>BSDF01000002.1:153176251-158176251 GCA_027925045.1 Hypotaenidia okinawae
CCTGGGTCTGGTCTTATTCAACATATTCATCAGTGACCTGGATGAGGGGATAGAGTGTACCCTCAGCGAGTTTGCTAAGGATACAGAACTGGGGGAAGTGGCTGACACACCAGAAGGCTGTGTTACCATCCAGTGAGATCTGGACTGGCTGAGGAATTAGGTGAAGAGGAACAAAATGAAATTTAATAAGGGCAAGTGTTGTGTCCTGCACCTAGGGAGGAATAACCTCAGGCACTAGCACAGGTCAGGGGTTGACAGTCTGGGAAGCAGCTCTGTGGAGAAGAACCGGGGAGTCTGGTGGACAACAAGCTTTCCATGAGCTATCAATGTACCCTCCTGGCCAAGAAGTCCAATGGTATCCTGGGGTGCATTAAGAAGACCATAACCAGCAGGTTGAGGTAGGTTATTGTCCCCCACTATTCTGCCTTGGTGAGGCCACATCTGGAGTGTCCAGTTCTGGGCTCCTCACTTCAAGAAGGACAGGCAGCTACTGGAAAGAGTTCAGTGGAGGACTAGCAGAATGACTAGAGGACTGAAAAATCTGTTGTATGAGAAAAGGCAGAGAGAACTGGGTCTGTTTAGCCTGGAGAAGACCAAGAGGGAAACTGGTTAATGCTTATAAATACCTAAACACTGGATGTCTAGAGGAAGGGGTCAGACTCTTCTTAGTGGTGCCTAGTGACAGGACAAGGAACAATGGACACAAACTGGAACACAGGAAGTTCCATCTCAGTATGAAAAATAATGTCTTCTATTTGAGAATGGCAGAGCACTGAGACAAGCTGCCAAGAGACGTTGTGGAGTCTCCTTCCCTGGAGAGATTCAAAACCATTCTGGACGTGATCCTGTGCAACCTGTTCTAGGTGATCTTGCTTTAGCAGTGAGGTTGGACTTCATGGTCTCCAGAGATCCCTTCCAACCTCAACCATTCTGTGATTCTGTGACTGTGTGTTTTGCTTGTTTTGTTGTTTGGTTGGGGTTTTTTAATGAAGGTACTCACTGCTGCTTCTGCCCTTAACAACTGACCCATAAACATGAGCTCCACAGATGGATATGGTATATGGTTATGGACAGATGAAGGAGACCATTGCTCAAGTAAGCAGTTACACATGTGGAAGCAACAGAACTATCTGAGTGCTTAATGCTTTTCATTTGCTTAGGTGAAACAAGAACAAAAGCACTTCAGCTCATGGATTGTTCCGCTTACTGAGAAAATACCACTTAATATGTTGAGAAATGATATTCTAGAAACTCTTCCTTCGCTACTCTCATGCTGATGAACTATGTGGAAAGATGTGAAGATGCCTATTAACTGTTGTTTGTGCTTTCTCTAGTATTTACAAAAGACACTAACAGCTAGGCTAAGTTCACAGGTTGATTATCACAAACTCCTGGCCAGACCGGTCTAGAGATGGGATTTAAGGTGGGTGGTAACATGCTCCTGACCACACTTGGAGTTTAAATTGACCCCAACTCAATCAAGGTGTTCCCACAGCAGGCTAACCTTGACTAAAGTGGGTTTGATCCAAGATGGGCTGTTAGATGTGGGGTGAATCCAAGTCTAACAGCCAGATGGTAGGATTTCAGTAATGCAGTTAGTTATGACATGGGTAGCCTGATCTTGATGTCACTAAGAAGTCACAGTCAAAACTACTGGGATTTGAGGCAACTTGGAGAAGAAATCTAAAGAAACCCAAGGACAAGTGGAGGTCAAAAGAACATTTCTCTGAGAAATAAAGAATCAGCTCCTATACTTAATCTCTCACTTTCATGTATATGACTAAAACACCTCAGTAATACTGAAACTGGTGTTTGGTGTGATATATAGATGAGTAGTATCTTTAATCAGTAGAAGCTAGACTTAAATATATTTTAGTTCATGGATTCTTGCTGGACCACGCAAGTTGAAAAGGTAGGTTTTCTGCTGCCAAGATTTATGATTCATCCAAAGCCAGCAGAATAGATAAATTGATGTGTGCCTTATCTACAGCAAAGGAAGCGATTGGGATGAATTCCCAAACAGGTGGTTATGTGAACGACGCAAAAGCCAAGATGTGTGTACACACTGAAGGAAAAGCAGGTTGGTTTTGGCCCAGATTCAGCGAAGCCCCTCCCACAAGTAAGAAGTAGTTACTATGAAACAGATGTAGTGACGGGAAAATAAAGTAATTACTTGGAATCCAGCCCAATTATTTTCTGTGTGTTCTGATATTCTACATGTACCAGGAACGCAATGGTAGTGACACAAATGTGATAACACTTTATCTCAGCCTCAGTCAGATGAGGCCCATGCACACAGAAAAGTAGCAGAAAAGCATGAAGCAAGAACTTTCTTATTCTCTTTTTTAGACCAGCCACAGAAGTCTGTAGGTGTCAAACCTCATGTTTTTTCAACCAACCTGATATTCTCATTATTTTTTCTTTCCATTTGAGAATAGAAACACTCTGGCAGTTTCAAAAGACAAATGTGCTCATTTGCATAGTTTAAGCAGCATGTACTACTAAGTATTTTCAGTACATTTTCATAGAAAACATAAAACTTACATCGAAGAGAAAAAGAACCCTTTCCCATCATAGGTTAATTTATTAATACTTTGCTTAAGTAGAATCAAAACAGGAGAATCCGTTATGGCCAGATTCTGAAATGGCATATGTCACATTCAGTTTAAGCAACTTTTACTAAAGTTTTTTTTCATGTAATTACATGCAAGTATTACTTAAATTCAATGCTGAAACAAGAAGGCTTGGGTGCAGCTGCAAACCTTAATGCTTTTTTACAATCAGGGTAATTTCAATTTGCAAAAATAACTGAACAAATTCAGTCCTAGTTGGAGTTAGGTATTATTGGACAAACAGGAACTAATGGAGAATGCATCAAAAGGGAGGGCCCTGATCTGTGTCATTTCTTGTAACGGGCAATCCTTACTAAAAGTTCCTTGCTTGCTTATGTCACCCTGCCATTTGTAGCACACAACCTGAGTTCTCACAGTATGCCAAGGAGCATATTTCCCTGCAGATCCTGGCACTCCTGCAAGGTGACTGTGCCAAAATGTTGTTTTGTTCTTCAAATAAAAGTTTGTTGGTAAGAACTCATTGTCCATCAAGAGATATTACCCAACTAGTCCCATCAACATGACATGTTGCCTCTACATGAAGCAGCATGTCCCAGCCTTGGCCAGAGGTGGAGGACTACACATCAGGAAGAGCCTGAAAGTTGCTGCTTGTTTTTGCTCTGTCTCCACTGTAAACTCCTAGCTTGCTGGGCAAGCCCTCCATTATACAGCATCTGTGTCTGCTTCCAGCTTTCTAGAGGAGCACAGCCCTGGATCATGCTCTTAGATGGATCAGGAAGCTGCAAAGAGGGACATAGAGGAAGAGCTACCTCTCCTATAAAGAGAGACTGAGAGAGTTGGGTTTGCTCAGTCTGGAGAAGAGAAGGCTCCAGGGAGACCTTATGGCAAATGTCCTTCCAGTACTGGAAAAATGAGGAGGGACCGTTTGTCAGGGAGTGCATTGATAAGACAAGGGGTATTGGGTTTAAACTGAAAGAAGGTAGATTTAGATTAGATATTAAGAAGAAATTCTTCCCTGTGAGGGTAGTGAGGCACTGGAACAGGTTTCCCAGAGAAGCTGTAGCTGCTCCGTCCCTGGCACTGTTCAAGGCCAGATGGGATAGGGCTTTGGGCAACCTGGTCTAGTGGAGGGTGCTTCTGCCCATGGTGGGGGGGTTGAAACAAGATGATCTTTGAGGTTCTCCCCAGTGTAAACCATTCCTTGACTCTATAAAACCAGAGCAATTCAGTACTTCTTACGATCTTGCCAAGACAGCCAGCATATTGTTACCAGGTCTGCATTTGCTGACCACATGACATGACTCTCCATGTCACACTTCTGCACTCCTAAGTGGAAGACTTCTATAGCTCATATCACAAAGCATCTTTCTGGACCCTCCTATTCTTCCACTGCAGCTACATCAACCTGGCCTGGTTAAGCCAGAGAATGCACCTCATAACATGTGCTGCTGAAGCAGGTACTATTCGAGGCCTCTTGCTGGTCCTTGCATTCAATATCTTCCTTGTAATTCCCCCTGATGGAGGATTCTGGCTATTAAATTAACAGGTGTGAATGGCACAGCAAGACAGGGACAAGGAAAGACTAGATAAAAATGCAAATTATAATTTAAATGCATTTTCTTTTCAGGACATTGCATCGCTTCTTGCTGTGTTTTATAGGAAGCAATTTAAAGTAAAACAAGATTCTAGCAATTGCAGAAAAAAAAAAAAGATGTACAGGGAAGCTCATTATACCTGAATGGTATAAACGCACATGATCTTCAATAACTCGTTAACAACAGGGTCGTACTGTTTATTTTTTATTGCAGTTGTGATTTTTAGGATTAGGCCTATCAATATTTATTCATGTTTAACAGAAGGCAAACATCCGGTCAGTCCTGGCAAATGCTATCCACTGAACAGCAATTTCATTACACTTCAGTTGCAGGACAAACAAAGGTTCAGTTTCTAATAGGAAGAAGAAAGTAGAACATGGGGGAGAGTCAGTAAAAACGTGAGTAATGACCTAATAACTCATCTATAGCAAGAGGCATATGAAGTTTCCAGAAATCCCAGTTATCTCCTGTTCATGTCACTGCTCCTCACATGGAGTCAGACTGAGGTTTTGCTAGAAATGAGGACTGGATGTGGGACTGTTGTTTCACAGATCAGGCAAGACCATCAATAGAAACCGAGGGAGACTGTACTGCAAACAGCCATTTCTAGGTGAGGTGCTTCTTTCAGATAACCCGTCTTTGTGTTGCTCAAAGGGGTTGAATTACTGCAAACTAATTTTGATCTTTTCAGTGGCATTTCTTTGAAAGTCTGTGCAGGAGAGACCCGGAAATTCTCTTGCCCCTTTCTCTGTAGGGTCCAATATCCATGCTCAGGGACTCTGATCTAATGAAAAGCTCTAAGTGTGACTATATAATATCAAAACTAAACAGGATATATCAGGTGGACCCTGCTGAATATGAGACAAAAGGAAGATTTGAGGGGTGCTCTGTGGTCTCAGCAGTCTGTACAACTCTTTGTTACATATCCACATAGCATATAAGAGATTGCCAGTGAATTTATTGTCGCAGCACTCCAGGAAGTGGCAAAGAACTGGGAAAAGAGAGGAGGTTAAATGACGTGGTGAAAGGGAATTTCTAGGGAAACCTTTCTGGCCAGGAGACATAGGCATATGTTTGATTCTAATCTGACTTTGGGGGTTTAAAGAACCTTAATATGGTAGAATTCTATAAATAGTAGTATACAAAGTACAGACCACTAATAAATAGTAATTTTGAAAATAATTATTTATTTTGGGGGATTTCCTAATATTGTTTCTGCATCTTACAGAAACTGTACACTACTCAGGGCAGACACTGCTTACAGTCTGTTGCGTGGATTTTACTTAGTAGAAAAACTAATGAAAAAGAAAAGTCATGTCTTCACTTACTATTTTGATTATCGAAAGTACTCAGGGAGGACACAATAATGTGAACACTGATATTAGAATAAGGAAAAAATAAAGCTTTTTTATACATTTATTTTACTTTTGGGTTAATTTTGACCACATGAAAGAAAGTATTTGCATGTAATAGATGAACTGCGTTGCCCCTCTTGTTAATATATTACTGTTTAATGATTTATATTTTTTTATTTTAGTATTCCTTTAGACACTGTTACTGTTTACTTAGCAGGACATTAATAACACCAGGATATTTATCATATAGGAAGTGGCTAATGAAATCGGCTTCATCTGTAAGTGGATGTTTATGTTTCAAGGCTGCACTGTATTGCTTATGCAGGATTTAGGAGAAAATGGTAGGGTTTTGTTAGTGACTAATAATAAGATGAAAGTTAAATGGCAATTAACGTGTAGTAGTATCATTATTGGTTTTATTATTTAAATTTGTATTACATTAGGAGTCCCTTGGGCTTCAGATGATGCTTGAACCAGCTCAAGTGTTGCTGAAAGACATAAGAATAAGACAAAGTATTTTGATAGTGATGGGAAGAGGGGACTGGAACCAGAATTGTCCAGCTCTCCAAATAAGCTGATCCACTGCCTACTGGTCCCCTACAGTGAACCCTCCTGCAAGTAGCCCTTTGGCTCTGACAGGTCTCCTTAGTATTAACGGGGCTTATACTTTTTTTGTGCATTGCGTGCTTATATTCAACCGTTAATTCAGGGCCAAGATGTGTCTCCTAATCTGATATTTTTAGAAGTACTCACTCATTCTTAATCCTAACGTCACAATTTTTAAGCATAACAGCTATAGCTTCTGGGGAGTTTTGCAGTTCTCTGCTGCGTAAGAACTGGACCCCATGGTTTGAACATTGGTGGATTTGAGGGATTTCCTTTTGAAAAGCACAAAAGCCTTTGTAATTTATAAAACAAGTCAGACATTTGAAAACTACATTTTCCTTCTTCCTTTGCAAGTCAAGGCCTGAGCTCACTATTTGAGTTTTTCCTTCCTTTCTTGCAAAAAGCTCAAAGGGGTACATCCTTGTTGCAAGGACATGTGAGAGCTGCCAGATTGCATCACAACAGGGACAAGCATGAGCACGGAAGCAAGATCCCAGAAGAGCTGGGGAGCTGCACCGGTCTTTGGCTGTCCTTCCCCAACCCTAGGCTTGTTCTTCACTAAGAAGGATGAGTATTAATGCCTCCCACTGATAAAGTGCATAGGTTTTGGTCAGGATGCGTGCTTGTGCTTGTGGAATTTGGGCCAGGATGCCACTGACTGATGTCCAGTGATTTACCCTTTTTACTTTTTGCACGGTAAGAAAATTTTGCAGATTGAAATCACCGGAAAATCGAGTCAGCCTGACTGTGTTAATACAATGGGAAGGAAAGTATAACACCATAGCAAAATAGTTCCCTTTACTAGTTACTTCTAAAGAATGAAGTGCAAATTCCAAAGGCAGTTTATCTTTCTTTCTTTTTCCCTTCCCCAGAAATCCCTGGGACTACAGAACATAAATCAGAAATGCCAAATCCAACCTCTCCTGCACCCCTGCAACTACCTGCGAAGTCAGTAGGAGTCATGGGTGCACAAGGAACCAAGTGCCCTGTTAACGTACTGTAATTTTTAGCCATTATTAAACATAAATCTCTCTAGCATCAATATTTATTCCTGCTAAATAGGAAGAATGTTTAGCCTTATGAGTCACCAGTTCTTTTCCAGTTAGCGCTTGCTCTACCATTTCCACCCTTGAATGGAACTACAGATTTATACACGATACCAGTACACAAAGTCAACTGTTAGGAAGAGGCAACCACAGACTAACTACCGGGGAGATAACAATGTGTATCTGTCAGAGCTGGCATGCTCCAATGTTGTTGCTTTCTCTGCTGTTGGTTTTGCAGCAGGCATGAGCGGCAAATCACAAAGCGCGTGAATCGCTACGGCGGGATTTGCTTGCAATTTGTTCCATGCAGGCTCGAGGTTGCCATGGGAGACAGGAAGCATTTTTCAGGCACTCCCAGAGCAATAAACTGTTGCCACTTGGTTAACGAGTGGCAGCACGCTGGGTTTTGTTCAAGAGCAGGTCTATAAGCTGACCAGCAAAAGTGGGGGAGAAAGCTTTTCCCCCACTTTCGCTTCCTACTTTGAGTGCAACTCAGGGCCCTTCTGAGGACAGAGCGATCTGTTGTTTGATGTGAGGCAGTAGGTTTAGTCTAGCTTCTAGTGGATCCAAAGCCTGCACAATAAAACCCCACATTGTCATGTGCCACAGTCATCCTCAGGCTGTAAAGGTGTTAAGAAGATGCTTGAGAAGAAGCAGAAATCCAACAGCTGATTCATATTCTTCATGTGTGTTATTTGATGAGAGGTCACCAGCAGAAAAAAAATGCTCTTGGTCTGATGGTAGCACAGATCGGTGGCTGCCAGCCCGAAGCAAAGGTCTGCTGTGCTAAAAGGTCTTCTTCCAGTCAGAAAGAGTGGTCCCTGGAGAAGACATGGAAGTGTTCCTGTTTCCTGGGATGAATAGCCTATCACAGTGTTTCTGTAGCTCTTCATGGTGTCTGTGCAAAGGTGCTGAGAGTCTCTCCTTGATCAGTGAGGATACCTCATGTCAGAAGGCAACACTGTAATCCTGTTCTTCTGGGATAACACTGAGAAGTGACGATTACTGGCTGAAAAAGTAGAAGAAACAGGAGCAGGTAGCAGAAGTTGTTGGTTGTCTTTACTGAGGGACTGAGAAGTGGCTGAAGAATTGCACAGAGGAAGCAAAAGAGGAAAAAAGCTGAGAAACCTGACATCTTAGCTCAAAGATCACTCCTTGTAAGGGCACTGAACTCTGTGTGGAAAGGCACAGTTCCCAAGCCAGAGGGACAGATGCAGAGGTCCTACAGATATCACGAAACTCTCACTTCCTAAAGTGGTTCCCAAAGGTAGAAAAAAATGCTCACAAGCAGGAAATCTCATCTTGCTATTGTCTTTATACAGACAAAGGCATCACTTTCCCAGGTCAAGACAATAAGCCTTGAAGAATTAAAGAATCATCTCTTACATTATCTTTTTATAGTCCTCTTCCTTTTCTAGACTCCTCCCTTACTTGCCAGACACTTTTCTTGCCTGATGGCCCATGTATTCTCTTATGTCCACTACCAATAAAATAGGGTATCTTGTCCCAGAGGAATGGTCTTAAATGGGTATTTCAATACCTGGACAATGCCACTGAGGACAACAGATTAACATCATTTATTGCCCAGCCCTGACTATGTTGCTCTATAATGAGTAAATACAGAACCTACTTTTAAGAATATGTCCATTTTGAATGATCTTTCCACCCAACAGTGAGGAGATTGTATGACAACCATATCCTTCACCTGCAGAACAGAACTGGAGGGCAGTATAGGAAAGGAGAGGAATGTTGGGTACTTAATTCTGAGTATCTATCAAGCCTGGAAATCAAGAACAGACTTTGGTTTTCACCTGGATAATTTACATCAATTAAACTTCTCTTAGTGAAAAGATTTAATGAATTAAAACATCCGTAGAGCTAATTAACATGTCAAAGGCAACAGCAGAACAACAGCAGGCAAACAGCACCCTGGAGATAATACCTCTACTTAGAACATGAAGTTCTGTCCTTTTCATCCTATTCCTTATTCACACATACATGCCAACAGGCACCGCATTGCCTTCTCCCAGCTGATATATATTCCCAGGAGGTAACAGCACCAAGATCCCAAGTGCTGCTTCTACTTCTAATCAGAGGCGCAGTATCTCCAGGTCTCAGGGAGATCCCTGTCGGTTAGCCAATGTGGAGCACAGCTGAGTACTTTCTAGCAAATTCTTCATTACAAGCTGAATCTAGATTTTGGGCAAGAAATCTCAATGAGGGAAAGGAAAAGTCACAACTTGCTTTAAGATTTTCCAACCCTCTTGTTTTAGAAACCTCCAAAATCTTTCACAGGGAGATGCCAACTTCTAGGTAGAGATTATTTTTTTCTTGGAAAAGACTTGTTCTTCAGAGTCATCCTTGGTTCAACCTAAAAAAACACTGTTCCACTCTAGAGATGGAAGAATCGCACTGAAGTTGCACAAAGTGCCACAGAGCTGGGAAAAATAAACTGATGCTCAGTTCTTTGTGCTAAACATCCCATCACACTCAGCAGCCACTGCAGTTCCCTTGCTCTATCTGTGCACTTAATTCCCACTGAGACATATGAGTTCAAGACACATATAGAAAAAAAATAGCCCTTCTTCTTTGTGGACCAGATTAGAGGCTTTTTTCCTCATCTTCAAAGAGAGGTTGTTTCTTCTTCTTTGCTAACAATAGACCTGTTGGGCTATAGGCTGCAGTTAATCTGCTCTGACTGCTCAGTTGTGTGGGAGCACACGCAGGCACGATGCCCTCCTGCATGGTGATTTTAACTTAGTGAAGCCAAGAATAAGTGTTTATACAATGCTGACTTACAAAGGTTTTCAGTGTTTTATTTTTGTTTTGAGGAAGACACTAAACTGGCACCAAAGGCAGTAGCATATTTAGTCAATTAAAGGTACGAGGAGGAGAGTTTCTTTTTCCAGAATCCATAAAAAATTTCATGAAAATGAGACCATGAGAAGTGAATAGTCTTCAGAAAACTAAGTAGTCAGTGAGGCACAACTGAACTGAATGGAAGGACAGAGCAAAGCCAGCTGACTTCGGGAGTATGACTGCCCGTGGAGTTGCAAGAGGACGATCACTCAGCCTCCTGGGTTGGTGGAGAGAAACTTCCATGTTCAAACAGACAGTGAAGAGAAGGGACAAACTGTCTTCTGAAGGTGCCTCTCTCTGTGTCCACTGGACATGCAGTCTGCAGGACCAGCTTAGATTATTCACCCTCATTTTGTTTATGTTTACATTTTACAATTTATTGGGCAAGAAGTTTTATTTATTGCTTTATAACATAACTAAAGTTCATGTGATATTCCTCTTTTTCCTTCCTTGTCCTCTGTATCAAGTACAAAATCTGTTTTGCTTTGCCAACAGGATATTCAGAAATTTCAATGAATCCACTACTGTATTATTATATTATTTTTTCAGTCAAGAATTCCATTGCCCAACAGTGACTATTCCTGTTTCACAGTTTTCCACAAATTCCATAAATTGCATCAAAGTTTCATCATTTCCTAGTTCAGGTTTTCTCAGAAACATTACTCATCATGGGAGAATGTTCTGGTCATTAAGAGGGTTAAGAGATAATATTTTCTTACATTTTTGTGGCTGTTTTCTCTTTTGGAGAGAAAATATTATGGGAGAGGAAGCTTCCCTGCTCCCTGCTGATTGCAGTTGTTCAGCTTTCCTGTCTTTCTCCACTTCTTGCTCTTAAAATTTTTTCAATTCAAAATTTAAAAGAAGTTGCTTTACCCACCCCACCCCACTCCCTCCAAAAAAAATCACCACCAACAAAAAAGCTTAAAGCTTCAAAAATATTTTCCTAAGAATATCATTGGAAAGCCTAAAGGGATAAACCCTCCTTTGTCCTTTTAGTACTCAAGGTCAAAGAAAGAGGCAGGAAGGTGATGGAGGGTTGTGAGCATACTCTGAGGTCCTTCCGTGGGTTTTGAAAGAAGAACGTTCTATCATTTGAGCCACTGCTGACCCCAGAAAGAAGAAGTTACAGGAGGAAATGAACCGTGTTTGCCTGCAGCAGCTGGACAGCAGGGAGGAGCTTATTTATGGGAGTAAGCTGTAGAGCTTGACTGCTGTTAAAGAGCTTTCTTTCTTCTCCAACTTACATTGCTAGTCTTGTCCTCAATAATACTCTCCCCCTTACCTTATTTTTAAAGGAATATGATTTGTTATCAGAGGATCCATAACAGAGAAAAATCTCCCCTTGAGCTTTTCCTCCCACCCTTCATGCCAATGTCTTAGTCTTGCTCTTTTTTCTCTTGCTTCTCTTGCTGGCTCTTCTCCCATGCCTTGCAGCCAGCACCTTTGAAGAAAAATTCAGCCTCCTCCACCTTGCTGGTTCCCCTGGCTGTTTCTCCTACTGTATAATGGTGCCTTCACTCTAAGGCCTTCTCTCCTTCAGTGAACTCTGGTTGTCCTCATGTACCCTCATTACTCTGGGCAATTCTGTCATCTTCCAGTTGCAAAGCTTTCTCCATGTGAGGAATGTGGGCTCAGATGGTGTAAGCAGATGTCATGGAGCCTGGATGCAGTGCAGGGTGCGATACAGCATGGATGTTGGCTGTGCAGATCTCTCCTTACAAACCTTGGGGAGCTTGTCCTGCTCTAGGGCTGCTGTAATTCTCCCATCAGAATTGCTGTTCAATGTGTGACACAAGAACTAGGCCACACTAGCTCAGGGGACTCCTGCAAGCCCTTTTCTGCTGTCAGAAATGTCTTTTACAGTCTCCCACCCCATATCTCCACTCCATATGGGTCCTGCTCTTAGTTGCCATCAGGGTTTTCTACATGTGTCCTTACCTCCATCCTGTCTCCTTAATGCTCAATTTCACCCCTTGTGGCAGGGGGCTTTGTATGTGTTCCCCACGATACACCTGCCCCAACCCCTCTCCCACTTTTCTCCTACTCTCACTTGCATTTCTCCTTCCAGTTTCTATCCCATATTCCCTTACAGCCTCAGATCTGCCATCAAAACACCTCCAGCCAGACTTTTACCTCACATAGCATGGTTCTGCCAACCTTCTACTTCTTCCCTTCTGTCACTCCTTGTGTGACCCTCGATATCCTTCTCCTTTTCTCAAGGAACTTCTATATTAAATTCCAATTTGTCGTCCCTCTCCTACATGCAGATACAAGTTCCCCACTCCTTGTAAAATGTTTTTTATTTTCTTAGGATTCCAGGATTCAGGTCCTGTTCCTAGGTAGTCTGTAACATGCTTAACACTAACGTGGTCAAGCAGCTTCAGAAAAAGGACAAAGCAAGTTTATTGAACTCACAGCATCAGGAAAGCCGGTATCTTGATTTTCCTCTGAATCAGGCTTTTCTAGGGTTCTAATTCGTACCCGTTTTGACAAGGTTGCTGATGCTAAAGAATTTTACTGATGCTAAAGAATCTCTTGACATTTTGGAATGTAAAATTACTATGCTAAAGTCAGACAAAACCCTGTGAATTATCTATTTTTTATGCCAGTGTCCTAGGCATTTGAGTGGGAAGCAGAAAAGCAGCTGGCAACCTGATGGTTGTTTAGGTGGAAAATATGAGTCCCCTCTTAATCCCAAAAGAGCAAACCTATATAAAGACCCACCTTTGTCCTCAAGTACATTTGACATCACTGGCATTGGCTTTGTGACTGTGCATGATCAGAAAGTGCATTCCCACCTTAGTACCTGTAGATAATACCTTAGCTAAACCATTGTGGCACCAGAAATCTCAAAAGCAAGGCTCATCAGTAACCTTCACCTTCATTTAGAAACAAAGAAAGAAGAGGAGGTATTGTTCTGCTGTTGCATGATGGCTTCTTGTTTGCTTTCCAAAGAGTGTTTGCATGCTTCCCTTGGGTGCATCCAGCCTGGGCTTCCTCCATGGAGCCCCTATATCCATTATTTCTAGTTTCTCAGCTGCCACAGATGTATGCCAAGTTTTAAATCATGAAGATTAGGGATGTCGACACTACTAGTGCCAAATGGGAAAAAAAATCATGATTAAGGGCTTATTCAACAGTCTGAAAAACTCAAGCACTTTTGAAATCTCCAGGTGTGTTGGCTTCACATTTTCAACTCAAATTTTTTTCAAAAACACTTTGTTCCTGGAGCTGAGGCTCTACAACATTCTTCAAACTTTATTTATGGTAGGAATTATTTACCTGAATGTTTCTCTTCGAAAGGATAAAATTAATCTGGAAAGGACCTTGAGTGTCAGAACACTCCTGTTTTAGGGCAAGATCAACTTTACCTGGATTGTAAGGATGAAATTTTTCACCCAAGCTGAGGTATGTTCAATAACGATGTCTACATTTAAGTTTAAGGAACTGTAATCTCTGTGGCACATAAAGGACAAGTGGTCCACCCAAAACCCCATGTCTACCTTAGGATGCAACAGATCGTTATGAGGACCCACTGACTGTATTTAGTAACTTTCCAGAGATCAGGCTGGGAACTGGGGATAAAAAAGGAAAAAAAAATCTACCTTGTAGAGTTTAATGTTATGGAAAGCAAACCATATTCCAGGTGTTTGGATGTATGTAAACTACTTATCTGTTTGCAGTGCAGCTGGTGAAGCCTTGGCTGGTAGAGTTTAGTATGCAATTTGTCCATCCAGACGTAGACATCAATGTTGTGATGATGTGGGTCACACACAAAGTTCCACTGACCAGCCAGTTCTTTGCTGCTCTAAAGGGCAGACTGCTTCAGTGTCAAAGCCAACACTGCTTCCAAAATCTTTAGTTGTTGGTAAGGGTCCTCACATAAATCCCATGCAATTCATGTTCCTATTTCATTCCTTTCACCTGTTTCTTCACCAACACTGCCAATGGAAAATTGCATATTAAATTATCTATTTAGTATTAATAATAAATGTTTCGTTCCATTTTCTGAGGAAGCAGGATGCACATTGCCTGTGAAAAGCCATTATTAAAGTTCTCTGAACAGTAGGTTTCCAGAATCAGGAACAGATGCTCTAGACCATAACTTGGAATGTTATATAGAAACACTTGACAGATATGTCGGCATTTTTTTATCTGGGCAATCCAGTTGGATTACAGTGTAAAACTGCAACAAGATCATTTGAAAAGGAGAATTGATCAGAATGCTGCTTTGTTGGGTTGTTGTGGGTATTTTCTGCTTTTATTTTCCTAAACTTTTATTTTGCAGCTAGCTGGGCATTGCTTTTTTTTTTAATGGAAACTAACTAGATTAGGTCTGCATTTAGGAAAGCTTTTAAACACATGCTTAACTTAAAAAAAAATGCAACTATTCTCCTTTAAATCAATGAGCCATCTGCTTAAATATTTCTTGGCCTGGTTCTGCAACCCATGACACAGATGGACTAACAGTGGTAGCAAGTTTCAAGATGTCATAATGACAAAAAGGCTTCCATTGTATCGTTAATCTATCTAGATATCTATATGGCATCTCTATGAAAATTTCAGTACCTGTCTTAAACTAGCCAAGAGTGAGGTCATATTATTTCCCTGAATCTAGCCTCATTATTGGTTCTTCATTATTGCCAATAATGAAGAATAACTTCCAGGATAGTTAGCTAAGCCACCCTGAATAACTGCATGAACACACTTCATCCACTGCAAAAAACATAGTTGAGCCCACCGCCGCAGGCTGCTTGATACAAACTCTCTGGCTTTGTACTGAAGGAAGGGGAGAGTCTGTCAAAGGCATGTTTGCTACTCAGCTAAGGACAACAAGGATTTGGGGACAAGACCTTCTTAAACCACTTCAGCCCCAAGAAGCCATCTCTTTTGGTCCCACATGACACATCCCTCCAATGAATGAACATATTTCCTGAAAAGTTCTTGCTCTTCCCACCCCCAAAGTCTGTTGACTATAAATCATCCCATAGATCACTAGTTATCTGGCTTCACATTCATAACACAACAAATATTTCCCCTCCAGTGTCAAGTCATTCAGGCTCCACGGGGGATAATTCCTGAAGTAAAGCAGCAATCTTTGAGACAGAGGTTGCTTTCCATTCCACAAAGGAGAAGGGTTTGTTAATCATGCAACTATTTAGAAGTCACTCCCAAGATGTGCACCTGAGCTCAGAGCCTGTAATTTATAATCTACACACCCACACACATACACTGCAATCAGATCACTGTTCCCACAGAAAATAAACATGCTGAAACACAAAACCCAGAACTGCTCCAAGCAGTGATAAAGCATTTAAAGGAAAGATACAGGATGGTTTCATAAACTTTCCAGGTAGCGTAAGGCAGGAGCAGGAGGTACCCTTTAGCTGCCATGGAGGGTTAACATGAAAATGTACAGAGAGAGAGATTTTTCCTTGATCTCATCTCACCTTCTTTATAAAGCAGACCTTGATATCACAGCAGTATGGTTCCCAATGCCAAAAGACCACCATGGCTTAAAAAAATCTTAATGAAAGGACTGAGGGCTAATAAAAAAATACTGAAAAATTAACGCCTCAACTCAACATGTCAGACAGTACCTCTAAAATCAAGCCTATCTGTGGGGAGACAATGACACCCCAACAGCAAACAAGCCAATAGACATAGATTTTGGGGGAAATTTATAAAAAGAAACTGCTAATAGAATATTGCCTTTGGAATCACACTTCATGCCCACATCCAGATTCCAGTTGTATGACTGAGGAGCTTTGTGGCAGTTACAGATTTTGATCATTCATAGTTATGTTTTCCCACATCAACTTGTTTGGCATATAACCACACCTCCCGGGAGATGGTAGTCCCTTCCCTTGCAAGAGCGTAGTACATCATTTAACAGCCAGTTCTATAACATACTGCTAGCTCAACTTTTTACCTGTGTTTAGGGTGAAGACAAGAGCTGATATACCCGCATTTTTCAAAAGGTAGTTATTTCGTTTTTTCAACTAATTTCAAGCAAGACACTGCCAACTTCCTGCTGGCATTCTGGTGTGTGTCCTCACCAAAATAACCATGAACTTGAGTGTCCTGTAATAGGGTAGGCAGCTATAAAGGTTTCTGGCACTGGAGTATCCAAGCACATCGTAAATATTAATGGAGTTATCCTTCCAACACTGCTATGAGGCCTTATTACCCCCATTTTGCAAACAGAGAATTGAATTTCAAAGTCATTTGCCCAAGGCAACACAGGAATTTTGTACTGGTTCCAGGACTAAGCCCACATTTCTTAAGTCCTCATCCAAAGCATCTTTTCTCTTCTACCCTCTTATACTAGACAAAAAAGCAATTTTTGTGCCTCAATATTTTCTGCTGGCCTGGTTCTAAGGTATATTCTCACACATGTGATCATAAAAGATGCCAAATTGAGCTCTTACTTTGTCATGAGATAGTGTTTCCATATGAGGGTACCAAGATTTAATTTGCAGTCTTGCTCTCTCCTTGGCTGTCAGTAAGCACGGCCCCTGCAGAAAAAAGGAGTGCTGTGTATTGCACAACCTACAGTGATTGCTCTGGATGATTAAGAAGTGGTATTAATACATTCCATGGATGAACTATCCAATCTTCCTTAGCCGGAGGGATAGAAACTAAAATCCTGGACCTAGCTAGGGAATTCAAGAGTATCTGGGGAATAAAAAATAACACCACTGGTTTGCATTTCTTTGGCCTTTCTTTGAGCGCACTGACCAAATATGAAAAAACATACTAAATGCCTTGTAAGCAGGAAAAATAAGCAAATCTCACCCAAAGAGCCTTGTGTACATAATGTTTTCAGTTTACTTAGGTTCACATCTTCCAGGTTTTGCTCTGAACTTAGTGCATTCAAAGATGCATGTCAAAAACAACCCAGAATTGTTGTATTTTTCTACTACATTCTGACTTTCCTACTGTACAATAACTATGGCTATGTTCCCTCCAAATTTAGACAAGAATTCAGGCAAGGCTTTTAACTGACCCAGAACAAGGTTGAGATTGGTCATTCTAGGCACAATCGGAAACACGAGCTAGAAGAATGCTCACATCTCCAAGGTGACATCGCAGTCCTCACACTGCTGAGGGAATGTTAAGCATCTAATGCACAAAATAGTAAAATATTTATGTCAACATTTTAAAAAAACAATGATAAATTATGTATTTAAGACCTCTTAAGCTGAATATGTACAACTTAACCATAAACTGGTGTTTTAGTAAACATTGCAGTAACTTGATACTGAGATTTAAAAGCAAGGTTCCACTGTTCTCACTTTTTGCAGTGGGGTGCTTGAGAGCTAAAACAGCACTGAAATTCTTGCAGCAATGTCTAGCCTTCATTGTCTTATCCCCACTGTCTTCATCACAAGACACCATAAAAATCTCTATGTATATCTTGTGACTTCCAAATCTAAGACTTTTCTTGTCTCATCTGCACATTAAGCACACAAAAAAAGAAAAATATTTCCTAAACTCTGGCCTTAGTGACAGATTCTAACCTGATGAGACAGAATTTTATTTTTCATTAAAATGAAGCTGTGAAAAGATAAGAAAATTTTTAGTATTTTTTTGTTTTTTTCCACCAGAACATCCAGGTATCCTGTTGCAAATATCTTGACACCACTTGGCTGATGTTCATATCAGATTTTGTGCTCTGAGCTTCAATGTGGCTCATTACAGTGATGGAAACCATGTGTTAAGCTAGGGTGTAGAATGAGTAATCTTCAGTATTTGACGATCCCTTTGTCCTTGAACACTATTTGGTTTCAGGTCCTCTCTCCAGTAGCTTCAAACCACCCTTAGGTAAAATAACCACAGTTACAATTAAATTTTGCACACACTTTGAACTCCTATAGAAACTGGGAAGTGTTTCTTTATACCAGCATTAGACAGAGTCTGTAGGGCATAATGCTTAGGTCATGTGGGGATATTTCTTTGCATACCTATTAATTAACGTGTCATGAATTAATTAGGCACAATGCCACTAAAAAGCTATGATAAGCAGTGGATCTTATATGCTAATAGTACGGGCGTCTCTTACATAAGTGAATCATCCCTATTTCCCAAATCAGCAATTACTCTGTGCCCCATGGGTAAATGTCTTTCATAGAAATTATTCCCAGAACTTCTTCAGAGAACATCTGAGACAGCACTGGAACATCATTAATTTATCTTTCCACACCTATGTCAGAGCCATAGGTCTGAGGTCTTACTCCTACCTTTGAATTGTCTTTGGGATCATGGCCCTGTCACAGGTGTCTCCCTGCAGTCTGAAACTACTGCTCTTGATGGTGGATTTGTACCTACACCCCAACGGCAGTGCCCTGCATTCAGAGCAACTTCCCTAGTTTCAGAAACACTACCCAGGAAGGGGCACAACTTGATTACCCATCTTGTTCAAAGCTGTTTTCTGAAGAGATGAAATAACAAGCTGTCATGATAAAAAACCCCAACTTCTCAGAAGGGTACATAACAAAGAAAAGTACATCCAAGTGAGAGAAAAATGCCTAAAGTGTAACAAGGTTAAATACAAAAGCCTCTTACAAAGTTAGAGATGTTAAACTGTCAAGTCCTGTCAGGAGTAAAAATGGCACCTACATCAGCCAGGCAAGACAATGCATCCTCCTGTTCCAGGCTGTACATACCAGCTGGGTGGCAATTGCTCAGCACCTCTGAAAATGAAGGTTCGCATTGAGGCAGATAGATAGATGAAGCTCCCTCAGTTTCACCCTTTTTTTTTGTTTGGGTTTTTTTTGGTTTTGTTTTGTTTTGTTTTTCCTGGGGTATTAATGAAATGACAATAAAATAAAAAGTTGTAATGTTTCAGCCACTGTCCTGCTAATACAGTCCCTAAGTCCAGGTGTGGTGGCTTCTCTTTCAGGGAGAGGCAGGCTCCTTTGTATTACCTGATGTTATGTATCATCAGCATCTCCAGAGACTTGGAATAAACTCAACTCTCCTTTCATTGCAAGGCACCTGTGGACATCTACAGTGTGGGCATGTGCGTGGGACCTGAGGCATTTTGGCAAGCCTGTGAGGAAAAGCTAGGCATCTCTGTACTGTGAGGTACCACAGAGTTAAAAAAATATTTCTACATATCAGCTGGGGGGATTTGGGCACTTGAAATATGCTCCAACTGGAACTTGAGCAAGTAAGTAACTTTTCAGCTCCCAAACAAAATTAGTTGCCTGAGATTGCACGAGAGAGCTGCAAAAGGGAACGCTAAGCCCCTCAAACAGCAGTTGAAGTTCCCGCCACTAACACATCCCCTCCTCATTTATAGCCAACTTAGACTCAGTAGCCTGGCTCTGCTTGACTGGGATTGGCGGTGCTGTGAGTGGCTGCAACAAGGTCTGAGGAGGCTGCACCCAGTAGTTTTCACTCTGCTCACTGATAACATCATTGCAGAGACACCGGAGATACAAATAACATTATTACCATTGACCTAACTGTTTTGCCTAACAAACCTCTAAGGCAACACAAGGTGGGCTAAGACATTTAAGAGCTGCATGTATTGCATTCCTCTCAAGCCAAATTCAGTGTGGTCTGCAGGCATCTCTATGGATTTGGTGAGATTTGTATCAGACCTCCATACCGAATGTTCAAGAGCCGCTGGGCAGGATGAGCTGTCAAGGGAAGCAGGTACTTACAGTTTGCGTTTCGATGAAAAGGGGAAAACAGGCTTTCCAAAGTACAGAATGTTTGTGCTGTTACTGGGATGCTTTCTAAGCCTTCCTGTTCCCTCTGTGCTTTACTTCCTTTGTTACAAAAATCACAAACACCTTCCAGGCCAGGAAATTTAATATGTCTGCAAGTAATTATCTTTACAGACAATAGACACAGAGAGCATTGTTACCACTTGAAAAGTGTATATGGCTAAAAGGTTTACAAGTAGATATTCCTGGGCCAAGAGTGAGGGGTGAAGCAGGCTCACGAAAGAACTAAAAGTGAGTATGAGGCAGATCTTTTCATACACAACATATTTTTCAGTCTAATTTTTGCTTTTGTCATTAAATTAGGTTTTTAGTAACCTATCCAAATTAACAGATCAGCACTGGATCCAGCCAAGTCCACACATTGCAGTAAGGCAGAGCAAGAATAGAAACCAGTAAACCTGCCTGCTCCATCCGTGAGTGATTAGTCAGACTCTCAGTTCTTCTCCAACACTTTTCCACACCCTAGCTCTCAAAACGCTGTTTAGAGAAAAGTCATGGATTGCTGTTAGAGGAGAAGAAAGAAGCTAAGTCATGCTAAACACCAATGTCAGGGTAAAATATAATCTTAAAGCAGTGTTTGGGGACCTTAACTCTTCCTGACTGTGCCTCTTCGTAATAGCAAAAAAGATACATGTAATTTCAAGCTCATGAAAAGAAGGAAACAAAAATACATCCTAAAAACCTAAATCCTATCTTTGCTTCTCTAACTACCATTAGACATTACCTTAATGCGTGTAAAGAGATCAAATTGGCATTCAAGAGGAGCAAGTACTTTTTATCTCTGCTCAGATTGTTCTTTAACAGCATACACATTCCTCAGACCAGAATGGCCACCTGGTCTTCTGGACTGGTCTTCTGAAGCATAAGCTGGGTACCCCATGGATGATTTCAAGGACATAAAAACCTGTCTCCATATACTCTTCTGCTAAGAGCATATAGGAGACCTACAACCAGACAGTCACATACATATGGTTCTGCAAATAGTTCACACAACCAGAGTCTAAAGAGTGGAGACTCTGCTCTCCTGCAGAACTGGAGTTTCTGAGGTGAATACGTGGGGAGAAAGGATTGATGGATGCTCTCCTCAGCTTCAGGACCTTAGAGCTTTCAGACTGCTAGCAGCCTGGCAGTCTTGGCAGACCACACTCTTCCAGGACTTCCAAGGCTTTGGGTGCCATTGCTACTAAAGGAAAGCAGAGGTCCTGACAAGTTGAACTATGTTAAGAAACATTGAGGGTATCCTGAGAGATGAGACCACTCTTCAGGATTAATGTGAAACTAGGAGCATAGAAGCCCTGAAAGGCATGATTAAATCAGGAAGTTTAGCTTATATGTGCTGCTTTTTTTTTTTTTTTTTTAAACACTTCAATTCTTTGAAACAGAGCATGCAAAATGTAATTTAGGGATTTTAAGCTTTCTAGCCTGTAAGAAATACAAAACTTCTATTTTTGATTTGAAATAACAAGGGTTTTCCTCATCCTCAACTGCAATTCATGCCCAGGGTTATGTTATGCTAAGAGGCTATTAATTTACTGGATTAACTCGGCCACATTTTTTTCCCTTCATAAACTAAGCAAACATGAGGTCACTGCAAGGGCTTGAACACTGCAGCGTGGCAATGGAGTGGCAAGTGGTGGCTGGAGTTTAGAAAACAAGCACAGGAGAACCTCCTTCAGTGCCAGTACCAGCTTGCATCTATGAACATCATTCTTTACTTGGGTCTAAACACTGACATCATTTCCAACTCAGGGAATGCCTGGGCCACAGGTCCCTGAAAGCAGATAAGAGGGTGGGATCACTGCATACTTACCCTGCTCTCACTCTCTATTCTATACGCTTCCTTTTGTGCCTACTCAGCCTACTCAGCCTCAGAGAGAGGATGCTGGGCTGGAGAGTCTCTTAGGCTGACCCTCTACAGCTGCTCTGATGCTCTTCTGTTTACGCTACATCTCAGAGGAAGTGATTTTCTCTTATTCCCAATCATTGTCGACAAACAGCAAACCCCTCCAAAGCCATTTTTGACAGAGTCACCCTAAGCACTTGCATTCAAGGATTAGTCACACACTGCTGGAGTGAAAACAAAGAAAATGTAAACAGCTAATGCTTTTGCCAGAAGTATTCAGGAGTCTGTGTGGGAAAGGATATGATATAAGAGGTTGTGTGATCATACATTCTTTTATTAAAGTAAAATCTCTCACAACAATTCCTAACATGATTTCTTTTTTTTTTTTAAGTATCACCATTCATCAAACAAAGCTTGCCTGTGCAATTATCAAATATGTAAGGCTTGTGATATCAGGTAGATCCCTATATGGGTGTATTTCAAATTGTTGTTTAATTATTAACTGACTCCATGGTGTTTTCTTTCAATACGTGCTCTTTATTTCAGGAATACATCCTGCAGTTTTAGTTGGAAAGATAAGCTCAGTCAAGAATCTGAGGAATAAGATGAAAATCAGCCTGTGTATGTTTTCTCACCTTCCTTTTCTCAGCTATCCCACATTATCATCATAGCCAAGAGAGAGAAAGGAAAGAAAATTCACAGTGGAGAGTTACACTGAGGGTAGAAGATACCTGCCCCCTTTTCATCCCTGCTTTAGTGATCTCACAAGTATGAGACAAAACTGAAAGTTTAAATAAGCAACTGCCTTGGAACAAACCGTTGCCATAGATACGGGAACAGTTTATTCTAATTCAAAGGGGCTTTTTCAGGAAGTTGTTTGCCACAACACATAGTTCAGGTGATCTCTTCATAAAATGCAGAAGTATAATAAATAGAAAGTCAAGGAACCGTTTCACAAGCATCAAAAGGGTATATCTTGACATTGCTAAATCATACTGTATTGGTTCAGAGGGGGTGGAGAAACAAGGAGACATGAACACTGTTCACAAAATTACCCCCACGGTGAGCAAACCTGTTCTGACCTCTCCACACTAAGGCAGCCCATTGAAATGCAGAAAACACGTTCGCTCTGCTCAGAGTTTACCTGAATCAAAGACTTTTTCTTTCTCACAAGAGGTGCTGGCACAGAAGTTCCCCACTCTTTCTGAAGTGGTACTCTTTCATGCTTAAAAGTCACTGAAAGATTCACCAGAACCCACCCGAGCTCTTTTCCATGTGAGTGCCCTTATGGCAGGCTACAATTCAGTCTGGAATGTAAGTGTAAATGCACATTACTCTGAATGAATATTTAGAGGTTGAAATAAAAATAAAAGCCCTTCAACTGGACTGGGTGATAAAGCATTAGCCCAGAATACTTATAGACCCTCAGTGTTCACCCACAAAATGAGGTAATAGTTTTAAAATCCCTGCCTTATTGGAAGTAAAAAGAATATTTAAACCCCTTCAAAATACCCAAAGTGAGGGTCTTAAATAGAAAAGTAGAGTTACTTTGGTTTTTATTAGCTTCCTTCCCAGAAAAATTGTTGCAGAAAGACGCAAGATATTTCTTCATTATTTTCTTTTATCAAAGGTTTAGAGAAAACCCAAAACTCATTTAGATGGACATAAAATTTTGGCATTTTCTTGGCATGAAGTTTTCTGGGAGACAACTACACTAAGAAAACCCATGAGGAGTATATTCTCCCTCTCTCTAAACCTCAAGCCGCAGCAATCCAACGTGTCCAGCTCCCATGTAGTCCAGACTGCCTCCGAAACATATCTGCAGGTGCTCTGGAGTTGAAAGAGACCTCAAGATGAATGAAGAATGGTTCCATCCCATCATGAAGAAACTCTCTAGGTGAGGGAGACTTGCTGCCCAGAAAAACTTGTGCTCAATAGTAGATACAATCTGCACTTACCTAGCTTAGCAACTAAGTTTTCTAGATGTGGGAGAAAGGCAGCTGATCAGTTTCAGTTCCACAGACCAATACCTCCTCATCAGTGAGATAAAATGCTTTTTCTTTTGTCTTGAAAATATTTTTCCCAGACCATCTTCCTCATTTCTCAACAAACTCAAAACGTTCCTCACATGCTCAAAGCAGCAGTGCACTGAATGTTCCCCTCTGTCCCTTCTGCCTTATCAAGTTTCCGATTCCTAATTAAATATATAAATTCTAAAAGTACATTTTAATCACTGGCAATTGATTCTCTTCAGAACAAAAAAAGCCTTCCTTTCCAGAAAGTTACATGAAATCACTTGACTCAACAAGCTAAACTAACTTCCTTTTGCCTAACCCAACCTTTTAGTGGTTGGCAATGCTCCAGCACTTCTGATTAAGGGAAAGATGCTGAAGGGCCAGATTTTTGAAGGTGCTGAGCACCCACAGCACATGCTGATTTAAACTGATGGTGCAGATGCCGGGCCCCTTTATCATCCTGCCCCATGACATCTTCAATCACTTTCTCTTGGTGTGACAGGATATCACTTTCACTTGTTTTTCTTTTCTTTTCTTGGACTATCAAAGTTAAATTCCACAGAACAGTGATGTTTATCTCTTTCTGAGCTGAGCTGCAGAACAGTATTTGCATTTGAAACATCAAGTACTTCTACACCCACTTCTCCAAACAGAACCATTGCAGGGTTTTGAGTTTGCACCTGTACTTTCAATTGCTGCTTTGATTTATTCCAGCTAAAAGGAAAAAAGAAAACTGGAGATTTTTATTTCAAGTGCTGGACTGGTCCTCCAAATGGGTGATTCAGACCTTGGCTCCACCATTCGTTCCTTGTGCACCTCTCACACATGAGCAATGCATCTGTGAAATCCAGATGATTTGGTTTCTTTTCTCCTGTTCTTTCACCCTTTCTCTTGACTAGTTGGCCAATAAGGTCTGCAAGAGGGCCTTGTCTGAGGTCTCCAGGATCTAATGCTACAAGATTACAGCTTTTTTCAAAATTATGTTGAGGGTTCTAAACACTGTGTGTAAACCTTCTGAGAGGACTTGCTACGGAAAAATCAACCCAAAGGCTCTGGCAGTGCAAAGGTGTCATGAGGGAACTTGTTCATGTTGCTCTCATACATCTCATGCAGACCACCTCTTCTAGGACAACAGCACATGCAGAAGAGCTGAAGAGAAGGAATCTGACTACCAACAACCAAAAAGACTATCTCTGAACCGCTTGCTGCTCACTCATGGCTGAATCATCTCCCTCTTGTTTGGAGAAACAGCTCAGTAAAAGGCTTTGTCATAAACTGCTTTTCTCCTATATGTTTTATAGAAAGTCCATGGCAGGAATTAGTTTTCACATTACAAATGAGATGGGGGGGGGGAGGGGAGCCAACAATGAAGAAGCTGAAAAAGCAAATGATAATTCCTTAGAAATCACTGGGAGTGCCTCACTGAAAGCCACAGGGTTGGAAGGAAACATTGTACAATCATGTCTTCCTGAGCTTCAAAGTAATTTTCTTTCCATTTCACTTCAGAGAGCGTCGTTTTGGCTGGTGCTGTGCCTCTTGCATCAGGACAAACAGTGTGCCTTTCACAATGACTCTGTACTGATACACACATGAAAACCAGAGGGAAGCAAACAGGGAAAGGAAATGAAGCTTTAACTCAGATGAAAAGCAGAGGGCGATTTTTTAAGCATGTTCGTTTTTTTTCCTTTTCCTATTGATGACAGGGGTTGGGGGAGGGGGAAGGTGTTGCAGCAATTGATTTTCAGAGGAAATGACAAATGAGCAGATAAGCTTAGCAGGGCTAGCCACAGGAACACAAATACCTGTGAAAAAATATACTCAACCTCATTGTTGTATATTCCACCTATAGCATAATCTCTTCCTATTCTCTAACAAGTCACAGATAATAATTTTCAGATAAGAGTCAACAAATAGGAGCGATGTCACTATTGCTGCAACACTTGACAACACCATCAGTACCACAAAATCTAAGGTATGGCAGCGTTCAGTGTAAGAGATGTTGGTACGCTTACTTAAAAGTGACAACTTTTTAATGACAGTCATTTCAGAGTTTGCGTTAAGTGAATGTCATCAGCGTTGGATCTCAGGGGCTGGAGATGACTGCATTCAAAAACTTGTGCATTCGAAAGCCCTCTTGAATCAAGACCGAAGTTCATAGCTTGATCAGGCCAGCTGCAGATCTCTCTTGCCCTGGGTAAATATGTGGTTTTCAGATGGAAGGAACTTGGCAGAGGTTTTCAATGTGTGACTCTAAACTGTCTATCTCTCTGGGTTACAATTTGGAATTTCTTGAAGTATGTTGCCAATACTGCTGAGAGATTTCTTCTTGTCCACCTGTCCTCTTGTAAAAGTCTTCCATGAAAAAGAAAGCCAGTAGTTGGTAACTGGATATGAAAAGCTTCGGAATGAAAAGGAAAAAAACAAAAGAGAGAGAGACAGAGAAAGTTTCGGTGCTTAATTTTATTTAATAATCAAATCCATGAATCTTAGCTGCCATTTATTTCTTGTGGGTTGCCATGGTGTCTACATGCAGTGCTAACATATGTCAGGAGATGGCGATGTTGTAGATGATCTTCAGTCTCCTCACCTGGTTATATAACAGGTAGATTTAGGGGATGGGGAATGCTCCTCTGTGAACTGTGGTGCAGGTCTGCCAGATGCTAATCCTCATGCTGCCTGCGTCCCTCCTGGTCCAGGAGTATTTACAGCTGAAGTTGCTGCGTTCAGGTTGCATTGCTGGAACCAAAGAAAACCTCCTTTGCTGAGATCTAGCAAGTAGGGGAGGGTGGATGGAATCACTTGTGAACTGGGACTCAGCTCCAGATGTAGGTGACTTTTGGAGGCAAGGATAAAAGAACATCAGTCAAGTTTCTACCTGAGACAACTGAAAAACCCCTGATGCTTAGATTGACAGAGAAGAAAAGGTTAAAAATGGACATTGACTCTTTTTATGTGCTGTGAGATTATCTTTCAAGAGTTCCTTGAGGCTGAGCTGCTCTGCATCCAGTCTTGCAAGAGAGACAGGGAAGGGGGAGATGGGGCCACAGTGCATCTCTCCCTACTGGGTTATGAGGTTACAGAGGTGTTTCTAGGTCTCAAACCAATACCCAATCTCACTTGCCACTTTCCAAGACTGCAGGAAGAATTTAGGTGGCCTAACACGTAATTCTGCATCATCACAGAGGCCTGGATAGTGACTACATTGGGGTTTCAGCTGGAAGATTGGGAACTCACAGATTAAACTGAATCATAGACTCATAAGATTCTTTGGGTTGGAAGGGACTTCCAAGATCATCTAGTTCCAACCCCCTGCCATGGGCAGGGACACCCTTCACTAGACCATGTTGCCCAAAGCCCCATCCAACCTGACCTTAAACACTTCCAGGGATGGCGTGTCCACAAGCTCTCTAGGAAACCTGTTGCAGTGCCTCACTACCCTCATAATACAGAATTTCTTCCTGACATCTAACATAAACCTACCATCTTTCAGCTTGAAGCCATTACCCCTCGTCCTATCACTGCACTCTCTGATCAAGTCCCTCTCCCACTTTCCTGTAGGACCTCTTTAAGTATTGGTAGGCCATAGTTAGGTCTCCCTAGAGCCTCCTCTTCTCCAGGATGAACAAGCCAAACTCTTTCAGCCTGTCTTCATAGGAGAGATGTTCCAACCTCCTGATCATCTTCGTGGCCCTTCTTTGGACTCTCTCCAACAGCTCTATGTCTTTCCTGTATTGAGGACCCCAGAGCTGGACACAGTACTCCACGCAGGGGTCTCACAAGAGAAGAGTAGAGGGACAGAATCCCCTCCTTTGACACGCTGGCAATGCTGTTAATGCAGCCCAGGATGTGGTTCACTTTCTGGGCTGAAAGCATACATTGCTGGGTGCTGTTGAACTTTACATCAATCAACACCCCCAAGTCCTCCTCCTCAGGGCTGTTCTCAATCTGTTAGGCAACCTGCCAATCATAGGCAGATCCCTATGAGTTAAACAGTCACATTGCTGTTTGCACCTTGATGGGTTTCATGTAGCCTATTCATGGTCATTAGGGATTTGGGGGAAAAGAGGAAGATTTTGTACTCTTCACTGCACAAAGAGTGTTTGGGACAGGCACAGCTAATGCTTGCACAGGCTCCGAGACACTCATGAGTGTCAGTGCAATAAAAAAATGCTGGTTAGCTGCCACTAATTTACACTTTCATTGCACATCACTGAGATTTTTCTGAGATTCTGGGATTGTTTGAACTTCAGACTCAATGTGAAACCTGTGGGTGAGCCAGCCTGATCCTTAACTAACCAAAGAGAAAGTTCATGCAGCATCCTGTGAAGGAGAACTGCCAGGTTTCACACTTCCCTGTCTCTAGCACAAAAAGAAACATGGTGTAAAAGCTTATAAAAGGGGAATTATCAGATTACAGGACAGAAAGTGTTCTTCAAACCTTGGTTCATGAACCTTTTGACAAATATGCTCAGAGGGGTAAGTCTGAAGTGCAAGCACAGATCAGTACAGTTTTTCATTATCCCTGTCATTGTCTTGCCAAATTTCCTGACAGCTTGGAAAAGCCCTGTGCTTTTGTCTGGCCCAAGGATTCTCACCCTGGGGATTACAAGCAGTTGGCAGATGACTCTCATCACACTGCCTCCTCTCAGGATTTACCTCCACAGGATAAATCCTGAAGTAGCAGGTGGGAACTTTTTTGATTAGGTCATCCACCAGAGAGATCACATGCTTAGACCCTGAAGGTCTGTCTTATAAATAGAGGGCTCAATTCAGCCAGAAACATGATACAAGGCAGGAGGAAGAACCAACATGACTGGAACCAGTAGAATGGTGAAGACATCTTTACCCATTCCTCTTCTTTCTACCCCTGTACCCTCAAAGAATGTGGTCCTTCTCTGGCTCTCTATCTCTTATAATACAGCCTGAGAGATTTACCATGCCCAGATACTTCTCTCCAAGGGTGACTATCCCTGGAGCAGAAGCATAGTACAGTCAGCTGAAATGCATACCCTGGAGCTGTCCATCCTGTGCTGCTGCCTCAGTGGTGGGAGTGCACATGTCCAGCAGAGAAGCCAGAGTGGTAAATACTATAACCCTTTTGTCCCCATCTGAATATGCTGCTCTTGTGAGTCAGAGCCTTTAGGCAGCTAAACGCAATTTTCAAGAGCATCAGGCTGCCTTTAAAGTTGTCTGAGTATTATAAGTATTTTAACATTTTTATCAGTCTCTGTTCCTCATCTCTAGTAGGGGATAGCACTCTTTTCATTTACTTGGATGCTGGAGGAATAAATATGTATGATGTATGCAGGGTCCACAAAAATATTATAAATAGACTTAAAATGTATTGTGCAAAATAAAGGAGGTTGTAACTTTTACTGCCTCCAGCCTAGCATGGGGAATCAAAATTTGTTTAGCCCTCAGTGCTCTGCAGTGCTTTGTGAGATCAGGCACTTTTGTGTGTGTGTCTGTGTGTGTGTGTCTGTCTGTCTGTCTGTCTGTGAGGTTTCTGGAAACTCCACAAAGCCAAATCTTGTAGAGATCTTTATTCACTCCTACTTCCAGTCCCAGCCAAAAGGAGGAAGTTTAGAGGAGCACAAAAGCATACAAACCAAACGTAACCAAGCATTTGTGTGTCTATTAAAAGAACCTTTTTGGGCACCAGCTTGGAGAGTATGGCTGGGGCAAGGTTTTGATTTCACTCTGGCTGGCTCCTACGCCCCTAATTAGAACTGAGCTCTTTGTAGGTAAATAACATTTAAGTGGAACTATTTCTGACCACTGGGGTCCTGCACTCTGCTGTGCAGTGCCCTTTCATTAGAATTAGCCAACCTGATGCTGAATAAACACATAGTGTGTTTTGCAAGAGCTCTGATGTGGTCTCTGTTAATTACTCTCTTTAACCTACAGCAATCATGTGTTGCTTATCCTCACACACCACAGGACTGCTTGGGAAGGGAAAGATTATGGGGGATGCACAGAGAACTTCTTAAAGGGAGAGACAGCATAAAGACATGGTACAAAGTCTGTTTGAGCTGGTGTCAGGTACAATAATAAGTGGGTAGGAATAATAATAAATATAAAGCACTTCTGGAACACTTCTCATTCTCTAGGTGCTGTGCCAACATCTGACAATTACTTGCATGACCAGGACCTTCTCTCTCACCAACACCCTTTTGACGCCACCAGAGAGACCAGCCTGCCTTAATCATTTGCTGGTTTTTCTGCACTGCCCTTGGCAATGGCTTGTACTTGGAAACTGTGCCTCTTCCTGTCACCCTCAAATTACACTCCCATTCATGACAACCTACTCAAAGGGTGCTTAGATGCACGCTTAATGCTTTATTGCTGAGCTTTCCTCAGAGATGGCCAAGGGCATTCGTTTTTGGAACAATAAACTTGAGTCCACCATCCTCCTCTTCCTCAGGTCCCTGTTCTGGCCTCCACCGTTTAGCAGATTTGCAGCAGTCACCAATGCAATGGATTCTTACTGATCCGAGGACAGATATGCATCAGGAATCGCTACCCTAGTGTCATTACCAGCGACTTTTTTGCAGTCCTCACTTAGCTCTAAGTTAGGAATGTAAGTATGAAATTCGTTCATGGGAATGATCTGAAAGTCTGAAAGTTGGACTAGTTTTGTAGGTCAAGAGAGGTCCTTCTCCTCCTCTACCCTCCCTTGGTGAGACCACACCTGGAGTATTGTGTCCAGTTCTGGGCCCCTCAGTTCAAGAAGGACATAGAACTCCTCAAAAGAGTCCAGCACAGGGACACCAAGATGATGAAGGGAGTGGAACACCTTCCTTAAGAGGACAGGCTGAGGGAGCTGGGCCTCTTTAGCTTGGAGAAGAGGAGATTGAGGGGTGACCTTATTAATGTTTATAAATATGTAAAAGGTGAGAGTCAGGAGGACAGAGCCAGGCTCTTCTCAGTGATGGCTAGTGATAGGACAAGGGGCAATGAGTGCAAGCTGGAGCATAGGAAGTTCCATGTTCATGTAAGGAGCAACTTTTTCACTGTGAGGGTGACGGAGCGCTGGGACAGGCTGCCCAGAGAGGTTGTGGAGTCTCCTTCTCTGGAGACATTCAAAACCCACCTGGATGCGTTCCTGTGTGATTTAGTCTAGGTGATGCTGCTCTGGCAGGGGGTTTGGACTAGATGATCTTTCAAGGTCCCTTCCAACTCCTAACGTTCGGTGATTCTGTGATTTTGGCCCATACTCCAATGGCAGATAAACCTGTAGGGTTTTGACATCACTGATAGTAGTCCAGCAAAACAACTCCCTTGTTTAGGACTGGAGCAGTCTATCTTCATTGGGTGTCTCCAGCAATGCAATTATACAGTAATTACAGCAACACCAATTCCTCTCATCTAAACATGACCCAACTTCAGATATCCTTGTTTAGGTACTCAGTAGCTGTTCAGTATCTCAGTTCCCACACTGATAAAGGAGGAGGCATTACTATTAACATTATTCATTATTAATATAGCTATTAATATGTGCAAAGACCTAAGGCTTCCAGATTAAAAGTGCTGGATAATTTTAAGGTGTTCACTACACAGCCATGAGTTGTTAGCAACCAAATCAAGTAAAAAAAGATTAGCAAATACACACACTTAAAGAGATAGGGCTGATCAAGTAAAGCATTGACATGGGATAATGGAGTTTCAGTGCTACAGAAATTCTGAAGCATTAATCTCTGATAAGTACCACAAAGGATCTGAGGTTTTTGTCTTCAAAGAGGCAGGTATTCACCTTGTTACAAACAATGTTTGAATGCTGCGACACTGTTATGCCAAATCACTTTCTGAAACTGAATAATCTCATGCAGCACATGTCTAAAAAGCAGAGTTGCAGTTACTATCTAGCTATTGTAGGACTACTTCCCATCAGCCAGACAGAAATGCTGTGGGAATGCTGACGCTTTCAAATTCATTTTTTCTTGAATCTTTCAGTCTTGGTACAGTCCTAAGACTGTCTGTTTGGGGGGTATGTTGCTATGAAACAGTCTAGACAATAAATAGATGTATGTAGTGTGCCCTTTGTGGGAACACTTTTTGGGTGCAGAGACAGGTAGGTCTCAGGTGACCTTCAGCCTTGTTTTAAGATGGCTCAGATTCACAGTTAGATTGTAGGTCCTCCATAGTCAGTGGAGACAGACAGCCATCTCCAAAGGGCAAGTTAGCTTGCATCTATAATGGCTTACTCTCAGCAGGTACCTAAATTCCCTGGGCTGTATCCACAGGGCTGCAGGGGATCCCTGCTCTGGGTCTGCAGCACCTCCTGCCCCCCTACTCCTCCTGTGGCCTTGGGGTCTCTGTACTGCTACTCCCTCCGTGGTGGGATTCCTCCTGCTCTGCCTGTGCCACCTTTGGCCCTTGCTGAAACCTGTTTTCCCCCTCCCCTCCCAGCACCCCCCTCAGCTGAGGGGCTCAGCCATGTCCTGTGGTGGGGCCATTGGAGCTGGCTAGGACCAGGGCAGCCCCAGCCTCTCCTCACAGAGGCCACCCCGCAGCCCCTGCCAGCACCGGGGCATGGAGACCCCAGAAACTCTGTCTGCATTGCTGAAACACCAGTAAACTTTCCAAGATCTTCATCCAGAGCTCTGGAGTCAGCTTAGAACTTAAGAACCTGTGAACAGTGGTCCTTGAAGATGGGACTGGATAATCCTGAACATCTTCAGAGAGCTTTGTCATAACACTGACAAAAGCTTTTCATGTTCCATAATTCAGGAATAGCAAATTTCTACCTGATTCAAGGTCCAGGCAAGCACAATATAGTCCTTGTGCAGGCAGACTTGGCCAGCCAATGTGACACTGAGGGTGGAAAGCCTGTAAGGGCTCACTGTGTGCAAGCATGTTCTCAAAAACATTCTCCATCTCATAACTGAGGTAGGTAGGAAGCTCCTGTGAACAGCCATCTCATCCAAGCTGTTTTGCACATGTCCCAGCTCCTTTGTGTGGCACATTTAAGTCATTTCACCTTGACGTCTGTCCACTCTGTATTCTTACTACAGACTATTGAAAAACAACACTTAGAATCCTGGAAGGAAGTGATGGCTTTGCAAAGAGATCGAAACACTCTGGTCAGACTTTGCATTCTATAACAAATGGCTTGCACTAATAAGTAGTATTTGAAGGCTGCATGTATGCATTTCTGCTTTTTGGACTGGTGGAGCTAATTGATTGCCCACAGCTCTAGCCTAGAAAGCCAGACAGCTGGAACCATCAACGACTCTTCTGCCTAAATGAATTAAGTAAATGAATTAAGCAATCAGACACAAAGGAGTGGGTGTGCAGCAATTGCCTATCATTTGAAATGCAAGGCACAAGTAATTGATTGTGCAGTTATCGTACCACACGACATACATACACATCCCCTGCTCTTGTTTATATCTTTGCAATGTGGGAAAAAATAATTGCAATACACAGATAATAATTTGTCTTCTCCTGTGTGGTAGCAACATCAATAGTCATTATTCTAAACTCTTCTTTCAAAATATGCTGGGCACTTCAACAGAAAAGCCATTCCTTGCCTGAAGGGCTCACAGTCTGTGCTGGATTCTGCCCCAGTAGAATAACATCTAGCTTCATGATTGGGGCTTAATGTAGGCAAAGCAGTCAGGTAAAAAAAAAAGAGAACAGAAGTGAAAACAAGACAAGCTGAAAGCGTACTTGGCTATTCTCTGCATGCTACCTGGTTGCTTTTATAGGCTATGTCTTAAATATATTGATGCTGGCAGGTGAGGAAGCACAGCAAAGCAAAAAGGAGGTGACAATTATGGTTGTGGCAATTTGGCCATTGGGATTTGATGACTGGCATTATTGACAGAGGAGATTGGAAGGGTCCCTGTGGAAAGAGACGATGGAATACACTGAATAAATAAGACATGCTGAGAAAAAGTTATGAGGCTATATATCTTGGTTTACACACAAGAGCATCCAACCTAGCTCTCCTTAGGAGCTTTCCACTAGCTTTATGGAAGCTGGATGGAGACAAGGATATTTGCGCAGAGGTCAAGTTCTTTCTCATATATCATTTTTGTTTAAAAGTAGTTTATTTCGGGAAAACAGTAGCTTAGGTTTCCAGTAAACAGAAACAGAATTCTCCGAATACACAGAAACACTACTTCAATGTGTAGCTTCAGAATAAAACAGGGAGATAAGTAGGGACCAAAATTATGTCAATTTGCACATAAAGCCATAATTTTTTAAGGACAGCAGGCCCTTAGTGAGATGACATAAACCGGATTCTTTTTACTCTTGCATTACATCAGATTATAATAATTAAGAAAGACAAACATCCAAACAGCCCTTGCAGATCACCTTTCTGTGAATTAAATCTTTGGATTTTGGGTTCCCCCATCCAAATATCATTTCAGCCAATCACCATAAGTTCTGCAGTAATGTCTAAAGCAGAGCTCATTCCTGTGACACATGAACGTCTTCAAGCCCCGAAAATTAAAACATGAACAGAAAAGTTAGACAAAGAGTAAGAAAGAAAAGAGTGTTGTTATTCCGTGTTGGCTCTAAGGCCAAGACAATGAAACATAGTCATGAATAATAGATCAATTTATGATAAACATGGGGACTGAACACCACTTGGAAGAACTCCTACGTTTCAGTCATGTTACTTTCTTTCCTCTACTCACCTGTTTGTGAGTGACTCAACGTGTTGACACACAGCCATTTAAGATACCAAGGGGAAATGACCTGGTTATTATGACAGAGATCTTAGAAGAAAGCTGGTGTGTTTATGGGAAGGTAAGGGACAGTAAGTTTGTGTAGGACAGAATGCATTTGTGCTTTTCGGGCCTTGTCTAGACAGGTGGGATGGGAGGGATTTGGTGGGAACAATTTGATTTTAGATAGGAAACATCCAACTGCTTGTGTGAAGGTTGAGAACTTCAATTCAAAGACTTCAGAAGCCTGGGGCTTAGGTTTGGTTATGGATTTCCTTCATTTGCATTTTCTTAAACTCTTTGATATTTGGCCAAACTTAAACAAGAACTCAAACATCCTTTGCCTTGCTAAGATTCCTTATGTATGTATGTAAGTGTGTTCACATATAGCTGTGTTACTTGTTATCTCAGAGATGCAAATGCCTGCAGGATGGGGAGGTCTCAGCCACAGCTGATGATCCAGCATGGCTTGTCATCCACCACTGGGAGACAGGCTGCAATGAGAATGGAGTTGTGCTTGCTTTCCACAGTGCAAGAAGGAACTGCCCTGACCTGAGGTTAAAACAGAACGTAAAGCCATGATTTTTTTAAGACAATGAGAGAAACTGAGGTTTTGAGCCCCTGTAAGGGGAAAAATTGTGCCCACTTTGCCAGAAATCAGAGGTAAATCATTGCAATGTCCTGTCTCCCATAAATACACACATGCAGATAACACAGGGTGGCCTCCAGCCAGTTCAGCCTGCACAGTTGGAATCTTTGTTTTTAGGGTTCGGTCAAAAGTGGAGTAAATATTTGCAAGAGAACATTTTCCCAACAGGGACACTCTCAAAAGTACATTTGCTGGAAAAGAGCGCTGCCATCATCCTCTTTTATTGTACAGTTCTGCAAGCCCAGGGCAGGCAGGGACAGAGAAATAAATCAGGTGCTCTGAACCTGCATGTTCAGCCTTTACAGAAAACCCATGTAAGAGAGGCTCAAATGGGAGAGGGCTGATAAGGTGACCTGAATTCACAGAATTTTGAAGAGCCATCCTTTGAACCTTGAAAGCCTCATTTGTAAAAGATAAGATTGAGTGCCCTAAAGAAAGCAGGAAAGAGCTGACAAACTGTTGTCACATGGGGAAGCTTTCCTGATAATTTTCCTTTCCAGTTCCAAGAACAGAGCATTTTAGAAACAGAGGTGGACAATAAACTTTCTCCTGAGTCTATTTGACTTTGATTCCAGTCAAGTTGACATTTTAGGCTTTACTTAAGTAACTTTGATGTACTTTTAAATATTGTGTCCTGATAGCAAAAGAACCTGTACACTTCAGCTGATTTGTGTATTTGTCTTTGTCCAGATGCTAAAAAAAAAGAAAAAAATAATAATAAAAAGGGAAAAGCCATCTGCACACTTTTGAAACTAACTTTGTAATTTGCTAGATACAAGCAATATCTTTTTGTCAGTATTCATATTCTACTTGTGGAAATCAAGACCCTCTGTGACAAGTAGTGTTTATTAATAAGAGACAGTCCAGCCTGGATTCATCTGACCTAACTTAAGACATATAATTCAGAAATCTAATTTAGGACCAATGTCACTTGAGGCTTCTCTATAATCAATGGGGCATTATGTAGGGTGCTTCAGACATTTGTCAGACATTTGCCCTCTGGAAGTGGTTCTCTGCCTTCCCTTACATAAATAGCTTAGACACCTGAAGTGCTGAAAGATAGGTAAGATAAATCTAGACTTTCCTTCCCTTAGAAGGGAGTATGGTAAAAAAAAACACTGGGGAAAAGGAGCAGAAGATATAAATTGTTAATTTCCCTCCCTACATGAAGAATATGAGGTACAGAGCTTAGGTGATCTTCCCGAGTCCAGAGACCAGGGCACAGGTCCAGGTATTGAGCACAGTAGTTTGAAAGCAGCATCTTAATTATAAAATAAAGGCTTACACCTTTGACAGTGACCTCCAGATTTTTCCTAATATAAATTAAGACATTAGTACTAGAAAATGCTTTTTTTAAAAGTATTAATTAAAATTATTTATTTCTTCTTTCATGAAAATATTGAAAATTATTATAGTTTAAAGCTTGTCACTTTTCCTGTGAAAGATCTCAGGAATATTTTTTTCCTTCTATCAGGCATCAAATATATTTTCACACAGAAGTTAATGTAGCTATGCTGCAGCTTGTTTCTCATCTGCTGTACATGATAGTCTTGGCTATACACACAAAGGAACAAGACTCCAAAAACCAGTCATGTCTGTGGGATGGAACTGGGGTTGTGTGGCATATTCCTGCCCTAAAACATGACCCCCCAAAAAAACCAACCAAAAAAAAAACCCACTTCCAAATTTCTATAATTACTCTTTTCTTTAAAAATTATTTCGTTTATTAAAATTTTGAAGTGGGAAATTGTCTGGTTGCAAAGCACAGAAATGTTTCATTCAGACAATGACAATTTGGGGTATATTAACATTTTTTTCTCTGGCTGTTGTAAATTCTTTAGTACTACTCCATAGCATGAAGCTTTACTTCTGATGTTTTTTCTTTTTTCCAAGGGATAGACACACATAAATAGAAGAATGGTTGCAGCAGATTGGAGCAAAGGTCTGTCTGATTCAGTGTGCTGAACCTGACAGTGTCTATTTTTCATTAAAAATGCCAGCTAGACTGAACAAGAGAATGGAACAGCCAGAGACACAGTTGGCACAAATAGCCTGTGCGCAGCAAATGGATTGAGATATTCATGCATAAAGTATGCGGCAAACAGTTCCAAAGTTGTAAACAAATGCACAGCAAGCGGAGTTAGAATGAAACTAATGAAATAGATTATTTGCTACAAACACTTTAGCTGTTTCTTATGGTTGTCATTTCTGCTTCAAGGAAGAAAAAGAAAGTTTCTGAACTATATCTGTGCAACAGAATCCAATTCAGCATTTGACAGGAAGAGTTTGAAATTGTGTCGTAACGGGAAGGAGAAGTTCACAGCTTAGCAAAAAACCCCAAAATTTGTTGCATGAGCAGTGGAGTATGGAAAGGATTTTGCTTGAGCACCCTATCTAGCTTTAGTGCCCACACTTTAAATACATATATATATAAAATACATATATATATATATTTTTATATATATATATATGTATATATAAGGCGTGTGGAGGGTAAAGAGAAGACCTAGCAAACTTATGTGAAAATTGCAGAAAAAGAACCACCATGATGCACCAAAAGAGCAGTGCTTGCTTAGCTGTTCCTCAAACTGAAAACAAGCAGTTCAAGACCTGGCAGTGGAGAGTTTAACTACTGGGACACACTCCTAAGGGAAAAGACAGATTATCTATTTCTTGATTTCTTCTAATCAATGCAAGCATTAGCGAAACACAAATTAGTTAACTCTGTGCAGAGTTGTGCAATGTGGGAAGCCAAGCCAGATGTTTCAGATATTTGTGAGGATGTTTGTTTGCTCATTAAAAATAGAGTCTAAACAAGCTTCCCCTTGCTGATCAAGAAATTTGGATATCCAGCAGTCAGACTGCCTAGAATCCTGGCAGAAAGAGGATTTTATATGACAAGCCCATAGTTCTTGCTTGGGAGAAGGCTTGTTACAGATGTATGCTACAGAGAGTTCACTGTCCTGCTGTACTTGAGTTTCTTCTACTTCTAAGCAGGCTTCAGCCACAGGTGAGTTTGCAGTAAACAGGCAGCTGACCACCAGGAACTTTGTTCTGTATTGACATCAGAAATACTCTTTGTGCCAGTGACCTAGACACCAAAGAACACCGAAAGTGGCAAAACTTCCAGATCACTCCAGCACAACCCTATTAGCAAAGGCCATGAGCACAAAGACTGTTCGGGTCTCCAATGATCTGTTTGTCCTTGGAAGGCCAAACACATGGATTGCCCAAATAAACACTGTTCTTTAAAAACAAAAGGCAAATCAGGCTACATGATCCTCCACGAAACTACTGAGAAAAAGCGGCCAGTTCCTTGGTAGCTTTGGAGCTTTTCACTCATCCACTGCCTGAGAGGACTTACCTTTCCCACCTCTGGTAAAGTGGCCTCAGGAACAAGGCTGACATGGATCTTAAGATATCACTGTTACTCCAAACACACCTGTGGAAACTATTGCATGTTGGAAAGGAAAGGAATCAAAAGTCCTTTTTGAGAAAATAGAGAAGGGACAGCTCTCTGGGTCACTGTTTATGTTTATGTTAGTTTATGTTACCAAATTAGGGAAAGGGAGATGTGAATTCACTTTCCAGCTCCAATTTACATTCAGGTATTTAGTACAAATAAGAACATGAGAAACTGAAACCACTCCAAGGCCATGTTAACTGAGGCTTAATCATTTGTTGAGAAGTCTCCAAACCGTGGCTTTCAAGAGTGATCTGCAGCGAATGCTTTGTGAGTTTTCTGGGGATCAGGCAAAGAAGTCCCTAGTCTATGAGGTTCTGATAATGGCCTTCTTCAAATCTCTATTCAGATAGATCATTGGGTATTCACAACAAAAACTCAGGTTAGGCACCTAGAGGCTGTAGATGCTTCTAGATTTAGTTGATAACAGAGCAGCTGTCCTGAGGATCTGAATTTGGACATGGGCATTAAAAGTGGGAATGAGGAGGCAGCTGAGCTCTCCAGAGCACCAACACTGACTATTGAGTAGTTCACTACAGTATGCAGTAAATAATACTGCATGAAACACCCTCAGCCTTTCATTCTCATATTATTGGATGGTCCTCCCATTCCATCACTTCGCAGTTAAAGACAGCAGTCAACTATCTTATGTTTCCTAATCTCTTTGAGTGTCTATTTTGCTCACCTAAAATTGTTCATGATGTTTCAACTCCAAAACAAAACCGCAGAAAGAGAGCATGTTTTCTATTCCATGTGAAACCTCACAGTTCTGGTACTATCCAAAATACAGATTAAAAGCTTTAAAATTTTCAGTGAATGTTGCAGAACAAAAGTGATAAATTTTATTGCTGAAATGTCATGATACTTCTTTTTAGATGTGTTCTACAACCTCTGCTTGCACAATTATAACATAGCACAACTTTTTGCACCTCTCTGATGTGGTGAGATTTCACATCTGCTTGCTTGCTACAACCATAGAATCCCATGGTACTCAGCAAAAAACCAAGCAGGCTGAAGACAGGATCCCACTATGTCACTAAAAATTTATATTTTCCTGTTCTAGCTCTTCCATCTTCTCTGTGCGTTCAATCCAAAACTGAATTCTTCAGGTCACTGTCTGTTTTACAACTGACCTGTATGCTGGTAAAAACAAACAAAACCCCAAACAATCCACAAACCAAAAAGTTAACTATAAATTAAATAATGCCTCACACAGATAAATAAGCTTGTGTCATTTCAACCCCCCTGCCATGGGCAGGGACATCCTCCACTAGATTGGTTGCTTCAAGCCTCACCCAACATGACCTTGAACACTACCAGCTTCTCTGGGCAACCTGTGCCAGTGCCTCATCACCCTCACAATGAAGTATTTCCTCTTAATAGCTAATCTAAATCTCAACTCTTTCAGCTTAAGGTCATCACCCCTTGTCCTGCTCTCCCTGACAAACAGTCCCTCCCCAGCTTTCCTGTAGCTCCTTCAGGTCTTTCTAGAGCCGTGTCTTCTCAGGCCTAGAAAATAATACTATGTTCTTGGTATAAATGAGACACAGCTTCAAGCCCTGCAATTTATTTTATTTTTTCTTTTCAGTCTGAAATATTTTCTTGAAAACAGCACCAAAACACACAGAAGAATTTTTTTAAACAATTATCACACCTGTAGTGTTAATATACATATATTAAATATAATGCATGGTTCTATTCACTTATATGTTTATTTCAAGAGTTACATGTAAACATAAATAACTGTTACAAACAAGTTTGACATCGAAAGAAACAGTTTTGGAGGTACTGAAGTGAAATGAAAAAGAAATTCCTGTTCTCACTTGTTTCTCATTTTACTTTTATCAAATTCAACAGGCTCCCGTGACTTTTCTGTTTTGGTTTGGTTTGTTTTTTTTTTAAGTCAACTGTTGCATTACAAACATTTTCTCCAGCTCTGGACTTGAAACCTTCTTTACTTGGCTGGCATTTTTTTCCTAGAAGCACCAAATCCCTTTCCATTAGCATCTCTGTGTAGATAAGCCACTGGACAAACATTAACTAATTCTTTTTGCCTAACTCTTGTTCCATCACAAGGGTTGGAAAAGCAAATGACACTTTTTACTTCAACAGAGTGGATCTGGCAGGACATAATTAAATTGTGAAGGAGTATCAAGCCAACTCGTACCACCAGAAAGCAAATTCATGGTCAACACATTCTGCTAAACTTGACTGGAGAAATTCTGTGCAGCTGCACTGATTCGATAGTATCAGCCCCTGTAATCTTTTTCGATTGCTGCCTACAAACATCAACAGAAAAGGAGAGAGGTCAGTTTAGATGTTCAGGGAGAAGGAGAACCCAAATAAAATCTGTGGGTTTTGAAAGAAGTTTTTCTTTGGTTACTTGAAATAAACACTTAAACCTCTGGATTACAAGATTCACATTGTTTGATAAACATATGCAAAAGCTTCACCAGAGACATGTTTTTCTTCCCTCTCATTTAAATACTCAATAAAAATGTTACACACGTATGTTTGTATGTGGACATGCTCTATCTCATGCATTTTGAAAACATCTGGGTGTATGGCTAACAAACCACATAGAAGCTTCTGAGGGAGTTGTTTCTTCCTAGCTAGGTCTTTTTTTTTTTCCCTGTCTTTTAGATCATGGTTACAGAAGGATTAGATGGGGACAAATGACTAATAAAAGGACAAGGCTGCATAATTTGGGAGTTTTGGCCACAATAAATTCACTTTTTATCCTCAGCTGACTTCATCTGAGTTAAAAATACTTCCCTTAAAAAGGTTCCCACAGAAAAATTAAGCCAAATTGTTTTAAAACAGAGTTAAGTTGGTCCAAGTGATGGCTCTTTATTGGGAAGATTTAGAGTCAGGTCTGATAATGGAACTGTGCTCTCATTATTACAGAGACTCATAATGTTCTAACACAGTTTCCAAACCTGGAAAAGATCAATTGCAATGCCTGTCTCATAGTCTTATTTCATTAATAAGCACAGATGGTAAAATCTTGGCCCAGATAATGGCAGATAGATTAACCAAATTACTCCCACACCTAACACCTTTTAGACCAAGAGGGATTTGTTTGTGGGAGTTGAGCTGAGGAGACTATTCAGTCTTCTGTATTACAAGAAGCGTTAGAACAAGCCAGACTTAAAAAGGTAAACCGAGAGGGGAAAAAAACCAACAAAATCAAAAGAAAAAAAATACTTAGCTATGTGCAATGGCTTTCCTCTTCACAGCATTACAAAATAAACTTTGAAAGACAATTTATTGCCTAAATTAAAGCTCTCTATGCCTTCCTGCTAGGTAATGCTTAAAGGATATAATTCATTCTCCTCATTCAAAGCAGACTGGGAAAATGAGGTAAAGTTGTCTCTTTGTGCAGTACAGTTTGATTGGATGATCATTTTTTTAACAGCTCCATGTGTGGAGTCTGGCATCAAAGAAAAAGCAGTAGCATGAAGAGTTGCAAAGGACTTTTATATACTTTGAATTAGAATTCCTTGAGAAAAAAGTGCTGGAGTTCATGAATGACCAATTTTGGGGACAGTCTGGCTCTAAGACTTGAAGTATTTAGACTTAAAGTCTAAATAGACAAAGCCTATTTAGCCACATGTGTTAACATGCTTCTGTGCTCTGTAAGAGGTTCTTGAAAAAGCAAAAGAAGAAATGTCAGGTCAGGGAGATGTGTATTATTACATGCAACACAACAGTATCTATGGAATCAAGACCAATGCCTAATAAAGTCTAATAATCCTGTATGACATATACTGAGAGGATGTCCTTGCATCAATGAGTTCATTTTCTAACTGGAGAACACAATTGTTAGGGAGGAGATTACAAAGGGACTGAGTTACCCAAAACCTTCAACCCACCAGCATCAAAACTGAAATTAAAACCCAAGTCCCAAGCCAAGTCTGCAATGACTCTTAGGTACACACAGGTTCACACTCACTTTCTGGGCATCACTACATCACACTTTTTCTTCCAAATAGGTAACTGTCACAATCAGTTTTTACATGTGCACACAGTCACTGCTGGCTGCAAGCAGGGATATTGAGAGGAGTGACTGATACACCTGGGGGTTGTGGCACAGTTCAGAGACCTTGACAGACTGGAGCAATAGGCTGACGGGAACCTCATGAAGTTTAAGAATGGCAAGTGCAAAGCCCTGCACCTGGGGAAAAACCATGCACCAATAAGCTTTTGATAAGTTGCATGAAGCAAATACTTGATTTTAATGAAAAAGGAAGAAACAAAGGCTCAATCTGAATACAATTAACTCTGGGTGCAAAGGATGTTGTTAGTAGGTATGGTAACAGCTCCTTTATTGGCATTTGAATTACTACAGCATCTCTTTGAGTATACCAAGAGCAGGGCACACCCACTAGTAGCTGTTCATGGAAAGCATTCAAGTTCCACTCCTGAATCAGCCCCCAGCACCAAAAAGACCTCATGCTCTGGAGGGGTGACTTGATGTAGTACCAGGGAAGTGGACAAGGCTTGAGTACACCTGATGAACACTCAAACCAGCTTCTTCCCATCTGTTGAAACACTGCTAGGGCCACAGGCTAGAGCAAGGTCTGTAGGGCAGATGCAACACACACAGATGATACAACATGATAGCCATGTAGTCATGTAGTCCCCATGGTGTCACTTCAACCATCCTTTCATGCAAAAGCAGTGAATCCAACACTAAAGCTCCTTACTGCAAATGATGTTCCTCAAGGGTCCATATGGAGACCAGTGCTGTTTAATATCTTTATTAATGATATTGACAGTGGGACTGAGTGCACCCTCAGCAAGTTTGCTGATGACATGAAGCTGGGTGGAGATGTCAATATGTCAGAGGGACTGGATGCCATCCAGAGGGACCTGGACAGGTTGGAGAAGTGGGCCCAGGTGAACCTCATGAGGTTCAACAAAGCCAAATGCAGTGCCTACACCTGGGTGGGGACTATCTCCATTATCCATACAGGTTAGGAGATACTGGAAGTTCTGAGGAAAAGGACTCGGGGATACTCATGGATGAGAAGCTGTAAATGAGCCAGCTCCTTACTGCAAGGGGGTTGGAGTAAATGACCTTTAAAGGTCCCTTCCAACCTAACACATTCTATGATTCTGTTTGTCCCCAGCAAGCCACACTGGACAGAGAAAAATCAAATAGCCTGTCTCTACACAGGCTTGTCCCCTTATCCAGTATGCAACTATGCACGTTCCTGCCAGCCGGTGAGCAGTGCAGACAGGCACTCCATACACTTGAGTCCCCACTGAATTCAATAGTTGCTGAGGGGTCTTGAATGATTTTTAGGAGTGCAGGATGAATCCCTGTACAGAAGCCAGCTCACAACAAAGCAACCATTGACAGAGATTAGGAGTTTGGCACACCTAACAGCAAATGGTTTAAACACAGCATGGAAAAAACAGTTATAAACCCCAGGATTATCTACCCCATCTTGTCTCTTCTACAGTCTCCTCAGTCTCCCCTAAGATTATCCCATCCAATCCAGGAGGAAATCAGTTCAAGAGAAATTTTTACACACCATTTATAAGTATTCATTGTCCGAGACTATAAGGTGTCAGTGATAACATTAGCTATATTATTAATTAATCTAGGTATATGAAAAAACATCTGAAAAAAGAAAAGCTCTTGAGACTGGTAAACTACAGAATGTTCATTTAAATTACTTGTAAAATATGATTTAAACTTTCAAGACTAAGTGCTGTTACATAAAGGTCTGATGGAGATGGAACTGAAGGCCTGAACTCACATTCAATCAATAGGAATGGACAGAATAAGCTAGAAAATGGATATAATATTGTGTTTCTAAAAAACAAAAGATCTTTCTAAGAAGACAAATTATATGGAGGAGAGAGAAAGAAACATCTCGTGTAATGAATCGTTATTCAGTTGTTTTTCTGAAATGTCAATTTGTACAATTAGGGGGTTCAGAAAATATTTAATACCTACATTAGTAAGTGAAAAAGTTTGGAGTGGCATTTCATTTTTATTAAATCCCATTTAGAACTGAAAAGCAATGTAGTAGTAGTATTAACAGTAATATTAATAGTAGTAGAAGTAGCAATAGAAGTGCTTTACATTTCAAATAAAATTTTTGAGCCTAAAGTTATTTTTTACTTTGAGTTGAATATTTAGCAACAAAAGAAATATATAGGAGTAGGGAAAGAAAAGAAAAAAAAGAAAGAAAGAAAGAAATAGCAGCACTTAATGCAAAATAGAAAATCTGAGCTGTTCCTGCCTAGGCTTTTATTTTGTTGAGTCTGAAAGAAATGTACAGTCCATACAATGCAAAGTTAGTGTCTGGGAGACTTTAATGGCAGATGAAGACAGAGACCCTTCCTGTGGTTCATGGGGATCTAATCTTGAGCACTGTAAATCTCTCACTATCTAGGGAAGAGAGGAATTACAAATGAAACAAACCCCAAAGCTGCTTGATCAGTGTGCCCAGGCTGCGTAACTCCAACTGGGAGCATACCTGGCAACGACTTATGAAAGATGTCAACTCCATTTGCCCTCTGTGTATGGACTGACGCAGTCACCATAGTGTGGATTTGAGTCTAATCTCAGGTTTTGACTTCTCCTGCTCTGTTTGTATGCAACTACACACTCCATGTGGAAGCAAGCCAAGGTCTAGAGTGCAGTAGAGGAAGGGCCTGGAGGGACTGAGCAGAGTGGGCAGCACTACACCAGAAGACACCTTCTCAGCTCTTCTCAAGTGCCACAGGGAAGGCTCTGAGCCTCAGCTGTCGGGTCAGAAGCAGTAGATATCCTGAAAGTTGCCTGGTCTGTTGAACTCAGAGGTTATCAATGTTTTCACACCAGCTGCTGTCTTGATACAAGGAGTATCAATGATCTGGATAATAAGACAGAACGAATCCTCAGCAATTTTGCAGATGCTAGGAAATTTGGAGTGGGTTACACACGGAAAGGAGGAACCTTACCCAAGATGCACCTTGATAAGCCTAAAGATTTTATGAATATGAATAAAGTGCCATGTTCTGCACTTGGCTTGAACAGCCACAAACGTCAGTACACTGGCTGGAGAAGTCTACTGGGAGAAGCCTGATGAAAAGGGCAAGTAAACACCAGACTGAAAGTCAACAGGAAGCTGTCCTTGTAAATAAGGCAAACCACACACTGGCCAAGACTAGGAGGAGTGTGTCCAACAGACCAAATTATAGTCCACATATTTACACCTGTACCATAGTGTCCCAGTGTGGATGCCTCCCACTCCAAGTTCAAGCTAGATGTGCTAGATGTGCAGAAACAGAAGCTGATCCATCAAAGAGCCATCAAAACAGTACAGGAGATAGGCAACATAACATACAAGAAGCTGAGAAAACTGGCCTTGTTTTAGCTGATAAGAGGAGGCCATGGAGCAAATAATCATACCATACAACAATTCGAAAAGTAACAAAGAGGTAACAAAGACAGTGAAGCCAAAATCTTCTCAGTAGTGGCAGGTGGTATAACAACAGACAGAGGTGTGGCTTAGGAGGTTCGGATCAAACATAAAGAAGAGCCTTACTATGAGGGCAGCACTGGAGAAGGTATCCAGAGATGCTGTAAAATCACCATCCTTGGGGATTTTCATAACTTGACAAGGCCACAGCTGACAGCAAGTATTGGCAATAGTCCTGTATGAGAGGGAGGCTGGTCCAAATTAACTACAGTTTCTCTGTGATTTTGTAAAACCTATCATAAAGTCTAATTCATTTTGTAATAATCACTAATAAAGAAATGCACTGATTGGTGACTTTATATCGCTATTTATAGAAAATGTAATTACCATATTTGTTTAGCTTTCTTTTGTGTAATGATCACTTAAGCCATTTAATTTGCTTCTCAGCATACTCCCAGCTCAATTGACAAGTGTATATGACTATATTTAGCAAAGGCTGTACTAACAGCCTCATCACTTGACATGCTTATCTTTCACATGAGGCAGCACATTGTGGCCCTGATGAGTCATTGTCACCGAAGATATTTCTGTCCAAATTTTTTATGCCATTTTGCATGGTTACAGTACGAGCCTTCATATCTTCTCATAAACTGTCAGGCACAGCTATTGTTTTTCTATGTGTTACAAGTTACATGTAATGGTCCCCATTTGAACGGAAGCCTCATTAGCAGGGAGCATAACAGACTGAGGCAATATAAAGTGGGAGAAGACATAGAAAGGCAAAGAAACAAAACCCCATGTGTGGCTGGCTGCTGGCATTTCCTGATGTCTGCTGATTCCCAACAGAGCTCTCCCTCTCCACAAGACCATGTAACTACTGATGATGCTGATGCAAAGTAACTGCTATACTTCTCTCCTGAGCTGGCTTTCCATCAGCAGAGGATGACTTTTCGTGTAGAGTCTGTTACAAGCATAAAACAGTTTGGTAACCTCTGTGAGGCAAACAGTAAAACTCTATAAAGTTGGAGGCATTGAGTGCTGAAGCATTTATTAATGACCTGATTCAGATCTAAAGAATCTCTCCAACAAAGGAGGTTCTTCTGCCAGTGAAGCACAATTTGAGACTCATAGCTTGTATACACAGGGAAAATTACCAGTGTAATTATGCCAGTATAATTATCCTAGTTTAGCTAAGCCAGTAGATTTCTCCCTCTATGGACACTTCTGTCCCAGTATAAAAATATTTCTTTTCTATGGAGCTCATCTCAATGTAATTTAAATCAGGACATTTATCTTGAGATAAGAAGGGCATGGGAAGTTTAACTGGCAGGATATACCAGGACAACTATACTAGTATAGTTAGCCATTTCCATATAGGTAGCTTTCACTTGTTAACAGGAGTGTGAGATTGTGTCTGCCTAATGAAAGCTCTGGGTTTAAGTGCTTTCACATTGCTTCATCTACTGAAGTCAGAATAAATAATTATAAAAGAGAATCAGCTCAGTAATAGGATCTGATAAGCATATATCTCTGCCCAGCGAATTGCTGTGCTTGCCTCATTAGGATTAACCACCCTGCAGACAAAGAAGCAAAGTCACAGGTTCTGAGAAGGCAGCACCAGATGGAAGTTCTTATTCAAAAAATGTCTCAGGAGATGCCTTAGCATCTGTTATTGAAGAATGTTATGGATAAAACCTGAAGAACCACCTCTAAAAAAGGCAAACAGATGTGCCTGACTTGATGTCATGCTTTAACCCCAGCCAGCAGCTGAGCCCCACACAGCTGCTTGCTCACTCCCCCCACAGAGGCATGGGGGAGAGAATCAGAAGAGTGAAAGTGAGAAAACTCGTGGGTTGAGATAAAGACAGTTTCACAGGTAAAGCAAAAGCCACACATGCAAGCAAAGCAAAACAAGGAATTCATTCCCCACTTCCTATGGGCAGGCAGGTGTTCAGCCATGTCCAGGAAAGCAGGGCTCGGTCACACCTAATGGTGACTTGGGAAGATGAACACCATCACTCTGACGGGAAATTCTTCTCCCTTCCTTCTTCTTCCCTCGGATTTAAATGTTGAGCATGTTGTCATATGGCATGCAATATCCCCTTGGTCAGCTGGGGTCAGCTGTCCCTGCTGTGTCCCCTCCCAATTCCTTGTGCCTGCCCAGCCTCCTCACTGGTAAGGTGAAGAGCAGAAAAGGCCTTGGCTCCAGGTAAGCCTGAGCAGAGTAACAAGGACACCCTGTATCAACAACATTCTTTTCAACACAAGTCCAAACCACAGCCCCGTACTAGCTACCATGGAGAAAAATAACTATTCCAGCTAAAACCAGCCCACTTGAGCAGGTGGAGATTATGTGAGGGTCTTACAAAGAAGTTCTTGACTTTGATATTTTTTTAGCTGAGGTATTGCATTTCAAATGTATGTGTTGTACAGCCCCGTAAAGTGATGAGTGTCTATTTATCTGGATGTTCCTGAGAAAAGCTTTCAGTCTTGGCTCAACTCTGCCATGTGGTTAGTCAGAGACTTATAGCTCTTTAAGATCAATCATATTAAGAATTTTATTGGGAACTGAGAATCATCCCTGCAATGTGTGAAAGAAATAACAAGGAAGGACACTGTACCACTGGGCTTTCCTCTACTGCTCTTACAGAAAACTCCCCAACAAAAGCCTGAAGGTTTCAAATCATCTAACATTCCTTGATTTTTGCTCTAACTGGAAAAATTTCGGTCAAGGACTTGCAAGAAGTGCCAATTCCTTTTGTCCTCTGTGGTTACACCTACACAGACAGCATAGTGTGGATTTGAGTCTATTCACAAATTCTGGATCCTCTGGTTAGTACACCCTCAGGTATGGAATTAAACAAGGTCTAGAGTCCAGTAAAGCAAGAGCCAAGAGGAAGAGTCAGGCAGGACTAAGCAGAGTGGGCAGCAGTGTATCAGGAAACACCTCCTCAGCTCTTCTCAAGTGCTTCAGCAAGGGCTCTGAGCCTGGACTGTGGCAGTTCTACCAATCAGAGAAGGTGCAAGGAAATTAGTAGGCCATGGGACTGAGCATATTCAACTCCATTTTTAGGTTAGTCCTTTGTGTTGGACACAGACCATGAGAAATGGACGAATGAAAAACAAGGCACTGATGTACTACAAAAAAACTATCTCCAACCTCTGTCAAGTTTGATGCTTGGTCTCAAAAGACCTGGCTGAATAAGAAAGAAACACTCAAAGTTACTGGTCTGAATTTAAGAAAATGGTATCACACTTTTCAGCATTAGCAACCAAAGACCTACAGAAGTGACCATCTACTTCCCAGAAGATAGGCGGAGAGGGCAGCCCAACTCTCAGGGTTCCTCCCCAACTCTCAGGGTTCCTCCCAACTCTCTAAGTTCCTCCCCAGTTAGGGCATCCCTACTCCCTTTTGTAATTCATGATCCAGGACTCCTGTGTTCAGGACTGCTCAGCCACTAGATGTCTCTGTGTCCTACAGCGCAAGGTAGAGGCGAGCAACCTCAGGCCAAATCCTAAGAAAAAGCTGGAGAACAAGCAGCATGGAAGCCCTCCCTGCTTGTATGTATCCCAGATCTCTGCCTGAATGATGTAGCAATGGAGTGATTTTCACTTGAGCATACCTCAAGGAACGTGTTTCTTGCATGCATGTCCTGGCTTGAATTATTGAGCTGGAACTTCAGAATATCCACAGAAAAAGAGGGAAGAAAAATCCTGTCCTCTTAAATCCCTGGAGAGGCAGATTTGCATTACAGTTTCTCCAAAAGAAGCTTTTCTAAACTGACCAGCTTCATCATCCCTGCAACTGGTCCCAGAGTGGAAAGGAAGTCTGCAGCAAAGGCTCTTATCTATTCTTTCCGTTGGATAGGTCATAAAAGGACAGCAAGCGTTCCCTCAGATCCTTCCCCTGTGTTAGTTCTGCCATGTGTACTCACATACACTGTTATTTTCTACCAGCATGGTTGTGTTTGGGACATCTATTCAGCTCATCAGCACTTTGGGGCACGTAAGGTCAACAGCCATAAGAATAGGTTGTGCAAACCTGATGGGGTCTGCAACAAGTGCCAGCCTGTGACCTGACTGCACAGGTAGAAATCAATAGATGAGGAATGTGAGTTGCTGCAGGAATCTGTTATCTTTTTCCTGACAAACAACTTCTTTGGCTTGTGAGAGCAGGGTCTGTACCACCACACCAGTGCTGGGGACCCTGCACATAAAAAATATCTCTTTTTTTCTCTTTTTTTTATCTTTTTTTTTTTCTCCTAAAACACAAATGTACTACAGACCTGGCTCCACAAACTGCTGACATCAGAATTAGGCTGACAAGCTGTGATGTTGCAGAGACTGAGCAGCTACAGTACCCAGACACAACTGTGGATGTCAGCTTGGAAATGCTCTTTCAAAGGACTTGATTTTTAGAAGACAAGAGCAAGATAGATGTGTCAAACTGGGCACCCATGGAAGGAGAGCTACATAAATCACACTTTTGACAAGATTACCCAGAGACCTCGTTCCCATTTCATGTTCCTAATCCCAGCTTCCTTGCAAGCACAGAAGGCAGCACATGATGAGTCTTATCCGCAAACAACAATGCACTATATTTGCAAACAGAGGTTCTCTGATGGTATTAGGACCACCACACTATTTCATAGAAAGCTTTATATGTGTCAGTGAGGGGATTAAAGTGTCAAATAAAAGGCTGGTACTTTAAAGGAGATTTCCAATAGTGTATCTTATTACTCATCACTGACTCAGCTTGATAATATAAAGTCAATGAGAGAAGTTGCCAGCATTCCTTTGTGTTATAATCATTAAAGAGCAACCGCCAGTGTTCCCACACTTTCAACTTTTGCAAAATTGTTGCTCTTTGCCCTTTACTGCATCTGTGTTTGCATAATCAAGTGGTGTACAGCTTGTCAACACCTCTTTATGCCTTACCTTCCTCCCTCCAGGGTTTTGTTTATGTGTCATCAGAGAAAATCCACTTCTAAAGATTAGAACCTTCTTTTCCATGGTATACAGAAGCGATCAATAATTGCCATATTAATTCTCAAGCATGAGCTCTGAAGGAATGAAAAAACCTGTACAATCAAATCCAATTTTAGGAGGAACAGCTTGGCTAATTGCCTCACACCCTGGACTGCAGGCGTTCCTTTCTGGTTGTGTTTGGTGTCAAGTAAAACCACACAGTACGTAGGCAGGCAGATAGAAGACATTAGTGCTTAATCTCCAGCTAGGATCACTGCAAATCCAACAACAGTTCCCTCATCCCCATTAACATACGTGTTGCAGTGCCTGTGTGCTCAAGTCACGGGGTATAGAAATGTGCCACCAATGCTAGCCAAAGAACTTGGGCCATGTCTGTGTTTGGTGGAACTGGGGTGCCTGGGGCCATGCTCGCTAATGTCCTTTGCACCCAAGTCCCTGTACTCTCCCACTGGCATCTGTCAGCAGCTCCTTGCTCTGTGCCTTCCTTACGTCTGCTGAATCACTTCTCACCAAGTAGATGCAGGGATTGAAATTAATACAGGACACCTCTGAGAACAACCCCCAGGTCCAGTATTCAGGACTGTGGCATTGGAGGTAGGGAAAAATCTATTCGGCTCCTTGTGCTCAGAGTTCCTGAGGTGCTTCAACCTTTTTTCCTACAAATGCCCAGGAGCAACCAGGTTTGCCCTAATAGGCTTCTAAATTGTTGCAGCTCAGAGGCAGACAATGAGGCTCTGACACGCTACCTCAGAGAGGCCAGATTTATTAGATGTGCTCAGACTATGCCTAATATTGACAGCATCAAAACAACACTCACTCTTCTGACTCCTGCATACATCAAGACATTTAAAGACCAGACTCCTGTGCCTGTCCAGACATATACCTTTGCCTACTGTTTCCCAGAAGTTAGCTAGATGTCCACTCAGTGTCTTTCAGAAATGAATCACACCTATAAATGTTCAGTAAACTCACTACATTGGCAATGAAGAGCAACACGCTCCTGTGTTGAGCACCTGAATTGTTCACTACCTATGTGGGGAACCTTAGGTGCCCAGCTTGGGTGACATGAAATATCCTGATGGATGAAGTACCTGCTAACTTCATCATACTTAAATTTGATGTCTATAGTGACGAAGTTTAAACACAGATTTTATCCCTTATTCTAATTGTATTGCCTTGTTCAATCACTGGAAGTTCTGCATTCAGTCCTTGCTAAGTAAATACATTAAAGTCGGGGTGGTTTCCTTGAACATCAGACTGTGAATTATCTTTTAGGGAAAACTTTCCTTGACAGTTCAACTATAGGTACTACTCATCAGTACTACCTACTTCAGCAGCAAGCAGACATTTTCTGGTCTTGATTTCTGAATGTTATTCCACCTTCTCTCCAAATTTCCTTTTTTGATGTTACATAGGGTATTTGAATAAAATTGAGGAACTAAGCCAAATATTTCTCTTACCACTTCAAAGCTACTGACCTCCATGAAGCTGGACTGGTGTAAACGAGGGGAGAATCTGATGCAATAGTCTAGTTCAGTATAATTATAAATCCACTGTCCAATACCACCAGAAGCCACCTAGCTTCAGTTGTGTCTGGCCAAGCCCAAGGTAAGTTTGGACTCAGCACCATACTAACACTGTCAGGCATCTTCTGGATCACAGCTGATTCATACCCTGCTGGCTAGAAGCACAGCCAGAGCTAGCTTTCATCTGTCTTCAACAGACTCCAGTAGATTTTTTCTGAAGATGAGGTTTAGATTTTAATACAAAGAAAGTCCAAATATGTTTCTTACACCTTTGCATCCAAGCTGCCAGGAATCCTATTGTTTGGGATGTGATATTATAGAAGGTTTTAGTCAGGCTGGGAGGCAAACTAAATGCAGGAAATACTTACAAATCTAAAATGGCAGTTTTGTTCTGTAAATCAAGAGACATATTCAGTGATTAGGACAATAAGCAAGTGGTTAAAGCAGTTATATTTCTCCACTTTTCTTAAAACAGGTCATCCTGGTTATGTCTCAAGCTACACAAGCAACACCTTGACTTTTTGAAACTGGAGAGGCCAGTTGCGCTGTCTCTTATTTCAGTAAATGCCCAGGTCACTGTTTCGTATGTAAACAGTAGCATATGGGCTGGGAGTCAAGTGCTGAATACTGCAGGTGTATTTCCTAGAAGAAAGTAAGTGGAATTTTAAATCCCTTCAGCCACCCAACAATGTCAGGAGTTCACATGACTGTACTATTTTGGTGTACAGCATTGACTGCATTACGCTGCACCCCCAACGATCTGTCAACAATTCCAATCTGCAAGCATACTTCAGATTGATCTTAATTAATCTGATTCATACTATATTAATGCTCAATTCATCAGTGTATTTCAATATGCATAATAATACTAATAATAGATCTATATTTAGATTTTAAATAGATCTGAGTTTATCACGGAGACTTCATGGTAGAAGAAAAAATGTGAATACTGTGACAAAATAAACCAGCCTTGATGAAAATTAAAATCCAGATTTTTGAAATCACATACTCAGGAATAGTAGATTAGGGCATAAGTGTGATTGAAATGGTGATGAAACATCAGGATTTATTTTCAAATCAATTGAGAGAAAACAACTGCTGTGAATGAGCAAATGGACCAAGCTACAAAGTTTGGTTCTATGTGCCTTTTTTTTGTTGTTGTTGACTTCAAAATCTCACAGACTCTGAGCCTGGCAATCCAGTACTGTGGTCAGTATGGCTCCACTGTTCACTTGCATTTGAGATAATGTGGATTGATGTCTGTTTGAAGCTTTGGTTCAGAGACATTTTTCGCCAGTGGCTATTCACCACAGTTATGGATCACATGAGGGTCTGGCTCTTGACAGCACCATATATATGTATTTGAGTGTCTTCAAAATTTTAAAAATAAGCTGCATCAGGATAAAACCATATTCCGTGACAGTGCAAAAATGTTAAATTACTGCTACCTGCTGTTTTAGTTTAGTGTCTGTTTCCAAGTAATAGATTAACCTATCAATTAACTGCAAATCAGTTATTTTACTTTCCCAAAGATTCTTTGTCTTCTACCATGTTCCCTGTATCCTGCTATTTCAGGACATGGTCTTGATGTGCCATAGCATGATATAATTCCTAGTGACACTATCAAAAGTGCTACAGCAAAATATGAAGCTGGGGAAAGAGAGCTCACACTATGCTGACATGCCAGTTTTTCAGATAGCAAACTGCTGCAGGCAAAGTCTGATACACTTTCGTTAAGCACGAGCAGGCATATCCTGCATGTTACCCACTGCTCAGGCAGTGAGGCTTTCTTGAGGGAAGACATGCAGCCTGGTGGCTGGAGGAGTGGACAGAGTTTGGGTTTGAGTTCTCTACTTAAAGTGATGACCTTGTGCAACCCTTTTGCACTCACTCTTGTAACTGAGTAGTGATACAGACTACTAAGCCATCCTTTCAAGGAGCATTTGGAGCACAGGAAATTCCTCACCAACTTGTGGAAGAACTTTTCACAGTGAGGGTGACAGAGCCCTGGGACAGGCTGCCCAGGGAGTCTGTGGAGTCTCCTTCTCTGGAGATATTCAAGACCCATCTGAATGCCTCCCTGTGCAACCTGATCTAGGGAGCCTGCTTTAGCTGGGGGCTTGGACTCAATGATCTCTGGAGGTCACTTCCAACCACTACAATTCTGTGATTCTGTGATTACCAGACTCAACTCACTAATATCAATACTGGCTGTAAGGTTTTGGAACATAAGTTATTTAAGGAATACGTGAAGAACAATAGTGAGAGTAGGATTACTCCTCAAGGAAGGATGAGCTAGAAGCTGATGGTGACCTTCGTACAGCCTGTGTTTTCACCCACAACATCTAAACACAGTAGCCAAAGTGCTGGTAACAGGGTCTATTAGCAGTCCACCACAAGGCAAAAAGCAAAATAGATTCAGAGCCCAAGCAGAAGTCAAGTCAGGAGCGAAATACAACTGCAAGGTTGCCCAATGTCCACCTACATATACCTATAATATATCCTGGTAAGTACTGAAGGCCCAGACCCAAATTTAAACAGAGCTCATAGCTCAGTGGATGAAGGTAATGGATAGACATCCCAAATGCACCTGGGCCAATTAGTATTATTAGGGCTCTAACGGGGACCTCTTGGATCATCAAAAATTTTCCCTGTTATCACAATGAGCCACACTCAGAAATTCTCTCTGCAAACTCTAGTTTGGAATGTTACAGGGTTTTGCTCTTGCTGCTAATAATGAGAAACTGTCCTAAAATCTTGAAGCTAGGTACCTTCTTTGTCAAACAGTATATCTACCTGTTGTCAGCTGATGGCCATTTGTTCTCATGACAAAAATTGCCTTTAGTTGAAATGTCTCCTTTTTAATTTTCTGTTGTTCCCACTCCAGGTTTGTTTTGTGGTTGGTGGTTGGTTGTTGTTGGGGTTTTTTTTAATTGAGAACAATGGTATCAGTACTTTCTTATCTCTAGTTAAAATACCTTATCTGCTATATGGCATTTATTCTTTTACAGCCACATCACAGCAGTGATACCTAATTAGCCTGTGACTGACTAGTGTTCACTCTACTTTCTGTCCTTTTCAATATACGACCACAGTTTAGAGTGGAAATTCTTGGGATTGTTTGCTACACACTTCCTTGCACTTCATATAGTTACACACACATACATTTCTATTAGCTCACTCATCAAAATTCTTCATTGCCTCCCATATTCTGATCCTCTGCTGTACTGATGATGACTCTCAGCTTTGTGTCAACAGCTAATTTCATTTGCACACTCTTCCTGTTTATGTTGAAGTCACTAATGAAAAACTTGACAATGTGTGTCAAGAGCAATCCCTGATGTTTCATATTAGCATTTTTTTCTTGCAGAGTTGATTGATAAATGTAAAGAAGAATTTGGTTTGGAAGAGAGCTCTAGAGGTCCATTAGTCCCTGTTCAAAGCAGCACTAATATTGAATTTCTTGTGAATCCTGAAACTTTTAAGCTTCCTTTTTGTTATCTTTCCTGTATTAAAACTGGTTCTCATTTGGTGTTATATTTAGATGTTTACTGAAGTCCAAAATCACATCTCTGTGCCACTTCATTTCTCTGGAAGTTAAATATTTTTATTTACTTCCCTAATTATGAATACCTAATATGGGGCCTTGGCTGGTCCAGTGGTATGGAGGTTTCTTTCATAGTCCTGTTTTCTCTAGGGATTACAAAAATTTATGAAATTGAAAGGATGGGCCTTTGGGATCTCAGACTACTATAATTTCTTCCCTCAATCAAATCATGTGACATAAATTTTTAATTCATATTCCAATCTTAATTATTTTTCCCTCTTGTTACTACAAATACTGCAGTCATGCAATCTGCTTGTCCTTAAATGAAACTCCCTACCGCCATGCTGGAGACCAGCTTTTCCATTCTTGAGATTCTTTGTAAGTCAACTGGAACCTACTAAGAACATAACACCCACATACAACAGTCTTATCCAAATAGACCATTTCTCAAACTTCCCTGAAGTTTGATATTTTGGCAGAATGTCATGTACCTATTTCAGCAGTGCAAGGTCGTTTGAGAGAAAATATCCATGCTGAAATAAAAAATAATTAAAAAATAGAGACCATTATCGAACAGAGCCAGTGGAAAATGTGGTTTCTAGTTGGGACTGTGGTTCCTGCTGACCACTGAAACATTTGCCAGCGTATCAGGCCTGTTCTTCCACTAGCATAAATCACCATGGCGAGATTAAGTTTATGACTATCAGCAGCCAGCAAAAGGTGCCACTAAACGTGGGCCAAACTAATTGCTGTGCACAACTAGCAAACCTTCAGACAGCTTGAAAGAACAGCAGTGAGACCAGAAGACTTTCATCTCTATGTCACTGATGCAACTAACTGTAGAATAGATCCATGATGATCAAAGTCTTCTGAAAGTGCCTAAGAACTAACTGGTGGTGCAAGCTGCACTGCTTTTCTCAAAGTTACACGGGCAAAGTTACAGTGGCAGAACCTGGTCAGATGTAATCCTCCTTGGTGACATCAGGACTGGGGTTTTTCAAGATAAAAATCATAAACTATGTGTAAAGGAAGAATAATAATTTATATTAAATGGCATGAGAACATGGCTTTCTCCTCTTAGATATGTATCCCAGATTTTTGAGAGATGTGGGTTCAAACTTGACACCAAATTAAGATTTTACAGAACATTCACAAAACTCCTGTTTGCCAGCATTATCCCTGCCGATGCTAGTGCTCTGCTTTCAGGGGGTTCAATCCATACCTTCTGGATTACCATTTGCTAGCAACTGCACAGCAGGTCACAGTCCCTTGGAGCCACTAGAGCCAGCAGAAACCACTGAGGCACAGATCCCACTGCAGCACACATTTAGAAGGAGCTGGGAACCAAGAGAAACAGGAATTTTGACTCTGTCATAGAGTTGGGGCAGATCAGAAATATGTCCCAGCATAGTGGTAGGAAGTAAGCTTATCCCTACTTGCTAAATCACCTGCTTGCTTAGTGCCAAAAACTGTGAGGCAGGCAAAGCTCTATAAAATTATGGCAAGTAATATGGAAAAGTGACTATAAATACTATAAAAACCAATGCAAATTGGATGCAATCACAGATGTGGGAGCAATGGACTGTTTGGTCAGAGAGTATTTTTCTCTAAAGAGTGAGCACACTGGAAATAAAATTAACTCACTGTACAGTAAGTACAGTAATACAGTTGTACAGTAAGTACAGCTAATACACAGTCAGGGAGACCTCTGCAGAGGCAGGCACAAAGTAGGATCTGTGGATCCATTTAGTCACCAAGCTGGGGCTTGGGGTAAGAAAACCGGTGTAGCACCAAACTGCATCAGACATTTCTTCAGTGGACAGTTTGTTCTAAATCAAAGCATTCTGCCAGTTAATAAGATAAATACAATATAGTTCAGTTATAAAGAAGTAGGTTAAACCAGCTGTTCATTTACTTTCTCTGCGTCAGAAGCAGGAACTCAGCAAGTTCCTTGAAGGCGGCATTCTCTTTTCTTTCAGCTTTATATACATGCCTTCACAATCTCCTGCTACATTTCTTTCTTTCTTTTTTTTCCCCCTGCATACTGCAGGCAATAACTGTGAAACTCTTTAATTTAACAATATGTTCTTTGTCCTGCAACTGTTCCTGTTTTGCAACCAGATAGATTATATGTATGGGCCTGTAGGAATAGTCAAACAGTTAATAAGGGCAGGGTTTGGCATGCTTTCACTATGTACGAATTCTACAATCAAGTCCTGACAGGAAAGCACTGTATCTCCTGTGGTTCCCAGTCCTGACTAAAATATGCAAAATATCACTACTGGGAATAATACTTATTTCCCAGAGAGCCGTAATACCAGTTTTTTCTTATCAATGCATCATTGAAAGGTATTTTGTTTATAGTTTATGCCATTTATTTTCCCAGGCGTATTAAGTTTTCAAAAGCAACCCATGGCTCATTGTGCCTGTCAAAGGTACAGGGGTGCTATTTCAAAATGCATTACACCCTTAATACAGTATGAATGAAAGAACTAAAGAGAGACCTGTACCAAACAAACGAATATCCGACTGCATGATTCCTTGGATCTTCTGTTTCTGCCATACCCCCCACCTGGCAGAAGGGCATTGTGCAAAGGCCACCACAGCACAAGGTACCACAGCCAGGATGAGAAGAGTTTCTGTGCAACTGTACAAACTCAAATCACTGATTCTGCCAATGAGACAGGAACCAGAGTGAAACCCACCATGTACATGAAACCACCAGAGGTACATGAAGAGCAGCAGGAATACAAAGAAGGGAACACAGTAAACAAAACCCACTTTATTTGTGTCTGGTGGAGTAAACAGTCATCGGTGTGGACACTTACAGAGCCCAGATCTGGAAGGTAAGGAAGTAATATCTTTGCATAATCCCTTTTTAGATGAGAAAGGTATTTAAAGCCCTTTATGTGGGCTTGGGCCTTGAACCTGAACACTTACTGAAGCAGAATCTGAAGACAGAAGTCAAATGTGAATTTTCTCCTCTTTAAAAATTGCCTTTTAGAGGTAGAACCTCAAAAGACTTCTAACCTCAGAAGACTTTAAAAAAAATGGTTACTTACTTAAACCACTGGAATGCACAGGAGCAAGTCGTCTCATGAGGTTCACAGTCAACTCAAAACCAGACGGTAAGAAAATCCAGTCAAACATTTTAGACCTCCGTGAGGCAGAGATTTAAATTTTAAAGAAATGTGAGAAATCTATTGTTTGGGTGTGTTTTTCTTCATATTTTAGACTGGAACCCAGTTCTGAATTCATTGAGGCCAGAGCCCCTCAAATCCTCTGCCAAGGTCCATCCAGTCGGCTAACCAGGCTGAGACATGCTGTCTTATGATACAGCGGCCTCTAACCTTGGCAGAGCTTGGAGGAACATCCTTACTGGTTTTCTTCATTAGCATTCAGTTAGCTTTGCTTTCACTGAAGCTCATTACATTTCCTGGCCAGTTTTCCATGAATACAGGACCATGCACCCTGAAAATCATGAGCACCAAAGAGCACAGAAAAAGTCACTCTTCATTCTGCTTTTGAAATAGTTCTCTAAAATAAATACTTTAAGTATAGTCAGTGAGAAAGGAGGAGCCACCTAGAGAAAACAGGAAAAAAAAAAAGCCTAACAGAAGGGTTAAAATATGTGGGAGCAAGACAGAGACACCTCACCACCCAGCTCATGAGCCACCAGAATCGATGGTGCAATGCTGGTCTGCCCTCCAGCCAAGGAGAAGGAACAAAACTCTCTTCTTTATAGCAGCTGTGGGAAGGCCAATCTCTCACGCTTTCCTTTTGCTTGGGATGACAAGGTCCCTCTCACCATGAAAGTCTTCTCTGGGAGCTTACCAAGTCAGCATAGCCTTGGGAGTTTTGTTGTAGCAGGGAGGAAGAGGAGAACTCGGGGTATGCTGTATGCTGTATTCGACAGGTTCTCTAGCCCCAGAAATGCAGAAGGGTGGACAGGAGTATCCCGCTCACCCTCTCTCTTGTGATTGGAGTGTGTGCCTGGTGCAGGACTTGCACAGATGCCATGTAGCTTCTGAATCTTTGCCATCCATGGGGAGAGCAGGTCTCCACCTTTCCCCTTTGGGCTTGGCAAAGGACACATATTTCTCTGAGAACTCTGAAAAAGCATCATCTCTGTGCAGTGCCATGTCTCCCAACTTCCCTAGACCTGCCTAATTAAACCTGTTTCACTCTTATGCCCCAGGTTGTCTGGGGTCATTAAGCCAGACCGAGCTGCTGCTCTTGCCAAATGTGCGTGTATCCAACATCTTCCTGCTCTTTCTTTAGATTCCTTCATGCCAGGGGACACAGACAGTAGCAGAAAGTTACACCTCCTGGCCAATCCAGTGTTTTAATCAGTATGAACTATTGTTTTGCCTCAGTGGTGTTTTAAAAGTTAGCTTTCGTCTCCCCAGACTTCTTTTTTTCTCCTGGATAGATCTGTTTCACAGATGAACATATGTGCCCAAAGTACAAAAAAAGGATGTGTAGATTCACTCAAACTCACATCCACCACTGAAGAGGAGATGTCCCTGCAGATCTGTCATTTACTCTGCTGTGCACAAGGACTGTAGCAATACCCGGAATCGGGGTAACATACAATCATCCATGATTCCTTTAAAAGCAACATCTCAAGGGTATTTGTATACATTTTCTTCAGTTACTCAAAGGTCCCAGTCATAGGAGGTATGAAGGCACTGCCCTTAGTGATTTTCTTCTAGAAGAAAAATCAAAAGGACCTAACCAAACTGCAAATATAAACAGCAGGCCTTATCTGCTTGTATCACTTGGCTGCCTTCCAAGTGCTTAGACTTAATATTCCTGACAGTTAGGAATATTGTTATCTGTAAAATGCCATGGACTTTTATGGTGCTATATAAATGCCTATTATTAATTAATAACTACAATACTTAGTGACAGTATTTTAAACATTTACAGGAGCAGCTTCATGAACATGTTGCTTTTTTTAAGCTTCTAATACAACCAGTAATTCCAGCAGACCCCAGCGAACACCCTCTTTGGACACATCACATCTAAGGGATAGATTTCCCTCTCCTCACCTCTCTCCCCACTCTGTATCCCTTCAAGCATCAGGCTTTGAGCCATTTGCTGCTCTTGTTGCTTGAATCTGAGCCCTGATCGCAGGCCACAGGAGCCTGGATGTCAGGTGTGCTTAGCCCCAAGATCTGATTTGGTGCCAGCAGTTCCTCCCTGGAGCAAGTTATGATCAATGGCATATGCAGTGATCAGAAACTATTGTTTATTTAGTACTAGGAACAAAGCGTTTAGAGACAATAGGAATTCAGACAACAAGCAAGCTACACATGTCTATCTCGCTTAAAAATCTTTCTGTCCCCCAAGGGTACTGCAAAGTAGACCTCACATCTCTAGAAACTTGTTCTTCACCCAACCAATACCACTCACAGGAGTCGGTCTCCTAGGAGAGTGTTTGCTTTGAGACATGTCCTTACACTCTGACCCCCTAGCATTCAGAGCAAAGCCTTCAGTCTGCAGGTGTATTGGTGATAATCGACAATCCATTGTATTGATAAGTGTTAATGCATTAGTGGAATTTGATCCTGCCTGGTGGAGTCAATCATGAAATGCTGAATTCATGGGAATGTGTTATTGACTGGCTACAGATCTGCAGTCTGAAAAATACTGCACACAGTCACAGAGAGTATGTTCATCTGCTAGACCTCAGATTATTTATTCTTTCTACCACTCATCTTCACTTGAGCTGTAGCAGCTTAGCTCCCCCCAACACCCCTGTATCTTCATCTGGTTTATAAACTGATTACACCCACTAAATCCTCACTCTGTGCAAAGACTCAGATAAGATATCCTGCACTAAGCAAGACAACAAGGAAGACCATGTTGAGAGGTTTTCCTTGCATAGTGAGGTTCAAAGCTATGTGTCTTAGCTAAGTGACCTCTTTTTCCTAGAAGCACACAACACAAGTCCCTCCTGAATGCTGACTCCCCATTTTTCCAGGCTATTCACACCATGGTTTTCCTTGCAACACCCAGAAAACCCCACTCCTCACTGAACAGTGCTTCTTTACAAGCAGCTGTTTCAAACTCTGCAACAGCCCCCCCAGGAAGGCCCTCACAGTAAAGCAGGCAGTTTAACAAAGCCTCGAAAAAGACTTAACTGCTATCAAGGAATTTGGCCACAGGATCAATAAAAGGTGGAGCAGGAAGAGGGAAATTTGGAGAGTAGTTCAGAGGAACATAATGAAGAAGGAGAGAAGCTGCGGAGAGGAGCAGAGAGCTCCCACCTAGGGCTGGGCGGCAACGTGTTGGCATAGCCTTCGCTTGCTGAGTGTACCAACCCTGCGGCACCTCCCTGCAGCATGGGGAGGCTGGTCAGATGCTTCCTTTCCTTTCCCATCAAGCTCCGTGGACTTTTCAATGGCCCTGGTTCCTCTGCAACATCTCCTCCTCGACACTACTCCTCCTGGGTGGCTTGTTTCCCCCGAGGTCCCAAATTCTCTGCGTCTTAGTAATGACTTCATGCCCTTTGGATCAGGCCCTCGTCAGGCACTACCTGTTTAAGTGAAGAAGAAATGGGAGGGAAAGTTAAGAGATGTACAATGAATCACAATGAACTTGCAGGATTTTGATTGTGTAAATAAGAGGAGTGTTTAGTCAATAGAGTGTGTAAAGTTATGATACCATGGCAAAATAAAGAGAATGGATGTATCTTTGGTTAATCCCAGTACAACCTAGATTTATTCTGGAACAAAATGTCTCCCTAGCATTGTCAGCTGGAGGTAATATTTGTATGGTTGTGAGGTGTCATGCAGATTGCATGATGGAGTTGCATAAGGTAACTTTCATGGAGTCAGCTTTTTCTGAGTTATACATGTATGTCAGATTAATTTGAGCTAGATGAAAGGTAGATTTTTAAGAGCTCCTGCCTCCTGTAATGGCAAATGTTAACACCTAGCAGACTGATCATTAATAAGATATAATTATATATAATAATAGGGTTATATAAATACTGCAAGTAAAATGCTGAGGAATCCCAGAGCAATGGCAAGCCAGAGCCACAGAGACATAAGACTGATGCAGACAAGCAGATGCTGATAAGCATAGTGCTGTGCACAGAAAAGATCTCGAGGGAAGAGAACATCCATTTTTAGGTAAGAATAAAACATGCCTAATTTTAAGAGACTCCATGCAGGAGCTACTGCTTTTTTTCTTCTCCCTAAATATGTAGCTTGTTCCATGTACCAGCATTTGTGGGAAAACAATAAAAGCAGTAGGCAAGATTTTTACAGTAAACCTTCAGGAGAAGAATGATGAGAAAATGAAAATTCACTTCTTCCAGAGGGAAACAAATAAAAAGAGGAAACTCTAGTGGTCAGAAAAGATCCAAAGTTCCATACACAGCTTGCTACGCCTGTCAGGCTGTGAGCTGCTCAGGGTAACCACAAGTAGAGTGGCTTAAGGAGTGGTTTTGCCAGGATCTCTTAGGGTGTGTTTAGATGGCATAATGTGATTCCGACACATTTCTCAGATGCCTGAGCATATTTGTCCTGGCTACTGTATGCTAATCGCCTATATATTTACTATGTAGGGTCCTCAGCCCAAACTACAGATATGGCAACTCCAGCCTACACTTCTCTTGAAAGCAGGCATGATTCTTTTAAAATAATATTGACATGCATGCTGCTGACCTCTGACTGAAGTCAGCAAAATGTTCAGAGACTAGTCATCAAATATTCTGGAGACTGCATTAAAAAAAAAATCCCTTTGGATTAATATTCAAAACTCAGCCTATGATTGGAAGGAAAGCAAAAAAAAAAAAAACCAAACCAAACCCTAAAGGATATTAAGCAAGCAATTAATCAAGAAAAGAGACAAAAAAAAAAAGAAAAATAAAAGAAAAACAGCAGAAATACATTTTTAAAAGACAGACATTTCCTACAGGTGGAGAGAAAGAAGATTTTAGTGCTTTTATAGCTCCAGCTTTAATGATTTCCTCATCAACCTGATAAGTATAGAAATTTTAGAAGCTTATTGCTGTTTCTGTCAGGCAGTGGACTCCAGTTTAGACCATACAACTTTGAAAAGGGAGTGAAATGCTTTTTTTTGGAAGTTTCTGAAACCAGCTCATTTTCAGGGCCATCATTCCTGTATCCAAACACCTCAGAGATACTGTACCTCAAAAATAAATCCTGGAGGATTTGTACCCAGATACATCATCTTTCTCACTACTAGATGTGGAGCAGTGCCAGGATGACTTGGAGAGGAGCAAGAACAGATTGAGTGGGAGAAGTGGGTCAGAGTCAGGACAACTACCCAGCGTGGGGGTGGAAAGAGAGAAGCTATTGTGTACAGACCCATTTCTAGGTAAACATTTTATTACACAACTACTACATATGCTGCTGCTGACTTAAAGAAGGGGTTTTGGCTTGATTTGGTCTATTTAGCTTTTACAGGTAGCCCGAAGTTCTCCACATGGAAATACCATTATTCTCCACTTCTTCTGTGGGCAATGCTGTACAGAGTGCTCTTAGACTGATTATTAGAGTAAATGGGATGTAAATTGAGTAGATATGCGTAAAGCTCTATACAGTTCTTCTTTGATAGTAGACTGGCTGGCTATAACACACCTCTTGACTTCTCCCAAGTATGCCATCTCTACTATGTCATGTGCATGTTTTTCTTAGCTTACTCTAGCCCAGAATTTCTCTCTGGCCTAGAGCCTTCATCTGTGAACTTCCACTTCTCTATCCACAAACAATCTGTCATCTTGATAAACGTTTACACTCCATATGCAGAAAATATTATGTCATGGTTTCTGGTAAAATATTTCACTATACAACATCCCAAAGACATGTTGTTTTCCAAAAGCATAAATGTGTTCTTTTCTTCTAACTCTGTCTGCTGGAATATCCACCTAGAAAAAAACCTGTTATCACACAAATATATACATTTCACCTTGTTGACAGTAGAAAATGTTCCCATCTTACATGACTGTACGCAGGGAGAGGTTTTAAACATTTCTTCCACTCTTTCTGCTGCTTAACAGATTATCTACTTACCTATCTCTTCTTCTAGCTTTAGGGTAGAATAAAGCAGACTTATGGTAAACTCTGACATCTGTACCCTGTGGATAGTGTCTCCATCCTGTGATATATGTCCTTAGGCATGTCCTGAAGGATTTGCATCCTCCCTTCTTCCAATAAAACACCTTCAAGAAAGTAAGAGCTTGACATACTTCTAACCCAGTGCTTGTTTTCACAGCACTGTTAAAATGAAGTATTGCAATTTACAGGTTATAATTTTTCCTACCCTTGAAATGCAAATATATTCTGCAGTAAAGATAAACACTTTTCACCATGGTACCTCCTGTTTTAATGCCTCTCTTTTCAGCAACACAGCAACTCAGGTACTAGCATCTAGTGTAAAGTTAGTAAACAGACTACCTTGGGCAGGCAGCCCTGGTGTCTTCTGCTACAGGGACATCCATGAGAAATGCCTGGGGCTGGTCTCATCTGAGCTGAAGTCCATATGCTTTCCTGACCATGAACTTTTAGGGATATTTTGCCAGGCTAACAAATAACCACCTGATAACTATAGAAGTCACTGTGATGTAATTTGGCTGACAAATTCAAAACTGTCTTGTTGGGTTAATTCTGGGACTCTTATGAGTCTCTGTGAAAGTTTTATTTTGAGTTTCAATGTGACCCGTTCTCTTATTAAGAGATTCAGTGAAGTTTCCCTCCAAACACCTCTTCAGCATTAGATCAGTGTCACAACATCTTGTCATAAAAAAGCTTCCTTCTCACTGAGACCCTTTCCTTGACCCTTTGCTTTCATATATAGAGTTAAGTATCACCTAAGCCTGTCTAATTATTTTCCAAGAAAATTCCATTTCAGTGATGTTACTCAATTTTGCCATTAGGTTCATTTCTTGCAATATACTTTTTGTCCTCATAACATTTGATGTCCAGACACCTTTGTTTCTTCCCGAGACCCCATTCAAATTGCTGCTTCTTAAGAGGTAACATATTCCTACAGAGCTTGTCCCTCCAAATTCCTGCGTGTGGGACCCCAAAGCATTTTAAAGGTATGCTTCCCAACCCAGTAGCAATTACTTAAACCTCACATTTGAGGTTTTGAAGTTTGTTCAATAATGATCACTAATCCCACACTAGCTTATGTCAAGAGACTATCTAGAAAGCAAGGGTTAGCGTCTTCAATATCACATTGTGTTCATCATGTTTGAGACTTAAACCTTTTTCAAACACCTGAACAGTTATAGGGTAAAAGAGACAGTCTTTGGGTGGCAGCCATAGTAAGAAGTTATGAGGCTGGCTGTCAGCATGATAAAAATAGACTCAGACAACTTTTGTATATCCAGACAGAAGTCAATTTAAGTGAACAAGCAGATTAAACACCACAGTCTTGCACAGGCCACAAGCGGAGCACCACTGCTTTATCACAACAGACACAGGGAAGAAGAGGCCTGAGGAGTCAACTGATCCAAAACTGCTTTGGGCAATGCATTTGGAGCCAAACTTACATGATGTCCCATTCCTGAATGGTGGTATTTTTCTCTGTGTGTTTGTTTGTTTAAATAAATAATTGCCAAATTTGAGCCCTGCAAGAGAACAGCATGCGAAAGAACCCTCCCAAACCCAGCTCCAAAGAGCAGGTTAGATTTCAATCTATCACCATATCCCCATCAGCTAGTGATGTTCATGTAACACACTCCCTTCCTTCTAGTCTCTGTTTGATGTTTTCCAAGGTGCTCATAGCAGCACTTGGATCCTTTTTGGAACCACAGGGTGTTTACTGTACCAACCACGGGAATATATTTTGTTATGAATTTCCCTGCCCATTTATAGAAAATATGTATACTGTCTGTTCTTGTAGTGTTAACAGGCTTCCTTAATAAATTAAAAAATAAATGTAGAAAAACAAAGCATTATCCTTCAATGACTTAATAAGATTTTGCATCATCATCATCACCATTATTATTATTATTAAAGTATCCCAGCAACAGAATAATAAAATTACACTGATGTGAGCATTTCACACACCTTTGATTAAGGATGTGTCAGCACTTTCCCGCATGAATCCTTCTTTTTGGTGGAATGAGAAGGAGTGGGAAAGAGATAAAAATCACATGCTGTAATTCTTCGTGGACTACTCCCTGGCAGATGATGTTTTAACATAGGAGCCACTTCTTTATTAATCCAGCTTTCTAGAATAAATTAGTCTGAAACATTCAGGATCCTGATTTTTCGGACTGTCTTTGCATTTAATTGCAGGCCCCAGTGACTGCCTGATGGATCAGTTAGTTCGATAGCTGCTAGTCTGAGGGCACCTTCACACTTCTGTCAAGTGTGAAGTCATAGAAACCACAACATTTTAGAGGTATAACCAGGGTTGCATACATCTGTGTTCACCTACATATATCCAAATCCAGGACAGAATAAATCCCCCAGAGCAGACTCCCCCAGTTTAAACCACTGGTGTTCTACAGCAGGTATAATGAAACCCTGTGTATATAGAAGTTATGGTTTGGAGTGGGTTCGGCTTATAGCATCCATCTTCAGGTTCCTGACTTATCTCAGACGTCTAAGAAGTAGGTAGTGTGCCCTAGAAGAAAGCTCAGACACCCAGACTTCCTAACACAAGCAAGAATGAGATCAGACACCTCCGGAGGGCAAGTCAGGGCTCCTAAGTGCTAAGCCAGGAGTTTTCTTGAGCTCTTGGGTAGGAAAGTGAAGAGAACAAAGGAGTGGCAGTAGACAAAAGCTTCATCCTTCTGTGGCCTTAACCCAGGCCTCTTCTGAGAGTACTGCCCTTGAAAACAAAAACAATAACAAAATAGCTTGAAAAGGGGACTCCATCCACTTTTGCATGGCATTCTAATGGTGGGAGCACACCACTGGGAACAGTGTCTCCAGGCCCTCCTCAGCCTGAGGGGTTTCAAGCCTTCATCTCCCACCGTTCCAAAGCGTGGTCTAACCATCAGCCTTCAAAGCAAGCCACATGGTGACTTCTCACACATCTCCTGTCTACGTTGGGACATCTAAAATGGTCACATAGAGAGTGCAAGAAGGAATGTGACCCTGCAGCCATGTCAGAGAAGTGTGCAATTGGGAGAAGAAAAACCTGACTTGCGGTCACTGTGTTTTGGCTCACCTTTCTACTAGATAGTCTGTCAATAAAACCTATAAGTAATCTTGGCTGTGACTCAGAACTAGTCTTGTTGATTGGTGAACCCAGTTTACTGCTCATGGCATAAGATATATTGCAAGGTAAGTGAGGGTACCAGTGGCCTGCCTGTCAGCATTAAGCATTCATATTAACTCCTAATGGTAACAGCCTATTTCTGTGCCAGTAAATTAAGCAGTCCCATGGAGCATTGCAGGACACCAGAAGTCCATCATCTCTACCATTTAATTGTAGAATGGCTCGTGGCACATTTCTGGCCTGTGAGAAGTAACATATTCCTAAATAATTCCCTGGAGTTGACACAGCCCACTGCTCACTCCCCACAGGCAGCCTGGATGCAGCCGCCCCTCTTCTAGACAGCAAAAATGTTTAGTGAGAGGGGATCCATGACAGAGAAGGGCTGTGGCATGTTTTTAGTGCTAGAAGTGTTTCCAGTAGGACTTTTAGTGTGCAAGACGAGGTTCAAACAATTAAGAGATTGTCTCTGAAGAGAAAGAGACCCTGTCCTAAGCAGTGTCCAGTTCAGCTGTGTTCTGGTGCTTCTTAACTTAGAGATGGCTCTTCAAATTAAATTCCAGAATTTCAGTGATTCTTTGTGCTTGTGAAACAGTCATGCAGTGGCAAGAGCTGATGAAAAAGAGACCCAAGCAATGCCTCAGTTCAAAAGGAAAAGGGTGACAATTCCAGATAGAGATTGCCTCAGAAGGACAGAGGTGGCCCCACACTCAATGCCACCAGTAAAGATGGACAGCTTAAAACCACAGTCTGAATTACTCTCCTGTACTGAGTGGTGTGATTATTGCAGATACAACAGAGCTTGTGGGCAACACAGAGGAATCCTGGAAGTATTTTAAGCATGGGTTTTCACAATTTATGGCTGTGACAGATACTGAGCCAATGAAAACACAGGGAAAGTGACCTTGTTAACTCTTTCAGAGATGCTTACTCAAGACCTCTTTGACAGAGAGAAAAGTGTTTTCCCAAAGCCTTTATGTAGATTCGAGTTGAACACAGATCTTAGAGGTAACAACAACAAAAAGTATTTTTAACTTTGGCAGGTATAGACATGTCCTGACTCCTAAGAGGGCTTCCACTGGTCTGCAGGGAAAAACTCTGATTTATAGAGCAAATGACTTGGTCCATCATGGCTTCCTAGAGGACTCTGTAGGTCTCAAAGAAACCCAGAGCTCAGAGACTTCAGGCAGAAATGCTCACCTTACAAGTGATAAAGCACAATAAAGCTCCTCCTAAAGGGAATCCTTAAGGCATTGGGCATAAGTAATTGGATACACAAGTGGAAGAAGGGAGGAGATGAAGGAGCACGAGGCTTGGGAGCTGGCAAGAGACTGCAAAACTAAGAGGTACAGTGTTGGATTACCTTGCTGTGGGGGCGGCGAATCTCAAATACAGTTTAGACTCAGAGTTTCTCACATGAAGCCTGCCACATGTTACATTTCAACAGAGAGCAGCACAGTATATAACTGCTGCATTTCTCCAAACTGCATAAAGCAGAAATGCATACAGCATTTTTCCCCTTGGCTTGTTATTTTAGTTTGAGTCTAGTAAGTAAAAGGTTAACATCTCAGTTCCAACATACATTAGTAGCTCTTCCATAGTATTTTCATCTGAAAAACAATAGTTTCCAACAACAGACACTGGTCTGCACTATTTAATACCAGGATCAAGCATAGAAAAAGTTCATGGATTTGCAACTGCCTTTCTGAATGTGGCAGACCATGCCCAGGATACCTCCCTAAAGGAAAAAGATGAATGTCCCGAAGCATACAATACACTCACTTCCCACGCTGGGAAGATGCAATCTTCACTCAAAGAGGAATAGGATTTTGCTTTCTTTGTTATAGTTCCAAGTGACATAGTAACATCTACCTGAATGCAGACAGTAATTGCGACTGATACCTATCAGGATAAGTAACATTATACAACAGGATCTGACATAGCACATAGGGAACACAGTAATTTTGTTAAGAGCTGGGTGGTTACCAAAAATGCATACAATAATTTAGGGTCAGGACTCTTGCCTGGCTGTATGTCCTTCCAGATAACTGTGTTACGGAACAGTTAGTTGCACTTAGAACTATGCAGACCATGGACTTTTCAATTCAGAAAAACTTAAATGTTTTGTGCAGTTGTCTCACATTTGCCTGTGTAATTGTTCAGTAAAATCAAATAACTAAGTATCACTGGGAGGAGGGGTGTTGTACAACTAAGACGTCTTGTTCTACCTGAAACAAAACTTTTTATTTCATTTTACTAGTCATTTATTTACATTGTATTTCATGTTCTTAATCTACCACTTTTTTCAATCTTCTAATTTCTTTCAAGCTGAAAAATTCAAAGGTTTTGATTTTCTCTAAACGTCTGTTTTCTTATTTGGCTGAAAATAATTCACTGATGCAATTTTAATTTGAAAATATTTTTTTTTTAACTCTCCATCAAGCAATATTTTTTCAAGACAGACCCACAAGCTATGATATGCAGCCCTATCCATCGCTCTGAGGGCTCCAGAGATGGCACAGTCTGACAGGGCATGACATAGTTAGAAGATAGGAAGGACTTAGAGGGGCTGGTAGCTCCCCATTGCTGCCTAGACTGTGGAGAAACAGCTCCCTGGCACGCTACAGCTATCAGACTCGCTGCCCCCATAGCAAGGGCAGCTGGCCAGATTCATCCCTATTGTGGCATTTGGGCAAATTCCCCTTTCTGAGGAAAGAGCGTGATGATGCATGTTTCTTCTCTCTTCTGGCAGTCGCCCTTATAAATGCCTACGTTTCACAATGAGTTCTGAATTATCATCTAAAATTATACATGGCATCTCCCATCTGGCACTGATGTCAGCATGGCATATGTTTACCACGGGAACCTGAATAACACTCTGAACTTCTACAAGGGGAAAAACGGCTTATTTCACTTTTAATGTCAAACCTGCAGCAGTGCAAGTTCTGCAGGTGGCGGACCAGAGAAACAGCTGCTGATCCATCTCCTGCAGGCTTGGATACATCTTCCCAAGCTTCAATGGGACTTGATCACCTGGGGCAACCCAAGAAGGATCCAAACCTTCCAAGGCTTTATTTCCAGTCCATCACCCAAACCGCCTACTGCCTGAAACTCCCTAAGGAGAGAGAAGGTGAGCCCAGACCTTCCTGCTCTGCTTCCTCCTGTCACTCTACCTGAACGATCAGGAAAATACTGCTAAAAATTTAATTATATAAATTCTCAGCTATAACATTTCTACCCCAGTTTTCACAAGCCCAAATCCGGCTACAAAGAGGACTTCAGTCACAGAATCATAGAATATACTGAATTGGAAGGGACCCATAAGGATCATCAAGTCATCTCCACATAGAAACAGCATCCTTTGAAATAAAAACATTTAAAAACCCAAAAAAACCCCTAGGTATCAATTTTAGTGTTGTACAACTTTTTCATTCATCTGTTCAGCGTTATTTTTTTGTGTCAACTAGCTAGATGAAGTCCTGCCAGACAGTGATGTTTCCTGAGACAAACTGGTCCCTCAAGTATTTTGTGCATTGGTCTGTGATTCTGTCTGTCTTCTGGTACATTCAAAAGACTTAGATGAATGAGGAAAAAGCTGTTTTGGCATTTGCTTTTAACCTTGAAACAATAAATTTTTTTCAAGGGCTGGGATGGGTCCCTTTGTTCTATTTATACATCACCAGCTTCAGCAATGCTCCATACATGAGATGGTTCCATTTACTAGTGGCTTCATTTACTATTTGAGCTTGTTAAAGTCATCATCTTTCAGTGAATTTAACATATCCTGATATGGACTACACTGTTCCGTTATCATTTACTACTCCACCCATCTAATAGTATATCAACTCATTTAAATAGGACTTTCTCAGCCAAAGGGTGCCAACATTTTAATGCCAAAATAGAGGACTAACCACATGAGGGAGAAAATAAGGTTTAAAGCACCAAAAGATCATTATAGATAATTTTAGGACTACCAGAAGTGAAGAACACAATATTAGTAGGCAGAGACACTCACACTTTCATGTTGTGTAGTCACTCATCTAGAAACAGAGAATATGTACCTAAATATAGTAAATAATCCTTGAGGAGGTTCCCAGTCCTGCAAGCTGACAAACGCCTCCAGCTCTTTACATTCACAATTTACATGTGTTTCTGTTCCTCACCAGAACTGGCATGTTACATTCAAAAACAGGAAGAAAAAAGGAAGTAAAGAATGCAACAATATTCTAGGCTTCATGCTTTGAAAAAATTATAAATCTTAGATTTTAAGGACAAATGAGTCTACCTGCAGTCACCTGAAAAGATCCCATGCATACCACAGGTTGTCTTTGGACTGATTCGTGCTTGAGGTTCAGTTGTGGATGTAGAGCTACTCAGAATTGTTTTGAATCTGCTTTACTATTATTTGCAAATCACTTGAAATTTCCCAGGAATCTTTCCCTAAGCATAATTTCAGACCTACTGTTAGACCAGCTTTCCTGCAATGTTTTTGAATCATCAGCCCATGTATCTGTATCAGTCCTTCAAGCACAGGCTGCAAACCAATAAGATGGATCATATCTCCTATTTTAATTAAAAGCTTACTAATGATGGGCAATCCACAATAAAGTTAGGAAATTGTTCTCTTGTTGACTTACCACCAGTGGTAAAATTTGTCCTTTTTTTCTGTCCAAATTTGCCTAGCTTCAACATGTAGGCTTCAAATCCTATTAAACATTTTCATGCTGGACTGAAAAGTCCTCTGTTTTCCAATAATTGATCCCTAAGTTGGTCATCATAGTATATATGTGATCAAATCATGCTATAACTGCCCACACATAAACAGATGAAGTGCATGATACATAAATGTCCACTGATCACCTGTTGTTAAAAGAGATTTTAAAAAAACCTGAACACAAATCCATCAAAACCTTCACTGACTCCTGCTCTCCATTGCTTGGTAATTTGCCAAGAATGTGTTAACATACCTGTTTCCATATGAGCAATAACTCCTGTGATGGGAGTGTTTGAAATGTCCTGACAGGAAACCTTGAACCGCAGCCAAAGGAAGCTTTCACTTCCAAAAGGCTGGGATTTAGGAGCTCCTGTGGTGGATTTAGTCACACACAGTGAGCCGTTCAGACTTGTCACCCATCAGATAATGAAAGCAAATGAGGAGTTCCAGTCAGTGCTGGGGCCAACCACCAATGTTTGGAGAAATTTCTGAACTCCCCCTAAATTTCTGATGGGATTAGAGGCAGCTGGCAGGTCCACAACAAGGGCGTCTACTGGAAGCCCATTTCTAGGTTGGATCTCATTGTTTGAAGCTACCAGGAAATGCAAATAGGCATGAAGCAAAGCAATGTGATTTGTGTTATGGTCAACATTTGCATAACGCAGTTACGCATGTCTGTGTGTATGGGTGTATGAGAAGCACATCTAATAGTCTGTAATTATGCCTTGGAAAATATACACACCAAGGAATTTCCAAAGAGTCTGACCTGGCAGAAAATTCAGTCCCAGGAAATCTGAGGCAGTTTGCTGAGATGATACCAATATACATGGGAGCTGCACGGCTAAGAACTGGGTTGGTCAGATAAACCAGATGGGACTCTGCTTTTTCCCTCATTGAACACATGTGCAGTAGCCTCTTGGCACAGGTGTAGATTTTAAATTTGATTTCCTCAGGTCTGCCCATATGCAACACTGACGTTGGCTCTCAAAAACGTCTCTGCCTGTAAGAATCAGCTGCTAAAAGATTCCTGAAAAGTAAACAGAAAGTGGAACAATCCTTAAACAAACCAGAACTGATTAAAAATACTGGACCTGGCATTGCCTGCCTTTGTACAAAATGCTAGGATGCTCTCATAAGCAATTCAAAAGTTTATTTGGTCTCCTGAAGTTTTCTCAGCTCTCCAAATGTTAAAAGAAGAGCTGATTCTCTGTTTCTGTGCATCGATATTATTTCTTAAAAGCATGTTAATACCCATTTGATTAAGCTGTAGTAAACTATGCTGCTGCTTAGATAGCTCCTCTGTAAATGCCTCTCACTACTGACTTCAGTTCTGACTGAGCAAGTCCATGGGTCATACAAGAATTTTAAAAATACATAGAATTAGTAACTTTCTCCTAATGTTGAACAAGACTCTCAATTAGATTTGGGAATACAAGAACGCCTTTGAATCTGTGTTTTTCAATTTCTTGCTCCACTTTAGAGCTTTGATGTAGAGCCGTTCCTCGCCCCTTTCTGCACCTTAACTTACTGCACACTGCTGTCCCACCCTCACACTTTCCAGGCAGACAGGTTTGACTTCCATCAGGACATTTGGTGATTTCTCAAGTCTTCTTCAATTTGGCAGGATTGTGTTTAAGTTTGTGTTTTGTTTTTGGTTTTTTTTTCCTGATCCTTTATTTATGAGACTTCATCCCAGAAACAAGTGAATTTTCTACAATGCAATAGGTAGATGTTTTACAGATTCCTCTACTTCTGAGAGTAAGTGGCTGCTGTAAATAACATGTTTTCTCCTGGAAATTATAGATATTAAGATACTCTAGCACAGGTAAACCCAGTGACATAGAAAAGGATGCAAAGAGCTTCTTCTAGTCTCGGAGGTACAGAAATGTTGCAACAAATGTTTGTCAGTACAGGAATATGGAGAGAGAGAAGACACATGCACAAACCATCCCACAGTCTGATGAAGCCTGAGCTACTTACAGCACATTTTTATGTTTAAACTCTTTCAATTTGCACAGAACGGTGATTATGGCAATAAGCATCCTTTTCTTTAATGAGTCAACATTAGATCTGTATATTTAGATGCCATATGTATATAGATAATCACAGAGAAGTGTATCTTCATAGACTATCTTGACTTCTTTAGGGGTAGGAGGGCTCTGAAAGATTAATTTGATACAAAGTAAGAGAATCCTTACAGAATGAACTACACTTTTTCAGACTTTGGCTTGGCAAAGTTGAAGGAATTTATTTATTTTCACTTGTAATCTTTGTTACATTTCTAAGAAATCTAGCACTGAATACCAGCTCCTTCTCACGACAGCTGCTCAGAAATAATTAAACGTACTAGGAAATACACAGAAATACACAAGAACACAGAACATAGATGGAGTAACAGTAGTATACACTGTTAATGTAGTCTTTTACTTCATGACATGATAAGTTGACATGCTGCTTCACTCACTGTGTTTCTCTCATTATGGAGTTAATTGCTTTTACTATGGGCCTTGTGTATCAACAATACCTTCAGCTGACTAGCATGTAAACCGAATGGCATTTACTGTTGTTATTGCCAAGTCCACTTTTTTTGATACTAGACATCTTTTCTACAAGCTCAGGTAAGCTTCAGCATGAGGAGGAACTCCCAGAGCAGAGTACACAGCACCAGATGAAAATACTCAAAATCTTTGGCTTGCCTGGTGTACTCAGCACACAGCCAGAAATAGAAGAAGCCATTTGCAAAGTAGGTAGCGCATTGCCTGAAAAGGTTTGTTAGCACATTTCAAGTCCACATGAAGCTCTGATTCACCTTCATTAGCTTGTGCCCAGAGGGCAACTCCACATTGTTGAGGTGTACTGGTGTTACTGATGCAGGGATATATGTCTACATTGCACAAAGATGTGACTAGCTAGACTAGAAACCACAGGCTATGACAGGCCAAACTCTCATGTTATATCTCATTCTAATCAAAAGTATGATGGAAGTGCATGCAGACATACCCAGCTGAGCTTTCAACACTTTTATCTGCCTTCAGAATAAGATCCAGCCCAAGTTCTATGAGATATGGACAGTCCTTCCCTCCAAAGTCTCAAGAGCAAGACTTTTCCTGTAAAACTTACAGTGGGAGGTGCAATATCTCTTTCCTGGAAAGTCTCCAGCAAAAATTTGCAGATTCAAAAGGTTGAAGATCACAGATAGAATCATGGATGCAAATATGAACCTCTCAAAAATGGGATGCTGCTCCTAATAAGTTCAGACTAACCTCTAGTTCAGATGAAAGCTTTACCTTAGGGTGTTTATCCAAATTAAGTTCCAGTGACAGTTATTCAATGCCATAAGTATTTTGCATTTATCTTTTATATTAAAAAATGAGCAAATATGCTTTTTTGCATATATCTTTTGTGTTAGAAAGGATTTCCAAGATAACACTGCTAATCATCAAGGCACCAGTTCAAGTCCCAGCTGAGAGCCTACGTACAAACACAGTCTATTGAAAATAACTGGCACTGTAAACAGACAAGGCAAACATAATTGTGGGAGGGGAGCATTTGCAAAAATGTGACCTGCAGGGCCATATTGGACAAGTCAGGAACAGAGAGAGTAAGACATTGAGAAGAAAATCCATTTAAGTCAAAGAGCTTTGCCATGGACTTTAATAAAGGCAGAATTTCAGCCCAGATACCTCTAAGAGAGATGGAATGTCCAGTATTTACTCCACTCTTTCAATGCTGATGAATGTAATGGTTTTAGAATTTATTTGTTCTTCATGTAGTCAAAGGCAAAACATAAGATATGACATCCAGTGACATTAAAAAAGACAGAAAGCCAGTTGTTGCCTACCAATGTGTACAAGTCAGTGTATTTTGTTGATTTCTACTTTGCTGCTCACAACTATACCTTCCAAGAATCTCAGTCAGCAAGTCCCTAACACCAGCTACTCTGTTCTGCATTACCAGCATAAAATAATAATTCTTTCAGCTCTGAGAGTGCCTTTTATCATGCTATTTGCTTTTGAAGTTACAGGACTGATTTGAGATGTATTTTAAGGTTTTTTCCTCTGTTCAGGAGGGTAGAAAGCCTTGAAAATATCCTGGCAAAGTATTTAGAAACGTAAGATTCTTACCTCCTGCAGAATTTCAACATCCTGGCCTCAAAGAGGAAGCTGAAGTGTAGAGAAGGTAAAAAAAGTAGAGAAATGGCAACTGCCTTGGTGAAGTAGAGTACAGAAAAGCAGTAACAGCAGTGGAGACTTATGCATGGAGTGGAAATAGTGCAGGAAGATCACAGGTTTCGTTTTGGCTATTTAGAGGTTCTCACCGTAAAGAATGATGTCCTAAGGCTGAATCAGCTGCTTATATGAGCAAACAAATCCTTCTGCCCAAACACCTTCCCTGATCTTCTTTCTTCGTTGATATGCTTGAATCTGTTCAAGTTCCCCAAGAAAATGGGAAACAACTTCACATAAAATTTACAGATTTTTGCTTACCCTGCTTTCTGCAGGAAACTTAGCTTATGTGAGGTTTTCTAATGCATTTTTTCCAGCTTCACCCAAATCTGATAGTAGGATAGAGCTCCTAACAGAAACAACTTTTTAGAAGAGGCTTGTATAAAATATGTACTGATGCTGCATCTAGCCTGAAAAGCCACTTTTTTCAGCCTGCCAACATCAAAGGGACACGAGGTTTATTTCCATTTCTTTCTTAAAGAAGTGTCAGCTGCTCAGTCACCCCCACAGGTCTGGACCATCTGCAACATCTCTTGTCTCTTTTTGGTCAAACTGAAAGAAGAAGGAGGTATCATGGCTCAGTCAAAAGGCTGCTTCATTGGTCTGCTGCTCATGGAACTGTTTACTTAGATCGGTATTTCCAAACATCTGTGGTGTTAGACTGCAAGTTTCATTTTAATGGTAGAGCACATTGGGTTTGTTCAACTATGCATCATATTTCTTCCTTGTAACATCTGCCTTTGAGTTACTATCTTTGTGTGTTACAGCTGGAAGAATGCTGAAGTGTCTGACTGTGGGACACACAGTTTTTCCCATAGCTGAGTTCAGTTGCAGAGTGAAAGAGAAAAATCAGCATCTCCATGAGCCTCCTGAGAACTAAGATACATGCATGATAAAAACAAAGATCATCACATGGTAACAGAAATGGAGTATTTGTCTACTCAGAGATCACTGTATTCTACACTGCAACAGTTTAACTCGGGATCAGGTGCCCCAGGCTATGTGGCTGCTGTGTAAAAAGCAACTCCACACCTTATGAAAGCATGTAACCCTGTATGACAAATGGGAAATTATTACACAATAATTATATGCCCTTGCAAGACCTGATTGCTGGTACCTATCAATGCAAAATATATCTTCTAAGATTGCTATCAGGTTGCTCACACTGTAACAATCTCTCAACTTGTGCCCTCCCTTCAAAACTTGTAATGTGATGATTTTCACTGGCCCTCCTCCACAGACTCTCTTTGAAGGATCTCAAAGCACCTGCAGAAGAAGGGCCTAGTACCTGCAAGGTGACTATGAACAGAAGGAAAAGTTTGCTTAGCTAGATCTGTCCTTCAGGACAGAGAAATATCTTTTATTACACTTCTAGTACTAGTACAGTAGTGTCCTAAACTCAGTCATACTTACAGTCCTTATTGTGCTATGGATGAGGAATAGTAACCACCTCACGGCATTTGGAGCTACATCTATTTATATCAAAGGGCCTTATCATCACTAGCCGATTAAAATGGGCTGCTGCTAATCAGAGGCAATGAAGTTGTTGAGGGAGAAGTGCTGACATGGGGAAAGAAAGTGATTAAATATCATTATCTATATTTTATGATACCAGAACAGGTTCTCTGTCTGAGCCAGGTTAACTCCCACTTTCTCATTGATGCACTGGAGGGTATTTTCTGAAGGATTCAGCCATATGGCTTTCATTCATTACAACTCTTCCTCCTTGTGTGAGCATTTCTCTTACCTGTCTGGTATGTTTAGCCAAGACATGCAGAGGCAACTGGCGTAATTTCCCCATGCACAGTCTATTTCAAAATACTTTAAAGTATTTTGCATTGCTACGATTTCATGGGCTTTTGGTAGGGTTTTTGTGGTGGGTTGGGTTTTTTTAATGAGATGGGATTAGTCTGATCTTACAAAGGAAGGAGTGACTTTTGGGCATTTGCCATGAGTACGCCCAAGCATTTTATTAGGGTGATCTTTTAAGTAACATGCAATGCAGCTCAGAGTTCCATCTAGGGTCAGGGCCCCGTTGTGTTAGACACCAAACACAGAGTAACATACAGTCTCCATCCTTTAAAAATGGCAATGGAGGACCAAAACAAAACAAAACAATCATGAGGGAGAAGAGACTCAGCACAGCAAAGAGAATTTTGTAGTTATATAGCAGCTCAGAGGCCTTACCCAAATCAAACGCAGGTTTTGAAACAAACAGAGTTGACTCAGTTCTCCCCATTTCCCATGAAAGAACAGCTTTTCCCATACCAAAACCGACTTCATGCCACTTGTAGGTGGCAGAGCAGGGAACAGCTGGGTTCAGACCAAACACCAGGCTGGTAGTGCTGGGGATACTGTGTTTGCAGGAGGGCTTGTGATCAGACCACTCTTTTCTCAGATCGCTATTTTGATGAAGTGCATTGCTTAGCCATTACACCTGCATGCCTTGTTTTTGGTTGCTAAGAACTCATAAACCAATTATTTCATACATAAGGATGCGAGGTTGCACATGCACCATGCATTTAATGGAATAGGTGTTACATTTAACAGTCACCTGTGACCCTTAAGTTTCTATTTGCTTGGTCTCTACATTATTCATTTCTTTGCAATCTGTACTGGATCTTATGTGAAAGGAGTATGATGGTTGGGAGCAATAAAATCTCACCAAGGAGATCAAGTTAGCAGTAAATAAGAAGCCAAGACAGAAGCTGAAGACAGTGATTAATTTTGGCAATGTAATGAAATCACACTGAATTAAAGGAGCCTGTAAACATGTTCTGAGATTTTTTCTGGCTTCTCTGACTTGTGATTTCTTTTCTAATTTGCAGAACATTTTCTAAATGCTGAAGTGTATCCTGCATGTGTTAGTGTCCTCTCAGTTATTGATATCAGGGGTCTGACATGTTTCTTTAATTGTTTTTCATCATATAATAGGAATCTAATGGATATGGTGAAGACAAATGGGCAAATTCTCATTGAGATCAGGTAAGATTTAATAAAGTCTGATTATTTAATAAAGTTCTGCTGATTTACACCAGACAATAATCAGAGACAGTGAGTTCATATATACTTCAAATAATCAAGAAACATGAGGTTAGGGTGTGTAAGGACACCAAAATCAAATCCAGAACAGCATAATTAATCTTTCACTGCACCCCATGCTGTACCAGGCAGCACCATTTTATTTTTAACATTTTTAGACAAGCCAGAACTGTAATAATAGATACTACAAGAGGTGGTGGAATGTAAACTCCCTGCACAACCTCTGTCTTCATGCTCTGTCTTCAAGCTCTCTCCCAGCCCAGCCATGATGCCTTTAAAACCCTCTGTCCCACTAGGCAGAGATATTGACTTATTACTCCTACGAATTGTACACGTGGGTAAGCATATGTGAAAACATGCCCTTGCCACTATTAATTCATCTGCCCTCCATGTTCCACTCCTGCTTCACCCACTTGCTTTTCAGATTAAAAGTGCTTTGGGGGAAGGGAGAAGATTGTCTCTTGGGGGCAGATTGATGGGGAAAAGGAGCCAAAGGATGCTGCAACCCCACCCCAGACTGCCTGGGGGAGGGACCGTGTCTATTCGAGCCTTGCAGCAGAAATCTGCTCCCACCCTTCCAATCTAACCCTCTGATTTAAATGTCTGTATGGCCTATTGTAACGATGGAGATCTGGCATCAGAATGTTAACACTTATAATTACTCTCTCTTTTTTGGAGGAGCATTTAGTAGCCAGAACTAATTAGAGTGATGGTTCTGAAAATATTTATAGTTCTGGCTATAGCCTACACCATTACAGTGGATTATTTATGACACCACCTTAGCTAAACCAAAGATTTGTGAGATTATTATGGCCTTTGACCAAACAGACATCATCCTGGATGTGTGTTTTTGTTTGTTACATACTGTAAGGAAAGTCATCCCTTTCAATAGCAAGGGGATACAAAGACTGCAGCAGTGATGATGATGCTTTTTGGTAAAAACAGTGGTTGTTTCTTCAGTGTCACTGCTGGGAAAAAAAAACACATTTAAAATCTCTGAAAGATCTATCATTTATTTTCAGTAGCTGGGATTCTTCAAGATGCAGCACGAGCATTTGGGTCTGAATCTGGCAGAGCTGTGCCATCAGGCCTAGGACCCTCCTCTCAAAGAGTCATCAGGAGGATCATGCCTTGTACCCAGCTGGTTAAAATGCTTACAGAGAATATGAAAACAGTCAGACCAGATCAGACCAGGTGCATCTTGTCAACAATGACCAGCACAAAAGATGATCCACAAATTCTTCCACACCCTGACAACTTACTCTCCTTCTATACCTTGGTCTCCTTGCAAGTGTTTTGGTGCACCAGACAAATCGATCTTTGGTAGAGTCAGGGTGGCACAGAACTACTGTGAAATGTATGCTACGTAACATAAAACTCCAATAACATTTCTTATCTCCTAATTCTATACAACCTTGAAATTCAGATTTGGTTTTCCAACAGGTACAATAAAACCATCTCATATTTTGAAAGCATTTCTGCCTACCACCTAGCATTGGCAATTTTGTTTGTTCTGGAATTTCCATAGGTTTGGATTTTTCTTCACTTGAGTGAAATTTGGAGCTTTTTATTCAGTTTGGCATGATAAAAATTAATATTTGATTTAAATAAACCCCCCAAGGTGCAAATCAAAATCAAGTTAACACCACATAATAAGTTTCCAGTGTCAGCTGAACCACAGTAACTGCCCACATATTCAATCACAGCCTCGGGCAAAGGTGCAGCACCTTATTAAAACAGAGGAACTTGAACTGCATAGTCTGAGCCCACAGTAAACCTTCAGAGGAAAACAACAGCATGAGACAAGACCATCAGTGCAAGCCCCTGAGTGATTAGTCAGTGGAGGTACACATGATTTTGACAGACAAATCACATACCCTCCAGCCTTTTTCATTATTATTAATTTTTCCCAGAAGATTATTATATTGAGGGAAACAAAGAATGTGACAGAGAACCCCATAGATTTTATTTTTACCACCAGCACTAATATTGCCTTGTAGTTGTCTACATCTATAGTACCGTACAGAAACAGGCAAAAAGAAAGTCACAATCTTTCCTCTGAACCACTTAAAATTTGGTGTGAGGAACAGCAACCAAGCCAAATTTGCATCTTTTCTGGCCAGCACTGCAGAAAGCTGTAACAGAAAAAAGAAAGGAAAAGCAGGAAGCATTAACAAATCTTCCAAAATCCAGGGCAAATTTCCTCTCTGTATTTGAGACCCTCCTGATCAAGCCAGACCAGCTGCAAACAATAACAGCACAGAGATGGCTCCATGGAAGGTTTGGAGGTGGATGTTCAGCTGCAGGCTGATGGGAAGGTGAGGGTAGGGAATCTGTATTCCCATATCTTGGTTACTCGGAACATCTGCTACCAAAGGCTACTGCATCCTGTGCGATTGAGAGTAGAGAGAAAGGTGAAGGCATGCCTGGGACTGCTGCCATTGGAGTTTGGGTAATGATTTAAAAATAAAAAGCTTTAATTAATCATGTCTACTTCTTCATTTTTTAACTCACCTCCTCTCTTCCTCTGACTTTCAATAAATTACAGCAGTAACTAGGAGCAACTCCCTGTCCCAAATCCTGGAAGCACTGGTGCCTGAGCAACCAAGGCTCCTTACCATATGGTGTTCAATCTGATGCTCAGGTTGAAGCATAGAAAGATTTTCATGTCCAGGTAATTCAGTGACTTGTCTCAAAGAAACTGATTGACATTTCCAAGGTCTGGACTCATTCTGTTAAGAGACTTCCTCAGTGCTGTTCTCCATAGATGCGGACCTAGTTTTCAAGCAATGCAGAGTCCACATGGCCTCTTGCCTCAACAGTTCCACAGCTACTCATGTCTACTTTTTCTTACTATCTGACATAGATGGATAAAACCATCTAATCCATCTATTGTATTTTTAATGCACCCCGTACTGAAGGATTTATTATAGGCAATATGGCTTGTCTATCTATGTGCTATTATCTGATCTAACATCCAGAGGCAAAAGTTTTATGAGCCTATATAGCCAAGACTGAGCACATTGTGGTTTCACTGAACTCGCTCTTTTCTTCTAGAATGTATTTGTGGTGACATTTCCTTTCTGATTATCATCGTTAAGAAAAGCCCCATTATTTAAACAACAGTTGTAAAAAAGATTGGAGTATAATTATTGAAGGTTATCCCAGGACTATATGCAGGTGACAAAATGTGTTGTGGCTTTCCGTCATTCCTTGTGAACCAAGCTAGCTATGCTGGCCGTGGGAACTCAGTCCCCTTGGACACAGAGGAAGGGAAGAGAACTTGCTTCAACAGGTCAGACACTTATGATTTGGACAAGTCATTGAGTCTTCAAAGGGATGTAGAGCATAAGTTGTCTACCAAACTGGTCCTAGGATGTAACAACTTGCATAGCTACAAATAGTCATTCATAAAACTTCCCAGTGTTGGCCTTGTACCCACTCAGGTTGTCAGAAAATCTGTAAGTCCAGGGAGGCTTCTATGTTCCTTACCAATCACATAAACCACTTCCACAGACCTCTTTTGAGACCTACAACAAAAATGGATGAAATTCCTCCAGAGACAGCAGAGGGCATGGGATATGGAATGTTCATCCATCAAAGACAACTGAGATGTAGAAACAGAGACTGAGGTAGTACTATAAACATAGAAAGCTCTTTGGGAATTTCCCGTATATTGCCTGCTTGAGGACAGCTCTTCAACACCTAAGTGACAATTGAGATATGTTTACAAAAAGTTGCAATATTAGCCAAATAAGCCCTCTCCCTTCTCTTTCCTCCAGTAAACAGAGAAGTGTGAGCTGGTGCCGATTTCTACTTGAATTCATAAGAGAAACAAAGCAGTTAAAATATAGGTTAAAACCTGTATTTGTCAAAAAACAGTCAACTGTAAGTTAAATATCATGACAGAACTATTCAGGTGAAGGCTAAAAATGAGCTTGTGATCAAGGTAGACAAGTCAGTTTATATAGACAAGGGGTTTATATAAATTAATATCAATTACAAATCTGGCCCAGAATGTGACGGACTGCATGAGAGAGAGATGAGGTGCTGACCCATCAACTTTTCTGTTTAAGAGTGAATTTAACCCAAAAAGTAGTCATTCAGTGTGAATAGTACTCAAAATAAGCAAGTTATAGAGTGGTGTTTATGGATAACAGAAATACACAAACACACAAGAAAGCTGTTCCAGGATAAAGAATGAAAGGAAACACAGATATGAAGTTTTTGCCCTGCTACTTTGAGTTGAGCTATACTTAAAATAACTGGTGACACTACTCATCATCAGGAAGAATCAGGATCAGGAGATGGGATAATGGAGGAAATGAATGTCCATAAGGCAAAGGCCAGTGGTTTCCTTTTGCTTAAGCACAGCTGAGAAAATATCATGATAATGTTATCTTTCATGCAAGCAAACAACTCGGAAAGTAATCACCTCTTTCTTCAGCAACCAGCTGCCCACGGAAGCTATCTGTCTGTCCACAGGGTTTTTTATGGACTCTTTCACCAAAGTATTTAAGCACTTCCCCATGTAAATTAAGGATGCTTACGTCAAGAAAAATACTGACTTTATCACAAATGGTGACGAAACAGTTTTTCATGTAAATAAATTAAACCTGCATGGAAATAGTTACACTACTTTTATTAGTAGGAATTAGAAGAGATTGAAGTTCTGCACTGTGCTTTTTCTCAGTCTCATGATGGGAAGGTTTACCTCACTGAGAAAAGGCATGGTTTCCTTGAGTGAGGCTCATACTCAACAGATAGAGATGCCAAAATAAGTCCCGACAGAAGCAGCCACAATTGTCACAGGAACAGAGGAGACATACAGCAGTTGCTGACAAGGCAAAGAAGAAAACATCCCTCTTGGAAACATTCAAAACCAAGATAGCCATGAAAATAAAATTGGTTCTGTGCTAATTTGCAAATGCTGGTAAAGGGAAATCTATTTTCAGCAAAGGGAGGTGACAAAAGAAGGGCTTGGAAAACCTTTCATGTGAAAAGAGGTTGCAATGAATGTGTGCATGAGAAAGGAAAAGAACAAAGGGCACTCAACTAAATTAAAAGGTAGGATATCAAAACCACTCAGGGAACTACTTCTTTTCACACCACGCGCAATCAAACTGTGGGATCTGAGCTTGCGGGTCTTCCCTGACATCTAAAACTCAAAGGCCCAGCTTGATTTGTCATATATATGAGTAACAATAATAACTGGAATTGCATAATATTAAAGAGTAGCTAATTCTGGAAAGACTATCAAATGCCCTGTTTTGGGGATGAAGCTAATGTCATCTTTAAGAGCAGAGAAGTTCTTTAATTTGTGTGGCACAGGTTGAGAATGCAAATTATTTCACATAGGCCTACTGCAAGTGTTCTCTCATAACTTCCTTTAGTATTAAGTATTTTGGGCTGATCTTGACCTCTGTGCAAATATTTTTGGTTCACTTGCACTTCTGAAGACATAATAGAAGTCATATTTTTTTCAAACCATTTTCCAATCCAAATTTATTCTGGTACCAAGCAGTTTTTTGATGATAAAATTTAAGAACATTTCACAATGAGAAATCACTGCAATTGAACAGTAATACAAGTGGTTTGAAAACACAGCCCAAAATTATTATTAAAAAAAGTCACATTTCTTAGTTAATTATCTGCTGTAAGCCAGAGAAATTGAAAGAAACTAGAAAAGAGTTTGGCACTTCCCAACTTGTGTGTTTTTTTCCAGTCTTATTGCATCTTAAACCTTGCATCTGATCCCAGATGTGAATACCTGAGTCTCAGTCCAACTGTAAGGAACCTTAAAAGATCTGCACAAGATAAAAAATATGGAAAAAAAAAATACATGAATATGGAACACCATAGATTTCTGCCCTGTGCCTACACCAGTGATCTGCTGACCACATATCATGGTTTTGCCATCAAAGAATCACAAGGTTGGAAAAGACCTTTAAGATCGTCGAGTCCAACCATTCCCATCCTATGCTAAACCATATCCCTAAGTACCTCATCTACCCCTTTTTTAAACACATCCAGGGATGGTGACTCAACCCCCTCCCTGGGCAGCCTGTTCCAGGCCCTGACAACTCTTTTAGTGAAAAATTTTTTCCTAACATCTAATCTGACCCTTCCCTGGTGCAGCTTTGTGACATTTCCCCTTGTCCTATCACCTACAACTTAGTAATAACTGGTGAATAATAACTTAGTAATTTCAGAAAACTTGCAAGTTTGGGTAATTTTCTTTTTCCTTAAAAAGTGGATATGTAAGTTCAGTCCCAGATCTAGACTATAATTTAAGAGGACATACCTTTGGTGATTGCTCCTAGATAATCATAAAAATTCTCTGAACATTAAATGTCCTGGCTCGATCCAGTAATAAAATTAAATTCAACATGTTTCACCAGAATATGCCTTTAAAAATAACAACAGGGTTGAAGATTTAATGTGCTCATTATAGTAATGAACACTAATGGCTTTAGAGATTTAATTATTGGTTTTGGACAACTTAAAAACATAGAAGAAGCATCCTTCAACAAGGATGGAAGAAGGCAGCTATCATTACCTTTTGGGAATTGCATATGAAGATCTATGAAGTCTCAGTTTTCAAAGGCCAAAGAGTTGTTGGGTTTTTTTAATGGCTGCTCTCATAGCAGATACCACTGCTTTGGAAAAAGCTGGATCTCTTCAAGGTATGAAAATCCCAGATGTTCAAGATCCCCTGTAGCCAGAGTTGCCACCCCACAGCAGAGCCACCAGAAGGTGTGGGGTGAACATCACCTTCTGCCAGACAAGCCCAGAGTACTCCAGCAGCAGTTCCATCTGAATTGACCAAGTGCTCACCAAGGTGACAACTGCTTATAAACCGTGTATTGATGCAGAAAGCTGCAGTCACCTCCAAACACACCAGCTACAGGCCCACAGGGATGTTGCACTGTGCCCCACATCACTCAGGCATTTCCGAAAAGCATGTCCTAATGGCTCCTATCAAATGGATTAAGGTGCTTCTTGATAGCATCACTTCCCGCTTTCCAAAACTGGCCCAGAGGCATGCATTACAGTTAATTATGTATGTGTGATGTTTTTATTCTTTTATAAAAAGCAGTTGTGCAACCAAACTTCTGCTTTGTTATCTGGGAGAAGCATTTGGCTGCTGTCACCAGATTACAGCTAATTTGTGCATGGTGAGGGCAGTAAAAGTATGATACAGAAGAGGTTTATGATGGAATTAATGTGGTGGAAAGGCGTGAAGCACAATGGAAGCTGTTTCTTTTGTAGCCTTGTACAGATGCCAGTGTATAAATTCAGCTGCTAACATCATCTCATTTTAAATACAGCACACAGACTTTGTTCCTTTCTTCTTGTTTATTTACTTTGGTTACATAAAATACAAGTCATTAAGGCTGCAATTGCTCTTGGTGATGTCAGTTAAAGCACTGGTGTGTCATTGCTTCTAAATGTCTCTGTCTTTTATTATTTGAGTATGAGACATAGTGGACCAAAGGGAAGGCCAGCTCCTAAAGTTCTACCTGTCCTCTTCACAAACTAGGATGTGGATGTACTGCCAGAAGGACCAGATATCATTACCAGTATCAAAACTGAATGCAGGATGGAGAACAATGTACCAGTATTGAGGACAAGGACCCAAGGATGTGTTTTATCAGGAGATGTGCATATCATGACCCCCAGATTTATTGGCAGTTGTGTTTTCCAAGTGCATGAAGACAAGCTGAGACAGGGGAGGTTTAGGTGGGATATTAGGAAGAGGTTCTTTACTGAGAGGGTGATTGGGCACTGGCACAGGCTCCCCAGGAAAGTGGTCACAGCACCGACCTTGAGTTCAGGAAACATCTGGATGATGCACTCAGCCACATGCTCTGACTTGGCTGGCCCTGTGTGGAGCCAGGAATTGGACTCGATGACCCTTATGGGTCCCTTCCAACTCAGGGTATTCTGTGATTCTATGATTCTATGATCTTTTGTGAAATCTGGATGCCTCAAACCAAAGGGGTCTCTGTCTACTCCGTGGGACTTGCAGCCTGATTCATTGATGCACAGGTTGAGTTGGAGTTATCTCTGGTGGTAGCTAGAAGGGAAGATGACCCATCTGATTGCACAGTGATGGAGGTTCATATCGCCTTCTCATGGATCTGGCACATGAACAAGGAATACTGCAGTGAGCAGCTGAGTAGTTGCTCTACTCTCACCACAAACAGCCATTTCTATAGGGAACATCTGACAATGATGCTTGTTGATACCTATCACTGTCAAAATACAGGGGGGTTCTTTAAAAACTGATATGGGCTATTTAGGTAGCATTATGCATATTTATTTTATATAACTCATTGGGGGGAGTGGGTGTAAGTAGTTTAAGTTCTACTCTAATTTGAATGTATTTTCTTTAAGAATCTGTGTCACATTTTTACTTGTTTTCTGCATCATCCAGAATTGAGGTGGGGAAAAATTACAAACTTTATTACTAAACTTCTCTGTTACAGAGCTAAGTTCAATGCTCAGTTCAGCTACATGTCTGAACTGTGTGACCCACAAAAGCAGATTTCAGGTACTCTGTTATTTAAAGGGAATTTCACCTGTCAATGAAGGAAGAAAGGGAAAAAGAAATAATACCTTAATTTTTAAAAAGCTCTACCCACCTGATTCATCAGGTGTACTATGCTTAATAATGAAATTAGTTTCTTTAGAAAGCAGCATTATTATTTTTTCCCAAACCCTATGACTTCTTTTATTATTGTTATTATTACACAGGTTTCAGCTGCACATTTTAAATATCTTAGCACAGAGCAGATATTTGTTATAATTCATGATAACACCAGGTAATTCCTATTCATAACATGTGATTTATAGTTAAGAGATACAACAGCTGGACTAGGAAGAAGCCAAACTGAAACCAGCAGAGGTTGTGCAAATTACTAACTTAAGGGACCGTATGTCTCCCACAGACATTTTGTCCCCTACTTCACCCTTTTTAGTCATTGCTTTTTTGTTGTGACTTGCTGTCTTTCTTATTGTAAGCTCCTTAAAGCAGGGATCAAGTCTTCCTGGTTGTTAACTCAGTGCCTGACCCATCAACAGCCAGACTCCCCTTGAATCTATTCAGTGCTATCAAAATCACGGAGCTGTAATACCACCCCCTGCCATGCAAGTAGTGTATGTTATTAAAAGCTTTCAAAATGCTCTAAAAAGGGACGAATTATGTTACTGAGCTGAGGAATAGGCCACAGGAAAACATCGCAGACTGCCCAGCAGGTTAGTGATGTACAATACACTGCTGCTTGAATGTGCAACAGCCACTGAGCCCTACTTGCCTCTTCTAAGAAGATAAAGGCAGCAATTCGTGCTGAAGAGACTGAGAGTGCAAGAATCACTTCCTAGCAAGTCTGCAGGTACTAAGGTGATTTGTTTCAGCAGATGCCACCCATTTCTGCTTTTGTTAGAGGTACTGAACCAGGGCATGTTCCCCACTCCTACGAGTAGCTCTGACTCATACAGGCATCAAAACACGCTGAGTAACATTAAAAAAAAAAAATCCCAAGCCTACATTTACATGTGTTGCACTCACTGAACTGTGCTCACATAGTTGTGCTCTGACCCAGCTCTTTTTCCTGCAGTAGGCAGCAGTGCCAAGGGACCATATAGCAGAGAAGGGCAGATCAGAATCCAGTCAACCAGAGCAGAGCTCCAGAAGATACTTTGAGCGCAATGAAAGTTAAAACTCTTGGTAATACTGGGCTAATTTGTCAGAACCTTATTTTAGCAGCCTACCAAATAATCCATTCAAAAAGTATTGACCTGTCCTGTCTAAATGTTCTGGAACAGTACATCTCCAGTCCTTTTTTAAGTTTGTATCATGTGGGTAGTTTGTCCCCTTCTGATTGTTTCAATCAATCAGGCTAATAATGCCGAAACAAAACAAAAAGATAGGAAGTGTTTTAAAGGGAATTTTTCCAAAATTCCCCAAAGAAAATGTAAAAATATTTGGGTTTTACTCCTATTTGGAATGAAAAAAAACCCAAACCCAAACCTGTGGCTTATTCACGAAAAAATACCCTTTCTCAACCATACATCACTCCAGCTATGCAGCAGTCCCTTCGCACAGGACATGGATTCACACTTTGGCTTTCTGCATCTTTTTCAGCCATCAGCAGAACTACAGCCACATGTCCACACAACACCAGGAAGCTGTTTGGAATGGGTGGGAAAAATAATGGTGCTTAACTGATTTACAGAAGAAAATTGATGGACTGTCAGAAGCCAGGCATAATTGCTTTGGTTTAACACCTCTGCTTTCTCTTTAATCACCATTAGTGATTTCACTTGATATCAACCCTGGTCCTACATATCTCTGTAGGGTGGCACTTCCAACAAGGTGCCAGATTTCTCTCTCCTATAGTGCTGGAAAGCTGGGATGCATGCAGTCCTCAGAACTCTCCAACTGTGCAGAAACAAAGCTTTCACGCTTTGACTGGATCACGATAACCAGACAGTGACTTCTTTTTCTTGTATGTCATCTTTTGAGCCTGGCAAATTAGCTTACAGGCAATAGGGAATAATATTATCAGGAGATCATTCAATTTTAGCTACTGTAGGGTGTGGAAATCACACACTGTGTTAAAAGCTGCGTAGTGAAAATGATCGTCAGTATTATTTTAAAGGGATTAAGCTATTGCCGATCACTTGTTCTCTCTGAATTGAACGAAGCTTCAGTAACTGCCTAAAAGAGCAAAAGACTTCAAAATCTTCTGTCTTTTCCTTGAGTAACTTAAATGAAATCTGAGCTGGAAGATAAGGATGTTACAAAAAGACACTTCTTCATATAAGCCAAAAAGACTTGAATGGGTTAAGCCATATCTGGCTGAGTCCCAACAGACATAAAAATCACCTGTGCCTGCTCTGAAATAAATCAGTGTCCTTTTCTGCTGCTGCCGTTGTCTGGAAATAATGCAAATGCAATGGGCCTGCAGTGACATTGTGCCGCACTCGAAGGATACACATAATAAATTGTCCCCTAATACAGTTAAAGAGACATTTTCGTCTTACTCAGTAGCTTTTGAGGTTGAACTGTGCTACTTACTAGCTGAGGAGTGTGATATGGTGTCATGCCATTCTGCTCTATTATTCATTTAGCCTCTTATTGCTTATATGCACATTTGGTTCTTCAGACTGAAAACGTGTTTGCTGCTTATGCTCAATGATAGCGTGTTTACTGGCACACAGGAAAAAAACCAGGGAGTTTTCTTTCCACTTTGTTGCTGTTGTTTTAATCTTTTCCCTTCACCAGCTGCTGGAACAGATCGTAGATTCATATGATTTCGTTCTACTGCATTCATCACTGGGAAAAATGCATGGCTGTGTTAAAGGAGGACAGAAAGAATTTGTCTGCCCAGCAGGAAGCTATTGCTGTTCCATAATTGTTTGCTAAAAGGAAGCTGGAATAAAAATGGAGGTAAATGGGTATCTGTGTCAATCCAATCCATCAAAATGAGTTTAACTGACTGGGGAGTCACAGCTGAGGAGCTGGATGTGAAAGCTGGCAAACCCAAGATGAAAGGACATAATTAATTACTTACTTTAAATATTTTAAACATTAAGAATGACATCTGATTGCATCATCTTCTGCACACAAGCAAATCAGTAAATCTACCACCAAGGCTTTTTCTAATGTCCAGGGAATAAAGTCCAGTGAGCACAATTATATAAGGACAGTGATAAGTGAGAGCTAAACCGCAAAGCCTAGTTATGCTTGATTGTTTTGCTTTGTTGGTTTTTTTTTTATTTAACCAATATTAAATTCCCTAAATGCCCAGTCCTGTCCTAAAATTACCCTCTATCTTATACCAAGTCAAGTAAGCAAATATTTGTGTATTCCTACAGGGAAACAGCTCAGGGAACCAATCCTGATAGGAAATTATGCAGTAAAAGAAAAAAAAAAAGAAAAAAAAATACTTTCCTCTGGGCTAGCTGCCCAATTCTCTTCTTGCTTTCACCAGAAGAGGATGACATGGGGCTGAGAACAAGTGCCTGTGCAGAGCAGATCCTTCAATACTGCAACCCATTGCCCACTCAGCTCTCAGTGCTGAGGATATTTAGAATGAATAAAGAGAGCCTGTCTTGGCACCTTTCTGCCTCATTTTCATGTGTGAACACAACAGACAAAACAGAGACAATGAAAACCACTGAACCAGAGTTGTAGCAGAAGGGATTTGGCTTCAGGCATCAGTGCTGTAAAAGTTGTAAGCAATATGGTTAAAACCATTAGTCATCTTCTGTACGTAAGTGTCTCACAGGATAGGGAACGATAGCTGAGTAAGGGCTAGTGCATCAGTGCTCCTCAGATGTAGCTGCATTTTGCGCTGAGATTCCTAGATTACAAAGCTAGAGGAAACCCATGTCCATCACTTAGCCTGACCATTTGTACACCACTAACCATAGGACTTGCTTGGCTAATTCTAGATGAAGCCCCTAATTTAGGATTGAATTATACTTTTGCAATCTGTGCCCCTTGAACCTTGGAGAATTAGGTTCATAGAAAATCTAAACTTGCCATTAGAAAAGGGGTTTAAATACAGTGTACAAAGGTGGATCGTTTCCCTTGAGAAATCCTCAGGGATTTGCCTATCAAAGACAGCCTGAGATCACTTACTAGAGCACAAATATTTTACAGTATGTTCCAATGCTGACCTGGAATTTTGCACTCCTACATCAGGGAGTCACCTAATGTCACCTTGGTTTTAATTGCCATATTTCTAGTCCAATTACATCTTGCTTTAACTGCCAGCAGTTGGATCTACTATAACTTTGTCTGCCAAACTGAAGAACCCTCTATAATCACATTTCTGTTCTCCAAGTAGGTACTCACAGACCAATAAAATCACCTTTTAAGCCCTCATCAAGCTAATCAGACTGTGTTCCCTGAATCTTTCACAGTAAGGCATGTTTTGTGGCCCTCCAAAGCTTCTCAGTGCTCTTCTCTGAACACTTGTTAATTTCTCAATCGTTCCTGAAATAGAGAGCGAGGGATGCTGCACCATTCAGGTACAGACGTGACAGATGCTCTCAGCTTCATGCTGAGACATTGATACTCGTATTTTCAAGTTTGGATTTGCATTTCAGCTGAAGTGTCTTTAGCTTGTGTTTAGCTGGTGACCTGATAGGACCCACAAGTCCTTCCCAGGATAGAGTCCTCAGGCTGCAGAAATTACCTACCTTATTTGCACTTCATTATATGTCATCATATCTACAAAGCCATTCCCATTAAGAAGCCATTGTATCTTTAAGGTATAGTCATAAAAGCTGTATAAAACTTACAGCTTCACGTGTACAACCTCTCCAGATAGCTCCAGCACCATTCACTTCATGCTCTCTTTAGCATTGCAAACACTTAACACATCCCCAGCCTTTCTGGAAACAATTCTTATGCTATATTTATAAAATGCAAACCGCAAGTACTTGTATCCAGTGGGTAGGCCTTATGCCATTTTACAGAAAGAGTTGCCTAATATTTATTAAATGTGTATTTTCCTTCAGAACTCCAACCAACCTTGATTTCACTAATAAAATCTGGCAAATAGGAAAAGAATCAATATTATATATGGTTACTGAGGAAAAAAACCCCACTTTTCACTCATTCTTGTCAAGGATATTCATGTTTACAAAGTGATAAGTCTTTGAAACTCTCCTAATTCCTACATGGCTTCACCTGTATGCCTTCAAGATGCAAGATGTGAAAGACAAAGAGAAACCCTAACTCTGCTCCTTGTGTTTTTCCTGTATAAAAGGAGCTGACTTGTGTCTCCCAACATCCTTAAGGATTTAGCCTGTGGCTCAGGACAAGATTTTTTTACAACACTTTGTTATGGTTTAACCGGACGAGCAGTTAAAACTTCCACATATCCTTTCACTCACTCTGCTTCCCCTGTAGTGATATGGGGGAGAGAATTGAAAAACAAAAATGTAAAATTTATGGGTTGAGATAAAAGACCTTTAAAAGGACAGAAAAGGAAGAGAAGCATGCAATAACAATAATAATTGTAATAATATATAATATAATAAACAAGTGATGCATAGAACAGTTTCTCACCACCTGAAGCCAATGCTCAGCTAGTTCCTGAGCTGCACCGCCTCCCAGCCAACTCCCCAATTATATACAGAACATGATGTCATGTGCTATGTAATATCCCTTTGGTTAGTTTGGGTCACCTGTCCTGGCTGTATCCCCTCCCTAATTGTGCACCCCTCACTCTCATTAGCAGGGCAGTATGAGAAGCTGAAAAGTCCCTGACATTTTGGCAGCAACTAAAACATCAGTGTGTTATCAACATCACTCATACTAAATCCAAAACACAGAACTACTACAGCTGCTAGGAAGAAAATTAACTCTGTCCCAGCCAAAACCAAGACATATTTAATTTTCGAGGTTACTAAAACCACAGTACTGGGCAACATACTTCCCAGGCTAGAGAAAACACCTTGCTTTTTTCCTGCATTTCTGCAACACATGATCCTTGCCCAGTTATAATTTGGTCAGCACAGAATAAACTAGTTATTTCTGTACTTTTCCCAAGCCACACCCTTCTACAGGACTGTCCATCTTCACACAGAACTAGAGGAGGATTAGTGCTGTCACATACAGAAAAGCATTATGTCCAGAAGAGCATTTTCTTGCTCAGCTTGAAATTTAGTCTTCAGATAATTTGACCACAAGACTACTGCAAATATTTTTGTGGGATGCTCAGAACTGCAGTAGTGGTTTTATTCTTCAAATTTTCTGTGCTGTGCAAAATTACTGTGGAGATTAAAATTCCCTTAGTTAAGTTCAGTGGCTAAGTTTAGTTTCTAAGTCACAAAAATACTTCTGCACATTCCCACATTCTCTGCCATGGGGATTTTTTCAGAATAAGATAAATTGAGAAGAGCAGAATCAACTAGGTGTTGAATATTCAATAATTTCAGCAACTCTCAACACAAGACTTTGAAATTAAGAAGCTTTTTAACATTAAAGCTAACTCTGATCAATGAGTACTAAGACATTTATATCCAAAATTATCACAAGAACATAGGATCCTCAAATTGAAGTATATAAAATGAACATATACTGTTCTTCCTCTAGAAGACATTCCCATGGAGAGCTCTTCTAGACAGCCCAGTGTTTGATTCTCGACCTGAATATATGCACGTAGATCCTGCTGCTAGCAGGGAGCCCTATGGTGAATCTGTGGCATCTTCTGGGCGGAAATGTCTCACTCCACCTGAAGCCTTTTCCATGACTGAGCCTTACATGAGTTTGAAGCATGCCTTATGAATTAGATTTCTCTTCATAGAGAAGTTCCATCTACAACCTCCAATGAGTAAACACAGGATTAACAACTTCAGCAAAGGAAGAACAAAGTTTTAAGAGCAATCCAACAGGTTACGTAGTGTCATTGATGTATTTCTCTAACCTTGCATCTGTAAAGGACAGGGAATCTCTCGCCTGTAGGGCGTGGGGTAGTACTACCATATGGAAAAAACTCCACCAAGCACATTTTCAAAGGCAGATTTAGTCCTTGACTGAAATAATCTCTGCTAATGCCTTACTCTACTTTGTGATAGCCCTGTAGCGTTTTGGGCTAATTAGTAACCCTTTCTACATGAAACCATCACATGAAATGCAATCACCAAATAATTATGCCAAGGAATAATTTGGCAACTGGATAAATAATAGATCTCGTTCTACTTTATTATTTTCAAACACATAAGCTCACAATATAATTGCCAGTTGCATTTCTGGCTTTACACCTTTCTAAGGAAAACCAGCAAGGAACCAGTATTTCAGGATGCAAACCCATGGAGACAGAGCCTGAGGAGACACTATCAAGAGGCAAGGATACCACAGTCACACACACATACAGACACAACAGAGCTGAGGAAGGATTTTTGATCTTCAGTCCAAGCTGGTCCACAGCCAAGAACCTTCTACTTTTCTAGAGGAGGTGATGAGTCTCCCCTCAATACAAAAAAATCACCCTCACAATCCACCTTCATATCTTGAAAAAGGCAACAGTCCACTCTCATTACTCTTGCTTTAATCCCCACTGTTTGAAAACCCAACACTTGCTCTACTGCTGTTTCTTTTTTGTGGTACCATTTATCTTCTCAGTCTTCCTTTCACCAGAGTGTGGTCTATACTACCTTATAGCATTGACCCTCTGCTTAGAGTCAAGGTCAGATTAAGGCAAAATATCATAGAATATCCTGAGTTAGAAGGGACCCATAAGGATCATCAAGTCCAACTACTGGCTTCACACAGGACCAGCCAAGTCAGAGCATGGGACTGAGTGCATCATGCAGATGCTTCTTGAACTCAGCCAAGCTCAGTGCTGTGACCCCTTCCCTGGGCAGCCTGTTCCAGTACCGGACCACTGTCTCAGTAAAGAACCTCTTCCTAATATCCAACCTCAACCTCCCTTCATACCATTCCCTCAGGTACTACCACTGATAGATTGGCACCTGCCCTGGATATATACAACAATATTCACGTGTGTGTACAGAAAGCCTGAGACATTTGCCCAGAAGGGGTGAAAAACCCCAGTTTATCTCAAATGATGTTAAATCACGGGGTTTCTTCTTTAGAAGGCCAGAAACATCATTTTCAAGAAGACTTGGGCTTTGACTAGTTGTCTCTAAATTTTGTTCCCAATAATTACTCTCTCAGGGAACTAAGACAATTCTGCAGCTTCCTCCCAAAAGCAAGCTTCTCTATGTAGCAGAAAGCTCCCCAGAACAATCATCTTACTTTATCACTGTCTCTGCATATTTCTGGAAGGGAATGGAAGCCATGTAGGAGCCACGGCTAAAAGAATTCTGTGACATGCCAGAAACACCAGGCACCTTTTCCTGATGCTTTGCTAAATTTGCTGTTGCCCTAAAGCCAAAGCATAGAACCAGAACATCAGTGAGGTCACTGAAACATATGTATCATCTTCATAGTCCCTGTTCCAAATCAGTGGCAACATCTGGACTCTCTGAAACACTTTTTTATCCTCAGAATCATTAAAAATTTTAAATCAGAAAAGCACTCATCTGAGCAGCATCATGTAATAAATATTCAGGAGTGTTTGCTGAGATGTCACCTACTTGGTACCTCTTTGTGGTCAGTAAGTCTTTTGCACAGGTCAGAATTGGGCTGAGACTTCTGTTTAGCTGAACTTCTACATGCTTGCCAAAATTATTCATTTAAGCACTGGCTAAGATCATGAGTTCATTTGTGAAACCCACTCATCAGCTGTCTTTAAGGTGAGTTCAGACTGAGAACACAAAGTTCAAGACAGTTCTGGCGTCGGTTCATTCTTGAACATAGAGACGCGGTTTAGTCTGGGTTTTAGCACTAGCAAAACTGCATTACTTCTTAAATAAAAGAGAGCATCATGGACAAATTTAAATGTGCCTGGTTGCTGTCGACACTAGGAGTTTCCAGGAAAACATTCAAGGGATAAGTCAACAAACCTTCTGCAAGCAGATGCTGTGCCAAAGATACAAGATGACTCTCTGTTGTATTAACTTGGTGCAGAGTCAGTGTATGCAGACTCTCAGATGACTTAGCTCAGTTTCAGAAACATGATGACTAGAGCTACAGGGCTTCCTGTTTGCTAACAGGACAGTCAGAGCAAGCTTACACTTGTCTGGAAATACTGCAGGGACTACTTCAAGAGAGGATGCAGTTGCACCTGCAAACCTTGGGTAAGTTTATTCTTTCTACCCCAAAGTTTAGCTATAATGGCAGAAAGGCCATTCTGATTTGTCACAGTCAAGGTACTGATGAACTTACAAGTGATGCTACAAGACTTCATGAATCAGGAATTAGTCCTGCAAAATGCATGTGATTATGCACCATGAGTGTTCTCAGCAATTCCAACGACAGGTCTGGAGTCTTTTCAGGACTTGGAATTCAGGAGATAAGGGTTTGTCAGAATGTCAGGTACAGCCTTTTCTTACTCTAATCTACATGAAGGGTGATAAAATATTTGTATCATAAGCAAACAACATAAAATCCAATGAACCATTTTACTAACTAGGACAATAACAAAAGAAGAAAACTTAAAGACCAAGAACATACCAAGATCATACCTGTTTCACCAAAAAGCAACCAAATTTCCAATACAAAGCTGCATTAAATATTTAGGAGTAGGTAGGTCTAGGCAGGATTAAAATCAAAAGAGAATTAGTAGACACCTTATTTTTTTATACAAATAATGTGAATTCTAACTCATTTTAACATGTTCTCAGTCCTGATTGGGTTCAGTTTCTTTCATCAACAATTCAGCCTTAACCCAATACCTGCATGTGAGCCCTTGGTTAAGGTCAAATACCTATATTACACTGCCCTTCAAGCAATATTGAATCAGTAAAGTACCTTTTCAGCTACAGTTATATTAGATATAGCTATTGACTTCCTTCTTTTTTATTGCACTATAAAACATGCTGTAGTGAAAATAAAGGTTTACTTTGCAACAGAGGATTCACAGACATTTATTACTGCTGACTCTTCAAATCCTTGGACATGTGTCTTACTGCCTCTGTTGATTGAGATATTCTGAAAACCAATTAACTGTCCTTCAACCAGCCCCTGACTTGTATAATTAGTGCAGTGTTTCATGTATCTGCGTACAGTAGATGCTGAAATACTTGTCTGTGTCTGTGTACAACCAAACTATTAATAAAAGGTTTCTTTCTTTCCTGTTTTCTGAAAACAGGCAGAAAGCTTCCATCCTCACAGAGGCTTCAGGAGTTGGCTGCCTCCTTTTGATTTTAAAGATAATAGTGTCTCATTTTGATTCATCCTGCTCTAACAACTGAAGATCCAAGTGTTCTTTTGCCAAACACTGAGGTAACTTTGAGACTGATGTAGCATCAGGAACAAGCAATTATATTCACTTTTTTAAGCCTCAGGTAGAAGGTTTGACAAAAGAAATGTTCTATGATCTTCAAGCAAATAATCAGTGGCAAAAACAGGTTTAGATTTTAAAATTCCACCTTGCTTCTAAAGTCCTCTACAAAAGGAATTATCTAAGACTATCTCAGAGCAGTATTTTTTCAGACACCTGAGAAATGCCTAGAAGAATCCCTTTTACACTCAACCATCTCATCTCTGGTTTCAACATCCCAACATGGTGATGTAAACTCCTCTGAAAAAAATTCTGGGGAAAAAAAAATCCACAACAGAAAACACCAAAAAATCCCACCAGCAATATCACCAAGGAGATACACAATGAAGAAAGATGTTCCACAGTATTTAGAATCAGAGAATGATTTGGACTGGAAAAGACCTCAAAGCCCATCTAGTTCCAACACCCTGCCATGGGCAGGGACACCCTCCACTAGCCCAGGTTGCCCAAAACCCCATCCAACCTGGCCTTGAACACTGCCAGGGAGGGAACAGCCACAGCTTCTCTGGGCAACCTGTGCCAGTACTTCACAACCCTCATAATAAAGAATGTCTTCCTAATACCTAATCTAAATCTACCCTTTTTCAGCTTAAAGCCATTACCACTTGTCCTATCACTACACTCCCTGACAAACAGTCCCTCTCCAGCTTTCTTGTAGGCTCCTTCAGGTACTGGAAGGCTGCTCTGAGATCCTTCCAGAACTGTGCCAGCACTGCACAGCAGTGGCCAAAACACTGGTGTGTTATCAACACCTTGCTAGTTACCAATACACAGCACAGCCCTGTGAGGGCTGCTATGGGAGAAATTAATTTCATCTTGGCCAGACTCAATGCAACATTATATTCTATGTGGAGTTTCATGAGAATGGAGCAGAGAGGCAGAATCCCCTCCCTCAACCTGCTGGTCACGCTGCTTTTGATGCAGCCCAGGATATGGTTGGCTTTCTTCATCGCAGGTGTGCCTTGACAGGTCATGTTGAGCTTCTTTTCCACCAACACCCACAAGTCCTTCTCCAATGGGCTATTCTCAGTCCGTTCTCCACCAAGTCTGTAGTTGTGTTTGGGATATCCCTGACCTATGTGCAGGACCTTGTGCTTGGTCTTCTTGAACTTCATGCAGTTTTGCGTTGGACAAGCTCTTAAGCCTGTCAAGGTCCCTCTGGATGGCATCCCTTCAACCTTACTGGAAGACAACCCTTAAACCTTCCCTCCAGTGTGTCAACCGCACCACACAGCTTGTTGTCATCAGTGAACTTGTTGAGGGTGCCCTAATTCTCACTGTCCGTGTCTCTGACAAAGATGTCAAACATTACTGGTCCCAGTACTGACTCCCGAGGAATACTACTCATCACTGGTCCACAAGGGGACATTGAGTTGTTGACCACAACTCTTTGAATACAACCAGCCAGCCAATTTCTTATCTACTAGTGGTCCGTCTGTGAAATCCATGACTCTCCAATTTAGAGACAGGGATGTCACACTGGGCAGCATCAAATGCTTTGCATAAGTCCAAGTAGATGACATCAGTTGCTCTTCCCTTACCCACCAGTGCTGTAACTATTGCAGAAGGCCACCAAATTTGTCACCTATGATTTACCCTTTGTGAAGCCATGATGGCTGTCACCAATCACCTCTTTCCTTTCCATGTGCCCAAGAATAGTTTCCAGGAGAATATGCTCCATTACCTTGCCAGACACAGAGGTGAGACTGACCAGCCTGTAGTTACCCACATCTTCCTTTTTACTCTGTTTAAAAATGGGGGCTGTGTTTCCACTTTTCCAGTCAGTGGGGACTTCACTGGACTGAAATGTCTCAAATACAATGGGGAGTGGCTTAGCTAGTTCATTCACCATTTCCCTGAGAACCTGCAGATGCATCTCATTGGGTCCCATGGACTTGTGCACCTTCGGGTTCCTTAGATGTTCTTGAACCTGATCTTCTCCTACAGTGGAGGGTTCTTCATTCTTCCGGCTCCCGCCTTTGACTTCTGTGACTTAGATAGTGTTGCTAGAGCACTTGTTGGTGAAGATGAAGGCAACGGAGTCAATAAGTACCTCATTCTCCTCCATATGCCAGGTAACCAGGTCCCCTATAACAATCCAGAGGGGTCCCACATTTTCCCTCATCTTCCCTTTGTCACATATGAGCCTATAGTAGCTTTTCTTCCTGCTTTTCATGTCCCTGGCCAGATTTAATTGTATCGGGGCTTTAGCTTTCCTGACTCGATCCTTGTCTGCTCAGATAATTCCTCTGCATTCCTCCCAGGCTACCTGTCCTTGCTTCCACCCTCTGCAGGCTTCCTTTTTGCATTCGACTTTGCCCAGGAGCTCCTTGTTCATCTATGCAGGCACCCTGGCATTTTTTCCTGACTTCCTCCTTGCTGGGATGCATCACTGCTGAGCTTGGAGGAGATCATTATTGAATACCAAACAGTTTTCTTGGGTTGCTCCTGCCCCCACATCTTTGTCCTATGGTATCCTACCAAGCAGATCCCTGCAGACGCCAATGTCTGGTCTCCCGAAGCCCAGGACAGTGAGTTTGCTGTGCACACTTCTCACTGCCCTGAGGATCTTGAACTCCACCATTTCATGGTCACTTCAGCCAAGGCTGCCCTTGAGCTTCACATTTCCCACCAGTCCCTCCTTGTTGGTGCAAACAACTTAGCCTCTGAAAACTCAAGCACAAGGAGGTCAGAAAAGCCTATATTTTGCTTTGCTGGGTGCAGCAGATCCAAGCAACATCTCAGATTTCAGTGAAAACAGGGATTTATAGTATTTGTGTACCTAGATGGCTTTTACTGCCTGCCTATCATGAAAGAATCTACAGGCCCAAGGACCAAGATGTATCACAAAAGCACATATTGATGATTCCTATCAGGGAAGAAGATTCAGATTTACTTCTCCACTGAGTGATATCTGGTGATGTTTATCACCAAAATACCCACAAAAAAAGAGCATCCCATTACTCTTCTTGTCTCCTAGGGTCACTGAAGAGACAAGAACAATTAGGCATAGAACCAGGCCTAATTGCAGGAGATGATACCCTAATAACAATCAAGGAAACAACATAGGAAGTGGGAAATCTGAAACTTGTTCTTATTGTATCCCTAGGGCAGAGGAACAGAAGGTAGTTTGAGTATTTTAGACCTAAGCATTCATCAACATATGGGCCTATCTGGTCTCCAGAAAAGTCAGTGAGAAGTGTCATGAGTCATGATTTTGCCCCCTTCCTCCCCCCACATTGTGACACAGGGAGGGGCAGGGAATGGGGAAATGAGGTTTTCGGTCAGTTCCTCAAAAGATGTTCTCCTTCTTAGCTGGGGAGAGGGTAATTCCTCATACCTTTCCCCTGCTGTACCATGGGATCCTACCCACAGGAGACAATCTTCCATAAACTTTCCCAACATGAGTCCTTTCCCATCGGTCTTCAGCTCTTCACCAGCTGCCCCAGCATGGGTCACTTCTATGGGGTGCAGTCATAAATCATAGTATGTCTCTCAGTCTCTCAAGCCTAGACTGCTCCAGCCTGGTCCTCCACAGTGTCACAAGCCCCCCGCAATGAACCTGTTCCAGCATGGATCTCTCCCTTGCTCATCTCTGTGTCTCTGTCTCTCTCCATGGGCTGCAAGTACTGGCAGGGGCTTGCTCCAACGTGGGTCACAGCGTCTTCTGTATGTCTCCCCCTGCTCCAGTGTGGAGCCTCTCCATGGGCTGGGGGTGATGTCTTGGCCTTTTCCATTTTCTCCTAAATGTGATTCCCAGAGGCACTGTGACCATCACTGACTGGCTTGGCCTTGGTCAGCAGCGACTCTGGCCTTGAATCAGCTGATGTTTACTCTCTCCAGCCTGCAGGAAGCTTCTCGCTGCTTCTTGCAGAAGCCACCCCTGCAGCACCCCTTCTCCACCAGAACCCAGCCATGCAAAACTACAACACCCTTCACAATATTGTCTGGCTCACCAGGAATCACAACAAACACTACTTCAGTTCACAATGGTCCCAAAAACCTGCAGTGACACTGTCTGGACAGGGAGGGAGGAGGTAAGGCTGGGACATGAATAAAGAGCTAGAGGTATGTATTTATTCAATTCTCAACCTTTCCATTGAACTTGTGAGTTAGTCAGACAAGTTAATCCATTTCCCTTTCTATCTGTCTGCTTGAAATCACAGGCACTTGTGTGTATGTGTGTGTGTATGCTGGTACACACACCAGTTCTTCCAGTACTGCAAAAACTATATCATTTAACCATTTAACAAGAGCTAATTTACAGTAAACTATCAAAGATAAACCAGGCAGGGTAAGTCATCTTTCAATTTCTGTCACTCATGTATTGATGTGCCTGTGACCAGAAAGCATCCTGGCTCCAATGGCAGCCAGGTATGGGGTACCACGTACATAATCCCACCAAGCCGTACAGAAGGCCAGACTCAGATGAAAACACTTGCCTGATGGATTGTGCTCTGGAGAGGAAATATTTGTGTCAGAGAAGAACCAATGCTGCAAAACAGTCCAAAACTGGACTGTCATTTGTGTTTTGACAAGATGTCAAGAACCTCATTGTTCAGGGAAATTATAGCCTGATAAAACAAAAACATGGAGGAGAGAAATGTCAAAGATGACACATATTGTGATCCTTCCACAGCTAAGTTTGCCATTTGAGTCTGTCATAATTTGCACCTACATTTGCATTTTAATCATTCTGTGAAAATCTTTGATTGGAAAAAATCCAGAAGAAGCACGCATGGAACATGCATCCACACATGGGTATAGGCCTTGGGTGGATGCCTAATCCTCTCCAATGGGCAGAACTTGCTGTAGGCAGAGTCCCTGAAGATGAAACTATTTCTTTCTCCACTTACCTCAAATGAGTCAAGAGGGCCTTTGCGGTAGGAACTGCAGATGAGCATTCACCTGCTCAGAAAACCAAAAAACTTTTATCTATAAAAGATATCTAAACTGGGATTTAAGGGGCCTAATTCAGGTATCCACCTTTAAAAGTACATAATTACATATTTCCAGATGAACCACAGCAATGCCAAGAGGCCCCAGTGTGGATCAGCAACCTCTTCTGCCAAGCACTGTGTTAACAGGAGAGTCAGGTCTTGCCCCAAACAGTTTACAAGACAGGCAAAGGAAATAATCACTATCTTGTTTTTCTGGCATGGAACTGAGGCCCAAGGCCAAACAGAAGAGCTGACAGTTGAAGCAAGATCACTCATTAAAAATAAATGCCAGGCCAAGAACTTAAATCAAGGAGCTCTTCTTCATTGAATATCAACCCACTGATTATCAGCCTGAGCAGCACTCTGAGAGCTAAATTAATGCTGGGCTAAGGCCTGGACTTCTATTCCTCAACCAAAGTAGCTGCATTCAATGCAATTTATGTGGGAGATTTATCAGATCAGAGGCTGGAAGTGAAAACCCTGTCTCCCTTCTCTCAGCATCTTCGTAAGACTATGTTCTTTTGCCACTGTACCATGCACCATCCTCTCTACAAGTGCATCTGTTGTTCTTTGACACCAACCACATGAACTGCTACAATTAAGAGAAGGTTTTGCAAAAATAAGTGCTTTGAGACGTGCAGCCTTGCTGCAGTGCTCATTTCTGGGCTGTGACACTGCAGGGAAAGCCACACTATTAGGACTATAGCCTGGAGATTGGTTTTGCCTCACAAGCCAGATCACAGCGGCAGTAAGTCAACCTGGATTCACTCTGTTCAATAGAAATTGCATCTAGCCTGAGTATGGGAGGATGGAGACCGATGGATGATAATGATTTTTGCTTCAGTGAAACAGTGTTGACTTGCAGTTTGCTTAGTGGGTATGAATTTAATTGCTGTCAAACACAAAGGGATGTTTTACTAAGTCATAAACAGATAAGAAACTCTGACTTATAGCCTAATTCTCACACTGCAAAACAGTTTAAGGGGGATGCTTTAACAAAACCAAAAAAAAACCCAAAAAGAGGAGCCCCTGGTCTTTAGGTATTCCTGTGCACCAAGGGTGTCTTTGATGTGGGCAAGAAATAATTCCTGGTACTTTGCAAGCTTCACTCAGTAATCCAGATCTGTAAAATGATCCCAATCAAGAGAAAAAGTCTTTAAAAAAATTAATAACTTCATTTCAAAAAAAATATTTAAAAGGCAGAGGAGGGGAGCTTTGCTTCTTAACTCAGATTCCTTACTGATGTGTGTGAGAAGTAATCAGACAAATGGTTAAACTTGCAAAACCAAATTCGAGACAACCTTCACAAAGAGCAGGGTGGGAACGCCCAGCAGGGAGGTAGCTTCATTTGGCTCAGCACTTTTCAGAGCAGTTCATCTGATCATGCCCTCAGCAAAAGAAGGAGGAGGGTTTGGTTTTATTTTTTTAAATGCCTGTGGGACCTATTTGGGAGCTTGTACTCTTAACATACTTGAAAAAAACTGGAGTCTATAAAATACCACCCAGCCAGGCTGAAAAAGTCAAAATCAGGTAACTGTGGGCAGAGAACAGTACCACCCCTGTTGACCCTTTTAGCAAGAGAGAGGGAAAAAATGGGCAAAGTGAGAGAAATTTATGAAAAAGTCAGTTTTTATAGCTATGGGCTGCATCACCAGACAGGAAGAACTGCAGAAATTAGACATCCAGCAGCAACTTAACTCTAAATAATACATCTCTAAGTAAGGTATCTCTTTCTAGCCCTGCTAATTAACACCAATCAGTTCCTTAGCAGAAGGACATCAGTGTTTCTATTGCACACACTTCTACAGCAGGAGATAAAGGGTTAAATGATATAGGACACAGTTTCATTTTTTATGTGATAACTAAGAGCTGCGGTATCATTGCCTGATTTGCTCTATTTCATTAAGGCTCTTTTTCCTTCTACTTCAAAAGGTTAATGCCACTCATATTTCCTTTTTTTATTGTCTGGCTTCACATAATGCCATGGGACAAGACAAAATAAGCAGTTGCCTCAACAAACTATAATTCATCCCAGCAGAACAACGACCGGCTGTAATTCAGTCTATTTTTAAATCCAACACGTAATGAAAATCACTAAAAATAATACATTTCCCAGAGCCAAGACAATAGACCTAAAATGTGTAATAATTAGCGCTCTGGCCCAAGTGCTTCAGGCTCTAAGCTGTTTTATGACTGTTAGATCTTTTCTTAGCAATCACCCTAGTCCATTGGTACCCACTTAACATCTTTATTATTAGCATCTGTTTCTTGTACCATCTATGTTTAACCACAAGCTCAAAGCACCATATGCCCACTTAGCAAAAATCTGTGCCTCCCAACTCACTTCCCGACGGTTCAGGATACTCAGAGGTAACATAAAAGAATTCATTGTCTAAAAAGGGAAAGTCTGGGGAAACAACAACAAAAAACCAAAAAAGACAAGGAAACTGTTTTGGCATGGTTTGATACATAACCATATTTATATACCAAAGAAAGCAGGCTTGTAAATCAAAACACATTTGAAAACATCCACCTTGGCCAACTGCCTCCTCTCACTGGTATGAAGTGGCACATGACGATTGATCTCCACTCCTTTTCTTTTACAGCAATGTTCAGTGATCTTCAGCAAGACCCTCTGTGCTGCCTAAGTTCAAAGTGTGTGTTAGGCCATAATAAATACGCAAAAAACATGCTAAATGATCCCTGACAGCCTGCCAAAAAAACCTGCTACTGCAGCAGTGCTTTTTCATAATCTGCATATGCTTTTCCCTTTAATTGTTAGCTCACACAGTGATGTGATACCTGCCAAAATTTTTTAGTATCCACAGTTTTGCATCTTCAGAAATGGCTCTTTGGGGTTGAATGCATCATTTAGAATCAAACATGCTCTAAAGCAAAGCAGACATTTTTCCTAGGGCATTTAAGTGAGTTCCAAGCTACTGCAGTCAGCTGGGTCTGAAATCCCTTCAGACCTTTGCTTTGATGGGCAAACAGGGTGATTTCTTTCCCAACATTTTAGCTTAATCGAGTTAATGTGAAAGGATTGAAAAGCCCTGACATGGACTTAAAACTCAGCTAGTTAACATGCTTCACCACTCCAGCCTGGCTATTCTTTTTAGCCCAGTCCTGCCACAAGTCCTCAGCCCATGCACCTCTGTGCTCAGTACTGTACGAAGTACAGAGGGGAAGGTCTCTGCCCCAGCCTAGCAAATCTTGATGAGGAATTTCAGTTGCATTGAAAAAAAAAATACAGTATTTGATATTTCAGAGTTACCTTTGTGTGTCAGGATCTGGCTGGAGGATGGAAGCCCCCATGATAGTTTATATTCCATGTTCCTTTTACTCAGCAGCGCACAGCACCAATCCAAGGCTAAGCACTTTTCTCTAACAGCACCACTGCTACTGTAAAATTAAGGCAGGCATTTCCACCTCCTTTCACCAGACATGACTCGCATTGGCTTACATCACGTCTTGCCATGAGTAAAGAGCTTTGAGAATCTGAATGAGTTTGTTTAGGATGAGAGCGAGAAGAACAGCACAACCGATTACAAGACAGGTGAGTCTTTATGCATGCAAAATGACTCCTAGGGTGGAGCCTTGTCATTGTAAGAGCCTTAGCATCAAGATCATTTACAGAATAAACTAGATGTAGGGGAAAAAAAGAACAGAGCAGGAATCCATGCAGTTTCCTTATAGCACATCATGCCAACGACATTCATTTTAGCTCACTGGTTTATGCCGCCCACTAAACAGTGTTTTAGTTTGTTCAATCTTCTGTCTGGCATGGACTCTGCCATTGCTGGGGCACCATGAGGGCACTTCACACTGGTTAGTTTGTCTTCACATCCCACCCTTCCTCCTCCCCAGAGTGCAAAGTACAACTATTGCTTCCTCAAAGAAAAACTACTGGCATGCTCAGACAGACAGATACAAGACCCAAGAGCTCAAAGGCTCTTAAATGCTGGGCTCCCAACTATTAGCATAGTGAGAGTTAAGCATCTTAATCTTTATGAGGATCTGGGCTTGCACCACGCACCCAAGGTGTTTCTGCAGCAGGCCAGGACACTGAACCTGTCTCTTCTGAGCCCCAGCCAGCCCTTCAGCTACAACCCAGCCACATATTTAGAGGCTTGCATTTGCACAGAGGTGTCTATGCAGCTTAAGAGTAATTTGTATCAAGATTATTGCAAAACATCCCTGGAGCTTCATGCAAGTGGAATAATTTTTATGCCTTATCTGAGCTTGACTATAGCTGTTGGGCTTAAATGTCCAATCTTCAGGCACCAACCAAACTCACAACTGTTACCAGCATACTATCACCAAACCTTGACATTAAGGCTGTGGCCATATTCAGACCTCCTAACCGCTACACTAAAAATTTGTTATGTCAACCTTTAGAGGCCATTGAGCAAGCCTGCAAGTCCAGAGACTAAGAAGAAGCCAAAATGAGTTCCCTTCTCTTCACAGGATGTTCTCTGCTTTATTCACATGAGTAGCATGAGGAGACAGCTCCTGTGCATCTCATCTCTCCTGCTCTTGAGTTCTTTCCGCTTGCATCCTGCCTGTCCTCAGGGCCAGCTGGGAAAACAGAGACCAGACTTGATTCCTAGAGAAGGGACCATCTGCTGGTCCAGGAAGTACCACATGCGTGTCCCTGATGCAGCTTCACTGGGATAATGGAGAGGACGGGCAGCTCAGGTGGCTCTGGTTGGGTAAGGGTTGGCTTCAGAGTGAATATGAGTAGGTCAGCATGCCCTCAATGTACAGTAAAAAGCTTTAAGGGCCTCATTGAACAGTGAAGGAAAAGACCACTGAAGGAGAATAGGCAAAATGCTGAGTAGCTTGTTGCTAAAGGAGCACAAATTACCTTGAACATTCAGCAAGGTAAGTGCCAGGGAAGAAACAGAGGCTGTTACTGACATGAAATGGATAAACTGAAAATAGTAAAACATTCCTAGAGACTGTTAACCCAAAACAACATTGAAAATGGTGCCCTCTTCACAAAATTCATCTACAGTCAACTTGGCCAATATATGACAATTGTCAGTCTACTAGCGCATGGTATGAGCCTTCTAGAAAAAGAAAGAAGGCTCATAATAGATATTGCTTCTTTGATAAAGCCAAACTGAACCTGTATTTCAGCTGATGTGGTATCAAGCAATGCAGTATGTAGGTCCTCTGCTGGAGCTGAACCTTTGGTACTGACACAGGTTTATGACTTGTGGGTTGAAATTAAAAATGACAAGATAAGAGTCTATTTTTCCAGATGTAAGTAGGGCTACTCAAGCACGCAGTTAAAAGGGTTTTCAGCATTTAGATCAGATTCAGAGTTACTAAGTCTTTGTACTTTGGGTTCTGCTTATAGCAAACCTCAGCTTGACAAAAAAGGCTTTTTAAATCAGCATGTGCCAAGCCAATGATGGGAGCTGCACAAACAAGATGTATGAAACGATGAAGTTTGGGTACCTTGAGACTGTCTGAGTATTGCTAATTGATTGTTTTTAGCCTTTCAAGCTTTTATGTTTGTCCAGGGATAGTTGCTTTTCAATATTTTTGGCTTTTATATCAAAATGCCAAGCAAGCATGGGTGTTTTGATAGAATACGTTTGGAGATGAACATAGATGATTCTGCTTTTTCGGTTTTTTCCTTTGATGATATGTAGTCTTAAGAAAATAATTTGCTCTACAGTTGGATCTCAGACCTGTCTTTTCTCCTGTGAATAGAAAGAATTTGTTTGCAGTTTGGTTAAACAGTTAATTGAGCACTGAAAAAGAAATTACAAAGAAGAACAAGGTGAAAAAAGAAACAGAAGCAGTAAACACCACTCCTCTCTTCTGACATCCCATAACTAATATTTTAACAGGAATGAAAAACAGAAGTGATGCAATTATTAGGAAATCCGTCCGGGAAGCTGGAAAACAATCCTGATTTCCTGTATGACCTTGACCAGTTATTTAGGGGCATGTTCAGGCCACCAACCAGAGGGGCCTATAATTAGGTATCATGAATCCTATGACGTTCAAGCAGTTCAGGCCACCTGTTGTGTACCAAACAGTTCAAAAATGATGGATGGAGAGGGGTAGTCACATCACCCAGGTTAGACAGCTATAGCCACAGTGGGGAGCAATAGGGCAGTGCACCCACCTTGGGTGTTGTGATTTCTCTTAGTGACTCTAGGCAAGAGCTGTGATATAGCAATGAGAACATGACACCTTCCTTCCTTCAACACAGACAAAACACCTTTTACTATCTTGCTTAGGCATTATAAAGATTACAGTTCTGGTGGTTTGGTGCCTGGGTGTCAGTGACAAAGGGCAGGTAAATACTTGGGAGGCATGGGCTGTAAGTTGAGGTAGTACCTTTCATTAGACCAACTGCTAGAGATAAGTACCTGTACAGATAGCAGGCCATGGGACCATAAATATCCCCGCAGCCTCCAGTATGCAGCCTGTTTGAACTCTCAGGGTGGGAATCACAGAGCCCAGAGGATGGTGAGAAAGTTGCAATCAGAAGAAAATGTGTATTTTGTTAGGCTTTACCCATTTTAAGGTCCCGGCTCCTTGTGAGAACAACCAGCATCTGTTGCTTAAAAATTTTGCCAAAAATGTCAGTAGAAGGCAGGATTGTCACCTTGTACAGCTAAAAAGGCACTCTGTGCTTTTAGTTTTCCTGTTTGAAGTGTATCTTAATCTCAGCAGCTATAGGAAAGGTGACAAGGATAGGACTACTCCATTAGCTCCAACCTCAGACCTCTCCATAGAGCTCGCAGCATGGTGCTGGATCACACTGCTTGTTAGCTGGGTCATTTGTTTATTAATAGTTGCACACACTTTTAAGTCCTAGGCTGCTTGTTAGCTGTGCACAGCAGCAATAAAGTGTTCCACTCTGCACTAAATCAACTCTATTACTCTATTTAAATGATATTTTTTGGTGCTGCACAGCCAGGGTGATTGTCCACATAATATTGAGCTTTCTCCTAAGCCTTTTACTCTGCTCTCCAAATTACGTGTCAGAGAACTGCTCAGCCAGCTTTCTTTGCACAGCCACTGAGGACCAGCAGCAAATCTGGGTTAAAACACACCCACTGGGTTTTCCTTCATGTTATCTGGTGTGCCCCTTTCCCACAAAGGCTCTAATAACCTTAAACGTGTTACGGAGGCTGGCAAGTCCAATAGAAACATTAGCCTAGGGAAAGCCCTAGGGAAACATTAAAACCCCCTTCGCCTGACCCAGCAGTGCTGGCTGGTACCTTGCAAGCTCTGGGAAGCAGCCGCCTTTCTCCATCAGCCACACTACTCCTATTCCTGACCCTGACGTTGCTGAGCATCTGTTTGCGCATTTTCACTCTTCATGATTTTTCTGCCTTCAGCTTTCTCTTAAGCTTTCCTTTGAAACCTTGTACCTCCTTCAGGGTCAAGATGAAGTCGACGTTATGTATGATTTTGTCTGGCTAGAAAACCTAAGGTACACAACATCAATCAAACACCTTCTTGTGCCAGGCATTGTAGCAGAAACCCAGGAACATTGCCTGAATGCACAAGATAGAGGGATAAACACAGCAAGGTAGATTCAGCAATCCCGACTTCCACAGTAAGGTAACAGCTAAGCCAGCAACAGAGCTGGTCTTCTCAGACCAACCCCTGACCCCTGGACCAACAAACAACATCTCATAATGTAACACAGAGAAGCTGCTTTGGATTCCCAATTACCCCTCTAAGAGTGACTTGACAAGTACTACAGAATACCAACAAAAGACACTTTTATGGAGGCATTTGTTTATGATAATCGAGCAAACAGTTTAATTAGATTTTCCTCACATATCAGATAAATGCCATTTCACTCTGTCCTGTTCTGTATCTTGTGAATGATACTTAGATGTGGTTTACCAAGTCATTCCTTAAATTGGAATGATTAACCACATCCAGGGTATTTTTGCCCTTGTATTAAATGTCAAACTAAAGGCAAAAGTAAGACTAAAATTATAATGTCATTTTGTGTTGGCTCCAAATTCAACCAGCTGGAATAATCTCAATGCTCATAAATACAACCGTTTTTCTCTTTGGTCAGTCAAAGCAGATGTCTTTGTCTGTTTTGCTTGTAAGCACAGAAGCAGAGGAAACCATGGCTCCCAAAGCCTGCAGCCTCTCCCATCATGGGCCGTGGAGCACAGTACTGTAAGTCCCTCAGGACAATCACTGATTAGAAATATCAAATTGTACACAGCCAAAGAAAATAAGAGAGATGTAATTCACTTCAAGAGCAGCCTTGGCTTCCTATGCTTCCTCCTTTTGTGCCTCATTGAGCCTTGGGAAGAGAGGAATTAGGAAGCAAGTAGAGCAATTGCTGAGACATAAAAGCATCGAGGCCAAAAAATAGCGAAAGATTCAGACCTATGGAGATGCCAAGCTTTATCCCTTCATTGAATCAGCGCCTTCAGGATCATTTATAAGGACAGGAAATCTCTATTTGCATTTGCCACTTCACAGCACCAAAAGGGAGAGGGACACTGCCTGGACTTAATGAGATGCCCTCAGCACATCATAGCTATATCAGATCCTGTGCATGAGCAGCAAGACTGGTGCGACAGCATGTGCAGATGAACAAGAGGAAATCTCCCTCATGGGGCATCTTGGGCACCCAGCAGTTTAATTTGCCCTCTTTACTTAGATGTTTCAAGGAAGAAGGAGCAACCGTCAGCCAATCATCCCCTACTCCCATCGACATGGATTTGGATGCAGTCTTCTGGCAGTAATACAAATTAAGGAGCAGACCTCCAGTGAAGCAGAATCCATGAAAAAGGCTCTGTTCATGTCAGCTTTTCTGGAAGATGGCTTTTGATAATTCCTATAACCAAAAAATTTTGTTGACAAATTACTTCTTTTATGTCAACCTCATGTTCAATGGTGCTAGATGGCTATGCAAAGCAGAGACAGAGCTTTTTACTATCTTGCCAGTACAAATTAACTCCTAGCCTGGCACTGAGAAAGTTGGGCTGAGATTTTTTAGTTCTCAGTGACTGGAAAGCTAGAAGCAAATTAAAAGAAAAACCAAAAAACCACAGATAGAATAGCAGCATGTAAACAAAAAGCATAAAATCACCAGAAACAAAAGTTTCTATCAACTGTTCAGTTGCAAGACTCAGAGAACTACTTCTGACTCCCTTGACTTTGTAATAATACTGTCAGATGTTAACCTGCCGCAAAGATCTGGGGCTGTTTACCACATTCAGAAAAGTGGGACTAAATAGAATCTCAAACTTTTTTGTCATTTTAGTGTATTCCAAGATATATGTTTGTCCTTAACATGTAGTTGAGGCAGTTTCATACAGAGAGTTAAGTTAGGGAACCAAAATGCAACACAGATAGTCTGGGACACAAAACCCTTTTTCATGTTTCTTGAACTAATTTACTGCCAGAAGAAATCAACTGGCATTTAGTATGTTTTCCAACTAAGAAGAACAATATTGGAATAACCTCCACTCAGTCCAGAAGAGATCAGAGGAAGAGTGTGTGTGCCTGGAAGTTTCTCTGAGATATGATTTCCTAAATACATCAGTTGGTCTAATAAGGATATTGTTTCCACTTATAGGCTTCCTTCTCATATACTTGCCCCATTATAACTGTAGCCATCATTTTTATTGCAGTAAGGGAGATAGCTGTGATCGTTACAACTGACATTTCATATTTTAAATGCCGAGTAGGGTTTTCAGCCAGCAAAAGTTACACATGGAGTTTTTTGGGGGTTGGTTTGGGGTTTTTTTGGGGTTTATTTTTAAACCTTTCAAATTTGTGTTCTTTCATTTTAAACAAAATTATTCTTCCTATCAGCTGCTTACTATGCAAGGACAGCTTAAGGCAGGACACTCCAAGACAGGTCAGAATCTGAACTTTTCCAGTGACATTTAAATCATAACCATAAAATTATTGCCATTTTTCAGACACTCACTACAATTCAACTCACATCTTTCTCAGTGCCTATTGTACCATCTCATTATTTAAAATACAAATGGTTCCTTATTTTATGAATCAGTAGCCCAGCAACATACATTGCTTCTCTGATGAAATGAGAAATTTCTGGCACCTTACTGACAGCTGGCACACAGTGATCTGTCATGGAAGCTGCATAAAAAAGAACTCTGCCCAAAAAGCACGGGGGTGTAGCCATCATCTTGTGTCAGTAAAATGATTCAGATTTACTATATGGGATAGCACTGGGTTCCTACAGCATCCCTCAGCTTTCAGTCAGAACTGTCAGCATTTTACCCTTCTGAAAGTTCCTGTCACTATGTCATTTAAACACCAGGAACAATTTGGGTGCTAGAGAACAATGGACCTACATATGAAATAAGGCACACTGCATGACAAAATACCAACCAGTCATACACCTCAAAAGTTTTAAAATTATTAGTTTCAGTGAAATGAAGATCCCTTTCTCTCAAGACAGCCCAATGAAGACTTCAGATCAATGTGCAGCTACAGAAAAGAAAAAAAGAGATAAAAAAACAGAGAGTTGAGTAGACATTGCAAGCATATGGAACAGCATAAAGAGTAATGTAAGACACGCAATGCATAATAAACCAATTGCATAGCTGCTCCCAGAATAGGGCATGCAGAGTTTGTTACAGCACTCCAGAAGAGAACTCTGGAATTGTAGGGATCAAAGGAGGATAACAAAATATAGATTTAATAAAGAAATGGATTGCTTACTCTTAGGAGAGTAAATCCGAAGGGAGCATGAGAAAAGTATAATGTAATGAATAGTCTAGAGAAAGGAGAACAAGGGTTTCATAAAGGGTTTTCATAAAGGTGGCCCAACATCTGCTCCAGCCCTGAAATGAGCTATGGCCCTCCAGTTCATATGCTATTGGCCTGTAAGAACATGAGCATATACTCATGTACCTCAGAAATGAAGGACAGAAGATATTCTTTAATGAATAAGAGCACCCAGATTGATAAAAAACAGCACAGAATTAATCTGGGAGTATATAAGAACCTCTGCTCCAAGCTTCAAGCCAACCTCTATTTTCAAGGCATAAGGATGAAGAATGAAATGATGGAAGATAACTCTATGACCCATACCCTTGGTAGATACTGTGTATGAGCATCAGGCCTTTCTCAGCTGTGAAAGACTTCATAGATTTCCATTTCAATTGGGCATAAAGGAGGGTTCCTCAGAGGGCAGTGCAGAGCCAAATCTAACTCCAGAGCTTTGAATTGCTCCCTGAACTAGGTTCCATATTATCTGCAGAAGCATCCTAAGGAGACTGACCTGGGAGGCTGGATACTAAGAGGATATTGTATAGCCTACACTCTACAAGCATGGTTAGGGTCATTATTTTTTTAGTAGGTTTCTTAAAACCTTCATACAAAGCTTGAGTCACCTTTGTACCTGAAATTAGGAATTTCAATCTACAAGTTGATAACAACTTTAAAAGCAGTATGATAAAGCTTACACTTCAAAAAAGAAGTCAGGGCAATGATTAACAGGATTAATCTCACCAATAAGAAACTAAACAGACAGCAGCATGCTGTAAAGTTCTGTAGATGAAACTTCTTGAACAGAATTAATAAACTGAAAATAAACCTTCAGGACTTAATTCTTCTCTTATTTACAAGTGTATATTTCAGAAGTAACTCAAATCAAGCCTGCAGAGTAATAACGCAGGAGTCAAACATGCAGAGATCAGACCACAGGCCACAATATGGAGAATTACAAGAACTGGCTTGATGGCAAAGTCACAAACCAAAACTGGACATGTGATGGATTAATATTTTGCGTATATTTTTAGTGAGTGAATACTAACAGAGTAGAGGAGTATCCGTTACAGGAATACAGACTAGTGTCCTGCACAAAAGACCTTTCAGATTTGTTTGTGTTTGATGGATTTCCACCATATAATGTACATTCATTTATTCTTTTTCTACTAAATATCTCTTTATTTATCTCCAATAAACTATATCCCCTGAGTTGATGGCAACAACACAAAGAAAGCATATTGCCACAGATGACAGTGAGACAGAATTGATCTAGACAGATTTATTCCCAGGTTTAGTAAGAGTTTCACAATTACTGCAAAAAGAAAGGAGAGAAAAATTACTTGTGCTTGGGGCAGCTCATGGCTACTGCACTATCCCTTGCCTTTTAATCACTTGCTGAGGTGAAGCAACAATCAATACTGTGTAAAAGGGATCACAGAGGGCCTGAACCAGGTCTCACTAAAATCAGTAGCAGAAAAAGAGTCTCGCCTGGGGAAGTTCTCTGAGAGCCACAGCACAGGATCTGCAGCCTAAGTGCTAAGACCAAGGTGACTTTGAGCCACAGTTGTACTCTCCAATTAAGGCTGTTTCAGAGGGCTGAGACAGGTCCTCAGAGAATGCATCCCACATCAGTACAATATCCCCAGGCCACTGCAGAAGCATAGCGTTGCAAGTTTGCTTTAGCCTTGCCTCATCGCACTGATTTCCTGACTGTCCTCACTGCAAGAGGGAGAGAGCACTGAGAAGACAACCATGGAGTGTCCTTTCATGGTGGTTCCATAGCAGGGCAGAGAAAAGACCAAAGCTGAGGTCTGTGAGGCTCTGTGCAGCTGAGTCTCAGCTCCAACCAAGCAGAGGTTGAGAGGAGACAGAAGTTTTGACACTCTTTAGAGATAGTAGACAGTTACCGGGGGGAAGAGGGTTGATCCAGGACCACAGCATTACTCCAGAGGATCTTTAGTGATTATTTTTATGTCACAGGATGTCTACCTAGTCTAGTGGCAATCATTTTGTTTCCCTGTGCCTCACTTCTACAGAAAGTGCACTGATATCTTATTGTCTGTGGGGAGTAGAGGAGTGGGGAGAGGCTGACCACTGTTAAACTGTGAGCTGCTAGGATTGCAATACGAGAAGAATTTCAGGTCTCTATGAATACTGCAAGTCAGACACATGGGAAATTTTGTCTTTATTATTTTATTGCAAATTTTAAAAAAAGTTTTTTCCTAATACTCTGTCACTAGACCAAACTCAAGTATGTATTCTGGCTTCTCTCCAAGGTTGATTACAAACCTGGATCTGCAATATAATTCAAAAATGAAATAATTACAAGGCTTAGCAGTGAAGAAAAGATTTTTAATGTTCCACACCCACCTTTGCTCCTGATCCCTCACTGACCTCAGGCAACAAACCAAACCCAGCTTAAACTCCATCTAAGTTTCACATCTGGAGGCACCAAGTAAGTAGAAGCGTTCTAATAAAGTCAGACTAAACATCCATCTAATCCAATATTGTACTTTGAATCATGGTTCTTACAACCCAGGATGTAAGTACCAAGTAAGCACAGAAGTTATATTTTGGTCTGTATAGCTAAGTCTCTAGCAGTTCAAAAGGTTGCTCAGCAGTGGAAGTGTCTTTACATGTAACAACCCTCAGTGCATCTTTCTTTCATAAATTTATCTAATCATCTTTTTAAGCCTATGTAACCATTTGGCTCCCACAACCTCTTCTGCCATCAGATTTTTTTAGGTGCCTCTTAAACAGAAGCCACTTCATAGTTTTGATCATCCCCATTGTCCAGTCTCCGCTTGCTTTCCAGCTCTATTGTATCATGTTAGTGATGGGAACATGAAAAACACACTTTGTTCTCATGAGGCTGTGTATACCACACAGAATATTTTATTCGCTATTCTCCTCACACAGCAATGTTCATTGAGCTGATTTTTTCCCTTCTTAGAGGTGGAGGTTTTTTGCCTGAGTTCTTGGTTATAAGCCCAAGATCTCATTCCTGATGAGCAATGTTTACTGTATAGCATGTTCTTCATAAGTTTTTCTCTGTGCATGTCATTTTATATTTGTTCTTTCTTGTCCAGTATCATGAAAGTTTTTAAAATTTTTTTACAATTAGCTTTCCTTTTACAACATTTGTTTAGTATCATGAGCAAACTTTGTCATCTTACTATTTACATTCTTTCTTAAACCAGCTATGAAAATACTGAACTGTGCATGCCAAACATGAACATCTCTGGGGCACCAGTGGGGCTTTCCACCACTGACAAAGCTGACAGCTTAATCCTATCCTTTTTTCTTGTGCCTTTTAAACACTCTTTCATCTATGCAAGGACCTTCCCTTTTATTCTGTTGTGGCTCAGTTTCTTTAAAAGTCTTTGATGAGAAACTTTGTCAAGGGGCTTCTAGAAACCCAAGTATCTCTTGGATCTCTCTTGTCTACTTGGCTATTGACTCCTTCAAACGATAGATTTATGATGCACAACTCTATAAATGCCACAGGGACTCTTCTCCAATATATCATATTTACCCACATGCCTGTTAATATTGCACTTTATTATAGTTCCTATCATCTTCCCGAGTGCTGATGTTTGATTTACTGGCCTGTAGTTCCCCAGGTTTTCCCTCACATCTTCCACTTTCCATTCCACTGACAACATAATAGTTTTGTACATGAGGTTCAACTAATAATGAGTCACAAGTTGTCAGTCAGAACTTAATGGAGGGCAGATGCAGGTGGGCCACTTATTTCAGGTACTAAATTTGATCTTTGGTTTGAAAAATTTTGAAAAACTCAAAATTCTATTGAAACAAAGAATAATCTAATGAATAAAGTTATTCCTCATATTCAACTAGTTTTATTTCATCGATCAATGATACAAAACCCAGACTTTTGTTTGAAGAAAATCATTGGGTTTTTTTCAATATGTAGATAGTAGAACAAAACAGCTTGGGAACAAACATCCTTTTTTTCACATTGATTCTGATGTTATTCCTGGTGAAACCAGGAGAGGAATCACCAGCAATCGCACTGGTGGAGAATCAGCCTCTAACTTCTGGCACAGGGAAACGCTGCAGAAAGTGAACCCTGAGTTGAGAGCCTGTGCACCTTCCTACACGTACAGGCCAAATTTAGTTCCTGAAGTCAGTCCTTGCTTTCAATCTAAATAAGATTTGAGATCAGTAACCAACCACACTTGCTGCTCTGTCTCACGTTCTCAGTGCAAGCAGCTGCGACAGTTTAGGATATTCTTGACCTCAGCTGTTTTGTCACTACCCCATAAACTGCTACAGAAACACGTGCCCATGCCCCTCTGCCAATGCTGCCCAACACCCAGCAGTTTAATGCAAAACTGCTTTTTCACCATGCTAAGCTCATACAAGAGCCCATGGGCTGGAGCTGCTGGAGCAGCTGGAGCATGGCAGGCTTTCTCTGGCTGTCATGGAGGCAATGACATCAAGAGAAGGGGCAGATGTTGTGGGAAGGGTAACAGCTTCTTAAAACAACCACAGCAAGATTTTCCAGAAGTCATCTTACAGATGGCCTCATTGCTGAAAAAAGTGAGTCCTCCTTGGCTTTGCCACCAAAATAAAGATGCTGATGCCTATCCCAACAGAGCATAACCTGCACAGGAGGACTGGGCAAGGGTGATCAGAGTTTTGCATGTGCTATACCTGCTAGGAAGGTAACAGCACCTGCAGGTGAGCAAATACTGGCAGGTTTAGGAGAAGCAGGAGAAGGAAGCATCAATATGATGAACTCCATGCCCATGCTTCTCCCTGGATTTGAAAGGGATGGAACTGTTCTACCCACACTGTAAAGGAGGAAAAGGAATTTCACTCCACATCTACTCTGAAATGATTTGTATGTACAATTCATTGTGCTATTACTCTTTATTTTTACTAAAAGCTCCACTGCAAGATGCCCAGAAAAAGATGTAGTTGCAGAAACAGCTTTGCCTTCTAGCAGCAGTTCAGCACCCTTTATAAACCAACAAACCCAGCATAAAGCAGACATTTTAACACTGGATTTTCAGTCTCTCTTTACACTGCAGAAGCAGGATTGTTACTACAACTCTGTAAGCTGTGACCTGTAGAACTAGTAGATTGACAGAAACATAAGCTATATTTTTCATAACAGTCTTTGTTGGAATTTTTTGCAATGAAATTTGCCTGCAAATTTTCAGGAAAGTACTGTTCTTCAAAAAAAGTGGGGAGAGGGGTTATTTCCAAGTAGGACTTACGGAACGATTGAGAATTATGGAAACTATTTTCTAAGTGGATCTGGTTAGAGCTACTGATCAGAAGAAAACTACAAATCCAATGCCAGCTCACCCTATTGAAAATCAGACTGGGAGTGTATGTCTACAAGATCGTCTCCTAGTGTGTTTAATGCATTTTGCTGCTTTCTGCTAAGACTGATAGCATACTAAACAGATCTGAAGCGTTCTTCACTGCAACAGTGGAGCATTCTTTTTAATGAAGGGTATAATCTCATTACAAGCTCTGGTAATCATCTAGATTACAATCTTAATTGCCAAAGTAGGTAAAATAGATAAAACATATTTCAGCTGCTGTCCTCTCCTCCTCCTTTTTTTTTCTTTTTAAAGGTTCAGCAAAAGAAGAGTGATTTTTTTCTCTCTCTCGCATGAGCTTTTAAGCACCAGAAAGGTTTCTTTGTCTTTGTTATCCTCCACATACATCCTCTGCAAGATTACATTTCAAATTTCAAATTTATGATTATAAAGACCGATTCCTGTGATAATCTTCCATCAGGCACTGAGAGCTCTCAGCATCTCACAGGAGGTGTTCAACACCTTCTAGGATTCACTTCTCATTACACTGAGTCCTGGAGCACATCTCTTGGTAGTTCAAAAAGTACACTTTTCTGAATAGAAATCTCATTAACTCCATCATCCCCCTCAGCCCATACTAACCTACACCATAGGATACCTAAATTTGCAAAGAGCTGTATAAACACCCCTAAATCAGCCTCACATCACTCTAGAAAGGGAGGTAATGTCTTCTTACTAAACTTAGTTCATGTAGGAGGAAATGGAGGCAGTGAGACATGAGAGAAGAGAGCCTTTAGATGAGGGGCAAGGTAATTCTGGTGCCCTGACAGTTGTCTGCTGCCATAATCCTGCTGACACCCTTGAGAGGTTGTGCATTTAAACAAGCACCCCATGTCTCACTGCAGCTGTGCTTCCAGCTGTGACCAGATCTGAAGCTGTGGCACATCACACTGAAATGAGGTGTTCACTCAGAAAGAGGAGCTGCTGAGAAAATAAAGGTTCATGAGCTTATCAGGCAGCAGAAGGAAGGGGTCTCTCTCCAACCAAGCACTGCGGCTCCTCACATTCCTCAAGACAGTTCCACCCAAGAAGCTCAAATCCCAAAGTGACCAACACCACTGATGAAGTTCAGCACTAAAATCTAGTTTCCAAACTAGGCTTCTGGGAGACATTTTGTGACATGGTGATAGAGTTGCCCACAGCTGAGCTACTCCATCACAGAAAAGGCCATCTGACAAGTTTTCTAAATCCTGCCATCAAATTCCTAAAAACATGATTCAGATGGCACTAGACCAGAATATGGTTTGCAAAGGATCTGGAAAATGCTTTGTTTTTACAGCCATGTGGAGGAAAATTAACCTTTTGAAGCATTCAAACTGAGTAAGTGCTTAGACTGAGAGATCTTGCTATGATATTTATTCCAAAGAGGACATCAAGGTCAGCCACAATGAGTTCTCCACTTCTTTCATTTTCCTTTAGAAAGTGGCTTAGATCTGTTTTCCAAACAGAGGGTCCAGCCACAGCCAGCGTAAAGACACAGATCTGGGCAAAGATTTTCTCTGTTGAGTCACTTTCCCCGGCACCACTGAGCTCTCAGAGCATCCTGGCCAGGGAAAGCAAGGAGTAGAACAATCCTCTCCATGACAAAGAAGTGGGACATAAAAAATTTGTACTCCTTCTCCACTTCACAGTAGCAGTAAAAGACGAGTGGCCCAGCTCAGTGTGCAACCTGTAAACTCCACCAGCTACTTTTCCTCTGCAACCAGCCCACGCTGAATATGACCTTGTCCCTGATGTCCTACTCCAGAATCTCACACAAAATCTGCATGCTTCATGTATGCATTTGTTGTCCTTCTGGATCCACAGGTATATTAATTGAAAATGTGGTGTCAGCACAGCTAAAAGATCAGAGCAAATTTGATACACTTAAATGCTGCTCACCAAACATTAGGTGATATATGAGATCCATTTACAGCTTTTTTGCTTGTTTCTTCTTGCTGCAGCTAAACCTGGGATTTGCACGTGTAAATGACAAGCTATTCTGCTGGGAAGGTGTACCTAAAGAATTATGTTTAAAAGTTAAGAGGAAAAAAAAAGGCACAGTGAAATACCCTTCAGCAGCCAGAAACTGTACCTCCCTTTGCAAGTAAAATTTAAACAAAATCGCTTCTAAAATGTATTTATTATAAGGAACACATTGGCTCAAACATCAGCATAGAAAAGTGTTTACAATCTTAGCAATGAACTGTATCTCACACTTAGAGTTTGCATCACAGGAATATCACAACATTGACAATACTTCTGTGCAAGTCCAAAAGTATATGTGGCTGTATTTGAAGGGGAATTATATGTATGTTTTTCATAGACAATACTACCATTAAATTCCCAAACTAGCAGTGGCAAGAGTAACAGAACCAGAAGTCTGGATGATTCTCATTTTCCTTTTAAGCCACTACATGCATAAGCCACTTTCTCTGTGGGACATCGGTTGCTCAAACTCTCTCATTTAGCAACAGGACAAGAAAGTTGGTATGTTTTACAAGGCTGGACTTAAAGCAAAATTCTTTTGCCAGACTACAGCTAGCCCAAATTTCAGAAAATTATTTCCATTCCTGGTTTTTATTTTTCACACTGTGCTGGTTAGCCTGTCTTTCATGCAGTGTGTAAAGGTCACAAGAAGGTACACACATCTCAGCGCTGGAGGCTTTACAAGCATGGAGTGAGTGATAGCTCTGTTACTCTAAAGATCTTTCAGTCCAGTGGCTGAGAAGTCTATGCAGATCTGCTGCACCATCTGCTATTTTTCTTCTTCCAGATAACTGCTTACTATTTTCCATGTGATTTCTTATTCTCAGGGACTTGACATAGCTGAATTCCCCAAGGATTATCTGAGAAATTTCCACGTGAAGGTCAGTATCTTCTTACTTTGGAGTCCTCCAACCAAGACTGGAAAATGTGCCTTAAGATGAAATATTACCACCCACACCTATGTAGTAAGTTATTCCTAATGGTCCGTTCCATCCTTGGACATACATTACTGGAGTTGGCTTTCAGTCTAAGGCCAAACTATGCTTATAAGTGACAGTCCCATGAACAGAGGACAAAATTATCTCACTCCAGAAAGGAAAACAGAACTCCAACTGCAGGTTTCCAGGAGACCACACTTTGCTTCTATGCCAAGAAGCCTGTACAGAGTGTATTCCTCACTTTGGAATTACCTGGAAAGATTCCAGGTCTGCCTTGCTCCTTAGTCCGGCACACTGACATTAGGTTTACCCTCATACTGTTCCCACAGAGTGCCTTGGATCACAGGTCTGCATCCAAGCTGGATGGATGCTGAGCACAGTGCACTCCCTCAAGGGCCTGTTCTTGGAGCTGTGGATTTCAAGGATATGCAAAACTGGAACTGGTCTCTGTGAGACGACTCACTAAAGTTCACAAGCTTTACAAAAGGACTGGAGTAAGAACAGATGTTTATTTTTTTAAAAAGGCATTTCTTCTTTTTTAAAAAATTACAAGCCACCAGTCACCTTATCTGTACCCTCACTAGGAAGGGATTAGGAGCAAGCTGGAATATATTTATTGTGTGTAACACAAAAACCTGCACATCCACCCAGATGCATCTACATATATACATGTGTGCACACATGAATGAAAGGGTACTAACAACACAGAAAGGTCTGCTTCATTTCTCATTCTGACATGGTCCCCCTGAATTCAGATGCAATGCAAGCAGGACTTAATAGGAAGCAGTTTCTAATGAAATGCTCGGATTAGTTTGTCAGTCAGAAGCTGCAAATCTCAGTCAGCACTCAAGATCAGTTCCTGCCAAAAGGTTTTGTGTTGGGTTGTTGTTTTGGTTTGGGTTTTTTTCATACAGTAAATTCCAAAGAGATACAGCAGTCCTAAGTCTATTGCTTTCTAAGAATATAGTGCAGTGTGCCTGCTAGGCAACTTGCCTAGAAATTCTTTTCCAATGAAGTACTGGAAGAGACAGTTTCATTCGCTCTGCTCCCAGTTCCTTGAGTGGCAATAGCTCCAGTGCACTCTTTCAGTTACCCATATGAAGGCATCATGTTTCTAGAAATCACTGTCTTAATCTAAAGGAGGCAGGAAGTCTAAGGGACAAACTGCCAACCTGTATCCACCATAAACCACTGAAGATGGTCTCATTAAAGACCAAATTATACCAGCATCTGTGACTTAATCCAAACCCTACAGATATCAGTAGGAAACACTTACTAACACTGGTAGACTTTAAAATGGACTGGACTGCAATGCAGAAAAGAGAAGATATGGACCATCTTGTGTTCTTCTGCAGAGAAAGTCAGGAAGGAGAGGAAATATAGATACGAGTTAACTCCCTGAGTTTTTTTCCCCAAAGCCAAAGACCAAAAGCATTACAAATATTTTCCTATCATGGCACTACATAGGGCGGCACAAGTCAACATTGCATGTGGGACATTCTGTAGGATCTCCTGTGAACTGGCTCAGAACCTTCAAATCTCAGTCTTAGAACTGGATGCTGGTTTTACAAAACTCCTGAGACAAGTGGTCCTGCATAGACAAAACAGTGGTTCCTTATTACACATGTTGGGAAGTTGAGTCGTGTCATGCCTCATCATGCCTCTCCATGGCTGCACTGTGCCCCAAGGACTCACACAGCTCATCAGCTCCTTTCTACGTAGCAACCAGCTACAAGAAGTGGCTGGTGACATCTGAAAGCTGCCAAATTCAGAGCTTAAGCTGAAACACAGCCATTATGGCAATTACACAGTTTTGAAGCAAGGTAGCCAACAGAAGTGCCACGTGCTGGATACTCATGGTGGGAGTGGAGAAATCAGGCATTCTGGAAAAGCATCAATTGCTCATAGGTAATCTTGTCTGACACATGTACAGTGCTTGGAGGAAAATAGATCACAAGGAAGGGCTACTGTCACACCTCATTCCTTCCCCTCTGCCAAGGCAGCTTCTTACCAGGTTTGCAGAGTCATTTTAGGAGACTGAGAAACCAGAAATAAAAGTGTGCATCCAACTTGGGTTTCAGAAGCTCTCACACCACCCCTCTCATAGTTTTCTCACTTCCCTTTCCACCAAGCAGGCTACACCCAGGACAATAGAACCTAGTTTGTTGACTAGAAAATCACAAGAAAGATGAAAGCTCAGTTTGCTAAATCAAATCTAACAGCCCAAAGCATCTGAGAAAATCTCCCTGGAATGCCTGCTTAGGAATTCCCCTTCAACTCCTGAATGGCATGGTGCCAGCAAGTGTTGGAAGCTGCAGTATTCCCATCAGCCAGGAAAAGGGGCTTCAGCTCCCACTCAAATAGACCCTGTGGCCCACGGGCAGATAGGTAAAAAGTAGAGCCACATTCATGGAATCTTAATTTGTTCCAAGGAATTGCCTGGGTACTTCTGCTCTTTATCCTGAGCTACAGACAGGACAGCCAAGAGTTCTTGCCATGACCTTTTCCCTCCAAATAAAGTTTGCATAGTGGTGACGAATAATAGGAGGGAAGAATTGTAATTCCACTGTGGTAGCTCACAAGAATAAAGACAGTACCAGCTGACAAGTGACAATAATTCATGTAGAACATCTAGGCTGGATATTGCCCAGCTTACACTTTTGAAATTCCAGCGTTAAAGCCATCTTCAGATTGTGTGTTATCCTGACTTGGTGGAACGTCCAGCCAACTCATAGTAATGTGATCTTGGGGAATTATGCAATGTTGTTTTAAGTTCAATACTCAGTGCCAGAAAATAACGCCCCATAATATGTTAAACATACCACAAGCAATGCAAAAATACTACTCAAGGAGGGCTGAGCCCCACAGACTTCTGAGGATCAAAGCCATAGCCATCAATTACAAGAATTGGTATACAATAGCAAGCAAAGAGCTTTACTTATTCTCCACTGCTGGCATCAGTGAAGCTCAGCTGGCAGGAGGTTCGTGGCACTGGTACAGCTCCAGGGGAACAGACTTGCAATGACGACTCTGATTAAAACAGCAGGCTAAGTTTTTCATTTTTTGCGTTGCCAATCATCAGCTACCATGTCATGAGATGTTGATCTTTTTATATACAGCCCACAGCCATGCCAGCTCCCAGTGGTATGTCTTCCTTGGCGGAGAACATCAGGACAAAGCCATCCATTCCTTTCACCTTACTCTCTCCTGGTTTTGTGTTGGAGGTTTTTTGTTTGTTTATTTTGGTTGGTTAGTTGTTTGGGTTTGTTTGTTGGGTTTTTTTTTTTAAATTCCACAGAAAATTCCTCACAAAAGTTCACAGTAATTCAAGATTCACGAGCCAGGCAGGATCAGACACCTGGCTGCTGAGTTCATAAGGAGGTGGGAAGAAAGCAGCTGTACAAAGAGGAGGATGAGCTTGTGGTTGAAGTGCTGGCCTGAGAATACAGACACCTGGATCCAGCTCCTCCACAGATTTCCTCTGTAACCTTGGGCAAGCCCGGTGGGATAAACTGACCCATAAAAATACATACCCACATTTGCTCTGCCCATGCCCTGGCCTAGACTCTCCTTTCACATCTCAGCTGGGCTTATTCGCTCAACTGATGTGTGATGCCCATTTGACAGCACAACCTTTGAGCTGAAGCTGCCACATGTCTGTGCATGAAGCAAAGCTTTCTTGCACCTGTCTACACCAGGTGGTTGGTCACAATGTCCATCACCTTGTCTTCTCACTGTCTCCACAAGACTACCGTTTGCCCTTCCTTTCTCTGCTTCACTGTAATCTGGGGAGATTAACAATTTTTAGCACATACCTATGCCTCTTCGGGGCCCTATTATTAAAGTGCACAGTATCCCTAATATGAAAGATATTTGTTTGAGGGGGACTGTGATCAGCAGCCCATCTGGCTACCCTTCCACAACCACGGTGGGATTTTTTTTTTCATTAGCCTAGCAGTTGAGTCTAGCTTGGAATCTCTCTGGCCATTTTAACTCCGTAACCTTTCACAGCAGCTTGTTCCATTGCCCAATTGAGAAGCTGAAACACATCTCCCACATATGTAGCCAGACTTTCCCTTTCTGCAGCTTAAATCAGTTACTCTTGCTTCTTTCCTCTCTGACTAATGAGAATAACTGGCCCCTGTTCCCTTTATCACATCATTTCATGTATTTGCAGACAGCTATTATGTCTTCCTTCAGTCTTCTGTGCAGACTGAACATGCCTGTCTCTCTCAGCTGCTTCGCATAAGTCTGATTTTCTAAATCTTTTATTATTGTTGTTACTCTCCTTTGAGCTTTCTCCAATTTGTCAGTGTCTTTTCTTAAAGAACAGTATCCAAAACTAAATTCTACTAAACTACGCCAGCTGAGGCTTTCACCAGTGCCAAGTAGAGAAGAAAAGCGACCCTGCTTGGTTTACACATGACATGCTCCTTATTTCTACAATCCAGACTATTTCTTTGGAAAGCATCAATGGACTAAATATGAGAACGTATAGATGGGTGGAAGCTAAGAGGAAAAGAATTGTCTATGAGATTCCAGAAGGTGTAATCACCAAAAAAGAAGATTGTTTAGGTGGGCTTGAGAGGAAGGAGGAGGCTAGGAATAAAGTGATGAAATTAAATTTTAGGCTGAATATCAGGAAAAATATAACAGCTCAAACTGTGGAAAACTCTCTCCCTGGGGAAGTGGTGCAGACTCCATAAGTTGAGTCATTAAGAACTAGACTAGACAAAGCAATACAAACTGTATAGCAAGATGACTTAATATATTATTGGGATAGGGGCTAGATGGGCTGATAAACTTGGCATTTCTAAATTTCTTGTCCTACAGCACTCTCAAATAACAGAACTAATCTTTTCTTATGCTAATATTCACTTTTTGTCCCCACCAACGCCTTCATGCGTTCTCCATTTGACCCGTATGTGACAGTGAAGCTAATTTGAAAAGGCTTTGAGAATATCTGGAAAAGTTTGGAGGAATTTAACATTTTCCCTGTCTCTGTATCCATGGACCACATGTATAAAAGGAGTTTGCTGGGTTCCAGTCCCAGACAACTAAACACTAACAGATCTCACGTGGTACAAATGGAGAAAGCCAACACATCCAGCAGAGAATATTATCCATGCCTAAAACTGACAGAGCTCTACCACCACCACTAGCACCATGACCCGCCAAAGCAAGGGGTCACATTGGTGCAGCAACACCAGTGGCTGGCAGCCAGTGGCAATAATCAGGACAAATCCCCAGTCTAGACAAAGCTTTAGTTATCGTGAGCAAAAGTCTCCAGTCCCTGGGCCTAGTTTTCCTTTCTATAACACAATTTTAATACCTGTGGAACTCCGCAAACTACAACAGAACTGCTCCTGACTCACACTCCCACGGGCAAGAGCAGGATCAGATCCCTGCAGAATTCCCCTTGAATGAGAAGTGCAAAGCTAAGTGATACTTCTTTAATTGCCTGGTGATCAGAGGACAAGCAGAAGTCAAACAAATTCTAAATATAACCTTCACTTGTTTGTCTCTGGAGATCGAAAGTGTAAGGTCCAGTGGCTTGGGGAAGAAGGCTGTGTCTCCCCCACTAGATGCTCAGAATCTCTTTTGCTTGGTGTCAGAGTTGCTTACCTCTAGTATTGTTAGTTAGACTAGACAGATTCTCGGGTTCAGACTTTTCACCAAATCCAGAATAATAGCTAGAATAAAAGTACATTTCAGGTGCAGAAATGCAAGTTAAAATTGAGAGATTGCTCTATTGTGTATATCTTAGAAAATTACAGCTGTTTACAGTTTCTCTACATGGTTGAACAAATTATTCACTTCAAGCAGAAGTCTAACACATACATTCCCTTTAAAAAAACCCTGAAATTTTATATTAATTTTTAGTGTTATTGTATCCATGTGGCTGATGCCACAGGGTCTTTCAAAGCAGTTCTTTTATAACAGGATGGCCCAATTGTGAAAGTCGGAATTTTTATAAAATAATTGTCCTTGGTCCTGAGAATGTACAGTCTAGGACTAGCAGACTAGTAAAAGGAAACCAGAGAACTGTGTTAGACAGTAAGATGAGCAGCATTATTGCAACACGGGGAAGGCTTTTCCACCATCAAATGTTTCAAAGCTTCCAGAGCAAAGGGGAGACTCAGCAGTATGAACAACACATGACCTCCAAAAAGCCAGCCTGAGGTTAAATGACAAATTAGCTCACAGAGAATAGAGGTCTGGTGTGTTTAGCTGTGTTAGTTGGTAAGTCCTGGAACCACTGGCTTACAATTCTAAGAAATTGCTATTACATTAGTGAAATTATAGTAATTCAGTTGGTGCTGTTGTGTAACCAGCTACAATGCCTAAACTCAGTAAAACCCTCTTGTCTGGCAGGAAATTGTCTTCTTGTAATAACTGACCGGTTCAGTATCAGAAGTCCTGAATGCGTTGGCTGCATCTAGTGCCAGCACACATCACTGGCAGAGCTCTCTAGGAAAGAGATGCCTGTCTTTCCCCTCTGTCATACTACTTGGCATCATCACTGGCAGGGTATGGGAACCTGCCAACAAGAGGAAAATCCAGGGAAGAGAGAAATGTAGGTTATTGTAAGCACCAAATGAACATTCTGCAACCATTTGCTGAGCCACCACCGAAGAATGTCAGCAACAAACCACCAAAGTCAGATGGAGAAAGTATTGACATTGTGATTTGCACCTTCTGCATGAGAAATTCATCCCAGAGTTCACAAAACTCTCCAGTCAGAAGACCCCTTGACTCATGGCTAGTTGTTCTGAAACTTCTGCTGCTGAAGTGGCTATTCATTGGCACTGGCGTGGACTTGGAGCATTCTGACTCTTGCAGCATCGTAGTTATGAGAAAATTAGAAGTCGATCTAAAAAGAAGAAGTTTTAGGGGTTGCTTTATTTTTCTGTGTGTATGTCCTACACCATATGTCATTTTGCCAGTCATTGAAAGTCAAATCTACCTTAAACACTCTGTGATGCCTTAAACACTTAGTACAGAATTTACTCCTCAGTGTAAGCACTTATAACAACACTTTTCAAAGGATGAAGCATCTCATTTGCTGTTATTCTTTGTACCCTACAAGAAGTGTTTTCCTTCTCACTGTCACAACCTCCTTCTAAGGAATGAAGCGTTCCCCAGAAACATGAATTGTCCAAGTGCAGCAATGAAGTAGTAACACATGCATTCTTTATTAAGAGGCTTGTACAGGTTCACAGATATACAATAACAATAGAAGAGCTAACTTCAGACTTTGGCCTTTTGTACTCACTGCTTGTAGTTTCTCATGGAGTCAGGCAGTGTTTTGAACTTGAAGAGCTCCTGACTTTTGAATTAAACATAAACAATTCAGCACTGCCTCCGCTTGCAGAAGTTTGAACTTGATGACCCCAGGCGTCCTGTTTCAGGCCTTTATTTTTGGTTTAAAAGCCTCTGCTCTCACTCTTAGCTTAGCAGAAGTCTTGGAGATGTTCTCTGGACCCCTGGGACGTCCTACATCATCTTATAATATTTTACATCAATGAGTATGCAAAGCAGAATACAAATGTAGCAAAAAGTGCAAGACACTTTGCTTTTCTTAACTGCGTAGTCCACAAAACACTAAGAATCTTTCCTAGCTATGCACTAAAACAGCTAATCCCTTAACATTTGCTGTAAGTACTCATGGTCTGAAAAAATAAATGATCTTGGGTTGTTCTTTCTCATGTCTCATATGAAGGAGAAATGGATATTCTCTGACTGCAACCCTAAACCACAAAGAAAATACGCAGAGGATTTCAGATTTCAAACATTCGCTATTCAAAATGTGCTGCAAATCATCACTCCCTGGGTTTTTTCTTCTAGCAAACGTTTCATCTGTGCATCCACTGCCAGCATGCTGCCATCACCATACTTCAGGTTCCTCTGTTTAGATGGCTTTTGGCTGAAGGAAGAGCTTTGCACTCACCAAGGCACTGAAAATCCTTGTCTCGTCTTCATGTCGAAGTCACAGATTTTGTCAGCTGGAAGGATCCGCATCAGCCCTTCATTCTGTTTGAAACCATAACAGGAAAAACTGTCCAACACACGCTGACAAGTTCTTATTACATCTGCCTAAAAGATTTCAATGGAAACTCAATAACAAAAGCCAGTGCAAATTTTAATTCTATTGCAATTAATACTAGCTGATCATGTGAGAACAAATGAAACGTCAAGTGTACCACCAGGTAGAGAACACAGAAAAAAATTAGTTTGGGATGGAGTTTTATAAAAACAAAACCCAACAAAACAGCTTTGCTGCAATCAAGTCAAATAACACATTTTACAGCATAACTAGGTCCTGCAAAATATTTCAGAGGTCTTGTACAGAACCTCACCAGGAGTTCTAGTCATAAGGTTTCAAAGTGATTCAGGTGAGATTTTGTTCAAACTTATTACCAGTTTATTAATAAATGAGTTCCAAAAGTCTAGCCTGAAGTGCTGGTTCTGCCTGCTGCTGCACAAAATGTCACCTGCCCTCATAAACTCTCCACCCTTAATGGGGCTTGGAGCTGCTCTTGCATTTCTGCTCACTGCCTTCACCTGTGTACTGGGGAATGGCAGGCTGGGAGATGCCCCACAGGAATTTCTGCTGTCCATTTGTTCTTGCACACATAGGTGGTATTTTACTCGCTCACAGGGATTTTCTGTGTTTGCCTATTGAGGTCGGGGCCTTCTGGGTTTAGATCTGCAAGTCTTTCACATCTACAACTATTGCTGGAAACTTATTTCTCAGCAGCTAATGTATTTAGGAAATTACTATTCACACAATGACTGACCATAGCCATTTAAAGTTTCCAAAGATTATTTACAGTGTACACTCTTAGGCCATTATCTTGCTTGCCAAGAAATGAACATCACTGAGATGAAAATAAGCTGGACAGAAAATGAATTGAGAGCAGCCCTTGAGGGTGTTGATTGATGAAAAGCTCAATGTGAGCCAGCAATGCAAGCTTGCAGCCCAGAAAGCCAACTGTGTCCTGGGCTGCATCAAAATCAGCGTGACCAGCAGGTTGAGGGAGGGGATTCTACCCCTCTGCTCTGGTGAGACCCCTCCTGCAGTGCTGTGTCCTGCTCTGGGGTCCCCAGTACAAGAAAGACATGGAGCTGTTGGAGCGAGTCCAGAGAAGGCCATGAAGATGGTCAGAGGGCTGGAGCACCTCTCCTATGAAGACAGGCTGGGAGAGTTAGGCTTGTTCAGCCTGGAGAAGAGAAGGCTCCAGGGAGACATTGTAACAGTCTTCCAGTACCTGAAGGGGTCTAGAGGAAAGGTGGAGGGGGACTGTTTGTCAGGGACTGTAGCAATAGGACAAGGGGCAATGTTCAAGACCAGGTTGGATCAGGCTCTGGACCACCTGGTCTAGTGGAAGGTGTCCCTACCCACGGCAGGAGGTTCAACTAGAGAATAAGGATTCCATCCCAAACCATTCTGTGATAATCAGGTGTTTGTGTACAGAAAAGATGTTCCTAATACCATATCTTTTACAACCTGACGTCAAACATATTAGTCTCCATTTCAAAGAACACTGAGGTCTGCTGTCCTTAAGATGAGAGTCCTTTGGTATAAAGCTTGCAGAGCTTACACCCCCTGATCAATAGAGAGGTCTCTTGAAGCCCAGGTGGAAATCAGCCAAGAATAAGGGATGCAGTCAATGAATAAACAGCTCATTATCATTTAACACTTGTTTATTCAATGGCATAATGTTATATGCAACTTGCAAAGCATCAGATATCAAGGTAATTCTACTCCTCCATAAAATAGCCAGAAGGAAAATTGTACTAGCAGGATGATTATGCACATGCCTCTGAGGTGCTTGTGTTTCTATGGATTTACCTCCTGGTGTAAATCCTTACTCAAAAGGACCTAAGGATTTCTCAACAGATTCCTGAGGGCTGTAGTCTGGAAAAAGGGTTCTACTCTGCCAAACAAGGACATTTAATGTGTGGAAAGATAGCACGGCTGACTGTAAATCCTGATTTCAGGGCTCACCCCAGTTCACATTGTGACCTACCCCACCCTCCCTGCAATGGCCACCATCGACTTGGTCTTTCTTACTCATCCTTCCCTTCACCTCCTTTTCACTTTTGCACCTCAAGACACACACACACAGACACAGACACAGACACACACACACTCACACAGGACTGTGACTTGTCTTCCCTTCCCCATCCCTGCTTCAATAGGCAAATTCATTAGCAATTAAACAGTTGATCCTGGAATGTAAAACAGCAGCTCTAAACAAAAGCCTGAAGGTACTTAAAGGGCAAGTTTGGGCTCCTTCAATCCCTGAAGGGTATCTCCTCTATCACTGTGATCCTGTAAGCACTGACAGGTCCCTGTCCCCACCAAGAGCACTCAGTGCAGGATAACCCTGCAGACCTGTGAAGATTGGTGGGTCACCATTCCAACCCGAAGGACTCCAACTGCTCTACAGTGAGATGCAATCACCCTCCTGTTTCAGGAAAGCTTCGAGTTTAACAGCACTAATAATAGCTTTAATTAATGTGCAGACAGACTCACCCAGTGCTGTGCAGTGGGTGTGCCACTGTGCTGCTGGGGCAGGAGGCCCTCAGAGGGATGTTGGGATGGGGACATAGAGGAAAGGGACTACCTTCTCCTGGACTGATGGCTTCTCTACCTCTTCACACCTGGATAAGGAGATGGGAAGGGGGCAGAAAGCCCCCTTGCTCAGCCATAGGGTCAGACAGAGATAAGACAGTAGGTACAACTGCGCTGGTCCCCTACCTTGAGTTACACAGAGAGCTTCTCACCCACTCCTGGAAAAGGCTCCCTTCCCCATGCAAGGCTCCCTGGCCATAGTCCCTCTGCAGGGTCTTGTCACTCAGCCCTTCATTCCAAGAGATCCTGCCCAGTGCTGCAGTGACTCCCTGGCAGGAAAACTCACCTTGCTCTTCACCAACTATAGCTTCAACTCCTCATCCTGCACAGGCTGTGCCCAGTGTCTGGCCAGCCATAGCGTTTTCTCCTATGTCACTTTCCTCCCACACTGGCAGTGACCCCATGGCACTTACTGGGAAGAGGCAGCTGCAGAGTTACTGCGGTTTCTGTGTCACTACAAGGATGGGCTGCAAAGATAAATGTCCTTAGCTTGTCCCAATATGCAGAGCTCCACGGTCAGTCCTTCCTCCAAAAGCCAGAGATTCCTAACAGAGTCTGTAAATCCATCTCTTCTACTGACCTGGCTCTTGCAACTCCAGGAAACATGGGAAATCACCTTTCTATCTCAAATTTGCCTTAAGACCATTTTTTAGCATATCAGCTCTTTGGTGGCAAAAACTGGGACACAAAAAGACAAAAGGAAAACAAAGTTCCTTAACCCACCAGTGTGACAAAAGCTGCAGTGCTCTGCCAAACTCATTGGTCCTCATTATGGTTTCTGAATGCTGCAGTATCACTGCACCTGCAGGTCACTGGTACCCCCTTTCACTCTGTGCCACACTCATGAATAGACTCACCAACCTCTTGCTCATGTCACACACTCTCCCATACAAAATAACATGTCCCACGGCAGCCCCCTGTGCTGCAGCACTCAGCCAGGACTCTTCCAAGCTGGTCTCTGGCCTACCCCCTTTCTAATTTCACCTTATGGTAGGGAAAGAAATCCAGTGGAAATTCTGTTTGGGGTCTCTGCACTCTCCATTTGTCAACTCTTTTTCATTTTCAAGTCTTTGAAGAGCTCCTGAGGCAAATATACAGGTCTCTCACTCTGTTTCCAATCTGTCTTCTGCATCAGAGGTATTTGCCTTTAAATTAGGCTTAGTAACTGCCAGCTTTCCTGCATTCCTTTATCCTTGAGACTATTTTCCTCAGAGACCTTACTTACCAGTTTCCCAAGTTTGCCGAAGCCTACTTTCTTGGAGTCATTATCCATATTCTGCTGGTCTAGCTTTTTCCCTTGAAATAATGAACTTTATCATTTCATGCTTGCTTTCATCCAAATTACCACCCAACCTTTAGATTCTCAGGCTGTTCTTCTCTGTTAGACTGAAACGGGTTTAAAGTAGCTGCTCCCCTGCCCATTTCATCCCAACTTTCTGAAACAGCATCATCTTCATTGCATCCAGAAACAGAAGCTAGATATGTCTAGCTGTGCTGCATCTGATTGAGGTATCAAAACAATTAACATGCCTTACTACTAAAGAAACCTGTCCTAGTGATGTGCCTTCTTGCTGCTCAGAAAAAGGAAAAACAACCCACCCAATAAGTTGATCAACGACAAGTTCAAAGCTTCTGGATTTCTTTACCAAAACTGTTCAAATTGTCTCTCTCCTGTACCTTTTCAAACACTGGCACTCAGTACCCAGTGTCACCTTTCTCCTCCCTTCTACCTCCTGGAGAAATTACATCCTTCCATACCTCCCATACCATTCCTCATGTCCCATGGTGTGTCCCATCAGACTGCCATTAAGGCTTACATGTCTGCTGCTGTGTGTTACTGCTTAGGATTAAAATGATTTAATAGACCTAAATGATACAAAACGTATTTGGTAAGACATGAAGGCATATCAGAAGGGCTTGCTTTCCAAAAACCTTCATGTGGGATAAATGGAAGACACACATGCACAGAGACAAAAAAAAAAAAAAAGAAAAGAAAAAAAGAAAGAAAAAAAAAGATCTTAGTTTTGACAGGCAGGCTGCTGAAAAGATGGAAATCCTGTATTGCAACAGACACAAAGCCACTATATAATTTCTTGGACAGACCCCCAAATACAGACTTTGTCCTGGGTTAAACACCAACTGATTTAACAGCAGCATGACTGTGGAATCCCCTTGTATATTAGAAGGAAGGAGTGGGCTAAAGGGCAGTAGCTCTTCATTGACCATATGAGGAAAACATCATTTTTTCATAACACATTTTTTCCCATGAAAGGGAAGAATGAAAGCCAACAGATGCTTTCTTCATGAAAACTCTATTTCCTTAGTGTTTCTCTTCAGAAGTCAAGCGTGCAATTCCTTCTGGCCAGACATTTCATGTGCAGTAAAAATCCACTGATTCTTTTGGAAGAGTGTTTGGGAGCCTTAGTAGCAGGGAAATTGTCTACAGCGGTTCCCACTGGATTAAGTTTACTCCTGTCCTCCACTTCAATAGATTAAGGTGCTCCACATAGCCTGCACCTTCTATAGGTTTGGTTTTTGGACATTTATGGGTCCTCATTTTTCCTGTGAGCGTTTTTGCCCCTGTGTCTTTAGATGTACTTAACCTTCCTCTCTTGTGCTCCATCCCAGAAGCGCCTGGGTTGAGCAGAGTGTTGATTGTAGTTACGTGTGAAGTACTTGATCTCTTAGGATAAAAGGTGCAATTTGAATGCAAAACACTGTGAAAGCTTCCCACTTCTAATCGTTTTGCTTTCCCACGCTGGAAAATATCTAGGATGTTCATTTCCATTTTTCTTTTGTTTCCACTTTTGTGGCACATACCAAACTGAGGAATGTTTGTCATCTGGGTGAGGGGATGGGCTCTCTGAACCTCAGCCCAGAGACCAATTTGCCAGGTAAGTCCTTGTCTGATTAATGTTGAGGACCAAATTCCCAGTTCTGAATAAATCTGGCCTTGGAGGCCATGACAATTTGCACCCAAAATTCGTAGTGTATAGGGCTTGAAGGAACATCAGTAAATTATCTAATCCAAGCTCTTACCCTAAGGCAAGAAATAATCTCCTCTCTGTCACTCCCATCTGCTCTTACCCATCAGTAGTCTCTTTCTGGGATCTTAAATCATTACTAGGTACTCCATTAAAAATAAAAAGTCCACAAAGTAAACCAAATCCATATTTACAGCATCCTGCCTTTTGCAAATACCATTTGAGTTTGTTACAGGCATTTTGAGCTTTGGGATGACTCACCAAACACCTACCACACCCAGAAAAACCCTCCACAGCCCTTCCAGGAGACCACTGTCATTTGGAAAGGAGCGACAGTTTTCCAAGTGATACCCTAGCAGCCTGCGTGCAACACCTCTCTTACAGCCGGGGAGGGAGAGGGACGGGACCGATGCAATCTCACCCTGCAGCCCCAAAGCAGTTTGACCTGCTGCAGAGGCACACACAACAGCTTCTTGCAGAGCAGTGTCCCCCTGCCCCAGCACCAGCGCAGCGCTGGTCCCAGCTCCCTCTGCCCAGCAGCTTCCTCGGCAGCCGGGGGTTTGGAATCTGTCTCGGATCGCTTGGCCCGTAACGATCTTTAATCACAACCAGCCAGAGCCGCGCTCTGATTATTTCATTCGCCTGCCTTTAGCTCCGCAGTAAAATGCATGTGTTATCAGCGTCGTTTTCTCATTCCGTTCCGTTGCAAGAGTCTCGGATGGGGCCGGGTGCGCTGGGCTTTGATGTGTGTTTTTTTAAACTGCATGAGAACTATATTTAGTTTCAGTTCACTTGCAGTGTCAGGCTACCCCGTTGTGGCCCTCTGCCTTTACCTTGGCAGTGTTACAAGATCCAATTATGGCTTAAAAATCTGGCTGCGGAGAAGCAAAACTGCTGGCCTTTTATTCATTACTAAACAAGGACCTTCTGTTGTCCACAACACGTGCCTGACGTGGAATCTTTTAGGGGGCCCTTGAAGAGGCAGTTTTGCTGCTGTCCTGCCTTCATCATCTCTTGGAGCCTTCAAAGTCTAAAAGACTTTCCTGCCTAAAAAAGCCCACGAAGCCTTTGGTGTAAGCGCAGAGCCGAGTCCCCCTTCGCTGATCTCTTCTTTCACTTCCAGTCTGACCTGTCAGGCAGAAATCCTACTTTACTTTGAAAAAAGCCATGTAAGTGGGAATACTGGTTTGAAGCACAGTCTCTTCAGACTCATCCACTTGCAATATCTGCTGAATTGCAGGACTCTGTCTTAAAGCCAATATAATGGATCAATATTTCTAAGGGAATAGGAAGGGACTATTTTTTCCTTGGTTTTCCAGTACCATTCACAGTAGCTTTTATGTTACCTTGGTTAACTGTCAACCTCTGTATCAGATTCATCTGCAAAGCAAAATATTTTCTTTTCTGACGGTAGATGTGAAGAATAGGTTTGTTTTAAAGTGACTGTGTCGTTAATATGTTTAATTGAATTATACACCCCATAAAGAAATATTGTCCTGTTATTAACATATACCAAGGCAATATCCAAGAAAAACTTCTGGAGGAAATAACACAGTGAAAGTAAGCCCTGTCTGTACTTTGCATCTCTTTTTTTAAGGATCGCTTTATGTTTCCTTGAACATAAAGGAGATACTGTCAGCCCACAATTTTAAAAGCTTTACTTCCTGGATCAAAAGAAAGAGAAGGAAATTTGTGCTGCTTTCTCCTCAAAAACAAATGGTTTGGGAGTATTTTAAGCTGTGATCATGTTGGCATGATTGAAATCCACTACTGATAGCTTGCAATAAAAATGTTGGTACTCACTTGACACAGTCATCATGGAGGAAACACCCAAGTGACACTGACCTTTAATAAAATTACAAAGTCAACCATCAAGAGCTGTGTTTAGCAACAAGAGCAAGTCAAGCTGCTGATGCCATCTTCCCCATGGTAGCTGTCTCCAAGTCACTTCCACCGAGCAGGGGATGGAACAGCACTCCTGGGTCATGGCACCATCAGAGCATATGGGGATATCAGGATATTCCCCCAACTCACCCAGGTCTGGCTTGCATGGGGAAATTGCTAGCCCTTAATGTGAATGCTCAAATTGGTTGATGAGCGCTTTATGCTGATTTAGCTTAATTTGGGAACAAACTCAATTAAGCTGAATCAATGTTAGCTACTAAAGGGGTTGCACTGATTTAACTAAATTAATTTAGAAACCAATTTAGTTAAATTGGAACAATTTGTGTATGTAGACAAACCTCCATTTAGCACACGCTCTCTCACTGACTTCATTTGAAAGAATAAAACCCCTTGCTGATCATACTTCCTTCTACACTTGCATAAGGCACTGCATCTTTAAGACAGTTGGAGTGGACGGGTGTGTGTACATGGGTGGACTTATATTTGCATGCACGCTCACACAAACTATTTCTTCAGCCAAAATTTTCCAAATTTTGCCTAATACCCAAAAAAATTAACTCACCCCAAGCCCTTGACATTTTAAATAGTTTGGTTTGTTTAAATTCATGTTTATGCTCATGATGAAAGCTGAGTGGTTTTATTTTGATTCACAATTCACATGTAAGGTATCTGCAGAGGATCTGTCTTCCCATCTTTTTTCATGTCTTCTCCTCTGGCACAGCTGAAGCAATGTGCAGACTGTACTAAGAAATGCCCATGGACGCTGTGCTTCCTCAGCTGCTGTCTTCTCTGATGGAAGCTGTTGCAGCATGCCAAAGGGAGAACAAGACCCACATGCATTTCAGACAAGGAACAGCCAAGGGCAAACATGGTTGGGTTAGTCCTTGTCGTGCTGGCTGGCACTGCTGCTTTATGCCCCTCATCCATTTGATTTGGAGTCAGGAACTACTCACCACCTCCTCCAAGGCTATGGACACAGATTGTAAGGGGATGGGCACAGTGTTTTGTTCTCCCTCATCCGATGAGGCTGGTGTTGAAGAGAGGAAGCAAACCTTCTTCTGTCACCCCAGTGACATTTTAGTCAGGTAACAGGGCAGATCTGAAGGCTGACAAGATCAGCTAAAGCTTTTCCATTGGCATGAAAACACATGAAGTTTAAATCACTTTCTGCATTGGCCATTCATGCAAAAGCAGCAGATCTCATGTCTCCTTCAGATGGATGAGTTTGTTCTTCCCTGATGTGCCAGTGCCAAACACACAGCACAACTGCCTGTGCTGTGAAGCTCCATTACTCTGATGCCATGGTGGCCGAGGCATCATCCCTTCCCCCTCCTCAAAGAGCCAAACATCTCAACACTGCCCACCAGATCTCTTCGTTTGATACCATAAAAGAAGTTCTGATCAAATAAGTTTAAATATAAATCCCAGCCTTTCTTTTTGCTTCCTGTTTTATAGCAGAGGACGCTGAAATGTAGCACTGGAAGCACAGCCCAAGCCCCAGGCTCTCCTTTAATTCTGCCGAAGCAGAAGCCCAGGTGAGCATCCCTCTATCACCCCTGGCTGCCTCCCGTGTCACACCCGCATGCTTTGATATGCCTGGGTGCTGATAAAATTGCAGTTAGCCGGAGCAATATCCCTGCTCCCTTCTCTGTGATTTCGGCTTCCCAGGGATTAAAGTGGTTTCTCTGAAGGCACCTCAGTACATATCGCAACACCAAAGCTCAGCAAGGACAGAAACTTCCTTTGTTGTGCAAAGTTATGACAGGAAATAACACTGGGTTGGACTGATAAGCTTCTCACATTCACCTGCTGCGTATCAAATGTTTGGGAAAGGTGTGTAGCAGGACATTCGAAGGCAGCTATTCACCGCCAAAGCTTTATAGCAGCTTTGTAGATGGCAGGCTTCTGGCTGCAAATAAATTTATATCTCTTCCACAAAGAAACTTCGGAAAGCATATTGATAATGCCTCGGAAAAATGACTGCCTGACTGGAATAAGTATTAAACCTGCTTCCATTCCTGCCAGAAACAAGCCTACGACAAAACAAACACTGCTTTATTTTTTAATACCATGGCAGCTCTGTGTTTTTTGCAGATCGCTAGACACCAGCACTTGTGCTCAGATCCTGTTGGATCACAAAGGTTTCTAAGCTTCCCGTCACTGTTTACATAGTGTGAGCGTCTGTTGTATTTCGCATGGGATTAAGTATAATCAAAATTCATGTTACCCTTTGCAAGCTAGCATCAGAGGAAGGCATGCATATTTCAGCTAATTAATTAACAGGAGGATGGATGTGTTAACGTGAGTCTCTTGAGATTCACGTTAATAACCCACTAAGGGTCATCTTTGCAAACGGCAAAGCTTCTGTGGCTATACAGTGAGCCATAAATTATGGGCGAGGCCATTTGCTTTTCCAGTTCTGACTGTCTAGATACAGGGGGCTGTTACGGTTCCACTTTCACAGGAGGACAAGGACTGAATTTTTTTCCCTTGTTTTGCTCATAACTCTTTCTGTGTGACTCATTAAAACCATCTGAAAGGCACTAATCACGGTGTGAGGGAACACAAGGGTGTCTTTTTCACCCACCCGGAGGAGGTATGGAGGCTATGTAGCCTTCATTATCTAATACTTCCCTGGTGTTTCTTAGTCAGGGTTTGAAATTAATTTGCAAGCACCACGCCAGCATGCCTATGCCACTGCAAAGAAACAGCAAAATGATATGCCGGGGAGAGACAGACGTTTTCTGGAGGCCTGTTGCCAGCTGAAGAAAGACTCTGCCTTCTGGAGGTCCCCTTCCACCTCTACTGCAGCAAGTCAGTGAGCATCCCAGCCTACAGACAGAGACAGCCTCAACTTTTGCATGGTGAAGGGCTTTCCCAGTACCTCTGGCCAGCTAAGCTGTGGGAATGAGAACCAACTGAGCTGATAGCACCTGTCTGTAACCTCCATAGACCAACTTCATGCTGAGCTAAGGCCAAAATTAGGCTCAGCTACAAAATTCAGATGAGAAGCTGAGACCCCGTGTCACCTCTCCACAGTCCTTGTTCTGTAGAGTGTTTTCATAGATAAAGTTTCGTAAGCCAAGATTTAGGCTGTCTCTGGAGAGAAGCTGCTGAAAGCCAGGTATCAGAGCTGAGTTCCCTTTGCTTTCCTAAACACAACCCTTGGTGTGAGCCCATGAAGAAAGCAGTGAGATGCTTACACATCCTTTTTACACATTTTAATTACAAAGGTGGGGCAAAATAAATCCTGACATGGCTATGTGCAGGTGGCAGAGGGGGGAGCTGGTTCTCCTTCCCCAGCATGTTCAGGGGCCGTATGTCTGGGGTTTCCTGCAGAGCCATGAAGCCCCACGCAAGTGCAGAGGATGAGGGCAGGCCAAACCAGCTAGGAGAAAGGCATCAGGACCTTTTCAGGAAATCTGGCTGAGCAGTGGTCAACAAGGGAGTGAAAACTTGGAAAATGGAGGGAGCAGATAAGCTGTGTGGGACACAGGTATCATGGTTGTGCCCCCCGACCAGGACCTAAGCCCCACCATGCAGCCACTCACTCTGGGTGGGGGAAAGAGGAAGGAAAAACCAAAAAAACAAAGGCAAACCTCGTGGGTTGGGATAAGGATAGTTTTGTGTGACGGCAGACAAAGAAATCACACTAACAGGACTTTACAGCAAAATACACTGAACTGGTGATACACGATGCAGTTTCTCACCAAACTGCCCAACTAGGCCATACAGCTCAGAGCTGTCCTGAAACCAGACCATCCCCAAAAACTCTGTGTCTTGGATCTGAGTGCTCTTCCTCCCATCAGTCCCCTTTTATGCTGAAGATGACATAATTGGCATGGAATACCTTCTTTGGCCAGTTTGGGTCACCTGTCCTGGCTTGCGTTCCCATCCTCTCCCCACACCCCGCCATCTCCTTTGCAGGGCAGTATGAACAACTGAAAAGTCCTTGACTGCTTGGCAACTGAAAACATCAGGGTGTTATCAGCACTGTTCTCATCCTGACTCCCAAACACGGCACTACACCGGCTGCTAGAAAGAAAATTAACTCTACCCTAGCTGAAACCAGGACAATAGGCTATTTGAGATGCGTAGTTTCTCAGGCTTCTTTCTTCTCCAGCCCAGGCCTCTGTACCAGAAGGCCCTTATTATTTGGGGAAGTTGCAAATCCATAGTGTAACCTCTCCAAAGACAACACAGAGGGAGGGAAGAACCTCTAATAAAACAGGAAGCTCCAACATATAATCTGAGGCATCTATTTCAATTAGGGATGAGCTCCATTACTCCTTGTGTTTTATAGCTGCTGTAGCACTCAGCTGCTAAAAAGGGTGCAACTACATAGGAGACAACTGAAAAGTCTGATGGAAAGAGTAGGTGAAATTGCACAATACATTCATCAATGAAGTGCCCAGGGTCAGGGTTTATTTGAACAGTTCACTGGCTACAGCCAAGGGGCTTATGGATCTTGTCCTGAGGAACAGAGCAAGTTAAAACACCAGGGAACAAATCTTCCCCACAGCATTTAATTCCTGCTTAGTCCTGTTTGGAGTTGGTGTGTTAATGGCCTACTCACTTGTAAAAAAATTGGACAGCTTAAGCACCAGGGAGAGTGGGAATTTTTTTAGTTTCTCTGCTGAGCTGGCATTTATCTGTGTACACAGGAGTAGGCTGGGTTACAAAGACATGCCTGAGCTGAGAATGGAGGGATACCAGAGCTTAGTCCTCTCTTTTAACCACACATAAAAGCCAATGCAGCAAAGGCCCCTTGGTGGCACATCTGCCCTGAGAGGTGTGTTGTACAGGTCACAGACTAGCTGCCCACTCTCCTGCAAGAGCCTGAAGATACAGGGCATAGGTAGGCAAACAAGGCCAGATAGTGCTGTTAAATCCCATGGTTACTGTCTCTCCCTTTTATGCTCATTACCACTCCCAGGGCAGTTCATATTTGCAATTCAGTGGATTGGCTGCCTGCCAAGCCACTCTGACCCGGTTTGGGGAGAGGACCCAAAGAGTAACACAGCAGTAACTGTGTTTTCTCATCCCATCAGGATGCCACCAGATCCTCAAAGAAACAGACACCGTTGAAGCATCCCCCAAACAAAACATGCCCAAGAGTTTTCATGAAACATGTCCTTCACATGCTTCAAAATGCAGATGTTCCAAGGTGTGGCCTGGAGATGACACATACTCCTGACTAGTTTCTCAAAAGACTGCATTTAGAAACCTCTGTCTCACTGAACACTTCTAATAAGAAGCTGGGCATCCACCAGCTGTATCAGGGAGATTATCAACTCATCATCAGTCTCTTCCCATGTCCTGAGGTTACCAACCCTCTAGATCTATCAGTGTAACTATACAAGAGATGCTCTCTACAGCTGCCAGAGTTACATCACCTGCTCACATCTGTACCCATGTGCCAACAGCAAATGATTGTGCTCCTTTCTGTCCCAACTACACAGTCCAGTCCTTTCCTCCACCAGTTCTGGTACTCACTTAATGCTTCCAGAGAGCTGATTCAGCTCATTCACCTGACAAAAAGGTCATGGGTGGATATAACAAGCACCTGAGTTACTACAAGAGAAAAAAAAGAGAGTTTGGCCTCAATAGTGGCAGAACCAGGGCTGTTTCTGTTTGGTGACAGTAAATGGCTGTAGTCCACCTCACCAACCCACTCGAGTAGGCAAGCCATAACCTACATTTGTTAAAAACATCCAGTTCAGGAAGTGAATGAATGAATGAATAAATTAATATAAAATAAACAAACACACTCCAATATAAATGAATGAATGACTGAATGAAAAAACTTTTACATAATTGTTTTAAGCCAACATTGTATGGTGGGGGAAAAGCTCAGGGCAGTTATTTCAGGAGGTAAGAGGATGGGAGTACCCAGAGGATTGAGGACAGGCAGACAAGGACAATAACCTCTTACCCTGGCTCTGTTCTATCTAGAGTAACGTGCCTGATCTCAGCCTGAGACCACAAATGAAAAACTTGAGGTATGAGTTCACCTACCCCACACATCAGTCATTGGGCCCAGCCACACTCTGCTGCAACATAACTCTGAGAAACCTACACTCTAACCATGTTGCATCTGTGGTTTCACAGGCTCAAATTTGTAATTGCAGTCTCAGCATTCCCCCTTTGAAAGCTGGCTTGTTGCATCTAATTTTGAGCAGTGCTCTGCCTAACAGTCATGAGCAAGGTGCCAGCTAAAGCTACGCAATAAGGCTGTTATTATAGAGAACAGGAGGCATTGCAATGAAAAAAACTTGGCAGCACAGATGGAGGACTACAGAGACATGCATGAGTATATGCATGCTGCAAATAATTGCACTTACTACTAACAGCCCAGCTTCGCCCAGCTGCCACTGGAGTGTCAGAGGCTTTGCAAGCAGCTCAGGCCTTTGTTAGCCTGCCTCGTTTCTGAGCTGGCTCCTCTTTCTGCTAAGTTTTTCCACTTGTTACCATGATGCAGAAAGATCTCAGCTCTCCACCATCAACTGATTAAAGGAGGGTGCAGAGGACAGCCCCCACCTCATTTGCTTATTTGTTAATTAACACACAGTTTGATGCTATTGATGATTTCTTTGGTTTCTTCTCTTTGATGGGGCTCAAAAGCAGGTCCTGAATATGGATTCTTACCCTGAAAGAAATGAGAAACTACAGCCACCAAAACCCTCTGTCATGGAGCAGCTGTTTGCATGGGACTGAGGAATGGAAGGACAATTTCTGCCTCAGTTGAATTTCCAGGAACCTTCCACCTATTTCATATTTGGGTGTGAAAAGCGAGCACCATCTTAACAGTGGTTACAGCTTTAATGGTACAAGGTACCAAAGATCCCAAGCGCTTTTAGAAAGAGGCAAGCATGTGATTCAGCGGTTCTGGTGAAACTCCAGGCACATAATTCCCATCTGCCCCCCTTCTATCTTTGCGCCATCGGCTTGATAAGAGATTATGAGTTGTCTTGAAGTGCCGCAATGCAATGTGTGAAAGAAGCTTCCTTCCAACTTGGAAACAAAACACTTTTGTGACTAATGCCCGGGGTTTATTTATACATATATAGATATATATGCACGTGGGTCCTGCTGCCTGTATGGGTCACTGCTGTTGTTAAGGGAGTTTCTTGCAAGCATAAAAGACTTCTCACACTGATCGGGTTCCTTAATGAGGGCCTAATGGTAGCATAAACTCTGTGCAGATATGGGATTTACCATTTGCAAAGAATGCCAGCTGTCTGAAAGGTCGATGCATCGTACTAGTTAGTCTAATCCTAGTTGTTTTCTCCAACAGTGCTCTTTTACTAGCGCCACTGGGCTTAAATCACTATAAATAAGGTCAGAATATGCTTACGTTGTTTTTTTTTTACCTAGTTGAAGTTGATCAACAGGTTTGGGTGTCCATCACTGACTTTAATGTCAGTCCTTATGCTTCTAAAATATACCAAATTACACATGTGTAAGCATGCCATGAAATGAAAGCTTAGTTTTTATCATGGTAACGTGCACAGGTCTTGTGTCCTAGAATTCTCTTGAGCTAAGCAGGCACAACCAAGAATCAGTTCCCACACTGTATAGCTAATGTAATGCAAGTTTAAAATAGATGGAAGACAAAATCATCAGATCTAGAAAACACCAAGAGACAATTAAACAAACAGTGATCTGAAGGACAGGAGACCTAGCTCATCAGCTGCTTAATGCAAACATGATGCACGAACCCAAAAAAATTAATGTCTTCAGAGGGATAACTGCCCCACCCTACATAAGGTGTGTACATCATACGCAGTTAGTCAAACAACACAGGAGTGATGTTGTTTAATGGTAGGTGCCAGCTGCTAAGACAGAGAAAATCCAGGTGGACATGGCCAGACCTCCAAGAAGGACTACAGCTGCACAAACAGTTGGCCAGATGTAGCCTGTGAGATCTCTGCAAATCGCAGGAAGATTATGCAACCCTGCTGGAAACATTTTGGAAACAGCGTTCATTCTTTTTTCTGTTCACTCAGCAGGGTTTACAGTCATAGCAACTTCATCTATCATTTTCACAAGGAGATAAGGGCAAAGAAGGTGTAGAGCAGATAAAGCATCTTTCCTTTCCCCGCCCTCTCACTTCCTCCATTACAAACTTAAAAGCCGCACAGTGGAGCTCACGTGAGCTCCTCTTATCTAGTTAACACAAGGTAGGAGAATGTATAATTAGTTTATTGCTTCCTGCAGCTGTACCACCTGAAGCTCTGATCTATCTCATCAAATATCATAAATGTCCGTAAAGATGGGCAGACGTGTTTCTGACTTGCTTGAAGAAAGGAACTTCTTGACAACATGCAACCAGCATGAGGGTCTCTATACTTGAAGGCATTTTGCTGCCACCTTTCAGAGGCCACTAGATCCAACATCCAACCAGGATGTCAGCAGACCATCCGTTACAAAAACGTGCAGGCGGGTTTATCCCTTATCGCATAGACCAAGACATGGAACACATTCACTTCACACATACAAGGAGCTTTTTGCATAAACACATCTTAGGCTTCTGACCAGTTTCACCTGGCCTGACAAATATTTCCTTGTTTGCACTGCAAAGAGCAAATAGAGACACCCACAATGCAGAAGCCTAAATTTACCTAATTTTCAATCAAGTAATTAAGCAATTGCTAAAATCACTAAGTAGACAAAGAATTTTTGGATTTCAGTAAGGTTTTCGATACTGTGTCTCGCAGTACCTTGTCCAGCATACAACTAGACAAAGCCATGATGTGTTGGGTGGGCAATTAGCTGAAGGGTCGGGCCCAGAGGGTGATAGTAAATGGGATTATGCCTGGCTGAGAGCCAGCCACTAGTGGGGTTCTCCAGGGCTCCCTTTTAGGCCTAGTTCTTTTTAATGTTTTCATAAATGACCTGGACTCAGGACTAGAGGGTATCTGAAGTAAATTTGCAGATGACACCAAATAGGGAGGAGCTGTTGACTCTGTTGAGGGTGGAGAAGCCTTGCAGAGAGACCTGGACAGATTAGAGAGCTGGGCAATCACCAACAGCATGAAGTTTAACAAGTGCTGGATTCTGCACCTGAGAAGGGGCAACCCTGGCTACACATACAGACAGGGGGATGAGGTGCTGGAGGCCAGCCATGCTGAGAGGGATTTGGGGGTCTTGGTTGACAGCAAGTTAAACATGAGCCAGCAGTGTTCTCAGGCAGCCAGCAGCTCCAACCATACCCTGGGGTGCATCAAGCATGGCATGACCCATGTCCAGGGATGGGATTGTTCCACTCTACACTGTGCTGGTGTGGCCTCAGTTCAAGCACTGAGTTCAGTTTTGGGTGCCACAGTACAAGAGGGACACAAAACTACTGGAGAGTGTCCAGAGGAGGGCAACAAGGATGGGGAAGGGTCTGGAGGGGAAGCCTTAAGAGGAGAGGCTGAAATCCCTTGGCTTGTTCAGTCTGGAGAAAAGGAGACTGAGGGGAGACCTAATCACGGTCTGTGGCTTCCTTATGAGGGGGAGCAAAGGGGCAGGCGCTGATCTCTCTTTGGCATCCAGTGATAGAACCTGAAGGAATGGTATGAAGCTGTGACAGGGGAGGTTTAGGTTGGATATTAGGAAGAAATTCTTTACTGAGAGGGTGATTGGGCACTGGCACAGGCTCCCCAGAGAAGTGGTCACAGCACCGAGCTTGACTGAGTTCAAGAAGCCTCTGGGTGATGCACTCAGCCACATGCTCTGACTTGGCCATCCCTGTGTGGAAGCGGGAGTTGGATTTGATGATCCTTATGGGTCCCTTCCAACTCAGAATATTCTATGACTCTATGATTCTATGAAGAGCAGAGCTCTAGAAGGAGTGCTGCTAAGGCAGGTTTCCCACCTGGCTGTGCCCTGATGTAATTTGAATAAACTAACAACTTGCCCAATCTCTTGGGGGAGGGGGGTGCTTTACCTTGAGAAGGTGACTTTGTACATGTCAAATTTCTGATTTCTGAGAGTGTCAATTATACAAAAGGTCACCGAAACTCATGATGTAGTTACATTGCAATATAAGTGTAAATTATTATAAATGTATAGTCTGATTAGATCTCTAATTTGTTATTGGAAAAACTCTAAACCTTCCACAGTGATGATGACAAAAAGCATGTGGCGAACAACATTTTCCAAAAAATGGGTTATGTTCTCTGGAACAACGTTTTGTTTATACTTGATTTGGTTGATACCCTCCCCCATCCCCAGAGGCTCTTTTTTGAGGGTGTTTGAGGAACAAGCAGTATATGAGCCACTGACAATATTTACCGAGAAAGGCTGGTAGCAATCAAGTAATCTATATGTCTGCTTCTCATTATTAAATATTCCAAATTTTTATTGAGATTATTAGAACCTATTTAATGGCTCATTGAACTTAGAAACCATACAATTTTCCTATTAGCCATTTTCATCTAAATATTTATGATAGCAGCTCATACAAGAAATAACAAAAGGCTCAAAAAACGAGGAAAAGGGATGCATTTCCTCAGCTGCCTGTGAGCAAGATCTGTCAGTAACTCTAGCTTAAACCAGTGGTGCAACTTAGAGGAAGCTAACTGGGAGACACAAAGCAAATATGATGATGATGAAAGGAGAACCTGGCAATGTCTTTAAGGGAGTCTGCGTAAATTTGGATACAAGGCTCTTTTCCATGATTAAAGAGAATATTTATAACTACCAGTTTAATTTCTTTTGGGCGTGGTAAGGATTCTTCCAGTCAAATCACTATCTGGTATAAACAGATTTATCTATTTCTAACTAGAATATAAGCCAAAATTCCAACACGCTTTCTACCTGCATACTCAGTGTCTCCAAGACAAAAAAATATCAGTATGGTTTCTTTGGATGGAGTACTGATAGAAGGACAGAAAAGTCCCCTCAAAAGGAAGACTTACTTTGAGGAAGACATAATCATGAGAGCTTGGGAACAAATTGATGCAACTTGTATCTTCAGATACTTTAAAGCCTCAATATTTTTAGATATTCTGGAGCCTGAGATATCAGCAGAGCAGAAATGTAGAAGACAGGACCATTCTGTTTATCTGATCATGAGAAAGGACAGTCCTGCTGACAGAATTCTTCTGTTCAGGTTATTTGGGTGCAACTCTCTGTACCATTTGGAAAGGGCAAGAAAAATCAATCCAGGGCTACACCCTCAGATGGACATGAAGAGGACACAGGCTGTCAGGGCAGCCTTCCCTTTCTGTTCTATGTGTGTTCCATTAAAACAGACATGTTTCAGTCCAGTTGCATTAACAGGGCACTATGCCGGAGCTAAAATGCCTTGTCACCAGACAGGAATTATTGGCCCAGGCTAATACGATGATGCACAGCTTCTAGACAGGATCTGGCTTGCACCCAGCTGGCTTGTTGTACTGGAAAAAAGGACATGAACACTTTCTGACCCATCCACAAAGAAACAATCAAGTTCAAGGACATAATCTTCAAAATTGCTGCCTCATTGTACAAACACCTCTAACTTTCACCTTAAGGTTGTTTAGGTTCTTAATGTTCTCCTTAGGGCTCTGTAGGAGTGTTGCACAATACTAAGAAGAGAGAAACTTGGCATCTAGCTCGCTCCTAAACCCGATCAGGAGTGTCAAGAGGCAGCTATTTCTCATTCTGGAAAAGAGAGACGGTAACGTGTGTACAATCAGCCATTGCCATAAAGGTGAATCAACAACAGCCCAACATTCAGTGTTTTCTGACATTTCCTTTGCTCCAAGGATAAAAGACTTGAAAGAATCAAGAGTAATTCCACTCAGACTGCTGTGAAAGCTGGTTTCGGACACGTTCTGTGCAATATACATAGGTATGACTGGGAATCTAAATATAGGAGTGACAAATAGCTAGGCCTGGGAATTCCCTGCTGACGTAGCCATTGTGATGCTGAAGAAGAGCATGGCTCCAGCTAAATTAGGTCATGAGATATTAGCACCTTTCTCTTTATGTTCCCTTTTCATAAGGAAATAAAACAACACAGGACCTACAGATTACAAAGCCAGTAATTCGAAAGACATATAATGGAAGAGCTGAAGTCATAGAAGTGCCTTCTCATACCATCCACTTATATACACGTAAGGGACACTCCTTTTTCAGGAAGTTTAATCTCCAAAGTGACTTCTAAGGAATCCTGTCATGGCAACGCAAGAAATAACAAACCTCAAATTGTCTTTTCCTCCCTTTTGATCAACTTTGCTCCTCACAGAGTAAAACCAAAGGAAAACGCACCTATTTTCATGGAAAACACAGTGTCCTTGGTGGGAGCTGCTCTAAGCCAAAATGCCAAGCCCTGCAGAAGAATGGCAGGACATGTGCTCTAATTTACTTCTGCTGAGTCTTGCTAAGGTGGGAAGGTATACAGATGTCTGGCAGCAGCCAATGGGATAAGGGACTCTGGGATATGCACTGATATAGGTCTATGTGTGAGTAAGATAGCAGACAAGAGGAAACCTGATCTTTTCAGACATGAACCTCATGCAGGGTAGTGTGGACTAGTGGCTAAGCTAATGTACAGTGTGTTCCTTGACCTACACTCTCCATTAATATTGCCAACCTAACAACTTCAGTAATTAGTTGCCTATAAAACTCAAAATGATTGGCTGCATGCATAGAATCATAGAATCACTTAGGTTGGAAAAGACCTTTAAAATCACCAAGTCCAACCACAGCCTAACCCTGCCTAGTCCACCTCTAGACCATGTCCCCAAGCACAACATCTACACACCTTTTAAATACCTCCAGGGATGGTGACTCCACCACTTCCCTGGGCAGCCTGTTCCAATACTTGACTACCCATTCTATTCATGAACCAGCAGGGTGCCTTCCCTAGTTGGCTGACTCACCAGCTGTGTCAGGAAGTTATCTCCCACACACTCCAAGAACCTCCTAGATTGACCCCTCTCTGTTGTATTGTCTATCCAGGAGATATCCAGTACCTACCTATCTGGTGAGTTGAAGTCACCCACAAAAACAAGGACTAGCAATCATGATGTTACTCCCAGCTGCCTGAAGAAGATTTCATCTACCCCTTCATCTGGGTTAGGTGATCTATAACAGACTCTCACCGGGATGTCCACCTTCCTCTTGATTCTAAATCATAAACATTCAACTTTATCATCACTATCATTGAACTCCAGACAATCAAGACAATTCCTAACTTAGAGGACTACCCCACCACCCTTTCCTCCTCACTTGTCCCTCTTGAAGTGTTTATATCCATCCAGCACAGCACCCCAGTTGTGTGAGTCATCCCACAGTTTCTGTGATGGCAACTAAGTCATAGGCTTCCTGCTGTACAATTGCTTTGAGCTCCTCCTGTTTGTTGCCCATGCTGCATGCATTAGTGTAGATGCACTTCAGTCAGGCTGTTGATCCCTCCACCTTTCCAAGAGAAGCTCTAGCTCCTGCACTGTCACTTCCAAGTTTTTTCATGGTGCCTGATAACTCAGTAGCACACTGCCCCTCCAACCCTGGCATGCTCCTCCCAGGTTTTTGTCCATCAAGCCTGGTTCCATCACTGTCCCCTCTAGAAACTAGTTTAAAGCTCAGCGTACCAGAACACTGACCTACTGATGGGAACCCAGTAACAATCACATTCCCCTTCAAATCTAGTTTAAAGTCCTATAGATGAGGCCAGGTAATTGTCTTCGTAGAACCCTACCTCTCCTGGACAATAAGTCCCTCCCACATACTGTGGTCAGACCTGTTGTCTTATAAAACTAGCCATGACCAAAGAAGCCAAAGCCCTGCCTGTAGCATCAGTGTTTGAGCCATGTATTTACAGAGTGCATCCTTCTATTCCACCCCATGTCATCTCCCACAACTGGAAGGAGGGAAGAGAAAATAACTTGCACCCCAGAGTCTTTCACCAACTGTCCCAAGGCCTTGAAGTCTCTCTTCATTCCCTTCAGACTATGGGATGCAGCTTCCTCCCCACCCCGTCTGGAAGATGAGCAGTGGGTAATAGTCTGATGACCATACCAGGCTGAGGAGTTTCTCAGTAATATCCCTAATTCGAAGTCCAGGAAGACTACAGGCCTCCATATGACAAGGGTCAACCTGTCATATCAGGCCCTCTGTTCCCTTTAGAAGCAAGTCTCCAACAACTACAACTCTTCTCTTCTTCCTTTTGGGAAAGGTTATATGGCTGGAAGGGCTATCTGCCTGTGGTGAGACCTCAGGTATAGTCTTCCTATCAGCCACCTGGTTATCAGCCTAGGCCTGAGATGTGTTTCTCAGTGGAACCTGGGGAGGTGAGGAAGTCGAGGAAAGTGCTCTCCTCCCCTTGCAATGAACCTGCCCCCACTCACCCCTTTCATTTAGGCATGGAGCAGTTGAAGAAAGAAACTCATCCCACTTCCCTACTTGATCCCAACAGGATGTTACCCTGTGGTACATGGTGGTACCTGTTCCTCCCGCAGGCAAGGCGTTGGGTCAGAACTGTTGGAGGGTAGGGGCATCAGACCTGGGTGTGGAACTAGGTCCATGCTCTAAAGGGAATAAATAGAACCTGCACTGACCTCAGAAGGTCTGTCATAATAGAAAGCAGAGTCCATCTCTGTGGAATAGACTCTTCTCTTTTACACTCAAAAAAATCAGTTACATTGTCAGGATGACACCACGCTATGGGCTGTTCCCATAAGGCTCCCCTCCTTCAGTGCATATGTTGCCTAATTGCCCTGCTCAGTCAGCTCAGTAATGGAGAGTATGTCATCACCTGCTTTCTTTTTAAACGGCACCAGAGCTGAGGCAAGAACATGATCTTCCTATATTTGTCCATGACAAACAACCTGCTTGAATGATAAACTACAATATAAATAAAAGCAAGGAATCATAAGCAGCATACTGAGTAACTACAAAAGACCATTAGTTCTCAGGCTATCTCTTTATCAGATAGTAAATTAGATACAATGCTCTTTAGTTGAAAGATTATAAGGTTTTTGCAGCTAATAAGTCAATCTTGTAGGGAATAGTGCTGACTTCATTGTCTCTGTTAAGCCAATCTCTACTTGTTAAACCTCTGACCCTCCCCTGGGTCTCATTTTGTAACCTATAAAGAGTGACTGGACTTTAAAGTACCTACTCCTCTCTGATACAGTTTGAAAATAGAGATAGGTAGCATAAAAAAATGCAAGAACATAAAAGCAGCCACACTATGTCAGACCAAAAGTTCATCTAGTCCTAGATCCTGTTCCTGGCAGAGGCTAAGAACAGGCAGAAAGAAAAAGGAAAGTACAAGGTGAGCGTATGAGGATACCTTCCCAGAGTAGTCCTGCTGACTGGAGATTCCTATCTTGGAAATTTCCAGACTAAAATTTATCATAACTTATTCAGAACTGGTCTGCTTCAGCACTTCTGCCCTCCACATCTTCACTGGCCTCAAGATGTGCCAGGGGAGGTTTAGAGTGGATGTTAGGAAAAATTTCTTCACTGAAAGAGTGGTCAGGCATTGGAACAGGCTGCCCAGGGAGGTAGTGGAGTCACCATCCCTGGAGGCATTCAAAAAACGTGCAGGTGTTACTTTTCAGGACATGGTTTAGTTGGCATGGTGGTGTTGGACTTGATGATCTTAGTAGTCTTTTCCAACCTTAATGATTCTATGATGCTATGATTATGATGGTACTACTCTGCCCCAGTTCAGGCTATCTCTGCTGAGTCCTGTACATGCATATGACAACAGAAAAATGACCATCTAGCTAGTGGAGAGAACAGAACTAGATGAGAGAAGATAGCCAGGATCACTGAGAGACCTGGGAAGAGAAGCCCACATTCTGACTCCCAGTCCCAGGACAGCACCATCCTTCCCAGTGCCCTCAATCCCTGAATGCTTTTGCAGAAGCCTTTCAGCCAACACACACGATTCCCATCATTTCCTTTCTCAAGCCTCTCTGCTACTTGACGCCTTCAAGACAAACACAATAAATCTTTACTAACACACTCCGTGAGCAGTGCTTATTCCTTGTACAGTTTCGCTGAGATCTCGGCAAAGCGTTATTGACGTTGATGGAATTTACCCTTCTGTTAGCTGAGTGCGGGAGCAGACGGAGCACAGATTTACTACATGATATTGATTTCTCCACAACTACCTTTCATTGCTTTCTGGGGATAGAAAGAGGAGAGGAGAACTCCACATCTGCCACAAGAGAGGAGAGCCCCAGAGTTCTTGTTTGAACGCCAAAGCTCCCAGTGCTGCAGCAGAGAAACAGACCAATACGAGTGCCTGAAGCCCTTCAAAAACCTCATTCCATGACATGCACCTGCACAGCGCTGTGTATATTGTATGCCCAAAATCAAAATAGTGACCACAGCTTTAACTCATGTAATTTTTACCAATATCACAGCTTGATGTCCAAGTCTTGGTTCTTCCAGCCGCTCTTCCTCTCTGATGGGTTTGGAAACTGTACATCATGCTGAAGCAGTGTTCTTCAGCAAGTCTCATCAAACAGCACCCTGATTTCCAATGTGCCTAGGTTTTCAAATGAGATACTAACTTCAGAAGTTTTGGGGCTACACATTACAGCTGGAAATCAGAAGATACATTCTCTGACCCCTTTTCCATTTTTCTCTCCTGGAAGAAGTGGCAGATTTTTCCAAGCATCTTATGATTGCACAGATTGGAAACAGAATGATCAGTGGAATTTCTGCTATTTTACTATCTCACTTTTTTTTTTAATTTTCTAGAACATGCTACGTAGACCCCAATGTTAAAAAACAAAACTAAACAAAACATAAAACAAACCCAACAAACCACATAATTAAATGGAATTTGATAACATAACACAGCATCACATGACACAAAACTCTGTAAATCATGGGAAATGTAAACATAGGGCAGTGACAATCATTGCATAATGTTTCAGCGTACAGCAGAGAGCACTGTTTATATCTCTGTGAGATTCAGTTTCCTTTCTGCCATTGAGAAAAGTTTGCTTAATAGTACCAGTCAAGACCTCAGCCTTCAAAATCACTATTTTCATCTGCAGGAGGAGAACAGCCAGCAGACCAGTGTATTTCAGCAAACACCTTAAGTGAGGGGCATGTATACAAGTTCTCTGGGTGGTTTTAGTGTTGTCAAAACTGCCAGAAGGATAAAGGAATTTAAAGGAAAAATATATACATCTGCAAATAAGTTCCGTCTTTTCAGTTGACAAGCACTGGAATTAAAAAGAAATACTGGAAAGCAGCATAGAAACGGATGTTCACCCATCCAATCCTACCTCTTCAGAAAACTTGCCATGTGAGGAAAAACTACTGTGCACAAGAGACAGCTTCTCTCTCGGGGCAGGCTGGTTATGATGAGACAAGCCACAGTGCCACACACCTCAATGCATGTCTGCCCAGATCCCTCTCACAGAGGTCTTGGTTGATAAAACAGGACTTTGCAGCATGTTCTGCACCCCGGGGTGTCATTATATTACTAGTAACACTTATTTGTAGCTTCCCAAAGGTTTCTCTATCCAGATCAAGAACCTCATTGTTTTTGGCATAGTAGAAAGAGAAAATCCGTCCCCAAAGAGCTAATACTTTAAACAGAAAGTACTAACAGTAGTGATGACCCAAATCAAAATTCTAGAGATACTTAATTTCTCCATGTCATCAAATCACTTGGCTATAAGTAGGACAGAATTGGAATAAAAGGAAAACATGCTCAAGGATATACTGTATGTAATTTATTACATAATTAAATATTTGTGTGTCAGCTATCCTTAGATGTGGGTCTTCCAGCAACCACTAAAACCAGGAGTCCACTGTAAAAACAAATAGGTTAGCACCTAAAGGCTGTAATCTCTACTAATGCAATCACTTAAATTAGTAGCATTTTTTCATTTCATTGTGTTGGTTTAGGTTCAGTTTTTGAAGCTAAATTGCCATGAATGTTGGAGATATTTTAATTTTATTTCATACTGGATGTAATTGGGCCAACTGGGCATCATTTTCTATGTCATTGTAAAGAGCACTTGTCCTGGTTTCAGTCAGGATAGAGTTAATTTCATTTGTAGCAGCTGATGGAATGCTGTGTTTGGGAGTTAAAATGAAAGCAGTGCTGATAACACCCTGATGTTCTTAGTTGCAGTCAGACAGTCAAGGACTTTCTTAGCTTCTTCTATTTCTCTATTCTTGAGAAAGGAGGGGCGAAGCCAGGACAGGTGACCCAGATGGGCCAAAGAGAGTATTCCATGCCAATTACGTCCTGCCTAGGAAGAACGGGGGGCTGTTGGGAAGAAGGAGAGGGGCGGTCTCGGGACGCGTGGTTCTTGGGGGGACGGTCGGTTCCGGGACAGCTCTGGGTGGTACGGCCTGAGTTGTGTGGTTCGGTGAGAAACTGCATTGTGTATCAATAGTTTCATATTCTTTTGCTCTAAAGTCCTGTTAGCATTGTTATATTTTATCTTTCTGTTATCTTAGTAAACTATCCTTATCCCAACCCACGGGCCTCTTAGTTTCTTGGTTTTGGAGTTATTTGCCCCTTCCTTTTCCCTTCCCTTGTTTCCCTTTCCCTTTTTCCCTTTTCCCCTGCTCTTTTACTTTAAGAAGCAGGCAACTGCGTGGATCTCGGCCCACAGCCGGGGTGAAACCACGACAGCACTGCAGAACTGAAAGTGTAGGAGGGAACTGGGGTTTTTAAGTTTGAGAAGATGCTGAGCTGAGAAGTACCTGTCTATGTCAGTCCTGGAGCTTAGGAGAGGTTCATGTCCAGTGTGACATTTCATTCACTAATACACGCTCCTTAGCACTCACTGGATAAAATCTATTCAAACACATTAACTTCCCCAATTTTTTTATTAAAGCTCAGGCATGGACAAACTGAAAGGTTAACTCTATCCTCTGGGCAAAGGGGGACAGGGAATAGCATCATCTAATCATGCTGCAGTTCCTGGGGAGCAGACGGTTCAGCTGCTTGAGAAAATTCAGAGAGGTTTAAAGGGACACTCTTAAATTTGTAGTGTAGTATTTTATATTGAAATATTACTTGATTCAGCTCAAACAGAGCTGGATTATTTGTAATTCTTCCTTTTCTCTGCAATTTCCTCACCTGAGTGATTCCTGACTTGTGACAGCCATTCCATTAAGATTACGAGAGTGAACAAAATCATACCATGGTAGTAAAAGACTTCAGCAAGATTGCATCTACCAGAACCAAAACCAACAGGGTTTTTATAAGATTTGTAGTGTGTGACTGACACACTGAGAGCCAACAGTTCAGATTTTAAACGAGGTATTGATGAAGTCTTCATTCCTTATCCTCCTTTGTCTAAAAGCCGACACAACCAATGACTCCAAATATGGTTCTTTTTTACCAAGAAACAAAACTTCTACAGTAGTTTCCTAGAGCTAGTTTTCCCTCCCATGGAAATCCTCACCCATTTTTCCAAGTTCCCTCTACAAGTGTGACCTCAGCTCCAGGAACTCCTCAGCAGCCACTACTGCACACAAGGACAATTACACCCCCTAATTCCCATCCAGCATTTTACTTCCCTTCCTTCCTTGCCCACACATCCCATTTCCAGGCATCAGAAAAGGCCCCTCATGGCAGATAGTGTAGCAAATGGCAAGTGACTCACCATGCACCTTCTGCACCAATTTATTAGTAGCACCGTATCTTAAAAGTTCACATTAGACACCTGAATAGATCGGTTGAGTCCAGACTTCCTGAGCACCAATTTCCCATTGGTGGGTTATATTTTGGCAGTATACTAATTCACAGAGTAGATGTCTCAGATAAGATGTGGTCCTCAGTAAACTTCAAAGACAAAGGAACATAAATCTCATACAAACCTCTTAGTAATTTTTTTCAGCTACCTTCCCATAAACACACACATTTAAAAGTGAATTTCTATTTTCTCCTCTCCTTTAGGGTAAAGTTTGGCTGTCTTTATTAATTATTTTTCTCTAGAAAAAGATTTTTTAATTCTATGAACTCTCATTTTCTTGGTGTGGTTTGAGTTTGGGAGTCCTGGACTTCCTTTCCGGTCACGGGTTACAGCAGAGATAAACTGAAGACTAAACTTAGCAAATTCTCTCCACTAACATCGCAGACATGACTTCAAATAAAAGGCCAAAATGCACAAATGTTCTTAAGAGAAATGTAATTTAGACTATGAAGATTACTACAAGCTCAGTAGAAAATTTTATTTATCCCTGGGAATATCAACACACAGACTCCACAGGACCAGAACTTTCCCAGTGCCTTAAAACATAATTTTGAGTAAGAATCCTCTGGGAATTGTGAAAGAGACTTTTGAGCTCCCAAGATCTGCACAATCCAGTAAAGGGTGTGGAATTACCAAGGAAGGATAATGGTACTGCCCTCTTCAGTAAGCGGCTTGAGATCTGATGATGAAAAGCACTAGATAAGAGTGAGGTACTATCTATGCCAACACTCAAATCAGACAGCCTCATGTACAATCTGTTTATTTTTATAGTGAAGTATATTATACTGCCAAAAGGACACTTCATCATCTATAATAAATATTCATCTACATGTATCATGCACTTGAGCTGCATGAACGATGAGATCAGAGTACAGAAATGTATGAGAAATTCGCAAGATAAATGTCACCTTTCAGTGTTGTTGTTGCGAATAAAGTGCAGATGGATATAAACAAAGTCAATTATTTCATGCAAGTGTTCCTTGACTCAACATAAGCCGTTCCTTATGCCTAGACTAAAATCTTAAAGCTCATCGCTTACCTTTCATCAGAGAATGGCAAGAAGAAACAACTTGAAGTTCCACTAACAGGATAATCACATACAGTAACACACACTTCATCACATGTATTTTCCCAGAAACAAAGGTCACATGCTATGGTGTAGCAAATGTCTTCACCTCTGCCTACTAAATAGCTACATTACCTGAAAAATTAATATTTTGATGAGCACTAGCAGAGAATGTGGCATATAAATTGAATTTCCACATGTAGTTATCACCCATCAATGACTGAAGCATAGCCAAATATGATATCTGTGGTTGAGGTCTGGTAGAAAGGGAAAAGAAATTTTAAAGATTCTTTAACTTTTCTGATTCCTTTTTTTCTTTTTTTAGTATACAGGCTTAGGATTTGCTAGTTGTTGAATACATGAACATATGTTCTAATGTTTTTGCTGTTATCCTTAGCTTTTTTAGGGAAGGAAATATTTTTCCTGGAACAGTCTTTTATTTGGTTTTAAACATACAACTGGTCCATGAATATACAACAACTTCTTTCCATGAGTAACATGGAGAACAGTAGATGCAAGAACTGTAATTTGTAATATGCCCAAAGAGGAAAGTTACACAGCACAGGAGGCACCGTTTCCTATGCTCTGTCATCTACAAATAAAACAAGTCAGAAAGAAATTTTCTCAAAGAACCAGTTTTAAGATTCAATAACTAATGAATGTGAACTCAGAAAAAGTGTTTTATGCTAATAGGGAGCCATGGATGGTGATGTCATGGCATTGTCACCTCCATGACAAGACAATGGGGTTAAGTGTTATGTATAAACATTCCAGTCATAGTCTGGAGGGTTTTTTTCTCTTCCAACTAGAATTTTGGTGCCATTTTAACACTGCAACCCAAACAGCGCCTGAAGATTCAGCCCTGTGACTGAGTGCAATCACATTGCGTCTGCTTAACAAGTCAACTGTGACTGCCTTCCTGCCTAGGCAGAGAAAACCACCTATACATCACACTTGGTCCGTGCAACCCCAGTCACAAGGCTGAACATATTAATTCATCTCAGGTAAGGCAACTTGATCTACTTCATCTGACAGACACGGCAGCATGAAAATGGGGCATGGTCACTTGCTCAACCACCTTTGGCTCCGCATTTGCTCATACACCAAAATACTATTCTCTCACGCTGTCCAACAGCACGAGCCAAAAATCCACCAAAGCCACCTCTATCATTTGCATAGGGCTTGGGTTTAAATTTCCCTTGCATTCTGAGTAAGCAAAGAGCCCATTCTGCCAACACTTATTGACTCCAGCAGTAAATGTGCTGCATGTGTTACCTCCAGGCTGCAGCTTACTGCTCCCTGAATAAGTGTTTGCAAGATCTGACACTGGGGTTTCGGACTCCTGCCCCTGCACCAGGAGCTGGCCAGCCTCTCCTGCAGTTTTACTGAATCGTGGGTTAATGAAATATAGGAGAATAAACAAAGATGCTGTTCTCTTGAAAGCCACTACATCTGAAATTTGGCAGGTTGCAGTACATTATACCACCAACCACAGGGTCATAATGTCTAAATACATCGTGTATAGAAAATAGCTACTGAAAAGTAAGTATAGTCAGCATTTGTAATAAATAATAGCTAATAAATAGTGAAAGCATTACATTCTAGGATGTAGGATCCTATGTCTTCCATTATTTAGTAATTTATTATATAAAATCCATTGACCTTTCCAAGCTTTCCTTTTTCCCTTTCTTTTTTTCGTGAAGCAAGAGCGTTAATTATGCTTTAGCTTTTTTTATTGAGCAACATTAGCATACAAATAGGCCATCAATAACCAATTACAATCTCCATCTCAGAAGGAAGAGAGCTACAATATTAAGTGAGGTTACTCACACATACACACAAGCCCTTTAAAAAAAAGACAGAGCAACTCACAATTGAATAATACAGGAATGCAGAGGAAAACCAGAAAATGATAGATGGATAAATATCAGGCTATCTTGCACGCAGGGAATTCAAGAAGGTCCTTCTTATTCATAGGCTAAATGTAAGTCTAGCAAAATACCACTAGTTTTCCCCAGACTGCTCTGCCAATGACTCCAGAGATTAAAAATCCGCTCAGATCTCATGCTGGTAACATTTATGAATTTCCTTCAAGTGGGAACTATCAGTTGTGTCAAATGGCACTGACTTATGTCTTAAGCAACATTTGACTTATTGCCAGTGAAACACTAAATCTGCTTGCTGCTTCTTTTATGGTAGAGAAACTATATGGGAGAAGGGGTTGTTTGTTGCATTTATTACTGTAAGAGTAGGTTTGCACTAAAAATGAATAATAAAACAATCGCCGTAATATTTCATTCTGTGAATTCATTGCTGCTGTGTCTTTCATCTAAGACTGGTTTAAACCCAAAAATGTACCCATTTGACTGAAATATTTTAAACTCAGTTCAACCAGTTTCTCTTCGTAATGATGCCCTAAAATTGACTTCAAATGTAAATAGAGGGTAAATTAATTTTGAACTGTCCACACAAGGTATTTCCACATATACCTAACATTTAAATCCATTTAGTCTTAAAAACAGCTAGGTATAAACATATGGCAAATCAGTCAATGCAGTTACAGAAGTCACTGACCCTCAGATGAAACGCAGTAAATAACCAGATGTTGGTTTATAGCCCATTGTGGAAAATGTAAACAGCTTACTTTAAAACCATCTTTGGTTGAAGGATGACCTCTTACACCACCCTGCCTTGATCTGTTGCAAACTTGTCGTTCAAAGCAGTTTATGCATATTCTGCTGGGGGAGTGCATGCTCTGATAAAATATTGAGTAAACACCTTGAATTAATGAAGTCAAAGTCTACTGAAGAAAAAAAAAACACACCTGTTTGCATCTTTCATGCAAGTTATCTTGACCTCCTGCCCTATGTTTTCTGCATCAAAATGATCATTAAATGGTAGAAAACTATGTAATGCTGATTGTCTAGAGGGCTCATCTTCTCTTTTAGGGCTTCAGAGGAAAAGTTGTGCCAAATCCTGCCTTGACAGCTGTAGAGATGATCCTCTTGATTGTCCACCTGTCCTGCCAGCAGCAAATATCATCTCCTACAAAGACACAGAACTAGAGTCATTCCCTCAGCAGATACCACAGTTTGCAAACTACCATTTCAGTTTAACCAAATACAAAGACAAATTAAGTTGTGAACTTGAGCAGCTAACATGCTAACACTCACTAGACCTTTCTATCTCCCTTTTGAGGGTGTTAGCTCACAGCTGTCTGGAAGGATTCAGAGGACAGCTTCCCCTTCATACAGTTTAACAACTCTCCTCCAGGTTTCCTCCAGTTCAGGTAAGACATGAGCCACTAAAGCCATAGCTGCTGTCAAATGGTTTCTGTGCTTTTAAAATACAATGTGACATGCCTAGACAGTGACAATTACATTTTAACTCCACTTTTCTCTTCAATTCTTGCAAGAACTCAATTTTATCCTCTGGCATTTTAGTGTTTTACCACCAAAACTATGCACGACAGATCCCGATGGCTTTTCCTGGTGGTATTAGTACATTAGTACACTGTCAGGGACCATACAGAAGAAATTCTCCATGCCATGATACCAACATTGCAAAAGAGCATAGAAAAAACTTAAGGGAAAATGTTCAAAGAAGCAGGTTTTAGGGTACAGGTCCATGAGATGGGGTGACATCACTCAACAACTTATCACAGTACTCCCCACCTTCCCTCTCCTCCCAACACCACTCACCCACCCCCTATCTCCACTCTTGGGCTGGCTCCTATGTCCTGTGAGTCATGCCTTTCCACCAATTCTATAACCCAACAGGCTGTTGGTTGGGAGGCAGAGATCCATTTCTGCAAGTTTAGCAAAGGACACTCAAGGAAAAAAGCCAGTGAGAGGGAGGAATGAGGCTATATAACCAAGATAAGAGAAGTGACCACTCCCCCTCCATTCACAGAAAGGGCAAGTCACCTAAAACCAAACCTAAGTCAATGTCATCTGGTATGGTAGGACATTTACAGCCATTTTCAAAACGTTTGCTGACCCATTCACAGGATCCTTGCCCTTTTGTTTTTTCAGGTGATACTGTGCAGGGAGTGCTACAGGCAGGACAATCTGGGAAGGAACACAGACTTCCCCTCTGGCTGTTTTCATGCTTTTGGAAATACTTAGAGAATAACGCTGTAAAAAGACAAAAGGGTTTCAAACTCTCTGCAATAAGAGGTGGCAATACGGAAATATGCTATTCAACAATTTGCTCCAGATTATATCTCCATACTTAATAGCACAAGACTAGTCTTAAGTAAGAAGAGGACTCTTCAAACCCATTTCTCTAATGTCTTATTTTGGATCTCTGGAATCTAAATGTGAGTGTTGCAATCTGAAATGTGAAAATTTAAATTTTGGTAGTTTATTAGTTTAAAAATAAATTTCTTTGAATCTCTTATATGAAAAATAGAAAACATAATCAAAATTAGCATTTCCCAAAAGAGAAAATGTTAAGGATTCTATCTTGGCAGGAAATCTTTTCTTAGAAAATGTGGGCTCTCACTCCAATTAGGTAGATTTTAGTACTCTCCTTATAACACTACACAAGCGTATGCCAAGGCAAAGCTTTTGAAGGTAATTATATTGTAACTCATTTTCAAGATATTTCAAATCAGCAGCCCAGCCCAAAGACATCCATTCCAATTCTTTTCTGATTTTAGGATTGCTGAACGTTCACATTTAATCATAAACAGAGACTGTAGAACCACAGCTGTTATTAAAATGAAGATAAGATAAATCTTAATTAACCGGTTGTACATCTGTAAACAAATAAAATAATCATATCTCCCTGAATTGCAAGGGACAGCTTTGCATCAACTTGAGGAGAAGAGATTTTTTTTTTCATTTCTTACTGATTACAAATTACAGTAATAGAATGTGTGCAGTATGAAAACAATAGATTTTTAAACTGCTCTTTAAAATTTATCTCCTTGGTTTAACTTGGGAAAGCTGGGAGCGAATGCACGTTGTTATGTCTGCCTTCCTAAAACAGAGACTTGAGTTGGAATAATAAGTGACAAGCTGTTTAGCTATGGTGCTCTGTGGGGCAAATCCATCAATGGGGCAACTCCACTAACTTCTTTAACGTTGCCAACACTCCTCCAAGAAATCACAGCTCTGATGTTGTCCTGGCTTTGATGATGACCACTTTCAGGTGTCTATCATCTCCATCGTTTTTTCTGTTGCAGTTGGGAAATTCTGACATGATCTATGTTGGCATTTCAAAACCTTACCAGTCTTCAGTCCACATCAATATTACTGGTAGGCTATTCCAGGATTATTTAAATTACATTGTGGGGTTGGAATCTTCTTTTAAGTTGAGTAAAACTTACTGGTTCTGTGGTATCTCAGTGACTTCACTAGAGTCACCAATTCATTTTACACAAGCCACCAAAAGAAGAACCATCAATGATGTGAATTTTCGGGTCTCTCTTGCTTTTACTGCATTCATTTGACCAAGTTAAGGCAAGAAGTTTGACCTGTTATTGCTCATAGTCACACAAGTGAAGAACTGGAAGTGTGGATTTTATCTCAGTAATACAAAAGTATTTCCGAAATGACTAATGCCTACCGACCAAACAAAAACTGACACCACCAGATTGGTTTTGATGCTGTTGTCTGCAATGGAGGAGAAAAATGTGGCCATTTCTAGTTGCCATGGACTTTCATTGAGCCTAGAAGTGTTTTCCCTTAATGAAAGCCAATCAGCTTTGGTAGGAGACGTCAAAAAATTCCCTTGAAAACAGCCTTGAGTGCAAAACTACATTTCAAAAAAATGAATTCTGGTTTCTGATTTCCTTAACAAATGTTGATTTCTTTAAATGTAAAAGTGTAAACAGAACGTGATTCCTGTGGTTTGGTTTGATTTGATTTGGTTTGCTTCACTTTGCTTTTGGGAGGTGAATAGAAGAAGACTTTTAGTGAAAACTTGACATTTCAACAGAAATTTTGCAGTACATATTTCACAAAAAAAAATTCAAAGGTAAAATCTTGATACCTTTTTTATTCCTCATGATATGTCGCTGAATGTGCAGTGGAAGTTTACACAAAGGCATTCTGAGATTCCTTAAAATACCAAAATATTGATATTTTCCCAGAAAAGATAAAAGTACTGGCTAAATGTTAACTGAAATAGTGCAGCAAGATTAGACAGAAGAGAATATTTATATTCCTCTGAAGATATGAGGTTCTAATCTTACGTGGATAATTTCACTCAGAATTTTTTAATTGCTCAAGTGAGAGGCTGAGGTATAATTTTGGCTTTGTAACTCACTGGCTGTTTAATGACAGAAAGAAAAGAAAATCTGCCAAGCTTTCCAGTGAGATGCAGTTAAAAGTATGTTTCTTTATTATATGCATAATTACAATCTTTAAACATTTTATAAAACAGCCAATTGATTTAAGAAATTAATAAAATGTTACCGGGGATGGGGTGGTGTTGTGGTGGTGGTGATTGTGTGTTACATCAGTAAGACATTCTTATACTAATGTGCAAAATCAGCCACCTATATCTGTCATCTACATATTTCCAGGAAAAAAATTCCTAGATTAACTTTGAAAGAGTTACTGCAACAACCCTGGAGATAAAAATTATAAAATTTCTACCAGAAAATTAGATTCTAGAATAAAACTGAGATGAGGAAAAAAGTCTTTAATGTATCAAATAAAGCCAAAGGAAACATATTGCCAAAAAAAAGGAGGAAAAAATTCTAAACTATATATTTTAAAGGGCTATTTGGATGAAAGACTTGAGATAACACTACTTATTCCTTCTCAGTTTCTCCCCCTTTTTCCTATTTGGCGTCACTACAAAGCAGTAAGCACCATCTGCCTTTGGATTTTTGTGCTGCTTTGCCCATGGTGCTTCTATGAAATTTCCCTTGGGCCAGAAATTGCTGAGCAACCTTATCTTCCCAGAATCAGTGTTTTTAGGAGGGATTCAGCACCTTGAAATCACAAATTCCTATCACAGGCTTTCTGATTAAGTGTGGCTGAATCCCACTGGCCTCCTTCCAGATGGCTACTCAAAAGACCTTAGTTGTTTGGCATTTTAAACCAAGGACAAGCAGCTCCAGAGCTTGGGTGCACACCCACCATTCATTGCTTTTTTCTCTACTTCCTTTTTTGTCACAAATGAGGTAGATTGGGTTGGAGTTTTCCCCCACCATGAGAAGGGCTCTTGCTTTAACAGGGTCCTCACAAATCACTGTCTTTAGTCCCTGGCTGAGACCCAAACATGAAATTGAACCTCTGAGGCCAAGATTACACACCAGACCAAATCCTCTCCAACCTCAGGCTGTCACCTCTCCCCTCCCACAGTGACAATGTGCTCCCACCATCCTTCTGTAGTAATTCTAGAGGACCTGATGCTGCAAGTTGAGGCAGTTTGCCTTGCTGATCAGATGAAAAACAATTCCCTGGCTGTCTGAGCTTGCTCATCCAGGAGTCACAAGCACTCAACACTGGACACAGGGTGGGCAGAAGGGTAAAGTACTGTTGGAGGTACAAGGAACAGCTCTTTGTAGAAGAACATGTTTACGTTGATAATGTGTAGTATCAAATTGTACTGTAGGTAATGTGTCCTTTGCAAAATATTTCCGGGGGGACAGCAGATCCCAGAAATGCTTTGTAGAGTATCATCTCACTGAAGATTTTTCCTTCTATATTAACTTCAATAAAGAATTAACAGAGTAAAACGAGATAGAACTGCCCTTCCCACAGGGTAATATAGACCCCCCTCAGTCCTGGAATAAACGCTACAGGAGTGTCTGTATTGCCTTTATCTAATACATGAATTAACTCAAATGATCTGGCAACCAGTTAATTTTGGAAGAAAAATTCTCATCTGCACATGCCCTCAGCAAAGATCAGGTTTCTTTTTTTTGTCTGATCTCTCTCTCACCACTCTTTAAACTCCCCCATGAGAAAGCATATTACCCTTTAGCTGTTCCCCAGCACACAGCCTGCTGCTGGCCCGCACCCAGTGAAACTCCAACCCATAACAACATCAAGAAACAATTGCTGCTCCTGCTATCACAAGAATCCTGTTCAGCTTTGGGGGTGGGCGGCTCAATCACCACCTTCATAACAGATCATCCAGGCCAATGAACAATTCACTTTTGGAGCTACAGATAAAGAAATCCTAGAAGAATGAAAAACACCACCCAAAATACCTCTAAGGAATTATATTCATATTGTGAAGATTTATTTGTAATATTGTTAAAGAGATTACTGTTTATAAGTAGCCTTGTATCTTTAAAATGTTTCTAACCAATATGTATTGGAGGCTTACACACACACATCCCCCACCATTATCTCTGGGGCTTAATACTTTATCAGCTGTGGAAAACCATGGGGATACTTAAAACATCAAACAAACTATTAATTTTCTGATTATGGAAATGGGTAGACTGCAGTTTGTTTCCTAGAACAGCTTCTCCTGGGGGAGTTGAACACAGTGTTTGGAAAACCTTGGGGTTTTTTTTAAACAGCAAAAACCCACAGATTGTTATGCACTGAGTGACCAAAGCAATAAATCTTTAAATATCACCCCAGACATTTAAATACATACAGAACAAGCTAAAAGACTTTAAAAATCCACAGACAGGGGTAAAAAAGAAAAACTACTCTGGAGGTGGAATAACCTGATGAGTATCTACCAAAGTATGTGTCTGTATGTGGGCAGGTCACCCGAAGATGTCTTTATAGTCATCAGAGAATTAGACAAACAAATTAATGAAGATGGTGACACAATTAATCTCATTAGTTTTCTACATTCTTAATTGCATCTTACCACTTCTATTAACTGCTTTGACTAGATCTCCCTTGGCTATAATAGAAGTTCGTGATGTGAAGATCTAAAAATGATGGACCTCACCCTAATCAGCAAGGTGTTTTCATCTCTCCAACACCAGAGAACCTTCATCGTTGTCCAGACATAATAAAGTTCACTCTCATATCTATATTTAATCTGAATATTTTCCCCACTGGAAACCTGTACTGAAATCCTCAGTTGAGGCCTTTCTAACCCATGTGTAACCATTTGAGACCTGGTGTGTACAAATCTGTAAACATTATGTGCTTAAGAGATCACACAGAGTACAATGCTTAAGTAAGAAAGATTCACACACCTGTAAATTCTTTATTAAAAGTGTTGTGTAGGAGTACCTGAAATGTGGTGACATGACAGCATTCAAAAATGGACCAGAAGAGCACAAGAAGAATTTACTTGCAAATATCTAGTGGCCCAGTATATACAAACTCCAAGCTGGCAGAGTATGAATACGATTAAGAGATGAAATTACGTGCCTCTAGCCCAGAGTCTAGGCACAAGACAGTTGAAGAAAAAACAAACAAACAAACAAAAACCCCAAACTACCTTGTGATGCCATGTATATGTCATATGGATGATTGGCCAGAAACCTTCCTGTTGTCCTAATATATATGACAGACAGACAAACAGGTACATGACATGTCCAACCACCCCTAGCAAAACGGCAGCTGCAGGTTACACAGGCAATGGTCACTCCGCTGCCCATGAATGAGCATTGAAGTCCCCAGAGAGCCCGAACTGGGAATGACCAGCATGCTGATTAACTTCCTCACTTTTGCAAAGACTCTTAGTTTTGGTTTGAATATGAACTTACTTACCCTCCCTTCTCAAGGCACAATCCGTGCCTTTCTTTATGAGCATGATGTTGGCAGCTCTTGTGAACAGGTCCCTTGATAGTGCACACAAAGCGGTGCTGTTCGATAGCGACCGCACATTTTTGCCCATATCTACCAGAAGAAAAGGTGTAATAAATCTGGGATTCAGTAGTTGGATCTTCAGGACTTGCTACCTTGGTCAAATCACAGCTTTCCACAGACTTCCTATGCCTGTTTGTGTGTGTGGCCATGTCTCTTTGTGCTTTATCCTCTTCTCCTCACCAGCAAAGCAAAGAGAGCAGCACTTCCCTTGCTAAGGCTGAATACATCAAAGATTGTGATGTACCCACATATTTTGGCAATAAAGTTGCAGCAGTATCTCTGATAGATAAAATCTCCTGCAAACAAAATACTGGATTCTTTTAAAAGAATATTTTTTTTTTCAGTTCAATCAAGCTAAAAGAACAATATGCATTATACAAACAGGTTTTCTGATTTAATTACCACAGTTTCAAAGTCCCCTCCCGTACCTAACACTCAGGGTTATGGAACCTGTTGCCAAGCAATTACCCCTTAAATTTGCTTTAATCCATGCCGATCAGTTCCCAGAGTTGATCATTACAGCAGATTTTAATTGCTTTTGTTGGCTTGTATGTTGCTGGAGTTCAAACAGAAGAGATTAACAGCAGGCTGCCAGCCGGGAATCTCTTTGAAAAAAAGGCGGGAAGCCGAGTTAAAAACCTCACAGTGTACTTTATTTCAAGGACTTCCCAGAAATTGTGGTTCACACCTATATAAACCTTAGAAAAGGTCTGTGGGAGTTAGATCCTGATCTCTCTGCTATCAGTTTTATAGCGGTTCCGGCCGTCTGTGTCATATGGAGTGACATGCATGAAAGTCGATACAGAACTGGAAAAACAATGACTGAATCACAGCAGAAAGAAGGATAAGGACATTATCTCCTGACAGAGCAGTATGTGAGACAGACAAGACACCAAATGCATGTAAATCACAATCCCATGTCACTAGGAGAGATGGTCCTGAGCTGTCTTCTTGTGTGGTTTGGGTCTGCAGGTCCCTGGGAGAGAAGGGAGCTCTCATTTGTATCCTAAACATGCAGCCCAGTTCCCATCCCTTCAGATCACATCGTTTATCTTAAGGAAGCTGCCAGGTGCAGCAAGACGCTGGATTGCATCCCTGATAAAAGCAATCTTTTCCTTCAATAACGTGGTTTATCTATCAAGAGAGACTGCTTTTAGAAAAGGCCCAGTATGTTTGCAACATCCCCCCCATAACGAGGATAATGCACCCAATATAGTTGATACTGTGGAGTGTTTGTCAGGAACATCTTCATTTAAATACCAGATATATTTGCAGCCATTCAGCACTTTCCCATTTAGCCCAAACGTATCCGTTTCTCTGGTTTTCTGTTTGCTGCCTATGTGAACATCGAGAACCCCCACTATGCTTCCTTACTCTTAACACAGATTCCAACTAATATAAAGAGGGGGAAGTTTTGTCCACACACTACATTTTTCTTCCCTCCCACACCATCATTATCTCTTTTCCTTTGTAGCTCAGTAGCACCTAGAAGTTTTGGCAGCATACCAGGGTTTTCACCAGTGCTTGGCATTCTGTAGCCACATGGCAGTCTGAGGCTCTAATTAGGTTGGTATCGCAAAACTGCAGCAAAGGAGTGACAGTGCATACACGTGCAGTTTGCTTGGGAATGGGCAAAATCTGCAAAGAAGAAAGGGAAGGACATCGAACGCCCATCACATGCAAATATGATGAGGGATAACTGGGTCTGCAGTAAGTCCGTGGTGGCACACGGTCACGGTAGAGTGACAGAGTTATGCTTACGTAGGTTACGTGGGCGGAACGCGTTGGTAGGTGCTACAACCACCGAGAGATTATCGGTCACGTTGTATGTTTACACATAGCTGCACTATGACAAGAATAGAATTTATAGGGAGGGAGGGAAAGAAAAAAGCTAACCTCGTGGGAATTGTGGTGCCCACCCAGCATAACAGGAGCCCAAAGCAGTCCCAAGCTTTAGATCAAGACTCATGAGAAGTATCTTCTTACAACTCCCAGCAGAGGTACTCACCACAATCTCAGGATAAAGGCCTAGAGCAAGAGCCATGCCACGCTTGTAAAAGCAAAAGGATTCTTTCTGCACGCAGAGACTGCAAGTGTCAGTGCTACAAAGTTCTCTTTCCTCCTTCCTTCTCTAGATAAACATATATTGTTTATTCATCCAAACACGTATGCTCAACAAGGATGTGCAATAGGCAACATTTAGGATGTGGCTGTAATTTGGGATCTTGCTACCTTGAAAATTATTTAAACTGAACAAAAGAGGAAATGATTTTTACACCTTCATCATTCTTTGGGGAAAAAAACAGGGGACTGTGGTAAATAGAAAATTAGAGAAACATAAAGAAATTAAGGTGGAGATCATCAAACTCAAGACAGACATTTTTAATGAAGATATTGATGATGGACAGGCAGCAGGCACTGTTTACACTGTATGGCACGAGACTATCAAACAAGGAGAGTGGCATTACACAACCTTGAATAAAAGAGATGGACTGGAATGCAAAAGTACTGACTGTGAGGTCCCACATCTGGGAATCAGTACCACTGTCATTTATCATGACTAGGGGCTCTTAGGAAAGTGAGAAGAAATTGTGTATCTGGTCAGCTACATGCCACCACTATGGCAGCCATATAATAAAGGAGAACGCAATCCTGAACTGTTATGGGATGTGATATTTCCAGAAATAAATAAAATGGGATTAAAGCCACCACACAAAACTCTGAGAATAATGTGCACAGTTCCAGCCACACATTGTCAAAGCAAATTAAATGGGAATGGATAGGAAGAAAATTTACTAGCACAATCCAGGAGAAATACAATCTTGTCAAATGAGAAATATTTTTCTTGCTCAATCCAGCAAACCAGATCATCAGGAATAAACCTCCTTTTTCTGTAACTGTAGGGTCTGAATAGGGAGTGAAAAAAAGGATATTTAAGCTGAAGCACTTTGGTGACTCAAGAGAGAACCGAGCACACACTAGCCATGAATACAGTCAGCCTGGAAACAGGAAGAAAAATTCTAACTATCAGAGTAATTAATTTTTAGAAATTTCCATAGGAAATACCCTAAAGCATAGAGTTATGGTGGAACTTGATAACTTTAGAAAAGACATTTTTATGATGTATTTGCCTCCAACACAATGGGAACAGATTTAGCGAACCAGAAGATCACTTCCCACTCTGTCTAAAAAAAAGTCACCCTTTGTAAGAAAAGAAAATCTCAAATTGTAAATATCCTTGAACCCTCAGTGTGAACATTTTCAGGAGTTTTAAATAGTTCTAAAATTTTAGAGTTTCACCTATGGCACATAAGTTGCATATCACACATCTGTTTGGCTCTTAGGTTTTTATATTTAACTCAGAAAGACATTTTTTCCCTGTCTGTGGGATCTCCTAAATACCAGATTAAAATCATCTACATCAAATCCATCTTAGACATCGGTGGCAGCACTTAGTTCTTCCACCACCACAGAACAGGGTTTTGTCAGGCTCCCTCAGCTAGACAGGATTTTTACATCTGGGAACACAAACCAAGAAAAGCTTAGGGAAAATATAACAAGAAAAAAAATACTCACTCTGGCTGAAGGGAAGTGCCAGATCTTGCTGCAGAAAATGACTGGTTTAGTGCTTATGTAGGTTTTTCCTGCTCAATTTAAAGGGACAACACCTAAAAAAGTGTGCTAAGACACACTTCTGCAGAAAAGAAGGCTGAAAATTAACAGAGTAGGAAAGACGGAGACAGTTGTTCTAGGAGACGCATGTCAGATTTTTCTTTTCTTAAATGCATCGATGAATTGGAATTGTTGGACCTGTGCTGGCCAGCATCCACACAACTCAGGTGCTTACCCATGTATGGGGCTTGCCTTGACCTTGTGTTGATGTGATGGTGCCAGAAACTGTTTCAGTGGATTTCAAGTCAATTTGAGCAGACATTCATACAAAGCAGGGAAATTCACATTTGGGTTGGACTGTTTCAACTCAGCTTCTTCTGCTATTTTGTTAAAGCCAGATCCTCTCTGAAGACCTAATCTGTGGGTCTTGATGTCTGTGCATATCTACGGACAGGAAAAGAGAGGTTATATATATCTTTTTGCTTCCAACTCTATGTCCATGAACACCAGCACTCTTGAGAGCTGATTTCTGAAGCATCTGCATATTGTAGCTCATTGCAGCCCATGACACAAGCTGTGGCTGAAGCTCTTCCCATGTCTGAGGTATCTACAGGAGCCCTCTCCAGTGTGGATTCACTACTTCCTTTCCCACAGCTGAGGGCATGTACAGGATCACCTTTTTTATTGGACTGATAATTCTCACTAAACTTGGAAGAACCTACTTATGTTCACAGTTTTGTGCTCTTCCACCAAATATGACCAGTCAGCAAACAGGTTCAAAATGTACCAGCATAAGACACATGAGCATAGTTAAAAGGTGCATCATAATAAGCCTCTTCTTTGAAAACAAGGTTAAAAAATCTGTCTTAAAATATAGAAAGTAAGTTACAGCATACAAGAGTATTAATTTCTGTTTTCAAGACTTTGGTTACAAAGACCCTTCCTATCACTTTGTAGACACCTCATCAAGCTGATGGACACAGAAGTAATTCCTGCACTCACAGAAGCAGCAAAGTTTGGATTCATCCTTCCTCATGTAGTCTGAAGATTCCCTTATACTTAGTGGAGATAGAAAAAAAAATCAGAATTGCTTTCCTATGATGCTTTCCTCTCTACATTGGTGACAGAGAAAACCCAGAGTAAATATGGGCCTTGTAACTCTAAGTGCTGACTCTGGCTGGAGCACTGTGTTCATCCCACCACAGCATTTCCGCTGGCACAAATTGTTCTGGAAGAGCTGCAAAAACCTCTGAGCAAAAACTTGATCCAGGGCCCATAATCACTGCAGAGCACCCTGGCTCTCTGAAATGGAGGAGGATGGTGAAAAAGGTTTGTTTCAGGAGCTCTAAACAGACGTGAGACCATATCCTTCATGCTGATGTTACCAGCTTGCCTCCTCTGGCATAAGGAAAACATTTATTGCCCTCTCTTCTGTGATTTGCCATTTTTACTGTGCCAAAGCAAGGTTTTATAAGTGCTCTCTGTCTTTGCACATTAAGCCCAGGGTGTGTAAGGTGAAAAGAATGTGGGGCTGGTGGAAAGAATGCATAGATTTCTTAAGGAAATTTTTCATTGTGTGTCAGAGACAAGAGAACCAAAGGGTCTTTTATCTGTAAAAGCAAGGAATTTGAGGAACAAATTTTAGGCAGGAAAGTCTAATGTGTTGGGTTTTTTTTTTATACTTCCTTTGGCCTGCGGAAAGCAAAGGTAAGGCAAAGAAAAGCAATGTAATTTAAGGTCATACGGGAGGCTTGCATTCAGCTGTCTGTTCTGCTTTCCACATATATTTTGAGGTGTTCCCATACCACAATACAAGCAGGCACTGGACAGAGAGATGGATTAAGCAAAGCAAACTTCAAAACCAACTGCAAAACCAACACTGTTGTAGTGCTGAGGATTAAAAAAAAAAAAAAAGTGGATTATTTCATGTTTCAGATCCTGTTACAAATACTTTGCTCTGGTCTTTGAATTAGTGCCTCATGTTGCACATTAAAAGCATTTGGGGAGCTAGCCATTATCTAATGGGAGAAGGTAGATGAGGTACTTTTCAGTGAGGACAATTTAGAGGAGAAAATTAATGCAAGCTTATTAAGCAAGAGAAAAAAAAAAACAATCTAAGGTGCATTGTCAGACTTCAACTGCCAGGTTTGAAGTCAAAGCAAACATTTGGCGTATACCCAAAGATCTATGTAACTCCATACCACCAAAGCCCACTGAATCAACTTTGCCACCTTTACATTTCACAAATTAACACAGCAAATGTCATGGTTGTCTACATCTGCCTTCTCTAGCTAGAAATCTGTGACTTCATTCCAGTTAATCTACCTATCTTTTTTCCTTCCTCAGATTTGTCTTACCTAGATATAAGATACAAAAGCCCCTTCTGACACAGATCTAAGTCCTTTGTGCTTTTAGTCATACGTTCCAGTATGAATGAGATGTTTGAAATGTTAGTCATAAAAGAACTATCCCTCCAGAAGAAATATCATTATCTGACAGTGCACAAAGTGCATGTTAAATTGCCATTAACTTTCAGGCATTTAAGGCTTTTAATTTCTGAATGTAATTGTAAAAATGAAAGCTTTGCTACCACCTCAAGCTTTGCTAATCACATGGTTAAAAATCAGACAAACATCATCAACAAATGCAGCTCAGCTTGGTGATGGTTACCACCTTCACCCACTGACTAAAGATATTTCCTCCTCCTTCCCACAGGATGCAAGAAGGGGATTTGGGTTTTGTGGGTTTTTTTCAATGTAATTAATGCTCAGTTTCATTGCATTTATACTGCTTTATTTTGCTAATTTACTGTTTATTTCTCTTTGCACTAGCAAATCACAAGCCATAATACATATATTTATTTACAGCAACCTTAAATGTAACAGAAGAAGCTTCTTCCTCCTTTAATACACCTTCTATATATACACTTTTCCTCAACAACTTCTGCTTTGGCCTTTATCTGAGACCCCACCCTTGGATACCATGCAACGCACATCATTTACATGTTCATTCCCAATTCCAGCTCACACAATGGGAGTGAGTTCCTTAGGAAGACAGACAGTCAGATACCGAAGTTTGAGCTCCTGTTCAGATATCTTGCTATCAGTATCCCATAATCCTGCTCTATTCCCTGCATTTGCTTCCCATTGCCATATCACAGCCAAATGCCTTGCCTGACCATAAAACCTCAGCTGTTCAGATGGATTCCTGCGCCTCTCTGGAGCCTGGCACCTCAGTCTGGCTCCTTGTTGGTGTGAAAATTTGTTTACAGTCATGCAAAAGCCAGATTAGGGCTGATGTGGATGAACTCTGCAAGGTATTCTGTTCAACAGTAAAACCTCAGGCATGTGCACAGAGCCAAGAAAGCCCACTAATACACTGAAACAGTAAGGACTCACCAGCAAATTCATTTTCCAAACTGATATTGTGTCAGATCTGTGGATTGCACTGATGCCACCAATACTTTCGTCACTGGGTATTAAGAGTTCTTTTTCTTTCCTTTAATCTTCGAAGATACAACTTTCCACTTGATAAAAATCAGCAAAGCATGTTGATAAGCACGTAATCAGCTACGCCTTTAGATTAGGTTAGGTTTGATTTAGCATTATTAATTATTCTGCTTTCCAATGAGTAATTCAGCCAGGTGATTGCCTACCAAAGCCATAGCAGAACATCCACACATGTTGTGTAACCTGCAACTGTGCTAACCTGAAGGATTCCTCACAGTATAGAGATCCAGATAGAAAACGTGATGGATTGTGTAGGAATTTCTTCAATAGCTACAGTCATCCATAGGCCAACACCTGGAAACCGTGTCTGGTTTGAGATAGGGCATACAAGAACCAAAGCAGATGCAAAAGGACTATGAATCCTGGGTGCACTTTAACATGAGCAGCCTTCATCCCTTCTGGGCAATAAAACAGTTGAGGTTGCAGTGTCAGAGTAGGGCAGAGCAAGCACCTAAAGGTGAGCACAAGGAGACTGATTCCCAGCTAAATATAAAGAGCTCCATTGAATCAAAAAGACAAGGAAATGTGGTCAAAGGAACTACAAAGCTTTATGCCAACCCAGGGTGCAGGCAAGAGAGCTTTATAAGCGCACCAAGAGTAACAAATATTTCTCCATAAATTTAAAGACAGACAGACCCATTAAAAGATTAAGCTGAGCTCTTGGATGACACTCTATCAAACTACATACTACTCTTCTGGGCTGAGTGTAGGAGTTTGGGTTTGACTAAAGCTCATTTTGCAGAAATGCATGAATCTCTGATTAGAAGATGTCAAGAAATGGAAGATCCAGTCCTTCCCTTCAGGAGTCTACCCCAGATTAAAATACGTAAATAAATATAAAATAATGTCTTAATAACAAAACTTGCATTTAGCTTCCAACCTTTGTTTCTGCTTATGCCTTTCTCTGCTAGACTGAAGAACATTCAACATCTAGTATTTTCTTTCCTGGAAGTATTTGCTTCACAGTCAAGTCATCCCTGTATCTTTCTTGCTAAATTAGGCAGATGAGGGCCCTTAGGTTTCTCTCTGTTGCTTCTGCTTAGAAGAAAGGAGTTTGCTAACTAGATGGAAATCACAGATATCAATTACAGTATGTCCCTAAAAGAAGAGGAAATTAAGCAAGTTAATCAGTAAAATTGACTTTTTTTTTTTTAAGGTGAAAAGTGATAAAGAAGAGACAAAACAGATGCTGATAAAAACATCAACTCAGACATACAACGGGGAGTGTCCCTGTGGTCTGCTGCTCAGCCATTAGATGTCCCCATGTGCCATCGGGATAGGGCACTGGCCCGGCAAACAAGAGGGAACAACCACCCACTCAAGCTGAGCAGAAGCCTGCTCACTTGGTGTCACTGTGTGTGTTTTTCTCTTACACACTTATTGCTTGAGACCAACGATGAGTTTCTGAATGACAACAATAAGTAAGTGGTTCCAGAGGGAAGGCTCCAAAGCTGAAGCCACTATGAAAAAACTCACTGAGGATCTTATTTAAACACACACAGGTCCAACCTGAGTTATTAATGTTAGTGGTCCCTATACAGAGAAGCAAGGTTGGAGTAGACAACAGAGGCCAAGTTATTGATCGATGTTAATTTACACACAGATCAGATCTAATGATTTGGTTCTCCCACACTAGCAGCCAAATTGTATTTACTCACCAGAGCCATGCATGACTTCAGAAATCAAACACAGCAAGACCGTATCTTCAGCTGCTGTAATTTAAAGTCATCCAATTACCATGTTAGTCTGAAACACAAGTGAGATGGCTGGAACAGTTACTGCTCACTGGGGTAGCTCCCAAATGCTCCCCAAACCACTTCTGTTTGCAGCAACAGAATATGAAAGTAAACCTTGGTTTGGGGTTTCATCCATGGTAATTCAAGGTCAGCTTTACAAGTATTTCACCAGGATGATGACCACCAGGAGACAAATGGGGAAGGCAGCTGGAATCACTAACTGCCTTGGTCATCTCAGATCACGAGTGACCTTCACCCTTCATTGACAAGCATAAATACCTTCAATGACATTTTTAGTTGAAGAGCAGGTGCTTTTACCTTTATCTCTTATTTTAGTTGGCTGAATGTTGAACTTGCAACCCTTGTCCATCTACTGAATGATGCAACCTTTTCACTTCTTATAAGCAAAACACAGTAGTGCCCTAACCAGTACTTAGTCTTCCATCCACAAAATCCTTTCATTTATTAAAACAAGCAAAAGTTGATGGTCCTTTTTAAGCCTACTAAGTATCAACATTTCCTATGCATCAACGGATTACCCCCCACACACACACACAAATCATTAAGGAATGCAGTGATAGCTGAAAGATCATTTCTGGATTTACTTAGTCAACACACAGGAACATGGAGACACTCCCTTTTTCATTAATGTAGGAGCCAGCTTGGAGATGGCACAGGGAGTTTCACAACATTTCCTTTCTGCACAGATGAAAGGCTGCAGATTATTCAGTAGTGCAAGTGAGCCAGGGGAAGACAGGAACATCCAGGATGACAAGGCTGTCCACACCCATTAGCAGTTTTTAACCAGAGGACTAAGCCACAAGCAAATATGTGCCAGCTACCTCTGTAAAACTATTTCTTTCAGATGGTTCAAGGACAACGCTGCAAAGACTGCAGAGGAGAATGTGTCAGAAACCCACATGAAGAGCTGCCACCAACACCAACAGGCTGGTACTTCAATAGAGATGTTGATGGGGTTGGTCCAAGTATCTTCAGCTGCAGTTAAGACCCTGCATCCATCAGGGAAAGTTTCATGAGGCATTTGAGGACATGGCATTTACCTATGTCTCCGATGCTGTGCCAGACATTAGTGGCACTATATGCTTTACTTGGAAAAAACCCACATTAATTTCATGGCAATAATGAATATACAGTCAAAACTGCCCTCACCCCACCACACACACGTTGGTCTCTCTCTCATGCTAACCGACAAGACTGTAGGCAGGAATATATACTCTTCCTTTCTCCCCCATCTATCTTCCTCTCCTTCACAGACAGCAGGTACTTAGTCTGGCAGCTCTGGAGCAGTCAGTTTCACAGGCATACTTGGCTCATCCCACAAGTGGTTAACGAAGACATCAATAAACTCCTCAGCAGAGGACTCCAGAGATTTACCTCTGCTGTGCTCTCCCTTGTGGCTGGATTCCAGCAAGAAGCTGGCTTCTGGCTCTGGGTCCGCTAGGAGATGGTGGGAGCCCCGCACCCTGGTCTCTGGCTCCCTGCAGGCTGCACAGGGAGGTTTTGGCTCTGGAGCCCCAGAGCATGTTGCTTCCCTCTCGTTTGCTTTGGCCACTCTCAGGCGGCTGGCCTGAATCTTCCCTTGTTGCTGTTGCAATAATGGTTTGAGGAGCGTGGAGTCAAGGCAGGCCAGGAGACCTGGAGAGCTCTGTCTGGAATAATACAGGATTTGTTCAGCCAACAGCAGGCAGCAAGTCTGACGCTTTTCCAGGATGAGGGCCGTGATAGAAAATGTCTGAGGTTTTGACTCCAGGGCTATAGCCGGCAATTCAAAACCTCCTCATGTAGATGCACTTTTTATGGGCCATATGAAAGAATTTTCTGCCAGGACAGCTTCTGCCAGCTCCCCAAAAGCAGAATAAACAGAACACTTCTTGGGGGGGGAGGGGGACGACACGACGGGGGGTGTAAGGGCATGTTCACAACAGCTTGGGTGAGTCTAGAAGTGTTGCCTAAGAACTCAGAGCCCTACCTGGTGTTTGGTACATCAGCAGAAGCTCCTCAGGTAAAGAAGCTTGGCCACAAGCTAACCCAAAAGGAGTGAGGCAGGGGCTGTGCAGCAGTGGGGTCAGTGTCACATCATGTAACAGGGGGGACTCGATCTCATGTGCTCACTCTCCAGTGTAAATCCATCCCCTTCAGTAAATGTAGTTTCCCCTTTGGAGATCAACGAGCAAGGATGATCAATACACCAGAACAAAACTGAGATAACTGGGCAGTTTAAACCTTCCTCCCATCTCCCAGTAAGCATGACTACTAACTCCCAGAGTTGGAAGAACTCTCTCCTCACCCTCCTGCCTTGTCTCCCCAGATACTTCCAGCTGTCCCCCTCCTGACAGCTTGGGAGCTCCTTAGATCAATCCAGTTCACAGAAGTGAGCTCAAATGGCAGAAAACTCCCGATCACTTTTTGTTGGGCAGCTCAGGACAGAGAGTTAAATCAGCTCTCAGAGGAACCTACCTCCTGGGAAGTCATGAAGGAGTAGCTGGAGTGGAAATGCAATAAACTTGACTTTGAAACAAGATGCAGTTTCCTGGAGGTAAGGATGATTAAACACTGGGACAGTTTGCCAAGTGAGAGAAGGATTCCCTCTGCTTAGATCCTTTACAAGAAGAATTGATCTCTTTAACAAACCTGTGACTTAATCCCATTTCTGAGGATAAGTTCTATGATCCAAGAAAGCCAGGAGGAGAGATGGGAGTGAAATTTGGTAATCACTGCCTCCTTCATGAACTGGAGTCCATCTGTCTCTGAACATACCATAACTGATGACAGTCATGGTGCAAGAAGATCAGAAATATTTACTCCTTCCTCCAGTACACCCTGCTTCAAAAACAATGAGGTGAGGAGAGTGCTGGAGGACCTATGGATTTCTGGTATTTCTAACCCTGCATGTAAGATTTCACAAGTCAAGTCAGACAGTTTGACAGGCAGTGTTGGAAGAGTGCCTCTTCCACCAAGACATGAGGTCACCCTTGAGTGCAGGTACTCTATGGCTACCAAGCACTGCATCTCCTAATCCTGATACAAGCAGTAGCTTTTCCCCAGTAAACTACATTGGCCCCTGAGGTCCCACAGCAGGAATGAAGTCAGGTCACCTTGCTGCTGGTGTCTGGGATGAGGCATGAGGTGAGCAACTGAGAGACTCTCCCAGATAATGCATGACACTTGACAAGTCTGAATGTAGCCAAGTAGGTTTTAGACCTTCCAGGGATTCCCTTTAAGCAAGTTGATTTCCATCAAGGGTGACACAGCTAATCTCTTCTCTCCCGTGCCCTTCAGGGAAGAAAGGAGCAGAAACAGGACCTGGTCTACAAAGTAGTTCATATCATGGCTAACAGCATGTTCCTACTGCATTTGGCCTCCCTGTCCTATCCCTGGGCTTCACATGCTTCTTTGCCAAAAGCACATCAGCTCATCCTCCAAACAAGATCAAAAATGAAGGACAAAAGAGGCAAATTAGAAATCTCCTAGACAGCAATCTCTGCAAGAATCATTCTCCTTCAGCCAGTGTAAAATATTGTTTATACTTGTGGGATTGCTATAGCATCCATACTGGCACTAATCTCATTATGTATGGTTCACAGATTGTAAGGTCAGATATTTAGGATCATCCAGGTGGTATATAACACAAACCGCTGAATTTCAGCCCGAATTTCACCCACATCAACCCTGTACATTCAGTTCAGCAGATTGCTTGGGCAATGTCTTCTTTCAGTTGAGTGAGATCTATCTTCAACTTGAATACAGACACTTCATTTATATTTCATTTGAAAACGATGGCTAAGGTTGGAGGAAAACAGTAGACAACAACAAAACCATCTCCCTTAATGCACATCCCTCCCCACCCCAGAAAGTTAGGGAGGAATTCTGAGTAATTCTCACCAGAGGCACTCACATTTTATGCAAACTGCCGTAAAGTGGAAAATACCAGGTGACAGCTCCATACTGGAGATGCTGCAGCCCTCTGTGGGCTTATATAAAAAGCCATAATACACATAAAAGTCTAATGTGCCTTCAAAATTACCTCATCTTTTATTTAGAGGTTATTTCACCCTTGTCTTCCTTTATTGCTCTTTATATGAGTGAAGTGGGGAAGCTGGACAAAATTGAGGCAATTTAGGTTACTAAGTGGAACTAGAGTTTATGGTCAAAGTTAGGCTCTGGAGAAAGAATTCCCCATCACCACCCCCAGAGCCAACCCACCTTTCCTTTGCAGTCAGCTTCATTCTTCCCAGCTCCAGCCCCCACCCTCCGCTGAGTGATAAGGCTGTCTGCTAAAAGAGGAAAATACAAACAGAAAGCTATGGAGGGCAGCTGGGCGAGGGATAAAAATAGCAGTGGAGCTTTTTGTAGCGGCGTCCTTTGTACCACTGGAGTGAAATTTTTGGCAACATTTCTGTTTCATGGGGTCAGTGTCTCAAGGGGGAGCGTTACACATACACCTCCCCACACCTCCTCCCCACCCCCCCCCAAAAAAGAAAAAGATACTATGATACTATTGGCTGAGTTTTTGGCATGCCAGTGACGTGAGTTAGAAATCAGCTTGAACTATGCACGCAAAGACAACACCCAGGAAAACTGTGGAAAACCCCTCTTGGAGCCCAGGGTGATGCAGAAGGCAGAAGAGAAGTAGGTTCTGCTGTTCCCAGCTCCAACCTGCTTGACAGCCTGGACTTGCACCGCTTTCCCCCCAAATTTTTGTTGTCTCCCCTCCACCCCTTACCTATTTCAGAGCAGGCTGTCTCTCTGCACAGCACCTGGAAGACTGATTATGATCTCCCAGCTCTACCATAGAATAAATAGTTGGCTTCAAGGGCCACATATCTCACCAACTACTAAGAAGTTAAAAGATCCTAGTTTAAAAAAAAGAAAAGGTGTTATATTAATTTTAAGATTAGCAAGAGCAGCAGATTCCCAGCTATTACTTTCCCATTTACAATAGAAATAGTGCTGAAGAGAAAGTTGGAGTAATCAGGGGGAAGAAAAATGCCAAAATTATTGCTTCTTCTTCTTTTCATATTCTGAGATAACTCTCTTGTGCTTGCTGGTATAAATTATCCCTAAATATTTGGGCATTAAGGCAACATTTGAAGAGAGATTGATTGTCTTCTAAAGGTCTGCTGTAGCCTTCCAGTGAAGCTGCAAGTATTGGGTATCTTCCAAGACCAGATCCCAGACCCTTGTCTGCAATTCTCACTCTGCTCCAGCATTTCTATTTTGTTTCTCTGAAGGCCTTTTCCAACAACTGTTATAAAATAATCTGCCGGTGATATCACTGAAGCACTTCCCTCATCTGGCCAGATTTGGAAAACTTTCTGCAAACTGCTGAGCAAGCAGACTTTGCCGGCTCCTGTCTCTTAAACTGCCAAAAAAAATGCCAGACCCTTCCCCCCTAAAAACTCCCATATCCGGATATCCAAGCTCTGACTTTCAGAAGAACTGAATTAAGCAGTGAATTAAAACTCTGAAGTTTCAGTTCAGGTGTAGTTTAAATGCAAACCTGTGGCTTTCAGGCTTACAATGCACCTATATAGCATCAAATCAAATGTTTTCTGAAGCTGACTGAGAATGGAATTACTCCCTTCAGGTAGATATTCTTGTGTTTGTTTTAGAGGATGACACAGATGTAGATTCACTCAGTAGCTAATCAATAATTTAATTTTGATCCCAAACTAAATGAGGCTTGATAAATATCAGATACTTTTAAATTGGGTTTAATTAGTGTTTATGCATGCATTTGAGGGCTCTGATTCACAAACTGTGGCAACTACTTGCTGAAGCAACGTAACCTTCTTTGTGCTAGAAGCTACTGCCCCGTGCCCATGTCAGAGGCAGCAGGTAGTACTCAGACTTGCAGGGTTTGGGTGCCCTCATCCTAACGGGAAGTAATCTCGTAAACCTTATCACGATGCCCATGTTCAAAGGGAGTGATGTTGGTGATATGGAAGGGGAGAAAGGCACATGAAAGAGGCACCCAGGGAGGGGCCCAGCTTTGAATTTCCAACTGTGGGTAAGAGGTGGTTCAGGAACAGCTGATGAGAGTGATGAGCGGCGCAGAAAGACGTCAGCATGGGGAGAAATGAAGAGATTCTATCTGTTTCCTTTAGAGATTATGCAAACAAGGAATGACATAGTGGAAGTGTGTCAAAGAATTAATGGTCTAGAGAAGTTTTGGCTATCTACCTTGCCTCCCAACACACAAGAGCTCCTAGCAAACCAGAGGCAGCTGTACGTCAGCAGGTAAGTATTTTAAGGGCAAAACCATCTGCAGATCTGATTCTCATCATCAAGTGACACCAGAACATCATCAGAAAATGACGCACAGCCGCAGAGACGTCTCCCCGCTGGCATTACAGAGAAGACTACCCTGCTCTGGGGAGAAGGAAGGCTCCCTGAGCACAAGGCATGCAGTGCCTCTGGGCTGGTGCAAGCCCTGGCCTGCTCTCTGCGCCAGCACAGATGCAGCCAGTCAGGTGGGGGAATTAACTGGAACCCAAAAAGTGCAAGATCCTTATCAGGAACACTCAATGGGGAAGGAGAACAGGAAGGCAGAAGCCAACCATGTGTCAGTGAAGATTACAAAGAAACACACTCTAGGGACATATTATTCCTGACAGTTCCCTGCTACTCTTCAGAAGTCACCAAGATCAAGGCTTGGTGAAACGTTGGGCTGGCACCACAGTTCTCTGGCTTCAATCCTACAAAACTGAAGCAAACAGCATCACCTCCAAGTGGGAATTATTGCAATCCCACCAGCTAACTAGCTCTGTCACCTTATGGCTCTCCTAGACGGAGCACATACATACATAGCACATACTGGACTGATGTGGGAAAACCACATCCCATAGGCAAAGGAAGATATGCTCCTAAATGTACAGTTTTGCCAGCGTAACCACATGGGCCCTTAGGATCTCTTCCTGGAAAGCTGTGGTGCTGGAAGTTGATGCTTCTTCATGGCCTGACATAATGAGGGTGTGCATTTATCTGTGTTACTTCATTTTAAATAAAGAGGGTGTGCATTTATCTGTGTTACTTCATTTTAAATAAATATCAATAATTTTTTCCTCTGGGCTCTCCTTTCTTGTTTTGTTCAAGAGCAATGATTGTATCATAGCCAACATTATGATGCAAAATTAGAGGGAAGTAAATGTAGTAAAAAGCTGGCATCATCTGAGGAGATGCGATGGCTGTTCGCATTAGCTCAAACATCTTTCTCCCTGAAGTCTGACCCTAGGTGTAAATCGGCGAAGCCTGATGGGACATAAAAAGGAGTACCATCCTGTTGACCCAGTTTTCATAGAGCAGTGTGTATAATTATTTTGGCCACCTGCAGTTGATAAACCAATCCCATGTGAGGTTAAAAATTATCCAGGCATTTATTGGTGACACAGCAGTATGCGAGGAACCTGTGCAGCAAACCTGCTCAGCCACAGCTATGCTGGAGGGAGGTGTGGTGAGGCATGATCTGGGACTGAGATAGCTCTGCTGGCAGATGTCCTCAGCACAAAGAATGCTCCACGGGCTTCTGCCTAGGAGGTTTGGGGCCTTTTTTTTTTCCATGAATGTTAAAATAAGTGATAGGAAAAATAACCTTAGTTTGTACTGAGGTAGAAACTGCACTAGGGCTGTGTGAATGGTTCACTGGCCTACAAGAGCATCAGTATTTTTTGGTGGTAAGCACAGCACTCTTGGAACCACTGCATTGCTGCAGGAAAACCACACCCCTTGGGAAGAGTTACGCTGAAGCGCAATCCTTTTCTATAAATAGCATCAGTGCAAAAGATTTCTGCCAGAAAAGCTGTGACACTGCCCCTTCAGCAGGCCCCAGCAGATGCCGTTGTGCCTGCAGAAAGAAGTCCGTGGCAGAGACTAGGAGGAATTTGCTGAGATAGCATCCTCTGCGTCTGTGCTGGTGACGCCACTCCTGTGCATTACCAGGCTTATGATCACCTGTGGCGGGGGTTGTAGTGCCAAGCTCTGGCAGTTTAGGTTCACGCAGCATGTTTGTCCCCACAGACGAGGCTGGTGCTGCGGGGCAACAGAGCAGCGCAGGTTGGGCAGCCAGGTGAGAACACGACCTCCAGACTTTCAGCATGTTCTGCAGCCCTGGGGAAAAGCATTTCTGACAAATCCAGGGCGGTGCAAATGCAGCCCCTCACAAAGCACTGGCTTGTCACCCACTTTTGTCATCCCCAGACAGCCTCACCATCCTTCCTCTTGTCTCTCAGACTTTTACTTTATTTCTTCACAGGTTGAAAAGGACTAGAAGACTATGTGTGTGTATGTGTGTGCATGTGTGTGTGTATATATTTAATTTTGGGTTTATAGAGAGCCCACTACTTTTTTAGACCACCCACCCAGGGTGAAAGAGACAAGGTTTTATGTGCCTTCATTTTTTCACAAGTAAAACATGATTTATTTTTTTTTTGTATGTGATGTGCCGCCGAGCCTCAGTGAATACCCAGAAATAAATAGCGATATAGCTGTTACTAATTCTTCTAAAATTAAGCGACCTACTTGGGAAATCATGTTCCCTGTAACTTAAGGCAAGAGCACAAATAGATATAATTCTATAGGCTTAAGTTTCTATTCTGTCTTGGTTTCCTTTATGTCATTCAGGAAGGGATTTAAGTTCAGCCAAAATATTCAAGCATCTATCAAAAAAAAAAAAAAGAGGTTAGATTCTTAAGATAAATTATAGTTATACTACACAGTTTAATACATTGATATTAATGGTAATGGTATAATGCACCATATAAAAAAAATAATCTAATTCCTGTATCTTCCGTTACAGCTTATATCCTGATTTCATGCAAAATTGGAGTAAGCTATTAATAGCAGTGGACTTGCTAAAGATTTACTCCGGATTAAAAGATTCTCATCTGCTCTTAGCGTGGAAACTGCAAATATTGTTTTAATACAAACACAACTGAACTGTAAACCTGCTCATTGCATCTCAGGTCCGTGCTAAGCAGGGGGCACGTTACATTAAAAACATCGGTACAGACAAGTTTTCCTTTAACAAGATTTCAAGACTAGGCAGCTAATGAACAGGGTTTAACGATGACACTGAACCACCATCCATAAATTATTGTCTGGGTACAGGAAGTAGACATAAGTCCCATGTGTCCCCACAGTTCACCAGGTCTGCGTGGCTCACATCCCTGTGAGATACCATGTTTATATCTACTATAGTCGTATCTACTGGTGAAACCTAAACTATGTCCCCTGTGATGCAGGCTAGTGACAACGCAGTCATAAGGACATTTCTGCTCAGCAAGCCAAGTACAACACAGGTCCTCTGCTAAGAAGAACTTTCTCTACCATCAAAACCAACCAGAAATTATCACACTGCAGCCCTTGCTTGCTCAACATGTTTGCTGTGAAGGCCAAGTCCAAATGCAACCCAAACTAGATCCTCTGTGAGGACTAAAGTGGTGCCATGGGGTCCCAACTGTTGTACTTCTGGAACCGCCCTGCCCGGGTGGCACCCAGGCCATTGACAGCCACCCCTTGCCAACTTTGCATTAACAGCCACCCTGTCTGAAGTGCTGTGGGTAGGAGAGGCAGGTCCCAGCTCCTCCTTTGCTTCTGGTTTCATCCTGCAGAGATTGTGCTTTTCACAGCTCAATTATTAAGACAGATGGCTGCCTGCAGAGCCCAAGGCAAATGGACAGATGGGCTCTCCTCCCCTCAAAACTGTGTGCAGGAGCTTGCTGACCTTGCCTGTTTTCTTGGCTGGAATAAGTAAAAAACCCAAAAAACTTTACTGTAGCTTCTATTCCTGCTTCCATTTGGGATAAACCTTAGTTTTCCTTTTGTGCCTGCAGAGACCTGACACGAGGTTGGAGCTTCCCACTAAGAGATGAGCCTGAACTATTCCTAAACTCAATGGTGCTTCATCTTCTTCTGAACTCTAATTGCTCCCCTACTGCATTTGTTGTTCCAGATCTGATCAGGCAAGGAAACGTTCAACGCTTCACCTCTATATATTCCAAGCAGCACATTACCTTTGTTCATATTAATGATTACATGCAGTTATGATACCAAGAACTCTCAGAAGAGCCTTCGGGATCCATGTGGATGGAGAGGGGGAAGAGGAAAAACATGCTGACCTCAGAACAAATTTAAACCGGTGTTGGTATGAGATCTCACATGGAAATATCTCTAACCCATCACCTGGTGACCAGCTCCATCTGATGCTGTTTCCCGGGATGTAGACAGAGGAAACTGTAGAGGGACATAAAAAATGGATGTATCCTCATTCCCCAAAGTCCCTGTGCAGAATGACAATGTGCAGAACATCAGGGAACACTAGCTGACTTCCAGCAGTCCCTTCTGACCTCAACTTTTCTGTTCATGAAAGTAGGATGGTGGGGGAAATCCCAAGATATCCTTCTTGGTGAGAGCTAAAAGATCAATTCAGTCCACCTGCAACCCATGCAATCCCTTCTCCAATGCTGGCAATGCAATATTAGTTGTTGATGCCATGGAGGCCACAGACTGAGCAAGGAAACAAGCAGGTACTTGGTGGGACACCGAGGTCTTTGCATTTGGACCGGAAAGTGTTGCAACAATATGAAAACTGCACAAATCACTGCAAAGAAGCCTGCAGAGACTCACTGAATATGACAGGCTTGTGAGTTTTAGCAAACCCTGCAAGAAGCCTGGTTTGAAACATGGATATGTGACAGAATTCCCAATCAACAGCTTTACTGCAAATACTTGACACACAACTCTACCTGCTTTCCTTCCCTCTTTCATAGTAATGTTGCTTCACATTTTCTCCTTTCCCAAAAATCTGTTCTTTGCACACCTTCATTGTCCTATGACCTTCCACTCAAATATGTTAAACCACCGAAAGACCAGGGAGGGTTTCCTCCAGCAGAAATAGGCATGGAGGACAGGGGCGACCCTATCCAGTGCAGTAGCACAGTGATGTGCTTCGGTTTCAGGAAGCTGACCTAACAGTTCCTCTGTAACACCAAGGCAGACAGGCCAAACTGGAGAGGAAAGCTGCTGGTTTTAACTCACAGGGTTCTGGGTTCACTTCTGAGCAAAAAGAAAAAATCTCTCACCTACTTGATGAAGTTTCTCCGGATAAAGGAATCACACAAGTGGCCCATTATGGAGTGAAAGCTCTCCTCTAACCACCCCTTTGGTCTCCCTATCAGGAGATTGTAGGAGAAAATGGAAAGCAGTCATGCCTAGGGGTTTGCTCTAAAAAAAACCGGGATTACTCAGGGAATGGAAACCTAACTCCTCTTTAGCTCCCCATCAAGAGTGGGATCAGTGGGCGGGGCCCACAATGACATCACTGTCCTTGCAGAGCTCACAAGCACCCTCAGGCATGCCTCTGAGCTCCCACCTACCCACACCTACATCTTATTCCCGGCAGACTCTGCGTAAGGCAATGAGGGGGCACCAAAGTTTGCCCTTGGGAAGAATATCAAACTATTCCCATTCCCCAAGTTTTTCCCTTCCCACTCCCCTTTGGACACCGCTTTAGCCCACAACCTTCTCCCCTGCAACCTGTTTTAGTCTCCCCTCCAGAGGAAACAGCAGTCCAAGCCTCCAGCTCACTGGTATGCAGGCTTATGGCCTCAATCTGCACATCACTTCCAAAGCTTTCATCTGGAGGGCAGTCTGGAAAACGCCAGCGTGTGCTACTACGTTAACCTGCATTTCTCTTCATTCACCATTCTTAATCAGTGTTTGGGAATGTATTCATGTGGGGCTAAGCCACAAGGTTTGCATCTGGGCTCTTGTCATGTATGGAGGAGCTGAGCTAGCACCAGAGCCTGGGGAAGAGTCACCCACCCCTTCCACAGGGTAGTACCCAGAAGCCAGTGTATGGCAGTGACTCTTTGTCCCAGAATTCCTTCTGCTGCTCGAATATGCAGCCATTGAGATTTTTTTCCCCTCACTTTCCCAACTTTAAGCCACCAGTCAGGCATTTGGTCCAGACACTGAAGCTGTTCAGAAACTACCAGCATTTCTAGCTTGAGCAAAGTCTTTGCCTTCAGGCAGTTATGTAAAAAAGGAAGCAGTGATAGTGGATGAGTTAAACAACATTAAATCTCTCTGTAGCCACTTTAGGAATGAATATATGAGCCAGTTATTACTGAGTTTCATGTGTACATGTGACAGATAAAGTCTAATTTTGCAGCAAGATAGTTCCTATGATACCACAGGCTCTGAAATAGCTGCAAGGTCAAAGAGAGGTGCTGAGGAGTCAGGACGACCTTCTCTGCTCATCCTCAGGTGGCCTGTCTCACCAGCAAGGTGCTAGGAGGTAAGCTGAGGTCTGAACTTCTAGTGTGTGGCATAGGGAAATCTATAACAGCAGCACTCCCAAAAGAATGACCCCACTAAGGATAAGGACCGGAGACAGCACTGTGACAGGGACAGAAGTTACTCAAACTACCATCTGTGGATAACCACCACTCTTCTTCCCCCAGACCTTTCCCTGAGGTTTTAAGCAGTCCCAACCTTTTTGGCAGTAGGGGTAGATCCACACAGCACCTTTTGCATAACAGCATAATGCAGTGATGCACTGACATACCTGAGGCATCTCAGAGCTACCCAGGTTATGGCACAGGCTCTCCTCCACCAACTGCTGATCTCAGAGGACGCTGTTAAACCTGTGTGGGCAAAGAGAGGCAAGTGAATTTTGTCTAAGCTCTGAGCTGCCGTAGGACTCTGGGTACTGAGGTCTGATGGTTTAAAGCTGTTCCATATCTGTCTTGATCATAATATTGCAGGTAGGTAACACACCTACACTCCTTAATGCTGTTTCATTGTGACTGAGTGTCCTACCAAGGGGCTGTCCAATTTTCCAGGTAAAGAAAAGCTCAGGGCAGTTGGGAACCTTCCTGACACAAAATAACCCAGGAGATTTCCCATTTTGGAGAACCCCATCTACTCAGCATTCAGCAAACAGCACCTTCTGGGACTCTGAGGGACGTGTCTTAACACTTCTCACTGCCAGCAAAGCAGGAGACAATGACCAGGCATGGAAATGTAAGGGTGACCTTGCACCTTCCAACTAGAAATATCGTGACCCAAATTCACACACACAACCTTTGGCTTCATAGGCATATAATATCATCAGAGATCATTCTCTTTTTGTTTTGAGGAGAAAAATAACATGGGAAGCTGGGAAAAGTGCAAGCTGAAGGCAGAGATACCTTCTGGTCAAACATCAGAACACTAACAACGTAATAGCTGGAGATATCAGCATATTGTGGGAGCCAGCACACATACCTAACTGAACTTCTCATCACATGTGTAGGCAGAGCTTGATATTCTGAAGCATTTGGTAGTATCAGCTTTTTAACTCATATAATTTTTGTGGTGGCCTATTAAAACAAAAACAAAATAAAGCAAACAAACAAACAAACAAAACCCCACAAAGAGCGCAGTCTTTGTAAGGAGCAGAACTAGATGGTCCTAAAGTGATATATTTTTGATTTCTCATCTCACCAAAAGTAAGCTCCATGTCTCATCACCCTTTCCCATGGCACTCATGGGAGAGTACATCTCCACTAGAAGAACTAAACTGGAGCTACACTGGTACAGGATTGTTATCCTAGGTCCTTTTGTTGCTAGGTCATGAGGCTGCGGATAAGCCCTAATGGAAGTGCACAGGAAGCAGAGATATTCCCTTCTCCCCAGACATACAGGCCACAAGAGGTTAGAGAAAACCTGGGGCTTCCCAGATCCCCTTGCTCCGTTCCCACATGCAGTGTTTGATCCTGTACTTGGGTCATCCAAACCTCCCTCCAGCTCCCTGTTGCACATCTCACAAGGCTTCCTAGAGCAAAGGCAGGCAGTGCGGTCAGTAAAGCACACTTGGCCCTACCATGGGGTCTGAGCATGGTTAAGTGCCTCTGCAATACAAATGATAACAGTAACAATAATGGTTGTAGCTCACTCAGGACCTCTTCTTTCCTTTCTAAGGCTGGGTGTAAATAATGTTCTTATCTTCTAAGAAATACCTCTGGCATCTCTGACTAGGCGATAAATAGAAAGGAGAGACACTCTTAACTGCTGATCAAGAGGGAGGAGAGTGATTAGCATCCTCAGGGGAACACCTTGTTGATGATGGCTGCTTTGCATTGTTGAGGGTGTAAGAAGCACCTAAATTCCTCCTCCACAGAGCAATCAGCTGCTGATGAAGTCAGTTCTGCATTAATCCCTCAGCACACTACTTGTCAGGCCAATTTCTGATCAAAGCCTTTCGTGCCACTGCAGCCCTAATTGCAACTCTCTGCAACACTCCCCAGTTTGAGAAAGGGATGTAGTCTGAATGTCAGGAGGAGGAAGGACCAGATTTGGGCAACTCCAAGAACCTTCTGATGTAAGTAAACACCACAAAAACACCCTGCAGAGGGGCCAATTGGTTGCAAGGCTGAATCAGTTTTTGGAGTTTTCACACTGGTGTTTGTGGCCCTGGTTCCCTGGCAGCTGGGTTTGACATGCTGGGTCACAGTGGTTGTGGGGAACTGCCCATCATCACACAGCCTCTTCAGCGGATCCAGCCCAGTATCTGCTGCACACAAACTCAACAGGCATGTGGAAGCAGCATCCATCGCTCCTACCATGTCAAAGCCTGGACTAGTGCTCAAGGTTTTTGAAGCTCACACTTAATTTTAAGGAGTGGATCAATGCAGATGTGTGGGTATAACCCACTGCATTGATTTGCATGGGTGAGTGCCAGCAGGTCCATGCTCTCTGTCCGCACCACCCTCAACAATGGAAGCAAATCGCATTCATGTGGCTCTGCACCCACGCTGGGCACCTGTGCTGACAGTCTGGCCCTGCAGCCAGACCAGAGATGGTTAGTCTGGGTAGTACTGCAGTGCACCCTGACATCTTCTTGCTGAGGTGTCACCAGCCAGGGCAACAAAGCACAGATATAACCACATGCCTCTTCAGGCTCTTTCTGCACCGAGTGATCAACCTGTCTTTTAAACATCTCAGAAAACAGTGGGGACAGAAAGTTCCTCCTTCCCAGACATGCTTGCTCTACTGACAAATGTGGGCCTCCCATGTGCGGGGAGGGCTGGTTCCAAAATACAGAAAAAACCACCAATCCATCAGAAAAAAACATCTGTATCTAGCAACAACCTACATTTGGATAGCGTAGTAAGAAAATACAACCTCACACTTTCCATTACAGCACAGCTCCTAATTTAGGCAATCCTAGCCCATAGCCATGATGGATGTCCTTTCGCCCCACTTTTTACACTCTGTATCTCCCCATATTATTGCCCACATGAAACAACCATTGTCAAGGATGGTATTTCCCTTTCTAATAAAATGCAGCAGGAGGTTCCACAGGTTAGTTATAAATTGGTTTAAAAAGCATTTACCAAGAAGTGTTTTAAATCCATTTCCCTTAATTTCATTTGATGCAACATATGTCTTGCAGTGCAAAGGGGAGATGCAGCTTTATTGCCACTATCTGCCAGATGAACATGTTCATCATCAACAGTGCAAGGAGTGATAAGTCCCTTATCTGATACAGAGAGACAAAACACTCCCTCTTTCTTATCAACAAATTGAGTTATCAGCCAAGTAAAGTAGTTTTTCGGTAGTCTTTCTGACTGCATATTGCTTTTAAATCCATACTGGCAGCAAATGTTCATGGATGTATTTCCCTCTCTTACACTCATTTTGAAATGCAGCAGCAGCCACAGATAAGAATGCTTCATCTCCCCAAGACATCTGGTCTAAGTGCTGTTAAGCAGTTTTGAATTCGGCCTGATTGCTGGTAAGCTAAAGTACGTGGAAAGTAACAAAAATAATGCCAGAACAGTCACACAGAGAGCTCAGAGAAGCACAGGGGCTGTAACACTGACCGGAGCCTGCTGACATGGCCATCACTGGTGGCTGACATGACTGTCGCTGGTAGCACCCTTCACAGTGTTATCCTTTACTTCTGGGTCCCTGACCTGAGACACTCATGAGTCAATGACTTGGGGAAGTGCAAGCCCCAGTCTAGCCAAGGTAACAGCAATACCTGGCTACGGATGCCAGAACCCATTCAAAACTAATGGCACAATGTAATAAAACCAGAGAGAAGTTCGGGTATTCAGACAGATGACATTACTAGGAGACTGTAACAGCTGAATGCATGTAAAAGTTTTTAGGTGTTCCAAGTTAGAAATCATCTGATGGTGCCTTTTAGGAATCAGTTTGATGGCACCTTCCCTGACGGTATGCTCTCTGCTGTGAGCAGCTTCTCCGAAAGGCTTTGCACAGAGTACTACCCAGGAGAAAGGTGTCAGCATCACACCAACTTGAGCAGAGGACATCCCAGTTGTTGGTCTGTATTTCTCAGGGCTGTGCTGGAGTCGTTACCATTTTGGTTGAGTGTGCCTGGAAGGTTCACTTCATTGGGATAGCGCTGAGGAGGATGTGTCGCTGACTTCAGGGACCAGCGTGTGCTCATTCCCAGCTCACTAACATAATTTTAAAATGTGACTGTTCTCTTCCATTAATCAGCCTAGGGAAGACATGACTTGACAGCAGAGACTCATGGAGGACAGACATCTGGAGTCAGAAATGTTTCTTGCAAATGTGTCCAAACGTCCTGCTGCAAGCTCATCTTCCTCCCTTCAATGAAGACATGACCAAATAAGAGCTCTGGGATTAATATAAGCGTTGATGACAAGAACACCATTGTTTCACCTGTGGAGCAAGACAAGCAAAACCCCTGAGCGCTCTTGAGCTTGCTCAACACTGAGCCAGACAAGGGAGCTCAGACAATCTTTACCAGAGCTCTGGACTTTGCATTGGCTCAGATGAGCAGATTGCATACATCCTTACACCTCCCCCTAAAAAATCCAGTACAACCTTCTAAGAGCTGCAGCAAGACCAGCAACACCTCCAATCTCCAGTATATTCCAAAGCCCACACATACTTTTTGACAGACTTTCCCTTCACAGAACTACTGTCTTTCCCAGAATGTTTTCCTGTGGCTGAACCTGTTAATTTGGCAGCAATCGGATGCCTCATCTTTAAGGTGGCTGTTTTGCAACCAGCTGCATTATTCCTGAGCGGGTTGTACACTCTCACCTGTTTGTAGATGGGACAGGATTGTTGGATATTAATTCTCGAAGAGACAAGAGATAATTATAATAATGGCCCGCCTGACAATAGTTTCAATAGTTTCCAGCCTTGCTGTCAGCTGACACATTCCTTCCTCCAGATAATATCTGATACACTCAGATATTTCTGAAGCTGTGCCTCCACAGGACGTGCTATAAGAACTGCAACGAGCTCTGCGCTCCTCTGCTTTCAGACCAAACCTGCAAGGAAGTTGCTACGGGAGGGGTTGTTTATTTTTCTTGGTCATTAATAAGAAACCCACAAAATAACTTCCAGTCTTCCCTCTTTTCCAGCTCTGCTGGTGCCCTAGATCTCCTTTCCATCCTTGACAGCACTAGCACCAAGAGGAGGGGGACTTTCTGCACTTAGGGAAGGGGCTCCAAGAACATGGAAAGACTCATTTCCAAGGGAAAGACTCATTTCTGCTGCCTCACAGGTGTTACTCAGTCCTGTGCAAGGTGCAGAACAGGAGTATCATTCAGAAACTCTTGCCCACTGACATAGAAGGGCTGCAGCAAGTTGATGGAAAAAACCTCTCATCCCATCTTAGCTCAAAGATCTAGGCTTTTAAAATTAAACCAAATCTTGACAGTGTTGGTACCTGAAAAGTTCAATAAGCAGTTGCAAATAGCTGTAATACTTTAAAGAGGACTTAATCAAGCAGAGCTGGGATGTCTTGACAATCTGATAAAATTCGGCATAAAATTCAGAGAATGTGGAGGCCAGAGGGGTGCATGGCCAGCCTTTTGGGCTGATAGTTCTGAAACAGCTCTTCTTTCTCTTCTTGAAGATAAATTTCAATTACCCTGGATTTCAAAAAAAAAACCAACCCCTGTTTATCTTTCACAAGAGCCTTGCAGATCTTCTCACTTACCATGCGTTCGAATCAGCACAGATTTCCTGTAATTCGCCCGTAATCCACAGCTGGACAAAACTCACTTCTATCAAGGAATGCCAAAACTACTGGTATTAGCTCCCTCCCAGTTCTCCATGTCAAAAGGTGTTAATTTGTGTAGGAAGGGCTGATCCAAACTCTACTCATATTTTTTTGGGGGGTTGCTTCAACTGGGCTTTGATTAGTTTACAAGTAGTGTAAACTAAAAGTGTAACACGACAAAGATAGGGAGCTCTACCCAGCTGCTAACCAATTTTAAATAGTTGTGTACACATCTGAATATTGTTATTTTATATAGTCAAGAATAAACTGATCAAGGGCTGCCCTGTTTGAAAGCAAACTACAATCTGATACCCAAATAACTGCGATAGCTTGAAAAAACTGCAAGGCGAAACTCTCTGTAAGCAAAGTTAAATTACCAGCTGTGGTAACTTTACCCTGAAGCAGAAAAAAAAAGTAAAGGGTGCACACATTGGAATGACCAAGGCTGAAGAAAAATATTTTAATCCCTATACCAAGGGGAAAAAAACCTAATCACTTTACAATGAAGAAGTTTTCCCATGTTTTGCTCCTGATGCCATCTTCTATTTTACAAGTGCATGGAATAGGATAAAGCAGAGAAATATGTACTGATACTTACTTGTATGATGCCAGACCACTGTTAAAAATGGCTATTTTAGTCTCACTAAACACTTGATTTCATATGTGCTGTCAGATTAAAAAAAAATAAAAATCAGCCATGAGGCATAAAGTGTTTGATTTCAACAGCAAATATAATAATGATAAATAAAAAACCTCCTAACACTGGATCCTGGGTGCAATTGTTTCACATCTTTGCTGGCTTGGGTTGGAAGTTGGTGTCTGCAGCGCAAGTCAGAGGCATTCATCAATGGGTTTCTGTGAAAGATGTGATACCCACTGCAGTGTTGGGGGATTAATTTAATAGCAGCAGAACACTTTCTTACCCTGTGCAGTTTTCTTCTATTTCTTTCACAGCATTTCCCTTTTCCTGTTGGGAATAAATGGTCTGAATTTTTCCATAGCAAGTATCAGGCTGGTAGATTGCAAGAAGCAGGGTGAGGAGGAAGAAGACACCATGCTTTCTGCAAGCACTTTCGGGGACACAGCTGGGAGCACGTGGGAAAGCAAAATAAATCAGTTGCACCAGAGCCCACTTTCACCAGCCCCATAACATCACTTCTGAAGGTGCACATCCATCCGCCTGAGGAGGATGCTCAGCCCTGGCTTCCAACGACAGGCGAGAGTTTGATATGCACTGCCTCAGGTTTAAAACTAGCTTTATTTTATTTAATTTTGTTTTGTTTAATTTCCTTATTTTATTTTATGTTATTTTACCTTTGTGATCCTCACATTCCTATTTACCAGTGACACACGGCTCCCAAACTCCACTGTTTTCCTCTGCACTACTTTTCCACACACTGGCAGCTGGGGCTGCTACCCTGGGCTGGCCATGGTGGGTGCTGTGGTGGTGCTGGTCCCTCTACGTCTTGGGCAGGAGGTGTACTTCGGTCTCTGCTTTTCACCACAGTCCAGAGATGAGGACAGTGGCCCTCCCAGACATCTGTGTTTCTCTTTCACACTGGGAAGTCCATTGAGAAGGTGCTTGTTAGTGCAGCTTAATGTGCCTTTTTGAGCCTGGAGAGAGGGGTAGGGAGATGTTATTAATTCAGTCAGTGCTGTGCAGCTTGCAGAAACACTGTCAGCTTCTGCCTACACACATCTCACCTCCTATTGTTAAAGAAATTACAGCTGCTGAAAGAGATGAAAAAGTAACATGCTTCTTTTTTGGGTTTTTTATAGTAATGAGGTAAATCTGATTCTTCTTGTCCCTGTAGTGTGGGCCTTCTTTTAGAGCTGGGGTCCTCTGGGGGACCGGGGCAGCTCTGGAGGCGTCGGTCCCTGCGTGGGTGCTATATCAACTGCACTTAAACCTGTTATAACAACTCTGCGTGCACGGACCGCACTTGTGTGGGTCAAGGTCTCATACACGGAGCCAGTACTTTCCAGGACTAATTAATACCGACTTGGTGCTTTCCCTCTTCTCACCACTGCAAGACCAGCCGCTTGCAAGGCTGCCGAGAGGTCAAGTGAAAATTTCAGCAGGAATTTCTGAAGATACCCACGAATTTGTGGTTACTGGCAGTCATTTTGTCCACAGAAAACCAAATTGCAGATGTCTCCTGAAAATAAAATGTGCGGTCGGTGGCCATGGGCATTACTAATTGTCCCAGGGGGTTCCAGTACCAGAGAGGTGTGAGAGCTTTTTCCACCAGCTCTACTTCTCTCTCAGGTTTTGCTTTCGTTTCTGCTTCTCATGGGTTCCCACTCTGCCATCACACATAAATTCCACCTAGGCTCCCAGCTCAGCCCCCTCCTATTTTCTATTTATCACTAACACCCCCCAAACCCCATGTCAAAACCATCATGTCGACTCTGCTGCCTCCTTAATGTTCTACTTGCGTATTTATTCTAACCACGTAACAGCTATTTTGTCAAAGTGGCCTTTTTATCAGAGATTTAAACTTACTGACTTCATACCTTGCCTGTGTTCTTTTGCAGCTGGGGCTGGACATAAGGAACCAGAGGGAAATAAATGTCTTTCCTCATCCAGGCTACAACTGCCACGTAAGAGCTCCACTGACACACCTCAGAGTCAGCTCCCCAAGAAACAGCGAATTTACAGTCTGCCCGAGACCTGAAGAAATCCTATAGAATATTTTAAAGACTGTTTCCTCTGAAGGCTGTATTGTTTCACTAGCACATTTCTTCCAACCCTCCTTTCCTGTTTTTCCGTTCATGTGAACACAGGGTATTTTAAGAGTCCATCTGCTCATGTTACTTACTCCTCACTTGAAGTCATAATCCCCCGCGATACTACAGCTAATTGCTCTGCCTATGATGGTATTGCATCATGAATGGGATTATGATTTTCAGCCCTATCTGTAGCGGAGTAATTTCAAAATATTTCCACTGTTCCCTGTGCCAGCTTCTGAACTTCAACAGCTTTCGCAGTTTGGAGGAGGTTTATTGTGATTCGGGCCGTTCCGGTGCCATTCTGAAACAGATAAAAGTGCCCAGGCCACGTTTTATGGTAGTTTTAATTAGATTAATTTGGATCTCGCACCTTTCTGGGTGAGTTCAGCCTTTAGCCTTTAGCCACCTTATTGCCAATCACAGCAGCAAGGTCTACTGTAGACGGAGGGAGGTGTTATTTAAAAATAGCGCGATGTATTTTAAGCCATCTCTGAGCAAGGGTAAATCCGATTCTGAAAATGTCAGTAGGTGAAGCATCTACCTCATGACTATGCAACGGCTCTTGGATGATTTATCGCAGTCCCTCCTTTACCAACAGGACCACAAGTCCAGAGAAAAATGGGCCAAATCTTTGCTTTTTTGGGCTCCGCACGGAGTTCGGTGCTTGCAAACGCTCTGCGGGGGAAACGATCGCCAAAAAAACCAAACCACCCCAAAAACTACCCAAGAAGGGGGGTGGTGGTGTGTTTTTAGGCAGGGGGGTGCAGCCAACGGCGCCGCGGGGTGGGTGGGGAGGGGTCGGTCGGCGGAGACGCAGGTGCCCGGGGCGTGGGCTGTGCGCTGCGTCCCGCGGGCGCGGGCCGGCCGGGAGAGGGCGCGATGGCCCCACGGTAGCGGCGGCGGCCGTGGGAAAGCGGGGCCGCCCCCTGAGCCGGCGGGCGCCTCACCGGGGGCGGGGAAGGGAGGGGGACAGGGGTCCTCCTGCCTCGCGGGGCGGCCCCGCGCTCCGCATCACCGCCGCCGGGGCTTGTGCGCACCGTGTGCTTAGCGGAGAGCTGGGGAGGAGAATAAATAAATATACCTAGAGCAATAAAATACTCCGGCGGGGATGCCTGCGGAGGGGACGGGGACAGCCGCCTGCAAGCGTTTTGGGGGGAGGTGGGAAGGGGGGCGCCCCGAGGTGTCCGTCCCGCGGGTGCGGATCCCAGCGCGGAGGGGGCGGTAGGATGCGCGGGGTGCAGCTCGGCAGCGGCCCCGAGGACCGCGGGGGAACCGCAAGTGCGTGAGCTGCGCCCGCCCGGGCGTGGGGAGGGTCTCGGGGGATGTCCGTGCGGGCGGCCGGCAGCTAACGGTTCGGCGGGGCCAGGCCCACGACCCCGGCGGGACCCGTCGCGATGAAGGGCGAGGGGAAGGGGCGCCCCGTCGGGGCTCGGCAGCCGCAGGGGGTGGCCGAAGAGGGTGGTGGGGGAAGAGGCCGCGGTGGGGGTGAGAGAGGGGGAGGCAAGGGCCGGGCCGGGGGGCACAGCGGTAGACTGCGAAAAGGAGCGTGCTGCAAGGTGACCCCCGTGGGGCTCTGCCCTCGCCCCTCCCGCAGCCTCCTTTTCCCGGTTTAATCCTCTGCAGGCGCCGGCAGAGGCGGGATAATCAAGTGGCGACCGGGGCGGGGGGTGCCCGAGCCACACACACTCCTTTGTGCCGGGAGCCAGCGCCTCCCTTGCCGCCCCCCCGGCCACCTCTCTCCTGCTGTGGGGCCGGCTCGCCCTCGGTGAGCTCCGAAGCTTCTTTGAGGGAGGGGCAGGAGAGGATGAAGCCCCTTCCCCTGCCTCCGCCATCGGGGGGCATCGCGCTCTCCCTGCTGGAAAGCCGGCGGGAGGGGAGGGAGGAGGGGAAAGGCAAGGAGCTGCCTTTTAATCCCTTACTAGCATTTTTTTTTCTCTTTTACTATGTTTACTTCCGACCTCTCCTTGCGCGGCTCGTAGTAAAAAGCCAAAGGGGAAAAAAAAACCCTAAAAAGATTTTTAAAATAATTAAAATATATATATATGGTACAATAAAAAAAAAGGGGGGGGGGGCGCGGAGCACTGCGTGGCCTCCCCCGGCGTTGATCTCCTTCCCTCTTGACCGCCGGATGCAAAGCGTAAAGCGCCTCCGCGGCTCTCCGCGCAGCCAAGCGCGGCGGGGGAGGGGGCGAAAGGAAGGGAAGGAGGGTGAGAGGCGCGGAGCTGAGCGGAGCGGCGCCACTCCACTCCGCGCCTCTTTCCTCCCCCATTCCCTTCCCTTCCCTTCCCTTCCCTTCCCTTCCTCCCGCGGCCGCCCCTTAGCGGCTTCCCCTCCTCCCGCGGCTGAAGCGCGGAGCCTGCGCGACCGCCAGGGGCGGGCTGTGAGAGGAGCAGCAGTAGTAGCAGCAGCCGCGGCTCTGCTGGGCTCTACTCTACTCTCCTCTCCTCGACTAGATCGGCGGGAGCTCGCTGGGGCCCGCGGTGCTTTACCCGCTGCCCCCGCCCCCCGCGGCACCTCCGCCCACTTCTCGCCGGTGCTTTAAAGGGGCAAACTAAACTTCTATTGTACCGGACAGAGCGCGCCGCGCTGCCTTGGACCTACAATCAGCCACACGCCGGGAAGGCGGCTTTTCTCCGGGGCTCCGTGTGGGTTTTTTAAACCGTGGAGGGAGGAAGCGACCTACGTTTTCCCGGCGTTTTGTCTTTTTTATTTTTCCCCTTCTCGTCCTCTCCTACGCTTTTTTATTTTTAAATTTTTTTTATTATTATATATTTTCCCCCCCTGTTTCGCCGTTCTCCGCACCGCCCGCAATAATCGCCTCGCTACGTTTCGCAGCTGGCGCGTTGGAGAAGCCGGTGAGTTGCGGGGGCTCCTCTCTGCTTTTCGCATCCCCCGCGGTTGTGGGCTTTGGACTGACACCGGGGCTGGTGACACCCGGGCTGCCGGCGGGGGCTGCGCTCCGCGGACGTGGATACCGACGTACCCTCCCGAGGGACGCTCTCCTCTGCCGGGGCATCGGCGTTCCCCATCATTTCTCATGCGCTCGGATTTTATTTTAATTTTTTTAAATTTTATTTTGGGGGGGGGTGTCTGGGGGTGGGTGGGAAGCGTTTGCTTCTCCCGCGTATGCGCGGGCGCATTGTCGTTATTGCACGTATCGTTTATATGCATATATATATATATGTATATACAGAGATTTGGCAAAGTTTGCCAAGGTCCGTGCCGGTCCCCTTGCGTTGCCAGCACGCCCAGGTGGGTGGCTGGGGAGCAGCCTGGCTATCGCCTGGAAGCTGCCGGCTGCTCGCCGTCCCTTCCCGCTCGGGAGGCGGGATGGGGATGGCGCTGCAGCCTTGGGAGGGAAGGGGCTCAGTGCCGGCGCCGGTCGGAGCGGTGCTCCGTGTGAGCCGAGTGGCGGTCGGGGAAGGGAGCTGAGCCGCACCGGGCGACACAGGACAGCTGAGCCTCCGAAGCCCCTCCGGGGCAGCTGCCGGCCTCGGGAAGGTGGTCCGGGAGGCACCAAATCAGATCGCACTGACCGGTTACCCTGCCAATCTTAGAAGGGGGTGAAGGGAGGTCGTGCGTTATTACGATTCTTATTATTTTATTATTGTTTAATTCTGGCATGGCGTGGGGAGCCGGGAGGGAGCGCTGCGCGCTTGGGGGGGGGGGGGGCGGTGGCCCCGCAGAGTCTGGGGGGAGTCGAACCCCACGGCGGAGCCCGACTCACCCGGACGCCCCCCTCTTCCCCACTCCCCGCCCCCCTCCCACAGGCACCAGCCGCCGCGATGCCGCTCAGCGCCGGCTTCCCCAGCAAGAACTATGACTACGACTACGACTCTGTGCAGCCCTACTTCTACTTCGAGGAGGAGGAGGAGAACTTCTACCTGGCGGCGCAGCAGCGGGGCAGCGAGCTGCAGCCCCCCGCCCCGTCCGAGGACATCTGGAAGAAGTTTGAGCTGCTGCCCACGCCGCCCCTCTCCCCCAGCCGCCGTTCCAGCCTGGCCGCCGGCTCCTGCTTCCCTTCCACCGCCGACCAGCTGGAGATAGTGACCGAGCTCATCGGGGGGGACATGGTCAACCAGAGCTTTATCTGCGACCCGGACGACGAGTCCTTCGTCAAGTCCATCATCATCCAGGACTGCATGTGGAGCGGCTTCTCCGCCGCCGCCAAGCTGGAGAAGGTGGTCTCCGAGAAGCTGGCTTCCTTCCAGGCGTCCCGCCGGGAGGGGCCCCGCCGCCGCCCGCCCCGGCCCGCCGTCCGCGGGACCGACGCCGCCCGGCCTCCCACCTCCGTCGCCGCTTCGACCGGCCTCTACCTGCACGACCTGGGCGCCGCCGCCGCCGACTGCATCGACCCCTCGGTGGTCTTCCCCTACCCGCTCAACGAGCGCGCCCCGCGGGCCGGGCAGCCCGGCGCCAGCCCCGCGTCCCTGCTGGGCGACGACACGCCGCCCACGACCAGCAGCGACTCGGGTGAGTGGGGCCCACGCGTGTCCGGGGCAGGGCGCGGAAACCCGTGCCGAGTGACCGGCCCCCCTCTTCTCCCTCCTCGCCCCCCTTTCCCCCCCCGCCCCCCCCCCGCGTGGGCTTTTTAAAACGCCACGTTAGCGAGTTACGGAGAGACTCCCAGCGAATTTATTTCCTGGAAAACCAGCCCAGTTTTCCCTCCGGGGGAGGGAGGGAGGAAAAAAAAGAATAGAAAAGAAGCCGGTAGTCGGGGCGGGTGAGGGGGGAGGGAGGGGGAAACTTTCATAACGGGGTCAGACTCGGTCTCCAACGCTGTCTCCCGGTGCCACTGGCGGGCCGGGAAGGAGTTCCTTCCCGCCCCAGAGCCGCGGCGGGGGGAATGCGCAGGCAGCCGGGGAGGTGCTAGTGAAAGTGACTGCAGAGGAGTGAGTGAATGGGCCTGGGAAACTTGGGTTGGGGTTTTGGTTGGGTTTTTTTTTTTTTTTTTTAAAATGCTTCCTTAGGTATTTGACAGCGTGTCCCGCGCTCTCATAAATTTGGGTTGAAAGTGAGTTTCTACACAAAGCGCCTAAGCCTTCCTACACCTCCCCCCCCCCCCCCCCCCCCCCGCCTTTCCCCCCCTTGGATTTTCCACAAATTAGCAGATCAAGAGAGATTCAGAAAATGTCTCTGAATACACATGTGTTAAGTAAGCTTTCTTTTGAGGCGTGGCCAAAGCCTTCTAAATCCTTAATTAAGGGCAGCTTGAGTCTGGGAGCTTTACTGGGCTGTACTGCTGACAAACGAGGTTAAACTTTCCTGCTATCTTCATTGCGCTCCTCGGGATTACGCAAGATCTTTGCAACTTTTGAAATCAGGGAGCCGGAGCTTGGAGTGCGCTTGGAGCGCGGTCCCTGTGCCCTATTGCACTCAAAGCCTTGTTTCCTGAAAGGAAAGGCTCTTGGGGAAAGTAAGAGTCCAGCAACATCAAAATGGGTTTAAGAAGGGTTTTTTCAGTGGGTTCCTTGGTGTGTGGGTCTTGGGGTAACTTACCAGATCAGCTTATGGATAATAGTCTTCCCTTCTTGCAGAAGAAGAACAAGAGGAAGATGAGGAAATAGATGTCGTTACTTTAGCTGAAGCAAACGAGTCCGAATCCAGCACAGAGTCCAGCACAGACACATCAGAAGAGCACAGTAAGCCCCACCACAGCCCACTGGTTCTCAAACGGTGTCACGTCAACATCCATCAGCACAATTACGCCGCTCCTCCTTCCACCAAGGTTGAATACCCAGCTGCGAAAAGGCTAAAGTTGGACAGTGGCAGAGTTCTCAAACAGATCAGCAATAACCGCAAATGCTCCAGTCCCCGCACCTCAGACTCGGAGGAGAACGACAAGAGGCGAACGCACAACGTCTTGGAACGCCAGAGGAGAAACGAGCTGAAGCTGAGCTTCTTTGCCTTGCGCGACCAGATACCTGAGGTGGCCAACAACGAAAAGGCACCCAAAGTTGTCATCCTGAAAAAAGCCACGGAGTACGTCCTTTCCATCCAATCAGACGAGCATAGACTGATCGCAGAGAAAGAGCAGTTGAGGCGGAGGAGAGAACAGTTGAAACACAAACTCGAGCAGCTAAGGAACTGTGCATAGAAATTCTTGGGCATTGCTTAGGATAACCCCAAACCGGACTGAAACCATGATAAAATATTAATGTTTCTAATATCACTCATGAACTACACCAGTCCATCAAGTGTGGACCTATTGCAACTGCATGCTGTGCGATTTAACTTGAGACTACACAACCTTGGCTGAATCTCCAAAGGGTTTGGCCAGAACCTCAAAACTGCCTCATAACTGATACTTTGGGCATAAGGGATGATGGGACATTCTTCATGCTTGGGGATGAACTCTTCAACTTTTATTTTTTCTTTTAAAATTTTGTATTTAAGGCATTTTTTTCCTATGAAAATTGAAAAAAGTTGTCCCCAAATTGCTGTACATATTTACACATCTTATTGCTTGTAAATAAAATTCTTTATAGAAAAATGTACAACATTAATACGCAACAGTTGTGGCAACTGGATTTATACTTGTCTTGAACTTCTGTGCCATAACATTTCACAATTTTGTTTTTTATTTAAATAAATTTTTTTCTTTTAAAATGATTTTTATTTTGTTTTTAGATAAATAAATATTTGCCCAAAAATATAATTAGCTAAATCCTGTGTAAAGGCTTTGCTTTGTCTCCCACTGTTGTCGTGAGATACTGTTTTGTTTTCCATGTCATCCCGCTCCCTGTCCTCATGGCAGTGACCTGACAAAAAAAGTCACAAAGAGACGAAAAAAAGGGGAGTTGGGTGAGAGAAAAGGGTGATCACCGGGTAGCTTGGTAGGGAGTGGGGTTTCTTCCTCCCCCTCTTAATTAATTCAGGTAGATAAAACTATTTGTCTAACTTGTCACTCAACCAGTGTTACCACCAGTGCCTTAATGAAGGTGCTGGAAGCAGTGCCTTGTTGGCCATTGTCATCTGCCTGCTGTCAGTAAAGTTGGGGTTGTGTTTTTACACAGGGGTCCCCATTCCATCCAAATAGATGTAATCACATTTTTCAGGCCGTGACCTTCATTCTGCACTAGAGACCCAGCTGCATGTTTTGAGGGCTGCTTTGTAGTAGGCTCACCTTAATTGCTTCCTGTTTGATTTCTGAACAGAAGTTAAATGGGATAAGAAAATAAACTTGAGATAGCAAGTGTTGAAGTGGTTAAAACAACGGGGCGGTTTCCTTTTTTAAGTGCTGAAATCAGCAGAGCCAATCTTCCTGGTCAAACACCTTAGCGCTTTATTGGTGTGAACAGTTACTTGAGATAGGAAGGAATACGAAGTTCAAGGGCGCACGGGAGGGAGCGAAGGAACGGGAGAGCTGCTTCTCATTTGCAGAGTATGCTCGGAGGGATTCCCGGCGTTTGCCAGACATATTAAGTTGTGTTTACATTGAGGAATTGTGTCACGATCAGCTTTGGATGGGCCATAAAACTTCTTGATTGACACAGCCTCCGAGATTAGATAGGATCATTTTCTCCACTCCTTTCACCCACTTTCCTCCATTTGGGTCAAAGCTTGAGCAAGAAATCAATGAGTCCTTTGATGTGGGGGGAAGGAGGTGTTTTGCAGAAAATTGAACCTTGTACCTTTTTATTTTCATAACTCCGTTAAATACATATTTGCTTGGCTTCTAACCATTCGCAGTGCGGTGTTGCCAGGTAACACCAGTGCCAGCAACTGAACCGGGACGGAGGGTTCAGGTTTTCCATTGTTTCAGAGTTCAGGAGGGAAGAAGGTCGAGTCTGGAGGAGTGAAGGAAGTGTTTAAAACACAGGGTAGATGCCAGAGGGCTCTACCCTGCAAAGCCTATGATGACCACCTCAACAACTTTGCACGAGGGGCTTTCAAAAGGAAATTAGTGCCTAAATTGCATTCGGTGAGGTGCTTTGTGGGCTGAAGATTTCTCTTGATAAAACCTCCATTCTGTTAGAAAAACAGGAGATTCGAGGCTTTATCCTTCCATTTGTCTGCAACTGGGTTCACAGAAGTGGTCTGCAGTTGCTTTTCTTTTCAGCTGTGATTCAGATATTCACTTACTAGGAAAAAGAGTGATATGAAATGAAACTGTTAATTGTGTCTGTACTGTAAATCAGGACGTCTTCCAGCTCTGCATAAGAAAAGTTCTACCTTTAGATATGATAACTGACTTTAAAATTTTTCTTGTCTTTTGGCAGACACTCTGTTTTAGGTGTTGCTTTGGAACAGAGGCAAGCTTCTAACTCCATCCCCGTCCTCCAAAACAGACCGAGAGGTGTAGATCCATCCATGAACTATGAAAAAAGTGTCTCCTTTGGGTCCCACTTTCATCTGTCAGCAAAACCTCCTCACTTCTTACCATTAAACGTTAGTGATTAATAAACCTCTCCTTATTTGTCAGCTTCTGAAATCATTTGGGGAATAATTTTGGTTTTTTTCTTCTATCTGCAGAAGGTCCTCTGTCTTTTGCTGAACAGGATACTTGCAGATATTTCATTTTTCACTCTCATCTTTTAATTGAGCATCAGTTCTGCTTGCCACGTTCCTACTGGAAGAGCAGACCGCATCATGGACATGACTCCAAACTGCCACTCTTTTAAGGTGTGAATTTGTGGGATGTTGCTTCACATTTATGATGGTTCCTACTTAAAGGATTTTGAGGTACCTAAATAATGTTAACACCCCCCAACCTCAAACATTTAACACAGCCAGTGTGTGCAGGGGTAATAAAACCTCTCCTGATCATTAAACTGCCCCTACAATAAAGAGGAAAAGTGTCTTCCCCTTTCGGACTCCACATGAGAGGTTAGGAGTTTGGAAGACACAGACATCCCATGGGAGTTTCCAAGCTGGATTCTGCTAGTAACACACCATATATGGACAGGGAAGTGCTGGGTTTTGCTGCTGTTTTGGAGCAATACAGGCGATAAGCTTATAAAAGCAGCCTCCGAGCCTTGAAATAAAATGCAGCAAGCATTGGCAGTGCTTGCCAAACAGCTATACCAAAACACTACCTGGAATACAAGGAACACTTTTAACTTCATCGCTCTGCTCCTTTACTTCCACAAGAGATTTTGAGACACTTCTGCTCCAGAAAAACATCACACAAAATGTGGCATCAAAGGAAAGTAGAAACAAACCACTATGGTGAAAATAAAATTGCTCTTATCGCGCACCCTCGTTGTTCTTGTTTAATAACACGGATTTTTAGGGTTCCACCTTCATTGTATTTTCTTGTGTATACCTTCTGTCTTTCCAAGTCAACTAAGGATCTGAGTGACTTTAATGTTATCAGTACAGAATATGCTGGGGGAACACTGGGATGCACAAAAGGATGCCCCTCTGCTTAATTCAGCTCTCGTTGGAGCCTGTGGAAATTCCATGTTTCTTTTAGGAAGCCAGACTCATGGCAGTGGAGGATGCTCTTGGAAACTTTATCACCATCTGTAAAGAAATCACTTTACTTGCCACTTACGCCTCTGTAGCATTTTGCAGCCATTGCAGGCAGTTGAGAGATGACAGACACTTCATTGGAGCTGTATTAAGAGGAGAATTTCAAGTGAATGGAATAAAATTACTGTAGCTGGAAATAAGCCAGGGCACTTCAGTTTACATCTGAATTTAATCAGAACGGAAGGTAGAGGTGGTTATTTTATCTACTGAGATGAACCATCTTCTAACTAGCTGGATTTTTGTTTTAACTACTTTTTTTGATCAATTTGTGTTAGAGTCACCTGTCAATGAGCTATCAGGTAAAAAAATCCCCAACAAACCCTGAACAATAGAGGATCCTAACACAGACACCTCGGGAAGAGACTCAGGATTTACTTCCCGCCTTATGGTTTGCTTTTTCCTCATTTTAAGAGGACATCTATGGGAGCTTCTCAAAAAAACCACTCTGCTAACCGAAAACTAACCCTCGTTTTCCCCTTGTGGTTTCTGTGTGCCTTAACCTGCCTAGAAAAGAGAAAAGAAAAAAGTCAAGAAATGAGATCGATGAGGTGCAGAAGCTGGATCTCGTTTCCAGTATGAAACATTTGACGTTCAGCAGGTTTTAACTACCTCTGTCCCATTTAGTCATCTCAGGCATTGCTGTAGAGTCAGCGGGGACAGGCGACGGCAAGAATATATCCAAGATTCACGGTGACAGTTGAGAAGTCAAAGGTGGGGGTTTTCCTAGTTCTGCTGTTCACATTCTACAGACGTCTCCAGCGAAGCGAGGGTGAGAGCAGTTGGAGCTGACAGCAGCACTGTGGGTCGCGCACATCATGGCAGAATCAGAGTTACTGTGTCTGGGTGGGAACAGGGTTGGGTGAGACACTGGCCTGGCAGTGACAATGTCACCTCTTCTTGATCAGTTCTTGACTATATGATGAAGTATTTTTTCACATCTCTCCAGCAGCCTTTTCCCTAACCATGTCGACTTCATCTTCCTAGGAAGTAATTTAATTTTTCTGATAGCAAAATGTTGACCTTTGGTGCTAAATATTAGTGCATATGAAAAAGCTTCATTAGCTGCTTGCCAAAGCTATTATTTATCGTTTATCGTTACTGAGCAAACCTTGCCTCGGGTTGCCACCAATGCATAGGAGTCCAAGCTCGAGGAACATCCATGTGGCCATGCTTGAAGCCATGGGACGCGATGGAGAAGTTGTCGGCCGAGAGTGGAGCTGCATGACTCTGGCTGACTTTGACAGCAAAGTGTCTTATTCCCACAAGAACCATTTGTAGTTTCCAGCTTGATGTGTGGCTTGTGGAGCCATTCCTTGCTCTACACAAGTCTGGGGAAAGCAGTTAGGTAGGTCAGCTTCTGACCTGTTATCTGTGACGTGTTACCATGAGTGGGTTTTATTGCTATCTTCGCCCTCCACGTATGTCTCTTTATGGGTCTTGCAGGGCTACTGTTTTGCTGAACACATTCCCACTCACACCAAAAATCTTTCTTGAAACCATGTGTAATTTCCATAGCAGGGTTCTGTATCCCAATTCCATGGAATTCTGTTTTCCCTATAGGATAAAAAAAAAAAAGAAGAAATAAAGGATTAGGTGCTATGAACACAGAGGTTTTAAAATATAAGCTGCAAAAATGGAGCAATCTGACTGGGGAACAAAGAGTTCCAAGCAGAGAAATTAACACTGCTTGGAACTAATTAGCCCCATCAGCTTCCTTCATGCTAATTTGTCCATGATGAAAGAGAACAGAAATAGTAGGAGGGGAAAAAAAAATAAATTACAGGAATTGTGCTTTATATACAACTACTGTGAGCAAGTAAATCCCCCCAAAAAAGTTCTGCAGGCTAAAGTGCAAGCGTGTGTGATCAAATGGAAAGAAAGCCCTGCTCCTGCAGCCCCATCCCCATGGACATCTCTCTGGATCCCCACAGGTTGCTGATGCGTGGCCGAGCTCCTTTTTTCCTGGCACATTTCTCTGCCAGGCACCACACGCATGTGCAAGGGGCTGCTCACAGGGATGCAGCCACCAGAGTGGGAGCTGCTTTCCACTCTTTTTTCCCTCCACCATTAATCTGCTGTGCAAGGATGTCAGAACCAAACAAGGCCTCTCTCGGCACAGGTAGTTCCCATGGTCTGGTGCCTGGCAGAGTGTCTGACAAAGTCCCCTTTGGCATGTGCTACAGAGGAACTGGGGGCAGAGGGATCAACTCTGCAACTGGGCAGTTGCACTGAACCCAAACTAAAGGTCCACACGTTTCCCCACAGGAGGACAACATCCCTGCCCTCCTTTCCCCGTGGAGAAGATGTATCTTCAGTTCCTGGTGGGCTCAGATCCCACATTGCTTGTTGCATCTGTTCAGCCTGATTTACGTGGGTTATTTGGGGTTTATTCCATTTGATGTGGGCAATGCTGTTTCCTAGAATTCTTTGGGATTTTGTTAATTTGACAGCACTACAAACACCCCTAAATAATTTGGGTTTATTTATGTCAGACTTGTTCCAAGAAAGAAGGCCTGTTCAGTGATGTTACCAGAAGACTTTCCAACAAGGTGCTGTTGGAAGGCCAGTGATAAATTATCTAAAACCAAAAAAAATAAAATGTAGCCAATATAGTGAGGATTCCAGATCAGACACCAAAGATGACCTCTCCACCCCCAGTTTCTATCAGGGTTTTTTCACCATTCCACACTTGGTGAATTTACTTTCAGGCTACACGTTAAATGCAGGAACAGAGTAAACAGAATCTAAATTAAAAGGCAGCAAGGACTATGCTATAATCCATGTTCCACGTACACACTGATCTCAAAGAGAAATCAAATACGACCCGTTAGTTTCTAAGAAACCTGAATAAAGATATTTCTGCCTGGGACTAGGCTGGGTTTTCAATAAGAAAGAGCATTGCTACCTAACAGCTGCAACTTAGCTTTCAAATGTCAGACTTTTTATATGGTAAAAATATGATGGGCAGGAGTGGAAAAATGAGATTTTTTAATTTTTATTTTATCAGCCAAGTATTTTTCATAGACTGAAATTTTACAAAAAACCTCCCATCAGCTTTTCTAATAGTTTCCCATGCATTGGCTGCAGACATTGTGATTTGCAGTGGATTTGGAGAAGAAAAGCCATATTATTTTGATAAATTGTACTGTTTTGTAATATTAATTTGATCTGCAAAATTCCTGTCATCTGGGGTAAAGCAGATTTTTCTTTGGGCATGAGTAAAATCTTATTACGTGTTCTCGTTATCATTCATCGTTAGGGTAAAGAGTGAGATAATGTTGCATTGTGCCGAGGCTTCTACACTTTCAGGGAATGTAAAAGGCTATATGAATATCTTATGAAGTGATTGCAAACTAAAATTGACATCAAAGTGATTCAACTACGTAGCTTATTATTCCCTCCCTGTAAAATTGGGTTATTGCTGAAAAATGCTTTCCTCCTTTTCCGTTTGTGAGAGAGAGGGAGAGAGTAAAAGGGTTCTCCTGCCCCTCTGGGACAATACAGCATTTCCCTATGTTTTACAAGGGCAAAAATATTCATCAGCATGTGCACTTTTGTTCAATTTTGGATCTTTGGTGCCTGTTTAAAACTGAATCCTTCCCCATTCATTGCGGCATGCTGCCCTAAAACTGAGACCTGAGCCTGACACCCGAAAGAGTGATCACAAGCTGTGAAAGCATTAATGGGGGCCCGGGGTGGGAGCAATATCATTGACAGATATTTATGACCTGCTTAGCAGCTAGAGCAAAAGGTCTGGGCAGCAAGGTGGCTGCCACAGAGGCCTGTGCCACCTGGCCACCCCATCCCTCTAACTCCTTTTCAAGCTCCTTTTTTCTTGAGATTGGTGGCCAAATTCCCATCGATGTCATGCACTAGCATTGACCTCATGCTGTGTGCCAGAAGATTTTATGCTCAGTGGATGTTTCAATGGGGTCCCACTGTAAATGTGCTGGTCCGTGAGGAGCTTGCTTGGAGGAACAGTAAATCCCACTGACTGGCTCCTGGAACAGACACGCCATGTCCACACGATGCAGAGTGGATCCAGTGTGAGCTCAGTTTGCTTGTTCAAACCTGTTTGAAACACTTTGAACAGAAAGCTTTGTCCCACCAGACTTTACAGCAAATCTGGTATGGTCTGCCCTGAAGCCATCATGAACACCTCATGGCCTGCAGATCAGTGACAACGTTGATCTGCATCATATGTATCCTGCTGGATGCTCCAGCTGTGCCTGGATTTTATTTTGTGACTACAAGTCCATCACAACTTATTTATTCCCTAATTTAATTGGCTCTGTGTGAATCAGCTTTCAGTCCGTACCTTCCTTTGTCTTGGTATGCACAAGGAGCAGAACCTCGGCCTCTTCACGAAGCACCACACAAACCACAAAACACTTATTGACTCCAGTAGGGCCAGGATTACAACCTTAATTTTGCAATCTTTCTTTAATCTTCTTTTAATTAATTTAATTCTGATATCATTATCTAGATTGCCCCATTCATTTAGCATCAGAGCATCTATCTCTTCAGTCTCACTGGAAGGCTTCGGGAGCTTTGCAAATGTTTCACGTCTATCTCCCCTTCCTACCTTTTGATCTTTACTAACAACCTTCCTTTAATGTCTGGTGAGCTCAGCCTTTTATCAGGCAGGGCACTCCACCCTCCCTGGTAGAGGGGGCACTGCTCTCTGATCAAGGGAGGTGTGAGGAGCTGAATTTCCACTGTCTGCCTCTTCAGGTGATCCTGAGCTGGCCCATCCTGGCTCTCCAGCCAGTTTTAAAACCGGTTCAGCCAAACTGTTTAAAACTGAAGGGCAGACAGGATTTCATAAAGTTTTACAGCCCGCTCCATTTTTTTAACTAATTTCAGGACCTGAGCTGTCTCTGCTGGGGGTTTTCTCCTGGTAACCGCCTTGGGTGGACAATCCTCGTGTGGGTGGGAAAATGCTGGAACCCACAGCTTGCAGCAGGCAGCTTAGATTGAAAAGTATCTCACCCATAATGTGCCGTTGTTCTGTTTTACTTTGCTTTTTTTTTGCCTAGCCACACAAAAAATACCATGCTGGTGCCACACATGCAGCTGACTGTAATGGTACCACCAGCACAGACAAGCTGTCCTCTTGTCCCCTCTGGCCTCAGTGTGACTGTGGCTTAGCTGGTGTGAAGCAGGGACCCAGAGAAGAGGACAGGCTTTGCAGCCAGGTCAGGGTGAGAAGAGCCAGCGTGCAGGCTGGCAGGACTTTGCTCCAGGACCCACCACTGACCTCCAGTCCAACCCGTATCACTGCTTATTCTGGTATAATCTCTTCCTAGGTGGAAAAAAACACATTATATTGGCATGACTAACTCTTTGGATTTAAGAAAAGGGTAAATCTGGATAATAAGCTCATGAAAGTGGTGAGGCGAGTTAGGCTGTGGGTTCACACTGTGACTTCCCCTGTGCTGCACACAATCCAGACCTTTGGTCCCCACAGTAAACCCTTGGCAATTTATCACTGAACTGACCTACCTCCTGCTGACAGTGAGCCATGGTGAAATAGCTGGTGTGCTAGATGCCCTCACGCTCATTCCTCTCCACCATGGAAAGTTTTGGGTTTGCATGGCAAGGTTTTAACTCCAGTGCCTGAGGACTGCAGGAAGCTGCCAGAAGCCTCCCCCAGCTCTGACAGAGACAAAACCAGTCTGCTCCAAGATGGACATGCTGCTGGCCATGGCCAATGCAATCAGCAATGGTGGTAGTGGTGCAAGACCAGGTGGAGGCACCTGAAGGAGGCTGTGACACCGTGGGAAGCCCATGCTGAAGGAGGCTCCTGGCAGGACCTTCAGCCCATGGAGATAGAGCACATGCCAGAGTGGGTTTGCTGAGGGGAACTTCTCACCCCACGGGGGACCAGGTTGGAGCAGTCTGTTCCTGAAGGTCTGCACCCCTTGGAAGGGACCCATGCTGGAGCAGTTCATGAAGAACTGTAGCCCATGGGAAGACTTCACCTTGGAGTCCATGGAGGACTGTGTCCTGTGGGAGAGACCCCATGCTGGAGAAGAAGAGTGTGAGGAGTCCTCCTCCTGAGGAGGAAGGAGTGGCAGAGACAGTGTGTGATGGACTGACTGCAAGTCCCATTCCCTGTACCCCTGTGCTGCTTGAGAGGAGTAGGGACAGAAATGGAGACTGAAGTTGAGCTGAGGGAGAAGGGAGAGGTGGGGGGAGGTGTTTTAAGATTTAGGTTTGTTTCTCATTATCCTACTCTGTTTTGATTGGGTAATAAATTGATTAATTTTTTTCCTAGTTGAGTTTTGCTCATGACTGTGATTGGTGAGTGATCTCTCCCTGTCCTTATCTCAACCCTTGAGCCTTTCATTGTATTTCCTCTCCTTTGTCCAGCAATAGAGCAGTTTTGGTGGGCCCCTGGCCTCCATCCAGGATTAACCCACCACACAGATTCAGACAGGCTGAGGTTTGAAGGATCTTCTGGAATTCTTCCAGCCCAATGCCCCACACTCAAGCTGAGCCACCTTGAGCAGGCTACCCAGGACCATGACCTTTTGACAATGCCCATAGCATCTAAGTATCTCCAAGAATGGAGACTCCACAACCTCCTTGAGTAACCCATGCCCATGCTCAGCGATCAACATCCTGGCCATGGCTGCTTTGCCCGGGGCATTGCTCACAGCTTCTGAAGATCAGGCAAAAAAACCTGCTGATGGTTTTCCTCTTCTGAAGCAGTAAAGATTTCTGGAGGAAACAACAACAGAGAAAGGATAAATCTGGGGTACAGACAGATACAAGTGCTCTGCCTGCCCTCTGCCATTTTTTTGTCTGGGTAACTTTAAACTCTGATGCACTCTGGCTCTCAGGGGAGGCACATTTTCAGAAGCTCTCAGATGTCAGTGGATGCAAAGCTCAGCTGAAACCGAGCACAAATGGAAATTCCTGTCCTTCGATCTCTCCTGGTGTGTCAGGATTTGCTTTGACCTCTTTAAAATTTACCTCATTTGCCCTCATTTTCTCACCTCCATTCACTTGTTCCTATCGGGTTCATTTGGCTCCGAGACAAAACACCCAAACAGATCAGCGTGGCTTCACTGTCCTGAGCTGAGGGAAAAAAAACCCCATAACAATCCACAACAACATCCCTAAATCCTGAGGACAGAGACTCAGCACTGTCAGGAAAGCAAATCACAGCACGCAGCATCTCTGCAGGCCTGGTTTTCTGGAGCAGTGAGTCTATTTATGTGATGCTTTTTATACAACGCATGCTTCTTCTACTCGTCATTGCCGAGGCAAAGCTATGCGGCGTGACAACAAAGAATAAGCTACTCTGCCTAGTAGTGGAAAGGTCTTTTCCCAGCTCATGCTACAGTTTGCTTAGATGGGTGCCTAAAAGTGGTGTGCTGGTTTTAACAAAGATTGATAGTCAATGTGAATACGCTACCTGCCTCGCTTCTCTGCCGGACCTTGGGCAGAGAGCCTCGCGAACCCCCAGCAGTGGGATGGGCTCTTGGTTTGGGGATTACAAGCTGTCTGTGGAAGAGCGTGCTGAGAGCTTCTGCTGAAGGGGCTAATTCATAGTCTGGCCAAGTAGCTTCATAACCATGTCTATCATGAAAATTTGTTATCAGCATACTGTTTGAATCACAGATCAATGCACGCTGATTTTGGCAAATCTAATTAGATTTGACGGGGAAGAACATGTTTGCATTTTTTGTAGGCTCTGTAGTTCCCATCTCTTTACGTGTAATTTCATTTTTGATTTGTTTAACAGCGATTAAGGGTTGTGAATCATGGTACTGTGGAGATGTCAGCCACAGTTATCCCACTCACTTAGCCTACCCCATCTGTCACCCAGCGCTGAGAACAAGAGACAGGGAGTTGGGGCTCCAGTGCCCCCCAGTTACATCAGCCAGAAGCCAGTGTGCTCTCCCTGTAAGGCTGCAGGCAGGATGTTTTACATATCTGCACCTCAGTTTACATACCTGTGAACTTGTGTATAGCATATATATATATATATATATATGTATCTCATGGGCATTGCAAGACTTCACTGATCACTGCTGCTTCAGAACTGTTTCCATTTCTTCTGCTTCCATGGCACAGCACAAAATTAATTACCATAATTTGTGATGCAGAAGGGGCAGAGCCTGGTGCTCATTGACCTTTGTGAGTACTGTGGTTGCTCTGATTTTGATTTCTGTCCGGACTATGTGGTGATTGCTTAAATCTCTTCTTGGTACAGAGAGGATACCAGCTACACAGGTGTCTATCACAAGGTCTGGGCTTAAATGGGACGCTCCCTGGGACTAAACTGGTGAGGGACTTGTGATAGATGTCCACAATGGATACTTCTTCCCTCCTTCAGTCTTTTCTCCAGTGCTTGTGGATTTTATTTAGTGATTGTTAAACAGTGTAGCTATGTTCACATTCCCATCCCAGGGGGAATCCTGTGCCTTGAAGTGCAGGAACAGCATCATTGTGGCTATGAAATGGGCTGCTGAGTCCCAGGACAGAATCCTGTTCCAGTGCACACCTTTACCTCTGACACAGGAGATGGGAAGAAAGGGGCCAGCACAGGATAAAGGCTGAGACAGCTCACTGCACCCAGGATATGGCCAAAGAGATGCAAAGGAGTGTGTTGAACCATGTCTCCTACTTCTTTGAGAAGTGTTGGGTTGCTATATCAACCATGGGGAGTGGTGTCACCATCACCAGCTTGTGCTAAGAAGAGCACAACTGCCTCCAAGGAAGATCCCAGCTCTGCAGCCACAGACCAGCCTGCCTGGGCGCCCAGAGGACCCGGTCCCAGTGCCTGCCCCACTGCTCTCCCACGCAGGAGGTGCATAGCATGCCCGTGAACAACCACTTTGGGAAGGCTGAACTGTAAAGGTGAATGCACAGGCAGTGACTGGGCTTGAGAGGAGAGGGCTGAAAACCAGGTCTGGCCTGGGTTTCACACACTGTCTCCTGCTCCCATCCTGCTGCCAGAGGAGCATCCCTCATCACTCTCAAGCACAAATTGTGGCTTGGCTGTGTCAATGCGCCTGTCATGACATTTCAGGGGCTGCCACTGTCACTGTCCCTTGAAAATCAGTCACATGAGTGTTGTATGTTTGTTACAGGGAGAGCAATTATGGCAAGGGCTAAAATAGAAAGTAAACAGAAAGGGGAGGACCCTGGGGATACGGTGGTGGTGTATGCCAGCTTGGCTGGTCCGACCTGTTTATAATGTCTAACACAATCTCAGGTGCCAAAGAATAACCGACAAGTTAAACAGTTTCCTCTTTGCTATTTAGCAACAGGATCCCTGTGTGAGGAGGGCAGGGCTGCTCCTGCTCTTTTCCCAGGGGCCAACTGCTTCAGAAAGGGGGAAGTAGACACCAGGCTTTTCTCTAGAGGCTGGAGGCATTTTGCCTGCCTCGCGTGTCTTCTGCTGGTTCTGAGACATACGGTTCTCACATGGGGCAGTTCAGGTGGACAAGGTTCTCTTGGTCTCCTCCTCTCTTCCTAGGGCCCAAGAAACCCAAAGCAATGTACCCTGGGCCTCCACATCTCCACAGCTGGATATGTCCAGTCACTTCTCAAGCTGTTTGTCATCTGGCAGAAGTTCCCTCGATGCACCATGCTCTGTGTGGGACATCTCCCTAGTGCTACAGCACTGATTTTGGTGAGCTTGTGTTGTGTCTTGTGACTAGACCTCTTACCTCTCATCTGTTGATGTCTTCATGTCCTGGGCTTTCTACCCCTGCTAACAGCACCACTTTCCACTTCCTCTCTCAGGGTTGTAGCTTCTGTTGTGATCTTTCACTCTTCATGCAAAACAAACAAATTCCACCCCTTCTCCCCAAGGACTCGGTCAATCCCTTTCTCAGGGGCTTCCCTGGGAAATCAGGGACCCAAAAGGTGCTGTCTCTCTCCCACCTCTTCTTTCTCTAGCAACATTTGGGTTTTTTACATTACCAATGCTAAGCCTCCATCTCCCAGTTTTGTTAACTTTTCCCCCAAAATCAAACATGTTCATTCTCTGGATCTACTTTCCATCCTATCAGTCCAAGTTAAGTAATGCAGGCATTTGGTTTCCCTTTGTTCCACTGCTTTCTTGTTTCCTAAATCACATTCAGATGCTCTCCATAATCTCAAATGGAGTTTCTGTGTTTCTCTGCCTTACCTGCTCAGTCTTGCTACACACTCAAAAAAGCATCATTTAAAAATATTTTTTTTTTAATCTTGGAAAATGCATGGAGCATCTGAGCCACGTGTTTCCATGGTTGGGTCATCCACAAGCCTGTTATTTCTGTGCTTTGTATCAACCCTGCATATGCTTTCTCTGTTCTGGAGTCACTGCTAAGCTCCCCTGAATCAGAGCCTTAAGAAATCCTTTCCTTGGAACATGCTCCCAATTATTTACCAAACATCTTTCATACAGTCTTGCAGAGAAAGATGCATCATGCAGTTTTGGGGTCCTAGCAAATCAGCCCAGTTTCACTAAGGTAGCTGGCTTACAAAAGGAATCATCTCAGTTTCCTTTCCCCATTGTCTTCCTCTGTGTTTAATACAGCCAGCAAGATAGGTGCCAGCCTATGTTAGGGGGAACATAGTGAAAATCTACCAACGCAATTAAACTGGGAGAAATCTTAGATAAAATTCTGGGGAATGGACTGGGCAATGATGATGGCGCAATCTGCCCCCACAACTCTGGAGGGGATATTTCTCATACGCTCCTCTAACAACTTCCCCATCTTTATTTTTTATCTCACATGTAACACCAAGTGCACACAGAAGGCAGTGGAAGTCTCTCCAGCTGCTGCAGAAAGTTTTCAGCCTTTCCTTCTGCTCTGTTACTGCCACTCAGTCCTGGCTCTTAGTTTTGTCCCCATCAAAATCCCAGGTGAGTCACCATCACCTAGAGATGGATCACTGGTTGGGGACAGGAAGGCATTTTCTTTGGATTAATAGAAGTACTTAAAAGGGGGGTGTGTTTAGAAATAAACTATGGTAAGCACCATCACCATTATTTTATCATGGAATTAATTTGATATTGGTTAATACAATAGGGAGATAAAGAAGGGTGAGGAGAAGAACCACTGGCCTCAAATCATAACATCTGCTGTAGAAACAAATGGGTGTATCCTGAATACATGCAGGATGGAAATTAGGTGGTTTCTAACCTTCAGAGAAGAAAAGTTCTAAGAAGGTGAAGTGAGGACAAGACACTGGTGCTTAACTTGATGCCTTCACAAGCAGGCTGATGTGAAATGATGACTTCTATTAGGAGATGCAATGACCCTGCCCTTTTTTCTGAGTGTCTGATTGAGGTTTTTGTACAGTGCCAAAATGAACCTGAAAAAAGATTAAACCCTGGATGAGGAAAGAATCACAGACTGTTATATGTATCTCGTGTATCTAAACCATAAAAAGCTGACAAGTGAAGTACAATCATTGCTATGATTACACATTCTCAGCTGTTTGTTCTGCTGTGCTTCTCCACGATCCATGTTTGGCAGGGGGAGATGTGTGGTGGTTCACCCCAGCCGCCACCGCACCTCATCGCCCTGGCTTTCCAGCTGCCTGTGGTCAGCAGCTGGAGGCTGTCACCTCCTCGCGCTCTAGCTGCAGGGAGCATGCCATCGTGGCTCTTGCTGGCTCCCCTGGCGCTTCACCTCACTTGAGCAGCGTTGCCTGACTGGGGATTAAGAAGAGCTCATGCGATCCCTGCAGCCGGCAAAGCTGGTGTGGCCGCAGACGGAGAAGAGATAGCAGCGCGCCGGCGGGCAGCAGCCTTCAGCTGGCACAGCCATGATGCAGCCTGAGCCTTGATCTTTGCCTCGGATCTTCTTTTGACCGAGAGAGAGAAAGAGAGAGAGAGAGAGGGAGAGAGGGAGGGAGAGCATTGCATCATTTGGCCTTGACTTTGTCATGTCTGACTTGTGGGGGTGAGCTCGGAGCAATGCAATTGCCCCCTGTAAGTGTGCCAGGCTGTCATAAAGATAATTATACTCAAGTGCTTTATTGACACGGGCTGAGCATATTCAGGTTGGAATAGTAGATGATTTTCAGAGTCCAGCCACTAGAAAGGCTGCAGAGCTGAGTGATGTGAACACAAACCAAATTCCCCATGCCTGTGGAAAGAGGGTCTTCAAATTCCCTCCTGCAGTGAGAGACCCTGGGCGTGATGTTGCCCTGTGACTGCTGAGGCTCCAGCTGTGCCATCACTGGGGAAAAGAAACACTTGATCGTAGCCGGCCACCCCTCTGCCAGCATCCCCCACTCCCTCTGGGAAAGGATACAATATGTAAAGGAAGGTCTGTGCATTCTTTATGGGGTCTGAGAGCAAGACTTCCAAACCCCAGGGCTGCCTCGCGGTGGATGGGAGCAGCGTGTCCTTATGTCCCAGTTGCAGAGGTCCTTCCAGGGGCTGATCCTGGATAAATGTGTGTGACTGTGGTCCGACTTGCCTGCCCGTAAGCAGGCAGGAAAACACTTTCAGTCTCTCCTCTCGTGATGTTTTCCCAGTTTTGTCGTGCTGGGGATTGCATGTGGAGATACCTATCCCCCCTTGCAGTGCTCAGAGCAGTGTTCACAGCAGTGCTGCTGGCAGTGCAGCGATGACACACAGGCAAGTCTGTGGTGCTGGGAAAACCAGTGTTGATTTGAGCTGATGCTTAATAGCAGAGTCTGCATTTTGCCAAGGAAGGGAGTCCTAGGCAGAAAGGAACCAAAACTCAATTGATACACATTTCTCTCCTGCGCTGGCAGCCAGGAGCTGTGAAGGAACCATCAGGGAGAATTTGAAGGGTAATACCCACGAGAAGCCAGAGAAACAGCTTTACAGCACCACTGCTCCTGAATGCTGGAAGGGGAATGGGCTTGGAGAAAAAAGTGTGTCAGGCTGCTCCAACACTCTGGGTCTTTTCAGCTGATAAAGGGATCCTTTGGGCTCATGATTAGCCGTAGATTTTGGTCCTTCTCTCAAGTTCCTCAGGAGGTTGTTTGTTTAGGACTTGGTCTCCAGCCAGCTGTAGGGGTAGGGCCCAAAGTGATCACCTTCCCACATCTTCCGCTGCAGCAGGTTGCTGAAGGGTACGGCACAAAGACCTTCGATCTACCCGACCAAGAGGGATCTCATCTCTTGCTGCAGGCATGCAAAGGCTCTTTTCTCAACCCAGTGTTGTATTGCAGGATGGCAAAAAACTGCAGTTTGGATAAAGCCCCATTTCATACTCTAACTCCATACCTTCTGCACCAGCGTTTGCTTCTCCTGTAATGACTGGGTGGGCTGTTTCTCACGGACTAGCTTTTTATTTCAATAGTCAGAGTGCTTGGGGGAGAGGGGGCAGTTGGGAGCATTAGATGAGGCAGCATGTGCTGGCCACATTTTCAATACGGCTTTGCAAACCTCGCTGCTTACTTTCTAATGCAGAGGCTGATTCACCTTACGTGGCAGAGGCAGCTCTGGGAGTGGGTACCACAACCCATGCTGGTGCTGACAGGTTGTGCATGCCACAGGAAAGACACGCCGCAGCTCCCCTGTCATTGCGAAGGTGCCGGCACAGCAGGATTTCAGGTTCCTTCCCGGACAGAGTAAATATAGTGCAGGGGAAAAAAATGAAATAATCACGTGGCATGGAAGCTTCTGCTTGGTTTCAGTTCCAGCCTGGAACCAAGCTTGTCTTGACCATATTTGCTGTTGTTTCACTCCCTCACCGGTCTGCAGCCCGCTCTGTACCTATGATGCTGTTTCTTCCAGCGCTTAGGAGGGCTGCTAAGTTACTTCCTCTGCCCGCACGAAGGATGCTCTCGCCCTTCTCTCCTGTCCCTGTCCGGAGACACTGAGCTGGGGGGAAGCCGGGGCAGCCCGCTCAGCCAGACGTCTCTTCTCTCAAAGGCAGCTGGGGGGAAGCGCCCCAAGGTCCCAGGTGACCGGGAGAGGAGCGGAGCAGCCGGGGCTCCCGTGCTTCCTGGCCACTCACCCCCCTTCCTCCGCGGCGTGTGCCGGCCCGAGCGAGCCATCCCGCACGGACACGGGGCTCCGCAGGCTCTCGCACACGCTGCGCACCTCAGCGCCGGCTGCCCCCGCACCTGCGGAGCACCATCATATCGATTTATTTATTTATTTATGAAAGGTTTTGTTTTGTTTCGCTGTTTTTGTTTAGTTCTGGGGTGCGGTGCCTGCGGGTACGGCGGCGTGGGGCCGGGCGCTCCCTCGGGGCAGGAGCGCGGGGGCGGGAGCGGCGAGCTGCCCCGGGCTGCGGCCGGCGGCGGCGGCGCCTGCGGCGGCGGCGGCGGGGGGCGGTGACGTCACAGAGCCGCTCGCCAGCACAACGTTCCATTGAAGCGAGCGCGTGCTCCGGCGAGCACATGGGCAGCGGGGCCCGCGCCGCCCCGCTCGGCTCCGCTCGGCCCTGCCTCGCCTCGGCGCCGGCGGCCGGCCCGCCGGGCCCCTTCCCGAGGAGTGGGGTCGCGGTGAGTACCGGGGCTGCAGCCAACGGCGGTGGGGCGAGGGGAGGCTGTTTGCGTGTTTTGGGGGGGTGTTCGTTATTCATGTATTTATTCTTCCCCCCCCTTTACCCCTCCCCCCCGGGTTTATTATCCGTGTCTCCCCGGTGGGGCTGGCAGGTCGCAACGGAGTTTGCAGCTTCGGTGCGAGGGGCTCCTGCAGATGGGGGGGGGGAGGGGTGGATTGGATTTAATTCCATTTTGCTTATTTATTTTTTATTTCCTTCAAAGCGCTGGGTCGTTCGTGGGCTAAAAATAGCAGTTGGAAGGCGAAATCCGTGCGGATGGGCAGGCGGAGGGCTCGGGGTGCCTTCCCACGTAAATAAATGGCCGCGATAAGGGCCGGCGATGTTTGGGGTCTGGCTTTACTCCGACATGACACGACTCGGTGTGCCCATCCCCCTCGCAGCGCTCCCCCGGTACCAGGCCGGCCTCGGCGGCTCCTCCGGACCCGGGATGGGGGGGAAGAGGGAAGGGGAGAGGGGAGCAAGAAGGAGATGGATGCCCACCCGCTGCACCCGTGGCTCGGGGGGAGACACGGGGCAGGGCCGTGGGGTGGTCGCGGCTCGGAGGGGGTGTGTGTGTGTGTGTTTATCCTCTCCGCAGGCGAGCGGAAAATGCGCGCTGTGCGCCGGCCGGGGCGCGGGGATGCGTGCGGGGCCGGCCTGCTCCTGCCCGCGTGTGTTGGCAGGGCGAGTTCAGCGTTCAGTGGTGTGCCCGCACCGTCCTTAGCACGGGCGCTCGGGTTTGGGCTGGGTACCACGAGGAGGGCCCCGGGCCTGGGGGGGGGGTAAGGTTCTTTGTGGGTTCAGAAGACCCGTTTTTGGTTTTTACCACGGTTTTTCTAGGCCGTCTTTTCCTGAAAAATAAAACCTGTGGATTTCGAAAGCGCGGCTTCAATAGGCCGCGGTTTATTTTTATTATCTAAATAATACTGGAATGTTTTCGTTGACAGGGTGCTTTAGGACTTCGGCCTCGATCTGTTGCACTGCTGGTCGCTGCATCTTAAAATGCCGCGCAGAGAAATCCCAGCAGAACCGATAATTGTGTCTAGAAGGATGCTGGAGGCCTTCAGTGAGATCTTTTTAATCCCATTCGTGGTGACGAGTTTAGACATGTTCGCCTGTCCAGGTATCTGGTCAGGCACGTTGAGTCGTGAACCCCACGCTAGTTTCTTTTTACTAATACGTTCAAAAATATGCATCAAGTCACTGATTTGGAACAAAAAGAGCTTTTCTGAGGGTATACTGAAATATATTAACTATTGCTAAATGCAGAGAGCACAGTATGTTATGTACAGCCTGCGAAATGAGAGTTTCTCTGTTGAGCAGAAATAGGATCTCACTGATGTCCATTTTATGACATATCATAAGAGCACTTATGTGTATTGCTGTAAAATATGAGGAGATTAAAAAGAAATAATCTAGCTCTGAAGTGTTGGCATCACTGCAGGAAATGAGGATACAGTGTAACATCTAGTCGTGTCTCATAAACATCCAGTCTCCTTTCTATTGCGATTTTAAAAATCATTTAATAAATAACATAAATTTTCCAAGCACGTGGACCAGTGAGATGCTCTTTTATGCTAGGTGCTGCATATGGCTGATAAATGCCTGTTCACACCCTGGGGAGTTTCAAGGGATCTTAGAAATACTTGGCATCGTTTCAGAAATGCACCTCTGACTTGATTATTTTTCCCCTCTCTCTCTTTTCCATTTTTCAACATTATGAGTCTGGCTTTACGGCCAGCTTAGCATGCTTATAGTTCTGGTCAGTCAGTGTATTGTCAGTTTTACTAAGATAATTAGTTGTACAGGTGCAGTTAGGAGTAAAGTATACTCTCTATACGTCTGGCATCCGTGGGAGAGGGGCTGTGCGGGTCTGACTGCATGGGGACAGCGAAGGCAGTGCCAGCTCTGTCTTGCAGGGGCCTGGAGGCTTCTGCATCCTTTGCATCTGCACGCTGATGTCCATGCGATGTCAGAGCAATTCTGCAATAGCAAAAATAAGGAAGGGCTTAGGCCTGTGGCTGTTGATAGGCCCATCTGTTGCAGAAATGAGTTGCGGGTTTGAATTAGATTGTAAAATGGGATATCGGCTCCCTGGGTGAACGCATGTATTTGGAATAGAACTTTGGTGGGAGCTGACAGCTCTCAGAGATGAAGGTGGCTTATGCCTGCCTGCAGCACAGCGTGCTTGTGCGGCTCCGCAGCCGTGGAGGTGTCTCTGCGCCCCTGCCCAACCAGACCGTACGCTTCGGTTTAATGAAGGACTTCATCTGCTGAAATTGGAGCTCCTGCTTAATTCTTTGTGAGGTTCGAACCATATCTTCCTGTTTTTAAAAGTAGGAATGAGAAGAGAGGTGATGCTTCCTGGCTGTATGTATTTCACTTTTATACAAGGAATTACTGGCTAGTGAAAAACCCCAAGTGTGTATGTATGCTTTTAAGGTGTCTGTGCATCCTGTGTTAATCTGAAGGTGTTTGATGGGTTATTACAGTACCGCTATTTTTCTACAGGCCTCTTTCTTCAGGCTTTTTCTGTAATTATGCAGGTGCAGTTCCACTAGAACTGGTGTGATAGAGCTTACAAGCAAGACATCTTCATAAAAAAATACATATTTTTTCCTCATTGGTCTATGCAGACAGCACTGTCAGGCCCTGGGAAGGGGAAATGCTGTTTTTTGTGACTGGGAAGGTGTTTCTGCTGCTTGCTGGAATAGCAAGGGCCCATCTTTTGCTCCTGGTCCGTGAGTTCAGTGAAGGCTGATGGTGTCAGGTCCCCATGCTGCAGTGCACTGCAGCTGCCTACCCATCAGTTCAGCAGCTCAGGCTGGTCTGTCGGTGGAGCCTCTGTGCTGATCCATCTCTGTGCATTGCTACTGAGGCGATGGGCACGCTGAGATGATGGGCACGCCGAAGGATGGGCACACTACCCCAACCTTTGGCTGCTGGCCAGGGGGACAGCCTGCTGTGGTCTGGGGTCCTGCTCTGTGAGCCAGGAAGGGTGCAGAACTGCGAACTGAGCTAGCGGAGAGGGAAACACATACCTGGTCAGGAAGCTCTCAGCTATTTGCAGCAAGGTGATACAGATCTTGCTGTGATGCACGATGTGTTACTTTCTCCTTGCTGACTGGTGCTTCTAGCACTGAGCACCTGCACATTTCCTGGTGATGTTTATGAGCGGTGAGGGGGTAATATAGAATCAGCTTGTTGGACCTTTTAGGGTGATGTGGGATGGTTTCCCTTGTTGCAGGTGCGTTGGTTCCAGAGCCAGTCTGTCTTCTTATGGAGTAGCAAAGTGCTTATTGCCCTGGCAAGTGAATGCTGCTGCACGTTTGCAGCTACATGTGGTTTATTCATGCCTGGAGATGCAGTGCCTGCCATTTGCTCCACTCGTTGGTGCAGTTCAGTGGAGTACAGCATTTTACGGAGTTACCAGGGTTGCCGTAACACAGGATTTCCGAATCTTTCCTCAGTTTTTTCTCTGGGAAGTGCCAGAGGTTGTTGAGGACAAGGCTTGCTGGTGGTGCTTTTTTCCTTGTCGCTCCAAGGGTGACAAATGACAAGCAGTGAGATGGTTACTGGATGCATCAGCTCTGCTCAGCTGAAGGCAGCAGCCTGTCTGCAGGGTGACACAAACACTGCGACCAGCCGGGCAGATGGAGCAGTTGCGATGGTTTACAAGCATCCGGAGCTGTATGATTGAAATATCTTTTACTGCATCCCTGGGTGATATCATTCTTCATGTGAATTCAAGGTATGGATGTGAATGTTGATGTGCAGCTATGTCTTATGAATTGGGGGGGCTGGTTGAGTATCACCCAGCCATTTCCAGGCAGGTTTGTCCCACCTGCTCTGATGTCTGTGTTGTCGTATCTTCACTGCTATTGACATCTTACATATACATGCACTGCAGCAGATACTGCGGTTGCATCCCCCCACCATCTTGAAGGAAAAATGATCAATGCTGGTAAAGCGCATCAGGCAGTAAAGGGCTCTCGGCTGCAGCAGTGACAGGCAGAGCTGGAACTAGTGCCTGCTAGACAATTCAAATGAGAAACTAAGGCAAGGGTGATTAGCCACCGGAACAAATGGCAAAGAGAAGGGGTGGGTTCTCTCTCTTGCTCATTCCTCCTTCAAAACCCGAGGTAGAAAAACACCAACAACCCAGTAGCAGTTTTGTATAGAAATTACTGGGTAGGTTCCTGCTAATCAGCTCATTAGAAAGTCCCTTGATGGGAAAGGGGAGGTTTGACCATGCCCCCTCCACCCCCCCACCGCCGCCATGAGTTTGGGTTGTGTGGGCGCTGGGAACCAACCTGCACTACTGGAGAACGTGCTGAGCTGAGATGGGGTCCGTGGAGCACTCTGGCGAGAAATGGCAGCCCAGAGCCCTGGAAGGACTGCATGTTTGTATGGGGGAGTGTCACTGCCATGAGATGTTTTGGAAGACAGAGCTGCAGCACATCGACAGTTTCCCAAGGGGACAAGATGACATCCCTGGGGTCGTCATCTACAATCTGGGGGCTTCCCTAGGCATGGGTCACAGCTTCTCTCCTGAAGGTAGGAATGCATAGCAGAGGAGTACAAAGGAAGTCCCAAAGGCTCTACCCTGTTTTGGAGAGAGGATGTTCCTACCACAAGAGGAGTGCCCAGAGGTGTATGCTGTTTCCTTAGGGGCAGGTGAAGAGCAGAGGTGGGTGGGTGAGGCAAGACCACATCTGCCATGTGGTTTATGAGTCAGCTTGTGGCTGTCCTCAGCACAATGTGGGTTGTGCTGGGAACACTCAGGCTGTGAAATTGGCCAGTGCATGGGTTTTAAGATGGAAAGCTTGGGTCCAGTCCTCGTAACTATCCACCATAGTTTTCCATCTGTCCAGTATGGTCCAGTCCACTTCTCCCTGGCTTTGAGCGCCCTTTCTGTGCTGCTTGGCTTCCCTGGATACCTGCTGGTTGGATGCCTGGTCTGCATATCAGCTTTCCCAGTGGAGCTGAGCTGTTTAAGGGTTATGTCACACCAGTGATGCCTTTGGTGTAGGTGAAGCATTCTGATACCTTGTACTGATAGAAGTCATCATGTTAGAACTGCTGTAAGCTCTTCTGCATCAAGGTGGGGTTTGTAAGGTAGCAGGATCGCTATGTTGGAATGTCAGGGATAGAGTATGGATGAGACCTCAGTCTGAGGAGGAGAAATAGAAATTTCTTTATGTCCCAGGTTGTTTCATTGGTACCAGTGGGAATTCAAGTGGTGTTGGGCTGGAAAAGCCTCTGATGAGCATTTCATGGTTAGTGTTGGTGCCTCTGCCCCTGGTAACCATGCTTGCTTGGATGGATTTCCTCCAGTGAGCATTTTCAATGTGTAGGTGTAGTCCATGGGTTTTGACCTAGAGGTCCAAAGTCATCCAGAAGTGGGTACAGGCCAGCCCCTCTGCTGCCCACTTGGGTGCTGCTTGCCTTGGGTCTCAGGATGTTTTGTGCCTTTCCTGGAATCCTAGTAGCTGGATTGAAAAGATAGCTTGCCTTGCTTTTTCCTGCTGGTCAGGAGAACGGAAGCTTTTGATCTGTTCACCCGTGCTGCAGGGTCAGCATCCTGTGAGGTCCTGTGTAAATCTCTGCTGCGGTTGGGGAGCTGTTGCCAGTAGTGTAGAAAGGAGAAGAAAAATCCAATTTAGGAGTATTCTTTTTTAAAAAAATGCAACAACCCACAACTCTTGATTAACACTTCATGTTTTGAGGCCTAGATTTTATCATATCACAGAATCACAGAACGTTAGGAGTTGGAAGGGACCTTAAAAGATCATCTAGTCCAACCCCCTGCCAGAGCAGCATCACCTAGACTAAATCCCACAGGAATGTGCCCAGGCAGGGTTTGAATGTCTCCAGAGAAGGAGACTCCACAACCTCTCTGGGCATCTTGTCCCAGCACTCTGTCATCCTCACATTGAAAAAGTTCCTCCTTATATTCACATGGAACTTCCTATGCTCCAGCTTGCACCTGCTGCCCCTTGTCCTATCACTGGCCATCACTGAGAAGAGCCTGGCTCCATCCTCCTGACTCTCACCCTTTCCACATTTCTAAACATCAATGAGGTCACCCCTTAGTCTCCTCTTCTCCAAGCTAAAGAGGCCCAGGTCCCTCAGCCTGTCCTCATAAGGAAGGTGTTCTACTCCATCATCTTGGTGGCCCTACACTGGACTCTTTCAGGGAGTTCTATGTCCTTCTTGAACTGAGGGCCCCAGAAATTTGGCAACCATCTCTTCTTGAAAATGTCAGTTGAGCAAAATCCCAGCCCAAATAAAACGCATTGCATTGCCTTGCACACTACCCTGCCTGGCACACATGAGTGGAAGGGGCTTGCAGGCTGTGCAAGGAAGGAATGGGGCAACAGGTTGGATCGTTACTGCCTGTGTAGGTTCAGCAAAGGTGTCTTTTCCTGGCTACCTTTCAGCCAGCTGTCCTCGCAGCACAGTGCTGGATCTGGTATTGACCGGGTATCCTGTTTCCAGGCAGTGGTGCATCGCTGACGTACATGTGACATTGTGTGTGCTGGTTTACGTGGTGGAAACAGCAGCTGTGGACTCATGCCTCAGCTTTACTCAAACCTTTCACTTTACATCTATCTATCACGGTCTCTCACGGGTCTCTCTTTGCTCATATTCAAGTGTGGGATTATTATTGTTGTTATTATTATCATCATCATTGCTTTTGTCACCATCATTACCACTATCATTATTACTATAATATTAACTGTGTTGCAGGCATAAAGTTAATTTTACATTAGTGCACTCATGCAGTCTCTGGATGTGACGTACCAAAGGGCCTTGGTGCTTCAGCTGATGCTGTAAATAGGTAGTCACACCTATCAACACAGTGACCTGTAATTTAGTACGCAGAGCAAAAAGTTACCATAGATCCTTTTGGAAATATTTAATAATGTTTCCACCCCTACTTAAATAATGATAGGTTGTGTCTATATTTTTCTCTCCTTCATAAAAGTAGGGAAGTCTGAAATAGGTTTTCCCAGAAGCGATCATGGAGGAGCCAAGGCCAAGAGTTCCGCGCTGAAGCACAGACAGTCGAGATGCTGCTTAGGGGTTTTAGACAGTATCATGTTTGCTGTGTGAATTGCTGGATCATTTGATTTACCGATGTGTCAAACCTGTCTCTGGTTCCGCTCAGTTTGGATTTGGGGATGGAGTGGGCAAAGCTTTAATTTTTTCCTTAAAAAGTCTGCTTCAGATTATATAAAAATACCTACAAAAAACCTAGGCCTGATGGTTGATGTTACGGAGGAAATAATCAGCCTTGCTTATGAGCTGGGAGGTTAGACTGGAGACCCCAGAGCATTCTTTCCACCAGCAGTTCTCTGTTTCTGTGGTAACTGAGGAGAAATTGAAAAGCTTAGCTTCAAGTCTCTGGCTGTGGAATAAGATGGAAGGACGCCCAGCTTTCATGAACGTACAAGATGAGTCAATAAATGCCATTACGATGAGCAGGTTCAGAGGGGAAGGAAGGTGCTCCCCTTTGCAGTCCAAGACATTGAAGCTGTGAGAAGTTTATCTGGAGTTATTCTCCGTATCTTGGGTAGTTTGTATTAAGGCCAACCAGTCCAGTGGCTTGGACAGATGACATGGTTCTCAGTGCTTGACCATGGGTGGGATTTGGGGGCTCTGCCATTGGCAAGCCATTCCTTCTCCCTCCCCTTCCACTCTTCTGCTGTTTGCCTCTTTCATATGGAAACACATCAGGGCAGATGCTGCCTTTTGTATGATTGTTCACAGCGTAGTCAGGACTCTCTTTGAGACAGGTTGTATCCTGTTCAGAGCTGAAGATGACCATTAACATAAGCCATAACATTATATCACGTGGTGGTACAGCCTGTACATCACTGTTGGTACCCACTGTCCCTGTCTTCCTTCTGAATCTTGATGACCCAAGAGACTTTTAACAATAGACATTATTTTTCACAACATTTTTAGTAACTGTGAGTATTTGTCTTGGGTATTTTGGTGAGACAAATTACAATAGTTAGGATTTCAATTCTGTACATCCCTCTGTTAATTAACTGCTAACGCTGCCTCAGGGCGCAAGGCAGTATGGGAAGGGAATGTATGAGAGGGATTAAACAGCCCTCAGTCACTTGTGCTGATCCAGCAGGACAGAGGGAGCTTACAGTTGGTCTTGTGAGTGCAGTTCACCTCCTTCTAATAGTATTAGGAGTGCTAATATTCAGAGTGGCAAACCTGTTATTTTGTTCTGCCTAGAAAATCTGCATTCTGAGCAGGTAAAAATGCTGTTGTCTCCACTGTGGCAGCAGAAAGACAGCTAAAGCTCATGAAGGTTTGAGATACCATCAGGGATGGGGCCGGCTTGTGGGATGCTGGGAGCCAGGCTCTTTTTAAAGTCTAGAATTCTGGGCTAAATGTGCTTAAGGTCACCCTAAGGCATGACAGAGCCTGTAGAGCCATGAAGTGCTGCTTATAACATTAAAATTTCATTGGAAATTATTAAGGGATTTTGATACCCATTAGAAGAAGTTGGCAACCATTACATCTGAGCTCATGCAGCTGTGATTTCACTGGAGGCTTGGCCAACAGAAAGGGTCTGTCCCAGGGAGGCTCCTGACCTCCCTACAAGGTGACACTCCAGAAGAATGAGTTTGAAGTCACCCAAAGGGTTCCTGCTACCACTGGATGAGATTGTCTCCTCCCACCATTCTTTATACTTGGAGCCCCACACTGACTTGTAGTACGTGACCTATCTGGGCAACCCATGCTTAACTGACCACAATGTGAAGATGATCCATAGCTCTGTTTAATGTTTTCGCACCCAGTGGCTGGCAGAGAGCTGAGTTACTGGACGTTGTTGGCTCGTTGGTGAGACACAGCTCTCTGAGTTCCAACAATGCAGTTGAATATGAGGAAGGGGTTGAAGAGTCTGCCACTGCCATGCTGTGTCTGCTGGATGGTGGTACTTGTCCACAACTGGACAGTTGAGTTAGTGGATTAGGAGCGCTCTTGAATTTCTTCTGGTGATAAAATCTTCAGCTCTTCTGGTGTTTAGGTGTCAAAAGCTGATGAGGAGATACAGCCCCGTCTTCCTGGGAAGAGTCCTAGTCTTGGCCTTGACGATGACTGTGTCTTGGTTTGACAACAGCAATGACATACCTTTGTAGCAAGCCTGCAAGTGAAGGAAGCTTTGGCCAGTCCAGAAAGCTGCAGCCCATCTCCACCGCTGTGTGGGCAACTTGTGATGTCTTTCTATGCTGGCTTCTGTTGGAAATACAGATAAAGTTTTGAGGTCTTTTGTTCTCTTTTTAGGGTGCTCCCTGTATTGCTTCAGGTAGCAGAAAGACTGCTTAAAGCTTTGTGCCAAAGACCTCAGGAGCTTTCTGCAAGGAAATGAAGCTCTGCTGTCTGAGGGTCCAGTTTCACATGGACTGGGCAGCCTGAGGAGATAAGGACCACCACAGACCTCATCGTATTCTGCTCCAAGTGCAAGGTATGTTCAATTGAAGGTCCTTTTTCTAAATATACAGCAATGTTTTTTATAATTTTTAAAGACAATTAAGGAGCACACAAGCAAAACAAGGCCCTCCACTGCTGGCTTAGAGGAAGAGGAGAAAAAACATGTCTCAGATGTTAGCTCATAACTTACTGTAGCACCTGAAGGATAATCTAGTAATGACTGCAGTGTTTAGACTGAGAATTGTGGAAAATACATTTGGCTCTAATTCCAGTTAGCTGCAGTGATTTGAGCCTTTTCAAAAACTTAAGTAGCACAACTCAGGTGTGTGCCCAGAGTTCCTTAGCTCTTTCCTACCTTTCCTCTCTTCACCTCTTTCAGACTAGGGTTAATTACCAGGGATTTTCTGCAGACACAAGACTGGCTTGTGACACCCTGTCATATTAACAGGTCACGGGAAGCTGTTTTATCTAGTTAGATGTTAAATTATGCTTTGGGTTTTGTTTTCCATTCCATTGGCTCCTTTATCACCTTGTGATGACTCTTGGCCCCCGTCTTGTTTGTCCCAAAATGTGATAGTTAAACAAACCAGCAGTCAGAAGAGCAGTCGCGAAGTCAAGATCATGGTGGACGTTGTGGCCATGTTAGGTAGGGATTCTTCTCTGTGTGGTTTGATGGATGTGGTGATTCTGATGTGGCTTACTACTTACTACTGGTTGTTTCAGCAATGGAGGATCTTTATACCATATCCATTAGTGGTTTAAGTGGGATTTTGGAGAACAGGGAATGGCTAGATCTTTGCTCAGGCTCTGTTGTGGCTGACCCCTTCCCGGCTTCCTGTCTAAAATCAAGATTGTTAGATGTGCCCATCCAGGGTTGCCATGTATGGTGAGATGATGGTCGTTCCTTTGGCATGTCTCCTCTATGGTCAGCCTGCCTTATTTGTTTCTGCTTTCTATCTATATCTTGGTTTTACACTAGGTCATTGGATCTCTGGGACAGATACTGGTCCTTCTATTTTTGTACAACACCCAGCACAGACACATTTGGTATTTGGTATCTCAAGCTCTTGGTGGTGCTGTACGTAATGCTAATAACTAATAGCAGTGATATTCCTCCCGGGGATCTGTGGCTGACTGTGCACGTGATGGCCAGAAATGCGCTGCTGTAGTGTGAATTTTCTTTAATGTCTTCTGTGTTGTTTTAGCTGTAATTATCAGTAAACATGGTGTCCCACTTGGTACAGGAATTGTACAGAAAGCATCCTCTTGCAGGTGAAAACTCTGTGCTGACCTCTCAGAGCCAGTGGTGAAGTGTTTGCTTTTGTTCAGGGCAACGTAGATAAATCATGGCAGTTTGTCAGTATAAAGCTACATCCAAGTAACCTTTATATGTCCTTTTACATATATGCACGCATATGTGTGAAAGCATTATCGCCTGTTTAGCTCTAACTTTGCTTCCTCCTCCTAGTTTCCCTCCGCTTCTCTTTTTCTGTTCCACTTCATGTTGGAGTTTTATGCCTGTGGTGTTTCCTCATACACACATTTCCCCTTTTTTTTTACCTTCTTTCCCCTTTCTTTCCTATTCTGGCTTTTCATTCTTAACGTTCTCATCCATGTGTTTCTACTCCAAGTTGATTTATAAGTTCTCTTCTGCGTGGCTCCTCCTTTCCCTCGCTGGGGCAGGTTGGCCCAGCACCCTGTTGGCATCTCTGCACACCCTGAGAGTTTGTGGCCCCCGCAGCGGCCGCAGCCGTGCCCCTTGTTTCTTGAAAAACGGAATAAGGGAGTTGGCACCGCTCTTGTTTCCCTTCTCTCTTGAGTCTCAGCCTCACAGGTTTGGCTTCTCTTGCCTGTTCTGGATTGCAGCTGGTATGGCAGGGTGGATGTTTCTTGGGTCTGATGGTTAACAATAAAATTGGGGTTCATGTTCATAGTGGTTCTTCCCTGCACCCTGGGCTCCGTGGTGCTCCTTCCTTGGTGGCTACAGTCAGCACTCCAGGCCCTGGCTCTGCATTCCTGCTCCTTCCTCTCTTACCGTCCTGCTGCTCATTCTAGCAGCCCTCTGGCTTGCTGCAAGCCCATAGCTTTTCCACCTGGTTTCACCCCATTTTCTGCTCTCCAGAGGGATGTAACCCAGTTTGTGGTGGTCCTGAGAGGTCTGCTGTACCCCAGTGGCAGAGCATCAGGGTGTGTGAGCAGAGTTTGTGCATGTGTCGGTGCTGGCTCGATTTGAGCAAACCTGATTCCCGTGAGAAAATGCTGCCCAGGGGGAGAGACGGGGTGGGCAGGTTGGGGAGCGGGGGGCGATTTTTAATGGAGGTGAGTGCACATCCTACAGAGGCAGTGAGGGCTGCGAAGGGCAGTGTTTGTTAGGGGTTCACTTGTAGATGATGAAGCTGTTTCAGTTGCTTCCGGTTATAGAAACAGAGGGATCTGAAATCAGGAAATGCTTTGATGTCGGTGATCTGAAGAACACGCTCCATATCACTTGACAGCAGACATTTTATTCTTGGCCACATCAATCTTGCAGCAAATGAGTTGGTTGGGTGGCTTTGCTTGCACAGCTGTTTTTTTTTTTCCCCAAAAAAAATCCCAGGACTCAGCACTGCATTTCCCGTGCTGGAAAGCCGACTCTTCCCAGCCCCGCTTTGTGGCATTGGTTTCTTCAATGGGTGGTAATTCCCTACCGTGCCCAGCCTGTGCTCCACAGAGGTCGGGTTGGGTGAGCTCTGCCGAGCACAGTTTGGGGAAACAGATCTGCAGAGGGGCTTTCCTTGGGGTAAATGGAAAGATGGGGGTTTTACTGGAAAGATGTAACCTGAGCAGAAAATATTAAGAGATATCATCAAGGTGAATAAACAGAAATCAAACCCCAGACTGTTCTGATGATGACACGTGAGGCTGCTTTTCTGAAATGTGAACACTCAGTGTCATGTTTCATTCAGGATGACTCTTCATTTGTTTTTCTTTTTTTTTCCCCCTCTCTGCAATGCAGATTGCTTTCACAAGTGGTGCAAGTGTCCCATGCCGTCTACCCCTGCCCCTCCGCCCTCCCTTGGATGAGGGGCTATTTCAGGCCACGTTGATAACCTGATCTTGCTGATGACCCTTGCACCCAAGGATCATTTAGTGCCAATTGTTAGGGTGCTTTGCTGTTTTTAAGACGCTTGGTCCCGATCCTATTTCTTTTGCACACCCAAATGAGATTTCTTTGCCCTGGTGTAGTTTGGCTTGGGAACGGGATGTTTATTTACACACAGGCTTGGTGCTTTCAGTCCACTGCACATGACAGTAGCACCTGGACTTCTCTCGTAGCTGCAGCCTTTGGGATGGGACACTGAGGGACACTGGTTAACTTGGGATGGAGAGGAGCTTGCCTTGGAAAGGATAAGGAGGAGGTCATGGCTGAGGTGGCCTGGAAAACAGCTGGAAAAGACTTTTTAAAAGCCAGGTCTACTTAATGTGGGGCTGCCACTGTGCAGGTTGATGGTGAGGCTTGTGGTGCTGCTGGTCCTACATTGTTGGGCTCAAGTATGGTAGACTTGGTGTACTGGGGCATATGCTCATGTTTTCCTTAGCCAGCATCCAATCTCTGGCCCTGGTCCTAGGCACATGTTTCAGAAGAAAACAAAGTGGGTAAAAGTAAAATAGATCTAAAAAAAGTAGCCCAATCATATGAACAACTTTCTGCCAAAACATTTCAAGCTCAGGTTGGCTGGTGCCCAAGTCATCCCTCCCTGCTGGAGGGCTTGATGGTGAGTTGTAGGTGGCAGATCTCAGCTAGCTTACAGCATCTAAGCAAACAAATCTTTTTTTTTCCTGTCTCACCCCCCAGGACCTAAGTGTGTGGCCTTTACGACTTGAGGATCTCTTTTAAGCAGCTAAAACTTTTCTAAGCAAAACATGTTTCTGCACTGCAGTTGAGAGATAAATATAGCTGGTGAATTGAAAGAAGGCCATAGGATGTGTTATGTTGCCTTACCCAGTATTTTTTTTTCTTCTTCTTTTTGTGGTGATTCTGTGCTAACTCAAAATGGAAAACCTCCTGAAAGATGTTATTTTTTCCCCGTTGAAAGAAATTACACACGCCTGAATGCCATTCACTGTCTTACACTGCAACCAGTAAAGGATTAAAGCTCCCCACCCCTCTCCTTCAGCTTGGCGCTGGGTGTTTGAAAAGCCGGCGTGTTTGCAGCTGAGCCAGCTCTAATAATAATAATTCGGGCTGAGGAGCACGGAGCAGCCTGTGATTAGCAAAATAATGACTGTGCAGTGTGTAAGTTGAGGGGTGGGATTTTGACATGGCGGGAGGAAGGCGCACGCTGCAGCTGCTGGGGAAGGCAGGCAGCTCATGTCACCCCGTTGACGTTCTCCGTGTGAAGTCGGGTACGGGAACCGCGTGGAGCAAAACATGCTTGTGAAACGATGGTCACGTTTGAGTTTTTCCAGTAAATTCTCCTGATAAAGAACAGCCAGAAAGCTTGTAAATAAAAGTATCATGCTGTACTCTGCTCTCCAGGGTAGGGTTTTTATTTTTTTTTCTTTTGAAGTTTGGATGCAGTTATTGGATATGTTCTCTCTGCTTGCCAGGAGACCAAACTTTGACTAGCTGTTCACTCTAGGACCTAAAAAACAGGCTAGGAAACCTTCCAAAACTTCTCCTTCATGGGTACTGGTTCAGGTCCGGGTCAACAGGATTGAGAGAGACATCTCTATTACATACTGCTGCTCTGACATGTATAAAACCAAGTTCATCAGCTCATAGCTGATGACTCGTTGTCTTAAAATCTAATCTGCCCTGGTGCATAACAGCGAGAGAGCATTTTACGCATGCTTTCTCTCCTGCGCTTCGTCAGCAACGGCAGGGTTTCTCCCCAGCCGCAGGCAGGTGGCTGTGCACAGGGCTGGTTGGGAGGTGACACTGTGCACACGGGTGACATCAGTGGTGTGAGGCTTTGGGGCAGTGCTCACCTGGGGACATGCACAGGTGGGTCTGGGATGAGGAACCTGGGTCCTGGAGTAGAACACCCTCCTTATGAGTGAGGACAGGCTGAGGGAGCTTGGCCTCTATAGCTTGGAGAAGAGCAGACTGAGGGGTGGTCTTATTAATGTTTATAAATATGTAAAGGGTGAGAGTCAGGAGGACGGAGCCAGGCTCTTCTCAGTGATGGCCAGCAATAGGACAAGGGGCAACGGGTACAGGCTGGAGCATAGGAAGTTCCATGTTCATGTAAGGAGGAACTTTTTCACTGTGAGGGTGACGGAGCGCTGGGACAGGCTGCCCAGAGAGGTTGCAGAGTCTCCTTCTCTGGAGACATTCAAACTCTGCCTGGATGCTTTCCTGTGTGATTTAGTCTAGGTGATGCTGCTCTGGCAGGGGGTTTGGACTAGATGATCTTTCAAGGTTCCTTCCAACTCCTAATGTTCTGTGATTCTGAGGGCCGTTGGAACTGATCCAGCCCAAAACAAGGAGAGCTTGGGAAATGGAGCCAGGATGGACATCCCCAGACCCAGCTGTGTTCCTGCTGCCATCCTTCCTACCCCCCACCCCCCACTTTTAAAAATAGTTTATCTGCATATAAATAAGCCTTTAAAGCAAATAGGTTTGAGGTAAAATGAATATAGGATACTCATAGGTGTTTGCATCAGTTTATCTGAAGTCTAGTAGACTGTAGCTCTTCCCGACTGTTTTAAGTATTTGCATACGACTACTGCAAGTAAGGCCCTGATTTTCCCCCATGGTGCTTGCAACCATAATAGGCAAATAATAATAATTAAAAAAAAGTGTGCTCTAATTATGCTTGTTTTACATGGGGCAAGCGGGTGGAGTGTGTCCTTTGATCTTTTTCAGGCTTCATTTTCTGCATTTTTGTGTTTTTCTTTCCTATCTCTCTTGTTGACGATAATCAGGAGGATGTGTGTGTTCATGCATGTACGGATACACATGCCACACATTCACACACACATCCTGCTCTTTTTCTGTATTATAAAAAAAATATATTTCTTCCCCCCATGTTGAAGACAGTTGCTGTTGCCTGCATGCAACAAAATCAGCCGTTAATACCACTGTATGAAGTTCAGGAAAACCCGGTGAACATTCTTCTAATAAGAGGATATTCTGGTCCTCCTGATAATCAGCCCCCCATTGTAAACTCATTTTGACTCACAGTTTTAAATCTTTGTTCCAGTGGAAAAGATTTTTATGGGCAGCCCAAACAGGCATTAAATCCTGTTTGGGTTTTTTTTTTCTTTTGGTGTTTCAAGCAGAGTTGCTTAAAATAGTACAGATTCTGAATCAGAAGAGTGACTCCAAGGGAAAAGAGAAAGAGTGAAACAATGCAAATCCTTGCTTGGTGGCACAAACCTTTTATCCCACCCCTACCCTTGATAGAAATTTGGCAGAGGCAGCAGGCTGGGTTTCCTTGCTCTGAGACACTGCATGCTTGTGATTGCTCTCTGCAGTTGGGTTTCTATCCTCCCTGCTGATGGTCACCCTCCTGTTGTTTTAGGGATGCCAGAAAATTACTTTGGAAGTCAAAACTATGCCAGTTGTATGCACATTTATTCCCCCGCTTCCTGCAGCCTTCCAGTATTTGCAAAGAAAAGGCTTTTCTGGCAAATGTGCCAGTATCATGGAAACATGATGTCCCCATGATTTTTGGGTGTTAACCTCCTCTTTCCTTTCCCTTCTCCCATACTATGCATAGGATATGTCCAGATGGCCCATAGCTCTTCCCACTGGTCGCGCAGTTTATCCATCACCTTTGTTTTCAGTGTCTGGAACTGCCGTGGCAACAGCAGCACTTGGGATTATGGTATGATAAGGTGGTGGGATCAGTAGCCCAACTGAAGTCCATCTACACCAATGCACACAGCATGGGCAACAAACAGGAGGAGCTGGAAGCCATCGTGCAACTGGAAAACTGTGGTACAGTTGCCATCATGGAAACATGGTGGGATGACTCGCACAACTGGAGTGCTGCAATGGATGGCTACAGAATCTTCAGGAGGGATAGGCCAGGAAGAAGACGCTACCCTTTTTGTTAGGGACTGTTTTGACTAAAGCTGGACAATGGTGATGTTAGGATTGAGTGTTTTAAGAATCAGGTGGAAGGCCAGCAAGCCAGATAGCATGGTGGAAGTCTGTTATAGACAACCCAGCCAGAATGGAGAGGCAGACAGATGTTGAAACTTGGGGGCAACGTGATGGTTGGAGGCTGTCTTGGGCATAGAAATCACAGAATGATAAGAATTTGCGATTCTCAGAGAAATAAGGAAGGAGGTCAGCAGAACTGGCACCTTGGACTTTCAGAGGGCAGACTTTTGCTGTATTAGGAGCCTGGTTGGCAGAGTCCCTTTGGAGGCAGTCCTGAAGGACAAAGGAGTCCAGGAAGGCTGGGTGTCCTTCAGGATGGAGATCTTAAAGGCACAGGAGCTGGCTGTCCTGGTGTGCTGAAAAATGACCTGGCAGGGAAGAAGACCAGAGAGCTTTGACTGATAACTCACAGGAAAAAAGAGAGTTTATGACCTTTGGAAGAAGGGGCAGGCAACTCAGAAGGACTATAAAAATGTCATTACTCTATGCAAGGATAAAATTAGAAGGTCAAAGCCCAGCTAGAATTTACCTGGCTACTATAGTTAAAGACAAAAAAAATGTTTCTATAAGTGTATTAACAACAAAAGGAGAGCTAAGGAGAATCTCCATTCTGTGTTCAAAGTAGGAGGAAATGTAGCGACAAAGGCTGAGGTACTTAATGCCTTCTTTGCCTCAGTCTTTAGCAGTAAGACCAGTTGTTCTCCAGGTACCCAGCCCCCCTGAACTAGAAGAGAGGGATGGGGAACAGAGTGAAGCACGATAATCCAAGCGTAAATGGTTAGTGACTTGCTACACCACTTAGACATGCAGAGGTCTATGGGGCCAGGTGGGATCCACCCCAGGGTACAGAGGTAGCTGGTGGGAATGCTCACCGAGCTACTTTCCATCATTTATCAGCAGTCCTGGCTGAGTGAGGGAGGTCTCTGTTGACTGGAAGTTAAGATAATGTGACAGCCATCTTCAAGGAAAGAGGATCCTCCAGAAGCAGGATCCAGGGACCTTCAGGCCTGTCAGTCTGACCTCAGTGCCAGGGAAGGTCACGGCGCAAAGCATTTTGACTACCATCATGTGTCATGTATAGGAAAACCATGTGATCAGGCCCAGTCAGCGTGGGGTCATGAAAGGCAGGTCCTGCTTGACTGACCTGATCTTCTATGACAAGGTGACCCACTTAGTGGATGAGGGAAAGGCTGTGGATGCTATTTACCTGGACTTTAGTAAAGCATTTGACAGTGTTTCCCACAGCATTCTCCTGGAGAAACTGGCTGCTCATGGCTTGAAGAGGTGTACTCTTCATAGGGTAAAAACCAGCTGGATGGCTGGGCCCAAAGGGTGGTGGTGAATGGATTTAAATCCTGTTGGTGGCCAGTCACAAGGGGTGACCCCCAGGGCTCAGTACTGGGGCCTGTTCTCTTTAATAGCATTATCAATGCTCTGGGGGTATCAAGTGCACCCTCAGTCAGCTCACAGACAGCAACAAGTTGTGCAGGAGTGTTGATCTGCTTGAGCGTAGGAAGGCTCTGCAGAGGGATCTGGACAGGCTGGATCAATGGGCTGAGACCAACTATATGAGATTCAACAAGATTCAGGGCTGGGCCCTTCGCTTGGGTCACAACAACCCCAGGCAGTGCTACAGGCTTGGGGCAGAGTGGCTAGAAAGCTGCCTGTCAAGAAAGGACCTGGGGGTGTTAGTTGACAGCTGGCTGAACATGAGCCAGCAGTGTGCCCAGGTGGCCAAGAAGTTCAGCGGCATCCTGGATTGTGTCAGGAATAGCTAGGCCAGCAGGAGTAAGGAATTGATCATCCTACTGTGCTCAGCACTGGTGAGGCCGCACCTTGAGTGCTGTGTTCAGTTTTGGGCCACTCATTACAAGGACACTGAGGTGCTGGAGCATGTCTAGAGAAGGGCCAAGAAGCCAATGAAGGGTCTAGAGCCAAGTCTTACGAGGAGTGACTGAGGGAACTGGGGTTGTTTAGCCTGGAGAAGAGGAAGCTAAAGTGAGACCTTATCACTCTCTACATTTGGGGAGGTTGTAGCCAGGGGGGATTGGTTTCTTCTGACAAGTAACAAGCAATAGGACAAGAGGAAATAGTCTCAAGTTGTGCCAGAGGAGGTTTAGATTGGATATTAGTAATTTTTCTTTCACAAAGTTGTTATCAATCATTGGAACAGGCTGCCCAGGGAAGTGGTTGAGTTGCCATCCCTGGAGGTATTTAAAAGGCATACAGGTGGCTGTAGCGCTCAAGGACATCGTTTAGTAGTGGTGGACTTGGCAGTGTTAGGTTAGTGGTTGGACTCATTGATCTTAATGGTCAATTCCAACCTAAATGATTCTGTAATTTCATCACGATAATTCATGCCTCAGGGACAGTATGACTTGTGCTAACAATATGATGTGTGGCTCAGAGGGGTTGGTTCCCAGGTCAGGATAAGCAGAGAAACATGTTCTGATTTTCCAGTGCTGTAGAAGATGCTCTTGCACGTGTGGTGGGTTTTGCAGGCAGTATTGCAGCAAGGATCCTCAGGTCTCCTAAATCTCCTTTTGCTCTTCATTCCTGAGAAATCCACTAGTGAAAGACAGCATACATAATTTCCTCCTTCTCCTCCCCACCCATCCAGATGCTGGTTTTGGTGCTGGCATAGCAGCTGGGTACCCCCCATATGGGCTCTTGCCCTAGTGCCTGCTATGCTGCAAGTGATGGGTGCACTGCCTCCAGTGCGGGCTTTGGTGGGGGATCTTCCCCTGGCCAGTGGGAAGGGCTCTCCTCCTGGCTGGCCATAGCTATCTGGGCGCGTACCTCCGCTTGTACGCACTTAGCCTGGGTAAACAAGAGCTGTGCTTTCGTTGCCACTTTATCGAGCGGGAACGGCAGCTGCGGTGTCAACAGCTTTTATACCAGGCGGGGTGTGTGCATGCTTGGATTTCCATTCCTTGGTCTCAGGTACTTTCTTTGTTCACATTGGTACTAAACCACCTTTCCAAAATTCAAAACTGACAGCAATCTCAGTCTTTTCCTTAAAACAGTCCCCGAGCAGGGAGGAAAGGTGAGGTAAGCATCTGGAGCTGATGTATTTATTATTGATGATGCCTTTTAAATGATTGAACGAGTTTTCCTTGCATTATTTAGGGGAATTATGATATTCATCATTAATGGAAAGATGTCTGTCTAGGGAAATGTGTGATTCACACTCACAAACACCTTCTCTCCTTGCACTGTTTGCTGCCTGTCTTCTCCCAGCTGTTGCTTATCCTTTTGGAGTCAGTGTTCGTCCTTCTGTGGTATCTCCTGCTGCCTTCTCCCTTGGTGTTGGTGACCTGTGGCTGTAAAAGGGTGAGGTGTAGTGTCTCCTAGACAGGTAGCTAACTTGCAGTGTCACCAGCACTTAGATAAGAGACATGTAATCTGTGCAAGTAAATAAGGTTTAGAAACTCCAAATGCATTTGAGACCTTCTAGCAGTTGTTACTCAGGTTAATGTTCTTTATTTTACTGTTTAAAATAACTGGGAGCATGAACAACCCTGGCACTAGGCGTGAATGTCTCACCGTGATACAATGCAGTATTGCAACTGGGTTTTATTCCAAAATAAGACACCGTTAACTGATATTTCTGACAGGGTAGGCTTCCCTCTGCAGATGAGAGTCCCCTCGCACCAGTTAGTTTACTGGATCCATAAGTCATTACAGCACACTTTTTTTTCCCCCACAGCAGAAACACTGCTTCTGGGGTGTGGTTCTAAACATGAAATGTGTCTGTTAGGTTACCTGCTGCAGTACGGGACATAAACATCCATCGGTGGAGCTTGGGTTGACCTCTTACACTGAATATAGCCTTTGAAGTTAGTTGTCTTAAATCATTAATCTAAAAGCTTTTCTTTTTTCTCCTTAAAGAAGAAGGTATTTAGGTGGCATCTATATTATTGATATTCATTATTTTGGCTGAAACTGTTTATCTGCCTCGTGTGGAGTCTGGCCCTGGGAAGCGACAGGGGACAGGAGGAGCGTGAGATGCCTCCATGCTAGGTCAGGAGGTATGGACTTCAGCTTCAAAGCGCTGTGGTGAAAACTGCACATTGAGTCAGTGGCTTCTTCTAGAGTGTGCAAAACAGAACTAACCTTGAGTAAAAAAAAAATAGAGTAGGAAAGACATTCCCTCCGTAATTTTTCTTCCTGCCTTTGCTAATATTTGTGTCTGTAATTCAGACTCAAAAATTCCTTCTGCGGGAGCCTGGAAAAGGTTTAATGCTTTTGTAGCTTTTCCCTTCTGTAAAGGAAAACAATTTCTTTGCTACTTCTTCACCCTGTTTTACTGATGCCGTGCTTGCACAGCCTCCTGTGCTGGACAAGGTGAGCTGTTTCCCCTCAAGGCATCTCAGGTTTGCTCGAGGGTCCTTGTATGTGGCGTGGCACAAGCAGGGACCTCCCAGATGCATGGCAAGTTGGAAACATATGGATTTTGGGAATGGACCTGGAGGAAGGTCTCAGATATTTCTGTGCTCTGTGTGCTGCTGCAGTTACCCTTTGGGCACGCTTGGAGCACTTGGTTACACAGGGCACCATGGAGGTATCAGGGAAAGGGAGGCTCTGCTCCCTGGCTTTCACTGCCAATCAGTTTAAATCCAAGAACTTTATTGTTTTGGTTTTTTTATTATTCCACCTAATCTCTCTACAGAGGCCCTGTTTAATATCTTACCCTTGTTTGAAATGTGGAATTTATCTGCTGCTATTATTATCCTAATGCTAAGGGGCCACGAGACTTTTTGTTTGGTTCAGCCCAGCTCAGATCACTCCAGCAGGATGGGGCTCCCCAAGCCACATCATTTATAAAACAATAATACTCCCCCTTGTTCTACAGCAGCCTGGCCCACAACCACAGCTCCTTTTCCTCTCAAAATCACCAGTGGGGTGGGAGGCTGTGCGAAATGCTTCTGCAGGTCTCATTCCCTGCGCTAACATGTCCTTTGTCACCAGTGATGCAGAAGGTGCAGAGGAGGCAGAGGATGTTTTTCTTAACTAGAAACCCCATGTAGGTCCACCGTCCTGCTCCTGGATTCTTTCCCAGTAAACTCTAACCCATCCTGGGAGATAAAATAGATCCTTTCCAGAGAGGCACTGCTTCTGCATGGGATGCTGCTTGTGCCAGCAAACTGCCGGCCACCCCTGAAATGGCACCCCCTGTCCCGGTGTTTTCCTCCACACCTCCTGGGCAGCACTTCACAGTCAGCCGTCCCTTGCACCGTAGATAAGGTCCCATTTATCTCCCTTCTTTGTGCTGCGCTTGTGCTGGCCGCCGGTCACGCGGCTCCCACGGGGCTGTGATGACTTTGCAGGCGCTGAGCATCCGTGCAGGCGCGTGGTCCAGGCATGCAGTGCTCATTTCCCCCCGGCCCCCGCTTTGGCAGGGAAAGAGGGAAAAAACCCTGGATTCTTCTCCGCTGACCGCAAAGGGTAATTATTTAGTGGGATTTCAGGCAGAGGGAGCCCAAACCAGGGAGGCTGCTCTGAATGTGAGCCGTGAGGCTGCTCTGGCTGACAGTGGGGAGGAAGAAAAAGTATCTCTGAGTCATAATCCCTAATCCAGAGCGGATTTGCTTCGGGGATTTTTTTGTGTTCCTGCGTGCTTACTAATGCTCAGAGAAGCAGCGAGAGCCCTTTCTCTGCTGTTTCATCCATGAAGAATGCAGCCCTGTCTCCCCGCTCCTTGTCTCCATGGCTTACCCGAGCGTGGTATCTCCACCACCTCCCAGCTGAGCCCGAGCCTTGTTGTCTAGGCACCGCTCCCCCTCCTCTAAAACCCCTCAAATGCCAGTGGCGATGTGTCAGGGGAGGACCATGTGCCAGCAGCTGCTTGTGCCTCTGCCACTGCTGAGCAGCAGTGGGGAGGAGGGGGAGAATTAAAATTCCCCCATTTTGCAACCAACACCCTCTCTTTGGAAAGCTCAGAATGTTTTATTGAGGGGTTTTAATATGGTGACAGCCATGCAGGACACCCACAGCTTGGTGATGCAAATACGCTGAAGTGAACTAGCTGTCACCCCCCTGGAGATGTTCCTGCAGCTCCCAGGGCCCAAGACCCCAAGGAACTTGACATCTCTATCTTTACAGGGCATCTGGTTATTGGTGTTTTGTTCTGTCAGTCAGCTCTTATTGTGCTTTGGGGTTCAGATTGCGCAGCGATTCCTACTCTGTACAGTTGGTTTTGACTAGATTGCCCGTGCCTCCCTCCAAGAAATACATGAATCATTACTTATTTAATAAAATATACCTGGCCCTACGCATTCGCTGCAGTGGGGCCAGGGATGGAGTACTGAACCAAGTCCCCAGGACCAGTGTCATGCGCAGAGGCAGTGGACGTCCCCAGAGGTGTGGCTGAGAGATGGTGGTAGTCACCAGGGATTACGTTGTGGGTGGCAGAGCTGGCCCCCCTCTCCAAAAAGACAGCTTCTGCCTTGGGAAACCATGTTTTGACTGTCTTGTTACTCGAATGGATTAGATTAATTTCCTGGATGGAGTAACTAAGTGACATGCATTGTGTTGTGCTACCAGTATGAGCTGCTGTTTCAGGCTCTGCATGTGTTTAAAAATATTTTCGAGTATTTCCTTTGCTTAAAACATGCAAAATTGAAAACTTGCTGCATGGATGCACACCCATGCTTGCACACACACACAGAGAAAAGCAATGTAGTGCTTTAAATATCAGCGAGCAAAGTGTTTTCTTAGGATATGATACTGTTCTTCTTTGCCTTACAATGTCCTTAATTAATTTTTCATTATTACAGGTACTGGTGCTAGGATATATGTTCCTCCCTAGAGAAAAGCTGGTAGCATCCTAGTCTAGGGATGACAGCTCAGAGTTCCTGGTGCTGGGTTTCAATGTCACTGCCCCTTGGGTTTCCTACATGTAAAACCTCTTGGATGGAGCAGTGTTCCACACTAGGGGGTTTATAGTTGTTTGTGGGGGTTGGGTTTGGTTTTTTTCCCTTGCGTAAAGTTATTTTTCCGTTCCCTCATCATGTTTGCTGCCTTCCTGTAGGTAAAGAGGAGGTGGTGCTTTGTGAGGGTAAAGCACATTTGGGCGACACAGATGTCACCTATGACAGGTGATGTTATCCACTGCCCTGCTGTGTACAGCTCTTCTGCTGGGGCAGCTGAAGCTGGCTCCCAGAAAAAAAATTAAAAAAATAGGAGCTTCATCAGCAGAAAAGGGCTGTTTTCTGTTTTTCCTTCCCTGCTGCCTCCGTTAGAGCATTTTCTAAATCAGTTGCATTTTCTCTGTATCACTACACTGGTTGGGGCTGTGGGTGTTTTCTGGCTTTCCTTTTAATTTCCTTTTCATCATTTTACCGGCTACTGGCAGATCCTGAGTATGGATCAAGGTGAAGGCAAATGTGAAATGCTTTGGTTTCTTGTCTGTAGAAAGGAGCTAATATGCTTTTGGGTGTGAGAATGGTGAATTTGCAAGTCTCTGGATATGGATTATTTCTTTCTGACCCTGTGTGGGTGAGATTTAAAGGGGAAGTCTTTGGATAATAAAGTGATGTTTGTATTCTTTAAATACTAAAGCATTTGCTTCTGTGCAGAATCTTCACTGATTTGGTATTTAGTCCTTTGCTTTCTTTAGCCACATCGCCTATAGCAATGCGATGTTGGAGTAAGTGCTCTCATGCATTTTTGCTGACCCAGAATGCAGACAGACCTTTTTCCTAGTCAGAGCCAGCACCTCAACACAGGATTGCTCCCCCAACCAACCTGCCTGATTGCTACCTTCAGTTGCTGTCTCAGCCAGCCTGCTCAGGTCAGCCATGCCTGCTGAAGTGCTGTCACCTATGATGCTATGATGATAGCAACCCTTGGCATTTAAAGAGGGAGGGAGGTGGCAATGTTTTCAATAAGCATCCAGCCAGCCGAGCCTGGTCAAGGGTCTGAAATGAGAAGTGGATTCCAGTTGCAAACATCCCCTCCCCTTACACTAAATCTAAATAAAATGGAGATCCCATTTAAATTCATGCTCTCCTGGCATGTAGAAGAGGCTAAAGAAGAGTGCATTAAAGCAGGTGACATGATCCCAGCAGCTTTACTGGGGGGAGGGGGGAAGGTTGCATTGGCACTGCGAGGCTTTGATAGAATGGGGGCAAACATGCGAGATGCCGACGATGCTTCCTCTTCGCTTTGTATTTGCATAATTCCCTGTGCTGTCACCAGGCTCCTTGCTTGTAAATGGTTGCCCACATGTTCAGTAATCCTTGGCAGTTTGGGGCTATCCATGGCAGTAGTTTCTTGTCTTGAAGGCTGGGGAGGCTTCATGGTAGATGAGGTTCTGCTGAAGGTGGAGCTCCTCCAAGAGATTGGCATCCGGTCATCAGCACCTGGGACAATCCAGTTGTGCACAGCAAGATGTGTCTAAACTCAGCCTTGTATTCCAGAGAGAACTCGGGTGCTATCTTAATCTGGATTAAAAGGAAAACTCCTGGTTGCACCTCAGCAGCTACAGCTGGAACACTTTAGGGGATGTACCCCATGGTTTACTGGGCTGGGGTGGCTTTGGATTTGTCCCCAGGTGGTTGCCCCCAAGTTTTATGGAGGCTAGAGAACCCGTGCTTGGGTTTTCCCATGTTCTCTGTGCCAGTAAGATATATTCCAGCCTAGGTAAAGCCCGTGCTGCAACTGGTGCCTGCATACAGCTGGGCTTTCCCGTTCACTTGGCTGAAAGTTGGAAGGCAAACCTGGGGTCCCAATTTGACTGCATGTGTGCAGCCCATGGGACCACTCAGCAGATGCACAAGTGGAGACCTCCTGGTTTGAGGTCCTGGCTGGAACAAACCCACCGGTCTTCTGCAAACCCTTGCAACTCCCGAGTCAAGCCTTACGTTAGAAGGCAGTGGAATACCAGCAGTGAATCCATTCGCGTATCCCAGTAGTTGTATCAGAGCCACTGGGGATGTCCAGAAGGAAATGGTGTCACACGCTGGCAAGGCAGCAGCTGCATTTACTGGCTTAACTGAGATTTGGTCATTGAAAAACTGCAGCTGAAAAGCTGAATTGTGAATCTTGGACTTGAAAGTAATTTTTATCTAAGCATACGGATCTGAAAGCTGGAAACCTATCAAAGGTACAGGCAAAGTATCTGAGTGCCTTTGAAAACAAGTGGCTTAGAAGAACACTGAGAAGTAAGCTCCAAAGGCATCCCAAAAAGTGATGGAAGTATTTGGGAGATAAGAAATCAGAGTGTCTGCTGTAGCGGGGATGCTGCTGGGAAGTGGGATGGAGACACACTGGGAGGTGGTCGGGACAACTCTTCCCGTAAAATACGGTCAGATAGAGAGAGTTATATGGGATTTATTGTAGCATGCATGTGAAGGGCATTCAGTGGCAGATGGGGTGGTGGAGCCTTGCTTATGTGCTGGTGAAGGGTAACAAAAACAGGGTAGACCAACCTCAGTTGAAAGCTTTGGGAGTTCTTGTCCTTGGAAGGGTGGGGATGATCCCTATGATATACGGCACTCTCTGTCACGGTGTGAGTTTGTCCTTGCTGGTATTTTGGGTTTGATGTGTAATTCATGTTGTTGACAGATAGCCCAGTACTGAGGAATGGTTCATTGTGGTGTGGAAGCAGATTCCTCCTGTCCTTGTTGCTGCACCTGTAAAGTATGGGGTCAATAATCCTTCTTTTCTCTGCAGTAGGCTTTTAAACTTTTTTAGACTTCTAAACTTTAAACTTTTTAAACACACATAGTGTTCTGTTACACATCCAGAATAAGTTTCCATCAGAGGGGATGGTTGTAAGGCATCCAGGTGGTACAGGATAAGCAGCAAGCAGCCAATTAAGAAATGTTGCTGATGAGAGAAGGAACGTGATAGTGCGTAACACTGCTGGGATCACAGAGGTCTCTTCCTTACCTCACGAGCAGCCAAGGGGTATAATCTCATTTCTAAATTTATCAAGCTGCATCTTAAGACTGATTGGGCTGCCTGCCCTGTGATTGCTGGAAGGCATCCAAAGCTGGGCATGGAGGACCTTCTTGCTCTGGCCTGAAGTCATTCCTAGTGTTCACTACATGCCAGTGTTCTCCTTTAGGTCAACTCACTCTTTCCAGTGTTCAGACAGCAGTCCCATCAACCCTGAACTGTGCAGGTCCTACACAGGCAGCTTGCTCTGTCTCAGAGGGGTTTGTCATGTTTGTTCTATTTCTCCTCTCATTACATACAGTCACAGAATGGTTTGTGTTGGGAGTGACCTCAAAAGACACGTAGTTCCAACCCCCTGGGCAGGGGCACCCTCCACTAGCCCAGGTTGCCCAAAACCCCATCCAACCTGGCCTTGAACACTGCCAGGGAGGGGGCAGCCACAGCTCCTGTGGGCAGCCTGTGCCAGGGCTTCACCACCCTCTCAGGGAAGGATTTCTTCCTAATACCTAATCTAAATCCACCCTTTTTCAGATTAAAACCATTACCCCTCGTCCTATCACTACACTCCCTGATACAGCGTCCCTCTCCAGCTCTCCTGTAGATGCCCTTCAGGTACTGGAAGGCAGTCTTAAAATCTCCTTGGAGCCTTCTCTGGGCTGAACAAGCCCAACTTTCTCAGCCTGTACTTGCAGGAGAGGTGCTCCAGCCCTCTGATCATCTTTGTGGCGTCCTTTGGACTTGCTCCAGCAGCTCCATTTCCTTCTTAATGTTCTTTATCCAGCTTTTATTATTTCTCAGTCTTGGCAGTGAGAGGGACCATTCTCAAAACCTGGTGCTTTGCCTTGGTGACTCCCTGAAAACAGACCATTTAATAGAGTGCAGGAGCTGCTTGTTCCTCGCCACTTCCCTGCACACTGGGTGACTCTGCCTTTATGAAGGTCATTGGTACAAGAAGATCATGGGAACTCATCTCTGTAGAGCCAGTACTGTGGCTACCAAATTGGGTAGTTGAGGTCAGGAGGCTACATAACCACAGTAACGTATTATGCAAGATTTTGACTTGGAGGAGGTTCAGCTGGTGTGGCTGAAGCACTTGTGGAGTTTGTCTGGGGACACATGGCAGTGAGACAATGTGAAGCACATCAGGTGGTGTCATGCCTTGTAATGGGGCACATTGAAGTCACCTGAAATGGGTTGTTTGTGCTCTGAGATCTCCTGTAGCAGGAGGGGAGAAGTGGACAGTGATGAGGAGCAAATGCCTGAGCTGTCTCACTTCAACTCACCAGGGCTGGGGAGTCAGCACCCTTTTGTGCTGGCAGGCATGACATTATACTGTGGTGGCATTCAGAATAGGTCTAATGGGGCAAAAACAGCGGAAGAAAGTTATCTGAGAAAAAAACAGATCTGTGTATCTACATGGAAGTGCGTGGTTGGTTTAAACAGTGACCCTGTGGTTAAATGGACCTCTGGGGGTTGTGGCAGGTGGTCTCCCAGCGATGGAACCGCAGTGATAGATATCACCTCTGTCTACTGTCTGCTCTGCTTCCTGGAGGCTGCTGCACTTGTGATCAGTGGCAGAAGGGGAACCATGTCAGCTCCTCACCTGCTACCACTCGCAGCTGAGGAATTAGTTGAAACTGTTGATTTAATTAATCTGGAGAATGCAGCAAGTCATTTGTGCATGCCAGTGGTGGGTACTGGTGGAAACATCCTCTTAATGCCACCTGCGTGGGTCCGCTCTCTGTAATGTCTGAGGTTGGAGGCTAGATGCTGAGCAGGAGTGGTGGTTGGTTTTCAACTGGTGATTACTGTGCCACTATGTTTAAAACCCATCCTTTCCACTGGAAGGCTCATCACATGGTCTCTGGAGGGTGCACATTTTCCAGAGTTACTCCTGGCCCTTTTAGATATGCAGAACTGTGATCTTTAGGTATTATGGCCTGACATGCCTCAGGGCATCCTAATGAGTAGGACTTCATTAGTGCAACTGAACCACTTAAAATAATACACAATAAACCACTGTGGGCTTTCAGGTTGTGCATGTCTGTGGGGATGCTTGAGGGCTTGGATTTAGAAGACAGTTTCACAGAGGTCCCTTTCTGGAGGAGCACACGGAAAAGGAGTGTGTCAGGAAGCAGTGGTCTTAAGGCAGTTGAAGATCATGAGGTCTCTCATCCCCTCAGTGCCCTACAAGTGAGGCTATTTATACCGCTCTGTTACGCTGCATTAGGGTTAGAGAATGGACTCCCACCACCCCCCCGTCAGTCCCGTGTGTGGTCTTCAGTGGCTTTATGCAATCATGAGTGCTCATCAGAAGACATGAGAGTAAGATGTTCTCATATTGCCTTGGGTACACTCACGCAAATGTGAGTAGAAAATCAGCAGTTTCCCCCAGTTTTGGGTCCTAACTGGTCCTGGTAGGTGAACTGCATGAGGAACCATGTGGCAGCTGTGTATGTTCCCAAACCTGGCCAAGAGCACCCAGACCCCCTCAAATAAAGTTAAAGCATACTCAAAGTTGCCGCAGACAAGCTGTTTGCATCCAGCTCGACTAATCAGGTGGACCTGAGTTGGCAGCTGTGAGAAAATACAGCCCTGAGAGAGTGAGTTCTTACACACGTTTGGCTCATGTCGGTGAGAGTAACATTTACCAGCTAAACTGGGCTTTGTCAACTCAAGGCCAGACCTTTGGTGTGGCTGTGGAAAGAGCAGGCTGGCTTTGGCATGTCTGGATATGGACATGATGCATTTCCTGGTGGAAGGTGGTGGGAAAGCCTGCATCTGCTGTGAAATGAGCACCGCTTTCCTTGGGAAAGTGCTTAACCAAGATAGCGTTGCTGGACAGGTCTCTCCTGATAAATGTGACTTCACAGATCGTGTGTTCGACCTCATGGAAAAAAAAAAGAAAATGAAAAAGGTATCTACTGTGTCAAACTATTTAAAGGACAGGTTTGGAGGTTTGAAGGTAACTCATTCTAAAAATAAGCATTCAAAATGATTCTTGAGCTTGGGCCAGGTTATTTCAAGATCAAAATCAAGGCCAAGGCACTCCAGTATAGGTTTCCAGGTCATTTTTATCAGCTTTGTAATCCTTGCAGCTTTTGAGGTAGGGAAAAAAAATGATAGTATCTGCCAGGATCTTTCAACTCTTTTCCCAAAAATATGTTCCTAAGGAGTCCTGACTCTTCTGCCAGTCTGAAATTTGCAGCCCCATTGCTGTATTGTGTGAGGCTCTTTTCCTTTGATATATCAGTTCACCCATCAGGGAAAAAAATCCTGGGTTTGGTACAGTGATGTGTGTGTAGTGACAGTGGGAGGATGACTTGCAAGGGGTATAGGAGGACTTTAAAAGGACAGCTACCAAAATAAATAAATAAACAAATAGAAATTTGCCATCCTTCCAGATAGGAAGACCAAAAACATAGCAATGATTTATTGGCTTTTCAGATGGCTCATTGGCTGGCTTCAGCACTGCTGATAGCTCAGCAGTCGATCTTCCTAGATGGCAGAGCTGAAGTCAGCACATCAGCTGGAGCCAGCTGGACACTGGGGAGGACATGGAAGAGAGTGAAGCCAAGTGGGAGGCAGTAAGGATTTTGATTGAACCAACATCAGATTAGGATCTGTGAATCTAAAGAGCTTTTTGATGGTAGTTTCTGGCATTTCTGATATGTGTTGTGTTTATGGGTCTCCTAAATGGGATCTCCCAGATGTCTCTTGCCAGATCTGAGGGCCTGAGCCTGCTGTGCTTTGCTGTTGGACCATAGATCCAGGGGGATGGAGATGGACAGGTCATTGGGGCTTTTTGATGTGCTGATGATGTTCTTGCTGTGTTCTTCCCTGGTGGCCCTTTTTGGGAAGGGGGCATCACTTCTGCTTGAAGCTGCTGGGGTTTTGCTTGCCCCATGGGAAAAGCTCCCTTACCCTGGGACAGCCTGTTCTGATCCCCCCTCCGGTGCCCTTAGCTCACCGTGTCCTACGAGGACATAACTCTTGATCCTGGGACCTGTTGGAGCACGCAGCCGTGACGGAGCTTGTTTTTCCAAGATAATCTTTTATTGGGAAAGCAGCTCGGCAGATGTAGGTGAAAGGTGATGCCAGCATGCTGCTGGACCAGGTTGGCTGCTGCTTTCCTGGCTGCGTCCTCAGCTTTTTATAGTCTTTCTGCATCACGCCGCAGCTGCCACCCAGCTCAGGCAGCTCCAGGGCCACTCTGGATCACGGGGCAGCGCTGGGACCCTGTGCACAGTGCTGGCTGCAGGAGCACGCTGCAGGGTTAGGTTTGCTGGGTTACGTCAGGCACAAATGTGGCTAATCAGATAGCCTGACTCCCAAATTAGCAGCATCACATGGGTCAGAGGAGGGCAGGAGGTGTCATCTGATGGGGGAAAAACTGATTACGTTTAATCTCCTGTAATATTTTTAATTTTTATGTGTTTGTTTTTGTTAGCCCCGACTCATATGAAGTTTGGCTGTTACTTTGCCACTTAACATAATGCTTTTCATGTGTTTAAGTGTCCTCTTATTCCTTCTTTTTCTTTACCCTTGGCAACTTCCTTCACCACATACATCTCTCAGTCCGATTACATATTGTGCGTATCAGCTTTGTGTTTGCTGGCTTAAATAGACTGGGAAAGCAGTTCTAGAAAGTCCACTGTCTTCTGCTCCAGCATCATCCCCAAGAGAAATGTGTTCAACCCAAGAAGGAGATTGAGGAAAAGGATATCTTGATGAGCAGTCTGCAGAAGGAAATTATTCCAGATCTTCCTGCCAGATAACCCCTGAATCCCTGCCAGCTATGTCACAGACTTAGGGTTTGGGCTACTATTGCTTCATTTAAGGACAGATGGGTTCACCTGCAATAATGTCTCTTCATTCTTGGTGCTAAAGGATGGGTATCTGCATGAAAAGAAATGTTCTCGCTGACATCCAGCGAGACCTGGACAGGCTGGAGAGCTGGGCAGGGAAAAACCTAATGAAGTTCAACAAAAGCAAGTGTAAAGTCTTGCACCTGGGAAGGAACAACCGTTTGTATCAGTACAGGCTGGGGGATGACCTGCTGGAGAAGAGCTCTGTGTAGAAGGACCTGGGGGTCCTGGTGGATGACAGGTTGGCCATGAGCCAGCAGTGTGCCTCGGTGGCTAAGAGAGCCAATGGGATCCTGGGGTGCATCTGGTGGAGTGCGGCCAGCAGGTCAAAGGAGGTGATCTTCCCCCTCTACTCTGCCCTGGTCAGGCCACACCTGGAGTATTGTGTCCAGTTCTGGGCTCCCTGGTATAAAAAGGACAGGGATCTCCTTGAGAGAGTCCAGAGAAGGGCTACAAAGATGATTAAGGGCCTGGAGCATCTCCCCTATGAGGAAAGGCTGAGTGAGCTGGGACTGTTCAGTCTTGAGAAGAGAAGACTAAGGGGGGACCTAATTAATGTTTATAAATATCTTAAGTGTGGGATGCAGGGGGAATTGGCCAGCCCCTTTTCAGTGGTCTGTGGAGACAGGACAAGGGGCAATGGCTGCAAGTTGGAGCACAGGAAGTTCTGCACCAACATGTGGAAGAGCTTTTACCCAGTGAGGGTGACAGAGCCCTGGGACAGGCCGCCCAGGGAGGTGGTGGAGTCTCCTTCTCTGGAGATATTCAGATTCTATGATATTCAAGACCCATCTGGACGTCTATCTGTGCAATATGAGCTAGGGAGCCTGCTTTGGCAGGGGGTTGGACCCGATGATCTCTCGAGGTCCCTTCTAACCCCTACGATTCTGTGATTCTATGATTTCCCTCTACCCTGTCCCCGGAGCATATTATGACCATGAGAAAAAAATCTTGACTCCATTGACATTAATGGAGAGGCTGAAGTGGGACTGTTTGCTCCTGACAGGATTCACAGAATTGTAGGGTTTGGAAGGGACCTCCAGAGATCATTGAGTCCAACCAAAGCAGGTTCCCTAGGACAGGTCACACAGGTAGGCATCCAGACGGGTCTTGAATATTTCCAGAGAAGGAGACTCCACCACCTCCCTGGGCAGCCTGTCCCAGGGCTCTGTCACCCTCACTGTGAAAAAGTTCTTCCACATATTGGTGTGAAACTTCCTGTGCTCCAACTTGCAGCCATTGCCCCTTGTCCTGTCTCCACAACCGACTGAAAAGAGACTGGCCGTTTCCCCCTGTGTCCCACACTTCAGATATTTATAAACATTCCTAAGATGCCCTCTCAGTCTTCTTTTCTCAAGGCTCAACAGCCCCATAGGGGAGATGCTCCAGGCCCTTAATCATCTTTGTGACCCTCCTCTGGACTCTTTCCAGGAGATCCCTGTCTTTTTTGTACTGGGGAGCCCAGAACTGGATACAGTGGTTAATCAGCTTAAGAAAGGCTGGTTGTCTTTGTAAGGAGCTCTTGGGAAGGAGAGGAGCCAAGCTGGGAGTGCAGGCAGCAGCTTCATGGCTGGCACAGACCAGTGCTGACAGGTAGATCTGTTTTTCTTTTTAATGTGTTTGCAGGGTAGGTAGGAGATATCCCTGACTTTACTGATGGGTTTGGTAGACACACTGGTGTCTGCCTGCAGAAGCCTGGTGCAGAGGAGCCATGGAAGCGGTGGATGGTCAGTGCTGCAGCAGCAGTTGTGGAGATCCCATCCAGTGAGCTTTGGTGGATGTATAAACACCTTCAGCTGACCCTACCTCTTTTTTTTCCCCCTTCCAAATCAAATCAATGAGTGCTTACCTGCATGGCTTGCTTGGACAGTAGCAAAGCCAGTGCTGCCAGCAACAGGGCCCTGGCAAGGAGGGCAGTAATGCCCGACATGAGATGTGTTGGCAGGGGGAACCCTGTGCTGTGCACAGCACAGCATCATCATGTGAAAGGAAGGGGACCTTTTGGGCTGCAAGTCCTTCTGACACTGCAGAGCAGGCCCTGTATGTAACTGAAGTATTCAGCTGCATTCCTGTGCAGTGAGTGGTGTGTGCCTAGGAATTCCTTTCATGCCTTTAAATGCTAATGTAGTAACAAAATAATCCTGGGTTTTAGTTACTTTTCTCCTCATTCTAGTCTCAACAGCAGCAATCACTTCAGAAGCAGCATGTGAGCTCTTCAGAAAACCCTGGTGTTAAACATTTAAGACCCCAGACATGGCTGAAATAAAAATATTAGTAGCAATAAATGGGTGAGAAAAGGTACAATACGTCATCGCCAGTCTTGGAATAACACAAGGGAAAGAAATCTCCTCTGGGTCACAAGAAATTTGGTTGGTTTGATGTGCATGTTCAATATGAGATGACAAGCTGGGAAGGTCATCCATCTGTGGGGCTGAACCGGAGCCTGAGCTCTTGGTGCGTGGTGCAGGGTTGGTGGGAGGCAGCTCCGGGGTCAAGAAGCGAACAGCCAGTTCCCTTCAGTTGCCAGCCACTCTTAGGCTGTGTATTTATTTGGCAGACACATTATTGTGTTGCGCTGGTTTATTCCTTTTTGATGTAGCTGCGGTAATCTTGACAAAGGGTGGAGGTGATGCAGGTGGGAGCAGAGCGATGGGAACGGGGGCTTGGTGGGGCTGACTTGTTTTGGTGAGGGGAATTAAAATTGTGATGCATGGTAGGGAGTTCTCTGACAGTGACTGTGGGACAGGGCAGGCAGAGATGGAGTCCAGTCCTTGGTGGGAATCGTTGCATCAGCAGGAAAGGGGCTTGCTCTTGGATATGAGCAGAAAAATGAGTCCTGGCTGTAATTTCATCACGTAGCTGTAAGATGCAATAAATAAAACTTTTCCACACTGCATTTAGTTAAACCAGTGCAACATCTATGTTTGGATGAAGTCTAATCCTATGCTGTTATGAAATCTTCCCTAATAATAATATTTTCTTTCACCTCAAGAAGGTCCTGAGCTTGTGCCCATTGACTTCACTGAGCTGCACATTAAAGCTGCCTGTAACAGCGGGCAGTCATCATTTATTTGGATTCGCCAGCTGAAATGAGTCAGATTATTCGCCGCATGGGCTTTGGTTTAATGGCAAACACTTTGGGTTATTACTTACGGAATATTGAATGTGTGCCCTTAATAAGTGGGAGCTTTAAAAAAAGTAACAGGAAGACAGAGCTGAATCTGCTAAAATGTCTCTGCGCTGCTATTCCCAGAGATGTTTTGAAATCTTCACCTCAGTTGCCTTTGCAGAGCCCTGTGCCAGCCCTGAGCACGTGGGGCTTCTCCTGGGCTCTGCGGGGATGCTCAGACCTCAAGCCAAGTGTGACAGTGCGCAGGGAAAGTCATTACCGCTGGGCTCCCGTTTGGTTCTCAGAGGAGGCAGCCACCGAGAATTCAGCTTTAAGAGGAGCTTGAAACGTGTCAGCCTTGCAAGGGGTCATTTATGCTCATTAAAAAATGGCTTTTTCCTTCTTGGCCCTCACCCCCTTGCTGCTTCTTGACTAGCTTGGGCTGTTTTTTGCTTCATCTGCAAAATACACTCCCAGCAAAGAGCAGGGAGTGTGTGTGTGTGTTTTCCTTAGGATTGATGAGTTGAGTTGGTCAAGAATAACATAGAGAAGAGCCAGGGCTCAGAAATGTCAGGTTCTGGCAAATGAAATGTCAGGATCAACAAATCATTTTGGGGTCTGTGGGGCCAAAGCTTCATTGGGTCGATACCACAGCAATGACTTTGGCAGCACTGAGGTCTTCTGCTGAGTCTTTGTCCCACTGGTGCTTTCAGAAGACCAGCTCCATCAGCCCAGCCCTGGTGGCTGGCACTTCTTTACCTGCTTGGAGTTTAAGCAGTGGTATTACGGACAGTTTAACAGGGAGAATCACAAATACAGTTTATTAGAGGGATCTCAGGAGTGTCTGGTGGTGGTGGTGGTGGTGGTTTGATGAAGGCAAATGTCAGCTGCAAAGGGGATGCCGTGACCTAGTTGATTGTACCTTTGGAAAGTAAGGGACTTGTATCTTCTGGGTTTTTTGTCTTTTTTAAAAATAGGATCTAATTAATCTTGCTGTTAGCCACTTTTATAATTTTAGCACAGCTCCTTTGCTCCTAGCGTAGTGTAGCCTTGTGAGAATTTGAGCGTTTGTTTCACTATAAAGCATGTTTTTAGCCTACATGGTGACAGCCAAGGTCCTGAAGGCTTAAAGAATAGGTCTAAGATAAAGAACTGAAAATATAATGAGCGGGAGGATTATTTTTGTAGCTGACTTAGTGGAGGTTTTTTTTTCCTTTTACAGCAAGCTGGTAACTAATGCTGTAGACTAAAAGTCATAGATAAAAGGCAGCCAGAAGTCTGATGCAGGCTTTAGACTGAGCCACACTCGGTGAAGCCAGAATGGTTCATGGTGGCCAGGCCAGGGCATGGGAAGACACAGTTCATTTTGGTCAAGGCAAGAAGCGAGTCTGCTGTGAAGTTTCCCAATTTCTGGGGAATCCCATGGTGATGTGTCCAGTGTGGGAGCTTGGCACCTGTCTGCATGTCAAGATGCATCTGGGCAGCTCAGGAGATGGAGCAGCAAGTCCATCTTGTACCTGTGAGAGCTCTTACAGGTCTTTGGGGCTAGACATGGACTGGAGGAAGAGCTAATGGTTTCCTTCCTGCCTGTGTATGGAACCTGAGGAAAGAAAGAGGCTCTTGTTGGAGCCCGTGGGTGTCATGTGAGGTGGAATGGTGCCCACTTGGGTGTGAACATTAGGACAGAAGCCTGGGTGAATGGCAGTTTCCAGTGAATGTGTAAATAACAATTGTGTGTTCTTCTGTAAGGAATTAAAAGAATTAAAGAGTTGGGTTTCTTTCTTTTATGTGTACTAATTGGGATCCTACACAGGCTTATCTGGAGCTTCTCCTCTCCAATGGTCAGGACTGTAATCACTACAGGCTTTGCCTCCATCCTGTAGCACTGCAGAACCTGCAGCAGGTTATGTGCCCTGCTCTTTCTCTCAAGGCCTGTGTACAGCAGAGATCAGATGTAGCTTGGACTAGTGTGCCTCTGCTTCCGATCTGGTGGTGACCCGTCTGTATCTCCTTCCTGGCTGGTGCAGAGGGGCACCCCTCGTAAATGTGAAATAACCTCTTGTACGCAAGAGAGAGTTGCAGGATCTGTGATTTTGAGACTGCACATGGAATATTGTGTCCAGTTCTGGGTCCCTCAGTTCAAGAAGGACACAGAACTCCTTGAAAGAGTCCAGTGCAAGGCCACCAAGATGATTAAGGAAATGGAACACCTTCCTTATGAAGAAAGGCTGAGGGAGCTGGGCCTCTTCAGCTTGAAGGAGACTGAGGGGTGACCTTTTTAATGTCTATAAATATGTGAACGGTGAGAGTGAGGAGGATGGAGCCAGGCTCTTCTCAGTGATACCCAGTGATAGGACAAGGGGCAACGGGTGCAAGCTAGAGCAGAGGAAGTTCCATGTGAATGTAAGGAGGAACTGTGAGGGAGCACTGGGACAGGCTGCCCAGAGAGGTTGTGGAGTCTCCTTCTCTGGAGACATTCAAACCCTGCCTGGGCACGTTTCTGTGTGATTTAGTCTAGGTGATGCTGCTCTGGCAGGGGGTTGGACTAGATGATCTTTCGAGGTCCTTTCCAACTCCTAATGTTCTGTGATTCTGTGTGATTCTGTGATTACTCTTTGCAGTGTGGCCAGCTACCATGTGGTCTTACTGGGTACCATGTTGGGGTGATGACTTGGTCCTCCCTCATGTGCTTCACTTTACAAAACTCTCAGGAAAGGCCCTTCCCATTCTGGTGGGAGAACCTGCATTGTCATGCACCGATCCTGACATTTGTTTTAGTAGATAAAGTTAATGGGTAGAGATTATTGATTTAAATGAGAGACTGTTTGAAAAAAGAAAGCAGACAAGTAAAAAAACCCCTAGGATCCATTTCCTCCTGTACTTGAAGGTACACATTTTATCTCCATGAGTTTAGCCTGGGGGTCAGCGATTCTGTAAAATAGCTTTGAAGTCAGAATCCACAGCCCTGGGAGAGCAGGAGGCTGCTGTCCCTTACTTTACATCCCTCTGCACTGCATCTGCAAGTCTGATTTTCCCCTGGCACATATCCCATGCTAGCATCACATGCCAGCAGTGAAAGGAAAGGAAAAGACTGCCCCACCTTGCAGCGTCCTGAGCTGCTGTGTGATGGGAATGTGGAGCTGGAGGGAGGTAGCTGGGGTTACAGCTCCCCTGGTCTCACCAGCACCTAGCTACGGTTGTAATTGCAAGAGAAGGGCAGTTTGTGCTGGGGTATTCCACAGATGGTGTGAAATAAAAGGGGGGAAAAAAAGGGGGAAAAAAGTAAAAAGGTCAGGCTTGTAATGAGTCAGCTCGTTACCGAGTGACCCACATTCTTGGAGCATCATTGCATTGATGCAAGCTGAGGAGCCTGATTGCATCTTGGAGCACAAGGTCATCTGTCTGAGCTGGAAGTGGTTCGGGGCTGAAACGGTCCTTCTTGATAGACTTGGGGTTTTGTGTGGTTTTTGAATTTTTTCAGGTGAGACAACTCTGTCTCTGGAGAACAACTCACTTGGATCCATTGTAAGGCCTCTTGCAGCAAGGAGGCTGTTTTCTGTATGAGGGGTGGTTTTGGTAGCATGGTATAAAATGATTTTCCCTAGTGCTGTCAGTTACTAGGGTGGGGAACATTCCTGTCTTGAGAGATAAAAAAGCTGGGTAATATTTACATTCCGATTTGTTCCTTTGGTCTGTGTGGCCTTTGTTTCGTTAGAGGAGTGTCTGCCCCCCCCCCCCAGGGAACATGCTCAAGTTTTTTTCTCCTAGTAAGAACTATGTCAGCTGGTGCAGATGGAGAGGAAGTTTATTAAATCAGTCTTGGAAAAGTGGTCCAAGGTGACATTAGGTGCTTAGAAGGTCAGATTGTGGGTCATTTGCTTAACGTTTTCTTTTTGTCTTCAGAATGCTTCAGGGTTAGAAGAACAGGATTCATTGTAAGGCATCTCAGCAGTGTTTTAAATGATGCCCTTGGTTTTGATCTGCATTTTGAATCATGTTGTGAAGACCTGCATTTTGTGTGAGAACTTGGTCTGTAAAAATACAGCTCCTCTGTCTCTTGGGTGTCGGCTCAGGCTGGTTGGCAGACCCATATAGAGCATGGGTGAAGAGTCCTGGATGGAATGCAAGGGTAATTCACAGATTCACAGAATTGTAGGGGTTGGAAGGGACCTCCAGAGATCATTGAGTCCACCCCCCTGCCAAAGCAGGTTCCTTAGGACAGGTCACACTGGTACGCGTCCAGACGGGACGATACCTTCAATGGGATGATACCTGCAATGGGATATCTAATAATGATACCTTCAGTGGGATATCTAGGCTTGCACTTTAAAAAGTGCTCTTTCTTGTGGAACTATTGCAAGAATCAGTAGTTCTTGGTAGTATTTTTCTGCTGCACTTTGTATGATCAAATGTACTATCTGTCTCTGGGCAGATCATAGGTTAGAGCTCCTGATTTACCTGGTCCTTCTGTGCCTGTCTTCCTCCTCCTGACATCTTTTGATTAGAGTGCACGGAAAAGAATTGGTCTTTTAAATGAAAAAAAGGTAGGGTGGGACATGATAAATAGTTTTTACCTCCACCTCACCTCATTTTCCTCAAATATTCTGTAATGTAAACAGTGGGTTGTTTTTCAGAGGGTATCTCAGGCTGATGGGCAGAGGCAAATTTCTGGACTCTTGAGGGTTAATGACTAGACTGTAATAGTCTCCTTCTGTTTTGCAGTGTTAATTGGGTGTCTTACCTGGTCCCAGGCAGGTGGAGCATCTGTGAAGCACCTTCCCCTCATTAATCATGTCCCAGCCTTAGCCGACTTTCTGCTCTAGGAGCAAAAACCCTTAGCTCTAGAGACTGCCTGACATGTGGCTGTCAGCCAAGCTTGTGAACCCCTCAAAACCAGTCAGGTCACTCCAGAAACTTGGTGTTGCTGAGTGAGGAGAAAAGGGAGAAGCAGCTTTTTCTTTTTTCTTCCCCCCTTTATTTGCACCATTTATTTTGCATTCAGTGTTTTGTTGATTTCTCTGTTACAAGGATATAAATATGATAGGCACGTGGTAGATGAACCTGTTACTGATGTTCTTCTATAACTCCATAAACAAGTTCATGCTTCTTCACTGATACAAAAAACAAGTCCTCTTGACCTGAAAACTGCTGACTCTGACTGTTATTACTCTGTTCAGTTTGTCCTATAACTCTTTTAAAGTTACTTAACTAAGATCAGGGATGTGACAGCCAAGGAGAGATTTCAGAGGTGGCTTCACCAGCTGGGTGTGATATTGCAGGGGACAGTCTGGGTTGGATGCTTCCCTCTTCCTTCTCCCAGTGCTGGTGCTGAGCCTGCTCTGGTTCAGTAAAGCAGGAGAAAACCATTCCCCCCGTGGTGGCTGGGTTACCAACCCATCATAGTGAACTGCAGCCTTTGCTAAAAGAAGCTGGAGAATATTTATAAAAATGGAAAGTTGGGTCTTTTTCTCACCTTTTTTTCCTTCCTCTGCCAGGTAGCATTGACTTTGATAAGCATTCTCTGCATCTGGAAGTGTTCTTTTGCTCGGGGAAGTGATGAAACCGGTTTTGAGGTGATGCCCGCCCTGAGGTTTGGAGGGGGATATCGGTGTTGGTGAGTGGAGTGCTTGCTGCCCCGGGGCTGCCTGGGCGATGGAGCAGCAGAGGCGAACACTGCCAGTTGCATTCTTGCCCATAATAGAGTCCCTGCTGGAATTTACTACAGCGGATGGTGAGGTTTAACAGGTCCCTCACTGCGCCTGGCTCACGGGGTTGGGTTGTAATGAACATGCTGAAGTGGAAAACCAGCCCTTTCCTTAAACAAAAAACACAGGCATAGAAAACACCCGTTGTTTTTTAAAGTGAGCCACTGCACTTGGGACTCTTTAACGGTCAAAATTTAACAGGTGAAACTCCTTAGTTCTCTCTCTTTCTCTGTGTTTCTTAACTAATTAGCAACAAGTCTTTCTAGCTTTTTTTCACGGGGCTATTAATCATCTGGGGGCTCTCTGGAGCAGGCAACGCTTTGCTCGCTGCTGGTTTCCTTCAACTCCTGTTGACTTGTTCTCGCTGCCCTTGCAGAGGAGCCATGGGCTCCACATGGAGGCTGGTGCTTTATTTGTTTGGAGCTGGACGCGTGTTTGATGTCTCGTGGGTGATGGAATGCTTGTTGTGCACAAGTTACTCCTCCTCAAGGGATGGGGAGGATGGACATGTTTTTCAAGGGATGGAGAGGATGGACATGTTTTTCAAGGGATGGGGAGGATGGATGTGTTTTTCAAGGGGTGGGGAGGATGGACATGTTTTTCAGCGGATGGGGAGGATGGACGTGTTTTTCAAGTGCTGGCACATGACTTGCAAAATCTGGATGTTCTGCAGGGCTTTGCTGCCAACCTACTGCATGACCTTCAGTAAGTTATTTAGGGTAAGACCTAAACTGTGGGTGTTAGGCAGTACCGATTCATAGGCAGTCTGCAAGGAAGACTCTTCGGTTGCGATGGGGGCAGCAGAAAGCTGCTCAAGAGCCTGGAGTGCAGTGAGTTGGGGATGGAGATAGGATCTTGGTAGCAGACAGAGTGCTTAGTTTTAACGACCTGGTGCATTTGAAGAGCAGAGTCCAAGGAATTGTAAGATTGGAAGGTTGTCTGTTGTCTTTTCAGGCACCTCTCCTGGGCACAAGAGTGTGAACTTCATCTGCATTGCTCCCAAATTGGGATGCAACGACACAGTATCTTCCCCTTACATCCAGGGATGAAAGGTGCTGTGGATCCTCCATACCATGAAGATAGTTAAAATGGACATTGGTTTGTCAGTTGTCCCAACCCTTATGACCTGACTAGAAAGGCCCATACGTGTGTGTAAAAACATGGCATGTGCAGGATGCTGGTCACTGAAGTCTTCCATATCCCTCAGGTCTTGCTTTTGCTCACTGGGTCTGGAAGGTAGATGATGGGAGTGATGGGAGTGGTGGTGTACATGGAAGGGGGAGGGAGAGGAGGAAGTAAAGGGAAGAAAACAAGAAAATGATGCTTTTGCTCATTGAACAGTGAGGACTGTTGGGCCTGTCTCCCAGGAAGAGTGGGCAAAGTACGTTATTGACCCTGGTGGGGCTGGGACAAAAAGCTTCAGGCATAGCACGGCAAGGGACTGGGTCTGTGGGACAAGCCGCATTTCTCTGGCAACAGAGTTTTATCTCTGCACGCTCCTGTTTTACAGGCAGCTGTTTCCAGAGAAAACCATTAGCTTGAGGATTTTAGACAGGTGTTCTTGCAGGAGAGAAGTAGGTTTTACGCACAGTTTGAGTGTTGTATGATCATCAGAGTGGCTGAGGTTTGCTGTGTAAGTGGTGGGACATGAGTTATTTTAGAGGAGTTGAGTCCTTTTCCATAATGTTTTTATCAGCTCAGGGGGTTGGGTCAGACCTTCTCCAGCTTTGGTTCATTGAATGGGGGGAGGTTGTTTCATTCCCTAGCTCTCCCCATCACTGGAAAGAAACCTAGAAGCGGGGGCAAGGCGACTGCGATCCCTTTTTCCCTGAATTGGCAGACTTCAGCTGTGGCTCTGTGCAAGGCTGTCTGCAGGCAACTGGTGGCTTTGTACCGACTTATGTGCTGGGCTTTCCATGGGTTGCGTTGTCCTTCAGTCCCGTTGGTGGCATCGTGACCCAGGAGAGCCTGGGTTGTGGCACGGCTGCGTCTTCGCTGCAGAGAATGAGATTTTTGCCGTTTCCTGCAGAGAAGAAGTAGTTTTGATTTGAAGCAGGTTTCGTACTCGAGGTGATCAAAGTCAGTGGAATTTTATTTAGAATGAACACATGACGCTCTTAATCAGCTCCTTAAAGAGAACATCTGGGGGTAAAAAAGGATGGGGTTTTGTGCATTTAATTAGTCACTTTATTTTTTTTTTCTTTTATATTTAATGAGGTTTCTGCTGTTTGAGGAGAGATAGGACTTTATTGACACAATTAACGAAACAAATGATTATCACACCTTGTATTTAACCCTCTGCTATTTGATCTGTGTGCTTATACTTCTATTACTCCTTTGCTTGGTTACGTTGCACAGTGATATCACCCTTCGGTGCTGCCTGAGCTAAAACAAAGCCCCAAAAAATAATTAATTAAAAAAAAAAAATCCCCCCCTTTGGTATTCAGCTGCTCTGAGCTGTTTTTATTACAGATGAACCAGACAGAGAGCGGTGTTGGGCAAAGACTTATTTGAGTTTCCTTTCAGTGCTCATTGGGCATTATTTCCGGGCCTGGCAATCGCCTGTGTTTGTGTGACAGTTTTCATATCTTAAAATACCAAACAGGAATCCTGGCAGCTTGATTCCCGGCACCATTAGTAAGATCAGATTTAAAAAAACCAAAACACCAACCCATGTAAAATCCCCCCAAGATTACCATGTCTTTATATACATCAAATACATCTGTATTACTAATTCCCTGGGTATTTTGAGGCCCTTTGCTGGTAGGTGTTTATTTTCTTTGAGCGTGGAGGTGGGAAGTGTGGCTCTGCATGGTAGAAGGTCAAAGGAAGTTGTTGTACTCAAGAGCTGAGCATTTCTGAGATGGTTGGGGTAGTATCCTGCTGATGGATTGGGCCAGACCTGGGTACAGACCCCTGATGATGTGGTGCAGAGAGCTGTGGATGGATGTGTTCCTCTGAAACCAGGTGGTCCTGCCGATCTGATGCCTTAGAATCCTTTCCATCCTCCTCTGAGATGGAGGAGTCACTTCATTAAGTTTAGAAGAGGTGGAAAACAAGGAGAGGAGAGGGGGGAAATGTCTCATTTCCTCTTGGGGGAAATAAATAAAAAAGTCTTTTGGAAGGATCTACTGGTTAGGTGAGATCTTTTTTTCAGTTGCTGGCTTGTTGTCCTCCACCTCTTACATCACTGGGCACTTGTAAGGCATCTGGTAGTGGTGGCCCCATGGTGTGCCCGTACTCAGTATGACATTCATTTAAATAAACCATGCAAATTGAGGGGGGGGAAGAAAAAGAGAAAGGACCAGGGTACTCAGGGAGCTGACTGATGTCATTGAGAGACCTCTCTCAATTATTTTTCAATGGTATTGGCAATACGGAGAGGTCCCAATTGACTGGAAACTGCCAAGTGTGGTCCAAATTTTTAAGAAAGGTAAGGAAGACCCTGGTAATTAAAGGCCTGCAAGGCACCTCAGTGCCTCGTAAAATTATGGAGGAAATCATACTGAAAAACACCTAAAGGACAACACAGTCATTGATCACAGCCAGCATGGGTTCAGAAGAGGAAGGTCCTGTCTATCCAATCTGATTTCCTTTTACAATATTGGTCACCCATCTAGTTGACCAAGGGAAACCAGTTGATGTTATTTTTTTTGATTTCAGTAAGGCTTTTGATACTGTGTCTCACCGTGCCTTTCTGGACAAAATGTTCAGCATACAACTAGACAAAGCCATGATGCATTGGATGGGCAACTGGCCGATGGGTTGGGCCCAGAGGGTGATAGTAAATGGGGTTATGCCTGGCTGACAGCCAGCCACTAGTGGGGTTCCCCAGGGCTCCACTTTAGGTTCTTCTTTTTTTTTTTTTTTTTTTTATTCATAAATGACCTGGCACAGGACTAGAGGGTGTCTGAACTAAGTTTGTAGATGACACCAAATAGGGAGGAGCTGTTGACTTCACTGATGGTGGAGAAGCCTTGCAGAGGTACTGTTGTGGTTTCACCCCGGCTGTGGGCCGAGATCCAGGCAGCTGCCTGCTCCTTAAAGTAAAAGAGCAGGGGAAGAGGGAAAAAAGGGGAGAAACAAGGGAAGGGAAAAGGAAGGGGCAAATAACTCCAAAACCAAGAAACTGAGAGGCCCGTGGGTTGGGATAAGGATAGTTTACTAAGATAACAGAAAGATAAAATATAACAATGCTAACAGGACTTTAGAGCAAAAGAATATGAAACTATTGATACACAATGCAGTTTCTCATCGAACCACACAACTCAGGCCGTACCACCCAGAGCTGTCCCGGAACCCGACCGTCCCCCCAAGAAGCACGCATCCCGCCACTGCCCCTCTTCTTCCTCCCAACAGCCCCCCGTTATCCTGGGCAGGATGTAATTGGCATGGAATACTCTCTTTGGCCCATCTGGGTCACCTGTCCTGGCTTCGCCCCTCCTTTCTCATGAATAGAGAAATACGAAGAAGCTGAGAAAGTCCTTGACTGTCTGACTGCAACTAAGAACATCAGGGTGTTATCAGCACTGCTTTCATTTTAACTCCCAAACACAGCATTCCATCAGCTCCTACAAATGAAGTTAACTCTATCCTGACTGAAACCAGGACAGGTACCTGGACAGATTAGAGAGCTAGGAAGTCACCAACCACATGAAGTTTAACAAGGGCAAGTGTCAGATTCTGCACCTGGGAAGGGGCAACCCTGGCTACACACACAGACCAGGGGATGAGGTGGTGGAAGCCAGCCATGCTGAGAGGGATTTGGGGGTCTTGGTTGACAGCAAGTTAAACATGAGCCAGCAGTGTTCTCAGGCAGCCAGCAGGGCCAACCGTACCCTGGGGTGCATCAAGCATGGCATGACCCATGTCCAGAGATGGGATTGTTCCACTCTACACTGTGCTGGTGTGGCCTCAGTTCAAGCACTGGGTGCAGTTTTGGGTGCCACAGTACAAGAGGGACACAAAACTACTGGAGAGTGTCCAGAGGAGGGCAACAAGGATGGGGAAGGGTCTGGAGGGGAAGCCTTAAGAGGAGAGGCTGAAATCCCTTGGCTTGTTCAGTCTGGAGAAAAGGAGACTGAGGGGAGACCTCATCGCGGTCTGTGGCTTCCTGATGAGGGGGAGCAAAGGGGCAGGTGCTGATCTCTTCTCTGTTGACCAGTGATAGAACCTGAGGGAAAAGTACGAAGCTGCAGCAGGGGAGGTTTAGGTTGGATGTTAGGAAGAGGTTCTTTACTGAGAGGGTGATTGGGCACTGGCACAGGCTCCCCAGAGAAGTGGTCACAGCACCGAGCTTGACTGAGTTCAAGAAGCATCTGGATGATGCACTCAGCCACATGCTCTGACTTGGCTGGCCTTGTGTGGAGCCGGGAGTTGGACTTGATCCTTATGGGTCCCTTCCAACTCGGGATATTCTATGATTCTATGGCTTTATGACCACCCTCTCCTCCCATAAGTACTGCAGAAAAGTTAATCAAAAGGTATGAGTTTGCAGGGGAATAAACATGTGAAATGTGGTAAGAGCTGTCATGTAACAGCCTGTCCCTTTCCTCTCTTCAAAGGTCCCAGCACCACGCATCTCATTGGTCCAGAGCAACGTTTGGAGGATGTCTGCAGCATGGTTCTTTCGGTACCTCGCAAGGATTTTTAGGATCATAGGATGTATGGACCTCCAAAACCCTCTGGAGAACATAGGGTGCAGATGAAAGCATCTGGAAAGTCCTTCCATCTCTTCGCCTTGTTTTTTCCTGGGTTGTCCTATGTCATTTGGTAAGGAAGCCTCTCTGGTCTGAGGATTACAGCAAACTGGTCACTCACTGGAATACCTCCCGTTGCATTTTCCCAAAATGGAGCAGTGTCTTTACTCAGCAGAAGGATATTTTTTTCTTCACCCAGAGCTTTTTGCAGTGCAGCAATTGCCATATCCAAGAGGTATGTAGATGGCTTTCTTGTTCACCATCTTGTTTGCTTTCCCGATGTTTAGAAATAAGTAGTTTTATTTCGTTATTAGCCTCTGCTAAAAGCAAGACCTTGGTGCTGTGCTCTGAAGGTGGCTTTTCTTTGTTAGGGAAAACCTATTTGAGGTGTTTGTGTGGAGAAGTGGAGTCAGCTAGTCCTGAAGGTTGTGATGTCCAACCTGAACTTTGCATCTGAGGAATGGGATGGAGGTGCTCATATCTACTGTTTCTTATTCCTCTTCTTGGACCACCCGGGACCCTTGGGCAGCTGCCTGCTGTGTTTGTAACCTGCAGCTGGCAATATCTGTGTGTAGATCTGCTTGTTGGGCTTCATCGTATTATGGTTTCAAAGGAGTGTTTAATCCATTTTTCCTCTTCTTAGTTTAACAGTATTTCTGCTGTAGAATGTCATTTTGAGGATGATTTGTCCCATAAAAAAGGAGATGGCTTGAAATTTTAAAATGAAACTATTCAGCACAGACATGGATAACGCAGTGCTGTAGTGACAATGAGCAAATTTGCATTTTTATAGTCACTTACAATAAGTTACGTGGTTTTGTGATGGTGACAAGCTCTTCTCCTTTATTTTTTTCCCTTTAATACTAGAACCAGGTCATTGTGTTGGTCTTGGTGGCTATCAGTTTGCTGCAAAAATCATCCTTTTTGGCAATTGAATGATTTTGGGTTGAATCAGCTCATGTGTGGGTGAACAGATCACTCCTAAGGTGTAGAGGAAAAAGTTAGCCCTTTGGGTCTAGCTTGGATTATTTATTTATACTATACAAAGAGGAGGTGCTGAAAGGGAAGGGCTGAAAATGCTTTGGTGTGCATTTATTCTGCATTCCCATCAGTATTTGTGAGGCATTTAGAGTTTTATCTGCGTGCTTCGTAAGCGTGATTTCACATCAGATTAAAGGAAGGAAATGGGGGGATAGAGCGTGTGCAAGGGGGGGAACAGAATCGTCGCCTCCTGAATTCGACTGCAACCCATAGGGGAAATGGAGATGCTAGAAAAAGATTAAGGATAAAAAGGTTCTTTGCTTTAACCAGCAAGCTCTTGTTGTGCCTCTGCCAGAGACTAGAATTAACAAAGGGATTTGGTGGGAGAAAAGCATCAGCGTACCAGGTTGGTGAGGATGGTTGGTGGCCAAACCCTGTGCAGTGTGTTTGCATGAGATGGGACCTCCTCCAGGATGAGGATTTCCTGGAGGATCAGCTGGGAGTGTCTGGAAGCTTAGCTAGAAATATCTGGAAGATCCCACTCCTTGGGGAGGATGGAGACTCCCCAGCATTGCTTGCACTGGCATTGTGGTCTGCTGCAGAGGCTCCCCCTCACACCGGGATGTTCAGGTTTGACTTCCACCCATTGAACGGTGCTCTTGCTTTGCTCACTTGGCATAGTTCAGTCTCGCTCAAATGATGTAGAAAATACACAGAAAAAATGATTGTATTTCTTCTGCGTGATGCAGCGCCACTTCTGTATGTCTCAAGGCTTTCTCTGATGGCCAAGAGAGAGCAGGAAGGCAGTTAGAAAATACCTATTTTTCAAATGCCTCCATCTGCACCTCTCCAAAGTCACCATATAATTTTACTTGTTTGCAAGGGTTCACATATGAAAGGTTGCTTGGCATTATGGATACTAGTATTTAGGTTTTCTCTTCTCCCCTAAATTTTTATCCTTCAGCACAAAGGAACAATACACTAAACCCAACTAAACACTGCCCAGATTCCCCTAAGCCAAATTCCACTCTTGTTTAGATCTGCAGAATGCTGGTTCTCTTGTTTAGATTTGCAGAATGCTGGTTCCCAGTGATGTCCCTGGCTGGGGTTTCCTGTGGCTTTGGCATGCTGGGATCCCATCCCACTGTCCTCCCAGTCCTGCTCTGTGTGCTGTGTGGTGGGTACCACCACAGAGCAGCTCTGGCGCAAGGGCTTTGCTCAGAGCCTCCTGATGCTTGCATTGAATTAAGAAATGGCTCAAAATCCAGGATTTGGCTGTATCTTTGGCTTCATTAGGAGATGAGCGTTTTCCTTCCTCAACCTGAATTAACTTTCATGGGTGGGCAAATCGTTCTGTGTGGGTTGATGAAGGAAGTTGTTCAGCCTGCTTTTTCTCTCTCAGGAATATAGAACACAGCTTTACTAAGAATGAGATACGGGGTGTTTTATTAACTACCTCCTAACAACTTCCAAGGCACCTAGGAAAGAAGGATCACTAGCAGTTCAAGCTTTTTCTTTACAATTAAAGAGAGCACCATTGTTACTTGAAGTCCTTTCAGGATTCTCCTTTTGTTTGCTTTTGTGGGTTGGTTTGTTTGTTTTATTTTTTGGTGGTCATCTTGATAAAGATGTTGCAGACCAGATCTCCCTCCCCTTGTTCCTACAAGTCATGAAAAGGTCCTTTGTCAGCAGTGGACTCATCAGAATGAGCTTATTTCTTTTGTATATACTAGGATCTTGGGCTTTCCTCCTTTTGAGAGAAAGAAAAACCTAATTAGAGCCCTGAACACCTCTGGAAGACTTGGAGCCTATGCAAAAAATGTGTTTATTGGTTTCCTCCCAGCTCTTGTTGCTCAATTTCTTCAGAGGAGCATCTCTGTAATTTGATGTGAGGGAATTCCTTGGGTTTCCTCTTGTTTAGAGAACCCAAATAATTGTAAACAGTGCTTGTTTGCAGATTTCTTCATGGATCTTGAGAGTGAGAAGATGCGTTGGCTGCAGTACAAGCGGTGCTCAAGGTCACCCCTGAAAATTGAGTATCAGTTGCTGTGCTCTGGCGGTGCAGTCCCTTTGATGCTTCTGGAGTCGCCTGCTTGGGAACCGACCAAAACATGCCCATTAGCGAGAGCAGCCCCAGAGGTCCTTGCCTGCTGCATTGCATGGGTCTGTGCTGGCACTGAGTGAAGAGAAAAGCTCTCTGATAGGTGCTCCCTGAGCCTTTCATTCTGCATTGCCCCTTGCAAAAGGAATCCCAGCTGTCCCAGGAACTCGCACGAGGTCTTGTAGGCACCTGAGAGCCTCATGGTACCTGGGGGTGGCCCAAGAATTAAAGCTTGGCAAATACTTCAGTTGCAAATTTACAGCTGTCTTTTATGGGGGAGAGAAATCATCTCAGGTTTTGTGTAGAGCCAGTCTCATCCTGCACGGACACAGGACAGCTTCGGAGGGAGTGTGATTTGCAGGCTCTCCCGTTGGTCAGCATCAGCATCCAGGCCAGGGGGCTGCCAGGGATGGGTAGGGGGCCTGCCAGGAGCAGGCCTGGGTGCCAGTGAAAAGATGGAACTCCATCAGCATTTAAAATGCTGGTAAAATAGCAAAGGCTTTTATAGTCAGAGTGCAGAGCGTTGTGTCAAAATGTCCTTTAAGGGGGTAGGTCAGATGTATGTTATTAATTAAAACCAAACCAAACCCACAGCAAAAAGTTTCAGTTTGGCTGCTGGTGAGGGTAATGCATTTGGGTGTGTATTTCATAAGCCACGTAACTGATTATAAAAATCATGGATAGGCTACGTCGGCATTAACGATGTTAGGATGGAGTGAACACCAGCCCTGGCCCATTGCAGGGATGTTCTTGTCAAGACTAACCCTTCTCACTCTCACCCCAGAAGAATTTTTTAGTGCCCAGCAGAGACAAGCACTGAAACTGTAGGTTTGCAGAAGTTTTCAAATCTCTCCCCAGCTGGCAGCAAATAAAGGAATTGCAAGTATTTCTTGGTTTAAGGGGAAAAAAACCCTAAACAACCTCAAAACTATAAAATAAATTTGACAATGAAGCTTTTATTTTTTTTTAGGAAGTCTTACTTTCTTTATGGTTTTGTGAGTTGAATGTATCAAAGCTGGGCAAGGAAGAGGATTTAACCTACAGATGCTGCTGTGTCTTGGTTGATGGTTTCCTGCTTCTAAAATTACTCCCAATTCTCTAGAATTGGAGCTGAAACTAGTTTCAGCTTTCAGTGTGTGGGCAACCTATGTTACCACTTCAGCAGGCTGGATTTGCAGGGGTTGGGGGCAGAAGATGCAAGTAAGTGCTGCTCCAAGTTGAACTGCCCAAAATCCATTTGCCGCTTTAAAAATATTTACAGCTGAATCTTTGGATTAGCTTCTTCCCCTTGTCAGAAAAAGTGCTCCTTAGAGTCTGCCCTTCCCTTGGGGCACTTGCTGTCAGCATCTCAGCGTGCCCAAACTTTGTGCCATCTTTGCAGAGCATCTAATTGGGGATATGCAAGGCCATATTTCTATTTATGTATTTCTATTTATTAGTATTTATTTCTATTTTAATTTTAATAAATAAATAAATATTACTATATTTCAAAGGTCTGAAAAGATCCTGCTAGTGTGTGCTGAATGGCCCCAGTATTGCTTCAGGATGTCGCTCAGCACTTTGTATTGACGAAAGCATCGAGGTCGTTCCTTTCAGAACAAAAATCTTTCTTAATGTGTGATTTTTGCTTTTTCCCTGTGAGTGCCTGCATCTGCAGGTGCCCACTTACTATGCACAGTTAAATACTTAACTATCTGCTGACTTACTGCGCTGGTTCAGGTTGCAAAGGAGCAGGGAACTATCACAAGACGTATCGCTAAAGCCAGCAAAGCAAGAGTATCTGCTCAGCTCCCGAATCCTTTGCATTGCTTTGAGGGGCTCTGCACAGCTGAAGGTGTTGACAGGCTGTTTTCTTGGGCTCCCATCTGCCGAGCAGCATTATGTGGATTAATATTGAGGAACTGGTAGTGAAATTTGTCTCATGCCACGAAAATGTAAAGCCTCCGAAGCTGGCTGGCATCCCAAGGCTGCAAGAGGCCCTTGGAGGGGCCCTTCGGTAGAGGTGTCAGGATTTGCACCGTCCCAGAGCTGTGAATGGGACACGATCTGAAGAGTTTGTAATTAAGTTTTAATCATCTCCAAGCTGGTCTGGTTGCCGATTTTGGGCAGCAGACGTCAACTGCCAAGCAGGAGCAGCTGCCATGGGGCGAGCTTGCTGCTGAGGGAGGGCATGTGCCCGATCTTACAGTCCTGCAGCGTGGAGCCCAGGTTAGAAAAACAAAGTTCTGCTTTGGCAATTTTTTATTCTGAGGGTGTTTCTTAAGCTGGAAGCAAATCTAGCACCCATCCTCCTGGTTTTTCCTTGGCAGTGTTTTGGGGATCCTGTGGTTTCACCCTCTCTGCTTTTTCAGGAAATGATCATTGTGCTGCCTCCTTTTTACCTTTGTAGCAGAAAGGGAACCTGAGCATGTGCTCTGCTGCTGTGCAATAAAAAAAAAAAAACCTATAAATTTTTATACAGATTATTGTAGACAAGTTGGGGGATGAGGCACAGATGCCGCTCAGCCCCAGTGCTTCAGGAAGGTGGACCCCTGCCCATCATCCAGGTGAGAGGTCCAGCTCAACACCCCAGTTTTCCTCTCCAAAGGGGAGTGCTGGGGGCATTCGCTGGGGTGCCAAGCAGTGCTGAGACCCCCATGGTGCCCTGGCTCCCCACAGGCTACAGGGTGGGGAGTTGGCTTTTGCTGCTACGGCCTGGATGTGCTGAAGTGCCATCACCCTCCCTGCTGGTGCCATCACTTGGCTTTGATGAAGCTTTTAGCAAGAAGCAACACTTTTCTGCTGGGGTCCCTGCACAGATTTATCCAGGTCTGGATTTACATCGGCATCAGGTGGGTTTCATTTCATTTCACCTTTGCCCTCCTTAAAAATTAAATACCGAGGTACTAGGAAGAACAGTAATCTCCCAGATAAGCATTTTTTCCCTGCTCTCCAGTAGTTCACGGGGGAGCTGGCTTAGGCTGCCTGGGGATGACTAAGGAGGAAATTCTTTTTGCTTAGGATAATGCTGAAAGTTCAGTGGAAATTTTTTTTTTTATCATGGGTTTATCACTTCCTCCCTTCAAATTCCTAACTCTTACTGTGCAAGGCAGGAAGAAAGTAATGGTCATCACGAGTCCTGGAATTTGCCTTCTGTGGAAAAGATGCTCAACAGCTAAACAGGGTGCTCTGGTTTGCTGTGCGTTGCGGGGGGAATTTGCTTTGTGTCCACTTAAATAAATGGTAAGAGTCATGAATATTCTAGTAGCTACCATCTTTCAGATGTGGGGTGTCTTTTTAAATGTTGGAGTTAATTAATGCTCATATCTCTTGAATATAGGTGAGTGTGAGCCTGCTTATTGTACAGATGGGGAGGAGGTTTGGATTTATCACGGGTCGCTGGGAGATGGCAGGGTCAAAGTCAAGTTTATGTGTAAAGGGTTTCTGGTTCACTTTGTTAATCTCCAAACCTCCCCATTTCTTTATAGAGGATCTGGATGGTGTGTAGCTAGAGAACACAGATGGAGTTTGGCCAGACCAGCACCTTTGGGGAGGAGGCTGTGTTTTTCAGCTCAACGTGTGTTTATTCTCGCAGCGTTTGCTTCCCAGCGGCGTTACTGTGATCATGCTGTTGGTCCTCCTGCAAAGGCTTGGCAGCGCTGCTGAAAAGCTTTGACACTGCAAAGCATTGTTTACTTGTGAAAGTATTATTCTGTTTTGAATATCTATTATTCATTTCTTGTGCTAAAAGTGACATTGTATCATAAAATTGCTCTTAGATTTCAGAGCTTTGAGGAAAAGCTGTTTTTTGTCCCCGGCTCCCTGTGACAGTGCTGGGAAGTGCTTTACCCTTTGTATCTCTGTAGTCCTCTTTTATGAATTGTGAGTGATGGCAGGAAAGTATAAAAGAGCACAGAGGAGCTGGTTTTGATGTTCATAAAAGGCTTTGATAAAAGATGCAGCACATAGACTTGATATTATTTCCTATTTTTAACTTCTTAAGAGCATGAGGCGCTCAGATCCAATATTTATGTAAAGGGGGAGAAGGGGGCTATATTTCCTTTTTTTATCTTCTCTTTTTTTTCTTTTGTCTTTTTTTTTTTTAGGACCAGGTGAATTAAATTAGAAAAGTGTGTCTCTTCCGCACCCCGGTAAAATTCTGCTCTCTTCCATGAAGCATCGGTAAAGCCAACGCCATGGTGTTTATGGTATGGGTGATGCTGGAAGAGTCTGGTTGTGGTTTCAAAGGTTCCTCAGTCACAGGCTTGTGCCTTCAAGCGCAGTTACAGCTGGCTCCGGTGGACCCACCAGTCACGGTGACATGCATGGTGAGGCATGCACATCTCACAATGTATATCATCCCCCAAGATCTGTAGACGTAAAACATGGTAAAGCCAGGGCAGCTTCTCTCCTTTCTCTAAAAGCCAGAGTACCATGAAGGCATCTCTGTAATAAGTAGCTTTGCTTGCTCCGTAGACATGAGAGGCTGCGTGCAGGCTGGGTAATTGGGGTTTTACTGATGAAAGCGCTTGTCATTATTTCTAGCCTTTTACATGTTGCCGTCTGCTCTTTAATCTCATTTATCAGCATGGCTTACATGTGGTGTGCCTGCATACCTGTGCATATTCATGTGTGCATACATACAAGTGCACCCATAGCATCCCACCAGGTGCTTTCCGGTGTGCGTGTGAGCAGGCACACCTGGGTAGAAGGTGTGTGTGAGGAGGGGTGTGGGTAGGACCTACACGCGTGGCATTGACATGGCCATTTGCACAGTTGGGTTCTTCACCCATGCAAGGGCCTGTGCACTGGGTATTGAGACTCCTGATGATGTCAGCATGCATACCTGGCCTTGAGATCCACAGAAGTCATCCTCTTGCTTGACACCACGTTTTCTGTTTTACTGGGGTGAAATGGCTTGAAACACCCTGTGCATGGGAGAATGGGTCCTGTTATCCCCTGGAGAACTCCAGGACAGCAACCTTGCCAAGTCCCATGTTGTTACAGTGCTGATATGGAGTTTATCTTGATGGGATAAGCTCAGAGATGGCTGTCAGTGGTCTGTCAGAGTGTGCACTCATCCAAGGGGCCATTCACACCAGGTACTGGGTTTGAAGTAGCTGGGCTTGGACAAAGACATCCCAACCTCTCATCTGAGCTGAATAAGCACCTTCTGCTCAGTTCCTTACGCAGGAACTTTCATGCAAAACCATAAAAATGAAGGTAATTACCAGCCTTGGGTGGTCATTGGAAGATGCTGAGAAGCATATTTGCTTGGACGGTGTCTCCCTGCCTTTGGTGTTCCTCTGGAGCTTGCAAAGCTGGATGCTGAGCGTCTACATGGTGAGGCGTTCCTCTGGGATGCATTGGCATAGCACTGTGTCTGATTGATAGCTTCACCTCTCATGCGCTTTTGTGGTGGTGAGTGCCCAGTTACATTTCGAACAGAAGACTGCAGGACTGTTTACCTGGGCCCACAGGTGACTTTATGGGATGAATAAATTAAAATTACCATGTCTGAAACACAGTGCAATTCTTTTCTTGGCCCACCTTTCAATTTGTATAACACCATGTGCAGGAAGGTGCTGTCGTCCTCTGCCGCATGACTTGTTGGATGTGGCTGGCTTATAGCAGAAGCATGTCGACACACGCAGGTGTCTTTTCAGCTTCTGATAGGTCGTCCAGTTAGCCAAAAAGTTTGGGTATCCTCAGTCATTCTGTAAGTTATGGATGGACTTTGTTGTGCTGTTGGTGTGGACACTGTGGTAAATTGGAAAAGCTGTTGCTGAATCCGGGAGAGACAGAAGGGACAGGTCAGGGTAGAATTTGTTGACCGGAGGGACACCATGCTGTGCCCTGTCTGCAGGAGGTCAGTTGTACCGGCATGGACATGTTTGCAGCCTGCCTTGGTGCATGTTGGGCAGCAGCTCAGGTGCTTCAGTTGTACTTCCAGAAGAAGTCCAGGCTCCTTGATATGAGTTGGCAAGGAGCAGGCTTCAGAGCACACTTGGGGACTCTCCAAAACCCAGGACTCTGTGGCATTGACAAGAGCTGTGCTGAAGCATCTGATGAAGCATGGACCTTGGCTGGAGGGAGCTGCAGTTGCTCTTTTGAAAGAAGCTGGGAAAGGTGCCTCAAAACAACCACTGGAGAAAGTGTCCAGATGAAAGGTCTGGTAAGCATCAGGGTCCCTTCTGCTGTGTTTTCAGGCTCTTCTGTAATCAGCTGTCATTTTGGGATCTGGGCATATTGGACCTCAGGGAGTATGGATTGAAACTTAAACAAACAGTGACTCTTCTATAAATATTTAGCTTGCTCTGTTTAGGAGCTGCTGGGAGCAGAAGACAAAATAAAAAGTTCATGACTGTCTAAAAGAGCTATCGGAGGATGGCACTCGGTCACCAGGTTGGATGGCAATGTAGGGTTTTGAATAGCTATTTCTCCTCTTCCTATTTTCCTGACAAAAAAAGATGCATTTAAATGCACCCTTTAAAAGCAGAGACGTGAGGTTGCCGCCTTTGCAGTATTTACATGGCTGCATTGGGGATTCACATCAGTATAAAAGTCTTCTTTCGCTTGGCTGGTTGAGCTCGGTGCCCAAGAGAAGCCATGGTATTGAGTAAGTGAATGAAGTTCCCTGCCCCTACACATCTTTAATTGCAAATTTGGACTGGTCATCTGAAGTATGCCCATCTGCGTGGAAGGAGGGGATGTGTCTTTGAGCATGTGTTCTTATCTGGCCACCTTGATACCAGGACAGCGGCTTGCACCAGGGCTGGCTGCTGACAAAGGAGCTGGCGTCCCTGGTGGGGCTTGTGCAGACAACGCTAAATCTTGAGTTGCCATATTGTTCCTGCGCTTGCAGAAGCCTCGATAGTGAGGTAAACCTATCCCTATCAGCCTTTTTTGCCTCTTAAATATGAAGATAATATCCCTTTTTTACCTTGTAGAGCTCTTGCAAGAATGGGAAAGAATTGCAGAAACGTGCTGATAAGAAATGGTATCAGCAGCAGAGACAGGCAAAGCCATGCCTGCTTTCAGCAAGCAGAGAGCTTTGCTGCACACAAAGAGCCTGGGATCATTGGTTATAAACAAGAAAAAAGATAATCATTGATTAGAGTGCTTCTAATAGAAAGTCATTGCAGTTGGGCAAGATGATACTATAGGTCCCTTCCAACTGAACTACCCTACCCAACCCAACAATGTTCTACCCTACCCTACCCTACCCTGCTGATACAATACACCTGAAGTATTTAGGCATGCCTCACGAGACACTTTGCAACTGCTCATATTTCCTCTGTCTCTGGTTGTAGCATCCTGGGGTTGTCTGAGCCAGGATGCTCAGTGTGCCCCATCCCCATGCTCAACTGCTTTGCCTGGGAGATTAATAGCAGGGGAGCAGATGCCAGGGAAGGATGGGTAAGAAAAAGGTAAATTCCTCATTTGTCAGTTTGTTGAAACCACTTTTGGGGATTGAGAGAAAATGTCAGTGTTTGAGTTGGATGTGGTGGCAGGCTTGATGGTTTTTCTCTTTCAATAGTTTCTTTTAGTACCCTTCCCAATTTAAAAGGAGGGGTTTAAATTATTTATGTTTTACCTCTGAAGCAGAGGGATTCCAAAGCCTTGGCAAATCTCTGCTAAAGCATCTAATGTAGAAAAGAACCTCATGGATTTTCCCAACTCTGTCTTTGACAGAAGCCCCTCCTTGCGTCCATGAGAAGCACTAAATCTGCAGAGGTGGACAAAGAGCCTGATTGATGTAGAAGGTAGCTTTCTCCAATGGTGTTTGGCCAGAAAACATAAAGATGATAATGATTTTTATTTTTTGGAGTAGCCTTTGCCAAGCTCTGTATTTCTGACTGTTGCTGAAGCAACACTCTGCTATGGGTGAGCGCCAGTGCTCGCTCCTGGGTATTTGGGTGCTGTCTGCAAGGGTTGGGTGCCTTTACCTGATTATTCTGGCCCCGATCCTTGCAGCATTCTGGAGGTGAGAGACAGCTGAAGCTTCAGACATCGATCCTCACCAAAGCTGTAGTTACAGCTCATGCCTCTGGTAAGATTTACGACATACTTGCCCGCTAAACCTCCCCATTCACTTTGGGCATTTGTCCTGATTTTGTACCAAATCTTCTTGCTATTTGAACTAAAGAATAAAGTAGTATAACTTTGGCTCAGGGCAGCTGTCCAAGGGATATATTGGGATACACTTGGCCTTTGAAAAGAAGGACTTCAGTCTCCAGCCTTGTCAGTCCCACTGGCTCCTGGAAGTTTTCCTTCCAGATGGTTACTTCAAACCTCAGAGAAGAAGTTTGTGTTTTTTTAGAGCTATGATTAATACCATTTTTACGCTTCGTTGCAAAATGCCACACAATGAAGGAGACCAGTGGGGTGGTGGTTTATGGGGGGAAATTAAAAAAAAAATAAAAAATCATCAAACAAATGCTTTCAGATGCTGTTTTGGAAGAGTGATGAGTGTATGTGTGTTATATAATCTCCTGCAAACTGAGGGGTTGCATTCCTATTAAAAGGAAGGGAAAAAAAGACTTAAACCTCATCTATGGAAAGAATGTCAGAAATAGTTGAGAAGTTGAATAATTACTTACTGTAGCCTTTTTGCACCAGGTCAGTGAAAGCTAAGTTAACATGCAGGATTGAGATGCAAGACATGTTTGCAGTGCCAGAATCACAGAATAGTCGGAGCTGGAAGGAACCTCAGGAGGTCGTCTGGTCCAGCTTCCCTTCCTGAGCAGAGCCACCTACAGCCTGTTGCCCAGGACTGTGTCCAGGTGGCTTTGGAATATCTCCAGGGATGGAGATTCCACAACATCCCTGGGCAAGCTGTGCCACAGCTCAGTTATCCTCACCAGAAAAGTCAGCATAGTGTGTTGTGTTGCAGCAAGCTGGTCATAGGTTCCTGCTCATTCCTGGTGCAGCTTGGACAGTTTGAGTGTGTGGGTGGTTTGGGGTTGGAGTTTGCGTGTGAGCACGTGGAGGACATGGGTCTGCAGCTGAACCCTGTGGCTTGGGCTCAGTGGTACTTGGTAGGTGCTTGGGAGCTGGACAGTCTTGGCACTGGGTGCCAAACATGGTCCCCTTGTCAGCTTGTATGGAGGCTTGCTGTGTGATGGCAAGGTGTCTGAGAGCTCGTGGTCCCTCGGGTTTGGTTTTGAGGCTGTACGTGTAGCTCAACATCCAGGTAGCTCCGCTGATCTTTGCTTCACTTCCCTTGACACCTTGTGCCTGTTCCCAGACAGTGTGAGGGTCTGAGTCACTTTGCCACAGGAATGTGGGACTCAGTTACCAGCATAAAATGAGCCTAATTACTCCTTTGAAGTGCTCTGTGTCAGTGGAGCTGCAACATCAGGTGCTTTCCCAGAAAGCCCCATCTCAGAGGCAGATCCTGTGAAAAAGAAGCTGAGGGGTTTGCATGTGCCTGTGTGCTCAACATGTCCCCATCATGGGGACACAGAAGATGCTAGTGCATGTAGTGGGGAGGGGGTCACCTAAACCCTTGTGAGGACATTTGAGTCAGTACAGATTTGTCTCCTGGTGGATTCATGCACATCCCTCACATATGGGAAACAAAAGCAAACCCTAAAACTACACATAGAACGTGGTGCCTCTGCTTGGTCTCTACTGTTTCCTCCTCCTTCCCTCCATGGAAAACAGTAGCCCTTGGGATTTTTGCGGGTTTTTTTCCTAAGCCCTTTTCTTTTGGTGCTGTTTCAGTTGTTGGTAAAGTGATGGACTGGCAGGAGCAAGGTGATGGTTCCCAGTTAACGCTGCTGCTGTCCCGTCAGCATGTTCAGCCCTCGTGCCAGTGACAGGGGTGTTTTCTCATTAAAAATAGACCACAGACAATGCCACTTCCCGAGGACTGTGATTTATCATTTAATAACAAGTGGTTACTCATTTCCTTTGGAAAACTTTCTGGAAGTGTTATTTTGCTTTCTCCCCTTGCTTCCCCCTTTTTTTTTTTTTTTTAATTTTTCCCTTCAAAGCCCTGCATTACCCTTCAGAGCCGCTGCGCCTGTTAAATGAAGTGCTCCCTTTGCAAGTGGAAATCATATTTATGATTTAAGGATCATGAAAAAAACCCTCAACAAACCCAAGTCTTAACCCTTTGGGTGTGAGCTATTATTTGTAAGCTCCTGCAGCCCTGAAGTTCTAGCTCAGCCAAGGGAAACAGCAACAGGGAGACAGCTTGGTAGGTGAGACTTGAAGAAAAGCAGTGGTGCTGATCCCCAGCGTGGAATGGATGATCTGCTTCACCTGACTTTAAAGGAAATTTCAAATAACTGCAGTGCTTGTGTTGCCTGAGTTGCCAGCTCTTTAACTGTGATACCTCCTGGTGTAGCAAGTTCTCTTGAAGGATGGAGGGCTTGTGGGACTTCTACGTAAACTCATGCCATGCCTGGTATTTTAGTGACTTTACCAAAAAAAACCAAACCAAACCAAAACAAAGAGAAAAGTGCTGATTCTTGAGGAAATGCTGACAGCTTGATAAACAAACTGGGGAAATGCGCTGCAGATGAGATCATCCTAAGTGGGTACTTAAGAAGCTAACTGAAATGACTTGCTGTTGGATTCAGAAGGCATTTTGAGGGTCCATCGCAGATTTGATAGCAGACAACAGAGGATACAGAAGATGAAATGCAATCAGAGACCTTGCAGGTGCTTTGGGTGATAGCATCTTCTGCTACAGCTGTTTTAATGAGCTGCAGGGGTGGTTTGGAGACAGGAGAAATAAATGCAATAAAGTGCAGAAAAGTGCTTCTGGAAACTGGATGCACGTACCCAGAATGAGCAGTAACAGGTTAACTGGAGGAAAGGAGCCGGGAACTGCAGTGAATCACAAGCTGATGTGAATCAACAGTCAGATGCTGTTACAAGAAAGACAGATCTTGAATGGCCCACAGAAAAATGGCAAAGGTAGTAATTCAGCCTCGGTTGTCATATGAAACCTCAGCTGAAATACAGCTTCCAGTCTCAGCCCCTCTGTTTTTAATATGAAAGCAGGCGGCTTGGGAAGATGAAGCTTCTGTTTGGGAAACCTGACTTAGGAGGAATAGCTGGAAGATTTGCATGTGTTAAACCTAGGAAAAAAGCAGCTCGCAGGTGTCGGGCCGGGGTCTGATGGGATGCTGTCTTCAGCAGTGATTTTGGAGGCAGGTACTTCTGCTCTCCTGGTGTTGGCAGTACTGCAGCTCATCGTGTGGTCAGCTGTGTAGCCACAGCTTGCGTGTCCACACTGAGCTGGCACGAGGGATCTTGGTTAGTGTAGAAAAAGCTGAAAAGTGTCTTCAAAATTCTTCCGATGGGTATGTGGTTTTGCTGGGACAACAGAGGCATGCAGGAGAATGGAGGAGGGCAGGGAGAGAAGAGGTTGCCGAGCATCTATTTGGAGTTGACACTTGAAGGGAATACAGCAGATTTGAGACATTCAGGAAAGCACTATAATACAGCACCCGGTGTCTCTCCATGTCTCTGGACAGGACTAGAAGAAAATTGTGTATGGGGAAGTGCTCCTCTGGACTCTGTCTTCATCTCCGTTGTGCCTGGTAGCAGCAGGGTAGGCTGGCATTTCTCAGAGCGTAGACTCCAGCTCCTGGTGGTGGTGGTGAAGGAGAATGAGCAATGCTGGAGCCGGCCCAAGACGCATTAGAAACCGCTTTGTTAGCAGCACAGCAGCCCTTCCCGGGTGCTCGTCGCTGGGAACTGCAGCCGAGTCCTGCTTCCTTCTTGGCAGAGCAGCGCTGGTGTTGCCTGGGAGAGAGGCATGAAGGCAAACAAGCCAAGAGAGGGTTTGGGGCTGGATGGCTGTCTGCAGTCCCTTCTGGCCCAGCTTTTCTGCAGTCCTTGCATCCAGATTTTGGCATGGCTGCTGCCCTGGTCAGTCCGGCCGAGGCTGAGTGTCCCTCACACCTCCTGATGTTCTGAATCCAAATTTCCAACATTACTGCATCGCGCTTGGTTTTTCGGCTCTTGGGAGTAGTTTGGTTGACCACAAATTGGTCACTCTGTGCTGTGATGCAAGCTGATGATTTCCTCCCTGCGGATGCTTAACCAAATACCTCTACATCTGCCGTCCGACGGTGATGTTACCCGGCTGGTGTTTGCAGCTGGTGGGAATGCTCTGGAGCTGTGCAAGCCTCGATGATTCAAGCTGATACTTGACAATTAAATGCTAAATGTCTGGTCTGCTCCGCCATACTGGCTGTACCCCACAGGGAAAAAGGGGGTTTACTTCAAGAAGAAAGGACACGTTGGGTAGTTGGTAATAGGGATGCATAGCATCAAAGCTGAAATAGCACGCGCTGGGTTTTAAAATCATGGGTGGATGTAGAAGTGCCTTGAAGGGGAAGATCGTAGATAGGCAGACCTACTGGATATGCCTGGTCTTTTGGTGTAGGCTGCAGAGCTTTCCCCTGTGGTTTGCAGGCTTCCCTTGCCTCACAGCATCGCTTCGCAGCAGAGCACAGGTGGGAGCCTTGCTAGGAGGATCTGGACTTCAGTTCTAGCTTAGGTGATGTTAAAAAGAAAAACTCAAATTTTATGAAAAAAAACCCTATAAAAAAGAAATGCTTGCTGTACTCGCCTGTGAGGTGTGTGACATGCTGGTGCTGAGTCTGACTTAGGTTGATCCAGTACGCTTGAAAAAATAAAGGCAGTGTGGTAATTCATCTTAAAAAGGAGACAGGGAAAGTGAAGGGAAAACAAGCCATTGGCTATTCTGTGCTTTTTCAAGGCTAACAGGCTGAGGCTTACACTGGGAAGAAGTCAAATCCCCAGGCACCCGCTAATATCAAAAGCGGAGACCGCCAAGTGAAGTTTGCTGGGCCACCAGCTTGTGGCTGGGCTGCTGGAGGTGAAGCTTCAGAGCTCTCTGGGTGCAGTTAGTCCAGTTGTAGTGGCATCTCGGGGCCGTCTCTTTGGGAGCGTGGGAAACCCCTCTTCAGCAAAATGCAGTGGGTGGTTTGGGGAGCACTGAAGGTCTTTATTTTCTTGAATGCTCTGAAGGGTCAGGGTGAGAGCCTCAGGCATTGGGGGTGAGTGCCTTTTTTGGGTTTTCTTTCATAGTTCCTTTCAAGTTTGCACTTGAGGGATGCAGAATGGTGTCTCTGGTCCTTGCTCCATCTCTTCCTCAGCTTGCTTCTGCTCGTTTTCCTTTCACTGTTTGCTTCCTCAGCCACTTGATGGATTTTGCACCAGGATGACCTGCTCCTTTTCCTACCATTACCTTCCTTGCTGCTTTGTTACTTCCCAAAAATGAGAGAACAAGCCAGGTGGGAAAGCCCCACTTCCCTCCCTGGAGGGCACCAAGCCTTACTCCGAGGCAGTGATGGGTGGCTGGAGGGGGAGCACACTCCCCTTGAGGTGTGCTTGTGGTGCTGCTACAGGGTGTCTGTATCCCCCCGTCACTCTTTCCAGGCACGGGTGTGCTCTTTGCTAGTATCACCCTTGCCCTGCCTTTTCCAGGTGTTTCTCTGTGCAATTACACATGTCATATTAAAGAAAATAATGAAATGGGATTAAGCAGGAGCTGTAAGCCTTCTGGGTTGGGTCACTGCCTCTGCCTGGCTGGCACAGAAAGGAGAAGCTGTTCCTGCAGAGCTGCTGACATGAGTCCTAGGACAAACAGCATTGAGTGCTGCCTGCGTGCAGCTGGCCAGGGCCCTCTGGGCATCACTGGCTCTGCACCAAACCTTGCTCGGCCTGATGCAGCATCATGTCCTGCTCCTGGTGCTCATGGGGGGACCTTGCCTGGGGATGTCTCTGGATGATGGGGTCGTGACACCCTGCCGTGCTGCCATGCTTGTGTTGGTGAGGTGGGCTGGGGGTAGTCCTGATGGCTGTGTCTACTGGAGTCTCCCTGGATGTAGCAAGTGTCAGGGTTGCCACTGGCTCCTCTCACTTGTTGGGGTGTTTTGGCTGCTCTCTGGTGCTCCCTGTCTTCTGGCTCCCTCCTTTTGCAGGTTTGCACCCCATAATCATTATTAGCATGTTTCAGCAGGGCTCCTGTTCGGCATGTGTGCTCTTCCTCTCTCTGCTTGGGCTTGAAGAGCCAGATGGAAGCGTTTGCTCATGCTTGGTCCAGGGGAGAATCCATGTCTGCATCTGTCCTTCCACCAACCCATGTGTAACGGGCAGAGGGATGTGTTGGAGGAGAGAAGCTGGGTGTGAGTTTTTTGCCACTAGCCAGCTCCATCATGTCATCGGTGGTGATGAGGCACGTGAGCCTGAGGAAGTGCCTGTGTTTGGAGCTGCCACAGCTGAGGAGCCCCTGAGCTTTTTGGGGAAAGCTGGTAATTAAAGCAGCAGTTTGAGGGTTGATATAGGTGAAGGGGAAAGTGGAGTGTTGTGTTAATTGTTGAAAGGTTCACTATGGGAGTGTGGAGGTGGAAGGGGCTGGCGGTGGTCCGAGCTGTATGTTTCACTGCCCCCATCAGTGGGTACCAGGTAGCTTTCCCTTGATCCAGGCAGGGAAGCTGTTCATCTGGGAGCAGCATCCATCCTGCTTTGCCACCATCTGTCACTGTTCTGCCTGCCTGTCCCAAAAATTGTTCCCAGAGGCTGATGTGGAGGCATAGCAATGGCAGGAGTCGAATAGGATGCAAGACCCTAGGTTGGGACACTGCCAGTACCTGCCAGGAGGTGTTTAATGCCTTTGTTCTTCCCTCAATGCGTTTGTCCCAGGGCAGTTGGCACTGCAAGGGGTGCTGAGCAGGTGGATACCAAATAGCATTTGTACCCAACTGCATTATCCATCCTCTGGTCCTTTCTCCTATGAAAGCATCTCTCAGGTGGGTTCCCTTGGGGCATCCTCCTGCCAAGAGCTCTGTGCCATCCTCCCAAGATGGATGCTCATGCGTGGAGGTCTGCCATGGCTTTGCTTTCACCTGCTTATTTCCCAGCACGCTTGCTCAGGGCAAGGCATCAGTGTGCTGAAAGCAAGGAGCCTCTGCCTGTGTTAGCAGAATGGGATGGACCAGGCAGTGCTCCCTTTCCCTCTTTCTGCCCCAATTTTCCACTCACCTCCCTCCAGCTACATAGCGGGGTCTGCTGGTGACCATCCCCATGGTGAAGCCTTGCCCCAGCACCATCCTCCACTCTTCTTCCCCGCTTTCCCTGCTATCTTGGCTGCTGGGTTGCTCTAATCGACTTTGGCTTCTGTCCCAGGAACAACCTCTCAACACACACAAACCAGGAAGGCTAAAATAACACTTCAAAATTGTTAAATAAATAGCAATCGGGCCCTGCTAAATGGGAAACGCAGCCTAATTTGTTAAAGGCTTTTTTGTCCTCCCTCAGATGGGGAATTCGGCGTGTGTGTGTGTGTGTGTGTGTGTGTGTGTGTGTGTGTGTGTGAAGTGTTTTTTGTAGCTTGTAATCTGCATGTCACGGTCCCAAGTGGGCAGAGAAGGGTTATGTGACTCCCGCGTTACTAAACACTTACAGTAAAAGTGTAGTCATCCTGAATCTCATCCAGAGAGCTTTAGATTTTTTTTTTTTAATTTAAAAAAAAAAAAAAAGCTTTTTTCTCTTTCTTTCTTTCTTCCCTTCTCTTCCGGCAGAGTGCTGCTGCGTCACTTGCATTCTTCACCCCAGCTGCCTTGTTGGGAAGGCAGAAATCCTCCCAGCCAGGCGGTAACTCTTTCCAGGCACTTACACCCCGCTCTGTTCTCTCTCCAGGAGCTTTGTGCATAGGGCAAGTCCACCCCTCTCCCCCAGGAGAGGAGTGGCTGCCTACAGGGATGGAGGTGCCCATCCACTCCAAACCTGAACAGAATGCTCCTTTCTCCTTTGAGTTTTTTAAGATCTTGAGCAAAAATAGAAAAAAACTTGTAGTTGTGTGAGGGAGTGGGGATGGGACGCTCTGGATGTTTGGAAAACACCCAGAGAAAAGCACTGCTGGTGAAGGCTCAGCTGAGCAAGGGCAGGGGTTGACTTGGGTACCAAAATGTGTGTCAGGGTGAGAAACACGCTTCTTGGGAAGGATGCGGGCAACCGGCTGCTTCCCAGCACACACCTCCCTGCCAGTGTGGGCCCTGTGAGAGCACAGGGAGGTCGCACTGGGGCTTTTGTCTTCTGTGCCTCGGTGCTGCACGGGCTGTGCTTCCCAGTTCTGCTTATGATTCTTTCTGTTTCTGAATCACAGAATTGTAGGGACCTCCAGAGATCATCAGGTTCAACCCCCTGCCAAAGCAGGTTCCCTAGGACAGGTTGCACAGGTAGGTGTCCAGACGGGTCTTGAATATTTCCAGAGAAGGAGACTCCACAATCCCCCCGTGGCAGCCTGTCCCAGGGCTCTGTCACCCTCACTGGGAAAAAGTTCTTCCCCATGTTGGTGCAGAACTTCCTGTGCTCCAACTTGCAGCCATTGCCCCTTGTCCTGTCCCCACAGACCATTGAAAAGAGACTGGCCATTTCCCCCTGTGTCCTACGCTTTAGATAGTTATAAACATCGATGTGATTACCCTCTCAGTCTTCTTTTCTCAAGGCTCAACAACCCCATTTCACTCAGCCTTTCCTCATAGGGGAGATGCTCCAGGCCCATAATCATCTTTCTGGTCCTCCACTGGCCCCTTTCCAGGAGATCCCTCTCTTTTTTATACCAGGGAGCCCAGAACTGGACACAGTACTCCAGGTGGAATCTCACCAGGGCAGAGTAGAGGGGTAAGGAGACACCTCACAGGAGACTCTTCCCTGACCACCTGCCTATCCAGCCAAGTTTGGTGGCTATTATCCCACATGTAAAATACATTCAAGGATTTTTCCCAGGCAGCTCCGAAGGTATCCCAGGACTCGGTTCATTGGAAAGATGCTCTCTGAGGTTCTGGTGTCAATCACCTCTCTTTAGTGCCAAAAGCATTATGTTAGTGATGGTGGGATGCAGAAATAGGGAGAAATTCAGCAATTGTTGCTGCCAACGGCAATGCTCTGTGCTGGGAGGGCTGGGCAGGTGCATGAATGGGGAAGCATCCACTCTGCACAGAGCTGTGCACTGAGGGCTGGGTCCTGCTGCTCTGTGCAAGGCCAAAAAAGAAAGATAAACAGCAAGTGGGTTCTTTCTAGGTACAGTCAGCTCTCCCCTGGACTGTTCCCAAGGAGGAGCAGCTTCTGTGCTGGCTTCACAGAGGTGCCGGGACTCCGTAGCGCTGGGGCAAGCTGCAGTCCCCCAGGTACCAGGGCATCCACACAGTCTGTGCAGAGTTGCAGGCATCCAGCTTTTTGGTTTTTTTTCTGGGTTACACCGCCCTCCCTGCTGCTCCCCCTCACCTGTGGTGGGGGTGTGTGGACTGCACCTGAGTTCACCTTTCTCCATTGCTCCTCACTGCAGCGATGCATGTTTGGATGAGCAGTGCAGGATGTGTATCACTACACTGAGACCTGCTACTCTTTCAGGTTCCTCTCCTTTTTTTTTTCATCCAAAATCCACTTTTCTGAGTAGTAGAAACTTGTTTGTGTTTTGAGAGCCAGCTATTTCTCATTAACCAGCTAAACTGGGAGAAATTAACCCTTACTGGAGTGGGAATTGCATGAGTCACAATTTTACATTTCCTTCTTCAGGTCCCCAAAGCCGTTCGTGTAAGGATGAGCTGTGGGTCAGACAGGGGCTTCGCTTTGCCTTCCTGCCAAACTGACTGTGAGGGCTGTCTGTCTGTCTTGAATGCATGGTGAGAGCAGAATAAAACTGCCGAGTGGGGATACCCAAAATTAACTTCAAAAGAAAAGGAAGGAGTTGTCTGAGTGCAACCTGCAAGCCCCTAATTCTTTGTGACAGTGATATCCTGAGTCTGGTTATCTTGAGCATCAGTGTCGCAAGCAGCTGATTCTGAGAAGAGGAAGATTTGATAGGTGGTATAATAATCTCTCTTAGATGTTTTAATTTTCCCCTTTTCATCCCAAACTCTGAAGTGCAGAGTTTCCTCCACATTAAATGTGTCTTTTTATGTTGGCCCACGTTTTGGATATGGTAGAATCGTGTTGCTTCACTAGGTAGAATGAATCTGGCAGCCTGGTGTTGTACTTCAGCCTCCCAAAGAGACACACAGGCACAAAGCAAGAAGATTCATTGCGTACTTAAATGCTCCAATTACTTAAACGAAAAAAACCCACAACACCCCAAAACCCAACAACAAACCCAACATAAAATCCTCTGTGAACATCCTGTTTCAGCTTTGCAGTAAAACTCCCTGGCCAGTAAATGGTGGATCTCCTGTTCCCATGGAGAAGGGCAGTTGCAGACTCAAGAGCTTGCTGTGAGAAAGGAGAGGAGAGGGGGGTGGATAAATCAAAAAGATCCACTCTTGGTCTTGCAAACAAAGGTTGCCTTGGGTTGCGGTCACATGTTGCAGTTCAGCTGATCTTGTTCATGCCAAAAGGGGAAAGATTTCTAGTGCTTGTCTGAACCCCACTGAACTGGTTTAGGGAATTAATTAGGAGAACATTATTCACTCCCCCCAACTCCAGCTGATTTTTCCTGATAGCCTGTTGCCCTGCATTGACTCACCAGGTCAGGGGACCCCGGGGGAGCTGGGACAAGACCACCTCTTTGATGATATGTGGCCATTGCATAAATTTAACTGTGAGTTAAAGTTGCACCATCAACAAATGTGTTCTGGCTTTTCTCTGGTGAGGATGAGGGAGTCTCAGGTACCCAAGTCTGGGATGCTGACCAGCTTTGTAAATCATACCCAGTGGCTGAGTTGTAGCAAGAATAGCACAGCAGAAGCACCTGAAAGAACATTTTGGGATTAGTTGCAGTGTCCAGGTACATCGGGTGAATTGATATGCTGGTGTGGATGGAAACCTCACTGCGTGTGTCTGTACCCAGTGGGTGCTCTTGGCCAGGCCAAGCTCCTTTCCCCTCTGTCCGTGCTGTGGGGAGATGTTCAGGAGACCCTCATACATCTGGAGATCATGTGAAATCACACAAAATCCACTGCTTTAGCTCCACAGGCTTGGTATTTAGGTAGATATCTATGTTTCATGTATAATACATAGATTTTTGGGGTAAAGCCAGCGTGACAGGTCTAGCTCTCCTCCCAGCCAGTTTTCTCAGGGCTTAGGGTTTAACTTCTGTTCTTTATAAATTGCAACAGGTCCCTGGGTTTCAGAGGGCATTTCCTCTGAGGGGTGCTGTCTAAGCAGAGCCAGGCACTGAGATTCCTTCCAGGATGTTGCCACCTTGACTGTGTGTGTGCTGGGTCTGGCTGTGTCTGGAGAGATGGTGGGCTCTCAGACCCCAGGAGTGCTGTCACCCCACTCAAGCCAGGCTCTTTCCTCCGTGGTACCCCATGTACCTTTAGTAACTGGGGGTGAAGGTCAGGTACTTGTAAGGCCCCCAGATCTGTGCATCTTGAATGGGTTGGTGATTATTTTCCTTTTTTTTTTTTTAAACTCAACATCATGTCTCAGGGCTGCTGAATTAAAAAGAAGAGGTGAAAATGAATGAGGGGTTTTTTTTTCATAGCTTTTATTTTACAGTGAAAAAGTGTTTCTGAGATGAGGCAGAACGAAATACCTGCCGCCACATCCCAAGTTTCCTGTGCTCCCCTGTGGCATGTGGGCTTCATTTGCAGCACCCTGTGCTGGAGATGAAAAGGTTTGATGCTTTGCTCCCTTTGGGGCAGGCAATGTGGATTCCTTCTCAAAACCTCCATTCTAGCGACTGGTTTTATAAATGCCAAAAAAATGAGGCTTGTTCCTTATCTCTTGGGAGATCGTTGATGGATCCATTTCTCAGAAAGATATTTTATTCAGTCCTTTAATGCTCAGCCACTCCCTTCATTCAGATGCCTGGAGTCTTTTATCACGGCTCCTCTTACTCATTGCTTAGCCAAGTTAGGAATATTTAGTTCTTTTAATCTCTCCTCCTAACTCAACTGTCTTTAATCATCCTTCTTGATGTCAGAACATTTGATGCCCACTTTTACAGAAAACAAGCCTAGGCTTTTTTTCCTGGTGTGCATGTGAATCGTTTGGGAAGGGTCTCAGGAGAGCTGTCATAGCTGAGAGAGCTGGGCTCATGCCTGGGTTCTTCAGCAGCTCCCTCGAACATCTTGCTGCGGGCTCCGGGAAGATTCCTGGCTCACCTTGTATGCCATTAGACTTGACACTTTCTGGCATTAATTAACGTGCTGATTTGTTGGATGTGGGCAGCAGCTCCCCCAAGGCTTTCATGGGTTGGGTTTCCAGGGGCAGATTTCTCTGGGCATCTGCAGGAGGGTGTGGGTGCTGATGGTGTTTACGTGAAATAGCCCCACAAAAAAGTTCCCGTAACCTGCATTTCCTTCCTGTACCTGCCAGCAACGAGAGTGAGAGAGAGGTTTCATTTGCTTTGACGGTCTTGAAAAGTGTGGTGGTGGTTTTGGGTGCCTGCGCTGCAGGTCAGAGCACTATCTCTGCGTGCTGCAGGGCTGGTGGCCCCTTCTTGCTGCTGGTATTGATGCTGCCTTTCCTGATAGCTCATCTCTTTTGCACACAGGAATAGTCGTCCATAGCTTCTAAAGTAAGTTTGAATGTAAGGATTGCTGCTAGCTGTGACCAAGCTGAGCACTTCAGGCTTGGCTATCTGAAGTTGAGTGCCTCCTCCTTTCCTGCATGGAGATGTCCTGAATTCCCCCCACATGCTTGCTGTTATTTCAGTGGGAGCTGTTTCAGAAAGCCCAACTTGATCGTTCTCTTAAAATAGCTTAGCTCAGATGCTGACTCAAAGGGGTTAAGACACTGGATCTCCAGGTTTGATGGGTCTGGGCTATTGCTGTGCAGCACAGAGTGGCATCCCTGACATGGACTTTATATTGCAGAGCGCTTGGCAGGGAGTTCAAGGAGGGCAAAAGCCCGCCTGTCCCTCCCCCACCCCCTGTTCTGCCAGAATGCTTCTCATACTCTCCCAAATTTAGCAGTGCGAACGTGGCTGGGTTAAGGAGGCTGAGTGATGAGGCTGTTCTGATGGTAATAAAGGTCCCCCAACCCTGCTCTGCCTCAGGCTCATGCTGCCAGAGCAGCTGTGTAATATACGGTTATGTGATGTATAGCTGCTGCAACAAGGTGTCCTGAGGGGAAAGAGAGTAGTGGACCCCAGCTGGTTGGAGAGAACAGACCACTGGAACCACTGCCCAGCATGATGGTGGGCACCAGAACAGCAGCATTATGTCACTGTGGCTGGTTGGTGCAACCCTTGGGGTGTAACATGAGGTAGCAGCAAGGCCTGGAGGTCAGTGCTAGGAGTAGTTCACATTCTCTTGGTGATGATCTGTGATGCTCTGGGTCCCTGATGAAACAGGGATCTCTTGGACAGCCCTGGATGAGCACACAAAGAGCGTCTCTTCACTCTGCTGAGTACCATTCCTGGCTCTGTTTCGTCCCATTACTGTTCAGGAGCATTTGAGGGCTTGCTTTAAAGCTGACAGTGAACATCTCAGGAGGACCTCATTGTGCTTGCTTTGACACATTGCTGGGTTGACAAAGACATTCATTATGGGACAGGCTGCAGGGCTCCATCCCTGATGAAGTCCATTCACCACCACAGAGGAATGTGGTTCTGCCTTGGCTGCTTATGAGGAGCTCCTGTTCCTTTTGCAATTAATGTATCTATTTAAACAAATTATTTATATATTTATACACACACACAGACATATAAAAATAAAAGCCGTATTTAAGAAAACATAAATAGATTATAAGCTGCAATTTATATTTGTCTTCCAGTGCAGCCTTGTTTTGAAGAGCTGAGGAAATGAAGCTTTTGGGTTGGTTGGAGGTTGGGCTTGCTGACATTTCTTTTGTTGTAATGTCATATAGGTCTCGGTTGACTGAGAAAAGGAGAGAGGAGAAACATGTGGAAGGGAGGTCAGATCCTGCCAGGGTTTCCTGGGGAATGAGGTGAGTGGTGATGGCTTTCAGCACTTGTAAGCCTGGAGATACAAGCCCTCCTGGGCTTCCCTGTGCCCTTTGGGTGACACCTCTTCTGTTGAACCTCTAGGCTTGATTTTAGCTATGGGCTTCTCTGTTGTATTGGGTTTGTGTGGCAAGGTTTTGGCAGCAGGGAGGCTGCAGGCATGGCTCCTGTGAGAAGCTGCCAGAAGCTTCCCTCATGTCTGACAGAGCCAATGCCAGCCGGCTCCAAAATAGACCCGCTGCTGGCCAAGCCCGAGCCCATCAGTGACAGTAGTAGTGCCTGTGGAATAACACAGTTAAGAAGGGGAAAAAACTGCTGTGGAAACAGCAGTGGAGGGAGGAGGAACAACTCTGCAGACACCAAGGTCAGTGAAGAAGGGAGGGGGAGGAGATGTTCATGGTGCCAGAGCAGAGATTCCCCTGTAGCCTTTGGAGAAGGCTGTGGTGAGGCAGCTTGTTCCCCTGCAGCCCATGGAGGATGATAGTAGAGCAGATATCTACCTGTAGCCCATGGAGGACCCCACACTGGAGCAGATGGAGACACCTGAAGGAGGCTGGGAGCCCATGGGAAGCCCATGCTGGCAGGATTTGTGGCCCTATGGAGAGAGGAGCCAAAGCTGGAGCAAGTTTGCTCGGGGGACTTGTGAGCAGTCTGGTCCTGAAGGTTTGCACTCCATGGAAGGGATCCACGCTGAAGCAGTTCAGGAAGAACTGCAGTCCATGGGAAAGGATTCATGTTGGAGAAGTTCATGGAGGACTGTCTCCTGTGGGAGAGACACCACGCTGGAGCTGAAGACTGTGAAGAGTCTTCTTCCTGAGGAGGAAGGAGCAGCAGAGACAGCGTGTGATGGACAAGCCCCACTCCCTGTCCCCCTGTGCTGCTCGAGGGGAGGAGGTTGAGTGAAGTTGAGCTGGGGGAGAAGGGAGGGATGGGAGGAGGTATTTTGAGATTTGGTTTTGTTTCTCATTATCCTATGTTGATTTGGTTCATAATAAATTAATTTCCTCAAGTCGAGTCTGTTTTGCCCGTGATGGTACCTGCTGAGTGATCTCTCTCTGTCCTTATCTCGACCCTCAAGCCTTTCATTAATGTTTTCTCTCCTGTGTGCAGCTGAGGATGGACAGTGTGAGAGCGGCTTTGGTGGGCACCTGGCCTCCAGCTGGGGTCAAACCTCCCCTGACTGTATTTTGCCTCTGACAGGAGGATTTCAGACTGCTGATGTGCTTGGTGGTCTCAGCAGGGCTGGAGGCTTACCTTGAGCTTTTTGAGGTCTGTGTGTTACACAGACCTTGTTTCTTCCTGGTTTTGGGCTTCACAGCAGGGAACTTGAGAAACCTCTGCTGCAATTGGCTGCAATGAAACCAGTCAACCCTCCCCTGCCAGCCTCCTTTTACAGACCTGGAGGGAAACAGGTATGTTTTGGAAGCACCTGATGTGCTGCAGGCATCTTCATGGGATGAATCATTCCCCACAATATCTGCTTCTCTGTGCTGTCAGCACAACCAGGGTGCCTTCTTTGAACCTAGGGTGTAATGTCCACACAGTGGGGTTCTGGGGCCTGCTGGTGGTTTTGGGGTGTACTGTGTTAAAGCTTGGTCCCCTCCTAAGCTGCTGTTAAATTCTCTTCAAGGTTTGGACACAGCTTAGAGCCACTTGTCTGAGCTTGCTCCCAGTGTTTCTACACCCTGACTGGCAGCAAGAATACGTTCCTGAAGGATAGAGTATCATCACAGAGGCAGTTTCAGTCCAACTGGGTCATCTTGTGCTGGCTGTTGAGTCCCAGTGCAAGACAACTGCGGCTCCAGGAGATGACTCCAGCCCAGGAGATGACTCCAGCCCCAGGAGCTGCTGCATGGAGAGTGTGGGAAGGCTGCTGGGACTGCAGAACCTCCTGGGAACCAACCCTGATGCCGCTCTGGTCTCTGGCTTTACACATAACCTGTGGCTTTTCAGTGGCAGGAGGATTTGGAGCAGGTGTTGCCCTAGCCCTTTGGGAGATGGATACCAGTAGCAGGACCATCCACATCCCAGTAACTCGGCTAGCAGGCGACGTGATGTGAGGAGCTGAGACCTGTGAGTCAAGGCCCCCTTGATTAGCATCTTCCTCCAGAGCTTTTGTGACTCTGTCTCCCATGCAGGAGGGATTCCTACTAGACATCCATCTGCCTTTGCTCTGCAGCCCACAGAGTTAGAGGGATTGATCTTGATGGCCCATTGTCAAGATTGTCACCTTAACTGAAGGAACACGTACAGTTTGATGTAGTACATCACTCTTAATTTTAAGTGGGCAAAGAGAAGGTGTGTCTGTTTTTCTTTAGAGAGAGAGAGTCCTGCTGTAATGTACTGTTAGCTTTTCTGTTACTCTGCAGCCCTGGAGAGAGGAAACACTGCCTTCTATACTGAAGGAAACACTGTCACAGGGAAATTGTATGGGCACTGTCCTTTGCCTGAGCCCTGGCCATGCCCAAGTGAGGAAGAGGTCCGTCTCTTGCCTTCCATCTGTCTACCTTGGGGACCAGAAGATGTTGAAGGGATTCATGGTGCCCTTGGGTTTGATGCTTATTTCTGCCAGCAGTCTGCTTTCAGGGCAATGACTTTTTTCTCCATCTAGAGAACAGGGATAAACTGGTTTTGGATTTGGGGTGAGACTTACTTAAAGGATGAGCGATGCAATGGGAGATCCTAGTGCTGTGTCTAAGCAGGGGTGATACTTCCTGCAGTATCAGTGGTTCCTAGCAAGGAACATAATTTTTACTCAGCTGCTGGCTTTTCCCTTACAAAGTTCACTCCAGCTGGCTCCCCTTCTCTATCCCTCCTTTTTTTGAAGCATCTTTGTGCCAGGCTGGTGCCTCAAACATTAGCAAGAGCGCTGGGAGGTTGAGCTCAGTCAGGTCAAAAGAGTGTTGAGCTCAGAGATGCAGGAGCTACTGACCTTGTGACCTGGTGTGAGGCTCTTTGCTTTCCTTGGGTTTGCTGGGATGCTTTGGGATTCTGGAACATGGTTAAGTAAGAGAATGTGTTCATCTCCATTTTGACAAAAGTAAAACTAGCAGTCTGCCTGAACTTAAGAGGGTTTTGGAAGTCTGTGTTAGCACTGGCTGAATGTTAGGAATGGGTGTGAATTGGGGATGAGTGGAGGAGGGTTTAGATTGTTGCCCCAGCAGGTAAAAGCAGGTGTTCAGTCAACTGGGAGTTGCCCTAAAGGCAGAGAATAAGGATACAAATGCCCTGTGAAACACAAAAGGAATCGTCTGAATGCCTTTTTCTGCCTTTAAGGAAGTTTACTTCCACCCTGGGTGTTCTACGTGCAGCAAGTTGATCACTGAGAAAGGGTGGTTGAGTCCAACAGGACAAGGTGACTTTTGTAAAGAAGGAAGAACCTGGCAAAGCCCAGAGGCCAGGCAAAACGCCAAAAAAAAAGGGTGGGTTGTGGCAGTGCTGCAGGGAGCTGGGTCTTGGAGTGAGCGGGGTGCTCAGGCACCCCAGTGTTTTCAGCAGCAGTTAATTGCTGACGGCGGCTATTTGGCACTGGGAGGTCCCTGCAATGAAGCTTCCTCCAGGTTTTGCAGAAATTCAGCTACATGAGCACTGATCCCCACCTGGTATAGGGGTGTACCTATCAGCTTTCACAGAATCACTAGGTTAGAAGAGACCTTTGAGATCATCTAGTTGAACCGTACCTGTCCTCTACTAAACCATATCTCTAAGTACCTCCTCTACGGTCCTTTAAACACATCCAGGGATGGTGACTCAACCCCCTCCCTGGGCAGCCTGTTCCACATCCCCACAACAGTTTCAGTGAAGAAGTTTTTCCTAACATCTAATCTGAACCTGCCCTGCTGCAGCTTAATGCCATTTCCTTGTCCTATCACCTGTCCCCTGGCTGAAGAGACCATCGCCCACCTCTCTACAACCTCCTTTCAGGTAATTATAAACCTTCTTCCAGGTAATTTAAACCTCCTTTGGTTGTTTCGGTCTGAGGAGCGCTGGGTGAGCAGGGCTTGCAGAGTTGCTGCCAAGTATGACATTACGCTGGTTAAGTTAAACCTGCCTGGAAGGGCATTTGAGCTGCGCTTTGCCTCATGTCTGGTGCAGCAGTAGCACACCAATCCAACCAGTTGCTGCAGGTCAAGGGGTAACTGGGTAAGTGGTGACATCCCTTAGCTTGAAACCACAGTGGATTTGGAACCCTTCTTGGCCAGTGCGGCAGTGCTGTGGGCAGTGAGCACTGAGTGCTGTCACTCTTCCCATGATGTCTCAGCTCCACCACGGGCAAATTCTGCAGCTGATCTGGTCTTAGATTCAGCCTGGGCTTAAAATGGAATAATGTTTCTGCTGAGATTTGGACCTGCACACTGTGAGCTTGGCTGCGGCTGCAGCCACTGGTGTCCCCTGCCTGGCTGGTGCGCTCCTGCAGTGCAACGTGTCCCGCTTCAGTTCATTACTAGTTCCACCAATTTTCCCAGTGTTAACGAGCACTTTCTCAGTCCTCCCCTACAGCCAAGACGCCGACTCTTTCACAGAAAGAGTTAAATTCTTACTTATTTTTCTGAGCTGCTCCTCCCCCTTTCTGATTTCACTTGATATGTGCAGGATGTGATGATAAAATCTGCTTGAGCTGTCTCCCATTTCAAGCATTTTAAAGTCTTTAAAGTAGCTGTGTGGGGTGATGAAGTGTGTGCGTGGATGCCTGGACAGGGAGGTGGGGAGGGAGCAGCAGGCTGGGCAGCCCCACACTCTCTACAAGCTCCATCCTCGCCCATGTGGGCACCCAGACATTTGATGAGAGGTTTTGAGGTGTTACATCCTCTCAGAGCCGGTGCTGTAAATCTGAAAAAAAATAATAAATGCTGATGTTGTTCATTCTGCTCTTCCCTCAGCTTGTTGCATTTTCCACTTCAGGAGTCAGCTCTCCCAGTCAGTGGCTCCCAGGATCACCAGGGCCAGCCGCCACCTTGCCATGTTCAGGGGTTCCATATGCCTGTCCCTAGTGCAGGCACAGCGTTGGTGCCGATCTGTGTCATCTCCTTTGCAGAGTGTGTGGTGTGTATGGCTGTCTTTGTGGGCGGGTGTCCAGTAGCACAGTGCAGATATATTTAGTTGCACCAGCTGGTTTTTTGGGGGTGGTTTCTTTGGGGGGTGTTTTTTGGGGGTTGGTTTATTTTTTTAGCTTTTTCATGAATGGATTCCTCAGTTCTGCTGCTTCCTGTTAAAGTTCACGATGTCTAATGGCTGGTTACATCAAACATGGTTAAAAAGCTGCCCTGGGAGGTGGTCTGTATTGTCTGTATGTTTCTCTTTAATGTCTTCTCACCTCGGCATGCACAGAGCTGCCCTGACCTTGGTGTCTCCCTGGGGTGTACACTGCGTTTCCTGGGAAGCTTGAGGATGTAATAAGGGGATCTGAGGGAGATCATCCACATGTGGTCCAGGGTGGGGACCTGGAGATGGAAGCTGGAAGGCAGGCAAGGAAGTTTTTAAGGGCAGCAGCTGGGCCATCAGCATCTCCTATAACATGTCAGAACCCAAGGGACAGCCCCTGAAATGCTGTCTGGGATGGACTGCAAGAGGTCTCTAGTGCCACCAGCACTGGAAGAAGGCATCCAGCATCTCCAGGGGTGACCCCTTTCAACACTGCACCACTGAAAACTCACAGAAAAGCTTTCCCCAGTGTCCTACAGGTTCTCACAGTCTACAACTTGTGAACATTCCCTCTGTTGTGTAGCCTGTTGCCTTGGCTGTGATGGGGTGAACATGGAAAGGTTTGGGAGGAGGCAGGGAGAGATCTTCTGTGGGACACTTGTGGGCAAGTGATGGCATGGGTGGGCAGTGAATACATCTGCAGCATGTCTGCAAAGATGTCTCCTTTGGGAGATATTGTCCTTGGAGGGGATGCTTTTCCATAATAAATTTGACCCTTTTGCAGAAAACCACATTCATTTCCTGGATTACGAGGTTGTGTTTGACAACCGATATGGAGTAAAGGGGCCAAGAAGGATTGATTAATAAACCCAGGGTGTATTCTACTAACATCAGGTGCTCTACAGGTAAAGTTTTTTAACCATAACCCTGAGCCATAACTGTCCACTGTATTGCAGCCTGCGGCCAGATCACTGTTGGCTTGGAGAAGGTGGCATGCTGGCAGGAGCCAAGAGGCTCGAGGGGTCCACATTCATGGGACTGGTGGGTTTATGGTACCAATGCCACCTTTATGGAAAGGGAAATTGAAAACTGGACAGTGAAATACATGAATCAAACTGCCAAACGACTGCTTGATGGTTTTCTTCTTTTGTTCAGGTATGCTTGTCTGAATTTATCAGCTGATATTTGATAGACGTTACTGCTCCTGAAGTTAGGAGTTTCGATGTGAAATCTTAAAAAATTGTTTTCCAACATAAGCGTTAGATTTAGTTGGAAAAGAGGGACCAAACGATGCTTTGGAGCAGTCCAATCCTCCATGGACCACAGAAAACTTCCAGACCGTTGGTTTAGATTAGATGCCTAACTTCTGGACAGCTAAGGCTAGAGAGAGAGCAGTCCCACCTTTTAGTTTATTGATTTCTCCGTTGCTTGTATGTAATATGAGTTTAATAAGTCTTTGTTTCCCTGAAACAGAGGATAAATACAAAATTTGGGTTTGCTGCCTTGCTATAGCAGCAGATGGGTGACTGACTGCCTTTGATGTAACAGGCTGATGGTGGCCATAGGCAGCACCTCCGAAACTGCCAGCATGTCAGGAGTTAATGGACATGCTTGGGTTTCTCCTGATGAACTGATGCATTAAGGCTTTGAAAGCAATTTTACTGCTGCACGCCACCACAAACCTTTTTATTTAAGAAGTTCCTTTCATGAAGCTTCAGATATTTAAGATGTTCCTTTCAAGAACCCGTGTTGGGCTGAAATCGACATCTCCAGGAGAGATTAAGACAATTTTGCTTGAGGTTTCTGTTGTGGTTGCTTGCAGGAGAGGAAAAAGAGGGTAAGATAACCAAGGTCAGCACCTCACTTTGAGCTACCAGTAGAGTTCCTCTGGGTGAGAGAGGGATTGAGTTACCCTGTGCCTGTAACTCATCTCTGGTGCCCACTGCCAAAAAATCCAGAAAAATGATGGCAAAAAGGATGGGGAAGTTTGGAAAAGTTGTGGCTGTAAACTGAGCTGGGCAAACAGTGCTCAGAGCTGCAGTGGTGTCTGGGGCGCAGGCTTCTCTTCGGAAGTGCTGGGGAAGGGCTTTATCCAAGCCCTTTCAATAAAAGCCCTGATGTCCATCGTGTGCCTTTTCAGATGCACCCTGTTTGCCCTTGGCTCGGTGGTAGGTCTTAATCTTTGGGTGCAGTTAGGTTTTGCACACATAATTGCTCTATATAAGAACTACTTTTATTTGAATTAGATTAATTGTTGTTTAATATTATAGTATGCTTTCCTACAGATTAGTACTGCTCTGGATTTATTAGTCTCGCTTTTCTAAAGGAGTTTTTAAATGTTTCCCAGCCTTGGGATGCTCTGTCCCTCCTTCAATGCCCTTGAGCACATTATTCAACTAAGATAGTCCCTCCCCCAATCAATTTTCATTCATTTTCAGCCTCATTTTGCACCACAGCTTGTTTTTTAGGAAGTCGTTGAGCTAATTGCACTGTGATGTGTACGCATTCCACGTTACTGACATTTTTGCCTTATCTGAGTTAAGTCTCAAGGATGGTGTCCTGGCATTCCCTGCCAGCGTTGCTTTTTGTCTCACTAATGCAGGACTGGCTTTCAGGGAGCTGATCTTTGAAAGCTTTTTCTGAGGTTCTGACGGTTTTTGCCATGTCAGGACAGTGTGATTTTAAGAAAATGGCATTTCAGCAGCTTAGGCAGGACACTGGTGCACTCAGTATTGCCAAGGAAACATTTTGCTGCAGCACCCTGACTCATGCAATCCTTATTTATCCTGGGATATCTCCCATGGACCTTCTGGCTGAGTTTTCTCTTGTGAGATCTGACTTGATTGTTGTCTTTCGTGGTATGTGGGGCTCCGAGCCAAAAATATCAACTATTTTTGAAATGTGATTATTACTGTTCAAAATAGGCCTTTTTTCCATGATCTTACAAGATTTTGCCACTTCTCTAATAAGCTAATTTTATCCTGCTTTGGCATCCGCTCTCCTTGCTGTTATTTTGGTGTGTACTTTATCTTATATATAGCTCTGTGCACGTACATGTTACTATACATGATCTCTGCGCAGCCTTTCTGTCACAGGGAAATCATTCTCACATTGTGGTGGGATCCCAGCTCTGATGTGTCAGGTCTAACCAGTCCCTTGCCAGGGCTGTCTGTGACCTGTCCTGCTTTGATTCCCTTCATCCCCAAATAAGACTACGGTTCCACTTGGACAAGAGAAGACAACTTGGGCAAGAGAAGACATAAACCATCCAGCACCACTTGAGATTCCAGTAGGTGAGGGGTGCATGGGCTCTGTCATTATCTGGTGGATTCCCCCCAAGCCCCAAGTCACAGATGCTTATCAGCTATGTGTGTGCAAACAGGTGTGTGTCCACAAATGGCACCAAAGCATATATCATAGAACCATAGAATGGGTTGGGTTGGAAGGGACCTTAAAGATCATTTTGTTCCACTCTTCCCTGCCATGGGCAGGGACACAGAATCACAGAATCACAAGTTTGGAAAAGGCCTTTAAGATCATCAAGTCCAACCATTTCCATCCTAAGCTAAACCATATCCCTAAGTACCTCATTTGCCCTTTCTTTAAACACTTCCAGGGAAGGTAACTCAACCCCCTCCCTGGGCAGCCTGTTCCAGGCCCAACAACTCTTTCAGTAAAAAATTTTTTTCCTAACATCTGATCTGACCCTGCCCTGGCACAGCTTAGTGCCATTTTCCCTTGTCCTATGTCCTGTCACCTGCCTGAAGAGACCATCGCCCACCTCTCTACAACCTCCCTTCAGGTAGTTGTAGGTGGTGATAAGGTCTCTCTTCAGCCTCCTCTTCTCCAGACTAAACATCCCCAGTTCCCTCAGTTGCTCCTCATATGATTTGCCCTCCAGCCCCTTCACCCTCCAGTAGACCAGGCTGCCTAAAGCCCCATCCAACCTGGCCTTGAACACTGCCAGGGAGGGCGCAGCCACAGCTTCTCTGGGCAGCCTGTGCCAGGGCCTCGCCACCCTCACAATGAAAAACTTCTACCCTGTTCTGGTTTGTAGCCATTACCTCTCATCCTGTCATTACTTGCATTTGTAAAAAGCCCCTTCCCAGCGTCCCTGTAGCCCCTTCAGGTACTGGAAGGCCGCTGTAAGGTCTCCCTGAAGCCTTCTCTTCTCCAGGCTGAACAAGCCCAGTGCTCTCATCCTGTTCTCGTCGGGGAGGTTCTCCAGCCCTCTGATTATCATGTAGGGAAAACATCTTAAAAAGTGGGGATAAAAGTGCCCTGAAAGAGGAGGGGAAACATGCAGGGCTTTGACTATGGTGTAACCACGGTGGATGAAGGCTGGATACAGCAGCTATGGCAGAGGTGGAGTGTGTGATGGTGGGTGGAGGAGAAGATCAGGTTGGGGGGGAACTCTACACTGGATGGGAAACTCAAGAGGAAGATCCTGATTTGGATATGGACACCGTTAATAGGGGAAAGCTAGTCCCTCCTTTGTTTCTTACACACCTTAGTCTGGTACCTTGCTTACTTTGCTCTCCTAGTGTGCCTGCTAGGGGCACATGCATGGACTTAATAACTGGGGAGAAGGACTCTGACAGTGCTAAGATGCTTTTGGGGCAGAAAAGGAGCTGGAATTAACCACAGGTCTGGCCACAGAGAAGTGGAGCCTTGTGGCCAACTCCAGCATGAAGGAACCCATGGAGCAAGATGCCCACTTGATGCACCCATCTTTTGGTCCTGTTTGGAAGAGGGTGCTCTTGTTTCATGGATATTTGTGGGCTTTATTACAGTGGCATTCCTGTAATACCTCTGCACAGTCATGATGGTATCTGCCAAGGAGATGGAGACCTCGTCTGTTGTGACTTGTCAGTTTTGCATGTTTGCTAACGTAAATCAGAGTCCAGCTGAACTGTGACAGGCTTTGTTTTAGGCAATTAAAGGTTTTGCAAGAAGATGTGGAGTTCCCAGACTGATGACCTGAAAACAGGTGCATAAAACTGCCTGTGGTGTAGAATGGGGAGGATGGCTTGTTCCTTGGAGGCAGTTGAGGTTTTACTAGGAGGAGAATGCACAGCTGAAATTATTACAGGCAGATACCTTGACTGCCAGTTTCGAGGTTGTCAGCTGAGACAGGCATTATGCCAGGGCAAAGCATCGCCACCTCTGATGCAGGTCTTGGTGGGTCTGGTGTGACAAGGCAAGTTAACTGCATTTCAGCTTGATTTTTCAGCAGGTTGCTGGGCTAAAGGAAAAGGCAGACGTTTCTCTACAGAGCACTGCAGCTTGAGGCTGAGAGGGCTGTGACTGAGAGCACTGGTGGTCCTCAGTCGTCTGGTGGGGCTGTTACTGGTGGTTGGATCGAAAATAACCATTTTCCTGCCAGGGAGATCTTGCCGTTTGATAGTGGCTGCAAAGGTGTCGAATCATTGAGCCTGAGTTTTGTCACTAAACGTCCTCTTCAGTCAGCAGGAGCTCCCAAGATAGAAAGGTTTCAGCGGTGTGAGGTTACTGAAGAAGGGAAAACAACACGATCCAGTCAATACTCCTGCCATAGGGAGTTTAGGATGGGTCAGTGTGTGTATGGGCGTGACCAAGCCTCCCGAAATCCATGTGGGTTCTCACAGCCAAAGGGATATTTTCCCAGCTTGGACCTTAGCTTCTCCAAGCAGGACAGGTTGAATGTCGCTGTATCTGCCTCTGCAGGGAGGCTCTGGCTGACACAGTGGCAACAACACTACAAAAAACGTATTATTCCCTTCACAGACAAAGCTAGAATGAGAAAAATGTCTTGTGTCAACCTGCCTTTGAAATACAAATGAGTAAGACCAACCTCACTTGTAAATGTCACCGTGTGCTGTGTGCCCTCACTCTGCAATGTGCTTGCTTTCCTTTCCTGGTTAATGTGCTTTCAGGCTTCTGCTTCCAGGCATGCTTTGACAGAAGAGGAAGGGGAAGTCACCATGCTGTGCCTGGGGTGCCTCAGGGCTGTGTCCCCACCTGGGAGCTGCTCTGACCCTGGGTCAGCTCAGAACCGTTGGTGTGGGCACTGTGCTCCTGCCAAAGCCCAGCTGGGAATGGAGGTGCCTGCAGCCTCATTTTGTGAAGTTGTCAGATTTGGGGGAGCAGTGCACAACTCTTCAGCTTGACAGCCGTGGCTTTTTCTGTGCCTTAAGCCCCTCTTAGGGTCTTTTTGTGTCCATCTGTCAGGCAGGGTGTGCTTACTTGCTGATAGCCATGGAAGGATGACTTACCCTGTACTGGGTCACCTGAGAGCATCTGTGCCTGGACAGCTAGCCAGGTTTGCTGCCAGCCAAAGCACTGTGCTTGCCAAATTGCCTTTAGGGTCAGCTTTCGCCTGCACCTGGGTTCAGCAGGGGTAGAGTTAATTTCCTTTCTAGCAGCTGGTGCAGTGCCATGTTTGGGAGTTAGGATGAGAGCAGTGTTGATAACACACTGATGTTTTAGTTGTTGCCAAGCAGCCAAGGACTTTTCAGCTTCTCCTGCTGCCCTGCTAACAAGAAGGGGGACATACACACAGAGCTAGGACAGGTGAGACAAAGTGGCCAAAGAGGCTATTCCATACCAGTTATGTCATGCTTGGCATAAAGGGGTGCTGGTTGGGGAGGAGCGCATGGCTCCAGGACATGCAGCCTGGGGACAGCTCTGAGCTGTGCAATTCACAGAATCATCGCAGAATGGCTAGATTGGAAAAGACCTTTAAGATCATTGAGTCCAACCAGTCGGTAAGAGACTGCATGCTGTATCACCAGTTCAGTATATATTGCTATGAAGTCCTGTTAATGTTATTTCTTTCTTCCTTTGCTGTCCCAGTAAACTGTCCTTATCCCACCACACGACATTTTGTCTTCCCCCACCTCCCTTTTTTCTTTTCCCTTCTACCTTTCCTTTTCCACCTCATGGCATGGGAAGCAAGAGAGAGTGGCTGCACATGGTGCTGGGCTGCCGGTTGGGGCTGACCCACAGCAATGATGCCGTTTTGGGGTCTTGCACTAACCCATGTAGCTTCTTTGTGGATTTCTTCCCCTCAGAACTGAGTCACAAGTCACATACAGAGCCAAGGCTGGAACAGGCTACGGGTGCAGAGAAGCTAGTTACAGAAGCTAATTGTGTTATTTTGGGTTGTACCACGGTGCTCTGGCTGGTTTTGATGATGTTTCTGTCTCTGATTAACCTGATGGTGACACTAAAAAAAAAAAAAAAGAACATTAAAAGTGAATAAAAACCTCAGAACGATATTTTGGATGCCAGAGGATGCTCATCCTCAAACTGTAATTGTTTTAAACTAATTTGATGATTAGTCCAAGCCAGCTTTACAGACTCCTGCCTGAGTAATGGACATTTCTGCGGAGTTAATCAGAAAAAACTGCAGTTTCTTTTACCATGAGCAAAAATAGCTTGCAGACTGAGGACAATGTGTAACAGCAATGACTGGATCTGTTGACTTAGCCAGGAATACGCAGCCAGTTTGAAAAAAAAACCTAAAAAAATCATCTGGAAATGTCTCACAGGCCGCTGAATCTGTGCTGAAAATCACTCCAGAGCTTTACTTGCAGCTGGTGAATGAAGTTGTTGAGAGGAGTCGCGGGAGTGCAGCAGTGCAGCAGATGCTCTCTGGGTTCAGGTGGATCGGGTGAATGCTTGTCCTCCTCATCTCTGGCTCTGCCCACGTGCCGGGGCTGACTATCCCAGGCTGAACTCGACCCATGCCATGCCTTTTTCCTTCGGTTTGAGAGAGGAGGAAAGAAGCCTGGGAGCAAGACGTCAGAGTCCTGGACTGAATTATTGTCTGATGAGTTTTGCTAGATCAAAGCTGTTTTCTGAGCATGACAGAGCCCAGAGAGGGCTTGTTTGTCCTGGTTTGGGTGCTGCAGGGTTGCAGCGTAAATGCTCACAGTGGGTAAATGAACTGACCTGGCTGGCACAGAAGTGGTCGGGTGCCCTATAGAAGGGGCATCAAAACCCATCAAACCTACATTTTGAAGTGTTTGAGGTTTGGGAGAGGGACTGTGCTTTCCTCAAATCCATGCTGGGAGCTGGGGTGCAGTTCCTCATCACCACCATGCTGAGGGGAGCACTGTGTGACCTACCTGCATCCCAAACCAGGGATGTTTCTCCAGGAGATGCATTGCTGAGCCAAACCACGTGGGTTTGGCAGGCTGTTGGGGTGCTGTATGGTGTGGAGAGGGCGGCCATCATATGCGTCCTTTCCAGCTGGTTAATGTGCTATCTAGTGGTGAATTTTTTTCCCCTCCCTTTCTTTTTTTCAGCATTTTAGTTTAAAACTTACACAGAATGGTGTTGTGTAACAGGCTGCCGGAGCTGTTGCTCATCACTGTGATCCTCGGCCACGGAGGATACATGTAGGAGCTGATGCTCCAAGCCCTGTGCTCGGGTGGCTCTCCAAGCATGACTGTGATTTAAAAAAATGTGGTGGGAGCCTTCCCAGACCTAAACAGGCTTCACCCTCCCAGGATGAGCTCAGCTATTTTTACAACACCCTGCTTACGCGAGTTGATGTCTTTCCAGGAGCCTGAGTCAGGATGGAGACCCACGGCTGGAGCATCTGCCAGAGCTCCCCAGACCAAGCGCTGAGCCTGCTGCTCTGTGGGCAGGATTCTGCAAGGCACTTCTCCCAAAAAATGCTGGTCTTTAGTACAGTAAAACAGATTTATAAAGAGGTTCAGTGATGTTGGGACCATGACACTGTGCTCAGTCCTTTTGACAGAATAAATAGTGTCACGGTTTGAAGGAAGGTGCTAAAACATCTCTCGCAGCCCCTTGCAAACAGCCAGTGCAGTCAGCGAGGATTTACTTTCTTCTCTCAATTTCTTTTTTTTTTCTCTTCCTTTTCTGTCTCTGTTGATGATTTGGAGTCTTTCTGCTTCATGTTTCTTCAACTTTTTGTTCACTTAAAAACTTCCCAAGGCATGCTGTTAACTTTATTGAGTTTAAATGCTTGGCTGTGCTGAGCGGTGCGTGCCGGTTTGATCGCTGCTGCTGTCCCAGGTTTCCCCGTGTCTTCCTGCAGGCTGCTTTTGATCTCAGAGATGCATTTGTTGAAGAAAAAGGAAGATTTCCACAAAAACGCCCATCACACCTCTAATGCTTTCAAGCAGTTACTCCTGTTGAGCATCTCTCCTGTTTCACCTTAGCAGTTAAAAGCTGATGAAAGGAGCAGGAATCCCAGGCTCAGCTATTTTTATGGCACAAGTGCGACTGCGCATGCACTGCTTTTGCAGGTGGATGTCCAGCACACTGGTTGGTGATGGTTGCAGGCACTTTTAGCATGGACACTGTCCTGGTTCTGGCTTGTCCACAGTCAGCCTTCTCATGCAGCCAGCCCAGGTGAGCTGAGTTAGCCCAGGTGAGCTGAGTTACCCCGGGCTGTTTCCACCCCACCTGACATCACTCCCCCATAAAAGGGGCTGGTTGGGGAGGGGTACTCCTGGGTGCCTCCAGAGCAGTCTGAGTGTAGCTGGGGTGTCAGGTTGGTCCTTGTGTTGTGTAGTACTCTGTAATTGTCAGGTTGGGAAAATACTTGGGGAGTGGGATGTGTGGTTTTGCCTGTTACTGTTCTACTTCCATGGTGACTTTTGTCAGCAAACTGTCCTTATCCCAACCCACAGAGGCTCTGTGTTTCTCCTCTGGGAGTGAGCAAGGAGCATATGGTGCTCAGCTACTGATTGGGCTGAACCATCGCACCCATGAATCTCAGGCCTCGCTGCCTGTTGTGGGTACTGCAGTGATGAGTATTGAGGTAGCAGCCCCTCAGCCCTGATCCCACTGCTGTGGGATCAGCAGTGGCTGGGGGCATTGGGGAAGCTTTGGCTGAATCTCCCACCTTTGGAAACAAATTTACCTCTTGCTGCACCTCCCTTCTGTTCTCCTCCAGGATGGCTGTTTCCCAGCCCTGCTGCCCACATGGGCTTGGCAGGAGCATCAGAGGTTTCTGTGCAACACATTGGTGGCATTACAGCCTTGGGCTATGGCTTTGACTTTCCTTGGTGATCCCCTGAGGGATAGTGATAGCACCAGATTCCGCCCTTACAGGCAGCTATGCCTACTCCCAGCCTAACCCTCCCTGGCTGGGGATGTTGCTCACTCTGCATGGAGATGGCAAGCAGAGTCCTTCAAAGCTCAAGTGTCACCTCATCCAAGGGGAACCTGTTTTGCATGTGAATTTGTGCAGGAAGGTTGGTTAAGGGTAGGTCCAAAGCTTTATTTAATTTCCATGTTTGGAAATCATGCCTACTCTGTGGAACCTCTTAGGAGCCACAGCTCAAAAGCCAACAAGTGTGTGGTGCCTGGGGGCTGCTGGTGCTGCCGGCAGAGGCTCCCCCAGCCGAGGTGTCTGTCACCCTGATGGCAACTGGGATGAGTCACCTCCAATATCTTCTGTACTATGGGGGCTGGGTGGCTTTTCATGTGCTGCTGTCTGGAATGGTTGGGGCTGTGCTAGTGATGGGGTCTCCAGAGATGCCCATCACTGAGTTCAGAGAAGAGTGGTGCTTTTTGTGTGGGTGAAGCTGTAACCAGGTCAGCTGTGACCTCACTGAAAGAATTTAAAAAAAAAAAATCTATTTTAAACAATAGTTTAAAAACCCCAAAACAAAGGAAAAAAAAAACATTGAAGAGTTTTGAGATCTTGCTGCTAGCTGCTCCTGCCTGGGGACAAGCCTCCGGCGGTTTGCTCTGCCTACAGGAAAGGGAGCTGGGGAGGGAAGGAATTGGGTGGCTTCAAGTCCTGAGAAGGACACTGAAATAGAAGAGTTATCCTCAGGAAATGTGGATCTGAAACCATTTGGTGACAGAACAGGAGGAGGGAGTGGATTAGGTGGGCATATTGGCTCACAAAGCAGTTTATTCTTTGGATGGAAGGTGCTTTGTGCTGTCAGCATCCGAATGTCTCCAGCTGGTTTTCAGAGTCAGCGTCTCACTGAAAAGTAAAGAGCAGAAGAGGTGTGGAGAATACAGCATTCCGTGTATTTTTTTGTTGCTGATTGTGTTTCTCTGCCAAGCTGGTTAGCGGTGAGACTACATGGGTTATTCTGGGAGTGCTGTTCCTTTGAAACAGAAAGCGTTTATTGTTTTCTTTCTTTTTTCTCTGTTCTTCCTTAATACCCGAACTCGGTTTATGCAGATAACAATAAAAATGACAAAGCTGTAACCTAATTACTTCTACACCCCTGTTCACCAGTGCTCCAGACCATAAACCAACAGCAACAGCTACTGTCTTGTCTCATTCGTCCTCCGTGTGAACCCGCTCTCGGGCTGCGAATCTGGGTTCTGCGCTGTTTTCGGCTCCCGTGCCCTTCTCAGGCCCTGATTTCACAATGGTTACAACCCATTTCTGGCACTGCTGGGTGAGCCAGCAGCGTGGCTTTGATCCAGATCAGCCCTGGGCATTCAATCGCCTCTCCGTGGGATCGGGCTGAACTTGCCGTGCGAAGGTTACGTTGGTTTGCTGTGTTTGGGCTGGCATTGTGCCGCCTGCAGCAGGATGACACCAGACTGGCTGCAACATCAGCAGAGCCCAGGGATGCTGTCTGGTGAGGCTTTACCCAGCAGTGCTTTTGAGCAGGTGCGGATGGACCACATCATGTCACCTCCCAGAGGGCTTGCAGGGGCTGCAGGGCCCGTGCCAGCATGCCGCTGAACTGTGGCCTCAAGCTCTTGTGTCAGCAGCAGAGGACATTATTATACAAAAATAACACAGTACTTTTTTGTTTGTTTGTTTTTTTAAGTGACTGAGTGGATTTTACTGTGTCACTTACCAGAGTGTTTTTATCCGAGCTCAGATTGTTAATCCAATGAATTGTGGCTGCACACTGCCTGGTTTGCCCCCATGGTACTTACTTTATCTCCCTTCCTGGGTCTCCGTAACATCCCCACACTGCTGGGAAGCTTCCCATTTATTTCCCTGTGGTTTAGTTCTTGCTGCTCTTACACCCTTTGATAGGTTCTGCTATCCTCGCCCTTATCTTCTGATGGTTTGGAAAATTATTTGCCTTTTTGCAGTCTCTTGTTCTGCAACGCTTCTTTCTGTTTGAAGCATCTCTGTGTACTTAAAATATCTTGGAATAACCTAGAATATAAGAGACCACCATAACTTGCCTAAGAGAATGAGAGATCTGGCAGTGTTTTTCACCAGAAAACTTCCAGATTCCACAAAGTCTGAAATAATGTGGTTTGTGAGACAAAAACCTTCAGGGAACAGGAGCTGTACATGGGCCATGGTGGGGACATGCTGGGCCACGAGGTCCTGTGTGCTGCAAGTTGGTCTATGCAGCTTTGCTCCCTAAGCAGTGCTGGTGCTCTCCTACTGGTGACTCCAGGGACCACCAGCACCCCGTGGGCAGAAGTAGCTGTCACAGCCTCTGCTCTGGTTGGGCACCTGGTGTTTGCCCACAGCCCCTCAGTTCTTCTCTTTAATCATGGCTTCTTGCCTGTGCTGCTGTGGTGCAGAGCTGTGTGCCCTGCCCTGACACAGCCCTGCTAAAACATCCCTACTCCCTCACCCGGGGCTGCAAACTTCTGGGTGCTCATTTGAGGCCATTTCCGATCCCTGGTGAAGTCTTTCCAACAAACTCATCCTTTCTGACTTGGTCCCCACATCCTTGCACACCACAACCCAATGTGGGGTGCAGGCTGCCCGTGGTGTCACCAGTTCCATGCCCTGCAGCCCCTGTACTGTCCCTTTGAGCCTGGCCACAACAAGGATGTGTCTTGGCTTGGCTGACCCATGTGTGGTGGGATGCACAGCACCATCATGCCAACCTTACAGGTGACTGTGGACCTGGAATAAAGCCTGGCTGAACAGGATGGGTATCTTGTGGGAATGCATGCTACTGCTGGTAGATGAGTTGTCATGGATTTAGTTCAAGTAATAGTGACCTTAATGAAATTAGATAGATGAAAAAAAGGTCATCTGTGGGAGAAGGTGGTTTGTGGAGCTGGGTCATGGCCGTGCTGCTCACAGGCAGCAGCGTTTGGTGCTGAGAGGCAAAGTGTGGCCCAGAGGGCAGCATCCCTAATTCTGATCAAAGGAGTGGCGGCAGAGCCACACCTCAAAACCGTCAGAGCCCTTCCTGGCAAACCACTTCAAAGAGGGTGTTTTGGTGTGGTTTAATGAACAAAAGAGGAGGCCGGCATGGGGCACGCACAGGTTGCAAGGCAGGAGCTACCAGCTGCAGACATCTGTACAGGTGATCAGAGCTTCATGCTGGGGCTGCCACCGTTCTGTGACCGAAGGGGGCTTCTTCCTCAGCCCTTGTGCTAGCTCTGTCTCTGATCCATCCACAGTTCACTGTGTTGTTAGGAAGTGAGCTCCTGGTCCATGACTTGTTGATTTTTTTTCCTCTAAGCTGTTCTGAAGCTAGTGAAAGCCCTCCCTAGATAAACACAGCGTAGGGTGTAATTTAGTTTCAACAGAACCGTGTAGTACACTATTGGTCCCTTTTCTTTCAGTGTATGGTTATCTTGTCACCCACATACACCTAGAATTACCCTTTCTTCTCGTGTGTTTACTGAGGTTTTCAAGATGAATGAGACTGAGTGTGGTGGCTGCTTGGATGGTTCATGGTGCACTTCCAGGTCCCATCTGTACACAAGGTCAATGGCAATGTAGCAAGCAGCCATTTTCTCACCTTTAAGAGACAGAAGTTGTTGGATGTCTGTTGATGATCACTCAGGATCTCAAAGCCTTTCTTTGTATGTCCACATTTATCTTTGTATTGGCTAAATTTCAACTCACTTTCTTCCTTGTGAACAATTTCCCTTTTGTTGAATAAACTGTTATTGCAAAGTGTAGCAATGAGCTCTGAGCTGTTGTGCAGGTTGCATTTGGTTGGGTTGGGTTTTTAGCAGCTGTTTCCACACAAGTTTGGATTTCCCTTCATGATGCACCTTCTTCTAACTGGTTCTCCAAAACTTTCTCACCTTGTGGATTCCTAAAGGTTTTGGTTTTGGTGGTGGTGTGGGATTCTTTCAAGAAAATTTAAGTCTTCTGGCAGTAGATTTGTCTGTCTTGTATTATTTTCCACAGACCCATACAATACAGTACACGCTTCCCCGAGGATCATATGGCTTGGCAACCACCTTTGGAACAGGGCAGGGTCATATGCTTGTCCACTTAACTCTGTTCTTTCTTCTAGTTACTACTCATGGTTATTACGAATTTTCTGCGTCGTTGATGATTTATAACCCTTCCATTCTCATGGAATTGTTGTGGAAGACAAAATCAAAGGTCTGCATGGTGTTTGCCCAGGGCACCCACTTTGGGCATAAGAGCTTGGGCAGAACATTGTACTAATGTGGCTCCGTGGCTTTGTCTTCAGCTGGATTGAGTCCCAGTCGGCTTTGGGCACGAGCAGAGCAAGCCCAGGTCTGTCCACACATGTCTAAGTAGACATGTCCCACTTGGATCATGTGAAATCCTGGCTCATCAGAGCCAGAGAGGGACCTTCTCGCCTTTGGCTGTACCTGTGAACTGTTCAGTACTGAATGTACAGAATAATCAAAGTGAGCCTGAAGATGCCTGTGGTGTGAAATTGTTGCGTTAACAAAAACAAAGGGAGTTGTTTGTGTTCAGCCAAGCAGAACATTGCTGCTTTTCAGGGGACAGCGTTTTCAGCCTTGAACTCCTTGGAGAAACCCTGACCTGGACAGGTGAATGGCATGGCGATGCATGGTAATGAGCATAAGCTCTTGCCTAGAAAACACTTCCCTGTGCGTATTTCCAACGCCTCTTTTGCGACCCATGGGAAGTGCCTCCTGCCAGAGGAAGGCAGAGCGTGCTTCCCATGCAGTGGGGTTCCTCTGCGCGGAGCAGTGCCATCCTAAATCTGTAGAGGTGAGGCTCAGCCCCAGCGAGGAGGACCAAAAGAGTTGTCACTTCATGCCTAAGGTCTCTAAAGGCTGGTGGTTTATGCCTGGCTTCTCTCATAACAGAGTCAGTTCAGGCCTTGTTCAACTAAAAGATGAGTGGGAAGGGGGAAACCCCAACCCTGCTGTGTGTGCATCTCCTTTGTGTGCGGCAGCGCACCAGTCTCATGTGGCTATGGGATTTTCAGCAGTCAGCGAGCTGTTGGCGCCGTGCTGCGTGGGGCTGCCGGCACCAGTGGTGGAGTGGGGCAGGCTCAGCCCTGCCCACGGCATGGCCAGCCCTGGAGCCTGCTGGAAGAACTTGCCTTGCAAGCCTCTTCAGGCAGCAGAGGGGAACTCACCTCTGCGCGGGCTTGGTTTTTGCTTCTCCGGTGTTTTTCAATCTAATAGCAGCATCCATGGAGCTGTGCAAAGCTGTGACTGTGCCCGAGCTGCCTGGGGTATGAGCTATGATACTCATGGGTCATGTGCCTGGGTAGTTGGGTATCTCCTTGGTTTGGTAAGCAGAGATGCCGATGCACACGTGGGTGCTGGAGCTATGAGCAGAGTTTGGACCAGAGCACTCTAAAGTCTTGCTCAGGGCTGCCCCAGCTCCTGGGGCAGAATGGCAGCAGGGCTGCTTGCTGGTGGTCACCTTCAAATGACAAAATTGGAGGGATGGCAAAGACTGAGAGATCCAGACCAGCTCATCTGGTCCCCGGGAGCATAGTGATACTGCTGAGTACAGACAGAGAAGAGAAGGCTCCATGCAGACTTAAAATCAGCATTCCAGTACCTGATGGGGGCTTATAAAAAAGATGGGAACAGACTTTTTAGTAGGGCCTGAGAGATTGTTGATGCCCTCTCTGTAGAAACATTCAAGGACAGATTGGATGGGGCTCTGAGTAACCTGGTCTTAATGTCCCCCTTATTGCTGGGGAGGCAGACTAGATGACCTTTAAAAATCTCTTACAACCCAACCTGGTCTATAATGCTGATTTCAGTGCAGTAGAGAGAACATCGCTGAAGTGTAGTCAGTAGTGGGCATGGAGCTTGTGCTTGCAAGCTGGGGTAACACACTGTTCTTTGACAGGTACAAAATGTCATCATGGGATGCCTTCTGTGCTACCAAGAGTGGAGTGTCAAAGATGCTGGTAGTAACCAGCGGGAACGCTTTGTGCTGGTTCGTTTGGGAACAAACAGGATGTTGTAACTAGATGTAACAACAGGGTACCTGGATCTGGGTGCACTGTGAAGTGTCCTCCTGTGACTTGTGGCTTCCTGGCAACATTATGTGAGTGGACTTCTTGGCAGTGTTCTCTCTTGCAAATCTGGGGATCATACCGAGTGCAATCAGATACCTCAACCACGGTGGGTGCTTAAACGTGTTATTTACACCACTGTGACACCAGGAGCACTAACCGTGCCCCAGAGCCTGTTGTTTTGTGCACAGGTTGAATCAAAGGATGCCCATCCCCCAAGGAGCTTATGGTCTGGATCAGTGACGGAAAGTTGTGGTTGTATATATGCAGTAAGAGAGTAAAATAAAAATGCCAGGACACTCTATTGATCATCTTAAGACGTGTCTCAGAATGCCAGTAGCTTCACAGTTACTGAGTTCTCTTGTAAATGTCACAGCAGAGGAGAGTTGATGAAGCTGATGAGATGGTTTGGCAGACACTAGAGAGGATTTTCTACCAGACAAGGAAAGGGCAGGAAGGGAGAAAATACCATTCCATATCAAAGATCTTTTCCACTGACTGGCCCATGAGACCGACTTCTTAAGTAGAAGTCAACACTGTAGGAGTTGACAGCAGGTAGTGGGTACTGTAGGGCATGGGATAAGCCTTGAAAGTTAGAGAGCTTTTGTGTGATGAGATAGGGGGAGGATGAGCCTTGAGAAGGTGTGTGGGACAGAAAACATGACCTGTGTGGTGGCATGTTCTTCGGTCAGGAGAAGCTAGGTTTCTTAGGGAAGGGTGGTTGTGTTGGCTGTGATGTGCAGCTTTGATGACAAGGGCAGCTTTGAGTGTCAGATGAAAGAGCATCCAAAAGATGTCCTGAGACTTACTTATGAACACGGAGACCAGTCTGGAGTGGAGAGGAGAGTCTGTGCATAAGAGGGCTGGATGCATGTTTCTGTTGGGGGTGGAGAAAAGGCAAAAAAGGATGGGACTATGGCTGGAACCATGGGGAGGGAAACCTGAAGTTGATCTGGAGAATTATGAAGAGATGGGAAGGGAGAAATGAGAGATGGTCCTGTCAGAGGCAGATTTGAGGAGCCAGGACTAAGCAGAGGAATGTGTGGATTCTCACCTTTGGCCAAAGAGCCACTAAATTTTTCAGAAACATCATGAATAAGTAATATTATTGCTTCCAGACCCAGACAGGATTGATCCTCTGTGAGTAAACTAATGCAGATAGTCAAAAGCTTTGAGTGTAACATCATCCTGGGGTGCAGCAAACAGCATAATCAGCTGGTCAAAAGAGGTGATTATCCTGCTGTAGTCAGCATTGGTGTGGCCTCACCTTGAGTGCTGTGTGTGGTTTTGGGCCCCACAATTTTGGGTGGAAGTTTTAAGTCCATGAGTGCATCCAGAGGAGGTCAACAAAGCCTGGTGAGTGGGCTGAAAGGAGTGTGAGGAGCAGGCACAGACACTGGGATGTCTAGTTTGGAGGAAAGGAGGCTGAGGGGCCACCTCACTGCTTGCTTTCTGCAGCTTCCTGAGTAGGGAAGGTGGAGAGGGAGGTGCTGAGCTCTTCTCCCTGGGATCCAGTGACAGGATGGATTGGGAATGGTTCAAAGCTGCACCATTGAGAAGTTCAGACTGGACATTGGGAAGCGCTCTTTACCCAGAGGGTGGTCAAACACTGCAACAGGCTTACTAAAGGTAGTAAATGCCCCAAGCCTGTGTTGAAGTCAGTGTTTAAGAGGCATTTGGACATTACCATTAGTAACACGCTTGAACTTCGGTCAGCCCAGAACTGGTCAGGCAGTTGGACTAGATGATTGTTGTAGGTCCCTTCCAACTGAAATACCACAGCATCCCATCCCCAGCAGCTCTGCGCCTGTGTTTTGGTCAGGGACCCGTGGTTGCCCCCTGCCCAGCAAGGTGCGTGCCTGGCTTCGCGCGCTTTCCGTGGCACCTCCGCTCTCGTGGTGGGGATGCTATTCCCATAAAACAGGCGAGTGCTGACGTCCCCGGCCTGGTTACACAAGCTGGCTCTGGAAAACCTCAGCTCCTAGATTACAAACATAGCAGGGCTCTGTCTGCAGAGGTGTAAGGTTACAAAACACACACTCGCACACTGGCACAGCTTAACCAAAACCACCTCATTTTTAGCAGTTTGTGAGGGTTTATTCATTACGCTGGGGCAGAGGAATGTAGGAATGCAAGCAGTGTTAAACCTATTCATTTGGTGGGGAGGCATCTCCTCTCCTCCGCTCCAGCCTGCTTGGCTTTAATGATAATTGCACCTCTTGAGTTGGCTGCCCTCCATGCTGGCCCTCCCCGTGCAGACGTGTGTGGCACAGTGCTGGGAAGGAAGGCTGGAGCCGGGAAAGAGCTACGGTTGATGCCTTGGAGCAGGGTTTTCCTTCCTGCCAGGATGTGCCCCGCATCCCTCTCTGACTCCTGCCCTGCATGCTGCCCTACTCTCATCTCTTCCTGGGCTCTCCCACCATGGCCAGTTGCCTGCTTTCAAAAACACTTTTGTGCTTCTGATACTTGCTCTGCCAGGGAGGGGGAACCTGCCAGGACCTCCTCCCCAAGCACTCAGCCCTGCAAACACCCTCAGCTGAGATCTGAATGGCTTCTACCTCCTCAGAGAGTCTGTCCTGCACATCCTGGGCCTGTCCAACACTGCCACAGGGCCAGCAGCAAGACTAGAGGATGCTCTTTCCTCTTGAGTCTGGGCACAGAGGAAGGCAGTCACTCCTTAACTCCTGTATGTCCTGCTGGGGGATGACGATTATTATTATTTCTTTACGGCCTCTGATTACCCATCCTCAGATGCATCTAACAGTATCCTGGTATTTAAAAACTACCTATTGATTATAAAAGCCTTGTCGCTTTAAAAAATGGGAAATGTCAAGAAGCAGCAACATTTTTTGTTGGCTCGTTAAGAATTTGAAAGACGCAATAAAATCGGATTTCAGATGTATTGGCGCTGCCCGTTCCCAGGGGAGGAATGTGGTGATCTGCACCACCCGGCTGCTTGAGGCAGCTGCTGCCACTCTCTCAGCTCCGCTGCTGGAGTTTCACATAAAGGCCCTGGGAAGCTGAGGAAACCGGTAATGCTGGAACCGTGATGGGAAGATGAGGATTAGGTGTTAGCTACAGATGCACGGGGCAGCTGGGGAGTTTTCCGGCAGGATCGAGCGGCATGGTACAGTACTGCTGTCAACCTTAGAGAAGCCGGTACAGTTGAATTTGTGCCATGGTGACATGTAGGAAGTTTTATGGAAGGTAGAGTTGAGGTTGGTGATGAAAGGACACTGTTTTGAAGGGTCTGTAATGAGGACGGGAGCAGAGTGATTCAGACAATTCAGCTGGGGACCAGCTGTTAGCTGGGGACCCTGAGGTTTCTCGTGCTGGAGGGTGCTGAAGAGGAGACAGCTCCTGCCTGAAAGATGAGATAAAACCAGTTGTGCCTCAGGAGCTGCATTTCAGAGAATCAGAGAGTTGCAGAATCTTTAAAGTTGGAAAAGACCTCTAAGATCATCAAGCCCAACCATCTGTCCAGTACCACCATGTCAACTAAACCATGTCCTGGAGTGCCACATCTACATGTTTTTGAACACCGACAGGGATGGTGACTCTACCATCTCTCTGGGGACCCTGTTCCAATGCCTGACCACTCTTTAGTGAAGAAATTTTTCCTAACAGCCAATCTAAACCTCCCCTGGCACAACCTGAGGCTGTTTTATTTTGTCCTATCACTTCTTACTTGGGAGAAAAGACCAACACCCACCTCACTACTACCTCCTTTCAGGTAGTTGTAAAGAGTGATGAGGCCTCCCCTCAGTCTTCTCCAGGTTATCAGTTGTGCTTGTTGCACTTTGAAATTCTAGTTCAGCCTTCTTTCTTGGCAGGACTGGGTGATGGAGAGTTGAATGATAAAGAGGTTTGTGTAGCAGTCCTGTGTTTGGGATGCTCAGGTGCAGTGCTTCAGTACCCAGCTTCTGGCTTGGGGCCAAGATGCTATATTGCTTTGTACCCGTGGTGTGTAGCTGTACAGCGAGGCCTAGTGGTCTTCCATGCTCTGTATCAGGCTCATTTTTGGTCATGGGTGTCAATAGTAGTTTCCTCTTGGTCAACTTCTTTGGAGGTGTGACCTTTGGATACATTATCCTTAGCCGCTATGATGATAATCCTTTAATTGTTCATTTGAATGGTAATTTAAGAGGTTATGAGAAGGCCAAATTAATTAATATGAGGAAGGTGAGGGGGTGGGATGGACAAGACGTGGTCATTAGAGCAAGTGGAAGAGTTGAAGCAAAGCAAATCGGTCTGTGGCAAGGTGAGAGGCTTTTTTGGCTGCACTCTACCTAGGACGTTCACTGCCCTGCTGCTTGACAGCACACTGGAGAATATGTATGGGGAGTAGAAATACTTTGCTTCATCTTATATCGTGGTGTCCCTCCAGTCATGGTGGATCTGCTCACCATAGGGTGTTCTCCATGGTCACCTCTACCAGTGGCTCAAACAGTCAAGCACCAGCACAGCCGCTGTCTCTGGTTTTATGTCTGCTGCTGCTGGAAGGATCCAGCCACCTTTGGGCAACTCTAAGGTTCTGTTTACCTTGACAGGGACTCTGTACAGTGAGGTTATCTCCACTGCATATTTTCTGTTTCTCTGAAATGCCCGTTCCCCATCACCCTGGTATGTAGTTGTTTAACCTGGACCTTGGACACAGAGGTTGTGGAACTTGATGGTGATAGCAGAACAGAAATCTGCAGCGCTTTTTGGTGACTTTTTGCTTACAAACCCTTGCAGATGTGTGTATCTTATTTCATGGATGGAGAAACTGAGGCGTGCCTGCCATCTCCTCTGACAGCCCTCACGCTCTGTAGAAAGCCTGCATTGCTAAACTTTAAAACCAGCTCATTTCTAATGGAGAGGGTGGTGGGGAAGTGAAAAATAGTATTTCAGACTGTCCTCTGAGCTGGGACCACTGCTTTCCACCCAGTGTGATGATGGGGCACGTCCCACCCTGGGAAATATGGTGGTGCCGCTGAACAGCCCCAGCCCGCCTGCCGGTAACTCATGCCCTGCGGCAAGGCAGCGTGCTGGGATGGATAGACTTGTGCTAAACCAGTCCTGCCTTCTCCTCTCCCAGTGGGTTGTTGGGCAATGTTGGATGGGTTGCTCAACCTTCCCGAATTGCAGTTTCTCCATCGGGATGACAATGCTAACAGCACTTAAGTAGACTTTCAAGTGCTTGGAGATCTATAGAAGTGATTTAAAAGAGATACAGGAGGGCAAGGGGGAAGGGAAGGGCTGCAAATGTCAGGAATTTAATTGGGAAATCTTTTTCGTTGTATCACCTTTGTATTTATTTTGATCCTGTTGCTACTGTTGGCTTTCTCGAGCTAGATCAAGATGGAAGTTAACGCAAGGCCCTGAACCTTGCTGTCACTGCTGGGTGATGCTTCACATCATTACCGTGTTGATGGCGGTAGCAAGGCTGATAAATACTTGTGTCTCCTGGAACGTAACCTCTTTGGGGTGAGAAAAGGTCCTGGCACCATGCTCAGCCCAGATTTAGCCACACAAACCAGACTTTTTCTTACTGATACTTTAGGGCGATGCACAGCCATATGTCGCAATCCTTTCCCAGCATCCTTGCTGTGCCAGCCTCCCTCCGCGGGCTTTCTTGTCCAGCGGCGGGTGGTTGGCTGCCGTTTTGGGGCTCCGGCCGTGCCAACTGTGCATTGCCCGGTCAGGCAGCACACAGCTGGTGACTCTGCAACTTGTTCAGCAGTTGTTGCATCCCTCTCCAGATGAGCTCAGCCCCCTGTGTACGCAGACGCAGCAGAGCTGGGTGAGCGCTGGCAAATCTTCCTCCTCCCCCACAGCGCTGGGGCTGGCTGATGAGCCAGCATCAAAGCAAAATTCCCAACTCATGTTTCTTTTTCTTGGAGGTTGGCTGGCTCCGGCGTTGGCTCTCAGTGGCAGCGTTGAAGCCTGCCTGGGAATGGGCGCGACTCCCGCATAGCTCCTGGGTCGACTCTCATTAGGAAGGGCGTGTGCTTCGGGGAGGGTGAGCTGTGCCTCTCATTTTGTTTTGCTGCGTAGCAGCCGGGCTGCAAAGCCAGGACGCAGAGCTGGGGTTCTTCCCCAGGGCTTGTTCTCACCGGCGCTCGCCCTGGCTGGTAGCCCTGGGTGGCACAGAGGAGCGGTGATTAATGCCGGCACGGCGGCAGTGCCCTGCGTGGCCAAGCCCTGCCTACACCTGCTGGGCTCCTCTGCCATGGACCCCTGGGCAGATGCCTAAGCATGGTTTGGGTGGGGGTCCCACCCCTCACCCCTCGATTCCCCCTGCATTCAGTGGCAGAAGTCAGTGTCCCCGGTTCTGGTGCTGTTGTCCTTCAGGGTCCTCCCAGAGCTGATGGCCACGGGGTAGCTCAGAAACCCAAGCTAGATACTTTGCTAGAATAAGAAGGGTGGTGACATGTGCTAGAGCCAAGGGGTGAGTTGTTCTGCCCTCTCCAAGCCAAGTAGGCTTCAGAAGCTCTCCAGGGATGGCTCCCAGCTTGGCAGCATCCAGTATTACTGGGATTGCTGGGTGAAATGCCGCAGTCCCACTCCCTATCTTCCCACTGCCCTACGTCATCATCACTCTTGCTTTGGGTCCACAAGAGTACAGCAACTGGCACAGCTCAGGTGCTTCCAGGAGGGAGGGTGTGTGCGTAGCTCTCTTCCAGCCAAGACCATTCAAGAGTGGAGGACAGATGACTGGTGTGAAGCAGGGGCTGAGCACTCACATGGCTTGGTGACAAATTCCTTCCCAAATGAGCAGCTCACAGCCTTTTAAAGGCACTGCTAATTAATACAGACCCGAGTCTTTAGATACGGGATCATAGAATCATGGAATCATTAAGGTTGGAAAAGACCTCCAAGATCATCTAGTCCAACTGCCCCCTTACCACCTGTATTACTTAGAGAACCATGTCCCTAAGTACCTCATCCAGCCTTTCCTTGAACACCCTGAGGGACGGTGACTCCACCACCTCCCTGGGAAACCCGTTCCAATGACCAACCACTCTTTCTGCATCAAAGCCAGCTGCAGAGGCAAAGCACGGGGGGTTCGTAGCATCTTCCGACAGGACATGCCTTTCTGGGCACTGAAGGATACCTCTGCATTTTTGGGGATACAGCGTGAATATTCTCAACAAATAATAAAATAAATATGCATATCACAGAATTGTAGGGGTTGGAAGGGACCACCAGAGATCATCGAGCCCAAACCCCCTGCCAAAGCAGGCTCCCTAGGACAGGTCGCACAGAGAAGTGTCCAGACAGTTATATATGCTCCCCATGAGCACGTACAAGGCTGCACAAGATCACTGCACTCGAAGGGATCGTCATCTCGTTACTCCGGCACTGCTTGTTGGCCAGGGAAGCTGGTGAAGTTGTCGTGTCCTTTGATGGTTTAGCTTGTGCCTTCCTTGTCTCTGGTATATAACAAGCTTCAGCGGTGCGATTCACCCTTCAGCATCTAGTCAGAAATAACTTGCCTTTGGTTTGCAGCCGATACTTGTAGCTGGTTCCTCCAGTGCTGCAGGATCGTATGGTAAAGCCAGTCAGCTGAGAGATGGGATCTCTTAGCCAAATTCATTCCATTTTTTTGGATAGCACACATAAATACAGCTAGTCCCTAAAAACAAAAGCCCATGGCCATGTTCAGTGGCTCATCCCTTCGGCAGCTGAGCACTGTTACCGTGAAATCTGGACATCCGTCTGCACTGCTGACACCATTGCGGGCTGCCAGCAGCGAAGGATGTCGCTGAACCTACTGGCAACGGGGATCCCATCTAGCTGATGTGGCTCTGATTTTTCTCTTCCCTGGGTTCTTATTCTCTTCCCTGGGTTCTTATTCTCTTCCCTGATCCAGCATGGTCTTGCATGGCAAACCGGCATGTGCTAGCACGGCTGAGAGGGAGGAACGAATGGAAACAATACCACGGGTTGATCCCAGTGCCAGAAAGCTTGTGGGGGGAGAGTCATAAGCGTAATCACATCGAAACCTCAGGAGTTGCAGCTGAACCGGGAACCTCCTCGGGCTCTGCCTCTCCACTCTGCCCTGCTCCCTGGGGCGGATTGGTTGGTGATAAATGGGAAAGTCTCTGCACCCACGTACCGGCACACACAGTTACTCCTTTGCACTCTTACAGTTAACAGTACAACGTGGTGGAGGTTTGGGAGACTCTTCAATTTTGCTTTTCACATCCTCGTCTTTTCCCATGTTTGCATCCCATGCTGATGTTCTCTCTTCACATCAGTCCAGAGCAAGACCACCCCTGGTAGGTGTGAGGTTGGGAGGAGCTGTGCCGAATCCCAGGCTGAAGGCTGGGTGCTCACACCAGCCTTTTCTGGCCTTTTTGCCCAAAATGAGCCAAGATCCCCTACCCACCACAGTGTTTCTGTACAACCTGTGTAGAACTGGATTTTGAGCCTTTTGCTGGCTGATTTCTCAGCAGTGGCTCACTGATGTCCCTGCTCACTGCAGGGGGTTAGACTCGGTGACCCAGAAAGGTCCCTTCCAGCCGAACCGTTCTGTGGTTCTGTGACCCCCAGTTCTGTGGTCCAGCAGATTAACTGGTCCAATGGAGCCCCTTTGGAGAAGGGGAGAGGGGGCACATCCTTCCCCTCCACAGCCTTCTTCCTGGCATGGTGTGCATTAACACCAAACCTTCTCTCTTAGATCCAGCGTTTTTAGTGGAGCAGTGTGACACCCCTGCACTAGCCAAACAGCCTTGACTGTGCTGTGCAGTGTGATGTGCATGTGTCCAGGTTAACTGGGTTATAAACACCCATTTCCTTGCCAAGTTTCCCTTGAGAGTAAATGAAACAAAAGCTCACTATTCCAATTTTGGCCTTTTTTAATCGTTCCTAGTGGCCCCTGTGTTTTTGGCACTTCTTACTGGATGCAAGGGGATGCTGCAGCATCACTGTGTGCCTCCTGCATCCCTTGCTGGCTCTCATCTCTGGTGCAAGAAAGATTGCTAAGGAGAGGTAGGTCCCAGAAAACTGTTTTCCTATAAATCCTAAAGATGAATCTCTCTAATCAGAGGTGACTCGCTGCAAACTTGTGGCCAGAGGAAGATGGATGGTTTTGAGCAGGGGTGTTGTGACCCGAAACTTAAGCCTGTGGCTGGGTCACTGCCCTTCTTTCAAGTTGTTTTCATTGGGCTGGAAGCTTTCTTGTTACGCATGGAGCATCCAGGGAGGATCTGAAAGGTCACTTAACCCTTTGCCGTGCAGTGAAAGCAGAAAGGAATGATAATACAATAAATCCAGAGCAAGCCAACCACCCCCACCCCCAAAAAACACCCTGAAAGGCTGAAACTCTCGCCCAAAGGCAAATGCAAGGTTGGTATTGCCTGTTCAGGAAACAGCCCATGTCTGGGTCGGGCTTGCACCAAGGTTATTCAAAAATCCAATGCCATCTGGGATGTAATGCAGGTAACAGCACTTTTTCCCTCTCCTCTCTCCTCCTTTCCTCTTTGCTCTCATGCTTTTGACTGAATTACTGTGCAAATTTGTGGCTCTATAAACACCAAGTGGAGGAAAAAAAAACCCAGCAGAAACCACAGGCATTGTTTAGGCAGTTCTTTGATGTAGTTACCTGTGAACATAAACTCTGTGAGCCTTGCGGGATGGTTTTGGGCTGAAAGGGGCTTGAGACTGGTTTGTTGAGTGCCATATAAAAACACTTCAATGGATGTTTCTCTTCCAGTCCTTTGTGTCTTGTTGCGTGTGCCTTGCAGAAAAGGTGTTTGTACTGTCAGCTCCCAAGACTAAGCCCCTTTTACTCCTTGGGATCCACAATTTGTACATACATTGAACACCTCGGAGGAGAGAAATCCAGGTTCAGGTGCTGCCAGATGCAACTTCTACATTAGCATCTTGGCTTTAGCCAGGCTTGTTGGGAAGGACATGTCATTCAGGGCAGATCCTGCAGCCAGTGCTGGAGTCAGGAGTGGGTCTATGATGGCAGCACTGCAGCAAGGAAGGAAAGGACCAGGGATATTTGGCAGCTGGGCTGTTTATTTGTTTGGGAGTGCATGGAGAAGACCAGTCCGTGATGCTCAGGAATAAATTTGGCCTGATGCTTAAGTACTAGCTCCCAGGAAATTGCCATCAGAGTAATTAGCGTGTGCTGACTTATTTGTACAGTGATAACAGCAGGAAAGTATTGAAGCAGGAAAAACAAACACATTATTCATCTGAACCTTCAATCCGCAGCCTTTACCTGACAGTTCACTATTTGTGATACACAGGCCTATTTTTAGGCTTCCAAGTCAGGCGGCCTCTTTTTTCTTTGTTTGTTTTGCGTTTTGGTTTTTATTTTGCTGACATAAATTGGAAACGAATCTGTGCTTAGAGATAAACAAATGCATTTTTAAAATCAACCTTTTGAATACCAAAGAGTGTTTTCTTGTGGAAGTGCTGAAGCGTCTTCAAGCACTCGAAACTTGCAAGTGGGATGAAGATGCTGCAGATGGCAGCTGGGCATGGCAGGAGGAGGTCACTGTGCAGATGTGGCTCTGGGGACTGGAATGAGATCCCAGTTTCTATCGGAAGTATTTGGTGTGACCATGAGCATCTTGTTTAGCCCAGGCTTCCGTGCTCAGTGACGAGTGCTGCTTAGCCAGCCAGGACAGAAGTGCCCTTCGAGATTGCCCTTGGAGATGTGAAGCACGGAGGAGAAGGTTTAGTAACTTGAGTAATAATTGCTGTTAGTGAGAGGCTGTGGGAGAATGGCACCGGGGTCACAGGAGTTTGTGGTCGTGAGGCATCCCAGGAGGATGTTTGGGGAAGGGCATCCTTAGGTGTGTGTATATGGAATTGCTGGGAGGGAGCAGGAGGCATTTGGAAACCGGGGAGAAAAGTGGGTGTGGAGATACGGATGGATTCACCTTGGAATGGGAACAATGGGGATGAAAGTGTTTGCTCTGCCCTTCCTTCCCATTCCTCCCCTCTCCTTGCAGCAGTGTCACCCCCAGCCACCCATGGGGATTCCCTGCCAGGCACTTGTGCAGAATCCTTTGAAAGCTCCTCTTCTCCCTTTGTTGATTAGAAAGAAATAAAAAGCATGGGGGCAGAGGACAGGCTGTCTGCAGGGGAAGAGAGCAGAGGGGCCCCAGGGCTTCTCTTGGAGATGGATTTTGTGAACAGCTGAGGAAATCACCAGGCAAAGCACCTCCCACACCCAGCAGCTATATCACAGGCATCCCAAGCCGCAAATGAAAGGCAGATAAATCAGACTTAAAGTGCCTCTTTTAAATACCAAAGGCTTTAAAGTATTCGAGCCAGCCATCAAAAAGGTGAGTTGCCATCTCCATATCTTGAGATCTTTGCATGGAGCCTGCATACCTACCTGGAAGGTGGGGCTTAGGGGAGCACTAGCAATACAGCACAAATCAAAGGTGAATGAGTGAAACTTGTGACCTCCCTTATGAAAAACTGTGCCTCTGTGCCACAGTGATTCTTGAAGTGTTAGGAAGTGATTCCTAGGCTTTGCAGCCCCAAAGTTCATCCCCATCCCCATATTCTCCATGTGCAGGTCTGGGGCTGTAGTAGTCTGGATTTAAACTGCAGCTTCCAGGTTTCTCAGGGAGTGATAGCAGCATCTTTAGGGCTTTTCAGGTCTCTGAGAGAGGATGCAGTGAGGGACCGAGTTCCTGAGCTTTTGAGGCTCAGAGGAACATGGTAGATGTGAAAATCCTGGAGCTGAGAAGCAGAAAGGGAACCTGGAAGCCTAAATATGATAAACATGAATGGATATTTCACAGTGTCAGAATTGGGAGCTTCATTTCTTTAGCTCTGGTGCCATGTCCATGGATATGGACCTCCTTATGCTCATTCAGCCTGTGCAAACAGAGAAATTAAGGTGTGACAACAATAGAAGCAAAGCAAATATGTCAGCAAAGATATAAAAAGATAACAGATTTGAATGCTCTGTGTGCAGAACATGTGTGTGCACATGTACATAAAGCTACTTGAGACTGCTTTTGCATGTGTGACTTCTGAACATTTTCTTGTGATTTATAGACACTTCCCAATCTATGAAATGTAGGCAGTCTCCCCCCTGTTAAGAAAGCAGTGCAAAATGTTGATATTTATATTGTCACACAACCCCAGAAGCTACAGCTTTTGAGAAGTCCACTAAACCTGGAGAGACTGTGTGTCTTTGGAGGTTGCGTGGGTCTGGATGAAGTTGGGTGGTGAGGTTCTTGCTGAAAGAAAGCAAGCAAGCAAGTCAAGACAACACAGCCTTCTCCACCAGCAGAGCTGGTAAAGTTCTTTGTGCGCTATGCATCACACTGACAGCTTTTTAAGTGGAGCTGTGTCCTCTTTTCAGGGGAGAGTAGGTTCTTTCTCTCCCCCAAAACAGTCATGGGTGGTGGGATCAGGTCAATGTGATGGTGTGTATTGTTCAGATCCCATACTGGCCTCCCACAGCCTTATCATATCATTGATGGAGATTGTGGTGGTTTGCCTTTTGATGATGATGATGTGTCATTATTGCTGCTTCTGGAGACAGTTTTGGCAGACCTCCATGGGCAGTACAGGTTAATTAGCCCTCCCACTTCCACCTTTTCTTCCCCACCCTCTTCCTAAGCCAAGTGTGGTCAGGAAGTAAATCCCCTTATTTAAATATTTAGAGCCTTTCTAATGCCAGATGCTAAAGAAACAGTTCTGTAATCCCGTGGGCTTCACAGCATTTGAGCTGAGTGGCTGCAAAACACCTGTATTAATGGAATGCAATGTAAAACTAGCTTGGAGGAACATGGGTCAGCAGAAATGAATGGTTTCTCTTTAACAGCTGCTTCTACAAATCCACCCAGCTCTGATTCACATCTCAGTCATTGCTGGCTTCCTCTGCTGACCCCCGATTTAGCAGCATCACAGCTACCGATTCGGGATCCCCAGACATCCCCTTGCCCTCTCTGAGTTCCGAGGGAGCCACAGACTTGCTGAGAAGAAAGACGTGGTTCTGCTAACTGGTTTTTGAGCGATGAGCACTCTGCTGTATTGCCTGTGCTCTTCTGTATGATCCTCCTGAACATCTTCTCTAGCCTGAAGGCATGATTTGATATTTATCCTCATGGCCACTGGGTGAGAGAGCAAACCATTAGCAGATGGGGCACAGAGGCACAGGCTAATTGAATCACCACTGCCATAAGCCAGACCACAGGGAAGGAGAGAAAAAGGCTCCCAGTCCAGCTGGTTGTACATTAGGTTGCAGCGCCAGTCTGCAGGCATCGCAGCTCCGGGCTAAATCACAGCCCTGTCTGGGAAAACACATTAGCTGCGTCCAAAGTGGAGAAGCCCAGCAGCCCTCAGGTAGCTTGTCCAGAAAAGCTACCAATAACTGGTGAAATCTCAAAAGGAGGAGTTAAGGAACTGTGTCAAAACACAGCTGGTCTCCACTGTTTTTTACTGCTGCTTTAACAAGCTCAGAGTCAGCTTGCTCCGATAAATGATCGTCCTTTTGCTCGCTGCAGTGTGACACCCTGGCTTGTCCACACTGGCTGGGATGGCAGGACCATGCTCCATGGTAAGGATTTCTGGCATAAGCATCAGGGAAAGGGATTCCTGTCTCAGTTTTATTTCCATTTCCACATCTACTGGTAACACTGGCTGCCAAACAACTGTGGCCAGCTCTGTCAGAAAGCTAATTGGGACATCCCTCCAAATGATGGCCAGTATTCACCCTTTGATCCCCTTCACTTGGAGGGTGTTTAAAAAAAGAAACAACAAACCAACCACCAAAAAACCAGGAGAGTGTTGTGTGCCTTTCACAGAATCCTAAGACTAGCCCAGGTTGGAGAAAGATCATCTGGTCCAGAATTTTGTGGGAAAGGGATCCTGGATAAGATTATCTAGCATCCTGACCAGTAACATGTTGCAAACCTTCAGTGATAAGGCTACACTGTATCCCTGAGGAGGTTCCAGTGAATGATTGTTCTCACTGTAATGCTTCTCTCTTATCTCCTGCTTTGTTTCTGTCCTGTTGGTGTCATTTTTTTACTTGGTTTTGTCTGGTGGTGTTTTTTCCCAGTTCCTTAGCTGGAAGAAGTCAGTGTGGCTTTCTTGGTTTAACATCATTTCACTTTGTCTCTTGTGGTGAGGTCTGGTGCTAATGTTGCTCTTGGGCAAAATCCACATTTTGGTGGTGATGTGGTGCAGAGGACCTGGTGGATCAAGGAGCCCAAGTACTGATGATTTGGTCTCTTGCTCTTGGTACCTCATTGGCTTGTAGGTTTTAAGGTCATGATGCTTGTTTAGTTCAACCTGCTGTGAAACAGAGATTCCTTGAATTAGTTTCCACTCTGGGTTCAGCAGAACCAGCTGGACCCAGATGTGCATTTCCGGGGGAGAAAGAGAGGGGAGGTGGAATCCCATTTAAAAATTGCCAGTACTGGATCATTGGCCATGCCAGTCGGAGAACTTTTCCCTCTGCTAATTACCTGCGGTGTTGAAAAACGGTATCTTTGTTTCTGGTTTGTTTTCTGTTGAGTTTCAACTTTCAACCTTTGGTCTTGTTATGCCTTTGTCTAGTAGACTGAAGAGCACTCTTCCTGACAGGTACTTACAGGCTGCAAGGTACCTTTAAACTTTCTCTTTGATTGACTTCCTTGAGCTCCTTGGTACAAGCCTGGTTTTGTTCCTGCAGCTTTTCTCTGAACTCTCTCCAGTTTTTCCAGCATTATTCTTGAAGTGCGGGTACAAGTACTAAACCTCGCACTCCCATCGACTTTGCCAACCCGAGGCCCAAAGATAACAGGGCCTCTCTGCTGGTACGTGACATCCCTCATTTGTGCATCCAAGCATTGTGGACCTGCCTTGCGAGCTCACGTTGGGCTAATTATGCCTCTTACCTCAGCCAGTCCTGTAGGTCTTGTGTGTTGGAAAAGTTTCCATGTAGCCGTTTCTTTAACACGCCAAGCGGCTCATTAGTCTTTTTGATGTTGGGTTTTTTTTTCCCTCTTGGTTTGTGTTCTGAAAGGGGCTTTAGTCCAACCTTTCTCACTGTACCAGCAACATGTCAGAAATCTTTTTTATAGCTTAGAGCTGCTAGGAGTATGTTTTACAGAGCTGGGGGAAGGGAAGTGGCTCACAAGGGAGAAATAACACTGAGATACATCTCCAGTGTGTGGTGGGACAGAATGGACTGCGTGCCACTGCGCTCCAAAGTCCTGCAGTTATTTTTGACCTCTTCAGCTCTTGTGGATTTCTTTCTCTCATGAAGATTAACCATGGAAATGGTTAACCTGCAAGCCCTGTGCCAGCCAAACCTGTCACTGCTGGCTATGCAGTGTAGCACCAAGCTCCTTGCTTAGGAGTCATGGGTTGGCTGCCCCTGTTGAGGGTTTGGGTCAGCGCTAGCCTATTTCTAGACTAAGTTAAACACAGAAGGCTGACTGTGTTTCCAATTAGGGCGCTATTATTATCAGTTTTAATGTTGTTTCTTACATACAATGACTCACAAGAAAGAGAGGTGTTGATCTGATGGGGAACCTAGAAAGCCTTTTGGTAATAACAACCAGATGTTTCCTTAGCACATCTGCTTAAGCCACTGTCCCAAGTGGTGCCTCCACAGCAGTCCTGACAATGCATTTTACTGCTGGCTGCTGTGTGTGATGCTAATTTATTAGTAATGCAGGAATGGAGGATGGGGAGATGTAGACAGCAGCAGAAGCAGGGACAACCAGCTGCCAAGGAAGCGTGGGAGAGGAAGTCAGTCCAGATTATAACCCACATTATTCTTGCTTTTCCCATTCGGGCAGGGTGTTTGGAGGTAGTCTTGCATGTAATCGCTTTGAACACCGTTCCCCAGGTTTGCCTGGTTACAGGTCACTGTGTACCTGTGCTGTTGCAGCTCAGTTGTGTGTTAAAGATGTTTGTCCGCCTGAACAGTGACTTCAGCCAAGAGCAGGGCAAGCTCCACTTGTGCAGTGACCGATGTGTGAAAAGATATTCCTGCCTGTCCTCTTATTTGTGGGAAGCTGTTTCACTCTCTGGCTGTATCCGTGTTTAGCACTTCAACACTGCCTTGCTAATCCCTGTGCCATGATTGTCAGCATGTGGTGTTCCTCCTGGGGAGGGTCAGCTTTGGGACAGCTTGGCTGCCTTGTGCCAGGGCTTTGGAGGCTGGGATGCTACTGGAAGTTGTGCTTTTAATGTCACTGTGTCAGCCCTGCCCAGGGGAATATCGCTGGCAGCTGGAGGATAATGCTCCGTAATTCCAGATGCCCCGAGCCATGCAGTCTCTTTCCATGCTGCACATTGCAACCCCTCAGTTTACAGTCACAGCCCTTCTGATACACATCCGTCCACAGTGTGTGCTGAGGCTCTTCAAACCACACTCCTCTTTCTCCCCCTTCCTCAGTGACTTCTGCTGATAGCTAATTTTCACCATCCCAGAGAGCATGTCTTCAGAACAGACCAGTTTGTCGTGCTCATTGGGAAGCGCTGGTATGGACACCTGATCTTGAAAGATGCTCAGCAGCCATAAGGTCTTTGAATAAAAATAGAACCACAGCATTGAAAATTAGGGCTCCTCCTTCCAGGGGTGGTGAGGTGACCTTGGAGGTTGTGCAGGTTAAAATGGGGGAAGAAGGTGGAAGCATGTGGTTGGGGTGTGGCAGAGCACTTCAGCAGGGAGGAGATGTTGATGTGGTGGGTGCATGAGATGGATGGCTTCAGTGTCTAGATCTCATCTTGTCCATGTTTCTTCCTCTCTGATGAGTGATGCAGCATCATGAGGTGGCTGTGGATGGGCCATCAGGTGTGTTTGGTTACATGGCAAGGAGCAGGCCTGGTCTTGGAGCAGTGTGGCGTGTAAATGCTTGGCATGTAAATACAGAAAGTAGCAAGAGATGGTCAGAGACACCCATCTCTGGAGTTGTGGATGGTATCACCACCCTCATGGCTTGAGCCCTCTTTCCAATTCTTGTCTTCCTCGCTGTTCTTCCTGTGCTCCCAGACCTTCCTGATTTCACCAGACCAGTGATGGTTTCCTTTGGCAAGGAGGTGGTCCAACTCTTTCAGCTTCCCTGACTCTTCTCTCTCAACTTCCCCAGTAAAAACATGTTTGAGCTTCTGTGGTCTTGTACCTCATTTGCCACATTCTGGACCCAAATGAGATTTCTTCGGCAATACAGACCAGCCTCTCCTGCCAGCCTGTCATTTCACTATGGGCCTGTAACTGAGAACATTAAACCTGGGTAACACCAAACACCCACTGATAAATGAGATCTTTTATGAGGCTAAATTACAACTTGTTCCCGTCTACCTGGACTAATTTCTGTGTCACCTACCCTGGCAGTCCTCCTTGACTGCTGAGTTGGAGTTCGTTTGCAGTTTCTGATGAAATGGGGCTGCCAGTTACTTCGTCAGCAGCTCTTGCCATCCAAAGAGGCCTTGTAGACATCTCAATTGTGTAGATTCTCCATCTTTTAAATGTCCCCTGAAAGCAGGTGAAGGCAACCTGATCTAGTGGAGGATATCCCTGCCTGTGGCAGAGGGCTTGGGACTAGATGAGCTTTAAAATCCCTTCCAACCCAAACCATTCTGAGATTCTGTCACCATTGTGCTGGGCTGCTTGTGTCTATCCAGCATCCATGGGAGAAACTCCTAGCCATTTGACAAAACCTTTACTTCCCAGCATAGTACTGTGTTTATGTCCCTACACAAAAACCCTGATATTTTTGACAAATTTAAGAGTGTTAATCTAGGTCTGTTTTCTGGAGTTTTTCCTACCTCCACATTGGACCAGTATTTTATACCCAGCAGAAAAATGTCTGCATTAGTATTAATCAATGCACAGTGGAGTCATTTGGTTAGTCCATATTAAGCTGTACTTGAGCACTGAAATTGTTTTAAGATTGAATTTACATGTGAAACTAACTGTATTGCATTGTATATTAAAATCCACTTAATTCGAGTCCAGCAGGTCGATGTTTCCTTTGTCAGCACTGGAGCTGACTGGGAATTTTTCACTAACAAGCCACCGTGCTGAAGTTGTACATACCCTCAGGAGGGTCACCTTCAGTAAATCCTCCTTTTTAGGAAAAGTATAGCAAAATTTTGGAGAGGACTGGCTACTGACAGTACATCTAAACTGTCCAACTGTGTTTGGATATTAGTTTGTAGTCAAGGGTGTCCCTGCCCGTGGCAGGGGGTTGGAACTAGATGGTCTCTGAGGTCCCTTCCAACCCAAACCCTTCTGTGATTCTGTGAAATGACTCTTTGTTTCTAATGCAAGGTATAATGAAATGTCTAAAAGTTTATGACACCAGAGGGAAAAATGTCAACCATTTGAATGAAGTGCTTGAAATCAAAATGAGTTTGAGTTTAGCAATCCTCAATTTCAAGGTTTTTACCTTTTTTAAAAAAAAAACAACAACCCAACCTCATTTAGAATGGGGGAAAATAATCAAGAACTTAAAACCTTCCAAATGTGATAGAATTTTTTTTTAGCTGCCTTTGTCAAATCTTGTTCATCTCTGTTTGAGTAGTACCTTCTGTTGACTGAATTTGCAGGCAAGAAAAAGGTGTTTTTCCATCAGTACTGCAAAGTCAGGGTAGCCCTTGAAGCGTGAACCAGACATTACTCTCCCATGGGGGTCAACATTTTAATACTAACAGAAATCATGTATAAAGCGCAAAACTTTGTCAGCCTGTCCCAATCCAGATGTTAAAATTGTATGTCCTTTATAAGGGCATCTGCTGTTTGGATGATGAAACTTGATGAGCTGCAGTTAGGCTTGGATTACAGTAGTTCAGCAAACCTACTGAGCTCTCCAGGCTATCCTCCCCAGACTTTGAAGACAAGTGGGATGAAGTTTGCATCTCCAATATCACATACAGGGAAAGCAGGGAGTTTGCTGCTTTGTACCAGTCAACTGAAAGCAGCCCTGTGCTGCCATTGGGACCACTCCAAAGGAGAAAATCCCGGAGTGTAGCTCTTGTTTTAGAGAGAGATTTTGTCCAGGAGGAGGGTGCACAGGGGAAGATACAGGAGGGAGGAGCGGTGATGCTACAGGCCAGCTTCCTGACCTCCAGAGTGGGACTGAAGCTTCTTAACAAGGTAAAAAGAAATATCCAGATGAACCAAACATTTTCCCTCCTTCCCACCTCACTCAAGTATCCATTAAACAAGAGGTGAGATGAGTCAAGCCATTGGGTTTGTTTTTTTTAATCGAGTAATTTCTCCTACTGCCCTCAACTCCCCTCTGTTCCCTTGCCCACTTCCTGTGTCACCCATAGAATTATAGAATGGTCAGGGTTGGAAGGGACTCCAAGGATCACAGAGTTCCAACCCCCTGCCACAGGCAGGGCCACCAACCTCCAGGCCTGGATCTACACAAGGCTGCCTAGGGCTCCATCCAACCTGGCCTTGAACACTTCCGGGGATGGGGCATCCACCGCCAATCTGGGCAGTCTGTTCCAGCGCCTCTGAACCCTCTCCAACAGTTCCACACCTTTATTGCTGTTGTAGTTTTGCATGGCTGGGTTCTGGGGGAGAAGTGGTGCTGCAGGGGCGGCTTCTGCAAGAAGCAGCCAGAAGCTCTCTGCAGGCCCAAGAGAGTAAGCACCAGCTGGGCTCAAGGCCGGAGTCATTGCTGACCAAGGCTGAGCCAATCAGTGATGGTCACAGTGCCTCTGAGAGTCACATTTAGGGGCAAAAAACCCCCCTTCAGGCAGATGCTTTTTGCCACCTTTTTTTGGTAAGAGAGTAAGAAGATGTGAGAAACTGCAGACACCAAGACCAGGGAGGAAGGAGGGGGAATGAAGCACTCCAGGTTCCATAGAGAGAGATTTCCCTGCAGCCCCTGGAGAAGACCATGGTGAAGCAGGCTGTCTCCCTGCAGCCCATGGATAATGATGGGGAGCAGAGATCCCATCTACAGCCCGTGGTTGACCCCACGCTGAAGTGGCTGTAGACACCTGAAGGATGCTGTGACCCCATAGGAAGCCCACATTGGAGCAAGCTCCTGGCAGCAAAATGTGCAGCCTGGAGAGACCAACCCACACTGGAGTGTGTTTGTTGGGGGACTTGTGACTCTGGGGGCGACCAGGCTGGAACCAGGCTGGACCTGATGGAAGGGAGCAGTGCTGAGACAAGTGGGGAGGAGATGATGCACCAACAGAAAGGACTCAAGGAGAAGTTGGTGGAGAACTGTCTTCAGTGTTGGGACCCCACAGTGCAGCAGGGGAAGGGTGTGAGGAATGCCCCTCCCAGCTAAGATGGAAAATATCTCATGAAAAACTGACTGAAACTCCCATTCCCCCAGTCCCTGCCCCTCCCCTTGCCACAGTGGGGGGAAGAAGGGAGTGAAATCACAATTAAAGTGATGTCTGCTAAGAAGGGAGGGGTGGGGGGGAGGACTTTAGGATCTGGTCGTGCTTCTCATTACTCAGTGACTCTGGTGTCACTGGGTGTGCAGTGCAGTGTAATACATTAGGGTTTTCTTTCTGGTAGTCTGTGTTGAGTCTGTTTTGCCCATGACACTGATTGCTGAATGATCTCTCCCTGTCCTTATCTTGACTCCTAAGCCTCTCAATATATGTTTTCTCCCTTGCCCAGCTGAAAAGGGGAGTGATAGAGCAACTTTGGTGGGCATTTGGCCTCCAGCCAGGGTCAAACCACCACACTGGGTGCCCCAGATCTGGACGCAATACTCCAGATGGGGCCTCACAAGGGCAGAGTAGAGAGGGACAACCACCTCCCTGTCCCTGCTGGCCACCCCTCTTCTGATGGAGCCCAGGATACCATTGGCCTTCCAAGCTGTGAGAGCACATTGCTGGCTCATGTTAAGTTTCTTGTCCACCAGAACCCCCAGGTCCTTCTCAGCAGGGCTACTCTCATGCTTGTTGTTGCAGAGCCCATCACAGAGGCTAGAAGAGACTTGCGCAGGCTTCATGCAAAAATGATCAGCAAATCTCTACAGTCTTACTTGTCCACATATCTAAGTTTTAATTTTTCAAGCCTCTCTGTTCACACACACGTTAAATATATCACTTCTGGAGGAAGCTTTGTGCCTCTGTGTCAGAGGAACTTAGTGCTTTATTTTTGCAAGTGAGGATGACATGTCCCTCACACTCACCTGCACTGTTTGCAGCAGGCAGTGATTTTGGGGGTTGGACTCAGTGATCTGTTGAGGTCCCTTCCAACCCCTACAATTCTGTGATCTATTTTCCAAACTGATGAGATACAAAGTGAGCTGAAATGAATAGGCTTATCTCATTGCCTCATCCAAAGCCACAAGAGGAGAAAAGCAGGAGCTGGAAAAAATAGGGAAAAATTAACCTGGTTTCAATTTACCACCTTTGGAGAACTGGAAAGTACTGGTTGCAGAACATTTCAAGTTGAAGCTTGATTTGTTTTTTAGTTTCTCTTCTGCTGCAAATCTTTTTCCTTATAGACATGAGTGGCTCCTCACTTGTCATGCCCTGGAGTCAGGAGCATGGGAAGCATTGCTCAGAGGGAAAGGCTAGCTGGGGAGGCAGAGGGTATTTTGGGCCTGGTCTGTTCTAGAGGTGCAACTCAGCAGGCGTGAGAGACACATGTCGTTGCTGCATGTTGTGCTGTCTAGCTGGTTTGGGTGCAGGCTGTGTGGTAGTGAGGGTGGAAAGGGTTCATCAAGCCCTTCCTCTGAGGTTACTGTGTGTGATGTTGCCATGAAGGCCCTGCCAGTGTGTGCATATAGACCTGTATCATGACGTTAACGTTCCATAATAAATTGGTCAGTGATGAAAGATGCTGCATTGAACTCCCTCGAGATGAAAATCCCCTCATTTTTTATAGATCTGAGGTTTCCCCACTCCCCCTCATCCTCGTGTCTCAGCACTGAGCTGGAAGGACCATTTCTTAGTATTAGTGAGAAGTTTTTAATCTCTGTGACTCATTGAGTGGTTGGTTTAACTGCTGATATTTCCAGTGAGAATGCCAATGACATGGGTAGATCTGGTGATGGGAAGATACCACTGGCCAGGAAGCAACATTGATTTCACATCAATGAAGAGACTAGCTGTGACCAAGTTTGTAGCTTTCATTTCTACAGTGAATTGGAATCGAAGAGAGGAAGGACACTTTGAAAGTCTGGGTCTGGCCCAGTTCCTTGTAAGCACATTGCAGTATCTGCAGGTTAAGCATGACTTTGTTTCAGAGTGGACGTTGGGATGTTAATCTTCAGTCTGAGAGTGCAGTTCCCACATTTAAAGGTGATAGTGAGTGAGGATATGACATGTGTTGAGCAGCAGCTGTGGTGGTGAATATGAAGGGGAGGAGTGTCTGTACAGAGTAAGACCATCTGGTTTGGTATCTCCCTTGATGATAACCAAGAGAGGGGAGAGTAGAAGAAAACAAGCTCTCTAGGGGTTGAGCCTTCCTCAGCAGGTCCAGCAACCAGTGGTTAAACATGCTGAGTGCTTCTTGGGAGTATTCTTGAGATGTCTGTATGGAATGGATGCTCCAGCTGCACCTCAGGTGTGGGAGTTCATTACTCTCTGAGCAGCCCAAGCCACGCAATGTCCAGCCCAATGAAGTGTTGGTATGGATTCATTCAGGTCAGCTATATCAGAGGTGCTAATTTGGGCTTGGCAGGAGAGTGTTACAGCACAAGTGCACTGATGGTGCAGCAGTCCGCTAATTTTAAACCTTGTCCTAACACTTGGGCTTATGTCAGGAGACTGGAGTTCAGCACTTGGTCCTGTGCCATTCAGTCACTTAACCCCCCTCCACCTGATGGCTTCTGCTGGCACTTCATACAGAGCACTGGTCATGTCTGTGGGTATAAGATGCTGTGTAATAAGCCTGATTTAACAAGAGGAACAGGCCTTAGAAAGTCCAGCATGGCTCCATCTTCATTAGCCATGCAGTCCTGTTGTCTCTACAGTGGCTTGATGCTCAAGAGGAGAGAGATACAGAAGCCTCCTCACAGAAGCTTCCTCCAGGTCTCTAAAGAAGAATGGACTGTAATTTGGCACTTATTATTTCATTGCATCAGCTTTTCTGAGTCTGGGAGTGCTCTTAGCACAAGCAAATAAATTACCCGTCTCGTTTTGCTGTGTGCTCTGCAGTCAGCCATATGTTTGAGCCTGATAGAGATTCTTATCTCACAGGCTAAAATTACTCAATGGAGGATGACATTTCTTATCATGGGCTTTGCTGAATCAGAGAGTGGCCCTGGCACCCACCTCAGACACACCGCTCCTCTTTGTCCAGCCTCCCAGCCCAGCGATAAATGGATTTGTGTCTGTAGGTCAGAGGCGCTTGCGTCAATTTGTTGCAGACTGAGGCTCTGAGGATTGTCTGTGTGCCCAGGAAGACACAGAGTCGAGGAGGGGACGTGAGGCTGTTTGTTTCTCAAAAACTGAGGGGCCAACAGCTGAGCAAACGCAGCTTTGCTTGGAAGGTCTTTGTATGCATGGCTGATGATGTCAGGCTTCACGGCCGGTAGGAGCCAGGGATGCTCTTCACCCACTGCTCATAAAGGCTTTGCTTAATACTAGGTGGTGTAAGAAACCATCCCCTTCTACCAGCAGCCCTAGCTTTTGTCCAGACTTACTCGTAGCTTGCATAAAGCTTCATCTCTCCGTCCTCACACCTCTAAAGGACGGGTTATTTTCTCTCCTTTCTCTCCCTTTCTCTTGTATGCTTTGGAATTTATCTGCTAGTTGTGGGCAATTCTGAGTGTTTGCTGGGTGTTCAGAAGGTATGAGAGAAACAGGAAGAAACCATCTACACAGCACCTTCCTTTTGCCTTATCTTTGCCTCTTTGTGGTGCAGAACAGACAGCATGGGGCATTTGGCTTCTGCAGTGTGTCTTGGGCAAAGCTCTCAGTGGAGAGCAGAGGAACCTACTGAGGGATTGTCCTTTCCTCTAGCTGGGTTGTGTCCACGAAGACAGGATCCACCTAGGATCCCTCCTGGGTAGAAAGCCAAACCAGCCACCCACCCAGGCCACACAGGCATGGTCAAACTCATTGTAAGAGGTTCCTGGAAGAGGCATTAGCATCTTTCTTTGCTCCTCACAGGAGGGTATCTTTGCCAGGTAAATACTCCCTTACAGGGTTGTACTAAGGGCCAGGCAGGGTCATCGTCTCAACTCAGAATAAATCTGGTAAAACGCCCTCTTTCACGTGTGCGGACTGAGATGGCGTCTGCATGTACACCATGGTTTCTTCTGCTAGGCAGTCACACAGATTCTCTGTGGCTGTAGCAGGTTACATCACTCACCCCCTTATTGTAAATAGATTCAGGTTGGCCTGGAGCATCCACTTGATGCACAGCAGGAGGTCAAATCCCAGGAGTCCAGCAAAAGACAAACTTGAGGTCGGTATCGAGTTGATAACCACTCTGGATATGGTGAGGACGTTGTGGCTGAAGGTCCCACCATAAGTGCTGTTGCCGGCTCATCCCTGCTGTGCTCACAGGAGCACAGGGCAGGTCTCAGAGCAATGCTGCCCGACACTGGTGAGAGGACCACTTCGTTTTGAAGAGCCAAACCACTGGTACCACTTTCTGCAGTGCCCTGTGAGATGCCTCGGAGATAACAGCCCTCTGTGGTGTGGCCGCAGGCCAAGGCCACACGGTGGGTGAGTCCTCAAGGAGGCTTTTCTGCCATTTGCAGCAGCCTCCCTCTTCATCAGCCTGCAAGAAATGCTGGGCTGGGGCTGATGGGTGCAGCTCTCCCCCAGAGCCCCAACCCTAGGGTAGGGCAGTGGGACTCAGAGAGCGGGACAGTGCTGCCCTCAGTGCAGGTGGCACCGTCCCTGAGGACACACAATCTTGGTCTTTCTCCTGAAACTGCATCTGCAGCCTGATTTTGAGGTTTTTCTGTGTCCTTCCCCCTACTTTTTGCAGTGCAGCCCAGCACCCATCACAGCTCACAGCACAGGGGTCCCAGGCACTGCTGGGTGCTGTTGTGTGTGAGCTGGGTCCCTGTTTCTTCAGGCTTATTGCTTCACTGTTTTCCTCCCTGAATTGAGCTGAGTCACCCCGGCCTTGCCGCAGCGACCTTGGGCCAGCCTGTCAGCCCCTGGCCCTGTGCCACTGCTTAAGCAAGCGCTGCCCAAGCACCAGTACCCTGAGATCATGCTGGTTTGGAGGTCTCCAGGGCAGCAGATGACCAGCCAGCCCTTAAGCTTCGCTCCCTGGCCAGGTCTGCATGACACTGCACCACAGTCAGGTTTTTCCTTGTTACCTAGCTCCTGATCAGGAATCTGTTCATCACTGGTTTGCTGCTGGGTGCAGTGCTGTCCCTGTCCTGTGGAAATGGGTGGTTTCCTCAGAAGAGGACCAGGGACAGTCATGTGGAAGCCCCGTGCTTGGGGCTGGTGGCCAGCTGGGGTTAACGGCCAATGTACCCAGGTCACTCCCTGCTGAGTCAGCCTGGCTTGTCCTGCTGGGTGTCTGCTCTTCATCCTACTGCAGAATCAAGGTGAGTTTGTTTAAAAAAAAAAAAAAGGGAGAGGTTTCCCTCTAACTGCTGTCCATGTGCCCTGTCAGTCCATCTCAGGTGTTGAGCCTGTGGCTTCTGAATCATTGCAGATAACCTCAGCTGAGTTGGACTTTGGTGGTGTCTTTGGTAGTGTCTTGGTAGTACTTTTGGTTGCGTCCTTCATTCCCATGGTGTGCATCCCTCATACCCATGGCTTGCATCTCGCATACCCCATATACTCATGGCAATCACCCTACTTAGGCACAGCGTGCATCCTGCATACTGACAGTGTGCACCCCATATGCCCACAGCATGCACCCCATGTACCCACAACATGCAGCCCACACACCCCTGGCATCACGGCATGTTCTCCACATGCCCATGGCATCCACCCAAGTGTACCCATAGCATGCACATCTCAAATGTGTCCAGATGACATGCCAGGCAGCAGTGCAGAGGGGATGAGGACAGCTCTCATCTTTGCTTTCAGTTCCCAGACTGAGTTTGCAGTTGGAAAAAAACCCCAACCTGTCATTGTATTTGTCAGCTGAGGGAGTTCTTCTCGAGAAACCACCAGGGCACAGTCAACCCGGAACCCACAGGGCTCTTGTTAGAAAGCGTTTTCTGGGTTAGGCTTGCATGCTCGTAGAGGAAGGGCTGAAGCAATTCCAGTATTTGGTCTGGATGTTGGCAGTGCTGTTTTTGGTCTTGCTCTGGTGCAGCCTCAGGGAATACTATGGCAGAGACCTGTGGAACAACCTGATGGGGCTGTGGTTGACTGTGGCTGGCAGCCTTCCCATGTGTGGCTCTGGGAATATGACAATGAGGACCAGACAGGCTGAACTACCGAATATTCCCAAATACTTGAATCCCTAAATGTCTTCAGCACAGCTGCTGCCAGTCAAGTAGGAGTCATTGAGTGTAGAAGAGCCTCCAAAACATCTGCTCCATGCTCAGGGCTTACCAGTACCAGCATAGGCTCGAGCATGCAAAGCAGGACCAGCCAGCAGAAACCTATTACACCATGGGAAGAAGTGGATGAGCTCGGTCCCTCTCATTTTGAGCAAGTCAGAAAACGTGTGTTAGGAGGGGAGTCTTCAGTCAAAATTAACTGGGAACTTTGCCTCTGCAGCTTTGCTGTCTTGAAAACACAAAGGTACTGTGGGCAAACACTCTACCCTGCACCCTGTGCCCACTCTGACGGAACTCTTTGTGCTGTTTCTTCCCTATCCTGTTTCTGTCCTCAAACTATGCTTGATCATCTTCCCACCTGATTTGTTATAGGAACAAAGAGCTCATTTAGGTAATTGCCACCTAGTTGAAATTAAGATCCTCCATACTTTTTTGTCCCAAAACAAACCCAAAGGATTCAATCTTGACCGCTTCAGATTACGGGAGCATGCAACAGGGTGCCCTTGACTCCGGAGGTGATTTAAGTGCACATGTCAGTGCCTTCCTGATCGGGACCAAAATGACAGTAAATCTCCGCGACTCGCAGCGGGAGTCTTTCATCTGCACGAAGCTCTGAGTGAGTGAAGGAAGCATTGGCAACTCTTGGAACCAAGGGTAGGAATGTGCAAATCCTGGCAAGGGCGTGAATTACTGTGGAGTTCAAAGCATGACACGCTCCTTTATGTATTCAATCTCGGTTCTCAGGAGGGAGTTAGCTCTTAAAATGTGATGCTTGAGCTGGGGATGGGGTTGTTTGGGGCATTCTGAACTTGGCCAAGCATTCAGGAGGGTGGATGCTGCATTATTCCATGATCTCCAGCTGGCTGAGCATCGCAGGATGCAGGATGAAGCTGCCCTGGAGTCACTCGTTTCCTTTGGTGCTGCAGGAGTAACTTTACAAAGCGTTCGGTCCATAGGTCAGGAAATGTTTTTCTGCTGACCACATCCCTCACCAGTGATTTCCCTCCCCTTCTGGGAGGCGAGGGCAGGAAGAGTGAGGATCTAGCTGAAGGTCCTCAGTTTTCAAAGTCTATCTGATTGTGTTTTATTCTTTTTAATTCTTGATCTCTAGGTTATTCTTTAGGGTATCTTCCACTGGAGTTTGCAGCATGATTCATTCATTTTGAAAATTTAAAAGAGTGAAGTGTCCCAGTGATGCCACGAGACTCCAGAGGACTGAACAGGATGTAGGCAGGTGGTAGTGCCAGCAGGAAGGGATTAGAGGTCAAAACAAATGCAATTTATCTAAAGCTATCATGAAGAAATTCAGCCTGGTGAGGGCATTGAGCAGCAGAACACCTTCCCAAGGAGAGACATTGCTTTGCTTGTGTGACACGGGGAAGGATCCAGCCCTTTTCCCCAGGGAATGGGCTGTTGCATCTTTTCCATCTCTAATGTCTCTGCTTCTTCATATCAGATGTAAATAATTTATAAGGATCAAAACATGATCATGGGGCCGTCTGTGCAGGAGGAAGGCTAAAGCCCGGGGCCTGGCAGCATGCGGGGGACCTGGTGCCTAATGCAGTGCCTGTTCTACTTGGGCAGCATGCCAGGAGAGCAAGGGCTGGATTGGTGCCTGAGCCTTACTAAAGTCACCCTGTCTGGCCATTGTGTTCTTCCCATCCTTTTCTCCATGTCTCCTTCTCATCACCACTTCCCCCTTATTTTCCTGTTTCTCCTTTTTTTTTCCTTTCCCTCAACTCTTTTTTCCCCTTCTGTTTTTCCTTTTTCTCCACTGTTTTCCACCATGTGAAAAATTTTTGCCAGGCAATAGGAATTCTCAGCTGTAATTCAGCTGCAGATATTTTTGCCACATAAAAACTAAACAACAGGGACCTGTCACTTCCGTACGGGTCTGACTGGAACTTGGGGATGAAAAATTACCCGTTGATTCGGTCTGTGGAAAGCCACTCTGGTGGTGGGGTAGGAGATGGCTTGAGGTGGCAGCAGGTAGGAAGATTTTTCTCCATCTCTGAATTCAATGTGTATAAGTAACCAGTGAATGCAGACCAGTGGGGCACGGTGTAGTGGGAATAACCGTGAAGCAGCTGCAGCAGAGTTTAATGCCAGGTCCCAAGACAGTTGCATGGGTGCTTTAAGCTTTCAGGAAAGAGACACAAAGCAGAGACAAATCTTGGTAGTTGTGCTGCTCTGTCACTTGGCAGACTTGCTCCACTCCTGGAGCAGGAACTTTGGAGACTGGGGGAAGATGATACGGGAGTCATTTTGCTATTTGGAAAGGTGGGTTGGCAAGCACAGAAGCCAGAGGTGTTCTGCAGATAAATAAAATAAATAGACGCCTATCTCCCGGGGTGGGCTCACCTTCAGGAGATATGCCCTTATCTACCTTGGTGTCCTGATGGAGTGCCTCTCCTGTGAGGAAAGAGAGTTGGGGTTGTTCAGCCTGGAGAAGAGAAGGCTCCGGGGATGCCGTATCGTGGCTATTCAATATATAAAGGCAGCTTCTAAGAAAGAGAGCGAAAGACTTTTCACCAAGGGCTGTAGTGACAGGACAAGGGACAGGGGTTTTAACCTGAAAAGGGGTAGGTTTAGACAATACAAGGAGGAAATCCTTCACTCTGAGGGTGATGAGGCACTGGTTTCCCAGCGAAGCTGTGGCTGCCCCCTCCCTGGCAGTGTTCAAGGCCAGGTTGGCTGGGGCTTTGGGCAGCCTGGTCTCGTGGAGGGTGTCCCTGCCCATGGCAGCAGGGCTGGAGTTAGGTGGTCTTTGAGGTCCCTTCCAGTGCAAAGCATTCTGTGATTATTCAGATTTGGAAGTCGCGATCCCTGGCTGCTCTTGATCCATTTGCATTAACTGATGGGGAAGAAGCTTGGTGGTTACAGTCCATTCAGTAGTGGAGATGTGCTCATGCTGAGAACCAGCTGATAGCTGCTGCAGCTCAGAGGTGACAGGTTGAGCAGGAAGGTGGAGGAGTGGATGAGCCGTGAGCGTTGAGCATCTCTTCACCTGCACAGGTAACCTGGGTCAAAGCACCACAAAAAGGCATGGACAAATGTCCGTGAACCAACAGAGATAACTCTTGCAGAATACTGCTCCTCTCTGGGTCACTGGGAAATCAGGCTGACCCATCAAAGGAGACAGGAATTGAGCATAATCACATTGCAAAGTGGCGTTTGCTAGCTTATCTCTCCACGGGCTTTCTCTACACATCTCTTCCTCTGATTGTTGAGAGCTCATTAAAGTGGGTGATTGCTTGTCCCTGTGCCTGGGTGGTTGGTCTCGGCAGTCCCTGTGTCACTCATAGAAGTAAATTGTAAAAAAATATATATATATATATATATATATATATATATATATTTATTTATTTTAATCCAAGGAATTTCGTTCCATCAGACACAGTGGCAGAGTGTCCCCTTGGTGCAGTCTGAAATTCATCCTTCAAACAGGACGTGTAATCTTTCAGCACCGGTTCAAAATATTGCAGTGATATTGCTGGAGACTGAAGCATTATACTTATTTATAAGAGCAGGATGCTCATGGTTTCCTGGGACTGCACAGTCTTTTCTTTTTTTGGCTGCTCTTTGAGACTCATGTAAACCACTCTTTATTTTCAGCAAAGCATCTGTTTTAGCGTCACGATTACTTTGTCTGTTAGTATGAAAGGGGCCTCAGAGCGTTTTAACCTCCTGCTTCCCCTGCCTTGTAATCTCCCCGGGGTTTGCCAGGCTCCTTCCCAACATGAATGGGGGGCTGGAGGGGGAGGAGGGAAAGTGGGGGGGGATTCGCTTCCGATGAAGTCAGCCGAGCTCCGTCTTCCAGTGGCTGAGCTGGGAAGGACTCTCTGCATCCGCTGCTCCTCACGCTGCCAGCGCCGGATTAGGCAGTGCAGCCCTGGGCTGGAAAGCCGGTGGTGACCACATTCCCCCCACTGCTAACCTTCCCATGGGAAGCTTTTCACAACAGGAAGGTGCATGAAGTTGTTGAATACTTCCCGACTTCTCGCTAAAGTTTCCCTTTTCTTAATGTAATTTCACTTTGCTAATGAGTGAGTTTGATTATTTAAACAAAAAAAACCCACCCCCTTTTTTGACAGTGTATGTATTTTTTCACTTTGAAGGGTCTCGTCGTACCTTTAGGTAGATAAAAGTGCTTTGGTCCATCAGGAGTGCAGCGCACGTCAGCTTCAGCGAGCACCTCCATCTCAACAAATTGCCTTATCCCAACATAAATCTTAGGTTTGAAAGTGTCCCATCTGATTTAAAAGGAAGAAGCAAGCATGCGTGAGTCGCATCCTTGCTTTCCTCCCGGGGTTGCTTTATTTTCATAGTCCTGTTGCTGCATTGCAGAATACCACCCCTAAGTCCCCACCGGCAGTAAAGACCTGCTGTGCTGCATGGTCCCCACCATCTGCCAAGGTCCTAGGCTGCAGTGGTTGTTCAGCTGAGTTACCACCAGGAGTATCGTGCAGAAGACAGGGCTCGTCCCCCTTTCTGCTATAGAGTCCTACAGGAGATCAAACTTGTTTCTGTGTGATAAAGCTGGGGCTTGAAGTACTACCAACTGAGGATTGGGTCTTCTGGGACCACTGAATCTTAGGAGCTCGGGTTGCTAGGACCTACTTATGACTCTTAAAAGCAATTTTGAGTTCCTCTGAGCGCCTGTACCCAAGGCTGGTAAAGGACTTCGTGTCCACTAGAAAACAATGGTAGAAGCCTTGAGTAATTTGGTACTATGAGAGGGGTGAAGAAGGGAAACATGAAGGAGAAAGGAGACTGCTCCTCCTTCCAATGTCTTTTTCTTCTCCCCTCTAGCCTTCCTCATCCTGCTCAGCACTTTGCCTCTGCTTTGAGGGGCCACAAAACCACAGAATTACGAGATTGGAAAAGACATTTAAGATCATCAAGTCCAACCTTCCTGTCTTATGCTAAACCATATCCCTAAGTACCTCATCTACCCGCCTTTTAAACACATCCAGGGAAGGTAACTCAACCCCCTCCCTGGGCAGCCTGTTTCAGGCCCTAACAACTCTTTCAGTAAAAGATTTTTTTCTAACATCTAATCTGAAGCTGCCCTGGCACAGCTTTGTGCCACCTCTCTACAACCTCCCTTCAGATAGTTGTAGGTGGTGGTAAGGTCTCCCTTCAGCCTCCTCTTCTCCAGACTAAACACCCCCAGCTCCCTCAGCTGCTCCTCATATGACTTGCCCTCCAGCCCCTTCACCAGCCTGATTGCCCTTCTCTGGACACATCTGAGGACCTTGAAGTCCTTCTTACGGAGAGGAGCCCAGAACTGGACACAGTACTTAAGAACTGGAAGTGGTTTGGGGTCCCATCACCCCTCCTGGTAAGGAAGATAGTTGTGCAGCTGATGGATGCGGACTTTCTGAAGCCCTACTAGGTGTTTTTGTTCGCTCATCTTACAGATTAAGCACGGGAACAGTTGTAGCCTGAGATGATGACAATTGACAGTTGCATCTAGCAAATGCTTCAATTTTTGTTATCTTCTGCACCTATTTTCACAGTACTCATATGAAAGGTCTGTTTATCTCTCTCCTGCCATGGTAGAAATGGCTAAAGAAAACATTCCTGTTTGTTTGTGTTGAAACTGGTATGGTTTGTGGCTTTTATGATTTCTATTTTTTTGCTGTTGTGTTTGGGGGGGATATCATCTTAAACTCAAAAGAAAGTAACAAAACACTCAAGGGCAAAGTCTTACCTCTTCAACATCAGTGCAAAGATAGGATAACTACTGTTGTTTACGTTGGCATTGCGTTGTCTCATTTTCAGACACAGGCTCTCTCTTTTTTAAATAAATAAAGCCCTCTGCAAATGATGGAGCACACAGTTTTCCGCTCCCTTTTCTCACTCATTAAGTGAGAAACTATTGTGTTATAGTTATTAGGAGATGGGACTCCCGTAGCACAGCAGTTGCATTGTCATTAAAGACAATTTTAAAAATTATTCTGTACAGCTGCATCAGAGGGATGGATGTTAGAGGGGTTATTCAGCATCCTGAAATGATGCCAGGATTGCATCCACACAACTGCAGCTTGCAGGGCTGGGCCAGAGGTTGCTCACAGCTGTCTGCCCTGCAGGTAGCTGTCAGTGGTATGAAGTTTCAAAACTCGCCAGGAAGGTCCTGAGATGGCAGCCTGAGGAGTGCAAGGGTGGCTCGGTCAGGGTTTGGGCATCACAGATTCTCTGGATCATCAGTAATTTGGAAAAGGAGCTGTGAAAGTCCTCATGTCCTTTCCTTCTTCTCGTGGCTGGTGTGGTCTCATGCTGCCATGCTGGCGTTCAGATGTCCTCCAGCACAGTGGCGGCATTTGTCCAGCCTAGAAGAATAGTCAGGGCCTTTTTTGCTTTTGTGATTAGTTTGACTGAGAGGTTACAAGTTGGGGGAAGGAAGGATTTGGTTTCTCACATCTGCTCCCAGGCACTGGGCTGAAACGGTGCTAGTCTGGTGGGCAGGCAGAGACTTCTATAATGTCTTCACAAGTCTGTGTCTCTGGTCACTAGCTAGATGCACATATTAAGATTTTTAAGCTGGTTAAAATTCGCTGGAGTAGGTGAGTCAGATGATTCCTCCTTCTTTGTGGTCTTCCTGCCTGCAGATCGGTGCTGGGTGTGAGCTGGTGATCCAAGGGCTTTGTTTGCTGCTCTGCTCCAGCAGCTCCAGGTCAGCCAGTCTGCGTTCCTTTGATCATCAATTTGTGAACTCTGCTATTTAAGGTACACGTTACAGCTTTCTGGGAACTGCTGCCTGCATTGCCACATAAACAGCATGAAATTGTTGTCAGGGAGCCAGCCCAGGCAACACAGGAATGTATTCCACTTGCATGGAGACACAGGAGAGGACTTCTTGGTGCTCCTGGGCATTGAACAGTTAAGCCTTGCAGAGGTTCTGAGAAGTGGTATTTTCTGCCTGCTTTGTAAACTGTGAAAACGAAACACACAGATGAAGTTTCACCTGAAATCATGCAGGATATTGCCACGCCTGAGATGAGAATCTTCATCTCCCGTGTCCCAGATTTGCACTCCCGTCTGTTAATACACCGACGCTATTTTTAGCCCTCTTAAGTAGCCATATTGTTTGTAATTAGCTTCACTAATAACTGCTCTTCCATACGCTGCAGGTCCTTACCAGCGGAGCAGCACGCTCTTCTGAGCAAAGCTAAATACAAGGGCGGCTAATAAAAGGCATCTGTATTTCGAGATGATAGCTGAGCTGACACGTGTCCTTGTACCTTGGTTAAGGATGAGTTGTTACTACTTGGGGTTTCCGGGGCGTTACCTTGCTGACCTTTGAAGAAAGTGAAGAAGCACGGTCATACCCTCTCCACTGTATGCTGAGTCAAGGCTGCTACTTTCGAAGAGATAGCATCTCTCATTACTTAGAGTTGGAAGTTTAATTAATGGCTGCAAACAGCTTGGATGATGGCTGTATTTACACCCCAATGTACAAGGAGAATTAGTAGCTACTGTAGTAGGGAGCTTGGAGTAACTGGATGAAGCTGGGTGACCAACCCAGATGCAGATGTAGACCTTGACTGACTGTAGAGGTGGCGCTGAGCTGTGGGTCCCTCATATGTCACCAGTGACCATGATTTTTCTCCATGAAAAACACAAACACTTCACTAGTTCCAGGGTGAAGGTGCTATCTCAGCAAATGGCCATATTAGTGATTAAGAGGAACAGACAGTTTTCACATGTTTTTCTTAAGAATCCAGTCTCCAAACTTCCAAGATGGAAATAAGGGACCCAAAAATGTTCTCCAACTGATAAAAAACCGAGGAGCTGGGGGCCTGCAGTGCCGCATCACCTCATCGCCTGCCCACCGTTTGTGACGTTTGCACCCGTGGTGTGTAGAGCAGGAGTTGTATGGGCAGCAAGATCTGGCGCGAACATCACCATGTTTTGCATGCAGTATTTTTTTTCCCCTTTCCCTCTTTGATAGATATATCTAGATAGTTACCATTGACTCTGCACACACTCATGCAAGCCAGGCTGGTTCACTGAACATCACCGTCAGCCGTGTATGCTTAAACCAGCGGTCTTTATTCAGGCAAAGCCCCTGTTGATTTTTCCTTGCTTCTGTAAATTCCAGAGCCGCGGCCCGAAGCTGGTGGCGTGCATTTGTTTGCCTTTGTATCGTAATACAGATGGGCAATCCTTGTAATACGACTACGTTTATTTACTGATAGAAATGTGTAGAGCTGTGATAGGTTGCTACACAGATAATAATTGATTTCCCACCCCACCCCCCGCAAAGTTGGCAAGGCTAAACGCTGTGTTAGACCACGTTTTCAATTCATTTGGGTCTGAAGACCGCTTTTTCCCACCAAAAAACCAAGACAATAGCTGATAAAATGTTCTGTCTTTTGCAGGAATCTTCTAATCTGTGTCTAATTTTGTATCACACATGCTGCAATAGCACTGCTAGGGCTAGATTACAGCTTTGGCCAGTTCAATCCCTACCCAGCGCTTTATTTGCATCTTGACAGTGAGATGTGGCGGTTTTCCCCCTTTTCCCCCGTGTACTGGGTTCCTATGAAATGTATATTTAGACGCTTGACAGGCACATGCAATTTCCATTCTACAGTCAAAAAAAATTTAGAAAAAAACAACTAAAAAAGCCCAAAACCCAGAGTTCAGCTCTCCTAGAAAGGTCTCAGAGCAGCAGGTGTGCACCTAGAAAAGCAAGATAGGTTTCCTGGAGAAGAGGTCACTGCCATGGGACTGTTGACTCGGTCCAGTTCTTGCATCCTCCAGATAAATTCAGATGTGAAAAGGTGGATGGGAAGGGCAGGGACTGGAGAGCACAGCTTGCTCAGCCCAGCAGAAAATATGTTTGCTGTCCAGGAGTATTGGGGAGGGGGTGACCTGTTGGAAGCTGAAGGACACTGTTGGTTCAGGAGCAAATGGGTGTCACCTGGCATGACCGTGCTTAGGCTGGAAATGAGAAGAAAGTTTCTAATCATGTCAGAAGGGAGGTTTTGAAGAAGCTTTTTAGTAAGAGTGGCAGTAGCAAGGTGTTTACAGAATCACAGGGGTTGGAAGGGACCTCCAGAGATCATTGAGTCCAACCCCCTGCCAAAGCAGGTACCCTAGGACAGGTCACACAGGTAGGCATCCAGACGGGTCTTGAATATCTCCAGAGAAGGAGAGTCCACAAGCCCCTGGGCAGCCTGTCCCAGGGCTAAAAGTTCTTCCACATGGTGCGGAACTTCCTGTGCTCCAACTTGCAGCCATTGCCCCTTGTCCTGTCCCCACAGACCACTGAAAAAAGGCTGGCTATTTCCCCCTGCATCCCACACTTAAGATATTGATAAACATTAATCAGATCCTCTTGAAGTCTTCTTTTTCAAGGCTCAACAGCCTTTCTTTGTAGGGGAGATGCTCCAGGCCTTTAATCATCATTGTTTTTTAGCTGGTTTCTGGGCAGGATTATATGTTTGCCTGAGGTAGATCATGCTCCAGGGAGGCCCTTCTCAATCCTATATAATTAAAAAAAAAAAAAAGAAAAGAAAAAAGAAAAAGAAGGGAAGAAAATTTAGTGAAAATGACTAAGTGACTTTGAGGATTCAGGAGAGACTAAGTTGGCCTGGTTTTATTTCTAAATGCCTGTCCCCATGCACAGCCTGTGCTCAAGTGAAAGAATCAGTTTTATTCTGATGTCGATGGTTAAGCACTGAGAACAGCTGTCGGAGTCCATGGTTACATGGCCATTTTCATCCGGCATGAGTGTGCCGATGCCAAAGGGGACAATCCCACTGACTTTCCTCCCCCAGGATTATTTTCCAGCCCATCCCTGGTGTTGGTGCTAGGGTTCACGTGGTGCTGCAGTGACTGGGATCGAAACACTGACTTGAAAAAAATTTAACCACCACAGACTTGTTGGGGTCAAGCCCTGCACCAGCCTTACAAGAGCCCCAGTCCCTGGGGCAGGTAGGGAAAATGGAGGGAGCCCTGAGCAGTGCTGCAGGGTGCAGTGTGAAGCTGCCCAGCAGTGGGGTCTCCAGAACAAGAAAAACACAGAGCTGTTGGAGCGAGTCCAGAGAAGGCCATGAAGATGATCAGAGGGCTAGAGCACCTCTCCTGTGAGGACAGGCTGAGAGAGTTGGGCTTGTTCAGCCTGGAGAAGAGAAGGCTCCAGGGAGATCTTATAGCGGCCTTCCAGTACCTGAAGGAGCTACAGGAGAGTTGGAGAGGACTGTTTACAAGGGCATGGAGTGATAGGACGATGACTAATGAATTTAATCTGAAAGAGGGTGGATTTAGATTAGGAAAAAATTCTTTCCTATGAGAATGGTGAGGCCCTGGCACACGCTGCCCAGAGAAGCTGTGGCTGCCCCCTCCCTGGCAGCGTTCAAGGCCAGGTTGGATGGGGCTTTGGGCAACATGGGCTAGTGGAGGGTGTCCCTGCCCATGGCAGGGTAGACTGGGTGGTGTTTAAAGGTTCTGTGATTATATGAAATGTTGTCCTGGCCATTACCAGCGCCTTTTTTTCCCATTCTGAGCAGGTGGGAGATTGAGGTGGTCCTTGGACTTCAAGCTTGGTTGTGGAGGTTTCAGGGTTTGGTGTTAAGGGCTGGATTGTTCCCCATGGATGTCTCCTTGTGACTGCTGCCCACTTACACACAAACCTACAGAAGTCTTGTGCTCCTCGCCCCACAGACTGTCATAGCTGTGCTGAAATGACAGGCTACTCTGTGCTGGCGGAAGCCTTTGTGGCAGCCTTTATGAAATGCTTTAGTGGATCTGAGGTGTAGGTGGCAAGTGATTCATACCTCGGGTTTTCTCTTCCTTTCTTTAGTGCGAAGAGCAGAGGAGATTCTCAGACTTCTTTTTTTCTCTCAACCCAAACTCCCCAGCTACACATGTGATGACTCAGCCCCCTTAGGAGACCCTTGGGGTATTTTCACTGCTTCCCCAGCAGCAGTTTCTCTGGTGAGAAAGTCCTGAGCTCTTGTGGCTAGCCAAAGCTTGCTGAGGTGCAGGCAGGCAGCATGAACAAAAGTCACACTGCTGGGTGCAGAAGAGCAGCACGGTTGCTTTCATCAAACAGATTTGAAACAAAGTGGTTTTGTCTTTCTTCTGTCACAAATTCCACCATTCCATTATCACAAAATCATGGACCCTTAGGAGTCAGAAGGGACCTCGAAAGATCATCTAGTCCAACCCGCTGCCAGAGCAGGGTCACCTGGACTAAATCACACAGGAACACATCCAGGCAGGTTTTGAATGTCTCCAGAGAAGGAGATTCCACAACCTCTCTGAGCAGCCTGTTCCAGTGCTCTGTCACCCTCTCAGTGAAAAAGTTCCTCCTTATATTCACATGGAACTTCCTGTGCTCCAGCTTGCATCCACTGCCCCTTGTCCTGTCACTGGAGATCTCTGAGAAGAGCCTGGCTCCGTCCTCCTGACTCTCACCCTTTACATATTTATAGACATTATATGCAATTTGATTGCTGTGCATTATTTAATACAGGCTTAGGTGAGGAAGCACCCCCCATGTTGCCTATGGCTGCACACCCTGCTCATGGGCAGGTTGGGGTTTCCCCGCTCTTTGGATTTTATAGACACCCCAAGCATCTCCTTCCTGGGTGCTGGATCCTTAAGAACTGGCGCTCACTGCCAAGTACTGCTTGCCACAAGGAAGAGATGAGCACAGACCACTGAACTGCCCATATTTTCTGTAAATCTGCATCCCAATCCCAAGAACTGTGTCATATGCTACCTCCACCGTAGGGGTTTGCAGCATTCCGTGATGACTGGTTTAGTGTCACTTCATTCATACCTTGTATGGACCCTTCCTTCTTGCGGTGCATGTTCATCCAGTGACCCCAAGCCAACTTTCCCTCTGCTGCTTTGGGGGCTGTCTTCCTTCCCAGGTACCATCCCCTTCCCTTTAATTCCTTGGTAACATGTTCTGATAGAGGGTTTATTTCCCTTTTTGTTTTCTTTACAGATTTATCTGGAAAAATATGATCAACGGGAGCAGCTTACTCACCATTAGATAAGTATTATGCATGACTCATGCTAGAATATCTATAGCTGTGTGGCTGAGATGAATATGCTGTTTTGTAACAGCTGTAGCATGATGCCAAGAGCCAAGAACCTTAATTCCACCATCCATGCTTTTCCACAAACATGCTTTGGGTCTCTGGCCTTTCTTTCCCCCTGGTTTGCCCATCTGATGGGTTCACAGCAAAGTTTTGCCTCTGTGGAGTAGAGAGTACGGGGCAGCTCATACCACTTAAGACACACTTTCAGATGTTACCTTAAAATGAAAGCTGGTGTTGCAAAGCTGCAGTTTGTAGCTCCTCACCAAGAAAACATGCAGGTTTTGTCTTTTTAATAGATACCATTAATGGCCTTCTTGGATTCTTTGTGGTTTTTGTTTTCTTTCCAGAGCCATTACCCCTGTTCTCCAGCAGGACAACCCAGAACCTGCAGAAACAGGTAAGGCAACTGCTGTTGCAGCATGTTAATTATAAGTCATTAAGGGCAAAATACTGGCTGCAGTAAAGTAAAACCAAAAAACCACCACTGACTCAAGGACACTAGAGTTGTTCCCAGAATGCTCAGCACCATGAATCTGCCTGGAATAACTGTTCAGGACCAAGTTTGTAGCCTATGTGGGAGCGTACCTGAACCTCCCTCTGCTTTCAAAACTGCTGGCATTAAGGCTGTGTGAATGATAGGTGATGAGATTTATGAAGTGATGAGCAAGGGAGAGAAACCTGTCCTTGAGGGAGATGCAGAAGGAGCTGAGCTGTGAAGGTGGGGGTGCGTATGGGATGGCAGGAGCTGCTGGGGAGGTGTTAACTTGAGCGTGTTGGCAGGGGCTGCAGTGGTGTTAGATGAGGGTGGATAGGCAGCTTGGAAGGGTTCAAAGGGCCATGAAGGAACAAGGGAAGATTGAAGTCAAAAGGAGACATTTTGATGGGGTTCATTACAGTGAAGGATGTGGCAGTGGTGTCACCGGGGAGGGCTTATACTCTGCCTGCACCGTGCACTTGGACATCATCTCCTGCAGTTCACACCATGGCTTCAAGTCCTGAAGTCGTTTTGTTTCCACTGAGATTCTGGACTGTGGCCTGAAATAGCTGCAGCACGAAGAGCACATTCCTTTCACCAGTGCCAGCCTGGGCCAGGAGCTTCCTCTTGGGCAGTGGCAGTACACTAGGTGCTGCACTCAGTTTCTGAGCAAACATGAACTAGAGCCCTGGTGCATTGGTATAGGGGAGAAATCTGGCTTGAGGATCTGTGTTCTGTCCTAATTGCATGACTTGGGTCTCTGCATTTACTGTTAGGGTGGTGAGGCCCTGGCACAGGTTGCCCAGAGAAGCTGTGGATGTCCCATCACTGAAGTTCAAGGCCAGGTTGGATGGGGTTTTAGGCAACCTTGCCTAGTGGAGGGTCTCCCTGCCCATGGCAGGGGTTTGGGGAGCCAGATGGGCTTTGAGGTCCCTCCCAACCCAAACCAGTCTGTGATTCCGTGATTTTGATGCTTTGCTACACTGACTGCAAGAACTAATGAGAAACCTACTTTTGCAAAGTGCTTTGTTCTGAGGTCTATATGGGAGCTTCTGTTCTTCAGTCTCTTGTGCCACTCTGGAATAAATACCAGTATCCTGCTTGTACTATAAAAATAAATTACCTTTCAGCTGGCTCCAGGAACAACTGCTGTAGCAGGAGTCTCTGTGTGACATCTTACAACATAGGGTCAGTTAGGTCCCTGGCCAGTAAAGCAGAAAACGCCTTCCAGGCATTCACCCTTTAGAATCTGTATCAAGTATTCAAGTGCCATGAACTGTTCTCAACAACTAAATTGTTCTGAGTGATAATCTAGCCTTGCTCTTTGGGGAAGATGTTGGAGTTTCAGGGATGATGTAGCATCAGGCAGTGAACACAAGGGTAGGGGCATCGGGAATTCTACTGTCATGTGTTTCCACGTTGGACATGTCCTCCTACAATGATGTGCAACCCCAGTGAATGCTCATATCCATTGCTTGGTGGAAAAAAAATTGTAGGGCAGAGAAATTACATGTCCCAGTAGAACCCTATTGCCCTGCTTACCTTGCACCTCTGGGATCAGGATTGCAGCTCAGAAGCAGTATCTGATGCTTCCTCAGTGGTGGCCTCAGCCGTGTGTACTCAGGCTGAGCACCCCACCCAGGCCTGTCACCTCGCCTCGTGTGAAGCTGCATGATGCAAAGGGGATTTCCAGTCACGTGGGCCATTAATAGCAAAGGGTTTGCTTGTGGTGTGTCTTTGGTTCAAGCTGTGAACTGCCAGCGAACTGAAAAAATGCTGCTGAGCCTTGTAAATAGTACTGTGAAAAGTTTCCGAGAAGCTTAGTAACTTCCCAAAATATAGATATATTTTGTGTCTAAAGGTGCTCAGGCATGTGTTCACACTGAACGTTTGCTGAGCCCAGGAGAGGTTGTGTAACTCAGACTCTCTTTTGAGAAGTTAGAGCAAGTAGCAGATAAGGATCAGAAGGTTGCTGTGGTTTTGCACCTCTCAGTCTGTTTGTGAAGGTGGACTTTGAGACATGGTTTTGGGTTTGACGGGTAGGTAGGACGGTTGAGAGTAACGTGAGTGACCTGCATGGTAAGTTTGTGATTGTGCCAGCTCAGCGAATTGGTTGGGATTACAAATCCCAAAGCACCCAAAATCCAAATAGGTTTTTAAATCACACAGGTCATTTTAAAAGATATAATTAAGTTCCTGAGTTAGTAATGCCTACAAATGTTCTTGCGAATGGCTCATGAAGCACTTGCAAGTGTCTAACTCCTGCCAGAGGTAAATGTGCTATTAGGAGCAAATTAGCTGCCTGCGTGGTGATTTCCGTCTTGGCTCCTCAGGGTGTTTTACTGAGATGTGTTAATACAGCTATGCTGAATGTATCACTCAAATCTGCACGCTCTGATAACCGTCCTCAGGTGAAATGAATCCTGATGGAGCTTTCTGAGATGTTGCAGCTCCTGCTTCCCGCCTGCCCTGTTATCAAAAGCTGCCCATGGAGGCAGGGCTAAGGAATGGGCTACGTGTACATTGGCACCATACCCCTTGGTTCGTACAACCACTTTGCTTACTGGGAAACCAGAGCACGAGGCAGGGAAACCAGAATGTGACATATCTGTCCTGCCTCCCCTTGCTAGAGGGATGGAGATTAACCACTGGAAGCACACCAAGGTGGGGGCAGTGACATCTCAGATGCTGAAGTTAGATTTTGAGAGCAATTTTGCCCTCTGGAAGTCACTGCTTCTTTCCATTTAACTAGTTGGTGGGGTGACAGTCATCACATGGCACCCCCTGTGTAGGTCAGCAGCACAGTGTTCGTTTCTGGTGCAGTCAGTGGAGCCCTAACATCATCCATGGGGTTTAAGGTGCAGTGGATGTGACAAATGAGGAGTTTACACCTTCAGCTTCCCTGGCTGCATGACATTTTCTTTTGTTCAGATGCAGACAGCAGTGCTGCAGTCACCTTCCTTTGGTCAGATGTGATGTGCCCCTAGCCACTTTGCTTAGACCAGAAACATATACTTCAGATAGCTGTGGGGTAGGTGAGGTGAATCATACACCTGCTATAGGCCCTGTCCCTAGAAGTGTTCAAGGCCAGGTTGGATGGGGTCCTGGGCAACCTTGTGTTGATCCAGGCCTGGAGGTTGGTGTCCCTGCCTGTGGCAGGGGGTTGGAACTCTATGATCCTTGGGGTCCCTTCCAACCCATGCCATTCTGTGATTCTATGATTCTATAGCATGATCATGATCAGACTATGGTGAGCTGTTTGGGGTGGATTTTCAAAGTAAATTTTGTGAGCCTTTCTTGCAGCAAGACTTCATTTCCATCCATCTCTGGAGAAAAGGTGGTCAGATCAAGGCCAGCTTGGAGAAGATGTATTGGGTCAGCTGAGATGGATTTTCCCCATGGCACCCTCACGGAGCTGGGCTGTGTATCGGGACCCAGCAAGATGTGGATAACACACCGGTGTTTTGGCTACTGCCGAGCAGTGCTGGCACACATCAGGACTGTCTGTCTGACATCTCTCCACCTCAGCAGTAGGCTGGGGGTGGACAAGGTCTTGGGAGGGGACACAGCCAGGACAGCTGACCCCAACTGACCACAGGAATAGTCCATCCTGTATAACGTCTGCTCAGCAACAAGAAGCAAAGAGATGGGGAGAGGAAGTAGAGGAGCATTTGTTTTTTACAGCATTTGTCTTCTGGAGCAACCACTGTGTACTGCAGCCCTGCTTCCCAGGAAGTGGCTGGACATCACCTGCTGATGGGAAGTAGAGGATGACCCTGTAGTTTTGTCTTTGCTTTTGCACGTGTCCTTTTGCTTCTGCTGTATTAAACTTGACCCACGAGCTTGAGGGTGTTTTCTTCCATCTGATTTTTCTTCACTCCCTGTACTGCTTAGGGAAGGAAGTGATAGAGCAGCTTGGTGGGTATGTGGCCTCCAGCCAAGGTTACAACACCAGAGAAGGGAAAACTAGAGATCATGAGCAGTTTGGCAGCAGTTGTGTCACCCACCGTCTGGCTCCCTACACAATGCAGTTCTGATATGTGGAGGTGAAGAGGAGATAAGGGTAGGACTTCAGGGCGTGGCACAGGGATCATGTGGGGGCTTTTCATGAGTTAACGTTTCTTGAGGCAGTGTGGGGAAGGCAAGTGGTAGATACTATCCCCTTTCCCAAAGATTTAATTAGTTTTGTGGGAAAGGTTGCTTTGGGTCTTGTCTCAAGGGTTGTGTAATTTTAAGACTTGCCATTTTGACACTGGTATCCAAGTCACACGGAAAGAGATGCTCAGGTGTTTCATCGTGTCTGGGCAAGCATCACGAGATGCTGTGATGAAACCATAGTGGTCTATCATGAATAGGCTAATTAGTGGGCATCTAAGAAACAAACATCTGAGGTCTATTTTAAACAGAATGAGCATTGTGCCATGGCTTTAGGGGGAAACCTTGCAACAGAGTCTGACACTTCAGTCAAAGGAAAGTGACAGGCTTAAGGTCTGCCTTGACATCTCACCCTGGCACGTCGCCCTTTAGGCACTAGGCCAATCATGAGAACCCCATTGCCACTCCTGCTCCCTCTCCTTATGGTCTCTGCAGGGTGTTGCTGTGCTGCTCTCAATGCTGCATAGAAATGCTTATTACCTACCAACAACCCCCTCAGAAGGAGCCTTGTGAACTTCAGGACACTCACTGCAATGAGGGAGCATGTTGTGAGGTTTCATCTGAACTGATTCTGTGTGTTTTCACCAAGGGCAGGGTCACCAGCTCCTCTGCGTATGTTTCCCATTGCCTCCTGGAGAGCCTGGGTTTGCCAAACAAGACATCATGGCATTGGGCTGCAATGGAAACATCCACATGTGGATAGGAGGGGAGCATCAGTCCCTGCAGTGTCACCTTCCTCTTGGTGGTGGCAATGAACAGCAGAGTTTTATTGGCTTCTAGGACTGTGGGTACTGTCTTGGAGAGGGGTGTTTGGTTGGTTTGCCTGGAGGTTTATAAAGGTTTCTGTGTCCTGGGCTGTGGTTGTAGTATCAAGAAAGGCTGAGAGAGTTGAGGTAGAGAGGGCTCTGGGGATTCTTTATTGTGGCCTTTCAGTATATAAAAGGGGACTTAAAGAGAGAGAGAGACTTTTTACCAGGACATGTAGTGACAGGAAGCTGGTAATGGTTTTAAACAGAAAGAAGGTAAGTTCAGATTGAACAAAAGGAGATAATTTTTTATGATGAGGGTGGTGAGAGTGGAACTGGTTCCCCAGAGAAGCTGCAGCTGCCTCCTTCCTGTTCATGTTCAGGATCAGGTTCGCTGGGTTTTTGGACAACTTGGTCTAGTAAAAAATGTCCCTGTCCATGGACTGAATGGTCTTTGAAGGTCCTTTCTAACCCAAACCATTCTGTGATTGTCCAATTTTCGTTTTGCCATTTTTCATTTGTGTGGTTTCCTGGTGGAGAAGGAGGAAAACCAGCAGTGCCAGCTGCAGGACACTCTTTCTGTTAGTGTCCCCGTGAGCCCTGCTGCTTCGGTTGTCCCTTCCTGGAAAGCCAGGGCCCTTCGTGTTCCAGGCCAGCACCAACATCTTATTCTGACAGTAATTCTGTGTATCTAACGGTTGTGGCAGAACAGAACTGGGGGGATCCCACAGGATGCCACTTAGTGCTGCCAGCTTAAAGTGAGAGGGAAGGGTCTCCTTTGCTTGGGCTCTTCTTGCCCATATTGACTTCTTCACACTGATGGCATGGGGGAAGGCAGCCACTGGGATCAGAGGGGTCAGAAGGAAACAAAATAGGAAAAAAGCAAATTAAGTCCTCACACTGCAGCGAAAGCATCATCTTGGGGTCATGGCTGTGGAAGAGGTGGGGGAAGGTTTCATCCTGCACCTAACTCAGCTGGGACCTCCATCCTCTTGTAAAATCCAGGTTTTTCCTCCCATTTTTGCCAGCATTATGTTTGTCTCCCATGCACAGCAGCCTGTCCTGGGATGCAGCATGGTGGTTATTTGGGAGAGGATGCCTCGGTAGCTGGGCAGGGGCTATTTTTGCCTTCCTGATAACGTGCCATTGAGCCTGCTTTGTGCCAGGAATGTGGATGAGGTAAAGGAGCAGTGCCCAAAAGGCTGAACACCAAACCATGGGCAGTGTTTGGAAGGGGGAAACACAGGAGGGATGAGGCAGATTGTTGGGCATGTGGGCTACAAATGGTCCCTCATCCCCCAGGGCACCATAGGAACCTGTCCTTCTAGCACATATGTGAGCACCTGTGAAATTTGCACAGGTCATTTCTTACCCTGCACCAGTCTGGATGCTCAGGAATGGAGAGATTTGGGGTTCCTTTCTCATTGCCTCCCATTGTGCCTCTTCTTTTCTTGGGCTGAGTGCTGCCTCTGGAGGTCCATGGCCATGTGTGCATGGGGAATGTGGGCTGATGGGTACTTGGTGAGCAATCGTGTGCTGGTGCTGTGGGGATGGTTGTGTCATGGAGCTCTGGCCACATCCCTTTCTGCGTCCTGGCACCTCCCTCTCTTTTAGGTAGTCTCTGGTGCAGGTGCACAGGGGCTGGCTCTGCCATCTGCACTGGTTATGGTGGCAGCAGACTTCCCCCTACAAGGGGAATTTTCCCTGGCTGCTGCAGAGGCTGAGCAGTTAGCTGATAAAGCCCAGCCCTGGTATCGCAACAGATCTATAGATACATCATGAGCAAGGAGAAGGGGAAGCACCTGGAGACACATCTGCATTGGACCGTGTCACGCGACTGTCCCAAGTGGGCAGCAGCCCCAGCCAGTAGGTCCGCACAGTGCCACTGCCCTGCCTGTATGGACTCGCCAGCGTGGCTGCTTGTCCCAGGCAGTGCAGGTACCATCAGCCTGGGCAGGGGGCCGGTGCTTGCCTGGATGTGTCTTAAAGCCTTGGTTGCTGCCTGATCTGTCCTCCCCGGGCTCCTGCAGCTTCACATGTGTTACAGCCTGAAAACACTTGGCCTGCCCTAACGGTTGCTCATCTGAATGGTGGAGCAAGCTTTCTGCAGCAGCTCTAAATATAGCAGAACTGGAGAAAGAAAAGTGAGACAGTGATTAAGACCTGATTTCCTGTCGCGACCCTGCTGGGTGCCACAGGGCTCCTACCGCTGGTGGGGACGTTGGTGGCACGCCAGAGGTGTGAAACACCGCAGTCAGCCTTGGATCACTCACAGGCTGTCCTGTGCTGCTTAGTTATCTGAGTACTTTATAGATGGTGAGCATCCTAGACAGGGCTCCTCAGGGAGATTTTGAGAATCTTGTTTTAGGAAGGGGGTGAGGGAGGGAACCCACAGGTCCTGGTTGAGTTGGGGTTGGAAGCAGTGGTGGTGAGACCCAGGCCAGCCTCTGGGGAGGCTCATGCTTGTGACTTTGTTCTATCTAGAAGAGCTGAAAGAGTGCACAGGATCTGGGAACACTTGGGCCGTTGGGCCTCTGGATTTTCTTCCCATCTTTACCAGTAAAATGCTTTACACCCACCATGTAGGTCTGGGCAAGAGGGGGACATAAGGGAGGGAGATTGCTGCTGAAGGGATGCTGAAGTTCCCTTGCTAGTGCTCTTTGCTGTTTACCTGCCCTACGGCTTGACCCCTCCTGTAGACAGATCTTGTAAAAGAGCTAATGCATGAGAATTACTTTATCTTTTTTGTCTCACTTGCGCCAGAAGTTTGTGCAAGGAGAAAAAAGCTGAGTGCCAAGTAGGTGCTGAGCTGACGGCTGTGGCTCCAAGGACACTATTTCACATGTCCTCACTGTCAGGCAGTATTCGTTGGTATTGTTAGTGCCAGGGGCACCTTCTGGTTTCTTCTTCACCCTAGAAGTGCAAATTGTGCTCTCCTGTGTGTGCTCCAACAGCTCCTAAGTCCATGCTGTAGAGGATTGAACTTGATGTGTTTCAGCAGGCCAGACTCATTGTTATAAACTATGTACAGGCATTTTCCTGTACCACCTCATCCTTTGGAGAAAGGATGCAAAACTCAGCATGGTGTCTGATCTGTGCTTAGTGACGACCCATATGATGTCTCAGCGAAAGAGCCTCCGAATGAGGCACTCAAGAAGAGACTTCTGTAACATCTGCTGCCACAGGGGAGAGGAGTATTTTACACTCTCCCAGCATCTTTAATCCCAGAGGAGTTCAAAGTGCTTTTTTTTAGACTGCTTTTTTAGCTACCAGAGGTGGTGGCAAGTAGAGGGAAGGAGAAGAATTGAGAGGTCGTTATCTGGGTGAGAGCACCTGGAATCAGATCCTTCTCCATTTTTGCAATTGGAGCTGTAGCTCCTTCCCCGCTCCATGCCCTCTGCCATGGTAGTAGCTGAGTGGCTTGATGGAGCCAGCACTTGACCTAGGGTGCTAGTGGCTTGCAGTAGGAAGCCGAGGACTCTGCTGTGGTCCCAACATGGGCATATGGCCCAGCAAAGCAAGGAGAATGCTGGGCACATCCCCTGCTGAGTCATGTCACAAAGAGCTGCTGCATGCACCAGAAGATGGTTATGGCAGACCTTTGGCAGGGTGAGGAGAAGCAGGCAAGCCAAAATCTGCCAGTCCATCTCCATAGTTGTGGTCTCAGTCCAGATTTGACCTGCCTGAAGGGGTGTAGGAAGGACATCTATCTCTTGTGACAATACTTGTGTGAACTTTTGTACCCCATAACAAACCACCTCCTACTTTTTCTGAGTCACAGCAGCCCCCGTCAACCCTGCTGCCAAACCCACCGGATTCTCTCACTACCCTTTGCTGTTCAAAGGAGAGTTCCCTCTTAATTCAGCAGTGTGAGAGATCACAACTTGACACTCAGTGCTGTGTGGCATTTGGTCTCCTTGGCCACTCTCAGCTCTGAAGGTCACCAGCATCTCCTCCAAGGCTGCCTCTTGCATTCAAGGAGCGCCCAGTGCCACCGGCATGGTGGGGACAGGCTTTTGTGGCATGGATCTGTTGCAAATAAATGTAAATAAAAATGCAAATGGATTTTTAGCTGAGCAGGTCAGCACATGGGGAAGGCTCTGGCAGCGGTGGTGAAGGCATGCTGATTCACAGCAGGCAAGGTGATTGTCCTGAATTGGTATCCTCTGCTCCCATTTCACTCCTCTGATCTGTGAGTATTTCCCTACTGCTGCGCAGCCTGGGCCATGCGTGGCCCATGTGCGAAAGGCGAGGAAGGGGGCAGAGGGGAGAGACGGCCACCAGAGCCTGGCAGAGCATGGCATGTCATTGTCACTGTGTGAGGGAGAGAGCTTGCTTGCAGTGAAATGACTTTCTGCACTCAAGAAGAGACTTCTGTAACATCCACTGCTAGGGGGGAGAGGAGTATTTTACACTCACCCAGCACCTTTCATCCCAGAGGAGTTCAAAGTGCTTTTTAGACTGCTTTCCTAGTGCTAAGAAAGGGGTGGGTGAGCAACTTGAGCGTGAAGCATCCTTCACTGCTGCAGCCGTGGCACTGGGAGCTGGAGATCTTTTAAAGCACCCACTTGGTCTGGAGAGCAGAGCAACACCACAGCACAGCAGTGCGTTGGGAGCCCGGAGGAAGAGCTGCCTAGGGTTGTTTTGAGTATTTTAAGAATTTTTTTAAGGGAGGGTGGGTTATGTGAGAGGAAATAACACAGATAGGGGAAGGTAAGCAACCTCTTTTTGAGCTGGGAGGCCAAGGATGGCTTTAAGGGGAGAGCAGGGAACAGACTGCAGATATATTTGCTGTGCAAAGTGCCATCAACCAGATACAACACCCTCTGCCAGAGAGATTTTTCACATCAAGCTAAGGAGGAAGCAGCACTTGGCTGGAGCAAACAACATAGCCTTGCTCTGGTGACACATGTCACCTTTCCTAGTCCTGGTTCCCCAGCCCAGCAAGGTTGTAGAAAACCTGAAGGATCTGGAAAAGATGACAACTTTGTTCCAAGGAGGAGAGGTGTAGTTTTCTGGGATGATCCAAGTCTCTTTAATTGAGATTGCACAGCCAGTGGCAGTTTTGCTGACATCTGTAAGTCACAGCACAGAAAGACAGCAGACAGTGCCACTGTCCTGCCTTACAGGTCTCAGGGCAGGGAGGACATGGAAGAAGTGGAAGAGCTGGTAGAAGATGGAGGGTCTGCTGCAGTGAAAGGGCATGTAAGGTTGGACAGGGTGGTGCTAGTATCCATATCAGGTTGAAGAAGAGGACAGCCATCAGTTTCTCATTGGTGTCGCCCCATCTCACAGAGGATGTTGTCCCAAGGGCAGGTCTCCATCCTGCTGTGCTTTCAAAGAGCTCTGTGGCCAATGGCTTCTCTGCTATGAGTCCACACTGATGTGCAGAAGAGCTTGGATGCTGCACAGGAGAACGAATGGAGGGGACTGTGGCTGTGGTCACCCATCTCCATTGGCCTCCCTACTGCTTTCTAGCTTTCTCAGATGGTGGAAGATGGTGCTCACACCTTGCAGCCCAGGTACTTCCAGCCACACTTTGATGTGCCTTCCCTTGGCCATCTGTGTCAGGTTGCCATGCTTGTCAAGCTTGTGTTCAGTGCAGCAAGCTTCAGCAGCAGAGCCAAGGCATCGCTGGCGTGTGTTGGATGCTGCTTGCAAAGCCTGCAAGCAGACAAAAAGGTCATTTCGTCTGGGGGGGCAGGAGGACAAGAGGAGCATAAGGAGTGATGCCACGTGGGTTTGTCACATTCCCTCGAGGAAAACAAAGCATCTCTGCTATGACAGGGGAGCAGCAGGGAAACAGCAGAGAGATGAAAACTGGCTCACCCCTTAGCAACCCTCTCCCGCGTCTCTCCTCTCATGTGTCTCTTCACCACCAATGGTAGGGAATAAAAAGGGAAAAGGGGGAAAAAAATATATATAAAAAAAGCAGCAGCGAGATGGGTTCTGAACTGATGCCAAAGCTGATTTAATTAGATGTATTGAATTCATTAACTTCTGAACGACGTGGCTGCTGCGCGGCACAAATGCCGAGCTGCGAGCAGTGACGGCAGCGCAGCACCGACCTGCCAAAAGGTTCAGCAAAGCAGAAGGATTGACCTACTTCCATCGGCTCTGCCAGCAGCACAGGCAGACACCCTCCGCTCGCTGTTGCCGCGCTCCCTGGAGGGCTGTGTGTCCCTCTGCCCAGGGGAGAGCTCTTCTACTGGGCTGGGGGGCTTCCAGGGAGCCCTGCCATCGCCCATAGATTCCAAACACAAGCCCAGGGCTGAGTAAATGCGTGGCCAGGGGAGGCAGCTCGCTTAGAGCATGGGCTCTTGCTCTCTATGCTGATTGCTGGCTTCTAGCTGACACTGATTTTCTGCTTCTCCCACCTATTGCATCCTTAAAAAATACTCCATTATTTTCTGATAATGGACCTAAATGCTGTTGCAGCTGTTAAGAGTGATAAAATCACCCGTGCACACTGCCATGGCAACGTAACAGCAATTGCTCGTCACTCTTGATATGTCTCTGCTCTTTGGCATGAGCACAGATATGTGGTTTTGGATGAGAATTGCCCGGGAATTACCCAAATCTGGAAGATTTGGCTTTGTTTATGGGCTCTGACATGGATGTGGAGCCGCTGGGCAGCTCCTGGCCTTGCCAACGACTCCTCAGAGCATGGTGTGCTACCCTTTGCGCCTTGCTGCGAGCCCTGGCAGTGCAGATTGCATCTCGAAAGAGCTGCTGGCACCGGGGAGGAGGCTTCTGAAAAAGAAGTTTGTTTCCAAATGAATTTCATAACCATTATCAAGATCGCTGGGCGTCTGCTCCCAGCCCCACAAGTGTAGATCCTGCTGAGTGCCAGGGTCCTGCCCACAGACATTGAGACCAGGATCGCTGTGAGGTCAGTGAAGTGCCTCCTCTCCCAGCTGGAGGAGTTTAGCAACTGAGTGGCATCCTGATCTTCTGCCTCTGGTACCAGCCACGATCCAGCCCCTTCTCATTCATTTGGTAGCCCTCTCCACCCATTAGTGTCAGTGGAAGTAAATGTCCTATCAAATCAGAGGTGTTGTGTCAAGTGAAGAGAGAAAGTGGATGTCCTGAGCCACCAGCCTGGCAGTGATACTCTTGCGGTAGGGAATGTTTGCCAAGACTTTTAGAGCTATAAGACATTAACAGAGATGTTAATGAAGTACTTAGGTATAGAAGTGATGTATAAAACCCTAGTGTAGGTTTTGTTGAAGATCTCCATGTAACTAGACAAGGTGCTGGCATGGGAAGGGTGCTTAGACACACCATCAGTCTCTCCTGTTTATCAGTGTTAGCTCCAGGTTGGTAACACCAGGCCTACCACACAGATCTAGTGGTAGTCACCCATTATGTTGGGGAACTTGCCGTTTCTGTGGGGATATGAGGCAAAGCAGCATTGGGAAACTTGTCTGAGGTTATGTAGAGGAGACAACCAGGATATTGCTTCCCCATCACCAAAGCTCTGGCCTTTTCCTCTTCTGGCCTCGAGCACAGTGGTTTCTTCTCCTGACCCCACAGCACCCCTCAGCCAGAGCAGAGAAGGGTCACTCGAGTGGGGAGATGAAAGAAGAAATGTTGTTTTACTGAGTAACATGAGGAAATTATATGGGAAGAAGAAACACAGGACAGACAGAAGGAACCCAGCTGTCTGCTTCTGCAGAGATGTCTCTTCATAGCATTGAGGCTGCTTTCAGGACTCATGATTCAGCTTTCAAGTTGTTTGTTGATACTTAGGTTGTTTTCATTTTGACTTCATCTGTTGACAAGGTGGTAAGAGCCCTGCAGAGGACATGTATTTCTCCATCAGGTATGACTAATTGTACTGGGACAGCCGTGTGCGTGATAACACTTCTGTTTTTCTCTAGAATAGCTCCATTACAGACCTCCTGGCAGCCGAGCCCCGGCGAGTGTTTTTGCAGGAGTTTTGCTGATTGTGCAGCCCAGATAACCTGTAAGTCAACAAACATCGAAAGTGTTGAATATTCAGCTCAAAACTCAGAAGAGGACTTGTTTCGATGCTTGTCTGAGCTGAGCTTTTAACCGTGTGTTGTCAGTGCTTTTCAGGAAACTTACCTCTCCTGAGATGCGTCACCTGGCGATAAAGCGCTCTGGTTTAGGAAGAGCATCCAGGAGCTCTGTGAAGGCCAGGGCTTGCATCTAAGTGCCTGGTCCCTTTGCAGTTCAGTCTTGTGCTTTGCTTTCCCCATCCTCTTCTTGGGGAGCTGAAGTCAGTCCATGTGAAATGGATGGACTTTTAATCAAGAGCCAATAGTGTGATTTCTCCTAGTCTTGCACTCAGAACACAGTCTCCCCCAAAGAACCCAGCACATGTCAGAACCTGGTAGACACTTTCTCTGGATGTCTGCTGCTCTTCATCCTTTTTCTGCAGGAACCCAGGAGTTCTGGTGTCACCCAACAGCTGATTTTAAACTTCCTGTAGTTAAACTGGTTGCCCATTGTTCCTCAGCATGTATGTATGTATGTATGTATGTGTGAAAGCCAAGCCTAGGTCCCTGAAGAAGTGTGTTGGCACCCTGACCTCCATATATCAGCTCAGCGGTCAACAGCATTGTTCAGAGAGGGCTTTGATGTGCAACTTCTCCCATTGGCAGAGTTTAATTTTTGTATGGATTACTACAGAAAGCTCTCTACAAGAGGCTATAAGTTGAAAGCTGTGCTTGCTTTTGATGGAAATCATTGCTTGCTCCTCAAGGAGCTTTTTAGTCATCTGAAAGCTGCACTGAAAGCATGTCCAACATATGGATTAGCAGAGATCTTCTTGCCCCTTCCTCTGTCCCTGTTCCCTGATGAGGGAAAGCAGGTTTTCCTGCCTGCAGCAAGGCACCCCTCTGGTTTAGGACTGAAAGACTACTTCCATAGTGATGCTGGCATGGGGCTGTAATTTCTAGTTGAGTGTTACAGTTAGTAGCAGTTGGAAGGGTGATGTACGAGGAGGTAGTTGGTTAGTGTGGGGCTTTTGCTGGTGTTGACTTCTCATAGTAAGCTCACCAAAGGACCACTTAGTTTTTCTTCCCTCTTTGCTATGTTGGCTTTGTTTGTGGTTGGAGGAGTTACCTAAGAACCTCTGGGCATCCGAACCCTGGGCAGAGCTCAGGGTGTGAGCTTGGCGTCTGAGGACACCAAGAAGGAGACTGAACTCCTGAAAGTGTGAGAAAGCTCTGGACCGTGAGAGAGAGCATGTGGCATCGTGGCCTTATGACCATGATCTGCCCAGTGTAAACTTGCCACAGATGAAGCATCCCTTGCAGGAGGTTTTCCATGTGTCTGCAGCTCTTCAAAATAAGGATGTTGTCCCATGGACAGGAGTGACCTGTCGGTGTTGAGGGTAGTTCCCCTCACTCTGTTGGACGCACCGCGGCGGGAAGAGGAGGTGTGCTGGCTGCCTGCTCGGCTCTAAAACTGATGGCTGGGCAAAGTCTGTCCTTGTCTGGACTCCAAGTTGCGGGCTGCTGTGCACAAGGCCTTCACACAGCTTCCTTAACAGGCTCCTTTTCACTTTTTCCAGGGACTTGCACTGTGCTTCATTTCAGAGGGATCCAGTGAATTAACATATTGTTGCTGCTGCCTGGGTAATTGCGTGCCCGGGGTCTGCTCTGCTCTGACACGGTCTTCCCAGCTTCCCAAACAGAAAGCATCCTTCTCCTCTGGCAAACAAGGCTGCAAAGTGTTGCCCTGAGACCTTGCTCAAAGGACGGAGTAATGGGAGGGTGGGAAGAGGAAGGGCAGGCCGTTTCCAAAAGCATATCTGGCTTTGAGACCTCACCTATCAATGAGGAGGAGGAGGTGGGAGTTTTAATTAATCTGTATTTCTGTACTAAGATACTAATTTTGAACTGAAGCTGTGGTTTCACTTGCTCATTTGCACAGACCTCAGTATGGGTGCAGTTACAAAAATGTAGGGCAGCACAAGGCACTACACAGGCTCAGAAACTGCTTGAAATTAGCCAGCATACAATGCAGGAGTTTCAGTAGGATTGAATCTCCATGATCTGAACCCCCTTCTGTACTGAAACCCTATGAATAGGTGAGTATAAAAATGCTTACTGGTCTCGCTTTCAAGTGCAAAAAAACCCACGTGTGGATAAACCCCTATAGAACCCTCTGAGGCCCTGTGAGAGTAGAAGACATCTCAAAAGACGGTGGTGAGAGTATCTTTAAAGCTGGACCAGCTTCCTAATGCAGATGCAGATTTGCATTTTTAAAACGATGCTGTTTGGTCAGAACTGAGTTCTGCAGGGGAGCTGGCAACCCTTAGGCTTTAGTCTCCAAAAAGAGATGTAGTTACATGCAGTGTGGGGAGGGCAGCTTTACCCTCCAGCGCGGCTTGGGTGTCAAGTGAGAGAGCAGGGAGCATCAAAGCTCTCTGATAGAAGTGAAGAGGTTGGATCATGGCTCTGCAATTGACCTCCTGGGTGTTCTGGAGTGAGGAGATGAACCTCTGCTCTTCAACCTCCTCCTCACCCAGCTCATGTGACAGTTGCCTCATGGTTTGTATGGATTCTTCTGAGAAAGAAGAGTTCATCAGCTATCTGTAAGGTCCCTTTTCATCTCCTCAGTTGTGACATTTCCTGTCTCTTAGCCACATAAATTATTTTGACTACTAGCAACACCCTTTACGACACAAGGGAAGGAGGGTGGAAGGACATGTTGGCAGTGTAGCTTGCTCAGCCCCCACCAGACCATTGCAGCTAATGGAGCAGGAGAAGGCTTTTTGTGGTGTGTTCATCCTGTGGAAGAGGCTGCAGCCTGTTTAATAGTCGGTGCTACTCACTGGCCTTAGGAAATCTATTTGTTCTCTAAACATATGCGTATAGAGGGTTGGGAGGAAGAGTGACTGCCCTTGTTTGTGCTGCAGCTGGGACGTGAACAGAGGCTCCTTGGCCACTGATGTCCAGAGATGGACAGTTCCATGTGGGTCCCTGTGGGACTGGATGCAGAAGTGGGGTTTGTCACATCCCAAGGGGAACGTAAGGTGGGGTGCTCAGGGGTGCCTTCTGGGCCTTCACAGTTTTGGGATGTGATTGTTTCTCTCAACTTTTTCACTTGGGGGATATCACTGTACCTGAGCTTTGAGTGATTCCCACCCTTTCCTCTGAAGCCTCTGCCCTGGTGGCAGTCAAGAGATGGCTTGTGTGACTGTAGGATAATTCAGACTGAAAGGGACCTCAGGTGGATCAGACCAGATTGCTCATGACTTCAGTCAGTCAAGTCTTGAAGATTTCTAAGGATGAAGGTGCACAGCCAACTCCACGGCTTGACTGTATTCACATGGAAAATGTTTTTCTGCAGCATCCAGCCTGAACCACTCTTGTTTCAAATAACATGTGTTGTCTCTCATTCTTCTGCCAGATACCTCCGTGGACAACCTGGCTCTGTGTTCTTGATGACCTCCCTGCAGATGCTGGGGGCTGCTGCTGGATCCCTTAAAGCCATCTTTTCCCTTGGCTGGCCCATCTCCCTCATCCTCTTCCCTCCACGAGTCCTGCAGCTCCTGGCCAGCTTGGTGCTCCTCTGCTGCACTCCCTCGAGTTTGTCAATGTGTTTCTTGTACAAGGGGGTGCCCAAAACTAGGTGCAGTGTCTAGATAGGGTCTTACGAGCACTGAGATCTCTTGCCTTGACCTACTGGCTGTGGTCCTGCAGCCCAGGGTGCTCTTGGTCTTTCCTGCAGTTTGCTTGTTGCAAGGACTGCCAGATAAGCCCTCGACCGGTGGCAGAGCTGCTCAGCTGGATTGCTGGACTCTGCATAGATGATTTCTTAAATGGGGCCTGTCACTGTGCTTGGAAACCCTGTTTCTCAAGCAGCCGTCAGAGAAGAGGAGCACTGTGGAGCCCTGCAGTGACAGCGATCAGAGGGACTGAGCTTGGGCAGATAAGGCAATGAACAGTTCTGAGGAAAAACATCAAGAGGTTTGGTGTTATAATTAACCACCACCTCACTCATCCGCGAAGCAGATTCTTACGGCTTCCTGTGGGGCTGTGACTGTTGATAGTGGTGAGGTCCTGCAGTGCGAAGCGCTGAGCACACCGTGTTTGCTGGGCTTTCTGCTCAAGGCGAAGCGCGGTGCCTGGCAGCCGCGCGGGGGGAATTGGCCGTAAAACAGAGAGATACCGAATGGAAACAAAATGCTGCAACTTCGTTTTGTGCCCCCAGTAGTTAGTGTGTGCTTGAAACCAGCAGCCTATAGTCTTTAAGATCCCAGAGCCCTGGGAAAAGATCAATTTTTTATAGTATATTAATTTTAAAAATGCCGGGGGTTTTTTTGGTTGGTTTTTTTTTTTTAAATTTTATTAAGTGCAGTGTGGTAGAAATAAAAGACAAAATGGAGAAAGACAGAACGACCTGTACAATTGTTTTAAGGTTTTTCTGCTTTTCCATTCTTGTTCTTTTCAGGAAATGAGACTGCCTATATATAGGATAGGGATGAAACTGCGCATCACCGAGCTACCTTTCAACTCACAAAGTGACCACACACAAAAAATAGTGAAAAACTGTGTTCTTACTAGTGCAGGAATCCTGGCCCTGGCCTGCAACTGTAGTAGGGTGAAGATTTGCATTTTCAATCAGCGGTTTTCCTATTTACTCTTCCACTTCCTACCAGCTAATTTGAGGCTGTGTTAATGGTAAATCTGGAATGCGGAGCAACTCACCTGCTTGTTTTGCTTTTGTTTCCAGGCTTTTGTAGCTATGGATGCTCTCCTGAGGAGGTGCATCACCCATTCCTGCTCCTGGGATTGGGATGAAGAGCTGGGAGTGAGGAGGAACTGCAGTGTGCTGCCATGAGTTGCTTTTTGCAAGGGCAGAGGCTTGCTGGCATGTTGTATGGTGCTGAAAAGCAAAAAATCCTCACTCTTCTTGTGGTTTTTTTTTTTCTTTTTTTGAAGGACAGCTACTATTTCCTGATAGAATGCAAATCAAGGTGATACAACAACAGAAAAAAAAGTCCTGAAAGCAATTGCACAGGTAAACTCAGACCGCTGGGGAATTCCTGAATACAGTTTTTTAGCTTCTGGGTTTTTTTCAGTTCTGTATATGATACTTATTTGCCCGCTCTTGCACGATTTTATATCCTGCTAGGCCTCTTGCTCATGAACTACAGTGCTACTTGCATTTTGCAGGGCTCCCTGTCAGTCTGCATGAATCTAAGGCAGTCGGTGCTAGGATTTGCGGTAAGCAGTGTCTCTGTTTTGGCTTTGCCTGTTAAGCTCACACTACAGATTGCCCTGTGCCTGTACTGATGGTTTGCCTGGGAAGATGTGCCCAGAAACCTTCAGGAAGCTCAGGAAAAGAAAGAGGAGAGGTGGAAAACAAAGAGAAGCCAACAAAAATTAACCTAGTAACTTGAGAGCTGGATTTGACCCTCCTGAGGCGCCTCAAGTGCTCAGCACTGCCTTAATGCAGTGACAGGAGTTTGTCATCTCCTCACTCCAGCAAAAGAAGCTCACATTTGCCCCGTAGATCTCCCTTGAAGGGGCTGATCAGAGCCTTGCTCATGCCAGGCTCAGTAGCACCGATCCTATAGCGCATTGTGAGGGTGGGAAACAGAGACTTGCAGAAACAACGGAGGAGAAAGACATGTCAGGCAAGAGAGAGCTGCAGGACTGCATGACCTGGGGAATATTCCCAGGTATGTCCAGAGATATCTGCTACAACCCAGGTCTCATTGGGTCACACTGTGGTTGCTCTCTGGCTTAACTGTGGGTAAGAATGATAATCATCGTGTGTCAGTGGGTTTAGTTATCAAGTATTGCTTAAATGTAAAATTAACAGCCATGTTGGCGTCGGCAGGGCAGCGAGCCTGGTGCAGCTTTTATCTGCTTCAAACCTGGGGATGAAGGAGGAGAGGAAAATGGCTTGACCAGTTTGGCAGGCGCATAAAGGTCCCAGAGTTCAAAGCAGAGGAGCAGCAGTCAGATACCCAAACCCGCCTGAGCTTCCGCTGATAAGTCGCATTTCAAAGTGAAAGGCAATGCTGTGAAGGGGCTCTGTCAGGTGGCTGGAGCCTCCAGTCCCCTTTAAAAGGGGATTTCGTAAGGAGTAATATGGACAGAAATGGCGTCTTTTGTGGGTTTTACACATTCCAGGCATGCCAGGACTGTTCCTGTCAAGGATGGGCAGTCTCTGGGGTTTCTGGGTTTGGGTGGGTTTTTTTGTTGTTTTATTTTGTTTTGTTTTTTTCTTTCCAAAATATTTGCCACGAATGAGCAGCTAAAGTGGTGAAAAATAAATGAGAGTTGCAAAATCATTACAGTAGCAGTAATGGAAACTATGAGGTGCTTACACTCAAACTGGCAGTGGGGGTTTCACCCTGCCGTCTACGCTGCTGCGCTGGTGGGATCACGACTTTTGCTGGCTATGCCTGCTTCATGGTGGATGATTTAAAAGCAGAGCTTTAGCTGTTGGTTACCCAGAACCTCAAAAACCATTGGTTTAGGCTTTTTTAGAAGCTACACCTTCTCAGCTGAACACTAGTAAGTATGAACTCCTGTAAGTGTCAGAGCAGCATGTGGAGTTGCAGCATCTTTACATACAGCAGTGTTAATTTCTGCAGGTGTATGGACACAGGAGTGGGGTACAGCTACTCCTGCTTCGGATGCACTTGCTTTGGTTTCTGCAGGCTGTGCCAATTTGGATTGCACTTGTACATTTTGACATAAACAGGGTTTTAATTGATGCAAGTGTTCCCATAAGTGAAATCACAGTGCCTTCAACCTTAAAGGGCGCCTTAACTGTGCCTTCACAGCTGGTAAAGCACTAGATGGTTTGTGCAGACCTGACCTGTTAGGTGGGTGTTTACTTCATCAGCCTACACTGGCGATCCTGCCCCTCTACTCTGCGTCCAGTTCTGGGGCCCCCAACATAAGACAGACATGGAGCTGTTGGAGCGAGTCCAGAGGAAGCTGTGAAGATGATCAGAGGGCTGGAGCACCTCCCCTACAAGGACAGGCTGGGAGAGTTGGGCTTGTTCAGCCTGGAGAAGAGAAAGCAATGGGGAGACCTTATAGCAGACTTCTAGTACCTGAAGAGGCTACAGAAAAGCTGGGGAGGGACTGTTTACAAGGGCATGTAACAATAGGATGAAAGGCAATGGCTATAAACTGGAAGAGGGTAGATTTAGGCTAGATGTGAGGAAGAAGTTTTTCATTGTGAGGATGATGAGGCCCTGGCACAGGCTGCCCAGAGGAGCTGTGACTGCCCCCTCCCTGGCAGTGTTCAAGGGGGCTTTGAGCAATCTGGGCCAGTGGAGGGTGTCCCTGCCCATGGCAGGGGGATGAAACTATATGAACTTTAAGGACCCTTCCAACCCAAACCATTCTGTGATTCAGTGTCGTCTTTGAGACCCATGCTGCTCCGGCTGCTGTGGTTCCATGTGCCCAGAGGTAGCAGGAGCCCAGGGATGGCTGAGAAAGCCATAGCCAGAGGTGTTACTGTCATCATCTCGTTAGCTTGAGTGCCTTGAGGAAGATGGCTATAAGAGCTTGTTCAGACCTCAGACACTCCTGAGACACCCTACACAAACACTCAATGCCTTTGTCAGCAGCACTGTGCTGATGGCAGCTAGCTCAGCACCCCTGTGAGCTGGAGCTGCATTGCTGCTGCACTGCAGATGAGAGTAATTCTTCCATGGGGGAGCAGAAAACTGAGCCAGGCTCATCACAGCAGAGGCTGAGCCATGGGGCCACGGATACCACCCTGAGAATTTGCTTTTCAACCTGGGTTTGGCCATCACAGGAGAGCAGTCAGAGGGTGAGACACAGAGGGTGGGAAAACATCTCTTTGAAAGTGGCAAAAAAAGAGACACCGTTGGAATGAACAATGAACCTTCTGGCTTGGTTTTATTAAGCATGGGTATGGTTATTTCGTGATGAACAGGTACGAGACTGGATTTAGGACGTGGTTTCTGAAACTCCATCTCACCCTCCAACATGGGCTGATGTTACGGAGAAATCTCAAGGCTGTTGCCTGGGCTGTTCTGGGTCTGTGGGCAGAGAAACTTTAATCACCAGGGTTGTCATCAAGTGCTGCACTTGCGAGAAACAAGGAAGGAAGAGCTCGTCTTGGTGCTCAACATAAATATTTTTCACCTGAGAGGAATCTGGTCTTGTAGCTTTCTGGGCTGCTTGCCATTTTGGGTTTGTTTCCTTAAAAAAAATAATAAATTCTTTGCCCCATCAGTGCTTCCAACCACAAAAATTTGGAAACAAAAAGTTGGAAGGTGTATATTCAGCAGCGAGCTGTGTTTTTACTGGGCCTATCTCACATGGGATGGTTTTGAGGTGGATTTTGCTCTGGCCACTCAAGGTCTCTGCTGTGGAAATATTTATCACAGTGAAACGGTAGCAAGCAGCAGCAGAAAAAAACCCGACTTTTGTAATAAGTAAGTGTGTTTCTCTCACAGGTCACAAAACAAAACTTTTCCAAACACATTTGGGAAAGTTTTGTTTTGAACCAAAATAACTTATCCACTGTGTCATCTAGAGTGGGAAAACAAGCGGGCCTTGAGTTGTATTGTAAGGGAGCTTTCATCCATCTGACCACAGCAGAAAGTTACATTGAGATTCTCTGTTTTCCTTCTCTTGGTGTGTCCTTGCTTGCTGTTTTGTGTTTCAGCATGTCCGTTTTCCCCCTTTTTGCTGGCTTAAGAGTTTTGTTAGGGAGACAAAACCACGTAAAAATGCTAATGTCCTTGGGAAGGCTATGGCAAGTGATGCAGTGGTGAAGGAATGCTGACAACCTGTAGAAGAGCCAGTTTTTGACAGCATGGGAAGTGGTTAGCACCTCATTTGACGTCCTCACATCAAAGCTGGACAGTAGGCTGGTAGAGATGCTCTGAACCACAAATTGCTGGGCTTCAGGCAGAAATCACTGGGTGAAATTCTGTGGTCTTTATTAGGCAGGAGGTCAGACAAAACTGTGTAGCTGGTTTCTCTCAGCTTTTACATTTTATGAATTGCATAGTCAGGGGATTTTTTCCCCCCAGTTTCCATGAAAAGTTTGATTAGTAGCATTCAGACAACAGAACCCATCTGTGCTCTTGCCTTTTCATCATACTGTGTTGCTTTTGAATTGTCCTAGGAGGGTGAAATTTGGCTTGTTATTTAAATTTCAGTATGGGTGGCAAAAGCAACTCTACCTTGGTTATTATGGGCCTCCCGTGACCACAGGAATGGATGATGCCTAATGCCAGCCCTGATTTAACAAACATCTGAGAACCGTCTCATCGCCGCAGCATAGCCAACAACTGTCTCTTCTCTGTTCCTCGTGGGAAATGTACACCACAGGATCATGCATTGAGGCAAGGACAGGAGGAAAGCTCGTAAGGCAGCACGAGTGCTCTTGCTAGTGGCCAGATGCTCCATCTGCCAGCCATCAAACCTGGGGCCAGCAGCACCAACAGGAAGGTAAGAGGTATCTTAGTTACCTGTCTGTCTGAGAGTCCCTGAACTCCAACTCCAGTCCCACACAGCGCCTTCTTGTTCAGGGGAATTTGGGAAAGTCCAGAGCAATGCAGTAACTGGAGTAGTGAAGGGGAAAGTCCTGTGTCAGAAACACAATGAAAATATAATAATACGAAGTAATGTCACCTTCTTTCCCAGTATGCAGCTGGGATGAGAACGCGGGCAGGAGCAGAGCACTTGCTATCTGCAACCTTTTCTTCTTTGCCAAATGTGTCTTGCACCATGGTGCTACCTGGCACCTGGGGATTTCAGCAATGCAGTGAGCATTCCTGGTTGTATGCCCCAGCTTTGGCCTGTCTTTATGGTAGCTTGGACCCCCTTCCCTTAGTAAGAAAGAGCTCCAACACCCTTCTTGTCCTATAGCAAGACTTCCTCAACAGGGACTTCATCAGGTTTTCTGACTCATCTAGGGCAATAGGGTAATGTCTTTTGACAGAGGGTTGTCCTGTGCAGTTGCGTAAAAGCGAGGTCTCAGTGCAGCAGCAGGACAGAAAGGATCCCTGCAACTCTGGAGAGCAAGCAGAAGCAGGGAGGTGACTGTGCCTTAAAAAGGGGGCTGGTGTCTGCACTGGAAGGATGGGGAAATGCCAGGAAGAATTCGAAGGAGAGCCACAAATGGTTTGGGATGGCCAAAGCATACCTCCCTGGTGGGTTTGGGATTGCCAAAGCAGACCTCTCAGGTGACGCTTAGGGAGATGAGTTTGCATGACTAACTGAGATGAAAGCTTGCAAGGAGGTGATTTGGTTGCTGTGACTAGTGGAAGAAAGCTTCGGCCAGCAGGTTGGGGATGCAGAAGGAAGTGGAAGTTTTATGACTTTTTCCAGATCTCAGGGTAAATCCCAGTGTCTCTGTAAGCTCATTTTTGTATGTTGTCTTCAGTCTGAAATGTTCGCCTTATGATGTAGGGATCTTGGTTGAAAAGGAGTGATCTGCATTGTATTGAAGGCAGGGCAGATCATTTGTGTCTATGCTCAGAGCTCCCAGCACTTTTGTCCCTCCAGCCCTGGGGTAGGGCAGTTCTCCCACAGTGCCGGGCACAGTGGACCAGAAGGCTCTGGAACCATCTTGCTTTAAGGCAGACATCTAAAGTAGATGGGTTACCAGCTGGTAATGGCTGGAGGTTGTCCTCCAGCAACTGAGGAGGGAGGCCAGACAGCTGGTTGAGACGTGGGCTCCTGCACTTCGGGTGTCCATGAGGTGAGCCCCCATCTCACTGCCTGCATGAGTGTAAGGGGCTGCTAGAACAAGGCACCTAATGAAGATCTGTCTGACACCATTGAGACAAAAATAAGACAGAAACTTTAATCAGCACTCAGAAGCTGACCAGTCCCTGGAGGTCCTGTACCGAGCCTGACCCACTTGCTGGCCCTCAGCAGTGCAGCACCCGGTGTTCCATCAGCCTTTGGAGGACAGTGCTCTAAAATGAAACAAGGGGAAGGCAGTAAGTGGTAAGACTTTATTAAGAATGAGTTGGGGCATTTTGGTCATGATTAAATGCAAACCTACCTTCTGCAGCTTTTCTTTTCTCGAGTTGCTCAGAAAGAAGGAAGATCTTTGGAGAGATTTGCTTTCAACATGATGAAATAGTTTCCCCATTTCCTGCCTGCACCCTGCCTGCTGCATCCCAGTCTCTCCTGCCACACTGTGTTTGAGAAGCTGCTGTGAATGAGTGTCTGTCCTTGGGGCTGAGCTCCAGCACCGTAACTGGCCTGGGATGAAGGGGCTACTCCATTCCCAGGTGACAGAGGGAGGGCTTTTGCCACTGGCGAGTAGCAGCATGACTGTTTTGCCACATGTCCCCGTGTAGGCAGGACTACCTGCAGCAGAAGCTCCTGATGAAATGAGGCTCCCTAAAGGAGACATGACTACCTGGTAGTGGCTTCAGACTGGGGCATGCAAGTGGGCAAAGCAACAGTGGGTAAAAAAATCAAATCAAAAATCTCTGAGCTTTGAGGAGACAATAGCAGTGGACTATTTGCAGCAAACCATAGCCAATGTCCCCTTCCAGGAGATGCAACTGGGAAGGATGATTTCCACGTCCTCCTCAGAAGGGCTGCTGAGCTGCCAAACAAGGACCAAGCTTTCACCCTCCTGTGTGTTGCCATCCTGCAGGCTGCAGCTGGGATGCTCTTAGCCCTTGCTGGACCTCAGGAGGATGCAGGGTGCTGGCACTCACTGGCATGCTGAGGCCTAGCCAGACCCCCTGGGAAAAGGGTGCTCTGGGGCCTTCGGACAACACTCCTGCAAAGCGAGAGCAAAGCACCTGCCTGTGCACAGCCCCTCTCTGTGCACAGCACACCTTGGCTTGGTATTTTTTCTATTTTTCTTCTTAGCTTTGTCATTCTGACTAACTGAGGTACAAACCCCTTTCACCTTTGTCATTCATTCACTGGTGGGTGGCTGAAGGTTGGGGTTTTTTTGGTTTTAACTGATGGGTGACAATGCGATTCTAAACATAACATTGGTGGTGTGTTTTTAGAGCTGATGGAGACGTGTGAGTCATTATGGAAAATGTGAGAATGGTGTGTTTTGTGGGATACATTTTTAATCCCTGAATTTAATTCTCAGTTTTGAATGAATCAAATCAGCTAATGGGGCTGCAAAAATGGAGTTTCCCATTTTCTTGCTGAGGTGTTTTTGGGGTTTTTTGTTTACTTTTAACCAAAGTGTTTACTCACATATGAAGATTTCTGTATCAGTAACAATTTCTGATAAACAAGTTGATGGCAAAAGTAAAGTGAGGGTGAGGAGGAGACAGGAATTGGGTTTTGGGTCTCTGACATTTTTTATTTTATTTAAATTTCAGCAAAATGCCATTTTGACCCACTTTTGATTCTCATTAGCAAACAAAATGACACTAGATGTGATCATGTGAACTTCAGAAATGCAGAAGGTTGGTTCATGTGTGGGAATATTCCAGCCTCTGCCTGTATCTGCTTTTCTCACTGTGACATCAAGACACTTTGCAGTGGTGGCAGGAAACAGGCCAGCCAAGCAACTACAGAAAAGGTCTTGGGCCTCAAACCAGAGGCACATAGGATGCTGGGCTGGTACAGTCACCTTGGTGCCTGGAGCGATGCTGGGAGCACCAAGCCTGGGGCCAGCGTGGCAGTGACACCATTGGGCTGGCTCTCTCCTGCCTGCTTGGAACCCTGTAGCTCTGGGGTACTGAGATGTTACCAAAACATAATGCTGTCTCAGCTAAGTCTGAAAAGAAAACAGCTCTCTGCTTGTAGCTGGAGAGAGATATGGCTCTGCTTTGCTTTTTCAGAGCTGCCCTGACTTTGTGCATGGCTCCGTATCCAAAGCCGCCTCCTGATGCCTGACCACCAGATGACAAGCAGAGGTACAAAATCCCTGTCCCCAGCCACTTGTGCAGAGAGAGAAGGCGACATACCCAGGGACCCGCCCTGGCATTGCTCCCTGAAGCTGGTACAAGTCTTGCTGCTTCCAGCTGCCCTGCCCATTCCCTGCCTGTCCTGTTGGGTTTATTTGCCTCTGCGGCAGCTTGGGACTGGGAATCAAAAGGATAAAGCGCAGTTTGGGGTCTGTGAGTGGCCGTGGAAACCTGGGGCAGGGAGATGGGAGCAAGGAGTGATCCTGTGCTAAGCCAGTGCAGGTGCTGGATCAGTGGAGGATGAACCGGCCCCTTGCCCACAACACCAGCAGGATTCTAACAGCAGAGGCCCTGGGGAGATATGCTCCTGTCTTTGGCACCTCCTCTTGCCCTGGTTAGCAGCCGTTGTTGGATGTGTTCCCTCATGCCAAACCTATTCATAGATGCCTAATCCTCTGCAGCCAACCAGCTCGGTGCCATGGACTTCTTTCCAGGAGCCAGATGTCAGTGCCATTATACGTGTGGCTTTTGAGTGACTCGTGCAAGGCCAGGCAGCAAGCCTATGGCTGAGCAGGTGTTGAAATCCAGCTCTCCCAAGCTTAGGGTTGGCAGCCTTTCCACCAGGAAATCCTTCATTTAACTTTCCACCGCAGCAGATGGGGTTGCATCAATGCGGGAGGGAAGTCTTGGTGTGCTTGTGCATCAATTCCAGCCCTTCTTTGCCTCCTCAGCTCTCCCCGAAGGCACCGACTCTCAAGGAAAAGACATTGGCCTATTACTCACTGTCCAGGAGAGAGCAGAAACAGAGCTGGATTGCCTCTGGCACCATGCACCAGAGAAAACAATGGGACAGTTTTGGGCAAGGTTCAAGTCAGGTCATGCAAGTTTGCAAACTGCTCCCACGGGGCTCCATCCCCAGCTCTTATCCGTGAGAGCCTGTCAGGTGTAGCGGCAGGTTTCTGTGCCACCCCTCACTTCTCTCTGCTTCAAAGAGGGAACAAGCTGCCCTGGAACAGGCTGACCTTTGGCATAATTCTTTCTTTTTTCTCCCCCAAATCAGGTCCACTTGAGTGAAAAACTGAGGAAAGCTAAAGCAACCCCACCTTTTGTCAGCTTTTCTCGCGACAGTGGCAGGGCTGTTGTTCTGCTCTTGACATTTAAGTGAGAAATCAATGTCACTGTGGGAGCGAACTCCCAAACAGGTGGTGATCACACACATATTAACCTGAACCAGAGCAGGAGGCACCACAGTGTCGTCCCCCTGCAGATCCGCCAAGGAGATCTCATCACCCTTTCATTGTGCTCAGAGTGTGGCTGGTCCAGAGGATGGTGCCCAAATAGATAAGGCTGTGGGCACAGATGTCTGGTTTGATTATTCTTTTCCTTTTTGCTACAGACCATATGGCAGCACGGGCAGCACAGATAGCTGGCAATCAAAAATTCCTGGGCTCCCTCCCTGACTTCGCAGTTCACTCATTTAATTTTCAAAGTGGTTTCCATCCATCGGCAAAGCTTGGTGCATTGAAAGTCCCCCCACCCCCTCAAAGCAAGAGCTCTCCCTCCTTACTGGAGATGCTTTTGAAAACAGTAATCACATCTTGCTTCGCTATCACAAAATTAGGGGCACTTAGTGCTTGTAAACTACTTTGGCACCAACAGATAAAAGGCGTTACAGACAGGTCGCTAATCAGTTTGATTAAGTAAAGCGCCTAAAGTTTGCCACCGCTGCCAGAGGATTGCAGGCTGATCCATCTATAACCCAGAGGAGTAAGATGAATTAGGTGCGATAAGGATTGTTTGGTTTCTGGTCTGTCAAACAGTGAATGAAATGACTCGGTGTTTATATGCCAGGTCACAGAGAAAAGTTTCTTGCGATTGGAAATGATTAGGCACGCTGATTAATGTTTCCGGAGCTCTTTGATCCAGAGCTGCCAGTTGGAATGAGTCTTGCTGCACAGAGACATCCCGACTGCCTCGTAGCCAAAGTGCAGGGGGTAGAAAATTGACTGAAAAAACGAGGGTGGGTATGGGGAGGCTCTGCCACAAGATACGGGTTTTCTCCATTGGGGACTCCAGGATTGCATTCTTTGAACCATCCTCTTATTCAAGGCAGTTCACAACTCGCATTGTTCCTGTCAGGTTTATTAATTTGAAAGAAAATACTCAGGAAGGCATCTAAACATGCAGTGCTGATAAGTGGACCTCAAGGTCTGCTAAGTTAAGAAGAAAGCATCTCTGGTTAGAGAAGAGCTTTAAAATGTAGCACTTACTGAGGGGTCTGCAGCTCTCATGGAACTGATGATGTTTCCTTGGTGTGGAGGGGCCGTCTCCTGCATATCTCCCTGTGATGGATGTTCCTTCTTTCAGCTGTAGGAGTTGCATTTCTAACCCTCAATTAGGATATCCTGCTCTTATCATAGGTGAGATACTTGAAATAGTTTAATGAGACAAGAAATGTCAAAATTTACTTGGATAAGAAGAATCTCCACAACTTCTTACCGTTCCCACATCACCCAACTGTTTGTCTTTTCCATGAAGATGATCATGGGACTGGAGCACCTCTCCTACAAAGACAGGCTGAGAGAGCTGGGCTTGTTCAGTCTGGAGAAGAGAGGGTTCCAGGGGGACCTAATCATGGCCTACTAATACTTAACGGGGTCCTACAGGAAAGTGGGAGAGGGACTCTTCACCAGGGAGTGTAGTGATAGGACAAGAGGGAATATTGTCAAGCTTAAAGAGGGCAGGTTTAGGTTAGACGTTAAGAAGAGGTTCTTTAGTATGAGGGTGGTAAGACACTGGCACAGGTTGCCCAGAGAGGTGGTGGCTGCCCTCTCCCTGGCAGTGTTCAAGGCCAGATTGGATGGGGCCTTGAGCAGCCTTGTCTAGTGGAGGGTGTCCCTGCCCATGACAGGGGGTTGGAACTTGATGATCTTTGAGGTCCCTTCTAACCCAAACCATTCTGTGATTCTATGAAATACAAGCATACATCAGTTTCCTGCCTTTGTGAAGCTGTGTTGTTTTCAAGCCTATGTTGTCGTCTTGTGCATGGCCTGAAACAATTATCAATTTAATTGCAGATAGTTTTCACAGAACTAGGTGTCTGCTCTGCTTACTTTCTGAGTTCTCAGTGGCTCCGCGGTGGCTGCTCAGCTGCTGCTGCCCTGCTTCTCATGCTCCCCCTTTCCTCCCCAGCTTCCACCGCTGCCCTGGCATGTTGCTGGGACAGGGAGCGGTGACGTGGGGTCTCCTGGAAGCCTGCAGACAGGGCCAATCAAAACACAGTTGGGCTTCACCCCAAATACCTCAAGGACTGCTGCTCCGAGCATGTTCCCATTGTCTCAGACGTCTCATTGTGCTTAATAGCGATGGAGGTGTCTGTATCGCTCTGATTTACAGCAAGCAAGGAGCTGGGGCCAGGGAAGGGAGGAGTTTGGGATTAGACATGTCTCCAGCTCCTCAGGGTAGGAATCACTGCTTAGCTGAAGCAATTTTGGAGAGGTATTTCAGATGTGACTTCTGCAGTAGAGACAGTTTCATGCTGCTGGAAGCCATGTCAAAGGTGTGCCGTGGTGCTTGGTGGCCCTGATGCCTCCCCAGGTACATGCCACCACTCGCTGCCTCACTTGCTGGCTGCCTCCCTCTGAAGCCGGCTTTCCTTTCCTCCAGCCCCAGTGTGCAGGACAGGGAAGCATTGGCACGAGTGATAAGAGCCACCCTCCTTATCCTGTCCATCTCAATATGGATCCTAGCAGGGAAACAGCAGGTGGGATGGTGAGTTTAAAGGTGCTTAGCCAAAAATCACACAATTCCATCAGTTTGCCTCATCATTGCTACCACAGTTAACCCTGTGGCTGCTGGCCCTGGGGTGGTTTCTCTGCAAGGTGCTTTTTAGCATGACTTCCTATCTCAAGCTGTGACAAGGGCTTCTGGTGGGCTGAGACCTTTGGCTGCAGTCAGATTTGCCTTCACTGGTAGGAGTCATGTTATTTTTTTCCTTGCTTTCCTGGGAGGTTGCTGCGCCCACTCTGCATGCCAGCTCATGTCCAGGAGGCAGAAGGGCAGGGCCTGTACTTTGGGCTGGCACACGATGTGGAGCATGAAACAGTCAGGGGGAAGCATGGGCAGCAAGGAGGGTGAGACTCTCTGCCCCTCCGGGCGGGCTTAGACTGGGCAGAAACTTGGCACAGACAATGTCTGCCAGGTGTCCAGGGTAGGGTGCAGCCCAGGCCATTAAGAGTCTAGGTATGTGAGAGCTGGAGCTGCTGTCTGAGCTGAGGGATCTTTAACTCTTTGTGTCTTGGGCACTCATTGCAAACAAAGACTGTTGCATCCTTACTGTTTTCTGCTCCCAATTCAAAAGGTTGGGACATTTTTTTTCCCTGGACATAAATATATAGCAAAGTGCTGTGACCTGTCATGGTTTAACCCCAGCCAGGAACATCAGATCTTGCTCACCCCTTCCCCAACAATGGGATGGGGAAGAGGAGGGAAAAATACCCATGGGTTGAGATACAGACTGTTTCACAGGTAAAGGAAAAGCTGCACACACAAGTAAAGCAAAACAAAACCAGGAATTTATTCCCCATGTCCCATGGGCAGGCCATCTCCAAGACAGCAGGGCTCCATCACGCCTAACGTTGATTTGGGAAGACAACCACCATCACTCCAAACGTCCCACTCTTCTTTCTTCTTCCCTCAGATTTACATGCTGAGCATGACATCATATGGAATATCCTTTTGGTCAGTTGGGGTCAGCTGTCTTGGCTGTGTCCCCTCCCAATTCCTTGTGCACCCCCAGCCTCCTCGCTGGTGGGGTGGGGTGAGGAGCAGAAAAGGCCTTGGCTGTGTGTAAGACTTTCTCAGTAGTGATTAAAACATCCCTGTGTTGCCAGCAGTGTTTACAGTATAAATCCAAACTAGCCCCATACTGGCTACTGCAGAGAAAATGAACTCTATCACAGCCAAAACCAGTACACAAAATATTTAAGAAGAAATAGAAAGGAATTACAGAAACACAGACAAGTCTGGGTTGGAAGGGACCTCTCAAGACCGCCTGGTCTAATTTCCATTGAAAGCAGGGCCTTAGAGTAGGTTATTCAAGGCCCCGTCAGGCCAAGTCTTTCACGTTTATAGTGTGGAAGATTGCACTCTCTTGAGACAACTGATGCCATTCTTTGGTTGCTCTCACAGAAAAGAGATTTTTTTAATATCCAGGTGGCACTTGCCTTGAAGTCACATGTGCCCATTGTTTCTTTTCCTGTCATAATGTATTGTCATGAAGAGATGCATCTTCTCCACAGCTACCTTTTAGGTGTTGGAAGACACTGATTTGATTCCCTTACCCTGAACCTTTTCCATTTCAAGGCTGAGCAAGATTCCTCCATTTAGTAGTGATATTCTCCAGACCCCTAATCTTTTTGGTCCCCTCTGGATCATGTCCAGGTTTTCAATGTCTCTCTTGAACCATGAGTTAAAACTGTGGAGTGTGTTCCAGGTGTGGCCTAACAGGTGCTTAGCAGAGCAGGAAAATAACATCCCTTCATCTACCAGTGATAGTCTTACTAATTCAGCCCAGGATGCTGTTGGCCTCGATTGCTGCCAGGATACATGGCTGACTCATGTTGTTTGCTCTCTGCCAAGACACCCTGCGCCTTTTCAACAGTTATGTGTCCAGCCAGCCAATAACCAGCTGGTGCTACTGCTTGGGACTGTTCTATCCCAGGTTGTGGACTTGACGTTTATCTCTGCTGAACCTCGTGTTAAACCTCGTTCTTGTTGGCCAAATCTCAACAATCTGTTGAGATGTCTCAATATGGTGACTTTTCATCCCAGCACATCTATATCCTCTCTCAGCTTAGGCTCATTCTCAGATTTGGTGAGGGTGTATTCAGTCCTGCCTTCCAGATCATTTATGAAGCTGTATTGCACTAACTTCAAAGGAACTTCATTTATTACGAGCTGCCAGCATGACTTTGAGACTTTAACCACCACCTTCTGAGCTCAACAGTTTTGTCAGTTTTTCAACCATTTTGTGTTTCATCTGTCCGTATCTTAATGGCTTGTCAAAAAGGATTTTGAGGGAGGCTGTGTCAAACACCATGCTAAAGTCAAGGTAGATGATATCCACAGCTTTACCCTCACAAACTGAGCAAGTTTTTTGGTTGACGCTTCTATCTATCACAATTAGCATTTCACAGTCAGTTTTGTCATCTGTGTGCTTTTGCAAGGACCTGTTCCATAGTTTTCTCAGGGATTGTGGAAGGCTGACTGGTCTGCATTTTCTAGATCTTCCTTTTTTGCCCTTTTAGTAGGTGGACATAGTATTTGTTCCTCACCAGTCTTCACACTGGAAGATCTCTCTCTACAAAAAACTGTTTACTCTTTGTTTTTCACTTCCCCTGCATGGGGAAATAATGTGGTTGACACCAGACAAATTCCTTTAAATACTATGGATGACAACACGCAAAGATCAGACGGTCCTTGTATGTATTGCTACCAGTAAAACTTAGTTAAACAGGGTAAATTCTGGGCTGGAGATTGCAATGGTTCGTGGTGACATCTAGTCATGAGCTAAACTCTAGAGATGCTCTTGTTAATGGTGGATTGATCCTGTCTGCAGATCTAGGTAAAGTGAGTAGAATGAGATGTCATTACTATTATTCTTGCAAGTTTTATTTAGCAAGGAGCAGTATCTGGCCTAGTATGCGAGCAGCAGTCAAGATTTTTGGCCTCTCTGACAGTGCCTGGAAGCCAGGTCTCTCCAAGAAGGAGTGAGCTTTGTTTCATGGGACTACTATGATATTGAATACTGGTGTCTGGTGCCATGATAGGGGTCATTACATGGAGGTGTCACTTCCTGAGAGAAAGCTAGAGTTCTTTTAGGGGACAATTATTACTGAAAGGTCTGTGTAAAGTTTGCACAGACCACTGTAGTAAATGATCTAGTTTTGGACTGATGATGATACCAATAATTATAGATAACCAATACATGGTTAGTGCACATTAGTTAGTTAGTGCAATTACTCAGCACAATTACATGGGCTGTACAGCAACACACACTCTCAGACCTGTTTGTTTCTTTCACGCTGTAAACAAGATACATGTTTTTGGCCCAGAGTTTCCAGCCTTGAAATATCACGAGTTGACTAAGACTAGGAAATACGTGCTCTTCACTGCCAAAGGATTTTTTTTTCTCCCTCATCTGAACAAGTGACCACGTGCTTCAGTATATCAGCTCTTGGTGGCTCGCAGTCTGGCTTCTGAGAAGACCAAGAGGAGAATAGCAAGGGCTGAATGGGAAATTATAGGAAGACCAGGGATGTTCATGTGAGGCCTCTGATCCCTCCAGGCAGTGATTTGCCAAGGCACAGCCTCACATGGGTGTCCTTCTTCCACATTCAAGTTTTAAGGTGTAATTGTAATTACACTGTTAATTGTTAGGTGATTGACATGGCATTGCTTAACACTGTTATTAATATCCACAGAGCAGGTAGCTATGTATGGTATTACACTTCTTAAATCTTTACCAATGAAGCATGTCCTCAAGCCTTCCCTCTAGGAGGGTGGAAACCTGGCTTCCACCCAGGCTCTGTTAATACAAACCCCAAGTTATTTCAAGGCAGTAAGAAGGAAAATGTGGGCTTATTTCCCCCTTTATCCAACCTTTTTTTTTCTTCTTCCCCCGCTAGAATTACCCATTTCTGGTCTGGCAGTCAATATCAATCAGGATACCACTGAAACATGTCATTGCTGCACCCGTGGTCAGTATTACACTCGTCTAATTTAACAGTCAGCTGAGTTTAAATATGCAGAACTCCTGGCTTTGGCCAAGCAAAAGGTGACAGCTGTTTGTGCTGGTGTTTCCCTTGTGCTGAGGGCTGCCTGCTGGCGTTGCAGACGTGGAACTGTTTGGGGTGTTGTTTGCTTTGAGACACTTTATCACGGCTCCCCACAAGCCCTCCCTTCGTCTGGCTGCTTACAGGTTTTCAATGAAAGGCCCTGTTCACACATGCAGCAACTTGAATTATCTCTAAATAAACCAGTATTCGTGGAGAGTAATTCATGAGCACTTCCAGCATGATGATAAATGGCAGGCAGGGCCAGTGCATACAAGGTGGCCCCTCAGGGATCTGTCTCCATCAAGTTGTGCAAAGGTACTGTTGCAGGGTGTGGAAACATGACTTTAAAATAAGAGCTGGTCTTTTGGAGCTTTGGAGACCAGGCTATAAGAGACTGTATTTGATCTGTCTTTTCTAGTATTGTATCTCCAGAATCACAGAATCATAGAATGGTCTGGGTTGGAAGGGTCCCCAAGGATCATAGAGTTCCAACCCCCTGCCACAGGCAGGGACACCAACCTCCAGGCCTGGATCTACACAAGGTTGCCCAGGCCCCCATCCAACCTGGCCTTGAACACTCCCAGGGATGGGGCATCCACCACCTCTCTGGGCAGCACCTTACCACTCTCTCTGTAAAGAACTTCCCCATAATATCTAATCTAAACCTTCCCTCCTTTAGCTTTAATCCATTCCCCCTTGTCCTGCCATTGTCTACCCTTTTAAAAAGCTGATTCCCCTCCTGTTCCAATTCTCACGTCAGGTATTGTAAGGCTGCAATGTGACATATAGTTGTGGTTTTACCCCTAATTCCTCTCTCTCTAACTGCCAGTGTGCTTCCCAAAAAGCAATAGTAGCCCTTAAAAGGCACCTTAAGCAGTCCATTCTTATAAATAACAATGAACTGTTCAGAATTTATGTACTGTCCTGCTATTTTCCAGCCCTCGCTGACATGATTATAGTAGAATCACAGAATCACAGACTGGTTTGGGTAGGAAGGGACTTCAACGATCATCTGGTCCCAACCCCCTGCCTAGGACAGGGACATCCTTTCCTAGCCCAGGCTGCCCAAAGCCCCATCCAACCTGGCCTTGCACCACTGCTATGGAGGGGGCAGCCACAGCTTCTCTGGGCAACATGTGCCAGGGCCTCTTCTCTCTCACAGTGATGAAGATTATTGAACTCTGGGTTAAGAGAGACCATTCTGCTGCCATGACCGGGAGGAGTTTGTGTCCAGGTGAATCAGGGACAAGGCATAGCCCTGAGCACTGGTGTGTACCTGTCCATAGTGTGAGCTGTAAGCACAGCTCCAGCCCACATCAGTTAGTGCTTCTCCAGCCAGTGCCTGGGGCACCATCTGGGGACTCTAACTGGCCAGGGGCCACACCCAGTAGTAATTTGGCTTTGGCCCCTTGTTTTGCAGAGGTGAAAGGGTTTAGCTGTCTGGATATGTGTTGCTGGGCAGTTGGCTCCAGTGCCAAGGACTGGTCGTTTATTTGTCATATTTACACATATGGACAAGATAAAGTTTTTGGGATACAGGACCCAAGGAGGTGAGGTACAGCATCTGTGAATTTTGGAGATCTGGATGTGATTTTGAATTGGGTATTTCAGTTGAATTTTCAGGTACTGCTTTCAGATACTCTATCTCTTGAAAACTCAGCACTTGGTGAATATCTTTTGTTGGTCCCATGTGGTAAGGAAGGGAAGATACCCTTTATCTTCAGATAGCAGACAGAAAGTAATGTGAAAGAGAGGTGAAATGACTGGGGAGGAGTTTTGTTCTGGTATAAAGAGAAGCTATAGGAAATTCGTAGATTGCTGCTGATAAAATTGTAAAGTGTGCTGTATCTGCCTATTTCTGAGAAGAGGAAGGAGAAAGAGAAGTAAAAACAGCTCAAAACCATGCAAATGCCAAGCAGAAGTAGTAGGCAATCTGATGTGTAGGATTGTACTTGTCACGTAATAATGCCTAGGCTTTGTCTGTAGACATCTACCATTGTCTACTTTTTATTAGGCATAAATTTATATTAAAAGGCATCTGCTGTAGTCAAACCGGTCATACTTGTAGTTCCTATTGAAAAAAATTACTCTTTTTCTGCCCATAAGGTCCCAGCTGAGATTAATACAAATAAATAAGTAGTCTGACTTCTAAGGAATCATATTCCTGGGGAAGAACCTGTGTTGTGATCTGAATCAATGCTGCAATGCTTATTCCATGTAGTCCGTTAGTCACAGAATCCAGCACAGCTCAATTATAAATGAAATGTATTTTGGCCTATTATGTCAACGTGTTGCTTGTTCTGGGGAACCCCAAACTGCTCCAGGTACAATCTCACGAATGTCAGATAAATGAAAATGATGACATCTTTCAATTGATACCATTGTCTCATCATAAAAAGTAGACTGGTTGGTCAGCCAACAGGTCAGCAGCAATTTGCTTGTCTACAGGATCCATAATACGTTACCTTCAGAGTAGTTACCGTGTGTTTGGCTGAGGAACCAAGGATAGAAATGGGTCTGACTTGAAAAGTAGATGGTGAACCTGAGCCCTGTTCAAATGGAGTCCCATGAGTATAGGGCATATGGTCAAGAGCAAGCATTTGATGGGGTCTGAAGGCAGCACAGATTTGTTTGATAGAAGGCTTCATGTGTCAGGCTGTTCCTTTCTTGGTCCTGAAATGTCTCCATACATCATTCTGTATCCATCCAGTCCTTCGTATCTTCTGCTTTTTAACAAAACTAGCCCTGGAGGAAGGGACATGAAACTTGACTTAACCACCCGGCTGTGGCTGAACTGCTGTAGCTAGTGGGGCTGCACAAGGGTTTACAACATGTTTATGCTAAAGTGAAGAACCATGTGAATAAGTTGGTAGCTCTAAAGTCCTGAGAATAAAAACTTCAGGATTATTTGAAGGAATGGGGGAAAAAATGCCCCTTCTCCTTGCATCCTCTTTAGCACATCCCATCCTTTGACTGTGCTCACCAAGGTGGGCAAAGGGAATCGATAGATGGAGGAAGTTATAAAGCTCTCATCATGTTCCCCAGGTCTGAAATCAGTTGGCAAAATGTGCTCAGCTACAGAGCAACCCGAGAGCCTTGCTTCTCAGGCTGGGAGGTCTGAGGGCTGCCAAAGGCTTCTGGCCCCCTCTCCCACCCTGATGCTTTGAAAGAATATAACTTGGCTCCATGACACTGTGGGTCTGTTGACTTGTGCTTGTATGTTTGTGCTTGGATGTGTGCACAACTCAAAAGCAGGTCTGAGGTTAAGTAAAGCCCCTTGCTTAGTGGGAAACCTTGATCAACATGTCACAGAACATGACAACTTCCATAATGGTTTTTTAAAAATGCATATGGGATTAGCTGCCAGCTTCCAGGGGAGGGATATGCAGTAACCATTTGAAATATCTAACCTCTGGTCTCTGCCCTCATCTCCACAGCAGTTTTGAACAAATCATTTGATTTCTCTATGCCAGCCAGTTGATCTGTAGTGCTGTAGTGTTTATCTGACATCTTTGAGTGTTGTGTGGCTTACTGAAGGGCTTTTCATATCAAAGACTTAATGTAGACTTTAGGGATTTTTTTTTGGGTGGGTGTTCAAATTGAAGAATGTCTTTTTTTCTTCTTTCTCTCTTTAAGAACAGACTTAGAAACGACTTCTGAAAATTTACTTTTAATTCAGGCATCTAAAACCATGGCCTGTTTTTAATTTAGTCCAGACACCCCTGCCTTGACATGACAGTTTTCTCTTGGTTGGGCACACAACCTTACTCGGCACGGATGAGCATGCAGGTGAGAGTGATAAAATGATAGGATGTTATGTATCTTGGCTGCAAGGATATAACAGAGTTTTGTCCTGCATACAGTACTTACAGCATGCTCATATGTTCCTCCAAGACAGTGGGTTTTGCTCATTCTGAAAGGCCTGTGTAAGCACGAAATGCTGAAAATAAAAAGGCAGCTGAAGGCAATTAGTCAGTCACTATGCATTTTTAGTTCAGGAACAACATGACTGCTGGGGTCAGGAATAATACCCAGAGAGGGCATACTTTTCATGTGTGCTCACAAAGAAGTGTTGAGCTGTTTATGTGAAAAGAGGAAACTTACGGTGCACACCAAAAAGTTTATTAGGTAGGCAGAAACCTGGAATGATGCCATGTCCTGCTTTCCACCTTCTAAGGATGCCTCTTCTGCCATCATTTTAGTCATTTGCCAGCAATCATATTTGGTAATACACTTCTGTTATGCATCTGTAAAAGCTTAGAGTTGAAGTAAAACTGGTTGCCCCATCCCCACTGGACTTCTATGCAGGTAAGAATGAGAATCAGGTAAAAGGCTTATGAAAACAACTATTTTTGGCTCAGCCCTGATAGGACAACAGTTCTGTTGTTTCACTCTGATATTCAGGCAGTGTGACTCATCTGTAGAGGACTTTCTGTCCCATTTTCTTTAAAAATGTGCTCCATCCAGAGAACTGACTGGGGCTTTCTAAAACTAGAAACACTGAAACAGAACAGCTTGCTCGTTTGTTGGATATTGGTTGACCTTTTATATATCACTTCAGCTCAAAAGGTGGAATATGTGCTGTCTTACGCAGTTGTTGTTTTAAACCAAAAGTTTGTTTTTATGGACTGGTTTGATTGTTTGGTTGTTTGGTTTTTTTTCCTTCTGGAGGAAGGGAATAATTGAGAGGGCAGGTTTCAAGGTTCTGGTGGAGGCTCGGGTCAGGTGTCCTCAGAGAGTGAGTAGATGATGGCTGCTTCAGAGTGGGAAGAGTTGGCCAGAGTGGAAGATGCCATTCTGAACTTCACCCTGGCTTCTGGTTATATGTAGCTATCCTCTGGTATTTTCCAGGTCTTTGGGACTCCCAAAGCATGAGGGCTGCTGCTACCACCAGGCTTTGAGGGTGCTACAACTAATACAAACGTGACACTGAGCAGAGAGCCTGAAGACATTTCCTCCTTCAGTCCCCCTGTTATATAGGATCATAGAATCACAGAATTACAGATTGATTTGGTTAAGAAGGGACCTCAAAGCTCATCAAGTTCCAACCCCCTGCCATGGGCATGGACACCCTCCACTAGCCCAGGTTGCCCAAATCTCCGTTCAACCTGGCCTTGAACACTGCCAGGGAGGGGGCAGCCCCAGCTTCTCTGGGCAGCCTGTGCCAGGGCCTCACCACCCTGACGGTGATGAAGAATTTTTATATTGTCTCTCCACCAACACCCCCAAGTCCTTCTCCTCAGCTCAGCTTCCAGCCCAGCCAGTAGCTGTGCTTGGGATAAAGGAATCCTTGGGATCCAGGAATGCCATTTGGGAAAATGAAAAATGTCTTCTTCAGTCTTTCAAATACCAGAGAGAAATGTACATTTGAGATCAAGGGTTAGGGAGAATGATTTTTCATCCTCCTAGTGAGGACACGTCCCTTCCTTTTCACTTCTGTATTTTCCCTGAAGATACGATCTTAGGCCAAAGTTGGACAAGATAAGCACTTACTTAATGTAAAGTTGTGAATAATCTCTCTCATAAGGGCTTTAAGGATCAGGTTGAATAAGGGCTTTAGAAAGATAGGTGAAGGCTCCTTTTGCCAATAGGAACTTTCATGCATGGAATCTGGATGTGGTCTTATGTGGACAACCATGACCTTGTTTGTTAGCTACATGTGAAATCTGGCTCTGCTGGAATGAGCAACATTGATTTCAAGGGAGCTGAACTACATCCCCCATATGTTTATTTGCATTCCTCTTTCCTCCATACATTTTCCTGTTACATTTGGTCTGTAGGCATGGGGGACTTGTGGAAAATATTGATACACTAGAGGCACCCTCACCATTTTGGTGACGGGTGGTTAGATAACACTGTGGGAAGGCAAATTTAAAGTTTTACCTGGCACTTTGAAATGCTTTTAATTTTTTTCCTACCTACCTTGCTTCAGCTTTCCAGGTTAAACTTGTGCATGAATGACAGGTCTGATTATTTTGAGTGTTGTGTTTTTCTTCGTTATTTAGATACTGAACTCACAAAATATTCCTCTTAGCAGGGCAGTTCGTTCTCAACTGATTCTTAATGAGAGCAGTCCTCCCTATCCTGGGAAAGTATGTGTGTCTGGTGAGAGAAGCCCACCTTTCACAAACCACAGCTAAAACTTGTTTTTCCAGTGAAATACAAAGCACACAGCCACTCACAAACGTCAGTTTTTCTTAGCATGAAGCAAATATGCATTTTGTAAATGTGGGACACAGACATATTTTGATGTGGGTCTTGAACAGGGCTTCAGTATAGGGATAGCTCATCTTTAATTTATAGTTGCACGCAGTCGAGCCATTCCAGGAAAACACATTTTGTGGTTCTTGGTCTAGGGAGGAAGAAAAAGAATAAAAACCTTCTACCCTAAACAGAAACAGTTAAAACATGCAATTACAACTATGTTCCCTAAGTGAAAACTTAGTGTAAAACTCTTGAAACTCTTTTCAGGATTAAAATCACTGAGAAATTGATGCTAAAACTCTTTCAGGTATCACCTTTTTCTGAGAAAAACAGAAACACTTCATGCTTGTTACCTTTATTGCCACAAGCAACGTAAGTTATATCCGTTTGATGTTCAGTCACAAGCCATGTTCCCCAGGGCTCTGTGCTGGGGCCAGTTCTCTTTAATATCTTTGCCAATGATCTTGATGAGGCAACTAAGTCCACCCTCAGTTTGCAGACAACACCAAGTTGGGTGGGAGTGTTGATCTCTGTCAGGGTAGGAAGGCTCTGCAGAGGCATCTGGATCGATGGGTTGAAACCAACTGTTTAAGGCTCAGCAAGGCTCAGTGCCAGGTCCTGCACTTGGGTCACAACAACCCCAGGCAATGCTACAGGCTTGAGGAAGAGTGGCTGGAAAGCTGGCTCGTGGAAAGTGACCTGAGAGTGTTGGTCAACATCCAGCTGAACATAAGCCAGCAGTGTGCCAAGGTGGCCAAGAAGGCCAATGGCATCCTGGCTTTTATCAGGAATAGTGTGGCCAGCAGGACCAGGGAAGTGATCATCCCCCTGTGCTCAGCACTGGTGAGGCTGCACCTCGAGTGCTGTGTTCAGTTTTGGGCCACTCATTACAAGGACACTGAGGTGCTGGAGCATGTCTAGAGAAGGGCCAAGGAGTTGATGAAGGGTCTAGAGCCAAGTCTTACGAGGAGTGACTGAGGGAACTGGGGTGGTTTAGCCTGGAGAAGAGGAGGCTGAGGGGGGACCTTATTGTTCTCTACAGTAAAGGAGGGTTGTAGCCAGTTGGGTGTTGGTCTCTTCTCCCAAGTAAAAAGCGATAGGACAAGAGGAAATGGTCTCAAGTTGTGCCAGGGGAGGTTTAGATTGGGTATGAAGAAAAATTTCTTCACCACAAGGGCTGTCAGTCATTGGAACAGGCTGCCCAAGGAGGTGGTTGAGTCACCATCCCTGAATGTGTTTAAAATAGAAGTAGCTATGGTGCTTAGGGATATGGTTTAGTGGTGGACTTGGTGGTGGTAGATTAACACTTGTACTTGATGATCTTAAAGGTCTTTTCCAGTCTAAACTATTTTATGATTCTAAGCTATAACCACATGCTTTAAGCCGATTAGGAGACCTGTTGCAGGAAGTTCTATGGCCTCTCATGTGCCTAGGGTTGACTTAGTTGATGAAAATGGCATTTCTGGCCTGAAAGTTTATCAATCATTGGAGCCCAACAGAAAACTTATGGTGGTGTGGTAAGTTTATAGAGGAACTTTTAGTCTTTAAGAACTCAAAAGCATTTTATAAGCCATAGTTGTATCATGCTTCTGCACAGGTGCAACCACCTCCAAGGATAAGGTCTGCCCTTTTTTTTACAGGGGATAGCAGTGGGGATAATGTAGACAGCACATAATTATGAAGAAAAAATGAAGTTTTTCAGAACTTTGTGATCACATTTGTAAAAGAACTATGGGATTTTTGGAGGGTCTGTTAGCAGTTTAGTCTGTAGAGCACCAGCAGTAATGTCACCTTTGGATTGTGTTGGGGTTATTGCTTCCATATGCATAGTGGGAATATGTTGCTGGATTATCATTACCTTGCCCTGGAGTATCTCAGTGCCCTTTGATCAGCATTTGGGTGCGAGAAATTTCATTGTACCTCTTGTTTGGTACTGCAGGTAACTGTGTACTGCAAATACAGCTGCGTGTCTGGCAGCGTGCTCCCCGTGTACCTCTTGGTCGGAGCAGCCGTCAGGTCTCCTTGCTGAAGGCTGTTACCTCCAACAGCAGAGTCATTCTGCTTTGTGGCATATTCAGCCTTTACCGATGCTCACCAGAGATTCTTCTGGAAGGAAAATGGATACCTGACTAATCTGTCAGAAATTGGATTGTCCTAAATCATAGGAACAAAGAAAAGCTTGTAAGGAAACTGCTGCCCTATCTTTATCAGCCAGCCTTTCCTTATTTCCATTACGTGCAACTTTGCTTCTGTCACTGATGCTTGGGGAACACTCACATTCTGCTCGTCTGCTTTTTCCTCAGAATGGGTGGCTTTGGGTCAGATCCAAAACCCATTCAGTTTGAGGGGAGTCTTTCTAGGGCTGTCACCTGGCTTTGAATCCTTTCCCTTGCTTGCACCCTTTCTGGAAATCAGAAGGCACAGGTTTAACTTATTCTTGGAAAGCTGATCTCGGGAAGGCAGAAATCAAATAACTTTGGTGTAACACCTGAATGCTCTTCTTGAAACAGATCTGTCAGAGGGTTGCTCATCCCAAAGAAAGAGATAACAGGAGGGATTTTCTCCAGAATATAGTATGATTTCTCATATTTTCTATTAAATAGAATTCAATAGAAAAACACAGCAGACAAAGCAAACCTTTTCATGTAACTTGCTTCTTCTGTTCCATTTGACAAATTCCACTAGAATTGGAACACCCCTACTTTAACCATCCTTGTCATAATAGAAGACTTAGGAAACTAGTCAGTTTTCACCATTTACTATATACCAATGTGGTGAGGTGGGCCAAGAGTCTGCACCAGTACTGGCAAATATCTCTGGGAACTAAGGAAATGGGCTTCAAATCTTACCCCAGACCCAGCAAGGAATTTCTTTTTCTGTTTGGTTTTTTTTTTTTTTTTTTTTTCCTTTTTTTAATTATTACTATCCCTATCACTAAGGACTTGCCTTTTATAAGTTTTTTAGTTTTTCTTAGTTCCAGCCTAGTGGTCTAAATTAAAAGAGCAGCTGATCTTCAGAAATCCCAAAGTGATGGAAAAGCACAAAGGCAGAAGGTCCTTGATGGCACTGTGTGTCAACAGGGCAGCATAGAGGGAGCCTGAACAGACCAAGGAGCGAACTCCATGGTGAATCCTCAGTGTTAGGGTTTAGGAATAGGTCTCATATGCCATTGTACCCCAGCTTTGGAGCAAACCATAACTAGGACAACCACTGAAGAGAACAGCTTGTGAAAGCTCCTAGCCAAGGGTGGCTGGATAAAGTGACAGCTACCACCAGTCATTCCAGGTGGATGGATTCAGCTGCTGAGGGACCACCTCAGCTGGAAATAGGGGTAGCTGAAACTTCAGCTGTTCTTTATCCAGGCAGTACCCCTTGGTGCCAGGTGGGTCATGCATGAAGCATTGTTCTAATCTGAGGATCAGATGAGGTTTCTCTGAGAGCCCTGGGCACTCCCCTGGGAGAGGGAAAGATGTAAACTCAGTTTCTGCTAGGGCTGAAAAAATTTCAGTAAGGGCAACTGTATGGTGTGGATGACAGGTTTGGGGGATAGCAGGTAGAGTGATAGCGTGGCTGGGTGTTGTTTCCCTCCTTTCACTAACAAAAGGTGTTCATGTCTTTAATTCAGTACTTGCTAGGATGAATATTGCTTGTGCCAGAGGGAATCTCAGCTGTCCTCTTTGGTGTTTGGGCTGGAACTGGTGCTGATTTTACTGCTCTTCAGCAGGGGCCTTTGGAGACTAAACCTGACCCCTCCAAGGCTTGGTAAAGGGGTTACATGTGAGCTGTGTCTAGCTTTTGAAGGCCCTGACCAGACACTCCAGATGCTACTGAAATGCTTGAATATAATAAGAACAAGGATTTTGTTTCATGTCCTTGTGCTGATTGGGATGTTAGCTTTTGGGGATGGCATCTGTGTCTGCCTGAAGACTGCTGGATCTAACACAGGCAAGCGATGGGGAATCTGTAACAAAGCTGGGGATGCTCCTGTCCTTTTGCATAGAAAACCTGAAATCTAATAAAAATATTTATATATTGTTTTAGCTTGGCTCACTCTCTTAGCTCTTACCGTACTGCAGCTACAGGGGTGTTAATTAAGAAGAGTACGGGATGTGGTCAACTTTGTGCACACTAAGGATGTTGTAAAAACAGTGGCTACTGTACAAAACCTTGAAATAGGTCTGCCAGTCTCCTAAAAAAAGGGGAAACTTGCTGTTTTCTAACCAGTATTTTCCTGTCATGGAATAGAATTAGGGGGTTTTAAAAGATGACAAATTGACTATGAGTCAGTTGGGGCAACATGGTGCCAAAAGAAGCTCCTCCACTGGGTTACAGGCAGTGTGGGTTGTATTTTAAAAAAACCCAACCCAAATAAAAGTGCCGAGATGCTCAGTTTTCTGCTTTCTTCAGCAGTGGCTGGACCACAGGGTTCAGTTGGAGCCTCACGTTATAGAAGGGGACAAGTGTTATTTTGGAGAGGAGGCCACGGCAGTTGTGGAAAATGAGATTCAGTGCTTTTGCAGAGATGGGGCACTGGCCCAACAGGAAGAGAAGTGAGCAAGGACAGCTCATGACAGTTACACACAGAAATACTCAGATTCTGCAGCAAAGCACCTGATTGTCAGAGATGCTTTGGCTCCAGGACCCCACTCCATATGGGATGAAAATTGCAAAAATATATATTGAACACACAAGACCATATCGGTCCAAAAATGGAGACCCAGATGCTTGATTCTGTTTGCTATTTTGCTTTTGCAGCTGATCCAAATTTCAGGAGGACTGATACCTATTACTACATAGCCAAATACAGCCAGAAAAGCATCCTGGGTGGTTTAAGACCAAACTGCATGGGAAAGAGTTAATTTGGAGGGTGCATTTTTATTGTCTTGACTGGCAAACAGCTGATCTGACAAGAAGCCTGTGCTAGTGCTGAAAGCTCACAAAAGTATTTCAAAAGCATCTTAATTCATGGCTCATATCTCAGTTAGTGCCTCAGCAGAACTGGTTGCTCTACAGTAAATCTTTCAGCATCTGAGTCCAGCTGCCTCTGCCCCTTTCTAACAATAAAGCTGAGGGTCAATTCTATTCTCATTAGTCAGTAGGAGCTGAATTTAAAAATAACATGCTGATGTTGCTTCACGGAAGTGTTTAAGTTGGATTAAATATGAGGGAAAACTAAATCGTGGAAGAGACAGCTACAAAGGGAATTACAGATTCACTTTCCAGTCTGAAAGATTTTTAGGGCAGAGACTGTCAATTATTTTGTTTGTACGACAATCTCAACTTAAAAATGGGGCCTCTGCTGCTTCCACAATGTAAATTATTGATGCAGTTAGGATCCACAAAGACGTGTGCCTAGCTTTAAGCACAGGAGTAAGAAAACTGAAGTCTAGGGCAATCCTTTGGCTCCAAGTTAAGTATGTGCTTCTATTCTCCGGGCTTCTTGTGGCTGCTTTAGATGCTTATGTACCTGATGTGATCTTGAAATAATGAAGCTGGCTGGGCTATGATAGTGGATGCAGGTCTAAGTAGGCATGCTTGGAGGTTCCAGATAATTCTCATGACCTCTTGGAGAAATTCGACCCTGTTGACTTCGCAGGAAACCACTTGAAATAGATAGTCCTTATCCGAAGTGACAGCAGGTACACGATCCTAATAAAAGAAACATGGGCCTGTTGCACACCATCCTATCATGGCATTACCTTGCCTGACAAAGGCACGCCATGATCTGAAGATGGGTGACGCAGCCCCCAACAAGGCACCTCGGTGATGGAAAGGGAGTCAGGAGGTGGGGAGTGTGGGAAGGGAGCGGAGCTGGAACTACCTGGAACTCTGGCTCAGCACTTTCTGGTTGCTTTGTATTGGGTGGTCTGTGACTGCACTCCTGATGGCAGATGGGAGTTTGTGAGGTGCCAAACTGAGTCTTGACTAAGCCGGAGTGACAAAAAGAAAGGAAAAGAGGTTAATAATGCTCAGGCAGCAGGGCCTTTTTTGCATTGCTATTCTTCATCCTGTCCTTCAAACAACCTGCACTACAGCAGATTGCAAGCCCTTGCAGTTTTGCCAGCCCTTGCCTTTTTGAAAAAGCGTGGCTTTGTTTTTGGCTCAGTTTACACCCCTTCTCAGCCATCTCTCCCTCGCACAGAGGTGGGAGTTTACAATGTATAATGTATGATGTTATTTAAACCTCTATGTTGATCATGGTTTCTATGGGGCTCTTTTGGGGTTGTTTTGTTTGTGGTTTTTGTTTTGTTTTGTTTTTTTTAAATATGTCACCTGCCTTTGGGAGCAAGACACTGCTGGTTTGGCTGTCCTTGCTGCTCAGGCAAGAGGGCAGAGGATCCTTAAGCCCTGTAGATACAACGTGAGGGTGATCAGCAAAACCTATCATCTGATTACATCTGGCTGTTTGGCCTGCTTGGGACCTCCATGCTCTCTGGATCCTTCGAGCTCTTTCCTCTATTCTCCCTTTTGCACACTTGCCCTTTCCCGAGGGGCAAGTTGCAGGCAGCCACGCAGGAGGCAATACCTGTGCTTCCAAACAGAGGAAGAGGAAGGGAGATTCAGGAGGAAGCATGTGTATCAAAGGCATCCAACTGCCAAAAAGGAGATCTTTCCTGGGCAAAGGGAGACAAGCTGTATAATGCCTCCAGTTCAGCTCTATCTACACACCTGAAATGCTGAATTTGGAGGAAGGTTTTCTTACAGTGGAGTTGTCACCATGTGGCTCTTTCCTTCAGGATCAGGGTAATGCAAAAAGCCTTTGGGGTGATGCACAGCAGGACCCCATCAGAGATCTGCCTCTGATGAGTCTCCTGCTCCCAGAGCCCAGATAGGTGGGCTACTCTGACCTACACAAGCAATACTCTGCCCACCCCAGTGCCTCCTGTTTCCCTGAAGCATGAGATGATGTTCCTCAGTGAGTAGCTGCATCTCCTAGCTTTGCCCAGTGCTCAGAAGGCAGTTTGACTCTGCAGAAGGATGGGCAGTCTCAGGGCATCTCATGGAAGGCAGCAGCTTCTGCTCCTTGGGCCTGGAAGGGGATCCTTGGCCAATATTGGAGGATCCCATCCTGAGCTCTGCTGATTCAGGACACCCTACTCAGCATGAATGGGTTGGAGGCGACCCAGAGTTCTGAGACTCCCAACTCTTTGAGAGCTACTGCCTGAAGAGATTTCCTTTCATCCAGCTCCTGGATGCTTCCTCAAAGCCTTGCTCTTCAGAAAGAGTCTTTTTGTGGATGGTTAAGCATATGTCCTCCATGGAGTTGTCACTGGAGCTGTGATCAAAACTGATCCTCTAATAGAAACTGTAAGAAGAGAAAAGATGGGGGAGTTACACACATTGGGGAGCCATAGATTATCAAATGACACTTTTGTCCTTCTGCTCAATGGTATGTGTACACATACACTTTGGTTGTGCTGAATCAACCCCACCTAGGATAGAGACACTACCATCTAGGGTAAAGAGATGCCCTTTAAACGAGGGAGACTTGGGACCTGTGATAGTCTGTGTGCTCCTCAAAAAGCTGCTGCAAACCTTGGGGACATGCTTGCAACATCTTCACAGTTTCTCCACCCTCAAGCTCTCCGTGATGCAGCCACCCAGCCTGGTGGCAGTGGAGCTGTATCTCCCAAATACAGAAAAAAAGTCTGGTGCACTTCTTTGGTGTGCTGAGAAGCCACAGCTTCTGCTGTGCAGCCATCACCCACCGTTTGGCCAGCCACTGTGTGAAACTTACCAGGTTTCAACCCTGGAAATCTCATTTAGTTCATCCATCTTTGCAAACCGTTTGGTAAACCACAGGTTGAGTAACTTCTTGGCTGCACTGGGCTGACCCCTGAACTTAAGTGAGATGATGACTTTAAGATGGAGAATCAAAAAAAAAAATCGAGGTTCAGACTGTAGGTTTTTTCCCAGGTTTCAGGGGAAACAATTTCTTGCTTGCCTAGAGCAAGCCTGGGTTCCAGTCCTCCTTTTATGATGCCACCATGGCCCAGGAAAGGGTTAACATCTCAAAGTCACCCACCCAGCTGCCCACCCTGCAACAGGCTTAGCTTGCCCTTCCATTGTTTGGACTAAACCTTCCCAGATTTACTTACTTCCTTTTGATGTCTGGCAATGTTTGTTTATTAGCGCCAGTGGCCTGTGTTAACTCTAAGTAAGTCTTTGACTAAATCCCATTCTCTGCCTTTCCTCCTCCCTTTACGGGCTTGTGAGCTGATAAACTTCAGTGCTGGCTTTCAAACCATGAGGTTAAACATGAACTTCTTTTACACCTGCCTGCTTTCCCAGCTAATGGGCTCTGGTGGCTGCTGAGAGAGGAGTCCTTTTATGGCAAAGAGAAGGCTGCAAAGGTTGAAATCACTTCTGGTTTGTATGTTCAAGAAGTGGGTTTTTAACTCTTGGAGAGGAAAGGATTATTTTAGTGAATTGCCTGATGTCCTGAAGTCATCTGCTTAACCACAGCAGGGAAATAAAAACAGGACAGGTATTAGCCAGTAAGTCACATAGCATTATCATAGTACACCGAGCACTATTTTATTATTTCCCCCTTTTTTTTTTAAGGTGCTTAAGTATGATTCTAGGACTCAGAGTCTATTCGGCTTCAGCCTGAAGTATGAAGAACAAAAAAGATGAGAGCCGTTTGGGAAATGATAAGCACTTCCTATGGAAACATTTACAACAGTTCTGTTTTTCCTTTAATCATGGGAAAGTTCCATTAAAAGAACAAAGCCTACCAAGAAAAAAAAAATCCCCACTTTTTTCAGACTTTTAGTATTTGAAAAATTTTATTTTGCTCCAGGTCTATCTCAGGGGAGAAGGTATTGAAAAAATCCCCTACAACTACTTGTGCCTTTTCATTTTAAGCCACAAAAATTCCTGACTACCCTTTGCTCATGTTACTTTACAGGCATAAGCCGTGCTCTCAAACTGCATGCAGGTTACTTGCTCTATGTTAATACGATTATAAAATAAGGCTACATGATAATAATTTTGAAGTAAAGAATGTTTGGATTTTTATTGCCCTATTATTTTGTCTTCTAAAATACTCTTAATCAGCAATGATTAATTCTTGAGTCATCAGTATCTAAGAATCCTAAAATGGCTTGTGGTTGCTTAAATGCTCTTTTTACAGGATTTACAACCCCACTGATTTTTAAAACTGCATTTCAAGGCTATATAGGCGTTCCAGCTGGGGCAGTAACTGTTGTGACAGATCTGCACTTTTCTGTGTAGTAAAAGTGTCTTTACTAAAAAGAGCTCACATTCAAACCAGAGGTGATTGACAGGTGGCAAAGAGGAAGGATTATAGAATATGAGTTGCAGAGTGAATCCAGATTGCACTGAAAGGTTTTAAAAGCCCAGGGAAAGTTTGTGGTCATCCAGAACTGATTTTACCGTGACAGTCAGACAATGTAATAACAGCCCTCTTTTTTCTTTCCACTACAGTGTTTTTTCTTCATATGTTTTGTCAAGCTGTAGCATTTGGGGGAAGGGGTTTTACCTCATTTTGGCAATGATTCTTTGGGCAGTGCCCTTTGATCCCTTCTGGCGTGGTGATGAAAAGGCCGAAGCTCTCTGAGATGGTTTAACAAACAGTTGCTCAGTCCCTCTCTGGTCGTGGAAGGGTGGTGCAGGGGAGTAGATGTTGGCCTTTCCATCCCTCTGTTTCACAGCCCAGGTTCACTTCTCCATCCCAGCCCCACAGCAGCTTCTGCACTAGTGCCCTATGCCAGCTCAGAGCAGGAGATGCACCACACAGCTCTGTCAGGAAAGGCCAACTACAGCATCCACTGGGATGCCAGTGTGCCTTCCAACCCAAACCAGTCTATGATTCTATGATGACTTCCATCTACCTCCACAAGCATCTGGGATCTGGTCACCAAGCCTGCAAACCAGGCTTCTGATGACTGAGGACAACAAACTGCTATTTAACTTCAAAGTTCAAAGCCCAACACTGTAATTCCTCCTGTAAGAAGGTATCTCTGTCCATTTAGTAAGTCTCTGTTTTCAGGAGGCCTCTGGTCTACAGAATCATGGCTTTCTCCAGCCCTTTCTGCAGCCAGACAGCCTAATGCCAAGATGTGCACAGAAATTTTCTGTAGAAGCCTGGAAGCAGCTCGCTGCTTACCGTGAGCCTGGGGGCACTATTTTCCAATAAGTCAATATTTCTTAGGTAACCAGTGACAAAAACCCTGTTTACATGGAAAACAGGATTGATGTAGCTACTGCAGTTGCAAACCCCAAGTGCGTTTCAACATCAGTCTGTATGTAGACACAGTTCCTTATAAATTTGCACTTCATTTCCAGGGCAGGCTTCTTTCAGAGTAAGGCACAGAGTTGCCTGGTCTTTAACGAGGTCTGTGAGTCAGAGAAAGGTTTTGGTTCTCTTTTCTGCACGGACAAACCCCAGGCTCTTGTATATTCCAAATATTTCCTTTAAACATTTATTTGCTTGTTGCGGTGCCGGACTGCTTGTGCCCTTTGCCTGAACAGTCAGTCAGTTCCCTTTGAAGATGTTTACTAATTAAATCAGAACAAAGATGGAATGAATGTTAAGCACCTTCAAACACTTGTTTCGTGCTTCAGTCCCATGACTGTACTTCACCAGCTGCTGTAAAAACTATATGTTTCAGAATACATCACATAGCGATTCCTTTAATGAATTCTCTTTTTAAAACAGGTTAAGGAGGTGTGGGGGGAATAATCTGGTTTGTTTCATAGCCTGTTTTTCACATCTGCAACTTTTACAGTAGGAAAGCTACATTGTTGGTTGGATCTGGCAGAGCACCGAGGCTCAGTACAGCTGATCCAGCTCCAGCTGTGGCTTTAGGAAACTTTCTGGCTCTGCTTCCTTATCTGCCAAGCATAGGTCAGTACCTAGAGACATGACTGTGAACCAAAACTCCAGCTACAAGCATTGCTACCTTCAGGGGTATCCAAATTCTGAATAAATCTTTTTTTTAGGATCTGGGGTAAAGTTGCTTTCTCACTCCTTTGGGTGTGACGCACTCATGCTGATCTCAATGGCTGGAGATCTTTTTAATTAAAGAACAATGATAAAAAGCCACATAAAATGGGTTGCATCAAAGCATCATCATACTACAAATGCTAATTATTATAATTATATAAGATTGCTCACGTTTATTTTCTAGGTGGGAAGGTACACCAGCTGACTGGGTTGCAACCTGTGGCTTTTTCAGCAAAATTTTAAGGAGCCAGATGTCTTGCCTAGGAGGAGTTGTCCCTTTGCAAGCTGCATAGCTATGGTCAGTCTCTCACCTAATGCAAACATCTCGCTCAGTGCATGAAAACTGACGTGAGGGGCTTTCTTTGATCAAATTAGAGTCTTAGCTATAGACTTCCTTTGGTCTTCTTGTCTCAGGGATACTTGACCTCTCTCTCCTTCAGACTGAAGACTGGTCCTAACTCTGGGGAAGTAATGGAAGTGCTGTTAGTGCAGACGGTGTCCTAGAGGTCTACTGGCATTTTTGCAGCATATGGCATAACCATCCCTACTTAGCCATCCCTCTGTGATTATGTCAGGATTTCAGGGTTTGGTCTCTTCCAGAGAAATAATAGGCCCAGCATGGTCTGGTACTGCTGTTAGCTGCAGGCAGGAGCTGGGGTATGATGTACAACAGCAGCAGACTCCTTTTCTCCACCAAGAGGCTGGTGAGGAGGCTTTCTGGGAGAGCAAAGTTGGAGTATAGCAGGCACTTCTTGGTTGCTCCATATAAATTAGCTAAGTTATCTCTGTTGATAAGCTGGGAAGACATACAGCTCTAGGAGCCTTGCTCTGGTGAAATGGCCAAGGTGGAGAGAAGAACCCATGATAAACTATATATGTTCAGGAGACATAAGGAAAGCAAAAGCTGCTGAAGGCATAGCAGGAACCATTTCTTGATTTGACTGCTCTTTTGAAGTCTGCAACCAACATTTGTTTCAAAATGACAAAAAATTATGCTACTCTATACTTTTGGTGAGCTAAAAAGCAACCCTAATGCACACCTTAAGATGTCAAAACTGCAGTCCTCATCTCAGTATAACCAAATTTTGGTAAAGGGCTAAACATCTTGTTTGGACCAAACAAATGAAATAAAACAATTCTGAATAATTCTCAATTAAAAATAATTAAAGACTTAAAAGTCCTGTCTAAAGGTGATGTGTTTTCTGAATACAAAACCCTAAATGAAATGGTTCCATAGTGGCTGTGTGTGTGTAAAGAAATTCAGTGGGTAATATTGAAAATTGTAAGAAAGGAGTTGCCAACCTCAATTTATGGGGTTTTTGGTTGGTTAAAACAAAAACCACACAAAAACTACATCTGGCAAAATTTTTTATTCATCTTTTCTTCTGATGCTGGGAATGGATATATGCAAGACAACTAGATTGGTGTCAGTTGAGTCTTAAATCTCTTGAGTAAATACCTGTACCATCACGATATAAATCAAGTTGGAAAGGATCTCAGGACGTCTTTGATCAGATGATTTCTGATCATCTTCCTCAAAGCGGAGGTAGCTCAGAAATCGGTTTGGGCTACTGAGGGCTTTATCCGTTAGCTTTTGAAAGCCTTCTACAGTGGAGACCCTGTTCTTTCTATTCTGGTGAGATTTTAGATAATCTATGAGAGCCCATGCGGTGCTGAGTGCAATTGTTTTCATCTGAAAGTGCCAAGATAGGGCTGCAGCACTGCCTCACTTCTGCTCTCTGCCTTCATGGATAAGGGACAGACATCCTACTGTATGCAAATGTCTGTCTAGCTGGGGAAAAGCAAAGTCATGGGGTTTGCTTTGGTTTCTGTTCAACAGCTCTTTTTTTTCCTGAAGAAAAATCATTACCATACAGGTTGTCTAGAGCCAGATATGGCATCACATTTCACATCATCCAAAACTGAGGGCAAGGATTTCAGAGGGGAAACTGAGGCAATGGGCCCATATGATGAGACACAGAGAGAAAACTTTCTGGGCACAGATCACTAGCAATATCTGGTACTTTGCTGTTATGGTGTTTCTTTTCCTGCACTGGAAGTGAGGGAACACACCTACTTTTCTGTAGGCTAACTTACTGTCTATGGAATTCGAAGCCATGCAGCTCAGTTTTTTAATCATTTAAGCGGCTGATTTTCACTATGATAAAATATGTATTTTCTTTTTCTGCCCATTGAAGGGAAAACTGAACATATATTTCCATTCTTCATTTTCCATACTACTTCTTTAATACAACTTCCTCTTAATAAAGGCAAACCAAGAGAAAACCGCTACGGAAAAGTGCAGATAGTTCCATGATCAGCAAAGCCAATGAAGTTTCATTTCCTATAGATTTGTATCTTGAGGTTGAATTTTTGTGTGGTTTCTCTGGTGTCTAGTGATACATGAATCATAGGATGATTTAGGCGGGAAGGGTCTCTAAGAGGTGCCTAATCCAGCATCATGGCCTGAGCAGGGCTAACTGTGGAGTTAGATCAGGTTCCTCAGTGTCTTATTCCGTGGAGTTTGGAAATCTCCAAGGCTGAGCAGTTCGTACCCTCTCAGGGCTCTTGTTCCAGCACCGAACCTCTCTGAAGTTGAAACTATTTTCTTTTGTTCAACAGGAATATCTGCCGTTGCAAGTTGCAATTGCTTCATCTTGTTCTTTCACTGTGCATCTCTCAGAAGGGGCTGGCTTCCCTTTCCCTATTTCCCTTCCATTGGGCAGTAGAAAACAACAACTTTGTCCTGTTCTTAGCTTTCTCCTCTCCAGAGTGAACAAAGTCAGATGTGCCAGCCTCTCCTTGTACATTATGAGATTCAGTACCCTCACCATCTTAGTGCTCTTCGCTTGGACGCCTTCCAGTTATCTACCTGTGACAACAGGGTGGCGGTCCCAAAACAGGCCTTTTTTTAATGTAGTTTTTGTTCTTCTTCCTCTTATTTGCACAACTTTTGTGTCTTTCAGTCTTCCACCTCTCTATCAGTGTATTTATTAATTTTTTTAACTGATAATGGGTTTTAAAGTTTTTATTGGAAAGGGAAGGCCAGCATACAGATAGATCCAATCTTTGACAGTGTGATAACATTGGCCTCATCTTCTTGGGAAAGGAGGCTAAAAGAAGGTCAGGCTTGACAGGGCTCTGAGAAATCTGATCTCGTGAAGATGTCCCTGCTTACTGCAGGGGGTTGAACTAGATGACCTTTAAAGGTCCCTTCCAACCTACCACATTCTATGATTCCATGATTCTATGATTCAATGATTAAAACACCAGCAATGATAACAATTTGGTCTGACGTGAAAAAATAGAAGAAAACCCATTGAGGAGTGGAGAGATATCCTTCCAGATCAGTTATGTCTCTGGAGGAGGTTACTTATCTGAGGCATTTGTTGTGGCTTCCTGCTAGTATTTACTGGCTCCTCAGGCAAAATCATTTCTTCTAAAATCAGTTGTGTTAAACTGGACACAGAACTGAGGCTGTTTATTCTATCCTGTTGGATCCTAATTTGTGCAAATGCAGATGTGCCAATAGAATAGCAGCAGCTCTGCTGGGGTGTAGCTTAGTGGAGTATTCTGTGGCTTAAAGCACAGCTACTGGCAAATCAGTTTATGCTGGGTACTCTTGCCTGCTCTGTTATGTCTGTCACACACTGCAGCCCAGCACACCTATGACTGATGCTTTCCAAAATCTGTATTGTAGACACAGCCTGAATAGAGCTGTTGTAAGTAATTTTGCACTAGTATAGCTGTATTGATTCTTGGAGGGTCAATGATTATGCTTTGCTTATATGATTGCAGCTAAACTGGCAAACCTTCCTGAGAAGTCATCTCCGCTCGATGGCAATTCATTTTCAGTTTCTTAGAGGTTATCCCGGACATGGAAAACATCCGGCAAATGGATTGTTCCTGCAGAAGCAATGAATGCAGATTGAATCACCCTTGAGTATGGCTAAGTTTTCAGACAGCAACAGAGCACCATGCCTGTGTTATATTAGTTTTGCATATTTATAAGCTAGTGAGCGTTATGCATTTGACATGGCAAGCCATTGCTCAGGTTCCAAGGGCTCTTTCTAAGACAAACAGGCACATTCAGAAAACCCATAGAATAGCTTGTTTAGAGGAAGCTGGAGATTGAAGTTGGAAACATGTTTCAAAGAAGCTAAAGCTAGGGTGTTGGGGCTTTTTTCTCTTTTAAATTACTAGGTTTGGTTTTATTTATTACTGGGTTTGTTTCTTTCCTGTGCCATTTCATGTCTCTTCTACATGCAAACCTCTGTTCTTATGTCCTCCAGTCCTCCATCCAATATTCATCATTTGAAGGAACACTCTGAGATAGCAACAGATAATGAAGTTTGCTCTTTAAAGGGTCTTCAGGTAATACAATGTTTTCGCATCAAACAATGAGTTTCATTTTCTATAAACCATGCAGAAATCAGCATGAACTCTTCCCAGCTCTTCACATACTTATTTCTATTTTGTCCTTGAAGTGTAGGAGGTAGAGCCCTCTAATGCAAATATCCTCTTTTCATCTTTATGGAGTCAGATCCAAATCACAAAGTCCCTCTCTCTACCAAGCAGAATTTTTTCTTTCCTGTCTGGTCTCACAGACTGTCTTCTGCTAACCAACCAAGTCATCTTGTTCCTCTCTACCTCGCAAACTTCCTTTGGTGCTGAGTACTCTTAACAAGTTCAAATCCGTGTTTTTCTGCTTGGGGACTTTTCCACTTTTCAATCCTTCCTTTTTTTGGACTGTCTGTACTTTTTTTTCCTATTCATGCTTTTCTTGCCTAACCTCCAGGAAGAGCCCTGTCATAAAGAAATGACTCCTCTTTTGTTTTGTGTAACTTCTGGCCAAAAGATAATGTGCACTGAAGGCCCAGGCAGATGATGGGTTTACCCTACGCTGAACATTTCAGAAAGTTCTAGTAGCGTTAAACAAGCCACCACATGACCCAAGCTGTTTGGTATCAATCTATACACACACACACACACAAACTCTAACAGTATGGACCGCTCAGTGTCAAATTAAGCATCAACAAATGACCTAAGTCCTGATGAAATCTAAAAGGCTTCAGTGGTAGCCAGCAGTTATTAGTTTCCCTCTGGTCCTGCCTCCCAGCAAAGAGACAAGTACTGTTGATGAACTTTTTATCTATTAAAGTGGCATCTCCAGAAGTGTTGTAGAAATTCTTGTGTTCCAGCTTTATTGATTTCACTGTCAGTTGTTAACAAGAGGCAAAAACAGGGCCAGGTTTGAGACAGAGCATGTTGAGAGAATCGTAATGGCTCAGACCCATCTGCCTGCCAGCGGGATTAAGCCTTGAAAAGCTGGTATCAAAACTCATTGAACCAGAGGCTCCCACATGATCTGTGGTGTTGGATTGGCACCTTAGCATCACTTCATATCACATATTAGACTAATTCTGTAGAGTACTATCGTGCCTGTACTGTGCACTTATGTTATGCCACCTTCACACCCACTTGCTGGAAAAACAAATAATTAAAAATTTAGGTTGTATCTTCATTGCTCAGAAAAGAAATTTTTCTGAAGCAGATGGGAAATTTGCAGCAAAAACACACATAGCAAGCAAGTTTCAGACCTGTCACAGTACAATTCAACCATGTAGTTGAGAAGATCTTTGTGTTAGCGCTGTATTGCCCTGTCTTAGCTTTCAGTAGATGACTAATGTACCTTTAACTAATCCCTGTGTGAAAAACATACTTTGTAGGCAAAGTAGACAAGGCCAAAACTGTGAGCAAGTTATTGGGAGCTGCAGCTTTGTGATGTGCTTTACATCAGGGCGGGATGTCATATGCGTAAGGAGGCTGACACAAACTGCTCTTTGGTCAAAAGTGATTCACAAAAAGAGGTGGCAACCTGACCTTAACTCAAGAAAAAGCATCTTCATAAGCAGAAAAATACCATGGAAATCTGCAGTTAACCAGGGAGACATGATGGATCACAGAGAAGGGCAATGAATATCGGGGATGCTACAGTGTGACAATGATATAGACAATTCAGATGTACTGTTCTGTATAATCTAGAAGTGATTTCTGGATGCAGCAAGCATCCTGTTGTGATTTTTCCCCCTCTTCTTTTTTAATCTTAGCAATAAAGTTAAATAGTGCTGACATAGAGGCTGACACCCCCTCCTTGTCTTCCCCATCTGTCCTTCCTAAAGAGCTTGTATCATTCCATCCCAACACTCCACTCATAGGACCCATCCCACCATGTCTCCGTGATAAGATCATAGCCCTGCAGGTGTACACATCTCCAGCTCCTCCTGTTCATCCCCACACTATGTGTATTTGCATAGAGGCATTTAAGTTGGGTCCACGATGAAGGTGGCTGACTGGCTAAAGTGGCTGGAATTCCTTTGTGCTGCACTTCAGGTGCTCTTCTGCGGACCTGTGATCCCTCCCCAGGATCTTGGCATCTATTACCAGCGCTGGCATCAAACTGGTTGGAGTGGGGTGGATTGAGGGTCCCCGCCCCTAGACACTTTAAAGCCCTGCTTGAGAAAGATCTCAGGTCTCTTTGTAGACAGCTATTGAAAGGTCATTCTGTCCACAGCTGAAAACCATCCCTCTCTGGAATAAAAATGAAGCTGAAAGTAGAAATTTGCAGAAATAACAGGCCAGGAAATGAAGACTTCCCCTTCCAGCTGAAGGACAGAGGGACAGTTAAGTGATTCAAATATTAGTCAGAAGACTAATAAAAAAACCTGCCTTTTCTGGTGTCTTGCATTAAAGATGTAAACACTCTGCAATTGAAAATAACTGATCCAAGTTAGCAGTGAGTCAAATCTCCCTCTTAATGTTGGATACTTGTTTGATTTTATTTTGAATGTTTTAGTGCAATGGAATGACACAAAGTCATGTACTCACTTTGAGACCAGGCACTGGTCCAGATTTGAAAAAAAAGTCTGAAGGTGAAAACAGTCTTTATGGGACCTAAAATGCTATAAGAGTATTACATACTTGCATGGGGATCTTTATCCTGAGTGTGTTGCTTGCATGCCTCAGACCCTGTGGTGTTGACCTTGGCTTGCCATCAAGTGCCCACCAAGCCACTTAAGGAGGTGAAATGTGTACCCCTTTTAACACAGTGGGTTTGGGAGGAAGGTTGATGTGAACATTGAAAGTGCATGATTGTTGGGGAGTGGCTTGGGAACATCTTTGTCCTGGTGAAACTCTGCTTTGACTGGTGATTTAGCCTTCTCCTTTCCATCCTCTGATCATTAGCAAAATGAATTCTGCTAATGAGAACACTGGTTTAATGAAGCATCTGTCATTCTGCTGCAGTTATCACAACTACGTCTGCCCAAATCTGGCAAAACTGGGCTGACAGAAATTAGTGACTTCAGCCTGACTTCAAATCATGCCCCTTCATCCTCTTTACTTTCAAGGATGATGAAGCCTTTTGGTTGTAAAGTCATGTGTGAGATTATAAATGAGAACAAGGTCTGGTTCCAGAATTTCCTTTACAGAAATGTACATATTTTGCTGCTGCAAAGAAAGTTTCTTGTGTGCACCATAAAATGGCTTCTCCCAGCTCTGGAAACAAAGACAGGCTTCAGCAGGTTGCAGAAGTTAATTTTTATGTGTTTTGCACTGACAGGGACTGGAGACTATGCTCTCAGGACACTTTTGTGCTAAACAGTAGGAAATAGTCATGCAGATACCTTCTCATTGTTATCCTTTCCCAGCAGGTTTCAACCCTGACTTTTGGAGGAAGAGGTGTTGGAGTTTTTTTAATGCATCCTGCTTGGTGCTGCTTGACCTTCCCACTAAAATGGGCAACAAAGAGATTATTTAGGAACTGATGAGAAGTTAAGTTGGTGGAAGTCTTTGCAGAGCCTCCAATGGGTTCTGCATCAGACTTTAACTGAGTTTCTTGTTAACTGGCACGCTCTGTGGATGGCAGTCTCGTGTTTTAGGAACAAGACTGATGTGCTGAGGCCTAGCTTAACAGCTGTTCCAAAAGCCTAATCTGAGTAAACCCATTTACGTAAACCACGCAGGAGCCATCGGGTGGTTGCAACCACTTTTAACTTTGACCATGTTTTCCCAGTTTTAGTCGCTGCTGCCTGTTCCAGTTAAGTGCAAAACTTTTGTGGGTGAGCAGGAAGGCTGTGTCATATTGTTAGTAGAAAAGTAGTGCTTTTATTCTACTGGAGAAACAGGAGATGGATGGGAGTTTCAGGAGGAACAGTGGACCGTATCCTCAAAGACATTTAGGTACTTGATTCCTATTGATTTTCTCATGATTCAGGTAGCATGTAAATATCTGGAACAATCTGGCCAGAGCTAAGCTGTTTTTTTTTAATGAAACTGTACCGAATGTTAAACATAGCAATGACTCATGCTGAAAAGAAAGCTGGAGAGCAAAAAAGCCACAAGATTATTTGGGTCCATGAGAAAAGGCCTGAAGGAAGCCAAGCAAGAACTGCTCTCTGCGATCTGAAGGCATTCTGTGCTGGCAGTTCATCGATGAAGGTTGCTCATTATTTGCTTATTTTGAACATGTTGTTTGCTGAAGGCCAAAGCCTGTCAGATCTTAGGAAGGCTCTTTTTCAAGAGCTTTTGTTGCTTCAGCAAACAGGTCATGAGTCCAACCCACCCACTCCACAAACAAACATTTCTCCAAATTATCAGGGGAATGGAATTCATTTGACAGAAATGTCAGTTTTGTAGAGACAGATCACTTAGGGTGTGGGGGTTTTATTGTGCGTGTCCAAGTCCTTGCCCTCCACTCCTCAACTTTCTCCTCATGCATCCCATATAATGACCCTGTGTGTGTGTGTTGGTTTCCTTCCTTCTGGAGCTGCTTACCTCTCTAATTATACTCACTAAGTATTCAGTGCTTCACTTGGCTCTGTTCCCAGAACAAAGGCTATAGCTGAATACAAATAACTGAATTAAAATACTGTTGGCTTACAATCAGAGGAAGGCCCTGTGATGCTTAGGAAGTTTGAGATATCACAAAGGAGATAGGTAATTCTACCTGTTCACATGCGTACTGGATGCCTGTCCCCATTCCAAACCTTACTTGCATATCTGCAACATCACTTCTCCTAGTAAGCTTTATAGTGAACTAAAAGGAAATGATGGCAACAATTAAAGCGGTGTATCAGTACAGGGAGGAATTGTAAATGGGTAAGAGTATTTTTTCAGAGACAGAAGAATAACTCATAGAACGCCCGACCTTGAGTAGAGGTGCTTGAATCATTGAAATGAAACTAGGGCCGGAATCACTTATAGATGTTATCTAAAAGATATTTCATTGGAAGCCTCATGCAGAACCATGTCTTAATCTTGCTGTTCAAGAAACCAGTTTAATTCTGAGAAAGAACTGGGAAGAAGAGTGGGTGAGAGCAGCTTATGGAGGCAGTCAAATAGACTGCTCTTCCAAGAGAAATGAACACAAATAAGAAGGCTCATATCTCTGAATTGATGATTAATTCAGAAAAAAAAAAGAAGGAAAAAAATGACTGGAAGATATAGTTTGCTGTGATCTTACATATAAATCCATATCAATAGTCACTGATTATAGAATCATAGAATTGTAGGGGTTGGAAGGGACCTCGAGAGATCATCGGGTCCAACCCCCTGCCAAAGCAGGCACCCTAGGACATTTCACCAAGATAGGCGTCCAGACGGGTCTTGAATATCTCCAGTGAAGGAGACTCCACCACTTCCCTGGGCAGCCTGTCCCAGGGCTCTGTCACCCTCACTGTGAAAAAGTTTCTCCGCATGTTGGTGCGGAACTTCCTGTGCTCCAACTTGCAGCCATTGCCCCTTGTCCTGTCTCCATAGACACTGAAAAGGGGCTGGCTGATTCCCCTGCATCCCCTGCTTAAGATAATTGTAAACATTAATTAGGTCCCCCCTTAGTCTTCTCTTCTCAAGGCTGAACAGTCCCAATCTTCTCAGCCTTTCCTGATAGGGGAGATGCTCCAGGCCCTTTATCATCTTCGTAGCCCTTCTTTGGACTCTTTCCAGGAGATCCCTGTCCTTTTTATACCAGGGAGCCCAGAACTGGACACAATTAGAATTCTTATTTTAGACATTGAATTTGGTTTTGTTAGTTTAGTGGGGGGAAGACTTGTTGGGTGTGATTGGTTTATTGTTTTTAAATGTGGCTGGTGAAATTTAGACCTGAAGTGCAAACCCATAGGTAAGTGGGATTTTGTTGTTGTTGTTGTCACTGTTGGTTTTGTTTGTTTGTTTGTTTTGTTTTCTTATGAGAGCATTTTTTTAATAAAATGTCATATAATTAAGCCATTTTAGAACATTTTTAACTGAAGGATTTTGTTTCTGATTTTTGTGGGATTTTTTTCCTGAAGACTTTTGATTTCCAGTCTTGACCTCTGTGTTAAGTTTGCTATTCATTCACTCTTTTCCACAGCACACCAGATGCTTTCCTGCATGGAGTATTAAAGCCCAGGATGGCTACCAAAGTAGCTTGGGTCTGAAAGGATTATTTAATGTATTATATGACATGGATACAGATCCCAGTTGTGATAAGGGGATAGGTATAGTGCTAGCCTGCTCTTGCCTGGGAGTGTCACATGGACATCTTGGGCATGCCTGGAAATAGGTGTTTTATGTAGAAAGGGTTTGACAGGGAGAAGGGAAAGGAGGCATCAGGGATATTTCAGGCCTCTGGAGCTGGATTGTTGCTTTGATTTTATAATGATAAAGTTTCCCCCCTCTGTGGGCTTGAAGCAGTGGAGGAGCTGAAGTAAATGCTGTGGAAACAGCTCATAAAAACTCAAATATATCAGCCAGTGGTCCCTCAGGCATATGCCCTTCCCTCTGTCTGTACTACCTTCCAGCTCTGGGGCTGCAAGGGTCAGCAGAGCTGCTTGGGTTTCCTCTCTACCCGTGGAAGGCTTTGTACATTCTGGGAACTGCCCCCTGGGGAGATGTGGTCAGCTTCCCTTTCCCTTTGAGCTCCTGTATCGCATCAGCTGGTGGAGGTAAGGGAAGCCCTCAGGCTGCGAAGGATAATATGAGGGTTGGCATGAAGTGCCTCTTTGAAATGTGTGTGTGACACCATCTCCTGCTGTCTCAGTAGGGCTGTCATGGCACAGCTCTACTAGAGCCTTCAGGACAGCATCAAAGCATCTTTGAGGCACCTGCTATCAGAACTCATCAGAGATGGTTTAGGTATTCCTGACCCTCCAGGGACGGAGCTGGATGGTCTATTGAAGTCTTTGCCAGCGGTTCTCATTAACAATAGCAACCTGCTCTGAGAAATGCCTTCTGTGCTCCAGCCAGCTTGGATAGGGGAAGAGAATCTGCAAAGCAGACATCAGTTTTTATTAAGCAAACTGTGCAGACACACAAGTGTTATCCTTGTGTTTTCTGAGCTGCTCACTCTATCCTTCACCAGCATGAATCATGATGTATCACTTTTCTACCAGAATATGGGTTTCCCCTCCCTCCCTCCTCTGCTTATGAAACGAAAAGCCAAAAAGAAGAAAAAATGTTTTTGGAATAAAAATAGTTTTAGTGAAAAAGGAAGGTTATGCATGAATTAAAAAAAGCAAGCTTCACCTTTCCAGATAAGTTATGCATGAGTACAACACTCACAGTTGCAGTTTTCTTCTTTAACATGCAGTAGGTTTGCCTGGTAACGGGCAGTCAGCTTTCTCAGGTAGGTTTCATGATTTCTTCTGTGATCCAGATGCAATGGACTCGGCTCACTTAAAGCTTCTCTTTGACCTTTAGGGAGAAACTGTGTTCTGAGGTTAAGAGAATAATAGCACCCCATGGCTGTTCCTTTTGGCTGCTGTATATTTTGGAGGAAAAGCCTCCACCACACTATGACCACTGCAGCAAACAAGTTGGGGAAATTTCTTTACCGTGCTCTTTGCTCCTTGCACATTTCTTCCCTGTGACAGGAACTGCTGCTTCATCTGTCAATACCCACATCAATCTGTTCGTATAATTGCTTTGGAAGAAGAACTTTTAGGCCGTAGGGGGGTGTTTTTTTAATTTTTTTTCTTTCTTTTGAGAGGGACAAAAAGGTAGAGAAGCAGCAAACCAAACCCCTTTTGTGGAGCATTTGGTTCACGGATTCCTTTGGATTCCTTCCTAGTTAATGGAACTATTTGATCTGATCCAGCATCATCATCTAGTCTTCAGTGATAACAGATCTAGACCATAATGAGCTCTGTTGATCCAGAGAAAAGGAGAGTAAAACAGCAATAGAATTTAATTGTTAACAGCTCTTCAGTTAAGTAGGCAATGACATTACAAAGTCAGCAGCTGGAAGTTGAAGACAGAAAAATTATACCTCATTTCTAGTGCCATTTATCTACACTCAGAATAAATGAGATGAACAATGCTAACAAGTTTAAGGATGCTTTGAACCCTTGGATCTATGGTCTGGGATTTGTCCTACCCAGTTTTGAGTGCCTACAATGCATCTACATCTACTTCTCAGAACTCTGTTTTGTTTCTCTTAAGTGAGAATCTAGTCAGCAGAGTTAATGTTTAGGGTATGAATCACCTAACCAAAGGCAGGCATTTCATTTAGGATGAGAAGTGAATGAAGCTTTAAAGCTCCATGGGCTGTCTTGAGCATATCCCCACTGACTGTAAAAGGACCACCAGGCCTACAGACACCTACATGCAGGTAGATTATTTCTGTTTCTGGAAGCTTGGAAATCAGCCTAAATGACATACGCCAGACCAGCCAGTGATGAAGAGCCTGATGCAAAGTGAGGTTTTAGTTGCCTGTTTTGCAGGAAATCAAAAGGGGTGATCACTAGACCCTTCTGAGCATAGAATTTGTGAATCACCAGTGAGTAATTTCTCCACCTATGAAAATACTGCTTATCATGTTGGGGCTTTCACTATGATTTCCCCCATCCTCAACCATTCATCTCTACCCTGGCCAAGCTATAAAACGAGGGTCTATGGAGACACTGTTCTTTTTTGTTTGGATCTTGTTCTACCACAGGGAAGAGTGAGGTACTGAAGTGTGTAAGCACCATCCAGCTCATCCTGCTTATTTCAGACTGATGCCAGCAGAGATTGAAATCAGTAACATTTTTTGAGTGTGCTTAGACCTCTGCCCAGGCAGAGTGGCTCACAGTGTTAGGACCTGTTTTGCTATGTCGCTTTCAATAACAATCTTCCTTGGTCTCACCCACCCCAATTTCTTGACTTTTTCTTCCAGGCTATTTATGCCCAATTTCATACAAGAGCTGTTCACCTGCTTTGTGTGTCTTTTTAAGGGCTTCCTGTGTGCCTCGCAATGGTTCCCCTTGCCAATGTACCCTGCCTGTTGTGTCCTAGTTGTTCCCTTGCTGTGTCCATGTAGTGCACTCCACCTGCTTTGAACACAGGAGGCTTCTCGTGTTCAGAAAGCCATACTGAGACATTCAGATTCCCAGGACATTTCTCTCCAAGCTTTCTTTACAGATGCTCTCTTCAGGTCACTGGTATATCTCCCACACATCCATGGTTCTCCCAGGCACCCTTATCCCTGGTATCATGTTTTTTTCCTGGCTCTCACCCTGCTGGTTCCTTGCCACCCATTCCAGCTGGGATGTGGTAGAGCCAGTTGGCATCAGGAGTGTTTGACTTCATCCAGTATCCATCTCCCATTACCATCTTTCTTACAAGAAGATGGAGAAAGACTTTTTACCAAAGCCTATAGTGACAGGATGGGGGCAACCATTTTAAACTGGAAGAGGACAGATTTAGATTGGACATAAGAAGTACTTTTTTTTTTTTTTACAATGAGGGTGGTGAGGCACTGGAACAGTGGAAGTTGTGGACACCCCCTCCCTGGTAGTGTTCAAGGCCAGGTTGGATGGAGCTTTGGGCAACCTGGTCTAGTGGAGGGTGTCCTTGCCCGTGGAGTTGGAACTAGATGATCTTTGAGGTCCCTTTCAACCCAAACCAGTCTGTGATTCTGATAATAAAGATCAGCTAACGTTTCCTTTAAATTTGAAGAAACTTTCTGGGTTTTCCTGTTGACTCTTAAGTTTGCTTAATGTTTTTTCTCCCATATTAAGTATTGACCCAATAGTCCATTGTTCTATGCCAGATGAAAATACCTGTGCCTTGCATTTCTTCCTCCCTAATACTGAAGTCAAGGTCATCACTGTGTCCTACTTTCATTGCTCTCTTTTGACTCATTAGTTTATTGCCAAATTTTCCTTAGACATTGGCTGTTCTCAATGCTGGCGACAATTGCACCTCTACAATCAAATCTCTAGCAATTTCATGTTCATCTGTTTATGTCTCTTACCTGACCTTTGCTTCTCATGAGAAATATACTGTTGTCCTTTTGTGAACATTGCAGCAAAATAATCCCCTTTAATTTTAGTTTCACCAGGGACTTTTTAATGTCTTCTCTGTTCTGCTGATAAATTGTGTCACATACTGGGATGATTTAAGCCTGTCTCCTTTGCTGAACTCTTAGTTTCTCCCAGACTGTTGTCTGCAACTGAATATTACTCGTCTTTCCATTTAGCATTTTAAGTTTGGTGTCCTCTGAGTCATTTTGGTTCCTTTCCTTCCTCATGACCTACTGTCTTTATTCTTCAGCATCTCTTGCTTTCTTCACTTTCTTGTTCATGAAGCTGACTTCACTGCCATCTATTTGCTGCAGGTATCAGGCTGAACTTGGGGCACAAGTCACACTTGGGTGTCACTTAATGCTTCCTTCCGCTTTCTCTCTTTTTTCCTTGAGATCATCAAGTTTCCCCCAGGCTGCTCCATGTGCTTGCCTTCTGACCTAGACCAGAGAACACTGTACCGCATTTAGCCTGCTTTGGCAGGGGGTTGGACCCGATGATCTCTCGAGGTCCCTTCCAACCCCCCTATGATTCTATGATTCTATGATTTCTTTTTCTCCCAGTGTTGAAGTCACAGTAATTAGTGGTATTCAGTAGTTTTGTTTCAGCATGATTACTCTGGGTCATGGGAACTAAGAGCATGCAAAAATGTAGGGCTCACACCAACACCTTCTCTCCAGTTGCATTGGACTAATATGGATCTTGTTGGTCTAGTGCTCACTTTGGTCACTGTGTATTTCTCTAGTGCCTCAGCCCAAATATGTTCTTGACGCTCTCGTTCATTTATTGTTTGTATCAATGCTGAATTGTGAATTGATGCAAATGTTTCTTTAGGGAACTCCACTGCTAACAAGGTTTTAGCCATATGAACCCCGGTTGCCGCATGTGGGCTGAGGACAGGCATCTCCTGGAGGTTTCCCACATCAGATACCTGTTGATAGGAAATTCTGCCTTTTAATTCCCCTCTTGTTTGTCCTTTACCAAACAAAGAGTGTACTCACCTTCCATCCACTTGGAAGCCTTTGTTTGCCAAAGGATATTTTACTGCCTCTTCAAATCCACATAAACCATTAAAGTTGAGCAAAGCAGCATGGTTAAACCTCTCAGTCCAGCTCGCTTCGTAGCCGGTGAATATTTCTGAGCAGGAATAGCAAAATGTGCTGCCATTTCAAATATACAAAGAGTGCCTGTAATGTATTCACAAAAAATAATAAGCTACCTACAAATGGAGCCACACCTGTTTCCTCCAACTGGAGGAGAGAGTGGATTAAGCCCTTGTTTCATTTTTCCACAGCCCCTACAAAACACCGAGCACTGTTTGCAGTTGGGAGCCTGATTATCGTTCTGCTCCCTTAGCTCAGGGAAAAACAGCTTTTCCTGGTGTAGATTATATTTGCATTTATATTTATACATTTGCATACAGATTTTTATGCCCTAGTCTTGAAAGGTAAAGAGATTCCAGCTCTTTTAAAGGCAATAGCAGTTCATTTTATGCCCTGTTCTCCATAACAATAATTGCTATAACTCTGAAGCTCCCCTGGCATTTTAAGGGCAATAAAGAAAGGGGCAGAGGGGAAAAGAGGAGAAAATTCTCCTATTAATTCGTGAGACTCCAGGGTTCAGTTCTGCAGTGCTTTATTCCTGTGAGTAATCTCATTATCCTTGGTAGGACTGATTGTAGAGAGGCGGCAGGATCATGCCCCAGAAGTCCAGCCTTTAATCAAATCTACCTGTTTAAAAGGAACACATGGCTGCCTTTCAGTGGGAGCCTTTAGCTCTGAAACAAGGATGTAAATTAGCCAAAATGCCACAGAGGGAGGAAAACTCCATCTGCCAGGTTTTCCCTCTGCTCTTGCTGAAATTAAGCCGTTGGTTTTGTATGTGTGTGTGTGTAGGGGGGTAATTCTGAGCTGTTTTTCCTTTTGATAGAGGTTCAGATCCCCATTTACAGAAATAAACACAGCCTTTCTCCATGTATTTGAGGAAAAAAACCCCACAACCCTATACGTATAAATGGTTGTATTGTTTGGATGGGGTAAAAAGCCATCTAAATCTTCAGTCAGGAAGGGCTGAGAATTTAATAAAAGTAACCAGCATTTTCTGGGGACTCTTTCAAATACTACAGAAACAGAATGGCTCCATAGAGGGTTAAGGGGAAGTCAGAAAGAAGCTCAGAAAAGATCTGTAGGACGGGAGAGAGCAAAAGCCGTGCTGCTCAGCTTAAAAAGGAGATGAAGATGAATGGGCACAATAAAGGTACATAAATTATTGGATTGTACAAGGAAAGTAGAAAATGGCATCCAGTAAAACATTTCTCCTGGTAACTGAATAAAAGTCCAAGGAAGTGTAAAGGACCACTATTAGAGCAGATTGCTAGAGTGCTTATTTTTCATAACTTAAAGCGTAGCTTCTTATGGCATTGATATTTTCAAAGCATAGGGGAAAAAAATAAAGCATGCAGGGCTTAAAACAAACTAGTTGAATGCTAGAAAATGTACTCAGATCCCCTAAATATGAATTAGAAAGGCAAGTCTTGGAGATAATGTCTTCCATCCAGAGTGTGGTTTAGCCCAAATTCCAAATTTGTGGCATAATAGGGATAAAAATCATTGTGTTTTGGGTCATTATGTTTTGCATAAATGTGAACAAATGTTACCACATCATCTGGAGCTATCAGATGGTGTAAAAACAGGGAAGAAATATCTGCTATCCCATGCTAAGAAATGAAATACCAGGTGACGATAAGAAAAGATGAAGGAAAGCTCTGTTTCTCTCAGAAAAAATTAAAATAAGCCCCAAAAAGTGTCTTGCTCTTTTTTTTCTTTTTTTTTTTCTTTTTTTTTTCTTCTGTAAGAACAGTCAGAAACTCAAGCGGAAAATGCATGAGTCACATAAGAACAACAGCTTGGCTCTTCTTCCATTGCATCCTTCCCCTGTCTGTCCCCCCACCAGGCATCTGAGGTTCTTTCCAGACTCTGCCACCTCCTTGGTGGCCTTCAGGAGCAGCTTGCAGGGGACCATCTCATCTAATGTAGATGACCTTCCTATGTTGATTTTCTGCTCCTATAGGTAAAGCAATAAACCACACAGAGAGGTATCATTCATCTTTTGGGGCATTCCTCCTGTGGCAGAAGTCTGGAGTCTTTTTGAGGCTTTTTGCTATTCGGCTGCTAATATACTTCCATTGATAACTTATTTTTGCAGCCAACGGAAAGGCAGGTGTCCCAGTAGAGGACTGGTCCTACAGCTGGTACAGGTGAAGAGACAGAGGACGTGGTGCTTGGCCTTCTGAACAGCACTAAACAGGTGGGATGGCCAGTATCAAGTAACTTTTAGTGCTTGGATTCTTCTCCTGACCTGCTCTTTGAGACCAGTTTAAGTTGTACACATTTACACCAAATGAGGATCTGACCTCCATTTTAGGAAAAGCACCAAGCTTGTTTACAAAATAATTGACTTGGCTTCCACCCCAAGTTAAGCATCTTTTCCTTTCTGCTTTAGCCAAACTGGGTTCCTGTTATGGTTAGCCCAGGCTTGTACAATAAACATTTGGCAACTGGCAGTGTGGTGTTGCTCAGCGTGAACTTTTTGTGCTGCGGCTGGTTACACAAGACCTAGTGTTGGGTCAGTTGAATAACTGCTGCTGTGGGACAGGATTGGTGAAAGTGCGGTGAGCCGGGGTAGCCACACCAGCTAGGCTGACTCATGCCATGGAGCCTTCCCTGACTCTGTACTGGACCCTTTTCAGCTGCGACATCCTATGGAAATCACTCTGACAGTCCCTGCAAGGGGGTAGCAGAGGATTTGGGGAGGCTCGTAAGTGCAAGAACAAACCAGGTGTGTGAACAGTGCATCTGGTGGAGGCTGGAGGAGAAGCTGGATGATGCCATGGCTGTTCTCTCTGCACAAGGCTGTGGTATGGAGCTGCTGGCTGTTCTCCAGCACTGAGCAGTGACACCATCGACTCATGTTCAGATTAAACTGGAGCACTTTTAAGTCAATATTTACTTTTTTCTTTAATAAAAACTTTTTTTTTTTAAATTACAGAACAGATAGTTCTTTGTATGCTGCATTTATCTGTGTATGTGAATTAAATACATGCTGCAAGGAACAAACCTGTTCACTACATACAGCTTCATTCCATCCACAAAGAAATAGGGTTAGCCTCCTGCAGCCCAGTGGGACACTTGGCTCCTCACTCAGCCTGTAGAGATGACAACTTTCTGGGCAGAGCTAGATGTAGGTTTTGAACAGGTTTATTTATTAAACATTGATGCAGCCTTACTACAGCAATGATTTAATTTGGATGCAAATACGGAAATTTTCATGGACCAGGCAGACGTGTCAGGAGCGCACAAGGTGCAGATAGATATGTCTTGAGCAGGACAATGAAGTGGGAGACCTCCTAAGACTGCTGCCACCTCTGCTTTCAGTGGTAACTTGTTCCTCTAGGTTGACAGTAATTTTCCCAGGCAGGGCATGTGCATGCAGTCACTGGAGGTTTTTAGTTGCAAAGAAGATGATGCTTACTACAGTAAAGGTCTCTATCTCCGTTTTTCCAGGCTAAAATGTCAAAGCTTTTATGTCATTAGCTGCTAAATCACTCCCCTCCCTGATCAGCCATCCTCTTGGACTTTCACTTCCTCACTTTGATTTGGTTATGCCTGTGATGTTGAAACACTCCTCTTGCTGTGTCTTCTGGTGCTACTATTAGTTCCTTATTTGCTTTCTGAAATCTCCTAAATTTGTTTACAGATAAAACTCTCTTAACTTCCCCTAAGTCACCACCTCTGCCCATTTGCATGTGAAGACCTCTTTCATAGTTTAGTTTTTCCCATTAATTTTAAAGTTTCATATTTTCTTTCTCTTTCTTTCTTTCTTTCTTTCTTTCTTTCTCTTTCTTTCTTTCTTTCTTTCTTTCTTTCTTTCTTTCTTTCTTTCTTTCTTTCTTTCTTTCTTTCTTTCTTTCTTTCTTTCTTTCTCTCTCTCTTTCTCTCTCTCTTTCTCTCTTTCTCTCTTTCTCTCTTTCTCTCTTTCTCTCTCTCTTTCTTTCTTTCTCTCCCTTGCCTTGCCTTGCCTTGCCTTGCCTTGCCTTGCCTTGCCTTGCCTTGCCTTGCCTTCCCTTCCCTTCCCTTCCCTTCCCTTCCCTTCTCCCCGCCCCCCCCACCTATTTCCCTTTACACCCCAGAGCTTTCCAGTGTATACCTCAGATTATTTTCCTTTCTTTCCATTTTTCTGGGGTTGTATACTACATAATAGTTGCCTTTCTTCTCTCCCAGTCAATTTGAATCTTTTTTTGTTCACACATAACTGTTTCTTCCCCATGAAGATCATGTGGCTCTACAAATGCAGTTTGTTTCACCAGTCCATAAAAGAAACTCTCCCCCGACTAAAATCTCTCCTAGCTGCACTAATTTCCCTATTAACTCCCTGAGGTTTCAATCTTCTGTGCTTTTCACAGAAAGTCTAAATTTGAGGTTGTGTTCTTTAAGTAACTAATCTTGCCTTGCCCAAGACAAGACAGATTGTTTTTTATGGGACATGCTTGGCACATGGAAAACTTGAGATACAGCTCCTGATCAGGATCAGCAAGGGGCTTGAACTTTGGTCATCTTTGTCCAGCATGGAGGCCCAGATTGTTGACCTTCTGAGATGGATGGGTCTCAGAAGTCTGTGAAAATCTTCTAGAGATTACAGGTTTGTCCTGATGTGAAAGTGGAAGTGGTTTCGGAAAGCCACCACTGCCATGGTGCTCGTACCCTCTGCTTTGTAGAAAGAGTCACAGTGAGGGGATTAGGCAGGTCTGCTGCTCATTTACAACTTTCTCCTGGACTTCAGAACCACTTACAAAACAGTAACCTGAGCACTTCTCCCTCTTGTTTGTCCCTTAGAACAGCACGGTTCTCTTCTATGGTGGCAAAATTTAGCGTCAGCCCAACTTCAGAGAGTAATTTGCCTCAGCTTGGAGGATCACAACTGCCTTCACCCCATCCATTTAGCTCAAACTGTATTTATTTCTCCATGTTGTGAACCCAAGGCAGAATCTTCATCTTTTTTTGCTGTTACTTCTCTAGATGAACATTTCCTTCCTCTTCCTACCCACAGTTTATGCAATAAGGTAAAATTGCTGTTAGGGTTGACAATACATCTTTTGATGGACACAAGTGCAATTGCAGTAGTCTATCTCCTAAAGATAAAGTAAACAGGAAAACAAAAAGTGCCCCATTTTTCATCAGGTGCCAGAAATGAATCTGTATTCTAGTTGGAAATATTGAAAAAAGAGTCTTCCTATTTTGAGTTAAAGTAAAACAGTCCCTTCTTCCTCTTTATTTACAGGTGAAACCATTACTTGTCCTGCTAAACAAATGCACTGAATACTATTTTGTCTTAAAATAGTTTGATTGGTTGTTTTGGGGTCTTTTTCCTCCCTCCTCTGTATGTCTGTAATGCCACGTTTTTTCATTAGTTTTGTACAGAACTAAGAAAAGACAAATTAATTTACGTATTTATTTTTAAGAGGTGTGAAGTGCAAAACAAGATGCAAAGCACAGTAGAATTGGCATATACAAGCAAGATCTCATTGCTCCAGTCATAAGCTACTTCGTTCTGGTCCATATCCTTAAATTTGTGCATAGGTGCATCCTCTGTTACTGGGCCTGGAAGTATGAACAGCCTCTATATGTACTAAAATAAAAATCTGTTAAATTTTACTTGTGTTATTGGCCCACAATTGGAACTATCCAGCTGTCAGAAAGACAAACTAATCCTTACACAAAAGTCTGACTATCTGTAAAAGTACACTGATCATTAGCTAAATTTGTCCTTCGTTTTCTTCTCTCAGTTGTTTTACTTTTATTTTCGTAACTGGAGAATTTCATCCCTTGCCTGTGGGTAAACAGTGAGATTGTATAAGATCGAAACAAGCAGCATCCACTGCAACGAATGCATAAGCAGACCTTCTGCATCTTAGGCATTCAAAGTGAGATTGCTTCATCCTGCACGTCAGATTCCTCCTTTGCTGTGTCTGTATCACCCACTAATGAATGATATTGTGTGTTTTTAGAGAAGTTATAGAAATTATTAAGAGTTGCTTTCTTCCGAGAGCATCCTATAACAGGACTGCAGTGGTGATGGACAGGATCTGTGCAGCGTGCCATGGCAGGGCCATCAAGATGAGTGGAACACCTTCCTTATGAGGAAAGGCTGAGGGAGCTTAGCTTCTTTAGCTTGGAGGAGACTGAAAAGTGATTTTATTAATGTTTATAAATATGTAAAGGGTGAGAGTCAGGAGGACGGAGCCAGGCTCTTCTCAGTGATGGCCAGCAATAGGACAAGGGGCAGTGGGTGCAAGCTGGAGCATAGGAAGTTCCTTGTGAATATAAAGAGGAACTTTTTCACTGTGAGGGTGACAGAGCGCTGGGACAGACTGCCTGGAGAGGTTGTGGAGTCTCCTTCTCTGGAGACATTCAAAACCCACCTGGATGTGTTCCTGTGTGATTTAGTCTAGGTGATGCTGCTCTGGCAGGGGGTTGGACTAGATGATCTTTCGAGGTCCCTTCCGACTCCTAACATTCTGTGTGTGTGTGTTTCTCTGATCAGTGTGCCATGAGAGACTGATTTGATCTGGAGTGGAAGGAGGAGGAGGTGTGGAGTTTATGACCACTGCCACCAGGATCAGTGTTGGCTGACCACTGGGAGGATGTTCAAGCCACCCATGTCAGGAATCCGGTTAATCTCTGTTTTTTCTCATCTTCTGGCTCTGAGGTTCCTCCAAGTGATCTCTTTCTGTTTCACCTGTCTCCTCCTTGTCAGGAGAAGGGTGTCTTGTTTGCTGTGAGGTTTCAGGAGCTTCAAAGACTTTTTCAGTGGAAAGCTGTTGGCATTTGCAATGCAGCTTCATCACAGAGCTGAGGAGAGCAAAAAGGTTTCCATAGAGGGTGTTCTATGTGGCATCTGCCGCTTAGACTTCGAGGCGTTTGCAGAGACGAAGCAAGCATAATATTAACTGACTAGAAAGCAAATCCTTTCTCTTTAAAGCTCTTGTTAAATGCAAACTGTAGTGGAAGAGGAATGGAAAGCATCCTTTACGGTTACCCCCAAGGAGCAGATTCATTGTCCGTTTTCAAAGGGTTGCTGTACAGCTATTAAAGAGCATTCTTGGCTTCTTGGGGAGCAGGGGGAGGTACCCTTGTCTCCATTAATTATTAATAATTGCTGGCATATTTAATGAGTTCAGAAAATTATCAGTTAATTCATAATAACCTTTTCTGCCTGCCCCTTTCAGATCCTCTAGGAAAAAAAAATAATCCCAACAGACAACAAAATGGAGCAACTAAATTACAAGATGACTAATGGGACTTACATAGGATAAAATGGCAGGATGAAGACGGTATTTCTGTAAATGATATTGCTGCTTAGATCACTTTAGAAATACAGGGCAGTTTATTTCACCTAAAAAAAAAGAAGAAAAAATAGAGAAGAATGAAACAAAGACATCAATAAAATAAGGCAGCTACTAAAATGTTACTACTTTAACTTAGTTCTGAGCATGCAAATAAAGGAAAAGAATGAAGAATTAGGTATTCAGGAAGAGCAGGTCCCCATAAAGGCTGGTTAAAGTCAGCAATGAGAATCAGGAGGCTGGTCCCAAAGGGGATTCTGGGCTGAGTGAGAAGGGAATTGCCCTGTGAATGTATTTAGTCTGCTGCCATTTGGGGTGCAGCTTTTGTGCTATGTCTTTACAGTGCCTAGTAAAATAAGGCCCCAGCTAGTGACTAGGAATCCTAATGCTGATCCCTAACAGCAGCCAGCATTGTTAAAATGTCAGCAAGAATGATAAGAGGTATCAGACTTTTGGGGGTAGTGGGAAAGGCAACAACTACATTTCTGCTCTTTTATTTGCAAAAATGGGTTCTGGCAGTTACAGATCCACTGAGGATTGCTGTGCTCCTTAGGAGTAGCGCAGGAAGGAGAAATAATAGGAAAATATTTTATGAAGTGTGACAGCAGATGGGCTATTAAATATGACTCACTGTGTGGCATGCTGGCAAACTCTTACTCATGACCTTGTGACTCGGCGACCACTTCGGCAGAGGTTATAGACTTTGCGGGTCATCTCTGCCTGGCAAAGGTGAGCCTGAGCCTAGCAAGCATCATGCTGTTCTGAGACTCGTGGTGCCAAAAATGTGCTATCTGAGTCAAGGAAACTGAATTATGTGAATAATTAAAATTCTTACTGGAGTTGAGTGTTGGGGAATATGTGGATGCTGAAGTTATTTCTGTCTACCACCACTTCATCAGACTTTTAAGTTATTAATCAAAGGGACCTTTGCTAAAGGTGGAGGTGCTAAACGGGGCTATCTTGCCCACATTTTAAGTAGGGGTAAATGAGGGAAGATTGGACGTGGGACAAAGGTGAAAAATGCAGTGAAGATGCTAGAGCAATGTACAAATTGATAGATTCATATTTTATTTATCCTTTAAAAAATCAGCTGAGAAGGCTGCTGTACGATGCTTTATAAGGAAGGCCCCTCCTGTAGGAAGGGAATTACAGGCTGATCTAATACCTATTTTTAATTTCTGTGCCACATATGACAATTTAGTCATCATGTCTTCCTGCAGCCCAAAGATCACGGGCTCTAGAATGGCTGTAGATTCACACCATGGACACAGGAGCCTGTCATGGGACAATGCCCTGTAACTACTATGTCAAAGCTCAGCTTTGGTGTCATATTATATGACAAAGCATCTCAATCACATGCTACAGCCTTTCCGATTGCACTGCCAGCCAGAGACATAGTCCTGCAGTTGCCCGTGGTATTTTCAGTTCCAGATGCATTTGTTTAAAGCTGTGGAGCAATGCTTACACCTCTTGCCAGGGATGTGGAGGCTGCATGATCTTGTGGAAGAACAAAATTACTGTTCTGTTATTACTTCAGACTTTATATGAGAAGATATAGGAGGCAAGAAATGGTTTATATCTGCTGACTGTTTTGGATATTATAGGAATCCAATACTTTTCCTTTCTGTGGACTGGGGGAGTTGTGTCTCCTTTGCCTTGCAGGACCAGTTTTTGCCTAGCCTTCTCCAAAGGCCACCAGAGATGAGCAGAGAAAGGAGTGCATCCTCCCTCCTGAACCTAATTATTATGTCTCATTGTGTTATTACAGGGAATCTGATCTTTCCTGGAGAAACCCTCTTGGAAGAATCACAGAATCGTAGGGGTTGGAAGGGACCTGGAGAGATCATCGGGTCCAACCCCCCTGCCAAAGCAGGCTCCCTAGCTCATATTGCACAGGGAGGCGTCCAGATGGGTCTTGAATATCTCCAGAGAAGGAGACTCCAGCACCTCCCTGGGCAGCCTGTCCCAGGGCTCTGTCACCCTCACTGGGGAAAAGTTCTTCCGCATGTTGGTGCGGAACTTCCTGTGCTCCAACTTGCAGCAATTGCCCCTTGTCCTGTCCCCACAGACCACTGAAAAGGGGCTGTCCAACTCCCCCTGCATCCCATACTTAAGATATTGATTAGGTTCCCCCTCAGTCATCTTTTCTCCAGGCTGAACAGCCCCAGCTCACTCAGCCTTTCCTCGTAGGGAAGATGTTCCAGGCCCTTAATCATCTTCGTAGCCCTTCTCTGGACTCTCTCAAGGAGATCCCTGTCTTTTTTATACCAGGGAGCCCAGAACTGGACACAATGCTCCAGGTGGGACCTGACCAGGGCAGAGTAGAGGGGGAGGATCTCCTCCTTAGACCTGCTGGCCACACTCCTCCGGGTGCACCCCAGGATCCCATTGGCTCTCTTAGCCACCAGGGCACACTGCTGGCTCATGGCCAACCTGTCGTCAACCAGGACCCCCAGGTCCTTCCCCACTGAGCTCTTCTCCAGCAGGTCATCCCCCAGCCTGTACTGATAGAAACGGTTGTTCCTTCCCAGGTGCAAGACTTTACACTTGCTTTTGTTGAACCTCATCTGGTTTCTCCCTGCCCAGCTCTCCAGCCTGTCCAGGTCTTGCTGGATGGCAGCGCAGTGTTCCTGCGTGTCAGCCACTCCTCCCAGCTTTGTGTCATCAGCAATGATAGGTATGGAACAGTTGCCAGAGACGGAAAACCTGAAAGGATATCTGCTGAAGGTGCAACACTGAGACATTTAATGGCAGCCCAAGGAGGTAAGAGAGGCTGGGAGGAAGAGCACCTCAGGTTTCACAGATCTTTGAAGGAGAGGGGAACTTCCTTGCCCTCTACAGTCGCAATTCACAGACCTTCAACAAAAAGGGGAGCAAATATCATCTTCTTTTTTCAACACTTACTCTGTTAGTGAGTTCAAAGGGAGTTAGAAATATTCTTTATTCTACCAGACTTTAGGATTCAGATACCTCACTTTGGCCAATATTTGCACAGACTGAGTAGCAGTGAAGCTCATACATCTGTGCTTTCTGGATGCCTGCACTATATGGATGATTTGATCCATTGAAACAAATCAGAGCAACCTCAGTTCCATGGCTCTGGCAGAGCTGTGGCAGCAGCAGGGTATAGGTTTGTTCAGAGCACATTCTCAATGCCCCAGAACTAGGGATTATTTGGAATGGTGCAATAATGGATGTTCCCTGGCTTCTAGGAAATCTCAACAAAGGTTGTTGCATGGCAGTTGCAAAAGCACAATGACCTACGATGTTCTCAGGCCTTATCCCTGTTCATAGCTATGAGGCCCTGAAGAATATGGGAAGGCTGAAAGAAATAGACTGCTCTCCTCCGACAAGAAGGGGCTGTGTACCCTGGTGCAATAACCTTGCACCCCCTATTTTCCAAGAGTGTAATTAGCCACTGCTGCACAAATTAACACTTAGGACAAGAGTCAGAATCCTCATAGAACCTCTTGACCTTCCTGAGGCCAATGCAGGTGCCTGCTTTTCCTGACATAGAAGGATTGCCTGTACAAACTCTAAGCTGTGACTTTAGCCATGTAACCTGTGTTCAGGGAGAGATGCTGCCTTTCGGCCGCTGTCTGCCTTTGTCTGGCTGTTACCTGTGCAGCCGGTGCAGAGCACCATGGCAAGGGAAGTGCAGCAGACGCAGCTGGAGGTGATGTCAAGGGGGTTTGGAAAGACTCTTTAATTGAGACTCTCTAAGATACTGTGAAGACATTATGTCCCTTCAGTGGAGCATGCATGGGAAGCTCAGAAAATTCCTTGCACTGCATCTCGTGCTACAGTCTGTCTCTCCAAGTTTCAGTCCACTTCCATAGGATGATTGCCCTTGTTTTGTCAAGGGCTGAGGATCCCCATGTAGAAAGATAAATCCTAGAAGAAATGGGCTTGTTTTCCTTCAGTTTTGGCTACTGACTCCATAGAACCCTGGAGTGCATATAGGACCCCAGCTTTCCCAGGACTGCAGACCAGATGCCAACACGTGATGCAGGAGGGCAGCCTGCTCTGCAAGCTTCCACTCCCAGACCTCTAAAGCAGATTTTGAGCATCACTCACATGTAAGGCCCAAACAAGGTGCTCTCAGCCCTAAGAACTCCATTGCTCAACAAGCATACTCTCTATCCCCCCACCTGTCAACATGTTATCTGGAATAAAAAAACACCCTTATTTAATTGGGAGTGGAGAGGTATAGATGAACTTTTTTTCTCTGTGGAAAGTGGAGCAGGGCCTGGCAGCAGTGTATCAGTATGGGCAGCTCCTAACCTTTTACAGCCAAGCCTCTCTTGAGCAAACTTGCCATGTCTTCATCCCTTCTTGTGTCCCCACTTTCTTCCCAAACCTGTGGTGATGCCGACGCTGAACTAGCAAGACTGCCTGACCTTAATTGTCCTGTAGTGCTTTCTACAGGACTCCCTGTGCATGAAGACCCTGGAGCTGCCAGAGCTCCAAAAACTTGTTCACGGGTGTAGCCCACATCTCATGCTTGAATTTCATCAAGCACATTTTGTTCTGTTCCCACAAAAAAATGGGACCTCCCAGGAGCTAATATTGATTCAGGATCAGGTTCTTACAGAGGAGATTCTAACCTCTTTGGGTAGGAAGAAAAAAGGTGAAATCACGAAGTAGGTCTGCTATAAGTTCAGAAATATTTCTCTCATGAAAATGAGGTTAGTGCAAGGAGACAGCTTTGCTCAGCATTTACCGTCTGCAAATTTTCACCCCAGTCAGCTGCAATCATGTAAAAGAATGAGTAAGAGGAATGAAGGGCAACATTTTGCAGTAAATTCCCGATTATCCGATGATCTCCTTTGGACTGAAAAAATGGATACTACCATCCGTTGCAAAGGTTTTTAGATGTGATCAGGTAGAAACAGATAATCTTGGACAAGCGCAGCAGAAACAGCTTTAAGATGCAATGGGTGTTCTGACTCAAAAAGAATGAGTTCACAGGGGAGAAATCCAAAGTAAAACTGCAAGAACGATGCTAATTAGCAATGTGTCAGGTGCTTGGCTCTGGATTACTGTTACGCTAGTATGTGTATGTCAAGGACAAAGCACAAGCAAGAACTGGGGTAGGAGATAGTGAAATCTCACCATCTTTTTTTTTTTTTTTTTTTTTTTGCCTTGAGTTGTCTCAGTAAAGTCCTTGGGAGCAGAGCATGAACCATGCTGAAGGCTCAGTAGCCCCAGCTAGTAATGCTACCCGCAGCTGGTTTTATTACTCGCTGAATCATTGGAAACGCAGTCCCAAATGAGAAGAAAAACCAAAGTCTATGGTGAAACACTGGAAGAAAAATTTTTGAAGTCTTATAAACCACTGAACCAGTTTCAGGCAGGGCTGAAAACAGCGATGCTGTGAGAAAAGTCTGCTCCCAAGTATGAATCCTGCCTCACTTCAGACTGACAGAAAATTTAGCAAGAAATCTTGAGCTTCACAGCTATAACACGGAGCTTATCCCCAGGGTCCCCGCTGGCTAATTAGTGCTCTCCCTGACGTGAGCAGTGATCTTTTGAAAGTCCAGCTTGCTTTTTCTTTTAAAACCAAAAGGCTTTTGCAAACAAGGGCATTAGTTGCAAGTGAAAGCTTCCTTTTAATGAAATTGGGACCAAGTTTTTCCCTGAGATTTTGATCAGCTGGGGTTTTTGTAATAATTTTTTATTTTATTTTATTTTATTTTAATTTCTCATTGATGTTCCTTCTGACATTGCCTCAATGCTTTCTCCCTGGGTTAGCCTGCACACTGCAATATCACTCTCTCATCACCCCCGCTACGGATGAGAAAACCTTACAAGTCACCAGCTTTACCTAGGGACACTTGGAAACGTTTCCTTATGTATCCTGTCTGTGAGTGACAAATCTCAGCTGATGCTGCCTGTCTGTCCTAGAAGAAATTCCTTCTGCTCACAAGACTAATCGGTTATTGATCACGCTGAGGAAAGACCCCTGAGGCTTTGCTAGGTGTGATTTACATTGCTGTCTCTTGTCTGCTCACTCAGTGTTCAGCCATTTGCTTTCTTACCACTTTCATGTTGTCTGTTGCAGTGTTTTGTGTTTAGTATTTGACACTGCCTTAATGTTAGGATAAAAAGCAGAGGTAAAACTTTAGAATTCATAGACATTTAGAATTCATGAATTGTGTTCATATGCATCTGAATATCAGCCACCTGATGTAAAATAGGATTAACGACTGAAAAAGTGGGGGTTTTGTAGCTGAATTGCTTTTTTCAGACCCTGCAACTATGATTTGCAAGGGTGTTTGATGCACTGATCCTCACAACCCTCTGCCTCTGCTTTACTCTTCATGTGTGCAAGGAGGAGCTTGTCCTCAGTGAGAAGTGGGGAGATGCCCAGCCCATGAGGGGAAGATCTCTGAAAGGGCATGAGCTTCAGCTTGGTGACCCCAAGTCCTGTCCTCACTTCCTGCTTCTGTGCTTTTGCCTTCCTTTTCACCTGACACGTGCATGTTTGTTGTCCTTGTCTGTGAGTGAGCGCAAAACTCTCACCAAAACCTCTCTCACAAAGTCAAATCAAAGTCTGCACTGGCAGCCCGCTGCTGGCTTCTTGCTGTCATGTCTGGTCTTCCAGGGGATGAGAAAATACTCACATGTAAAGTTGCAAACTGCTTGCAGTTCACCTGCTTATTCTGGTGAATAAACAGAATATTCTGCTTATGGCACATCCTGTCAAGAGGGGAATCCTTAGCAGATGAACTAAGGCACTGAAGCATGAGTACGGTTAGCCATGCTTGCCAAAAGAAAGAAGCAAAGAAAGAAAGAAAGAAAGAAGGAAAGAAAGAGAGAAAGAGAAAGAAAGATACAGTAAGGCAAAAATCCCCTGGTTTGGAAAAATGTATTCTGGTCACCATATCTCAGCTACATACTTGAGAATCCAATCTTGTTAAAATTCTCCCCCAAGCCCCTCTGTCCTCCTAAGTGCATTTAACTTTATGAATAGTTCTCCAACAAATTATGCTACTTGCATAAGCATTAGTTTTGGGTTTTTTTACTATTTTTTTTTATAGAAGGCTCTTTGTACACTGATGGCATTACAGAACTGATGAGTAATTTGATTTACATGAAATAAAATGGGGAAAATAGCATGAGTAAGATGAGATAATGAAGCACTGAAGAAAGAAAATGTTACTATGCTGTCAAAAAAACCCAACATAAAACCTCTGTAGGCTGACAAGAAACCAGACAGCTAGACTCTCTGAATAGTAAAATTACCAGCAGTGTAAGAGTTTTTTAGGTCTGATAACGTCTTGACTGGGAATGGCCTGAACCAAACTTTTATGTTTGAGTGTCTTAAGATTAGGGGTCTATGGCTAAATAAGAACTTGCAAGTGTTTCACCATTGATTTAATGGATTGACTGAAAATCTTAGCCAAGTAAGTCTTGTCCAGCAGTAGTTTTAAATCTTCTCCTTTTTTAACTTTCATTCTCCTGTTGTGGAAGCTTTAGGCTTATAAGGGGTAATTTCACTTATTCAGGTGGTGAGATGTTAACTGCTCAGGTATATTTGTCTTGTTGGCAAGAAGCAGTGGAGAGTGGGAAATCTGTGGACCTTGGGTTAATTTCCTTGGAGCTTAAATGATAGTTTAGATTGTTGGTTTTTTCCCTTTGCTTCTGCAAAATTCAGCCTGTAGATCATAGTGCCTACAAGTTATTGGCACAAAGTTTCTGAGAAGCCTGGTGCGAATCACCCCCCCTCAAAAAATCACATTTTAAATTATGTGCTTAAAAAAGGCATGTATGTGGGTGCCAAAAACCAGTCTGTAGAATAAAAACCAACCCCTCTGTGTTTTATAACCTTAAGGGAAACACTCCAGGGTTGGATCTGCTAGCTTGTACTAATGCCCAAGGGCTGTGATCCAAAGCTGCAATTCGTTCTGCCCGGCAGGAGGCTGCAGGTGTGGCTTTGTGTCCCTGTCCCAGGATGGAGGCTCCTGTACACCTGGCAGAGCTGCATTTCCCCCAGATCGTGCCTTCGTCTGAGCATGTGTCTCTTGCATTCCCAATGAACATGTTGGGTGGAATCAACAAGCACCTCCAAGATGCCCATCCCTGCAGCACATGTGTGTTGGGCTCACAGGGTAAGTGGGTCAGGTGGCTGCCCTGGGATTTGCCTACTTCTGAGCCAGATTTTTTATTTTCTACTCCTGTGAGACTGCCAATGGGTATGACAGCTCAGACAACGGGGATTAGCAGACGACACCTGGGTGGTGTTTCTGGATTGAGCCTCTTGGCAGCCCTAGCAATGGCTTTTGGAACCATCCTTACAGGCAGAAAGTCTGATTTACATCCCTGCCTGTGGAGCATCACTTTTCCTTTCTGACTCACCAGCAGAGCTGTATTACCTTGCTGAGACCATCAGACAGCGTAGGTCAGGGACATTTGTCTGTCTGTCCCAGGTGACTTGTTCCTTCCCTTGTACCCACCAGCCTGTAAAAGACTTTCTGAGGAGTGGAGGCCACCACCTGCAATGTCCCCTGGGTACCTCTAAAGTGTCCAGCACCCAGGAAACTCCCAGGAGGATCATGCCCTGTGCCTGCTTTTCATGAGGAAATACTGAAAAAGGAAGAAAACTTTAATTTTATTATTAATTTTATTAATTAATGGTTCTGGACAAAAAGTCATCAACATGAGGGATGAGCCCCAGCCCTTTCTTAGTTGCACTGCAATCCCTACATGTTAATGATTTGTGCTTTATGTCACTGAGAGCATTTCTTCATAAAAAAGGGTTCCTGACAACATCTGAAAGTCGGTTCAGAGACATTGGGATACGCATATGGCATCATTTCCTCCCAATTCTTCATATCAGTGATTTTGCAAGCCAGGTCTTCCCTTAACAGAGCTGCTGGTGCCGAGGCCAGCTTATCTGACAAGGTCATCTATTTCTTTGGACTGGCATGCAAGAATCTAAGCAGGACCCATAGCATTGCAGATTTGCATTAATATATTTGCACCATCGATCCACATATCCTTTTTTCATTGACTTGTAAGGGAAGCTCCAAACTTGTTCTTCCTGTTGCAAGTAATTCTCTTCTCTGATCACTGACATTTTCTGGTGCTTCCTGTATGATTTCCACATCCTTCTCTGTCCTGATGGTGCCAGATATTTTAAAATTCTCATCAGCAAATTCCATTTACAACAGTCTTTTTTCTTTTCTTTTTTTTTTTTTCTTTTTAAAGGTGTGGTAATGCTATTAATGAAATTATTGTCACATTAGTCCCGAGACCGATCCTTGAGGAACTCTTAAAATACTCTCTACAGCCCAACAGTTCCCCTTTGTACACAGGCCATTGTCATCTCCCCATTAGTCAGTTCCTCCTCTGAAATTCTGGGATTTGCATTGTTGCTAAGTCATGGACATTGGCACATGTCACAGCCATAGCATGTTGAGGGCAGGAGGCTTTGGAGGTACATCCATATGTGTTTGGTACTTTATGGCCAGTCCCTGGTAGCGATCTCTGTGCACATGTTGCAGACCTGGGTGTGTCATTGCCTAAATCTCAAGTCTTGTTTCCCACCACAACATTAATATTCTGGGAATATGCCAAAAATCTTCATCCTGGACAGAGTTTTAATTGAGATTATACTGAGTAGCACTATCCTCAGTTGGTACCACACTGTAGACACTGGTCGCTATGGGCTGCTCGGCGGTTCCCATTGAAGCAACATCCATTTCATTTATTTTTTCAGGCTTTCCCACCAACTGGCTTCCTGCCCACTTCTTTGGGTTTCTGAAGAAATTTTTTCTTTGCTTTTATCCTCCAAAAGTGATCCTTTTACAAAAGATTGCCAATCAAACTGAGATTAAGATGTTCATATAGAGAGTCAGTAAAGAGCTGGTCTATTCAAAACTCAGGTCTTCCCCAAAGATGAAAGAGTCACCCTAAATCCACTGGAAACATCAGTATGCAATGACTGCATCTGGTCTTTTACATAAAACTTTTTCTATATCAAACACATAAAGTGGCTGAACCTGATGCCAAATCATCACCTGACTGAAACAATTCTCAATACAAGAATTTATACCAGGAGAGGTTCTGGGAATATAAACTTCTCTGACCTAATTCTTAACCAAAGTAAAATGATAGCTCTTGATTGAAGTAAAGCTTTGTTAATTCATACCAGCTGAAATTTTATCTTGTAATTTGGTGTTCTTTTCTTTCTCCCCACCCCCTGCCTTAAAATTTCTGGTAAGTCCTCTCCCTGACATCTCACGTGTATCTGGTAGGCCACAGGATTTTATAGTGGTTCACTGGGATGTATATGGTTGGGAGAAAGGTTAGTCAAATATTTGTCAGAGGAATGTTGCGTGTATGTAGAATAACTGATTGGCATCAAGAGCATTATCTCCTCTCATATCACAGGAAGAGTGGCACCAGCCTCAGTTGTCAATAAAAGCACTATATCAAGAAGATGTAGCTGCTCTGCCTGCTTGAAAACCTGTTCAGGGATGTGAGAATAAGGATGAGCAGAAAATGATCCTGTGGTGGAAATGGAAAGCAAGATACGGTGGTTTGCAGGATAAAAAAATGGACACATCAGAAAAGTCAATGAATTAAGCATTGATCAACTTCATCCTAGTGAGCTTTTGACTGGGACACATCCGCTCTCAACATAGGGGCCATGAAGCCAAAACATGAATTTTACCCCAGACAAGTTCAGGACCAGATACAGGTCAAGAAAGCAAAATAAATTAAGTTCTATGAGAAAAATGACAGACACAATTGAGGTGGAGGGACAGAGGAAGAAAATGTGGGTGTGTGAATTTCTAAACCTACCATATACTTCCTCCTATGATTATTTTCCATTCTAGTGGCAACTTTTTTTGTAAGTCAGAACTTCAGTGGTGGCAACTGTACTAAAGCCTCAAACCACAAATGAAATATGTTGTGTATTTATTTCTCCAGTTAAATTTCTATTTCTTTTTCATTGTATTTTGATACTTAGAAGCCATCTCACTATGTCTTCCTTAGTTACCACTTAAAGCGAAGTTGATTTAATTAATGAAAAACTGCTTTTTTTCCCCACCTGAAATATTGCTTCTGATTTTAACTGTAGGTGTAGTTTTAACAAAACTTTCACCGCTCACAGAATATTTTGTTTTGAGGTAGCAAGTGTTCTGACTTCCTGTTCCTTTAAGTTAGTATTAAAAAATGAATCAAATCTTGTGTGTTTTTCAATTGCAACTATTGAGTTAACTGATCCCTGATGAGAAAACGCAGCCACCTCAACGGAGTCATCAATGGGTTAATAAGAATGAGCATGATACACAGTCTTGGTCTCCCTTGTACAAATGAATCATTTAATGTTTTTTCATTTACAACACATTGCACAATGGCATCAGAGCCTCTTGGTACTACAGAGACATTAATGATGGGAAGAGAGGCTTCTGCTTTCTATAGTCGTATCTATGACAAAATATTCAGTGCTGGACACTTGTTATGCCAGAACAGTATTGGCAAACAGAAAGTGTGAGGCCAAGTTAAGAAAAAAAATTCCTGAGTGCAGGGACACTAGCATGGTCTGGTATGAGGTTTCTCTATCTGGAGGCACCTGAGAAATTGCCTTTTAGTTGTCCAGCTAATGTTCACATGCAGCTTTGTAGATGGGAAGAAACCTTTGATACTTATCCAGAACAGTAATCTATATACCCACCATATTCCTGTGAGCTTGAATTCACATCTTGAGCTTTGCATCAAGACTTTGCCTTTGCAGCCTTCTAAGCAGCAAAGGTTTGAAATATTTGCTATAACATGATGAAGTGATGCTTGTGTATAAGTATATGTACCATGCAAAGAGTTACAGAGTAAATACCAAGGAACTTTTCCTGAGAGGAAGACCTATTATTAGACTAGTACAAACTCCCAAAAGAGCTGGTATAGCCCCCACAGCATGAGACTTTTAAAATGAGATCAGACAAAACACTCAGAAACACACTGTGGAAAGTGTGTCTTCTCTGATGGACTGGATGACCTTGCCGCTTCTTTGTTCTGTTTGCCTTAATCTTTGAACAATAGTGCAGTGAACCAGTCACTGCTTTTCAATCACACTTCTGAGGATACAAAAAAACCCCAAGAGTGTCTGCTTGCTTTATGGTTCTTATCCCTACTCTGCTAAGCAGGGTTTACACTGAACAATAGGCGCTTCTCACCCATTGCAGTGCCAGGTATTGATGAACGTCCTGTCAAATTGCAGGACTGGTTCCCCCTCTTGAATGCATTAATGACTCATAATTTTCTTACCGATGAAGGGAATAGGCAACCAACCTATCTGTGTTATTCAGAGAACCACAAAGGTGGTGCTCTCTTTATTGCTTTATGATCTGGTGTCTTCTAACCTTGGCAGGAAACATTATCTGAAATGGGAGCGTAACCCGAACAAAATGGCATGGCACACATAACTCCTGAATATTGCACGCACTGAATATTTGGAGGAAGTTTTGCTTCTTATAACCCCAGCTGCATAAAATCCAAATATAAAATCCCAGCATTTTAAGTAAACTAGTAGTCTGATTTCCCTCTGTAGTCAGCAGAAAGATTTGTCTTCAGAGGGTCACTGATCCTGCCCATACTGGGGTTGCCTTCTCTCTGTGTTGAGTACAGAGCTGAGAAAACTGCCTTAGATTTGATGTTTGCATTTTAGATGGCTAATCCCAGATAAAATGAATGCTGCCCGTAGCGATTAGTTTCTCTGCTGTGTGAGTGACCTTCTCTGCTTGAATTCCACAGATAGTGATGAGTAAAATTGCATCAGGTTGAAAATACTTCACAAATTATTGTTTTCTTCTACTTATTTGAGCTAAACCGAAAATGATTATTCCATGTTTACTGGAATTACATGTCCTACCTTGATCAGACTTATACCTGTGAATGGATAAGGCACATGAATATGAATTTATTCATAAAGAAATGCCACAGCCCCATTCAAAATTATCTAGGAAAAGGATCTGCATGTATATGCAAGCCTGTTATGTGATGTCATGAGTGTCAGGGTCCAAAGAAAAAACTGCTGTGGTGCATTTCTGTGTAATATAAAGAAAGTATAATGCTGTACTGGAGTTCCAGCAGTCTGACCTCTGGCCACCCTTCAGCAGATAAGAAGCACCAATTGGCAACAGTCCCACTGGGAACATCATCTGTTCTTGGTGCAGTCCTGTCATATCAGTTCCATGACATTTGGAGATCTCCAAAGGCTGCAGGTCTGATCACCAGGTTATGACCACTCTGTACAGCTTTTATGCCACATGGGTGAGACATAGGAAACCATGTGCTTTGGAGAATATGGTCTATAATATTCTTCCACTGAAATCTTCAGCAAATCAGGATTATCAGCCTCTGTATCTCATCTACGCCAAATCACCTGAAACAAGAGGCAATGGTAATCATTCAGCATCCAGTCTATTCTCCACACTTGATGCAGGAGTTGTTACAACTCTTCACATCTGGTATACTTTGCAGGTAATCACTGTCACCTCGAATAATCCCCAATCGTGTTCCTGGATGATGAGATGCTGTGTTTTGAGAAGGAACTTAGATATGGTCTTTCACAAATTATGTTGCTTAAAGGTCCAGCCTGGACAAGGGGGAAAGTGTGCTTGTGAACTGTATAGCTGAGCTGTCAATGAGGGCATTGAGATCCTCTTTGTATAGCTTAGCAACAGATGACTATGGATGGGTGAATGGCAGCTGTTGGCAATTCTTCTGCATTGGACAGTGGTGATTTCTGCAGCTGCTGCAGTTCTATCTTGCTTCATTTTCAGTTTCTGTGTGTATGTGTGGCCATTGGTTACATACAGTGCACATGGGAGCAGAACTTATTCAGCAGTACACTCAAGTCACAATTATCCATGGGTGGATTTTGCTCATAAACCATGCAGTGGGTGATGAGAGATCCAGACCTGAACCACCCAAGTCATAATTTATTATTGTGGGCACAGGGCCAAGTGCAAGTGTCTCTGTTGCTCTCAGAGGCAGTGCTGGTCCCAAAATAGTGTAGCTATACTTATGTGGCACTGAGTACAAGTTGATAAGCCCCATTGCTTCAATTAGCTCTCAACATCCCTCTTCAGCACGGGTTTGTAAGTGGTAGAGATACAAGGAAACTGTCACGTGTCAATGGGATTCTTTATGCCCCACCTGCTGAACATGGAGGTGATTCTGCAAGGCCATCATGGATGGCTATGTCCATCATCCCCAATGCTTGCTTTTCAGAGACCAGCTGGTTTTGCTCCAGTGCTTCATGTTACACCTCCACTCAAGGTGTTCTTTTTCACCATATTGCACTGGCGACCCCCAAAATGTGTAAAGATTGTGGGACTCAAGCCAGTCCTGCTCGTAGTGTTATCCTGGGGTTTCTTTCACCCAGCATATCCATGTCCTATCATTACCCTACCAATTTATAATAACCTTCCTAAACACTACGTTATTGTATGTGCTGTATGTGTTGCAAGACAGGAAGGGATGCATAGCTAAAGCACTTTCATTTAAGCTATACCTCCCATATGTAGTCAAATCTCTGAAGGGTCCTTACCATCGATTGATCTCTTAGCCTTAAGATATATTCTGCCATTAAGGAGTGTAGGCCTGAAAGGGGTCTCTTGTGTACAGGCAATCACATTCTATAATCCCTTTTATGAACTGATTAAACTCAATCTTAAAAGTAGTTAATGTGTTTTATGCTCAAATGTTCATACTTGAAGCTTTTTCTGGTAAACCACTGCCCTGATGTTTAGAGGTGCTGCAGTCTTTCATTAAAATGCCTTTACACTCGTATTCTTGGAAATACAAGCATATTTTGCACTGGCCATTGTGCAAGCCAATGAGTCCACAGGGACCTTGCTAGAACAGTGATGTTGATGTTGCAGGGATATAACTAATTTTGTTGTTGTTGTTGCTGTTAAGCAAGCAGAAGAAGGCCTAAAGCTGAGTTCAGCTCTTTGAAAAAGGAAAAAACAAAAAAACCAAAACAACTCTCTTTTATTTTAATTGGGTTTTTTGATTAAGGCACTATGACTGCGACTATTCAAGAAAGTAGAAATGCTGAGTAAGGTAGCATCATTTTCACATAGTCAATTTTCAGAATGAAATTGGCTTTTAAGGGACTTTCCAAGATTAGATAACAGCTTGTAACAAAGTTGGAACTACGACCCAGGCTTTCTGAGTGGTTTTCTACAGTGAGAAAGAATCTCTATTAGTTATCTGTTTATGTCTCTGGCTTTTTCATTCTTTTTCGGTTTATTTATTCTCATCACTCACTTGACTGCCTTGCGAATTATAATGAAAATTAAGTACGTCATTTTTTCTGAGGAACCTTTGCTTATTGCTGAGTGAGAGCCTGGCTGTTACTCTCAGTAGGGTCCTTCCCTGATGGCAATGGATACCAGGTCAAGGCTTCAGTGTTTCAGGCTTCAGTATATTTGTGCTTTAGAAATTTCACTGAAATGGAACCCACCAGCTCACACAGGGGTGTCACAGGCTCTTCTTGTTTCATGGCACTATGGTGAAAATGCAGGGATGTGGTGTACTGCAAAACTCTCTTCAGTCATGGGGGAACCAAGCATGATGCAAAACCTATAATAAAGGAATAATGATAGTGACAGCTACTAAATTTCCTCTGGTTGAAGCACACATGATTGGAAGGCCATGATAAGATCTAGGAGAGGATGTAGAGTCCCTCTCAACCCTCTTTTGGCCTCATTGTAATTATACCAGCTTGATTTGCTGCAGACATGAACTATTTTAATGATGGTGGGATAGCAAAAACTTCCTGTGGTAAATGAGGAAAGATGGAGGTGAAGGGATGGGAGATGCTCTCGAGGACACAGCAATAACGATCTGTTCTGTGAAATCCTTGGGCTGCTCAGCTCTTTAGAAAGAACAATCCACTGATGTTTACGTTTTCATATCATTCAATTAAAACATCTGCACAGGAGAAAATCAAGACGTGAGCAGTAGGAAACAGAACTGTTTTCAAAACATGGCTTCTGAAATTGCAAAGGACAAGAAGAAAATAAGATAGGTAAAAGTAGCATGTTTGTCAGTGGCTTTAAAACAAGCACAAGCTAGATGCTGCCATTTTAAGGCTAAAAGTGAAAATCATTTATAGAAACAGTGTTTGGATGTGAGTGACTGAAGAGCATGTCTCCCACTCCTCTGTAGATGGAGGTTCCTGATTTCTACTGCCTTTATTTAATTTCACCTCAAAAAATTCCAGCATAGAGCTTTTTCTTCATAGTTGGGGTTTTTTTGTTTGTTTGTTTTGTGGGGGTTTTTTTGTGGGGTTTTTTTTTCCCCATTGGCCACACAGTTACCAATCACTGTGAGAAATCCTACCTTGCTAAATGATGGGCAATATATTTTTCTCCCTTGGAATCCTCACTTTCCTCCCTTCCCCAGACGGTTCTATTTACCAGAAACTCATTCATTAAAACGTAGACTGGATCCTGAAATATTATGAGCAGGTTTAGCTTCAGTGATTTCAAGGAAGGCACACCCATGGATTCTCCCTCACAGGCTAACCTTTATATGTGAGAAATGAGCCATTCTTTTAAGATAGAAAGGGGCATTGTCCTGTCATTGAAGTATCTCCTGTTTGGTACACGGTGAAGATAAATTTGAGTCTTTCCTTAAATTACTTTTCACTCTGAACTGATGTGGCATTTATCTTTGCTAGAGTGTTGACTGTATGAAAAGCTGAAGCTTGTTTAAAGAATGCTGCTAAACTAGAAAGATTGTAATCCATCTAATTACTGAGCTAGGATGTGCCAGTGTTGCAAACTTCAATTACCGCCATTAAAACATCAATTGAAAGCTTCAGCTGAATCCCAGAGAGTCAGACACTTCCAGATATTTCATGCATTATACAGATGTTTTGCTGCTCCTGCAGTCACTAATGGTTCACTGTTGTGAACATTTGGGACTCCTGTAACATGAGAAGCAAGCTCCAGATGTAGAGGGATTTCGAGTGAGTTCTGCCTCTTTAAACCACTTCTTGTCAATTGTTCCCCCAGTAGGAACTGATGACCTCATGCTGGATGCCTTTTATTTTTCCCAAGTGTTATAAGATAAATTTGCCCGCAGGGTTACTTACAGTTCCTGGGAATCCACATTTCCATGGGTATCAAAGGCCCAGTACCGCAGTAGAGATCCCTGGGACAGATTTCTGCAGGCACACAACTCTCTTTGTAGCCTCGGCTGCTAATTCTTTATATGTCAGTATTGCTGTCCACATGTTTAAAGAATAGCTCCAAAATGTGCAAAAAATGACCCCAAGTTTTGAGCAAAGCTCTGGAAATTTTGTAGGCAACACCTTCTGTGATAAGCTCACCTTTGTTTCACTTTAACACAACTGTTAATAACTCAGTTTGTTTGATTCCCTCCTGACAATTTGCTCATGAGTCAGAGTTGGGTCAAAATCAAAAGGGAAAAGAAATCCTTCTGGAATCTAACCTGTAAAACAGCCCAGGAGTTTAGTAGCTGAACGTTGAAGGAAGTTTCAGAATTAAAAGTCAATTTGAATCAAGGAGCCAAACCATTTTATTTTGGAGACATTGAGACAAAACCGTTCTATTTCAACAAAGGTCCCTTTTTCAGATGCAAATCATCTGAGAGAGGTCGCGGAAGTGAGTGCTTCTGTGTGACTTATGTTGCTTTTATTTGCCAAGGGCAAAATTTGCACCTGTGTAAAACTGCTAGTTCTGGAGTTAAATCAGCATTTCTGGGCCACTCCCAGTGACTTTGGGCACTGCTGACATGTACCCAGCTCTTGGGAGGATGTCCCACAGGAAGACAGCGCTGCCTGGGGAAGGAATGTGGCTGCAGGCTGAAGCCCTCAGCCTAAAGTGCGTGTGGGTCTTTTGCTCTTAATATTTTCAGCTCTAAGACAAAATTTACCTTCACTGACAGACAATTAGCAGCTGTTTATCTATGCAGTTAACCCTCTCTCCTGATCTAATCTTTAACTGTCTGTGCTTTTACTATACAGAGTGTGAATCTGATGCTTAACCTCAAACTATTATTACTTTCTGAACAAAAGAAAGGGAGGGTTTTTTTCAGGAGGGTTCCCTAAATGAATAGCCGCGTTTCTGGGGACATACCAAAAGGAACACGCAACTTTGTATTTACTAAGGGCTGGGAGGTAGGAGGTTTTGGCCACATATTTTGCATATTTCTCTCCATAGGTGCATCTTCAGATCCCTCTCAGGTATTGCTGGAACAGATTTGGAAAACAAAAGAAAAAGGCAATCTGCTTTGAGTAGAGATTTCAAGTGTAGAGGCTTCATGTCATGGACAGCTTTTACTCCTTGGGCGATGGCCCAAAGCAAAAAGAAATGCTAAAACACACCAGGCTGCCTTGAAGGAACCACCTGTCAGTCAAAGTGTTTGCATAAGATCAATTAGGAGAAACTGCAATAGTGGTATTCTTCAAGTACTGGAAAAAAGTATTTTAACAGCAGAAGGACACAGGCAGAGGTATGCTGTGTTTCAGAAATTCTTTTTGTAAGGTATGCTACACCAAAAAGGAAGCCCATGCTCCCTTTCTTCCTTGGAAGCTTGATGAAACCAATCACTTGAACTTCCCTGAAACTATCTTGTCTTGTTCATGGACATATGAAGCCAAATCACTTCAGGAATGTTATGTGCAAGTTAGATGCACTCCACAGGTATTGACATGATGCACAAGGCATGACGATACATTTTCATTTAAACTCTTAATTTCTGTTAGTAGAAAATATAAAAATGGGAAATGGTAAAGGACAAATATGCCCAAAATCTCTGTAAAAGGTCAGTTAATGTCTAAATGCAAATGGCAACCACTTGCAGCAAAAGGTTACAGCATGTAAGAAGAAATGGAAAGCATTACCTAAGAAATACGTCATAAGGAATGTCCTTGTTTTAAAGACAGGTGCTAGCAGAACTGGCCCAAGAAGAACTGCGTATTGACAGTGATTGAGGAAATGCCTTTTAAACAGGGAAATGTGAGAGCAGCTCTGGAGTTAACATCCAGCTATCCCAGGATTTCTGTCTCTGACATTAATTTGCTGTGGAACTTAAGATGAGCTATAAAAAAAATGAGTCAAACCTCCAGTTTCACTTCCCCCCACATCTCCTTCCTGTAACTTCTGGTAAAGAAGATGTATATTTATTTTTCATAGTTTCCAATGGATTTTCATTTAATAGATTTGTGTAATTGCATTTTTTAACTCATCTGAACTCCTGGCAACCACAACAACCTGTAGCAGTGGGTTCCATTTGTTTAGGTACAAACTGCATGAAAAGGTGCTTCCTTTTGGTTTAAATCCTCTACCTCGTAATTCATCTACTATCATCAACCATTCTACTTCTGGTTTTAGGGGAAAAGGATGAATAATTGTCCCCTAATCACCTGCTGCTTGCCAGTCAAGGTTTCATACGCTGTCCTAATCATATAGAGCACTAAAACTATTTTGTCAGCCTTGAGACCTATCTATGGGAAGAAATTCACTGGTTGTTTTAATTCATCCTTTGCCAATGTGTGAAAATAACAGATCCCTTATCAGGCTTTGAAATGGTAACTGCAGGGTTGTGTATGCTCAGAAGCTTGTGGCAATCATGAAGACAGGCAGTTTATGAATCTTTCTGGAAGTTCTCTTTACTGGTGAAATGCACACAGAACACTGCAACTACTATAGCATTCAAAACTTGAAATAAGGCAAGGTAGGGAATTACAAGGTCCTTCCATCAGTCGTGGTGGTGAACTCCATGACTTGTGTGGCCATGGCGCTCTTCCAAGTCCTGTAAAGACCAGGGTTAAAAGTCTGCTGCACTTACTGTGTCTCACCCAAGAGCACCCAAACCCCATGGATCTCTCTAAGAAGATGGAATTTAGTATGTGCGCTTCAGGAAACTCCATGTTTCTCGCTCTACCATCTTGGCATCTCTGAGTTAGCTTGAGCAAGGCTGGTTGGTGCACTCTTAGTGATGTAGGTATTGCAGCAAGGATCTTTGCGCGGACTCTTTGCATGGGTATTGACTCTGCTCAGGCCAGTCTGAATCCTGAAATAAATCTGTGCTCCATATCTGTGCAATGAGTAACAATTGCACTTTAGACATATCTTCTGAGTGGCCCAGGAACCAGGTTTTTACTTATGGAAGAGAAAGTGCAAGTGTTGGTAAGAGAAGAAAAGGCCTGTTAGGAAGAAGGTTGTTCTTCTCATGGGCATATCTGGCAAATGCTAAATTGTCAAGTCCCTGGATAGGTATCAGCTCAAGGAACCCATGGATACTGCAGAAAATGGTGCAAGCTCTATGCATCTTGCAACTTTTCACCTAAAGGACAGGGTGACATGTGTAAGGACTGGAAGCAAAGCAAATATTGGCCTGATTGATTTGAAACCAGAGGTGATCCATGGGACAGCAGAGGATGTTGAGAAAAGTGATCTGTTTGTATAATCAGATGACCCCATATCCCTAGTCAGCTTCAGACATGCAGACCCAGTCAGACTTTGTTTACCAGAAAGATTCGTTCTCTCCAAAAGTTGCTTCTGTTTTCTATTAAGAGAAAAGAGATGTTAAAAATACAAAGTATGAACTTGGAATGATCTGTCATGACAATCACAAAATATGAAATGTTTATCTGTGTTCATCTTTTCATTTATAGAAGTTCTATCCTGAGAATCCCTGGAGAGGTACAGTTTAAACTAATGTCAGAGGCCTGTCTCTATGCTCTGTATTGAGGGACCTCATAAGGACCTGGAAGGGTGAAACTCCGTATCTTCTATAGATTTATTAAAGGAATCACAGTTACACTGCTGCTAGAAATAACCTGAGGATCACAATAACCCCCTGTTGCCAGTTTTCAGGATGACATATCCACTACAGAACAATAGGCTCTAGGATCACATTCATAGCTGAGGTCCTGCTGCTGCGTCTCATATCAACTTTGTGAGCATCTGACTCTGCTGGAGAAGAAAGGAAAGTGAATCTTCATAAATCTCTCACCATGGGCAAAATTATTATTTTCAGTAGCACTGGCTTGTAGCAGGTGCAGAAGACCCCTGTAATTTATTTGCTTCTAAACCCCCTGAACAGTCACTGCTGTTGCTGTGTACTGCCTAACTTTATCAGATTATTTCTCTTGGTTGTTGAATTAACTACCTGTGCTGAATGATGGGACAGACTTCTCAGAGACTCCTAAATGGTGGGGGCTTTTATGAGTCTACTACTTTGTAAAAGGTTCTTCTGCTTAAATGCAGTAAAAGCATAATGAGCAATTGTTGTTTCTTAGACTATGGGGTGGTTTGTGTAAGCAGGTTTACAAGATAAGTTTTAAGACTCGCACATCTCTCCTTGGGGCTGTGATCTGTTTGCATAGTGTCCACAGCAGAGCCTTCTCAAGTCTGTAAAACTATATCACAGAATCACAGAATGTTAGGGGTTGGAAGGGCCCTCTGGAGATCATCTAGTCCAACCCCTGCCTATGCCAGAGCAGGATCAGTTAGAGCAGGCTGAACAGGACAACATCCAGGCTGGTTTTGAATATCTCCAGAGATGGAGACTCCACAACCTCTCTGGGCAGCCTGTCCAGGTGCTCTGCCACCCTCACAGTAAAGGAGTTCTGCCTCATGTTGACGTGGAACTGCCTGTATCCAAGTTTGTGTCCACTGCCTCTTGTCCTGTAACTGGGCACCACTGAAAAAAGACTGAACCCATCCTCCTGACACCCACCTCTCAAGTATATGTAAGTATTGACAAGACCCCCCGCTCAGTCTTGTCTCCGGTCTAAAATGTCCCAAGTCCCTCAGCCTCTATCCGTGAGAGCGATGTTCTAGCCCCCTAATAATCCTTGTAGCCCTTTTTTGTACCCTCTCCAGTAGCTCCCTGTCCTTCTTGAACCGGGGAGCCCAGAACTGCACAAAATATTCCAGATGAGGCTCACCGGTACAGAGCAGCTTCAGACTATTTCAGAGTTATTACTAACAATGAAAGTTTCAAACCAAAACCAACAAAAAACCCCTTACTGCAAATCATTAAGAAAACCAGCTCAATGAGTTAAAAAAAAAAAAGTATTTTTGGAAAAGGAAACAGCCAATTTAACTGCAAACTATCGGTTCATTCTTAAAACCACAGAACATACAAGTAAAAACCAATATCTCAGAGATTAAAGGAAACTCAGACTGGCAGCTTATTTAAATAAAGTCTCTCGGATTGTTTAAGGCTGAAAATCACACCTGTGCCAAGAACTTGGCACAGAGAAGAGCCAGGCCAGATAGCATGTACGGGGCTTTGCGGTTCCCTGGTGTTAGGTCCTGGAAGAGAATTTAAAATTGCTCATCTATTTCCCACTGAGGATGTATTGGGTCTCCATTGAACATGTCCTGTGACCAGACCCCCAGGCTGGGGACAACTCTGACCCTTCATGAGGAGCCTGGGACAGGGCTGGGTGTGTGCGAAAAAGCCAATGCATGTGTGCCCACAGACCTTTCTAAGAAACCTAATGAAAGGAAGGTGTAAGGATGCTGTGCTCTCTTTCTGGGATTTTGGCACTGATGCTCAGCTCTAGCACCATGTTAGATTCCTAAACCCTGAACTAGGCAGTGAGCAATGATTCAAGGTCAGTGCTGAAATCATTAAAAATTCTATGAGGTCTAACTTCTGTCCTTGGCTGTCCTTCAGAGAGGTTGTTCATGGTGTACTTTGGTGACTAACTTGTAAATCAGCCTGGTCCTGGCTCTCTGTACAGAGCTGAGAAACTCTTTGCTTACAGTAATAAACACCGACCACAGAGGACTGAACTCTGCTGGCTCATACACCCGTGTAAGTCAGGAGAAACCTCATTAGCTTCATCTGGGGCTGCTCCTTATTTGCATTGGTTTAACTGAATAACAGACTTTGTCTGGAAATGGACACAAGCTGCAAACCAGCCCCAGCACAACCCTGCCTGAGATGAAAGCAGGCTCAGGAAGGCCTTTTTTCATGCTAAAACACAATATCAAAGCCCCTCCTGCTGCAGTCATGGAGTCACAGTGTCACATTATCTCTCATCCCTCAGTGCTATTATTGCTGATTTTAAGCAGGAGAGAGAATCAGGCCCAGGATGATGTTTCCTGAAGCTCTTTGCTCCAAATCACCCTTTGCTGCATGAGCATTCTGGAAACTGATGCCACATTGAGGTGAAGCTAGAAGCAAGATGCAGCATGTCCTTCTGCTGGTACCAAGTCTTGCACATTTCAGGAAGTTCATTTGAGTTGTCTGTCTTCAGCCACCAGCTACAAATGTGTCAGCCAGCCAGGAAGACTGTGTCCTGAAGATAATGCTCAGCTGTCCCTTGCTGCTGGAGTAATGTGCTGGAGAAACGTTTCTCTCAGCTCACTCAGCCCTGTACCACTGGTGATGGATACGGTCCTTTGCCAATACTGTACGAAACTGCATTTCTTACAGCCACTGCCATTTACATAATGCAGTATCCATATGGTGATTGTTTTATTTATGTTTCCCTTACTTCAAGGCGGAGGAAGCCAGCAGCTGGAGCTGCAAGATAGAGGCACCCACCGGTTTCTGGGCTGTGTTGTTCATGGGGGTGATAAGCTTTTATCACCTACTGGGAGTTAGGATCTTGTCTGAGTGATAGCATCCATCCCTTGAAAACAGAACAGAGCTCTCACTGTTTGCCTGTCTGAAAGGAAAGAGTTTATTACCCCAGACTTTACAGTCACTGTGAGCTAAAACACGACATAGCTTGATTGTCCTAATTCCTTAACTCATTCTGTTGCAAGTCACAATCTGAACGTTTGCTTCCTTTGCATCGAGAGAGTTTGATTGTGTTTGCATTGCCCCCTTGTCTGTATTTGCTGCTGGAAGTCTTAAAAAGAGTCTCCCCTCCTATCTGACTTTGATTCTGCTAATCCCTACCCACCTTCTGCATCAATTAGAGGACAGTTTATGGTTTGCAGAGGGAAGAAGTACAAATGAGAAGCAATTCCTTTGGCAGTGGTGTGTGTGACTGGAGGATGTCACAAACACAAAACAGGAAGGAGGGTGACTTCAATGGATTGTTTCTTCTGCACTTCAGATTTCATACCAGTTCAGACAAAGGGTAACTGTTGATGGCTTTGTTTTTACAATTAAAATAACATCATAAGATTAGCTATACTGTGGCTGGATAGCATCAGCATGGAAAGTTCTGCAGTGAAAGGAAAACAGGAAGGTTTCAGAAAGTTTGTGTTAAATTAATCTACAGAATTATCTTCTGGTGTGGTTTCTGCATGTGTATTCCCAGGAATGTCTGCCTTCTCCACCAAAAGGGATGTTTGGCCCATTTCTTATGTTGGCCAAATGATTTTATAAGAAAATGTAAAGCTACAGGATCTGGTTTCACCATTCTGTTACTCTGATTTTACACCGCTGTGACTCCATCTATTGAAGAAATTACTTTATAAGGGCTGCAAAGCCAGTACAGTGCTGCAAATTCATAATAGGAGTGGCTGCTAGTTGTTCTGGTGGCTCTTGTTGTTTTCTGTGTTTGAAAGCAATGAGGCCCAGGTTGCAAAAGGAAACATGGCCCAAGATGGAGCTGAGCCCCAGCAGGAGCGAAGGGCTCTGCTGCAAGGATGAGCAGTCCTCAGCCCTGCTTCAAGTTTCAGACATTGTCTTTGCAAGCACAAACATTGCTTTTTTGTGGGGCAGGCTGTCTGCTTTGATGTAGCTTTTATTCCATTTTGTGCATCTGCTCCTCTAGAAAGCTATCTTCTCCAGGTATAAGGGCCGATTGTGCAACAGCAGTGACACAGTAGTCCCTGCGTGACTTAAAATTGTATAGACTCACCCCTGTAGTTAGGGTCAGGCTCTTGCACAAGGATCCTACATCCTTAGTTCCTTACAGTAGTTCTATACCCTGGCTGGATATGACAGTCTAAACTCTTGTGCTATCTGCATGTTTAGATATCTCAAACTGATGTCTTTGCAACGTAAAAGACTTGACAACAATGAGAAAGAGAAACCTTTATCTCACCTCAAACCACAGTTCCAACACTTGGCAATTGAATTCCCATGGAATTACTTTGGTTGGGTAATTTCTTAGAAGGGTGCATCTTGCTTCTAATATTTTGCATCAACTTTTAAGTAATATTAACAATGCATGTAAAAGAAGTATCTTTTTCTTAACCACTTTTTCAGAGTACTTGTTTGAGTTTCTGAATCACCAGTATACTCAGGGAACAGAGACAGATTTGATCCAATATTCAGGTAGCTACATCATCTTGAAATTCAAGTGTGTTTCATGATGTAAATTGCCAATTTATTCCTGTACATTTTTTGGTCTGAAGTGAAACATTCCTGAGAATTCCTTACTCGCACCTTTTTTCCAAGGAAATGCCTGTGATTTATTGAAGGAGCCGTTTGTATTTCCAGAGCACAGTGGGAAGGGAAGCACAATGCTTTTTCCTACTTGATTCTGAGGGTGGAATTTTATAAATGCTTATCACTGCAATACCTTCATTCCAATTTAACAAATGGCTTACGGGGGCTCCAGTGACAAGTGCCTGTTACGTGCCACAGTGACTCCTCTAAGTTGGTTAATTTTTATTACTTCTTCTATTGCAACACTTTTAACAGTTGAGATGGAAAGGAAGAATAGGATGGGAAGGAAGTGCTGTGTAAACTTGACTCCTGTTTATGCTCTTCTGTGAATCAATTTATAATTTGACAAAATAGACCAGGGCCATATTCAGACGGCATTGATTCAGTGAGTGTTTTGAAGGTTTCCCACTTGACACTGCTACAGAAAATGTTGGTGGGATGTGGTAGACCGGGTGGCGTAAGGGTGTTTGAACCAGGACTCTTGGTTTTCATCTGTGAAAAAGAGGAAATAGTCTTTCCTTAATGTTTTGAAGTTTTGTGATGGTAAATCCATAGGTACTGAGATGATGAGGGAGCTCCAGATATTTAGGCTTAATCTGTGCATGGACAGGGACACCAGGCTTCATGCCCACAGCAAGCACCGGGTGGCCAGCTAGCCCACCGGTGGTGTGCCAAAGTAGGTCTTGCTCTGAATTTGGTCTTGAAGGTCCCTTTGAACTCTGATGTTCCTCCTCAGGAGGAGGAAAGGAAGGAGCCGAAGCAGCTGTGGCAAAGAGGGGAGAGGGAGGGCAGGCGGGACTGACAGGCAGCACTGCTCTCTCAGCAGGGATGCTGAATTCAAGGAGGAAGGTGAGACAATAATGCCCCCTCTCTGCAAAGCGGGATGACCTCTGAGGATAAGTCATGCCTCCCACCACCTCCCACAGTGTTATCTGCTTCTGATGTGACCAAATGCTGAAGTGAAAGAAATGTCCTTCCAGGGCAATGAAAGGAGAATGAACAATGACAGGAGTTAAAGCGTAACACGGGAAATGTGAGCACAAAAGCTCTCCCCAAACCACTGCCAAACCCAAGGGACACAGAGACGGTTATCTGTGCACACCCGGCCATCCAGAAACAGAAGCAGAACCCCAGCAAGAGATGTGGGGGTACAGCTGGAGGGGTGTGGGGTGGGGGCAAGTGTCAGCCTCAGCTGTGAGCACCTACTCAGAACCTCCAGATTTTGGTAGCAGGGGCTTTCTCTGCATGCAAACCCTGGGAAACCCCTCTGCAAAGGCTTGCATCTTGTTGGATTGAACAGCGTGCCGGAGAGCGGGCAGTCCTGCAGGCCCGGGTTCCCTGCGCTGCTCAGGCACGCAGGATGCACGCACGCAAAAGGCACTTCACCTTAAATATGAGATTGGCTCACCTGGGGTCAGGTTCGTACCCACACTTTGTGTTGACCTTTATGAATTTACCTTGAGGTCAAAATGAAGTGCTTTGACTGTGCTGTGTTTTTACATCACGACGCCTTTTCTGCGTTTCCCTAAAGCAAAGCAGAAATTGTTATTAGCCACAGAGATAAGAAGATAAGCCAAGCATTGTCCTCAACAACAGAAGCAGCGAAGAAGTGAGCGTGTTGGAGATAACAAATATGTTCGGTTTACAGAAAGATTTTAATTTCTCTCACACTGATTTGAAGAAATGACAAGGGGATGAAGAAAGCATTATTCTTGATGTGAAAACATAATTGAAAGATACTTTTCATGGCTGTGCTTGTAAGAAATAGGGGTAAATATCAATGTCTCCCGCATAGAAATAGACATGTGTGTTTATAATTGCCTTTAATTGCAGTAAGTATACAGTGGGTTCAGATGTACAGGTTATTTATCCAAGGTCACAAAAATGTCTTTTTCAGTGGACCATCATTACTCAATCAATTACCAACTAACTTTTAAAATACATATGTTTTAAGATTACCCAGTAGTACTATGGGATCTGAGATATCTACGTGTACTTCAGAGGTCCATAAAAATGCTGAAAGGCTGAAACCTCTGGATATTTCCCATCTCACTTCCCACTTAAAGCAGGACAATCACCAGTGCTAAACGAAATCAAGGATTTTTGCAAGGTCTTTTTAAAGTGTAAATAAATTCTTAAATTTTTTGGAGTATTGGAAGTAGCTTCTGTCCTTGAGATCAAACAGTCCCTGAGCTGACACAGAGCCAATATTTTCCCCAGCCAATAATGTCACCCGTCTACTAAGCAACAGCAAGATCTGGAGCCCTCTGGGGCAATAATTTTATAGTGCAGATACTGGTCAGAGAAATTTCAGTCCTATTGATGCAATTTGCATAAAACACAATGATAGTCATCAGTAAACAGGAGCTGATTAGTCCAGAAATCCTGGCCTGCCCCTGAAGCAGCTGTCCTGCTTCTACCTTTCCTCCTAGTATCACAGTCTCAGTGTGAACTCAGCTGTCCCCATCTGCAGCATCGTTCAAGCTGCTAGCACTGACTTTCGCGCCTCCTAATCCCCAGTCCCCCAGATCTGTGTGGTCTTCTCCAGGCACCAGATGTTCATTTCCACAACTGCTGTGGAGCCTGTAAAATTTTTTGCTGTCAGACGAAGTAACTCCAACACCTTAAGGGAGGTTGCGCTTGCTCCATATCTGGCATCTGTGAAAGACCTGTGCTCCATTTGGGTCCCATACACATCTGCCACAGCTGTCTGCTGTTGGGCTTCATCTTTTCTCCCTTTAGGTATGGCCTGTGTGGAATTAATGTTACCTTCATCTTTTGTGTTGAAAAAGATGCCCCCTCATTACAAGAATGTGTAGTGATGGGGCAAGCCAAGAAAGTGACCTTTATAGGAAATTGTTTTCTGTGGTGGTGAAACATGAAAATCAGATATTTATTTTTTTTTCAAAAGTGATGGGGAAGGAGTGAGCAGTACTGTACCTGCAGGTAGGGAAGAGCCAGATTTGGACTGAGTTTTGCAAAACCCAAATCCTAAAATACCTGAATTGTGTTTTGGCAGTTCCAAGAGAGGACTGAGAGAGAGCAAACTGTGACCATCATTTTGTTTTGGTAGGATTTATCAGTTAGGTTATGGTTTGCACACTTCAATTCCAAACTCAGCTTCTCCATATCAAGAGAATTTCAAATTGTCTCTTTAGAAAAACAAAAAAGGAGAAATTCCAGAAGCTTCTGGTATTTCCAGTACAAAGGCCAAAGTTTTGCATGACCTAGGAGGTGTGTTTCAGTTCTGGTTAGTGCTGAGAACCCTAACCAAGAGAAACAGAAGAAACTTCTCTCTTAGAAAACCATAAAATTATCCTGCAAAGTTTCAGGTGAACAGAATAAACAATAGAAACACGAGCCTAGGACGAGCAGGGGAATGTGCTCCCTTGCTTTCTCATGCTCATCTGAAACACATTTCCATCCTTTCTGGGGCTCATCCCTGCTAAGGAAAGAAAAATACACATCTCTTTAGGCTGCTATTGCTCTGATTGGGAAACTGGAGAAGCTGTAGTTGCTATTTTTACAAGTTTGCTTCCTTTGGGGGAGAGATATCTTAGGGTTGAGGGGGAGGTAATGTGATCTCTTTTTCTATTTTTATAAAGGGCCTGGGGATGCACCGGGAAGCTGCAGATCCCTGCAGTTGAAAGTCTTCAGCTCCTCTTTGAGATACTAAGGGAGGAACAGTTAGAAAAGCATGGCCTAATTAAGGGTATCTAATATGGTTTCAGGAAGGAAAGGGCATGCCTCATTAACTGGCTGGAATTCTTTGACGATATTGCTGTTGAGGGAGGCAAAAAAAAAAAGAAAGGCAACTCACTGTGAGCATTGTGTACCTCGGTGGGCTGGAGGAGAATAAAACACAGTTAGGAAAGCCTGGGGTTGATACCTGCATTATGGAGTGGGTAAAAATAAAATACAAAATTAACTGGTAGTTAAACCTGCAGGGACTGGAACTATTTCTTAGTTCTTGAAATCCTGAGTGCAATCTTGCCTTTAATATTTTCTTCTTTTTTTTTTTTTTTAAATAATTATTAATATAATTGGCATTTGTGACTTCATCCGAATCAAAAGCCACAGCAGTTCCAGATGACACTGTACTAGATTTGGAAGGCAATAAGGAAAATTGCGATTAGATACAGAGAGAGTTAAATGCTTTTTAAAGTTTCTAGCATAGCAGATGGCATATCCAATAAAGGTCAGATAAATGTAGCATCTTGATAATAAGCCAATGACCCTAGAATCAGGAGAGGAAAGAGGTGGCGGATTTCTGTGTATATTGACAGATTTAATGTTGGAGTCATGGGAGATGCAGTTTCCCCCAGTCTTTTCGGAAACAGAATCTAAAATGCTTCAAGTTATCCTTGGGAGACACAAATGACTCAGAAAAGAAAATCATGCACTTTTTGACCAGGGAAATGTAGAGCTTCAAATGAACCTGCTCATTGCAGCTGCAGTGAGGCTTGCAGTTGATAAAGAGCACGAGCTCATGGTGAAGGGTATTGCTGGGGTGTGGGGTTGGGGTTGGTGGGGATGTGGAAGAAAAAAGCCGTTCAAGCTTCTCTCACCCTGGATTGGAATGGATGGCATGTGCCCAGCTTTGCCTCTTACCTGGCTGCCTAGCCATCCCAAGGGCTGCAGGACCAGCTGAGTGTAGTGCTGTCTGCTTGCAAACCCTGAGAACCCTGTCGCATGTCCATCTGCTGAGAGGAAGTGTGTTGTCCTCATGAGGTTTCAACCACTTGGAGATTCCTTCAGAGCTGGGGAAATGCCATGTTTTTGACTTAATGTGCTCTTAAGAGCTTGTGAAAGATCAATCCCCTTGATTTTTCTACATAACCAGTCCTTCCTTGTCAATTGCTTGGAAAAGACAGGTATAATTCATGGTTGCAAGAGACAGCTGGACCCTGAGAGCTCATATGAGGGGGTTGAGAAGCAGTCCTGTGCCTCAGGAAAGGGTTTGTTCTCTGCTGAGCATAGAGACCTTCATTAGAAGAAGGAAAGCAGGTGTTAGAGGGGAAGGAAATGGGGAAATCCTTGTGTTGCTTTTAATATCTATGAAATTTGAAGGGCTTTGAAAGAGTCTCAAGTAGAAGTCTGTGTTAACTATGCCCTTTTGCAATTTGGCATGAGACCAGACACAGATCAGTCTTCACCTAGATGAAAGAAGATGTATACTCAGAGGTGGAGCGGCACAGAGACGGGACTGCAGTGAAAACTGGCCTGTGAAGCAGCAGACAGCAGCCATGAGAAGCGGCATAGTCCTGCTGGAGGGAGGTTATGCATGGAAAAGGTCTGGGCCAAATGCACATCTAGCATCACCTCTTCCCCTCCCTCCCAAGGATCCACTCCCAGGCTCTGTTCCGGCCATCCCTGGGGCTGAGCCTGCCCCTCAAGGCCCAGCAAGAGCCTATCTCTTCTCTACTATGTCCCAAAACCATCTTTAGCACGGGTGTGGAAGAACCACTCTGTTTTTCCTTTGCTTCATCAATAACAGCACGAGCATCATTGCCTGCAAAAGGTGCCAGGCTGGTGTTCCTGTGTGCAGCCACAGCCATTCACCGCAAACGCCATGAAGGGAGATGCTTCCAAGCTATTTCCCGAGTATTTGTCCTTGTTTTCTGATTTATGCTGTGAGAAGGGCTCTTTTCAAGGACCAGCCTCTCCCCATAACTCTGAAGGCCATTCAAGCCCGGAAAACAGAGAGCTGCCTCCTACAGATCTTCTGATGTGGGATGAAGATAGGAGCGTGCAGCCATTGAAATTAGTGAGAGTGGGGAGGGAGAGAAGCAGGCAGGGAAGCCAAGAGATAGAGCGGTTCCCATGACAGACCACATTTTGGGGACAACTACTCATCTGTCAACCCCATTTTAAAAGTCTTGCAGTGCCAAAGCATTTACGTCTGGGATGCGAAGCATAATTTTGTTTCCAGAGGTTATTCAGTTCTTGATCTCTGGCTTAATGCAGCCAGTGAGGATATTACCACAATGACAGTCATGTGAGGAATGCATCTGGCTTTGGGGAACTGGAATATTAAATTAATTAATTTTGCTTAAATCTCAGGTTAACCTCCAGCAGGGAGGAATTAAAGCAAATTTTATGTGTGAGGGGAGTTTTGAAGTGGAAATTTTTGCGTGCTCTGACGGACATGTATCAATGTCCCTTAAGCAATGTCCTCCCAGCACTGAACTGCCCATGGGGAAAAACCTAACTTAGAATTGACTGAGGTCAGTCAGAGACAAACACTAACCAGCAGAAGGCTTCAAAAAATCTTATCTGTTCTGATCATTTGCATCGGACTAGGGGTCCAAGGTGTTATTTGGGTAGGTGCTGTGAGTACAAGGGAAGAAACAGCACACTCTAGGTCTGTGACCTGGAAAATAGAGGCAAACTTTGAAATTTGGTTTCAACTATAGTCACAAAGAGTTTTACTAGTAGCCTAAAAGGGTAAGAATTTGGTCCAAATATACAGAGAATTTGATCCAAATATCCAGGAATTACAAAATACCTCCAATAGGTTATTCAGTGCCTCAGAGGAAGCAAAAGGAGGGAGGAAAGCAATATACTTCCCAGACTGATTTGACTGACCATGTTTTCAGGCTATTATAGTACAAAGAAAGGCAGTCAGGGAATGTGTAAATATACTATACTTCTACAAACAAAGGCGGCGTTGCATATCCATGAGGTGCATGCAGGATGTTTCCTGGTCTCAGAGAACAGTGCTCTTTGCACACCCACACACATAGGAGATATATGTACTCCTGGCTTAAAATCCCAGAGTCTTAGGCTGGGTTCAGCAACCACTATGGACTTCAGTGCAGGCTTTGTGCCAGTAAGTGAGCTTTAGCCCCGGGATCTTCCCGTGACAGTGGTGGGTCATTGTCCAAATGCGCTACCCCGAGCGCCCAGCCATGGCCATGCAGCTCCTTGGCGTCAGGGCAGCACTCTCCATACAGCTCCTGACATGGTAAGCTGCCAGTCAGATTCACAGGCTGCTGTGTGATCTAGTGATATTAATAATATAATGACAGCATTATAACTGGACTATTCAACTCTGTAGTTTATTCTTCTATAAATGATTTATAAGTTTTATGCATTTTATATGCCTCTCATTAAAAATGCATTGAAAAATACTATCAAAATACCATTTTGTGAGGCTCAGGCTCTCTTTATTCTTGTTACAGCCATCTGCCATTAAGCTTTAATAACTCACTGATTATAATTTATTAATTTATCACCTGTTCTTTATACAGTTGGATAAAATAATTGTCAACCAATGTGAAATGGCCTCCTATTGTGTTATTAATCCCCAAAGCAATTAGAGAACCCACTGATTGCACAAACCATTGAAAATGGACAGTAACTCATGTTAGAAACGATCTGCAGCGCTCACATCAGCACACTTAGTACAAGATTGGTAATAAGGTTCCTGTCACCAGTGTGAATTTGGAAGGGGCAGTTCAACTGGTGAGGCTTTTACTTTTATTCATTTATCTTATCATGAGCCTGAATTTTTAGGGGCTGACAATAGATGTGTAGGTTACAGCTTGTCTTATGGATCCTGTGGGCAGTCTGGGAAAGGCAGCACCAACTTATGGTATCATACCAACTCTCAAACCTCCTTTAGAGAGATTTCTGCCCCTGCCGAAGTCCCCAGGAATGAAAGGGTAATTTAGGGATAGCTATAAATGCCAAATCATTTAAGAGCTTGACTTCAATCAGCTTTGGATGAAGATGTCAGACTTCAGTATCTCTCCTTTGATTTTTTTTATCTCCCAGGTTTTCAGTATGAGTTAGTGGTGGGCTTTCTGATATGGATATTTACAGTATGCGAAAAGAAATGGAGCCAGAGGTTTGTTGCATCCAACAGCTCTCATTTAGAAGAGCCATTTGCTTACTTTGCCAGTGTGAAGGAGATATGCAGGCCACCCCAGATGTGAAGAAGCTCCTTATCTCCCGTTCCTATTTGCAGTGCAGACTTCCAGGTACTTGCGTTACAGTATCTCTGACACTAAAGGGTTGCATTCCCGTAATGCTGTTACTCATGCAGATTTAACTGCTTTTCTAGTGAAAAGAAAGGAAAAAAAAACCAAACCCAAAACAAGGCTGCTGCTACTAAGGAAAGCAGCTGTAAATGTTTCTTTGTCCTAAATGAAGTTGCCTGGCCCCTCCTGTGTGCTCTGTTAGGGACCATGCTGGTAGGTCAGGCACAGTGGAGGTAGAAACCTGCCAATGAAAGTGCTATTTTGTTCCAAATCTCTTGAAGAATGTCTACTTAATCATAGAATTGTAGGGGTTGGAAAGGGACCTCGAGAGATCATTGGGTACAACCCCCAAATCATCTTAAGCAAGATGACTGCATAGATCTAAAAACTGTTGCTGAATAAGTTTCTTGGTAGTCTTAGGAAGAGATTTTTCATCTCTCTCTCCTGTCTCCAGAAATACATACTATGCAGTATATACTGCATTAGAGTGAGAGTACAAAACAGTCTCGAGTTTTCCACTCTGCATGATGGAAGGACAATTTCATGTTCCCTCTGAATGATGGTAGGACAATCGAATTATTCTTCTTCCACCCCACAGCTCTGCTGTCCTTGCTGTTCCATTCCAGGGTTTGTGTCTTCTCCACAGTTATGGAGAAACTGCTTTGAGAGAAAGACACAGAAAAAAGTGATGTTGAATGGAGTGTAGGGGGAGATTTGTACTTCCTCCTTCTACAGGAAACCCAAAGCAGAAACCAATAGGTCATTCTTCATATTCTTACACTGTTTCTGTTTTTTCTGGAAGTAAATTCAAAAGAAATCTCATGAGATTGTCCTTCTGAGCACTTTTAGGTAAAGCAGATAGAAGTACAGTGAGCCCTTTTTCTCTAATCTTGAGAAACTTTTTCACCTTACTCCTCCAGCGTATTCACAGATAAAATCTAGCCTGTAGGAAGTTCTCAGAACTGGTACAGTCACTGTGCTGAAGGTGTGCACCTTTTTCCTACACAATCTTCAGTTCGGGTGTGTGTGGAGAGCATCTTCCATTTCTTCCCACCTCTGCAGACATACACAAAACTACTCAACACTCTTAAGCTCCCATGGTGACATCAACATCTTCATCTTTGCTGGCAGCAGAGTGTTTGTCCTCTGTCATGATACGCAGCCAATGAATCATATTTTCCCTAGATTTGGATCTCAGGGTTCTTCCTGAATCGGGTTCTCAGGACCAGCTGGGGAGCCCCTGGGTGTGAAGCCGCTTATGGCATGTTGTCTGATACAGGCTAGTGGGTAGGTAATTTTTCAAACCATAGATTGACAACTCTTACTGTTTGTTTTTTTTCACTGCACGTAGGAGGTTGCCAATTAAGGTTAATCTTGCAGTGTTAATTGAGCCACGATACATATACTCCTTATTGAATATAAGAGCATCATGGAAGGAAATCTGCATTCAAAACAAGGGTAGGGTCAGTTGTCCATGTAATAGACCTCGCTGACTTCTGTTGTCTGCAAAGGTGATGGTCTACATAGCACAACAGAAAAAAGCCATCAGAGCTGAAGAACAGTGCCACAAAAACACTGATTGATGTTTGGATACGAATGGCCTTTCCCTTCAGCAGAATCATCTTCTAAGGAATCTGTCATACTTTCACTCGTGACAAAGTTCCAATCTGAGGTCCACTGACCCCTTCAAAAGGACCCCTATCAATCACACAGGAAGATCTTTGTTGCAAAAACGTGGTTCAATTCTGTGTGCGTCTAAACTCAAGTTAGCAAACGGTGGGCATATTCCATACTTGTTACATCCACTAAGGGATTGCATGTAGGCATGTGCATCTCTGAACCCATCAAAGTAATATCCCATGATTCTGTTTACTGCATTAAAAGGTGTTGCTCTGGCTATGTCTACCCTGAGGAAGGCATCCACTAGTGGTTGAATTCATGGCAGGTAGGTGGGCCTTCTTGACACCAGGGTAGCTCTGTCTTCTCCTTACCACATTTGGCCCTATGTCTCCTGCAGGTCCTTCTTCCCCTAAGCCACAGATGCCATTTCTTTTCAGTTTGACCTGTGTGTCCTTCTGCTTTGTGTTTTCACAGAATGAAGCTGAAATTCTACATTTTGATCTTGTATGTATGACATGAAAAGACTGGAGTGCTTGAGTTTGCAAAGCCTTCAGGGAAGATGCTGGAAAACAGAATCCCAGAATCCTAGAATAGTAGGGGTTGGAAGGGACCTCAGGAGATCATCAGGTCCAACCCCCTGCCAAACACTGCAGAGCAGAAGAAAACAAGCTTGGTGCATTCTTGTCCATACTTCACATTCCCAAGGTAGAATATCTAAGACAAAGCACTTTAATTTTTATTTCCAATGAGCTACTTAAGACTTTCCAAAAATCGCATGTGACTGAGTTAATGCTTTCTCAATGCAGAGGACGAGTGAATCAATACCAGGGGTGAAGTGGGGAGTGAGATGATGATGTAGACATACCCTCACACATGTGAGTGTATGTAAATTGGAGCAATTTTCTGGGCACAGAGAGGTGTGGGAAAACACCGGGGATCTCAGTGTTCAAATGCTGCGACTGCATCTTCAGCACTGAGGGTGCCAGCCCTTGTGAAAACAGATCCTGAGCTTCAACTGGAAATACACCCCCACATTTGGGTTTCCTCTATGAACCAGAAGGAGGAACAGACAACAGCTTCATCTGATTAATTCTGAAGCGAAGACATAACCTCTGACACACAGGACCATTTACCCTTTTATGTGGTAAAACCTGTTATTAGAGCTTGACTGAAATGTTGAAGTGACTAACAATAATGCCACCTACCTTTGGCTTTCAGATCTTGAATGCTAGAGTTTGGGGCTGACTTCTCGTCCTTGTTTAGATGCTCCTTCTCAGGTACTCTTATAAAGGAAACCTATCTCTTCAACAAAGCTGTGTTGTGGTGTGGGTGATGAGGACAGTGAAGATCCTCTACAGAACACCTTGGAGCCATTCACATCAATTATCTCCACCACCAGTTTGTGCTGCCTATAGGGCTGGCTGCTGCCTATTATCTCTTGAAGATCATTTCTGATAGGGAAAGTGGGAGGTTTTTGCTTATGAGTTCACTCAAGGGTGGTCAACTTAAAGGTTTCTCAGCAGTCTCTTCATCAGACAGGACAATTTATAAGAAAGTCCTTTTTAAAAAAAAACCCCATATTTATTTTTCACTGAGCCTGCTGAATTTCACTTAATGTGCTGCATTCGTTTGATAAGCACTTGCAGTGGCACATTCCCAGGATGTGGTCCAGGGCAGTATCACAGCAGGGTAACTACCATCAAATGGTGTCAGCGGTCCAGTTCTGACTTGAAAAGAGCATCGCTGACATCTCTTACTACAGTTTTTTGGCTTTCTTCCAGGGTTTCCTCCCCAACAGATGCTGAAATCCCAGAAGAAAGCAGGGATGGATATAACAAAACAAATGCACAGCATAGCTAATTAGTTACTTAAGTATCTTAAAGCAGGTAGCATCACATGGAATAAAAAAAAAGAAAAAAAGGAGGAAGGTTCACTGGATCTCTAACCTCAGAAGATTTTTCTGTTGCACCTATGACAGCGTTTCACCATGAATATTTTTTAATGAGTGAAGGAGGGTAGGACATCCTGCTGTCAGTTACCTAAGCTATAAATCTGGAGTAGTTCAGCCATCTCCAGTAAGACAATCCAGTTTGGTGTAATGGTAGCAAAAGGCAAATTTGCAGCCAGGTGCTTTCATGAGAGCACCAGCAAGAGAAACAGAAAAAAAGAGAGCATCATTAAAGGATTGAAAGACCTTTTTAAAATGTAGCTCCAGGGGGAAGGTCTCATTATGTTTGTACAGCACCTGGCACAAAAGAGCTCTTCTGAATTAAGTTTCTGGAAGCTTCAGACATATCCAACGAAATGACAGCACCAAATATCGATGCTTAAAATAAAGATTAGTAATAGATGGATTAGGAGCAGGGTTTGGGAAGGAAAAGAATTGGGGTTGATGGACTAATGCAAAATTTCATCACAGTGAGTCACATTTTAATTGAAAAAGAATAAAGGAAGGCAAGGGTGGGGAAAAGACATGGAGAAAATCAGAGATCACCTGCTGTTGTGATAACTGAAGTTTTGGAAATGAATCATCTGAGCAAGAAATGGAAGGTTTAACCTCAGGCAGGAAATGCAGGGCTGTAGCATTTCTGGCTCTCGATTAGCTTTTATTGATTAGGAAAGTACAGCTGCACTCAGGAAATCTTAGATTTTCTCTCATTTCCAGTTCAACAGAAAGGAAAATCTCATTTTCAGCTTCTCTTTCTCAGAAGCAAGGGGGTAAGTGGGAGGGGAGTTCACAGGACGAAGGCACAGAACTCAGAGTTTTACTCACATGTCTAAAGAAATCACATGCTGTCAGTGGCCCAAACAGAAAAAAAACCCAACACAACAAAAAACCCCAAATCAACAACCCACACCCTTGCTTGAAAGAAGAGGTGCAAACAGCTGGCCACGAGAAGACTCTATTGAGAGATGCTTCAGAAAGGCTTTCTTCCATTCATAAGCATGCAGCTGTCTAAGACATCCCTCTCTGGGCATCACATTTCCTGGGGTGGGAAATGATCTTGATCAGAAGATGAGCTTAATGCCAGTATTTGTAAGCCAGGGGTTTCCAAACTTCTGCTGCCAGGTGCGGGTGATACTGCTTGTGGCATCTTATTCTGTGCCAGGCTGCAGTATGTGTCAAAATACTTCATATCCTACCAGTAGTAAATGGATTTTTTAAGCCACAGTCATATGTCTCTGGATGTGTTTGCCCTTGGGGTGAGAAGGGAATGTGTAAATATCAAGCCAGCGTATCCTCTTGGTGTGGTACAACTCTGTGTCGGCCTCCACAGCCCAGGAATTTATTCAACATAAATGCTTTAATGCCTCTGGATCTAGTTGCAAAATATCTTCTGTATCGAGCCTCATATGTCTTAGGAAGGGATTTTTATCTGCACAGAGGTAAATTCTGAGTGATGTCTCTACTGTCTCAGGTGTTCTGCTGCTCATCTCATGCTGTGGACATGGTGAAGAATGGCAGTGTCTTTTTTAAATCATTCCAAACATTAGATACCGAATAATGTGAGCCAGGAACTAGCTGCAAAGACCCTTGTCGTGTTTGAGGTCTCTTTATGGACCTTCGCTACGGTCTGACGTAGCTCTGGTTTCATTCTTGCACAAACATGGCCTATTTGAACATTGCCTCCCGAAGAAATGATGGGTGACTGCACGGTAATTAAGTGACTGTGAAGAGAAAGAGGAAGGATTTCCACTTTGCCGTGAAAGAGACCAGATATTACATGGTGCTTAAACACATGCTTAGATGGATAAATATGGCCCTGTGCATGTGATGCCCCTCTGAATTAGTTTGCGGTGCACATTTATGTCATGTGAGCTTCGCCAGCATTTCGTATGAGAGCCCCATTGAACCAGTAATATGTGAGCCGTGACTTGTATGCATGACTTAGGGGTTTGCTGATTGTTTCAAAGAGGAACCAGACTCTGGGAAAGTCAAATAAGATTAAAGGCTGTGAGATAAAATTAGTTTCAAAGGCAAGCAAAACTCTCCATATATGAGGCATGTCAGGCAAAAGCTGAGGAGACCCACAGGGAGAAAGTTACCCACAGAGTTTGTATGGAATAAAGACTTTGAAAACTCTGAGAAAGGTAAAATTTAGACACTGCACCAGATTTTCTTGTTCCCTTATTTTGTGCTTAAAAATACTTATGAAATTATATGCAAAACAAGAATTAACAAATTTCCACCTCAAAAGAAGAGGCCAAAACAAAACCAGAATCCCCTCACCTCCTGTTACCCTTAAAATCCCCCAGCATTTGCACAGTCTGATGCATGTGAGATGAAGCATTGAAAAGCTAGGAAACTCCAAAAGTTACAATATCTCACAACAGTTTTCACGGCTGTAGGAGAGATGTGTCATATTTTCCTTATGAAAATTAACTCAGAATATATGATGATTATTATTATTATTAATGTAGTCTATAAAATATGTAGAATATCAAGTGCAGCTACACTGTAAAATATAAAAGGTAGCCTTTCTAATTAGAAAAGCATTTTATACACACTTTACCCAGCTATCAGTGCCTTCCGTACGTCCAAAAACTTGTAAAACAATGTCCAACTGCAATATTTATTGTAATTCTGAATTTCCTGTGTAAGCAGTGCACACATGGGGAAATTTGTACTAAAAATTTATTCTCAAGAGACTTGTGTGGCTCTCATCACCACAAGCTGCCTGTAGATGGGTGAGACTGAAATTTTGTTTTGATCTCTGAAGCTTAACCCACCTTGTGCATGAGCAAAACAAAGTGCTGCTGGTCCTATCACACCTTTGTGCTTCAGGGAAGCAAGCTGTTGTGTGTAAGCTGGAGCTGGAGGTAGAACTTCGGAGAAGGGTTTCCTGTGGTGTGGGGGCTCTACCAGGTGGTCCATGTTTAGGGAGGAAGTCTCTGAGCATGTGGGGTGGCTCTTTAAACACGCCAGGATTTTGACATTTCTGGGAAATTGCCAGGAGTTGTTAGACTTTAAGTACGTAAAACATGCAAATTACTGCATTTCAAATGCATTCTCAGGCTACTTTGAGGCCTCACAAGCCTTGTAGATGAACACACTACTTAGCATGGGGGTAAATCTTAAGTGTGTGAATGTCGAATGGGACTTGTGGTGGTGACAGCAGAAAGTACTGAATCACTGAGGGTGCTTACAGAATCACAGAATCACTAGGTTGGAAAAGACCTTTGAGATCATCAAGTCCAACCATTCCTGTCCTCGAGCTGCACCAGGGCAGGTTCAGATTAGACATTAGGAAAAAATTCTTCACCAAAAGGTTTGTCAATCATTGGAACAGGCTTCCCAGGATGCTGGTTGAGTCACCATCCCTGAATGTATTTAAAAGATGGGTAGATGAGGTACTTAGGAATATGGTTTAGTATAGGACAGGAACGGTTGGACTTGATGATCTCAAAGGTCTTTTCCAACCTGTTGATTCTGTGAGTTGATCGATGAGATGAGCAACAGCTGGATGCGTGTGGCTCTGTGCTTGTGTGACAGGGTCTGATACGAAGACTGCAGGAATACATGACCTCTACATTAACATCTGATAGCTTGCAAGTGGTCAGGTTGTAAGTGCCTTGGTTGGACTTTGGAGTTCAAGCTGGCTTTTGTAGATATTCTTATTTTATAGATCATACAAGATTTTCAGCTTTATTTGTATGAATATTAAGGAACCACTTTTAAACTTATGGATGAATTATAATTATTTTTTATTAAGATCTCTCTGAAAGCTGGGAGCTATTTTGTAAGTAAAATAACAAATAGCACCAGTATTCCTCATTTCCATACCAAATTAAATTTAGGTAGTTTGTATGTAATAAATAATGTCACTATTTGAAAATGTTTCATTACATTAATGTGTCTTAATAGGCATGGATCATGTCACACAGAGTTGTTAGCTTAATTGTTAATCAGATCTTTCTCATTAACACACTGTAGTTAAAAGTGAAGTGCCCTAAAACGGACTATGTAATGTTAAGTGTAATTTCTGAAACTACTGTGTTATGCTGTCCTAAGTACCTTGGAATTGCATATTTAATGGAATATTCAGCCCCTAAAATAAATCCTTTGCTTTCTACCATTAACTTCACAAAATGTTTCAAGAGCAAACACAAGCATAGCATCCTTTCAGGACAAAGGTGAAGTTATGAGATGTTTGAGAGATCCTGATCAGCAAATGCCAAATGTAAACTTGTCACAGCTGTACTTATAATAGCTGAACTTTCCACCTCCCTGTGAGTGGCCTGTCTTGTCACAGTTATTCTACCTGACCTACTTTCCAGCTCTGCACCTAAAGATGTTAAAAAAATTTCTGCGTCTCTTGAACAAGGACAGAAATAGTTCTTCATAGTGCTGAATCAACATAAAACTTGTCCATGGCTGGGGACCTCTGCCTCCTGCTTCCTACAAAAGGGATTTTCCTTTTCCAGCCCTGGGCTGTTTCCACTTTTAATATTTGCCGGCTGAGGAGTTTTGTGTTGAGGTGGAGGTGCCATGTCTTGAGGGTAAAGAAAACAGGGAAGAAAGTATATGGGGCTACAGGTATTCAGTAAAAGCCTTCATCCTGCATATTTGCAAAGGGTTCCAGAGCACAGAGCACAATGCTTAATGATAGCAGAATCCTGTGCATTTAGTTATGTGTGCAACAGTGATAAACACGAGTTTAAAAACACTAACAAATTGCCTTGTTCTTCTGTCACTCACAACTTGAATATATGTGCAGGCAAGTAATTGTACCCAGAGCCATTCTCTGGCACTGTGCCCAAGTGCCCCATCCCCTATGACTAATCTGTTTTATCGTACCAGACGGGTTGGTTGCATCCAGTCCACCTGTTGGGAATGGTCTTTGGTCCATGCAAGCTTCTAAATTATGCCTGGGGATATAATTTTTTTCAGGGAATGCTACCTGGCACAGACACAAACTGTGCTCAGGACCACCATCAACAGTGGTGATGAACAAGCTCCCTTGCCTGGAAATGACCCTGGTATTATATAATTTATTGGAATAGCTGTTGCCTGAAAATTTCCCAGTCAGTTCTTGGTTCTACATAATATATATTATCACACTAAGGAGCAAATTGTAGTGCTCAAATGAGGAAGATGATTTCAGCTTTACGTGCCGTTGAAGCCCACAGGACCAAGTCTTGGTGGGAATCATCCTTATAAACAGTCAAAATTATAAATACTTACTGAGATTCACACAAAAAAATCCCTATAATGTAGACAGGATTGTAGGACTGGATGCAGTAATAGCTTCTCCCACCTGCTTTGTAGTTGGCAAGTTTCAAAGTGTGCTTCTGTTTGCCCCAGAGAAATAAGCTTTGTTGAAAGAGAAAGTTGACACAGGGGGAGGATGTTTATGCTGATGTAGAACATGGCGCTGGGTAACAAGAACTGTGTTGCTAGTTAGCATGGAGCAGCAAAAGGTCTCTTGTGTAGACTTCACCTGTATGCCAGCAGTGCTGTCAAATTCTCATTTTACCCAGCCAAATACCTTCATCTCTCCATTCCCTTAGTACATTTACTGAAAAAAATTATAACATTCTTAGGGTCTGAAGATACAACTGTGACAAACAGGATAGACTTGGACCTCATCCACGGACCTGTTCACTGGAACAGGATGCCTGGAAAGGTGGTGGAGGCCCCATCCCTGGAGGTATTCAAGGTCAGGCTTGATGGGGCTCTGAGCAATCTGATGTAGTTGAAGGTGTCCCTGCTTACTGCAGGGGGATTGGACTAGGTGACCTTTAAAGATCCATTACAACCTAATGGGTCCTGTGATTCTATTGTATGATTCTCATTCCTGTTCTAAACACAACAAACTCTTTTTTCCCCCAGCAAATACATGGCTTTTAGACAGCTTTTTCAATTGTTTAACTTTTAGAAGCTTTGATAAATGTTTTATCTTTGCACATGTGTAATTCTGCTGAATGGAAGAACTACTCTATGTAGGAACTGGTTTCTAGCGTCAAACTTTTACTGGAAAATCAGGAAGGAGTACTGTGTTACAGTAGTCATGTTCTCTGTTTCTTCTCCTGCTCTGTTGAACCGGCACTTTGTAATAAGTCCATTGCCAAGGGACAAGTGCTTCTTTTTTTTTTTCATACCATGGCAATTCTGTGTTTTTCAGAGCAGAGCCACAAAGGCAAGAATTAGTGGGGAGGGAATGTGGTCCTCCAAGAACAGGATTCCAGTACCATCTGCTGGTAGGAGAAACATGGGTTTAGCCTGGACCTCCCCCTCAAATCTGCATTCTGTCTGTGTGTGGCAGTTCAGTGTATTTTTAATTAATTACTCATGTCAGTCAGAGACACTCTGCTAACACCAGTCATATCTTAACAAATGAGCTCCTGACACCTTTCATAAATATTTTATCTATCAGATTCAGCAAGATTGGCCCAGTTTTCAGTAAAGGAACACTTGGTTCAGACATCAAGGTCCCATCTGACTAATGCCATAGGCATGGTGAGCTTATGTCTCACATCAGTGTGTCTGGGAAACAGCAAGTAGTTTTGCAACACAAACATTTGGGGCAATATGATTCCCTTCTGGCAGATGCAAAACTCAAAAAATTAATTACATGACTTGGTGTTCCTTGGCTATGAAGCTGCGAATGCAGGCAGATACTTAAATGCTGAATTCCCATAATACTGATGGAGTTCTGGTCGTCTGTGGAGCATTTGATAGTGCTAGTCCATCACATGGGCTGTGATTCTGCAAAGCACATCTTTAGTTCTACCCTTTTGCTCCCGTCCCATTGAATTCAACATTTGCAGAATTCACTGTTGAGCTGAGGTCATGTTTCTGGATCCCTTCCTGACCCTAGCTTCTGAAGTCATTCTGTTTTACAACAGAGCACAGCTGTGGGTATCTGCAGAGACACTCAAGCTGTCTTTAATGGGCTACCATAGGCACAGGCAGGAATTACCGTGTTTCAGCATGGGCTTCAGCATCGATACCTGAACTAATTGCTAAAATTAGTTCAAACTCTGTGTGTGCACTACAACCATGCTTCTGACAGATCCAGCTGATAAGACACATTATCCTCTTAGCTATTTTCTGAAATGACATTTATCAAAATCCTTTTTGAGAATACATGTGATGACTGGACCTTATATTCCAGGAAAGTCATCAGTAATGCTGCATATATTAGCAAAATACTTTTTCAAATTCTACCTTATATTGAGTATTGTTAATAAAGATGGAGACAAATCCAGGGCATTTAAATGCATGTTGTTTAGTCAGGTTCTGCCTTCTGCAATTGTATGAAAGGTGAAAATACTCTTTGTTTATCTAGCACAAAAGACAGGTTAGAAGATAAACACCCTTAATTACTCTTCATTGTAACCTTCATGCACAGCTTGTTATCATACAATGAAAACCTAAATCTCTAATAACAATTTTCAGAGATTTTTGTAACCTTTTTCTCTAACAGAATCACAAATACTAATTCTCTTGAGAATCCTTAAATCATCCAAATTCTATGTGCTGCCCAAGCTATGCCTATAGGCATTTCATGTAGCTGGTAGTACTTTATTACAGTGTCATAGAGCCATCAAACATTAACTTTGCAAGTTTAATGAAAACCAAATCCTAATGATAAGGATAACTTAGAAGGACTATTGATGATAAAACATTCTTATTCTCCATTTTAACACCTTTTTGATCATTATTGATATACTGCTAGTTGATTATTTTTTTCTTGCAATGAAATGAACTTTGTTATATTAAAATAAACAATTAAACATTAATTTCACTGTAGTGCTTATGTCCTTAATCCTCTGATGAGTGATAACAGAGTCTGGAATTTTTAGCTGAAGCTCCTCAAACCTTCAGCTTTCTCTTTATATGGCAAAAAGCCTTCATGGATTCTCACGTAATTCAGCATTCCATTCAGACTTGTGGTGACTATGTTGGTAGATTCGGATGTGCCACTGGTGATCTAAGGTGCAGTTTTATGTTAAAATTAATGTGATAAAACCTACTTTCCCCTCTCTGCTCCCACTCACTTATTTCTGCCCCTCCCTCACATAGTGTCTGATCATGTGAATTTGTGGTGAGTTGACATGGAAACTAACCACACACAAGAAAAAAAAGATTTGTTTTCTGCTGGTTTAACAAACAGACCTGATTCTTCAAGGTGATTGTTAGATCTGATACAAGGAGTGGCTGAGGGTGGGAATGGTCTAGACCTGGGCACCTTCCTCTGGTCTCTGCTGCTGTGGCATTGGGGTAAGTGTAATGTGATGTTACATCTCTGTTTATTTAACTTTTTTATCATCTCTATCTCCCAAATTTGCTGGTTCACCGTGTGCAACAGGATACAAGACAAAAAGGATGCAAAAAAGGAACAAAACCCTAGAAATAATGCTGAAATACTAAATTAAGGGAGCCAAGCATACCCTGTTTCTCATACACAGCAGAGGTAGAAGCTGCAAGAAAGCCTGCCCCCTTCAAAACCACAGTGATAAGGAGGAGATGCTAGAGAAAGAAATGCAATCTGAAACCTTGAAACCTACACACAAATTACTCCTTCTACTGATTGGATTCAAAGGTTGCTGCTCACAGAGAGGACGACCTGATATGGAGCCACAAACAGCCTTTCAACTACCTTTAGTCAACGTCCATGTAGTAAATGTGAGCCTGACACACGCAACTCTGAGGCATGAATAGTTAGAGACATTATTAGAGGCATCAGGTGGCCTGTAACCAAGACAAGGATGGTGAGAAACGAGTCTCCTAGGGTTCCTGAGGATTTTAAACATTGAAGCTTTGGAAAGACTTATTTACCTATTTTCTTTATTCACTCTGAAAGCAGGTGAAATGCATGCTCAGACTGCATGAGAACCTTATAGAAAAAAATGGCAATTCATAGTTGTTAAAGCCATCATCTGGCAAAGAAATCATTAACTCCAGAGGCTGAAAAGATAACAAATATCTGCTGAGATTCATTAACTAGGAATTTTTATTCACTGCTGCACAGCTTGGATTGCTTTTAAATGGTCTTGGTATTGAAGAGGACATCTGTCTACTCCCAGATATCTGTTCTACTGGCAGGAGTGTCATGATGCATTCAGAACCCCCCTGGCAGTACTGCAAGAAGCCTTTTTTTGTGGGAAGCAGGTCTACATTTTGTCCTGAAAGTATCGATAGGCTGAGACCTGGAGTAAGTAATTCTTAGGTCCTCAAAATTATTTACATAACTAGTTCTCATGGGCTTTAATTTACCTCTTGGTCTCCTGTGCGTTTACCTTTGAAAGTGGCTCATTTTCCAGAAGTCCTTTAAAATTCACTCCTTTCTGGAAGCTAAGGCCTTTTCTGGCATCTGCTGTTAATGAACTGAAATTAGCAGTTACTTATGAACCTTCAGGCCCATACCAGTGACTCTTTCTTAATCCTTCCTGCAGGCTTGTTCCAGTTGCAATACATTTTTTGTGAACTGCTTGCTTTATTTAATTTGCATATTCATTCCAATTTGCTGAGTTATTTCATCAAATATATGCTGCTGAAAAGCACCAGAAATGTGAGATGCTTTGATAAAAATCAAAGTTCATGTTTCTTTTATGTGCTGAGGGGGTGGGGTGTGTTCAGTTGGGGTTTTTGCTTTTTTTTTTTTTTTTTTCATTTTCTCCTCACTGTGTTTGATTTCCCATTCACAGGAAGCCCAAAGAACTTTTGCACATAAAATTAAACCCTTTGACAGGGAATAAAAGGGATTTTCCTCACACTTTCTCACTAGAAAACCAGGAGAAATGCTCGCTTTGGTGTATTGCATACACTAGGATGAACATTTGTAGATATCTTATGAGATTTGTAAGACGTATGCAACCTACTCTTACTTTCTGTCCAACACATGAAATCAAACTTGACAGCTTTGAGTTATACACAACCACCAGAAGAAATATTTCTGTGGAAAAATATACACACAAAACTCACTTAAAAATAACATTTGCAACCATCAATTGCCTATAAGCCCAACTCTGCAAAATTTAACTTGTGTTGGTAACTCTTTCAAGGTACTGCATATCACCCAAGTGCTTTAAAAATGGAAACTCAGCCCCCCTCATGCTTTGCAGAAACCTAGGCCACAGAGAAAGTCAATAGTGGAGGCAGGGTTTACCCTTGATATTCCCAGCGTTTGAGACTGGATTTTCCTTCAGATTCATTAAGTGTGTAGAAGTTTACAATGTGGAACTTTTTGTTTCCTCCAGGTCTTCGTGGGTTCCTCAGGAAGAAATACAGGAAAAATAGTGGACTGGAGTTAGGTATTTTCTTCAGAGGCTTTGACCAGGGAGTCTTCTGTCAAAACCTGTGTAGTGTCTTCTCTGCTTGCTGAACAACAACAAGGAGGCCAGGATTCCAGAAAATACAGTCCTAGACCATGTATCTCATTAAGATAGTCAAAAGGGTTGTGATTTCTAGAGCTTATAGAGTCTTTGACACCACACCACCACAGATGCAGTGAAAAGGAGCTGGTGTGCCACCATGTCACAGAGCTACTACTCGTCCCACCACTATGCTCTTGACACTCTGGAAAATCTGACCATCTCAGCTTATGTTTGGGCACTGACACTTTCAGGCTCTCAGAAGTCAATAGCTGCTGTTCTTTAGCTCTGAAAGTCTAGATTTGGCTAAGCCTTCAAAGATCATAGCGTTTCTATATGAAAATGCACTAGAAGCCACTGTAGATAGTGGGGAATATTCAAACATTTGCTTATTTCATTCCTTAATCTTTTTTTTTTTTTTCCTGTGCCCCAAGGAAAAAAATATGTTCCTACTTCTCTTCTGAAATATAACACCTTACTTTTTTCCTCTAAATTTGAGATTTCCCCAGATTTTGATTAGGCCTTAACCCATTGCAACACTACCACTGGACTCTGACCAACTAAGCTACTAACATTTATGCTCCTACTGCTGTTTTACTCATGCCCATTTGGAAGCAGTCCCAGTGGGCAGGCAAGGAGGGAGTCCTCTGATGCTGATCACTGAAGTGGAGACCAAGGTAAGCTATTGCTTTAATGAGTTTCCACAGTGTTCCCATGTTGTCACTAAGCACAGAGGTGAGCTGCCAGCATCCTTCCAGCTACAGCAGTTACTGGCTGCAAATATCTGTTTTAACTCATTAATGCCCTGGGCCAGTGGCAGCCTTCAAGGACTGCTGGTGGAGGGGTCTATAGGAATGATGCCGTTTGGTTCATGATAAGTTACTCAAAACAGCCCAAGTACTTGGTTTGAAGCAAACCTGCTGATGGTCCTGAATTGAAGGACTAACATGTTCTGCAGCATCTGTGGAGCTAAGGGATGGTCATCTGCAGCTCTTGAGCAAGGGCAATGATGTGGCTTAACCTGGCCAGCAGTTAAAACAACCACGTGGTTGTTTGCTCACTTCCCTCTCCCAGGGAGATGGGGGAGAGAATTGAAAAGGAAAAAAACCTCATGGCCTGAGATAAAGACAGTTTAATAGGACAGAAAAGAAGGAGGAGAAATAATGACAGCAACAACAACAATAATAATAATAAAAAAATAAAACAAGTGATGATCAGCACAATTTCTCATCACCTGAAGCCAAAGCTCAGCTAGATCCTGAGCTTCCTCACCTCCTGGCCAACACCCCATTAATACACAGCACATGGTATGGAATATCTCTTTGGCCAGTTTGGGTCAGCTGTCCTGGCTGTGTCCCCAGCCAGTGTCTTGTCACTCCCCTCCCCTTTCATCAGCAGGGCAGTACCAGAAGCTGAAAAGTCCTTGACTGCTTGGCAACAACTGAAAACACCAGTGTGTTATAAACATTGTTCTCATCCTAAATCTAAAACACAGCATTACACCAGCTGTAGAGAGAAATTAACTCCATCCCTGCTGAAAGAAACTAGGACAGGCAATGAGAAGATCCAGAGCCAGATGAAGGAGGACTATCTGTAGGCAGTCCAAACGCTGCTCCACACAGCATAGGGCAGGGAGGTCACTGGCAGTGTTGCCTACCTTGGATTTCTTGCCATTGTGCAGGACAGTGGAGTTAAGCCACAAATCTTAACTTGTTTAAAGGGGAAAACAGTGTGAACATAAACTTCACATTTCACCACTTGCACAGTAAGATTTACATTAAAAATTGTGCTTGTGCATTTATGCCCATAGTGCTCCCCATACGAATGCAGAATGAGGTCTGGCAACACACCGCAGATCTTTGTCATGATGGCTGGGAATATGATGAGAAATCTGATGAAAACATCAGGTGGTGGAGTGCCTGACTTTGCTCAGCCAGTGAGAAAGGCTAGACAGCAAAAGTGAAGTTTTCCTGGTCTGATCTACATTCTCAAAGAAGTTGCAAATTATTTCCGCCTCCTAGATGCAGTGGAGTGGGCTGAAGAGGTTGCCCTGCTCATCAGGAGGTTACCGATCCTGCAGCAGAGCATCTCATGCATGTCCAATTTGCCCTTGTCTACACACCAGCCCATTTCAGGAGTAACTGTGGGTGATTTTTCCTGAAGGGAATGAGGCAGTATATGTGAGCACACAAAGAACTCTGCCAGAGAGGCTGCTGGCCAGGAACATTTTAGGTAAAGGCAATGACATTTCACTTGTATCTTATGGTGTTGCAGCTATTTAGTGAGCCAATGATCCCACCTCAGCCCAAAATGTTTTATAATGCTAGTTATACCACTAATATCAGCCACTCTCCTTCACCGTGAGACCAGCAGCAGCAGAATGGTACCAATAACCCTTCTGCTAGCTGATGAGTGGGTTTTGCCAAAATAATTCACAAGAGCGCAGGTTAGATTTAGCAGCACAATTTTGCCCAGGAACATGATTTTTTTCACACATCTAATCGAATAGTTGTATGCAGTGATCTTTGTAGCCCAGGTTGCACCCAAAGCATGTGATAATTTTGTGTTCAGAGAAGGGCAACTGGGCTGGTGAAGGGGATGGAGGGAAAATCATATGGGAGGAAGCTGGGGTTGTTTAGTCTTGAAAAGAGGAGGCTGAGGGGAGACCTTACAACTACCTGAAAGGAGGTTGTAGAGAGGTGGATGATGGTCTCTTCAGCCAGGTGACAGGAGGTAGGACAAGGGGAAATGGCACTAAGCTGTGCCAGGGCAGGGTCAGATTAGATGATAGGAAAAAATTCTTCACTGAAAGAGCTGTCAGGGCCTGGAACAGGCTGCCCAGGAGGGGGTTGAGTCACCATCACTGGATGTGTTTAAAAGACAGGTAGATGAGGTACTTAGGGATATGGTTTAGCATAGGACATGAATCTTAAAGGTCTTTTCCAACCCAGTGATTCTATGATTCTATAATTTGCCCTAGGAAATAAAAAAATTGTTTAAAATGCCTTTTCAAAAGCTGTACTATTTTCATCAAATAACCCCCCACTGCCCAACTTTCCTCATCATAGTAACATGAATAAAACACATATATTGTCTGATATTTTACACTTGACTGAGAGAAACACCTCTGGGGCTATTGACAATAAAGTGGTTATTTTGTCATTATAGACCAAAACCTTCCCTATATTGCCCATACTGAAAAAAACACTCTCAACTTTGAGGGTAACACTTGCTCATGACAGGGTGGGGGCTGCAAAGGAGAGCAAGGCAGCGTTGGAGCTTGCTGCTCCCTGAGGCTAACAAGGCGACAGGGAACGGGATGCCATCACAACTTCTCTCTGCAGTGGCTGCCTACATGCAGATGTTTTTACCTGACCAAGCCTTGGTGCTCATGCAGCGTGACCAGCACCCAGAGCACTTCACTCTCTGGAGACAGAGATTCCTTGGGGTGCAAAACAACACATTACACTTCAAGCTGTTTTATTTGAAGCTTTGTCGAGCACTTGATGCTTATCAGGTTTTTTACTGCAGTGTGTGGTGTCAGCCATTTCTTCTGGAGACGCTTTAAAGTAGCATTAGCAGTATCTGATCTTTTCACTCTCTCAAGATCTGGCCAAGATTGCTTTTGCTTTCACTGCAAAAAAAAAAATGGGGTGAAAGAACTGGAGAGTGTCAAGGGTCTTTTCTTCACCTTATCAATCCCTCCCACTCCCTCTTAAAACATGTTTCCAAACATTTTTACAAGCAGTCAGTTGGAGTAGGAGAATCATTCTGCAAGGACTTCTTTACTCTCTGCCAATCCAGTCGAGGCAGATGCTTAAACCTCTGACTTGCCCCAGTTCTCTGCCACTCTGACTTATTGCAGATAGGACTCCCTAGATTTGATCTGTGTTCTTACCTGGTGCCCATCCCAGTGGTATCTGAGCTTCCTCTCACTTCTTCCTCCTCTAAGATTCCCACTGGGTTGGTGTTCAGAGGCAACTGTGACTCATATTCCTAATCAGACATAAAACGAGGGAAGAGCTGTTTATAAAACATCATTTCTATGCATCTTGTGGACACTTCTGTGTTTCAAATCTCCACGTTCTTGTACAGTTGTTGATTATTGATTCTGCTATTTGAAATTGAATCCTCTGACTTCTCAGAAGGTCTGATCAGCTTTGACACAAAATGACTACTTAGCTATGGATTTTTTTTGTAACTAACCCATGGAATTTTATAAAATATTGAGAAGTGATTTCATAAGAGAGTTCCAGAACCTGAAAATGGGAGGAGGAATCTTCCCCTACGAAGATGATTAAGGGCCTAGAACATCTCCCCTATGAGGAAAGGCTGAGTGAGCTGGGGCTGTTCAGTCTTGAGGAAAGAAGACTAATTGGGGACCTAGTCAATGTTTATAAATATCTTAAGCATGGGATGCAGGGGGAATCAGCCAGCCCCTTTTCAGTGGTCTGTGGAGACAGGACAAGGGGCAATGGCTGCAAGTTGGAGCACAGGAAGTTCCGCACCAACATGCGGAAGAACTTTTTCACAGTGAGGGTGACAGAGCCCTGGGACAGGCTGCCCAGGGAGGTGGTGGAGTCTCCTTCTCTGGAGATATTCAAGACCCGTCTGGACGCCTATCTGTGCAGTATGAGCTAGGGAGCCTGCTTTGGCAGGGGGTTGGACCCGATGATCTCTCGAGGTCCCTTCCAACCCCTACGATTCTGTGATTCTATGATTATATGATTCCTTTAGTAGCTTGTATAGGATTTAAATAATTTCTGGATTAGCCTGCTAAATTTGATTTAGGTACTGATTCAGCAGAGCATTTTAGTACTGCTTACCTTGCTGAAATGAACAGGGACGGATCTGAACATTACTTGTTGGTGGGTGAGATTTTTAAAGGTATTTAAATGTTCAACTCACTAAGTACCTTTAAAAATCTGTCTTGAAATACCTTGCTGAGTTAGGGCCCTAATTCCCATTAAATTCTCTCTGGGCTGGAATCTCCAGTTTGCCAAGTTCATTTGTTCCCTTTAGACTTCCTCCTGAGGTTTCCCTTGATCAGCTAATGTGTGTCGAAATACACCTTGTTCTGTCTGCAGTTGGCATTTAAAATACATTCATTAAACACGTTGGCTAATGCGTTATTAAAGAAACACCTTTTATCCTTCTCTAATCATATTCTTGGTACATGTCTCATGATGCAATAGGTGCTGGGTGCATTTCAAAGGTGTGTAATTGTGTCTCACAGCATTGTGATGTAACAGGCTTCTCAAGTATCACCTTTCAATGCGTGAGACAGGGCTGGGTTGGTTTATGGGATGACAGCGTATTTGATATGCTGGCACTGAGTGGAGGAAGAGGTTGGCAGTGATGTTACTGGAAGGTCATGCTTGGTTATGATCCAGTGCTCTTTCCAGAGCAGCCTCCCCAGTGCCAGGGACATTGTGAAGAACAGATTGACCAAGTCCTTGTGTCCTGTGGGCTTACAAGGCTGCAAGATACATAGACCTAAGGGGTGAAGGGAACAGTGGTCTTTGTTTCTGCACAGTGCCTGAAGCAGTAGCTCCACACTTGGACAGGGCACAGAAGGTCTGGTGACCCTGGTCCAAAAGAGGGAGGTGTTCTGTTGAGCCCCTGGGGTGTCACAGCCTGTGGATCCACACCCCCCACACCACCCAAAAAAAAACCCAAAAAGAAATCTCTGTCTGACAATCTCACCCCTTGGTGCCTATGCCTTATTGCTGAGCTTTGGGAGGAATGTGCATGCTTCATTGACCACGGGGTTGAATTTCACCCGGATTAAATCCCTTTGAAAACCTAAACTGGCTTGCTGATGAGCTACACAGAAATGCTTCCTGTCTGCTGCATTACCATCTCTAGGTTTTGCCCTTTCTGAAACACAAAGCACTCATGGAGGGTTTTCAGACCTTGCGGTAGATGGTAGTGAAAGAAACATTATCCTCCTTTAACAGAGGAACAGCTCCGTTGATTTAAGTCAGGCTTGGCTGAAGGAATCTCCATCAGCTTTAGCCTCTCATGCTAAAACCTAGCATAAACAGGCTGGACAATTGAACATTTTTTAAACCAGAGAAAAGCAGGCCTGTGAGAGAAATCTTCATTGGAGCCGTTAACTGCCCAGGATCTACCACCTCTCCTCATTTGTGCCATTTATCAGTATTTAATACAAATATATACATCGGAGCAAAAAGGAAGAAGGGAACCCCACAGGACATGACTTCCAATTAGCAGGGGGTCACATCCCCTGCTGTGATTTACTATTGGAAAAACATGCAAAAGATAATTGAACATTACACTCTTGTCTCCCCCTGCTGCTGGCAGCATTAGGGGGAGGGCTGCTCGGGACCCCTGGGGGAGATGGGGAGAAGGGATCAGGCAATTACACGCAGCGCCACATAATAACAGTGATTCATAACCTCGCGGCACTAAACTCACTGGGCCAGATCTTTAGCTAGTGCCCGCTGGTGTAGCTTCATTGACTTCAGGAGGAACACGCTGATTTACGTTAGCTGCAGATCTGGCCCATTTACTTTTTCTCTTTAAGAAAGCAATAAACTATACAGAGGGAGAGTGAGATGTGCAGCGCTCTGCACTGCAGCCTGATGGGTTTCTGCAGAAGAATGCTAAATATCTGAGAGATACTGACCACTGCTGCTGAATAAGATCAGGTTATATTGTCTCTTGTGGCTTCAGAGCATGGCTTAAACTGTGAAATTTGCTGGTTTTGATTTGGGATGCTGGAAGAGTGATCTAAGTTATAGTTAAGCTCTATGGAGCAGTCAAGGATAAATGACTTTCTGTGCAGCTCCAGGCTTTTGCTACTAGCACCATCATCTGAAGGTGTTGGCATTCCTAATATTAGAGAAAGTTTCCATAGTTTGATCATCTTTTTTTTATCCTGATTTGCCTTGCTCTGAGGTAATTTAAGAGTACAGGCCAGAGATCAGGAGTCCTCATTCAGCTCCAGCAGAGACCTTGCAGTGTGACCTTGAGCAAGTCCCTCCACAGTCTCTTGTGCCTAACTCCTTTCCTCAACTCCTGAGAAGATTTTATTTCCCTTGTACACTTGCCTGGGAATTTTTCAGCTTCCTAGGAAGAATAGGCAGCCCATCTCCGATGAGGCCTGGGCCAGACACAGCTGTCTCCAACCGAGACCACACACAATTCATGGCAGCTCTGGTGTAGAAGGGTTAGCAGGAGTGTCTCGGCACTTCTGGGGTACAGAGGTCTGGGATGGGCTGAGGTCTGTGCAGCCGTGCCAGGAGTACAGCTGCTTTAGGTAGAAGGCAATTTGCAATGGGAGCACCAGGGCCCTGGGACCCATAGACTTTACTCACTCCATTTGGCAGAGGCTGGAACGAGGAATTTTTAATGACAGGGCCTGGAAATGTTAGCAGATCATACGTACACCATGCCTGCTTTCTCTAGCTGAAGCAGGCAGCAATTTAATTACGTGTGTGGCTTGCAGCTAACTTCACACGCCACGAAGCCTGGTGCAGGAGGGTGGGCTGGCCCTGAGAAAGGCTGCTGGGGAGTCATGCTGGTCCACGTTGACCCACGCGTGATGCCAGGGCCGGGATTCATGATTGGGAATTGCATTCAAGGGCAACAATAGTTTCCTCCCTTTGGCCAGGCTTGATGTGGTTGCAGGAATACATAACCAACATGTCTGCTTAATTCTTTTTCGTTTAATGTGGCTTCCTGTTGCAGTCCCTCTGCCTGCGCTGCAATGCTGTATGCTCCTCAAGGCAGGCACCATTGTTTTAAACACCTTTGTTAAATGCTAATATGCTCACCGCATGGCTGGCTAGTGAGCAAGCTTGCCATGGTGTGAGCTGGCTTCAAAACTCAGCTCTGAGCCTGGTCTCACTTTCTCAAAGAGTCGGGCGGTGCTGGGTTGTAATTTAGGGTGCCTGTGCTGGTGACTTGAAATGAATTGTGCTGATCTGATCTCTGCTGCAATAGCACCTGAAGGGGAGACAACAGGAAGAACGAAGCTCAGTACTGTTTGCTCTGCACTTATAAATGATTTTTCTATCCTTAATAAAAGCTCTATCAGCTTAGAAATCTCAGTGTTTTAAAATAACTAACGTTGAGCTGTCTCAGCTTTCCCTCCTTTTACAGTTACACTTTCAGGCTTTCATTTCTTTCCTCTGCCATCTCCTATCCTGTAATCTCCTGACTATGGAAGTTTAGGCTTTATTTTAAAGAATAGCAAGGTTATCCACAATCACATGACTCCAGGAGCTGCATAACTAAGGAAAAAGCATACATAACACCACACGCACACACACACACACAAAAACAGTCAGTGCTTATCACATTAGCATTTACTGCTACTAGAAAAGTCATGGGGAAGAGCTAGACCCAGGACCAGGCTACAGATGGAGCCTGGAGGATGAAGACAGATGGTGGTTCCAAGATTTTTATTAGCATCATATACCTCAAAATTAACCTTATTAATATCATTTTGCAGCATGGAAGTGCTATTATTTCCATTTCACAGCTGGGCAACTGGGCCACAGCCACAATTAACAACTTGCCCAAAGTCACTCAGGCAGTCTACAAAAGATTTTAAAAAAGAAAGTGTCTGAATCCCAGGTCAGAGTCCTCACTGGTGGGCCATTCCTTCTCACTGGTGAAAGAGGCTGGATAAGAGGGTAGTAACATGGTATTAGCATCTGCAGGCTGGGTTAGGGCTTGGTGTAAGGAAGCGGTCAAACTTGTGTCTGTCTATCTGGAGGGTATTTGCACTAATAAAACTGCTGAGTCTGGAAAGCTGAACATTTTCCCGTGTGATTGCTGCTGTTTCATTTTCTGGTCATGGTGGGAACAGCCTTTCTGGTTCTTAATGGAATTAGTAAAACATCCAAACATTTCATAACTTTAATGGCTGTAGAAGTGGGAGAAACTCCAGCTGGTAGGAGTAGAGATGGCTCCTGGTTTTCCAAGCCAGTTTGCCCTTTATTTTAGTAACGTGCTCTCTTCTCTCTTTTTAGCAGGAAAGTAGAGATGCAATGTTATCATCCTAAGAAGCATCCAAAAAATGAGTAGAGATAAGGCAAATTGCAACTTCTCATTCTCCAGGACAGGACTTTGCTTAATGTTGACCTGTGCCGAATCTTCCCTTGGTGCTTTTCTGCGGACAGTAAAGACACCAAGTCCCTCCACTGGACTGAAGCTTCTTCCTGCCTCCTTATCTCCATCTGGTGCCCCTTCTCTTGTTCTTACTTGGTCACTTGCTCACAGACCTTCAGGTCTGTGAGCCTGAATAGAGGATACTCTCCAGTTTTTTATGGAAGGGAATATTCCCTTCTACACATGCTCCCCTTTGAGGAAAATACTCCATTTAAAAATTATTTCTGCACATAGAAAGTCTACTTTCCTACAGAATGAGCACCCCCATCAACACGTACCTGATTTTTTATCTCCCAGCTTTGTGCATACATTAAATATGTTTATTAAAACCACATATCCACTGTGTCTGTGTCTGAGCACATAGATCGGATGAGTGTTGTTCTATTTAAGATCATGAAAAATTATTTTTCCTTTAAATATATTTCCTGTGTACTTTTTTTTTTGCAGCCAATAAATATGTAGCTAGTGAATCTGTGGGCTAGTGAAAGATGGGAAGTTGCAGTGACTCGACATTGAGCAGGAATTTAGGAACGCTGTGCTTGATGCTAGCTCCCACACTGAGTCATCTGCATCCTCTTCGGTAAATTACATGGAGGACTTGAAGAAGGTGCTCCAAATCACCTGTAAGTTCAGTATGTGCCCCAACACATCTCCTTCCCCTCCACATGGCTTCTTCACTCTCAGTCTGCAAGCAGCTTGTATGACAAGGTGTATATTTTGGGCTTGCAAAATCCCATGTGGGATAGTCTGATGCTGCCCGAGGCGATGCTTGCAGGCACCAGTGTGGGAAGCAGGCAAGTTGGGGCTTAAGGGCAGCTTGCAGCCACCCTTCGCAGACCAGCATGAACATAGCCATTAAGATTTGTCAATTGCCTTTCAAAAGCACCTTGGCACTTTTTTCCTAAGTGTTTATCTGTCCTTGGTGTATCTAGCTCTGCAAATAGCTCCACAGAACATTTTTGGAAGGAGATAGGACTGGTGTATGGTATAACAGAGTATAACGATGGGTAGCAGAATTGGACTCTAAAATTTGCAAAGTGCCTTGGGAGCCTGTGATGAAAGGCGAGATGCAAGTGCTAAGTATTATTATTCTAATGACGCCTGACTCTCACTGAGCTGTGCCTTGTGGAAGTGTGTGAACTTTGGAGCATGCCCTGATGAATGTGAACCATGACAGCTCTCAGGAGATGCAGGGGATGCTGGCAACAGCTTAATCAATTATGACAGCAATGGTAAGATCTGTCCAGATTAGAGCACTTCAAAAACTACAAAGCCTCAGGCTTCCCTGTCTAGCTTTTACGAGAGTGGGACAATGAAGGAAATGGATTGATTGGGGTCCTTTGAAATGTAGTAATGCTAGCATCTGCTGGCTTAAATGCAAGACCAGGCAGATAGTGTTTTATTGTCTGAAGACGCGAGATGGTACAGGAGACAGTGCTGTGAGTTTTACTGTGATGCCTGGCTGCAAATGGGCTAGATATGATGTTTCCCTGGGAGAAGGGTGGGTTATCTCAAATGTGTTACTGTAAAACAAGACAGGAATGAAGGAAAACAAAAGGAAAACATCACACAGAGAAGATGTAGGGGAATGGGTAACTTTTCAGAAACATCGGATCAAAGGAGGACATTTTCTGTTAGGAATCAAATTATCCTCTTCCTTTCCAAGTCAAATGGACCCATTTGAGGAAGAGATAGGCAAGATAAAGCCTCTTAGCCAGAGTAATTTTATCTCCCTCCCAAGTGTTTGTGCACACGTGAAGCTCAAATAAATGCAGCAGCAGAACACAAAATGTTACACGATAATTTATGTACGCGTGCATATATTTTCACCAGAGGAACCTAAAACAGGTGAGGGTTGAAATCACCAGATCAGCAAACAGGAATAAACGCAATACCATTGTAACACTATTTCCTAAATATTGTCCTCAGAAGCAAGTCACAGACTAGTTACCCAGCCGAGTGGGGTGTTCAGATATGTGAATATTTTGAGGTATGTAAAGGTGACCAGCTGACTTGGAAGCAACTGGTCCTTTTAAAGGGCTTCATGGGTACTGGCTCAAAAAGTCACCCCGACATTTTATGGAGTTTCTGATTTCACAGCAGCAGGAGTGGCTGCGTGATGGATGTGTCCTCTTCTGCCGCACAAGGATGAGCCAAACCACCCGGGCTCCCCTGCCCTCAGATCCTGGGACAACACAGCTTTCTGTAACTACTCCTGATAGCCACCATCCCGCCCTGCTGCTACTGCATGGCCTGGTTCATAGCAATAGGAAGTGCAAATCAAGCGTGCAGGAATGATCCTGAGCCGCGTGGGATGTTGCAACGATTTGCCCGGTGGCTCCGCTGAGCCACTTATGTCCTCAGTGATGCATCAATGGTAGCTTCTTTGCACTGCAGTGATTCACTCACTGCTGGTGTCACCTGTGGCGTTGCTCTGCCACTACCTGACGTAGCACAGACGGAGACAGGAGTCGAGTGTGCGTGTCTCATACCTGGTGCGTGAAGCCTGGCAGTTATACGCAGCTGAGTGACAAAAGTGAGAGCTGGAAACAAACCCGTGCAATGAAGGGAGTGGACAGGGCTGGGCTTGTTCAGGAAGCAACGCACCTTGAGTCTTGAGGGAAGGGAAGCTTTGCCAAAACACCTCTGCCTGCTCACTCTGTTCCAGGTGTAATATCTCGCCTGAACAGAGAGGATCACTTCAGACCTGTGGCTTTGACTGCCTGGCATACATTGCAGGAGAGATCACGCCACAGAGAGATGCTAATTGCCTGCTACTACACTGCTCTGGGGTGGTTTAAGCACGGGATTAGCAGTGCAGTCCTGGCTTCCAATGCTGCTTTGAAGGTTTGATGGCCAGTTTACAGCTCTTCTTCCCTGTGTTAAGTAGTTCTCTGGAGAACAGCACTTTGGGTTTGAATGTCCCTGTGGAACCTCGGTGACATTACAATGTTTCTGTTTCCTTGGGAAAACGGGGATCAAAACCATTCAGTCACTTCAGCAAAGCATGTTGAAGTCAGCCTGTGAGTGATGCCCCTCATGACGAGAAGGATGTTGAGGTGCTGAAGTGTGCCCAGAGATGGGCAAGGAAGCTGGTAAAGGGCATTGAGCAGTTCTTATGAGTGGATGAGGGAACTGGGGTTGTTTGGTCTGGGGAAGAGAAGGTTGTCACCTATTACTACCCAAAAGAGGCTGTAGCCAGTTGGAAGTTAGTCTCTTCTCCCAAGAGGAAATGGCCTCAGGTTTTGCCAGGGGAGGTTTAGATTCAATATTAGGAAAAATTTCTTCACCAAAAGGTTTGTTAATCTTTGGAACAGGCTGCCCAGAGAGGTGGTAGAGTCACCATTCCTGAACGTGTTTAAAAGACAAGTAGATATGGCACTTTGGGTCATGGTTTAGTAGACCTGATGGCGTTGGGTTGACAGTTGGACATGATGATCTTAGAGGTCTTTTCCATCCTTAAAGATTGTCTGGTTCTGTGATTCTGTGTTTCTATATTCTGGGAATGGAGAGCGTCATGCATTGCTGAGGGCTCGTATCTCACTGCTCACTCCATGAAACATAAGCCACAGGAGGTGAATGCAACATCAAATGTGGTTTCTTTGCCTCCTCTAAGGCATTTCTGATATGAACATGGTACCTGGAATGGTGCTGATTTTTGATAGGTGATCAGAGTACACCATTACCTTGATCCATGTAAAATAAAGGCACATAAGTCAGTGTTAGGCAGATGGCTGACTGTGAGTGCCTGGCTTTGATGTTGCAACTCCTTCTCCCTCTTTATTGCATAGAGAAGCACAGTCTGGCAGCCCTAAATAGTAGGCAATGAATCACTTACTTAATGACTGTAATAGGCAGCCAGAACACAGTCCACAGCCTTTTGGGGTCTATTCAACATCTACTTGCCTGTCTGTAAGCACACATTTAGAAATAATAATTGACCCCTGATTCATAGGGTCAGTATTTTTACGTACCTACATTTTTATGATGAAAAGGGAAAAACGTTTTCTTCATAGGGTTTAATTTACAAAGAGGAGAGTTGGACTGGTATTACGGGAATAAGAAAGGTGTGATTTAAAAAAGTGAATAACCCTGAAAGGGTTTTTCCCTTTCCTTTTTCTTTGTCTTGGGGTTTTTTTCTCCTTCTCCTTCCTCCCCACGTCCCCCCCAACCTTGCTGTTTTACAGCTCAGCAGCCACTTTAAGAAAGTGCATTTGTTGCTAGTGTGAGAGAGGTTTTCATTGTTTACCCAAAGACCAGTTGCCACCCTGTTGATTAGTGTAGAAGAGAAACTGTTTTTTCATTTGCACCATGAGTAGAGACCTGTCCTGAGATTTGAAACATCTTTTGTAAACTTTGCTCAGACATTAGTGAAGTGGCAGAGACCACTATTGTATGTGGTTTATCACCATTCAGGATGACTGGAGGTTATGTCCATGGGCATGTCTCCAAAGATAAGCCCATCTTTCATTGCCATCTAGTAAATCATAACATCTTCTTTTTCTTAACACACCTGTTTACTTCCTAGTTTTGGATATGGCATCGTGACTTCCTAAAAGTTTCTTACAGTAGTTTCTAGTGTCATTACCTCAGCTGCACTCTACTTTCCTTGCCTCCAATGTGAAGAACTTAGTAATCACCAGGCCTTGTTCCTTCCTTCCATCTTCCAGCCATCAGAGAGGTTACACAGGCTGACAGCTCTTCTTCCTCTGCAGTCGTGCTTTCCTCAACAGGGCTAAAAATGCAGTCAGAAGAAGCTGTTTGCAACTCCCTTCTGGCCCTTGCACCCAATCTTCCTTCCCACTGATGCCATAGAGCAAGGAATTGGAAAGGGAGCTGCACTACTTGATTTGCCATCTTAGCTCTTGCAGATTGATGGCTACACTCACTTCCTGAATGAGGAGCCGAGAAGGTGTTAGTGTGTCCTTTCCGCCTTCTAAAGAATTTCTATAGCTCACTGCATGGTCTGTCTCTCACAGCTGTAATTACAGGCCTGACTTTGTATGTAGCTCTGGAAGCTAGATGACTTTGCAGAGATCATTTGGGTTTGGGTTCTCTGGGGAGGTTGTGGGCAAAGATGACTGGGCCAAACCATCTTCTCAGCATTCACAAATCTGACTGTAAAGATGTTGCAGCCTCCAGAGGAAGTGAGGACACTCCATTCCTCCCCAGAACTAATGGAGTGTGCTTTCTATCTCCCCCTCCACCATCCCCAGATTTCCACCACTTTGACAAAAAAAATAGTTCCGTGATGAAAGAGAGGACTGCAAAAGGGACAGTAAGCTCTGATGGGCATTTTGAAGCCCATCTTGACTACATCAGCATAAAAATGATTCATAGGCTTTTAGAAACAGACCTTTCATGAACAAGAAAGTTGTTTTGTGGTTGGTTTATTTGGGTTTTTTTAGCCACTGGTATGCTAAGTTTTTTCAAAAGAAAGAAGTGATACAGAGAGATGAAAAAAACTGGAAATTTTTGAGGAGAAATTTTACTTGGTAAAAGAAATAAAAATTATAAATCTCTGTTTGCTGACGACAAGACTCAAAAAGCAGAAAACAGCTTGACTGCATATTCCTAGGAAACAAAAAATACCTTTCTCCTGACAATATCTACTGGGGAATCTGGCATCTTTCACGTGGCTGGGATTTATGAAGGGCATCAGAGTCAGTAGCCCAGAAAGAGCACACTGAGATACTAGCTTTAATGTACCTGCAGAGGCAAGGATTGAACTTTGCTTTTATGATTAATCTAAAGGACAGCACTTCTGGTAGCTCTGTATCCTTCTGACATGATCGAGCCTCATTTGTTTAGATCTGACTCAGATGTGTGACTATCTGCCATGAAATCATTGGCACTGGTTTTGCAGCACAAACCATGACCTACAGCTTCTATTTTTTTTCCCTTGGCAAGATCCAGACCCAGAGCAGTTTACCTTCCTGAAAACTGACAAGGCTGGAACTTAAAACACTCTGTCTGCTGGCTTGATGGAATAAAATGTGAACATCTTCCCAAAGTCCATTCTGTGAGAGAAAGGGTCAGGAGTACATGCTGGATTCATAGTTCTGCCCCTCAGTGCAAAGTAATAAGCAAGCAAGTTTAGGATGAGCATAGGTTCAAGAAAAGGATAGTCCTCACTGGTATAGAAATAATTCAATATATAGACAAGCCCTAAGTAAGCTGTTTCTCTTTCTTCAACAAGCCTGCTAATTACTGGTATTTGAGTCTGAGGTATGTTAACAGCATGAAGGGGAAAACCCTAATATGTGACAGATTGATGCTGCGATGTTCCAGAGGGCAAATGAAGTTTTACTGTTTGACTGTAGGGTGTTCACTCATGGAGATCTCAGAGTCGGTTAATTTTTTTTTAACCCACTGAAGTAACCACATAGGCTTCACAGTGACAGGCTGAGGTCGCTTGCTCTTTTCTCATGTTAATATTTGACTACATCACAGCCTGTGACTGACCTGTTAATTGATTAGCTGCAAACTGCTGAAACGCCAGGTTTTTATATGTGAATGTAGAGAAAACAGGGAAGCATATTCAGGTCAGGTCTTCAGGTTGTGCAGAGATCTACAGGGGCAGATTATCTGCAGACCGTGTCTAGGGGAATTCTGTGCGTTGCACATTGTGATAATTATCAGTCTTCAAAAAATGCTGGTTATCATCTGAAATTCCTGGGGCCATGTCATTTTCTACCACAAAGCATAAAATGCTGTATCCTGTTTCTGCTGTGTAGTTTGGGTTTGGTAAACATGAATACTCATTTCTAATGACCCTTATCAACCTTGCTAATTTTTAGCTCATTAAAAGATGAATCTGAATTGTGAGGGAGACTAACTAGGTGAGAAGTTTAACTGTGCTGATGCCACAGGATGAAACTTTCTAATGTGTAGCATCCTGCATGCAAGCAATAGCTAAAATTTCTTCAAACAAATAATACAACGGATTGATTTACATATGGAATAAATCAAACTAAGTGATTATTCAAGTTAAATTGGTTGGAGTCTAACAGTCAAGAGAAAGAGGTGGAATTAGACACTAAAAGGAGGGGACGTTATGGTGATATACCCAAAGATGGGAAAATATTGGAAGAAGCTATGAACTAACTTACTTACACATGAATGTAAAGGAGAGATGTTGGAGGGAGGATGGTGGGAGGAGGCATATGCCAGATGAGAAGAGAAGGTGACACAGCGAGGGTCTGCCATCCTTGGCATGACAAATGATGGGATAAATCTAAGGAGAGTTTTTCACCTAAGGATAATAATTTGGAATTCAATAGAGAAAAAGTGACGTTTGGATGTGCATTTGAACTTGTGCCCTCCCTGTATTTTTAGACAGGTACAGAACAGCGATTTCAATGTACTGAGACTTGAGCAAATGATTTGCAGCTCAGTTCTGCTGAAAGCAGCTCCATCTTTTTGATGGATAAGTGACATTTCAATAAGGCAGGGTTTGGGTTTTTTTGGAAGATCTCTGCAAGGCTGGTAAGCAAGACAAATTTTCCAAATATGGATCATTGATGAAAGCCCAGGGAGCACTTTTAGTAGGTTAGTAGAAGGTAGCTAAAAACCCCCTGAACTTACTCTTCATGGACTCACATTTTCTGAACAGGGATTTCCTCTTTGAGGCCTCTCTAAGTCATCATATAGAAAAAGGCTGAACATATAGGTGAAGACAGACAAGCATGCAAAGTTTCAAAAGGAAAGGAAGGTCTATTGCTATGACAAGGTTGTCCTTTCTGCTCTTCACCAGGACCTGTTAATACACACTCTTGTCAATTATTGTGAACAGTTATCGTTCTGGCAGCTGGAATAAAAGATCTCTTCCATGCAAGATGTTTGCAGTGCTGTGCAAACAAAGCCAAAGAAAGACTTTATTTAAGAAAGGTGTGAGAATATCCTCCCTTGTTGAGAACGACCGGACAAGACAACCTGTATATAGATAAAAAGTATTTACCCACGCCTCATACTGGTGCCATGGAGGTTGCTGGGAATTTTGCTAACTTGTGAGGAGAGAGTGATGTTTCCTGATGGCTCTCTGGGGGTGGGACAGGCAGAGCACAGTGGGACTGAGGTCTTCCCTCAATATGCCACATTGTTTTAATCAAGGGACTTGCATCATTCTAGGAATGGAGATGTTCAGTGCAGGGTGGAGTGCTTCAGATAAATAAGCAACTGAAACTTGGGATGTTCATCCACCCCTTATCTGAAATAGCCAGATCTCTTTGTTGTGCAAAATGAGCCTGGAAAGCTTGCGAGGATAAACTTCCTTCTGGCATTTGATAGTCTCTGTTTCTGCTTCAACTGCAGACAGGAAATCAGCTTCACACCGGTGTCCACTTCTTTCTGCTCCTTGAGTCGGCCCTTTTCTTCACCTGTTTTCCCCACATAACAACAGCTACAGGGCACAGGCAGGAGCTGCTGGAAGAACCAGATCTCTTCACATCCCCAGCACCTTCCCTTATACCTCTGAGTGGGGTGGCTGGCTTGTAAATCAATTCCAGTAAATTTGAGTGGGATTGCCTCTGTGGAAACAAGGAATTTCATCTACATGCAGAGTCATTATTGTTAAGATGCTGATGGAGGCAAAGCAGGATAGGTGCAATTCTGTCCAGGAGAATTGACGCTGTGTGATCGTGAGACACCATTTTTGTGTAGTTCAGTTTTCTACAGACATTTTATTTCAATTAAACTTAGATGTGGCATTGCTAGTAAGGAAATTATTGAGTTCAGCATAAGGCAATACAGTTTTTTTAGGTTAATCCCTGTTTTGTTCTGTAGGCATCAGTTGAACCTGATGTTCTGAGGCATATTTCCTATTGCTTTAGTTTTCCCACATATTTAAGAACAGGTTTGGCTATGGAATCACATTCTGAAGTTTAGATGTTAGGGTTTTTACATATCTAGATAGTTTATTTATGGGATCAATCAGTTCTCAGAGGATCAAATGACCTAAGCTAAGCAAGAAACAGAAGTCTAGTTAAGACAGACTTAAAAATATGGCCCTGGAAAATGTCTGCATGAAATTTATTTCCAGAATAAATTTTCACTATTTGCAGAAGGCTCACTAGGGCCACTTTTTCACCAAAAAGTCAACTGCCCTTTCAAATGTTTTCATCATCAATGGTTGAAAACGGAACTTTTTAAGCAAGTGTGCTATTGAAAAAAATCTTATGTCAGGATGAAACCCTTTTGTCTATTAGATTTTGTACTTTCTGATGAAGAGTCATGCTCTTTCACAGAAGGCTGACTCCTTTTATAAAAATAGGTTGTTTATCTGAAAGCATACTTTTGTTTTAAAAAGGTTTGGTGTACCCAAGGTCAAGATCTCTGGTAAGATCTAATTCTTCCTGTGTTCTTGATGGACTGTTTGTAGCAACGTTCTTCTGGGTTTCTAAAAGTAGCAAAAAATGCATGGTCACTTTTTATGTCTGTTTGGAGAAGGGTTTACTTAGCTCTCTACACTATCAAATGACTCAAAAAAATCACCATATGTCAGATTAGATCAGCTCAAAAATTACAGCCAGGAAAACGCTGATAGCTTTTCTGGAGTTCCATGAAAGTTTACATAATTGTCATTGCATGTCATTGGATTTAGCAGCTGCAGGAAGATCCTGGTCTCCAATAAACAGAGATAATTGATTAATAAACTGTATCTGTGGCCACTGCAGTTTACTCTATGCACTAAGATATGTGCATCCAGGTCTGGAGTCCTGCTGCTGAAGATATAATTTACTCATTCAGTTAGTTCAAAGTCTGTATCTGGTCTGAAAAATTGTGGTGAATCATTTGAAAACCCTGAATTGATTAAGCCAAATGCACATACTGGTTGGGTTAACATTTCAGGGTAAGCCAAATTATATCCATGGCAAAATTCCCTTTGGATTTTATATGATGTAGGGGTGGAAGGGTTGGGAAGGTTTGCCGAGTCCAGTCCCTCTGCGCAAGTAACAGTGTGAATTTCTATGACTTATTTGACTGGATCTCATGATAAAACCTTACAGATTTTCTTATAATTTTGAAAACTTATTTCTCTGATGGTTAGAAAATCCCTGTTCTCCATTAAGCGTCTTCACAGGCAGCTTGCTCAAGCTGTTGTGCCAACAATCATCTTGTAGCTTAAATAGTTCTTTCATGGTGCATATTAACATGGGATATTTAGATACAAGAGCCATATTCTATGTCAGCATTTGTCCTGTGAAGCTGAACAAAAATCGTACATCTTGTCTCCTTTCATAAAACAAGACTTTCTATGTCCCTGGTTAGTTCAGTAGCCTTCCTCTGCACCTATTTCCCTGTGAGTTCGGCTTGCTTTTTTCCCCCAAGTTTTCAGAGGGCTGCATATGATGTGTTACCATTGCACTCATCTGACAAGCTCCCTTAAACACAGATAGTTAAGATGCCCATGCCATTTCCAAGAGATAATTTCAGGGACAGATATATCCCAGAGGCAGGCAGCCCCACCAAGAGGGCTCTGCCTCTTCCTCCCCAAGCGGGTCCTGGGATTACTTCAGTGAACATCTTCATTTTATGACTTTATAGAAGTGAGAGGTGGGATCTTGAAGGCCGTGACCCTGGGGAAAGGAGCACCTTATCTCCTGCCCGTGACTGGCCCCGGGTGGTGGTGTTTGAATAACCTAATTTTTATGGGGTTTTTGGGACACAATGGAGAGCAGGCAGGATACTGGGCACATATATTGTGCTGTGTTGTTGTGGTCTCAGTTTACCCAGTGAAGAGTGGAACCCTGAAATAAATCATCCTGGATCCGTCAAAGTTCATATAGCCATTTATACCAGCTAACAAACCTGGGCATGAAATTACCCTGGTGTCGTAGGGAGCCTGTCCTTCTCTGTCCTTCTTACCTGGTTGTCAGCACAGGGGGAGACAGCTGGGGAGTGAATGGGTCTGTCGACATTACTGCCATGGTTTGAGGGAAGACAGCCCTTTTCCTGGATTACTTAATGGATTTTTTGAGGAAAGAAGAACCCACAACATAACTTTAGAAATAAAATGTTTCAACGTTCCTATTTCTTTTCTCCCTTCCCCACCTCTTCCCCCTTTCCCCTTGCCTCAGCTATTTGTATTTGACAACGAACCAGACAGTCATTGGGTGGGTTGGCTTGCTATCTTGGTTTGCCATGTCCAGGCTGGTTGAGAATGCCCATGATTTGGCTCATGGTTTTACGACTGTTACAAACCACCAGTCCCTAATCGCGTTGCTGAACCTGTGTGTCCTTTGGAGTCCTCTGCTCCCAGGTTGGGCTGATGACATTTGAAGGACAGAAAAATATGTTCTCAATTCAGCTAAGCAGTATAACATGTTGCAATCTTTTGAAGGAAGCCTTTTATGTATCACCAAAAAAAAAAAAAAAAAAAAAAAGCTATGCAGCTACAATGAAATTCCCTGATGCATCCTTCATATCTCAGCATTTTCTGAATTTTCCAAGGATATCAATAATAATAATAAAAAAAAATCTTCAAAGCTATCTCCTTACAGCAATTTTGGTGCTTTTAAGATACGCAGTAAAACATTCACTATGAACCATGAAGTGCATGGTTTAGATATATGTATATGCCTGTGGGAGTACATATTGCATTGATAATTGAAATACACTTTTCTTTCATATCAATTTTAAAGGAAATAAAGCAATTATTCAAAATCTCATTTAAAAATGCATCTGTAAGTATATATAATTTAAAATGTATTTATACATATATTCTTCACTGCATAGGAATCTGCACAGGCAGTGAAGGTGGTTGGTGTAAACCTGTACTCAGAAGTCCCTTTTGATAACATCTTGAATCACTGCAGAGATAGAGAAGACATCCAATTTTTTCATGTGCTGAATTTGGGCCCATTCCTTTACTCACTTATTCTGCTAAGTTTTCCAGTTATAAGAGATGGCCACTGAGTAAATACCAAAACTGAGCAATGGATAATTTTCTCTTTTGGAAACAAAAGATCTGCTAAAAAGTTTGGTAAGAACAGAATTGTTTAGTAACTTGAGTCAAATCTATGCAGTGATATAATTGAGAAAAAGCAATAAAGAATTTCCTTCAAATATTGCATTTCATTTTAGGAGTTATCTATTGCAAGAATTTTGATTTTTCAATTGAATGTGACCTTTCAGTCTAAACATGAGCCCTGAAAAGAACTCAGAAAGTGGGAAAACAATGCAAAAAGTTATTCTGGTTTAATACAGTTTTTCCTATTAATGCAAAGTAATTTTTTTCAGAGGGGGTTTAGATTTTTCTATCCTTTGGATTGATTGAAATGGGAATTATTTTAGCCACTGATCTGGAAAAGGAAAAAACATGCTCAGGTTTATGACTAATACTTCCTTGAGTAAAAATATGGAAGATGAAGCTTCAAAGTTTTCCTTATATTATGAAACATAATGTAGTCTCATGTTACTCCCAAAGCAGTTTAGCAGATGTATGAAAATATTCAAGCAGTTCCTGTGAAAAATTCAAAGTATGAGTCCAATAAGACATAGATTTATTATGTTCTACATGTACATTAATCTGTACCTTCAGAGTACCCCTACACAGGTGTGTGATGATGCTGAATAGCTGGATATACTTTATTCTATTTTTGCATGGAGGAAATTTATGTCTTAAATCCTTGGTTTGGATGTATTTTTTCCAAACATTTACAAATGGAAGGGTTATTCATTTTATTCAGCTGTTTCATGGTTGTTTCTGATGTCTTCTGCATGTTTCTGGAGCAGTAGCCTTCCATATTCCATAGCACTCCTTGTGATAGGAACCTATTCACACGAAATTGAGGCAGTTTTATCTGCTCTGGTTGTTTCTGCTGTCTGATGGCTTGATGGAATATGTGTAGAAAGCAAACCATTGCCCCAAAGTTTCCAAGAGTTTTTGTTCAGGGTGAGTGATAAGATTTACATCCCTGAGAAGATGTTCCGGGTGCACACTGAATCCCAAACCCCAGCTGTTCACAGTTTGTGGAGGGAATAATGGAAAAAGAGATAACCCATAAAGTATCATCCACTACCCTGAGAAGGAGATGGAATTGGTTGGCATTGATGAGGGTGCAGGTACGATTATAGAATCTTCAAGGTTGGAAAAGATCTCTAAGATCAAGTCCAACCATCAAACCAAAACCATCATGTCAACTAAATCATGTCCCTAAACACCACATCTACAAGTCCTTTAAACATGTTCAGGAATGGTCACTCAATCACTTTTCTGGGAAGTCTGTTCCAATGATTTATAACCTTTTTGGTGAAGAAATTTTTCCTAATATCCAATCTAAACCTCCCCTGGTGCAATTTGAGGCCATTTCTTCCTGTCCTTTCACATGGTATTTGGTTGAAGATACCAACACCCAGCTTGCTACAACCTCCTTTCAGGTAGTTATAGAGAGCAATAATGTACCCCCTCAGCCTCCTCTTCTCAACACTAAACAACCACAGTTCCCTCAGCTGCTCCTCATAAGACTAGTACTCCAAAGCATTTACCAGCTTCATTACCCTTCTCTGGACACACTCATGTGACAGCATGGAGACCAGGCATGTCTCATCCACAACACCTCTGTGTCCTTGTAGTGAGGGGCCCAAAACTGAGCACAGCACTTGATGTGCAGCCTCTCCAGAGCTGAGCACCGGAGGACAATCACTTCCTTAGTCCTGCTGTCCATGCTAGTTCTGGCCAGGATGCCGTTGGCCTTCTTGGCCACCTGGGCAAAACTATCACACTGACTTCTCTTCCAACGGGATATGCCTGCATGAGATGTTGGTAACGGAGTGTGGTCTGTGTATGAATGCATAGGGAACATAGGACTCGAAGGTCATTTAATTGTCCATTGCAAGGGCCTGCTGTTCTTTCCTTGTCCTGATGTGAACTTCTGATTATAGTATCGCATGCTTTGATGCTTATTAACTTTTTTGGTCACCCTGTGCCTATGTGCATGCCAGTATGTGTGTGTGAGCACTGCTCCTGCAGCCAGACTGGCTCAGACAGTAAAGCAGTACCAGCATGAGAGACACATGGAGGTAGAGACCATGTGTTTGAGAACATGTGGGTTTGTGTAACAGCATCTCATGGAGTGGGCTGGGAAGGATATTTAAAGAGCTGACAGCATACAACATCTTAGCTGAGGCAGGGGAAGGAAAGACCTTCCTATTTTTGCTTTGGGAGCTCTCTCATCTCCTAATCCTGCAGTGATGGGAGGGGAAGTAGCTCCCTCACCCAGCACAAGAGCTATGGTTTCTTCACTGTCCTCTCCAGGTCAAGCAGCGGCCAGAAGTTCATGTGACAGCATGGAGACCAGGCATGTCTCATCCACAGCACCTTCCCCTGTTGAAGAATTACTCCATCACAGAATCACAGAATGTTAGGAGTCAGAAGGGACCTCAAAAGATCATCTAGTCCAACCCCCTGCCAGAGCAGGATCACCTAGACTAAATCACACAAGAAGGCATCTGAATGTCTCCAGAGAAGGAGACACCACAACCTCTCTGGGCAGTCTGTCCCAGTGCTCTGTCACCCTCACAATGAAAAAGTTCCTCCTTATATTCACATGGAGCTTCCTATGCTCCAGCTTGCACCCATTGCCCCTTTTCCTATTGCTGGTCATCATTGAGAAGAGCCTCACTCCATTGTCCTGACTCTCGCCCTTTACATACACCCCAGGATGCCTTCTTAGCCAAGAGGACACACTGCAGCCCTATCAGGGCTGCTCCAGCCTCTCTTGTAGTTAAAGAATGACTTGGATTTAACTTATACCTCTGTGCAAAGCTTGGCTCACTGTACATTCTCCAAAGCAAGACCAGCACAGCCTGTGTTTCCAAGAAAAGCCTTGCCCTCTGACATCCTCTTGCTCTGCCTACATGGGAGAGCTTTAGTACAATGTCTGTAATGCAGCCTGCAAACTGCACTGGCTGAGCTGTACCAGCTGGTGCCTCGAAGAAGCAGCACAAGGCTTCATTCCTCTTTCCACTCACCTTTCCTGTAAAGCTTTTGCTTGTGAGATCAGAAACCCAGTGACCTTGGTGGGGAGGGAACTGGAAAATGGGTTTAGTTGGAAGGTATGACTCAAAGACACTGTTCGGAGCTCCGATATCTTCCCCTGGGGATTACAGAGTGAGCAATACTAAAATCACCATGTCGAGATGTCATCAATCACACACTGGCAGAAACTTTGCATGGCATGATGAGAGTGCTGCTGTTAGGGCTCTGAGTTTAAAGAAACGTCCCTTCCTTTATCCTACCATTTGCTCCTCTGTTCAGCAGGAAGCCTATTTCACTCCTTTTACTGCTGCCGTGCTCTTTACTGCTTCCCTCACCATGAGCATCTATCATGGAGCTGTTCTCATCCTCTGCCTCCTATAGCTAATGGGCGTCTGTCACCAGACCAGCCTTTGACGACGCTCCATCGATCACCCAGAAGGAAATGGTTATTGAGTGGGTGGCAATCAACTTTTTACCTCTCCCTGGAGCCAGAGTGCATCAGTGCTTTCCAGCATTAGGAAGAAGCCTCCTGGAAGGTATTTTTTGCACTGTGTTTCCTCATGTGGAAGGTTGATGCCGAGTCACGGGGCTCAAGGGACAGAGCTTCAATTTCTTGCTAGGTTTTGCTTTGAACTTAGTGCCAATGGAAAGAAAGCTTGTGCCTTCTGGCTGACAGGTTCTGCTTTCTAAGTCAGAGTTGCTATTGAGATTAGGGCAGAAATGTCCTGGTGATGCCAAAGGTTTTTACCACCCCTCCCGACCTTTGCAAACACAAACCTAAACTGAGACAGACTGTGGAAACACATTACCTGGTGTGACTGGAGCAAGGAAGCCCAAATGTAGATGTACAGAGGGAGGGAAAGAAACAATTAGGATTAAATCTGAGTTGGTAATACATAATTGTATAACCCTGCCCCAGCATTTTCTTGAAAAATCTGAATTTTCAGTCTGAAAGAAGAGAAAGACAGAGTATTGAAAAGACAAATCCTCTGTTTTCTTACAGGACCAGACAGCAGACCACAGCTCTATGTCCTGATCCTTAGTGGCATTTAGATAGCTATCTCCTTTAATTCCCACTAGCACCAGCAGATAATAGCTCTTGAAGAGCTAGAGACTCAGAAGGACTCTGGGATCTACAGGGCTGGTAGGCACAAGACACACTCAACAGATGTGTTTGAATAGGGGCCCAGGGTTGGTCTGTCTGCACACATCTTTCATGCATTTGACCACCTGGGACTCAGCAGGGCTAGTCTGTCAGAGCAGTGGAGCTGACAAGCACCTCTACCCAGGGACATCCAAAGTCCACTTGGATCCATTCTAGAAGAAGTAGAGTGCACTCACACATGAGTAGTAGTCATATCCATATCCACTACTTGATATGATTTCAAAGCAGTGAGGTGGTAGTCCCTTTACAATTGTAATTGTCTGTATTGGCTTTTGTTTTTTCCTGCTCTATTATTTTGAAGTATTTATAGCAGCACTTCTAGCTCCCATCTTTAACCGTGGGATACATGCAACATGCATATGCAACATTTCAGGCTTTAAAATATCTTATGTATCTGCATAGCAGTTTGCAGGTGCTTACAGAATGTTTTGGACTCTCTTTTCAACAGAACCCTGAGCTGTGCTTCAGAGGGGAGGAGATGCAAAGGTAGGGATAGATCTGTGGTAGTCCTAGGGAGATCCTCAGGTGTAGGACTGTTTGCATTGACAGCCGCAAAGTTTGTGCGACTCTGGGCTGCAGGTGCACACCACTTCATATCTGCCCACGCATTCATGTTTGACATGCTTTACAGAGTTTTAACAACCTTATGAGTTTCCTAACTGATGTGCAATCAAGCTCTGCCTTCAGTTGCTACTATGTTGTATAGGGGATGATGCACACCTCACACTTCTAGGCATTAGACCCAGATCCACTGAAATTTTTCTGCCTCAAAGCACTGTGAATTGTGAATAGCCTTGGCAATCCAGGATGGCTGATGAGGCCACAGCTCTCCACAGCGATACGTCCCTCTGGCTGGTCTGCTGCAGCTCGTAGTGAGGGTCTTGAGGCAAAGTGTGACAGCTTACTTCAAAATGCCATGTTACAAACTGCAGTGGTCCGTGTGCTGATTGATGAGCAGCTGCAGTGTCCCAGATGTCTGGACAGTGAGGACAGCTGGCTGTGTCACCTCGGCAGCTGGATTGTGTGAAGCCATTCCCACTTGTTAGTCAGAGCCTGAGGTCCAGCAGGACTGCAGGTTCTCTGTGGGCTTGACAGCCAACCTTGTTCAATGTCCTAATTGTAAAGAAATCATCAGCTTCTGTGTCCATCACCTCCCTCTGCAAGTGACAGTTTATTTTCTCCTAGTTGGGTTTTTTTTTGTACTTTTCATGCTAGCTTTGATTCGTGCTAGCTATGTGAACCAACTGGCTAAATGTACTAGGATGTGTGTGAGTGTTGCTTTGGAATTTAGTTCTGCTTGTAGTGGGAGCACGGCAAATAACTAAAAATGAGAGATTTGTTTGATGAAGCTCCTTGTTTTCTGTTCATGAATGGCCCATGAATACAGTGCAAAATTCTCTGATGTGGCCATTAGAAAAAGTAGTTTGCAAATGTCTTTTGGAAAGCAACTCTTGATCTGCAGGGGATCATTCAAATCGCCATTTGTACTAGTGCTGCAGTTAGGATTTGTGCCATAACATATGTAACCTATCAACATATGTAACTAACTTAACTAATCAAATCATCCGAATTCCAAGTACTGCGGTAATTCCAGTCTAAGAAATTGGTGCACTGTTGATCAGCTGGTTTGTTGCTTCTTCTGAAGAAACTGTGTCAAAAAATTTATCCTTAGGTGATGGGCACTTAGTGCCATCTTCACACCTGGGCGAGGACCTGGCACCCTTGTCTTGGTCCCCTGAAGGGTGGGGAGTTACATACCACTGGTAACACAAGCAGCAGCAACCTTTGCCTTTGTACCATGCACATGAATGGAGCTCAATAGCAGATGGAAAAAATTTAGGGGTGGGTTACTTCTTCCAACAAGGGCCTCTGGTCCTTGTTGGAAGAAGAAATTATGTCCTCCATGCTTCTCCTAAAGGAATGTTCTAGTAGGCCAACCAAGCACAACACAGATTAAAAATCCTTAATATTTTCTTCCAGGGGAGATGTGAGCAAAGGAATATAAGACTCCAAGTACAGGGAGGTAGGGATAATGTGTGTCTTCTGTACCAGTCAAGCTTGTGTTTGTGGTCAGGGACCATGACAGTTTATTCACCTTATCAAACTAAAGTTCACATCACTTCTGCTGAAAATTTTCTCCTCTCTTCCTGAGTTCCTGTGGGAACACTGCTGGAATTTACTGACTTTTGTGCATCAACCCATGGCTATGGATAAGCACACTTCAGCATATAGCAAAATAGTCACGTTACAAGTGCTGGTAAAATGTAAGGATTCTCAAATTCCCTTTTCTCAATTTGTAAAAGCTGGCATTTTTTTTTCTCTTATGAGGAAAAAGTAGAATCACAAGAGCATTCTGTATCAAAAGGCCTTTCACTCCTCCTTGGCTTTTAGATGGCTTCCGATCCAGATCTACTATAGATATCTCCTTTTGGCTACTATTGGAAGCTCCCTGCAGTGTGCAATAAACATTCACTTCATATCACACATCTCACCCTGACAAGCAAATCCCTTGCATATCAATGTGGCCCTGTGAAGAGATTTTGCTTTTTTACATTCCTTCCACTCCCAGCTGTTAATTTGCACTGACTAGATAGCAGGGGGTCCCACTCTGTCCCAGAGACACGCTTGTGACTTCCCCCACTTTAATAGGATTTGAGAGAACATATATACGAAGTCAGGCCCTCAGCAGAATTCAGATGGGCTGGCTGGAAATTTCAAAGTCATCAAGGGGTTTTGAAACATCTAGTTTCTCTTACCTTTAATGGGAATGAAGTGTTCAAATCTCAGGTAATTGTTAAAAGCCACAGAGTTCATAATAACTAACTAGGTCTAGTTTTATTGTCTCTTGCACGCAGTAAACCTACTGCCTGTAATCACCCTGCACAAGAGGAGAAAGCGAGGGCAGGGGTTTAGTCTTTCACTTACAGCCTTTCACTTTTATTTGGAATGAATTCCAAAACTTCCATAGCTTCAGTTACTGCAAGTGCGAATTGCTTCTACAAACATTGTGACAGAGCTGCAGAGAACTGAAAACACCTTTACCCTGCCACCGCTGTTTGTAGAAAATGATTTATGGGTGCTACTGATAGCTGCTATTTCAGATTAAACCTGAACTACTTTAAGATTTAAAAGTATAGGAGAGTACTAAACCGTTAACAGAAATGCAAAGTGTATGTACGGCATTCTGTGTCTGATTTCCTTTAACCACTTAAGGCATAATCAGCCGTTATTAAATCGGGAGAGCTTTACCAAGTTAATTTAAATACATAGTGGATCTGTCAAAAGCATCTAAACAGTGAGATGTTCAATTCCCACAACTTTCGGAGAACATGCGTGCCAAAAATACGTGCAAGAAATGGGTTGGGATTTGAATGCACTTCAGACCCTAATTCATTTCAGAAAGAGGAAAGCACTTACATGCTCTTTAAAAGCCTGGTTCTCAAAGATATCATTTGGTATCTTTGGTGTCTGAACTCTAGCTTGACCGTACTTCTACAACAGCATGGTGTTTCGGCTTGAGCTGATACACACAGGCACTGCAAAAGAACATGATTAACTGTTTGTTTTTTAAATATTAACCAAGTCTTCACTTTTCCAATTAAAATCTATCAAATTAAGCAAATTGCATGGGGGATTGGAAAGAAGTTAAAAAAAATGCTTCATTTAATGATTTAGCCAATATTTACTGGGTAGAAGTGTATTATTAACACAGCAAAGGAGGCTATTAATTACTATTCACAGCATTTCTAATAAAAAAATATAGCTATAAAAGAAATATGTCACTAACAATCCATCCTAAATTGTAAATGTGGCATAATAAACTGGATGTGTCATTTCTCTGTTCGGTACTGACACATGCTACATGAGAGAGCTGAGCTTTTGGGGGGGGCTGTGTCAAAAAGCTTTTTGTTGTTGACCTTTAATCAACTAGTACCCAATTATGCAGAAGTCTAATCGCGTATTTGTATATTTGTAATCTATTTTCCAGCAGAAAACTCTGGTTTGGCATCACGTCCTTTTCATTTGTGTTGTGAGAACAGAGACAGCAGAAATAGAAATGAAAAAAAACATCACCCTGAATGCTATTTCCTTTACTATATGAAGAAGTTTCAACATGTCATTTATTGCATAAAGACCCTACATGTGTAATCTATTAATTGAGAGAGAGGAAGTGAGAGGGAAAATATTCTGAGGTAAAGACACTTGAACCAGTGTTGTTGAGGTCAGGCTTCAATTTTCTGCTTGATTTTGGATGCCCCACGTGAACTTTGGTTAATCATCCATGACCTGTGTCCCTGAAATCTAGTGTGCCATGGAAGGGAAAGACGGATAAAAGGAATAGTTTGAAATCTTTTAGGTTATTTATGTTTGTGTTAGATTCACTACTATCTAAACTATTTCTGACAGATGTTTGCAAAATTAAATCTTTTAACGTTGGATTTCTTGCCACATTGAAATTCATATATTTCATTTTAGTCTCAGCATATGAGCTCATTCCTTTTCTCTCTCAAGTGCTTCAACTTTGTTTTTATGTCTCCTTTCAGACTTCCCCTAGTCCAAGACAATCCCAGTTCTTTTCCCTGGGTTACAACTTTCTCTACCTTGCATTCTTGCTTCACGGTCAGTCCTTCCAGAAGCTGGATGCAGTACTACAGCGCTGAGCAGAGCAGGACGGATGTTTCACAAGTCTTACAGATGACATTTCTGTTAGATGTTTCTGTGCCATATTTGCTTTTTTAACATCAGCATAACATTGTTGACTCATGTTCAGTTTGTGAATCACAGTAATTCCCAAACTGCTTTCTTTGTCTCTCCAGTGTTTGTTCTGCAACCGAGCAAATTCTTATTCTTAACTGTGTGAATATATTCCACTTGTTCTTATGAAACTGTGCTTCATTTTTCCAGGTCAGCTCCCTAATTTTTCATGATTTCTCTGAGTCCTGTTCTATCCTTCAATGTGTTCACAGACTGCCTGCCTGACTCTGATTATATCTGTAAATGCAACAAACGCAGATTTACCCCTTCTTCTTCATCATTCATGAAAACATTGAACTTTACCAGACCTAGGACAGACTTCTGTGATTCTCACCTGATACAATTCTACCATTTTGACACCAAATCATTGAAAATTTACTCTTAAAATGCAGATTTCCCACCAGCTTTGCACGCCATTTCTCTGTAGTTTAATCTTGACCATGTTTTCTTAGCTAACTTATGAGAATATTAAGTGAGACACTGTCAAAAGCCTCACTAAAGTTGTGATGTATGACATTTTCTTTTCCTCCAGTACCCACAAGGCTTGTTACCCTGTTGTAAAGTGGAATTAGATTGGCTTGACATGATTTATCCTTGATAAATCTATGTTGGCTGCCTCCCCTCTCCTTGTTACCATCTAGATGCTTACAGGCAGTTAGATTATTTATTCCAGTATTTCTCCAGGAATCAAATTAGATTGTCACGCTGATAATTCCCTGGCTCCTCCTTTACACTTTCATACAGATAGGTGGTCCGTTGGCTCTTCAGTCTTCTGAGCCTGCTCATCTTGCATGAGCTCTCTAAGAGATTTGCTAATGCCTATGAGATTTTTTCTGCCTGTTCTTTAAAGAATCTTGGGATAAATGTCCTAATGCTCCACTGAACTGGAAACATATACCTTATCTAAGTATTCCCTAATCTGATCTTCCCCTGTTGTAACCTGAACTATTGCCCCTCGGTTGTACCAACTGTCCAGTCATAGCTGACCTTTCCAGTGATGGCTGAAATAGAAAAGGCACTAAACATTTCACTTTTCCGAGACTCATCCGGCAAGAACTTGTTCTCTCTGTTTAGCAGGGAACCACTGTTTTTCCTTGGAGTTCTATTTACTGCAAATGTGCTTTCAGAAAGCTTTTTGCTTCCTTTGCTAATTTCCTCTCTTTTTGTACCTTCGCCTTTCTGATTTTTTCCCCACATATTTATGCCATTCATTTGTACTTGTCTTTAGTATTTCAATGTAGTTTTCACTTCCTGTACATTTTATTTAGCTCCAGGTCATTGAAGAGCTCATGGTTTAGCCAAATTGTTTTCTGATTACACTTCCTATCCTTCCTTCATGTTGGCATGGCTTTTGATTGTACCCTCACTGTCATTTCTTTAAAGAATTGCCAACTCTTCTGGACTCCTTTGTCACTTCAACTTGTTTCCGAGGAGATCTCACCCACCAATTTACAGTGTTTATTGAAGTCTGCCCTCTTGAAATACATTGCTTTTAGTTTTCTCTTTTCCCTCCTTCCTTTGCTAAAGATAGTGAATTAAGTCATTCCATGGTAATTATAACTCAAGTTTCCCTATCTGTAGCTGGGATAACATCTGTTTGTAGATTATAAATCCTTCTGGGGAAGTAAATTTTAATTTATTTTATTTTACAATATACAACATAATGGAAGAGTATTCCAGTATTAGCTGATTCTTCTAAAAAAACCTCTTGCTTTTCCACTCTGCTTCCCTCTTCACTTTGGGCCAGAAGTACCTTTCCCTTCCTACAGTACCAGGTCTTGACCTTCAACCAGTAGCATTGATTACTCCCTGCTCTGCCATTCTGCTGTCATATCTCAACGTCTCATATGTTGCCAGCTTCATGTGAGGCTGCCCTTGAGCAAGTTGAAGAGCATGAGTGGTTGTACTGGCAATAGTTCCACATACCTATATACGTACTGGGAGTGATAGAAAAATAGTAGTATTTTAATATTTTGTATATATTGTAGGGCCTAATGCCAAATTAGAACACGACCCAAGTGCACAGCAATGTATGTGTGGTTTCGCCCAGATCTGTGCTGTAGTTAGTACGTGAAGGAATGTGGATTTTAGGTCAGAAGGCAGCTGTGATACAGTCCAACCTCAGTGTGGACATTCAGGGGACTATGTGGAGCCTATGCGTATTCCAGAGACCAGGCACAGCATCATATTCTTTCTGCTGTTCAGAGAGGGCATAACACTGCCACGCTCCCTAAAGGAATGTAAGGAATTTCCAGATACAGATATCTGATTGCAACCCTTCAATTAACTCCAACTGGAAGGAGCAATAAATGTAGGTCAGTTGGTCATCCACTCTGCATTCATCTAAGCATGGTTTGAGAGCAGAGAATATTTAAGAATTATCTACAATATCATTCTTTTGAAGTCTTCCTGTGCAAGGCTCTTCCCTTGCACTAAAACATATGCACATGCAAGTTAAGTACTAGCAGGAGTGGTTAGTAGTTAACTCTGACGACGTGTATCACGTCTGAGTGCTGGTGCAATGAGAAGGTAGGCTTATGATGTCAGCCGGACCTGCAATCCTGCACTCATTTGCTTGTTTGAGCGAGTGCTGTTGGCACTGTGTCATGAATGGCAGCTGCTGAATCCAGCTAGATGTAACACATTTGCAGCTAACTAGAGCTTCCTGGAAATGAGCTGACAAATTAGGTTTCCACTGGGAAATGTCCATTTCTTAGTATCCATTTATTAGGGTAAGCATTTATTTAAAAAGAAAAAAATAGTTTACTGTAGAAAGTGTCTCAGGTTCAGGATATTTTAGGAGCTGAAGAAAGGGAAGTGGCAGGCATGGGCTGAATGACGATCTCAATAAAATCATTAGCTCAGTAGATATCCTTCAGGGAAGTAGGTGACTGGGACTGAGATTCCATATCCTAGCTACTCTCGATTGGGTCTTTCTTCCTTTCTGCTTACAGTTACTTGCCTTTGTATAAAGAAAATAATGTAGTAGATCTAGTATTCAAGCCTGAGTTTTCCTTATTCTGTACTAGAGTCCCTGGATTATAGACCCAGTTCACTACTGAAACATGTTAATTCCTTTTCTCTCCTCTGTGCCAACTGTTATCGTGCCTGTGCTGGAGGATGCCATCTCTGCTGAGCCGTGAGAGTAAGGGAATGAGTAAATTCAAAGTCAGAAAACTGACTTAATTATTGTAATCGTGTTATTACAATTATTAATTGAATGAATTCTTACACCTTCAGCTGAGAAGATTGAACAAAACTCATCTAGAAGTGTTTTATAATGAGCAAAAAAGGTGTAAAAATTCCTAGTTTTGCTCATAGTATTGTCTGAGGATACTTCCTCTGGATTGCTTTTGTATAGTAACCTTAAAAGTTCAGTTCATCTCAAGTAAAAGCATGCAGAGTGAAAAAGAAAAGGATTTGGAAACGCTATCATTTCTGCAGGAGGGAAAAATGAATTCCCCTGGAAATTATGAGGAAAGCTGTAGAGGGACTGTTTACAAGGGCATGGAGTGACAGGACAAGGGTTAATGGCCTTAAACTGAAAGAGGGTAGATTTAGATTAGACATTAGGAAAAAAAATCTTCCCTGTGGGGGAGATGAGGACCTGGAACAGGTTTGCCAGAGAAGCTGTGGCTGCCCCCTCCCTGGCAGTTTTCAAGGCCAGGTTGGATGGGGCTTTGGGCAACCTGATCCCCATGGAGGACCCTCCACAGGTTCCTTCCAACCCAAGCCATCCAGTGATTCTATAATCCCTGCCACGGTCTACAACCAACCTCTTGAGAAATCCACAAATGAATTTAAATGTGAAAACGGAGAAAAATGAAAACAAGCCCAGGCTTTTACCGTCTGAACGCAATACTCTCTCAGATGCCAGGATTAGGAGACATCCATTTCAGAAACTGCAGGGACATCAGCCTTTGGATTAGAGCTAAAATACTTTGAGGAATAGTGAGCCAAACACAACATGTATGAGTAGCTTTTCACTGTCTTGCTCCAGAAGATGTCTTGAATATTACACAAAATGCAATGTGACTCTAATACAAATGTCTTCTATTTAGCAGCTGCTACTGAGGGATGATAGAAAAAACACTGCTGCGCTCCTGGCAGTGTCTGATTCAAGTTTATGATGTCATTCATTCATTAAATACAATCTGAGGTATTTTGTGTAGCAATTGTGTGTCAGAAAATGAAATGATCACTTCTCTTGACAGCATGTGCTATAAAGAATGCATTTTTTCCCCGCAATTTCTATAAGCAGTGGAGCAGCAACATAAAGAGTGTGATTTGGCAATGATGATTCTCTGAATAAATCTTAAACATGTAAATTTTAATCTCGTCATGTACCTACTATTATTTTATCATCTGGATGAAGTAAATCATGTACATTCTGGAACCATCCAGCACTGAGGCTTCCTTTACTATGTAGATGCTTCAGTGATGACTGTGATGATTTTCAGCTAGTAGATGATTTTGGAAGCTTAACACTGGTGGGGTAGCACCAGTTGTCTTGCACAGCTCTTAAGATGAAAGTATATGCTGTTACCTGCTGCAAAGCAGAACAGGCTCTGATATTTGAGTGTTGGGCATCAAGATGAGAAAACTGCAGAGATATCTCTGAAATGTTTTCCAGATTATGCGCTCTGGTTACCTTATGATTTCGACAACAAAATCAAATCAACATTGTCTGCATAGGTAACTCCTAAATACATTCCAAACGGGTTGATATACATTGAAAATATCCAAATTGATTTCTCTAGGTTTTGGCATATTAAAAATGTTTTATCAGTGACAACATAAGAAAAATTAGAAACAAATACTTTTTTCAGGCATCATGAAGCTTGTTTATGTTAAGAGCATTATCCTATTCTGAAAACTAAATATCAAAATTTGATATGATTTCCTGCAGTATTTCGGTTGTCGACTTGGAACTAAATTGTTTTGGCAAAGGTGAAGCTTAAAATTGAAGTAGTGCCAAGGGAATCTATTCCTCTAATGGTCATTATTTATGTACAACCTCATCCTTGAGGTTGCTGCCTGATCTTTTTTTTTTAATACATTTAAAAATATTGTTAGAATATGTAAGTTCTAAGGATGTCTCCTATTATTTTGCAGTTGATATAAACAACTTTAGGGCATCAGTAAAAGGACAAGATCATCTAAGTTACATGATTTTACCTTGGCCACTGTATTCTTTTTTATACAACACTCTTCAGTAGCTTGCTAGTTTATGTTGCTAGAGAGAGCATGTGGATGGAAACAAGTGGGTATGTAGTAAACTATTTTTCTGAGGACAGTTTAAAGCATTTCTGAAACACGTTCTGCCACCACTCCAGATGATTTTCTACTCTTGCAATGAAAAAAATGCTGAGGGGACTTCCAAGCTTCCTGTGACTTCTCAGGATGTTTTGACCAAGTCCCCTGTACTGACTTGACATTCTTAGTATTGTATAGCTAGTTATTGGGGGGTTTTGGTCTTAGCAGATGTTGTAAAACACTTTTTTTCCTCTCTGTTTCATGGACTAATGTGTAATCATATGAGCTGAACCAGAAATGAAATATCACACCCAATCCTCTTATTCGGAACGACGAATAATTTGCAATTGAGGATTGAATTTGAATAGAAAGTTGCGATTTGGAGTCACCTCTCAATTGTGGGATGGGATTGCAGTCAGGTGTCACAGGAACAGCTTTCTACATCAGGGTAGAGTTAACCTCACTCCAGCCTCCCTCGGGATATTTCCTGAAAAGCAAAGCTATTGAATTCTCCATGAAAAAAGATCTTCAAATATCCTATGACTTGTTGAGATCATCTCTGGAAACTTAGTGAATCTCTAACTGATTTTGTATTCCACTATTTTTAACATTTTCACCACTGTAAACTCCATATGTTCCACAGAGGTCACAGGTTCTAGTGACAGCCACACAAACATAATATTCCCTCTTTTCCCTCTTGCAAAGCTGACATCACCTTAAGAACTCTGTGGGCCCAAGGAAAACCTTGGCCTCACTTAACTACAGCCACCCCAACACTACAGGTATATTACATCATTATATTATTAGCTCCACATGAACCACCGAGAGGATGTAAGTCTGCTACATGAATATCAAATGGGCTTCAGCCGAAGCAAATGTTTATGCAGTGTAAATGACTCGTGCTTACAGATGAGTCTCATGCAATTATGCGTGTCAGGCTGGTGAGACGTGGCTGACATTGGAAGTCTTGATGATGTAAGCAAGATGAGGTCAGTAGAAATGCATGCAGTTTATATGCCACCAGAGGCCTCCCACACAAGTGCAAACAGGTGGGAGCTATTTTTATTACAGCTTTGATCACCTTTAGATGGAGTAAACACACTAGATTTTAAATAACTCAGTGATCTATGCGCTATGAGCTTGACTGTGGTTATTGCTGGTCATTTCAGTGGAACAGCTAAGTAAATTAATGGATACTCTGGGGTGAGATTCATCTAAATGAACACGTGTTTTGAGAATACAGGCATCTACAACCAGGCAGCTCACCTCAATCTCCTATGTAGCCAGAGGAGAGTCAGAGGTAGCCAGAGTGTTGTATTACACTCATTTTGGTCAAAAGTGGGTGTTTCCATTCAATGTGAAGTATTTCTCCAAAATACTGTTGGCTCTATTGGTTAGGACTCCATTGGCTACAATAGACACCTAGACAGCTGTCTCTGGTGTAGATGTTTACACTGTAGGGACAGTGAGAGAGATATCCCAGACCTTGGTAAGCACAACTGAATCTAGATTAAGGTTTGTTTTTGTTGTTGGGAGGACTTAATCTGGCCCACTGTGAATTCTGCTTTAGTAGCTATGGATGAATTTGGCCTCACACTTTGACCTCTCTAGGAGACTTATCAACAAGTTTTGAAAAGGAAAATGCTTCAGGAGGATGGAGAAAACCAGGGATAAGAGAATGAGTTGTATTCAGATGAAGAGTGGTCATGGGGTCCATTTCATGGTCATGGGCAGGGAAAATACCTGGTTATGGCACTGAAACATCATCAGAATGTGTGTATGGATTGCTGACCCTCATCTTCTTTTGAAGGAAATGACTTTTACTTTGATGGCTAGTGCGAGACAGGAATACTACCTGATACTACCTGACCTCTTGCTGTGGGCTACTACAAGAGCTACCTATGGAAGTTGTCTATTAATTGTATCAGTCCCTGAGGTTTTGTTGTCAAAAATGGCGATGGTGATGGAAACTGCTTATGTGGGTTTGAGTTCTGGGGTGTTGAATTTTTTTAATAAGCTACACTACTGGCTGTTGTGCTCAGCTGACACCATGGGAGAAGGAGAGAATGACATTTAAAAAGGGCAGAGTCAGGTCCAGAGTCCCTTCTTTTTGTTGACTAATCAGTGCCAAGCCACAGAGCACTGAGTGAGATTGAATCTGTCCCTTGCCAAACTCACTGTCTAACCATGGATGTGGGGAAAAAGCTGAGGATAACCTTGGTGAAAAAGCAGAAGAGGATTTTGGTGTTTTTCTGTAACATGGTGTGTTTCACGGTATATATTAATGAGTTAAGCAATTCTTGTGAGAGCACTGGGCTAGACAAGGAGTGAGGAACCTACCTATTAACGAGTGCTTACAGTGACACAAACGCAGGAGAGGGAAGGTGAAGTGTGCATAAATAAATATAATTTCAGCACTGAGTTCAAAATGCTAAGAATCTGGGCTGTGGAGGCAGATTCATATTAGATTGCACCAGGAAAATATGCATAAACGTGACAGAAACAAGGCCTGACTGCTTGTCTTGGAGGCTGGTGAGATTTGAGGGTTGATGCCCATTATTCCTTACAAGCTGTCAACCTTTTCCTGGTCTAGCACGACTCAGCTATACCAAGCTTTAGTTCAGCACTGAATTGCACTTTCTTACAGAGTACGAGCGTGTGTTTTTATCCGGCTTCACAGGGCTGCTTCTCTCTTCATTGAAATGCATGGAAAACTGAGACAGGAGACATAAGCCTGGTTCTGCCACCTCTGCTGGCACTGCAGCGCAGTTGGGCCAGCGCGCCTGAGAGTTAAGTTACACCAGGCTTATTGCATTACAGAGTGGCAGAGGGATTGCAGAGGGTTACATCTCTTCCCTCTGATCTGCTCCAGAGTAGATCTTACAGCCACATGGTCGACTAACCTGAGCTCATGTGTCAGTGCTACAGTACTTATTGCCATGTGAATATTCCTTCTGTGCAGGGAAACATCTGTGCACCACTGTGACTGTCAAACTAAGCTGACATCAGTGGAGTTACCTGGTCTGAGCTCCTTCCACTGAGCTCCTTTCACTGGAGGAGATGTTCCTTAAGCACAGATGAGGTTGTGTTTGAGTCCTCATGCCGCTGCCTACAGAAACTGATGTACTTTTGGGTATGAGCCTCAGGTGGTCTCAAACCTCTACTGAGACTGCTTAACCCAGAGCCCACACAGATGGGAACTGTGTTCGGTAACCTGATTGGCATTTGAACCTCGAATCTAGGAATGCAAGGCTCCATCCTGGTGATATCCAGTCCTTTACTGTTGTTCACACTCACACCAAGGAGGAGCTGAATGTTTATCCACAAGACAAACAATCCTTGGGCTTCTCTTCAGTCTTCTGGATTTTTAGCCCTGTTTGCATAGCTTCCTTGCTTAGAATAATGAATGTGTCTGAAGCAGGTTTCTCAGTGGATGGTTTATCTGGTTATTAATCATGTGGAGCACTTCAGGACCCTGAGGACCTCTGCATTGTTGCTTTAATAAACGTCTTTCAAAATGATGAGGCCACTGGCACCCTTTCTGTGCTTTCATGGTACAATGATCTTAAAGTAGCACTGTGCATTTTATTTATTAGCCAGACCATTAATCACACAGGTATCAGTTGGCTTCAGGGAAATTTTTAATTAGAGATATTTAAGGTTGAGAGAAAGTGCTTCAGTGACAGACAATGAGAGCAAGCAGAAGCAGGTGGCAGGCTATCTTTGTGAGTCTGTGATTAATACAGGATTTAAATAAAATATTCATGAAAGAAAATTGAAGTTATAGCCAAATCCAAACGTTAAACCTCCTTTAAAACTCAAATATAAATTCTTTGGAGATTATTCTTCTCTGTATTCATTCGGGGGGATCTGGTGAATATAAGAGAAAAGGGCATTTTTTCCCTAATATAATAATTTAGCAACATTTTTAAATGCTTGTACTAAATCTTCTTGGACCACAAATCAATGCCATTGATAAAATCCATATCCTTATTTGGGATGTCTCACAAGGCACTGGGATGGGCACAAAGGAAAGATTAGGGCTGGAACTTGGGACATCCCTGACAGCATGCTGACATGGATATGAGACAGGGAGAAAAAACCTTGCTTGAAGCACAACTGCATCCCTCTGGCAGTGTGGGATTGGTGGTTGCTAATACTTAAAGCCAGCATTGTCACATGAAAAATGAATGGTACTGGCTGTGCAAACATCTCCCTTGTTAGATAATTAATCAGGTGTACTAGGTATAATTTGTTTTGATATAGAACCTCTCTGGTGTGCTCACAGGCATCTCCTGAAATAGCCCTGTAAAATGGATTGTTAAAAGGCGGGGGTGTGGGTGTGATGGTGGGGGGTGGTGGTGGGGAAGCCAAACAAACCCTGCAGCAAGTATTGCATGTGCCTCTTTGCACAAACAGAAAAATGGAACATTAAATTTTCCTACTCACACGGAGCAAAGTTTTCAGTCTTCAATGCCCACATTTAACAATTTAAATTTGTAGAGAAATTAATTTTTTCCAAGTTGTTCAGCTCCTTCAGCTGATTTTCTCTGATCCCCTTACCCTTCTCATACGCTGCAGCTGTTCTCCCTAAACACAGACCATCTGAAGTACTTTGGCCTTTTGGTGCTATCAACTTGAGAGATCTCACTGAAGGAGTTTGTTATCCTTCGTGTGAAAAGGAAAGTTGCAAGTTGGTTGCTGCTTAATGACCTGAACTGATCGGTGAGGAAGGAACATGGGTGATGGAGTCTCTAGCATGAATCAAGTTCTGACATGAATCAAGCTCTAACATGAGTCAAGTCTCTAACATGAGACAAGCTCATGTCAAGCTCAAGAGACTAGAGACAGTAAAAGATCAGCAGTCTCCAAAGCTGCCACAAACTGGTGTGTGACAACACAAAGCAGCAGCTAAGAAACCGCCAGCCAGGTCCTGCCTCCAAAGACACTTGGACCAAGAAAAACAGTGGGCTCACATCGCCTTCCTGCTGTCTTGGAGAAGAATGGGGAGAACTACTATGGTGTGTTCTCACAAGCTGTGTGACACAGTGGTGATCTTGTTGGGAAACTGTGGTCCATACACTTGCCAACTTACTCAGCTTTGAGAGAATGGTTTCTGAATGAGAAAAAATGCCATGGGATTTTTCTATGTTCTCATGAGAAGGAGACAGCTAGGCACACAGAGGCAGCTCACAGAGGCTTTCGAATCACTTAAATCCCTTCAAGTGTAGGAAAAATACTTTGAATGCACAGTACCACATTAAGGCAACCCAGGGGTCCAGGCAAGTCCACAGCTTGCTCCTTCTTGTGAAGCTCAAGTATTTCTGGTGGATTCTACTTTGCCTTGTTTGTAAGCCGGACTAGTACTCTTCCCTTAACTGCTGAGACTTTTTCCCATTTTACCTTGTCTGCAGATGAGCAAAGGCCTTTAGCGACAAGAGACTTCACCCTTTACCTTCCTTTTCCCTCTGTGTGCACACATGTAGAAACACAACGTGCTTTGGTATTATTGTTGCTCACAGGATCAACAGGTTGAGGAATTAAAAGCAGATGTTCATACCTCCCAGGAGTATAATTTTAGATACCTCCTGATTTTGGCAGGCATAATTTCTTCAATTACAGCTTCATTAATTTTCTTTGTGAGTATAATGGCTACAAATAAAATTATTGAGATGTTTTCTTTAGGAAAAAAAAAAGAAAAAGGCTGATATTTGGAATCTATTGCTTGATGGCAGGAATCAGGTTTGATGCACTGTGGCTTTAGTCCAATTGTTTTTGAATGGATTGAACAAGGGGTCAACTGTCATCCAAGAGCACAGTCTGAGTGCCTTTCAACATGACCAAAAAAATACAAGTAAGATGGGATTTTCCAAAAGCTTTGTGGGCTCTTTCTAATTCTCTTAGTTCTCTTGAAGAAACAAGACTAGCATGTGGAGTTGCTATTTAAAATCTTTTCACTAATGCCATTTTTCATGGTATAAGCTGTTAAATTTGGTAACAAGCCCATCTGAAATGTCATGTCTGTCACTGTAGAGTTCTAATTAACAGTAAAGCTTATTAGCCTAAGTTGCCTTAGAATTTGAATAAGGGCAAAGCTATTCATAGACCTGTATGTAACCTATGCCTTTAGTAGCTTTGAGAATGGTTTTTCCAGCCTAACCAGAAGAAAAAAATTCCTCGCTCCTCCATGTACAACTTAAGCTTCACCCATTCTTGCTATTAAATTCTTGTTACTTGTGACTTTAAGTCAGGGATTTTTCGTCACTGACAAACAAACCGGAGAGTTGGGAAGAAGATACTACTGGAAGCAAGACCCACCCTAGTATCACAGGGACAAATGAAAGTGTTATTAAATCGTTGATAGCTCATTTTTCCCCTAAAGAACGATCCCCTCCCCCACCCCCTGCAATAGGTGAAATTCAGAAATAACTTTCTCCTCTACTGGAATGAATGTGTCACACTGAAACATATTTTCCCCGCTCTAATTTCTCACAAGCCATTTCTCAATCCATCTTTCCAGGCCATGTTGTGCACGTGTATGATTGTGTTTGAAATTCCTGCACCCATTAATCACTGTTCTGTGACCTGCTTTACTCTGTACTTACTAAGCTCCTTTCCTTCAGTTCAGGTCTGCCAGTGCTGTGTAAACTGTTTACTTCCCTGGTGCAGCATTTGCTCAGCATTTTGGCAAGCTCTAACAAAATGTTCCAAATTGACTTTTGGCCAATAAATGCAACAGACTTTTCTTACATGGAATTTGATGCCTACAAATGTTTTTCCTTGTTCAGTGTTCCAGGCAACTCTTTTAACTCTGTTATCACCTGGTCTCATCTTTCCTCTGTCATGATCGTAGAATGAAAACAATTGTCACCCAAGCCTGAATGCTGTTTTCAGCTCTTAACTTTTTCTTTTTCTTTCCACCATACCTATTTGGGTTCTCAACACACTCATTTAACTCTTGTGTTGCTTGCAACCAAACAGAAGAAGGTAGATGTTGCTTTCATAGAAGAATGAGAAAAAAAGTGCAGACCAGATATGGAAAAAACAGGAGGGGAATTAGAATTCCCATTATGTTTTGTAGAAACAATGAAATAGATCTGATGCTTTAAGTATTTGCATTCCAATAGTCACCCAGCTTTGTGTGAGGTTATGCTGGAAGCACAGTGAGCAGGAATATCTCTGGCATAAACACTGTCCATAGGCAGAATAAAGATGGGAGGAAGGGGGAAAGGATAGAAAATGAGATTTCTTTCCCTAAACTTAAGCTGTATAGTAACTATAATCACTGAAGAGTGATAGGACTGAAGCCAGTGGACCCCATCTGACTTATCCACTATTCCTGTGTAGGGAAGAACAGAGGGTGTTTAGCACTCTCAGCTGATTACACCTGAAGTGTCTATCACAGAATCACAAAATCACAGAATGACTAGGTTGGAAAAAACCTTTAAGATCATTGAGTCCAACCATACCTGTCCTCTACTAAACCATAACTGTAAGCACCTCTATACTTAACTTTGACTAGACAATGAACTTTTAAATGGCTAAAAAAAGGCATTTTTTTTTTAAATGGCTCCAGTGAAGTGGGAAGAGTCCTGCCTGAAAGTGTCCAGTTCAAAGTCTCATGGCAGGTCTGCATCCCAGCTAAGAGCAAAGCCTGAGTTGCAGTGCAATACATGGTCCATCCTGCCACCACTGACCTGAACTGTTTTAGCCTGCCCAGGTGGGATGAGGCTAGCCAAAGCACACTGCTGCAAAAACCTGCTGGCATTTCCATTTCCCTTCAATACCAGAAATGCCTGAAGAACAGCCCATCTGCCTCGTTCATGTTTTGATCTATATTTAGGCCACTATTGCTGTTTTGTATTTGTGTGTTGTATAGTTTTTGGCTCTTCTGCATTGCATCTTAGCCAGAATAAGCCTAAAAAAAAATTAAACCCCCTTGAAACCCAAAACCCATTGTGAAGATACAGAATGTTAAACATGGCCTAAGCCTGTTCAGGAGAAAAGAGCTTCAAGGGTCTTATTATAGATAGTGTGTTTATTATTGTTATTCTGTGCTGTTTGCTCATCTATCCTGCTGGAACATAAACCACATTTTGCACTCTGTGTGCTGGTAGATATCTCAGTGCTTCATCTTCACACAGCAGAGTATAACTGGGTCACTTGAGGACAGAGTGTAGGTGGTGCTCGACAGTTTTTATAAACAAATCAAAATACCTCTGCTATCCCCAGTGCCTAGTTAGCTGTAAGGTTTCCAAGTTCTTGGTGCTGAAAGCATGGAAAGTTGATCCTCTCCCAGTGAGGAAACAGAGGTACATGTAAGTTTGATGTATTTCATCTGAATTCTGACTTCCTCAGGGTCTAACTCTTAAAAATCCCTCACCCCTGCTCTATCGGTGCACAAGGAATGCAAAATAAATAGAACTTCCATCTTGAGAAGACAGCAGATAATCCTGTGACCACAGATGACATAGATGTTTCCAGCCTGCTTCTGCCTACACCCTTTTCTGAAGCCTTGATATTTAAATTGCATCCCTTCAGGCTCCCTTGCACACTGATGGAGGAGGTGTTAGCAGGCCTACATGAGATTGATTGGTGATACAAAGGTTCAGGTCAGAATGTAATGTTCTCCACTCTCACACCAGTTCTGAATTTGGCACATGATTTGTCAGATGCTGTTGCTAACTTGTCCCATTGAAAGCCACTCAAGGCATGACTTGACTAGAGTATTTGTCATTGACTAGAATATTTGTCCATTTCTGTCTCAGTAGAATCATTGGTGACAATCACAATGTCTTGCACATATTCCATATCTCATAGACCTACTTGAGTAGCACATGCTGGTATAATGTGTATTTATTTAATTATTTCCTATCTTTCTACTGTAATGCAGGCTTCTTCATACCTATACAGTATGGTAGTCTAGTGATAGGTATATTTTACTACTGCCATTTTTTTTTTAGTGGTTGGACCTTTTTAACTACTTCAGCAGCTGCCTTGTAGCATACATTCATTGCACATCCATCAAAACACATACCAACAACTGCAGCTGTACAATAAATTGATATAATTGCTCTCAGTGATACTAACAAAGAACTTGACTTGTTTGATTGCCTAAGTATTTAATTGCATAGCATCTTGTTGCCTATAAAATTGGATTTAGTGGTAGAAAATTAGGGCCACAAGAGGCATTTTGGGGAAAATTATTTCTGATTCTTCTTTTATTTGGGGGGTGGGGGTGTGATTTGTAAGGGATGTTTTTAAAAGGACATGAAGACAATAAGAGTAACACTTAAACCCATTTTCTGTATGAAAGCACCATCACCACTTTGAAGACTTGTTGGATATGGCCTCAGTAGTAGTAGCAGGAGTTCCTGTGATAATTCTTTTCCCAGAGGCCCCATGAGCTTTAGAGTCTGATTTATTCACTGATGTAAGAAATGACCCATGCTCATGAGTCAGTGGAGTGAGAGAGCTGTTAAAGCACCACTAGCATCTTCTCCACTTCAGAAACAGCACAACTGCCTTAAAGCCTCCATTTCCGTCCCCACCCCCCAAAAGTCCTACTTTTTAAGTCAAGCAGGAATTTCTTCATAACATCAGACATCTCCTTTGTTTTGAAACCATTTGTCCCATCAGGGCACTCTACATCACCTCAGCAGGCCCACTAGCCATCTCTGGGCTTCTGTAGCATCAAATTGTAATGAATGGGACTGTAGCAACTAAACCAGATATTTTTTAATCACTCTGAAGAAAAGGAGGGAAAATTTAAATTCTATTCACTGCAGGAATCTAAAGTAGTAGGAGAGAAAAGAAGGAAAGCTCTTATTTTTTACCTCCCTGTGTTGGATCTTATCTGGACTATGTAGTTGGAGAAACTTACCTCCTCTAAGCTCTGATTCATGATAGAGAAAACTACAGGTCCACACTGCATCTGGGAAGCAGAGAAGCCCTATAATCTCCCAGTGTCTATCCAGTTCCACTGCCTTGAGTAGTTCCTCAGAGAAGATTTACCTTCCTTGTCCTTCAGAGCTTTTCCTACTCAGGAAGATGACTGTGTATATAGCTGAAAATGAGAGTAATATTATAAAAAGCCTTGAAATCAAGGAAGGAAAAATGTCATTCATTGGTATCTGGAGCCAGTGGAGTAGGTTCAGTTTCTTTATGTGTGCACACAGAGGTTAGAGACATGGAGAACAATCACCCCGCCACCCACTACCCCCTGCCCACACCCCAGTATCTTTTCACACTGGCATTTCAGTGGCATTTTTTTTTGTTGTTCAAAGCCTTCAGGGTTTGAACCCTGTTTAACACCTCTCAGTTGAGCAATTCTGCTGCTCAACAGTCGATGCCTAGTCAACAAATTGTACCTGTGATTTTGCAGCAGGATAAAGCTGTAGATAAGACACACCTACTGGGTGCTTTCAAGTTAGAATATTGTGTTAGTCATTGCTTTTATGTATGTTTATACACAATATCTGCCTGAAGGTATACATTGATTTCCAGCCATCAAGAACATATTTAAAATTGGCCAAGTGCTTAACCTTTGTTCACAGAAAGTATATTTGAACTTTTTTTTTTTTTTACCACCAAGAATTATTAGCTCAGAAGAGTCTGATATGGCTGTAATCATCACCATGATTATTGACTTAAACTAAAATTCTTCTACTGGTTTTATTCTTTTTATAAAGTTGAGTTATACTTGTAATTTACCTTTTGTCTTTTAATAGGTGTATTCCCTTAACAGGTATTGATTTAAGTGGATACAACTGTATTTCAGGGAAAGATTTTCTGACAACCAAAAATAAAAACCTAATGTGGTGTTAATTTACTTGTAGCTAGTAATTTTGTGAGTTTCTACACTTAAAATAGACATACACAAAAAAAGTCTCAAACACCTGAGATTCACATTGTGGGAATAAACGCTTAAATCCAGGACAACAATTCCAACAGCCTCTTCTCCAATACGAGCTTATCTCTGAAGCACCTAAAATCAATCAGTGCTTCCATTTTTTCCTCCTAGTTGAAACCTTTGCTTACAGCACTCAGCTGCCAATTCAGAGATGTTCAGAGTGAAGCTCAGACTCCCTCCCAGTCCCTGGAGGTGAGGAACCCATCAGGGGTCTCCAACAACAGCCATCACCCAACTGCAGCTGCAGCATGAAGCCTGGCAGCTGTGTGCCCCTTTCCTGAGAAACACAGTTGGACGGAGGGGAAAGGATGCTCTTGTCTTCTGTTCTTTGCGTGTTTCCTCAGGGGAAATCCATCCAGGGTGTGACAGATGATGTGAGTGTGATCACCTTGTCAGGGTTCAAACTGGTTGCATCAACTTGCCAGAGAAGTACTGGAATAGGGCCATTTTTTATCCCCCCATCACTGCCCCCATCCTCCCCCCTGCCCCGATAGAGCTCTGCAAAAAAAGATTAAGCTAAAAAAGGGTAACCCAATGGCGAAGGACCCCTGAGTCCTGATCTGTGATTTCCACTGCATTTTGGCTCAATGTCCAGATGGAAGATGGTGACAAGTGATGTTATTCAAGGGTCTTTACTGGGACCACTACTGTGTAACGACAGTGGGACTGAGTGCACCCTCAGCAAGTTTGCTGATGACACCAAGCTGAGTGGTGAAGTTAATGTGCCAGAGGGATGGAATGCCATCCAGAGGGACCTGGACAGCCTGGAGAAGTGAGCCCAGGTGAACCTCATGAGGTTCAACAAAGCCAAATGCAGGGTCCTGCACCTGGGTCAGGACAACCCCTGTTATCCATACAAGTTAGGAGATGATGTGCTGGAAAGCAGCCATGAGGAAAAGGACTTGGGAGTACTCGTGGATGAAAAGCTGGACATGAGCCACTACTGTACATCCGCAGACCAGGAGTCCAACCACATCCTGGGCTGCATCAAAAGAAGTGTGGCCAGCAGATCAAGAGGTGATTCTGCCCTTCTACTCTGCTCTGGTGAGACCTCACCTGGAATACTGTGTCCAGCTTTGGAGCCCTCAACACAAGAAGGACATGGACCTGTTGAAGCATGTCCAGAGGAGGGCCACAGAAATGATCAAAGGGCTGGAGCACCTCTCCTCTGAAGACAGGCTGAGAGAGTTTGGTCAGCCTGGAGAAGAGAAGGCTCTGGGGAAACCTTATAGCAGCCTTCCAGTACCTGCAAGGTGCCTGTAAGAAAGCTGGGGAAGAACTGTTCACAAGGGCATGTAGCAGTAGGATGAGAGATAATGGTTTTAAACTAGAAAAGGGCAGATTTAGGTTGGATATTAGGAAAAAAATTTTTCCATATGATGGTGGTAGATGACTGGCACAGGTTGCACAGAGAGGCTCCATCCCTGGAGATATTCAAGGTCAGGCTTGATGGGGCTCTGAGCAATCTGATCTAGTGAAGATGTCCTTGGCCCATGTCATATTCCAGTACATAGTTTTAGAGTTGTCTGAGAAGTAGGCTTTGATTTAAATCCGTCCCCTGCTCATCTTCAGTAATCTGAGTTCTCCTGCCCTTGTTCTAATCACTAGGATAAATGGACATTTCTCATTCAGTTTTGGAAGACACTTAGGTATGTATTTTACTAAAGCTGAGGAGATACAACTGCTATGATAGTAGAGAAAGTAATCTTAGTAAATATATGAACATGTGAGACAACTTAAAATCTCTATCCTTTGAGCCAAAAGGCCTGATACCTAGGAATGATTAAAACTGTACCTTCTTTATGTTATCATAGAATCACAGAATGGTTTGGGTTGGCAAGCACTACAAATCTCATATAGTTCCAGCCCTCTGCCATGGGCAGGGACATCCTTCACTAGACCAGGTTGACCAAAGCCCCATCCAACCTGGCCTTGAATACTGCCAGGGATGGGACATTCACAGCTTCTCTGGACTGTTACAGGACAGTCCTAGCTACAGGAGGTGATGCCTATCTTCTACTTACCACTGCACATCTAGGAAGGTTTTATAGAATCCAGGTGTATTCTATCCACTCGAAACAAACCCATGAAATGTAATTGTTAAAAGCAAAGAATTTTAATACTGTGAAGGAACCTTTTTTTGGTACAGGTCACTCTTGAGACCTATTTAGTATAAAAAAAGACCTTCCTATAATTTTTCAGACTATCAACTGCATTAATTTGTGCTGGGATCGTAGTCTTCACCTAAAAAACTGTGATATGCAAGGGAAGCAGACAGCTTCAGTTCCCTTTGAACCAGAACAAGCTTTCTTTGCAGTCAGCTATAAATTCACTGGTAGAGTTAGGAAGAGATCATGTTTTTCCTGAGCTTTGGCTTTCCTTTTTCTCCTCATGTTGATATTCTTCTGGCCCTTCATAACTATCAAACACAGATTGTATCAATTTTATTGTGCCACAAGGTGAAAGAAAGATAGAGTGTTTTAAAAGTTGGTTTACATCCATGATAGAACAAGGCAATAATTTATTTCCTTCTTCAAAACAACCCTGCCTATGTTCAGACATGGATTGTTGATGTATTTCAGAAGCTGTGTGGCAGCATGAAGGAATGCTGTGATTCATGCTCCTTGCCTACACCTCAGGATTGATTCAAATGGCTATTATCATGTTTCAGAATGTGGTGGCGGTAAACACAAGGAAGATGTGCTATGTCTAAGAGCCTCCCATGTCAAAATACACATCAGTTTTGATTGATATGTACTGACTCATGGCCATGTAGGAGAGATGTGAGATTTGTCAACTAGGATTACAGCGATGTAATTATTTACACTCCCAAAATGTTCAGGATGATAGAGTGTTTATGTGAAGTATCATGTTAATGGAACTACTAGAAAATCAATACCAGGATTGGACCTGGATGCCATTTAATCTATTTTTTCTGGACATACATCATAGTAGAATTTTCTTCATTGTGCATACCCATACAACTCTATTTTGTGTCAAGTTGCAATAATTGCAATGGTGTCTTCAACACATTTTTATGCAGTGGGCCAAGCTCTGCTAATCTCCTTTTTACAGAAATCAGAATTTTACCTGGCTGAGAATTAATTAATGTAATGACTGAAGTGGGCTGAATCCCTATCCCCACCTCAGAAATCCTGTGTGACACCCAGTTTTTCCACATCTGCTACAAGTGATGAATAATTTTAATTTTGATTACACATTTCCGTTGAAACTTTTAATGCCTTTTGGGATGTGCTTTTACACTATGTGTCTCAGGACCCCAAAATCCTGTGTGAGGCTGGCAATGTTATGATCCCTATAAATAGTAAACAGATACTTTAGACTTTGGTCCATATCTAAAATACCCTATCAACCACTTCTTCAAACATGTCTTTGTACAATATCCTTTCATGTCCATGGCAGGAGAATTTGTCCACTGACCTCTAAACTTATCAAGGCCAGAGTCGTCTTATTTGTCTGGCACACCTGATTAATTATTTAGATCCTACACAAATGCAATTGCTGTCTATAAATCAGCTTGAATAATACTAACAATTATCGTAATGATTGATACATGAGCATTTATTTGTGTTCCTCTCCGTTACACTAATGGGATTTTGATGCATAAATTTCTTCTCATTGTTACAAGATTACATAGTTTGGAATGCAAAAATGTTGTTTCATTTAATCTAAAGAAGAAAAAGTCTTCTTTAGGTAGATCTATGCAATGATACAGATCATGTTGAACTAGAGATCTTATGGGAATGCTCAGCATCAATCTGACAAAAATTGCTATGGGGATTATAGATAAATATTATTATGTGTACATGCATTCCCTTGAGAACTGCCATGATACTGCCTACAAAAGCCAAGATCATGTGTTCATGAAGAAGCTGCACAAGGTAAACAGTGTGGGTTTCTATGGCTCACATAGAACAAAGCATAGATAGCATATAATCAGGGAGGAAAGTCGGGAAAATGTAGCATGATAATTTAAATAGCAGACACCAGCAAGCCAGCAATTTAAGAATAGACTGTAATATATTTGGGACAGAGAACATATTTTTATTCTTTCCTTGTAGGGCAACTGTAGCACTTCAGATGGCTGGTGTTTCTGGGATGTGTTTCTACAGCATTAGTGAAACATGAGTAAGACACAAACCATAGTAATGAAGGTGCTGATCCAGCAAACAGTTAATTCCCATGACCATCTATTGAATTCAAAGATAGTAATCATCTAAGTATGCATGTAAGAATGTTTGTGTTGGTAAGTTCTAGGATCAAGTGGCTCCTGCTTAAGTTTTCACAGGGAGCCAGGAAAAACAAACACAGATTGCCTGGTATGTAGTCCAGCTTTTTAAAGGGAAGTGACCTCTCTCATCCCAGGATGGACTAATCAGTCTATCATTTTATATATAGGTCAGTCATAGCAGAGCCTTTTTTCATCATCTCCAGTTTAGATAGTTCTAACAGTTCTATATTTTTATGCAGTTTTCAAGCAGCTAAAAAATAATCAGAAGCAACACATTTGAATGAAACCTGTGTTTGTACTGGAGCACTTTTAAAGTTCTGTAATATAGACTTTTTCTATGAAATTACCATAAAACTCTTAAGAAAGAATTGGGAAATTCTTAAGAATTCTTAAGAATTAAGAAAGATGGGAAATTGAACTGGGCACATGAGCTCTGAAGTCTATGCAGGTTTCAAGCTTCAACAAGTTCAGATTTGACCACAGATGCATACAAAACCTTGCAGGATGAAGCACGTTGCTTTTGGGAGGAATACATGAGGCTGCAATAGGCTGTTAACTTCATATTCCCATCTTTACTCTTTGGGACACTTAGTGTGTAGTTGCTACTTGCCAACATATCTGTATTCCACATCCTGCAAAACAAACAGTTGTTCAATAAGGTGTTCAATTGTGTGCACGTACACACACTCACATGAGAAGTCTTAAGTCATTCTGTAAGGACAGTCTTCAACTGACTGTTTCCAAAACTAGGCTAAAGACATTAGAAATGTCATCACCTTCTCTAATTTCTATTTTCAACCAGTGACATGCTTCATGGTGTAAGGAACAGCACAGAAAAAACCCCAACCAAACAACCAAGGAGCTTTTTCCTCCTTTTTGTGGGTTTTTGTTGTTGTTTTGGTTTGGGTTTTGTTTGTTTGTTTGTTTGTTTTTCCCCTGAAGAATGTGTCATTACTAGACAAAATTACATCTAGAATATTAAACACTCTTTTTCATATCCTTTGTAATGATGTCACTTACCATGGTCCCAGCATTCTTTATACATGGCGCTGTTGCAGTCAGGCATACATGGTAGACTGTGGGCAAAAGCAGACTTGTTTTGCCTGTGCTCTGGGTAGAGTAACCAGAAACTGGATGTACACAGCTGCCTCTGTGCTGAACCTGACCTAGTTTGTTCTCCTGAAAGGTGGACTGTATTAAGTAGGGCCCAATATGTGTTATTTAGATTTAGAAGGCTTCTGGCTGGCTCAGTGTGGGCATACCTTTTGTGTCTCTTGGGTAATGCACTACGCAGACATTTTCACAGATTAGATGTTGCACCATTTTCTCATTAAATGCCATGAATCTATAGCTATAAAGTTTCCTTGTAGTAATGAAATGAAGATCAAGTATTTCCCTCAAGACAATATTTTCATGCTCTCTTGCATGGTGACCTGGTTGTATACTTATAAACACACTCATGGCTCAGCAAGTTGAGAGGAGGGGAAAATGGTCAAAAAAAATGCTTAGAAAAAGCTCCCTACTTTTGAGCCTCCATTCTCAGATGAAGCTGAAGTATCATCTTTGTCTCACTAGAGAAAAGTATTTAATGAAGGGGTATTATTCATCTTCTGGGCCTAACTATATACAACACTGTGCACAATGAAATACATACAGCCTTAGTAAAAGGCTCTGAATCACGGAGGAAGTGTGAATGCAAAGCTGGACACTCTGAGCATTGCTGCAGCTTTGTATATTTCCTGCCTGCCCACTGCAAGGGGTACGAAAGAATAATCCTGGCTGCACAGGATTTAAGGCTAGGAGAAAATGCACTCTCCCTCTTCCTGCCCACCCAAATCCTTTTGGGAAGCACCCATGTAGCGTAAGTGGAGCTCCCTCTCGGTTATCTATTCAGATTGGAAGGCCTCTTGGTTTTCTTGGAAGGCGATCACTTGCGAAGCCTCCCTCCTGAACGCCACTGAGAACTATGCCATGGAAATTATTGATATAACCATGTTCAACCAATCTGTAAAGCCCTAGTGGGGGAGGGCATATCGAGTCTTCAGTCAGACATTTAGAATTAATGCCAGGAAAGGAAAGTTTCTCGGGAGAAATGTGGAGAAGTCAATGTTATGTACTTGGAGTCATACTAAATGTACTGGACTTGAACAGCTAAAAGAATAGTGTAATTAAAAGCTCATTGCATTTAGTGGGAACATTCTCACCAGCTTCAGAGTTGAAATACTGAACATATTCCTGGTCTGAAATAATGGAAGGAATTAATAATTAGTGAAGGGTTGTATCCTCCGCACAGAAATGTAATGGAAGCAGCCTCCCCTATCTTTTGATACACAATTTATGCATTTTCACTTGGGAAATCAATCACCGGACTACCTTTGCAACTCTCTTCTTCAAGGGAGTTTAAAAATGCATCACCTAATAAACCTGGCTCCTTACATCATCGGCCTAATGGCCACCAATTTCCACCTCAACTTGATTTCCCTTTCCTGTTCATTATTTAATACACACTGATTAACCCAAGGAGGGACAGAGAACTCCTGAAGCTCAGCGTACTTTGGCTTCTGCCCATTTGCTTTATGTGGTGCGTCCCGTGTGATTGGTAGCAGAACAAGAGCTGTAGGCTACTGTTAAATAAAGCAGGTCAAGACTTGTTCTCTGGCCCTAGGGACAAGGAACACAAGATCCACATGGCTAAGCTCGTCTTCTCACAATCCCAGATAATGAAATAACTATTAAACCATATGAACCGCACTGTGTAGTATTTAAATCCACATCATGGATGTGTTTTGGGTTACTAGTACAGCCAGATTTGCAGCCAAGTGGAGAAACACCAGGACTGCCATTTCCACTGGAAGCGTATTTGCACTGTGGTCTTAACATATGTCCATGAAGATGCCCACCATGGGGAACTGACAGTGTCATGACAGCATGTTTGCTTAGAATTATCTTAATTGATGCTGAAACTGTTCATTGCTTCCTGTTTATACAACCTCCAAAAATGTCGAAAGATCAAACACAAAAACCTAGTCTGGCAATTTTCAAAAGCTGTCAGAGAATATAACAGAAATGACTTAGATGAATGTGCTTTCAACTCCCATGAAACGAAAATGTATGTGTTACACATCAGTCTGCCAGCCTCTACGGAAATCTGTCCATGGTAAGCCTTTTGCTCTACAAAAACATGAATTTCTTTTGCAGTGTCATGAAGCTTGGGAATCTTAAACACCAATCAAAATACAAATCAGAAAGTTGGAGGTTCTTTCTTTCCTGGATCTTCTGCCTGAACTTTGAACTTGGAATGTTTTCTCGTAAGGTCTGTGGTGGAGGTTTGAAAGCCTAATTGACTCATTTTGGTATCATGAAAGATGGTTAAGACATATATGTCCTATAAAGCCTTAGTAATATCCTTTTCATGGGTTAAATAGAAATTAATAGGAATTTTCCCTAGGACTATGATCATTATGTATTAATATGTGTTTTGGTAGTACTTTGTGGCTTAGCACATTGTGGGGTTTCTTACCTTGAGAACTAGCCCTGTTTTTCCAAAGGGGCAGTGTTCAACCCATGGACTCAGAAGAAAACCCAGTTAGATACCTTTACGTGCAGGCATGAGGTATGTTAAAGCATGCCTGTCATTTTAAAGGGTAGGAAAGTGCCTACAGGGATGTAACTATTGCTTCTATGCCACCTATATAAACTTTCAAGAGCAGGAAAATTGATACTATTGTTTCAACAAACAAAATAAATACATCTCTCAACTCTGGCTGAATATTTTAATGATCTTCCTCGGGAAAAAAAATAAAAAGGAGGGTTTGGCCTTTCAATCAGGTATCGATGTGTCACCTGCTCAGTATGGCTGAGATGAGGGTTCCAATCTGCCAGTGCTTTTCCCCCATCTTCACTGCAAAGCCATAAAGCCTTTCTTTAGCCTGTGAGCAGTTGGATTCTGTGCAGCTTCTAACAAATTATTTGTGACACATAATAGTTTTGTTTGTCAACTGTGACATTATTCCAGCAAAGCATATCATTTTCAGGTCTGGTGTTGGAATATGAGGAATTATGATCAGCATACTGTAACATGTTGCCTGGTTGTAGCCTCTTTTCACATGGCTAAATATTCCTCTACTGATGCTGAGCCAAGTTTCAAAGACATCTTTTTCAGTGGTTCCTTCTTCGCCTCATAAATTTGCATTTGTCATTTTGTAGCCCTGTGCTTTGTGCTCTTTTCCTGGAAAATAGGAACAAAAAGGATTATTCTCTTCATAATGCACCCTGAGACATAAATATGAAAAGGTGGTGGCAGTGGAGAGTTCAGCAGTGATTTCTGCTGAAGAATTTGTATATTCTAGGAGTGATGGGTTGCTTTTCTACAGGAAACTAAGCATGCTAAAGCAGGGAGAGTTTACTGGCATAACTTACCTCTTCACATTACAATTCATCATTTTGTCTTCCATTTAGGTTCACTATGGTCATGGTGCAGAATAAAGACAAAATCACACATGCCATCTGTGAGTGTGATAAAAATTATTCCAAGAAAAAGTTCAAGTACATGAAAGAGAAAACCATTTAGTCTCTGGACTCAAATACCTTTTGATTTTTAGAGGGTCTTGCCTAAATCCAGTGAATTCAAAGGGAATCATGGGAGGCTGTGTTCCTCATAGGTAGACCAGTGTTCTGCAAAAATAGGAGTCAGTGTCACGTCGATCTTACTGCTGGAGACACTGCAGCTTTCTGATTGCACATCCCTGACTTTTAGAAGAGATCATTATATTTATATAATCCTACGGGTCCTCAAATCAAACACTGTAGAGTCCTCTGGGAGAGGTTAAAAGCTCTTAAGTGGTTTTGTGTTCAGAAATTGTAAAATAGATTTGTGTCTGTGTACATATGTATGTATGTGATGAAGTGTGTTATTTTCAGCTCCCAAAGATATCCCCAGCCTTGTTGCTCACAGAGGACTGAATTTTTCGTCTGGTTTCAGTGTCCCCAGTTGACTGCAAACTGTAACGCTGCCATGTATGTCTCAGATCTACCACTGCCAGGCACTTTCATACATGCTGATGTCTTTGGCTTAGAAAAAGTAAACAGGGAGCACCTTCAAGATGTGAAGGAATCAGAGCTTCATTCCTGAGGGGAGGAGACTTGAAATATTTATAGCATTCCTACTGCAACTAGCTAACGAGGGTGGGGAGAGGTATGCTTGATAACATCTGTCTCAGTATCTGGGGTTGAATTATAGTAATACACCCACATTTCCCTCTCAGCCTACCTTTAAAAAAACAAACAACCAAAACCACAAAGGAAACATTTCTCTTGTCAACTGTATGAGGTAACATAAACTGTCTCTTAAATGCTGGAGAGGAACAGTAGACATTATCCATTGTCACCCCTTCACACTGCAGTACTGGATCCTGAAACACCTTTACATAATTATCATTTCAAAGGGCAAACTGAAACTAACAAATCACAAATGTTGTGCTCCTTACTCCCTTCCTGGTCCGTCCAGCACAGCTGTTTTGAGGATGCACAAGATTCTAATTCTGCTCTTCCATTTCTTCCCCTTTCAGGATTTCCTCCGCATTTCCCTTCCTCTCAGGTTAACTCCAAGCAGGGACATGCTCCACCTGTACTTCCTGCCCCTGGTCTTTATTCCTAGTGCTTCCCATTGATTCAACTTACCATTAGTAGTGACACAGAGGAGAAAGTGCCATGAATAATGCTTTTAGGCAGCTCCATAATATCATGACTTTCTAACACCTCCAGGAACATAAACCTTCAACCAGGAATAAGGAGGAACAAAGGTTCAGAGAATGAGAAGACAACTTCAACTGAAATGAGGGAGCAAGAGGGAGAAAGTCTACATATCCTCACATTTTGTGGTATGCTGGTGCTACCCTGGAGGTAGGAGGATAGTAGAGAAAGTGGAGGATAGTAGAGGAAGTGGAAAGACCCAACTCCACCTTCACCCTCCTCTTCTGAGTTATACGTAGGAATAAAACACTTGCCTGAGATGGTGAAACAGGTCTATGATAGATCCAGGGTATGAGACTAGCTACTCTGATTCCTGTCCCTGTGTCATATCCACTGACAACACTGCCTCACTTAATAGGGTAAAAATTGGCATCGTGTTAGGGTGGAAAATTCTGTGCCTCCACCACATTGACTGCTCCCTCACTGAAGTCAGTCCTGTCTGTTCATAAACTCTGCTACTGTACCTCCTAGTGTTAAATTCCTCTTGGATTAGGGATGAGTCCAGGATGGCTGGATTTCAGCAGTTTTCTCTTGCTTATGTTTTGAGCCTTTCTAGACAACCACAGCTTGTTGTTCCCAATGAGACTAATTCCAAATGAGCCAATAACTGCTTTCACATAAAACAGCTGCTTTCAGCTCCCTATCTGTACAGCACATTAGCCTTCACTTTTTAAATTTTAAATTGTCAGTTGTGCTGTCACCCTGTGTTTAAACCAGCTGTATGCTTTCACAATTATAAAATAATGTTTAATGGCTTGAAATTTCACAGGGTAGAAAAGTATAAAATGCCAGTTGAAGTTGTCATCTTCTCTGTGAAAATAAGCTGCACAAACAGGTCCTTCGCCAATGCCCCAAACTCAGGCCCCTGAGGGGTGCTCAGCATAGGTCTGATTTTCTGTCCAGAAAAGTCATTGTAGAGATACAATCCCACTAGCATCTGGGAACACTCATTTCCTAGAAGTAGGTCATGTACTTTCATGTAGAAGACCCATCCATTGGATGGAAGAGTTTTAAAAATTGAGGGAAAAAAATGTTTCATAGATAAATTAGATTCTTTAGATTCAGAGATTCTTAGATTCTTTAGTAAGACATGCCACTTTGGAAAAAAAAAAGAATAACCAATAAACTATTTCATTCTGCAAATTTGACAGAAGCTTTTGACTGTTTTCAGCTTTTGACTATTTTCAGTGTTTTTCCATATTCTTTTATGGCTGAAAGCAATTCAGCATAGATTCATAATTTTTGCATCACCTCATCTCCATTTTTTGGATGGAAACAGCCTCATAACAATGGGATATTTAAGTGTGACTGTGGCTGTAATATAAAGGACTGTTGAGAGCATGAAGACTTCTACTTTGGAGTAAGGAAGGTAGCAAGGTATGGTAAGGCCTGGGTGCTCCTTGAGGGCCATGGGGGCTCCTTTTGGGGACTGGCTGCACAGGGGCCTCATAACCAGGGCCCACCCCCTGGCTCTAACCAGGGAGCAGGGCAGGCAAAGGGGCAGCCAGAGGGAACCCCCAGAAATTGGGCATCGTCTTGAGACTGGAAATAGGTAGAAGTCACACCAGAACATCTGCAGGTGGTGGTCAGGATGTGGCCCATCAAGAGGAACTGAGGTTAGACACAGCCCAGGATGACTGGGCAGGTCCATGGGGACAAGACGGTGAATGAACAGAATATCAAAGACTTGTGTTTGTATTGTGAGAAAAGGTCACTAACATTCCCTCTCATAAAACAGGAACATTGATCCAGTCCTGGTTTAATGAATCAATGACATATTTAAATATTCTTGGAAGTCTCCTATCCAGTGGTCAACACAGATGAGATTACAGTACTAAGCAGAGAGCTCTACTTTCAGTGCTGCCTAAAGGCAGGAGACACTCCAGCACATTGAAACAAGGACTGATCACAATTATAGGTGGTGTTCAATGGGAAAAACGTACAAGCATAACCATGGTTTAGAGTTTAAACTCAGGCAGATAAAATATTGCATTTCTATGCTTCCAATTAGTATGAGAAAGATGTGTTCTTGGCGATTTCTCCTTTATGCTCATTTGAGAAAGAAGAGTTAATTTAACTACAGTTAATTTCATGCCCTCTATAATGTACCCAATTATATTGTCCTAATTATTTCAAGCTCTCATGTGCCTTGGTTGAGTGCCTTTTTTGGAAGGGGATATTAAATAATGATTATCCTCCTCATTAATACAATGCACGATAAAGACAAAACAAACAAGACATGGCTGAAAGGCATAAATACCATTTATATTTTTTACTCACTTTCCCTTCCAATCTTTCCATGACAGCAGTAACATTAGTCATGGACACATAAGGAGGCTGGGAAATTTTTTGTCTTGACTTGTCATTCTGGTTTTCTCTTGTTAGTGTGTTAGGGTGTGGGCATCCTAAAAACTGGGCTTTTCTAAGAAATCAGCTATCCTTAACCTATAGCACTAGGTTATAAGTGCAGAAGTTGATATTTGATTTAGTTCTAATTTGTCCTTGTTTTATTAATTTGAACAATGAAGCATAAAGGAGCAGGTCATAGTAAAGAATAGGGCAGGGGGGTCATATTCATGTCTTATGCATGAAGACTAAGATGTGGCAGAAATAACACTATCTCATCCATATAAAGGTAAACAGGTTTTGGAGATGGTGTATGAGTAAGATATGTCTTCCCATACTTCACTCCAAAACAAGGTAGTGTTTAATTCATCAATTTTCAGGTATATTGGCCAGTTCTGTTCATGTCACTACACACAAAAGACTCAAAACAATTGACCTCTGTCTTCTGCTATCTTGCATGTGCATCCAGATCTTAGACAGATGCTGAAGTCTCTGTCCTTCTCTATGTGCCGTATTGCTGAGACCCAACACTCATGTGGTAGGTGGGCTCATGATGAAGGTCTCCATCTCTGGAGATATTCAAGACCCGTCTGGACACCTACCTGTGGGACCAGCTCTAGGGAGCCTGCTTTGGCAGGGGGTTGGACTCGATGATCTCTTGAGGTCCCTTCCAACCCGTACAATTCTGTGATTCTGTGACAAGCAGCAGTGTTGGGATACAGAGAACAGCATATCTGGTTAAGATAGCAACCTTCAACTATCATGCAATTAAGCAACATGCCGTGGTCTTTCCCATTCTGTGAGAGGTCTGTCCACAACACTGAATATCTGAGAGCTGGGCATGAGTAACAAGCACTGTGACCAGAATAGATGCTTTAGTCTGGATACTGTTGCACCAATAGTGGAACTGTCCCCAGTAATCTCAGATAAGACATAAATTAATAATAGACTCATAGAATGGTTTGGGTTGGAAAGGACCTCAAAGATCATCTAGTTCCAAACCCCCTGCCATGGGCAGGGACACCCTCCACTAGATCAGGTACCCCAAAGCCCCATCCAACCTGGCCTTGAACTTTTCCAACCTTGGGGGATCCACAACTTCCCTGGTCAACCTCTTTCAGTGTCTCATCACATTCATCATAAACATTTCTTCCTTATATTCAATCAAATCTACCCTCTTTGAGTTTAAAACTATTCTGCTTTGTCCTGTCACTACAGGCCCTGGTAAAAAGTCTCTCTCCATCTTTCTCATAAGTGACCTTTAAATATTAAAATATATATTTTACATATTATAGATAAATATTCAATATACTGTCTTTCCAGAGCAGTCTCTTCTCCAGGTTGAACAATCCCAACTCTCTCAGCCTTTCAATCTGTCTTCACTGAAGATGTGCTCCAGCCCTCTGGTTTTCATGGCCCTCCTCTGGACCCCCTCTAATAGGTCCACGTGTCCTGTATTAGGGACCTTAGAGCTGGATGCAGTACTCCTGGTGGGGTATCATGAGGGTGGTGTAGAAAGACAGAATCATCTTCCTCACCTTGCTGGCCATGCTGCTTTTTATGAATTCCAGGACATGATTTGCTTTCTGGTCTCTAAGTGCATGTTGCCAGCTCATGTCCAATTCCTCATCCAACAATATCCCCAGGTTCTTCTTTTCAGGGTTGAATATATATATAAGGGTCCAGATAGGACATCGGGCAATGTTGGTTCATATAGTTTTCACTCATGCAAACTTTGTGGAGTGCAGAAATGCATCTGAAGCAATCCCAGAGATAATTTCTTCATTTTGGTGAAACTAGATCAGCAGAAATGTAAAGGAAATTAACGGCTGCCAGTGTTGTCTGTAAATCTCAAGCAACTGGGTAACAATGTGCTATTTGGAGTTGGAAAGTGTAGCTGGCCTTTGGTAGCCTCCTCCTTCCCACCTGTTCTGCATATTGCTTAAACAGGAAGATGAATAATGAATCGGCCCTTTCAGATTCTACCTCATCTGGAAAAGAAACTGCAAGACTCATCAAGCACAAGGTAATAAAAACATGTGCAGACAGAAATACCCTGAGTCTACATAAGCTGATGTTGCTTCTACTATTTGGCTCGTGTAAAGATTCTTTAAATCCTCTTACAGTAAAAGGCTGTAGGGGAGTTTGCTGTTGGACTGATAAAAGCTTGCTGTCTCTTTTGTAACAAGCAGCAAAGCCGCGTTGCTGAGTCACCTTCGGTGTGAGCTCACTCTTCTTTTTCTTTGCCAAGCAGCAGGTGTCACAAGCCTTTTCTGATGCAACTGTCAGTAAGTGCTCTGCCGTCATTCACTGTCACTTGGCATCATGGGCAGAGCTAGCTGATGATATGAAGGAGAGAGGGTCAGAGTCTGGTACCAGAGTACAGACAAATTCAGAGAAACATTAACTCTTTGAGAAGGAGCACAGCCCAAATTCAAGAGATGAGGTGGTGCAGAAAACAAAAGAAGAAAAGGAAAACTCTGCTGCAGGAACATTATTTTCTTTACCCTGGGCAGAGTTTTTGGCAAGTTTTGTGCAGCCAAGCACATTCTGTTCAGCTAAGCAAAGGCACAGACAAAAATAGACTACCCTACCAGGTGAATATTTGTACAAGCTCTTCTTGGATGAAATGCACTTGGAAGCAACACGGATCTGGGCTCTGGCCCAAATTAGACTACGATTCCATGTGCAGATATTCAGCGTGATACAGTGGCTCCAGTCACTCTTCATCAGATCAATGCCTTTCTCCACTGCTGGCTCGAAAAGCTGGCGATCAATACAGTCTGGGTAAGCCTGGTGGATCAGTATCCATGTAAGTGCATCTATCTCAGCTTTTTCAGGGGATGTTCATTCTAAGCATTTGAAAAAAGTGTAGTTTTTCCCTCTTTTATTTTGACCGTCCTTGGCTAAATATAGTCTAGATGCTCATGGAGACCATGTTCTTTTCTAGTTCACTGGCTAGAGAATATTGCCTTGGTAATGAATAATAAATGACTGATAAAGCACCAAAAAATTTGGCCCAAAGTGAACACTATGTGATTTTATGAAAGTTTTCTCCTTCCACAAAGGTATTCAACCAGGGAAGCACATCTTTTATTAGGGCAGCACTTCGGGGGAAATGCATCCTCATGCCTAGGAGAATTTCTTGAAGAAGAGTTAAACCAGAAAGATTATATATAAGAGAGAAAGCAACCTGTGAGCCATCACCCCTGAAATGGAAATACAGATTTTCTAACTTCTTTTTGCCTCATATACAAACATGCATACATAACATGTGTATGTATATACAGTCCAGTGGTTCAAGTCCTTGCTCGTGTAGGGCATATATCAATTTTTCATCAGAGACTACTTGTAGTAGCCTGACAAGGACTAGGTGCAGTAACCATCTTGCCTGTCCAGTGTAGCACCATTAAGCAAATACTGTGACTCACCATGCAGCTTACAGGGAGATTATGTGCTTAGAGTGGGATTCAAAGCAGGTTGTTTTCTGAGCAGGGAGCTGCAGTGTGTAGCTAAGAGATAACCAGGAGAGAAATGTATGGCATGGGTGGGCAGCAGCAGGATGCATGTCTCCTGAATCCACACTACTGATCCAGATCTGTGGTGCTGTGCCAAAGGTTACGTGCTTACAACCAGGTTGGGATTTTTTTGAGGACTCCAAAAGTCTAGTTTTCTTTGAAAAGGTGACAGGGTTTTTATTATCATTCATAATGTTCTTCCACCACTGCTCTTACAGAGTTCTCGGTGGCTGAAGGACTCACCCAGGATGCAAGTGATCCTGGTTCAAGTTCCTCCTTTAACTGGGGAAATGCTGTTAATTATCAGCAATTACCAAGCTGGCTTTGGGCTACCCTCCTGAGCTCTTGATGAAGCTGAGCAGCTGTAGCAGACGATTTAAGAATTCCTGGGACAAAAAGCAAGCACAAGCAGGCTGACTGTGGTCTCCTTGGAAGGGGGAGACTTGGGTATTTGTCACTGTCAGTTTAATAGATTTTCCTTGACACACTCACTGGATATAGCACACATATTTTGCTGATGGGACCAGATAGAAGCTTAGGTAGAATCTGATTTCTTTTGGCTGTCCTTGGAGAGAAATAAAACAGAGAATGAACATTTGCTAGATTACAGACTCTGTTGGTATTACCTTTATAACTTCATTTTCTGTTCTAGAAATAGCCTTGCTATGTCTGAAGAGGACAGAAACTCTTCAAGCTCTTCCTGAAGCTGATCCAGCTGACAGTTCTTCACAGGAGTTTTGTTGGACATGTCTAATTCTCAAAGTAGTCTATAACATTTTTTTCTACTAAGAGCTTTGAGGATCAAAATGGGTTGTAGGATTCCTGTGCTTAGCCTTGATAAATAGATCCTACCTCTTCTCCAAAAATGCAAAGTCCCGTCAGTACCAACCACCAGAATATTTATGATCCAGCAGCGCTATGCTTCCCTATCCATTTGCTGCTGCTTTTCAAACCGGGAAACCTCTTCTCAATCCTTCACATAGACATTTGGCATAGACCCTTGCCCATGGCACTCTGTAAGTCTGCTGCCCCTGGGCAGATTTCTGCCATGGAGCACAAGTGAAGACCATAAGTCCTTGTGTCCACCGTGGACTTGCTTATTCTATCCATTTCTTTTCTGCTGTAGTTCATCTCTTTGAAGCAGGAGAAGATGCTGATCAGTAGAAGTATTTCAGTGTTCCCCCATCCCCTTCAACAACTCCAGTTGACTTCTGACAGAAAAGCAGCCAGCTGTTTGCCTTGAGCCCCGCACACCAAGCCAAGCCAAAATTAGTGCAGCGGTAAGACAGTGTGGATTGTTGTGTTAACTGCTGTCTACCCGTCATCCAGCTCCAGGGATGTTTATTTCATGATAAGTCTGTGTTCGTCTTTGCAGGAGTACCAACTCCAACAAACTGCTCCTGAAAGATGGTTTAAAATGACAGCAGTTCCAGTAAAAAAGTGGGACTAATGTAAAATGCTTTGTGAAGATAAGCTTGGTTTACTGTTGCCTGGAGAGATTCCTTGCCTGAATTACTGTATTTTGAATCATTTTGAATATGACTGCAAAACTTCTCTTAAGCAGCACTCCTTTCCTGTTATTCTTGTTTACATCTGTTCACTGTAGCAATGGATATTTTTTGGCTCCCAGCAGTTATGCAGCATGACACTTGGCGGATAGATGTCTGTGCGTGCAATAGCTACTGTTTTCTGAAGACTCATTTGGCCCTTGTCCCCTCTGGGTGAGACAAAAATATAAATATATCGCTATAAACTGCTTGCCAGCCTTTCACTGCTACTGTTACCTTTCTGAATGACATTGCTTATGCTTCAGCTCTGCTCTGAACTGAACTTGTTTAGAAAAATTTAAAGGATTTGATTTTAAGCCTGAAATTTATTGTGTGCATGCTTGCTGAATGACAAGTTGTGCTTCTATCTAGTCAACAGCGTATCTGTCCTTTGTAAGTAGCATGCTGTTCATATGTGATACAATTATTTCCACTAACTGCTCAAAATCCAACTGATCACTCTCACAGCCATAAATGAATCTGTTTGACAACCTGTTCTCTGCACAGTAGGTAGTCTTCCACCCGCCAGCTAATTTATCATTGCATCTGCCTTGCTCTGCCAAGGGATATGTTCCAGTGCATTTATTCTCCTTCTAAAAGCTTGTGACTGGGCATTATCTTGGGAGGAGAGACACATAGAAGAACAAAAATTCTATGATGTATCCTTCTGTCTTTGTGAAACTCTTGCTCACAGCGTCTCAAAGAGTTCTCCTCCCTCAGCTGTTTTTGTTCCCTTTTAAAAGCTGTACTTCCCAGTAACTGCAGAGACCCTCAGGAGCCCAGCTGGGTGGCCCCAGCTAGAGGAGAATGCTTCTCAGTGTTGGTGAGAAGTGCTTAATTGATATTAACATGGATGGAAGTGGTCTGCTCAGCCATAGGGCAGACGTCATTTGGTACATTTTCCTTCCCTCTAATGGTATAGTGCTCATGCAACCTGAAAGGACCATCTGCAGATCTTTGAGATTAGTGCAGGCCTGTTTATTGTTTGGCTTTTCTGTTGGTTTCCTATCTGTCTGGATCTGCTGTGCTAATCGCCTTGATATATGAATGTCAAGGCTGCCTAGATATCCTAGCAAGCAGCAGATTTTTCAGCATGCATTTCTTCCTAATTTAAAATAAGTTCAAAAACTTGCTGAACTGAGCAGCCACCACAGTGGGAAGGCCTTCATCACCCAGACTGCCTGATACAAGCTTTTCTGCCATGCTGCTAAGTAGTGTTTTAGCAGTCTGAAGTCTTCAACAGTTTGCATTATTTTATTATTATTATTATTATTTTTATTTTCCTCAGAGTTCAGGTTCAAGACCTTTCCTGACACATCTTTTCCCAGTTCAAGCTGAAGGTATGTGTCTGATTCACAGAAAGACAGAAAAGTTCATAGATGATGGCAAGGGGTCAAAATAGAAGGCATCACTTGCGAGTTAAGGCTATCTTTTTGATCCCCTGTAAAATCTGGGTCTTCACTCTCTGGTAATAGGATCTCCTATGTTTTAGCCTTGTCTCGTCACGTACATAGGAGGATTAACACTGCCAGAAGGGAAATTGAAGATGCCACTCATAAGAATGGACAGGGCAGTAACTTATCAATAACAGTATCGTCCTTTCACCTAACTGACTCTAACGCAGAGACATGTCTTGTTTCTATTAATATTTCATAGAACCAGCTGGTACTACTACATCCAGCCAGTCCCAATGAACTTCATTTCAGCCTTTTTATTAGCTTATAAATGTGATAGGGTTGATGGATACCATTTAATGGAACGCTTTCCACCCTGCTCCCCCTCCCTTCCCACTCTGAAAAGTCTGACATTCATAAATTGAGGAGGTCAGTAATTTGCATCCAGCTGAGTGGCTGTCTGGCTTTAATGAGATGATTTGTAACCATAAGCACTGCACTGCAGTGGCGTCTGGTACAGGGGGAAGAGGAGCACGTATGCAAACTCCAGCTGAGATGAGGGAGAGGTGCTGTGAGGGAGGAAAAGCACATGGATCAGAAAACAGAAGCAGGGCTGGAATGACATAAGGAGCTCCATTAAATGTAATACAATAACGTTGGCCTGGATAGCATAAGAAGAACCAGTGGCTGGCTGATGCAAGCCAGTGAAACTCCTGTTACATAGGTCAGGCAGGCAGCTTGCAGGATTGCTCTTATCCAGAGGTCTTCCGAGTAGCTGAAAATAACAGGTTCATTTTTGCCAGCTTTAAGCTCTCAGTGTCCTTATTGCACAGCTCTGTCATTCCTCTCCCACTCCTTATATAACAAAAAACCCTTTCCAGACCAGGAAGATGCTGCAGGGGCTAAGGAGGTTATATGTTGTATTGTTGGCACATTCCCCATCATCTATATTTTCAGCCTGCTTTCCTAAAAAAGTGGATCATTCTCTGTGTATGTGTTCTTCCTCCATCTGATGCATTTTTAACCCACTGGCTCTTCTAATTTCAGTCACACAAAGCAAATTCCTGCAAGTCTCAGGCAGGCAGGTAGGAGAGAGAAGATGACTATTAATCCTTTCACTGGGGGAAAGACTCAGAAGAGAATTCTTCTGGGACAGAAAGATTTTTATTTCCCTGGCTTTGATAAAAGCTTTGCTTGGCATCTGTTTCAGATCAGACAACCACAAATCTCACCACAGGCACAAATCCATAGGAAACCAAGCTGCACTAGCTCTCCTGCGCACACAATTACTTTCTCTGGCTAACTATGAGACTTTTGCACCTCCAAAAGACTATCTTTCCCTTGTCTCCAGGGTTCCTCCCTTCTGTAGTAGCAATTCTCTGGGATCCTCACGTGATATTTGATCATTAGGAGTCCCAGCTGTAGAGGACTATGTTTCTTTAACCATGTCTCCAGCTGTCTTGACTTATTTGCAGCAGCCCAGCTGGACCAGTGTAGTTTTTCTTACAGCTGCCATGGAGTAGCTTGCATCAGCTTTACGGTTTCTATTTTTAATTCATTACCTATTTTATGTTACAAAAACTAAAAAGGCCAAGAGTATGAACTGATCTGCTCTGCTACAATCCCCTTCCAAGGAGAACATGCTGAAGGGAGGCAGGGGGCCTACTGCTTTGTCCTAACCCACTCTGTCTCCCTGTGCGGTTTTTGGTGCATGATGATGTTCAGCCCAAAGCCCATGTATAAGGGCCCCTATCTCTGGCACAGCCTGAAGTCCGGTCACTTTGTGAGGAACAGCCATGCCCACCACAGGCCCCCCACTCCTTCCTTTGTCAGTTTGTATCAGGTGGCATTAGGCCCTAGTTCATCTCACCTTTCTCAGTGATGACCTCACATCCCCTTCCTCATCTGCCCCTGGAGCACAGACATCCTTCCTTCCAGGCAACAAAGAGCTTTTCTCTCCCCCTGTCCCGAGCTCCTTCTGTAAAGCATACATGCTTCGTGTGCTTCCTTCCCTGCAGATGTTTGTAACTGCAACATAACCCCTTCCTCCCCTTCCCTGGGGAGACATGTTACCTCTATGTTAAGTAACAGGGATTTAAGTTGCAGGGATGTGTGGGTGGCCTTCAGAAAGCATGCCAGTAAGATGTTTCTCAACCAGATTTTTAGTTCCAACAGAAAAAGAAGAACAACACAGCTCTACTTAGCAAGCAATAACAATAGTCTACCCTCCTTTGGGACAGAAGGTGCCTTCAATCACTCCAGGGAAAAAGCTTCCCCTGGGTAAGATGAGTATCCCTGTAGAAGGCTCTTTTTGAAAAAAAGCCCTATCCAGGAAGCAGGTCCCCCAACTTCTCTACCTATTCCAGCTGTAAGCTGACAGTATCTCTCATAGCTTTCTCACAGCAAGACCAACTGCTTTGCCAGATCCTTAAAAAGTACCCATCTACTGTGCTATTTAAGCAATGTATCATCTGTCAGAAAAGAATTAGTTTGAGGATAGTCCTAATGTTAAGAAGAACATAAATAAAGTGTAGATGGAACAGAGAACTGTGAGGGGGTAAATGAATTTCTACTGTTCCTCTAATGCACACTGTCTCCTCTTTGTCTAGCAAGTATCCCACAGACGATCACCTCTCAGCCAGCAGTGTACTTTTGTGTAGCCATTCAAGCTAAGAAAAACCTTGAAACATTCATTGGTGCTATTCTATTATTTTCCCAATCATGTTTCCTTGACTTGAGTTGTCCTGTCCCATTGATCAATAGCAGACGTCACCTAGCATGAGACATGTTTTTGGATTGATTTAGAGTGCTTACTAGTACCAACTTCTAAATCACTTTGCTGATCTTCCTCTGATGTTAGCACTGGATATGGTCTTAGGCTGGGGTTTTCAAAGGAACACAACAACTGAGGAGTCCAAAACACTTAGAGCTCTCCATTCCCTTTTGAAAATCATGGGCAAGTGTGCCAGAAATTAACTTGCTTTCAATTACAATGTTTTCAAGCCCTTTAAGGTGCACATAGCTACTTTATGGGCTTTTCAGAGGTGCCTTTCAGAAGTTGTGTATTTGGAAATCCTCTTAGAAGCAATTCGGCATCTTTGCTTGCCTAAATTCCTTTAAAACCTGACTCAGCATCCTGTGATACTCCTCTGTGTGTGTGAGAGCAACACCATAAAGAGTGCGCTCTCAGTGAATGACTGATGCTGTGTGAATGTGTGGAATACAAGCCAAATCCCATATGCAAAGGCTCATATGTAACAGTCATATAACCCAGCCATCCGTTTCTTCAGCCGTTGTCACAGTAAAACTGTCATTTCCTAGTTCAAGAGTCTCTGTCACATCCTTACCCTTGATACATACTCAGGGAAAGTGTAGGATTCATGAGGTAAATGGAAGTGTGATTCAGGAACTACATCAACTAAAGGAATTAAAATGATCCCAGCAGTGGCTTCTGTCTATTTTGATATTTGGAATGGATAGCTGGAGTTCCTCACATAATTTAGGTTACATTACCATTTTCCAGGAAAAATCCACAGTCTGGATTCAGTTTGCATAAATAGGAGCTTCAAAACCAAAGTTTAAAACACCTCATTCCATTCTTGCCAACTTCCAGCTGAAGGATATTTCTGATCATGAATTGTAATGGTGGAAAATATTGACTGATTCAATCAGTGCAAGCGTGAGACAGACAGACACATAGACCATTTCCGAGGAGATATATCCTGTTTCCTATGACAGGCAGCTTTCTTATTAAAATTATCCCTGTATATACATTCTTTATTCAAGCATGAAGTGTTCATTACAAGTCTCTACATAAATAATGTACACTTAAAATGGTTCCCTCTGCCATAAATATTGACCTTGGTTAATAATTGACTATGGGATTATATGTCTGCTCCCCATAAACACTACTGACTGAGGCTCCTGCCTCTTCCCATCGGGTTTCTTTCCTTTCACTCCTGTAATTTTTAGTGAAGTTATACTGATAACCATCAGTGTAATGATGACACAGATTCGGACCAGAATATATAATAAACACTCTTCCTCTCTCAGGTCATTGCTCAGTGTCCCCAGTCATTTCACTGGAAAGTGTGAAAAAACCCCAAAACCTTCTGAATTCACTTTATAGTTTAATCTGTGGTTTCTCTCTGGGTGCTTCTGTAATTCTTGTCCGTTTCTGCTTTAACCTTTAGTTAACATTATTCAAATAAGACATGTCTATCTGTCATTTTGTGAAGCTGGTTCATGAAAAGCATTGAAAAGAGCAGAATATGGACAAAATTTACTAGTTGAAATGCAGTGGAGCCACGGCACTCCTGGCATATGAGGCTTCATAGCTTCACGCTTGACAAATCTGTACTGCCCATGCTGAGCACTTGGAATATTCTACACATTCATGGAGGAAGAAAAACTGAACCATAGGAAAATGGTGCCTGGCAGAGATAAGGTTTATAATGTCAATTGTGGCCGTGGCTCCTGAATAGCTTGTGCCTCTACAGGCCTTTACTCCACAGCCTTTAGGCTGAACATGCAGGAAAAATGACTCATACCTCATACAACAACATACCTTAGCTATCTAGAATGAGTTGCCCATAGAGATTTGCCTGGGCCTTGTACATTGGATGAAAACTGCATGCTAAGATAAAATGTGCCAAATATGTGCCACCATATCCATGGTATTCAGGTGCCAAGGAGCAGTGAGGAAAAGTCTTTGCAACAGCCTGAACATATTTCATGAGTATGTTTAATGTTCTAAGTTCTGATAGGACTTTCCTCTTTTGGACATTCTGCAAATATGTGTCACTTATAATGCTGTGGTTGTTCCTGCAGTTCCCAACTTTTCTCCTTCCTCTGGTGACACAGTTATAGCCACTCCATGTGGGAGCTGAGAAAACTGTGTATCTTCTGCTCTTAGACTTTGCAATTCCTAGCCCAATGGCTTCTTGCTCTGAAAGAGAGATATGGAGGATGCTGTCCAAAAAGCAACATCTATATATGGAGACAGTGAATACACAATGAGGTAGGAGATGGTGACCAAAATGTGCAGCATTGTTTGTGAGTCCTTAAGGACCAATAAAAAATAATAGAACTGCAACTGTAAATAGCTTATTACAAACATCCAATTTCTATGCTTGGAATTCAGGACTCTGTCCAGACCATAAAATTAATCCTCATTGCCTGCTGGACCTTGGAAGCTGGGCCCTTCTGCCAAAGGTCACTCAGTTCTCAGCGGTGGCATCAGTACCAATTTGTTTCAGCTCCGTGTATAAACATTTGCTGCGCTTGGTTACCAGTTGGGATTGCATGAAGGACATTGGAAAGAAGGGGCAAAGTGCCACAGCCCATTCATAGCTAAGAATTTCACCTTAAGGAAAGGCACGTAAAAGGATCTAGGTACTAAACCTTACTTATCCGGTGATGGTTAGTAGAAGGAAAATACCAAAAAGATTTTGCCTTCAGCTAACACTTGAAATTATTGGTGAAGGAATAATGAGAATTTGTAGTCACAGTTGAGGTTAGATGTGGTAAAATATGGTTTATGTTCAATAACTACTGTTTTTAATTTTTACTATGCCAATAATAATAATATTTCTAATATTTTTTCAAGGATTTGGGAATTTTAATTATTATTATATATTAGTCAAGAATATTTAGAAATGCGTAAAGTGGCCACACTGATCTGCTGTTTTATTTGTTTCATAAATTTCCACTCATGTAACATGCAAAGATGTGGTAATCTGACCTGTGAGAGGAACAAACCAATAGCCCCCTCTTACTTCTCTCATGGATCATCATGTAACTCCCTAATCAAACTTTCAATTTAAAATTCTACTGCAAACAATGTTTAACGTGGTTCTATGGACAATTCCATAGAATCATAGTATGTATTGGGTTGGAGTCATCTGGCTTAACCTCCACTACCGTCTCTGGGCAACCTGTTCCAGTGATACACCACCCCCATTTGGAAGAATTTTTTCCTAATATCCAACCTAAATCTCCCCTTTTCTAGTTTAAAGCCATCACCCCTTGTCCTATTGCTACATGCCCTTGTGAACAGCTCTTCCCCAGCTTTCCTATAGGCACCTTCTGGGACTTTCACATTAGCAAGTATATAACATAGTCCCTAAGGGAATAAAAGGGATGTAGATATGTAGATATGTCCTCCTGAATTAAACAAATTTGTTGCTAACACCACAATCTCTTGATAAGACATTTTGCTTCCCAGTGTTGTCTTAGGTAGTAAAAACCTGTTACTGAACAAACAAGTATAAATTAGACAATGCCTAACTGCACAGCTGTCATGCTCTTAGAACAAAGATGAGATGTCTTGTCCCATACCCCCATACCCTAAGAGCACAAAACCAGCCAAAGACTCTGTCAAGATTCAGCATAAGGTGACAGTGTGGCCTTCAGAAATGAGACTGAAGGCACAGACATGTCTGATGTGTCCAGGCCAGCGAGTGGGCTGCTCTAACACAAATCCACATGCTGAAGTGCACTTTGTCTCCAGGCTGCTGGGAGCCCGTGCCTCTGGCTGTGCCAAAATGGGCTGATATTAATGCAACTGCTGCTCCTCATCAGATAACAAAACAAGGTAGACATTCATACCAGCTGTTTGAAGCCCAAGTGTTAGCAGCCTTCCTCAGGGTTGATGATGCCAGTGTTTGTCAGTAGCAAAGAATGAATGTGAATATTTTCACATTCAGTTTAACCCACAACATCAACACCAAGTGGGAAATGGATGAAAAACTCAAGGGTGCTCTTATTAGTCAATTATTGGAATTACATTTTTACACCAGCAATCTGTGTTCCCTGGTTGCTTGACAGATACTTAGTAGACAATTTCAAACTGTCGCTGCACAAGGTACCAGGTACAGTCCCATCCTAGTTGGTACAATGCAAGGCCACACACCAAGTGTGTTTTCCCCCATCTACTCTGGCCTGATCAAGCCCCACCTGGAGTATTGTGTCCAGTTCTGGGCTCCTTGATATAAAAAGGACAGGGATCTCCTGGAGAGAGTCCAGCAGAGGCTACGAAGATGATTAAGGGCCTGGAGCATCTCCCCTACAAGGACAGGCTGAATGAACTGGGGCTGTTCAGCCTTGAGAAGAGAAAGCTAAGAAGGGAGCTTATTAATGTTTAGAAATATCTCAAGTGCAAGACACAGGGGGAAATAGCCAGCCTCTTTTCAGTGGTCTGTGGAGACAGGACAAGGGGCAATGGCTGCAAGTTGGAGCGTAGGAAGTTCCGCACCAACATGTGGAAGAACTTTTACCCAGTGAGGGTGACAGAGCACTGGAATAGGCTGCCCAGGGGGGTTGTGGAGTCTCCTTCTCTGGAGATATTCAAGACCGGTCTGGATGCCTACCTGTGTGACCTGTCCTAGGGAACCTGCTTTGGCAGGGGGTTGGACTTGATGATCTCTTGAGGTCCCTTCCAACCCATGCAATTCTGTGATTCGCTGATTCTGTATCTGCTCACTTCAGTGAGCACACCTCTTCTGATACCCCTAGGCTCCAACAAAGAAAAGGTGGTTCCTCTTGAAGGTGTTATTTTATAACAGGAACCTAAAACATCCATCTGAGCTGCAGTTTGAACTACCTCTTTGCAGGGCTGGAGTGAGAATGCAGAGTCAGGATCCTCTTTTACAGCTCTTTTAAAAGTGGGCACTGCAGAGAAGTCCCTTTTCCTCTCAGCCTCACTCTTCTCCCTCTCTCTCCCTTGGTCTGTGAGCTGAGGAAGGTCTGTCTCATCCTTCTTGTATGTGGAGTGCCCTGCAAAATATGGTCCTGATCTCATCTGTGGTTTCCCGGCTTTATTATAGGACAGAGAAACAATGGGCATTTTATTACCCTGAGTGTATCATTTCTGTTTGAATGCTCCCTCAGCATGGTGTTCTGACTCCAGGCTTGCTGAAAAAGGCTTGCACAGTAATTAAAAGATTGTTAATATTACTAATGCTGTTCTGAGCATAATTCCACATCAAAATACTGCTGGGCCTTTGGGGCCATTTTAAACATCTAAGTATTCTCCCACTTCAAATTCAGCTTCTGTGCTTCCTCTCCACAGTGGATCAAACCAAGGGCCTGAATCCAACCATACTCTGAATGAAGCTCCAGACTGTATAGCTTCAAGTCATCTTCCTATGGATAAAATTGCATGCTGTAGTGCTTTGTGTAACAGACGCCCTTGATCAACTACTGTTGTGCTATGTCATGCAGAAATGCAATAAAATGAACTTTCCCAATTGGTTTATAATTTACACTTATTGCAGCCCCAACAATTCATACCCTGGAGATAAAACTGGTGAGCCCCACTTCCCAACAGAAATTAACCCCAAGTAGAGCTTAGAAAGGCATTCACACTGTGACCCAAAATATGGCTCTCCCCAGAGACCTCCATTGTATTTCTACAATCTAGGGTACCACTTTGTCTGCTGTTCCCTGCTTTTAGAGGCAGGAAATGCAACCTGCAGCTCTCAAAGTCAAGTTAGAATTTTTCTGCCCACCAGGGGCAGGGTTTTTTTTTAAAAAAAAACAAAACAAAGAGCTAATAAGCACAGTGATGATCTGATTTCCATAAAAACTCAGTTCCTGTTTTGGCACAGAGCTAAATGGCTAGAAGTCCTAAGGACTGTATACTGGTTTCTTTCAAAATCTGTCATAGTGGGAGCTGCTGGATGGTGAACACTTGTGACAATCCGCCCTTGTATCCGCAACGTTAGCAAAAAGTTTGGCACCTGGTGCTTAACTATGGTGAGGGTGTGAATATCAGAGATTTTGCCAGTGGAAAACCAAGATTGGAATTGATAGTTTGAACCAGGTGTAGTAAAGTTTTTGGAGGTTTTTCACATTGCTGCTGCAATGTAAGGATCATCTGAGACAGAGTTCCACAAACAGGTTTCCCCAATGTCTGGCCCATCAGAGGACTCATGGAGGGTTGTAAAAGCGGCTCAGCCTTGGATTGCCTTGAGGCCCCATCTCCTCAGAAACAACTCACAGGGAGCTGTGTAGATAGCTTAGTCCTGAGTTGTCCTGTAAACCCAGACTGGACAGGGCAGTGCTGCATAATTCAACCAACCGAAACCTGGGTTGAGCCTTGAATTCCTTCAACAAACAACATGCCTTGAGTGCCGATCAAGCCGCTATTCAACTGCCTGGCAGTGAGATAAAGGCAAGCCGAGGGTCATTTGGTTTCAATAGGCTCAGACAATGCAAGGATGTGCAACAGATAGGGAGCAAGATAAGGGGAACACTGCTAATGGCAAACATGGAAGGTGGCATTGTCCAGCACAGTCCTGCCCACTGTCATGTAGGTCAGATATAAACCCCTTGGATTTAGTTTGAGAGGGGGAGCCACTTCTCCGACTCTGCGAGGAGCTCCCCAGCCCCCCCACCTCCCCCGCCCTTGGCCGGGATGCTGGAAGAGACCCCTGACCTGGAGAGATGGGTGAGTGAATATTTGCCATGCTTTAATTTTGTGGTCCCTGGTGACCGACTCACACCCGTGTAGTATTTATCGCGCGTGTGAGCTGTGACAGTGTGTTCCATGGGCCTGCTGGGGCTGTGACATTGACCCTTGTGACTTGCCCGCGGGCGGTGACAGTGAGTGAGGTGACTCTGTTGGGGGGCGGTAACGCTGCATGTCGTGACTGCCGTGTTGCCAGCAGCAAATTTTGTGACTCTGTTGTGGCTGTGGTAAGTGTGGTGGTACTTCTAAACTGCAGTAGTGCGTTTCTCCATTGTATCCATGTAGGAGTGATTTATTGAATGCACGTAGGTTTTAAATAAATTCTTATTTTTAAAACCCTGCACTTGCGTGTCTTTCTGTCACATCCAACAGGCAGCATACTGGCTGTTCCTCTCTATTCACTCAAGCTGGTTTCTTTTTAACACTGGAAAAACATTTCTTGACACTCTGTTTAGCCTTGATGAGCCTGGTAGAGTTCACTGTGCTACCCTTCCACTGCATTAATTCTGTCAAGCTAATATGATAATATGAACTAAAATTTGCCAGTAAACATGTACCTAGGGCACATGGAAAGTAGCTTTACCAAATTACAAGCATGTAATTTCTAATGAGTCTCCTGGCTAGGCATAATTTGCGCATCCTCTCCATCTCCTAAAGAGTAAGAGCTGTCTTTTCCATGTGGAAACTGGCACGGCGTTTGTGGCAGCACGAGGTTGTTCCCAAAGACCGATATGAAAGGCAGTTTATCTGTGCTATGGTCAGTGTATCATCCTTCTCACACTTTTTTGAGCCATTTTTTGAGAATGATGAATTGTAGTCATCACTGCATTCAATTAATTTTACTCAGCTGGTTCTTATAGTGCGTTTGTACCAAATGTCCTCTAACAGCTGATAAATCATCCCTGAGTGGCTGCAGAGCCAGTGGCAGTGACATACACTGGACTGACTACATGAATGTGTCACACCATGCCTCTCGCCCCCTCTTTCCAGAAAGATTTTTGTGACCTTTGGTGGCATTTGCAAGAAGCCATTTTATCCTGATGTTCCATGGCTCTATTGATCTCTGTGTAGGATTAATCTTAGACAAACAGGCCATATAATTTATGTAAACTCTGCAGGTAATTAAATTCCTTCCAGCAAAGGTCAGGGCAGAATATTTAAGATTTCATTTGAATAGAAATTACAGTTAGAAATGAAGGAAAAAAAAGAGGGAAAGGAAGAAATTTGGAGCTTGTCATATCAATTATTATGGTGTAATGAAGAGAAGTTGAGTTATTTCTCAAAGGCTAAGATCCAGTCTTCCTCATCTGCACACACAGTTCAGAAATGTTTGTCAACTTACAAGTAACTTTAAGAAATGTTCACATACCTCTAATGCATAGTGAATGAAAACATCAACTTCCTTAAAAGAGATCTGAGACTCTCTATCCTAAATGAGCAAGCCCAATATGCACAAGCATGTCATTGTAATTGGCCGTGATTATGCTAGTCACTCTTCACCAAGGTCTCAAGGCTCATGGAGAGCATTGTTTTTCTGTTTACCTTTCTATTTCACAAATCTTTGGATTTCAGTGTTCAAGCTTGTGTTTTACAAAGAAATAGCATTTTTAGGGAGCAAGCCCAGGCACTGGTGTGAATGCATGGCTTCTGAGGAAGGATGTTGAACTGCACTAGCTATCTTATGTTAAAATTTTATGCTTGGAATACTGTCTTTTTTTGCTTGGCATGTGCCAAAATAACATAATATGGTGCTAGGTTTGCATAATTTCCACTACATAAGGGATTAAATGGTCTTTGTCTGGACACAACAGAAGACTGTGACAAGGTTGAGTGCGGGCCCAGGCTGGGACCAGAGATGTTGAGTGGGTGAAATCCTTGGAGCAACCCAATACATGGAGATGGTTTGAGTAAATGTCACAGTCACCTTCCCCTCCAGCTGAAAGGAATATACATTCAGAGTATTCAGAACCCCAGTATAAAATAGCTCCCAGTTGCAGACCAGTGTGAGTGGCAGAGGTAGTATTTTTCACAGAAACTCTTTTATCTTTGAATGGCTGTTGTAAAATTGGGTAGTGGTTGGTCATCATTGAGAAATGCAATTGTGGTTTAATAAGTGTCATGACATTGCTCTACCTCCCTTCCTGCTGCAGGGATCTCACCAAAGTCTGTTTTGGCTTCACCATCTTCAGGAGCTCTATGTTCCTTGCATCTCACTTTCCAGTGCAATCATCATCTCTTTGTATGGTACTTCTCTCACCCCAAAACCTTTCTCCTCCAACCCCCCACAATACTGTGAACTCTCCACCCAGTACAGTTGCTCCTTACATCTGCAAACTTAACTGCCTGGAAACCACAGTTCATCTCAAAATTTTGTTTGCAGTGTAAAGGGCAAAATGTATCTCAGATTTAAATTCACAGAAGAAAAGAAAAATTCAGGTTGCAAAAGGCTTCAGGAACTCTCTAATCCAACCTCCTGCTTTGATCAGGAGCAGCTTCGATATCAGACCAGGTTGCTCAGGGTTTTATCCAGTTGTATTTTAGAGTCCTGATTCACAGAGACCACACAACCTCTCTTGGCAATCTGCTCCACTGCCTTGGTGTCATCAGGGCAAAGAAGGCTTTCCTTATAACCAGTCTGAAACCCTCTTGTTTTGGTTTGGGCCCATTTTCTCTCATCCCCCATAACTCCCCTCTGCCCTTCCCCCCAGACACCACTGTGAAGACTGTTTTGTGGACAACCTCCTTGAAGGTACTGGCAGACTGCTACACCAGGTGCTCTCGTCCATGCAGAACCTGCCCTGGTCCTTCAGCCTCACCTTACAGGGCAAGTGCTCTGGCCTTTTATGAAAATGGATGCAATATTTATCCCTTAATTCCATTGCCCTTGACCCCCATGTTTCAAAGAACATAGAGGAAGCAAGGAAATCGGCCAGTTTTCTCACTACTGATGCCGTTGGCCAAGTATGAGTCAAGTTCTTAGGAGTAATCCTTGACTTGTTCCTCATAATCTGCAGGTAGCTCTTCTCCTCCTTGAACCTCCTCACTAAGCACAGAGGCCAGTGATGGCTGATGCAAAGAAGGCATTAAGTTCCTCAGCCGTATTGGTGTTTGCTGATATAAAGTTACCTGGCCCATCCAAGTGGGAATTTGACTCCCCGGTACTGTAACCTTGCAAGCACCAGCCATGAAAACTGTGACCACAGCAACTACCATCACTTTGAGGCATTTGGTCACTGTTTGTGACAATCTGTATAACTCTGTGACTGCACAGCCTTTGCAAACAGCAAAATTGCCAAAAGAGGACATGAGCTGTGATTGGAAGAGTTTCAGTTGGAGTGGCATAAACTGGCATTAACACTGATGTGACTCAGAGCAGACCTAGACCCTTTGCAAGGATACGCTGATGTCAGACAGACTTTCCTTCCAAAATCTTGTTGAGTAAAGGAGTTCCAGAAAAGAGTCCTCTATTGACATTTCTTGATCATTGAACAGAGAATGATGGGGTTCCCTGGGTGATGGGCTGTGTGGAATGCAGTAGCTGGCATGCCAGGAGCCAGAATAGACAGCCATGGAGGTGACTTCTGGCCTTAAAACCTTAGAGTCAAGTCATTTAGCAAACAAATGAGATTATTTTGGAATAAATGAATTGAGGAAATCATTGAGTAACAGTAAAAACACTCACCCCATTCAGCAAGTGGTGCCCACTAGGAATTCAAAAGCAAAGAGCACCAACACCTGCACCTTAAACACCAGCCACCCAACTCTTGAGCTTACGCCTAGTTGCTCTGAGATAGCTGCAGCTTCAGATCGGCTCCTGTCACAGTCGCATCTGCCTCGCCAGCTTTGCATCAGCATCTACCATCCTGTAGCTAGCTGCCTTTGCTTCAATTAGAGCCCCATCTGCCTCTCACATCTTTATGATATGATTACAATCACATCTGCTCCACCACTGACTGCTGCTTTCATTATGACTGTAATGTCATACACACCCTTGCGCTTTCTGCTGCTGTTACTGCTACAATGACACTAGCATCTGACTTGGCTTTTGACGCAGTTGCTTAAAGCATCTGCCTCTGTGCTTACTTGAGGACACAGGTGTAGCTGGGCTGTTGTGAACTTAAGATTGATCTAAACCCATGTTTTCTTCACCACTGGCTGTCTTCCATAAGCTTATGGGAAAGACGTGGGATCTCTACAAAAGCAGATATGGAGAGATATTTTCCTGCTCTTGCAGTTGATGTAGCATCTACAGTGTTAGCCTGAGATTTGGAAGAGCTAGGCTCAGATTTATGCTTTGCAACCAATTTGCCAACTAGGTCTGAAGGGATTACTAAGGTCCAGATCTATTGTGTAGTTTTACTCTCAATGCCACATTTGCTGATTTTCTGGTGGTTGGTTTTCACCATGGAAAAACCTAAGTGTCTAAGTGTCCCCATGCAATGGACGAGGAAAGTTAGAAGAACCTCAAGAATTTTCTCAGAAATTGCTGTATTGCGAAAAGGTTTGCCGTAGGAAATTGTAATGACATGGGAACCTCCCTTCATGCAGGATTCATAGCCTGAAACCATCCCCTGGAGGGATGTGTCTGTTTCTTTTCAAAATGCAAGCCGACTCAGTATTTCTTTCACAAACCACAGTTGAAATGCAGTAACAAGTGCCCACATTCTCCTCTGGGAGCAATGGCAGCAGTAAAACCGACGAACAGAGGGATGAGGATTCAGTGGATTTTGGCTATGAGTTTGAAATTACCCCTCCTATGGAAGATTACCTCAAATGTCAATAAAGAGGTGGCTGCATGTGGGGAGCTTTCTCCCCTACAAGCTGCGTAGAACTCACCAGGTGAGAGGGAGAAGGGATGGGCTACACATAAGCAGTGAAGAAGGAGTCTGAGCTGGTAAGTTTGCTGTCATCAACTATGACTCCCATCAGTGGTACTGGAGATGTCTAAGTAGAACAATAACTCAGGTTAAAAAGCAAGGAAAAAAATATAACACTGCGACTCTGTTCTGAAGAAGGACTGTTGTTGCAGGGCATGGAAGTGCAGTAGCTGGTGAAATCCTGTTGCTTATTTGACGTGCTCACTGGTTTTCCCAGCAAATCTCTGTCATACTGTAAAACTCTCCTGCTTACCCACAGAAGTACAGAAACAAACTGAACTTTCCCGTTCGCTTGTAAGTAATCACACTTCCAGGCAAAAAGCTCAGCCCCTCACACATGTCCCCCTCAGGCCTGTCTTCACTGACGTATGCCGGCACACCCACTATTCTTTATTAAAAGCTTCAACCCAAAAGCCATGTAGCCCTGTTGGCATGTGCTGCTCAAGCAGTAAGTCACTGTGGTTGAGCTAATAAACGCTGTTAAGAGGCTGGGCTCTTTAGCACAAGCACAGCACTTGCAAATACATTGATTTGGGTTCAGGCTCATGGGTTTATGGCTCCTAATGTGTCATTTAGTTTGTACAAATCTATATAGGTCTGTCCTAAGATATTTGCATGGCTCTGCTGTCTCCTCATTAGTGAAATACCCTGGAATATCATTATCTCCTTCTTGTCTCCCCTTGTTCTTGTTTACAGTTATATTCCTAACTCCCTGTAGGCACTTCATTACAGTGCTCTACTCTGTTACACCCGCTGCACTGTTCAGTGATGTGGGGAGTTGGGGATGTTGCAGTCTGACACCAGTGGGTCAGGCAGCCCCAAGTTTGCTGAGCTGAATGCACTTCAGTGGCCCTCCTCAAAAGCAGCGGGCTCCGTCTGGATGCTTACATTTCAATATGTGTGCAACATTTGCAGAATCAGGAGTCCAAGTCTGCCATCCAAATGATCTGCAAAAGCAGCTGGTCTTCTGCCTGTCTAGTCAAACCAGACCAAACGTCTGAACCTTTTGAGGTTCGCCCATCGCTAATAATTAATGTCTGACTTTGATAAAGCTGACATTTGGTTTATAAAGGCAGACTAATAAGCTCTGAGAAGGCTTAGAAATCCTATCAAGCAATGTATTGCACTACAAATATTAAAAATTACTGCCAAAATTAACATAATCTACTTCTGGGCACGTTAGTATATTAATCTGATTGGAACCATGACCTCTTTTTGCTAACTTTCCAAGTGACCCTGCCTGGTAAAACTGTGACATTTCTAGATATGTGACAGATAACTGTTTTCACATATCTGTAAAAATACAAGACACAGAGAATGTAGATATCAAAAATAGTGTATTTTTAGGGCTTTTACAATTTCTGTTACAAGCTTCTGTGTTATGTGAATGCCCTTTGCATATAGGGAGTAGCCGTATGTGCTTTAAGCAACTGGTTTTGTCTGGGCTTTTTTCTCTGGCTTTCCATTTTTGAGGCAGATGTTATCTTTATGGTTAAAGAGGTTTGGGCCTCCCTCTGTGATATTTAAAGGGACCCAAAGCCTACTAATTTTAATTCCAGTGGCTGCAGCTAGCAAGTAGTAGAAGTTACTGACCTTGAGATGACATGCATGAAAGGACAAAGTGTGATGGGGTCGTTGTCCCATTTCTCTGTGTCTTTGTTGGACATTGGCTGTAAGGGGCATCTCTTAGATCTTTTAGATGTTTCTTTTTCTTCCTCTACTTTGTGGATGGACGTCATGTGGAGGACGCTGATACAGTAAAGGGAAACATAGCAGTCACACAAGAGGAAGAGAAAGAGGAAAAGGAAGGAAATAAGATTAAAAGAATGTAGGAAGTAATGTGCTTTCTGATGTTTTCATATTCTCCTGACACAGGGTAAAAGGTTGGCTTGCAATTTCCAATCTACCTAGAAGCACAGCATTAAAGCTAGATATAATGTTAATGGTAAATTTTAGCCCTCATCTGTGGATAAAGCATTTGATGTTCCCCTTCTAAAGCACTTGCTCCTTCCCGACCATTTTTTACTCCTTGCCTTCTGCAAGCATGGGACATCATCTTCCTTTATCTTCAGGTCTGTGGTGATCATTGCCCTCTTCACCAAAAGCCTGTGTGTCTCACTATACCTTAATGGGAAAAAAGCCAATTTTCCTCTCTTCCATCTTCTGAAATGGCTGTTGAGAGGTGTAGGAGTGATGTGTCCCAGCTCCTCCTGATCAGGCAGCATTTAACATACTAAGAACCACGGCACACAGATCCTAGAGATTATATGGGTAATCTGATAAAAATATGGACTAAGGAGCAGAGCAAGTAGAGAGGGGTAATGAAGAACAGCAAAGTCACAGAAGAATGGAGCTTTTAAGCTTAATGTGAATATACATTGATTTCACCAATTGTGATCAGGTCAAAAATTTGGGGAGACATGATTTTTAAATATTGATTTGTCTCAACACACACACACACACACACACATTTTGGCATTAAAAAAGTCTCTTCAACCTGAACTGCATTTTCCCCATTTTTTTGTTTTTCCCTCCAGATGAGCTACTGGAAAGGAAAAAAAAAACCCCAACTTTTTTCCCTGCAGGTCTGAGCTACTCAGAGCTGCAGGGAGCTAAAGGTGTGCATCTCCTTTTTTGATGCCTCGGTACTGGCAGAAATGAATTCCCCAAACGTGCTAGGCTGACTTAGGTGCCATCTGTCTGAATTGACTCTGTTGTCCCTGGCTCAAATGACCACCCAGCCTGAACTTTGCAAAGGGGGCTGCCAAGCTGCGGTTAGTTCCTTCCCCAAATAGCTCTAAAGTGTGGCTTGGTTTGTGCTTTAAGTAAAATTATGCTACTGTTCGGTTCTCCACTTGATTAAAATACATCTTTCAGCGTTTAAGGGTGGGCAGTGACTTCCTGGGATTAGAAAGGGAAGTGAACTGGCTGGAAAGCAGCAAGGAAAGATGTTGTTTACTCGTAGTGGGCGGGCAGAGCAGCATGTGTTGCTAAAGTTTGGGGCTTGGCCGCATTACTCAACTCCAGTTAAAGAACTGCTAAATGCACTCGGAGTCCCATTTTCTTAATAGCACACACAGGGACGCTTTTACCAGAAGTGTGATTCATCCAATGTGCTATCTAGATAAATTTTAGGAGAGCGGGTCTCCCTTGGGCTGAGAGAATGTGACCATTTGCCCCAGGACAAATGACCCCACAGCCTGTCAAGTTGGCTGAACAAAAGACTTCTTAAGATTTGGACTTTTTGAACATGTAGATTTCACTTGGCGTCACAATTTCCTTCCCGCAATAAATGTTCTAACCGGCTTTGGAAGCCGGTGCTCTCAGGGCTTCAGCAGGGTGCCGCGCTCCCTGGGCTCCAGCTGCTGCAGGAGAAGCTCTGTACCAGGACCTTGTCAAGGAGGGACTTCATCACCCACCAGAAGTGCAGGCATTATAAACTCTTCAGTACTTCTACTACTGAACAGGTCCGTGTGACAAATGAGTGAACACCACCGGGTGCCACCTCGGTAATTAACTGAAACGGAAAACTTGGCTTGTTTTGAAGACATGAGGGTTGCCGAGGCTGTCAGCTTAATGAAAAGAGGCGTTCACTGCTTTGTTTCTGTTTCAGAAATAAAGGAGTTGATAAAACAAACGCTATTTTAAGCCTTTTAACGAGCAGTTGTTTAGAGCACTCAAAACATTGGCTTTCTGTATAAGCCAATAACTGATTTAACATGTTTTTTATAGATATGTGTGGATATGGCTTAGAATATGAAAAGAAACTGTTCTGTAACCTCCAGAGTCACTGGAGTGGAGTGTAACATCCCTCACAAGCAGAGGTCAGGATTTCTGGGTTTTGGACCAGGCTTTGATACAGAATTGTTTTCTCTCTAGCAAATGATATGACTCCCTTTCCTCTTTTTTCTTCTTCTGATTGTGAGATGAGTAGGAAAACACGCTCAGATGCATCGGGTTCTAATCTAATTTTTCTAAAACACCTAAAGATCCTTGGATGGAACACAGTATCTATTTCCACTGAGCCTCTAATTTCCAAAATTTTATGTCTGTGTACTTTTCTGGCTCAATATTTTTATCTTAACAGAAACAAAATCAAGAACACTCCAGCCAAAATATTAAAATAAAAATTAAAATCTGGGTTTGAACTTGATCTAGTTTTCCTTCTCTCCTTTTTTTGTTCCTCATTAGTACTGTGCTGTACTTATTGGCTTTTCTTCTGAATGCTAAAAAATTCTCCAGCTGATATTAATGGTCATAGAAGGAGAAAATGAAATACCACTTTAAAAAAAAGTAAATTAGTTATTTTCTTATGCTGAAGAAACAGCTTATTTGGATGGCTGTGGCTTCTGTTGTATTTATGTTCCTCCACTGATCTCATCAGGGTGCCAGATGAACCAACCACACAGGGTCTGAACCAGCTGGGTCCAATATTAATGAGGAAAGGGACGTGCTAATTGTAGCTAGTGGTTCAGAGACCAGTGCTTCAAAGGCAATTGAGCCGGACCAGCCTGAGTCTCCCTGTGCACAGTTTTCACATGATCTTTCATCATCTTTTGAACAGAAAGTCTACATGGAGATACAGAAATCTCACAGAAGTTCTCTTTGCCTTTAGCCAGGGGCACTGCGACCTGCCATCTCCCTCTTATGGGTGGCAGGCTGAATGATTAATCAGGACTACCTTGCCAGCTGCTGGTTTGAGTTCTTTTTACTTTCAGCAATAAGGTGAATTGGCTGTAGACTGGAGCATGGGGAATTTTCAGTTGTTTGCTGTGAGCATCTCTCCTTCAGCTGAGATTTATGGGTTTTTTAGCTATCTAAGGGAAATATCTCCCTGCTAAAAGTCTGTTTTGCTGTAAGATGCAGGGGTTGCACTGACATTCAGGTGGTTGTTGCAATGAGTTTCTTGGTCTCTTAGGTTTTTTTATTCCATGCTGCTCATTTTGCTTCTTTTTAACCTTAGAAGTCTGGTGATGCTCATCGGAACTTTTAAACTTTTTCTCAGGTCTGGACTGGATGCTGATGGTTCCCAGACACACAAGCTATTTCTCTTCTCTAACAAGTTCTGATAGAGCATTCCCTAACTCCTGCTTTTTAGCAAAAGATCTTTGGCACCAGTAAGGTCCTAGGAAGGACTATGGCACAAAATTTTTTTGTTGTAAGCTAGAAAGTCACCCAAATGTTAGAGGTCACTGTCAGCAATCCTTGTGGTAGCACAACAAAGTGAGGTGTCTGTGAAAAAGGTCTCTGGCATCCTGGGACTCTGCTTTAGCAGTTCCAGCAGTGAAGATGATGGGGTGATTGCTGACATCTGAAAAGAGAGATCACGTCTGAGCCTTTTCCAGCCTTTGTTCAAGTTAAGCAAGGGTTTCTTTCACAGACACGTTTTCCCAGAGAAGGAAGTAATGGATCAAATATTTCTGTTTAAGATTAGGATGCAAGTGCACTTCGTATCTCTTTGAATCTCTTTCAAATTAATCAAAATTGTTGTTAACTCAGAAATAAATGACATCACAGTTCTAAGGGTGGGTATTTTATATGGAGTTTTATTTCAGCAGGTGTGTGTGAGGGATGTTGTGATCTCAGGTGAGTTTGTAAGATAGCATCAGGTTATTTGGGCAGTTATATTTTCTGAGGTTTGTTAAAACCCACAGCTATGATGATCCTCAGTAAGAGCCCTTTCCTTTTCATTTCCAGTGTGGCTCACCATTTTCTTTTTACAGACAAGGCTTAGAATTATAGGATGTGTTAGGTTGGAAGAGACCTTTAAAGGTCGTCTAGTCCAACTCCCCTGCAGTAAACAGGGACATCTTCACTAGATCAGGCTGCTCAGAGCTCTGTCAAGCCAGGCCTTGAATGCCTCCAGGGATGGGGCCTCCACTACCTCTCTGGGCAACCTGTTCCAGTCATCTACCACCCTCATACTGAAGAATGTTTTCCTAATATCCAACCTAAATCTATCTATCATTTTCTAGTTTAAAGGACCCTTGTCCTATTGCTACATGCCCTTGTGAACAGTTCTTCCCCAGCTTTCTTATAGACACCTTTCAGGTACTGGAAGGCTGCTATAAGGTCTACCTGGAGCCTTCTCCAAGCTGAACAAGCCCAACTCTCTCAGTCTATCTTCGTAGAAGAGGTGCCCCAGCCCTTTGAGCATCTTTGTGACCTCTCCAACAGGTCCATGTCCTTCTTGTGTTGAGGGCTCCAAAGCTGGGCACAGTACTCCAGGTGAGGTCTCACCAGAGCAGAGCAGAGGGGCAGAATCACCTCTTGATCTGCTGGCCACACTTCTTTTGATGCAGCCCAGGATGTGGTTGGTCTTCTGGGCTGCAGATGCACATTGGTGGCTCATGGGGGTACTCATGGATGAGAAGCTGCTCAAGTTCTTTTCCTTAGGGCTACTTTCAAGAACATCATCTCCTAACCTGTATGGAAAACGGGGTGTCCTGACCCAGGTGCAAGACCCTGCACTTGGCTTTGTGGACATCACGAGGTTCACTTGGGCCCACTTTTCCAGCCTGTCCAGGTACTTCTGGATAGCATCCCATGCCTCTAGCAGATTAACCTCACCACTCATTGTGGTGACATCAGCAAATTTGCTGAGGATGCACTCAATCCCACTGTCTATGTCATTAATAAAGATATTAAACAGCACTGGTCCCAGTACAGACCCCTGAGGAACACCACTTGTTACAGTCTTCCATCTGGACTTGGAGCTATTGACCACCAGCCTCTGGATACAACCATCCAGACAATTCTGACTCTGTCTATGGACTGCATGTGTCAGTTTGAGTTGCCTGTGTAATGCACACTCTAAACATTAGTTAAGAATAAACTTGTTAACGAATTTTGTATTTTTTGTTATGAACTTGCAGTTGTGAGTTAATAGTGATGTCATCTCTATTTCTGTCATCACTTTCTCTCCCGAATTTAAATCTGTTTTATACCTCTTTATATATATTCTTTTGCCCACCCTTGCTATCATTATACAAATAGACATCAGTTTACATTACGAACCCTCTTTCACTGTCTCTGAACTCGGACACTTAAAACATTATCAATATTACATTTCACACCTAATCATCAGCTAGTTGAAACTGGGAGAAGAATAGAAAAAGTTTGTTTCCATTATGTGATCTCATTCCTACTTCACTAGTCAACATCTCAGTTACAGTTGTGATAAAACTAGTATAAAAGTACGAAGAACTTCAGCAGCCTATCTGTTCAGTATCTATCAAGTACTGATAAAAGAAAAACTGAAAAGTCTGAGACATGATGGGAACTTGTATTATTCTTCTGGGGTTTTCAACTTTGAGATTCTTGTTGTAGGCAGGAGCTGGAATTTGTCAAAGACTGTGGGAATGAAGCAACTACATCTAAGATTCGGCAGTCTCTGAAGCACAGTAGCATGTTTTTTCTTCCATTTACACCTGTGATGAAATTTCCATGAGTGACATTGCTATTAACAATGACTGCAAATCCAGAAGAGATCCTGACTATTACTTTAATGTTCAGTGTAACTTAGATTCTTGGTCAAAGTTGACTAGGAGGACGTGACATGAGAAAAATGTAATTAAAAGAAAGAGATGCTTTCCTATGTGATTGCTTTCCAGCTCTTCCTTGGCTTTCAGGATCAACTACCTTATGTCTCACATAGCAGATTTGCATTTACAAAAGGTCATTTTTTTGTCGAATAACTGCACTCATATACAAAGAAGCCATTTCAACCTTGTTCCTTGAGTTTGTCTATTCTGTAATCAATATCACAGTCTAGACCTGGATGACTGCAGAATCTGATTGCAGCTTAATTTCCCATAAGAGTAGCTAGACCTGCTGAAACAGCTTGAGTATGCAGCACTTTGAATAAGCAGGCAGAGCAACTAATGTCCTCACAACATATTGGGAAGCCCAATTAGCACAGCAGACTGCATCTTGCTGTGTTATTTTTCTCCCCATTGCATTTTGAAAGGATTAAGCTCTGGGACAGTTATTGCCAAGTTGTGCTGGTTTTGGCTGGGATAGAGTTCATTTTCTCCACAGTAGCTAGTACCAGGCTGTGTTCTGGGTCTGAAAACAGCATTGATAACACAGGGATGTTTTCATTCCTGCTGAGCAGGGCTTACACAGAGCCAAGGCTTTTTCTGCTCCTGACCCCTTCCCCACCCCATCAGCAAGAAGGCTGTGGGTGCACAAAAAGTGTGGTCAAGTGTAGATTGTCCCTGCCCATGGCGGGGGATTGGAACTAAATGACCTTTAAAGGTTCCTTCCAACCCAATACATTCTATGATTCTATGATGCCACGAAGTTGGAAAGAGGACACAGCTGGCCAAAGGAATATTCCATGCCATATGACATCATGCTCAGCATATAAAGCTGGGGGAAGAAGAATTAAGAGGGCGTATATTTGGAGTTATAAGATTTATCTTCCTGTTTTAACTGTCAATGCATGAAGTTACTGTTTTAACTGTTACAAGCAATGGCTTCTCATGGTTTGAATGGGCATTCCCTTTGCCGAGTAAAAAACTGGCTGGATGGACAGGCCCAAAGAATTGTGATGATTGACATCTAGTTGATGGCTATTCATGAGTGGTGTTCCCTAGGGTTCAATCTTGGGGCCAGTTCTCTTTCATACCTCTATCAATGATCTGGATGAGGGGATCGAGTGCACCCTCAGTCAGTTTGCAGATGACACCAAGTTGGGCAGAAGTGTTGATCTGCTTGAGGGTAGGAAGGCTCTGCAGAGGGATCTGTACAGGCTGCATTGATGGGCTAAGCCCAGCTATATGACATTCAGCAACACATGGTGCTGGGTCCTGCATTTGAGTCATAACAACATCAGGCAACCTTGCAGACTTGGGCAAGAGTGGCTGGAAGGCTGCCTGACAGAAAGGGTCCTGGGGGTATTCATCAATAGCTGGCTGAATATGAGCCAGCAATATGCCTAGGTGACCAGGAAGGCCAATGGCATCCTGGCTTGTAACAGGAATAGTGTGACCAGCAGGACTGGGGAAGTGATCATCCCCTGCACTGGTGAGGCCGCACCTCGAGTGCTGTGTTCAGTTTTGGGCCCCTCACTACAAGAAAGACACTGAGGTGCTGGATTTTGTCCAGAGAAGGGCAACGATGCTGGTGAAGGGTCTGGAACACAAGTCTTATGAGGAGTGGCTGAGGGAACTGGGCTTGTTTAGCCTGGAGAAAAGGAGGCTGAGAGGAAACCTTAACACTCTACACCTACCTGAAAGGAGGTTGTAGCCAGGTGGGTGTAAGTGTCTTCTTCCAAGTAACAAGTGATACGATAAGAAAAAACAGCCTCAGGTTCCACTGGGGTAGGTTGAGATTGGATATTAGAAGAAAAGTTCTTTACTAAATTGGAACAGGTTGCCCAGGGAGATGGTGGAGTCACCATTCCTGGAGGTATTTAAAAGACTTGTAGATGTGGTGCTTAAGGATATAGTTCAGTGGTGGACTTGGCAGTGTTAGGTCAACATTTAGAGGTCCTCTAAGAAACTGAAAATGAATTGCCATCGAGCGGAGATGACTTCTCAGGAAGGTTTGCTGGTTTAGCTGCAATCATATAAGCAAAGCATAATCATTGACCAAGGTCCTTTCCAACCTAAAGGATTCTATGAATCTGTGGAGCCCTGCTTTCCTGGAAATGGCTGAACACCTGCCTGTCCATGGGAAGTGGGGAATGAATTCCTTGGTTTGCTTTGCTCGTGTGTGCAGCTTTTGCTTTACATATTAAACTGTCTTTATCTCAACCCATGAATTTTCTTGCTTTTACCCTTCCAATTCTCTCTCCCATTCCACCTTCGGGGGAGTTAACAAGTAGCTGTGTGTTGCTCAGTTGCCAGCTGGAGTTAAATCATGATGCAAGTAAAGGAAAATAACATTGGCATCCATCACTGAATAATGAATTCTAAGGAACCTATACACGTGAATACGTGTTATTAACTTTTCATTTTATGTGAGGTTTTCCTTAAATTCTTGAGGATTAACTGGCAGTACATAAAGCATTTAGAGACCACCAAGGACTTTAACCCAATTCTTCGTTAGATTTAACTGGGGCAGTGGAAAGAATTACCTTCCCTACCTATTCTTGTCACACCCTCTGTCAGATGACGCTGTCCCTGCAGTGTGGTTGGAGGTGCATCAAATCTACAAAGTTTATGGCCTGCAGGCAAAGAGCACTGATGAGAACTGCAACCTCATTATTAGGTTTCACTGCATGCACTGACTAATGAGGATGGGAAGTTTCAATTTGGGTGGCATCTGCTTTCCCTAATGCCAGCAGTGTCTCCTGAAGGGCTTCACTTTAAGACTTAGCTTAGGACAAGCCTGCATCAACACAAGAGGACTTTAGAATTCCAGGCTGTAAATGTGCAGTGGTTTACAAATGCTTCATGCTTAGGTCTGTTCCTCTTGCACAGGTGTGCCAACTCAGTTATAGAAACAGAAGGGAAAATCTGGGACCAGCAATCGCATCCACTGTCAAAGTTTAAGACAGTAGTTTAGTGAGTTGATATCTTTAGGATCCCAGAGACAGCTCTAGCTCTGGTTTGCCAGATGAAGTGGGCTTATGTCTACAGAGCTGCTGCACTGAGGTGTTGCTGCTTGAAAGGAAGGCATCAGAAGGCTCATGTCCCTGGAAGAGCAGCCAGGAAGGGAAGAGGAGAGAACTGTGCCAGGGAATGTGCTCAGATGACTCACCTTGGTTAGGTAATGCCTAAACTCCCATCAGAACAGATACAAGCCAAAGGAATGTCAGGACACATTTACCCAATAGATTGTGCTGCACAGTCTATTCCACCATGGAGACTCTTGGCTGAACTTATTTCTAGATCCCCATTTTCTCTTCTTGTGACAGCTACCTTGAAGGTAACAAGGAAGAACCTGTGTATTTATGTTTTATGCTGAGATTTAAATAATTCAGCTATGAAGGTGTCAGTGAAAACAAGAACAAATAAAGAGAATGGATGTGTGGAAGGAAAGGAAGTATTGAAGACAAAGGTCTTAGGCACCTCCCAATCAGGGATCACTCATACAATGGGCCATTAAAATTTAGCTGAGTCGAGTGTATTGTTTTTAATTTGTATTCTCACAACATACTCTGTTAAGGAGGGTGTATGCAGCAAATGCATATTAATGATGCTACACATTTGCATATTATAGATCCATAATACCAAGGGTGTAGTAAAAATCTTTATGAAAAGTGGTGACTATGCAGCAGTCAATTTTCTCTATATCTCAACCATTTTAATGCTTTTTTTTTCACTCAGATGCATACACACACACACACACACACATCCTACAACCAATAGCTATACTACATTAAGGGACTAATGACCTGCAAAATTCCATTTATAAAAGATGTAGAAATGTTAGATTTATAGAGAATCATCAAATCATCTCTTTCTTTGGAAGGTTTCCAGTTCCTTGTTATTTTTTTTTTGGTATTTTTTCTTTTTTAAACCAACGACCTGCTGAATATATTGTTTTAAAAAATATGTATTTAATCCACCTCAGATTTAGTGCCAAGAGAAGAAGATTATCCTGAATTTAATTTTCAGAATACTTTGCATGTCAGAGATACAAATTCCTGCAATTTACAGTGACAACCACCCACACCTGGGATAGCTGTGCATTCTTAGTGGTTCTTAACTGAAGAAGGTTTACTGGTTATCTAAACATATCTGAGCAGGCATAGACTCTCTTGTCAGAATGATACCAGCATCACAATCTGCAAAGACTTCTTCTTGATCTAAACACAAAGCAAAGACCTCTTTCACCGTGGATAACACTTTGGGAAAAATATGCTGAATTTACCTCTTGTCAGTGCTCACAAATGTTGGTAATGCTCAAGTGGATTTAGAAATGTGGTCCTGTTATGCCAGCTGATCCTTCTCTCACTGTAGCCTCCTGGGTGGTTCCTCGCCTCACTTCTTCCATGATATCACAGGTGTGCCGCCTACTGCTATGTACTTTGCTGAGCACAGAGTAAAAGCCCAATCTGTCTTCCACTGATGTGCTCAGCGCTTCCATTGACTATACTGTGAGCTGGAGGATATCCCACTGTATAGAAACCAAATGATCATTGCAACTCCAAAAAGGCTGAAGCAATGCAAACATTTTGGACCTGTTCAAGAGCCTCATATTCTTAGCGACATTCTCTTTAAGGACTGCAAAGCAGAAGCAGAAGTTTGGAAAGAAAATTTTCATTCTGCAGACACTGTCAGACTTTAGGAATAAGATTTATATTTTTAGTTTATGCAGAAATCTTCACACTTTGTTTATTATGGAATAACAGAAGTGGAATGCTGAAGAGTGAAAGCAGGTCTAAGTTTTAGGTATTTATGTCTCTTACTCTGCATTTATGTTTTCAATATGTACAGAAATATTGTTTCCTTTCAGGTTTATTTTTAACCTGAAAAAGAAAGAAAACCCCAAAATACTTTGCCCTTGGATCTTCACTGCTGGACAAGAATGGTGAAACACCTCTTTTGTGTCCTTCTGTCTCTCTTACTTACCTGCAGGGTGAGAAGGAAATCAAAATGCAGAGTAACAGGCATGGGGTGAGGAGTGACATATCACCTGCTGCCTCTGTGCCTGTAAGCAGTTGTCCATAGCTATCCATTCCTTTGGGTACCTGCAGGTATGTTTGAGGTGTTATAGAGATGCCAGGGCCTAGCCACTGGGTCAGTGAATTTAATACATCCCTCTGCCTTAACCCTTGTATAAGGTTTATGAGAGGGGCAATGTTTAATGGTGACTGTAAAGTCATCCCAAAATACATGGCCTTGTGATGACTGGGTTGATGAGAGGACTGAAATAGCAGAATTTCCCTATGTTTAATTTTTTTTCTCCTGGCTCTATTACTGTTTTCACACAACCCAAATTTCTCCATTGCAGTAATCCAGATGATTTTTTGAGTGAAACTGATTGGGACAGAAGAGACTTAAATATCACAAATGGCTTAAAAAGAAACAGGGGAAGTGGGTATATTTTTTCAGGGAAATCAGGTGGATGCAACAGGAATTAACCTTCCTAATAAGCTGCATAAGGCACATGCTTATGTCCTGACTCAGTTTTACTCAGTTCCAAAGGGAATATTCATGAACAAGAAGTGGAAGCAAAAAGAGAAGAGTCAAGACCTCACTATTTTTCCTTAGTCAGTTGAGGGACCAGTTGCCCCATCCTAGTCCCTTTAGACCAAAAGGGAGTTTTACCATTGACGTTAATGGGAACAGGATCTGGCCCAAAACCTGACTATTTTGGAGCTGCTTCTGTCGCTCTTGCTGCATTGTTGCTGAGGGTACAGAACATCCTTGCCTTCTGTTTTTCACTCCTTAATGTTTCCTTAAAATACTTAGGCGGAGAGTGACTGTAAATGCTTAACCTTTGTCAATGGCAGACGTTCAACAGAGTTTGGCTGCCTTCTATTTCCTTGTGGACACTGATTTAAGAGCCCATCCAAAAGATTTGTTCAGAAGGATATGACTAACATGAGAATCTGTCACTGTGTAAACACAGTGACCAAAAGCTATTTGGCAGCATTTTGGATCAACTGGCTAATAATGAGGTATTTACATTTGCTTTAACAGCATCAATTGTGATGATCTAATGTCGTTCAGCATTTGTATGGATAGCTCATCAGATTTTTTTCATTTTACAATGATTCAGCATAATCACATGAGAGAGAAGCAACATTTAAAGAAAAGTACTTATTTTGATAACTGATGTAAAATTTCAGTCAGGACAACATTAGGAATGACATGCTGAGCTCACATGAGAAGAACAACGCCTGCATTTACTGGAAACATTGCAGCAAGGGTGAGTGAAGTCATTGAAAACAAATTGCTGTTCCCTTCCTAAATAGGCCTGGGCTGGAATAGGGTCCTCTGGATTGTGACCAGACTTAGCCTTCACAGACAGTTGTTGGGTTTTTTCTTTTCCACAGAAACTGAGTAAATTCTCTTGGGAAACAAATCTGCAAAAATATGCCTGAGAATTTTTGGGGAGTGGATTGGTACATGGATATAACACAGTAAAAATATATATTAAAAGCCATAAAAAATTGCTGTTGTCTGGGGACTTTCAGAAAAGCCCATTCATTTATTGACACTTTTATCACTGCAGCAGGTATAATGTTATACTGGTCCAACTGTGTCAAAAGTTATGAGAACAGCATGTACATTGGCCCCTAATTCAAATACACTTTATTCACTATCATGAAAACTACAAAGACTGTGAAGCCTTAATGATACAGATCCAAGTACACATTGATAAGCTTGAAGGGCATATGATTTGTATTAACTTGTGTACCTTCTACTGACATTGTTTTCAGAGCATCAGAAAGGAGCATGAAAATATTGCACAATAGCTGATATGAACAAATTTGGTTTTGATTCTCCTGCTACTAAAGAGCTTGTGAAAATGTTTGAGGACAAAAGCTTTTCCTGCCTGCTCAAGGAAGCAAGAAGATCATTACCTTGACTATTTGCAAGAAGCTTCCCCCTCCACCACACACCTCAGATCACCCCAACAGATCTTAGGAGATAAAGAAAGTCAGCATGCTTTGAGAACCACATCAGTGGTAGACATCTCTGTGAGCTTTGCAAACCCAACAACAGCAAAGGTAACTCTGTGCACAGAACCACCACTATGGATACTAGTACTGCTGGTTGGTACCTTCAGTTCTTCACATTCTTTATCCTTTATTTGGTACTCTGACAAGCTGAGCAATACATTTCTGTGCAATACACTTTCAGCTTAGTCAGGTTAGGTCTCACTCTGGTACTTCCACTTCCTGTGTGGTACATTTTTTCTACTAAATCTTTCATTTCACACCTAGGAGCATTTTATCTAGAAAGTTGCAAGATACTATTATAGAATAATAGAAATTAGGAGTCATGAAATCCATCCCTTTGCTTTAGGGGAGGAGAAAGCAAGGATGTGACAAGACAGGTTGAGATGATAGCAATACTATGCTACACACATGTCTATCTGTACCAGCCAAGTAACTGTACCCAGGAGTGGTGTGTTTTTTGACAATTCAACCTGCAAGACTAAAGTCTGTTATAGACATTTTTTTTCTATGATTTTTTTTCTCTCTCTATTCTGACTCTTTTATGCATCACAAAGGGTATAGCCACAGCCTCTGGGCTCTGTTGCCACTTGGAATACATGGAGCCTTCCACATCTGAGAAATAACAACAGGCCTCTGTGGTGGAGGCTTTTCAATAATTCTGAAATTAACAGGGGTGGGATTTGATTTCTGCGGGGAAATTTGGTAGGGGAAAAGTGACGAGAGGAAGAGAGAAGACTTGCATCTTAAGAGTGAGATATTTTTCTCCCTGAAATTTCTCTCTCCCTATCTTTTCTTGGTGTTGGTCAAACAATCTAGGAAGAACAAATCTTCTTTGCCAATGTCACCTTTTCATTATTTCTCCACGTGTAGTGCTGGCAATAAAAAAATACTTCAAAAAGGAAAATATTCTCAAGATCTTGACTTGCTATTCTATAGTGATGTGATTAACTTGCCAGAGATATAGACAGCTCCAAACTCATTCAAAGTAATAGCCTTGGAACTCTCTGGTAGATTTTGGATGTTTTCCAGGATGGGAATGAAACAGAAGCATTTGTATATGCTGCATTCATACTACCATGGCAATGGGCTGTCATTCCTGAAGTCTGGGCATGCCTTTCATCCTGACTCCAGGTGTGCTTCCCAAAGAGGTAACTTTTTCTGTTCCTCCTCTTTCATTCTTCCCACCCCAAGCAGTGACTGCTCTCCCCCCGCATCCACAGATGGAGTTGTTCCCTGGAAATGTAGACAAACAGGTCCAGCACTTGCACCAGGTTAGTTAATCTGCTTAGTGCAAGATGGAAACTGCTTATGTGAGCATCTTCACCAATAGATCAGAGTGGGTAGAAATATCCAGTTCAGATGCAGTGATGAACAGCTGTGAGGAGTAAACTTTTCAGCTGTAACAGCTGGAGCTGAAAGAGGATGTGTGACTACATTCTGAGACAGCCAGGCTAAGTAACAGAGGAAACTGTGCTGCGTTTATACAGTTTCCAGATACTTAAATGAAAAGATTACCCCAAAACCTGCCTCAGTAACCACTAAAATACCAGCGCATCCTGCCATCTGTTCTTCAATTAGAAAACTAGCTGTCTAATTAACATCTCTTTCTTTTCTGGTCTCAGATACTGACAAAAACAGGGAAAGAAGTCTGATTGCAGAGAGGAGCTCTAAATATACTGATACAAATACCAGATGACTACCCATTAAAAACTATAAATCTTAAAATTTCACAACACCCAATTACAGTGCCAAGAGGAGGACCTCTAATAAATCATAACTGAAAAAATACAAAAATATATACAGATTACTCTTCTTTCAAAATAACCCTGAGAAACAAAAAAAACCCAAACCCCATGAATTGAAAAAAATACATGTGCAAAGGATGAAGGATCTATATTATATTCTGAATTTATCTCAAGCTTCTGATGAAATTATCTGGAACAAGAATAAATTTGATAAGTGATTAGCTCACTTAAATTCTTAATATGTGTGGATTTTTTTGTTCACATGACACACAATATATCTGATTTTCAAGAAAGACAATAGACTGCTATGTGTTCGGTTCAGTTCTGTATTGAAGACTCAACTCCCAAATATTTCTTTAACTCCCTTAACTATTGTGTATTGGGTCTGCTGATATAGGCCAGGAGGTCATATTGGCTTGATGCTTCCCATTAGAGAGGCTTAGCTTTCATTTTGTAATAATTTGTCTAATCTTTAATGATTTGGCATTTAGTATTTCCTGTTATGTGCCTTCTTCGAATGTACGTTTTCCCAAAGCAGAGTGGATCAGCTAGTTTCATCAATGAAGTTAGGAAGAAAACAAACAAAATAGAGACAAGTAGTTTGGTTTTGTCCAAGGTAAAAAGCAAAACAAAAAACAAAAATGGACAATTTTCTCAAAACTTCTAATTCTTCATGGTTTAAAGTAGGGGTTTAAATTTAGCAGTACTTAGGCCTTGTTTCATGGTCAGTCTTTGGCTTTGACCACAAAAACATCATACATTTGTCCTTCAATGTGTTTGTTTATGTGTCTTCAGCAGGAACATACTAGATTTTTTCTTCTCTTGTAAATCCCCTGACAATTTTGTTCTTACTGATGATACTGTCCCCCAGGCTGACTTGAAAAGATGCTACCAGTGAAGATTTTGGGACTTTGTTGTTCCTCTGAAGAAAGATAAGTGGGTCTAACAGGGTGAGGAACTGAGAACAAACAAGCATGGAAAAAGGTCTGAGGGAAAAAGGTTTTCCCTTCAGAAAATTGCCCTTGCTGGGTTTGATTCCCTGACAGATCCTAAAGTGTAACCCAGACCCACTGAATCTTCTGTAAAACCCTGTGAAAAAATGTCCAGTCCTCCTTCAGAGCTGTTCACAAAGGATGACAACCTGCTACTACTATCAGTCTAGTGGCAGAGGTGGATCCCAAGTTTCCAACCCCCAGTGATTTATATGGGTGCCAGCATTGCCCTATGCAACAGAAAGTCTACCTTTTTTTTCCCCCATCTGATGATTTTAAAAGTTGGAAACTGACATTATTAGGAAATATGTGAAAAGAATATAGACGTAATTTCAAGGTAAGTATTAAAAACGCAGATTTAAGGCTGTCTTACTGATCTCAATTCAACCCTCTTATGCATATTAATACAATAATTAAAGAAGTATTTACACCTCATTTTTTTTCAAGGCAAAAGAAAATTCTTGTTACATAAAATGTGTGTTCTCAGGACCATGTAGCAAAAGAAAGATCCCCACAGGAGATATTGACCAAAGGAATGGGGGATGGAATAAAGAGATGTACAAAATATTTGTCACAGAAAGATACAAACATAGAAGGAAAACACAGTTTCTGTACTACAGACGCATACTGCTATGCACAGACATACATATAACTATTTTCTTATCTTCTTGATTCTGTTTACATGGCAGATAATCATACAACAGATGTAACTACTATTTCCTGGTGACTCAGGCATTAGCTGTCCCACAACATACTTGCAGCAACCCCTTCATTTCATCATTCACTTTCTGTTTTGGAAGGGTCTTCAACTGGAGATTTACACTGGGAAACATAGTGAAAGAAATAGGGGCAAATTTCTTTAGCTTTATTTGTGTAAAATATTGCCATGGGGCCAGAAAAAATTACCTTGATCATGGAATAGTGTCTGAGATGGATTATATCCCAAACGTAGTTCTCTTCCTTTGGCAATGTTTTACTGACACTTCCTTGAAAACCAGTCAGAATTTACTTCCTCTATCTGCATGCATATACACATATTATAGCCTTTTTTTTTTTTTCAGACTGGCTTTAACCAAAATTCTAATTTTTAAACCTGGAACTTACTGGATACAGTTCTGCATCTGCATGTTGTTGTTATAATTTAGGTCCCTGGGACAAGTATCAATAGATTGTGCTCTAAATTACAGAGCTATAAGTTACATTAGGTGAAATAATATCTCACTGATGTAATAGAAAGTATTCCATATATTTTAGAAACCCTCTATTCTTTGGAGAAAGGCAAATCTGATGCTTGGTAATAAAATCCCAGCCATGCTACAGTCTTTTTTCCCAGTCATACAATGCCATGAAACTGGTAACTATTGCCTTTTAAGATTCCCACTAAAAACTGAGCATCTTCATGGCATAAAGCAGAGATTTTTCAAGAAGCGCATTGTGCTTTGTATTCCCCTAATGGAGAGGAAATATCAGGGGTGAAAGAAGTACAATTGGAGCACTCTGCTCTCTTGGCTGTTCTTGGGCTCTAGAGTGCTCTGTATATGTGTTGATAACCAGGCAGAGCATTCCTGAGGCTGCTCTAATTTATGCAAGGTACCGGACTGACATCTGGCTGCCTCTAGACTCCAGGGGAAGATATAAGTGGCTTAAAGCCAGTTTTGCCTGTTCTAGTGATGAGAGCAGCTCAGCCAAATCAGAAAATCTGGCACTTAAATACACAAATTATAATAATAATATTTTGGGGCAGTGGAATAAATAGATGCCAGCCTTAGCAAATGTGGCCCAAAGGTGATGCATAAATAAACCACCATCTGCTGGAGACTTTGCAAGCCTTTAAGACTTGCACTTTTGAGTTCGGAGACTTTTATTAAAATAGATAGATCATCAGGGCAAGTTTTAGGGACAGATAACTCGACTGTGACTTCTAGTTTGATTTCTTTCCAATGCATGGCACTTCCAAATGCTAACAGTAAGGTTTCTGTTTCCCTTCACAAATCTGCTTAACTTTACTGTTTGCATTATAAAAACAGGGATGAAAAGAGACTGGTTGGATACTCCTGTACTCTTTACTCCATCTTTCTGTGTGGTGATGTTTCAGGATATACTGTCTTTGCAGAAAACTTCAACGAGAAACATTACTGTTAGAGTCTGTTTATTTTTGATGTTTGCTAAATGCACAGAAGGTATGTTGTGTGGTATTCCTTCCATCTAAAAAACCTCTCTTTTTTGGCCATTGACACATGCCACTAACATAACTTCCACATATTTTGTGGTTTTGCTCTGTGAAAAGGAAGTATTAAGCTCTGAGACACTGTAATAAATTTGTTTGGTTTTGATAGAGATTGACTGCCTGAATGCTACCATTTTTATCAGCTATAAATTGGTCTACAAGATGTGAGTTGAAGGACCTTTCATGGTGTATTTTGGCTTACACTGGAGAAATAATTTACAATGATTCCGTCAGAAGATGGCAATTCTTTCTGTTGTGTAAATTTGTCACAAATGCATTTTCTAATGAACTGCATCATTCTCAATCTGCAGATTGCTCACAAGTAATGCACTGCAAATTGTTGAAATTTTAGATGGCTTGGTTGCCAACCCAGATGTGTGATGTTTTTTCTGATGCCTGTAGGACGGTTAGATGCAGTTATCAAAAACTAATGTGTATTTCAAAAGCAGTATTATTGTTACTGTCAGAGTTTCTTGGAGTAAAATTTAGAGATTAGCACTAAGATCTTGATTATCCTGGGCTAATAAACCACTCATATGAGTAGAGTCAACATGACAACAACAGTTTGTGGTTTCAGCCCTTTTATTCATCTACACTTTCTGGGGAGAGAGTGGACCATGTTGGGCTTCAACCATGTGGGAAACTAAGCAATCATGAAGAAATCAATGTGACCCCCATTTTTCTGATGCAGACCTGAACTGCAAAATGAAAGAGGGGTCAAGACTGTAACAAGATCATGATAAAGGCTGGACTTAATCCCAAATCCTAATCCAGTGCTGGAAAACTATTTTTGCTCTCATGCCATTTAAACAAAGGAGATTGGAAATCTACTTTCAGTAGGTACTGGTGAAACTGAGCTAGCTTTTGCTGCCACTCAGTTTTATGTTCCTAAAACTTTCTATTTTCTCCTTTCTCTAGTGTCCATTACAGCCTTTTCCTATCCTGGGATGAAAAGAAATTGAGCAGGTAGCGGAAGTATCAATATTGGAGTTAACATCTTTTCTGTGTTAAAATGGCATTGTGTTACCCTCTCTAAAACAGGCTGATCTCCTCCACAGTGCCAGGAGCTGGCACTTGTTAGATATTTTTTCAGTGATCCTCTGTGAACCTTCCAAGCATACTGGTCATATCAGTTAGAGGTGAACTAGTGCAAGGTTTTTGGACAGAAACAAAGAGAGAAGTTCTGTTATTTTATGTTCTTAATTCTTTCTGAAAAATAACAAAGATATTCCCTGAAATTAAATTCTGAAAAAAAGTCCTTGTTACCAGTTGCCAATGTGAAAAATAAAATCAGTGAGTAGAAGTGTGTCTCCTACCAATAACTAACCGCAGAGAAGCAGGTTTCCTTACTGTGTAAGATGCACAGTTAAGTCTCTTGTAGATTAAATATTTGGATCTGATATTCCACCTCTCTGTTGTGTTACCAGCAGGTTTAATCTCAGCGTCCTGACTCCTGGCTCAGTACAGTTTACTTTTCTGTCTCTGGTATAAGAACCTCCCAGATTGTAGGCTTGTCCTGGGTGTGTGTGGTCTTTGTTTTTTGTGAAGATGATAAAGCCAGATTTTCATAATTCTGATCTGTCCTTCTACTCCTTTGAATGGCACTGATAGTTACTGATCCTGGCTTGCTTCCATGAAACCTGCACTGTCAGGTCTGGGTTTGGGCTTTCTGTATGGTAGTAAGAAAAGGAGACTCTCCTGTCTGTTCTGCTGAGGCACAAAACCATAGTAATTCTTAGAACAAATACTGGGGGTTTTCTGAGTCTGGTTAAATAGTCTTGTACTGAGTAGTTTGTCACACAATTGTTCTCGTGGGTGTCACTCCCACAAATGCAAGGGAGAAATACAAAAGTGACTGTTTAGCCACCTATTTGCATGTTTCTCCCCATGAGAAGATGGGACTTTTCCTACCTAGTATCTCAGGCAGTGATAAGGAAGATGACTGGCAATGTGCCTGCCATTGCCAAAGGGTTAACCTGACTATGAGATTCATCCTTCACTTTGTGCAGCACTGCTAAATATATCTGTTATTAGACCTCATTAGGTTTGCCAAATGTCTACATGTTTCCCTGACTCCTAGCTCTCAACACGCCTTTGTCCAGCTGACTCATTGATTCATGACGTCTTTTGGCTGCATCACTGGTAGCATCGATGTTTTTCATTATTTATTGACCATCAGGCTTTTCTCTTTCTGAAATTTTGCTCCCTTTCTCCCCCTGCAGCATTGTCCAAGAGAAAAATTCCAGTTTTACCCAAAACCAAATTTACAAAGAGCCAAATAAAACAACACAACAGCTGCTGGCTGCACAAACTTTGAGAAAAAGGGTGTTTTACAGACCCACACAATGGCAGTGTCTTAGAGAAAAGTGAAATGGGTTCCTCTGTGAGCTGGTGTGGTAGCTTTACTTCAGAATAAGAAAAATGGCTGCAAGGTTTTCCAAAGTCACCGACAAAGACATGTTTTCACAAAATGAAAGAGAGAAAAAGAGATGGAAAGAGAAAACATGCAAAGAACTGCTTGAAGAACATGTTTCATGACAGGTGAGAGCACAGTAACCTGACTGAAAAAGGGCTGTGACGAGGCCTAACAACAGCACAGAAAGTGTTTAATATTTTCCCAATGATAACCATGCTGGCAAATAACCCTGCTGCAACCTTTTAGGTACAGAGGATCAATCAGCTATCAGTGGTGCCACTGGGTACACTGTGATACACAAAATAATATTTATTGTATTGGCAGGATGACTTAAATCCTACTTCTAATAGTGCTGGAACTAGGAGTTGCCCATTCTGCTTATCTTTGCAAAGAAAAATAAAAACGTGGATTAAATTAAACCTAAACATGAGGAGAAACTTCTTTACTGTGACAGAGCACTGGGACAGGCTGCCCAGAGAGGTTGTGGAGTCTCCGTCTCTGGAGATATTCAAACCCTGTCTAGATGCAGTCTTGTGCAGCCTGCTCTAGATGATCTAGACAAACTCTGCTTTAGCAGGGGGATGGACTAGATGATTTCCAGAGGTTCCTTCCAACCCTTAACAGTCTGTGATTCTGTGTAAATCTGGATGTTAGCATTTTAGGTTATTATGAACTGAAAGACCACACTCCATGTTAACAGAAACATATTGATTGTGTCTCTTGCATGTTTTTTGTCCATCATGATGCACAGGCTAAACAAATCAGAATGACTAATGGGGTTAAATGTGATCATCACTACTATCAAATATCAGCTTAGAGTTGCCCTTTCTGGACTAATCAGTTTTCACAGTCTGAGGACTAGAATAAGTTTTAATTTTGTCTTTATCCCTTGTAGTCATACAGCCCAGCATCTTACTGATTATCTGTACTTCAGGATGGATTTTTCCATATACATCCCAGCCAGCACAAATAATAGACTCACAGAATCATAGAATCACAGAATGATTTGGGTTAGAAGGGACCTCAAAGATCACCTAGTTCCAACAACTCTGCCATCAGCAGGAACACCCTCCACTAGGCAAGGTTCCTCAAAGCCCCATCTAACCCGGTCTTGAACACTGCCAGAGATGAGGCATCCATGATCTCTCTGGGAACCTGTGTCTCACCACCCTCAGAGTGAAGATTTTTTTCCTAATGTCTAATCTAAATATACCTTCTTTCAATTTAGAACCATTACCCCTTGTCCTATCACTACAGCCCTTGTAAACAGTCCCCCTCCAATTTTATGTAGGCCCCCTTTAAGTACTGGAAGACTGTTACAAGGTCTCCTAGGATCCTTCTCTTCTCCAGGCTGAACAAGCCCAACTCTCTCATCCTGTCTTCATAGCAGAGGTGCTCCAGCCCTGTGATCATCTTTGTGGCCTCCTCCTGGACTTGCTCCCTCAGCTCCATGTCCTTCTTATCTTATCTTCTTACCCTGGAGCTAGAGGCAGTATTGCAGGTGGGGACTTACCAAAGCAGAGTAAAGGGGCAGAATCATCTCCTTTGGCCTGATGGTCGTGTTGCTTTTGATGCAGCCCAGGGCACAGTTTGCTATCTGTGCTACAAATGTATCTTGCTGACTCATGTTGAGCTTTACATCAACCAACACCCTGAAGTCCTTCTCCTCAGGGCTGCTCTCTATCCATTCTCCTCTCAGTCTGTAGTTGTGCTTAGGATTGCTCTGACTCATGTGCCCCGACCACTTGCACTTGGGCTTGTTGAACTTCATGTGGTTCACACAGGCCCACCTCTCAAGCCTGTCAAATTCTCTCTGGGTGTCATCCCTTCCCTTCTCATGTCAACTACACCACACAGCATGGTGTCATCGGTAAAGTCACTGAGGGTGCATTTGATCTCATGGTCCATTTTGCTGATGTTAAATGGCGCCGGTCCCAATACCAACCTCTGAGGAACGCCACTTATCACTGGTTTCCACTGGACATTGGACTACTGACCACAACTCTTTCACTGTGACCATACAGCCAGACCCTCGATTACCTGGTGCTCTGTCTGTTAAGTCTATATCTCTCCTATTTAGAGACAAGGGTGTCATGCGGGACAGTGTCAAATGTTTTGCATTTTGCATATGAGGAGAACAGGATTGGGAAATAGGGGTCAGCTTAGATGGCAAGAGTCTGTGCAAGTACATGGCAACTGCCTAAAGATGTAGACCACTGATGTAGTGGTCTATGTAGACCACAGGTGTACATATTGATCCCTGCCTCATAGTGATCCTACTGCTGATGGAGGTGTTCCTTAATGCTGAAAATTAGAGATATAAGATGCAAAAGGCAGAGTTCACTGCTGTCTTGATCATGCAGTTTTGAGCATTCTTTTGTCCCGACAGCACTCCTCTTTCCACCAAAGAGAGGAGGATACTGTGCTGCTGGAAGTTTGGGTGAGCAATAGTTAATCCTATGGTCACAATTTTTCTGAAGTCAGATGCTATGTCTGAAATGCTATTTTAGTGCTTTAAACTTCAGGCGAACTCCCAGCACAGACACTCCTATATCCCAGAAGGCTGATTTAAGTGCATATATGTTTAAAACCTGGAGAACTGGCATTTAGTTTACTGTGCCCTGGATCTATTGAATAAAGGATTAGGAATTTCATCCTCACAACTGCTGCTGCTCTTCACGCATAATCAAACTTTTTTGAGGTTGATGAGTGTATCTTGGGCCAACAGATTGAATCCTTTGGAGAAAAAGGCTCGTAAGTACAATATTTAGCATAAAGCACAGATATGTGGGCTGAGTCCTTTTCAATCCTCCCCTAGCCTATTCTCAGGACCTCATTAAATTAAAAAAATAAGGAGAGTGTCTTCAGAAGTTACCCTGACACCTAAATCAAGTAATTCCCAAATGGTCATCTAGGCTCATGGCTGACTGAGACTTCCACTGAGTAGAATTCCCAAATGCTTACGTTACAACTGAGAGGCAGGGTCCTAAGTCACTTAACTTTGTCTGAAAATTTTACCTGAGAGCTGAACAGCAACATCGGGGTTTAACATAGATTATCAGGCTGGACCCGTATCCTGATGTGGGCAGAGTTTCAGATTGAAACTGGTTTTTTTTCCCCCATAAAAAAATGAAAGGGTTATTACAGATTGATTCAACAAAGGAAAAAAAACAGATTAATCTCTTATGGATGGTAAATAAGGAAACTTTCACTACATAAAAGGATCCCCAGTTCTGCTAGCATGAGTTACACAGCAGCTGCCCACAAGGAGGGATTAGGGAATCCAAGTACTCCTCTACCTGGTACTGACTACAAAGAAACAGAAGGATGAAGTGGTGTCACAGTCTCTGGGATCCTGCTGCTTCCTGTGAAAACTGGTCAAAAGTTGCCATTGGAAAATTTGGCTCTATAATTAATATCTCTCTTCTGCTCACTTCCCAGCTGGCCCTTCCAGTTTAGCAAAGAAAGGCTTGATAACACTTGGGGAACTTCTTGTCCTGCATGGGGGATCTGCAGTGTGCAATCATGAGAATTATATGTTTACGTGAATTAAGATGCTTGCCTGTGTCAGGATCATCAGTCCCCAGGGAACAGAAGTATGGGGCTGTCAGATCTTCTGAAATACATTTTACCACTGGTCAAATTAGATAGTGAAAACAAATGTAATTTATTCCTTTTAAATCTAATGCATGAGGACGAGACATTACATTTGAAGAAGAACAAAATAGTAAATACCCACTGTAGATTTCTTTCACTTGTTTGGTTTTAAGGTGGTTTCTATCTTCCTAAAGTCAAGGCAAAATGATGCATCCAGCTCCCAGATTGTTTAGACAGCTCTATTCCTCAAGATTTGTCTTCTGCAAATAGGAATCTTCATTAGGATGTAACATCTGTTTTATAACTCTCCCTCTCTGTGGGGTTTCTTTTGCATATATCAGCATAAGGTTGTTGAAGATAAAGGGATGGAGCTTATTACTAGCTCATATTAATCTCAGACACTAACAAATAACACATTTGAGGACTACAGTGATTTTAGAGAAGGAATTCCTAACTACATGAGCTTGGAAATGAGGTACACTCTGCCAGCTGGGATGTAGGAGTAACTCCTGAATTTCCCATTCATTGCATAACAACGCTCCAGCTGCAGATTGTAATTAACCATGAGCACTTACGGCATATTTAGAGGGGTTTATGCATCTGTTTATCTAGTTACACCAAAGACATTTATTTTCATGGCATTTTGAGTTCTAGAGTGCTGTGGTTGGCTGGACACCAGGTGCCCACCAAGCTGCTCTATCACTCCCCTCCATAAGCAGGACAGGAAGTGGAGAAAAATCACATGGAAAAAACACCCCAAGCTTGTGGGTCAAGATAAAGGCAGTTTAATACAGCAAAAGCAAAAGAACACGTGCAAAAGCAAAGACAAAATCAGCAGGTTATTCTCTACATCCCATCAGCAGGTGATGTCCAGCCACTTCCCGGGAAGCAGGGCTGCAGTACACAGTGGTTGCTCCAGAAGACAAATGCTGTAAAAAACAAATGCTCCTCCACTTCCTCTCCCCATCTCTTCGCTTCTTGTTGCTGAGCAGACGTTATACAGGATGAACTATTCCTGTGGTCAGCTGGGGTCAGCTGTCCTGGCTGTGTCCCCTCCCAAAATCTTGTCCACTCCCAACCTACTGCTGAGGTGGAGAGATTTCAGAGAGACAGCCCTGATGTGTGCCAGCACTGCTCGGCAGTAGCCAAAACACCGGTGTGTTATCCACATCTTGCTGGGTCCCGATACACAGCCCAGCTCCGTGAGGGTGCCATGGGGAAAATTCACTCCACCTCAGCCATGCCCAATGCAAGTGCAAATAAAGAAATAGTGGATCCACAAAGGGGCATTATATAATTTATATTCCTAAAGAACTTTAGGAATTTAGATTGATGTTCCACATATGGATAACAAGAAAAAAGTTTTACCCCGTGGGCCTGAATAGAAAGATTTTCGGAGTGGTAGACTGACATACAGAAGGTGTCAGTCTTCCAGTGTCCCAGACAAGAAATCTGGGGAAGAGACAGGTGCTGCACACAGATCTAGTACTGGCATCTGAGCAAGAGGAAACTCCTTCCTCTTGGCTATGGCTTTTATTTATCATCTCTCTCCAGCCAGTTTTCACTTGACTTATTTGTACTCTTTCAACTTCTTTTTCATTGTTCCTGACAACATTCCATCTTGCTCCCTATTTCTCTAACAAGAGGGTAAGGATGGCCATACTGTGACAAAACTGAGGTCCAGCCAGCCCCCGAGTGCTGGCAGAAGAGATGTGCTTCAATAGGATCAGATGCATTCTGCTCTCCTGTGAGATGTGCTGGATTTTGATGGGGAATAACTGTTCTGTGTGCAGGACAGTAACCCTAAATTGCAGGATTTTTTGTGGTGTTTGAAGGAAAAGTGGTGGTGCTTTGATTCTTTTACACTGGGATGAGTGCCGGGGTGTCTGCAAAGGGGAGAGAAGTAAGGGAAGTGTCCCCCATGCATAATGTTGGATAGTAATAACAATTGGAATTATTATAAGGGTGAAGTTGACTACTAACCAAGAAAAAAGATTTAAAGAAGAGAAAAAAAAAGTCATATTTTTAAAAGGAGCTATTTTGGGAACTCTTTTTGGCACATTTCCCAGTTTCTTGTCCTGGGTGTGTGGCAGTCAGTTTAATTAGTTTTTTCTATAATACTTCTGGCATGCTGTAATTGTGACTTGTGCCTGGTAGGTCATTAATTTACTGTCAGTTTTAATGCACGGACTTCTCAGATGTGGCAAAAGCATGTACTGGCACATGATTTATAGTGATTGATGGTCATCATCCATGTGACATAACAGGTGAGAAAAAAGAGGTGAACATAGGAAGGGCTACTGGAAGCACACCATCCATTACAAATATAGTGAAAAGATTATCCTTCAATATTACATTGGGGTAGATACTCTTTATGCCACCATATTTTGTCTCAAAGATCTTGGTTTCCATCACCAGAAGGATTTAACTGCCATTTCCCACTTAAATCAATTTCCACAAATCACATCAGTAGGTGTGATGTACACTAATAATTTTGAGGATTTGGGCCACCGAGTCTCAAAGATCAAGGCAGACAAAAGGCTGGGTAAGTCACACTGAGAGGTGGAGTGATTTGTCCCCTACAGAGATAATTCATGGACTGGAGCCAACAGCATTTCAAGTCCTAATGCTATATGATATTTTTTTTTTCTTTTTCCTTTGGAGGGAGGGAAACAGTCATCTGTAGACTCTCAGGCCTTCCTTGTGGTGAGTAAAATTCCCTCTTCAGGGTTCCCAGATGATCTTCCTGGCTGGACTCTGCAGCAAGTCTTATGGAATGTAAGCAAAGTTCTGAGAGGACATCCCAACAGTTCATGAAGCTTATATTTTTCTTATTAAGTGTCTTAGAAATGAGACATCCATGGTGAAGCCTAGACTCTGACTCAGGATATCAATTAAAATTTCCTACCAAGACAACTTCATCCCTCTTTCTGGTTCATCCCTCTTTGTACCTGTGTAACTGAGGCCTTCTGAGTGCCAGAGGTCCTAATGCAGGCTTTTCTTGTCCACACACCATCCGGCTACACTGTTGGTTGGTTTTAAGAGGTTGCCCTTCTTTTGTCTTCTTAGCTGGTTTCTCAGAGGTCTCACCACAGGCAGCCGCGGACCATCCAAGTTCTGCTAATGGACAGGCAAGAAGCTGCATTCCTTGCGTATGTAAGTTCAGTGGTAATGTAAAATAATCAAATTTATCCCCAGATACCAGAATATTTACCTTACTGGCTGAGGCCTACATGAGCAGAACAGCATGAGAACAAATTCTCATTCTGCTGGTGAAAATCAGGTGGTGTTTCACATGTAAACCATTTTTTGCAGCTCCTTGCTTTTGGTGCCATATGGTTTCATGACCACAATGTTTTGCTTTGGTTTGCTTTCATTTACCTCCTAAAAATATGGGAGTCAGGGGAAATGGTAGATGCTGCAATTGCTTCTGCTTTCTTGATAGCTCTGTGTATTATTTAAACCCATGTATTTATTCCCAGGTGAGATATCAGTAATGCTGACAATATATCACTCTTTAGAGCAAGGTGATTTTTTAATTTATTATTTAAAAAGCCATCCTTTTTGAATATTATAAGCCTGGGAAACTCAGTTACATGTTTAAGATGAAATATGTCAGTAGGCTATTACCTTTCTGCATGTTTTATCTCTCAAACGGGGACTCCCCTTATCTGTCATATGCAGTTCAAAGCTTGTCTGGAGGACAGCGATTGCACCAGGTTATTCAATCTGTCAAATGGATGATCTTACTGGGATGGTGAAGAAGTAGAAAATTTGACTATGTTTTCAGGGATCCAAGAATAAAACTTTGTCGGATGGACCAGAATTGCTTTCAGGTATAAACTGCATCCACAAATAGAGCTCATTTGTCACTCAGTAAGAAAAAAATTAAGAGCTATATGCCAATGGGACATCTTTCTTTAATGAACTGAGTCTGAATCAAAGGCATCTCAAACCCATCTCAGCTCAATACCTTAGTGTTCCAAGCACTGATCATATTGATATCATTACAACACCCTTGGAGAGAGGAAAGGACTTATTGCTCAGGTTACAGGTAAGAATTTGAGGCAGAAAAAGCAACTGGGATCATGTCCAAGGGCACCAACAGGAAGTCCTTGGCAGAACCTGGAATGGAAGCCAAATCCTGGTTGCAAGGATTCGCTTTACCTGTCTAAGCAGCTGACCTTTGAAATACCCTTCAGATCTGGAGATGCTCATGTTCAGCAGCAAGTTGGAGCCCTGGGTTTTAAGCCAACCTGCAGCATGAAAATTTCCCTGGATCCAGATTTTTATTAAACATTGTCCATCTGTTGCCCAAATTCTGTCAGTTTTAGGAGAAACCTCCATGCCTAAACACTTCTCTCTGTGACTTTAAGTGAACACTTTGCCTGCCAGACATTGATCTTTGATCTGGGTTTCCTTGCCAGCCCTTCAAAACAGTTGCTGTCACCATGGCATCTTATTTCCATATTGTGTCTGAGAGCGACAGCAATTATTTCCCACTGGAACTGACTTCAATGTCACTACACTGATTAATCAGCAAAGGTTACTATAAGGCAAAGTATCGGTCTTCCTTTTCCATCGGAGCAGGAAAATGCCAGATCTTAGCAGCACAGCGCCGTGGGGACGGCGGCATTAGTTTTCCAATGAAAGGCTCTGCGCAAGCCCAACATCCCATCCCCCATGCCCATGCCTCCCCTCCTCTCCCAAAACACACACTGGGGTTCAGTATAAAGTTAATTCTATAACCCAGGGTTCTTTTATTTTTCTTTTTTAACGCTACTGACCTCCCATTTCCTTGTCAGTTGACACCAAGCAATTCCCCAGATGGAGAGAAAGATTTCCACTTTGAATATCCCTGAAACACATTTAGAGCCAAAGGCTTTATCATGGGAATAAAAGCAGTGAGGTTCTCACAGCTGGGAAGATTTATACAGCTGAGCCTTACCAGCTTAAATGCCTACAGACAGAAACAGCTGAGCTATGTGTTATTTCTTTTCCCTCAACTTGCAAGGGAGATGAAAAATGCAGAGGCAGCCTGCAGATAAATATGACTGACAGGGGAGGGGCAGAGCTGTCTGTGCGTAGCTGCTGCAGTGACATTTCTGCAGGATAATTTCAGCTCCAGAGGTGAGGGTCCGGGGCTGACACGATTGCTATTGCCAAGAGGAACTGCCCTTTCAGCTAGAGCACTCCAGGCAGTGCCAGCGAGTCTTAAGCATCGGCCTGGGAGACATGGATCTGACACCATGCCGATGAGCCCTGGGGGAAAGGTGTTGGGTGGAAAATGCAATAAGCTGTGCGCTCTGCACAGCAGAATTGTTGTTCACAGTCTGTGTAAAAACAGAAGCTAAACTGTTGCTGCTCTTCTTACCATAACACAGCAGTGTTTTATTCTTTAAAAAGTGAGGGCAGATCTTTAAGAGTTTAATCTGCCTCCCACCAAACAGGCATCCGATGGCCATGCCTCCCTTGGAGACAAACAGGAAGGGGGATTCCCAGAGGCTCAGCTTGCCATCCACCCACACGAAAATGTGCTGGCCTGACAGGAGAGACAGAATCACAGAATTGTAGGGGTTGGAAGGGAACTCCAGAGATCATCAGGTCCAACACCCCTGCCAAAGCAGGTTCCCTAGGACAGGGCACACAGGTCGGTGTCCAGATGGGTCTTCAATATCTCCAGAGAAGGAGACTCCACCACCTCCCTGGGCAGCCTGTCCCAGGGTTTGGTCACCCTCACTGCGAAAAAGTTCTTCCGCATGTTGGTGCGGAACTTCCTGTGCTCCAACTTGCAGCCATTGCCCCTTGTCCTGTCCCCACAGACCACTGAAAAGGGGCTGGCCATTTCCCCCTGTGTCCCACACTTCAGATAGTTATAAATATTAAAAAGATCCCCTTTTAGCCTTCTTTTCTCAACGCTGAACAGCCCCAGGTCACTCAGCCTTTCCTTGTAGGGGAGATGCTCCAGGCCCTTAATCATCTTTGTAGCCCTCCTCTGGACTCTTTCCAGTAGATCCCTGTCTTTCTTATAACAGGGATCCCAGAACTGGACACAATACTCCAGGTGGGGCCTGACCAGGGCAGAGTAGAGGGGGAGGATCACCTCCTTTGACCTGCTGGCTACACTCCTCCTGATGCACCCCAGAATCCCATTGGCTCTCTTAGCCACCGAGGCACACTGCTGGCTCATGGCCAACCTGTCATCTATCAGGACCCCCAGGTCCTTCTCCACAGAGCTCCTCTCAAGCAGGTCATCCCCCAGCCTGTACTGATTCAAGCGGTTATTTAACCTCATTTGATTTCTTACTGCTCAGCTCTCCAGCCTCTCCAGGTCTTGCTGAATGGCAGCACATTATTCATGCATGTCAGCCACTCCTCCCAGCTTTGCAGCCACTCCTCCCCTCTGAGGATCCTACAGTTTTGTTGGCCATAGGTGATCAGAGCATTCCTGAGAGTTCAGCAGCCCAAATAACCTAAGCAGGTCTGTGCCTACACGCATCCTGTGCCTCTGATGAGCATCTGTTGTCCTGCATATGGACTGTCTCTGCTGTCTGTCGTCCTTTGTGTCACCTAAACCCTGGGCATGTGGGCTCTGCTCTGTATTGTGCATGGCTTCATTGTGTTTCTCACAGCCCTTGGCCATGAAGACTCTGATTACTCCATCATATCCAGGTGCCTTTGTTTGGGGGAGCAGTAAGAGGTCTAAGAAAGGGCAGAGCTCAGTCTGTATGGGGTTGTGTGATACCCCACACTAAAGAGTGGAGACCTCCAAAGTCCGCACAACCACGCTGTGCTCCTCATTGTCCCTGAAATGCCCAGTCAGGCAGACTGAGGTCTAGCAGTGCATTGCCCAGGCAGACTTGGGCTCTAGCATCCCTTCAAGAACATGTTAAACTCTGAGCCTGGGGCCATCCTTGCCTTATTATAAAATGGAGACTAAATTACTTACATTCTTAGGAGTGCCAGTGAACTGCATTTGAAATGGTCGGGGTAAGGATAGCTAATATGCTTGTAAATCACTGATGAAGCATAGCTGCATTTTCTAAATGGTAAGAGTAAATCAGCATAGGAGAAAAAAATCAACAAACCTGGATATTGATTAGAAATGTCTTTCAGCAACAGGGAAGAAAACAGAATATCCTAAAATTAAGGGGTCTGGAAAACAATTTAAAAGTTTGTATTGTCAGTAATAATGTATCCAGTGACTGAAGTGCTCAAAATAATCAGTGTCTGTGCTTGTCCAGCCTGAGGGACCTGATAGGGGGTCTAATTTACAATACCAGTGAAAAACCTTCCCTTAGAACACAAGGTTACTTGAGATTCTCAAAAATCACTCATTCCGCAAAACTTATGTCATCATGCCTGGCTGTCAATATCTAATCGCTGTCCTATTCTAAACTGTAATTTTTTCTTGGGATATGGACTTTGAACAAATGTGTAACCACTGTTAGTGGTGTTGCTTAACACAAAAGCTACTCCTCAGGGTCACAACAAAAGTCCATTTACCTTAATAACACATTGCTCACAATGACTGTAAATAAGAAAAGAATGGGGTCACCAGAACTAAACACTGGGGCCAAAGGCTTTATATCAGTTTATATCCTGTGAATTTATATAGAACATATAGATGTTTTATGGTTTGCCTTTATCCTTTTGGTAGCTCCCTGCTCAAATTTGGACTGCCCTTGAGCAAGGGAAGGTTGTTTTACTGGGAATTGCACTCAGCAGTTGCCAGATCCTTACCACAAGTGAGAAGTACTAAGGTAGAATCCAGTACCATGCAGATATAATTTCTATCCATACTGTATTGGAACTGCCATTTTATCTCCCAGTCACTGAGTTTTAGCAGATCTTCTTATAAACTTCCCAGTTACTTGCAATTTTCATTAAGCTGGACAAGTTTTTATCGATTGAAGGCTTTGCCACACAGCTTCTCACCCTCTTTATCTACTGGCTTTTATGTGTTTTAAGAGCATGGATCTCTATGGATTTCCACTGTGAACTTCCTTCAGTTCTGCAACATTGCTAACTTTTCCTTTTCATCTTTTAAATCAATTGAAATTGTGAGGATGATTTGTTCCATTGTCCTGTGACGATTTACTTTTTTAAAGACTTTAATGAAGGGCCTCATGAAAAGCTTTTCTAAATTCAAACATCATTATTGTAACTGGAGTGTCCTTTTCCTTATGCTTGATGGCTCTGACCTATAGTCATCTACAGCTCTACTTGTAGTTCCTACTGATTTGCCCATGAATCATGGCAAACTTACCCCTGAACCCTGTTGAAAGCTGACTGTCACATTTCCCATCTTTCACAACTTTGACACCAAAGTTTATTTATGCAAAAGAAAACACACTACATCACAACAACATTGTATCTGAATTCCTGAAACCTCCCAGATGAACGAATGCTGTCCTTCATTTGTCCTAAAAGTTCTTTCAGTGAAACTTCGAAATGAACCAGTCCCTCAGCTTCACATTCCAAAAAATAGCTCTATTGTGAGATAATTGTGCCCCTGTACTTGGCATTGGTGAGGCCACACCTCGAGTACTGTGTCCAGTTCTGGTCTCCTCACCATAAGAAGGACATTGAGGTTCTGGAGCATGTCCAGAGAAGGGCAACCAGGCTGGTGAAGGGGCTGGAGGGCAAACCCTATGAGGAGCAGCTGAGGGAGCTGGGGATATTCAGCCTGGAGAAGAGGAGACTGAGGGGACACCTTATCACTGCCTACAACTACCTGAAGGGAGGTTGTAGAGAGGTGGGCGATGGTCTCTTCAGGCAGGTGACAGGACATAGGACAAGGGAAAATGGCACTAAGCTGTGCCAGGGCAGGGTCAGATCAGATATTAGGAAAAAAATTTTTACTGAAAGAGTTGTTGGGCCTGGAACAGGCTGCCCAGGGATGTGATTGAGTCACCTTCCCTGGTTTAGTTTAGGATGAGATTAGTTGGACTTGATGATCTTCAAAGGTCTTTTCCAACGTTGTGATTCTGTGATAACCTTTTCTACAGAAAGCCACACCATAGAGAATTATGAGCAATGGACATATATTCACGTGTTCTTTCTATAACTTCATGGAAGCATTCACAGGTTTTGGAGAACAATATAGACTAAGGTTAATAAGAGCCAAAGGGTAGTTTTATTTCTCTGTGGTCACTTGTGTTTGATGCCCTGGCTGAGAGCATTGCTCCTCCTTTCTTCCACTCAGTCATGACACCTGACTAGTCTTTTAATCCACAGATGACTCCCAGGCCTCTTCAGTCTCCAGTGATCTCTATCTCCATCACAAGGTCAAGGTTTGTCCTTGACCTTTTGTATAGTCACCAGGAGACTGATTTTTGCACCACAGAGGCACAACCAGAGTGCAGAGAACAGCTAGTTGCAATCCCAGTGTTGGAAATCAGCACTCTCCAAATTGTTGTAGACAGGAAAATGAGAGAAGCTGTTCTCTTCTTCTAATGTGTTCACGTGTTCCTCTGAAATCAAAGAACATCTGATGGGGACCATAAGAGAGAAAGTTCAGGGGTGGGGAAGACCTACAACCCTGTCTCACTGCAGCAGGGAAAAAGTGATGGCTGGGTTTAAGATTTGGGAATGGAAAGAGACAGTGGTACAGAAAAAAGAGGGAGGTAAGGGACAGGAAAGGTACAGCCTTATAATCCTTCCTGTGGGTGAAAAAATGGAAAACTCAACCCTGCTGTATGTTTCTTTATCTACCATGAGTGACTGAACCTCACAGTGCAACATGTCCTCATTCCCACAGCATTTCTTTCCCCCTTCAGAAATTCCAGCCCCAGACAGACAAGATTTATTCCCTTGAAGAATACCTTCGTGCAGGTGCCAGGTGTATTTTAGTCTACTGGAGACTTTTGCTGCCTTGCTAACTCAAACTGCACATCCTTGACTAGTCAAGGTTTGCTGATTTGCACCAGCCCAGAGTCTAGCCCGCAGACTCAAAAATGCTATATGCTAATCCTGTGTGACCTTCAGAGTTCTCTTTGGCTTTGTGGCTGCCTCTCCCTGCCTCTGCAGCCACTGAATACAGGAGGCAGACTAAACTAGGGAGAGTTATCAGTGGAAAGCCTAAGCCTGTAAAAAAAAAAAATTAAAAAAAAAATTGGAAACTTGCTGTCTCAGCTACAGAGCTCAGAGGGTAATGACAATTTTAGTGGTCATAAAGCATGTGATTTTTCTTAAGCATTTGGGAAGTTGTAAGAAGGACAGAATAAAAAACCCTTCTCTGTTCCACTGAAAGCCTTGAACATGATAAGGCACCTTAGTCAATATTCACAGTATCTGGCAAATGTAGATTTGCTCATGAATAGGGAACACACTTGTCACGATATGATGTTCACAAAAGATGGATATGCAAGGAAAAAAGCTGAGGATCTGAGTCTTTTGCCCCTAAATAAACTTAAATCATCTTAAACAAATCACTAGAGTTTGGCCCTAATATAAATAAATAAATAAATAGTATTCTTTCAGGGCATTAAGTCAAGTTCCACTATGCTCTTTCACAAAGAAAACAAACATCCTTACTACTTAATGAGCCATTATCCCAGCTGTCAACAGCAGACCAGCACCTCAAGAATTCTGCCTTGAACCAAAGCTGGGCTGCAGGTTGTAGGTTTTCTGGGCAGACCATACATGGCAGACACAGTATCTTTAGCAGTGGGATCAACTGGATGATAGAAATTGCTTATAATTGAGAATTTGTATGGCTGAAACCAGGACAGATACATACACAACTCTTGAACACTTTGCCTCTTGGCGTCTATGGACTTGTCATGGTTTACCCCAAGCCAGAAACCAAACCCTATACAACCACTCTGCCCTTCCTCTGGTGGGATGGAGAGACAGTTGGAAGGGCAAAAGTGAGAAAACTCGTGTGTCCCTTTCCAACGTCTTGTGCACCCCCAGCCACCTAGCTGGTGGAGTGGGGTGAGGAGTACCCCACTCCTTGGCTCTGTGTAAGAACTGAGCAGCAGGAATGAAAACATCCCTGTGTTATCAGCCCTGTTTCCAGCACAAATCCAAACCACAGCCCTGTACTAGCTACTATGAAGAAAATTAACTTAGCCCTGTGTTCAGTTCTGGGCTCCCTGGTATAAAAAAGACAGGGATCTCCTGGAGAGAGTCCAGAGGAGGGCTACAAAGATGATTAAGGGCCTGGAGCATCTCCCCTACAAGGAAAAGCTGAGTGACCTGGGGCTGTTCAGCCTTGAGAAAAGAAGGCTAAAAGGGGATCTTTTTAATGTTTATAAATATCTGAAGTGTGTGACACAGGGGGAAATAGCCAGCCTCTTTTCAGTGGTCTGTGGAGACAGGACAAGGGGCAATGGCTTCAAGTTGAAGCATAGGAAGTTCCACACCAATATGCAGAAGAACTTTTTCACAGTGAGGGTGACCAAGCACTGGGACAGGCTGCCCAGAGGGGTTGTGGAGTCTCCTTCTCTGGAGATATTAAAGACCCGTCTGGATGCCTACCTGTGTGACCTGTCCTAGGGAACCTGCTTTAGCAAGGGTTTTGGTCCCGATGATCTCTGGAGTTCCCTATTGAGTTAAATGATATTTTATCTTACACTTCTGCTTAGGGAGTTGGAGATGGGTGGGTGGAAGAAGGAAATAGTGTTTTAGGGTACCTGTCATTTCAGGAGCAAAACTCTCCCATTTTGTAGGAAGTGTGAAATTACCAGAAGTAGCTATGGTCTTCCAGTAGCTTTCCAAACCTTTGCCAGGGTTAGATGCCAAACTTTTTTTCACTAGGAAAGAGTCTGCTGTCATATGAAGGACCAGCAGTGTGAGAATAAAGATCAGAAGTAGTGACTGCTTTGTAATTTGGGAGGGCACTGCAGTGTGACTGCTCCAAAGATGGTTGTACTGGTTCTGCTGCAAGGGTATATTCTGTATTTATAGGGAGTACCGGCAGGGCTTCGGGTCACCCAGAGAACAGCTGAGATTTATCAGATGGGTAGTGCCTGTGCTGGTGACATTAGTGTGAGAACCTTAGACACCACTCCTTGGCATTATGAAGCTAATGAGAATTACTCTGTTGTAGTCCAGAGCTAAACATTTCAGCAACAGTAGGATTAGAGATAGAAAAGGGAGTGGGAAAACACGCAGAAATCTTTTCTCAGACTAAGAATATAGGAAATACGTGCTTGTGAATTTCTTTTATATTGCTTTGTTGGCAGAGGCACATTTTGATTTTATATAGAGCTGCAAAGGGATTCCCTCTGTATCCCTTATAGGTCTGAAGCTTAAAGTATCTTGACTCCAGGACATAAGACAAAGAATGTCATTGTTTATTCTTTGATGTTCTAAAGCATCTTATTCTTTGGGGATCTGAACATGCTGTACACACATTAATTAAAGTCCATAGTACTCCTAAATCTGCTGCTATTATTCCCAGTTGATTGATGGAGAAGCTGAGATGAAGAGAGATTATACGGTACATTTTCTAATGTGGGAGTATGTGAAATTAGACCCACAGAATTCATGGTTCAGCAATTAAATGGAAGCAAGATGATATTCTTCACATATACTGAAAAACCTCTATGTTTCACTGAAACAGCATAAAAAATGTTCTTTAAGACCATGGTGTCACAATGTTCATGAAACTGCATGGATTTTTTGGAGGAAGGGAAACCAGTCTGCATGGCCATCTTCAACAGATGACTCTGTAGCATTCAGTTCAGATCTAAATCCAAATATCACCATGATTTATGCCTATTTGGATTTATAGTTTCAGATGAAGTTACTAAAAAAAGGCAACATCCAAAGCAATGCATGCACAGCTGAACCTGTGGAGTCAGTAAGTAGTATCAGGCAAAACATAAACCCAAACCAGTTACCACAAGAAGGAACAAAAAAATCCACTGGTGAGTACAGGAAACCAAATCACATAACTTCATATTTTATAATGGAAGAAATTAATTGGATAGAGCTTGGTCTCACTCCACTGTAATATCTAAGAAATAATTTTAAAAGCTTTAGTGAAGATTGCTGGCCAGTTTTTGTCTATTTACTTTTTCAGATACTGCATTTTCAGATACTGATACTAAAGAGTGAGACACAACTGTCTCAAAGGCAGATTTAATCCCGTTCTTTGAAGAATCAGGTTTTAAGAGCTCCATCTTCCTCTCCATCAGGAGTATCCCCAGATGCAGCTTCCTCCTCTTTCTCTGGTTCCCTCTTCAAATGAAAGATACCTGGCTGATGGATCACGGTATTACTCAGCCCATCTGAAAACAGGAGGTTGGAAATAAACTATATTTGAGCTAATTGCTATTTTGCTTTTGCTTTCTCATCAGGCTCCAGTATTGCTGCCGTGGGGCAGGTGGGCTTGCAGCATCCTGGACCAGGTCCCTTCAGAGTGCTACTGGAGCCCTGACTCATGCTGGGACTTTCCAAGGGAGCTCGATCAACACAGGCTGGAGCAGCTCCAGGTCCCAACCCGAAGTCTCACAAGTTTTGCCCACTTAGTTTAGCGAGATGCAATGGTACCATCTCCCACAGCAAACTGTCCAGTGCATACACTGAAGCCCAGGGAATTTTTACTGGCTCAAAAGCAGCAGAACAGGACCTCTTGCTGGCTGCTTTCTGATCATAAAATTATTTCTCCCACTGCATAGTTTAGAATAAGATGGGATGGAAACATTTAGGATCTGAAGAGAAACCTGAGTCATATTTACAATTGCTATTGTAGTCAGCTGAACAAATAAAAAAAAATTGTTTAAGCTTAGTAAACAGGATGTAACTTGTTAAACTTTCAAAAAATAACACAAAACCTAAGCAATCCCGTCCTTTGCTGTTATTGCACTGAAATCTATTTCTGGCTTAGCTACTGTCTGGCTCTGTGACCTTGGCATGCAATTTCCCTCCCTTTTCTCTGTGTTCTGCCTCCCACCACTTTTCTGTCTTGCCTATTTATGTTTTTGCTCACTCTCACTATTCAAGTTCATTTGTTCTGTCAATTGAATCCATTCTGTTATTCAGGGAATACTGTTCTCTAAAGCATTTTGTCATCCAAAATATTCCCTAGAATATCAAAATTGAAAGTAATGGAAAGTAAATAAACATTCACAAAGCATTACTTCCACATGGAGCTAGAACCTTATTATACCTGGCTGCATGACAAGTCTGTCAGTCAGTAACACTTATTTCCCCTTGCAATTGGCTGTGCCACAATGCTCCTCTGAGTCCATTTTCTTGAATCTTCAACTGATGCTTATCTTCTGTGGTGCTTTGTACTGACCTTAAGGATTCGCTTTTAAAAGGACCAGGAGGTCCTCAGATGGTACCTGCCTCTACCCTGTGCACAACAGTTTGTGGGATCTGTGTAAAGGCAGAAATCACAGCACAGGGCAGAGGAGCACCTAAATGGGCTGTTTCTGTAGGACACCCTTGAGACACACAAGTCTGCAATGCAACCGCTGCAGCTCAGAATTTCCACCTCCAATATTCTGTGATTCACAGCCAAAAGCTGTTTCCTAAACATGTACTCCAAAGTTATCTAGCTGAGTACCAAGGAAGTGATTCACTTCCTCCTTTTAAAAAGCAGCTGCTGTGTGTTGCTGGGTGAGCAGGGGCATAGCTACTTTTTGTATTATCCAGTGCTCAGACACAGGGAGATCTGGATTCAGCTCTCTTCAGCCTGAGGTCAGGTCCAAGCACCAGGCTATTCCCACTCACCATCCTTGCAGCAGTAGCAGCAAGATTCAAAGGGCCAGAGGCGAAGTGGTAGTGAGAGAGGCTGTGCCTGTAACCAAGAGAGAAGTGAATTTCTTGTCAAGCAAAAATGGCAGATTTTGGTCTGTGTTGCCAGAACAACTCAAATGCTCTCTAAGAAGAGACATGTTAGACACAATTCATAAACAAGGCTGAATTCTCTCCCTTTCCTTAAAGGCCTCTGAACTGCTAGAGGATAAAAGATGCTTTATATTATTATTTCTATTTGGGTTCTTCTGGTTTATTTTTGGGTGAGTGGTTCTAAAATCAAAGCTCATGTTTTGGGCTAAACACCAGCTTTTCAAGGTGTCTGAGCAGCCCTACCTCAGTTCCCTAATCCAAGCAGAACTTAGATGTGCAGATCTAACTTAGATGTGCAGAAGATCTGCAGATTGAGCACCTGGCCAGAGGAAGATGGCAGCATCTAGGGGTACCTTAAGTGTTATGCTAACAGAGGCATATGTTTCCGTGATGCCTCTGGTAAAGGAAAGTTTTTATGAGGTCAGCACCAAAATGCTATCTTTTATTCACTTTAGGTTCCTTATGCTTATTTCAGCATCTGATAATTTGGTACATTCAGACATTGCTTTTGCAAGTGGCCATCATGGATCAGGACAGCAAGTTCTGTTAACTCACATGCCACTGAGTCAAAGAGGTGCACAAGGTAAAAGGCTGTTGGAAAACTGGCCCAGCAACTCACTCCCATCTATGTTCTTTAGGATTTTAGGCTTTCAGGCACCTGACTGGGTATGGTCAGAATGACGTGACCCAACTTAGCTTTCCAATGCACTGGTATCAGTCCTGGCTTGTTTAAAGCCAACCTAGACACAGAGCACGCCAGGTAGCATGGTAGTAACTCTGTTTAGAATGAGGTGAATAGAGAGGTCATATCTGAATTACGATCAGTTCTACTTCTTAAAAATGTATAAAGCAGTAAGGATTTCACCTTTGAAAATTCATTATATTGGCATAGGTGGGGTGGCCACTGGTGGATGAAAGTAGTCATCAGCTTGGGATGGATACTGGGAAAGGTACACTCAAAGTAAGGGCTTCTTATGCAGTGCTCCTGCTGTTAAATTGCCCACTGCTCTCTCAGCTCTCATGGAATCTTCTGACTCCTTTCCATTGACCTGTATTTGGCTTCTGTCAGGCCAACAGAGTAAAAATGCAAGGACTTTTATTTCAGGAAAGTTTCTTTTCAACTGCTATTCCAGAGGTTTTAATTGTGTTGAGCACTGGACCTATAGGATATGGGGAATATCTCTATGTATCTACCAATGAAAAGAGCATCTGCCAATTAACAATTATTTAAATCCACTACAGGTTTGTCAACATCTCCATGGGAAGATCTGCAGATTGAGTACTCTTTTCGTTGTGTGTGGTCTGTGCATCTAGTATAAGCTACTACTCCATTATATTATATTATTAAATATTTCACATGCAAAGGGATAAAGTCTGTAGTATTTTATACAATGGAGTGGTTCTTTGCAGAAAAGATTTAGAGTTATACATATAGGACACCTCTAGCTCTCTAATCAGTGACATGATCTGCATTAATCCAGCATGACACAGATGTAGATCTTCACAATTATAATGCTAAAATTGAGGACTAAATTCTCTGAAGTAACACTGGAGGAAAAGGAAGGAGGTTGTAGCCAGGTGGGCCGTGGTCTTTTCTTCCAATTAACAAGAGATAGGACAAGAGGAAAGGGTCAGAAGTTGTGCCAGGGAAGGTTTAGTTTGGATATTAGGAAAAATTTCTTCACCAAAACAGTTATCAATCATTGGAGCAGGGGAAGTGGTAGAGTTGCCATCCCTGGAGGTATTTAAAAGATGTATAGATGTGGTGTTTAGGGACATGGTTTAGTGGTGGATTTGGCAGTGTTAGGTTTATGGTTGTAGTTGATGATCTCAAAGATCTTTTCTAACATAAAAAAAAAATATTATTCTATGATTCTAACCATGCCAGTTTACATCAGCTGTGGATGCATATTGCTTTCCTGCACCTTGCATCCTGCATTCCTGAAAATCCTTGAAAATGCACTGGTTAAGCTGGTGAGATGGATGTGGTTGGTAGCTGTTAGTTCCTGCCATATGGACCACAACTGCAGCTTCTACAATTTGCTAATGACCTGTCTTAGCAACAGGCTGCCTGAAAAGATGAAGAGATGGAATCTCCCTGTATTTGCTGTGCTAAGCTTTGTATTGGCAAACACTTGCTAACATATGTCACCAGCTTTGAAAAGACATGGTTTATTTATATGTTAATTACTGCAACACTTTGGGGAAAATGTTTGTTGATACAAGAGCTGTGCAAATAGTCAAGTGTTGAGAGCTGTTGCGATTTAAAAATAAATGAGCATTAGCCAATAAGAATCAAGAAAAAGTCCACAATGCGAAGGACCTCTCCTTGCTTCTGGCCCAGTCCAGTTCCAGTGAGATCTCCATTGATTTCTGCAAGCTGTGAGTCAGTCAAGCAGTTCCTCATGAACATATTGAAAAAACTTCATGCACTCCCTTCCCTGAATTGTTGCAACCCTTCAAGACACTGCATTTGAATTTGACTTCTGAATTTGAATTCAGAAGGTGGAGGTCACTTCTGGGTGACAAGGAAAGGAGGGTGTATAAGTGTTGCTGGAAGCAATATCAGTGATAAATTGCATCTCATCCTTTCTCAGACTCAGGGCCTCATCTGGACATGGAGGGGAGCTGTTTTGAAGGTGTCATGCCTTCTGTGAAACAGAACCCTGAGGCCTTCAAAGCTAAGATCATTAAAGGTGCTTGCAACACTTGCAAGAAAATTCTGGCATTTCTGCTGTCTGGGAAAGTCGCTGGGCAATGTGTGGAATTTCTTGCTCTGATGTCTCCTTATTAGTTGCTGATAGAAACATTTCCCTTCAGACTGCAAATGTCCTGCACTCCTGGAAGAAACCTGGGTAATGACATACCAGAGTCTCTGCAGCCAGATTTCTAGGTTGTAAAGAGGAAATTGTTCTGTCGATGTATTGAATTTTCACAGTGTTGCTGCTAGCAATACTGTTTACCTTGAGGGCAAACAACAAAAGAATTCTCTTGGATCTACTTGATGGTTTCAAACACCAGATTGTTTACCAAGTAGTTAGGAGGTCCTGGTTTTGTGTGTGAATGGTACAACAAGACTCAGATGATTAAAAATGTGAGCTGTGTATTTTTAGTGCAGAGATAGCTGAGAAGGTGCTGAGTGCCACACCCTTTCCATGTGTGGGCAGAAAGTTCGTATCTCACAACTTACCTTGTTATCCAGTTCTTCAGAACTATGAAACCACTGAGACCTGAGAACCCCAGAGATCCCCAGCACCAAAAATACATATTTTCTAGGTGGTGTATTCACAGTAAGGATTAGAATGTGGGAAAGATAAGAAAAAGGAGTATAATCTTTAGTAGCTATCTCCTTCAAGTGTGACATTGTAATGTCAGTGTTTTCTATGAGCATGAAAGGCAATGGTGAAACTCACTCCACAGGCACAGGGATGGCACAGTATAACTGTGCATGAGATGATATGAAGATGCCAAGCCACTATGAATGGGAAAAAGATCACACTATACAGTCCGATAAATCAGTTGTGTTCATTATATCTTGCAGAGAAAATACAAAAGGAGTGGGAGGCATGAAGGGACAATGGATGAACTTTCACAGCCGTGGTACCTACTTGTCTATCCATTCACAGTCAAAGAATACAAAGGTTGCAGTTAGTATTGAGTATTCCTTTCAGGTCAGAGAAATGATGGTTCAGATGCTCTAGAAGGAAATTTTTGTTCCACTGAGCTCATTTAGGAACAGAAAAGGAGACAGCTCAGAGCTGACACTTTTGGCTTCTTTCCATTCTATAGATCATCAAAATCTGACTGGCTTGTGTTTTTCTGATTACTGCACAACCGTTAAATAATTTTATACAAATACGCTAGTAAAACAAAATAATAAACTTTATAATTTAGGGTCTTCTCCTTTCTGGTAACAGTGAATGAAGCTGTGAATGCAAAGGTCATCATGGATTTTCTTTTAAATTATTACTGTAATCTTGTTAGAGATGTTGCAGTGCCTGAGTTGGGGAGGAGGGGGAATTCTGTTTGATACCCAAATAGTAAACTGAAGTTATGAAACCCTAAGTGAGAGAGAGAATTTGGCTGGATTTGGAAGTTGTAACCAAGGAAGGATTCTACCTTGGTGTGTTTTAGCCTCTGACCATTATCTGTGCAGTTTTAACAGGGGACAATCCCATGTTGATAAACAGAACTATCCTATGATCTGTGCACTATTCTGAGAAGTCACGGAAGAGCAGTCTTCAGGAAACCACACAGGTTAAATAGAAAAGTTGCTAAAGAATCTATATTCTTGACGCCACCCAAAAAGCAATTTCTGATGATGTTCACAGCTTACCCCACATCCTGTTTTAAGACAGCACCTGCATTGCCATCACTTCTTCCACCCCAATGAAACTTGCAGCATCGCGGGGTGCCTAAAAAAAGCATCCAGCAGCCAGCAGAGCCCCAGGTAACTGCTTATGTGTGAAGTGCTTCAAACTTGTAGGTTCTGCATTTGGCACTGCCCTTGGTGTTGCGCATTCAGCTGTTGCATGATGTGGTCCTGTTTTCAGGAGTAGCACTTTCCACATCCTCTCTTCAGTAATGGACTGTACAAGATACCCATCTTCGCACAGTCACTTTTATTTTTTCATTCTGGGAAATCAGAGGGCAATAAAGGCCTCATAGCTCTATGCACAACTTCATAATGTACCATCTTACTTCTAGCAGCTGTAAAAAGCGGAAAGCTGAGGAAACATGTTAGAAGACGAAACCTACAACTTCTGAATGCAGTTTCTTTACACATGCCGTTGTCCCAAAGGAAACAAATATTTTTTCTGACTAGTCACAAAACTCTCCAGGGTTCCACATGCAAAAAAGTCTCCAGCAGACACCTTTGAACAGTTTAATTCAAACGTTCAGCAGATTGAAGGGCCACATTCTACAGGATCCCACATTCCAAGGTTATTTGGCAAGGGTAGGCTTTATCCATCCCAGGTGGGTAATTTCTCACCATTTCTTTACATTAGCAAGCAAGTAACACCTTCTTCTCAGTCTTTTCTTTCCCGTTCTTAAGTTAAGATTGATAGAACAAAGTTTCACACCAGCCCTACATGATGACATTTTTTTCTTTTACCTGCTGATAATCAGTTTCCAAAAATCCTTGGGAAGTGTAAAAGACATTTATTTCAGCCTTCCTTGCAGTCTCTGGTGAATCATCACTATCACCGGCTCCGTCAAGAGCTGTGTATCTTGACCTGAACTTCTCTTGTGGTAGATTTAAGGCAAAACAGTAGCTCCTTATGAAAAGTGATAGCTATTTGAAGAAGGGTGATCATAGCATCTGTGGCAGTGCCATTGCTCCCAATGGGAAGGAGGACAGGGGACTCTGCAGTCTCTGTAATAATACACCTTCCTATTTTGCTTTAAGAGGCTCTTTGTACCTCAAAATTCCCAGAGAGATTCTGCTTCTAGTTTGTCTGCATCCACTGTTTAAGAAGTAATGGGAAGAGAACATGTGTGGGTACATATTCATAAACAGCTTTTTTATAGCAGTCGTTTCACGAGGAAGGTGAAGGTCATCTCGTTAACCAGTCTGACCAGCACTGAAGGCTGCAAATCAATTATGAAAATGCAACAGGGCGTAAGAGAAGAGTAAAGGGATATGAAAAACTGAACTTAATTACGGTAAACTGAGGTTTTTCAGCTGATTGGGATGTTAAACTAAGTCACTTCCTCACTCAAAATGAGGACACACCCAGTGGCAAGAACAAAACAAACTTGTTTTGATTATTGCTCTCTTCCTTTCACTTTTCAGGCTCTCCAGCCTGCTTCCATTGTCCCAGTTAGGGTTGTTGTGTCGTTGCCTAGAAGAGACAGGACTTTTTTTGGCAGATGTTTCTACAAACTGGCTACCTTCATAAGGAGCAAAGATTCTATCTCCAAACTGCAATAAGATATCTGCATTAGCTCCCTCACGTTATAAGGTGGCAGTGAACAGGGCTCTTCTTATGTTGTTCTTTCTTTTTAATTGGCTGAGTTATTACTTATATGAAACTAACCTTATTTTAAGCTTGCTCAGTGAAAGGCACAGGAACAAACACTAGTTGATGCCCTACGATGACCTTTTTAGCTGCTATTGTATAACTATGTCCTGAAAATATTTCTCTGGTGAGTGTCCTTTTCTCTCCTCAGATCAGAACTGCTTTCCTTAGATAATTTAAAAGTGGATTGTGCCCAGCCTCACACAAGGTTGGAGAAAATATTTATTTTTCAAGGAGCCTTTCTTCCTTTGTGCCCTTGGGCACAGGCTGGTCTAATCCCACATCTGGAGACAATGAAAATTAACTCCAATTCATGTTTTAGACACCTTTGAAAATGTCACTTGAATCTGCACTTCTTGAGCATGCATGGTGCATATGAGATGCTCTGCAGTCATTGCATTGCACACCTAGGAGAAACAACCTCTTTGCATCCTCTGAAACTATTTGACTGCCTTAAAGTTCAGTGAGACTATAGAGCAGGGATGAACAAGTGAAGGTCTCTCACTGTGTCAGACTTACATATATTTCTGTGGACTATTTTTTAAGAGTTTTTTAATATTTTGGAGTTCTAGTGCATCTGAGTTGTCTGTATGTTAGCAAGGAACAGTGCTTTAACATGTTCAACTCTAGCTTCCAGGACAGACTTCAATGATGAACATTCTGTATGTTGACCCGGTGGATAGGTGCTACTCTGACCTTCAGGATTTGGCAGAGCTTAGCAAGACATCTACTAGAACATGAAAGAGTGGTTCTTTGCTTCACATTTAGTTTGTGTTTTGGCGCTGAAGAAAAATGAAGAGGCAGGTTAGTTTATTTAAACAAAGCATATCAGGTATGCTGTAGACCTAATTGGGATGTTTCCTGACTTGAGTTATTCTTCCCACTGTGTGAACTGGGAGTGTAAGACTTAGGTGGGGCTTGTGATTTCTGTATACGTTCTTTTTCCCTTGAGCTTTCTATCCTTCCTCCCTTTACTGTCTTAACACAATGATTTTTAGAGCTTTCATTGTAGAAGCAGAATTAAAGCCAGTATAGAAGGATGAAGTAAACCATGCACAGTTCTTTGTGGCACATTGCAGAACCATTTCCCAATGGAAAACAGATGTTTTTTCTTCCCCACCAGTAAAAATTCCTGCTTTTCAGTTGGTGGGACACAAGCTACTGGCTTTTAATATCATTACTCATCCATCTAACATAACTGGTTTATGAACAAGATGCCTATAGGGTTGCTCTCCTAATTAAATTCCTACAGCTCTCGAGTTGTCTTTTCTCTTGTGAACCTTGCATGTACGCAAGACAAAAGGGTCAGCATTGGTGTGGATTTACTTGACACTTGTGTGGTTTTTACTGGCACTTACAAATGGCAAAGTCCTGAGGGACCTCTCATGCCTTGTTCTTGGATTCAACACTTGTGAATCCTGAGCTTAACACAAATTGAAAATCTTACAGGCCAGATTCCCAGCTGTTGAATATTGATACCTCTTTATTGACTCCTGCAGAGAAGTGCTGATTTCCATCAGTTAGGGATATGTGCATGGCTGTGTAGGTTTGAGGGTGCCCATCTGTTTAGGAGCCAGAAGGGGCTGTTTTCATCAGCAATCCCAGCCTACAATATTTGAATTCTGACCCATCCATCAGTGTCCCCAGGGTGATAAGTCTGACAGAGGATAGATTCAGTGGCTGCAGACTGTTTGTTTTAATAAAGTTTTGTTTTCTTTGTTTGGCTCTTATTGAGACAATTAGAGTTTAAATTACCTCTCATCTTTCAGGTCAGCCATGAGCAATAAAAAGGTTCCAGTAAAGCAAAAGCTGTCTTCCTTCTCTAGTCTTGCATGGGGAAGAAATGTAAGGTTTTAATTTCCAGACCTGCTTACAGGATGCTCATAATTTTTACAAACCACAAGTTTTGACTATCCTCCTTGTTTCCCCTTCTACTCAGAAAAAAGATGAACATTAAAGCAAAGCTGAGGAATGTAATCAAAATGGGATTTATGTCCTGAGTTGTCTTTAAATGTCCTTGTAGTATTTAAATAAAATTGAAATTATCTTTGTTTTTTGTGCCAAGCTGTATCATTTCTTTGGCATATCCTGTCCTATGAAATGGGAAGTGGTTTTGCAGACTTCCTTATATAGGTCCTCTGTTTAAAATAGTTTGGGGTAATTTTTTTCTTCCTTAACTGTGATAAGAGAATCTAAACTCTGTTTACATTCTTCAGCTCTCTGCCTTTTTATCTTCAAGTGAAGCTCTGTTTTTCTTTGAAAGGTAAAAATGTCATCCTCACATGAGAATAGCATTGTGCTAAGATGTCTGGTCAGACAATATTTTCCTGCCAGTGAATCAAGGGGAAATACGAACTCTGCATTTGGCAAAAAATTATTCTTAGCTCACAAGCTGCAGTTGAAGAAAAACTTACCACAGCAAAGTAGAATCAACTAAAAACTGAAACAAGGACTTTGGCAGAAAATCAAGATGATGCTCAGTCAGGAGTGGGTTCCTATCTTTCAGGATGAGATACAAAGAAAAGAAGGGGAGACTAGGAGAGAAGTGGGGAATTTGGGAAATATCTTCAGGGATGGAGAGGTGGGACATGGCATTTCCTTGTACACGGAATAAAGCATTGTTTTTATTAGTCTAGCCTAATTATTTCACATTTGGCAAAATTAATAAGGATACATAATTATAAAGGCAGATTCTCACCTAGAGCTGATCCTTTGGGAAGGAAAGCTGTCAACTGACTGCAAGACCCACACGGAGAATATCCTCACTGGTGGAGAGGTCTGGAATGATATAAAACTAGCAGAGCTCACTCTGATACCACAAGCAAATTCATTGCCTACCTAACTTGCTTCCAGTCCTCAGCAGGAATGACTTATCTACAGGAAGTAGGCTATAGCAGCTGCCAAAACCACATTTGGAGTCTTGGATTCTATAAGTGAAGTCCCAATCAACTTTTTCCAGCTTTTCTGCATCAAATGCATCCCAGGAATGAGCTTGGTCTGAAGTCCTTATAAGGCTCATTCTTCTATAAGAATAGGAGCTGTTCAGGCAGGGACAACATCAATTTTCCTACTGAGAAATACGTAGGATGAAATGAGAGCACCTTATTTCTCTCACCTGGTTACCTCCAGAAAATGTCTGAGATATGAAGAAAGAAATAGAATCTAAACTACAGAGAAAAACTATCAGGGATGGAGTTTAATGGAGATAATGCAAAAGATGGACTGTGAAGAAGTACACAGAGGTCTTTTGGCCATGGACTGGAGACAGCACTGTGAGTAAGTATGTATCCATGTGTGGTAATTAATTGGAAAGGAGAATATCAACATTCTGCACAAGGACCCCTGTAGAAAGAATTGGCAAAAAAAAAAAAAAAAGAGAGATAAGATTATTTCAGATTATTAGGGTAATGAGCTGAAAGATTTCAGTTCACTCTGCAATGAGGATTGGAAATGTAGGAAAAAATGGAAGAATTGCCTCAAAAATAAAGAGAAACACTAAAAAAGGAAGTCTGAGGTACATGAGCAACAGATTGTGGTTCCATTCATGCACATTACTTCTAAACATTCTTCCTTGCTGACAGCTGTCCAGTATCACAGAGGATTTTAGACCACCAGGATGGGGAAACATATGGCAGATGATGACACAAAGGTAGTGCAGATGAGACTTGAGTCAGGTTGCCTGAATCACTCTTATCACTTCACAAAAGCATAAACTAAACATGTAGGGAAAGTAAATCAAGTCAGTGACACAAATATTTGAAAAATCCAGCATGGCATAACAATTTTCAAGTTTACGAGTCATAGACTCAAGTTAATTCAGATACTAAGATGGATCAGGAGTCATCAAGTCATGAACAATAGAATAGAAAGGAGTGGAAGATACATCAGAGTACTTTCAGGATTTGTATTTCCAGATTCTTTGGACATTAGGAAAACTACAGTAGGATCATACTGAGAGGAAAGGAAGATTTTACTATCTTTCTCTCCGTTCTTTTAGAAGAATAATGTAGGTTAGGAAAGCCAAGATGATCTATTTCCCTAAGGAATGAAAAGGAAGATAAATGCAATTTCCCTAGCCTTTCTCTTTATCTTCCTTTTCTCCATTTCTTTTGGACCCAACTGAAGGGGTTTCATATCTGGAACTATGGAGCACAGCCATGAAGTCTGTGGTGCTGAGACACACCTTCTCTTCTACTAAGCAATTTTGCTGCACAGAAACATCATTTTTGCCTGAGTTCAAGACCAAAGTGTCAAACAAGAATTTTATCAGGCATCCACACTTGACCAGTGGTCAAAGAATAGGTCTGAAACTCAGGTACTATGGTATCACTTGGACCCTGTGCAGCTTGAACTAAAAGCTCTGATTTTCATCCTCTGCGACACTATTAGCTCCATTAAAGGGTTGCAAAGTACCAAAGATTTCCTCTGTATTTAACAGCAAAGATAAAGTTTCAATTATTTATTTGCATCTCTCTGCTGCAGTGTTGTTTTTGAGACCTTAATTACCTTCCCAGTTCAACCTGGAAGCAGCACATTGAGAGCTTTGCAGTGCAGAGGGCCCAGGGAAGCCTCCGTGTGTATAAATATCAGGATATTTATTAGCTTCTGACCTATAAACACAGTTTGTTCTGAAACTGTAAAAGTGTAAACATGGAAATGTCAGTGGATTATCTGTTTTTAAACAAATGAATAAGAAAAATCAGGCAATTTTTTTCCTTTTAAAAAGTCCCTGTATAAGACTCCAGGTTGTGACACTTTACAGGAGTTGGTGACTTGAGATGGATCCTATGGGAAAAAGTCACAGACATGAATTAACATGGATTGGTCCTCTACTGCAGGTAGTTTCACTGAGGAGTTGAAATTTAGCCATCACTTAGTTCTGAGGCAGCAAAAGACAAGAATGAAGCTCTTTTATCATTTCCATGTAGCCTGGGAGATGGATCTGCTGAAATGCTAACTAACCGCAAGTTCCAGCCCCAGGTATTTTACTGGGTTCATGACAGTAAATAAGGTTTTGTTTTCCTCTCCATGCTAGAATCAAATTCAACCACAGATAATATAAACTGGGAGTTGAATAATTTAATTTCATTGGCCCCATGTCTCTGGCAAAAGTATCTCTCACCTACTTTACTGCCAGGAATATGTTGAATGCCAGCTTGAGTGGTTCTGTTATATCCAGTCTTCACTAAGCAAAACACAGAAATCCCAGCAGATATCAAAACTGAAAAAAATTCATTTGGGATGGAGTAGGGACTGAATCATGCTTATCAAAGTTTGAGATTTGACAGTAGGAAATTGTTTTCTCAGGAGCTCCAACAAAAGTGCAGATTGTCTCAGACCATATGAAAAAATAACCTTCACACTGTGGACAATATGTCAGTTTTTAATAGCAGCTCAGCAGTGTTTGTGCCACGATCAGGTTTGCCCTGACCTTAGAAGGAGCTTGAGACCTAGAGAAAATGAGGGATCAGGCCGTTCACAGAATCACAGAATCACAAGGTTGGAAAAGACCTATAAGATCATCAAGTCCAACCATTCCCATCCTATGCTAAACCATATCCCTAGGTACCTCATCTACCCTTTTTTAAACACATCCAGGGATGGTGACTCAACCCCCTCCCTGGGCAACCTGTTCCAGTCCCTGACATCTCTTTAAGTAAAAAAATTTTTCCTAACAACTAATCTGAATCTGTCAGTGAATATTCTTTTTGCAGATTTAATCTGGATTTTCATACTTGTTGTTTCACCCCTTCCTCTCACTCATCCCCCTGCAAATCACCTTAGCCATGCATAACAAGACATGCAACTTAGAGGCTGGATTTAGCTCTTTCTCAGTCTGGTGACCTGTTTTTTTTTGCTGCAAGGACACCAGACACATCAGTAAAGCTCTGAGCATGCCCCAGAACCACCCCACATCTCCTGGTGTTTCCAGGAAAGCAGACACATTCACCTGACAGTTTGAGGAGCAGCACTGCATCACAAGAGATCTTAATGGTTCACATGGGAACACTGTGCTGGCAGGGACGCTGCTGTCATTCTTGGCGTGGCTATCCAGACCTGAGCAGGAGAGGATAACAGATAACCCCTGCATGTAGGATGTGCAAATACCAGCAGAGGCAGTGGCCATATTTTAAGATGAGGCAAGGAGGTAGGTAACTCTTTGCTTTCTACCTACAGCTATGTCTTCCAATACAAATAATATCACCATCCAGAGAAAGCATTGACCAGAAAAACCTTATTCACCACTCAATTTCATCAAAGCACTGGCTTTTAAAATGTGTATTCAATGAGACAAATACCAGCCTCCTTCCTACATAACTCTGCCCATTTTGCCTCCCTCAGTTCTTTGCTTCTCATACTTTACTCTTCCCTTTCCCCTTTGCTTCTCTGTAGTAAAGAGGAAATCTGTTTCCCTGAGTAGCTGCAACTAAGAACATCCTATAGATAAACAGTGAAGTTAACAGATATGATGAACTGACACACTTAACCATATGGACTAATGGATCTCTTTTCTGCCTACATCAGTGCAGGAGCAGAGGAAAAGGCAGGTGCCCAACTGAGACATGGCATTTTAAAATTTGTCTCCATGAACTACAAGACAAGGAGCAGCAGACAGGGTAGCAGCACAAGTGTTGAAGCACATGAGACAGACTTCACCTAGCCCAGTGTCACGACTTTCATGTTGGTCATTGGAGGACATTATAGGAAAGTATGTAAGGAAGGTGACCCTTCCCTGGCATCCCCGTTCCAGCAGCTCAGGAACTTTCTCCCAGTGATTGTGTTTAATGATCCACAGTAGCAGATCCTTTACATCTGCCAAAATCCTTTTCAAACCCTTCAGTGCATTGCACTCCACATGCACAACTGTGTTATGTGCTGTGCAAAAAAAAATAAAGTTCCTTTGGCTCTGTAAATTTGCTGCCTGATCATTTTATAAAGTGCCTTCTAGATATGAAAAGGTATTATTTCCCTTAGAAAAAGCACAATAACAGTGCTCTCTTTCAGCTAGATAAGCAGCCACAATGTAGGCTGAAACTTTTTCAGAGGCATGTATTACTTGGTAATTCAGGGATGCGAATGCCAAAGGCCTAGATTCACGTTAGCCTCTTACTTGTGATACTCTTACATTTCTAAGACAGATTGGTTGCTTCTCTGCAATAATTGTAATCTCTGAGAGTTGCTGGCAGACCACAGACACTGAAAAATACAAAACAAGTTGTATGCGACAGTCTTTTTCCCTCTCACTCTGTTTTTCCTCCTACAGTTAAAACATGGCAGCTTTATATGTTTTCTTTCAAGGCATATTTATTTCATCTGCAACAGGAGGTTGATCAAAACCGAGTTTGTCTAGACTGCCACTGCTTCAAAGACTCAGTGGCAACAGAACAGAAAATGCTTATCTTATTTGCCTTTGCTAGTAAAGGGTTTGTGCAGTTATGTTAGCTAGTGCTTTTATGCAAGTCTTGGAACCATTTACACAGCAATCAGAAAAAATGCCTCTTTCCAAACAGTTTCTCAATGTGATTATGTATCCTTGCCATTTTTTGTGTTCCTTTTATGATTCTTTTAGGTTGGACCAGATGTTACAGTTGGGTGGATTTCACTGGGGCCAGATGACTCCAGAGAATTCAGGAATCTTCTGGTAGTAAGTCTACAACTGGTGTGTCCTACCCTCCCTGGACTCCACAGGGTAAGCATTACAACATTCATGTTGATCACTCTGCAAGGAATGGAAGAGCAAAGCAATACTAATAAATGTGAAAGACCTTCAGTGAGGACTGTAGCATTTATTAACTTCCTTTGGAGATGAGGCTCACAGTAAAATCCACAAAACTTGGAGAAGCCTAAAATGACATAGAATCAATGTCATCATCTCTTTCCTGTAGTATCTATTGTATTCCTCTGTTTACTGGAATTTACTATGAGTCTCTTTTGCTTTAAGTAACCTAGTGCTTAGAATCACACCAATAATCCCTTAACGGGATTATTATCCCCTAGCTGCATCCTGTTTTTCTTCCTGCTCCCCTTCCTATGAAGTCATCGACAGGTATACTCAGCCTTGTACCAGTGTCATGCTTAATACATCCTGGGGCCTGACTTTGTCTTTACGTAAATAGATACTTTTTACATTGACTCGTCAAATCAGAATCACAAGAAAATGGTGTTTCACAACTGAAACCAAGATGCTGATGTGCTATTTGGTACATTAGAGTTGGTCTCTAAAATATGACAACTTTTTTAAAGTAAGCAATATAACTTACTACACTTTTCTACCTTACAGTAACCTTGTACATACAATTTCTTTTATTTGTAAGAAAAAAATGTACCTAAAGTTTATTTTTAAGCCTATGAGTCAGTGAAAACAATCTTGTCAGTAGTAGCAGGCTATAGATTTGGAAAAGAATTTAGAGACTACAGAGAGGGAATTGCCATGCGAGCAGTTTCTATTCCTACAGGCACTGAACATAACAATCACGTTAACCATGAAATAAAACAAACCCCACTATTAACCTGGTTGTGAGATGATCTGATTGTCTGAGTTTTACAAAGTGCGAAAGCAAAAAGCTTTCTTTGAACTAGAAATCAATGGAGATAGATAACATTTCCCTTTTCCCCTGCTACAGTCTGGACCTCTGACCCTAGAGCTGGAGCCTGGGCCCTGGTAGTGGAAAGTCCTTGACTGGTGGCAGCGAAGAGAAAATCATCACCTGCTCAGTCACAACAACACACAGCCCTACAGCACTGTTTGTTAAATAAGATCAGCTAATAGTTGCACAGCGGAGCTTCAAAGCTTCACAGCGCAGTTAATGAAGGCTTTGTAGATGCTGTGCCCCCGTTGAAGCCTTGGACTTTGGGTTTGATATTTAATGCAAGAAATCTCATGCTGTTTGGACTTACCCAGTTTTCAGAACAAAAAGGAATAGAATTGCTAAGAGGTGAGCACAAATTTTGACCTCTAAACCTGATGTTAACTTTTTTTACACCATTTAATATTACTTCATTAAATCAGTAGAGCAGATATCCTGGTTTGCAGGTGCAAGAGAAAGCCTTGGATTGGAATCTCAGTCCTGACAAAGTTGGGTTTTTTGAGAAAATCAGGCCTCTGTATGGTGGAATTATATGTACTAAATGTCCTGGAGCCTCCAGAACCCCAGTTTGAAACCCAGCTGTGCACCAGCTTAGCTGTATTGAAGGGAAGGTTTGTTTTAAAGAAGATTTCTTATAGCTGTCCTCTTCAGAGGATGTAGCTTGGTAGGTTTTTAAAGAAGTAATCATTTGCAGTAGCATAGCAAACATTTTATCCCACAAGTTGAAATACAGAAGATCAAGTGGGAAATGTTGTGTATTTTAAGGATGGAAGCTATTCTTTCCAAAAGAAAAAAGACTATTTAAGACTATTTAAGATCTCAGTTCACACTGTAAAATCCTTCTCCTTTGTGAGAATTTTCTTCCCATAGAATGTATCCAAACTCACTTTTCCCACACAGACGTACACATATATATATATGTATGGCATTATAAATGTGTATATGAACCATTTAATTTCCTTATATTTCTGTCTTTCATTTCGGTAAGGATGAGCTGAAGTATCTTCCCACAATTCTGGTGTAGTCACACAGCACTCTATCAGACATAATACCGATTTACAAATGCTCCCTCTCAACTCTCTTCACTTGACAACTCACTTCTTTTTTGGTCACAGTGCCAGCAATAGGATGTAGTGAGTACCATAAAGGGTACATCCACCACACAGCAGCGCAATGTGGATACCCACGTTACCTCTGGACAAGATATCAGAAAGCAGCTGGGATAGCAAGGAACTCCAGTCCAATGAGGACTTGAGTCTTAGTGAATCTTCCTTTGACATTTTACCACTCCCCAGGTAATGTGATGAGGAGGGTTTGTGCTGAGCTGCCAGACTGTGAATGACTTCAGCTGAGCTGTAGGCATCATATTTCCCTCCAGCTCTGCCTAGGCTCCCTACCTTTCAGCTGAGGGGTGACAATGAGCAGGGAGTAGCACTTTGGGATGCTGCAGCTGTTTGTTTGCTTACAAGATTCAGGGGTACTCAGGCTCTCCTGCCTTTTCAGAGCCAGCTCGAACCCTGACCAGCACTGCATCATGTCTCTCTCAACCAAACTGACGACATTTAGCAGATGACTCATTCATGTGTGTTCTCAACAACTCCACACTAATTTAAGCCTCTATCCTTTTATCCTGTTAAAACCCCAAAACATCACTTCTCTTCAGGGTACTGGAATTTCTTGTAGCAGAAGGCTATCTGATGGTGTCCTTCAGAAAGGCCCTTCAAATTGCTTCCTTTATCCTGAGTCCTCCTGCAGTGCCAGAATTTTTTCAGCATAGTAAAAATATTTCATTCATTATCAGGAGCTTAGTCATCTGATTCTTGGTGCTGATGCTGCCTTTTGGAACAATGGCTGGCTGCCACCCTGTCTGCTTTTGTGGGAGAGCTGCACTCTGTATTCTTTGTGTGGTTCTTTCTCTCTCTCTCTTTTTAATATCCTTGGCTTTATCATGGGAATTGATTTTTCTAAATGTCCACCTGGTATGTTTTCTTTTTGTTAGAAACAGAGACCAGGTGTTAATTTGTACCAATGTCACTGACTTCAGATGAAAATGAGTTCAGAAAGGATGGAAAATCAAAGCTTATTCCACCATGCTTAGAGAAGCAAAACCCCGGGGGGGGGGGGGGCTGGGGCAGAATCATCTGCAACTGGGTAAAGTAGCTGTAGGACACACTACCCCTCCCTTACTGTGCCTTTATGTAGCTGTCTTTATCCTCTCTTTAAATGATTGGCATGACCAAAGGACCCCAGGGGAAAAGATGGAGAGAACAAGAGGAGCCCCACAAAGCCTCATCGTGTATTAGCCGTGAATAAAACAAAGCCGGGGCAGCACCGTTCTGATCAGCTTTGCTCCATCCCCTCTGTCCCTTTGGGGAAACCTCACATCACATGTGTCAGGAGCACAGCAAGAGGTACACTGAGCTGCCTTCGCGTGTGGAGAGCAATGTGGTCACAGATGCTGAGTACTCTGATCAAAGTCTTCCATGACAGGAATGTGAGGTGTGGAGGATTCCTGGGTCTGAATGCATTTTTCTTGGCCCAGCTTCCAACTCAAATGATATCATACTTGTTCCACTCTCACATGCATAGGGAAAATGAGCTTGAGGATTTTTTTTTGCATATACTTTATTTCTCTCTGAGTTTCCTTATGCTTGGAAGGGAAAACAGAAATATCATGGTCATGAACATAGTAGAAATGTTGGTTAGGAAAGGACTTCATGAAGGCTTCTTGATCAGGATGTTAACAGCAGCTACATCATGTCATTCTGGCCTCTCTAGCCTCTCTAGACTTGTCCAGCGTCTCCTTGTGTCTCCTTGTCCACAGCAGGTTGTAGGCCTGCAGCCATTTCTTGGGACCAGAGCATCACAAATCACATTTATGGCACTGAGCCTCTCACAGAGAATTTGTAGCTTCTTCGTCTCCCCCTTTGAAGGTGAGCCTGAGAAATACTTGTGTACCTTGTGTACAGGGCATTGTGGCACACAGATAATGTGGCAAGCTTTCAGCAAGTGATCATCAAAGCCATTAAATGCCAATCAGCTAAGCTGAAATTATACTAGGTCAGCTTAGTGGTCTGTTGACAATGTCTCTCGTTACCTAAGTGATATGGCTGCAGAAAGTTCCTGGGCAAAATGTACTGTTATTGTTTTTTTCCTGATTTTTTTCCCTGATAAAATTAACGAAGGCAAAAACTTTAAGAATTGGAACCCAAACTTGGGCTGTTCTGTCAGTAGTCTGGTTCCCCAAATTGGCCTGATTTTCAAAGATGTTGAAAGGGCAACAAATCCCAGTGAAGTTGATGAATATTTTGAATATTTTGGTATGGATTTTCAGGGTTAAATTATTAACAAAGTCATGCAAATCACAGATGATCCAAGATAACTGTTTTAGTTCTGTTTGCACTTTTGATAAGAGATGTCACTGTGGAAAGGAAATGAGTAACATTTCTAAAAGGCCAGGAGAGACCAATTTCTGAACAGTGTGAGTGCATTCCTGGCAAGGCCATGGCAGGAAAATTTAACAGAGTATCAGATCAGACATGCAGGCAGATGAGTTGCAGTACCAAACTCCATCACTCAAAGATGGGTTTTCCCTCTGATGTGATGAGCTGTGCAGTTCTTGCAGAAACCTTTATGGCAGAGTGGGTGACTTCCTGAGGCTCACTCACAGCAAAGCAAAGGGAATTATACTGTGGATTTCCTTGTTGTTTGATGTATATATTCACCAACTTTTAATACAGAAACTGATTTGTGACACTTTCCCTCTGTGACAGAAAAAGACTACCTGAAAGTGATAAAACTAGCTGCTACTTTTCCAACCTCCACCATGTTATTGTTTGCTTATGCAACCTTAAAGAAGGTTAGAAGGCTTTAGGTGTTGTCACTACCATGTTGGAGGACATAATGAAAAATTAAGTTCTGGACAATCAGTGATATTCAAGAGGGACAGAAGACTGGCTTGCCCCGAGCCTCTGGGAAATTTGACACTTTTACATCACTTTTCCCTTCAGGTTCAGGTTGCCTACAGGTTCCCTTACCTAGCACTATTTTGTGTTTTCTGTATGCATTGGAATTATTACAGACAGTGTTTTTCATGCAGGGGCCACGACTGAACAAGATACTTGCTTATGTACTTACTTAGGTGTCAACTATGTGAAACCCTTTCCTTTAAGTTTTTGTCCTGCAAATTTTATATTTTTTCCTAAAATTGTTCTTTATACTGATTTTTGATTTAATACTTTAAGCAGTCCCCACATTAGAAGGGACTTCATACCACTTCATCACTGGTATGAAGAAAAGATTCATCAAGAAAGGACAATTATCTGAAGTATATACCAACAACTTCTTAACATTTCTCTGGTTTAGGATGGTTTTCAAGTGATGATGTGACTATGGGCGAAATTTTACTTCAGTGATCCTAGTGTAAATCTTAAAAGAGTGAGGAGCACTTGGTCTATGCCCTGGCTTACAGATACAAGTCCCCTGGAATCAACAGAGTTGAAGAAAGAGGACTGAATTTCTCCTCTGAGTTTAGTGTCACTGCCTCGGATTTACGTCAGTGAAGCTGAGAGCAGACAGTCATTTAGCTGAACATTACCAAGAGGAAAGATCATGGCAAGCTGCTAATATTTCTTGCTGGAAACAATCCAGGAATAATACAGAAGCCAGATTTTTACAAAGCTTTGAATCCATCCTCTAGGCACACAATGTGGGTCAAGGTACCAGGCAATAATGGAAGTTGAATGGGTCATAGGCCTTTATAATCCTGCCTTGCTCTAATTTCATTCAGTTCACTTGAGCTTCTTGTAGACCAGCAATGAAAACAGGCATGAACATTTTAAGGCTCCAGATCCCAGCTTAAATAAACAATATATAAATATATTAACTTCTATTTCCTACTGATTTTTAGATTCACACATACAAATTAAACCATGTGGTAAGGTGCTGAATGCCTCCTACAAGATGGGAAGAGCAACCAGATGTCAATGTACAGCACCATGATGGCTCCAACTGTCAAGTTATCCCATGGTCAATTTGGATAGACACTTAAAAGGGGTTCTGTGATATGCTATTTTTGCTAAGGAAACGGCTTGTGGGCTGAGAAGTCAATATGGAAAGGGTGTCAGGTTTCTTACCCTTAGAACATACATGGGCTTATGCAATTTTATAACCAATGCATTTTTAGCAGCATGGAATTTAAGACTAATCCACCCCCAAAAACTGTTTCTTGGTTTCTTCTTATTCTCAAGGATGAATCTTCCCCCCAGTGCAGAAAATCAGAAAATATCATGAACCTTCAGAGGAAGCTGGAAATCCCTAAGTATGTTTCCACAGTGTGACTCAGGTGCTCACCCTCAGTCTAAACAAAATGTTTTTCTGGGGAGAAAACAGCTATGCATGGGTGACAGTATATGTGCATGCATGCTTCTGTATGTGGATTTTCTTTCTGTCTCTCCATTGAAAGTAGAACACAAACCTTTTTTTGTTTTCTTTTTTCTTTTTCCCCTGTATTAAGATCTGGTAAACTATGAGTAAATTCTGTTACTGTTTGGTTAAATGAATGTAAGAAGGTTCAGGGGAAATATCCGACCTATTTCAGATACATATTGGATACATGTTTTGAATTTCATGACTATTTATCTTTTTTTCCAATAAGAGTGGGTGAGTATTATTTTAGACAGACAGTGTGAGTGGTTCAAGGATTCCATACAGCTGGTTGTTTAACAGTCACAAAACCACAGTTAATATTCCAAGGAAAGTAGTGCAGTAACGTTATGCGTTCTGCTCAGCTCTTTCAGAAGCAAATGGAATTTAGATGTCTGACCTGAAAAACAAAGCCAAAGGAAAGCCCTTAAATTCCTATCCTAGAAGCAAGATGAAGTTAATTACTAACAAATATTCCCCTTGAAGTCTGTGGATATGAATTTGTCAGCAGATGATGCCTCACACATTGACCCCTTTGTCAAGGTGAACTTAATCAACACAGATAATTTGTTGTTTATCTGATGGAATGCTGGAATGGAGTTCTAATGACAATCTCTGCTAATTTCCACTGCCATGCAAATATCACAAAAAACATACAGTAAAAATATGGCCTAGTTCCAGGCATGAAAATATTGTCCTTTGTGATTAATCAAATGAAAGGAAGGGAATCACTGTAATGTTAATGTGGAAAAAAAAAATACTTGGCAACAGGAGGCTATACTGATGTTCATTTTCAGTACTGCCCACACTGATTGGCTGACTTAGCATGTGCTGGAAGCCTTTAGGGCCTTGCATGCTAGTCTCTATCTCTAACTTTGATCTTTGCCTTTCATCCCCTTTCTTAGAATTGTTCCCCTGACATCAGATTTACCTCTTAGAATACAGTCTTAGTGCTAAAGTCCTGTCAAAGAAAGGCTGATAAAGTAGAAGACAATCCAAATAAAATAATACATTAAACAGCAGATAACAATTAAGATATATGCTTCTTATCTTAATATTTCTTTGCTTTGACTCTTTCCTTCATCTTTTTGCCCATCTTTTTTTCCCAAACAAAGCTTCTGGCAGTGTACGTTGTAGATGACATCAAATCCCCTGGTGGATATTACCTTATCTAGCTTTTCATATCCACATTCTAAGTTTGTGTCTGAGCTAGTTAACCTATTATAGTGAACTCCAATACAGTCAATAGAGTTTAGAGTGTGATTGATCTGACCAAAACCTGCTGTCTGCTTTAGGATGAGAGGAATTACTCCCTAAAATCTTTTGAGTTTATTGACCTTCCTTGTATTGACTATGAAAAGAGCTCACGGCTAGATATTTAGATATAGAAATCCACACTGTAGTGAGATGTATGCCCTCCCTCTTGACTTTAATGGGATGTCATTTGATCCTTATATATATAATATATACATATAATTATACATCATATATATATATGTCTAATATATGGAACTCTTGATCTTCTATTTCTTTTTTTAAAACATGAGCAAACAATTAGAGCCCTATGAGGAACATAATTGTTCTGTGTCCACAGATGTACCATAGTCAGTCACTAACATTGCATCTCCTTTCATTGTGGCTCAGACAAAAAACCAGCATGGAACATGACTTAAAATTCTCTGATATATCTGTTGTCAATGTGGAAAAAAATTAAATGACTCATAGGAGTTTTCTGAGTGGGAGACAAGAGTATAGCTTCAGTTCATCTTCAGCAGGTAGGTTCATGATACAGACACCTCACCTGGAAAAGCAATGTTCTTATGTTCACTTGTCTTCTCTTGGAGGTGTCTGTGGATAACTTAAAGCTTTCCCTCGTTCCTTTTGATGTTTATTTGATTATTCATGTTATCATCTCGTGTTCTTGCTGGACAGCTCCTTTTTCAGCAGTAGTAAAGGCAAGAGGAACCAAAAGAATAGCCTTCTCAGTCTGATGTGCCTTTTGCTAAAAGGACAGCTAGGTTTTTAGTGTAATCTACAACGGTTTGAAGTGAACCAGAGGAATAAGGTATGTTAACTATCTGCTGGCTAGTGATGTATGCTATGCTACCTTGTCCCCCCACTTCCTGTGTTCTTTTGCCTTCATGGGTTTTAGCTAGTTCCTTTGGGGGTCATCAGCACTTTATCCAGACTCCAATTGATATCTGTTTCTTGAGAGTGACTTCAGGTTTTAGTTAGATCAAGTCCTTTTCATTTATGAATTTCTATGAGATGATGTTAATTTTAGCACTGATGTTTATTTTGATGTAAATAAGTAAGAATACTAGTTGGAAAAGGAAGATCTGTGTAGTTAAAACACTGCCTCTGTTGTAGTGGAAAGGTTGGCAGATTAGCTGTGAGTTTATATTTGAACTTTGAGAAATGGGACATAATGAAGAGAGAGGATGAAGTATTCTCAGCCATGGAACAGCTGTGTTGTATGTTTTCAATTTGAAATATGGCCACACAGGATGCAAATGCAAACCAGGCTGGTGAAAGTCAAAATCCCTTCCTTTTTGAGGACCACAAAATGACATTTTGGGAAGAGATGGTTCTGTTCCACTGTGAAGTGGGTGGTTGGACATATACAATATGACAATGTCACAAAAATTTCCAAAATTAATGAGTTATATACTTTATACTGAGAATGCTCTTAACTACATTAGTTGCATATATACATTTAATGGTACATAAAGCAAGGACAAAATTATGCCTTTGACTTGAGTACCTCGTCCACACCTGGCCAGATCTGGAGGAAAGATCTTGAGGCCAAATGAGAACATGCCTACATCTGTTATTATTAAGCACCCACCACAGGAGCATTTTTGGTCTATACTTTTCCAGTTCAGATATTCCTCCCCTGCCCTATATCACATATAATGTCTGGATGGACTTTTGGAGTGTGGCAGTGCAGTCCTCTTACAGCAGGCATTATGTGGATACTGAAAAGGCTCTGAGAAATCATAATGATCAAATACCATGACAACTGTATTCACCAAGAGCTGCATGTTTATATCTGTGAGAAAAAATGCTCATATTTAAAGGTCTAAAATTAAAAAAGAAGACTACTCCTATCTGCTGATGCAAGTGCAGCAGTGCGGCTGAAGAGGAATATCTTCTGTGTCTCTAGGAAGACCCTATCAGTGTAATACAAGAGCCATATGCGACTAATAAATTATTATCTTGGTTAATGGTTAATTGAAATTGTTCATCTTCTGTTACCTCCTTTATCTACAGCATTTTTCCAAAATGATTTGCTAATTTGTCTAATTAGAGAAGTCCTCTATAAATCATTCCTGGAGGAAGATGATAGACTGTTGGCTAGAATGCTGGTCAAATGAATTTAAAAGATCAGTGAATATTTCAGGCCTTCTGTGAAAAGATGTTAAATGTGCATGGTTTTAGTTTGTGTTACTGTGGCTACTTAAAACACTGTCTGGAAAATAAAGAAAAAAAGAGCTAGTGACCAACTGATGATTACTATCTGATTTCCTATTTTTAGCAATATTTCAGTTGAATGTATCTACTCAAGTCACTAAGAGACATCTACTGTCATAACAAAACCATTTTTTTAACCTTCAGCAGAACTAAGTTTTTGAGGTAGTGAAATAGTAGATAGATGGAAATATTACGTTAAAGCTAGCTCTGAAACAAAACCATAAAAACTTTAAAAACTCATCACTTCTGATAATTTTTAGCTGTGAAATAGCTAGCAAGCTTATTTTCACCTACTGCTAAGGTGTCTGAGGTAGTAAAAAGTTAACCAGGTTTGTATGTTGAGTCTATCTGCCCTGTTGTGTTATTGGAAGGCAAAGAGAGGCTTCTCACTAAGCCATGGCAGGTTTAAAAAAACCTAAATCTGCCCTCCTTCCCCAAGTTTTTCTTTATGGCAACAGTTAGCACTTTAACTGATGACAGATGCATTGCATACAGAAAATTCAATTGCTTACTGCTGCTATGGCCACAGATAATGACATCACTTCTTGTTCTGGTGATGACAAAGATAAGAGTTGCTATGATGGGTCAAGATGAGATGTTACAAAGTCAGAAAGTCTCCTCTGAAAGCCAGTCTCTGTTATGGCTGAAAGTATCTGAAGCAAAAGTCCTGGATCTCCTCTCTAAAAGCTGAAGAAAGAATAAGGTTTTCTCTTTTCCTTCTTGGATAGTCCTAAAAATGCATGTATCACCCATATTTTACTGCATTTTAAAATGTACCTATGCATATGTATTTTTTTCTAATCATTAGTCCAAATGAAAGAACAAAAGAGAGTTAGGAAGAAGCAGTGCAATCATATTTAGAGGGTGATTAGATCCAATCCCTCCCACAGGCTTCCAGAAGACTGAAAACAAAAGCTTCCTTTTTCTCTCAAGCCCACGCCTGACTCTTTGTTAAATCTACCTACTCTGCCTAGGCTCATGACAGCTCACTGCACGCCCTGGGTATGCCTCCGTTGCCCTGGAAAAGTCGATGCTTTCAATGAGGTCTCAACCCCCTAAGGTCAGATGACTTTACCTATATGCAATGTTGGCATGTTTTTGTCACAGTTTACTTGGGGTTTTCCAGGACGCTGTCCTGCAAATCTCCCCCACAGTAGGGTTTCTGTCTAATTCTGTTGGTGGGTGTTGAAGGAGAAAAGTACAGATTAAAAAAAAACCCCACAACATTTTCTTCAGGTCTGCTGCTTTTGTAATGTCTCCCATAAACTTCAAAATTTTCCTCTCCCTTGCAGAAACCGGCAAAGAGAAGGACACAAACTGTTTAGTGCTCCTGAGGTCTGCATTTCCGGCAACTCTCTAGTAATTTTTCCAATCCACAGGGAGGAAAAAGCCCTGGGCCAGAATTCTGTCCTTTTCACCAGCATACATATGAAGATAAAGGCAGAGAAGTCAACAGAGTTTCACAACACTGGAAGTAATGACAGATCAGAGTTTAACAAGGTGCTTTTAGTTCTCTCTCAAGTAATTCAGAAGCATTCAAACACAGTTCAGCCTAGGCACTTGCTTAGTATTTCTGCATATTTGTGCTAACCATACAGATTTTCTCTTCATTTTCTAACACTGACCACCCCTGCTTCATCACCCAGATTGCCAAAACATGAGCTTTTAATGAGATAATGGAAAACTGTAGAATTTGTAGTTAAATTCAATACTCTTAAATGCATCTGCTCCAGGACTGAGACCCATCAGCACAGTAAGTCTTACAGAGAAGTAGCATTGACAACTGAAACAACCAAGGATGGAGCAATTGCCTTGCAAGGCTGGAAGGGCTGGTGTGCTTCAGTTTGAAGAGACAAAGCTGTGGACAGGGGCATGGTGGAGTTTTATGGAGTCATGAAAGGGTGGATAAGGAAAATGTAGAATCTTTTTTTAAAGGACTGCCCACAATACTAGAAATAGAAAGACATACATTAAAATAAGTTAATGATTGATTTAAAACAGATAAAAGAAAGTGCTTTTCTACATGAAGTATGGTGGCCTGGACAGAAACTTATGAAGATGGTACTGACAAATTTAGAAAGAGATTAGACAAATTCTTGGACAGCATGTCAATTAGTAGACACAAACCAGCAAGACTACAGAAGCTGAGGGAGCATGAATGGGCCACATAGTCCAGGTGTGCTGCTTGTATAGCATCTCCTAGTGCCCCTGCATGAGATAAAATACTTACTGGAGTTATTATGACCAATACTGTTCCTTTTGTTGTATTCTCACTTAGTATATTCTGTGATGTTTTTCCATTCAAATCATGGGGAACATTTTAACTGGCTTCTGGAGACCACTAGAGTGCTGGTTTTATGGCATGCGACTGAGGGTATGCATTGTATATACTGGGATGCTGTGTGAGAGCAGGAATGAACGTGCAAAGATTTCTGGGACAATCTAGAGAACACCACAGGGAAAAAGGGAGCCAAATCTGTTCAGCACCATCCAGGCAGAGTCCCCCTCTGAACTGTCAAGACCCACAGTCACACCCAGGCTTTGTTAGGAGGGAACTTGTTACTGCACTACAAAAAAAATTCCAAGAATAAGTAACAGCTATGACATTTATGAAACAGGCAGAGATAGTCAGAGGACCAGGACATGTGACTGGAACCCGGGTTATTTGAGACTGTGAACATACTGGATTAAATTTCACCTATACTATGAGCTGGTCTCTGAAAAAGTGTCCAGACAACTTGCAAAGGTTTAGAGCAAAGGATAGGAGACTGCCTGGGGTCACGTAGCTGACTTCCCTCCTCATTTTGTTACAAGGGCCAGCACTTGGTTAAAACTGAGGCCTCTTTCTTCCATTGTTCTGCATGTTGCTGGCAATGAATAGGCTCCTGGGGCTGTGGCTTATGAGGATTATTGGGAAGAAACCCATGCCTCATACAAAAAATCCAGCACTAAAAACTGACAGTTTAAAGGACTGATGAAGAGGAGGTGTTGAGCTTTAGTTACACAATTTCTCCAGGTACGAGGAAGAAGAGTCAGAGCAAATTCAGGTGAGAGCTTCACCTGACTCAACACAAGCATAGCAGGGTCAGACCGAAGCTGTTTCTAATTGCCTGAGCCAGCAGGAATAGAGGACAGTAAAAAAAGGGCCCCTCTATGGGAGCACATGCTGTACTGCTCCTGTTTTTTCTCAAATCCACATGTTCTTGTGGCTATGGTAGAAATGGTGCTTGAATGTCTGGTATGATTTAATTGCATAAATAGCTTTACCAACATTATCAACATGCTCATTGTTACATATACTCTTTTTGCCCTTCATTTTTTGCATGATCATCTGGCATCAGAAACAGAAGGATATGGGCTTCATGACGTTATTTGCCTCTCTGTGGGAGCATAGGATTGTAAGGTCTGCAAATAAGCTTGCCTAGGGACAAAGGTTTTTCTATTAAGATTTTCTATGAGGCCCCATAACCTTCAGAATTACTATGAGACTTGTGTTGTCAGTTGACTCACACAGAAGAGTCAGGATGAGATTATTTGCTTCCTCACATCTGATTTATTGCTTTATTTTTCAGACTACTGCTCTCAGACTACTGCTCTCCTAGGTCATGGATGACAATGTGTGTTTCAACATCTTTTTGAGGGAAGCAGGGGAATGTAGCTTACTGCATATGCAGTCCTAAATATGCGGCTCACCGTCCTGTCCAAGTAAAAATTGCAGTGTAAAGAAGCCCAGATACATCACTCTTCATTTCTCCCTCTCTTTTCCAGTAAAAAACATTCTGCTTACGATGCTGATTGAAACTCTAAAACTGTTTGCTTCCTTCTTGTCTTTACAAGTAGTTTCCTATTTGATGTGTATTTGCTTTATTTTTATTTTTTTTAGGTTTGAACATGCTTCTCATTGTAGCAGTGATGATAATTTGCAGTAGGTAAGATTCTATTAGTACTTTGCTTGAGTAATAGAGAATTGAGACACTTTTACATAGCTCCTGGAAATATTTATTCAGTTTTCCATACATTATTGAGTGCAGTTGGTCATTTCATAACAGTAGACTGAAGAGAGACCACAGATGAACCTTGCCAGTTTTGAATGAGTTTCAGTTGGAAACTTCTGTTAAACCAAAACTCTCCAAGTGGAACTCAGGGATTGTGAACTCCTGCACCTTCAGATCAAGAAAATGTTCATATGAATTTCTTGGAAACGAAACTGTTTGATATTGCATTATATATCATGGTCTATCCTTTATTCTGGAGAATAAGATTCCATCCCGTCTGCATGTACGTGCTTATTGCAGGTTATTCATTAAATGATTTATTTCTAACTCAAAATCGTTAATATCTTTTATCTTCCATAAATTTTTGATATATTGTTCTTGGGCTGGTAGAGGATATTTGTCAAGAAAATATGAAATTCTTAGCATGACCAAAACTTTCCTGTGCAACCATTCGGACAACTGATGGAGAACACATAGCATGCATTTTACACTTCTATGAAGCAAAGATATTCAAAGCAGTTTTTAAAAATTCATTTCTGTGTGTCAAATGTGCTCCAAAGTAACTACACAGGAGCTATGACTTATTTTGTGCTCAATGTGACCAATTTTGTTCCAACAAGTGATTGCAATTGTAACTTGGCATGTGCAAAAACGTGTTTGCACTTCTGTATGCATATTTTGAAGAAACAAACCAGTTTGCAGTGGAACAAATGAAGCATGGTGGTGAGTCTTTGAGAAGACTGGTTTTGCATGCAAATTCCTTGAATCAGTAGAAGTGTTGATTTCTAAGAGAAAAGTAGCTTGCTTCACTGATTAATTCTTTATAAATTAATTTTAAACTTGCCTATTAGCTGTCATTTATCTCTTGTAAGCTTTGTGAACAGGTGTTTTTAGCCCTTAAGACCTGCTGAGGAGCAAGTTCTCTCTTTATTTACATTTTTAATTGCTCAGTTGTCTCAGCCAGACATGATGCAGAAGAGATTCCACTGTATAATTTACTTGGCATTTTGATGTCTGTTTTTTTCAGAGCTCCATGTTACTTGACTGACCTTGACCTGGGCCTTGTCATTCAGTGACACAAACCTCCATTTTTTACTACTTTTGTACTGCTCTACTAAAGAATTATATTCAACCTGAATATCTAATTTCTTATATGTATTCACCCATAGTTCTCCTGGCTTTTTCTTTATGTCAGCAAGGTCAAACTCATTGCTCTTCTAATTGTACACGGTACCTACTCAAACATTTACTACTTGAGTGTGTCAGCTGTTGAAGTAATTACATTAGAGTGAATGGCAAAACAGCAATGAGAAAAGGAGGGAATACAAAGAATTTAAAACTTTAAGAGGAAAAGAAAATGATTCGTACTGTTACTGAATGTACTAAGTCCACTCAGACAATATTATTTCGGGTGTTAAATGGTTTGAGGACCTGGCTTGAATTTGTCCCAAAATGCCAGTATTCTGCACTTTTAATTATTTCTTCTTAATCTTCAGATGAAACCTATAAGGTTGTCACTAAGTTAGATAACTTCAGGGTGGTACCTGTATAGCTGAAGGAGAAGAAACCTTCCATCTTGCCTGCTGACATTATTGTCTTACCTTAAATATGATTGCTTAGTACCTTCCAGAATGGAAACAGTGTACTAACTTTTATGAAATAACAGTTGTCAGGGCCTGGCTGAAGAACAGGCAGTGGGTTTCAATTAGTTTTCCATTTGGATTGTATCATATCCTTCAGGGCAAATATACGGAGAAATTCACCAGGAATCACAGTTGCTTTTCAACACAGAATCTCTACACACTCTTTGCTTTTTGAGTAAAGACCATGTGTCCTGTAGTTTTATACGTAGAAACCCTCTCATTTAGCAGTGGAAAAAGCTTAGACATATTGATTCTTTTATATGTGCCTAGCCTCGTATCCTTTTTGTCTCGTGTGTAATTCCATGTGCCTCTTTAGAAGGGCACAAGGAGGGGAAATGTCTGCATGAAAGGTAGTGGTTTACTTTAGTTAGGTTTTGACTGACATCTTTTCACATGTCTTCTGATTTGGGCCTGCTTTGGGTAGAGACAATCAATGCAGTACTTGGAACTTAGAAGGTGACACAATTGATCTTGTGGATATTAGGTACAAAGCAGGATAGGAAAGAGCCCTAAATCATCTTTCCCAGTGACAACCACTTCTGCTGGTGTGTACTCTGGTTGTTCATACTTACTGTCCCTACTACTCTATTCCATAGAGTGAGACCTGGAGGGACACTAAGCTTGATCAGTCGATTCTGATCACCTCAGGAGTAGAGGAAAAGACCCATATTTTTCTGGTTGATTTTGCCCTAAGCAGAGGTAAGTGTGCAGCGTATATTTAATCAATTCTGGCAGCGGAGTATTCTGCAGTTGTTATACATGATGGCCACAGTAAGAGAGCCGATAAACATTATGGTTTAGTGCTTAGATGTCTGCAGTCAGTTAGACCTCACAGAAATCAAATAGCAGTGGAACCATCATCTTTGCTATAGGCCAAGGAAACCCAAAATCTGTGTTTCAGCACTCTGCTGATGAGAAGCTCCTTTCTCCACTTGAAACAGAATGGACTGGATGACTGGATTTTAGTTATTCTGTAATGTTTCATTGACTCCCTTTTGCACCATGAAGTGAAGTTGAGATAAATGATTATAGTAATAATTACATGGAAGTTTTAAAGTTTGCTTTTGAAGGTTAGTTTGCCCTTGTTCATGTTTCAAAGTCACTCATGTACCAGAGTGAAATTTTTCAGGCATTTATTTATTCACAGTGGAACAACTACAAAATTTAAAACTTGTTTCTGAATTCACCACTTTCAGTTGAAAAAAAATTACTAAATAAATCAAAAGTTTTTTTAAACTTTAAGACAAAACTGACTTTTATTTTGAAATGTTACATTACAAAATTGACATAATTTTACTCATAAAACCCTTTTGTGTCATATATTTCAGGTTGAAAAATACGTTTCTCTTAATCTAACGTTATTTGGGGATAGACAAAAAAAAAAGATTAATCTTGAATCAGTGAAAACATTTTTTTAAAAATGTTTCTTCAGCTTCCTATGAAAAACCAAACCGTCTTTGCAGGTTCAGCATTCTGTTCCTCATTGCCTTCTGTGTGAACTTGGGTTTCATTTTTAGATCAATCGGTCTGATTGGAGTATTGCATTAAATTCTGTGAAATTTGTCTTTTCATTATGAAACCAGATGAAATAAAGTGATGCAGCCTTAGTTTTTTGTTTTTGTTCACACTCAAACTAGAATGAGAAGGGGAAAACCATCTGTGAACTGAACTACAAGAAAAGTCACGGTGGACACACATGTATAAAATTTACATTGAGTTCAAAGAAATCAGAACCTGAAGGAAGCTTTAAGCCAAATCTTGTCTAATGAGAGTGATCTTGGTGATATGTATGCAGTCTTGTGATCTAATCATTATCTCATCCATTCATGTCTGGGGAAGATGGGATTGATATTTTGCAACAGGTCCGAATGCAATGTTTGGGAAATTTTTGATTTGTAGGTAATTTGGAGGACTATGAACTGGGTAGAGATGGTGGGCCTAACATAAATAATACCAGAGGGATCAAATATGGAAATCTGCCATCAAAAGAAAACATCCAGAGTTCAAAATGAGAATCATGACATTTGAATTGGGTCAGTTTGTCATGAGAGAGCCAGAAGACTGATTGTGTAATTTCCTGACATAAAAAGAATCATTTGAAATCTATGATAATATCATATTTGATCAGTTTCAGAGGGTTTGAGCATTATGGCATGCCCGTAACTTGAGGATATGTCATTGGTACTGTAATAAAAGAACTAGGCTTGATAAAATTTAACCACACAGAAAACAAAAAGCAAAGCATTCACTTCTTAATACTTGCTTTTTTATTTAGCAAGGTGTTATAGAAGCTGGATTAGCTGTTAGCATCAGGAAAGAAATCCTCCTTTTTCACTTTAAAAAAAAACAAATTTTTAGTAAGTGAAGGCTTAATGTTTGAATTTTAAAGTAGTGAATGGAGAGAAATACAGAGTATTTCCACAAATACAAAGAAACTGCAAATACAGAATCATAGATGCAAGTCCATAATATCTGAACATTGAATTATTGTGGTTTGTATTGGGTATCTGTCCCAAGTTTTGTTTTATTGCAATTTATTTCTAAATTGTTGCCTTTGGAGATAACCTTGCATTTAAGGTAACCCTTAATTTTTCATCTGTTTAGCTAGGAGATGTTTTTCCTCTTATATCAAAGTTAAATATGAAGAAAGCTATGGAACAATACTGTTTTGCACAAAACACACCACTCATAGTTTAAGTGGGAACTAGATAAAAATAATAAGTGACTTCTTTTGGGGCATTTAGGTGCAAAATAAAAAAAAAAAAAAGTTACTAAAAATAGATTGAAATGGAGGATTTTTTTCTGAAATTTTAAGAGGAGATAGGTAACAGCTTGCTGTTTGTCTTCAATGGTTTTGTGAATCAAAAATATTTTAGTTCTCAAACTTTTTAATTTCACATTAATTTACTGTGTCATATCTATAAAAGGCTGGTGAGACACTGGCACAGGCTGCCCAGAGAAGCTGTGACTGCCCAAGGCTGGCCCAAGGCCAGGTTAGATGGGTCTTTGGGCAACCTGGTCTAGTGGAGGCTGTCCCTGCCCATGGCAGGGGGTTGGAACAAGATGATCCTTACAGTTGCTTATACCAAGGACATTATATTATTCTATGATATTTTGTTTATACAATTTGTCTTTATCAAAACTCTTCATAGATGCAAAAACATTCTAAAATTCCATATTCTAAGACATTTATTTCTGTTGTTGCCTATGCAAAATAATATGTACCCTTTCTGACACTAATGATCTGGTCTATAATTGGACCATAAATTTTTAATTTCTAAATTTTTTTCAATAAATTGATCTCAATGGGATAACCATTCTGACAGTGTCTCTAATCTCAACTTAAGAGAGAAAAAAATTAACTTTCATTTTCTTCCTTATGCCTGCCATATTTCACCATATAATCAGATTGTTTTTCTTTAAATTAATGTTGGCTCCATGCTGGTTTTCTCTATTTGCAGTTTTTAATGAATAAATTTAAACTCTGAATCACAGGTTTTTAGATTGGCTGAAGGAATAAATGTATAGCTACGTTCATAAATATATATCAAAGCAGTCAAAGGCTTGGCTGTATATTCTACCTTGATGTGCATGCAAAATTTCCATTACTGTTAATGGGAGATAATGTGGGTGTTTTGAGGGTAGAATATATTCCAGGCAATATCCTGTAACATGTTTTTTTCCTACTAGTCCCATTTTTCCTTCTTTGTATGCTCTTTGCTACTCTAACATAGCATTTGAGTTTGAATTTTAGGAACTTTACTGAAAACAACAATGGATTTTATATCTTTATCATAACAGAAAGATTTTGAAAGATTCACAATGCATGCATCTATACTAGGAAACCAAACATGGCAAGGGCACAGACCAATGTACGTTTACCCAGATGTAGGTATCTATATTACAGACACACATGTTGAAGCAGATGAAGGCATTCTGAATTTCTATTCTGTCTTTAGGATCACCTACAATGCTAGCAAAAAAAAAAAAAATCATGATTGCTAATAGTGTTGCTGGTGGTAGCAACAATACATTGTCATCATGATAGTGTTGGAAGCTGTCCAGTTGTCAGAAAAAAATGAAGTCACTTATTCTTGTACTCAGGCTGGAGGCAGGACAATTAAAGGCAAAATATAGATCATGTTGGAAAACTTTTCTCACAATTTTAGTGCTACAGCTTATTATGAAAGGCTAAATAAAGGCTTCATTATGTCAGTGAGCTGTTCACAACTTCTATTACCACTTGTTTCATAAAAGGCTCAAAAAATCCCTAGCTTTTTTTGTGTGCATCCTGAATGACACATCTCTCAGGAGTCCCTGGGCTTTCACTACAACTAGTGTCAAGAAGTCATTAAAAAGTTTCTAGGTTCAGAACCATTATCTATATTCATTTATTTTGTATCTATTGTTTTCCTTTCTTCTAATGCCATTTAGTTTCGCCCTCACTTCTCTTGAAAGAAAAAGGGTGATGATGAGAAAATTAGGTGAGACAGAAAGACTCCTCACAGCGAAAAAGTCAGTGTAGAACATCCCCCAGCTCAATCTCAAGATGTGGGTTGTGTTTCCACTTCTGCTGATATGTGTATGGTGGCAAACGAAGTGCTAAGCAGATGTGCTTAGCCGAGGAAAAGGCTTTATTCCTTCATCTTCCCCCCCCCGCCCCCCGCCCCGTGAAATGAGTTAGAGGAAATTAATTCAGAAACTCCAATTAAAAAAAGAAAAGCAAAAGAGCTTCTCTAGTTTTATATGTATACACACACACACACACACACATTTATAATAATATGTATAATAATACATATGAGTGTGTGTAATATGTGTAATATGTAAAATAATACATATGTGGGTACACTCATTGTTCCCTAGTTGGGTGTCCCAGTCACTCCACTGTCATCAGTAAGGGGCAAGAGGATATATACCTGGAGAAGTGGCCAACGTCCACAGACTAGTTGCAACTGTAAAGTTATGGCTAACCTAAATACATCTTTTGTCCTTAAACTTCTAATCAGCTTCAGAGGAGAAACAGGTCAATTTAATTATTTCTCAAAACAAACAATTTTCTTAACAAATGATGTTTAATAATTTCAGGATCAATTGGAAAGGAAAAAATGCAAATGAAATTAAACACAGTTAGGATCCTTTAAGACCAAAAAGAATATCTGCTGTTGAAATGCTGAGGCACTCACTCGGCATATAGCATGAAGCAAAATGCTAACACATGAACTGAAGGAATTTTGGTTCTGCAGTTGAAGTCAAACCACAAAAGCTGTAGTGAACAATGTGTATAGACATCAGGGGAAGAGGTGCTGGCATGATAACTGAACAATATAGTTTATTTGGAAGAGTTGTCTAGGGAAGATGGTATTTGGATGGAAAATACTAGATACAGAAGATCCAATTAGAGTTTTAAACCAGAATAAAAAAATGCTTTGTTTGCCTTGGAACTATGCTGTACTTTGGCCATTTGGCTGAGCACCTTGGGAACTGTGTTTTTTCTTATAATAGATAGACCTTTTGGGGTTTTTTGTAGCCTGTTTCCTCATGAAAGCCTGAGCTACTAACTGTGGTACTCTCCAGGGGAACACATGCAAACAAGTTGCAAGAGTGTCTTGCCTACAGTACTGTCATATTTCATTTGGAAAATTATATGAGGAGATTTCATACAGAAGAGACGGTCCTTGCAGTCTCTTATTTGTGGATTGCATGCCAGAGTGCTCCCATTAGACATAAAATGAAAAACATAATGTTCATATTTATACCCAATAGATAACTTCCATATTTATACCCAATATCTTAACGTTGTTCAAATTGAAATACCCCAAAATCTTAGGACATTCTCTTGAATGGAGATAGAGGCTATGAGCAGTTCATTGTGTAATCTTGGACTAGATCACTTGGTGCTGGCAGGAATCATCCTGTTGAAAAAATTGTGTTGCTTTTTTATATATGTAAATAACACATTTTTGTATTGCTGTGTGTACTCTCCAAGTGCCAAGTAAATAAGTACCTTAGGTAGAGGATGTGATACTTTTTATTTGACTAAAGTGCATAATGCACTGTATATTATTTTCATTAAAATATTTCCAAGTCTTCAAGCCTGTACTGACCAACCCTGATTCCATTTAAACAACATTTTCTTCTTCTCCTTTAGAAAGGCTTACCTCTTGCATGGACCACTGTCCAGCCCAGGAACAACTATCTCAGCACAGAGCTACATCCTGAGGATTCATATGCAAGGTAGGACATGATCCAAACCCCAGACCTACTTCTTTGAACAGGTTTATTGCAATGATTTGTGTCATAATCTAAATGGAGTTTATGTGTCAGAATCACAGCCCTTTGTGATCCATTCCAAGGCTTTGAATCACAGAACCACAGAATGACATGGGTTGGAAGGGACCCCGAGGATCATAGAGCTCCAACCACCCTGCCACAGGCAGGGACACCAATCTCAGGCCGGATCTACACAAGGTTGCCCAGGGCCCCATCCAACCTGGCCTTGAACACTTCCACGTGAAGAAGGAAAACTGTTCTATACCTGTTGCTGAATCACGGTCTTATGTCATCAGCAGAGGCTCTAGTACAGTGTAATACAACAGCTAGAGGAATCACAGAATCATTGGCAGAATGTTAGGGAAGGGACCTCAAAAGGGACGTCAAAAGATCATCTAGTCCAACCCCCTGCCAGAGCAGCATCACCTAGACTAAATCACACAGGAATGCATCCAGGTGGGTTTTGAATGTCTCCAGAGAAGGAGACTCCACAACCTCTCTGGGCAGCCGGTCCCAGGGCTCCCTCACCCTCACAGTGAAAAAGTTCCTCCTTACATTCACATGGAACTTCCTATGCTCCAGCCTGTACCCGTTGCCCCTTGTCCTATTGCTGGCCATCACTGAGAAGAGCCTGGCTCCGTCCTCCTGACTCTTGCCCTTTACATATTTCTAAACATTAATAAGATCACCCCTCAGTCTCTTCTTCTCCAAGCTACAGAGGCCCAGCTTCATTAAGGCCATGATAATGACTAAAACACATTCCACGTTAACAGGTATGGAACTTCTTTGCTCAGTTATGGGGTAAAGAACCATCAAGACAGATAAAAATCAGCAGTGTCAATGCTAGGGGAAATGGGTATCATACAGCAACAAAAACTCTCCCCTGCTACACACCGTGACATCTTGTTGGATGCTTCTAGCCAAACAGTGCCGAAATGTGATTATTCTCCATTGTAACTCTGTCCACTCACTTTCCAAAAAGGTAGGATTTTCATGGTAAGCATGTCTACTAGAAAGATGATAGTTTGAAGAAAAAACACTGTGCCAAAGATTTGTGTTAAGCAGGAAGAGTCTGAAACCGTTCAAAATAAACTAAACTCAAACCTACTTAAGAGTCTAACCTTGTCCATTCATATGCGCACATGGCTTGCAGCACGGAGTTTTACATGTTAATTTTGAAGCAAGATAGTTAAAAGTGGACAGTAAAAGCCTTGGTTTAGGGTATGCACTTGACTGCCTTGCTTTTCACACTTGGTGCTTTCCAAGCTTTGAGTGCTCATCTTTGCAATGTCAGGGTTCTTTCAAAAGGGTGTTTGTGCATGAAGGAGAAAGCAAGTAATTTCCTTGGTTTTTAATAAAGAAAAAGGAGGAAGAAACCCACCAAGAAGCACAAATTGCATCAGGTAGCAGCTGAGTTATGTGCACATGGACTCTTTCTGGCAGGGCAACATTTAGATCCACTGCACAGACCCCGTGACTCTTGAGATAATTTTGTATACTGCTGGATGAGGTTCTCATCCTCTCTGCTGAGCATCACTAACAGACACTGAAATGCACAATTTCCCAGTGGAGATGCATGAAATGCTGGCTGGTAAATGTGAAGTTTAGGAGCTGTGTAGCTTTGGATACATCAGTACCATTTTCTCTAAGAGGTACCTGTCCCAGTATATGATGCCACATCTAACTCCTAAACTCCTGCTGAGCTGAATTTTGTCCTTTTCAGATTGGACTGTATCCTCTTTCATAGAGCCAGGGCTTAGCAATCAGCAGGGAAAACACTGAGTTTCCACAAAAAGGGAGAGAAAGAGAGAGAGAAAGAGAGACTTCCTGGCCTCGAGAGCTGGCAGAAGGCAGGAAAACACAACCAGCATGGAAGGAATTTTTAAGCACACAGCTGCCAACTGCCTCAGCTCTTGCCTAAGCATGGACTAACTCAGGGGCTTTTTGAAAGGCTAAAGCTAAGAGACAGAAATGGCATGTGACACATCCTTGGTCCAGGTTTCACTTGCCACCTGTTAAATTTTGAGCCTGTACCGCAAAATCTAACATACTCAGTGTTATTCCAGCAAACAGTTGTAAAGTTTTATTTTTATATTATTTTTTTTTCCTGATATGGGCAATCAGTGAGTTTTACCCAAATGCCTTTCTGAGAAATGGATGAAATATTTCGCATGATGGTCTCTTTAAATATTCAGCCTAAGGCAGATACCAAGTCTGGAACATTTTAGCTTGAGTGGTTACAGTTTGACAGAATTTTAAGCCACTGAAAATCAAAATTTATTAGGAGTGTTGGGAAACTTCAAATGTAGGTGGTGTTGCCACCTCTGTTAGCAATACATGTGAAAATTCAACAGCTAGTTACAGAAAATGAGACTCATGTATTAGAGTATTGGTATATTAATATGCATATGGAGAAAGAGAGAAAATAAAATGCTTCTATAATTTTTTAATGAGACAGAATCATATGTTAGCAAGAAAAACAGGCATACTTAAGAAATTAAATTGAACAGAAATAGGAACAACTCTGGCTTTATATATTCCCTTGACAAATCTCTCGAGTTTTTATGACTGTATAATCCAGCTCCTGTCACAGTTTTCTGCCATAGCATCTTTCAGACGATTGGTTTTGTGCATAGTTATTAGTCTGATGCTGCTAATCTCTCGCTTCTGCAGGAGTACACTCAGCTGCTTCTATGTGAGTACTTATAGTTTCTTTCAAAAGGAGGTAATTCAGGTGTCCTGATGGGAAAGTGGGAGATCCAAATTTAAAGATGATGTTTGAACTTTTGTGCCACATTGTCTAGAGACTGGGCAGTATATGGGCAGTATTTTCCAGCTTTTTTTTTGTGAAGAGAAAGCCCCCAAGTAGTAGTCACTGTTCCCTCATACAACTCTCTACATTTTTTCATTTGGTCAGCATGAGGTCATGTAGTATGTAGTATCCCTTTGGTCAATTTGGGTCAGCTGTCCTGGCCATGTTCCCTCCCAGCATCTCGTGCACCCCCAGCCTCTCAGTTCATAGGGCAGTAGGAAATGTTGAAAAGCCCTTAATATTCTTGAGGTTGGACAGTTCACATAAAGATGAGGTTGTTCCTTTGTTGACTTAGCATTGGTGTGGACCAACAAAAACACAGTAAATACAAATATTCATATTCTATTCTGTGACTTTTCCCTTGTTTCTAGACTCTGGAAACTAATTTTTCACATTAAATCCTGACAACAGTATATAATCATACTTTTTTTTTTCTTTTGCTAAACAATAAATACTACTGTTTGCTTTCTTTTCAAGCTCTCTCTGTATCTTATTCTTGTTTTGGGTACTACATACCAAACAAGTAAATATCTGGGCCCTTGTTCATACCAGGCTTGATATTGCAGAAGTCACGCTTTTTTTTTTTACCATCATCACATCCAGATTTTTCTTTCAATATTAAATAGTAGGGGAGCTTCTACCACAATAACAGTATGATTTCTAGCTAGGACCTCTGAGGCTGGTCATGGTTTGAAGGATTATGGCACCCTTGGACAGAAAGCAGAGTGTGACACTACTTTTTGAGGGATTCTTGGTTATTCGAGCCCCAAAGTTCCTGCAGTCAGTGTCCCATATTTCTTTCTCTAGAGCACATGTGTGACAGCTTTCCTCAAATCTCAGTTAAGCAGGATCTAAGTCTGTACAGGCTGATGAACAGTATACCTCTTTTCTTCCCACCATGTGGCCTCTGAAACATACTCTGAGAAATGTCTCTTTGTTCCTCAGGAGAAAGGCATTGTCTTAGGTTATCACAGAATCATAGAATGGTTTGGGTGCTTTTTGTTTTTTGTTGTTCAAAATATGCCAGCAAAGAGGGAAGGATTTATCTTCACTTTCTTCTGAAGAGTTGCATGAAGAGCAGAAACGTTTATGGGCATAGTTTTCCTAAGATACTTCCCATTCCACTTTCCCCCAGGAAGCTCTTTGTCCACTTCTTGTCTTGTCATATATAAAAGAAGGGTTGCCTGTGCCTGATTCATCCTTTGAAGTGCCTGCTGCAGCTGTGTAATAAATAACCATAAACTTTGTATCCTTCAGATAAGAAATCAATCCACAGAGGAAACTTTTAGATATTTCATCTAGGAGAAGAATCCAAGGTGGAGGAAGATTAAGTGAAATGGAGAAGTGAAGAACTTGCCTGTCACCTTGCCTCATGTTTGTTAATTGGATACAACTGTAGGAAAAGGCAACATTCAGCTTCAGGGCTCTTTCTGTGTGAAAAGCAAAGGTGAATTCCCTGATCCACCACAAAAGCTCTCCTCCTCTTTTTTTCTTCATTTAGATTATTGATTTCTCTGACATATTTTAAGCATCACTTTCTAGCTGCTGTTCTTTATCATCCCAGACTCTGCCTGCCCTCCTCTGGTCTTTCCATACCTTCACATGCAAAGAACTGAAATGCTGAAATATCTGAAAAACAGAAAATGTTGAAAGTTGGAGAGAAAGAATGTGTGAATAAAGGGAAACTTGTTAAGGTATGAATGCTCATGTAACACTTGCTTTTACCTTAGGATAAGTACTGTGAGAACTATCTACCAAACTTATCATCACTGACCTATATGCCAGGAAGACCTTTGGTCTCCCACTTTGTTTGGGCACCTCAAAAATCTCCTGGTGAATGACGTTTTCTTTGTGGATGAGGTTCTTGTTTCAGGGAAGAACAGTGGATTCACACTTCTTGAATCATGTAAAGTATCTGTATGTACCATCCTGTCTTTCTAGACTACATTTCTCAATTTTAGGATGCATGTGAAAATTCAGGATTCAGAAGATTTTAGAAAATAATGTTTCAAATTAAAGAATGCCTGGAATGGACTGATACATACAAGAACAAGGGAATATATCCTAGAGATACCCGTGGGTCTTTAATTTTTAAAAGCATTTGATTCACTTATTCTTTGCATGCTGTTCTAAAATATTCACAAGTATCAGCAATGTTCAGGGAGCTTCTCCCAAGCAGTTGGAAGCTCTTTCGTGACTGATATGATCTGATTCACCATGTCCTACTCATAAATTCAATCTTCACTACTCCCCAGAGATACACCCTTTCACAGGAAAAGTGAAAAAACAGAATTTTGGAAGCTTTATGCAGGAAGATTTTGCAGTGCAGTTCAGTACAGTGCAATGTGGCTGAAAATACAGACCACTTGATACCATTACTTCAAGGAAACATAAAGCAATGTCCGTAGTGTTCATCAGTATGTTGCGCTGAAATAGATCCACTGACAAGAGCACAGATACTGTGAATGACAAGGCTTGCACTATCCTCATACTTTGTTAACCACAGAAATTAGGGTTGAGATTCAGTTACAGATAAATGTGCATAATGTCTATATGTGGGTATCTCCATGTGCACTGGGTGTCTGAGATCTCATTATAACCCATGGTGTCAGTGCAGTCTCAGGATGCCATAGACCAGTAAAGTTCACTTTGTTGTGTTGACTAGAAAATTAATTCAGTTGCCTACATGCATCTCATGAAATCTGAGAAGTTATATAGAATTCCTTGGGACTGGAATCATAGAATCATAATCATAGAACAGATCAGGTAAAGCTCATCTAGATACAAGCCCATGGGCAAGGACACCCTGCAGTAGACCAGGTTGCCCAAAGCCCCATCCAACCTTGCCTTGGACACTGCCAGGGAGGGGCAGCCACAGCTTCTCTGGGCAAACTGCTGCAGCGCTTCACCATCCTCAGAGTGAATAATTTCTTCCTAATATCTAATTTAAATCTATCCTACTTCAACTTAAGGCCATTGTCACAGAACATCAAAATCACAGTATGGTTGGGGTTGGAAGGGACCTCTGGAGACCATCTAGTCCAATCCCCTGCTAAAGCAGGATCACCTAGAGCAGGCTGAACAGGACAGCATCCAGGCAGATTTCAAATATCTCCAGTGATGGAAATTCCACAGCCTCTCTGGGCAGCCTGTCCCAGTGCTCTGTCATCCTCAAAGGGAAGAAGATTCCCCTAATATTGAGATGGAACTTCCTGTGTTCCAGTTTGTGCCCATTGTCCCTTGTCTTGTCAATGGACAAAACTAAAAAAGTCAGTTCCCATCCTTCTGACAGTTGCACTTCAGATATTTTTAAGTATTGATGAGATCTACTCTCAATGTGATTTTGTGATTCAGTCTTCTCCAGGCTAAACAGACCCAACTCTCTCAGCTCGTTCTCATAAAGGAGATGCTCCAGTCCCTCATTGTCCGTCTTCTGGATTTGCCCCAACAGATCCATGTATTTCTTGACATGATGCAGGACCTTAAGCACTTCTGAAGTAGTAACTGGAAGTCAAACATGATACTTTATGGTCTAGAATTATACCAGGAAACTTTATGAAATAATTTAACTGAATTCTAAATCTCCAGTGGCCTCAATACATTTGATATCTATCTGGAATGTAGACACCGTAATACTAAGTATTTTCATCTTGAACTGAGTCCTTCTCTGAAGGACAAGTTTAAACAGTGACATCATAATGCAGCAAAAGTTACCAGCTCTTCCAACATCAAAGGTTGATAATTCTTGAAATGTCCTTTACAAATTTCCCAGGTTAAAAAAAGAAAAAACCCACCCTGCCTTAAACCTTTCAACATATTTCTCAAATAGTTTCATTTACTGAACTGTGGATTTCCTAACGGAGGTAATTTCTTTGTGTTTCACTTTCACATTTATAACTTTACAGTGGTGTGGTCATAAATTAAACTCTACAAGTGTTTCCAATTTATTCTGATTAAACTTTGACATTTTTTAGCTACATATGAAGGGTTGCAACCTATGTCATCCCTCGTCTAGATGCTGTACAAACTAGGGCAGGTGCTAGTCTCTAACTAGACAGTTTAGAATTTGAGGCATATTCTGGTGGTGAGCAGCATAAGTGAATTTCCTATTAGTCTGTATTAATCACTAGTTTACACTGTAACATCTTAATTTCACATCACCTAATCATATGATTATTGGTTCAAGATATTCACAGTGGAAAAATGTTTTGAGAAAGATGAGTAATCAAACTGTTTTGAAAAGCATCTGTCCATGCACAGTTGACAGGAACTTGTACCGTACTCTTTGTGTGAGAGAAATTACAAAAAATGCTGCCTTCATAAAGGAAAAAAAAAGAAAATTATTCTGTATTCTCATATTCATCTTGTCCCTTGAACTGAGTGCTGTAGCGGTGGAGCTTCTGCAGTCTGTCTTTTCAGTTCATTCATTAAAAAAAAGTAAAAATAAAAGGAAAGGAAAAAGGCCAAGGCAGGGGGAGACAGTGCAGGAAATTAGAAATAGTTGTGGGTTTTCCTGTGGCAGGTTTCTTCAGTTAGTTATCAAAGGCCCCCATAACACTGAAATAAATGCTGAAATAAATGGCTACTTTGCAACTCTATCTCCTCTCCGTCAGCAAGCAAGCATGAAGGGAGAGCGGTGTGCAGCTGAAAAAACAGGGAGAGATTGTATAGGTGAAAACAGAGCTCAGACCTGAGCAGAAAGATAATTGAGACTTATTCCCTGTCTGCTCGTGCCTGGTACTGAAGTTCCTGGGAGTTGCCATTGCGTTACACCTTCAGAAGTAGGCTCTTAGCAAATGTTTCTTACTGGCATGGACATGTGCATTAGGAATAAAGTTCATGTAGCAGATTAACTGTTATGCCCTGAAATTTCTTGCCCGTTTTACTAAAGAGAGAAACATTTTCAGGCCTGCCCCAAGGAACTCATTTAGCTTGAAATGTGTACTATTCATTTCACATTAGTTTAGAGAAAGTTTTCAAGGTACTCTCATTAGATTTGGTTTAACAGTTTCTCTTTCCTTACCTTTCTACTCTAAGCATTCCCCTCTATGGGGTTGGCAACCGTTCTAAGAATAAAACTGGCCCCTTTCTGGTGTGTGACATGCCCAGCTAGAGCAGACAGGGAAAATCTGGATCATCTGCTTTACTAGCTGTGTGTATTTCACTTTCACCCTATTATTCCATCTACCTAAAATTCACTCTGTGTTTTCAATTGATCTTCCTACTTATTTCCTCCCTGAAGGCTCAAATCTGCATCCAGTGAAGTCACTATGAATGTTATATGAGAAAGTTCAAACCTTTAGACTGTGATTTAACAAGGTACTTAAGCACATGCCTGGCTTAGCGCACAAGAACCTTCTCATTGAAAGCAGCAGAAAGATTGCTACTGGCCTAATTGGGAACAAGAGCAAGCTATGAACCATTGAGCAGCTGCTGAATTCCACTGCAGCAGTGACTATATTTCAGTGATGGGCTGGGTGTGAGCCCTGCAAACAGTTTACGATCTTCTTGGGAACCTTAAGAATGAAAGCAGCTCTATACCAGTTGCACCCAACCACGGAATTTACCAGTCTAGACAATATATCTGCTGGTCCACAGCCATCAAGGAGCTTGTAAAAAGGGAAACGGTATTTTCCAGAACAAATTGAGAATTACATCTCCACAATCTCGAGGCTAATCTGTGAAGAATTGGTTGTCAAGACTCTCATGAAGAAGTGGAAATTATTTTACATGTCTCTCTGCCATCTGCCAGAATTGCATTTTTAAGCATGTACTTGTGCACACATATACACGCATGCATGCATGTTTACGTATAGGATAGTACACATACAACTCTGTAACCTTGTAGGGCAGGACTAGGAATACGCTTTCTGGATTTGCTCTGATCTCTGTCTTCTAACATTCCAGAATGGAATCAACCACCAGTATTTACAAGCAAACATTTAAAAAAACCCAAGACAAACCAAGTGATTTATTCTATAAAAGCCAGAAAATTAGCAAGGACTGATGAATACATCCTATATTAATCCTCCAAGGTAACGCTTAGTACTCCTGTAGGTGTTTGATGTGTACGTGGGTGTAATGTAGTAGTAGATAAGTTGTGCAGTCTGTCGGCAAACTGCAACAACTTTTGCAAGAGGGAAATCAGTGGAAGATTCACTATGTGGTGATAGATAGGAAAAGATATTGTTAATTTTTGTAGGTTGGTAAGATCTTCCCACTGGCCCATGCTTCAGTTTATGGTACATTTAAGGTTGTGACATCCATAGCCTTCCATTTTCTTTGTCACTTGCCCACAATAAAGCATCATAATCCATCATGTGCCAGGGAAAACACCTAGTGCTTTAAGTCATGGTTCAGTGAAGGAGTCACATAGCTTAGTTGTGACCACACTGTGCTCCTACCTACTGGCAAATGTGAAGCTGTGACAGTATCAATGGTACCAATGCAGCACCTTGGTCCTCCTCCAGCCCAGAAAGTCCCAAGAAATAGGCTGTGACTCCATGCTGTGAACACATGAGATGATGCCCATGCCCAGGTGATGTGAGAATTATACCCTCTGCACAAATCCTGCTCTCAATGTATGCAATTGGATTGCTCCCTGGTCCATATAAGACAGCTTTAGAGTGGTATGGAACTGGCCATTTAACTCTCACTCTGTGGCTCCAACATGCTTGGGGCTAGGCAGTGTCATCTGGAAATATTGTCAATACTGTCGCACTTTTATTGCTGCTGCTTACCCCTAAAAAGCTGCAGTTGAACCTGGTCATTCACCAGTCTTTGTCTTAGTCATTAAGGATGTTTTGTGCAGTGTCCAGGAAAGCGAGGTTACAGGGCTGAGAATGAGAGAGGCTGCCATGCATTCAGGGGATCACACAAGAAACTGTGTCCATAAATAACCCATTTTTCTTCTTAGAAATTTATCACTGTCTTTGTGGTCATTTATCTAAGATCTGTGAGCTGTGTCTGGAAAGCAAAGCTCCTTTATCTGAAGCTGTAATTGAGGTCTGTGTGCTGTTTAGCTCAAATCGACATAGGGAAACAGCTGAAAAGAATATTTAATTTAGGCTTTTCATTTTACATTAAGACTGCTAGTCCAGTCTGATTACATAATTTGGCACTGTGATGGTTGGCTACAATGAGGTGCCTCCACAAGTTACCTCCCTGTTTGTGCCTATGGCTACAGTAACACCATGACTACTGTGTGAATAGCCGGAAAAGTCACTTCTCTTGAAGGGTTTCATATTAGCCAAAACTTGCAACAACGCTAGCAGGGACTCAGAAGAAGCAATTTCAGAAGCATCACAGTACAGCTCAGGCAGGCTTATTAAAAGGAAGAGGTACGTGTTATCTTGAAATGAAATTAAACTCTCCTTTAAAGAGTTACAGTTCAACACCAATGGACATCAATAGATACAGATTGCTCATTGGTCTGAGAACTTGTCTGAGGAAATTACTGAAGTGCCGCTCCTGAGTTGAAAGTCAAGAGCTGGAGAAGAACAGAAAGATCACTGTCCCCAAAAAGAGTATATCACTTTTGCAGAACGGTTAGACGGAAGAAAGTCATCTGCAAACACTCTGAGTGTTTAGTTATTGGGAACAGCAGCAGTCGTCAGCTGGGGGAGGCTGTGGCCTCAGATTTAAAGTGGAACAGTGTCTGATTTGGTCTTTTTCTTAAAGCTGTGCATAAAACGCCAAGTGCTTTAGAGCTTAGGAAGTGTTCAGGGATGTTTGTCAATAATTCACTCAGAAAGATATTTTTCTGCTGGCTCTAATTAAAGGGCACACCTAATGTTTGCCTACTTGGAGAACAGAAGGCTGATATTAACAGGTTAATTGACTTTACTTTGCATCTTCATAATTCTGAAAGGATAGGATATCTGGAATCATAGAAACTTCATTTGCTTTTGGAGCAGGAGGCTGAGCTACAGACTCAGAACAATTCCAAATGTCTGGCCAAAGTACGAGCAAAGCCATAGAGTGATGCAAACTCATTGTAACTAATGGGAGGAGCCAAGCAGCTGGGCTCCTCTGCTGCCTCAGGAGCACCACAAGGAATAACAGAGCATCTATCTGCATCCTCGCGGTCACTCAAAGTGCTTCGAGAAATGCATCTGCTCATTTCCTCACTTTTCCCAGTATACCACTTACTTAGTCCTCCCTGTGCCTCTTCAGTCAGCCCCAAAGGTCCATAGTAGAGAGCATTTGGGTATATTGAACTATTAGTGCTGAAAAACTGTTGTTTTTCTGGCTTGCCCTCAAATTTTCAGGCTTCCTCTGATCACTATTGTTCAAGTTTTGAGGCAGAATATTTTATTTCTGCTGCATGTCATGTGCTCTTATTTTTAGATTATTTGGCAATTCCTAAAATGTTTGTTTCTAGTTCTACTAATTTCTTTATAACTGCATCTGTTGGGTTGGGGTGTGGTTGAGGAAAAACAATGACTGATTTTATTGTTTATGAATGCTTCACGTGCATGGCTCTGCACAGATAACCAGACAGAAAGTCACAATTTCAAAATGCTATTGCTAGATGACTTAGGCTCTTTTCCAAAAGTAATTCAGCACTTACAAAGCTGATTTTCTATGAAAATCATGAATACGCGAGAGACCTGTGTACGTAATACGTAGTGAGGAGTAGAAGCAGATGGAAGCAATGTTAAAAGAGAGAACATTAGGACTGTGTGTGACTGCTCTCTCAGAGTCAATTTTTTTTCTGTATCATCATCCTGGTAAATATCATTACTGTTTCAAGCAACTAATAGAAGCTAAGTTGCCTTGATGTTCCTATATGGCCCCCTTTTGCTATGCTTATTGGTTTGCTGAAGTTTAGTTACTTAGACTGAAATTGTTTAAACCATTCCAGTTTCTTTGTGGGTTTTGTTTGTTTTCTTTTGGATTCTTTGAAACTATGACACAGAGAAGCTTTGTTGGGTATGAGGAGGGGGATAATACTTTTTTTTTTTCATGGTAGGAGTGTTTGCTGTGAAGCCATTTTGATGAGATGCTTTGGCCCTTGGAAGCTTTGATGCAGGGAATTGAAATTTGGCAAAGGATGGGCTTAGTAGGTAAAGTCTTTATAAAAAAGCAGCCAAATCACATGTGTCTGAAAAGAATCACTTTCCACAAGCTGAGGCATTGTTAAAGATCAGGGGAATCTGTTCCCTGTCTTGACAGAAAATGCCCCATCCCAACAGTGAGTGAGGACACTCGTTACCAGAGCTACAGAGCTGGAGCAAGACTTCTTTAGAACTGGTCTTCCTTGTGCCTCACTCTCTGGGACTGTGGTGGCAGTAGTCACAGAAAATTAGATAAAAGAGAGTGTCTCTTCTGTCATTGTTCCCTCAGATAATGCCGTCACTGGGAATAGGTCCAGCTGAATCAAGGGTATGAGTGGAAATGAGAACAAACTGTTCGGTACCTCTTTCAGGAACAGATGAATCTAATCAAGAACTCTTAAATGTGACAACATTGAAGATATATTGGAAATTAATTCAGAAATAACTCCAGTTGCCCACATCAATGTCCACTTTGGATCCAAAAACCTAAATGAGTTTTTTGCTATCATATTTCATTTTCCATCCTAGTGTATCCCGTAGTGTTTTACAAACAACACAGAGGGAGATGTGGATGCAGTTGTGACTTCACAGGTGAAAGGCGATTCCTCTTTTACAACACACTTTGGTGTTACTCTGCTGAGAGTGAAAAGGGATGCTCACCTTCATGGAAAACCTGGTCTGCAGCATTTGCTTTTCTTAGCTGGAGCTTTGCCAGCTCATCAAAGCTAATATCCCTTCTTCTGCAAATAAATGCCAAGGGATCTTTAATTAGCTGAAATGATCAGCAGTCAGGACCTTGATTTTTCACTTAATCTGAAAGTAGCACAGTGCCCCTTAGCACATTGCTGGAGCATTGGCAATGTACCAATGGAGAGAAAATAGTGCCAATTACTTAATCATACACTTCCTGCAGCTTCTTCTGCATTTCAAGTTGAGTTCATCTCAACAGCTGGAGAAGGGCATTGTCATTTTTACATTTTGCAGTAAAGGAATTAAAGCTTTCTCTGGAAATGGTTTTGTAGAGCTGGTTCAGAGCTTTTGGATCTGTTCACTTGAACGTTAATACAGCAAGCTCTAGTGGTCAGTATGATGCAGTGGAAAGGAGTGAAAAAGGCAGTCCTAATCTGTGCTATGATTTATTACCATCCACAGGTGAAACTAGGGCTCCATCCTTTGCGCCGTTCTTGTGTACCACAGACTTCTCATCCTAGCATAAAGCCTTAAACTAAAACCTTCATCAACTCATGATATCCAGCAATAGTATAGCCAGTAAAGGCTGAGCAGGATGTTTGCAGTACTCTCAGTGAGATGTTTCAAAATATCTGCATGCTGCCATAGGACCACTGTAATGGCAACCTGTATGCGTGTGCTTGCAGCAATGCTCTGTTCCCACATGTCCCAAGAACAGCTGTGGAAGACAGCTACTTGTCAGCTCCCTTGCAGAACAGTTCATCCTTTTCTTAGGTGCTAAGCCAAAACTGGCAGAATTTTACAACTTCAAAGTATGCTCTAACATATCTCCATCTTCAAATACTCAGCAACGTGCCTCGGTAACACAGTTAGTGGCAGAATGAGGTCTCCTTAAAAGAGCTAATTGCTATATTCTGCAGGAAAGAAGTCCCAGTGTCATTGAAGGCTGTAGACTGGGTGCAGCAGGGACCAACATGCTCTGGTGGGGGGCTTTTGGACTAGATGATCTTCTGAGATCCCTTCCAACTCCTAACATTCTGTGAAAGCATCTGTGAAACATGCTGTGGTGGAATCGGACACAATGGGCACATACTGCCAAGGGCCAAATTCATGGCTCTGCACAATGACTTGTGACCCATTTTAGCAGAGTTTTGTTTGTTTTTATTTTTTTTTCTCTCAGTACTAAAGCAAAAAAAAAAAAAAAAAGAAAAGGCAGCTATAATGAGAGCCAAATTTCTGGTATAAATAAATACAGGCTTGTCCAAGTCAACAAACTGAGATTCTATTAATTCAGAGCTAAACGTCTATATAGATGTGTGGTAGCTCTCTCCATGCCTATAATATGCCTCTTGGAAGAAACAGCAATAGGATATCATGTCACTGGTAACTAGAGTTTACTGTGATGACACCACAGCTGTCTTTCAGTCCCTTGTTATCCCAGGTTGGACAGTTTATTTAGGGAGGCACATGTGTGTGTGTTGCGGTTTCCACCTATTTGGCTGTTCTTGTTTAACAGCTTGTCCTTGTTCTCTGTAGTACTGAAGTGCAGGACCACTGTTCCTGGCTTTCAGCACAGATGTGACCCACCATACACTTAACTTTCTTAATGCTTCTGCTTTACCCTTGAATGGTTTCTTCACAGGGATTCCTGCTAGTACTGGTAAAGTTTTTCTAAGGATATCCTGAAGCCTCAAAGCATCACTGTGAGTGGAAGAGGAAAATATTTTTATCCCCAGTTTACAGGCAGGAAAATAGAGGTTCTTAAACAACTTCGTCAGCATCATTGTACAAGTCTAACATTGAGTTAGAATGAGAGCACACATATTTTGTCTTCAGGGCCTGTATTTATTCCCATGTACGCTTCTTTGTTTCAAGACACCCTGCATAATACTTAAATTAACAACAAATATGATTAAAGTAGGCGGTTCAGTTTTCTGGAAAGCTATATATAGAGAGTGCTTTCAAGTAAGAGTCAACTTTTTCTTTCTTTTTTCTTGTCTTTTTTTTTTTTTCCTGCAGCAAGACTCCATTTCCTGCTTTCTTTGAAAAATCGTACTACGAATTATCAACAAGAGGTCACATACTCTAGCATTTGGCAGACTCTGCCAAACCTGTATGTGCTGTTCTTTAAAGTACTATCTTGAGTGTTCTGTTTCACACATGGGCTCTGGAGCTTGTAGGTCAGGCACACACACAATGGTGGTCTTTCACGACCACAGGAGTTTCTAAATCACTGTGTTCTGCGTTTTAACAATGCAAAGAATGACCCTGGCATACTCAAAATCTTACAGCTCACACCGCTCTCCCCTTGAATGTGAAATTATATGGTTCACAGCTCTGCAGCACTGCATGTACTACAGCTCTTGGGTTTACTAAGAAATAGATTGATAGATAAATAGATGTCTGTTCTCATCTAGAGTGTCCATCTAACCCAGTGACCTACTAGCAGTGTCCATGCAAGAATAACTATCCAAAGTGAGTATAGGGCAAATATACCTCATTTCTGCAACCTTCCTGCTTCTAGGTCGAGTGATTATGCAATTTTCTGATGTGAACTGCACAGCACCCAGAACCATAACTTGATATAGGAAGGTTATAAAGAAAGGATTTGGAGTAATTTTGAGCAATATAAGCAATGTAGTTTCAGTTCCTACTGTGTCAAAGCTGGACACAGAAATTGTTGATTTGGATTAGAGGAAAGAATGGAATTCATAAGGGTTCAGGGCCCCTCCTTTGCAGGATGTTTGGATGCTACAAGGGTATTAGTAATGGGAAGGTTAGGATTGCAAGAACTATCAACATCTGTGAAGATTAATAAGAACTATGTTTTGGGGTTTTTTACCCAGTATTGATATATACTTAAATCTGAATGTGTTCACTCCCCCAGAAAGAATAAATGGAGACTTGTAAATTTTTTAACTTCAAGTTATTCATTTCAACAATGTAAGTAAATAAAAATTAAGTCACTGCAAACCCATGCTGGCTCAAGGATTTCTAGCACCCCTTATTCTGAGCTTTTACACGTATTATCATTGTCCATCTACATGCTACCTCAGCACTGAAAGATCCAAAGACGGTCAGTGTTGATCGTGGTGTCTTGTAGCAGTTTGCAGACTTTCAAAGAAATGGTTGGTGACATTTGCAAATGAAAAGCACATGGACCCCAGCAGATTAGTACACAGTCTTCTTGCTTTGAGAATTGGTGTCAAAAGAACTGAAAATCTTTTTGAAAATGCAAGTTAAAACAATACTTACTTGGTACTTTAAAGCACCAAGATTTGATCCATTCTTATGACTTTTTTTCTGCATTATTTACTTTTACTTACACAGAAAAAGTTTGCATGGTGCTCTTGCAAATTCAAACCCAGTTATCTGAACAAACTGTACATCTGCTATGCATGTGCGATCATGATAAGCCCGTGAAAATCCCATTTAGCATTTTCCAAGCTGTACTTATGTTCTTGACTTCCCATACAGTACACTAGACCCTCAGTCAGTCTCATACATTCACTTCAGCAAAGAAGTAGTGCACAGCACAGGATTCCTACAACGCTTCGAGAGAGATCACAGGATTCTTTGTGGAGAAAGCTTATAAAATGTATGTATTAAAGAGCTTCATCCTTAGAGAAACTCTTTCTGTCCATTCTTTGTGATAAATGTTCAACTCATATCTGATTTTAAATCCAATAATATAAACAAGGTAGTTTTTTTTCCCCAAATAACGTTAGTGAAAATCTAGACACTGACTTCTTATGTGTCTATCAGGAGATGAGACTATTGATCTAGTAATCTGATTTCCTTGTAGTATTTCATTTCCTTTACATCATTCTTGATACAAGCAATTCTTTCAGAAAGGGACTACATTTTTATTTGAAAATTTTGAGTTGAGAAAAAATTGTTAAGGTGCTTCATTAGCTCAACACTTTTACTATGCGAAAGTGTCCACTTCTTTTCTTCTGACTTTCTTCAGTATTGATTTCTCTTGCAGTGACTCTACAAAGACTCCTTTGGACTAAAGATTTCAGTACAAGAAATTCCTGGTTGGAACTTCATTCTTGTCTAAAAAGTTTATCTATGTTTGTTCTCAAATCAGTCTCCGTCATCACTCTTGTCAAAACACAAATTGCTTCTGTAGCATCATATTTACATCTGTTCTTTCTGTAGGAAGACAAGAGATAAAGACAAAGGCCTATCAATGTCCCAAAAAAATGAGAGGCATCCTGCTTATTTCTCCCCTGACTTACTAATGCAATTAATCTTCTGAGTTGCTAAAGCTCCTTCTGATTGCTAGGTAGGCCACATAATTGTAAAACTGTACTTTGTGGCTTAAGTGTTCAGGTCTACTCATCTATCCACAGGAAGTCTGCATTAGGTGGTAGGGATGGCAGTTTTCTCCCCTTTATTTCGGAGGGAGCAGTTTTCGCTTTTCGATCTTCAGTTGTTTACTCTTATTCTAAAGGGATGTGCAGCAGCCCTTGGATACAGACTACCAGCAGATATATACATGTCCTCAGTCATCATGATGGCTGACATTGTAGATGTATAGCCTAAGACCTCCTAATGGCTTAATTCCAACTACATGAGAAATAAAATTCTGGAAGTTTAAACCAGAGGTCAAAACCATAATTTGTTTAATTTAAAACTCACCTTTGAATGAATGGCATAATAGTCTCTTTGAGAGCCAGAATTGTATATTTTTTTTCCTTTTAGATTTATTTTTTATGTTAGTTTCTTAGATCAGAAGTTTCATTCTTTTTAAAATGTTCCTCTTCTTCCTCTCACGTATTGGCCAAAGGCTCATGAAACAATTCTGAGTTCACAAATTGATCAGAGGAGTTGATTGATTTTTTTTAAAAAAAACAGTTTGTCTGTAGGATGCCAAACAGCTGTAATTTCAACATAGCTTGGATAGTAATGCTTGTCTAGCAAGTAGAAATTGACTTTTATGTTTGATCTCAAATGAACTCCAGGTGAATATTTTACAGATTTGACAAGTATTGAACATTTTTGGTAGCAGCAGTACCTGAAAGTTATTGATATAACTGTATACAATACTGTCTCTTCACAAGATATCAGCTTTATGAATGCCAAAATAGTTTCAGTACAATCTTTAACATCTCTGATATATGACACAGAATAATAACATGATGCTGAGTAATAATACAATTAGCAGTCTGAAACAGTCAATCAAGTATATAGATCTCCCTCTATTTTTATCTTTACCATCGTCTTCCCTTAATTCTCCCTTAATACATAAGAGAGTGCTGCATTGCAGCTCAAATAATGCTTGAGTAAAATTAAGTGGGTAAAATTTTGTCATTATAAAACAGAGGACTGGATAGAACCAATTGATACACAGGTTTATTATGGGTTCCTGGAAGAGAAATGTATTCCACGCACAATATATTCCATGCACAATACCTGTACTGTGCAGGTATTTGTGAGGAGGACAACACTTAATTCACCAAGCATAGCAACTGCTAGTATAATAACTGCTTAATGAGTTGGGGTTTTTTTAAAGCACATTGTTATAAATTTTTTCATATGTACCAGTTTATAGACTATGTGATAACCACTTTTAGTGTATTAAAAATATTCACTGGTGTATATCTAGTTTTGAAGAATAATAGGGTTACTCGTACTACAGATTCAGAGAAGTGGATTCATTTTCTGAAATAGACTAGCATGGTCTAGTCACCATCCCTGGAGGTATTTAAAAGGTGTGTAGATGAAGTCCTTAAGGACGTAATATAGAGGTGGACTAGTCAGGGTTAGGCTATGGTTGGACTCGATGATCTAAAGGGTCTCTTCCAACCCAGGTGGTTCTATGGTGTGTTTTAATAGAGAATATAACCTTCACTTCTATTGTACATTCTCTGTACACAGGATTTTTTCCCCTTGTTATCAGTTTTATTGTCTCTGCTCTTTTTCCTTTATTCTTCTTTTAGTCCAGATTATATATGAAACAATGGAGATATTTTTCATCTAATCATCCTTTTCCTTTCCTGCTGGAATACAGGCAAGGATTTAAAAAAAAAAAAGAAAAAAAAATATATAAGCCAAATAAATCCTTGCATAACTATTTAACTGAAAGAAGGGTTTTGGACTTATCCTAACCATATATTATTCCATATCAGACAGTACAGCCCTTTAGAAAGGTGTATAAATGCACCTCTGTACTGTATGAAGCACACTCTGTGCTGAAGCACTTTGTAAAAGGACTTAGAACAATACCTCCCACCTCTTATTTTAAAGTCAAGAACCAGAGCACATAAGGCATAGATGAGTATCCCAAACAATCATCCAGAGCACATAAACGAATGTTCAGCTGATATGAGTTCTCCCTTACAATTTCAGTGTCCACAAATGGATTTGTTGTCCTCCAACTCAGAGGACCGGGCAGCCCAAGGTCTGTGAGTATTATTAATGACCGAGGAAAAAATCTATTGAATGACTCCACTTTTTCTTCATTCCTGTTTGCCAGGTGACTATTTTCAACAAATATCAGTCCAGTGTTTTCCTTGGAACTGTTCTTGCTGTTAACGTACTTTAAAAAGACTTTAAAAAGAAAATGGATACGGCAGCACTCGCTGGCATGCTTTATTAGACTGTGAAAGTTTTCTAAGGGAATCAATAGAAATCCTTTCACTTTAGTAATTAAAACGATTGAAATGTCTCTGTGACTATCATTTCAAGGACAATCTTCATTGAATGAAGACAAAGACTGTTTTGTCCTGTTTCCGCAGCATACAGCACAGTAAGGTCTTGGTTCACAGTTTTGTCCCTAAGTGTCATGGCAATAAAAAGAAAACAATAATTCCTGGGTTTTAATCATATGAGGAATCCAAATAATGAAGTAGCATGTAACTTCTATGTTCTTTACAGAAAAACAGACTTTATGAGAGAAGTCTGTGACTTGCTCATAGTCAGAAATTACGTAGACTGAAAACATAACATCTTCATCCCTTGTAACCAGTACTCCTGTTGCTGTCATTCAGAGTGCCCTTGTTTTGTGGTTTAACTCAAGCACCATGCTGTTGCACACCTACCTCTTCCCCATGAGAAGACAACAGAATCACAGAACATTAGGAGTTGGGTTTTGAATATCTCCAGAGAAGGAGACGCCACAACCTCTCCGGGCAATCTGCCCCAGTGCTCTGTCACCCTCACAGTGAAAAGGTTTCTTCTTACATTCACATGGAACTTCCTATGCTCCAGCTTGCACCCACTGCCCCTTGTCCTATTGCTGGCCATCACTGAGAAGAGCTTCACTCCATCCTCCTGACTCTCACCCTTTACATATTTCTAAACATTAATAAGATCACCCTTCTGTCTCCTCTTCTCCAAGCTAAAGAGGCTCAGCTCCCTCAGCCTTTCCTCATAAAGAAGGTGTTCCACTCCCTTCATCATCCAGTGGCCCTGTACTGGACTCTTTGAACCGAGGGGCCCAGAACTGGACACAATATTCCAGGTGTGGTCTCAGCAGGGCAGAGTAGAGGCTGAGAAGGACCTCTCCTGACCTACTAACCACACCCCTCCTAATACACCCCAGGATGCCATTGGCCTTTTTAGCCATGAGGGCACATTGCTGGCTCATGGTCATCCTGCTGTCCCCTAGAACCCCCAGGTCGCTCTCACCTACGCTGATCTCCAACAGGACAGTCCCCAACCTATGCTGGTACCTGGGGTTGTTCTTCCCCAGATGCAAGATCCTACACTTGCCCTTGTTAAATCTCATTAAACTTCTCCCCACCCAGCTCTCCAGCCTGTCCAAGTCTTGCTGAATGGCAGCACAGCCCTCTGGTGTGTCAGTCACCCCTCCCAATGATCCTGCCTTCCATCTAGCTTACCCAGTTATATCTGGAGCATGATGTTATATGGTTGGGAATATCCCTTTGGCCAGTCTGGGTCAGCTCTCCTAACTGTGCTTTTCTAGCTTCTTGTGCACCTGGCAGAGCGTGAGAAGCTGAGAAGTCCTTGACTTAGTGTAAACACTACAACTACCTAGCCAAAAATAAAAACATTAAAATGTTATGAATGTTGTTCTAATACTAAATTCAAAACACTGCACTATAACAGCTACTAGGAAGAAAATTAACTCTATTCCTGTTATTCTAAACTAGGACACCTTGGCAACAAGAAGCAGCTAAACAGGTAACTAAATTAAATCTGTTGTTCTATTTGTCTTCATAAGAGCAACGACATCTCCATGTGGTCTATGGGTTCAGAATCTTCACTTCCCCTTCTATGCAAGAACCCATAATTTACCCATTGTTTTTCAAATAAGGTGAAAGGGATGTACTTAAAAAGTTCAGAAGGATGAATCATCACGTAGAATCACTTTTGCCTGACCAGATCTTACATCTTGGTTAACAAACTGAAATTTCCACAATCTAACCCTCTCTTATCGTCTCCATGGCTCGGCTAAAATATGGGGTGCAAGAACAAAAGTTGAATCTATTTTCCTTGAAAAAGAAGCAGACTTTGTTGCCAACATCTCTGAAGCAGAGGCAAACAAAGATACTTAGTGATCCAGCTATCTGCAATGTCTGGACATCCTTTCACTGTACTTTCACTGTCAGCACAGAAGCATTCTTTCTTCCTAGGAAACTCTCGGTCTAGATTCCATTAATTGCCTTGACTTCTATTCCCTCTTTTTGCATTGGTCAATTTATCCCTTTATTTTTCCTGAGCCTCTTGTGGTCAGTGAAGTTATACTGCTGTATATCCCGGAGATGAATTGTGAAAATGTACCATGTAATATTTCCTGTAATGCCTGGGACAATTTACAAATAATTTGCTAAATGAAAGTAGACACAACTAGCTCAATCTGGATCATATCTGAATGCTGCCATTTGGGAGCATTGTAAGTTTTGGGATCTAGTTTTCTGGAGTTGGAACATCTCGGAGAAACACCCTTGTTTTTAAATAAGCAATGATTTTTCCTTGTAAGAATCCTAAAGTTCCTTTACCCTGCATGCAAATAACTTCATTTTCTTCTTCCTATGCATTTGTTGAGGATTTAAGACAGGAATTCTCTCCAATATATTACAATTTTTCCATAGCTGCTTCGCACACAGCAGCGTTTGAGAAAACAAAGATTTAAGAAGAGACATGAGAAGAACATGACAGAGTGACTATTAATATTTTTTTGTGCTAGGAAATGGGTCCTTGTTCTCAAGATCTTCAAAACAAACCAAAAGTCATTCCATTTCCTAAAGGAGAAAGGAGACATAATAAAATCCAGATCTCCTCGCTGGTATCCCCCGTATAAATGATACTATTTCCTACAGGAGGATAGCAACCCTGATCTTAATATAGGAAAAAAGACCCCACCACAGGAAATGCATGTTTCTCTTGCTCAGTTCAGACTCTTTAACAGACAAAGATGGTCAAAGTCTGAACTGATGAGTTTCTTTGGCAGTCATTATCCCACAACAGCATTTCATTAAGTGGTGTGGGGGATTTCCTTTTTACTTCCGCTCTAGGCTTACTCACAGATCCCACAGATGCAGAACTCTCAAATGACAGCCTTCCCCCCTTCCTCAACCCCCCAAGAATTTAAAGATTCCTTTTAGAAAAATGAATTTCCCTTTTATTGTGCCTCAGACTTATTCAGTCCAATCCAGCGCATGCGAACACACATGCAGCTTGAAATTAGCATTTGTGAGCAAACTGGGTTTCTTCGGCTGTTTGCTGAGACTTGGCAGTTCAGTTCCTCGAGGAAGAAAAGAAAGAAAGATTCATGTCTATTTATGGCTTGATTTTCAGGCATGCTGAGTACCTCCTATGGACTTTAGGAGCTGTTCCTCTGAAAATCAGGTCACCAATGCAATGCTCAAGGCAAGAGTACAAGGAAAAAGAAAGGCTCTGATTTTCAAACACAAGTGTTTATCTGATTTGAGGGAGAAAATAAAACTAATAAAGAAGATAGTTCTTAAAGGTCTTCTTTGGAGCTAGGAGTGAACTATGTATTTCAGACTGAATTTGTAACCAAGAAATGCCTGTGTCCAGAAAAGCACTGACAGCCACCTGTTTTCTAGCCTAAGCAGAGTAAGACTTGCTTCTCTTGCCAACTAACTTGCTGATAAATTACTAAGAGCTTTATCTGTTAGTGCATGTCCAGCCTGGCCTAGAGAAGTTGCTCCCCTCATCTCTGCCTCAGCTGCTGGTCATTGTTCCTGCCAGAGGTTCCTGTGCTCTCTGCGTGTTACTGAGCAGCTGCTCAATGGGAGCAGGCACCAAGTTTATTCAGCTGAAGCAGACCAGCTAATACATCTTAAAGAGTAGGTATTTGACTAGTATGCAGCAGCAGGCAGTGCACGTGTGACCTGTTCAGCTGTGGGATCTGGGCAGGGTGCTGCTCCTCCCCAGAAGTAATATCTTGCCTCAGTTTAGTTCTGAAAGTTTGGTCTTGACACAGAATTTCTCTCTCTGTGGCACCTAACATTGAAACAGAGAGAGTAGTGGTTACAAATCCAAATCGCTAGAGACTTTTTTTAAAAAAAAAATTGTTTTCCCAAAGCTCATGATAGTTCCTAAAGGAAGCCTAAAATTTATGTCCCATCTATATCATCATATTACAACAATGCACATGTCCATTTCTTATTAAACATTAGAAAAAATTACATATAGATAGTAGACTTTACTGACTCACCATCTGTTAAGGGAGGGTAAAAGGCGAGATTTCCAAAGGTGCTTGAGCTCCCAAAGAGAGAAATTCTTGACTTTCAAGGACATGATCGTTTTAATTAATTGTTTCATATTACAGATTTCTATTCACAGACAAATCCCAAACCACTTCTCTTTTGGGGCTGTATGGCTTTTCTTGCTTTTTGACAATTGGAAAATACTAATAAAAGTCTGATATTTTCCTAAATTTTCAATGAAATTTAATATAAATGCAATCCTGTTAAAAAACTCATGGATTTCTGTTCTTCATTAACTCCAAGATACTCTTCAGTGTCAATGGGAACTTTTATTGATCACACAAGAATCTGCCTTTTTGCCAGTTTCCTGTGAATACACAAACTTTGAGATTTGGATAAAACTGTTTCTAAGTCTCCAACTTGTATCCTAGTCCTGCCAAATGGGTTTGAAATGCAAAATCTGTGAAATAAGGGATGAGTGGAACAGTAACCCTTAAATTATCACCTACTATCTCACACCTTCTACAGCCATTTCTTAATCTGGGATATTAAAACCAGTACAGAAACAATATGTAGGTAAGTTGCCTGCAAAGGAGTTTAAAAAACATTATGAGAAAACCTGGTCATGACACAACAGGAGTGAAATAACTTAAGATCAACATTGTCACACTGAAAGGCAATTAATAGTGGAAGATTAAATAATCCACCTGAAATGTCCAAAACCATCAAAAGTTAAAGCAGAAATTCCAGTAATTGCAATCTGAGCTGGGAATAAAGTCTCTTTAGACAGCTTTAAAAATGCAGACTCTATGGACACAGGAAAGTCCTTAAAGATTATTGTTCAAGCCCACTACATTATTTCTTGCAAGAGCATCCACATTATGTCAGACTGGTCCCTGCCCAAAGAGCTCTCTTACAACACACAGACAGCTGTCCAGAGATCAGAGAATGGCAACAGCAAAAGGGATTACTATGCGTGATACCTTACAGATGTAGCAGTCTAAATAAGAAGCCAAATAAAAGTAATTGGGGGAAAATGACTAGTGTTTATCCTTAGAAAGACAGCAATATCTTGGTCTTTAAGCAATAAATCACATCTTTAGCTACTGATACATTTTGAACCCAAAGTTACTTGTATCTGTTTATTGGCTGAAATGGTTTAAGCCAATCTCTGCATATCGTCTGGCTTTAGTCATTGTTTTATTTTCCAGGAAGACATTTGGCTGACTGGGTGTCTGACTGATTGGTAAAAATGAATGCAAAATGCACGCAATGACAGGCAAATTTCAGTAAGCCTAGTACACTTAGGAGGGCTGGGTTTTCTTCCTGGTTTTACTCAGAAAGGCTATGCAATTTTTGACAACTCAGTGCAACTTCAAGTGCTTTGTTTCCCTTGAAGATGAAATTCCAGATGTTTTTTCTTGAAATACTTCCAGACATACAACACCTGGTAATACTGGACTTCCAAGCAGAATCTACTTTGTTATCCTGGAGTTTTAGGCAAAACTCCAGACTAAGCCAAAATCAACTGTAAGCCCAGTCTGTGCCCTAAAACTGAAAAACACTTCGTTTCCACTTTATTTATATGAAGTAAAAAATCACTCTTAGAAATGTCCTCATATTGCACTTAGAAATATGTCCAAAGAAAGTACCCAATTCAAACATGACAGCTGAAAGATGTCCTGAGAATATTTAAATACGACACCACATCTCAGTGTTTAAAACTTTCTATTCAGTCCTAAAATACGGCTGCTAATTTTTTTTTTTTTTTCCAAAAGTTCTAACAGTTTGTCATACTTCTTGAAATCTTTTCTGCTCTTGAAATCATTTACTGTTGATGAAAATTTTATTATTTATTGTCAAAAGGTCTCAAGAAAGGCCTCTTGTCAGCTGCAAGAGGTTGGATGTAAACATACAGAAGGGAGGATTTTTTCTTTTTATGGTATATGTTTTTAATATCTTTTCACTTCTCAGGTCCTGTTTATAGCCTATTTGCCTTCAGCAGAGATAGTGTCTCACATCTTAATACCCTACTCATGCTTATGACTGTCAGACAATTGCCTGTGTGGTCAGAGGGTTTGCTCTGCTCATAACAACACTTAAATGTCAGATCTTTATACATCTGCTCTTGAAAATTCCATTCTACCAAAATGTCTGCAAGAAATCAGTCAATTAAAACATGACATTATATATTTTTAAATTCAACCAACATAAAACTCTGCTCTGTTCCTTTCTCTTGTCCCTGTTCATTGCAGGGGAATTGGACAAGGCCAGGTGCAAGATCCTACACATGGGTCGGGGCAATCATGCTATCAATACATGCTGGGCAGTGAATGGATTTAAGGGCAGCCCTGGGGAGGAGGACTTGGGGATGTTGGTGTGCTGCAATGTGTGCTCACAGCCCAGAAAGCCAACTGTATCCTGGTCTGCATCAAAACAACATGACCACTGGGTCAGGAGAGGATGCCTTGGTCCGTGGCAGGGTGCTTGAAACTAGATGATCTTTGAGGTCTCTTCCAACTCAAATCATCCTATGATTCTATGACTAGAAGAGCTTTAAAGGGTCCTTCCAACCTAAACCCTTCTATGATTCTCTAATGCTTGGAGAGTTAAAACCAGTATGGTATTTTTCTGTAAGCAATACCTGTCATTTGTAGGCAAACCTCCAGTAAATCAGCTTGCCTCACCCTGAACAAGGGAAACAAGATGTCAGGCAGGTACTCAATGTATTGATTAAATATGACCTTCTAGATCCTTCCAAGGTGGTCCTCTGTCAGGTCAGGAAAGCCCCATTTTTTCACTGGATGTCCACAGATTCCCAACTAGGCTTGCCTCTTCCTTGGTAGAGCACAGTTACCAGTCACAGCAAATAGTTCTAACCATTATTATACATGCTGTACTTTTTCTTTACACACTCTGGTCATGAACGAAATAGTAAACCTTGTTGTGCTTTTCACTGAAATCACCAGACTTCACTGTTAATGCTCACTTGAAAACAGTGAGGTGTTTCCCGTTTTTGTTATATCATTCTCTGAAAACTCAGGCAGACATTAATGTGCCAATTATAATCTCTTCAGGTAAAAGTTTACTCTCAAAGACCCTGTGAGGGCACAGTAGTGTTGTCCTAGAAAACCTAAATTAATTAGAGCAGACCTAGACATTGGCAAGAAAATTGTAATTCATGTAAAAAAATCCAAACACCAAATCTTTTAAATGCACCAAAATATTAAAATAAGTGTGACAGAAATAAAGGAAATCTATGAAACCTAAAATTGGAGCAGGAAGTTTTGGTATTGGTGTTTTTGGAGTTTTTTTGTAATTAAAGATCCAAAATATGTGGTTTGAGTTATTTTTACTCTAGAAGGACACAAACAGAACCACTTAAATGCTTACTTTGCTTGCTTTCTTGTTTCTTATTTTTAAAATGCAAACCCTTCCCCTGGGTGGCTTCCACAGTTTGAACTACTTATCTACAGGTGTTAAAATATCTGGTGCTTTAAGATAGAGTGATATTGCCCACTCTCCACCCACATGTCTATGGGTTCTGAAAACCAGTCAGTCAACAAGACAGGCTTGTTGGTATGTCTTCAATCTCCTCACCCCCACAGCTGTCTACAAAAAAGGATGAACTGTCCTTCCTTAAGTGAGCAGTGATGTAATGGTGCTTGTTAATAAAGTCTCAGTGGTATTGTGATTGCAGGACTTTCCATTCGAGTGCCTTTGCTGGGTCTTCTCCAAGAAACAAATTCAAATGTAATCACCTCATGTGTTCCGATGGAAAGAGCCTCAGAGTACCACTCTGGTGTTTCAAATCAGGCAAGCCTACAAAATCAGGAAAATTATTCTGTGTGTTTTAATAGTGATTTCCTGCAGCCTTTTTCTGTGCCTTTCTCAGTCTTGCAGGAGTTCTCATGTTTTTAAAAAATACTGAGTTGTTGGAGAGACCAAGGAAAAACAATGTACATAAAATTTTGCAAAATAAAAGGAGAAAAAAGCTAGAAAAAACAGACTTTACGAGGTTCTACAACACTATTCCAGTTTCCTGTTACTGCAGGCAATAAGAACTCATATAATCCCCTTCATAAATTGAACAAACTCCATCCTCAATCTGCTTCGATTACTTCGTACTTATTTTGGAAAGCTGTTTAAGAACCTCATTGCTGGGAATAGTGGAAACCTTATTGTTACTAACCTGCAACTGTTCAAGGCCAGACTGGTTTTGTCTCTCTCATTTCCAACTGATTTTCCACATTGTACTAAACCAGTCCATTGTGTTTCTTAGAGTCTCCCTATTTTTTTTTCTTCCACTTTTGAAATGTTCTCATTTTCCTAATGTGTTGATGATGTTTCCTGAATTCATGTCATCAGCAAATTTTATTAGTCTCTTTTTATTATTTTTTGCCATATTTTCTAATAAAAAATACTAAGTAAGATGCATTTTAAAACTACTTCAAGAGGAACTCCCTTCCCATTTAGCACGAACCATGTATTTACTCTTTTTTAACTAGCTCCTTACTGGATTTATAATTCATTTATTATTTTACATCTCTTCCAGTTTAACCTATGGATTCCTATATGAAAACATGCAATGTTGAAAGCTAAAGTTATTTAATCTACCAAAGATTCTTTGTATAAAATTCATTTCTCATTAAAAGATAGTGAGATAATTCTGGCTCAGTCTGTCTTTGGTAAGTTCAAGTGACATCTCTTGCATGTCTTTAAATGTGTTTTCTACAGAACTGCACATAGTTAAGATCAAACTAACTTTAAAGTTATTATCTTAAACATTTTATGTTTTCTCACAAAATTGCCCTCGGGATTTTTAAAGGGGAAAAGTGTTTGTCGCTGATGTTTATAGCTGGTAATAGGAAGGATAGAGGGCCACATACACAGTATGCGTAAGTCAGCTAGAATCTTTCCACTGACTTAAGTGATCTGGAGATTAGCAAGGTACACAAGGAAGGAATACATAGGACATACGTAACATAGAACAAATTTTCCTTCTCTGGCTATTCAGTAACTAATTTGCCCATCATTAGTTCTAGGTAAAATTTTCAATATTAAGGAATACATTGCAGTGGAATGTTGATGAACTATCTAGTATGAAAACCTTTCTGTCTTTAACTTTTGGACAGTGTAGCCAGAAAATATTGCTTCTGGACCTCATGCATAAATCAAGAGCAAAGTAGGCACTAGGGAAATATTATTGAGTCATTATGGAGCAGTTATATCAATATCAACACTTTTTCACAAAAGACAGTTCTATCTTACTGTAGAAACATTCCGTAGTTAATGCAAATACACACAACTTGGAGGCTCAGAAGTTGAGTTACAGTTTTGATTCATAAAAGCTCTGTCATGTGTTTGCAACAAGGTCATTTAAATATGTGCCTACTCTGAGGGTGACAAAGTACTGGAACTGTATACCCAGAGAGGTCATGGTGTCTCCATCTCTGGAGATATTTGAAACATGCTTTGACACAATCCTGTGCAGCCTGTTCCAGGTGATCCTGCTTTAGCAGGGGGTTGGACTAGATGATGTCTAGAGGTCCCTTACAACCCTCACTAGCCTATGACTCTGTGAGAAGTAACGTTTAGAAGAGGCATGTCTCCTTCAAGGCTGAAGTTCAGAATTTTGTACTGCTCTGTTAGGTAGTTAACAGACAGCATTAAAACAGTACAGTCAGGAGTGCTTTGAATCCTCAGCACTGGGAACAAGTGTAGGTTTGAAATCATATCAAGTTCACCACATCATTCTAGTTACAGAGCCAAACTGTAATATAAATCTTAGTCTTCCATATTGAGAGGAGGTGAATGGAAACCGGTTCTTCGGAGAAAACATGAGCTCCTACTTCATGGAGTGTTCATCAGGTCTTTGTCCATTTCATTAGGGATAAAACTTGTTCTTCCAATTCCTCAGATTCTTAAAACAGCAATCCAGTGCCTCTTTCCCAGCTACCAGAAGGCCCACATGCCTGAATTAGTACCCTGACATTAGGAAAATAGGTAAGATACATCTGGGTTTTGGGGAGGAAATTGCAATCCCCCATAACTATAAACTGGCAAGTGAGGGGTGCCACTTCTTCTAACCCTCATGTCTCTCCTTTTTTATACTTTGGCATGACCGATCCATCTGATAGCTCACAATTTTCAACGAGGAGTTTGTTCAGATACTCCTTTTCCACTGCCAGACAAGGCCTCAGTTTGTAAGTTTAACTGGGATAAACTTACCTTCAGCCTGTATACAATCTATTTCCTTTTGGAGGTTTGAGCACCTCAGTGTTCACTTTTAAGAAGTGCTGAAGGAAACAAGGAGGTTTTTTGTGGGATGAAGTGGCAGATTATAGTTCTGAAGTGCTAGATGTTGTCACATGTTTTCAGACCTACCTATGAACCAACAGGTGAGGAGCAAGCTTGTCACTTTTCATAACACTGACCCCATTTTTAGCATCTGGGGAAAGGCTCAGAAAAAGGGTTAAAGAACAGAGTCCTCCATAAAAAGATGATATAATCATGTGTTGCAACATCATTTATAGTCATTTCAGTAATTATTTATCAACAGGGATTTACAGTATCTTGTAAAACTAGGGGCAGGAGTACATCCAAAGTAACAGGACATGGTGTTGTCCCGATTAAGCCAGGGGAAATATTCTGGTTTGGACTGAACAACATTCAGTAGAAAAATACATTTTTCTTTTGGATTGTCACCACCCTCTAAAATCCATTTTCTGTGTAGCTGTGTGCTCCCATACCAATGAATGCTTTGCTAGGTCATTTTTTCTGAAATACTGGAAAAAACCCTTTGGAAAAAAAATCGACAGAGGAGTGTTGGAGGAGAGTTTTTGTCTTTGTACTTTGAGATGAAGTATTTCTAAACTTCATAGCCTCTGAGCTTGGTTACAGAAACACAGCTCTCGGTGAAATAACAAGAAATATCATTTATAGGAAGTATAGGGAAAGTTCAATGGATACATCACATGTCTGAAGTCACATTTTGCATTTCTTTACAGCAGGCACAGCAACACAAATGTTTATGTTTTCCTGTTCTATCTCTGTCTTACCTCTGCATTCATTTTGCTAAACTGGTACATCTATCAGAATGCTAGATAAAAAGGTGGAAATCATACAACCCTGTTTTAAAATTTCTTCATCTGCAAGGCTGAGTAAAAAGGATTTTCTAAAAAAATCAATAAAAAAGTGAACTGTTACTGTATTGTCAGATTCTTGAATCAAATCAGTCAGACCTCTCTAGACTGACCACTAGAGCTGAGCTTTCAGAAACTCAGCCTGTTGCTGATTTCAGTTGACATATCTCTTCGAGTGATTGACTTTGCAAGCCTGAAAATCTGTAGCGAAGAAATGTTGTGGTTCTGAGGAAAAGAAGAGAAGAATTCCACTGTGACAGTGGCTGAAACGCTTCAAGCTGTGTCTAAACTGATCCATGTGATAGTGCTTCTTCACGGGCTGGATGAGAACTCCACTGCACCCAAAGCTCTGCTTACCTTTTACTCTGTGTGACTTCAGGGCCTTGCTTGTATTGATCCAACTGTCATGCACATCCTTGAGCATGCAGTCTTGATCCCAAACAGATCAAGCACCACTGTGAAAACAATGTCTCTTCTTTTTTTTCCCCAGTCCTTTTATTCCCATTGTTTCAGAAAACTCCTTCCTGTGGCAATTAGAAACTTGCAACCAGCTTCCAGCCTTGAGTCACACATGGTCAGTTTTCATTCAGCTGACATGTTTGTATAGCTCTAATAATCAATTCTTTCCATGAAATACACCCTGATGCATTAAGAGGCAGCAATGGCACACCTTCCCAGCATTAATTTTTACATACTAAGTAAGCCAGCACTTTCAAGCTCTTCTTATAAGTGAAACTCTCTCTTCCCTTCATTATTGGTTTCCATGAGCATGTCCTACATTTCTGTAAGAAACCTGTGGATTTATACATGCGTCCAGGTTTTCTGTCTCACTTAAACCCTCCGTGTATTAACTCCAATCAGGCTCAGTCCAAAAAAATCTTAAGTCTTTCTGCAGGACTCGTTGAGCTCAATAGTATATCTGCTTGGCCCAACACTTCCCAGAAGTGTTACCCCTAGACATTGTATCCCTGGAGCTGTCAGACTTACTGCTCAGGTATTAAACATGTGCTGTGCATATGTTCAGCAAGCCCAAAGAGCTGCAGAACGTTAAATTCAGTGTATACATATCTTTTCACTTCATGTAGGTCTGCCTGGGAAATTGGGGGAGGGATAGGGCAGTTCTCTGTGTCTCAGTAGCATCTTTTACCTGTTTCCAACTTCAGTGAGCAGAAGTGATGATGACTGAGTGCATTAACTATACTCACTGTTCGTGCAGTGTCTCACCTAATACAATTTTGGATTACCTTTTACTCAGCCAGACTTGTCTCAGAGTGCTCTGAAAATGATTGATGGATTCTGATCTCTCTTTCTGTATCCTATTCTACAGAAGGACATGCAGTTCATAGTAAAAATTATTGTTATTAATATCTGGTGTCCGAATGAAACAGTAATATTCTCATCTTTCACTGTATGGCTGATGCAGTTCTAGATTTATGTCACTAGTAAATTTCACTACTACAGTCCAAATTTTTGCAACAAGGTCACTAACTGAATATATTAAATTAATTATTAGTTCCTTTCTTCTTAGATAGTCCTTTATAGCTTTGTATTAGTTCTCAATCTGAGGACTTCAGTCACAGGTATCTAATTAATTTTAATTGGAAAATAATTTCAAAAAAAGGCAGTTTGAGCCTTCTGAGTATCTAGTGTCAATTAGACTTGTCAATACAGATAAAGATGTTACCTGAATTACTTTTGAAAGCAGTTTTTAAATTCCCACTTTGTTCCAATGGGACAAAATTCTCAGAAGATGAAAATTCAAAATAATACAGTGGCACCATAATGAAGAATGTGGCCAGGATTTTTCACTGTATAGATGAAAATTAATTAAGTGACAGCATAATTTTCAAAAATCTAGCTCATAACATCCCTGTATTTGTTGTCTAAATGTTAATGTGGAAGTAAATCTTTTCAGATCAAATACAAATTTTTTTCCTTACAGATGCAGTGACTGCTTTGACTTTTAAAAGCCCTCTACATTGATCAACTCATCTTCCTCTGGAAATATTGCAAACAAATTGAAGTGAGAAAAAACACTTTTGAAGTGTTGAATTTGAGACTCAGTACATGACAAAACAGGGTAGAGAGGTTGGTCACACAGGATAAGACTCAAACCCAGAAGCTCTTGTTCAAATGTGTCTACCTTTCGGTGAGTCAATTACAAGTTTTGGTTTTAAAGGTTATTGCTACTATGATTTACTGCAAAGGAGCATTATTGGTAGTAGGAGCAGAGCACAACTTTAGTATTTTCTCAGTCCATCCAGTTAAACTGTGCTCTACTCATTGTAGCCTTAAGCACTCTTGAACCAGTTCACTAAGCATGGTTTTAATATAAGCAAGGATTGGACCACAGTACATCAATGCCAGAACCTGAAAAACAACCCAGAACTACTGGCCCTCAAGTTTATGCACTAATTAATGCAAACATTTCGTCTCTCATCTATCAAGTTAGGACTGTAAGGGATACAAAATGAAAGCGGCGGGGTTTGTGTGTGCTGTTTTACTAACCTGCATCTTGCAAACATTAGTTACAATTGGGCTTTTAGTATAAATTCCAGATTGTGGAGATCACTGTTCTCAGTCAGATACATTTCTGATTCATTGATGTGTTTTGTTTTTCCTGGCTTTGTATTAAGGGAATTGTGCCTCACTGAGTTGTGTAACAAGGACTGGGAGAGCTGCTCCTTGGCTAAAGCAACGCTCACGCAAAGATACTCAGCCCCAGTAAAGCTGTGTTAAGTCTGCCAACTAACCAACAGGACTTTTTTCTCTTTTTTTTTTTCTTTTTTTTCCCCCCATTGGCTGTGAATGGTCATTTCTTGGCTCCACTTCAGTCCTCCTGACCGGACGGGCTTTCTTGAGGATAATAGAACATAGCCAGGGTGTCTGAGCCTCTGTTGGGCCTTTCCATAACAGACTAAATCAGTGCTTTTTAAACTGTTTTCATTTTGTATCTCCCCAAAAATCTTCAAGGGAAGGTGCAAGCGTCTGTGTAATACATTTAAGCCTCCTGAGAAGATGCCCACCACCAACTAGTTGATGACCTCTGCAGAAGACCTCTGGAGTTGCAAGTTGAGAATAGCTGGATAGACCCAAAGTCTTATATGTGAGCTCACATCAATCTAGAGCATTTTCAGTCCAAGGTTTGAGAATAAAGAAGTATTTCCAGTGATGATTTTGTATTTTTGTTTTAAAAACCTATCCCCCATTAACAACATTTCCGCTACATTAAACCTTTTGCTTTGTCAATTTATCTGCTACCACAGTGGTGAATTCAGAAATTTCCAATGTTATCAAGCCTTTCATTTCTAAATACACTCAACACCTTCCCAGCTTCTGAGTTTGGGGGGAAGAAAAGCGGAAAGAACAAGGTACAGTCCAAATTGCAGCGGAGGTGGAAGAACCTTTCCTTTCTTAGATGATGCACCTGCGTGAGAAAAATCAAGGGAATTTTCCTGTTTTCAAGGTATCATCAGCTGTCAGACAACAAGGCAGCCTGCAGCATCAGTTACTCACCACAAACAAATCTTTTGTTTCCGCACTCAGGTAGCAGTGCGCAATGGTATTTCACTGCACATATATTCACAGATCTGCCTCTTTGTGGGTGAGTCAATAGCTCTGTGTGTTTTTCTAACCTTTTCTTCCACCCAAAGACAGATGAGTAACTTCTTTGTTCTGTCATGGGGAAATGGCATTGTGAGGACATCTCTGTCTCAGACAAGTCACAGGCTGGGAAATCAGACGATTTTGTAGCCAGGGGTGAGGAGAGAAGTTATTTCCTCTTCGGGCTGAAGATATTCTGAGATCTCAATCACATGTTCTAAGGTGATGAGATAATTCAGAAAAGTTTGAGGTGCTCCTGAAAACTGGAGAAAAGTCCTGCAAAACAGGTCTCTAAATGTAGATTATTGTAGAGAGGTTTTTTTCAAAAGATCACCTATTATTTCCATACATATCTAGAAACTTAAGCATACAGATCTAGAAACTTAAGTTACTGATTATTTTTTTTTAATATGGTAACCTAGAAGGTTAATAATTGTCCTTTTGAAAAGTAGCGGTCGGTCACACTGTGTAGAATATTGCTACAGGATTAATTACATTTCAGTGAACTGAGAAAGTAAAATATGTCTGTATTGATACTGTTTTTCTTTTCTCATGAACTGAGATTTTTGGTTTCCTTTGTGTAGAAAATGAGGCATGAAAGGAGTGGGGAATACTGCAGCAGTCAGCAGAGAATTGAAGTACAGAATGCATGGTACCCTCTCTGAGGGTAACTGTAAGACTTAGAATTGGGATAGGAGGGCTAGGAGTAAAGAGAGGAGGAAGAGGAGGCAATGAATGGGGTCATGTACAAAAGGACCATTCTCTCTCAAACCAAGCTTGAAAAGCCTGGCAACCAAAGGTGTCTCTGTGTGAAACCTGTGAGGCAGGGACTTTTTTTTAAAATTATTTTTGTAGGAGGGAGCAGGGAGGAAATCGAGAGGGATTTATGCTCATTCCTTTGCTGCTTTCAGAAGCAGCATGATGTTTTGTTTATCTAAGTGCTGATGGTCAGTGAGAGAAACTGAAGCCCTAATCTCAAGAGAAGACAAACAATCACCTATTTCAACACCATTGCTTTTTCTATATTCTCCCTGAGTCTAGCTATTTTTTGTTTCCATGGACAGGGATTACTGAGTAACCCAGTCTCACATAAAGTTGATTTTTCATCTCCCAGAGTTAAAATAAGCAAAGATCACATCCTGGTAAAATAGCAGGTCTGTCCTAGTCCTGCTTGTCCCCAGAAGACTATCCTGCTTTAAGCAGTGGACATATTCTTTACTATTGACTACAGAGTGAAAGTGAAATTTAAGTACTAAAAATGACCCAGCTGATGAAGTATTAGAATTACTTGTTCAGCCAACCAAACCTGTACTTTTCCTCCACCCTAAAGTCCAAATAAGGACTCCATTGTACAAACATTCTGAAGTCTTTTTATCAATAATTTAATTCCCCACAATAAAAAAACCCTCCTATTTGGTCCTTGCTGGGTTCTCCCAGTCCCCCAACAGACAGATGTCAGTGGTTGTGGTAAAAAGTGCTCTTCCAGATCATGTAGATTGTTGTTGTAAATAAAAGCAGATTCTTGTAAGTTGTTCTCAGCCCAGACTTATTTATAACCTCACAAAACCCGCTTCTCCTCGAAACCTGATGTGCATGACTATGTTTGTTTATAATTTAGTGAGTTGCATATTAAAGTAGAACAATATGATGCCCTTTGATGATGGTAAAATTCATGTGTAGTTTCTTATTGAAGACTCACAGGAAATTATCAGAAACTTTGGAGCATCGATTTACCTCCCCTCATCCTTTTTCAAAGGTAATATTTTTCCTTAAAAGACACCTAGAGGTTTTTCCTTTCATCATCCAAACAAGTTTCTTCATTCTGAAATTAATTAGGCTTGTGAGGGAGAGGAAGGGATTTTTTATTTGTGAAAAATAATTTGTTTGAGATTTTCTCTAGGAATGATAGTGAAGTGTTGAGGTTTGGGGTGGGAATTAAGGAGACATTTCTTCCCAGCATCAGTTTCATTGCCAGCATCAGCCAGCACTGAAACTGACTGTTGAAGGGAATGGAATTTCTGACACAGTTTCAGCCTACTCCATCAAAAAAATTAAGCCAATTATTTCCTCTAACTTTCCAGCCACCTGTAACATCCTCTAACAAAGGTATTTTGTTTTGATATTTTGCTGAACTATGTCATGGAGTCTAAATATGTAGATGAATTAGATAATCTTAAGCATGTATTCTGGTCTACCGAGTTACTCTTTACACTATACTATGAGATTATTTTTTCCTCATTCCCTATATTGCAGCTAGCAAAAAAATTAAGCATTGATAAATGTTAAATGGCTTTTAATGCTGATCAGCTAGGGTTTTTTCAGCCCTGCAGCTTCTGTAAATTTGTGTTTCAACACAAGGAGGAAACAGCTAACCCGAGTGTGTTAGGTTTTCCGTTTCTAAGCAGGTTAGAAACCAATTAGTTTGTATAGCAATGAAACCACAATAGTAAAAGCCAAAAACACATTAAACTGGAGAACTACTTCATACAGATCAATTCCAAGAATGTTTTCACTTCACGTTACCTGACTGTTGTACAACATCAGGTCAGTTATGCTTAGGTTTCCAGAGAGTACCAGTTTTCTGCTGTGAACTGTAACTAAAATCAAACTTCAAAATAAAGAAAAAGGAGACATTAGCTCAAAAATTACACACAAATGATCAAAAAGTATCTAAGTATTCACTGAAAAAATGTGATGGCTATCAGAACCCTCTTCAATGTTTTCTATTTTACTTATTCTGCTTGATTAAAATTGTGGTTACAAAACGGTCCATTTTAAAAGAATGTCCATTTTTTAAAAATGGATATTTTAAGTGGTCCCTTTCTGGAATGATGCATTTTAACTCTGAAGCCCAGAGCCATGAAAATTTTGATACTCAACGTCAAACCCAGGAAATGCTTCTCTGATTTCTGCATTATGACCAACATATCTGATTCAGAGCAAAAGTGATTAATGGTTTGTCATCACAACAACTTTCAGTGGAAACTCCTGTGTTCAATTATATTTCAAAGGGCTCAGGTTCAGATCTGAAATCCAAGAAAACGTTATCATAGACAGCTCTGTCTATGATATAATAAACATTCCTCTGTCATTAACTTCTGATTCTTATGTCATCAGCAAGAGTTTTTTACCCACTCCAGTTCTTCTACTGGTATGTGTCAAGAGTCAAATACAGAACAGAATTACTGAGATACTGAGCAATCTCATCATTGGTATCCACCACTGAAAGCAAAAAGTTTTGGGTTGTTTTGTTTTTGGTTTTAATTAGACTTTTATCTTCTTTGATTCCTCCAGATTAACATTAATTTCTGGTGAAATTAAGACATGTGATAGTATTATGACAATGACAAGATTTTTTGCATTTCTGGTAATGCGGTTTATCTGCTTTTATTTTTGCACATGCACAAAGTGTTATATGGACCAGAGATAGCAGACTCACTTAACAACACTTGTTTTGTGTGAATAAAATGTATGCTGTGATTCAGGCTTGCAGGGCTAAGAGGTTTGAAAGCTGTCAGTAAAAGACTGAAAGAAAAAGTGAAGACACTGTGATAAGATCTACATACACGATGCCACTGCTGCTAACAGATTAACACTTCCCTTCCTGCAGATATTACACTCAGACTCACATAGAGAGAGAAGTGTTAATGTGTCTAAATACATGATTCTAATTAACTGCTCACAAACACTGCACAGGCCTCTGACAGGCCCCTAATATTTGCAGCGCATGCATGACCTTCTTAGCAACACTGATTGCATCTGGGGTCCAAACTCTGGTTAGTGTATATTATACGTGCCTTATAACCCTTGCAAGCACAGGCTGCTTTCCACATGTAAATATGCTGGTGGGAAAGGGAGCCCTCGCGAGATGATGTGAGAAGGAATGTGCTAGACATGGATGAAGACTTGGATACACTAGAGGAAGTGGGTTATTCTGGTATCACAATGCTGTTGGAAACTCCAATCTCTTATATTTCTATTGCTGTGGCATAAAACTGGGGAAAAAAAAAACCAAAACAACCCAACTTTTGCTCACACAAAAAGCTGGTAAAAAATTGTGTTTCTGAGTCTTACTATAACATGTCAAAAGTTTCAGTAAGCACAATAACGCCAGTACTTTCTTTGTAGGTAATCATGTGGGCTCTTAGCATTGCCCAAAACCAGTAAGTACAGGTACAGAATGGGTGTGGGAAAAACAGTCACTGAAGCATGTGTTTGGCATGCCTCAGGTCAGCTGGAGGACATGCCAAACACAAGGCTAGACTTCTGACTAGGAGGCTTTTGAAATTGGGGTATTGTTAAAATGACATACTTCCCAACCTTATTTCAGCCCTTCACCTATTTCTTTCCCTTTGATACATCCAACCATCTAACCAGGTAAAGAGCACAAGAGGGGTCACGGTGCTGCAGCACAAATGCATGAATTACAGGCCTATTTCTGGTGGAAACAGGAGGTAGGAGTCATCTCAGTCTCCGCCTGTAAGACCTGACAACTGTTGCAGGCAGCCAGAGCTATGAAAGGACAGAGGCAGTTACTTGGCAGGAGAAATGAACTGATCAAAAGAAGCACTGATTTTCCTCTGCTGCTCGTACAGTTAATGTTTCAGACTTTGTACAAAGGCTGCTACAGCAGCCAGAGCGTATCTCTCACTTTTTCTGTATATACAGATACATATATATATGTGTGTAAGTACATGTGTGGGGGTGTGTGTATAGGAAACAGTCTGCCTAAGACACCCTTTTTGTCTGTGAAAGGAAGTGTTTGAATTAGAAGGAGATTCTTCCAAGGATAAAGCATCAGGGACAAAAATATACATAGCAGTAGAAACTGCTCTCTGAACTTCATATAGGAAGGAGTCTGAGATGCAGATTTTATAAACAGACCCCTTTGGATCTCTGAAGAGAGGATTTGAAAAGTCAAACACATCCAGGCCATGCCTATAAAAGTAAAAATTACACTGCCCAGAGCCTTTTAAGCAACAGACTTATTTCAAACAACAGAATACTATAGCTGTTACTCTTTCTCTCTCTCTCTCCATGAAGACATACATTGGCAAAACTAACCCTCAACTAAAGACACTGTTAGTTTAGAGATTTTATCCATTACAGCTGCAAGAACTGTGGTTCTAACCTTCAGTGAGAGCATAGCATGTTGATAGTCGCTGAGCAGTAAGAAGGCAAGTCAGATGTCCAGAGACAAAGACCACTTCCCTTTGCTTAGCAAAAGGAAAGAACCATATGGGCCAGGCATCATCTGCATGTCACTTAAGGAACAGTTTGAGTGACATTTCTTCTGTTAGTGAAATAAATTAATTGACCTGAAAATGAACAGGAAATGGACAATTATTGCAACCTTCATTGGTCAGAGGCTACAGGCAGCAAAAGATAAAGGATGCTGGAAGGGTCTGCCCAAAAGGAGGGCTCTTCTGTGCAATGTTTTGGATCATGTATGCCAGTAACTACTTGCAAAAAGACTGGAAAGTTGCAGGACCTGTTTGGATGAGTGATGGCAAGATGAAACAGGGTAGGAAGCAATAGTAGTGATGTCTGGCAGTAGCCAGTGAGATGACAACATAGCAACCATAAACACCAGGTGCTGGGAGAGCCATCATTGAAGCTGGTTTTATGGTCAGCATCATAGTGAAAAGTTTTGGTCTTATCTTTGTTACAAAGGCCAGAGTTGTGAGTTTCACCTGCAATAGAAAGAGTTTGATTTAACCCTTTTGACCTCAGTTTGCAAATGTACATGCTTGAGAGCCCTGAGAGTGTTTATGGGTCTCTGGATTTATAGCTGGGCTCCCAAGTGGCTATGTTTTAAGTGTCATAGTAAATCAACACTGATTACATTAGTATTTTTTGTACTTTGCCTCCAAATCACTTAAAACCAGGTAAACAACTCATTATGTGAGTGTGAAATTAAGAGTTTAAAATAAAAGATGATCCTTATACAGGAAGAACTCTTGATAGGACTGACAAAGTATGTAAAAACAGTTCCTGGGAGAAAAAAAGATTTGAATCGTGTTTCTTTCCTGCCATTGTCACGTATTTGGCATTAATATCTCTACTGGCCATGGCAGAATGAGTGAGGGAACCGCTGCAGTGTCTCTTATGCTGCCAGTGACTCTGTGGAGCAGAAAGATGTAAGTGCTGCTTCAAACTCCCTTTTCCTTGCTCACCTTTGTTTCCAGGTGACTGGTTTGGGGACCATAAATGTGATACATACATTCAAACACGGTTTAGAAGGATGCAGCTGAAGTCTGTGGGGTCCCTGAGTTTTATTGATCATGTCTACACTATACGTCTTCTTATCCAAAGTCCTAGCCATGCCATAGGGCAGGAGATGAAGGCATGAAATGCAACCTCTGAAGAAACCCCAGGAGTTACTCCCAGTCACTTTCAGATCCTCCAGACCAAACTACTCTGCTTTTTCTAGCACAGTGGGAGTGTATTGGAGTCTACTGCTAAACATGGCCATCATTGGAGATGTTTCTTGCCCCTTTTAACATATTGTTGTTCAGTCTTAACACTCTTAGTGTACATCACCTTTTTATTCTGCAGGGCACCTGGAGAGTACCTACATGACTGCTGCTGTGTCCCAGCAGCTTCACTGGTTCACAGGAGGATTCATCAGCCAACCAAACAAGAAGTTCACAGTTCTTCAGGGGAAACACAACTAATTTCCTCCACATTTGTTTTTTTGTTCTGTTTTTTTCTTTCCACTAGAGGTATTTCAAAGAAAACAAAATTTTACAGGTCTTCCAACTGCTTCATGAACTGCTGCCTCTCCTCCAAAAGACAGCAAGGGTTCAGGAGGCATGGCCCTGGCCACTTGTCAGATTTGGCTTGCTACAGCCAACAGCTGGTGGAGGCAGTTAATTAGTCCTGCACCCTGCTCAAAGTTCAGCCTTTATTGGCAGGGAAAAGCAGACTGCACCAGCCCTCTTCCCTCTTTCAATTAACAAAGGCCTGTGCCATCAGATTACCTTGGCAACATGCCATGGCATCCTTGTCATTTGCCTGCCTGAGCTTTGCCATGGCAACAGGAAAGCTAACTTTGCCAAAGCAGCATCTGGTCTATGGGTGGCAGATTAACTGCCAAACAGATTTACTAGCTGCGAAGTGCTGCCGACTGCCCCGAGAAAAGAGAGGAAGGGGGAAATCTTGTGACAAAAAGATGGTTATCCATTTTAATTTTTCTTTCTAAGCAAAGGTTTCCAGAGGTCCAGCTGCTGATGTGTAGATAGAGCATGTCTTTATTCTTTCTGGGTATGAAAGCCATTAAACAAATTAGGCTTTATCTTAGCCACAAGGTCCTCTGGGCATTACAGAAGCAAAAGTCTTTGTTGAGGGCTAATTTCTATTATGCAGTAACCAGGCTGGTCTTGACAGAACACTGCTGGTTTTTCGTTTCATTTTATCACATCCATTTTGCTGTGTTGACACTAGAGATATGTGCTATCCAAAAATCATGGATCCAACTGCTTATAAACTGCAGGGAAAATCAGATCTGAATGTCAGCATCACATCTAGTTCCAAAGGCCTATACAACTTGAGGACAGGCAGTAGCAGATTCATAAGCAGTGTGAGACTTTTCCAGTGTTCTCTGTAGAGACAGAACATTCTGGATTCATAAAGGGCAGAGCAATAAACTGTAGGCAGTGCAGGGCTGGCTCTATCTATACCAAATAACCCTTGTAAGCAAGTCATGTTGCATAGGAAGACTGTAAAACCAGTGGCCAACACCCAGCAGTTCCTCTATTCTCCTTTCTGACTCTAACCCAGACAGTCCTTTAACACTGATCTGCTGTGACAAACTAATGAAACCCTCAAGAAGTATTTGAATGACTACCACTTTCCAGTTCATCCTGGGTGGTTACTACATCTCTGAAACATGACATCTCTCTGAAGCAACATACATGACCAAGGTCTCATTTCAGCTCTTAAAGCCTAAGCATCTTTAGTTTCTTTAATTTCTCACTCCAGGATGCTCCTATCCCATTTTCTGTCTCTGTGGCCTTCACCGACTGAAGGAAGTAGTGCAATGTGTGGTGATAGCTATAGAAGGAGTAGGCAGAGAGGAAAGTCACTGCAGCAATAGGAAAGTTTGCTTCACAGGCAAAAGTGAGGCTTTACATGCTCAGCAAGAAATGCCATAAAATTCTTTACATAGTCAATGGTCAAGAAATTTTTCTTCCCTCAGGTTTAGATTTCTAAGGGGTAAGATACACATGTGGGAGAGTGTGCATGAACATATCTCACTGTCACACAGAACTATGCTGTGCTGACAGAGCAAAATCAATAGCTAAATCTAGACAAAATAAATTGGGTAGCTAGCACATACTTGAAAGACTCTTGGCAGAAGGATAGTTTCACATAACAGAATATAAATATCTTGAGAGTTCACCTCTTGCATCTACATCAACAATGACTATAACAACACCCCCCCCCCCCCCCCAGAATACAGCAAGAAAATAAAAAGAAATCTTTGATCTTTAAGCCTTTTAAAACTTAGTATGTAGAAGACTAGTGCACAAGGGATCAATAGCACTTTACCACATCACTTTGTAACCCAAATATTCATGCCCACAGAATCATAGAATCACAGAACAGTTTGGGTTGGAAAGGACCTTATAGATCATCTATTTCCAGCCCCCTTGCCATGGGCAGGGACACCCTCCACAAGATGAGGTTGCCCAAAGGCCTGTCTAACCTGACCTTGAACACTTCCAGGGAGGGGGCATCCATCACTAACTCCTCTGGGAAAGAGGTTCTGGGCTTTCTGGGTTACAAGAGCACATTGCTGGCTCATGTTGAAATTTACATCAACTGATACTCTGAAGTCATTCTCCTCAAGGCTGCTCTCAGCCCAGACTGTAGTTGTGTTTGGGATTGCCCTGACCCTTGTGCAGGACCTTGCACTTGGCCTTACTGAACTTCATGCTCTTCACAGGGGTTCATCTCTACAGCCTGTCAAAGTCCCTCAGGATAGCGTGGCTTCCTTTCAGTGAGTCAACACACAGGTTGTTATTAGCAGACTTCTAAGGGTGCACTTGATCCCACTGTCTGTGTCACTGACAAAGATGTTAAGCTACGCCGGTCCCAATACTGACCCTTGAGGAGCACCACTTGTCACTGGTCTCCATTTGGACATTGAGCCATTGACCACAACCCTTTGAGTGCAACCACCCAGCTAATTCCTTATCTGTCAAATGGTCCATTGATCAAATCCATGCCTCTCTACTTTAAAGACAAGGATATTGTATGAGACGGTGTCAAAGGCTTCCCACAAGTCCAAGTAGGTAATGTCCGTCACTTTTCCCTTATCCACATGCACTGTAACCCCATCATAGAATGTTACCAAATTTGTGAGGCATGATTTGCTCTTAGTGAAGCCATGTTGGCTGTCACCAATCGCCTCCTTATTTTCCATGTGCCTGAGCATAGCTTCCAGGAGGACATGCCTTATGATCTTCCCATGCACAGAGGTGAGACTGACTGACCTGTAGTTTCCCGGTCTTCTTTTTTTTCCCATTTTTAAAAATAGGGGTTAATTTTCCTCTTTTCCAGGCAGTGGGAACCTCACTGGACTTCCATGACAAGTGAGGCAAATGTTGAGCCAAGTGTGAGAGACGGGGCCAAGGTCAGGGAGAAGCAGCAAAGAAAAGAGCAGCTTGAATGTCCCTGTAAGGGGTCAGCAGTCACACACCCCAAGGGATGAGCTGTGCCCAGCAGAGTTAAGGAAATACAGCTTCCCCCAAGGAGACCTTGTCCTGGCAGCTTGGAAACTTCCAGAATTATCAGTGTGGTTACAGGAAGCTTCCAGAAGAAACTGGCCTGGTGGCCCAGACACTGTGAAAGGGGCGAAGGTCTGGCTTGTATATGATTAGCTGCTCTGTGAAGTGACGAGTTTGACAGAGGTTTCATCCTGCATCTACTGTGGCACTCACCACACAGATGTATCCCTTAATCAGATGTCTTGAGATTTCCTTGCCCTGCCAAGATGAGGAAAGAACAGAGTCCTTCCAGAGAAAGACTCCTGTCATTTTATATCATTTGTGGTCAAAAGTCAGAGATCAGCCCCGCTGATGAAAAACCTTCTGACTCCAACCTCTGGCATGTTCACGACTCCTTTCCAGATCCCAGACTTTACAATGTCAGTATTTTTGTATGCAAAAGGCATCTGAGGCTTGCTCAGAATATCTCTTTTGCTATTTTGTTTTCCTCCCCTGTTTTCAGTAATGGTCAAAGAAGAAAAAAAGTCAAAAAGTAAAAAAATAAATTCAATAGCTACCCCTTGTCTTTTAGCTAATGTGTGTTACATTGCAAACCAGTGGTTGGAAAGTCATCAAACACCTTGAGGATACTAGAGAAGTTCCACTGAGTTCTCCAACCTTTGGTCAAAGAGATATTGATCCCAGGAGCTGTGGGTACTCCATACAGGGTGTGATGCCTGGGAAGCAAGGCAGGATGTGCCAACATCCAAACACAACAGTCTAGTCCTGACATTAATATTAGTGCTGAAAGCAAACTGAATTCTTTCTGGATCACTCAGCTTCAGTGTCTAGTCCAAAACCTGTCATGCTCAGTAAGAAGAGAATCCTGTTGGTTTCTATAACCCTTGGCTTGTTCCCTGGCAGTCAAGATCCATCTCTTACAAATGAATTATGTAAAAGACCACTGAGTAAGTTATCATTTGAACTCTTAGCTCAATGTTAGGGTGTAAAAAAATGACAGGTAACTTTATGTCTTCCAGATAAATATGTTGCTTTCCTCTATGATTGAAAGGTGCTCAATATAGTCCTAAAGTGATAGCTCTATTCTGATGGAGTAAAAAAATAGGAACTGGAGTCTGCATTACTATATTTTGTTAGTTAGACCCATGGGAATTTTGTGACCAAATGAGAGATGGAAGCACAGAGCTTTCTGGTTTAGTCACCTCTGAGACCAGAAGTATGAGTGTTGTGTGTGTGCTTCTGAGGAGTGGAATTGATCTGAATCTCTGTCACCTCAAATATACTGCTGGGCCATCCTATGAAATCCTAATAAATCCTTCTGGCTTAATTGCTAAGCTTTCCAGGGCATAGAGACATGTTAAGTGTCTTTCAGGGTGTAGGAAGTCTAAGCAGCTGAAATTGAGTATTCATTTGAGTTAGATGCTTGATGTGTAATACTTTATAAGAAAGGTGTAATTGGGATGCAGAAATTGTTTCACTATTTGCAGAGTCACCACACTAGAGTCAGTAGGAAGTCACAAGGGAAATTATCCACTACTATGGGGAATGTTTTCATATGCAGGATTGAATATTTTTTCACCACCTGAAAACACTATTTTACTTCAAATGATAATACTGTCTCTTATGTGGTACTCAGTTTGAAGCAATTTTGATGATCCTGTTATTTCCAAATGCTGAGAACTGACTCAGCAACCCCATGAGTTGTCTCATGTTAGGATCTCAGATTAGCAGTCTTCCTCTATAATGTAGGGTGTAGTTTGCTGCCAAGAGCATGTCCTGGACACCATCCCCACTGCCATAAAAGTTTTAATATAGAAGTAGGTCAAATCCAGGCGGTATGTCAGTAAATGTTAATGTGTTTTCATTATCAGGCTATTTTTAGAAGTTTCAGCATGTTACAGTGCCAGGAAGTGAAGTGGAGCAGAAAGTAAAATCCAAGTGAGATGCTTCACTCTTTTTGAGATAAGGAGGTGGGTTATGCATCATTAACACTATTAATGAAAAACAAATCATATCAGGTGTAGGTTTAAAAGCTAAGTGTTAACACAGACAATCCACCTCAGAAACCAGAACTTGTTTACTTATGTCGTATTTCCTGAATCCCAACATTGTTGTTGAGTAAGTGAAGTTTTCAGTTGGTTCTATGTCCTCCTTCCTCCCATTAGTAGGACAATGCAAATATGAATAATTTTGACCTTCAGGAAGTTCTCAGGCATGTTTTCTTTGTGACTGAGCTTGCAAGAGTAGAAGAACTTGAATTTTCCAGGGCACTTACTCATTTCTGGTCATAAGTAAAATCCTTTAAATGAGCACCAGCTCCCTCAGCCCATACCTCAGACTTTTCTTGCATATTACAAGGTCTAAACAGGATCATCTCAAGGCTGAGATTAGGCAGTCATTACTTTTGTGGCTGATGCTGAGATATTTAATACAACAACATGTAGTTGTCTCTGAAATTTTGAAGCCATAGATCTAGATTTACTGGACACTGAATGCAACTGCCAGTCATGGTTCTTACCTGTCTAATGTTATATGGGTCCAGTTCTAGGCTCTACCTTGCATTTCTTACATGTAATCCTGCCTGAGCAAATATTCTGTATCCTCCATCCACCATGTGTAGCCTAAGTAAAGCAATACCTTACACCTCTCTTTGTGTTTATACGTGCAGTGTCTGGTTATAGAATTTCATTCCCGTTTGACAATCCTCAGTGCAATCATGAAAAACAAAAATACTTCTTCTCTGAAAATTTAAAAAGAAAAGAGAAAAAGAAAAAGAAAAGATTCCTTTCCCTTTTCTCAGCACACTACCTGTGAATCCAGGCCAGGCACAACCATTGCTGATATTTTTTCCCCATGTAAATGTCAACCTCCATTCAAATTAATTATGCAGTTACCAAGTAAAAAGTGCAGTGGGGCCCAACATAAACTAAGTACAATGCAAACAGGAGGACAGACTGCAGTGAATAATCCAGCCGTCCCAGGTTTCCTGCCCTCTGCCTCCATCCAGTCACTGGGATAATTGCAGAGTTTTGCTTAGGCTGGAAAAATGCTCGTCTTGCAGTTGCAAGCGTATCGTGTTGGATTTCAGTTTTATTTTTAGTCAAGTGGATTTGCTGCCTCTTGTCAGCTTATTGTGTTGTGTTAGCAGGGACATTTGAAAAGAACAGAGTTTTGTTGGAGCTCCAGTGGGTTTTTGCATATAAAATCAACGTTCTCTTGCTTACTTCATGTGCTCATTCATTCACTCAGAGTCTCAGAGCCTGCCAAGTCTGTGGGCATGCAGCCAGTTTTGCATTTACTACTGGGTTTTGTGCTGGTTGCCAGTCACAAAGGATGGTGATAAATGGATTCAGCAGCACCTATTAGGATTAACTGAAGGCTTAAATTCATTTTGAACCCTCTTACTGCCAAAATTAATTATACTAAAATTAATTATGCTATGGTATCCACTGAAGAACAGGCCAAGGTGAGGAAAATACCCACCTTAATGTTTACTGTAGTCTGGAGATGAAATATACGGTGGAATCTATAGAACAGAAATCTCATCATGCTTACCAGGCTCATAAGCATAAATCCAAGCTCCTTGCACTGCCTGCTTTTGGTTGTCTTTAGATTTTTGTCTCGGAGACCTTGTCCTACATGCTGACTTCAGTGTTTCAAGTCGATCAGAACAGCACCTATAAGATGACCTACAAAGCATCTTGGAGAGAAGGAGAATCCTCATATTTTAGCAAAAATATCAGCTCAGATGGAAACCCACTGATTGTATTTCATGGCATGGTATTTGGAAGAAATATTTTAATAGAAAATTCTGTGGCTCGATTGCTTTGCAAAACAAACACGTCCTATTCAGCTAACCTATTGATTGCAATAATTCAGTTCAGCTTTGCATTGAAAAAAAGTGTTATGCCATATGGAAGCCCTGAAAGTCTCTACTGTCACAGCAGCAGACTGTCAGATAGCTGACAGAGTAGAACCCACCACGGTGGCACAGAGACAATAACTTCATTAAAGTTCTGCTTGGTCTATACAATGGCATACCTTGCACTTAAGAGCAATACTATTGGATTAGAGCTCCTTAGTGAAATTAAGCACCAATGTGAGCAATATGGGAAGAATCTGGTCTAGGCTAGACAAAAGACTACAGGTTTAACACTAATAGAATGATAGTGAAGCTGTGAGAGTAACAGTATCCCAGGAAATGAACTGACTCCTTCCTTTAGTACCCTCTTCTTTACTCTGATAGGGTGTAAGGCCCATCTACAACATATAAGCAATCACATTTCCTTGGTCAGAATGCTTCCAATTGAAGGGAAGAGCATAATGTAAAAGGTAGAGGAAAGAGAGGAGTAAAAGTAGAACAAAAGCAGGTTTTTAGAAACCTTATTTACAAGTGAATGTAATATCACCCTTCCCTGCTGCTCCTCAGTCTAATCCAGGCAAGGAAATTATTTATTTTGACTACGCATTTATAGTGCAGTAGTTTGTGTTTCTGGACTATCTTACTTCATTTATTTCAGATAGAAGGCTTCTCTCTTCATTCTTGTTCATGGTACAAACAATTCTTCTGTGCTTTCTTGCTGGTGTCTGCTTGCCTTTTTGCTCGCAGAGAAAAATTTACTTGCTTCTCTCCTGCAGAAAAGCAAGGTGATCTGTAGACAATTAGACTTATTCCCCTTTTGAAAATGAAATTACACTACTTTGTCTGCTAGTTGTGTGCTGCTCAGAAAGTTGATACAGAGCATGCCTTGGCTGAGGAATTAAATAATTGTTGGAATTTTTTTTTGGTTTTTGTCTGTAAAGGTAGCTTTTGAAGTACCCATAAACTCAAAGCTATATTTGGGGTCTGTTTTTATTTTTCTTTCTCTCCAATTATTACATGTTTTGCTATCAGACAAAACATTGCAGTTGAGCAAAATTCTGTGAAACCAGAATCAGGAAAGCTACTTGAAACATGTACCAGAAACATTCAAGTCAAAACTGCATCAACCATAGGTTCCCTCTGTACTCATCAAGAAGACATACATACATTCAGCATTGTTCAGTCCAATTATGATTTGAATCTGTATAGGGACTGTAGGGTGGACTAAATTCTCAGCTTATGGTGCCTGTGTTAGGAAGCTAAAGTTTAGCAAGATACAAACCAAGCCTGGAAGTGGAGACAGAATGGAGTGTATCTTCCAAAACAGCCCATCTCTGTCCTGTCTACATGATGTAGCTCTGCCATGTTCTTATTTTCCCAGGTTAGCTTGAGACATCTGATTTTGACATTTTGCCTTTGGGATTATTCTGTATATTATCTGGTAACAATGCAGTTTATTCACTGGTCTTTTCATTTAGTCATCTTGGTATTGTAACTGGTCTGAGACTCCCTCCTCCTTTTTTGGAGTCTGATGGAAGAGCAATTGTTTAATTTCTTGTTACCTTGTTATTATTATAATTATTACTACTACTACTCTTTTGGGTTTTGTTGGTTTTTTTCCTTTTTTTTCTGAAAACAAACATATATAAGAGATTCTATTGGCAATGTTTGTATTGCAAAACACAGCTCTCAGATTTGAAGCAACCACCTGCTAAATAAGAGCTGTATTTTAGGATGAAATCCAACAACATAATCCCTCTTTTGTCTTCCCTCTGCATCCTAGCTGTGATGCAAAGGAAATCTGGGGAAGTGTAGCACAAGCAAACTGCAATATTCTTTATGACTTATTCTTGTCTGGACTGTTAGATACTGACACCTTCTAGATTTTGTCAAAATTGCAGTAAATTTTTCCAGAAAAGAGGAATCCCTTTTGGAAAAGAAAGGAAAATGGGATCTTCTCATCCTTACCAGATTCAGATCTATACAAGATTCTTCTGTACAGCATCCATAGTATATTAAAACAGGAACACCTGCACACATAACACTCCTGACATCCTCCTATAAGAGTGAAGTATTCTGTATCTTCTACAACATAAATAAACCTGATATTTTCAGCCTCTCCCATTTCATGTGACTAGTTGAAAGGTTTTCCCAATTGTTCCCCAGTGCTCCCTGCTGTTAGTTGGTCATTTCTTTCAGTTACCATACATGAATATCATGTAGTGAACTGGAGTTTCGTTTTTAGAATCCCATAGTCTTGAATAAAGCTGTGTCACCAGAAAGGTCTGGTGTGTCAGCTTTTGAGTAAAATCTTATTGAAAGTAGCAACAAAGAGAGACCAAAAGTTCTGGTACTACTCAGTTTGGACAGAGGAAGCATGATGGGAGATATAATTTATAAAATCCTGAAGGTGATGAAAAAGAACTGTTGTTCACTATATCCTAAAGGGTTAGAGCTCAAGGACATTCATTGATACTAGTTGTAGATCGCTTAAAAATATTAATGGAATGTAATAGAATAATTTCATATGGAAGGGTCCTACAACAATCCTCTAGTCCACATTCCTGACCAATTCAGGACTAACCAAAAACTAAAACATGATAGTAACAGCATTTTCCAAATGCCTCAAGCACAGGCAAGCTTGGGAAATCAACTGCCTCTCTAGAAAGCACATTTCAGTGTTTGAAAGCTCTCTTAGTAAAGAAATTATTAAAATATATTTCAAGTGTGGACAGCTAACTGCAGTAATTGGTTGATATGTAGATTTTGGAGGCAGCACATTCTACATGAGTATTAAAAAAATTAATGAACAACATCTAAAATAGGTACTAAAAGTAATCAACAGAGATGAACCCTCTAATCCTTAATCCTTTGAAAGTGGATGGTGATGTTATGAGAGCAAGAAGTGGCTGGGCCCATGTACTTTCTTTCACTGTTGCTGTTAATTTCTCACTTCAAGTTTTATAGAAAACTTCACTTAGAGCTTATATATTTAATAACTGTCTTTGTGCCTTCACATGCTTTGCTAGTTGTCCAGATAACAGCAGGTGAACAATGGTCTGATTAGCCTGGGAGATACAATTGAACATTGGCTGTTCTGTGCCAAGTGCAGAATTTCATTAGGAAGATCCCTCAGAGTCACTCACAAATCACTTCATAATGCTCGGAGCCTTGGGAGAAATTCTTATACTGAGGTGGACCAAATAAGCCATGTAGACATGAATAGTACAAGACATCTTCCTATTGTCCTTTGGCTTCTTCTCACCCTTTTTCATGACACCAGTAACCAGTCTTTACATGCCCTTCTTGTGTGTGTGCACGGGCATCTCCCTTTGTGCAGACTTGGAAGATGAATACTGTTCTGGATGGATGCTTGGTATGACTCCTTAGCACATGACTTGACCCATGGGCATATTTTTAAGTTTTTGTGACATTCAGCTTCTTTCATACACCTGCAACTTGTCTGAAGTTCATTTACAGATTTCAGATAAAGAGTGAATATGGTGGTTTGGACATGAAATTGTAGAGTTTTTGGATGGCTGGCTTAATTCCAGATCAGAAGGTCAAGATGGCAGCTTCTGAAAAAAAGATAGGGAATTAGTCACTTGCTACCTCCAACAGAGCTGGGAAGATGACCACCCAACATTTCCAGGCATAGGGGAAAGGATTGGATGATATGGCTCACGAGAAGACATTAAAGATCAACAGGACAGAAATTCCTAGGGGCTATTTTTTGTGACAAGGAGTGCAATTCTTGGAGGTCTCATTTCTGCAAAACCCCAACTTTTAAGCAAGGCAGCAGGGGTCAACCCGCAAATCCCCTGCAAGCTGACACAGTTCAGAACAAAGAAACACTCTAGAGTACTCAGCGGGGTATAAAGGAGTCTTTTGTCTGAAAGCAAAGTGATTAACAATGTAACAAGCAATTATGCCTGATGTTCAGTTAACAAGAAAATAAACACGATAAAATATGACCGCAACATTTTGAGTCAAAACCTCACGGAGAGTTACCATTTGCTTTTACATCTTCCCCTATGCAAATAGTGCATTGTTAGCAAAATATTATCCATGTGTTTTCCACCACTGTTTAATTGCATGGGAGGCAGTTAAGCAGATCAAAGAGCTCTATTAATAACAGATAACCACAGAGCAAATATGATTAAAAGTAATTACAGAAGGAGGTAATCTGCTAATTCTTAATGGTTCTGAGGACTCAGAGAGGAGTTCTCAAAGCGATTCTCATCATTGGAAATCAGGGTGTTACTGCAATGAGCTGATACGGTATTTTGGGTTTCCAAGTGTGAGCTATTTTGCTGTATGCGTTTTCTTTTATGCCTTCTGTCAAACTTCATACTCACTTGTGACATGATGCAGAAGTGGGAAAACCTTTCTCTGAATTACCAACTTTTTTTTCCTCCCTGTCTTTTCGCACCAGGCAAAATTTGTCAGACCTCAGACATCTTTTGGGGGGTTGGACCCGATGATCTCTCAAGGTCCCTTCCAACCCCTACAATTCTATGATTCTACAATTCTATGATTCTATGATCTTACATTCTTTCAGGACATTCCTTCACCTTCCATGCAGTCTCTGGAAACAAACTTTTGCCATTTTCCTCACTCTTCCTTTCCTTACATAACTTTTCTGTCTCATCAATTGGACCTAGAGATGATCTTTCACTCTTTCCACTCTTCTCTTTATCATTCCACCCTACCACATCCTCTCTTTCTTACCTCATCTTTTCCCTTCAGAAATCCTACCAATGCTGCCCCTAATAAGCCTTCCTTTTCCATTCTTCATCAGTAGACAACTGAGAAGCTGGTTTAGAATTAGAAGGAGGTGAGTCTGTGTTTATCTATAATGTGGGTGGGTTTGGAAATCTTCCTGAAAACCAAGCTTTCTAAATGTTCATCTTCTGTGTCTCTCCTGTCTGCTCCTTTCCCCAGACTTTGCTCCTCATTTGTTGTTCCCTGTCTTCAATGGCACCAAAATAGCTCCAGTGTCTTCAAGCATTGTTTGTTATTGCTTGACATTGCACAGCTTCTTAGAGTGGCTGAAGCTCGATTGTGTCACATGGCTGCTGACACAAAAGATCACAACTGGAAACAATGGAAAAGCTCACTGAACATCACATGATCTGAAGCCAACACATTCTGCCCAACAAGAATTGGCATACTTATTCAAAACTCATGTCTTACCTTCAGAGAAGCAGTATATGCACACAGAAATACTTTTATATCTAAATTTATCTAATCCTTGCTCTCCAACCTCTTTTGCTTTTTCCTCTTTATTCTTCAGACACTGCTCAGAAATTTCATTTCCACCTATTCTTGAATCACCAAAGTAATTCTGCTCCAGGCCTGCAATCTTGTCTCTGCTGAAGTCAACAGACCACAGCTAGAACTGCCTTTATCAAGCCTGAAGTCAAAGGCTAAAAATAAGAGAGGCCAGCTTCTTAAAAGTGTATTAGCACTCCATAAATGATCTATTTTTTTCAAAAATTTTTATGTGCCCAACAAGTCCATCTCCATATACTTAACTGATACCTCTGCCAAAAAAACAACCCACAGCTAGTTATGATGCCTACCCAGAAGCCAATGGTTAGGAATCTGCTTTGTTGAAAAGACAGTAGGAAATCAGAACAGTCTGTCAAACTTAAGCATGTCCATCTAAGTAGGAGCATTAATACCTAGGAATGGAGTAGTTGGTCCAGCATGAATTAGCATCCTCTCATGACATATTTGTTCAATGTACTAGTACTGATGTGTGAGTTAATGAAGAAACGCTGGACTTCTGCTCCTCCTTCTTAAGGAAACCTCAAAATGCCACTTTTTGCTTTCAGTTTTGTTTAGATTTTTCTCTGATTTTGATTGAGTCTCCAAATAAGTAATTAACTGGCCATGGAAAGTCAAATATCTGAATTTGACAGGGATCACAGTGTTTTGTCTCTTCCTAATGTTTGAGGTGTCCAGGTTTCTTACATTATCTGACCTTTGCAATTAAACATTACACCCTCTCCCAATAGCACTTAGATGGTATTCTCTTCTCCGCTTCAAAGGTGGCCAACAGGGTAAAATATATATACATCTCATAGCCACAAGCAAAACATATGTCTGAGACAATACTGTCTCCTGATGTTCATCCCAGCCTACCGGTAACTAGACAATCCTTGCTGCCTACAAACTGTGCTGTCACAGCATCTGCTCAAAAACCCACAACTGCAGAACCGAATTTCTAAAGAGATGAGGGCTATAACAATTTCCAGGTCAGGACAATTACCAGGATCCTCCCTGATTTATTATCTGATCTGTAATTTTGTCATATTCATTCCATGCCTGCAGAGCTCTTGATCTGCAGGGTGCTTCGGGAGAAAGTTTGTCTCTCATTAGAGTCACAAGTTTTGCTGTAGGTAGGCTAGGCTGTGCAGAATAGGTTCTTTACAGTTGTAGGTGAGGTTCTTTATTAGAAGCTAATGAATTTATACAAATAAAATTGCCTGTGCAGCTGGGTGAGGAAAGGTTGCCCATTGCTCATTTGGGGCATACTTACCAGGCTATTTCAGGCTCTGAATCAGGCCATTAACTTGATTGTGTCTCAGAGTACCTTAAGTCAAAGCCTTTGTCCTCACATAAACAAATGGAAAGTGGGCAATGTTTCCAGTGGGCAGCTCTAAACACTAACACAGCTACACATAGTGACCCTTTCTGTCCCTGACTCGCTGATTTTATGAAGTTTTCTGAAAGTCTCCACAGAATCTGCCAAAGACAGACAAGAGGGAGCTCAGCCATCTGATACGTGATAAGTCCATACTTGCCTGCCCAAACTTCCTACAGACCAGGGTCCATGTAGTGTGCACAGTCCATAATCGGTTCCCATTGCCAGTAGGCATGAGGATTACTGTAATTACACAGACACAAAGCTGCTGAGGTGGGAGATCACCTGTTACAAGCACTCTGCTCAAGCAGGCTCAGCTCACATATACTTCCATGTTCTATTTAATAACCAAGTTTTAGCAGTATAAGTGCTTTGACCCAAGCTAGTAGCAATAAACATACAATCATACATTTGCAAGACTAAAAATGTGTGCTGTCTCCCAAGCAGTTTGTGGTTATTTTTTAGGAAATGGGATAAATTATTTTTTTGGGGGGTGAGAGAAGAAAAAAAAGCGGGGGGCTGAGGGGAGAGGAGAGAAAATAGAAAACATTTAACTCTCATTTTCTAAGAAAAATAACAAGCAGGTAAGCTTTTTGTCTAAACATACTACAGCTACTCCTTTCCTGCTTAATTCCATCACTGCTTAATTCTCTACTTCAGCCTTCCACTGAAAGACTGAAATTCCTTTCCAGGATGCTTTTAAGGTAGTTGTCCTTTAAGTTTAGGGATGAGAGATTGCTACTGTTCTGGTGGTTAGCCTGTGGCCTTCTTTGCTACTTTTTCTCCACAAGGGTGAATACTGTTGGCTTTGTTTATATTTTTAATGTGGGTTGTTTAGGGATTTTTTTTTTCAGAATATAATAGTCTCTCCCTAACCATGCTGTGCAACTTGAGTAAAGGAAAATGGAACACTCCATTTTCATTCCTTCATGTGCTATGCTTAGCCTGTATGTCTGTGAAAAGCTGTGAAGTGTGGGTGGTGAAAGAGAGACTTTTAAAATGAGATTTAAAACTATTTTTATTGTTGTTACATAAGCTTTTATTCTTGCTTAATTTGAACTAAGTGGAAAGTAACAGATAAGCAAGCCTAAAGGATTCTATTGTCAAGCAAAATATACAAGCAGGAAGTTAATGATGTTTATAACACTTGTTATGACTGAACAAAATAATGTACCTTTCAGCTAATTCATGAACCCTTATTAGTGTTTAGCCTTGTTGGGGTTTAACCCCAAATGGTAACTTTAGCCCCACACAGCTGCTTGCTCACCTGCCCCCAGTGGGACAGGGGAAAGAACCGAAGAGTAAATGTGAGAAAACTCATGGGTTGAGATAAAGTCAGTTTAATAGGTAAAGCAAAAGCTGCATGCACAAGCAAAGCAAAACAAGGAATTAATTCCCCACTTCCCATGGGCAGGCAAGTGTTCAATTATCTCCAGGAAAGCAGGGGTCCATCAGGCCTACTTGGAAAGAAATGCCGTCACTCTGAACATCTATCCCTTTCAACTTCTCCTGCCAGCTTTATCTGCTGACCATGATGTCATGTGTTATGGAATATCCCTTTGGTCATCTGGGGTCAGCTGTCCTGGCTGTTTCCCCTCCCAACTCCTTTTGCACCCCTAGTCTGCTAGCTGATGGGGTGGGGTGAGGAGCAGAAAAGGCCTTGGCTCTGTGTAACCCCTTCTTAGCAGGAACAAAAAAGTCTCTATATAACAAAACCATCTCTATATTATCAAGGCTTTTTCAGCACAATTCCAAAACACAGACCTGTACTAGCTACTGTGGACAATGTGTCACTCTCTCCCAGCCAAAATCAGCAAAAGCCTCCAACAAATCTCCTTCATACAATTGGGAGCTGATAGGTTCTTAGCATGTAGAATGGACAGGTGATTCATTCTGGTGCTTAAACCCAGAATCCTACAAAGATTTATGTATTTAAAATCCGGTTTAAAACTTCATGGTGCATTCCAGAGCCCAGCTTTTGAATTCTTGCTTTCAGTCTGTTGGGTTTTTGATTAACCAATTGTTTTAATTACCCTGTGCTACAAGTTTGCAACATTTAATGCATGTAAAAGAGTCCAAGATAAATAACTGCTATTTTTTTAACTTAATAGTTGGAAGGACATAAGTGATAAGTAAGATGTCACATAAATCAGTAGCAAAAATGACTGACTTTGAAGGCCAAACATATGAAAGCCTTAAATCTCTCCATATTCTATAGATTTATTTATAAATCAATATAGATATCAGAGCTGGGAAGTTAAATTCAAGAGTAATTAACTTTACATCAAACTGCCTCAATACACTATAAAATAGCCAGAACGTTGTGAATTTGATCACCTTGTATATTGTTTTGTGATCTGCCACATTATGAACCAGTTTGCAAACAGGTTTGTTCATGTAAAAGGCAGACATCTTACTGGCATTTATATCAGGGTGGTGAAGTAACTCAGCAATCCAGGCAACTTCGGAATGAACAGAAAAATGTAAATATATTTCTAAAATGTTGAAGGGGAATATTATATGTTGCTCTACTGGAAATCTTTCCCTCACTTCTATATGTGACTTTTTCTGCATGTCAGTAACAAAGCAGAAATTCTTGGTGAGGGGATGCTATTTTCTCAGACCACTCTCTTGGCTTTTGTTGATCACTTTCCTTCACAACCCCTTCTTTAAAAAAGTCAATGTCTACCTGAGTGCCTAGACTATGCCTCTGAAAGATATTTTCCATCCCTTGTAAAGCAGAGATGTATTTATTTATTTATTTGTTTTGAGGCAGGGTATTAAGGGGGAAATGGAAGTTTGTTGCATCTCCTGCTGACAAATAGAACACTTTATCTCAGCTGTTTTATGCTATATCCTTCTAGCTGCCTTAGTGGCAAAGTACCAAGGGTTAAATCAAACCGTGCTAAGTCTGATTAATATGCTTAAAAGGTAGAAAGTATTGTTGTCAGACAGTGGAAAAATGCTGAGATAAAGCAAGCACAAAGATAACTTTCCAGTTGTTGTGAGTACCGAGAATTTCAAAAGAAGTTAAAGAGTTGTTGAATACCTCTGAAAATCAGCCCATTTGTGCCTTTTCTAACATTACACACAAACGTTTGGGCAAAAGCAGATGTCCTGAATACTATGCCTACAATTTATATTCTGGAATCAGCTTTTTCTGTAGTTGTTAAACTATGTTACCAGTGCTAGAGAATGAAAAGTCTTAATTTCAGTTTCTGCTGGTTGTATTTCAACATAAATTTTGAACTTTTTATGTTCAGCAGCTCCTGCTGACAAATAGAATACTTCCCTCTAGTTGTTTTATCCTGTTTCCTTAAACATACAAACAAACCAATCCCAAACCCTAACAAAACCCAACAGTTAGATTTTAAATGGTAGAATGTTTCCTAGAATGAAGTTCTTAACCTGCTTAGGAAGGAAATGCACAGAGAGCAGTGGTATGCTTACAGCACTCATAAGAACAAGTCAAGCTACTGTGAGTATCCCTCAGCCTTTCTCATTTAAATGTAATTCACAGAAAAGACGCTAATATTCTCCGCAATTTCTTGAAGTGTTCTGATACACAAAGGCATTGCCTTTCTTCTCTCACTGCTGTTGCCTCCTGTCAAGCCCTAAGAGATGACTGGTAACTTTTATTTTGACTCCACAGTCAAAAGGAAAAATCAGTCCAGGGTCTGCATAAATTGCAAACACAACTCATTCAACTGGATACTCCAAGATAGAGGCCATCAAATGCAGCAGGCAGAGAAATGCTGTGTCTTGGATTGGTATGTCAGCCAAGATCTGGGGAAGTGTCCCTATCAGTAGAGATGGTGCCATAATGCACATATGGATCTGGTATAGGCACCCTGGAAGGCAAATCTGTAATTCAGTTTATCATTAGGAAATTTGCGTTCTTTAAGTGAAAGATAAAATATGTGGAAGTGTTGATTCACAGCAATGTTTTGGCATCTATATTTGCTGTGTGTCCTCACTTGTGGTTTCTGAGATATGTACCACATTAATAGTTAACAGGACCTCTGAATAAATTCCAGTGAACAGTGGGAATTTCTGGGAGGGCTGACAAACTACAGAGAGCATGACCCTTGAGCTCAGGTGATGGGGAATGCAGTGAGTTTTAAGTTTAAGTTGTCATGGTTATTTTTCAGTAGCATCTCATTTTCCAGAGAAGTAAATTCCTTTAAAAAGATTCACAAAATCCTGATAGTCAGAAAGAACTTCTCTGGAGACATTTAAAACCCACCTGGATGCATTCCTGTGTGATTTAATCTAGGTGATCCTGCTCTGGAAGGGAGGTTGGACTAGATGATCTTTTGAGGTCCCTTCCAACTCCTAATGTTCTGTGATTCTGTGATTCTTCCCCATCTCATCATCCTAGTACTTGGATATAACCACCTGCATTCTCAGGGAGACAATAAGTACATTTTCTACTTTGGTTTCATTGTTCAATCAAAGCTGGAGACCTGTTTCCCCTACACTGAAGACAAGAGATCAAGGCTACAGTCATTCCCAGTGTTAAAGTTAATTGCAGTGGAGGAAATGTCTCTGGGTCTATAACATGGTAGGATGAAATACGGAATAAAAATGGGGTGATGTTATTACATAATGGAGGAAAACGGTTCAGAAAGGTTTTAGTATTCACTACAAAAACCACAGGCAGTGCACGCCTTCCCCATGAGGTAACTGAACTGCTGAATAAAGTGTCCTGTTGCATCAGAACATCCTGAAGATTATCTGCTGAAACAGGCTAGTGATCACATAGATGGAATTGGGCTCTTGGGACTGAGTTCACATCCCAGTAGTATAAAGCAGACATCACTGGAGTAAAAGATAAATATATTCACCACATGTTTTTCCATGACTGAGAATATAACATAGTCTTGTGAGAATTAGTATCCAAGTTTCACCTACAGTGCTGCAAATGGTGATCTGCAGATATATAAAATCTGATATTAGCCTCTTGGAGCACTGTTCGATACATTTTTGTTAACTTCATTGATGTTACAACTTAGTGAATTAAACCTAGCTTTGTCTGATAAACCTTAGACCTCTGTAAAAGCCTCAAACATCTGCTGTAGACCATATTTTCATAAGCTTCAAACAGTATTGGGTATCTTCATTGCTAAGGAAAGACAAATTTAAGGCAGGACATTGAGAAATAAAAGCACATGGCTCCAAAGAATGCTTTTTAAATGACACTTCCAAAAGTTGAATGAAGTGTATTTATCTGTCTAAAAACTTGAATGATCCTTAAAAAATGTAGACTGTTGAAACAAATGCTGGCCGTTCCAGTAAATCTAAGTGGTGGTTTGGCTGTCTTCATATTCCACATGAAGCATGTACATCTAAGAAATTTCAGTCTCTTCCACGAGACATATACACCGTTGCTAGGCTTGTCTTCACTTGTGCATTATTTAGAGATAATATCTTATTGAAATTATCAATCCATTTCTTTATTTCTGTTTCCATGTTGATACATATATATATCTGTATATATATACAGAAATATATAATTCTCCAGCTGCGCTAAAAATCACTTTAGATCCTGGTGATTTTTTTTTTATTATTATAAACACCAAAAATATTAACTTATCAAAATTGTGTTCCTTTGTTTTTAAACCAAATTTGGGTCATTAGGGATGAAAATACCAATTTTAAGAGATTTAGTTCAATGTTCAAATACTATTCCGATACTTTCTATATTTTGGTTTGAATTATTGAGGCTAATTATTATCTGTTTGTTTTCTTTGCAAAACAGCAAGTCAGCTTCAAAACAAGTTTAGAAATTAAAGTCTATATATCACATCCTTAGCCTGTGTGTGCTTCTTATTTATTCACCCAGGCTACAAAAGTTAATCACACATTAAGCACGTCGTGTCATCCAAAATTAAACACCAAATTTGAGCTGAATTTGCTACTAGTTTTGGTTCATTTGCTACTAATTTTGGTTACTTTCAAAGTCTGTTTTTCAGCAAGTAGGCTATTCATTGAGAAAAAATGCACCGCGTAGCCTGTTGCACTAATGTAATAGGATGTGAAATTCGGCCTGGCTGAAACAATGCATTTCCTTTTTCCTTGTCCTCTTTCTGCTGGGAAGTCTTGCTCTGGGGTATCCCGGGAATGTTGCTGCGGGACATCTTTAGCCTTTTGCCAGCTGAATGATAATTGTTTCCTCTCTCTCTGAGCCTTGAGTTCCATGCATCCATCCTCCTCCCCCATGCCCTGGATGGAAGCTCTGAGCTTCCTGTGAGGTCTCTGCAACAACCCCAAGGGCCTCTTCTGCCACCATATGTATGTAATCACAAACTGAAAACCCTTCTGCTTCTTAAAACACAGAGCTGCCACAGATAACTATCCACAGATATCAGCCTCGTACTGAAAAGAGTTCAGATGTTTCCCTCTGCTGATATTTTAAATTGCCCTATTGTCCTTTCATGCTTACTTTTTGGGGTTTTTTTTCTGTTTGTTTTTGCGTTTTGTATTTGGTATTAATGTTATGAAGGTCAGCATGAAGGAAATCAGGCAAAGGTTCCACCTCAGGAACTTCAGAACATACCAGAACTTCTCCACATTAAGAAACATGTATCAAAAACAAAATCAGTGTTACTGCCCAAATGTAAACCAAGGATAAGCTGACAGGCAGAATCTAACTCATTTTAAGTCTATCATCGCACTCACATTCACCTAAAATTGCATGAATGTATTTGCATTATAACCTAAGGGCTCTAAGAGCTCTGAATCCTTAGAAGCAGTCTTACTTGAACCAATTCAAGGACTTATGGCTATCTATCGTCAAGGGTCTTCTGGAGTCTTGTATCCTATTGTAAGGATGTTTTCTTGTGGATCATGAAGCAGTTGCAGGTCCACTGTGTTTAACAGTCTGATGTTGGAAAGTGGCCAGAAAAAATAAAATTAAAATGATAATAATTTAAGCTAAGGGCAAAAAAAAAGAAAAAGCTGAAATAAAACCTGAGATAGATTTTTTGCTTCAAGAAAAGATGAAGCGTACTTCAATAAGGGTAGAGCCCCATAGGAGTGTCTCCCCTTCCTGGGATGGGACACTCACTGGGTAGTTCTGTGTGTTAACCATGCCAAAATAAACACCAGTTTTATAGGAAACAGAAGCAATTTTGTTTTCATACAGTAGTTAAAACCCGCTATCCCAATGAATTGAGAGGATGAAACTAATTTAGAGCCTGGCCAAACAGACACACATTTTTATCTTAGAAAAGGACTTGTGTTTTATTTTACCATTTCTTTTCTCTGTTAAGTGATATCTCAAGATATTATTATGATAATCTTAATAGTCTTTACCAGCCATTTTTCCCATTGAATGAAGTAAGAGTAGTATGCTTCTAGTTTTTAAATGTGAGTCAACATAATGCAGCCAATGTAGGTACAGCTAAAATCAATAAATCCATAATAAATTACTTGAAAGAAAAAGTCTAATCTACAGAATATGAACTCCTAATTTAAACCAATTCTAAAAAATGTTACAGTAAGTATCCCTCAAATCTAAGAACTTCCTAGGATTTCATCTTGGAATAAAGAATGTGAAGACAAAGTTTTACCCAGAAAAGGGAGATTACAGAGTTAAACCCTGATCCAGTACGGACTGCCTTTGTGAGAGACCTCTGACAAGTCAGGCTGAGCCAGACTTCAAATTACATCAGCTTCCATTTATTCTTTTTACAAATTCTTGTAACCTGGAGTAAGAACATAGGGGTTTCACAGTTATTTTGGTTAGTTTGTTGGTTGGTTTCATTTGTTTGTTTGTTTCCTTTACAAAGTATGTGCCTTTCAATTAAGATCTTACATGAAGCTCACATTTTAAAACATGCTCAACACTCCCACTGCGATACATACTAAGAAAAAAATTCTCTCAAAGTGTGAAAAAAAATGACTTCCCCAGCAACTGCAGTGCAATTTGTGTTACAAATGTAACCTTAAACATATTTACATTTTCATACTTTTCACAACATGATTTCATTAAGCTTTTGGGTGTTTCTTTTTATTGTTTAAAGTGCTAGACATGGATTTTCTGTGGTTTAGCCCCCTCCCTCCTCCTCCCCCACCCAAGGGAAAAGCAACTTTGCATATGTTTTTCCTCTCCTTTATATTTATGTCAACATTTTTCTTTAGAACTTTGAAAACATATGCTCTTTTTGGACTTATTTCCATCAGTATAGCTGAGTGATGAAATGATTCGTTAGTGCTGATAGCTAACCAGATTCATGTGTATAGATACTGCTTCCCACTGATAACAGTCATTTAGATATGGAATTATGCAGCAAAGGCAAATGTGATCCAAGCACAAATTTCAATTTTGAATAAGTTGATTTATTTATAAAGCAGATGACAATTTTTTTTAGGTTAAGTGGCTAGTTGTTTGGTGTATAAATAGGATCGTCTTCTTTTCTATTCTTCAGGAGGAATTGTTTGAGCAGTGGATGTTGCTTCCAGCCATGTGACAGGAACTTTGACTTTCTAGTTTAAAAGTCTAAGTTGCCCTATTAATTTTAAACCAAAGGAAAAGATCTAATTTTTGTCAAGCCACACAGAGCATTCAGTGTCCTCTATGATATTCCTTGTGAAAGGACTTGATTACTGTTTGCAGCACTGGCATAAAAGTACTAATAGTTCTAGTAATAGAACTGCTAATTAAAAAAAAAATAAATGTGGGCAACAGGTATGTCCTGTTAAAAAACATGGTTTCAGTTAAAGAGGACTTTAATTAATGTGAACTGCCAAGGTAATTTGTTTTTCATATAATTTGATTCAGTTCTCTGAAGGAGAAGTCATGGAAGGAGTGCATTCCCACTTGAAGAGCATTAACTCCAAGTCTGTTGTCACTAAATAATCTTTCCTTATCTTCTATTTAACAGAAGGAATTCCTCTCCCAGTTGGAACTGCCAGGTTTTTCTTAGAAAACCTCCTTGCAGAGGAGATTCTGAAAGCCTAAATTCCACAGAGTGTTTTGTCTTGCTAATGACTTCAGAGCTCAATTGGATGCCCAACTGTGCATCTTTGTACTTCAGCTGTTTTGGGGCTGATTTGTCCATGGGGGGAAAGTAGACAGCTACAATTATGTCTGAGGGAATCCCCCTCGAGCATGTGGGGGACATAAGCACTGCTGCTCTAGCAGACCGAGTTTTCTCTTCGAAAGGCAATAGCTAAAAGGGGGGTTAACAATGGGATGAAAGGTTTTCTCTGAAGTCTTTAAACTGTGAGGAAATGGTGAGGGTCATGAATTGTTGCATAAAAGGAATTAACGAGCATGAGGTGGGAGGTAAAAGTATTAATGGGTTGCTGACACCTAAGTTATAAAGCAGTCAGGCTTCTGGAATGGCAGAGTGTCTGTATGTTCCTAGCAGATTTGTATTTTGATTATCAGATAGTTGCATTTCAGTGTTTTCAAGTATTCTGTGTTAGCATTAACCAACTTTACAATGGTAATTAAGCCTGTGAAAACATATACCAACTTAATCACACTATGCAGTGTTCATATGTTTGCCTTTATTATCCCTATTGATTTTCTCAGGAAAGAAAGGTCCTTTCTGGTTCAAGGTGCTCTTGTGACCTTTCGAATACCAAGGATTAGGGGTACAAAGTCGAAACTTCAGTGAGTCCAGTGAGAGAGCTAGGCGAGGGAAGAGGGGGAGCACAAGTAATTAGGTGTGATACTATAGACTTAAGATGCAAAACTGGAGAATAATGTGTATCGATGGCATCCTGCACACCCTAGGTCATCCAAGAAACTTGTAGTTTATCTTCATGGAGACATGAATATACAGGGAACAAACTGGCTCCACAGCTGCTGGCAACACCTGTCCTGCTACAGCTTCTTGTTGTGATGACAAAGTTCAAAACCAGAAAGCTTCTGAAACACTGTATTTCAAATTGCAGGTACTAGTCAGTGTAGGAGACCAAACTCTGCCCCAGGCGGATTATTTAGAGGTAGCAAGGGAAAGTCTGATCTAGTAGGTGTCTTATATCCTCACTTCAAGGGAGAGCACTGGAGTCATGTCCCCCAGGTACTGAGTGTGCACTAGGAGAACTCAGTATCACCTTTCCTTTTCCTACCCATGATTTTAAATCTGATTTCCAAACTCATGGCCTGCCTACAGTAATTTTAAAATTTCCTTGATACTTCCATAACCAGCAGGAACCCGCCCAGGATATATATATATATATATATATATATATATATATATATATATATATATATATACATATATATATATATATTTAATCTCCCACTAAGCAGCTGCAGAAATGTCTACATTTTGGTAGTACCAGTTGAGATACATCACAGACACTGGTGATTTTATTACTGGTTGCTAATTTGTTACTGTCAAACATCAGTGCTGGAATACGTTCCTTTTCACTGCAGACCCCACTTTGCTGTGGGCTAACAAAGCTGTTGAATACAGAGTGCATTTATTATTGTGACTTGAAATAAGATTAGTAGGGCAGGACATTTATTTTAATTTCTTCCAGGTGGCATAAAGCCTTGGGTTTTGTTTCATTTTTTTTGTTTCCTCTTTAATTTAAAAAGAGCTTGTGGTTTAGAAATTAAAAACCTAAACAAGCTGCATGTCAAAACCAACAAAATGCCAACACAAGTGATTTCTTCTGAAAAAACCAGCCTTTCAGATTGGGCTTCAGCCTCATCTAAGCATGACAGGTCAGGTCCTCTGAGGCGCAACTTGTCCTACAAACAGTCCAGCACTGACAGCTCTAGCCTTTCAACATACCACCAGCCTGCTTCTCCACACACAATTTCAATATGGCTAGTGGGTGGGAATGCTGTAACACTGTATACAAGAGATGCGATCAGGCAGGGGTTTTAGAAGTACGGGGAGCAATGTCTGGATAATAGCTGTGGAAACTGCTTGCAAAGAACCAGATGATTAAGGTCTGTGCTTTATTTTTATCTGTCTTAAGAAACTTGCCAGTCAGAAATAGGGACCAAAATATATTTTTCTAACTTAGGTCTCTGGAGGACTTTTCATGTTGATTGTCTTCCTATATGCCAAGAGTGAAACCATGTGGTAAACAATCAGGATAGTCATGTACTAAGTATAAGTGATGGAGACAGGTGTAGTATTGTCCCAGAATAATACAAAATGGCTCACAAAACAAAGACTATATTAGAAACACACCAAGAGGATTTATGTATAAGTGGAACTGGAAGGAGAAGGAATTAATTAATAATATATTCTTGGTCCTGGGAATATGCTCTGTCAAACCATCTGTGAGAGCACAGTGAACAAAGGAATGAAGGAACAGTGATCCAGATCCAGAACATTTTCTCCAAGATCATGTGGCTGCACTTATGGGACAACTGTAGATGTATCTTGTAGACAGCTCTGAGTGTGAGATCTCATTCCATCACTTCACACAAGCCAAGTGGAAGATCATAGGGTTATGGTGGGCAAGTGGTGCAATGAATTCTTAATCTCAAGCTTTTGTACTGCATTAATCCACTTCTTCCATTTGAACTGAACTTTAGACACTGCTCTTCAAAACATGCAAAATACTATTTTCTCAACGTGTACAAGTAAAACTTTTAACTGATAATTTTCTTGTGCATTTTGGCTATCAATGGGCTGCAGAGATATTAGTGTCTAAAAAACAGATGACAGATTTCATAGGTTTTGAAATTTTTGTTGACTTTTTCTATAAATTAATGTAACATGACCTGAAGAAGATATTAAATTTCCAGTGAAATGAATACTCGAAAGTTTATCTTGTCTGAAAGAAGCCTACAAACTCATTTAAGCAAAGCATTCTAGTCTCCTTAAAACAGATAATTTTTGAGATTTGCTGTTTCTTTAATGTATAAGTATTTGAATATTATCTGAATATTTTTACTTATTTTTTCTAAGGTGCCAATTAATGTGGTAAAAGTCTTTTTGTTTCTCCCTTAATGCCAGGTGTCAGAACTGGGATTGCATAGTTTCTTCGGAGAAATTAGCTGTGATCTAAAATGAAGATGATATCTTCCATGGGCTGCAGGGGGACAGCCTGTTTCACCATGGTCTTCTCCATGGGCTACAGGTGAATATTTCTCTCCTGCACCTAGGATGCCTCCTCCCCCGCCTCTCCTCTCCCCCTTCACTGACCTTGGTGTCTGCACAGTTTCTTACATCTTCTCACTCCCTTCTCTGCAGCAAAAAGTGTCCACATCTCTCAAATATGATTCACAGAGGGCCTATGACCATTGCTGATGGGCTCAGCCTTGGTCAGTGGTGGGTCCATCCTTGAGCCCAGCTGGTATTTGCTGTAGAGCCTAGGGAAAGCTTCTGGCTGCTTCTTGCAGGAGCCACCCCTGCAGCCCTCCCTTCTCCACCAGAACCTGTCCATGCAAAACCACAACACCTCCAGAGAAGGAGACTCCACAACCTCTCTGAGTGGCCTGTTCCAGTGCTCTGGCAGTCTCCAGAAGCTTTTTCTCATGTTCAGATGGAACTTCCTGTGTTCCAGTTTGTGCCTATTGCCCCTTGTCCTGTCATTTGTTACCACTGAAAAGAGTCTGGACACATCTTCTTGACACCCACCCTTTAGATATTACTAAGCACTGATCAGATCCCCTCTCAGTCTTCTCTAGACTAAACAGACCCATCTCTCTCAGCCTTTCCTCATAAGAGAGATACTTCAGTCCCCTAGTCATCCTCTCAGTAGCCCATGCTTCAGTTCTCTGGCCATCCTCCCAGTAGCCCTCCACTGGACCATCTCCAGCAGTCCCCTGTCTTTTTTGAACTGAGAAGTTGAGAACTGGACACAGTACTGCAGATGTGGCCTCACCAGGGCAGAGAAGAATGGGGGAGAATAAACTCCCTTAACCTGCTGGCCACACTTGTCTTAATGCACGCCAGGATACTATTAGTCTTCTTGGCCACACTGCTTGCTCATGGAAAGCTTGTTGTCCACCAGGGCTCCCAGGTCCTTTTCTGCAGCACTGCTTCCCAGCATGTTGGTCCCTAACCTATACTGGTGTTTGTGCCTCAAGTGCTGACCCCTAGGGCACACCACTAGATACAAGCCTCCAGCTATACTATATACTGCTTATCACAACCCTCTGGGCTCTGCCATTCAGCCAGTTCTCAAGACACCTTACTGTCCACTCATCCAACCCACACTTCCTAGGCTTGCTTACAAGGATAATATAAGAGATGGTGTCAAAAGCCTTGCTGAAGTCAAGGTAGACAACATCTACCGATCTCCATCCACCCAGCTGGTCATGTCATCATAGAAAGCTATCAGATTAGTCAGGCACGTTTTCCCCTCAGTGAATCCATGTTGATCACTCCCAGTAACCTTCTTCACATGCTTATTATTAACCCCCAGAATAAGCTGTTGAAACACCTTTTCAGGGATGGAGGTGAGGCTGACTGACACATAGTTTCCTGTATCCTTCTTGCCATTTTTGAAGACTGGATTGACATTGGATTTCCTCCAGTCCTCAAGCACCTCTCCTGTTTTCCATGACCTCTCAAAGATGAAAGATGAAAAGTATAAGATTTTTCCTTCATTTGAGTCCCTCAGTGTAACAAAAACGTTCTTACTTTGCAGGAAGATACCCAGCATTCAACCTTGCAGTATGTTGATTTTTCTGAACAGGGCTTCCTAAGTAGGCTTTGTACTCTCCTTACATCCTTGAAGTACTAAGCAGAAGCAGGGAGAGTTGTGGTTACTTTTATGGACAATTTTATTCACAGAAGAATTAATTTATCTCAGTATCGGATCTTTGTTTCTTTATTTTTCCATTTCATTCTAATGAATCTCCTCACATGTTAAGGTATCACAGTATATTTCTCTTGCTGCCTTTATGCCTCTTTTATTTAAATCCCTTGAATACTTCCCTTCTTATTCATCAAGAAGTGATGATTATTTAAAACCATTTATTTTATTTTTTTTAATCAGTTTTATGTCTTTCAACACTGACCTCCTCTGAGGGAATTTTTTAATCTACATCAGTCAGTAGGAGAAAATTTGAAAAGCCTAGTTCCCATGGAATATTAAAACCATCCAGGGTCGAACACCTACTCTTTCCTTCAGAAATATGCATCTGTATTTTTGATTACAGGATGTCCAGAACTGGTACATAACACAATAAAAGCAAAGTCAAACATTGCTATAATGAACTAATTTGTTTGGTGCTAAATCATGTTTCAGTTTTATTCTACTCTGTCCCCCTTACCTCTTGATTTCTATCACCTAAATGTTTTCTTCACCAGGAATGTGGTTTTTTTGATTCCACAAGGACTCCTTGATGCTTTTGTTGTAGAGGTGAATTTCAGGAAACAGGTTCTTCCATTCCCCCACTGCCTTTTCTGGGTTGGTTGGGTTTGTGTCAGTTTTCTTACACCCAAGGACTGAGGACTGGGAAAGGCTGGATGGAATGCTGATGTGAGGATACAACTCTATGCATGCATTTATTGTTACAATATTAGTTCCATGATCAAGAAATGCTTTGGCATAGATAAAGTGAAGCAGCGTTTTCTACTCTTGTGGTATCAGCAAATTAATGTTCTAAGAAATGCAAATATCTCAAACACTCTAGGGGTCCTTTTCTTCTACGGAAAATTCTTGAGTTGATGCCAGTTTTGCTGTCCTCTGACACCACTTCCCTTACACCAATGGTTTCTTGCAGATCTGCAGCTGACATCTTCAAAACTCAGGAATTGTTTGACACAAATCTGTGGAATAAGGCTTACATATGGACAATGTAATTTAAAATGTGGTTATTTCATGGCTCTGGCCATTGTTCAAGCATTCCAGCATTCCTGTTCATGCACACTAGAAGGGCTTTATCAGATCTTCTTCTGCTTGAAGCTTAATAGAAGTTAGGGAGATACGATCCCTCAGTGACTGATGCTGACAGGAAATGTACTCTCTCTTAAAACAGCTTTGATTCTTACCGAGGAGACAACTATGGCCATTCTTGAGATGAAAGAATAGGAGCTGGGTTGATTAAGAATATAGAATATTTCCACATAAGTAACTTCTGCATTTGCTTGGTGGCTCCATAAATACAGGTCTATCTGTATGTATGTATTTATGTGTGTATATATAGAGAGATTTATTTATTTGTGGAACTATACGTGTGTATATATATTCTACATACAGTTTATGTTTAAGCAAATATAATTTATGAATTCCAAGATAAGTGTATAACTTTTGACTGGGGAGAAAGTGTTAGAGATATGGACTCATTATTAAGGACATGATACTACTACATTCTGCTTTACATTATGCTGAAGAATCTTTTTTGTCATCTTGGACAACACAATGATAGGTGCTTACAGTCATGGGTGATTATGTAAAACAGTATAATCTCTGTATTACATGACAATGGGCACTAATATGTCCTAACCTGGCTTTTACAAACAAGTAGGAAAAATTAGTATGGAACAAGAATCTTATAAATATTAGTAGTTGCCACTACTAAGAGGATTTCCATTATGAAGAGTCCAGATGTTCATGCAGAAGTGTCAGTCTGTGTGTAACAAGCTTCTGATGAGGTAGAAAGAAACAAGAAATAATTGTTTGCTTAACCAAAATCTCCGTCATTTCCCTTAAATCTTGTGCAAAATTACTTCTGTAAAAGTATTTTTTCTTTAATTCTTGCCACCACAATACAACTGAAGTCAATACTGTGCACATGAAGTCCGAAAATTCCAACAGGTATAGTTAAAATGCAATAGAATCAGAATATAATGTCATTTGATTTAGCCACTACAACTTTATTGTGGAAATTCTGCACTCTAAGATGCTAGCTGAAAAACACCCATCTGTGCCATGATCCCTTATCTTTCTCTGTAGAGTCCTGGGAATGAGAAAGGCCTGAAAGGATGGCTGTTTTCTATAACCTCATTTTTTGGAAATCATCCTGAAGGTCATGGTGCTTCCCCTGCAAAGTAATACAGCTCAAGGCAGTGTGGGAAGAAAATAGCAGTCAGGGAAGCCTGAGGCAGAATTTTCTGTTGTCAAGCTATTACAGAGGACTCAGGCAATGGTGGGAAGCAGGATGGTGGAGGGATGACAGGGAGAAAAACAACAGAAGTTTTGTCTTCACCTGAGCCCTTTGGCTACCACTATTGACAGAACCACCAGGAGACTGGTGAAATTTTGTCAGACAAAACATTTGTCCTCCCCCACAGAAAAAACCCCACACTTTTGGGGCTTTTAAAATTAGATAATGGGTGGGACACCCTAGATATACCTCTTCTTTGCAGGATCTGTGCCGTAGTTATACAGCTGTGAGTTTTTTTCTCTCATGTTTTGACTGTATTTGTGTAAAAACTACATCATTAATACATCATTTGTCCACTCCCTTTCCCCTCCTCTTTTGCCTCTTGCTTTCTACCATCAGTTTTTTTCGGGCTGAAAGAAAAAGAACTGTTGCTTGTGTATTGGAGAAGCCATGGACACAGTCAGAACCTACATAAGGAAGGAACATGGATGTAATATGGGATATACATTTTGGTGTTGCATGTATGCATATATCTTTGTACTCTTCTACATGGATGCCTGAGAGCAGAACCAGATTTTCTTCACAAAGTAACTCAGTGCAATGAATGAGAACTCACTTGTGAGAAAAAAAATAGTGTCTTACATAAGAGTATTCTGGAGTGGTTGTTGATTATTTTTGGTAAGAACATGCATTCAGGTAGAGCCCAACAGAGCTGCAGAGTTGTATTGAGCCTTTTCTTCTCTCTTTGTTTGCTTGTTTGTTTGTTTTTAAACTAATACAAGTTAAGTGTATTTTGGTTAAGATAACAGAAATGTCTACTGCTATTGCACATACATTGTTAACTCATCTGACGGGAAATAAATATTAAAATCCTATCCCTTACATGGGATATGTCAACCAATTGCTGGTAATTGTTCCTAGATCAAGGAGCTATGTAATAACATCAATTATTATACAATAATCATGCCATAAATAATTTTCTTGATGGAGTATACCAGTGGGACAGATGCTGCCTGTCTTTAGTCACTCTGTTTAGAGTGGAGCTCTTGCATGTGTCCCCCTTCCTAAAAACTTGTTTCAGCCCTTGCATCAAAAATCCCCTGTCTTAACTTCACAGAAGTTGACTTGAAGGTTACTGGTCTTTATTCACAGCGCAGAATGTCTCCTCTGGGAACAGGTAGAAATTTCAAATATCAATGCAGCTCACATATTCTCAAACACTCAAAGTAGACTTTGATATTCAGCATTTTAAAAGCTCTCAGAAGTATTTTTTCCTCATTACCACCTCAGTTGGGTGAACCTTATACTTGCCTTTCAGGAAAATGTTGAACCACATGAAGACTCTAGCTTCCATATGACTCTTATTTAAAATAAAACAATATGTTCTGTGACTGTTTTTATTTACAAGACTTAATTGGTTAGGCATTCCACGCATTTCAAGAGAGAGTGAAACAAATTTCTAGCTAATTTCTGCAATTCTACTACACATTCTTGCCCTTGCTGGATATATGTCTATGTTCTAGTACAGTGTCGGGAAATGCTGTGCTTCATGTAAATGCCTGGTGTTATGAATTTTGATTAATTATTTTATTCATTTTGATCACCTCACAATGCAGGAAAAGGTAGAAATTTCAAACAGCAATGAGGGCCTGCATATTCTCAACCACTTTCTCACTGAGAAAGAACACATTCCGTATTATCTCACTCATGATTTCATTCAGGGAATTGAAGGGTCAGGGAAGACTTGAGATGATACAGGAGTGTCTTTGGTTTGCAACTGGTGTGAAACTTTATCTTAAATGCCCCCTCCCTGGCAGTGTTCAAGACCAGGTTGTATGGGGCTAAGAGACACTAAGATGGTTACGAAGGATGCTGTTTTCTTCAGGACTCACAAGTGGTCTTTTCTGGAAATATAGAAACAAACATTTCTGTGAGCTCACACAGATGATGAAGAATTTGTCCCTAGTTAATCTAGATCTTCCCACATGACAGAGCGCTCTTCTGTAATTTTGACTTTCACACTTCTTGGTGTGCTTTGAAACGCAGTGTCTGTGATCCCAAAGGATCTCAAAGTGCTCTGCAGTTATGGGCAGAGAAGTCTTTTTGCCTTTGAAGAACTGCAGTGATGCAGTCTTCAGACTAAAGGCCTATTATTCTTTGATCCTCCAGCTGCTAGGAAACTTTGCTTACTTTGATAAATGATCATAGATTTGTCTGATGGTCTTCATGGAGATATAGTATGAAATGACAACAAAGTGCATTGACAATTAAAGAGCATTGATCTCTTTTGGTCTCAGGTGCTGTTTCCTTAATTGAATACTTCTGCATCATTTTTAATGGTCGCATTTGGTATATTTAAAATTGCAAAGTCCTAGGTCTATCCCAACATTTAAATGCCCTTTCAAGTTGAAATGGTAATAAAAATAGTCTAAGTGTTTACATGGAAAATTTGTATTTGTTGTTGAGGATCTTTGCAGACAATTTGGAAATAAATGACAAATTTTCATGTGAATCAAGATATTTGTTTATCATTTACAATTTTATTTTGTTTTTTTGAAATGTTTTACTGTTGCCATTTGATTATTTTTTTCTTTTGCAATGGCCCAAATAAGGAAAAAGTTTTGAAAAAAAAATAAATACTGGGGTTAAATAAAAGCAAAAAACCCGTAAAAATATAAACAAGCATTACACACACACACACACACACACACACACAGGTGTAAGGCTATTTAAAATAAATGTTTGTCAGAGTTTTTTGGCTACTGCCATACAATGTCCATCTTCAAATTTTTTTGAAGGAGCCAACATGGTAATGTCACAGAATGATAGAATAGTTTGCCACAGAAGAGACCTGAAAGATCATCTAGTTCCAACCCCCTACAAAGAGCAGGGACATCTTTCACTAGATCAGGTTACTCAAAGCCCCATCCAACCTGGCCTTGAACATTGTCAAGGAGGGGGCAGCCACAGCTTTTCTGGGCAACCTGTTCCAGTGCCTCACCACTGTATTAATAACATTTGTTTATCCTTATATACAATCTAAATCTAACTTCTCAGTTTAAACCCCTTGCCCTTGTCCTGTCACTACAGAACCTCATAAAAAGTTACTCTCATCTTTCTTATAAGCCCCTTTCAAAGACTCAAAGGCTGCTATGAGGGCTTCCTGAAGCCTTCTCTTCTTCAGGCTCAACAATCACAACTCTCTCAGCCTTTCTTCATAGGAGAGGTTTTTTAACCCTCTGACCATTTTCATGTCCGTATTCTGGACCTGCTCTAACCCTAACACTGGATACAGTACTCCAGATGGTGTCTCACGAGAAGAGTAGGAAAGAATCACCTCCCTTGACCTCTTGGCAACACTTCTTTTCATGCAGCCCAGGATATGGTTGGCTTTCTAGGCTGCAAGCACACATTGCAGCTCATACCAATTTTTCATCCACCAGAATCCCCATGTCCTTCTCTGCAGGGATGCTCTCGATTCATCCCCCAGTCTGTACTGTTACTGCTGATTGCCACAAACCAGGTGCAGGACCTTGCATTTGGCCTTGTTGAACTTCATGAGGTTCACATGGCCCCACTCTTCAAATCCAACAAGGTGCCACTTGAAGGCATTTCTCCCCTCAAAGCAATTCAATCACACCACTTGATTTGATGGCATTCATAAACTTGATGAGAGTTCACTCAAGCCATTATTTATGTAATTAATGAAGATGTTATGTGTCATATATTATGTGAAGATATGTGTGTCTCAGTACAGACCCTTGAGGGACACTGCTTGTTACTGGTTTCCACTTGGACATAAAGCCATTGACTGTAACTCTTTGATGTGGCCATCCAGTCAACGCTTTATCCTTCTAACAGTGCATCCATCAAGTCCTTACCTCTCCAATTTAGGGGCAAGCATGTTTTGGGGGACCATATCAAAGGCCTTGCAGAAGTCCAGGTAGATGACATCAGTATCTCTTCCCTTGTCCTCTGATGCAGCCACTTCATTGTAGAAGGCATGTAGCTTATTCCAATATGACTTACATATGTAGAGTCATGTTCACCATCAGTGCTTTTCATAAATGTCACCTACTGAGTCATTACAACAAACCTGTTTTAGGGAATATATTATTTCATGTGTTTCACAGAACGAAAACAGACACAACCAAGAACTGTTACTGGAGAATTTTGTCATCTGTAGAATGAATCATTTCCTTCTTAGTATTTCTTATTCATCTCCCATTTTGACAGCTTGAGGCCCATGTATCTGGTCTGCAATATGAACATGTGCCTTTTTCATTCTTTCCAAAAATGATCTTTCATAATCATCATCTGTGGTAAAGATTGCCAGAGCTGGGCCTCATTCATATGTGTTCATGCCCCCCTGTTCATTTGGCATACCCTTTGAGCCATAAGTTTATCAAGTTTAGTGCCTTCACCCTTGCTTTCAACAGCCTTGAAAACTGAAGGCCTCAGCCACATCTCCAGTCCAGTCTGCCTTTGCTTTCTTCATTATATATGCATGTAACTTGCCACTGACTCTTCTGGATAACAGCTGAAAAACATGACAAGACCACAGTGTATAGAAGTGCAACAGACTTTACTGATCTGATACTTGATAATGAGCTTCATGGTCATTTTGCAGTAGTTCAGTCTCATGTAAATACTTCTAGAAGGGACCATATCTTATATGGTAAGAGAATTATGGGAGATAGCTGTATTTAGGCTCAGAGCCCAACACTGTTGTTCTCAGAGTAAACATTTTACTTTTCTCTGCTTCCAGTCCACAACCAAAATAGGAGAGCCTTGTCTAAAATTAACTAAAGAGGCTCTTTTATCGTAAGGACATTTAGATTTGGTATTTCAAGTAAATACTTTAAAAAGAGTAATTTTGTTTTACAGCAACAGTCTTTTGGAATGTCTGGGCTGGATGCCCTTGGCCAGATCCACATAAGGTCTTCATAAGTGGGAAATTATCTTTATCTCCATTTATCCTTCCTTTTTTTTCTTTTTCTTTTTTTTTCTTTCCCTCTCCCTCTCTGATTATGAAATGCATTGGCTGGAGAAACACATTTCAAACTATGTGACATGCCTTCTTGAGGGCTTGTGTGTCTGTGAATAGGTAGGACTCCCACATCATGCCTTGTTGTGGGGACAGAAATGGATGGATATAAAGTAGCAAAATGAAAATTTCAGCATCACTTCATTTCAAGTTCTAATGTGCACTTTTCAAAACCTCTTTCCAAATGACAAGAAGTTGTTTCCTTAGAAACCCATGGAGTTTCTTGCCAAAAGGACTTCAGAAAGACAGTCTCTGTAAACTCAACAGTACTTGCTATTCAAAATTAATTTCCTTAAGAAAGGAAAAACTGCAACACGTGTTTAAAATACTTGATGGCCTCACTCTTGTACTACTAAAGGCAATAGCAAGTACTGTCTTGATTCTTATGGAAGACAGATCAGGTTCCTAGATAGCTACACAAATATTTACTAGGTTGGGAGGAGCCTGGTAGCACCCTCCAAAATGAAGGTTGCAGTGTAGCTTTCATTTATAACTTCCTGTTCTCACATGTTAATAACTTCCTCATGCATTAGGCTTTCTGGCAATTCTCCATATTTGGTTTCTGCCTGGAGGTGATGTGTGTATTTGGAACAAACTCATACCACACTTTTGACTAGGCAAGCAGCCAAAATGGCTGAGATTTGTTGCTTGGTCTAGGGGTAACTGTCCTTGAGGACTAGCACCTTCTGCTGAATGGGAAAAAAATTAGAATTGCCAAAGTCATTAAATTATTTTCAGATCACTTTTGAGCCAGTGTTGGACTTTTGGAAGTGATTTAATGATGTCAAATCACATTATTATTGCTGGTTTATATCTGAAGAAAGCAGTCCATTTAGAGTCTCAGTTAAGTTTCCTTTGGGGTCAAGAAGTGAATGGCTAATTCACTCTTAGTTTTTTCATTCTTTCATGTGAATGGAGGAAGGAGAGTGGAAGAAGGTACAGATGGCTTCTAGAATACCATCTTTCCTTTACTTACATGAAATAATATACATTTCCTTTTGCATTTGGGGAAGTTAGCCAAAGAGAAACCATTCAAGTATAGAATGGTGTATTTAAAACTACACAAATCAACGAACTAAAATCTTTTGAGTATTGAAAAGAGCTAAGAGGCATTCTGTCTAATCCTTATAGGTTATGAGTTTCTTCAGTAGAAATAAAAGAAGTCAAAGGTACTTGTCTCTTTTTTTCTCACTACAGACACTAATCCAAATTCTGTGAGTATACATCTTTAAAAACACAGGTAGAATATGTTAATTCCCCTATCTCTATTTCTTTTTTCCCAGCAATAGGAATCCTGTCTTCAAAAAACTGCTGTCCTGTAGGGATTTTTTCACATTTCAGAAGCACACTTTCACGTCTCTGTATATGATAACAATTTTTAAGTGGAATGCATGGTATTTCCTTGCTCCCATAGAGGAACCAAGACAGGATATTGGATCAGACATTCTGAACCTGCAAAGCTCTCTCTTTTTCCTTATCCATATGATCTGATGTCTTCTATATGTGCAGCTTCCTGAATATCGCCTGACATAGAGACTTTGGTAGGGGAGTATGAAAATACTGAGGTTATTTTGCTAGCTGTTTCTTTCCAATTTCTAACTCATCAAGTACATAAAAAGGAAAAATGTCACAAATAGAACAATTTTATTCAACAAAAAAGCAGTTTGCACCTACGGCAGATAGCTTTGGGTTATAGTCAAGCCTTGCACTTACTGGGGGGTGGACAGATGCATCTGGACAGGTATGAGCTGTTTCCAAAATGGCAGGATAACAGTCAACCCTTATCCAAAAGCTGTGTAATCCTGCTATCTGAATGCTATGTCAAAGCAAACACAACCTGCCGTTTCACTAGGAATCATTATCGTGCCATCACAAGTACGCAACTTCTGGTTGCTTCAGAGAGTAAGCAGGCATCAGCCTGTAGCATATGCCTTCAGCATATCCTGAATGTGTCCATTGAAGCAATCACTGAATTTATTTTCTTAGTTCAGCACCAGAGTGGATTTCAATCCATAGATGGAGGCATCTACTATGAGGCTTTTTCTAGCAACATTTTGTTCTGGTGTAGTCCTAGTGGGGTTGAGAGGATCTGGTAGGTTGTTAACCCAGCCTCTCCTCCAGGACACCTAACTCTGGGTGGGAAACACAAACAAGTTGACTTGAGACAGCAACCCAACTATTGTATGAGAGTAACAGTCAATAACTCAAAGGCCAGATGGAGTTCAGTGACAAGTGGTATCCCCCTGGCATCTTTATTGGCACCAGTATGTTTATTATCCTTATCAATAACATAGTGGGATCAAAAGCACTGTCAGTAGATTTCAATGACACCAAGCTGAATGGTGAGGTTAATGTGCCAGGGGAATGGGATGCCATTCAGAGGGACCAGGACAAGCTTGAGAAGAAGACCCATGTTAACTTCATTAGGTTCAACAAGGTCAAGAACAAGGCCTTCCACCTACCATGTGTCAGGGCAACACATGGTATCAATAGAGGGTCAGGGGATGAAGGGATTGAGATCAGTCCTGCAGAGAACGTGGGATATTCATGGATGAAAAGCTGGAAATGACACAGAAATGTGTGCTTGCAGCCCTGAAAACCAACTGTATCCTGGGCTGCATCAAAACCAGTGTGACCTCTTTTATGAGGACAGGATGAGAGAGTTAGGCCTGTTCAGCCTGGAGAAGACTCCAGGGACACCTTATTGCAGCTTTTCAATATTTAAAGCAGACTTATAGGAAAAATGGGAAAAAACATTGTAGTAAGGCTTATAGTAACAGGACAAAGTTGTAATAGTTTTAAACTAAAAGAAGGTAGATTTATATTGTATATAAGGAAGACTTTTTATGACTAGGATGACACAGGAACAGGTTGCCCAGAGGAGTTGTGGATTCCCCATCCCTGGTACATTCAAGTGAGGTTGGATGCAGCTCTAAGAAACTGAATCTAGTTGAAGATGACCTGCTCATTGCAGGAGGGGCTGGACTAGCTGAACATTAAAGGTCCCTTCCAACCCAAACTATTCTATGATTCTATGTGTTTGAATTTCTCGGACTTTGCCTGACCAGATGGAATAAGGAGTGCAACGACTCCTTATGGTTGCTTTAAAAGCTGAATGATCCAGCTTTCTGGATTAAGCATTTCAGACCTGTACTGTTTCCCTGAGGTGCTTTCTGGATGATAAACAGTGCTAGAGAAAGTGATGAGCAAAGAAGCTACTGTGCTAGACTCCATGCAAGCCAAAATTTCAGCCCTAGTTTTCACATTACATTGCAAGATGCTGTTTTGCCAAGGCATTGCACAAAAAGAGTTTGCTAAAAATAATCTTTGCCCCCACAGAATTTAATTACAGTGTATGAATAACAAATGCATGAATAACAAAGGTGGAAGAGTACAAGAAACAACATGAAGCCATATTGGTGACCATGATAGGCAATGACTGAATGAATATATGTGAATGAGACTGAACAGGGGAGCTGTGGATCCTTTCCTGAATGAGACAGATAATTTAGGAGATGGATGCAATGCATGGCTCTGGTAAGGTATTCAGTGCCTTATTTGGCTCAGTCATTACAAAGCATTTTCCCAGTCTTTTATTTAATGAGACAGTTGAAGCATAAAAAGATCTACCAGCAGTGGAGGAGGGTCAAATCAGGGATTACTTCTGAGAACTTGACCCATCCCAGTTTATAGGATCAGTTTATGCATCCAAGGTGCTAAGATAAATGGCTGGTGTCTTTGCACAGCCATTCCCTACCATTATTGAAAGGTCATAGAGCTTGAGGAGAACACTGATAACTAGGGAAAGGTAAATACTGCATCTATTTCATAATGAGGCCAAAAGGTCAACCTGGTGAACAAGGGGCCAGTCAGACTCACTTTGGTCTCTAGGTAAATAGTGGTACAAGTCTTTTGGAAACATGTTTTCAACCATGCCAGTCACCTCCTGGTGACTGGGAAGAGTCAAGATGGATTTTCCAAGAATAAGTCATGGTTGACCAAAGCAATTCTATTCCATGATATCAGCACTGAATTGGCAGATAAAGGAAGACCAATGAATGTAATTTACATCCTATCAAGGCTTAGACACCGTCTTCCACAATATTTTTCTATCCAAGTGAGAATGTTACAGTCTGTCTGGGTAGAAAATCTGAAGTGGTTGCCTGATCATTCTCAAGGTGTAGTGTTTGGTGTGTCAGTAACAAGTGGACTTCTACAACACCTGTCCTGTTTCATATCTTTATCAATGACCTGAAGGAGGTGAAAAGTGCATACCTGTCAAGTTTAGAGATGACACCAAGCTAAGCAAAGCATGCATTAAGGGGCTTGGCTACCATCCACAAGGACCTTGACAGGGACAGCTTAGGCTAGGACTGATTGATTGGGGAATAGCATTATAGAAAACGCAGACAGTAAATTGAACATGAGTTTGCAGTGTGTCCTGGCAGCAAAGGAGGTCAAAAGCATCATGTTATATCAGAAGACAAGCACAGCTATTATGTCATGTAAAGTGATTATATCCTTCTGCTCTTCATTCATTAGACCCCATTTAGATACTGTGTCTTGTTTTGGGAATAATAAAAAGGAAATGAGCAAATTAGAGAAAGTTCAGCAAAGACTTCCACCATTGAATACTGAGGCCTGGAGCACTTGCCCAGTAAAAAGAGGCTAATGGGCCTAGGGTTGTTCAGCCTAAGAAGGAGGAAGTTTTGGGGAGACCTCATAGCAACTTGTCGGTATAAGCAATGAGATTATCAAGAAGATGGGGCCAGGCTTTTTCTAGCACTGTAAAATGGGAAGATGAGGTGCAACAGGCATAAGTTGAAACAGCAGAGATCTGGACTGAAATAAGGAGAAACATTTACATTTCAACAGTCAAGTCACTGAGCAGGTTGCCCAGGGAGGCTATATGCTCTACAAATCAAAGATTTTCCAGATCAAACTGAGTAAAGCTCTGAGCACACTGACCAACCTGATGGCCTGATGTCAGAAGGAACACTGTCTTAAGCAGGAGGGTGGGCTAGACACCTTGTGAGTTCTCTTCCAAAATGGAATTATTCTATGATCCAATAAATGTATGTTTCCTCTCTCAGTTTTTATCTTGTTTTGATGATATAAAACAACATATAAATATATATTTATAACACTATATATAAAACAGAACAGAATGGGCTTCTCAGTGTTGGCTTGCCCTATCTCTGGTAGAGCAGGGTCCAGTTCTCAGTTGAGGCTTCAAAGAAATATATTTCACAGAATCATAGAATCAGAATGGTTTGGACTGGAAGGGACCTCAAAGATCATCTAGTTCCAATCTGCCAACATGAGCAAGAACACCCTCCACCAGATCAGGTTACCTGTCCTGGAACACTGCAAAGGGAGGGGGCACCCACAACTTCTCTGGGCAACCTGTTCCAGTGTCTCACCACCTTCACAGTGAAGAATTTCTTCCTAACATCTAATCTAAATCTACCCTCTTTTAGTTCAAACCTATCACTCCTTGTCCTATCACTGCAAACCTTTGTAAAAAAATCCCTCTCCAGCTTTCCTATATAAAGTCTTCCTGAATCCATCCCTAAGCAAAGTTCCATGCACTTCAGCTGGTCATTGATGTAGAGGGTGACACCCACTCTTCTTCTCCCCTGCCTGTTCTCCCTAAAAAGCCTCTATCCTTCCATTCCAACTAATTTCTTGAACCATGAGACTATACTGACAATATAACACTGCTAAACAGGAGGAGCAGTGTAAGGTGAGATTGGCCACCATAGGAAAGGTGAAAAAGTGATGTGTCTAACTTCTCCCTACACTTCAGATTTCCCTAAAGCATTGTGGAATATGTCTGTAGGATTTCAGTATTCTGGGCTATAATGTATGAAGAAAACCTTTCAATAATTTAATAGGCTGAATCATCTTTCTAATACATGCTACAGGCTCCTCTGAATTAATGCTCTTCTGGGTTAAAGCATCTGTCCCTGTAAATCTATATGTGAGGCTCAATAGCTTTCTCCTGTACCTCTAATGTAAATATCCATAGTTGATAAAATTAAGATCTTTAGTCAAATGAAGGCACTTTGGAGGGAATGGAGAAACAGATCATAGAATCAGAGAATGTGTTATGTTGGAAGGGATCTTTAAAGGTCATCTAGTCCAACTCCCCTGCAGTAAGCAGGGACATCTTCACTAGATCAGGTTGCTCAGAGTCCCATCAAGCCTGACCTTGAATATCTCCAGGGAAGGGGCCTCCACTACCTCTCTGGGCAATCTGTTCCAGTGATCCACCACCCTCATATCAAAGAACTTTTTCCTAATATCCAACTTAAATCTCCCCTTTTCAAGTTCAAAACTGTTACCCCTTGTCCTATTGCTACATGCCCTCATGAACAGTTCTTCCTCAGCTTTCTTACAGGCACCTTTCAAGTACTGAAAGGCTCCTATAAATTTCCCCTGGAGACTTCTTTTCTCCAAGCCGAACAAGTCCAACTCTCTCAGGCCATATCAACACAGGTAGTGTAATGTTTTATGGAGAGAAAAGTAATCTAAGTTTGTTTTACACTTTACCTTTTCAGGAAACTGTTTACAATACTTAGCATTTACAAACAGGGTTGGATTTTTTGGTCTTGTTTCAGCCATCAGATCTTATTAAATCTCTTTGTGGTGGACAAAAGGGGTAGTTATTCAAGTTTCATTCCCCAAGTGGGTACTAATGGCCTGTAATCAAGTCACGTCTCAATGTTTTCTTGGATTAAACTGTACAAATCTAGATCCTGAGTCTTTCTCTAAAGTGTGTTTTTAATCCTTTAATCACTTCGGTGGCTATTCTCTGAACCCTCTCCAACTCAGCAACCTGAAGCCAGAATACCATGTACGATTACATGGTCTTCTTTTATATTTTTTTCTAATCTCTTTTTTGCATTTTACATCACAAAACCCACTGACATCCAGCTCTTGGATCTCTTCCCACCAAATGCTGATATCAATCTGTGTGTTTGTAGTGCATTCTTATTACGCCTGGGTGGAAGAGTGTTAACATGAGCTCAGAGTTTGGCTGCCTGCCTGGGCTGACATGAACTTTCCCCTGAATCACCACATCAGGACTTCTACTTGCAGTGTCAGGGTTGGAGGCAGCCATAGTCTGAATGGAGGAAGGTGAAGAAGTTGCAACTGCAGCCGTGTGTCTGTCACACCAGCTAGTGCTATAGGAGTGTGTGTGTCAAATCAGTAAAATGGAGAGGAAGCTGCCTGCAGTCCTTCTGTACAGAGAAGCCTGAACTACAGTGCTGCATTAATACTGTAAAAGATTCTTAACTTTTGTAATTAAAACTTAGAAAATATTATTGGAGCACACAGACTGCTCTCCTTTCTGTCTCAGGATGTTGTTTATCATCCAATTATTCTTCCAATTATCCCAGCAATTCATAAGTGGCCAAATTCATCCAGGAGAACAGTTAAATCCAGTTCTAACTGGTGTCATAAGTTAGGAGCACAGTCCCTGTGAATTTCCTTGGCAGTCAATGGAAAAGCCTGAACTTCAGGGTGACCCTCCAAAGGGAAAATGTGAATCATTCCCAGGAGAGACCTAGCATGACAGGCTCCAAATTTGGCCATCTTAGATAATCACTGCGGAAAGGCAAAGTCAGTTTGGACCTTTGTCTTGATTTGGAGACATGATGAGTTTTTCCCTTGGGAACCTTACCCAGTAGTTATTCCTCTTGTTATTTTGTTTCTTTTCTAAAGTATCTTGTCTTTGATTTTCAGCCATAAACTCTTGTTACGTAATTCTTTAGTAGATCAGAGAATCTTTCATAACCAGCGTTTTATTCTTGGAAAAGGAAATTTGCCACACGCTGGTGAGAAGGAGATTGAAGGAGACAGCAGCCTTCTCTTATTAAGTGATGCTCTGCCAAGTACAATCTCATCTAGGTGATGGGGAACCCTTTGCAGTCACTGACACATACTATCTTGAAATCATTGGGCACTGTGATAGTTTCCCATGGCCACAAACTATAAAACTTCTCAGCATTACCTGGGGAACTGGAGAGGTCCTGGCCTGTGGTCAGAAACTCATGAAAATAAGAGTACATGGTCAAGACTGCCTGTTCTACCCTGTCTGCAATTGTGAAGACTGCTTTCATAGTTCACACATAAGTACCCAAAACCAGCATACTGTTCTCAGCCTCCCTTTTCAGTCCTTCACTTATGATGTTGCCCCTACATGAAGATAATCTCAGGGAAGATCTGAAGGATTCCTAATGTTTTTATTCCTGTTAATAAACCAGAAGTCTAGCAGCAAGGTAACTTGCAGTTCACAGCAGTCATTGCAGTGGCAGGCAGAGCAAGCTGAGTAAGGATGTCTCTTGAGATCTGCTCTGACCATCAGCTTAAATCAACTTTATGAGGTTTGCTCAGGGTCTAGCAGAAAATATAGTGTAACAAAAAATCAAATCGCTGCTTCCTAAATTCCACAGTAATTCTTAAGCTTTTCGAGCATCCTATCTCAATGTGCCATTAATCTGTCTCTGGAGCTACAGCCATCACTAATCTAACCTTTCTTGATTCTCAGGTGGCATCCTATGATACTTCAAATGCCTGATGGTCTATTTGTGCATGCTCACAATCAGTGGAAGTTAACAGCAGTGTCTCACCAGTTCTGATCTCCAGCAGCTTGGGAAACTGTGCAGTAAAGAAGTCTGAGCAGACATTTTGTGCTTTTCCTAACAAGCTGCTGCCTGAGTGCACAGTCATTAACATTACCCTGGCACTCGCCAGCTGCTACTTTGAACGGCCCCTGAGTGAAAGGGTCAGCTGTATGATCGAGTCAGCTGAGTCAGTGATCCTTAATCTACCCTCCCATTGAAATATAGCTCTGATGCACATCCTCCAACTGAGCAGAGAGCCCACCCTGAACAGGTGCTGGATGGCTCAGCCAGCTGAACTCCTCTTGGACCGAGCACAGAGATGTGCCTCTGAATCCAGATTCTTGAAACATGTCAGAATAAATAGAAGTTTTCACAGCATTGGGGGATGTGTCTATGTGTGCAACACATGTCAGTGGTCTATAGACTGAAAATGGTCCAATGCAATTAGAAAGGCATATGGAAAAGTAACTTTTCAAAACACATAGTGGGTGGTTGAGTCCTGGTCCATCCTGCAATAGCCAGGCTTGGCATTTCATCCCTTCCAATGCAACAGGCACTAAAAGCTGAAGTTGCAATGAAGGATGTGCTAACCCATACGTAGTCTTTTAGTCCAGTGTCTACTTTATACCCTCAAGCACATGTAATGTTCATCTTTGACAGTCATCAGGCCATACCTTCTGAGTGGAGAGGTACGGTATGTATTACGAGATACGCATAGCTGTCTGTGTTATTACGAGAAAATGTAGTATCATGTACAATTCATATCACTGCTAGCAGGATACGTTTTTCCAACAAAGGAAATAGACTGGACCTCTTCACAGAGACTATTCACACAAGCTACTCTTTTTTATCTGTCTGCCACTTTCTGTTCCTTTGCAAGCAGCTATTGTCTTAACAGTATATAACCTTCAAAAAATGACTAGAGGGAGACATTTAACGGTATTTTTTTAAACTGTGCATCCATAATGGCAGCACTGTCTCATTCTGCCTCAGAGTGTTTCTAGGAAGTATCCATGCAGTTGTGAATGTCCCCATTGGAAAGGGATGAGGTTGGAGGAATCTATGGATGAGTGGAGAACCTATGGATAATTTATGTTGCAGCCACCAAGAAAGTAATAAATTTAGAAGAAAAGTGATTTTTGTTTAGGCTGACTAACTTTGAAATTGTTCTGGTGCCTGTTCAACAGCTAGCATCTATTTCATAGTTAGAAAAACAAGTAATTTAAAATTTCAATGTTGTTGTCTACAGCCAAAAACATCCCAATCCATGTCTGACTATGTTCTATAAAATAAGACCTCAAATCAATCCAAAGGATGGGTTTTTACCCATTCCATAAGCTCCTTAAATAACAAACCTCAAAGAGATATTTTAAAAAAAATTTTTTTCAAGCATCTACCATAAAGATGTACAAAATCTCATAGTCCCTTCACGGATGGGTGTTATCCAACAAGACCCAAAGACTATTTAAACATCATCAGGCATATGGAATCTGTGATAGCTCCATGACAGAAAGGTTTAAGATAGGGTTGCAAAGCCTAGTCCATGGATGGCTTGTGCTCTGCTATATAAACACAGAGCTGTACCTCCCCACATATTCTGGAGTAATATGACCATCAGATTCTATGATTTTATGAATATTATCATCTTCCCACTCAAGTTTTCACCTCCCACTCTTTTCTCTCTACTTCTTTTGAGAACTGGAAATCATGCATATGTTGTTTAAGGCAATGTGTTGTACCTTGTGTTCAAATGGAGGAATGAGTACGCCATCACTGTTCATCTGTTTCCACAGATGTGACACATTTCAGGGTGTTTTGTTCGGAATCCTTCAGGAAGACAGAGAAATGCCATTGTGTCTTTAAACCATTGGGGTCCTTCTTCCTGGGAACTCCTGGGGGCAGTTACAAATTAGCTGGCCATTCTAAGAACAGCCCAAACACCATTGCATTATAGTACCAAAATGAGCCCATCACTCCCCCATCCTGTTGTTTACTGAGATTTTCTAATATGTCCTAATGAATGTAGTATTGTTATTTTCTGTAGTGTATACATTAAGAGAATCTTCCCTTTAGCAGATGTTGGAAAATGCTTTATGCCACTTTATATAAATAAGATGGAACAGGATGAATTTAGAAGCAAGAGTCCTCATCCTTTGCCTTTTGCCCTTCACTAGTAAAGACCAGACTTTCTGATCTATCTCTATAATAGCTCACTAGAAACACGCATCCAGGCTGTGTGCCAGTTCAAAGAATAATTTAAATGCAGTGGGTATGAAATTCAGCCACTAAAATTTCATAGAGATGAGGAATTTTAGAGATGAGACAGTCTTATGCATGGTAATCTGGGAAATAAGTAGGAACATGACTTTCTCAGAAGATAGAAGAACATGAAGTGAGAAGGAAGATAAAATTTTGGAAAAGAAAGGCCTGAAAAAAATGTGTGAGAGAAGTGGTATGGTGTGGAAAAGGACAAAAAGAAAGGCAAAAAGCATGTAACAGTCAGATTGGAGGTAGAGAAGAGGTGGAACGTAAGGATAAGCACAGCATGCTGGCTCTGGCACAATTACTTTGTCCTTTTCTTTGGCCTTTGGGAAGGCACAACCAGAGTGTTGGGGTCCAGTGAATTTGCCTTCCTTTCTTTGCTGGACAGTCCCTAAAATCTATCGACGTGTGCGATTTTCAACTGTGATGTGATGTAAAAGAAAGAAGTATTTGGAAGATTAGGCTTCTATAATAGTAAGGTCTTCAGAGCATGGATTAGATTCTCAGCTGGTATAAACTGGGAGTGCTCCATTGAATTCCCAAACTCTTTAGTCTTGAATTAACTACCGAGCATGTTAGTGACTGAATAATGACAGGCAGGAGAATCTCCTTTTTAACTCCTAGAGGCCCTACCTGGGTCCTTGAGCTCAAACTTTTTGTCCCTTTAGAAACTTAAACCATGTTTGTTCCATTCCTACATCCATTGGAATTTGCAACATATCTGCTTTGTAGTCTGGACAAAGCTTGAAGATTTCCTCAAACTCGGTGTGAATCAAACCACACAGGAATGTTTGTAAAGAACATCTTGGACCCTTTGAAAACATATTCAGTTCTCAGAAGCGCTAATGCATTCCACATTTGGTCATTAAACACTAATTGGTAACATGCTGTGGATGGGTTCACTCTCTGACCAGTCAGTATTTCCTAGGTCACAGCACTGCAAGACCTCAGTGCCCTCACGTGACCTGCCCTTTTGAACTTTTAATCCTTCTACTCATCAGAGAGCATTAGTAGCTCAGGCGGCTTTGGAAACCGCAGGCATATTTTTCCCTGTTTCAAAGTTTGCTTGGTTTCCCTTCCATCTCCTGCTCCACCCCCTCCTTGCTGAAGATGCAGGATGTCTTTTGGGGGCCTAATTGAAGGCTTCGAAGTGCCCAATAGTTTATTGTGAAACTATTGTCCTCAGTGAATGTCATGGGACTCATGCTTTATTATATTTATAACCTTTTTTCCATTAGTCTGCCATTTCCATGAGAAATTATGACCTTGACTCTATCAGTTTAACCAGTCTAATTTCATATATAGCAAATGTGTGTGTGTGCAAAAAAGGAGAGAAGCAGGGAAGACACCTAATAGCTTTCTATTAAAATTGCTTGTTCTGGCCCCTTGTAAAATCTGGTAAGCAATTTAATGGCTGTGATAAGGGAAGAAATCAAGAAAAGAATTATGCCAAAAATTAAAGTCTCAGGTGGTGTCTCAAGTGAACATACAGTAATAGATCCTGGTGACTGTCAGGTCTATTATTTAAAATAAATTTCTCCTGATATTTTTATCAGAAATGTGTTTAGGATTTTCCTCTCTTCCTGCTTGTTCCCTCACCCTCACTCACTCTGAGTTTCCTCACCCTTTATTTTGGAAAAATTTAAGCCTTTTTCCTTAGCCATATAAGTCTCCCATAGTCTAAGTCTCAGGATAGACTGTATTTCAACTGTATCTCATGCTTTGCAGCAGCTCAGAGGATGACATCAGCTGGATCTCTGTAGGAAGTCAGAAAAGAAATAATCTGGCCACACTGAGTGCAGGGCTCCAGGCTGGGGTGGGTCACAGGGTGCTTTTCAAACAGCAATGCCTGCATCATTTCCAAGGGGTCCCCTAGAAGTAACTAGAAAACATCAAGACTCTTTTTAGAAGACATATATCTGATATACTGAGATCTGCACCTTGGTTGGAGCATGTGGGGTCAGCAGCAAGTGCTTTTGTTCAAGACAGGGCCTGGAGCCTTTCTAAATGAAATAATACTGGGAAATCTTCCCAGGCAGTCTATATACTTGCAGTGTTAGACCAGTACTGCGCAAATTACTTCACTAGTACAGATTCAGCCAGAATAACTGAGCCCTGTATGTATGTCCTTAAGGAGCTCTCATTTAAGAAAAAAGTTTAGTGCTGTTGCCATGCTGCAGGATTTGAAATGGTTCCACTTTTTGTTCCCGTAGCCAACCTCTTTAAACAAAGTGTGTCTCACTTTGGGTATTGAAAGAGTTCACCAACTGTCTGCCTTCCTGACCCAGGCATGTGGGGGCAGAAGGACAAATAAGAAATGCAGAAAATTGTCAGGATAGAAAACTTTTTCAGAAGACAATGTTTTTACAAGAAATTTCACTTTTGAAAGAAAAAAAAAAAGGACAATTTTCAAAGAAAACACTTGCTTTATAATTGCAATCAGGCCAGTGGTATTTACTGTTATCCCTGAAACTGATGCTTTGGTTTTGCTTTTACTACCTTTCTTGCAAAACACTCATGTATATCGTATATATTCATCTTTTCCACCAGATCCCCAAGGACAGGATCAATCCCTTCCTTCAAGGATTCTGTCCTCTTGCCTTTGTCCCTCCTACATGTCACTGACAGTATGTTAAGTCATCAGAGTCATGTTCTTGGCAATATTCCCACTTTTCAATATTTCATTCCCAATTCCCACGTAAGGGCTGACAGACTTTGGTGACCTTTTGCATCAACACTTGTTTACTAAAATTAGATTTTTTTTCCTTTCTGGCATATAGCCAGGCAGATTATACTCCTCAACCTATCATCTGCATAGGGCAGGCAGCCCCAGAAATTGATGATGCAGAGGAATAAAGTTCTCCATGAAGAGTAAAAGGAGCTCCAGGGGAAAAAGAGCAAAAGCAAATGATGTTCTAGCAGTTTGTATACATCTACACTCTATACTATAGAGAGTGCATACACATGCACATATGATATTAAGTGATGGTGGCAGCTACAAAAGGTTGGGAGGTTAGATACAGGTCAGATAAGCATCTAGCTATTTAGATGTGTCTTGAAAGTTTATTTGAATTTAAGATTCATGGAAGCCATTAGTAAAAGTCCAACAGACTTGAACATTGCAGGGTTACTGCACATCTTTTGCTGGATGGAGACAATGCTCAAAACATAGGAATTTCCTCATATTATTTGCAGGATTTCTTGTAGATCACCAATGGAAATTAGAAGGACTGGAAAAGGAAAGGAAAACCTTTAGTGTGAGATTTTGAGGAATAAATCTGCTCCAAAAGGAAAAACTGCTTAATACTTGACCATTATTTAGCCCAGAGAAATAAGCTGCAAAGGGTACATTTATCTTAACTTGAGAATTATATCACACCTTGATTTTTCTTAAGAATTATGATGCTTACCATATGAAGCAATCATTCTCCACAAAATTCACAATGATGTGGCTCATTCTGAGATCTAAGAAAGTGCTAAATGATAAGTAATAAGGAGAAGACAGTGAGAAGACTAAATGGAAGTTTTGGTAAACTGGGACTAGCTATACACTGAGACTTTTGGGCATCTTCCCGGCCAATGAAACATTAGAGGCACTTATGCTACCAATCTTTTTTGAATCAAGAAGTCCTTCAGTTTTGACTGGAGCTCATAGTCTGTGTGAAGTGCTGTGTCTCTCTTTTCTCAATGCATATGTCTGACATGAAACATGATGCTGTACGTTGCTGTGCTTAATGAGTGATGGGTGTGTCAGTGCATCAGCCTCTGCACTGCTCCGAACTGCAGAAAAGCCATTCCCAACAGTAGCTGTTCCACATCACTCTTCCTTTAGGTCACCAGTTCTGAGAGTTAATTGAAAGTTTGTGGTGGCTATATCCCTCCATGCTGTGCTATACAAAGACCTTGGCAGCTAATATAAATTGGTCTTTAATGCCACCTTGCATATCTTAATGGAAACAACCAAGCTATATTTTCTCTGGCTAGTGACCATTAGACGTGATGGGTTACTAAGATCAGCACTCCTACTTTAAAGTCTAGATTGTACGTGCACCAGAAAGACAGTGTTTGAAGGCTCATGCAGAGGGAAATGGGGGACCAGGCAGTCCTTCCAGCAGGTCTGTGTGTCTGATTCTGCCGTGACGTACAAGCAGCACATACCACTATCCTCACCAGAAGGTGATACGTCAGGGCAGAACGTTGCTTGTGTGACTGCTTTGCTCGGCCAGACAGCCCACATACTTTCCTATGTGATGCTGGGGAAAGCAGAGTGTAGACCATCAAAGCCCGAAGTTTTCATTCTCTTCATGTGGTTACATTTGCAGTTGTGACACTGCAAGTGACGTAAAGGGAGAGGAAAAGGCTGCTTTTTCAGCAAATGCAAACACAGAGATACTATCCGTCCACTGATTTTAATCTTCCCTCACAAACAGTCATGTATAGCTAGATCCAAGCATCCTTCTTTCTCTACCTCTGCTATCAGATTTCTTTAACCTTTCTCAGCAATGGAGTGGGAACATCACAGCCATGTATTCAACTGGAACAAGGAACATCTCATGTTCCTTAAGCTGCACTTGCTGCAGTATGTTTATAACACCCAGAGAAACAATTACATAGCCTCAAAATCCAGCTGGCAGCTTAAGCTATCTTAAAATGCAGAAGTAAAAGCTGGAACCTCTAACTGGAGAAGAAGGAAGGATTCTGATCTTATCCTGCCAAATTAAAAGGAAAAGTAAATCAGTAGGCCAGCTTGACATTCTCACACTAGAAGAAATCCTGAAGCAGTTATTAAATGAAGAAATTTCTGGGGTTTTGGCAAAACCTGTTTTTTCCTCTTACAGTATATTTTTATTGGAAATTATGGACTTCCTTAGTTGTAAAAACAATCAGATCACTGACACCAAAATAGTTCCGTCAGATAAAAGACTGAAACAAATTTCTTTGGGTTAGCTGACAGCTAAGTGTTCATTTTTCTTCACCTTTTTGTTTTTTCATATGTGCTCCGTAGGCATATTATGTGTCCCATCATGGACCTTCTTGCATATTTAGTCACAAAGACTGTCTCCATGTCGTCATTTCCGCTCTTTAACAAGAAGGTCATAGTTCATTAGAGCACAGGCCATTGGCCAGGGAGGTTAATTTATTAGGGGAAGCATTCCAGGTTCCACAAGAAACAATAACACTCTCAGAATATTTTGGGTTTTACTTCTTTGCTGAAAATGTGAGCTTCCCAAGAAAACACTGGTATGTTTTTTTTTCTTTGGAACTGCCTTGAGTACTCTTTCTGCTAGCTCGCCCCTTTCTGCAAGCGAGAGACTGATTGTCCTCTGGATTTCTGCATGCTGTTATTTTAAATTTTTTTTCATTTTCATTGAAACTTTCCAGAAAGGGACACTGATGATTCATTTTCTTACCATCTCTGTTCAGCAGTTTTGTGGCTTTGACAGGTATTTTCCTTTTTACTTTCCCCTGAGGGTCCCTAACATGTATCATTGGAAGGTGTGAGCTTTATACAAACTCAGGTTTTATTGCTGATCTGCGACCAATTAAACCAACTGAATCCTCTCTGTTGGATTCCATAGGTCTTTGTGCCCCTCATCATACTGAGCGAAATAACTCATGAGCAAAGGTGTCTTCTCATTCTACTAAACCAGCAAGTTCTACCTTCCCCTTCCATATTCCTCTTACGTTACATCAAAATGTAACTGCAAGTGACTTATAACCTGCTATCTGTGTGTGTACCCACTCCCTACCCCACGCAGAGACTTTGCTGTTTTCTGGAGTTCTGCTTTGATAGCTTTGGATCTAGTCATGGACCATCCTCAGTCCTAACACAAGGCTGGTCCCTTGTGTAGGAACATGCATAGACATATGGACAGATCTTAGTTACTTTGGGAAACTAAACATTAATAATTCATTATGTTTCATTCTTTTTTATTAAAAAAAAAACTATTATTAATTGACTTTATTAATTTCACTTCAATGTTATTTCTCCAGTTAGTACTGTGCTTTCAAAAAGTCATAATATGTCACTTGTATAACATTTATTTTTAACCCCTGGCATTATTCTCACTTTTCTCTTGTTCAGCTGTGAAGGGCAGACTGACCGCATGTGGTGCCAGCAGTGAATCTAAACTGAAGAAATTTGGGAACAAAAACTGGTCTAGAACCCATAGTGAGAGTTCACTCATTTGTCATCCATTTCCAGAGATCCTTGGCAACACTGGGTCTGAAATCCTCAGTATAGTTACAGTAAAGGTCAGAAATTTTAATTTTCTGAGCTGAATTTTTTTGCCTGTATGAACGTGAGAGGTGAGAAAAAGAAAGGCTGATATAGTCATGATATAGTTTAATCTTTGGCTGAAAAGGAAAGAAATCCTTAGAAATATAACAAAACCCCCAGTAATTGTCAATGTCTGAATTAGTTTGCAAGCATTTAATTTAGTTTTTCATGTTTCAGCTGCCTATCCCAAGACTGGATAGACTTCATTCTCAGTTCTTTAGGTAGGATGATTGCTAGATAGCGACTTGAAAGACCTGAGTTCAGGGTCAGCTTCACCACAGGTATCCTGTGAGGCTTCCTGTGAGATGCTTAGGCCCAGCCCTCTCTGATATTCAATTTTCTATCTATACATCTCCTGCTGAAAGAAACAGGAACTGAGCACTAAACACCTTTGGCTTGGTTTTGCCTGCTTAGGAAATGGGTACAATTTTTTCTCACTACTTCTTAGAAAAATGCAAATATCAATGACTGGCTTTTTAAACTGTCAGAAAATTTCTGTTATGGGATTTGCTATCAATAAAACTACTGCCTGTTTTAAATGTGTGTGCCCAGGATGATAAGACCTCTAACCTTCACACAGGGGGAGGAACATTTCAGTGTCCTGTGAAGGAAGGTGAATGATGGCTCTAGCAGGGCTCAGGAAAGTGTGAATGTTGCATGGGGAAACTGAGGCAGGATGAAGGCATTTTCCTCTGAGTTGTTTCTTAGATGCATTTTGATTACAAGATTGCCTTACCTGGTTTTGATTTAAAAAAAAAAATAATCTATATAGTGGTATCTTTTCCTTTACAATGTGTTTTGGTTTTTTTTCTTTAATTAAAAGACAATATTTTAAGCTCACAGTGACCCTTATTGCTTTTAAAAATATTTTTCAGGAAAAAAACAGCAATTTGAGGACAAAAATTATGTTACAATATTTACTTGAGCTAAGGTTTTTCTTGCTTTTATCTTCAATATTACTCATAAAATGTAAACACAAACAATCTCGAGTACACATGCAAGCAAACCTATTGACAGCTTGAGCTGTGGTATATCCAGGTATCCAGCTATGACATTTCAAACAATGACCTGTGTAGTAACCAGTGCTGAGGAATACATGATCTCCTTCTCAAATATCTCGAGTTCTTAAAATGCAAGTGAAACAGAGATGTTTAAAAAGGATCACAGATCAAGAATAAAGTGAAGACTGCATGGAGAACATCTCCCATGTATTATATGAGAACAAGGGAGCAGAAAGCTCTGTTAAGGCTAAAAGCAGCTGTATCACCTTAGAACAAGTAAACTGGGCTACAACAGCAGATCTGGGGCTAGGCTTTGATGTAATGATGAAAAAAGTGTGTAACTTCCCACGCTTCGGTTTCCCCCACGGCAGGTGGGAAACAGTGCATGATGTTTCCCTTGATGAAGTATTTTGAGATGGATGTAGAGTAGGCCTAAAGCCTCCTATTGTCAGGAAAGAGACATGAGGATCCCTGCCAGAGCCCCCATCTGTGGTCATCAGCAAGCAAAGGTGTCCTCCTAGGACAACGAACTGGCTGAGAAAAGTTCATGCTCTCAGTTTTCTCTGTGTGAAGTAGAATTTGAGCTGAGCGTGGGGAACTATGGTGATTACAAAACACTTCCCTTGAAAATGTCTTTTGATCTCTGGCCTCCAAATTGCATCAACCTTCTTCCCTTCCGAGAAGTTTCGTAGTTCTTAGAAACAGCCAGCACTTGGTGGGGCTGCTGATGAACTTGTGCTCTAATGCAGGCATAAGCAGGAGGAGCTATAAATGCTCTAGTTAAAGGTCAGAAGTTTTCTGGGTTTTTGTTTTACGTGGTGACTTTTATTTCCTTCACTCTGCCCCATTTTTGTCTAGTCAGCTTGAGGAACAGATGTGGGCTTTCATCCAACAGTGTGTAACACGATAAATACGCCTTCTGTATTTTAATGCCTGGCGTGGTGTCCGCTAGAAATAGACTTGAACAATGACAACTATACTTGGCATTTGGAGGAATCAGCTGGACTATCTGGGGATCTCTAAATAGGAGAACTGCAAGGCTAGGAAAGGTTTTCTCCAGCACAGAACTGACTTTTTCCACCCTTACTTTTCCTGATATATCTGAAATCCTTTGTCAAGAATGCTTCAGTCTGTTCCTCACAGTTATTAGACAAAACCAGGGAATGCTGTGGAGAGAGACCTCTCAGATAAATAATTCTTATCCAGTTTTCACAGAAGTAAGATCTTTCTGGGGACCAAATGCAAATTTATACCATGAAGCTTTGCAGAACAATAATATAAAAATAGAAAATAAATGAATAAACAAACAAACCAACAAATAAATAAAAGTTTTCCTATAAAGAGAGTTAAACATTTGGAGTTCAGATCACTCGGAAATGAGCTTGGCAGATGCTGGCTGTGATGCTCAAGTAGGGAAAATGATCTGGCCATACACCCAAGTAAATCATGCTGCATCACAGACTTATTTTTAATATAGAGAAGTAGTGTATCTCAAACTTTTATATATCCCTCCAACCTCTCACGTGGAGTTTTTGGACACATTTCCCCCACCCACAAGTAGCTGGCTGTAGACTTGACTGACATAACATAGGATGTAGCACCTGGGTATGCTACTATTTGTTGGATGCATTTCATGCTTATCTGGAAAAAATACTGCAAATGACTCACTATTTCCATTTTTCCTTTAAGAAATTAGACATAATAAAAGTTCTCAGGAAGGAATCTTTATAATATCCTTATCCTGTGTTGACATCCAGACTCCCCTGTGCTTTATATGCAATTTCAATAACTAGTAACTTTGGAAATTTGGCACTTTCATCTATAGCTCATTGCTTCCTAAGCTGCATTAATTTAAACTTCAGTATATGTACAGAAGCAGCCCAGGTACCTAACTGCTACTTAAGCACAGCTGAAATCCAAAAAGGAAGTGGCATACCACCAAGGCATTTGACCAGCCACAATGTAGTTGGCTTAAACCCATCTTTGTCTACATCAACATCCAGCTGGGTATATGCAGCAGCATGATTTAAGCCATCTGTGGAAATGTACAGCTAAAATAGGAGGCAACTTCTGAGATTAGACCCAACAGCTAAGCTGGGTTTTTAAGGCTCCCGGTTTTAGGCCTAGACTTACTTAACTTGCATTGATGTCCCTCCCATAGCATGAAGATCTTCCTTTCAGTTTGTACCATTAGATGTAATGATAAGCGTTCTTTAATATATATTAATTTTTTACAAGAGGTAAAAAAAAAGTCAGGTATCTTTGACAGGAAAATCTAGCCCGGTTTCTAAAGGTGATCGTCCTCACAGATGAGATTTCATCACTGCTGAAAATCAAAAGTTGTTTACTGACATTGTGGCATGTGGGCTGGGGAAGGATTTTTAGAGGTTAAAGATAATTTAGTCGAAGGCAATTAACTGCCATTAGTACTTCTAAAGTTCCCCTTATTTCCCTTCCTACACAAGTATGTCTATTAAACTTTAAGCCCTAAACTTTCACACAGTAAGTATATTTCAGATCAGAATACACTTTCTGGAAGGAGCTGCAAGTTCAAACAGTCTAGAGATGACTGCTGATGAATCTCTGTAGGCTTGCTTTCTTTTTGCACTAGAAATTTAACTTCATACTGTTTCTGCTGATCTGCTAGTGATCTCTACTAGAGGCAGGATAGGAAGTCTTCTGGCCTGACCCAGTTTGGCCATTTGTACATTCCTGTTTTTAGCAGTATATACTAATTCTGTCTCTCAATTTTGCAATTAATCAGTTATGGAGGATATGGAGATTTAATTGCACTAAAAAGAGGAAGATGATGTCATTGATTATTTTAAGATGGAAACATCTGAAAAAACCATCGGTAGTGAGAATTTCTTCTCTGTAAGCAGCATGCTTAGTCCTTGAAGACCTAGACTACAAGTTACTAATAATGTAGAATGAATTCATTCTCCAGATGTTACATCAGCACTGAACCCATAGGATGTTATCTCAGCTGGAGTAATACAGAGTTTTACTTACTGAAATAACTTAAGCTTATGAGTATTGTAGCCTGCTTATAAAAAAAGAAAAAAAAAAGCAATTAGTTACCTGGGTTACATAATTTTCAATCAGGAAAAGAAAAACAGTTGATTAACATAAGAAAATTAATTCATTAAAAAAAACCAAAACAGGCATGAAAATGACAGAATGAATCATATCTAACTTTTGATCCAAAATTAATATTTGATGTAACAATCTAAGGGCTGTTATATACCTTTATATGACTACTGCTACTATACTTACATAACTGCATACTGGAGTTGCATACCTATGTGAGTAAGGAGGTGTTGTTAAATTTGAGAAATCATCTTGCTGCATGTGCTTTTTGAATAAATCTTTTATTACAGACACATAACAATACGATTGTATTTGCCCCAAAGCATTTTAGTCCTTTACCCCTGGATAAAGTTTCTGACAGCTGGCAGATCTTTAGCTTCCCAGGTTAAGATGCAAATTCACCACACATGAATGATCAAAATTTTTTTTCAATATGCTTAGACAAAATTTGCTTTGGACAAATGCACTGATAACTATCAACTTCTTAATAACTTACTGCATGTCAGATAGATAGTTTTTCAGGTCATAATTCTGCTTTGTAGGAACCCAGCAGAAGCCTTTCATAACACCTTGCTTATTTTCTTTGAACACGCTGAAGATGTGCTAGGGCAGTAAATAGTCATGAATGTGTCCTATTGCTCCAATAAATAACTTCACCTCTGTATTTGGTATTTCTGTAGATGTTATATCAACATCATAATTGTTCCTGTAAACTGTCATTTTAAAGTCTGTTTTGTGATTTAGACTTGGATATTCTCAAATAAAAGAAGAGCAAGTAATACATCCCTGCAAAGGAAGGTCCTGTCTGTTTCTTTAACTACTAGGGGACAAAAATCCCAGGATATTTTACTTTATTGGCTTTAACAGGCAATCCTTTGATGTAATTTTATTAGTCTGACTTACACTTGGTTTCATTTCTGTCACCTTAAGATACCAATTTAATGCCCATGAGTAAGTAATATCTAAACATATTAACAGGCTACTGTTATGCAGCTGAGTTTCATTCTTGCTGATGTAGATTTATTCCGTAGTGAGTGTTCACCCTAAGTCAAATGCAATTACAGCCACAGAGGCACAGATATGGAGATTTTAATTTTTTTTTTCACCTGGAGCAATGTTTATATAGGAAAAATGTATATGAAATACAGCAAAATGTTAACAATATGTTAGAACCAAATGAAATGGAATAAGAATCTGGACTTGGTTATCTATGAGGAACCTTCTTTTTCTTGGGAGAGTTTTCAGCAAGCTTGTAAACAGAGAAGAAACATCACATGGTTTGCATTATAATTTCTCCTACCAGATTTCTCTTTCAAAATGAAGTACTAAGATTTTATGTGTTTGATTTAATGCGGTGGAGAAATAAGAATAAAATACTGAAACCTTTGCAGTCATGATTAGGCCAAATTGAGTCTGATCAAATAGAGCTTTAGGAATTCCAGTTATGCTTCAAATGTCTCATGGAAGATGAAGGGGAAAGAAATGAACCCACTATAGACATGAAAACTTTCAAAAAGTATTGAGGAAAAAAGAATGATCCTGTGGTTAAGGCACTTGATTTAGGTCTTGGCTCAATTTCTTCCTTGGTTTGAATGATCTTATGGTTTAATTGAATTTAATATCTCTGTGCCTCAGTTTCCCATTACTAAAATAAGCAGTGGTTAAATCCTTCACTTCCAGCCCTCTGTTTAAGTTACAAGTCTTTCCAAGCAGGAATCCATCCAGAATGTGGGCACACAAAAGCATCTCACAATGTTCACCTGGTTTCTGAAGCTTGGTAGTATCTCTGTAGGAGCATGGAGACTGCTGACAACAGGTGCCTTTCTCTCTAATCTCATATTCATCTCTTTTACATGGGGACTAAAGGCTAAATTTGGAAAAATATGGGTGCCATAATCCCAAAATGAAACAGAATACAATCTTCTCTGGGAGCTGCTTGAAAGGATACCTAAATTCTACAAGTGTTCTTTACTAGCAGTCTGTTGAAGAAACAGGATATAGGAACTAATGAGAGATGGGAACAAGTCTACATTATTTAATGTCCAAACTCTAATAAATCTAAGTCTATAAAGCACTAGGCCATGCTTAATGTTTAACTCTGGCTGACATCTGCACCTCCTCCATGAGTATGATGGGTATTTTGAATATTCTGGACAGATAATTTGCCATCCCATGTTCTGCTGCAAAAGACAAGAAGGACAGGGATGAAGAGCAGAATAAACCCCCCATAATCCAGGAGGAAGCAATTTACAACATACTACGCCACCTCACAAGTCCATGGGGATGGATGGGATCCACTTGAGAATACTGATGGAGCTGGCAGAGGAGCTTACCAAACTACTCATCATCATGTATCAATAGTCCTGGTTAACAGAGAAGATCTCACACAATGGAGGCTTGACAGCGTGATGCCCATCTACAAGAAGGGCCGAAAGGAAGATCCAGGAAACTCAGGACTGTCAGCTTGACCTTGATATCAGGGAAGATCATGGAGCATTTAATCCTTAATGCTTTTACTGCACTTGTGCAGGATAACCAGGGGATCAGGCCCGGTGACCATGGGTTCAGAAAAGGTAGGTCCTGCTTGACCAACCTGATCTCCTATGTCCAGGTGACCTGTTTAGTGTATGAGGGAAAGGCTGTCAATGTTATCTACCTGGACTTCAGCAAAGCCTTTGATACTGTCTCCCACAGAATTCTCTAGAAGAAGCTGGTGGCTCATGGCTTGGTCTGGTGCACTCTTCATTGGGTAAAAAACTGCCTGGATGGCTGATCCCAGAGAATTGTGGTGAATGGAGTTAAGTTCAGTTGGTGGACAGTCACAAGTAGTGTTCCCCAGGGCTCAGTACTGGGGACAGTTCTCTTTAATATCTTTATCATGGATGAGGGGATTGAGTGCACCCTCAGTAACTTTGCGGAAGATATCGAATTGCAAGGGTAGGAAAGCGCTGCACAGGGATCCTGACAGGCTGCATTGATGGGTTGAGCCCAACTCTATGAGGTTCAACAAAACCAAGTGCCAGGTCCTGCACTACGGTCACAACCACCCCAGGCAATGCTACAGGCTTGGGGAGGAGTGGCTGGAAAGCTGCCCTGCAGAAAAGGACCTAGGGATGTTGGTTGACAGCTGGCTGAACATGAGCCAGCAGTGAGCCCAGGTGGCCAAGAAGGCCAACAGCATCTTGGCTTGTATCAGAAATAGCATGGCCAGCAGGACTGAGAAAACAATCATCCCCCTGTACACGATACAGTTGAGGCTGCACCTCGAGTGCTGTGTTCAGTTTTGGGCCCTCACTACAAGAAGGTCATAGAGGTGCTGGAGTGTGTCCAGAGAAGGTCAACAAAGCTGGTGAAGGGTCTGGAGCACAAATCTTATGAGGAGTGGCTGAGGGAACTGGGCTTGTTTAGTCTGGAGAGACCTTATCACTCTCTACAACTATCTGAAAGGAGGTTGTAGTGAGGTGGGGTTTGGTCTCTTCTCCCAAGTAACAAGCAATAGGACAAGAGGAAATATTCTCAAGTTGCATCAGAGGAGGTTTAGATTGGATATTAGGAAAAATTACTGAAAGGCATTGGAACAGGCTGCCCATCTGTGCAGGTGTTGGATGGTGCCACCATCTCCTGGTGGAGACGTAGCACTCCAGGACGTGTTTTAGTTGGTGTGGTGGAGTTAGATGGACAGTTGGACTTGATCTTAGAAATCTTTTCCAACACTGAAGATTCTATGACTTAAAAAAACTGTTCAGAAACTTAACCACAAGGTTGGGTATTGCAGCCTTGAATCAACTTTTCTATGCAAAAAGTTTTTCTTCACTGAGGGCAGACTTGTCAAGTTCTGAAAGCTTGTAATGATTTTGCTGTTTTAAGAACAATGAAACTGAAATGTGTTGTCATCCAAGCAGCTGGTTCATGCTGGAAATGACTGAAATGTAACATCAAAATTAAAAATGTGTAACTAATATGCTTGCATTGGGAATAAAACTTGAGTTAAGTAATGTGTAGTAGGTTATCATTCTGTTAATTGCAAAAGCCCCATCCTTGATGAATCATTGGAACCACAATTGCCTTTAAGTTTCCATCTGCTAAAAAAGAATTAAACATGGGACAAAGTGTGTGTAAGGGGGAATAATCATTATCTCTCTGATCTGCTATCTTCCCAATGCATTAGAAGGGATGGATTTTTAATTGTACGGTAGAGATGGTTAGGATGGACATGTGCATATAGTGAGAGGTGCACTGGTTGATTCCCCTTTTCTCTTGCAAAAGGTGTTTAAATGTCCCTTCTTTCCCTCACAAATCATCTTAATCAGCATTTTTAGGACTAGGTTCTAAGGGGAAGAAAAACTCTAATGTACTTTCCAAGTGGTGTAGAGATTATTTTGTCTTTAAAGATATCTAATTTCTGTAGCAAGGGAGGAGATTATTTTACACCATATGGTAGCTGTCCTGTGATGTCATAGTGATTAATGACAGGATCAGTTGGATGCTCCAGTGCATAACAAATGACCTGGGTTTCCTGAAATGACAACAGTTACATGCTTGTACTAGGACCCTGCGATTAACTGAGCCCTAGTCTCGGCTCACCCTGGGTTTAAGTGCTATAAAACGAATGTAATGACTACTACCAGCTTCATGGGGATGTGGGTCAAGCATTCTGTGACTTCTGGCTGATCCCTTAGACTGTGGATATCTGTTTCCCATCTGTAAAACTGATATTATAATTAACTGTTCACAGGCTTAATGTAAAATTAAGTAGTTGAAGGTCTGTAGTTGTAGAAGAAAAATGCAAATAACTTACTTTAGGGAAATTATCTGAGCATTTTTAACTCCGTATCATAGACTGAAGAACCTCCAGCTTTACTGATAGCTTGATGACTGTCACCTAGCTGTTACTTTAGATCATGCTTACAATGGAGTAATTATTTCATACTGGTAAGAGGAGGTCACTAAAACTCTCCTACACTACTAATATTCTGAATGCAATGGTATCCTGTGGGTAAGAAAAAACCCCCCGCATTTCTACAGACTTTTTTTCACTTAGGTAATCCAAAGAGTAGAGACACAAACACCACGCACTCTGTAAACTAACCAGGATGTCATCTTCCCTGTTCACTCACTGTTTTTGTGACAGGTTTGGAAGTGAGATGAACACACTAGTTTCAAATAACACAGAAGTGAAGAAGGAACACTCACATGGATCATGTTCCAGTGATGCCACTTTGGAAATGTGGAGGATACCAGGTACCAGATACAGTGTTGGGGAAAAAATGAAGGTAGAGTCAGCCAGATAGCAGATTTCATCTGGTTTCTTGCCACTCATGCAAAGCCACGGATCCCTGCTTGCTCACAGCAATGGTATTTTACATCATTTGGAAGTGACTGCTAATGTCTACTCTTATGGACAGAAGGGTGTATAAAGCAGAGCAGAGCTCGGATTTTGGAATGACAGTGCTAGTGGTGTTTTTATAGTGAGTTAAATGACACATAACATATGAATGCTCTCCTGGCTTTTTTACTGAATTTTTTTTGTGATTATCATCAGACTTTTCATCTGAATTTCCTTCATTAGGCTAGTTTACAGGGGTTTTGTTAGTGAACTCTAAATTGATACCTCCATTTTTTCAGAAGGTGGACATTCCTTCCTACTTTTAATTCACCCCATGTAGCTATTGAGCAGTGAGGGCAGCTTTAATTTATGATTGGACATTGGAACCTGAAATAACAAGTGGAAAGGGAGAGACAAGAGACTTCCAAAGCATGAAATTAAAACCTTTGGGCTATGACTTAACTTGGTTTTTTTTGTTTTCATGCTATCAATGCTTCTGTCCTACTCATGCGATGAATTTCACAGGCCATGATTTTGGGCCTTTTTTCTCTTTTCTTTCATGTGAAATATGGGGTATTTCTTATTAGTTTGTATATAATCCATGCTTAGTCTGCTCTTAAAAAGATGTGTGCTATTAAATATCTTTATGAGACCTATAAAGATTTCTCAGATATGTAGGTATGGTTCCCCTTTAACTTGCACAAAAATCAAACCTGAGTAAATAGAAAACGCAAATTTCTTGGAAAGCCCGAGAGCCATCAACCTTCTGTCTCTGAAGTAAGCAGGCTCTGGGCACTGGCTTGCTTATTGAACAGCAGTCATTGAAGATGATCGCTTTTCCTCATAGTTTTAATACGAGCCAACCAACAATCTGCCAAACAGTGCTGGGACCCTGTGTATGGGACATGACAGGACAGGATGAGACAGGACAAGGGCTGTTCATACGATGGATCAAGCCATACTGTTCAACTTCTCCGAAGGGGAAGAGCAGTGAGCTATATGAATCAAAGTCTCTCCACTTGCCACATGGGACAGAGAAGAAGTGTGGGACTTCAGGAGGCTGAGGGGAGACCTTATCACCGCCTACAACTACCTAAAGGGAGGTTGTAGAGAGGTGGGCAATGGTCTCTTCAGGCAGGTGACAGGAGATAGGACAAGGGGAAATGGCACTAAGCTGTGCCAGGGCAGGGTCAGATTAGATGATAGGAAAAAATTTTTCACTGAAAGAGTTGTCAGGGCCTGGAACAGGCTGCCCAGGGAGGGGGTTGAGTCACCATCACTGGATGTGTTTAAGAAAAAGATATGAGATACTTAGGGATATGGTTTAGCATAGGGCAGGAACGGTTGGACTCAATGATCTTAAAGGTTTTTTCCAACCCTTGTGATTCTGTGATATTTTGTTGTTTTAATTAGTTTAAAGAGTAAACGTAGAGAGTGACGAAAGAAAACATGAAGACAAGGTATATGACAGAGAGATGCAATTCACTCTGGGAGATAATTCCTGAACTAATTTTATGAATATTTTTAATGAAGGAAATCTGATGAGGATGACAAATGTCTTCATGACCTCTTGTCCTTAAATGTACTTGAAGTTGTCAGGGTCTAGAAAGGATGCTTAGGGCTTAGAAAGAACTGCCAGGATATCTTATTTCTGCTACCATTCCAAAAAAAAGACCCTGACAACTTGCACTCTTGTGAGTAAATATAGTGGCAGCATTTTACCCTATTCTCTTTTGTCTTCCACATAGATTCTCCTTTTGATGTACAGACACAGTTTGCTGGCACTGGAGTCCACAGTACCGAGTGCCCTGAGCTATTGCAAAATCATAAAATGCTGATTTGAAGAGATTCCTGTTATTTAAAATATTTATCAAATCCCAAGCATCTCAGAGGATGAGTATAAGACAAAGCCATGATAAAAAAAAAGTGTGAAGAGATTTTACTGATTGAAAATTTGCTTTCTCAGCTTTCTGAGGCTTAACCAGGTTCCACTGCTGCCAAGTCAAAAATGCTGTAGGTACATAAGAAAGCTCAAAGGTGCTATAAACTCATTTTGCTTGTTCAGATCTAGTAAAAATATTCTGTCTGCACCAAATTTAATGTTGCTGGAAGAAGCATCATCTGTCCCCTGCAATGGGCATAAAACCATAACACCATAAACCCAGTATAAATTCTGCGGGTTTCATGCAGGGGGTTCAACAATCAACATCAGAATTGATATTTGAGCTATAAGGAACAAACCTGTTACTCACAGAGAACTATAGCATGAATGGCAACTGGGTTTGTCAAACAAGTAATACCCTTCAAACAACAGTTACCACTTCCATTTCTGCAAGAGGGATTCAGATGATCACATGAAAAGCATGAATATTCAAAATCAAATTGAAGAATCTGACTTAAAAATGATAGCATTTTGCCTGTCTCTACTTTTAAATGTTCATCTCCAGGCACAAACTGCATTGATTTTCACAAGAATGATGCTGAATCTACAAATCACACAGTTCTGAGGGGTCTATGGTTGAACTCTCCAGATTGTTAGTGATTTGAGTTTAAAATCATACACAAGCTGATGGTAGGAAACAGGACAAACTTGTATGGCCAATGTCTTGCTATAACCCTGTTTTGTCTTATAAATTGTAGACAGCATATATAAGATAATTAAAGAAATAAAAGAAATTTTACCAATTGGGCAGAGCCATGCCAAAGGATACAATTTTGTTCTGAAGTAATAAATCTTTATGGCCTTGACTTACTGCTCTTATGTATCAGGCTAAACTCTGGTCTCTGTTATACTGGTTTCAATAGAATCACGGAATCACAGAATTGTAGGGATTGGAAGGGACCTCGAGAGATCATTGGATCCAACCCCCTGCCAAAGCAGGTTCCCTAGGACATCTCACTCAGATAGGCGTCCAGACGGGTCTTGAATATCTCCAGAGAAGGAGACTCCAGCACCTCCCTGGGCAGCCTGTCCCAGGGCTCTGTCACCCTCACTGGGTAAAAGTTCTTCCGCATGTTGGTGCGGAACTTCCTGTGCTCCAACTTGCAGCCATTGCCCCTTGTCCTGTCTCCACAGACCACTGAAAAGGGGATGGCCAATTCCCCCTGCATCCCATACTTAATATATTTATAAACATTGATTAGGTCCCCCCTTAGTCTTCTTCTCTCCAGGTTGAACAGCCCCAGCTCACTCAGCCTTTCCTCATAGGGGAGATGTTCCAGGCCCTTAATCATCTTCGTAGCCCTTCTCTGGACTCTCTCCAGGAGGTCCCTGTCTTTTTTATACCAAGGAGCCCAGAACTGGACACACTACTCCAGGTGGGGCCTGAGAAGGGCAGAGTAGAGGGGGAGGATCACCTCCTTTGACCTGCTGGCCACACTCCTCCAGATGCACCCCAGGATCCCATTGGCTCTCTTAGCCACCGAGGCACACTGCTGGCTCATGGCCAACCTGTCATCCACCAGGACCCCCAGGTCCTTCTCCACAGAGCTCTTCTCCAGCAGGTCATCCCCCAGCCTGTACTGATACAAACAGTTGTCCCTCCCCAGGTGCAAGACTTTACACTTGCTTTTGTTAAACCTCATCTGGTTTCTTACTGCCCAGCTCTCCAGCCTGTCCAGGTCTCGCTGGATGGCAGCGCAGTGTTCCTGCGTGTCAGCCACTCCACCCAGCTTTGTATCATTGGCATACTTGCTGAGGGTGGATGCTATTCCCTCATCAAGGTCGTCAATGAAGATATTAAACAGGACTGGACCCAACACCGACCCCTCCAAGTTCTGTAAACACAGTGTACCTTGCTCAATCGCTGTATTATCAACCAGCTAAAAAAAAGGTTGAAATGAAATCTGACTGAATTCTTGGAGTTTGTGATAGTTAGAAAACAGAAAATATTGATGCATAGTTAAACCTCAGAAACACCTTCTGGTATAAGAATAGCCGGCTATTCATATTCCAAAAGGTGTTTCTGAGGTTTAAGTAGAAAAAGGTTTCAACAGTAATGACTGATACAGGCAGAAAGAGAAGGAAGTTGTGGATAAATCTTTTGTACTTTTTTGGACTGCTCACTCTCCCAGGTTTGCACAGATCTGACAGCCTTCAAAAGCCCTAGAATGCTACAAAAGTCTCCTAACATAAAGAAATGAGGTGATGGAGATGAGCTAGATGCAATGAGTCTCAACACACTCAATGTACTGCAAAACCAGGTTTGCCCCTTAGTCTCACATCCCCATCATTCATAGTGGAAGCCTGACCATGTGCTTACGTGCTCTCTTGACACAAGCTCTTGATTTGTCTTGGTGGTTAGGAGGTGGTCCAGGCTTGCTCAATGGTGTTGCACAAAAGCAAGTTCTTGTTCGTGCAATCTGATAGTGCCAGATTTGTACAGGGCTAAATGTGCTATGGTTTGCTCTATTGAGCAGGTATACCAAGCAGAGCTCTTCCCAAACACAGGTGAGATGCTCTGACCCTGAACTACAGCCAAGAATGTATCTGGAAACATGCAGGTCATAGGGTTTTGTGTGCTTAACCCAGCTTTCAGGTCCTTTCTTCCTTTTTCAACAGTAATTAGTATGGCATGAGTTCTCCTCCTTCCTTAGCATCAGAGCATGAAGACTGAGGGAAATGAACCTGTCACAGGCATGGCCAAGGGAGTACATGAATTTGGTGGGGAGAGTCCTGGCCTTAGTTTCAGATAGGCACAGTTTGAGCCATGATCCTGATGACTAACAAACTGTCAGCTATTTATCACTTTCAGTGTAAACTTGAGGGAATTGGCTGTGAGAAAACAGTGACAAATTCCCACAGAAAACTTGCATTCCACTTTCTGTTGCTGCTTGTCACTTCCCGGTTGCATTGAAACACCATTTATTGTTATCCTGCCTGGGTGTCCATGAAAATTATTTGGGTCAGGGCCAGGAGTATCCTGCTTTTCCTTGCCAGAGTCTTAAACTGAAGGGCCTCACTGCAGAAATAATATAAACAGTAAGCACTCAGAAGTTTTTAATCAAGAACCCTAAATTGTGAGATAGGTTTAAAATCCAGAGGTTATATTACTAAATGATGGTTTATAATGGTAAATAATTATTTATTTTGTCATCTGTTTGGTGAAACTGAAGAAGAAACTTGATTGAATTTTTATAGCTTTGCCCAGCAACCATGCAGGCTAGAATGTTGAGAGTCTTGTATATTTAAATTCCAGGATTTGGGACTTAAAAAACAAATTTTAAACCCCCCAAATTTTTCATAAGGGTTTCTTGCACTATAGATATTAAAAGTTTGGGGTTTTTTAATCCCCTCTATCTTTGGCAAGGAATTATGTTGGAAGCACTTCTTAAAATTACGTAATTTAAAAGCTAATTTATTTTTTGTTAAATGCAAGTATCCTGAAAAGTCCTACTTGTAAGGAGTAACATGGAGACTTACACTCAACATAACAGTGAGAAAAGACAAGACAGTGTTGTTGCTGCTGGAACAATCTGAAGAAAAAAGCTAGTCACTAACCACTGGAGCTCATAATTTCTCTATGAGCTGATTGCTTTTCTTTAACCTTTTAGAGGTTTCTTTTATCAGTTTGGACAAGGCTGAAAATATTCTTGTAAGAGTGCCAGAACCCATGGTAGCAATCCTAAATGTACCAAATACTATATTTTATGCCAGGCAGATACAGGCTGAAATACCAGATCTTAATTATTTATGGATTAAGGAAAAAGCATTTGCTTACTCCCAGATGGTTGGAGCTTCTGTTAAGTAGAGAAGAGACCAAATGCAACCAGCATCAAGCTTGAAGAGACTTATTATCTGAGCCTGACTTTCACTCCCAGGCTCCAGACCCTTTTGCTTAGACACATTTCAAGTGACTGAATCATCTGCACCAAAGACATGAGCACCCTTTGTTGGCTTACAGAAGAACATTCTTCAATAACACTGCAGTGAGGCATGCTCCCCCAAACATTTCCAAAACCTTAGAACTGGTGAAATGGTCCACACTTCATGCAGGGTTTTTTTTTTCCTACACCTCTCTCTGTTGTAAAATACATTTCATAGAAAGAAACTGTATTTATAGTTTCCTGTACAAAGAGAACCTGACTCATACCTAAAGTAATGGCTCCTTCCTCAATGTAGTGTTTTCTTGTGGTTATTTGTCTGCCTCAAAAAGGCACCAAAGACAAAGACAAATGAACTGAGTAGTGAAACCAACATCATGGTCAGTTTTCTTGTATATAGAACCCTTTCTGACCTCCTGGTCTCATTAGAACTTGTTGCTTAAAGGACCATCAAGGCATGCATGGAAAGCTCTCAGTAAATACCCCTGCTTCTTTTGTAAGGACACATCCTTGTTGCTGTAAGCCCCACAATGAGTTACAGAGCACAACTGTGATTTGTAGATGTGGATGCAGGTTACTTAAGCAGAAGCAAATCACAGTAAGTAGCCCTGATCCTCTGTCCAGTATGAGAAACTCATTTTTATAAGCTCGCATGTTCACATTTAAAGAGATTAACTTATCTGCAGAGATCTAAAACTTGTTAGTCCATGTTTGATGGGGTCAAGAGAATCATTCTTAAATGGTGCCAAGGGATGCACGAGTCAAGTGTGTGAGTTGCAGTATGTGCGCTGATATGTGTGTCAGCTACTGCCCTCTGCTGCACAAAACCAGCTCTTCCCACCAGCAAGTCAACCAGCAGCCTTCTAAGATCGACTACAATGTCCTCATGCTTCTGAAGCTGGAGAAATTACTTCTCACCTGCCATTAAGATACTCAGAGTCACCGTGCTTTGCTTTGAGCCCACCATGAAACTGGCGATAGTTTTCTTGCAGTGGGTGAGAGCCATTGTTCTGCCCTGGAGTCAGGCGCATGTGTAGGTCTCAGCCTGAACCATGACTTGTCTGCACTTAAGCTATCTTCACTATCACCTTAGCAACAGCCAGAGACTCCAAATCTGAATCCATGTATGAATCCTGGGACCTGTAGTGGTAAAGGCTGTAGACACATTTTTATAAAGTCAGCATAATCCAAAAGTTCAAGCTTATGAGGTTCCTCACTTTTTAACCCCAAGCTGAGAAGGAGAATTTCCTTCAACCACCATGGGGAAGTTGTGTCAGATCCTGTGCTCAGCCTTTGCCAGACTATGGGTTCAGTCAATCACTTCCCCGTGTAGCAGTGAACAGCAAGACATGAACATCATCACCACATTTGAGAGAGAGGGAGAAGGAATATCCTACCTCCCTGAAGGTCAGTGTGAGGGTAATGCCTGTCATCCTCAAAGAACTGCCTGAAGGGCTCAAAAGTCCGAGGAGGGTTTTGTGGAGATTGAGTGAACTGAGAAACCGGCAACTTAAGAACAACACACATCTTCTATTAAATTTCTGTGTTTGGCAGTGTTTGAGGACAGAAATCATAGATTCACTTGTTCGATTATAACTGTGAAGGGGTTGGATGCAGGAAAAGATTTTTTTAACCTACCATTTGTTCAGTTCAGAGTCAGGATCTCTGCCTACAGGCAAAGTGGTAGTGAAGATGGATTAAGTAGGAGCAAATTTAGGCTCAGGCTGAGAAGACCCACACACTCTCCAGACTCCAGGCCAGGAGAAGATCTTGAAGTCTGCTGCTGCTGCTCATTCACACGTTGGCAAGAGATTACAGTCCTTGCAGATCTGCCAGGCAATTTGCTTCTCTGAATGCACCCTAACCTGACTCACCTGTAAATGACTTCAGCCAGCTGAAGTTGCTTCAAACATATTCTGCTGGCCTCGGTCATTCTAGTTCAGGTAATTTAAACAAGGATATTTGTTGTGAGCAGGAAGCTAGAGCTGCCAAAAGGGCAGTGAAAAATACCAAGTGTGCTAGGCTGAAGAGTAAGTCATATTACAAAGTACAATCACAAAGGGACATACATTCAAGAGCCAAAGACTGTTACAGTTAAAATAGCTCCTAATCTTTTCTTTCCTTAAAGATTTAAATTTGCATGTATATTTGTAGAAGTGTGCATGTACAGGACCTGGGGGTCCTGGTTGATGACAGGTTGGCTATGAGCCAGCAGTGTGCCCTAGTGGCTAAGAGAGCCAATGGGATCCTGGGGTGCGTCAGGAACAGTAAGGAATTGGCCAGCCCTTTTTCAGTGGTCTGTGGGGACAGGACAAGGGGCAATGGCTGCAAGTTGGAGCACAGGAAGTTCCGCACCAACATGCGGAAGAACTTTTACCCAGTGAGGGTGACAGAGCCCTGGGACAGGCTGCCCAGGGAGGTGGTGGAGTCTCCTTCTCTGGAGATATTCAAGACCCGTCTGGACGCCTATCTGTGCAATATGAGCTAGGGAGCTGCTTTGGCAGGGGGTTGGACCCGATGATCTCTTGAGGTCCCTTCCAACCCCTACGATTCTGTGATTCTGTGATTCTGTGATATGTACACAAGCCATGTGTCTGAACAAATGAGGGATTATGGAAAATGAATAAGAAAAATGAAATTGTTCACAACCACACCTTGTCAATTCTTCAGAACTGGAGAATTTTTCTCTTAGGAAATTGTTGTTTAAGACTTTCCCAATAGAATTCTAACAGATTTATCTTGCAAATGCTTTTATTCCTATTATATTTTTATTCTACCTGTTCTCCCTTCAAATAATTTATAGCTGCAGCATCTGGTATTCTGAACTGATTTGAGCTATCTTAATGTGGTCTGGTGATATGAATAAGATACAACGGTGTGGTGTGGTGTGATGCCATGTTTTCCCATGCATTTTCCAGTGTGTGGTTAAAACAGTCTGGGACAGTAAATACAAAAAAAAAAAAAAAAAAAAAGAAGAAAGTGGTGTGGCTGTGTGTGCATACTGAATTACTGATGACACAAGCAATATGCAACTCCACTTAAAAGGAACACTTAACCAGGACCTTGCAAGTGACCGATCATTGGTTTTAAAGGACTGAACATCTTTGGCTAACAATATTTCTGTCATTTTAAATTCACGAATTACTCTCCCAATCATTCACATCTCCCCTTCATAATTCTTCCAGTCTTACCAATGTGTTTATCATATACATGAGAGCAGCCAGTCCTGGATACAGCCTCCAAAGGCATGTTTAGGACCTAACCCAATTATGTGACAAAAAATGAACACATTTTTTTCTTGGTTGGAAGCTGGGTCTAGAATGACCACTGTGTAAATATGTTAAATGTGTAACTACACAGGGGGGAATTTGGTTGCACAGAGTCTTCTCTGGCCAGCATTTCAAAACACACTGCATCGTTTTTTTTACACATCTGGCCTCTGAAATAGCATGTGTACAAATTGTGATCTTTTGCTGCTGATCCATTGCTTGCCAGGGACAGTCACGTTACAGTTGCTCAGTGACCAAGGGGAAGGCATTTTTGCATGAGCATTGTAGTCAGAAAGTGGTTGCTTTGTACCAGTACAAGTCCAAGGTACATATAAAATATGAAGGAAGCTTGTCAACTCAGATTAACTTTGCAGACACCTCTTCTTCATCCCACACTGCAAAGGAAGGAAAAGAGTCTGGAAAAAAGAGCATTTCTGTGAATACATGGCCTTGGATATGTGCGATTAAACTATTGTTCACTGACTACCTAAAATGACAAAACAGAGGAAGAAAAGTTGCTTTGTTACACTCTGAGTTACTAAGTGTAGTTCAAGGGGAGGGAGGTCCTTACAGATAGCCGCTTTAAACACAGAGATGCAAAAAATAGACTCTAAAAATAACAAAGTGAGATTATATAAACAATTTCAACACCCAGCTCATACACACTATTAAAAGAATATGTTCTCAATGGCAGCAGCTCAAATAAATCACTCCTACTGAGGTTGCAACAGTAGTTCAGAGCCTGAATCTCTCCGCTGATTTAAGAGAAGCTGGAGTGCGTGTGGGTTTTTTGAGTACTTGTGGACTTGTTGCTAATGTAGAGGTTTTTAAGTTTCTGGGAAAAGTAATTGTGAGGATGGACATCATCTCTTTGTGGAGAATTGCCCAGCAGACTGGAGCTCTAATAATCTAAGTTTTCTAACCGAGTTAATAAAACCTGTATAGAAAATCAGGAGAGGTGAGACTGTGATGTTAGTTTTAAAGGCTGTGTGAGACTCTGTGAAATATCTTGTACAAATAAGTCCCTACTCATTTTAAGAGCAGTTATAGGATGTGTTAAGTACATTGACACTTTTTAATTATGGAAATGTTTAAGGGAACTTTTTAAATTCTGGTGAGATATAAAAAAAAATGAGTTTCATTTTCTCTTCAGCTGCATTTGGCACCTTACCTGTGTTTTTAGGAACTCTTTTCCCTTTGTGTCACTGAGTCTCTGATTTGTCACAATCACTGGTGTACCATTACTTCATGGAAAAAGTGCTGTATCATGTCTGCTGGAAAGTCAGGTGCTGGTTACTACTTTATCTTTCAGGTACAGAAAAAGAATTTGCTAAACAATTAAGGAAAATTATTTTTATTGAAGCAACATGTGCTATTGGCTTTTTTGCATATTCATTAGTCTATATTTCTGTGTATCTCCTTTTCCTTTGCTTTAAGAATGTGAATCAGAAGCATCCTTTGCTATGTTCATAGAAGTCACTTGTCACCTTGTTTCTTATGTACCTTTGTACCTACCACACTTCTGCTGCATATCATACTCCTTCTCACTAAAAATAAACCTCTTAGAATTCTGCCCAGCATTCATGTTTGATGTTTTGGGTTTTTCAACAAGATTGAACTTCATTCAACATTGCATTGCACACCATGTAACTATTTCCCTCTGTGGAAATCAAAATAAAATCAGTATAAAATGTTACCATGCTGATTCTGTAGCATTAGAAGACTGCATCAAAACAGTTCTAAGTGACCACACACAGCGGAGCAGGAGAGGTAGCCAAAGATTTGTAACAGTTCGGTATTTCCTAGTAATATGGTGGGACACTAGCTTCTATTGTTTAAGAAGGAATTGTGTCACCTATTGAATAAAATGATGGCTTGCATTTGTTTGTTGCTTGTCATGTAGAATTAGAGAGTGCATTAATCTGCCTGTTGATGTAATTTTGGTGTTCTTTTGCGTATCACTGAAAAGCAGCCACCTCTGGGGAGATGCATGGCAGCTGTGAATAGCTTAGGGCATTGCAATAGTGTGGGAACCAAGTGAAGAACTGTGATTTAGTGGCAACCTGGATTTTTTAACAATTACTGCTCAATAAGTTCTTTGAAATGGTGACTTTACTGCCAGTTGCAGCAGCTGCTGGACTCATACTCCCATAAGGAGAAAATTAGAAATACCTAATTCCTTCTTGATGTTTTGTTGTTGTTGTTGCTGCTTCAATAAAACAGCTGGCTATTTTTGTTTGGTTAGGGATTTTTTTAAAAATGGAAATAAAGACATAATAACAATAAAATATTTAGGAAAATAAACTGTTCTTAGCTACTAAGCAGACCCACACTCCATAGATACTTATTGTTTGTTACCTGCCAACACTCTTAGGTAGTTAGTCTGCTGCTTCTCTTTTTCTGCAAGTTTCATCTCACTGTTTCCAAAAAGCCAGATGCCCCAAGTTTCTCACAATATATTCTCCTTACTACTTCTTCAGTTTACTGTGGGTGATGTCAGCATTCACAAACTGCTCAATCTGCTAATCAATCTGAGCAGCTGGAAATGAATGTACTGTGTTAAAAAGTCAATGGGACAATATTATTTTAAAATAATTTTTTAAAAAATAAAAATGCTTGAAGCAAAACCATCATGATCTGATGTGTTCTAGTGAAAACAATTTCAATAAACACAGTGTGTCATGTTATATAATAACAGTTAAAAGCGGTCATTTGAACTCCCCATGGTAAAAGAGGTGTATATAAATGGCTAGATAGATTTTAGGTGGTTTGCTATGGGGTGGAGTCCAGAGAATAGCAGCAGGTGTCTATGCTCACCCAGAGAAGCTGGTGACAAGGAGAGAGATTCAGCAAAACTAGGATGACAAGAGGAGAGCCCCTTGAATTTATATTTCATGGGGGTTTTTTTTAGCACCCATTGAGCTTTTGAGTATTCAATGGAAGGATGCAGCATTTTCAACAAACGAAAGTGAAATTCCTTTTCCACAGGAATTTACAGTCCATTGATTTAGACTTCCTCCAGAGAGCACCACAACTTCCAAGCTGTAAGTCCACCTTCCCTTATTCAGAAGAATGAGCTTAATCAATGTGTAACTCTATCAGAATGCACTTGAGTGCAGTTCTATTCTCTGCAGAGTCATGTTTCTGCTAGAGGAAAATGCAAATGCATATATTAAAAAAAAAAGTCAGACAGAAAATAAGAATCCAAGACTTCAATCTGAATGCAAAATTAATTAATAACCAGCAGCACATTAAAATATTGAGAAAAGTACATTCCTACCACATCTATAAAGAAAGGAACTATGATTATCTGAGCCTTATGGGTGAGGAATTCAAGACATATTTTAGTTTATATGTTTCACTTAAAAAAAAATAGAAATAGCACTAATTCCTAGAAGTACTTCCTAAATTTCATTTCTGCTACTCTGTGATAATGGTCTGTCTTAATAATTTTTAGTAATTTTGTTTGAAGAAATATTTTCTGCGCATTTATTGATTCTCAACATAACAGTACTGAAGAGAAATTGTCTGCAATTAAAGTTAAAAAATAAAAAGTTCCTTATCCAATTCAAAATCAATTATAATACCCAGTATGAAATTAAAATAAAACTAAGTTGATGCCTTTCATGGTTCTAGTGGCTGAACAGTTCAATCTGAGCCCTAGACAATTAGATTTGAAGTCACTTCATTCTCCTGTAAGGCAAGAAATCACACTTGGCCAATTTACAAGCTGGAATCGTCTGCAGGTAATAATTGTCTGATGCAAATCAAATAATAGTTATTGCTTAAATGTGCTGCTTAAAATATATGTAGAGGATGCATTTCCTAAGCAGCATTGTTTTCATACAGACTCAACATATATATTGCGTGGGCACCAGAAAAGCAGAAATAACATGACTGTGAGGAAAGCTATGTAGCAGCAGACGATTATTAAGGTTTGGTCATTTTTACAGCCTTATTGCTCTGACAAATTCCTTTCATAGTCATGGTTTAAAAAAAAAATAAAGAAAAATAAAAGGAGGAGAGGAGGTCTTTTGGATATGTTAGTTTGGTTTGGCTGTAAAATGCACAGAAAGTTAATTTTACAGTCAGTCCCAGTGCCAAACATCTGTCCCAGGATTGCTGTCCTTCCAGTGAGACAACCTTCTGCAGCACTGAAGCCTGGCAAGGGAACTGAATCCAGTTTGTAGCTCCATACTGTCTTTTGGCTACTGTGGGGTCTGTAGTAGAAAATGATGCTTTGGGGCAAAACACAGCACTGTTAAATTAAGACTTCAGAAGAAACTGATGCTAGTGCATCTCACCACGCCTGCCTCCTCATTGTAGGAGAAAGTACATTTGGCTGTGGCATTTCCCAGGAGCAGTTAAATCAATGGATTGGAGAAAAGAACCACAAATGACCACTCAGCATTTTTATTCTGTTTAGTGGAGACTTATTTGCCAATTCTGTTTGTGCATTTTGAAACAAAGATGATCAAGTCATACACTTTCATATCCTATGACTTCAGTTTATTCTCCATAGAGCTGCTTTTCCACTGAGTTTTCAAAATATTCCATGAGTTCCATGGAGGATTCCATAGCTAGTTCCCCAAATACATAGGGTGTAATTCTTCCAGAGATTATGTTAGGGGAGAGTAAGTCATTACTGGAGTAGCAAAAGGGAGATAGCAGATTTCTAAGAGGAAGAATCTAAGTAGGCTGCCTAAGCAGACTTTTCAATTCCTTCACAGAATTTGGCATATAATTAATATCCACTGGAATGAATTCTGCTCCTACTCATCTCAGTGGGAGGTTACAAATAATTTTCACAGGCCTAACAATATACCTAAGGAATTTTGGAATGGATGTAAAGCATCAATCCACATGCCTCAAGCTGAAGGACCATGACTGTGGTGATGATAAACTCCCAGTGAACCCTGAACTTGTGGGTGATTTGCTGCTCTGTCTGGATCCATATATGTCCATGGGTCCCAATGGGATTCATCCCAGGGTACCCAAGGAGCTGGCTGATATCATTGCGAGACCTCTCTGCACTTGGGAAGGGACATCCCTGGCTACACATACAGACTGGGGGGTGAAATGCCTGAGGCCAGCCATTCTGAGAAGGATTTGAGGGTCTTGGTCAACAAGAAGTTAAACATGAGCCAGCAGCATGCCCAGGCAGCCAGGAGGGCCAACCATACCCTGGGGTGCATCAAGCACGGCATTGCCAGTAGGTCCAGGGAGGGGATTGTCTCGCTCTACACTGTGCTGATGTGGCCTCACCTCTAGCACTGGGTGCAGTTTTGGGCACCACAGTACAAGAGGGACACAAAAACACTATTTGAGAGAGTCCAGAGGAGGGCAACGAGGATGGGAAAGGGTCTGGAGGGGAAGTCTTACGAGGAGAGGCTGAAGTCCCTTGGCTTGTTCAGCCTGGAGAAAAGGAGACTGAGGGGAGACCTCATCACTGTCCATGGCTTTCTGACAAAGGAGAGCGAAGGGGCAGGCGCTGATCTCCTCTCTTTGGTGACCAGTGATAGAATCTGAAGGAATGGTATGAAGCTGTGACAAGGGAGGTTTAGGTTGGATATTAGGAAGAGGTTCTTTACTCAGAGGGTGGTTGGGCACTGGCTCAGGCTCCCCAGGGAAGTGGTCACAGCACCGAGCTTGACTGAGTTCAAGAAGCATCTGGATGATGCACTCAGCCACATGCTCTGACTTGGCCATCCCTGTGTGGAGTCAGGAATTGGACTTGATGATCCTTATGGGTACCTTCCAACTCAGGATATTCTGTGATTCTATGATCAATCTTCAGGACACTAGGAAACCTCTAGATAGAGAAGTTGGGAAGAGAATTTTCTGTGTTGGCAAGTCATTGAAATTATGTTAGAACTCCTGTCTCCATGCCCCAGTGTGGAACCATGCAGTGACACTGACTCCTGTCCTAGCAGGATTACAGTATCATACAACAGTATTCCAAGTTGACAGTCTCATCAGTACTACTTCAAGTCTTCCCAGTCTCTGAAAGAGCTTTTACAGACTATTTCTGGTTTTTCTGTGCAAGCCATGTCATCATCCCTCCAAGGACTAGGCTGCATCAAAAGCAACATGACCAACAGGTAGAGGGAGGTGATTCTGACCCTCTACTCTGCCCTCATGCCTGAAGTATCTTGTCCAGCTCTGGGTTCCCCAGTACAGGAAAGACATGGACCTGTTGGAGCAAGTCCACAGGAAACCACAAAGATGATCAGAGGGCTGGAGCACCTTTCATGTGAAGACAAGATGAGAGAGTTGGACTTATTCAGCCTGGAGAAGAGAAGGCTCCAGGGACAATTTAATGCAGCCTTTCTATATTTAAAGGGCCCTACAAGAAAGCTGGAGAGGGGCTGTGTGTTAGGGACTGAAGCAATAGGAGAAGAGGTAATGAATTTAAACTGAAAGGAGTAGATTTAAATTCAATATTAGGAAGAAATTCTTCACTGTGAGGAAGGTGAGACCCTGGCACGGGCTGCCCCGAGAAGCTTTGGCTGCCCCCTCCTTTGCAGCGCTCAATGCCGGTTGGATGGGGCTTTGGGCAACTTGGTCTAGCGGAGGGTGTCCCTGCTCATGGCAGGTTGTTAGAACTAGATGGACTTTGATGTCCCTTCCAACCCAGACCATTCTGTGATTCTACAACTATTCACTTCAGAATTTCTTGCACATTATGCTCATCTATCTAGGACTAGTCCCTTGTAAAGACAGGATACTAGACTACATGGACCACTAATTTGGCTTTGTAAGGTAATTCTCTCAAATATTTAATCAGTGTCATGCATGAGAGGAAGGAAGTATTTTTTAGTCTCTGACAGAAAGACAATTCAGCTATAGTCACATAAAGTCACTGACAGAGCTGGGATTCTGTATTTCACTGATCTGTATCAGATTTGCACACTTTTGTTTAACTAAGTGCCATCTCTGCTCATCTCCATCTGTCCATCATTTTCCTTCTTCTAAGTACAGAGGTTGGAGACTTGGGTATTTTTTCCCTTTTTTGAATCGCCTCATATCCAGGATTTCACCTACATATTCTCTGCCCATACATCTGACAACCCAGGTCCTTCTCTGTTATTTCCCCATCCTCCCTGTTGCTCACAGCACCTCCTAATTTAGTAGAATCTTCAGATTTAACAAATGTGGTGTGTACTCCTTCTTCAAGATCATTAATAAAAATGTTGAATAATGCTGGGCCAAATTCCTATCCATACAACACTTCCCCACAGCATGATATATTGCTGTTTAAATTGTTCTGCAGGGAGTGCTCCATTGCTTTATATAACCCATTGCTGAGGATGTGCCATAGTGTAAAATAATAGATAAGAGCAGACTAGAATATTCTGATATCTTGGGCTTATCTAAGTTGTATTTCAGAAGTTTCCTTATAGCTTTGAAGTTTGAATTGCAGGTGTACAATATCTTAATAGACAGGGGAGTCATATTAACGAGTTTGGCAGACCTTGGAAAATACAGATTGAGCCAACTGTTTGACTTTGGGAGAATGCCTAATGTTTTACTTGCACTGCTGCTTCTTTTCAAGAGAAGTCAGTGGTCATTTGGGAGGTCTGATGAAAAATGTTTGATCAGTGGAGTACTGGTGTTTCCGAGGAGGAAAATTAAAATCATTCTGGACCCCCAAAAGTGATTTGATTATAAGTATATCTGAAGTTATTCTAACTTGTATCTCCAGTCATAAAAGACTTGAGGAATGAGGAGATTGCCAAGGTAATGACATCCCTTTCCTCCCCAGGCACTTCCCTAATGCGTAAAGCTAAATAGCTGTTCCAAATAGTTGACTTTACCTGGGATTTCTCAGTAAGGTCAACCTCTTGTCAGATAGCTATTTTCTGAATGCAGCCTAACAGAGAAACTTAATGACCTCTATTTACTTCAAGTAGAAATCCATCAAAGGGACAATTAGCTAATTTTAAACATAAATTGGCTCCCTGGTGAGAAGCAAGCTTATAAATAAACCATTTCATTTGTTCACTGAACTAGACTGTCATGCAAGTGAAATTGCTGACTCCAAAGCAGACAAGCGATTTGAAATGTTTACACAAATGACTTCAAATTGGCAAACTTTTCTTGCCTTAAGTGCCCTGAAAGAAGGACTTAGGGGAAGAAACTAGGGGAAGCAGCTTCCTTGTCCACTGCTGATGTGCAGGCAGGATGTAGCCAGGCTCACTCCTCCTTTATCAAGACGTTCCACTGGAACAAAGCAGCCCAAGCTTTCTCCAGCGGTTCTCTTAGAAGGTGGCAAATGGTGCAGACAGACACAAGTCCTCAGCTTTCCAGTTTGCATGCAAGTAATTAACTTGTTAGCACTACACACAGAGGGAAAAGCAGGTTCATGCTCCCAACTACACTGTGCAGAATTGAGAAAGATTTGCAAGAAAGCTCCTCTGATTGCCTGTTGGCTTTCTCTGAGTGTTCCCACCACCATGGTACATGAGCACCTGTAGTCTTCACAGCAATTTTTTTCCAGCATGAAACAGTTTTCTGAAGGCTGGTTTCTAACAGTCACTGTGCCTCAGTTTCCTAAGTGAGGTGTTTAATGTGACTCAGGTTTCCATAAGAGGAAAGCAAGGAAGCAAGGTCCATATCTCAGGAGGCTGCCTTATGACACACATTGGAAGCCTTCATGTTCCTTCCAAACCAACATCCCTGAGAAGCAACATGTGCACTCAGCACGTCTTGCCAGTACTCATCACCTCAGTATTTCCACAATGTTAATGTTCAAGGGGTGAACATAGAAGAATAGCCTGAAGGTATTTAAAAGATGTCAAATAGGGCAACAGAGGAAAGGAGAGACATTGCAGGCCGGTTTCCAGTCCCATGAGATACAGGGATTGTGAAAATGTCTGATGAGACCCTGGTGCATTTTCAATCAGAGAACAGGATGGAGCCTTCCTAGGTCAGATGGGGGGCTCAAGAGGGAAACTTTATAGCTGTCGTTGTTCCGTCTGAATATAGCTCTCCAGTTTGCTGTGAGAAATGTTATCAAGACCAGAGATTAATTGCTTCTAAAGGCAGCCAAGTAACTGCTAGAGGCAATAAAAGGGGGAAGAAAGAAAAGATCCTTTAAGTAGAATTTAATGACCTTCTCCTGAACATTGTTTTACTTTGCCAGATTAATATATAGGCACTTGTATAAATGCAAGTGTGTGTGTGTGTGTGCTTGGGACTCTGTGTGACTCCACATGTGTGGTGAGGTTTTACTCACATAACCAGTTTGCTCTCTAATGCTGATTATCTTTGCTCAGAGGAACATGCCATGATTAAATCAACTAATCTCATCTAGACTAATCTGAAAACAAGAGCTACAACTGTTCCCACAGCTGGGAAACAAGAAGCCTCTATCCTGAGGTAGATTATCTGTGTTCAGTGGACTTTTGGGACCTTCATCATTCTTTGAAACAGGTGGCAGAAAAGTTCAAATTGTGACACTGTGCTTTGGTCTTTCACGCCTGCTAAGTGATAGGAAGGTCTGTTCATGCTGAAGATTTCTCACAGAAATATAACCTTGATGGGATTTTATGGGGCCATATCTGACACATCAATGCATTTAGGCATGATTTAATAAACTTGTGACTCAATCTATTTTAAAGTAGTGAAGTATTGTAACATTTTCAGCTGTGAACACTGAAATCTTTCCAACAATCACACGAGAGAAGGCACTAGGAAAACTCAATATGCAATTTTTTTCCCCCAGAGAGGTCAAACATAAGAAGAACTTGCTTTCACCACAGTTGTCTACTGTCTCATTAGCTACCCATAAATTTGATTTTTTAAAAAAAATTCACAAAAGTGCATCCTGGAGAGAAGGAAAGCTGAGGAACATCTGTCCTAACACTGCTGGGATATTTCTAGTATAGACAGGTTAGCTTTCTCTTGCCTTTCTTTTTATACAATCTGAGTTGATAAATGCCATTGCTGAAATTAATAGCCATTCTTCAGAAGTCACAGACATGGCAGAAAAAACCAATAAACACAATTAGTTCAGTCCTTATCCAACTCACACCAACAAATACCAGACCTGCACTTAGTGGAGTTACCTCCATTTACAAACCATTTACAGACACGATCAAGCATGAGAAACAGTCACTGATTTTTTATCCTTTTTTTTTTTCTTCCACTTAATCTCAACATTGAGAAAAGAACAAGCCTGCTACAAAAAAAGAGGCTAAGAATAGACCATAAAGTATGTTTGGTAGAAGAGGACTCATGCTCCCAGCATTTTGCGGAGAACCACAGCTGTGGGTCAGCACACATTCCCATAAAATGGTTATCAGATGCAAGTATGCAGTTTCCCAGCAGTACTCTGCGGTTCAGAGTTAGCAGCTAGCAATTCTCACCACACAGCTGAAGTCATTTCCCTGGGTTTGCCCCAGTTTTTTAAACAAAATGAAACACACTACAACTTCTGGAAAGCTGAAAAGATAAGCCATGAAACCAGTGCTCAATCTGGGAAACCTGAAGGGGGAGAAAAAATATAAGGTATTCAAAGAAAGTGCATAGCCACGTTCTGTCTTTTAGTGCATCTTCATTGTGACAAAAAGTTTATTTTCTCAAGGGCAAACCTTCTTCCCAGCTTGAAAATTTTAATTCTTATTCCCACTCTACAGGAAGGAATAACTGAGATATTCATATCAAAGTCACAAGCTAGGGTCAAAGCAAGGAACATCGATGCCATGTTCCCAGAGTTTAGCACTGTTTTTGTTTTCAGTGGGAAGAAAACCCATCTCCTGTTTCCCTTCACTGGATGATTTGATCATGCCTTTGAAGGATAGCACTTCAAGAGTGCTGCATGAAGTTGACTGACAGCTTCATCATGTGGTTGTCCTGGACCATTCTGAGATGTTGAATCTGAACTGAAATCAAATCCAAGTCCCTTCAAACTCTCTTTGACAAAATAATCATAGGTTGTTTTAATTGGAAAAGACCTTTAAAGATCATCAAGTCCAACCACTAACCTAGCACTACCAAGTCCAACCCCTACCCCATGTCCCTAAGCATCACATCTACATGTGTTTTCAATATTTCTAGAAGTGGTCACTCAACCACCTCCCTGGGCAGCCTGTTCCAATGTTTAACAATCCTTCCAGTGAAGAGATTTTTCTTAATATCCAGTCTCAACCTCCTCTGTTGCAACTTGAGGCCATTTCCTCTTGTCCTATCACTTGTTACTTGGGAGAAGAGACCAACGCCCACCTCACTACAATCTCCTTTCAGGTAGCTGTAGAATGTGTCCTCTAGATGGGAAACCATCTAGCTGAACCAACTAGTTCAGCTTATAACAATGGAGAAAAATTATAAAGGTTTTTTAAGATTCTGGTTGCAGTATGAATGAATATACTCATTGCTTTCTTGCAATGAGGTCACACTGCTTTGGGCATTCATTGGCTCAGACATCCTTGGTAAATACCCATGCAGGGAATGCTAAAATTACAATTTCTGCTGTTACCTTCCAAAGGAGCTGCTTAATCTGTTCTTAAAATGGGCTTGAACAGAAAGGATAGTGAATTAACTGTGAGTTAGAGAGGCACAGAAAGTGGGAAAAGAAAGGAAGCTTGTTGAATTTTGATGCCAGAGATGGCTAATTCCTCCCACCAGTCTTCCCCAATGGCATCGCTTGTCAACAAACAGACAATAGCATCCCTGAAAGCCAGTTCAAGGCAACTAAATCAGACATGTGCTCAGAAACACTTCCTGGAAGAATCTTTGCTTTTAGCCTTTGACTATAGGAGGGGGAAAGCCAACAATGTCTCGTGAAGTCAATACCTCCTAACTAGTGGTGTCACCTGAGGTAAAGTCCAATGAAAAGACTAGAGGATAAGATCACTCATAGCTCCTTCTGTTCTTCCATGTACATTCTGTGCATTTTGTACTTTACTCATTGGTGCAGGTTCCACTTACAGCTGGGCTGTGAGGTCCCTGGTGTTTGGTGTGCTATAGTGCTTTGATTCATCTGCCAGCTTTACCCTCCAGACCACTGCAGAATATGGATGTTCTACATTTCTTTTTTTTCCTTGAATGCATTATTATTTAATCTCATGACATAGATCAAGATAAAAAGAAATCATAATCTTTGAATTTGAAGATCATACAGAAAGGTTGTGAGACCTGATAAGAAAAAAAAGTTATTATTTTTATGATCTAAGAAAGTATTTACATATGCTAGAAAATTTAAAAATGATAGAAACATTCTTTAAAAATGAAAATAAGAAACTGGGGTTTATGAAATACAAATCTCACATTCTAACCTCAACCTCAAACCTAATTTGTAACCGCAGCCCCTTGTCGTGTAGTACCATCTTTTCCTAAAGAGATTCTGTAATACGGTTGTTATTATAATCTAGCTCCTAGGTAACATTTTTATCCATCAACCTCAAGCTACATTACTAATGAAGCAGCATTATTTTTGTTTTCCAGGTTTGGGGCAGGGGCTTTGCAGAGAAAGCAAAAGGGCTTGTTCCACCTTCCCAGAAGATCAGCTTGGAACAGGAGACCCTTCTACATCTCAGGTTACTCCTATACCTGTGAACCCCCACTTTGCAAAACCCCCACTGTCTTATCCACAGTGGGTTCTGAACTAATTAAATTTTGAGGAGCCTACTGGTCCTGAGTTGAAAGAAGCTATGTACACTAAGTTCATGGTAAATATTTCACGTGTTGTCTCCATAAGACACTAAAGATTATTATATCATGGATCAAAATACAAGTAAGAATTTACTTGACAGAAAAGAGAAAATGTTGTTTCTTGCCTACTTCATATAGCTGCTGAGCAAATGGATTTTCTAACCAAGGGGAAAAAAGAAACAAAATAGGATCTTACAGAATTCTTTTTACAGAACATCAGGCAAAAAAATATTCATTTCAGGCCAATGAAAATCTTTTATTGTGATAAAATAGTATCTCATAGGCAGACTTTTAATATGCTCTTTTAAAATCTACTTTTCCAGTATGGTTTCCTACTGATTTAAAAAGAGAAGTGAACTTCCCAACTATTTTCTTCTCTACTCTTCCCATTTTAGATGGTTCTTGCTGTCCACCAAGGAGAATGAGGCCTTCACACAATTCTGCAATCATGTTGTTGATTAGGATGATTTATCCTTTGTCCTTATACAGGGAGAGGAAAACAGTTCAAAATAAAATTAAAAAAGCTGTGTGAGAGAAATGCGCTTCCTCAGAGGATGTCTGATGTTCTTGCATTCACCTCTGTCCTTCCCACCAAAGTCAATGGCTAAAAGCTGCCCAGTGGCCGTGTTTTCTCAAGTATCTTGCTCATTTCCATGAGCAGAATTTGTCCCAGTGTAATCTGATAGTTTATAAAACTTATCAGAGTTTTCTGGATAAACACCAACCTGTTTAAAAGACTGTGGTCCCTCTGACTCAGCTGCTGTATAACTGTAAATACCTACTTCTCCAACATGCATGTCAACTGTCTTATGGATGAATATGAAAACAGCACCTTCACTGAGTGATAGATTTAGTGTTCCACCATACTGAGGCTCGCCATGAAGAGCTGTCCACCCACTTCCCTGTGCAGCAGAAAAACCCAAGACATGAATTCCTTAAGAAGTTTAGTGCATCTGAAATACCAAGCTCAGACACACATCCCTGTCCAGAAGCAACCAGAGTCCTGATTTAGAAAGCAGATTTACAGCTCTGTAAGCTTGGAGTGTGAACAGTAGCATTGTGTCAAAGGTCTCTGGACAATTTTATTTAAATACAACTTTTGTAATATTTCTGAAAATCCTGCAAAACATTATTGTCGTAAAAGAAGAGCGAGCTAAAATACCCAGTGATTAAACTTTTTTCCTACTGTTTCTCTTTCAAAAAACACGAGACAATTAATTTATACGCAAAGAAAACCTACTGCTCTCATAAATGCAAATGTTTGCTCTGTAGTATGTGCTTTTAACTGCTCGAAATACTTCAGATCTGCCCTTTTACAGCAGTTCAGAGATTACAGTATCTATCTCTTCTGTATTTTCACAGCAAATACCCAAAGTTTTTCTTATCAATATACTGTAATGATTTACTAAGTTCTAGTTAATAAGATACTTTTGTTTATATTTGTATTTCAGGATTTTTTTGCTAATTTGGTTATTGTTTAACAGTAACAGTTATAAGTGGATCCAAGTACATTAATGTTGTTTTATCATAGACATGTATAATCATAGAATTGTTTTGTCTGGAACAGACCTTTAAGATCATCAAGTCCAACCATTAACCTAGCACTGCCAAGTCTAACTACCAAACCATGGCCTTGATATAGATGTCAGTGTAGCAGCGATTCAAAAGTTATCAGAATTAAGCTAAATGGTGACTTTATGGAGCAGAGTACTCAGCAGAAGGGCATACTTCTCACACCAGAAATTCATTTCCTTCCACATCTACTGCAGCAAAACTGATATGATGGGTACAACCAGGGATTTAGATCAAAATTTGGACATTTTGAAAAAAATAATGGGTAAATCCTACCTTACTAACCATTTGACTGGTGTTCCTATACATATATAGCATCTGGTTATCGAGTCTGTGGCCAGTGTATATTTCATTTTCAGTGTGTTATGTCAAATCACAGGTGAAAGAAGGCAAAATGCAAGAAAGCCTTCAGAAATTTTAAACAAATCTCGTCTTCTGCTGTGGCCTTACTTGTGACATTTGAATATTTGACCACTCTGTGTGGCTTTCTATTGGCGTATCTAACTTTTATATTTTTGGACAAGGCATTAGGATGCTGAGTCAAAAGACAGTTGTCAACATTGTAAACAGCGTAGGCCAGAAGTGGAAGCTTCCACGTGCCACAGACTGGAGATCTGTAGTACAGAGCTACTCAGACTCTGCTGCTTTTCCCATGGGGTGCTCAGGCTAAGTGTCTGTAGTACACTAAGACTCTTACATGTTATGGCTACAAAAAAGCTCATGGGCAAATGTCAAGTGGTAAAAGAAAACTGAATTAAAAGCAGTCATTCAAGGTGGAAAAGAGCTATTATAGCTTGGATTTCAACAGTCTTTTCTGATAGCTAGTAAAATATGTTTGTCTTTCCCTCAACGGAGACACCAAAAAACCTACACCTTACTTCTCTGAAGCTGGTTAGTACTAAATATTGCTTGGAAATTTTACTTATTCATCAGATTTTCTTTAAATTCGACAAAGACCTCAAACATTATTAGGAAATGTCAGACGGATAGATAGACACATGCACGCACACAAAGTATGATCAAACAAGCCTCATTTCCTTACAAGCCTGAGGTAAAAATAACATTTTGGAGTTTCCACTGCCAGCATTTTGAGCACTTCTCATTACAGGATCAGGAATGAACCTTGGCACTGCTGACTAGAGTCATTTATTGTAGACAGTGGAATTACTGTTTACCCTCCAACGAAATGTTTCCTTCTTCTTCTGGGCCTCACATGAGAAGTAGTCAAATTGCTTAAAAGCAGAAATCTAAATCCTACCATGGCTTTCAGAATCCCTAAATCTTCTGAAGGGTACAAAAAAAGTCGTAGGTGAGGAATAATTGATTTGACATGCTTAATCTGTTCCTTGGGCATGGATATGTGTGAGTATGTTGCAGTTCCCCACATAAATTTCCCCGCATAATTCCAGGTTGAGGACTGTCCTGTTGGAGATCAGCGTAGGTGAGAGGAACCTGGGGGTCCTGGGGGACAGCAGGATGATCATGAGCCAGCAATGTGCCCTCATGGCTAGAAAGGCCAATGGCATCCTGGGGTGTATTAGGAGGGGTGTGGTTAGTAGGTCGGGAATGGTCCTTCTTCCCCTCTGCTCTGCCCTGCTGAGACCACACTTGGAATATTGTGTCCAGTTCTGGGCCCCTCAGCTCAAGAAGGACATAGAACTCCTTGAAAGAGTTCAGCACAGGGCCACCAAGATGATGCAGGGAGTGGAACACCTTCCTAATGAGGAAAGGCTGAGGAAGCTGCGTCTCTTCAACTTGGAGAAGAGGAGACTGAGAGGTGACCTTATTAATGTTTAGAAATATGTAAAGGGTGAGAGTCAGGAGGACAGAGCCAGGTTCTTCTCAGTGATGGGCAGCGATAGAAAAAGGGGCAACGGGTACAAGCTGGAGCATAGGAAGTTCCATGTGAACATAAGGAGGAACTTTTTCACTGTGGGGGTGACAGAGCACTGGGACAGACTGCCCAGAGAGGTTGTGGAATCTCCTTCTCTGGAGACATTCAAAATCCTCCTGGATGTGTTCCTGTGTGATTTAGTCCAGGTGATGCTGCTCTGGCAGCGGGTTGGACTGGATGATCTTTCGAGGTCCCTTCCAGCTCCTAATGTTCTGTGATTCTGTGATTCTGTGATTCTGAAATCAACCCATTGACACCTACCACAAGTCCAGAGAGAAAAAGCTTGTGTAGGCATGATAACCACAAAGAAAACTTCTGATGATCTACAATGAACTGACTAGTGGAGAAGGTGATTACAGATCAATGAGTTTCATAGTAAAGTAACTGAGGGTTCACAGTGCAATGCACAGAGAGCAGCACTGCTGCTAATATAAACAGATCAATAACCTTTTTCACACATATGGAACTTTTACAATTACAACATGTGTAACCATATAAAAATACAAGACAGTCACAGTGTTTCCTTGGAACAGAAGGATAGCACAAAAGGAAGTTAAGCACAGCAATTAGTGGCATCTTACTTCTTACTCCATGTAACTTTCTTCTCCACCCCTGAGGTCCACCATCCATTTGCTCTCCTTCCCTGCAGCAGAGAGCCTCCAATATGACATGAAGGACTCTGACTTAGCAGCTGCCTGGGGAAGGAAGGATTTACACAAGTGTAGGATCCCCTCTCTCTGGTCTAAGCTCTTTCTTGCTCTGTTTCCCTGCTTCATATTTGTGAAAAATAGTTCTCTGCCCCCTCCTGCTGGCTCCACAACACCACCTCAGCCAGGGAAGGTGGCAACTATAGAGAGACACAGTTGTTCATGAATGTCATCAAGCTATTTAACAGCAGGATGCAGTGGTTTCAATGACATCAGAAACAGCATGATAAACTTTTCCAGCTGAATTCAAGTTGGAAGTCGCCTTGCAATGGGGGAACATGAATTTAACACAAGCAAAGTGCATGCTCAAGGCAGAGAGCAGAGAGAAAAACTTGGTTGCGTGCATCATCCTGGGGAAATATTTTCGCCAGAGAAGTACTACTGAGACAAATTTGAAAGGTGTGTTTGTACATTGCAGATGAACAATGGTTGAATTGTAATAGCAACTGTTTGGATCAAGCCCCCACTCCACCCAAAAAATACAAATCAGCAACTTTAAAGATCGCCCAAATTAGTGCTTGTGCTGATGAAACGGAAGTCATCCAAGAATACTTATAAAACCTCAGGCAAGGAGATGCCTGATGTCTCAGTAGAAAAAGTGATGAGCTTTTCTTCATATATCACTGACCTAACAATGAACTCAAATCTTGCAGAAAGCAGTTTGTACCTCATTGATGAAGTCCCCTGTGTTTGAGAAAGAAAACCAGCTGATGAAGCAGATGCAAGAGGCATGATTATTTCTAGCACCACACATCAGAAAACAAACTTTATGCTTGTTTCAAGTATTTCTTCTAGTACAAAAATGAGGTCTTTAAAAGCATGAAGTGATGCCCCTTGAAACTTTACCAAAAGGATTTTGTGACCAAAAAAAAAGGGGGAGGGTATGAGTTAAGAAATTGTGGTAACATGTATTGAAAACTGGTAGCAGTGACTTTTATTTGCAAAAGTGTCGCACCTTGTCTAGTGGAAAAGATAACAGATAAATTCTCTGAGCTGTAATTATGAGGGACATTTCTAAGGCCAGAACAAATTACTACAGCCATTTGACAACTAGTAATTATGGCTTTTCATAATTTTTGACAAAAAAAAATAATGAGAAGAATCAATAAGAGAAAAATTGCAGCAAGAAGAATTAGGAGAATTTGCAGAAAACTTGATTTCTCAGTGATTTTCAAATTTATCTATTAAAAACCAAAAGTTTAAAAAAAAGGTAAGTTCCCCAAGCACATGCAGGTTGAAATCAAAATGGAAGAACATGCCAACACTTCAGGAAATCAAACTGATGAAACTTTGGTCTATCTCCAAATGCCAACTATGAACATGAAACATCTGCCAAAGACAATCTCGATAACAGAAGCTGACACATGATTTGATGTGAGAGAATTTACTCCATTTTGGTAAGCATGGCTGAAATTTAGGCTTGTTCTGATAGAACTATGTATTCATCAATAAATTATTTACTGAAATGTGCTAATACTGTTTCATACTACCAGGAGTTCTTTAACACAGTTTTGTAGTGAATTACCTGATGATGCAAATTACACTCAGATCTATATGAGTGGTTACATTCAAGAAAGTCTATCTTTAGAGAAGTGCAGATTGATTGAGAAGTACATTATTTATGTCAGTAATATGTAATACAGCTACAAACTTCATTCACCACATTTTGGAAGCCAAAAGCCAAATTTTATCTCTACCAAAGACCTTGAAAATAGGTTACCTTGCAGTAGTTCATGGTTGACATGCAAATTCCAGGTAAAAAATTTCCTAGAGATCCACTACAGGGACCAGGAAGGCCAATAACTGCTCCACTATATTTATCCTCTACATTATGTCCTGATAACTCTTCCTTACCTCTGGTTAAATCTCTAAATAGAGATCTCTGTCTGTATCCTTAATATGCTTCCTTTCACCACATGAAATCAATGTGCCATGATGTATGTAGTTTCAGATCCCAGGCCAATTCCATCATCTGCCTGGCTGCTCTTCGCACTGGAATTATGTTCTTTTTAGACATAAATATACCCTTTCAAACAATTGATCTCCTCGATTGTAGCCTTGTGTCAGCTTCACTCTTTTCATGACATGCCTTGGAATGCATACTAATATTACACAATTTTAATCATATTCAATTTAGTAATGAGTTTGCTTACTCTGTTCTTTTGCCCCTCTTAAGACTCTCTGGAAGGCCGCACTAAGCACTGCTGTAGCTGTTTCTTAGTTGTAATTTAATATCTCTTCACCTTTTTTTAACTCTCGTTGCCCCTGTGGTCCTCTGTTCAGTTTGTGATATAATTTGTATTTCAGCATCACCTCCCTTTAGGGCAACAATTCTAGAAAATTAAAGTATTACAGATTGCTGCTAAAAATTACATAAACAGCTGACCACTGAAAAGAAATGTCATGAATTGGACTGATAGGAATCACAGGTCATCCATTACCCATGAAGTGCATTGTCTTTTGAGGCCTCTTCCTTGGATAATAAACTAATCTATCATATTAAAGTTTCTTGTGGGGGCACTTAGTACTTGGCAGGTACAGACAACAGAAGGACTCTCCTGCTTCTGACCACCCCATGTTCTTATGGTCTGTCTGCCACAATTATTGAAGGAAAATTTTTCATTAGCCACTGCTTTCAAGTATTTTCTGTATAATGCTGAAGTGCTCAGAGGAAAGAAAAAGAGCTAATAAACAAAAACACTGACAAGATAGCAGGTCTAGTATTCCTTGAGCAAGAAGTGAATTTACTTAATGTACAGTAGGACACAAAATAATGATCCGAGTTCTACAGCAGCTTTTGTTCAAGAGTTCAGCTGGTGGGTGAGGTGTCTGCAGTTAAAAAGAATGAAATACCTTAGAGGCACTACTTCAGACAGTGTATTTTTAGCCTACTGAGCAAGAGAAAAAAAAAAAAGAATATGGCAAACATTTCCCAAGTCCTTGTTTCTTGTATGATCAGCCTGACACAAATATCAATTGAAATACTTAGGAAACAGTCTTGTATGTATTTGTGCACTAAAATTGGTGAGGTCTTCCTAGTGTAATTACTCAGGGTTTTAAGATTATCTGCAGTCACTTGCATTGATAGGGTATTTCATTCCACATAAATTCCTAGGGATGTCTTTTCTTTTCCATTCTTTAATAAACCCATATTCAGACTAAAATCCTAGTTGAACTGAGGAAAGGTTTTTGAGCTTAGAAACCAGTCAGAATCAAAACTTTCCACACCTACAGGTGAGCTACAAGAAATCTCATAATCCCCCTCTGAGAACACAGTATGTGAGTATATGAATCAGGTTAGACCAACTCAGTGGCTGAGATGGATAGTGGTGTCCTTGCATTTAATAAAAATACCTCTATTTCTTTTTGTTCTCATAATTTTTTCCAATCACTTGGAAACTGTGAAAGCTTCCAGCATCTATAATGTCTAGGGAGAAAGGAGTTCTTCACATCTGAGTGAAGAAAAATCATCTTTTGGTCTATGAACCTACTGCTTGGTAGGTTGATGTACTAGTTCTTGTACTAGAAGAGACAGTGAACAATAATTTCCTATTCACCTTCTCCATGTCATTCATGCTTTCACAGATCCCCTTACACTCATCATTTTCCAGGCTGAAAAGTCCCAGTCTATTTATTTGTCTTCATATGGAAGATATTTCATGCCTCTGATTACCCTTGTTGTCCTTCTTGAAAACTTTTTGAAGGCATGGGGGAGAGAGAGAAGGAAAGCATCCTAAGTTGAGCACCATAAAAAAAACCATGCAGGCATACATGGATTTTACAGTAGTATAATGCTTTCTGTTTTGTTTCCTATTCCTTTCCTAATGCATTCTGATATTGTTTCCCTTTCTAAGAACTACTAAGTGAGGAATTAAAAATTTAGTCAGAATATTTATTACAACCTCAGGCTTTTGTCTCTTGGTGGTAGCAGTGAGTTCAAATCCCATCATCCTGTTTACAGATGGATTTTGACACTCATCTTTGTTGCGTTCTTTCCTAAAGTCACAAAAAAACCCCATGAAGAAGTAATCTTTAGCTGTGATATTGCAGAGAAATCAGCCAGTCAGCACGATCTGACATGTCACATCATCTCCTTCCTTTCCACTAGTCCAGTTCATGCCATGTCCACAGCATATCTCTGGAACTTTTGACAACTTGCTTAGGATTGAGGTCTGTTGGCAGTGGGGATGAAGAACACTGCTTTGCTCTGCATTCCACCAAAGCTGAGGAAAGAGGTGACCAGCTGTTCCCTCCTGCCAGGCAACAACAGTTTTTATGAGGGTGAAAAAAAAAATAAATCTCTGGATCTTATTCTTGCTCCACATTTTATGTTCAATACTGAAAAAAAAAAGAAGCAGGTGACTAACCAGAAGTGTTTGAAGTCCAGCTGGGGCTGTTTGGAAGGATATATGTCGCCTGTAGTTGTGAAGTACTGAGGTGAAGGGGCAATTTAGAAGGTGGCTTCTTAATAAGTCAGGTTTTTTATAGCTTGAGTAGTTTAGCCTCTATCAAATGCATATCACCTGTTGTCCCTTATCAAGCACGCCTCTGATGGTTTTGATTCACTTAGTTCATTCTTTTTTACCATACAAAACAGCATTGGTGGGCCTGGTCTCATAAAAGCAGATCTCTAAGGCCCTCAGGGCACAGGAAACCAGCAAATGCATGTTAAAAAAAAAAAGAAAGAAAAAAAAAGAAAGAAAGAAAAAAGAAAGGGAAAAAGCCATATGACCTAGCACAGGAAACAAATCTAATGAAGGAATGTCCTCAGCTTTCACAGGAAATTATTTTCATTTTATGCCATTTTCTGCCTCCATAAAAAGTAACAGAGTTGACCTTCTGTGCTCCTACCTAACCTTTCGGCATCAAGGACTGGAGACAAGAAGTGTTGCCTCGACCAACAAGATGCTAATCCATTAACAGAGAACAGACTTTTTTCATCATGGGCAGCTTAACTGTCACACCGCAGCCAATATTTTCTGAAGCAGAGCTTAGTGGGTAATGGGAATATTTGCTGGTTTATAACTAAATTGAGATCTTTAAAAGGTGCTTCATTTTTAGAAAACTACTGAGCACTTGCTGTCTGGCAAACAGATCCCGACTGGAATATTCAGGATCACCAACTATTGCTTAAATCCTGATAGGTTGTACTAAACAACGTAGAGCAAGACTGTAATAAGTTACAGGCAGTTCCAAGTAGGGAAGGTGGTTTAACCTGACACTTTTTGTCATACACATAATGCTGATTTTGTTTGGATTTGATTTAGGGCAGAGGCTGAAATAACGTTTTTATTTTCACTTCCTGTAGTCAGCACCCTAGTTTGCTTTAGCCTTGTGAAGGTGCTCAGTATCTTCCTGCATGAGAAACCATGTATTCACTGCTTTTATTGCTAATATGACAACTAAAGAAGAAATTGAATTGTGTATGGCCTGATGCAAAGAAAAATAATCCCACAGTGTGTTTAGGTTTTGCTGTTAATGCTGGACCTGTTGGTGATGCAAAATCTTGTGGGTTTTTTCCCTCATGGTAGAAAAGCTCAAGAAGCTAGAAATAACAGCAATAAAATTACTTGATGTCAAAATGTTATTTCTTAAAGTAAGTACTTCTGGAGATAATTTTGCAAAATGCCTTGGGTCAGGAGGTGAGTGCTCATGCACGTCCCCCTTCATTAGTTAGACATGTTAAAATTACAGAAAACAAGCCTCAGAAACGCAGTTCAAAGGAAGCTTTACAGGGAATCGATCATCAGCCTTTAAGAAATAACTTTTACTGCACCATATTCAATCTCTTTCTGAAACTTTCTGTGACTCTCAAATTAACACCAGTGCAATGAATCTTTGTAAATTAATGATTTTAATGAGTGAACAAGAATCAATCAGTGTCCCTTGTTTCAAAGCCACTAATAAGAACTTAAACCAAGTATAAACCTCTGAGTCACAGTCTCTTGCTAATAACATGCTTTTTTCTTTGAAGAGAATAATTAAATCATCACCACATTCCTTTTTCTCTGTATAACTTCCTGTATGATATGAATTTAGATCAAAACATACCCTTTCTCCCCTAAGGGTTCTTTGTTATATCGCTTTGGAAAATTATTTCATGAATGACTTTTGTCCTTGAAGGCATACAAATCAGGCAAGGAAGTTAGCAGCGCTGATTGATTGCCTGAAACTCAAAAAGACTTGATAAGCCAGACACGCCCTAATATTTTACAGCTACGTTAGCACACAGATCTACAATAAGCTCGTTATAAAGTAGGAGCTCTAAATATCCAGACACCAACACAAGGAGTACAACAGGCTTCACAGCAGAGTGGGGTATGTCAACAAAACAGCCATAACCAAAAAACACAGAACATCCGGATTGTATTTAGTAACGCAATATCCGACTCCAAAATATATGTGAAATTGAGGCGGGCTCAAAGATGCTAGAGGAATAAAATTTTGCCTTCAAAATGGTATAAGACTCTCAGAAGAGCAAAAATCTAAATGAAGAGAAAGATACATTAGACTTTTTGTGTGACTGCGGACCCTGGGTCATAAAGAAAAAATGTATTGTAGCTGGTTAAGATTACCGTTCTCCAGATCAGGTAAAGGTTGTTGAACACAGAATGTGGAGAAAGATCAGAGGCAACCCAGGTCTCATAAAATGGTGATAATGGGTGACCTTTGTAACCTGTGTATAAACTGGTCAAATGTCACAATGGGAAAAGGTTAACAGAAGCAATTTCTTGATACCTTAAACTATTGCTTCTTGCAATAGCTATTAACCTACTGTATTTCCATCTGCCAGTGTGTTTTTAGTTCAAACAGGTAGTGTATTATTACTAACAGCTGCATATCCAATATAGCTATGGGAGTTCATGGAGTATGTTGAGGTCAGAGCACCAGGGGAGTGAATAAAGTGCAGAACCACATGTAAGGTGACCTGGTTTCTATTCCCCGCCCTGCCAAAGATTTGCTGTTACCTTGAATTCAGATTTGTTGGCTTCTTTAGGCTTTTATCTTGCTATCTCAAAAGGAGTGTTGTCCACTCATTGAAGGCTCCGGGAGTATAAAGTCACTGATACGTAGGGAATTTTGAGATAGCAATGGTCGGTAGAAGTGCAAAACATCACTATCCATGCTGAACAGATACTGTTTATGGTCTGTGATTGCCTCTAAAAGGATGTCGTCTTTCAGCAGATGGTCTAAATCAACAACATTGTCTTCAATTAGACTAAAAATACCGTGACTGAGACCAAATACATGAAGTCCACTCAGTCATTGACATCGTGGCAGATTAATCTTCTTTAACAAGGGAAAAGCATACTCTTACTTCAAGTGGTGATGGAAAGAGTCTGAGAAGGCTCAGCATAGTGTCAGGAGCTTCAGCAAACTGTTTTTGTGCTTGCCACAGTGCACAGATGGAGAGCGAGCTGGACATCCTAGCTCCCTGTGGGAAGGAATCTGCAAACTATGAGCATTTAGTTCCTCATAATGCATGACTCCAACTATCAGCTGGTCAACAGGTTTTCTTCTGCCACATAGAAGAGGGACCCCTTTGTTCAACATTATGGCTTTGCTTTGGTTGTCAAGCCATGAAGTTAAGCTCACAGCCATATTTGTCTCTATGATGAACACAAACTCCCCCAAACTCTCACATTCTCCTTCTACTTTCAGCAAACTAGCTCCCACCTCTGGATCCTATTTGTGTAACATTTCCAAAAAACATGATCTATATACCCAAAAACATGAACTATATCCCCAAATCTCAGCTTTCTATTTTTATCCTGGTTTGTTGATCACTTTACACCCCAACTTTAAAATGTGTTTCTTTCTTCTTAGGCTTGAGGCTGTTGATTTGGCACTTGAAATGTCTGTGTGTAAGTGCAAAGTTGCAACCTCACACAAAATAGATTGCACATACATTTTTCATATGTGTATACTATTTGACTCTTTCATGCTGTACAATTAATGCCACCTACAGCCATGAATACTGAGGAGCTTTTATTTTTGAAATACGTGCACTAAAATCCCACTTAGTAGATTTGTCTCCCTATAGCTTGAGCCAAATGACCAAAACGAGAGCCCTGATTCATCTCTGATCACAGACAATAAATTTTCTTGCTGGATTCAGCTTAGTGCAACCAGAACCTATTTTTGGGGAGAAGGAATATTGTCTCTTTCTGGGCTACTGCCCTGGGAAAGGGGGAATTTTGTAGACTGGTATGCATTTCTTTAAAGAGTGCCTTTTCTTTTTAATTATGTTTAAAAATGGAAGGAAGTGCAAACAAAGCTTTCAAATACGGATATGTAGAAATAGGATTTCAAATCTATTTTGGGTCTGTTCCTACAAAGAATAAATGGATGCATAGCTTTGTGGAGACTCATGCCTTGTGCTCAGTTTCTGCACATTCTAAGCTCAAGTAGGATCAGACCTTTCACTTTGAAACACACATGTTCTTATGCCGTAGAAGATGGAGGGACCTTCAGTTAATTGTCTTTCCACCTAGTGCTGTATTTTTTTTATAGGAGGCAAAATGAATTGCCCCAGCTGGAAAATATTAGCACTTAAATTGGCAAGAGATGAGATAAATTAAAGGAAGAAGTATATATACAGCAGAATGTATGTTTATACGTATGCAGTTACAACTGCAGATGCATTCAAAAATCTGGGCCCTTTATTACGTAATGGTTAAAATGTAAATTCAGCTTCCTGTTTGCTTCAGTGCCATCCCAGAGCCCACATGCTTCATTTATGAACATTCTTGTCCAAGAGCTGCCACAAGCTCGAAAGACAATAACTGGACCATGCATTGGGAAATCAATTGACTGGATGCAAACATGATGTATATCCATTTCTTTTTGCACATATGATCTGTGTACATGCACAGTGACTGACTGCACCAGAACAGCACTGCTTATTTCTTCTAATCACAGAATCATAGAATCACAGAATGCTTTGGGTTGGAAGGCACCTTAGAAATCTTGTTCCAATCCCCTGCCATAGTCAGGAACACCCTCCAATAGGCCAGGTGGCTCAAAGCCCCAATCCAACCCGGCCTTGAACACTGCCAAGGAGGGGGCAGTCACAGCTTCTCTGTGCACCCTGTGCCAGGGCCTCACCACCCTCACTGTGAAATTTTTTTCCTTATATCTAGTCTAAATCTACCCTCTTCCAGTTTATAGCCATTACCACTTATCCTATCATTACATGCCCTTGTAACATATACCTCACCAGATTTTCTATGTGTCTCTTCCAGCTACTGGAAGGCCACTATAAGGTCCCCCTGGAGCCTTCTCTTCTCCAGGCTGAACAAGGCCTTCTGATCATCTTTTTGGCCTCCTCTGGACCTGCTCCAACAGCTCCATGTCCTCCTTATGCTGGGGACCCCGGAGCTGGACACAGTACTGCAGATGGTGTCTCTCAAGCGCAGAGTACAGGGTCAGAATCACCTCCCTCAACATGCTGGCCACTCTTCTCTTGTGCTTTGCTAATGTAGCAGTGGATCCATATTCACCAGGTCTTCGCCTTACCTCCTCACAGATTACTACCTCCCCAGGGAATGGTCCAGTGCTCTTCTGGGACATGATTTCATGCCCAGAAATCAGGACAGCCTTCAGGCTGATTAACTTAGGTACTGTGCCCTGCTACTTACACTGGTTCCCTCCAGTGTGTCCATACTGCCTGCAGTCACCTGCTACCCTGTCAACCCTCAGGCTGCCAGAGCTGAGACCCAGGAAGTTGTATCACCCCCTCCTTTCTCCTGTAGAGCTCTCAGCCAAGGAGAAAATCTTGCCTCATGGCTCGTTTTAAGATATGTGAGTAGGATCTGTAGAAGTTGGAGAAGGTTGCAGCTTCTAAAGTAGGTTTGTATAATATGCTGCTCTTCACAACAGAATAAGCAAATTTATGAGAGAATATAAATACAGTGCCTATAAAGACATTTCACAGTCACTTTTTAGAGTATGACTGCTCTTTAAAATATTTAGAGGTATTTTTTAATATTTTATTGGATATCCTGGTTTACAAGTAAGTGCCTAAAAACCTCACAATGTAATGCTTGACATTTTCTTGCCAATATCTCTAACTTCTAGTGTTTCAAACTGTGTTTCAGCAATAATATCAACTGAGTTTATTCAGCTCAGTTTGCATCCTCTGGAACAAATGTGAAAAGCCAGAATGAAGATTCCAGTAGAGCAATGCATACATTAGTACCAGCCAAAAAACCAGGAATCCTTCCATTTTAAAAAAAAAGGGGGGAGGAGTGGGAGGAAAAAAACCACCCTTTTGGGGGAAGGAAGAAAATACCAGTCATGCATTGGAATGGAAATTCAAGACTACGAAATTTGACATGCAAACTGGCTCTCTTCCCTTTGTAGATAGTTTGTATTATTAATTATTCACTGGAGAGAAGTCTGACATTTAAAGATTGCATTTTTCATATGTATCCTAATTTTTAGATGAGACAGGTTGCACTTTTTTTTCTTCAATCTCTGTCTCAGTGTCTCAGGGCTGTAATGAAATAACTCCTAAAAAAAAAGGAAACAGTGTCTTTGTTTTATAGTATGTGATAGCCAGTGGGGAAGTCAATTCACCTGGGAAACTGAAGAAAGTGAGGCCATGTTAGCATCTTTTAAAAAACGTTGCTACTTCAGTTTGTTTCTGCTGAGCCACAGCCTCAGTAACTGCTTGTGTATTTTGCTGTTTCTGTGGTTCAGGAGAGATGAAAATAGATTTTACCGTGGAACGGAAACTCCAAGGATTTGTATAAATTGCAACATCTCAGAAGAGGAGATGAAACTTGTTAAAATGTGCTAATGAGATTGCAAGTAATCAGAACCTGTAGTTCAAATTCCTGCCCTGGATTAGAAAGGGAGTTACTGTAAAAATGGTTAGTCTCTCATGAGAAGTCTAGCCTTGACTTCTCATCATTCATGAGAAATTCTTCTGAGAAGTGTTCGACTGGTTCAAAATGCTAAGACAGTGTGACACAGTGATTCCTCACCTAGGGTACCATGCTGAGTTCAAGCCACAGTGCAGTCAGTTGTAAATATTCTTCCAATTCAGTCTGGTGTCAAGAGGAAATATTGCAAACAGCACTTAATATAGGGCTGGTGACTCAGCTTTGCCACGGAGGTCCAGGTTTAATGGTTGGACTTGATGATCTTAAAGGTCTTTTGCAACCAAAATGATTATAAGTGTACTTCCTTCAGATGAAGGAGAAAAAAGAACCCAGGCTCCTTCTGCACAGATCCCAGATAAGGATTTGACCCTGAGAACTTTGGTTAGAATGGAATGTCTTTCTCGGTTATTCCATAAATTAGGTTTCTCTATTAATCCACCATTATCTCCCCACCGCCACCCAGAAAAAAACACAACTTATTAGTGTATTTACATTTAAAATACCTAAATCATTATTGCTGCCTAATAACTACTAGTTTACAGGGAACTTTAAAAAAAAAAAAGAAGTCATTCTATTATTTTTCCCAGTCCAAATTACATGTGGTAGTTGCTATGTGATTCTGAGTTTCTGCTTAGTTTCTAGAGGACAGGAGGAGTTTCACTTGCCAGTTGGGGAGGCAAATCACTCTTTTTAGCTTTGGAGCTCCATGTTGTAGCACCTGTGGGGCCATAAGATTTGTAGGCAGTGAAAGAAATTTGCTTGAATCTATGTGGTGCTTCTTTGGCATCAATTTCTGGTGGGGACACTATATACATTGGAGTCCCTAAGGCTGGGCCTTGAGAGGAAAAGAAGTTGTGCTGCAGTGAAGCAGAGAAGGTAAATGCTGCCTCTGCTCCTGACAGCAGCTGTAGACACACCGGTGGCTTGTGAGAGACTGAGAGCAAAGGCCTGTGAGAAACCTGGGCTCCTCAAATGGTGGTGAAACAGAAGTGCATCTAGTGAAGAGCACCTGGTAAGCCTCCAGGCAGATCGTTACTGTCAAACAATGGAAGTGCTGTTAAAAGTGAGTGAAAATGAAGTCAGAGAACAGCTCATTGTTGTTCATCTCCAGACAGCCCTTTATGGTAAAGGCCCTGACAGAGCAATAATGCTGGCAATGCACTCCAGATTTTCAGAACAGCAGCCAGATTTGAGAACTTCAGATCCTCAAGCTTCACTGTCAGATCACTGAATGATCCTTTCTTAAGTCCTGGTTTAGTCTCAGTTGCCTCTTTTCAAATCAAAGAATGTTTTAGGTTGGAAGGACCCTTAAAGGTCATCTAGTCCAACCCCCCCTGCAGTAAGCAGGGACATCCTCACTAGATCAGGTCACTCAGAGCCCCATCAAGCCTGACCTTGAATATTTCCAGGGATGGGACATCCACTACCTCTCTGGGTAACCTGTTCCAGTGATCCACCACCCTTATACTGTAGAACTTTTTCCTAATATCCAACCTAAATCTATCCTTTTCTAGTTTAAAACCAACACCCCTCATCCTACTGCTACATGCCCTCATGAACAGTTCTTTCCCAGCTTTCTTATAGGCACTTTTCAGGTACTGGAAGGCCGCTATAAGGTCCCTCCCAGAGCCACCTCTTCTCCAGGCTGAACAAGCCCAACTCTCTCAGCCTGTCTTCATAGGAGAGGTGCTCCAGACCTTTGATCATTTTTGTGGCCCTCTTCTAGATGGTGACAGCACCTCTGAATTGTATTTAAGAGAAAAAAAAAAAAAAGCAGCTGATTTTTGCCACCAGAGAAGGGAGTGAAAAAATTTAAGAAACTGTGCAGAGGTCAGCAAAGAAAAGCAGGTGTGTGTATAATGTAATTTTTTTTTTTAATTTTTAGTCTGTGTTGAGTCTGTTTTGCCCATGACGCTGATTACAGAATGATCTCTCCCTGTCCTTATCTCAACTCCTAAACCTCTCAATACATATTTTCTCCCCTGCTTAGCTGAAAAGGGGAGTGATAGAGCAACTTTTGTGGGCATCTGGCCTTTTTTTAAAGTGGCTTGATAATGTTTTCCAAGTGCTTTAAAGGAAAAAGGTATTTGCATTCATGTTGGCCTTCAATATTCACACATTTGGGGGAAGTAAGTGTTTGGGGTCATAACTGGTTACTGTGACCAGCCTTTCTCAGCTTATACATCAGCAGCAATTCTTTTCCAAAACAGGTCCTGAAGAACAGCCATGTAAAGAAGCACAGATTAAAAAAATTCCTGTATCTCTTGAAGATGAAAGAAAAAGAGGAGATGTTTATAATTACCTGACTTACACCAGTATCACACTCAGGCATGGATGCTAAGTCTGTTAACATTAAAGGAAGTTTCCTAAGTGGATGTGGGTAGAGAAGAAACGAATCAGTCGCGATGCAAAAACTCTGTGGGCACTGTCCTCTGAATATTCCCACAAGATCAACACACCAAACTGTGAATACCAAACTGCGTTTTTAAAAATACAAAATCAAAAGAGTTGAGCCTTAAGCCAAACTTTGGATCTGGAAACCTCTGTAATTTGGGGTAAATTGAATCACTATCTGAACCCTGCGGCTCAGACCTCTTCCTAAAATATAACAGTTGACCTCCATCTGCCCTTAGTGTGTCCTCTTCTCTGATGACTGGATCTCCTTCACTTGCTGCCTCAGAACAAGGTTGTACCAGAGAGCTCAGAGATGATGAAAAGTAGAAGCAGCAGGAGTCTTTTTTAATGTTATTCTACAGTATGTTTTTCTTATTAGAGCCTGAAGAAATTTTAACATTCAGTCTCGGTGTTGTTCCATCATTATGTCTTATCTTTTGAATAAACACACGATAATAATAATAACCACAACTTTCAGTGATGTTTATTAGCATTTGCACTAAAACTGTTGTGTTAAAATTAACAGCTTTATTTTTATGAAGTATCATCAAGATCTGCTAGTCACTGCCTATTGTAGTGATTAAATAAACAAATATTCCACCACAATTTCCACCATTTCCAAATTTTTGCAATGATTTTTGGTTTCATCCACCATGCAGCATTACTTTCTCTGTTGAAAGTCCCTGGATCTTCTTTTACTATGGCTAGAAAGCCTCACAATAACATGTTTACCACAAGATAAAAGAGTTTACATTTCAAGGATCCAAGACAGTTGTAGAGTTACTTTATTTCTGTGGCATTTGATTTGCCTTAGAAAGTTGGGAATTGTCTTATATTTATGTTAGAAGTGTTTTGTGATGGGGCTTTAAACAGGTTCATGGAGTCAGTGTTCTGCAGATCCTTCAAAGTAGTCTGCTGGCTTTGCTGTCTATGATAGGGAGCTTGACAAGCTTGAGAGATGGGCTCATGCAAACTGCATGAAGTTCAACAAGGTCAAGTGCAAGGTCCTGCACATGGGCTGGGGCAATCCTAAACACAACTAAAGGCTGGGTGGAGAATAGATAGAGAACAGACCTGAGGAAAAGGGCTTAGGGGTGTTGGTGGAAGAGAAGGTCATGACCCAGCAACATGCACTTGCAGCCCAGCAACTGTATCCTGGGCTGCATCAAAACCAGCATGACCAACAGGTTGGGGGAGGTGATTCTGCCCCTCTACTCTGCTCTCATGAGGAGACTTACCTGGAGCACTGTGTCCAGCTCTGGGGTCACCAGTACAAGAAAGATGTAAGTCCAGAGGAGGCCACAAAGATTGTCAGAGGGCTAGAGCACATCTCCTATGAAGACAGGCTGGGAGAGTTGGGATCATCTCATCATGGAGAAGAGACCTTATATCAGACTTCCAGTACCTGAAGGAACCCTACAGAAAAGCTGGAGAGGAAATTTTTACAAGGGCATGGAGTGATAGGACAAGGAGTAATGGGTTTAAACTAAAAGAGGGGAGATTTAGATTAGACATTAGAAAAAACTCTTCACTGTGAGTGTGGTGAGACACAGGAACAAGTGTCCCAGAGAGATTGTCTATACCCCCTCCTTGCAGTGTTCAAGGCCAGATTGGATGGGGCTTTGAGCAATTTTGTCTAGTAGAGGGTGTCCCTGCAGTGGGTTGGAACTAGATGAGCTTTGAGGTCCCTTCCAACTGTAAGGATCATCTGGATCAGGATTCCATGAACAGGTTTCTACAATGTCTAGCCCATCATAGGGGGCTGTAAAGCGAAGCCAAGACTGGACAGGACAGTGCTGCATAATTCAACCAACAGAAACCTGGGTTGAGCCTGGAACATGCCCTGAGTGCCAATCAAGTCGCTATTCAGCTGCCTGTCAGTGACATAAAGGCAAGCTTGGCTTCAATGGGCCCAGACAATGCAAAGATGTGCAACAGATAGGGCGTAAGATAAGGGGGAACACTGCTAATGACAAACATGGAAGGTGGCATTGTCCAGCACAGTCCTGCCCACTGTCATGTAGACATAATAAACCCCTGGGATTCAGTCTGAGAGGCTCTGTGAGGAGCCCCTCCCCCTTGGCCAGGATGCTGGCTGAGAGCCCCGACCTGGAGAGATGGGTGAGTGAATATTTGATACGCTTTCAGTCTGTAGTCCTGGGTGATTGACTCACACCCGTATAGTATTTATCACATGTGTGAGCTGTGATAGTGTGTTCCATGGGCCTGCTGGGGCTGTGACATTGACCCTTGTGACTCTGTCATGGGTTGTGACAGTGAGTGATGTGACTCTGTCACAGGTGGAAACGCTGCATGTCGTGACTGTTGAGTTGGCAGTGGCGCATGTTGTGACTCTTTCATGGCTGTGATAAGTGTGGTTGTACTTCTAAACTGCAACAGTGCATTTCTCCATTGTATCTGTGAAACCTGCAGTAGTGATGTATTGAATGCACGTGGGGTTTAAATAAAGTTATTTAAATAAATAAATTTAAATAAGTAAAGTTGAATGTCTTTCCATTGCACCAAATCAAACCATCTTCTGATTCTATGATTCTGTGATGAACATTGGGTTTCAAGACTACAAAGTCTGCGTTCAGCACTGCATTCTGGTTGAAAGGGTAGTTTATTCCTCTAGAAAGAGCAATCTTCCATTGCTCTGGCTGAATTAATTTGAAATACCCTAAAAATCTTCAGGAATAGAGGATGGGGGTGTAATTATTTCATAACAGCAAACAACTTCAACCTAGCTACTGCAATTGCATATGCATTTGGGAAGGTGTGTCTTCAGTGAAGTGGAACATGTGAGACCTGCAGTGACTGAGTACTGTGAAATCTGAAAACATATGCTGGATGGCAGCTCTGTGGTGCTGCAGTTGAGATCTAGATAACCTAGACAATCTCCTCCTGAAGGCCTCAAAAATAGCAAGGGGTTCTGCTTGAACTTGCAAAAAAAAAAGAACAGAAAAATCATAGATATAGTTACCCAAATAGGACAAATGCAGGGAATGATATCTTACTTAACCACTTTTCTCTTGGTACAGTTCTTTGAAAGAATGGAATGACCTACAATACTGACCTTAGATAGTATCTCTGCATGTGATATCTCTGACTGAAATAATTTGTGTCTGGATTTAATTGTTCTCACTGAAAATGAAGCACTTTAAAAATCAAAAGGAAATTTAAAAAAAAAAACCAAAAAACAAACAACAAAAATTCTTTTAGTTTACTACTAACTTTTTCAAGCTATTTGGGAAGTAGAGATATATTATTAACACATAGCTTACCAAAAGTAAAGAAGAGCACAGATGGACACAAAATTCTAGATTTTCAATGAAACTTAGGCATCTGTAGCCTACTGATTTATAAGTGTATTACCCACAGTCAAAAAGCTTTTGTAACAGAATAAGGACCTGAACAAGATTAGTCCCATAGTCAGTACAGTAACTTTCATCTTAACTATTATAATGGTAAAAATCAATGGCATTTTGAAAAATAAATTTTCATATGTTAATATGTAGACATGTTACTAAAAGGTTTTCAAATTAAAACGGAAAACATGCATTACCACACTTTTTGTTCTCAGTGTTGTACAAAACAACAGCATCTTTGGAGGATGTCATTTTTAGCCGCATCTGAAAAAAATGGTTATGTGTTAACTGGAGGCATGTAGGAAACCTTGGTGATTTAGTGACTGCATAGCACGTTTGCTTTACAAGGGATACTAATTTGTGTTCAAAGCTCCGTTGGCTGAGGAAGAATCTTTGACAATGTGGTAGAAGAGAGGGAGAAAAAAAAAACCTACTAGCAAAAAACATTGAGAGATTCTGGCAGACACAAAAGAGTCTGAGCATTTAGACATAGAAATACACATGGTCAGCAATGTGTCAAATAGCCCTATTGTTCTTAATCTTAATTTAGTGTGCAGGAATGATTATAGTTTTGGGTTTTTTTCCCGTTGTACTCAGTTCCTAATTTTTCTGAGTCATACACACTTAATGAAATCCTGCTTTATAGTTCAGGCAATGCAGCTCTGAGCTCAATGGGGTTGTTCTCCTTTGTGCTCCAGGCATATCTACAATATCTGACTTGATTAATCTGTTGCCTTTGTATGGTTTATTTAAAATGTCAAATGAATTGTTAATGTGGGAAAACATTCTGGGCCAAATTCATCTTCCAGCTACACCTGTGCTGCCTAAGCAGAATCCATGTCATCCTACAGCTGTAAAGAGCAAGCACAATTTTTAGCTTGTTCAGAACAAAGAAAATAATACCCAAATCTTGGGTTAAATTTGTCAATGTTTGTAAGACCTGAATGCCTATATTTAGGCTTATCATCAATATTCTACAGTCCAAGAAAATCAGAAGAAATCTCATGCTTTGGAGCCTGTAGACTCAAATTTAGAGGATGAAGAGTTTTTTCTTCTGCAATAGTCTCATTCCCACACGATGGGTGTTTTCCTTTTGCCTTGTCATAGGTAGTCACTCATTCATCTTTTCTTTTGCACATACTTGTATTTGCATCTTTCTTTGTCTGAATAATTTACATAATTATCTTGCTTTCCACCTAACATATTGATGAAACCACATAAAGACATTCTGCCTGTCTAAACAAAGATCAGTAGCATATCTATGAGATGTAAGAATTAGGGGTTTATTTCAAAATAGTAACTGAGGTTTCAACATTGGTGGACAGAAACTTTAACTGTTCACTTTAGACTACTTCTATCTTTTCGTGTCACTATAGCTTGAATAAACTAGCTCTGATTAATCAGACTAAATCTGTCTTTTTTTATGTTTTGTTTGTTTGTTCTGTTTTGGTCTTTATTTTGCTACAAATGGGTGGTGATGGCTATATAACCACAGCTGAGGTTAGAGCTCTCAGTGTCTGAGCACATCATAACTTTTGTAATATTTATGTGTTCAAGGTGTTCTGGGAGATACTTACAGGTGATGAAGACAGAGAAAATATCACATACTTGAGGCAGCCAGAAGAAACTACATATATGATAGAAATGATCCTGTGACAGAGGCACAAAGCTTAGGAATAACTCCCATAGACCTCCCAGCTCCAGGGGCTCCACAATATCTTAAATATCACACCGAGGAACACTCAAAGGAAAAATGATGGTTTCTCACCCTACTAGGTCTCAAGAGAGCCTGGGTGACTAGCATAGGCTGAATGCCTAACTTTGATAGCTTCCTGAAAAAAGCTGAGTGTCCCGAATCTCAGGAGAATCTCAGGAGAATCTTACCAAACAGTCCTGCAAGGATTACAGAAATGACTGGAAAGCTTGTACGTAATAAGGCAGACAAATCAGACTGCACACTCCTAAGGCTATCAGTAAAAATCAAAGTTGAACGTGGTAATGTGAGTCAGTTACATTCTACAAAGATATTCTTTTTTGGTGACCCAACAGTATTTTTTCAGAGGGTTTAGAGTATTTTTTGTATACGAATGCTTGCTTTTTGAGCTCAGCAATATTCTCAGAGTTTATATTAACAAATTACATCTACAGGTATCTTGTTGAAAATCATCCCAGGAAGATTCCAAATATCACTTTCTAAAAAACTGTAAGCCAATTGTTGACTTCAAAGTGAGGTCTTCCTGCTGACCTAGCAAGGTGTAATACAAACTTTACATGTTACAAAGGACATGATGCACACCTAGAAAAGCTGATCAGCAATGATAAGAATTCATATACATGAGAGCTGAAAAAGCGATGCTTTTACTTCACTTCCAGACAAATGCTCTGATGGGTGTACTGCTGTACCACAATCTATTTGGTGACTGGAGGTTAGTTTCTTCTTTATTTTTGCTCTCAGTAAATACTAAACTGAATCTTGCCTTGGAAAGCCTATATATACTGTTTCTGCACACACTCCATGATCTTTTAAACAGAAAATATGTCAGTACATGCTGGAACAAAATTACCAGCTGACGATGAGTTCAATGATTTGTGGCCTAAATGGGAATTAAATTGTCTGTTCATTCCAAACCCTGATGATCTACTTCTGTTTTAAGATTTGAGTTTTGGTGAATTAAGTGCCTAAGTCAGCAGAGCCTAGGCCTCTTAAGTTGGCTTCTTAAAGGATAAAGCTCCACCAAAAAAGAAATAGGAACATAACTGATGTTCAGAGAGAAGCCTGTGCAGAAAGATGGCTCTCTTCAATTAGATAAGTTTGAGGATCCAGACACCAGTTTAGCAACCCTGGGGACAGAGGTCTTCAAAAGCAGCCTGAGCAAGTGTCAATGAGAGCTTCCTGACTCAGTACTCCATATGGGATCCAAGTATAGTGAGGGGGTCAAAGGGAGGAGTTCAGTTTTGTTTGCCTGTTCAGACCTTGGGCTGCCATCCAAGGCCAACAGCAAGAATGCCATTGGTGGTGGAGGTTTGTGTGATGTGGTGTACCCTCTCTGCTGCTCCAAAACTGTCTATGCTTTCCTTATTCTCTTGTATTCTTGGAAATTCCACATTTTCAAAAAAGATCTTACAAGAGGGTAACCAGAAACATTCTATAAACCAACATCATTCTTCCAGAAGTGCATTTTGCTGCCTGGTAGCTACCCACATTGCTCCAGTGTCTAACGGCAGTTGACTTTTGAGGTTGTGTTTCTCAGTGTGCCTAAAGGTGCTCAGTTATGTGGTTTCCTGACCACTGTGGTCCCTTAGGACTGATGAGCAGAATCAACTCAATACAGGATTCAGTGCTGACAGGAACACAAACGTCCTTAGTTTGGCACTGCACATAAGTAAATTCATAAATCACAGAGAATTTAGTGAGATTTAAGTGCAGGCTTCTTGTCTGCTGCCTTTAGCCACATGAGTCATCTCAGCCACTTTCAGTTAGCATGGCACAGGCCTGACTGCTATTTGGAGGCCCCAAAAATGTGGCCTGCTTAAATATCCTCAGGGTGCAGAAAGGGTCTTAACAGTAGGCAATACAGGAAATACTACAGTGATTGAGAGGAGACATGGAAATGATTAGCTTATCACTGAACAAGCAGAGACAGATTAAAGAGTAGGTACAGGCTCCCCCAAAGCAGATAGGGAGCTGCCAAATCAATTTTTATATATACCTCCTCCGGCCCAGTTTTTTCTAGACATCCAAGGTGAATTACTCCTGTCTTACTCACTTTCGGCAGCAAATGTGGTTAAGTATGGAGTCTTACTTTTTGTTCCTACTTCAATTACACTGCACTGTAATTTATTGGTACAGACTCCCTAATGATTTTTCTCGTAGAGAATATTAAGAAGTCACTGTCTCAGAAATATAACCGACTGCAACGATCAGTTCCACCACCAAATATACCAGCGAGGAAAGGAATTTGTTGTAGTAGTTTGAAAGAATCGTCCTTTGAGAATGGCATTTTAAAGTGTTCACCTAAATTACAGTTGTGCCATAAATATGACAGGTTTAAACTACGGCAGCTGAGAAATTATATATATGAAAAATTACAGGGATATGATCTTTTTGCACTGGCGCATAAAGATTTAATCTCCTGGGTTAAGTACCCAGAACACAGCAGTTGTGTCAAGATAATAGTTAGAACAATGCTCAGAGAAATGTTTCTCATGGTTATTTCTCAGAGCTTTGATGATTTCTGTGAAGGAAATGCCTTTTGTGGAGTACAGGTGCAAAGCTCTTGTGATGGCTCCCACTGAGCACTTTTCTGGGGAAACATTGCAGGAAGGCAAAGGAGGCAAGTGACCTCTAAAGTGTTGGCCCAAGCACCAGTTCCTGTATCAGCCCCTCATGTTCTGAGAATGCCCCACACATTTTTGGTTAAATAATTACCAGGAAAGTGGTAGCATTCGAGGAAAATTTGGCAGAGGTTAGGTCAAGATGCTACAAATAATTCCTCTGAACCACTGTAAATGTCCCAGAATACCCTGGTAACTGTCTGAGATATCTAGATACTCTGGAAAATGTAACCTCTAGAAAATCTAGTAGGCTAATGGGGCTGCTGTAATAAAGACCTTTTATCCCCACCATCTTTCCCTGGAGTAAAAATTATAAACTCTACCTATTATACCTGCCCTTGCAACCATTTCCATTATTCCTCTTAGAGAGTAGTGGATAAAGTTAAACATTTGGCCATGAAATTGTAGCTTTTGGTGTGATATTTGAGCTGCCCTTGTTCAACATTCTAGCTAAGCTCCTAAGCATCAGGAGTCTGAAGAGGATCTAGGGAACAGTGGGTGTAAACATAACATATATGTATGCTGTGACAAAATAGATTTATGTCAACTTTAATGTGCAAGTGAAGAGTACTGAGCCAGCAGAGAGTGATGACCAGGACGTGGGCAGCACCATCATCTGCCACTATCTGCACACGTCTCTGGCACCCTGCATCTTTTAATTGTAGAAAAGCTGGAGAGTGTTCTGAAGAAAACTCAAAATGTTTTGAAGATGATGAAAGTTTTGTCCATGGAGACACTTTAGAGTTCTCAGTCTCTTTATCTGATCACAAGAAGAATGGGAGATATTACAAGCATGAAACATTTCCCTGGGAGGAGAGAGTTGGTATGAAAAAGTCGCTTTGATCTGTGAGGGAAAGGTCTCACATAATACAAGAAATAAAGGACACATATTTAACAGGGAGGATTGTTAATAAATGTAACAAACTCCTGACAGCATCAGAAGATTGTCTTGCTTGAATATCTCTTTAAGACTAATTAGAAACAAAATTTATAGTTTTTGTATAAGTAGGCAATATTTAAGGACTGTAATATACCAGAGTTCTAGGCAAAATGTCTAATGATACCTCCTAGCTTTAGACTCTGTTAATTCACTTCTATTAGTAACACAAATCATATATTTATTTCCTTTGCATAAAATAGGTTTCTGGTTAAAATTCACACCATTTAAATACACAGTGCAGAAATCTTCCATTTAGATTACAGATACTACTACTGTAAACAGCTCCTTTCTGTTTTCTTCAGATAAAAAACCAGAAGAATTGCTTTTAAGTGGTTTTTTTTTTTAATTCCCATAAACTGTAGTCTCCATTTAAAGCTGTTGAAAAAGTTATTGCAAACACAAAATTAGGAAAAAATTGTGTTGTATGAGCCCTTTTCACTTTATGGGTTCTTCACAGCATACTGGGATCTGGCCTTGTGCCCCACACCTTTCTTTCCACAGACAGTATCTTTGTTTTCTTATACACAAGAACCCAACATTTGTGTGATGAATATCTGAAGGACACTTTGAAAGGACCATTGTATAGAAATAAATCTCTGTTATACGTTGTGAAGATATCTAATGAATAACCTTTAACCACATGCATGGTAAAGACAACTCTTTAAATTGCATGTTGCAAAATACCCAAAAAAGGACTATGAATGACCAGTTTTTACTAGGGGGTGGGGCAGAAAAAAACACACCAAATTATACAGGAGTATTACTCAATAGTTCTTTAAGTATTTTCTAGAAGTAGTCAACTATTACTCCTTTTTTTAACAAAAGCATCTCTGTAAACTGTAATGATTTGATGGTAGTCACCAAAGAGACTAGTAAGAGAGCTGGGAAAAGACTTCCAAGTCCTGAGTGTCTGCTTGCTGCTCTATCCTTCAAGCAACATTAGAAAACTTTCTTTTCCTGCATATACAGAATCCCTTCACATTTCTTTAAATCCTTTGTGCTTAAATTGTGTTCAGTTCTATGAGACTTTCTGTAAGATCTCTTTTCTGTATGTATTTGTTCTAGGCATGCTGCTGGCAAAAAGAGAAGGAAAGCTGGCCAAAGCTCAGGTATTTTACTGTACATCTGGAAGCTGCTTTTGCAGTCCTAGGGCAAAATTCTGGCCCAACTGAAATTAATGGCAAAACTTCAATGGGGCAGAATTTCACCCTTGGGAACTAAGCAAAAATATCTCCACCCTTACAAGCTGAGAACAGAAACTTGCTTTCAACAAGATGTTATTTACTGCTACCTATTCTGCAGTAGTTCTAAAGAGAGTTTTGTAGTCAGTCTGGTTAGCTGTTCAAAGGAAATAAGAATAAAAATTGTAGTAAATTCCATTTCACTAACTTACAAATACAGAGAGCAATTAATTCATGTACACAGGAAAAAAAACCCCAGAATTTTACACCTATGTTGCAGAGACCCTTTTATTACTAATTTAGACTGAGTCTATTTCTGTTAACTTTTTCTTCAGATGGTGCATATATATTTATTTGGATTTGATTTGGAAAAGTTTACTATACTATAGGGTTAAGGTAATAAATCGATAGAAGCAATAGCACCCCCTCATAAAGCTATAAACAGCCAGAATCTGATCTAAATGCAAATTAAAAATAATAATAAAGAAAAAAAGTATTCAGAACTCAGAAAAAATCTAGGGTTAGGGGAAAAATAAAGCTCCTCTTTATTTCAAACAAATGTTAATTCAAATCTAAGTGGAAAGAAACACCATAATTGCTTCTAAGACTTATATGTCTGGGCTTCATTTGTATGGAATTTTCCAAAATCTTTCCTTTCTAAGGACCGAAAGTCACTCTGTGCCTTGTGACTGGATGCTACAAGGCATTGTTGAAACACAGACTTTGGCCTGAGCCATCGTAACGAAAAGAGGCCAAGTTGTTTGCCCATATGTTCCCTATTCCTCCATTTCTAAAAGGAGACCAAAAGTATGAGTGAGCAGGGCTGGAATCCCTCTTTTGCTTTTTGCAAAGGGGAAAAGTTGTGAAACCTTTTCCACCAACCTATGGGACTTCAGAATACCTGAGGTTAAGCCATTGCTGAAATGTGTTGCCGAAAGAGAATGGACTCTTGAATTAAGGTCTGACAAGATGGCATGCAAGAAAATCGATCACTGTCCAGGTCCAAACGATTCTCAGCATAGGTTTTATAGGAGGAATTGATTTATGTAATTATAAGTTAACTTTGCAAATTCACAGGCAAAGGCTAAAGACTTGTCCTAATACAGGTTATTAAATCACATTATTTCTTTCCATTTGCAATTCTTTTTTCTTTTTTTTTTTTTACTGTTTCCTCTATCTCTATTTTCTTTCCTTTCCTTTTTTTTGTTTAAAATTTGCTCTCTGGTCAGGTCTCAAGACACTCACCTCTGTGGTTCAGACAAAGCATTTTCTCAGGTGCTGCTATCCTAGTAACCTCAGTTAGTAATTGAGTCACATATATCACTTTCAAGATGGCAGTGCTGAGATTACTGCAAGGAGGTACAAACAAGGGGGGACTATGAATCACAGCAGCACATTTAGTGGGCACAGAGGGTCACAACGTAGCAGTGGGTCAGCTGCCTTTTTGCTTATATTCTCATGGTATTCTGAGGAGAGTTAGAAGCACTCAGAGTATGATCCAAGCATACTAAAACCCATCCTTTGAAATGTATTAGATACCTGCTGGCAGAGCTAAAATTGGCATATGAGACTTCTGGATAGGGTTGCTTCAGACAATATTGGGATTTTGTGCAGATGTTGCTAAAATGTGGTTATGCTATTGTTCTAAAGTTCATGAGGGGGTGCAAACCTGGAGAAAGTAAACAGCTGTAAATATTCCACTAAGTAACTTTTTTTTTTCTTTCCCTGTCTCTATGAAGTAGCCTATAGTATTAGGACAGTGGTTCATTTCAGGCAAGCGAGATCAAATTATTGAGGAAGCACAGATAAACATCTAGAGCTGGGCATCATCTGCTGTGGTGACATTTATTCCTCAGCCTGACTTTGCCTTAAATTGTGCATATTGTTTTATGATTCTCTTTTCTTCTATTCTGTTTGTTCATATTTCTGCATCTTTTCCTTTCTTCGATGCTTCTCCCAAGTCTTCCTCATCTAAGTTCTCCTCTTTGCTGTTCCTCCTAATACTTTTTCTGTATCTAATTCCTGTATCTGTATCTAATTCCTGTTGACTCAGTTACCAGTGATTTTATTTCCAATGTGTTCTACTATTAATAAAATATGCAAAGGCCATTGAGTGTCACATACTCTGTCTGCTCCCACCTTTCCTGCATCTTTTCCTGATACACAAAAATATGGAGGGTGGCTAAAGCTGGGAAGAGGAGCATGAAGGCAGGGGTTTAGATTTAATGATATCTGGAGCTGTTGACTGAGGAAGTATACTTGAAAGGACTGAAAGAGTCATCTAAGCTCTCATTGCATCATCTAGCAAATAGATGGCACTTAGCACCAGACAGTCGAAAGGAAACGTTTGAAGAAGGGCTATGTGAAAAAACGAAAACTGTCTGTCCCTTGAACAGCATCAGATCAGGCAGGCAGAAAGATGCCTTTACAAAACTGGAATGCAGACTCTCAAACTGCTTCCTGCCTTCTTCATATATTTGGGCAGGGACAAGTAGGTTGCTGTTCTGGTGTGCTAAGGTAGGTGGTCCAACTCTTGCATCTAATCCTTTCCCAGAACACCCTTTGGAACAGCCTGAGGACTTGGAAGACACATGCTTCAAAACATGTCTATTTCTGTTTACTGAAGTTGTATGTCACTTTAGATGTGCACCCGAGGATATGAGTTTTCTTAAGCCAAAATAAAGAGGAGGCAAACTGGTCGGGTAACACGTCAAGATTTTACTCATCCTTTACCATTGGTGGGAACTTTTTGTCTGGTTTATATGGCAGGACCTGACTTGTTATTACTGTTTCATATTCACCGAGAGTCTGCAACAATTAACAACAGTGACTGTGCCCAGAGTCTACATCCTTTCAGAGCTGGATCCTGGCAGTCATTGTTCCTATCATGTGCATATCACAGTGAACTGAGCATATTCAGCACCCAGAGGATCAGTACCTTGTGCTCCTCACATATTCTTGTTCTGTTAGACAAGAAAAGCCTTTGCTTGAATATAGCCATGAAGATACATGTCCCCTGTAATTACCCAATTTAGCTGTACAAAAGAACACCACACTTAGATCTGGAAAAGGGTTGCATTTTTGGGAAGTGTTTCGAAATAGACCAAATTTGAGTCAATGTCCATCTGATATCACTTAGTTATTGTGGTAACACTGTTTGAAGTGGTTTCTTTCACTATTGGCTTCGGCTCATAAACCAGTCAGCAGTGGCACATGCTGCCACCCACATTTAACTCAGAGACAAGCAATGCACAGCTGGAAATAGTCATTGCTCTAGAAAGAGCAATAAGAGCAGAGTGAATGAAGAAATTGCTGACTCATGTCATTGGTTAGCTTGGTTTTCAGGAATTTGATGGTTTATGAAGGATGAAATCTAGAACTGTTTAATTGTATAGGGGAAGAAGTTGGGATCCTGTAAAAAAATTGTTTGCCAGAAAATATTAGCTCTTTCTGCCTGCAACAGGCACAATTTTAAGTTCCCTTTATGGTAGACCTTCGTGATTCTTTTCTGTAACAGAAAAAATATGGAATAAGCATATGCTGATTGTCAGTGAGGACTGCACAGAGAGGTAAAGAAAAGCAGTGATGGTAGATCTACAGAGCTTTAAGGAAAGAAAGAATTAAACAGGCCTCATCAGCTGAAGCATAAGAAGTCAAGCTTTCCCTGAAGTCTAAGGACAAAACATTAGAGCAATAAGTAGAAGGGTGCAGAAATTAGTCAAAAGTAAATGGACCATAAACTTGTGAGGTGCTAAGAAAAGTGCCAAAATCTATAACAAAGATCCAGTGTATGAATGAAAAAATATCTTTATTGTCATTCCTCCTACAGTACACAAGAAACGGTGTGAAGATATGATAGCAAATATCTAGTGATTATTATTTTTTCTTGTTTTAGTGCTCCCCTGCAGTTTTGTAATAATGTTTTCTGTATCTTGTTAATTATTTGTATTATAAAAATTGCATGCTGAATGTTAAGGGAGATCAGACTCTCGCTGAAGTGGGTTGCCCAAATCTAGAAGGGGCATTATCCCCAGTTTACAAACAGAACACTGAATTCCCCTTAATTTATAGATGGGGCACTAAAGCCCTTTATTCCTTTAGACTTCAAGTGTCACAATCAGGGTTGCAGAAGTGACGACGGCCCTTGGAAACAGAACAAGAATGTTCAAAGCATGGAGAAACAGAACTTCTGTTTCATGAAACATATCAAAGTTTCAAATGTATTTTTGCAACAAAAAAGGAAAACAATTCTCTTCAGAATTTCTTGCAGGAAACAAATGAAAGGGAAGCCCTGGGAAAACTTGGTAATAGGTACTTGTATGTGATGGGAGAGACTGGGCTCACAGAGGTTTCAGAAAAAGAGTGAGGACTTGAACTAGAGCCACTGGTGCTGCCTATGAGGTTTGAATTCTAAGTTTGAGTCAATTCACCTACGTCATCCTACGCTTGAGGAAAACAGTCTGCAGAATTGATGGGACGTTTTAGCTTTAATGAAGTGTCATTTTTCACTCGGTAACTGTTCTGTAAAATGTAAAGCTTTTCTCCTGTTTACCAGGGTCCCGCTGGCAGCAACTTTTTCCTTTAGTATTATTTTGCTGACAGAAATTTTGTGCAACATCGGCATATAAATGTTAGGTATTTGGACTTCAAAAAAACACTGTACCACAACATAAAATAGAACTGCTTTCAATGCTAACATCTCTCCATTACTCCTGGTAAAATATACTGTCATTTTTAATTTATTGAGTTATCATTAAACGTATTTCCTCCAAACAAATTATGATCTGTAATCACTTCTTTCTAGCCTCAACTAGCCTTTGTTTTTCCACACTACTTACTCCAAAACTGACAACAGGAAAGGTCAGGTAGGTCATGCTTAGCTAGTCCCAAATGCCACAGCATATTATCCAAGACAGAGAATATAATTATCTTTCCACAAGCAGCAATTAGGAAGAATACCCCCCATCAATTCTGTTTAACATTCAACATTTGTAATGTGGCAGAAGCCAAGGTGTTACAACAGCAAGGCCAAGTTACCTTAATAAGGTTAAAACTCACGTAAAATACAGAGCGCTATTGTGTCACCAGAAATGCTTGAAAATATGAAATCTGAGGAAAATAAAATACATATACCTCAAAATATTTTTGTAAAATTCTATATTGTGAAAATATGCACTTGGTTAAGGTATTCCTTCTGCATCTCAGCATACCTTACAGATGTAATGGATAACAAATACGTAGCAAATCTCTTAGCATTATCATGTGGTAGTATGCTGGGAGTATTATATTCGCTTTTCCGTAAATAATAAACTTTTTGTAAAGGAAGTAAATTACCCTCCTTATAACTAAACTCATTTACATTGGACAGGGGAAACATTGGGATAAAGAGAAGTTAAGTCAGCAGTTAGAAAAGAGACACTTAATTTGGGATACCTGTTCCTGGGTGCCTGATGTAAGTATTTGGAATTATTTTCTCAAGTTTTCAATTGTGGTCTGGCTTCAGCCCAGATTTCCTCTGTTCCAGGTCTGTGCTTTAACCACAAGTTCATTCCTCAATCCCTCTACAGTGAATAAAATGAAATTACACCAATATTGAAAGTCTTCATTTTGGTATCTACGGACTAATACTGAAAGTATCCTGGAACACCAACAAAGAGTTTGCACACGACAAACTTTTATTTCCTATCATGCCATATCCACAGGATCATTTTTTTTGCCAAGTTAGCTTTCCTATATGTAATGGTCTCCAGTTCCAGCACTGAGTGAAATGGCCTTGGACCTGATCATCTGGGTCTGTGCTATGCACAAATAGCCTGAACATGTCTGATTTCTTCCAAGTGAAGCCTGTTTTCCTCTAACTTGTTTCAAAACTAGAGAATCCTTTCCTGATGTATTCTCAGTTGAAAAGCTCTTTCCTTGTATTCTCAAGTGAGGCAAATGCATTCAGTTTGGCATCGGATTCACAGAGAATTCCAGTAATTCCCACAGCAATTTAGCCATAAGCCATTGGGAATGATCACAGAAATACCCTATGGAAGGGACAGAATTCATGTTCCCCCCACTTCTTTCAAACAGCTGAACGACACACTGCATCCTTCCTGTCTCAGGGGGCACAGCCAGCCCCTGACAGTCAACCAGCTGCAGCAGACTGTATATTTTTATCCAGGAAACTCAGCTTTCTGGTAGTCATCTAGTGGCATAAAAGTCATAGGTTATATGAAGGAAGGGTGATTTTCCTTCTTACCTTATTTCTTTTCTAAGAAGAACTGGCAACACTGCAGACAACTGGCTGAAAAGAAACAAATTATTAACATAAGGTCTATAGAAGAGTCAGGGTTACAGGATGTCTGATGACAAAGATAATACTTGTTAGATGGCAATTATCCTTGAAGTAACAGTACAGGGTGATGACACAGTAGCTAATGGATTTATGAACTGAAGTTTTTCCCAGACATTTGTGGGTAACTCTGGAAGACTCTCGCATGAAGTTCTCCTGTAGATACATGGAAGGACTTTGCCAAGTTCTGACTGTAACCAAGTTGATTGAAAGCTTTAAACCTGTTAAATATTACCCACACAAATTCACCTGATTTCACTGGCACTCAGTACTTCACAGAAAATCAAACAGATACCTTTTTTATTGTTAACTGGATCAGTGACCAGTAGCCTGTCACAGACTATTTTCATCTTCTACCATAAAGACCAGCATACCAACTCAGTATCAGGTAGCTCACTGTTACAGCTCAATCAAAACCTTTTAGAATCATAGAATCAGTTAGGTTGGAAAAGATCCTTAAGATCATCAAGTCCAACCATAAAATTAACGTTGCCAAGTCCACTAAAACTCATATGCAAAATCTCTTTCATCTAAATCTGAATCTCATTCAGATACTGTCCTTGATGGGATAGAGTGAATTCACTTACTAGTAGCTGGTGTAGTGCTGTGTTTTGTATTTAGTATGAGAATACTTTTTATAACACACTGACGTAGGCGTTGCTAAGAAATGCTGATATTAAGTCAAGGACATTTCAGCTTCCAGTGCTCTGCCAGAGAGGAGATGCAAAAGAAACTGAGAGGGGGCACAGCCAAGGCAGCTGACCCAAACTGGGGAAAGGGATGTTCTATACTGCATGACATCATGCTTATTATTTAAACTGGGGGAGTTGGCTGGTGAGCTGAGATTGCTGCTTCAGGATGGCCTGGGTATCAGGTTGTGAGAAATTGCACTGTACAACAGTACATTGTATATTCTATTACTATTATTTTCTTTTCTTTTGTTGTCCTATTAAACTGTCTTTATCTCAACCCATGAGTTTTTAATTTCCCATGTTGTCCCCATCCCACTAGGGAGGGAGGGGTGGGAAGGCAGACTGAGCCAGTGACTGCATAGTGCTTAGCTGCAATCTGGGGTTAAACCACGACAGATATACATATCTTGTTCATGCAGAAATTACTTTTCCCCCTCTCTATCTGTCAAAAAGATGTATCGTAACTTTCTCAACAAGTCTTTTTTATGGTTTGCAGAAATCACCTTGGCCCTCAAGACTGAAAAGAAAGCCAAAAAACTCCGCTGGCTGCTTACAGATGGAAGAATTTGTTTAACGCCCTCAAAGCTTACGAGTTCCTGTCTTTCCATTTGGTATTTGACTACACCAGTGTATAAGAACCTATAACTAACTTCAAGACCTCTATCTGAGGCCCAAGAAGCTCATGATAGAACTGGCAAGACAAAACACAAAAGGAAAGAAGCAAAGACTGGCAGAATTTTATGTGTATGAGACACTGGGATATTAGCCTCAGGCCATGTGGAGAGTCAGCATCAGTGTCAGGACCTGAGCCTGGGGCCCCCAGGTACATTGATCTAAGCCTTCCGCTTGTAGTTGCTTCCTCCAGGCTCAAAGGAAAGGCCTTTTCAAAGCTTGCCACTGCAAACCCACTGCAAGTCAGAAGAAAACCCAGTTTGTTACCAACAGTGACCGCACCCTGACCCTCATTTCAAATGCATGTAACATTAAACATTAACTAGCCAAAGAATAAACCTTGCAAGAGACCAGTCTGAAGCATGGATCAACAATAACATCTAGTGTGCTAGGGACAGACATGCAAACGTCAAAGATCCTCTTGTCTGATCTACTTCTTGATGTTTGGCTACCACTTGAAAACCTTTAAATAGACATAACCTGCTTCTGACTTTCCTTGCCTTGAACCAGAACATAAAGCAAAAGAAACTACCAAGAAAAAAAGCAAAACAACAAAACAAAACAGTGCATTTCAGCAGAAATACTGTGAATATCCCTGACAGCATGATTTTAAAGCACAAAGGTGAAAGGACTTTTTTATAGCTGCCGGAAATCCTGGTTAACACACTCTCTTTGTTTCCAAGCTACTCAGGCCAGGAAAACCTTGCCTGCCTTCTTTATGTACAAACGTATAACATCCTTGTTCCTGCTCATGGGAGGCACCTCTTAATGCCTGCTGTCAACTCATTTGTGACACAAAACCGTAGTCAAAAAAGTGGTTCAATCGCTGGTTTTGTAATGCACACATTGTTTGAGATTATCTAACAGCATTAGCCTCTGGTAAGAGGATGGCTTTAGAGCTCTAATTAAAAGAAAACATAGAAAGTCAAATCAAGTTCTTCCTATTTGTATTTTATTTAATAAAGAAGGAATGACACAGATAGTATTTCTCCCAGCCTTGCCTTTTCAGTAAGGAGCAGAGAGGAAGCAATGGGCTCTTCAAAGCTCTGCAACAGCCGTAAACTAGTCCCAAATCGATTGCCATCCCCAAACCCCTTCTCTGAAGGCTTAATGGTATTTTCACGTGGGATCCAAAGCAGGCGGTCTTCAAGGAAAGTTATTGCATCTGGTGAAAAAAATAAAGTTGACATTTTTTGACAAGACCCTTAAGTATGCCTCTCCCAAGGGGGTTGTAACACAGAAGGAGCTGAGCAGGTGGTAATAATCAGCATTACATACATTTGAGCATTTCTATAACATGGATTACCAAGGAATTCCTTCCTCCCCCTCTCCTTGGAGAGACTTGCACAAATTGCAAGCATTTTCAAAGCCCTTTGATAAGCGTTTCTATCACCAGTTTCACAGCTGTAGCTAGATTATTTAGAATATATAAAACACAGCCCCACCCTCCCTCAGAGATAACGAGTAGAGAAGGAGAGGACTCTTTCCTGTCTTTCCCATCTCCCACTAAGCCTGTTTTCTAAATACTACCTAAAAATGTTCTACCACTGTGCTTAAGCACAACATAATGGTGAGGAACAAGCTACTATCTGCTTTGGGGTAAAGGGTGGATGCATAGCCACGTCTTGGAGGAAGTTTGTGAGGAAAACCAAGCATAGCTAAGCAAGGATTGCGTATTCTTATAAAAAGCCAGGAGTAACTTTAAATCTTTTACTCCAATTCTTCTCCTGCCTACACCAGAAAGAGGTAAACAGAATGAAGGTTTGATCACAACCAGAGCCCCTTTCAAGGCTAAGGGGGGAATCCCACGGGGAGGTGAAATGTGACAATCTTTCTCCCATTTGTGCAGCCTTATACCAGGTCCCCAGAATGGGAGCTCTGGATCCCATCGTGCTCTTTGGAGCTCAGCTCCCCATGCCGAGAAATATCCTCTGATACAAAAGGTTTACGTTTAAGACAATTCCTGTGTGATTTAGTGTAGGTGATGCTGCTCTGGCAGGGGGATTGGACTAGATGATCTTTTGAGGTCCCATCCAACTCTTAACGTTCTGTGATTCTGTGATTCGATGAAACCATGAAATATATTGACATCAATAAATGCTTTTAGAATTAGAGTTCGAAGTTATGTTTTCGCTGAATATTAAATTGACAAAAAACATTTTCCAGAGGTCACTGAAGCAATTAGGAAATGGTGAGTTATTTCTGCCCTGAAAAAAGTGAAGAAATGAACTATTGAAATAAGGTATAGGGAAAGACCTTCAAGATAATGGCTCATTTCCATTCTGCGAATTCAATCATGTTTTAATTTTTCATTTCAGGATTTCTTTTTAATTTTGAGGCCTTGGGCAACCTGGTCTGGTGAGAGGTGCCCCTGCCCATGGCAGGGGAGTTGGAACTTGATGATCTTAAAGGTCCCTTCCAACCCTAACCATTCTATGATTCTGTGATTCTTTTCGCATTCTGATATATTGTTTTTATTTGGTTTGAATTTAATTTTCCAGAAGACTTCAACATGCTTTTATTTTACTTAAATTCTAGAAGAGCTTCAACAGAGGGAAGCCTCAATAATATTTTAGCCTGTTCTCTCATGGCGTCCTCTGCTTGGGTAACGTTCATGTTACACAGAAGGTTTCATTTCCAAAACACACAAGTGATTTCCCCTGAAGCCAGAGAATCTAAATGAAAGTTCATTTCTATCATTTGTGTTGCAACTGTGTCTAATAGAATGGTTAAGACCAGTTTATTAGGACAATAAATTCTTACATGAAGAAAGTTAATATCCATTTTTGCTTTAAAAAAACCTCTTTGCTAATGATATTTGAATTGCTTCATGGAAAGATTGGGGATGTGTCCAGAGAAGTGTCTCTGTGTGCAGGAGAATGAGGCTGGAGAGACGTAATAGTCTTGGGATATGTACAGAATTGTCTGCCTCTCTCCATATCTCTGTAAATTTGTACCACATTTGTGAACTAGCATAAAGAAGAGAAAACTGGGATACCAGTGTGGCCTCAATAAAATGAAGCACTTGCAGTGAACTTAGGAGGATCTGACAATCATAAGTCAGAGTAAAATCAGAACTACTGTTGTTCAGTTTACTGTTGTGTGCCTTGCCATGGGCCTATGTCTCTTGGTTCTCATATTACTCTTGAACGACCTGTATCAGCTGTGTAAGCTACCAACTGTTACCTTCTGGGGTAATTTCTTTAGTCACATCATGATTTTCAAGGATGCTCTGAGTGGGAAATGCAGCTCACTCAGCCCTGCAGGTCTTATCTTAGTGATTGGGACCCCCAGCTCAAAGTGCTCATGCCTTGTCTCACCTTGGAAAAAGCCTTATAAATTCAAAGCTCCTCACCCTAGACTAAAACTGGAAGTAAGTCTCCCCAAGTTCATAAATAAGGAGTTTGAAGCTTATTTCAGCTGCCTGAGTGTTGACACAGTAATGGAGCAATCCAGAATGAATTATGACCCTCTCATGTGACAAGAGATGTCATCTTTCTATTGATAAAGTAAAATATTAAAACCAACGACTTTCATCTGATACCTGCAGTCATATAAATGCACATGGGAGAGCAGACTGTAAAATGAGAACTAGCACTTGAGGTAGCTGAGGTCTAATTTGCATACAGCCAAGTAAAACAAACTAAATAAAACATGGATGCAAAAGCAGTACTTGCACACTAAGGGAAAAATAAAAGACTGGTTTCTCAGACATCTGCCAGGGAGGGAAAAACTTATTACTAATAACTAAGCCTGTTGTATCACTACAAAACTTGCTGATTCTGAAGTCAACATAATGAACATGCTAGTCTGATTTATGGATCAGTGCCCTCTTCTGTGGATGTTTTGCTAGTTCCCGTTACAGGAACTACTATTACTATCCCCACACAAACTGGTCATTGTAACAAAACATGGAGAAGGAACTCCAGTAACATTAGTAGCTGTATGCAGCTTAAGGAGTTTCTGGGTTTTAGGCTCGGTAGTGCCTTCGGCTAATGGATCCATAATTAGTTAAGCCAATTACTTGGAGGGGTCTTCAGACTCTCTTCCTTCAACTTCCTCTTTTCTTGCTTTGCAAGCTGCCTCCTATTAGGCATCTTGTTCCTGCCTGCTTTCAGTTGAACCTTCTGCATGGCCACAGCAGGACAGAAGTCTCTGATTTCCATTCACACACAAAGTTCCTGTCTCTAACAGGGGGCTTGTGAGATCTTGGACCTCAGAGGGAGAATAAAGGGCAATTTCACAACTGGAGCATGGGCAGCAGAAAATGTGGTCTGAATTATCATGTCATTCCAAAACACTGGCTTTGATTGTCGTCACTTCATCAAGGCAGATGTGCCTACTGGTAAAAAAGGTTCATCTAAACTTGCACAAACACATCAGTAATGCATGTTTCTTCACTGACATCTGTCATCATTTCTGAATGCCACTGCACACCCCACCTGACATCAGCCAGACTTCAGTATTTCATTAACATCTGATCAACAGAACAACTGATTTTATATTGCATATTTAATCTGGACACTTCCTCTCCTACACGAAACTCCCCAGAGTCTAGCTAGAGTCAGTGTAGGTAAGGAGTAGGAGAAATGTCAGATGTGCTGTTCTGCTGCCACCTGCATCTACTGCATTTTAACCACTGTAGTACATTGCAATTTCAGATCTGTTGAACAATTTGCTGAACAAAAATCAGGCCAAAAATATTGAAACCATATGCAGTGTTCAACAATATACTTCTCATGATCCATGCAGCTATATAAATTCATACATTATAATGTATGATAAATTTTATGTCATATTTACCATTACTGTACCTTTAAAAGGCATTTGGTTTGTGCTGGTTTCTTCTAAAGTTCAAATGTGATCTCTTTACGTCAAGACAATACTTTCTAAAAGACATAGGGTAACTCATGTAAGAGCCATTAGTTTTATTTCCATGTCTGCCTGCCATAAACTGGATTTTGCATTTGACTTCTCATTTTACATTTAGGAAGACAGATTCAGTCCTCTCTTTAAATCTTTACAATTAGTCTTCACAGTGCTCAACAGCCTATTCTGGACAAAAAGAGAAGCAAATTCAGGAAGAAGTGAGTCCTTCATGGAAAATAACCAAGTGCTGGCTGCAGCCTCCCCCTTTCTATCTTGTGGGATACATCACTTGACCAAAGTCGAAAAGATACACTGATAAACCACTCATGCAAAGGAAACAGTTTATGCACAAGGTTTGCCATTGGCAGAGACTCTTCTTCTCTTTCTAGCAAAATAGCTGTCTCCCACCGAAATGCTGACTTGTAATTGTAAAATGCATGGTCTAAATACCATTCGTAAGCTTGTGGTGACTCATAAGTTCTAGAGACATTAAGACCGTTGCCCTGAGCCAGATGGGAGGCCCAGATTCTTTTAATGTTAAATGTGATTGAAAGAGAGCCTCTACCCTGTTACTGGAGCCGCTAAAACCAATCGCACAAGATGCAATATTAGGCATGTTTAAAACATTTCAGGAAGAGATTAGTTAAATGGTATGCTGGGTCTTTTCCTCCAGCTGGGCTCACAAGCAGCAATAGCAAATCCAGACTTTTTACTGAGGTTGGTAATTAGGTCTGTCTCACTCCCAGGAGATTAATTCTCTGCAGAACAGATTATTACAGTCCAGCTCCTGTATCCATGAGTGGACTCAGCAGGCTGATTTCAATTAGAGAAGTTAAGTGCTATTGACTTCTCCCATGTACAACAAGAGGTAGGCGTGGGAGGTAGGAGCCAGATAAGAAACCAGATTACTGAGTTAATCTTACAGTTCTAAATACTGAAAGAACCATATTCAGTTATCTCCTAAAATAATAGGTGAAGATCCATTTCTTTATTTCACTGCAATCAGCCAGACCCTTATAAACGATGACTTGCAAATGAAGAAAATATTGTGGGTTTGTTCTACTTTTCTTTCATACATGATGAGAATGCACAAATGTTTTGTATCAGCAATTAAAGTCTTGTCTACCTTAAAAGGCTCTGTGGCAATGGAGGACTAATCGAGTTACAACCTCATAAGAGGCAGAGCTGAGGTCATGGTTTAATGGTACTGGAGCTCAGGAAGCCTTAATGCTTTTCCATGGATCCATTTCCCTGCTTCTGGCAACATATTCCCACGCTGTTAGCACAAAACACTGCCCTGTAGCTCTGACAGAAGAGTCTCCTTTTCGAAGTACTTGGACAAAGAGAGGTTGTGGCCACCTCACTGCATCACGGTTGGCCAAAATATGGATTTGATGTCCTTGACAATCTCACTCCAAGCAGGAATACTCCATGGGAAAAAACCCACATGTTTATGTCTCTCTTTCTTTGGTCACTGCTTTCTTAATGTGTCCTTACTGACAGATTACAATGAACTCTCAACTCAGTAACTCCGAGTAAAGCACCTGTGGTATGAGTGATCACTTAATATCTGCTGGATATCTGCTTTCTACAGTCTGAATCCTTTTGAAAATGAATAGAGATTAATTTTGTTTTCACATTGATAACCAAAATGTTGCTGTTGCTGCCCCTTTGCACATATCAAGATCACTCCCAGAATCCTACAAGGTGATGTATTCCATTACATTTCTTACAGCACCTATTCAGGAGGTAAGAAAAATGTTCTCAGAGGAATTTGTACAGTCTATATATCAGAGACTGTAAGGACAGATGTAGAGGAGGGGTTGAGGATATTGAGTGCACACCATTTCACTTTGTTGCACTGGCAGAAAAGCCAAAAATTTTCTGTTCGGAGACAGCAGGGGCTGCCAAGCAGGTGGAGAGAGATGTGCAGGTGGGGAGATCACACAGGTTTCAAGAGTGATTTCACATCTGTGCTCAAGGCCTCTCTTTCATCACAGCATTTATCTCTTCTTTTGAGCACCCTAACTGCAGGAGGGGTTTTTTGTAGCTCAAGAGTGATGCTCAAATAATTACGCTTACCATTTACCTCCTCAAAGTCATGTACAAGTAACAATTACTTCAGTCTGACAACAATCCTGTAAAGTGGGTAAGTTCTTTCTGTATTGTTATTTGCAAAAGATAAAGAAATAGATACAGAGAGGTTCAGTTCCCTCAAGACATTCAGCCAGATATTGGCAGAACCTGAGCTACAACTTGAGAAAACACAGCTAACACCCATATAGCCTACTGCAACATGGCAGAGAGGTCAGAAAGCTAAGCAGTGGATGGTTCTCCAGGATTTCTTATGAAGGGGAGAGCATAAGCAGGTTGTAAACTCTGTGCTGAGAAGACCATCTGATGCTCAGTTCCGAAGACAGGTCTAGGACTCAGCTCTCCCTCTTAAAGGGTAAGAATGTTGAGATAGGTGTAGGTGTTCAGAGGAAGGATAATGTTTTACAGTCGTAGTGATCAACTTGGCCACAGCTGGACTCTGCTAAAGCATGGCTGTAGTGGATCTTCTGAACTTAGTGGATGCAACCTGCTTAGACTGTGCTTTTGTTACCTAAGTGAAATTTCACGTCCTCCTTTTGCAGTTTTACTCTGCTGTCTTTTAGTATCAATATTTATTTTCATTCAGAAGTTCACAATTCACTTATTTCATTGCAGTAATACCAAGTGCTGCTCAGACATGAATCAAGTGAAGCCAGTTCTGCCCAGGTGATTTGAGATATATGGTGAATGAAGTCTAAAGTTCTGTAGAACTTGTTACTGACCGACAGTCTGATTTCAATTTTAAGCAGTGAAAAGTCAGATTATTTTTATTTTTTCCACATCAATTTATCTACCAGTGACAAAGATCAAAAATCATAGAATCATAGAATGTGTTAGGTTGGAAGGGACCTTTAAAGGTCATCTAGTCCAACCCCCCTTCAGTAAGCAGGGACATCCTCACTAGATCAGGTCACTCAGAGCCCCATCAAGCCTGACCTTGAATATCTCCAGGGAAGCGGCCTCTACTACCTCTCTAGACAACCTGTTCCAGTGATCCACCACTCTCAGAGTGAAGAATTTGCTCTGGATATCCAACTTAAATCTCCCCTTTTTGAGTTTAAAACTGTTACCTCTCATCCTACTGCTCCATGCCCTCATGAACAGCTCTTCTCCAGCTTTCTTATAAGCACCTAGTAGTAGTATAACGTTGACAAAGGACTATAAATAATGTGACCAGGTATATTTGACAGCCAGATTAACTCCGTCTGAATTTTTCCTGATATTTTTCTCCCATATGTTTTAAAACTTCCCAGTGGTGAAGATATCAAAATTTCCCTAAGCAATCTATTCCAGAACTTAACTTTCCTCACTGTTAAAAGCCTTTTCCTGTTCCTAAACCTGAATCACCCTCATTGTGATTTAAGACAGTCACTTTTTGTATCATCCTCACTGGGCAGCAACAATAATTTATTTCTTTCCTTCTGTAAGAGGAAAGCATGTAGGTCAAAAATATTACTAATTCTTCACAAAAAATTATGAAACTGTTTTCTACATCCTTGAAATTTCCTCTGAAATCTCTTTGGCCAGTCACCTGAGTACCTTAGGAAGAATTTCCTCAGGCCTGGGTAGGAGGTACCCAACTCTTCTACGAGTCTGCTCAGCCAGTTCATCCAATGTCATAATCAGAATTTGGGAAAAAAGGGCTTAAGCCTTCTCAGCTCCATCTGCCAATCATTTTCCCTATCAAGTATCACACCAACATTATGCCTTCCTTTTACAATAATGAATTATGGGATATTGCCCTGCATTTATTTACAGTTGGATCTAATTTGTGGTTTTGCTCTTTTGACTTTTATCTTATTTTTTTCCCCATAACATTTGTACTTAGTCTCACCATCTTTGATGCCACTTCTACTTTCTATTTGATTCTGGGGCTCAAGTGTTTTTTAAAAATGCATGGCTTAACCAAGTCTGAATCTCTCTAGTTTCTAGTTAGTTAGATATTTATTTTCAAAGCTTCTTCTATCTTTAATTTTTTAGAAAACTGCGAATTCTTTCACAAAAATATCATCCTTAATTCTGTTTCACAGGCTGTGATTGGCTAGTGTTTACGAACAGCAAATAAGACTGGTTTCAGCACAAGACTGACATAACAGTATGAGCAGACTCCATTTGCACACTGACTTCTGTGTCACAGACCCAAGTGTGATTCCAATCTCACAAACACAGGTAACATCATCACGAAGTCATAGATACTTTTCTTTCTGCAAGTCTCTTTAAAATGCCTTATGCTTAACAGGCAATAAAGATGATATAGACACTGCTACTGACTTATAGGAATTACAAGAACTACAGCGCAGATAATTAAAATTGTCAAGTAGGATATCTGCTGAACACTTGCCCAATTCATAAATTCTTATTTGATCTATATCCATTCCAATCACTCCTAGAGATCTCTATGACTACAGTCACTGTGTGCTCAGTAAATCCACTATAAATAACAGTTCTGGTCCCAGAGTTTCCCTATATGCTTTGTCAAAAACAGAAATGTCTGTTCTTCAAGAAATTCCATAATTCAATATTTTTTCCTGAATTACAGCTGAAATTTAAAATACAGCTGCAAGTAGTTTCCAACAACCTAATTCAGTTAACCTTTTTTCTTTGATATTATTAATCTAGAAAAATCAGAAGTCAGTGTAATAAAATAGCTATCTTTCTATTGTAGTTGGTGGTTTAATGTCAGAATAAAAATTAAATCATTAAAAATACATTAAATATACTCTGTGCATGAATCAGAAAGAAACACAATCAACTTACTAAAATGAAAAATTTAATTTAATAATTTTTCTACTTTAAATTATCAAAACTGATATTGCCCAGTTAAAAGCCGTGATTTTTATTATTTTCTCCTGTAGAGGGTAGTAAAAAAAATCCACTGTCTCTTCACATTCTTATATAACCAATGAGATAAGTAGGCAGGACTGGCTCATTAGAAGTGCCACTAGCCAATTAAAAGTGACTATTACTGTATTTCTCCTTTGGGACATCTTGTTCCTCTGTGCTGTGGACACATATGCACTGGTGTTCTTTCATAGCTGAGGACCTCACTCTTTGAGTTCATATTTCCTCCCACACTAATCCCTTCCTGAGGCCAACTGAAGATGGTGAGTGTAAACAAAGGTAAACATAATGCAAAATATATTTGGCTAGTTGATAAGAAGTAGATCACTGGTGCCTCTCTCTATTGCAGTTCTTTGGTATTCAATGGTCTATGATTTCTCTTTTGTTAGTTTTAAGAACCAACCTTTGGCACCATGTAAACGCACTGACCCTTTAACTTTGTAATAAGTTTCTGTCAACATTCCTGGCTTCTCACCTTCTGGCTCCTTTCTCTCCTGTTTTTCTGAAGAGCTTGGGACTGTGGTCTCTATGCATCCTATAATGGAATAATAGGGTCGATATTTCCTCAAAGGTGACCATTAAAAAAATCTAGGAGTTTTCAAACCTAATAAAAAGGTTAGGGCCATAACTCAAATTTATATATCATGAGTTATATGGCAATATTACTAGAGTTTTGTATGTGACCTGAACCTTGGAAGTCCCTCCTATTTCCATGAAATCACAGCTGTGGTTGTGGAGAGGTTGGGCAGGAGCAGGGTATTCCTAAAGGAATGCAACCCAGGAAAGAGCCCACACTGGAGCAGGGAGATAGGTTAGGAAGAAAGAGCAGACCAGGAGGGGATGTCATGGACCCACCACAACCCCTATCCGCACCCCTGTACTTTTTGAGGGGAGAGGAGTCATCACTTAGGGGGTCAAGGTAGGAATGGGAAGAAGTGGTGAGGAGAAGCCGTGGCTTTATTTTCTTTTTTATTCATTTCTCATAATCCAAACCTGTTTTAATTGATAGTAAATTAAACTAATTTCCTGTCAAGTCTGTTTTGTCTGTAATTGGTAAGTGAGCCTCTTTGTCTTTATCTCATCCCATCCTCTTTTCCATCCTCTTTTCTCTCCTGTCCTGTTGAGGAAGAGGGGCTGAGAGAGCAGCTGTCTTGTCTGGGCGTCTGTCAGCCAGCCAAGATCTACCTGCAATGTTGGTGTATCATAATATTATTTATCTATATTCAGGAGCATACTTATTTTCTCTCTCATTACTGATTTGCCAAAGACTTCAATTGCAGTGTGTCTTTTAGATCCCAGAGTTACTGGCTGAGAGCTGGACCCTGCTCATTCTCTATAGTCAATGAAGAGGAGGAAGGTCCAGAACAGACTTGGTGTTTCAGTATAAACTAGCTCAGATATTCTGAATTTCCTTCCAGAGGAGAAGAAGAGACAGACAATGTGACTACATGCAGAGGGAAACATCCATTCCTGCATTTAGGCAGTAAAGAAGGTGTCTAATTCCAAATACCAAGGTGTTTAATTCCAAATACTGTGGCAGGGGGGTTGGAGCTGTATGATCCTTGGGGTCCCTTCCAACCCATGCCATTCTATGATTCAATCATTCTATACCGTAAAATGTATCTTAGGCTATGTCTGTGTTGGCAACTTAACCATTCCCAGCATCTTCTCTGGCACAGATGCCAAGCAACAAGGAAGATTGTATGTCCATATTCTTTAACACCCTTATCTTTTAAAAGAGTGAGACTTGTATTCTTTTTATATAATGTGAATGGCCTTTGGCCCAGATGTTCCCTCAGCAACATGCAGCAATGCTTGGAAGAGCCTGAGCTGACTTGGGCCAAAGTAATACCGAGGGCCATTCTAGCAGTACAGCAATATAAGCAATCAAGACCCAGGGCCTGGGAACACCCCCTGGTACTGTTTAGTTTACTAATACAGGCTTAACTTTAGAGTCAAATTTTAATCCCTAATCAAATTTGAATAAATGTGTTGAGTCAAAGAGGTTTTGCAGGAGGCCACAAGGGTGTGAATCCCACACAATGCCCCTAATGCACAGTGCCCCACAGGCTCATATCTCCTATGCTGGGTGCTCAGTACATTCCTTGCAGCAGGTGAGGTCCCTCTGCTCTCAGCATCTTCCTGTCAGGGAAAGCAAGTGATCTCCACAGTTTTATGCACTGTGTCATTTCCTTCACAAGCTGCTCCTGACTTGCCCCTCATATCTTCAAACTGCCAATGATATGAAGCATTATGTATAATATTGGGAAAATCTTGACATTTTGAAACCTTTTCTACTGTTTTCAAGCACCTTCAAGTTTTACCAAGACACTAATCAACATCCACCACAGATGCTTGAAATCTCTATTCTGTCTCTGTAATTGAGAACTTGCTTTCGTTCAGTGTGGGAAGAAGCATGAAGATGATTTACTGATTTAGGAACTGGGTGGAGTAGACCACAAAGGAATAAACTGAAAACATGTGGTGTGAATTATTTGCAAAGGAGGAGAGAAAGAGGGGGAAAAATTGCCTATAGATCTCTATGGATAGATCTGGATATATAAATATATAATGTGGAGCACCAGTGAAACAAAGCACAGATGATTAGGCCAAACCAAACGTTCACATTAAACATTGCACTTGGCCTCATTTCAAAACAGGCAGCAGTAACAGCAGGGAGAGATGGCTTGCCAAAATTGCATCAGACACACATTAGGGAAGGAGGAAATGAGTTTACTTGAGCCAGCTGTGACATCAAAGGGGTTGGTCTTGAAATGGATTGTGGGAAAGGGTTCCCCCTTCGGTAAAGTTTGCAAAGTTCAGCCAACCCTTTATAAAGAGACCCAACTCTGAGGGGAACTTGGCTTCTTTTTTTTTTTTCTTTCCCTTCTCTCTTCCCCTAAAAACCCCAGCATTCTTAGTCAGTTAGAAGTGTGAGACTGGGGTCTGCTATGAAAGGGGAATAAACTTTAAGGGAAAGGGCAGACAGAAAGTGTAAAGATCTGTTCTGGAATAAGAGGATTGAATCCTAATTTGAATACATTTCTCTCTTCGAAAAAACACCTTAGTAGAATCATAGAATCATAGGGGTTGGAAGGGACCTCGAGAGACCATCGGGTCCAACCCCCTGCCAAAGCAGGCTCCCTAGCTCATATTGCACAGATAGACGTCCAGATGGGTCTTGAATATCTCCAGAGAAGGAGACTCCAGCACCTCCCTGGGCAGCCTGTCCCAGGGCTCTGTCACCCTCACTGGGAAAAAGTTCTTCCGCATGTTGGTGCGGAACTTCCTGTGCTCCAACTTGCAGCCATTGCCCCTTGTCCTGTCCCCACAGACCACTGAAAAGGGGCTGGCTGATTCCTCCTGCATCCCCTGCTTAAGATATTTATAAATATTAATTAGGTCCCCCCTTAGTCTTCTTTTCTCAAGACTGAACAGTCCCAGCTCACTCAGCCTTTCCTCATAGGGGAGATGCTCCAGGCCCTTAATCATCTTCGTAGCCCTTCTCTGGACTCTCTCCAGGAGATCCCTGTCCTTTTTATAACAGGGAACCCAGAACTGGACACACTACTCCAGGTGGGGCCTGAGAAGGGCAGAGTAGAGGGGGAGGATCACCTCCTTTGACCTGCTGGCCACACTCCTCCGGATGCACCCCAGGATCCCATTGGCTCTCTTAGCCACTGAGGCACACTGCTGGCTCATGGACAACCTGTCATCAACCAGGACCCCCAGGTCCTTCTCCACAGAACTCTTCTCCAGCAGGTCATCAAGTATTGCTCTGTGCTAAAGTGATTACAATATTTTTTATTAAGAAAGGTCTTACTGAGATGAAATAGGAAGGCAAAACTATGAGAAACCATCCTGACCTGCAGACAGCCTAATGGAAATTGTAGATAAAACTCAGAAAACAAAATGAGACAAATCCTGGCATCACAGATCAGAGGCAAAAGTCCCATTGCCATCAGGGAGACAAGAACATCAGTCTACCAACTGCTCAGATAAGCCATTATCCCTCCTGCCTCACAATCCTGCTTTTAAGCCTATTGCAAATTTTCACAGCTATAATTGACACCCAAGGATGTCCTGCTAAGGGAAGGCCTTGACTCAGTCCAGCCTCACTAATGACAGAAGGTCTGGACACTCTGCTTCTCTTTGGGGCACTTACATTCAAAGTCACATAGAAAACAGGCTGTATCCACATACCTTGTTGCCATGGGGCTTATTTAATCTTTAATGCCACTTAAATACCTTAGTTCTATCCCTGATGCATATCTGTTGAGAATGTCCCGGAGACTGAAGCTATAAAAGTAACTCATTTAATAGGATGATTTCCTGGTTTTTAATTTTTTTTCTTCTTTTTCTTGATGATAATTTACAAGATGTTTATGCTGACAAAAACCCCAAGTAAACAAACAAAAAAACCTCCAAAACCCAAACCCAACCAAACACCAAAACACCCCTCCCCCCAGTGTTATTCAGAAAATTCATCTTACTCTTTTAATGGAAAATTTGGTCAATAGTTGTAGTAGCATTCTCTCTATGTTCAAATAATGTTTGGATCTTATTTTAACATGCATTTTTCTAAGACCATGCCATAATTTGTACTCACAGAGAATGTGACAGTGTACCATAAAGTCCATGCGCAATACACAATTTAGTGCATTCACCAGGGTAACTCAGAAGAGAAATGTAATGTAGGGTTGCTATGCTTTTCATATGTACTGGTAAAATAAAAAGTGACAGGGAATGTTCTCCAGCACTGAATCTCCATCACCTGAACTATTAAAAACTTGTGAACACGCATTTCCCTAAGAGGCTCTGGGTGCAGCTGAATGTCAGCACTGGAGGGGGACCATTCCCAATATGAAATTTTGTATTGTCTTCCCAGCAGCAGCAAAACAATTGTAGACACATACACTGTAGCATGTAACAGTCTTAAATTCTAATTTAGGATATTTTCAAGGATCTTTTCAGAGATAAGCAGGAAAATGAACAGTCCCAAAACTGAGACCTTCAAAATTACTAATTCCTCAAAAAATCTCCACCGCAGTCTATGCTTTGTGAAGTATTTTAATGCAATAGCCTCAGCCTCTCTTAGATTTATTTGAGAATAAGAAAGATACCCACATGGTATTTCAACTTCTAATCAACTTTCTTTCCTGGTAGTTGATGTAGAGGCTGTAGGAGATCTTCCTTGAGTCCTGTGATACATGACCATCTTTAATCTGCAGTACACTAAAGAATTGGTGGGTTATGATTGTCTTTTACTTTACATTAAAAATATGTATCCTCTCCTTTCTAGTTTCTCCACAGTGGTTGTAGTTGCACTACCATACAACAATAGCACTTGTCATTTGTCATGACATAAGATCTTAAACATCTCTAACTAGGTTTTAAGGAAAAAATGCAATCCATAACAGGTCTTTTTATAGCAGCCAGATCTCAGGGTCCATCTGTTTTCTCCTTTTACCTAACATCCTTATACCAACTGGGATCAAATGCTGTTTGTTAAACTTTCAGTGTAAAATAATGTGAGATAAATTCTGCTACCTCACAAAGGGCCCAATTATGAAGCTTAATCAACATTTATAAAGTGATTTGAGATCTTCAGAGGTCAACTGCTATAACACTATGCACAAATATTTATTATTACTAATATTGTAAATCTTTCCTGTCAATGCTTTTTCAGTTACACATGAAATTATTTCAGGTGCCAACCCAAGGACAGTAGCCAACACTGGTAATTGAAAGTATTGAAACTATTATAATAAATATAAAGAGAGAGGATGAAATAATATAAATCAAACATGCAATGTGAGATGGTTGGAATAACCAATTTATTTTCACTCAGGGGATATAGCCTTGTGTAATTGGCACTGATGGTTTCTCTGCGCTTCACCACTTGTGAATTTTGTGGTCATCCCTTAATCATAAAGATAAACTGTTCTATCCCCCATACATAGTTAAGTGAAGTTTAAAATAATTGCTAAACATTTTGTTTCCATTATTGTAGTTGTACTTTAGGTCTTGTTATAAGAATTTTTAAAAATACAACAAAGAAAGAGAAAGTGTATGCATAGAAAATGGGGGAATCTTGACCTTGGGTAAAGGTTTCCCTATTCTTTGTCTGACTGCACAGTCCTAAATAATTGTCATGTTCATCTTGCTCAGTTTTTTCTGCTGGGCTGTAGTGGATCCCTGTGAGAAACAGAAGTGCTTGTGTTTTTTGGAGCATCACAATAAATAAAAAAATGTATGCTGGTACTCTGGTATCCTTATGTCTCATTCTTCAACTTCTGGCTCAACATCATACTCTATGTCTTTCTCAGATGCTATTACCTAACAGCTCTTCCTTTCCATGGCTCCTTTAGGCCAGAGCCTCTGGCAACAGCATAAGGTTGCAGAGACAGAAACAACAAATGTTTCTTTGGCCATGACCTCAGCATCTTAATGTAATGTGTTGGAGAAATCCAAATTTGGTACCTTCAAGGTTTTCTCTAATATTTAGTTGTATAGAGACTTCTGATTTCAGTTCCTCATTTTTCTTGAGAATAAGGACACTAAGTTTCCCAAATAGGATATTAACAAGAAAAATGGCATTCAACTGTGAACAGAGGGTGAATCTTATCTTCTAACACTAAGACAACCAGAAAGCTTAATGGTGTGTTTTGTTAAGAAACAGAAAGACATTTCAAAAGTACCCTAACACTAAAGTTTGAATCTTATGTCTTGAATCCTTTTCAGATTTTAAATATTACTTCTTCTCTTTTTGTTTAAAATTAGGTGAAGCAAATTTTCCTATGCCCTCTGTTGCATAATTAAGTTATTTATTCCACTCCATGTAGCAAGCCTGGAAGCCTGGTGTATTTCTGAAGCAATTTAAGTACAATGATGTCTATAAAATGTTTTACTTCATTGCGCTCCTCTAATCATCAGGTTTTGAGTTAGAGCTTCAAACTCTTGCTGTGCAAATTGTTTCCCAGTAAAACTAAAACAAGCTACATTTTGGCTTCACACATTACTGCATGTGATTCAGAGCTGATCTGGTGAAACATTATAACATTTCAAATCAAAAAATAAAGACATTGAATTGAAGCTCCTGTTCAAGTAAACATTAAGCCATCTTCCTCTTTTGTGAAGTCAGCGGGATCTTTACTATTGTGTATAGATCTCAATGTGTATACACATGTGTATACACTCACATGTATTGTGTGAAGATCTCAATACCATTAACACCACCATCATATCCTGGCCACACAGACAATGCCACCCTGGTGAGATGGAGATCAACAGTAGGATTTACAACTACTTATTTATGCCTGGTATTATGCCATTCCTCTGCAAATCTCAAGTAGGTGCCAAGGCTCTTTTCCAGTTTATAAAAACAGTGCCAGACAAAAAAAGTCAGCAACCCTAAACACCATCTCAGTTCTCATTAATCTGAAGGTATTCCTTTAAATCTGAAAGTTATGCCAATTTTAATTTAATAATTAGGCTTTGCAGAAGATGAAGGTGTACTGCTTAGTATTGTGATAAAACTGCTACTTCATTATATGACTTGATTTTGCTTAAATATTGATCCTTAAATGACACACCTGGACATCCTGACACTAACATAAAGTACATGAACCAAGCATGTAAACTAAATATCAGTGTTCCAGGCCCGGTCACTATTACTGCAAAACTGAACTTTCAGAGGGCAATTCAGGAACCTTGCATCTCTCCTTTGATAATGAAGAGCCTAAGGAAACTAGTTAAAATGTTATGAGAATATGTTTCTGTGTGTATCCATGTCTTTTTGATTGCATTGAATAATGCCTCCGTTGACCAGAGAATAACTGTCAGATTCTGCTGTAAATTATATTGTATATAGAAAGAAAGGACCATTTTTCTCTTAGTTCATAATTTGTCTGTTAGATCAACGTTGTAAAAGGTCCAGTACAGAATTTAACTGACCACGGTAATAAGGATTTTTCCTGTTGCCTGAAACTTTTCATCCATAACCTCAAACGTGCCTCATTTGTCTACAGCACAGGATGCAAAAGATAGTCAAGGGGGAGAAGTAATTCATCCAAAGAAATCATTGTGATTTGTGCTGTCAAATTTTTCATTATTTGTTTTTGTTTTGAAGTTTTATTCCATGTATATATGCATGTGTATAGGGAGGGGATAAAGGATTGTACTCTGTAACTTTCAGGTCTGCAATATATCAAAAAAGATCAAACTGTATTCAGTCTGAATTCACCAAATATTTTTTCTTTCTTTTTTCAATCAGATTGATAAAATATGTAAAATGAAGATGATGCCTTTTTATTTTCTATTATCTGAACAATTAGAATATTTTCCCTAGATGTCAGAGAACCTGATTTATTTCATTTTACACCTTGAAGTGATTTCAGCTTATTACAGACAGGGGAGGAATATAGACCTTAATGTCCATTTTCCTATTTCAAATATCAGTGTAACATTAGGGAAGAAGGAGGAGGCTGGCACAGAACTATTGCTCACTGATGTTAATGATGACCCTTCCACATCGTGTGAATAATTAACCCTTGATTACGGCTGGACATGTGTCTCAGATGCTCTATTCCCAGCTGAAGATCTTGAGGAGAAAGCCTGAAACTACTGATTGACTCTCGGTACATGTGACTTAACCTTGGGTGCAAGGACGTTTTAGTTTGCCTGTCCTGAGAAAGTCAGTATATTCATCCTCAGACGAGCCCCTACATTTTCTTTTAAGCCAATAAACTAAGCATGCCTGTCTGAAGAACTCAAAAAACAAGACCAAACTGGAAGAATCACTGAGACTTTCCCAGAATATCATAAAATTTTTTAATTGCATGGTTCAAATCTCATCTTATCTTGGATGTTCGTCTGCCCTAGTGAGTAGCAAAACGACTGGATGATGGCTTGTTTGAAATAGGGTTTCCACTGTCTCTACAATTAAATCTGTTTTCATGTGGATCACATATTTAGCAATTAAGCAGATGTTTTCAATAAAAGCCTAATAATCTAAGTAGTGGTCATTATAATATGTTTTACTGTTTGCCCCTCAGAAATAAATACTCGAAGTTGCAATTCAATATTCTGAGCCTAGTCAGATTCCAGATAAGTTTTCAGGCACAGAAAAGAGACTTTTACAATGTAAAAGATACTTCTCTGCTCTTCTAGAAATGAAACCCAAGAGCTTGAATTTCCTGGGAGTCTTTTTCCTTGGTCATGACTAACACAGTCCACAGGAAAAGAAAAAAAAGTCCTGCAAATTAGTGAGTTAACATGTGAAATTAATTTATTTGTATGTTATTTTAAAATGTTGTGATTCATTTTTAACTCTGTAAGCATACAAATGAAGCTAGGTCCACTGGCTGTTTTGCCATGCTCTTGCTAGAGCCCAGTCACAGAGGGAGCTCTGTCTCTCTCTGCTGTGAGACAGCAGCTGCATAGGAGAGAAATTTGTAGCTCTGCACCAATAGTCTTCAGAGTGTTTCTTGGTGGAGGAGCTGGCTTCTTAAAAGACACTTAAGGCAAGACAATGAGCTCATTGTCACTGTTCTTACTTATACCATGTTTTTTTGAAATTTTTTTAAAGTCTCTTGCCCAGGGTTAGTATTAATATTTATTCCATCTCATACATAATGAAAATAACTCAGTAAAGTAATGCTATACATGTGTTGATTAAGTTTGGGTTTCTGGAGTTACGTCTTTGTTTCTGACTAAAAGGTAGTTCAGCCAAAGAACATACATGACATCTACCCACAAATATATTTTCTTTTTTGTTCATGCAATAAGTAAACCCTCTCTTTTTCTTTAAAGGAAATTGAGGAGTAGAGAATCTTTTTTCCCTCTTTGCTAGCTTCTCAAGGGCAAAATAATAGAAAAATGTATTCAGATCAGATTTTAAAATCTTATTAGGAACATCTGTTCTAATCAATGTTTATAAAAATATAAATAAATTATACAGGAAGGGAATATTAGAAAAGACAGATCTTCATTCTCTCCCTGTTCAAGCTATTACATACATAAGACCTGATCCTCCAAATCTGGAGTCATGTGAGTGATCTCTTTGAAGCTGATGCATTCGCTGAATTAACATGAATAAATTGCTACTCACAGGACTCATAACTTGGATGACTGAAGCTCTGATATAAATATTTTTCTCTCTTGCACATCAGATTGAATAAATCAGCAAAAGGATTTTTTTTCAAATTTTTGAAGACTAAGAAATCAATTTTAGAAGTGTTCTCATCCTTTACTATTCCTGGCCTTGACTTCAGCTCTTCAACTCCAGCCCTGAGGCTGCTCCTACTTCAGCGACTACTAGCAGCTCACAGAGGTCATCTAGCTCACCGGAAGAGAACAGCACTTTGAATTTCTCCAATGACCTCATCCATCCCACATTTTAACTGGCGTACAAAAGCCAGCCCAGCAAAATCAGGACCACCCTAACAGAAAATCTTTTTGTGACAAAGTTTTATCTAACCCTTACCTGGGTGGCCATTTTTGAAGTGTAACAAATCTCTCCTAGCTGAAATTTAACTGTGGTTAAAGGCAACTGTATAGTTAGGATCTTCAGAAGAACTAGGAAATCTCATAAAGGCATGTTTTGGCTCTCTCCACCAACTGTGGGATCATTCCTCTGCATTAACCTTCACTTGCCAAGAACGATTTGGTGCCAAAATACATAGCATGGAGAAAGGTGTTCCTACTCTCAGTTGTTCTTTGGATAATTTTACTAGCCTTAACTCGGCAGAGAAAACTTATACATATCCTCTAAGATCTCACAAAATAACATGACATAACTGAAAACTCATGTGGGCTGACAAAACACTTACAGAAATGTAGCAATCGTGATTTCACAAATGCAAGGCATGAGATTAGAGCATCATGGTGGTCAGACTTGGGACAGTACTTCCATTAATTTCTTTCTATTAGGTTACTTCTGGAGTCGGTGTCCACAGGGCACTGATGAACATTTGTATGGACCAGCTGATGATGAAAGGCACAAAAATGGGGTTTTCAACATCTTTCTGAGAACAAAAGTTCACTAAAGACAGATTGATCCGTCAGAGGAAAAATATTCATTCTCTGTAAATGCCAGAGGTCAACAACTAACAGCCTTAAAATACATCCCGCTGTAGATTCCCCTTACATTCTGAGGCATTTCATGTCTCGAGCAATTTGTTTAGATATAAAGATATGGAATTCCTATAGCAATTTTTTTTTCCATTCACCAACCTTCAGATTACATTATTACTTGACCTCAGTTGATTTTCATTTTAAGGATATTCAGCCAAACAATCCTAGGCTAATGTTTCAATTGACACATTCAAGAAAGGAGATGTCATACTGAAACAGGCTGATGATTCTTGGTGTCTCTCCCTTCAGCAGCAGCGTATACCTGGTGCCTCAGCAGCACTTGAAAAGCTGTCACTATTCACAATGCTGGTAATGTAATACCCTGTTAATAATTTAATTTGCAATCATTTAAAACAACATACCATAATCCCTACATGATTCAAATGCATTGTGCTATTCAACAGCTGCCCAATTACAGAAAGTAAGGAGGCTGAGGGGAGACCTCATCATGGTCTGTGGCTTCCAAAAAAGGGGCAGGCACCAATCTCTTCTCTTTGGTGACCAGTGATAGAACCTGAGGGAACAGTATGAAGCTGAGACAAGGGAGGTTTAGGTTGGATATTAGGAAGAGGGGACCAGGGAATTGGTCACAGCACTAGGGAATTTGTCACAGGACTGAGCTTGACTGAGTTCAAGAAGCATCTGTATGATGCACTTAGCCACATGCTCTGACGTGGCTAGTCCTGTGTGAATCCAGGAGTTGGACTTGATCCTTATGGGTCACTTCCAACTCAGGATACTCTGTGATTCTATGATTCTAAGCCAAGAAAAGTACATTGTACTTTTCATTCAAGCACTGATCTTTAACATAACTCTTGTTCACTTATGTTTGTTCACATGTTCAGGTTACTGTGATCAGCTGGTCTCATCTTTTTTTCTCAGAAGAGTGCTGGGCACAGCCTTCTGCTGGTGATGGAGGTGCCAGTGCTGATGTTAAGTACCATTCAGAGGCATGCAAACCACATGTGTCTCTAACACATGCATATATTTAACATTTGATTAAATGCTCAGAGTTAATTATTGAGGTTTATTCTGACCGAAACCTTTACTTTCTCTGTGTGAAGCCAAAGACAATAGGGTAAGTTTTGTTGATCTACTCCAAGGATAAGAATCTAGTATGCTGAAACAAATTACCCTGGAGTAGCACGTTCTCTGATCAGACTGAATCTTTCATGGTGTCAGTTTTGTGGAAAAGTCCATCTTTATACCACGTCCTGGAGCAAATATTTGGGTGAGACTTGAGATAAAGATATTGGAGGCTTTCCATTTGCTAGGGCAGACTGTTACCAGCTGTGCTATAAATTCACTAGATACTTATTCAGGTTTGGCTGGATTATCTTGGGTTTGACTTTCCGGTAAGCATTTAATATTTCCCTTCTCCAAATCAGGCTGTCAAATATTCCCAAAGTAGAATCCAAAGTTATTTGTGACTTTTAAAAACCTGATCACTCTCATATCCTGTGCTTTCTTCTGGGGATATTACCAGTGTCCATTTCTGAGAGAGAAAAACATGAATTTGAACCTCCTTGCCTCTTGGCTTGTCTGTCATGACTAGCTCTTACTATTGAGCTCAACTACACAACCACTACCAAGAGGTTTTTTCTGTTTTCTTATTCTTACATCATCAGTGCAGTTCCCACATCTACTTGTGGAGTGCAGAAGCAAACTACTGAATGGTGCTTAACTCAGAAGACCACTTAGTCTTGAGGTTGATGGCACTTTGCAATCACAGTTCATTCACATTTCATCTACTTATTCTATGCACATCCTTTGCAGTGAAGCATTTAGCCCATGTTGTGTTCATAAATAAGGTATGGTTACTAAAATCCTGATGATCACAACTTTAAAATCAATTTTATTTACTGGCAAGTAACGATCAGTTCTTATTTATGAAGCAAAATTAAGGATTGTTGAGGCTTCTCAGAATATAAAAGAAACTGTAATGGTTTACAGTCCCGCTCTGGAGCTTCCAGCCAAGAAACTTTCAAGCTGTATAATTTGCCTGCACTATTTGTCGAACATGTTTCCATGCCTCCTAGAAACAAATAATCTTGACACAGTGGAAACGTAAGGGATACTCCGTATACAGTAAGGAGAAACCCTGCCTCAGCCAGCTTCATCCAAGCTGTAAACTTTTTCAATAGGTTGCCTCTGTGGCACATGGAAAACATAGGGGCTGCACTGTACATAGGGCCAAAACTCACTGTTCCTAATCCCATTGCTGCCAGTGTGGAGGGGCTCAGCCCCATTCCCTCCATGGACTGAGGACAGAGGCTTGCACCTTGGGGAGCTGTGAGGTGTTTTGGCCCCATGTTTCTACATTTTTCTTTAAAAAAAAATTTCAGATAATGTGGTTTGTGCTTAGCAGCTTTAAATGCTCCAATTACCTAATAAAAAAGAAGTCCCTTCTAACAAGTCTTTCACTTGACCAAGTGAGCCAGCCAGAATAAGGAAAATCTCTTGATCCCACAGGGAAGCAGACTTGGCTTGCCTGGAGAGCACTCGAGGGAGCAGCTGACTTCAAGACCTTCGCTTGGACACCTATAACAACAAACAGTACAAGGACTGCGTTCGGCTGCTGGGTCTGAAGGAAAAAAATCATCATCAGCGGCACAATCAAGTCTCCCCTAGATCCCCTGGTAGAAGCCTGACATAAATCAAGTACATTACCATGGCAGGGAGCCCAAGACTTCTGGGAAGCGTGCTCAAATGGCCATCGTGCCAGGGAACTCAGCAACACTTCAGAAATGGATCGTGAGCAGGCTATAATTAGGATGTTGAACTACCCGTGGTTGTTTGCTCAGGAATCCTTTGGAAACCTCGGACAATGAAAAGAGTCGCAGTGTACTTACTGTTCAGGGGCAGAGCACTCGCACACATCTTCTTCAAGTGTCAGCTAACAATTACACTCTCATCTGGCCCTTTGTTTTGGTTGTCTTGCCCCACTTTGCCCTTTCCACTGTGCCCCCTCCTTTCACTGTTTACACAGATTTTAGGTTATTCTCCCACAAGACAGAGATACTCAGAAGGAAACTTCCTACTCTCCCTAGTGCGCTGCCTCTCCAAATAGAGCCTGCTTCCCCTCAGCAGGACACCAAAGTTCCTGACATGTTTCCTGCATGTGCTTTAGGTTAGTCTTTTATCTCTTATAGTCTCTTCTTTTGTTCCTTTCTTTTCTTTTATTGGATGGCTGTAGTTTCTATTAATCAAAGCTCACGGGAAAGAATGTCCAAAAATCAACATCATGAGCCTTTAGTCAGGTGAATCTTTTTCTTTGAGTAATAACCTCTTCCTAACCAATGGAAAACCTGTAAAGGATGGGGCCCTCATCACTAGCGAGGTCATTTCAGGCACGGCTGTACTAATCCATCAGAATATTTCTTCTGTTGTCTTTGTAAAACAGAAGGGCACAGGTTTTAAAGGAAAGCATGCTGGCAAACAAGACTGGTAAAACCAAGCAGCATGGTCTCCCTGGCCACACCACGCATGTCAGGAGCCAGAGAAGCCAGGCTGAGAATACTTGCCCAAAGCAGTAGTATCTCTGTGATATGTGCAATGTGGGGTGGCACCCCTCAGACTCAGCCCTCTCCACCATGACATGTCCTTGTAGGGTCAATGGGAAAAACAAGCCTGGATCTTCTGGCCAGGTCTGAACCATCATCCCTGCAACAGCAAAATGCAGCTTTGCCTTCACTGAGAAGTTTTATGCCAGCTCAGAAGAGAAGATAGCATCGGAGAGCAAGTGTGTGGGCTGACATGGGCTTCTGTGAGTCCTGCACACAGTACCATGCCTTTGTAAGACACCTAGTCAAGTATTCATGACCCGCCATTATCTTCCCCGGAGGGAAGGGCTCCTCAGGGAAGGTATTCAAACTACCAAAGAAGGTTCTTGCTTTGAGTAATGTCCGTGGGGAGTTTGACTCCTTCTTTTGAATACAGAGATATCCTAGGGGCAAAGATGCCATACAAATTTTCAGGAAAATACTTGCAGAATAGTGTCAGACTCTTGTAATATCTGCTATTAATTTCATCGGGGTTACTTGCAATAAGTTCCTGACCATATTCTAATGATAGTATGTTACACAGTTTTGATGGTTCAGTAAGATTTGAATAGTCATTATAAGTATATATAAGCTAGCAATAGCCATCATGTCTGGTTGTGTGTACTAGCAAGCTGTTTCAGTGTGTAGCCTTTACCTGCTGCTCCAGAGGATATGGTGAGTTCGTATCTATTTCAAAGATCAGATGATTATTAAATGGTTCTCTAGGAGTAATTCTACAATAAAGCCTTTGGTTTTACAATCTAGCGGCATGACTGAGCAGATTAGAAAGTAGAAATTGACACTCCTGATACCTAAGATTGATCTTGAAATGAGCAGCTGTTACCCTCCAAAAAACATTAGACACTTTGCATATATATCATAGTGTTAGTTATCCTCAATAGTGCTGTCTTCACTGGTGCCCTAAAGAAATCATTATCCATGTTCCAGCTAGAGCTACAGTGAAAAAATAAATGCATACAAACAAGGCATTTATCAAGTCCATCTTTCATAACATCAAATCAAATACCACAATGCACAATTCATAAAAACACAGCTTTAGAAAAGAGTGATGAAATTTGCTAATCCATCACTTTGACTATGTGAGATTGTTTCTGACAATGTGCTTGCTAGTGCTGTGATACGGTCTGGACTTACAGAATAAAATGATTGACTGTCTGTGCAGAACTGAGACCATTTTCTGAGTGTGCTTGTCTGTATGTGTCAAAAGCACAATGATTTCTGGTGTTTATCCTGCGCGTTCTCACAGTGAAGACAATTTCTTTGCATGACAAGAACATGATAAGGTGACAATTTGGGATAAGAAAAAAGATTTGGATGTTCAGGTTTCTTATTTCATGTTTCACTGGAAATACTTTGCATGCTTCTTGACTTGTGTCCTGGAGTCAAGAAGTTACAACATGAGTTTACTGCATCTGTCTGCCAGGGAAGAACAGCATCTGTTCGCACTAAAGGCCTGTACTACCAACTGCTAAGGGACATTCAAGATCTATGCCTTTACAGTAGGATAATAATGCCCATTCATTTTGAGAATTTAAGTTTCCATGAAATGGCTAAATATTCTTTTGAACACTAATACAAGAGGTAAGTCCCCAAGTCATCTTGCTTAAGTTATTAGCATGTTTAAAACATTTATTATATATTAATTTTAATAAACTCTTTTCCACTTCTGAGTCCCTCAATTTCTTATGTACAAGATTTGTACTTACCTATCATAGTGACAAAAGAGTAGAATTCAATGTTTCTGTGACTATAGAAATGATTCATAGTTCTGCTAGGGTGAAAAGCATCTTTCAAATGTTATTCAAATACTGTTCCAGCCTCAGAGTGGCTTTACAATTGCATATGATTTACTAATTATATATGATAAGCCTACTTATATTTCATTCTAAAAGACCTGGCTTTAGCATTCTTGGACAATGGACAAGACAGAATTCAGTACTGGCACTGGAGATGGCAATTCTTGCATCATTTATGTGTCATGCCAAATGCCTGGGAATGACCAAACTAGCAAACTGAGATAACCCAGTCTACTAACTGTGGTCTTAATGGCAATCCTTGAGGAACAAAAGCCCAGTGAAAGAAAATAACATGCTGGTGTTAGTGTATTTCCAAGGACTGATCAGAAATAAGTAATTTGAAACATTATTTATTCATGTCATTATTAAGAGCAAATAAAAAAGAGCTAAGACAGCAGATTCCATTCATACTAACTAGTTAGAAGAAATAGACCACAGGGACTACTAAAAATGCGAATTACTTTTTTTTTGTAGCTACAAAAGACAACCCAGATTTTGTCCACCCTGAAAAACCTTTTCTCTAAGGCAAAGTTAAGAAAAGTTGATTCTTGTCTATAGCAGTGAAGGGCTATGATGTGTTTTTATATCTGAGAGCAAGGATGAGAGAGTGGTAGCATATGTTTTTAGTTTTTCTTCTGAACAGTTTCTCAGTTTACTCTCAAAATGCTTCAGCTTTTTGCTTCACTGAAAAACACTGATCAGCTTGTGCAGTGTTAAAATGCATATGGATGAATCAAATGTATGAAAATCTATTCGATATATTCACATGTTTAACAATCCTGGTGCCAAACCTGAATGTGCTTTGGGACCTGTTATGGGAAGTCCAAGTGCTGCAGGTCTCTAATGCTTATTTGTCCTTGCAAAAACATCTCCTGTAAGAGAACCTTCTGCTCACTGAATAAAAGCTTGGAAAGCAAAGTTATGAGAGATGGAGCCATCCCAGAGCTTGCTTCCTTCCTGAATATGCTGATGTGAGGACAAACAAGTAGGACAAGAAGGAGTGGAAAAGACCTGCTACCCTCAACTTGTCTGAGAATGGGGGTTACCGACTAAGGTTAACAAATATTGAGGATCCAGCCACTGGTTCTACTGCCTTGAAATGAAAGACATCAGGCATAGCCTCCAGGTAACATTTTTGCATGCAAGCAGACAACCAGTGTTTCTGGTCTCCACAGAAATTGCCATTTTGTTTTATTTGAAGTCAGTGTGTGAAAAGAAGGGGCAATCCCTATGTGAGATACTCATGTACATTACTTTTCTTGGTGATTCCATCTTGCGCAACAGCCAATTGTTTGCTTTGAAATGGAGCCATTGCATTGTAACAGGTCAGATCCCGACACAAAACCATGATGTTGGGAGGAAAATGACTTCTCAGTGGGTTCTGACCCATAATTAGTAACATATTAATGAGAAATAAACTACTTTTCAGGCCCCCAAAAACCTAATCTCCAGGAAGCCAGGCACGGACAGCAGTGCCTTAAGCTTATTTACATAGCATTACACCATCGTGTGAGGAGGACTGCCACCCCTAGAACTACACGGACTTTAGTATTGCTGCTGTGCAGAGCAGATGCTGGTGCTTAGCATGACCAAGTTCAGAGGCATGCTCTGAAGTTAACAAATACATCTCCTAATTGCAAATCTTTATTACTTTTTAAGTGAGCCAATATACTGTAATGCAAAATGGCATTATTGCTAATGAAATAAGATAATTACACTAATAGCATGACCGGTGATGCTAAGTTCACATTGTACAACTTGTAATGAGTCTTCTGGATCAATAAGTAGCTCTTTGGTCACATCAGGCACACAGGGTATAACATTTGTGAGAAAAGCCTTTAGGAAATACAGATGGTTAACTCCAAAGATTCTGGAACAATTCTTATTGAATGCCCAGGTTTTCCTCTAGTTACATGCATCAGTTTTATTACATGTTTCATTAAACAGCATGATACAGTTCTACATTAGAAATCTCAGGGAGCTAAACAGTGCCAGTTTCCTCACATTTCTTGAAAATTATGAAGGGAAATGGCATTGTTAATCTTTCAAAAGTTAAATGCTACACTTTTAGCTAGGTTGGAAAATCCACTGATTTCATTAGTAAAGTTTTCTTGAGAGGAACTTTCCCAAATGGTGAAATATTTTTCAATCTCTTACTATTTGCACAGAAGAAATAAAAAAAAAAATCCTGTGCAAAACTATTTGAAGAAAACTGCTTTTCTTTGACACATAAAGCATTTCTCTGTGCCTCTCTCAACTGTCTCTGCTGTTGGGAAGGAACATAAGGACAAAGATAGTGAAATCTTTTGTTTGCCTATTTCCCTTGGTGGTAATTTTTTTTCTTTTTTTTTTTTTCCTCCAGCGGACAAATTCTGGACAGTTCATAAAGCTGTGTTCTGCTTCCTTGGGAGCCAGACAAGAAACAAATAAATACCAAAAGCAACTGGTTGGAAAGGATTTTGCAGCTGTGCCCGCTCTTATGGCAGAATACCACAGTGTATACACTATGCCCAGCTCTACTTTGCACCCTGGCAACAACACAAAGTGGATGTAAATCCAAAAGTCTTATCCTCTGGCTGTTCTTGATGAGAGGGTGAATGCCTAGGGAGTCAGAATTACAGGGAGAAAATGGATGTGGTGGAAAGCAAAATGACCTGAGAACTGGGACTGTCCCTACAGATCAAGATGACCCAAAATCAATCAGCCAAACAAGTCTCCAGGCTGCTTTAACTGCAGTCCTAGATGGTCTTGGGATATTGCTGTTGATGGAAGCAACATGAATTCCCTTGGCAAATTACTCATGGGACCTGAACGCATTCAGAGGTGTTAGTAAGACACTATTGCCAAAAAACAATGAATATAAGTACAGCACACAACTTGAAATATCCCAGTAAGGAACTTTTTCACCAAAGTTCTTCACAATACACTTCCCATGATGCAAAATATTTACAGCCTTCTGCCTGAGGAAGGTGTTAGTAAAAGCGATGCTCCAGACGTTGTGTCAGGGCTTCATGAAATGCCTGAGAGGCACGAGCAAAATATAGTCAACAACTTTATTTAATAACATGCAACACTAAAATATGTTCAACTAATGTTTTCTTTGGTTTTCAAGACTTTATTTGCCATTATTGAACTGGGTTGAAGATGATTCCTTAATTGCAGTCCCATTGGGCCCATCTCGGAAATGAGATGTGTATCTCATTTAAAATATAACTCTGAGGGATAAGATTATAAGTTACGTGTCAGATATGAGATTTAGATATATAACTGATGCTGGATAAGAGGTTACAAAGTGAAACCAGTGAAAAATGAGAATTTCCATTTTTCTAAAGAAATTCTTTCATAATGACATGTTTTCATCCAGTTTTAAAATGTGTTAGTGACAATTAGAACATTTTAATTGCATGAAATTTTAAATCTAGAATTTTATTCAAGTAGTGTTATTAATACTCATTTGTTACAATATCACAACAGGAAATTTCTATTTAATTATGGTCATTCAAAGTGGAAACAAATTTTTTTCTCATGTCCCTTTTGTTTATGTTCTGTGTGTGGAGTTTCCTACGATTTAATAAAATGGAGTTTGATCTGGAAAGGCAAATATTAACACAAAAGTGTCAATTCCTTAGTGATTGTGAAAAAAAGTAAAAGTAAGATCATCTGCCATTACTAATAGGCTGTAATTAAATAACTTAAAATAGAAAAAATCTAAAACTAAAACTGTCAAAAAAACCTTAAGAGTTTTCCCAACTGTAAACAAACCCTGAATTTTATTTTTTTTGGGGGGAGAGAGGGAGCTGAGTTTAATTTACAAGTTTTCTCAGAGGACTTTTCACTGAAATTGAAACTATCTGAAAAGAGTGTCCATTTCAACAAAAACTGTTCCTCAATATATTAAAAAAATTAATTTCAGCCCTACTACTATTAGAAGATGCAAACAAACCATGGCAATGCCTGTGGCATAAGATGTACAGCATAGCTCAGGCACATGAATACCATTCTGCTTTTCTTTGGATTGGAGAAATCACACAGAATTATGAGATAGATTTAAAAAACCCTCCTAAATCTCACTTTTAAATTTATTCCTGGTATTCATCAGGATATTTGACTCTAAAACTGACCTTTTCACTATTTCCTCAAGTCTTGCAGTATTTGCTACTGCCACCCAACAGAAGATCTGAGCTTAAGTTTTAGCGCATGTTAGAACCTACCTATAACTAACCCTACCCAGATGCTTGTTTTAACAGTAACAAACAAACAAAATAATCAGCATTTAAAACTGACGGTGTGTGATGGTTTGAGCCCTGGCCAAAGGCCAGACGCCCACCAAAATCAGTCTGTTACTCCCCTTCTTAGTTGGACAGGGGAGGAAAAACATAATTGGGCGGCTCAAAAGACAAACTCGTTAATGACGCGGGCAAAACAGACTCAACATAGAGAGCAGAAGAGAAAAGTTATTTATTACACCACGCTAAAGAGAAAAAAACAGTGAAAAAAAAGAACCAGAGTCAGGAGTGCAACCAACAATCTTGAAAACGAATGCAAACCAAGCAAACACTTCCCCCCCACACACTCCCTCCTTAGTAGGCTTTAGTTAGAAGCTTGCTCCCTTCTTCCCTCCTGGTCGCAGTCCAGGAGGGGCAGAGACTGGGGAAAATGGGGGTCTCGATAACACCTTCCCCCCACCCCTCCATGCTAAAGCAGACTTCCCGTTCAGCCATGATTTTGCTCCCTTCTTCCCCTCTCCTGCTCGCAGCACAGGACAGGGGGGCAGGGACTAGGAGATGGGGGCTTCAGTCAGTCCCTTGCAAGATGGTTTCCTTCTCGGCCGGGATGGGGGCATCCATCCCACACACCCTCCCCCTGCTGCACCGTAGGATCTCACCCACAAGAGCCAGTCCTCCACGAACTTTCTCCAAGGCAAATCTCTTCCCACCGGGCTTCATCTCTGCTCTGGCAGGCAGCAACGAATCACAGTGTCTCTCAGTCCCAGTCCTCCACGGGGCTATAGGCCTCCTCCAGCAAACCTGTTTCACTCATCTCTGTAGGTCGCTTGTGCTGGCAGGGGCTCATCCCAACGTAAGTCACGGCATCTTCTCTATGTCTCCACCGGCTTCATCCAGCGTGGAGCCGAGCCTCTCCACCGAGCAGGTCGGGTCTCTGCCTCCTCCATGGGTCCTTTCCTCCGGCTACTCCCGGTGCTTCTGCTCGGGCTGCAGGGGCAAACTCGCCTGGGTACCTGGGCGCGCCTACTCCTCCCCCAGCCTTCCCGGCCTTTTATGTCTGTCAACTGCTTACATTCACAAGCAAATATACATCACAATGCTCTTAATGGGCCAAACTTTTCGGTCTTACTGGCACTCCAAGTTCTGGTTGGAGTCTTTGTCTCCTATATGTGATTCCCAGAGGCGCTACAAGCAGGCCTGCAGAAGATTCCAGCAGCCATTTTCCGCCGGACCTGGCCCTCTCTCAGTAGAACTGCAACACGGTGACAGGCTGAGCAAAACACGCTTCCTTCAGAAGTAAATGTCAGTTGCAAGCACCCTTTCACTCTTCATAAAAGACATAAGTTTTTCCTAAGGGATGAGACTTAAAGCCAGACAAGGCAGATAGCAAGGGTTTATCAGCCAGGGAGATCCTCCACTTGGACTCGTTAAGAGAAATTTTGGATTTTTCTCTGTGTACTGCTTAAGGCTTGCTGACATTGGAAATTAAAGCACTGCACGCAAAGATGTACCTGAAGGTAAACCAGTGTAATGCTAAGTTGTTACATGACTGATTAGCCCTTTGTTTAATATCAGTCAGAATTACTGTTCATCGTCAGCCAGAAGATCAAAACATTGGTGTATGTTTATACCAAAGAGAGGATTCAGAAGAAAATACTTAACTTCTTAGCTAACCATTTTGCTAAGCTAATAGCAAATTACATATATGGAATTATAACTAAGGTGATATTTGTCCAAAAGAACTTCTTTTCTGAAGTCTGTGGCTTAAAGGCTTTAAAAATTAGACAACCTACATTTGCATTTTGTAGCTCTTGGGTGGCTTTTTTCCTATGAAATTTGAGTTGAAGTTTTAACCAGTTCATGATTTTCCCATCCAGAATCCATTTTGTCATCCAGGTTGTTTATCCAGATTTTTCATCCATAATATCATTAGAAAGGCATTTAAAAATTGTCTTATATTCTCTGTAGATGCTAGAAAGGCTTTTGTCTTAAATGGACAACCCCAAAACTTAATTTTTCAGCACCCATTCTTTTTAACTGCCTTTGCTGAAAGCTATTTCATAGACAACCTGATGTGAGCAGCAATTCCCTTACATACAATTGAAATCTATGAATTTGAGCTAGTGTAATTTTTTTATTTCTTTTTGTCTCAAAATAGAGTTTTAAGAACTTTAAACACACCTACTGTTTCAATTATAACCTGTTTCCACAGTGGAAACTTAATTCAGGAAATAAGAGTGTGAGGCTCTGTAATTGCAGGTAATTTCTGATGTGAGAAAAAAAATTTACTCAGGTCTCAAGTGGGGAAAGCAGAGTAAGCCTTGATTGAAGGGCACTAAGCTAATCACATTCTGCAGTTATTGAGGACAGTTAAAAGATCATTTATAAAGTAATGATTGTTTAAATTATCTTATTGAATCCATTTGCCAATCCCTAATCATTTTTTTATTGCTGATCAGAGGAAATAGCTTTGCTATTGGCATCAGCTTGTCTGTGTAATAGATTTCAGCAAGAGGCAGTTAAAAATCTGTATCAATCTACCAGCCTTGCTTTGCTTTCTTTTTCTTAAAAAAAAAAAAAAGACTTTTATGGTTCAGCCTCTGAAAAATAATTGTTCAAATACTGATGTCGAATATTTTTAAGGTGTGTTATTAATTTATTTTTGTTGGATATTGCAAAATAAACAGATTAATGTTTATGACAACTCAGATCATGAAGATGAGAAAATATGTTTCTGTGAAATACGCACAGATTAACCCAATCTGACTGGTTACTGTGCTGCTAAATCACTTGTTTCTATTCCCATGGTAACAAAAGGAGTTACCCCAGGCAGCACTTCTGCTGCAGACAGTTAGACAGACTCATGCAATGTAGCAGTTTTAAACTCCTTGCATCCTACATTTCCTCTATTTTCAGCACTGGCTGCCGAGATTATTTCTTCTTTTCCTGCAGACTCAACTTTCCTGTGATGGCAGATCACACTGTGGAGGGACTGTGGTGGGAAGAGAGTCTTTAGTTCTAATTTTACCCCAAGTTTTTTCTTCAAACTTTTTACCATCACCAGCAGATACCCCTTCTATGAGGTCTGCTGCCCTGCCCCATGCTGTGGCTTTTTCTTTCCCCATGAGCTCTGAATCCCTCCCACCACTGGCCTGGACATTCTTCCTCTGAAAGGAAAGAGGGTATCCACAGAGGTCTTGCACTGAAATCCTCTCCCAGCCATGCAGGAGATTCTTTCATTTCACTGGCACATACTGTGGTTGATAACTAAATTATAACTCCTTGGTAGTTCCTGTAGAAGCCAGAAACTGCCACAACAAAATGCAGATTCCCACTTCCCAGTTACACCTAAATACCTTTGATTGGCTCTCTTATGGTTGGTAACCTGTACTAGCAAGATATATGGAAGATGTATATGGGTGTGAGCAGTTCAGTTTTGTGATGGCCAAGAATGAGCTCTTTTGAAATAGGAAACATAGATTTTGAAAAAACCTGTTTTAGAGACGCTTGAATCTGAGAAATTAGCTATCAGATCTAGTTAGTTCAGTGAGAGAGACACAGTTGTCACATCTGGCTACAAAAGGCAGCAGAAGCAAAAGCATGAACTGCAGAAATCCTGGTTAGCTACACGTATATTAAAGCTTATGTTCCCCATAGACTGCAGTCATGCATTTTCACATAGTAAAGGTTATCTTATTTTGCAGAAATGGGGAAAACAATCCTATTGTGTTAGGTAATCTGTATATTAACAATGCGTATAGGTCTCTTCCCTGATGTGTTTTCATATCCCTATGAAAAGTAAGCATCAGCAGCTGACCCATGGCAAAAAATATACCTTAAATACTTTTGTGATATAGGTGAGAAATGTGACTCACAGCTCAGGAAACATGGGGAGAAAATGCAGGAGGAAACAAAGACCAAATAGAAGTTGTCAGTTACCTTGAGCGATAAAGCTGAAAAAAATCACAAAGAATGCCAGCCCTCAAGAAGAAACTGCAGACTAAAACCTGTCAGCATGATGGAGACATTGGATGCTGGGGTTTTCAAAGCCACCTGAGAGAGTTAAAAGTATGGCAACATGAGATTACTCTGACTCTTGCCAAGGGTTACAGAGCTGCACTTTGAAAAGCAGCAGGGACTCATGAGAGTATATTACTTTACCATTCAGTCTCAATAGGCAGTTTGCAAGATCTTGCAAACTTTCCCGTGAATGATCATCACGTTTTAGTGAATGGTACTTAGTGGAATAGCTGGAGGCTAATTTTTAAATCCCTCTGTGTCATGGTGAATTGTGCTGCTTGTATCTGGCAATAAGATAATATACAGAGCATAGTCAGGACTTGCACATGTGGAATTAGTGAGACTTAAAGTGACTTTTTATGTATTGCATCATTCCAGTTTTCTTCAACATTAGTGGTGTCAGTAGTTCATTCTTAGTTTACTTTGATCTGTTTGGACTTAGGGTGACCCTGCGTGGTAACATAACTAAGCACAGTATAGGCTATTTTTTTAATGAGCTGGAGAGACACAAACACACATGATACATTTTATCCTATAATAATGGCAAAGAACAAAGAAATAGCCAGTTTTTCTTCTAAATATGAAAAAGGGAGAACAAAGGAGATGGTGCATAGACCTTGGGTCTGTTCTTCTTCCTCTTGACTATATGTGAAATCTTTTTTTTATGTTTCAGATACACAGAAATAATAAGGGGCTCCTGTGAGAGATAATATTTCTGGAAATACAGAGAAACAGTCAGTAGCTGCTGGGTAATTTATGTGCCTTTGCTTCAAAATGGCCCAAGTGTTTTTTCTTCTAATGTCTAACAAGCAGTGTTATAATTAGAACCTTCTGAAGTGGGCAACCTGGTCTTTTGATGGAATTTGCAGGGTTCCACCTCATGTATTAGTCTGCTCCCCAAACTTGTCATCTCAGGCTTATTTTTATTGCTGTCTTTATGTCTTTACCATACATATTTTGATCTATTTTACAGGCTGTAAAAACTGTATTTGTAAGTTCCTCTGAAATCATTGAAGCTGAGCTCGTGGGACTGTGCATAACGTGCTGTACCCTCAAACCCAAGTGTGTTCAGCATTGCTCTGGAGTTCTGAATGGCTGCACTACCTCAGCTCCCTGCAGAGATGCCACCATAATGATACTACTTTTTCTTGTTCCTCTGATGTAATGATGCAGAAGAGAGCTTGCAACAGATTTTATATTAACACCAAAATTAAATTAATCACAGGTTTTGATTTAAAACAGTCAATTCACACACCACCCATAAAGCTAGTCTTGCTTCACAAAGACTGAGAGATTTTTAAAAACAAACTGAAGAAATAAAGTAAAATAGCTCTCTGTCCAAGCTGTTGTTCCAGTATTTGTGCATGAAAAGGAAAAGACAGCTTTTTTATACTTTGATCTAACTGCTTTAATGTGAAAAAATGGAGAGGAAAGACCTAATTTGTTGGTTTAGAAAAGTAATGCCAGTCATTAATCAGAGCACTGAAGAGAGAAAACATAAAGTGACTTGAGTTGGCTTTTATCACACAGGCCTGATGATAAAATACCCACTTCCACTGGAAGCCCCACCATCCCAGTTTCACTGAATACACAGTAATTCAATCATGACTAGGAATAATTTATTTGTAACAAGGAAGGCTTCTGTTTCTCCATAATGAGTTGATTATATCTTGTCAGAGGAACCTTAAACCCATCAAATGTCAAATGAATTATATCAAACATATTATTTTCATAGCAGCTGGATATGAGTAACTGATGAAACAGAGCGCTCTATTTTCATTTAATACTCTGAACTGTAAAATGTAGCTCATAAAATGGAGACTGTGACACAAATTCATGCAGGTCCCTAATTTCCTACCTTTAAAAGGTCTGTTTCATAAATATGATCTACTCATTTACTTGAAATATTAAGTCATGAATTGCTGGGGGAATTGTATGCCAGAACATTCTTCTATAAAATATTTGCGGGTTTTTGTTTTAACATTTGAATGGAAGTAACCCCTGTTCATGATGCATGGCCTGATAATACACTTACCCCCAAAAATTAGATTTGAGATAATATTTGATCCCATCTATTTCTAAAAGCAATTCCTGGAAAAAGGAGTTTGGCCAGAGAGCCTGAAGGCTGGAGGCAGCCATAGGAGTATCAGGGTACCTGCCCCAAAGACAACAGATATGTGGGTGGCCCACGGAGATTAACTTTGCCTCATGGCAAAGGGTTCAGGGTGCCAGCCAGCACTGGTATATGGCATTGGCCTATGGATAGATCTCTTTGACCTGTCTTGCTGCTCCATCTCACTGAAGCAATCAGCATGGGGAAGAGGAAGATGAGTTTCTTGCAGTCACATCTGGAAGAAGAATCATGATAGCAGACAGATAGAACACAACCTGCAGCATCTGCTGGTGATCATTAAAACAGATCCTGGCCACTTTCAGAAGCAAGTAGCCCATGCTTTCTGTCTCATGAAGCACAACACTTTGCTAAGCATTTAATGTATTGGAGACAATCATCCTTGAAGTGGTCTGGGTTCAGATATCGCAAGGAAAGAAGATCCTCCATATATGAAGGGAACTAGTTTCCCTGGATGATAGTTGGAAAAAGCAAGAGAGAGTTGGTGGCTGATACCTATGCACCTGTCAGCTTGCCAACTAATAATTCCTGGGCACTGGCATCTTGCTCTTTCTTCACTGCTGTATCTGAGTCAATGTTTGCTCATTTCCTAACTAAAAAGCTCCAACACTTATTCAGTATAGATTTTAGCATCGAGCTTTTCTATTAAAAATGGCTGCTGTGGACAGAAAGAAGGTCACAGATTCATGGATTCACAGAACAGCAAGGACTTCTGGAGATCATTGAGTCCATCTCCTCTGCTAAAGCAGGATCACCTAGAGCAGTTTGCACAGTATATTGTCCAGGTGGGTCTTGAATATCTTCAGAGAAGGAAACTCCACAACTTCTCTGGGCAGCCTGTTCCAGTGCTTCATCACCCTCAATGTAAAGAAGTTTTTTCTCATGTTGAGATGAAACTTCCTATGCTCCCATTTGTGCCCATTGCCCCTTCTCCTGTCACTGGGCACCATTAAGAAGACATCCCCTAGACATCCACTCTTTAGATATTTATAGGCACCAATGAGATCCCCCTCTCAGCCTTCTTGTGGCTAGACAGACCCATCTCTCTCAGCCCGTGCTCATGAGAGAGATGTTCCAGTCCCCTCATCATCTTTGTAGCTCTCTCCAGGAAGTCCCTGACTTGCTTGAACTGGGAAGCCCGGAACTGGACACAGTACTCCAGATGTAGCCTCACCAGGGCAGGCAGAGTAGATGGGGGTGGATAATGTCCCTCAACCTGTTGGACATACTCTTCTTAATGAACACCAGGATACCATTGATCCCCTTGGCCAGCAGGAAACACTGCTGGCTCATGGAGAACTTGTTGTCCACCAGGACTCCCAGGTCCTTCTCCACAGAGCTGCTTCCCAGCAGGTCAACCACTAACTTGTACTGGTGCCTGGGGTTATTCTTCCATAGATGCAGAATCTCAAATTTGCCCTTGTTGAATTTCATTGGGTTTCTCTTCACCCAGTTCTCCAGTCTGTCAAGATCTCTTAGAATGGCAACACAGCCATTGTAATCCCTCTTTATGATCTGAGGAGTGGTATCTTTCTAATGGGACCTCTCTGTACCTAAACTCTGTATCTTTGCAATGCATATAATGGTGACCTTGCTACTAGGGTCTATGGGAAAGAGGGGAAAAATGGACAGAAATTGCACATCAGAATGAGTAGTTTGTCACCCCGCACAGGGATTGATGAAATTACAACTAAAGAGCTAAAATTTTCTTGTTTTTTGCCTTAACAATAACCTGAAAAGCCTCAAGACCTAACAGAAACTCAGAGCTGGGGAGGCAGCAGGACTAGGCAGAGTAAAGCAAAAGAGATGCAAAGGCTCTTACCTTGTTGTAGAAACTGACTCTGTGACAAATTGTGCTTTTGCCACATCACCCCTGAGAGGTTAGTAATGGGATTTTCTAAAGACTGATGAGTAGCAGGCAGTAGAAACAAAGATGCTTCTGTTTCTCATCACAGATGACTTCAACAAATCTGAGAAAATCCAGGTAAGAATTCACTTAGTGTTGGTAAAACTGAAGTCAGCGCAACTGTCTCTGATAGTGATCCAAGCAACACTTCTAGAGACTGAAGACAGAGCCTGAATACTTGGACCACACTTATAGCCTCTTCCAAAACTGTGACACAAATGTGGAAGAGACAGAAAGGAAGCAAATGGGTTTTGCTTCTAGGAAGTCCACACACTTGGACAGGGAAATGAAATAATGTCTGACAGTACCATGGTTTTCTTTTCCCAAACCCCAAGGTCCTTATAATTTATAAAGTATTTCATTGTTTTATACAGAATTCCAGTGCTTATGATTGAAGATACACCAATTCTGATGAGAAAGTGGGGGAGGTATTTCTCTTCCCTGTGTTGCTGAGCATGATGCCCAAGATAACGGTATAACTTTATTTTATGAAGAAATCTAAGGTGCTGAATTCTGCTATTTTTGTTTTGAATAATACTTCCGCAGAAAAGAAAATATATCTGGGTGTGTAGTTAATTAATAGAAAATACTTGATTCATATGAACACATTGCAATAGGTATAAATGTTGCCAAGTGCAAGTTTAATTAGGTATTGTGGGTTATAGCGGGTTGCGCTTTCCACCGAGTAGCATGGTGCTCAGTCTTATGAAACAATGCAAGATGACATGAAGGTTATTACCCAACTCTTTTCTTACTCTTTCCTATATGTTTTTTGGTTACTTGGTTACTTGACTATGTTACTTGGTTATAGAATTGAATACAGTGGCTAGTTTTTAAGGCACCATAAGGTAAAGGAATCACATTTGTAAAGAAAGAACAAAATGTCATCTGCTCAATACTAATCCCACTGAAGAAAAAACCCAGATATGAACAATAAAACATACACACTTAACAACTGCTACTCCTGGTAAGAATGCCAAACCTAAAACCCAGTGGTTAGAGCTCACAAGTTGCTATTTTGTTCCTGTTAGAGTGAGGAGATATAAGCATTCTATTCAAATGCATTTCTGTTAACAAAGCTGCTGTGTTATCATTGTGATCATAATTTCTCTCAGTGAATAGAAATATTCTGGATTGTCCCAGAAGATTAATATTTCTAGGAGAAAGTTCTAGGACATTGTTGTGCTTGAATATTTGCTAAAGACAACATTACTGTTCTTCTGATATTTGATATCCTTTGTGTGTCACTATGATACTATGTCAATTACAGGCTAAAACTTCAATGCTTTGCAAGAACTGTATTTTCAACTATTTTCCTGATGTATGTGTCACGTGTTCTGTAAGATTAAACTACCTGAGACACTGTAGTTGTGAATTTATCTAATTTTTTTATTACACTGGTAGACCTGAATTCTTCATAAAAACCAGTGAAAAGTCAGAATGAGTTTGTAGACTTCTGTGAGAGCTGCTCTGTTTCCTGCACCCTGAAGGTGAAGTGGGCCTCCCACTTCTAGAGTCAGCTCTTCAGGAAACCTAGACGCCACTACACTTTAACTGTCTAGATCTAACTGAACTGTGGTTATAGTCAAGTATTTAATAGCATTTCACACTTCCCGTGTCATCTGGATTACATAACAATGTGCTGATTTTATAAACAGCAACTACTCATTTTTGTGGTTGATTTTTACTGGATGCACAAGAGAAACATCTGACTAAATAAAGCTGGAGACAGGAAAATTGAATGCAGAGGAAGGGCAGGCATTCCTAGGCACATGCAAAACCAAATGGTGCCAGGATTTGCAGACTGCAGTGCCACCACGCAAGGCCCCCGCACACATTCCCATCCAAGAGACTGTAAGAACTCACTTTCTTGTGGTGTTGAAAATGTTTTTGCTTGGCACGTGCTCTTAAAAACCCTGCAAACGCCACTTACACTATTAAGTGCATTGGGGGAAGGATATTTAACTACTCAACTGCAGGAGGTTAGTGATGCCAAAAGGCGTTAAAAATCAAAAGAACCCACATGTATAAACACAAACTTTGGAAGTGTAATAAAAGTAGAGAGACAGACACTCCAGCAGTGTAAATCAGTTGGCTCCCCTGGGTTCAGCAAAGCTCTGTCAGCCTTAGGCTAATTTGGGCTCTACTCTGGTAAATACCTCCAAAACAGACACTTGTATCTCTGCTCTACTTGAACTCTGCTGAAACAATTTTCTCTAAGCTATTGTTCTATATGTAGGATGTGTTCCACTGCATGACTGCTCTTACAGCTCCAGAAATGTGCAGCAGCATGGAAACTTGTAAAGATCTTTTTCTGCTATGTTTTATACTGAAGGACTTCTATTCCCATGTCATCGCCCCATTAAGGTGGTAGGAGATGCCTCAGTTGAATATAGATTAGCTGAGAACATGCTGGAGAACATTGATAAACTTAGATCCTACTAAAATGTTGTGAACTACCATTTTCTGCAGTTTGAGCCATATGAACATAAATATGCATTGGAAGCAACGTTTGGAGTCCATCCTTAAGACATCTGGAGCGTAGCTTTTCTTATATTATTCTTACACCATCCAACATGACCCACGTTAAACCTCATGATGTAAAAGAGAAGGTTGCCTGTTTTGGCTACCAGCTCCTTTTGCCCATACTGTCACCTTTCATATTCACTGCAAACTGAAGAAAGCAGTTAGAGAGGCCCCACCAACAGCTTATGCATCCCAGCACCAATGGGGGTTCAGAGATGATGGGCTGGAAGGCACATTCCCAGGGAGCAGCTCAGCATCATAGATTCTTCTCATCCATGAAACTTAGAGCATCTGTGAGTTATTCAACACATGGCCATGTGGATACTTATACAGGGCAATAATGCATGGATCAGCCAGTTCCTCATTCACTACCACATAACCTGGCATGTGGCATCTCATGCACCACATAAGTCAAGAGGAGTTCTTAAAGTAAGAAAGAAAATGTGACATTATTGTGGGATTCATCTGACTAACAGAGATTATCTCCAATGAAGGTATTCACAGATGAGAAAGTTATCTTGGCTCCCTTCATAGTCAGTAGAGAGCCTACCACTGGCATGTATGAAGTTACCTTAAATAGGCGTTACTGTGAGATCAAATGGATACCAATCAGCCTCTATTGGCTAATCACAGAATTACAGAATGTTAGGAGTTGGAAGGGACCTTGAAAGATCATCTAGTCCAATACCCCTGCCAGAGCAGGATCACCTAGACTATATCACACAAGAAGGCATCCAGGAGGGTTTTGCATGTCTCCAGGAAAGGAGACTCTACGACTTCTCTGGGCAGCCTGCCCCAGTGCTCTGTTAACCTTACAGTGAAAAAGTTCCTCTTTATATTCACATGGAACTTCCTATGCTCCAGCTTGCACCCATTGCCCCTTGTCCTATCACTTGGCATCACTGAGAAAAGACTGGCTCCATCCTCCTGACTTTCACCCTTTACATATTTATAAAAATTAATAAGGTCACCCCTCAGTCTCCTCCAAGATAAAGAGGCCCAGCTCCCTCAGCCTTTCCTCATAAGGAAGGTGTTCAACTCCCTTAATCATCTTGGTGGCCTTGTGCTGGACTCTTTCAAGGAGTTGTGCTGGACTCTTTCAAGGAGTTCTGTGTCCTTCTTGATCTGAGGGGCCCAGAACTGGACACAATATTCCAGGTGCAGTCTCACCAGGGCAGAGTAGAGGGGGAGAAGAACCTCTCTTGACCTACTAACCACACTCCAGAATGCCACTGTCATTCCCAGCTATGAGTGGAGTACAAACTGCTGGCTCATGGTTATCCTGCTGTCCACCAGGACCCACAGGTCCCTCTCACCTGCGCTGTTCTCCAACTCTGCCCAACCTATACAGGTACACAGGGTTGTTCTTCCCCAGATGCAACACCCTACACTTGCCCTTGTTAAATCTCATTAAATTTCTCCCGGACCAATTCTCCAGCTTGTCTAAGTCTTGCTGAATGGCAGCACAACCCTCTGGTGTGTCAGGGGTCTCACAGTTTTACGTCACCAGCAAACTTGATTATATCTTAATGAGCTTTAACAGGAGCTAACTAAGTAGCTCAGAACTAGCTCACATGTAAATATCCATGCTATAGACACCTGAAATAAGCTAAGATTAATCCTGGTTCAAATATGCTATAGAATACTTTAATATAACTTAGAAGAAAAAAGCTTTCTTTTTTTTCCCCTAGTCTCAAAGTTCAGGCAAGTGTGGAATTGAGAAGTTTGTGTGCTGTACTAGTGCAGTCATAGGTAGTGTATGAGTGATTTTGGATCCACCTTTGACTCCATTATTCCACTTCCGTATCAAGATGCAACCTTGGCAATACACCAACTTACTTGCCCTTCCTTTCCCTCATTCACTGCAATGCTTGGCTCTGACTCCTTTTAATTTTAAAAATTAAAGTTGCTGATTGAGTTGGAAGTGTCAACAAAAATAATTTTAAAATGTTTTTCAGTCTGTTTCTTTTTTCCAGAACCACAGTGGTTGTTCGAAGATGGCGTCTCATTACAGGTTCAAGAATGGGGACTTCGGAGTTCACCTTGTACTGGGCCATCTGGAGTCAGACCCTGTCTTTCTGTGTGGGAAAGCCATCACACAAGTCACCCCTCTGCTCTGTGGGCAAGTGGCTTAGAAAATGCCTTAAGGTCAGTAGTTCAGTGAGACAGTAGGCCTTGTATGCATCTTTGCCTTACAGAATGCTGTTTATCTCTGAAGTCAGATTTAAGATGCTGCATGCAGACCAAAATTCTTAAACACACCAAGGAGCTCACATTGTTTTACAAGAGTTACATGGACTTATTGAAAGGATGAGGGTTAATGGCTATAAACTGATAGAGGGTAGGTTTAGACTGGATATTAGGAAGAAATTCTTCACTATGATGGTGGTGAGGCCCTGGCACAGGCTGCCCAGAGAAGCTGAACTGCCCCCTCCCTGGCAGTGTGCAAGGCCAGGTTGGATGGAGCTTTGGGCAACCTGGTCTAGTGGAGGGTGCCCCTGTCTATGGCAGGGGAGTTGTAATTAGATGATCTTTAAGGTGCCTTCCAACACAAACTATTTTATGGTTCTATGATCTGAAGGCTTCCTTTCCTTTTTTGTTTTTGACTCGTTGCCAGACAACATGGAAATGTTAAGTAATCTCAGGAAAGCTGTTTAGAAATGTGCTGCTAGGAGAACTTTCAACACAATAGGGGGGATTTTTTCAACAGAAATAAACTACTTTTGTTTTTACTCTTAGCACACTTGGCTGAGTTTATGGAAAACACTCAGGTCTACGATAAATATGTGGAAGAGACTTCCACTTGTTGTCAATAGATTTTTCTTTGTTCCAGCTGTCTGCAGCTTCTTATCCTTAAAACCCAGTTTCTTTTGTTGCCAGAAGTTTTGGCTGTGAGAGAAGGTTCCACCTTGTTACAGTAATTTAAAAACACCTGTTGTCATATATTTTCCTATGGCAGTTATGCTGGAACTAATCCCCACATAATCGTCTTAGTACAAGATACTATGGACTTACTCCACAGATAGGGGTTTTGCATTTCATGTCTCACTACATTTAAAACTTAATTTTACTTCTGATGATTCCATAGTATGTCTAAATGTATCTTTCCCTGGCATGTTTGTTTTTCATCAATTTTATGAAAGAAGAATAAGCTTGAAAATAATAATTATTCCCTCGAAGTGTTCATCACTGGTCTTCCCTTTGACTCATCTGAAACCCAGCTTTGGTGAGCAGTAGTGCTGCTCCCCCTTGTTCTCCATGACAAAATGAATATTTGTGTGTTCATATTTGCACTGTCTCAAGGATGAAGAAAAACACTTAAATGCATGATTGATTTTAGGCATGTGTCCATATCCTGTTGATAACCACACACCTTCGGTGTTACGTACAAGCAAGTAAACAATAGGATAAAAATCTTTAAATTAGAAAATAATTTCCAGTATGTTCTTTTTCTGTGCTATTAATGTACCATTATCACATTAGTAATTAAACTTGTTTATTCACAATCTTTTTGCCTTCCTTCCTGACTGAAAGTCATCAGCTATTTGAACTCTCATTGGTATAATTTTCTTTCATCATACACATCTTTATTTTTGGTTCACAACGTTTTGTAGGTTTCAACCACTATTTAATCTCTTTTAAAATACTGAAATATATTTGATCATCAACCTTTTTATTATTTATAGGTCATGAATACTTCCCATGGTCTGTATGCAGAGGGCTAGCTGATTTAGAGGTATGTGCATATTTTGGAGTGCATAAATGCATTAAATCCAACCCTTTGGTTTCAAAGAGCATTAAGGTGGCAACAGCTAGTAATCAAGACCAAGTAATCATTAGTTAGGAAATACATCATTAAGGATGAATACACAACTTCAGTTAAACCTTATGTGCACAGATTATCAAATAGCCTTTAATTACAGAACAACAGACTTTTTTCCATGTGCCCTTTTTACTATGAAAAAGCAAATATATTCATTGGATCCACATCTTGCATTTTCCCCCTTTGACCTCATTGATTGTTATCTGTTTTCACGCACTGTTTAGCACACCATCTTCCAACACCAGTCCAAATATAGCTTTTCTGGTTTTTATCTGATTTCTTCCTAGATATCAGAACACTATATTTTTGTGATGCCTGTTAGAAGGAGTATCCAGAGTTGTAGACTGATATCCTCTGAACACCAAAAGTAAATACCAAATGAACCAATGCTTCAAACTTTGCTTCATTAAGCAGCTGTTTGGAGAAGAAGCTGTTATTCTCCCTCTACAGGTAGAAAAAGTGATGATAGGCATCATGATTTATTACTCTCCTGTTGTCCAGCTATTCTTTTATACACCGTCTCTCCCAGTCTGTGAAAAAGTTTCCATTTCAGAAGTATTGGTTTCATTCAAACCCAGAAACACATCTGTGGTCCATACACACATCTTGTCCACGCCTCAACTGTAAGCTGATATGGCACAGCACAGAAACATCAGTTTTCTCTACCGCGTCCTTTAGCTTCTCGCCTGGTTTCTGTGAACGCAAAGCCCAAGCTGTAGAAGATATTTATGAAGTACTCAGAGGAGACTTCTCACCTGGACAGTAAGGGAAACTAGACCACAGCATTGGTCTAATAATCATTTCAGCCTTCTTTCCTGTTAGTCTTACTCTTTATTAACAGCCTCTTAATGAGCCCTATTGGCTCTTTGAATAAGTTTCACGACTAATCAGCTCATTTAATGCACACCAATCCATGGGCCCAGATGGGATATATCCACGTGTGCTGAGGGAGCTGGTGGAGGTGATTGCTGAGCTGCTCTCTATCATCTTCAACAGGTCTTGGAGGACAGGAGAAGTGCCTGAAGACTGGAGGATAGCCAATGTCACTCCAGTCTTTAAAAAGGGCAAGAAGGAGGATCCAAGCAACTATAGGCCAGTCAGCCTCACCTCTGTCCCTGGAAAGGTAATGGAACAGCTTTTTCTGGATGCCATCTCCAAGCAATTGGAAGAGAAGGTCATGAGGAGTAGTCGGCATGGATTCACCAAGGGAAGATCGTGCTTGACCAATCTCATAGCCTTCTATGATCTCATGACAGGCTGGGTAGATGGAGGGAGAGCAGTGGAAGTCATCTACCTTGACTTCAGCAAGGCCTTTGATACTGTCTCCCATGACATCCTGATAGCAAAGCTGAGAAAGCATGGGATAGATGAGTGGACAGTGAGATGGGTTGAGAATTGGCTGTCGGACCGGGCCCAGAGGGTTGTGATTTGTGGAGCAGAATCTGACTGGATTCTGTGACTAGCAGTGTTCCCCAGGGCTTGGTGTTGGGTCCAGTCCTGTTTAATATCTTCATTGACGACCTTGATGAGGGAATAGCATCCACCCTCAGCAAGTACGCCGATGACACAAAGCTGGGTGGAGTGGCTGACACGCAGGAACACTGCGCTGCCATCCAGTGAGACCTGGACAGGCTGGAGAGCTGGGCAGGGAGAAACCAGATGAGGTTTAACAAAAGCAAGTGTAAAGTCTTGCACCTGGGAAGGAACAACCGTTTGTATCAGTACAGGCTGGGGGATGACCTGCTGGAGAAGAGCTCAGTGGAGAAGGACCTGGGGGTCCTGGTGGATGACAGGTTGGCCATGAGCCAGCAGTGTGCCTCGGTGGCTAAGAGAGCCAATGGGATCCTGGGGTGCATCTGGAGGAGTGTGGTCAGCAGGTCAAAGGAGGTGATCCTCCCCCTCTACTCTGCCCTTCTCAGGCCCCACCTGGAGTAGTGTGTCCAGTTCTGGGCTCCCTGGTATAAAAAGGACAGGGATCTCCTGGAAAGAGTCCAAAGAAGGGCTACGAAAATGATTAAGGGCCTGGAGCATCTCCCCTATGAGGAAAGGCTGAGTGAGCTGGGACTGTTCAGCCTTGAGAAGAGAAGACTAAGAGGGGACCTAATTAAAGTCTATAATTATCTTAAGCATGGGATGCAGGGGGAATCAGCCAGCCCCTTTACAGTGGTCTGTGGGGACAGGACAAGGGGCAATGGCTGCAAGTTGGAGCACAGGAAGTTCTGCACCAACATGCGGAAGAACTTTTACCCAGTGAGGGTGACAGAGCCCTGGGACAGGCTGCCCAGGGAGGTGGTGGAGTCTCCTTCTGTGGAGATATTCAAGACCTGTCTGGATGCCTATCTGAGTGAAATGTCCTAGGGAGCCTGCTTTGGCAGGAGGTTGGACCCGATGATCTCTCGAGGTCCCTTCCAACCCCTACAATTCTATGATTCTATGATTTATCTGACGATCCCTTGGGTCATTTGCATAACAGGAAAAAGCACTGCAGGTCTCTTCACAGCTGGGAACAGTGATGACATACTGCAATACTTCATCATCAATAAGAAGAACAATAAGAAATACAGAGAGGAATAGCTGAATTCCTGTCTATAAAATAATAAAATAAAAAAAAAACCCAAACCCAAACAAACAAAGAAAACAGACTCATTAGCCATATTCATTCATTGCCTGAGTGCCATCGGTACATTCAGAGACATTTCTTATACCAGTATGTTGCCATCTGTTTTCTGGTTTCATCCCATCTGAAGGCAAAGGAAGACACCCCTCCTTCACCTCACCAGTATTTGGGTATTGGACCACAGGACAAAGGACCACTGGATTCTGGAAGAGTTGTATTCAGCTGCAACTGCACCAGCTTAGCATGACCTCAGTGAGGAGAGAGGCTGTGGAAGGCCACCTGCCCAAAATAAAAAGCAGATCATCGGTTCACTAAGACTTTTCATTATTTATAGTTTAGCCACTTATGCTGGGATTTCCATTATGACAGCAGCAAGAGATCTATCACTAGCAAAGCCCACAAACTGCCAAATTTGAAACACTCACTTCAAAACATGTTTTCCATAAACCATGGTTCAGTAGGGGTAAAACTGCATATTTTCCTCCTAATATTTTTCATGTAGGTAACTGAACCAATTTTTGTAGAAACTTATAAATAAATCCTTCTCAGACATACTTGCAGAAAGGATTTCCTAACCAGAGAATTGCCTAGAAACTTAGATAAAATTGCTTACCCTTCACAGCTAAAGGGCTGAAATCAGAAGCTTATAGTATGACACGTCAGACAAACTTGACTTACAGCGATGTTGTGCAAGAAGGGAATACTTGTTGGCAGCATAGCTTGAAACACACCGCTCCCCTGGAAGGACATGAATGCCATTTCAGCAAATGGCAACAAAAATAGCCCTGGCTTCGGCAAATGTACAAGTACTCACTACTGAACACATTTTACAGATGCTGCAGCACTTTAAGCTTCTATTTTCACTGCAAATTATGACCTTTGTAACATTTCTAGTGAGAGGTGTCCCTGCCCATGACAGGGGGTTGGAACCTAGTGATCTTTAAGGTATCTTCCAACCCTAACCATTCTATGATTCTATGATTTTGGACTACTTGTCTGCCTTTCCCAGATTCAGGTGTTGAAAATTATGAGATTTGGAGCTGGGAAAGGCCCTACCACTTTCAATGTAAAGCTCACCAAGCACTGTGGACAAGCTTAATTCAACATTGGTGAATGTGGACCAAGAGCAGGTAGTACACATAGGGTTTTACATTCTTAGTGCTGTCTTCCATGTAGTGACAGGGCCGTGAGCATACAGCTCCAGAGCTGTCCCTTTTTTCCCTTAGCATTTGCTTTTAAGATGAGCCTTTTCTGCTGGTCCTCACCTGTGCTACCTTTCAGTTTCATCACAGCTATGCCTCTCCCTGGGTTTGTAGCTCCTCTCTTCTAGCTTTCCTCACAACAGGGGTTACAAACAAAGCTCCTTAACTCCGGAGAGGGGAGGCATTCAGGGTCTTGACATTTAGTATGTGCACGCATTCTGGTAAATTAAGTCAGTTTAAGAGTTTTACACTGCCATCTTTAGACCAACAGTTTTCTCAAGCTCCATTTCTAGACTGCTCTTTTGTTATCATGTTCTTTCTAGTCCATTTCTGGGCTCATGGAAGCCTTGGCTTTACCACAAGTTTCTTGCTCTTTACTTTATTGCTGAGTGAACATTCAGAGATTTCTGAATGAGTCTTCCAGGACTTCATAACTGTTTATAAAGGGTACTTTTTCCCTCCTTCCCATTAACATTTTTTGCCTGCACAGGTAGGCAGACTTCAGCTCTCAGCAGCAACCAAACTACAACATTTTTAGGCCAGCAATGTCTTGAGGTTCTCATAGTTTGATTTTGTTTGTCTATAGCATATTTTAAAGGGAGCTATTTACACTGGCTGTAAAGCCTAAGCAATGGGTGATTTAGAACTATAACAATATTGATGCAGATGAGCTTCTGTGGAGATATTTGATGACATTATGTAAATGTAATCAATGGGCTCAATAAAGCACAACAATAATAAAATATTGTTCACATTATATATAAATAAAAGCAAATGGGTGCATGTATGTGCTTCCTACACAATTACTGTAACTACACCTATGTATACTACTGATATTCCAGCTCCCTATATGTCACATCTATGGTCTCTGTACACCGTTATTGAATCTAACTATCTGATTAGAATCGTGACTTATACCAGAAAAGCATGAAACTTCTGAGGAAGAAAAAAGAAGTTCAAATCAGAGAAACTCAAAATTGTCATATGTTGCAGTTGAAAATTTTTAAGTTTAAAAAAAGAAACATTATAAAATATTTTGTGGCATTCTATCTACATTTTAACTTCAGTAGAGGAAGCTGAGTTTATAGTCTTAAAAGCAGAGAAAAAAAAGAATTAAGTATTGTTGGAGGGCTTTTTTTTTTTTCCAGACTATGACATTAACTCCATGATCTAAAATCTCTGCAATTATGGATTGGAGCTGGATTAACAGGTAGGACACAAAGGGCACACAAAGGAGAAACATAGAATGGAGGAAGCTATGACAGAGCAGTGCTTGCCTAATTTCAAGGCACCTGTAATATGCATAGACCTCTGAATGTTTAAATGTTTATATGTGAACTCTGATATCGCAGTAGTCAACTAGATCTTTCGAAAGAACCTCAGGAAAGACTCCAGGCCTTCATGCTCTCTACTATAAACTACGTAGGCCTCACTGTTATGTAGTGTTTCACTTCATGTTACTGCTTAGGTGTGTGTTGGATGTGATTAATAAGTTGGGGCTCAATGTGATCATAACTAGAAAATTGCAAAATGTGTGTTGTATTATGAAAATACATGTTATTTCTCAAAACATATGGCATGATATGATTTCAGTCATGAAGGTCATAAAAGGATGACAGCCACATAATACTACTCCTGGGACAGCAAGGGAAGAAAGACAGTCTAGTGATTAAGGCAGAAACATGAGAACAAAGCTGGCTAGAAAAGAAAAAAATTAATTTGGAAAAATGCTGATATTTCAACATTTGCTTCCATACTGCTTCAGGATATACTTTTCATAACATCCTGTAGAGAAAACCAAGATCACTCTGTCATCATTAAGGTTCAAGGAATGACAACTTTCATCGGACTTCTGATCTAATGCAAGAACTCACAGAGGTCTCTACAAGAATGATTGAAGTCACAGGGTCTCCAAGGGCTAAGTGATTAGTGAGACTGTGCAGTCAGTCTCTCTCTGACCTAATTGAAACGTATTGCTCAAAATGGGACAGGTCCATAAAAGAGTGGGTAATGCCTTAGCCCACCAGTTAGGGCAATCATGTGGAAAGTAGGAACTTAAAGTTCATTTGCCTGTTCTGAAAAAGCCATACAGTTTGTCCAGGATTCCTTATGTTTCTCCTTGAACAAAATCTGTGTCTTGGCACAATTTTTACTCTAACGGTTTGGCGTGTGCCCAGGTCTTTGTCTTTGGTATATCTGAGTTCAAATACAGTATATTCTTTTTCTGTAGGCATTTTATACAGATGGTGGAAAGAGATAATGGTTGACAATTTAGATTCAGCTTTAGCTGGGCTGAGAAGTCCACTGGAGATAATTATTTCTTTCTGATAGCTTTTTAGTGAAGCAGTGTTGACTACACTCATAACTTACTTGTCGCATTAAGGTGTTTAATGTTCTCAACTATGAGTTTCACCGCTCCTCTTTAAATCTGCAATTCTCCCTCTCCCTAACATGGAAGATATAAAGAAATCAATGTAAAAATTAACAAAAACCAGATGATAGATGCAGTTGGTTCTGTATTGGTACCAGAACAAAGAAGTTAAGTATCTTTTAATGTAGGGAGCACAGAAAAAATGAATACTGGCAATTATTTTTACATAGGACATAGGGAAAAAAATAAAATTGAGTGAGGAATTCAGAGACACAAAATTCACAGGTTTCTAACAAAAGACTGAGCATCAAAAAGGAGAAAAGCTGAACTGGAAGGAGGAAATGAGATGACAAATGGACATGGAATAGTACACTTAGTCTGATAAAAGACAAGAAGCAACCTCTGTTACCATGTTCCAGTATCACTTGACTTCAAGTGCCACTAGGAATGTAAACAAAGGGAAGTGTTAACTAAATTCCCCTCCCTTTCTTCCAACCTCTTCAAAAAGCACTTGGGTCAAATTTCAGGCAAAGACTTGGAGGGACCTTTTTTCTCTACCCAAGAGAGTTCCTTGTTCATAGCACAAGTTTGATTTCATGATGGTAGCTGTTATTCATGAATGCATTCCTCCTCTTTTCTTTTTGAGCCTAATTATCAAGTTATCAGCAACTTGGAACTTGACATAAATCTCAAGGTAGAAAGTGATTGAGAAGAAGTTTGGTCTGGTGATTAGTCTTTCCTTAAAAAAATACAAAGAAGAGGGAGAAAGGAAAGCCATAGAAGTCTTTGAAACAGCTGGGGTCAAAGGAACTGTGCTTTCTTCTAATTGTCCCAATAAATTTTAAAGATGTTATTACTCTGTAGTGATTAAGGAATGGTAAAAAGAGATTCAATGCTATAACATCAAGGCCATCAAGTTTAATAGTCCTTAACTGATTGTCAACCCACCCCAACAAAAATAGACATGCTGTTCTCCTTTCCCTGTCCCTCCTCCCTTACCCTTCCCCCTCACTCTAAGGCTTCTAAAAGCCTCCAGCCAAACCAAGGGGAATTTATACTTCCTGCAATAAAATCCAAAGAACAGAACAGCTGGCAGCTGAACTTAAGATTGCTAAAACAAACATTGTGACATTGATGTGGGGAGGGATTTGGTTATTATTACAACACGACTTGACTGGTTCTGCAGGGAAAAGATGCAAGCAGAGCTCTTCTTTTTTTTTTATCCCAACATACAAACAAAAGGCTTTAAAAAACCACCCAGTAAAACAACAAAAGCAGCACTATTTGCTCTAAAAATACTTAGAGGGAAAAAAAAAACCAACCAGAAAAACAATGGTCAAAATTCACAACTTTGGCTGCCTAAAATTTAGAGATGAATGACTGAAATTACATGAAGATTGTTCCACAGAGATGATCCTTCAAATAGGCCAGACAGGATCATTATTAATTCATCTACTCTGACAAGTACAAAATATGCAAATGAATACATTATATCATAACAATCCTATACATATCACACTCAATTTATCTGGCGTCTGTGATAATTTATAGCAATATTCCAGAAACCACACAAATTTAAGTTGAAGGCTTCATCAGACAGACCATCACTGTACAAGCTGGGTTAGTGATGGAGTAATAATAACTAATCAAAGGTTGGATTTAACAATGGGTCACGGATTTATAACAGCAAAGTTGCATGCTTTTTTGGTATTTCACAGCACAGAGTCTTACACTGTCAACCCCAGCATGAGTATCCCTGTTTCCATTAGGTTTAAGGACAACCTCTAATGTTTGTTTAACTCCCCACCTTAAATCTGAGTTCCCAAAAGAAATATGAGAGAAATGAGAGGTAGATCCCTAACTTCCACGTCTCCCCACTGAGGTTAGGAATCCAAATTAGTGGTCTTTAAACTTGAAAGTTCATTAGATAAGTACTCTGTGTTGAGTGCTGACTGACTGGTCTTGACTTTTTCCTGAATCTGATGCCTTCTATTGATTTCTTCAAAATACAATTATGTTTTTATCTGCAGAACCCCATTATAATGAGCACTATAGCATTAAACATTATGTAGTGTTAAATAAACAATCTAAGTTCTTGTTGTTTGCACTTCCTATCCTTTTATCTGTGTGAAAAGCAACATTATCTGGCATAATTTGCACTGAGTTGAATCTATTTTTTGTGTATGGAATTAAAAGCTTGTGTTGATATTGCAAGATTGCACATGCTGAAAAATGTTATAGTAATGACATAGAAAATTACCAGCCATCCAAAAAGGTATGAAAAAAAAATAATGAAAAAATAAAAAGTCTTTCCTTGTTCTGTGCCTGAAAAAAATGGGTTCAGGTTTGGGTTAATCAAAGATTTAATCAAAAGCGTCAACATCTCAATTGAAGAGAGATATAAAAACATGAGATACAGTTTGCCATTGTTTGGAATGAAAAAGATTTTTTTTTAAAAGTAAAATAACAAAAGAAATTCACAGTTTTAGGTTTTTTTTTTCCCTAAGGTAAATCAGTTTGTTCATGACTGTACCAAAGCTAAGTAGCTCTGGCTCCAAGGGAAAGGAAATGTTCTGCTTCAGATTCCAGCTATAACAACCTGTCGGTTCACCTCCATCTGTAGTTAGCAATACTGCACCCAGGTCATTGCACATTGTGCAGCCCTCTTCCTGGTAGATATAGTTGAGGGCAAAGATAGACTAATCTCTCAGCTGCACAAAAAAGGAGTGGTGGAACATAGGTTAGTAGCCTGGGGGAAAAATAACACCTCTGCTTCCTAGTTGGGTGGTGAATCAGCAGTCCCCACAACTCCAGATGCTGCTTCTGACACCCAGATGGTTCCTTGGTGGTTTTTACCTTCTCCAAACAGGTGTGAGAAATCTGTTTGATGATGAATTGCACTGGGTTTCATGGTTGAGTTTTCAGTTAAAGAAGAGAAACCCACTGATGCTTTTTCACTTGAGAAGATTTGTCAAGAACATTGACAAAACCCAACTATTAACCACACTATCTTCCAAGTTCATTGTTTAAAATAGCTTTCTAAGTTTCAAAAAAAAAAAAAAAGTAGGGCAGAAGCAAGGACCTTAAAATAATAAAAAATTCTTTGTAATATTTTAATTTATATGTAACTGAATACAACACATTTCTGGAAGCATCCACATTGAGAATGATGCTTCCCATCACAGACCCTTCCACCTGTGTGTTTGAAACCGGAATTTAGGTTCTAGTTTTGCTTGAACATGAGCTTTAAGTTTGGCATCAGGAGCTAAATGTATGCAGGAGGCTGCCTAGTGGCTTGACTAGCTTTCTGAAGCAAAACACGAGAGATACATCTTGAAATGTATTGTTTCACAATCATTGTACAACTGGGCACTTTTTCCTTTGAGTCTAAACTAATTCTGCGATGAAAGTACACAAAAGTAGTTACACTATCTTACAACCAAAGGTCAGTCTAGCCCTGAGGTAGATCCATATGGAAAAGCAAGGGAAAGCATTTAGGGATACTTTCCCAGAATACTATCCCAGCTGCCAATAATCTGTAATTCAGTGATGTTCTAAACCAGACTTAAAATTTTTGTACTTAATAGCCCTCAATGGATTTTTTCCTTCATGAACTGGTCCAGTTCCTTCCTGAACCCAGATCCCCTACATCCTTTGGGAGTAGTCCTACAGCTTAACAACATGCTGTGTGAAGAGTTGTCTCTGGGTTTGCTTCCTGATACTTTCACACGACATTCTCTTGTTCTGCAAGTGGCAGTGAATGATCACTACTTATGATTTTACAGACTTTTATACTTACCGTCTATTTTCTGGGCTGATGGGTCACTTAGTTATGCAACTACCGTTGTAGTTGTCCATACATTTTATTACCCATCCTCCAACCTGGTTCTCTTGTAGGGCTGACAAGGTCATCTCACAGATTAGATATAAACTGTGCCATCAGATCTGCTCTGCCAGAAAGCGTTTTGGCAGTCCAGGCAGGATCTTTGTACAGAACTATTGCCAACTTCGATTCTTTTGTGGAAATTATAAAATTGATGATGTTCTAAACAAGCATCTCTCTACAGTCTTCATACTCTGTCAAATGGCTTGAAATTGCACCAGGGAAGACATAGGTTAGATGTCATAAAGGATTTCTTTATTGAAAGGGTTGTCAGGCACTGGAATAGGCTGCCCAGGGAGGTGGTGGAGATATTTAACAGGAGTGTAGAGGAAGTCTTTAAGGACATGATCTAGAGGTGGACTAGTCAGGGTTAGGCTATGGTTGGACTCAATGATCTAAAGGTGATTCTATGATTCTGCCAGAATGAAAAGCAGAGATACACAGACCTTCCAAAATAATGCTAGGAGAAAAAGGGGGAGATGGGATCTTGCTACCTTTATGCACATTGAAAAAAACCCCATAGGATTATTTAATACTTTAAGAATTTGCCACTGAAATGGTATGAAGTCACTTATGTCTAGGTTCTGTAATTTGCACTGCCTCAGGCTCTTATTCTATCTGTATTTATGTATTTTCTATCTTATCCTTTGTTCAAGAGCTGTTTGGAACACGTACAGTTCTTAGCTGCAAAAGACCAGTGCAAGATCCAACATAAATTAAAAAATTAGTAACAAATGTTTAACCATTCAGTTGTTTCTCTGTATTCAGTAGAACATCTGTAGTCCAGGAACTTCATCTACTCCTGCGAGTCTGACCACGTCTTTTCCCTTCCAACAAGAGTCTAGCATTTTATACTGTTATTTCCTCACATCTTCAGTCTACCTGAATAAATAATCCCCTGGCTACTTATAGTTTGGAAAGGAATGAGAAAGATAGTGTAAGTGTTATCCAAATGAAAGCAGGAAGTTATGAGTTTACCAAAATTATGTTCCATAAAAATATTGTTAGTTCTGACCAGTTCCATGATTTATGGTTAGTAATATCTAATGTTTTTCTATTAGCAGATTGTCATCTTAAATTTATGAAACTTTAACCTAACAGGCAGATATGTTTAAGCCTTGACGCTGATGTGTTACAGAGGCACCATGCTGCACATAAGGGTAAGCCATTTGGGGACTGTTTTTGTGGTGGCAAGGAATCAACATCAAGTGTAGGTCAGCACATCTCAGTGCTGTTTCATACAAGCCCGTCTACAAAAATGACTGTTTCCCTTGTGAAAGTTGTGCGATAATGATACAATCAAAGCTTATATGACTATATGCTTATAAGCTTTTTTATATATGACATGATTGGTAATTTTGCCACAAGCATTTAAAGGGAATGGTTGACTGTCAGGCAACTTCTGACTGTCTTTAAGAGGGTGCTTTTTAATGTGCTTTTTAAAGGATTGAGTTTTTCACTGGCATCCATGAGGAATTCTTTAATATTCTTCTATTATCTTTTAGGATGTCCCAGGAACATGGAACAAATGTTTAGCTGTTCCTACTTAAATAAGCAAATGTACCTAAGCATGCTGGTCTTGGTTGTGACTATGCTGTGGTAGGGAATAAAGCATAGAATCATAGAATGCATGGGCATTCTATGGACGGGACCTTTAAAGGTCATCTAGTCCAACGCCCCTACACCAGGGACATCTTCACTAGATCAGGTTTCTCAGAGCTCCATCAAGCCTGACCTTGAATATCTCCAGGGATGGGGCCTCCACTACCTCTCTAGGCAACCTGTTCCAGTGATCCACCACCCTAATATTGAATAATTTTTTCCTAATATCCAACATAAATCTCCCCTTTTCTAGTTTAAAAACATTGTCCCTTGTTCTATGGCTACATGAAACAGATGGTCCAGATTCCAAACAGATGACAGTCTAAACTAGGAGGCCATTACACACAGATCAGAAAATATACAAACTACATCACAACAACAAAATACTTCTCCTGGTAGACAGTTATTACTATGAGGCAAAAGTGATTTTACAAAATCATTATGCGCTTTGCTGACAAAGTTTTTGAAGGCATGTCATTGGCTGTACTGGCCATCATTAAAATACCCACTGAGCGTTGCCATGGAGTGGTTGGAAGATGGAAACAGGTTTGGAAATGCTCTGTGGCAGAACACAGCTGCATTGTTAAGGTGAATGGAATGAACAGGAATGAACTGTGTCCTCTACTGCAGGCCTGGGTTGGGTTGTTCGCCAGGGAATCACGGAAGTTTCTTGCAGTGTGCTTACAAAAGGCAAAGAAATGAGCTGTTGAAATGTTGAATAAAATATTTCAGCAGAGCTCCTTGAATTTAGCCAGCAAACTCTGCTTAATTTCTTGTCTAAAAATATAATCCTTTACATTAACATTTAGTGAGACTCAATTGTGTGTTCTGGTCCAGGTTTTTGCAAGTAGCAGACAATGACAGATGAGAAATGTCAGGTAAGCTGGAGGACTGCTGGTTGAAGAATGATTAGGCACTGGAGTTTTTTAACAGTGTGCCAGGATTGTGTTTTACAGATACTCCCCACAAGGAAATGAAGCTGCATCACCCAGTAAGTCCCTTGGAATTAATAGACAAGAGCAAGAACATTAATTTTTTTACTCTATTTAGTATATAGTTGGTAGGGAGGTTTAGCCAAGTGTGTGTATTGCTTGAGAGAAAGGTACAGGAGAAACCTATCTTCATCCTAAGCCAGTTTTTACAAAGCTACAGCCAATCCCGGGGAATGGGAAGAGGGAAGGATCAATAACAGTGGCTAAGGGGATTCTGAAGAGCCCTGTTCATGAACAGAGAAATGAGGAATGCAGACACGATTCCCCATTTTTAAGTTATAGAGTTTCAGCAAGGTTATCTAACTAGACCTCTCTAGTGGTTTTTTATATACTGTGTATAACCCGGATTTAAATTGCTAAGTTTTATAAGTCAAGGGCAGTCTGTAATTAAGTACTCCCCCTTCTAGGTTAGGACCACTGGACACGGTTTTAAGACCAGAGATAAAAAATGCAGAAGACGCTGATTGTTGAATAAGCTGATTTGCAGCCATTCCAACTGTTTTTTCTCTGCATAATTTTGTTAGTAAGAACATTAATATTTTATCCTTTACAATGTCTTAACTTTTTCATACACAGGACCTCCTTAATGGGTGTTATGTACTTCCAGTGGAGGCCTGTATTGCTATTCATGTAGCAGCCTCCATGAAGCAACCAGTAGCACAGGTAGTCTTGTGTAACCAGAGGAGAAATACTAGATGTGAAGCTAAGTCCTTGTGATCAGTTTGGTTACATGGATTTGTTTCACTTCTACCCTCTGCATTAAGGACCTCACAAGACAGTTTGTTAGGGTCTTATAGGATAGCCACTTGTGGTGAGGAAAGGAAGGAAAAGACTTTGGGAACTGCAACCCTGCACAGTCAGGGATCACTGTACTAGCATCAAGTTAGGAATCCTTGTTCCTGTGGCTGTTTTCATTGACATGGGTTTATTGTTCTCCTTTGAGAAGAAATAACTGGCTTCATATTTTTTCCCCTGAACAATATTTATCTTCCACAGTTTTAAACCAAAGCCCATGGAAAGCAATTACCACTGATTTCAGTGAATTTGGGTCTGAGGCCAACCGTCTGTGTATCCCAATAGTCTTCTGCTGTTCCTGTGCTGAGGTAGAAATCCTGTAGATATGCTGGACATGCAGACAGGACAAAGCATGGCAGAAGGAGTATCAGCCCTAAGGTTAGTTATTGTGAAACCACTTAGGTTTAATCCCTTGTAGCCTAAATATCAGACCCCATCTTTGGTTTTCAATATAATACTCATGCCAACAGTTGTTAAATTTTCATCAATTTTAGGATGACAAATAACTTGACTTGTATCATCTGACACTGCTAACCATAGGACCCAAATCCTAGTCTCATGGCTCTCTTTTGTAGGCCAAACCAGACCTTTGGTCCAGAGCTAATTGCCAGGTCAATTCACATGCTGGGGTGCTTGTGTTCTCTCAAGTCCACACAACAGTCATGGTGGCTGGCCTCGTGTGTACACCAAGGGTTGGCACTGGAGCAAGCCACAATTCTGGCAGCATATTCACTGCCAAAACAGATGTCCCTGTCTCCTCTGCAGGGATTTATCCACAGGCTACAGCCAAGCCATAGGCCTCCAGCTGGCCTTTCTGCTTTAGACCTTTCAAAAAGCTCCAGTTAAATAAATAATTGCTATGTAGTAAATTAAAAACTCTGACCTACGGTTACTTACAAAAAGACATTAACTTCCAGGCTCAATTGAAATTTAAGAATATAATATAGAAAGATAAATCTATATCTGACACAAAGACCTGGAAAATGTGTGAGGACTTTTAATGAATGAGAAGATAAAAACTGTCCCTTCTGACCAGAAAGTAAAAATAAAGTAGTGGGAAACAAATCTTTTTCTTCCCCAACCCCCTCTCCCCTTTCTTAGAAGCCTGCAGTTTTTAACCTGCTGGGAAGGAGGAAATGCTCTAAATTCTTCCTTGGTTAAAGTGCTGCAGCAGAAGGGGAAGATCCCGACCAAAGGGACATGGAGGGTCCTGCATTTGACATTTATGAGTGGGAGGCAGTATTACCAGATGTTCATAAAAGTGCAGCTTCCAAATTGAGTTCCATGGATCCAAATATCTCATTTCACTCGGTTTTCTGTTTCCCCTATTGACTGAGCTACAGCAGGATCTACCAAGAAGATAATCCCATACTTCAGGGGGCTGGTGTTCAGCAGCTAAGAGGGGTTTTCCATCTCTGACTGCAGTTAATCCTCTAGCTTTTATGTGACAAAGTACAGGAGAGTGCAAGCTGTGGCTGGATGTATCTCCACAGGCGACCTATGCACAATCTCATGTCAGCCCAATGTAATGTATGGTCAGACCTCACTTGGAGAAAATCAGCTCAGGTACCAAATCTGAGTACAATAATTCTTTTGGATTTTCCCATGTATCCAGAGTGGTGCATCTGGAGGGACTGGACTTCACTCACACTGATGTCCTCAGTGTTTCCTCAGTGCCTGAAACTACACATCTGTCCGGTCCAGACAACAGAGGGGAGACACCAGAGCTCATCAGACTTCATGTAAGGAGCAAAGACCCTCTCAGTTTCTGAATCTCACTACAGAGACCTGGCTCCTAAATATCAAGCACTGCAGCACATTTCTTCTAAGGTCATAGAATCATAGAATATCCTGAGTTGGAAGGGACCCATAAGGATCATCAAGTCCAACTCCTGGATCCACACAGGACCAGCCAAGTCAGAGCATGGGACTGAGTGCATCGTCCAGACGCTTCTTGAACTCAGTCGAGCTCGGTGCTGTGACCACTTTCCTGGGGAGCCTGACCACCCTCTCAGTAAAAAATCTCTTCCTAATATCCAACTTAAACCTCCCCTGTCACAGCTTCATACTGTTCCTTTGGGTTCTATCACTGGTCACCAAAGAGAGATTGGCACCTGCCTCTTCAATCCCCTTCATCAGGAAGCCATAGACCACCATGAGGTCTTCCCTCAGCCTCCTTTTCTCCAGTCTGAACAAGCCAAGGGACTTCAGCCTTTCCTCACAGGACTTCTCCTCCAGACCCTTCACCATCCTCGTTGCCCTCCTCTGGACACTCTCCAATAGTTTTGTGTCTCTCTTGTACTGTGGTGCCAAAAACTGCACCCAGTGCTCGAAGTGAGGTGACACCAGCACAGTGTAGAGTGGGACAATCCCCTCCCTGGACTGGCTGGCAATGCCATGCTTGATGCATCCCAGGGTGCAGTTGTCCCTCCTGCCTACTTGGGCACACTGCTGGCTCATGTTTAACTTGCTGTCAACCAAGACCCTCAAATCCCTCTCAGCATGGCTGGCCTCCAGTATCTGATCCCCCAGTCTGTATGTGTAGCCAGGGTTGCCCCTTCACGGGTGCAGAATCCAACACTTCTTCATGCTGTTGGTGATTGCCCAGCTCTCTAATCTGTCCAGGTCTCTCTGCAAGGCTTCTCCACCCTCAGCAGAGTCAACAGCTCCTCCCAGTTTGGTGTCATCTGCAAATTTACTTCAGATACCCTCTAGTCCTGAGTCCAGGTCATTTATGAAAATGTTAAAAAGAACTAGGCCTAAATGGGAGCCCTGGAGAACCCCACTAGTGGCTGGCTGCCAGCCAGATTTACTATCAAGCTCTGGGCCCGACCCTTCAGCCAATTACCGACCCAACACATCATGGGTTTTCCTAGTTGTATGCTGGACATTTTGTCCAGCGAGACACCCTAGTCCTCAATTTCTTTTCAAATCTGACCTTAAGCAACTCTAAATCTAAACAATAGTCTTATTAACAACAAGACAGATGGCCTCAGTATCTTTTGCTACCTGAGGTAAAAGAGGTCTACATGGCCTTGCATCTATGTGGAGGCAAGGAAAGGATTTAATGAATGCAAATCCAGACTCTTAAAAGCTAGAGCAGCCACACATACAGACCACACCATTCCCCTCTGCTTTTCTCTCCCTCCCATAGAAGGAGGATCCCTAGGGACCTTATTATGGCTAGTTAAACAACATGTAGAGTCTTCACACAACCGGCCGCACTGAGTCTACTATCATCCCAAATTTTTATTATAGCCCATTGCAATTAAACTTGTGCATGTGCACCAGCACACGTTTGACATAGTGAGTTTGAAAATGTCTTCCTTTGTGTACTGCTCATCCCTAGGTGATAGGATTTAAACTCTCTCTTCTGCCTCTAGACCTCCAAGTTGGCTGGAGCTGAGCTCTTGGCTTAGCTACAAATGTCCTCAACATATCTTGGTTAGAGCTACTTCCAAACAAGCTTTACATTAGCTCCCAAGATGAAGGAACGAGTTTTGAAGTTAATTAATCATCTCCATGGGAAAGCAAGGAAAGGAAAAGTATTACTAAAATGATGGATTGCCCAGAAAGTGAGTTTGGGTTCTCTGTGCATGTGTTGCAACAGATGGATTTCTTACATCTGTGCAACAAATGTTACATATTTCAGGTAGGAACCCTGGTATGTCAAAGTCCAGCAAAACCAGGTTGGTGGAAATTTAGTGTTAAATTTTCAAATGCAGTGAGATGATATCTTCAACTGCTTTCGGTCATCTTAGTTTATTACATGCAGCCTATGCAAACCAGAATTTCAGGGTAGTCAGGAAAGAATGGGGGAAAAGACTGATTGAGGCAGAACACAAAATTGGACCCTCCCAACTTCAACCTGCTGAAAGGTATAAAATCCAGGCTGGAGTGGTAATTCCTGAAAGCATCAGAGAAGCAGGCCAGCTACAAGCTCCCTGTGATACTGTGGAACTTCACCACTGTGGAATTCGGCAGCTACTGAGAAACAGCATGTACAGTGCACAGGTAGCCTGCTAAACAAGCATCGAGTGGAAGCCAGGATAGTGATGGCTTTCTGATGACAGTTTAAATCCCACCATTCTTAATAACTTTGCTACTTTGCCAATATATCCACTTACTGTGCTTATCCTAGATCTGCAAACTGATTCCCAAGGACTCCTCAGGTGTCTAAAGCATCCTTCAGCTGTCAAAACATGTAGCTTGGCCTCTGACAGCTTCTTTGATGCAGTTTAAAAACTGTCAGTACAAAACTCTGTGGCATGTTGGAAAATGGCAATGCAAGGACTGCAAAACCTATGCTCAATGCACTATGAACATCAGTAACCAAGGCCTGGCTTCCTCAAATTCAGACTATACTTCCTGTCTCGGTATCGTATTATTCACATCTATTTCTAGGAGGGGGTGCAATGACTCTCTGCCTCCCATCTAAGTGCTGGAAGTTCCCTTCAGATTACTGGTCCTCCCATATACACGGGAGGCCAGTTTCTGGTCAGATGAGTCAGTGCTTGTCCATCCCTCGTCTGTTAATTTCATGACAGACCTGAAAGTGGCAGCGGTAGCCTCATTTGTGTACACTCTGTGTCAATGGAATGCATGGACAGGACTTCTCAGGGGACCTGCATCTAAAAGTTGCCGTCTGCTAGAGCCCCTGCATGCTCTTGTTACCCACATCAGTGAGACAGGTCAGTCAGAGGCTTGCCGACTCACTCTTTCCCCTCTGCCTTCACTGTGCAAAGCAGACATGGATTGAGGCCCCTTTCTGCCAGGGGCCACATTCTTCATGGACAAAGCAGGGTGGAGCATGTGTCTTCACTGCTGCACAGGGATGAGAGGGTTGTTTAGCAGAAGGCAAAAGAGAAGAAAAAAAATAACTACTGACTCTATTTCTGATTGTTTTGTTGTTGTTGTTGTTATTGCGGTTGCTGATTTATGTCTGTCTTCAAGATGTTCTAGGCAGGGACTGGTTTACCCTCTGTGCTTGTGCAGTGCTTAAGACCACAGCCATGTTACACTATTGCAATAGTAACAATAATGGGATTAAATGTGAAGCTTTAATATGCTACGTATCAATCAAGATTTCCTTCCTGCAGAAGTCACTAATGAATGCATGTGCAGGAAAACCTGTGTAAATTTGTAAGCCTTGTCTGAGCAAGAAGGGACCTAGAGAGAACTGAGTTGGTAGAAAGCAGGATAGTAGCAGAGCCCATGCATGTGGCCAGAAGGAAAAACAAAGAGGCTCTGGGAGTTAAATGAAGCCCATTGTTTTCCTTCCACCAGATATTTTTATTTTATATTTGTTTCTAGTAGCAGACACACAAATGTCATGTCACAGACAGAAATTGGATGGAGATGAAGGAAAGGATGATGCCTCACAAGCACATCCAGTGACAATTCTTCACTTACAAGTAGGACAAGTTTTAAATACAGGGGTTATACACCTGCATGTGCATGGGTGCACATATGACAGAGTGCTTTCCTTTATGTAACCATGAGCAATATCCAAGCATCTACTGGATCACAGCCAGCCCAGTAAAAGAATGTAATGAGGAAACATGCAGAGGATGATGCTTTTAATCCTGGCAAACTTTCCACTGTTCTGATTTTCTCAGCCCTGAACCCTTCCAGCTAGCATTTATCCACTTATCATCTGCTAGCAAAATGAGCTTTCCCCTAGTTCTTCAAAAGACAAATTTCTCTTCCACCACCAGAGCCCAACTTTGATCTCTGGGCTCTGCAGGGCACTTACCCAGACAAAAGTGCATTCAGAGATGTCCACACCTGTTCATGCCTTAAAATTCCACATCTGGTTAATTCATACTACATCAGCTGTATTCCTCCATCTCTCACTGCCTCTGTCTCTCAGTCCTGGCACTCCCAGATCCTCGGTGTGCAGAGCACAGCTGAACAGCGATATGGTGACTTTCTGATTTTAATGCCTGGACATTGCCGCCATTTGTCCCTGTAGTTATTAGCACTGATTTTCTGCAAGCGTAAAAGGGATGGCTGTACCATGTTTCCTCCCTGTCCCTTCTCCACCACACATGCATATCGACTCATTGGTGCATGTCAGGAGCAGACCTTCATCAGCTTTTCAAAGAGGGACCAGGAGGATCTTGTAAATGCATTTGAATAGTTTGAATGAACATTTGGGTGAAAATACATGACCTAGCTGTAAATAGGCATTAGGGTACTTTCCTATATGTCAGCTAGTTCCAGAAGATAAACACCAATGTTCCCTAAATGGAACAGAAGATAAGTGCTTAAAGACATCTAAGGAGCCAGAGGTGTGTGGCCTAATCCTTCAACTGTTTCTTGCAAGTCTCCATAAATATTCCCACTGTGTTTTTCCCGAGATTTTCCTTTGAGACTAGTCAACAGCTTGATAGCATTTCATTATCAAGTATTTTCTCAATGTCTCCTGTTACCTTCAAAAAACATAAAATAAGGATTTCTTCTCTTTCTTCTTTTCTGTTTGCACATAGCCTCCAGTAACACATTTTCACCTTATGTTGAATGGCACACTTTTGGTAAGTGATCATTTACTTGAATTCTTATAGAAATCAGTGGAGTTTTATAACTGCATAATTAAACTGTGTCATATCTCTGAGATCACATTCTTTTTGCTCTTCCCTGAATTGCTCTGTTTTCTGATGCTTCCCCTAGTAAGGTGGCCATTGCCCCAGAATGTTTCAAGAAATACTTGCATTTATAGGTCTTTGTTACTTCTCCATTCTGACTGTAGCTTCACATCCAGGTTTTTGCCCACCATCACATTTGCACTCCTGTTGGCACGCTGACTCCTGGTTTGAAGATCAGTCCTGAGTTTCTTTGCCAGTTATGAAACAGTTTTCCTACTATATGCTCCAAGACATCAAGTGGCACAGTCACCTCAACAGCTGGTCCTCTGACCGCACTTTCATTTAGACATGTGTTTTTCCAACTGTTTTGAATCAAAACTCAACACCTTGAGCAGGAAAGTCTTTGGACAATTTTATTCAGTGCTGCCCCAGTGACAAGTCATTTAAAAGCAAATAAAGATCAGGCTGAACACTGAAAGTGGGTTTATTTCTCCCATTTTGTTTGCAGCTGTGGGAATGATTTGTTTGTTTCATTTCATGGATTGTGTTATTGAGGCTCGCGTGCCACCACTGGTCACTGAGCTACCAACCAAGTATATCAGATTTCTATACATTAATATTTCCATATGCTTTGTTCTTCTAGAATTTTTGATACTTTAAAATTACTGTTATCAGCAAAGCAGATAAAATTACGCAAATAATATCTAAGTAACTCAGATGTACTGGAATAAATAATATGTCTCTGACAGCAGGTCAGATGTGTGAGGACACAGTTATAAAAAAGAAATCTCTCCTAAGTGGCTCCAGCATGATCTTCCTATGCAAAACTTAGGGTAGAAAACCCTCTTTTTTCCTTGTGTGAAAAGCACCAGAATACAGTTGAGCTGAAGGATTTTCACAGGTGTTGTCTCACAAAATCTCTACCTTCGTAATTAAAAAACACACTTATTAGAGTCTCGCATTTGAAATGCTTTCACTAAAAAGACGTGGTCAGATCCTGGAGCTGATCTATCTTCTCAAAGCAGGTCTTCAGTCTCTGTTCAGAGCATTTTTCTTTCCCTATGAATCTATCAACCCAGAGGGGATTCAGTTCTACCCACAGGTGAAGGGTCAAAGAGCAGTGGGCTCTTCTTGACCTACCCAGACAGAGGTGTTGGGTGATGGGTTCCCACAGGGTATTTGAGGTAGATTGGATATATCACTCATATGTGTAGGAACTAGCAGAGCTCTTCTCTTCCTGGACAGGGACGATGGGTATCTGGGAGGAGCTGAGGTTTCTGGAAGAGAAAGTCTGAGCTAGAGCTTGTTATGCCTTTGTTAAAGGAACTTAACTCCAAGATGAGAGTGACAGTGAGCTGATAGAAATGAGTAGCTTGTCTTCTGGAGCAAAGTAGGGTTGCACTTTTATCCCCTTTGCATATGTACATAAAGGAGAAAGGTGCTGCACATCATCTGGTGGAGGGGCAGAATTACTTGCAGGAGATCCCATTGAAATAACAGAAGATATATCTCAGTGGATGACCAGTAAGCCTCCCTGGCTGCCATTAATCCTTTGTAACTGAAGAAAAACTTCCTTGTTTATATTTACCTTAATTAAATGCTTATCAGTGGGAGAACAACTCCTGAGGCATCTGCCAGCCCACCCTTTAAGGTTGCCCATGGCACTGTGACTGGGGATCCAAACAAACCTGTCAAAAAAGCCAAGCCAGAATAGTTTGGGATCAAAGAGTCTGGGACTCTCCTGTGAGCATCCTACACTACAGATCTCATAGGCTCCATACAGAAAGCAGCCAGCAACCAGGGAAAGGCCTCAATAGAAGGGGGTTAAAATTTGTCTTTCCCTCCTCTATAAACTATTGTTGCACTTCAGGGATCTTTGATCTCACTACAAGGAGTGGAAGCGAGGGAAGTACTGGGAGGACTCTTTGTTCCCCTTAGCGCTATCTCAGTTCTCCATCTGAGATGCAGCAACAAGTTTAATTCAAAGACAAATTGTGTGAACTCCATGTGTGTTCCAAGCCCCAGAATCAAAGATATTCTCAGATGTGAATAAATTACACAGCACCATGGAAAAAGGCAGTGAAGTTACACTGCTGCTAGCAAAGTTACAACCTGATACTCTTAATAATTTTAATAGCCTCACATTGTCATTCCTCCCCAAAACTGCTGTCTTCAGTGCAGACAGAGGACAGACAGGATTGCCTTTTTATCTCCTCAGTTCCCATTCAGTTGATGGGAGTGGCAGCGATGTCAGTGTAATGCCCTGAAGAATAATGATGAAGGTTTAAAAAAATATTGTAACACAAAGAAAGGCAGTGCTGTGACCACAGCTCATCTACAGCTCCTTACCTGCTGCAGGAAAAGGGAGGGGAGGGTTTTTTTTCTGCTGCGTTTTCCAGAGCCCATAATCAAGATAATGAAACCAAAATGCTGCTAACTTAGAAATGGTTGTAGGTAAAGCTGAACAGCAAAGTTCTTGTTTCTGTTCCTATTTGTTCCTGTGTGAATCTTTGTGATGATTTTGGCTGTGATAGAATTAATTTTCTCCACTAGCATTTTTTCTAGCTATCATGGGGCTGCATTTGGATTTGTGCAGAAAACAGTGCTGATAACACAGGGATGTTTTTGTTCCTGCTGAGCAGGGCTTACACAGAGCCAAGGCCTTTTCTGCTCCTCACCCCACTCCACCAGCAAGAAGGCTGCACAAGGAGATGGGAGGGGACACAGACAGGACAGCTGACCCCAACTGGGCAAAGGGATATTCCATGCTGTATGACATCATGCTCAGCATGTAAATCTGGGGGAAGAAGAAGGAAAGGGGTGACATTTGGTAATGGTGTTTGTCTTCCGAAGAGACCATTAGACATGACGGAGCCCTACTGTCCTGGAGGTGGCTGAACACTTGCCTGCCCATTGGAAGTGGAGAATGAATCCCTTTTTTGCTTTGCTTGAGTGCATAGTTTTTGCTTTATCTATTAAATAGTCTTCATCTCAACCCACAAGTTCACTCACTTTTACCCTCTGATTCTCTCTCCCATCCCATTGTGGGGGGACTGAGTGAGCAGCTGTGTGGTGCTGGGCTGCCAGCTGGGCTTAAGCCATGTCAACCTTTCAGCATAGATCAAGATGACCAGATACTGAATCCATCAGCTGTATGAACTAGCTGCATTTACATATGCGAGTGTGTGTCCCCTCTTCTCACACTTTTGCAGCCAGGAAAAAATGTAATGGGGTGTGCTATGGCCTTGTTCGTGTTCACTGTGCCAGACACTCACTGTGAAGCAACCTTCAGATTCATGTGGGGGTACATTGAAATTGGAGGGTGATGGCTGAGGAGCAAGAGACACCTAGCAGGATCTAGGAACAAGACTCACACTTGTCTGGTACAAGACTCACACTGCAAACTCCTGTGTCCATTTAACCTGTTTCACACCTAAGATACCCAAATACACTGTACACAACACAAACACATCTGAGGATTTTTTTTTTTTCCCTTGACAACACTGGCTCACTTCAGAGAAATGCTGGAGAAAGGCAATCTGGACATTTGCAGCTGTTTACAGAAGCTGGTCGGGAGCAATGACATAATAAGTTCCCAGTTTCGCAAGGTGTGGAAAATCCCATGTGAACTTCTCAGCTTCTTCCATTTCTATTGACTGGTGAGAATGCAGAGTATGCAAAACATGGCAAAAAGGGCTTGGTATGATTCAGATCAGCAGCTGATGTTCCCTGAAATTTGTAATGGGTTGGATTCTTGACAAAAAAAATAAAATAACCCAGTTCAGGCCTTATTCCATTTCTTCCATGGATATACTAAAGCTCTAGAAGATAAATGAGGTGCTTGTTTCAATCAAATATGTGTTTCTGTCTGGAGCTGTGATTTCAGCTGTGTCCTTTGCTTCAGAGAGATAGGGGAGTATCTATGTGATCAAACTTCAGACATCTAAGTAAGATCCTCAGAGGAACATTCAAATTACCACAACAACAGTCTCAGCTCCAGAATTACACTTAGCATGTGTAAATCCCATTAGGTGTAAATGGCCTTGAGTGGAAGGAAATTTGCAGTCCACAAAGAGCCTAAAAAAAATGGTCCCAAGTTACAGATTGGTGTGAATATCTCTCTAAATCAATGTATGTATCTTCATGAGAATTGGCTGAGCTAACAATGACAGTTATCAAGGTCACAAGTATGGGAGAAAGTAATTTAAGTTGTCAACAGTACTTGAGCATGAGGGGAAGTATTCCTTATATTAGGAACAGGTTGCTCAGAGAGGTGGTGGAGGCCCCATCCCTGGAGATATTCAAGGTCAGGTTTGATGGGGCTCTGAGGTGTCCCTGCTTACTGCAGGGGGGTTGGACTACATGACCTTTAAAGGTCCCTTCCAACCTAACATATTCTATGATTCTATGATTCTATGATTCTATTCTATGAAGAAACACCACAGTTCTCCATGGAGACAAATTAAGAATCCAGCTATCTCTCACTGATGTTGGTAGGAAGTGATTTTGTCAGGATATAGTGGGATCACTCCCTCTGATCCCTAGCCATGCAGTAGATGCTGCAATTTGCTGGCATGTACCTGGATTCACTGGAAGACCTATGGCCAACAGCTGGCACCTTTAGAACCTATTATTCCCTTTGATACCTCTGCTGAACTAGAGCTTTCTGGAACAGTATGAATTAATTCCCAACAGTTGTGAATCCTGCATAATTCATTTATTCATGTGCCTGTAAAAGGCATTAAAATTTAAGAGTCTGAAATAAAAATGACTGTAATTGCACCTGGTTTTAGATTCCTTCCCATTCTGTTCTACCATTTCATTTTTATTGCCATTTAAATGGCACAATGTTTAATTGAAAGCCCTGAATTGCTGATTGCTGTTACAATGCAACTTCTCAGTGAGGAAAAATACACCCTTTGTAAATTATTTGGAAATGAAGTGGTATGTTTGCTATGCACAATCTCAGATGCAGATGTGGAAAGCCAGAATTAGAGCTGTGCTAGTGCCTATAATTTCTGGCTTAATGAAGATTCATAGAACTGGTTTTAGTGAGCAGACTATCTGAACCCTGTGAAAACTCTAATATGTACAGGGACACAGAGCATACATTTCACAGGGACTCTTCCCATGCTGGGTTAATTAGACTTTAGAAATGTATTAATCTGTTTAATCATAACTTCAGAAATTTAAGATGGCAAATATCTGCAAAAAAGACAGATGTAAGATAACTTTGGAAAGCTGAACACCATGGAACTTATGAATCTAACCAAAGGGCTGTTGGCCACACCACATGAGTGATGCTCTACATCTGTAGGACATAAGGCACTGAAGCAAAAAGCTCTGTGTCCAGAGGCAATAAGGTAGTTCTCTCCTAGCAGGAGTAGAAAAAAAGGAGGTGAGGCCATCTGAGGGAGTTCATGCTGCTAGTGAAACACCCATGATCAGGTAGCTAAATGGTGAGCTTATGCAGTGATCTCAATGTACCACCTCCAGAGGCTTTGAGCCAACGAGAAAAGCTTTCCCAATGGTGCGGTGGGCTGTGGATTAGGCTCCTTTCCACCAAATATCAACTCTAGTGAGAATTTTACATGTTTCGGAATCAATTGCAAAGGACTGATCAAGCATAAGACTCAAAGGCTGTTCTTAAAAGAAGAAATGTCCAGTAGAGACAAATGGGATGAAATAAACAGTGTTTGTGGTCACAATTCCCTGCACAATCCTGCTATTAATATGATGGAATGGAGCTATGTGGGTTGGGTTTTTTACTTCATTCCAAATCCAAAACTTTGGCCAACATTTGGAAAACCAGTAGTTACCCAAGCTGGGTTCCAAGTTGACTCTGATTGGTGTGTAGTTTTTATTGTTCCTTCATTAAATTTGTGCCTAAAAAAAGAAGGGAAAAAAAGGATAATTCATTGCATACCAGTTGCTATGCATTTTCTTTTAAAATTTATAAATATTGGGTTCATCTGAATACAAACCTGACAGAGAGGGCACAGGAGGTGATATTTCTTGATAATATCTCTGGGAAATTAAACTGCTGATACTTTCGCATAGCTCTAGTTTCCAGCCACTGTTACGTTTTAATGATATGATCAATAACCATATAGATAGAAGGGACATTTCCTACCGCACAAAATACAATAGCTTGAAACATGAGAAGTGGTTTCTGCATCCCTTTAACTGGTGGTTAACCTCATCGAATTACTGCACCTGCCAAGGCTGTGAGAACTAAATACAGCTGGTGTCAGTGTCTGGCCAACTGAACCCAACCCTATGTTAAATTAGGCAGATGTAAGCAACCACATGGGTGACTCTGGCATGATGTGATGAGACTGTGCTTTATCACAAGCTGGAGTGATTGTTCCCAAGGTGCAGAAACCAGGGCAAATATAACAAATTGCTTCTCCCTTCTTACTGAACTCAGTCCTGTCAAATCCACAAAATCAGTGAGTAATTATGGCTAGAAGGGACCATGTGCAGGAAGTTTCAGGAGAATACTTTCACCTCAAAGCCTCTCAGAACAGTTGAATTGTCAAAAGAAGACAAGAAAAGGAGAAAGGTCCTTAGGAGATGCCTTGTCTAGGCATTGCCTCATCTGAGGCATAGTACAAACAGGATCAGACAATGGCCCTGTGTCCCAAAGGGCAGAGAACAGTATCAGTCAAGAGTCAGAAGTGTGAGAACAGAGAACCAATGGTTTTGGAAACTAGCAGGCAAGGAGAGCTTTGAGAAGGAATTTGAGGATGAAATGAAGTAGCTGTGCTGATGCACTTTGAGGAGTGGCCCTTCCTGAGATGCTGCTTCTGTTGTTCTTGTGTTTGGTTTTCCTTTTTCTTTTCAGCAGAAGAATAAAAGACACTGCTTGAAAACTAAGCAAGAGGGTGAAGGAGAACAAAAGGAGAACTCCAGGGCACCTCCCTTTATTTCCTTTTATGCCTTTCCCCAAAATGACCTGTATTGATTCCTTCAGCACACAGAAACACAGAATGACTAGGTTGGAAAAGACCTTTAAGATCATTGAGTCCAATCATACCTCTCCTTTACCAAATCATATATCTAAGTACCTCATCTACCCGTCTTTTAAACACATCCAGGGATGGTGATTCAACCCCCTCCCTGGGCAAACCACCACATAAAAGACTGAGCCAGTGAATGATTCCCTTCCTATAAAGGAAACTCTTGCACAGTCCCAAGAATATCTTGCTTGTCCTACACTGAATACAAAATGGACAGGATAAGGATGCTGAGCAAGGCAGACCTTTATTTTAACCCTGTATGCAGTTCAACTCCCATTGACTCCTCTGAGAGTTCATCCTGTTTACATTTTTAAAGCCTGTAACAGCAGCCTCTTAATGAATTTAAGGAGTGCAGCCAGCCTGTCCATCTTTGCCCGGTACTGCATAATTTTCTATATTACATCGTTTGACTTTATTCAGTTTTAAACAACGTGAATGTGAGGTGATCGGATCTGTAAAGTACCTTCAGTTCTATAGCAGATGGGTGAATGAAATTGGGTATATACACTTAGACACAACTCGTACTTACAAAACATGCAGACATGTACATAGACATGTAACACTTTCTACCGGATGGTTAGAATACCATGGTTGCTCTGTCTCTGAGGTGTATCCTCTTATGCATACACAGATCATGCAAAGATATTAGGTATAAATTATGTAGACGTAATAGGAAGCATCACAAAGAAATTTCAGATTAAGGCCAACAGACGTAGTCTGTGTTTGTAGTTCACACACGGGTTTTTTGTTGCTGAACTGGAGCCACTAAGCAGTCATCCATGCATAACTTTCTTCCTCTGGACAGGTATACAATAGGGAGCGTGCATAACTCGGATGTGAAAATCCTTATTGCTTCTCCCCTCTCTTCTCACGCAGAATACTGTCACCACATTTTTTTACAGCTGAAAGACTACTCAATGTTACTTTAATGTCTAATGTTCTAGGGATATTGAGGCTGTACTTGCTTCATCACAACAGGAAAATCCTCAGGATTATGTCTCAGATTGAAGAGACAAAAATCACTGCAATGTAGATATAATGGGACATATAATAGCAAGTACGCTATTTCACAGAGTGCCACAGTTGGGTCAGGATAATTTCTGAAAAGGTATAAAACACATATGACAGGACCAGATGACCCTTTGAGGAGGTCCCTTCCTACTTGAATTATCCTATGATTTATGATCTTATGACTCTAGAGGACAAACAGCTAAACTGGGTGACTACAGCATGAAAACCAGAGAATGATGCTTTTCCTTGCATATCTGTCTCCTCATATGGTTCCCATTAATCTGTTTTTCTATTTCCCTGCAGAGTATTCTCACAGGTTTTCTGAAGTGGAGAAGATCTGTCTGAAACAGAAGCTTTATGAGAAGTTTGGTGATATCCTGTTTCGGTTACCTGCTCTGAAGCTACGTCAGGATGAGTTAAAGATTTTCCACCTTTAGCAGGTAGGAATCAAGGAGAGCCAAATTCTGTACACCTGTCATGTAGCATTGGTGTCATCAGTGCAGGAAGCAGCTCAGGTTGTCCTGCACTACGGATGGCTCTATGGCCCCATCTCTGAAATGACACCTTAGCAGTTATACCTATATTTTATCTCAGCCACGTAAGGTGGTTAGACCACAGCAGAGGAGAAAGTTTCTAAGTGTACAGTCATAAGACTGTCACATTCTGGAGTGTTTTCAAAAAGACCATAGATAAGTGTAGTGTTAGATTCCTTTTCATTTAATATGTTAACCAGCAACATGAGAAACCATCCGGCTTCAAAAGTAATTTAGGTAAACATTTCAGGTTCACTTCAGGCCATTGGATGAAGAAGTCTAACATTTCAATGTCACAGAAATATCATATCAGCCATTCAGTTTCTGCCTACCCTGGAGGTGCCTTTTTTTTTTTTTTTATAAGAAAGTCCCTCTGCAGCTGTGGGTTTTTTTATAAGAAAGTCCCTCTGCAGCTGTGTTTCTTTTTCTAGTGGTGTGAAAAGTGACCTGGTGATCTGCATTCACAGTTTGTAGACCACTCTCCGTCACCACATCTCTGAGGCCTAATGTGGTGAGTAGTCTGACAATGGGGCTGGAGCCATTTCTACCCACCATGGCTCAGTTATGGGACCCTATCTCCACACCAGGAAAAACATGGCTTTTTACTCTTCCAAACCAAAACAGGAATATGGTGTTATGACTCAGCCCTAGGAGAGTTCTTCAGTCACCAGACTATTATTTTCTCTTCCTGCAAGTGTACAACTTTGTATAATATCAGAAAGTATTCAGGAGGTCACAGGGAGAAAGCTCTGCATTTGAAGCACCTTCTCCTCCCTCCTTCCTCACTGACCTTGGTTTCTCCAAATTTCTCATGTCATCTCACTCCTTTCTCTGGCATCAAAAATATACCACTATTTGGTTTCTTTCCCTCCTTAACTATGTTATCCCAATGGCACTACCACAGTTGCTGTTGGGCTTGGCCTTGGTCAGTGGCAGGTCCATCTTGGGCTGGCTGGTATTGACTCTATCAGACCAAGGGAACACTTCTAGCATCTTCTTGGAGAAACCACCTCTGCAGCACTCCCTCTTCTCCCAAACCTTGCCACGCAACCCCACAACAGAGTGATTAATTGAATTAGTAGGGTCCAGACTCTGCTGGGGTGAAGAGTGATTCTAGATAAAGTGGAACTCTTCCAGAAGGACTATTATTTTCGCTTGCTTTGGAGAAGGGAGGCTCCAAATCAAGCAGAGGTTAGATGTGAAGCTCTTCTCTCCATGAAGAGCTAACTTGGCTGGGGTAAAATAACAGCCTGCATTCCTATTACTTCAGGCAACTATTTTGCAAAGACAGGGTTTAAGCCTAAGCTGCTTCTTACTGTCTTCACAATCAGCTCAGCAGCTAGCTGAGCACGCAGCATAACTTGCTGTTTATTCCTGTTCACACTCCTGTAGAGAGAGCAAGTGTGCAAACTGCCCTTCAATTCTCATATATAAACCAGAATTGCCACCAACTCACCAACTTGCTGCCTTTCGTGGATGTTGAGAAGAAAGATAGGGATATGACCTTGCACTAGATTAATGAAGACCACATGAGCATCTGGAAGATGAGGAAATTTCTCGGGCTTCATTATATAAGACCTAAGTGAAGTTAGATAGGCAATACAACTCCAGACTACTTTAAGACAATACAAACCTTAATCCACTGTACATTTGGATATTCATGCTATCCTATGAGGAAATACTGGTCTGCAAAGAGAAGGAAAGTAGCGATAGTATTTAGCAGATAACAGCTATCAAATGTCCACAATCTTTAGCAAACATGGATGAATCTCAAAATAATCAAAGATTAAAATTTTCAGTTCAATTTAACAAGTAAGAAATTTCTATTTAGTTGATCCAATCTGTAACTAAAGTATGATCCTTATGGGTTCCTTCCAACTCAGTATGTTCTGGATTCTATGATTCTATAGCAAGGTCCCTTTTAACAGAACCAGATTTTCTGTAACACAGTTATTTCCACAAAAAAAAAAAAAAAAAAAATTCCTGGCCAGTCCTGTATATAAACTAGGAAAAACCCTTATCTCCATCAGTAGTGATGGCTCAGGTAGCTTAGCAGTAGTCTCAACAATATAAGTGTCTTTCCAGATCTGTATCTGGCATAAATCTGAGAAGCTTCTTGTAATTTTGGAAGAAATAAGATACAACAGAAGTTCCACTGCAGATTATTTTGTCTATTATAAAACTTTTTCTTGCTGTGTGTGTCACTCTAGGAAAATAATAATAATAATAATAATAATAATAATAATAATAATAATAATAATAATAATAATAATAACAACTCTAAAAACTGTTAAAAGTTGCATTTTAGTGCTGCCAGCAGCTGGTATAGCAAGCAAGATAGTCAGGGATGAAAACATATCATCAAAATAACATTAACAGCTTTTGCTGGACTGCTCTTTTCCAGATGCCACAGAGCTAAATGGCAGTTGCTAAATATTAGAAACAGAGAAAAATCGAAGTTGTTTAGTTTTCCAAGCAGTCAGCACAGCAGTTTTTGGCACAGTAATTATCTACACACAGGTAAAAAACCCACAACCCTACTGTAATCAGAGTTTAGATTACATTAAGTTTATGGCACTAGGAAAATATCTTGTTGAGGGTTTTGCTGGGAACATGGAAAAGTTCTGTCAGAACAGATGGGCAGGGATAGTAAAAGCTACATGAGAAGATGATAAAACAACATTGCTACTGACTTTTAATGGACTTTAAACTCCTGTCTTCTGCAGATGCAACCTTTCCTCCATCCTGCAAAAATTATCAATTTATTCTGTACAATGAGGGCAGTTCCACAATGTTCAGTAATTTTGCTCAAAATGACAAAGGCTTTGAAAGACACTTCTCAAGTGTGACTGCCCTGTGTAGTTGGCTTCTAGCTACGCTGAAGTAGCACTTGGAGCTGCATGTGCAATTGAAGTATCTACATACAATGCAATTACAGTCCCTGTAGAAACAGGAGAGGAATGGGGAAAAAATCAGAAAAAAAGAAAAATATCATATTCAGACCTTCTGCTGAAGGTGCCAGACTTGGGTCTGAGACAAATTGTCTCTCGACTTATTAGGGAGCATAGGTCTGGCAGCTCTGGATAGCAGACAGTCACAGTAGTTCATTGTTGAGTGTAGATGTCAAGCAAGTAGTAATGGAATTGTTACACTCTAATAGTCTAAAAAGTCTATATGCAGCCTATGTGGCCTGAACCTCAGCTATGAATCAGTCTTCTACTGATTTCAAAAGGAATATTAAAAGCATTGGAAGTGCTATGCCTGAGTGAATCAAAGTCAGCAAGGAAACCCCTGGAAGAATGAAAGTCAGATCCCTTCTGTACTCATGCAATGCCTTCCTCTGAGGTCATCTTTCATCTTTAAAGGTGGCTATTAATAATTTTAATTACAAAAAACCCAAAGATGTGTCATATGCCTAAAGATTTGAAGCCTAAGGACCAGATCTTGGAGTTGGATCAACAATGCATCCAAAGGCATCTGTCTCTATATGTATTGTGAGGATATCAAGCTGTGGGGTTAAAAAAACACAAAACCAAACCTACAACAAAACTTGTAGACAAAAAAATATGTGCAGTAAATTATTCCTACATTTTATTCCAGAAATATTAGAATGGGCATCCAACAGAAATATGTCCACACAGTACCCAGTACATTAATATGTACATCATTTTTATGTACTACAGCTCATCTTTTGGAAAGATGCCCAGTCTTCATGACAAGTGTTCAGGAACGTACCACAGAGCACGACAGAATGTCCCACTTCCAAAAAAAAGTTTTCTGTGTAAGTTTCTTGATCATAGAGCTTAATAATATCAGATAACCACTTTGTCTTATCACCTGTAAGCAAATATTCTTTTTTAAGGCTGCAAGGTCAAGCCCTTTCTCATTGTACAGACTTTCTCTTTTCAACCTCTATACTCTTTAGACTTTTTAATACTGCAACCATGTAGAACAGGGCTCATTTCACCCAACATATGGTTATCTAAAAGTAGCATCTTATTCACACATCTCATGTTCAGCTCAAGAAATTCACCTTACCACTAGATAGCTGGCGTGAATCACCCTGTTGAGGTATGAGTCTGTCCAGAGACTGAGGAAGAAGCCTGGCCACTGGATTTTGACTAGACATCAAATATTTCAATCAAGACAGAGACCGTCTTTTAAGTGGTAACAGTAATCCAGTGGTAGCTAAAATACTACTGTGGTAACTTGTCCCTCAGTCCTGCCGAGAGAAACAGACATTATTTCCCAAAGAGATCATGGCTGGCCCTCATTTCCTAATAGCTTGTTCTGGCAGGAACACGGGTACCCAGCCATAGATAAAAGGCTGAAGCTGACAGAGAAGGAAAAAACTAAAAAGCCAGACTGCTCACATAGCATTTGTGAAGCAGCAAAGTTAATTGCTATGTAATTACCACCCAAGTAAATTGTTTAATGTGGTAAAATGTGACCAGAGTTGTTACTTCTGTTGCAAGCAGTGGCTCGTGATGCCATCTGCAACCCATCAACAGATCACATAGTGAATTTGCTGCAGATGTAAAGCAAAACCTTGACATCTCCAAGCATGTTGTTAAAAACCCCCCATCAAGTGAATGCTAACATTTCTGTTGTTTCAGATGTCACTGTGGCTATTTACATAGGGCTCAATGGTGCCGCACTTGTTCATGTTGATGAGGGAAGAATACGGTTAGTTAAGAGCAGGTTGGCAATGGCTTCTGAGGTTAGAAACAAAAATAAAAGGGGGATAAAAGACACATCAGTGTTCAACCATAATTGGAAATCCAGCTATGCCATGTGGAGAGGGGAGCGATGAGGGGGAAAGGAATGTGGTCTGTCATGAAAGCAGCTTTCTGGCAATTTACTGTGGGATCACAAGCAGTTCCTATAAACAGCAGGCAACTGCTGGATCAGCTACTGACTCCTCCTGGGTGCAACCCGCTCAACGCGGGTAAGTGTGCCAGGTCAGAGTCATAACCACACCAGGCGCCGATGCTCAAATCTGTAAAGCTGCGCTAATGCACAGAAAATGGAGTGAAATCCAAGAGCACAGAAACGCGATGCAAACTGCTCATGGACCTGCAGCATTTATTGCAGAGTATCGTAAGGGGAGACAGGGCTCCCTGGGAATCAAAGGGTTCAGGCACAGTCCAGCATTGCAAGGACTGCCACTGTACATGGGCAGAACCTTTATATCTTATGTTAACAGTACTATTTAATTACCTACAATCTCCAGTTCTAAAGGTCATTGTAAAAAAAAAAAAAGAAAAAAAAGTTACACTTTCAATCTGTGCTTTGAAATACTGACCTAGTTTCTGTTGTTGCACCTCTTGTCCCCATAGCACATATCATTTGTCCGATGTAAGTGCTCAGATTTGTTTCTCATGCTTTACGGTTTTCTATTTTCTCTTTTTTTTTTCTTCTTTTTTTTTTTCTTTTTTTTTCTTCTTTTTTAATGAGAACGTATCAGAAGCAGCTCAAGGATTGAGGAACCACCAAGTTTCTCTAGCTTTAAGCTCATTGGTGCCTGAGGAGCCTTTGAAAATGTCTCCCATGGTTCACAGTAACCCAGGCACTCAGCAAATCTCATTCAAAGCAGAAAATTGAGCTCTATAAAAAGCTGGTTTTTCTGCTGAAGGGTATCTAGGATTATCAGCACACATTACTTCATGAGAGAGAAATGCTTCCCAGCTCCACTGATTGACACACTTTGAGCCATCTCTCATGTCAGTGTCTGTAGCCTGGTTTTGGTCCTTTGATTACTTTGCACAGAGTTGTAGGGAGCATGAAGGAAAAAGAAAGCAACCTGAAAAGCTGTTTTATTTTGGTCTGGTTTGGTTTGAACCCAGGTGATAAGACTGCCCTCATACCACTTTTATGTATCTGATGTGACGCTATGTTCCTTGGAAAAGCTGTGTTTATGCGATATTTGAAAGCTTTTCAAGGGCATGTCCTTGACTTATGCATCCAAAACCAGCAGGTGTAAGTATCTACACCAGTACCAAATGCACACACTTTGCAAGAGCAACATGTATATATACTTCTAGAAAATGATCCACAGGAGCCTTTTGGTCTTATAAAAAATGAGACTGGTTTTGTCTTAACTAGAGCTAAAATCTTCCTTCAGGTGAATGCTGGGATGAAAGATTTGGTTTTAATTTGGGGGAAGAAAATCAGATTCTGGATTTTCAAGCTCTTTGCTTGCTTTCATGGAATAGTTGGTTGGAAGAAAGAGCTGATGTGGATAAAGCTACACTATTTTGCACTGCTAGGGAAATTGTCTTAGCAGAGGAGAGGGAAATACTGATCCACAGCTCTCTCCAGGCCAAGGGAATTTAACAATTTAAACTGGACCAGAAATCTTACAATAGAGTTCAGCTGAATGCAGCAGCTGGAGTTGTTATCACAGGTCTAAAGGATGTCAGCTGACTGGACAATCTCTAAACTGTGGAGAAACGTTGCACACTTACAACATGGATGCTTTTGTACATTTAATTTTCATGCACAGTTCAGAGTGGCAATGGTTAAGATATGCTAAGAACAACTAAGGTGTGTGCATTCTTGCATTCCTCACCCTCCTCCCCCATCTTTCCAATTGCAAATATATTTTTATCAGGAAAGTTATTTGTAATGTACAATAATGCACAGCAACTTGTGCTGGCATTATCGTGGGAACAAAGCGGAGTCATACTAATGTTTACTTCTGTAAAACACACTGTAGTAAAAATGGTGCCGTTATTACCTGGGCATCTCTTCCACTACAGAAGATTTCAGCAACCAGCTCTTTCGCAGTTCGTGCACCAGGGAAGAGGTGACGCTGTGTCCACCTGAATCATGAGAGATCCACTGTGAAAACACAAAGCACTTCCTTACTTTTAAGACTGGGTTTATCAGTAGCAGGAAATGGTATTTTGTCATCAGTTTTATAATGCTAGCTAATCAAGTAAGTTCTTTTTTTGTTTTTATGATCCTCTCTTAATAGGTTGACAAAGCTATTGCAGCAATCCAGAATGCAAAAATATTTTCATTGGCCTTGTATCACTGTTCTTGTCCTTTGGTAGTTTAACACTGCAGCAAATAAGGTGACCATGGTATGAGCTGTGACTTACGTTTGTTGACATCCAGCACATGAGATACCGCAGAGCTTGCAGAGGTATACCACAGGTTGGCAAATGTACAGGCTGAGATGTGAGCAAAGATCGGGTCATTCCCACCAGAGCAGAGTCTTTTCTGGGTTTCATACACCACTTGTAGGAAATCGGCTTGAAACCTGTAATCAGGTTCCTAATGAGCATCATTTGGCAATTCAGTATTTTGATGGAAGCAGTTTAAATAAAATTATAGTTTTCAGTGGAAAAATGTGTTACACAGCCTAGCTTTTTTTTTTCATTTGAAAGTCACACAAGAGAAGACACACATAGTGAGAAGGTGAGCAGATGACATTTCACAGCAGAAAATTGTATTCAACTTCAATGTCAAAATAAAGAATGTTTAGATATTTCTAAATCAGCATTTTATCCCATCAATGATAGTTAGTCTTTTTATACTAAGTGAAGATCAAGATGAAATACAGATATTCTACATTTCCATGTAGGTCATAAATTCTGTTTTCTAACTAGGTCTAAATATAACTGAAATAAATAAATTCAAGTGTGAATGTTTTATCTTCTTTTTTTTTCCTTTCCTTTTAGATATATTCATTTTGCCTAAAATGTAAATCAATAAGTGGTGTAAATAACTCATGCAATGATTATTTTGAGGAAACATAGAGAACCACAGGAATAAATATAGATACACTTATGACATCTTCATTTGCTTTTTAAGAAAACAGGAAAAATAAAACATTTGCAGCTGAAGGCCAGTTGTTGGGTTGGGTTTTTTCCTAGTTCCCCCTGATATTTTTTTTCCAGCATTTTTTAAAGTTCACAAATCAAGGCAAGGGCATGTTCTCTTGTTCTCAGTAGGCAAAGCATATAGTTTTACTTCAAGGGGAAAAGGGCAGCAAAGTTGATCTGCAAATCTCTTACTTGAGCCTTAGTAATTTTAGACAGGTGCCCTTTGCTTAGCGATACTTTTTTCTTGAAGGAATGTAAGTTGGCACAAAGGGAAAAAAAAAGGTAATTGTAGACATGTGGCCTTTAGAAAGTCAATGGCTTACAAATTAATTTTACTGGAGGCTGTGGCAATTACAAGAGTTGATACTGCCATGTGGATATTCACCTGAACCTCATTGCAGAGTCCATTTCTCCGACCAGGTTTCTGTTGCAATTTGTTGAGGAAATGCTGTAGATCTTGACATGTCCCAAAACCAAAATATTGTGATCCTCTCACTGCTAAAGAGAATCAAGTTCCAGGTCTGTGTGTTGATATTCAAAGCCTTTGAGGCAAGTGTTCCTTACATGGAAGCTCACCTTTCACTCTGCAACTGCCATTTATTCCTCTTGACAGTTATCTCCCCTGAGAACAAGGATGCTGCCAGCTAGGAATGAACGCTTGCACTCTCCAAGAAACTGAACATGTCTTTAATTAAACTTCTGTTTTCATAGATTGAGGAGAGAAAGGATGCTGTCCAAATGACAGCACCTGTCTGGGAAGCAAAATCTTTTGAGAGAGACGTGTTAGTTCCAGAGAAAGATACATCGATGAAGATCGGGACAAGGGTCCTATTTCTGCTCGAAGAGTGGGAGTCTGAAAGTAGTTTGAGAACAAATCAGTAACCTAGAAAAAGTCAGTTCAGATCTGTCATCTGCCCAGCAATCACAAGAGCAGTGAACTCCTGTACCCTGAGTGCCTTAATCCAGAGGACATGGGCACAGTACCTATTGCCCACTTTCTGCACACAAAAAAACAAGGGATCGAGAGTCATTTTCTATATAAAATGGGGATTTGTTTTCAAAACTGTGAAGTGTTTTATGAGGTAGAAAGAAACATTTTCAGCCCAATTCCAATGCAAGCAATAAAATAAAATAGTATAAAATAAATAAAATGGCACTAGACTCTTTTTTCTGGGAAAGAAGAGGAATCTGGTGCCTTAGGGTCTAGCTTACAGGATCAATATAATACAGCGTCTCCCAAGTTTGAGTGACCTTGTTCTGCAATCTTGGATTTGGATCCATGACCCATGCACAGCACCACACCAGAAACTGGTTTTGTCTTCAGCCAGGTGTGGGACTGATCACTAATGATCACCAATCTCATGTCAGAGTGGTCACTAGGGCCACAGTACCTTTTGACAAAACTACATGATGCTCACCCAACTATGGCCCTTCAATGTGTGACTGGTTTTGACAAGACTCAAAGTCTAGTTTCCTGGGAACCTCACCCACATAACTTCTGAAACTGCCTGCATGAAACATTTTAAACCCAAAGCTAATGGCACATGTTTTCAGAGGTATTAAGTGTCATGTTTCCTTCTCATTAAAACCCTTCTCAGTATTTTTCACAGTTATGTCACTCTTTCTGGGCTTCTTAAATGTTTAGGTTCTTGTCACTCTTGTGCTGCTTTGGCTTCTTAAACTCCATGCTTTTGAAGTGCCTTTTTTTTTTCAGTAAATAAACATAAAATTTAAATAATGATTAGATAATAATTCATGAAAGAAGATAGTTGTGGCATGTTGACTCAAATATGAGTTTATTTTCCATAATAAAATGTGTCAATATTTATCCTTATTTAAAGCACAATTTTCTCCAATAATGGAGTCAATATTAAGAGAACTATCTATCTTAGAAATACATAAGATGCCATTTTTCATTGTCTGGAGATTTCAAAGCTGAGAAATACTGTAACTGCTGCTATATGAGCATAGCTCTTGAGTCAGCTTCAATAGGGAGACATGAGATTTTTCCATTAATCATTCTTTTACTGCTACTCAGTTTCAGCCATTAACTGGTAATGCCCAGAAGCCTTATAGCACAGGGAATTTGACTGCTGCCAATATAAAAATCACCAATAAGAGGTTGGGGGTTTTAAAAGATCTGTAGCAATTTTCAGAGGGTTTTAACAGCAGAATCCAGAAAGTAAATAACTCTTAAAGGTTTAGAAACTTGTCATAAATTCTCAGTATGAATATTGATAACTCTGTTACAATAACTTTTAAAAAGATGCTTACCCTCAAAGTCTGCCTGTATTTCAATAGCAATGAGAATAGCCATGGCCTTGAATCAAAACTCTACCTCTAAGCAGCTTGAAATAATGAGATGTTAAAAATGCAGCACTCGGTGTCAATCTTTTCTCTGCTCTAAACTTCAGGTGAATTTTGCCCCACAGAACAAAGCCTTACATTTACAGTTTGGCCATCCAGGGAAGGAAAAGAACACGATCCTGCAGATGTCATTGCCTCATACTTCTCAGCACACTGAGGCAAACATGCTTAGCTGACCATTTTTCAAAGGAAAAGAAAATCCATGAATTCAAGAGCTGTATTTTTTCCTCATATACTAAATCACATTAAATTTTTCATGTGTAAGTATTGATGATTTAGTACTAATCTAAACACCTAGGCAACTATTATCTCCTGCAACATAGAAAAACATCTTTTTTGTGTGTTGACTGGCTACCAGGCAGCTAATAATGGCAGTATCCTAATTTGAAAAGAAATCCAGGTCTAAGAAGTAGTGGGCAATAATTGGGTGGTATAAAATGAGGATTAAATCTGTTGATAACACCGGTATGTTTGACAATTTTTGCAGGAAAGGATAATGGCTGCAATTGATTCCCATGCATGGGATTTGTCCCCATTCTCCATATGTGGTACAAAGCCGTTTACATGGACCACATCTATAAGTCTGAATATTAGTGACTTGAATTTTGAAACATAACCCAAATAAAAGGACAAAAACTCCAGATGTCTCAAAATAAATCTGGATTCTCCTGCTCCTGACTACCGTTTCAAGCCAACCAGCTTATTGGCAGGATCAAAAGTGTACGGTGAATTTGATTTTAAGGTGAATGTTCTCCTTCTTTAACCTAGTTAATTTGTCTGGAGACCTTCCTGCTGATGGCTATCTACGGTAGAGATTACATTTCAGTCTGGCTTTATGTGGAGACCTCAGATGTCTCTCCCACAGATTATAGAGAAAGAATCCTTTCACAGCCAGAGAGATGACAAGAAGCAGCTTAACTTTTACTGCATCAAACATCTGTCTATTTGCCAGTGTCCATTGTGGGTTTAGGGATACTAGTGACTTCATTTGTTGCAATTATATGTGATCATTGTGAAATTCTAAAGTTGTTTCCAAGCAGGACCAGTGTGACCCTGTGGAAGTGGGTATGAGACCCTTAATGCATGTGAGACACCAGTTTCCGACAGATTTAAATCTGTTTATCCTTTAACAGGTATGCTGCTGTCTATCACATGCTATAACCCTCAGTGTCAATTCATGGGGAAAACTTCCCTCATCACGATCCAGTTTTCCAAAGAGGATGCAGATATTAGGGCTTCACTGTGGCAGAAAGATTCCCAGCCCTGTTCATGGGTGTACTTGAGAAGATGCCTGCAGAAAACACTTGTAAGCAGTCACACACTTATGTGAGTGTCCCATATTTCAGCCTGACAGCCAGATGTGGCACACCTGCAATACCTGAGGGAAGAAGGTCTGCATTCCCCCTTGCAGACTCCAAGCTGGATGCACACAGCTCCTGGAGAATAGATTTGCTGAGGCTCTATATAGAAAATCTCCTTTCAGCTCCATCTGGCATGTTGTACACCATGTGTCAAATGCAGAAAGGGAAACTGTTACAGCGGTTTGGCACTGCCCTTCAGACAAAAGGATTTCATGACCAGCAGTATGACAGCTCTGCTTCTCCCACCATCTGAGTCCAACATCACAGAGCAGCACAACAGCACAACACATACCGACTGAAACACCACCACCACTGAAATCACCATGGCCCTCTCACTGACAGGTCCTTACTCTAGTAATCAGGGTGATAGGATGTAGGGCTCAGGGTTGCTGGCACAGATTTCATCCCAAACCTCAACTTCAGATGTGGCATGTAGGCAGCATATGCCATACACAAGTAGGGTAAGTCCCTTGTAGATCTTTGGCCATACAGCTCTCACTGCAGGCAGCAGCAAGCCCTCTTCCTGGTTATGTGGTTCCTTTCCTCATGCAAACCCATCATCACCTGCCTTTTCCACTTCTTCACCGGTGCCACAGGGATGGAGCTCTCTTAATAAACTCATCTTGTTTCTGAAGCACTTCATATTAACCCTTTCATATCATCTTGGGGACAAGCAAAAACAATGTCATGATTATTTTTATTATTACATTATTACTTCTAATATATTATTAGCAGAATATACAGCATATTAACCGTGCAATATTATCTGAACTCACAAAGCATTACACAGGATCAAAGGATGGTAGGACCCAGACAGTCATGGGAAGAGGAGTGTGATATTGCTGTGAGGATGACAGTTCTGTAAGTGGGAGATGGGATCTGGGATGGACATGCTGTTCTTATTTTGGCAGCATCATCCGGAGAACCTGACAGCACTCTGTTGATCATATCTTCTTCCCTTGGATATAAAATAAAAGCAATGCATTGGATTCACTGAAACCTTAACTTTAGGTGGAAGAAGCAGCAACTTACCTGGGAATATCTCCCAGACAAGCAGAAAATTGCCTGAGCAACCATGTCACTTTAAAAGTTAGAGAAATTGAGACAAATTTTGAGACCACCAGCACAAAGACATAATGGATGTGAAGAAAGCGAAAGTTTAAGAGAGGTGCTGAAGCATGAACATGTGACTTCTTTTTTTCCCCATCCATGCAGTTATTGATGTTTCATTTTTGTTGCTCTATTATCAGCAGGATGGTTCATCTGAAATGGTGAATGTCAGATCTGGCATGGAAACCATGCATATAGCTAGGAAAGACATAGTCATAGCTTTGGAAAGCTGTTCCAGAGAGCCAGTACCTCAATGGCCAGACTGAAGGGAGCATTAGACAAGGGAAGCGGGGTTATATAAAGAAAATAGGCGCTCAGTCCTTCCTGTTTTAAAATTAATTGTTAATTTAATTACAAGAGGAGTGTGGTATTATGAGATGTTCAGAGAAATTCCAGCTCTGAAAGAAGGTAATTCTGGCACCGGGTAAAGAAGACAGCTTTTCTTCTTCCTCCACTTTTCAGCTAAAACACTGTTATTCACCATTTGGACTGAAAAGGATAATTTACAACTTTTTTCATCCTTTTTTAAATAGAAGTGGATAGAGACAAAGGGGTAAAAGATTTCAGATCAGGCCAAATGACAGAGTGAGAGAGTCCTGAGTTAATGTTGCCATTACAGATCAACCTTATCCTTAGCATTGCTGGGGACAATATGAGTTCTGAGAACAGAGGTGTTGGAATTTACCCAATTCAATTGGAGGAAGAAAGTCTCTGAGAGGCACCAATCACTTTCAGTTCAGCTGAACAATCAATCCTGATACTGTTTCTGTTCTCCTCAACGACAGATCACCAGACCCTCTGACAAATATGGATGATGGTGCATCTTAGCCTTACACCACCAGGTGTGTGCTAGCATTGTGCATACTTTCTTGGTTAGGAGTGAGGAGGCTGCCTGGATGGGTTCGTGAAGGAGCTCAACTTATTGCTTTGTGAGTGGTGTTGAGGCACTAGGGTATGCACAGGTCTGCTTCCAACAGAGGACAGTGACTTTTAAATACAGGGGTGGATGGTAACCTCCATCATGACTATTCTCACCTTTCCTCCCAAACAGCATTTAAACAGGTACCCACACAAGCAGGTAGAAAGAAGTCAATGCAGAACATAGGGATACCTGATGAACTACAGGCTAACTCCTACTTGTTCAAACCCAAGGGATCTGGTTGTTTCTGTGCCCAGGACAGAAGAGACTGAGCATGCCAGCCAGACAGTCAGCAAGACACAAAGATCATAAATAGAGTAGGAGAGGGAACCCCCACCTTCAGCAGAGCAAATACAGCACTGAGTATGTGGTATCCTGCCCCAAAATGAAGCAAATGTTTCCTGATCCCCCCTTTTAGAATGTCAGAGGAACAGGGGATGTGATTGCTCACAGAAACTAGACACTACTTAAATTAGAATCTAACGTCTCTGCATGAGGTGGTATTGCACAGTACACTCCCAGTCACCCACTCAGCACGATCCCAGGAATCCCTCTCAAAGCTCTGCACTGCACCAACATTGTGCTGATCATCTGGCCTCTCACTATTAATCCAAGCAAGACCTGGGTAAACATCTTCTAGTGCACAGCTCTGCAGACAAGCAAATCTGAGCACATTTGTAAAGCAATTAACTTCCTTACAAATTGCTTAGATTTGCTTCTCTAATCATAAAACCCCACAAAATACAAATAGCACTAGCTTTCTCATTACAGAAATGACCCTGTTGCTATCCACACTGTTGTCATTCTGCTAGGCTAGGCTATAAAGATTAGAATTTGGAGTCATAATCATCATCCTTCATCCACCCCTCTGCAAGGTAAACTTCTTGGGACAGATCCTCAGCTTCAGGGAGACTGTTGTGAAACTGAAGCAATGTCATTGTGTTCGAAGAGAGAGAGGGAAAGCATAAATCTCTCCACTGGCTTCAGAAACAATTGGCCCTTCTTTCATAATAGCTAACATAGACCTATAGTTTATTATCTGACTTGACTGTCAGTTATTGCAGAAATCCAGAAAAGAGAATCTCCAGCTTGGAGGCATCAATAAAAAATTATCCAGGTTAAACAATAGGTAACGTAAAGCAAAATATAGTGTCCATCCACTGGCTTTATTAACTGCAAACACAAATACCTACCTAGTTGAAAGGAACAGATTGAAAAGGTCACTATTTAAAATTGAAAATAGATTTTCAACCTTTCTTTTTATTGCATTTCATAAGGTTTTCTCTTATAAGAGTTCTTTTAATGGCCATATCTTTCTGGTAAATGGTTGACAGAAAGACTCACTTAAGCTTTTGCATTGTAGTGCCAATTGCCTACTAAAGAACAGAATAAAATGTAATCTCCATGTGAATGTTTGTGTGTGGGTCAATTTTTGCCATGTTTATTCTCAACGAATAGAGTTTACCTGCTTTCACTGGGTCTTGAGTTCTGTTAAGTTAATAAAAGTCTTCCAGTTTCTCTTCACACAATTTAAACAGAAAGGTTCCTGTTTATGTTCTGCCCCTTGTACTATTCTTCAGCTTCAAATCCATGGCTCCTCAGTCAAAAAATTATTATTATATGAAAAGATGGTGCAATGTGTATGATTTAAATTGCATGACCACAGCAGAATAATATCCTTCAATTGAATGTTATACTCAGTTCTGCTCAGGATGGGATCGTTTCCAGTTTGCATCATTTTAGAAGTACACTGTTTAAACTGTTGAGTTACTAACCACAGACATCTTTTTGAAAGGTTACTTCTCTTGCTTTTGAGTTTGGTGAATGGTGATATGGAGTCCAGGCATCTTGTGTCCTACCGCTGGAGCCAGTACTCTCTCCTCTCTGCATTTCCATCAAGTTTTATTTGAATTCCACCTCAGAAACCAAGGTCTGAAAAGCAATGAGTTCTGGAGAATTTCATGGGGATCACAAGGAGAGTGGGGTGTTACTGAACAGATAAACAAAAAGTAAATGATCCACATATTATTTACTATACTGCGCAGAATATTCCCACTGGGTCTTGACCAGTACAGACAAAGTTCAAGAGGATAATTCAGCATTTCAAAGAGAGTGAAACAGTTGTAAAACTAGAAAGGCTACTAAGCATTACTCCTGGATATAGGATACCCATAAATGTATAGATTAAATCAATAAGCACCTTTAAAAATCAACTAGAACATTGTCACCAATTACAGCAGGCCAGATGTTCAGGCAGGCAGACATAAAAACTGCAGCACAAAGGTTTGCAGAATGTTACCAAGGGGGTATTGTATCAAAGTCCTTATGTATAAAAATACACATACTTAGTAAAAACCAGTGCTAAACGAAAGGTGAATCACCATGTGCATGTCAAGATTTAAGCAAAACCCTCCAATATTTACGGATCCAGTCCTAGACCAAGTGTTTCCACCAAGAAAGCAGACAGTAGTTCGGGTCTGTGTTCAGCCATGAGTGTAATCTGTCTGCTCTTCTACCTCAGAGGAGGAGTGAGATGGAACTGGTGGGTGGGAAATGGCTTTGGTTTATATACAGTGTCACTTAGCTATTGTCTAACATGAACTAACTCTGATCAAAATCCTGTAATTATGAATGGTACTGAGGGATCTGAATTAAAAATAGATAGCCAAAGCTCATCCTACACCTCTGGAGATGTTCATATTACTGTGTTAAGTTGATCTCATCTAAACTTTGAAAAAATTAATGATAGATAATGAGAAGAATAAACTATAGAGTTGTCATCCCTCACAAGCATTCCTGCCAGATTTACTATGCCAGCGAACCATTCTCACACACACATACTCAACTGTGATAAGAGCCCTTTTTTGAAATGTACTGATTGCAGCCTCTGAGAGATAAATCTCAGTGCCTGGCACTGTAATTAACTCAAGATTTATTAATTTATCAAGATTCCTGAAACAAGCATGTCTAATTGCCCTTCCCTATTAATACATTCAAGAATGTTTAACATTTTACTGCCATTTAAACAAGAGTACTAATAAGATACAGTATCAATTAATGGTCCTGTTAAAAGTCAGCTAGTATTTTTACAATAGCACCAGAACTCCTTATTACACATTAAACACCACGCAGCAGTCGTAAGTTCTGTGGTTTTGTTTGGAAAGGTGCACTGCCAAGATTTTAACAAGCATCCCCCACAAGACATTCCTTGCTTAAGAGGATGATTAAAAAAACCCAAAATCCTTTAGATTTGGATTTGCCCAGGAAAAGAGAATCAAGGAATGGGAACTCCATTAGTGTCTTTTAAAAGAAATTTGCATTTCCAAACTAAATGGACTACATTGCAGAACTTTTGTTTCTTGAAATGTGTTGATCTTCTGGTTTTGTTTTGTTTTGTTTTCTAGGGAGCTCCCAGCTTCAACCAAACTGGGATTAATCTACATGCCCACCTCTATGCTCCTTTCTCACAGCCTTCCTCACCTCTTGAAGAGAGTAGCAGTGATGGCTGGTGCTGAAAAGCGTTAGTCAGAAGTGGTAAATCTTGTCCCATGGAAAAAGCAAGAGCTATAGATCATTTGCACTACAGCAGACTTATTTTGGAACTTTAAGGCAATAAGGGACCAAAGGAACAAGCAGAACTGACAGGAATGGCTTTTCTACAAGATGTGCTGTTCTTTTTAAAATGAAGTTTTCTATAGGTGGACCAATCTTCCTCCAACTTTCATCAGAATGTTTTCTTTCAAAGCCTGAGACTTGATGATGATAGAGGTATAATTAAAGAGTTGGCTACAATGACAGTTACAATGCTGGCCTGTGATGTTAACAGCACACCATAAATGTTCTGTGTTGTTTTACAGGACATATTTAAAGGAAACAGACTGAATGATGCATGATGATTTATCAATCAAACTCAGTTTCTTCCTTCAATATTTGCAAATGAACTCATACTCCTACTTACTGAAAAAACTCCTATAAACTTTGGATGTTAGATGCATTAAGACAACTGAAGTATTTTTATTTGTTTTGTGGACATGTCACATAAATTTCCATAAGCCACTGAACACTGAAGAGCTGAACACAATGAACTGAGGAATGACTCGCTAACTTAGGCATGGTGGGTATTCAAAAAACACCAGATACCAGCAGCTATTTTAGCTCATTTTAGGTGCTGTAATCCAATTAGGAACCTCATCTTAGAAGGTTCTTACTCCCTAAAACAACTGTTGCAAGAATTCCACAGATACATAGTTGGTTTTTTACCAGGAAATGTTTTGTTTTCTTCCCTGAGGTGCGTAAAAACCTTAGGGTTTTGATGTTGGAGTACTCAGGCTCTTTAGGTCATGTCCTAGTCCCTTCCAAGTAGGACATATTGTAAAAAATTATTATTTAAAAAATGGTTTTTAATTTATTCATGAATGGTAACCTAACAACAAATTGGCAATTCATAGGTTAATAACAGATTTAAAGGAATCTTAAAGGAATTTAAATATTCCTTTCTCAATTAGAGAAAGAAACACTCAGTGTTTGTATTCATGTTAATAACTGTTTTCAATGAAACCAGAAAAATTTTCCAGGGAAACTTGCTGAACCTCAGGTGCTGAGTCAGGTTTAGGATACTTTGCCCCAAGACCTTGAGACAAGAGATTTCGCCATCATAAACCCTTCCTGCTGGTATTGTGTAACATAGGGCTCACATCGTCCTTCAAGCAGAGTGATCATATACTATAATTTAGGTGGGTCTAGAAGTCAACAAAGTTCACAGTTATGTATACATCAGAGAAATGCTCTCCTTTGGACAGTGTATGTTAATTCACATGCAGTTACCCCATCTGCATGTTTATCTGTTCCTACATGCAGTACTGTGTAGGAAGACTAGGGTGACTCCAAGACCAGAAGTATCCATGTACATGGATTGATGAAGGGGTAGCTTGATTCTGTAGAACTTTTAGGGGCTACTTGACTATGATGTAGTTGAGCTTTGTGCTTCCAGCTCTCTCTTGTGCCCCTCTAGTGATCCTGCCAGGCCAAGAAGAGGAACAGGGTCCTTCTCAAGAGGTTTTGAAATGACCTGTTGGGGCAGCCTTTGGGTTCCTGAGATGACTCTGGTCCTCAGAAGGGATGTCCAGCCCACAGATACTTTGCAGAGCTTGGATGAGACAGTCAAATTCATGCAGAATTTGAAAAAGTGTCATTGTGCTCAAATAACCTTTTCCCATGCCGATGTGTTTTCTTTGTTAGGGTAGCTTGCTCCAATGGATATTGTGTTGAACTGGTGATAGCACCACAGGAACCAGATCACACCGAACTAGTACTGTACTGAGCCATATAAACAGCATCAAGAAAAGCAGAATACTTTTCTCTGTGTGAGTGTGTGTGTGCTTGCATGTGGAGGTGCTCCTTGCCCACAGTGCCAAGTATTCTATTCAGGGACTCTCTTGCACCGGGATTCTCTTACTGTTTGAAAACAAAGCCTGTGCAATTTCTGGAAAGAAAGTGCTTAGCCGGTAGGGGATGACTTGTGTTGTTTTAAAAGCCATTAAAGAATACTTAGTGATCCCATTATCTCCTAATTATGACATGCTGACCAGCGGAAGGGATTGACTGCCTAAAATGCTGTCTGCTTTTTCTAGCTATCTCAGCTGGTCTAAGGAAGGATTTTACCCCTTGCTATTAAATGTGCTCTCATACTCACCCCTAACAGTCAACTCTTCACTTCCATAAATGAGGTGACACCAGTTCCCTGGGGTTTTCTCTCAAGAATCAAGTACTTGATGCAATATCATCACACTTCCATAAGCATCTCTTTAACTGTTTTGGACCAGTTATACAGTGTTTGGCTTTGTATGTTTGTTTGTTTTCAGACTAATAAAACAAAAGTAATAATGTTAGATAATGTTAGTAGCTGATATCACTGAACAGGGTTTTAGACCATTTGGGCTTCGTTCCTTCAAGGTCATACCCGGGTCTCTGGAACTCAGGTTTAATCCCTCAAATCTCCATTGATAAGTAGGGGATAATAATTTCTTTGTCTGTCTAGTCTGCTTGGATTAACACCCTGCAGGAGTTTGAATTCTTCCCTGGCAAAGGCTTTCCTGTGAGGCCTGAAGTATCCATTATATTACACATAATTATTAACATAAGCCCTTTAATTTAAAATTATCATTGCAGTTTCCACTTCAAACATGTTTTATTGACAACAAAAAATGATTGAAAATTAAACTTCATGACAGCCAGTTGTGTCAAGGTCATTTAAAAACAACCATCAGGAGCAAGGAAACATGCACAATGTTGTTTCGAGCCCCGTCTCTTCCACTGGTTGCTTTTTCAGCATCTTTTTGTCTTCTCTACCTTTAAAATGAAGGTAGTAGGATCTATCTTTCCCATTAACCACTTTGATCTATAGACATTTCAGCACATTCTGCGAAGAGCATCTCCCTGGCAGCTAAGGGAAGTTTCAGAGCTAAGGTAAGTACCCAGGTTGAAAGGGAAGAGTCTGTCATGTAAGAAACCAATGCTGATGGGCCAGTTGGTGAATTAGCTACACGAAAAGCAGAAGGAAGATGTTTACATTCTGTCTACTACCATGTGGCATTATCAACCTACTTCAAAGCTATTACAATTCTAATCATGTCAAAATATAAAGGGTTTTTTAATTGTTGGAAGTTTAGGGTAGGGATTCTTCTGGTCTCAGGTCATTCAGCTTCTGTTAATACTCAAAATTTCTCTGCAAATTCTGAAACTCGCATTTTTAATGTAAGTGTAAGTATGATTTCAATTTGAGGCAGAACATTTAGATGTGAAACTTGTAAAAACACCCTTAGATTATGAGATTTTTGCAGTAAAGCAATGATGAATCAAAAAACTTTTCTACTTGTCTGTGAATCCTTGAGCATCCCCTGTATCTATGGCTCACTTACAGATTTGAGCCCACAAGACTTCAGCAAGCACAAGATTGGGTTTCAACACAACCAACTACTCTCTAGCCACTTAAACAGCAAAGTAGGAAAGAGCTATTTTGTAGCTCTCAGGCAGAAGCATTTAGCTTGAGCTCATGGAAGGCAGAGTCTCTGCTCTTTCCAGAGTCTGGAAGTGCACTTTCCAGAGTTCCTGTGATAAGAAGTTGCCTCCTCTTATGACTGAATGGCCTCAGATAGGGGCAAACCTCAAAATCACAGGGAAGATCTCCAACCTTGCCTTCCTGTTCTTTACATAGCCATTTCTGAACCAGCAATATCACAGCAGCTGGTCCAGAATATCAAAGTCAGGACAAACTGTACGTGGTTTATGGCTGTCCGGCTCAAACACAGAATTTTGCGGTCAGGAGAGCACTTGCTGATAGTCCACAGAGACCTTAGTCATGTTTCTGTGTCTCCTCTGGATGTCTGGTGGGAGGAGAGGAAGAGTTGCTGGCAATGCCATGATTAGTGTCTCACAGGAGTTGGGATGCTCCTGAATCCAAAAGCCCTGAAAACAATCTGCAACCTTCCTAAGCCAAGTGTAAGCCACTGTGTCCATTCCAAGAATATTCTGGTAAGTGAGAAGTATCTTATGCCAATGTCAGGGCAGCAGTTAATAGCCTGTGGTGGTACAATCCTGAATGGAATATGCTTTGTCACTCCCCTCCTCAGCTGGACAGGGGAGACAAAATCTAAAGAAAGGCTTGAGGGATGAGATAGGGACAGGGATGGATCAATCACCAATTACTTGGACTGGCAAAACACACTCAGCTCGGGGAAACTAGTTTAGTTATTATCAATAAAGACAGAGTAGGAAAATGAAAAAATAAAACCAAATCTTAAAAGCACCTCCCCCACCCCTCCCTTCTTCAGTCCCAACAGGGGCACAAGGAAAGGGCTTGCAGTCAGTCAATCACACACTGTCTCTGCCACTCCTTCCTCCTCAGGAGGACTCCTCACACTCTTCCCCTGCTCCAACAAGAGATCTCTCCCACAGGAGGCAGTCCTCCATGAACTCCTCCAACATGAGTCCTTCCCATGGGCTATAGTTCTTCATGAACTGCTCCAGTGTGGGTCAACGCAGACCTTCAGGACCAGACTGCTCCAGCATGGACCCCCATGGGGTCACAAGTTCAAACAGAAAACCTTCCCCAGTGTGGGCTTGTCTCCATGGGGCTATAGGTCCTGCCAGGAATTGGCCCCAACACAGGCTTCCTATAGGGTCACAGACTCTTTCAGGTGCTTCCACCTGCTTCAACATGGGATTGTCTATGGGCTACAGGTGGATATCTCTTCCACCATCATCCTCCATGGGCTGCAGGGGAATGTCTGCTCTGGCACCTGAAGCGCCTCCTCCCCATCCTGCAACTCTGGTGTCAGCAGAGTTGTTCCTCTCACATATTTTCACTCCTCTCTCCTGCTACAGTTGCTGTTGCACAGCAACTTTTTCCCTTCTTAACTATGCTATCCCAGAGATGCTATATCAGTACATCATTATTAAAAGAAAGTCCATGATGAGTAAAATTTGGGAGTCACTGGAACCTAGTGGAAGCTATAAGAAAGCATCAACAAATCAGTAAACACCTTGGATTAAGTTCAACTTCATGAAATAGCATTGAATGTCTGTTCTTGATATTACTGATTTGTATGATTTTTCCCTCCAAAGTGTTTAGAAACACAAATACGTGAACTAATGACATTTGATGGATCCACAACTGCAAACAGGACATGAGCTGCTGCACAGTAAAGTTCCCTAATGCATCCTGGATGTCCACAGGTGGCTGTCATGTATGATGCAGAGCCTTCAGCAGACCATGATCTAGAGGATGTCCAGTAATGTGTGAAATGACACTAACTGTCCTCTTGAGAGACATCTAAATGTCAAGCTTACTTCTGTGAGACGTTCCATACAATGCGATAGCATATCTTCCTAGACAGACCTATAACCAAACCAGCCATGCGAGGGTTAAGGGGAAAGCAACTACCATCCTCTTTGTACACACATAAGCAGAAAGTGACAGTGGTTTGCTAAGAGTCACAGGCAAAGTCCATGGTTCACAGACCAGCATCATTCTGGTCCCTCATTCACCAGCCCATGCTCCCACAGCCCCCTTCTGGGTGCTCAAGCACCCCATAATAGGGTGTACTACCTGGCAAAGGGGTGCAGACTTGATCAAATGTTTCTCACGTGCTGTGTTAGGACTACAGGGTTAAAATCATGTGCACAGGACAGAGCCCCTTCTGGGTTATCCGGATATTGCTAGAAAGAAGCTGTGTCAGGAAGGCAACCAAGATCAAGCAAACCTAACTATTGCTTTAAGTCCGCCTGGATTCCCTCCAGGATTTGTGTTAAGTACTGCTGGCTGGACATGAGAATTTTATCCCTCTCCTCCCTGTCCTCCTCCTCAAAGAGTGATGCACCCATGCTGCTTTTAGGACACTGCACATTATTTGTCTGCTGTGCCAGGAGTCAAGACGTCCTGACTCTGGACCTAACACAGGCTCCCATCGGATAGCATCATTTATGTGTGGTTGACATGGACACAGAAATGCTCTGCTCCCAGAGCCAGAGACACAACCAGCTCATTAATTATTTCCATTCCTTCAGAGACTTCATGGAGAAATAAATAGCCATGGAAGCTCATGCCAGGGCTTGGACCTCACATAGCAGAAGATCCTTGGTTTCCTGAGAACCCTTCCCTGCAGGACTCTCAATTTCCTTTCATGAACATGACAATTAATACCCTGCAGACAGGATGGACATTGATGGATTGTGTGCCTACAGTGAGTGATTGGGAGGTCTTTCTTTCCCCCATCCTCTTATAATTTAAGACCTTCCCTCTTCGATTTTACATTTCACTCCCAGCTAGATGTATGTTTTCAGCTTCACGTACACAGGTAAGGGCTTGTCCCAAAGCAGCCTCTCCTCCCCCACTTTCTCTGCCCCTCCTCACTTGCTGTGAATAAGACCTCTCTGTCTAAGACAGCAATCACTGAAGAGCCTCAAGAGTTCCCATTTCTTGTCCTCCCTTCGTTTTGATGCACTGATTATCCTGTTGCTGGATCAATAGCCCATCTGCTTTTAGGAGTTTTCTGGCATTCTGATGCTAAATTAAAACAGAGAGAATCAATCCTCAGTTAATTTCCCCAACCAAACAATTTATAACTCTCTTCTGATCCACCATCATGAGAATTATACAACGCTGACATACTGTGAGGCCTCCCCAGACAAAGTAAGCACTTTTATAGGGCTGAATTACCCTCTTTATTAGTAACTCTCAAATGTGACAAACCAGGAGATTTATTTTATAATGTTGTATAGTCCTTGGTTGAACTTGTTAAAACTCCCAGCTATTGTAATGGAGTAAATTGCTAATTAACAGTGGGTTTTTCTTCGCTTTTAATGGACTTCAGGGATACATTTCAGACTTAGAGTAAGATTAGTGCAAAACAGAGTTCTCCTTAATTATTTCAAATTGAGTGTTATGCTAATAGTAAACAATTAGTTTTTTTCCTGACTTAAAATTAATGTTCTATAAATAATTACAAAAGCAAGCTGCTATGTGAGTCCCAAAAGGAACTGTGAGACTTAGTGGTTAACCCACAAGAAAGAGGCATGGATCTTTTCCATGGTCTCACACTTTGTGAAAATTAAGCATGCTCTTTGGTGGTTTTCTGTGGGTTTTCTGCCCTGATGGAAAAAAAAAAGGAAAAGTTATATAGATATATAACCTGGAGAGAATATTTTTGAAGACAAATGTTTATGGCACTATGGTTTGCCAATTCTCAGGTCACTTCTCAAATCAAATCTTAATAAAAATATTAGCACCCCTCTCAGAGGAGATTCCTGCTTTGTGATGCTTTGTGCTCACTTTTGCACAGGGAAAACTGGGAACACAGAAAATTGAGCTGTCTCAGCTGATCTCAGGTCAAGCTTAGTTGAGGAGGTCAGACCATTATACATTATGTTCTACCAGATCACCTCTTGCTGTCATTGAGCTCCTAGGAGTTATGATTTTCCTCTTTATGGCTTCAAAGATTTGATTAGTCATTTTGCCATATCCTGCCATACCACCCTGCATGTGTCTGGGGTGCCCCAGCACCACCACCAACGCAGCACACCCATCTTACAGAGGCACCAGTGCTGCTCTGAGATGTGAGGTGTCTCAAAACTGTAATTTTGCCATTTCCACTTCTCTACCCTGGGCAGCCATCTACTTTGTGTTAAGCCTCTTTAGCCTTGTGGTTTATGGTACACAGCACACCAGAGCCAGAGAAATCAATAATGTTTGCAACAAACTCTTGCCTCAGTTTCCTCACAATTTCTGAGCATTTGCTTGAGGCCTGTCAAAGCCCTGTGATAATCCTCTTCTTCCTTTCTGCTACCACCTTATTCTGGCATGAGGGGAAGATATCAGAGACTCCTCAGAGCAGATGTCACATTCCCTTTCCAGTTATCTCCTTTTCCCGTTCAGCCTGCAAGCCTTCCTTAGAAAGGGCAATGCACCTCATCTCTTGCCTATATGCTGGTCAACTAAAAAACCCACAAACTCCTGCAAACCAGCGCTCTGGAGTTTACAGAGACCTCTGCTGAGCTGCTGGTGAGTCCTGATTTACACGAAGTGTCCAAGCCATAACAACCCAGTTCTTACAGCCCCTTGTCTGCCTTGTGGGAGAGAAGACACAACAGTCTTAACTTAGAGCTTGATGAGTATGTATATTTTCCTAATGTTCCTCCCAGACTTGTATCAGTTCTCCTCTAAGCACAAGTTCTCAGGTGAGAGGGAGATAAATTCTGCCTGCTCTGTAAGTAAAATAAGATTTCAATTTGCTGTCAGAACTTTAATTAAAACACTTATAGATCAACTTTACCGTGGCAAATTGTCTGCACCACTATTACTATAGGAAGATGAATGTTAGCTGCGAAAACAGGCAAAGTACACTCCCCTAGACTAATGTGTAATTTCATAGCCATTGATTTTTGACTTTGAAAATTCTCCCACATGCTTCTGGGAATTGGAACTTATTACAGGTGACCTGGCAGCAGCTTTAGCAATTTTTTAAACCTTTTGAGAAAGCGGAAGAAAAGTCATTTTGCCCATTCCTTTTTTTCCATGTCAGGCATGACCTGCAAGCACCAACCTCCCAAGTTCTGAAACCCAGACCAATTGTTGGGTGACTACATTTAACAGATAATACATGAACTCTGCAGTTAGTCTTAATATAAATTTTCATTTTTCTGTGATAATGAACAGATCGTGTACCAGGATAAATTTAATTACTGGAATGAATCTGCTTCTGCCAGTGAGATACATTTAAAGAGCACTAAATGTAAGTAACTATTACTGACTCGAGAGTAGGTGTGTGATTCAGTATATAACAGGCTATTTGAAACGGTCACATAACTAACTGGGCAATTTTACTACCATAATTAACCATTTAACCCAGGTAAACATTACGATGCTTTTGGTAAATGCCAAATGTTTAAAATCAGTCAGTGCAACTCCTGAGCACCTCGCAGTCCCTAAGACACCAGATTCAAATTACTTACTGTGGCCGTCACTACTCTGCTCTTTGCTCTGCCCAGTGCAGCAGGATGTCGACTCTCTCTACAGTCCTTTAGGTGTGGAGGTACAAGTCAGAGTGAAGCCTTGGCTATGTACAATGGGTCTGAGCCACAGACAGGCAGACATACACCCAGCTTTCAAGTGTTTGCTGGTTGTCTAAGGGGGACTGTCTAATGCTGCATAAGAAATCAATGGAAGAGCACCAGGATAAACGATGAGTCTACCTCAGTTGATAAGGAATGGGTCAGGGATGAATTAAGCCATCTGGACATCCATAAATCCATGGGTCCTGACAGGATGCACCCAAGGGTGCTGAGGGACCTGGAAGAAGTCATTGCTAGGCCATCATCTATCATCTTTGCTAAATCCTGGGAAATGGGAGAGGTGCCTGAGGACTGGAGGAAAGCAAATGTTACTCCAGTCTATAAAAAGGGCAAGAAGGAGGACCCAGGTAACTACAGATCTGCCAGCCTCACTTCCATCCCTGAAAAGGTGATGGGATGACTTATCCTTGGTGCTGTCTCCAGGCACATCAAGGATAAGATTGCTAGAAGCAGTCAACATGGTTTTACCAAAGGTAAGTCATATTTGACCAATCTAATAGCCTTTTATGAGAATATAACCAGGTGGATAGATGACGGTAGGGCAATAGATGTGGTCTATGTTGACCTCAGTAAAGCATTTGACACCATCTCCCACAGCATCCTCGTGGCTAAACTGAGGAAGTGTGGTCTGGAAGGTCAAGTAGTGAGGTGGATTGAGAGCTGGTTGAAGGGAGGAAACAAGGGAGTTTTGATCAATGGAACAGAACCTGGCTGGAGGCCTGTATCTAGTGGAGCCCCTCAGGGGTCAGTACTGGGACCTGTGCTATTCAATATATTCATTCATGACTTGGATGAGGGAATAGAGTGCACAGTCAGCAAGTTTGCTGACGACACAAAGCTGGGAGAGGTGGCTGACACACCAGAGGGCTGTGCTGCAATTCAGCAAGACTTGGACAGCCTGGAGAGTTGGTAGGGGAGAAGTTTAATGAGATTTAACATGGGCAAGTGTAGGGTGTTGCATCTGGGGAAGAACAACCCTGGGTACCTGTATAGGTAGGGGACTGGCCTGTTGGAGAGCAGAGTAGGTGAGAGGAAACTGGGGGTCCTGGGGTACAGCAGGATGACCATGAGCCAGCAATGTGCCCTCATGGCTAGAAAGGCCAATGGCATCCTGGGGTGTATTAGAAGGGGGATGGTTAGTAGGTCAAGAGAGGTCCTTCTCCCCCTCTACTCTGCCCTAGTGAGACTGCACCTGGAGTATTGTGTCCAGTTCTGGGCCCCTCAGTTCAAGAAGGACACAGAACTCCTTGAAAGAGTCCGGCGCAAGGCCACCAAGATGATGAAGGGAGTGGAACACCTTCCTAATGAGGAGAGGCTGAGGGAGCTGAGCCTCTTTAGCTTGGAGGAGACTGAGGGGTAACCTTATTAATGTTTATAAATATGTAAAGGGCGAGAGTCAGGAGGACAGAGCCAGGCTCTTCTCAGGGATGGCCAGCGATAGGACAAGGGGCAGTGGGTGCAAGCTGGAGCATAAGAAGTTCCATGTAAATATAAGGAGAAACTTTTTCACTGTGAGGGTAATAGAGCACTGGGACAGGCTGCCCAGAGAGGTTGTGGAGTCTCCTTCTCTGGAGACATTCAAAACCCTCTTGGATGTGTTCCTGTGTGATTTAGTCTAGATGATCCTGCTCTGGCAGGCGGGTTGGACTAGATGATCTTTTGAGGTCCCTTCCAACTCCTAACTTTCTGTGATTCTGTGATTCTGTGATTTAACTGAGACCCTGTACTGCTCTTCATCTGCTTTAGGTTTCTATAAGGATGTGTCATACATGTTCCATGCCACCAGGACCCCCTGTGGTCACTTAGGAAGGGAAGACATAAGGAACAAAGAAAGAAAGAATTACCAGAAACATGGTGAAAAGCTAACCTTTTCTAGCCAGAATCAAACACACTTGGGGTTGCTCATTGCTTCAGACCTGCACCACACAACTTCACCGCAGAGGCAGGACCACTTGAAAGTGCTGACACTTAAGATGCACCTCCTGGCAGTCCCTGTGATGGCAGCACAGAAACTGCCTGTGGTAGTTTCAGCATATTCCATTGTTAGAGGTGACAGAGGAGGAGGGCCACCAATTACACCAGATAACACATAGAGACATTCAGAACAGAGGTCAGGATGAGAGCCAAGGATACTTGGGGGCAGTTGGACCTTGATACAAAGCCTGCAAAGGCAGCTGCCCAATGCTCCATCTGCCTCTATCACAACCCCTCGCATCACAATGAGATAACTGTGCTCTGACCACATCTACTCAAAGCCCTACCCTTACACATCTGGGCCTTGTTGTAACTGCATCTGAGTTAAATGGATTGAGAGAGAGCATACCAGCGTAGTTGTGATCAAAAGTCAGGCTCAAGTGGCTACAGGAAGGTGAGAAGACAGCCCGGTGGATATGCAGCCGTCCAACAACATCCAGCATTATCTGTGACCCACAACCAATTAAAGCAACTATGGATACACGCTAGACATGCAATTGCATCCATCTCATCCACTGGCTTTACTTACACACTTAAACATCAGTGGCATTTTTTTTCCTTTTGCCCCGGAGTCATCAAAAATATCCTATCCATCAGTGCAAACGTGAGGACTTAATTCCAGATACTGCATGCATGCCCTCAGGGCACTGATGAGCAGAACACCAGTGTGGTTTGATTAACCCAGCTCCTGTCTGCATTGTCAGCTGAGTCGCCTTCTTGAGCAAACATAGTCCAGCTGCTTCTTGTGCTGTTATGCATTTAGATTTGCCTCTATTATACAATAAATGAGAAATCAAGGGTAAACAAGGTGAGGGGTTTATTAAGCTCCCTTACTGTGACTACTGCTTCTCCTGGCATTTCCTTTGACTTTTGACCTTCCTTGATGCAAAAGCTCTGGTCTCCTTGCAGCTAAGCTGCGGCTTTCTCTGAAGTACATGGGCTGTAATGTGATACCTACGGATATGGTACCTAAGGTAATTAAGATGTTTGTTGACTTTGGTTCTGCCCCCACCGGTGTGTAGCTATGTCCATAGGAAACCAGTGTTTGTTTGCTGATGAAGTGCCAAACATTGGTGCATAAAATCACCAAAGCTCATAGTCTCTAATGTTCCATGCTTCTTCATTGCTAATCAAATAAAGTTAAAGTCAGTCTGTTTGGCGAAGAACGCATGAGGGTGCCATTTACATTGCAGGAAACAAACATTTAGAAATTGGTTATACAGCAAGAACAGAATTTGTCTTGTTATCTAGTGATAAACATCCAAGGCATCATGGAATTATTCGGTCTTGCAAGAGTGAGGCCAGATGAAACGCACTTGGTAAATTATCAATGTCCTTCTTTTGAGGTACAGAACTAGAAGAAATTATTGCAGTTTTTCTAATTGTGCCTGGAAGCAATAATTGGTGCAGGTAACCTAGAGAGGTTGAGATCTTCCCCAGTATTGGATGTGGTGGCTCCAAAGACACTAGAACTTGACAGTATGCTTTGGAAGGATCATGAGGACGACTGGAAGCTGCTAAAACAAGATTGCTGTTTAGGAAATGTATTATTTAGCAGATTATGTGTATTGAAACTTATAACAAGATCATAGCAAGGTTATTGCAGCAATGGGCTTGACTTTGCAAAAAAAGAGTTTATACTTGTAACTCAAGTGAAAACTCTCCTTTTCAAGTGTAAAGTTCAGTAAGACCAAAGGGAATCCAATTAAAAATGCATAGCAAAGTGTAAAGATGGGCTGCAAAGGTCAACAAATGGCCCAGACAAAATTTCTCTTCAGAAAATGTATTAATCACAACAAAATGGAAAGGAGTTCATTGCCAGAAGAATGTGGTTGTGCAGAGAATACACACAGCTTGAAGCCATCAGATCAATTTTTTCTGCGTATTCTGTCAGACAGCACTCCAGTAAGTTCCTTGTAGTTCTTAACCTCTGAGTTAACAGTCTAGATTTCCTTAATCATCGGTGGAGAGAAACAGGCTCTTCTAGGGCATAATTCATCTCTCAGTGAGGTACACATCTAAAATATGTCACAAGGATCGTGTTCTGAGAATTATTATTTCTCTTCATCAGCTGTGAAAAAAGCCATGGGTGATGGGCTCATATGCATGTGGACATCTAAACCAAATCAAGATTGATCCATCATTTGTGGGAAGCCACAGGCATGTCCAGACCATCAAATGCACCAATTCTGGAACGAAAAGTTGCATAATGACCACTACACTGCAGAGTTTCTGAATTTAAGTATGGGGGTAGGCATTGCAGTAACGTCACCACTCTGCCTTGCAGACCTCTTTACTCTTCATGCACTGAACTTAGTAGCTCTTAGATGCACTCTCTAGTCTGTACAGGAAAATCACGCTTCTAGACTGACAGTCTCTATCCACTAATTAATGATTTCATTTTTACACACATTGAGTGTATTCTCAAATCCACCTTTTCTTCATATTTCTGTGATTTTGAGGTAACTTTTCTTTTTTATATGCTCTCTTTTCACTGGAAGGTGGTGAAATATCTTTCTGTGGGCGCATCCCCATGGCCTTCCCTTGTGCTTCTATACAAAAATCTGCCACTTCTGCTTGTGGAGGATAAACCATGGCTGGAGGCCAAGTGCCCACTAAAGCCTGTCTATCACTCCCTTCCTCAGCTGCACAGGGGAAAATATAACCAAAGGCTCAAGTGTTGAGGTAAGGACAGGGAGAGATCACTCACCAATTACTACCATGGGGAAAACAGACTCAACTTGGGGAAACTAATTTATTGAATTAAACAATAAAATCAGAGTCATATAATGGGGAAAAATAAACCCAAATCTTAAAACACCTCTTTCCCCCACACACCCCTCCTTTCTTCTTCCTTTCTCCTGGCTCAACTTCATTCATGATTTATCAACCTTCTATTCCCTCCAGATGCATAGAGGACAGGGAATGAGGGTTGTGGTCAGTTCATCACACATGTCTCTCACACTCCTTCCTCCTCAGGAGGAGGACTCCTCACACTCTTTCCCTGCTCCAGTGTGGGGTCCTACCCATGAGGGACATGAACTCTTCATCCCTGACTCCATGAATTTCTCTACCATGAGTCTTTACCACAGGCTGTAGCTCTTCACAAACTGACCCAATGTTGGTCCTTTCCATGTGACCTTCAAGTCCCTTCAAGATCAAACTGCTCCAGTGTGGGTCCCCTGCTAGCAAACCTGCTTCATCATGGGCTCCTCTCTCCATGGGTCCACAGGTCCTGCCAGGAGCCTGCTCCAGCACAGGCTTCCCATGGGGTCACAGCCTCCTTCAGGTGCCTCCATCTGCTCCAGCATGGGGTCCCTCATGGGCTGAAGGTGTATATCTATTCCACCTTCATCCTCCACTAACTTCAGGGGAACAGCCTGCCTCACCATGGTCTTCTCCATGGGCTGCAGGGGGATCTCTGCTCTGGCACCAGGAGCACGTCCTCTTCCTGCATGTACACTGATCTTGGAACCTGCAGAGTTGTTCTTCTCACATATTCTCATGCCACTCCCCAAATGCATTTACTACTGGTGGCTTTTTTTCTGCTTTTTCACTCTGTTACCCCAGAAGCACTATCATCATCGCTGATCCAATCCAGAGAAAACTATGAAATGAAGATACAGACAAAGAGGGAGCAAGGGCTAGTACAGAAAGAAGACAAATTGTCAGAGGCAGGCACTATTCAAGCTATTGCTTTTAGGCTTATGTTTTAAGAAATCTGTGCTTGCAGGCTGGCAGCTGGGCAGACAGGTAAAACAAAGTGTTCTGAGCATCATCAGCATCTCTTTTTGATTCCATGAACAATCACAGAATGTTAGGGGTTGGAAGAGACCTCGAATTATCATCTAGTCCAACCTCCCTGCCAGAACAGGGTGACCTAGATTAGGTCACAGGAACACATCCAGTCAAGTTTTGAGTGTCTCCAGAGAAGGAGACTGCACAACCTCTCTGGGCAGTCTGTCACCCTCACAGTGAAAAAGTTCTTCCTTATATTCACATGGAACTTCCTATGCTCCCGTTTGCACCCACTGCCCCTTGTTCTATCATTCAATATCCCTGAGAAGAGCCTGGATCATTCCTGACTCTCACCCTTTACATATTTATAAACATTAATAAGGTCACCCCTCAGTCTCCTTTTCTCCAAGCTAAAGAGGCCCAGCTCCTTCAGAAACAGCGACTTCATCATCACCTTGGTATAAGAAGACCATAACAAGGAGTAACCTGTTACAACCCTGTATTTTTCCTTTTAAGTGGAACAAGCAATAAGACCCTGAGTTTCGAGTCATTCCTACAGTCAAAGACAGGCTCCTGCACCTTTAGAACAACAGCACCCTGGCAAAGATAACATTCCCTTGCAAAAGGATCTTAGCAGGAAAAGGAAGAAGGAGCAATGTAGAAGAAAGAAGGAAAACAGAAGAAATAAATACTTTTTCTTGTTCTAACTAAGTGGGAGAATGTGGTTTAAATTCTGACTATTCCAACTTTAAATAATGCAACTGAAACAATTTTATCCCACAAGACTATGATTAAGAATATGTATTTTTCCTTTTCTCTTTTTCTGAGCAATTTTTGAGACCTAGGTAATTCAACCCACCAAACAACTGGATCTATCAGCAGACACCTTTCTTGACTACTGTATGAGGAGCCTCAAAGAACAGTCAGTCACTCAACATTATGGCAGGGGTAACTCCTCCAACATGTCCTGCAGATGTGGAGGATTGACACAAATCACCTATCCAAAAGATTGTGAATAGCAGGGTCTCTTCTTCAGGTGGATGGATTTGTTAACCTTCTGATAAGGGACTGTTATATAAGAAGCCCCAAGCAGATTTGGTTATTTTAACCCAGGTGTCTGATGCCATTTGAGATGTTCCTGTGTATCTGGAAGAATAGATGTGGTCACACTGCTAGATGTGACACGTAAGTACAGGAAATGTGTGCCCTTCTACAGCAGCTGAAGGTCAAATGGGACCTGACAGGGCATCTGAAATGACACCAGACTCTATATTTACACTAATGATTGAAGTGGCATACAGGCAACTTGAAACCTGTCCTAAGCAAGACCCCCCTTCCTTCGGAAGAAGCTTAACTTTCACCTAGGACTTAATTTGGAAACATGTCAATGGAGATTTCCTGAGATTCCCATTCTGTCCTTTCTTAGGCCGTTCCTACCCATTTTGGCCGATGATTATTCTGTGTAAGATGAAGACTTGTCAGTGGAAAGATATATTTACCTCCCTTGATTTGATGTTCAGCATGCTAAAGCACACCCTGGATAGGTCCATCCCTCTCCCTTGACTATAACAGCTCCAGTGGTAAAATCTTTCATTTTGGCTTCTGAATTAAGTAAATATAACTAAGTGGATGAGTCCAAGTATTACAGCTTATTAATCTAAGTTGAAGGTGGCATGAGAAATTTTCTCCTTTTTTAGTTCAGAATTAAGCTGACAATATTTGTAAGGTACAAGTCTCTACCAAAATATAGTCTGAGACTGAATTTACAGTTTTCATAACAGGGACCTCTACAAGCATATCCACCTATAAGGGATCGATTGCTGACAGCTGGTTAATGTGGCTGAGTGAAGATCAAATAGGGTGTGTTGATTGGCGTGATTAATTGTGGAGGGTCAGTTCAAGCATATCTGCAACTGGGTATAGGTGGCACTAATGTAAATTGTTCAGCTGGGAATAGATGTCAGTAATTCCATACAACATGTCAGATAAACAGCCTATGGGATCGTATGCAGTTACAAAGCATCAAAAGACTAACTCGAGTTTATCCTTAGGTAGCAATACCAGTAATCATTTTGGATTTAAATATGTCCCCAGAGACATGATGAACCAGTTGAGACAAATGGCTAAACCATGTACCTGCTAGCTTGCTTGAACCATTGTACCACTCAGTCAGTAGTAACTGGCACTGTAAAGAGCAAGTTTTGTACTGTACAATTGGCCATCAGTAAAATTTCTGTGCCACAGAAAGCACCAGGATTTCAGAAAAATATTAGTGCCAGGTGGGACCAATGGTTAAAAAAAACCAACAGTAAACCCCAACTTGATTCACCCATTCCCAAAGAACATTGTATGTGAAGGTACTGGGCCATCACTTTGTCTAGGAAAGCTGATTTGTCTGGGTCTATCCTGTCCACCCCTTCATCTACAGCTGATTCTCCAGCTCAGATGCAATTTGAACATGTCACTGGAGTCCCAGGTGAGTAGGCACCCAGCATATTTTCAAGTTCCCAAAAGAAAATTCAACATTTTCATACAAAATTCATGTTTTCCCTAATGAAAATTTTAGTTCTACAGTCTCTATTCACAAAGACAAATTCTGGGAAAGACAGCCTTAACCCCTCTCCCTCTGATTTTTGTCTTTTTCTTCTGCACACATATAATCCCTAGGACACAGGCACTGTGTCATGGCCACACTGTTAAATACAGTTAATGAAAAATAATAGTTTCCCATGAGTAATACTAGCTCTTCTGCACTGTGCTCATAATAATGTAATTAGTGTAACTCTGGTGGGGGTAATAAATTGATATCTAACACTGACAACTTTTAAACAACTAAATTTATTTCATTAATATCTCTTTCTTTATGTACAGAGCTAGGCTGCTTGTCAGGGCCCTAACAAATATTTAAAATACAAATCCAGACTTCTACACCTGTCCACGTGATTGCTAAGTCAAATTTGCAACTAAAAAATCACAATATGGCTCACAGAATCATGGAATGATTGGGGTTGGAAAGGCCCAACCACCCCTGCTTTAGCAGGATCACCTAGAGCAGGCTGCACAGGATCATATCCAGGCAGGTTTTAAGTATCTCCAGAGAAGGAGACTCCAAGCTCTCTGGGCTCATCATCTTTCTAGCCTTTTACTGGACTCTCTCCAGTAGTTCCTTGTCTTTCTTGAACTGGGGAGCCCAGAACTGCACACAGTAGATCAAGACCTTCATAGAACCAAAAGTCAAATGCCGTGAGCTGGTGGACTTTACATACATTTTGCACACCCTTACCTTACTTTTTTCATTTGCAACATCTCAACAGGAACACTCTAGTACATCATTGTGGCTTTCCAGACATCACATTAATAGGTCCTTTGCTGTCCAGCATAGCCCTGTTTGTATTTCCATAGATCTGAATGTTGTTGTTTTGTGGTAGAACATAGTGAGAAGGTAGCACAAACAATTTTATTAACTTTTATTACCCGCCTGTTTTCCAACGAAATTTCATGAAGCATAAAAAAACCCAGGCTCTACAATAAAACATCATTGGCTCAGCTTGCACTAACCCAGCAAATGAGCACAGCAAATGAACAATAAATGGAGAAACTACTGGCTATGTGCAGCTCTGAAATCTCTATTATCCTGAGAACATTTTCTCATCTAAGAACATGTCTAGCACCTTCCTTTGGTACCAACCTATCAACATAAACAAGCAAAATCTTCAGTGGGGAGGGGAACAATTTGTCACGTTGACTATATATAGACTGGAAATTACTTGTTCTTTCTGTATTCTGAGAACTGGTGACTGAGAAAAGACAAATGGTGTTTTGCTTGCCTAAGGAAAATACTGCAATACTAGATACGATAGTGAATGCACATACTCTGAGGACTGGATGTCCTCATCTCCCTCGTCATACAAAAAGTGAAAGAAGAACTATTTCCTTTCAGAAAGCTCATATTTCTGTCTAGGTTTATACATAAGAAATGGTGCTTACCAAATTCTGACTTGGAAAATACTGCATTTGACTTCTTTCTCTAATTTCCAAAGGGCTGAGCTCACATATTTAGTTATTCACCTCCACTACAGTGGCTGAGAATTGATTTTTAAAAGCTTTCAAGGAGAAATTAAGGAGGAAGTTTTACTAGCCATGTCAAAAACTCCTCTGCTTCCTGCCCAAAGAGGAAGTATGAAATGTTCTGAATTCCAATAGGTAAAATTAAAATGTCATCTCAGCTGACCAGAGGCCCAAGAATGAGATTTCTCTTCCCTAGCTCTGCTTGTGATATGAGTTTCCTTCTAAGCAAAGTGTCAAGGCTCTCTTTATGGGCAGTTTAGGGAGCTCAACGCTTCTAGCCAGTGTGGGTGACCACTTTAGGAAGTGCCCTAGATTCCCCGAACTCCGCTGACAGCTCTCCACTGATTGCAAGGCAGCCCAGGTGACTCACTCAGATATAGATGCCTGCACTGCAGACAACCACTTTAAGCAGATAAATCCCTCCCTGGAAGACCACACACTCCCCTGAGGCCCTGTGCTTCTGGGAAGGGGAGGTATTGTTAAGACCCAGGCCAACCAACTTTCTTCATTTTGTAGGACTGAAAATATCAGCATCTTCTGGGGGCTATGATATTGAGATGCAACTGAGAGATGGTCATTTGTGACTTTGTTGCAGTGCTCTGTGCAAGGGCTGACCATATTTTGGATCTGAATGTTTTGGTGAGATGGCAACTGGGCAGAGAGGGGCAGTGAGTTTGGGAATGTGGGTGCCTAGCTGGAGGAGTTAAAGAAGGAGTCCCAGTGTCTGGGTTCTGCTTGAAAAAGAGGGAAGAAAACATTTGAGAGAGGAGGTGAAAAGGAGCAATGGAATCAGAGATGGGCCATTAGGTAAAACCCAGGGAATGGGCTGCCAAGGGAAGCACAGGAGAACTCATTGCCTACAGAGCAGCTGTGAGCCCTGTCTCCTTGCTTGAGGCTCCTTTTACCGCAAATAAATAAATAGATAAATAAATAAATAAATAGATAGATAAATATTTTGGGTTTGCTTCAGTCACAACCAAAGCACCTAAGCAGAACTATGTAGCACTCCTGGAGAAGTGACTCCTGGAGATCCACAGTACCAAGCTGTGGTGCATGGCAAGCACTTCCCAAATGTATATGGTAAGTCAAAGCCAGTTTGTTTCACATTTCATCTCACGAGAAATCTCCCTATGAAACTCGTGTATGTCACCACTGATCCCTCCCCTTCCCATCCTCTTCCATTATCATTGCTGGGATTTGTCATCTTGTGTCTTGCTGTTGAAAAGCTACAAACGGAAGTTGTGCTGCAAATTAACGACTTCAAAATCCAGCAGCAACCGCTGTGGCTGTTCCTGTTCCAAAATTAAGGTGAGTTTGCCATCTAGAGGGCAAGAAAGACGGTAATTTTGATCTGTGTCGGGGAGCAACTTTCAATTTGAGTACAGACAGTTCAGTATTACCAACCAGGCAGCATGACAACAGACTTACAGCAAATAAGGAAGAGGGCTAGAGGTTTCTTTCTGACTCTGAGAGGAACAGTCATTTTCTTATCTAAATTTTGAAATCTGAAATAGCCAGACAGTTTAATTAAGTTCATCAGATCAATAGCATTCACATTCAACAGAAGAAAAACCTTGTGAAGACTGTACTTTTTGGGCCAGTCTGCTCCACTATGCATGTAGGCATAGCTCGGATGACAACCAGCAGTGCCTAAAACTTTTTTTCCTAATGCAACTGGGTATTCATTGCAAATTTCTGTTGAACCCCAAACCTTCTTCCCATGAGAGTAGAAATCTTCCATTTTTACACCCAGATTACACAGAAAACTCATTACTTCTCTCCAATTCTACTCCTTCCCCAGTCTTATTTCCTCTATGATAGATGCCAAAATGTGCTCTCAGGCCTTTTTTTTTTTTTCCTGGGAACATTGGAGGTGTTTTCCACCTTTCCTTTGTTTCCTTTTCCCTTCTGATGTTTCATTCCACTTGGAAATATTCCTACATCCTTGGGGGAGGAAGGACTAGCTGACCTCCGAAGCTCCATTCCACCCACCATTTCCAGGATCCTCTGGAGCATGGACCGAGCTAGGAGCAGTCCCTGCTCCATACAAGACCCATTAAACATCATGGGCCCCATCTTGAACCAGGCTCATGTGTCTGCGACTCAGGGATGGTGGCTCAGTTAGGGTGCAAGGCAGTTGAGAGACACCAATCTGCTGAATATCCCTTTTCTAAACTACCTCAAAGTGTTTAGGAATGATGGCAAAGGCAAATACAAGGCAGAGACCTCCAAGCATTTCACAAGTTTGAATGCATGTTGGAGTCCACGTTAAGCACTTGGACACCAGTGTATTAGAAAGACAGGCCTGCACACCAGCAGAAAAACAGTTCTTCATACACGTTTCAGCTTCTCTCCTACTTGTTCCTCTGAGGTTTTAATCTGCTGATTTTGCAAACTTGTCTTTGCTTTCCCTATGTCTCCTGACACTTGGTTCTCAATATGCTTACGGGCTACTGCAGGCATCGCTGTCATGACCTGTGCAGTACTAATGAAACCATCTGCTGGGTCAACCTGTCACTTTACATGCCATTCCAGGCTCTGATCGCATGAGATCACACAGGCAAAGCAGCTACAGGCCTCACAGCAGTGTCCTCGTGATTTTAGGAGGCGGCTCAGCTGGGGGAGAAGGTCCTTTGCTGGATGAGATGCTAAGCTGCAGTTGTGAACGTCTGTGACCTTTGAAGATCACAGACTGCTTTCTCAAATGAAAAAAACTTAAGTTAGAGGTCCCATGTCTTGCTGGAGAAATGTAAATTTTGCCTCTGTTTGCCCTTCACTTTCAAATAACACAATAAACTAACTTCTGAAGTGCATCTAAGGCCTCTTCGAGCTTATAAAATGTGTCCAGGGACAACTAAATGAGATAACAATATAGCTATTTAGATCTTTTCCACTGGCTCCTTTTGGGATGGGGTGCACGAGTGAATCCAGGCAGTTAATCAAGCTACTGATTGTCAGCTAAGCTACAGTAATGGTTGGTGCCTGACTGTGCATGTGTCCTTAGCATAATGCGGCTGCAAAGTAAATTGTGCTAGCTTAGATCCTAATGAAAATTAAATCCACTGTAGAGACAGTTTAAACTAACACACCTCTTGCTGGGTCAAGCTTGAGGCTTGCATGTGGTCAGTGAGCAGGTTTCACATGATGGGCATCTCCAGTAACTCAGTTACTGCCTATCATGTGCTCAGACCTGGGGATTTATCCATTTGGAATAGCAATGTAAGAGAAGATTAAACTGGCTGAAACTGGCCTGCATAAAAGGCTTGCACAGCTTTATATCTATGTGTAACCTTAATTAGAGACGTGGCAAGTTCAAGATTGAATTTGTCTCTATAAAATTACACAGAGGCTCAGACAGAAACTGTCAGCCTTATGCGTAAAGTTTGGAGATTTGTTCACCTGTGTGACACAGAGGGTCAGTCTAGATGGTCAGAATGAACTCTTCCCGACATTGAAATCTCTAAACATGTGAATCCGTGTGGCTCAGTAACCTGTACTTCACTGCCTGTGCCAACATTCCTATCCCATCCCCCTGGCCCACTGAGGCTACCTTGCAGAAAAGCTGTGTGCCATGGGTCTAGGATAAATGAATGGCAAAACCTGACTGCTTAGCAGAACAAAGCTAAAACACATTAGCTTCCACTCCCCAATGCACTGGTATGTGGGGTATTAAAGGCATTTGGACCACAATCCCCTCTCGCATAAGAATGTGCATCCTCCCCTGAACAACAGAGTAGCATTCCCATTTCTTGCTGCCTTGGTGATTGGCTTGGCAGTAGCATGCTGAAACTCCCTAAACCCAGACTCAGGTGATGTGTTTGTCCCATCCACCCCTGCTCTGAAGAATCCCCCATGCTCCATCCAAAGTTTATGCATTGCAACACCCTATCCAAGAAACAGCTATTATTTATCGTGGAAATGCATCGTAGCAATGCATGCTGTCAAAAATTTATATTAGAAGATGGGATGGAAAAGTATCCCCAATGTCTTGGATTTAAAGTAATTTCATTATTGCTATTAAGATTAAGCCTCACTAGGACTATGAAGTGAACTCAACCTCTGAGCCTCAGCTGGTATTTTGCAATTTTACCCCCAGCCTACTTTTTTTTTTTAATTGAAACTTCTAAAATACACACTTTCTGTTCAGCTTTTGCAACTTCCTGCATGAATGAAATATCCCCTAATCCTGACCAGAAAACCCTTCCACATCTCTTTCAGAAATTTGCTTCAGCAAATGTAACATCCTCACCAGAAGGAAACACAAGCTATAAAACATGCTGCAGCCTTCCTTTCTGTCTGGCTTGCTTCAGACTTCATTCATAAAAACAAGGGAGAGAGAGAATCAGAAAAAGTGACAGTTGATTCAGAAAGTTGTAAAATGTAAACACTCGTCCACAGATGATGCATGGATGGTTAGTGTCGCATATCTTTGGGGACAACATATGCCTGTCTTTCACACTTGTCAAATCCTAACGGCCATTGTTATCAGCACACAAAAGCTTCCAAATTCCTACCTGTCACTGAAATTCTCAGAAAATGAGAAACCATAACAGACTGAGGGAAAAAAAACCAAGAAACTGTGATCCTTTCTATCCTGCCGCCGCCTGGGTCCTGAGCCCTTGTCTGCAAGTAAAATCCTTACTCAGCAGAGCCATCTTATTGATATTCCCAAAAATTAGTTTCTTTAGGTGTTTTCAAGGTTAGATGGTCAAGAGTATTTCTCAGGTTTTATAAAGGCTGCAGGCACCTTGATGACTTTTATTTTTTATAGCCAACATTAAAACACCCCTTATGTGACAGAATTATTAATTCTTCTAATTGTTATCATTGTTTGCACATTACAAACAGGGAAATGAGAGTGCTTTCCTTTTCAGCCCTGCTGAGGGCCTGTGAAGTCAAGGGTCGTCAAGCACCAAGTCAAGACAAGGATAAAAGCTTTCCATTTTCCTGGGATAGCAAAAATGATACTTTCTCTGAGTTGTAAGGCTTTATGAGACCTCACTCACTCAAGGCATAAATTAGTTGTTATTAGAAGGCTGAGGCACAGCAGACCACCATAGCTCACCCTCTTCTCTAGACCTCCCTTCCTTTCTCAGTTCCACTTCTGTGTCCCCTTGTGATAGAGATCCAGGCTACCAAAAAACCCTTCCTGACCCCTGCCTCAGTTTCCCTCTCCAGCAGATGGTGGGATTTACATCACTGCAGAGCTCTGGGATCTTGTGGCACTGATGGTGACTCTCCAGGTATTTTCTCCCACTGTTCCCCCAGCTGTATCTGTCCCCAACACGGGTGCCCCAGCACCTCCAAATAGAAAGGCATGCCTGGCAGAAGGGACAGGAGCAGGAGCAGTGGCCGCCCCTGTTAGCTGGTACAAAGGTTTCCCACAGCCTGCCTGCCTCCAGAGCTGCCTCTGGACAGGCTGCGAGTCAGCAGGCAGCAGGAATTCAGGGAATGTTAAACTGCAGGGCAGTCCACTTTGGAGGATTAAGGCACATGACTCAAACAAGAGCGATAGCCGCTGTGAAGGCCAAGCCCCACAAAGAGAGGTTTCTTCCCCCACAAGCCAGTCTGCAAGCGCCTGCTGTCCAGGCCAGCAAGAGGAAGCAGTACTTGTCTGTGTGGCATCTGGAGCTTCCTACTTTTCATTGAGAAAAATGAGACCATGGCTGGTATCTGACAGATTATCTCTCCTGGGGCAGAAGACTGGTTTAGGAGATGGGTAGGAACAAGGGGAGGTGTTTCTTCAATGAATTCAGTTTCCCACTATGTGTAAAGGTTACTTCCCTCTGTCACCTCACTGGATCCTGTCTCAAGCTTCCCACTCTAAATGAGAAGCAGAAACTGCCTTTCTGAATGAAACCACTTCTTACTGTGCTGTGTTTGAGCAGGAGGAATCCCCATGCTACCATGAGCCCTGATGCAACTCAGTACAGCACTGAAATTCCTGCATGTCTGTCAGCAGCTGTCAGGACAGGACACCTGGGACCCCTCTGCATTTTCCTACTGAAAACGTTTGCGTGCCCCGTGGGCTCTGCATGTGTGCTACGTTGGAAACCCACATCCCTTGGAGATGCTATGCTCTGTGTGTCCTCCAAACCACACAGTGGGATGACATGGCCCTCTCTTACTTTCTCAATAAATCCCACAGGTCCTCAGTGTGCCAGGTGGACTTGAGGTCCGATATCTGAAGCATACCCTAAGAGGCCTCTTCCTTGCCCTCAAGAGCTCAGGGCACCCCAGAAGCCAGCTCCAAGCTTGCCTTTCCTTACACACCACCTGGCATTACTGCCAAGGGCTTCCCAGCAGGGAGGAAACCCTTTCTCACCAGATTCAGCTCTAAAATCATTATGGGTTATGATGTTTGTAAATATGCAGGACACACCATGGGCCAGCAGTAGGTAATGTTATGGCTTTCAAAAGCTCTCACGTGGTCCGGAGATGACCATGAAGAAAGCAACATGATCAACCATACAGACTTTCTCAATGGCAAAGCCTTTGATAGTTGGAGGGACGGTGGGTTTGTCTTTTCCTCTCACTTAAGGTTTCACAGAGCAATTGCAGCAAAAAGTACACCGATACAGATGTTCCCAGTTGCCATCTGAGAGCTACACATGCCCTGCCAGCAGGGTGGGTAGAAGACAGACAGGAGGGCCTCTCCCTCACTCTGCTGTGTCTGAGTCAGGGAGAAAGAGCACCAGGCTACCCATGAAATACTTAAAGGCGTGATCCTGCCCATTGTCGCTACCTCACATCCACCAACCACAAAGGAATCCTTCTCTCTTTATCCCTATGCAAACTAAGCCAGATTCATTCTCCAAATATTCCTTGGTAATTTTCAGTTGCAAACACTCGATTGTGGGATAAATAATTGATTGTAATTCAAACTACATGAGAAAGAGAGCAAGTTTCACATTCCATTTTTCTTCCCAATTGCTTGGTGTCCACAGCAGAATAGCAGATGGAGTGAAGGCACCGGAAGTTTGACATAGTTGGCCTTATCTTCGCTGTGCAGGACTGGATAACTTCATGTTTGCAAGCTAACACCCAGATCTTATTCTTCCCTGAGAATATATGACCATACAGTTTGCCAGATAAGCTACTGCATTTGCAGGTGATAATTTGTGCACAAAACATTGTGATGGACATTAATGTCTTAAGTTCCATCACAGATTATGAAAATACTCACAAAGTCATTGAATAACAGAATGGTTTGAGGTTGGAAATGACCTCAAAGCTCATCTAGTCCCAACCCCTGCCATGGGCAGGGACAACCTTCACTAGCCCTGGTTGCCCAAAGCCCCATCCAACCTGGCCTTGAACACTGCCAGGGAGGGAGTGACCTTAGCCCCTGACAGATTAAGGATAGGATTGAAGGAGTACATTAAGTTTTTGGGAACACACTGACAAAAGTTATGCATAGAATAATCCTTTTCACATCAATTACCTAATAACAGCCTTCCTGAGATCACTGTATTTAATATCTGTCACTATAGCCCTTCTCCATGAGTTATCCAAGTCTTTTTTCTTTTCTTTTTACCAAAAAGTCTCCTTTATGCTTTTGGTGTCTATGATACCCCATGGCAGTGAGTTCCGCTACTCAGTTCTGCATTCTATGAAAATAATACTTTATTTTCTTTGCTGGAAATTTAAGACCATGACAGGCGGCAAAAGGAGAGGCAGCAAAGGGAACTTTCTGGAGGACATACTGGCACTGATGGAACAAAATGGCCCAAAGCAGAGTGGAAGTACAGAGCGGGACAGAGTTTATCACTGAGGGGCTGACAGACTGGACCTCCATTGACAACCCTTCAATTTAGGGAGTTACTGGCTCAGCACAGCAGAGCTGAGGCAAGCAGGAGCTCCTGGCTGTGCAGAGGGTCTAAACGGCTGTATAGAGGGCTCAGCCTGGAGCTTCATGCTTAAAGTCAGTCATAAACCAGTGCTACAACAGAAGAAACAGTCCTGCTCTTCCTCACTGTTCCCCACAAATTTTTTTCTTTCCTGGTGCCACCATGCCTTGAGGCTGTACAATAAATCAGATCAGTTTAAATGACTTTTTTTTTGCTGTTTCCAGGTCACTTCCAAAACCCTGTTGCCTGTAGATCTGAGGAAATGCCCACTCTTAGTGATGGCTACAGGAAGGGCAAGAAGAGGTAGAGCTGTTTGTTTTGGTAGCAGTGGTTCTCCTGCCAGCTTACAAGCCTGGGAACACGGAGCTTGAGTCCTGGGCACCATATGCTTGGTAGTGTGCCCTCTAACCACAGAGAGCCTTAACTCACAGCACTTGGATCACCCCACCAAAGTAGATCTGATCCAGATCTGCCAGCAGCGCACTGTGCCCTGTCCTGACAGACATGCACTCGGAGCAGAGGCACTCGCTGCTTGCCTCCCTCTCACTTTCCCTCAGAACTTCACAACCACGTTTGGAGCAGTTAATATACTTATTAGGAAATAACTGCTCTTTATTGGCACTGAATGAACCTCTTTGCCTGTCTGAGACTTGGGAATGTAACATGTCATTTACAAAGCTGTCCCGAGAGAGCACAGGCAGATTACAAAAATATGCCTTGTATTCGGTCCATTTAAATGAGTAAGATGACAGCATGAAGATTATGCATCAAATTTACATGCTGAATGGTCACACTTAGAAACCTGACAGATTGCTTTGGAAAACAGAAATAGTATTACCTTACAGCAGGGACAGTGCCATAGGAAAACAGAAGAGTAGAAGGAAAAGTGCAAATAGTGAGATAGCCTTATCTCCTCTAAATGAATTGCACAGTTTTAATGACAGTGGTTTACATGTATACAGGGTGCAGTGTCCGTCCCCCCTCAAGTGAGCCAGCTCCAAGACACTCAAAGTAAACAGGCAAATTCATTCCTATTTAAATTTTACCCACTGATCTGAATTTGGTTTAATAAGCATGAAGGTCTGGTTACACAATTTCCCTGCCCGTTAAAAAACAACCCTCATGGGATAGCTGGCATCTTTCATTCAGCCCGTGCACATTTTAAACCAATAATTCACATATTGCTTCACGCGGCTGAAATGCCCCCTTGCATGCTGGGTGCACAACCCATGTCGGGACTGCTGTAATTCAATCTACACCTTCCTTTAGTATGAAACACGCCGTGTGATGTTATCAGCCTGGAATAACACCAGTGACACCCTGTATCTAATCTCCATACATTTCTGGTCAGAAAACAAAACCTAACCCATCCCCAATTAGGAAAGCAAGCACCGAATGCATGGGGACAGGGTACCCCAAACTGTGATCCTGGGGTTTGTTTCCAAGAAAAACGGTTACAAGTTAAAAGCAAAGGTTAACTAGTGAGTCAGATACTCGACTTTGCGAAGATTTTGGTCCAGGGCCTTTGTCCTTTTTCACAAAAAGTCCAACTCTGATCTCATTCACAGGAGTTTGCACCCATGTAACTTCCCTGGGTGGGTTTGAATTACTCCAGTTGTGATGGAAATGAGAACAGGGTCAGGATGAGGGAAAAGACTGATGGTTCAAACAAAGGGCTAGTGAAATGACAGAAGAAAATTATGTCGAAGCTTCCCCCTGCCTTTTTAATGTAGGTTAACAGAAGGGCTAAAAGACTTCCCCAGCCAACAGTGGAAGACCACAGTGCCAACACAGCTTAACTCAGGCATCTTTCTTCTGTTACGTACAGAAAGCCAAACAAATAAAAATGAAGATATTTATTTACGAAGCATTTTCAAGAGCTGACATGATTGACAGCGCTGTACAGAAAGGTGCCAACTCATGAATCAATTGTATTTTCTCCCTGCACAGCGGTACAGAGCAAGCCTGGAGAAGAGTACAAGGGGAGGTTGGGGCTTGCTGGTGCAACAGCTCCATCTAATGATGGCTAGGAGTCAGTCCTGAGGTGGGAGATCTTGCTTCAATTTAGGAAACGGGTCAGGAAGAACCAAAGAAAGCAGCTCTCCTCCCAGTAATCTGGCACCCAGATGGAGCCAGCATCTCCGTTTACTGGTCAGTCTTTACTGACAGCCAGCAATAAACAGTATTTTGACAGGAGGAACAGATTAGGGGTTGAACTGCTATAGTCACACATGTGCGCTTTTTTTACAGCAGCCTGGAGCTTCAGGCTTTCTTTTGGTCATTGATGGAAGCCACCCCTTCAGTTACACAGAGAAAACTAACCATCAGTAGGTACCAGCAGCAAGGGTGCCTGTGATGTGAAAGCCAAGTGCTGCTGTGGTTGCATTGAAGGGATGGTCACTGTTTGGGGCAGAGAGGGGCATTGTTGGCCAGGCTGTGCTGCTTTTTGACCCATGCTGCCTAACACTATTCCAGTTTCACTGTGGGTTTTCTTCCCCCTCCCTCCCAACCCCCTTCCTCCTTGAGTTCTGCCTGTTTGCAGTAACACAAAACTAGTTAAGGTCTGGTCTCATATCTACAGAAATCAGCAAGTTTCTCTGGTGGTCTCAGGGAGAGCAGGACTGACAACAGTTCTCCATTCGTCTAACCAGAGAGAAAGCCCCACGTATCTTACCACAAGAACAAAAAGTTCATAGTTTTTAGGCTTTGTTTCACTTATGCCTTGGGGTAGTTTACAAGGCTCCTTTTCTAGAAGACATTTGAACTCCTACCCTCTGGAGCTATCAAAGTTCCCGGCTACACAGCACTAGTTAACTTTATCTATGTTGGTAAGGAGATGTATGGTGACCAGCAATCTCTTGGATAATCTGGGATCTGTAGGAGCTCAGTCAAGAAATTTTCCTCCTTAAATTTTGTTCTCAACCAGGCAGAAAAGACTGTCACTTAAAAGCAATCCACAACAACTGCATTCCTTAGTCTGCTGCTGAAAGCAACCTGAGCTTCATTTGGACTACACAGTGTGGTCTGCACTGCTGTAGGGTCTGTAGGGTCCCTTACACCGGACCAAAGTGGAAAGCAAATACCACAACTCTGATCTGGCAGCACACCACATCCCCTCACACTTTGGGCACCGAGGGTTCACACCCCATGTGCAGTGTAGTGGAAAACATCATCTACCCCCAGCTATGGCTTACTGTGCGAACTGCCCAAAACAACCACCTTATGAAGTCAAAAGAAGTTAAAAATAGTCTCATGAAGATCCCCATGGCCTCTACCTTGGACGAAATTGAACTAATAGGAGTTTGGACAGTATAGAAATTGTGAGAGTATAGAAACTGTGAGAATGGGCATTTAATTAAAATTAATATATTGTCTAGAGAGAAGCAATTGGAGGGAGGAAATGCTTGCTTCTAAGTGGTGCAGAAACTTCTGATTGCTATTTAAGCATCATTTTTAGTTAATCTCTGTGTGTGAAAGAATTTTTTTCTATAATAATCTTTCTAGAATGCATATCAGAGACTGAGGATCTATAGGAAATCATTGGACTGCTCTTCAGAGTGATCTAGTGCCAGGAACCTTCAGTGCAAAATGTCCAGTTTTTAAGATATCTAAACAGGATGTCTAAATACTCGAGCTAGATACTGAAATCAGTATTAAAGTGCTACAGCAGCTAAACACCATCTGGATTCACCTTGGTTTCAACTTCATGTCTCCTCCTGCAGCTTGACTCTGGAAACTGGAATCTGGGCATCAGCCTGACATTTATAGTGCCTCATCCTACAGACCACAAAGGAGGGAGAGGGGTTTTAATAAATTGTGCAACAAAACCTTGGAAATGGTCAGGCTATGTGATAACAGCTCTTTCTGCTTTTAAGATCAATGAATCCTAGCAACATGATCACATCACTCATGCAGTACAGCTAATTGACTGCGTGTTTACCTCTCACACCACTCAGGAATTTGGACACAGAGGTGGTGAGCATCACTGCACAGAAGGCTCCTGTGGGGAGGGCAGTAGAGTCAACATCTTCTGGCTGTCCCTAACAAATGGCACAACTCTCAGCAGGCAAGTGTATGGAGGCAAGAGGAAAGTGAGAACAAACAATGGCCAGGGAATGTAAATACCAGTCAAAGTGTAAAAGGGAGCTGGTTTCCACAAGCCATATTTTGACTGGACCCCTGGGAGGGAAAGCAACATGTACTTTGAAGCAATCACGTTATCACAAAGAGCAACAAAAAAAAACCCAACCCACAACTATTCCAGCTATTTTGAATCATGCATCTCAGCAATTCATCTCCCCTCTTTACAGGAGAAGGCTTGTGTGGAAGTGACAGCCCTCCAAGGCTTACCTTTTACATTGCTGTCAACATTTGCTGTACCCCACCACACATACTTAGCATTGAGCAGTTTTGCCATCCTAAGAAAAGGCAGGTAGAGCTTCAGTATTGCCTTTACCAGGTGGAGAGCGCTGAGCTCTGCACAGTGTGAGAGAGCCTCCCTCCTTCCCTCTGAAATGGAGGGAACACCAAGTGAGTCATATAAAGCACTTCTCTGCTCACTGGCCCAATAAAGAGGGGTCTGAACATCTAAGCATTGCTTAGTATTAATATTCACGGTTAAGTTCATGGGCAGGAGAAAGTATTTCATTGTATGCATATTTTAGAAGGAACTGTCTGGTTATTCTGCCTTGTGTTGGGTGTCTGTCTGTGGGAACACCACCTTCCCAAGCTGTCTTTTAGAACGGCTCTGAGTTTAGTCTATTCAAGAGATGGATGGAGACCCAGCCAGAAATAGTTCATGCACGTTAGCACCTTCATGGGGTTTCTCCCTACGTGCAGACCTGTACACTGTGGCATCTGTAGTGTAGCTGGAGCAATGAGCCGTTACATGGTAGAAAAAACGGATCAACAGGGTCACATCATCAGAGAGTCCCTGACAAGGGGAGGAAGCAAGTCAGCACAGCCCTGGGGTTGGCAGATACTCCCGAATAGGTGAGCCATGGGATACACAAATGCAAGGTGTCAGGTTGGACAGGTACAAAATAAAGGGCTTTAAGACAAGGAGCAGGGCAGATTGGCCACTTTCTGGGGCACAATAACCAGAGGGGTCAGCACTGTTGATGGCTTGTCTTCACTGAAGTGAGAGTGAAGGCAGAGGAGCTCGGTCCTCTGCACTAATGAAACTACTCATGTTTATGAATGCTTTTAACAACCTGGCCCCAGCGATGCCAAATCACTTGTCCAGCTTTGCCGCAGACAAAATAAAATAGCTCTAACAAGATAAGCATATTCTGGAAGGCTGGGATTTTCCAGCAGAGAGAGCCAAGTCTCCATTGGTGGCAATTGGCACCCTTGTGCTCAACTCCACAGACAGGTGCCAAATGACCATAGCAGAGATTTTGGCAGTGGAACAGCAGTTGTAATAAATGACTCTGTGAAGCCTTGCATGTACTTCACCTAAAGCATTCCAGTCTGCCTTGCTGCTCCAAAGTACTCCAGAAGTGTGGGATTCTGCTTATCAGCACAATAAACCACCAAAACCCCATCAGGAAAGTTTACCTCCACCCTCAGCAGGGTGAAAGCAACAACCACCTTGCCTACAGCAAGGAAAAAACCCAACTACCCTTCCAGAGATCTGCCATCTCTCCAGATCCTAAGCCACCAGCCCCTGGGGAACAACAGCATCTGGACCAGGCTCCACAGAGGGAAAGGTTGAGACAATGACAGCAGCCAGACCTGAGCACAATAAAACTGTGAGTGGATTTATTCTTCTGAGAGGGATCCCAGACAGCCATCCTCATCCATTTCCACCTGCATGGAAAATAAGTGTTTGCAGAGAGACAATAATCCCAGTGATTCACCACCAGCCCCAGGCTTACCAAAGGACCTTAAAGAAACTGCTGCACCTATGGAGGTATGTGGCATGTGCTTGGGCTGATGTGTTGAAAAAACAGTCATGCTGCTTTGCTCGTTCATTGCCTTCTCCTGATCTGACATCATTCAGAAGTTATGTGTTGACTAAGTCAAACTTCTTCTTACATTAAACCACCCTAGAAATGGACTTTATGAGTCTTCAGATTCCCACAGATTCTCCCAGTCTTGGGAGTCTTGGGCAGGACTAAAAGGACATGCAGGTCCAAACTGAATTTTGCCTCATCCTGGTTGAAGTGGTCCAGCTGCTAAATTTGCCTGGCAGATTGAGAATCAAGGAAGGGAGCAGGAGTTAGGCTTGCCAGTACTTGACCGTTTGTTGCTCACTCAAACTGAATCATGCTGAAGAGTTCAAAAATAATGTGGAGGTGTGCCCTTGTCAGGGTGAAGCTTGGTGGCCCTTCACCAGTTTGTCCCTGATGCTTTACACCTGGATAACTCATACTCAGTGTCCCAAGTACACTTGATAGCCGAGTATTGCAGAGAATGCCTAGGAGCCTGGTGACATCTTCAGCTGCCTACCTGCTCTCAGCCAGCACCCAGTGGAGGCTGAGCCTTCACACAATAACTCCCAGGGTGGGTTTACTGTGTTTTCATTAATTAATCTCTGCAGAGAGCCAAAGGCTGTTCCTACCCCTGGAACCAGATCATGAGCTGGCAACACAAACTTCACAGAAAGAAGCAACATTACAGTGGTAATAAAAACAAGACAAAACCCAAAAAACTGTGAACATTTTTATTGCTACTGGAGCCATCAGCATCCACAGAGTATACACGGAGCTGTCAGCAATGCCTCATTTGGGACCCAGTCAAAACAAAGCTCCAAGTCAAGTTCCTTGCCTGACCATTACATCAAGTTTTAGTTTCATTCTTAGTTATGGCCTGCCACCGATTACATTATGAAATTCATTAGGGAAGAGAAAATTGCAGTTATTTTCTTGATGGAGCTGAGTGGTGCTGTTGCAGAATAGCCAGGAGCAACCAGGGAAAACATGCCCATTAGAGGCTGGTGTAACCCCACCGGGATCACAGCCAGGCAGTCACAGGACAAAGCTGCAGCACGAGAGATGCACTGACAGATCCCAGGGTAACTTTTTAAACAGGAGGGTGTTTTGAAAGGCCTGATCTTTTGGGTCATATTGAGAAATGCATGTACACAAAAGCCTCAAGGAAATGGGATGAGTGAGAGACTATGTTACAAAGATTTTCCTGTTGTAGCTATGTTTTATAATAGAGCCTGGTGGCATCTTTTATTGTTATTAGCAGTTTAATTAGGAAACATGTCATCTCACATCCCCCAGTTCCCACCTCACTTCCATTAAATGTCTCATTTCTTATTGTTCTCCCAGCAAAGGTAATGTCAGAGCAGTGACATAAATGAAGAGAAGCTGCTTGATATTATTCAGAAAATGTTAGGTGGAAGAAAGCACCAAGATCTTCACCACAGACGGTCTCACACATTAGCAGAGACATACGTAAAAAAAATAAATCATCTCAAGTGAAGCCTTGTTTCATTCCCAGAGAGTGGTTGTGATTGAGAGCAGGTAGCTTTCACAAGGCAATGGTTTTCTTTGTGGGACTCATTTGAGCACTTTCCCACAGAACAGAGCCGCTGTGCCAGAAACTTCGAAGCCATGGGCTGAGGACCCTGAATTGGCAGCACAAAGGGGCGCAAAGCCTGCGACGGTCCTGACTGCCTTGGATAAGGGCACAGTGTAATTCTCACAAACCACAACTGACAAGGTGCACTGGGAGATTGGAGGGAACTTGTTTCTTCTGTTAGTAACCGCAGGAGTTTCTTGTGGTCGATAGTTCTGAGAACGGGAAGCTGGACAAGCCGTAGGTGCGGGAGATTCTCGCCGCCTCTGGGGTTACCCACCCAGCCAGAGCTCAACTGATTAGGAGGGTATCGGAGTTACATAATGACATTTCTGGGCTGGTTTACTGTAAAGATGTGGGGGGCCTCTTCGAAGTGAGGGATGGGGGTTGCGGATAGCAAAACCACAAGAAATTGAATTTAAATGGTGGAACAATTTAACAAATTCATGTAATATATAACTTAAGACAAACACATGTATTTGTATAAGTAAAATATAGCAAGTCAGTATTTAAAACCTATTGAATCTATTAGTGCATTTGGGAGTGGGAGTTCTGCTTTTAAAAGGCCTATAAAATTGCTTTGGATCCCTAAGGATCCATCTCTCCTAACATCACACATCTGAAATATTGACATCTATCTCTGAGCTAATCTCTGAGAGCTCCAGAAAAAGAAATTAAAAGCCCATTAAAAGAAATAGGCACTTTTAGGATGTTCTTAGGATGACAGTTTTAGATGTTTTCTTTAGGATGCATCAAATTGTTCTCTGGTCCCCAGTGGCTACTGAGAGTATGTTGTTACTAGCCCAGATGTACAGATCTGTGCTGTAAGCCTCCTGTATTTACCCACAGGAATCCAATCACACGTGTCCTAACATATGTTTAATAACACCACATGATAATGATAAGTTTCAATAATATGTTAATGGAAACTTGTTCAGCTTCCTATAGAAAATGTTTTACAGGTTTCTGTCACTATAAGTGGCATCAGCCACCTCCAAATTGCATGTCAAACAGATGCCTTGTGCAGGATGTATTCACCAAAGGCCACCAAATTCAGATTTTGTGAAGCCAACATGTGTCAGAAGGCATTTGGGTGTCAGACTTGATGATCTCTTGAGGTCCCTTCCAACCCCTACGATTCTGTGACTCTGTGATCCCTCAATCCCTTACAGTGGAGTCACTGCATGTTGTTTCATATTCATGCTGGTCATGTAGCTGAGGTGGTTTTGCAGACGTGGTGGTTTTCTATGTAGAGGAACTACAAGCAACTTACCGCAAAAATTATCATGAGGGATTGGACTACCTGAAAACAGGTCAGAGGAGAGTCAGCCTTCATACCCATTCCTGCCTTCAGAGATTAAGTATGGAAACTGTTCCAGCATTTTCTTTTTAACAGGGAACTATTTTGAGAATATCTATATTTTTAAATTAACTCAGGCTCCATAAATCAGGCTACACTTTCTCCAGTGTGTTTCTTTCCTGTTAGGCTCTACATGCTAAAGTAAGTTTAAGTCTCCTTCTATATACTACCTACAGGATAAAATTGTATATGGAACGTGCATGGCAATATTCATTAGACACTATAAACTCACATGTATGTGAGGGAAAAAACCTTCCTCATCATCTCATTGGATGTGGGAAACATAACCTAAAAGCTGCAATTGTTTGGTGTTTTGTGTGGTAATACTTTGATAGACAAAACATTTCTCCTCCCAGCTCTAAAGCTATTGAGGAGATTTTCCTGACACACTTTAAAATGATTTATTGAAGGTCAGAGGGCAATTGCAAGAGAAAAAGATCAATCACACAGGAAGAGATAAGTTTTTCCCTTGATCTTTTTTTTTTCTTTTTTTTTAAGAGTGAATAGCCTCACTTGTAGGATTTTAAAAAAATATTTCAGGATTCTAATTTCTTCAGTATTCATGTAGTTTTGGTATTTGATGTTAAGTCGTTTTTATACCAGAAAGGGTAAGTTCATGCTTCTGACTTTACAGAAACAAAACCCATTGCACAGCAGCAAGCAGTCATCTCAGATGTTAGAAATAAGATATTTTTAGCAACTGGAAAAAGTTCTCTGTGGGTGAAGAGAAAACTATAAACTAGTCTGAAGTACTCTGAAATACAGTGCAAAGGTATTCTCATGCAGCTGCATATTATGGTCCCATTGATGCCACACCGATTTATCACAATTAATGTTATCACAGCGGATCCCAAGAGTTGCAGTAATGACTGGCCACTTTTCATGAGGAGCTGTGAAATGGGTTTTTTTTTGTTCTGCATGCTAGAGGCAGAAATCATTTAAGTGCAATCGACTGAGCAAAGCTGATTACATTCACATACGAATTCACTGCATTCACCATGCAAATGTTTTCTTTCTCTCTACTATTAATGAAGAACATTGCCCCTTCATTTCTCAGGGAATTAGTCATGCAGATCCTAGTGCTCGTCAGGAAAAAAGCATGGCTGATTCCTCAAGAACCGTGATCAAAACATACCCTTACCTGGTAATTCATATTTATTGTTCTAACATACTGCAAGTATAAAGAAGTAGGGAATATGATGGGTTTGTGTTCGTTGCAATAACTACAACATTTGGGATTGCTTTTATTAGGCACATACTATCTGCGCAGCTGTAGTGTCTACACCTCCCAGCAGGAGCAGAAGAGTAAACGGGCTATGTAAGAGACAGAACCTCGTCCAAACAGGTTGCAGGTCAAGTCCACAGGACGTCTGTGGCATGAGAGGTGTTACAGAAGCTGAGACAGGATAAAAGATTCATGGCAACAGTGCACTCAGCCAGTGACAAATGGGTCAGGTTGAGTGGCCTGCTCTAGCAGCCAGCCAGGTCTGATCTACTGGTGCTGCTTCTGGCCCTGCTTCTGGCCCTGCTTCTGACTCGTGTGCTCTCCATACTTTGGACTTCTGATGCTATGCTTTTCCTGGCAAAGCCCAGGTCACAGGAAACAGTTGAGGGTGTGCAAAGCAAGGTGTGGATACTCACAGACACTTATTTAGAGATAGGTATATGGTGAGCTTTACCAAAGCACATGCAAGTCCAGAGGAATAGGCTGCAGCACAAACCTGGAGCCAACCTCAGACTCCCAGACACATAGAGAACTCTCTTCACTTTTGGCCCATACAACACTCAGGCTAAACAAGCCAGAACTAAAGTAATCACTTTCATTCAGATCAGCTGATAGCAAATGTATAAATCTGGGTTTCTAGGAGCATTTTATGCACCAAAATCCCATTTTTAGGTTCAGTGTCGTGAAAGCTTCCATTATTTTTGCCCTAGGTAGTGTCTGGTACATAGTTGTCAGCTTGAGCAACGTATGTCATGGAATAAAATTACACCCTCACAAAAAGTTATAGCAAATCATAGAGAAGTGACATGCAAGCCAGAACGTTATCCAAAGGTTTCACTGACATTGATCTGGGAAGGTTTTCCAGGTCCCTTCTAGCTGATGAGGCACCCTCCTCCAAAGAGCACCCACGTGACACCTGGAATGCTAGTACTCGGAGCTGTGGTGATAAATGTAGTCGCTTATAATATAGATACATACACCTGAACACATCTCTACAAAGTCATTGGAGAGCTGATCGATAGCAAGTATGCTCTTTAGGATGCTACAGACCTCAGTCTATGTAGACCACTGACGGGTGAGTTAAATCTCACCCTGGACTCATTGGCTCCACTGACAAGTGTCCACAGACGGTCACAGAGATCTACTGCCAGCCAGGTCAGGTCCAGACACCTACATGGAGAATACCTACAGGTAGAACACATGAAATGCATCCTTTAAAACTTCTCTCATTTAGGCGTCCGAGAACAATGCCAATACAGAGAATGGCAAGTTGAGAAAAGCAAAACCTTAAGAATGCTGACTTCCAAAATTGTGCTTCCTTCCTCTCATCCCCAAAAAAGCAAGACTGAACAAGCAATTTTACTGCTCTTCATATTTCTGTAACAAGATGGAAAAGGTGTCTCATTAACTTCCATTGTTTAACATATCCACAAGTCTGTTTACAGCCACTGATCTCAGTGTCTTATTTTCTTCATAATAAATCATAATAGCCTTCCAGGAATGTTTCTAATTACTAGATTTGTTTTTTGTTTGCTGGAAAATAGCTGAATAAATAATTTATTGTCTCAGATTTTCAGTAATGAAATAAATTATTTAATATTAACTAGTAAAAGACTTACTTTTCCATGTTTTTCAGTTCCCTTCTGAAAGCTGGCTCTCTCCTAAACCCCACTTGAGTTAATTACATGATTTACCTACTATCCAGGTTCATTGGCATTGGTCTTCCACTTGTACTTCTGCACCTATTTTCCCCAGGATTTCTATATATCAGTCACATCTGTTTGTGACCAGTCAATCTTGTTGATAGAATTGAGTTGTGTTGTTTTCTTCCTGTTTTATGCAGCCTGTGAAGGAAAGCACCTGAGTCATTTGGTCACCCGGGGTGTATGGGTCACCCTATCACATGAATCTTGGCCACCACAGTCAGCTGCACCCCCCTGTCATCTGGATCAAACTCCTCAGCTCTTAGCAGGATGTCAAGCCTAAATGCTGAGTCCAAATACGCTTGAACTCAGTGGAAGTTAAACTGAACATATCACACTCAAGCAACAGCATTAGATTCAGGATATGCTTAAATTCAGCTCCATATTTGTGAAGTTCTAATACTTCATCAGAGAAGATACCTGAGTAGTTCTGTTTGTGCTTTTCTCCTCTCATCCAGATCAGAAATTCATCATGCATCAGGTGTAGTGAAACTATAGCAGAGTCTGTCCACATCCAACAGTGATCATAATCTCCTGAACATGATGGTGCCACTGGTCTTTCATTGCCTGGATTTTGGAATACAGAAAATGTCCTTTGAAAAAAACATCTATGGTGATCTAACCATCCCCCTTTGTGGATTATTTGTGAAGTTAAAAACTTCAGAAAACAAAAAAAACCACACTAAAAATTTGTGAACACAAAATTGCAGTAATGTTTTTCCCCAGTATTCTAGGACCCACATAGGTATCCAGTGTGGAGACCCCATGGGCTGGTCAATGCAAAGGAGGAGAGCAAAGTTACTCACAGTCCAAGAGGAGCCTCTGCTGATCACCAGAGGGATTGCAGAGAGTACTCAGGCAAAATTTTGGCCTCCTTCCCTCAGCCGGAAGAACTATGTTAAAGTGAATTGAAAAGAAACAGAAAAAAGAGGAAGGCTCAAAAACAGTTGGGAAATGAAAGAATAAAATGGATTCAATCAAATATGCTTTCAATTTTAGTTGGTTTTGCAATGGGTATTTTTACAATTGCGAGTATCTGAAAATTGTTTTGTCCAAGTGCATTCTCCTATAAGACGTAATCAAGCAAATACATGTGCTTCTGTGGTCTATCTTCATTCACCTCATAATCACTTCAATTGAATATCACTCATCAGACAGATGCAATGGACTGAAAGTTTGGTAGAAACATTTGATGATTTCATAGTAAATTGGTAAAACTAAATAAAACATAACTTGTGCATAATTATTTTACTTCCTTGTTGGTTTATATCTTGGTGGTTAAATAATCTATATTTCTGCCCCCTCTGCTTCCCCCAACTTCTAACATATCCCCTGAGTTTTGTTACAATTCTTCACTAACATATCTGAAAGTTGGGGCAGGAGGCATACTTTCCCAGCCTTGCAAGCATGGAATTAGACCTTCCCTCCCAGATGGTCCTTCAAGAATTTCCGATTTTAAGTACAGGCAGCACAATCCTGCTTCTATTTACTTAGGACTCATGCCATTCTGACAATGAAGTAGATTGTTTACAGAGTTATCCAATGTCTATTTGATGACAAAAGGAGGTCCAAACTTCTTTGCATTTGTAGAGTCCAAGACTGAAAGTGTAGGCTATGTCACAGGAGAAAATAAAGCCTGATTTCTGCATCATCAGGCTCAGGTTCCCCATAAGGTCACAGTGTGTGGCTCCTGTACCTGAGGAACAGGTCCACAGATTCTTCAGTGCCTGAACAGTCTTCAAAGCAGATGGATGGACTGGAACCAACTTCAGCCTCCCCCACTTCTCATATGGGTTTCACCTACACACACGTTTATAATCCAGATGCAAAGGATCTCACCTTCTTGCATATACACTTGCTTACTTAGAACCATCTCTACCTAAATTTGATAGTATAAATCACAGACACATAATGATGTAAATGATACCACTGTCTGCTGGATAAAAGACTACATGATGCCTTCAAGAAGTGCAATGTAGAGTTTAGAGAAAGTTTAGGATTGTACCCACATATATCTCACACACATGCAGTATTGCCATTCAACACACTCCATCTTAACTTACAAAGAATGAAGATGAACAGCAAAAGGCATCAAAACTTATACCCAATATGTAACAGATTGAAATTCAATCAGATGTTGGATTCGGAGCTCAAGCAGTGCTATGACCTGCTAATCAGGGCAGGATGGCCACTATCATCTAAAATTAATTATGCACCCTGCCTAGAGCCTGGTGAAGATAGTCTGTCCTCCCTGATGCTTTAGCTGACATAAATCTACAATACCACACTTCTCCTGACACACCACACAGCCACGGGAGCTGCTTTCTAGGATGTGTGCCATACTCTCACAGCCCCATGATAAGAGCGGAGGATCTTTGCAGCCCACACTGCTCTTGCTGTGCATGATCCTCCTGAGATAAAGTAACAGAAAAAGTTGCACATGGAAGCAGGGCACCCTTCTGCTCTTGAGAGAAGAGGCATGTCTACAGGAGGAGAATATAAGTTGCAACCAGGATGCAGAGATTTGAAATATCAGGGTTGTTTTTTTTTTTCCAAAATGCCAGGAAATCTTCTATAAACATGAAAAGCCATGGCTTTTTTTTATCTCTGGTATGTTAGCTGGGAACTCCATCCGCTTTATACTTCTGGTGCCAGTCAGTGCAGAAAGAATGCTCCTGCTAAACCACCCACCCCTTTCCAGAAGCTCCCATGCTATTCCCTGGAGACCAGAGTCTTGTCTCATTTATCTTAACTTAGATTTATATCCCTGCGTGCTAGTGTAAGTTGCAAGCACATAAAGCTGATAGGGTTTTATAGAATCACAGAATCACTGAATGGTTAGGGCTGGAAGGGACCTGAAAGATGATCAAGTTCCAACCCTCTGCCATGGGCAGGGACACCTCTCATGAGACCAGGCTGCTCAAGGCCCCATCCAACCTGACCTTGAACGTCTCCAGGGATGGGGCAGCCACCCCCTCCCTGGGCAACCTGTGCCAGTGCCTCATCACCCAATTAAGAATTTTTTCCTAATATCAAATCTAAATCTACCGCTTCCATTTGAAAACCATTCCCCCTCATCCCATCTCTAAATGCTCTTCTAAAAAGTCCCTCCTCAACTTTCTTGTAGGCCTCTTTCAGGTACTGGAAGGTCACTATAAGGTCTCGCAGGAGCCTTCTCTTTTCCAGTTTTAATAGCATACAGGGTTTTTTTTTTCCAAAACGTGTATGCTTAATGCCTTACTATCTCATTAACTGCACACTCCTCCAAACAGCAGCTTGGAAAAGAGTCTCTGATTGTGTGAGGGATGGGACACTCCATTTCAGCAGTGGTATTGTCTGCACCAAATCTTATCAAAATCTTGCAGATGTCACTGTGTCATTTCTCTAAGGTTGGAACATGCTGTAAAGTTTTCATCAAAACAGGCTGGGTTTCAGAGCTTTAGTAAAGGGAAAGAAAAATGTCAGAACCAAACAACTTTTTTTTTTTTTGCAAAAGTATGTAAAATTTAATTCATTTTTATGCAGGAAAAAAATAAAAAGTTTATTAAAAGTTAAGGTTCAAAAAGTTTCACTGTGGAAAAACCTTGACATTTCACTAGAGACTTTTCCAGAGCGATATGCTGTACTGTCACTGCTCACATATCACAATGCAGCAGAAAAGCTGAAAGCTCTTCTCACTTTTTATTGGGCTTCTTAAGCCATTAAGAGTAGCCAGCTAATCTTCCCTAGGTCACTGTCACATATGTTATAGCAACTTCTTCTACTTTGTTATCACATTTGAAGTCAAAACCAACTTCAACCACTCCTGGGAAGTGGAAGCTCCAAGTTTAACCTCACACAGATGTCAGTCAGGTGTGTCTGTCCAACCTTGTGCCCTGCAGCATTCAGACCATCACTAGAGATGAAGAGAAGCCTGGTTCCCACTCACTACTAGCCAACCTTGACCTCCTCTGTGACAACCAAGGTAGTAACTCTCTTGTGCCAAAGCCACAATTGCAGAGAAACATCAACTAGGGGCATCTGTCATGGCAAACAGAGGTTACGGTTAAGACCGGTATGTAAAAGGTAAGAAATGTAGGCCAGTAGTAAATTTAAGATAAATTTCAGGGGGCATCTGCCCCAAGGCAAGAGCGTGTTTCAGTGAGCCACTGTCAGAGCACAAAGCACTGAGGCCAGAGGGATTAGTTGCTCAACCTCAGGGCTCGCTTCACGTGGCCAGCATCTAACGGGAAGTAAAAGTGTCATTTTCATCTAGAAACTACTTTTCTTTACACTGCCCCTTGTTGATACTGAAATACAAAAACTCAGCTCTGACCAGAGCAGGAATGGTCTGGCTACACAGCTGGGCCAAGAAGCCTTATGCAGGCGCTGATCATGTAAAGATATATATAGATATATAGATACATATATTTAAAGTAAATTGGAAGAGTTTAGACATGAAAAACAGAGCAAACTGTCTCAGAAAGTCAGATCTGAGATGATCACACAGGGCTGGGAGGGGGTGGTCTCCAGGGATGTGTGCATACTCACATTACTACTAACAACATCAGTACAGCTGTTCTTTGTTCTCGTTGAAGGATGAAGAAAGTCTCTTTATGGACAGATGTAATTAATGTACCACTCCAGCTGTTTAAAAGGAAACTTGGAGTTACCCCGCATATCCTCAACATGCTATTTCTTATGAAACAGCTGAACCTGGATGTCCTTAACCACAGGAGAAACAGCAGTTAGTGCTCTCAGAGTTAGTCAAACAAATGTGAATTAAGGGCACCTTAGCACTGAATAGGAGCGTCTGTCCTGGCTTTTAGTTACACTTGACACATCCATTTCCATTTCATACCTTTCTTAGGCTTAGATTCATCTCCTCATCTCCTGATATCCTGTTGGTCTACATGGGGATAGGAAGACCTCATTAGCTTTGGTAAGTGAAATGTCATTGAATCGCAGCCTTCCTCATCCTGTGAGTACAAATTTAGAAATGGACAGTGATCCACAAAGAACCAGCTCCAGATGTATCTTAATGCATGTAAATGGTGACCCTCTTTCACTTTACTTGTATATGATCAACAGCTTTCTTTTCCAGATGGCTGCAAAGATGTGAGTTTTTCTTATGACCCAATACCTATTTATGGTATTAGAAATGCATTAAGTATGTATTAGATCTCAGAATGAGTCTGAACTCTCACAACCTTTCACACTGAAGATGTGTCCTCCCTTAACCCTGTGCTGCACAGCTATTTGCTCAAGAACGTTTCCTTCTCTTTCCTTTCTCCCTGCACAGAGAAAAATAAAATCCAAAACAGTTCTACAAACCATAAACGCTGTAAGTGAACAATAAATTTATAATGGCCTTCAAGCTGTTTTGCCCTTGCAAAGCCATCTGGCCCTTCAGTATCCAGAGACTGCAGCCAGACCAACCAGGGGGATTGTTAGCTCAACAATCCCTTATTTCCCCAACTTAGGCTCAGCACAAGGTAGGGGAGTAAGGTCAGGCCAAAAGGGATGCCATGACAAGGTTGTAACACCAAGCACCCTGATGCCCATGCCTACATTCATCTACTAGACACAGAAAGCACATCACAGCTTTGATTATACACTTGCAGTACAGAAAACCTTTCTTTCAGTACTGGCAGGTTTTTGTTCTTTTATTTAGAAAATTCTGGGACAAAACAGGCAATATGCTTGTTGTGGTTTAATCCCAGATGGCAACAAAGCCCCACGCAACTACTGGTTCTCTCCCCCTGTACTGGGATGGGGGAATAGAACCAGAAGGGAAAAATGAGAAAACTTGTGGGTTGAGATAAAATGTTTCACAGGGAAATCAAAACTTGCACACATGAGCAAAGCAAACCAAGGAATTAACTCTCCACTTCCCATAGGCAGGCAGGTGTTCAGCCATCTCTAGGAAAGCAGGGCTCCATCACATGTAACAGTGACTTGGGAAGACAAATGCCATCACTGTGAGTGCCACACTGCGCGCACCTGCACACACACACACACACACACATACACTTCCTTCTTCCCCAGCTTTATCTGCTGAGCATGACATCATATGGTATGCAATATCCCTTTGGCCAGTTTGGGTCAGCTGTCCCGACTGTCTCCCTGCCCAACTCCTTGTGCACCCCCAGCCTCCTCGCTGGTGGAGTGGGGTGAGAAGCAGAAAAGGCCTTGGCTCCATGTAAGCCCTGCTCAGCAGGAATGAAAACATCCCTGTGTTATCAGCACTGTTTTCAGCACAGACCCAAACCATAGCCCCCTACTGGCTACTATGGAGAAAATTAACTCTATCCCAGCCCAAACCAGCACAATGCTGAGTTTACAATACTACATGGACATAATGATAGACGAGAGTGGCTTGAAACAGAAGGGAGAAAAAAAGATCAAAGAACATAGAACTGAGAAGGTCAAAACAGCTCTGACCCCATCAATCCACAGCAAGCAATTGGATCAAGCTAGAAGACTATTACTTCATGAAGACAAGCAAATATACTCAGAAGAGTGACTAAAAGGAGCCATTTCGTTAGACAAATGCAAACCTTGTTTAATAATATGCGTGTAAGTGAAGATCAAACTACGGCTGAGATTATGATCAAGACATTGGAAAAAACTTAATTCTAGATAGAATTAAATTTTTGAGAGAGACCTTATGACATTTGACAAGATATCATATGACAACTCAAAAAGAAGGAAAAAGGGGCTTTTGAGGATTTGAGAACAGAATTGACAACTGTTGAATCAACTATATTGTTTGGGGAATTTATGGTATCCTTAATTTGAGGCAAAAGTTTTGATGGAGAACCAAGACCAAGAAAAAGGTTGTAGAAAAGTTTTTGAGTTCAGTTTGGAAAAGGCAATTAGACCCTAAGTGGAGAACACCACTTGGAGATTTGAGGCTCTGGAAGAAAACAGGTCACATTCTGAGGATCGAATTAGGTAAAGGAGCAAGAGGTAGAAAATAGAAATCTCAGAAAAGGAATAGGAAAATGGTGCACAAAAGTTTGAAGCACTGTACAGAAAGTGGAGGAAAACACAGACTAACTTTATGTCTAGCCCTTGTAAAGAGCTGCTGTATTTTATAGTGAGAAAAATAATTTTGCAAAATCCTATTGGAAAGAATTTATCAAAATGCATGTCAAGTACATTACCTCTACACAAGCAGGCATGATTCATTATGGGAAAGATTTAAGTGATACCTCAATGGAGCAGATTTTTACATCACTCACTATCATATCTCTTATTGATTTTAGATTGGGTGCACCAAGCAGTGTGATACCCAATTTACCATACAGAGTGTGCAGACAGAACCAATATCACCAATGCTCAGGTCATACAGGGGACAAATCACTTGTGTGCCTTCTTGTTATGCTTTTTTTTATCCATAAACAACATCACTGTTAAATACAACCACTGGACACGCAATCTGACATGTAAAATCTTTCTTCGTGAGCCACATCACACCACCAGCAGTGATGATGGGTCACAGGCCACAATTGCCAGGGCTGTTTTGCAGAGAAAAGCTTGATTTTAAAATAGTGTTATTTCATATCTACAATAGCTACATTTTATTGCTGCTATTAAAAAAATACTCTTACATGGTGCTTAAAAGCATCAGATCTGGAGCTCTCTTTGATGATGCTGAACTGAGCAATACCCTCTGAACAGGCTGCCACCTGCAGAGAGCACTTCAGCCCAGACTGGCAGGTTATTTTTGGTGCCAACACTAAACGCTGGGGCATTCTCACAAAAAGGTGAACCAGAAAATTTACCATGATCATGAATAACATGAATTTAATGGAGCCACAGGACACCAGACTAGTATATTACATCAGAGGACAGTAGTCTCATGTGAAGTAGCCTCCCTCCCACGAGGTGATTAACTAATGGAAGACAGACCTACAGCTTCTGTAACAAAAGGAAGAGGGGGAAAAAAGAATAAGTCTGAATCCTGGACACCAAAACCAAAATCAACAGAAGTGAGGGGTAAAGCAAGGGAAGGCACAACACTGAGCAAAGTAGAGTTAAAACTCATGAGCTGCTTGGGACATCCACAGGACAGAGGTGGTCAGCTCGGAGACTGTTTGAGAGCTGGTGAAGCCTCATTAGAAACTTCAATTTTGCTCCTGAGTGGGGATGAGCTGTTGGAGTAATTGGCTCTTTAGGAAGCTTCAGATAAAATATCACATAATCCCTCCCAGCACGTTTGAGTTGAAAGCAGCTGTTGAGGGAGTCAGCACTGATGTCAGTGACTTGAACAGCACACAAAGATCCCCTGTCCTTCCTTCAAAGCTCTTTCCTAAAAAGATCTTTTTTGCTGATCTCTAATTGCATTAAGGAATTAGCACAGTTCTCCACTCCAGACCCAAATTCTCCTTAGTTCTGCCCTAAGACCACTTCCCCTCAACAGTTTAAGCCTCTCCTTTTTCAAATCTTCTCATTCCTTTGTTCTCCACAAACATCTGGGACACTTACAGGCCACATGTTCCATTTCCTTCGAGGCAGCAGGGAACATGGGGACCTGCTGCTGCTGTGGATTGCCCTATTAACACACTTGGCAGGGCTTTACACAGTGAATTTAAAGTGTTTGATCCAGCTGATACTGAATTTGGATTCCTTACATGATGCTACACGTCATCTTTCCAGCTTTTTGAATTTACTGAAAATATAGCCTAAAAATGCACCCTGTACCCACTTGAAGTTAGGAAGGAATATTTAGGATACAGTATTAGTACGTACATGCTGAAGTAAAGGTCACAGTTTCTTTCTGCACCTTTAAATACATCGTGTGCTCAGCCCTCTTCTGATACGTTCATTCAGCAGACAAAAAAGCTGCAACTGGAGGTGTCGGAAGCCATACCCCAAGCACACAGCACACCAAGGGCTCTGAGAAACTGTGGCCTGTAAACAGGGGCTATTGAATCTCTCTCAGCCACCAAAAAGAGGATAATAGCTTCACTTCACCTTTTGGCATTAGCAAGAAAATGCTTTCTTTAGAGTTGAAGTAGCATTTGGCTGCTACCGTGATAGAAAAGGTCTCAGAAAATGAGTGATGCTGAGCTGGAAGGATGTTTTGTGGGGGGCTGATAAGTAAGATGAGCCTCACATTGACCGTGTTGATCTGCCTGGTGTTTAATGAACACCGTCCAGGGGAGCTCCAGGAGGTGCAGGGGTCTGCAATCACATTATTGAAGGTGATCTCTTCACTGATCATTGAAGATGACTTGAAGAGATCAAGTTGGGGCCACCTAGACCATATTATCTCCTAATCTGGGAGTACTTAAATTTGCCACTGCAGAAGGTATCTTTCAATATTTGCTAAAGGGACTGTTTCAAAGGTTTTAACAAAACTTTCAAGACACATTTCTGGAGTACTGTGCTTGAGGTCATAGATCTCATTTTACAGAGCTGAAGGCCAATCACTGTTTCTTTGTCCCAGTGTCCCAGGGGCGAAGTCAGCTAACAGCAGAGGACCAGGCAAGACCTCTGTGCTGTGCTAAGAAACTCGTCCTGGCTTCTGAGCTTTACACAGTAACTGCTGAAGGGGGGCTGTGTGGGGGACATTGGGTTGGTTGAGCGGAAGGATATTTCCCACACAAATGGAAGAGAAAAGAGAGGAATGGGTATGATGTCTGTAGCCTCTCTGGCTCCTGCCAGGAAGAAAAATCAAGGGATAACTGTAGCTTCCATTTCAATATATCACAGAGGGGAAAATGTCAACATTTCAAAGTGGCTATCTAGGATCATAATTGAGTCACTTTAAGAGATATTTTAAAAATACTTACATATGATTGCAACTAGATTAAGAAACTTTATTCACCTATAACACTGACTGTTCTCCACTGGGCCACATCAGGTAAGTGAGTTCAGCTTTGGATCACCAAAAAGAGCACTGAGGACTGCACAGTCACAAGGGATCACTAAACATCAGTTTAGTGAGAAGAGAAACCCTTTTAGTCTGAATGAAGATTAATCTGAGCAAGAAAGCTTTACGGACACAAAACAAGGAAGAAACCCACCTGATACATAGGATCAAATACCAGCTGAGGGAGGATTAAGAGTATTAAACACAAGGTTACGATGGAGTGATGATAAAGGTATCTGATAAGTTAAAGCATCAGGCTTTCTGCACATGCATATGCCACAGATCTGAATCTTCATTGCTTTGCCATTTATTTTCACCTGTGATAAGGTGGGTGTAACATTCTGAGTTGGCAATAATTTACAGCCCCTTTGAAAGGGTGTAAGAGATGAGCGTAAATGATTACCAGGAACCAGGGTGTGGTGAGAGATGCATTGACCAGCTTCCAACACTAGAAATAGCTCTTTTTTTTTCCTTTCTATTTAATAACTTCCCAAAGGGACACACTCATTTCTAGTCCTGGGAAAACACATTTTAAAGTTATGATATTATTATGTAGCAAAAAAGCTATTTTGCATCATTTATTATTTATTCACTGAGGCCTTGAGAGCACTTGAGTTTCATCCATGCATGCAGAAAAGATACTTTCCAGTCCCAAGAAATTTATTAGCTAAGACATTTGCTATAACTAAACTTGCGTCAGATTTACTTAACAGATTTCTAAATTGATTTAAATGGTGCAACTGTGGACTTTCTGTGGACAATGTAAACTTAGCTTAAATGTTTCATACAGAAATTTAGTATCGGTAATTACTGACTATAATCAAGTAAACTGAAATGAAACTCTTGAGTTTAAGAGGGTTTTTATGTGGGTTGTGTAACTGGATGTATAAGTGAATTGCAAACCAGATTTTTCAAAGGCATCTTTTCTCTAAAAAATCAGTTTTGAAAGAAGTGATCTTTTTTGTCTAGAAAACTCCTTGTAAAATATTAATCGGCTTCTCCTCCACCATGTTGCTGCATGACTTTACACTTAGCTGCAGCTGCCTAGGTTTTTATAAGGTGTTAATAAATCTACCCACACTATTTTTAAATAATTTGTCAGAGAAATGCTTTCTCATTCATTCCATGAAGACCGAATCTGTCTGGGAAGTACTTGGCTGCTCTACAGATGGGCACTCAGAAAACCCCTTGATAAGGATAGCTGGTTGTGTTGTAACCAAAAATAGTTTCTGCCTTTATTAAGGACACACACACACGAAATGGAAAATCTGACAGTGAAGAGATGCTGAGCACCTGTGCATGTGGCTAATCAGAGCTGAGCCAAAAGTAGCTTCCAGCCTGGCAACCTCTCTGCTTCTTCCTTGTCTTCCTCTCATACAAGTTTAGTTTCTGTGGACAAGGGGAATGGGCTAGACACCTCCCACAAAATCACTTCAGGCCCTGATTTCTATTGCTTACAGTGAGAAGCTGAACTTTCTGAAAGGAAAGGACACTGGGAGCAGAGAGGCAGGGGCAGAGAGAATGAGGGAGTAGTCAAAAGAGATGTCTGGTTGGGCAAGAAAGATGGGGGCATTAACTGGTAAGCCTCTGCTGCAGCGAGGACAACTTCTGGACAGAATGGCTGGACATTATGTCTATTGTCTTAAAAAAGGTAAAGGAGGTCATTTCCCAATTGTGACTGCTGCTCACTGCAGTGGCCAAGAGAAGCCCACTGTGAGTGGCTGAGCTTACCTTTGAGCTTACCTTTGCACCCTGAATGTCTTAGTAGGTCTTACACGGGTTTTTTGTTGAGGAATTGAAATCAAAGGCCTTTACACCACATGAAGTTCAACCTGGCAGCCTATGGCAGTGGATGAATGAGAAAACACCATCTCCTGTAAGAACACAGATCAGGAGACCGGCATATTTGTGTTTAGTCTAACTTCTTGAGAATGAGGTTTATAGTCCTAGGTCAGAGAATGTGAGAGCAGTTTAACACACTCCTCTTTCTGTGACACGACTAAGTGCTTAGGTGAAAATTACACCATTAGAAAGCAGCCATTATCAAATGGCACATTTGCAAGTCAGAATTTAAAATGCAAAAAGGAACGATAAATGTATAACTTGAAGACACAGGTTCAGGAAGTCCTTACAGAGACATGCTCTTGCCTACTTTCTCTATGTCTTCTGTCAAGGCTCCCTTCCATTTGTGACACAAGGCAGCCACTGCAGTAAGCACAGACACTGCTGATGGACCAGAGGCTCCTCAGCACCCAGTTCACTTCCCAGTTAGGAGCCAAAGGCTGGGCTGCACAGGTTCACCACACCTCCTGTTCTCTTCAGGGACCTGTGGACCTTCCACTCCTAATGACGGATTCAGATGCAACTTGTGCTTGCTCTTGCTGCAAACACCTTCTGGGTGTGCTGGGCAGGATGTTCTCCTAAGACATGAGGACAGCAGGTTCAAATGCCCCAGGGTTCATGACTAGCTATGAGCCACAGCCATTTGGTCCCATGGGATAAGGGCACTGAATGAAGTAATAGCTCAATAGGCCGCCGCAGTCAGGGCTGTGTGAACCATGAAATGACAACATTCTGAATGTGTTCGTAGCATATTTTATCTACTTATCTCAAAAAGCTTTCTGCATCCTGCTTACAGTGTCAGAAATGGATTTGACTCTCACTCCCAGGTTTATGGCAAGGCCAGTGAAAGCTCCAGTGCATTTGTGGATTGAACACCTATTTATGTGGGTGTGAGAAACAACACCCTTGGCATTGACAGCTTCCTACTGAGCAAGGAATATTGCAGCTACAGTGAGTATCCGACCCACAAGCAGCAGTGGCCAAACAATTGAGGAACTCCCTTGGGTTCACGCTATCTGCCTCTCTGCGTTTCCATACTTAGAGCCTGATCTTGCATCCATTAAGAAAGGTGGAAACACTCCAAGTGCTTTTGGTGGGAGCAAATGCCTGCTTCTATACGCTCCAGCCTCCTGGGGTGTATATAATGTAGACTGTATTCAAGCTACATGCCTGTATGTATTTTCTAAGCAGTTTCAGTTTTTATAAACTCTGGAGTTTGCAGCTTTGTCAGCAATGACAATGACAAGTTTTGTTCCAACTAGTGTGTTCCCAGGGAAAGTTTTTTATAAAGAAATGTGGCTTTCCGATGAAATAAAAAAAAGGAACAAAAACTCAACAAACCAAAACAACTGTTCTGTTGAAAAAAATCTTCATTGGTTCTGTGTTTTGAGCAAATTCAAAGGCTCATCTTGCCTTCAGGTGCCCTGCACATTCAGGAACTACCTGATACTATAGCTAGTATGCTCTTCTTCAGTCCACCTCCTGCAAACAAGTGTGCATCCCCATTCTAGCTGGAGAGGGATGACAAACTCTCTCTGGTCATTTGTTCTTGATCATCCTGCACAGACAGCAGTAGAGACTTCCAGTTCCTTTTTTGGCTGCTTTTTGGGACAAAAGTTAGTAGCCTTTAGAAGTTCTTCTGGATGTAGCACTTCACCTCTGACAGCTCCCTCAGTATAAAAAGCAAGCACCTATACGTAGTCTTTGAAGCTTAATGGGAATTTCACATGTCTTCTTCTAGATTTGCATATATTATTGATTTTGGCTGCTTCTATCCACGCTATGCACTCCTCCATGCATTTCCCAGTCTTTGGATACTAGCCTATAGCATATGTTCCCCATTTAGCTCTTCCTTAATTCTTGTTGGCATCGTGTCTGTGGCAAAGGAGAAGCAAAACAGTTGCTTTGTGAGAAAATGTTTGCTTGCAGAACAAACTTTTCTTCATGTTTGTATGTGAAAACAGTCAAAGCCTTTATATTTTCTTTTGAGATAGACAGATTTGCAGGGACAATGTCTTTCATGACCATTTACATTATGAAGAAACATAATGGAAATTATCTAATAAAAATGAAGTAGAAGACCATGTGTTAAGGTGTCTTAAACTACTTGTGTGTTTCATGTGTATATAACCAAAACACTTCTTCACTGATGCTGGAATCTTAAAAATGCGAGAAAAAAAGATTTCTTCAAATGAATTGCCTTGCCCATAATGAAATGTTCTTGAAAAAATTATTTAGCTAACACTTCAATATCTGTCTCCAGTTTGCAAAGTACTAGTCTGTAAGTCCCATAGTAAATAAGACTACCTGGAAACCTTCAGAGAGAACGACCAGGAACCTAGGGAGAAAGCAATGTGTACTAAGTAAGCATTTGCAAATCTCACCTGGTAGAAAGAGGGCTTGGAGACACACATATACAAAGACTGAATGAAGAAGATATTAGAAGACCACAAATTTGGGTGTGGTGGGTGGATAGAAGACCCAACACCAGCATCACCAAGTATAAAATCAGACAGGAGTAATTCAGAATAGCTGTAGGACTCTTTTTGTCAATGGCTGAACACATATACCATTGATGTCAACTCTGATAATTAGAAGGTTTTGCCATATCCTTGGAAGCTGTATAATGGAAGCTGATACAGACCCAACCTGGAATGTTTTTAGCAGGGAATAACGTCCCACTAATTGCAGGTGCTCTGTTATTTCCCAGATTATGGACAAAAAATACAATTTCTGCTTTCATCAGATTTAGAGGAGGGCTGTGCTGGTAAAAAAAAAAAACAAAAAACCCAAACCAAAACAAAACAAAAGGAAGCCTCAAATGCACAGACATGAGAGACACCTTCTTTCCCAAGACTGGAAAACGCTATGGAAATGTCATGGCTTTAGCTCTTGCAGAAAATCCACAAGACTGATACCAGAGCTCTTTGTAGAAGACACTGGCAAGGAGGAGGCCTATCATTTCAACCCTCCATGCCCTCTTGCCTTTACCATTATTTCTTGATGTCAAGCCAAGGTGGTGGGAGGGAGGGGGGTGTGTTGGTGGTAAAGGGGTGGGAGGGGGGTCTTTTCAAGGGAGTGAAGGGGACAGCAAGGTCTTAATTCAGTTAACGATTGCAGGAAGTGGTTTGTCAGTTTAGAGGTAGTCCCTGCTCAAAGCCAGTGCCCTTCTCAGAAATGAACTTGCAGTTCTCTAAAGACAGATTGCGCAAAACACCAGGGGGCCCTCGGGAACCTGCAGCCACCATTCCCCAGGCAAGGAGCTCCAGAAGAGCCGTGAAATGCCCCCCCTTTTGTGCAGCTGCTCTGTGGACTAAACCAACGCTCAGTGGAGCGGGTCTCTTATGCAAGTTCTCAGGTTTCATATCCGCAGTGACCAAATTTTGTTAAAAATACGGCAGCTGCTCCTGTCATTTTCTTTCCATGTAATTTTAACCGTAACTTCAAACTGCACACGCATTGTCTGCCTTTCATGGGTGGCAAAAGGAGGTTTGCATAAAGTGGAGGGCTTACCAGCAGTTGCCAGCGCTGGCACAAAAGGATTGGGTCCCTCCAACGTATGTCATAGATTGCACAGGCATGTTAGCAAAGCACAGCAAGTGATGGATGTGCTAAGTGATAATAAGAGCAGTCTGTTCAGGCAACGGGGCAAGGTAGGAGTCAGCTGGGTACAATTGCAACAAAACAGGAAATTGGGAGTGAAATCAGATGGCACTTCAATGAATAACTCCCAGGTTGCCTTGAGCAATAGCGAGGATCTGATCAATGTAACTATAGAGTATCAGGATGTCTCTTCCACATTCCCAGGCACCGTACAATAAATCCTTTCATCAGGCCCTCTAACACACCCTGTGAGAGCATTATATTCACCCTTAAGGAATCACTTCAGCTAATCCATCTGAATGACAACATTTTGCACTGGTGTAAATCTAGATTATCTGCACTGATGTCAACAGCTTGGCTCACAGCTTAGCGTCCTTGCAACTGGAGAACAGAGTCTTTGCATTATTTTCAACCCAGTGATTCCCCAGTTAATTTGTACTCCTTTTGTTAACCAAAATCTCAGAAACTGTCCCAAAGGTGAGGTGAGTGATCAATATAAGCCAGTTTCTCATCCTTGGTAGAAGTAACTACTTCGTGAGAAGACACCACAGACCAGACATGGCCAAACATCATGCAACACAAGTGTTATTGGGAACATTATGGTCCCATTTCCATCCCTACTCCTACCTTAGCAATTATATATCTGTCCTAAGGCACAACAGCAAAAGGCTGGCTGTCCTTTCCTCAGTGGTGGTGATTGCATCTGATGAGAGGAACATGTCAGTCCATCACTGCCCTGTCACTGTGTCTTTCCAGACTTCAGAAGTCACAGCTTGCTTGTTGTTTTCTCTCACAGATTTTTACCCTATTGTAGGCCAAACACTTGAGGCAAAAAGAAAAGTGTTGTGCTTTTTTCTGTTTTAGAATCCTTTTAGTTTGGTTGGGTTTTAGGTCTTTGGGATTTTTTTACCAATAAGGGCTTCAGTGCCACACAGCAGAGAGGGAAGGGCAGATTTTAAGGTGTTCTAAACAGCAAGGCCACAAAGCATGGTACTAGCCCTTCCACAGACATCTCAAGCCAGAGTTTCTTTTGTGACTAGTGGCTTAGTCTGATCTCCCCTGGCAGCAGGTCCATGAGCTTTCCCCTTGAAGGTTGGTAGAGCTATGGGGACAGGAACCTACCTAGTCCATACTGCAAAGAAATGGAAAATGAAGGGGGCAGGGGAAGTGTAAAAAATATACAACAGAAATCAATTCACCCTGAAGTGGATATTCCAAAGCAAGTGGTATTTCTTTAGCAAGAGTTCAACTGGCTTATTAAAATAGCTTTTCTCAATGGAAAGCTGATATCACCATGCCCTCTCCTGGCTAGTGGCACCTCCACAGCCTATTTGCATTTTTTTTTCCTTTTCCTATCTCTTTTCCTGAAGTATTTTCCCTTAAAGTGCCCTCCTTATTAAAAAATGTCTTTCCATGTCTCTCTCTTTCTTTCCTTCTCAGTTTCACCGGCAAAGACACCTTTAAGTGATCTACAGACAACTATTCTGGTGAAAAAAGCTCGAAGAAATAGCATGACATCTCAGAAGCTTCCCAGCACCACATACCTGCCATGTCATGGCTGGTCTCCTCAGCTGCATCTCTGAGTGCAGGAGCTTGTTCTGGCCTAAGGAAAAAAGGTGGTTTGAAATGGTGCTGGCACACACAGGACCACAAACATCTAGGTAGTTTGTTTGTGGTGTCAGCACATCACACTGTCCCTAGGATCACGTTCCTAAATGTTGCTCGTGGACTCTACACATGGAAGTCCTCCACAGACTCATCCAACACAAAGCACAATGCAGCTGGCAGATGTGGCCTTGAATCACTGGCTTGTTTGCTACTGAACCTTTCCCCATGTACCTCCTGCATCCTTTTAATGGCAAGCATGAGCTTTCAGGAGAACTCATAAGATGGTCATATATGGACACGCATGGGACAGTCTGCACAGCTCAGACTCATGAATGAGTGGGGTCTGTCTTTCCAGCCTCCACTTTCCCAGTTGTGGCCCGTTCTTGTGTTCCCTGCTTACGTTAAATTCCCACACTGGGCCTTTCTTGTGTAATTTAGACTGAGATTTTCTCCCCTTTCTCTTCCCTCCCTCCCCTCCGCCCCCCGCATCCTCTGTACAACAGAGCTGGCCACACAGCAACAGAGGAAATGAACAACATCTGGTGAGATTGATTCCTCGCTCTTGTAAGCAGCATGAGCTAACAGCTGTGTCAGGCACTTCATCCAGCTCTGGAATAGAAAAGAAATCAATCATGCACTCCCCTTTACCACACCTCCTCATTCTGGCATCAGCACCAGCCCTGCAAGAAAATTGTCTGGTTCACTTTCCTGAAAATATACAGAACCCCACCCTTTGTACAGAGGACACTCCTTGATGCAAATATAATGATTCCTTTAAAATACAGGAGAGTTTAAAAGAAAGAAGCGGGGGGTGGGGTGGTGGGGAGGGGGGGCGGGCGGAAAGAGCAGAGCACTTAAGCATGTGTCCACCTTAAGGAAAAGGAGCTTGTTAGATTTAATAAAACTGTGCATGAATTTACGTGTGGGTCGAAAAAATAGGGTGGGATATTTTTCTATGCATTTTGATGCTTAATCAGCACTGTGTTCTACTGGTTGTGCCTAAACTCTTAGAAAAGCTGCTTTTAGGCAGACACAAGCTGTACCATTATGCCTGGTGATGCCATAATGGTGGCAAGATATCTGGTTGGATTGAAAACTTGCTGTGAACTGCTCTGGAAATCAAATTACATCCAAAGCAATAGTAGCCACAGGATGAGCAGTAAACGTAGCAAGACAAGGGCAATTTTCTTATACTGTACATTATAAGAACATATGTTCAGAGCCAGCTTCAGAGTTAAGGTTTAATCTCTTCTTTTGAGAGCTTCTGCTGACACTGCCAAGGCGCTGCCAACTATTCTCAGCTGCCTGGGCAGTTCCTGCAATGCAGAAGTCTGACCACTAATAACTCGTCGAAGATCCACCAGAAAGTCTTTTAATAATAATAACTGCCTCCCAACCTCAGCTGAGACCACAGACAGCACAGCGCAGCTCAGTGAGGAGGATTCAAAGGTAATTTTAAACACAGGTTGGGACTGCTGAGCACTGAGAGACTTGCCTTGTCTGTCTCTCAGCTGCAAAGAGCCCCAAGTAGGGAGCATCTTTGTTCTGTCCCTGGTGGTGCTATCACGGGCATGCTGGTTTTCACTCCATTTCATTGGAATTCTGGCAAATCATAAGGCCACGGACATCTAGAAAGAGAAGTCTGGTTACCGTCAATCCAGCCAGGTATTTGGTCTATAATCATAACCAAAACTTAGACCTCTATAGTGTATTGACCATACAGGCTACCTGCTGGTTCTGCAGAGATTGAAGCAGCCTGTGTTTTTGCTGTACAACTGCTTTCAAAGCAATGACACCCAACCCCAGGTCTCTAGAGAGGTTTCCTGAGGGCCTTGTAGGCTTAGTCATGACCATGAGCAACTAAAAAGCAAAGCACGACTCCTAGGACAGGAACGCGTGATATTGCACATCGCACACCATCCTGAACAGTGTTGCCAACACTTCAGCAAACAAGAAAGAAAAAAGAACACTTTCTCCTTTTTTTAACCTCAGGTACTGTCTCAGGTGTCTTAAGCCCATGGTGAATTCTCCAGTGCCTCTGCACTGGCATTCATGCTGAAAATCTGAGCAGTACTGAGCACAAAAGCCCCATGGAATAAAATGCAGGATATACAGCATCTTCCTTTTTGCTGGCTATATGCACACGAAGACAAGGCCTCAAAGCAGTGAGATTCACTGCTGTGAAGCAGAATGGAGAATTTGGAAGCAGAAGGAGAAAGCAACCTAAGAGAAAGTGGGAAACAGCCAATAAAAGATATGTGTAATCAAGGGAAGCAAGCTATAGTGCTAGTGGTTTGCTCAGGGTTGAAGATTTTCCAATAAGCAATGTAACAGAACAGATTTATGATTTCACCATAAAGTTGCATGATACCATTTAATGAATTAAACATTCGCATACAGGTTCAGAGAAAATATTACTGACTGGGAGAGCATAAAAGCGTTGGGACATTCTTCACGTTTATTACTCATGAAAAGCTAAAGAAAGAAAGCAATCACAATAGCAATGAAACATACTTTTCCACCCACATAGCATCTGATCAAATATTCACAGATGGAATTTATATAGGGTTTATGGTAGTTTTTTTAAGCTGCAGTTGTAAGTTAGGTTCTGCTAGAATCCAAATATGCACATATATCTTATGTATTTATCGGAGTCCTATTACCATAATAATTGAGCACTTCACCTCTTTTAATGTATTTATCCTCACACCATCCTAGGAAGGGAGGATGGGTACCATTCCCAATGCTGAGATGGGAACTAAAGCACAAGAGAAGCTATGGACAAAAAAGTGCCTTAGCTGCCTTCGGTTTGGATAGTGTGATGCATGGAATTTAGGTGTTTGGCCACACTGGAGTGCTTCAAAGAGCCAGAGCTAGGCAACTTCTTAACCAGGCAATAGAGAAGGCTACATGCTCCCTTGGATGGACCACAAAGAACTATCTAATATAAAATTAAATTCCCTGGGACGTTCACATTTTGGAACAATCTGCAAAATGAGAGAGTCCTGTCACCCAGCAGAAATCAAGACACATATGATGAATATGTAGATCTAGAAAACAACTGATTGATTCCTCCCTCCCCTTTTTTTTTTTGTCTGAGACTACTGGAGCATGACCTCTGTAGATGGTAAGATCCTTCAAGTTCTAAGTTCTGCCTAAGTAGCCTTTGCGAATTTCTGCCTTAAGACACTCAGTCCTGGTGAATAAGGAATGTTGTGATAAACTTGCTGTCTCCCAGGAGCAGCAACAACACCCATCAGATAGAAGGAAAAACACTCTGAGGTTATGATTATGCTCCATTTCCTTCAGTGCCACATCATCACTCCAATGCCTTCATTCCACCAGCACTCAGTTGTGCAGGGAACAGCTCACATGAGTAAAAAACTCCACTCAATACATACCACTCACCCAAACTGAACAAGTCCCTGATGAAGTACGTTTATAGAAGTTGCAAGAATGATACTTCTGAGATTACCAAGCAGGAGCAAATAACTCTCTTTTTGCAGGTTCCAAACACCCTTGCACTTTGTTTGGATGCATGTCACTGCATATGTGATATGACAGATAAGGCACAGAAATCCTGTATAATGCGGGCTAGTTCTTAGAAATATATATGTATATATAATTCACCAAAGAATGAGGTTGAGTATATGTCTGAGACACAGGAAGGATCATTCAGTTGGGTTTCAATTCAAAGAAAGATGGGTTTCAATTCAGATTTAGCAAGCTCATACATTACCAAAGGCCTTGGGCCTACAAATTGTGCTCAGGACAGAAACTCATACTCTTTCATGGAAAAACAGCCCAAAGCATCCAAAAGCAGTAACTGGCTTGTAGCACCATGGAAATAGGCCAGAGCTACATTTGCTCCAGACATGGTGGGAAATCATTCAAACCTTAGCATCTGTGTCGCCGTCAGTTTGGAACTTGGGGTAAATTTGACACCTCTGCTGTGTTGAAAACTTACAACAGATTTTTTCCCACTCTTCTCCCATCCTCCCCTCTAAAGATGAGTTCAGAACTGCTGAGCATTGAACATTTAAGAAGGATATATGTGTTACCTAAATCCACCTTGACAGCCAGAGATTATAGCATATCTCTATAAACAACTAAGCTCCATTTCGTTCCCAATTACCAAACAGAAAGGAAGTTGCAGAGGAAAATCCTCAAAACACACAGGCATCTGGCTCGAGTAGCACGTTCATTCCTTCGAAAAACACAAAGGCATCTTGTTCTATCACCGATGGGCATGCAATACAGAGGGATACACACCAGGAGGAAGCACAGCGTCAGCACCGTAAGGTGCTACGTGCCAACCACCTGTCACTGAACTCAGCCAGAGGTGACACTGGCAATCTGATCCTTACACTTGCAGGTTGTGATTTCTATGGGACACTGGTCCAGAGACTGTCTGACCATTTCCAACATCATACAAAAGCCTGAACCTAGACCTGTTGATTCTTTGCAACTGGCAGGTTAGATATGGACAGATAGAGGAAGTACCTGCCCATTTTCTAGAGGCTGCTGGACTACAGTGGACAGATAGAGTCAAGCTGTATGTGATGCCATTCCCAAACACAACCTGTGTGATTTTAGCATCGTAGTCTGTAAACTGCTGTAGTTCAAAAGTCACTTCGCATGCCATTTCCCCGCAAAGGAAAGGAGGAACCTCTGGAAGAGAGAAGGGAGGAAATATTGGGGAAGGCAATTATCTCTGCCATCTCAGTTTTATCTTCCTGTCCTTGTGAATCAACATCCTTAGGAAAAAATCCATTTGGAAATTTGAGCCATCACATTAAAAACATCCCATGTGTTATTTTTTTTCAGCAGTGTGTCTCTGTGTTATTTGTGTCATCTTGTTATTTTAATTAAAAAAAATATTTCATTTGAAATGAGTAAACAAGAAAAACCTCAGGCTCTTTTTTTAATTTTGTTTCTTCATTGTTTCTAGACTGAAGTTGCAGTATATAAAAATCAGTTCAGCTGGTTTTTGTCATTACTAGAAATAAAATAATGACTTAATGACTTACTATCACATGGCATTCAGATTACAAAAGCAGGACTACATAAAAACCAATGCAGCACATATTAAACAGATTAAAACTGAACTAGATTTCTAATAGTGACTGTATGATGTGGTTACTTAACATAGCTGGGGATTAGACTCAGTGGCCCAGGAAGTCTATTCCAGAGTTATACTCCTAAAAAGCAATTGTTAAAGGGGAATCATCATCAAAGGGGGGTATTTTCTGTGGGCTCTACAGAGATCTCCTTTTGTCCAATGTTATTCAACATCTTTAGCCAGGATGGTGAAGTTTTGAGAGGACACAAACATTTGGAGAACAGTAAACAATAATGGGAATGAGTCAGTTGTACTCACAGCTTGGTGAACTGTGTTATTTTGAACGTCACTCTGCGGTGAGACACACTATTCTTACATCTAAGACAAAGTCACTCTTAGCATTTTCAGAAGTGGGCACTCCCAAAACCCCTGTATCCCATCCTGTAAAACAGAAGATACAATGCTTGGTTATACAAACAGCATGTTGTTATTACCTCTGCACAGACTGCTGGGGAGACCATTACTCAAATAACATGCACGGTCCAAGGAGGTAGCTGAAATGCTGGAAAGTGATCTAAAAAAAAGGCTACAGCAATGATTTTATGTCTGGAAAATCTTTCAAACAAAAGACTTTAGAAGCTCAGCGTCTTTAACTTCTCTAAGAAAAATTTGAAAGGCAATGAAAACACATTCTGTACTTGGGGAATGGAAAATATTTCTGAGAATAAAAACTTGCTCAATTTAGCAGACAGAAGGCATGCAGTGGCTGGCCAGCTACAATTTGAGATTGGACTCAGGTGAGATAAATACCCATTTTTGATAAGGAGTTCGGATAATCACTGAAAATCACCAAGGAATGATTTGGTAGATTAATAACTCTCATGAAGTCTGAATGGCCATCTTCCATAATGACATGACCTGGCTGAAGAAATTATTTGTCTCATTATGGGAATGACCAGGGCCCTTGCTGAGAAGGAATTGGTAAAGGGCATCAATCCTTTTACTGATTTAAAAACCTGTGAAGAAAAGGTTCACATATAAAAGTATAACATATAAAGGTATCACATATAGCCTCGTCAGCACATTGCAGTCTCTCAGGAATCTCTTCATCCAAGAAGCACGTTTATTTTGAGTTCAGTGAACCACCTGTTAGACCTTTATTCTTTCTAAATCTTTCCATTCTTTGAGTGTTGTTTTCATATCTTCTTTTAATCCAATGATTCCGCCTTGCCTTCCCATAAAGTTGTCATTTCCTTCAGATGCTCAGACTGATGAAAGAGCCATACTGAAATAAAAGCTAAATGAGGTGAAAATATATCCCATAAAAAACCCCATTAAGGAGTTTACAGGGAGATTTCCTACTCCTCTGGCTCAGATACCCATATTTTATTCCTTCTAGGAAACAGAAAACCCTTAATCCCATAAGCATGCAGTCAGAATCAAAGAACAAGAGGAGGCATTAGGTTGCAAGAAGCGGGGAGTGGGGAGAAAGAAGAATTTTATAGTCGTTCCTTCAACACAGTGTGAATGAATGAGCCATCACTACAGCTACTACATGGAGCACAGGCACAGAGCAGAGCGGGTGTAGGGGAAAGAAATGATAAACTGGAAGTCTACACAAAGTCCACAGCCAGATAGCACTGGGTTAACATAGTGTAATAGACTGCTGAGTGCTTAATGAACCAGACGCCATTAGGAAAAATGTCTATTAGAGGAAAAGAACGGAGAAAGAAGAAAGGCATGAAATGCCTGTGTTCAGTCATGATTAATTAAAAATCAAGAGAAACAGTAAATTTAGTAATTTCTCATCCCTTACATGAGAAACTGACTCTTCTGCAGAGCAAAATATATTCTGTCCCCAACCAGCTCTGAGGTTATTGCTTCCCCTGCCTCGTCTGTTTGTTGGTTTATTTTGTCTGTATGTTTATCCTTCAGTATTACAACTTGATCAGTGATCAAACAATACCAGCAGCTATTCAATAAAACATCCCATATTATGGAAAATCAGTATTTTGGGAAAAGTGCCTGATATAAACACCACATCCTTTTCTCATTCTGCTTAAGAAATGACATGGTTTTCCATTCTTGATCAGTGTACCTTATGTGTTTTGTTTTTTCCTTGTTATAAATTAATTCATGGGAGGTAAACAAAGTTATTTCATTAAAAAAATTAATTTACACTTTTCTGGTCTTCTTAAGTTAGTAGGAGACAGAGAAGCTGAACTTGTATCTGTGTTTTAGTGAATCAGCACTGCCCTACATGACAGAAGTAGCCTTTCCTGTATGTTTTCATATGTTTCTGGACAAACCATGCCTGAACCTCTGGCGCTTTCTGTTCAAGCCAAGTCAGGCACTGTGCAACTCAGCATCACTCAGGATTTGGGCTTATATCATTTCAATTACTTTTCCCTGAAAAGGAGACCTCATTATTTTTGCAATTTTTCTTGTCTTCATTGTTGTCAAATTTCTTCTAAGAGACGAACACATGGAATTCATCGAGCATGTAACAAAACCCACATTCAATTAGATATTGACTGTCTTGAGGGATAACAGCAATAAAATGCGGCCAAGGGGAAAAACAGTTCACGGGTTATGGTACAGTGACCCAAGCGTTGTGGGCAGAGTGGAACGTTGCATAATCAAAACAACAATGAGGCAAGCGTGGGGAATGGCATTGTCTTCTCCACGCCTTTCCATCACAGCACTGTTCCTGGAATGATTCATGATGCTCGTGAGAAAGACTCTTTGAAAATCAAACCCCCAAATTTTCAAATCATCCTCAGCCGTGTGGACCACAGATTCACCTGAACTGAGTCTGGCTAGTTCCCTGACATGAGTATGACATGTTTTCTCACTCCATCTTCCACATCCACCACAGCAGCAAGGCCAGAAAAGCAAACTGTCATCTGTTAAGTTTAGATCCTTAAGAAACCTTGCATTTTTCCCATGATATGGACTAACCTTGAGCAGATCACCATACCATAACTTCTATTACAGCCTTTAAGCCATCTGTCTTTGGTTGTTCATCAAATCTAAGCTACTTGTCTGGACTCTATCTAGTCAAATGAGAAGGATTCATCTTAGAGCCACTAGTCTGACCCAACAGAGGTGTCTCAGGGAGATGACAGTCTTACTCTTTTGATAACATATGGGGACCAAATGTACATATAGCCATGTTGGATGGACTTGCTTCCCTTACTTTCTGACTTTGGAGGACAGTTTTCAATGAACAGGACAGTAAGGCTATTGAAATCCATGTTATTGACGTGGTGTCAAACCAGAGCAAGCATGAGCTAAGAGCATGAAGAAAGATGCTTATCCTCTGTGAGACCATGAAGATCTGTATCCTTCCCTGTCTTCACTGGTTATTGAATGAGTCTAAAGTTACTAGACTCCTAAATGAGACACCTCATTTGAATGACTGAAACAAGGTGGGCTAAATCTCTGCTTTCCTGCTGTTTGCTGCAGTTATGTCTTTGCAGTGCCCAAGTCTGTCAGCTGTACAAATTCTTCAGTACAAATTGTGACGAAAATCCCAGCCCTTACCCTGCTTTTGCCAAGTTGCATTCTCCCACCACATTCTGAAATAGCACAGGCGAGCATCAGCAGCATCACTAAAACTCACACACCTCAGAGTTCCAAGCCAATTTTCTTCTTTATTCTCTTCCTCCAACTCACATTCAATCCTTTCTTCTCCTCTGACATTTTCTAAAGTCACAGAATCACAGAATTACTAGGTTGGAAAAGACCTTTGAGTCCAACCATTCCTGTCCTATGCTAAACCATATCCCTAAGTACCTCATCTACCCACCTTTTAAACACATCCAGGGATGGTGACTCAACCCCCTCCCTGGGCAGCCTGTTCCACATCCTGACAACTCTTTTAGTGACTTTTTTCCTAACATCTAATCTGACCCTGCCCTGGTGCAGCTTTGTGATATTTGCCCTTGTCTTATCTCCTGTCACTTGGCTGAAGAGACCATCGCCCACCTCTCTACAGAATCACAGAATCACAGAATTGTAAGGGTTGGAAGGGACCTCAAGAGATCATCGGGTCCAACCCCCTGCCAAAGCAGGCTCCCTAGGACATTTCACTCTACAACCTCCTTTCAGGTAATTGTGGGCGTTGATAAGGTCTTCCCTCAGCCTCTTCTTCTCAAGAGACTTCTCAAGTCTGCACAATACAAAGCTCCCACGCCACACTCTTTCTTGCTCTCTCCTTTAATATGCCTGCAGGAATTTACACCAAAGATTGCAGCCCTGTTGTTCTGTGGCCTGCACCACCAGAGAGCCATAAGTAATAATCTATATAAAATACTCCCTGTTTCCTAGAATTCACTCCCACTTTTAGTATTTCTTTGCAGAGAATCTTCTTTGGGAAGGTATAAATAATTTTCCTTTCCTTCTTCCTGGTTTAGTATCATGGTTGATAAAACCCACAATTTCGTTTCTTCCCTTGTACTGTGTCCAGATCTGGGGGGCCCAACACAAGAACGATGTGGAACTGTTGGAGAGGGTTCAGAGGAGGCCACAAAGATGATCAGAGGGCTGGAGCACCTCCCCTACAAAGAAAGGCTGAAGGAGCTGGGCTTGTTCAGCCTAGAGAAGAGAAGGCTGCAGGGGGACCTCATTGCAGCCTTCCAGTATCTGAAGGGAGCATACAAACAGGGTTGAATCAGCTTTTTAAAAGGGTAGAAAATTGCAGGACAAGGGGGAATGGACTAAAGCTAAAGGAAGGAAGGTTTGGATTAGATATTAGGGGGAATTTCTTTACAGAGAGAGTGGTGAAGTGCTGGAACAGGCTGCCCAGAGAGGTGGTGGATGTCCCATCCCTGGAAGTGTTCAAGGCCAGGTTGGATGGGGCCCTGGGCAACCTTGTGTAGATCCAGGCCTGGAGGTTGGTGGCCCTGCCTGTGGCAGAGGGGTTGGAACTCTGTGATCCTTGGGGTTCTTTCCAACCCAGACCATTCTGTGATTCTATGATTCTTTCATAATATGTCAGATCTGGAACAAAGCAAGCAACATCAACAGGAAAACTCTTTTGAAAACATCTGAGAATACCTCATACAATCTATCTGCCCTCATTTATGACTTGCTTTAACAACTCAGGAATGGGACTGCTCCACCCCAAGGATGTTTTTGTACCGTTTTTATCTTATTTTGGGATGAGAGCATGGCCCTAATTATGAGTTCCACCCAAATATGTCTCTGCTCACAGGTTTGTGTGACCAGACCCGGTCTTCGGTGGTTTTGTGTATGTCTACCAGTGCTTCAGTACTCAAAAATAAAGGACTCGGCTGTAACTGTCATCTGCTGGACAAGAATTTGACATTCCTGTATACTTTAACACAGGTTTTACAGGATGGGGATAGGCTTTTCACTGACATCTGAATTTTCTGAAGCATGTGAAAAGCTACTTATTAAGATCAGTTGTCTGTGAACAAGGTTTTTTTAAAAGTCCTTGCTTTTTTGGCTTGTTTTATCACTACGCCTTTCAGAGCACAGAGGATACTTAATTCAAATTCCAGTCTCTGATGATGCTGGGGAACCAGCAGTTCTTCAAGTGTCTTTTCACCCTTCTATTAATTTTTGCATCATGCATCAAGTGTTAGAGGCCTCCCTATCAGACCCAGCTCACTGCCATCTAAAAGCATGGAAAATAGGTGGAAAATTGTCCTGAAGCATAGAAATCGTCCTTCTGCCATCATATCCCATCCTCTTCCCACCAGTGCTGGATGCAAACCACCATGCAAATAATTAACACGCTTGCCTCCCTTCAGCTTGACTGATAAAATGGAATCAGACAAATGAATTTTTGGTCCCCACTGATCTTGGAGTGCACCGTGTTATGACAGGGTGTGAGGTGACATGTCAGATAATGTATCATGTCACACTCCCCGGCTATTTGATGCCATTTAATGTAATGCATGCTGGCATGTCGTGATGGGATGACACAAAATGAGGAAGAAACCAACCTGGAAATACCAATTACCCACTCTTAACCCTGAGGCTGAAGGGGGAAAATATGCTTACGTCTGGGTGACCCTTGCTCTGCCTAAGCTTCAAAATTCAGGGGGTTTGTTTCGGGTACTCCTCAGTCCAAGGTCATTACTAACCATTCAGTCAGCCAAAGTGCCTGTAATCCTCCTCATCATTGGAAACCCAGCAGAAGCAATGGAGAAATCAACTGAAAAGAAATGTAAATCGCTGTTCCTGGACTGTCAAGTTGAGCTGATTTTTTGTGTCTAACGAGCTGCAAAGAAAGCCACAGGGTATAAGGAATAAAGAAAAGGGAAGAGAGAGCAGGGAGAAGGGAGACTGCACTGCCAGGCAGGCTGAGGTGAAGGGCAGGCTTGCATCCAAAGGCTGCATTCATAGACAGGATGGAAGCTTGCGAACTGTCTAGCAGAGTAGAAAACAGCAGGACATCGGAATTAGACACCCTGTCCTGCTCTAGGTCAGCCCTGGGAGAAGGTCACTCTCCCAGCCTACCTTGAGCTGCTCACTCTCACCTTTCTCTCCTTCTGAAGTCACTACTCTGATCTACAACTAACTTAGGTAATTGCTGACTAAACAGGTCCACTCAAATGATCAAAGTCAAAGCAGAGGTTTTGGACTAGTTGATCTCCGGAGATCCTTTCCAACCTGTATCAGTCTGTGAGTCTGTGCTTCTGTGAAAGCAGAGCCTCCTATTTGACTCATGAAGCATTGAATGAGGGTACACTTTCACATGAGTATGTTGACAGACTCGATGGAGAGCTAACCACCCAGCAGAGAGTCAGGAGTGATCCCATGGCATCCCACCTCTCTCAGCTGCACCACAACATGAACAAAATACTCCTGGCTAGTGTCATAAATAGAGTGATGAAGAGAAATGTTTTCATTACAGCTGAGCCTAATACCACTGACAAGGCCAAAGGCAGCAAGGTGCCAGTCATTTTCCTTCTTAAAAATCGCTTTCCAACTTCACACCTTCCTGCATCCACACCACGTATTTCTAAAAGTCACAATTTTCACCCACGTGTGGGTGTGTCTAGATCCCAAATTCCAAGTCCATCATACCAGGAATGAATTCAGATCAGGGATACTGCTTCCGCTTGATCTAAAACTAGCTTTCCCTGTTTCCTCTAGTAAATCTGTCTGAGGCTGTGCTCTTCAAATACTCTTCTGCCAATCTCAATGGTTAGTCCTTTCTCATCACAGCATTCTTTTTCCCTCCGTTCCTAGTTCCTGGGAAAAAAAAAAATCTGTGTAGTTACACTGTACGTTTCTTCAAGCATGTGTCAGTGTGAATATCTATGTATGGGTGTATATGCCTTTCCCAAAACCCAGTATGATGGGTTGACTGAAGAAACTTAATCCTTCAGACTTTTTAATGAGAATAAAAGAAGTCAAATATTTTAGTACAATGCAAAACCCTTGTCACACAAATTCTACTCTCAACATGTACTTTGTTGAAACCTCTAAGAGAAAACCACATATTTGTAAGCTCATACTCTTTATGGGGGAGAAAGAAACCCACATACCAAAGCAAACCCCCAAAACCACAACCACCAAAAACCAAAACTCACCATGATTCAAACCAAAATTTTACCTTCATGAACAATGTCATAAAGATATACAAAATGTTCTTTGCAGTATCTGTCATAGACTTGGTCTGTTCCCACACAGGCTTGCAGCACTCTGGAAAAAAAGATATATTTCACGGTATACTTCCATTAATTACTTCCACAGTTGGGGAAACATTACCCTAGCTAAAAAAAAATTAATGTTTTACTGATATTGTGAGAAAGAAGGAGAAATGCTTCGGAGTGCTTCCTGCTACAAGTGACAAAGAACATATCTTGTTATATCATTTAACAGCTGGCAACTACAAACATGATATCGTGGATCACAACTACACTGGACTTTTACACAGACTAACAAACTCTACGTTGTTCACAGCCAAATAGAATTGGGAGATTTTTGGCTTATGGTGAAGCTGAGGGAAACATAGATTTACCAAAAGATTGGGGTTTTTTTGCTGGGCTGTATACTGTAGTTATTACCTACTTTATTTGAAACTTTCTTAAAAATAAATTCTCCTCTTGTAAAAGAGAAACAGCCTAACCAGTCTCCAACAGAGTGGCAAAAATATCAAAAAAGTTGCAAAATCATACCCTGTAACTGCCAAGAGGAAAGTGTTAAAAGGATACAGTCAAATTCCAACCGAATGGAATACTGAAAAAAAAAATTTTAAAAAAATCATACATCAGTACATTTAGGACTGCAACAGAGGCTAATGGAGAAATGAGCTTCCCAGAGGCAGAAAATTGGGCAGTTTGGGGCTAGTCAGCAAGATCCACCTTGACCCAAAGCAAAGTACATGGAGCTGAGCTGGTCCTGCTGGCCTCCAGTAAGCCACATTTCTGCACCAAATAATAAATAACCTCATTCAATAGCGCCCTATTTCTGTCTCCTCAACCTGTAGCCTAGGTTTGTAAGAAGCCAGAGTAGCCCTAGCAATCATCTGTGCAGCACACTTTTCTGTTAAAGCATGTGTGTTTATGTTAAAATGCACATAGATTGACATACACACGTGTACAACTCTCTATAAACAGGTGAAACAAGCCTTGTCTACTTCCACCTCTCTCTTATTGCATGTTTAATATATTTATGAGTATTCCTAGCTCATTTTTCCTTTTGACTGCAGACCTGCCTGTGTTGTAATTCTCCTACAGCTTAAGTAGAACACTCCTTGTGTTCAATACTTAAATTTCACACTTTATAGCCTATACAAATACTGTCAAGCCTTAAAGGACAGCCACTATAAAAACAAGAGCAGTCATAAAAATTCCACAGGAGCCCCTCTGTTGCCTTAATTTCTTATTTTATTGCAGTGAAACTTTGCATGTTTGAGTCACTCCATTCTCAAAAAATTGGTAACTGCAGGTAAACAAAATGGTTCAAAGTTTGGAAAGTAATCAAAATCCCAGTCCTGCCAATGATGATAATTTTGGTGTTAGACAAGTGTCGGTGTGGTATGAAACTAAAATTCTACTACTCAAAAGTCATGCCTAAAAGCAAAGCAAGCTCAATTGTTTGTTAGGAGAACTGCAAGCATTATAATATCCTGGGAACTACTGCTTCTGAGCATATTTTACCTTGAAAATTCTTATTTCTATTGCTCAGCAATTATCTGTTGGCATAAGCAGGACTCATCAAAATCCAGCCCAAAAAAACTACACTCAGCTCCATGGTAACATCACTCACGTAAGTTAGACTGAACTTTACTCACAGGGTAATCGTGTGCATTTGAAGAGGCTGAACATGGTGTCAATGTCTGTGGCCAGAACGGCTCTTACCAGAGCACACCAGAGCACACCTGCACTGATGCTAGCACTTCTGCTGGGGCTTCAGCAGAAGGTAACACAGATTGTATCGTAGAAGAGCCATAGTCTTATCAAAAGCTTTGTCCAATCTGTATCTCAATGTCACTAATCCAATACCTGCTTCCAGGTTTTTTGTTGGTAGAGCATTTAAAAAAGGCTTGGATTTCTTTTAAACCTATTAATATTCCTCTTGGTTTAAATCAGGAGGTGGGTTGAAAAAGTTGATCCCAAAGTTTTAATTTTTTTCTAACCTGGAGCCTTAAATAAATAAGGCTTGGCATAATCAACTGAATGTGGCAAAGGAACAGCAGCCTCAGAGATGCTGCATTCCTACAGATTATCTGGATATAGCTAGCTGAATAGGTGGGCAAGAATTCTTAGTTACAGCAAGGTCAATAGGCAGTAATTTATTTTAGATAGTAAGAATTCACAGAAAAGGTATCTTCATATCCTCTAATGAGTTCCTCACAATCCCATGAGGAAATGTTTTTCTTATGTTTTACTGTTCATGATGTTTCCACGTGTCCATCAGGCAGTAAAAAATACTGAGAATAATCAAGAGGCAAACTCTCTTTTAGGTTAACCCAAAGCAGAGCATCTCCTTTTTCAATTGAATTTAAGCTGAAGGAGGGGAGATTTAGATTAGAAATTAGGAAGAAATTCTTCACTGTGAGAGTGGTGAGACACTGAAACAGGTTGCCCAGAGAAGCTGTGGATGCCCCCTCCCTGGCAGTGTTCAAAGCTGGGTTAGATGGGGTGATTCTGTGATCCTATGAATTTTATAAATTGAAGAAAAACAAGAACAAGATTATAAGGATCTTATGAGCAATGACAAGCAGCTGTTAAGACATGACTTTACGTGACATTGCAGTTATCATTCACGCCTGACTGAAGGAAATAGTGCATCCCCTGGAATAACATATTACTCAATATTCAATCAAGTATCAGGTGCTGACCCATAAACTATTCCATCACCACCATGATGTTTATATGGGCATAAATTTAAAGTAGCTCTAAATGAAGTCTGGAGCACTGTAGCCATCAGACTTGATAATTCCTATATGGAGTCAGCCTACCATCAAAACTGTAAATAACCAGTCTTTATGTAGCTAATTATCACTGCAAGAACAAACGATGCAATCTAAATTAAGAAGTAGTAAACATAAAATACTACTACTCCAGGCAAGATTTCTATAGGTAACCCCACCTGAATAATGAGCAGCACCATCTCTGGTCTTCAGGGTTTCAAGAGACAGATATGTACAGGGATATACTGTATACCAGCTTAACCCACTGACTCTGTTTTGCAAAATTAATTACTTGTTCAAGCAATATGTTGAGGGAAATCCAAGGAACTCTGAGAAAAATGATGAAGAGGTACCTTCAATACTTTCATAAGATTCCCTAACTACAGTCCCCTAGGAGGGTGATCTTGCTAACACTTGAAAGGGTTTGGCAAAGCTGCCTTTCTTCAACACTCTTTGTATGGACTTATTTGACGACAGGTTTTGTTGTTGGGTTGTTGTTTTGACTTTCCTTGTGACATTGGGAGCCAGTCTGGGACATGGTGCTATAATACTCCAGGAAGAAATGTAAAAAGTGAGGAATCCTCCTCTTTTCATCCCCCACAAAGTAGCTCGTTAAAAATTTCACAGATGATTAAACCCTTGGGTCCTGGGGACCTGTGGTCAGCCTTGGTGGGCACTTTCCCAGCTAAAAGCCATCTCTCTTAGCTCACCTGTGACCTTCTCCTACACAGAGATCTTTGGCAACATTTTGAGAAGTCAGCAAAAGCGTTCTGCTTCTTCACTTTGACATAAAATGCAATCATAATATGGCAGGAAAAGCTCAGGGAAAATCCCTGAGAGGAATCACCACCCAGCAGAGCATGTCTATAAATCTGAACAGATCAGCCATGCAGTTCTCACTTTCTCTGAGGCACCTGCAAAGGAAAGATTTGTGAAAGAGAAAATTACTGGAAGTTTTCCTATGCAATGATGCTCTTGTTACACTTAGGAAAAAAACAAACCAAAATAAAACAAACCCCACAAAATAGATAGGAGTAGAGGGATCCTCTGGAGCACAGAGAGTTAAGTGCAAAAGGAGGAAAATGTCCAACACAAAGAAACCTTTGTTTTAAAGCAATCCTACTGGCATAAGCTAAGCTGTAGTGTGGCACTTTGTTCTTGGAGACCTCTATGTCCTACTGTTGTACAAATAATAGAACAAAGTCCTTTGTGTTAGGTTTCTTACTCAAGCATTATAAGAGGTACTACCTGTCAAACAGCCTTTCTAAAGAGATATGACATAGATTTTCACCATGAGGAACTGTAGAGGAATTTAAAAGCATGCCCAAAGACACTGCAGAAATCACTAGAGGAATTTAAAAGCATGCCCAAAGACACTGCAGAAATCACTAGTAAGGCACTGATGTGAACCTGGATCCTCATCATAGTCACTGTTAGATGACTACTGATACAGTCATCAACTGACCTAGCACATTAATCACATTAACCCTCCTTGACTACAACTCAATCTCTCACTCAAACCTCTAATTCCTGTAAAAATGGAAGGCCAACAAACAAATGTACATTCCAGGGCACTTGTAAAAAAATATCTGCCTTTTTACAATGTTTATTTAAAAAAAAATTAAGAAAAGCTGCCACTTAGTTTTAACAAAACCTACTTAATTCTTCATTCCTGCTCTTAAGATCCCAGATTTCTTTTGACTACAGGATCACCATATGCTCGTGAAATACTCCTGCTTACTTATGTTACTCTGAACACTTCTGTCCCTTACCTAAAATCTGAGGTATCTGTCCACCTTTTTTAGACAACTAGTGCTAGTGCAGTGGCTGGACTTGTTGGTCTGAGGAAAGCAAGCAGAATTACACCGTGGAAATGCTCTTTTCTAAACACAATAGGAGGAGGATGAGGACAGCCAAGCCTAGAACAGGCTGCTCAGAGAGGTTGTAATCTATCTGTCCTTGGAGGTTTTGAAAACCCAATGGGATAAAGCTGTGAGCAACATGCTCCACTCATAGTAGACTCTTCTCTGAGTAGGACTTCAGGCAAGAAACTTTCTGAGGTCCCTTTTAACATGGATTTGTCCCATGATCTTATAATCTTTCTGTGTGCGATGGATTCTTAGCCCTACAGTCAGTGGATTATTCTAAAGATGTACCAAATTCTGCACTATGCTTCACTTTCAATTATGTCTCACCAGAAGAGAGAGAAAAAAAAGTGACTATTCTGTCTACATTAATTTGATTTTAGACACTCAAAAGTCATTTCTGTTATTGATACCTGCAGTGGTTTCCCATGAGTAGCTGTATAGTCTCATCACCTTCTAATGTTGATCTCAGGTGTCTAACTCTCAATCTGAAATTCAATAGCAGTGTGGTAACAGGGGTATTGAAACACCATGTGCTTCCTGGATCTCGTGCTGCTCTTGCTGTCTACCTCTTCTATCAACTCACTTTATCCATCAGACTACTGGAATAATCTCAAAGCACTAAGTACTGTGCATGTAGGCATGCTGCAGTTCTCAGACGAAATAAGTATGATTTGCTTCACAAATTCAATGAACTGCAGAACACATGGGCAGTAGAAGCCCAATTGTGTCATTTCAGTTGTCAGTCAGGGCCAGACAAGGCGATAGGCCACAAGACCATAAAAAAAGACAACACTGGTGTCTTGCCTTACGTGTGCTAATTCATTTAGTCCAGACAGCCTTTGTCCCAGCTATGAAGTTTACAAAACACCTACTACAAAGGGTCTTGAATTTTGACTAGGCTCATTTGTTACTAGTCAGCACATTCCAAGAGCACTTAACAGTTCCTTCTCAGCAAAATTATTTTTCTTACCTCTTATATTTGTTGAGATGCAGCACGTTATTTGCCCCAGAAAACTTTAAATCAGTGCTAACTGCCTTCCCAAAATGACATACACCAGTCGCATGGCACATGTGATTGATGAAGCATTTGCTGAATGAAGTGCTACGGGTTGTGCCACAGGAGTATATTGCATAGACTGTGGGTGGGTTCATCACACTGTAGGCTGAAAACTTCAAAGTTGACTCAAATCTTCCACACAGCTCTGATTTCAGTTTGCTGAAACTATCAAGCTTTACACTAGCACAGTTTAGTCTGATGCTGCCGTATAATCATTCTGAAGTATATTAAAAGAGAGAACATGAGCTGCCACTGTGACAACCTTGACGTTATACCACTTCACAGAAGCCAGTAGCCCTATCAGGTATTAATATCACCAAGAGCTTGGTGCACACAGATGGGAAACAGTGGCTTCATTAGTTATCAGTGATCAGCTGAATATACTGTCCGTATCATTGCTTATCTCTAGATATGTGGAAATACAATGTAACTTAAATGTTCTTTACCAAAGTTTAAGATAAGATGCTTGACCTCCATGTGTGCTCTGAGGGCTGTAGAGAGCTACAGTAGCTCAACACTTACATTTCAGTGGGTTCAACTGCCATGTGTCCATGGCATATTTGAACCCTGAGTACGTTTGATTTAAGCGGCTTGATCCCATTGCCTGCGATCCCTGTGCAACGTGGCGAGCTAGCTCTCCACAGCTTCCAGCGTACCTGTGCAAAAGCACAAATACCAGCTTTGATTTGATAGGGACAGTAAAGGAACCTGTAAACCTAAAGGTATTTCAAGAAAACCCTGGGACATTCCAAGAAGATCATGTTGTGCAGCTGTTTAAAAGCTGATGACGATCTACTGTCAAGGGCCTGCAAAAAGTGTAACAGCCTTTAGAGCCACTGCTCTTTCTGTTCCCCCGAGCATCAGAAAACACATCAGATACGCAGCAACAGTTATGTAATAGGAAGCAATAATTTCCGGCAATTTCCACATCAGCATATTATATAATGAACACATTGATGTGGAACTGACCAACGACGAAGCCACAGAAGGATGTAACTTTGGCAAGTAGATTTATAACTCTTCTCCTCAGAAAAAAAAAAAAAAAAAAGGAAAACAGAAAAACGAAAAAAAAAGGTGTTCTAATATTATGCTTTTTCACCTAGAAATCTTCCAGGCATCCTGTAAGCATCGTAGAAAATAGTTCTGCCAAGCTCCAAGGACACTGAATGGGTACAAGTGCCCTAAGTTCGTACCTGTATAAACCAAGAAGAGGATGGAAAGTTGTAAGGTATATAAATGAGACTGGAGGAATTTGGATTCCTGTGTCCCACACAGGACACAGTCCCACAAGAAATATCCAACATGACATTAAGAAAGCTGCTTTAGGCCGAAATTCATAGGCATTTTAAAAAGAACAAACTGATTACCTGGCCATATCTTCAAATGCTCCATAGAGTTTATTGGTTTTAAGGGAAGGTAGTGCAAGATCTTTTTGGAATCTTTGGGGACAAAACAAAATCCTGGTACCTCCTGGATGTGGCATGCCCATGCACATGGAGCATGCATGTAGTCCCCGAGACTACATGCATGCTCCATGTTATATAAATGTCAGCCTGTGGTCTTGCTAAGTTTGTGTTTAGATCTCTGTCTGCAAACTGGAGTTGCTAATACTGCCTGCTGCTTCACTTATCTGTTGAGGAACTATGCTTTTTGGAGTGTCAATAACCATATCTTTATTCCATGCCTAAAACCACGAAGGAATAACAGTGCTACAAATAATTACTAACAATGCAGTAACAAGAGGCAGCATTAAATAGTAATGTCTTTTTTAATCTTTAAAGGGACAAATTTATGCTTATTCTCTAGCTCAGGTCATCACAGATTTCTTAAGGTGAACTAAGGCCTGATTCAAAAAAGGATTAAGGTTCATATATGTCCCCTAACCATCTGGGATAGGAAGGTTTCCCAGGACAGAGCATAGGAGGGCAGTATCTTGCATAAAGTACAGTTTACTGTGATTGATAAACATGTACAAGTGTCCTGGTTTTTTCCCAGGAAAATAAATGGAAGCTTAACCACTAATTTTAGTAGAAATTACCTGTGGCCAAAGAAAATTATTATTAGCCCTGTGTGGCTTTTTTTTTTGGTTTGGAGATTTTGTGGGGTTTTTTTCAGCAGTAACATCTATAACCAATGCACGATGAACAGAAATATCATCATATTAGTATTTATTTTGAAATGACAGCATTGGGTTTGACAAGTGACAGACTGAATGCAACAAGTCTTTGATTCTGGCAGACAGTCTCTTTCCAGAGTCCCGAAGGTTATGCAGACTAGGAGACAACTATTTTTATATTCAGTCTGCAGAGTCAGGACTCCAGGGAAATTGTTTTGTTTTACTTTGAAGTCTTTGGAACATTAAATTTTACAGACATAGATTCACATCTGCTTCCACACTTCTAAGACATTTACAGGTGATCTGACCTCTTTTCAGCCTCATTAGACTTACCAAATAATTGCAAGCACACAACCAGCCCCCTCTGAAGGAGAAAAGTGTACAGACTGTGCAAGTAGGATGCATTCTTAATTGGCACATCCATGGACTGCTGAGTATTGCTGGGGCTCATTGCTGCTATGTGATTTAAAGCAGCAGACTGTACCTCCCCCTGTGTCTGATAGCAGTGTGACAAGGGATTTTAAAGTGTATGCTTCTGGGAAACATAATAAAGTAAAAAGACTGGGGAGAAAGAAAGGGAGTGGCTGCATCTTTACAGTAGAATTTGTATAAGCAGAGGCAAATCACAGCTCTACCAAGGTTTGAAACTGGGGAGAGTGTGTTGCAAAGGAGGATTTGGATAAAAGCACGTGGCTAAGCGGTAACAGAACCTGTGGATGCATAGACCCACTGAAAATCATAGAAATACAGAAAGGCATGGGTTGGAAAGGACATTTAAGGGTCATCTAGTACTACTTTCACTAGATCTGATTGCTTAAAGTCCCATCCAACCGTGAATACTTCCAGGGGAATGAAGCTGAAGTGTCTCAAATAGAGAACCTGGAGGAATAAAAAAACTGAGATGTCTTTAAGACACAGTTTGTTGCTTGGGACTTGACATAGCTCCAAGGATTTACACAAAGAGGTGAAATCCGGGGCTCTGTGAATGTTCCAAATTTAAACCAGTGATGTTTCTACACTCAGGTTTCACTCCTATGCCATGCGTAGCTCAGGATGCGATAGCAAAGGCAGCACTGTGCCAGTTCTTGATTTCCTCTGATGTCCAAATCAGACATCACATCCCTGGAAAGAACAAGGAGGAGACTGCGGAGAGGAGATGCCTGAGTGGTCAGGAAGCACTGGATGAAAGGAAGTCTTGGCAGTACCGCCTCTCTCTGTGACTAATGGCCATATTGACCAAGGGAAGAATCTGCTCAACTTATTTCACATCTCCAAACCTTTTCCTTCTCCTGGGGAGAATTTTCCATCAGCTCATTAAGCAGGCTCTGGCAGCGGTGCCTGAAGAAAATGGTTAGTGTGCCATAGTACTAAATTATCTTCCTGTGGGCATAAGGGTTGATTTATAAAGTGTTCTTACACTGGGCTCATACTTCAGAAGTGGTCCAAAGGGAAATGTGCTTTGTGGGAACTGAAAGTACAGGGAATATCCTGGGAAAGTCTAGTTACACTCACGTGTGGTATTAAACCTAGGTGTTTTGAGATCTCTATAGAAAACAAAGCAAGCTCAGCTGCTTAAGGATCAAACATGCCTTTTAACTTTTCCTCTACGTAGCTTATGGAGACTGTTGATTACCCACGAAACTGGTGCAACAAAAGTGCATCAGTGGCCATTTAATTCCTGCCCCCGGACCCACCACAGCCATTGAAGGAGTTGTTCAGTATCCAGGGTCAAGTCACATCAAGGTCTCTCTGCTGAGTACACAAGCAATGCTACGAATGTAGCTCCACAGGACTGGTGCACCCCAAGATGAAAACACGTGTGATCACTGAAAAGTGAGCAAGCTTTCTGCCCCCCCACCCCAACCTCATTCCACTTTCCATTTCTGCTTTCCAAAGGAAAACTTGACCACTGCCTGGAAGGGATTGGTGCAGGCTGGAAATGAGAGATAGCCACCCAATTCTAACCCCTTGTGTCAGCTTGCTCAGGAGTCAACTATGAGATGTCAGGGTCATCTTTGCACTTATGGACACTGGCATCAATCCAGAACAGTGCACCAGGAACCCAGAAGTCTGGTGTTGCAAGAAAAAGGAGACACCTGAGCAATTTGGGGCCATTGAACAAAGCTCTGGAATGCTCTGGAGTGTATGTCCCCACATATCTCAAAATTTCCTTCAGGTCTCATTGACAGTTAACAGTAAAACTTGGGGCATGCCACTCTCAGCAATGAGTTTCAACAACTGAAAGTCTGGAGCAATATGAGGAAAGAAAGGGCGCTCTCTGTTTTGCATGGATGGGGAGTTGTGGGATGTTTAACTTGGTGTAAGATTTTTTGTCCCATCTCAGACAGCAGCCAGAAAGCTGGAGTCTAAGAAGAAAGCAGGAGAACCAAGTTGGTCCTTGGATATGGACTAGCACGTGGCCTGAAGACTATGCAGTCCTCCATTTTATAACACTAACTGCATTGTAAATCAGAACCTGCCTCTGCATCCAGAGCAGCACAAGTCACTCATGAGTCAACTGCAACCTTTTTACTGATATTATTCCTAATTCTTCAGTGGATTTGGAGCAGAGTCAATAATACATTTTGTTTTTCTCTTTCTCAGATAAAAAGATCCAAATAACACTGAGTTTTCAGCTCTTGATGGGATCTGGACAGCAAGGAGCAGAAAAAGGCTTTATTTCAGGGAAGATCCAGCAGACAATCACTGACAGTGATCAATGGGTTCTGAAGCAGAGAAAAGGGAAGATCAGGAACACTGATCTCATTTGGCATGCAGACAGCATCTCTGGTTCCCCACATGTCCAGCTCAGTGGCAGAGTGATGAGTAAAGGTCACCCTGGTGACCCCAGTCTGGGTAATGTCCCCATGCGGTGCACTGACACACAGACCTGTACAATGAGCTGTCAGAGGAGAAAAGAGTGGACTCTTCTTCACATTCAAATTGCACTGTCAAAAACTTCAGGCAGAAACACCATTTTCTGTTCTAAATCACACTGCTCAGCGCAGGCTGAAAAAACCTGGTGCTTGGAAGGCTTCTCAGGGCCTTCTTTTAGTAAAACAACAAGGAATTCTGCACCAATTCCCCCAATGAAAAATAAAAAATAATCATAGCTTATACAGTAAGATTAATTGGATGAGATTATGCAGAAGCATAGCATCATTTATAAAAATTATTCTTAATAACTACAGAATTACTTCAGGAATGAGATCCTTAATAGAGGTTGCTGAAATCATCCTGGAGAAGTCAATAACAATACAAATATCAATTTTTCAGTCACATAGCATAGTCAACAAAGCACTGCAGACCCTAAAAGGTCTCTCTTTGGCTGCTGGAGAAAGCTCCAATGAATCCCTTGGTGGAAGTCATCTGTGATCTCTTGATCCAGTAGGCCAGGCCTGGGAGACACCCCAGAGCTTGTGCAGCCTGTGTGCTGCCTGTGTGCAGCCTGTGTGCAGCCAGTCTGAGCATCAGAGAGCACAACTTTGAGCTCTGGACTTTGTGTTTCCTTATGCCAACAGCAGGACAAATCCCACAGTGCTTAGCCTTGGCAAACCAGACCTGTTCTTGGACCTATCACAAGGTTCCTCCTCCACATGCCCCTAGTCCCCCACCCCTGTGTCATTCCCACCACCAGCTGCCCCATTACCTGAGTACCTTTGATCCCTGTGAAACACTTCTGCAAGTAGCCGGGCATACCCATAAGTGCCCTCTGTTACTGCTCGCTTCCAAACATTTTTACCATTACCAGTCATTGTCACTGGGAGCAGAGGCTGAGCTCAGGTGCTGCGGGGAGAATTTCAGAGCTCACTGCACAGATGCTTGACACTGACCTTCTACACATCCTGCTAAACATGGAGAGTACATAGCCCTCTGATGGCATTGTCCCTTTTCCTGATACTCCAGGCACAGAGACAGCCCTTGCTGCATCACTTCACAACACTCTCTGTGGTGAGTCACACTACCATTCATAGGATGTCCTGTCCTAGAAGGTACATGGCATGGTGGAAGGGGCTTTGGAATTTCACACTACTTGGAAAATCCAGGCTCTTCCCTCTGGATGTATTGAAAGGACCATGAAAACCCTCTGGGCAAGCAGGATCTGAAGATATACCTAGTGCCCATCTCTTCTGGGGAACCTAAACCTACCTGGAAGCCTAGCCTGCAGACTCAGGCATGGCAGAAGCAGTGTTTCCATCTCTCAGAGGCTGGAGCAGAGCTGCACTTCTGGTTGGACCAGCCAGAACATTTCTGCTGCAGGAGAGGAAGTCACAGTACACTGCACCCAGGAAGGGCTAAGGATGAGCTGCAGCTACTAGCCTTACAAACACAGGTGTCTAAAATATCCTCTAAAATGTGATTAACCTGTGTCAAACCCAACTGCTGGGACACAAGGGAGAACAGGGTCCCTTCTGTGCTTTCCTAAACCACTGGAAAAGGCTCTCTGCAAACTGTCCCATAGCACCCTCCTTGGAAGATCAGGCTGAAGCCGCTTGCCCTACGTGTTCACTTTTCATTATGATTAACTCCTCCGTCACGGAGAGGGACACAAGCATCCATCTCCGCTCGGCCAACCGGAATCACTGGCCAGCACACCCCGTGCCATTTATCACCAACACTTACATGGGAGAGGATGACAGCAGGTGCCATTTGTGTCAGCATCGCCGCGTGAGCCGACTGATTAATTAAAGCCACGCAGCCCCCAGGCTGCAGGGAGGGCACGGAGTAGCAGGAGGGATCGTTTGTTAGCTCTCTCTTAGCACTTGCTGTCTCCTTCAAAGGCCCTTTGAGTAGAAGTACACAAATCCTACAGAGCCTTTGGGACATAGAGGGTACTGTCCCCAGAGAATGTCTTTTGGGGGTCACTCTTGGTGGAGTGCCATACCCCAGGAGGGAGCATGAGGGCTTCCACAGACTCACCCCACCTCCTGCAATCTTGTTTGAAAACATGCTGCTTTAAAAGAAGGGACAAAAAGGAAAAATAATCCCAGCAAACACCGAGATAATGAATCGATTGCTCCACATCCTGCAAATCAGGAACCTCTATTATTCACGGACCAGAGCCGATGGGTGCAATACCATTTCTTTTTGTTCTCACATTACAATTGCATCCATCCAGTTTCACCAGCCCTCCCATGACCCTCAGTTCAACCAATTCCAGTAAGTCTGGACAGATTCTTATGTAAGTGAGACCAACACCAGACCCTGCTATGCAAGTCCCCAAGCTGTAAGGACAGACCCCAAAGTGCTTCTTGCCTATTTTCAGCTAGGCTGGGTTTTGTAACTGCATGAACCTCAGTGACATGATATGTCACACAAGGGTTGCCTGAGGGAAAGAAGTCATTTGGCTATGAGGCAGGTCTGACTCACAGGGGATGAGGCTACACTGCACTGGAGGAGCCATCCATCCCTGGCACAGAGATGCTGACCTACTTCCAATGGTGCCGTCGTTGCACACTCACCCACAGCCAGGCAGCTTTCCTCACTGCTCTGAGATGAAAACCTCTTCCTGATCCTGACCACTGCCCAAAACCCTTTCCCATACTTTGAGACTGGGAAGTAAAAGATACATATTGCTGTGGCAAGACATCAGCCAGCTCCCTGCTGCTTTTCAAGACTTGCTTACGTCTTGCTGGAGCAAAGGGCACTGGTTTCTCTATTATGTATGTGCAATCCAAATACAGAGATTTCCTGAACTTTTAGGACCCCAGAGGTATTGCCTATTTCCCAGGCTCAAAATAGATCATTGGCACAGTTTAAAGGTGGCTTGCCTCAGATCTTTAGCCTGCCAAGTAACATTATTTCAGTGAACAGCACTGCAGCGCTCACTCCTCAGCAGTTGTGCACATGTCCTGCCCTGGTCCTACATCACACCAAGCTAGAAGGAGCCTAAACGAAAAGCTTTAAAGTGATTTTGCTGAACACTGACTGTGGATCTTTCACTGGATTGGCCAAGAGGAAAATACAGATTTTCATGTTATCAAATACCCTTGCTGACCCCTAATCAGTTTTCTAGGACATTGCAACCAAGACCTCATGGAAGAGGACAGGAGCAGCCGAGTTGGTAAATTCCCTGTGCTCCCCAGCAGTGGTGCCAAGGACACCATGGTCAGGGTCAGGATGAAAGACCAACATCTGAGCTCACTGAAGAGCATTTACCCAGATCTGTTCCCCTGTACCCGCACCTCTCAACCTTCTGAGTCTGAAGGATACTACAGGTATCAACTCGGCTGTTCTGCAGAGAAAAGAATTGTGTGGGGTTAACGCACCAAAGCTGTCCCATCAGTGAGGAGGGCCAGCAGAGCTCCCCCTTAAAGCAGAATGGGCATTAGCGATGCTCCCTGAAGTCTTGTGCAACCTTGTGTGCCAGGTGTGACATGCTGGTCATTAGCCACTTGGAATCCCCATCATTTTTAGGAGCATAGATGAGGGAGTTGGCCCTAGAGCACCATGTTCCACCTGTTGACTTGTCTGACCAAGGAGACAGGAGTCAGACAGCCACAGAGGCTGAGGCACTGCAGATGCAGGTCAGGGGACACCTCATAACTTGTATCTAAAACCAAAAGCTCAACATCTGCATGCCCTGTTGGGCACTGTAATTGAAGCTGGGGGAAAAAAACCCACAATTTTTTAGCAACTATCAAACAGAGCAGCTGGAGAGATGATTTGCTGCACCTCCTCCACTGTCCCCTCCTGTCCATGAGCAGCAGACAGGTCCCGTTGTGCCTGGGGAGGAGGAAAACATACCTGGGCTGCTCTGTGCAGCACTGGCCTTGCACATGGGCCAACAGAGCGGCCAGGAGCAGCAAAGGCACAGGTGGCATTTGGATAATGCTGACAGGGCAGTGGGTTTTCCAATCAAACATAGGGTTAAACACAAAGGCAGAGTGCTCTACCCTCTTGCCATCTCCCTCCTGTCTAAAGAACAGATCTTCCACAATGTCTGTGCCCCAACGATGGAGTAAAGGCCCTTCCACTTCTCACTACCTTGCAAAGCTTGGGCCTTCATCCATGCACCGGTTGCCTCACCGTAGCTGAACCAGTCCCAACTTTATCTATGTATCCTGCAGACTTTGCTGCCATCTACAGCCCCACAACTCCCCAAGGCGGGGACAGGATGGGGTGCACGTCCCATGAGAACCGACCTGGTGATTGCTGGCCCCTGCTTGTAGTCGTCCCTGTCCTCCCCACTTCTTCCCCCACAAAGCTCCCCCCAGCCACCGGCTGAATAATGCATGGGCAGTAATTTACTTCAGGCAATTCGCCCTTTTTTGTCTGCAGGTTTAATCATTGGGAGATAAATCTCCCCCATCTCTAGCTTCCCGGACGAGGAATCGTTAGGGGCCAGACCTGCAATTTATTATATTTTGGCAGAAAGAAGGTTCAGCCGCTCTGGGATGGGGCGAAAGAGGAAGGAGCTCTCACAGAGACCATGAATTAATGCTGCTAAATACTCACCTCTAATCCCATGCATTCGTAAGCGGAATGATTGCAGTTAAATGAGGAACAAGGAGAAACCGAGGCAGTGGGTACTTGCATGAGACTCTGCATGGTCAAGGCCAGGCATACCCCCCATAATACTCCAAATTACTTAACGCTGCAGCCGGGTGCATTGCCGCATCACTCTCCCTTCAGCAGCATGTTGTCACAGTACCACCCCAGCGTAAAAATAACAACCACCATTAACTCCTATAGAAAAAACCTTCTCATTAGGTTTCCAAATGTCCCAGGGTGGCAGCAAATATTGACCTACCTGAAGAGAAAAGGGCAGGAGGCTCTTCAGGATTAAACTGGAGGCTGGAGTTCAACTCTGCAGTAACAGCACCCATGCAGAGATGCTGGTGCTGATGTACAGGAAATAGGTGCTCTCATCTCTCTTGATATGCAAGGCATACATGGCAAACTTAGGAAATTAACCTTTATGTAGTAAGTGATATTCCTTTTAAAATCCAAAGCATGCACTTTAATAGTACACACTATAAAAGCATCAGGATGAGAATAGCAAGGTTCCTGATGTGTTCAGAGAGCAAATAAGAAGTCAGACAAATTTCTGTTTTCAGTGAAAACTACCCCATCTTTTTTACACATTTTTCCTTTCCCCTTCCCTTTCCTTTCCTTTCCTTTCCTTCCCTTTTTCTGGATGAGCACTGTCTATTTAACCTGGGCATCAAGACAAGTCAGGGGTGAAAAGAAACTATATCCCTACATCTTTATGCCCTGAGATTCCCAACACATCCTACAGCATTCGAACATAGCTCAAGATTGGCAATTTCAACCACTTGATCACAACACAGGCCTGCATCAAGATGACAGAAGAAAGAAAGAAAAGAAGAAAACTAAAAAAAACCAAAACAAAGAAGTTAGTCATAGAGCCAGGAAATCTCTTCACATGAAAGTCAGTGCCCACTCAGAGGGGCTTTAGATCCCAAACTCAGAATTACAAGGTTGGAAAAGACTTTTAAGATCATTAAATCCATGACCAGCCTTTTCAGCAGCCACACCACATTAGAATTTGGAGAACTTGTCATGAAAGCACTGCAAAGCTGCCAGGGTAAAGAAGGCAGACAGCTGGAGAAATTATATCCTACATATAATATATATATACACATATATATATATGTGTGTGTGTGAAACCATATGATTCTATGATATCCATCAAGTACACGTAACCATAGCTAACCTGAAGCGATGCTGAAGAAATGTAACACCAAAAGGGGGAGCACATGTTATGGGAGAGAGGAGTTTACACAGCACAAATACCTACAACGCGAAATGAACCCAACCTGCCCGATGTCATTGTCCCAAATCCCCACAGTAATCAGAGCTTTAACCATGTTCACAGAAGCATCAATAGCTGTCAACAGCTTTTGTCTATTGCTGACCCATTCCTAGAAATAAGGTGAGTTATGTACCAACATGCCATACAGAGTTAAGGCAAAGGCCAATAATCCAAAGGAAAATTAAGCCAGGATGAGGAAAAAAAAATTTAAAATCTCTCTGAGGTACAAAACTCTGCAAAGTGCATAGGTCTTGGACTACACAGGAAAACCAACACAACTTAGCTCAGCAGTGCACTTGGAGACATCTGAATTTGTGTACAGGCCATTCCTCCAGCACAGAGCAAGTGGGCACAGCAGCCAGTGCTCCCCCTTCACCAAATGCTACCTCACCTCTTTGTTACTGCTGGTGATTTTCCGGAGGATCCCTTTTGTTTGCATGGTCCTACCTGGCTGCCTAGACTATCTCCACATGACTGCATCTCTGCTGGGTCATAGTATTTTTCACTGAAAGAGTTGGGATGTGGAACAGGCTGCCCAGGGAGGGGGTTGTGTCACCATCCCTGGTAAAAGAAACATAGATGAGGTACTTAGGGATATGGTTTAGCATAGGACAGGAATGGTTGGACTCAATGATCTTAAAGGTCTTTTCCAACCTTGTGATTCTGTGATACTAACTATCTGCTGCTTTCACAGCTGACCACACTGGGATACTGTTTTTACAAAGGCTATGGCTTAAAAGGCTGCAGAAGGCAATAACTGCGGGGGAGCCCCAGCCTTCTCTAGGAAAATCTGCCTACAAGCTTATTGCTCCTCTAAGTCTCTCTTCTAGAGCAGCTTTTTCTGGTAAATAAACACATTTTCATTTCCAGACGAAGCTTTTTCTTGAACTATTTGCACCACTTCTTACTACTGGTCCCTGAATTAAAATGTTCTTTTGTCTTACTCCTCCAAACCTGTGTCTACGCTTCCAGAAAACAGTTTCCGTACTCTCTCTTCAGAAAAAAGTCCTGTTTCACCAGTGTGAAGCTGAGCATTCTCCACTAGATCTCCAGCAAAGATTGCAAAAAGCTTGTGCAACCATCAGATCTTGGGAGATCTATCTACAACTGGCAGCCAAATCCAAGTGAGAACAATTTGAATCTGAGCTAAGCCCTTGTCCTGATTTGGTCTAAACTGAGCTCCAGATTCAGACACTTGCTTATCTCCTTTCCTCTTCTGAGAAACAAGAGAGGAAGGGAATCTCTTGATGGGTTCTCTTGATGGCCGTCAAGAAGGCACTCATCCTTGTCTGATCCAACATAATCCATCTTCTTCATTTTGGTCTCTCAGGTGCCAGCATGAGTATCTCACCTTTACAAAGGAGGAACTTCTGATTTCCTAGTGATATGGGCAGAATCCAAGGGGGCTTCCCGGAGAGGTGGTGGAGTCACCGTCCCTCGGGGTGTTCAAGGAAAGGTTGGATGAGGTACTTGGGGATGTGGTTTAATAAGTAATATAAGTAGTAGGGGGTGGTTGGACCAGATGATATTGGAGGTCTTTTCCAACCTTAATGATTCTGTGATTATATGTTGAATCTCCAAGTCCCTTAATCCACGGGTCAGAACAGTGAAACCTCTCTGGAGAAAGCCTAGTAACATGACTCCCGTCAAATGGCTCAGTACCACCCTACCAGTGAGGTGTCTGCATACCAGTGTTAGATCCAGAATCAAAAACCTTGTGCATGCCCCTGCTCAAGCTCAGAGGCACAAAACCAACAGGAAAACATGAAAACAGAACTGCATCTGCACCCAGCACACCATCGATCTCAAGGTACAAGCCAGGCTTGCAACAAGATCAAGGCAAAAATGGTTCAGTCTGCTCCCCCAGCAATCCTACTAAAATTCAGAGCACACCAAAGCTTGTTACTCCAAACTCATTACTCTGGTGGCCATTGCCTCTCCTCCCTGGGACACACAGGGACTCCTTACAGCACCAGGTCAAGGGGAGGCTTGAGCACCATGATTGCCCTCACTATGGAAGTGCTGGTGGGCTCCCTTACATGGTTTGAACTGAACCAACCATCCTCCTCCCAGGCAACATCTGGGCACAGTTCAGGTAACACTGTTTTCTCAGGAGTGTTTGGATAAGCCCTCTCTGTTTGGGAGAAGACAAGAAGAAGGAGTTCTAGTCATGACATCTGGCTAATTAGAACCCAGGTATCACCCGGTCTTTACCTTTGCTGCTAACCTGTGAGCTCTCACTCTCTTCCCATAATTACTGTACACCAACACTGCTAACATCCAATGGTAAGAGCCCAAACCCCGTGTGGTTGAGGGGTGGGTTTTAAAACACACTAGGCAAGAATTTAGAACAGTTTGCAATAGCAAGACCCTGCAATACCCTCCCGTATGATTGAAAAAATGAGTAATTGCTGAGTACATGCTTAACAAATGCTGTTTCTGGGACTGTCAAGTTTTCCTGATTAAGTTTGCAACAACCTCACAGATTCTTTCATTCTGGACACTTGTTCTTCAAAATCTCACTTAAGCTATAGATGATTGGACAGGTGTCAGGTCATATGAATTACCTCCAGCTTCCATTCATTAAAGTGAAATAAGGACTTCAGGGTCAGTGACGAAGACAAGAGGAAGACTCATTAGCCCATTTGACCATATGCGTGTTGGCATTTGACACTCCTCTGTATATAGCAAAAAGAGATTCAAAGATACAAGAATATAATTTCATTGCATCCAGTGAAAACCGTCTGCCAAAACCCCTAGATTTCTTATATCACCAATTAGCATGATAATAATTTGTGCTCAAGTAAACCATTTCTTTTTACTGAAGCAAACATACTTTGAACTAAAGAGGAAAAAAAATACCTCCCTTTTACGTTTATTCTCTACCAGCTTAATTTGCGGCAGAATTAAGACTTCCAGATTTTCAACAATGCTTGGTATTTATGGAACCATTCAATGTCTCTAATTCTGTAGCAAGGCTGTGTGTAAAATGCTGTCATAAATCCTTTGCTGATGTAAATTTTCATCACTTCATTAATTCCATGTTAAAAAAAGATTGGTTGATTTTTGCTATGAGAATGACTGGCCATAGATTTAGCTGCTAGAAAGCTGGTTGTAGGAAATTTGTTGTGCCAGGTAGTAAGATTGGCAAAGTTAGGAAGGCAGAGAAAAGCTTTCTGCACCTGTAGTAACACTCCAACCTGATCTGTAATTTAATTCATTTATAAAAGCAGAGAATCTACATTTATATCCTCTGGGAATCAGACAAAAATAATAATTTATTTCAAGCATCAGACCTAAAGAAAGAAAAAAGAGTATTTTAAAATTGGATGGGGAAATCTATCAGGCAATAAGATATTTACAGTGATTTCATTCATATTTTCCAACTCACATCAGGGCAAATCAAAGCACGTGGTGCTTTGGCTTTGTAGAAACATTGTCTCCCAAAGGTTCCTACTGGAAAAGCTGTTTGGGCCATAGTCGCATCCACATCAGGATTGAAGAGTCCTTCTGCACAGGAACCCCACAGCTGCAGGTGGCTGGGTAAAATATCTCAGCCAAATATTTCAGCTTAGGTACAGGCTTCTGAAGTTGTCCCATATCTTGTTGAGGATGCCAAGTCAGAACTCCAATTCATGTACACTTGCCTGCACAAAGCTGAATAAAATCAAGGAAGTCTCATTACTGCTGTAGCACTTAGAGATCTTCATCATAAACCAGGAAAGCATTGATCAGATTTCCATTAGATGGAAAGACAGCAAAAAATTATGAAACATCAACTTGCTTTGGAATAAATTCCACATACTAGATTTTTCTTCATTTCCACAGACAAAAAGGACTCTTTCATTCCAAAGCAGATCGGTTCTCTGTAGAAGTTTTCTTCCCTGAGCCAATCAAATCAGTAGGAATTTCTTTTCTTTACAGGAACAGAGCGACGCTTTCAAGGAGCCATACAACATCAGGACAGGAGGGGGTGTGTCACCTGGGAAACAGCAAGTTCTACAGAATGTCCTGGCAATGATAAATCCTTTTGCATGTGCAATGCATGTGCTTTTTCAACTATTAACATTCAGTAAGGCTGCTGCTCTCACCCATAATCCTGCCCTGGCTTCACCCCTCAAAACCTTAGTACAACCTACATCAAAACCACAGATCAGAGAGGAGCATTGTTACTAAAGGCAAAGAGGCTGCTGAGGTACTAAGGATTAAATAATTCTTCCTAACAAGCAAGCAGATTGTTTATAAAGTCAAAAGCTGTAGGGACTGTTCAGTATTAAGAGTTTTCTTTCCTCCTTGCAGAGTACGAGGCACATTCGATGTCATGCAATCACGAAGCCCAATCTCAGCTGTGACCAGATTGTGAATGATTGCATTGGAAACCGCTGGCAGGAGGGTATTTATCTCCGAGGCTATGATTATTATCATCGGCTAGTTAAGAGCACGCTGTTTCTTTCCCACATCTGTTATAGATGTCGATGGCAAATGTTTAGCTCTTGCCAAGAAGCTCTTGCTTACAGCTTGAGAAGTTTAAGATCCAGGCTCTGCTGGTCTCAGCAGCGCGAGGTGCTACACAGCCCATCCTCCTTCCAGATCTTCATCCAGAGATTTCCAGCTCCACAGTGGCTGGCTCAGACCTCCAGCAGGCCACAGACGAAACCACCCCACCCAGTCGCCTTTGAATCAGGCCTGTCATTTCTGGGTTTGCGCAAGCACGTGCGCACGTAGGAGCAGAGCAATGCCAGTGATGGGAGGTTAGCATCTCCCTTCGCACGCGCCCAACCACTGAAAAGGACTGACACATGTTTGCGTCACTAGAGGAAATAAGCAGTGGCTTGGACCACAACAAACACTTGCAGTCTGGCATCCCATTGGAGACCTTGTGACTCGTGTTGTCCCCACAAGACAAGAACCCCCTCTTTGTATTTGCCCACCCCGCACTGTAACAGGGGCCTGAGGCCTTCTTCAAAGGCTTCACATCAGCAACACAGGCGCAAAATAAAAAAGCAAGAGCTGGCTGTTCTCCAAGGATTCATCTTGCTGATGTCTCAGCTGCGCCAGTTGGAGTTGGTTATGGAGGAAGAGCTGCAGAAACTACCATGAGTGCTAAAGGGATTGGAAACGTCATGTATGGCGTAAACAGGAACTGCAGATTTACAGCAGGACCCGCTTGATCTTTGTGGTGTGGGAGAAGACCTGTTGCAGTTTGCTTCAACACAGCCTTCCTCTTCCTCAGGCCAGGAGGCAATACTCAGAACCTGCTAATGCAGATGGCACAGGGGTAAAAAGGGAGACATTTCTAAAATATTAGATGGAACTTAATCTGCGGAAGAAGTTTTTTACATTGAGGGTGACAGAGCCCTGGCACAGGCTGCCCAGGGAGGTTGTGGAGTCTCCATCTCTGGAGATATTCAAGACCCATCTCGACACCTACCTGTGCGACCTGTCCTAGGGAACCTGCTTTGGCAGGGGGGTTGTACTCAACAATCTCTTGAGATCCCTTCCAACCCCTGTATACAATTCAGTGAATTGCTATCTTCTGCCAAAATGGACAGGTTGCTTTTCACGTGTGTCCTGGTTTCAGTCAGGATAGAGTTAACTTCATTTGTAGCAGCTGATGAAATGCTGTGTTTGGGAGTTAAAATGAAAGCAGTGCTGATAACACTCTGATGTTCTTAGTTGCAGTCAGACAGTCAAGGACTTTCTCAGCTTCTTCGTATTTCTCTATTCTTGAGAAAGGAGGGGCGAAGCCAGGACAGGTGACCCAGATGGGCCAAAGAGAGTATTCCATGCCAATTACGTCCTGCCCAGGATAACGGGGGGCTGAGGGGAGGAAGAAGAGGGGCGGTGGCGGGACACGTGCTTCTTGGAGGGACGGTCGGGTTCTGGGACAGCTCTGGGTGGTACGGCCTGAGTTGTACCACCTGAGGTACGGCCTGCATTGTGTATCAATAGTTTCATATTCTTTCGCTCTAAAGTCCTGTTAGCATTGGTATATTTTATCTTTCTGTTATCTTAGTAAACTATCCTTATCCCAACCCACGGGCCTCTCAGTTTCTTGGTTTTGGAGTTATTTGCCCCTTCCTTTTCCCTTCCCTTGTTTCCCCCTTTTTCCCTCTTCCCCTGCTCTTTTACTTTAAGGAGCAGGCAGCTGCGTGGATCTCAGCCCACAGCCGGGGTGAAACCACGACAACGTGTTTTCTCCCTGATCTGGGCCAGCTCTTCCATTCTTAGCCTGTTTCCATAGGCAAGGTCAGGACCCCAGGTTTGGGGCTCACACCTACTACAACTACAATAACCAACTTGAAACCAGGCTTGGGAAGAGAAGACCCTGTGGACTACAGGCTCAAACACAAAGTTACTTCAGGATCTCAGACCCATGTTAACCCCATCCCCGAGAGCTGCCTGCATCTAGGTACGCAGACATCCTTGGGAGGCTGCATGTTTCACTGTGGTGGGACAACTCCCTGCCTGACATGCAGAGGTAATGTGAGTCCAGTCTGGGTCTTTTTAAAGGGGTAGTAGATATAAGCAGGACAAAATATTTTGTGTCCTTCCCTAAGACACATTCACGTGCCTTTGCTAGAAATGTCTCCCGCATAGATGAGCAGTTTCTGAATGTCCTTCTCACTGCAGCACTCACACACTCCAGATAACTGACCAGTCCTAAGGGACAGGCAAGGCACAGCTCTCAGACATCTTTTGGAGCCTTCCTTTGTTCCCCTGAACATGTACCCTGCAGATCCTGGCAGTGCTCATGTGCACAGAGCATCACCAGGAATTTCATGACATGAAATGGGAACACACTGACCTTCTGGATGCTTTATACTCTGGTCAGCACCAGAGAGAAAACAAATCAGTCAAAAATATGATCTTCTTGGGAGACCAAAGATGAAAAAGAGTAAAATGCACCATTTAAGTCCAACAGTTGTTACCAAACCCAGACATCTCTCCTTACCTCCCTGCCACTGATTTATGAATCGGATGCCTCATCCTCTGGACAGGCGCACACATGTTTCACATTGACATCGGTTTTCTTTCCCACACATCTCCGCAGTGGAAGGTGACTATTTGAACTCATTAATTCACCATACAAAGAGGGTATGTTCCCTTAGCTGGGGTCCTACAGAGCTCAGGTTAAAGGCAGGAGAGTGAAAAAAACTCCTGGTTTGGGGGAAGGACAGGAGGAAGAAAGAAAGCACGTGAAAAGGCTATACTTTAACCTGGTATGACTTGCCCTGTGCTCATCCACAGCATATGGTGTACACGTGATTTGAATGCAGAAAAATAGCTCATTACTTCATGCAAACCAAGCTGAGCATGTAAGTAACTCTGGTGGGTTCCCAAGTCAACCTAAGCTTGGAGATGTAACTGCTGCGGCTGTTTCTTACCAAAGATACCCAGAAGACTTCTGTCTCTCATGCAACATTTCACTGCATCACAAACCCTCAAACAGTTTAAATAGATGTGGCTCATATCAACTAGGCTGAAGTAAAGCAGATTTCCCTTGGCGTCCCCTCTGCCTGACCTCATCTGAGGGCATCTCTCCTCCCTATCATCTTTCCATCCTTGGGAGGTCCCACATCTGGTACACTGGCAGCTTCTGAGAAGTAAATGAGGCTGCTTTGCTCTTCATTTTAACAGCACACGTTTTGTTCTCAAAGAGGTGAGGACTTGTCACTGAGGTGAGGTGCAATACAGTCCTGTAGGTAAAGTGCAAGGTCCTGGCATCCAAGTCCCTGTTGGTCCCTGCTCTATACCAAGTGTTCAAGCCCCATCTGTGCTCCATCACCATGGTGTCTGGGACCACATAAAGCACTTCTGGTCATATATAGAGGTTAAAAGGACACTCACAGCTCATGCATAATGTTCTCCATTCCAGCTCCCCAGGGAAAGCAAGAGATAACCTGGCAAACTTGCACCAGCTCCAGACTTACCCTTGGATATCACTAATTTTAGAGGTTGGGAGTAAGTCTGTTTGTAGCAAGCAAAGAAATAAAGAGAAAGAAGCAGCAAAAAAAAAATGGTAGGTGGATGCATTTAAGGAAATAAATACATGGTTAGAAGTAATTCCATGGTCAAGAAGTAAGTTTTTTCCAGGAATTTTATGGAAGATTATATATATATATAAAATAAACCAGAGAAAGAGGAATTATTTTTATTAAATCTAAATATATATGCATACACACACACAAATATATATATTCACTTCTTTGTTAAAACCCCTAATGCATGAAGAGTGCCTCCATCCCCCAGTGAACTTTGGGGTTCTTATTTCACAAAACAATATCTGTGACCCCAAATTGTGATGGAGATTACTTGCATTCTTTAAGACTCTCAGTGCTCTCAGCTCCCACTGACAGCCCTCTGCAACTGACTGCAAAGCCGGCTCATAATTAGTAGCCATATGCCAGGGACGGAAAAAAATCTGTGCCAACAATTACTAGAATGCAGTAAGATTATTTCCAAGGGATTTTGAGAAGCATCCAGAGAGAGGGAGACCTGATTCATTTCTCGCATTTCGCTTTTGGCAGGAAGAAGTGGGGAAAAGGGGTTAGACTGAAACTGCCAAGTAGAAAAAGAAAAGGATAAACCTGACGTGCAGACATTGGGACACAGTAGGGCACATGAGGAAAACATTTGTGTTCCTTCCTCATCACTTCCCACTGCTGAAAACCTCAGTTGATGGAAATAATCAGTCCCCTCTTTGGCTTCAGTGGCCTTGTGCTGGTTTGCAACACCTGAGGATGGGACACAACAGTTTTTGTTCCCTGTGAACATCGACAAAGTTACATAAAAATTCAATAAAATGCATTTTTAAATTAATGGGGTTTGAACTACGGCCTATTTGGGGAATTTATTTTAAAACTCTATAGAAGAATTGGAGGTCTAACATCCCACTGGGATAACGCTGTTGATGGTGCTGCTATTCACATGAGCCTATAAAATAGGCATTTTAATCTCTCCCTCTCCCGACCTTGTGCTTAAGGTATTACAAGGGTGGGTGATAAACAAGCAAATAAATTCTTACGCTCAACAAGCAAGGGATCCTCGCTGCCCTGCTGCCTCTGAGCTTGAGTATTATCTCAGGCAATCAAAACTTTAAAGGGAGAAAAGTCAGCTGCAGCAAAACCGCCGGCTGTGAAAGCGGCGTGTGTCCTCGCATCCATATGGCTGAAGCATGCTGAGAAGGGAAATGCCTGTAGCCACTGACACCAGCTCACAAGGGGCCAATTCTCCCAGCACAGCACTGAATTACAGGAAAGAAATGTGTGCTGCACAGCTCGGTACAGTTACCTTCATAAATGGAAAACCCTTGCCTGGAGACATGGGTTAATCCCACAGGACTCGTCTGGGAGACCACCATTAGCACAACGTGGGCTGGAGGAGCTGTCATCCCCATCCTTCCCGGGTCCCACGGCCATTCTTTCTCTAAACCTGAGATAGCTCTTGCTACAATGCTCCCACAGATGCTCTTTCTTCACTGAGGCAAGCGGACATATAAACAAGAAGGTGAACCCAGCAAACCTCGCCGGACCTTGCCATTAAATCACAGTCAGGAATTCAGCAACAATGACCTGCCATTTCTTTATCACCTGGAAATGAACCCGCTCTCACAAACAGCCACAATTTTGAATCCTCCCACTGAAAGCAAATCTGATAGTAAACACAGCCAAAATCCCAGGACAGGAACAGGCATTGGCCAAACATCACAACAAATCAACATTCTCCTGCTGTCCCACCAGTCCGGTCTGCTTCCTGCAGCCTCACCACACCAGGGGACTTCTCATTGTAACAATAAGGGTAACCAGAGGTCCGGAGGGGTACAGTGCAATAGGCAAGGTAAAAAAACTCCAAGACAAACAGAGCCTGGGAGCCCTGCTTTCCCAGGTCAACATAAAAGGCATTTCACAGAATCACAGAATCACTAGATTGGAAAAGACCTTTAGGATCATCGAGTCCAACCGTTCCTGTCCTCTATTAAACCATATCTCTGAGTACCTCATCTACCCATCTTTTAAACACATCCAGGTGACTCAACCACCTCCCTGGGCAGCCTGTTCCAATGCTCGATAACCCTTTTGGTGAAGAATTTTTTTTGCTAGCATCTAATGTGAACCTGCCCTGGCACAGCTTGAGGCCATTCCCTCTCATCCTATCACCTATCACCTGGCTGAAGAGACCATCACCCACCTCTCCACAACCTCCTTTCAGATAATTACAGGCAGTGATAAGGTCTCCCCTCAGCCTCCCCTTCTCCAGGCTAAACATCCCCAGCTCCCTCAGCCACACCTCACAGGGTTTGTCCTCCAGCCCCTTCACCAGCCTGGTTGCCCTTCTCTGGACACACTCCAGGACCTCAATGTACTGCTTATGGTGAGGAGCCCAGAACTGGACACAGTACTCAAGGTGCGGCCTCACCAGTGCCGAGTACAGGGACACAATCACCTCCCTAGACCTGCTGGCCATGCTGTTTCTGATACAAGCTCTTCTAAATTTCTCTTCTAAAGTCTCCTAATTTACACTTCTGCAGTGTCCTCAAATGGCTGCAAAGCAATCCCAAGAGATCAGCTGTCTCTCCCTTACCTAGGGAAGGGTGCTAACCTCTGAAGCAAGCATGTGCATATACACCAGCACACACATATGCAAACAACCCCTACTTATGCAGAAGGAACCTCTAATGCTTTGTCTTACCAAGCATCCCTGGTGTCTTTTATTACAACACTACCAGTTTCCTAATGCTTTATGTCCTCGGATCCTGAAGGGAACTATTAAAGAGCCGGGGTGTGAGCCAGCATCCATTTGTGGATGAAGAATGCTAACGGCCGGCACCGCTGCGGCAGGAGGGGGTGTGTGGGAGTGGTGGCAGGTCCTGAACGACCTCCAGAGAACCAGGAGGTAGTTCAAAACACTGCTGCAGGGACATTATTCCAACCTCAGCCTGCAGTAAGGGCTCCCCGTGCCATTTCACAGTGCTGCAAATGTTCTCCCTCCTTAAAGCAGCAATTTCTGCTCCTCTCAGTTTTCTTGTACTGTGTTTAATGTCAGTGCCAAGGCTCCTTCTCCAAAATCTCTCAGACACAGCTGCAATACTTGCCAGATGTCTGGGGGAGCCACTGAATTAATACATTGGATACATAGGAAAAAGTCCTGTCTTTTTAAAACAACAGTTAAATTTCCTCAGAACTTCTTCCCCACCCCAAGGAGCAACTATCAACTACATGATGTGTCAGCTGGATAAAACCCATGCAGCTGGGACAAAACTGCAGGGCACGCCAGGTTTCTGTGCAGAACTACCACACTGAGGACAGGAAGATGCAGGATCCAGTGGTCTGAGGGGGCTACTTCATCCACAAGCTTTCATTTTGCAGTTACATATGCTCGCCTCCACTCTGGGGTCGGGATCCTCAGCCAGCAGATGCTTATTTAACTGATGGCAAGATCTTGGCAGGCAGTCTGACATTTTCGGAGGATAACTGCAGTTAAAAGCACAGCTCCACTTAATCACTTCAGTCGGGGCAGAATGACCCAGTGTTGTCTTCTGATCTGATTTATGAAATGATGGCATCAAATAGGACAAAGTAACTGGCTGCTACAGTGTCGATGACATGATGTTCCTGCAGAGCTCAAATACACAGTTTTGGGGAGAGGCAGAAGGAGAGCTAATGAAGCTGCAGAGACAGGGTGTCACACTTTCCTCAAGGACCCCAGCCTGGCACATTAGCAGCCCAAGGAACAGTATTTGGAGAATGCTGGGGTTTTTTTCCACAGGACAAAGTCTGGGCTTGGAAACTTGCATAATCCCTCTAAGGGAGAGCCTGGAGGCAAAAATAAATAAGTAAAAGGGGAGATGCAGTCCCAGTTCCTCTGTCTTTTGAATTCTTCTTAACTACTGTTCCCTCTCTCCAGAGAGGCCACCACCCCACGGAGCTCAGCACAGCATCACACCACTGACAGTTAACAAAGTCGGTTTCTTGCTGAGGCCCCTCCATGGTCCATGGTCCACTTCAGGGCTGGTACTTCAAAGAAGTCACCTCATGACTTCTTCCATAAACTCTAAGATACTCTTCCCATGGGATGCATAGGTTGAATTTGCAACTATCTGCTAAACCAGTGGTTTGCAGCCTGGACTTCAGCAAAGACTCTGATACTGTTTCCCACAGCATTCTCCTGCAGAAGCTGGTGGCTCATGGTTTGGAAAAGGTGGCTGGAAAGCTGCCTGGAGGAAAGTGACCTCAGGGTGTTGGTTGACAGCCAGGTTAACATGAGCCACCAATGTGTCCATGTGGCCAAGAAGGCCAACAGCATCCTAGCTGGTGACAGGCCTAGTGTGGCCAGCAGGACCAGGGAAATGATCACCCCCTTGTGCTGTGTGCAGTTTTGGGCCCTTCACTACAAGAAGGACATTGAGGTGCTGGAGTGTGTCCAGAGAAGGGCAACAAAGCTGGTGAAGTATCTGGAGGACAAGTCTTATGAGCAGCACCAGAGGGAGCTGGGATTTTTTAGTCTAGAGAAAAGGAGACTGAGGGGAGACATCATTGTTTTCGACAACTACCTAAAACGTGGTTGTAATGAGGTGGGGATTGGTCTTCTCCCTGGTAGCTAGTGACAGGACAAGGGGAAACAACCTGAAGTTGCATCAGGGGAAGTTTAGGTTGGATATTAGGAAAAACTTCTTTACTGAAAGGGTTATTAGGCAGTGGGACAGGCTGCCCAGGGAGGTGGTTGAGTCACCATCCCTAGAAGACTAGATGTTGTACTTGGTGACATGGTCTAGTGTTGGACCTAGTAGGGCTAGCTAGATGATTGGACTCAATGATCTTGAAGGTCTTTTCCAACCAAAATCATTCTATGATTCTTATGGTTTAGTTGACATGGTGGTGTTGGACAGACGGTTGGACTTGATGATCTTAGTGGTCTTTTCCAGTCTTAAAGATTCTATGATTCTATGATTCTATTACAGGTATGGACCAAGCAGTGATGAGATGCAAGAACTGGAAATGGATCTGTGTAATGCTTCAAGGAAAACCAAACTGATCAAAAAAGGCCTTTGCAGTTATCAACAGATATTTGACAATGTCTATGGAGAACGCGGGTGACTGGTAAATCATCACACAAAGCTCATGATTAATTTTTGTCATCATTGTTTTTCATTTAAAGCATTTGCAGTTACAGCTTTGCGCAAGAGCACAGTTCTGGTGATTCCACTGGTGCAAAACAAGCTGGTCTGCAGATTTTTCTCAAAACAGCACTATGGTGCAACCACCTAACACCACTGGTACACTGACTTCAGACTATGCAGTCCCACTGCTTCCAAGGGAGAAAAGAAGAAAAAGGAAAATGTCAGGATATATTCACACCAGAGTTTTGTGATGTCCTTGGTCTTTTGGACACTTACAACTCAAGTGTCTGTGCCATGAGTACATACAATGTGTCTGTGCTGGTTCAACTGTGGCCCTTCAGAAAAAGGCAACAATAAAAACCCAGAATTGATCTGACACAATGTGAATTATCTAAGAAATAAACATGGCCACCTAGGTTCTCCTAGTAGTCATGGGGAGAGAGAGATACTTTCAGAAAGACATTAATTCTGCCTAATGACATTAGGACAGAATGAATCAAGCTGTACACACATCTGTCTCTTTGCTATTGAGACAGCTTAGATGGGACTCCTGCTTCAGCATCATTCAAGGTAGATCTGACTAGCACAAGACAAAAAGACTTGCCTGAAATAAAGGTGGTTGGGAGAACCCATTACCCTCTAGACCTTTTTCATCTTCATGTCTGTACAACTAATTCCCTCCCACCTATACCACAGGGTGCCAGTGCATGGATCTCTGCCTGTCCAAGAGCACAAGGAGGCCAGGGCATGCTCTGGCCTCAGCCAACCCTGCCTCCTCTCATCACACCGCTCTGCTGCCCACCACACCAGGGGAAAAAGTCCCATTAATTTCAATAGATATTGCATCAGTCCTTTTGTCTGAAACAGCCAAGCAGTGAGACACAAGGACTAGGAACACATCCCATCCTTCCAGCACACCATTTTAAAGATCATTCCCTCCCAAATGGCTTTAAAATCCCCAAACAAACAAACAAGCCCCTCAATAAATCTTACTGGATTTTTCTAAAAGAATCAACGTATTATTTCTAATTACAGTCATTAATTTAAAGACCACAGTCATCAGGAGATTATCTAAATGAAGCTCTGAATAATGAGGGTCATGTCATGTCAACCACCAAATATTATGAAAGACAAGAGAGGAAAAACCTTGTTCATCCCAGTCAAAATAATAACCCTTAAACTGGGAACGACCTTTTCATGTTCTTGTTGCTGAATCTTCAGGTTTTGTGTCACAGAAAACCATATGGTGAGGTCCCTGCACGAGATGCCAGGCATTTCCAGGCAAACCGTACAGACTGCAGTACCATTAATTTAATCTTCCACTACTCCACTCTTCTCCTGACTGAAAAATCAATGCTAATAAGGAGCTTTGGGAAAAGGCTGTGTTGATGCCTCATCTTGTATGGACTAATTTTAACCTGCTATCAAATGACTAAGTGGCTTTAAAGAACCTATAAACCCAACAAAGAGATTTTTAAGTGTCTCTTTCCCAAATGGTGCTCTCTGCTGATGAAGACATCTAAATGCATGAGGACGGGTTTATGTGCTACCTCAGCCCCTCTGTCAGGAATGACAGGGATGGAGGCCAGAGCCTCGTGCTTCGGCCGCATCAGCCCCGACGCCTGCGTGCAGGAGAGCACCAGGCAGCACGTCCCACGAAGCAATTGCACGTAGTCAGAGGCGCTAATTGGGTCAGGATCAGCTGCAGCCGAAGGAGAAGAGCACGGTGCTATTTGCTCATCTGGATAAATTGCCTGCTACAGCAATAACTGAAGCCTGAAGAACAAGCGTGATTTTAAGGAGTAGTTAAGATGGGATAAAGAACGCCACCCTGAAGAGTCCCGGCTTCAGTCCTGAGCTGACCTGGTGAATCTGCCTTTACCTTCAAGGTCTTTGTGGAGGCAGCCCAGCAGGTCACAAGGCATCCAGGAAATCATTCCTCACCCCCAAGAGCTATGAGACTTGATTTTTCCGAGTCGCACATCTTTTCCCCCCAGCTTTTTGGCAAGCTTCCCATGAAAATTTGCTAGATGGCCACATTGCCCTACTTTAAATCATGCCACAATGCCTATTTCACCCAGGTACCACTAAGTCACACCCAAAAGATAACAGCTATGTGAAGTGGAACACTGTAGCTTTTTTAAAAACTTCATTTTATGACTAGTTGGTCCTTCCAGTCCATTTGCCTCTTCCATTCCACCCCGCATCCCAACGTGCAGCCACTAATCATGTCGACCTGGTGACTAGAGCAGCAATTCTCCAACTGCTTCTTTCTTTCTACAGCTCCTAGCACTGTGAGGGATCAACATTTAGATCAAATGTTCTGAGGTACCTTGATTTGTACTTAAATAAAAACAAACACATGAAAGATGCTTTACTTTCTGAAGATCCACCTGTCAACGTTGGAAAGCACCTACAAGTCTTGCTAGCAACCAGAAGGCCTCCTCCAGAGAGAATAGATTATTTACTGAATATTCATCAAAATTTCGGTTAGATGAAAGTTGTTTTCTCTTCTGTTCAGCAGCTTTGACCACTGAGGGAGATATGGGAAAGGATGGATCCAGGAATAAACATTGACTCTGTCTGAGAAGAAGCTGCCACCTTCTCACAAGAGAGCCCTTCTACTGCTGATTTCACAATTCCTCTCCGAACACAGTAACACATTTATAATAACGCCTGTTGTTAATACAAATGAGGAAAATAAAATACAGCAGTTTATCCCAGGTAAACATCACTGTCTTATTGCTGTGATAGGAGAGAGAAGGAAACCAAACTCCACTTCATCAAACCAACTTCTACCCCTGAGATCCGCCCTATAATATCAGCAAGATCTCAGCCATCACTAACCCAGAACAGGGAGTCTGGGATGAGGTTATCATCCCATCAGGACCCCATTTCACCCAAGTAGCAGCACACCTGGCAGAGACCAGTCCAGACACTACAAGGCTCATCCCAGAGGGACCAAGGTGTCTCAGAAAAGCTCTGTGCTCCGAGGAGAGGCCACCTACAGCTTTTCCCTTCCTTGTGAAGCACCATCCCTTCATACCTTGACCTGCTCCCGGATACCCTTTACGTGGGGTCACAGCCTACAGCTCACAGGGAAAACAGACAAGGCAATGGGCTTTTTGGCACCGTGTGTCAGCACTAGCATGATACTTGACTACCGAGTTACCAGAAAAATAACTGCTGGGTGTATGCATGCAGCTGCTGCACCCCCAGGCACAGAGAGGTGTACAGCCTACCGTGCATCTCCACAACGCTGACCTCCACATCTGACCCCATCACCTCAACACCAAGCAGTACCACACCTGTCTCCGTGACATGACTTACCTGCCTCAGGCCACACATGTTCTCCATCCTGCTGCTCCCAGGCTCTCCAAAATCCCATGTCATGAGCACGCCTGCATCTGACTCTTCAGCAGGGCAATGCTGGCAGCTCTGCCCTTGGGAACCACACTGTGCATGGAAGAGAGAGAGGGAAAGGGGCTGGGGAAGGGGCTGGTTCAACTGAGGTCTCAGACCTGAGATGGATCTGAGTCAGCAGCACATCACAGGTCCCATCAGGAGGGGCCTGTTCCTGCCTCCACACTTCAGGATTGCCCCCAGCAGAGATTATCAGCATGGCAAATGATCCCAAAGCGTGGTATCAAAGCCCAAGGTTGTGCTTTTCTTTGCTCCTGTCACAGTAAGTTACATGAAATGGAAAAACTATATATAGGAAAACTTTGTTGCTTTCTGGTAATTTCCCCAAACTCTCACTAGTCTTTATTTGGTCATTCTGCAGATCACTGCTTTCAGTCACCCTTAGCTCATCATGAGGCAGGAATACAGGATGACACTGAAAGATAACAAAACCTTGGCAAGGCTTGAGCCACGATTAGGCGTTTCGATGAGTAATGAGTATGACCAGAGTTACAGCAGTAATCATTTCAAATTATTTTTGAAATTGTGTCTCAGGAAAGATGAAAACTCCCGTGATTCGGGGCATTAGCTAACCTCTGATTACAGAGGGAGGGGGAGGAGTGGAAACCTTTCTGAGATAAGGGATAACTTGCTTCTTGCAGGGTTTCTTGGAACACCCTTGGTCCACCCTGGTCTGGTCATTGTCAAAATACTGAGCTAGAAGACTTGAGGGTCTAAGCAAGCTTAGCAGCTCTGAATTCCTAGAGAAGCAATTGTAACTTTTACTTTGCTTGCTATAGATGTTTAATTTTCTACACAAACTATAGAAATGCATTATTATATAAAATCAGGGGCTTTTTTACAGGAAAACCATTGCCATAGCTACCCCTCCCCCCGGAGCTTCAATTAATAGTTTAACCATTACAAACATCTGGGGTATATTTACAGGATATATATTTAACACACACAAAAATTAGATGCTGCAAACCCTTTGTTAAAGTGCTTGTCTAGCATATGAGAAACCTGGAGTCAGAAAACAGTTTCCCAGCACAGAAGACATCAACTCAAACACCTTTAACAATAAATTGTAAAGACCACTGTACTCACTGATTTACAATACAGCTACTCCGTCCGCAGAAACTTTGGGTTTCTTCACGGACTGCAGGGGCTACACGGGCACCTGGGGCACCTCCTCACCCCCTTCCCTGGCCTTGGTGTCTGCACAGCTCCTTACATCTTCTCACCCCCTTCTCTGGTGGCAAAAAGCGGCTGCTTGTGTTTTCTTTCTCCTAAATGTGATTCCCAGAGGTGCTGTGACCATTGCTGATGAGCTCGGCCTTGGTCAGCAGCGACTCCGGCCTTGAGCCAGCTGGTGTTTGCTCTGTGGGGCCTGCAGAGACCTTCTGGCTGCTTCTTGCAGAAGTCATCCCTGCAGCCCCCTTCTCCAAAACCCACCCACGCAAAACTACATCAGTAGCATGTCACCAAAGGATTAAGTGGTCAACCCCAGACTCCTCAACACCTAGTGACTTTTTTGATGCCGTGGGCCACGAGTCTCGGGGAGAAGGGGGGCCACAGCAAAGCAGTACATGGGTAGGAGCCAGAACAGATGTGCTGGGACAGCCAGCACTGGTCCAGTGAGTGACATACAGCAGCGTTCTGTACCAGCAGAGCTGCCAACAGCCATAGCCTCACCAAGGGCAAATCTGCTCTTTCTGCAGGGAGGGGATACAGAAACACCTGGTCAGAGAGTGCTGAACCGAGGAGCCAGCAAGCCTTGGCAGAGACACCCAGTCAGTATGTCTGGTTGTTTGGGTTCTTTCTGGGGCCTTGCCAAGCTGTGGCTGAGTTGGAGGAGTACAGGAGAACTGGAGGAGTATAGTTTTTTCTGAGATCTGCCCAGCCCATGGAGTCAATCAAAGCGTGGAAAGCACAAGCACTCCAAAGCAGACCAGTCAGTGCCATGACCAACAGACAAGGGGATGCAGTGTCAGCACCAGCAAACACTGATGATGTCACCATGAAGTGCCACCACCTCCAAGCCAGCACTGCCAGCTGCACACATCCACTTGCATGCTGGGAGAGATGGTTAGTCTTTGGTACCTTGCCTGCAATGTGATGTTTAATCACTGCAGCGCCCGCACTCAGGCTGAGCCCTCTAACCAGCATCAGTAAGTGGTAAAATAAATAAGTGGGAGCAGGGTGATTGCTGTAGGACTTGGCAGGTTTAGCAACACAAATCCTGGGCATCCTGTCTGCTAGCACTGTTCACGGTACAAACCCCTCTGTGAAAAAAACAAGCAATCTTCATGCCATTTTCCTGGAATACTCCTCCTTGGTGAGACAGCACCTGATGGCCAGGACCACCAAGAGAAACCAAAGGGATGAACAGCATTTGCTGCTGGTACTCCTGATAGGCAATAATCTTCTAGTGATACTGCTGAGGAGTTACTAGCCCTTTCTCCTGGTCCGAATCCAAAGCCAGTGCTTGAACCCTGAGGTTCAGGATGCCATTTGCCTGCTGAGGAACAGGCATTTCTGGCAATGGGTTGCTGGTTACAGGAGGTGACAGGACTGCTTGGTGGCTGAATGGCTCCTGAAGGTGCAGAAAAGGAAGACTCTGCCTCTGGATGCTATTCGATTAGCATCCCCAGAAACTTCTGCAATGCTTCCCTGCTTTCCCCATTTCCAGCCCTCCCTGTGCTTGTCACCATATACGTTACCCTTGCACAAGAGTCACCTTAAAAAGTGTGTCCCAAGTCTCATCAGGGACACTGTTTGGGCTCCAGAGCCCCACTCCCTGATGCTCACCTGCTGCTTTTACCAAAGTGGTGCTCAGCGAGCCTGTTCCCCGCTGCCACCCCTCCGCATGTCCCCAAAAACCAGCCCAGCACTAGGCTCTGGGCAGCCCTCCTCCATCTCCAACGCCTTTCTGAAGAGGAAACAGTGCAGACTGACCAAATTCCGATCCCCTTACACAGCCCCTCAGAGCAGCTCCCCAGGCAGCTCAGCACAGCACTTGGACGCTTGCTCAGACCCAAAAACGCAGTGAGGGTTCAGAGTGCCAAACTCTTCTTCTACAAGAGAAATCAAGTGTGGGATATGCCTAGCCTTGGGCTAATCAGACCCCAGAAATGTCTCTGTGTTGGATGTAGTCTCAAGCTCTGTCTGTTGTTATAAACATTATTTAAAAAAATCAAAAAAAAACCCCAAAAAACAAAGCCATTTTGGGAAAGAATGCAGCCAAAGTCCCAGCCCAGGGCAGGGGAAGATGCAACAGTGAAGAAATCACTGCAGCGCACAGCATCAGCTCCTTCCTTACCTGAACAGAGGTTCTACTGTCAATCTCCAGCATTCCCAGCAGCAACAAAGGCGGCTATTTAAGAGAGATATGCGCACAGAGACGCACAGAGCTCCCTTCACAGCAATAGCTGGAAATGCTGATCTAGGTTCAGACCACAGAAAATTTCCCATGGTCTGATCTCCAGCTGCCCCAGACTCCACCAGAAATCTAGGGGGTGGGCTTGGTCTCCCATCGGATCTGTTTCTTAAGGATTTCCAGATCCCAGCCTGAGATGAGCCACCTCTGTGCCAGGGAGCTGCTTGGGGGCTGCAGCGACTGGGGCTCAGCCCCTGAGCTTTGGGACCAAACTGTGGGAAGGGGCCGTGGGTTTGCTGAGTTCAGCATGACGAAAGGAGCCAATGCCTCCCCTGAAAAAAGCATCACCCCCAGAGCCTGGCTGATGACAGACAGTTATTTCTACTAGAGGTGAAGGGGGACAGACACTGAAGATGATGGTGCCTTTGAGGCTGAAGGTCCTTCATCAAAGCAACTGACTGAACCCCCACTGCTCTGCTCTACCTGCTCCGCTCCCCAAGAGCTTCCCATGCCGTGAAGACCTCGACAGTGCCTTCTGTAACCAAACCCACCCTGTAAAAAGAAACCTAATTAAAATGTTTAATTAGCTTTTGATTAACAGCACATTTCAAAATTCTTTAGAGACTTGGAAGATCTGCAGAGGCACAGCTTCGGGGTCTGGGGCCGTTCGTTTCTTAAATGAGTTCCCCTCCTTGAGAGCAGCCACGCAATTACACCGCAGTATCAATTGTTCCTCATTTGCAAAGCCAGAGCATGAAGCAAGTTGTGTTAATGTGTCGAAACGAGGGGAGAAATAAAGAGAGCGATGCATCACCGAGCCTTTGAAGGGAAAAGTAATATTGCAGTAATTTATAGAAGGGAGAGTTTGTGGGTGGGACAGTTGCTCTCAAAGAACGGTGGCATTCAGCCAGTAAGTCTCTCTTGAGAAGAGCATCACTGCCATCTTCAGGAAAGACCGTTTCTCTCCCTGCCATGCAGCAGCTTCCCCGGGAGTGGGTTTATTTTTGGTTTATGCAATAAAAAAAGTAAGTGTTTTCTGCAACTCCAGCCAAAGTTACATTTTTTATTATTCCTGACACACTGCGGAGGATAGTTTGGTCCAGCACCTCCCAGCTCCTGAATTCTGACTCCTCAAATACAAGGAACATTTCATAAGTAGAGTTTCACATGAACTTCAGCTTAAGATGGGAAAGACCAGTCAGTCAGTCTGGCCCATTAGTGCAGCGACATTTCCTAACCGACACCTCTCGCCCTTTATTCTGTCCAGCTTCGACATCTCCAAGGAGCCATCCTCTTCCACGTCTCTTGCGAGATGTTTATGTTAGCGTAACAGATGTGTTAGGAAACTCCTCGTGACATCAGCCAACTTTCCTTCCCACAGCATTAAATCATCATTCTTTTGGCCAGAACAAAGTCAGTCAGCTGACAAACACCCCTCTACCGCAGGTCTCAAAGTGGCACTTCACTCTCAGGCACTACCAGGCATTTCAGAGATGTGCAGTGCTAAACACAGAGCCCATCACCATAACAGCCCCAGGAAGGGTGCTGAAGGTGACAAAGGCAGTTACCGAAGAGCCAGGCCAAGGCACAGTTAAGAATTCCACATTACTTAAGCTCAAATCTTTCAGCAAACACGCTCCCAACACGGCTTTTAGTTACACCAACGCTGACCAGGGGTCACATAGCTGGTTTTGGGGATGTCCAGTTTTACACTGCAACATCTCCCTCCACCCTGCAATCGGACACGCGTCTCGTGCCCCTTCACGTGATGGGAGCGTTTCCAGCCACACGGAATCAGCTGGATCCACGTACTCCTTTCCCAAGCCTGGACACTGGTCAGTCATTTGGCCGATGTTCAAGCATCACTTTGACACAATGGGCACGTGTGATACCAGGCAATGTGGGACCACAGGGAGCCAGGATGAAACAGGCAGCTTGGTTTCTTATTTGCATGCATCTAAGGAAAAGATGGGCCACAGATCAGGCCAGATACATGCTCCTGGCAGGCCAGCTCTGACTTAGGGATGTCTTGGGCCACCTCTTTTCTGCCTTGATCAGTTCATGGTATATGCTGTTAGCAGCAAGAAACAAAGCCATAAAGGACATAGAGGTGTCATGTGTAGCAGGTGGTCTCCATGCTTCTGCAAGCAGGGCCATGGGCAATATGCCCTGGATGGCAAGGAGGGTGAGAATGTGCAGGGAACGTACACCTTCCCAGATATGGGGTGAAAGCTTTCCAAAAAAAAAAACAAAAGGTCTTGCGTGGAGTTGTAATTGCAAAACAAGGCCATGAGTGAGCAGGGCAGCCAAAGAAATGCCGCAAGAAAGCATGGCCCCAGGAGCTCTAAGGCCATTCACACACCGTTCATAACCTCAGGAAGCACATTCATAACACACCAAGTCCATGTCACTTGCTACCTGACTACTGAGCTCTCAAGCATTTGCTGGTGGAATAGTTACAGCACTTGGAAAGCTTGTCCAAGTTTTGCAACTTATAGCATCCCCACAGTGAGTAGGTGACTTCACACAGCTCCAGACACCCACGTCACACCCCTGCAGCTGCGACAGGCACCATAACACGGCTCAGATTCAAGAGGCAGGGTGAGATTATACCAGGCTGCATTTGCTCACCAGGTACAGCCCTTCTGGTGCTGTAGCTTCGACAGGAGCACTAAGCCTGTATGAGCACCCTTGCACCATCCCAGTAGTAACAGAGAAGGATGAGACCAATCCGAAAGGAACATCAGTGCTGAAGTGGGGGAGCGAAAAACTGTCCCAGATTCAGGGCACTGAGCTGGATGTGGTCATCCAGTTTTTAAATATCCCATGCAATAGCTCTTCATTACAGAATTCCTAAGCAAATTGATAGCATGAACTTTATACCAGGATTGCTCTAGCCCTTGCTTCACTCCCCTGATGGAGAGCTGCTGCTATTGATCAGCCAGCAGACATCAAACTGGACAGGAGAAAAAGTGAAAGATCTTGGCTCAAGCCAGTGAAAATCACAAGGATAAGCAAACACAGCCTGGCAATTCTGAGCTAGTTCTCCGACTTCTTAAAAGAAACTGCTTCACTACAAGGCGTTGCTCAACACGCAGAGGAACAAGTGACCCCATCACAGAATCACAGAGCTGTAGGGGTTGAATGGGACCGCAAGAGATCGAGTCCAACCTCCCTTAAGCAGTTCCTCAAGACAGTGACCCCATCACCACAGCCAGGATGAGCATCCATCCTCAAGGCCGCCTCCTGCCTCAAGCAGGACTTCAGTACATGGCCACAGCACCCAGTAAACATCCCAGTGAGCTTCCACAGACACACTTGCCAAACTACACACTCACAGTAACGGTGTCCCCTACTCCTTGTTAACTATTTACACTTATTTCACAGGTGTAAATCTTTTCAGGTACAGAAAGACAGCACTAAGTTCGGAAGACCCAAAGAAAAGGAGGATGGAGCAACCTTTTAGTGAAGCAACAGCCTGAAGAGTCACCAGTTCCCTGCTGCAGGAGACACACCGGCATGGGCCTTGTGAGCCAAGAGAGAGCAGCCAGAGGACAGTGCATCCAGGGTGAGATGTTTGTCTGGGAAGGCTTCAAGTTCTCCTGGAAGAAGTTATTTCCGGACCTTCCTCTTGAGATCTGTTCCAGCCAACTACTAGGAAGGAGGCAGCACTCCTGGTAAAGGGAAATCCTGACGTGGTTTATAAGCAGAAGATCCAAAACAGAAAAAACATTTGCATATTTTATGTAGTTTTTACATGGAATTTTAAGAACCAGATCAATGTCATGTAAGCAGGCTGGTACTACAGAATCACAGAAAAAAACCCCACAGGGCATGTCGGGTGGCATGTGGTCAGGAGCGAAGCCACTGCTGCTCGTGAGCAGTGACACCCATTGCACAAGCTACTGGGGACCCATTTTACACAGAGCCACCAGAATTCGAGGCCCTTCAGAAGGCAGCAAAAATGTTTACACTCAGATGCAGCATCACGAGGAGGCCTTCCACCCACAACAGCTACAGCATGGTGGCACCAGGTCACAGCACCTGGTTGGAGTGCCACCCAGCTCAGTACCCCAAGATGGTAGGGTGATGTCACCCAAAGTGAGAAATTTCTCACAAAAAACTTACATAAAAGCTGTTTAGTGAATAACAGTCAGGGTTGAGCCGGCCAGCTACTCTTCTGTCCCCTACCACAGAAAACAGAAGCATTAAAACAGAGAGGGAGAAGATGAAAGTGTGTATTTGCAAGGATCAAGCTCCAAAGCTCAAGCAGCAAACACATCAGTTCCAGTTCAAAACCATGGACAAGCTGACACCCCACACACAAGAGGGCCCATTTCCTTCCCTTGGGAAGCTCACGAGCAAGGAAGCTAGTGGAGTTGTGGGCCATCCAAACCAAAGGCACACCAGCCCTCATCTCCTTTCCTGATGTGTCTGCAGAGAAACTGAGGAACAGAAATACCAGACAAAAGGAAAAATAAATAATAATGAAGTCTCCAATTAGTCTCTGACCATAAGCAAAATGTTTACAAGCAGAAAGGAAGAGCTGTCTGCAACAGCCAACTGAAGAAACTCTGTTGTTTCAATCAGCACCCAGAGGCAGACAAAGAAACCTGCTATATGGCTCTTTCTTCCATAACCTCACCCAGGTTGGATTTACTGTTTCAACTGTTTTCTAATGAAGCTTGGAAATAAAACCTGTCATTACCCAAGTCGTGCTTAAAGCCTGTTCTCTGTCAATCAGGTTTCCTCTAGAAAGCTTTGCTTCCAAAACATAACCCTGGACAGGAGTCCAATTTGCCACTCCTGTGATTCCTGTTAAATGTCTGCGTTCACAGTAGCAAGGCTGAGGTGAAATGGATTTTTAACTCGGGGTGGGAGGTAAGGAAAAATCAGGAGCATCACCCTATCAGACACATGTGGAATAGCTGGTTGGGTACAGCTCGTAACACTTGTACAACTCTGTGAAAGACTTAAAAAAGCAAGAAAACCAAACCCCAAAACACGTTTTGTCCTTTCTCAGCTGGATTCAACTGTGATGCTGCCAAAAGGCCTAGAGAGCGGTACCATGTCAAAGTAAGAATGCTTCATTCCTGCAGACAGCACAGCACATTGTTGCCCTTCTTTGTAGCAAGGTCCTCTGCTAAGCATTCTGAATGGTAATTATCCTGCCTAAATGAGAAGGATGTACATGTACTAGCAACACTGGTGCCTCTGTCAAACTCTGCCTCAAGTGTCATGATTTAAAATTCTCCAGATCTCTTTCCAACAATAGAGCATCTTTCCTGATGGTGCAGAAGAAGGGTGTCCTCAAGAAATCCAGCACAGTCCCAGAAGTATGTTGTATTGAGAGGCAGGACCCCATGCAAAGTTACAAAACATTATTCACCCGGCAAGCGAAGCGGAGGGAGCCACGCTCACCTGCGGGTTTCAAATCTCCTTTCTGGAACGCTGACAACTCATCTGAGGTATAATCACAACAGCACCATACAGGAGGTGTGCTAATGTTAGCCCACTGATTCAAGACGTGCCATTTCCCAGAGATGTTCTTTCTAGTAATTCTCAACTCATCTCCGTTTCAACTCTTTTCTTCCCAAAATATCTTCCTCATCAACCTACAGAAGCGTAACACTTGCTCTGGTAAAACACTAGCCAGACAGCAAACATTTAGTATACTACAGCTGCTCGGATTTTACACACAGTTACAGAGGTCTAGACACACAAGAGTGCCCACTGACACAGAGAGGGGGAAGTCTGTCCCTCCACCTTCCTCATGGAAGGAACCAAACTTGGCAGTCTGATCTGGAGGGTCAGTTCTGATGACTGCTGAGATTTCAACGTGGATAGTCACAATGCAGGTTCTTCAGCAGCGTCCACCAGGATCTACTTATGCCAAGCAAAATTCTCTCCCCAAATCTCATGTAAATAATATTTCTGGTGACAGGAAAGCAGTAGAGGGTGGAGAGCAGGAACCCTGAGAGGCACTAGGCTTAAATCAGTGGATTAGACTAGTGGTTACTGGCAAAGAAACAGCAGAATTTTCACTATATAAAATTTATAAATTTATTTTTTTTTTTTTTTTTAAAATCCAAAGAGCACGAAGACATCTCACTCAAAATACTGGTAAATCAAACCACACTTAGAAAAATGAAAGCTGATTTTTATTATCTTAACAGCCAATCATTTGACATGAACATGCATACGTAATTTGCTACGCACACACCACAGTTCAACGTTAGTTATTAAAGGTTAAACATACAACATACATCCTTACAAAAATGAGTCAAAATGCAAACGTAACTTTTAAACAAAACAGTTTTTACTCATTTAAAAAAAACAACCTTTTTGTTGGGTACCATTTTGTACAAACACAGTTAATTTAAACAAATCTGGTTTTACCTTCCTCATGGTTGCACATGAAAATAAGCTGCAATAGAAAATGAAGTCATCAAGGGATTTTTAAATAGCAGAAGTAGGCAGTCTTGCCATGCAGAAGAAGCAATATTAAATATTAGTTTTTCAAAAAAAAAAGAAAAAACCACAAGTTTAAAAATATTTAGTTCAAGTCACAAATCTTTCCCCAGTACAGAGAAATCCAAATGCAACGCATAATTAGCTGCCACTTAGGATGGCTATTCCGAAAAGTAGAAATACTTTCCAGAACTGATAATTTTCATTGATTTGGCACAGAAAAGAAGTCTGAGCTTACTTAAGAACAAGAAAGTGATTAAAAAAAAAAAGGGTAAACAGGAAGAGAGAAAATAAAAAGCAAGAATGAACAAGATAGTAGTTGCAATCACTAAAAAAAAAATCTGTGCATCTCAGTCATTGCAGAATACTGTCTACAGCAGGTGCGAATTCCAGGTAACTGTTATTGCAACATGGATTTAATTTGCTTGGAGGTAGTCTCATCATTCAAATGCTTTGTTGTGTACCTGAACACAGAAATAAAAGTCAGAAGTCAGGTTGAGAAGCGCAGTGATGCCATTTTCCTTTGGTACAGGTAGGCTGAGCCATAAACAAATTATATATTTGTTAAGCCAGAGTAAAGCTTTTAGTAACTGATGAGCAGCCACACCACGGTTTGCTTCTGTCCTCAACTGGTCATTTCATTGTAAACTCACCTTACCTTCGTGGCCTGCTGATGAGTGAGGCTCACTCTGAGGTCTTTGTCCATAGGCAACATCTTCAACTCATATGTAACTACAGAAACTTTTCTTCCTATCTTTCAGTGACCAAACCTTTCTAAGAGCTTTCTTGATGAGAGTGGATTTAATCACTTTCCAGCCTTACTGCCTGTTTAGCTGAGTAACTGTGCTGCCAAAACTGAAGTGTACATGCATGTGTATTTCTCTCCTTCAAAATTCCTTAGGGCATCAGAACACTTTTAGAGATCACTACAAAACCCTCGGTCATCTCTAAGTACTTCTGAAGGAAAGTTCTGTGTCCTCAGCCTTCCTCACACGATTCTGTTCTTCGATCTTCCTGCCCTGACTAATCTAAAAGCAAGTAAAAATTTATTCTGCAATCAAAATTTAAGACATTAAATTATCATTTTAATTGTGATGCACACTGCAGTGATTTTGTAATTATGTCCTTGCAGAACATGCATTGATTTTCTGTTTTGGTTATTAGTATCAATACAAATTTCCACACAGTTTGGTAATCTATCCTTTCCCCAGACAAGAAGTTTGCTAAAATCCTGAAGTCATTGTACTTGGTGTTAAGCCCATATGAAAAAGCTGAACATGATGGTCAGAGTGCTGGAGCACCTCCAGACAGGCTCGGAGAGTTGGGCTAGTTCAGCCTGGAGAAGAGAAGGCTCCGGGGTGACCTAATTGAAGCCTAACAATACTTTAAGGGGTCCTACCAGAAAGTGGGAGAGGGGCTGTTCACCAGGGAGTGTAGTGATAGGACAAGGGGCAATGGCTTCAAGCTGGAAGAGGACAGGTTGAGATTAGACGTTAGGAAAAAAATCTTTACTACGAGGGTGGTGAGGCCCTGGCACAGGCTGCCCAGAGAGGCTGTGGAAACCCCATCCCTGGAGGTGTTCAAGGCCAGGCTGGATGAGGTTTTGGGCAACCTGGTCTAGTGGGGGGTGTCCCTGCCTATGGCAAGGGGGTTGGAACTAGATGATCTCTGAGGTCTCTTCCAACCCAAAGCATTCTATGATTCTGTGATTAGAACAGTTACATGAAATTAAAACTATAAACAGGTGATCTCCCTCCTAAATCCAAACCACCTTCTATTTGCTTTTAAGACATTATCTACCTCTTGAGAAAACAAGAGCTTCTAACTCTCCTCCAGAATTGGAGACTTACAGATTTATTTTTTTTTACTTATTCATGACATCATCTTGAATCTGCTTTCATCATGCACGGACATCGCAGCTCTGCTCTGCATCTCTTCCTAACAAATCCAAATGTGTTTTTAAAAGATCTACCTATACAACAAATCAAATGTAGGAAACCAGGACTGTTCATGTACACACAAAATGGGCTGCTGTGGTGACAGGTCAGGATGACAGCACAGACTGAATTTACACCACTAGCTACAAATTAATATACAACGGAGTGAGAACCTGAACTGCACTTTCCATGTACATTACTAATAGTCCCACAATGGGGGACAATGAGGTACCAATGAAGATCAGTGTTCATTTGCAGCTGCAATTGCAGTAAGTTAGTCAGAAACCAATGCCAATACAGCTTTTTCCCTCCAGAAGTTTGTGCTCTTATGGGTCACCATCTACAAGTCCGATCTTGTCTAGAAGGTTCAGAGATGAATTAAAGTGATTTAGGCATGGAAATGCTCACATTAAGTCTCAAATTAGCTCCCGATTTTCTTTAGCTAATAATCTGAAAAACCTTTGCAAGCAAAGGCACTTATAACACCACATTATTTCACTTTTCACCATGTCTTAACACAAAGAAGAGGGCAAATGAAATTAAGCCAGTTTCACTACAGATAAGAAAAACTGCCTGCTTTAAGGCAAGACAAATTAAAGCTTAATTAAACAATGTTTCAAAGTGAGTGCATGAACAACAATACCCAGTTCTTACCAAAATAATACGATAATTTTTGAAGTAAGGACAAGAACAAAGCCTTCATCTGCCTGTTGTGCTCTGGTACTTCTTGCCACCCCTCTGATGCTCAACATCCACATCAAAAACACCTTACTGACTAATTATACTTACAGCTTTATGACCTGAAGTACCAGTTTTTAGATTTCTATACAGAATTCTTTTTTCTTTACTTCTGCAATTAACATGGCAATTTCTCATCTATTCTGCAGGAAAAACACTGAAACTCTTGCCTTAAATACCTCCTATAAATAATTTGTGAAACAGGAATAATTTCTAGTTATACACAAAAAAACTGCCTCACATCTGAAGCTATCTGTGCAACACAAAAATCACAAGAAACTATTGCTGCATTCTATCACTAATATATAAAATCATTAAGCCATAGTCAAACCACACACAGCTGAGGTTACGGTCAACAAACTAGCCCAGCTGTTTTTTTGGGAAGCTGGCACACATCACAGCACGCAACCTGCAGCTGCTCAGTTGCTTGTTTGGTAGTTCAGTCAGTAGGTGTGATCAGTTAACTTCTAGCTTGCTTTTAGTATGCATGATACTTAAGCATCAGTTTTATCTTCGGGGATAGTGTCTGCTCTGTCGCACCTCTGCAGAGTCACCCTTTATGTGCATGCAGTTAAGGTATGCAAAAAGTTATCTTGGAACAAACAACTGGAGTTTAAAACCTGTCTTTTAAAGCACAGTAGCATCAGTGGAACACAAGGCTGCAATAACCACATTCACCTTTTACCTGTAACACAGACAGTACTCTGCTGCTGAAACAAACACACTGCAGAATTTCTGAAAATGCATATATGAAATATTTCAAATAAAATAATAGAAGTACCTGAGAGCATTTAGAAGGCCTTCTACACTGTTAGGAGGCTGGTCTTTAAGAACTTTGATGCATCCTTTCATCTAGGAATTAAAAAAAAAAATTATACTCTTTTTTCATGCTAATACCTAAGTTTGCATAGGTGTTTTATATTCAGTTTGTCAGAAGAAAAAATACTTTAAAACTGCAGCAGTGTAAAGCTATTTTCTTGATATAAGAAAGGAATTAAGCTTTCAGTATTACATACTCCTGTAACAGAATGGCTTAACCTGCTATCCTTAATTAATCCAACTTGATGTCAAGCTCTGCTTTACCAGTCTTAAAAAACCAAACTGGAAACAAAAATCTTGTTCATCATCAATCCATTATGGATTATTACATCTAGCCAGTGAAATAATGACAAATGATAGCTAATACAAAGGGGTGGCAGTCCATTGGAAACTATCAGGATGCAGCATACATCCCATTTGGATCATTCAACACAACCCCTGTTCACAAATATTTCAAGACACTACCTAAATTCCATCAAACAGGTTTTTCATGACCTAACAGTGACCGCTGATGTGTCTGAAGACCTACTTTGTGTTTCTCACTACAGCTACCACGGTCCATTTGGCATCGATACACATTGTACATCTGTTACCAAAATGCGGAGAACAGAAAAGGAGCCAACACACAATTTAAGAACTCAAACGATTATTTAATACCAATAAACTTACATCAATTTTTGAAGTTTTGGCAAAAGCGCCCACTGGATGCACGTGGTCATAGAGTATGATGACACCCACCATTACCCTCAGACAGAATGATACTGTTTCCTCATTTGTAAATCTGCTTCTATATTCACTGTAATTCAAAAACACAGATTATTATCTATCAAACATAAGAGTACATACCAGTGATGCCCAAAGGAAGATTGCATTGAAAAATCCCACTACAAATCCTCAGAGCAGAAGAAACCAATCCCACCAACCCCAACAAGCTTTTGACACTTTTCCTTCTTCCTTTCAATAGCCCACCTACAAGTCAGACGAGTACTCAGAACACGTTATCTAGAGAATAACAGATTCTCAAACCTAAAATAGCACCACCCTGCTGATAGACAGCATGCTGTTCCAGGGGGGAGTGTGTGTGTGTATATATTAGGTTTGGTTTTTTTTTTTTTAGGAAAGAAGAGATGAAACCAATACATAATACCTTTGCTTTCAGAGTTTCCTATAGTTTTCCCCTCCACCCACCCTCTAGTATACACCCAACTCAAACTTCCAACTCAGGGAGGAAAAAAAAAAGCAAAAAAAAAAAAGCAAGCTTAATGACCAACACTGAACTACTTTCTTGAACGGGACAAACTGAATATAAATGCTTGGAGCTCTACATGTGCTCCAAACCAAATGTACTGCTGGATTTGGGCAGAAACGTATTTAAATAAGACACATCTCATGCCTGAGTAATTTTATCAATGGGAAAATATTTAGATCCCAGCAGAAAGAGATAAGCCCTCCAAAGTTTAACGTGACTTTTTGTTCACAGTCCCGGTGCCTCTCAGACTCACGATGGACTGCCTCCGTGCCTAAACGTCACCCCGTAACTCCCCAGGCAGGGGCGCTGTACATTTGTGAGTCATCAGCCAAGCAAGCTCGTGAGGAGGGACCATCCAAGGCACTGCCCACAGTCCCTCTTTCAGGAGGCCCTAGGCAATCATGCTCAAATAGTCTATGTCCCTGAATTATACATGAGAAAACCATTTATAAAGAGTGCCAAGAGGTTGCCTAGCTTCCATAGCCAGTCTATTTTTAAATATTAATGTGTTCAGGAAAGCAGATCGCATGATTTGCATGCCTAGCAAAATGAGACAAGTTAGTTCCACATCAAGGTAAACAACTAAGTTAAAGAAAACACCATAGATCCTAATTACCCCAATCATATTTCGTTTGCCTTCAATGCATCCCAAGTCATGTCTTACACACAGAGATGATTTGTACACAGTACAAGCGGTGTTTATACTCACGGGGTTTCCAGCATGACCCTGCACACACTAGCCATGGTGCTTAAGCAATCTGTAGTATTCTCTATTGGTAAGTTTTTATTCTGCAAAAGATATAAACAAATTCCAATTCGATTAGTGTGAAATATTACACTCCAAAGCCTAAATCAAATCAGGGATTTGCTGACACAGCGATGTGGATAAATTCAAAACATCAACACAACTACGGTAGGTCAGGTAGCCTTGCACTGGTCTTTAAAAATGTTAGAAGTGTGTATTTGTGACAGAGAGAACAAAGTTCACCTTGTGGGTTCTGCTGGCTTGTTTGCAGTTAAAGAAATAACACCATTGACACTACTGACTTCTGGGAAATTTTAAAGGAATTGTCTACGACACTCTTTAAAGACGGGAATTTCTACAGCCAGACACCTGCATCTCCTGCAACAGGAAGACTTAGAAATTGTTGCAGACAAACCTCTCAAAGAAATATAAAATAGAAAGCCTTTTTTCTTGAGGCGTGTCAAGTGTAAAGCAGAACACAGGCAAAATATTCTATTGTCCCACTGTGTATTGTACAATTATTTTTAATGAAGAAATAGTGTGCATTCTTTGCATGTAAAACCAAAATCATCACAGTTATCAGAAGTCAAGCGCAATACTTGCAGTAATTGGATTTTGTCTGTAGTATTTATTTAGGTAGTCACAAATTAACAGGGATGTGTCAAAACGTCAGAATACTTTTCCAGTTCAGGTTCCTCCCTTCACTTGCAATCCTGTAAGGATACTTGACTTCACATGGCAAAAAAAAAGCATCATGGGAAGGAAAAAAGGAAACTACACTTCTCTTTCCTGTCTCAAGCAGAGAGAACCAAACCATTTCCCTCTCAATTTTCTGAAGCTTTTGCTCTAAACCACCAGCAAAATGCAGCTCCCACCTCCCTCCTTGAGGAAAGCTACCACTACCAATGTTGTAAGGCTCTCCAACTTTTTGTGAGACATACAGAAGGTGACTAGACTTACTCTAACCTCTATGGCATCTGAGAAAGATACTTTATGTTTTTTAAGCCTCCAAGAAACAAGTATGATTTCCAGATGCCAGATTATGCCTCATAGAAGAGTTTTGTATTCTAAAATGATGTCTGGACATGTAGTATTTCAAAGTACAGTATCCAAGCTGTAAGTTTATATTCTTACCTCTGACACAAACTTTGTTGTAGCATCACTTAAGGTTTTCAACATTGGCGTTGCTTCAGCATAAAATAAAGACATTCTGTTTGCCAACTCATTATTTACTTCATTTTCCCCCTCTGCCTATATAACAGAAGCAGAAAAGAATTTAGTTGTTCTATTCATGAAAATAGGTAAGTGATAGCATAAGATTACATTTAATTTCATTAATTACATCTAAGGGTTACCTACTGGGACATTGTTAATCCTCATACGGCTCAGAGTTCTTCTATAGTAGCTGAAGTCATTCTGTATAGCAGGATTTGTCATCTGTACAGACAAGGAAGCAAAAAAGTTGATAAACTCCTCAAGAAAAATATAGGAACAAGTTTCCATGAAGTATAATGCTGAGAACAAGAAAATATTTAGACTTCTGAAGTAGAAAGGCCTGCGAGACACATTGAAGTGATCCACAGAACATAAAGAACGTAAGTCTTTCTGGTTAAATTCTCAGATTTTTCAAAACAAGATCAAACAAGACAAGGAGTCTCCTAAATAGGGGTGTGAGATTAGGTTGTAAGAACATGGCTTTGCTAGTTTGACTCCACTGATTGTTCATACCACCAAGTTAGTATCATTTCAGCTTAGTCCTTTGCACATTAACAGGAAAATAGCCGGACTATGGATGCACACAGACTAAAATCAGCAACAGCATTATCCCATGAGATATGCCAAATTCAACTGAAGAAACATGATTAATACAAACTGAAATATAACAAGTGCCTAAAGCTAATGTGATATTTCATCTGCTTTCCTGTTTAACTCTAGGTCATGTGAACAAGCTGAGCATAACAGGTATGTGAGAATCCACTGCATGCTCTATTCTATTGAAGGACACAACCCAGATCGCTTCAGTAAATCATAGAATCATAGAATCATAGAATTGTAGGGGTTGGAAGGGACCTCGAGAGATCATCGGGTCCAACCCCCTGCCGAAGCAGGCTCCCTAGGACATTTCACTGAGATAGGCATCCAGACGCGTCTTGAATATCTCCAGAGAAGGAGACTCCACCACCCCCCTGGGCAGCCTATTCCAGTGCTCTGTCACCCTCACTGTGAAAAAGTTTCTCCGCATGTTGGTGCGGAACTTCCTATGCTCCAACTTGCAGCCATTGCCCCTTGTCCTGTCTCCACAGACCACTGAAAAGGGGCTGGCTGATTCCCCTGCATCCCTTGCTTAAGATAATTGTAAACATTAATTAGGTCCCCCCTTAGTCTTCTCTTCTCAAGGCTGAACAGTCCCAATCTTCTCAGCCTTTCCTCATAGGGGAGATGCTCCAGGCCCTTTATCATCTTCGTAGCCCTTCTCTGGACTCTCTCCAGGAGATCCCTGTCCTTTTTATACCAGGGAGCCCAGAACTGGACACAATACTCCAGGTGGGGCCTGACCAGGGCAGAGTAGAGCGGGAGGATCACCTCCCTTGACCTGCTGGCTACACTCCTCCGGATGCACCCCAGGATCCCATTGGCTCTCTTAGCCACCGAGGCACACTGCTGGCTCATGGCCAACCTGTCATCCACCAGGACCCCCAGGTCCTTCTCCACTGAGCTCTTCTCCAGCAGGTCATCCCCCAGCCTGTACTGATAGAAACGGTTGTTCCTTCCCAGGTGCAAGAGTTCTCTTTTTTCTGGACTTCATGCTTACAGAACTAGAAGTAGTTCTTACCTTGAGCTCATCAAAACGGAGTGTAAAGTGAAGAATTTCTGCAAACTGCTTAGCAAGAGCCTGCTCTCGCTCCAGGTGTTGCGTTGGTGAATATGGAGTGCTTGTCAGGGCTCCCAACAGACCTCGCAATCCTGCCTCTTAAATGAGGAGAGTACTTATTAATGTAACTGCACCTGCCTCTTGTATCTCCGCTGACTGATACTCTATGCTACACTTAAAATATACACAAGCCAAAATACATAGTTATAATAAAAGGGGCTTGATTAATTACTTCTATGAGCTGCTGCTGTCATTTACTCATGAACTGCCATGAACACTAGCTCTAATCAGCACTTACAGCCACAAAATCTTCTTGAGAAGTGTTACTCAAGCTTTGTGCATGTTTGAGTAAAACAAGTGACCTATTAGCTGACTGCAGCCTTGAAGACAAAGCAGAATTCAAGAGGTACAGAACTATCAACAGAAGTCATGCTTTATTTGTTAAGATACACTTATAACCCAACTTTCTGCTCATCATCTTGAGAAACACACCTCACCTCTATAACAAAGCAGAACTTGCCTGCAAAAAGATCCCACTTTTTGGACAACAAATAACTTTTCTTTGTGAGTTGTGCTAGTGTCCTGGTTTTGGCTAGGGTAGAGTTAATTTTCTTTCTAGCAGCCAGTGGAACATCATGTTCAGAAGACAGGATGAGAGCAGTGCTGATAATACACTGATGTTTTCAGCTGTTGCCAAGCAGTCAAGGACTTCTCAGTTGTTCATATTGCCCTGCTAATGAGAAGGCAGGGGGCACCCAGGGGGCTGGGAGAGGACACAGCCAGGACAGGTGACTCAAACTGGCCAAAGAGGGTATTCCATGCCAATTACATTGTGCTCAGCATAAAGAGGGGCTGGTGGGGGAGGAGTGCACAGCTCCAGGACATGCAGTTTTTGGGGATGGTCTAGTTCTGGAACAGGTCTGAGCTGTACGGTCTGATTTGTGTAGTTCAGTGAGAAGTTGCATCATATCTCATCAATTCTGTATATTTTGCTATGAAGTCCTGTTACTGTTATCTCACTCTCTCTGCTGTCTCAGTAAACTGTCCTTGTCCCAACTCACAAGGTTAGTTTTTTGGTTTTCTTTTCCCTCCCTTCCCCACTCCTCTTTAAAGAAAGCGGCTGTGTGGTGGTGCTCAGCTCTCAGCTTGGGCAAAACCACAACAGTGAGTAACTGTCTAAAACTGAGGTCACAACAGAGAGTTTGTGAAAACACAAATCAAGTCTAATAGCTTTATCAGCTTAGAGCCAATATTGGTCAAGCTGTTTAAGAGGCATGTACTTTCCATAATTACTAAAGGGGTAAAGATGGTAAGTACACTGCTGTTCTCTCCCTTCTCAGATATCAACCAAAGCAAGTTTTCTTTCACATGAAAGGAGGCAGTAGGCAGATATAAATGACATCCAATCCAGTGTATGGAAGGAATCTATGCAATATGAGCTTATCACATACTAACACAGGCTTGACTTACATGTCATCACATCTGATTATGTCAAATGTACTAACTAATAAAGACAACCCCCCCAAGTTAATAGTATTCCACTTACCTAGTCTTTGAGAAAATTCATAGAATTTCTTTAGTTTGCCTACTAGTGGAACAACTGCACCCCATGCCTTCTCTTGCAGCTTCTCATCATTGGGATGCTGTATTGCCTTAAATTAGAAAGAGGAAAAAAGCATGCTTAGATTAAGAGTAACTCCTGCACTACCAGGGGTAAAAAAACCCCAAAATTAATCTGTGCAGGGCAATTTTATGAGGAACTAATAATTAAAAATTCTACCTACTGAGAAGTTTCCATTTGGGAGATAAGCCTGTACTAACCCATGTCTGTTCCAAAACCAGGTCTAAATACTTGTGCTGAAAATAGGTATCCTGAATAAGAAAACAACTTGGAAGTATAAAGAACTTGTCAAAAATAAATCTACTAAAATAAGAAAATTTACATAATTTTAATTAACTAGATCTGGTTAGCAACTTTATTGGGGTATCTCCAACCAAAAAAGTTTAGTGATCAAAGCCCCATCCTAATGCTGGTATCCATTACCCATTTCTGAAGAAGAAAAAAAAAACCAAAACAAACCAACAAATTCAGGCTAAATAGTATAGTAGGAACATTTAGGCATAATAAACAACATAAAGCACCAAGACATGGTGTGCACCAGAGCTTTAAGGTATACAAGCACAGGCCTTGTCTTTGCAGTAAAGCTTCCCAGACAGATAAAGCTTTAAGCTCACTGTCTCCAGGTGTTCAAGGTAGAAACTAGACTACTTAGCAACTGAAAATTACTAAGAAAACAGAAATAAAAATGCTCAAAACGATTCTGCTGTATCTTCAGAGTCATCTCCTTGAATCCAAAAATCTATTTCAGTCAGCCTGGGTCTATGAGCTGCAGCACACTGCTCTCCGGTCCCCACAAGTTTTCTTCCTGTGATGCCTACCTCCTCTTCTTCCTGAGAGCTGCAGGCTTCGTGGCTGAGACACATATTCCTGCCAGACCCTACAGCCTCCCTGCAGATATACTCCTTTCTTGGAGGACAAACAAGCTATCTCCTCTCCTAAGGGGTCTAGGTGAGGCAGTTACCCTCCTTAAACCTACCTTGTGAATTCAACTGAGACCAGACAAAAACTCATGGTACTTTAAAGCTGAACATCTCCGAATAGCTCAATTTCATCTAGAGTGAGCAGAGAGTCCCTCTTACCTACCAGGATTTCTTAAGAGTTTGTTATACAAACTCCTCACTTCAGGAGCAAAGGGAGGATGTAGGGAAAGGGGCTGAGAGTCTTTATTCCACCCTTTCTTAAAGGTAAAGCAAAAATGGGAATGACAAGCTGTAAACTTCTCTTCTGTACCAAACATCTACTTGAGTAAATAAAAGCCAAATAGAAGGGATTGAAAATGAGACTTCTTTTGTGTTCAGATTACCACACATCAGAATTCTCCAATCAATGTAGAAAAAGATGTTGACATAACTCCATATTGCATTGTAGTCACGCCATGCTCTTTCCAAATTCACCACTAACTCAAGAAGAGTTTATGTGGGCATATAAAGAAAAAAATCAATACCAACAATTCCAGAAAAAGTTTGAGCAGCATCATTTGCTAATACATATGTGCATTAATATTACTGAAATGAGTGACATCTGTTTCGCTGTTAAAAAAGAACATTCCAGAGCAGAAATTCAAGACAGCAATTTTAATAGACAACATGCTCTGCCAAAACAGCTCCTGCAAGCAAAGTTAAAATCCAGCAGTATTTGGTTAGGATCAGACAATGAACAACCACAGGTTGTGCACAATCATAACGCTCTAGCTCACCTCTCGTATTTCATGGCCAGCTCCTCTATATGACTGCAAGTCTTCCAGTATTCCTTCTGCATCCTTTAACACTACATTCACCTGATTATAAATTTCCTTTTCAGATTCTGTAGGTTGGGCATCTAAACAGTAGAACATATTAAATATATATATATTTTTTAACAACAATATGGAATTCAAAAGGCACACCATCACCTATGGGACAAATTGTTCATGCAGTAACTCATCAAGAATTTTCATTCTCTGAAGAGCTACTACAGCGTATGATGAACTCCAAAAAAAGTAACCCAATTCATTTGGGTAGCCTTTTAGCTTCATTTAACATTCCAAAAATTCACCTGGAATCGGTTCATCCTGACTTATTTATAACTAAGTCAGGACACGCAGCCATGACAATTCATCTTACTGACTGTTCTACCAATCTCACCTGCGAGTGCAGTACAACCTCAATGAAGAAGATTTAGAGAAGCACTCAAAAGACATCCTCCCCCCCATAGGTATTATAGGGGATGGCTCATGACTACTGCTATCCAGAATCACTACATCAGATTATTTTCCATCTTCCCTGCCTCCATTTTTCCTGGCTAGGAAAGGAAATGTGTATTTTCCTTTTAAATATAGTTAACTCTCAAAACATATTCTTTATTGCACTACTTAAATCAGAGTTGAGAACAAAAAGATTTAGTGTAAACTTTTTCTCTTTCTTCTTTCCCTTCAGCCCTCTTTTAAGGATATATACCGCTTCCCAGAGTTTCTGCCAATAAAGACTTTCAAAAGTGTATTTAATCATAATTTCAAAAGAAAGCCACGCATATATCTTTGAAATTATGTCATTCAGTAAGAAGTATGTTTTGAGAAGAATTGAAAAGTCTTTAACCTTTAAAAGTAATCACCTAGTATCTCAGACCTGGTTTACCTGATATGAGATTAATTTTTACTTACAATTTCTGGTGGAAGCTAAGCTAAGAGGTTAGTTCCTTCTAGACTGATTAAAAAAAATACTAATTGAGCTGCTGCTGAAGGCTTTACAAAAGAAGCTCAAACATTTCTCTGTTTACATAGGCAAAATAGAGTATGAAATAATCAGGATATTTTAATCCAGGATATCCAATGCCAAAAGTCAGGGTTATAACAATAAATTTGTTTTTGTAGACAAACAAAAGCTATCTATGGATGGTATGTTGTCCAGATTGTTGTGCAGTTTAAAGGTTCTGGAAGGTCTTATTAGAAGTTCTTTTTCCATGATCCAGATGTATAACTCCCACTAATGATGGAAGTTAGATACACAGCAATAAAAAGAAAAAATCCTAAGAATCACAATATGCTAGTGTTACACACTAGAAAAAACAAACATACACTAAAAAACAAAGCTTGTATGAGGAGAAAATAAGTTGCACCATGCATTGCCTGTCTGGATTTTGCTGTAAGTTTTTCACAATATTTCTTTTTTTTATGGTTTAACATAGAGAGAGTGGGTGTTATTAGCAAATATGCCTGTATATAGACCTTGCAACAGTTTAACTGTGATAATTTGAGAATCATCAACAATTAGCATGGGTAAAGAAAGCTGGTCACTCCTTTTTTATTAAAAAAAAAAAGTTTAAGAGCACCACATTGATTAGGCATCGAGTAAAAGCGGCCAGTGCTTTTCAGATCACCACAAAGGTCACATTTATAATTTTGAAAGCTGCTGAAGACTGCTGTAAGAAATGAAGACAAAAAAATGAGGGAAAAGAGCAGACAGATAAGCACCGGTCGACTGGCAGCACTTCATGCACAAACATGAAATGCTATAGTGAAATACAGACTAAAACATGAAGCTCTGTAGCATTCCAGATTGTGTTATTAAATAATGCAATCAAGACTTGCCACTTGGATCGTCTCGCACAAGGCACATCTCTTGCCTATTTAATTTTTTATGCCATTTTTTCTTTACCATCTAGTAAGGAGATTTTGCTTTTCAACAGGGGGCTGGGGGAGGGATGGCACAGCAGAAGGGCCCCCAACAACTCCTCCTCCTCATCTCAAACCCCACTGACAAGCAGAACAGATGTAGTACTGTGACCTTCTGAGTTTAGAAATGAAAATCATCTTCCAGATACGAATTAAGTGGACTTCACTGAACAGCTGCCTATGCACATCAACACCTTCAACACCTCTGTTAGTGTGATCACTTAGGGTGTGATCAGCCAACTACTGTATTTCATTTCCCCAAGATGTTCCAGGAAGCCTCAAACAATGGTTTATACTTAACTCACTGGAGGGGTGGTGGATTTTTTTGTTGTTGTTTTTTTCTTATTTGTTTTGATTCCAACAGAACTTAGAAATATATACATTTTAAAATCCAGTAGGCACTGGATTATTTCTTTTAGTATGTATTTTGTTTTGGTGCATCTAGTCCCTCCTAGTAAGGAAAGCTGTAAACCTGATTTGTCCAAATTAAATTCCTCTTGCAGCCGTAATTCTTCAGCATCTATAAAAGAGCTCAAATTTTAAAAAGTAAATCTTAATTTCTGTTATATTCTCTTCACCATACATTTAAGATGTGTTAGGGTAGATTTTAAAGAAGCCTAGTACCAACTTGCTCAGAGAAATTGGTTTATTTGCTTCTCAGGGCAGGTTAGAGCATTGTATCCTGGAAGATGGGAATGAAGGGAAGGGTTCCTCTTCCTAAGAATCACTGCAACGCTCAGTAGAGAGGAGGCAGCATTGCCACACTGCAGGATGTACATGAGGACTCGTAATAGGGGACTCTCACTGGAGAATCGCTAACTGTGGAACTCATCATCCTCAATGTGGAGTGCACAGAGCAGGACAAGGAGTCTACTTCTGGAGTTAGTCTTGATAACCAAGAAAAAGCAGCCAGCAACACCAGGCATCCAAACAGCAGGGTGGAGGAGGCACATAATGTCAGGGATTCCCCCTTTCCTTGGATGCAAGTTCTTGCTACAGCTTTATGACAAGGCTTTGCTGTTAACAGGCAGTGTCTTCCATAGAAAGAACAAATACAGTAAGCAAAGCCCACCGAAACGTTCTGGGGTTTGCTGCTGTTGGCAAGGGAACCAGCGCCTGGTTAGTCAGGGCCGCTTTCCCACATTTAATCCAATAGTAAGAAAAGCAAAGACTGAGGTCTTTCAGGTAAATGGGGAATTCATCTTTAAATTAATTTAAAATTTAATCAGAACATTAGTGCACTAGATGCAAGATACATTTAGAGTTCAGAAAGTTCACAAGATAACGTGTTGAAGACAAAAGAGTAGACTTGAAACAGTATACGAACACCATTAGGTGAACTAAACGCTGTGGAAGTAGGACAACATACTGCATGCGGGGAAACACACACATTTAGGGACCGTTTAAAAAAATATTTGTCTAGCTTACAGAACTGGTAAAGAGAGAAATTTGGGGTTAAAAGTTTATAGCACACAGCAAACACTATTTAAACAGAGATTTTTCCCAGGGAAGAGCTCATCAAGTACTCTGAAACTGGCTGGAACAAAACTCACAAGCAAGGGAGAGAAAAATCCCAGGCTGCTAGAGATGAAATTGTTTATCTCTATCATCATCACTATGGAGAAAGCTATCTTTGTGGCTCGTCTGAAACCTAGCCAAGTTCTTTGGAGGTAACGCAGAATACTTCCAGCCCTAGCTGGAGATCCCCATCTGCAACCAAAAGTACTCTGCATTTTAGCTACTATTCAAATCAGTAAATTTGGAAAGCATTTGCACTGTGACAGCAATGACACCAACATAAAAGTTGAGCTGTGAGTTTCCCACGTTGTAGGTGGCTGGTTTATGTTACAATATTGTCCTTATAAAGCTGTGCATTTTCCTCTGCTAACATTAATGTAGCAATGCAGGCTTTAGCAGAATGCTTCTGTCAGCTATTTGTTTAATATACATAAGGTGAATGACAAAAGAAAAAGTAAGCTTAACTGTGTTATGGCAAGGAAAAGCTGACATCCCATTATGTCATTTATTGGAACAGTTTTTTGCATGTATTCTGGTAGTCAATCACTGGAAACACCAAGAGAAATATCTTGAAAAAAAATAATCACAGAAACCAGTCTAAAACCTTTCGAAATTTGGAGTTTGTATCTCTGTAAAGCTTTATGGATGTGAAATTTTTAGCTCTCTATGGCACTGTGCAAGAAACTTTGGACCGAGCAGGCTACTTATGTAGGGATTTAGGAATAAAAGACTTCAAACTGTGCATTACTGGGCCAGGCGTAACATAGAATTGGCAAATTTGTTTTTAATACAGAGCTTACTTGCTCTTCCACATAAAAACCACACCGTTAAGTATCACAAGATTAAGTGCCAAGTCTTGAAGAAAGATCTTGACTGTGTCAAAGCCAAGATCCTGTCAAGGCAAGCTATCTGAAACAGAGTACAAAGAAGCACGGATACACAGTATAGCAGCAGAAACAAACGCAGGACAGGGTCCAAAATGAATAAAGAACAGTCTAACAATTCAGCCATAATGTAAGTCACTTAATTTGACTGCGTATGTAAACATTTCATGTCAGCAACCTGCTTACTCTCATGCCAAATCTTGTTCATGCTCAAAACATGCACTTTAAACCAAAACTGATAGCGAAACAATCAGTATTTTTAAAAATAGCAGCAATTTTTATTGCAATTGATTTTAGAATTGAGCCTCTGGTATCCAGTTAACCTGAAGTTAATTTAGTCCAGTTAAATGGTCAGTATTTGCATATTAAGCTGGAGCTTCACAACTCCAATATTCTCCCACAACAGTTCTCCCTGCTTTGCTAGGCTGTACCTATTCCAATGATATGGGATCTGAAGTGGTTTTAAACATCTTTTGCTTTCTGACTTTTGAATGCAGCCCTTGACTGTCTTCCATTTATGACTAATTTGTGTGGCTATCATCTTATCCAGTAGCAACAGAGTCAGAAGAGACAACTGATAAAAATCAACAGTACAGCTGAATTTACACTTTAAATGTCACTAAAGCAAAAACATTCCTCCAAGCGTTTGCTTTCACATAAGAACTAATATAACCAATTGCTAGTTTCATGAAAACACAACTGAAAGATAACTTGGGGGGGGGGGGAAGATGATACAATGAGTCTCAGATTATCTATATCACAATACTGTATCAATTTGTTAAGCTATTCCACTGTATTTTATTACATGGTCAAAATGCACTTGAACATTATTTTTCTTATTTTATGCTCAATGATGAGCAGCTGAGTAAAGCAATAGCATATCCCAAAAGAAAGTAATTAAACATGCATAGCAGCAGCCAACACTTACCTGCCATTCTTAGGCTGTATTATACCATGCAACAAAAACTAAAAGCAAGAAATACTAAGAATATGTGAACCTTCCAGAACACTTGGCATTGATTGGACGAGCTATCTGTGTCTCCTTTGCAAAAGCAATTTCATCTCTAAACCCTCTGAGTCCCCCTTTTAAGGAAGGATGAGGTTAACTGTCAAATTTCAACGCCAAATCAAATAAGGTTCACATATACACCTTGAACATGGTGATGCTGGAGAGCTATGGATAGCTGTTGTGAGACAATTGGTATACACAGCATTGTTCAGCATGCAGTGGCACACTGGAAGAAAAGCGAACCAGGTTTCAAATTCAGCCCTTCCTTTCAGGTGTGTGGATCTCCTTGCAGTTTATTCTTCAAATAATTCAAATTCTTTAAGCAGGTTTGACTGAAAACTGACAGTTTTCATTTAAAGCAAGAGCCGCATCAGATTCCAATGGTAAAATATAATTTGAAAGTCCTCTTTGAAGTAAAGATTTTAGAAACAGAGGGTATTTTAAAGCAATCGCTGCTTTTTACAAAAGTCTGCTGAACAATTATCCATAGCTCAGGCATACAAAGCTGTTTAGAAGGATGGCAAAGTGAAAACATACATTTAATACATGACAAATGCAGTCTACTGCAGGCAAAGAGAAATAGATATATAAAATCATCTTCTCACTTTCAAAATCAAGGAAAAAATTTGGCCCCTGCTCAAGGTCTGTGCATGTCAAAACTTTTAGAAGGTTCCCCATGTTAAGGTACCTGCCAAGACAAGAATGAGAGAAAAGAAAATTTTCTTTTTATAGGAAGGAACAGCCCAAATATAGTTGATTGAAGCGGTGGGGAAAGAAGACCACAGAGTTCCATCAGGCACGAACCCGTCCTTCAGGCTGCCGCCCCGAGGGGTGGAGGGAGACCCCCACCTCAAGGCTGTACAGCTGGTGATCCCAGAGATGCAATGCAGCGTTCCTGTAAGAAGTGACTGTGTCACCAACATCTTCACAGCCTCTCCTTTGAGAAAGGGGCAGAAGTCCAACTGAAGGCATTGCCAGTGACTAATTCTGTCCTGGTACACCCTAGCACCAGTGTCCTGAGCAGGAATACCACCACATCGAGGGCTAAGTATTGTGTTTGCAACATGGACAGGGTAGACATGCTACAGATTTTTACCTGATGGGACAACAGAAGGGAAAAGCTTTAATTTTGTCAGCCCATGTAATTTTGTCAGAAAGCCGTCGTAGAAAACCACATCAAGATACATCATTCCAGTGTGCAGAAAATGCTAACACAGGTGTGCCACAGATCTTTCACACAAGTTGCCCAAAACATCTGTGAAGCTCAGACAGTTCCACTTTGGACATCTGGATGTACAAAATGCACATTGACTGCACCATGAATGACCAAACCAGGATCAGGAATGATTTAGTACTCCCTGTAAAAGACAGGATTACAGCGAACAACTGCTCAGCACAGATTACTAAGGCATACTGACAGAATTTTTTGTTTCATGATTACTTGATTTGCAGGCAGATGGATGGACATCAGTGACCACAGAGACCGAAAATGACTAAGCACAAGGAAAGAAAATTTACACAGCAGCATGATGGTGGCTGGGCTACTACTGGAGGGGAGGGAAAAAAATAAAGGAACAGGAAAAAAACTGCATGCAACTCTTGCAACTTGCAGATTTGCAACTGATTCCCCTAGCCTTCACTGCAGCAGGTGTAAGCAACCCTACTGCTACCATGTCAAGCACACCAGCTGTGAAGGGCCAAAAGACTTACTTTCAAAATCCAAGAAAAAATGTGCTGCATTGTGGTCTATGTCCCTGGTTAGCACCTTAATGAGATTACCCATGCCAGCAAACCTAAAAATAAAAATGGCAAAATAATTTAGTTCCAGTAATCATTTCCTATTTTAAGTACACGCCTGGGGCTCACCAGAGCAGGGCTCCCATCGGGTTCTGCACATTGGATTCATCACCTTCTGGTGAGAAGTAGAAAACATGCACTGTACAGCACATTTCTCCACTCCCCTTATCCTCAATAAGTGATTATTGAAAAAAACTAAACACCTAAAGTGTTACAGCTTTGACAAAAATGAAGATCTGAAATACTGGGTCTCTTCCATCTTTGTCTAATTCATTTCAAGAATTAAGTTGCCTCAGACTGAGGAATTGTTAAAGCCACTGTTGCTTAGGACAGAAGCAATCCAAAATGAACCTGGTGTCATCATAAACCTGATTTTTACTCTCCATAATCCAAACCAAATTTCATAAAGCCTCTTAGTAGTAGTCAGCTGTGGCCAATGAACAGTTTCCCCTTCAGATCACACAAAGTAATGAGTTAAACACAAGTTAGACTTTTCCAAAACCAGGAGATAACCAAGTTTCAACGGTTCTTACTTTTGCTGTTACATACCAGCTAAAAGAAAGGGTAAGTGAAAGAAAACTGAATAGTCATTAGATTACTTGTGGTCAGATAAATTAACAGAACAGTTTCAAGCATTACCATAAATTTCAGAAATCAGTACCTCCAGCAGGACTATGAAAGCTGCTCTGCAGAACAAGGCAGCCTTTTCAAGGACCCTCCCATGTTTTACAGAGACTGAAAATATACTTAAGAACTAGAATTGCTGGTATTTCAGGGCATATCGGAGCTGCTGCAAGGCAAAACACAAGGTACTACTTGAAAAATACAATTTAAAATTATTTATTGAACTCATCAGTGGTTGGACATTTGCATTCCAACTTAAGATCTAAAAATCAAGTTTTGAAGTTGAGCAACTCTACCAACCTAACACCACACACCCTTCCTCTCCAACCCACCCCTATTTCTCCTGTTACTGAAGACTGGCATTTACTCGGAAGGAGACAGCACGACAGTAAGAATCATTAATTTATTAGGAATCAAGGAAACTAAAGCAATACAGAGGCAAAACAAACTGGAAAAAAACATTTTCAGAACCTGTGTTGCCAGATTTCTCCAGTTCCTTAAGAGAAATGCAACAGGTGTGCAAGGGAAAAACAAACTAGAGAAAACCAGACTATTTTTCAGGATCCGCAAGACTCAGCAATAGTTCACAGAATCAACAGCAGCTAGAGAAGGAAGAGGGAATTAATCCCAGATTGTTGAAAATTACTCAGTCCTTCCTTCAACAGCTCATTGCGTTAATCTTCACTTTTCTGTCCTAAGGAACCCACTTTGGCAGGGGGGTTGGACTCGATCTCTTGAGGTCCCTTCTGACCCCTACAATTCTGTGATTCACTCCAACAACTTCTACAAATGACTAAACAGTTAAAAATATATTTTATTTTTTTAAGAAAAGCCACTTTGAGCATAATCCAACTGATCACAGGGGATTCTGCACCTAGAACCTCATGACTAGGTGTACAGTGGCTTTTTGCACATTAAACTTTCTCCTTGAAACTCAAGAAAATGCAAGCCCTGCTTCCCTAAGCATTTGGACTTAGTTCTCTGGAAAGTCAGACGAGATTTCCGAGTCTGTGAGAAATATCTGTCATTTAAGGAAGTTTTAAATTAAGGTGTCCTGTTTAGACACATATTTAAAATTAATCCATCAAAACATGTTTCCTCAAAAAGGTTGCTTTTCCAGAGCATTTTATTCCACAGCTTAGTGAACTGTTCTCATGCTATATATGCACCATATAGCTTGTGTAAGCAAACAATGTCAAGAGAACAGAGAAATTACTTTTCTGTATCTCGCAAGTATGTTTGGTAACACAGGACTGAAAAAGCCTCTTAAATCCGCTCCCCAACAACAAGGACATTCATAACCTGGCAAAAGCTGAAATACAGAGGCATTCTTCAACAGGTATTTTCAAGAAAGGCGATAAAAAGCCAGAAGTGCAAGCTGCCTAATGCTGATTGAGTCTGGAGATTCAGATTTAAAAGCCAAACCTCAATCTCAGAAGTATGGCCTTTTCAATTCCAATGTTAGCAAGTAGTGAACGCGTAGCAGTGAGTGGCGTTAACCACCTAGAGAGACCTCTAACTTACCTACAACTCCTGCTATGCTTCAGCACTTCAAGCTCCCCCACTCCCTCCTCCACCAAAACAGTTTCAATACCTCAAGTAAAGTTTTGCCTTTGATTTGGTATTAACCAGTCTGCTATGAGTTTACAGGGTCATGCATGTGGTTTAAATATTGGATAATATTACCTCTGAAGGTCAGAGTAGGGTCAAACTTATACAGTTGAAATATTTTGAAGATAAGTTCACAGAAGAAAATCTAGCCCCTGCAGAACATGGTTCATTGAATCCCTACCACTTGCTAAAACAAGAAAGGGGTGGGGACTCAGTTTTGCAACCCAAATACCTTAAATTCAGTCCTTCAACCCTCAGAAAAGTTTGCCAATAAGATATAGTTTGTTTTCTGGGAGTAATTTTAAGAAAGAAAGAAGCACAGTTAAAGGTTTGGCAGTACAATGAAACAGTAGATCTGGAACAAGTTCAAGCAGAAGATGCCAGTGACCTAATAGTAACAGTTCAGTGAACAGCCTCTCAGAAAAAGAGAGAAACTGAGGAGATGAGAATGGATTAATTCAACTACAACAGCAACAAGATGACATGGGATACAGGAATACATTTCAACTCACATCAACACTAAGCTGTGTGAGCACTTGTTCATAAAGTCTGTAACAGACCTATTCCCTTGTGCATATGGCACACTGAAAAAAGTCTGGATAAACCGGAGTCACATCAAAGTTTTTGTGTACAAGATACGAGATCTCATTTGCCTTCTCAGCAGCAGCAAGCATCTGCCATGTACTCAGTTTATATGGAGTGAACATAAATCAAGCAGAAGCTGTTCAAACACAAGATTTTTGAAACTTCCAACAAGATGAATTTTAACGGTTACTCCAGGATTTCAAGTATGCCAGAAGGTCTGCCATGTTTTAAGAACTGTGAGAATGGCCATTCCTCCAAATTGTAATACAAAAGGACTTTGAAGAGGAGGAGCTTGAAAACTCTATTTCGACAAAAGTTGAGAAGATAACAATTGGTGAAGCAGGAACATCTGCTTCTCGAGCTCTGAAATGGCCTTCTAGAAATGAGGCCATGGTGTTGCAGTGCGGAACTCAAGATGCATGGAAGCAGCTGCAGGACAACATGCCATGGCTCAACTTGGATGGCTTTACACTTCTGTACGTTATTTTGTTTTAAAAGGTATAGCTAAGCAGCAAGAAGAGCTGACCTGTCGCCCTCAGAGGAAACCCTATAGACGGGAAAATGAAAAAAGCCTCTTGGAAAGGTCAGCGATCTACGTATTCTGCTGACATAAAACTAGAGGAAAACAACCTAGCTCAGAGATGCCTCTGGCTCCTGACAGACACAGATTTACTAGAGGCCCTTGTTTTGGTCAAGATGGGTCATTGTTTACACTTCTCAGCCAAAACCACATGAAAGTAGGTCCACTATTGGCTGTAATATTAAACAGGATGACAATCTGTGTGAAAAAACCAAGCCAAACAACAGTCTACACGCCTCAGCCATTTGTTATCTTCAGGAACACCATCTGCTATTTGATGCCCTTTAATAGCATCACCAGAACAGAAGATTTTGGTGGTTGGTGACTAACCACTTCAGTGGTATGCTCAGTCAGTACTGACTTGCCAGGCACCCTTTCAATTTCCTTGAAAATCCACAATTTCAGGTGAAATAAGTAGAATTACTGTTTTAGAAAGTCAAATGTGGCTCAAATGAACTAGCTCTGATGCTGAGCTATAGAATGTTTAAGGTTGTAAAAGATCTCTTAGATCATCAAGTCCAACTGTCAAGCCAACACCACCATGCCTACTAAACCATATCCCAAAATGCCACCTCTAACATTTTTTTAATCCCTCCAGTGATGGTGACTCTACCACCTCTCCAGGCAGCCTATTTCAATGCCTGACCATTCTTTCAGCAAAAAGATTTACTGTCTAGTCAAGGACGTCTTCCAGCACTAACAGAATCCTTGAGCACTCTGCCATACTAGTCACCCCCAACACAAACAAGATTTGAGCCTGTATAAGACCAAAGCTAATAGCAAGAACTTCTAATGACTGAGCTTTACACAAGATAGTTGGGCTTTGTCCCAAAGAAAAAAAAAAAAAGCCAACTCAGAACATTGACTGGAGGTGACTTTTGTGGCTGGTAATACAGCTTCTGACCCACAATTGTTTTAGTGTCACTGGAACAACATCCACACGGAAGCTGTAAACCTTATCAGGAAGAATTAAGCATACTGAAATCATCATCATCAAGATATTAATATCCCCAAGCTTAGATGCAGTTTAGGTCGCTGCCTATTTGATCTTAGGCAGCTTCAAACTGTCAACCTCTGCCCAAATTTATCTGTCATTCTCACTCAGAATATAGTACACTTCCAAGCTTGCAAATTGCGTTTTTCTCCCAGGAGTCTTAGTGATTTAAAGATTTTATTGTGCAGTGTCCAAAGGCAACTCATAAGGTAGACTGACAGTATAACATTCAGTAAAAGCAACTTTAGAATCACTGACATTTTCTCTTGCTATGAATCCAACATCATAAAATCATAATAGGAAAACAGACACCAGCCTCTGTCCAAAAACTGACTAGCCCTGTGAAGCTGCCCAGAATCCCTCCTGGCATGCTCTGCACTCCAGCACAATGCTCGAGCCACGTGGAACAGGTTATGGGAAATCAGAGTGCGAGCCAAGAACATGGTTTAAACTTGACCTACTTGCAGGGGAAGACATACGGAATGCCACATCTGATTACAATGATTTGGCCCATTACAGCCTTATGGGGTTCTATGATGTTGCGTGTAGTGTCATGATCAGACAAGCGGAAAGCAAAGGCATATTTTCAAAACAAGTCTTGCACGCATGCCCTTCATGCTGAAAACATCCCTGACACGTTTCAATTTCCCCCCACCCCCCAAGCTAAGCCCAAGGGAAATTTAATAGAAATATATGGTGCAGCTAAATTCAGTCGAGCACCAAAGCACCCCCTCACACTGAAAGAAGAGCTGTACATCAACAAGGATTTTGCTTGTAGCTGGTGAGCAGCTGGGAAGCTCATGCTTGTTAAAATATTAACAAGACATTGATGATATCTTTAATTTTGCTTTGTTCTATTGGAAGAATAGTAGGCTTTCAAACTAGTTTAAACAGTTAAATAAATAGGTGAAAAACATGCTTGCGACCATTGAAGAACAACTGCTTCAAGAAAATAACGGCTCACCTTTTGGAAAATCTGATCCCAAGACTGCTTCTGTCGAAGCTTAAGACTGAACAGGATTATCCAGAGTATGAAATCAGCACTCCACAAAAACCTCACATCCTCGCTCTGGAGTCTGGAGGAGGAAGTTAAGCTCAACACTATATGGAAAGCACATCTAATGAAAGAGCTAACTTTCTCTTCCAGGGAGTTCTGAATTTTCAATTGGTCCCATACATGTGGCATAAACCTCCGATTCAGAGGTATTTTGGTAAAACAGTAAGTGAAAAACACTCACAGCATTTAAAGGCTAACAAATATACTACAATACTACAGTGCTGTAAAACAGTGTGCTACTATATACACAAAAACCTAGTTGAATGTCTCCCTACACTGTTTCTTTAGAACCATAATCCTTTCAGCCTGGCAATCATTTCCAGGCTTACTGAACATTTTCTGCCTACAGTATCCAGCCAGCACATGGAAGAAGGAAAAGCAAAACACAAACAAAAGAACAAGACAGTCAATAGGTGGCTCCCCACATCAACTGAATCCAAGGGCATCCTTAGCAACAGCTTTTTCTGGAGCGGACAGCCTGCTGGATTCAGATTCGGTGTGGTTTGCTCTCCCAATCCAGCAGTCTAGAATATATCTAACTAGAGGAAGAGAATATTGCTGCCCTCAACCTTAAAAGCTACAGAGTGCTGCAGAGATGTAAACAGGCTCATAAGCTACATTGTGGGAATTACTCTTTTCAGAGTGTCCTAATGTTTTCCTTGGATACAAACATGTTTTTCTCAGTCTAACATACATTTATTTCTCTTCCTATAGCCTAACATACATTTATTTCTCTTCCTGTAGCATCTCACACATTCTATTCCTACCACTGATATTACTTGTATTTAAATTACTAAAAATATGTCATTAAACAAAATCCCAATGTAATAAAATGCACTGTCCAGACAAGAAATAGTTAGAGGCAATAGTAAAAAATTAGGGAAAAAAATTAGTTTTCAGCTTTATATTTAGGAATGAGAAGCTTGGTACTATTAACTTAAAACAAGTTAGACTGAGTAATCTGGTTTGATTTTCAGGACTCTCCATAGCTGTAGTAGCACTATGAATACAAAAGGTATCGGTTCAGATACAGACATCCTCTCTCGCTTTGGTTCAGCAGTTAGAAGTGCCACACCAGCCCCCAGTTGTGCTTGAACCACGTGATTCCATTCATTGTTGAGCCTTTTGTTCCAGCAAAGATAAGCTTCCATCAGTTGATATAACACACTTTTAGGAAGGCCAGTGCACTGCTTTCCACTCCTGACATCTAGCGGCTACACTTCCACGCATCAGCTCATGACAGATGAAAGATAAGCAACAAAATATCTACATAGCTCAACTCCAGAGGCTTCACTCATTGATATCCTGTCTAAAAAGCGGAAAAAAACAGTTTATGGTGCCAGATAGAAAAGGTTTTGTACTGGAGAGCAAGTATACAGGCTTCTTAAAAGCCGTTTGAAGCTGATGTCAGTCCTTTTGGATAAACTGACTGTGATACAACAAAGTGTTTCAGTTGAAATTGTACTGCCTTTGGGTTTTTTTGAGATCACACACCATCAATAAAGTCTCCTTTCTGAACAAAACCGAATTCAAAACTTGTCATATCAGGAAGATGGAGGCGTGCCAGGGAAAACAGTCTAGTGAAAAAAAGGCTCACATTCTTCAAAACCAGAATTGTAAAGCACGGTCAGGTCAGTGTTTATTCAGTCCATTTTTCCACTTAGAGGAAATCAAGGGAAAGGCACTGAAGAATCCAGTTCCTTTAGAAGAGGCAGTCTTAAAGCCTTGTTAATTTGGGAATATTTTAGTGGCACAGCTGACACTGAATAACTCATTTGACAGGAGCTACAATAAAATAACTAAGCGTGCCCACACAAGTCTGGAATAAAACCCAATTTGTCTGGAAGGATTAGGCTTATTTTGAAAACAGACCTTGTATTGAGAAGGGGAGAGACTGTGCTCCAAAACCCTGCTCTGATTTATCTTTCAACAAGTAACTGCATAGTTTCTCTAAGAGTGAATCTGAGGCTAAAGAATATATTAGATATGCTTTCACCTTTTCTAAGTGACACAAGCTTATCAAGCTTTCTAACTAAATTCTGCATAATGCTCTTTTTAATTCAATTACATTCCACCCATCAGAAACTGAAAAACAACCCCCAAACTTCTTTTAGTTCTGGGACATTTACATTTGAATTCTATCTGCACTTTGCTTTCTGCTCCAGCTTGAAGCCTTAAAAGGCTTTTGCAGTGCTGCAGTTCCTCCAATAGAGGTCAACACCCTCCACTCTGATCTCCCACAGAAAGGGAAGCTTGGAACCGGACTGTTCAAGCTACCTTAGAGCTCTGGGAGCCAGCAGTTCCCTTCCAGCCCAAATGATGCACTTAGTCACTGACATTATCACGTAAACAGTAGTTGATCTTGACGTCCATTCTTTTTCAAAGCTAGCAGACAACGATCTATTCTTATCAGGTAAATAAAGATGCAAAAAGGCATTTAACAGGATATGAGGTAGATTTACAGACCACTTTTATATTATTTTACAGAAAGGTTTTTTTACTCTACAAAGGATGGCATGCCCGTTAAAACTGTGCTGTACTACCACATTACTAAGAAAGCTTCTTATTCCAAGGATGTCAGCCTGTAATTTAACAGCTGACAAGCTCCCACTTCCAAAAAGCAGCTCCCAACAATAACAGTAATTTGTGTAAGTCCTCCTCCTGCCAGTTTGGGTTTTCCTATCAGTGTAAAGGAAAAAACGACCAACCATCCAACCCCAAAAAAGGGAACAAAAAACCCCAAATCTTCAAGTGTTATCTAACTGCTACAAGAAAAAATATTTCAGTCCCAAACTTCACTATAGTGTCCAGTTCAATTGATCTGCTACCTTTATAATTGGTATTTCACTTCTCTTCAAGTTTGTTTTATTTGCAAATGTAGTTTTGTTTAAAATAGCAGAGTTCCCATCTCTAAGATCAGACTGCTGTATGTTTCAGTATCCAAGCTGGGCAAAGCTTCACTGTGGCTGTGACAAACAGCCTGGGTAATACTGCCATCTAATGTACTGGGACAAGGAGTACAATCCTCTGCATCACTCTTCAATACTCAAATTAAATGCTTTCTTGTAGTTTGACTCAGAACTATTGCACCCCTTTAGTTCCTTGCCTTGAAAACCCCACACTGTCACTATTATGAAAAATTACCTAGTCTTCAAGAAGCTGATGGATATAAATACTCAATGACATATTCTACTCCAAGGGATCTTTCTGATGTGTCATAGCACTAAACCACAAACCTTGTGTATATGAACCTGACTGACTGTCTATCTGTGAATTCAGTTCTGTGACACAACAGCTCTGAACTACCAAGGAGGAAGGGAAGTCCCATGGCCTTCCAAATCACGGAGCTGGGAGGGAAGTTCTCCTTATTTCAGGACAGATTTCTGATTATTCCGCAGTCTCCTTTTTCCACAACACTGGTCAGACAGACCCAGACTATGGTTGCAGAACACAGAAGGGTAATGAAACACATCCAGTTACTGAACCATACTCCTTCCCAACCCATCCACTTTCAGAAACAGTAACAAGAGAAACATAAGGCAGGATAACAACATTGGTCTTTACATGGTTGCTTGCTTCTTTAAACTTTCACAAGAGTTTTCTTGAGACACCAAGGTTCTACAGCTGTCTCTGTTATTTCCAGTTTCTTCTTCAGACAGCCTCATGAAGCACAGTATCAACTATTTTTATCCTGTCTACATAGTTTTTCTTGTTAGAAAGCAAGCATAAAAACAAAAACCTCTCAGACCACACTGGTCTAGACTCCTCTAGCTGTGCTAAATCTGATTATCTTCATTTCATCTTTTGTCCCTCCCAGTGTATCTCAAGTTTGGGGTTTTTTTTAAGTTTAATTTTAAAATAAAGTGTCCTGTAAGATCTAAACCTATCTATTTTTACCCACCTACTGGAAGTGCAGAGGAACATTTGCTCATCTCCAGTGACATTATACAATCTAGAATTTGTAAAGATTAGTATTTCCAGCGGAGTTATGATTCCCTGCACTAGTCCATCTGTGAATTCTACAAGTGCCTCTCCTCTTGTCTCACAAAGAGTTTGCAGCAGTTCTTGGGGAAAAACAGGTACATACGAGGAGTAGAAAATCATTAAAGAATAGTGAATGTTTAAAAAGGAAAAAAAAATTACATCTATCTCAAAAAAAACTCGACCTGAAAATACCTACAAGAGTAGAACCATGAAATATGCTCTCCCTGTTCCTGCTCTTCTCTTGGTATCTGCTCACATTTGAAGGTTCAGGTTATACTGGACTTAAAAGCCTTTCCCCACACCCTCCCCCCCAAGTTTTAACCTTATTCAGAAAGCGATAGCTACTTCTGTTTGCCCCATTCTGTGGAGCTTAACTAAAGTTTCTGATAGCCTCCAGATCTTCACCATTTTAACTTACTAGTGCTCCCCCACTGAAAGTGCTGCCGGGGCAGGGCCTTCTGCCAGCCCCTCCAAGCTCTTCACACTGGCAATGCCCAGCTGGCTTAAGATGCTGTGAAGGATTTGGCAGCTACTTTGTCTCAGCACAGCTGGAACAGTGAAAGCATCAGCACCTAAACTTTAGTGGACACCACCACCTTGGTTTATCAACAGTTTCCCCTAGGTACCCGAAAAACTGCTGATTTGACACTTTCATCAAAGAAAACGTTTCTTGCCATGTGTTGTAGCTGTTGACTGGGCAGCCTTCCTCATTCTGCAGGCACCACCATTCCCAGCAACGCCCCTCAAGCTCTGCCAGCTTTTCTGAGTGACTCACCTTCCTGAGCAGAAGCAGCGCTGTTTTAGTAGAGCAGTAAAAGGCAGGGGTCGGGGGTGTGTGTGTAAGGATGAGCAAAACCAACTGCATGCATGCAGAGGGAAGACAGTGATTCCTAGAGACTGTACTTGGCGAGGCAGCCCCATGGTCTGACTCTGGTACTGTACCCTTTGCAAATGCACACAAGGACATCAATACAAGTTTGCACTAGTTCACATACACTTGTCCATTACTGTGGAAGCAAAGGCTACCACCAAAAGAAAAAAAAAAAGAGTACCACCACTGCTGGCACAGGATGTTTTTCTATTGTTGTAGCTTTGGAAAATATTGCTATATGCTCACCCAGTTCCTTGACTCATTCCGTAATGCCCGAGAGGCAAGGCAGTAGGCTAAAAGGACTGATGGTCTGACCCAGCATTGCCATAACCTCTCCTAAGAATGACAAAAATGCAGTATGATTCTCATCAAAACCAGTGATTCTCTAAAAGAAGTTTTTCAATACATCAACCATGCACTAAAATATAGGACAATTATTTTAGTAACACATTTATAAGGTCATATATTCTGAATTCCTGAATGGAGCATTCAAATAGCTTTGGACACCGCACTTGGAAATGTTTTCCACTACTGTCAAGAAAACTGATGACCAATCAATTTAAATCAGATCCTTGGAATTCAAAGGGCTTTTTGATAACTATAAAAATAGAAGAAAAAAAAATCCTACCTCACATCAGGTGGCCTTACCCGCCCAGTCTGATGGAAGAGAGTTAGCTATGCTGGTGCAGCACAGTAAACGTGAAGTATAGCACACCCACGCTAGGCTGTAGCTTAGATGACAAGTAGCAGGTTATAGAACTAAAAGCTAAAAACCTTCACTTGAGCACATGCTACCTCTTCAGTCTTACAAGCTGGTCCAGAACACTGGTTTCTGGCGTAAGGCATCTAGTTGAGAAAAGAACTGAAATTACACAGTAACTTTAGTAAAGAGACTAAGAAAAAGTAAGACTACCAGAACATTCTCTCCCCATTTGAATCTTCCAAGAAGTTTAAGCACAACCTTCCAGGATAAATTCTTAAATCTGGCCAAACTACTCTAACTCCATGCAGGCTAAAGATGCCTTTATTGCAACAATGGGACTTCTTCATGCTGCTACAGTGAAGCTTTCAAAATCATGTGTGTTGAGGTATCATGCAAGCAAAACTAGAAATACTCACAACCTGGTTAGTAAAGCATCTTTAACAACAGAGCACCATACATTAGGTTATAAATCAGGACTTACTAGTGAATACTAGAGATTTCTGAAGTTGTAGAATCAAATGGGGGAAAAGGAGTTCTTTAGAAAATTGAGTATTCAGCACAGTCCCATACTCTTCCCTTTAATACATTAGAATTTTGTCTCTTGTATGTCAAGGGAGTTTGCAAGCAGGTTAAGTTTCAGTTCTTACCTACAGCCAGTGCTGCACTCTGTTCCTGGCCTCCAGTCTGTTTTAAAAGAAAAAGAGATTTATGAAAATTCATTCTTTTACACCAAGAGTTTCAAACATAACATTACATGACCTTGCAAAAGCAAACGCACATTTATCTGTTCCACACATGGTACTATTTTTGTGGATCTACTTCATAAACACAGTTGTGGATCTACATGCCACTGTGGCTTTTGAAAGTGTGTTAAAACACAGAATGTGGAAAACTGTTTTATTTATATGTGTATAAATAGAGAACACAATTGTTTGGCAAGAAATGTGTTTCTAGGGAAAAAGGCTGTTGGTGTTAGATAATCCAAGAACACACATCCTGTAAGACATCTAATTACTAAAGATTCAAAGCTGCAATAAAATACCAGTGGCAAATTTTTCCACTTGCTTTTCCATTTGCAGACACAAACCTGAAAGAGTAACACAAGATTCTTAATTCAATGACAGATACTAGCTCCTCAAAAATGTCATGGCTTGCATGCTGACCTTACAGAAGGCATTTTTAAATCACCACTGAAAACCATTTGCTTCACAAAGGCAATGAGCCCTTGGCCAGCCTGCCGTACACATTATTAACCACCATCTTAAGGGTGGTGAAATAATTCTGTTGATAGCACAGTTTAAAGGAGCAGATAGGATACACTACAGTATCTCGTACAGCTTCACAGGAAATAATAGCCTAACATCAGTTCAAAGATCTACAGCACCACAGGCAAAGCAGCAGAGGGGAGACCCGAGTGAGGACGACTCTTCCCAGCCCGCAGAACGAAGCGTAAGCAAAAGATGCCTGCCAGACACTGTTACAACTGCAGAAATTTCTATCTCCATTATTCCCAGCATACACATCTCCCTCAAAGAGGCTTCCTCCTTGATCAGGATTTGAGTAGCACCTACTTTTTCCTTTGCCAGTTCACTTCAGCTCCCCTTGACTCTCTCAGCAACAGATAGTAAGTACTTCGGGACAACTGCTTCTCCACAAGTCACAAAGATGGTTAACAGCACTATCTTCATAAGAGCTCTTGCAACTTCCTTAAAATCACCCACTCTCACCAGGCATATTTTAAATACTTTAATTTTCTCCCCCTCCTCGTGACTACTGACTGCTTAATTGGTGCTTTATGATAAAGCAACAAAAAAAAAAAAAAATCAAATGCTGCCTGGAAAATGCTGGTTACCTGCAACCAACGGTCAGGGATGAGTGTAACTGATATTGCAAACAGGGAAACCGAAACCAAAGACAGACCTGACATCACTTTAAAAAGCTAGTCCTGAAAAAAAGTGAAGCAAAAAAAAACCAAATAGGAAAACACATTTCAAATTGCTAAGAAATTCTACCTAAAACCACGTATTGGGCGGGGGGGTAGTCTAGAGATCTGGTTAAGATGATTTTGGGTGAGAGTATAACTTTAATCACTAGGCTTAAAAACAAAAAAAGAAGTCCAAATTCATTAGAATAACAAAACTGTAGAAATAAATATAGAAGTAACAGGGGAAAAAAAACAAACCCAAACAACAAAAACACCACCAGTATACAGCAGCAAAGCTAGGAGTTTACTAAAAAAAGGTTCCTAGCTAACAGGATTAGTTCACTACTGAACAGAAATATCTACATTTCCAACCAATTAAATAATTAAAAAAACCCACCACCTTGAATTGCTCAGTTCTTTACATCTTTCTGGACAGAACGCTCAGCTTTTTACATCTTTCCGGACAGGGTACTGTGCCCATAACCACAAGCACTTATCACCTGCAAGAACAGCATGCTGATACAGAAGGCTTCAATGAATGACTGAATGGCCTCCTAGAGCCACTGAGCAACCAGGAAAGCTGAGAACTACCGGTCATTTGGACTGTCATCACAAACAGGCAAGGAGATGTTCACACAGGAATCCATTAACCGGATGCCCATGGTTCTGTACTGATTAACATGCCTTCATGCAAATTGGATCAATCAGAATGTTTGATGATACCAACTTGGTTTATACCGACAAGCTAACAAGTATTTGATGTTTGCAGTGTGGCTTCACATCACAAGGTAGTTTAAAATTTGGAAGTTAACACTATGTGATATAATTTTTTACCTATTTAGACAATGCTTTATTGAGTTGCTGATCTCTAGTACTTGGTGGGAACTATCAGTGAGCATCCATTAGAAATGGCCAGACATGAAATTAATGGCATGATGGGTTTCTTTACACACTTCACTTTCGCATTTCCAGATACACCTAATTCAGAAACAAGAGTATCTGAATAAGTAATTGGCTGTGGTCAGGCTCGAGTGCATTACTTGGGTTCTCCGGGTTAGTACAGAAGATCTGCAAAACATCTGAGCTTCCTTCTGACTGATTCTCAAGGTTTAGTTCTGCAGATTAAAATAGAAAGAATACCCACAGGCACGAGACAAGACATGTACACTATATAATCTAGTAAGCAGTGAAAATGGAATAATAGAGCCAAGAGTTTTTTCAATTGCTTCCAATTCTGAGGCAGCCAAGTATTTAATGTTACGTTACAGAGAAGAACAGCACTGGGAAAGAAAATTACTTTTTATTCAACAGGTTAACAGCTCACAGACTGTGTTTAGCCTTTTTATTTTTTGTAATATGCTACTTTATGAGCATCACATTCTAGGACTAACTATTGTAGTCTGGACACCTATCTGTGTGATCTGTCCTAAGGAACCTGCTTTGGCAGATCTCGAAGTCCCTTCCAACCCCTACAATTCTGTGATTCTGATTATATACAACCCCCTCCTTGACCTGCAGCCCAACTTTACAGCAGAGAGGTCAAAGCACACACTAACATCTCAGGCCAACAATGACAGAAACCCAAAGAATTGTCACAACAGTTGAGAACAAATGTGGAAGAACATCTACAGCCATCAGAGAGGGACAGTGGATCATCTAAACTGCAGCTACTTGCTTTCAGAAGAAAACAAACCCAAGCATCACTCAGTATGTTGGAGGAAAAGCCTGTACCTGACACAAGCCAAATGGTACACAAATATAAAAGCTACACTAAGAGACTTGAAAAAAATTAGTAACTGGGTAACCACTAAGCCCTGTGTTTCAGGCATCCATCCACCTCATACTGAGCTGATGTTGCTAAACTTGGCAGTACGTGAAAGCAGATTTCAGAAAAAAAATGCTCTCCAGTGATGGTGACTCAACCCCCTCTCTGGGCAGCCTGTTCCAGGCCCCAACAACTCTTTCAGTGAAAATTTTTTTCCTAACACCTAATCTGACCCTGTCCAGGCACAGCTTGTGCCATTTCCCCTTGTCCTATTACCTGTCCCCTGGCTGAAGAGACCATCACCCACCTCTCTACAACCTCCCTTCAGGTAACTGTAGGCAGTGATAAAGTCTCCCCTCAGCCTCCTTTTCTCAAGGTTAAAACACCCCCAGCTCCCTCAGGCATTCCTCACAGGATTTGTCCTCCAGCCCCTTCACCAGCCTGGTTGCCCTTCTCTGGAAACGCTCCAGGACCTCAATGTACTGCTTATGGTGAGGAGCCCAGAACTGGACACAGTACTCAAGGTGTGGCCTCACCAGTGCTGAGTATAGGGAGACAATCACCTCCCCAAACCTACTGGCCATGCTACAAGCCAGGATGCCATTGGCCTTGCTGGCCACCTGGGCAAACTGTTGACTCATAGTCAGTCAACAGTCAACCAGCACCCCCAGGTCCTTCTCCGCCTGACAGCTCTCCAGCCAGTCTCTCCCAAGCCTGTAGCACTGCATGGGGTTGTTATGTCCCACGTGCAGGACTCTGCACTTGGTGTTAAACCTCATCCCATTGTTGGCCCAGTCTGATCAGGTCTCTCACATACCACACACACAAACATCTGGTGGAACTCTCAGCTCCGTGTGCTAAGTTAGGAATGCAACTAATTACTGGGCATACTTCAAGTGAGGTCCACAAAGCACTTTGAGCTTCTTTAAAGCTTAGCCTCAAGATCTGGCTTCAAGGGAAACATGTCAAAAAGCCATCAGGTTTGCTTTGAAGAAAATACTTAAAGGAAATTTAGGTGCTTCACTATAGATTAACAAGAGAAGGAAAAGATATGTACATATAACCCTTTAGCAATAAAGCAAAAAGGGAAAACACACAGAGAATTGAGAAGCTCGTATGGCGTAAGAGAATATTCACACAGATCCAAGTCTCATATTCAGCATTAAAAGTCATATTTCACCCACTTACAGGTATGTTTTCCACAACAAACCATTATTTTGCCTTAGTGGAACAGTGAAATGAACTATCACAGTCCTCATTTTTCACTTTAAAGTTTTACATAGGAAAAAAGAAAGCTGCACGTTGAAAACAAAGTACAAGGATTTTTTTAAAAACAAATCAGGAAATTTAAATATTTTCAGATACATTTTTTTACTTTTCAAAGCAAGTGAGAATAGTAAATGTTGGGCGAGCAGAAGAGAAACAAGGAATTTTAAGATAACAGAGGTGGGACCTTCTTGGGTTGTTTTATTTGGGGTTGGCTGGGTTTTTTTTGTCTGTGGTGGTTGTTTTTTGGCAGTGGGGTGGAGAGTAGAACTGTGGTATTTTAGTCTAGGCTACAAAACTTCCTGTTTTACTGGAAGAAAAAAAATAATTAAGAAAGCCTACAAGAGTTCTTGACACATGTTGGTTAACAAGTCAATTAATGAACTGAACTTGCTATTTCTGGTAGCATATTATTCCCTGTATTTCTTTTGAACCTTCATAAACTGAAATCCTGAGCGATTTAGTACCAGCTACGTAACATGAGCAGAATTTTGAAGAATTCTAGAGTTCAGGCTTTCACTCCTCAAAAAAGTACTTACATATTCCTAAGCTAGGAAGAAATACTGGATTCCTCTACATTATTAAATGATATTGCCATTTGCTATTTATGACATGTTTAATTTCCCTATGACTACTCTGCTTTGCCATTTTTCTACAATTGATGTTACATTGTTAACACCCAGTTGTGAAGTGTTTCTGAACACCAAACAAGTGATTCGACAGCTTTTCTTATTTCAGTTGTACAAATGATCCAGTTTTAGGAATACAGTAGAGTTTAAGTCAGAGTTCTGACTCAGTATCAGCATAACAGAAATGAAACCAGACCCTGTCCCAGGAAGTTTTGAGCAATACTCATCCACTTGCGCAATAAAAACAGTTAGACAAGAAAAGGTCAAGAGGGCTTTCCCATTCAACATTATTAGCAGTGTATTATCAGCTCTGAACAACCCAAGACCCGTTGCCTTACTCAGTAACACTTAAACAGAGATGTCCTTATTTCTTATAATCAGATTTCTATGCCCAAAGCAAACCCGTTTCCTCAGGACCATAGTAGGTGACATGCACAGAACTACCATATAGGGACACAAAGATGATCAAGGGACTCGAGCACCTTTATGAAGGCAGGTTGCAGAGTCTGGAGAAGAGAAGTCTCTGGTGTGATCTAATTGCAGACTACCAGTACTTAAAGGGGCCCTACAGGAAAGGACAGAGGGTCTGTTCACTGAGGAGTGTAGTGATAGGACAAATGGCAATGGCTTCAAGGTGAAAGAGGGCAGATTTGGGCTAGACATTAGGAAGTCTTTCTTTACTATGACGTGGTGAGGCCCTGGCACAGGTTGCCCAGAGAGGCTGTGGAAGCCCCATCCCTGAAGGTGTTTAAGACCAAGTTAGACAGGACTTTGGGCAACCTGGGCTACCGAGGGTGTCCCTCCCCATGGCAGGGGGTTGGAACTAGATGGATCTCTGAGGTCCATTCCAACCCAAACCATTCTATGATATGATCATGAAAAGAAGAACCAACCAGAGAGTAACTTAACACCTATAGCACCTTTTCTCTAGTTTTAGTGAGTTTTAACTATAAACTGGTTCCTCAACAGTACCAGATATTGAGAGCTGAAGTCAGAGTTAATGCCTGAGAGCTGAAACTGTAAGACGAATCTAGATCTAGGCTGATTAGGCTAGAGCTACTCTGCTCAGGGGCAGTGGATTCTTTATTCCAGATTTCAAACAACACAGACTAGCTTTTAAACAGCCTGAAAGCTCCTCCTGTGGAAACCAGTAAGCTTTGCCACATGCTCTCAAAGCCTAGGGGGCTGAGAGGTTAGAGGGGATACCCAAGCAGTGTGTTTTAAAGCTCCTTCTCCTAAAGGTCCCTAGTACTGCCCCACTACACAGATCTTATCAGAGGCAGCTCCTCTGTAGTTCTAACTCATGCACAAGCCAGCAAGCAACACTGTGCAAGAGCAACCTCATGATAGAGCCTTGAATGAGCAGTAATTTCTGCTGAGAAAGCCATACAAACTCTGTTCCAGCTAGAGTAATTTGTCACATAGTGCTGAGACTCTTCAAAACGCCTCCAGCTTGCCCAGGAGTACCTTGAGCACCAGCTACACAAACATCTGTAATAACTGTTTCAACTAAAAATTAAAAGGAATATTTTCAGATCAACTGGGCACTAACAGTCCAGTGACAGAAGTTTAAGATAATTCTAACACAAAACACTTATGGGTGATTACATCCCAATAAAAATTACAAAAAAGAACACTCAAAACAATCATATCTATCACTAGCTGTCCAGAAAGGAAGAATCTAACCATGTTATTTTAACCTGTGGCCTCAAATGTTTATTGGGCAGCATTTAAGATGGAAGCATGCATAAAAGTTAGAGTACTAAACATGAAAAGACAATGTGGGAATGCCTGGGCAGCTCCTAGGGACCATTGTGTGTATTCCACAGCTTTGTCCAACAGTCAGGAAAAAAAAAAACCAGGAACCATAAACCAAGATCTTAATTCCTGCACTGTAATTTAGTGACACCAAGTCTCAACAGCATCACAGTATTTCTGCTCAATAATTTCCAAAATGAATTCCACAATGATCTAAAAGAAGGCAGACCGCACTGGGGGCAAAGCTCCTAGTTCAGATTGGACATTAGGAAAAGCTTCTGTGGAGAGGGTGGTCAGTCCCTGGAACAGGCTCCCAGGGAAGCGGTTACAGCACCGAGCCTGCCAGAGTTCTGGATGATGCTCCGAGTTGTACAGCTGAGTGTTAGGTAGCCCTGCAGGGAGCTGGACTCAATCCTATTGGGTTCCTTTCAACTTAAGCTATTCTATGCTTCTAAATAATAAAACTGTAGTTATGTGATCAAGTAGTAAGCTGAGCTTGAACCAGGTCTGAAGGACTACACATTGATAGGTCAAGTCCCTACAGAGATCTTTTTTTCAAAAAAGGAAGTAAGAAAAAACCTCTCCTAAAACCTAGAAACATCCTTCAACAAGCATTTAAGAGTCCTGCAAGTCAGGAAATGAAGGAAGCAACATCTGACATTAACCTTAAAGAACCAACCACATACAACATAATACTTAGGGTCAGTCACCTGTCTGAACAAGCACAGCTTTCCAGGTCAAATGTCTTTCTGATGAGAAAAGTTTACATATTTTGCTGGTCTGTTTAAAAGTGACTTTTTGAGAAGTCAAAACAACTCTTAAATTAATGTCTTTGGTTTGAAGGCTCATTGGACAAACAGAATTAAACAGTTCATGTTGTCCTGAGCAATTATTTACAGGTGAAGAAAAATAGCAGCTTTACCTCCATGAACAAATCAGCATGGCTGAAGTCTCAAGCAGAACAGAGTTTACTAAGTGAGACATTAAGCAAGATTCATCACTCCTTTTCTTAAACTTACTCTACCAACTGCAACAGTAGGACTACTACATATAAAGGGAAGTACTTTGGAAGAGCTCTACACCAAGTTCTGCTTGGTTAGACTAAAACAGCAACCTGTCCCTGATCATTTGCAGATTACCACCTTCATTTAAGGTCTTTATATCTACAGCAGGAGAAAAGGTACCACATTACACTGCATCAGCACAGGCAGATTATTTACATTCATTGTTAATATGTAGATTTTGAATAAAAATGAACAAAAAACCCCACATCCCAAAGGACTGCACAAAAGCTTTTAGCCCCTTGATCTAATCTCATGCTACTGTGGCCAGCCACATTAAACAAGGCCCAAGATAAAATACAGTTATTCCTCTTTCTTGCCAGCAGTAACACTAGTTAGTACCAGTACCACTTTCTTGCCAGCACTAACACAAAATAAACACGTGCTGGTAGAACATCAGTAACACAATCAGAATTTCCACCAGAATATTTTATAGCGAGTGTCAAAGCACACAAGAGTACTCAACCTCCTCATGCTAAGAACCATTTCAACAAACTCCCTTTCACATGGACGACAAATCAATCCAAGCAGCTCTGCTGAACTGCAAACGGGATCTACAGGCAAAGCTAGAGCAATGTATTCAACTACCAAGGGAGACTGTTTCTCATTTGTGGCATGGGCACAAAAGGGGAAGTCAAAGTGGTTTCAGTTGTCAGAAGGACATTCACTTTTCTTCATGTATTTACAGTATACAGCCCCACTGTGACGGATTGTTCTTTTACCCCCAACGGTTCCCACATTGCCCTACTGGTGTTATCTGGTAGGTTCTGTGGTAAAAGCTCCACAAGTTGTTGAGGAGCATTTGTAACTTCACCACTCCCTACAATGGTTACACAGGTTTCTCCAAATGAAAAAAAAAAATCCTTGTGAAAGCACACAATAACACTGGGTATTTTTAACATCTATTTCCTCCTTGAACAGAGGAAACATTTAGCACGGAGCATTAGCACGGAGCAAACAAAACAGAACTTTGCTTTCTATTTCTTGCAGCATACCTGACTTTATATAAACTTCCCAGACAACCAAAGCCATACAGAAGTCTGTAACATAGGCAATATGGCCTTCACACAGTGTCTCTTTGGAACAACGTCCTTCAGTTGTAACCTTACGTAGGCACACAGCTACGGGGACAGGTAGAAACAGGCTTTTCTACTCATTTTAAGTTTAGCACATTTTAAGGGATTTACACTGGAAGACTGAAATCGATGCTGATATGGTTTTAAAGATTCTCCTCACAAGGAAGCAGAGTATTTAAAGATGTGTCAGCCAGACACATGCTACCCTTGTAAGAGCTATACAAACCACAACAAAGCAGTCTCAAAATTAAGAAGAAAATGACAGGTATGCATTTGCTTCCAGTTTGCAAACGTAATACTGAAGGTGTTTTCATATCCATTAAAATTAGCACAAAATGCAAAACCTGTTAATCCACAAACACTGCACTATCAGTGCTAGAACAGGGACTCCACAGCATGTTAATCAGCTTGCTCGGAGCATCTCCCCATCATCATTACAGGGAACAATTCTAAATGGCATGAAAAGATTTTTAAATCTTCAAGCATGCAGACAAGTTCAAGCTGCATATGAGAGATAAAGCTATAAAATAAGAATGAATAAGATATTTACACAAAAGCAAGAGATAGGTATCAAGATTTTTTCTGAATGACTGATAGTCTGGAAAAATAGTTCCATACAAGCAAGTTAAGGTAATAAAAAGAAATGCTAACACAAGAAAAATAGAACAAACACTAAAATATGTCCTCCAGAGTCCGTGCTAATGGACACCTGAAACACTATAACCAACCCCCACACCCCCCACACACACCTGGATAAGATAGGCACACATCCTACACAACCATCAGGGCAAGTCTGCACCACACCGATGTCCATCTGGCTTAAAATTTTTCTCTTGGCACCAGTCACACAGGACTCAGACACACTCTGTCCTTAGGGATCTGGTTACGTGTTGCATTCTCTTTCAGGGACTGAGTGGAGACCTGGGCTGAGTCTAAAAGGTGGTAGAGCTCAGTAGGGTCTCGGTTGATGTCTTCCCAGACCAAAGGTGTTACTGGAAACAATGAATCAAATTTGTGCAGCACTACCCTCAAGCTAAAAACCACTTCTTGGTCCTAAAGGAAATGTTGACTTAAGAAAAAGAACTACTTTTTAGCATCACCCAGTTTCACCCAGCATGGCCATCCTGTTAAACATTCTGAGAGAGAGATGTGGGGATGATGGGGTGGGAGGGTAAGATGATAGAAGGAAATGGACAGAGGACATCCCTCTGAGTAATGAACTTTTTCAGTTTTCTTTACGGGGCAAACTATGCACTCAAATTGAGTGATAGACATAGATCATTTATGCATATCATATATGATCAGAATAATCCATAATTAACCTAATTGCTATCAGATAATTGCAATATGGTTCAAAGCCTGTGCTGTTAATACAGTGCTTTGGTACCTCAAATTGTGACATACCACACATCAGTGTTTTTTTCTCCTGCACACTGAGGGACATGCATTTTCAAATGGTATTGGCGAAGTTCAACTTCTAAACTAGATTTGTTATAGTTTCCTTTCTTGTCTCTAACCAGGTTGTGAAGCATAAGATTTGAACTTTCAGTGTTTGCACTACGAAACTTCATATAGTCTTCATGTAAGAGGTACAGGCATGTTGCATTAGTCTCAGTGGAAAAGGTAAACAGGTAACATTTAACATCCCACTACAGAAAATGTGATCAGTTTGTATTCCAATCTAAATAAATACCCACATGTTATTCAGTGATACTATGCCTTTTGTCTGTAAGCTATAGATAACTACAAACACACCAAAAAATTGCATTAACCCCCTCTTGCTTTCAATAGGCCAAAATACTTTGTACCCCTTGGCCTAAAACGTTGTGGAAAGCAAGGAAACATTCTACAAGCAAAGCCACCTAAGGAAATGTTTACCAGTTGGTAGTATCTTCTTGCAGTCTTAACAGAGAACTCCCTTCCTCAGATTGCCAATGCAGCAGCTCGTCTTCAGAACCTGAACAAACAGAAGAATCACATTAAACACAACAATACACAGTATTCCAATTAAATAAACCAGTGCCAGGGTTAAATCAAAGTTAATCCTGCAGTGCCAAGGAACCGACATAATTCTTTAAGAATGCAAATAAAACATGCTCATTTCCAAAACACTTGAGATTTTATGCAAGTGACATTAGAAGCAAATGGAGAGGCAACCTAACAAACTCTTCTGTGAGTCAGTGAGGCAATTAGCTATCCATGATCACAAGCATCAGAAATAGAACATTGCATCTCTGCATTACTGAGCTAAGTTACACAGAGTTACAGTAACACGACGACAAAAAAATCCCACCAGGTTTCAGTTCAAGTTTTATTTACAGTGCAATCCTCGTCATCAATACAGGCTGGGAGATGATGTGATAGAGAGCAGCCCTGCAGAGAAAGACTTGGGGGTGCTGGTGGATAAAAAGCTCAACATGAGCCAACAATGTGTGCTCACAGCACAGGTCAACCGTATCCTGGGCTGCTTCAGAAGTAGCGTGACCAGCAGGTGGAGGGAAGCTGATTCTGCCCCTCTCTACTCCACTCTTGTGAGAGCCCAGTACTACTACATCCAGTACTGGTCCCTAGTACAAGACAGACATTGAAATGTTGGAATGGGTCCAGAGGAGGGCCACAAAAATGATTAGAGGGCTGCAGCACCTCTCCTATGAAGACAGGCTGAAAGACTTGGGCTTGTTCAGCCTGGAGAAGGCTCCAGGGACACCTTATAGCATCCTTTCAGTACCTGAAGGGTCTTACAGGAAAGCTGGGAAGGGACTGTTTACAAACGTATGGAGTGACTGGATGAGGGGAAATGGTTTTAAGTTGGAAGAGGCAGATTTAGATTGGATATTAGGAAGAAATTAGCAAGGCACTGGCACAGGTTGCCCAGGAAGGTGGTGGCTGCCCCCTCCCTGGAGGTATTGAAGGCCAGGTTGGATGGGGCCTTGAGCAACCTGGGCTAGTGAGAAGTGTCCCTGTCCATGGGTTGATCTTTAAGGTCCCTTTCAGCCCAAACCATTCTGTGATTCTATGATTCTATATTGAGCACAGGGAAAAAAATGCCTCATTGCTACTGGTTTCATGAACTAAAGACAAATTTGGCCAATGACAGTTTTTACCTCTGTGAACTCACAGTAGGATTACTTAAGATTTACTGAGTCAAGAATAAGTTTCTGATTTAGAAAAGCAGTATTTCTGTAGCCAGACAGAACATTGTTTCTGTTGGAAATGTGGCACTGAGATCTAGTGAAAGCATTCTAAGGGTCTTTAAATTCATTTGGAGTAGGTTTATGCTGCAGACAGTCAAATTTTTTTAGCACAGTAACTGGATGATGAAATCTCCAAACCCAGCAACCTTTCTGTTGTGGTGAGAGGTTCCTAAGATTTTCCATTTGTGGTTTTTGTAGGCTGCATCTGTTTCAGGGGTAGAAATACTTGAGTGTCAAAAATTAACCTGTCTCCAGTAAAGCTACTGTTTCTCCTACTTCAGGTATTGTTTCTGGTAACAGAATCCACCCTGTCAGGATGTCTCATCTCAAGGTTCTCTGTAGACCCATCTTCCCGTTTGTACTACAATTCTCTTTCTGCTTCTACAGCAAAGTCAGCCACATTCTACAAAGCATAAACTTGCTTTAGAAATACAAAAACCCTGTCATATCATTGCAAATCCAGCTGGAGAGGCATGAAATATTCAGCATTAATTTGTATTTAATCAGCTATCAGCAGCTTCTCTTACATAAGATAATCCTGATTAACAGGCATTTAACAAAAAATATGCTGCTCTGCAGTGAAATTTATAATCACAAAGGCTGTAGTATTACCAATTTATCCCAGCTTGGGAAGTGTGGAGGGAAAAGGAAGAGCTATGCAGTATTGAGACTGGGAGATGATTTTAGATAAAGTGAAAACTACAATGGAAAGATACCATCCATTCCCTTCTCCCCTCCCTGCCAAAGACAACTTTGTCATCTGCACAGCACAGCTAGAAAAGAAGGCAAGGTCTCTGAGTTACTACAGGGAACATAACCGACAAATAAAATCAAGGGATCATACTTACAGATACAGCAAAGCAAACAGCTGCTGCAGAGTTCAAAAGTAAAAGCAGAGAGACAGCAACATTAGCCAAGGATAGATTTTGCCAATTTGCATCAAAGCTGCATCTAAGCAGTTTGCCTGGCAAATTAACGTGTCCCCTCTCCCCTTCCAAGTGCTGATTAACAAAGCACTATTTATCTCTCCTGCAGAGAGGGAAAACTAAAACACATGCAAGACACCTTATGCACTTTGTTAAAGCACAAGCTTTGTTTTAACAACTGCTCCCCTACCCTTCTCCACTGCCTTTCCTTCAAGGTCCTCTTGCCAAGTAGCTGTATAATGCTGAGGACTTGGTGCAAGACCTGAAAATGGCAGCAGTAAGGTCTCTCATACTCACACCCCACTTGGTAGGTCTCTGGGCAGGGCAGCATGGTCACTGTCTACAGCCTGGTAAAGGGATGTGAAAGCTCTGCTGGCTGAGTGACAATCTATGCACCTACAACACGTGCAGGGTTCCTTCAACACACTCCACAAAAACGCTCCTTCTACCCTGCCACACTACAGTATGCAAAGCTCCCTGTCCAGTACCAGAGAACTGGCTTTTTCCAAGCACGACCAACCTTTTCAAACTGGCATTACATTTCAACTGGACCAACTCACACATCTCCCTGTTGCCAAATGCAGGTGTTTAAACTTCCTAAAGGCCACCTGAAGCAGCACACAGGGTTTTGTTTTACTGAAGGCAATTACCTAAGCCTGCTGGAGACTCTCTGACCCCTACACAACAACCTTCCCCCGATTGGTCTTCAGGTGAGAAGAGGAAGCAATTGCCAGCAGCTCCAGCAGCACAGCAATTCTGGGTGAGAAAGGATCATGTGTAGCAACAACAATAGGTACAGTGGACTGGAGGGATCACAGAAACATCTGCATGCAGAGGAACTATTCTTTGCTCAGCACAGACAGATTACATAAAGTGTGGTGTAGTAGGAGAGGTGACAGGCAAGAGGCGTGCTGGCCAGGAGAAGCTGGGCAGCATGGTATGCCAAAAGAGAGGGTGCTAAAGTGGTGACATGCACTGAAAGTTGCAGACACGCAGTCAGTCCCTTTGGAAGTCCTCCCCAGATTTCAAGGAAACAAATTCCTTACATGTGATCTACATTAATTTGGTTCTGCTGATTAAAGGAAAAGCTCTCAACAGGTTGTTGGGTGGTTTTTTTTAAATAATGATCCCCGAACTGCAACCTGTGGTATAAATAGCACAAATGAGAAAAACTAAGCTGCCATGTTAGCTTTCAGTCAATGTTTGGTAAAATATTATTTTTCTTTACTTCAGTAGACCTTTGTGGAGTACATTAACACTGTTTCTTTGACAGAGTAATGAGAATGGCAGGTGAAGAACAAAAGAGTAAGCTCATTCTCAGAGGACAACCTCGCTTGCCCTCCACTCACTATGTTAGCAGAGCTTTGTAGGATGATGAGTTCAAAAGAAGGAAGAAAACAATTAACCCACTTGTTCCTGGTAAATTAGGGATACTTCACTTATCCAAGCCACCATCCCTTACTTCATTAGTTTTGTCACTTAAGGAGAAGGTGGAATTAAACTCAGAAGCACAGCACCTGATTTAATCTTGTTCACACACATTTTATGCTCAACAGAACTCCAGACCATAAAGATGCAAAGTCTTCTGTGACAATTGCTCTGTGTTCATTCTCTGGCACACACGTTTCAACAGGCAGGATCACAGCCGCTGCTTCCCAAGCCTCAATGTTTTGCACTCACTGGGGCTACAAGGAAGAACACTTCTGAGACATTTATTAGTGGCCACATTCTCAGGAGAGATGGTAAGGCCACCAGCACAGGGGTTAAAAGTTTTACTGAAAGATGCAGAGTACTCTACGCAAGACAGTTTGCTGAAACACCAGCTAAACATAAACAGATCCTTACTGCCTGACAGAGCCACTGACAGGTAGGTCTCATGCTGGAGCTGGCTGTAAGTCTTCACAAACAGGTAACAGGGATGACTCTGGGCTGAGATGCAGAGGGAAGCAGAGGTCAAAGCATTACCTTAAGTTACCCTTGACTGCTGACCCAATAACCTGAGCTCCAGTTCTCTGCCTTACTCCAGTCAGACACTCACCTCCCAGAGATACTACCGAAATGACCATCTGGGGTGGTCTGAGATGCCATTTCATTTCCCCTGTGACATGGCATCCTCAAAAGTCCAGACAAACACAGATTGCACAACTGAATATGAAGCTTTGTCTAAAGTAGATTTTGGAATAACTCCTCCTAGCATTAGCCTGTATACCCAACATAAACCACATTTAAAAGTCATGTTACACACAAGCCTGTGCTTGACTTTGCTTAGCTCAAAACACAGAAAGCACAGAAGAGACAGCAACAGGAGTTTGAGATGATGCATCCTCACCAGCACAGATCTCAGACTGCTAGTGACAACAGCTCGTCAACAGATTAAGACATATCTGAAGAGCAGAGTATACAAAACGAATTTTTAAAAAAATCAGAAAGATCCATAAAGATAGCTAAGTGTCAGAAGGCTGATGGCTTCTTATAAAGAATTCTGTTGCCAGACATAAAACAGCATGTAAATTGAGCAGTCAAAATAATCCCTGCAGAGCTTTTGACAGATTATTCCTCATAGTAAGACAGCTGAGAAAAGAGAGGCAGAAAGCAAAGCACAGTGTCCTACAGAAATAGGAAAACCTGTAAATATTAGTATTCACAAAATTGTTAGGAATTTTATCCCTCACTAGAACAATATGGACTTTTTTTCCTCCTCACCAACATCTGTTGCCAAAACTTTAATTTTCAGTTGAAAGAGGTAATTCTCCTGTGATTTGATGAATCAGTGGTTAAAGAACTATTAAAAAATCCCAGTAGTTTACTTCTAAGACAGCTGAAAGTTCTCATGCCTTTATTTTCAGGACAGCAATGAAACAGTGTGTTTAAGATCAAAATAATGATACCAAAGGCTCAATAGCTTGAGCTTCAACTGTACATCATAAACGTAGTAACAATAATGCCACAACACATTATAAACTTAAGACTATTTGCTTCCAGATGCTTGCCCAGCTCTGCTTCTGTGTAACACCACAGTACTTGAGAGACATCCTGACCATTTTCAACACCAAGTTACCGCCTGCCTTCATTTAACAGAATAACATCAGGCACAGCATTTCCACATGACTTTCCTTGCAGGTTTGAGCTGGAAAGCATCAAAACATTCACATATTATAAGTCAATTTTGTGCATAAATGAAGACTGTCCACTTAATTAAGGGGTTGCAAAATACAGGTTTTCAGAACAATTGTAAGTATTACAGTGGGAACGAATCTTATGCCAATGACTACCCTTACAAGCTTTTTAACCTTATTTATTGATTGGGAATAGTGTATGCTCCAGATCCAGGAGAGTTTGCTCATGCTTTAGAAGTTCTGACTACTATCAGACTATGTCTTACCTTCAAGCCCTCATTCACTCAGCCTCTCAGAGCTCAGGAATCTATGCCTGTATTTACAGTAAATGCAGCAGTAGGAAGAATGTCTCTCACAAGACAGAAACCCCAAACTGCTAGATACCTATTCCATTAAAGTATACGATGACCATATTCCTCTGCTCAAAGACCAATGCAGAAATACAAGTGCAACTGTACTGATCATTATCATTTCAATACTCTAATGTAAGACAGACTGACTAAGGGCAGCCAAGATTATAAGAGGCAGGACTTGAAAAACAAATGTAACCAATATTTTCTTCATTTCCCCTTCAAAATAAAGCTACTCCTTAAACAGCAACTCAAGTCTCAGAGTGACTCAACTCAGAGATGAAGAGGCAGTACACAGATTATGTCCTCCAGATTAGTATGGAACAGGTTTCCAGAGCAGGGTGAAAAGGGCAGGTACACACAGTCACATGCAGACTGACATAGGAGTAATCTTTTCCTATGACTGGTGTGGGGATGTTCTTATTAAAATACAAAGGAGGAAGACTATTACTAAGTTTAGACCATGTAACAGAAAAAGTTGGTTAGAAACATACCATCCTTGCAAAAGCTGTGGTAATTCTGCCAATCAGGTGTCAGGAACAAGTTACTGCTGGGTAAAGTTTGACTGGTAAACTTTTAGACACAGAGAAAAAGACACAACAGATTTCTTCCTTCTGAAGTATAAATGCCATGCATCTTTTGACCCTAGATCTCAATTAACATATGCTTGCTCCTTGGATACACCACACCTGACCAAGGGATTGCATTACATTGTAGAAACCAAGAATGAACCTAAGGAATGAACGCTGCAGCAGCTCTAATGTTTCTACTCTCTAAAGAAGCACACAACAGAAGAATGACACAGTGTGACCAGAACCAGCAGACTGGTATGACTGCTTTCAAAGAGCCTACTTTAATGGCTAAAGGTATGAGCAATCTACATAAACCCTTCACAATGTTAAGGCCTGTATCAAGGATAGAAGCTGCATATCCCCCAGCTCCAAGAACAGGCTTCCACTGAACTAAGACCTACTGTAAGCAAAGATTGCACCCAAGGACTTTCTCATCCTATAAAAAAATTCCTTCTCACCAGGTTCTGCTGTGCTTAGTCTTTCCTGGATCCACCCCTTAAATCCCTGTTCAGTGTCCCAGCTTCAGCTGAGTGAGGCTGGCTCACAAGCAGACGCTGAAATCAAGACTCCTCAAATAGAGGTTAGTTAGGTTTCCCTTGTGCTACAATCAGTAGGTTATTACGCAAAAGAGCCTGCCATTTAAAAGCTCTGAAGGGGGTGTGGGAGGAGAGATGCTATGTAGCCCTGTATTGAGATGGTTGGTCTATATATCCTTTTTTTCCTGTCACCTGATCAGCTGAATTTAGACAAGCTTGTTATCTAGTCTAAATAGAGGCAGGTATTCCTTCCAGCTCTGAGCCGTGTTTACAATACCTAACTTTCTCTACCTCATGTGTAAATAGTATAAGCTCTGAGCTTAAACACTAGGAATGATCTTTTTAGGATCAGATATTTACTTTAAAGAAAACAAATTACTAAAGAGCTTATGTCTGAGACCTGAGTAGGAAGTCTCACCCTCAGAAGGTTGTCTGCAGACTGTCGCAGCTTTTACATCCGCTTCTCACTAGTGACATTAAAGGCAACTGGACTCCTATTTCTGAACAGGAAATCTGACGAACTTTAAGCTGTTCTTGCACTCCCACATCCTCCCATTTAGATCTGCACTGAGACAGCACAAGATCTTTGTTCAAAGTGTACTTGCAGATGCCATCATTTCCAGAGGCATTTTTCCTACAGTTAATGTGTGTGTTACAACCTCAATCAAAACAGGAGGGCAACAATTTTTCTAGATTACCCTGTGTTTGGAGTAACAAAGGAAACATTTAAGAACAAGTCATCTATTTTTCAGCTGAACTGAAATAACAAATGCCAACATTCAGCGAGTCACATACATGTTCTAAAGACTGCAACAAGAGTCAGTTCATCCTTTCCAAATCAAACTTTACCCTGGAACAACAGTTAAGTAAAAAAAAACCAAACACCACCACCCCAAAAAAACCCAAACCAAACAGAAAACCCCAACAAAACAAAACCTCCCCCAAAAACCAAACCTACTTTTATTTAGAGACTGGTCACACTGTGAAGATATTTTGCTACTATGAATCCAGATAGACTTACTTGAAGATAAACAGATTCTGAGGTACAGCTTTTCATGAAGAAATGCAGTCAGAGAACTGAGGTGAAGCAAAAGCACTGTATTACATAACGTTCTCATAAAATACACATTATAGTCATGCCCAGCAGAATACCAGTAGAGGCAAAGTTGCTGCATCTAAGTAAAACTCCAAGAGAGATGCATACATAGCAGTTTCCCCTCAGCCACTTACCATGAAGTTTGGAAGCAAATGCAAGCACATAGGACAGTATTACCAGTAGAAGTACAGCGCACAGCTGCAGGCATTGAGACAAAATCCTGGGACCACGCATTTCAAGAGTAACAGAAAAACAGGTAAGTGCTACTAATAAGCGTAACTACACATGAAATTAAGGTGCCTGGCTGCTATGATCTCTAACTTTAGATCAGTGACTCCATCTGCAAAGTGCTTTCAAACCACGTGAGAAGAGAGCGCTGCTCTACAGGTGGAGCATGCTTTAAGCTGCTCCTTCATGAGAAACCCACAGGGCCCTTACTTACCACACGGTGCAACCTGAGCGTAGGCACTGCCACAAAGGTTTCTGTTCAACAAAGCAAAAAGCCAAGACTCCTGAGCTCTCCAGAAACACAGCATCCAGAAAAAGGCTACCTGACTCCTGTAACAGGAGCCCGGAAGCAAGCTCCAGCTTGGCAAGAGGTATAAATGAAAGTGCACCACCACCCCCCCCCCCCCCCCCCCCCCGCCCCGTAGATGCATGCCTTCAAGGAAGAAGCTGGATCTATCACGTGGTGCTGTAGTACTCATCTGTTCAAGGACTTATGATTCAGCGCCTTCAGAGCTGTACAGGGACTATGATTCAGTACCTACAGGGTGTGTTGGATGCAATACAGATGCATAGATGAGCTGTACACCACATACATGTCTGGATGTTGACAGGGAAAGGCTATGCACACACAATTACATGCACTTGGAGAAGTCAAATCACCTGCTGTAACAGGACTGATTAAAACCTTCTTGGCCTTCAGATTCACTCAGAGCAACTACAGCAATCTTCTGTTGTAAGTACTCTCAGAATAAGTGAAACTAGTTAACTTTCACAATAGACAGGGTTTAGTTTGAGGCTTGTCATGCCTGGCATAGGCTAGAACAAACATTACCTACTATGGAAATATTTGCATTGCCATTCATGAAATTACACAATTTATCAGGGCCATCTCATGCGGCAAAGACATTGCCAAAGAACTGGATGATTTATGGGTGTTCTTATACCAGCACTTCCTATAGCAGGAACTTTCCAACACGGCAGATGTTTGCCAGCAATCTCTGAATATTGGAATATGACAAAAACAAGACAGAAGTGAGAAGATTTACATGACTTCAAGTCTCATTAATAAAGATACTCTTGCCACTGTAGTTAAACTATAAAATTGCCTTATGGTACTGTCACAGAAAGCACACTAAAAGAGAAAGCCAACTTTATGAACAATGCAAAACCCCTTTGGCTATCAAGCAGCTCTCTAGCTTTTTTATTTTTTTCCAGCCTTTCAATAAAAGTTAATCTGGTTTCCAAAGGTTTAATTACAAAATCAGTATTAGCTTATTGAATGTCTTACCCGAATTTAGAAATGGGTGGTGAACTTCTAGGCCTCCACCTCCCACATTTTCTTCTGAAATTCAGTTATTTGCTTAGAAATACAAATATCAACAAAAATAGTATAAAAGCACCTGTGACTGAGATCTACCGGATCTGAAATGATGAAAGGGTTTCACTTGGATATACTTTCAGTCTCTGTATGCAAAGAAACTCAGTGAGTTTCAGAGGGCATTACTAACCTTGTTCCTATCTTATAAACATGTTTTATTAGAAGATACTCAGCTACAGAGACTCAGTCTCATGTTGTAAGTACGGAAACACGCATTTGATCCCAGGAGTTAAGCACAGACTTCCTATTTGCTTTCAGGTAATTAACACTGCTGTACCTCAGTTCTTTATCTGTTAAGAGGCAAAACATACAATACTAAGCGTAGCAGGACTTTAACCAGGTGTGTAGTCTTTGAATTCTGCCACAGCAAGGGTTGATAAGGGCAGCATTGGATGAATCTTGAAGGGGACAGGCACAGAAGAGGCGGTTTAGTGAGCCTTAAGGCAGTCAGTGAGGATACAATGGCTAAAACACGCAGGCGGAATACCTCTGAAACATCTGCTCTACTTCACATTGCAAATAGAAATTGCTGAAGCAGTGCAGACTCCAAAAATCAGATATAACACTCCTACCTAGCAAATACATTCATGTCAAACTCTCATGCATCATCCTGAAAAATAGAGAAGTTACTGGTTTAATCACTGGAAAGTTAAGCTTCTTAACTTCTTGCTATCTGTAAGAGTTAACTAATTATTTGAGACAATCCAGCATAATCCTGGACATTACAAACAGTAACTTCAATGTTACATGCCCATAAAATCACAGAATGTTAGGGGTTGGCAGGGATTTTAAGAGATCCTATAGTCCACCCCCCCACCAGAGCAGGATCACCTAGATTAGGTCACACAAGAACATGTCTAGGCAAAAAAAACATCATGCAGGTGTCCTGAACTGCTGATCAAGCTATCCTTTCACAGCAATTACAAATAAACATCATAAATTTTGCATAAATATGCATAAACACAACATGCTTGAGGAAAGAAGTTTCATCCAGCCAACTGCAATCCTGGCTATTACAGAGGACTGTCACAGGATGAAATGTACTTAGAGTGATTAAGATTGAACTTGGATTAGGACAACTTTCTAAGATGAAAAATGAGTGTAAGATGACACATTTATTTCTACTAGATGTACTTAAATACAATTCATAGAAAAAACTGCTCCCACGGGGAAGCCTGAGATTTCAAAGATAAATTTGTGGTCTTGATGACAATGCAGATCTACAGTCAAACCACAAGCTGGATCCACAAATTTTATCCTAACTCATATACCAAGAGTCTGAAGAATAAACCAGCCCAGAAAAGTACAACCACCTTCTTGATCTGTCAGTCAGAGTATGCTCCAAGATCACAAACACCACACTTACAACAGAGAACACATACAATAACAGAAGTTACTGAGCAGTACATGGAAAAAATTATTTTCTCAAGAATCCAGGTAGGGAAACCAGGCTTGTTCAGAATGGTGGTATCTAACTCTGGGTTCCACATCATTCCCAACAGACAGAACAGACCGTTAGCAGCTGCACTTTCTCTGCCAACTATGAAACCTGAAAATGAAACTTTGACACACTGACAAAAAGTGGCTTCAAAAGCAGGAAGTTCAGGCATGCAGAACTTTCCATAGATGTTATCACATCCTACCAATACTGGAAAACAGCAAACATGAAGGACATTTACAAAAGCTAATTGGGAGAAACCCCAAACTTGTAAGGCAGTTTCTCAAACCTCACTGACTGCCTTTGCACACATACACAGCACTACAAAAGCAAGGCACAGCGGGAAAGTAAACTACGAGGAAGCAACTTTTCCCTACCATAAGCCCCCGTATACACAGGCTACCGAAGTTTTGATTATCATAAGGAATTATCAAACTATTTTACAGACATTTAGTTTCTGCCATGAGGAAAGAGCCGCTTCAGCACTCCCTTACATCAAGGGTCACTGTTCCAAAAAGGTAAATTGGGGTAGTGCCAGGCCAGGAATGTTTATGTCAGAAAACACAGTTATAGCCTTTCTACTAGTCAATAGAAGCTACTAACTAAAGGTAGTGACTCAACTTCCTCCCAACTGCAGCTCTTTCTACTTTCTGTCCTAAGCTCCATAAGGCCAGAGGCAGAGTATTTATTTCACTTCCTTCGAGATGCCTGTCACAACCGAGAGCAGGCGAACAGCAGAAGGGATCATCCCCCAGCACCCAAACCGAAGCAGAACTAAGACATGCTTATGAAAAATAACATGGACATTCAAAAAAACACCGAAGGTGAAAAGGAGAATTGTACCTAAATCCAGAGCAGAACAAAAAAACCCACCAGAGACAAAAACCCCAAACCACAAGTCCTTGGTGGATATACCTGTTCTATTCTATGCTACTGACTTCTGTCAACAAAAAGGTTTTTCAATCTCCAGTCAGTGCACTCTAGAGCCCCCTGAACTTGGCTGTCTCACATATACACACACAAGATGATCTCTAAAATTTAAATTGGTTAAACTGAATTAATACTTCATGCTAGACATTTTATGTGTATCAAAGTTCAGTTTGTGGCCTAGTAAGCAAATATAATATTCAAGTACATGATGTGCATTTTTTCTTACACCATTTAAGATATTTCCAATGGGGGGGAAGGGAAGCAAAGAACCCATCTTTACACAAATTACTCTAAATTTCACTCAGTCACATCAATACCCTTCACAAGCTGAGTCAGAAACGTGTTCTACAAGAGAACATCATAATTCAGCATTTTAACAAGAACTTACCGATACATTTTATCAGAAATCCGAGGTCCTCCAAGGTTTTAACAATAAAATGTTTAAAAAACTTAAGAATTACCTGGGCTTAGTAAGCTATATTGTGTCATTGTTCATGATTTTTAATGTCAACAGCAAACTTCAGCTGCCATCCAGCTGCATGCCTACCCACCCTCAACAGGCTTCTCTGATGTGCAAGCATTGTTATCAGAAAGATTCAAATCAGGAAAGTGTTGCAACACAGTTCAAAGTCACTACTACAAACACCAATCCCACCATGCAAATTTGTACCTTTCAGCTTTCTCCCTAGCCTGTAGCCCTGTTTTGAAGAATAAAACCTCATTTCTGGCCTGTTTACACTTTAAAACTGACTCACTGGGTATTTTAAGGAAAAAATGAGTACTTCTGAGGTGACTGACCTTCATGACTTGGTTAGAATTTTTGAAGTCAGAAACAAAGTCTACTTTTCCTCTAATTGCAAAATAGATACTCAGAGGCTAAAAGGGATATTGTTCCAAGTTAGAAAAACCAAAACCTGTCCACATGCATAGTTTTTTTTCCCCCATTTTTCAAGGCAGAGACCGAGCAGTTCCAGATGCTCAGCTTAGTTCAGAGAGATAGAAAAGGACACGACCTATAACTATCTGAGGAAAAGAGACCAGGCTAGAGAACTGTAATTCTGGGAGAAATCTCTGTGCATGGATACAAATCCATACCCAGAGTTCCACAGGAAAATTATTCAAATATGAGGTCAACTTTGAACTAACATGAGGTGCTAGGGAGAATGAAGTATCTGCAGCTACCAGCCTTATTCTTACAGATCTCAACTCAGAACTATTAAAAACTTTAATTTATATGGCTGTATTGTATTAAGGTTAAGTGCAGATAGACTTTCAGCCTACCACTGCTACTTGACAAAAAGGGGAAGTTAGGCAAGACCTAATATCTGCTCCATCAGCCTAAAACAATATACTTCTGATTTTAAAGCACTTTAATTTACGCTGTCCCTATACAGCTATACTCAAAGAAATGCAGAAAAGCATTCTTTACTGGCAGAAAAATCTTGGCAGCTTGCTCCTTTCTGTGGCAGAAAGGAGATAAAAATCAAGGAACATTATTCCTGGTTGCTTTCAATGTTAAGATAGCATCCAAACTGTAAAAAACAATCTTGTATATATACAAACAAGCACCTGCAAAGGAAAACAATGAGTTAAATATCTCCTTGTAGGTAAGAGGAGTTCCCCTTATAACCTAATACATCTACAAACTTAAACTGGCCCAAATGCTCAGATTTTGAAGGCAGGCATGGAGGCAATGAATCCTACATTACTTCTGAATTCACAGACAGTGGAGATTGCTTGTGACAAAGATCACAGGATTAAGTTTATCTCCAAACTTTTATTTAAAGCATTTACCTTCACAACTTCGATAGGAGGACATCCTTCAGAAGGAATTCACAAGACAGTAAGTGGTTCCTAGCTTAAAGACCTGTTCTGTTATTGGACCTGAAAACGTGTGTTTTCCCTCCCCACAAAAGATCAGTTGGCTTCTAAGGGGAAAAAAGTTGTTAATTCAGGCCATCTAAAAGCAGGAAGGATGCTGGAATTTCATAAGACAGAGACATGACCCTTTCAGGTCCCACAGTCTCTTGTCAGCGACACCAGTTTATCAAAGTTGGATTGGTAAGAATTAATGTTGCTTCTTTTCAAGCCTTATACCATCAGAAGAAAAGCCGTGAGATACACAGACTTAACCTCAAACTGAAAATTAACATAATGACCTATAAACGTTGACAAGATTTACTACAAGTTTATTTAAGCTTAGGAGCTACCAGACAGAGGTAGTGGTAGGAGGTGCTGATAACTACTTTATCACCTGTCCCCATTATCTCCCAGGGCAGACAGGAAGACAGCTCTTTTCTTGCTGCAGTACACAGAAAGGTTAGCTGTGAGAAAGAGCAGGAAATTAAAAAAAAAGTTAACTGGGAAGAGAGGAAGTGGTGTTCTGCCAGGAAAAGTGACGCTATAAATGAGACTTGTAATTGGTTCCAATAAAGCAGCTGTTAAGTTACGGTTTGGTAGCACCCTGTCTTTTTACTGGAGTCAAACTTTCATCAAGTCCTGTGCTACAACAGGGGAATTCTGCCTGTCAGGCACACTTGCAGGAGTATACACCTACAGCTTCCACCTGTTAAAAACAATCCCAACTTTCTCGTTCATTGTTAGAATAAAAACTGTGACTCTCATCAGCCGCCTTTTATTGCAAAGGCTTTAACATTTTCACAGATAACCATGCTTCAGAGTAACTCCAATCCCGAGAGCACAGAGCTCTCAACTCAAAACGCCTGAGTCAGCCAAAACATCACTGTTACATACTCTAACAGGTTGCAGTTCTACTCTGCAAGTTTACTCAATACAATTCCACCCAAGAATAAACCAGGATTACTCTCCCCTTTTCCTTCCTCTTTAAAGACTAGACAAGAAGAAAAGTTTCTGTAATTATGTCAGTGATAAAAGGACAATAAAAGAAAATGTGGGCCCCTTTTGGAATGGAACAGGAGACCTGGTTACCCAGGATATGAAGACAGCTGAGGTACTCACTGAACTTTCTTGCTTCAGTCTTCCCCAGCAAGGGCTCTAGTCACACTGCCCAGGTCACAGAAGGCAAAGGCAGAGACTGGGAGAATGAAGAACACACACCCCCCACTGCAGGAGAAGATCAGGTTTGAGAACATCTCAGGATGTTCAAGGGACATGGGACCCAACAAAATGCATCTGCAGGTCTGGAGGTAACTGGTGGCTGAAGTGACTAAGCCACTCCATCGTATTTGAGACATCCTGGAAGTCCAGGAAGGACATGTTTGGTGATAGCCAACATGGCTTCAATAAAGGGCAAACTGCGAATGACAAAGAATGGAGGAAAGACAGATGTCATCTACCTGGACTTGCAAAAAGCATGTGACACTGTCCCACATATTATCCTTGTCTCTAAATTGGAGGCATGGATCTGACAGATGGACCACTCTGTGGATAAGGAATTGGCTGGATGACCAGTCATACTCAAAGAGTTGCAATTGATGGCTCAATGTCCAAGCAAAGACAAGTGACAAGTGGCATTCCTCAGGGGTCAGTACTGGGACCAGCACTGCTTAATGTCTTTGTGGGAGACACAGACAGTGGGGTCAAGTGCAGCCTCAGCAAGTTTAACAATGACACCAAGCTGTGAGGTGCAGGTGACACGCTGGAGGGAAGGGATGACACCCTGCAAACTGCATGAAGTTCAGCAAGGCCAAGTGCAAGATCCTGCACCTGGGTTGGTGCAGCAATCCCAAGCACAATTGCAGGCTGGGCAGAGAATGAATTGAGAGCAGCCCTGAGGAAAAGGACTTGGGGGCGTTAGTTGAGAAATAGCTCAACATGAGCCAGCAACGCACGCTCAGCTCAGAAAGCCAAGCCTATCCTGGGCTGCATTAAAAGCAGCGTAACCAGCAGGTCACAGCAGGGGATTGTGCCCCTTTGCTCTGCTCTGGTGGGACCCCCTCCTGCAGTATTGTCTGGGGTCCTCAGTACAAAAGAGATGTGGAGCTGTTTGAGAGAGTCCAGAGAAGGCCACAAAGGTGGTCAGAGGGCTGGTACAGCCCTGCTATGGAGACAGGCAGACAGTTGGGCTTGTTCAGCCTGGAAAAGGCTCCAGGGAGACCTTACTGCAGCCTTCCAGTACCTAAAGGAGCTACAGGAAACCTGGAGAGGGACTGTCTGAAAGGGCATGGAACAACAGGGCATGGCATTAATCTAAAGAAGGGGAGATTTAGATTAGACATTAGGAAAAAATTCTTCCCTGTGAGGGAGGTGAGGCCCTGGCACAGGTTTCACAGAGAAGCTGTAGCTGCCCCCTCCCTGGCAGTGTTCAAGGACAGGTTGGATGGGGCTTTGTCGGATGTCCCTGCCCATAGCAGGAGGGTTGGAATTAGACAAGCTTAGAGGTCCCTTCCAACTCAAGCCATTCTGTGATTCTGTGACTGCAACAGCATGGAGATTGTTAATCACCCAGAAGTTCCCAACAAAGCTGCATTCTACCACCATGAATTTTAAGTTTATGAAGCATGACCGTATTATCATCTGAGTTAACAGATCAGAGAAATTATTAGCAGTGAGTTTTGGGTTGGCTTGTTGTTGTTGTTGTTTTAACCTTCCACCCTTTCACACAGCTAAGCTTAGTATTTCTACTTTACATAGCTTACAGCTATATAATGGGAAGAAAAAAAATACCATTCACTCCCATGAGATTGTTTTAGATGTAGCCATCTAAAGTTGCATCTAATCAAATAGTGTTGAAGGAATACAGAGATTTAAGAGACATTGTCAATGTAACAGAGGTAACAGCAATAAGAATTTGCTGGAATACATAAAACTTTTTGCATTTCCCCAGACACTGTTTATAGCACTATGCCAGTTATTTTAACAGCGGCCAGCACAACGGCACAACGCTTTGCTGTACAGTTGGAACAGCATCATTTCCAGCTCATCTTTACACACTTGCACAAAGACCTGCTGCAACCAAAACCCTTTTTAGTTGTAATAAAGTCATTAACAAGTACTTCCTTTTATCAAATTACAGTATGTTTCAGTTACATACAAAATTTCTTTCAGTTTCATACTAAGATATTAGCGTTTGGGTTGGGTTCTTTGCATACGAAGCCACTACAACAATAAGTCTCCCAATTATCTTTAAATAAAACAGTTTTTCAGAACCATCTGGGGACATATAAGCTGTACAAGTGATTAAAATACAAGTCCAAAAATCGACCTGTCATGAGTTATTGTTCTGACTGATAAATTCCTCATCCTTAACAGAACAAAAGCTATGCAATTAAGACCAGGAATGCATAATGCAAAATCAATGCAAATCACAGGATCAGAAACGCATATTAAAATAGGTCTTCCCAACACATCACTTATTGCTGAGAATCACAGCATGGTTTGGATTGGAAGGGACCTTAAAGGTCATCTAGTCCAACCCCCTGCCATGGGCTGGGACACCCTCCACTAGACCAGCTTGCCCAAAGCCCCATCCAACCTGGCCATGACAATTTCCAGGGACAGAACATCTAACAGCTCTCTGGTCAACATGTCCCAGTGCCTCACCACTCTCAGAGTAAAAAACCACCATCTTTATACCGAGTCTGAAACTACATCATAAGCCCACTACCCCTTGTCTTATCGCTACAGGCCCTTCTAAAAAGTCAATCCCTGTCTGTCTTAGAAGCCCCCTTTCAGTACTGAAAGGCTGCAATAAGGTCTTCCTGGAGCCTTCTCTTCCCCAAGGCTTAACAAGCCCAACTTTCTCAGCCTGTCTTCATAGAAGAGATGCTCCAGCTGTCCGACCATCTTCATGGCCTCCTCTGGACTTTGTTTCAACAGCTCAGTATCTTTCTTGTACTAGGGGCCCCTGAGCTGGACACGGTACTCCAGGTAGGTAACAACTAACATCCCCAAGTCCTTCTCAGGGTTGCTCCCAATCCCTTCATCTCCTCCCAGACTGTACTGATACCAGGGATTGCCCTGACTCACGTGCAGGACTTGGTCTTGTTGAACCTCAGTAGGTTCATATGGGTCCAGTTCTAAAGCTTGTCCAGGTCCCTCTGAATGACATCCCATCCCTCAGGTGTATCAAATGTATCCACTCAGGTTGGTTTCATCTCCAAATCTGCTGAGGGTGCAGGTTACAGACACTGAATATAATAAACAGTACTGGTCCCAATACAGACCCCTGAGGGTCGGCACTCACTGATCTCCATTCAGACGTTGAGACGTTACAGTCTCTCAAGGCAGTGTGACACCTCCACCTTGCCTGCCCTGCCTATCCCAGCCTGTAGCCCGCCATCCCAGCACTCTGGCCCTGGGACTCATTCCACCAAGCCTTACTGGTACCAACGGTTTCAGAGCTCTGGGAGAAGAGACCAACACCCAGCTGGCTACAACCTCCTTTCAGGCAGCTGTAGAGAGCCAGTTTTGAGCGGTGTCCCCTCGGCCTCCTTTCCTCCAGGCTGAACAACCTCAGTTACCCCAGCTGCTTCTCCGTAACACTTGCGATCTAGACCCTTCACCAGCTTTGTTGCTCCTCACTGGATACAGTACAGCATCTCAATGTCCTTCTTGTAGTGAAGGGCCCAAAACTGAACACAGCACTCAAGCCATGGCCTCACCAATGCCAAATACAAGGAGACAATCACTTCCCTGGTCCTGCTGGCCACATTGTTTCTGATACATGGGGACATCTCTCCTATTTCACCCCATTAGTCTCCTCCCCAGTTTGCAACCTGTCCCGACAGCACAGCAGCTCATCCTGCAGGAGCAGTGCTCTGACAACGACAGTAGCTGTTCATCAGCAAGTGCATCCTTCCTTCCCTTCTCTCTCCACACTCACCCCTCCCACACACACCTTTTAGCACCAGTAGTAGCTTCATACAAACAAAAGGAGAACTTGCTGCTTTTCCATTTGGTAGGTTAACCTGTTTCCCTTGCTGTACACAATACAAAAAAGACTCTAACTGAAGCTTATCTCAGCCACCTAATTTGGGTTTGCAGAGCAAGAGATACATCAGACCTGCATCAGTCTGCTAGTTAGCATGCACACTATGGGAGGTGGAGATCTATTAAGGACATCACATCAGCAGCTTTACAAAGTCACCTTCCACAAAGGACAGTGATACATGAATAATCATTCAGCATGTTTAATAACAGAGACCACTACAGGAAGGACACTGGATCCTGATTTAGGACTTCAGAAGCAGTTCTCAAGGTGCAGTATTTCATATCTGGTAGCCATGATCAGGAGGCGGTATCACCAGGAACTTTAAATACACTGATTTTCAGCACTGACACAAAAATAGGTACACGTGTTCCTACTTTTACAGAACTTAAGAATTAAAGTGTTACTCAAAACCACATCATCCTCTCTGCAATATTTTGTAACAGAAACCTTTTTGCTTTGCCTTTATACTTGCTAAAATCCAAGGACAAGCAAAAGCCCTTAATCTTCTCCTTAAAGGATCTTGACACAGACTGTAGACCGTCACCCACTACACGGGTTTACTGAATCCAGATGGGTGTTTTTTGGCAAGGAACAAAGAGCCAAATGATTCACCCAAATGCTCCCTCAGTCCAACAGCAGGTATTTAGGGAAATATTCCCAGGACCACTTCAAAGGGAGAGCAGAGACTGCCTGGGCTGGAAGTTACACCTGCACATTTGACAGCTATCCACACCTTCAGCCTCATCACCAATGCTGACAGCAAGGCCCACCGTCCAATTAGGTATGGTGTAAGGGAAAACAAAAGCCTGATTTTGTTTATTTTATTACCACTTGCTGCCTTGTCATCATCAACTTCAGGGGCCATGAAGATGAAAAAAAAAAGTTCTTCATTCCCTTTTAGCCTGTGCTGTATCATTTATTTCATATACTTTTACCACATTGCCTCCCAACTTCCTTAAAAACCAAGGCCTAAGGTATTCAGGTTAGTAGCCTATCTTAATATTCCAAGATTTTCAATCACCTTAAACATCAGTTTGGTCTATGACCAGATTTTACAGGAAGCAGGCATGAGTATCAAAAACTAGGTCAACTGTTTCCTGGAATCCAGGCAGATTCAATCACAGAATCACAGAACATTAGGAGCTGGAAGGGACCTTGAAAGATCATCCAGTCCAACCCCCTGCCAGAGCAGGATCACCTAGACTATATCACCCAGGAATGCATCCAGGAGGGTTCTGAATGTCTCCAGAGAAGGAAACTCCACAACCTCTCTGGGCAGCCTGTCCCAGTGCTAAGTACTTCTTTGCAAAGGAGCAGAAAATGGTTTTAACACTTCAGCCTTCATGACAGCAAGACTGCTGTTAAGAAGCTTCTTGATTTTTCTTTAATCTCTTGCCAATGTTTAGCATCCTGGCTGCCTGTAATCTGACAGTGGCACCTGAACAGATCATTACCCCACTATCAAGCCAACAGAGCTGAACCTTTAACAAAGTCCATCTTCTGACACTCGTTCTTTCATCTCTTCCCAAAGGTCCCCCTTTCTTCACTTAGTGTATTATTCAAACTGTAGATTTATCAAGCAGCACAACACTCAACAGTAAGCATGTACTGCAGAAGTCCTGGATCTAGTCATCAATCACGTCTCGATCACATCAGCTTTTCAGTCCTACTGCTGAGTACTGGGAATCTCCACCCTTCTTAGCTGCAATGAATGCCAAGAGAACTGTTTGCATGGTTGTCCAATTGTGCATTGTGGGGTGGGTGTTGATTTTGGAGGGTTGTTTGGATTTTTGTTGTTGTTCTTGGGGTTTTTTTATTATAAAAATATACTTTAGTACACTGTCCATGCTCCAGCTTGGGGAAAAAAAACAACATCCTTACAATATTATGAAGAAGGTATCGTTGTATGAACATAGAAAGCCCGTTCAGCACTAACTGTATTAAAAATGGAATGAAGGACAAAAATGTTTATATGCTGCATCTTCTCTTCCTTAGCCAGCACAATATTTTTAGACCAAAATGTCTACCATAAAACAAGAAATATAATGTTGATGCTCACCACTTCGGTTTCTAAACTTCTAGTGAGCACAAATGCAATCTGGATCAACAGATGAAAGGAACCATCATATTCAGACTTGAAGCTGACAAAGTGATTCAAGCATCTACAAAAACTGAGAATTAGAAGAATTATTGTCCTCCTGTCCACACTTCACTTGTTTGTACACCAGTTTGTAGGCAAACCTGAATCCACCATCTTGTACCAACAGGGATTCTTAGCATATGGGAATGAAATGCTATGCAAAGGGGGAAAGGAAGAACAGGGCTTCACACTCCTTTGGACTGTGATTATTTACATTAGGGGATAGGTTGCTTTTTGTTTTACTTACATGCAAGATGTCATTAACCCCAATGTCTTTTTCATAAAGCCAAGAGCACTCACACATAACTACACTTTCCCTGTTTTCCACGTACAGGACAGCAGTTCTACATTTACTTAGCAACAATACTGAGCCCTCTGCAAAGGTCTGCTTCAGGTTCAGAACAGACAGCAGGGTACGTTTCACGTTTCCTTCCTTCTGCAAGGTTGAGTCACATCCTTAGGTGTCCCCTTTTAGAAAGGCAACAACCCAAAAGAAAATTTTTAAGAGACTCCTAGATCGCAAGATAGCATACAGCACCGACACCGGCCACAGCTCAATTCTTTGGCTCATTTGCTGCAGTGACACAAACAAGAAAACTACACACATTTTTTCCTGTTAGAAGCAAAATCCAGTGCTCTTCGCAGCCAGGCAACTTCAAAGGATTACAGAGATAAATGAAAGGCACTTATGAAGAAGAGAACGAATGGAAAAGAATTACTTGAAATCACTGTATTAAAAACCCCAAACAAACCAATAACCCTCACGTACGGGAGAAAGCAGAAAGAGCAACTACCTTGAAAGACAACAGAATGTTTGTCCAAAGAGCAAGTTCAGTATAAAGTTAGGATCTGCATTTGTTCCCTTCAGCCTCTCTAACACTTCAAATAAAATAAAGCTTTTATTCTATTGTATTGTAAGTCATGACTAAACTACCAGCAGAAATGGTTCTTGCTTAATTTCTACCATTGTACCAACACACACACAGTTAAGTTCCCCGGTTAAAATCAGCCTAACCTCTCAAGTTGTTGGTTTGAAGTCTGGACCTGTTTCCCACATCTGTTTAGCACAGCCCAACCAACACACAAGGAAGCAACGCTGCTAGCTTAAAACAAATAAATTCAACCTTAAAATAACTATTTCTGTTTATGCAGCGTAATACTACAGTTCATTTCATCACACTGAAGTGGAAGGACCTCTTCCAATCATCTCTCTCACGCACTTGCCTGAGCAGAATAATTATGCAATTGGGATTAGGGAACCTCAGCCAAAGGTAACGAAGTAACACCGCAGATCTGCTGGTATGGTTGTTTCTGTCAGAACAGCTTTCAACTGCATATTCTACCAGATTCAGAAACAAAGTTACAGATGTCATGTTATTTAATATTGTGTGTTTATATATACATTTATATTGATATACTTTAAATAGTTTGGTTATATATATATATTACACATTAGATTATGCATTACTCTCCACTACCTCCAGTGAGTCAGAAGCTAGTTAATGAGACACATCTACTTCTTATGTCATTTTCTTACAATTGTGATAAGCTGACAGAACTGTCCTCTGTTAGGAGACACACAGGCACCACATTTCCACCCCTTCTGCTCTGGACAGGCTAAAAGCCCTAATACACTCTTTCAGTCCCAATGTCTACTGTGGTTTTCTATAAACCCAGGTTTAGATAAAACTAATGCATGCAAGCCAACTGTAAAAGGCTCAAGCCACGTGAAGCACTGCACAATTCTGGGGCTGCAGTTTTTAGAAATATTCTCCTAAATAATTTCTTTGAAGTCTCTCTAGCTATTATATCAAAAACACAGCATATTTAAAAACCATGACCACACTATTTCTATTTAAAGATTGTATCAGCTCCATTTTGCAAGGTACACAGAGCCAACTATTTGGAGCAGGTGCTGCAGCAAAGGAAGAGCTAATCACTGTTTCTGGGCTGAGTACATGCCTGCTGTGTCAGCAACAAACTTCCCCAAAAGCTCCCGGAACAAAATGGAAGGGGGAGGAGGGGGTGATGACAGGATGGGCAGACATCATCACAATCAACCCGGGTTTGGGTAGGAAGGGACCTCAAAGCTCATCTAGTTCCAACCCCCTGCCACGGGCAGGGACACCCTCCACTAGCCCAGGCTGCCCAAAGCCCCATCCAACCTGGCCTTGCACACTGCCAGGGAGAGGGCAGTCACAGCTTCTCTGCAAAACTTATGCCAGGGCCTCACCACCCTCACAGGAGAAAATCTTGTCCTAACCTCTGATTGAACTCTCTCCTTTAGCTTAAGGCCATTACCCCTTGTCCTGTCACTCCATGCCCTTGTAAACAGGTCCCTCTACAGCTTTCGGGTAGGAAAGGTACTAGAAGGCTGCAATAAGGTCTCCCCAGAGCCTTCTCCAGGCTGAACAAGCCCAATTCTCTCAGCCTGTCTTCATAGGAGAGGTGCTCCAGCCCTTTGATCAGCTTTGTGAGTCCCCTCTGGACTTGCTCCAACAGCTCCATGTCCTCCTTAAGTTGGGAGCCCCAGAGCTGTTGAAAAACTCATCACCTTTTCGGAGCTTGTTGAAGACAAACTACAAAAGCCTATTGGATTTTCTAAATCACTCCCATGTCAGTACAAAATTTGCGCCCTTGTAAATTCTCAGGCAATAACAGACACCGACAAATGAGTTGCATCTTTCAACAGGTATTATCTACAGCCTGTAATAAATGCTATTTAGTCTAGATAATGAAAAATAGAAGATCGTGAATTTATGACTGCTTAAATGACACTGGAAAAGCTTTTAGTATTGACTCTAAAGATCAGTTTTACTGCAAGAGTGAGAATTTTACCCTTTTTTTCCCTGGAATCACTATTTTGGAAAGGGCAAGAGCAGTGCTTATGGCCCTTCACAAAAAATAAAAGTTTGCTTTTGCACTAAACTTCACTCAGACCCAAAAGGACTGTTTGTCAGAAAACCATACTACTATGAGCACAGGCTGCCCCAATTACAAGTACTGAGACACCTCGAGAACCAAAGTGTTAAGAATAAAAAAAGAAAGCCATGTCCTGTTCCACCAGCTGTCCCCAGTTCCAAAGCACAGTTAAAACGAAACTAGTGTGGACTTCTGGCCCGACTGGCCCTGCATTAAGAGCTAAAAAACAGCCCCTAAAGAGCATGGTTCCAGGTTCCCTGAACCTGCTCAGTCAGGAGGAAGGGGAAGAGAAAGGGTGGGGCAGAGGATACATTCAAACCATTTTCTTTACAAGCAGTAAAGGTGATTATAAGTATTAATGATAGTAAATGAAAGAAACACTAAGATCAGAACCAGAGTTAACATACTACTGAATTAGATGGTACCAGTAGGAAGTACTCTAAACATTTTGTTTTTACCAGTATTTAGGGGAAAACAAAGCAGAAAACAACATGCTTGGTCAAAGCAAAACAAAACACAAAGAATGTTACCTATGTCAGATATTTCCTCAAGTATGAGCAAGAGCTTAGTACATAAATGCGAAATAAAAGAGGATTAGAAAGGACAGAGCAGTAAGAGTGAAACTATCTAATCAGATGCAAGGCAAGAGCACGAACCCTACCCTCCAGTTACTTCTACCAGAGTGTTCCCAGGCAGGACAGAGCCCCACTTCGTGTTTCCGTTCCAACCCTATCCTCTAACAGCAGTCTCAGCAATTTATGAAGCACAGCACAGCTGACAGTAGTAAGGAAGAGATGATGTTACACACAATAACTGGTTGATAAGAGGAAAAAAAAACCCGCTTTTATGAGATGCCCTCCTTCAGTGAAGGGCAGCAGATGAAGTGTAGAAATCCATACTCTGGGACCTTCTTTCTTCCCCGTGCCTTAGGGGAATACCTTAACCAAAGCAGCTTTAAATCAAACAAATAAAAAAGGCTACACAAGAGCATCAAAATGCACTTTAAAGAATTAGAGTGTTTATGAAATAAGATGACTATTCAGACATAGCTAACAGTGCTTTCACTCAGTGCTTTTCTTTCTTTCTCTGAACTCCCAAAGGTGAGTTGTAACACCAGCTCTAATTAACATTGAACACTGTCCTTGAAAAAGAGACTCACTCAAGTACCGACATAAAATAGCTTACTTTTCTTATGATTATGTTATTAAGAAATACCTTGAACTGTTAAATCAAATCTGTGCTCATGGACAACAAACTAAAAATGGTACACCCGATCCTTTTGCCAAGAACAGAATTTCACCAGGGCTAAAGGAAATACATGCAGTTGTTTTTTCAAATACTCTGACTCAGAACCAGGAGACAGACCAATCCTAAGCACAACTACTGTGATTTTCATTTTAAAGAAAGCATTTAGCTTTCAATTATTTTTTTTTAACATGCAAAAACACTAAGACCAAAGACAACATCTTCTCTGAGGAAGTTAAAGCTACACAGTTGTGGAAGCTAAACACAAACTGCTTCAAGTAAGTGATTTTTAGTTCTTTTTCTGAAGCTACCACGTATATACATCAACACCACAAAATTAAGCAGCACTAAATTATCCTGGCAGTGCTGTACAGTCAACACATTGTGAAAACTCAACTATTCTGTATCTGGTATTTTTTATTTCCTGACAACTGTCAGCAGTGTTCAGCGTGCCCCACTGAGTGAGTGCACACATGCTTGTCCCCTGGCAGCAGGATCTGTCCCCAACAGATGGGCCAAGAGCACAAGCAAAGCCCCTATCACTGGCGTACCAAAATAAAGGCTTGAAAACCACTTCAGTGTTTTGTCCAGCAATTAAAATACTGGTTTCCTAAATATATACATGGGCTCTGCATCAGCTTGTGATACAAACTGCCCTACCCGAGTAACGATACCAAACAGCATGTGAACACACAACATACAAGAAACATCTATACACAGAGTAGCTTTAAGATACAAACTATAACTTACTGTGCTCCCATCCTCTGCAGACAGATGGTTGTTGGTTTGCTGGCTTGTTTGTCGGTTTGGTTTTGTTGGTATTTTTCCTTTTTAAACAGTTTTATCATGACTGTACTTCCCTTTCTTTTTAGTGCTGCTACTCCAGCCCTCTCCTGATTCACCCACACAATAGCTATGCTTCAGCATGTTGCACTTCATGTTCTTTTATAAAGTGTCACTACAATTCTTATTTGAACTGAAGATATTTAAAATGCAGAAATCCACCCACAGAGGTAAAGGTGGGCAGAGCTGACAGATCACGTTAACTAAACACACAAAAAGCCTACATAAGGGCAGAAATTGGCACCTGAAGTTCTCAGTTTAAAATCTTTATTTATGTGTCCTTTCCCACACAGAAGTATCTCAAGTTTGAACAGTAATATTTGTCACACACCCAGTATCACATCGGCAGCCAGACGTGCTTCTAAGAAACCCAGAGTAGACTGAGTTTACAGATCAGAAGCACTCCTGTGATCATTTCCTTCACTAACAGAGGAAAAAAATCTCTACCGTAAGACCTGAAAAGGGATTTGCTACCAGGGAATGCAAAGCTTTGAAGAGAAATCAAGTTTACACTGAATTTAATCTACAGCAAAAGTGTTCCTAGTCCTGCTAGCTGCAAAGCTGATCAGCCAAATATTAACTGAACAAGAGCCAACACAGTAGGCCTGGCAAGAAAAGGCAGAAAACCACAGCTCCATCAGCAGAGGCTGCTGTTCTTTTCTTTACCCAGGAGTAAACACTTTTCTTTTTAAATAGCACTGAGTTTCCTAACCACCACCAGCCTCATTTGTACTATTTCACTTAAACAGAAGCTCCCAAGAAAAACTGAGCGATGAGCCTGTAAAGAGGATCATAAAAAAAGCACCTAAACCCCAACAGAGTAGAAACTGCAGCTTTACACTTTTTATACTTCTTGCATGGTTTGATACAGCTTCTCTTCTAAAGAGAAACTTGAGAACCCACAGGGCTCCACAAAACAGAAAGAGCTTATAGTTCCTCCCTTCCAGTGGCTAGAGTAGGACAGAACTGTCCATCAAATTAAACAGCTAAGCAGAACCATGTGGACATTTGAGAGTCCCAGTTGAAAAATAAAACCCAGCTCATTCCTCCTTATTTTCACCATCAAGGGGAGGAAGAAAAAATTCATTGCTCACAAATCTGATAAGAAGCTGCACTACTGTTTTGACTTCTCTGTAACTTTTAAACACTAAAAATAGGTGTCTTTTTACAGCATCGGCAGTTACACCCTTTGAGTTTGGTCCTAAAGCTGTGTGAATGTAGCACAGCTAAAGAATGCACCAATCTGCATCAATACCTGAAGTTCGTGGGAGTCACGTATACTAGAGCACGAGTTCTTGAGAGTCACACAATGCCAGAATTAATCCTTCCTCCTATGTCTGACCAAGCAACATATTTGCACTGGAAGACACTAGAAATAACTTAGCCTTTTTGACAAGAACAAAGCAGCCATGTTCTGCTGCTGCAATAAACAGAGCGACCTCACGCGCTGCCACGTTCCCCAATTCAGTTGTGTCAGCGACGCGGCCAGAGAGACTGCAAAGCAACGCAAGAAGCAACTGGCAAATTAGAATACAGTGTTAAAGTGGAATCATAGGAAGCGAGAAGCAGCGAGCTTGACAGGGATGTGGCTGCAATATGTAAACTAGTCTATAAAGACTCAGGTTCCAGTCATTTCTAGCCATGTAAGACTAGCTGAACTTCTCCTCTTCGTGCCTTTGCTCCTCCTGTAAAAGAGGAAGCAAATCACTTCCTCATCTCGCTAGACCATTCCGATAATAAGTAACTGTACAGAAAGCAGCACCAGAATATCCAAGAGGAAATTAATTCCATCTCTGGAGCAATCTAGCAAGAGCATGGTAAGGTATTAAGCAACAAAGACAATACTACTGAGCACCCGTTCACTAAACTAGCACCAGCCCCTTCAACCTCGGGATAAAGTAAGAGTCCTAGCAGAAAAACAGCATACAGCTATGTATTCAAGGCTACTTACTTTCCTTTTTAACACTGTTTCATGATACAACAGAAAAGACCAAGTATAAATTCTTAACTAGGAGATAAACACTGAAACTTCATCCTGAATGGATGAATACCTGGCACGTCACCTGAATCGGAACCATATGCTCACGATATAAATTTCTATCACTTAGAGATACAAGTGATGACTACTAGTGGCAAAAGACAAAACCTCTATGTTTACTTTCATGTAGACTACTTTTTCCCCTCCCAATTTCCTTGTCCAACAGATCTAGTTACCTTCTTTACAAAATTCCAGCTTCGACTCTTCTCCTTTCCAGCTTTCTCCCAGTCAACTCTCTTCCGTATCTTCATTGTCCAGTAAGTCCTCATTTCCCTTGAAGTCCCAAGATGCAGGGTGATGGCAGCATCATTCCTCTCCACACAGTCAATATGCTCCCAACTCAACCTGAGAGTTTTTCTAACAACTTGACCCCAAACTCAGTCCCAGATTCTAATTAATATTCTTCCCTGCTTCCTTCAAAAAGTTAGCTCCTCCTTCTTCTTGTTAACTGGCATCACTCCTCACTCTCAGCTGTCCTCTCCATCCAAACCCATTTTTCTGCCATGCTGCCCAGCTGGATACATGTTTATTAGAGCATGAGTTTTCACAGGACTGTAATGGGATCAAACTGAGGCCAGTTCTAGGCTAGGGACAGGGAGAGAAGCAAAGCAAGAGGCATAAGCCCTGCAAAAACACTCCGCTGTAAAGCCGAGATACACCACAGCTATTTGAAGAGCTGTCAAAAAACGTTAAGACTACAGTTACATCTGTTCCCAAGCCTCACTTTTGGCAGCTACTGAAGTAGTTTGACTGAAATTCCTTTGAAAACCTGACACAATATTAACATCAATATTATATAATATTATTTGCTCCAACTATTAGGTCTTAATCAATAGTTTCTTACATTGCCATTTACTAGACTTTACTGCTAGTCCCACCTACATTAAGTTCCTTACCTCATGCTTATTAGGAATCCATTGCTACAAAGCCACAGATAGCTTCTCCATACAAGGTTTGAACATTGCTAAAACCAGAAATTTCAGAAAATACAAGAACATGGGTTTTGTTATTCTCCTACAAGATCATCCTCTGAACTTTAAGCTAGGAGAGATCAGATAGGTCTTGTTATTCTGCTACTAGTGCTAAGATTAATTCACCTCTGAACTCTGAGAGGTAAAGGTAAGAACAGTTAAAGCATTTAAAGCACTATTTTAGCTCTAAAGAAAATCTCACTTTAGCCTGTCACACATGGGAACAAGCAGCAAGTAAACTTCTACAAGAAGTACCGAGAATTTCAAAACTCTCATTACAATTCAATTTCCTGTTCAGCTGATGAATCGACATCCCGCCCCACGTAAGACTTCTACACACAAGCAGAAACTCTAAGCTCTAAATCAATTAACTATTATCCATAAGCAATCCTTACATAGCGCTCTGCCTTGTCCGTATGATCTTCATTCATATAAAAGGTCAGCAATTTTATCTCTGAGATGAAGCCCCATGAAGTCTGGTGGTTACATATTTCACTTCCACATTAAGAAGAAACAGTTTCAAATAACCATATGTCTCAGCACATCAAAGGTGCAAATGCAACAAAAAGAAATGAACTGGCTTTTCTGCCCAGAATGCACTTTGCCTGAGAAGTTTCACTTTCAGGGACATTGAACAGGCAGGTTTTGTATTTAGAAAAGCAAAAGCAACTTACTTTTTCAAAACTAGCAGTGCTAGAATTCAGAAAAAAATACGATGCTTTCCTCCCTCCCCTCCCTAGTACAAATGTCAAACTGTTTTGTGCATCAGAACCCAAAACAAACACCTTTGCTGTCCAACACAAAAAGACAAGAAATCCCTTTCCCTGTGAAGATGTTACCCTCAAGACTGCTGTAATAAAAAGGAGAACCAGCCATCATCCAGTGCCACGCCTGACAGGAAGCATATGCAATTAGATGTAACTTTTGAAGTTATACAACTGCTAGAGCCACTAGTCACAGAAACAGGGCTTTCCTGTCAGCTAATTTACAACTCGGGCTCCTAGGAACTCATCTATTACCTTGCACGGTACACCAGAAAAAGTTACTCACGCTAACGCTCCATTTAATTTAATCATCTGGTACTGAAGGAGAACCAGAATTGCCTCATGGCTGAATTCAAGTCTTTTGAACTACGCCAGTTACACAGAATTCACTTGCTGAACAGCCTACTGCTACGGGGGAAGGGTTTAAGCCCTGTAGTTTGAAGTTAAAAGTGCCTTTTAAGATGTATCTAGGACAGTGTTCTGCTGCACTTTCTTACACATAAAATGATTACTGATACAAACCTTTTTTTTTTTTTGCCCAGTGGTCATCAATTCGGGTGAAATGCCTGCTGATGGGAATCAGCCTCCCAGACAAACATATTAACTGCCTACAGGATCGAGCCCATGGTTTTGGTGTGGGTGGCAGGCAGAAGCCCTGTTTTGCAAGGCAGGCTATTTTTGTAGCTACAGCCACACCAACCCAAATGCACTTAATCTCACAAGCTAAGCTATCCCAGACCCAATTATATTATTTGCACGGGGACCACCTGGGAATCCCACATGCTGTACAGATAAGCCAGAGAATCAGCCAAACACTCAGTACAAGAGACCGCAATTCATACAGCATTTCCACTCAACAGGAATAAGAGAAATCCACCCATACAAACATTATTAGAGGAAACTAGTTTTACAGACTTGGAGATTGTTTCAAAGATATTTAGTCTCCGATTTTTCCCACAGTCCCACAACTACTTCTAGTAGTAAAAAATACCCCCTGGGTTTGGCCAGTCATACTCCCCAAATGTAACACCTGAACTTTAGCTTAGTGCAAATAAGGCAAATAAACTGTCCTGATACACACAAATTGGGCAATACTTGTGTAGGTACTAGAAACATTAAAATGCTTTCTCTAGGTGTTTAAAGAAGACAAAAAATGCATTAACCAGTATTAATGTTTCCAGAGGTAAGCAGAAAAAAATTACTAAACCTTTCACCAAAACCACCTGATTCAACAGCCAGAGTTAACAAAGGGCAGCAGCATAACCAGATGACAAAGGTCATGACAGATAAGAGTTCATAAACAACATACAGACACACGGAGCAGGACACTGTCAGTCTGCTACAACTGTACTGCCTTACAACTACCCTGAAATCAAATTATGATGAGTGAAAGGCAAAGGAATGCACCATTTTACTTGCACCTTTCCAGTTCCACAATCTCCACAATAGAAGGTATCCTCTGGGCGTGAGGCTTTCTCATGAGAGAAGATGAAGTACCATTTCTAAAAAGGAGATGGAGAACACAGGACAAAGTACTGCAACTAAAATTATTTCAGCTTCACCTAGTTGATTCTAAAACTGCCCAATGTTTACTGTTGGTTTCTGCTAAGCTATTCTATTTACCTTAATTTTGATATCTATGCCTCCAGTAAGTAGTGGAAGGCACATATAAAACAGCACCCATAAGAAAGCTGTTCCTCTCAGCAAATTTTAGACGGTTTGATACACGCTGCCAGCAGCAGCAGCCAACTTGGGGCACTAGAGAGAACACTCCTCAATCACAGAAGGGAGGAAACTGAAGTGAATTTATAAGAGATCATGAAATTAAAGGCAATCAAGCAAGCCCTTGTGCTCATACACCTGAAGAGAAAAGGAGAGTTCTCCACATTGGGTAGTTAGAGGTGTTACATTTTCCACCATCACAAGGAAAAAAAATACTAATGCTGTTAAGTAAAGTTTATCTGTCCATAGAGCAATATTAAAGGAAGACTTATGAGATATACAAGAGGACCATCTGTTTATTTGGAAATTATATGCAAATAAATGGGAATAGAAGAGATACCAAAAGGTGCATACAACTGGCTCTCATTTACAGCTGGAAAATTATTTGAAATAAATATTACCCTGCCTAATTGATGTACATATTTCAGGTGCCACAGCTAGTAAGCACTGCCAATGCTTCACATTCCCCAGCACTTCACTCTTTCCAATCACACCTTCCTAAACAGCCCCAGTCCCCTCGCTCTCACCACCACTGCAAGCCACGTGGATAGACTTGAAGGATTCCCCCAGAGCAAACTACAACCAGGATGGACTCTCTATGCCCTGGCACTAAGCACAGGAGCATGGCACTGATATTCAAACCTTGTGTGGATTCAGCACATTTATTCACTTGGGCTGCATACCTCACCTGCAGCACATTTGCTTGACAGCTGATAGGTCCGTGAGATGCAATTTGACAACACTCAAAATATTTCAGCTTTGAATACGCATTTTCAAACATTTTCACGATGAGTAAGTCTCATAAAATTGATTTGTAATATACTTCAGGGTAGTTAACATTACTTTAAGAGACAGGAGTCATCCTTCTCAACTTCAGCCCATCTACATCAATGACAAACTCTTGGAGTAATTATAAAAGAACAAGCTTTTACGAAGGCCAGGCAAAGGTTGATTTACACTAGGGCCTTTATTTCTTAAAAAAAAAACAAAAACAAACCCCAAACAAACCCAAACCCAACCTAAAGTCACAAAAACACCCCACATAAACCTGACTGCTTTAAAATAATAATCCGACATAATGCACACAAGCTTTAACTTTGCCTCTCTACTACAGTGTGTGCATTATTCCCACCTATGTCACCTGCTGCCAGGCAATAAAAAAAGAGGAACTTCAGGCTGTTTGTGTATCTTATCTCCTAGGTACTAAAGGGAAAAAACCCCCACATTTACCATGCCTAAGCAGCAACAGAAATCCAAAGTGGCCCCCAAATATGCTTTTAAAAATGATAGAGCCAATTTCTGCTACTATATTACTCAATAATTCAGTAGCAGGTAGCAATACAAATACTCCCCACCCTTCTGACTCTTTACAGTATTAATTCCTAGTGTCTAGTAAGCATGGTTAGAAGTCTGGTGACAGACACCTTGAACTAAGGTCCCCAGATAACTGTCCCTAAATAATTTTAGCTATTACATTCAATTGTTTTCAAAATTAGTTAACCCTGCTGAGATTTATAACTATTGAAAGACACACTAAAACTATTTTCCTTCTCCTCTTTATCCAGGCATTAAGAGACCCAGCAAATCTCAGATAAGGTGAGAAGACATTTATGCAGGCAAGAACAGAAATGGGTAGCATCACGTTTCTACAGTCAGCAAGGTTCCCCGCAAGAGAGGTTTCATATGAAGAGGCAGAGCATTTCAGAAGACAGTCTCTTCAATAATCCATCACCTCAGGTGGCCACAGCTAAACTGCAAACAATAAAGAAAATCTAGAGCACCTGACGACAAGTGGAAGTTGTGTAACAGATCCAATTCCTTCCTTACTTTCAGAAAACCATGGTACTTCTTCACAAGGATATTTTAAAACAGACTCGGGGATCACTTCTTTCTACAGCCCCTACTCTGACAGCCAATATACACAGTAAGAAACCTGACCACTGGACTTGGATAAAAAAAGCTATCCACTCTTCTACTGAAACTTTCTGTTTCAGCAATGGAATACTCTCTGTACACCAGACCAAAACCATTCCTACGTCACAGAACAGCGGCATCTTCTTCATGTGGTTCAGGACTTTGCTATAAACCTGTCACAGAACTGAAGGCAAATTTTGCACAACACCACACCTTGCTAAACCAAGATATCTGTCAGGTGGAACCCTCCAAGTTATTCGTGTTCCAAACCCAAAACCAGTAACCTCAGGCTAGTTGCTGCATGTATGCTTGTCCGGTACCCCTTCTGTCACAATCTACTACAGGAAGTGCTCTTTAACTTAAAGGTGTATTTAAAGTCTGAGCACAAAGAAAGAATATGGTTTGTGTCAAGGAGGAGGGTAGGGGGAAGTTTAAGCAAAACAGACTTTGTAATTTAACAACAGAAACTGAAATAAGGACACAGATTATTTGATCAATCTAGAAAATTATTTACTGGCTTGAGGATTAACATACATGCTAATCATCACTCAGATTTCCATACTACGCTATCAGAAATTCAGAATGACAGATTTGAAATGTTAATAAGACTCCACTATCACATCAGAAAGACAGCTGTCATACTGTCACTGACATTTGGATCCAGGATGCCGATGCAATGGAACAGAAGAAGAAAAAGGAAACCTTTCAATTACCTTTGTAACACCCAGTCTCTTGATCTCTCTGGTATCTAAAATGTTTCTGTAAAGAAACTCCTTGTACTTTATTATCACCAAAGGTATGATATCAGATTAAGGATTAACACACTAGAACTGAGTTGCATGTACCTTTATTTCTGAATCACACAGGAAAGAATTAAAATCCAATTAAATTCTGATTTTATCAGCTATGTAATGAATACACCAGAAACTACACCCTCCCTGTAACAGCTTCTGAAGATTCTGTAACCCCACCTGGAACTACAGCCCCAGCACCACAACTCCTGCACGCAAAACTGCGGAACACGCTCCAACTAGGACAAATTTTCAACCATTTCTGTACCCTGCTTAACTCACCGCACGTTTCAGCTACAGTTTGAAAGACCGCAGACGGCCCTACAAGAGGTCCCCTCCTCCTGGTTAACCATTAACACTGTCACTCCATTGCCCCACATCCCGAAGCACTGCTTGCATCCCACCGGGGCTGGGCGCGGGGCTGGCAGGCTGAAGGCCGCCGGGGAGGATGCGTTCCTCAGGCGACCGCCACAAGCCGGCCGAGCCGCGGTGGCCTGCGGAGCTGCCTGGACTTGCGCCGCGGAGAAACCCGGGTCCTCTGCCTCCGACCCGGCGCGGTGAAGGGAGGGAGCCCCGCCGGAGCGCAGGGGAAACCCAGAGGAGGGTTGCTGAGCACAGGGCAGGTCCCCGGCAATTAGCGTGGTTTCCCCAGGCGAGGGAGGCAGCGGCCACCGCTTCTCTCCTCGCCCCTAGGCGGGAGGCCCCGGCCGGCGGGCGGGCAGCCCCCTCCTCGCCCTGCCGGGCGCCCCGGGCAGAGCGCGGACAGCACTGAAGGGGCGAAACAGCGGCGGAACGGGAAGGGCAGAGACGCGGGGAAGTTGCGGAGGGCTGAGGGGAGACGGGCTGGGTCTAGGGAGGGGGCGAGAGCAACAGATGGGAGCCGGGGCGGCGGGCAGGGAGGTGGGGGGAGTCGCGTCCCCTCAGGGGCAGGCCGGGCGCCGGCGGGAACGGAGGGGGAGCGAAGGTGGGGGGTGGGAAGGGCGGCTCGCCGCCGGGACCGAGGGGAACGCGGGGGATGAAGCGAGGCGGCCCGCCCGGCCCCCCGCCCTGCACACCGCTGACACTCACCGAGCCGCCCCGCGGACGGCGACGCGGACGGGAGTGGGAGCCGGAGCCGCCGCCTCCCCCCGCTGGGCCGGAGGCAGCGACAGCAGCAGCGTGGCCGGAGCCCCGCGCAGGGGAGGGCGCGGATGGCGACAGCGCCGGAGCCGCCCGCGCTGGGGGGAGGGGGGAAGGAGGGGGAGGGGGAGCGAGAGGCACAGCACCGCGGGGGACCGGCCGTGCGGGCGGGCGTGCGGTGACCCGGATGTACCGGCGGGGAAGGGGGGGCAGCGACCAGCAGGTGACTGCGCAAGCGCGCCAGGCTGCCAGCGCACTGCGCATGCACCTGCTTCGACTCCGAGTGTCTCGGCTGGGGCGGGGGAACGAAAGAGAGGCGGGCGGGCAGGAGAGGCTGCGAGCGGGTCAACCTCCTTAAAGGGGCCGACGCGTAGCCTGGAGCCCGGGGCGGCCTGGGGAGGGGCAGCCATCTTCCCGCCGCCCTCCGGGTGTGGGGCTAGGAGCCCCCGCCGCGTGCTTGGCCTCCACCAGCGGCTTATGAGAGGCGATAGCGTAACGTATGTAGCGCTACTTAAGCCAGCTGAGTGATTTCGGTGATGCTTTAAGGCCCGAGTCAGGGTTTTACGTGTTTGCGGTTGGCAGAGACGTGATGGGAAAGAAAATAAGGTGCCTTCTTTGCGAAAGGCAGTGTTCTGGCTGCAAATCGTGCATAGGTATCTTCCCAGGTGGATCATGTGGTCAGATCTAAGCAAAAACGAAGTGGGAAGTTAATCTCTTGGTGAAGTCTGCACTGCCACAACACCCTGCTGCGCCGCGGCTGGTGCCAAACCGCTTTCTCCCCTTAAATGTCAAATATACGCAAAATGACTTAAAAGCCACAAAAATGTATCTTAAGGACATTTCATGGGATTTATTGTGCGCACACATCCTCCTGACAGTTACTTGCCTATTAGCCTAACTGGCAGATTTTGATCTGGTCACACTGGCATGTCACACGCTCCTGGTATGGGTCCATTTGCCAAAGCAGAGGGGCAGCACAAATACCCTGTGTTGGGTCTTAACTTCTTTAGTAAATTACACATACACACAAAGAAAAAGCTCTACTTGCTTGGGTTGTTGGGTTTTTTTAAAGTAACGATTTTCAACATTTTGCCCTGAAGTCTCAACTGGCTTTGTGTTGAGGGGATCTTCTGAAGCCAAGGAGCAGCTCACAGCCCTTTGGTGGGGCTGCACTAGGAGCGGGACAGCGGGGCAGGAGCATACAGAATATGGCTAAGACAAAATTCTTCGCAGCCTCAAACAGTAGACCACTGTCTTTGGCAAAGGCAACTATTCAATCTTAAAGAGGCAAACAAACCACCTGAAAGTTGCTACATTCTCTTCAGAAGCAGAATACCGGTTTGATAATTGCCCAATATTAGTGAATGCCAAGTTCCTCCAAAACCACCTTGAGAAAGAATGAAAATGGAGAGGACCTCACAGGTTTATAAATTACACATATCTTTTTTTTTTTTTTTATGTCTGACTGAAACAGATAAACTTAGTTTCTCCTGTAACTTGGTAGGATTGAAAATATATGGATTCCCTACACTAGTATCCTTAAAGTATACTAGATTAAAGAGTATCTTGGGATATTAAGGAAGCCACTGTTGAGCATAGTTCTGCTCCAGAACCTCCTGATAAACCCAAAATAAATCACTGTACTGGAAACTTTGTCCTTGGGTACTACTAGGGCAACCCAGGGCTGGTGACCACATACCTGACTGACTGCTGCCTTCACTGAAGCAGGGAAGGGGAGTGCTCAGGCAAGCCTTGGAGGCTCTTGGAGGTTAGTGTAGATGTGAGCAAACTGGAGAGATATCCAAGAAGATAAGAAATGAGATTTTCACAGAAGCAGCTTACGGGCAGAAACGGCAGAAGAAGGGAAGTCCCAGTTCTCCTTGTGCTTGATCTGTGTAAGTGGGTAAGCTGAATTAAGTGATCTACATGACTTTTCACTTCTGCTATGGGAAGGACTTTTTTGCAACTAGCAGATACGAGTGTTGAACTGTGGATGGATGCACCCTCCCTCTGAGATGGTGGTAGTCATTGCCACATCTCCTCCTTCTCTGAAGGTGCAGACCTTTGAAAGCTGGTGTGCCAGGTAGGAAGCGATCCCAGTGCCACTGAATTCAAGGGAAGCAGAATCCAGCTCAGGGTTCATGCTGGACTCATTGTCATATGGACTTAACATAAACCCAGGGGAGGGTCTCACCTCTCATACTACAGAACTTTGTTCTGTTACACAGAGCTACAACCAGTTGCAGGGATGAATGAGTTTTTGATGCTCAAGTTAAAAAATGTTGGGGGGAGGGAAATAAAAACCAAATTCCTAGTGGAACCATGAACAGGTTTATAATAATATTTACTCTTTAGGGTCCTCCAAAATTTCAAACTACGCTGGATTTAGACCTCTCATCTTCCAGAATTAAAGCATGCCCTGAGCATCACGAATGCTTCAACAGCAGCTGCGTACTAAGACACCCACATCCCACGTAATAATTGAAGCATAAAAAATTATTGAACGCTCTGGGAAATGTTGCATGACTAAAAAAAAACCCACCAAATTTCTATTAGTGCTGCCCTCGCTTTTAATTTCTTAATTGCTTCTTCAGAATAGAAAATTATTTTACCAGGTTATGACTGCAATAAATATATAACCAAAATTAGTGATTGTAGTTGCCAGCCAGTATCATAAAATAAAGGAGTGGTAACAGACCCTAACTGCTGTTACGCTGGGAAATGCCTGTGGATTGTTTTGCTAGTAGGAGTACTGCTGCCAGGTAGGTGCAACTGACACACAGGAAAGCAAACAGGTCAGAGCAATTTTATAGAGCAAAGATTATTAAGCTCCAAATGATCCATGAGATCTGTATGTACTGGATACATGCACATATGTACCAGTGACAAAAGATGACTTTATTTTACATATAGATGGCCAGGCAGGTAAATAAAACTACAGAAGCAAAAACCTGCCCTTAGGTGCCACGCACAGTGAAAATACTTTGGCTATTTTTAAGCTTAACAGTAGCCTAAGGGAGAAAGTCTAAAGGGGAAAAGGGAGTCATCCTCATCCTCATCCTGTCCCATTTGTAGCCAGCAGGGTCAAGAGAGCACACTGACAGCAGCCTGGTTTGTCTTGGGACAGGGGGAAGACGACCACTAACTTCCATTACATGGATGAAAACAGAAAATAAGTGTCCAATAAGCAAAGATTTATTATTTTAATTTTTAAAGAGAGGAGCAAAATTTCAAGCAGGGAGAAAAGAGGCAGCTTTGCAGAGCTCCCTTGTTACGCTGTTGTGGTTCAGAGCACCTCTCAGTTCAGATAACACTAACATCAGGTCTGCCCTCCCCCTTCCAGATCTCTCCACCTCCTCAAGTGCATGGCTAGGAGATGAGGGATTGCAGAAGCAGTCACATTCACACTATGCTGTCCTTTAGGGCTTTCATTCTGGATAGTACAAATCCTCTGATATAAATGTAGCTCTTCAGAAACATAAACAGTGGCAGCAAAATATGAGTGATCTACATAAATTCTGAAAAGCACAGACAAAACAAAAAGCCAAGGTCAAATCACTGGATGCTTACAAGGACGCCTGAAGTGCTTCCAGATACTGTAAAGCCAAACAATGTTTTATGTTGCAATGTTTTATGGAGACAGGCACCCACAATGTCAAAATGCCTTCACCCCAAAAAAACCCCAAAAAACATGATTTTGATATTTAGATGGCAAGTGGGGAAACTGAGGTGCTTCAGAAGTTCATTTATTTTTACTTTGAGAGACCTGGTGATAAATGTCTCCTTGTGCTGTGCCCCTGCCTCTTCACGTGACTAATTACATTTGTCATCTCCTCTTCTGCCACTACAAAGCCTGAGATTATTTTCGAGTTTGCTCATCTGTTGATGCAATTGCTGCCTGCAGTCAGCACGGCCTCTTTGTACAGGCAGCCTCAGCTCACAGATACGACACGCTCTCTCCATTAATGAACACTTCTTTAAGTCACATGATGTAGGAGGGTTCGGCGTTGGACTGGGATCAAAGATAATGGTGATTTTATGATACAAAGCTCTTTTGTTTTCACGTTTTGCTTCCTTTCCTCAACAGTACAGCTCACCCATAAGAGACAGGGAAGCAAAATGAGGAATAAAGAGAAAGTGGCAGGTGTTAAGCCTGCATTTGAAAGAATACTGTAGACCAGTAAAGCATTAGGGAAGGTGGAAGGTGGAACTGCAGCAATTTTAATCACATTTTATCTCTACTGGAAAATAGATCAATTACAGTAGTCTACATACAACATGGTATTAAGGCACCAAGATCTTTAAGCCACTTATTGAAGTCTGTGAAATACAGAATGTCTCCAGTGACCACTGCACAGACACCTTTTCACTACAAAGTTCTTGGAGCAATTGCAACGGTGATACCCATGTTGCTAGCAAACAGGTGAGCTGGCCAACAAGAGAAGAGGCCTGCAAAGCAATCCAGGTAATCCAGCATTACCAAGTTCAGGAGGTCACGGCCACAGGCTGAATTTATGCCAGTCGGGTGAGGAGAAACCAGAGATAGACCCACTCTTGGGCACAGGTTTGCTCAGTGTAGTAGAAAATCTACCATCACTTCAGCAGGTCAGCACCTCTGCTCGTACAATGGGCATCTTTCTTCAGCAAAGCACCTACATGTCACTGGATTTATTCACTCTGGGTAGTAGCTAGTGCCTTTAAGTGCTTCACTAAGTCAGGGCAAGCTGCTGAATGGAGGTGATATAGGGTGGCAGGCCTTCCACTTGACCTCCTGGTAGCTCTTGGTCAAGCCAGTTGATAAAACAAAGGAAGCCATCAGGACCACGGTAGAAAACAAACCGTAGATCTGAACCAGAACTTTCTCACAAGCCTCTTCCACCCGCAATGTTTCAGATCAATCAGCAGTGTAATAGTATTCCAGTTAATAGACAGAATCAATGTTTCAGAGACCAGGAAAGGCAATATTTAAGAGGGCTAGACTGTTTCATTACTCTCTGGAAGAGAACACATTTTTTTTTGGTTTGTTTTTGTTTGGGTTTTTTTGAGCAAACATGATTGTGCTGCCCAGACAGAAACAAATATTCATTGATTTCATTGAGAATTCTGCCTACCTCGCGAGCATGAGACTGGTATTTTACTTTGATCACATCCTTTGTAGTGATGTAATCTTTGGAAGGTTTATGGTTTTTATTATTGCTTATTTTTTCCTTTTCCCCACAGTGCTTAATTCATTTCTTATTAGAAATCCTCAGAATAGCATTTGGCTCTTAAGTGGTTTTTGGGCTGTGTCTAGGTGTTGCCAAGGGACACTGTCAAGAGACCATTTCACTTTGTCTCAGCTGTTTCCTTTGCTACAGCAGTACTTAGTTTCCTATCTGGATCACAGGGGATGTTGCAGTCTTTTGGTGGGGAAATAGGTAAGTTAATTAAAGCACCTCAGGGACAGGCTCTGGAGAGTGTCAGTCTCAGGGGACAATTTCAAAATTCAGTGAACAAACAACTTCACAGAACAACACTGTTAGATATCACAGGGCAAGACATAAGCAAGGACACACTGAGCCCTCGGGCTGCATCCCATAGGATGTGTTCCTCAATCTCCAGTGGCACAACCGAATGCTGAGGGTGCTCAGCACCCCACAGGGCTGCCGTGTCACTGCCACTGTTCTGTCCTTCTGCCACTAGTTAGGTTTGAAAGGACCTGGCTGTTTATTCCCATCTGAAAAGAATTCAATCCAGCTGATCAAAACCTGGACTGGTTTTGCAACATTCACTTCAACTAGTATAAACTAAATTCACCTTTGTTTATGATCTAAGTGATGTTAAGTACAAGGCTACCAAATAATGAGAGAAAAAAATACCCTGATTTAGTTATTGGCTCACCAACTCTATCCACCTCTTTTAAATAACACAGTCATTATATTGTTACCTTCATGCCATCCCATCAATATGCTCTAAAGAACAGCAGACATTAAAATAATTTTAGTGCACCCCATTGCTGCATGTAAAGAACTCTGAAGAAACCCTTTTACCATCAGTACACGTCATTGCAGCTCATCCAGTGACCTCATATGAAGCTGGCAGATAGCACTCTTATTCTGTGGAAGAAGAAATTCCCAGTCACCCAGATGGTTTCCAAAATAAAACCTGGGTAGCTCCAAGGACAGAAGCAGAGTCCTTACTGCTCACACAAGCAGAATTCCTTCTAACTGCAACGTTTGCTAGCAGAGGAAATGGGAAACCAGGGCTTTCCCCCGTACTGTAATCTGTGAGGGCCAGGCTGGGTGCGGATGAAGACTGCCATAAAACCAGCTTGAGGCATGCACCAAAACACTTCCTTTGCTGAGCAACTGGACATCTGCATGCAGGCATCTTTCTCTTCCTTCGTCCTGAGCCAGAGGATGGCTCCTAGGATTAAATCTAGCACCAGATGCAGCTGTTTATAATTCAGTTAGCAAGAAACAGGAGTGAAGCTAATGGTGCACGTTGCTATTTCTTAAACTTACTCTGATCTTACCCAATTGATGGAAAGATAGTATTTATGTCCAGCTGATAAACCCCACACACAAGCTGGGAAACATTCAGTGCTTGTTTATACCAACCTGGATGCAGTCCCATTTGAAACATCTGGGATCCTGGAGGCACAGCTTATGTGCATCATACTATGTTAATGATTGGACTAGAACAAGCAGCGTCCCAATGTGACCACGCTGCCTGGACAGGAATGCATCATAAACCAGTGGGTTGGTTTTAAAACACATGGTCATATACCTATGATTCTAAATGATTCCTCTCTCAGGCAAGGAACAACCTAAAAAGTGGAAAGCAGCAAAATAGTCTCATCAGATACTAGGCTGTAACTCAGAGAAGCTCAGGCCATGTTTTTGTCCTCGGACTTCTTGTATGATGTTAAGCAAGAAGACTAGGTAGCCTGTCAGTGGTACTTCCCAGTCTGTTAATTCCTGGGTGCCTACAGTGATAATGCTAAATTTCAGTAACTTCTTAGGTAAAAAAAATAAGTTGGAAAGATTTGTGTGGTGCGTTCCAGAAATACTGGTGCGAGTCCTGCTCCAAGCAGCTCACAGCCTGACAAAGACAGAGGAAAACACCAATACCAGTTGTACCTGGTAGGTTTCTACCGCTGTAGCAAGGTGCCTCCACATGACAAAATGCAATGTCCTGCAGCAGTCACCAAGCTAGTCCTAAGCCAACTAACCTGAGCACAAAAGACAGAGCAGCACCACATCTCTACTACATGCTTCCCAGCAAGGGTCATCATTCAGAGCTGGCTCTAGCTTGCCAGTGAGCCCTTGGCCTGTGACAGGTAGCAATAGTCTCTGTCCCAGGCTAGAGGGTCCGCTTTCCCCTGGAAATCTGGTTTATGACTCTGGACACTAAACCACATGTGTATACTGCCCAGTCAACCTGTGCATGTCATCTCTCCCCCAGTTGGCAAGATGCAGGAGAGAGACGGGGGGTAACTGCAGGGGAGGTACTGTGAACGTGGCGGGGAAGGAGAGCTGGGAACAGGGATGAGCCCAGAGGTTTTGAGGTGAGAAAACTCCAGTGGAAAATGCAGGGCACACAGATCTCAAAACACAAGAGAATTATTTATAGAGAGCGCCATGAGCAGTGTTTTCCAGTTATGTCTTACTCTTTTCTAAGTAAAGGCAAATGGCTCTGGTTTATGCTCCCATTATTATTTTAATCCTAAACATTTCACTATTGAATTTTACTTCCAAAGGATGATAGGGCCTGATGTAGAGAACGTAACATTTCTATAGCTTGCTCAAAGAATACCAGCTTAAGTATGGATGTGAAAGGGCCTCAATGACCACGTGGGAGCAGAAACATAAGGGCGACGAGACAATCCTAAGTATGCATGATCCTGAATGGCTTTAATGGGGTCAGCTTCTGTCCTAAGGCAGAACACAGCGCCGTTCGGATGACAGACTCCCTCCCTGAGCCTGTGAAAGGCTTTGCAGATGAGCGTGACAAGCTTGGGGTTTGCGCAGAGGGGACTGCTCTCAGAGTACCTGCAGGCAGCCAGATGGCAAAGAAAGGACATGGGTCCCCACCGGAAGACCAACCATCTTCCATGAGATAAGGCAGAGAGCAGGAGGCTGCAGCACAGGAACAGACCTCATGTCCGACTCAGGATCGGGAGAAGGGTTTGGAGCACATGGATGGGTTTGGAAAGGCTGCAAAGGGACGAAATCACCATATAATGGCTGTCGGTGAGAACGAATACCTGCAGGTTTACTCTGCAATGAGCCTTTAATTTGCTCAATGCAGAACATTTTAAAACCTTCCCCATCCTCCAGAAGTACTGCTGTCCCACCCAATGATTCTGTTTTCTCTTTTCAGCGTTACAGGCTTCTGTTCTAGCAGAGAAAATGAAAATGTTCTTTGCAATCAGGAAACTGTAGTTGGGTAGATTATAAACAACATGGGGCCATTCAAACATGTAGCAGTTAGGAACTGTCCTTTTTTACAGCCTTTATAAGAAAGGCACCTGTCCAAGCCTGTTCTCTATGTGCTACCATCCTCCAGGCCACAAGAAATCACAGGCAGCCCCAAGAGGATTTTGTTAGAATTAATCAGTGATTGAATTCTTGTAGAGGCTTTATTTAATTCTGAAAGGTGCTAAGAGAAAAGCACAAACACACATACATACACCCAGAACTTTAGGATAAAAGAATTAAAAATATGGTTATATGATTTTCTCTCTCCAGAATAATATAGGCATTTACTAGTCAATAAAAGTTTTTGGGGTGTTTGGTGGTGTGTTTTGTCTGTTTCCTTGATTTAATCCCTAAAAATGCTTAATACATTGCTTGGGAGCTGCATGTTTCACTTTAATGCAGAGCTAACTGTTGCAATTCATTAATTGACTTTTATGTTGCCATTAAATGTTGCAATCAATTCAGTCTCAATATTCTACACTTTTATCTCTGCTATAAAAAAAGCTTTATTAGCTTTGCTTGGCTAAAAAACAACACAGTGAACTACCCTTAATTATTAATAATCTGTTTCCCTTCAACAAAGCTTTTTGGACCTTTACTACAGTCTGATGATCTATTTGGTGCGTAGGGTTCAGAGCAATACAGTGCACTCTCTCTGGGAAACAGCCCAAAAATAACTATCGACTTGATATCAACCCAAGGGATTTCCTAAGGGAACGAGAGTATCATTTCAGGGCAGGTCATCAGTGGTTTAGGGAAATTAGACAAATCTGTGTCTGGGGAACAGATGCCTCAGGGTTTGTAAATGTGCAAGAGAACCTTTACCCTCACGGTCACCAGTTCAGGTCCATCCAGCACAGCAGTTACTGGAAGCTGTTAAACATCTAATGAACTTCTGGGGCCTCCTGGAACAAGGGGTGGCACTCCTAACAGACACATCTTTACAAGTTGGAGCCACTCCTACTCAAACTGCAGTCTCAAGAGTAATACATAGATGGGGAATAAGCACAGTAGTGTGAAGATCATTTTATCTGCTAAATGCAGCAAGTAGGCTGCTTCTGGCCTGGCAGCCCAGTTTTAGATTTACTACTAGCCCTCTCTTGTTCTTTAGAAGAAACTAACATATTGCAAAGCACTTTGTTACACCCTTTCCTCACAAACTCCAGCAGAAGGGCCCAGAAGACTTGCAAGCCCACACTTGCAGCCTCTCAGACCTCAGGGACGATAAAGGAGTAAAGATGGGTTTGATTTCATGCTTGGAGGCCATTTGTAGGAGCCCTGGGACTCCCAAACTGCTACATGCTGCACATCTAGCTTTGATGCAGGTCTGCTAGGAGGAGACAAATACCAACCATTGCATCCACAAACCACAGCTGTCAATGGGAATTGGCAAGAGACCAGGGAATGCCGGGAAGCATCGATGGCCTGCAGCAGAAGGTAGGGCTGAGCAGGGCTCTGTGACACTTGAGCTTTTTATTCAGCACCTGGTGCTTTTCTACCCTGGCATCCGGTTTCTGTGATAGCATGAGGGAAGGTCAGTATGGTGCAGTTTTATGGCATGTTCTAGGGCATGCTGGCACTTCCTCGGGTAGACATGCCTTAGCACGGGCTTGGGTTCCCCACGCCCCTGTGCTCAAATTGTTTGCAGCTATACTGCCTGCTTTTAGCTTGCTTCATCCAGTTTTTCACCTATTTTATTTGAGGAGGAAGGGGTTGAGGCTCGCTCCTGCAAGCTTCAGGACTGAGGCATGCTGAGGACCAGAGATAACCTCTGGCAAAGCCCTTCTTGTCGACATAGTTGCAACCAGAGGAGCCCGTTATGGGGCTCACAGCTCTGTGGTCCAGCACAGAACCCAGTGATGCTGGAGTCAGGCTTTGCAGCTGCTCCTCAGCCACCAGACCTTGGATGTACCCTGCTGTTCCCATTTCTTCATGCTTTATCTGCTTCTATGGTATGTGATTAAACTTTGTCCAAATTCAGGCAGGGGCTACTGAATAGGGCAGGAATATAAACTGCAAAGAGCATGCAAGTTTTGATGGCAGAAAAAAAGGGGGGGGAGGGGGTGGTGCAGAGAAAAAATAGGAAAGGCTTTCTGTAATGGGATCTGCTGCCAACCTGCTTTTGTCACCAGCATGTGCAAATCTAGCTATTCCAGTCCATTATATTCAACAATCTCACACTCGGTGGCAGGTGAAATGTCATACCTCAGGGTAAATTTTCACTGCAGTAGGCAGAGAATTTGTCCTTTAAACACCCTTAGTATTAATGGGAAATTGATCCAGCAATTTAAAGTCCAAGAGATACAAATGTCTCATGTGGGACCATTTTCAAATGTGTTGACATTTTGATTCACAAAATGAGACACTTTTAGAAACAAATGGAAATTCATTTCATTCAGGATTTGAGGTCAGCTGGATACTGGAAGAAAAATGTGCAATGAATGTTTAGTATGCTCATCAAGTATCTTTTAATCTCTGCACACTCAAGGGTCTAAAGTGACATCAGAAATGTGAAGTCTCTACATTAACTAGTACATCCCCTCATGGGGCTGGAACCTAAATTCACCTATTGCACTTGCAACAACAGTGTCTAGGGCAAAAAGAGGCTTTGGGATAAGGGACCATGTTTCAGTGACCTCTGAAAACCTCTTTCACACTGTCATCGGATATGCTTTCATCTCCAAAGAGCCTGATCCTGCTGAACTTCACCTGAGGGAGTTGGGGTTTTACTGGTGTCAGTGACATTCACAGCAGGACTGGAGCCCAACAAAACAGCACAGGAAACAAAGCAAAACACACCAGGATGGGGTAGCTTGCCTGGCTCCCAAGCAGAGCCTTTGGCTACTCTTCCAGTTCAGAAATTATTCAGTACACTGGGAGAAAAAATAGTCTAAACAAATGTTTAGAACACTTCCACAACTGTCTTATATAATGAGGTCAAACCTTAATGAAACCTTATGAGAGGCCGGGGCATGCCGAACACATGGGGGGTGATTTGGAGAGGGTATGTTGTTATTACACGGGGATTTCACAGGAAGCCCATAGTACCTCTTGAGTGGACATGAGCATCTCTTGCTGCAGAAGCACCAGCTGGTCAATGTCCCATGGCAGGGGAAGCACGAGGACTTGGATCATCTGCATGAGGAGCAAGGGGAGGAGAACAAGAGGAGAGGAAGTTCCTCATAGAGGTCCCCCAGCAGAGCAGTCTCTGCCCTTCCCCTTCCCCAGCAGGGCTGCCAGAGCGGGGGTTGCATTTCTGGGAGCCACCTCTTAGGGGAAGTTACACGAATTTGGGCACCGACTTGAGAATGTTACTTCCCTCGCAGACACACACACAAGGGTGCCCAGCAGAGTTAAGAGGAAGAGGACAAGCCCCAAATGCTGTGCAATATGCAAACAACCATGTTCAGCTCTATGAAAACAGCTGCCCAGGAACAGCTCCAAACCTGCACAGCACTGGGCCATGCGCTGAGAAGCCACAGTCTTTTCAGTGGCCTTGTGTCAGCTGGTTCTTTCCAAGGGCTCTGGATAACTGCTCCAGCCTGCCAGCAGCATCAACGTTATCAGGATCAGTCTTTTCCTACAGCTCACTCAAAAGCAGCATTTTCCTTCTAGGCTCCCACTCCCCTCTCTTGCTCCCTGAGACTGATGTGCTGCAGGAGTTGGGGAGGGGGGCAGGTTGAGGGGAAGAAGAATATACTGGTCCTGTACCAGCTACATGATCTCTTGGGAGCACCAGGCAAAAGCATGCTAGGGTTCACTATCTCCACCCTGGTAGCATTGCCTGCAGAACACGAATGTCCTGAATACATCCACCAACTGCTGCTCACATCAAGTCGTTTATTGTTCAGGAAAAGATGACCAACCAAACAGAACCTTAATAAGTTTAAAAGGTTTGGATTTTTTTCTTATGAACAGCAGCTACAACTCCTAGGAGTAATCATACCTTAAATAGATGTGTTTTAGAGATGAGATTTGTGTTATGTCCAGGCATACAGCTGGGTAGCAACAGATCTAGAACTGGTACACATTGGACCTAAAGCAATTCTAACTCATAAAGGCAGTGATAATAATGCCAGTACCTGGGATGGCTGATTAGCTATGAATATGGATCCTGAGCACAAGAAATCCTGGTACAAGTTTTGCCATTCCTAAAACAATCTCCTATCAAAGCAGTAATCATGGGAAAGAAACTTGATCTCAACCCTTAAATAGAGATGTGAGTGGCTTCTTCCTTCACAGGGAATCCTACCAGTGCTCTCATTTGACATATTATTGTAGGCCATCGCGATACCCAGAGTGCATGAGCATGAGAGCACTGCTGCATACAGTAAATATTTCTTGAGGCCTCAACATAAGCAGGATCCCAGACAGACCAATTAACACACAGAAGATCATATTTGGTCATACAGCGAGTCCTTCAGAGAGAGACAGGATTCACTGGCAGGAGCATCCACCCTCCTCAGTTCTGGGACAGGCAGAACAGTATTGGGAATGGGGTTCCTATTTTTTCCCTTTAAGTTTTGTTGAATAGTGCAGACCCACCACCAAGAAAGCCCAAATCATCCCTGGAGCTTGCAGGCTGCAGAGATACTCCCCATCACAGTACTGCCTGCTTCCGTGTCTCTGGCAAGATGCAAAATTGGGGGAGACAAAAATCATCCGTCACGTAACTCTACCCCAATGGCAGCAGCTGTTCACTGTCAGGAACACGCTCCTGGATGATGCCTACAGAGACAGGCTCCAGTTGTCCCTCCACGGGGCAGTTCAAAGGAGGCACAGCCCTGGGAAACAAGCCAACTCCAGGTTCTCTGCAGGCTGCTGCGGTCCTCCAGAGAATGAGGAGGAGGCTGTTCCCCTTTTGGGTTGGTGCCTCTGTGCTGCCCCTTGCCTGCAGCAGCCCAGGCACCTCACACACTTCCAGCAGGATCCCTGCTGGAGGCTGCTGGGCAGCAAGGTGCCCAACCCAGTGCAGCCCTCCCAAGGTGCCCAACCCAGCACAGCCCTTTGCACCCTGTGAGCTCAAGGTGAGAGGGGCAGGAATCCAGCCCCTCCACCTAACATGAAGCTCTGCAGTCACCGCCAGCTGCTAACAGCCAAACCAGAGCCCTCTCTCTTGAGCAGTTACAGGAGGGGGTCATCAGTTTAACCACACTGGAGCAACGCCAGCTCTTTGAGTAAACTTTTCAAAGCTGTGCTGAGGCATTGTTTAATTTTGACTTCCAAGTGAGATCCAACTCCTCTGGATACGCGAGGGGAGGAAGAACACTCAGTCCCAGGAGTTTATCTCCAGCGGTGGGCACAGGGCCCAGCACAGCAGTTCCTAGGGGAGGAGGAAGAGAGGCAACGGCTCTTACTGTTCTTCCCCCAATCAAGCACATCACCCCCCCAGAGATGAGCAGTTGGATGTCACCTCCGCCTTAGCTCCAAACAACCCAACCACCCCTCCTGCAACTCCATTCCCTAGCATAAAGATCCTTTTCTCACATGATTTGCCCTTCCACCAGCAAGTTTCCACTCCTTCCAGCCAGTCCATTGCCTGCTTTAACTTATGCAAATAAACTTGCTGGCATGGGTCATACTGCAAAGGAAAACGATGCTGGGATGTATAATGAAAAATGGACCTGCAGAGAACCAAACCGACCGAGAGTTATTCTTTGATGTGAATTACTTCACTGCCTGGTTTATAGTTAGAGCTCCATTAACAGCAACACAATTACAGCAGAAGAAAGCAAACCACAGCTGGGGAGAGGAAACCACAAGTATCTTGGGAGCATCCAGCTTGCGGAGGAAACAGTGAGTGGACCTGGGCCCACAGTGTGGGACACAGTCCACATCCAGGGCTCTGACAGTGAGTGACATTAGCACAATGGATCCAAAGCTGCAAGCAGAGCTGCTGAGCAGAGAAATCAAAGGAGAGCAGGACAAACGCTCCAGCTATTGCTTAAATTTCACAGTGCTGAAGGTAGCATTGGTACTGGCACAAGGTGAGCGGCATCTGTACAGCTCTGCCAACTAGTGACTGGGCCCTACAGGGAGGAGAAGCTGTAAGGACAGGAGTTGGACAACGACAGTATAGGAGTATAGGAAGTTCCACCTGAACAAGCGGAGGCACTTTTTCACTGAGGCTGTCAGAGCACTGGGACAGGCTGCCCAGAGAGGTTGTGGAATCTCCTTCTCTGAAGACATTCAAAACCTGCCTGGATGCGTTCCTGTGTGATTTAGTCTAGGTGGTCCTGCTCTGGCAGGGGGTTGGTCTAGATGATCTCCAGAGGTCCCTTCCAACTCCCAACGAATCTGTGGATCTGTGATTTCATGAAGGCAATACAAGCTGCAAACCTCTGCTTGTCTTGGTCAGCATCAGGTGAGTATTAATTCTCTGCTGGTTTGCACAGCCACAGATAGGCCCATTCTTACTAATTTTAGCCTATGACCAATTTAAAACAACAGACGTGCTGTTTGCACGGTGATTTTTGTCCTCTTTCTAACATGTCATAAGCTGCCAGATGCACCCTGTGTGGTTAAAGAACTGCTGCTGTCAAGGGGGAGGCGGGAGACCTTTGTTAGAAATAAGCAGCAGATACAAAAAACACTGAACATCAAAACATGCTATTAATCTCCAGGAACAAGTCCTGCAGGCAGACCAGCCTGCCCGTGTGGGCCAAGGGAGGGAGGGAGAGAGCCTCTGGCCGGGCTGCATCCAGGTCAGGAGCACACACCTTCCTCTAACCCCGCACACATGCAGCCCTTCGCGCCCTGCTGTCTCCCAGCTGTGCACACACAGGCACCTCGCTGCACCCCATCCTTCAGCACACATATAACCACCCACCCTTCTTCTACCTTCACATCTGTGCCCTTTCTTTCAAGCCTTTGCTCTTCTTCCTCAAAATACACCCGCGCCCAGACCCGTCTGCCTGCGGCTGCACCTCTTCCCCTACACACACATCCAAGCACCTTCTCCTGCCTCCACTTCCCCTCTCCCACACCGATTTGTCACCCATCTCCCACAGAGGGGAACGGCAGACGAAGCGCTCTGGTTGCCTATAAAGGGCGGTCACCCTGCCCATGAAACGCATGTGAAAAGTGGTGAAGTGAGGAAATGTTTGTGAGAGGAAGTGAGTGGGTGGAGGGAAAAGCCTGGAGAGAACAAAAAAAAAAATCAACAAATAGCACATTGAGAACTTGAGTGTTGAGTGCCCAGCATGGGTAAGAGGACATAGGGTTTGCAAAGCACCACACAAATGCATGTATTTTTCAACCAACATACACCTAATGTATGCTAGGGAATGGGAGGCAGACAAGAATTGAGGATACAGAGGACGCTCAAAATAAAAAGTGTGTGAGCTAATGCCTTAACAGCAGCACAAGTAGCTCCTGTGAGGGTCAGCAGGGAAGGCATCAGACCAGAGATTGTGACTTCAGTTTGAACATGCAGCTCACTGGGACCCAAAAACCCGGGTAGGAACCCGGAGGCTCTCAAACCCCAAGCAGAGAGATGGGGTGTCACAAAGACACAGACCACAGCAGTTACTAGTAGGCTGCGAGCTCCTGCACATTTTAATTTGGTACTTTCAAGTAAAGCATGTTAAAGATAATGCTGTTTGAAAAAAGGAAGTGCTGTTTCTAAAACAATCAAACCGGAAGCCCAGCTCTGCTATCCGTTTCTTACAGCGCCATAGTTCCTCAGTTACAACTTCTCCCAGTCAGATGCAGCACTGCAGGGACCCAGGCATATGACACCCGGTTTTCCAGCCAATTATTTGTGCATTCCTGACCTGCAAAACCTTCCCTCCTTCTCTAGCCTTGCAGAGCAAGATGGGCAGAGCTATGGGTTGTTACAGTAACACACCAAGAAAGATCTCGGGTTTGGGTTTTTATCCCCTTAAAGGACAAAAAACCTGTCTCAAAGGGGCCATAGCAATGTTGCCCTCTGCGAATTAGCCCATGAAACCTCAGCTCACACTGCTGGCAAGCGACTTAAGACAAGTCACTCCTTTAACCACTCACCTGGCAAGCTGGTTGTGTCCAAGCTGCTGCCACAGACCAGATGAATGAGCAATTAACAGGTAAACAGCTATCTAAATGCTGAGAAAATTGCCCAGCTTCAGTTGCATCTCATTTTCCTTCCCACAGGTTTCGAGCCAGCCTGTTCCGCAGGGATCGCCCTCAGGAGAGGCTCACTTCCACGCGCGGTAAGACTGCCCTCGCCACTGTCATTTTAAAAGAATGACAAAAGTGATGCCAGAGCTGTCTGCGTATTATTCCCCAAATCTGGCAGCAGTGGAGCCCAAACGCACACACTCGAGGTGACACCGCTCCCTCCGAGGCTACGACAAGCAAGCGCTCTTGGAAAGCAGGCAGCGCATCCCTGCCACGGGTTACAGTGATTGCTACTGACAGGTTCTTCATGGTATCACAACAAATTAGGTCACAGATTACAACTTGCGTCTATATTTTTTTTCTTACATAGAGAAGGTTGAGGCCAGGAGGTTTGAGCTCGGGGTGATATTCCTAATTCTGGCTGAGACAAAGACTGTTTGAGAGACTGAGATAAAATTCCTAGTGTTCTGTTGCAGTGAGATTTGATGTTTTTTCATTTCTATCCAGCAAGTCTTTGAGAAATAAAGAGTTGGTCCACTAGATACCCTGAAGCAGATCTTACAGCATTTCTGCAAAACAGATACCAAACCCAGCATTTTTTAAAAACTGTGTTTTTGAGGACAGAAAAGCAGCTTGCACCACGTCAAAAGCTGCTGGGAATGGACACCAAAGGTAGACTTACTAGCCTTATCCCATGTAATACCACAAGGTTGCACATGCACTCAGATTGAACACCTCTGGCATAGAAAGATTCTAAGGCAATAAATTAACGTATGCAGTATTCAAAAACCAACCCAGAACACTGCAGGGGGGATTTTAAAATATACCAAGCAAGGGCAGTAGGAGAACTCAGGCACTGAAAGAAAATCCAAGTTACATCAAGCTCCATGTAGAGCAGTGCAGAACAAAGGTTTCCAACAGCTAAGCAACTGGAGATGCCATGCAAAGTGCTTTCTACCCATGGCGAGGTACAGCCTGACTGCAGATCTGAAACCCCTGGGTTCCAGCAGACGGCCAGCCCTGCGCTCAGCCCCCAGAGCTGTGCTGCCACAGGGGAAAGCCAGCACCTTGGAAGCCTGATGGAGCCCTGGGTGGCACCATGCCGGTCTGCATGCAGGCAGTGATTCAGCAGCTAAGCAAGGTCCCAGGCACAGCAAGCACTAAAGGAAAACCTAAATGAGATGATTGGGAAGATAGGTCCTGGACTGAGTTCACCTCAGAAACAAGCCTTTCTAAGTCAAGGTTGAGAGAGCACTGCTGGAACGACCTTCAGCTTACAGCAGTAAGTGATAGCAGTCCTGATGGGATCGCAGCCCTGCATCTGCTTTGCTTGGGTGGCCAAGACGCCCACGCTGGCTCTCAGCTGAGCCTCTGAAGCAGGCATTTAGTCAGTCAGGGCTGGCCAGTTTATTTATACCTCCCAACACACCAATCTGTGGTCCCTAATCAAGCTCTGGAAGCTGCATGCAGAGAACAGTGGCTCTCTTCCTGTTCCCTGCAAAGCAAGAAGAGCCCATGGTGCTGTGCCTGCTCCCCAGGGCACACTGGGTGCCCTCCACTCCGCCTCAGACCAGCTTGGCCAGCCCCATCCAGGGGCCAGCCCGACGCACCACAGCTGTGACTCCAGCTCTGAAACAGTCTCACCCTTCACTTTGGCAAAAGTTTTGCAGGAAATAAGCTTTTACTTTCAAAATACTTTTGGCCTTGTTCTTCTCCAACAAGCACAGGAAGGATCTCAGTCAAACACCAGCCTTTATCCTTGTGAGCTACTATTTATCCTCTGGCACCTCCGAATAAAAAGAAATAGCAGTTGAGAATGGCCGTGCCCTCCCACCCTCTACAAGCAGCACTAAGCTTTTAACCACCCTCAGCGCATCAGCTTCTTCCACTGCTCTTAGTCAGCACACTCACATTTAGAGGCACAGAATGACGCCTAATTATTTCTTCCTCAAACCCGAGCTGTGCTGTGCAGATTATTGAAAATCCATTGCACACGCTCCTTGCTGAGCAGTTTGAACTATTGATCCCAGTTAGAGAAACAGGGGCTCTAGACTTCACTGGAGATATTTTTTTAAAAGGAGCCCTGTTGGTATGACTTTCTCCTGCTGGATCTAAGCACTTCCTCGTCTCTGTGGAAAGCATCAGACCTGCTCAGAAACTCCAGCGTGACGGGGTGCTTCTCCTGCTGAGACATGGAGGAAACCACGCCACCGCCCTCTGCTGCGCCCTAGGTCAGCAAGTGGTGACAACTGTCAGAAAACAAGCTAATGAGGCCTCTCGGTTTGACCTTGAAGCGAGCAAGACCAAAGCCACAGGTAGGAACTGTCACCTGCAATGGCAGCTTGAGAGCATCCTGCAGCCCAGTGTCCAGGTCCCAGCTGAGAGGGGAACGCAGCAGCAGCCACGTAGCACAGTGCTGCCTCTCACTAAGACAAGATGCCCCTGAGCAGCTCTGCCATGCAGGGTTGAACACCAAAATGACCCAGGCTGCCTGTGTGCACCCAGGAGTGCTCCTCAGAGCTCATGTAGGTGCCTTGAATGCTTCTGCGCTCCCAGTAGCACTGGTATCATCAGCATTAAACAGGCAGCAGCAGCCTGCCACCAAGTTTGGTTTCAGTCAACCACAGAAACAAAGACAATGTTGCCCTTCCAACCAAATCCCACATCTCTTCCAAATGCTTCTTGGCTCTTGGTGAAGATGGAGGGTTTGCTTTGTTTGAAAAAAGAGTCTCTCTGCTGTTTTAATCCCACACCTAACAACAGGCTCAAGGAACAGCATACCCTTCATAGCCTTCTGGGTCATGCCTATTAAAGAACGATTATTAGGAGTAAGAGTTCATCTTTACATGGCGAAAGGGTAGTATTGCTCTAAACCATGCAGACAGTTCATCTTCATGGTTTAGGGGTTGCTCTGTGCTATTTCCTCTCTGTTGCACCACTAATCCTTTTGAAACTTTAACAAGAGGGGTAGCTTTCACACAGTCACGATCACAACCACACCGCTGTCCCTGCCCAGACGAGGAAGTACCGGATCCCCCAAAGCAGAAGTGCTTGCCTCCTTGCAGGTCCATCCGGTGCACTTCTGGCTGCCGGGCTGAACTTTTTACATGTTTAGTCAGTAGCAGGTGCAAGATTTGCATGAACAATGACTGGGAAGTCTCCAGGCTACCACCTGTCCTGCCCGAGCAGCAGGGGACAGTCAAACACATCGCACCCAGCTCAGTGCAAGAAGCTACGAGCCTACATTGTCACCACGGCCCAGGTAGCAGTACCCATCGTGCACAGGACGCGGTAACAAACCGTGGCTTCCTCCTGAAGCCGAGCACCCCACAGCTCGCTGCTGGTTTCAACCCGGCAGTTGCTGGAGACCGTGTTGGCTGGTGCAAGGGCTGTGACACCACTCGCTGCATCGGTCACCTGCCCTGCCCGGACCCAGGGCAATCCCGCGTCCCAACCCTGCCCTGTTCCAGGGCATCCTCCGTCCCTACCCGTTACCCCATCCCCGGCAGCCGCTGGCTGGGGCGGCCTCGCAACCCCGTGCACTGAGGGAAACTGAGGCGTCGGCTCCGGCCTTCGGGCCGACACGGGACTGGGCTGCCACCGGCTGCCCTTGATGCCGGCTCTGCCCGCGGCTTGGCGGCGCCTGGCGCTGCAGGCGGGGTCCGGGAAGGGGCAGCGCTGCCCCGGTGGGCTGCAATAGCCCACCGCCGGACCAGCGGTGCTGCGCCTTCCCGCCCGGGGTGGGGCGCGGGGCGGGGGCGAGCCTCTCCCGGCTCCGCATGCCGCCAGCTCCCCCTCGAGTCCTCCTCGGCTTCCCTCCGGTCCCGCCACCCCTCCTGCTCTTTTCCTCCCGGCTCCCGCCGCAGACGCCCACCCCTCGGCTCCCCTCGGACGATCCCACGCTCCCCACAGGTGCCCGCCCGCGGCTCCCGTCAGGCGATACTCCGCTGCCCTCAGGCCGTAACCCCTGGCTCCCCTCAGGCGACGCCCCCGCCCCGTTCCCCTCCGCCGCCTAGGCGGGAGGGCGCCCGCCAGCAGCCGCCCCGCTCCCGCCGAGCCGTGCCCCTCCCCTCCCCTCCCCTCCCCGCTCCGCCCGCAGCGGGGGGCGCGGGCAGCCTACCTGGGCGGCGGGGCAGCCCGGGGCGCAGCCTGGCCTTCCGGGTTGCCGGGCGGCGCGTCACGGCCGCAGGTTGGCTGCCGGCGGCGGGCGGCGGGCGCGCTGCCGCATCGCTATAAAAGGAAGCGGCGCGGGGGGAGGGAGAGGCGGCTCCGGCACCTTCGTCGCGCCCGGCCCCGATCCCCGCTGCACACCCACCCAGCCTCCCGCCGCGGGCAGCCGCGGCTTGCCCCGGGCATGCCCAGCGGGGCGGATGTCGCTCGGGTGGGGTGTCCTAGCCGGATTCTCCGCAGCCGCGGAGGGACGCCCGTCTGGCCGGGGTGGGACCGAGAGCGGGCCGGCGCCCTCCGCCTCACACCCTACCCCCCAGGCCGGGGGTCTGCGGGCACATCCCAGGGGCGAGCAGGGACTCTCCGGGAGGAACCAGCCGTGTCCTGCGGCCAGGGGGACCAGGGGACCCTCCCTCGGGCGCCGGGGCAGCCCTGGGCGGGAGCGCTGCCCTGGGCAAGCGGCACGGAGGACACGGGAGAAGCTGGGCGCCTGGCCGGCTCTGGGGGCCACTCACCCAAAGCCATCTCGCCAGCCTTCGGGCTGGGGCTGGTGTCAGGAAGGGCACCCCAGGGGCCAGGCCTGGGCACGGGGCCGTTGGCAACCCCAGATGCAGGAGGTGGTCCCTGCCATGGCTGCAGCCTGGATATCTGACCTGGCAGCCCAACCAGGTCAGTGAGATATTGCCTTGATAACTGACCTGGACAAACTAAAGAATAGACTAGGCAGAGATGGACATTCCCTTCAAACCCCAACAGTCCCTTCAGTCTCCGGGGCTGTGCTTTGACAAGGGCACAGGTGTGACATCCCTGAAGCACCTTCATAGGATCATAGGCTCATAGAATGGTCTAGGTTGGAAGGGACCTCAAAGATCACAGAGTTCCAAGCCCCCTGCCACAGGCAGGGCCACCAGTCTCCAGGCCTGGATCTACACAAGGTTGCCCAGGGCCCCATCCAACCTGGCCTTGAACACATCCAGGGATGGGGCATCCACGTCCTCTGAACAGCCTGTTCCAGCTTCTTACCACTCTCTCTGAGCCCCCCTTTCTCAGTGTCTCTCTGAGGCCCCTAGCTCAGTTTCTCCCCCGTCTCACGCCACTGACTGACAGCATCTCGGTTGCAGGAGGCATGAGGGCATCCAGCTCCCCATCTGCCCAGCAGGAAGGTTTCCCCCAGCAGCAGGTGCTCTTGTTCCCCTGCATCATTGATCTCTTTGAGGGATAATTAGGAATTAGTCAGCATTGTAAGGTAACTTCTTTAAATGGTGTTTTTGTGCCTGGCTTTACCATTGGTAGCTGTCAGGGACCTGTGATGCTTCAGCTCACTCTGCAGACCCAGAGGACCCATGTCACCACATGTGTCTCACTGTGATGGGCACAGTGGCTGCAGGTCTGGTCTTTGGCCCAAAGTGAATGGAGATGCAGGCAGGGGTGAGGTGGGGGCTCTGAGAAGCCGCGTGGGTAATGGGAGCCCTAAGGAGAGGTACTACACTCGGTGTTGCCTTTTATATTCCAGCAGGCAAGCGGCTAAAGCTCTAGACCATGGGCACAGCAGGCTCTTGCTATACAAAGAGGGGAACAATGACACCAAGGCAGACCTCAGTCTAAACAAACACTATGAGGGGTGGAATGGATGGAAATGATTTAAGCAGAACAGTGCCATGGGCAAGCGAGAGCAAAAAGTCCTGGTCTCAAGGGTTTTAAAGTGGAAAGTATTTTTCCAAGCTCAAAATTAAATATTTTCTCCATCTAGACTCTCTGCACCCCAGGAAGGAAGGGGCAGGAGAAGGAGCTTTTCTGCGGCACCTGACAGCACCTCACTCAGACAGACCTGGTAGGAACACAAGTTCTCAGATAAACACTGATCCTGAGCAAAATCCATCCCTTAGCAAGGTGACTGATCCAGACCTTCTCCAAGGAGGCAGTGAAGGTGGCAGAACCACATCTGAGGTGGACCTGGGCCCTGCCTGGGGCTGCTGCCAGGGACTGGTCTGGTGACAGCAGAACCTTCTTGATTACAAGAAGTGCTCCTGCTCACTGGATCTTGGACACAGACCCTGCCTGCACATCTAGTGCCTTCTGGGTCTTCACAGGGCCCAACTGCTATGGCAGCAAGTGGCAGTGCTGACCAGATGGCATGACTGTCCCGCTGCCCACCCTCCTCTATTATCATTTGCTAAGATCTGGTTGTTTCTTCTGGACAAGAGACCTTCCCTTCTTCATATCACTTAAATCTCTGCAGTACGGTGAGCTTTGAGGTGAGTATACAGCCCATCTAAGTCAGGTATTAATGACCAGAAGCCTTCATGGGTGAACAAGGAGCTCCTGAGCAAAGTCAAACAGAAAAGGAAGCCTGCAGAGGGTAAAAGGAAGGGCAGGAAGCCTGGGAGGAATGTAGAGAAACTGTCCAAGCAGCCAAGGATGAGGTTAGGAAAGCTAAAGCCCTGATAAAATTAAATCTGTCCAGGGATATCAAGGGCAACAAGAGAAGTCTCTGCATGTTAGTGATAAAAGGATGATGAGGCAAAATGTGGGCCCCCTCCAAAATGAAACAGGAGACCTGGTTACCCAGGATGACAGCTGAGGTACTCAATGAATTTTTTGCCTCAGTCTTCACCAGCAAGGGCTCTAGTCACACTGCCCAGGACACAGAAGGCAAAGGCAGGGACTGGGAGAATGAAGAACCACCCACTGTAGGAGAAGATCAGGTTTGAGAATATCTAAGGATGTTCAAGGTGCACAAGCCCATGGCACCTGACAAGATGCACCCACAGGTTCTGAAGGAACTGGCAGATGAACCACGTAAGCCACTCTCCATTGTATTTAAGACATGGTGGCAATCCAGTGAAGTTCCACTGACTGGAAGAAGGGAAACCCAATGCCGACTTTTAAACAGGGAAAAAGGAAGACCTGGGGACTACAGGCTGGTCAGTCTCACCTCTGTGCCTGGCAAGATCCTGGAGCAGATCTTTCTTGAAACTATGGACATGTTTGGTGACAGCCAACATGGCTTCAGTAAGGGCAAATCACAAACGACAAATTTGGTGGCCAGCTATGACAGGCTTAAGCACTGGTGGGCAAGGGAGTAAAGACAGATGTCATCTACCTGGACTTGCAAAAAGCATGTGACACTGTCCCACATATTATCCTTGTCTCTAAATTGGAGGCATGGATCTGACAGCTGGACCACTCGGTGGATAACGAATTGGCTGGACAGTCATACTCAAAGAGTTGTAATTGATGGCTCAATGTCCAAGCAAAGACAAGTGACAAATGGCTGCTTAAGAGTTGTCAGCCTGGAACAGGCTGCCCAGGGAGGGGGTTGAGTCACCATCCCTGGATGTGTTTAAAAAAAGGGTAGATGAGGTACTTAGGGATATGATTTAGCTTAGGATGGGAACGGTTTGACTCGATGATCTTAAAGGTCTTTTCCAACCTGGTGATTCTGTGATACTGGTATCCCCAGGTCACTAAGGAAAGCTGCAGGCTTCCAACAGAAAACCACAGCACAAGCCCCGCTTAACAAACTTCTGCTGACCTCTGCTGCCCACGTTCAGCTGAGATGTGGCCTGTCCTTCTTTAGGCTGCAGTCCAGGAGTGCCTTTCAATCCTGTTTGTAAGGTTTTGATTTTTATTTAACCTCCAGCTCAGGGCACGTTGCCACCTCGTACCATAGCAGGGACATGGGAGCAGGGAGATGAAAAACATGACTTTACTAAGCCAGGTCAGAGAGCGGCTTCAGACTTCAACTGTTGCATGCTGCTTCTTACTCCTGTGAGTCTGCAGGTAGCTGTGGAAGTTCTTCCTGCAGTATTCCCTGGGGAAGAGACTGGGGCAATTAAATAGTCACCAAGACCCCCCAAGCCTGATGCTATTGCTTTGAACTGAGCGAGAGTAAATGCAATGAAGCACAAGAAACATCTTCAAGCCTTGGAGAAAAACAAATGCCATGGGGAAAAGGGACCTCATCTGACATTGCCTTTCAGTGAAAAGCAGAGTGGATATTTCTGCTCAGACACTACAAGAACTGAGACCAAACTGGGAGGAACTACAGGCTGTCATTAACTCTGGGTTTAAAGTTCCAGGTAAACTTAAAGCTCAGTTTGAAACATTCTTCAGGTGGTACAGCAAGCGACCGATCAGCTTCTCCTCTGCTCTGAGGTGGTTAGCAGATGCGACAGCTGTCACAGATTGCTTGTCCCCTGCCCCTGCTATTATAAGAAGCGACAGGAGCAGACATCCGCCTCGCTGCAGACAGGAGGATCTGTTCTGAAATTTATGGAGGAACAAGAAAAAGCCTGTACCGGACACACTATGGTTCCTAGTGTCACTCCAAGAGCAGCTGGCGAGCACAAGCCAAGGCTCGCGGGTCCTGGGCACACCGGAGCACAGGGTAATCTTCAGCCCAAGCTAACCAACAGCACTTGGACTATCTCGCAAGGAAACTAGAGCACTCTCCCAGCAGGTGACTGAGCTGTAAATCACATTATGTGTAGCCCTACAAGTATCTTCAGGACAACTTGAAATAGTTTGTATTAGATATTTTTGGCTGGTAGCTAATAGAGATGAAAACCACTCGCAGTCCTGCGTGCGATCTGTGTCCATCTGAAAAGCCTCCAGACGTGGTTTAGAAGGGCTAAACTGTCTCATAAAAGCAGCCCTAACCGCCTTAATCTCAAGACTAAGTTGATGACTTGTCTGTAAGCATTTAGGTTCTGAAGCTGAACTTTATTTGCTCCTCTGCCCTGTCTGGTTTCTTGGCATAGGAGGGTCACTGGTGTAGGGCATGAGTGGCATGAAATGATGTCACAGGGTTGTTAGTGGGGACAGTAACTTTTTTTTTTCTTGATGCTCAGGTGAACTGTCACACAAATACCAAGTCTGGGGACGGGGGGAAGCATCAGTTAAATCACATCAGGGTGTCTGGGGTATTTTTGGGCAGGGGGAGCTCCTTCTGAGTTTCATTGATCAGTGTGGAAGATCTGCACCTTTTTCACTGGTTTTGATGACCAGTCTTCAACCACAGGCTCTAAGTTTGACAGGAAAGGCTGAAACTCGAATGAGGGAGTTCTCTGGGCAGTCATTTATCTCGGGGTCTTCTGCCCCAAACAGCATGAGATATCCACCTCACCGTTCACTTGCAGAAGAAAATCAAGACTTGTTGCTGGAGAACCCACCTGGAATACTGCATCCAGCTTTGGAGCCCTCAGCTCAAGGGCATGGACCTCTTGGAGAGGGTCCAGAGGAGCAGGTGTCCCTGCTTACTCAGGTGGGGTGACTAATGACCATTAGAGGTCCCATCCAGCCTAATGCATTCTGTGTTTTTACGGTTCTAGATGCACACAATACAAGAAGGGCTGAGAAGCAAGGATATGGGAACCAGCAGGTCTGAGTGCTGTTATCTGAAATGGTGTGGCAAGGTGGAAACTGAGCAAGAGCAGAGTATTTAACCAGACTGCTTCCCCTGTCCCATGACTGTGTCACACACCCCTCACCCCCTACGGAACTTAAAAAGCCCAAAACAAACTCAGAAGAGTATTCTGCAACAAACCCAGGCACAGGTCAGCATTGAAGCAGTGACCTTCCCACAGGAGTGACCTTCCCACAAGAGTCTCCAGAGCCCTGTGCTGTTGTCATTACTATTTCTGATACAAACCAGACCTGATAACTCCATGCTCCAACTTCTCCTCTGCCTAAAGGATGTTGCCGTTGCTTTCCAGCAATTCCAAGTGACTTGTTCTTTCTGGAGCAGTTTTGAGAGGTGAGGATCTTAAATGAAAAGCTTCTAAGAACTGAGTCAGGGAGTGTGACAAATAATCTCTGGGAGCCGGGTCAGGGCTGGAATTCTAAGCAGCAACCTCACTCCATCCAGGCAAGGTTTGAGAGCTGCTGTTGGGTTTGGTAATGCTGCCCAGGGGCAGAGGAAGGTGTCCTACGGGACACAGGGCTGTGCCAGGAAGTTTTCAACCCCGAGGGCCGGCTGCAGAACACAAGGCACAGGGCTGGCTTTCCATAGAGCCTACTGAAGCCACAAAGAAAACAATCCAAACTCGGGGACAAAGTAAGTGTTTTGATGCTAACTTTAGTAAGTAAAGTTTTCCAGATAAAGGCAATTGCATCCATATTTAACAGCTGTTAGAGATACACATTGAATTGCATTATATAAGGGGTGCTTTATATTCAAGAGGAAACATTTCAAGTGGTTTAGTTCTACCTGTTTGGAATCCAGACTTTCTCCCTAGAAGATATTCCAGTTGACAAAAGGGCCTTGTTCAGATATCTGGGATCAACTGAATACATTTATTTAAAAGCAATTTTAAATATCAAAAAAGTAGAAATTAACGCATACAGTACTCAAAAACTGTCACATTAAATACGTGAATAGACACGTGTACTGATGGTTTTTTACCTTAACATTCAATGAGAAGTCAAGATTTCAGCTAGTGGCATGACCAGATCTGATTTCTGTACACGTTGATGTACTATGTAATAAAAAAATAAATAGCAATCGTTGTTCAACAGTAAATAAGACATCATCTGCAGATCATAACCTCCCCCTCTGGGGGCACCTTCCCCTGCCCCTCCCCCCAAACCCTTATCAGCTAATTTTCCATAAAGATTTAGACTTTCCAAATACTATGTCATGTACAAAATTGCAGACAGTGGCTCATTGAGTTCAAATATAATACTGTACTTAAACTCAATCAATATCATACATTTTCAGATTTCTTATGACCCACAATAAGCCAGAATAAACAGAACTATTGTTCCCAATGGAACTCATTTAATTTTATAAAATGCATATGTATACTATTTTAAAGAGCGTAGAAAAGAATAGACATTTGACTCTACATAATTTTACATGCCTAGGTTTTCTTTATATGATTTGCTTTTTTCAGTTTATTTCAAGATCACTTAAAAATACAATTGACCACAAAAGTGAATAGGTTTTGTTCTTTAATGCAACTTAAAACATCGTAGTAATGGATAAAATGGAATGCTAAATAAATGCTAATCCTGACTTCCTTTCCATAAAAAAACAGAATAAAGCCTGAAATACTGGAGCTGGTAATACTGAAGGATTAGATGCCAGCAGGCTCGCTCACTCACTGCGGAATTAATTCATTTAAATAATTTTTTCTTATAAATGAGAAAACCATTAACAGGTGATAGATGTTTTGCATTTTATTTCCATGTGGGGTTTAGACTGATATTTGTTTCTCTATTAACCACAAACAGAATTAAATATTCACTGACTACAGTCTCGTAAAACTGAATTAAAAAATGAAAGCCCTCAGAAAGCCTGAGATGTGTTTGTACGGAATGAAAAACCCTTCCCATGCAGCCAAGACAATCTGCTTGGAGATCGCAGCGCTACGGTACCGAAGCCAAAAAAACACTGAAAGCAAGTGATACACAGCTACATGTGAAAGTCATGGAACCTGCTACGGACAAACCACAACTGCATGATGTTTCAAAGCTAAAAAAATGGTGCTGCGAGTGATATAGGAAATGAAAGTTCTCAGGAATACATTTAAGTGTTTTCTGGCGATGCAGCTTTATACCAACTTTCAAGAAACCTCAGGTCCAATGCAGCCTTCCAAAGATTTGCTTAGAAATTAGCTTTAGAGCAGTATGTCTGTTACTGGGTGCTTTGAGACTCTCACAGTTCCGTTTGGTGAACTCTACAAAACCAGCCTGACACTTGTGATCTGAGTGCTACTGTTAACAGCCTGACCACACGCATGAGAGGTCATCTAAACTCCCACTTTTTCAGAGCAATTACAAACAATTTAAATTTATCCTTATATCACCACGTAAGAAATTTTATTTTAGGTAACTAACTTTTTAGCAAGGTTGAAGACAGAGGAAAAAAACCCCCACAAAATCATTTTTCAAAGAGCCAATTTAGCTACAAACAAATACTGTTGCAAGCTCACGTTAACCTGAATAGCGATTAAGTTAAAATGTTCTCTTCTTCAAATGTAGCTATATGACTACAGTGCTACTTTTGTACAAAGGCAGGTTTCAAGTAAGCATCTAAATGCATGCATAATGTCAACAGTTAAACATTTTCTAGAAGTTCTCAGTTACTAAGAATTCAGTGAAAGAAACCAGCAAATTTCACACATATCCACTAAAGAACAATAGGACTAATTTTCATTAAAGTAAGTTTTCGAATGAAATAAATTTGTTGTAACTTTTTCTAGTGAGGTAATGTCACAGGGGAACTGCAATCACAGTTTGGCATAGGTCCATAGAATATAAACATGAAATGCCGTATGCACACCATAACACATTACTGTTACCTGTAAAGTCAGTGAATATTTGTCTTCATAATTACACTTAACTGAGCACTATATTAAATAAATACCGAAGTGGGTTTCATAGCTGTAAACTGCATACACTTATAAACTGCAGACTGATTTTGAAATTGTCCAAACCCATTCACTCATTCTAACTTTCTGCTAATTGTATATTGAGAATAGCGAGTTATGAGGAACAGTCATTTCTGTACAGTGACGTGGTTGACGGAGACCACCTACGCTGGGAAAGCTGGCAGTTCATACCTATGTTGAACAGCATAGACAGAGGTGTAAGTGCTAAATGCCCAGGATGGCTTCAATGAACCCAATAAGGCGTGCCAGGTTCCAAGGCTACCATAATACTGGCAAAGGCAGAATAACACGGTATATTTACAAGACATAGAATTCAACCTCATGAGGTGAAACTTAAATGAATTCTTAATTTGTAACAGCAGCTATATATACAGTTGTGCACAGGATTACAGGGAGGCAGCAGCGTTCGCTTTTGCTAAAAAGCCCGTCTTGCGTGAAGAATGTGCAATGCTCAAGTTTAGGATTTGTTTGTTTGTTTGTTTTTACTAGTCCGACAGAATGTGCACAAAGGACACCGGAAAGACCCCTTTCCTCTCTGGCTGTCCTTCGATGTGGCCGATCTGCAACACAGGAGAAAAACACACACATGTATCTGTACTGGTACACACATCGCTGGGCACGCGGGTGGCCGTAGCAGTCGTAGGAAGCAGTGGAACCGCACGGACCCCAGGGAGCCGTCGCAAGTTCTCGAGCAGCTCAAAGCAAACCTGAGTTAACACCTGAATTTGTGAAACACGTGAAAACCCAGAGAAACGAAGCCACCTAAATCCAAAGAGAACAGAACGACTGCAACTGAATATGGAAGGGCTACAAAGACCAGTGAATTTCCAGAGTCTCACCAAAACAGAAGACTTGTTTTCATTGGTCTGACCTATCTCGTTACTGCAAGTTAGTCTGTGTCTTTCAAACCCACTCGTCTCAGTTACTGAATAACTCCTAAACATTGCACTTGAGGGAAATGACAGAGAAGTGATTTTCTTTATAGAATAGAAATATATATATATAGAAATAGCCCCTGTATTTTCTCAATGAATCAGTATGATTCCTAATGATTTACGTGCATACTAGCATTTATACCAGCTCAGTATTGCCTTATAAAGTATTCTTCATGTACACCTTCTTAACATGTTTGGCATAATCATCAGTTATAAGCAAACAGCCAAGCAACTTCTTAAAAAAAGGCATTTTCTAGATGAACTTTACATCTTTAAAATTCATAATTATAAGGAGCTATCAAGCTGATAGCACTGGAGTAGCAGCCTTGACTAACCACATAACCCTCCTGGCTCCAGTGCTGCTCACTACTTTCAGAATAATAATGTACCTCCTTCCTCTTCCACAGGCTCACAAAATGGGAAGGGGAAACATGCAGGGCTGGCCATTTCCTCTTGTAGAGCCAAATTTTTGAAGCATATGAGTCAAGAGCCCTCATTTCCCTTCTCAGAAACACTCAGACTGGAGCACTTCATAGAACTTGTCAGGCATGTTCCCCGGGATCTTAACAAGCCACTTCACAGGACCGATTCAGCAACTAATGCACCTGTAATCAGGGACTGGATGGTACAGGTAACCCACCAGCTTTCCACTGGGCACTGTGCCCTCAGTACCATCTTTTCAGTTGAAAATCTTCCAGAGGAAACCGTGTAGCTAGAACCTAACCAGCAAGGGGTGTGCTGCTCTTGCATTAGGAAATCATAGGCAGCACTGCAATAAGAATTTGGTTTAAAGCAAAATCTGTCTCATTTTCCCCAGTGATAATTCTTAGGCAGGGAAGCTTGATGTATGATGTAGCAGGGTTTTGGAGGCTGGAAGTGGGGTTGAAAAAAACCTGATGTTCACACTCAAGAGCAAAAGAACAAAATGCAGTCCCTAGTATGACACAAACCAATGGCATGGGAGGGAAGAAGGGAAAGAAAATGTTAACCACTTCTCATTTAAGGAGGAAACCCATCAGCTTACAGCAGTTACCAGTAGTCTTTCAGAGTTCCAGAAACCTTGTAGGTGTAACTTCACATCCCTGGTGAACTGAAGACAATTTTCTATTTAATTTTTCATGAAGAGTGTAAACATGGAGTAAAACTCACCACCTCTTCTTTTAATGAAAGGCTAGTGTGCATTACAGAGTGGCATATGCAAACATGTGTTGTTATGAGCCAGCAATAAACCAAACCTAGTCAGGACAGTTTGAGCAGACTCTCAGGAAGAGACAGAAGCTACCAGAGAAGCAGCGTCTTCTCTAATAGGAGTTTAAGGGCTGCTTGTTAGTTCAGGAAAAACACCTACCCAAAATCAACAAAATAAAACAACCCAAAACAAGAACAAATCCCTCAGATTTGGAAAAAGAGGCTTTCCTTTAAAAGTCATAAGCAAGCTATGTGGAACTATAAAGGAAGAAGATACATACCCACCACTCTTGGTCCTCTTCACCGGTTACAATAATTACTTCTCCTTCAACAAACGTGAGCTCATCATCGTTATCTGCCTGACAGTCATAAATGGTCTTCACTCGCCTAACTTTGTTTTTCCCCTAAAACCAGAATGATGTTATAGGATGAGGGACATGAGGAACAGCAAAAACATATACATAACACAGATTTTTACTTTAGTTATGATTTATATTAAAAGAAGGTGAAAACTACCAAATTGCTTTCCCTGCAATTGGGGACATTAAAAAAAAAAAAGTATCAAGAAACCTCTGCCTCAAGAAGGCTATTAATACCAAAATCATACAAAAATTACCTACACAGGTGGAGGTTTTCTTTTCTTATGATTCAGAACTCCCAAGAGACTTCAATGAGCAGTGCACAGCTTAAGTAACATATGCTTCCTCAAGCAAACACAAGTTTAAATAACATCTTTACATTGTTCCAGTCCACAAACACATTCTTTCTCTAATAACACTTCATTGAAAAACCCACCAGGGACAGAAAATGAAATCCCATCTCCACTGACTGGTACAGGAGAGGTAAGGGCTGAGGAAAACACTGCACTGAAATCCAGGTATTCCTTACAGTTTGGGTTTGGATCTGGTGCAAAAAATACACCATCCTTTGATTTCAGAGCTGCTTATAGGACTGAATGTTATTTCTGAATACTTTTTTCACACAGAATGTTAGCTATTTCTTACTGAAAGACTTCTTAATTTCAGGTGGCAGTACTACTCTGTGCTGCTAACATGCCACAGATGCCCTCACTGCTCCACCATTGTGAGTCCAAGCATTTTTCTAGGTCACACTTTGCTGCATACTGCTAGCTGGTGAAAAAGCCTGGGCCACGGGCTCCTCCCCAAACATATGCCTCTCACGGCAGGGAAAGTGCTTTAAATAGAGCGTCAATAGAGCAAGGAAGCAATATTCACAGCAAACCACTCCTGCTACTTTGTATTCCTTTATTTTCACACCCACACATATTCAAAGCCTATGGGTCCTTCCTTGAACAGAAGAACACAAAATCCCCAGAGGAGCACAAGATGAGAGCAGAAGGGCTACGAAGGAAAAATCAGCAGGTTTAGAGGAATTTGAGGCAAAAGTAACTTCACAAAGGAAATTCCCTAGGAAGCTGTCTCTTTGCTATTACCTACCCACTTGAAATACCTTTTGTTTTGGCAAAGAAGTTTCCTTGCAGATAAACAGCAGAACAGACGCACGAGAGCATCCATACTAAACTCAACGTCCAGAAAAATGACAATTAGAGAGGGATCTAAGGGACAAAGCCGTTAACACAGCAAAATAGGACTAAAAAAACCTCATGCCCAGGACAAATGAACAGAAATACCTGAAGTGAAGCTCATATGAGATCAAAGGGGTTTTTTACACCAAGGGTTTGCTGCAGCAAGAAGGTACTTCAAAGGATGCTTTATCTTTTTTTTTTTTTCAAACAAATTAATGTAATTTGAACAAACCCCTGAACTATCACAAGGGACTGGAACTGAGTATTAATGTGCATTTGGGGCCATTCCAGCTTTCAACTCCAGAGAACATCTATAAACTAAGAGCGCTTCCAATCAACCCTCCGATGATAAAGGGAAGCAACAACTTCTGCCAGGTAAAAACTGTCTCATTCAATAAAGCAACCAGAGGAAGTTAAATTCCTCTAAACTGGCACAACTGTCCACAACTCAGCTTGTCAGGAGCTGGAAACCGATAGCAATCGCTGCCGGCTCCTGATCCCAGAGAGACCCGTTAATGTTCTATGGTTCCACTGAGGGGAGTGGCGAACAGCAGAATTTGAGCCTGAGGTGTATTTAATCTTGGGAAGGTTTAAAAAAAGCTGGATCTTTGGAGAGAGTATATATTTTCCAGAGCACAGTTTTGGGGACTGGTGTGTAAAGAAATAGACGCAATTCTAGGACATGCAATTTGCAATGAAACAAGTACCACCCACCCCAAACTCCTTGTATCCAACAAGAGAATTTAAGAAGAGGCTTTTATACTTAAGACTGAGTAATAACCATTCATTAATAATCCCTCCACCCTTACATTCAACTTCTTTTTTATTTTTTAGTTTAAAAAGTGTTTTGTTTCCTTGATAGAAAACACACACACACAAAAGAGCACTGGGGTGCTCAGTGGGATTTTAGAAGCACTCGGAGCAACTTTCATTTCTTTAAAAATATCCTTTCAAGTCCTTATATATTAATAGCACTGATGTCCTTTACCTGATAATTCTGAAGAACTGATTTTTCTAAAAATTCCAATTGAAAAAGTTTGTGCTCATCTAATTGGTAGCTAAATAGTCAGAGCCAAGAGTGAAGTACCCACAAGTGCTGGTGGCTTCTGTCACGGGTCTTAGGCATAGCACTTCAGCAGTTTGTGTGCAGGGGATATAGCTAGATGGTGAGAATGGGGGCAAGATACATTTAAGAGGAATTCTTGCACATTATTTATTTTTTGAGAAAAAAAACCAAACCACCTGCAGTGAACAATATATATATGTGCATGCAATGAGTGTAAACTGGAACACTGGGGCAATCCTCATCATTAATACAGGCTGGGAGATGATATGATAGAGAGCAGCCCTGCAGAGAAGGACTTAAAGGTGCTGGTGGATTAGAAGCATAATATGACCCAAGAATACGCACTCGCAGCCCAGAAGGCCAACTGCATCCTGGGCTGCATCAAAAGAAACATGATCAGCAGGTCAAGGAAGGGGATTCTGCCCCTCTGCTCTGCTCTTGTGAGACCCTACCTGGAGTACTGCATCCAGCTCTGGTCCCCAACACAAGGAGGACACAGGACTGTTGGAAAGGGCCCGGGGGAGGCCACAAAGGTGATCAGAAGGCTGGAGCACCTCTCCTGTGAAGACAGGCTCAGAGAGTTTGGGTTATTCAGTCTGGAGAATAGAAGGCTCTGGGGAGACCTTATAGCACCTTCCAGTCCCTGAAGGGGATACATGAAAGCTGAGGAGGGACTTTTTAGAAGGGCATGCAGTGATAGGATGAGAGGGAATGGTTTTAAATTGGAAGGGGGCAGATTTAGATTGGATATTAGGAAGAAATTCTTCACTATGAGGGTGGTGAGACACTGGCACAGGTTGCCCAGGGAAGTGGTGGCTGCCCCCTCCCTGGCAGTGCTCAAGGCCAGGTTGGATGGGACCTTGAGCAGCCTGGTCTAGTGAGAGGTGTCTCTGCCCATGGCAGGGGGTTGGGACTTGATGACCTTTAAGGTCCCTTCCAGCCCAAACCATTCTGTGATTCTGTAATTATCAGAGATCAGAACTTTGATCACAGCAACACAGTGGAACTATTTAATTTTCTGCACAGGTGAAAATGTCCCAATTTGGCCACCACCAAATTTCTTCTCAGAGACTTCTATATAAAGTAGGGCGAGAGTTTAAAAAAACCTCCAAATAATTACTCCCCGGTTTGCTTTCTCTCTTTTTTTAATGAAGTGGCAAATAGCTGAGAACATCCAGCATCATTTGCCTGCTTTTGAATATAAGTAGGCATGTAAACAAATCCTAGCTGCAGACACTTTTGGATCAGTTCCCTATACTATTTTATTTAACCTCCAGAAGGCTCAGGAAGCCCAGCGACAACCCTGTTGTTCTCAGTTCTGACAGGAGCTTACACACAAGCCCAGGAGAGAAGCCAAGCAGAGCGATGGCTCCAGGAAGAGTGAGTGTTCTTCCTCAGACAAGCACAAGAAGGGAGAAACTCACCCTCCGCTTTCACTATGAGAACAGAAGTCTAATTTCCTTTATGTATGTGCTTTGCATAGCCAATTTGACAGGCAAAACCATCTCCTTTTTGATGTATTCTTAATGATGAAAGTCTAAAGAGAAGCTCTGGAGTTTTGCAAAGTGCTTTCAATATACATATGCATGAAGAATCCTCTGTTGGCCAGAAATTGCACAGGTTAGCAAGATCAGCAGTGAGATGAATTTGGAGTTGGAGGAGGAGGCTTGGAACTGAGTTACAGTTTCAGCTCTGCTACCGCACAGCACCCAGCAATGTCAGTTCTGCCACTTCAGCGATGTGCCTCAAACACTGTTAACCACTTGCACACACCGACCTGAACCGCTCACACAGGAACATTTACTAGTTTGTCACAGTTCACTTGTACTTTACTGTTTTTATCTGCTGACAGTAGGTGCTTAACATACTTTCCTTAAAGCTTACAAAACCTAAGTATGTAAATATTCTAGTTTTTAAGGCATACAAAGCAGTGAGAAAAAACACGATTCCCATGGATCAATTCTAGACTGGAACAGGCTGCTCAGGAAAATGGTAGTGTCACCATCCCTGGAAGTATCTAAGACATACAGATGTGGTGCTCAGGGACAGGGTTTAGCAGTTGAACATGGCAGTGCCAGGTTAATGGTTGGACTTGGTGATCTTAAAGGTCTTTTCCAACCAAAGTGATTCTGTGAATACAGAAGTATGACTGGCACAGCTAAAAATGCCCAAGCTCCCTAATAAATCTAAATAGGCTGCCAAGCTCCCAGGACTATTGTGTTGTGTTACTAGTACTGGTTTCAGTATGCAAAAAGCCTAGAAAACCTCCACCATTTGCTGAAGCTGCTTGGGAGCACAAAAAGACGACCTTGTTCCCCACCCTACCCATAATGTTACATTGCTTTGTATGCATAGCTTAAGGGTGGGTTCATGGGGTTTTATTTTGGCACAGACAGTCCTTCAATAAAGTCAAAGCCTTCCATGGACACTTTAAACTAATTGGAATAATACCTACCAAATTTATTTTCCTGGGAAGTGGCACAGGGGTTTCTGGCAGGGTGTGAGTTATGTCATTAGACTCTTCAGATGCTTGCCTTTGGACGGTGTCTCTAGATTGAACGTTTGGAGAAAGATCTAAGGAGTGAGATTTTTGATTTGCTTCTGAGGGCTGAGGCTTCGGTGATGCTTCTCCACCTTGAGTTTTAGCCAACAGCTCTCCCAGCTGAGGTTTTGGAGGAAGGTCCTTCATTTGCGGCTTTGGAGGTAAGTCTCCAAGTTGTGGTTTTGGTGGCAAGTCTCCTAGCTGAGGCTTTGGGGGTAGTTCTCCAGGCTTCGGGGGTAAATCTCCTACTTGAGGTTTCTGAGTTAATTCCAGAGGCAGAGGCTTTGGGGGCAAGTCTCCAGGTTGTGGTTTCTGTGGTATATCGATGGACAGTGAGGGCTTCTGAAACATTTCCATGTGCTGATGGGATTTATCTATTGAAAGGTGATGACTGGTTTCTATTTTTCTTAGTGCCACTAAAACAGAAAAGCATAGCAATGGTTTTTTTCAGTCTCATTTTAATATTAAATCACCTAGACACATATCAAAACTGTAGTTGTGTAACATGGTTAGATATTAGGAAGAAATTCTTTCCTGTGAGGGAGGTGAGGCCCTGGCACAGGCTGCCCAGAGAAGCTGTGGCTGCCCCCTCCCTGGCAGTGTGCAAGGCCAGGTTGGATGGGGTTTTGGGCAACCTGGTCTAGTGGAGGGTGTCCTTGACCATCTTTAAGGACCCTTCCAAACCATTCTATGATTCTATGTTCACTAAGCCCTGATAACTGCCCATATGTCCTCCTAGTCTATGACAAATACAAGATAATACGACTTTGTGTAACCCTCTTTCACTAAGGTCTCATTTCATTGCTTCTGGATGCCATAAGAGCTTAATCCAACAGCAACTAGGTGTCAATTTATAATCCATTACTGAAAATGAAATAAAGTGATCACTTTTTGGACGTCAACAACAAAAAGATAAGTATTTTGTAAAACAATCTATCAACTCACAGACGTGACTGCAGTGAAAATCCTCTTTAATAATTATTCACACAAACAGTTGAAGTCAATACAAACAAGCCCCAAGTCTCTGGACTTTAGTACCTGGAAAATCTCAGAGCGTGAGTGACCATGTTATGTCTGTGCAATGCATAGAAAAAACTGCACTACAGACATTCAAACTAAAAGTAATAATAATGAATTGTTGTGTTTACAATTTTGGAAAAAAGAAAAATTTTTAAATGTGTATTTTGCAGAATTTTGGAAGGAAATTGAAAATAGCTTTTCAAATACTTTCTTTCTCAATGTTATGTATTGATTCTACTGCTAAAACCCCCTAAGAAAACTGGACTGAGATGTACTTAGAACAACACAACAAAAAGCCCCAAGCCCCTAAACCAAATAACCATATATCAACACAGATGAAGGGGAACAGGAGAGAAAAAAGGTATCCCTCATGATGAAAGCATCACGTGTTGATAGGAAGGAATAGTTTCCTAGTGTGTTCAGCACTGCCTTAGTACCAAAAATGTGGCCTGACCTCTTACTGTGAAAACAACAAAACTCACTTGGGATTTCACCTACTGCAGCAACACTTCTGTGCTAAATTTATGATTATTCATACCAAAAAAAACCCCCAAACAACTTTGCAAAATTTGCATGAAATAAATTGTTTGGCTACTCTCAGATGATGCATTTCAAAAGAAAGTTTGTGTTGTCTCCTGGACTTACCTAGTACCAAATGAACAAGCACTGATCATCCTCATCAGTTTGAGGCTTAAGTAAAGGATGTGAAAATACTGATAGTCACCCTTACTAGTGCTTTGATTGACCCCATCTTAAATTTTCATCTATATCATTTTAAATCAATGAAGTGTTGACTTCCTTTGCAGCAGTACCCAATCTCACATTATCAATGTCTCTTTCAAGAGATGATACAGTGTCATAATAATTGTAACTTCAGAAAGGTGACATTTCACGTTTGTATTTTCTGATAAAATGATCTGCACTCTCTCGTTCAGTCACCTAGCTTCAGAAGCTGAAGATGGGCATAATTTCCTGACTTCAGGCTCTACAGTGGTCACCCCCTCATACAGATAGAGCCTATCTTTGACAGATTCTGTAGCAGACAGACCTATGATCAACCTTACAGTCAACTTTTGTAAGAACTCAAAAAACTAAATAAAACCTGCCATATGAGTTCAAAGAGAGTGTAGAAAAAACATTTCTAAAAAGAAAGAGCTATAAAGTGTTCATTGGGGTGATGGTGTCAGCAAGCTCGTCAACAACACATAACGGAGCATGTAACAGTGCCTGACTCTCTTCAAACTATTTATAAGGGCAACCACCCTGATCCCCAAAAAACATGGCAGCTTCAAGGGTATCAAGAAATTGGAGTTATCGATATTATGAAGAAAAAAAAAGTTTACCAATGAGGGTGAAATGGGAGCCCAGAGAAGCTGCCCATGGTTATGCTCAAAATACAACAGGACATGGCCTTGAGCAACCTGTCAAAAAGTTATCTCTGCTGAGTCCCAAGTGGACCAGCTGACTTCCTGCAGTCTCTTCCAGCTTCCACTAATTTGATTTTTTTTTCCTTTCTTCCTTGTGTTCCAAAGCTCTTTTTTATTTTAGTTTAATAAAAACCTTCTCCATCTTCCAAAATCCTTTCAGTTTTACTAAAGTCTCTCCATATATTTAAAACAAGTATCTACTTTCACACATTTTTAAAAGATATAATTTTGAGAATACCCACAAAGAGAACTCTTACCTTTTTGAGGTAGTTTGGGAAGAACTCTAGGGCCAAGTGCAGTCTTTGCAGTCCCAGTGCTAAATCAACAGATACAAATGTTTAGTGCTTAAGACTGCTATAAAATACACCTTTTCTTTCCCATTTTCCCCTCTCTAAACGTCCATAACGAAACAAAAAAGAAAAAAACCCAGAGAAACCCCCTAAACAACACACCCACTTATTTTACTTCTTTTGTATAACCATTTTGTCTGTGGATCAATCCTGAGACTCAAAGCACTGTTCAGAATGAAATGCTTAATTCAGAGAAAGAGACATACAAACCCCACACAGCTTTAAGGCTGCAGGGCAGATTTATTCTACAAACTACAGTACGTGCAAAAACGTACTCTGAAAATAGGTGAGGCTGAAAGGCCAGCTCAGGGGGCAGATCTTGAACTGCAGGGAAAATCTGGTCTTTAACATAATTACACTGAAGAACTCAAAACATAGTCAGTCTTTGATATCAGTGATTTGAAGTTTCCTAGGACTGAGCCTATGACTTGGAGCCCACTGTGTGAGGATAATGTTGTACTGCACACAAACTGAGCCACAAATCTCTGCTACTCCAAGGAAATACTGATGATAACAGGAAAACAACACACTTTACTCTGTTGACCCGTTACAGCTGCGTTAGCTACTCCTAGTGGCAGGCAACAATGCAAGCAGGACAGATGTAATTTAATTACAGCATAAAAATCTGAGATGTGTGTTGCTACATCTTTCTGTTTCCTGTTGTAGACAGTATTTTTCAGAAATAACACCAGGGTGGCTCAATTTGCAAACATGATATGTGAGGGCAAAACATGCTACAAGTTCCAACAAAACACCATCAACTTTCTTCCACCAAAGCTACATCTGATTCACTTTTATAGGAAAGGACTGTGGAAGAAAAGAAAGCCAATTGATTTAAGATATATTAAAAAAAAATCCCATTATAATCTCAAAATAATTAGACAAAAAACAAGGAAAAAGAAACACGATTGAGCAAGTTGCCACAGTATGTTCAACAGTGCAGAGTCCTCTTCAGCAGCTGCCTTGATTCTGGTATTTGTCTCTGAAGTCAACATTTCAAAATGAGTATGATGAATCACTTTGAATTTCCTAGTTTTTTTAAATAGTCAAAATATATCACAACACAAAACTGACAGAATAGCCAAGCTCAATCTTGGTACAATAAACATTTGCCTCAGCCTTTGCCTAATGCCATCAACCAATTGTATCATGCTTCTACCCTTGTCTGACAAGTTTCAAGAATGGCATTGGCTCTTTGTGCTTCCCTGAATACCCAGTGAAACCTGGATGGATTCAGCAAACACAGCACGTCAGCTGTGCTACCAACAACGCATCCACCACCTGTCCTAGTAAGGCAGAGCACAGACTGAGGGGTGTCCAGAAACTCTATCTACACATCTTCTACAGTGGTCTGTTTGATGTAACACATCCATCTGATCTTCCATCAGAAGAGGGGCGGCCAGCAGGGACAGGGAGGTGATTGTCCCTCTCTACTCTGCCCTCATGAGGCCCCATCTGGAGTACCTTTTTAAAAGGTTAGGTAATGGCAGGACAAGGGCGAATGGACTAAAGCTAAAGGAGAGGAGGTTTAGATTAGATATTAGGGGGAAGTTCTTTACGGAGAGAGTGGTGAGGTGCTGGAACAGGCTGCCCAGAGAGGTGGTGGATCCCCCATCAACCAGAGGTCTTGAAGGCCAGGTTGGATTGGGCCCTGGGCAACCTTGTGTAGATCCAAGCCTGGAGGTTGGTGTCCCTGCCTGCGGCAGGGGGTTGGAACTCTGTGATCCTTGGGGTCCCTTCCAACCCAGACCATTCTACGATTCTATGATCTGCAAATCATGGCCTGATCACATACACTTGTGGTTATCCAGGGTCTTCACTGTGTTGCCTGAGGCACTTGCTTATTAGAACTCCCACGCTTTGAACCTCAGGACCTTGGAATCACAACACTGATAAAGGAGCAACAAACACTAAGTGACAGGGATGTATGACTATCCTTACTACTCCAGGTATTGGGAAAGACACTTGTGATGTACAGACCTGATGAACTAGGAGCTAAAAGCAGTTTGTGTTACTACAGACTGTGTGTCAGCCCATAAACTCAACAGACCGGAAAACAGTTAAGCTGGAAGATGGAGACGAATCCTCTTAGAGAGCTGTCTTCAAAGCCAGCCTGTACCCAGAGTGACACCCCTGCAGCTACAGGCATGAGACCTCACACTGAAGCAGACAAAATGCCAGGAGACATGAAAATAAAACTTTTGTCCTGCCAGAGTGCAGTCAGAGGCAGCGTTCCCCAGCTCAGAGCACGTTCTGTACGAGCAGTAGAGAGATTCTGGTACGAGTCGTTCTGCCCATCCTGCTCAAAGGATGGATTGTGTTCGGACAGCTATGAACAAAGCGTAGGAGGCTCACTGAAGCCAAAGTATTTCTATGGTCCTAAGGCATGCAGAAAGCTCATGAAGAAGCATAGCTAGGATTTTACTTCACAGGAAGGCAATTATTTTTCTAGTTTACAAATTAGCAGGATTTGGTCATTTTTCATCTCTGCCTTCACATACACAGATTTTACCTTGACTGCTGAGACATGCCCTCAAACTTGTTTGCAGCCTTAGTTGAAGGTGGGCCCAAATCATTACCTGAGGTACAAAAAACACAATTAAGAAATCCAGGTCATTAGGATAACCTAAATATAATCAGCAGAGGGTGAAACTTACAGCAAAGTACACACTTTCCCACGTATCCTCTACACAACATGTCTAAAGCTTTTAAAGATCATTCACTATTAATAATTTTGTAACTGAAAAAGTGGCATAATAATCCAACTTGACCTTTCATAAAACACATTTTGTAGCAACTCACTGGTATTTCACATCTGCTGGCAAGGAGAGATTGAATGACACCACTGAGTTACTGCTGCAGGGCATTTGTTTTGAATATACTGTTTCAGTTTTCTCTGAGTAGAAGGAGATACCGCAGGCCAGGATCAAATAAATTTATCACATATCTTTACATTTTGCATTATGAGACACACCTTTTGAAAACCACAGTGAATTTGATTTTATTCACAAAATCATCAAATTTCCAAGATTTGGCATTTCACCCTACATGAAGAAGAGCCTTTGTTGATTTAATGACGTACGTCAGTATCTTACCATAACCCGGGCGTTAAGTGCTGGTAAAGATCCTGGGTGTACCTAATTCTGTCAAAAGGCAGCAAAATCCTAACCCACATCCTTCTGAACTCCTTCAGCAGAAGGCTTCTCCTTCATTAACCAATGCCATTCCCAAGATACAGTTGTACTAGTTTGTCTTAGTGCCTTTATTATCCTCTTCTCCATCTCTATTACAGCATGAATAATCTTAGAGTCAAAATGAACAACCTTTAGTAAATTTTGTCACTGGAACAGCTGGAAAGTGACATTCAATGACCCAAGAACAAAAATCCTTCCCTTGCAAAAGAATGACATATCTCCTAGATACCATTTGTAGTGCAGTGAAGTCTAGATGAAACAGCAGAAAAGGCTCGTGCTGAGCCTTGCTAAAATTATTTTTATATATAAAAGTAAAAGAAAAAAGGAAAACAAAGGTAAGTCAAGCAGCAAACCCTTCGCATGTAGATCCTATAGGTAAAGTAAGGACAAATCTCTCATGGTTGCTATGGAAATCCAAAATCACCTAAATGACACTTTCAGAACATCACTAAATAGTAACTAAATTTGCTTAGACATAAACTAAGGATTGCTCTGCTTGAAAACTTCTGTTAGTGCACAGATTAGAAAACAAATGCTGAAACTCAACATAACAAGAAACACAACACAGAAAAAGCTTCTGAAAAGTAAAGCAGTGAACATCCAACAATAGTACTCTTAAACCAAAACCACAAAGGCAGATACAAGAAACTCTCTCTCTTATAAACACAAAACTTAATACTTGCTTAAAATCCAAATGGACTTTGAAACAAGTTTTTGGACAGATCTCAGCTAAGAAAAAGGGGAGAAGAGGCCCCTCTTCCACCTACTGCACTGTACAGCAGAAAAGAGACAGAATAAGCAATGTCCTCCTCTGTTGCTGATTTGTAAAATGTATTCCACTGCTGGAAAGTTCTCCATCCTCAGTTCTCTAGTGTTTCTAAAGAAAAGCTGGTGCTAGCTCAGCAGCTCTTCCTACCACACTTTAACTCCTACTGGTGGTACATTACTTTTACGCGCTGGTTTGGACTTAAAGATTTAGGCTTTTTTAAACTTTTGAAGTCCAAGTTCTTCAAAATGTCTTTGCTACATTTTTTCTGTATCTCAGGCATCTGGAAATTAAGAGAATGAAACATATTGCTATTTTTTGTGTTACTTGAGGAAAAGACTTGTTCTGCATTGGGTTCTGGACTTGTCTTCATATTAAATCATAATCTACACATGAGTACTCCATGATTTACCACAGTTAACTCATTTAATTTACTGAAAAAACACACTAAATTTGCTCAAAAAAGCTGTGCTTTTATTTATTTATTTTATTTTTTTTGCTTTTAGATTAGTAATTTTGTGTTTACATTAGGACAGAGAGAAGATACTCCTAAGATACAAGGTGTATATGGATGTCCACCCCGTATAAGCATTCGATTTCAGCTCAACAGTTTACAGGTGCATGGAAATACTGCCACCAAGACCACAATTCTAGAAAATATTACATGGGCCTAAGGTTTATAGCTGCAGGGAGAAGCTGACTGCATAAAGCAATGCTTATTGAAAAGAGGAACATTTGAGTAGTTGGAAAAATAGTTTCTAAAAAGCTTCTGTCAGAAAGGTATCCTGCTTTAAAAAAGACCAAAGCAGTGCTGTTTCTGTGTAACTTCTATGGGTAGAAGGATGCAAACGTGTCAGTCTTTGCATACATACAGACAACGGCACAGAACCCGGAAATGTATTGAGACAACACATCCCCACCGGTTTGGTGTGAGCACTTTAAGGGAGAGAACTGGCACAGAGCTGAAGGAAAGAAGCTCTTTGGGCACTCAGGAGAACTGCACAGATTCTCTGAGGTGTGTCTGCCCCAAATCAAGATCCATCTAGATTAACGAGCTGGTCAGAGCAGCAGCACGGGTGAGGAAGCAGATGCAGAGTGGATGCAGCAGATGGGGCCGGGGTGAGGCAGCCTGGGCAGCAAGGGCAGAGAGAGGGAGGCAGCAGAGGAGACTGAATTGGGCCCCGGGGAGTGTGGAATATTTTCAGTTTTCTCAAGTGAGACTCAGATACAGAAGCCTGGAAGCTAGAGTGACAGAAGATAGAACTGTTGATTTATCTGAGCTGACGTTACATCAAGCTGCAATCATTGGAAAGTAAGCACCAGGTAAAAAGAAACCAAAGATCATATATCATCCATCATAAAGGTTTTCCCCTGCCCTTTTGTTTTGCATTTCAAAACTCACCCCAAGGAATTGGGCCCTTATTCTGGGGTCCATGAGGTAGTGGGCTTGGTGGGTCAGAGAGGGTTCTTTTGTGTCCTGGGGGTGGGGGAGGTGGTCTCTTCTTGGAAAGAGTGGAGCTGCCACTAGAGGTTTGAGTGCTTAGAGGGAGGGTTGAAGGTGGGCCTGCAAAATAACAAACAACCTTCTTACAAATACATGGGCATCAACGTCAAAGCAGCACTGAAAAATTCACAGTCAGACCCACAGGGAAGTGCAGCGAGAGACTAAAATAAAAAGACAAGCCATGCCAAAACACTGTTTAGATTCAACGACACGTTCACCACATCTTTAACCATCTCAGCTGTGGGAATAGAAGCAACTTGACAATAGAATGACATGTATACTTATGTTTAAAAAAATACAGGATTAATCACTCCAGGATTTCTAATTTTAGGCACTGTTTAAAAAGAAAAGCATGAAATCCTGTAATTAAGTAATATTTAGCATTTGGTATTAAAATTACTAGTAATTTATACAAGAATGAAATAGCTTTCTAGATGTTCTATTGCATAGGGATTTTTTTTGCCCTCCAGGACATGCCATACAAATTTTTTTAATACACTTTGGGGAGAGGGGTAATAGAAAATCTACACATTTTCTTTGCATTTTGACAACAGGATTTTTTCTGCAGTCAGTTTCCTGTTTTTAATTTGGCTTAAATACATCAGAATATGTATTTTTAGAGAAAGCAAATCAATTTATGCAGTGTGTATAGAGTAAACATCAGGAAAACCCTGAGACTGAGGTCAGCTATTTAGTGGCAGCATTACCTGTAAGAGCTTATACAGCCACTTTCACCCTTAAACCCTTTACTCACACCCTACATCAATGTTGGCACAAGTAGCATTCAAGACAATGCACGTTTTACAGGATATGGGAACAGTTACAGATTAACAGACAAATAACCCAGAGGGCAAACAAGAGTTCTTCCTAACCAGCTTCACTATTCACCTCCAAAACCGTTTTTAATAAGAAGCTCAGGGAAGCCCTCAGCGCAGGGTGCAAACATGCAGAGAGGGGACAACCGCTGACGTCAGCTGCCATTAACACCAGAAGAAATCACTCGTTACACTTTGCTAAATTAGTTCCATATTAGGTTGGAATAGCTCAAAGGATTTTGTCATCGGGGCCCCTGGCTTGGGTTTTGTTGGGTTTTTTGTTGGGGGGAGGTGTTTTTTTTCCTTTTTTAAAAATCTAACCAAGAAACAACACTTCTCTGCAGTCATGATCGTGCCACACGTCTGCACGTAAGAGAGCTCCACCAGCACAGACTCTGGAGAAATGCAGAGAATTGATCTGAAGCTTTAAAAGACAATAACCTATTTATACCAGAAATTTCAAGTCTGTATTTTTGTAGCACTGTAGAACCCATTCGGCTGTTTATGAAAACCTAACTTATTTGAAGGATATTTGAGACAAATATCTTCATTTTGTTAATCAACGTATACCATAACCTGCACACAGAAGTACAGCTGCCTCTTTAAAAATACAGACTGCCGGTCTCAATAGGTAGACTAAAAATGACCGAAGTCCACATTCCTTCCCAAATTACTATATATCATAAAAGTCAGTGATGAACAACCTTTGCTAAAATTCCTTAGATGAAGCATTAAACATTGAAAAAATTAAACTGTGCTATAAGCATGTGTATCTAGGCAGGTGACCTACCTCTTCCTTCTTAAGCCCAAAGGAAAGTTTAATAAAACTGCCTGTAACAAGTTAGTGATTCAATCCATTCTCTTCCACATTCTAGCCTGGGAAAGCCTTTTGCTCCTCAGGAGAATCTCTCCACCCCAACCCCAGCAGGTATTTTGGGCCTGGTTTGCCATTAATTGCTTACACTTTAAATCAAATTATGTATTTTGTGATTGTTCCTCTCACTTTACTTCAAAGTTCACAAAACCATTAATTGACAAGCAGTCAAATTTAAGTGCAAATTAGTAAGATTGTTCCTCATTTTGTAGCCTTTCTCACCTTAAGTTCTTCCTCCAAGCTCAAAGAAGTGAGATACTTTAAACCATGCACGGAAACATTTCTGCCAGCAAAATACTTTTCTCATGCTAAGTTCTGACTGACAAGTCCCTGGACTTCTGCAAGTTATAAATCCTTTAGTTCACCTAAATATGAATCAAAGGTTGTTCTGTAACCCATAAGCAACTCAGGGTACATGCAGGAGTGGCAAGGGGGAAAGGAAAACTTGCAAGCTTAACAGTAAGATTATTTTTAAAGCATGTAGAAAGCACACAGTTTGTCACTACAGTGTTTTTCTCTCATCCTGACATCTGAGAAAGGATCTAGACACTTCCAGAATGTCTGCATATTGGAACAGCCACCCGGCAAAGGTTCTGTCCCCCGCTTGTGCCTGGTCACTCAATGCCAATGCTGCCTCCAGCCCCACCACAAAGGGCAAACAGTTCAGACTTGGCTTAAAGGACAAAAAGTGGTAGAAATACATTCAAATTGTATTGTGTGCTTATTGCAAAAATAAAATTTCAGGCATGAAGTAAAATTTGGACTTTTATTGCCAATAAAATGAACAAACCTCCACTAGAAAGCTAAAATTTAGTGTGGTTATATGCATACATTGCCTGTATTTCAGATCAGTGATGTATCTCCAGATATCACAGAAGACTTGAAAAACATTATCACTTCATAGCTGCCAAAAGTTCACATGGTAAACAACAGTTAGAGGGAAAAGGTGTTAAGGTATTAAAATCAGCACAAATTTTCAGCCTCTTAGTGTTTTTTCCTCTATTAATTTCATAGAAGGAATAAATATGAATTTAAAAGGCATACACTAATGGTTAGATGGATGAAATAGAAAATAGCTCCCTGTCAAATAAACAGAAAATAAAGGAAAACTTCAAAACACCTTTTCAGAAAGAGGTATAAAGTCACATCATGCTTTGAATAAAGCAAACGCGGGAAGCAGTCTCGAATCTAAATCGGTTTGTGGAAACAACTAGAGGAGTAATAAAAAGATCTGATGGTGTACAAAGTGTCAGTAGATTTATTGTAATATACTTTGTATTACATACACACACACACACACACAAATCACAAAATAATTCTTATACAGTATTTTTAACTATGCAAACCTAGCCAGGTATTTTAAGAACTGATCAGAGGAATTATTTTTCTAGATGGAAGTTATTTTGTGATTCTAAATAGGCAGCAAGTCCACCAACCATCTCTCCTCCATAGTCACCTTAACGATGATTTCTCAGATAGCTGCAAACTTCAGATTTACTCTAAATCATTCTCCTTGACAAGCAAAAAAACCTAAAAAATCCTGACCTCGATATTTCTCTTTTAATTTTGCCTTCATTAGGCTCTCTTGTCTTCAGTTACCTGGCAAACAGTTGCTTTCAGTAAAGCTGTTATCATCTTTTTTTTACAAGGATCATACTTTCATGTGCAAACAGACCAAATCTCAAACGTCTGGTACTAAGGTAAACAACTGAAAAGGTCTGCGATTAATAGTGCGCTGCCCTTCAGCTTTTGTGCTGTTAGTCTAGTTTGTATTCATTTGTCTGCTTGAGAATCCATGCAAAGCTGTTGCCATCCACTCAAAAAACGTTGGGCTTGGTGTGTAAAACCTCACATTTGTGTTTATTTTTTTACCACTTAATGAGAGAGATGGAAGAACCAGTATTCCACTTAATGGCAGAACGGATACTGCAAAGGAAAGTAAGCTTATATTAAAAATAGTATAATTAGCGTGGTGTTATTTTATTTTTAAAGTTCTTTGGAGTGATCTTTTTCAAAGATATTACTAAAAAGCTTCTTCAGTTTGTCTTGCCTGGGATCATGTATTTTCAGTACTGAAAATAAGAACATAATTAAAGAAAAAACGAACAAGATCGTTCTGAATAAGAAAGCTGAAAATACACATTGATTCAAAATTAGCACTTGAAGTAAATTCTAAAATTAATGCAAAGAGAGTCCTGTAAAAAAAACCAGAAAAATTTATATTAAAGAATGTTGTATCTTGTGTTGATGTATAAATATAAGAAAACATGAAACCAAGAGCTGTCAGTTAGCCTTCCCTTCCTATTGCAATACTAAAACCTACAAAGTTTGAGTGGGGTAGCTAGTATTGCTTAACCAAAATGTACAACATGTTTATAAGAATCTTTTAAATAATTAAGTCTAAATATATGACAGAACAATAAAATCCTGAAAGCATTCAGAAGAGACAGAAGAAACCGGATGGCCTCAAAGTCTGAGGTACTGGAAATGAGATTAAATAGAGCAGTATTATGAAGAGTGTTAAAATTCTACACTAAGGAAGCGTTTGTGCTATATATTGAGTTGAAAATGGTAGTGGAGATTGTGTAATGTCTGATATACCATGGTATGATGGAATCATGAGAAAACCAAAATAGAACAAAAGATGTTTTGATGTAGCATTTCCAGCAGAAACAGCAAGGTTTCAATGCTGTCCCCACAGTAAATGAGTTACCTGCATTTAAGAAAGCTGCCTTAAAGAGTCAAGGTACAGAGAAGGATGACGAAAGGACAACTGAAATGATAGGAGAATGAAAATACCCTTCCATCAGACAAGGTGAAACATGCTTGGTGCTTGGTTTGTTTGGTCTAACCAAACAGAAACGGAGACCTGTAGGATTGCTCTCTGGGTAGTGCCCCAGTAAGGACAGTGATGACAGAAAAATCACAGAAACCGTATGGTAACTTAGTGAACTTGAGAAGATTTTGAATCCTGTGAGCAATACATGCAGACAACTTCTAGAAGTTACTAGAAAATGCAAATAATTTGGTTAGAAATTGAGTCTGACCAGGTGAAGAAGCAGATTATATGACAGTGTCTGCAGTGGACTGGAACCAGGAAGGAAGTGCCTGTGGGTTTATGTACCTAACATTAGAGCTGTGAAAGAGAGCGTAAGATACGCAAACTTGTAAGTACTTAAGATCCAAACTTAACTTCATGGTGATCGCTGACTTTGGTGTTGATCCCATATGAGAGACAACCAATTAGCTTTCTGCTAAAATTAAGGAAACCTGGCTTAGATTGCTTAACACTTCTACAAAACTACTTAGCAGCATTGCCCTGAAGCTGGATTTGCAATTAAGGCTGCGCAAAGGTTTATTTAGCTACTGTGCCAGGAACCCAACTACTGAAATGCTGATTTTTAGGGTTTTTTAACAAAACTTTTTTGTAAAACAACAGAGGCCCTGCTGGATGTCTGGAGCCGTAACACAGGGGTAAAGTGGAAAGACTAAAGGCAAAGAGGATTTTCACACCTTTACAGACCAAAGACTGACACCACAAGTAAGCTGAACCTGACCACGGTTAAACTACTGGAAACAGCATACTGTGGCTGGCTTACACAGCTAGTGTACCCTGTAAAAGTTCTCTGGACTTTTCATTCTATTTGGATTACCTAAAGCTGTAGCAGAGATGGCAGAGAGCAAGATAAACCTACGAATGAGCTGGGTTAGTGTGGAGTAACAGTGTCTCAGCCAATGTTTATTACCAGCTCAGGCTCAGTCATCAGCCTTTCCACAGCTTCTATGCTGTTGTTGAAGGAACCTTCAACTTCAGACCTGACAGTAAATAAAAAGGAGTAGTAACTTAGAAAGCATTACAGATATCTGCTTTGTGAAGATAAAAAAGCTGGAGCAAAAATTGTCTTTGGGTTTATCTAAGTGCTCTGGTGAGACCTCACCTGGAATACTGTGTCCAGCTTTGGAGCCCTCAACACAAGAAGGACATGGACCTGTTAGAGCGTGTCCAGAGGAGGGCTACAAAAATGATCGAAGGGCTGGAGCACCTCTCCTATGAAGACAGGTTGAGAGTTGGGCTTGTTCATCCTGGAGAAGAGAAGGCTCCGAGGGAACCTTATAGCAGCCTTCCAGTACCTGAAAGGTGCCTGTAAGAAAGCTGGGGAAGAACTGTTCACAAGGGCATGTAGCAATAGGACAAGGGGTGATGGTTTTAAACCAGAAAAGGGGAGATTTAGGTTGGATATTAGGGAAAAATTCTTCACTATGAGGGTGGTAGGTCACTGGCACAGGTTGCCCAGAGAGGTAGCGGAGGCCCCATCCCTGGAGATATTCAAGGTCAGGCTTGATGGGGCTCCCAAGCTAGTGAAGATGTCCCTGCTTACTGCAAGGGGGTTGGACTACATCCCTTTATAAGTCCCTTTCAACCTTACATATTCTATGATTCTATACGTACAGTCAAACAATTGCAGCAATATAATTTTAATGATTAATCAAACGGATTTTTAGACACCACATCCACTAAAACACATGGGCAAGTGTGATGTGCATTATATAAATTGTTCTAAACTCACCTTCTTTCCCCAACTCAAAGTTCAGACTTGATGGCTTCCAGGCCTGTGGCATCTCAGCAAACACCATGGAACCTTGTTGCCAAGGAACTTCACTGGAGAATGAATCACAGAATCGTAGGGGTTGGAAGGGACCTCAAGAGATCATAGGGTCCAACCCCCTGCCAAAGCAGGCTCCCTAGCTCATATTGCACAGGGAGGCGTCCAGATGGGTCTTAAATATCTCCAGAGAAGGAGACTCCACCACCTCCCTGGGCAGCCTGTCCCAGGGCTCGGTCACCCTCACTGGGTAAAAGTTCTTCCGCATGTTGGTGCGGAACTTCCTGTGCTCCAACTTGCAGCCATTGCCCCTTGTCCTGTCTCCACAGACCACTGAAAAGGGGCTGGCAAATTCCCCCTGCATCCCATGCTTAAAATAATTATAAACATTAATTAGGTCCCCCCCTTAGTCTTCTCAAGACTGAACAGTCCCAGCTCACTCAGCCTTTCCTCATAGGGGAGATGTTCCAGGCCCTTAATCATCTTTGTAGCCCTTCTCTGGACTCTCTCAAGGAGATCCCTGCTTTTTTATACCAGGGAGCCCAGAACTGGACACAATAATCCAGATGGGGCCAGACTAGGGCAGAATAGAGGGGGAGAATCACCTCCTTTGACCTGCTGGCTACACCCCTCCTGATGCACCCCCAGAATCCCACTGGCTCTCTTGAAGCCAGCTTACAGAGGGCTAAGAGGAGGTGGTTTTGTTTATAAATACAACATGACTCAGAAAAGAGTTTTATCTGTATGTCTCAAAGGATGTAAAACATTATTAAACTTTAAAAACCTCTGCTGCCTCCTAGCATATGGATCCCACCAGCTATCCACTCCTCCTAGCAGGGTCCCATGATATCTACTGGGGCCTCTCAGCAGAGTAGGGACAAAGATGGGATGACGTTTGGCAACAGAAGGTAAACTTCAGTTTAATTACTGATTCAGTGCTGCTCTTATGCTTGCTATTGAGCAGACAGCGCAAAACACACTACTAGGTTTTTGTATAACCTTAAAGCAAATAGGTAGCTACAAAAATGAAATTTGTTAACAAAAAAAGCACTTGATGCGACTATGCTAAAGTGTGAGGTGATAGAGTCTATTACTACTGAGCAGATAAATTCTAAAGGAGTATTTTTTTCTACAGAAACAAACCTATCTCAGACTGTTTCAACATACGATGTGTCTTATGGAAGCTGGGAGTTTCTGCTTCTTTTTCTTTTAAGCAATCTATTTGGGAGCTGAACATGGGGGACAGAATAAGTTCTAGCACTGCTTATAATGAGTGCTTATAACTGCTTATAAGTAAGTGCACTGCAATGATGCTTCTAGAGTAACTTTTCCACACTGATGAGTGTTTATGCATTTGTCACTTCGTACCCCCCGTTTTGGGTCTGTTAGATTGTTCCTGTAACACAGACATGCACTTAATGGAAACTTCCAAAACTGATAAATACTTTACAATATCATTGGATGGGAATCAACCAAAACCCAGCATCACTTACAGACTGTAAAATTTTGGTATGTTTGAAGCAGAGAAGCCTAGTGACTAAAGTGACAGCAGTTCCGCTCAACCTCTCACGCAGACATACACTGGTACTTAATGTTACTATTACTGTTGGAAGGGAGTAGTTCTCTGTATTTTGTGATATATCGTATTATTCTGTTGTATTATAAATAAAGATCTCTTTTGCATCATCCTTGACATGAAAGCACACAAGAGCTCAACATTTCATTTCTCTTCAAGGATCTTTGGTGTTGCATTGATTCAATCATCTGGCAGTTTGAAGGAATACCTAGGAAAACATCTAACATTTCTGAAATCTGAATACATACTTAGAATTAAATATACATATGGATATTCCCCTGTCTGGAGAAAAAGAGTAAGTCCATATGAGAGCTACACTATATAATGACAAAGAAATACTGTTCATTATGATGCACTGCAAGCTGACAACATACTAAGCAGGGTACAGACAGACACAAGCCACAAGCTCCTTAACTGTCTGCAGGAAATAGGATTCATGATTAGTTTCCAAGCCTTGCAAACTTTGTAACAAAAAAGATATCCTGGGTCAGTGTGAGGGAATACTTAGGACAGTACTCTGTGTCTGCGGATGGAGAAGCAGGAGCAGAATGTTAAAGCATGTAAAAAAGATGGGAAAGAGGAAGGAAAAAGTTAGAAACTTGTAATGCCAACAGAAAGGTCAACAAAGTTACAAGGAATACAAGTGAGTCCTCAGTGAAACATAAAGAAACTCAGATTATGGAATATCAGGTGAAAGTTGCATATCCTGATAAAAACGCTTTGCCTCTTACTGGAAAACAAACCTGTTTGTTTACAGGTTCAAAGAGCCAAGGGATTCAGTTAAAAGTTGTCAGTACATGACAAAGACTGATGGTGGAACAGTAGTTCTTAGGTAGGAACCATGTAAAAGCAGATGTCTGATGCCAACACACTGTTCTGTTCCTTTTTACTCTTTCACACTTTAGTGAGACCAATTCTTGTTGGGTTTTTTGTTTTGTTTTGTTTTTTTCACTGTGTTGTTTGGTATTTTTTTGAAAACAGAGTTAACTACCACTTTAGGAAATGAAATGCGAAGTTCTATCACTGCTCACAAAAGAGAGCATCAGCAAAACTGTGGAAGCCTTAAACTATACTGTAACCTTCATCAGAACTAAAATTTTCTCTAACGAGTCTACCACAAAAGCACAATTTGGCTGTTTCTAAATCAGCTACATAAAAAGGTGGGAAAAGGTGAAAGTTTGGTTGTTGCATTTTTTTGTTCTAAAACATAGATTTGCAAAAAATGATAACAAAGTAACAAGGTTTGTTTCACAAATAGACCTTCTAAACCTGATGCTTATAGCTCTCTAAGTCAAAGAACCACTATCCAGTACAGCTGCAAGAGGAAGTCTCATGTGGGAATTGGTTCTCCTCCTTTTCAAGCATCACCAAGATTGTCACTACTATGTTTAAGAAGAAACTAATCATAAGAGCGCAAAACTAACTGAACTGCAGCACAAGCCTTCCTTATAGATAATTCTACAGAAGCTAAATGGTTGTTTCACTCAGGGGAAAATGGGTGGTGTTTAGTTTAATTCTTCAGTGGGTGACTTGTTAACTACCTGGCAACAGGCTTAGTACTTGCCATGTCTTTTTTACACCCCTCTAGCATTCACCAAAATGGAAGAGGTGATTGCTGATGCACAGAGAGGGAAGGAATTTTAATACCAAACTGCTTAGCACCTTGCAGGTCATTTCTTTCTCCACACTGACTGTAAGGAGAGGGAGTCTTTTTGCACCTCCCAAGCTTTGTTTCTTCAACCTCTCTGCCAGACAGACACTACAGGGCACATCATCGTGCAGCACTATGCACCATCAGCCTTTTTCTAACACACTCGTATTTCTATGACTACAAATACTTACAAATGCTTCTCCAAAATGTGAACACAATTTCTACATAAAATGAACCAATCGTTATTTAGCAGAGTATTACTGTATTTTTTTACCCATTCACATACACTCTTATGAAAGAGTCAGTTACAAAGCACCATGTGTGTGTCCGTTGGGCTTCTTAAATTTTGAACATGCATCATACCATATTACTAAGTTGATATAGTAAGAAAAACGCACTACATCTTGAAACACTGCAATGCACCTGGGTAAAGGAAAGGGATCTGTGGAAAAATTACTGCTTGCAAGAAGAGTTTGAAGTCAGGCTTACCTTTGCCAGCATTTCTAGGAGGAAGAGGAGGAGCATCTGCAGTTGGAGAGGTGGGTGAATCTGTGCTTGTAGAAGCAAAAATCTGATTGGTAAAAGCTCCATAGGAGAGTCTTTGCTTGTCTCTAGGAGTGCTAAATGCAGGGTGAGTCAATTTGTCTTGGGGAGAAATGCTCGAAGAGTGACAAAAACTTTGGGGTCTCGGAGATCTTTCTTTTTTTATAGGACTAGGCTGGGAATAGAAAAACAAATACATTACATATCTGTCTAAATACAAAACGCAGTCAATATGTTTGGGAAAAAATATAGCAGACCATATTCTACAAGAGCATAATATCTTTCTTTATTGGACAAATAAGCCCACATTCTTCTCTTTTTCAGAGATTTAATCTGAAAGATCCTCTCCTCTGTAACTGGAAAATAAAGACTGTAGCATCAACAAATCATCATGATAAAGTTAGATTTATTCTTAACATGCATGATAATATACTACATAACACATTAATAAAAGCTGATTAAATTTTTAGTATAGGAATAATTTTACTCAGACCAGAATTATCCTCAAAGATCACGTATATTACCCCACTAACGCATAATAAAAATAAAATAACCATTTCTGACACTTTAGATTTATTTGGTGACTGAACTAGCAATATATTCAGTGGTACACCTCTTCTTTTAAAAGTATATAATTGCTCTCTGAAGAAATTCTACGCAGCGATTTTTGACTGCTGTATATTAATAGCTGCATATGGAGCAGGACCTGTTTCACTGCCGCTCTGGTTCAGGCAGGCTATTATCTCCAATACACCATTAGTCACACTCCTGAGGCTCCTCACAGAGATAATCATTTTGTTCTCTCTCCTGTCCTTGAGGATATGTAAATTATTTGGGTTTCTGAATTTTTCAGTCCCAAGTGCCACAGAAAATGAAAAGTTGGCCACATTTGGGCAAGCAACACGGCCAGTCGTATGCAGTCCAGACAATTTCTGCAGTGTGTTGAAGACAATTTCCTGCTACAGATGGTGCAGGAGCCTACAAGGGGCGGGCGGGTGCTGGACCTTGTTTTAACTAACAAGGACGGGCTCGTTAGGGAAGTGAAGGTCGGGGGCAGCTTAGGTCTAAGTGACCATGAAATGGTTGAGTTCAAGATCCTGGGTGGAAGAAGCAAGCCAAAAAGTAGGATAGCTACCCTGAATTTTGGAAAAGCTAACTTTGATCTCCTCCGTGACTTAATAGGGGCTATCCCGTGGGCTACGCTGTTTGAAGGAATGGGAGCCTGTGAGAGCTGGCTAGCATTCAAACAGCACTTCTTCCAAGCACAGGAACGATGCATCCCTTTGTGCAGGAAATCGGGAAGGAGAGGCAGAAGACCTGCGTGGATGAACACGGAGCTGCTGAGTAAACTCAAAGAGAAGAGGAAGATCTATGAATTGTGGAAGAAGGGTCTGAGCACATGGGGAGAATACAGGAATGTAGTCAGGGCCTGTAGGGTCGCAACTAGGAAGGCTAAAGCCCTCTTGGAAACAAAGCTGGCAAGGGACATAAAGGATAATAAAAAGGGGTTTTTAGATACGTGAATAGCAAGAGGATGACCAGGGATAATGTAGGTCCCTTGATGAATGAGGAGGGTGTCCTGGTAACGGGGGATACTGAGAAGGTGGAGATACTGAATGCCTTCTTTGCTTCGGTCTTCACCTCAAAGGCCCCCCCGGGACCCACAGGCACTGGATGTAAATAGGAGTGTTTGGGATATGAAGAATTTCCCTCTGGTTGAGGTAGGGGAGGTCCAGGAGCGGCTCAAAGGGATAAACGCACACAAATCCATGGGACCGGATGGGATACATCCACGTGTGCTGAGGGAGCTGGCGGAGGTGATTGCTGAGCCGCTCTCTATCATCTTCAACAGGTCCTGGAGAACAGGAGAAGTGCCTGAGGACTGGAGGATAGCCAATGTCACTCCAGTCTTTAAAAAGGGCAAGAAGGAGGATCCCAGCAACTATAGGCCAGTCAGCCTCACCTCTGTCCCCGGAAAGGTAATGGAACAGCTTGCTCTGGATGCCATCTCCAAGCAATTGGAAGAGAAGAAGGTCATGAGGAGTAGTCAGCATGGATTCACCAAGGGGAAATCGTGCTCGACCAATCTCATAGCCTTCTACGATCTCATCACCGGCTGGGTAGATGGAGGGAGAGCAGTAGATGTCATCTACCTTGACTTCAGCAAGGCTTTTGATACTGTCTCCCATGACATCCTGATAGCAAAGCTGAGAAAGCATGGGATTGATGAGTGGACAGTGAGGTGGGTTGAGAATTGGCTGTCGGACCGAGCCCAGAGGGTCGTGATTCGTGGAGTGCAATCTGACTGGAGGCCTGTGACTAGCGGTGTTCCCCAGGGCTCGGTGTTGGGTCCAGTCCTGTTTAACATCTTCATTGACGACCTTGATGAGGGAATAGCCTCGACCCTCAGCAAGTACGCCGATGACACAAAGCTGGGAGGAGTGGCTGACACGCAGGAACACTGCGCTGCCATCCAGAGAGACCTGGACAGGCTGGAGAGCTGGGCAGTAAGAAACCAGATGAGGTTCAACAAAAGCAAGTGTAAAGTCTTGCACCTGGGAAGGAACAACCGTTTCTATCAGTACAGGCTGGGGGATGACCTGCTGGAAAAGAGCTCAGTGGAGAAGGACCTGGGGGTCCTGGTGGATGACAGGTTGGCCATGAGCCAGCAGTGTGCCTCGGTGGCTAAGAGAGCCAATGGGATCCTGGGGTGCATCCGGAGGAATGTAGCCAGCAGGTCAAGGGAGGTGATCCTCCCGCTCTACTCTGCCCTGGTCAGGCCCCACCTGGAGTATTGTGTCCAGTTCTGGGCTCCCTGCTATAAAAAGGACAGGGATCTCCTGGAGAGAGTCCAGAGAAGGGCTACGAAGATGATTAAGGGCCTGGAGCATCTCCCCTATGAGGAAAGGCTGAGAAGATTGGGACTGTTCAGCCTTGAGATGAGAAGACTAAGGGGGGACCTAATTAATGTTTACAATTATCTTAAGCAAGGGATGCAGGGGAATCAGCCAGCCCCTTTTCAGTGGTCTGTGGAGACAGGACAAGGGGCAATGGCTGCAAGTTGGAGCATAGGAAGTTCCGCACCAACATGCGGAGAAACTTTTTCACAGTGAGGGTGACAGAGCACTGGAATAGGCTGCCCAGGGGGGTGGTGGAGTCTCCTTCTCTGGAGATATTCAAGACCCGTCTGGATGCCTATCTCAGTGAAATGTCCTAGGGAGCCTGCTTCGGCAGGGGGTTGGACCCGATGATCTCTCGAGGTCCCTTCCAACCCCTACAATTCTATAATTCTATGATTCTATGATTTCTTCCTACATCACCCACGTAAAATAGGAGAGGTATATTCCCATTTATTACAGAAACAGAGCACAGAGTAATTAACTGACTTGCTAAAGTAGGACACGGAAGCTAAGTTTTCACACGTTCTAGGATGGCAATTATCCTATGCCCTCAAGTTTTGTCTCTCCATTATGTCTTTTTTTAAAAAAAAATGTATCAGGAATAAAGTGCAGATCACAGTTTTTGAAAAATGGAGTTAATTGATTCAACAACTAGGTTTTTAATTAATTTATGGTGGAAAAAAGTATGTAAGCTTTGGATTTCCTCCAGCTAAAAATGAAAATGAACAGCCTAGAATTCAGAAGAGGGTAAAACAACAAAGTAATCTACATTTAAAAATTTACATTATATTCCATGTCTTGTCAAAGCAAAACTTCTGAAATTCAAGTCCATAATATTTAGGTTGATAAAGGGTATTCAAAGAGTACTTTGACAGTCTTTAATATAGGCCTCAAAACTAGGATTTCTACCCCCCCAAAAATATCTGTAAGATATCAAAAAGGTTAAAGTGGGTCTCTAATTTCCATTCATTTCCACAGAACAGAAATTTTGATGGGTATTGTGCAAAGCCTAGCCAGTAATTCCTTACCTTATCATCCAAGTCATCATCACTTTCATCAATTTCTTCCTGCCGGAGATTCCATTCATACTCCACATGGACGTGTGGGTTTAGCTTTCCTGCCTTGGCTTGAGAAAGCTGAAAGAAAGAACAATCCTTGTTAAAATACTTTCTGTTCCTCTGGTGTCAACAAAGTTAGTTTTGGAACAGCAACCAATCGAGCAATACTAAAATACTTAGAGCTTTTCCAGACATTAAAAAAAAAACAATTTCAGGGTGAACATTTATTTGAGGTATAGAAAAAAACAGCTAAATGCAAAAAAGGGAAGATTTTCTCAGAATGTGTATAGGTTGCCATGTTTGACAAGCATTTGAAAAGGTGACATGAAGAGAAGGTATAAGCACAAAATCAGAATGAATCTGGAGCTCTCCTTTCCAAGACAGAAAAGCAAGACCTATTTAAAAATTCTGGTACCCCTCCCCTATTCCCTCTCCTTATGTTGGAATCAAAGTAAGAAGTATTGTTCTTTATTAAAGGATTTCTCTCTATTGCACTGGATGAGGCAAATGTATCTTGTGCACTATGTTCCTCTACTTTGCAAGCCCATATGATGTATTCACACCCTTTAAAAATCTACTACTACAATGATGAGCAAGAAAAAGGGAATTGCAGTTCATGGTTATTCTGAGGAGATACATTGTCCTTTTCAGTGCTCAGACTACCCATCGTTATTTATTCCTTCACATCATTTGAAACATAGCCTACTTGGCACCAGTTGATTCAGAAGAGCCTCTAACCATCTTCCAAAATTAAAATTTGGAAGAAAGAATTTTCTATCTGTTATGAAAGTATTAACAAACCCACTTGAGCTGAAATAGAATTCAATTAGAGTTAAGATTCCAGCTACGTAGTAGAAATTAGCTTAGTTCACGTACTATATTGCATCTAAACATCTAGGTATTTCTTTTGTAGCTGTTTCTTGTCAAGGGTAAATAATATGCTCACTCATATTTCTTTTTTACTCTTAACACTGTTACTATTGAGAAAAATGTAGACATAATCTTCCTCTTCAACAATGAAAAAAGAGAAAAGACATAAATGCTCTATTATAGTTAATTGAAATAATCAGTGAAGTACCCGTGGAATTTTGATTACAATAATCAAAATTATTAACTGCTAGATAAGCTCACTGATAACATCCACCAGTTTTCATTTGTTCTACAACACAATCAGTTGGTCTATGTTAATGACAGATGATACCTTATTAAATAGACGCTGCAAAGAAAAAAGCAATCCATACCAAGTGTGCATTGAACAGCTGATCTGTTTTTCAGCTGACAAAACACTGGAAGCAGTACTTACAGAGCAGGCATGTGAGTAACTGGGAAGTCAGTGAGATTAACACCCTATCAACCATAGCAAAATGTTGTCTTGTGTCCCTAGAAATATGGATATTTATTCTGGCTTGTGAAGGACAAGCTCTCTTGATTATACAATAATTACTACATGACAAGAACTTTCAATTGTCAAAGGAAAAGTATTAAAATTACCAAGATAAATATGATCCTGCTTGGTTCATTAAAATGAGGCAAAAAAGTCCTGAGCTATAGAATTAAGCAGCAAGCGGCAACTGTTTTGTAAATTCTGGTTGTCTTGAATGTGAAGCTGCCACAGTATTTCAGACTTTTTAAACCCTTGATAGCACTTGAATTCACTTGCCTACTAAATTCACGCTGGTGAGAGGCACCTTAAAGGGCCAAGAACACGTGAGCCTGCTGGTCTGACGTCCTTATTCCTGGCTGTTTCAGAAGAATACCTGGGAAAATCCTTTAACACTTATTTCCTGAACCCAAATAATTTTAAATGCCACCTGTTAACATCACTCATACATACTCAAAATTCTGGAAAGCTTTTGCTCTGATCACGTTGAATAGAGGGACAAAATCCCACAGAAGCTGGTGTTTTACATTTTTGATACCCTAACTTCCAGACATTACACTTTTGCTTCTCTTTTGAGGAGGTTTAAGTTCAAGTTGTTTCAATTCTCTTTCACCATCTCTGAACTAGCACTCCCATTATATAACCTGGAGAAAGCCAAAGCAGGAAAGGTCACACAAAGATCCAGACCTAAAAGGTCTTGACAGGTTTAATATTTCAGGGTTTTTTTTGTACTCCTGACAGAAATATCTCTAAGAATAACTTTTGAGCTCCAGATGTCCTAGAATGGTGCATTAATTGATATTCAACTACCTCATACTCCAGCATTTTAAGGTATTTAAATACAGTGGTTAAAATAACTAAGTACTTCCAATAGAAATAAGATCTCACTGCTACAAAGAAAATGACTCTTGTGTTTAAGTTAGAAAATATTCATATCTGGTAGGGCCTTCAGATTAGCATACAGCCAGCTGGCAGTGATACCAGGTTTGAGGTACAGTGGTAATGGTACCTTAAGTAGACCACATCTTTAAAGAAGTAAATGCCCCCTCCCAGATCCCAGTTCTTACCAGTTCCTCACACTGGACAGCTTTCACTCTTTTTGCTGTGTCCAGAGCTGTCTCTCCAGCTTGGTTTACTACAAGATTAACAAAAGAAACAACAACAAAAAAAAGTCATTCTTTGAGAAGTGTAAAGAATCAATTAATGAAGTTTCACTATTTTTAGCAGAGTAACTTCTAAAAGTGATCAAAAACGTCTATTTACTCTATAGCAGCTGCAGCTCTTTAAGATTCCTCTCTAAGTGCTCATGCACTTCATGTATCATCAGGTTCTTTCTGAACAGCAGCATCTGCTGGGACAGTTCCCAAATCCCTCCTAACCATCCTAGCAGAGAATATAAAGAAATTTAGTCATTTCCATCTCCACTCAACTCCTTTGCCAGTAAAACTCTTACATGAAGAAGCAGGAAAAGAAAGCAGTCAGGGTAAAATAACTTTAAAAAGGAAATTTTTCAAAGATTTTTTTTAAAAGCACATTTTACTTTCATTAATAGGTGGTGGTTTGAAGCCTGAAGACAGAAGCCCTATTCTAAGATGACACTGGAAGAACAACAATTTGAAACGCTGTAGATAAAGAAAGTTCTTTAAATGTTTATAAAGGCTATAAAATGGTTTACCTTTTAGAATAATGCCCAGTCAGAAAGAAGGTCATGCCTGAGCACTCAAGAAGGCCCTTTGTTACATCTAATGGGATCCTTCCTAGATGCTGAGTAGCAAGTCTCAAGAAACAAAACCAACCCTTGCAGCTCAACCGTATGTTCACAGACCGTATGTAAAATTCATTGATACAGTACAGCAGTAAATGCCATGGAGCTGGAACAGTGTATTCTATATTGTGTCCAGACCATAAAGCATTTCTGTGATTGGGCACTGAAAACAGACAAACTGAGGTCTCAAAGCAAATATGTCTATGTGCAATACTACCTATAGAGTGCCAGTTGTGAATTTTAGAAAATGCAAAGCAATTCTCTTGAAAGGCCTATGAATTTGAAAGAATTGGTAACTTAGGAGGACTTTCCTTTTGGAAATATCTGAGATGGCTCAGGCATTCTGATATGAAAAGGAATGAAAACACAGTGTATCTGAACTGAAGTTAACAGACATACAGCTTAAGAGACTACATAAACTCCAAACTTTCAGCCTGTGAGTATAAACATGATGTTTCAAGGCCAAAAGAACATATGCACTTCCTATGTGAGAGCATGAAAAAAAAAAAGGTTAAGAACACCACTCTGGGATCTACCTATGGAAGGAGCAATAAGCACACTTAGGGTTGTTCAGCCTTCCCATTTTCTTAATTAGGGACATATCTGCTAAAAAACAGTCACATCAATTTCTTGGATGTATGATAATATTACATATTCTTCAGTCGCATAAAAAGGCTGAGAAAAGCGATGACTTCTGCCACTGAGTTAGGAACTGAGATTTATGCAGCATTTTACTGGGCAGAGGAGAAAAATAATGGTGGTGAGGTAAAAAGGGGGAGAAATAAAACGTTCATATTCTTCAGTTTGCACCAACTGTTCAGAAATCTTTCTTCCTATGCTAAGAAGAAAGCAAATGTTTTATAGACACACTGATGACACTCCTGAGCCTGACAAGCTGGATTCATGGAACACCTTCCTAACTCAAAATATGGCAGGGAAAGGAGAAGATCTATTAAATGAGAGCAAGAAGTTTACGGAGAAGATATTTTTAATTAAACTTTTGCTAAGCCATAATGAAAAATGGACTGTTTCAGGTACAGCAACTGCTATACCTATCTCACTCATGTAAATAGGTAACAGAAGAAGAAAAGCAGCTGAGAAAGCTAATCCCTTCCCTAATCAGCAGCAGTGGTGACCAGGGCACGCTAGGTGAAGCCAGAGTCCTGGCCAACTGGCATAAATATTAAAAGAATTAACTGTTGTGTACACAAAACCCACCTACACCTACGGTGGAATTAATATGAGCAGCCATGTGAAGTACTATAAACTTAGAAATACTAGATAAATTTTACAATATAAACAACAAACTGAAATTCCAGGACAATTACAATGTGTCAGAAACTGCAGAAAAACTAGGGTTTACTATTAGTTTAGAATTTTTTTGTGACTATTATCTGCTAAAAATGTAAGGTTTTCTTAACTTCATGTTGCCTTCAAGCTGCTTGATCATAAAGTCTTCACCTAATACAGTTTTATTTTTCTTTTTAGAAGTTCACTTAACACAGTGGGGCATAAAAATAAGTGGTCAAAACAATGAAAAGAAATTTTAGGAAATCTTTACTTCCAAGTTTTAAATAATGAACTTACCTACATCAATAGTTGGCTTCCCCCTCAAAAGCAATTTCAAACACTCAGGCTTATTATACATACTGCAGTAGTGTAGAACTGTATTACCCAGTGCTGTTTGCTTATCCAGGTTTCCACTGAGCACAAAAGAAAAACCAATAAAGAAAAGTATAGTATGCTGTGCTAGTCATTTCAGATCTAGCATCCCTATAAATAATAAATGCATGAATACATTACTGGACAAATATGAAGTAGAAGGAGAAATGAATTTAAATCCAACATTATTTTTAAAGACTATTAAGAATAGTTCCAAGCAGCCTGGAAATTGGTGAGCTGTGGTTGAAAAGGATGGAGTATCTATATTAAAAAAAAAAAAAAAGTGAAACTCAGAGTTTCAAACCAAGTATTTTGTAAGGTCGTGCCAGTTGTTCTCCACCTGCTGCTTTACTGGTATTTTTTCCAAAAACGCTACATTAGCCCAATTAAAAGTATCTGAAAAATCATTTTGACACAGTTAGTAAGTCCCACTCATTCAATGAACTATGAAGAGAGTAGCTGTGATGATGCACAAGAGACTCATAGAATCACAAACTTGTTTGGGTTGGAAGGGATCTCAAAGCCCATCCAGTCCCACCCCCTGCCATGGGCAGGGACACCCTCCACTAGACCAGGTTGCCCAAAGCCCCATCCAACCTGGCCTTGAACACTGCCAGGGAGGCAGCATCTGCAATCCAGTCATAAGGAGGAATATAAGGATACACACTTGAGTGAGGGAAAGACAAGCTGTGCAAAGGGGCTCACAGATTATTCTGTAACTGTTTGTCCTTCAGTTTTCAATGTCTAAAACAAGGTTTCTCAAAACAACTTACTGACACACTGGGATCAATATAATACATTTATAAAAATGAGAAGAAAAGCTCAGAACTTGACAGATTTTCCTCCACTCAGTATTACCCATATTGAACAGTATGTGCAGAGCCCATATGGCCATAAAGATGGTCTTAAATTTGAGACTGAGACAAAAATACAGAGAGATGACAAAACATGTAAAAAGATTATAATTGTCTGAAGAAAAAACAAAAGCATAACAACTAAACAAAATAATTTTAAATAAGAATACAAAGCAACAAGCCCTTAATAACGCTCGAAATAATAATTTGGGCTTCTAGATTATTTTTCAAATTATCATCTCAAACAGCTTGCAAATATTAGCAGCTTATATTTTATGTTTTACTAACACTCCTACAATAGCCAGCACTCCACTTAACATGAGGGACTAGTGGTAGAACCAAGTTTAAGTGATGGTTACACAGCTAGTCCACACAGCCCAAGAGGTGGTGTCAGCAACGTGGATCCCAAGTCTGTGCTGTTACCAGAAGACAAAATTCCTCTCTTAACACTCCCTATATACAACTCTACATAAACTATAGAGGTGAAGGAAAATAAACAGCATTTACATAGCAGATATGACTTGCTCTGCTGAGGGAAAAGCAAACATTAGAAAATCCTTAAAGGCTTGACCCTCCCACAGCTCAAGCAAGTTGTGAGGAGTCTTCTGTTTCCCAACCCTCTTCTCTCATTGTTCTGCCACCTGACACAGCAAGTGAACACCGCTTCTTTCACTTAATAGCATACTACAAATCTGGACTGGAATTGATCTCATTTAATCATTATTGTGAAATATATGAAAAAATAATCATAGAATCATAGAATTGTAGGGGTTGGAATGGACCTCAAGTGATCATCGGGTCCAACCTCCTGCCAAAGCAGCTCCCTAGGACATTTCACTCAGATAGGTGTCCAGACGGGTCTTGAATATCTCCAGAGAAGGAGACTCCACACCCCCTGGGCAGCCTGTCCCAGGGCTCTGTCACCCTCACTGAGTAAAAGTTCTTCCACATGTTGGTGCGGAACTTCCTGTGATCCAACTTGAGCCCATTGCCCCTTGTCCTGTCTCCACAGACCACTGAAAAGGGGCTGGCCAATTCCCCCTGCATCCCCTGCTTAAGATAATTATAAGCATTAATTAGGTCCCCCCGTAGTCTTCTCTTCTCAAGGCTGAACAGTCCCAGCTCACTCAGCCTTTCCTCACTGGGGAGATGTTCCAGGCCCTTAATCATCTTCGTAGCCCTTCTCTGGACTCTCTCCAGGAGATCCCTGTCCTTTTTATACCAGGGAGCCCAGAACTGGACACAATACTCCAGGTGGGGCCTGAGAAGGGCAGAGTAGAGGGGGAGGATCACCTCCTTTGACCTGCTGGCCACACTCCCCCAGGATCCCAAAATACAGTACTACTATAGTAGTAATATAGTACTACTACCCCATTTCTTTTTAAAAACGTTTCCATTAAGGTTTTTCACTTTTATGAATACATCTCTTGACAACAAAGAAAACCTGAGCCAATAAACTAGACACTGAAAATTATTAGTTAAGAATATTATGTTCTCAATAGCTTTAATAGAATTTATTAACTATTAGAACGCCTTTTTCGAAGTCAACCTAACCTCTATTCATAATTTCCTAACCGCCTTCTTTTCTACTCTTAGAATTTCTTTGCACGTGCCCTGTATTTGGAACATTTACTTGTCAGCCCTCCTTTACCTGAGCTACTTGTTTGCATTGTTTCATACTACCGTGTGTTCTAAATCAATCGTTTCTTCTCTAGAGGGTTTTTCCTTTCATCCTATTTTTATCTAGCTACTTTCCAGGTTCTTGATCCACACACCCGCTAGAAGCTCAAAGGTCAATGCAAAGGTATTAAACTATGCTCTTTTGAAACTTCTCTAAAGAGAATGATTATGAACAAACACTGTCCAAAGCACTGCACAGATGGCTTTGAACATCTACATTTTTCATACACAATTGAACGAAAAGTGGGCAATCCGTACCAGTTTTGTACAAGGAAGTCAACCAGATGGAGAGAGGTTTGGTCAGCAGTCCGGACTGCTAAATGAAGTGCTGTTTCACCCGGCTCCTAAACACATGTAAACAGAAGTTAGGTAATTGTGTCTTATTTCTGCAAAGCTTCTATCTCAAACCTACTGAGATATATGTCACTCACTCTTTTACAAGTCTTTTAACAGAAAAATATTATTAGGAAATTATGACAAAAAGAGTTATTGCCTTTCTGATCAATAAAGACCAGAAAGCACCAAGTGCTTCAAAGGAAACGGCATCACACTTCCAGAGCATAGCTTTCTTGAAACTAGTCTTCCCTTTTTCCCAGCTGGATGGAGCAATCCTGAGCAGCCTTTAAGCATCTCTCCAAGCAGTGTGCAAAAGTAATGGGAGAAAACAATGCTGACCAAGTAGTGACACAGCAGCAATTACCTATAAAAACAGGCTATGCTGCTCTTGAAGAACATTTAAACATGAGATCAACCTGGACTGATTTTTCTGCAAAACTGTTACTGACATCAGCAGGAAGATCAAGGATTCAGAACTTCTACAAAAAAAAATCTCTTTATGGTTGAAGGAAATGTTATTTCGTAAATGTTTCACCAGAAGTTGTGACAGCATCACATTTACTCCTTCCTTGTAGCAAGTAAACAGACACATGTAGACAATCATTCATGTGTTCCTTCAGCAACTACTTTAAAAGCAAATATACTATGGTCTGTGGTATCAGGTGACCCTGTGTTATCAAGCCAAGCTCTCTCCCTGGGCTGTTCCCTAAAGGAAACACGCTGCAGCACAGGTGCTTTTCCACACACTATTGTTGCACTGAGAACAGTGTGTGAAATTACTATTGCATTTCACACTCCTTTAGAGCAATCGATGACAACCAACAGTCTTCTTTTCCCTCCCCACAAGAATGCCACATTAAGGGAAGGAAGAAAAAACCCCACCATTTACATTTGTTATCTCTCTTCTTTTAGCATGTAAGGTAGCAGCCCCGGGTCCCAGATATTTTACAGACATGATTTAAAATAGTCTGCTTTGTTTACCTGAAAAGCTTACCTGTCCAGGCTCTAACAGTGGCTCCATTAGCTCTACCCCCTCTGCATAGACTTGAATTAGTGCAAGTAAATCCCTGGATTTGACAGCCTCAAGTAATTCATTCAGTTTAGCTGCTGCAGATGCACAAGTCTTCCTGGAGAACTTATGATCTACATATTTAGCAGTGATAAATTCTTTACGTGCAGTCCTGTGGGGTGTGAAAATAGAGCTTGGTTTAGAAATTTCTTAGAAAAATGGGTTAATGATTTAAATTTAAAATCACCTTGTCTAACCCAGGAGCTGAGAAGGGAAGAGGAAAACTATCTGATAAGACTGTACTTTTTATTATTATTATAATGCACATCTTTCTTGCAAACAACCCCATAATAAGGTACATACTCAATTTTATTTGGCCTTCTTGTTACATACAAAAATTATTCTAGGACCAAAGAAAGAGCCTGAACTATGATTTATCATGGGATCATTAAGTACATGTTAAAAACTGGCTAAGTAAGAAACACACACTAAAACCAGGTTAAAAACAGGTTAAAAGAAATAATACTGAAACAGCTAGAAAACAACATAATATATTAAAAGGTCTTCTATGGGAAAACTGTATGTGTTTACTCTGTGCAACTCCTACACCAAGGAAAGGAAGAAAAAGCTCGTCACCATCTCAAGACTGAAGCTAGATTCATTGAGTCCAACTGTGTTTATTACCTGAGGGTATACTACAAAACTCAAGCCCATTCACAATTCAAAATAATGACTCTTGAAACACAAACCTAATGTTTTCTAGACTGAGAAGCTGAAATATTATGACAAGAAACTCCACAGTTGGTGTAAAAACCCCAGTCTTCTGCCATCGTAACCCTCCTCTGGCTTGGTTAATGTTTAAGAAATTTTATACCCCATATATATTCCACAGTAAACTTTAATATTAAAAGAATTTAGGCATTCAAAACTTACATATCACTCGATGGACTGGGTTTAGGAGAAGGACTAGGTAAATTCCCTTCCATAATATCATTAAAACTAGTATTTCCTACATTCTTGGCCAGCTGCAATGAGAAAAAAAGATATATATATATGAGAGTGGTGGTGTTTGGGTCTAATAGCAACCTAAAAACTTGACTATTAATGTGCATTTTTCACACTACTAATAAACACAAGAGTACACAGGTTTGCAAAATTAAAGCACATCTACATTAAATATAAAACAATTTAAAAATATTTCTCAGAACTTGCACACCAGGCTTCACAGTCACAGCTAATTATTTGTATTTCAAGACAATCTGCCTCTCATATAAAAACAGAACAAGGAACTCACAGCATGACCATTCAAACAGTGCTAGTACACTCATCGGGAAGCTACTTTTGGAAAGAAGTTCAGATCTATTGGAAAATCATGATTAGTAAAATCTGATTTAAATGAACAGTAACTTTGCAAAGAACTCAAGATTTCAAGAATACTGTTGCTTACGTTAAACCTGTACACAAACTCAGAACCACCTTGTCTCTTTTCTCAATGTTCCCCTCCAAAATTTCTGAGTCTTCTCACAAGCCAAACACGGTTGGAAAGAGAAACCTGCTGTAGCTGGGTCTTTTTTTTTTTAGGTTTGCCCACACCCTAGTTTTTTTAGTAGTCTCACATCAAATTCCTTTCATAACTTTGATGTTACAGGGTTTATTCCATCAAACTAAAAGATTCATCCAACATTTTTCTGTCAAAATTAGCAATGGTTTTCTCACTTGTCAAGTTTAATTAGCTTAAATTTTCTTCAATCTCATGAAAATTTAGACTGCCCTGATTTAGGGTGAAGATCAACTAATCAGAGGCGAAGTTCTGATTGCAATAATCACAATGGATGTCAATATTCTTTCTGCAAAACCTCGGGGAATTAACAGGAGGAGTGACAGTTGGTCAAAAGCATCAATAATGCATAATAGCAAAACCCTACATACATACAGAAAACAACATAAAGAAATACAGAAAAGGCATTCTGCAAAACTCACCTCTGGAAAATAAAACTTAACCATAAATTAGACACCTGAATATTTCCTATACATGGGTCAACATTTGACTTCAGTAAATAAATACATTAATAATCCAAATTAAAGAAACTTACCAAGAGTTCAGACGTTCCTAATTTATCTAATTCCAAAGACTGGATTCGAGAAATATGGACACCCATTTCTCTGTGTATTCCAGAACACTCAATGCAGGTTAAAATGCCCAAATTAGTTGATAGCCATGTTGGATCTGTAGAATTGTAAACCAAAATACTTAATCAAAGCCCAAGAAAAGGTTTCTAATGGTGGTAAGGAGCCCCAGTGTATTCTGAAATGACTCCTCATTTAGTGTTTTCACAAATGGAAGTAAATTAAGGATAGTCCATACTTTTCTCCAAACTGCAGTGCAATTTTAAACACAAACTTCTACCAATGGACTTAAGTTTTTCAGATTTATTGACAACTCCAAAGAAACTGAATTTAGAATTATAAATCCATACTGGATGACTGTATTTGATACATTTAGGATTTGTTTCTTGTAGACAGAAGATAGGGCTTTCATTTCCTGTTTTTAAAAGGAACATCTCCTAAATTCCATTCACTGCTGGCAACTTCTTGTTTTAATCTTTTCTTCTTAAACTTTAAATAGTCTTTCTTCATAAAATATTAACCTAAGCATTTTCCAATATGCAAAATAGTGATATTATGTAGAAAATTTAAGTCCAACAAAAAGAAGTTGTTGTCATGGAGATCTGTGTGTAATATTCAGAGATCTTCTACTAAGATAGCAAGACCAATTTTGAATGAAAATAAAATACTCCAGGCATATTTTGTTTACAAACTTGTCTTCAAAAGATTCTCTTCCTTGATCTTAAATAGTAAGTGATAAAGCATTAAGTTTTAAAGCAGCAAGCTGGGGTGCAGGAGTGAAGCTTAAAACTTCACTATAAATTAAAAGATGAATGAGAACTGTAATCCAAAGTTTCTGTTGCTTTCCATCACAAAAGAACTGAATTAACCAATTCCAGGATTTGACATACCTATATCCCTCTTTGCTTTCTTAACTAGGTATTTCTTATTTGGATCAGTTCTGTATCAGTAAAGCTCTTCAAGACACATACTATCTACTCAGTTCCAAATGAACATCACCTTTTGAAGTGTCTCTTTAGATGTGAAAGCTGTACCAGCTGCCAACTACTGCATCAATTCACTAGTTCTATGACAAGTTGACTCTTCTCAAGCACTAAGCGATGTAACTGACCTGTAACTCTGTACTTGAAGATATAATGATAGGAATCGAACTCAGGGTGTCATTCTTTGCACAAGACTACTTATTCTGCCTCTGAATATCTTTGATACTGCAATTCCAGTAGTCTCAAGCCAAGATAAAACCTCAGAGTAAGATCCTGGCCAGGTCAATTTTTCCATAATCATTGTCTAAGCATTACTCACTTCTACTTAGTAGCATGCACAGGATCAGTGATGCCAAGCAACTTCCATTCAAGTGCAACAAGCATCTAGAGACAGTGCAACAAGAACAGTTCAAACTCCAGAGGGGCTTGAACTGCTGGAAGTAAGCACAGACAACACACAAAAATATTTTAGTGAATTTAATGGAACTAAGGTATAAAAGTCATATTTGTTGTTTTAGAAACAGGTTGAAGACCGATCGATAAATCACTCAGAAAATTAGTTTGCAGTCTACAAACACTTCTTTAAAGAAAGAACATTGCCTCCAACAAGAAGTTGATGACATTAACAAATTGAGATACCTGGTGAGCCACAATCACAACAGACTTCATTTCCGGGTAATCTCTGTATGTCATCAATAATGGCTTTTGTCAGATCCTCTAAACTGTTTTCCCCTGTGCTCTGCTCTCCACGGAATGCCATATTTAATGCTTCTTCTTTGCTGTTAGTCAATACTGATATCCATCTAGCACAAGATAAAGACCTTAATGAAGATTTGCATTTGCAAACACAAGTTAATCTATAAACTGTAGAAAGCTTGCCAAGAACAAAATATTAGTGGGAATATAGGGAAGGACTGCTTTGTGGGAGAGACGGAACAGGGAAAAAGTGAGAGGGAAGGAAAAGGATTGAGAAGAGGTCAGTAAGAATGAGAAAAGGCAAAGAGAAAAAGTCTTAATTCTAATGTCACTTTGGTGAACAATTTTAAAGTCAAAGCAGTGCAGTTCTCAGGTTCCTCAAATAAGCAGAAGCTGTGGAAGAGAAAGGATGAATTAAACTCCTGTTAATTGAGCTGCTTTCAAAGTAGGTGCCCAAGGTCTTCCTGAAGTCTATGCCAACATTAGAGGGGGAAAATAAATCCACTACTTTCTCGAGTGTGCATCTCTCTTCATAGAGGAGACAGCAAACACATTTCTGAATGTGTTGATGTCTAGTTGGCTTTCAAAGTGCAGGTCTCAGTGTGCTAATCACAGTAAGACTGTAACTTCCAAATTAATGAAAACTGCCATGGCAACAAATGGGGTGAAGAAAAGAAGATGGCAGGAGAATAACAATTTTGATAGCCAACATGAAATTTTAAGAGCAACTGTTGACTGCCACAAATCAAGACTCTTTAATGATATTTCAGGCACTAGCCTTCCCCCGCCAAACACTCCACAAGTTTTTCTTTACACAATAATGTTTTAATTAAACACAAACAAAACCCTTCTCAGTGTCTGCTGCCCTACAGGTAGAAAACAAAGAGGGGAAAGCCTCATACTATGGCCAAGCACACTGCAGATGTAGCGTTGCCTAATTTAGAAACAGAGCAAATTAAAAAAATATCCTCCCAGGCACAGTGATTTTAGATCTACTGCAAGTACACATTTTTTTTACACAGTAATATCTTAAATTGGCAGCATCCTCAGTCCATTCCCTGTGTACAGGATCACAAATATCTGCAGCCATCAATCTCCTGAAATGTGCTAAAATGGCTACAGTCATCAAATCGAAGAACTTCAGATAGAAATTAATAATTTCTTGCTGAAATAATAATGTATAGATAAAATTTAAAGGACTTCTGAGGGGAATTCACGTATATTATCTTGCAATACAGATTCAGAGCCTAAACTGGTATAGGGCACTGCATATCATGCAGCTTATACACATCTGTTTTTCTCATTTTTTATGGGCTGAGAATAATCTGGGAACCTGTACATAAAATGTTTAAGAAATTGAAATAATCTAATTGAAAAATAAGAAAGAAATATGTGAAAACAAATCTGCTCCATCATGTACATGCTGAAAACAATGTATTTACATGAATATTGCTCGCTGTATGTTACAATATAGAAGCCCCCACTAGATGGCATTCTCCTGCAATTTTTCTGATTAATCCAATGTTATCAAAAAAGTAAAGAGGCAGCAGTACCTTGCTTTGCAATATTGTAGTGATGTTGTGTTAAAAACAGCGTAAAATAATCATTAAACTCAGACAGACATTTATTCTGACATTTGTTGACTATTTCATTCAGGGTTACACTTTGATTAGTTTGTTAAAAAGGCATAATTCGAATAAAACTCAACTATGCAGTAACAATTAAAAAATTATTAGATGCAATTAAAATAAACATGATATGGCTGAGCCAGCTGTTAGTTCGATATAGATTTCCACATGAAGAGCTTCTAAAGTGTAAGAGCAGTAAGTTGTTTTGGTTGTTTCCTGAGCTAGAAGGAAGCCACTGTCCAAAGCTGCAGGTTTTTGGTGTCATCACTGAGACAGAGCAAGAGGCACCACAGTGTCAACTCTTTCCAGGCGGTGGCAGCAAGGCCTGTTTAACTCAAGCACAACAACAAACACATTCTTAATGACTAACGCCATTTCTAAACGAGGCCTCCAGTTGGTCACCGGGCCTTGCTTGCAGGCCCCACGGTCAAAAATAAACAAGTCAGATCAGTAAGCATGGTGTATCAGCTCAGAGTCAACAAAAAATGACTACTGTTCATGATACGTGACTGCAGTCCCGGCCGCCCCCCCACCCCTTGCCCTGCTTCTTTAGTATTTATCTACATTAGTCTGGTTTTTTTTGTTTTTTCCTTTTTTTTCTTTAAAGATATTTGCTTTATTTCACTAGTGTCAAGCTGACAATCAAAAAGCTTCTGGTAATAATCTGTAGTGTTCTTTCAAATAAATGAAAAATTACTCAAGTCCCACAGAATTGCTCTCTCTTGTCTTCTATCTAATGCAGTAAGACAGGTTGTTCGATCTTCTGCTGCACTTCTTTTTCTGGGTTTCATCAGTTTCTGGTGGTCCTTTAAAGCTTTTTGTTTGCTGGAGATTCCCAGCTTTGAAGACACTCATGAGGCTGAACAAAAATCCGGCATCATGAGCAACTTCTGGAGCCAGTGAAGGAAACGGAAATATTCATTAACCTGAGGTGGACCAGGCTCTCAAATTCCTCTTATTTTGATTCAGTCTTTCTAAGCCAACAAAAGCCCTCGCAGAATAACCAGATTTAGAGTTTTTTGGTTTGCAATAAAAATTTATCCCTCTCTTTTGAGTAGGAGAGAGAGTAGAAAAGAACTAAAAGGTCATATCCAGAGTATGTTTGGCTTTATCCAGTACTACCAAAAAAGCAGAAAGAGTATATTATTGTATACGTTTAAAAAATAAATCTTGTTATTTTCGAGATCTGAAGTTACATTTATATAATATATACATACTTCCCTCACCCCCTGCACACAGTCTACTTTACCTGCTATAGAAACTAATAATCCACTCAGAATTCTGAAGGACAATCTAGCAGTAAAGGTGAACAGACAGCTGTCTGGGTAAGAATTTAGACATGCATTGGACTAAGGGAAATGTTGGAAGGGAAGCAGTAATAGACCTATAGCAGAATATAGGCTTCAGTGATTTGTGTTTAATAATAATAATGATAAAATAGAAGACAGTTTAAGTAGTTTGAGAAGCTATTTACGGAATGATCACTAAGGCAGTGTTTGCAAGGTCAGTTAAACTAGAGTATAAAGGAATGCATCTGGTTTGGTTTTTTTCCTCTATTTAAGATGTGAGGCTGGAAGGTAAGTGACTTGAAAAATTTATGTATGCATTAATTCCTCAACTGGTGCACAAAGAAAAAGAGACAGAACAGAGGCAGCAGTAACACTGGCAGGACAGAACACCAACAAGATGGAGAAGAAAGGATTGAAAGGGCATCACATACAAATCAAGTGGAAATTAGAACAAGAGGGTGACAACTCTAATCAAGGAGCTAAATCACACAGTTAGTGCAGAACTGCAGGACTAGAAGTCAAAGCGTGCTGTTTGGAAGGCACCTTAGCTAAGAAAGCTGCTTAGGAACCAACTAATTGCTGCACAAGAAAAATAGAACACGTAGTTATATTGTAGCTTTTCATCAATACTTAACAGTCATTCTGGTTCTTAAACTTCAATTCACTAAAAATAATGCATAATTTTCCTAAAAGAAAAAAGGAAATAAGATTAGGGCCATGAAGATGATCAGAGGGCTGGAACTACTCCCTCCCTGGCTGAGGGAGCCAGGCTTGTTCAGCCTAGAGAAGAGAAGGCTGTGGGTGGACCTCATTGCAGCCTTCCAGTACCTGAAGGGAGCATACAAACAGGGGGGGAATCAACTTTTTAAAAGGGTAGACAATGACAGGACAAGGGGGAATGGACTAAAGCTAAAGGAGGGAAGGTTTAGATTAGATATTATGGGGAAGTTCTTTACAGAGAGAGTGCTAAGGCTGCCCAGAGAGGTGGTGGATGTTCCATCCCTGGAGGTGTTCAAGGCCAAGTTGGATGGGGCCCTGGGCAACCTTGTGTAGATCCAGGCCTGGAGGTTGGTGGTCCTGCCTGTGGCAGGGGGTTGGAACTGTATGATCCTTACCTGGGGATCCTTCCAAACAATACCATTCTATGATTCCATGATTCTATGATTCCATGTGCATCTCAAAGAACACAGCATTACTTGGGTCACTTAAGTAATCTTCTGAAACAGAACACTTGTGTGAGCAGCATCATAGCACCCTTTTGTCAGTGAAATATTGTGCCAATGCAGGCAAAATACAGCCTATCAGTTTGTCTACATGGATTCCAACATTTAGATGCCTCTAACATCTCTTTAGTTAAATGAAATGTTTTAGGCTTGCAGGAACATTGAAATATTCCAAGTAATTTTTTCAGCCACTGGACTCTGAAGTGATAAATTGGGGTTTACTGGTAAACAAAATGGAACAATAGTTTTAATGGGAAACAAAACCAGCCTGGAATTCCAAAGCAATTCAACAGTCAGCCAACTAAAATAAATTTATTGACCTGCCAATCAGAAGGATTAACTTACTCATGTATTCTTTCCGTATCTTGCTCATGCATTAAATAAAAAAAAACCCAACCCAAACTTAACCTTTTAAACCAACAAATAGATTAAAAAATAAAAATGGCAGACACACAAAAACTTCTGACTCATTAAGTGCATTACTGATCAGACATAACAATTTCAATTTCTTCATGACTAAGCACCTTGCTGAAATAATTAAGTTCCAGAATGTATGCTGTATGCATAAGTAGCAGGTCAGCTTTGCGCTCCAAGAGGCAGCATAAAGCCGTGGAAGAGTCTGGAAGGCAAGAGCTATAAGATGAAGAACTCTCCAGCCTTCCCATCTCACTCATGCCTCCTGACGTTGAGCTGTCAATGGCATCGCCTCCCAAGACTACCAATGAAGCTCCTGACAAACACTCCCTGTACCTTTACACATGGAGCAACATTGTCTTCCATTAAAATACAACAAAAAAAGCATGAAAGTCCTGAAGAATGAGGCAGCCTGGAAGGCTTGGGCTTGTTGCCCTCTTTATTAGTAACTTCATTCCTAGAATAATCAGGTGATGAGCATTAGAGTGTAATGCTCTGCACCACACACTTGGGATGACACCAAAAACAAGTCAGGAGGAAAAAAGTGATACATGGTCCTCAGGACAATAAGTTGTTCTGATGGAGCAGGAAAAAATATTGTTTTAAAGGAAATAATCTGGTTGGAAACAACATTAATGAAGCAAGTGACTGATTCTAAAGCACACAAATCTCAGAGATACATGCTTTGCTCTTTATTTCTAGCTCTACAGTAGAAAAGATGCATTACTGGTAAATATTTTCTCTGTCTAACATGGAGATCTTTTATCTACTTATTATTTCTAATTTAAAGGAAAAGGTAGGATCAGAAGGAAAAGTAGTAACTGCAAAAGAGGGTTGACACAGAAGATTAAAGAAGAAATTAAAAATATTTAATTTGAGCCATAATAACGTGATCTCTATACCATGCCAACCAACTGCACACAAACTACATGCTGGCAGGGTACACGATCTCAGCAGGTTGTGTTTAATGGTACAAGGTTTTCAAGGAGCCCTGTAGCATGACACAAACCAGATTATATTTAGAGATCCACAACAACAGAAAGAACTGACAGTAGGCACTACTTCAGCATTAACTGAGAAAACTATTCCCACTGTTAGATGAGATTATGTACACCTCTATTGGCAACAAAAACTTGAAAAATGTAAACATTCTTACGCTACGTATTCCTGTTCATCTTCTGCTTGAAAGTGGTATGTTCTATTATCTGAAATAAATAAATACATCTTTTCATTTGGCACATAACAAATCTTAAAATATCAGTATATTTGTTAGTTAAACCTACTTGCCAACTAAAGCTTTTTAAAAGCAATTGCTCTTAACCAACAACATGAATACTTTGTTCATAGCTATGGAAAGCAATTCTAAAAACCAAACCAACAGAGAAACATGAAATCATGATTTTTTTATTTACAGCAAGTGGATGTATTTCAAAAGCCTTATGTTTAAAAATAATAAAGAAAAATAAGCACAAGAATGAAATGTTTCCCTTTTGAAGTCAAATCTAACACATAAGTAGCAGAAAAGGGCAATATTAATTTATTCTTATTATTTACTTCTCCCTCTGTATGGGCTAAGAAACTTTTTCCTAACCCAAGGATGAGATACAAAGTGGGCACCATTCCTCACATTCAAAGGTTTCATAGACTGTCCTTGTAACTACAGAAGATTGGAACTATTTGTTGTTCAATGCTGTGTGTATGTGAAGACTGAAAACAGTAAGTTGACTCATCAGCTTCGAAACAGGTTTTAAAAGGCAGACTGGGTACAAATACCTGCTGCACAAGACAGAAATGAGAAATCACAGAAGCTTTAAAGCTGAGAAAACAAGTCACTGTCAATTTCAGACAAAGAGAAGCGTATTTTAAAGGGATAAGAGAACAAGAGAGATTAGGTTCTCCTTGCCTTCCCCGGCTTCCCAAACAGCATTCAAAAAGCAGAACTTCAATGAAGTAAAACCAAGAGAAAGCCGAAAGTGTTTTTCATTTCCTGCTGGTTATGGCTTGTACATGTTCCACTAAGCTGTGAAACATCTCTCTGAGCTGAGCAGAACAGCACACATCATGGCTTGTCACACCTTAACAGTATTAATGTCACACCCATGAAAAAAACATTCTTTATTCATTTACACATTCGACCCCTCTTCAAAGTTCGCAGGATCCGAACACTCGTGAGACACTGCATGCATCTGGATATAGATCTGAACTTTGAACTGTACCCTCATCTTTACTGAAAGTATCTTGTAATGACATTTTTAGAAATCCTACATAGTGCAAGATAGTACTGAAGTCACTACATACGTGATATTAGATCAAATGACTTCTTATCTTCAGCATTTGGCTTCACCTGGCAGGTCAATAAATTCAGTTTAGCTGGTTGCCTGTTGGACTAAAAAGAAAATTTATTTTACTTTTAAAATGTCTTGATTTAGGTTTATTTTTCCTTTCTGGGAAGTGAGCATGTGTGATATTAAAGTGTGGGCATGCATATATGTACACCCTTAACATACACAAGACCAGCATGACTTCGACTGGGTCTGTCAGAAAGGACAGGTTGCTAAATCTAAACAAAATTGAAATCTTCATGGCAATCCTTCCTCACTATTTGAAAAGATTAAAGGAATAAGCCTTAATTTAGAATACACTAATACTGATGGGTTTTATTGCATTTCATAAACAATGGTAAAACTATTATGCAGTTTTCCATTACAGCACACCCATATTCTAATTTTCCTCCCATTTCAAATAAATCAAATATATAATCCTAAAAAATGAAAAGGGAAATGGGAAGCTGGAGATCTGGAGTTTCAGAACTTGGAATAGACACATCTAATAAGCAGCTCTTCTGTAATCAGAAGGCATGATAACTGAATATGTCTAAAAGTGTTTTGAAGTTATAAAGGTTTACCAGAAACCACAGAGAAACTGAATTCAAGTTTCCTTACGTGGCATATATAAACCCAACTTGAGATGTCAATTATCAGGAATACTTCTGAACTGAGTTTTGGAAGTTTTTCAGGTTAGAGGTTGTAAATCAAGTATAAAAGGAATGCAACACAAACAAACATAAAATATAGGAGTGCATTTCCCACACTGCCAAATGTTTGTCAGAAAAAGCTTATCAACACAGTATTTTTAACACTTAATGAGCAACAGTTCCTTGAAGGACCAAATATGCAATTGGAATCTCAGTTTTCATAGTTTAGTCTTGAACAGACCATCATGATCTCAAGTCTTCATCATTAAACCAAGAAAATTACTTTCCTTCTGATACTGCAACAGAACAGAGAAAATGGATCGCTTTTGCACAGCTACTTACAGGAAATGGTGAGCTGCAATCAATAGTGAGATCTGGAGAGTTGTGAACTGGCAAGTCTTGAGCATGGCAATACATGATTGGTGCTAACTGAACCACTACTAACCTAGGTATTACTAAATAATTGTACATAATTTGACTAAATGACACCTCAAAGGAGGTGAGGGTATCTTCCTAGCCATTAAAAACCCCACAAACTCCAGCACAAAAATGCAATAACTTCCCTGTAGCGTGCTTAATTTCACTAGTTAACTTTAGACACTGATAGTCATGGCCGTCAGTGGAGTTTGGTGCAAAGGGGAAAGGTGATGAAATGGGCCCATCTCCTGTCATGAGCAGCAGGATTTACTCTTTTTTTTTTCTTTTTTTTTTTTTTTTTTAAAAAATAAATGAGAGTCTAGGCATGAAAATATTTTAAATAGTTAACATCCTAAGTAGGAATACAACATCTGCAATACAGCCATCTATGTATGAGCTAGTTATTAGTCTTCCAGTACTGTCAACAGCCAGAACTGAGTTGATTACAAGACATCTGACCAAATCTACCCAGACTCTTTTGCCAATATTGACCCAGCTCTCCACTGGGTAAGAGAGGTGTCTACAGGACCTTCTTCTGATGCAGACAGCTACACTGTAGACATGTCATTTTACTGAGATGAATCACATCCCATATCTCAAAGGTAATAGTAAGAACATCTTGTTCTGTTCTGTTTATCCTCAAGTACTGCTCCCACCATTGGTCAGCAGCAGGCAACTAGGAAAGATTTTAACAGCACAAGTAAAGCAATACTGCTGTAAGTCAATCTCCAACTCCTGATAATCCAGAGAACTACAACAGTCAGAAGCAAAAGTGGCATCTTTTATATAATAGCAGATTAACACCAACAGATTCACCAGGAAAGGATAATGTTAATTTATTATTTTAATAAGAGGGTATAAAAATAACTTACGGTTGCATGTGATATGGTAAGAATTCCATTTTTAACAGTGCACTTTCTTCTTTGCCATACTTTCCTTAACCTACATAAGAATATCAACAACAGATTCAGTAACTAGACATGGTTTCAGAACACGTTAATCTCATTAACGTTTTAAGATTAGTCTTGAGAAACAAATATGTGCAGCCAAAATTTTGCTAAATGCCTCACCGGAACTAACGTGGAGATTTATGGCAGGTCTTAATCACCTTTTAAAGACCCATAAAGACAACAACTTTCCTTTTAGTATGTTGGGGTTTTTTTAAGACTGCTTGTTGTTCTTTTTATATTTACTACATTAAATTTCATATATTTAATATATTAAATTCAGAACTGTGTACAGTTTTTAACTATAAAATTCTTGAGTACTTGTGGCACATGCATTAGAAGAAGCACCCACAGTACAAAACAATGAAAATCAGCACGTGAACACAGTAATTGTTCTCATTGTATGAGCTCCCAGTACATACCCATCACTCTTCTTAAGAAGATAACCTTTCTTCTCACTGCCATATTCCTTATTCCCCTGAAGCTGATGCATACTATATCCTCCTTGCCTGCTCTGTGAATCCTAAAACAGAGGAAAACATCATTAATGTTTCCTGACATGCACAGTTAGGTTTTCATAACCTTTAAGCCTATTTTACTTTATTTCTTCTCTGCCACAACTTCATAAATTAATAAGGATTCAAGAAAGCCAACTCCTAATGCATGTTTTACATCCATAGGAGATCTCGCTTTTAACTACACGATCAAGGCTCAATTGCTTCATAAGACATCTGAGGTAGAGTATGGATGCAAATACACACCTCAAAATAGTGACTTCTTAAAATACAGAAATTTAATAATGCATTATCTTATAATAAAAGAATTAAAAGCTAAGATAAAAATTTCAAAAAGTAAGCAACAGAATATAGCATACATATAGAATGAAACATATATATAAACAAAACCAAATGCTAGTAATCACTTTTTAAAAATCCAATTTAAAATATTTATACATCTCACAAGTTAGTGAATGAAGTCAACTGAAATAACTTTTGGCCTGATCTAGTGAAATGCATTAACTTGTTATAAGCACGTCAGGAAAAAAAAAAAAATCCCCAAAAGTTCATTAAAACATTGACTTACTCTCCTAGACTTCGATCACGAAAGGCAAAAGCAATAGAGGAAAGAGAAAGCAAATAATTTAAAACAAGTATTATTATTTTATTAAAAACACATGTTCCTTGAACACAGATTTCATAGCCCCCACATCTAGTAAAACAATTTTTCCCTTACCAACAGCACTACAAGAAAGAAGGCACAAATTACTTTGTTAGGCTCAGTGGTGCTTTTTCTCAGCAAGTAACAAAACATTGTAATAAAATGTTGTGCAGCCTTGCATACATGACATTGCCTTCACAAAAACAACTAAGACAACTACAGAATCAAATATTACTACAGCAAAATCAATAAAATAAGGTCTTCCAGTCCTTATTACATTTAAATTTTCTAAAATGAGAGCTGTATTGTATGTTCCACCAAATGAGTTAATTCTGAATTTCCAATTAAAAAGATCAGGCCCAAAGTTACCTTTGAATTTTGCAATTAGAAAATATAATTAAGGATACATTGATAGGGTTTTAAATGTAGCTGTGAGACAATTATCTGCAAACCATCTGACAAAATCCCACCCCCAAAAAATATATAAAGAAAAGATGAGAAGTTCAATTACTCCCAATACTGGCAATAAATAACTTTTTCTCTTCCAGAGGAGTTTCTTACAATTACCACATGCAATACATATTGAATCACAGAATCACAGAATGGTTGGGACTGGGAGGGACATTAAAGATCATCTAGTACCAACCTCCCTTCCATGGGCACGGACACCTCTCACTAGACCAGGCTTCTCAAGGCCCCATCCAACCTGGCCTTCAACACCTCCAAGGAGAGGGCATCTACCATCCCTGCACAACCTGTTCCAGTGTCTCACCACCCTCACAGTGAAGAATTTCTTCCTAATATCCAATCTAAATCACCCCCTTCCAATTTAAAACTATTAACCCTCGTCCTATCACTACATCCCCTTCTAAAAAGTCCCTCTCCAGCTTTCCTGTAGGCCCCAAAAAACTAGTCACTGCTATTTTATTCAGGTCCTTACAACTGTTTTTCATTTTATATCAAATTTATCATAGGAGTTGAGAAAGGTGTTTTGGTAAAACTCGCAGTTGTGTTTGGGAGCAGCATGAAGGCTGCTATGCCCCAGCGTGCTGCCAGCAGCAAGTCTTGACACCATCACAGCAAGCACCTGCTTTGTGGTAAGTACATGTTGAACATCCACTGGAACTAGGGTCCATTTTGTATTGGCATAGGAAAGAACAAAATAGGATCTATCTCCTGTTCTAAAGAGCCTCTCTGACAGAGATTTGGGGAAAGAAACCAAAATGTAAAGAAACAGTTAATAAAACTGAGACAAAACGTGATTCTGAAGACTAGTTATATTCAACACAAAGCAAGCTACATTTGTACCAATCATTAACATACAAAAACAGGGAACAAAAGTCTGTATTAAAGGTCAGGTTTCCTTTAAAATTTAAGCTTCTTAATATATAAGCATTTTTCAACACATCAATACTTCACACAGTTAAAATCATGCTCAGCATCCCTTAAAATATTTTTCCCCAAAGCTTTAAACCACAATCATTTCACAAAATCAGATAGTTTTGGAAAACAGAAGACAAACCATGGTTAAATGGATACTGAGACAGTACAGATTGGCAACAGGAGCCACTACACTAACGAAGCCACAGTGAATTGTGCTTCCCATAGGGAACCTACAGCACTAGCACTCCCTGCACACCCTCAGAATCAAAGATTATTGGGATGTGCTCTTCTAAGAACAAGGTAACTGCAAATATTACAGTAACAGTTATTTTGCTGATCAAATGACAGATGTGCCAGAAATATGTGGAAGAGTACTACAGATGTCCATAATGCTCAATAAACACCCTGAGTGCATGCAACAGCAAAGCAGGAGCAGCATTACAAGACCATGAAAGTGCAGGGAACAATTCTAACTCATTCAGTAAATTAGGGGGTTCTATTGAATTAAAATATGGCTGCTAAAGAGTAATTTTTCCATATATATCATATTAAAATCAAAAAGATCCAAAATGCTGTAATAGATGCAGGAATCTCTTGTCCTGTGTGATAGCAAGTCAGTCTGAAATGGGCAGGAAGTCTTACTTAGCTAAAGCAACTCCAAAGAGGTTAACAGTGGCAGAATTTATTATTTGGACAGGAACCACTAGTTTCAACTTCCTTCTCTTAAACAAATAGTCAAAGAAAGTTAAAACTATGCAAAACCAGGGCCTCAATTTTATTACTGCAAACTGTTTTCCTTCCAAAGGAACTTTTGGTAAGAGTTCTCAATTTTTAAAAATGGGCCAGAGAAAATCCCGTTCATTTCATGTTCAATATTTCCATTAATCCATAAATTTTCCAACAGTGAGATTATAATGCACCAGTATAATATACGGGAGTAAATGTATTATTAATCACAACCAACCAGGCCATCTGCCACAGTAATAAAGCTTGGCTTTACGTACTTGAAGTATGTACACACAATGATGGAGAGCTGACTGGCGAAGCTCAGGCCATGGCTTTGAAGCTTCACTGTTGCTTAACTAGTAAGTAAAGAATGCTGGTATGCTATTTCAAGATTAAAACATTGAATACCTAAATAACAGAGGCGTTGTTTTATCAAGCTCCTCAATATCTGCCAGCATCATTATGCTCTGACTCATGTAAGTTAGCAGAATCACATGAGTGTAAGTCCTCACGTTGATTTTGAAAGAAACACTTGAAAATCCATGTGATCAAATGGTTATTTTATCCAAAACTGTTGATTCTTTCAATACAGAAGTCTCCTGTGATCCACCTGAATATCTGAGAATCACAGGTATGCTTTTTTTAAGACACAAATTCAATTCTCTTCGAGAAAAGCATACAAATTTTAATATAGATATCATACATATATGCTCAGAGGTTTTTTAAGAGTCCTAGGTCTTGCTTACACTGTAAAGTCAGAAAAGTTGCATAGTTTATCTTGTTAATGCCTGTGAAGCCACTCAATTACAACTTGTATCTAAATTTCAGAATTTGATGTAGTGTTTATGTTTTAAATGAGGTTACTTTCCACTAAAACAGAACAAATTTTACTACACATCCAGAAAATGGGTAAACAAACACCGTATTTCATTTCATCAGTCTGTGTTGTAATACTCTGTGAGCAACTTTTGAAACTTGACTTATACTGCATAGAGGTATCTATAAACAAGACACAGCACCAAAGAAGTACAACCTGTTTGTCCTACTGTATTTCCCAGATCTGGCTGATTACCAAGTAGCTTCTACTTAACAACACATGCAGAAGCCAGGACAGAAGCAGGTATTTTTCTTTGCTTCCCAGATAATCAGCTTGTGGAAGAAAAGGTACCGGAGGAGAGAGCAAGTGTGTTGGGAATTAATCCATAAAACACATCAGAATGTAAAGTTATTTCCATTCAGCTCTCGAAATCTATTGTTCTCTGGTCAAGTTTTTGGGGCAAGAATGGAGAACACGCATGAGTTACCTTCAGAGCAAATAAGGAATAAGGGAGATTGCAGATGTACGCAAGTCTGGGAAGCTCTGTAAGTGTTACAAAACAGATACAGTAGGTCCATGTGCACATTGGAAATGGAAGGGAAAAAATTACCAGAGTATGAGATAAGGGATAAGTGAGTCCTAGAAAGAGATGGCAGGTGTTATGATAAACTGGGTTCTATTCAAAGTCGCTCGTAGTGCTCCTGTCAGCATTTGTGACATCAAAGAAATTCTAAACACTGTGTACAACATGTTGTAAGGTTGTGTTGGCCTTCTAAATGATGGGATTAAAGATGTAGGGAGAGGAACACCTTTCTTGCCAAGGCTTATCTGCTACATAATGTTTATCTACATTACAAAACCACACATAGGCAAGTATTCAAAGAAAGACTGCCATCGCTACACTATAAGGAGTGATTCATCAATCATTGTTAATTAACTGTGATTCCACCTGAAATAATTGACTAACTTCAAGCCATTTATCTTCATGAAGTAGCCATAATTACACTGTGCTGCCTACAAAGTTACACAAAATCCCATAAAAATACTTGCCCCAGTAACTAGAGTCCTATTTTTGATGAAGTTCCCAAAGAATTCCATGTAAGTAAAAAAAAGGTTCACATCATGTCAGATGAATGAAAACTACTTTTAAGAGTACACTTAGTATTATATATAATATAAAAACACTGCAACTTTTGTACAAAAAAAATTAAAAATATCAAAATCTTGTCTCAAAAATCTCAAGTTCTCTGAAGGAATCAGTATGGATACCCATGAAAATGCTGACTGGCACAGCCTACCTGGACTTTCAATGGGCACTTCGTGTTCCCTCTGGAAGGGAAAGAATTACATTGCTACAGGGCAAGGGGAAAAGTCATGAGATGAGCTAACAAGACAAAATCTGGAACAGGGTAAACAGTAAATGTCAAAGTTTGCTAGATGGTATGAAATTATTCAGAATGCTCAAGAAAGGCTGATAAGAATTTCTCAATGATACCTCATGACAGTGAGTAACTTGAAAATAAGTGACAGGTGAAAATCAGCATAAACAAATGCAAATTGATGCAGAGGGGAAAATAAGATTCTGTGGGTTGACTATTAAGATTCAGAAACAAGACAATATGGTTATAAGCTTTACACACTTCCTTCCCTGAACTACGCACTGGACAAAAAGAAAGTCAATGTTAGGATTTATATAAAAAAACCCCCAAATACCAAAGAACCCACAAACAAAAAAGCATCCAAAAAAGCCCCAAATTACCTATCATAAATTCACAAGCACTCCCATCTTGAGTAGGATATGTAGATCTAAAAATTTAAAAGAAATAAAAGAAAAAAGATGTTTTCCCCATGTGTAGAGCTTGTGGGAAAGACTTAGCTCTAACAGAAGCTCATGGTTTATACTGCTTCAAAGAGCAACTGCACAAATTCAAACAGGAAATCCATAGGGTGGTGGAGAGACTGCAATGACAGTCAGACTACTAATGGAAGAGTATTCCAGGTAAGTACCAGTGTTTATTGCCCTGCATTTTACATTTTACTCTAAATATTCATGACTGATCCCTGTTGGAAACTTGGCTGACTCAGTACATCTGGTTGTAAATTATATTCTTGTGTATATTTGATAATAGCAATACAGCCCTATCATATAAGTGGATGTTCATATGTATGCAGCAGAATGACATCTGTCACAGAATCACAGAACCTGTATGATGTTTGAATATAATATTTCGTATTAAAGAATAAATATTAAAAGAGTAGGCAAGCAGCAAATACTAATGTCTTGTTTACCCAAGAGAAAATTGGACAGAGAGGGTAAGTGATCTCTTCCCAGAAGAAAGCCACCCTCTCCCCTCCACTCCCATGCCCTCATCAGCTTCACTGTGGGACATTCAGTATCTCTGACTCTCTGGCACTATGACTTGGAAAAAGTCACAGTATCATCTCAGGTAAAAAGCTGTGATATATCTTCTACCTTAACTCCTTGTTCAAAGAGCATTCCAGAACATCTGCAACAGCCATTGCACATCCCCCCTTCACTTCTGATCCCTCTGCAACTGATGAGGTATTATTCTTTTTAACCACCCTGTCTCAGCCACTGCTACCTGCTTAAGGTGCTTTTTGTTTTCCTCACAATACAGGATTAGCAAAAGGGGTTTGGGAAGCAGAACAACATCACAAAACCCATCGCAGTCAGCAGATGAGTGGTAACACGGAAACCATATGTAAAGGCAAGACTCCAGTTCCTTTTCTGGCCTCCTCAGGATCACCTAGGTCAGAAAAACCCCAACCACAATCTCTGTAGGATAGCAGGAGATAAGAGAAGTGTACATCCCATGCATTTATATTTTTTCCTGAACTCTCATTCTTTATCATTGTCGAGGACAAGAAAATGGCCCAGGTGAAGCATTTATCTGATCTATTTACATGAAAAATATAAAATTACAGAAAAAAGGGAATATTTATTTTCATACACAAAATGAAAACAGAAAATTAAGATAAAACTATGGTTTGTTGATAATGTAGATGAACATTCTAAATATTAGTTTTGTCATAATATTCAAAGTCCAATTATTCTGAAGTAGTAACTACACAAATTGAAAAATCAATTAAACAGATTTCTGAATAGAGAATTCACAAATTGTCGCTATCTCTGAAAGTTACATGTCTAAATTATTTACCTCCTTTTGATCAAGCTGCAGAGAAGATTTTATCAAATCACGAAGGGCAGTAAGTTGTTTCTTTTCTTCATCTTGTGTCTGCTTTATCTACAGAAAGAGATAGTCATTACACACCTTCTGATGCAAATTTTATTTTTGTTTTATGCACACAGATATACCATTTTAAATGTCCTGAAAAAACAGTTCAGCTATTTTGTGCTTCTGTATTATTTATTTTCACAGACCAGTCAATTCTTACGTATTCAGCTTCTATGCACATATTACTTGAAAAGCAAGGTAAAACAAATTTGCAGCTCTGTGTGCTCTGTTCTGTTACTCTTTAATAGTTCACTATATTTAACGCAACTAAATTAGACTCTGAAATATTAATCAAATAACTCAAATAACCTTGAGAGATGACTTAAGGAATGAAAATACAATTTATTTTAGCCACAGAATAGAATATCAAATGTGATTATTGTAATTCTTATTATAAAATACAAAAGCACTTGGGGCATAAGTGAGCTTTCATTCCACATTAATACTTGACTTCAATGAACATCACAGAAACTGATGCACCACAGAAAAATTGCAATCACCAAACAGTTTGGTTTTGAGAAATGAAAGTGGTAGCTAAAATTGGTGCTATTAATGCAATCTGATTCAAAGATTCTAGGTTTAAACTAGGTTTTTGTTCCAATGCAACCTTGAATTAGTAGTAGAATGAAAGCTACTTTTTCTAGAAACTTTAACAAACAGAATACAGAGTTTAAGATGGTAAGATCAGAGAATCACAGAACTACAGAACTGTAGGGGTTGGAAGGGACCTCCAGAGATCATTGAATCCAACCTCCCTGCCAAAGCAGGTTCCCTAGGGACAGGTCAGACAGGGAGGCATCCAGACAGGTCTTGAGTATCTCCAGAGAAGGAGACTCCACAACCCCCCTGGGCAGCCTGTCCCAGGGCTCTGTCACCCTCACTGTGAAAAAGTTCTTCTGCATGTTGGTGCAGAACTTCCTGTGCTCCAACTTGAGGCCATCGCCCCTTGTCCTGTCCCCACAGACCATTGAAAAAGGCTGGCCATTTCCCCCAGTGTCCCGCACTTGACATATTTTTAAACATTAATATGATCCCCCTTTAGTCTTCTTTTCTCAAGGCTGAACAGCCCCAGGTCACTCCGTCCCATAGGGGAGATGCTCCAGGCCCTTAATCATCTTCATAGCCCTTTTTTGGACTCTCTCCAGTAGATCCCTGTCTTTTTTATACCAGGCAGCCCAGGAATGGACACAATACTCCAGGTGGAGCCTGACCAGGGCAGAGTAGAGGGGGAGGATCACCTCCTTTGTCCTGCTGGCCACGGTCCTTTTAATGCACCCCAAGATCCCTTGGCCACCGAGGCACACTGCTGGCTCATGGCCAACAGAGTCAAGATAGTCAAGATGTTTTCTCCTCAGTCTATCTATATTAAAGTTTCAAAGAACACATTTTTCATTTAGGAGACAGAAATTAAATATATATGATTACAGTCATATATAAAATGCATTCCTATCAAAAATTATTTCCATTTTCAGACATTAAACCACTTAAAAGTAAACTTACGTTATATAAGTCAGCAGCCAACTTTTCGATATATTGTTTAAGTTTATCAGCTGTTTTCAAGCCATCTTGGAAGAAACTAAAATGAAAAGTCCTTGTGATTTATCAGGAATACATGTTATTCATGACACAAACTAGACTGTCTTGTGGAGAAAAATAGCAAAACCAGTAAAACATATCCAGCGCCTCTAATCTTCAGAAACAAACAACAACAAAGAAAAAACCCCACACAAACATCTAAATAGCCCCCTCCCCCCACTCCTTCTTAGTAGTTTTAAAGTATGGTATCTTTAGCAGTGGACACTGTTGTGACTTTAAAAGATATAAAAATAGAGAGAATATAGCTTAGCTTATTTTTTTTATCACTGTTTTCTGACATGTTTCCCTGTAGATACGTCTACAAATCTTTTCTGTGTATTTAACTTAAATGCCAGTATGTCTGCCTCTCTTATTCTACTGGTGAAAAGGTCATACTTTACCAGTTTCACCTCAAGGAATTTGCAGTGGTTTTAAAGCTGACATTAAAAATTCAAGCCTTTTTAATCGCATAAACAAGCTATTCCTAAAATTGCATTCTAGATCTACACCTCAGGAACTAAAATTCATTTCGTATGCAACATGCAGGGTTCCCTTGGCTCCTTTCACTCCTCTGCCCCACTCAGTTACTTTCATACTCCACTGAAAGCCCACGGCCTAATAGGATGAAGTTTCAGGTTAAAATCATGATAAAGAAATCCTGATGCAACCAAAACAAATTCCAAACAAAGGGAATCAAACACTTGTATAAAAAAAGAAAATTGTAGCTACAGCTCAAAGGTATTGCACTTACTTGCATTGCGCATGGTAATACTTAATAAGGTTCTGCAGAAGGTCCACACCCTTTTTTGTCTTGATTTCATTAACCTTAATGAGATACTGTATAGACAGTGAAAAACATGTTGATAATGATGCCTTGCAAACTTTGACAGTTTTCAATCAATAAAACATCACTTGATAAATGAATTCATTATCTCTGACTCATAAACCACCAGCCCATCACAGTTAAATAAATTATAAAACACATTAGAGTTTATTTGTCCATTCCTAAAAAATTCAAACACCCCAAAACAGAAAACTAATTCAGGATAAAGTTCCATGTTGTAATTGTCTGAAGATGTCCCTGCTTCAATGCTAATACAGTCATTACTGAAACAGTCTAAAAATAAAACTACTATGCAATTTAAAGTAATCACATCTAAAATTTATTAAAGAAAAATATTAATATAAAAAGATGTTTTGTGAACAAATGTGTTACTATTATTTATTGTTTTATTAGAAATTTTTGGCTTCAGAAAGCATGCTGAAAGAAAAATATTAAAAATAATTTCTTAACAGCTCAAACATGAACCTGAAAAAAAATAAATCTTTCTATAGTGTATTTTCAGCCTGAGAACCTTTGCATATCAATCTACTTTAAAAAAGGAATAACACAAAAGGAAGACAACCTTTGCAGAAGATGCTAAAATAATTATCTTTATATTGGCGTACTAGATGATATTGAAATTGTTTCCTCCCTCCAACCCCATAAGATGAGGAGTTAACCACCATTAAGTAAGGCCCACAATGTACTTTTAAGTAATGGTGTCAAAAAAGCTGAAACTTGTTCCTTACTTCACACATCTGCAGCTGAAATAGCCGCCTTTCCTTCTCCATCTCCTCGGCTATCTCCGCTCCAGTTATTTCAGTTCTTATCATCCCATGCTGTTTCGCATGTTCTCTTTTTTCCTTTTCAATTTTTGTACTGAAATATAAATTAGGAAGCATTTTAGAAAATTTCTTTTACTATCATGTGATTTAGTATGATTTAGGAAAAGTAGAAATAAAAAACCCTATGAAGTCATTCTGCAGATGAGTTCCTCTATGATCTCAAAACCTATGTTTATTTTTTTAAGTGTCCAGAAGTAATGGAGTCATGAAACTGCCCTTCCTCCTTTTCATCCCTGACCTCTTCTCTAGTCCACACGCTGTTTGGAGGGGGAATAAAAATCTCATTCTTTCTATATGATGTGCTCTATAGGCTTCATCTCTATAGACTGCAGTGTAAAGCAGACATATAAGAGACTACCAAGTTGGCAGGAAAATTGCAGAATAACTGAATGAAATATGTTTCATGCTTGTAAAGCAGGTATTAAGAAAAACAGTAAAGCAGCACACAGAGTTTGCCACCTACACTATACAACTTCCAGTCATTACATTTTCAGAGAAATTCCATACTGTAATTCTAAAATAGTGAAAGGCAAATATGGCACCTAAAAGCCATCCTGATACTTTAATTAGAGCTTTATGGCGTGGCTGTCCTTATGTACATACTCTGCAGACTAACCGGATACTCGATTTGCAAGCACGTTTCAATTTCTAACACGGAGGAGGAAATTCTAAACAATTTTCTGCTTTCTTTTTCAAAAAGGTATCTTTCTGCCCTAGCAGACTTTTTGAGAAAAGCCCCACTTCTGTAAGCCAGGTGACGAAGTACTGTGTGCTTATTAGATGGGTGCTTCTTGCTAGGGGGAAAAATAATCTTAAAAAGAATGAATTTGTTTTGCTTTGAACTCTACTTTTTGCCAACTAATTCAGGCATAATGCTTCCAACACTTTACTTGATGTCTGGTCTTAAACAAATTCTGGGAAATGGGTTTCTCTGAGAAATTTAAGACATCTCCCCTTGGTCTTAATAAGCCCAAGGGAAATTTACTCAGGAAAAGGAGAAAATAAAATTAAAAAAAATTAAAATAAGAGTAGCAAGACCATAGGTAGCATTCTGTAAAAGCTTCCAAATTCAGAACAGACTCACATAAATGATTCCATACATTGAGCCCATACGACATACAGAATCACAAAATTGCAGGGGTTGGAAGGGATCTCCAGAGATCATTGAGTCCAATCCCCCTGCCAAAGCAGGTTCCCTAGGACAGGTCGCACAGGGAGGTGCCCTATGTCCTAAGTTCTGTTTAATGGCATTTTTTATAAAGAGGCTGGCAAATATATCCCTGGATTTACATATAGCAATTTGAGAGGCAGAAAGAATTATTTCCTTTTTTAAAACCAATTTGGTGTCTCTAGCTTGCTACTCAGTATTTTTGCAAAATACCCGATACCTGTAAGAAATAAATAACTAAAAAGAAACAAAAAGAATTCTGCATGTAAATCTGAATGCTCAACTGAATACAATGTTGTGAGTTTAAGGGGAGAATCTCCCTTTTTCCTTGGATAAGTAATAACCTCATGCCCAGTTCAACTGTTTACAAAGTATTGACGCTGTCATGAATTTTGAAGGCAAAGATTAGTATATGTAGGTAAGAAAGTTATGCTGATAATAGATATTTCAGCAGTTCTTAGTAGCCTTTTTCTTTCATTGCCTTTTTTTCCCCCTCCTGGTTAGACATAAATGAAACAAAACTAATAAAAGGGGAATAATTGAAAGGGAAAAAAACCACCAAAAAAACCTCAATTAAAAACTCCTGAGTACTCCTGAATTCTGACAAAGCAATGGCCCATCACTTCCCTGAGAGCAGTCTGACTCATTCCCCTAATATTTCCACAACTATGATACTACTTGCTTCCAACCTTCTGTTTCTATAAATAATTGTTCACCCACAGAAGACCAATATTTTAGAAAGAAAACATTTGAAAGCTTATTGATTTTTCAGAGATCACATCACCTGCACTATAGTACAGCTCTTGCCACTCAAAAACATACAGTTCTGTTACACAGGACATCATAAAATCTCATAATATTTACTATCAGCAAATTTTATGTATTTGCTTACAAGAATGGGTAAATACCATCTGAAATCTCCACAATTCATTTTACAATGTTCAGTGTCTAAGCATTAAGCATCTTCCTTACACTAAAGAATCATTGGGCAGTCATTTAAGTATCTCCCAGAGACCATTAAGATGTTTTATTTCTGTCAGTGCAGAAGAGACACCCACATAATAGATACCTTACTGTCTCGTAATTCATATTTACATCCAAAAATACAGTACCTAGGTTGGGACAGGGAGAAGAAAAAAACAAAAAAAAAAGAGCAATGGAAAAAAAGAGAAAGGAAATACTTACAATTTGGTTTCATAATCCTTCCAGGCTTTGTCAAAAGGCTTTTTGAGGTCCTTAGGAAACAGAAAACTTACTTAAAACACTTTTAAAACTTTGCCTTTATAGTCAAGATATTAAATCATAAATAGCAACACAGATACTGTTTCTTTTTAAAACTTTTCAGACAGCAATTGGGAAAAAATACTATTTTTGAGTGTTGTATTGTTTTCCTGTGTACCTTAAGACTGAAATTTACAAAGATGCTCTAAAGGAGCATCACAGCCATACCACATTTTAATTTGTTCTTTGGACTACTGGCAGAATATTCATGGATGCCAGTATAAGAAATAGTCTCCTGAGTGAATGGAAAACAGCCACAAGATAGCTCAACCTGAAAATATTTCCTTAAATAAGAAGTTAGTTTTCAACACTTACCCCTTTAACACCTTTTAAGTCTCCTTTTAAGAGAGAATCCAAAGTGAAAATAACATTGTGGCTTAAACCCTGGAGCTAAAAAGAAAAACATGACATTGTTATAATTCAACAATATTTACTATGATCTTATCAAACTACTGCCAACAAGTCTTTGAACTTCACTAATGATGCTGCAATCACCTCCAAACTTCTAAACTAATAGTAAATTCAAGTCTGGGAAGAGGTAATAAACATTCACTTACATCAGACATAAGAATTACAACGAATCTTTACTTATAGAGGGTGATATATATAAATGCAGAATTATTAAAAAAGCATATAAACACAGTCCTGAAAGCACCACAAGGTAATCTTCAGTCTCCTGAAGCAAACATTTGAATACTGCTTAATTATTTAGGAAGCAAATTAGGTTTTGGAACAAATGTTTCTTATAGCCTTCTGCATAACAAGCAGTGCTACAAAGGCACATGTTAATTCAACCACAAACAAAACGAACAATAGAGACTCACCAGCTCTCCAATGATACCCAACCCTTTGGGAAGACCATCCCTTTCCTTCTCAGTGTGGAAAACTGCCATCTACTTAAACCCTTGAGAGTTTGAATTTCACCCCTTTAAGTCCATGACTGTTGGATTATGTGTCTGTGGAAATGCTCAGTTTCTCTTCCCCAGTCTGAGGGTAGAAAAATCTACTGCTCAGATCCTATCTGAGGTGCTGGAGAGGGTGTAGAGAAGGGCAACTAGGCTGATAAGGGGTCTTATGAGGAGAGGCTGAGGGAGCTGGGAATGTTCAGCCTGGAGAAGAGGAGGCTGAGGGGCAACCTTATCGCTCTCTATAGCTACAAGGAGGTTGAAGTGAGGCAGGTGTTGGCCTCTTCTCCCTAATAACTAATGACAGGACAAGAGGGAATGGGTTCAAGTTGCATCAGGGGACATTTATATTGCATATTAGGAAAAATTTCTTCACCAAAAGAGTGGTGAAGCATTGGCAAAGGCTGCCCAAGGAAGGCAGTAGAAGCATCATCTCTGGAGCTGTTCAAAAACCAGGCAGATGTGGCACTTCACAAGATGGTTTAGTGGTTACAGTGGTGTAGAGTATGCTGACAGTTGGATTTGATGATCTTGGAGGTGTTTTCCAACTATGATAATTCCACAATTCTAAGATACGGTGTGTATGGTTCCTCAAGAGTCACAATCACAGGAAAGAGGCATATTGGTATTATCCCAGTGTAGTGAAATGTTTGTTGCCTTTCCTGCTTCACCCCTCCCTGTTTCTCCCCCAAAATGCTAAGGAAGGACAGGGCAAGCAATGGGAAAGGCTGCAAGACACCCCATCCTCTGCTTGTACACAAAAGGAATAGGGAAGTGTTATGCTAATTATTTTAATCTGCCATGTATATAGCCCAGCTCCCCTCTCCTCTAAGGTCTTCTCAGCATATTTTTGTCTGTGAAACTAATATTTAAGATATATTTGTGACATAATCCATATAGATGAGAAGATCAAAATGATCACTCAAGCTGGTTCTCCAGTTCTAATGCTCCATTCACTCCTTATATATTCAGAAGATGTATGAAAACCTAAATATTCCATTTTTCAAAAATGACATTGAGCAATATTAAATACATGCACATTAAAAAAAAAATCAAAGAAATCTCACCCTTGTATGATGGTCTATGGCTTGTTTCACCCCTTTATTTTACTCTCATGAATGAAACAACTCATGTGCATTCCCTGCTGCTTTAAAAGCCAGGGACTCTTGCAATTTACAAGCAATTTCTTGTACCATGGCATTAAGTAGAAAACTAAATCCACTACATACAAAATACATATATTCTTTCGTTAGATCCATTATTAGTCTAAAAAAAAAAAAACCCAAGCAACCCAACCCAACCAACAGACTTGCTTCATTCTCCAAATATGCTGGGCAAAAAGCACTTTGGTAAGGTCCCCTAGAGATTGCTGCCAAACTGGGCTGCCAGAGCTGGAGCACAGTGGAGATGCCCATGGTTCTGAGGAAGGCACAAAGCAATCCTACAAAGTGCAGTTCTTCAGCTTGACGTGCATTATCCTCTGGAAAGGACTGGGGGCTCAGCATGGCAGAGGGGAAGGTGGATCTTGTGAACATAGGTTATTATACAGCTTATTGATTGTCACCTGATAGCTTGTCAGCCACACCTCAAGGTTTTTTAGACAGCCTGCAGATATCGTAATAGAGAATCATTCTTAGAATGAGATGGATTAACATTCAGAAAACATATGACACACACTTGCACCTTCATGTTCAAGGCATCTAGACAAGTGTTTTAGGTGTCAATATTTTATTCTTTTTAAAGTTGTAAAATCCCCTATCCAGAACATATTGAAAGCAGGATGAATGACAGCCACTGAACACCCTGAGCTGCAGCCTCAAACAATAACCTGACCACAGAGCAAAGGGTCTTTATGGCTTAAAAGATCATGATCTGAGACAGGATTTTATCCTTAATTATGACAAGATAGTACTCACATAGTAATTTTGTATGAAGCAAAGAAGCAACCTCATAGCTTTCAGTGATTAAAACCCCAAAAGACTTTTTTCTGCACCTGGCCTTGCTAAAGGAGTTTATTTATAGCAGAGTCTAAGCTTTGATTTGATTTAAAGAGATAGAGATTCTGTTTAAAGGTTTGGTTTGGGTTTTTTGTTTTAAACATTTGCACATGCCCCTCCCCCCATATTATTTCATAACAGAAATGAAAGGAGCCTGGGAATTTGCAGAGGATTATGCCTTTTCCCAATTTGTCTTCTGTTGGCTTTTTATCTCAATACATCACAACCAAGAACCCCCTGGCAAAGACAATTTTGCTGGAGAAGAAAAAGAATTATAAATATTAAACCAGCAAGTGATTAAGATAATACCGACTTTACCAACATGCAGATTAAATGAAAGGCATAACTGCTTTCCTTCTCAAACATTTCAATCAGTTTCCACTCAACAATCCTAACTGAAATTCCTATCTCAAATGTGAATTTGGTGGAAAATATTCACAAGATTTTAATCCCAGCCCAGTCCATAAACACACCTAGATAACACATATCTTGGTGTATGGGTGGGTATCATAGAATCATGGAATGCATTGGGTTGGAATGGACCCTTAGAGGTCATCTAGTCCAACCCCTCTGCAGTAAGCAGGGACATCTTCACTACATCAGGTTGCTCAGAGCCCCATCAAACCTGACCTTGAATATGTCCGGGGACAGGGCCTCCACTACCTCTCTGGGAGACCTGTTCCAGTCATCTACCACCCTCACAGTGAAGATTTTTTTTTTCTAATATCCAACCTAAATCTTCCCTTTTCGAGTTTAAAATGGTTACCCCTCATCCTACTGCTACATGCCCTTGTGAACAGTTCTTCCCCAGCTTTTTTACAGGCACCTTTCAGGTACTGGAAGGCCACTATAAGGTTCCCCCAGAGCCTTCTCTTCTCCAGGCTGACACCTCCTCCTGTCTTCATAGGAGAGGTGCTCCAGCCCTTCGATCATTTTTGTAGCCCTCCTCTGGACACGCTCTAACAGGTCCATGTCCTTCTTGTGTTGAGGGCTCCAAAGCTGGACACAGTATTCCAGGTGAGGTCTCACCAGAGCAGAGCAGAGGGGCAGAATCACCTCTCTCAATCTGCTGGCCACACTTCTTTTGTTTGATGCAGCCAAGGATGCAGTTGGCCTTCTGGGCTGCAGATGCACATTAGTGGCTCATGTCCAGCTGCTCCCAAGTCCTTCTCCTCAGGACACCATCTCCTAATCTATATGGATAATGGGGATTGTCCCAGCCCAGGGCAAAATCAAGTAGTTATCAAGGCAGGCATGAAGCACAGTACATTACTTCAGCTTTTTTGTTGTTGTTGTTCATTATTCCAAGTGTATCCCTTAAGGATAACCGATTGAAGCCATTAACACTTGTACTTGAATACAGTAGCAAACTAGTATGTCAGCAAGAAAAAAAACCCAACCCCTAAAAAGCAGTGTATCAGTCCGATACGGTGAGATTTTGGAATCATTTATGACATGAGGACTTGATAAAACAGTGGCCCCATGAATTAGAAACACATCTGATAAAGCAAAACTGTCTGAGCAGTTTTGACAACAACTGATTGCAATGTCATTACCTTTACAAAATGTTACAGAAGTGGTCACTGTGTGTAATTCTTTTACTATAATCTTCAAAAAGCCTCAGCAAACTCAGAAATATAAGATGGTATTTTTAAGTTTCAGATGTTACATTTAGGGGTAATATCAACAGTTTATAGTAAAATTTACTTAGCGACTTAGTTGGTTTTGTTAAAATAATTAACAGAAAAGCTTTTTATTCTTGACCTCATGTGCCAAACAATAGTTTCAAAATGATGGTTGTGGAGAGTTGTATATGTAACATAAATTGTTGGCTTTACTTCAAAGTAACTGATGACTGCAACTAAGTGAAGACCACACTCAGAGTGATGCCTCTATCATTCCTTCACACAGAAGATAATATATTATTCTGTACATCCTCCTCATGAGATACGTTGAGTATCACAATTCATAGGAAAATATTTAATGAATCATAATTAAAGTTCAAATAATTAATAAAAACAGATCCAAATGTTTGAACCATTCTTTTGTTGTGTATTGCATTGTTCAATTCCTTATTCATCTTCCTGTCTTTAAAGAACATTTACTCTTTTATTGCTCATATATTTAATAAGGCAGCAACAGTCTGCTCTGCCTAAAAAAAAAAAAAAAAGCCCATTAGCTTGCCATTCATCCTAATACTTACTGCCATTTTTGTTTTTCCAATTAATTTTATTAGCAAGCCACAGCACATACTGAGGCTATATCAGTGTTTTTTAAATGCTGAGGTATTTTTAAAAGCAGCTCACTGTCCATTTGAGATCACAGAATGAAGTAAATCAGGGAAGAGCCTAGGTTAAATCCTGTCAAGAAGAATTTAGACAGATACTGCTTTGCAGTCTATCTGAAATAGTGGAAGGTTGCTTTGAACGAGTGCGGCTTCTTAAATTAAGAGGTTTTTTCTCTCCATCAGTACTACCTCAAATCAACAAGTAAATAATTCCCCTCTTCTTGTTACCAGTTGAAAGAAGTTAAAAATTTCATTGGCAGCCCTGCAAGGAATGATGACATCCAAGGAACTCCAGCAAACTTGAGTTCTAGTACCAAACTGTCCTCAAACTGCACTTTAACACCCATTTTACAATACTTGTTTTAAATTGCATGCTAAATTAAGATTCAAGTAGTCCAAAATAACAGAAGTCTTTACATAGGAAAGCAGGTCCCTCAGATATCTACTGAACTTTAAAAACTGCCACCACAACATATAAACAAAGGATGATCCAGATAATAGGCTGGAGCAAAGTTCTCAGAGAAAGCAAGCTTCATTAGGGTGATCATCTTTAGACAAGTAAGTAGGGGACAGAGACAAGCCAGGGTCAGAAGGCAGAAAGAAGCACAAGCATGAGAGGCCAGAAGTGACATCTGATTTTGAGCATTCTTTGGGCCTGTGGTCTGAGGTGTTTGTAAGTGAATCGCAGAAGAAGGCAGAGTCAGAGGAGAATGGCTGCTGATACTGAGCCACTCAGGTCATAAGGCAAAAGGCAGGTATGACGAGTTGTGTAAAAACACTGCAACAATTAGTGCTGAAAGAATGACATTAAAGATTGAAGTCTATGATGAAAAACATGAAGTAATGTGTAAGAAGAGAAAAGCACATACAGAATCATGCTTATGAAATAAGAACCAAGAAAAATGTCTCATGGAAAAAATACCTTGAAGCTACAACACAGCATCCCATGCAAACATCAAGCTCAATGCTCAGCAATCATAAAGTAATCAGCTTTCAGGAAAGGGCACATTCATCTTTCAGAAAAAGATACAAGAGCACTAAAACAAGACACAGAAAGCCCCAACAAGGACAATCCAAGATACGGAATAACTAACACACAGCTAGATAAGTAGCAGAGGCAGGGAAAGAAAGAATGATAGCTATCTGTAAATTACTGGGACCCTGCACTTGGCTTTGCTGAACCTCATGAGGTTCACCTGGGCCCACTTGTCCAGCCTGTCTAGGTCTCTCTGGATGGCATCCCATCCCTCTGGCACATTAACCTCACCACTCAGCTTGCTGTCATCAGCAAACTTGCTGAGGGTGCACTCAGTCCCACTGTCAATATCATTAATAAAGATGGCCCCTGTGAGCAGGGGGGTTGGAGCTCTATGATCCTTGGGGTCCCTTCCAACCCATGCCATTCTATGATTCTATGATTCATTCTATATTAAACAGCACCAGTCCCAATATGGACCCCTGAGGAACACCATTTCTCAGTCTTCCATCTGAACTTGGAGTAACTACTAATGGAGTAACTGCATCAGTAGACAAGGGAAGAGTTATTTAACACCCCTGAAGCACACTTCCCAAACCAGTTTTTCTTCCAAAATGTAAAAGTTTCTCCTTTTGAGGTAAGACAAAACAGCCGTAACTGATGGCATTAAATTTTTAACTGGAAAAACTTCAAGTCAGGGAATGACTTAGAATAAAGAGAATGATGTCTCAAGTGATTTTTTAGCATTTCTAGTTTTCTTCTTTAATGCCAATTAGCAACCAAACATAGGGAAGAGTGTACTAACAGCCTTTAAAAATTATCTCTGCAGAAATTATAGTTTTAAGGACAAAAGAAAAACAAAACACCAAAAAACCCACAAACCAAAAAAACCCAATGAAACCAACAACACAACCAAAATGAACTGAAAGCACCTCTACAATTATCATCAGGATTATGAAGTTTTTGTATCTTACTCTACTTTGGAAAAACTGGAAACCTAAGAAAGTTTGAAACTCCTCACCAGGTTCTTCAGCAGCGTTGATAATTCCTTAGTAAGCGTGGAAAATTTTACAAAAGCTGTGCCAAGATCTGGATTATCTCGACTTAAAAAGTTACTTCCAAATTTATCTAGTACTTGTGCATAATTTTCTTCATTTTGAACATGATCTGTAAGAATAAAATACAATTAAAAGTCAGAATGTTTTTCTTGTAGCCAGTCAATTATTATGTTATACTTATATAACGCAATATAATGACAAGTCAAGTGAAAAAGCCACAAGTTAATGCATTTACTGAAAAGTACAACGATTTTAATATTAAAGAGAACTATTTCAGAAACACTTATATGCTTCTTTTAAATGAATGGATGGAGTTTGCCATACATCCATGAAAAAGCTCTGTAGTTATTAATAAGTAATAAGATCAATAACAGATCAAATGTGTTCATTTTGTAAACAAAAGAATTTATGATGCTGTAATGCAAACATTTTTGAATTGTACTGCAGGACACTTGTACAGAACAAAGTCAACAGTATCAGATAAAGAACTAAAAAGAACAATTCTGAACCTGACTGCAAGTTTAAGTCTGTGTTTCAGACAAAGTTTGCCTTTTCGCCTGCTTGGTAATACCAAGTTACCCCACTGATGGAATGCACACTGCTAGAGAGCCAAAGACTTGTTTCTATATATTTAATACAAAATTGGACATTCAGAGAGGTCAGAACCAAGATGAAGAAATTGAATCCAATGAAAGTGACCAAAATTCTTAACTCAAGGATGAAGGAAATTCTGAATTATGGGCTATTGTGCCTGAAATGTTTTTTCTGCTTCTATTACTTCCCCTTCTGGCATCTGTTCCTTTTTCTTTTCTCTTTTCTCTTTTGCTTTCCTTTCCTTTGGTGGTGGTGGTGGTTTGTTTTTTTGTTCCTTCTATTTCAGCATCTTTAAATAGAAAATTTGCCACTGCAGCCCTTTGGGACACACATTATCACCTTCATATCTCTTAGAGGAATATTATTGGTACTAATTAAATCAACATTTCACTTTAATGAGTTTCCTAGTCTTACTATGTTTTTTTGGTTTTTTTCCTCAAAGACACAAACACAAAACCACACAGCTATTCCAACTAGAACAAATTCTGTGCAATGAAAGGGCAGGGAGGGGAAGAGAGAATTAGTTGCCAGTAGGTACCATGTTTCCCTCCCCTGAAGACCTGCAAGTTATATTTTCTTCAAGTTGTCATAGAGTGTGTCTGTGTGTTTGAACAAGGAAAAAAAGAACAAAGACCTAAGTTTCAAACAAGGCTTGTGGACAAAGCCCCACAATGCACGAATCTAAATACAGATTTACAGCTGATGAAGAGTTAAAGAACACTTCCAGTGTGTTATGGATACACAAAACAACAGTGCACCAAAGCATCAACAAAACAAAGTGAAAAGATGTTAAAGACAACCCCCCACACACACAAAAGAAAACATCCACAATAATGCTTTACCAAAACCAAACTTCACCATCAGACAAGTTACATTCTAAAATCAGACATTAACACTGAGGTTTTCAGAATTCCAAATATTTAATCACGATAATAGAGAATCGTAACTCAAACAGTATGCTTTTAATGAAATTGTTCCAAAAACATATGGGTTTAATCAAATAGTTTAGTATTAAAATCAAGGAAACCATTATATAACAACAAAACATGCATTTTATTTTGATGTAAGAGCTGTTGCATAAGGGCACACAGAAAACTTTATCTAAGAAGGAGCTTTGGCTTTTTCAGTCCTGAGCTAAATAAAGCTTCAATGTACCCTCCTGTTCTCAAGAAAAAGGAAGGATAATGGAACAAGGTCAGAAAGAAATCTGCTACATCACAGAGCCCCCATCCTTGCCAGTGACGCTCTTTTCAAATCAAAATACTAGGAAATGCAGTGGGGTTAAGTACAGCGTTGTGTCATAAAGCATTTTCAAAAATAATTCTGTGAAGACTGAAAAAGAGCCACAGACTGTTTCTGGTATCTGAGGAAAGGCAAAAGAAATTCCCCAGCAGAAAAAGGAAGCAGGAAGTAAGATCATTGTCCCAGAACAATATATAGGAAATCCTCAAGAATCCCAGATCGCAAATCACCTACCTCGAGACATAAGGCTGTAATTATGATGAAAAAGGAATACTTCTGCAATTGACAGAGGCACACACAAAATTCATGTACTGAGGAAGAACAGTATTTTTTTTAATTTTTACATTAAGCATCAACGTAAGGCTTGTAAAGGGAGAAGAAATTTTCTGTTGCAGAGGTAAGGCAGTTCCCCTTGTGTCCTTAAAGGCACACAGAGGAAAAATTAAATCTGCAACGTAGCCTATGCTAAAACATAACATATGAAAACCAGCATGGTCAGAGCATGAACATGCTTTAACCTCTTGGTAGGTGCCCCTTGCAAACATACAAATGACTTCCCTGTGTCGTCATAGAATTTCTTCTGCATAAAGAGAGCTATAATGTGCGTGACTTGACGTTTACTTCCTTAGATACAAGTACTGCAGGAAGGCCTTTATTAACCCTAGCTAGAGACAGGAACACTGGCAGCAGTACATACAAAGGATAACACCTGCCTTCTACAGCTGGCTCATGTCTTCTCAACACGGTAAACAAAGCTCAGTGCCGTGATGAAAATAGATCAGCTTCCCCAGACAGACAGACAGAGAGCCTGCCCCTTTAGCCGCAGGAGAGGCCAGCAGCATTTGAGGATGGGCTCTGCATGCACTGATGAAGGGTACTGCCCTTAAAGGGGCTATGATTATCCCCTCCCCAGTGGTATCTGGCAAGGCAGCCAGGACTTGAGCCCATGATGGAGGGCCTCACTACAGAATGGCTACAGAAGTGGTTATTTTCTGAGCTGAAAGATGCATCCTTTCTCCTCCATGATTCACACCATCAACCGGAGGCAGTAAGACCAGATGATTATTGTAGGACCCTTCCAATAGAAATACTCTGAGAAAGAGCACAGAATTTACCTTTGCTTTTTCACAAAACCCTGGTAGGGCTCACTAAGCGGCCCTGTTGCAGCAAGCCTGCCTACTGTGCTATAGTGCACAAGTTGAGGATTACGTGTGAAGAGGAGGGAGTAATACAAATGAAGAAGAAGACAAAGATCCAAGGAACTAAGGAAGGACAGCCACAGCTGGTTACAGCAGCCTTTTCCTACTCAGGAGTAGAATCATAGAATCTTTAAGGTTGGAAAAGACCTCTAAGATCCGACCGTCAACCCAACACCACCACATCTACAAGTTTTTTTAATACCTCCAGGGATGGTGACTCCACCAGTTCTCGTACAGCTTGTTCCAATGCCTGACCAGTACTCACCAGAAGCAGGGAGCCCTCTTGCCCTGAGCCCCCAGCACTGCATAGGCTCAGGCTTAAGGACTCCCAGGGCTGAATTCCACCTTGCTCTGCTGCCCCAAGCAGTCACCTGAAGTTGTCGATGCCTAAAGCCACCTTGTGAGAAATGTTGCTAAGGACAGTGACGGATGACTTAAATCAGGTTGGCCAGGCATGCAAAGAATTTGTGCTCTTTCAGTGAAAACCACAAATTTTGTTAGGTACTATGTTTATTTCCCATTCAAAAGTTACCAGAATTTCGGCGTATGCTTCTGAACCCAGTGAGAGTCATGGCTATTTGTGCATATTAAGCAAGGAAACTGAAGAACAAATACTGAAGAGAGGTTAAAAACCAGCCATTATATACTGGAGCTAGAAAGCACATCACTGGAACTAAAGCCGTAAATTTTTCTCTAAAGCAGTCTTGTTCAGATATATTACACTGAAGAACAACAACAAATCAGTTTAAAGAATAAACATGCACAAACAGAACTCTTTCCTGTCACTGATTATACTTAAATTACAGCCAAATAAACGTGAAGAACGTCTATGCTACTGGGAATTACTTCTGCATATCTGGCTATGTCCAAAAAAATTAAATAATTTCATGATTCAAAATCACAATCAACTATTTTTATGTTCCACGGGTAGCCAGAGGAAAAATAACCAAGGTCAGAGCCAAGCTGCATTTATGAATGGAAAAATATACACATAAAAAAAAGCCTCAGAAAATCTTTAGAAAAAACAAGAAAACTGGCAAGGTTAAAAAGGATGGCAAAAAGGAGTTATTTGAAACAAGAAGGCTTCCTTTCTTATTTCATCCTTGACAAAGCTGAAATAAGAGTGAAAAAATATTTTAAAAGAAATAAATATTTGACCACCATGCTCTTATTTGGACTTGACAACAATAATGCCTTCCTGACTGAGACTGCTGAAGGGAAAAGTAATAAAAACCTCTTTCAAAAATTTCCAGAGCAAGGTACATCGCAGCAAGTCTGCAAATTTCTCTAGATCATCACGATGTAAGAGCACTGAGACATAAGTCAGCCCAGAAAGGTAAATGACTTCTTTTTGCATCTGTGTTCATTGTTGATGTACTTCAGGTTCTCATAGAAGAATTTTATTTCAACTCTGCTTCAGAGGATTTATACCAAATCTAAGTGCTAACAGTAGAATTCAGAAAAGCTGACAAAACAAGCAATGACAAGTCACTTAGACCCAGGTACAGAAGAATAAAATAAGCAAACTGTATAGCTGTAGAGTAAAACCTTTTATTTACAATAGCCTCAATACTACAAGAATGAGAAGCAAATATAGCAGCTATTTTTACTAAGAGCTCCAGAGAGAAATAAGAATTCAAGTATGTGCCAACGGAGCAGTAATACTGACATATTCCTCAGGCAAATTTCTAGAAACTACAGTGCAGGATAGAATTGGTGGACTTGTGGATAAAAGAAGCAGCACATAAATGTGCATGCTGGGAAGAGGAAATCCACATTAAATTATCTCTTTGGATTTCTCACAATTTCTGTGCCTCACCAAAGCACTACAAATTCTAAGCAAACAAAGGGTAACAAACCTCACACCGAGAGAAAACAGGTCAAAAAGATGATGTGGGGTAATGGACCAATAAAGAGTTAATTTTCTCAACAGATGGAGGTCACCAGTGAAGTCCTGGGGCAACAGAAACAAAATGTGACTCCACAAGTGTCCAAACAGAGACTTCTGCAACAAAGATATCTATATTGGAGCTTGGGGTCTACCCTGCCCTTGACCTTCAGCACAGTAAAAGTTACAGTCCAGCTCCTCCTAATGCAAATGCAGAGGAAATGAGATTATCTCAACTAGAAGTCTCTACATACATTCATTAACTGAGCACAGAGTCTATGCAACAGACTCACATCTGGGCAACTCCCAAGGTAGATAAGGAATCCCACGTTAAATGGCCAAGGCATGAAAGTATGCATCAGGCAGCAGAACACATGCTGACAAACACTACTAACATTAATAAATTGTGTAACCAATCCTTAGATTTGATGTTAAGAAAAATTTCTTCACTGAAGGTCAGGCCTTGGAACAGGCTGCCTGGATAGGTGATGGAGTCCCCATCCCTGGAGGGCTTCAAAAAACATGTAGATGTGGCACTCCAGGACATGGTTTAGTTGGAGTGGTGGTACTGGACAGATGGATGGACTTTATGATCTTGGATGTCTTTTCCAACCTTAATGATTCTATGATTCTAACTAGATATTATAAAGAAAGGTTCTGGAGTTATATCACCTCAACACTCTGCATCAAGCAAAACAAATGCTGAACATCAGGAATTTTAAAGAAAGAATCAGAGCACGCAGTAGGGCAACATAAAAACATTGCCATAGCATGCTCAAACCCTTCATACTGCGTACAGCTCCTGTCACTGTTACCCAAAATTTACTCCTCTCTTTTTAAAAAAGAAAGTCTGTGCTATAACTTTGAAGAGAGTAAGGATGATTAAATGTACGTGACACTTTCTGTAAAAAACAAAAGAACCCCCTAAGTTCAGAAGAGAGATACTGTGAGTGACTGCAGAAACAACTCAATCCAAAAACCTATTTCAACAGATAGAGCATAAAACAATGAATTAAGTTTGGATTCATCCACAGAAATGTCTCCCAACACTACTTTAGCAAGCTTTGAGACTTCAAAGCCCCCTACAAATTCTCATGCCCCAGATCATGTGAAAGTTCCTCAACTTGACATCAAATGAGACATTTTGGTTGGCTTGAGGCCAATGCCTTGAGGCATGGACAGGTGTAGTCAGCTCCTTGGACTTGAGGCCGGAAGAGCACATGTGTAAAACTTCACAAAGGAGCAAGGGTACATTTAACAAGATTGATGCAAAATTATGACTGATAGAGATTTAGTTGAACATAAATTCCTTAGACAAAAGTAATGGTAGAAGTGTATTAAGAAGTATCAAGCATCATGATACCAGTCCTGGCTCAGGTAATTCCTGGCCTTCATATCATTGTGAGCTGAGAACATGATTAAAAAAAAAATGCATTCCAGTTTTGCTGCATTTTTGTACTTCCTCAAACAACTGTGGTTGAACACTGTGGGAGACCAAGTGCACTGCTCGTCTGCCTCACGACCTTTGGTCTTGCATGGAGTTTATGTTTTTATTTCTCCATTGTGTAAATTCCTTTGACTATGTATTTGGGAGTCATACCAGGGAACTAACGGAAAAGAGCTATTGAAAAATCTACAACAAAACTAATTGTGCCATGAACTGCTACTGCAATTCAATCCAAATGTTATGGGAAAACCAGTCTGAACAGATTCTTCATTAAGTTCAAGCACCATTCACATAAGATGGGTTCCTAGTTACAGATGCAACCTATCAAGCTACAAATAAACAGCCAGCCAGATAAGGAGGAAGTGGTGAAAAAGTGGTACCAATTGGTATGTCTCACTGGATTTCATAAGCAGTACTCGAGCTTGGGAAAAAGGGACGGGACATTTCTAAGGGATTTCCACATCTGTGCTGGCATGTTTTCACTTCCACAGCAGTAGATCTAACTCTAAGTATGATAAATGGGTGAGGGATGTGCACATACAGCAAAAAGTATTTGGGTGACATGAAAACTCTCTTCATAACAGAAGAGAGTCCCTTGTGGTTCTTAATTCAGAACAAACCAACACACCAAAAGTCTGGGGCTTTCTGAAGAATTGTGTATGAGACATTGCATTGTGTGGCTGGCTCTGTTCAAATGTTTCTTCAGGCAAAAAAAACCCACAACAACCCAGAACAAAAAACTCAACCCAATACAACCAAAAATATCCTAGCTGTCTTCTGGTAAAGTACCAATTGAATTACTGAACTCAAGAGAGAAGAATTTCTATTGCCCCCAAATAACCATTTCTTACCAGACCAGTTAGAGTTCTCAAAGGAGATTATGAAGCAAGGGAACTTTAAAGCACTTTTCCTATTCTAGTAGTTTAAGTATGGTCTCACGTTATGGCAAACAATTAAGGCTGTAAATCAAAGTTCCAATTCTGAGTTCACAAAATGTAGTTTGAAGCTTTCTTATGGAATATGAAAATAGTCACCTCTCACTTGAACTGATAAATGTCAATGGCTTTCACACAGCTGGTTTTAGTATGTTTTATGTGAAGCTAAACATCAAAATAATTGACTTTGATCACTGAAGAAAATAGCTGTCATAGCGATTCACTTTGTACAAGCAGGCAACATGATTTGAGTTTTAATTCAGTCACTGAAGAGGGAGCTAGAGTATTACATACAGCGCTTGTTTTATCAAAAAATCGTAATAACTTGCACCTTTGAAGCAAAGACTTTAAAAAAAAAAGGATAGAAAAGATAAAACCAGCTATCTAACTATCTCTGGTCCTTTTTAAGTGCAGAGGCAGCCAAATAAAACCATTAACCAACCTTCAATTGCTTTTACTCAATGAGGCTAGTTCACTGTTCATGGCTTACTTGTAGGCATTGAAAACTACCTTATTTTTATTACAAGACTAAAATCTCTAGTATCATTTAAATGTTTCAAAACCAGCAGAACACTTTGCATGCACTCTACAATTTTAATCAGTTTGGAAATACACTAAGTAATTACTTTCAAAGGGAAAGGCTGCTTGGAGCATTTGAATACTTTTAAAAGCACCAAAATCAATACAACGTACCAAAATGTTTGCCATTTTGTAGCAGACTTTGCTGTTTATGGAGAAACTACTCATCATCATCTCAAGTTACAGAAAAACTAACTAAAATCCAGTATTTACAGCCAGAAGCTATATCGTTCTGCTGCCCTATCTTCCTTTGGCACAGCTTTTAGACCGTAAGAGAAACAGAAGTAGAAACCATGTAGACTTTATAAAATTTTTCAAACCTCATTTGTATATTGATCTGTGTTTGATTGTCATTCCTTACTGAACTCAAACTGATTGTCAATTCATATTCCAGTCATTTACCCTCTCAAAGTTATTACTACGGCTCAAACGACACATCAACCACGTCTTCAAACAAGCAAAGATAATGACACATCTCCACTAGTGTGGCTAAGGAGGGAAATACACAAATTTTTTTTATACATGTTATGAGGAGAGAGCAAGTATTGAAGGAACATACAAATCTACCTATAGATACATTTTCCAACGTATTTACCTTTAATTTTCTCATTCTTATTTCACTTAGAAGTGCACTCCATAAATTAAATCTAGGACACTGCACTATCACTGTTCTAGCTAAAGGTAACTGCTTCAAATGTGCTGACAACAGGAAAATTTACCCATGGGAATTCTCTTAGAGATCTCTGAGAAGGAATATGAGAATGAATGAATCTGAGAACACATTAATCTGATGTATAATTGGAAGCAAAGAAAGAACATTTTGAAATCCAAACATTCCTGAACAGATAGGCATCTTTTATGGTATACACTTCAACAGGATAAATTACAAGATACTCTCAAACATGAAACCAAACCCTTAGGTTCTCAAGTAAAGCTGAAAACAATGTCCTACCTTGCCCCGAATTATATATTGCTTTCACAGATTTTTTCACCTTCTGTAGTGCAGTTCTGTCTTGATCCAATGCCTACAATAACAATAAACAAACAAACGGTTTACTGCATCGATCAACAGAATACATTGTTACTTTTTTCCTTAAAAATACTTTTTCTTAAGGAAAAAAAAAAGTGGTTTCACAGACTGCAGATATGGGACATTCAGCCTGCAGGAAAGTCTGAGGTCATTCAATCCCTTCAAGATGAATTAAAGAACTGGACTGAAAATGCTTTGAAGGCAGAGCAGAGTGGCAGTGACAGTGCTAAAAGAAAAACACTTTTAGTTTTGCAAAGGACAAAGCATTTATTCAAACTGTAACTGTAAAAAAACCAAACCCAAGAAATAGTAGATGCTTCTACTGTGGCCCTGTAGTTTCTACTACAACTAAACTGCTTGGTAATTTCTATGGTTTTCCCACAGTAACAATCTTCCAACTATGGACACAGATTATCACACTAAGCTCTTGCAACAAACTCCACAACAGAATTTTATGAATACAACAGAATTTGATAAAGTGGAAAGTAGGAAATCTAAAGAAAAAGACAACGATCTGATTTTGTGCAACATAATGTGACCAAAAGGAAATATTTATAATAGTAACACTCAAATATGCTTCTTCAGGATTCCATCATTCTGAACTTAAAATTTTCTGTGATCATTTCAAGAAAGTTATGATTAGATTCCTAGGTACTCTTAATTTTAAGCAGCACAACTTCCCACTACCCACTCTCAATCTGATGTAAGAAAGCAAATTCAGATGAAAAATATCTATTAAGAAAAAGCAAAAAAAACCCATCAGAATAAATTTTAGTCTTAATCTTGTGGATTAAGAAACCTAAGAGACATGTACTAGTGCTGTGTGCAGTAATCTAGTTTGATTTGTGAGATTTGGATATTCTGCACGCCTAAAATGTTTTACATGGTTCCCTGCTATCCATGGAAAACACACCAAGAAATATTTAAACAATTTCCTATGTTTTTGTGCCATTCACATCACATGCAACTTCCCATCCCAGAAGTAAAGCTAGATCAGTATCTCAAGTTTTAATGAAGCTGGCAGCATTTGCTGTGTTACATACAGGTTTTACCCACTGAAGGTTGGAGAACTTCTACCCAGAAGGGTACCAGCCCAACTGAGCCTGCTAACTGTTGCAGACAGTTAATGTTGCAGAGACCCTTTGGTTGCTACATTACTCAAACAACTTAAAGTTCCTGTGGGTCTGGCAGACCAAGGCAGAACAGTACCTACTCCTACAGCATCACTGAGTGAAAACTTAACCGACATGGAGAGTTGTCACTGACAAAGTGGAGATGATTAAACTATATTGCACAGGGCATAAAAAAAGCTAAAAAAACCCAAACAAAACACCACCATCACAGCAGGAGCTACAGATAAAACAGAGAGTTAGGCACTGGAGATGTTCATAACTAAGAGTAGTACCTTCATGCAAGTTCAAAACACTGAGTTTTTTTATATATATATATATATATATATATATATTTCTATTTTGGAGTGGCACAATTTTAACTATGCAAAATATTATAGATAAACAATATATGTAAGGCTGCTGGAGCACCTGTCCTATGAAGACAGGCTGAGAGAGTTTGGCTTGTTCAGCCTGGAGAAGAGAAAGACATGGGGAGACCTTAGAGTGGCCTTCCAGTACCTGAAAGGGTCTACAGGAAAGCTGGGGAGGGACTGTTTACTAGGCTATGGAGTGACAAGGCAAGGGATAACAGCTACAAACTAAAGAGGGTAGAGTTAGATTAGACATTAGGAAGAAATTGTTTCCTGTGAGGGAGATGAGGCCCTGACACAGGCTGCCCAGGGAAGCTGTGGCTGTCCCCTCCCTGGCAGTGTTCAAGGGCAGGTTGGATGGGGCTTTGGGCACCCTAGGCTAGTGGAGGGTGTCCCTGCCCATAACAGGGGGGTGGGACTAGATGAGCTTTGAGGTCACTTCCTACCCAAACCATCCTCTGATTTTAACAGTTTTCCTGTTCTTTAACAGAAATGGCCATCTTCTCAAATCACAGTCACTTCTATGGTAGCTAAAACAATAAAGTTTGGAATCCAAAATTTAAGTTCTTTCTAATACTGATTATCTCCAATTTTGCATTCGCAGCAGAACATTCAGAACTGTAAATATCATTATTTCTTTTGCTCCCGAGCAGAACTCTGGATTTTACTTGACTTTCACCTTGATAGAAAGAGGTAAAATTTAAAAATTTACTAAAATGTTAAGAACTTTGTGCTCCTTTTTGATGCAGTGCACAGCAGGTGATTCTACTTAAAAGCTTTTGCTTCTTGTGCCTCCATGCTGTGCAAGGCAGTTGTTACCATAGATTTCTACTCAAGTTCTCTCCATCTTCACCGACCAGAAACAACAAAAAAGATTCACTTGTCTATCTTTGAACACAGGATAGGAGAAGAATCTGAAACCAGTATTTTGGAAAAAAGACAATGGTTAATATAGATGAGGTTCAGCAACAAAACTTTATAGTCAGTTCTAGTACCGAAGCAAACTGCACACTCAAGAGGAGAAAACAAATACAGAAGCTCACAGAAAGAGATATTAAGTACAATAACTAGAAGACTAGGACAAATAGACTAGAAAAATCTTCCCAATTTGACTTGATATAGAATTAAATTTAACCACTAATGTGGGAGCAGGAGGGAAGGGAACATTCATTATTTTAAGAAAGCAATCACTGAGTAAAGCAGTACAGAGAGATGACATCCACTGCCTGAAGGAGCCAGTGATCTAAGTCAGAATGACATCACAGGTCAATTTTGTATCTTTCTATTTGCAAACAAGATCTTTATGTGAACTAGCTCCTCTTAATCCAAAAACTCTCTGATTAAAACAAATCCACTCACAAACATACACCAGGGCAGAGTGTAAAATGCTTACCACAGTGGGAACGTAATCCTGTGTAGGGGTCTAGGTGTACAAAACTAGTATTGGGGGTCGTTGGCTCGGGGGGTTTGGTTGGGGTTTTTTTGTTTCTTTGTTTTATGTAACTGTAAGTAGGTTTTTTTCCAAATATATTACATTCCTCTGCAATGTCTTTGACTAATAATTTCTAGCTGCACTCTGCTGCACTAGGTGCTCAATTGTATTATTATTCCAGAAAAGTGTTGTAAGCATGTTAAACTAGAAAGGAATGGCTTTGCTTTCCTCAGGTAGGTGAAAACTTGCTTTTGCAGTATCTGTTAATTCATTTTCCAATATTTAGAAAAGTAAATATTTTTACTCCCCATATTAGAAAACATAAAATCTATTCTTCCAGTAAAATTGACTTATATTTATATTATTGAAAACTACAACACCTTAGAGAACTAAGGAGTCTCTGTGACAATGTAGATATTAGATGTGCTCCTTCCTACCTATTAAACTCTTCTTCATCACCACTCACGGTGCTTCTCTCCATTTATGTGATACCACCTCCTTGGAGGCCTTTTTAACTTCCCTGGGAGAAAGTTTTTTTACCTTCTTATATATTCTGAAAAAACAGATGATTTACTAGATGTACCTGCAACACAGATTTCCTACCTTCTCAGACAGACAAAGCTTTATTCTTGAAAAAGGTCATCTTGGAGACAAGTTCCACCTTTATTCAAAATAATGCAAATTTAGTATTCACAAACCCCCTGAGACATCTTAGTGAAGAAATTAAGAAAAAAACACATATTAAATCTGGGAAGCACATATTTAAACAAGGGAAGCTCCTTGCTTCTCATACTCAGCAGATTTGCTATGCACAATCTGACATGAGTCCTGTCAAGGCTTCATCTTCCTGTATCCCCTCATATTGAAGCTTATGCTCAAGAAGAAAACCTACTGATTGGGCAACATCAGCTCTTCTAACTAATTAGTTAGCAATTTCCCCAGACAGTGACCCCAGGTTTAATCTCTCCTTTCTGCTAGGATTTAGCTATATTGAATCCAGCTTGCAAATTCAAACCCCCAACCTAGGTCAAATCTGAAGCAAGCAGTGTCTCTCCTGTCTCACGACAGGGCATGCAGTTGAGGAGCTGCTGTGTTGACCCTCAGCTCCACAAGAACTTGGGGCTCCTTTGAACACCACGGATTCAGCTCACCTTCCATCAGTGCATACCACACTGACAGGAGGGTGTACTTAGAGCTCTCGTTTCACATTCAGAGGCAAGACTTGACACAGCACCTTCCCTAAGATGTCATTTACTGGTACCTATTCATAGCCATTTACAAACTGGAAAACTTGTCCACCTGAGGAAACAAAATCAAATTCATTTTGGGATGGAAGGAGCGAGAATCCTCCCAATGGATCATTTCAGTGAGTAGCTGCATGGGGGCTTTTACCAGCAAGACACAGCACACAGGTCAGCACTGGTTCACAAAAGGTGTGTGTTGTCATCCCATAAGCACACCACAGTGCTCTCTGCTTGACAAGGCGAAGCTGTGCACTGCTGCTCACTCAGACATTTGCCTCTCTTCAACCATCTAGAATCTGTTCTCTTCCCAATAAAGGGTATTTCTATTTTTGGGCCATGTTCTATTTTAATAGTTATTAATTTTTAAACCAGAAATTACAGTACTGTGCTGTGAGTATAGTGCTAGATTCTGGATCACTACCTTTGATGAACTAAAAACTGCCAAACTCACATTTCAATAGACCACTAATTGTTTCTTGAGAAGCTTGGGTCTTTTTATTCCACATACATATATATATATATGTATAAATCAGTTTGCATGTGTGTCTGCCTAGATATTCACATGTATATAACTGCATGCAAAAGCTTATATACTGAAGTCCATACATAAGAAGATTTGAGGTACTTATTCCTGATAAACATGAAAAATATGGTTGGAGCAACACAAAAATCTTCCTTCTCTTGACTGATGTAAAACCAGTGTTACAGAAACTGATCTCAAAAGTGTTTTGTGTATCTATTCAACTTCGCTCTTCTAGAAATTGGCATCATTCTAGACACACACATTGGCACAGAGGATGCTACAGCCCCTTCAGTCCACTAGACCTCCTAAATCAGCAAACAGGTTTTGTGTACCTTGCAAACCTTTACAATTTGAAGAGAACCCCCCCATAATCAAAAAACAAACCCAAACTACACTAATTTCTGTTTCAGTCTTAAAATAATAAAAAGAGTGGCTCAAGACACTGACAATCACATGAATATGTCAGAATACTTTATTAACCCCTTCAAATAGGAGGAGATGCATTTTCCAACTAGAACAAAATGGTCATCCTCTTATCAGGGGGTTTGGAGTATTGCTCCACTTTTAGGAGGTTTGCCCTAGAAAATTCCACATGCTACCAATACCAGAACCCATCCACAAAAATAATATATCAAAACAGGAGTGTTTTAAACAGTTACAATATTTTGCACAAGCTAAACATGTCAGAAGCTTGAAGGCTACCAGAGCATGCACAATCTACGTACTCCTGACAAAAGCCCTTCCATGTATTTTAAGAAACTATATTCATATATTGAAAAAGTAAAATAACAAAAAACCTCAAAAACCATGTGAAATATAAAATATTTGAGGTCATACACACAAATGGGTATAATGAACGGTTGGTGGTCATATGCATGTATAGTTAGACACAAGATTAATTATCTCACAGAAAACAAATGGGTGATATATTGACTTTAAGGGAGCAAAAGAAGCTCCCTTATCAATTAACACATTAATCTGACCCTGGCACAGAAGTGATGGACATTTACTGTTGCCTTTACTAGAAAATATGCTTGCTGTCTGTTCATGTCCCAGTTACAGTATCCACGTAACAGAGTAGAAAAATGGCACCTTACAAAGTTATGGCTATTCAGCACCAGCATCCATTTTCTTTACAATGAACCCCAAACTTTATCCAACGGATAATAAACGCAGATTGGACAGGCTAGTAAGTTACTATATGCCACTGAAATTGCAACAAGACAAACACTAGTAATTTCCCCAGTGAAATATAATCAAAAGAGAAGAGTCAACAGTAGGTCTCTTGTAGCTTACCCACTCAGAAACGAGCAGACTACCAAATTAACTTAATTAGAGAAGGCTCTGGGAAGACCTTATAACCATCTTCAAGTACCTGAAGGGGCATACAGGAAAGCTGGGGAAGGACTTTTCCAGGGTGTGTAGTGATAGGAGGAGGGATAATGGTTTTAAACTGGAGCAGTGTAGGTTTAGATTAGACATTAGGAAGAAGTTTTTCACTCTGAGGGTGGTGGATCACTGGCACAGGTTGCCCAGAGAGGTGGTGGAGACGCCACCCCTGAAGGCATTCAAGGTCAGGCTTGATGAAGCTCTGAGCAACCTGATCTAGTGAAGTTGTCCCTGCTCAGGGGGGTGGACTAGATGACCTTTAAAGGTACCTTCCAACCTAATGCATTCTATGATTCCATGCATCCTGTAAATGGAGAAGTGATGTAAACCACCCTTCTCGGCCTTCCCTCCTCACTCAGTTTGCGTTAGCCCTGACAGTCTGCAGTATGAAGTCTGTTTCCAACTCTTGGCATCAGTACATATATGCCTGACAAAAATAGGGGAGTGGTTAAGACTCTTCTAGAGCCTTAAACCCTTCATGTAAAAGATGGATCCAGACAGGCAGTTTGAACGCATCCTGAATTACTTAAAAACCCAAAGGGTCCAAGTGAGAGAAAGCAAACCAAAAAACCTCATATCAACAAGCAGCTATCACTGTAATAACTGCTGCCAACATAATTTAGTACTCTGTCCTTTACCAGCTGCTCCCAAAATAAGACAAATTAAGGGATAATACTCTTTTTAAAAAATAATCAAATTTCCAATTGTGGAGTCGCCATCCCTGGAGGTGTATAGATGGACTCCTTAAGGACGTGATCTAGAGGTGGACTAGTCAGGGTTAGGCTATGGTTGGACTTGATGATCTGAAAGGGTCTCCTCCAACCCAGGTGATTCTATGATTCTAAAAGAGCATCAGTAATCATATTTAGGAAATACACTTTTTTTCCTGAAAATATTTTTTGGGTAATGCCAAAGCTTAACCAAAATTCCATCAGCTGAACTCCTCTCACATCTCCTGCTGTTAGCAGCATGGCCTGATGCCACTCAATAGGCACTCTCCAAACAGGCAGATGTGAAAAAACTCACCAGCCTTCAGTACTGTAAAGGTCACATGAGATGAGCAAGCTCATTTGTGTGGTCTCTAAAAAGAGTTGCAAAAATAATAGTCACTAAATTATCCTTTGAGTATTACTCAAACCTCAGCACAGTAGATACTGCTTGTAAAATCTCTCACTAAAAAGTTCAGTGTTGCTAAATTGTAATTTGTTCTGACAACTGATCTTTGGATCCCTCTTAGCAACCATACTCCTACCCAGAAGCCTTTTTGGCAAGAGCATGAACACAGATCCTAACTGCTATCTATATATGATTATTCCTCGATGAAGTTAACGTCATGCATTTCCTAATGAACATGGAGCAGATATTTGATCTTGTGCACACTCTGTCCTATTTGGAAATATTTAACAATATTTCGGACAGTTACATTCTCAGCTGAGTTACATCACTACTTCTGAGTTCAGCTCATTTTGTGCACAAGGTACATTAAGAGATAACTGAAAACAAACCCTATGATATTTGTTTGTAGATACAATGGTGACACAGATCAGATTAATTTTCTAACTTCTGTTGTGTAGGAGATGCTGAAAAACCCACAACTACTGACAACACTTGAAAACAACCAGTGACAGATACCAAATTTTCTCCACAGTCTTTAAACCAGTTTCAGCTGGGTAGAAACCAATCTTGGTGATAAATGTCACAGAACCATGTGGTTTGGGTTGAAAGTGACCTTAAATATCATCTAGGCCAACCCCTTGCCCTGGGCAGGGGCATCTTTCCCTAGACAGACCAGGTTGTTCAGAGCCTCATTCAACCTGACCTTGAACTCCACCAATGATCCACAACTTCTCTGGGCATGATGGGGCATCCGCAATTACTTAGCACCAATATTTTCACCTTTACACTGGCCACAACATGCCTTGAACTAGTGATGGCTGGTTGAACAGCTATCACTCACTATATCAAACTCACTTCAGTATACCAATCGGCTTTACCACTACCAATTAGAAACCTAAGACAGCAAAACCAGTGACCAGTTTTCATGTGACTGCAGTGCAATTTTACCTATTTCTTACTCCCAGGAGCAGAAAAACACACTAGCATGATTAAGGGGGTAAACTGTGGTTAAAGATCAGAAGCCAGCAAACCCACAGCCAGCCCCACAGCTCCTGAAGATAACCACTGTACAAGACTAACGAGCTGAAAACACAACTTTGCTTGCATTAAAGCTGCAAGGGGTTGCACAGAAGAGTCTTCCTACGTTATAAATGCTTCTGCATTTAAAAATAGGAAGTGGTGTTGCACTTAACTTTTCAGCAAGTCATAATGGCATACAGTCAATCATTTTTCTGGAGTTGATCATCTTGTCCACACTAGTGATGTCCTAAGTATTGCTAACAGAACAAAAGGAATGATCTTCATTTAAGAAACAAAGAGTATTTTGCACCTGTGCTCTCCCAAACCCCTCCTCATGCTTTTTTCAAAGTCCAGTGGAAATACATTGCTTTGAACGTATCAGCTACCAAATACCATCCTACCAAAGCTTTTTTTCCCAGCATACAAATATACAGGTCCATAGAAATAGTATATAAACAAAATTGACATCGAGGGTGAGGTTGAGTGCACCCTCAGCAAGTTTGATTATACCCAGCTAAGGGTGCAGCTGACACACCAGAAGAACAAGATGTCATCCAGAGGGACCTGGACAGGCTGGATTGTGAGCCCAGGTGAACCTCATGAGGTTCCACAAGGCCAAGTGCAGAGTCCTGCATCTGGGTTGGGGCAATCCTCATCATCAATACAGGCTGGGAGATAATGTGATAGAGAGCAGCCCTGCAGAGAAAGACTCAGGGTGCTGGTGGATGAGAAGCTTAAGATGAACTGACAATGAACACTCACAGCCCAGAAGGCCGATCCTGGGCTCTATCAAAAGCAGCGTGACCAGCAGGTCAAGGGAGGGGATTATGCCTCTCTACTCCACTCTTATGAGAGCCCATCTGGAGTACTGTATCCAGTACTGGTCCCCAGTACAAGATAGACATGGAACTGTTAAAACACGTCCAGAGGAGGGCCATGAAGATGATTAGAAGGCTGGAGCACCTCTCCTATGAAGACAGGCTGAGCATTGGGGTTGTTCAGTCTGGAGAAGAGAAGGCTCCAGAGAAACCTTATTGTGGCCTTCCAGTACCTGAAAGGTGCTTATAAGAGTCCTATAAGAAAGCTGGGAAGGGTCTGTTTACAAAGGCATGGAGTGATAGGATGAGGAGGAATAGTTTTAAATTGGAAGGGGCTAGATTTAGATTGTATATTAGGAAGAAATTCTTCACTGTGAGGGTGGTGAGGCCCTGGCACATGTTGTGTAGGGAAGTGGTGGCTGTCCCCTCCCTGGCAGTGTTCAAGGCCAGGCTGGATGGGGCCTTGAGCAGCCTGGTCTAGTGAGAGTTGTCCCTGCCCATGGCAGGGGAGTTGGGACTAGATGATCTGTAAGGTCCCTTCCAGCCCAAACCATTCTGCAATTTTTTGGGTAAATTTTCATTGAAATCACTTGTAACTTGATAACCCAAATACATAAATTCCAAACAAAAAAGCTTATATGCAAAAGGCTTAACTAAATACAATTCAAAACCCAAAATAGAACAGAATTATTTATTTTCTAGAACAGTAAAAAAAAATACATCAGAAGACAGCAAACAGCTGAGGTAAGGTCTTGCAAAAGGAAGGAAATTTAAGAGAAGACGGCATGCAAACAGCATAAACACAAATGCACTACCTGGAAGTGCCAGCAGATAGATTTATTAGAAAGAAATGTGATTCTCAGCAACGTGAATTGGAACAAAGCACAAAAGTCTCCGGAGAATTGCTCCCACCCACCATATCTGGCTGTAAATTTCATTAAAAGGAGAGTTCCTCAGTCACTCCACCAGAGCTAAATACCACAAAATATTTTCCTCCTGGGTTAACCCTTCCCTTTCTTCCTCCTCTGAAACCACAGAATATTCTGAAGTGTGCTCTGTATTCAATCTGTTCTGCCAGGAACGCACAGGTATCCGCCGGTCAGGAAGGGATGATGCGCTACATCCAGACTCGTGACTTAGGATTTTTAGCACATTTCAGGCAGCAAAATTCACAGATTCGATGAATATTACAGAAGCTCAAAATAAAGTACTCAGCCATTGCCAACCTCATGGTGGTGTTGCAATTACACAGCAAACTTCACCTCCAACTCTGTAAATTTCAGTTGGCATCATTACTTGTCAATATATGATATCAGAGATATGGAGGACATCAGAAACACATGCATGGTAGATTGGAGCATTTCAAAACATTACTGCTACTATTACAAATGCCTTTTTCTTTAAAAAAATTGCATCACTGGGAAGGGAGGGGTATGGTCCCTTGAGAACAGAACCAACCCATGCTCCTTCTCCTCTTAAACCCTAAAGAAGTAGTTAAATGCACAACTGCGATATTCCCTTTCAGAGTTATTCTGTTCAGAGGGAAAAAGCAGGTATATTAATGCATTAAAACTGTTTTATATATTAAAAAAACCCTAAAAAATTTAATTGTGTCTATATGTTCCAAGCTGCACAAAACCAAAAAAGAAACAACCAAACCCCCAAAAAAAGGAAAAAAAAGCGGGAGGGGTATATTTCCATTACAACACAGACCTTGAAGCATCTGGGAATACTGCTTACAGCTCAGTTTGATTTTGTTATCAGACTGCTATGATGACAGGCTCAAGACTTCCCCTTACATCACATTTAACCTGTCACCAGCACCACTTACTATGAAAATTGGATGACCAGCTAGGAGAATCTATTACCATTTAATCCTTCTTATAGTGTATGATGTAAACTGACACTACAGGATAACAACAAAAAAAAAATCTAGAAACACTCTAGAAATAAGCACATATTCCATTTATTTGTTTTTAAGGTGGAAGTTAAAATGGAAATAAGAAACTGTACAATATCCAACTGGAGTTGTGTTTCTGATCATTATTATTAGACTTTGGCAAGAGATTACTTACAAAATGCACAAAAGAGGTTTCGAGTCTCAAATGCAAAAGAGCATAATTCAGTTGTGAAGCATTAGACTTAATGTTGAATTTCAATGCCATGGTCTTTGATGCAAGCATTCTCTGAACATATTTAGCTTTACAGAGGAAATTACAGAAAATGAAACATAACTGGGAAAGTAAATTCTAAAATTTTAATAATAGTCTCATCTAAACCCCTCTATCTTCTCCTACAATGTCTTTCATTTCTTTTGACCAATGTACAAATCTAGTATAAATGTACATTAGAAAACTACGATGTGCATCTTTACACTGACACAGAAAGCCAACAGATGGCTAAAAGAAATACAGTCAAAAAACCTAAACCATAAATGTGTGCAATGAGTATTAATTAAAGCTTATATATCATTACAAAACAGAATAATTCTGTACACAATTTAAGGCCAGAGTGAGATCTGCTTTCTCAATATACAAATAAAATATGAGAAGGGATATCCAACCTAAAGCAAAGACTGATCATAGAATCACAGAATGGCATGGGTTGGAAGGGACCCCAAGGATCATAGAGCTCCAACCCCCCTGCCACAGGCAGGGACACCAACCTCAGGCCTGGATCTACACAAGGTTGCCCAGGGCCCCATCCAACCTGGCCTTGAACACTTCCAGGGATGGCGCATCCACCACCTCTCTGGGCAGCCTGTTCCAGCACCTCACCACTCTCTCTGTGAGAAACTTCCCCCTAATATCTAATCTGAACCTTCCTTCTTTTAGCTTTAATCCATTCCCCCTTGTCCTGCCATTTTCTACCCTTTTAAAAAGTCAATTCCCCTCCTGTTTGTATGCTCCCTTCAGGTACTGAAAGGCTGCAATTAGGTCCCCCTGCAGCCTTCGCTTCTCCTGGCTGAACAAGCCCAGCTCCCTCAGTCTCTCTTCGTAGGGGAGGTGCTCCAGCCTTCTAATCATCCTCATGGCCCTGCTCTGAACCCTCTCCAACAGTTCTACTGATAATTTAGCTAGATTCTCCTCAGTCAATTTTGAAGATTCTGGCACACCTTGTGACCACTGGCAAGCTGGATGAGTCTATAAAGGGCTTTCTGACTTACATACAAATGCATAAGCTATAGCAATCTATCAAGGGTGAAAGGAAAGGCCATAATGACAACACTGAGAGTGCAAAGGTAACCTTCATCGTTTGCCCCAACTGGGTACATGACCTGATAAAGTGATGCTGGCAGCACAGAAGCTACCACTTCATCTCCCATAGGAAGGACACTTTAAAAACAATGCTGATTTTAAAGGCACTGTTTTAAAGCTACAACGAAACTTAAATGAATTTAGCAGTATCTCCAGTATGTTAGGAAACTACTTAGTTCACAGCATTGTTTAACATAGTATTGTGGTTGGTAAAAATAGTCCTATGCCATTCCTCTTTTCAGACTGTATTAGAGAACAGATGCCCTTAGAGAATATTCTATAATTTTTCTTAACAATATAAAGCTTCAGACATAATTTACAGCCAAGATCCTAAGCAGAACTAAATTACACTAGAAACAACTTCCTTTAAAATACTGTCAGATATAAAAAAAGCTGCACTGTATTCCATTTAAAAAGTGTAACTGATTCATAGGCTTAACTGAATATTGTTAATATAAGTACTGCCACATTTATAGCACAAGTGCACAGTTGTGTTACCAGCTGAACAAATTACAGTTTTGTTAAGGAGTACTTAACTGCTAACGAGGGAAAAAAAATAAATCTCAATTTTATGACACTTTTCAATTACATTGTTTAATCATTTTGGGAGACACTGCATAGCTCGTGCATATCAGCAAATAGAAGAATTTTCAGGAAGGAAAAGCCTTAGGAATAAGCTAGGAGAGAACTGACTGAGGACCTGGGTTTTCTAAAGAATGCAAACGTCCCAGATTCAAAAGCAAGAATTAATCAGCCAAAGATTACAACTCCCCAATCTACACAGCACTTAAGTAGAAGGTTCAAGTTCAGTGGAGGTAGAGAAGATGCGCAGTCATCCTCCTCTTCTTCAAGCTAGCGCTTAAAACTCTTGCTGACACTTGTGCTAGACTCCCAGGTGTACACCCTGCTCAGTATCAAATAATCGTGCAACAAACTCTGCTCTATAAAATCTTAATTCAGTGACTTTTTGTCCAAGAAACCATGGGTTTTGTACATTAAGTGCTATATAGTAATTCATAGACATAACGAACCTTAAACACAGCGGCAAGTATTAACTTCTTGGAAACCAACAGTCTTGCTCTACTAAAGGCAACAGCAGTTTATTTGCTAAGAGCCATAATCAAGCAGCAGCTATTGACTTGGAGTTAACCGAAAAATAAAAGCAGTAACACACCTTCAAAATGCTCCGTTTGGCATTTCTTTGTGATATTATATATCGTATAGGAAGTAGGTTTTCAGTCTGCTTTCTCTTGTCCCCTCCTTTGGAAGAGGCATTCCTACATCAGTTCAGATAAAAGCCCTTAAGTAAGTAGTAGCTGTAACACGTGGGTCCCTGGGCCTTGTCCTCTGCAAGGAGCAGCAAGGAAGGTGAAAGCGGATTCAGCTTCAGTAAATAATCAAATAGCATTTCCCACAATATTAGCTAGAATATAAATCAAAAACACTTGGGGCACAACAAAATTTGGAAATACCACTTCTGCACACAGTAAGAATCAGAAGACACCAGTGAGAAGAAAATACTGTCAGGGTTTGGCTTTGTTCATTGTTTTGCCCAGGTGTCCAAGAAAGCCAATGGCATCTTGGCTTGTATCAGGAACAGTGTGGCCAGCAGGTCCAGCAGGTCCAATGCCCCTGCACTCGGCATTGGTGAGGCTGCACCTCAAATACTGTGTCCAGTTTTGGGCCCCTCACTACAAGAAAGACATCAAGGTCCTGGAGCATGTTCAGAGAAGGGTAACCAGGCTGGTGAAGGGGCTGGAGAGCAAACCTTATGAGGAGAGGCTGAGGGAGCTGGGGAAGTTTAGCCTGGAGAAGAGGAGGCTGAGGTGAGACTTTAATCACTGTCTATAATTATCTGAAAGGAGATTGTAGAGAGGTGGGTGTTGGTCTCTTCACCCAAGAGACAGGTGATAGGATGAGAGGGAATGGCCTCAAGCTGCACCAGGGCAGGTTCAGATTAGACACTAGGAAAAAATTCTTCACTGAAAAGGTTATGGGGCATTGGAACAGGCTGCCCAGGGAGGTGGTTGAGTCACCAACCCTGGATGTATTTAAAAGACGGGTAGATGAGGTGCTCAAGGATATGGTTTAGCATAGGACAGGTATAGTTGGACTTGATGATCTCAAAGGTCTTTTCCAACCTACTGATTTTGTGGTGGTTTTTTGCTTGGTTTTGTGTGTGTTGTGCCGTTTTTATAGGGTTTTTTTGCAGGGGTGGGGTGTTTGGTTTCTATGGATTTGATTTTTTTTGTGGTTTTCTTTTTTAAAAAAAAAGCAGTTTTACAGCTGAAGAGGATATATATCACTTCAAAAAAGTACAGGCTGGCAACATTCTTCTCTAAAATGAGGCATGTAATTTATGATTCAGGACTAAGAGAGGCATTTAGGAAAGCTAATGAAAACCAAGACTGCTACCACGGGGTAACAAGAGTGCATGGACATAGCTGATCATTACCATGTAGCTTTTCATTCTTCTATAATATGTAACTAGAAAATATAGGTTACACTTAAACATAGGACAAAGCAATGGTATAGCTTATAACCCACCCTAAAGAGAGGTAACTGCATAATAAAGTATATTTAAATGGAAACCAAGTTATTCCTATTTTAGTCAAATTTTTTTTTTTTTACCTACGCGATCCCTGCCCACAGCACAAAATTAAATTTATCTGAAAGTTACCTCTATTTTCAAAGACAATGTATTAATTCCAACTCATTCTAAAAGTTGTGTAAGCTAATCCTAATGGGGATGCAGCTAGTGCTTCAATAACATTAACATATCAACATCATCCTAAAGATACTCAAGAAGCTCACACAACTGATGAATGATTTTACATAAAAACCAGACAGAGGTACTAGAACAACAGCAGATTAATAGGCTGCAGTAGTTTAAATAACAGCACAGTAGTTCTCACAAAGTTGCAAAAAAGAAACTATGAATAGAACAAACTAAACATAGTTCCATTTTGTGAATACTTTCACTTAGCCAAGAAGATAGTTTCTTAATTAAAAAAAAAAAAAATCTGCAGCTTCTTCATTGTATTTTTAATAAAAAATTAAAGCCTCCAAATGCAATTTCACTCTGTGGAGGCACATCAATGAAGATGGATTTTTCTCCTTTTCCTTAGGAAATAGCAACCATTTCCCTGTTTCAAGTGTCTGTAAAATACAATAGATGTCTTATATGCTAAACATATGCCTATGGTTATAAGATTCTCTTCAGAACACAGAATGAATGTATAGAAAAACAGTGAGGCATAGCATGAAAATTTGCACAGGAAAGATGAAATGGTTAAGCAAATGAAGGTTAAAATCAGTAACATTCCACATTCCAGTTGTTATGACCAGGAGCAGCAGGTATCCCTGCAGGTTTTTGTGGAAAGCCCAAGTGCTCAGTGCTCTACAGAACCTGAAAAGGCAGTTTCCCTGTTTCCCCTTGCTAAGCACGCAGTGCCTCTACCTCCTCTGTACCAGCACATCAGTGTTCAGAAAATTAGGTAAGATGAAAGCTGCCCTTTTCCCTGAGTTATGGCCACCACAAAGGAGGATGGCTACTACATCTCCTTTCAAGAGATGCACAAATTTATACCAGATTAAAATTGCCATATGACCATAACCGGAGAAGACAGATGATATTTAGCATTCCAGCTACACAGAGATCTGTTCAGTCCCAGCTGCATCCTTGCAATCCACCTACTTTTGATGGATGAAGATACACTTTGAGACTGTAAAACTTGGATCCTTAGAAACCAACTCTGAAAAAGCAGCAATATTCATGCATGTAGGAGTTAAATTCCGTTTTCTCCTTTGCCAGCAGAGGTGACTCAGGCTACAGATTTCCTTTTTTTAATCTCACATTCTCTATCTTGATTTAAAAAGTTATATCCTTCAGAGCCTCAGTCAACTATTTAAACTACAGTAACTAACTGGAGTTCTTATGCCTTTTCTCATGATCTTTACGACTGTGTAAACCATCATTGAAGTATGGACAATTACTGCATTTGACAATACTAATCAAGCAAAATCTGAAGAGCACTTTATGCAACTTTCAGGGCACTGTATTATTAACTCTCTAGTTTAAATACCTCCTACTACTTTTAGAAGATGACCATTTATCTACACCTCATATTACTCCAAGCAAGCAGCATTTTCTCTCAGCATGCTTCTCACTTAGGCAGAAGGCATTTAATAAAGGTGAATGTAGCTCCAAAAGCCAGGAGCTGGCATGCACAGAGAACTAAACATAAAGAAACACCCAAGTGGTGCAACAGAAGTTGTAGGAATTGACAACAGCTTTTCCAGAAATACTTTGACAGGTGATCAGGCCCAGTCAGCACAGGTTCAGAAAGGGCAGGTCCTTTCTCTAGGAAAGAGAAGCTGGCAGCCCGTGGCTTGGATGGACATATGCTTCACTGAGTGAAACACTGTCTGGACAGTCAGGCACAAAGGGATGTAGTAAACAGAGTTAAATCCAGCTGCAGGCGGGTCACCAGCGGTATTTCCCAGGGCTCAGTGCTAGGGCCAGTTCTGTTTAATGTCTGTCAATGACATGGATGAGGGATTTGAGTGCGCCCATTCAAATTTGCAGATGATATGAAGATTGGTGGGAGTATTGATCTGCCAGAGGGTAGGCAGGCTCTACAAAGAGACATGGACAGGCTGGATCAATGTGCTGAGGCCAACTGCATGAGGTTCAACACAGCATAGGGCCGTGTCCTGCGCTTCAGTCATGACAACCACATGCAAAGCTACAGGCTTGGAGAGGAGTGGCTCAAGAGCTGTCTGGAGGAGAGAGACCTAGCTGGCTGAATGTGAGCCAGCAGTGTGCCCAGGCCAATGGCATACTGAACTGCATCAGGAACAGTGTGGCCAGCAGGAGCAGGGAAGTGATCCTTCCCCTGTACTCACCACTAGTAGGGCCGCTCCTGGAGTATTGTGTCCAGTTTTGGGCCCTTCACAACAAGAAGGACATTGAGATGCTTGAGCATGTCCAGAGAAGGGCTACAAAGCTGGTGAAGGGTTTAGAAGACAATTCTTATAAGGAGGGGCTGAGGGAGCTGGGATTGTTTAGTCTGGAGAAAAGGAGACTGAGGGGAGACCTCATCTAAAAGGAGGTTGTAGTGAGGTTGTTCTCTTCTCCCTGGTAGCTAGTGACAGGGCAAGGGGAAGTTTAGGTTAGATATTAGGAAAAATTTCCTTACTGAAAGGGTTGTCAGATATTGGAACAGGCTGCCCAGGGAGGTGTTTGAGTCATCATCCCTGGAGGTGTTTAAAAGAAGAGTAGATGTTGTACTTGGTGACATGGTCTAGAGTTGGACCTAGTAGGGCTGGATAGACTGACAGTTGGACTCGATGATCTTGAAGGTCTTTTTCAACCAAAACCATTCTACAATTCCATGGTTTCCCTTTCACAGAGTGGTCGCTTCAAAAGTCCTACCTGTTCCTCCTCATTACCTAAGACAGCAGGCACAACCCTTCAGATCTCTGCAGAACAGATACAGCAGGCACCAGCTGCATCCCTGGAGAAGAGCACATGGCAAGACAGAGGCTAGGAACCCTGCCTGACCTCGGAGGCCTATAAAAATCCCTAATGGCAAAGAGAGAGGGATGTTCAATGGCTGAACACAGTCTATTGCAACACAAAGGGTAGAGAACTTTAAAGAAATCAGCAGGTAGGAGACTCAAAAAATACAAAGTGGAAAGGCACAGTGCTTTGTACCACCTATGGCAAGCTGTAGAAATCCTTGCAGATCTGAGAATTTTAAGTACTCAAAAAAAGGTGATATATTCAAAGAAAAGCAATTCACATGGCTAGGAAATATAAATTTAACACCTTTGTTCTCTCATAGCCTGAGCTGCAAGTTACTGGAGACAGAGAAGCTGTACTGGAGAAGGTATCCCTACATCTTTGCCCTTTTCCTATGCTGTTGCCTTGTCACATGCTGTTGGTGACGTCAGAGAAGATCCTAGTACAGCTGTTCTACTCACTAATGGTATTTCTGTTATGTAAGCTGCAATGAGAAGGAATTCATCAGTAGATAGATAACCATATATGCACAATACCAAGCAACAGACAAACCTCAGTAAAACACTGTAAAAAAACCTCCGAAAGCTCTGACGAAAACTAGGACAATTTTTCCTCTTCCCTCACTGAGCTTTTGTCTTCTGCAGATCCGAGTATCAGCTGTCATCGCAAAGCCCAAAAAAGCTATTTACATAGAGAAGGGGAAGACTTTCTGAAAGGCTTAGCAATAATTAAGTAGTAAAATATTAAAAAGTATGTTCACTTCACCAATGAAACATTTCACACATTCTGGTTTTTAAATATATATAGCCCTTAGACATTAGCCTACATTTCACAGATTATATTGATACACTCTAGCAAAATCAAATGATTAAACTTTAAAATGAAACAATTTGTTCAAATTTCTTTTGTATATTTTACAGTATGTCTTAAACTCAGAAGAGAAAAAGAGCTGATCTTGTTTCCTGTATAGATTGAGGAATGGTTGTTTTTACAGCCGTAGAAAAAGCTGTGATTTATTGCCAGCCTTAACAAGGACGGCCCTAAACCTACCAAGACCGAAAATCATTTAACTTCTCTAGATTATTCCAGAACACCCAGTCTTTATGCAGTGAATGGAAATTTACTAAGGCATCTAATTGAAACACTGAAAGTATAAAGCCTTTTCAAAAAGCCATTTTGTTTTGATAAAATCCATAATCCTTTACAGAAAAAATGAAGTGACTGTTATTAATCTAGCCCCTGGCCTTTAAAGAATAACATTTTCAGTATAGATTTTCTTTATACACACACACTGTTTTGGAAAGAATCTTGGTGCATCAGGCACTGAAAAAACCCCACCATGCAGAGTTCAGGCCCTTACCAATCTCCTTACCAAGGATGCTATCAAGATATGCTGCATTTGACAAGTATCTACCTTGAAACAGAGTGTTTTGACAAGAAGAAAACAACCAAAACGAACCAGACAAACCACAACAAAATTCAGTTTACATCAGAGGTTTGGATTAAATTGAGGGTAAGAAGAGACGTGGTAGTGATGCTACATTTAAGTCAAAAGGTCTTGATTGAATTACAACAACTTTTATGGAACTCCAGCTCAAAACATCCCTGTTCATAAACCAGTGGAGCAGCATACCAAGCCAAATATCCCTGGGTGCTGTTTCTGCACTCCTTCTATAAGCATCTATTTCTCACCTTGGTTAGAGACAGCTACGGGCTGAGCAAGAAAAGCTAGTCACATTCCCATGACCATAAATCTTTCATTGTGAATTCACAAGAGAATATTGTAGGATCCTATTTTTTGTCCAGGCTTATTACAAGTTACCAGTAGGCAGCTAGAAAGGAGTAAATCCTACACCTGGCAACTGCAGCCTTTCAGAGCTTTCATGAACATCGCATTGTGGGGCTCTCTGGAAGCTAGCGCTGCACAGAATGCTAAGGGCTGTATTTGAGCAGGGCTGAAGGCAGGACACAAATAGAATGGGGCAGCAGCAAAGGAAGCTGTGTGCAACGATGCAAAAAAAAAAAAAATCCAATTGCTGATTTGTATTCTGCCTGAATAGGAGAAAGAAAGTAAGAAAACCTCCAGCTCATTCACATGGGGAATATAAATAGAAGATTCAGTAAAGAACTGCTTTTCTAAGCGTTGGCATTTGGAACATACTCAAATTCTAGTTATATACTGAATAATCATAAAAGGCAACACTTGTTAATCACAAAATTGGAGAGTTCCAAAGTTTGGCAATAGACTGATTTAAAGCCAATGTTACATACAGTTTGTATAATATACATAAATAGAACTCAGAGTTAAAGACACATAATACAGTAGGTGATGGCAACTGCGGGTAACTATCTTCCATGCTGGATGTGATTGTATGGTACATTTCACAATAGTTATACAAAGATGAAATACAGAGCTCGAGGACCATAAACAAGGGATTATTTTACAAACATTCAACTGACAGTCATAGGCACTGAGGAAAAAAATTGGTGTTAAGGAAATAATACAGTGAAGCAAAATAAACAGCACAGTGGAAAAACATTTAAATATACACCACAAAAGAAAAAGATGAAGCTGATTTGCAATCCAGACTCTTTTTATTTGATATTTATTACTTGCAGCTCCCTCTTCAGGGAGGTGCACAAAAACAAAGCCACCATAGAGAACGTGGGAAGGGAACTCCTCCCTAGGTGAATCATTACTCTTGTTCAAAGGAGGAAAAGCAAACAACCAAGCAACCCACACCAGACGTGTTTGTGTGGCTCCACAAAATAAAGGTGTATCTATAGCCACAGGCAGAGCACAGAATTAGGATAGCAACTATAAAGCAAACCCTACTTTATCCACATAAAGTACATTTCAGACAGGTTTACCCTAGACCAGATCTAAACTGCTCTATGCATCAAATGCTCAGCAGCAGTTGGGAGCACTTCTTCCAATTTATTTTCATCCAAAAAGTTATAGCAGACAAAATTGTCTTAAACTGCTCCATGACATGAGACATCATATAGTAAGAGAGATAATTAGGAAATTCACTTCATAACAACACTCATCCTCCAAACTAGATGCGGTGGTTTGACCCTGGCTGGAGGCCAGACACCCACCAAAGCTGCTCTTTCACTCCCCTTTTCAGCTGGACAGGGGAGAAAATATATATTGAGAGGCTCAGGAGTCAAGATAAGGACAGGAAGAGATCATTCCACAATCAGTGTCATGGGCAAAACAGACTCAACACAGAATAAAGCAAAGAAAACTCTCTAATTCATTACACTACACTGCACACCCAGTGACACCAGAGTCAGGTAATGAGAAGTGTGACCAGATCTTAAAGCACCTTCCCCCACCCCTCCCTTCTTAGCAGACTTCACTTTAGTCATGATTTCGCTCCCTTCTTCCCCCACATCATGACATGGGGAGAGGCAGGGACTGGGAGCATGGGGGTTTCAGTCAGTTCCTCACAAGTTGTTTTTCTTCTTAGCCAGGAGGGTGGAGGGGGCGTATGTTGGGGGGTGTATTCCTCACTCACCCTTCCCCTGCTGCACCGTGGGGTCCCAACCACAGGAGACAGTCCTCCATGAACTTCTCCAACATAAGTCCTTTCCCACAGAGCTTCAGCTCTTCACCAGCTGCCCCAGCGTGTGTCACTTCTGCTCTGGTGTGGATCTCTCTCATCTCTGTGTCTCTCTCTCTTCACAGGCTGCAAGTGCTGGCAGGGGCTTGCTCCAATGTGCTCCCAGCATCCCCTGTATGTCTCCACCTGCTCCAGCATGGGGCCTCTCCATGGGTTGCAGGTGGGGTCTCAGCCTTTTCCATGGGCTGTGGGGGACACTCACTCCCACTATGGGTTTCTCCATGGGCACCTTTCTCTCCACCATCTGGGGCACCTCCTCCCCTCCACCTTCACTGACCTTGGTGTCTGCACAGCTCCTTACAGATTCTCACTCCCTTCTCTGGTGGCAAAAAACAGCTGCTTGCGGTTCTTCTTAAACGTGGTTCACAGAGGTACTGCAACCGTCGCTGGTGGGCTTGACCTTGGTCAGCAACAACTCTGGCCTTGAGTCAGCTGGTGTTTGCTCTGTGGGGCCTGCAGGGAGCTTCTGGCTGCTTCTTGCAGGAGCCACCCCTGCAGCCTCCATTCTCCACCAGAACCCAGCCACACAAACTTACAACTGTAACACAGCAAGCAGTGTTGAAAATTAAGACCATTATCAAAGACTTCTTGGTGTCAGGTGAGCCAAATTTTCAGAAGGCAGTAGAGTCAGACTACTCATCCTCCTGTTCTTTCCATTTTCTGCTCATTTCTATACAAAATTTTATCTATTCATTGTTCCTTGACAGTAAGAACTGTTACAGCTAATACTTGCTATACATCAGTAAAGATTTGCTATCTTTAGACACAGATTTTGGTAAATAAACCAATTTTGAATTGAAATCTATAATTTGAATTGAAATCGGTAAAAAAGCATCATTGCCAAGTTGGATATATCCTAAGAGTCTACTATGTACTATTTTAGGCTGAGGAAGTTAGGGTGGTTCAGCTTGGAGAAGAGAAGGCTCTGGGTGGAGCTTTCAGCGGCCTTCCAGAACCTGAAAGATGCGTATACAAAAGCTGGGGAAGAACTGTTCATGGGGGCATGTAGCAGTAGGACAAGGGGTAATGGTTTTAAACTCAAAAAGGGGAGATTTAGGTTGGATATTAGGAAGAAATTTTTCACTCTGAGGGTGGTGGATGACTGCAACAGGTTGCCCAGAGAGGTAGTGGAGGCCCCATCCCTGGACATATTCAAGGTCAGGCTTGATGGGGCTCTGAGCAATCTGATTTAGTAAAGATGTCCCTGATTACTGCAGGGACTAAATGACCTTTAAAGGTCCCTTCCAACCTAACACATTCTATGAGTCTATGATTTTAGCCACATCCAAAAGAAAACAGAGGGAAAAGACAACCATACACACAAACTCCATCTAAATGCACCATGAGGTGCTGATTCCAGTAGCTCGATAAAAATTAAGTTCAAATACAAAGGAGAATGGCTTAGCCACTTCATCTGCCAGTTCCTTCAGGACCCGTAGACCCATCTCATCAGGTCCCATAGATTTGTGCACCTTGTGCACTCTTAGATGTTCTCAAACCTGACCTTCTCCTACATGGGGGGTTTTCTTCATTCTTCCAGTCCCTGCGTTTGTCTTCTGTGACCTGGGCAGTGTGACTAGAGCCCTTGCTGGTGAAGACTGAGGTTTAAAAAGTCACTGAGTACCTCAGCCATCTCCATATCCTGGGTAACCAGGTCTCCTGTTTCATTCTGGAGAAGGTCCACAACATATGAATACACTTTCTTACACAAAGGAGTGTAAGAATCAATTAATTTGTCAAGGATTGGATTAAAAGACCAACAACCTAAACAAAACTCCACAAAAGCAGAGCATGCCACTCAGTTCAGATTGTGGCAAAATCCCCAAGCACCAAGATGTTGTATTTCATGCACCTCTGAAAATGCTGTGGTTTCCTGAGGTCTGCCTTGCTGCACCCCATTAAAAATCTACCATCTTTGGTAATATTTAATTACCGACCTGAAAGATCTACAGCCCACTCACACAGCACTTTGTGTCCTTTTCTCTGAGTGCTGTTGAGGTTCTTTGGGCTCCTCTCTTCCAAAGAGCTAACAGACAAGTAACACAGCACCACACTTTGAAGTTAACTGCCGAACATCCAAAGAACACATGACATACAGACTAACTGAACGTGAACAGTTCAGTGGGTTCACAGATTCACTGACCACAGGTTTTCAATAAATAAATATAAAATGCAAACCTAAAAAATGTGCAATAAGAAAAGTCACCATTCCCAAGGTGCAGTAATAATTAAAAGAAATGCAGAGCTTCCAATTTTTCAAGTTTTATTCAAGAAATTATTTCCTAGTGAGAAAACCCAAATCCATCCTGCTGCCGTGGCTCCAATGGGTACACCTGCAGCAGAGATGTTGCAGCACAGGGCTGGAAGGCAGGCAGGACTGCACCACTCGCTCCACAAACCACCCAGGTTCATGAAGAGAGAGCACCTTCAGCTGGCCACCAAGCCCAACCCTGCAAGAGCAGATGCTACAAGGTTTTGTCTGAGAAACTCTGAAAAGTAATGATTTATTGTTCGGCCTATACTTACGAGTTCCACATGTAATTAGTGCAAGCTTACATATTTCATGCAGCTAACAGCATACATTCACCTGCTGCAACTACTATACACATGCTCTTACTTATACCAAGTGTGAAATAATAATAAAAAAACAAACCACAAAAAAGATCAGGCAGCAACATCACTAATTTCACAACAACAGCAAATTGCTCCTCAACTGTCCTGTGAGGTTAAGAATTAAAACTTCCTGGGCAATTTGTAGTAGTATATACATTTATTTTTGCAAGGATATTTAATTTATAATGGATGCTTATTCCTATGATGCAGTGTCACCAACTTCAGCTGAGCACATGTAAATCAGAGACTCCTTGGTCATACAAAGCAAGCCTTCCTATGATACAGCAGTATCTTCCAATGCCTCCATGTATCATTTAAAGTGAAGCAAGCTATCAGCCTCCTGGAGTTATGTTAAAAGTTAATTTAATGCAATATATATGGTAAATAATACTGGGGTTTATGGTGTGAGGCTCTAAACTACTGCTGTTGTGGCAAGTGCTGAGGTCCTCTTGGTTCTGGGCTCTTGTCGTAGGTTGGCTCTGGCTAGAAGGCCAGATGCCTCCCACAGCCCATCTATCACTCCCTAGCCAGACAGGGAAGGAAATATATAATGAGAGGCTTATGGGTCAAAATAAGGACAAGGAGAGATCATTCAGCAATTATCATGGGCAAAACAGACTGTCTCCAGAATAAAATTCATCTAATTTATTACCCAATCAAAACAGAGTAGGATAATGAGAAATAAAACCAAATCTGAAACACTTTCTTCCACCCCTCCCTTCTTTCCTGGCTCGACTTTAATCACGATTTCTCTCCTTCCCCCTGCCCAGCACAGGGAGACAGGGAATGGGCATTGGGGACAGTTTATCATGAATTGTCTGTGCTGCTCCTTCCTCCTCAGGGGAGGACTCCTCACACTCTTCTGCTCCAGCATGGGGTCCCTGTCAGTCCTCCATGAACTTTAATGGGAGTCCTTTCCACAAGGGCTTCAGTTCTTCAAACTCCCCAATGTATCTTCCATGGGGCACAGACCTTCAGGCCCAGCCTGCTCCAGCATGGCCTCCCAGGGGGTCACAAGCTCCCCCAGCAAACCAGCTCTAGCGTGGGCCTCTCTCTCCACAGGCTGCAAGTCCTGCCAGGAGCTTGCTCCAGCATGGGCTTCCCATCAGGTCACAGCTTCCTTCAGGTTCACCCACCTGCTCCACCATAGGGTCCTTTCACGGTCTGAAGGTGGAATCTCTACTCTCCATCATCTTCCACAGGCTGCAGGGGGACAGCCTGCTTCACCATGGTCTTCTCCACAGGCTGCAGGGAAATCTCTTCACAGGCATCTGGAGCACCTCCTACCCTTCCTTCTTGTTGTCTGCAAGTTTCTTACATCACCTCACTCCTTGTTCTAGTGGCAAAAAGCTGCAGCTTGTGGTTTGTTTATTTTCCTTCTTAAATATGTTATCACAGAGGCGCTACCGCCATCACTGCTCCACTCAGCCTTGGTCAGCAACAGGTCCATCCTTGAGCTGGGTGGTATTTGCTCTGTCAGACCTGGGGGAAGCTTCTAGCTGCTTCTTACAGAAGCCACCCCTGCAATCCACCCATGCCCCAAAAGCAGCAGGGGGAGGAGGGGGAGGGGAGTGATAGAGCAGCTTTTGTGGGCATCTGGCCTCCAACCCACCACAAACAGTTAATCCAAAACCCCAAACGTAAAGATTCCCCCTCACAGTTCTGACAAGGCAAAACTTGGTGCTGGTTCTATCACTGCAACGTAGATCTGCGCTTGTAAGAGAACAGCTGATATAAAACTGGCACTCTAAATTAAAACAGGCTGTTACTGACTCTTATTAAAACACTCTGCATTTGAGAAAGACTGCAGTGGAAGAGAGACAGTCACGTGGCATCCTGCCTGTCTATGGAAACTTGTACAGATCCTTCATTCAAAAGCAAAACTGTCAAAAAACAACACTATTTGGTATACAGAAACAACACTATTTGAAATCAGCTTCTCCCCTTCATGTCTTATAGGACACAGATGTCTTGGCAAGGTTGGCACTAAACACACACACACACCCCCACACCAAGGCTATTCAAGCAGCTGCTTTGATTTTGTTATGCCTGAACAGTCACATGCTTGGTTGAGACGTGTATTCTGTTTATGCCTTGAGTCAATATAAAGCTTTTGGTTGTTTATTAGCATAAGCAGCAGTTTTTAACTGATTTCCTGTGATACAAAGAAACAAAAACAACTCCTGTATAAATTCACCCAAATTAAATAAAAATAAAAGCACATCTCAGAAAAATCTAAGTTTATTAATAATATATGAATGTCCACAGTCCATACAATATAAGATGGGTTCTTTCTTTCCATACCTTAGATATAGAACTGACATACAGCATCTTAACAAATAAAATGAAATTGAACTGTTAATAACTATCCCTGTGCACGCTCCTAGCCTGGGGCAAACACAAGTAGCTTAGCCCACATTTTTCCAGGTACAGTACAATCACTGCAGCTACCTAACTCCCAGGCCCTAATTGCATCTGCCACCTTTACAAAGCAGTAGTATGACCAGAAAGTATGCTTCCTATATCACCTAGCAGTTTCCAAGCAGCTCACTGTTAGAAGAGTACTGAGACACTAAAATACATACTTTAAAGGTACCTTTTAGGCACTCCAAAGATGAAACATAATTGTCGGCTTGCAGTCCAATTGATCCCAACTGCTGGTAGAAGGGGATGAAAAACTAGCTGTCCACTATTTTTGCTTTGTCTGTAAATACCTTCATCTGAGCCATCTTTAAGCATTCTCATGAAGAACACCACATCTGTGTGGTCCTGACATCAGGTAAGCCATCACTCTGGCAGTTACTGTACTACTGAACTAAAAGCGCTTTTTTTCCACATTACACTGGCATCAGTAAATATGAAGGTGTGATTTTTTACCTGGTTGTGCTATAACTCATTGATCATAAATCACATAGAATAGGGAATATTTGTAACAAAATGTTGTTTCACGTACAATTTAAATATTTCATCTGAGTTGTAGATACTAGTATGAGAGATTTCTTGAATGAGTTGTGCTTTTCCAAGATGATATTTTTATCACAGTTGTGTTAAGAAGAATTGAATACACCTGATCCTGAGAGAAGAAAAACAATTACAGGCAAAAGCAATAGGAGTTTTGGCTTTGTTTTGCTTAAATACATATTCCATGGCTCCCTTCATGCTTGATGAGCAGGTATGGGTTACTGCCCGGTGTTGTCACAAGGTTAGGAAAAGCGTTGGAGGTCAGTTGCCCCAAAACCTATACCTCACAGTGGCTAGATTTAATTCAGTGCCTGTAATGATACATAATTATCCCCTGAAGTACCCTGTACGAAACATGGTTGTTGATGTACAGACTGGCAAAGTCCAAAAATGGCTAAATCAGAACAACTCTGTAGTGTAACATTTAGCAAGTCACAAAGAGAGGCAAATATTTGTTAGCAGGCCTCTCAAATACAACCGGCTAGTTTGCACAATACCTTGACCCATATTTGCATCTTCAAGAAAGAAAAAACTGGAGAAAGTTTAAAAGTCTAAAGCCCTCCCTCTTTTCCACCCACAACTTGAAGGACAAGCTTATTTATACACACAAACACTGCATAAAGACTAGCTGTGCTTTCTACCAGGAGGTACAAATGAAAGAAGGAATCCAGGACAGGCACCTCTCCAGCTGACTCATGTGCTGATGCCAGAGAGAGGAAAAGCTCTAAGTGAAGTCAGGTGAAACTGATTCAACTATCAATTCCCCATTTTTCTTTCCTATGTCATTTAGAAACATTTACAGTTCTGCTGTCCATTTTCAAACGTTTTAAATTTGCACTGTATTTTTGAGTTGAATGGGATTTTATGCTAAAGAAATTCTAACAACATTTTTATTCCAGCATGTAGTAAATTACCGAAGAAAGTCATGCTACCAAACTCCCCAGCTGTCTATTAAACCCTTTGAATAACTGAAAGGATAATCAAAAGCACAAAACTGAATGGTCCACACAGCAAAGTGGTATGACAGATTAAGAACCTCAGGAATCATGCCCATGCAAACTGAGGATTTTCCTCAGCTCTCTGGATTTTCAGAGGTTTTGTGACCCAACAGAAGTACCGGCTCACAATACATGCAGCAGAACCTCCCAATAGGCCTGTAGAGGCTCAGGAATCCAGATACCAGACCCCATCAGCACCCACTCATTATATCCATTTTGCACTAATCTGCAAGGCATGCAGAGTCACTCCTAGGAGCACAGTGTTTGTTATACACTTCCAAACCAACTCTACTAAAAGCCTCATTCACCCAAAATTGTCGAACTTGCAATATTTCTGGCAAACTGATTTAAATGTCCTTTAAGGACACTTACCAGTCAAACAAATACTCCTAGGTAATTTCATCTTAGAGTCTTACAGAAAGCACTGTGCTAACAAAATGCATGCTGCTGTCAGGCACGTTTTGATTGGTCTTTCACTACTCTTTTCTGAAAGCCACAGTCACATTTGACAGTTGTTACCACCCTTCAGCAAAACATATTCAAATTCAACCTCAAAAAAACCTTACTGCTAAGGCAGATGTCTGTCTTGCTGGGTGTTCAGGGTTTACATAGCAGGAGGGAAGGCTGCAGAGGGGCTTATGTGGGAAGCCACTAGAAGCTCCCTTCATGTCAGAGTCAGTTCCAATTCTAGAAAGGACCCGACACACTTGGCATTATTTTTATTTTTAAGTGAGTGTTTAGTTTGTTGTCGACCTTAGGAGTAATTTTAAAAAAATATTTCATGATTTATCATTCATTCAACTTTATCATTAAAAATACCACTTTCAGGAACTGGGTAAAGTTCTTGAGGTATGTTCCTTACAATCCCCTATATCGAAGGACCATAACAGCATTAAGTACTATTCATTAAGAAACAGAAAAAATTACATACTTGAAAGGCTAGTGACAATCTGTAGAAGATACAACTTCTCTCAGACATCCTGCAGTACCTCTGTGGTATCACTGCTTGAAAGCAACTGTTCTCAGCTGCCGCAGTAGTACCCTGTGACCTGTTAAGGCCAGCCTGGGACATAACACGATTACAGAGATAGAAATCTAGTTTATTTATCAGCCTTCAAACAGCAATCCTCCCATCAGTCAAAGTAACTTTGGTACAGGCGCCATCTGCTTCTGGCCTTAAGCTAAAACCCAGTAACTTTCTATACATACTAGGTAGACATTTCATTATCACGCTTCTGTGCAAGTTCCTTTCTCTATTTCAGTTTCTTTTAATCTGTTTACTAAGCATGCATGACACCCAGCAGTATTTGATACAGAAGTTTACAATGTGAGAAGTTTAAATACATTGAGATTGCAAACACCAATTACCAGACAAATCTTTGCAAACTAAAAATAGAACAACACTTTCCATTTGCTATGAATGATGGCTTGCAGCAAATAATTACTCTTTTTCTTCCTAAACATTATTTTAGTATAAATGTGGCACCAAAAGTAAATTTTATGAAGAATTCTTTATTACAACTGTGACATGATTCCATCTCATATAAACATCAAACATTTATTTAACATTATCTGAAAGCCAAACACTGAAATACTCAGAATATAAACAGAAAAATACAGTTATCTTACAATGTACTGTCTTATCATAAGAAAAATAAAAAGGCAAGCACAGAGCATGACATCAAGACTGCAATATTTTAAGTATTGGCTTTGGGGATAACCTATCCATTCACATGCATCTTTAATACTAACATGCTGTTAAAAAAAAAAACTAGAGTCCTTTGTATAAAACAAAAAGAACACTAAAAAAAAAAGCACTATATTTAATCCCACAAAAATCAGATAGCCAAGTTTGTTTTAAGCTAAGGAGCTTGCCGGAGAAGGAAAAGCTAAATAAGAAACATTAACAGTTACAGGAGAAAGTTAAGAAACTGTAAGACTGCAGTCTGCAAAGGAAACAAAAACGCAACTGGCTCAAGCGAACACTGCCTGGCAGAGCAACAGAACTACTCCTGAACAAACACCAAAGGTCTCAAAAAATCTGAATTCCTGCAGGACTCAAACAAATTCCTAGTTTAATCTAATGATACATATTGCCACCTAAACAAGATGACAAAAGGCACATGCTGAAGATAACATGAAAGCATAATCCTCCATCAATGAGTGAAGATCTTGATCTCCCCTTTCATGCCTTCTCCCTTTTTCTTCTCCCAGAACTGCATCACTCTGCATTTCCAACACAATGCCACTTGTGAGGCACCTGCCTATTCAGTGTTTTTGTCACACTTAAAAACTGGACACAAAAACATCCAGCTCAGGATACAGATATTCTACTAGAAATGAACTAAAACCACCCAGTCAAAAGGAATAAAAGCAAGAAGCCCTTGCTATGGTACAGTGCAGGGCTGCCCACTCCCTGTTCCAGGCTCATGAGCAAGTCAAGAAAAGCAGGCTGGGGAAGAATGGCAGTAGCAAAGGCCACAGCTACCACTGGCTAAGGGGGAGCTGCGTAACACCAGCATAGTGTAGTGGTTCACCTATTCTTTGATATAAGAGTGTCTATTGAAACAAAGAACAAAAACTGCTTGGTTAACAAGTTAAGCTTGGAGGACGACTCCCTCTACTTCTTCCGTGTGTACAACACAAGTGATAAAAATAAAAAAAAAAAAAAGAAAAGAAAGAGATGAGAAAACCAACCCCAAAGGCAGCATGACAAACCAAAGTTCCCCTGGTCTTTGACTGGCAGTCTAACAAACAACAGATGGATATGTATTTTTAAATCCTGAACTGATCATATCCACTCCAGTTTTATGATCTTTCTCCCTGACTGGGGTTGGTCAGGGCAAAAGATCATCTGTTCAGGAGGGGAGCAGAGAAGATACGTTCTTCCTGTCAAGAGGCAGAACTTCACACCAGCAATGCCACCTACACAGCCAGTGTCACAACTTCCCTTGCAGTACATGCGAGAAAGTTTCCATTTCCTGTGCAGGCACTCGCGTGGTTAATGCAAGCTCCAGACTTTGCCCAACAGCCACGTACAGAGGTAAGTAGAGGAGAAAAATACTGACAATATTTTAGCAGCTAAAGATACAAAGATGACATTGTAAAAAAAATAGAGGGCTTTGGTTAACTTTTAATTTAACTCATCCAAGCAGGTAAGACAGAACGCAGTAAATCTGTGAACCTTCCCCCTCATTTTACTACATGGATTGCCCAGGGGTTTTTTAAGTAAGAATCTACCCAGTTCTCAGATGACTTAAGAAAGTACTTGAGATCATTTTCTCTGTAGCAGGATATTCTAGTGTTAGCTTCCCCATAGAAATGCTGTTGCATCTTCCACTGGGAAAAAGGGAAGTTTTCTAACATTCAGAATATCAGCTCAATGTACAGGGACAATGCACAGAAAGCATGTTCACCAACCCCATTTGCTAGCAGGATTCACTTCAAATAAATAAAGGGATGTTTGAATACTAATTTCTTGGGCATGCTGCTTAACAAATTCTTCCACGAGCTTTCCAGTCTCGCACATACTTTCAGCAGAGTTCAGCTGGTTAAAAAAGTGTTGAAAAATGTACTAGCATGGGCATTATTAACCCAATTGCAACAGTTTATTTGGAAACACACAAAGTTTTTGAAAGTATATTAAAGTTAAGTTAAATGTGAGATGGATTGCCAAAACACTATAAATATTTAGTTGTTGCACATTAATACTCACATATAATTTTCAATATTACAATGTTTCAGCAAGATATGTTACAGGAGATCTCCCATTCTCCTTGATACACAACATCAAATCTTTGACAATAATATTTTTGGTGACTGTACCCAAGTAAATGAATGGCTGTCAGTTTAGAAACATATCTTTTCAGAAAGACCAAAATGACAAAAGTGCTAGTAAAGGAGATTACTAAAAGAATAAATACATCCTTCAACAAGTAGTAGTCATGGGCAAATGAGGAAGTCATACGAGTAGCCTACAAATTAAATGTAAAAAAAGCCACAAAACAGGAGATTAATGTACCATTTTTTCTAAATGCATAAACACTAGTCTTTTTCAAAGACATTGAAAGCAAAAAGTTGATTGCACTGCACACCTCCGCTCTCATTCACACACCTCAAACTGACAAACCATGGGGAGAAAGGGGAACAAATATTACCCAAACCATGAGTTTTGTAAAGAGATCTCTCAAGAACCAAGACATTTGATATACTATGTCCACTTTTTGGTGAACAAATAGGTTTGTTCGCAACTTAACACGGTCTATCTGAATTTCCGGAAAGATGTAATAATGTTCAACACCAAAGGTTCTTGAAAAAAATAAACTGACATGAGATGAGGGGAAATCGTTCTTCTAGAGCAACAACTGTTTAAAAAGAAAGGAAACAGGAATAAACTGTCAGCTTTGTCATTCTAGAGAAGTCAGCAGTTCTAGCATATGTGCAGCTCAATGTATTTTTATGTTATCTAGAAAAGGATGTGAACAGCGAGGTGAAAGTTTAGTGATGATATAAGCTGTTCAAGTAAAAGAAAGTGAAAGCTAGATGTGGAGAATACAGACAACTTCACAAATACTAACTGACCGTTAAGACAGTGATGAAAAAAAAAAATATACATAAACATAAAGCAATGCACAAAGGAAAAACACTTTTCTAAATTCAAAACGTGAGTCTCAGAATCCTCCATTACCAGGTTAGACAAAAAGTTGCTGCAGCTTTAAGTGAAGTTTTCCTGTACTATGTGTGTTGAATATTCAGGAGATACCAGGATATCAAACCATATCACTGCAAGTCCCTGGGGATGGCGTAAGAGCAGCAGAGAGGGCACAAGATACAAGTTCATAGTACATCTGTATTTTGCTCCCTGTATCTCATAAAGGTAAAAGAGGGATAAAGGAAGGCAACTAGGATGGCCTCAACTAGGCAAGCATTTCCTAAGAGAAGCGGGGTTAAACATACTTATGCTAAGATTCTTCAACCTCAAGAAGCAACATACAGAACAAGAGAGGTCTACAATCAGTAAAGATCAGAAGAAATAAAGAGAGAACAATTACTTATGATCTCATTCTATTAAAACTACAGACATCAAATTAAGCCATCGGGATGTAGGCTTCATTTAAAAGTCTGCTTTTTTTTTTATCCCAAGCACTGCCTAGGTAAGCTGAGAAATTGAGGTTTCCATGGATACTAATAAATTCTTTCTAAACTCATGTAGATAACGAGAGGGATATCCAAGACCTCTGTATGTTCAATAGTTCATCACCTTCAGCTCCAAAATTTTCTGAGCTGTAAATTGCTGGAGTAATATCACAGCAAGTTCCCCTGTTCTTGATGTTCTCCCCATGGCAGCTGCTATTGATCGCTGACTGTTTACAGGCAGGATACGGGGCTAGGTGAACTTGCAGTTTGACTCAATGTGGTGACAACCTAGAAAACCTTTGAGAATATTTTGTTCAAATAAACTTTTTACTATTTCAACCATAGCACACAATTCAACTGTTTCTCAACCCACAGTGTCTTTCATTTCCTATCAATTTCACCTTTCTTGTTTCTTAATACAGATGGTCATGTTCACAAAGGCAAGGGAGTTTGAGAAACTTGAATTTAGAGCAGCTAAAGAAAAAAAGATAACAGTAAAAGTTATAACTAGTACAATTTAGAAGAGCATGTATTGTCCTTCAGAACAAACTACCCAGCAAAACAGAATCTACCCAGTTGTAACAAATTTATCTCTTCAAAATGAAAGCAGTTTTGTAGAAAGGGTTGTTAGGCAAGTCTATCGGAGATCTCACTACAAGCACTGAAAAGCTTTTCACACAGATTTGATACCAGTCAACATCAGGCCCCTCAGGAAGTATGGAAAACCATGCAGAAAGCATGAAAAACAATGTAAAACTAAGACAGCAAACTAAGGTCTTTCCCTCTGTAAGAATTTAACTCGGTAGCAAACATAACTTAAGTCTTAAAAAGAATCAAGCTAGCAGGCCATCTATCTGCAAGTAGACTGTTTGCTATGAGCTATCCATTATACCATCCAGTGTTCTGCTCAAAGCCTGAGCAGAAACATGTATTACTTTGCTATAAGGTACTACTCAAGCTTGATACTGCTGAAGTTTTTTAACCTCATATTTACTTTCCTCAGATGAAATGAAAAAGCTTGCTGCCTCCGGTGTTCTGGCACAGGAGCACGATGCTTCAGCTCATTAAGTACTAAGTAATACCTGGTCTCCACCAGTTTCTGGAACACAACCATAATCTTTTATCATCTACATTTTGCTTTATACTTCCTCATACAGCTTGTGCAATTTTTCAGAAAGCACTGTCCAAGACAGAACAACGCTTTACATCAATAGCTAATACACACTTCAGGAGCACCTGAGTTTGCCTTTGACCTGTCATGTTCCTGCCTGCAGTTTTGTTTTTCTATATAAACTTTTCAGCCGACATATTCTTCTATTCCATTTTGTCAACTCTATTATGTTAAGAAAAAAAGACTGCAAATTTGATGGGACAGAACAGTAGATGCAAACCAGGCTGTAAGAGTTTTGACCACAGCTGCTTGTAACAACAAAGTATTAAGTAGGGCTTCTTCAAACTAAAGTGAAAGCTTCCTACAGGCTCAAAATGGATCAGAACATTAATTCACAAAAATCAAAGCCAAACATAGCTAAAACCATCAATTACTGGAAGCCTCTTTGAGCCTACAACGTGGTCCAACAGACCATCCTAAACTGATGAACTGTGTCTTAAGTTTCAGGAGAGAAGTGACACGCTTGGAGCAACACTTACTCATTATGCATCAGCTTGATTCAAATGAAACACCTATATTACACCAGCCTGAGAAGAGAAACATCAACATTTCTTCTTGCAGTTTTCGGAAACTCTATTGGACCCTGTCAAAGAAAGTAAGATGACCACTTAGGGGTAAAATCTTTCGTTAATATTAAGTGCCAAGATTTATAAAATTTTGTATGTTCAATGAGTACATTCAGTTGCCTTCACAGGACAACCTCAGTATCCTCTTAATTCAAATACACTACACAACTTCAAGGCAAACTCTCAGAAATCCCACTTATTGATCACCAGGAAAATGTGTTACTTACATGTTTTGCTAATACATCCAGCAAATTCTTTAACTGGACAGAGACAAAACCAAATATCTAGCATTCAGTTCTTAATCTCTTTTTCCTGGAATTACTTACTTCACAAAGATTTTGAGGCCAAACATGAATCACAGAATGGTCTGGGTTGGAAGGGAGCCCAAGGGTCAGACTTTCACCCTCCTCCCCCTCGACACAGGCAGGGACACCAACCTGCAGGCCTGGATCTACACAAGATTGCCCAGGGCCCCATCCAACCTGGCCTTGAACACCTCCAGGGACAGGGCATCCACCACCTCTCTGGGCAGCCCAGGCCATTCCAGCACCTTACCATTCTCTCTGTAAAGAACTTCCCCCTAATATCTAATCTAAACCTTCCTTCAGCTTTAGTCCATTCCCCCTTGTCCTGCCATTGCCTAACCTTTTGAAAAGCTGATTCCCCTCCTGTTTCTATGCTCCCTTCAGATACTGGAAGGCTGCAATGAGGTCCCCCCGCAGCCTTCTCTTCTCCAGGCTGAACAAGCCCAGCTCCTTTAGCCTCTCTTCGTAGGGGAGGTGTTCCAGCCCTCTGATCATCTTTGTGGCCTCCTCTGCACTGTCTCTCACAGTTCCGCATCTTTCTTGTATTGGAGTCCCTAGATCTGGACACCATACTCCAGATGGGGCCTTAAGAAGGAAATTGAAATTAGACTAAAAATCTTAGAGCTTGTAGAAACAATATTTTAAAAAAATAATCACACTGTCAAAACCTACTGTTTTACATGTTTAGTTCATTTAGAGTTGGTTAAAGAGCAAACTAATCTTTCTTTTAAAACTGTCAGTCATGGTCAAGCTCCAAGTTCCTTTGTACGCTCTTCCAACAGAAGCGCCAGAAACTCTCCACGTGGTGGAGTTATTCAGCAGGTTGGTAGCACAGTGCATGGCCATGCTGACTAGGAAAGTCTTCAAGCACCACACTTTACTCTCTGATGCTCTGGAGTCAGAAAAGACGTGTGTTTTGCTCCTAATACACTCTCTACAGATGCACCTACTTATTTTCAAAACACCATGCAAAGCTCTAACTCTACTTCACACTGCTTCGTGACAAAGTTTGGAGTTGCTTCTTCTACCATAGATTATAGGATTGTTTCAGAATTAGAGACTCATATAGCAAACTTGATGGAAGATATTCCAAAATGCCTTGAGGAGTCATAAATCAGAACCTTCTGGTTTACCTTTTGGCAAACAAAGGTCCAGCCTGCATGTTTACAATGGGCAAAACTATCGTATCAGAGAAGAGGCACCAAACCAAATGTATCTGTACACATTGTACCTGTGCTTTTAGCACACTACAATTACCCACAATATCATTGCTCCATCCAGTAGCTCAGCCTTACCCTTTAATTAATGAATCAATGATTTCATACTAATCCCGAAGTCAGTCATTGGTTCCCAAGAATGAACAATGCTCTGCACCTAGCTCAACTGCCTGGATTTAGTCTCCTCATTTCTCTTTGCCTTTCCTCAAGGCAAACACAGAGAGTATCCAAAAGAAATAGCTGTATTGCTGTAAAAATAATCACACTGTGCAATGCTCACTGCAAGACAAATGAGACTGTTTTAATAAACACTTGTACATGTCAGTTTTATTGTGTAATTATCTTTGTAGAGCAGTACATGTATCTGGACCCAACGAAGTAGCACCATTACTTGTAGGAACAAGTTTAATTTTTCCCCATCATCCCTATTGCTTCACATCACTCTACACTGCGCTGGTGCAGTGTCACCTTGAGTACTGGGTGCAGTTTTGGGCACCACAGTACATGGGAGACACAAAACTATTCAAGAATGTCCAGAGGAGGGCAACAAGGAAGGTGAAGGGTCTGGAGGGGAAGTCTTACAAGGAGAGGCTGAAGTCCCCTGGTTTGTTCAGCCTGGAGAAGAGGAGACTGAGGGGAGACCTCATCAGGGTCTGTGGCTTCCTGATGAGGGGGAGCAAAGGGGCAGGTGCTGATCTCCTCTTTGGTCTGAGGGAACAGTATGAAGCTGCAACAGGGGAGATTTAGGTTGGGTATTAGGAAGAGGTTCTTTACTGAGAGGGTGGTCGTGCACTGGAACAGGCTCCCCATGTCACAGCACTGAGCTTGACTGAGTTCAAGAAGTGTCTGGACGATGCGCTCAGTCCCATGCTCTGACTTGGCTGGCCCTGTGTGGAACCAGGAGTTGGACTTCATGATCCTTATGGGTCCCTTCCAACTCAGGATATTCTGTGATTCTATGTCAAAGTAGGACAACTCTTGATTGTTACCATCAAAAGACAGCAAGAGAGAGCAAAATCATAAAAATTAATGAAGTTGAAATGAAATACACAGAAAGACAGGTAATTACTTTTCTTGGAACCAGGTTTGTCCTTCCATACAAACATTAAAACTATAGAAAAGTGTCCAAGAATTCTGTAAGAGTCATAGAAACATTAGCTTCTATTATACTTCAAGCATACACACCATTCACCAATTCAATTTAATGAAAGCTGCTTTGTTGCAACTTGTTGACCAATTAAATGAGAAAAAACAGGAAGCTATATTAAACTACAAACAAGCTCAGCAGATAGACTAGATTTGGCTGAAGTAAAGGAACACTGTTACAGACATTTTTACCAGGTAAGTACAAAACACAAGGACAAAAATATTTTTAAAGAACCTATCTCAGACATGGTGGAAAAAAGCAAGCAAGGAAACATTCAAAGCACTTCAAGTGAAATGGAGACACAACGGTAGGCAGGAAGGGAATCTGAGACATTCAGTAGCATCTATGACAGAGAGCTTTATTAACCTGCAAAGTCTCAGCAAAGACCAAAAAAAGGTTGCATTTCTTCTCATCTATTCTCTGCCAGTTTAAACAAGATCTCCTTCCAAGTACTTCCTGTGAAAGCAACACTAGCTTGGCAACAAAGCTGCCACCAGAGGACTATAAACATTTTTTACAAGGGAGATTTTAGAGAGAACTAACATATCTTTCCCTATAACTGTAGCAGTGAGCAGACAATATTTTGGGCACTTGAGCTTCTGCAGGTGACCCCACCCCAAAAGAGAAGTACTTGTACGTTTCAATTACATAATCTACCTAACACAAACATCTTTTCCAAATCCGGGTCCTGGTCCTGCATTTTTACTACATGACACTGAGTTTGCCCATTCTGTTTTAATTCACAGATCACTTTCCCAAAGTACCCTGACTCAAGAGCCCTTGCAGAGAGATCTGGAAAGACTAGAGAGCTGGGCAATCACCAGCCATATAAACTTTAACGAGAAAAGTACTGGACTCTCCATCTGGGGCAGGGTAGTCCTGGTAATACATACAAATTGGGGGATGGAAGACTGGAGAACAGCCACATGAAAAGTGATCTGGGGGTTTGGGTTGATGGCAAGTTGAGTCACCAGTGTGCCCTGGCAACCAAAAGGGCCAACCATGACATGGGATGAATCAAGCACCACACAGCTAGCCAGCTGGGGAAGTGAATGCCTCACTCTATACTGCATTGGTACAGCCCCACTTTGAAACCTGTGTGCAGCTTTGTGTGCCTCCACATAAGGAGGACATCAAAATACTAGAGTGCGTCCAGGGGAGAGGGATCAAGGTGGTGAAAGGCCTTGAGGGCAAGACTTATGAGGAACAGGTGAGGTCACCAGGCTCGTTCAGCCTGAGGAAGAGAAGACTAGGGCTGACCTCACTGCAGTCTACAACTTCCTCAAGGGCAGCAGTGGTGGGGGAGGCTCTTATTTCCTCCCCCTGGTGATCAGACACAGGACATGATGAAATGGAAAGAAGCTGTATCAGAAGTTACGGTTGTGCATTAGGAAAAGGCTCTTCAGTGAATGGGTAGCTGGTCCCTCCCTCCAGGCTCCCCAGGAAGTGGTCACAGCACCAAGCCTGTCAGAGCTCAAGGAGCATCAGGACAAAGCTCTTTGTCACATGGTTTATTTTTAGGTAGTCCTGCAGGGAATTGGACTTGATGACCTCTATGGTTCACTTCCATCTTGAGGTATTCTATGTTCTATGAAATAAAGTCTTAACAATCTAATGAAAAAATGCTCTCTAAATCCTAGTGGGTTCGTGACAACACAACTTTCCTGGCAAACAGAACCAGCTACATTTTATTCCTTCTCAGACCTCTACCCCTAAGAAGTCTTACTGAAGTGCTATGGAACACATTTCTTCAAGTATACTTCCCTCTTCAATCTCTAATTCTTGCTTTGTGAATCCAAAAAATCAGGAGATATCCAATCAGAAAAGTAAACTATAATACAAGAGGAAATTAGTTTGCTAAATTCAAGGTGGCAGCTCTCGAATTCAAAAATTTCTATCATTTTCCTCACAGAAGGAAAGTCAATCCAGCAGAGACGTATTTAAGCTGTAACACTCATCACACTGCAGAAAAATTGAGCTGACTCTAGTGGTGCAGGCGAATCATTCAAAAAGAATTATATCTTTGTCAAACACTCAGTAACTATTTAAACTATTACTAAACAATCATGCAAACCTCCAAGTTTGATAAACCTTTTTAAATACAGATTTGTAAAATGTGATTAACATGCTATTCCCTCCATTAAAGAAGTCTTTCACTGAAGGGAAAAAAAAATTAGCAGGTTTGGTTACATCAGTTTTATTAGGTTTAAACATGCTGTTTTTTCTAGAACAAGGTCAGTGTAAACTTTTACCTGAAAACACAAAAAACACATTCATGAAACTAAATAAGCACTTTTTTCAGCCTGCATATCTTGCAGAAGATTAAATTATGCAATCCAAACAATTTTAAGAAGGATTGCCTCTACCATCAAGTACAGTTTTGAATGTCTTTGTGGACAGAGGTTCCACAGTGTTTCTGTGCATCTGTTCAGACTCATGGTTCAAAATAAACAAAACAAAACCAACAACACATACCCTCCCTACACCCCAAATCTGCCTTCTCAGGTTCCTCCCTTTGCTTTCTTCAATGTACTATATATAATATGATCTTCCCTTAAGTTGAAGAAATTCAGTTTCTTGAGTGATGTGCTCTAGGCCCCTAATCATCTTGGTGATCTTCACCCAGACTTGTGGCAGTACGTCATTACTCTCACATCTTGTTGAGCCCCAAAGACAACACTTCAGACAGGGCCTCACAACTGCTGAAGAACAGAAGAACCACATTTTCTGACTGCTGGTTGCCCTCTTGCCAACACAGCCCAGTATGTGGTTGGCCTTTGTCACTGCCAAACCACATGCAACTTGTCATTCACCTGAGTGCAAGGTTCTTTCCTGGAAAGCTGTCTTCTAGCCAGACTGCTCTACCGCACGGGGCTGCTCCACCCTGGTGCAGGTTTTCTTTCACATTTCCTTTTGCTGAACCACACCCCACTCCTCCTGACAGACCATTTCTGCAGGTCCCACTGAATGGTGACTAGCCTGCTAGCACATAAAGCAACTTCCTATCATCCAAATATACTTGTTGAAATGACACTTCAGCCCAACATCCAGACACTTAAAAGACACCATATAGTACTGGCCCAAAAACTGATCCTGAAGGAATGGCATTTGCAATATGCCACCATGCAGACTTTCTTTCATTGGTCACCACCCTCTGGGTTTGGCAACCTACCCAACGTCCCACCCAGCCTAGAGGTCAATTAATCTCTCACCAACCTGGACAGAAGTCTGCTAGCACAGACCATGTCGAAGGCCTTGCAGTCCTGTATTTTTATTCTGCAGAAAGTTATCTCCAGCATCATACTATATTTATAGTTTTTAGGCAAGGAAAAAACCCAAAAAGAGAGACAATACTATCAGTATCATAATTACCTATTTCTGCAGCAGAAAGATGTCTGTATTTCTCCTGATAACAAATGTAACAAGGAGGATAAAACAAGTGAGGTCAAGATAGAGGTGGCTATTAAAAAGAAAGAAGTATAGCTCCTCTAGCTTAACTACAGCAGCAACACAACTTGGCCTTCCACCAGCAAGCAAAGGTGATGAGGCAGGCACATGTGCACCCATGCACACATCTATGTGTATAAAGCGCCAAGCAGGACCCCGCGAGGGTTTCATCGTTCTTTCACAGCAGCACTGCAGAAAGTTCCCCACAATCACAACCAAACCCACTGTCCTCAAAAGTCTTACTTGTCACAACTTTTACACAAAACCTCAGCATGATCCCACTGGTATTCAAAACCCAACATATATGACAGATCAATACTGTCTCTTAAGAAATATTAAAACAACCGTTTGCTGCACTTTTCAGCAGGGACCTTACATCCAGCTGTATGCCTTCAGGAAAGGAATCTCATGCTGTTATCTCAGGAGTTTTCCTTCACACTCACCAATAAACTTTAGGCCCTTGGCCAGTATCAATCAAACCTTACAGAATGGTCTCTAAGAAATACCATGGCAGATGCTATTAACAGGATACTGAAAAGTATCCCATTAAATATAAAAATATTAGTTTAGGGCTTTTTTTTTTTTTAGAGCATGCTTATATTGATTGCCTCCCTCTACATATGAAACAATACTAAAAAATAGCATTCATGGTTTGATTCTGCCTAATGCTTTTATTGCAAGGTATTATTCCATTCAAAGTTAGAAGTTATATTATTTCTTACAGCTTTCCTCTTTAAGTTAAACATCTATTTAAAAAAATATTAACATACATATTTATTCACACCATTACAAGTAACAGTTACGAGAACTGAGTTTTCCTCTTTGGAGGGAGAAATATACTAGAAATTAAATCAACCAACCTAATTCTGTTCCGAATCATTAATCTGCAGTCTTTCAGTGATGCCATGCTGGATAACAAATAACGGGTTTGTGGGTTGCCCACCCTTTTTTTCCTCAAACAAATTTTTCCCGTTTATTGTGTTTTAATGACAGAATGTATTTCCACAGGACTCCAATCTAAACACTAAATCCAAGTCATGTCACTTTAAGCATGTCTCTTCTCCATCAAGGCCCAAGTTCCCATGACTACACGGTATACACTCTCAGGATTTATCTGACCAGCATACTGAAGAGAGCACACCAAAGAGCACTTTCACAGCTTCCTAACTGATGAGCAAACATGAACACGCCTGTTAGGAGTTCAAAGCAAGCAGCTGTACTTTAAAAAACATGAGCTACCAAAAAGCAGTAAGTACTCTCAAAAAATGTGCCTAAAATGAACATGAATTCTCAGAAGGCAAAGCTAATTAATCTGAAATGTTGAGCTCCCACTGAATTTTTTGGTCCTCACATCAGTCACATTCAGGTAAAAGGAGACTGCCTGCTTATTACAGCCAAATGTTTCAACTACTAGCAAATGAAGGGTAAAACCGATTACATACTAAGTGAGTAAGTACTATAGCATGGAAACACAAAAGCATCCTCAACTGCATTTTTGTGACACGCAGTACTGTAAATACACGATATTGCTGTCAAGTCTCCTTCATCACATTTTCAGTACCAGGATCAGGAGCGACCCATGAGCTGTCACTGCGGCCTCTGCATTTTAGAAAGCTCATGTACCCATTTTTATGTCTTTAACGTAATTTGTCAATCAGTGCAAAACCAGCAATAATTATCCTAAGTTTTATTTACTAGACAAAGAAACTTTTCTTGCCTGGTTCTGCTACCAAAAGGGTATTTCCTTGAAAACAGAAGATTGCTTGTGGTCAGTTACATAAGAATCAGCTCTTAAGTACAAAGCGCTCTACGATGCAAGACTGTTTCTGATCGCCATAAGTAACATATTATAAGGTTAGGAAAAGTTGGTTTTAAGTCTACTGCTGGAATCTCCTGGATTTCATCCACCACCAAATTAAAAATTTGTTTTAATTAAAAAAATAAAGAAGGATAAATGGGAGATTATGATTTTCCTGTGGTAGTCATATACGGGTGATACTTCAGTAGAAACGAGGCAATAGGAATGATAGAAAAGTTTCTTCAAAACACAAAATAGATCTTACAGTTTTCACAGGTCAGGATAAATTAACTGTTGAATTAATTCCATTAATTTAGAATGGAAGGGCTTCTGTTTTCCTGCCTGGTTCACCTGCCTCACCCCCCAATAAAACACATGTATCTGAAAAGAAATCTTGCGGTAGAAACACATATGAAATCACTGTACATGAACTGACCATGTAGCAGTTTCAGTGTTACACACGTTTCTAGAAAATCTTAGGGAGGAAAACCTGTCCCCTTACCAAAAGCCCTTCTGCAAGCAGAATTAAAAAAACCTCAGATAAACTTAAGCACAGAGTCACATATAGCAAACTATGAAAATTATTCATATACATAGTTTCAAAGAATTTTTTTTTAAAAGGGGCAAACCAAAGAATCCATCATACTTTCCATTTTGCCATCTCTAATCATAGATAAGTGTCCATGACACAATGAAGAACATTGAGAAATCTTTCTCCTTCAGGTTATGTTAGATAACACCGGGTTTGCACTAAGAACAACAAAATTTATGTAAGGCTGACCAAGAGGCAGTCAATCATCCTTTCACTGATGTAGCATGCACGCATCTGTTACAGGACTGGGCTAGACCAACAGATCTTTGAGCTCAAGCAGATCAGCAGAGTGAGAAACATAACAAGCAACAGTCATCACAGAAATGGTGGTTTAAGGGGGGTTTTTTTCCACACATTTTAAAAAGCCCAAACAAATCTGCAGCCATATTTCAGTTAATCTTTCATTAGAAAATTATGCATATGTCATCTAATTGTCAAAAAGCATATTTTGAGTTTTCAATTTCTCACTAAGAGCAAAAGAAAGAAAGAAACACTAATTCATTACATTTGATCAAGTATTACAAAAGAATAACAGTAAAACAAACATCAGAAACAACTGCAGCTATTCTTAATCGCATCACCACCTTCTAACTGTCCCTTCTTATCTACCCGCCTGCCTAAAGGGAATTTAAACATTTAAGCCTAACCTCCATATCTCGAGACAGTCCCGCAAAACATCTGCTGCTTTAGGAGAAAGACTCAGAACTGCCTGGTCATGAAAACCCAAGTTATCCCTGGGGTGCAAAGATGTCCTTTCAGCTAGAGCTGGGATACAGCAGAATTATAATCAAGCCGGTCTTGTGGTGATACCACATGTGCACTACTTATTCTCAGAACAGATGTCATCATTCCCCAAAAATTCTGAATAGCTCACACAGTAATATCAACTCAAGGAATAAAACCAACTCTTCAAAAATCAATTTGAGTAACACAAATCATAGAGCTACTATAGATAAAGCATGTAGATAAGAACAAGGCAGAGGCTCTATTTTAAGACACAGTATCAGTAATCTGTCTCTATGATTTCAGGATTTCAATTTTTAAAATTTAATTAATCACTCATTTGCACACACAGTAAACCATCCCTTCATGACAATATTATTAGAAACTTCTCCCTGTTTCATGCAGAAATAGGAAGTAAAGAATGTCTTCTTCGCATGAATGTAGTGTTAGGCTGAAGAAATCAACATGGAAAGCAGCAGACTGCAAATTCTGTTAAACTAGACCTAGACTACAACATAATGGTTTTATTCCCTCCCCTCAGATATTTTTGGGGGAAAAAAATTAAGAATTGTTACTTTAACAATAGAATGAAACTTTAAATTGTATATCAACAGCCATCAGACAATCCTCACCCTTAAAAAAAAAGCACTAAACAAACCAAAAAGCTTGCCATTCTTTGGTAACTACTATATCAGATGCCTAAGCTTGGCTACAAAGATGGCAAGGTCTTTTTATGGTCTAGTGCGACTGGATGATGAAAAAAAAAAAGCTTGCAAATTTTCAAAACTTGCTCAACATGAGCCAGCAATGTGTGCTCACAGCCCAGAATACTGTTGTCTTTCTGGGTTGCATCAAAAGCAGCATGACCAGCAGGTCGAGGGAGGTGATTCTACTCCTCTACTCTGGTGACACCCCACTTGCAGTACTGCACACAGCTCTCGGGTCTCCAGTACAGGAAAGACACGGAGCTGTTGGAGAGAGTCCAGAGGAGGCCACAAAGATGGGCAGATGGCTGGAACACCTCTGCTATGAAGACAGGATGAGAGAGTTGGGCTTGTTCAGCTTGGAGAAGACTCCAGGGCCTTATAGCAGCCTTCCAGTACCTGAAGGGGCCTACAGGAAAGATGGAGAGGAACTGTTTACAAGGGTATGGAACAACAGGACAAGGGGTAATGGCCTTAAACCCTTAGATTCAGATCAAATACTAGGAAGAGATTTTTCACTGTGAGGGAGATGAGGCCCTGGCACAGGCCACTCAGAAAAGCTGTGGCTCCCCCTCCCTGGCAGTGTTCAAGGTGAGGTTGGATGGGGCTTTGGGCAACCTGGGCTAGTGAGGGTGTCATGACCCATGGCAGTGGGGTTGGAATTAGATGAGCTTTGAGGTCCCTTCTATGAGAAGTTTCAGTAGTTTCAATGTATTGTGAAACCTTTCTACTGAAAAACCCAAACCACCGGTGACATAGCAGCATGAACATACTATTTTCCGGTTTGATATTACAGAGGATCTAAACAAAGATTAGTTGGCTTTTTTTTTTAAGGGGGCTGGGTGTTGATTTTGTCTTTTTGTTGTTGTTTAAATAAGTCACCAATAGACACAGAGAAGTCATTTGGAGACTCTTTCCTAGGGTTCTGGTTTTTGAGGTATGCCTTCCTATTTTGTTCAGCTTTCCACTAAAAACTTACCAAATGCAAAGTCATCAGAATCAGTAAATAACCCTGCTCTGATTTTTCATCTGAAACTTGACCATAAACAGCACCTAACTGGATCCAAGGTCTCCTCCAAAAATAGTTTTAGGTATAACAGGAAGAGTCCCAACTAGGAGAGAACATACTATAAATCCACCTGGTTGAACTAACTAGGCCTCTAGAAGAGGACAACAAAGTGAAAAAAAAACAAACCAAACAGCAAATGAGTCCATCATCCATGTTATTATTTCAGAAAACTTGTTATGATTAAGGAATAGTAAATTTAACAATTCTGTAATGCCTTCGGGGAACTAGAGACCCTGACACACAAACAAATCAGTCCCTTTTTTGTCACATTCTTTGTGAAACAGTGGTTCTGATCTAACCACTGATCTGAGCTATGGCAGGAATTACACCAGACTGAGAGGCTATAGAATGAATCTTACATTCATTAAATTTAATGTCCCCATAATTTCTGTTCAGAGAATAGTTTTAGCTCACAATCTTGTTTAGAATAACATAAATAACTAGTTTACCCACAAAGCAGCTTATAGTCAGTGAGGCAGGTGCAGGTTGTGTTGAATTAAGTTAGCTTTAAAATAATGACCTATGATACTTCAGGCTGTGGTGCTGAAACAGTACAGAGCTTGACAATGCCCAGTGAGGTCTCCAACCCAAATCAAGTTAAAAAAAATAAATCAAACAGCTGCAAGGATAGGATCATCCCCTTTGCATTAATATAGTGGGTTCAAAATTGAAGTTCAGGAGCTGCTAGAAGAGCTTTCCAGTCATTCATGATGCATGGGCAATAGCAGCGGTACTAAGAGCTACATAACAGCCACTTCAATAGTTCAATTTCAATCCCCTGCTTTGTATGAATCACAGCCTTAGGTAAGCAAAGGTGCAGAAACCAACCTGGATTTAAAGCAGCACCGGCAGCACCAATAGACACACAAAGGCTCTAATTGAGCACTTCACCTGCCACATTCTCATCACCTACATTTCTTCATGCAAATTAACAGCAGCAATTTGGGAGAGCTGCAGATTTTTTGCAGTATGTAACGGTAAAGCATATTTTTATCATGTTTCCCATCAAATAAAGCCCTTTATAAAAATTATTATTTACAGATAATAAAAACAAACAAAACAAGTCCAGAATCAATTTAAACCGTGAAGTTTAAATAGGGCACATGAAACAGTTACAGACAAAAGAAATTAAAGAAATAGCAACGCAAGCACTAGAAACACCTACTGTTCTCTATTCCTCTGATTTATTGCTCTCAAATCAGACATGAAAACTTTGAAGACATGCATAATCCACATAAACGTTGCAGAACACTGTGTATTTATCTTTTGTACTTTGGTTTTCTTTGGACAGATGTTACCACACTCAGACTGTACTGATGTACCTCCCAAACCAAGAAAGACTACTCCTACCCTGGAAGTCATGGTGATGGCAGACCACTTTTTTTTAACTTAACTCTATGAACGCTGTCAACTCTACTAATAAGTACACCAATGGCTGTACCTATTCCACATAGTTAAGACCAGGGGGCAGCAATACTGTCAAACACAAACCAAAACGCCAATTTCTGGCAAATTTTTAAGCAACCACAGCTTAGTTACACGAGGAAAAAAATGCAGTTACAGTTATGGAAAAGTTACAGAAGTTATTCTAGGTTACATAAAAAATAGGTAGTTTTAAATACAATCTTACAATCGCTCTATTACATGGTCAGTTATTGTAAACAATAGCACTGTTAAAGTCTTCAACATAGCCAGTATTTTTCCTACATTAACTAATTTTAATCCTATGAATTAGATTTTCCATACCCAAGACTATAAGGAGAATGCCATGATTAATACTCCTTCCTTGAGTGCTTTCCTCATGCCAACACATTCAACAAAACTAAAAAGAATCTATTAAACCCATCTCCTAGATACATGCTGGCTCTGGAAGAACTGACAAATACTTAATGAACTAAGAAGTGTATAATCCAAAATAACTGCAATCTATAAAACAGCAGCAAAATCTTGTCTTCTTTGACTGTCATTACTTTTGTACCTTTAACCAAGCACAGGGCAACAGAAGAGCTACAGTCTTGTTCTAAAGTCATTTGGAAGACATTTCCTCATTACTGCTGACCTAGTCCAAAGGAAATCACACTGAAACCTCAAATAGGAAGCAGTGGACTCACATCCCATAGAAACCAGTTTTGGAAATTCACCCATTTTCACACTCATATTTCTTCTCAGTGAGCAGGATGAACATTTAAATGATAGTCATAATAAGCATTACAAAAACCCAACCCAGCGCTGAGGCTTCAAGGTTGAGATGCTGTGACTATATAACCACTTCTGCTGCATTATTTTTGCCCTCATTCCACCACCTACTTCGTTTTCATATTATTTTCCTCACTCCATGTTCATCCTTACCTCACTGCTTAAGCGAAGTATCCCTTGGTAGGTTTCTGTAGTCAGAGTTCTGTGCTGACTTGATCTAACGAGTGGCTGGGGAAAACCTCTGCTAAGGATCCCAAACAAAACTCAACCTTCTAAAAAATCCCAACATCCACGCTTTTTTTTCCAACTGCAACATCCGCCAATGCCAAAAGAAAACAAGAAGTAAACCAGTAATATTTAAGTTCAGGCATGTGCTTTGCACACTAATCTTTAAGGCACCAGGGCAGTAGAGCTTTTCGCAGCTAACTCAACACAAGAGCAAAGTCCCACAATTAAAAGACCAGATTACATGCATACCACTGCCTCTAGCTCCCCGCGGATTTGGGCGGGTGGTACTGCCCATTCCCTGATGCTCTGTCTCAAAGGAAGAAAGAAAACCGAAGCCCAACCGAAGGAAAAAGAACCCGAAGGTGGTGTGTGTGTGGTGGTGGGGATGATTTACCTCTTCCAGCAGCGTGACCGTATTTCTGCAGTTCTGCAACCGGGTGGTGAAGCTGGACGTGGTCGGGGAGTTGTAATCCTCTGTGGTCTCGGCGATGAACTCCGAAACGGTGATCTGGTCCGGCATGATCCTACCCCACCGGTAAAGCCCAGAAGGAGCCGAGCACACAGATCCGGGGGAAAGGGAGCCAAGTTTTGGGGGAAACGTATAGGAAAAAAAAAGAAAAAAAAACAAGGGGGAAAAAAAAAAAAGGAGAGGGAAGATGTTAACAGCCAGCAAAGACCCGCAGCATCAAAGCAGCTGAGCCGCAGAGACAGGCTGAGGCTTCGCCCTCCACATCCAGCCTCCCCCGGCCGCCCCCTCCTCCTCCCGGGAAGGAGGTGAGGGGGAGAGGCCCCCCACACACACACGACGCCCCTCACACGGCACCCTACGCCGCTCGGCTCCTTCGGCTGCCTGCGGCCCCCGACGGCTGCGGGGACGGGGCCGCCTCTGAGGAGCCCGGCCCCGCCGCCGGCGCTGAGGGGAGGGAGGGGAGAGGAGAGGAGAGGCGCCCGCCAGCCCCCACCCTGCCGCTGGGCTCAGCCCCTTTCCCCACCCGCTGCCGACCCCTCTCACGCCCCTCGCCTTAACCGCCGCTCTCCCGCCCGCAGCCAAGTTAAGCACTAACTTGTGCGGGTTCCGGCTGCGCCCCCGGCCAGGGGAGAGAGGGGAAGGGCCGGGGAAGGGCCGGAGGAGGTGGCGGGGGCGGCGGCTGGCCGGGGCTGGCGGGAGCTCCCGCCGCCGCTGACAGTCACCCGGTGACTGACACGCGCTGCCCAATGCCCGCCCGCAGCCGTTACGTGGGGGCCAACGAGGAAGTGCTCTGCGCAGGCGCCGGCCGCCCGCCTCCACCCTTCCCCCTCCCCCAGCGGCGGCCCCGCCCCCTCTCCCGGCCTCGCGCACCCCTCTCCGCGCGCGCGGGGCGTGCGGGGAGGGGGAGGGGAGGGGTTGTGCCCCTGGGTTTAGCTGTCTTTCACCCTAAAACTGCGCTTTTTGTTAGGACGCGTAAGGCCGGGTCGGAGGGTAGGGTGAGGGGTGCTGGGTTCCAGCTCTGTCCCCGGCCGGCGCACCGAACTCGCCGTGCCCGCAGCCAGGGGGCAGCAGCGAGCGTGGGGCGGGTGATGGGTGGCCGGGCCTCAGCCCGGGTGGAGTCCGAGGGCGAGTGTCGCCTCATCACTCCTCTCAGCCCATCGCCGCCGGTCGCGGCCCCTCCGCTGTGTTCGCGCCTGGACGACCTCTCTATGACATAAAGCAAGGCACCGCGTTGCTTACCGCCACTGCTGACATCACATGTAAGCACTCTGTACACAGATTCCCACCCTCCCCCGGTAATTTTTAAGGCGGCCTGCTGCGTCCCAGCGACACAGGTGAAGCCGCAGCTCCTCTTCCCTGGCCCATTCCCCACGGGAATGGGGAAGCGACAGATGCGTCCAAGGGGCTGCAGCCCAGCTCACCGCTGGGCACTGGAGAGTGGCACTGGCCTGACAACCACGCTGCATCCCCCGTTCCTGTGGTGCTCCCCAGGCCCACATCCTCTTCAAGCACAAGTCCTAAATAAGTCTCCTGTGGGGGCAGGACAAGGAGCAATGGCCTCAAGTTGGAGCACGGGAAGTTCTGCACCAATATGCGGAAGAACTTTTTCCCAGTGAGGGTGACAATCCTAGGGACCCTGCTTTGGCAGGGTGTTGGCCTTGATCTCTTGATGTCCCTTCCAACCTCTACAACTCTGTGATTCTGTGACAGAGCCCTGGGACAGGCTGCCCAGGGGGTTGTGGAGTCTCCTTCTCTGGAGATACTCAAGACCCTTCTGGATGCCTACCTGTGCAACCTGTCCTGGGGAACCTGCTTTGGCAGGGGGTTGGACTTGATGATCTCTGTAGGTCCCTTCCAACCCCTGCAATTTTGTGAATCTGTAAAAAATACCCTTTATCTGGTGTAACCAAGACTTGATAGACAGCACTAATGAGTTTGAGGGGTTTTTTTCCCAGTTTTATTTTATTTTTTTAAGCATAGATTTTGGGGCCCATATGTGCCTTTCTAAAGAAGGTTAGGTCCCAGGAGACTCGAGTAATTATGGTCATCTGCTGTCTCAGACTGATTTATTTAGTCACACCGTGTTTTCCTGCCCTTTGTGTTGGGATTGTCTCCACAGATGCTGGGAAATTGAGGGATGGTAAATATTCTCAAATCTGAACTATTGAGACTGAATGATATTATATGGATATATCAGTTTAAAAGGTTTTAATGCCCTGTATTACAAATTAGGCTTTAGCATGCTGTTTGTATGTAATTCTTATAAAATGCCTGTACAACTCAAAAATAGTTGAAAATACCAGCAAAAGGCTGTGATGCCCATGTAAAAAAAGAGATAGCTGATTTGTGTATACCCATAACAAATTATTTGCATGCAGTTCTGCCAGCAAAAATATTATCAATACTCCTGAGAAATGGTCCTGCCCAAACACGTTTCTTTGATTTCACTGCCTTAGCAGAAGCCCTCCGTATGGCCATGTGATTGCTGCTGCTGCTGCTGCTGCTGCTGCTGCTGCTTCACGTGATCTGGCTTTCCGGCACAAAGCTGCGGGATCGTACAGATGATTGTTAAACGTCATGAGTCTCTGAAAGGTAGAGTAGGCAAGAGGAGGAGGAGGAAGCCAAGAAAAGAACGGCGTGGGAGTTGCACTGAAAAATGGATTTGGGAAAGTGAGAAAAAAAGAAAAGCAGTGCTGAAGAAGAGACTGGAGGGGTAGGAATAAAATCAATTGAGGATTGTGTTCGTAAGAGCAGTGGAGGAGGACGAGAGATCAAGAAGATAAAAATGGCTTGTGGCATCACAAGCAGTTTGGAAAGGAGAGTGAAGGTGTGTCTGGGGGTTTGAGCCAGGGAAGAGCTGTTAGTAGCACCAAAAGGAGCTGTTTCAGTGTGCCTAGCCTGCATGGAAACTGGAGGGGTGAGGGTCTGGAGTATGGCCCAAGGGCCAAACAGGACCTCCGTAGTCATCCCCTGTAATTTCCTGCAGATCATAGATCACAGGCTGTCCCGTGGCTCTTCCTGAGCCAGACCTACAGTCTGCAGTCAGCTACTGTGCTCATGGTAGAAGACCTGATGCCTCTCTAGCAGATTTCAAGCGAGGATAAATCCATCACATTGATGGGTAAACCAGTTTAATTGATTGAGTGTGCACACTGTTATAGTTGAATTGTTCCTCTTCAGACTGTAGTTATTGAGCTTGTGCACAAGTCTTTACACTGTAAAATAACTTCATTAGCTATCCTAAACAGATCCTACCCAAAGCCTATGGACATACTGATGCAGAGATATTTTTTTTTAATACTATTTAGGGAAAATTTAAATCGCAGAATTAGAAAGCATGTTCAACAAAGAAAGGGAGGAGATGGGCCAGGGAAATTAGAGCAGTGAAGAGTAACAGTAGCTGAGATCCTGTTCATCCTCATCATGGGAAAAGAAGGTCCTTTACATTAAAATATTGAATGTATAAAAAATAGAATAAATCAAGGAGAATACTCAGAAACAAAGACCACGGCATCAGGCTTAAAGATGAAAAAGATCAGTAACTACTGATCATAATTATCTTTTGGTCTGTTTTTTTTTGACAGTTCTTAAATTGTTAACTTTAATAAAGAGAATGTGGTGCTGAGTTTTGCTGCTTTGAAGCAGCATTTCCTCTTCCCCTATACAAATGCTAGTAGATAAAAGAACCCTGTGGGCATGACCTCTTTAGGCTTGGATTATCTTCAACTAAACTCACTGGAAGGAAGGTTAGTTAATTAATATGATATTAATAAAATAAATGATAAAACTTGCCAGTAAAAATGTGTTTACATTTAAACTAGTCTAATTATGTAACTGTTTCAGATTGCTTTTAATGGATTTCAGATTTAACCATGTTTCCTGTTTTGAATTGCGATCAGTATCTGAGGTTCACTTCTAAATCTGTAAGATGCACCTCTCTATAAATTGTCACTAACTGAAGTCACTGTTTCACTTCACAAATGTCAAAGAATAGTCAGCAGAGTGTGAAAGTTACATTACACGGCATCTGCTGTAACGCTATCTTAGTCTGTGCTAGATCCTGGGGGTGTCTGTGCCACAGCCTTTCTCTCATGTACAGCTTGCCAGTAGCAGCCACACTTATCTCACTCCTCTTGGTATTCTGATGCGAAATGCATCTCCGTGTCCATCCAGGGACAAGCTAGGTGCAGAGACCAAGCAGCCCTGGAAAGTACACTCCTTACTGATGCTATCACGGAAGTCATGATTTATTGCCATCCCACCCAGTGATTCAGCCTACTAATCCACTTGATTCCATGTCCTTTTTTACCACGATTGCCAACAGAAGAGTTAATTACAGCAAGCTGATAATATTTCTGTGATATTGGTGATAGTCACCATGCTTGGGGAGAGGCTAAGGAACATAGCAACGACAGTGCAAAATACTGACACAGGTATTGTGCAATAAGGTGAAGAGCAAGCCTGGTGTTTTTCATTGTAAAGCACTCTGGTCATCTTGTATTTAGATTGAGATCATCTGTTCATTCACAAGCACCAAGCAGTAGTCATCAGGTGATGATGACTCTTGTCATCATTGCAAACTTTCAAACTTTACAGATGTGTGCCAGAGGTGAAGAGCTACATTGCACTTGCATAGCTCTTTGTGACATCAATGCAATTAACTGTTTAAACCACACAGGGATGAGGTAGAGAACAGCAAGATTATCTTTCCACTATAGATACGGAGACCAGATACAGGAGGCTGTGGCCCTGCTGTCCAGAGCAGGGCTGTATTTTTGGCTGGAGACATGCAAAGTCAGCTCTTCAGGGTATCAACACCTCAGCTCTGCTGAAGATCTCCCACAGGATATGATTTCGCTGCCCTAAAGAGAGCAGCCCCAGGACCACCCCCAGGCCACACTTGCCTGCTGCACAGACAGAGAGCTCACAAATGCAAACTCAGGTGTGGTTGCTGCTTGGTTTTTGGAAACAAGCTTAACCCAGGTCCCTGGCACTGCACCAAATGCGCTGTCAAGCATGCTCAGACAAGCTGCCTCCGGGGCCATTTGCAACCTGTCAGTGTGGCAGCAAAAGAGTTGTTAACTGAAGAAGTAAATCACTGTGCACATGGCTACTGTGCAGATGATTCTTCTTGATTAGCGTAGACGTAGTCATGCCAGGATCTCACGTGTCAAATTCGTGGGGTTTTTTCTTCCCAAATATGGAAGAGATGCTGCCACTTTGCAAATAAGGGTTTACACCTACTCTTGTTTCTCTACTTTCAAGGTTCCCATCTTGGCTATTGCTGCTCATAAAAATGGTGTACATCAGGCGTTAGTGTTTAATTAAAACATCAAATCATTGAAATGCACATGCTATTGTTAGTAAACGGTATAGTTGTTCTTTTTATGCTCCTTAGAATCTTCCCAAACATGGGGAGTATCACCAGCTCAGCAGCAAATAGCAACAAAACTAGTGGCATGCTAAAACTCATCAGGAAAATATCCTTAGGCTGTGTTGCTCTACTATGCTGCTATTCTGAATAAATTTGTGGTTTGGTGTTACATTCATCCATCTCAGCTAAACACAGCAGTCAGCATTCCTTCCCACCCTCCTTCCTATCCTAACCCACTGTACAGGAGCGCTGTGTGGCATAAGGCAGCCATGACGTTTGATCCCTCCTAAAGCTGGTCTGAAATTCCTTGAGAAAGCATATGGTAAATTGCTGTTTCTACATTTTTAGAATTTAATTTTCAGACAACTTCTGACAAAATTAATGGGGAATGCTTATTTAAATATATGGTCATAAGTAGAAGAATGTGCACAAATATATCTGAACATCAGTTCTTCTCATTTGAGTTGAATGTTGGGCTTAGAGGATATGAGGAGCTTCAAATCAAGAATCTCAGCAGGGTGATTTTGCCTTTTGGTTTTGGAGTATGTCATGTGCTAAAACTCAGTAAACTTTTTTTTTTTTAATGGAACTCCCATAGTTTTGTTTTGAATAACAAAACCACCCCATTTATGTAAGGACACATAATGTCATCACTTTGTACTTCAGCAAGGAAAGGTTTGGTCAGAAGGAATTTCAGAAGTGTCCTATTCAGAGGACAGTCCCATCGGCTGACTAAGCCTTGTATGAGATGTATCAGCTATGTATTTTAACCTGCAGCATGTTTACACTTTTAATATCACATAAGTGCATGATGTACTCACAGGAAAAGGCAAAGTTTATTTTAATCATTGGAGCCTACATCACACATTGTGACTGGTGCTAATTTGCTTCAAGGGAACTTACATGGTAAACTGCAAAGTGTTGCTGCTTGCAAAAAGAGGTTTGACATTTGCAAACACATCTGTGAAATGACCCTGTTATGGGGACAGAATAACCAGGTAATTTTCCAGCGAAAAAAAAGATGTTCTTATCTACATCATATCACTGTACATCCAGAAAACCCAAGTCCAGCAAACATGCAACTGCAATGTTGTATTTTTAAGCTAAGTAACTGCCAGTCTGGCTTATGGGCCAACTACTTGAGCTGCATCAACAATTTCTGTTGCTGCTGTGACTGTTTTCAATACAAGAATCAGCTGATTTCAATTTTAATACTGGCATCTCTGAGCATTTGTCTTCGTTTGGTATTTAAAATTAGATAAGAAAACATAAGGAACTGTCTCAGAAACTACAGTGTTAGCTTAAAAGCCTTTTAGCACTAGGAATAGTGCCTTAAACAAAAGGGTCTTTTTGCATTCTTTCAATATTAATATGATAGCAAAAAGAGGGCCCATTGTGCTCTCATTATAAATGACATTTCAGTAGCATTAAGATGGCACATTTTTAACGCTGTGTGTACCAAATGAAAAAGATTTAAGCCAAAACATCAGAAACACCCCAATGAATGATACATTTTGCATCTTATTTACTTGAATGTCCTGTACAAGGAGCTTGACTGAGTGATAGGTAAGCTCAAATAGCCACCTCAAAGGATAGCTGAAAATAACAGCGCTGGAAATGAAGTGCAGCACTGAGTTACACAAGATTAAGCTGACTAATCTGCTGATTCAGGTTTGCCTTTGTTTTTTTTGGTTTTGTCATGCAAGATCAAGAGTCATGCAGGCAAACACAGGAATGGCATTCCAGACTCACAGCAACAACAACTAACGGGCTGTTCCCCTGCAACCTCTGCATTTGCCAAGGAGAGAAACAGCCATACACTAACTGGAGCAGGAGGCAGCAGGCTAAGGACAGGGCAGGCATGCCCTTTTTTTTTTGCTGCAGGTGTGCTGAATTTGGTATTTTTATTGCCCCAGAGGTGTTTTTGTTAGAGATGCTCATTCAAGGAACCTTACTCTATAGGAAAAGTGATACTGTGTGTTGGGGGTGATCAAGTTCAAATAGAGTCTTTAATACAGCTGCAGAATAGAAAAACCTAGCAGTATGTTCTTCTGTAAGGGCTGTATTTAGGAGAGCCTGAAGATATCAAACTTTTATGAATGCTGATGGATAAGAAAACTGCCAGAGGAGCCTCGGCAAATTTAACCCTTGCCTACTGTGCAAATGTGAGCCTGCTCACATTCCTCACTGAGACAGGGGTGCAAAGCCTGCTCACCCTATGGGAGCTGCTCTCCCGGGGGTATCCACCAACACCGTGAGGGTGAGGACCAGCATCATGAAAACCTGTGTGTGGTTATCCCTGTATTCCTGACCCTGAGCAAATCCTCGGAGGATTGTTGGGGAGGGCACGGCAGATACATTAGCATGAGAGCAGATCATGCCAGAGGGATTGCAAAGCACAAGACAAAGCCAATACATCATGACAGGGTACTCTGAAACAAGAGAAAGAAGAGTCCTTTTGAAGCAGGAATCAGCAGTAGCTGAATACATTTGGTTGGGTTTTTTTTAAGTATGAGAAATGGCAATGACTAAAATCAGAGAGTGATACTGCAGAAATGAACATGTTGCAGGGCAGCTGGCGTAGCAGGCTCTCCAAAATAAAAAGAGAATGAAATAAAGCCTCAATGCGCACTGCAAACATTTCAATATTTTCTCTTTCCCTCAGCAAACGATATGGCTATGTCATTATCCAGGCACATCTCTGGTTCTACCTAAGCTGCTAAATGTATCCTGACGGCAGCATGTGTCTTGCCTGCAATGAAACCGAGGCCAAAATGAACCTGGGAAGCTGTTTGAGAACAAAATCAAGGCCCTGTAGACTGGGATGATGTCCTTGATCTGCCACTCACGGCTGTGACATGGAATTTGATATCTGTGTGTATAATTTCTCTATCTGCACAATGCAGACTATTTATTTATCTAGGTGAAAACACACTGTGCTTTTCCAGCTGTATCAGAACTAAATATTTTCATAATACATTTTATTTTAAGAGTTTCAAAAAATAGTTGAAGGATGAGGAGGGCTATCAGGCCAAGCAACTTTATCAGCATTTTATTGGATAGACAAAAAGGATTGACAGGTAAATGAACAGGTAGTTTTCTACTAGTTGTTCATGATGTGAAAATATGAAGCAGAAAGATCTGGTTTTGTGAGGGCTTTTTTCTCCTCTGTGTTACAAAGTTATTAGCATTAGAACAGCATTTAGTAGAAGAAAAGGGACGGAGACCCCATCAAGCTGAAGAGGTACATGGAATTCATTTGAGGCCTTATGCAATCTTTTCTAAGACACAGTTTGCAGGTATACACGTGTGTGAGCCTACTGAGTTGAAGTTCAAAAGCTGGCTTATAGTGTTGACTGAGCATACTTATTTTTTTCTTAATTTCCTAAACAGCATCTCATTAAGTGCTGGAAATAATTCTGCTGATGTTGGATGGATGTTATATTTAAGGCCCTTGCAACCACTGTGCTTACTAGCACATCTGCATTTCTTTTATATAAACTGTAAGACATTGAGTAATTTGATGTATATCTGCTTTAGTACTCAAAGGCTTGTCATCAGGCAAAAATTACTGAAATTTAAAATTAGGGCCTTAAGGTTTTATTGAAATAGACATTTGAATGTTGTGGTTGTTAGGTTCCTTTAAAAAACAGAACAGCAACCATCTGGAAGCTTTTGGAAACTGGTCTTGCTGCAAGGACCTAATCCCCAATGGGTCAGTGTTTGCATGGTGTTAAATGAAATAAAGAGGTTTGGAATTTCAGTCTAGAAGTCCATCATAGTGGCCTCTCTCTCTGACTAGTTATTTGCTTCTGCTTTTAGCCACTGAAATTGAGCTTGCTGATTCCTAAGTTAACTGGCTCTCTACTGACTACATTAGAGGTCCATTGCCTGCTCATCTGTCCTGCCTCTGATGATTTTTTTTAATGCATTACTGATCCCAGCAAATTTGAGGGGGGCAGGAAAGGTGTCAAAATTCTTCTTTGTGGGGGAAAAAAATGAGCAGAGGAAAAAGATGTTTATTGCCCCTATGGGCTGAAAAAGTTCATCCTCGTCTTGCTCTTTATCAAGAGAAATGGTGTAGGAGAAAGATCCTGTAAGGGTTCCAATCACGGTAAAGATTTCACTGATATTTTGCACCTTCTCAAGATCTGCAGTCAAGACCCAAATCCATAGGAAATATGATTTCAATAATTTTAATCTCACCATGACTTAATTGCTAGTTGATGGTTATGTTTCATTTTATCCTCCAAGAAAATCTATGAGCAATAGGACATAAAAGTTTAAGTCCTGTTTCAAAATGAAATAGAAATATCCAGCTTAATGGCTTCATACTTGTCAAAAGATGATTGTTTGACTTCTGAACTCTTGTTTGTTTAAGGCATCATGGACTTAAAAAGGAAAAATATGCATAGCCATGTGACAAAGCAAATGCACCAAAGGAAGATTTATTTGGTTTTCAGATCAGCAGCAGTGATTCACCCCTCTTGGCTGAGCTGCAGTGCAGTATGGTCAACCAGTTCCCCCAGGAGGAAGAAAAGATGAAAGTCCCACACTGACAGGGAGCAGTAACCTGTGCCAGCATAGCTCCAGCCAGTGCACCAGGTACAAAGAAAACTTCAGCCTTAACTGTCAGTGTTGTTGTAGGGGATTCAAGTCAGGCAATCCAAATGTAGCTTTTAGTGGTTCAATAGAACACAGTAAAAACTTTAAAACAAGAGCACTTGCCATCCGGAGACTGAATAAACAAAAGCATATTTAGACAACTGTGTGCTATTCAGCACTTTGCATCATCATAAGAAGAGAGTCTCTCCTCCTTTAAGCCCCCGCAAAAATCTGGCCATAGATTTTTCAGGCTGATCTCAGAGATTCGTTGTTTTCAAAACAACATTAGTTACCAGATCTAGATGAATTGAAGAAAGTTACAACAACTGCCCTTCTTATACCCTGCCCCCCCAACCAGCTTTAAAATCTATGAAAGCAACGCAAAATTTATAATAAGCATTATTGTTTGTTCCAGTACTTGCTCAGGCAGTCAATGTTTTGTAAGGATTTACTGATTTATTGGGGTTTTGATCCTTGGAAACATCAATAGGTTAGACTTGCTCTGAAAAACACCCACTGTATTGATGTCCAAAGCAGCATTGCACAGAGAAAAAACCCAACCCAACAAAAAAACTACTGGCAGGTATTGCAATTGATAAAACCAATTTCCTTTGAGATAATTTTTTCAAGGATTCTGGTCTGCTTTTTTGCACTTTATACCAGTTATTTATATTTATGTCTTTATTCTTTCTTACCGATTCCATAGCGAATCTCTTGAAGAAAAACTTGAAAGCCTGGAAGCTGAAGATCTCATGTCTCATCTGTCACAACCAGAAACCTACCTAGATGAGGAGAAAAGATCAAGTAAGTAAAACTGACCAAAACTATGGCACTGACAAGATCACATATTCAGTCAAATTGGAACGATGTCCATTAATTCTTCAGTCAGGACAATTTATCATACCTTATTTGATTACTGCATTTGATGTTGTGAATTTCATTACGGTAAATAGATCCATTAGAAATCCCGTGAAAATAGCACTTTGTTAAAAATGACTACATTGAGAGTTACATTTAGCTGACTGGGAAAATTCATTGTTTAACTAAATGTGGCAACTACTCACTAAGCTGCACTGAGTGCCGAGCTGGTAACATCTCCTGTCTAAGTTGTCTGACACTTCAGAAGACCCTGTTTTCAGATATAACTTCAGTCTAACCATTCAGGCTGAAAATTTCCATGTCAGGTGTATGCACCAGACTGATCTTTTTGGAAGATGGATATACAATTTGAAGGATAAAAAGACTGAGAGAAAGAAGTGTCCTGACAGGGAAGAATCACGCATGTAGGAGAGGAGGGTGTGGGGAGACGGTCAAACCAGGACATGGATGAGTGGTTTCAGTTTTTCATGACTTCTCCACCATTATCTTCCAGTTTATGACTTGCATTGCTGTAGAGAAGGGAAGGTGATAGAGATCATGTAGAGCCTCTGAAGGATGTGGAAAGAACTGGGGCATACCTTTGACTTTGAGCTGATCTCCATGATAGGTCTAAAGGGATAAGGTGGAAAAAAGATTGACCAGGACTTGAAGTCAGATGTTGGCACTGGGAAGGAGAAGGCTACCCAAAAGATACTGCCTTTAAAGATGATGTGGTAAAGCAAAGACAATGGGACGAGGGACATGAGGCAGAGAGATGTGGACCAGGTAGGCGGGCAGAATGGGAGATGTGAAAAGGACCCATAAGGATGAGACTGAGATCAAACAGAGGGCCAAGGCAGAAGGGGAGCATGAGGTAGGCCACTTCCAGATCACACCCTTTGCTCGTCCAGTTTGCCTGTTTTCATTTGAGCACGCCACTCAATTCCATAAGGAAAAACACACTCCTGCTCTATGAGGGTGTTTTTTTTTTTTAACCTTCACTTCAAGAGAAGTCTTGTTACTTCTGGTGACCTATTTCCCCAGATACTGCTGTAGTTTGTTTATGGCTTTTATCCTGTTTGTTTTATGCTTCCAAATATGTCGTGTTGGTCTGGAGGTTTGCCAACCTTTAGCAGTAAATATAACAGAATAGTCCCTCTCTCCAAGACACTTGGGATTCAATTACAAATTGTGACGTGAAAGTTTTTGAATGGGATGTTAATACATCTCTTTTCCTTAGCCCTTAGGATACTTTCAAGTCACATTGTCAGGGGCTTTTTTTATCCATTAGGAACGCTAGACATCTCTGTAACCAGCAGAATTCAGATTTTTATATTCTGTCTGAAAAAGATCTGAAATGGTATGGCACCAGCTTGGCAGCATGGGAGAAGAAATGGTTACAGACTCTGTCCATGAGGAAGAGGTGTGTCCTTTGATATGAAGACAAGGGTGTAAAAGATGTATCTACCTTAAACCAAGAATATTATGCTTGAATATCATGTTATATGCAGCAAAAAGCTGTTAGAAGAAGACCTGAGTGCTGCACTGGTTTTCGTGGGCTGGGAAAGGCTTCCACCAGCAGACAACCAAGTACCACAGTTTTACAACAAAGCCACAGCCATGGGCAGCCCTGATTTGGCTCAAGCCACGATGATATGGTTGCTTGTTGTTTACTTTATCAGCACATCTGTTCCTCTTAATGATATTATCCATCTCCCTTCAGTAAAACAGTCACCTTCATGATTATATGTTTCCGCTATTCAAATCAAAGCAAAAGTAAAACAATATATAGTGTCTCATTGCATCCTAAATTGAATGCTCACCTAAGTTCACAAGTAACTATGATTTACATTAGATTATGTTTTGAATGAATGATACTTTATTTTCCATAAGTCCAAAAAGTTACAGAATCTCCTTACTTCTTCAATAATGAGCTGCTGAATGCTATTTACCCATTTGCTATAGACATCAATGCCAGCACTTACAGGTACATCTGAGTGGCTCAGGATGATTATATTTCCTTCCTAGTTGTCCTACTCATTTCTGGGCCTCTCAGTACTACAGGAACCAGCAAATAAAATTGAATATAAAAGAAATCCAGAAAAAAAAAATCAAGTTGGTTGAAGTTATCAGGACTGATTGATGAGAAACACTAAGAAGGAAAATTGTGGCACTCCTAGAGAGAAGAAAGATGGCCCAGTGAATAAGAAGCTCACCTTGACTTCTTGACCTTGAGCTAGTTATGAAAACATCATCCAGATGGCAAATTCCTTGGGCCTTACATCCCTGTGAGTATTTTGTCAGGGTAAAGAGTCTTTTGAGGCCAAATACAGCTTTTATGAAACTTTTGACACAAGGACAGTAGTAGAAATTGGGCTGTGTCAAAATGGTATCTTCCTTCTCTTTCTCACCTCCACAAAAAAAGAACAGTGTTTCCCTTCATCCTTGTCCATGTGATGGTAACGCTACCGGATTATTCTCTAGTTTTTATACATGAGAGTATAGGAGTGGGAGTGGGAATGGGAAATACAAAACCCCAGAACAGATAGAGATCCACAAAAACCCAGGGAAGCATGATTGCTTTTTACCTAGGGACATTTACACCTGAAAACAGAAGGACTAGTTGGGATGTAAGTATGAAAGAGGCCTAACTGGGAACAGGGTGACATTGGTGACAGCTGGGTGATGACTCAATACAATATAATAATACAATAGAAAATTCTCTTAGCCCTCAGATGAGGAAAGCATTTGTTCTTGTGCGTGATTACAAACACATACAATCATACTGAATTAATTGGTACAATCTAAGTGCTTGACTAACCCTAGATCTTAACTGATAAGGATAATAAGTTGAATCCCCATATCTTTAGGCTTTTAGAACTTGTTAAATAGTGTGGAAAGTCAGCAGATCCTCAGGAATCGAATATAAAAATTGACAATATATTGGATAACAGTCAAGAAGAAATATTTTGCAGCGATTTTCCAGAGGAGAGAAAAAGATTTTTACACTCCTAATTTCCCTGAATTTGATATTGCTTAAGCTCTGTGTGATTCCATGCATAAATTATTTAATGACCTATTTTGGTTTGCTTTTGGGGTCTTTTTGTTTTTCCGAGTAGAATAGACAACCTAGAAGCAATAATATAAATATATATTTTGCATGTCTAATGAATATTTTAGGAAAGATATTAAGCAACCAATTTTCATGTATGCTTGAACTGGATTTAACCTAACCAGAAAAACTCAAACAAGCAAAAGTTAATATTGTTTCTACAGTCACTGATGTAACAATAATAGTAGTTGTACACCACCATGCTGAAAATCAACTCCCTTTATGTCCAAACAATAATGTGAATCACAGAATTCTGACCTTGATATACAAATGTGATCATGTAGTAATTATAGCTCTCGTGCTTTCTGTATAAACAGACTGCTTCATCTGGAAATGCTGTAGGGAAGGCTTCATTCTGCAATTTACAGCTAATGACTGAGCAGAAAGCTTTTAAATCCCGAGAAGTTTTAAAATAAAGCAGGTAGAAAAAACCTTATTTCCTCAAAATGGAAAAATTAAACCAGTTATTTGAACTACAGGGAATCGAGTCATTGCTCTATGTATATTCTGTTGGAAAGCAGATCTTAGGAAGATTGCCTTCAAAATAACCTTTTTCAAAGGCTACCAAAGCTGTTGTCGTGGGATAACTGACATGTTCTCCAACAGCTGTGAGATTAAAGAAAATCTTTTTCATTTCATGCCAAAATCTGCTATAGGTTTGTTCTGCTTGTTTCTTATGATGGTATCACCCAAACAGGTTGTAACAAGCATGTTCTTTTGATTTAATCGATGATTTGGAAAACACTAATAGGATGTGGTCTCACAAACTTCAGTGAAGCAAATCTGAGGGTATCTGTCTGTGGACAAGTCACCTCACACCTGGTTTTAGTATGTCCCAAGCAGTAAAAGCTCCATCCTGACCTCGCAGATTAGCTGTATGTGTTTTCTGTGCCTCCATAAAAATAGACCATCAAAATACTAGCATGCTTATAGGCATGTGCTAAATTCTAGAAGTAATAATGCAGTCATCGCTGAATTGCACTAACCAAAGCAGTGTGTTCATGGATTTGTTAAATAGTCTGCCTTACCCAGAATGTCCATGTACAGCTGTCAGTGCAAGAGGACTTGAATGGGTTCTTAGGAGTTGCTGTCATTGACCTTTGGGAACCCAAGGGCAAAATGCATTAATGCATTGCATGGTCACTACCTGGGCTGAGCATTTAGGCAGGGAAAGGCAGTACTCAGTGAAAGCCAGAGGCTGGTGACCCACAGAACTGGATTTCTTGTCACAACACCTATGACTTGTCTTTCTGTTTCACCTCAGCTTGTGCACTGGTGCCTACCTTACTGCATGGTCACATTGCTGCATACTGACCTCTGGCTCAGCTCAGGGTTTACAACTGCCCTGTTCCTTTTCTGCTCATTTTAATGCCCATAATTCTCTTTCCCTTCAAAGTTGCTGATTACAATGTCAAACCGAGCAAAGATCCCAGGAGTGACTCTGACTGACAGCCTCTTGTTAGTGAGTCCTTATTTGTAATGGCTCCTGAGAAATGTCAATTGCTCAGCTTTTAATGTAGTAAATAATTACAGTGATTACTTTAGGTGACACTAATTTCTTAATCAAAGTGTTGATTTGGGTCAGAAATTTCACCAAAGTTCATAAGTATTACATCAATTATATTTTTTTTTTTCAGGAAAATATCAACAAATATCAAAACAGCTTTCTTGAAATAAAATGTGTCTTCCTTAGTTCTATGGATGACAGGTTGGCTAGTGGATGACAGGTTGGCCATGAGCCAACAGTGTGCCTCGGTGGCTAAGAGAGCCAATGGGATCCTGGGGTGCATCCGGAGGAGTGTAGCCAGCAGGTCAAGGGAGGTGATCCTCCCCCTCTACTCTGCCCTGGTCAGGCCCCACCTGGAGTATTGTGTCCAGTTCTGGGCTCCCTGGTATAAAAAGGACAGGGATCTCCTGGAAAGAGTCCAAAGAAGGGCTACGAAAATGATTAAGGGCCTGGAGCATCTCCCCTATGAGGAAAGGCTGAGAAGATTGGGACTGTTCAGCCTTGAGAAGAGAAGACTAAGGGGGGACCTAATTAATGTTTACAATTATCTTAAGCAAGGGATGCAGGGGGAATCAGCCAGCCCCTTTTCAGTGGTCTGTGGAGACAGGACAAGGGGCAATGGCTGCAAGTTGGAGCATAGGAAGTTCCACACCAACATGCGGAGAAACTTTTTCACAGTGAGGGTGAGAGAGCCCTGGGACAGGCTGCCCAGGGAGGTGGTGGAGTCTCCTTCTCTGGAGATATTCAAGACCCGGCTGGACACCTGTCTGAGTGAAATGTCCTAGGGAGCTGGTTTGGCAGGGGGGTTGGACCCGATGATCTCTCGAGGTCCCTTCCAACCCCTACAATTCTATGATTCTATGATTCTATCCTGATGGGCACGAATCACACTACTTTTCTCTGATTCTTTCTGTACAGTACCTGGGATTAGCCATTCCAGTGTTTTACCCTGGATTGATGTCAGGCTGAGAAGGTGTCCTGGTTTCAGTCAGGATAGAGTTAACTTCATTTGTAGCAGCTGATGAAATGCTGTGTTTGGGAGTTAAAATGAAAGCAGTGCTGATAACACCCTGATGTTCTTAGTTGCAGTCAGACAGTCAAGGACTTTTTCAGCTTCTTTGTATTTCTCTATTCATGAGAAAGGAGGGGCGAAGCCAGGACAGGTGACCCAGATGGGCCAAAGAGAGTATTCCATGCCGATTACGTCCTGCCCAGGATAACGGGGGGCTGTTGGGAGGAAGAAGAGGGGCAGTGGCGGGACGCGTGCTTCTTGGGGGGACGGTCGGGTTCCGGGGCAGCTCTGGGTGGTACGGCCTGAGTTGTGTGGGTTGGGGAGAAACTGCATTGTGTATCAATAGTTTCATATTCTTTTGCTCTAAAGTCCTGTTAGCATTGCTATATTTTATCTTTCTGTTATCTTAGTAAACTATCCTTATCCCAACCCACGGGCCTCTCAGTTTCTTGGTTTTGGAGTTATTTGCCCCTTCCTTTTCCCTTCCCTTGTTTCTCTCCTTTTTCCCTCTTTCCCTGCTCTTTTACTTTAAGGAGCAGGCAACTGCGTGGATCTCGGCCCACAGCCAGGGTGAAACCACGACAGAAGATTATTAATCCTCAGGTCATTCCACTGAACTTTAAAATATATCAGCAAAGTATGAGCTTTCTTCCATTCATCTTGAAATAATCCACGTGTTTGAATATGTATGCAAAATCAACTTAAAAATTCAGATAGTTTCTTGGACAGTATTCTCAGAAATAACTGATTAAAAATAATCTAGTTTCTACTGTTAGAATTGAAATTAGGTCACCACCCTCATCTGATGATATGATCATTATATGATTATGAAGTTATCATGATAGGATATTTGGGCTGTGCAAGTGGTATAGAAGAACTTCACCAGGCAGCTTAAATCTGGTTTAGGAATTCATGCTGCAAAACATGCTAATTCTAAGACTCAATAGTTTTGTAATTTATTGACACTGTTGGTGTACAATGTTACAGGACACTTGTATAGAGGGCCAGAGGGCTTGAGCATACTTGTTAGGTAATTTTCCCCACTCTCAATCAAAGGTGAATTTTCTTTAAGACTCAGATATATCACAAAGAGATTTGTCTAAGTATTTGGACTGAAGGGCTCTCTACTCTTTGAAGCCTGTCTTTTGTTATTTGTCTAAGGGCTTCAGGGTGATGGTATTGTGACTTAAATCTCATTGTATCCACTTAAGAGTGACCTTTTTATCACTCCTGACTGCATCCATCGGCTGATTCTTGGGCTCAGGGAAGAATTTTCTTTTTGTGGAGGCAGCAGCTAATCAGTGTCTGCTGCCTGGCTTCAGACCTCTGCAGAGCTTTCACTGATCTCGTCAAGGGCCTTTTTTTATATTTGATAACAAGGTTGCCATTCATGGTCCAAGATTTGGAGTTACTTAAAATCTATTTCTAAAAACTGTGAGAGGTTAATTATGTATAGAAGTTTTTCCCACCTTCTCGATAAGATTAATCACTGCTTAATTATTTACTCAATATGTAGTCCCTAGCAAAACACCTTCTCTAGGGTATATGGATAATAGATTAACAATATAATCTGCATACAACATCAAGTCCTCTTGTCACTGACCCCACTTATTCTCAATAGCCACTGATTGCAGGCTGAATTCGGTATCAACACTGTGCAGCATGTATTTTAAGGAAAAAGTCATAAAAGGCAGAAACTAAACCTGATGGAGCCATGTTGACAATCAGCTTGTCTCTGCATGAAAAGTCTGGTGCATATCAAGTTTCAGTGTCCTTCCTACAGCAGCTTTTCTACTCTGCTGGCAGCTCAAAAGCAAAGCAAGTGACACACCTCCTGCTTCTAGCCCTTATTGATAAGCCAGACACTAATAAGGTCTTGCATTGTCCTTGAATCCAAACATCCTCAGAGAAGTCAGTAAACACATCTCATATATATATATATATCTGTATGACGGCTATATATCCTTGTGATTGAAGCCTGGCCTCTGCCACAAACCACAGCCTGATGTGCTCATCTTCAGTCTGGGGGTCTCCAAGTACAGAGACAGTCTTTGATCACAAGGATGACTCTGTGGTGCCAATCCTTCTTGTCGTGGTATCACTCTGCCCTTCAGAGTGCTGTGGTTTCCATGCCTTCAGTGTGTGCCAAGCAGAACCACTCCACTTAGGAACCTTGTGAACTGTTAAACATCTTAATTGACGACCTTGATGAGGGAATAGCATCGACCCTCAGCAAGTACACCGATGATACAAAGCTGGGAGGAGTGGCTGACACGCAGGAACACTGCGCTGCCATCCAGCGAGACCTGGACAGGCTGGAGAGCTGGGCAGGGAGAAACCAGATGAGGTTCAACAAAAGCAAGTGTAAAGTCTTGCACCTGGGAAGGAACAACCGTTTCTATCAGTACAGGCTGGGGGATGACCTGCTGGAGAAGAGCTCAGTGGAGAAGGACCTGGGGGTCCTGGTGGATGACAGGTTGGCCATGAGCCAACAGTGTGCCTCGGTGGCTGAGAGAGCCAATGGGATCCTGGGGTGCATCCGGAGGAGTGTGGCCAGCAGGTCAAGGGAGGTGATCCTCCCCCTCTACTCTGCCCTGGTCAGGCCCCACCTGGAGTATTGTGTCCAGTTCTGGGCTCCCTGGTATAAAAAGGACAGGGATCTCCTGGAAAGAGTCCAAAGAAGGGCTACGAAAATGATTAAGGGCCTGGAACATCTCCCCTATGAGGAAAGGCTGAGAAAATTGGGACTGTTCAGCCTTGAGAAGAGAAGACTAAGGGGGGACCTAATTAATGTTTATAATTATCTTAAGCAGGGGATGCAGGGGGAATCAGCCATCCCCTTTTCAGTGGTCTGTGGAGACAGGACAAGGGGCAATGGCTGCAAGTTGGAGCACAGGAAGTTCCGCACCAACATGCGGAAGAACTTTTTCACAGTGAGGGTGACCGAGCCCTGGGACAGGCTGCCCAGGGAGGTGGTGGAGTCTCCTTCTCTGGAGATATTCAAGACCTGTCTGGATGCCTATATGAGTGAAATGTCCTAGGGAGCCTGCTTTGGCAGGGGGTTGGACCCGATGATCTCTCGAGGTCCCTTCCAACCCCTACAATAAAAAAAATAATACATTTTAGCTCCTATAATACTCCTAGCCATCCTGTCCTTCAGAACTATCAAAGCATCTCTACATAATATCCCCAAATACAGAGCACACAAAGATGTTCCTAAGTGTTCTCTCTTTTGTTCTTCATGTCTGTATCTACCCCTATAGTGAGTCATGCCCAGACCCATGAGCATGCTCTTTGAAAGCATATGGGCTACCTATATAGAAAACTGAGATCAACTCAAAGTGATAGAAAGGAGCCTTTAAAACAATCCAACTCAGGCCATGTAAATGGGATTCTTTACATCCACTTTAGTGAGCTCTGACTCAACTTTTAGACTGTGGAAGTGAGGTGTAGCTGACAAAGTGTCTTTACCTGGGCTGTTCAACTCAGGCTCCCTTTATCATTACTTATGATACAGTCAGTACGGACAATTGAAACCAGGTTACAGCTCACCTCATCCTACAAAAGTAGATGTTTAAAGGAGAGATACTAAAGTAGATGTCTACAAAGGTGAGATGAATCACAGCCTGAACTGTCTTGTTCATTCTACTGACTAAAAGAGAGAGAGTAGGGTTCCAAGTCCAGAGGTAGAGACACCTACTCCAAAGATGCTGCATGCACTGTTACAGGACTTATGCAAGACACTACTTCCAATTGTACATTCAAGAAGAGGAACCAGAAGGAAGAAAAGAAAATGAGAAAAATGAAACCTGTGATGGAAATCCCCAGAAAATTCCACCATGCACTAGTAGAGCACCATCTGTGGTGCACTACCATGGATGCTGACATCTATTTCACTGACAATCTAATGGGAAATTGCAATGATCTTTAGATTTTATTGAATAGAAGTAGTTACACAAATAAAATACAATAAAATTCAATGTTTTATATTTATACCAAGAGAAGAATGATGCAGCTGAAATATAACATTTTTTTCCAGTTTCATTTATATTAGTTTCCTGATGAAACTCATGTGATGGTACTCGGACTGCCTTTCTTGGTGACAGCATGACTTTATGCTGAGGCAGAAGCAATCAGATCATATAGTTTTAAAGAGGGTAGGAAACCACTGAGACTTTCTCCAGGTCCTGATGGCAGTTAAAAACACTGAAGATCTCACACATTACACCCTCTAAACATGTCCTATTATTTAATGAATTTCAAATAAATTAATTTTTACTGATGCAGTTAAACTGGCTAATAAGTTGCTAATATCTCAGCAAGTGACAGATGACTGTTTTGGATGCACTCAGATGTGGTTATCTCACATTACAGAAAGTGCATGGTGGGAGAGATGTGCATGTTGGGAATCTTGAGGTTTCTTCTGTCCTTCTGCAGCTGTAGAGCTGAGCTAACTGCTCAGTGAATACTTGCCAAGTGCCAGTGTTAAAAAAAGAGAAGGAAAAAAAGAAGAAGAAAGACAACTATTTCAAGAGGCAATTATCTAAATGAGCTGGAGAAACCTGGGATGACTAAACCCCCAATCTCTGGAGAATTTGTTCCGAGCACTTTGATGAATTTTAAAATGGTATTGCATTCTGGGTTTTAATAATGTACCCTTGCTCTTCTTCTTCTTCTGGTTCTAGGCTGCTGTTGTTAAGTCTATTATTTACAAAAGCCTATGGAAACTGAGTTAATAAGGGAAAGTCACCAAACCCATGGCTGTGGAGCTGCCAGGTACCTGAGGGCAGGCGAGAAGGTAGGTGTGTGTGCTACTTTGAGCATCGCACCTACCAAGGCAGACCTTTTTATCTCTCATGTTAGGGATCTGTTTGACTTCAAGTTCAGCAGATAAAATTATTTAAAAGGAACACAAGTTTTGGTACGGTCAGTGGTAATTTATGCAACTTTGGTTTCCTTCCTCTGATGTATTAATGAACTGATCAAGAGGCAGCTCTGATCTAAAAACCACCAACGCCAATGGGAAACATCAGTACCCATCACTGGTTAAGTCAGTTTCTTCAGTGAAGAGTGCTTGAAGTGCAAAAGTTTTGCTGCTTGCAGTTGGAGTCATAAGCAAAACTGACACTGAAATACCAAGCCAAGTATAGGTTTTGGGTGGTGTAGTCCCTTTGGGAATTCAAAAGCCTGAGTCAGCAGCCTATATGTTTCTTTTGTCAGCATCTGGAAGGCACTGGATACTTAAAAGTAGGTTCACAGGAGATGACATGGTAAGAAGGAGGCACCTAAACCACCTAACAAGGAACTTGAGAGGTGCAACTGGGCTTTGATGTCGAAAAAATAGAGAATTCAGAGGTATCTCTCTGTAGCAGACCTGTAATCATGCACCACCCCTGGAAGTGGAAATTAAAGTTAGCCCTTCATATCCTGTAAAAACACAGTGCCCCTTGTAACACTTGAGCAGTTGGCGGCATTGTGTGCTGGGGAGTCTCCGTGATCAATTCCTTCCAGGATTTCCAGCCACCGCTCATCCACTCATGCAGATTCTCAAGACCACTTCTGCAAGGCCTAGAAATGGTTAGTAGTTACAAAACAATGAAGTTAAATCTTTCTTTGTGAAAACAAAACCAAAACCATAGAGCATTGTGAATTTAACTCAGATTTTTTTTTTCCCAGGGAACATCTGATCCAATTTAATTCAGTAAGTCCCATTCCAGTCATTAATCTCCAGCCAAATTTTTTTTTGTTGTTTTGTTTTGGTTTTTGTTTTGTTTGGTTCAGGGTTTTTTTGTTTTGTTTTGGTTTATTGCACACTATGATTTACTGCACAGCTCTCTGTTCATTATTACTTAGAGAAGCATTTGCTCAGATCCTCTTTCTCTTGATCTCCTCCTGATCAGGAAAATACTGTGCAGATGTGAACAGAAGTAAGACTATTACTCCTCTGAGACAACTCTTCCTCAATTAAAAATAGTGTCTATGAGGGAAACTATGATCCTGCAGATAGCTTCTGCTTCTAAGGAGGACTATATTAACAGCACAAATGAGGCCAAGTTTATTTTACTTCAGGTCTGCTCTTTGCTGGAAATCCAGTGCAGTAGCTGACACAGTTAATATTGCATGAATATTGTGGGAGGGCTTAAAAATGTTGAAATCCCACATATGTATCCTTCAGTACTTAGAAGAACCTGATCTGCCCAGTGCATTCCAGAATGAACCTATTTCCTTTTTGGGAAACAAATATCTTGTTTGTTTTTGTCATGCACAGGAAAGGACAAAGCAGAAACATATTTTCTCGTGATAACTACTGCTGAAACCAGAGGGTGTTGCCAGCATTCATGCAGATGCTACGTGGTCACTGTGGTCCTCCCTCTTCCCTTGGGTTGTGTCTGTGGGAACCAGAGCGAAGCCCGCTCAGTCTGCAACTGGATGAGACTCTTCATTTCTGGTGTTTGTGACCACCACTCATTCCCTGTTAAACCTGGTAAGCTAATATAGATGTTGCAGATGGCTGGAGGTGGTAAGGAGTGAGAGCCCTGAGCAGTACTTTCTGAGGATCTGAGTTTCTTTCCTGTTTAAGTTTCTATTCCGGAGGGAGACCAGTGCCTCTCGCTAAGATGCAAATTGACTTGTCTTCAACAGTCTGAGCCAGCTGATGATTTCTATTTAGAAAGGGCCTTGAATTATAAAAACAAATGTTCCACAGCTCAGGATTGAGATTCATTGTCCTGCACGGGGAAACTTAAGAGGAAGTGCTGAACTCCTGTCTGCCGAAACCCTAATTAAGGGACAGAAATAACTGACCTCACTTTCAAAAGGTCATTGAAATCATTTATCCAGGACGTTAGTATGTGCTAAGACTCTGAATTTTAGGCAACCAGCTTTTGAAAATTACAGAATCACAGAATGGTAGGGGTTGGAAGGGACCTCACCTAGTCCAAACACCCTGCCAGAGCAGGATAACCTAGAGCAGGCTGCACAGGACAACATCCAGGCTGGTTTTGAATATCTCCAGAGAAGACGACTCCACAGCCTCTCTGGGCAGCCTGTCCCACAGTAAAGAACTTCCTTCTGATGTTTAGGTGGAACTTCCTATATTCCAGTTTATGTCCATTGCCTCTGGTCCTGTCACTGGGCACCACTGTAAAAAGACTGACCCTGTCCTCCTGACACCCACCTCTCAAGTATTTATAAGCATTGATAAGATCTCCCCTCAGTCTTCTCTAGGCTAAAAAGTCCCAAGTTCCTCAGACTCTCTTTGTGAGAGAGACGTTCTAGCCCCCTAATCATCTTCATAGTCCTTTCTTGTACCCTCTCCAGTAGCTCCCTGTCCTTCTTGAACCAGGGAGCCCAGAACTGCACACAACATTCCAGATGAGGCCTCACCAGAGCAGAGTAGATGTGGAGGAGACCCTCCCTTGACCTGCTGGCCACACTTTTCTTGATACAAAAGATTTAAGCTTTTGTTTAAAAAAAAATAATTAAAAAACCTGATTTAAGCTTTTATTTACAATAGCCAGCTTTAGCAATCAGGGTCCTCTCCTGGTATTGCTTGTCTAAGCAAAACGTTGCGACTCTGCCAGCAGCCAGCACTAGTATTCAAGCAATACCGATTTCAGGATATTATCATCCTCAGGAAATGCTTTTCAGATTAACGTGGGGGTTTCATGGCCTGTGGTATTGCAAGAAGGTATTTCTCCCAAGAAGAGAGAATTTAAGTACTGGGGTAAATCACAACAGGTGCCTTTCACCTAAGTGTCACTGCTCCTAGAGCCATGCTGGCACATGCAGGTTTGCATGTCTCCAGGAGGACTTGGGAGGGCTGAAGCTCCACACAGGTGCCCTGAAGGGAAAATGCCTGGAGCTCTTTCCCCAGGCTGTGGGGAGCATAATGCTGCACTCCCATGGAAATGCTTTTTTCTTCTCACAGTAGCAGTGGCTTTTGCTTTGAGGAGAAAGTACTCAGAGGTTACAAGTCATGTTTTTTTTTTCTCACCATCTGTCTGTTTTTACAATATGTGTAGCAAACAGTTGAGACCTCTGTTCCTCCATCTTGAGGAGGGAGGTGTCACACATGTCTTGGGGGGGACACATGCACACACAGTGCAGTTACCTCAGCCTCATTCCTAGAGACCAGGCTATGAATATTGCAGAGTTCTCACTGACACATTATTGAAATTCCATTTAAATGATCTAAATTTCCATAATACAAGATTTGGGTTGGGGTTTTTTTCCCAGGTAGTAAATCGGGACACAAATAAAATTCCTTTAAATGCTAAGGTGTCCTCCAGCATAAAGAAAAAGTGTTGTCTAAGGCTCCTTTCTTTCCTTAGGGTCAGTCTAGACGCGGTCTCACTGGAAGGGGTCATGTTCCCTCTTGTGCCTGATCTGTCTAATGGCGCAACTCCATTGTAGGAGTTAAGTTGTAAGTCTCTCCCACTTCAGTTGTAGTGACTGGGGGACTTTGCTTAGGAAACTGCCAATATGACTCACCGGACATGGACCTATTGCAGATCCCAGCCTTGAGAAGCAGATGCTTACGGTCTTCAGGCTGTTTGGGAAGTGAAACAGTCTTAAAAAGGCAGAATTAGTTTTAGAAGTGATCCGTGGGGCAAGGAGGCTTCTGGCTGAAGAGGAACCTTACAGTCAGGCTGTTCCCTGTGTCTGAAGGCAATGGAAGGGATGAAGCAGGGGAGTTCATGATATACCATGTATATACATGTATAAGCCACTCTATTGGGGGGGGGAGGTGCGGGGTTACGCAACTGCCTGAACTCTATAGGGAGAAAAATGTAAATCTCAGTAGCCAAGAAATTTCTTTAATTCAGACTGAGTGTCAGGTAGGCTGTTGTATGGCTCTAGCATAGAGGAACAAAACGTAACTTACAGTCACCTTTTGTCCTTCTACTGATGCCCTTTAATATTCTCAATGGTAAGGAAATTTGTTTCAGCTGAGCCAAATCCCATTTGTATGTCTAGGTGGTGAGAACAAATACCAGCTACAGATCAGCTTGGGTCAGAAGTAGATTTCTAAACCCATTCTGGTCAACATGTGAACATGATAGCTCCTTCTCAACCACAACTTCATAAACACAGAAAATAAAAATTCTAAAGTTTAAATGACCCATGAGATCTGGGATTTTGGCTAAGACTATCTTACCACTGATTAAATCTGGAGTCAGATTGTGACATTAATTTAAGACAAGAGTAAGATCAAAATTATACCCTGCTGGTTGAGAATAATTTTAAAGCTCTACATTTAATGTAGAATTATGGTACCCATTAGTTTTAATAAAATATATTCAGGAATTATTCTACCAAGGTAGAGTTCCTCTTTGTTCATGAATATAGATAACCACTGAACTGTAGAAATTTCTGATCCTGTCAAGCTTTAGCAAGTACTCAGCTACTAATTATGAACAGAAATAAAAGGACACCTGCTGAAATAATTAGTAAGTGATGTGCAACTACAACCTGCCTCTGATCAGGTGAATGGATCCTGTGTCCCACATCATCAGAAAATACAGTCTTATACATTTTCTGAGAAATACACTGTTAGATAAATGATTACATCAGGAAGCATATGAATTTGGGTCACTAATGAACCACTTGGATTTGAGCGCAGAAGGGAAGTAGCAATACAGTTCAACACTAAATTAGATAAAATGAACAGATGAGTTCCATGGTGCTGGCATAGATTTTATTTACCCACAAATAAATCTGGAATATTTCCACTGAATTCAGCTTGTAGCACTATTATAAATCAGGTAAGAGACTAGTTGGTAGTGATTTAGTATCTCTAAATTCAGGACAGTTTCTTCCATTAATTTGTCTACCCATTATTGTCTACCAGTTTGTTGTACCCATATAAGCTTCCTTTTTTTTTTTTTTTTAATGGGTGCTTAACATTTCTGTCAATTTAAGTAGAAAAAAGCCTACAAATCTTTGTTGCAAGTATCTGCAAGACAAATACATCCCGAGTATGAGGTCTGACATGGAAAGTCCTTCAGGTGAGATCCTGGAAAGCTGCTATTGTAATCTGGGAAAATCCAGCTACACATCCTCCCTGTTCAGCTCTTCCATCCTACACATATGTCAACCGCTGCTGGAGAGAGAATCCTGAAGTGCTGGCTGATGTGGTTTTACATTCCACAGCACCATAGTATCGTGGTAAGGGCTTGGTGTCATTCTGAGTCTAGATAATGCTTGTCTTGCTGCCTGAAATGTCTTGCTGCCTCTTGGCTGGCATTTCTGACAAGAACAAAATTGCTTTCTCTGCATTTGGCCAAGTGTTATAAAAAGGGTATGCAGCTGCACCAGCCTTGGCAGCAGATACCTCCCTCTTCTTGCCCTAGTGGTTTTGAGGAGCACATCACCCATGTGCTCAGCATTTCCCACTTACATGCTCTCAAATCCAGGAATGAACAAGAAGAAAAGGGGAGCCAGACATGCTTCTCCTGCTGCCGATCTGGGTAGTGCCATCCAGTGACTTGTCTGTAGTCACATCATAATTCAGTGCTGGAAGACGGATACCCTGAGTGATTCAGGCACTAACTAGAAACTGATTTCTGTTCTCCACAGACTGGAGAACAGATACGGAGCAATGCATGTGGTTGCAGATCCTCCCAGGACCTGAGGCAGAGCTGTTTCTAGCTGCAGCCCAAGTCCATCCCCATGCCAGAAAGGCAAAGCTCCAGGTGTGTAACCAAGAGAGAAGACTTGGCAAGGCCTTATTTGCCCTTTCTCCAAAGCAGGTTTAATTTTGAACCTTAAGGCCACACTCTGCAAGTCATTTACTTTCCTGGATCAGGGGCCATTCTGGTGATCGTACAGATAGGGTATTTTTGTAGAATCATAGATTGGTTTGGATTGGAAGGGACCTTTACAACTTCTCTGGGCAACACGTTCCAGTGCATTCCCACCCTCAAAGTAAAGAATTTTTTTCCTTTTGTCTAATCTAAATCTGCCTCCTTTTCCTATCACTCCATGCCCTTGTAAAAAGTCTTTCTCTATAGTTTCAGTAGGCACCTTCAGGTACTGGAAGGCTGCTATAAGGTCTCCCTGGACCCTTCCCTTCTCCAGGCTGAACAAGTCCAACTCTCTCAGCCTGTCTTCATAGGAGTGGTGCTTCAGCCCTTAGGTAATCTTTGTGGCCTCCTCTGAACCCACTCCAACAGCCCCATGTCTTTCTTGTACTGGGGATCCCAGAGCTGGACACAGTACTCCAGGTACAGAGTAGAAGGGCAGAATCACCTTGACCTGCTGATCACACTGCTTTTGATGCAGCCCAGGATACAGTTGGCTTTCTGGACTGCAAGTGCACATTACCAGGTCATATTGAGCTTTTCACCCACCAACAGCTCCAGGTCCTTCTCCTCAGGGCTGCTCTCAATCCATTCTACACCCAGCCTGCAGTTGTGCTTGGGATCACGGTGACCTATGTGCAGGAACTTGCACTTGGCCTTGTTGAACTTCATGTGGTTCACATGGGCCCACCTCTCAAGCTTGTCAAGGTCCCTCTGGGTATCATCCCTTTTCTCCAGTGTGTTGAGTGCTCTGCACTGGTGATGTCATCAGCATACTTCCTGAGGCTACACATGACCCCACTGTCCATGTCTCAGAGAAAGATATGAAACAGTGCTGGTCCCAGTACCAACCCCTGAGGAACACCACTCATCACTGGTCTCTACTTGGACATCAAGACATTGATTGCAACTCTTTGAGTGTGACTCAACGCCAATTCATTATTTACCAAGTGGTCCACCTATCAAATTAATGTCTCTCCAATTTAGAGACAAGGATAATCTCTAGGACAACATCAGATGCCTTGCACACATCCAGACAGATGACATCAGTTGCCCTTCCCTTATCCACCAGCGCTGTAACTCCATTGTAGAAAGTCACCAAATCTGTCCAGCACAGTTTGCCCTTAGTGAAGCCATGTTGGTTGTCACCAAACATGTCCTTATTTTCCATTAGCCTAAGTAGTTTCCAGAAGGATCTCCAGGATCTTGACAGGCACAGAGGTAAGACTGACCTGTCTGTAGTTCCCCAGGTCTTCCCTTTTCCCCTGTTTAAAAATGGGAGCTGTGTCTCCCCTTTCGCAGTCAGTGGGAACTTCACCAGACTGCCACGATGTCTCAAATATGATGGAGAGTGGCTTAGCCACTTCATCTGCCAGTTCCTTCAGGACCTGTGGATGCATCTTGTCAGGTCCCATGGACTTGTGCACCTTCAGGTTCCTTAGATGGTCTCTAACCTCATCTTTTCCTGACCAGATTTTCACCCAATAAACTACAAATGAGGTTTGCAGCTGGGGAAGAAGCTTAATTGTAGTATTTTATTTGTGCAATGAAGACTTAGGAGATTGCCTGTTAGTAGCCAAGGAGAGGCTCTCCTAATCACAGACTGAGGATGTACTGGAAATTGATGGAAATTAAAAGCCTGTGACCTTTGGGAGTCACAAACCCCTTGAAGAATGTTTCAGAGGAATCTCCTCCCATGGGGAAATGTTGCAATCTTCAGTTTTATCGGTTTCTTCAAGCTCCAAATTCTTTAAAACTGGATGTTACTAAACCCCCATGGCTCTGTGATGATGAACACTGTGGCACCATGTGGGTGCTGGGATATTTATGCCCACAAGCACAACCGTTCACCTCTTGTTTGCATACACCCCCCACCTCCAGCCTTTCCCCCCTGCCTGACAAATTCAGGTTTTGAGGGGTGGAAGAACTCTCCTGGGACATCTTACAACTCTCAGCTAGGGTTTCCCCTTGCCACCCCTCCTCCATCCTGGCTCTGCAGCCTGGTGCTGCTCACTTTTCACTGCTTCCCTCGGGGATCTCCCGACAGTCTCAGGCACGCTCAGCTTTGTGGCAAAGCTTCTCCAATTTGTTTGTTATTTCTCCTCTAGCTTTATTTATGAAAGCTGCATGTTGAAACGCCCTCCCCCTCATTACCACCCCTTTGCTTTCTGTTTTATTTCCTGACGGGTGTTTTACCCTGACACACCAAATAAAGACACAAACCAGGAGGTGGGGAACATCTGGCCCTGGCTACAAGAGCATCATCAAGAAGAGAATCTCCTAGAGATAAAATAATGTTTCTCCCTTTCTCAGGACCTTGCTGTGGGATGTTCAGGGCTTCCTGCCCCAGCTCCTGGGGCAGCCAGCAGCCCCTGGCCAAGGCTCCGCTCTTCCTAGTGCAACTACAGTCTGCAAATGTTTAAAGGCAGTTTCTTTAGAGTTAGCCACATGCTTCAAATTGTTATGTGGTTAACCACTGAGAACAAACCCCCCACACAAATACCTACGGATCAACTTGCTCGAGCCAGGGTGGTAGCAGTGGGGACGGAAAGGGAGGGGGAAGCTTCCTCATTTTGCTTTTGATGAGAAGAAAAGAGTTTTCTCTTGACTTTTCTGAACAGCGTCGCAGTGCACGCTGGTTGTTGCCGTTTGCACATTTGTTTGCATTTACTGATGATGAAAGGAGGCTTGTTCGACAGCCGTGGTCATGTACACCATGGGCCAAGTCCTCCTCTGGTGTAAGTCAGCTTGTCTGGTGAATGGGAGCTGAAAATGTGACCTCCGCTCCATTTGTGCTGTGCAAATGCCAAGCTGGGGGAAGACTTCTGAGCTTTGACATTGCCCTATCCCATGTCCCTTAACTCTTATAAAAGCTGAATGCTTTTCTGCTGACTCACAGAGGCAGATGGATTTCGTTAACTCCATCTGAGATAGAGGAGGATACATGAAAAGCATTGCTCCCTTCCAGGGGGGTTGAACCCAGCTTTGGGGTATGGAGCAGGGGGACCAAGCAAGGAGCATCACATCATGGATGTTCAGCATGGATGGAGCTTGGCTCCTGGGTACCGCATGGAGAGCTATGCATGGTCCAGGCTGAGCTCTGCTGCTAAAGAGCGTCTGAAATAATGAACCCTATGGTTGTTTCCTCCCCCACTTCATGCCCTCTCTTTGAAGCACTGCAGCTCCCCAAAGCCCAAGTGAGAGACGTAGAGCAACAACAACAACAACATAAACACCCAAAAATAAGCCCAGATCTTGAAAACCCTTAGTAATTCCATTGTCTCTACTTAAAGTCTCTTAAATTACATAGTTTTTTAGTGAAGTAAATTAACTTCCATTTACTTGCATTTCCATTTGAGGACTTTGAAGCCACTGAAGAGAAAATTGTCTTAAAAACCCAATCCTACACGGGGACAGTTTCCAAACATGATTGGCATAGCTGTTCTTGTAGTGCTCATGAGAGTGGACCCAAGTGGAGATACAGATAATTATTTGATCATGGGCCAACTTTAAGCTCCACCTTAAATTTATTTTCATTTATAAAATGGTGGATTAAAGAGTCTACAAGGTGGCTAGAAGAGTCTTGAGGAGCAGCTGCATATCAAGTGTGATGTACTTTGCCCAGGTATGAAACAAAATTGCCCTTTTTGCAGAAAATACTGTGCAAAGGAGGGGTTAAAAGCTTTGGATGTGGGGAAGAGTTTCAGTGAAAGTGGTTTAGTTCCTCTGGTCCATTTATCATCTGAGAAGAGAAACATTGGTGTGCGTATGAAGTTAGCTCTGCAGGACTCTATGCCTGTCAAAACTGTTTATCTGCACTTGCCAACAACAGCAAGAAAGGCAGGAGGACTGGCAGCCGTGATGGTGAATGAGTTCGACACATGGAGCAAGGGCGCATGAGTTGAACCTCCTCACTGGTGCAGAAACAGAAAAGGAGGGAGGGAAAGAACATTAAAGCATGATGTGTCTAATCTTAGAGAGCTGAATGGTGCAGTTGGCTACAGAAAGAAAAGATCTTTTGCAGAGTTTCTTCACGGGCAATTGTGTACAAATGTCTTAGTGGCCAGTTAGTCCTCGTGCTGCTCAAGGTACTGGAGGAAGTGCCAGCAGAAACAGCTACTGAGGGATACCAGTGCATTAACGTTACTGGCAGTGGGTAGCTGAGTTGGGAACATTGCACTTAGATAACTCTAAACTAATGTGGTAATCACTTTTTAAGGAACTACTTAGTACTTTGTACAGTTAAATGAAGGGGTATAAGAATTTCCCACCTTCTAAATCAGAAGGAACTTTACACTTATGGGAGGGCTATCAGGGTTTAAACAAAAAAAAAAAAAAAGGGTAGGGAAGAGAATTCAGGTTTATAAAAAGAAACATGTACACAATGAGTTGAAGGTTGTGCTCCTGCACTTCCCGGTCTGGGTGTGAGCAGAAGAGGAAATACCAAAATACAACCAGAAAAACTATTCCCACAGCATTTCCAACCAGGCTGAGGCCAGAAATTTCTCAGTTGTGCAAAAAACGGGGAAAAAACCCTGAAATGTCCCAGTCCCAAGCACACTGATCATTGGGAAGCCAACCAAATTGCTGAAGCTAGGAGATTTGGGTACATCTAGACATATCTTTGTATTTCCTCTGAGTTCTCATCTGTACTCAGTATTTTCTGTGGTCCACTGATTCCTGGGGACATTTTCAGCTCTTCTGCCAGCTTTGAGAGGATTGCCTTTCTGCTACAGACAGTTTAATGGCAGCTTTGGCTGCAGACCACCAAACTGTATGTTATCTTCAAGACAGGGCACCATGGTCCAGGCTAATATAGATGAGGGGTTCCTTGTCCTCCCTTTCATTTTTGGGGGGTTAGTCCCATACAATGAAAATACAAACCTATGAAGACAGCCAATAATCACAGCAAGCGTCACAGAATGGTTTGTTCTAGTCCCGACTCCCTGCCACAGGCAGGGACACCTCCCACTAGACCTCCCAAAGCACCATCCAGCCTAGCCTTGAATACTTTCAGGGAGTAATACATCCACAACTTCCCTTGGCAACCTGTTCCAGTGTCTCACCACCCTCACAGTGAAAAATTTCTTCCTTATATCTAGTCTAAATCCAACATTTCAGTGCATAAAATGCCATCACTTTCAGCATTGCCCCATGTTAGTCATTAAAACCAAATCCCTGAAAGCTTGCAGGCAGAAAAGACACGAGTTTGATCTGGCTGGTCTCACATCAACCTTCCACTGATACCAAAGAAAACCTTGAAGAAGAGCAGCAGGATCATGTTCAAAGGGTTGTGAGGGAAGCTGGCACACCAGGCAATTAATTTAAAACTTCAGATTTGGAAGCTCTGAAAAGATTTTGGAAAAGTTCTCTTTCCCTTTACTGGTCTAAAAAAAAGGAAAGTATTCTCTCCAGCAAAACCCCAAGACTCTAAATGTTAAAGACTGTTGATTGACATGCAGTACTATATACTGGGATTCGAGACATTTTCAATAGTCTAATGAAAATCAGGGCTAAAGTAAAATTACTGTAGAAAGATCTTTTCCCCATAGATGTTTCCTAACATCTAAGCAATTTCTGAATCAAGTTTTTTTTTTTTTGCTCAAATTAGGGAATCCAATCCTTGGAGCAGCTCCAAAGAGAAGCTCAGGAATGTTCAGTGCAAACACAGCCTCCAGCTATGGGACAGAACAAAAGTTGCAGCAGTGGTGATGCTTCATCTTCCACATCTTACTCCAACACCACTTCCATGGGTGCCAGCACTGAAATATACTTCAAAGAGGTCTGAGAAACCATATTTTTTTTTATTTTCAAGCACCGAGTCACTGATTTGGAGACTGCTCAACTCATTACACTTGTGAGTGATTGTAGTTTGACTGAAAGCACTTCAGGCTAGCAATGCCATCATGGACCCTCACGTCTAAAAATGAAGCTAAGACCTCAGCTAAGCCTCCTGTCTGACTACAGCTTTCCCGTTCATTTAGAGCAGCGTAGCACTCAGCATTTTCCCTCCAACAACAGAAAGCCCCTTTCTGGCCTCCCGGAACTTTGCTGCATGAAATACATTTTTCACTTCTACTGCAAACTTTATTTAAGAGACAATAGGAGAAATAGTTGCCACATGGATTCTTCTTAAAACTATAAGTATAGATCAACAGTAAAACATAAAAGGCCAACAAAATACAAAAGCTTGGGTTTTTTTGTCTTTGAAGATTAGTTTTTGCTGAGATTGAGACATTGTGATTTACTCAATGTGGGCCCCATTCTGCAAGTCTGTTCTTATGTGAGCTTTTTCTTAAAGTCAGTGAGGTTGGTTGTGTGAGTAGAAGTTCCTTACATGAGTAAGGGCTCACAGAACCTGGCCTTATACATTTTCTTACAGCAAACTTTACCTAGACATTACCTGGGCTGTAGAGCACTGTGTATTTTTTTTTCAGGAATTAAAAATGGACCTCAGTTGCTTTTTTTTCTTTTGGAAAAATAGTTCTACCTTCAGCTTCACCTATCTGCTTATTGCAGTTTGCTCAGCAGTCACAGTGAATAAACGTGCTCAGCCTTTGTCCCCGTTTCAGAGCTGATCTGTACCAACCGTGCTCAGCCCCAGCGCGCCGTAACTCACCAGGATGTGTGCAGTCTGAATTCCCATTCCAGATTTGGTCCTCAATCCTAAGGCCATTATTCCATCTCAGATTAAAATCATGTTCTCCCATGGACAGCTGAAAAAGAGCATGTTTCTTCAGGTTTTCTTGTCCCCAAAAATAAAAGAAAGTGAAAGAAAATAAAATAATAATAATAATAATAATAATAATAATGAAAATCCAATGGAGGGCAATCCCCAAAGTTCTGGAGCCTAAAACTGTTGATCTGCATCCATGAATGTCCTGACCGGTGAGGAGACACAGGCACTACAACTGGAAAAAGAGCAGGAAGGAAAACCTACCATGTGAGCAAAGTTTAAAAAAAAAAAGGGGGGGTGGGGGGAGGTTGGAAAGAGAGGGAGAGAAAAAGGTCTGCTCAGTGGACAGCACTTGGGCTGATAGCAAGGGATTTCAGGAAATCCAAACACTCAGACAGGAAATCTGAACACTGGATAAACATGCCATAATCTCCACAGATACAGTTAACGTGCTGCGCCTCCCGTTAACCCTTAGCCTGCCCGTGGCTGAGGCTGAAATCAGATACGAAATGCCTGGAAATACAAGCTTCCCGGGGGAAGCTCCAAAGTCTGAGCGCTCCAAAGTCTGAGCAACAGCCCTGCATTCAACAGCCCTGCATTCAACTCTCCCCTCTCTTTCCCCACGCTCCTCTGGCCAGGGTATTTTCCTCACTTTATCTCTGCATAGTGATGCTTTAGTTAAAAAGTGTATGATTTTCTTCCTCTGGGAAGGAAACACTGCTGTGTCGTGAGCAGGGAAACGTGCCTGCATGCCAGTGTGCCACCAAGCTGTTTTTCGTGGGCTTTTTCCCCTCTTTTGCTGTAACACAAGATTTGTATGGCTGGCTGTGGGAGACTTACAGGGTACCAGTGATGATACACTCCAGGGCTGGTGCAGCAGGGTTGGGAGGGGGTGCTCACCTTAGAAAGAGAGTGTTCTTAAAGGAACAGGGGAGTTTGAAAACTGACTTTATTCCATTTTGTCAAAGAATCAAGGATCAAAGTCCCCAGTCCTTACTAAAATTAAGTTTAAACCTATTTTGTTGCTTGTCTCTGGACTTTGATCTTTGTGTCTTGTGGTTTACTCCCCATCATTAACAGCATCACTTCTTTTCCTTTTCTTTTCTTTGAGGTTTCCTAATATATTTGTTTTATAAGATCTACCTTAGTTAAAATACAAATGTAAAACTCTTAGCTACAACAACAATAAAGAACACTAACATTTCATAGAGCTGACCCCTTCCCCTCCCCATGATGTAATTAATAAAGTTATGGTTACATGAGATCTGTCCAATTGAAATCCACAGAACTATAAGCACGCACACACACACACAAAAACACACACACACTGAATTAAGCCCCCCGTATGTCTGGAGGATGGGGACTTCACTGGGTTTTCTGTAGGAGGACAGTTGCAGATTTCACTGTTTTCAGAGTTACAGGCTCCTAAGACACGGGCCCACTTCCAAAAATGCTTCTTCTCTTAAAATTCTTTTTTTTTTTTTAGAACAGTCCTGCCTAAAGCATCTTAGAAAGAAGATGTGTCTTCAGATTTTCTGGTTCTCATAGGACTTCATAGCAATAAAATAAAGATAAAAATTAGTACCTTGAATTTCACTTTGCCATTTTCTGGCAGAAGGAACTAGACACAGAGGTAATATCCACCAACCTGTGCCCTTGCTTAAGGCATTGGCAATTAGTGGATCATAAATAGCCTTTATGCAAGTCCCACGCACAGTATTAACCTGTATCATTACATTAAGGTACCCACCATGAGCAAAGTAGGAGCACTATAGGAAAAGGCTTCCTTCAGCACTGTCTACTACTTAGAGTGTGTTTCTTCTTTCTAAGACAGAAGCTCTGGCAAACCAGCACCCTTTACAGCATTCCTTGGAAGTGGCCAAGCTTGGAAATTCTGCCTGGTCTATGAAGACAGCTCATATTGGCCAAGTGATGCTGCCTGGCAGCAGAGTTGGGGTGGAAAACAGGGCTTTGGGACATCCCTGCCTCAGGAGATTTCTGGTTCCCAGCCCAGTTCCGAGTCAGGAAAGCTCTTTCAGGTTGCATCCTCACATTCCCAGTCATTCTCCTACTACTATTTAGGATGCCTGAGGCCAGTGATGGAGATTGGTCCCTACAAGTGTGGCTGGAGTGCTGGCGGCAGCATCTGTACAAAGAGCTGGTAGAACAAAGGCTTTGCTTAAAAGGCATGAAGTCATACCCCTTGCCTAGCACATGCTACATGAAACAAGTACCAAATGGTTGCTTGATGATGTCAGGAGGGAACTGGTGGAAAAACAGGGAAAAATTAAAACATGTCATGGTTTTTTTCCTTCTTGTTCCATGTGCTTTGCCAGTGAGCTATTTCAGTTATTCACTTTTTTTTTTCCATAGAAGTTCTTCTGTTGTCATGCTTTTCTTCACCTCCCCATTTCTTGTATTTTTCCTGCAGCGGCACTCCTTCCAGCAGTGAAAGGAAAGCAAAAATAGAGGAAAAGTAGGAAGTGCAGTATTCTCTTTCCAGTACAACTGGAAAAAAGAGAGAAAATATTCATAAACCCTCGAAAAGGGCATTCTGAAAAAGATCCCTCTTAAGATAGTGAGACTTTTCATTTGAAAATGTTCAAGCAGCTCTAGGAAAAAAAAAAGGAGCTGGGGGAAGTGGGATATAATTTATTACCACTAACATCTGCTGTAAATCAGTTAGAGGTAGGCAAACATTCCCTGCCAGGGCAGAGTTAGGTCAAGGTGAGAGAGGATAAAGCAATAATTAAAAAGACCAGTGTCCTCCAGCTACCTTCAATAGGCCGTGTAGTAGAAGAGCAAGTGCTTTCTACAAAACTGGGTTTTGTCTAGAAAAGCTTCAAAGGAGGGGGTTGGGGGAAATCATTGGTATATTCCATGGGAAACTATCAGTTTATTCACACAGCTCCAACAATTCCCATACAGAACTGCGATAAGTGTCATACTTCTGTTTTTCCAGTTAAAAATTGGAAACAAGGTTGTGCTTATTGTGAAAAGTTTCATTTGATGGGAATTTTGGTTGAAAAGCAGTATGTAAAGGTGTTATTTTTCAGCCTTGGCAAAAGGGAAAGCAGGGACAGCACGGTGGGTAGAATAGCGAAGCTGAGAAAAACAAACCATACAGAAACATTTCAGCAGAAACAGGGTAGAGAGAAGACTTCAAACTTAGTCTGGAAGAATTATTGAAGCTAAACAGTGGATAAAGATTCCTGAAAGGGCACAGCAGCTGCAAAAAATCTCCTATCACCTGAGGAAAAAAGCAAAAGGCCTTACTCAAGACAGATGTGAAGATGTTTGCTTTTAAATTGAAAAGAAACCCCAACCCTCCACCACATCCACCCTTAATGTACCCGCAGCAGCTGAGCTCTCTGCTCCCTAGCTCTGTATCCGCTGTGATGTAACTTTCTGCAGTCCTGGAGCTGATAACAAATCTCTCACTTCTTCCACAGAGAACTCTGTAGCTACTGAATTAAGACAAATCAGTTCATTAAAGATTAAAAGGGTTTAGCTATGTGAAAGATAAAGTGCATGGAATTATAATTGAGATTGTGAACAAAATGCCTGTGAAGGAGTTATCATTAACCTATGAGGCCCCAAGCTGTTATCTTTCATGTTTCAATGACAAGCCTTATCATTAGAAATAGTTAGGAATTTATTCTTTTTTTCCAGCATAGATTTGAAATGAAGATCAGTTCTTCAATTTTCACCGCCCTACTTAGTGGATTTGGAGAAGGATTCCACCAAATAATGAAAACATTTGGAGAAAAAAGAAATCACGGGTCCCAGTTTTGTCATTCTTCACCCTTCCATCACCCTGAGGCTTTGCAGCCTTGAAAACGAAAAAAAAAAGACTTAATATATTCCTGTGAAACTAATTTGCTTTCCCTTTAGAACATGGCCAGGCCCGTGCGCTCAGCAATCCCAGACCTCTCAGTAACTCCCAGAAACGGGATGCCAGAGGAATACTGCAAAATGCTTAAACAAAGTTCCCCATTCACATGGTGACTCTATCTGGGTTTACATCAACATGTGCTAAAACTTAGCAAATACTAGAGAAAATTAGCAGAAAACACTAACCAAAAGGAACTCATGAGCACTGATACGTCCAACCATAAGCTATAAACACTATTTTTCCTCACAAAACTTCAGTAATTCACTGCTTTAGAGGCTTCGTGCTGTGCTGGAAAATGTATCTCTTTGTGCACTGGCTTTTGGTTTTAACATGTTTGCTTGGAGATCCCTGCCAATTTTATTACTAGTCCGGTCCTTCCCAAATGAGCAGTTGAGGAGGTTTACTTTTGAGATCAGCATCCTTGCTGGCAATGTTGCATTAGGAAAAGCACTTCATCCAGCAGCAAACCTTGTGCTTTCACATTACCCAAGAAACATTGCCACTTTCCCCACTGTTCATTCAGTGGAATACAGCAGAAGCTGTGTTCTAACAGGTTTAACGACATGTTTGTACATTTATTAAGCAAATAGCACCTCTTGACGTTAGGAAAAGGTCCAGGCATCAGAAACTGCCTTGACAAGAAGCACTTGACCCTTGGTGGTAACTACAGGCTGTGCCAATGTGCAGGAGGCTATGCACCTTGCCTTTTCAACTGTTTTTATAGTTTTAGTTCATTTTAATGAAAAAAAAAAAAAAAAAAAAAAAAAAGCCCTACCTTCTCTGCCCTGGTCAGGCTCCACCTGGAGGATTGTGTCCAGTTCTGGGCTCCCTAGTATAAAAAAGACAGGGATCTCCTAGAAAGAGTCCAGAGAAGGTCTACAAAGATGATTAAGGGCCTGGAACATCTTCCCTGTGAGGAAAGGCTGAGTGAGCTGGGGCTGTTCAGCCTTGAGAAAAGAAGACAAAGTTGAGACTTTATTAATGTTTATAAATATCTGAAGTGTGGGACACAGAGGGAAACAGCCAGCCTCTTTTCAGTGGTCTGTGGAGACAGGACAAGGGGCAATGGCTGCAAGTTGGAGCACACGAAGTTCCGCACCAACATGGGGAAGAACTTTTTCACAGTGAGGGTGAGAGAGCCCTGGGACAGGCTGCCCAGGGAGGTGGTGGAGTCTCCTCTGGAGATACTCAGGACCCATCTGGACGCTGACCTGTGTGACCTGTCCTAGGGAGCCTGCTTTGCCAGGGGGGTTGGACATGATGATCTCTTGAGGTCCCTTCCAACACCTACAATTCTGTGAATCTGTGATTCTTCCCTCCCCCTTCATTCATCATTCCTCATTGCAATGGCAAAAAAATGGGGAATTTTTTCATAGTCCTCTTTTTCTTCCCCAAATTTTTTTCATTGGTAACATGTAAAAAGAGGAAAACAAAGGCTCTAAAAAATTCAAGCCATTGGAAAGAACACTCAAAATCTGCTATATAAAAATATAACCTGTAAAGGACACTAAGGAAATGAGCTGTCACCTAAAGACATCCCCATGGTGGGAGTGTAGCTGCTGGCTCTGTCATTTGTCAGAAATATATGGAAACTCCAGGTAACCTTAAAGAGACAACTAGAAGTTGCACTATAGACAATAAACACCAGTAGTAAGAAAATGCTTCTGTGTGGGGGAAAGGCTGACAGGTTTTCAGGTCATCAGCGGTGTGGAAAGGGCCGAGTCAGGAGGACACCTTGGACAGGCTTGTTCTCCCTTTGTCACTAATGCCTCCTTCAGATTCCTATCTAAAAAAGGGTGATAAAGATGCCTCTGCAGTGTATTGTATTTGGCTTGTTGCAGAAAATTTAAATAACAAACACAACATGTGACTTCCAAATATTACTAAACACTATGACAAATCCTGTGATGATCACCAGACTGGTTTAGCAATTATGGGTTATTAATTTTTTAAAATAAATGTGATGTTCACATCATCCAAGTCTTTGGAAGTCATAAGAACAGTAACTTTAATAATTTTTTACAAATTAAGACTAGATGCCTACATTAAAAAGAAAAGAAACAAAACAGTGCCAAGTTTCTTGTCAATCCCTTATCACTAAGGAGTTGAACATTTAAAAGTATGGATGGGTGCCATGTGTCATAGACATGTGAGAATCAACACTGCTATAGATGCTACAAACTTTATATTCTATAAGCAATGTGTATTTGTATACAGCATAGACCAGGGCTATCAGCCAAGGGAGCTTTAGTGGTGTCTGAGAAACAAAAGGACACTGGGAAGAAGAAAAAAACCCTATTTCTAATTCTAATTATAGGTTTTGGAAGTAGGAGGTGACCATCATAGCAACATGTGTATGACAACAAAAATAAACTCAAAGCCAGATCTTTCCCCACAGCTGTAATCCTTCAGGTCATTAGATTTTTATGTGTATGCCCCGCCTACAATTACCTGAAGGGAGGTTGTAGAGAGGTGGGTGATGGTCTCTTCAGCCAAGTGACAGGAGATAGGACAAGGGGAAATGGCATAGGGCTGTGCCAGGGCAGGGTCAGATTAGATGTTAGGAAAAAAATCACTGAAAGAGTTCTCAGGACCTGGAACAAGCTGCCCAGGGAGGGAGTTGAGTCACCATCCCTGGATATGTTTAAAAAAAGGGTAGATCAGGTACTTAGGGATATGGTTTATCTTAGGACAGGAATGGTTGGACTTGATGATCTTAAAGGTCTTTTCCAACCTTGTGATTTTGTGATTCTTTGATTCTGTATATACATGTGTGGTCCAAATCCAAACCCTCAAATTCTGCTGAGGAGACTGGGCTGAAAACAAAGCTCCTTCAGCACTTCTGCAGGAGGTGGTGGCTGCCTTCATCCCACTCTCACTTGCTGTGAGAACCTCTACAAGTGAAACACTCATCCTGGCTAAGTCAGGATATCTCACTTGTGCTGTGCTGTCATCAGCTTCAAATGCTGCAGTGTTTTGCTGACCACGTATCTGGTTTAGGGCTATAAAGCACATCTGTGGAAGAGGGTCATACGACAACAAACATGAATTAATCTTCTTTCTGAATGACTCTTCTTGAGGTAAACATCCTGCTTTCCCACCTTTTAATTGCAGCACAAGCTGACTCACTATCTTTGGGCTTCAGAAGGAGACACTTGTATCTCCTGGTGCTCAGGGCAACCACTCGATTATGTTCATGTGGTACTTCTCATACAAATGTGGGATCATGACGTTTCCTCATGTGAAGGTCAGATGAGGGATCTGCTATTCAGTCTTTGGTTACTCAGTGACTAAAGGCCAAGGGTTTATAACCTGTTCCTAACACCCTAACACCTTCTGTCCAGCCTTTCTGGTGCCTGGGGCCCCGAGCACGCTCTGCTCCAGTGGTGCCCATGAAGTTTGGTGTGGCTTGCCCTTTCCAATCCCTGCTTCCCCAGGAAGAAGATTGATTTGTTAATGAAGATTCATTAAGCTGATGCATGGATAATGCTGAGTTCAAGCTCTTATGCTGGCCTTGGTCAGCTCACCCAGGCTTCATTTAAACTGGGCAACCCCAAGGGACTTCTGAACTGCTGTCTAGTATTTTGGCTTCATCCCAACCCAGAGCAAGACGCAGGGATTTTCACTAACCTCACTCCCCTCATATGCTGCAATGAGGTGTCCCCTCAGCAACCTGCTCTCCAAACTAGACAAACACAGAGTCCTTAGCCACTCATAGGACACTACTTCCAGCACTTTCACCAGCTTTGTTGCCTTCCTCTGGATGTGTTCAAGTAGCTTAACATCTTTCTTAAATGGTGAGACCCAGAAGTATGCACAGAAAAATCAAGTGCAAGCTTGACTCCTAAAACAACACAGATACAAATGTATCTCTGCCTCAGTTCTCATGTACAATCAGGGATAATTGCGATTTATGGCCTTGCAACACATGACTCGGGTGCACTACAGGTCACAGGCTGCATAGATGCTTCAGGGATGGGATCTGTAAGGGCTAAGCATGAGTTGTGTGGATGGGATGCCATCTAACATTTCTACCGTTATGGGTCTAGTGGTCAAATTGGTTCTTCACTGTGTAGGAAACTAGAGAAAATGTTTTTTTGTGGGCTGGATAACGTATTTTTTCCCTCTCTTGCTTCAACACTTTATAAATACTCAGTATGAAAGCTTGATTTTGTCTCATAAAACTAACAAAGTTTGGAAGATAATAACATTCTTGTCTGGGGGACCTCCAAACTGAATGATTTTTAAAATGGTCCTGAAATCAAGAGCCACTGCTGTATGCTGAGTGCAAAGAGAGAGGAATATTAACTTCTGTGGGAGGAGGAGGAGCTGTACCTTAAAAAAAGGTTGCTATTGAATGCAAAGCTGGTTTGGAAAGCTCAGATAATTGGAAACACATGTTCCTGGCTGCAGACGTACAGCCCATAAACTGTAGAAGAAAAATAATAAAAGAAAAAGGAGATAGAATGTTTGAAAATACAGGGAGAGAAGTCAACTTTATACAACTTGTTTATAGTGACTATACCCGAAATGCTGTTTCTTTTCGTTATTAGCCTTAAGAACACAAATATGCATGCAGACTTTCTGGTGTGCACCAACTTCATATTAGAATAGAGATCCCAGGTATGTTGGATGATAGTATTACATAAGGAGAATATTTTAGTAAACTATCTGAACAAAGATGACTCATAGCGATACAGATGAATATTTTATTTTAAACACAAATGTGAATTACTTAGCACCTAAAAATAACACGCCCCCCCTTTTAACTTTCAATGAACTGTGTTGACGTTGCAGGAGTTTCTAACTTTTTCAGTACTGCAAATCATCCATCTTTTGTAGTCTGTTAACACAAATATCTCTTTTCAGGCCAAAGCTTTGAAACTAAAGCACACATAAACCCCCTCACACCCACGCTCCCTTCGGTTTGCAGCTTTTGAGTTCCGCCTCTCTCCCTTCTCGGGTAGTAAAAGCCACAGGAGGAAGGAAAGGCTGTGAAAGTCTGTGCAGGAAAATGAATATTTGGTGGATGCTGCAGAATACTCTAGACCATAGCTGTGCTGTAAGAGAGCATGGATCAGTCACTTAAGGCTGTGTGGGCAGAGCTGTTGCCAACCCATCTTTTCCCCATTTTTGGCCACAAAATTTCTTCCCAATGCTGTTGGAGAGGCGCATATGTGTTTCCCTCTCCTTAAATCATCATTGATTTTGCTTCCCTCAGTTCTCAGTGAGGGTGAGTTTTGCAGCTTTTGAATGTTTGTGCACTGGCCAGGTTGTGGTCTACGTTGGTCCTAGTCAGCTCTGGGCTGGCAAATCCTTTGTACCAAAGTTGTCTTGGGAAATTTTTGTCATCAAAACCTAGATTTGTATGCATTTATGCTGGCTTTCAAAGATGTGAAAGTCACATATCTGCCTGAAAAGCCATTTTACAGTCAAATTTTAAGTTCTAATGGAGAGGAGTGAAGTTTCATGAACAAGGCCTCCACAGTGCTATAACATGGGGGTGAGGAGAGGAGGTGGAAAAGGAGCTTTCCTTGCACCTTCATAATCTTGAATGACTCAAGCTTTTAAACTTCCAGAAAGAAATAGTTATTTCAAATAGATCAGCCTGAAACAGACAGCTAAGGTAGAAAATGTGGCACAAGTAGATACGGTTTAATGAACTAATTTTCTCAGTGTTTTGTAATGGAAAAGGCCATTTTATTAATCCATGGTGCTTTCTGTTAAGGACTGTCATCCAAAGGCCACTAGAGTCACTAGAAATCTACCCCTCAACATCTGTGGGGAGTCACATAGCTGGATCATTCAGTGCTGTGGGTTTTATTTCATTTATGGGGAATACAACATATTAACTGGGCTGATTAGGGGTCTGGAGAACAGGTCTTATGAAGAGAGGCTGAGGGAGTTGGGGCTGTTCAGCCTGGAGAAGAGGAGGCTCAGGGGAGACCTTGTTGCTCTCTACAGCTACCTGAAAGGAGGTTGTAGGTTCAAGTTGCACCAGGGGAGGTTCAGATTGGATATTAGAAAAAATTTCTTCACCAAAAGAGTGGTGAAGCATTGGAACAGGTTGCCCAGGGAGGTGGTGGAATCATTGTCCCTGGAGCTGTTCAAAATACAGGTAGATGTGGTGCTTCAGGAGGTGGTCTAGAGGTTATGGTGGTGTGGTGCTGATGGTTGGACTTGATGATCTTGAAGGTCTTTTCCAACCATGATGATTCTATGATTCTATATGCTGGTCTATATGCTGGTCCATTGACGCATCAAAAGCCATTTCTAACACTGCATCTCAGGATTAGCATAATTTTGCATTTCACATATTTATTTTCCTCACTTTGCTAATGCTACTCAATTCTCTTCATCATGGGACACCTTAACTGTGTGGTTTAATGCTTTTTCTTCTGCTAGAAGCCAGGTAAACTATCTTCTGGTGAAAAAAATGAAAGGATCCTTTGGAGTATAGAGAGAAATAGATGTGTGCTGTGGAATCTTGAAATGCAATGACCAGGGTATATTTTATTCCAGTAAGAGAAGAAACTCATTCCCACGCCCACAGGTGTTTTCCAGCTTTTCTGCAGTGAGCTCCACATCTCAATAAAGAAACTGCTTCATGGGCACTTATCCTCCGAGTCATTGTGTAACATCCCTGTGGCAATTGTACATTACATGGAAAACCATACTGAAAAAGCATCTGTGTCTCTTTTTAAGAGGTTTTTAGAGGAATATGGGTATTGACCTTCCTGTAAAAGTTGACCATGGTTTCTACTTTTGCTGTTTATCTCATCTCTTCTCCTTCCCTTGGCTCTGTTCCTCTCAACTGACATCCAGGATGAAAGCCAGCATACTGCAGGCACAGTGAGCTCACCAATGTGCTGTGGAGCACAGCTAAGGAATCTCCATCCCAGTCCTTTTCTACTGTGAAGTTTCGGTGTGACATGCAAAGTGCTAACAGGATCACAGATCATATTTAATACGCAAAATACAAGAAAGGCAAGTCAACACCCCCAGTGATTACTTAAGAGAGAGCTTTGCAGCCAAGTATAACACCTCTCCTGCTGTATTTTTCCAGGATCATTTGCCCTGTTCTTGCAGAAACAACAGGATGGCACTGGGACCTGAACTCTGACTCTCTGCTGTGTCTGCTGTCCTGGATGCTGATGCTGCTCTTTCACAACAGCTGAGTTAGATCCAGATGGAAATGTGAGTTATCTTTTCTTTAAAGAAGAAGCATTAACAAAAACCACTGATACTTTTCCATAGTTAAGAAGTGGCTTCTGTCATTTCTTGGCATGATAGATTTTAGACTTACTAACAGTCTAACAGCTTATGGAAGTACCAAATTGTTTCCTGTTAAGGTAACAGATTCAATTCAAGCATGATTTTTGGCATTTTCATGTAAAGAATGTTTGAGAAAATGACTTTTTTTCTTGGACTTGTAGAGGTGGGCATGTTGGAAATTTCAAAACAGAATGATACATAAAGTTGACAATAGCTATGAGTGCCTGGGAAAAATGTCTGCTCCTATCATGCCATGTAGGACAATCTGGGATAAGAAAATAATATGACAGTGATTAAAGCTAGAAATGCATGTAGTAGCAGCAGGAAATTCCTTTTAGCTGATATCTATCCCAGCTCTCTAGCTACTTAATGTCAACTTTTGTTGTCAGATTTTTAAATATTTGTTTGTGTTTTCAAGAAGAGATATTAAACCAGTCAAAACATGTATCTGCATGGTTGGTATAAAATAAAAGAGGAAAACTGAATTGCTGGAAGCAATCCAGGAAAAAGTTTTCATTTGGGCCATTCTCTCTAATTGAGAGGACTTTCATCATTTAATAATATTAATACTAACAGCATTAATGATAAACATGAAGAAGGGTCATCTCAGCATTCTTGATCTAAGAAATATGGCATCAACTGCTTTAGAAGAAAATTACAGAACACAGGAAAAGGAAGGAAACAATGGGTAGACTTGACTTCAGATAACCTATGACTTAAATGACTGACTCCTGTTTGAGGTCTTCCTTTCTAGGAGCTCCTGATGCTCAAGAAGGGGTGTGCCACAAGGCATCAGGCGATGGCAGTATTGACTCCAGAGCACTGGAGGAGGTTGGCCAATGCCCAAGATTCAGAACCCTCTCATGCATGCTGCACACTGATAACAAGATGCAGTGGATAAATTTTCCTCTCTTTCTTCCATAGGCAGGAGAACACAGCACATACATGATTCACATACAATGCTGTGCGACGTTCTCAGCTTTTCCCTTAGCTTGGTGTTAGAGCTGAAGCTTTTCAGGGGATTAAAGAGAACCATCTGCATGTAGCAAAATCTCTAGTTGTTCCAACACCAAGGAATGCTGGGGAGACACTTTTCAGGAGTCAAGCATGCTGAGCAGTATCTGATTTTAATGCAAACCAAAGTGCTGCTCAGTGCAAAGGAAGAAGGCCATGTTGTTTCTTTGTGTCATGCTCATTCTTTGAGGGATCATGGGTTATTTGCTGTGTGTGCAGAGACACCTTCCCTCACCATTCAGAACTGCAGCAGCTGCTTATCGGTGTTCAGAAATGCAACCAAGAGCATGAAAGAGTAAGAGCCCGTGCTGGGAGGGTGAACCAGAAAGCTGAAATTACAGCCGCTGGATCTTGGCCAAAAACGCCAGGGCAAGAAACCTACACTCTCCAAAAGAGCTGCTGAGCCTTTCTGTAGCAGTCGTGGGCAGGATGTTTGTTTTCCATCTCCTCCAAGGGACAGCACATCCAGCCACAGTTTCCCATCTCAAAACCATGCAGGGACTTTTGTCCAGGACTGACTCAGAGGAAAGGGTGCTACTTGGTGAATCACTGCATGACTTCCCCCAATTTGGGGTTTTTCCTTAGAGACCTCACAGCTCACTCTGGAGCCGTCCTGCCTGGCGGATGGGAGTCACTGGGACCACAGCACAAAGAGCATTGCCGCAGGCAGAGCGCTTTGCAAGTGCGCTTGTTGGGCCTGGCTGCTCCAGCAAACCCATACACATATGCTTAACTCTACACTTCTGAGGCATAATCCCATTAATTTAAATGGGATTACTCATGGGTTTAAATTCCTGCAGGATCAGCACTGAGATCTGTTGCTGCAGCTGCCGGGGGCAGCACAATTAATGGTGTAACAGGAGTTTTGCTCATTCTGGAACTGAAGGCTGACTAGCTGAACATCGGCATTGTTCATACAAAGCCTGAAAAATGAGCCCTTCCTCAGTCCAGAGGTCTCCTGGATTTTAGATTTGCTTCATCTTCCTTTACTGGGAAACCTGACTTTCTTAAACTGAACTCTGCTATGATTTCTGCCTCTTCTTCATTGTCTACAAGAAGATTCTTGTGTCTACCATTACTCTTGGATCACCTTAACTGCCTCGATCAGCACAGTCTGGTGAACCCCCTCCCCTCTGCTTATCTTCTCTAAACAAGCATATTTCCTCCTACTTAACATCTTTCTGCTAATCTCCTCCATCCTGCTGGAGCAGGCTGCCTCTTAAAAGAAATATTATCTCCACTTGCCCTCAGGTCATTTTGGTCACTGGAACCTACTGCCAGCCCAGGAGCAAACCTGCTCTCTGCAAGGGGAAAGTTAGTCAAATGTCCTCAAAGTGCTGCCTTCCCTTCTGCTTTTTACACAGAAGGGTAATTTATTGTCTATGTAGTAGCTGCTTTTCTATCTGACATCACCTGACCACTTATATTTTAAATGAATCAATAAGGTTCTGAAGTTCATGACTTTATTTTAGCAAATTGCTTTAAAAAGAAAAATAAATTAATATTTTGCTTTTAAAGACCCATGCACAATGGGTCTGTATGTGCCTAGCATATACAGATTCAGAAGAGGGGAAGTGAATTTCTTTTGTTTAGCTGCAGGTATTTTAACATTTTGGTTTTAGAAAAAAAAAAAAAAGTTAAAAAAATATCTCCCACTGGAGACCTTTTATGCCAAGTTTAAGCCTGGAGCAACTTTTTTTATGGCTCAGTTGCAGTATCCCCTTGAATTTAGGGGTTTATAATGGAAACTCTGACGGACCCTTAGCTAAAGCACTTGCAGCAGATGTTTCTGTAATGAAAGGGCTGTGTGGAGCAGGCAACGGAGAGCAAACCCTACCTTGCATTTTGCAAAGATTTACGGATGATTGTGCACGGTTTATAAAGCGATGGTGGCTTTAACACCAAGCCATGACGCTCACACTAGCCTGAGCACCGTGTGTGTGCATACATTAGCATCCTAGCATGCTGGCAATGTAACTACCTGCTGATTGCATCTCACTGCCTCTCTTGGTATAGATTTGAAAATACAGGTCGCTTCGCTCTTCTGAGCAGCGATTTGGCAGTCTGGTAAGTGGTGGTAGGCATGCTTTCATTCGAAGTGCCCCGGAGATGGATGCAATCAATACTCCCTTAAACAACTGGTCTGAGCAGAAACCAGATGTAATCTTCCATTAAATAAGAGAAGCCACTTTGGCCCACCAGGCTGGTCTTAGCTGTTTCCCTATGCTGTGGTATCTCCAGCAAACCTAGACGGGACATCCAGGTCTCCTTCCCTGAGGGGTGGATGGGTGAAAGGTGAGTGCCTTGGCTGGCTCATGAGCCCTGGGGACAGCATGCATTTGAGTAGGTCAGGAGACTCTGGGGATAAAACTGGGCAGAGACTCAGTGAGTCATGTCCTCACAGCACATTGCTAACCTCAGAGACCCAGATGACTTGGCCCACCATCACTGAAAAGTCCATCTTAAAACAGAACTATTAAGAAAAAAAGAGCTCAACTCTATAACTTCAACAGAAGAGGGTTTATATCTAGAAATGTTACCAGAGGGTATTTTGGTTTTTGTTCTAATCTCTCTGTCAGCGCTCATTAAGTGGAGATCAGAGTCACTGGACCATCATCTGAGGGTATGCTTGATGGTGCTGAGGAGACCTTGGCAGCCAGCTGTAAGCCATGAGGCTTGTGGAGCCTTCATAGGCAGGGTGCAAATGGCACTTATATATGTCACACACACATCAGTTTGTTCCAAATGCCTTCCTTTTTATGATTGTGTTTTGCCAGGCTGAATTCCTTTTGGGTGAGCAGCAGCAACAATGTGCAATTAATGTTCTCCTGGTTAACTCTCTGCTAATGTGCTGTACCCAGAGAAATGCAGTCCTTAGGGCTGTGTTCATCACTACCTTGCAGGTAGTTTGCAGTGAAAACTTCGCTCTCCTCCATCAGTACAGTAAACAGAGGCTTGTGTTAGTGCTGAATGACTGGGATGAAACTCTGCTTACAACATCTTCCAAGCAACAGTGGAGAGAAAAAAACCTCCGGATTGACTTTATCAATTCACTTTTGATATTGGCTGTCACGTTATTTTTAGGGCTTAGTTCACATGAAAGCCTGTGGGTTCAGGCATGCTTGCTGCAGTGGGTTTGTCCTTGCCTTCTCCATCACATTTCATGCTGCAGTAGATCCAAAAGGACCCCAACTACCCACTGCTCTATGGTGGGCCGCTCTACCCTTGCAGGGTAGCTTGTGACATCAATGCATCATCCTCTAAGCTGAGACTTCCATTTTGGCTGAGTTTGCCATTTTAGCTTCCTTTTTGGGTATCCACTTTTTGGGTATGACTTAGCCGCAGCACTCTCCCCTTTTTCTGATTTTGCTTTTTGGTCATCATGGTCCTGGCACAAGGCAAAGCAGTGTCCTTCTTCCCAAGTGTTCCCAAATGACACCTTTGATGCATCAGAGCTGAGATGGTGCTCCAGCTGCCCCAGGCTTACTGAGGAGAGCTATGGCTATTAATTCTCTTGGTAGAAGCTCAATGTTTTCACCAGCCTTCCCTTATCTTTCTGTGGTGGAGCTATCTAGAAGCAACAGGGTTTTTTTCTGAGTGAAAGCGTTAAGTCTGTTGTAACGGATTCAAATGTAGGAAAGTTATGTTTATCTTTGCTGAGGGACAAATAATACAGTTGTAACTGTAAGCACAGAGGAAAGGAAAACCGGAGGAGTGCAGCATAGGAGTGGTCTCAGGAGAACGCTACCTCAAGCTTACTCCTCATCAGTCACTGTGGCTTAAAGGGATAAACATTTTATGCCTTCCTTTGCCTACACCACAGCTGCCTCATCTGCTGGTAAATTTGGGCCTGTTCTTCGCTATCCTTAACAGACCCCTAATGATCCTCCTCTGAGGGACCAGTTTTGACTTTTTGGAAGAATTACATTCAGAGGGAATAAGCTGTAATCGAGCGTTCGCTGCTCAGATTTAGGAACTGCTGATCTCTGATGTGCCTGCCAAAATTGACTTTGGGCAAGGCACAGACGTGCACGTCTTAGCTGCCAAAAAAATCAATGGCCACTTTGGACTGAAACTTTTAGTAACTCTCTTTCCATGACCAAAAATGCAGATAGCCAAATTTAAGCTCACAAAAGTAACATGGTCATTAAAATACACTGATGTTTTATAAGTGCTATATATGCTGTTTTAATGGGAAAGACCTGGCAGTGTATTCTGCTTGTTCTTTAAGTGATGATAGTTGCATCCAACCTGAGTGATCAATACTAGGTCAAATCTGACCCGCGGCAGTGAGTAGTGAGTAGCTACTTTCATTACTTATGAATATTATATTTATTTCACCCAGAGTAATGCTTTCCTCCATGATCAGTATTTTAATCTCCTCTTCCACTTCTTGGCAGAAGGCTGTGCAGGTTGCCAGAGGAGTTTGAGTGAACTCATCCATCCATTTGCTGGCCATTTAAAATGCTGGATGCCTTCTGGTCTTCTCGCTAAGGCTCATGTATGAACAATAAATTAGTTGAGAGTGCACAGTGACATAATCTGAAACTTTACGTGTGCCTATTTAAGACCATCCATAAAAAGGTCTTAGGGTATTGCAGGAGTTGAGGATGTGTTACTGCATTTGGTCTGTACGAAGGGAGTCCAAGGCACAGAGCGGTAGGGAATAAACCCCTTTTAGTGATCAACCTTTTAGAGCATGAGTGGTAATGGTAGATTTTAATTAGCAACATCATCTCAGTTTGTGATACCATTATCTTCAACAATTTATTGTATTGATGAAGTTCATGGTAGCAAAGGGGCTATGAAAAATGAGGACAAAGGGTTAATTTCCGGCTGTCTTTAAGCTGATGGCAGAACTCCCAATGACTTCAAAGGGTAAAAATCTCAGTTTTCAGCTGGTGTAAGTTGACATATCTCCATATACTTCAATAAAATCAATGAAGCCTTTATGATTTATTGCAAGTGAGAATCCAGCCCTAAAGCTATTAAGGCCTGTAATTTATAAAGCTATAATTATGGAACCATAATTCCATCAAGGACTTCTGGTGATATCATGGGCCAGGGTTAAGTGAATTGTGCAAATAAATGTAATGGTCTTGCAGTGCAATGGAAATACCTCTCTCTCACTAGATAGGACTCTTAGCACGAAGATATTAAAATGTATTTCATCCACTCACAGCAATAATTGGAAAAGAAATATTAGCTGCAGACTTGAGACTCCCAGGGCACTGAATCAAAACATGCATTTTGCAGCAACCACTCCAAAACTGTGGCCTGTCCCCTGCATTGCTGTGATAATTCAAGGAATAAAATATCCTCTTGAATCTGATTTTTACCCTAGTTATCATTACCTGCCAGTTTGGACGGCAGGACTTAAATTTCAAAGCATCCAGATAGATAGCACACAGGTGTTTGGGCTTGTGTAACCCAGCAATGCAAGGTAATGCCTGCATGTGCATGAAAATGAGCCTGAGCAGCAGGATTGGATGGAGCCCAGCACTGAGGAGGGGACAGCGTTGGCGTTTGGGATGCAGGAGCAGAGGTCGTGTATGATGGAAATGATAATCCACTCTTCTGCCTTTTTTCAGTCCTCTTTCTCCATTCATTTAATAAATCTGTACCTGGCTAATTAATGTCCCAATCAGACAAAGGCATACACAATACTCAACCATCATGTTCTTGCAGATCTATAAAGATTTATGTGCACCAATGGGTCTTCCCTCATTCCAAAATCTGCCTCCACTGGCTTCTCTGTAGGCTTTTAGGTCTCCAAGACAGCAAGGAAAACCATTTGTAATTAATCTTCATTAGGAAGATGCACCTGAATCACAACCCTGAATCTGAAACAGCCTGGGGCTTGGAGGAAACACATCCATGGATCAAGATTCAGTTTGGACCAGAATCTGAGGGTCTGTCTTGACTAGGCAAAACATGCTTTTTTGTGAGCCAGCCTCTTAAAGTCAAGGCCAACAAAGGAAGGAATGAGAAATCTCCCCCCAAGCCCCCCAAAAAAGTGAAAAACGTTGAGTAATATATTTTCTCCTTCTCATTTGCTCATGTAACAGGATTTTTCAAGCAACATACTCAGTGGCAGGCATGAGATATTAGTCACAGCTCCAGGTATTTGTTATGTCAAGAGATTGAAAAGTGACTTCAAATTCAAGTCTCCCCTGTGCCACAGTAAACTTTATTTTGTCTATATTTGCTCAGCCAGGACTGTAAAGAAAATAAATGACAGTGTTCCTCTGTGGAAAAGTCCTACAGAATTTAATATTTGTGAAGCCATGAGGATCTTTAGGGATGGGAGACCACAGAAAAAACCTCAGCACTACCCTCTGAAATTCAGCAAATTTCCTATCTATTCCATTGAATTTTATTTGCCATTCCCTGTTAGTGTTAAAATGATTTAAAACCCCACAAATAAGAGTTAGCAAGGCTGAAATTTCCTATTAAGTTGTGAAGGACTTTTCTGCAGGGGCTGTGGCCAGTTAACTGCAGCAGCTGAAAGCTACGGCTCTGGTGTGCAATGGACCAAGGGGTAGGGAGATCATCCACCCTGGAAAGGCAGCATCATCTCTCAGTGCAACCCCTGTTCCAGTTTCTGCAAATGAAACCACTGCAGCTAGGCTCTGAATTAGCCACACACTTGCTGTATCCCCAGAGCAGCCTCCAGAAAATCTAATTTCTGAGTCTTGTGGAAGTCACAGAAAATGAGGCACATGCTTAAAGCAAATCACTTGTTTGAGCAGTGCTTTGCTGTGCCAGGGTTAGGCCTGACCCTAAAATCAAAGCACTGTTTTTCACTGCCTTCAGTGGGCTCTAAGGCAGGTGCTGTGATAGCATCTCCCCCACACTCGGATGCAGAACATGCTATTCCTCCCATTGGATTTCTCCCAGGATGCAGAGAAAGCGAGTGTAGCTGAAGGCTTAGTACGTATGCATTAGCAAGATAAGAATCATATCTGGGAATCAGCAACAAGACTGCCCCAGTTTTTAAGGCTGAAGATCTAATCCCTGTTATCTAATAAACCAGTTAATCTTCAAAATCTTTTCGGCAGAATATGCTAAGGGAACCCCAAACTGGCAATTAGCTCAGGTTTTTGTTTGGTTTGGTTTTTTTAAAACATGCTAAACATTCATTTTAACTATCTGCACGTAACTCTGAGGAAATGATTCATAGTGATGCAGGCAGACCTGAGGTGAAAAACAGCTCAGAATAAATCGGACAGATGATGACTTTCATCAGTTCCTTTTAGGAGCAGGAACCCAGGTTTTAATTGAAACCTCTGGTAAGGAAGCCTCTTTATATGGAAATCTCACCGGAACTGAGTGGGATTGCTTGCTTTAGTACGGACTTGTTAAAGGAGTCTCTCTTATCCCCATATACATTGCTGCATACTGTACCACGCGCTGTACATTACTGCTTACTCTAAGATTGCTGGTTTAGTTGATTGCAACCTGTCCTCTGACTTACCGAGCTATGATGAGGACTAGGGGTGCTTAAGTGAAACATATCTAATTTTAACAGAGCTCAAATTAGCCCAAGGAGCACGCTACAGATCTGAATTTTCCTAGCATTTGGAATGATCTGTTATTCAGCATAAGAAGCAATGTGCAACACTCATGGCCAGCCATGCTTTGGGTTTCCGTTCAGTCTGGTCATGGCTCTGATGTGTGGCAAGCACCAAGGCAGTTGTACAGGCAGAGCAAATAGGTGATATGGAAGGAGATGGCATGGCTGGTCCATTCGGCCCATCCCCTCGCTGATGTTGCTGCTGAGCATCTGAGGCACTGCTGGCAGCATCCCAGAGGGGCTGTACTGGAAACACCTGCTGTCCCTGGCTCTGGTTCCTCCCTCATGCATAGGAAACCGGGCCAGGGCAGAGAGGTGCGAGTGCAGCAGTGGGGCATGATGCACTGTGATGCTCAGCAGATGGGAGGATGTGCACTGAGAACCTCACAGCCGCTGGCTGCAGCAGATGCAGCGGATGTGAACATGCTGAATAGACTCATGCTCAGATTAGTGATGGCTTTGCCTCAACCAATGATTGCTTTCCCTAGAGCAGCAGCCCTACAAAACTCTCCTATGCTGCTGGAGTTTCAGAGCAGCTCCTTCAACCTCAAAAGTCCTGCACTCACCTGAATATACTGAATATGTCTAATCTCTATCTTGGCTGATGAACTAAATAGTGCTAGGGAACTTTCCAAGCCCTGGTACTTGCCTGCAGTATTGTATCATTAGAGAGGTCCCCAGCACCATTCAGAAATTAACATGGATCCATCACCATTCCCAGCAGGCAACCTGGTAGAGATTATAGCCTTTTGGAGAGCAAAAAAGCTTAGGAGTTTAGTTTAGTCTGGCCTCAGAAGACCCCAGGGCATGCTTAATTTTCTAATATAGGTGCAGTGCCCATGTCCCTTGCAGCACTGGGTGAGGAGCCCTGTTGCTTCCTGGTGGTAGGTAGGCAAGGGGATCACCCCTAAACAAGGCAAATAGGGACTACTCACTGTAACCCAGCCTCAGAGGTGCTTCCCCATCATGATGTCCCCTTCCGCAGCCTCTGGTTCAGGGTGGGACACCCAGGAGAGGGCACTAGTAAGTGTGAAGGCATGAAAGTGGCTTTGTTCAGTGTCACTAAAAGAACCTGAGGTGGGGCAGGTGCAAAGGTGGAACAAGCACATTTTTATCACATGTAGGACTACACTCTGTGCTCCAGGGTGGCAGCATGGGCATAGGGTTCTGGCAGGTCCAGCCTGCGCAGAGGGAGGCTCAGCTCATCCTGGCTCCAATGGAAGGATGGGCTGTCTGCTGGTATGAACCTTGAGGGAGTGCTAGGGGATCAGCTAGCCCCTACTTGGGTAAGAGCTGAAAGCTGAACAATGTCACCCAAACCTGTTTGCAAGCTCAGACTATATCGCTTGTTTAGGGTTTTTTTCTGCTTTCAGGGGATTAGCGAGGATTTGCTGCAGGGAGAGGTGCTGGTCTCTCCTGGTCTCTCCTGTGCTGCTTGGATACACACCGGCCGATGCAAACTGTCTCTGGAGCCTTTCATGTCATTGCACAGCCTCAGCAGATCAACACAGAGACTTTCCCTTTGCTGGGGCTAAGTCCACACTTACCCTTAGCGTGAGTGGGAGCCAGGGGTGCTAGGCCACCTTGGGGTGCTGTGTGCTGTGTCCCTGTCCTCTCACTCTCACTCCCCTTCTCCTCCTCCCCTGCTTTCCTTATCTTCTCCCTGCAAGGCTGTGCTTCCAGTGCAGTAGCTGTCTGCAAGCAAAACAACGAAAGATTTTGTTTTTAATTAGGGCTTGATACTAATTGCCTTCAAAGAGGTTATTTTCACATCTCAGCTGACCAAAGCCAGAAAATGTTAAATCTGTCTCCCTAATAAATCATTCCTCCCGCTGCCTGGGGTTGGAGATGAAGAGTGAATAGGCAGTGTGCACTGCATCAGACTAATTGTCTCCTAAAATATGCAGGCAACTCCCACAGCAGTCAACAGAAAGGCACGTGTGCATCTGAGGGGGCCTTGTGTTATTACCGATGGTCTCACACCAAGGGAGCCATTGTTGGTCTCCCTGTCCCTGGCAGGAAAGCCCCCACGTCTGCCAGCCAGGAGAATGGGCTGGAAGCAAATGAGGAAGAGGGGGTGCCTCTTTAAAGTCAGACAAAAGAAACCTCAGCTTTCCCTTCATGCCGCCCGCCCCCACCCCCCAGATGTAAAACAAAGGCTGTGAATAAATCTATTTCCATCAACTGGCCAGGTTTGGAGAGAGAGATGCAAGCTAGAGATTTCTGACACAATTAAAAAATAAAAAGGATTTTATGGATAAACTCTGGTTTGGTACCGCAGCCTGACAAATCCTCCCCTAATCTGTGCAAAACCTCCCCAACCAGGCAGCAAAATGCCCGGGGAAACTTGCCTTCCCTGAATTTGTCCACCACCTTCATCATCTATAGCCTTACTCCACTGGGAGCTCCCGGTCACCCCTTCCATAGTTCCCATCCCTGGAAGCCCAACTTTACCCACAAAACCATGTCTAAACTGAGCTGCACAGCTCATTGAGCCCTCTGCTCCTGCAAGACACTGCCTGGCTTTAGCTTGTATAATTCGTGCCAACAGGGAAGACTTGATCCCTTGTTAAATAACAGACATCATAGAAAAATAGGGCAGGGAGGGACTCCGAGGAGCTGTCTGATCTCTCTCCGTCACCTCCAGTTAACATCAGTGAGAGCTAACCTGTTCCTGGCAGATACGTGCCCAGTACCACCAAAGTGATGCCCCTTCAAGCCGAGAGGAGCGAACGCCTTCCCTTTTGGCAGCTCGTGCTGGTGACAGGTTTCTCTCTGATTCCTGATAAATGTATTTTTCATCTCTGAGTGCATATGACAATTAATAAAGGCTGAGGGCCAGAACCCCACCTGGCACAAGTTGGCAGAGCTCTGAGGAAAGCAGCAGAGCTCCACCGGTTTAGATCAGACGAGAGCTCGACTGTGCTGAAATCCCTGCAAGCCCTTTGAGCTGGTGCCATTCCAGGCTTCGCTTGTGCACCTGTAGGAACTGCTTAATCCCGAGCTGCCGAGGAGAAAGAGCACATTAGGTGTTAACAGCGTGGCTGATATGATGCTCCACCTTGGAGCAGGGACTGGAATAAGGCAGGGAAATCAAGGAGAACATTTCTTTTCCCAGTCTACCCATTTGCAATGAAAAAAACCAATCCAAACAAAAACTTCCTCATCAAAGAGACGAAGGTTAAACACACTCACACACAGACACAGACACAAAGAGAAATATTAAAAGTACCTTTACATTTTCATAACGGTGGGGTTAGATTTCTGATTCTTTTATTTCACAACACTGTAAAGGATCTTAAAGGGATTGATGGCTCTGAAAGGCAGAGGCTGTGCCTCTATTTTCTTTGGAAAGTACTCCACTGACTGTTGGTTCTTGCTACCAGAGAGAAATACTGAAAAGCTGAAAAGCTGAAGGAATAAGACAAATATGCTCCTTCAAGAGTTTCTAATAAAATGATAATGTTGAGCAAGGCTGCCAGTATGTTCTGTGTCCACATGCACTGCAGCAGAAGGGAAGAATTTAAAATGTTTTGAAAATGCCAATTGTCTGTTGCCAAAGATGCACATGATCCTGCTGCCAGCTTGGTGGGTGGCAGGGATTAAGATGTCAGAGGAGACGTCATTCTACCTAGGCAATGTTGATTTCACTGAAGAAGACAATGCAAAAACAGTCCTGTTTCCTGCAAGGAAGATGCCTTCTCTCCTTATGGTTCAATCTGAAAGGCAAATAAGTCCTTTTTTGCTCCCAGGAATGTCTTTATGGTGACAGCCACTAGGGTATAGGATGGAGGTATTTTTGCTATGTGCAAAAGGGACTTCTGTGCCCCTCCCCCCTCCCACCCATGTCTGAGAGCATCTCCCGGTGTTCTGCTGCCATGTGAGAGGCTGGGACAGATAATAGTTTCTGTGTTGCAGCCCAAGCATGAGTCAAAAAGGTCAAATGGATCTTGTGAGTCCAGGGCCGGTGTCCTCAGCACCCACCTGCCCCTAGCCAGTAAGCAAGGGGTCCAGTGGGAATGGTGAAGCCCCAGGTGTCCTCAGCTCCTGGCTGTGCTGCTGCATCCTGAAAGGTGTAATTGCCGTGTCCTAAGGTGAGGATCAAGCCCAGGTGTGCTTGAAATGTCTCCAGGTGATCCTGCTCTGTCTTCTTCAGACTTATTCTTCCCCTTGTAGGTCTCTCTGGCAGGTTTGGTAGAGGTAGGGTGCAAGTTTGGATCCCTGGTTGGTCAGCCCAGACTCTGGAGTCCTTTTCATAACCACTGCTCCAGTTTAGAGGTTTAAAGCATGTGTCTAAATCCCTCCCTATTGGGGCCAGCATTAACCACACGCTTAACCTGAAACATGTGGTTAGAAACCATATTTCAGTGGGAGTTAAGCATATGCTTAAAGTCTGCTCTGTTCTAAACGGATACTTCCTTGAACTGGAGCCTATGTTATTTTTTTTTATATGATCCCTCATTGCTCCTCCACATACCTTCACTGCAGTGATCCTGCAATGCACATATGGCTCAGTAAGTGCATTGCTCTGTGGCTTTTACACAGAAAAGCCCAATTGATACATCACATACTTAACCTCTTGAACAAAGGAGTTAACTTTACAGGATCCATTTACACGCAGGGGCCAAAGCTTTTGGATGGAAACTAGCTGTCATGTGGAGTGCAGTCGAAAGAGCAAACAGCTTATTCATTATGATAGCATCAGATTCAGAAACAAAACACAGACGGCAGAAAGCGCCTGCCCAGATTTCCAATCATATCTCCTGTCCCCAGGCCGACGCATGTTAATTTAAACCCTCCCTCCCTGTGTGTACACTCAGCTGTTAGACTTGACTCCTGATTTCCTCACAATAGCTGGTTCAGTGTGGACCCTACTGCTCACGGTGTGCTCTCCATCATGTAAGGGCATCTCCTACCAAAGCAAGCAGGAATTGTACATCCGTGTCAGCAGCACAGCTTTGACACCAGTGCTCAAATGGATCAAGCACGGGGCTCATTGGTCAGTGTGGCATGTTTGTGTAAGAGCACATGGCGCTCATCGGATCCACAAACTCCCTGGGTTTGAGCATGACTCTTTGAATACTCTTCATTTAATGTCTTCACTTTGCCCCCTCAGTTGTCTGCCTTTTTTCTTTTCTTTATTAATCATTCTCACCTCTAGGCACCCAGATGTGCTCATTTCACTTTCAATATAATGGATGCACGGGCTATTAAGATGATGGCTTAGGTCTGTTAGTGCTTGGCCGTGCAATCTTAACCTCTGTCGGCAAATGCATGGTCAGAGAAAGGGTCTCATTAATCTGGTACTGCTGTGTGCAAGCCCTTGCTCTGTTAAGATCATGTGGGCTAGTCCCACAGGATCCAATCCAAAATTTACTGAAGTGAGTGGGAGTTCTTCTATCAATTTATGGGGCTTGGCACCAGGGTTTTAAGGAAAAAAACCCCACATGTTATAAGAATGAATTCAGCTGCTTTACACAGACATTATTTATAATATAACACGACATTATCAGTTGTCTCCAAATTTAATTCGGCAGGACAACTACAATTTTTTGCATGTCCACCTACAGTAGTATCAATTGGAAATACAAAACCAGAAATAAAGTGACTTTAGTAGGTTCTTTTCCCTGTTTTTTGAAGTTGGATTTAGGCGGATTTCTCTTCATTTCCTTTACCGTGTATCCAGTTTTGTGTTATTGATTGGTACTGCTCTGCGGCCCTGCATCGGATCAAACTCAGATATGAAGCCCCATGTTTAATGGCTGTACTGTCATGTCATCTGGAGTCATGGCCACAGTGAAGCTACAATGTGAAGAGAGTCACAGCTGTGTGAAGCAAACACATGAGCAGCAGGGAGGGAGAAACAATAGGGAAAGCATGTTTTATATCAAACTCAGCCATCTGGGCTCGCTGCCTGTCCAGTGGAATTGGGCTCTAAGTGGGACAGTACATGGTCTCCAGACTCCCTTACTAATTACAGGGGAATTCAAGTCCCATTGGGAATTCCCAGTTTAGATGCCCAGGCTCAGCACATCCCACAGCACTGAGAAAAGTCAGCTTTGGACTCCTGAGTCCAAAGGACTTTTCTCCCAAGCTGAGGTCTTTGGCTACACCTAGCCTAAACAGGGCCAGTGCATGGGCTGGAGACCCTCCTTAGTAGTTATTAACTAAGCACATTCCCTCAAAGGTTTTGGCCTGTCCCAGCCACTGTTGACACAGACGCTGTAGCACAGCTCGGAATACTGCAGAGCCCAGCAGGTAGTAAGGATGAAGCTGCTCTGGCTTGGGGATATTGAGCTCAATGGACATGAGTTGCATCCCTTCACTTGCCTTTAAGAGCATCCAGAGTGTCCTGGCTTATTTTATTCATCAATACAGGTTTTCTCCTTGACCCAGGCATTTTTACATCTAGCTTGTGTGACAACACTGCTTCTAACTGATATGGTGGGGTCTGGCTCATCCACCCACACACATTAGTAGAAGCGTCCCTTAGCAAGGGGACAGGCCAGGAGCGATGCACTGCTCCCTTCAACCGTGCCACTCTGTGGTCATCATCTGCCTGCGGAGTCAAAGCACTGGCACTGTTCCTGCTCATAATAAAGTCCATTGCTCAGACAGGCAGTTTGCCTGGTAACGCAGACCTGCGTTAGGAAACAGGCTTTCTGCTTTGGCACTGGAGGCGTAATGCAATAGGGACGAATTAGCTGGTTGGGTTCTGCTTCCAGTAACAGCACTTGGGATCATCACTAACAGATGGAAACCAACTCAAGACGCATCTATGCATTTCTTTTGAATGCCAGATGAATATTTATCCATAACTATAGCTTGTTCTGTTTTGGGGATTTTCCTCCCCCAGAACAAGTATCTCCGCAGTGATTTTGGCTCAAAGCCTACATATATCTTGCCCTGGGACAAGTGATGAGCAGGGACATTAGTGTGCTGAAACAGGTCAGTTCACAGCATGCCTGAGAGTGTTCTTGCTGCACACCATGTGCAGGTAGCCTCTTTTCTTACAAGTGCGTGTAACTAAAGGAATTAGCCCTTCTCCCTTCCTGGAAAAACTCAGGAGAGAGGCACATAACACCATTTCACATCTTTGAAAATCCCAGCCATGGCACTCAACAGCCCCACTTCAAGCACTATCTTTAGCATTGTGGGTAGTGGTGAAGGATCAGATCTCCCAGGATTGGGAAATGCTACAAACGTAATCAAAACCAAAGTACTTGCTGTAGCTGTGCCAAGAGGCACACCTACACAGGGTATGGAGAGACAGCAGGCCCTTTGCATGAAGTGTCACCTTGCTCTGTGAGCTTTGAAGTGCTGCAGAAAGTAATAGGGGAGGGAAGCAGGAAACCACCATGCAAAGCAAGTCTTTTGTGGCCAAGAATGGATTGGAGAAGTGTCTCAGATCTTGCACAAGGGGGGATTTGGTGTGGCAGTCTCATGTGGTTAATGTTTGTTCTCGGGGGTGTGAGTTGTGTAGAACATTCAGCATGAGCTGTTCTGCATGCTCATGGCCCCCAGGTTCAAGAGCAGAATCACCCCAGTCATCTTCTTCTGGATGGATGAAACCTTGTGACTTAGTATTTCTAAGGGGTAACAGCTCAGGCACTGCCCCATCTCTTTGTTCTCAGTCCCCTGCCCTACCTTGCTGGAGACATCTTTATCTGGCAAGGTCTGTTGCACGTCAATCCAGAGAAACAAATGGAGCCGGAGTAGACTGTGGTGGTTTCTGATTTGCTTGCCTGTATATTTGGAAATTATCAATATGTTCTGAGCAGATCAACATGGTTTTAATGATTGGTAAGGAAAAGAAGCAAACTCCAGTCATTAAGTGCAAATTGCACAGTTACTATTTTACGTAGTCAGGCCTGGCAATGAAACATCCGTCTCACTGGCTGCAAAGGGATCACCAAATCAATTTTTTGCATTAACATTTTATTCCTTCCCATACTAGACATTTGTTCAGCCTGTTTATACTCACGCCACATGGCCACAATCTGTGTAGTTAGTAATAAATGAGTGAATACATTTATCTTTGGAAACTTAGGCCAAGCCAAAAAGTTGATCACTTGTTTTTGTAGGAGAATAACACATATGAGATTTACTCAGATAAATCCCATCAGCGGTAATGGAATTGCCATTGTTAATTGCCCACATCATAAATTCTGATAACAGCAACTAGGATTACACAGTATGCAGCGGGTTTTGAGCGTTTGAGGACTGATGATCCCAGCAATGAGGAGAAGTAGAGGGCCATTTCATTTCTCTAAACAAAGGGGAGTCTGGAGATGGGTTCAGCCTGTTGAACACCAACTTTTAATGCAACTTCTACTCATCTCCTTTGCACTCAGGTGGTTGGGTCACAGCCAGGTTGCCACCTCCCTGACTGAGTATCTCTGTACCTACCAGTGTGAGAGTCCCTTCACAAATGCACAAAAGGACGAGTTTTTTTTAGTGATTTCCTCCCAAACCACAACGGTGCTTAAACCCACTGACGAAGGCTGACTGTGTAGCCAAGAGATGTCACTTCCAAGGGTGACAAAGAGCATCCTGCTCTGATTGCTGAAGTCTGCTAATCTTTGCTGTTCTCCATGTGTACCTTGTTTTGCTGTGTATGTTGGGTCAGTTTGGGACAGCCGCATCACTTGGTGGGTGATGGGTAGGCACATGTGTCCAGGTGTGTGGCATGCTTGTCCCCTGCCCTGTGGCATCCTCCCTGCCTGGGTGAATGGAAGGATTTCAGCAGTTCTGCGTGTAAACTGCATGTAAACTGCTGACATGCACATTAAACTGTGCTTCTGCTGCCCCCATTTCTCCTGTAGTCACAACAGCATCTCCCAGGACCTGCTTTCACTTCTTGTTGGGCTCGGCTTCCTTGTTTACTTCTCTGGCTCCATCTCATGCAGAAAGCAACTTGTATGCTCATAAAACAAAGGGAGTTCAGTATGTGTCAAAGACTAACACTTATGGGTTATACAGTTTTCCCTGCCTAAGGTGCTTAAACCTTACTAGAACAAAGGATTAGAGGAACTGTTTTGGAATAAAATCCTGTGCACTTGCAGCCCCCATGTTATCTCCAGACTGGTTATTTTGCTGGAGTATGGTTGAACTGAGCCCTCCAGAGCTGATATTCCTTGGAGGCACGCATCTCTCCCCTTCCTGCAGCTCAGAGCAGCTAATTTAAAATTTAATTTCCTGAAAGTCGCCATTCTCAAAAACACAACCAGGGTACCCGCTCTACGATGAATCCATTTATATCTGCAGCCTGAGTCAAATGAAGCTAAGTATTCTAAAATCTATAAGGGTAAGTGGATCCGATGCTCACGTGGACACGCTCCTTTTCTGCTGGGAAGCTCTTACACACAGAAACATTAACAGGATTTACAAAATCCATCTGTTTGCAAAACCAGCATCTCCGAGTGCATTCAGCGCATTCATAGTTGTAAGCCTCAGCAGGTGCATAAACCGTGGCTGACTCACGAGGCATACAGATAGCTTAGTGCTGCTCTCCGTTTCCTCCCGTGGACAAAGAGCACGTTTTTACTTCTCACACCCCTGTGAAAAGTGAATTTGGATTCTCCAGGTCAGAAAATGCAGAGCTCAAATTATTTGAGTCGGTGGATTTGGTGGGGGAATTTCGAAAGTGAGAGTGCAGTGCCACGACACAAAGTGTTTCTCTTGGCATTTCCAGAGCCCCTTGCGCCTGAGGATCTCTAAGCTCCTTATAGATTTTAATGAATTAAAGCCAAAGCATTCCCGAGTGCTGGGTAATTTTATTATTCCCTCTGCTGAAAGGGGAAAGCTGAAATACAGAGAATGGCTGGCCTGTGGTTTGTCTGCTCAGCTGCTGGAGGAGACGGCTTTGGGGTTTCAGTGCAAATCACACTGCAGCAGTGCTAGAGGAAAAGCTGTTGCCTCTTTTGGGGAGCAAGGATGCTGTCTAGGGAGCAGCTTGGATGTTCTCCTCCTAGGCAGAAATACAACATGCTTTTCGTTTGTAATGGTACTAGAGATGTTCTTTCCCCTCCTTCCTGAGGTTCCCTAAGGGTTGCAGCAGGAGAGCAGTTGGGGCAAGTTTGCTCCATTCAGACACCTCAGGGAGGGAATTTGGGGGTACAGGGCTCATATAAGGGACAGCTGGTGTTTATTTGGACTTAGTTCTGGTATGGGATTAAAAGAGTCCTTTCCAGCGCTCCAGAATTAACATGGGGATTTATAAAGATAAACACAAATGTGAAAAGCTCAGGGCTGCCAATGGGGTTTTGTTCTGCTGTTTTTCTGTCTTCTCCATGTCTTTCCACTGATGCTTCTTTCATCCAGGTCGTTCTCATGTCAGACTTTGGGTGGGTGTCTCACGCCAGCCCCAGCAAAGGGGAGGTAACTCCATTGCTTCAAGAAACAAAAAAAATGAAAAAACTTCAGGTGTCAGAAGAATTAGGAAATTTAACACTGAACCAGATCTGACCAGTTTGGCAACATATTTAAATTACCCCAGTTCTTTGATAACTTTGGTTTTAATGTAAGTCTGGTGTCTGGCTTCATTCAGGGAATCACCAGACCTGGACCCAGGCATCAGTGGTCTCATGAGCCAGCTCAATTGCAGTACATGCCAGCACATGGGAATGAGAACCATCCCCTCCTGATTGACATCTGCACCTGAGCTTGTCAAGTGGCCTCTCTGCATCACCAGTGGTGGATATCTGCCTTCCAAGCTGCCCTAGATCTTCTGCTTGCTTTAAGATGGCTGAATTATTGCCTCCGAGTTGCTGGTTCCTCTTGTTTTGTTACTAGCGGAGACTCAGGGATGAGCCCAGATGCACTTCTCCCTATTTCAGTTACCTTTGGCTCTTTGGATGGATCCCACCCTTCTTTCAAGATAAATTCCTGGCTAATCCAGGGGCCAATTTTCCTGCCAGCAATACTACTGGTGAGATGTGGCTCTTCATGACTGCTACTTGTGTGAGGGCTGCGGGCAGTGAGCTGGGGCTCAGCAGAGGTATACAGCTGAGTTTGATTTATCTACTAGTAGGATGCAAGCTGCAGTGACACAAAGCTCAGAAGTGCATTTACCTTCTCTCTTGGATGCTTTTTTGTGGGTCACTGAGGCTTTTGCAGTGTGAATGTGGCCTGACAGGTTTCTCACTAATAGCAGTTTCTTGGATGCTGAGATTCACTGTCCTCTTGCAAACACACCACACCATGCTGCTGTTTGTATTTCCAGTGCTTTTTCATGATAACTTCATGTGATGATACTGTAATGAAGATTTGTAGAGCTGTCTCTAGTAGGGTTTTTTACATTTTTGGTGCTTATTTATTTTCCTGCTGTATTTCTGGGTTTTCTGTTTGCTGCACTTCTTTTTTTTTCCTCCTCCTTTTTCTGGGAAAGAGATTTATGAAAGAAGGTGAGTCATGTGCCATGTGCACGGGGAAGGGTCATGCTTACAGGCTCATTCTATTTTCCTGTCAGGGAGGTTGAGTCAAGAAAAAGCTGTTTTCTGGAATCATTTTTTTTTCACTAGCAGAGCTGGGTCAGTGAGTCAGGAATTATTTTCTGTCTGAAGGAACCTGCTTTGGCAGGGGGGTTGGACCCGATGATCTCTTGAGGTCCCTTCCAACCCCTATGATTCTGTGATTCTGTGGATGGAGAGACTGCCAAAACAAGAGCAGATCTTCAATTAACACCCGAGATGGACTGGACACGACAGACCACTGGGGTAGCAGTGATGACCTAATATGAAGGGTCTTTGGCCCATCTGATAGTCAGTTTGCTCTTCCACCTTTTAATTGCCATGGTCCAGCCCTTGGGGTCTTTGAGCTCATGTTCCCTGGGGAATTTGTGTTGTGGGGATATGCCATGGTCCAGTCAGACAGATGGGATAGGTGTAGTCCAGTGTCACCTACAGATCAGAAAAGCAGGAGATGGTTCTTGTGTTGGAACTGTGGAGCAGCACTGCTGTCTTCTGCTGTCTCTCTCTGTCTCCATACCAGGGTGAAATCTGGAGGTCTGTGCTCAATTGGCTTGCTCTGCTCTGTTCTGCTCTAAAAGGAAGCAGATACATGGAAAGGGAATGATCCAGGAATGATCCAGCAGATACAGGAATGATCAGGAAGTCAGGTTGCTCCGCAGCCACAGGTCTCGATGTGTTTTCTTTTTGGCAGTGTCCAGGGTATGCAGCCTGATGGAAACACCACCAGGACCTTTCCTGCTCTTGGTGTGACCTGGCTTCCCATTTGAGGAGAAGTGGGGCAGTCTGTTGTTCTGCTGAAGATGGCAGGGACAGTTTCTTTGTGCTGCCTTGTGGCTGAGCAGGATGAGCTCAGGTCCCAGATGGCCCCACGACGGTCTGCTAGCCATCAGGGGAGGGAGACAGATGCCTCTGAGGGAGGAAGTAGCCCTGTCTAGCCTGTGCCTCGTCTGACGTATCTGGACTCATTTTGAAGAAGTTGTTTTTCATTTCTATGTGGGCCCTGTGATGCTTTACATGTTGTGCTTATTTTCTGCATTAAATAGGTGACACATGAAACCCAAACAGAGAACTAGTGAAACCCTCCTTCGTTTTCTATTGCTCTCTGCTCGATGCAAATCAGCTCTTTCAGGAGGGCACCTTGCCTCAGTTCTCAGCAAACAATCTCCTGGGGATGGGGAGAGATGCAAATTAAAAGCTGTTGACCCTTCCCCCAGCTGCTAGCACTGTCTGCTGCTCTATGCACACTAGAACAGCTCTGCCTCTGTGTCCTCTCCTCACTGCAGCCCCTGGAAGTACCGCAGAACCCTGTGATGCTAAATCACATCTGAGGCCTTGCCCACATCTCAGAGAAGTTTGACCTAGATTCTCCATCAAAACACCTGCATTACCAAGCTTACCTAATCGGCAGATCACAGACTGAGAAAATCATAAACATTAAGGGTTTTTCTTTTTTCCTCCCCAGAATTAAATAAAAACAAAAAACAAAAAACAACTTGTGGCTGCCAAACAAAGTCTTATTTCAGTTTGATTTATTCTAATCTGCCCTAAATATTTTGTTTCAGTTGTGTGTGATTTTTTTTTTTTTAACTTCAGGCTCATGGCAACATTTCTGAGATCTGTGGGAGATTTCTGAATGCTCCAGCACAAGGAGAGCGATTGGCTGCAGTGGAATATGCCTGTGATGATAATAATAACTGCTGTGAGGTTTCTGTTAAGTCAGACCACACAGAAAGAATTAACAGAATGGAGGTTGCATTAGGTGTAATGATTGAGGTGCCCAATGCAACTTCAGGGTTGATTGCAGTGAGACTAGAAAAGGAGAACATATCCCTTCTGATTACAGGCCACAGTCCAATGAACGAGGCTGACATGTGAAATGTGTGTGGTTTTTTTCAGCTGCTTGTGGTAGGAGCTTAGGGGTATTTTTTTAAAAATGTCACACTTGGATTCTGAAGTCCAAGTCTACAGTTTGGTATTTACTGATAAAGTCCCAGGCCAGGGAACTGCAGAGCGATAAAGAAAACAGGCCCCATCTTTATGGAGTATTTTGCCCCTGATGTTGTCCTGGGCTTTATTTCTATCAAAGATATTAAATTGTGGTCCACAAAGATGGGAGAGAAGAGGCAGCCTGTACCTCTGCTTGCAGGGAGGATAGGGATTTGTGTACAAATTTTGGCAGGAATTCAGAAAGCACAGCAGTTATCTGGTTATTCCTTCAGTTGTGTTGGCCTGAGAGTCATATGATGTGATACAGCCGTAAGGTTTTCCCCTGGGTTTTCCCCCAGGCAAAGCATATCCCAGACATCTCCATGATGCCTTCTGCCTGCTTAGTTAGATTGGGGCTGGGTGAAAATGTTTGGCCTGAACAGTGCTGCTCTCCTTGTCCCTGCTGTAGGTGCTCTTGCTGAAAAAAGTCTTGTCTTTTAAGGGTAAAGGCTGTTTCCCTCAAGCAAGTAGTTTTATACCAATGTGGTGTAACTTTGACAGTATACTTGCCAGTCTAAGAAGACTTGACCAACAAAACAGTCCTGGGTCGGGGTAAACCAAGCCCTGCTTCTTTTAGAAGAGCAAGATGCACTGCAGTAGTCTGTTGAGGATGCTGGCAGATGTTAAATGTGAATACAGTGAACACAGAGTATTGCTCAATCTTGGAGAATTTTTCCTCATGTTCAGCATGGTTTATTTTAGAGTTTGCTGCTGTCAGGGATTGCTGCAGTGGGGCTGTAAGTTTCTAAGGTAGGATGTGAGGTGCCTTCTACCAGCATTTGGATTATCTCATACACAGCCTAGTATCAGATGCAGCTTCTGAGGGCTACCTTTCTGTGGTCTGGTTGTACAGAACAGCATAAAACTTATTTTATTTGATGAAAGTTATTTTGCCAGATTAAAATTTTGGAAGAGGCAAAAAGCGATGGGTTTTTTTCTGCTGTGCATGTGACAAGCCTGCCCGAGGCTATCTGGCCATACTTCATAGCATGGCAGAGAAAGCTTCCCTCTTACTCACAAACTCATCCAGTTGTCCAAGTTCTTGTGTTGTCCCAAGCTCAAATGCTTCCCTTTTGTCTGTTAAGGTGCAAAAAACTTGCCAATTCCTCACATGCATGTGCTCACATGAGCACAGAGAAAGCACCGCTTCATACTCACATGCATTTAACAGCTGCACAGCTTCAGCAAAACAGGAGTCAGACCAAAATGTAGCTCATTGTTTTTAATAAAAGAAATACCAGTCTTGGCCAGATGTGGTGTGTGTTTTTCCAAATGTCCTAGAACAGTGTCTGCAGCTGAGTATGATATGGGTTTGTGCAATATCATCACTTGTTTTTGCATGCCCATGAATGGCAAGGCACAGAATGGTGTTAAATAGAAGACACAAAGGGTTTTCCTCTCAAGAACAGTGTGAACTTGAAGGAGTACAGGCTGTTCGCTAAACTGTCAACTCTACTACAACAGTAGTCAGCCAGTGAATCAAGAGATGTTTCTAACAGCAAAGACAAAAATAGCTGATGGTCTACCGTCTGATGGCTGTTGTATTGCTGAAAGCTGATGGGACTGAAGTATAGAGAATAAGCTGAATGTGGAAGATGGAGTTGCAGTTCTGTTACTCTTCCAAAGACATGAACATCACAGGGTACACTGCGAAGAAGGCTGCACATAGGCTCAGAAAGGTGTGTAAAGCTGATATGATCAGAGCTTTCCTCAAACCAAGAGTCAGGAAGTATCTCTGCTGTAGGACCAGCTCTCCACCAAGAGCGGACTGTAGCAGCTTCATTGACTGTGCCTTGATCTTAAAGAGCCATACCATTTCTGAAGTTTTTCTGTAGGAGACTTCAAAGGTTGTCTTGACATTCAGTCACAATAACCCCGAGCAGCACTACAGGCTTGGGGATGATTGACTGGAAAGCTACCAGGCACAAAAGGACCTGGGTGTGCTTCTTTGACAGATGGCTAAATGTGAGCCAGCAGTGTGCCCAGGTGGCCAAGAAGGCCAACAGCATCCTGGCTTCTAGCAGAGACAGTGTGGCCAGCAGGACTAGGGAAGTGATTGTCCCCCTGTACTAGGCACTGGTAAGGCCATACCTCGAGTGCCATGTTCACTTTTAGGCCTCTCACTACAAGGGCACTGAGGTACTGGAGCATGTCCAGAGAAGGGCAACAAAGCTGGTGAAGGGTCTGGAGAACAAGTCTTATGAGGATAGATTGAGGGATCTGGAGTTGTTTAGTTTGGAGAAGGATGAGGGGAGACCTTATCTCTCTCTACAGCTACCTGCAAGTAGTTAGGAAGTGGGAGTTGGTCTCTTCTCCCAAGTAACAAGCAATAGAACAAGAGGAAATGGCCTCAAGCTATGCCAGGGGAGGTTTAGATTGGATATTAGGAGAAAATTCTTTACTGAAAGAGTGGTTGGGCATTGGAACAGGCTGCCCAGGGAGGTGTGGCTCATCATCCCTGGAGGTATTAAAAATACATGTAGACATGGTATTTAGGGACATGGTTCGGTGGACAAGGTGGTATTGGGTTGATGGTTGGACTTGATGATCTTAGAGGTCTTTTCGAACATTAATGATTCCAGTCTATGACCTCTAAGATATCCTGGAGCTCAGGCTCCATCTCCACAAAGAATTTCTCTCCCAACACCAATGGGGTTGATGTGGTGACTCCTTTTGGTTTTGGATGTGTGACTCCCTTTTTGTGACTATTTCTGCTACTGTTTGACATCTCCATGCACTGGCAACCTCTGACATCTGGAATTTGCTGGAATACAAAACCCAAATATGCTCATAATACGTCATCTCTGACAAGGTAGTCACAGTCATTCTCTTTCCTGTCTGATGTTAAGATTTTGCTAAGTGGAGAGGAAAGGAAGTATGCTAGGGTCAAGTGCCCTCACTGGGCAATGCAGCCCCCATGTTGAGTCACTGTAAAGCAGTTCTGCACGTCACTGAGCAGATGGGTCCTGGAAGAAGGAGTATTTTCAGAGGAAGCCTCAGTACTACTGTACTGTAAACAAACTTCCCTTTTAAACAGCTTCTTTCAGGGCTGTGGATAAACATCGGCTTGTTTTAATCACTGACTCTTATGGCAGCAGCAGCAGCACCCACCACAGCCACTCCAGGTCTTGATCCAGATATCACCAAAAAAAAAAATATTTCCTCTTCTTAACAGTACAGTCATTCAGACTAAATAACTTCACAGCTTGAGCATGGATGCTGAGTTTATGATGCCAATATGCTAATCTGGTTGTCTTCATCTTTTTTATAAAGCCAGTTACCATAAGGTTGGCACAGGCAGGGCTGAAAACAGTGACTTCAAAGGCAGAGGAGAGAACATCTGAGCTCAGCCAGGAGTGAATTGTTTATAGGTGGCGTCTCTGCAGCTGTCAGGGTCCTAACTCTGCTGGCTCCCCATGGCTTTTCCAGCACAGCTTGATTTCTACATCAGCCTTTTCACTCTGTGTATGTCTGTGAAAGCCATTCAGTGGATGAAAAAAGAGAACATTCTTATTTAGGGAAGATAAGGTCTTTAAACAGTGGAGTTTTGTAGGGAGATTTTCCCTCACCTGGGCAAAAGCACTGGTTCAATATTCGGCATGGGTGAAGGACAGGCAAGTCCTGAGGCTGGGAGTTTAGACTGTGCCAGCACCAAGCAATTCCTCATCTGGGGTTTAAATGCTGATGTGTTGTCTGAGATCCTTCTTAGACTTGTAATCAGAGGCATAATTAGCAGTAATCACATATGACACCTCCATTCTGGTCCCTTGAAGAATTCGAGTGTGTCCTTTTTGTTGCAGTCACATCACAGTCATTACCTACCAGGGAAACTTCAAAGGAGTTTACTAGGAGTAGGAGTGTGGCTTTAGAGGCCCTCAGTGTCCCCCACTCCCTGGTCTTTGCTTTGAATACTCCTGAGTTGCAGCACCAGGGAAATGCTGCTGCCACACCAGCACGCTGTCAGTGCAGAAGTGACCTGGACTTTCTCAGACAAGGGACAAAATTGGGTTATAAAAGATTGGACTGTTCTCATTGATGCTGAAGTCCATGGAGTTTTCTACTTTTGTGTAATTTCCTGTATCTCTTCATCATGGTGTGGCAGCCCAGCCTCCAAGTTTGCAGCACCAGTGATGCTGCCTCGAGAGGTGCTTGAATCCCAGGAAGAATGAATCTGCCCTTCACCCACCTTCATTTTTATTCTGCAAGCTGGTAAGTCAGTATAAGAAGATTTTAAGTTGTGTTCAGGACCTGGAGGCAGATTTTGAAATGAGTTGCATACACAGCATTCTCCATAGTAACTTATCCATTGTCCAGTGCAGAGCAGCATTTCGCCTTAGGTTGTGTGTGTTCCTGTTTTATGGCATTGAAAGTGGCAGCAATGTGAAAAGCTACTAAGAGCTCTGTGGACCAAATGTTTCATAATTGTAGGCCACGACAAAATAAAAGCCACTAAAAAATCCAGACTGCACAATTAATAGCTCAGAACTCACCTCTACCAAACACAGAATTAACTTCCTCTGCACAGACAGAAGGCTGTTGTGACTGAATGATGACATGAACCACAAAGTAGTAAACATATTGCTTAGTTTAGCTTCAGATACTGCTCAGTAAAGCTTTCCCTAGTCTTTCTTCATGGTATCCATTGTCATACTGATCCATTACCTGATTATTTGCCAATTTTTTTTTTAGAAATGTGCTAGTGTTCAAGGCACTACACATTTCTGTTGTTGGCTTTGGAGTCCACGATTATTGTTCATCTATTTTTCACCAAGAAGACCACCCTTCCTTGGTTCAGTCCTGGAGGGGGTCTGTGCACCTCAAGGGTATGTTATATATTCTTCAAATATAACTCTTGACAGATGTTCAGTCTATGGAAACTATAGGAGAAATAGATCTGTCATCCTTATGTACTGAGCATGCAAAGGGGAAAAGCATAGCAAGAATATCTCTACTCACTACGGTCTAGATAAAACACATATATGTAGCTGTATCAAGCTGCACTAATGTTGGTACTTCACAGCAAGAACATAAATGCATAATTTCTTCCAAAATGTGTAAAAAAAAAAATGTCCAAGAGAACATTTCCAAGGAAAATGTATGTGGGATGAAATGAAACTCTGCAAGGAAATGCAAAATGAGCTCCAGCATTGGAACAAATGTGTGGCTTGAGAGGTAATATCTAATAATGTAGGTAAAGATCAGGCCATCTCATTTCTGATGTTGGACAGAGATTACAATGTGCAGCTAAGCTTTGATTTTTATTGTAGTCCTAAGGTAGCTATTTTAAATTATTCATCTTATTGTCTCATTATTCAAAAATAAGTTAAATATTTTTAGGTACTCCACCTACACACAGGGCTTTCTTGGTCCTGCATATCTGTGTAGATATTTTTTTGTAACAAAAATAGTAAAGATGCTGTTGCAACTCAGGAAAGATGTCTTAGAATCATCACTGACAGCTCTCTGAAATTGTTGACTTAAGGGGAAACAAAGTCAATAAAATGCTGGAGCTCATCAGGAAGGATATTGCAGTCACAACAGAGTAGTTTTGCTGCTATATTTTTGATGCTCCCACACTTGTGTGTGATCCTGGTTTCTGCATCTCCAGGACATTAAAGAGTTAGGGGAAGTGGTGAAGAAGGTGACCAAAAGAATGAGAAGGCACTAAAAAGGGTTAGTCTTTTCTGGCTGAAGAGAAGGCTGAAGTGGGATGTGATTTGGATTGGCAGCCTCAGGAAGATGGTGGGTGGTGCGACTGCAGGATGTATTCTGACCATGTCCCACAATACTGGAACGACTCAAGACTACTGACACCAGTAGAGCATCTTAAAAGCACATAAAAGAAAGAATTGCTTTGCATTGCATGTACTGAACTCCTCTCAGTGCTGCCATTGTAGTCTGGTAAATAGGCCATGAAGAGCAACCAGAGAGAAATTGAACATCCCTTTTTTGAGTGAGTGTCGATGCTGGAGGGGTGTGAGAGAATTAAACCACAGATAGATAGTATCTAGGCTTCTATGTTGTTCCTAAATAGCATCTTCTGCTGTCACTGGTGGAATTAGATGGATCATGGATCTGACACAGCAGGGTATTTTTAACGAGCTGATGCTCTTATGCAGAGACAGCTGATTCATTTTGACTTCTGAAGAAAACCAGGGAAATTTTGAGCTAAATGGAGAGAATTTCAGTGACATCTTTGAGGAGATATTGATGACTTTAAATAGAAGCTTAGTACTGAAAAGAAATTAGAGATCTTTAAAATATCATGGTACCTCTTAATAGACATCCTCCATAGAATAGATTTCAGTTTTGTATATCATAGAACTGTAGAGTAACTGGGGCTGGCAGAGACCTCTGGAGGTCTCTCAAAGCAGGTCCAGTGTCACAGATAGATCAAGTTGCCTGTTGTCCCTTTGCAGTACACCTCTGAGAAGTCTGTCTCTGTCTTCTCTGTAACAGTCCTTTTAGGAATGTAATCATTCAGCGAGCAGTGCAAAAGTGATGTGAAATTTTTCCATGTGGATTTCAGCAATGGGCTGTGCATTAATGTACGTTTCCTGTGGATGGATATATTTCTATGAGTGTTCCCTTCCCATCTCTCCTCCCCGCAGGACATTCCCAGCAGTAGTGTTGACCGAATAACTCATTTCCTTGGAAAATGCACAGCCCATGTTATAGGAAATTCCTATAGAAACACAAAGAGGAGCCTTGGGTCTCAGAACTGCTTCCTCTTTTCTCCCAGGCTTCTGCTATAAAGGTGGAGAGAAAACAAAGGCTGTTTCTGATGTGCTTTGTACTCTCCTCCTCTGTGTCCTAGAAACAATGATAAATGTGCACAGGTTGGTTCATAGCATATGTAGGAAGGAAAACTGTCAAGGCTATTCTTTTAAATAATGCCCTGACAAGGGAGAAGTGGAGCTGTACCTTCCAAAGGGTCGTGCCAGGATATAAGTGCAAACAGGAGTTCAAGGTAGCTGGAGAAAGGGGAACATGCAGGCTGACCTCAGATCACATCCCCTGAGTGCAGGACGTGATGATGGTTGGCTTCTGAGTAACACAGGCGAGCAGAGATAAAAAGGCTTTTTATGACTTTTTACTATAAAAACACATGTTGACTTCTGCAGACAAGACAGCATTGTCCCAGGCACCGGGGGAAACACAGAAAGTGCTCTGTGTTGGGGCTCTCATTCTCATTACCCATGGCTGTGGAGGCAGGTATTCTTGACCCTGAAATCCTGCTTTCTGTACCAGGCACTGGAGATAGATACTCTACGGCAACCCAGCGTCATGGCAGAATCCATTCATTCATCACTAAATATAGGACAGGCATCACATTAACATTTTTGTGTCGCCAGACACTGTGGCTATATAAATTCCATGGGGACCATTATACAGGGCAGCTAAGCTGAGTAACAGAAGTAGTGAGACAGGATTTGGTGTATGCTTGTATGCTGGTGATCAGAATTTGTCCCTTCAGGGCTCGTATTCAGTCTGTCTGCGCACAAAAGGCCATACCACCACATGGTACTTGCTGCCCGTGTTCATGCTCGCTGGATCGGGCCAGCATCTCCAGCTCTATGGAGAAATGCCATGCATTGGTGTGGAGGGCATGGAGTTATTGTGGGAGCACAGAAGGCCCTCTCAAAATGGCTGCTGACATTCACTGCAGAGAGGTGCTGCTGGAAGCAATAACACTTAGCACTGACAGCACTTCATCCAAACATTGGGTAATTAATCAGCGAAGCAGCAGGAGATGCTCTTTGCGACTGGTTCTGTAAGTACAACTAACAGACTAGAGTGAAGAGAGCTATTAAAAACCATGCTCACATCCAAATTATCCCTTGGCAACTAAAGAAAAACCTCCAGAACTTACCATGCCCTCTTTGTTTTATTTGCCATCGTAGTATTCAAATGAAGAGAAATTTTTCCAGAGCTGGTCCTCAGCCTGCCCAGCTTGCAGAAGCTTGTCGGACTTCAAAGGAGATGCAACAAATTATTGTGGTTCTCTACTCCAGACATTTTGTGAGGATGATTACATATACTAGCTGGAAAACAGTTCCCTTATAAAGATTACAGTCTATCTCTGTTAGTAGAACACTGTAGATTATTGGGTCTTTATAGGTTTACCTTCTGTCCCTCCCTTGACTCTTTGTAGTTTAAAATTTTGGAAACAAAATTGCTTTTGCTACCCAGTTAATTTTCCAGTTAGAGAGCACTGACTGCCTTTTACCCTCCCCCAGCGAAGCTGCGCGGGAGGGGCCGTGGGAGGAAGGAAGGAGAGTTTTGTGGTTACGGCTCAGATTTGGAAGCTGGGATGCCAGGGCCCTGCTGCCGGTCCTGTCCTCTGTTTCCATGAGGCTCAGAGCAAATCATGTGACCAGCTTTCCAAAGTGCACTGTATCATTTACTTAACACATCAAGTCCCTGCATCCTGTGATTGCATCCTCTGACTGCTCTCAAACAAATGATTTGTCACTGTTTTTATATAAACTTCTCCAAATCACCACACCCATGTTTTGAAGGCAAAATGCGCACAGAGGGTAATTATTTGGCCTCCTATGGAAATGCTGGGTTCTCATTCTGGTAAGGTTGCTTCCTCAAAGAGTCTGAGGTTGAATGCCCAGGAGTAAAATCCAGGCTGCTTTAGGTGTAGATCCCCAGCATCCATGGGACATGGGTGGCTCTTTAGAGCTGTGTTCACAAGGGAGTGTAGCAGTGGCAGCCCTTGGTTTAGTTACTCCAGGTCTCCATGCCATGCGGGCAGATATGGACAGCCAAGTCCTGGGACAGAGCAGCCTCAAGAACCTGGCAAGGTTAAACCTCATCTCTCTCTGGTGAGGGCAAATCACTTCAGGCCAGTTAATCATTTTAGGGAGTCTCATCCCTGAGCTTCTCTGGGGAGTAAGAGCTGACTTGCAGCACAGCAAAGGCTCATAGGAAAGAGAAATATTAGGAGTTTTGCTTCAGTAGCAGCCTGGTACAGATGTGAATCTGGAACAGAACCCTATATTACTGAGTGTCATGGCACAAGTGCTTTGGGCAGGAGAGGACATCCTAGGAGGCTTTATAACTGGCTGCTGTGGTTCTCTTCGGGATGGTGGGAGACAGCAGCTCAAAATCACACAGTTAAACTGGCAATATGGAAAAGTATCAACAGAGATATTTCTGCTCTCTGCCATGGTGGCAACTCGGCAAGTCACTACAGATTACCAGGAGAAAGGTTTCTCTTAGGGTTTTGCTCCTTAACATCCTCTGAGATTTAACTGCTTTCCAGCTCCACCCTGAACATGCAATCTCCTTCTCTTTGTACCCCTTACATCTTTGTGGACTGGGCAAAGCCTTTTCTACACCCGTTCTTGGGAGCGTATTTCAAGATTTACCTGATCACAAATTAGTCCCGTTTGGTTCATTTGTGTTGCTGTCATTTAATGAATTTGCCTCGAATTTTTCAAGACTTCTTTTCTTTACTACAGCTCAAATGATACCTAGCACATACAATACTTAGAAGAATAATTCAGGAGTGGTTGCTCCTTCCTTTTATCACCGAACCTGAGAATGGAAGGATGCCTTCCCAAAGGATCTCTCACTAAAAATGTGGAGTAGCAAAGCACAAAGTGCTACACAGACTATTTTATATAGTCCAGCTGTCGCAATGACAGCTATTGATGTGGCTAAGAGGAGGTCATTGAGCTTCAGAGAAGAAGTGAGGTCTGAAGGAGATGCAAAGAAATGGAGGTCATTGACCATGGAGGGACAAGGGTGATGGAAACCAGCTGGTATCGTGATCAAAATGACAATCTGGATGGTGTTTGGTAAGGCATAGTGAAGCATAGGCAAACGACATTGTCTTTTTTTTTTTTTTTTTTAAAGTGGGAGAAAGCGTGAATGCACTTTTAAAGCAGACCCCAGGGCACTGGTGAGGGAACTGGGACAGGCTCAGCTGGGCAGACATGGCTTTTTCTTACTCCTCTTGCTCTCAATCTGCCTTTTTCCATAGCGAATCCAGGGCTGTGACTAATGTCTGTCACATGCTGCTCTCCCACTCCTGCTTCCTAAGGGCACAGAGATGCATTCCTGGGAGCAGGATTTGTTTTGATGGGCTTCCTGATGTTCTTAAACTGGTTGATTTTATCCATGTAAACTTCCCATTTTCTGTTACTTGCTGTGTCTTTAAGAAGAAAGCAATCTCTGTGGTTGCCATGGAAAGCCTTGCATATCTCATGAGACTGAACCACAGAATATATAGTGCAGCCACAGAAAATATCTGGAAATATGTTTGCCTCAGAGCTGCAGTCCTCAGGAGTTTGGCAGCCTTGTAAACAGAGATGCCCCAGCTGGGAAAGGGAATTTCTTTTCCCCAGGCAGCTAATGTGGGCACAGGGATGGGATGGCACCTGGAAATCCTTTGCCTCTGTTCAGGGGGCAGGAGAGAGCTGGGGAGCAGCTTGGGGATGTCAAGGTGGCACGGTGCCATCGCTTCTGTGGAGTGAGCTGGTGTCAGGGCGAGGACCATAGCATTGGTGCCTCTGCATATTGCTTATCTCTGCCAGACAACAACTTCTAAAGGCTGACAACAAATGCACACAGTGTGTGCAAACCCTGCTCCTCCGACCGCTACCTAAAGAGCTGATTCCCACACCTTCCTCTAATCTAAAAACCACAGTTTCCCCTTACTTCAGCTGCCAAAACCTACAAGTTCCCCCACAACTTCCTTAACACAATGCAGTGTTTCATGACAAAGTGAAACTTGGAAGTGAAAATCAATTGGGATGAATATTGAATTAACTATAGTGCACTGATTGAACTATCTGTTTTCTTTTTTTTTTTTCCCAAAGCCCATTCAGAATGCCTCAATCAAAGTTAAAATTAAGGGGTCTGGAACAGAACAGAGGCCAAGGGTTGCTTTAAGACTCCAAAGCTGACCTCTAACTCTGCCAATTTTTTAACATTTTTTTTTAAACGTGAACATTACTGGCTTTTCTTCCCAGCTGAAGAGTTAAATAAAAAGTTCATGAGTTAAAAAAAAAAAAAAAAGGAGAGAGAAAGAAGAATAAAGGCCAAGCATTCACATCTCAGGAATCTCTTTGACTATGGATTCATTAATGTTCTAGTGTCTCTATTCCAGGTTGCAAACAAAAATGTAATTTCCATGCATAGATTTGCCCAAGAGCTGTTTGGGGACACTGAATTCCCTCCTTGGTTTTTGAAGCACTCGAAGGGCTGGTAGGGACAGAGCAGTTTTACAGCCTTCCCCCACCTCTACACTATACAGTACAGCTGCCTCCGGCCATGCTGTAGCTCAGGTTTCCAAACATTTCCACTCTAACACCCTGCTTTTCCAAAACAGCAGTTTTTGCTGAGGATCTACCAAAACAAAGTTTCAGAAATGCCAACTTACGTAGTTCTGCTGCTCCCAGGAGTGAGGCTGGGAATACATGGCACAAGCTGGCTGCACTTGGCACCTGCAAGTTGCCTGAAATGCCTGATGTGCCCAAAGATGGTGAAGCATGCACCAGGGCCCATGAGAGCCAGCTTTATGAAAGGGACTGGTTTGCAAAGAAAAAATTAGAACTTCTTATTTCTGCAGCGTTCAATGCTTTGCACACATTGAAAAACTCCACATACAAAGGAGCCACACACAGACCACCACTTTAGGGGTGTTGGGGAGTCACTGAATTTAATGGCAAAAACTGGCAAAGTCATAGAATCATAGAATATGTAAGGTTGGAAGGGACCTTTAGACGTCATCTATTCCAACCTGCAGTAAGCTGGGACATCTTCACTAAGTCAGGTAGCTCAGAGCCCCATCAAGCCTGACCTTGAATGCCTCCAGGGATGGGGCCTCCACTATGTCCCTGGGCAACCTGTTCCAGTGCCTCCCCACTACTAGTAGTTCTTATTCCTTATCTTTTGCTACCTGATGGTCCTTTCATACATGCAAGAAGGCCAAGTTGTGGCAGAGTCACATCAGCTCTTGCCCCACTTCTTCTGCAAGGGCTTTAGCAAAAGCTTTAGTGAAAAGCAAACTCTTCTCACTCTTCAGCTAAGCTGACCAGGCTTTTCTGCTGGTGCTTCTGCCATGCTCCAACATCCACATCTAGCCCATATGTGCTGTTGGTGACCCTGAACCCTCAAAGCCACTAACCTGCCTTGCAGCAACCTTCTTGGTTCACAACACATCCTTGGGATTGGTTGTCCCAGCTTCTGAACATGAAAGGGCTATTGTAACTTGCAGTTTGAATTACCCAGTTTCTTCTTCAGACTGACACTTCACAGCTCCCAGAGTCCTAATTTCTTCTTCAGGGTTTTCTCTCACGCTGGGATGTAGGTATTTCCAGCTAGGCCTCAGCAGGAAGAATGTCCTTCCCTTCTCCATTGTCCTGGGCACTATCCAGGGCACAAGGCTCTCTGCAAATCCCTCCCCTAAACTTTCAGTCTGTTAGTGCAGGACCACACTGATCTGCATCAGGTTCTCTCCCACAAGTGCATTTCTATTGTATTTGACAGAAAACAGTGTTTTGTGGACATACAGGTGAAAGGATGACAGAATGATGACTCTTCTCTTGTAATATTTGGATGACTTTAATCAGGTCCTACCATTATGCAAATGCCTCAACTCTGGCTCAAGCCCAAACTCAGCAGCTGGAAGATGGGTGAGTGGGCACAAAGGGGGCTGGACACTGCTCTCCTTCCAAGGATGATTTGTGCAGTAACACACTCATTTACTACCCCTAAGTTTTTGAAAGTTGAGGAAAAAAAAATTAGTGCTCTGAGGCTGGCTTATAACAATTAGCTTTTGGTTTCTAAAGAGTTTCATTAAGAAAATACTTCTTCCTGAAACTGATATCAACTGAAAAACAGATTCATAAGTGCTTTAATAACAGTTTGAGTCAAATCTGAAAGAACACAAATAAACAGAAAGAACATAAATAGTTATCATCATGTTCCTTGCAAGTGTTCTGCACAGAAAATCTGTTTTTCATCTCAGGCCAAAGATATGTCACAAGACTTAGTAGCTGGAGATACAGCTACACCCAGCATGATACCCGGGATTGCCGTTTTCAGGTACAGGCTCTGTCTGGAAAGTTTTGCAAATTGCTTGTTTCACATTTCAGTAAATCCCCTTCCCATCTCTACCTTCTGGGTCTGAGTGTGCTCGTGGCCACCATGTGTAGATGAGAAATTCCCCCTCCTAGAAGACTTTGACTGTTGATTAGTCTTCAGCCACATTAAAAGCCTTTTCACCAACCTGCAAGCCACTCTCTCCTCTCAGTAGCACAGATAACATCTTGGTACTCCCAGTAGTAACTAGCAGTGCTGGGTTGTCCTGCTCCCAGGTTGAACAGCAGCATTTCCAGAAGCATGCTGAAGGGTGGAATTCAGGGGGAAAAAAGCACCATATGTTGCATGCAAAAGAAAACATGACTTTTGGCACAATTTTTTGCACCAGAAGCCAATTATCACCAGAATACAAATGCAGAACTTGCCAGACCAAACCTAATTGTGATACTTGGGAGGTGTTTTATGTTTTTCTTCCTAACTGTGTCCAGGTGTGTTGAATTGTTAGAGGGAAAATAGTGGTGTTGAGAAGCATAAAAAAGGCTAATTGTTTAACTAATGATGGGAGCAGTATGTTCTGTTGATCCTGAATCTCTGAATTGGTGTTTTCCTTTTGTTGTTTCTATTTTAAGTAGCATAAATCTAAACAAACAATGCCACTTGTAACACCTACTTCTGAGATGCTTGCTATTGGAGTTCATGAATACATTAATATATGTCTTAATGGATTATTTCTGAGTAAGGCATTAATAGCTAAAAAAGAAAATTAAGGGAAAATGATGTATAGATTAAACAAAAACCTCCCAAATCCTTAAAATAAAGCTTTCAATCAAACCCGAATATGTTTAAGAATTTTGATCCACAAAGTATTTTCATTATTTTTTACTTTTCATCTTGTTTCAATGTATTTTTCTGAGTTCCTGAAAATATTTGAGTGAAAGGAAAGTTTTCCCTTATCAGTTGTAGCAGTTATTCCAAATCGGATAACCAAGCAATGAAATATGCCGCCAATAAGATATATTCCTCCAAAGCCCTCCTGCTATAGCAGTTTCTTTTTTGGCAGCATGAAGATAACCACAGTCTTTTTCCATTGCCAGGTATTTTGCAGTTTGAGAGCACACGCTGAACCCTACTTCAGAGCTGAGAAATGCTGTTGTTACCAGCAATGACTGAAGAATAAAGAAAAGTAAATGCTGTAGGAAGGGCAAACATGCAATAGACTAGAGAAATGTGCAAGGAAGCTGTTCTGTTTATGCTTGTGTGTCTACGCAGAGGCTGCATGCACACACACATCTTTCATAAAGCCTATTCAATCAAGTGAAAAACTCACTGAGCTCAACATCTTTTTTCAGCATCATTTGCCACCAAAAATGTGTATGTGCATCTTCTTAGGATGGCCTCTTTGGGTGTCAAGAAGCCATTAAAAGACAGTTACTACCTCTATATAAATAGGCACTGTGTTTTTTAAACTGATGACGCTTTACCCATGAAATGCTCTGTTTGCAGGCCATGCTAAAATATGTTATGTTCTTTGTACCTAAACGTGTCCATTAGTTTTATCTCAGAAATAATCCTGCTCCTCCACAAGCAAAAGAAGAAGAAATCAACAACCTCTGACATCACAACACTGAATACAGAGGCCTGGACAGAAAAAAATAAATTTTTAAAGACAGCGAGGAACGCTTGTCAGGGATTGGGTTTGTTGTGAGAGGCTGGTCGCAAATAAAGCCCTGGACTTCAGCAGACAAGTGGGTAATTCTTGAGTCTCAGATTATTTTGTTACACAAAATGGGTTGTGTTACCACAGGGAGGCAAAAGGAAGGAAAATTGCAGGTGAAAACAGTTAAAAAGCTTAGCTGAATGAAGAGAGATCTGTGCCTGCTTGGTCCATTGAGCTGCTGGCTGTGTTGCTTCCATCGCCTGGCTCCTGGGTCTGGCAAACAGGGTGCTGGGGAGGGGGATTTCTCTCCGAGCAGCACGATCAAGGTGGGATGCTGCCAGGTGACACAGCCTCCCTATTCATACCTCAGTGGTTTTTTTTTGGGGGTGGAGGGAATCTGCTGTAGCAACCTGACACACTACCGCTGTCCAGAGCCCAGTCAAAGCGAGCTAATAACATAGTGACAATGTCTGCTTGTTATTTTGGCGTTAGTTCACTTTGTCTTTCTAAAGCTTTCCCTGGAAAAAAAAAATGAATTCACCTCCTTCAAACCTCAGGTGTGGGTAGGAAAGCAGAGACTGCGCTGCCACTTCAGGGACCATGCATTAACATGTCACCCAGCAGCACTAATTTTGACTGAGGCCCAACATAGAGAGACAAGAATGAGAGCCACTTTTCCAGTGCATTAACTGAGCACCCGCTCTGAAGTGCAGGCTGGCTCTCTGTTTTCATGCTGGCTGTAAACTTGGCTTTGGGATGACAGGGGTCTGTCACCACATTTAGCAGTGGAAGCAAGTGGTATCTTTTCCCAGCCTGAAGCCTGCCAGGATGAAGTCAACCTGCCCACAATCTGTGAAAAAATTTGTGATGGTGGAGGCAGTCTTCATCAGGTAAGTGTTTTGTATTCTGCGGTGGTCTTTCTGTGATGCCAGGCATCCTAAAGCTGGGTTTATTGTACGGTGAAGCCTTGGTTTCAGTGATTTCTGGGTCATTTGTAGTCCTCCTTTGTAATTAGCGGAGGTTTTGGATCTCTCTCTGGAAGTCAATCAAACTCCCTGTTCCAAGTGAATAGCAATCCATTTCAGCTTGTTAGTTCTTATGGTAGTGGCTCTCCCTGGTTTGGAAAATGACGTGGCAAACCGATTTGTTCAGGAGTATGTTGTTTGGTAGAAGCTGTGTTTGAGGATCAATGCCAGTGATAATCCTACCCGTGGTGAGATGGAAGGCTTTCAATTGCAAGGCTGCCTCTGGTGTGTTTCTCTATCATTAAGTCACTTAAAAAGACAAGCAAAATATTGCTTCTAATTTTTCTTAAATACAGTTGGTGCATTTATCACAACATTTTGCCTTTTCCTCCTGTTTGGTTTCGTTCCATGTCTCTCTTGGTTGCGTGGGTTTCTGCGTTTTTGTGGGCTGTCCTTTGACTAGTGCTGTCACAAAAAACTCCAGCTTCAAGAACAGCTTCAGATATTTATACTATAGGACAAAGTCTGTGTTGTGTGCTCCAATAAGTGGTGCAATTTCTATCTAATGTGCACAGTGTTGAATCAAAGAATAAAGAGATTAATGTTTTTATTAGACATGCTCTGCAATTATATATGCCAGATGCGATTATATTTTTAAAACTTTTCTCCTTCAGCCCAGCATTTCCTTTATTGAAGGTGCCAGAAAACCACTATGATGGAGATATGCACACATTTTTGAGACTGGCAGATGTTATTCAGGAGACATCTTCAAGTTGATTTGTTCTTTATCTGACAAATACTTGAGGCTACCAAGTTCCCTTTGTCACTCATTCAGGGTAGCATAGATTGAGTCAGAGTGTTTTGAAATTTTCTTTTTATTTCAAGCTGTTTGCCCAAAGATTTCAGGATATTTTAGCATGCTCAGATCCAGATCCTCTCTTTTACCTCTTTTTTCAACACCTAGGCAACGCTCTCTTAAAAGGAAAGGCCAGACCTTGAGTAATGAAGTAGCTGGACGTGGGAAAAGAAGCACTGGGTTTTTCAACTCCTCCCCAGTACCTTCCACTCACCCCAGCAGCTCCAGAAAATGGGGTGCAATAATATGGAGCAGCTCTGGGAATTTCAGCAACATTCAATGAGAATATAATCAAAACGTTGACTGATTAGAAATATCCAGTTTTTATGTAGAAACATTTCTGAAGAGCAGACTTCCTCTGCACTGGAGAAAACAAAAAAAGAAATGTCTTTTGGATAAGCCTGGATAACTCTAGAGCCAGATGTCACCATTGTTACTCAGGTGCAGATGGAGGTTGCTGAGACCTACAGGCTGCTGATGTGGCTATGGGGTTGAGCCTTGTGAGACAAACCCTGGTCCTAAAGGTGTGTGACTGTGTGGGGTATGTGAGGAAGGACTGCTGGAGAGGAACAGAAGAAAACAAGTCAGCTCTTGCAATCACAGGTGCAGTCATTCATAATAAGTGAATATTCATAATAACTGGATTCAAATGGCTTTTTGAAAGCAACAATCAGAAATGACACACCTGAATTCACCTTATGCCTTGAGGCTTCTAGATGTTTATTTCTTGATCTTGGTTCAAGTATTAATGAGATCTTCATCATGTGTCCAAGTTTGCTTCACAGCCTTCTCCTTAGCTGCCTTTCAGATCTAATGTCACTGATGATGTAGTCACTTTGGGATGTCTTGACCCCTCACAGGTTTGGTTGAGGTTGGCCTGTGGGCTCAGAAGATGTACACAGTGACACATGCAGATGATGAGTCCGAGCAATGTTGAGTCTCCAGACAATGAGCTGTTACACAGTGTTAGTTGTTATGGCAATGCCAAACCCCACAGGTTCAACCAGGTTGTTCAAAAAATGCAAGAGATGGATGTTAATGGGGAAACTAATGGATAAAACCAGCCTGAACGTATGGATGGAGCTGGGGATGATGTAGGAACAGGGCAGGGCAGGCTGAGGAGGAAGGCTGTGATTCTAGACTCTGCCTGGCATCAGGCTGTTGTCTCTGTGACACGTCATGCCCTGCCGGCAAACAAGGAGATGAGAAACTGGTAGCGTATCAACAATGTGAAAGAAGTGTATGAACCCACATGGGGAAGGAGATGGAGGATGCACTGGGAGGGAGGGCAGGGTTCTGGAGCTTGGGTTTGATGCAGGGAGGGAGGACCTGGTGAGGGCTCCTGCATAGTATTGCCTCGTTTCCTTCACTGTTGGTGTGAGAAAAATGTGAATGACACTAAAATTACATCACCTTACATTACATCACCTTACATTACATTTTTCAGAGTGCAGAGTACAGATCAGGACACTAGCACTCTGAAAAACACTTCTGTTTGGTGTTGGGAGAGAAATGGAGAAGCCTGGGAGATACTAATTTCTCTACAGCTGAAATCATAGCTGCTGCTTACCGGAAAAATGGTGACCAAGTACTCCTTTGGCTCAGTGGTTTGAAGAGTACAGGATGACTTTGCAATATGGGAAATAACCTGCTAGAAAAATGATAAAGCCACAGACAATGCAGTGTCGGGGGCAACCTTTCATCTGCTGCAGTAAGAGAAAGCATGCAAGACAACCAAAATAACTTCCTTTGGCATTGTGTGACCCAGAAAGATTGAAAGCAAAGAGAGAAATGTAATGGAGACAAAAAATAGCAGTGTTTTTTGAAGATACTCATTAGCGGTGACTTTCAATCATTTTGAGCTGCAGACAGGCCTGTGCTTACACGACTGGGAGCAGAGGCTGCTTTGGGAAGTGCATGCAACTGCTCTCAGACCCATTTTCCAGTTCACAGTTCTCCTGTTTCCCTGCGGTGCTCAGAGGCCCCTATCATCACTTCAGAGAGCAGGTCTGCTGCCTGGAGGACATGGGACTGGAAAAGGATTTGTTTGTGTGGGACAAGCGGCATCTGACTAATCTGTTCCAGTTCACAGACTGACGCTTCTCGCTGGGTGTCTGAGCAGCCCAGTCACACAGCCTGCGAACAGCATCTGAGTGAGCCTCTGGCCATGGGCTTCATTTCTTCCTTTGCTCAAGGTTAGTCCTTGGACCCAACTTGCTTCACCACCTACCAGCCGGCCAAATGGGCCATCGACTCTTTAATGCTGCAGTGATTTCAAAGGACCAGACATGAGAGTGGAAGGATCTGGACATGTGGGAAGAGTAGGAACTGCTCCATTTTCCTTCCCTTCAGTCAGCTGTGCTCTTGGCATCTTTGAACCCATCTCTCATGACCATCATTATAGTGATTTAACACATCACCGAGTGCTTACTCTAGTGCCTTGGGAGATACTGGTTTCATAATTGATCATCACAGTAATAAAGCAAAGCAGAACAGCCCCCTCATTCCCTGCTCCGAGACTTTATGTGCTGCTGGGAGTGCAGCAGGGAGCAAGAGTATTTGTGAGAGAGCTGTGTTGTGTGCAGAGAGGCTGAGGAAAGCCCTCTGCAGGAGATACAGACATGGGGGATTGCTTCCCTGCCATTGCTGAGCACACACTGTTCTGACCAAGAGCGGCCAGGTGTTCCAGACAGGCAGAAATTTCTCCACTCGCCATGTGCTGGGGCAAGAGTTTTGTCAAGGGAAGGGTCAAAGCTCAAAACAAATTATGGAGTTGAGAGTAAGAGCTCATAGATGTAACAATGAGGACTAGAAAGAGCATTTCAAACCTCTTTATCCTAGGGATGTAGAGGCTTAAGGTACAGCCTTTCGTAAGCTTTGTGCCAATTTCTTCTTGAGGAGATGTCTTATTTTTGACAGAAGCCAGCCTGTCTGCACAGCACAACCATACCAGAGCCATAACCCTGCTCTGTCTGCTGGACCTGAGCCCTCTCACTCTCCAAAGCCAAGTGCCACATCTGTTTGCCTCCTCTCCCTCTCAGCCACCTCAGAACAAAAATGCTGGTCTGTCTTGAAAATAATGTTCCTGCCCCAGAAATGCACATAGAAAGGGACAGAAGTGGTATAGACTATGACAGAGGTGTTTTCTAAATCATCTTACTGGAAATATTTAATAAGAAGCAGCTGTTTCACTGGTAACATGGATGATATTTAGCGTGAGGTGGCTGGTGGACATGTGGTGTGGAGACCCTGGCTGCCAGCCCTGCTAGTGAGGACTGCAAGCAAACCACTGGGCACATTGGCACTCTTGTCAAAGCTAGAAAAACCCTGCGTTAGTCACTGCAAGAGGACAGACAGCAACAACATCAGAGCACACTGTCACATCCGAGTGGTTGGTGCCTATTACAGGCTTGACAACCTTCCAGAGCAAAAAGTAGTATGCAGCAATAACGCAAGCCCAAGACAAGGAAAGCAGATGTCCCTGGCTCCTCCTCCATCCTTGTCCCCATATGTTGACTAAGGAGGTTTTGTAAATTTGGACATGCTGTAAATCAGAGCTGGGCAGAGTTCACCATTTGGGTCAAATGTGGCTTTTAGGGTGCACTAGTGAACCACCATCATTTACAAATAAGGAGACCACAGCTTTAAACTTTCCCTGAATGTCTGTGGCTGGGATCCAAACAGGATATCATATGTTTCCCTGAAGCAATCCTTACTCTTTCAGGACTATATTTTTATGTAATCCACATTTTATTGGATTACCTGTGCATAGGGATCCCCGTTTGGGGTCACCTGTACAAGAAGCTTTTAGCTAAAACTACTTGAACCTGCCTGTCTTGTCCTTTGTGCTCAGTGCTTCCATGGCTCATGGTAGTATTTTTGCAAGATCTAACGATCTCATTTTGACCATTTAACACCTGGTGCAGGATGCTGTACTTTTGGGGAAAGGCAAATTAAAACCAGTATTTGAATAAGGATGTATTCGTTATTCTGTGTGTATTTGTCTCTCTCAAAACTATCAAGTTTGCCGCACAAGATGATTTACAGAAGACTGAAGTTTGATTGTCTAAGGCTTTTTGGAACAACAGGAAATATTCCCAAGCAACTGTAAAAGTGTGTTAAAAAATAATTTTGAGTTATTGGTTCAGTTTTCAGGAAGCTGCTTCCTCTTAGACACATTACTTCTAGTCTTCAGCTTCCTGGTGAGCTGCTGTATTACTCTGCACCTTGGCCTTTCTTCAAACAGCCTCAGCACCACATCTGCAGAGAGGGCTGAGGGAGGAAATCCCACCCGTGCAGAACAGACAGGGAGAAGCTCTGTCAGGTGGCTCCTGGCTTCACACAAAGGTCTTCCACAGCTTGAAGAACTTTTTGGTCTTGCAAATCATGTACTCTAAAGGGCTTCTTCATCGACTCAATCGCTTCATTAAGATTTATATTCCTGTAACAAATCTATAATTAGCAGTTGAAAGATAACTTCATAAAATCGATATACACTAATGTAGTTCATATAATATACAGCCTTTTAGTCACATATGGATTTTCTTTTTTTTTTTTGAATGATTTATCCCTTGTATTTCCCTTTTGCACAGTTTAATAAAAAATTAAAAACTTTAAAAATTAACATATTATATGGAAGGAAAATCTTTTATTAAAAGTGGGCTCATAATCTTCCAGTATAAAATAATTAATTTATAACTGCCACCTTCAAAAAATATCAGACTCAAAAGAAACCTGAAAGAAATCACGCTGATTTTAGTAAAAACAACGTATTTTTTAAAGAATACATTTTCAGGAACAGTTAAGCAATATTAACTTTAAAATGGAATATTTCAAAGTGGCTGAGATGAGGGAGTACATCAGATCAAAATAATTTTTGTCCTATATTTTAATGAAAATATTTAAGTCTGGCTTTTTCTCTTGCAATTCAAAATGGGAACATGCTGCTGATTCTCATGAAATGGCAGGTCCATTTCCATGCCAAATTTGGTTCAGAAGTTCTTTCTTTTACTTACAATAGGCCAATAGAAATTTTATTTAGAATACACATTTTGTTACTCTTAATACAAATTATCATTAACGTTCACATCAGTGATCTTTTAAATGGTGAATGAGTATTCCTTTGTAATATTAACATCCCCCAAATCACAGCATTAGATCAATGACTGAGAAATGTTGTCCATGTTGAGCTGGAAGTTATTGAGATACAACAGAAGGGCCCGTTATGCTTTGAATAAATCAGACTTTGAGGTCTTTTCCAGGTCTTCAAGCCAGTTCACACCTGATGCGCCTGTTCACACACTGGTGTCTTGTTCTTCACTGACTCAAATGTGATGAGAATCAAATATTTTGGCCTGTCTGACCAGAGGACATGGGGTGTCTTGATGATTTGTGCTGTAAAGCCTGAAGTTTGGGTGTGACTTCATGGGCTGAGCAGTGGTCATACAGAGGTGAGACAGGCTCCTTCATGAGGACCCAAAGCAGGTGGCGTACCAAGGGATGGGTACCCAAGCCAGATGTAGGAATTGCTCAATACTAGGTGGTGTCTGAAGCTGTTACACACAGAAAGCATGGGTGAATTGAGGCTTTCCTGAGGTCAGTACCCTTTTCTATCTGTGGGTTTAGGTAACTGTATTGCATTTTTTTTTCTCTGAAAACCAAGGAAGTTGGTCAGCATCAGCTCTGGAGCACCAGAACAGTCCATAGAATCACAGAATCACAGAATGTTAGGAGTTGGAATGGACCTCGAAAGATCATCTAGTCCAAACCCCCTGCCAGAGCAGGATCACCTTGAATAAACCACATGGGAACACATCCAGGAGGGTTTTGAATGTCTCCAGAGAAGGAGATTCCACAGCCTCTCTGGGCAGTCTGTCCCAGCGCTCTGTCACCCTCACAGTGAAAAAGTTCCTCTTTATATTCACATGGAACTTTCTATGCTCCAGCTTGCACCTGCTGCCCATCCCTGAGAAGAGCCTGGCTCTGTCCTCCTGACTCTTGCCCTTTACATATTTCTACACATTAATAAGGTCACCCCTCAGTCTCCTCTTCTCCAAGCTAAAGAGACCCAGCTTCCTCAGCCTTTCCTCATTAGGAAGGTGTTCCACTCCCTGCATCATCTTGGTGGCCCTGTGCTGAACTCTTTCAAGGAGTTCTATGTCCTTCTTGAACTGAGGGGCCCAGAACTGGACACAATATTCCAAGTGTGGTCTCACCAGGGCAGAGCAGAAGGGGAGAAGGACCTCTCCTGACCTACTAACCACACCCCTCCTAATACACCCCAGGATGCCATTGGCCTTTTTAGCCATGAGGGCACATTGCTGGCTCATGGTCATCCTGCTGTCCCCCAGGACCCCCAGGTTCCTCTCACCTACGCTGATCTCCAACAGGTTCTCCAACAGTAGCCGAAGAGCAGAAGACGGTTGGCTGGAGACTGTCCATGACCTCCAAAGTGAGACTTGCACATTAAACAGTGGTATGGAATGCATCACAATCTGTGAAAGATTAAAACATGTTTTTGCCTCCATCCTGGGCATATGGGGAGGAATCCAGGTCTCCTCATGTTGGAGAATGTGGTGTTCATTCCCCACAGCATTGCTGAAATATCATTCTGGTCTCTTGCAGAAGGCTGTCTAAATCATGCCCTGAACTCCAGAGTCTGCTGGGGCTGCTATTTTAAACCTGCCTGTGTGCCTTGTGACATGCCAAAGGGGAAAAAAAAATCAATTTCTGATAATGAATCTTGTTATTTTCCTAAACTCAGAGGAAATCTGCAGCACAGCTGGTGGTCTTGGAGGAGAGTGAAGGAATACTGTTTAATGAGAACCTGGTGGGTTAATTAGTCTGTTGTATGATGTGGTTAGTCAATAGGAAAGAAATACTTGGAAATGTAAAATGGCATAATCATGATTGACCTTAAGGTAGCAGTGGCCTAATAAGCAGTTAGATGCGCCTGAGCAATGGGGGATGTCTGAGCAAGAGAGGATTAGGAGAAGCTGTGCTGATGTGCCTCTGCACAGTTTGAAGCAGAACTGCAAAAATGAATGCATTGCTGAGGCTTTTAGCAGGGGAAGAGAGACTGCAGTGTTTCCAGCTCTATCCAGGGTATGTCCTTGGTGTCCTGACCCACAGAGTTCGTGGAGGCACACAGAGGGGCAGCACACATTGCAAGAACTAGAAGGGAATATAGAAAGTTAAAAAAAAAACAACATCAAAGATAAGGATCAGAACTTCAGGTTTATGTTTCCTTTTGGCTTATTCAGAGGTCCCCAAAGGGTTTTGTCTTCCTCTCTCTGGCTCAGCACCCATCACGTGCACCCAGACTGTCTCCTCTAGTGACTCTTTCAAAACGCATGTTCTTATGACACGTACTTCTCCCTTTCAGCTTTATGACCGTTGTTGCACTAACTGCTCTGGTTTTTGGATTTTTTTTTTTCAAGTATTCACTAACTTGACATTCCAGGGATGTGGCTATTCCTTTTGCAGTCATTTTGCCATGGCCTCCTAATTTGTGCAGCACTTCTCATGTGCACGTCCTTCACAAACTGCTGCTGCCTGCAGCATGGGCTTGCCGTGAACCTCCCCACTGCCTCCATGGGGACTGCTCCTCTCATACCTCCCATTTCCTCTGACTCAGCTGACTGTTGACCGTCCTTTGGTGCTTCCCTGGCCTTGCCCTCGGCTCTACAAGGTGTACAGCTCCCTGCCATTACTTTCCTACTGCTGCTGTTTTCATTTAATCTGCTGTCCTGAGTCTGTTGCTATTTCATGTAAGCCTGCCAGATTTGCCTCTGCAATTGTTCTTTTGTCCAGATGGATGTTTAGCTCAGGCTATTTAGTGCTGATCTGGTTTTCCTATTGCTTTTTGTGTACCCAGGCAAAGAGGTTTTGCATTAAAATTCTCCTGGAGTGCTGAGTCACTTGAACTCTGCTACTGTGTCATGTGCTCAATTCTCTGAAAACAGCATCTGGTTATGTCATATCTTGCAAAATGTGTTTTCTGTTTCTCCATCAGAGTTTTGCCTGAACGGCTTCCAAATTATCCACCTACTAGAGGCTGGGAAAGTTCTCTCTCATGATGTAATTCTCCTCGTAAAAGCCTAGTTTGATCTTTTTGAAGAATCTGGTTGGCATTTGATAGCTGGAACACTTTTTGCATGTTTTGCTCTTTCTGTATATTGCTGGGCATTCAGGAGGATATTCTCCTTGTGATTTGGCAAGCTGTGTAATTCCAAAACACCAACTGTTTGTGCTATTGCCCCATCAGGTTGCAGCCACCTTACCCTGTGCCTTGAGATGTTCCCCATACCCAGCAAACTCTTGCTTTCACCCTGAAAGACATGCGTAGATGTTGCTGGTTGGGTTTCCACCAACGATTCAATGTTCACCAGATCCTTCCTGTGGCTAACCGGGGCTAAGCTCAATCCCAGAGAAATTCATCATCCACAGCACTTCCCCAAAAGACTTCACTTGATGCTATGGCCATCAATTTTGCCTTGAATGAAGCAAGTGCTCTGGCTTCACTCACAAGTAATGAGCAGTGACATTTTCTTTTTGCGATTCTGTCCAGTGTTTTGGGGTTGATGCAGATACCAAAGATATCTGCAAGGCTTTCAGTGCTATTAAGACTAGTGAGTCAGTCTTGTGCTAGTTTCCAGAGATGTAACAATCCATTTTCTTTGCAGCCTTGTAACTTCCTTCCTCAGTGACTACACGGAGCATTTCTCATGTCTCATTGGCTGCAGAGGAGGTTATTTATAGCTTCAATTCCTTGTCTTCTGCCCTTGTCCATTACACTGCTTGACCTACAGTGGCTGCTGTCTCACCCTGAGGACATGTGCTGGCTCTGCTTTACCCAATCAGGGTTTACATTTTCCTGCCTCCTGCTGAGTCCAATAAAATCCAGACAGTGCATTTTATAAGTTTCTTAATAAAATTTTGCATTTATCTATGGCATTAGCATGGTTTTTTGCATATCACTGACACACAGTCACATTTTTGCAGCCTTATACTGATGTTTATTGTTGCTGGGATGAGCACTGCAGCTGACTCCGCTGTTTGCATGGAAATGAATCAGTTGTTGATCCTGCAGCTCTGTGGTGGGAGTACTGGTGGCAAGGCTGGCAACCTTCTTTTCCAGGCAACACAAGGGCACATCAGGCAATTGGTCTCTATTGTGTTTCTGCTGTGGGTCGAACCTGGCTGGAGGCCAGGTGCCCACCAAAGCTGCTTTATCACTCCCCTCCTCAGCTGGATGGGGGAGAGAAAATATAGCAAAAGACTCGTGGGTTGAGATAAGGACAGGGAGAGATCACTCACCAAGTATCATCATGGGCAGAACAGATTCAATTTGTGGCAAATTAATTTATTACCAATCAAATCAGAGTCCAGTAATGACAAATCAAAACTGAATCTTAAAAACACCCCTCCCCACCCCTCCCTTCTTCCCAGGCTCAACTTCACTCCCAATTTCTCTCTCGTCCCCTTGAGCAGCGCAAGGGGAAGGGGAATGGGCATTGTGGTCAGTTCATCACATGCTGTCTCTGCCGTTCCTTCCTCCTCAGAAGGACTCCTCCTCACACTCTTCTGCTCCAGTGTGGGGTCCCTCCCACAGGAGACAGTCCTCCATGAACTTCTATTATGTGATTCCTTCCCATGGGCTGCAGTTGTTCTTCATGAACTGCTCCAGCATAAGTTCCCAGTGTAGACGTTCAGGACACAACTTTTCCAGCATGAGTCTAGCCAGAAAACCTACTCCAGTGTGGACTCCTCTTTCCACAGAGCTGCAGGTCCTGCCAGGAACTGGATCCCATGCAGGCATCTGCGTGCTCCAGTGTTGGGTCCTCCACAGGCTGCAGGTGGACAATCAGCCTCACCATGGTCTTTTCCACTGGCTGCAGGGGAATATCTTCTCGGGCACAAGGAACACCTCCTCCCTCTCTTTCTTCACTGACCTCTGAAGAGTTTTTTCCCTCATATGTACTCAGTCCTTCTCTCCGTCTGCTGTTTCTGTTGTTCTGGTTTTTCCCCCTTTTCCTCTATGTTACCCCAGAAGCACTACTACCATATCTGTTTGGCTCAGCCTTGGCCAGCAGTGGGTCCATCTTGGAGCTGTATTGGACGTGGGGTAAGCTTCTGGCATCTTTTCACAGAAGCCACCACTGAGGCATCCCTGCTACCAAAACCTTGCAGTCAAACCCAATACAGTTTCTTTACCAGCTTTAACTGTAGCTTCTCTTCAATGACTTCATGACTGCTTCTGTCTGATCCTCTCCCTTCAGCAGATCAGCAGCCCTCACCATTTTCTAAGAATTGTCACAGATTTAGATCTATGTCTCCAAGTTTGTGTTTCCTTAGGGTGAATTCAAGTGTGAAACACTTAAATATACTTTAATTTTAGAGGTCTACACATGCATGAGGTGTCTAAGCTTACATTACAGTTAATGAAAGTACAGTCCAGTGACCTGGAAAAAGAGCACAACTAGCCAACTTTAGGTGTCTCTTTGAGGTAGAATGGCTGAATAGCTCTCCATTGCAATTTCCATCTCCTGACAAGGGAAATAAGGTTTTTTTGTAAAGAAGTATAGTATTGTTTGAGATCTCCAGGATATCTTAGATATCTGCAGTGGATGTGACAATATGACAGAGAGCAGAAGATGGAGACCAGAGATTGCATTGGAAACATTGGCCTCCACAAGCAGGACTTTAGACATCTACAACACATGTAGACACCTAAGTCTGGTTATCTCAGTAGTCAGGAAAGTGTCTGGAACTACTTGAAATGGCCTTGGAATCCCTCATTTGCTTTCAGTTGCTGTTTCTGGGCATCTCATGGGGCACCTAGTTTGGGGAGTTGCATCTGTCTCTTCAAAGGTGGTTGTAGTGAGGTGGGGCTTGGTCTCTTCTCCCTGGTAGCTAGTGACAGGACAAAGGGAAACGACCTGAAGTTGCATCAGGGGAAATTTAGGTTGGATATTAGGAAAAACTTCTTTACTGAAAGGGTTGTCAGATATTGGAACAGGCTGCCCAGGGAGGTAGTTGAGTCACCGTCCCTGGATGTATTTAAAAGAAGACTAGATGTTGTACTTGGTGACGTGGTCTAGTGTTGGACCTAGTAGGGCTGGATAGACTGTTGGACTCAATGATCTTGAAGGTCTTTTCCAACCGAAACCATTCTATGATTCTATGATTTACAAAGTGCCAGAGTGTTAGCTCAGCTGAGAATCTGCCACATACGTCCATACAACCACAACACAGTTGGTTGTTTCTGTGTTGTTTCTTCCCTTTTCCCCACTGTGATGATGGAGTTTTCCATGATTTTCTCACGACTATTCAAGACAGCTCTGAACAAAGTCATTAATCGCTTTCATTCCTGTTTGTGTTTCTTCTTTGTGCTTTTGTATTTTCTTTCTAGAGGTCACAGCTCTTGCCGTATTTTCATGTTTATTTCTCATATTCTCCCTATTCAAAATGAAAGGGCTAACGAAACCTCATCTCTGTGCCATGTTACGACTTTTAGCAGTTAGGCTTCCATAGCTCTGCTACTAAGAGATGCTTGCAAGCTCTTAGCAGCAGAGCTATTTAAGAGTGCAGTTCATATTCTACCATATGTACTTAGAAAGGGTTAGGGATCACTCCCCCAGACTTCTTCTTCTTCCAGTCTGTACTTCATCTTCCAAGATTCAAGTACATTAATAAAGGGATTAAGTAGAAACATTTTTGTTATACTGAAGAAGAGAGAATGCTGGCAAATATCCTGATAGCCATATTCATAAGGATTTTTTCTCGCTGTTGATATTGTGGCTCCAGATTGCATGAAAATAAATATTTCCTAATTAAAACACATTAAAAAAAAAGTGTATATATAACAGTTAAACACTCAAGTATTTTATTTGATTTTCAATTGTGTCAAATGAAGTACTTAATTGCTCCATCCACTAGCTTCAGTCTCTGACCTACATTTATGTCAAGAACTGCATTTAAAAAGTACAAAGCAAAAAGCAGGAATGGTTTTAGATAACCTTTTCCAGTTTTTATCTGATGAATAAGAGACCTGTCTCTGAATTAGAGACAAGTGTCACCCAAGACCAGATGTCCAGTAGGTGTAAATGTGACTCACAAAAAAGGGGGCTGAAAGACTTCAGGTAAAGGCAACAGACACCCTCTCTCCACCCATATGTCCCCAACCTACTCATGTATGTTAATTTAAGAAAAAAAACCCAAAACATTTGTAAAAGAAACCATCCAGCTAGAAACATTGAGAACATGTGTTTTCCTTCTTGCAGCACAGCCAAAAGAGACAAACTTTCATTTAAACAGTATTGTATTTTGCCAAATTAACAGTAAGAGTACTATTAATATTTAATATTTATATGACACTGTCATGAGGAGGTCAGCTGGGTCTGATCCCTACTGTGTGAGATGTGCAGACACCAAAAATTATTTAGATTATTTTTATTTATGTTGAGGAAACATTGTAATGTGCTGCAACCCCATTGTGCCTGCCAAGATGTGGGCCTCAGCTCCAAAAGTCTTAGGCACAATTTGCTTTTATAACTGTGAGAATTTCAACTTTGTTCTTTGTAGATTTTTGACGTAGCATTAAAAGCTGAGTTTATATGTTGCATCACAATTATAGGATCTGGTTCTCTTAATGACTTTTCAGGATGTCGCTAAGTGTTGGAAGAGGACATTTCTCATGGCTGGGATAGAGTTGCAGAAGGAAAGGTATATGCATTTTTGTTTTGACATGGAAAAGCTGAACATCGTGGAGTTTTATTGTTTTGTATAGGTATTAAGAGAGATCGATTTGGACATCCAGTGAGTGTGGTGAGATGTTTTGTTTTACCAAAGCCCTGCAAATTTTTTTGAGGCTTGGATAATTACAGAGAAGTCGGCTTAGTTGGTATTGTCCTAACCATGTGAATGCTCTGTCTCCCTCAATTCAGGGATTACAAGGCATGAACTGTTTGCTAGTGTATGAACTGGGTCCTTCAACACAACCACCGAATGAGTAAAGATCACAGTATTATTTCTACCATCACAGTATTATTTCTACCATCACTACCAATTCGCCAACAGACAGGACATTTTAATATCTTTTAATTAAAGTTTAATAGTTTTTCCTTCAAAATACACAGGTTTGGTCTGAGGTTCATCTTGATATTAACTGATCAAGAAGTTTAATCTCCAGCCATTTGAGCCATCAGCTCCATGTAGCTGTATAATCCTAGGAGGATATCTAAATTGTGGTTTTGGTGCCAGGAAGTTAGTCCAGAATTAGCGAATTCACTTGCTATTCCCAGAGAGGGACCTTGGGTAGATACCCCATGGCTAACCCCTATCAGCCTGGAGTCCAAATACTCCAGCTGCCATCACAAAGTCATCCAAGATGGCTAACAGGTACCACAGGAGATTCACTGCTGTAAGGAGTTCTGTGGACCTGGATTTGGTGGCTTGGAATGGTCTTTGGTTTTATCCACCATTGTTTTCTGAGTTGAGGTAACAGCGTAGAAATGATGGGTTTGAAGTTAGGAGTAAACAAGAGTTTAGCTTCAAGCTTTATGCTTTTGACTCTCCTGATTATCCCTACTCTCCATATTTTCATTTGCCTTTTCATTTGTCCTTAGCACAAACAGGTTTGCTGCTGCTGCAATCTGCAGTAGGGTAATCTGGTGTTCCTGATGTACCACTTCACTTGCAAATGCAGGCATAGCCGGAATCCGTGTGTGTCTGTAAGGAGCATATACATACACACAAGCTCATTGCCTCTGCGCAACAGCTGGTCTCCCAGAAGATCAGTGATTCCCCTGGTTCTTAGGAGCCTGGGGATTCATTTTTTTTGGTGAATAAATGGAAATAGGAAGAGGTCTATGAAATTTCTGTTATCTAGGATTCTTAGTAAACTCTCCTGCGTCAGTTGCATTGAAGAAAACTAGGTGAATATATCTGGAAAGTGTTTCTTGCAGCTATATGCCATGACAGTTCACTGCATTTGTATCATTCTTTTCAGAGTTATTTTGCTGGCATTACTTCCAGAATGCTTGCTACAGAACAAATTTAGGCAAAATAAATAATATAAATAGTATAATCTCACACAGAGATTTTCCCAAGCATTATTCTTCTTAGCCAGCTAAAGAGATATTCTCAGCTCTGAAGAAAACAGGAGAAATTTTGTCCTGATCTAAGCATGCCCATCACTCACACCCAGGGAAACTAAAGCTTTGAACATCCAAAGGCTCTGCTAAGTCCTCATCTGTTCCAGTTCTTGCCTGACTTTATTCATGCCCCCAAGTTATACTGTATAGGAAAAAAACCAGACTTCACAACAAAATTAAATGCTTGGCCTAAATTCTACTCTCTCAGGCAAGCTAGGTAGGAAAGGAGCACTGTATTCCATAGTGCTTGTGAAGAAATACCATGCTGTGCCTTTAATGTGGACTCATACATAATTCAGGGAGCCTTGTTCACCAGAGCATGTTGATTTTTTTATTATTTATTTTTAAAGATAGATATGTTATCGTGGCTAGGACTTTTTTGAGGCACCTCACAAAAATTTTACCTCTTTAGATACTGATGCTGTGGCTTTAATACATCATGGATGAATTCCAGACTCTGGCATACTTAGTAGTAACTTTCAATTTTAAGGCTGTAATCCTGTAACATAGAAATCAGATAAGCATTTTTCGTGTCAGTTCTAAGAGATCTCTGTTTACTTACTGTAAGACATATTTGCTTTCCTATACACCTCTCTCCTTCTCTCCAACCCATTCGTCTACTTCTCCACCAAGTCAGGGATTTCCACCTTCAAATGGAAATGATCGCCTAAAGGAGGCTCCTTCTGGACCATGTTTTCCATCATTTTGGTAACTTAATCTGCATTGTGCAGCCAGATATGGGACAAGAAACTGTCTGAGTACAAGGAGGTGTAGAAAGAAACCAAAAAAATTGTGTAATGCTAGAGATGGACCTAAGGCTGTGAAACCCATGTAAATGTACTCAGGTTTGAGTAAGCTTTGGTTAAGTGTTCTGCCCCGAACTGTTCCAGAAGTCAGGATAAATTTGTCATTTGTGAACTTGAGAGAGAGAAGAGAGAGAGATCCGTAATGATAGATTACTTGATTTAAAAGCCACCTGTCTCTTTCCCTTCAATAGCTCATTTGGCAAGGGACTCATTCAAAATGCAGAAAATAAGGCTTTAGTTTCCTCATCTGCCTGAGGAGATCTGAACCCACTTTCTTGTCCCGGGAATGGCCCCTAATCACCAGACTGTTAGGCATCTCCCCGTGCAGGAGGGAAAGAAGAAAGGTTGTTTCCTCAATACCTTCTGATAGAGTATGTTCTACTTTGTTTACAATATTGAAATATTCATGAGAGTGATGTCTTGTCTCTCTGCTGCAGAGCCTAAACCCCATGATATAGAGTTGTTATCTCTGGCTTAATGAATATTTCAATATTCTATATACACTGGAACAACATCAACAGGGAAAAAAAACCAAACAAAAACCAACAACAGCACCCCCCCCCCCGAAAGTATTTCCCAGCAGAATATTCCCACATGCAATAACTCTGACTTCCTTCTTTAAGTTCAGATCTCTGTGTGAAAAGTGGGAATTTAGCCACAGTCTTCTACCTCCTGGATTTTGCAGCCACTGAATAAAGAGGTGTCAGAGCCTGCTTGGGGTGTTTAAAAAAAAATTATCTCTTTCTTTTTTTCCTTTAAGAGAGGCCAAAATAGAGATGCTGTGGGGTTTTTTATTTCCTTTTTAAATCAAGAAAATCTGTAAATGCTTCATATGGGACCTTGCCAGGTTTTGTTCTCAAACTTGAGAAACTGGCAATTTGCATGTGTCAAGGGAAGGTAAGATAAATCAGGGTAAGGTAAGGTAAATTTGTAGCTCTCTAATCTGAAGATCAAAAAGCTCCATTTGGAAATATGATGTTTGCAATTTTGTAGTTGCCTTCTGATTGTCTCTTGAGTATGTAAGATCAAATATGGTCCATTGTCTCTTGAGTATGTAAGATCAAATATGGTCCATTTATAGATTAAAAGTATGTGGTTTTTTCTTTCTTTTTTTTTTTCTTCTTTTTTCCTTTACTGTTTGATAGAGAAATTCTACATGAAAGTTGTTGGGTCTGTGAACACAGGGAGCAGACCCTTCAAATAGGATTATATCTGAACACATGCTTTTCAGGGTATTGCTGCTGTTTTAGAAATTACTATTGGGATTTGCTTCAATCCTTAGCAGGAAAAATATCTCTCCTGGCTGCACACCAAAGTACCTGAAATTTGAGGCTTTTTGGGGCTGTCCTGTCTTTAATTTTTTAACAAAGTGGGGGTAGAAGGTTCACAATCTGTTGTATTTATAATAATGTCTTACAGCTTTAAAGGTAACCCTGTTAGTTTTTTACTGTTTTACCTTTTTGGTCAGGATGAGTTGCAATTCATGCCAAAAAATGCCCTGCCAGCACCGAGGCTCCTGTTTCATTGCTTTATTAGGTCTTGAGCTAAATGATTAGCCTGAGGGATAGGTTCACAAATAACAGCTGCTCAGCTGGGGTGTTTCCTTAATCCATGCCTCTCCCTTTCAGAATCAAAGCCGTGCCGAGGTATGAGAAAATTATCTCTACCCTACAGAGCTCTACAAAGTGAGTAAGAAACCGAGTAAATGGGCATGTCTCTACTGGAAATCTTGTAGAGGCTAAGATGAGACAACTGCACTTCAGCAATGGAGCTACTCTCTGTTGACACATTTAATCTAAATTAATTTTTTTTGGTCTTTATGCAGCAAGCTAAGATCTAAATTGTCTGGGGCATTGGAAAAAGCAAGCCCAAAAAGATAGCTGTAGCCAAGCTGCTGTGTGAGCAATACCATGAAAGTGCTGAGAATGTTTTTAGTGCTAATTATTGTACATAATAAAACACATTTATCTTCCTGCTTTGGAAATCCTGTGGATGTGCTGCATTCATTCATTTCTACGTCTCTGATGCTTCCTTTCATATATACTTTGTAATATTTTTCATAAGGAAAATTACAGTAAGATATAAAATATGGAACCTGCTTGTTTACTCATTTACTTTGGCATAAATAGCAACAGTTTCACTGAGATCAACTGAACTATACCTCAACTGAAGGAAACACTCCTGAGTTGTTTGTTGCAATAGAAACCTACTCATTTATATTAATTGAAAAACTGGTTAACTGAAGCTGAAGTGGTATGAAATTAAAGTAAATGAGAAGAGAATTGGTGCCATTTGTTTATCGTTTTCATGTCTACTGTGGCTTTCTGACACTGTTATGTAAAATAATTTAATGAGTATCTTAAAGCCAACTAAGTAGAATAGGGAAAAAGAAGTAATTGTCAATTTTCTAGCGGTAATGAATGAAATTCCTTTAATATTAAGGCTGCTCTTCTCTGTCTGAGAGCATTTGGATGTGTTTGCGATATCTTTTGAGACAACAGGAATCCCTGCGCTAGTTGCAGAAAGATTTTCTGTCACTTTACCAGCCTGAGTTTTTGAAGTCAGGGCCACAGGGCAAGCAGGGCTGCAGGAGGAGGCGAAAGACACAATTATAGTGAAGGAAAACATGACCCTTAATTCTAGGGCTATTGGACTCATGTGGATACGTACCCTCCCCGCACAAGAGCGTGTTCCTACATAACTGGAGCTCCAGAGAAGGGTGAGGGAGCACAAGCAAGATAAATGGTTCCTATAAGAGCAACATGCCCAGTATTTTTTTTTTGTAATTTTGCAGCATCTCTCTCCTCCAAAGAAATTATTTTGGTTATTGTTCCTTCATTACTCTAGAAGTCTGTTTCCTGGAAGGGTTCAGAATAAAATATACCACTGGTAGTGACATAGTGTTTTATTTCTGCTAGCTGTGCAGAACAGCGCTTCAGGGAGAAGGAAGGAGGATTCGGCTCTTCCTTTTGCCTCATGGAGAAAATATCTGACTTGTTTCCCACCAAGATTTCATTCTGGGTAGCGATAAAAGTGTTGGAATTACAGAATTGTATTTCAGACAATGATTTGAAGCTTTGCACAGGTCAAAGTCAGACCATATCATACCCTCTTACCTCCCTCAGCTTGAACGGAGAGGGGTAGGAGTGGCATGCATCTGAAAGTCTGAGATAAGATTGTGGTGTCCACGAAAAGCAACTGCAGAAGTTCACAGACCCGAAGGAAGGCTGTGCACTCACCAATCTGCCTCCTTTTTTGCCCATTGTTCTAATTGGTTGGATGAAGGCTATAGCTTCTGCCTTTGAAATTCTCAGCATAACTTGTCTTTGTGTTAGATACACGGGTTAACGTTTTCTTCCTCAAGATATACTACAGTTGTAATAGCTGAATGTTATTTTAAGTCATGTCTTGGTATTTTCTGCTGTCCTTCAAGTTTTGGTTTTTTAGTTAGTGCTTTGTTCCCCCCCAGCCCATGTCCCTGTCTCAGGAGCAAACACAGTGCTTGACCATTTGTCTTCTGGTGCCCCATTACTTTCGTTGTCACAGCTTGATGCTCAGTGATATATATGTGCCTGACTCTGCATGTGTTACTCATCGTGTTAAATGCTTCTCTTTCTGTGTGAAAGGAGAGCTGTAGGTAACTAAGTGCTGCCTCAGAGTTGCAAACATTAAGACGAGCTGAGGTTATTCTATTTTTAAAATTTCATAGTTCTGAATTTGTGCATTGAATTAGAGGTGTCTGAAAGTGATGGTCTTGGCTCACTGATGACAGTGGGAATTTTGACACTGATGTTAAAAAGGTGCAAGATCCCTTCTCTGAGAATGCAGGATAGTCCTTGCTGGATTTCAGGTATCTACCCTATGAGGCCTTATTTAAAAATGGATCTGTTTCTCTAAAGGTCATTTGTTATAGCCGGGCATTAACAACAGAGAGACACGGAGCTGGCACACAGCTTATGGCATGCACCTTCCTTCTGCCCTGCAGCACCTCCGCAGGGGAGCCATGGGTCTGCATGGGCATATGGCAAGAGATTGCCTTCTTCAGTGAGGCTGATTCACCTAATCCTTAAGTGAAATAACACCACACAGAGCTGGCTTCTTTAAGCTGTGTATTTGTTTTTTTACTTTGCAGTTTACAATTATAGCAGAACATATGGCTATGCAGATGAGCAGTCAAGGTCCGGACCCCTGGGATGAGTGTAGCTGCAGTCCTACCTCAGTGAAACCCAGTGACTTATGCCAGGGATGATTCTGGTCCCGGGAGCCATCTGCTTCCTTGCTGGGGGAAAGCTATGTTGGCTGCATGGAGCTGGCTGATCAGAGAAGCAGAGCTCAACGCCCAGCTCAGACACGTAGCCAACAGTGTGCTTGGAAATTCGGGGAGTAGCACAACCAAATCTACTTCTGAGTGCCTGTGGTAGTGCCTAGGAGTAATTGAACCCAGGCTATATATCAGGAGTTTTCTGCAGAATCCTGGGGCAAATCAATGAAGAAAAACAAGTTTCTTGTCAGAATAGTTCATATTTTGTTGTACTTCTAATAAGTGATCTTGCCCTGTCACTCAATGTGCTGCCAACCCATTCAGTCTAGGAATAATGTGACAAGAAAAAAAAAAAGTCTCAGATGGATGCTGATAGTTGGGGACATTTGCATAGATAATTTGCATTTCCAAAGGATATTTGCTCTAATATTTACCTTTCAAAGATCTGCTTTGGAATGGTTTGTACCATAAATATCTTATCAGGTGAAAAACCCTGGCACTGGTTGTCTGCCTGACTTTGCTGCTGTAAGAACTGTCTCTTAGCTCAGTTTCTAAGGTCTGCCGTGGTTTTGATTGTGGTGTTGTTTCTTTGTCAGCTGTTCACTCCCACTACAGACATCAGTCTCCCACCAGTTTTCAATTCCTGTGCAGTCTGTGGAACTTGCTTTTGTGCCTCTTGCCCCAGTGTGCATCAAGGGTAGCACAAACTGTGCCAGCATGGTAGACCTGTTGTCCAGGGTAACTCCATAGTCCTATTTTGAGGGCCTGATGTGGGGGAAGAAGGAAGGATGCTCAGGTGTTTCCTCCTGAGCTGTGTACGGTTTTACTACTACTTTACTCAATGCAAGTGGCTGGTGAGATGCATATCAATGTAGGTGAGTGCAGCTATGTGCCATTTATCCTGTATTTACTTAAATGGCAGCAACTACTCAATGTTACTAAAGTACAGGGAGAGCAGCGGCATTTTCAAAAGAGAAGGTTGGTACAGCTATAAATCCTATGGAATAATGGGATTTGTATGGGGGAAGTGTCTAATCCCTTTCATAATAAACAGATTTATGAATCACAGATGTGGATAAATAATGAATGCTTCCAATTCGAGTTCAAGGATTGAGTGAGCACAAGAAAACACAGTCGCAGCTCTGGCTGAATTTTAAACACCACTTAAAATCTCAGAGTTCAGCTGTGAAGAAGACCCATTCGATCGTTTGGTTCTGCCTGTGCTCTTTACTTCATTAGTATTAAATACTTACAGTTCTGCAGACAAAAGTAAAAGCTGAGGTGGGTTGAGAACAAAGAAATGCAGCTAACTAATAAGATTTCATGCTTTATCCAAAGTGTTCTTTAAAGCTGCTTCACTGTGAACACCTGAACGCAAACAATAAGTGCTAATTGAATTGAGTGTGAATGCGCCCATCAGGCTTGTCAGCAGCAATAAGGCCAAAGAGACAACAGTGAGGAATATTATTTCCAAAGAAAAAAATTAGTTTGAGACACGCTCAGGGCTAGATAAGTTCTCCAAAGCATGTAATGTGCTTGGTATTTGAGCACATATAGCAAAGTCTTAAAACAGAAAATGGACTTTTTCTTATTATGTCATCTACCTGATCTCTTTGTCAGTGTAGGGTCCTTCTCTGAGGTATTCTCTTCAGGGTTAACTGGTGTTTTATTAATTCTGCTTTGGAGATTTTAGCCACACTGACACAGTGAACAATTAACTCAAGGAACTCCTTGCTGCAGGTTAGCCTTGAAGCAAATTGCTGGGGTTTTTTAAAAGCCTCAATGTATTTGTTAATAGCATCTGCACCTGCGCTATTGGCAAATGAAAGAGAGACTATCAATCTGGCAGCATCTGGTCTCAAGACAATTTCCTTAATGGTATGTTATAGCTGGATTATAAGACATTTGTATCAGCGTCTAAAGCATCTCTCTGTTCACTCCGAGACAGGAAATCAGGTTTTCTAACTGAGCTAATGTATGAGGTTTCCTAGGGCATCCATCAGCAGTGTAGCTAAACTGCCTGTGTCGGTCCAGCAATAAATATGAATGCAATCATGTTAAAAGGTGCACAGTGTGATTAAACCGTCTGCATGCTCAGCACAAAAGATGTTCTCAGACCAGTCTCACAGTAGATGGGCCACATCTGCCATATGCTGCGGCAGGGAATTAGAGAAAGGAATGCTAGCTGGAGCTGAGCTCCTCCTGGGCACATGTCCGAGTGCCTTGCTGAGGCGAGAGCATGGTGAAGAGCTGTGTTCATACCATATTTAAATGGTGCTCATACCAGTGTTTAAATGGTGTCTCTCTTGGTATTAAAATGATGTTCATATCAGTATATAAATGGTGTCAGGGAACACTTATAGGAACTGGAACTTGATCATTTTTGCTGTGAAAATACCAGGCCGGCCCCAGGCACTGTTAAGGCTCGGATCAAACTAGGTGTCTCCTAAAGCTCCTCTGGACATGGTCTGGGGGACAGCATGGGACAGGGGTTCTTCTTCACATGCTGACACAGGTGTAGTTTAGGGTGTCCCTTTCCCACTCCTTCAAGCAGGGACCTCTTGACTTGTGTCCAGCTGTCGCACTGTTCACTTGGTGCATCCAGAGGCAGAGTGTGTGATAAGCAAAGCTTGTGAGAGTTCATAGGATGATTCTGGATGTGCTTGCTGTCAGGATGATGTTACCACCCTTGCATGCAAGGTCCCATGTGATCGGTTCCTGCCTCATTGCCTTTTCACAGAGCTTTTCACACGTGCTTGCCCATCACAACAATCTACATCACCCTTTGTATTCTCCAGGCTTGAACCCATACAGCTCCTCTGCCAAAAGGAATCTATCTCTGTTCTTCCTTTGTTCTTTTCCATGATCATCCCTGAAATGCACCCTTTCCAAAAAGGTCTGTGTGGCCCAGTTCCCATATAGAGGAGTGTAAGTTAATAATCAATCAAATAAAAACAATGCATTATAAAATACTTTGTCTAGTTTGGGTTTTGGGTTTTTTGGGTTTTTTTTGAAGAATAGGGATTGGAAAGGACTTTTGCAGATCATCTGGTCCAACCCCTCTGCTAGATCAGGATCTCCTAGAGCAGGCTGCACAGGATCATGTCCAGGTGGGTTTTGAGTATCTCCAGAGAAAGAGACTCCACAATCTCCCTGGGCAGCCTGTCCCAGTGCTCTATATGTTCATATCTGTGGATATAAATATTTGTGTGTATCTACCTCCACTTCTGCATGTATATACACACACACACATATCTATCTCCATAAGTAGATAGGGAAATAAATGTAAGCCAGGAGGTGAAAACTAACAACATACTTGAGGCGGTTCCGTGGCTCTCTTCTCCCAGAACAAGTGAAACGCTGGCAAATCATATGCTATTATCCCAACCACACTTCAATGACAAAAGGAAAGAGGCAGGGAGAAAGACAAATTACTGGAGGAATGGGGAACAGATCCAGCTTGCCCAAAGCCTTGCCCAAAGAACTGCAAGTGGTGTGTGCTTGACCCATATACTCCCAGGTGTCGTAAACAAAAGAGCAATAATAATAAATAAATAAATAAATAAAGCCAATAAAATAAGATAATAATTTTAAAAAGTGCCACGCATACAGAACATGATCTTTTACAGTTCATTTCAGGGGATAATAATACCCCCCCCCAAACCTAATGTCATGTAGACTGATGTGTGAGGCTGGGAAAAATAGTTACCACTGAAGTGATTTAGGGTCAGTAACACAGACCACCTACACATTATTGGACTGAAAAATGTCCAAGTTCAGCTTTCAGAACGCTTCTCTAAAAGCAGCCTGCATGCCATATGTCTGCAAATGTTGCCTTCTACCGTACGTACAAGGAAATCCAACGGCCTTGGAAAGCTCATATTTCATTTGATGATGCTGCTATGTTTATAAGAAACAGAAGAAAAAATAATGATCTGATGGCAGAATATGATTTATAGCTTTCTGCGTAGGAGTGGGATAAAAACCCTGCCTCCTGGCAGGCAGCCTCTTGTCCTGCATCTTTCTAGTCGATTTTGACTTGGCGGCAAACATCTAAAAGGAGCGAAGTTAGAGCTGACTGAGTTTTCCATTTAGGAAAGTCTGGGAACTGGCCAGATACCTAAAAATGATTTTTGTTTGAATAATCTAGGAGCAGAGAGAAACATTTCCGTTAGCCTTCCATATTGCATTTTACTTTTAACTACGTTTTGGTTTTGGTTTAGGATGGACTTGCTGACTTTCTGCAGAGCTGACAGAGATGCAAAGCCAAACCAGTACCCTGGCTTGGACATTTCACATGTGGAACTGGCACCAAACTTCAAAAAGAAGCCAGCACATGGTATTTGAGTGCCAAACAGTGACAATGCAAAAGTCCTTAGAACTCACTGAGAGGTCCAGCCCTTGAATGTCTGGTCAGGACTGGGGCCATACACCAGCTGTGAAATAACAATGCAAAACTTCACTATGAATTATCAAAATCAGAGTGGCTTTATTTTCAGTTTTCCAGCAGAAAAACAGTGAGTCAAACCCTGAGTCTTGTTGATAGCAGGATCACAGAATCACAAAATGTTAGGAGCTGGGAAGGACCTCTGGAGATCATCTAGTCCAAACCCCCTGTCTGAGCAGCATCACCTAGACTAAATCACACAGGAACACATCTAGGCAGGGTTTGAATATCTCCAGAGAAGGAGACTCCACAGTCTCTCTGGGCAGTCTGTCCCCATACTCTGTCACCCTCACAGTGATATATTCACATGGAACTTCCTATGCTCCAGCTTGCACCCATTGCCCCTTGTCCTATTGCTGGCCATCACAGAGAGGAGCCTGGCAGGATGATGCTGTCAACAAGATGCTAGTTAAATGGTTTCAGTAAGGCCAATTTTTTGAAGTCCAGAGGTTTTAAATACCTAAGACACCCAGAACCCAAACTCCTTCAAAAAGCTTCAAGTTATGTAGCATATAAACATGGTTTGCCAAAACATTGTCATAAAATTAAATCCAAGGATAAGTTTGGATTTTATTTTTTTTCATACTTCTTTCAACATCAGTGATACCTTGGGTAACTGGGCACAGTCTGATCCTATTTCTAATTCTGACACAAAGCAGAGGGTACTTGATACAAAACTGTGAACTATTTTTAGAGAATATAAAATAAATTAGGTAGATAAATGGCTGCTGAGCAGCAGAGTGCAGCAAAGGGTCTTTTACAAAAATATGTGAAAGTCTGAAGGAGTTATGATTTCATAACTTGTAATCACAGTTACTGCAAGGTGAGCATTTCCTTCAGATTTCTTATTCAGGCCCTAAATCAGTGACTCTCACATGACCATGCCAGCAGATGAACATGATGATTCCCGAACATCAGCTGAACTTACATGTCTCTGTAGGCTGTGGCACAGCCACTGCTTCCTTAAAGACCACAGATGAATAGTTCCCTTCTTCAACCAGTTCCCCAAACTGGCCCAGGGACAAACCAAACCCTTCACAGCATTGTCAAAACAGGAAATAAAGGAACTGTTCAACCAATTTGGACATAATTTATCTTTAATATTAGTGGTTCTGGTGCTTTAAGCCCAATTGCAGCCGTGTATAGGATGCAAAATGCAAGACCTTGCCCCATGCTCATAAAATGCAACTAATACACATTGCAAGGTCGGCAATGACCAGAAATCTACGTTCTCAACTAAATCAGATCCTGTCTCATAGATGATATCGTTGGTGACTGTTCAATGACCTCTGGTAGCTGATCTCTGGTAAACCTCTACCTAAATCACAGATGCTGTCATGTTTAGTGGTATAAGCCACAAGATCAAAGTCATAAATGGGTTGACAAAAGAATTGCTATTTTCCTGTGAGGGCACATCAGTATGAACCTCAAGCTCACTGAAAAGCAGGTTATGCCAGAGCAAAACTCTTGTACAAGGCTAACTGGTGTGGAGTATCAAAGGCATTTCCACAAATGATGTAAACCCTGTTCCTACTGATGCAAAATCCTCCTACACAGAAACTCTGAAACATGCAAACAAGCAAAATGGGGGTAAAATAAAAGCAACAAATTAATATTTAACATTTAATCTATTTTTCATTCACTTGGAAATAAATAGTGCTACAACATTGCAACAAACCTTCTGTGAATTTTTTTTTGCATATTTTGCATTTTTTTCCAAATGAACAGTGCACCCTTTAATTAGCAAGGCTGGGAAACACTATCCCAAGGTCAGAGCAACGATAAAATGTCCAAAGCTCTGGACTCCACAATGAGACACAGATCCATCTGCCAAAAGCCTATGTGAGGGATTATCCAAATCACTTCACAATTTCCTGATAACTGTGGGACATTTTACTTCTTCAGTATTTAAAGATATCCTTGGGGCATCAGTGTAGTCCTGAGTTATAAGGGCAGCCTTGTATTTAAATAGTCAGCCACTGGTCTGACTTTAGGTTGAGGTTTTTAGCATTTGATAGAGAACCTTAATAAACATGGAAAGCAATTTTTAAGAAGCAATTCTATGCAGATGTACTATAAATGATATCTACTGGTGTTGGGCTCCCTGAACTTTTGGGGAGCGTTCAACAATCACCAAAGGTAAAACACAAGCCAAAAGCACAGTTCAAGACACATTGTCACCAGCAAGATGACAATATCTGATTATATGACTCAGTAGTTCAACAGGCATGCACACGAAAACTCAGATAAATGTTCAGGACTTCCCTGAAAATTAAATAAAGAAATAATTTTTTTCTAAAAAAAGAAAAGATCTCAAGAAATTTTCTTGTTGCTGTCAGAAGGTGCCTCACTTTTTTTTGTTTAATGCAAGACTTTTCATCCCCTGGAAGACTCCAGCACCACCAGCACTGCTGAAGTGAAGGTCATGCCTGCCTTTCCATTATAAATCCCTCCATCTCCCCCCTTCTCTCCCTCCTGGCCTCTTTTTCTTCCCAGAGTTTTATAATTCAGCTGTAAGAAATTGCTTCTGGCTGAAACTTGGCAGCAAAAGTCTGATTTCAGGCCAAGAATGATCCCCCTCCCCTCCTGATTTTCAAAACCCTTTTCTTTTGGTCAGATTTAAGCCACAGAAGAGCAGGACGGAGGGGAGGGCAGCGCAGCAGATTCGGCGCAGGAGTTGGCTGGCTCTGCCTGCTTTCATAATGGTTCAATGGCTCTTTATTTTTCCAGCTGAAATAAGGGTGATTTCTGCATAATGTGGAGGGGATATTTTTGTGTATGTGTTTGTGTTCAGGCAGAAAATGGCTGAGTCATTTCTGCCCAAAACAGATTTTGCTGTGTGAGTCGCTTTCCTTCTTGCTTTCTGGTTCTCCTTCATTTTCCTTTGTGCTAATGTTTGATAGCTAGGTCCAAAATAATGTAGTTCCTTTTGGGTCAGCAAAAAAAAATGCCTTCCACAGATGCTTGTGTGCACCCGGAGTGCTCCTGTAGTGTGGGAGCTGAAGGGAAAAGTAGGAATGACACGAATGATACCATTGTAACAGTGGCGGCACAGCAAAGACCTGGGAGTACTTTAGATGATTTTCCTTGGATTATGAGAGGGCTTAAAAACACGGAATAAAATCATGTCTCATTGTGTGAAAAGGCAGTAGAGGATAAGTCCTGATTTAAAAGCTAGCAATCTAGAAAAAAAACAAACCAGAGACAAAATACGAGAAGAGGGGGTGTAGGGGCTCAGGGTAGTGACCTCCATAAGGTCGCCCAAGTGGCTGTGGGAGCCTTTGAGCCCAGCAGCAGCAAGGAGAGCACTGTAATATGACCAGCTGCTACTACTTCTTTTGTTATATCCATGCCTGCAGTATTTGGCCGCTGCTGGGTGGTGCTCACAAAACAAGAGGTAACACTGATGTTAAAGATGGCTGGGCAGCCTCTTCTCAAACACATGTATGTGTGTGGGTGAGGGTCCTGCACTGATTCTGCCAAGCTCCAGAAGCTAGTTCATCTTTTCTGGGCAATTTGTGACCCCTGTACTGGAGACACACCATCTAGCTCTCAACAATACTTTTCTCTGGTGCTTCTATAAGACTTTACTAGAAGGACGTAATTGTCCAAAGCTTGCTGTAGCATGGACTGCAGGACTTGAGGAGGGTCATTCTCATGCATCTGGTTGCCACAGCATAGCACTGACTGGTTTCAAGTGCATAAGTTCCTCTCTGGACCTGGGGGTATTACGTCATTAATTATACATCATTAAAACATCAATTAGTGACTGGCTGTTACAATACAGCAATCTGTGACTTCTCCATGTGGCGTCAGAGGTGAGGGCAATGGCCCTGCCTTGCTGGATCCAAGGCTTTGCTTTCCTCAACCACAGGAGCATCTTCGCTACTGCTTGCACAGCTCCTCTCTGTGGATCCTGCAGCTGTCCCCTGCTGCATAAGTGAGACTGCCTGGGACATCAGCCTGTGTTCCCAGCAGCACACTCAGTCCCTGCACTGAAAATGATCTTTAGGCCCCATGGAAAAAAATAGCATGTGGTTATCTAATTAAAGACTGTATCGTAAAACTTACAGAGAGTGGGGTCAATTATGGTTTCCCTGGCAACTTTATTTCTGGTATTTCCAAACTTTGGGAAGTCTTTTGCTTCTGTTTAGCCACTTGTTTTTTGTTTGTTTGCATCTATGTATTGTCCTCTGCCTCTGATCACGACATCTTTCTCCTCTTAAACATTGCCGTGGCTTTTGCAACCTCTTCTCCTCTCCATTTAAATTCCAGCTACCCACAGGGCTACCACTACCTTCTTCTCCCCAATGCTTGGGCATGTAAAGACATGTGGTTCTTGTTTCCAGTATCCAGAACCACAAATATTTGGGGTGGAACTGGAGAGAAAAGCTAGATCAGCCCCTGCATCTGCTGCCCAGAGCACAGCCCGTGTGGAAGGAACTGCTGCTGAATTCAGCTGACTTGGCAAGTCTGAGAGGACTGTGTACAAAAGGAGATATTTTAGAAATTTTCAAGGAGACTAGCGGGAAGCATATTCTTGCTGTCTTAGTGATTCCTCAGCCAAAGTCCCTGCTTCTTGCTGTGAGGAATACTGCGTACACCTTAAACCTCCACAATAGATTGTGATTTGAAATATTCAGTTAAAAGGATTTTTTTTAAAGTTGCCTCTCTATGAAGCCCATGTGTTTGTTAATGCACATCTATTAAAGAAGCTATTATTTGTTTTTGCAGACTGCCATTATCTCCTTCAGTCACAATGAATAAACCTGGCTGATATTTTATTCCATACGACATACATTGAAAAAGGAGATCTGTATGTTGGGTAGTGGACTATCCACACTCTTCTGCATTGTAGTGTCAAATAGCCATTTCTTAAGAACCGTCTCTTAGCTGTAAAATCACTCCACAACTGTAGTAAGGAGCTCTGCAGTCCTCATTTTTCCAAGAGGCAGCTGTTGAAGACAGAAAACTCAGCCTTAATTCATTCAACGTGAGTTTAGGTATCTAATTAATATCCCTAGATTAGAGTCATGGTCATCAGAAAGCTTCCAGTACGGATGATGGAAGCACCTACAGAAAGTGCTTGGATTTACATCCTGGAGAGGACTCTGCCATCCTCTTTAATGATCACATAGACGAGGTTCCTGACTCAGGTGCATTTACTAAATATTTACAGAGCCTTCCTGCCCAGCTCATGCAATGGGACACAGAAGAGGAAGGCAGACTGGGGGAAAGCTGTAAGCAGAGGCAGACTGACATTTGGTTTCAAAGCATGTGAGAAGTTGTCCCTGGGGACTGATAGTTCAGGGGTGATGCTGGGTTCATTTTGCCTCTCTGTCAGAATGTCAGACTCCACTCTGTCAGACTTCCCCATCTTGGGAAGCCAGAGTGCCAGCCCTGGGCACTCAGAAATTGTGAGTCAGGCATCAGAACTATTATGTGACTGTTTTAAAAGCAAGGAGGTGTTTAAAAAAAAGGTGTGGAAAGGAAAAAGAGAACGAGAGAGGTGGTTGGATTCTTTTGAGTTTCCTTTTGGTTTCTGAGGCTTTTAGATTTGACTAAGACTCATGTTTTCCAAACCTTGTACTGCAACAGAGAAGCCTGGAAACTTCATTTTCTTCAAGAGAAAGCTGAGCTTCTTGTGCAATGCATGTTGCCAGGAGCAGGGTCTTTAGGAAAAAAAAAATAAAATAATGTGAGATGTAATAAAAAACATTGAGTTTGGCAGTTTTGCAGAAGGGATGGTAGGATGTGGCTCTGTGAGAGCAGCAATGATGAGCAAAGCATGGTGTGTTGATCTGAACTTGAACTCTTGTGCTTATACTGAACTGAGCTAAGTGTGCTATGCCAGACTGTGTCCATAAGAATGTTGAATTTCCTCTTTTTTTATGTATTTAAAGTCCTGAATTTTCCTTAATATCCCATCCAGAAATCTCAACACTGGTTTTGATTATTTAAAGAAGAAAACTAAACCAGTGCTGCTCTTTGTGGACAACTCAAAAACGATTCCTTCTCTCTAATTGATTGACATTGGCATCTCATGTATTGGATGTGTTTTTAATATTCTTTCTCCCTTTCCTTTTTTTCCAATAGGAGTGGCCAAATCAGCTGTCTTCGCTCAGGAGGAGTGTGTCATCTGTGGCTGGAAATTTATAGCTTCTGAAGCCGAGCAGAGATGAGACAGTGAGAGAATGAGTCAGGATGTATCTGGGAGGTCGTGTCTTTTCAGTAGCTACTCTGAGCCCTAGAACAAAACTAGAGATGTCCCCAAATGTGATCTGCATGCTCTGATTTCTACCCTGCTGCAAACAAATTTCCTGGGGAAAAGAGAACAAAAGGAAGAAAAAGTAGTAGTTTAATGGCATTTAATCTTTCCATCAGCAGTTCTCAGTGCAGTGCTCAGTCTGACAGGAGAGGCAGTAATGCACAGTCCCCATGAAGTTTGCGGCTGCATCCACCTCTAAGGTACAGTGCATCTTTATAAACATCTCTTCCCTGGCCTCTCTCAAACAGTAGTTGGTAAAGAGCACTTTAAACTTGCTTCAACTGGCACTAAAATCCTACTTTACAAAATACTGGACGGGGCTGCTTATTTGTATGTTTTGAACAATACCGTGCGAGAAATCGTAGATGCTTTTGAGAAAAAATACATTGTGAAAAAGCCCCAGAGAATATCTTCATGACCATTAGGATTTAATTGTGGAAGGCTGAGGAGGAAAAAAGCAAAGGACAGCAAGTAATGGATCGTTATGACTCATGTTGCCTCAGAGGCTTTTTTTTTTTGGTCTGGTGCTGCGTGTACGGTTATGAAGTTATTTTATTATTAAATTTGGATTGACAACTTCTTAATTTGGGCTTAAAAATTACCAGCCTGCTACACATGAGGTGTGTTTAAAAGGTGTGAAATATTGATAAAGGGATCCACTAAGGAGTTTAGATGTGTTGTACTAATGCAGAAGTAGTTTTTACATATTAAACCTAAAGAAAAGGTTGGTAATTTACTGGGAAAAAACCCAACTCTTTACCTGAATGGTAAAATATCCTGCCTCGAGAAAAGTAAAAAATAAGAAGGGACACACTAGGAGCTTCTAAACACAAAAGAACACCAAACAACAACAAAAAACCCCAAAACAACAAGCCAAAACAAGGAAAAAGAACCCAAAACACAAGAAAAAAAAAGCCTCTGAAAATTCAGTCTGTTAAAATGAGGAAGTCCTTTTTCAGTCTCAATCTATGCAAAATGCTTTGCAATTTTACCGCTCTTTGCTCCCCTTTGCCTCACTTAGGATTTTAAAGCAAAGCTTTTTCTCTCTCAATGAATCTCATTTTGTATCCTTAACTATTGTTGTCCAGCATGTATTTCCCATTCTTTGAGCTCCCCTTGGAAGCTTAGGCTCTAAATTTTTTTGAGTAGAGGAGACCACCTCTCATTATGTGCTGTGCAAACTTGAGTATCACAGATCTCCAAAGCCCTGATTCCCAGGGAAAGATGTTGCCAAATTCTTTGCTGATGGCCCACTTCTGATTTAATTTTTCATCTTAGAATTCTATTCCTTCTTGAAAATACAATTCTGGAACTGTCCTCAGGCTTCCCAGGAGATTTGCAGCCCCAGTGATGAGTGGCGGTCAGGCTACAGGCAAATGAAGATGAGAGAAGGAAAAACCTGAAACAGATCTGGGAGGGTGGAAAAGCTGTACAAAGGTGAAGGGAGGAGCGAAAAATGGTAGATCTTCCTCCTGGGACAAGATGCCCTTCTCCATCCTGCTCCCTGCTTAGTAGAAGCTATCATTGTAGCACCTCCCAGATCCTTACAAGTAATAATAGCAATAGCAGTAGTAGCAGCAGCAGTAACAGCAGAAACAGCAATAATGACTAAGAATAGCAACAACAATTTATCTTCTATTCTCTGGAGGCAATCAATCATCAGGTGACCCAAGTAGACTCTCTCTACAGTTCCTTCTGAGGACCTTCTATATAGTGCCTTCATAACAAATCTTTGTGGCCCATCTTCTGTCACTCTGTCAAGTGAAGGCTGCATCAGTGCTAATATCAAGGTTAAAAGTAAAGAAGGGAACAATATCTCAATTATCATTCCAGGCATGTGGTGTAATTGTGCTGCTGGCTGCCAGCCACGCGGCTCTTGTGGAGGCAAACAGTACTTTCCCTCAGCAGTCCCAGCCGCCCTGTTTTCATATGGGCTGGGAAGGTCAGGAAAATCAATTAGCAATATGGGATGTTAACAAAACCCAAGCCCAACTGCAACTTCAGAAATGCTGATCTGAAAGATTAATGCATCTTTAAAAAACAAATGGACATCTGTATCATTTTTCAGAGATGCTTGTGTTTGCTTCTCCTGCTAGAAAAAGCCAATGTTCTCGCTGTGTACAGCAACACTGTCTTTTAGCTACCATACAACCACACAGTCAGGCAGGGATGGCTGAACTTGGTGTTCTCTGTTCAAAAATCCACAAAAATTAGCTCATTTTCTGCTGAGATGTTGTTTAGGAAGCAAACAGACACACCAAGTCACAGAATCACAGAATTGTAGGGTTTGGAAGGGACCTTGAGAGATCATCAGGTCCAACCTCCTGCCAAAGCAGGCTCCCTACCTCATATTGCACAGATAGACGTCCAGATGGGTCTTGAATATCTCCAGAGAAGGACACTCCACAACCCCCCTGGGCAGCCTGTCCCAGGGCTCTGTCACCCTCACTGGGTAAAAGTTCTTCCGCATGGTGGTGCGGAACTTCCTGTGCTCCAACTTGCAGCCATTGCCCCATGTCCTGTCTCCACAGACCACTGAAAAGGGGCTGGCCAACTCCCCCTGCATCCCATACTTAAGATATTTATAAATATTGATTAGGTTCCCTCTCAGTCATCTTTCCTCCAGGCTGAACAGCCCCAGCTCACTCAGCCTTTCCTCATAGGGCAGATGTTCCAGGCCCTTAATCATCTTCGTAGCCCTTCTCTGGACTCTCCCCAGGAGATCCCTGTCCTTTTTATACCAGGGAGCCCAGAACTGGACACAATACTCCAGGTGGGGCCTAACCAGGGCAGAGTAGACGGGGAGAATTACCTCCTTTGACCTGGTGACCACACTCCTCCGGATGCACCCCAGGATCCCATTGGCCCTCCTAGCCACCAGTGCACACTGCTGACTCATAGCCAACCTGTCATCAACCAGGACCCCCAGGTCCTTCTCCACAGAGCTCTTCTCCAGGAGGTCATCCCCCAGCCTGTACTGATACTGACAGTTATTCCTCCCCAGGTGCAAGACTTTACACTTGCTTTTGTTGAACTTTATTAGGTTTCTCCCTGCCCAGATCTCCAGCCTCACCAGGTCTGGCTGAATGGCAGCGCAGTGTTCCTGCGTGTCAGCCACTCCTCCCAGCTTTGTATCATCGGCGTACTTGCTGAGGGTGGATGCTATTCCCTCATCAAGGTTGTCAGTGAAGATATTAAACAGGACTAGACCCAACACCGAGCCCTGGGGAACACTACTAGTCACAGGCCTCCAGTCAGATTCTGCTCCACTGATCACGACCCTCTGAGCCCAGTCCGACAGCCAATTCTCAACCCACCTCATTGTCCACTCATCTATCCCATGTTTTCTCAGCTTTGCTATCAGGATGTCATGGGAGACAGTATCAAAAGCCTTGCTGAAGTCAAGGTAGACGACATCCACTGCTCTCCCTCCATCCACCCAGCCAGTGATGAGATCATAGAAGGCTATGAGATTGGTCGAGCATGATCTTCCCTTGGTGAATCCATGCTGACTACTCCTCATGACCTTCTTCTCTTCCAGTTGCTTGGAGATGGCATCCAGAACAAGCTGTTCCATAACTTTTCCAGGGACAGAGGTGAGGCTGACTGGCCTATAGTTGCTCAGATCCTCCTTCTTGCCCTTTTTAAATACTGGAGTGACATTGGCTATCCTCCAGTCCTCAGGCACTTCTCCTGTTCTCCAGGACCTGTTGAAGATGATAGAGAGCGGCTCAGCAATCACCTCTGCCAGCTCCCTCAGCACACATGGATGTATCCCATCCGGGCCCATGGATTTGTGTGCATTAATCCCTTTGAGCCGCTCCTGGACCTCCCCTATCTCAACTAGAGGGAAGCTCTTTATTCCCCAAACACTCCTACTTTCATCCAGGATCTGCAGGACCCGGGGGCCTTTGGAGTGAAGACCGAGGCAAAGAAGGCATTCAGTATCTCTACCTTCTCATCATCACTCGTTACCAGGACACCCTCCTCATTCAGCAAGGGACCTACATTATCCCTGGTCATCCTCTTACTATTCACATATCTGAAAAAACCCTTTTTATTATCCTTTATGTCCCTTGCTAGCTTCATTTCCAAGTAGGCTTTAGCCTTCCTAGTCGCATCCCTACAGGCCCTGACAACATCCCTATATTCTTCCCAGGTGCTCAGATCCTGCTTCCACAGTTCATAAACCTTTTGCTTCCCTTTGAGTTTACTCATTAGCTCCCTGCTCATCCACGCAGGTCTTCTGCCTCTCTTACCCAATTTCTTATTCGAAGGGATGCACCTATCCTGTGCTTGGAAGAAGTGCTGTTTAAGTCGGCCAAAGACAGAGGCAGCAAGAAAGTGCAATGACAGGCATCTGACCACCGTACACACCATGAAGTGCCAGTCTGACAGTGCTGCCAGACCCCAGGGCGAGGGACTGGGCTGACATGGTTCATGTTTTATAGTTAGATTGGGGAATAAACTTCAGACTTCTGAGGTTTATTGCCAATGAAGTGCTACTTTGGACAAGTCACCTTCCTTTTAGTGGTCTCTAATAGCAAAACCTGGCAGGGGCATTGTAAAGTTTAATGAAGTGCTTCACAATCCTACTGTTAGAGATGCCAAAGACTGTTAAGTGTCATTAAATTCATTGTCACCTGGCCCTTTGGTCTTCAAATGTTTTCATCTAAACTGCACCTGTGCTTTCTAAAATAAATATTTTATTTCTCTCATGCAGGAATATACAAAGTAAAGTACAATTTGCTGCCCAGAAGTCCTATTTATAGTCACATATAGTTGTTTGATATTCATACTTTTTTCATCAGTTTTCTTTCTTCATTATAAGGGAAATTATCTAGAACTGCAAAAGCTCTTCATAACTTCCCCCTGGCTCATCTCTGAATGTTCCTACCCAGCTGTATTATTCAATTAGAATTTTGCTCCTTAATAGGTGTTTTATATTTTAATATGATGAACACTAACAAAAAACCACACTGGGAAAAATGACAAGTTCTGATGACTCTCTAAGAACACAGAGATATGTTTCTGAGGCTGGGACCATGGTGGGTATACAAAGCACATTCACTCCAATGACATCTGAGCCACTTGCTAATCGTGTCTAAAGAAGACAAGAAAAGTTGCCATCCAGCCGATGCATTTCATGATCCCATGCAAAGACAGTATCAAAAAGCCCACCTCAGCTGGTTCTGTAACTTACTGAACTAGGTGGGAATACAATCTTGAGTGAAATGAGAAATGTCAAGTATGTCAATCATGGACTTGTGAGGACTCAACCACAACCTTTTAGATCCCATCATGCTAGCAATGGTTGAACATGTCCACATAAGAAGTCTTGTACTTGAATGTGGATTCACCAGCTACACTAGAATGGCCTAGAAGAAACTTGCTTATGGGAAGGTTTCATAGGGAGTTCACTCACAGTTACCATTAGGTGGAGGTTATGAGTTTGTCTGTTTGGGAACCTTTTTTTTCAGAAAGTTTATTTCCCCTCTTCAGGGAAATGTGAGAAAAGGGAAAAGGAAAAGGGGAAAAAAAAACTGAAAAAGAAAAAAAAGTTTCACTTGTCTTCAAACCATTTCATTACCATTATTCAAATATATCATTGTCTCCAGACACTCAAAAAATGCAAAGCCTCTTTCTATCTCAAAGGCTGGAAAATGATCATTAGGAACACAGCTCATTTCTGTAATGTAGGGCTAAGCCAGATAATTTGTTATAAATGACATTATCCTGGCTGGGGAATAAGAAAAAATATATACAACAGCTAATTATCTTAACACGATTTGAAGTGAACCTTTTTTTCCTTACCAATCATGCATGTACAAGGAGAGAGCATCAGGCTAGGGACAGAAATGCAGCAACAGCTAAAAAAAAAAAGAAAAAAAAGAAAGAATTATTCAATTTTTGCTTAGGGTACAGATTGTCAATCATCTTTGGCATCCCTGGTTTTGGTCAGCATGGTAAAACAATAGATCCTTTAATTATAGCAAAGAGCAATTTACCGATTATCTGTTTCCTAAAAGCATTGAATGTGGAATATCCTGTTCCATTTCCTGTCAGATATTCACATGCAATTAGATACAGGCAGTGGGAATGTAATGTGAAATGGGTATTTTGTTCTGAAACATGGCATTGTGCCTGCGCTCTTCCCCATCTCCTTGAGTAAAGTTCAAGTGCCAAAATGAAAGGCATGTTTAATGCCAAAGGTGGTTCAAGTTCAGGCCAAAAATAATTCCAGACAACTCAATTCTGAATTATTTTCCTTCTAAACATTTTTTTTTTTTTTGGAAATGGAAATACTGCTGGGTGTTTGAGGTTGGGATGCTAACAGAAAAAACCTCTCTTGCATGCTATTCAAATGTCAAACTATTGTGTACAAAGTCCTCCAATATCACAGTGGAATTTGGAATAAGAAGTTGACAGAGCAACCAGATTTACAGTGTACTTGCAGAATCTTCTAGAATTTTTAGGGTTTTTTTTAAGAAACAAAAATACTGTGTGAATATTCTCTTCGTATAACATTTTTGCCTGGCTTCCAGGAAACAGGTGGCCACATAAAAAGTATTTGCTGATATTTGATTTTGTAAAATTTCACTTTAAGGGGGCGGCCTAGATAACTTAAACTTGAAGGTAAGAAATTGTGAGCTAAATACTTTGTGTGAAATAAACACATATAAAAATCCATATTTTCATACTTGAGAAATCTTGCTTTCTTATATAGTATTATACAGAATCACAGAACCACAGAATGGTTTGGGTTGGAAGGGACCTCAAAGCCCATCCATTCCTAACTCCCCTGCAATGGGCAAGGACATCCTCCACTAGACCAGGTTTCTCAAAACCCCACCTAACCTGGCCAGACAGGGGTCAGCCACGGCTTCTCTGGGAAACGTTTCAGTGTCTCACAGTGAAGAATCTTTCTTAATATATAATCTAAATCTACCCCGCTTCAGTTTAAACCCATTACCCCTTGTTCTGTCACTGCACTCCCTGACAATTAGTCCCTCTCCATCTTTCCTGTAGGCCCCTTCAGGTACTGGAAGGCTGCTATAAGACCTTCCTGAAGCCATCTCCAAATGGAGCTCCATGCTTCCCAGATGGTCACTGATGTAGAGGGTGACACTTTCTCCTCATCTGCCCTGCCTGTCCTTTCTAAAAAGCCTCTGTCCTTCCATCCCAGCACTCCAGTCAGAAGAACCATCCCACAAAGTCTCCCTGATGCCAATGAGATCATAGCTTTGCACGTGTGTATGTCTCCAACTCCTCCTCTTGATTCCCACACTGTGTATTTGCATAGAGGCATTTAAGTTGAGGTCCTGATGAAGGTGACTGACTGGCTGGAGTGGCTGGAATTCCTTTGTGTAGCATTTCCAGTGCTCTCCTGTGGACCCGTGATCCTTCTCCTTGTTCTGGGTAACTATTGCCAGGACTGGCATCAAACTGGTAGGAATAGGATGAATTGAGGGTCCACTCCCATGGCAACTTCAGTTTAAAGCTGTCTTCACCAGCTTGGCAAGCCTATGACCAAAGATGTTCTTCCCCTTCTCTGACAGGTAGACCCCATCAACCTCCATCAGACCAAGTTTCTCAGTGAATCTCATGGCCTAAGTAGCTGAACCCCCTGTCTATGGGTTGACCCTGGCTGGAGGCCAGGTGCCCACCAAAGCTGCTCTACCACTCCCCTCCTCAGCTGGACAGGGGAAAGAGAATGTAGCAAAAGGCTTGTGGTTTGAGATAAGGACAGGGAGAGGTCACTCACCAGTTACCATTGTGGACAAAACAGATTTGACTTGGGGAAAATTAATTTAATTTATTACCAGTTAAGTCAGAGTCGAGTAATAAGAAATAAAAAACAATCTTCAAAACACCTCCACCCAGCCCTCCCTTCTTCCCAGGTACAACTTCACTTGCAATTCTCTCCCTCCTCTCCTCAAGGAGTGTGAAGGAATGAGGAATGGGGCATGTGGTCAGTTCATCACAGGTCTCTGCCACTCCTTCCTCCTCAGGGGACATCTCCTCAGACTCTTCCCCTGCTCCAGCATGGGGTCCCTCCCATGGAAGACAGTCCTCCATGAACTTCTCCAATGGGAGTCCTTCCCATGGGCTGCAGTTCTTCATGAACTGCTCCAACATGGGTCTCTTCTATGGGGTGCAGACCTTCAGATCCAGAGTGCTCCAGCATGAGTCTCCTATGGGGTCACAAGTCTATCCAGGAAACCTGCTCCAGCATGGGCTCCTCTCTCCATGGGGCCACAGGTCCTGCCAGAAGCCTGCTCCAGTGTGGGCTTCCCATGTTGTCACAGCCTCCTTTGGGTGCCTCCACCTGCTCCAGCATGGGGTCCTCCATGGGCTACAGGTGGATATCTGCTCCACCATCATCTGCAGGGGACGGCCTGCCTCACCACAGTCTTTTCCATTGGCTGCAATGGAATCTCTACACATGGAGCACCTCCTATGCTCCTTCTTCACTGGCCTTGGTGTCTGCAGGGATGATTCTCTCACATATTCTCATTCTTCTCCCCTGCTCCTATTTCTGTTGTCTTGGGTTTTTTCCCCTTCGTAACTATGTACCCCAGAGACACTACCACCATCACTGATTGTTTTTTTTTATGTGGGGATTGGACTCAGTGATCTCTTGAGGTCCCTTCCAAGCCCTACAATTCTGTGATTGGCTCAGCCTTGGCCATCAGTGGTGGGTCCATCTTGGTGCTGGCTGACTCTGCTAGACATGGGGAAAGTTTCTAGCAGCTTCCCACAGGAGGCCACCTGCTACCAAAGCCTTGCCATGCAAACCCAATATACCCTGGCTGTGGCAGCAGTCCTGTTCTACTACGGCAGAAAACTCAAAGACATTTTCTCCTCTCTTCTCTTTTTTCTTGTTATGTAGCATCTAAGCCTATTTATTTCAAATAGCTTCTGAGGCAATATGATTTTGCTCCCAATGTTGATATTTTTAGCCACATTACCCATGGAGATGAAACATGAGGCCCCAGATTGGTTTCTAAGCTTCTTCAGTGATAATTTTTGCTAAGTCCTTATGTCTGAACAGACTTTAATGACAGGATGAGTTTGGAGACAGGGATGTGATATGTGATATATGTCAAACACGGTCCATGGAGTACCCTCAAAATTAGATTTGGGTGTTCAAATTAGAATATATAGTACTGTACTTGAGTTAAGAAAAGGACTGACCAACTAGTGTTTTTTGTTCTAGCTGCTGAAGTCCTAATGTAGGTGATATATTTCAAGTTTTATGAGCAATTTATTTGATGTCTGTGCAATGAATCACACCACAAATGTCATGGTGGAAGAAGAAAAAGACTTTTTTTATCAGGTTCTTCTCCAGCAGGGAAAGGTCAAAACTTCTGTCTGTCTGCAAAGACTTCTATTTCTTTTGTCTGAAATGCAAGCATAGTCAGAATCCAAAGCCTTTGCACCTTCTTGATTGCAGTCAAGTATAGAAATAAAAGACAGAATCATAATGAGTAAATGAAACCCAACCAAGGACTTTGAAGAGAAATGCCCTTGGAGGTTTCTTGGGAAAAAGTAAAGAATCAGAGTTTCAGAAGAAAAATGCTAAATGAACATAAACTAGGCCTGAATTAAAGGTATAGAAACAGCATGCAAAAAATGTTCTTGGAGTAACCACATCTAACAGAGGCAGAAAAGCTGATAGTCTATGCCATACTGTCTGAAAAAGCATCTAGTCCTGAAAACAACTCCAGAGGGTATACAGTGGGGGTTGAGAGGACAGTGGGGATTTCCATCTTTGCTGACAGCAGAAAGGGTCGGGATAAGGACTCTGAGACTAATGTCCTGAGGGTGCAGCTGTGCAATGGGTGCAGAGACACATGTTCACTCTGACACTCTTCTGAACAGGCTGCACCTGAGATACCTCCAGCAAGAAAATATGGAGCTCTGTTTCATGCTGTGCTCAGTCTGGGTGAAGATGTGGTACTGAGTGCTTGGGGCCACAATAACCCCAGTGAAAAATGCCAATTTGTTCACTGGAATTGGCTTGTCTTTAGCCAGCTAATGTGAGTCTTTCTACTTCTCTGAGACATCCTGTCAAAGCGTCTCAGCAGGGAGAGCTGTGAGAAAGCTTTATAAATAATAATACATGAGAGAAAGATAGAAATCTATTCACAAAAATGGAATAGCGAGCTTGACACAAAAATTCATTAAAAATGTATGACCAGAGTAATAAGACTAGCTTTGTTTTGGCATTGGCAGTCTGCAGAAGGAAAAAAAGGAGGGAGAGAATCATATTGCACAGATGAAAAGGAAGAGAGGCAGAAAAATGGATTAAATAGATAGCTATACACTTTAGTTTTAAGGGTTATCAACAAAAACCATATAAATCTGAGAACATTAAAAATCAGGAATGAAATATGAGGAAAAAACTCTTCATTGTGATGGAGGTGAGGCACTGGCACAGGCTGCCCAAAGAAGCTGTGTCTGCCCCCTCCCTGGAAGTGTTCAAGGCCAGGTTGGATGGGGCTTTGGGCAGCCCGGTCTAGTGAAGGGTGTTCCTGCACATGGCAGGGGGTTGGATCTAGATGATCTTTGAGGTCCCTTCCAACTCCTACCATTCTGTGATTCTATGAAATATTCTGGAGAGTAGTGTCTATTTTTCCTCAGCAGAGTACAGCACTGCTGTGCCCTTTCCTGTCCTCTCCTTCACACAGCTCTGTTCACTTCTGAGTTTTGTCAGGGTGGTAGATGACTATTTTCTTAATTACACTAGAGCCAAAGCCCAACTTCGTTCACAGGGAGAGAGGAGATTAAAACAGCACAACTGAGGTTAATAACACATTACCTTGGTGTGAACTTTAGAAATGAGCAGCTTGATTCCAAAATACCTTGGTAATTCTTTGAATGGATTACAGTTTCTTTTTAGGAGAGAAAACAAATGCAAATCCTCCTTGGCTAAGTTTAAATCTCTGTGTCATATACTGCAATCTTGTATTGAGCCAAAACCTGTAGGTTCACTGTAGTCAGATTATAAATACTAGCTTAAATTTGGATGTGGGAGGTAAAACACTGTATGACTTTGAGCTGACACTAGACTGTCTAAAGTAGCTGAAGGCTGGGGACAGGAGAACAGTGAGGCAGGTTAGAAATGCTGCAGCAGAAGTAAGTTGTGAATCCAAGGATAACAGCGCCTGTCCTCAGATCTGATCTCCCTCAAGCTTGCTTTGCTGCATGCAAGGTCAAAGTTAGTAGTCATCTGCCCAAGATTTCTCAAAGGAAGGTTTTCAGACTGATAAGTACTCTGTTTGTAGATCAATAAAAATCCACTACATAAGATTTTATTGCAAAGATGAAAGGTCTTAGAGACTGTGTTCAGAGAAAGAAAATCAGCAGCAGGCTGGGTTTAAGGTTTTCAAATACCTAGGAACTACCACAGTAATCCTAGGTATCAATCCTCTTTTTATTTTAGAACATTTACTGCCAAATAAAGCAAGGCTGTCAAATGGTGAGGATACAAGTTTTGCTGTTGTCACAAGTTAGGAAAGACTAAACCTACTCTATTTCATCTTTGTTCTATTCTGTTGCCCCAGCTATAGGGCTTTAGAGCATCACAGTAATTGTTTTTGTTCCTGTTTTGCCCATGTAAAGGCCCCAAAGTCTCTACTGAAAAATATCAGTAGGCTTCCTTGTTAAGTTTACACGTTGAAGAAATTACTTTTTTTACAAGAATAAGAAAAACAAAAAAACCTGTTGTGGTTTTGTGTAGCAGATAAACTGCTTTAAACCTCTAATTTCCTCAAGCTTACTAGCACAGAAATTGTGTGAACTGTATGCAAGGTCTGATGCCACCCATGTAAATTTTATAGCCCTGTTTGAATACAGTGAAATTAATCTTGATTTATTTTCATACCAGGCATTTAGTTTTACAATCTTTGCAGCAATTTCATCAGATCTTGCTAAAATCAAGAAGTAAGTCAAGGAAGAAGGGACTATGTTGCATTTTCTGTTATAATTGCAAATATAGCAATTACTAGAGACAGAGGGTCATGAATAAATAATTTACTGATGGCTTCTCATCAATACATATTTAAGACCCTTTTAAGATTTGAAGGAAGCAATTGATTTAGACCCAAGTAAGACTTGGCCTCGTTACTACCCTCTGAAATGTGTGCAGTGAACTTCCAACTTTATTCCAATGTGGAAAATGATTAACCACAATTTAAATGCTGTATTTCCTCCATTCCAAACACTTGGGTACAGCTCAACAGCCTCATATAAACAAAGACTTTCTTGTGTTATATCTTTTTCTTAAGGAAGGAAGGAAGGAAGGAAGGAAGGAAGGAAGGAAGAAAGAAAGAAAGAAAGAAAGAAAGAAAGAAAGAAAGAAAGAAAGAAAGAAAGAAAGTAAGTTAGTTTTCTGAAGAAAACTGGGGTGTGGAAATTATTCCTTCCTGTGACAATGATCTGTGACTGTTGCCCTTCCAATGACCCGTCATATTCCCAGGTGAGCTCCTGGGACTCCAGGTGTGTCTGCAGTCCACTGGAAAGAGAAGAAAATGCTTTCACTTGCATTTTGGGTCCAAGCCAGATGGCAGAATGACGTGTGGGTCAGGCATGATGTGGCAGCTAAGTGTCTTGCAGCCATTTACCTACCTCAGCTCCTTGGCCAGTGAGGGACTTGAGGATACAATTAACTCTTTGCTGTTAAAAGTACAACTTAGGCAAGCACTTAGGTGTTCTGTTAATCAGGATTGGATTTCATTACATCTTTGCTAAACTAGTACCTAAGATCTTTTGGTTGCTGTTCATAAGATGTTGTCTATAAGCTATGCAACAGTTCCAGTCCTTGAAGAGTCTTGTCACACTCCTTCCCAAATGACTAAGGGAAGTAACAAATGTCCAGATTTCTCTAGGACTATGATTTTGATCTTTCTTTTTATTTTTATTAGATATTTGCAAGTCTATGTAAATGTATTAAAGCACGGGTCTACACCATAATGATCAGCCCCTAAATATTTAATATGCTCATACTGTAGAAGACATTTATGTTAGTAGAATTACAGTCAATTTTTATTTCAGTACAGACTGTCTAAAAACCAATAGCATGTTGAGGATAGATGTTCATCTTACACTCCATAGATTGCCCCAAACTAATGCCTTAAAGTGAACTGTTTTGACAATGTTACTCTTTCCATCTTCAAAACTCTCTCTGTTTGTCCTCTATTAAATTTACCAGGGAAAAAATCAATACTCTTTTACTCTCCCAATGACCCCTTTGTTACATTAGGAGGAAATGCATGTCCTTCTGGGTACATAAGGGTGTGAGGGGTGTGTGCATTTGAGATTTCAAAACTGCCAAGTGCCAGCTGACTATCATCTGCACCATGTATGCAACCTCTAATTCATCCTTTGAGGAAAGAGCAGCATACCAGTGGCACTGTGAAAATGAGAAATGACAACAGTAGTAACAAGTGTCTTAGTTTGTCTTTACCTGTAGGGCTCTAATGGGCCTCTCCGGTAGCTCTTCATAAAGGAAGCTTAGAAGTTTTCCCACAGACTTTCCCACAACTTCTGCTTTGACTAAGGAAACCCCAAAACTCTTCCCATATCTCATCTCTCTAGCAACGGGTGCCTGCTGCTGTGGTGGAGAGGCAGCTGCTGTGCAGCTTCTTTCTTGTGCTGTCATCTCATGACCAAGGGGGATGTCAAGTGGTGTAACTGAAAATTAGGCTGGGGAAGCAACTGTTGCAGCCTTTACACTTCCCTTTCCTCCACTGCTAAATCTACTCTTTCTGACTCAGCCACAGAGAGAACCTGCCCCTCTCTGTACCTGAGTATGTAAGTACATTTTTTCTGCCTCAATTCAACACAGTGGGCTGTGGAGCATAGAATAAGAAACTTTCAGGCACAGTAATCTTCCCATATATACCCTTTTCTGCATAAGTCAAAACATATGAGTCTTTAGATAAGAAAGCAGAGCCTATTTCGATGTGTTTATGCTGCTATCCACTACTGCAGCTTGGAGAACCCTGATGGATCGTGTACTTGCAAATAATGTTTACTCCATGGAGAAAACTTAAAAAAAATTCTCACCGATTACTATCCATAATGAGGTTACTTTGCCAGCTCTGGGTATAATTAAACTTTTCTTGGTTAAAAAAAAAGACCTGCTGTTTTTGTCTGCTGAGATGACAGTAAGGACATAAAACTGTGGAAATTTACCAGAAAAAATAGTCAGAAGTTCACTCAGCTGGAGACATCAGCAACATGCCAAAACCAAAGGCTGATATCCAGAACTGCTCACTGAATTTAAATAAATAAGACCTCCTAATTTCAAATAATCCATTTAAATATGTGGATCCAGACAACTCTAACAGGCATCTTCCACTGTACTCCATGTCCTTAACTCCTGTTGAGGATAACATCTGCATTTACTCTCTTTATTGAGACAGCTCTTACTCTGCAGCCCAACCCAGACCCACCTGCTGGACCTCCACTAAGGTGGGATTTTGGTGTAGCTGGGGTGTGCCCATTGTATCATACAGGACCACTCAGGATACTTTTTGGCTCATGTGTTGCTGCTCAGAACCTTCTCCTCAACATGTAAGATGCAGGCTATCCGGAAGGTTCCTGTGTGGGTGGAAGGCAAACTAGGCATAGATGTAAACATGGACACCACCTTAAGTGTTAAATAGACACAACTACTGAGACTTGGGGTGCACACTGAGGCGAAGTGAAGAACAGTATTCAGTCCAATGACTACATTTCTAATGAATAAATAATATTTGGCCAGGAAAGGAGAAAAAAGTTTGGCTGATTCTCAAACCTTGATGTTTGGACTAAGGTTCATATTCCTACACCAGTAATTAGAAAGAATGAAGAACAGGCTTTATAACATATGCTGAAACACATTCAACTGAGAGGAGTAAATGGGCTGCTAAGATAGTCAACCAGGTAACTGGGCAGTCAGGTCTAAAGCTGTGGCCTGGGCATGGATTTGAGGCTGGGTATCCTGAGCTCAGCAGTTGCCTTAATAGCATATTGGCTTTCTCAAAGCAAGGAGAAGCATCTCTCTCTCTGGCATTGTGACCAGAAATCCTACCCAACCACAGAAAACTTCCTTATGAAAATTTCATCAAAATTGGCATATTCCCAAGAAAAGTTTCCATTTTAACAAACTGGCATTTTCTAATGATAAACTACGTTTCTGGAAAATACCCAAATGACTCTGCTGCTTGGCACCTGTTTAAGTTGCTAAATATTGAATAAAGTGGTTTACATTACCATGGAACACCATAGCATTTATCATTATATGATACTTGGAGAAAAGGCAGCTATATCAGGAGAGAATTTTTGCTGGGAGTCTCTCTTTTGTAGTACCAAAGAGCTCTCTGGACAGCGATAATCAGACTGTTAAACATGTGAGACTACCACTTAATGATCAAAACCCTCAGGCTTCGGCTGCCCAAGGTGAAGCACTGGCAGCAATGCCTGTGCAAGGTAAATCTGTCTCTTTTTGTGCTGACTTCCACATAACCCTTGACATGTTTTTGTGCAACCCCTTGTGAGGAACTGTGCTAGGGAATTTAAACTGCTTTTAGAAAAAATAACGGTATGTTCCTGTGGAAGCGGATTTGGTCCACCCCAGCTTCACAGACAGTTGTGCCCACACAGCTGATTATGTCCAGCAACAGGTCAGGAACAAATGCAAGTGTGAAAACGGGTAAAACAGTCTTATAGGGGTCCTGGCTGGAGGCAACCAGCAAGTCTATGAAGCAGAAGTCCAATGATAAAAAGCATGATGTTGGTCCTACCTCAAGTAGGACACACAAAGGTATTTGATGTGAAGATCTTTTTCAGCCTCTGCTCGATTAAAAACCCACAAATGTCTACAGAGTCCTTTTTACTGGCTTTGGGAGTTCTGGTCTATGAAGTTATTCTGTTTTCTAGGCTATCAGTAAGAGCCTAACTAAATTATGTTTGCTTTTTGCAAGACAGAAATAGCCAATCCCTGAGGATATTTTCTTGTTTTCTTCAGGGAGCACAAAGATTTTTTACATAGATATAAAGCTCAAAGGTGAGATTCATCCTAATTTTATGTCTTTACATAACTAATGATTGGGCATGATTCATCTCAGTTACCTGAGACGCCTACTTTGGGATGAGACAAAAGCACCCCAGGCAACATTGATTCCATTGATTGCCTCCCTTCTGACCATTACAGATGAAACCTCTTGCAAGTGTTGGAAGTGGAAAACAACACCTCATCATGCTCATGTTAACATGTGTGCCATGGAGCTCCTAAGGAGTTCAAAGGGGTGAGGTATGGATACTCTGAAATGCTTATTTTCTACCTTTTATGCACATGTATACACAAGATCTACTTAAAATACATACATGCAGAAAGTCCATTTTTTCCATAATCTGTAGACTCTCCACTACAAAGGCTCAACTCATTGATGCTTGGCACCCTGTAGGGTCATGTACATGACTGCAAAGTGGATGCTTACTCCTGTTGTGAGTTTTATATCTGCTTAGCACAGCTGTGAATGGACACATTTAGTACAGGGTGGCAGAGAACCAAGTCTTGAAGAGTTTTATTCTCTTTGCCTGCAGATTTTTCTCCCCTCAGTGAACAGCTACAGTTAGGAATTTTCAGCAGCCAATCAAAATGTGTATTTAACCCAATGAAAATCTGAGGAGATAAACATTCTCATTGACAGTAAAATGCGTGACTAACTCAGGGTAGGTCTGACAATTAAGAAATCTTGAGATACATAAATACAGGTGAATTTCCTTCCTCCACTCTCCCATTTCAACAGCTACAAATTAAATGTAAATGGTTATTTGGAAAAAAAATAAATTCCTATGTGACATTTACTGGCTGTAGGGCGGATAGAGGCTAACGTTTCCTATTTATTCCCACAGCATATGGAAGATAAGGAATGACGCAGCAGGACGTAGTGCTGTGGAAAGACCCCCTGCCATTTCCAGCTGGTACCCTGGATCAATGTAAATTTACTGACCTCTCTGCTATGGTTGTTAATGTGACTTCTTGTGATGTGGGCTCCTATTTACTGGAAATGGACTCTTCTCTTCAGGGTGGCATATTCTGTAGCATTAGGACACCCCACCAAGCAAGAAATAAACGAATGGCTCTTCCATAGTTTGTTCTTAGTCTCCCTGCTGGTGGGATAATTATAGTTTTAAATTACTGTTATTACCTTAATGACCTGTTGCTTAGTGAAGAGAATAATGCCAGGAGACTTGTATTGGTATTAGCCAAATGCAAGTTCACCTCAGATGCTGGAGGCTGCAGGGACATGGGTTTAGCCATTGAGAAAGCTCTCACGCTGGTGGACTTTCATGGTGAGCAGGCTACTCATTATGTCGGGAGTTTTTGGGGGCATCCCAAAGTGCAGAAGGTGAAGTCTGGTACATAATATAGGCCTTTTCTGCTCAAATAGGATAAACACTAAATAATTTCTGTGTAAGAACTTTACCACAGAAACCAACAGGATTTAGGGTTGTTGGTAGGGTGGAGATTTTAAAAGAATATTTCTTCTTCGATGTTTTACCAGTATGTTTGAATTTGGGCCAATATTCAGCAGTAAACCAATAAAGTAAGCCCAGAATAGCATGTCTGCAGAGAAGCATGAGGCTGAGAAGATCCTTGTACTCTTCTGTACCGAGGAAGCATCATGGACAGGTAAAAAGCATTACCGAAGGTCATTGAAGAGATGGCAAGGCTGGACATCATGTCACCTGAACTTCAATGTGGCACTTGTCTTACAGCACACAGAGGTCAATAATTGGATTAGTCTTTGTGCCTTGACAGGTTTACTTTCCAATTTTGATATCTATTCCTAGGTGTGATGAACTGTCCCTTGGAAACTCCCATTTCTCTCCACTGACTTCAGAGAGAGGCTAAACAGTTCAGCTGCAGACAACCACATTAATGCTATCCAAAGCTGCATTTAATGTAACAAGCTAGAAGAAGCAGCAGCTCAGGGAGATGGCAACAGGATCTAAGTTAATACTACTAGCACCAACCCTTTGAGAAGACCATACTGCTGCTTCGAAAGGAAACATCGATTTCTCTGCAAGAACTTGATACAGAAAAATGCACCAGTCTTGCAGCTGCAATCTCACAGCAGTTCTTTGCAATGGTATATGGATAATATATCAAATGCAGGAAAGGCTGGAATCTGTGGGGATCCCAGAGGCAAGTTCCAAGTCACTCTCTACCCATCATTTTCTGCAAAAACTCCAAACCAGGCTGGCTTGTTTCCAGTTCGGGATGTGTAGAAGTTGAGTCACTGCTGCCAGGGCTAAGTCTCAACCTGAGGAAAGTTTGTTTGAGAAGTATATCCTTGTTAGCGCCTACTGAAAAACCTCTGCCACAGCAAAAATAAAATCTAATTTCTTCTGGGAGAGCAAGGGTTATACACATGTGGATATTTTTTTGCTTTCTTTGTGACAAGGGAAGGACTACATGGATTTTCCTTGGAAGTCAAGGCAGAAATGTGAAAGTACAAGCATAAACTGAATAGTTCTTCAGTCAAAGGTTCACAGAGAGTGAGTGGAGTACATCCTAAACATATAAATATCAATGAGACCTCTCTAGTATGCCTTGATATGCAGTTGTATGCCATCTATCAAAGGTGTTAAAGAGACATCTAAAGTGAAAAGAAAAACCCTTAAATTCAGTAAAGTAAAAGTCACAGATCAAACCTTATTAACGCCTGTCACTTACAACACCCGCGTCAAAGGAAGAAATTAGCACCCCCTGACACAAATCCCACGTGTACAAAAAGAAAGTAATGCACACGAGAAGGCACAAAAAGGGATGAATATTAAAGCAATCACTCAAAGTGAGGATTCATCTCCGGCTCCTAACTACACATGAAGCAAAAAATAAAATGCCTATAGAGAAATTTTATAGGCAGAAAAGCAGCTGGTTACGCCAGGGACGGGAGTCAAAGTGTGGAAGCTGTGAAGAGCAGATGAAGAAGAACTCGATTGGATCAAATGGGAATGAATAAATATCAGTGAACCAAGAATTATGAATATTTAGATGAGTAATGAGGCTAAACATTGATTTAAAACTAAATGCCCAGAAAGAAGGAAAAACAGTCCTTTTACAGTACCAACAAAGAACAAGAGACTGATGCCAGAGCAGTGACAAATATTGCTGTGACAGAAAAGCCCTACAATACTCTGGTTGGATAGAGATAACAGAGGTAAATAACTTTAAAGTAATGAATTTAAGGAATGTGTGTGTGTGATTTTTCTCTCCTTCAGTACAGGTCAAAGGGACTGGAGTTTGCAATAATGCTGATGGAAATCACAGATTCATAGAACAATAGGGGTTGAAAGTGACCTCTGAAGATCATCTTGTACAACTCCCCCACTAAAGCAGGTTGCACAGGATTGTGATGACCTCCAAGATCATCTATTCCAACCATCCCCCCTACCACCTATATTACTTACTGTGCAATAATGGAAACATGGTGGCATAACTGGAACAACTGGAGTGCTGCAATGGATGGCTATGAACTTTTTAGGAGGGATAGCCAGGAAGGATAGGCAGTGGGGCAGCACTGTCTTTTAGGGACTGTTTTAACTGTCTAACAGTGGTTGATGGTAATGATAGGGTTCAATGCTTAAGGGTAAGAACCATGGTGAAGGTGAACAAGGCAGGTATCATGGTGGGAATCTGTTATAGACAACCCAACCAGGACAGAGAGACAAAATATTCTAGAAGCATCTGGGAAAAGTCTCATGATTGCTAGCCCTTGTTCTCATGAGAGACTTCAACTTACCAGATATCTGCTGGAAATACAGTACAGCAGAAAGGAAACAGTCAAGGAGGTTCCTTGTGGATTGTGTGGAAAAGAACGTCCTGATGCAGCTGGTGAGGGACCAACTAGGGAAGGCAGCTGCTGGATCTGTTGTTCATGAATGGAAAAGAACCTGAGGGTAATATGATGGTTGTAGGCTTTCTTGGGCACAGTGATTATGAAGTGACAGAGTTTGTGATTCTCAGAGAAGTAAGAAGGAGGGTTAGCAGAAGTGCCACCTCGGACTTCCAGAGGACAAATTTTGGCCTGGTTTAGAATCTTCATTGACAGGGTGCCTTGGGAGGCAGTCCTGAAGGGCAAAGGAGTCCAGGAAGTCTAGGCATTCTTCAGAAAGGAAATCTTAAAGGCACAAGAGCTGGCTATCCCCATATTTTGAAAGATGGCAAGAAGACCAGCCTGGCTGAACAAAAAGACACCACTTCCCCTTTATGGCAGTGATGATCAACTCTCTAAAATTGTCCTGATCTCTCAGAGGACCACTCCAGGGTCATCCAACCTCTGGTGGTCATCCCACTTTGATTTGCTTTGTAGCCCCCAACCTAAGCAGAAATCAATCTTCTATTGAGTTTGGGGACATGACAGCCTTTGGGAATCTGCTGTTCTAGCTTATTGTGGCTATAACTGCTGGCAGTCTCTCTCATCAAGGATCCTGGCCATGTGAGGCCAAGGAAGGATGAGCATGTGTGTGTCTATAAAGGGAAGACTGAAACTGTACTTTATGCTGAGGGAGTTACAGATGCTGCAGCCTACTCACTCCCTCTCCCTTCTCCTCTTATACTCCTGCCCTATCAGGAGCTAGAAATACTCCAGAGACTGCAGTAACCTATGCTGGCTGGGAATGGTGCCAAAGTGGCTGTTGGCTGAGAGCTGCTGGAGTCTGCTTCAGCGTGGCCTTTCATACCCTCTGCACAACGCTGGGGGATTAGTACCCCTCTGAGCCCCATTATGCCATCCATCAAAGAGTTCCCCACATGAGAGAATATCTCAGCTGGCCAAGGAGAGCTGGAGGCTGGGCAGCACAAAGAGCTTCGTTCACTCCCCAGTGTAGGCTCTTGATTTTTAGCCTCACTGACTGCATATATACAGTGTGAAACACTCAAAGTGACTACTTCCTGGGATTAGGAATTAAAACAAACATGTAAACAGAGAAGTGATGTTAGCCTGCTTCTGCCCTAATATTAAAAACAGTTTTATGACCTGAAAATTATACGCCAACTGATTTTGGCAGTGTGCTCTCAACTAATCTACTCCGCACATACATGCATCTGTCTTCTTACTTACAGCATTAGCTGTCGCCATGGGACTCTCTTTTTATTTTCTTCAACAGATTTTTAGTGGGTTCTTCAGCCCTAAAAATAAACAAGCTCTCCTGGGGTATATGTTTGTCTCCTTAGCTCCCATGTGCTGGCTGCTTCATGATTCCTGCTGGCTGTATAGAGATTGATATCTCAGAGCTCTGTACAGACCTGACGTGTGGCAGAGTAGAAGCCAACAGACAAAGTTGCTGGGTACCTGCAGCAAAGGGAATACTGTCTTCCACAGAAACACAGGGACTGACCTTGCTTATCCTCTTGCATTTTATACCAACATGTCCAGTCTGTTGTGCAGTACAGAGCCTCTACACTGGAATTCTGACAGTCGTGGTCTCAGGACCAGCTCTATTGCAAAATATGGTGAAAAATAAGCTCGTTAGATTAATTTTGTGTGCACCTGTCTTAAATATGGAAATTGATTCCTTTTTGCATGCAACTTCAGATCCCTCAGACTGTCAAGCCCATTGGGCCTGCAGTACTCAAAGCATTAGGAAACAGACAATAAGCTCTACTTCACCATCTGAGCCCAGTTAATAGATTTAGGAGATTTAATTTTTTTAATTACTGCTCTTGGACAGTTGACCTGCATGAAGAAATCTGAATCACAGAATCACAAAAAAAGTCTAGGCTGGAAGAGACCTCTGGATACCATCTAATCCAACCTTCTGTTGAAAGCAGGTTTTAGATTAGATTATTCAGGGCCTTGTCAAGCCAAGCCTTGAGTATATCCAGAGAGGAAGACTCCGCTGCTTCTTTGGTCAACCTGTTCCAATGTTTAATTCATCTCACGTTGAAGCATATTTTTATACCCAGGTGGAATTTCTCTTTAAGCCAGTTGTGCCTATTGCCCCTTCCTCTGTCACTGTGCATCCTTGTGAAGAAAGCACCTTCATCTTCTGTATAACTACCTTTATTGTGATTAGATTCACCCTAGCCTTCCTGAGGCTGAACAAACTAATTTCCTTCAGCCTTTTTTCATATGCCAAGTTCTCCTACCCTCTGATCACCTTGGGGGGCCTGGACTGTCTCAGACTTTTTATCAACTCAAAGATAATAGGCATTTGTCTTCACTTCCATACTCATCTTGGCACTTACTGGCCACGTTGGGTGAGGCACAAAACAAAGCCATGCATGAATATGTTGCAGAAAATGACCTGTCTCCTCCTTTAGCAAGCCCGAGGCATTTTTGCAACAGTGCTGTAGGAAGCTTCACTGGCTGCAGAGCCTGCTGTAAGTCTGTAGTGGATCAATCCCATACTCAGGTCTCTGTGGCTGCCAGGCTAGCACACGGTTCATCTGTGCTAAGCATACTTACAGACACACATGGACACGTAAAGTCCCTCTCTCAGAAAGCTGGTTTAACTGATCTGTTTGGAATGTTTGGGCCATATGGTTCTGATTATTTATGTAGATAAGCATGTGTATTTTTCTCTGCCTAAAAATAACCAGACTGAGGAAAGGAAGATGCTTTTGTGTAAATTATTTAAAAATAGGATAACTGCTAATCCCTTGAGAAAACCCTCACTAGCGTTGCACGCAGTGCCAGGAAGCCCCAGAGATGTCAGGACATGGGGCTGGGCAGCTCAACAACCACATCCTTTTACATCCCTCATCATGGCCACCCTGGCTCCTCTCTCTTGTGTTATTGCACATTCCTACAGAACAGCTGATGAAAGGCAGCTGCGGGGCAAATATAATTTGTGGCCTCCTGTGTTGTGGCTCCTTTTCTCCCTCTAAACTCCTAGTTTTCAACAATCCCCCTTAAAGTCTTATGGAATGAGGCTCTAATGAGGCTGGAAAGCTGAATGCTAACATCTGTGGCTGTTCAAGTCTTATGTTGCCATGACGGAGGTGGGTCTAAATTGCCTAACAGCCTCAGGTAGGGTGAGCAGTGGGAATGGACATGGTGAAGAAACTCAGATCTAAGCTGGATGGGTCTTTCTCAGGTCTAAATTGAGTTGGATGAAGGACCTCCACATATGCTTCAAGAACATGCACTGTTCTCGTCTTCTGCTCCTCCTTCGTTGTGTGGTTTGAGGCTGGTGTCTTAGGTGGGGCAAAGATTTTTCCCACAGCTCCATGCAGCCACCATATTCCCCCTCCATCTATCCCATCCTTGGCTGGCTATGCTGCATCTTCTAGGGTATAAGCACAGAAGGCACCTAGGCCACGGTTGCCTTTTAACTGGGGATGTTTGTTGTTCTTGGCTGTTGGCTGTCCTAGAAACTGTGTCCTTCAACTGTACCTGTGCCTACTTGAAGGATTTCATGAGGTTAAGCACACTAACACCTGACAAGGTCTCAGATGCAAGCGTGAACATGATGCAAAATGTGCTTACTGCTCACTCTAGTACAAATAAACAAACAATTAGACTTCGAATTTCTCCTCAGTTACAGCATCATTCCTTGTGACATTCTTCATGGAACAGTGATGCCTTTTTGCTGATGCTGAGCAAAAAATCCCCTTTACAAGATTTATATTTATATAGAGTTCTTTCTAACAAGGACTTTCTATGACACGATTCATAACCTTTCTTCACTCCCTTCCATCCCCAGTCTCATCCTGTAAGAAAGTGTTTCTTGAGGGTGAAATTGTGAGGGGACCAGCTATTTCTGTCTCCCTGACATTTCTCATTATATTCTTCCACATTCCCCTAAACAATTTGTTTCTGACTGCCAGCATTGCACAATCTCTTTCATAACAGTGGAGGAGATCAGATGTTTAGCTGAGCTTTGCATCACTTATTTGGATGTTAACAGGGCAGAGAATTGTTGTTTATTATTATTAATATTATTAAGATTTTCTGATGTTGCTGTGGGAATGTGAAAATTCATGATCTGCATCCCTATGGTGTTGCTGTGGTAGACCACCGATTCATGCTAGCTTCCCTTAGTTTCACTGAAGATTTCTGTCCCACCCAGGGCTTCAGATCCTACATGTTTTTGTGGCTCTCACTGCTGCACTCTTGGAGCACCTCCCCATTTCGTGCTCCCAACACTTTTGTGATGCTGGGAAATACGTTTTATGAACATGCTGCACATGGGAACCTAAAACATAAGTAGATCATGTAATTTGTCTTCAATTCCACATTGAATGTCTGTGGGAGGTCAAAAGCTTAGCTCAAATTCCCCCCTTTGGAAGCAAATGGCCTCACCGCTGGATGACCTCTTCATCGCCACAGCTACCTCCTTCAAGCCTACAGGGACCTCATCTTTTGCTTCTGTTTCTCAATCAGTGCTTTCAGAACAGAGCTCAGGCTTGGAGCTTTGCTTTGGGCTGCATTACAGAGCACAGAACTGGCACTCAGTTAAGGAGATGACTGCCAAGCCTCTCAGCAGCCAGGTGGATGCCAGCCAACCCCAGCCACGTGGTACCCTCTTACCGCACTTTGGGAGCTGGGAGGGGGATTTAGTCTTCCCACCTTACCTTCAGGGACCCAGAAAGATGGTGTTGATTTCGTTCATGTCTATTGGGAGACCAAATCCCCTTGTGCATCCTGTCAGGTCTCCCTGGGTTCAGCAGATGAACTGCTGTACCGTACCACTGGGATATGTACCTACATAATAATGTGGTACCCAGAAGTTTTGAGATAAAAACCTCAGACTATTGCTCAATCTATGTTAAAAGATAGCAAGAATTGTTGAGTCTGTATGTCCTGCTCATAAAAAACAGGGTGACAAGGGGAAACTGTTCCACTGGCCACCTTCTCCTGTGATAAATTCCTGATAGGTGGTTGGAAAAAGAGTTTTCTTCTCTGCTGAATGACAGGTAGACTCTGTTTTCATGCTAATGGCAGAACTGGTGCTATTGTTTCAAATTGTCCAAGGGTATACACTAATTAATAGCAACAGTGAGTTCCAGAGATCCACCTCTCAGCCCTCACTCATTTCCCCAACACAAAGAATGTCACTGGAAGTTCTCCTGGGACAGTTTAAAAAGTCACAAACAAAACAAAGCCTTTGAAACAATATGTTCCAGAGATATGTTCAGTGTCACAAGGGGCAAGCATTTCTTTGGTAGTCTAGCTGAGAGTCATTCTGGAGTTAAAGACTATCACCAAAAAAAGGATACTTGTTTTAGATGACCTCCTAGTTACCTTCTTCCATCATGAGCAATTGCTAACTATCAGAAATTATACTTTTTAGTTGTTGAGGTTGATTTCAAGGGTTGAGTAAGGAATTTTCCTCCAGGCAAAGAAAGGTAGCTGGAGATTTACACATATTTTCAGTGGAAGTACACTAAATCCGTATGTCTACATTAGGAATAAATCTCTGTTGGTTTTGGACATGAAAATAATAAAGTTAAGCTTTTTGTTTTACAAAAAAATAAAGTCTAATGGAAGGAAATCAGTCCACAGAGCCAATTTTGGATTTTCTTCTACATTTTTTTTTAGATTTAAAATCTTTGAAAGGTAGGTTAAGTCTATCCTACAGGGGATGAAAAATCTGAAAAATTCTTATTCCACTTCCAACTAACTGGGAGAAAATAGGGCTGTCTTGTTTCAGGTTTGCACCCAACATATTTCCCAAATTTTGGGTGGGTTTTTTTTAATATAATTTGGGACACTTTTCTTGCTTGAATTTATTTCTTTATAGAAGTAATAAAGCCTATGACTAGGTTCAAAAGTAGTCTTGGATCCTGCTGTCCCCAGAGAAGCCTACTTAGCTTTACTTAAAAACTTCTCTTTAAAGACTAGTCAACTGCAGGGTCTGCAGGCTGGGAAGAAAATACATGCAGAAGGATTTTTCAGAAAGTACACCAACAAGTCAAGTTGGAGCTGAATTTAAATTCTGTGAAATGAAGATTCAGACCAATAGAAATGTTTCCATATTTAAGCATTCCAATGAAAACAATTTTGATTGGAATTATTCCCTTGTTGGGTTTGTAAGCCAAACACTGCATCAGTTTGCTAGAAAAGAAGAGCTAGATTTGTTAGCTTCCAGTAAGTTTCACAGTCTGTTTTCATTCTTTATGTGAAGTAAAAAAAAAGTAAGTACAGAATGACAAAAATTGAAATGCAAATTAAGTTTTAAAAATTATTTGCTGTGAGCAATGTGGAAATGTAAATGCACTGAAAAATATGATCTCAGGGCTGAACATTTTTCCCTGCTTGATTTCAAATCAGAGAGGAATTTCTGTACTTTTCAACTGCATTTTACAGCTGATGTTTTCAATGCTCTCCCAGGTGGATAATACAAAGGAGTGTTAATTATTTAACGATGTGTACAGGCAGTCCATGGGAATGGGCAGAGTGGGAAATAAGCAAGATGAGTAGAAAGGAACAGAAAGAACAACCTAATGTAAATAATGAAACTTGTAAAGCTCTGTCCTAAAAAACATTCAGGATTACCATAGCAACAGAAGACAGGAGCATGGCATGGGCAGCATCTCTATCCTCCTCAAAGACAGCTGCTGCTGGAGGGAAGTGAGCTTCTGAGATGAGCTTTGCAGATGGTTTTTTTGGGATCCTTTTCCTAAGAGGTTAGAATCTGTTCCCTCAGTTTTAGATGCCTTCCAGGAGATACATAAACATCCCTTCTGGCACTCAGTCCTTTTCATTGGTAGAACTTGGACCCTACCCAGTGACTGCTTCCTGGAAAAGTACCATCAATGCCAGTCCTGATGAAGAATCTTTCGTACCTATTCCGGGATTAAAGCCAAAAGAGAACTTCATACGTGCAGTTGCTGTAATTAGACCATAAATTTCATACCAATGCCCTCTCTCAGACCCTTGACTATAGCTAAACTAGAACTTGGAAGACCAAATCACAGACTACTGGAGAAGGTAAGGTTACAGCAATGCTACAAGACCCTACAGTGGTAGGAATTGTTTTTAGGAATTGCATCAAGATGTTACTTGAGTGTCTACATTGGTCTTGACAGCCAGTTCTGTAGATAACACTGTAAGCCACCATGGTACTGAAGGAATTTCCATTAAAACAATCCTAAATGTTAGTGAAGCTTCCAGTGAAATTTCCAGGGACTGGGTTTTTGTCTTCGGTGGAAGCAAGTCTAGATTTTTATTGCTTCGTAGCATTTTTTCATACATGTTGGAGAATTAAGTAATTCATATGCCAAGTTGAAATAATAAATAATCTTTGAGGAGGGCTTAAGAAAAGATGGATCATTATAGCTTATTATAAAGCTCCTCTTATAGCAAGGCCTTGGGGTTCAGTGCCATAACATAGTAAAGCCAGTGAAACTGTCATTAAACTCTGCTTCCCCAGCCCCTTGAAATTCAGATGGGAAAAATGCAGGAAGGGGATATGATTCAAATGGTGATGGGAGGGAATGGTAATAACACAGAGTCAAAGAGAGGTCATTCTGAAACATACCTTGGGGACAGCAGGTGGGGTCATAAATTATCTGTATATACTTCTTCAAGGCAGGGCAAAAGAGACACTAAGGAATTCCAAGGAAGAGTAAATTGCACATAGCAGACCCTGCCATGCAATAACCTGCTGATTTAAGGTCCAGTCTTGGAGGTGCTCCATGCACAAAATGTCTACAGATGACTGAAGAAACAGGACCAGACTTGTTCTTGCACTGCTGCCCGTTCCCTACGCTGTGACTTTTCCAGCATAATGCATTGATCTAACAGTGACTAAGGTGGATCGCCCTGGCTGATGAAAGGCATTGAAACACAACATACCCTTGGAGGAGTTTTGAATCCATCTTGCCTTCCATATGTACACTGAAATAGTTACAGTGCCTCGAACCTATTTAGTGGCCCATGACTGTCAATCTGACCTCCTCTTGTAGAAAATGGCCCTTGGGGAACTGCAGTAGTCTGCCCTCCCTTTTTATCCAGGCAGTAGGGGATTTCATCTCTTTCATTCCCTTATCACAGAATCACAGAATGGTTTGAGTTGAAAGGGACCTCAAAGATCATCCAGCCATGGGCAGGGACAAATGCAATTTGTCCTCTCATCCTGTCTCCAGCCCTCTGATCCTCCAACTCTCTCATCCTGTCTCCAGCCCTCTGATCATCATTGTGGCCCTCCTCTGGACTCAATTGCCACAACAGCACAATATCTTTCTTGTACTATGGACCCCAAGAGTTGGATGCAGTACTCCAGGTGAGGTCTCACCAAAGCAGAATAGAGGGGCAGAATCACCTCCCAGGTAGATGACATCAGTCATTCTTCCCTTATCCAGCAGTGCTATAACCCCATTGTAGAATGCCACCAAATTTGTGAGGCACGATTTCTCCCTAGTGAGACCATGTTGGATGTTACCAGTCACATCCTTTTCCATGTACCTGATCACAGTTTCCATGAGGATCTGTTCAATGACCTTGACAGACACAAAGGTGAGATTGACTGGCCTGTAGTTTGCCAGTTTAAAAATGGGGGTTGAATTTCTCCTTTTCCAGTCAGTGGAACTTCACCAGACTGCAATTTCTCCAACATGACAGAATGGCTTGGCAATTTCAACTGCCAGTTTCCTCAGGACCTGTGGATGCCTCTCATCAGGTCTCATGGACTTGTGCACCTTCAGGTTCCTTAAAGGTTCTCCTACAGTGGGTAGTTCTTCATTCTCCCAGCACCTGCCTTTGTCTTAGAGGGTAACTCAAGGGATCAAGGTTTTGAGGTATAGTAAAACACACTCTGCCATCCTGCGTCCTCATCCTGACAGAGAGGAGCGCAGAAGCAAGATGGTTCAGACACTTACAAAGATGTAAGATTGTAGTAGCCTGATGTTTTCACCCAAGACTCAGAAAGACTTGGTGATGCGCACAGATGGTCTTACTACCGCTAATTTCATCCTCCTCCATTATTGTATAAACTAGATATTGAAAATCGATGTATGAATTGCACCACTTTGAAAATTGTGTGGAGAATCCCCTGAACAATCAAGAGAAACCCAATCCAACATCAATCACTGGTGAACAGGCAGTTTTATGACTGCAGTCTTAAGGCTTTGGAACAAAAGAAAATGTTGTACTTGTAGCAGTTGCTGCAGTTGAATGTTAATCACCACAGACTGTGAAGTTTTGTTGACATTTTCAGGATCTGAAATTACATTATTTAGATTCTATATTTCCTATTCCTCACCTCAAAAGTCCATATTTTAGAAGCTGATCTCTGTTTGTGACATTTAAATGATCTGCAGTTCACACAAAAGAATGGGGGACTCATTAGACACCTTTTAACATCACTTTTTTGTTAGGAAGTTTAACTGTGCACTTCCTCCTTTGATCCTGTATCCATATGCTGAAAATGTATGAAGTTTTGTGTATGCAAGGATGATCCAATTGAATTTTAAATGGGAATCAGAGTGTTTTTCCATTCCTTCTCTCCCAGTGTATGTTGTTTATATAGATGCCACGGCATACTCAAATATAATCTTCTACTTGATAACATTTACAAAATACTTTTCTCCTGAACTGAGGGAAAGTGGGTAATTTGCCTGTCTGGATTTTTGTAAATAGCAAATTTTATAGTGAAATGAGCTCAGCTAACCTTCACTAAGGATTACATTTTTGCTTTACTTCTGAAATATCAGTAGGGTGCTTTAGTTCTCTTTGAAAGAAAGAGACTATTTAACGTTTTTTGTCCAGTCTCTTCCTGTTGAAGGATGTAAAAGGTTATGGAAAGAAGTAAGATCTCTTTAATGAGTAGATTTTACATAGGCATTAATGGGAGAAAAATAAGTGGTTTTGCTTTCTAGATTCAATTTAAATTCCCTATCAAGGGTTGGTAGAGAAATCAATGGTCATGACATGCTTTGGATATTCCTGTCTGAAGGGGAAGAGTCTTTGCCTATAAGGTATAGAAGAATTATGGTCCTGAGGAACAGCTCTTCATCTTCATATGTGTCAGGGGTAGAGATGACTTCTCTTATATCCACGTCCTAGTAATAGCACAGCACATCCTCTCACAAAAATGGAGGTTGCATCACAAGGGCAGGGAGTAAGAAACAGCTTCAAAACACGTCTCAGTGTGGGTAGAGAACAACAGATAAGATCTAACTGGAGTAAAAGTTGAAACAAATGGCAAAGAATAAAACTTCTCTCCAACTCAAGCTGGGAAACCAATAAAGTAGTTGGGTCTGGCCTAAAGAGGATACAAATCTTAGGAACATTGTCAAAGTCTCTGGCAAGAGGAAGAGTAGAATAATGCAGAAACTTTCCAGAAGAAATAGGGGAAGCTTTTACTAAATGCGGACAAGATGCTGAGAATGGAGGTACATTCCTTCAGCAGTGAACTGCACTGGAACTGGTGAGATCATAGGAAGCATCATTGCAGAGATCCTGGGAGACATTCCAAAAGGGAGGAGAATTGTGTCTCAGTAGCAGAGAATCAAGATGCTGGGGAGGATAGGTGAGCCATGTAATGATAATCTCTAAGGTTCTGTAATCTTGGAAGCGAAAGGATAAATCATCACCACTCATGTTATCACTATGGGGCCATATGTGATTTCAGGTCAGAGACAATCCCTGAATACTCACAGACTTGAAATACTAAAGTGTAAGAAATTTGGCAGCTACCATTTCTGACTCGCTTTTTTTGGATAACACAACTGTCTTCTCCTTCAACATTTGTTTGCAATGTGGGAACACAAGTGACAAATCTTAACTAATACTTTAAATTGGTTATCTGAATGCTCCTGATTGTCCATAAAATCATGATTCTCCAAACACAAAAAAGTTGAGTTTTGGTTGGTTTAAAAAAAAACCCCTGTTGAAAAAGCACATGTGAAACATAAACATTTCCTAATTAGAAATATCAGGAAAGAAGTAAGAGGTAACAACCATGAATATAAGGTGCAAGTTTTAAAATGTAAGTAATAGATAGAAAATCTAAAGAATCAGTAAAATAGCAACAATTGATGGGATTACAAATTATAAGAACAAACATTTTAGGGGACAAAAAGAAGCCAAGGTCAGGTGTAAGAAATCTTCTGGCTACAGATGTAAAATCATATAATAAGTAAGCATAAAATAAATAGTAATGCAAAAATCTTCAGTAGATATTCTGCTCTGCATTTGAAGGACAAAAACAAAGATGAAAACTCCATCCCAGGTGATTATACAGATGAAAAGAGTATTTACTATCCATATCAAAAGAATTATGAAGCAGCTTTTAATACTAGACTTCTTCAAATGAATAAATCAAGAAAATAATTTACATTTAAAAGTTGAGAAAGGCTGAGGTGAAAATTACCCCTAACCCTCTGTGATTCATCCTGGTAAATAGGGCAACACAATATCATCATACAATCCTGTTGTGATTCCTATAGGTAGAGAGAAAAGGGATCAACCAGAGATCAGTCAGCCTGATGCTCGTTATGGGCCAGAGTGGGTCAATGAATTCAGGGCTCTGTCAATGGAGAGTTAGAGCTTAAGAAGGTAATTAATGCCAGGCAATATAGTTTTAATGGAAGGTACATATTGTTAAACAAGTCTGTTATGTCTTTTTGATAAGATTAAAGTTTTGGATGATTAAGACAGCTGTGCTGAGGTGGTACCTTTGGATTTCTCTGAGGCACTTCACTTAATACTGACTGGCACACTGATTAAAATCTTGGATTAAAAGGAATCATCAGGGCACAAAATAGATGGATGGAAAAAGTGGATCACTGGCTGACATGAAATAGAGTTGTTAAGGTAGCTTTCCTGAGTGAGGTCATCAGCACAGGTTTTGTCTGGACATTGGCTTATAGTCTGATACTATATGATGTTTTCATCACTGATGTAGCAGGTGACAATAAATATTTTCTGGTTAACACGTCATGAAAAGGATGATTGGAAGTGTCTGCTTTTTTAAATGGCACCCAGAAAATTGAGTCTCAAAAGGCCTAATCAAGGTAAAAGGAAAGGAAGGAAAGAAGACGTGTCCACAGGGGAAGAAGTACCAGAGCAGAAGTACCAGAGCAGCTCCCCTTGGTGACTGACCTACAGCAGATCTCAGTGCACAGGGGTTTTCCTCAGGAAGGGTAATGCTGGGGAAGCAGAGAGTCCTGCCAGGAGTTAGCAGCTCTGGTGGGAGGTTCTGAGGAGGCCTGGGCACTGCCAGAGCCATGGCAGTCATCCCCACACTTAGAAAAGACAGCCCAGGGAGTGCGACTGGCCAGGAGCACCGTGACCAGGATGGGCAAACAGGGTGTGACATGTCAGGGAGACTTAAAGCATACATAACCCATCAACCAGGTGCAGTTCTGTGACAGGTCAAGGTCACCCATCCTACCCGACATTCCTTTGAGAGGGCAGATCTGACTGAGGGGTCTGCTCCACCTGCCACAGTGGTGCCAGTGTCTCCATCCAGACGGAGCTGCTAAAGGGAGAGGCTGCAGTGCAGATGTCAGGCTGCAGGATGTGCCCAGGCTTTTCCCCTGGGGCAGAGACAGGCAGCAGAGCTACCTTCAAAAGTCATGCCCAGGGGAAGGATCTTCTGTAGCAGGTGGCTGAGCTGCAGGAGATGGTGGGAAGGCTGCATAACATCAGGGAAGCTGAGAGGGAGTTAGATAACTGGTTCCAAGCACAGTTTGCAGTGGACCCACAGTCCGTGGCCAGTCAGCAATAAACTCCCCCTCCAGCACACACAAAAAGGAGGGGCCCAGTAACGCAGCAGAATGGAAACTTGATATGGCAAATACAAGTGGGAGGAAGGCACTTCTTCCAAAGTCTGAGGTTTCCTTGCACAAATGCCTCATTGCTCTCCAGATTGAAGGGGAAAGACTCATCACATCAGGAGAAATGCTGGAGTAAAGGCAGCCCAACCTGCCAGGAGGCCTGCATGTATGAACAGGGAGTTCCTGCACAAACTCCAACACAAAAAGGAAGCCTACAGAGGGTGGAAGCAAGGACAGGTAGCCTGGCAGGAATACAGAGAAACTGTCTGAGCAGCCAGGGATGAGGTTAGGAAAGCTAAAGCCCTGATAGAATTAAATCTAGCTAGGGAAGTCAAAGACAAGAAAAGAAGTTTCTATAGGTGGTTCATTAGAAAGTATTGCATCCAGTTCTGGTGACCATCCTTCCGGACAGATATGGAAATAACAGAAAAAGTCCAGAAGAGGGACTGGGAGCTAGGAAATGAGTCTTTCTTCAGAAGGATTAAAGAGCCAGCAGTGTGCCCTGGTGGCTAAGAGAGCCAATGGGATCCTGGGATGCGTCAGGAAGAGTGTGGTCAGCAGGTCTAAGGAGGTGATCCTCCCCCTCTACTCTGCCCTGGTCAGGCCCCACCTGGAGTATTGTGTCCAGTTCTGGGCTCCCTGGTATAAAAAGGACAGGGATCTCCTGGGGAGAGTCCAGAGAAGGGCTACGAAGATGATTAAGGGCCTGGAGCATCTCCCCTATGAGGAAAGGCTGAGTGAGCTGGGACTGTTCAGCCTTGAGAAGAGAAGACTAAGGCGGGACCTAATTAATGTTTATAATTATCTTAAGCAGGGGATGCAGGGGGAATCAGCCAGCCCCTTTTCAGTGGTCTGTGGAGACAGGACAAGGGGCAATGGCTGCAAGTTGGAGCACAGGAAGTTCCACACCAACATGCGGAAAAACTTTTTCACAGTGAGGGTGACAGAGCCCTGGGACAGGCTGCCCAGGGAGGTGGTGGAGTCTCCTTCTCTGGAGATATTCAAGACCCGTCTGGATGCCTATCTCAGTGAAATGTCCTAGGGAGCCTGCTTTGGCAGGAGGTTGGACCCGATGATCTCTCGAGGTCCCTTCCAACCCCTACAATTCTATGATTCTATGATTACAATCTGTTCAGGTTACTCAAATGAGGGATTTTTGCTGTGTCCCTGGAGATCGTTAATAAAAGGCATCAAATACATCAGCAGTTTAGGTAAAACTGATTCATTCCTGAAACAAGATGGACTAAGAGACCTCTTAGACTCCCTTCCAGCCTTGTCCTCTACTATATTGTGACATGATGGGTTATAAATTAGAAAAAAAAGGTCTATGTCCTTGTTGGGAGATTAATTAAACATTGAAGCAGCTACCAGCAAAGGTGCTGAACTCGACCTTGCTTGAAGTCTTTACAAGGAGATTAGTTATCTCTATTAAACATATGCTTAGTCCAGGTTTTTTTGAAGAATGCAATGGCCCATGACACCCTGCAGGATCCTGGTAGTCCAACGCCTTCTGGCCTTACAACCTGACTGTTAATTTACGGAACAGGAATATTTCTGTCAACATATCTTTGCTACTTACACATCCATGATTGACTTTTTAGGTAATACATGATCGTCTCACTGTCTTCTACTATTTTTATATTTATGATCCTCAGGTTAAGTCTTTCCATGGTGCTTCCTAAATATACAGCACTAGCTTCACGAAGTTACTTTTGAAACTATAAATCTGAACATTTCTGGAAGCTGAGGTAATTTAAAAAGCCTGGCGGTGCGGCAAAACTTTTAGCTGTATCTTCAGGTTGCTCTGTGTATCCCCTGAAGTCTTGGCCACATCTCAACTACTTCCCTCTGTCACCCTTCCTGTCTGGCTTGGGGCTCCTTGTAAGGCAGTGCACTTTCCTTCCAAAATGTTTGTGCCAGGGAAATCTTGCTACTGCTAGATGATTTAAATTATTTTGGACCTATTATTTGATAAAATATAGAACATAATATTAGAATCCTCCTTATTTAACTGAAAGGTGAATAGAGTAGTGGTTTGGGTATAGGCACAGGGCTCAGCTCTGTGCTGTGAGGACAATGAGGAGCTGCAGCCAAACTACTGCTCTACATCCTGAAGTTTCTCCCTGTCCCTGTGGTGGGCTGCCACAAAGAACCCCTCCCAGCAGTTCTGGTTTCCCATTTCTTGCACCCATTTCTGCAACAGTGGCATATCTCTGACACAGCAAGAAATGCCAGTTGTCTTTGGTAAAATTCCAAGTAATTCAGTGTCTTGGAAGAAAATGCATACGCCTTTACTTCTGCGCAGTCATGTAATTATTACAATAAAATCTTGTTTCATAGCTAGAGTTTACTACATTACTTACAGTTTATAAATCAGGTTGGAGGTAAAGTGCACACTTCTGTTACATTGCAGAACCTAGTGATGAGAAGTATTCTTACAGTCTAGTTCCAAGAAATAGTTGTCTGATTTTGGTTTGTTTGGAAATATCTCAATCCTAAATTATTATTTTTTGCCTCAATAAATTGTCTCTTCTTGTGTTTTTTTTTTCATGTGATACCCCAATAAGTGCCATTCTGTAATAATTTAGAAATATGGCAAGCCTGGACTGTAGCACTGAGAAAAACTTAGGGCAGGTTTGGATAATGTCACAAATTATGATGTGGAGAACACAATAAACAAAATTCACTCTTTCTGCAGGCAGTTTTGCATGTTCCCTAGTAGAAACTCCTGCGACTGAAATATTACTGTGGGTACCAGCACTGATTTATGGAACCGGCAGGCTGGGAGGGACCATATTCTTTCCAACACAGCTCCACTCGATTCTTCTGACTCAGTGAGAAAAGCCAGAACTATTTTATTATCATCAGTCTTTTGCCTCTTTTTTTTGTTCTTGTATAACATTTTTCCCCTTAGCAAACAGAAGACACAGAACAAGGCTGCTCAGTTAGTAAAGGTTTTTTTTTAAAGAATGGATGCTGTCAAATTAGTGTGCATGCTCATTTTGTTTTCTGAATTCATTATTAGGTCTCTAAAGGCAACTTCTGATTTATTGCTCCAGGAAAAAGTATTAGAACTATTAAGGCTCATGGTGGCTGGTCTCCTGCTGATAATGTTTCTATTGTAAACATCTTAAGAAAAGTTGATAACTTTGCACATACTACAAAACTCATTCCAACTGATTTCAGTGGGAGCAGGGTAGCATCAGTTGATTCCTACTGATTTCGGTGGGATGTTAGGAGCCATCTAATTAGGTATTAGAAACGTAAATACTTTGTTATAGCAGGGGCTTAGGGAGTAATAAGATGGATTTCTGTTATAAGCTAGGAGCTCATCAGCAGGAAATAGCTAAGGAAAGGAAAGACTTGTGTGTAACAGTCAGATAAAAGCTGAGCATGAGCCACAAAAATGATACAGCTGTGAAGAAGGCAAAGGCAGTCCTGGAGTGTCTCAAGGAAAGTATTTCCAGCAGGAAAGCATTAAATTCTGCTGCATACTGCACAGTTCTCATCACCTGTTTGAAAAGGAAGATGAGTTTATACAGCAGCAATCACAGAGAAAGGCCATGGCAGTGACGAGGGAAGGGGGAGTTCATAATTTGAAAAAGAGTCTAACTGAGCTAGGGGCTTGTCTGGTCTCACAGAAGGAAGAGTGAGAAGGGATGTGGCTGTTGGCTATAAATACACCAACAGGTGAACTCCAGGGGAAGATCAGAATGAATTAATTTGAGGGATACAACTAGGACACTTAGGTACCAACCACTTATGGATAAATCTGGGCTAGAAGTTAGAAGAATACTTCTAATTGTTGCTGCAGAGACAGTTGAAAGACCCTCCAGTAGTGTAATGAGGACAAAAATCTCTCCTACTCTCATGCACAAAATCACAGAATCACTAGGTTGGAACCGACCTTTAAGATCATCGAGTCCAACAGTTCCTGTCCTATGCTAAACCATATCCCTAAGTACCTCATCTACATGTCTTTTAAATACATGCATGGTTAGTGACTCAACCACTTTCCTGGGCAGCCTGTTCCACATCCCAACAACTCTTTCAGTGAAGAACTTTTTCCTAACATCTAATCTGAACCTGCCCTGGCACAGCTTGAGTCTATTCCCCCTTGTCCTATCATCTATTGCATGGGTGAAGTGACCAACTTACTCTTTTAAGTTGAAACGTGATCATCTTATAAATCATGGCATGATAGGTGGCAGCTGGGGATGAGAATTGGCCCAGGAGATCCTTCCAGTCTCCTGTTCCTATGGGATGTTCAGGATTGTGTAAACACAGGATTGTTCTCCTCTGTGTTTTAGGGAGGCAGGGATTTCCAGTGTGGGCTAATTCCTGCCAACATGTTGTATGTGACAAGAAGACCTGGAGTCACAGCAAAGCCTGTCCCTGTCTCCAGTATGCCCAGTCCAGGGAGATCTCCAGGTTTTCTAGGATACAGAGCCATTCCTGAGGATGACTAAGGAAAGCTCAGGAATGTAAATAGAGTCCAGTGTTGTTTTTGATAGTCTCAAAACACAAGAAGTAGCACAAATAAATGGAAAATGAGGATGAAGCCATTTCTTTCACAAAAGATGGAGAAATCGAAGTCTGTCCTGTGTATCACTGTGGGATTATTTATCTTGTAAAAAACTGGTGTTTTCTCTCACTATTCATTACTGCCTGTTCCTGAAATAAATACCAAATCTGGATCCCAAAGTGATATAAAACTGTGTGCATGGAAACGGTCCCATGGCTATCATTCTGACCTGCTGATTTTTGTTCTGTCATTTTGGGAACATGTCACAGAGTGATCAGGTCAACCCTGGCTCCCAGGCTAGCTTGCTCAGCTTGAGAGACCCATGTGTGTGTTCCCAGAGGGATGCTGCTTATATATTTAACAAGCTGAATATAGCTTGTGAAATCTCATCATTTCCACTGAGCTTTACAGTGCTTAGAGTTGTGCAACTAAGGAGGTGCCTGTCAAATGAGGCTTTAGGCAGATTTGCTAATGACCTTGAGATGGACAGTACTAGACCAGCACTGAATGAACAACATTTTCCATTTCAACATGTTTCACTTTGCAAAGTAGAGCTCTGCTATGACCTCCTGGTTAAAGAGAGTCAAGCACAGTGGTACCTGCATGACGGTATTATGATGCCTGATTTGTTGGACATATCCACTCACTGTCTTCAGTCATTCTGAGCTGTAGCTCAGACTATTCAGCTTCCACAAGCTGAAATTTGCCTTTAGTAATAAATGCTAACTAAATTCTTTAATATTTATTGCAGGAAGTACATTTATAGAAGGTATTCACAGTTTATCACACAATCAGACAAATATCCACACGGGGCAATGTGCCTGGCCACTTGAATTATATTCAGAAAAAGCAAAAATTCCATTTTATTCTAGTATTATTTCTTTAGTCGCACCCAAGGGGTTCTTAAACAAACCAAGCTCGTTGTGCTGGATTCTGTACATATGCAGTGTAGGAGGCAGGAGTCTGGCTCAAAGGATCTCATGATCAAAGTAATAAAAATGTGAATATGGGCCAGAGATTCTGGTAATTAGCTTCTTCTCTGAGTCTTGCTTAGGTGTTTTAAGAATTTCCTACTGTCTGTGCAGATTCTAGGAAATGAATCTTGATCGGACTCATTTATCATCCCCCTTTGCTTCAGATGTCAGAGCAGCTGCTGTAGCTGAAATCAGGTACTTATTGCACCTGTACGTGACTCTGAATGGGGATGTAATTGGAGAGAGATAAAAAGGGATTCACCTCACCCTGCTTTAGACACCTACACTGTTCTCGTGCTGCCCATCAGAGAGACAACCTCTGCTCCTTTCAGTCAGTAGAGAGATAAAGCATCCTTAAGGCCTGTCATGCCAAAATAAATGGCTAAAGCAGACTGGAAAAAACCCTCTCTGAAAGTATGCATTTGTTTGTGTTCGCTGTAAAGTGAGAGCAGACGTTGATGCCTGTATGGGGTTGTCCTCCTTTTATTCAGGTAAACAGTGTACTGTGGCAGGGTTGTATCCATATTTGTTTTTTTCCTTAATGTCAGGTGCATTTTATTCCTTATGTCAGGTGCATTTAATTCCTTATAATTGACAGATTTTCATAACAAAGTGATGATTCGTATGAACTGGAGCAGATGAATACAGATCTTAAACTGACCAAAGCTTCTGTGCATGCTAATGAAAACAGAAAAATAAGACAGAGAGAAATAGGCTAGAAATACAGAATAAAAAGTATCACAGTAAGTGTCAGAAAAATCCTAGTAGGTCTCATACAGTGTGTGGAAAATAGTTTGAGCGTAGACATTATGATGCTGGGGGTCATATAATTTGTCAGTTTGCTATTATCAGCAAATAAAGCAAAGCAGAATTGCAGTTAAAGACCAAAGAGGTAATTGAAGCTCTCTGTAGCTCTTAGAAGCTTTGCTGTAAATGCACTGGGCACATTGCATTAAGTTCTAACTACTGGAAATTAGAAGGCATTCCGGAGAGCAATAAAAATGATTAGGGGCATGAAACTACTGACCTAGGAAGAAAAGATGAGGTAGATTAAAGTGCATCCTTAAAAAGATTAAATGATGAGCTAATTGCACCACAAAGGGCTCCACATGTGGTTTTCCACACCACCCAGAGCTTCAAAGGACCACAATGTAGGTGAATGCCAATTCTGATATGTGAGTTAGTGATGTAAAAATCCAGTTTAATTCAGAGACACAAGTTTTATTCATTTCCTATGTCTTCTGACTCTGAAATGCTCTTTTTATAACCACAAACCCAAGGGCTGGAAAACCCCTTTGAATTTCTTTCTTCAACCTCTTCTTTTCCAAGTACCCCGTGCCTTTCTTTTAGGACAGGAACACAATGCTTTTAAAATCTTTATGCAATACTGGCACAAATGGTTAGTCTTCCTTCGAAGGCCCTTGGGCAAACTTCCTGTGTATGTCAATAGAAGTTCAGTGAACAGATTGAAGTGAAAATATTGTCCTGAGCAAAGAAACTTTTTTCACAACTCCAAATTTGTCACTGCTTTATTTTGAGGTTTAATTGCCACCTAGAGCATTTGGGTGCCAACAAAAGTCAAAGAATTCATCTGTAAACATTTCACCATGCCAGTGGCAAGACCCTCTAAAAATACACAGTGAAGGACAAAAGGCTCGGGCTGAACATCAAACTTATGCCTGAAAATGCTGGCAATCCAGCAAATTAAATCCCTGATTGATGGCATTGTCCTGAGCATTGACCAACCCGCAGTGAATCAAACTCAAGGGCTCTGTGCTGTCACTGTGCACGTTTCCCCCACGGGCGGTAGAAGAGTGCACTGATAAACAGACTGTCTTTCTGGAGGGTGTGTAGCGTAGGGCCGAGAACTTGAAGCTGACTATGAACTCTTTAATGCAGGAATTGTTATTCACAAGAACTAGCTGACATAAATAAACTAAACCACATCAAAGCCGGTGAGGTTATGTAAGGATCCTAACATACCCTTGGCTTTCCAGAACCCACAGGATCCGGACTGAGTAGACCTGAGCCAAAGTTGCAAGTGCAAACTCAGGCTGCTCTTAACGACCACATGGTGTTTAATGATGATGCACAAAAAAAGAAAAAAAATTAAGATCCAGCTCACTGGCACGGTGAATCCTGCCTTTATTGTAAATCGAGCTCCAATGAACTCCATTGCATGTACTTGTGTCACTGAGGAGTTCGTAGGATTCAAGCAGGAGTCTTTTTGCAAAGTAAGCATATGGCTAAGTGCTGTCTGAAATAGAAATACTTTCCTGGAACCTGATTGAAATCAGAAAGAGAAAATACTAAGACTGAAAAGAAGCACTGTGATAAAATAATCCAATCTTGTCTCTACCAGATGCCATAAGATGTCACCCACGAGATCCCACGTCACATATATATTTCTGTGGAGAGATGGAACATAATTTTCTTCTTGATTTAAAGATCTATTCTGATTGAGCTCTGGCCTTCAGTTAGTTATGCCAGTGATTATTTATGCTGTCCATGCATGAAAAAGAGCTTTATTTTGGCAGTTGTTCATCAGAAGGATTATTAAAAAAGAAACTAACAAAACCTCAATACTTTTTAGGGACAAATATGTAGGTCAAGAGGAATTGCTTGAACAGAGCCCAGTAACCTATCCTTCCTTCCCTCCCTCCCAGTTCCTCTCTGGTCACACCTTTTAAAATCATGAACTCTTTTGACCTGGGCCTGTTCCTTTTTCTTTAGATCTAAATCATCCAATGTGCTTGGACTGTTAGATTAGTCATAGTTGATAGCAAAGTTCAAGGCTCAGTGTCATAGCTCTAAATTGGGAAAGCACCCTAGGAGAAGCATGATATAAAAGAGCATCAATTAATGGAGTAGCAGAAGTCTTCTGAGCTCCCAGTAACAGCTACCAAATATTTGACAGCTTTACTTGAAACGTGACTCACATTGTACCTGTTCCACGTTTGCTGTGTGCAAAGCATGGACTGCTAGGCTTCTCCCAGGTACTTAAAATTCACTATCGTTCTCTAAACCTGAAATGTCAAGTCAGATCAAAGAATGTGCTGCAAACTCTGCATGCTAAGTGCCCGCAGGTATTCACAGCCTGCCAACCAGTTATCTTTTACCTGTGCACACACTCACAAAAGCCAAGGAATCATTAAGGAGGGAGGTGGAAGGATAATTCTCTACCAGATCATTAATTCATTCTCCAGAGGTGACAAATTTGCAGGTAGTACCAGCAGATCAGCTCTCCTCTGCAGTATCCAGTGTCGAGCATACTGACGGTGGTCAAATACCAGCACATCACTGTAGTACACCATCTTTAAAATGACACCTGCCCTGCAGTCCTATGGCACTGAATAACAAATAATTCCCTTAGAGGAGAAAAAATAAAGGGTCCTTATATTAATGTTACCCCAGAGTTGGTTGTTATGTATTGTGTATGATCAATGGACCTAATCCTATTCCTTCTTCAGAGGCATCAGCACAGAACCTGCCTCATTTTTCCCTTTGGAAGAGGATGTGGTGAGATCCTGGCACCTGTGAAGCTGGTGGGGATTTTGCCAGGATATCTTCCAAGGCATTGGGACTGGGCAAAGCAATGACCCAATTCTATTAGCCATGTCTGTGTAGATTCACTTCTGAAAGACATGGGCTTAAACAAGTGTACCAGGTATCAAAGGGTCACTGCTGGCATCAAGTGTGTTTGAAAACTGACCTTTACCACTGCCTCAGCTGGAAAAGCTGGAAATGATCTGGGTGACTCATGTGGTGCTTTAGGAAAGCACAGAAACTAAGATTTAAGATGACAAAGTGACTCAGATTCACAGATCACCTCTCCCCCTTCACGTGTTCCCAGAAATTGAAATAATTTAAAAACATCAGTATGGTTTTCCTAGATCAACATTTTTTTATCTTCACACACAGAAGAGATCTTTAAACTGAATATGATAAAAAGTGACTGCCAGTTACTGAGATGTTATTTCATTTGACACTCTGTTCCATCTCCTCTGTTCCTTTCCTGCCCTGTCCTTTCTTTTTACTTCAATTTCTCCCTGGATTTCTCGTTTGATTCTTTCCCTGTTCCTCTTTAAATTCTCTCCAAAGTAATGATTGAACACAAAAGGTCCAAGTCCTAATCCAACATTTAAAGTCGCCAAACTGACAAGAAAATGTTCTGTGAATACATTAGAAATATAAAGAAGGAAAAGAGAGCACATAGCAGCCCACCATTTAATGGGAAGAACAAAAAAAAAACAAAAAAGAAAAAGGGTTATTGCAGAGAGGGCTGGAAATAATTGACATTTTTGCTTCACTTTTCTCCTCCAAAAAGATTACTTATTCCTAGATACATGACAAAATTAATTTTAACAAAGAGATTGAAATGCAAATGAGATCAAGGAGTGAAGTAGAAGTCAGTGGTTATTTATATAAAATAGATGTGTTCAGCTCAGCAGGGCCTGATAAAATTGAGCGGATTTAAGGAACTAGCCGAGGCAGCTTGGAATTGTTGGTGATTATCTACAAGAAATCAGCAAGGTCACTGTTGTCCCAGAGGACTGCAGGAAAACGTACATCTTCTCAAGGATCAGCTATTTTAACTGTGTTACCTAAGTAGGTACCAGAAAAGATTATTAAATAATCAATTTCTGCAGATTTTTGTAGTAATAAAAAGATGCTTAAAAAGCAATGAACATACATGTATTGACAGAAAATTAGGCCAAACTAATTTAATTTCCTTTTTTGAAAGAGTATTGGAAGATCCTGTGACTACAGAAGAACAGTTTAGTAAATTATAGATTGAGCTTTAGTGATGTTCTTGTTCTCCTGATCAACAGTGGCATGTAAATTTAGGAGATTACAGTTTAGATTCCTGACAGCCCGTGTTCACCCGCACAGGAACAGGACAGAACAAATAATAGGTATAGTTAGTCTGCTTTCCTCTGCTGTCCACTTCCTTGTATTCCATTAATAGGGTCCTAGGTTAAAGACCAGAGTCTTAAGTGATATCAATGAATGTCAATATGGATTAACGAGCCTCAGAGAAAGGGTGGATTTTCACAGGGAAAGGGGTTCAGTGGGGTTTGGTCCAGGCTCCTGTAGTGGTCATTATTTTTGTGAGGGATTGTGATGATGAAGAGGCAACATGCTGACAGTGGTTAAAGAGATCCTTAAGTGGAAGCGGGCTGTAAAGTCATGGTAGGATATAAGCCTTGAAAATAGTTTTCATCTGTCCAAGAGTGTGTCTAAAACCAGTCAGGTGAAGTTCAATGAAAATCAGGAGCCAAGTGGAGTATTTTGGGATGAAAAATGAAAAATAAGAAGTGGCTAATGCTCTCATTAGTACAACAACTGCCAAAAAGCGTGTGGTGAATATAGCAGATCAACAAACTGAATCTGTTACATGAGATGGTGTTGTAAGGGTGAAAAAACTTTCTTCTGAGAAGTATTGTGCAAAGCTTTGGGTGTAAGACTGAAGAGGTATGTGTTCCAGAATAACTTAACTTTGAAAAAAAAAAGGCAAAGTCAAAAGAATCCAAATGAAATCCATAAAAACAAATTAAGTTTGAAAAGGCTGAAGAAAGTGTGTTTGTTAATTTTGAAAAGAGCAGGTTAAGTCATGGTCAGTCGGTGGGCAAAATGGTGTGACAAGGCTAATGAGAATGTCATCATTTTTACTTGTGGTATGATGGGAAGAAATCAGTTAACTTTGATAAATTAAAACACCTAGGAAAAGATAAATCATGTATTAGGAAAACACTTCAAAATATGGGAGATGCAAAGCACGGTGTATGGATTTTGTGGGACCTTCTTCACTGACAACTGCTATCAGTATCAGGAGAAAAACTTATCACAGATGATCTAAATATAAATTCCTGTCCCTAGGGTAAAATGATCTACTGGCATTCCTTCTGGTCCTATACTTCCAGGCATGCCTGATCAAGCGGTGAAATTAATTTACCCATCCGTGCTGCCTGCATGCATGTAAAACGTTCTCAGGATGTGCTGAAGCAGGAAAGGGAACGGAGTGGCTGTGTTGCAACAGCAGGAAGGAACTGACTGCTCTCTGGCTTGTTGGGATAAGAACTGCAGAGCCCCATTTATTGACACTTTTAGATATGGCTTGCACAGAAGAACTTGTCCAATGTCTGTAAACATCTTGTTGAAGTTATGAGGTGGGGCTGAAATAAAAAACGTGGTGGAAGAAGTTAAGCTGAAAGTTTAAGAGAACATCAAATAGAAACAGACCCGAGTGATACTTTGCAGTAAGGCTTGAAAGAATGAAGGAAAAAGGCTAGTGCAGTACAGAGGAGAGGATGAACACAACAGCCTTGTGGCCATGAGCAGGCGAACAGGAAGGAGCCATACATGATGTCATCATTTCTCCATGATAGTGATTCAGAAGTTAATAAGCTTTGGATAATAAAATGAAGTGCACCTGATCTTTCCTTAGACCTACAGTGTTCTCCCTGGTACCCAGCTTTGCTCAGCTCTCATGCCTAATGTTCTTGATCCTCTGCGTGTCTTGACTATCTGAACCTCGTTGAAAAGAAAGGTCAAAAAAAAGCTTGGAAAAACTTTTCAAATATATGTCTATGCTAAAAGCAAAACACAAATATTGTAGTCATTCTTTGAGCTCAGAATTCCATGTCAAATGGATGTGGTCTTCAGGCTCTTCTGAGGGACAAGGACATCTTGAAACACCATCATTCAGCCTTGCTGATACCATCTAAGGTCTTGGAATGGAAGGGTCGTAAGAAGGTACACAGAAATATGAAGATTTTAAGTAATTTGTGACAGGGAAGCCTAGAACAGAATTTGTTCCTCCTTACTCTCGGGTTTAGCTCTGGTTTTACATTTTCATCTGCTGTGAAATAGCACACATTTAGATTTTTATAATGACTTTTCATTCTAGCACAGGAACAGTGAAAACCCTTCACAACTGAGCTCTATAGACCTAAACTTGTTAAAAAGCTATTTCTGTTTCCTTAACTCTGAAGGTATTATTGCACATTTACTGGCTCTTTCCTTGTAATACTTATGTTTCAATATCATTTTTGAAAGCAACTTTTAATACACACGCTGCCATTCTTGCGTGTTTTTTCTTTCTCTAATGAATACTAGTGCTGGCAAAGAACACAAAACTTGACTCAGAAATAACTTTATGCAAAACCAGCTTGTACACTCTTGCTTTAAACCTAAAGGGATAATAATCAAAGTTACCTCACTTATATTTCCACTATGCATATTAATTAATTCATGTTCACGAATAGCTCTGAACATTTTGGCTAGCAGTGCTTATATAAATGATAATGGTGGTATCATGAAGAATTTTTTTCCTTGGCCTGTTTCAGTAGACATCGGTGTCAGGAGAGGAACCTGCTGAAATTAGCGGCTAGCTTGATATTATTCTGAGACAGATGATTGTTACTGGAGAAGGACAGGGGGGTTAAATGAAGTTTTGCTGAACATTTTTATTCTTGATCATTACTGAGATATGAATGACAGCCATAACAAAGGTGTGGGAGGGAGCAGCTTATCTACGTGGCTTGTGCATGCCAATGTCTTAGGCAGCCTGTCTGGTAGAGCTGTTGATCTTAACCTACCATTTTGAGGTGTGGAGGAGTAACTTACAGTTTCCTTATCATATTCATATTTTCCTATACACAAACACTGTACAAAGGGCAAAACAATGTTTTCATTAGTCACAGAGGATCAGAAATTAAATGAACTTCTAGGTTATACTTGTTGGATCAAAGAAGGGACACTCCACCATTATACCTTCATTAAGGACCCTTAATGGGAGAGAATGGTGGAACTGGGATATTTCCAATATCTGTCTTTACTTAGAGACCCTTGATCCTTTCTCTAAGTCACAGCCAATTTTCATGGGTAATATATTCTAAGTCTACCTAGAGCTAAGACTTAGAGCTAAAGTTGGAGTCAACTTAGAGTGTCCAGCTCTTGCTCTTGCAATGCTTAGCTTCGAAGACCACCCAGGCTGTGGACCAGTTGGGGAAAATAGCATCTCCTTGGCCTCTCAGTAATGCAGGGCTGATTCAAGCAGCTCTTATAAAATAAAACCCAAAAAGGTTCAATGTACAGCATAGCTGAGGAAAATCATCAATGATTTATACACAGACATAGCTTATTTATCAGACCTCACATGTATCTTGTTTCTAAGTGCACCAGACCTTACGCACTGGGTCGTGGGACACTATGCTGGGTTATGTGATACTTGGCCTGGGCTGCCTTCTAGTGGTATATGTTCAGCCAGCTTCCATGGTCTTCAGCCAGAGGCTTTGACCATTCTCACTAGGATATCTTTATTTATTTATTTATGTATTTATTTGTAATGTCTGACAAGCAATACAGTACTTGCATGCAGCTGATCAGAAACCACACATGAAGCAGCCACAAGGCATCATGCCAGAGCGCAGACTATCAGCTCTGACTCCTCTTACTTGTTGACCATTTCATTATGTTGTGTGGCATATTAGTTAATTGGCTTTATAGTTTCTTCCAACAATGCAAACAACACTATGGATATAGGCCCAACCATATGATGGTTCTTATTGTTGTTTAAAAAAAACACATAAAAAGATCAGCTAATTTCCAGGTATTCTGCTTCTGTTCGGCCCTAAATTGTGTGTTAAATCCTGTTTGTGTTGGACTTCTCAAAATTTACATCACACACAAGATCTGTGTGACCAACTTCCCTCTTTTGGGAGCTCCCTCCATTAGCAGGTTTTGCTTATTGCCAGGGCTCATGCTCATTGCCAGGTTCACATCCAGGGCCTCTTTAAAAACAGCTGATTATTTTCAGAGCACATCAGCAACTGTGATGAAGGCCAGTAGCCCTGTTCCACACTGTGGTGTAGGAGTGCATGCTGCACAATTCCCTTCACAAGCAAGAGATGAACATGAGAGGCCTAACAAATACAGTGTCTGGGAAGTCCTGCACATGATGCTATTTATGTCCTACCTGTAGGGTAACGTGAGGCAGAAGCCAATTGTGAGCCTCATGCTCATGACATGAGGCTCTGCAGGTCTCTTTTAAATGTGTGTGCCTTGGTAGTAGCAGTATTATTGCATCTGCAATAATTGCCACCTGGTCAAAGTAAGCTGATGAAACTCATCTTCTCTGACCTTATGAGAGATCTCTTCCCCAAACTTTGCTTCCCCCATGCACTTACATAAACATCTACTTTATGCTATTTATAAACCTAAGTGTTGCAATGCTAAATAGCCTCATAGGCAATTCTGGTTTATATTTTCCTTGGATGTAAGTGTGGTCTCCCTCATGTAGTGGCTCCAGGAAGCTCTTTCATGTGCAATATGGAACATAAAGAAAGAACATTCTGCTGTTACTATTTATCATCAAGATATAGATATTAAAAAGGCTTTAAAATACCAGCTTTAGCCTGGCCCAGTGATTATTCTATTGCTGTGACCAGTGATGGGGAACAAGAAAGAGAAAGGAAGGAAACCATTAGAAAAAAGTAATAAAGTCAGTATTTCTTTATATAAAGAAAAATGGGCTCAGGCTTGTCAGTGTGCCATTTATTAAACACTATCTTACTTTTACTTCAAATGCCAAATAACCCCTGAATTGGCGGTGATGAATGGAAGTTTTCTGGCATGCACTACCACTGAGTTCAAAAGGAACAAATGTGATCCGGCCCAGTAAAACACATTCCCTGTTTCATTGTATGCAGCCTCCCTTGTGTGTTTATTTAACTTCCCTCTGGTCATACAAGACAGAAATGATGAGATGCATGGCTACGTGGTAGTCTTCTTGCAAAAACATTGCTATTTTGACCCATGTCAACAACAATAATGTCTTCGAAACAGATCTTTGGCTTAATACAATCCTTGCTTTCAAGGTAGGCCAAGATTATAATAACAATGCTTGAACCTCTATGGTGAATTATCTCCAAGCTTGAAAGCCCTTTGAAAAAGAAAGGGTCCTTAATATTAATAAATCTGTTTTCAGATGAGGACAATGAAACAAAAGACAAATAATGTTCTTTGGTATGCAAGTCAGTGGCAGAGCCAGAAATAAAACTTGCTAAAATTATAATTTGAAGGATCTTAACCAACATTAGACTATAAAACTCCTGAAAGAAGTATTAAAGTTTAATTTCAGTAGAGCTATTAGGTTTTACAATAGCTGAAGAGCGAGGCACTTCTGCAGAAGCAGTACCTTGCACTTTGCACTAGGGAACAGCTGGTTAAATAAGACATTTGGTGCTTGTTTATGTTGAGTCATAGCAGACTTATTAAAGCTTACCTGTTCCTGAATCTCAGAAAATTAATAAATAGGTGTTCTGGAGTAGTTTGGCCATGATCTAATGGACATCATCTACCCTTGGGTAGAACAGGCAGTCAGAAGGCTCTTGGCTGCTGCTATAAATAGCAACTGTTATTGCAAGAGGTTCTCTTTGTTATTTATGTGTGGAGGCAATACTGTTAAGATAACGGCCCTAGTCTGAGTAAGTCTTCTGTAAATTTATGGGTATTATTCAGTAACACCCCAAAAGCATGTGCACGTACAGCATTGTTGGGAAAGGAGCTAAGTATTAGCATAAACTGCAAAATAAGGGTGATGGCTTTTTTTGTGGGATCAGTATTTGGGCAGTATAGTCTCCTGAGAATTTATAGCATTTATAGAAATGACAGCTTTTGGTGTGAAATTAAGCATTTCCTAGACTAGGAGCTAGTACTGAGAGCCTTCAGCTCCGAAAACACCTTATTTCTTCCTGAACTATCTAAAATGATCACTGTTGTGTCCCAGACAGTGTAAAGTTGTGATTCATTCTCAGTTGACAGATAATACTCTCCCTTCCCCCCACACCCAGCCAAGAAATTAGTGGAAAAAATGAGTGACTGGCTACCATCTGTGAGCCCATGGCAAAGGGATGGAATGACCCATGGCAGAGTGTGGTTAGGATGTCCTCTTGCAAAGGCACCAAGCATTGAGCTCCAGGCTAAACAAGTACTTGCTAGGAAGCAGTAAAGTGTGCAAGTGCCTAGAGCTGGCTGGAAGCCCTGGCTATGTGATGGGGACTTGACTGCCATGAAAAAAGGTCCCTGGGGAAAACTTGGTGTACACTGTCCCACTCCGTTTTTTTCCCTTCTCCCCACTGGTGTGGCAAAAATGTAGGGCACGGTATCTTGATGGCTGTTGGAGATGGGAAATATTTCCAAATCTGGACCCTGGTAAAGACACGTGGCAAGTCCTGTCAGTGGAGTGCAAGGGTGAAATCCCACTGACTGCTGTTTAAACCCTGCCACTGCTATGCCATCTTACGCATATTCCTGGTGGAAGGTGGCCATGCAGCAGCACACAAGCTTGCACAATATTCATCCAGACAGTGTCTCAGCCCACACTACACCTCATGAGGCTACTGTGATACCACAGATACATGGCACTTGGCCACCTGATGCTTATTTCCAGGCTTAAGAAATGTTTGACAAACCCTACCAGAAGTTAGCAAATGTGGTTCAGTCCTTCCGGTCCATCTGTCATAAAACAGGTTGCATAAAATGCAATCTATTTCTTAAAAGGGCCACTTTGGAAATTTCAGAGGAAGGTTTAGCTCTGAAGTGGTCACCTGAAAGTTCCTGTGCTCCACCAGCTGCCACCTGGTCTCTGATAGTGATTGTTTCAAAACCTTAAACAGCCGTTAATTATATCTTCAAATCACATCTCTTTAGTCAGTTTAAGGCAACTTGGATATCAAAACTGTGCCAGGAAATTGCTTGTGCACTCTACCATCTTGCCAAGTCCTGGGCCTTGACAACTTGCTGTATTACAGGGAGAAGAGCATAATTGCATGAAATGTATGGAAAACCTTAGAGCTTTTGAACTTTCGATTTTAAATTTTGGTGAATGCCTCCTTGGTTTTGAATGAGACCTGGCAAAACAGTCACTCCTTTGGATGGTGCATCATTTCTACTTCTTGCCAGGCATGATTTTTCTGGGGACAGAGAAGGGCTAAAGAGCACCCAGCTGCTTTTCAGCAGTAGCAGCTGCTGCTGAATCTTGGCCAGAGCCTGCTGCCATGACTCTCAGTGCAGCCGTGCAGACAACACCTCGCCCAGCCTAAGGGCCCTTCACGTTAACAGTCCCTGCCTCTTCGGTGTCTCTTCAGGTTAGGTTTTGACATATATACAAAAGGAGGCACTGCCAAGAGATGCCCATTTCCCCAGATTCCTGCTTACATGCAAGACAGCAGGAACAATCACAGGCAAATAATGGCCTGATTTGAGCAAAATGATGGAGAGGAGCATCTGCCTCCAGTGACAGCCTGCCTCCTGCCATTGTGCCTGGTTTGCCTGCATGGGTTTTGTGAGCAGCAGCCCAGCGGCAGCCCTGGGGGAGCAGCTGGGGGATGAAAAGCCCTTCACTAACAATGAGAAGAAGAAACAGGAGAACTTGTCTTTCATCACAGGGAGAGGGAAAAAGGATTTCTTTCTGAGGAGCCTCAGTTGGCCTGTTCTAAGTACAAAGGCAGTTGTTGTTTGTTTGGGGTTTTTTTCCAGTCCTTAGGAAAACTGAATGACTTTCACCAGAGATGGTCTAAAAATAACCCAGGCAGATCTTCAGATTGCACCGAGGAGGCAGTGAGCTCCCTTCAGGAGATGACAAACCAGGCTCAAATCGCAGCAGCTCCCAGGTCAAGGCTGTGAGTGTTGACTTCCTCATTGCTGGCAGTGCTAGCAACTTAGACATGCTAATCAAAACTTCCGAGCAGTAAATTGCCCTTCTGCTGGGTGGGATGAGGTAAAGGAATAAACAAATTTCTCAGCCCATTGTTTCAATTATGAAAACTTAAATCTTGTGTCTGTCTTCCATAAAGATTGCCTAAATGAACAATGACTTGTGGTCATTGTGGTTTCTTCCTGAACCTTTTTTCCCCTTGCCCTACCCTTTTCACTCTCCTTTTCTTTGCATAAATTGAAAGAGCAGGTTTGTCCTTAAACAAACTCAAATGTCAGCTTTTACCTGTAGTTCTTGGCTCTATGTCTTGGTATTGATTCATATCAGCTGGTAAATAGATTTACTTTTCTAATTACTAGATTTAGATACTATACATGAAACCAGTCTGTAAAGACAACATTTTCCCATATTATTATCTCTACTAGGAGAAGAGTTTTTTACTTTACTTTCCATATTATCAGTTCTACTTTTTAACAAAGATTTATGCATGCAGAAAAACACTTGAAAATTATCATAAAACCTGGGGTGAGAGGAAGGAAGGAGATAAGAAGGACTTTTAGTTTCTGTATGTGTGTCCAGAAACTGTTTTCTGCTTTGGTTGTTGGTTTTCGGTTGGGTTTTTCTGTGGGATGGGTTTTTTTTGGTGTGGGGTTTTTTTTTTGGTGTGGGTTTTTTTTTTTTTGAGGGGTGGGGTTTGGGTTTTTTTTGAGGGGTGGGTGGTTTTTTGTTTATTTGTTTGTTAGTTTGGGGTTTTTTGGGGAAGATTGTTGGATTGTTATATCAATCCATTTAAAAATTTTGATCGATGTAACAAGTCATAGGAAATCTGACAGATGTGGCAATTGGAGTTGTTGCTCTGAGCATGTCCCACATGAACAAACTGTCACAGCAGAATCAGGAGGAAGATGAGATCTCATGAGGTTTCTCAGTGATGTCCCATGTACTATTTTGCTGCACTGCCAGGGAGCAAGGTTTGTATTTTCCTTGCTGAAGGAATTCCCTTGGAGTTCTGAGGTGGTGAGACACCTGCATCTGCTGCTAACCAGGCTGGGAAGGTGAGAACTGTTGGATTCAGCTGATAGTCCTCGGTGAGCTGGTAAACATGAAGCTCTTTCTGGACTCACTGGGGAAGAGCACATCTATGAAGAGTCATGGAAGAAAGTGATGCCTGGTCCCACTTTCCCAGTGATTGGAGGGAACCTGGAGACGGATAAAGATATGGGAGCTGAATATCATCTTTGTCATTAAGGTTGCAAGAACCTTTGTCTTTGTACTCTGCCCCAGCCTTCTGCTTGGGAAGGAAAGTCCACGGAGCTCTAGGGTTGACACATACTTCATCAATGTGCTGAACCTTGCCTCTCTCACAGCTGCACCTGCTCTCAACTGTTTGCATAAGCAAAGTTTGATGATCATATATATTGTTCAAAAGAAAGCATCACATTGTTTATCATGGACTCAGGCTTGCTTTGCTTTATGGAGGTTACTTTCTTGTGGCTGTCTTGTCAGTGTGCATCAGCTTGGCAAATAAGAAGTTTGTTGAAGGGAATAATAATGCATATATATTTGGAAGGAGGTCACCTAGATAGATGTTTCTCAGCCAAAGTGACTAATTGCTTCTGATAAAGGACTGGGAGATATTTTCACCAGTGTTTTCTGAAACTGCTGTTCCTGCTGTGGTGCTGACAGGTAATGAATGAAGATGCTGCTCAACAGGGATGTAAACAAAAATGATGGTAAGTTAAACTTCATTGTGGTTAAAAGCCAGGAGACAAAACAAACAGAGGGCAGTGCTTCAGAAATTTAAATGGACAAAAATGTGCAGAGAAGAGAAAATTTATTGTCTAGCTTCTACGACTGCAATAAACCAAATGATACAATGCACAGATACTGTGTCATTCGTATGAAGTTCTGAGTGCTCTATAATAGTTTTAATGAATAGCTCTCAAAATCATTGTGAGTCAAAAAAGTGACATCAGCCTTTTGTACCCCACATGGACAAGGAGAATTTAAACTGCTTTTTTGCTTTTTCAAGAGGAGAGAGACAATAGACAGGGATCTTCAGTTTGTTTGTTTGGGTTTTTTTTTAATATACAAAATCCTGGTTTTCTGAACATGGGATAAAAATTTGTAACAACATTCTCTAACACTCAACCCCCCGCCCTCCCCAACTGTTAAATAAAAATATCCTTGTTTTTTTCTCCAGGATGACCTTTTGCACTCATTCCACATGATCCTTCACTTTTTTATGTCCTGGATTTCTTCCTTTCACCTCTTCCTCTACTGCGCCTCTTGCTCAAACAATCCCAGTATGAGAGTCAGTCAAATCACTTCAATGCACCTATCTTTATTTCATTTAGTGATATATTTGGTGTGGAACTTACCATTTTGTCTTTTTATTTCCACAGGGAACTTATCAGTAGGCTACAAATATGAGAACAATGAAGGCCCTATATTTTTCATCTGGGTCAGCTGGTTTTCTAAATTGTCTGCAGTTACCTTGGTTTATGAGTAACTTGAAGAGACAACCCCGATATCAGTGTGTCAACACTTGGAGGACCCTTCTTCCTCAGCTCTCCAGCTTTCCATGCTCTACATTGCAGCCACACAGCTCCAGTGACTCCTGGATGCTTTTCCACATCTCCTAGACCACTCTTTTTTACAGGAGCCATCAGACACAACTCTCCCAGCTCCTTCTTGTGCTCTCTGTATCCCCTGGAAAATGAGGTCATGAGGCTTTACAGATGCCACCCAACAGGTTCAAGAACCCTAAAGTGCTTGCAGCTTCCTTTAGCTCAGAAGATCAGTCTAAAATGGAGATCAAGAAGATCCTGGCTCTGAGAATCCTTGGTGTAAAGGCCTTTGACATCAGCAAGAGGATTGCTTTTGACTGGGTTTGTTTGCTCCTTTCTTTAAGGTAGACTGGAGCTCAGACTGACTAGAATCATGTGTGGCCCCCCAAGGCAATTTCACCTAAATCAAATGTGATGAACAATTTTTGAAATGACAAAAACAGTGTATCTTCTAGGGGCAATGTCTTCATCTGAATGACAGCCACAGGGGGATGGAGTCTTACAAAAGGGACAAGATGCTGCTATGTCCCTCTTCCACCAAACAGTGCCCAGACAACCCCTTACACTTGGGGAGGCACTTTAGGGGCCAGGGCAGGCAGATAAACTATGGCTTTTCTCCTCTCAAGCCAATGCCAAGGCCAGAAGAGAAATTCTTCTTGGCTCATGAGTCTGTCTTATCAGTTGTTTGGCTTAGCAGGGCCTGAGGTACATAACAGGCAACATGAAACAAATGTTTGCCCAAATACTGTGTTCAGGGCCCCCCATATCTCAGAGTTGCACATTTTGGGAGTGCAGCTGCATAGCCAAATGCAAATGAGATGTTAATTAAGTGGGAGTATGTAGGAGAAGTATGTAAGTCCAGGAGGGGTGATTCCCTTTACCTCAGTAATGCCTCGGCACCTTTTTAATTCACCATACCCTACCCTGAGACGAAATGACTGAGGTAACACAAGCTCAGCACCTGTGAAAATATGAACCAATTATTTTTAAAAGCCAGCAGTTTGTGCCTATCAAACAGCTTTCTAGCAGCAGCCGGGTTGTGTAGGGAAGGGTTTGTGCGGCATAATAATTATGTCAAGTTGTCCCAGCCCTGTAAAGACATTGCAAACAGAAATGGCTTTGAATGTGCTTTCAAAATGCAGCTGATCACATTTCCCTTCCCGTCTCCGGAGATGCTGGAATGGGAGGCAGATGACAGTGAAATGTTGGTGCTGGTGTCAAGGTACAATCCACACTTTGGTGATGACAACAGTGGTGCTACAATAGAGTCATAGAAACATAGAAACAGAATGCATTAGGTTGGAAGGGACCTTTAAAGGTCATCTTGTCCAACCCCCCTGCAGTAAGCAGGGACAACCTTTAACTAGATCAGTTTACTCAGAGCTTCATCAAGCCTGACCTTGAATGCCTCCAGGGGTGGGGCCTCCACCACCTCTCTGGGCAACCTGTTGCAGTGTCTCACCACCCTCACAGTAAAGACTTTCTACCTAATCTCTAATGTAAACCTGTCCTGCTCTACTCTTAAACCATTGCCCCTTTTCCTATTGCTACATGCTTTAAAAACAGTCCCCGTGTTTTCTGTAGGCCACTTCAAGTACTGGAAGGCTGCTATAAGGCCTCCCTGGAACCTTCTCTTCTCCAGGCTGAACAGGCCCAACTCTCTCAGCCTGCCTTCATAGGAGAGGTGCTCCAGCCTCATCTTTGTGGCCCTCCATGTCCTTCTTGTGTGGAGGGCTCCAAAGCTGGACACAGTACTCCAGGTGAGGTCTCACCAGAGCAGAGTAGAGGGGCAGAACCACCTCTCTCAATCTGCTGGCCACACTTCTTTTGATGCAGCCCAGGATGTGATTGGCCTTCTGGGCTGTGAGTGCACATTGTTGGCTCATGTCCATTTAATCCATTTTCTATCCACCATGATGAAATATGAAATGATCATGTGGCATTTCACTGCTCAGCATGGTTGTTTCAGAAAATTCCTTTTCTTGCTCTGTCAGGGCTTGCATGGGAATAGGACTTAAGAAAAAGATGTCACAGAATTACAGAATCACAGAATTGTAGGGGTTGGAAAGGGCCTCGAGAGATCATCGAGTCCAACCCCCTGCCAAAGCAGGCTCCCTAGGACAGATTGCACAGGTAGGTGTCCAGATGGGTCTTGAGTATCTCCAGAGAAGGAGACTCCACCACCTCCCTGGACAGCCTGTCCCAGGGCTCTGGCACCCTCAATGGGTAAAAGTTCTTCCGCATGTTGGTGAGGAACTTCCTGTGCTCCAACTTGCAGCCATTGCCCCTTGTCCTGTCTCCACAGACCACTGAAAAGGGGCTGGCCAATTCCCCCTGTGCCCCACACTTCAGATACTTATAAACATTAATCAGATCCCCTCTCGGTCGTCTTTTCTCAAGGCTGAACAGCCCCAGGTCATTCAGCCTTTATTGCCATGTTTGCCCGGTAAGAGCTCGCAGACAGCACTGGCACGGGGGCGGCACACCCGTGTGGGTGCTGAGCAGCAGAGATAAGGGCAGGGCTGAGGCCCTGAGGGATCGCTTCCCCGGGCACAGCTGGCAGCATCCCCGAGCCTGGTTCCTTTGGGTACCGCGCACCCCCCGATTTCTCGCATGTAAGGCTCCCCGCTGCGCAGATTGCCTGCCCCGGGGTTCTCTCTCTCCTGCCAGCGGGCAGGCACAGCCAGCAGCCCGGGCTGAGCTCCGGAGCCGCAGCTCTTGCGGCGAACCAAGGCTGGCTCCGGCAGCTCTCTTGCGAGCCCTAGTGACGGCAGGAGCTGCCTGCAGCAAACGGAGCCCCCGGAAACACACGCCTGTTCTAGCAGCGAGCACTTGCTAGGGAAAAAAAGAGATTATGTTTATTTCCTAGGTTAAGTAGGTTGGTTTATCCATCCCCATTTTCTCCCTCTCTTGTCCTGAGAAGACGAAAACTCCAGCGAACATCACTGACCCCCACAAAAGTCTGCGGAGTGGAGAGACTTGTACTGCACTCATCCCCCAGAGAGAGAGAAAGAAAAGAAAGGGGCCATGACAGGAGCACAAAAGGGAAGGCGGGACCTTTTGAAATAAAAATAAGTATTCCTTCCCATGACATCCAAAATCCCAAGACATTTGCATCCAGGAGCTTGTGGACCTGGTAGCACAAACATTTAGCCCAGCTTCCACCAAGGAGTAAAACACAGGCTTTCATCCCATGGGGAGGTCGTGTGGAACAGGGATAGGGACATAACTGCTACCCTGAATGGACAGCTAAAATCCTGGCTTTCTGCTAGACCTCAGAGAGCAAATTGGTGGTTTTCAGAGTTTTATTTGTTCCAGAGGCCTTTTCCCCTGCATTTTATCACATGTTCACTGCAGGCCTTAGAAATTGGGGTGCTTACTATTGACACATGCACAGAAGTAGCTCAGGTGGCTTCTTTTTCAAGTAACATTTTTTAAACTGTTTTGCTTTACAGGCAAGTCTGGTTCAATGGAAAAATCAAACACCCAGAGATTCATATCTGAGTTCATGTCCCCAGGCAAATGGAGGGGGGGAAAAGTAGAACATGTAACATGTTTCTTAATTCAGAGAAAGTCTGATTTACTGTCCCTGGATTAGAGCAGAATTACTTTTTAATCTGAGTACTGGAATTAGTGACTGGCAGATATTGTTAGGGACAATATCTGCCCTGTGAATGTGCCTCTGTTCTACACAGGTCAGATCAAAAGAAAGTTCGTGCATCCTTTCAAACCCAGCAGCAGTCTCTTATTAAGTGAATTTCTAAGAGTTTCAGCATATTACTTCTGGAGCTTCTGCAGAACTAACATTTAATTCAGGCTTTTTCTCTTCTGTCTGATGAAATTAGAATGAACATGACAGGGGGAAAACAGAAACTAGGTTCAGACAAGGGGCTGAGACCGTATGTGTGTACATGGGTATGTATGTACACATATATGTGTGCATCTATATACACACATACATATACGGCTAATTTTATGCTAACCTTTTTCATTTTTCTAGTAGACATGAAATGGATAAATTTTAAAAGATAATTTGCACTAAATGGGGAAGTATTGACCACTATATTTATATTTTTGTGGTATTGAACACTATATTTATATTTATAATACATTAAACCAAACAAAAAGAAGCCCCTTATTTCTATACTTGTATTTACACTGCAATCATAGAATCATAGAATGGTCTGGGTTGGAAGGGACCCCAAGGATTATAGAGTTCCAGCCCCCTGCCACAGGCAGGGCCACCAACCTCCAGGAATGATACAGACAAGGTTGCCCTGGCCTTGAACACTTCCAGGGATGGGGAATCCACCACCTCTCTGGGCAACCTGTTCCAGCACCTCACCACTCTCTCTGTAAAAAACTTCACCCTAAGATCTAATTTAAACCTTCCTTCCTTTAGCTTTAATCCATTCTCCCTTGTCCTGCCATTGTCTACCCTTTTAAAAAGTTGATACCCCTCCTGTTTTTATGCTCCCTTCAGGTACTGGAAGGCTGCAATGATGTCCCCCTGCAGCCTTCTCTTCTCTAGGCTGAACAAACCCAGCTCCCTCAGCCTCTCTTCATAGTGCTCCAGCCCTCTAGTCATCTTTGTGGCCCTCCTCTGAAACCTCTCCAACTGAGATTAGCATATTGCAAAAAAATGTACTCTGAATGTGGCAAAACCTACCTCTCAGTCTTCTTTAAATAAAGAAACAAACATTTTCCATCTGACTAATACTTGCTCTGAAAATGCAGGGTTCTTCATGAGCAACTTCAAAAACAAGTCAGAAAGTTCAGAGTTCTGCCTTGTTCTCCGCCAGCTGCTTTTTTTTTTTTTAATTATTCACAGTGTCTGGGCAACTATAGGAATAGAGCAACAAATCTGTTCTTCCTGGATTTCTAATTGCCACAGTCTTCTGAAAAGCTGTCTGGCAAGGGTACTAGATTTATCTTCAAGAGTGAAATTTAAGTAGTTTGGAGACAAAACAGTCAAAACCAGGCCTCATTTTTCTTTTAGTACAGGCAGCAAGAGATTTCCCACTGATTTATAAACAAGGAAAGCTGGATCTCTGCAGACTGCTGAATGTGCTTCATCTAGGCTTAGGCACAAATGTCCAAGCAGACAACTTGTCACTCCAAGAAAAAATCACCCAGTTTACTCCAACCTAACGTGAAAAGGAAACCAAAGAGACAAAAATGTCAGCTTTGCCCTGTGTCAAAATAGTCCTCTGTATTGCTATGACCATACTGTACCTTACCCAGTGATAATCCAGCTCTTCATCTAAATTGCTTCACTTGGGATGCTCAAAATAATGTATAAATGTTCATTTTATCTCCCCGAATCTGTATGTGTGGAGTGTAAAAAAGCAGATGGGAAAATAAGGGCAGAGAAATTTTAATTTCTCAAAGCATTTGCCTTCTCATTCCTTAAATCAGTGCAGGGAATGCCTGGTCTTGGTTCCCAGATGCTCTTTCAAAATAATCATATCATCATAGATGTAGCCTCCTTCAGCACATATGAATTGTGTTCAACCCGCAGTATCCCAGCTAAGCTTCATCTCAGGTTCCCAATCACATCTTCCAGAGTCAGCAATTAAAAGGCAATACAAGGCAGTCCAGGTGGTCCTGAGTGAGGGACATCTTATTACTGCCTTGTTAGACAGTGATAAGAGCTTATAGGACTAAATCGGGGCTTGGGTCAACACTTGGAGAAGTAGATGCTCACCTGATGGGCCAGTCTTGGTGACCACCTTTTTATTTTTGTGTCCTTCTCATAACACAGTCTTGTTTTTTAGGGGGTTTTAGATTTAGGTTTATTTTAAGGTAAAAAATGAGAATGGGGAAATTTATTCTCAATAAACTTTTATCTTGCTTGGGTTAAAATATCTTCATGAAATGATACATAACAGGACTGAAAATATCCACTCAATAGCTGGTGGCATTTAAAGTTCAACCAAAGCCTTAGACTTATAAATAATAATACAAATCATATTTAGCATCTAATGTAGCACTTTTTGCTTTCCATGTACTTTCTTAACATCAACTCATCAATCATCATAACTACCAACAAAGCGTTGAGAAAACACATGAGAACACTCTGATAAGGGGCCAGCCTAAGGCTATAAAATGCCTTTTGACTTTTTTCAAAAGAACATTAAATACTTGAGGTGTTGCAGTAAAATCTGCAATTGTACAGTAAATAAAAAGTCTCTGTACACAGATCTAAATATACATTTACATATATATATACAGAGAAGAGAGTCTGGGGAACAACAACATTCAGCAACTTGTAAATCTCCTGCAGAGATGTATAGGGCAGTGCTGCCTGCCTGGTGGACGGCTTGAGGATGAGAAGTGCAAGTCCATGTGCTGTGTTATCTTCCTTGCTGCAAGCCAAACCTAGAAACTGCTGTGAAATAAGAAAATGGACATTAGCAGGTAGTATCAAGATGTGCTCAGAACTAGCCTGTAGCTCTAAAATAGTTTTTGACTCTTTTCCTCTCATGCGATTCATACTTCGCTGTCTGACACAAACACTTTGATATATGAAGTCACAGTTTATTACAAAAACCCCGCTGCCTCTTTCAAAACTTGAAATATTGTCTCAAGTACACCTGTTACATGCTATTATTTTGGCTATTCACTAGCATAAGACTTTATGTGCATGTGATAAGCTGTGTTGCAAACTTGCTTTATGTCTGAATAAACTATTCAAGACCTCATATTTCAACCAGCGGTTTGAGGGGGTTGTCAGATTGTTAACACAGGGATTGGTTGGTTTTTTTTCCCTTAAAAATATGATCTATTTCAGAGGTCTGCATTTTTCTTTACTTTCTCTCCGAGCCAGATGGCTGCTAGAAAACAGGAAGGCTTGTAGGTGGTCTTTATGATTAATATTTTAGTAGATCAGTACAGCTGCTTATTCAATGGTCAAATAGAGATTATGTCAGGCCACAGAAAACATGCAATTAACTAACCAACGGGGACTGTAAATATAACCATGTGTTTTAAAGATTTGTCTTAATTTTGATCTGCTGCTTATAGGATGAACAAGAGTGAATTTCTTGATGCGTATTTTTTTCAAAGCCAATAAATTATGGGTCTTTTGTAGCTTCAGTCAATAAATAGATTGAACCAAGCTTGTCTTCTGAAGTCATATTTATAAATTAATCACTAATATTCACCAAGCTTTGAGCCACTTTGAAAAGCGAGTAGTGCTGCATTAGTCCACTGACAGAACCAGCAAGAGAAGGATTATTTTACAAGGAGGCATTCACAACATCATGTGAAGGTTGCAGATCAGTTTATTATCCCTCTCTAGAACAGGTAGTCCCGCTCTGAGCACCTAACAGCTGGGTAATTTGGATCTGTGGCCAGCTGGTGGGTCGCGTAAGTGAGCAAACAAACACAGAAAAGGACTGAAGTGCTACAAAGAGTGCAGCAGAGCAAAGTGAAACAGATGGGACACAATCTTTCCACGTCACTCTAAGATTCAAGACAAAAGCAAAACAAGAAACAAGCAAACCAAGTTGCACTTTGGAGGTCTAAATGAATCTTATTCTGCCAGATTGCAAAACATAAAACCTATGCTCCCATAATATACATAGAAACCTATGTTTATCTACCTGTGCTTGGGGATTTTTAAGTAAGAATTTCTGAATGAGTAACCTTAATCATTATGATTAAAACTAATGGATATGTCATTTGTGTATATAAACCCTGCATTTTAAATTTAGAATAATACACATTTCTAATATTCTTTAATGAATATTTACAAAGGTGATTCAGGTTGGGGAAAAAAGATGCAATCAGTATTTGTGGTGTGTGTATAGGAAAGCATAGAAAAAGGCAGAGAATGCACACAAACCCCATGATGATTTATCATTAAATAATTGTGCAATCATAGCTACTGAACAGCACTGTTGAAGAGTCTCAGTTAGAATTTATTGTTAAAGAAGTGTTTCTGAGGCATTTGGCTTTGTGGTAGAATTAATGTTGAGGTTGCCTCCTATATGCAGTTTTATACCTTCTGTGTCTTTAGAGCACAATTAAGATTACACTGCAGTTAGGTTTAGCCTTAACTGTTAATAAATTGTTAGATTGGCTGTCAGCTGTAGCTAAACCTTGAATAATGTGTTCATTTTTGGTCCCCACACATGTCCAGTCATGCCCAAATGATTATTGTAAAGGCAGTCTTTCTGGGTCAACCTCATGGAGACAGAGCACTCCTTGACTGCACCTGTGCTTGGACCAAATGTTCTAGAGAAAAAATTTAGCCACTGATGCTGCACATGTCCTTACACGTCTGGTTATGGCAGCATGCTTAAAAATCCACTTAATCAGAGCCTGAGGGTGGTTGCTGGATGAACTGGAAGTATCAACTGAATATGACAGCATGGATCTCACTCTGAAACCCTTTTTTTTTTTTTTAGAGCAATGACTGTTTCTGTTCAAAATTGGAAACTGTCAGCTTTGCTGGAGGACTCCTTTCTTGGATGTTCTTTAGCTGAGCATTTTCCATGACATGTGTTGCACTATAATAGTAAAAGCATTATCCTGAGAACAGTGTGCTGTGGGTGCTCTCCTGCAAAGTGAATTTTCTTTATCCTCAGCTCTGCCGTCACTTAGCAACCAAGCGGCTAACCAGTGAAATACTAAATATTATCTTGTCAAGGAGATCAAAACACAAAATGCACACCAAAATTGTTGTGGAAACTACCTCATTTTCTGTTGGTTTTTTTTGTCTTTTCCCCCGTCCCTTGCTTCAGCACCTCTCAGTGGCAAATGCACAAAAAATTGCTAATCTTAGGAAGTTTGTACTGCAGTCTAAGAATCTGAAGGATAGCTCCAGGGATGAATGCCTTTTAATACTCTTTAAGTCAGAAATGATCCAAGGAGATACGGAGGTGGATCTGATGAAGACAGAACTATCACTTAGCGTAATATCACAAGAGTTATCATTAGCATAATAACTCTTCACCTTCTGGTGTTGTGATGTGATAAAAGGTTTTGTTTACAAAGATCAAAGGCCAAGGCTGAGCCCATCAGTGACGGTAGCTGTTCTGGGATAACATAGTTAGGAACGGGGGTAAAAACCCACCACCAACAATTGCAACCAGAAAAAGAAGTGAGAATATATGAAAGAAAGAAATCTGCAGACACCAAAGACAGTGAAGAAGGAAGGAGAGGATATTCTCCAGGTGCCCAAGCAGAGAATCCATGGAAAAAACTGTGGTGAGGCACATTGTCCCTCTGCAGCCTATGGACGTCCATTCCCTGTCTCTCTGTGCTGCTCTGTGGAGGAGGTATGTCCCTTTTATGCCAACTGCATCCCAAGAAGAATCCAAGTTGACACATGGCATCTATCAGCTTAGGGTAATCCACCAGCACTCTAGACAGAGACTCTGGAACTTTATTGGCATCGTCTTTTTTCCTGGTTAGAGGTGTAGAAGTACTTCAAAGATAGGAAGTAGAAATTAAGAAAATAAGCAGAAAATAAGTGATCAGACAGGTCTTTTGTAACAAATGATCAGAAAACATACTGGCAGACTGTTTTCTTCCATAACATCACTTTACAAGTGAGTTGACATTGCCCTGTGGGTTCTTGCATACATATTAATTTTACGATTCATGTGGCAACAAATGGGAACTGATGTAAGTCATTTGTCAGTGACAACAACAGTGTTTTCTGATTGAATGAAGGAGTTATCCATTAAGCAGTGAATAGAAATTAAAGTCAGACACTTGTTGGTTTTCTCACAACTCTATGATGGTGTGACATTCCCCAAGGGAACCTGTCTCTGTGCCTTTTGGATCCTAGCCTGCAGAAAGGGGAGGGTAATGTTTTCTTTGCAGAGACCTCGGGGCCTTTGAAGGCAGCATAACTGCTATTAGTGGAATTGAAAATGGAGAGAAATGCCTCGTTTTGGTTTTTCTCCATTTACTTTAAAGATAATCTGAGCTACAGACATGCTCTTAAGTGGGTTTGCCTGTTCATTTTCTCCCTATTTAATAAGAAACAACACTATCAGAACCAGTTAAGCTTAGACACATGGATTAGTAGGAAACAGTAAGATCATCAACTTTAGTTCTCTGGCCTAAGGCTGCCAGGTCCCTGTGCAGTTTTCTGCTGTGATACCAACACAGTCTTCCATAGCAGCAGCTGCTGTCAGTTTTTAACTACTTCCTCTCATGGAAAACCTTGCCTGCTCAGGTCACTGAAATATTTGGGTTTCCAAAATCCAAGAGTCGTCTTGAGAGAGCTGTTTGTCTCTCTTGAATCCGGCCAGCCATCCCAGCAGCGTACCTGCTGTTAGGGCAGCAAAGGCCCCCAGCTTCACAAAAGCAAGCTGGGACTTTGCTAGGGACTGGCACTAAAGGCCATCTTCAAGTGGAAAGTCAGAAGATGATTTGATGACATTTGATAAATGCTTCCATGAAGAAAAGATGACCACTATAAAGAGTGTTTAGTGTAATAGAAAAGGACAGACTGCAGTCTTTTTTAAAGCTAGACAAATTCATATTAGAAAAAAAAAACATTTAAAAATGGATAATTAAACATTGAAGACCCTTCTTTATGATGTGATTAAATACCCAGCATGTGGGGTGTGTATTCTGTGCCACTCTGATACCTTAAAAGGGTATTTTTTAACTCAGTCATGGACATGAAACAGAATTACTGAGTGAAAATCTGTGGCCTGAGTGATCCAAAAAGTCAAATAACATGGCAGTCACAAAGGGTTGAGAAGGTGCGACCAAATTCTTCCAACTCTTTGTCCACAGTCTGTATCTGCTATTATATCCTGCTTTTCATAAACTCTAGCATAGATCTAATCTTGCTGTGTTCTCTACGAGACTGTGGTGGGTTGGCCTTGGCTGGAGGCCAGATGCCCACCAAAGCCTCTCTGTCACTTCCACACTCAGCTGGACAGAGGGAGAAAAATATGACAAAAGGCTCATGGGTCAAGATAAGGACAGGGAGATCACTCATCAGTCACCATCACAGGCAAAACAGATTCAGCTTGGGGAAATTAGTTCAATTTATTACCAGTGAAATCAAAATAGGATACTGAGAAAATAGAAAACAAATCTTAAAACACATCCCACCATGTGCCCCCACCAGCCCCCCTTTATACTGAGCATGATGTCATTGGTATGGAATACCCTTTTTTGTTAGTTTGGGTCACCTGTCCTGGCTGTGTCCCCTCCTAGCTCCTTGGGTGCCCCTGTCCCTGCCTTCTCATTAGCAGGGCAGCATGAGAAGATGAAAAGTCCTTGGCTGCTTGGCAACAACTAAAGTATCAGTGTGCTATCAACATTGCACTCATCCCAACTCCCAAACATGGCACTGCACCAGCTACTCGAAAGAAAATTAACTCTCTCCTAGCCGAACCCAGGACATCCTCCCAATGACAATTCAGTCCACCTAAGTGGGAGGCCACTCTGTTTCCTAACCCATGACCCTTTGGCAGTTGCAGATTAAAACACTTCCTGGAGATCAGCAGTTCTTGCAAGCAGAATAGAAGTATGAACCACCAAGAGGAGCTGGAGAAGGAAATAAATGTGAAAAAATATGTATATCACAGCATTATAAGCTAGCAAAACACCTATTTTAATCCTTTGGTCATTTCTGTCTTCCCACCATTTTCTGAGTCTGCTGGGCTTACAATCTTTGAAGTTTTATCTCTTCATACTCCTCATAGCTGGTGAGTGCTCCTGTGAGCTTCTTAACTCCATAAGTCCTGGAAGACTGTGATTAGCCTACCTGTGCTAAATACTTACATGATCGCATAAGAGCCATCTCCAATAATCTGTACTCATATAAAACCCCCTCAAACTGATTGCCTAAAATGACCCCTACAGTGAAACAAGAAAAGAAAATTCTGCAGCTGCTTTCCTTTCCACAGCGTGACAAACACACAGTGAAATGGTACCATGGGAGCAGATACCAATAATATGCTAGATAAAAGAGCATGGCAGGTGTTGAGTGGTCTGTGTGTGGGGATGATCCTTATTCCTGTTGTGTATGTGGCAGCTGCTCTGTCCCCCAGGTGACCTACTCTTCCATCAACCTGTACTTCCTAAACCTGGTGGGAGGCAGAGCCTTCCCTCTGGAGATGCTAATTTGATGCCTTTGACTTCCCCTGTGGTCTGTTGTCCCGTAGTGCTTGTGATGTTGAAAGCTGGGGTGGGAACTTTAACATTCCCTCTATGTGCAGTTATGAACTATGAAATTAAAATTGGCATTTCCATGCCATTGGCTGGGGACCACATTTTGGCTGAACAGTGACCTCATTTAAAACAGCATCGGTGAAAGAAGCCAAGATGAAAGCTCATAAACTGTTTCTGTCCCCTTTTGATAGTGGCTGAACAACAAAGAAAGAGCAACTGACGCTCTCACATTAAACTTTTTGTTCAATATTTAAACATCAAGGCCTACATTTTTGACATGGTGCAGAAAGCTTCAGCTATGTGCCTCACATGAAAGGTGGCGTGGAGCTAAATCCCACCACACCCCATTTAATATTTATCCCTAAAGGCTTCTTCTGCTGCTGAAAAGATTTGAGCACACTGCACTTGCTAAGGCTTTTGAAGACATTCCAGTATCGCCCAGCTGATTTTTGCTGTTTGCATAGAGCATATTAACTTTGTGCCTTGCAGCACATACTGGGGGAAAAAGAAACTGCTGTGCCAGGCTGCAGGCAATGGAAGGTTTTAAGATTGAAAGGAAAATCAGAGATTTTAGTTAATCAATGCAGCCTAAATAATTTAATACACTAATCCAACAGGACTAGATAGAAGACAAAAGAACAGAGAACCTGTATATTTAGCATCCTGTATTTTTAGATCTTGGCTGACAAATGTGTTTCTATTTGTGTTATCCTTTATTTAGGCTTGTCTTTCTGTCTATGCAACTTCAGTGCTCAGATTTTCATCACAACTGTGAAGAGGCAACAGTACATACTTATTCCCTGCAAGATCATTTGAGTGAGTTTTACACTCGTGTAGGAAAAGTTGTGCCTGTTTTATATTTAAGACTTCATCGAGGAGAGGAGAGGAGAGGAGAGGAGAGGAGAGGAGAGGAGAGGAGAGGAGAGGAGAGGAGAGGCAAGGGTGCTGCCTATGATGTATATCCACCCTGTGATGCAGTGTTGGGTATGGATCATTAGTTTGAGGATGCAGAGGTGCACAGAGCAGGATGAAAGACTGTCACAATGGGATTAAGGTATATGTGTTAGATAGAGTGAGGAAGTTTGCTCTTGTATCAGTATGAAGTCTGTGGACATTCCCACTTCAACTTCTGCTAGCTTATAGGAACATTGTGTGGGAAGTGGGGCTGTAGCACTGCATGCCTCACGGCCTGTGCTTTTCTTCCCCAAAACACTGAGGAAATAGCCTTCATGGTGATGGGCTGCTTACCCAGGCATAACTCAGGTGTAAGGTCATAGTATGGACTATTTGTGATTCTGGTCCCAGTGCTCCTTTCAGCTGTGCAGACATAGCTTGTGTTCCTCATACTGTATAAAATCCCATGTGAAGCCTTGCCTAGCTTTTCTCTCCATGGAAGTAACTCATCAGAGCTGCCTTCATTCAAACAGTTCTTACTCTGTGTTGTTGAGACCAGTCCCAGAAGTAATCAGATGGCAATTGTGGGTTTTGTAACAAACCATCTTAGGGCTACAGCTAATTAATGAGATGTATCAATTAAAACGGTATATGGAGTATTTTCTAGTAACTAGCTGAGCCAGCGATCTAGCAATTAAGTTATTTCAGGAGTTATGAATTTACATAATCTGATTAGGGTTATCTCTGGTTTGTTAAATGATGATTAATGGTAACTGTGAGATAGAATATATAATTATGATGAATCTTTAGTATAATGATATAAAATAACAAACACTAAGTCATGTGAGGAAGTGAGAGAGAGCATTTAGCGGGGTTACTTACCACACAATACCTAACCAGCATGTTTCAGGGTTTAGTTACTTTTTTATCACTATGCTTATCATTTTTAAGAATATGAGGAACACAGAATTCCTATGTGACCTTAAAAATTTTATAGCGTGTAATGCAAGTAAGTTTTTCATAATGCATCAGTAAATTCTCCTGTTAAAGTGTCCAATCCACAAAGCCAGGGAGATGCTACAATTATAGTGCCAGACTTTGGGCTTTTTTTTTGCACAGAAGAGAGCCTGTGGAGCTTGTCCTTCTTTATAGGGTGGCTGCATGAACCTAGGGTGGGAAGAGGAGGGCTGATACCACCTCCAGGTTCCAGGAGAAGACTTTCTTCCTCACTCCTTACTTACTCTCTTCACTTCTGAGCCAAGTCAGCCTCTTCTTCATATTTAGGTGGAGCCAAGAGACCACTAAGACATACCAATAACCTTGTGGTCTGACTCTGTTATGTATAGAATTTGATAAAATCATAATATTCAGTGGCAATGCTACAGCAATGAATGAATCAAGAGGGATATGACCTATAGACTGTGACTGCGATACAGACACGATATGGAATCTACCAAGTAATGAACAAAAAGCACTGGGAAGCAGATTATACCTCTGAGGTTGCAATTCTTTTACTCACTGCTCATAACTGTGCAACACTCTTTATTTCATTTTGCATATGGTCTTTCTTATGTGGTCCCCTTAGTAGCTGTCAGTATGAATAGGGTAGGGTATATCCTGCTATTTTAGAGCTGTACTGCATGTTTGCAGATATATTTGAGTTCTCTGAGAGCACCACTTTGTGGTGGGTCCCTCAGTTCAAGGAAGACATAGAACTCCTTGAAAAAGCCCAGCACAGGGCCACCAAGATGATTAAGGGAGTGGAACTCTCAGGGTGACAGGGCACTGGCACAGACTGCCCAGAGAGGTTGTGGAGTCTCCTTCTCTGGAGACATTCAAACTCCACCTGGATGTGTTCCTGTGTGATTTAGTCTAGGTGATCCTGCTCTGGCAGCAGGTTGGACTAGATGATCTTTTGAGGTCTTTTCCAACTCCTAATGTTCCATGACTCTGCGTTTTGGAACAGGGTAGAGGACAGTGTTCCTGCATAACCTTCCAAGAACCTGCATGAATCTGCTGTGGAGGAGAGGCCAGCTGATGCTGTAACACATTTATGGGTGATGTTCCCAAACTTTTATTGTGATACCGTAGCCTCCCTGCAATAAGCAAAGGCTGAGAAATTACAACCACGGTGAAAGAACAAACAAACCACACACAGACTGCCTCTGACAAAATATGTCTGAAAGTGGAGATAGAAACCCCTTTTAAGTCCATTACTAAATTATTAATCTGAATTGTAATTGCTGTGGTTGGATTGAGCCTTTTGTCTCAGCCATATGTGCTGAAGGTGGTTCACTAAACTCCCTCAAATGAGCTCTGAGGAAGTCGTGTTACATTCCAATTCCTTTGCTCCTGTCTTGCTCTGCTCTGGAAATAAATTGTTGCATTCTTTTCTGGCATGTGGCATTTCACAGGGTGTAAAATCACTATCAAGTGGAAAAATATGTTCTTTTTGATTCCACAACTCACAAAAAAGCCATAGAATATAAGCTTTGAAACAAAGCCATTAGAAACTGGAAGGATAACAAAGTTAGACAGAGAGTTACACTTAGACAACATTTTAATTTGTGAAGTATTGAGTTCAGCAAACCAGATGTGATAACTATATAGGATGGGTAAGCCATCAAACACAAAGGAGGAATCAGCCTTGACATACTATGAAAGGTTATTGACCTAAAGTAGAACATCAGTCAGAGCTGGCTGCAAAGATTAAGAAATCCTCCAGCTGCAATATCATCTCTTAAGGCTGCTGATTGGAGCTGTAGAAAATTATATTAGGGAGACAATGAACAATTCACCGCTTAAGGGAATAAGAAAACTGTACATTTTAGAGCTAATTTTGTCACAGCCCTAGTGAAAGCTCCTTCCTGGGGCTCTCTAACTATCCTTTAAGGTTTACTGTCCATTTTACATACACATTATTCTTTTTGGGTTTTTTTTCATGATTTGTTAATTAACATAACTTTGATGTACAGCAATATAAGTAGTACTCTTGGAATCACGTGATGGAGCTGCCATGCAATTTTAACTGTTTTTTTCACTGAAGGTACTTACAATGACTACAATAAGCTGTTGTTATTGCCACTAAGGGTAAATACTTTAAAGTACTTGTCTGTCTGTCTCAGTAACTGCAGAAAAATTACAAAAATAGTGGACAGGAAGGATCTTGGTGCTAAAATAGGAGCAAGTGCATCAAGGCTGTCCCTGACAGGCAGTTTCATAGGAGCATGGATTGTGTGCAAAGCTCTGATGGATATAACAACAGAAGATAAGGCATAGCTATTGTGAAGGGGGGTTAAACTTCGACCGTCTCATGGGAAAAACATTTTTTGGCTGGCCAGGACTCAAATAGCCCATGGAAGGAGGGTCCAGGGTCTTCTGCAGGTTTACTCTTCCCATGCTTTACTAGCCATGTTGTGGGAAAGTTTCCCTCAGATTTAACTAGATTTTCCATGCTGGAAATTAAACTCAGGGTTTAATGTGGAAGCACGTAGAAAATGTAATTAGGAGCACTGTTAGCAAACAGCTGATCATGATTCCTTCTAGTACTAACTGTCATTTATTAAGTGTCATCTGCTCTTGTTCTTTTTCACTACTTTTTTTTGGTTTATTTCTTCACTTCTGTTCCTTCATAATTGATCTTTTCTTTTCAGGACTAAGCACAGTAATTCCTGAAAAACATTCTCAGAGGCTGTATTTTGCAGAGCATTTCTCTTTTCTGTTCCTCTACTCTAGACTTTAACTGGCATCACTGAGCTCTGTTCTGTAACTGATATTTCAGTGATGTGAAGTCGAGAAAAGTGATCATGTCCCACAGCTTACACACATCACATGTACTTCATGTGTACTCTGTCTCTCCTCTAAAGTGCTTTTGCAAGTGCATTCCATTATATCAGCCAAGCTATAATGAAAATCCCAACTTGGTTGGGGCAGGAGAGACCCTTTTAAACTTCCTCATGAAATGTTTCTGCATTATAGACAGCTAATGATACAAAACTTTACAAAGACGTTATCAACCAATTGTTCAAGCACTTTAAGGTGGATTAAGAGAGACTATATTCCATTTGTTTATGTCAATGTCATGTGAGAAAGTTTAAATAACTTCCTAATTTTCATGTCACACATATGCATGCTTTTATTTAGGTGCTAACTCATCTGACAATCTACATAGCTGGTAAAAGAGTAATATTTTTTGCTAATTCAGCACCTAGCCCCCTCCAGTTCTTCACAATGGACATCTGTCAGGTTCATTTTCCATCTCCCTTTTGCTAAAAAGCTTTTATTTCTCATTGTTCAATAGTTTGTGTAAAATAATTTAGCTCAGTCATTCTATATGATTTTTTTTACTATTGAAGAATCCAAAGCTAGTGAATTTGCAATCATTTAACCTTACAAATTTCATTTTGCATAAAATATAAATTTATATTAGGTTTTCTTTGCAAGAAAAGATATTTGTGTACTATGAGTAGATACTCATCTGTATGTGATGCATGACTACAGGTTCTAATACGATGTTTCAAAATGCATTACTGTCTTCATAAATTAAGAAGAGGCAAACTTAATCTGTTTTATTTGAAGATGCAGCAATGTCAATCACCTTTATCTTGATTAGATGGTAAGATGTATAATTGCTGTTCAAGTGAAATGTCTTCACTGATTGCTGACTATGTAATTGTGAGAGGTTGAAAAACACCCTGGAAATACAGATGTTAATGCTATGCAGTACTACCAGGACTTTAAAGAAGTTATAGGTATATGGGTGGTAAATAACGGTATAGAAGCAAGGCATTCAGTTCTTTGTGATGCTGTACTTCTAGGAAAGTTTACCTTAAACAAGGTAATTGAAATATTATTAAAAGACAAATTTGTAAATCCTACTCTGTGTGGCTGAAGAAGCAATCATCACATTAACTGATCTAGAAGAACTGGACCTTAGATCTTTCCTCTTTGTGTAGGTCAAAACCATGAAAGGTCAGAGGGAGCTTTCCATGGGCCAGATCTGTAGAATATGTATCAGAGGAATATCCTGTGAGTAAGGCAACATCTCAGGCCTCAGGTCAGTTTTGACCACATTCTCTCTCTTCTTTCTTAAATTAGGCTTTTCATACAGTAACACTCCTAAAATAATACAGATGCAACACTTCCTCAGTTGGCTTCTGTTTACAGTAAAATGGCTGCATGGCCTCAAAAGGACAAAAGTTGAAGGACATTAATTTCATTCAAGCGTTCATATCTTGCTTTTAATGAAGAAGCCCCCTGGCTTTGCAGGCTGAAGTCTCCCTCTGACATACCTGTAGAGGTTATTTCCCTTGCCGAGTGTTTGACATATAGTGCAAACTAAAATATTGCCATCCCTAAGGATGACCTGATTAACTTTAGTTTGAGAAGTGGGGTATTTTAAAAGCTCATTTTACACAGCTTCTTGTCAGTGGTGAGAATTCATTATGATAATGAAGGATAATAGAGAGGAACTTCTTTCCACAGCCATGAGAGATCATCTTTAATTATCTGTATAGAATCCTTATGAAAAACTTGAATTTTTTTGAAAGATAGACATCATATCGATAACAATGATGAAAAGAGAGTTTCTGAAGAGTACATTAATATCAGCCTTAACATTAGCCAGAGCATTAAACATACAATTTGATTGATAAAAAGCAAAGAGTGAAGATAATGAACCATCAAGGCTTGAAAATAGAAAGCATAGTAGGATTTTATCTTTATCTTTTATTGAGGTCATTAAAGAGTGAGGGGAGGTAGAATGACTCTGGAATATCTTGTGTGTGAACACTAAGTACAGAAATGTCAACCTACCACTCTGTGCAAAAAGACCCCTGACCTTGCAGTTTGCCTTGCACAGAAGAGCTGACCTCCTCTCCAGGATCCTAATTCAGCTTTGCATTATATCCCGAGTGCCGGGACAGGGGTATCTGTGGAGGGATTTATCTTGCTTAGTGTTAGATGTTTATAATATAGACTCCTATATGGCACCAAGGAATCCCAATATAATCAGTGGAGACCTGCCCAGTTGAGTCAATGGAATGTGGGGTGTGATTTGTCTGACTGCAAAGTAGGTGCTTATGTTTGACTGGATGGGTCACAACCCAGACTCCATTGACTCAGCATTGACTACAAATGTACTTAGACAGAAGGTCAAGATAGCTGCCAACAGTATGAATTCCTTCTTAGGGTCTGGCTTGCAAGGTGCCAGTCCATGAGTGAGCAGACAGATAACACTGTAGATTAAACTCTGTTCTTATTGCTTCACTGCGGCGTCCCATATCTTTTTGTGCCCACTTACCCCATGACATCTGTTACAGCTCTGGAGGTTCAGTCTTTTGACCTGCATCACACATGTATTGACATAGGCCCAGAAATGTTCAAGAAGAATTAATTTCAACTGGTTGCTTGTGGCATTAAAAACTCTCAGAGTCAGTTGCTACCAATGCTGACATTTGTATTGAATTTACCAATGTTAAACGTTAATCACAGTCTCTTTGTAGCTGGTTGGGACCTAGTGAAACTATGGAAAAGCTCCAGTTGGCTTTAATGAGGTAGGAGACAAGTCTTTAGTTAGGCATTAAGTGTGAGATCCTATGCTATTGAGCTGACAGGGGAGTCATGATTTATAGCCCTGTCATGGGAAGCCTTCTGTTTGAATAAAAATGAGTCCTCTTCAGGGGCTGTCAATTATTGATGTATCTCTCTAGAAAATGGCTGTCTGTTTTACCAGTTCTGTAAAATACACATCCTTAATGCACCAGTTCAGATCTCATTAAAATCTCTTCCTAGGCTGGATGTGCACAAATGGGAGCTTGTGTGTGGAGGCATCAAAGAAAGGTGTTTAAAGAAGTGTATGCAAGTCTTTGCAGATGTTTCTCTCACTTTAAAAAGAAGAGACTAATAGCCATTGTGCAAGGCTGGATGACTTCTCCGTGAATATCTGAGGATTGCTAGTTCTGAGCAGGTAACAACCTATGTCAGATAATTTTAGGAAAATGCTATTTTCACTAATGTTTCCTATGCAACAAAAAAGGAATAAAAATAACTGGTCAGGAATGTGAGAAGAAGTCACTGTTCAGTAGTTCAGAAACACTTCCTGGATGTGAAGAGGCTACTTAAATATCTTTCACTTTTGAATTTGTCCAGTGGTTTTCTCTTCCTGTAATCCTGTGTCTCAAGGCAGTGATTTCAATGTTAATTACATTCTTTCCTAATTAAAGCAGGTGGTTGAATTAGGGGTCTATTACACAGATCATTTCCTGTTCTAAGACTGGTAACTGTGTAATTGTATTGCTGTTCTTCAAGACATCTAACCACAGGTGTGGAATATTTTTTCTCACACACAGAGCTGTGCAAAGATCTGTGCAACCTCCTATGGATAAACAATTTCTCTGCTATCTGAAAATCTAAATTTCTCACAACCCAAATTTCCTTAAGCATAAAGTCAATTGAGATCATAGAAAAAAATATCTCCCCAAATTAATTAGCCCTTCTTAGCCAAGCTCTTCAACCATCCTGTTTGAGGCTAGTGAATCACCTCAAGGCAGACTCATCTGCCAGGTCTGTGTAGCCCTTAACACCCAGCATTGTGGCTCATGTAATGCAGACATTGGCTAGAAGGCAATAACCTAGAACCTATATTCCTTTTTTTGTAACAGCTGACACTGAGTTATCCTGCAAGGTCTGGAGAGGACTGAATCCCAGATGCATCTGAGGCACCTCAAGTGGTTCGGCTGTTGAGGTATGAACACTCAGGTTCCCAAGTACACCACAGTTCAGAGACCTGTGCATCATCAGTCACCCTCCCAAATGTCATGGGGTCTTCTACAGCATCTCAGCAGTAGAAAAAGAGCACAACGGAGCCGTTGAGCTATTTTTCTGAATGGTGCTTCCCAGAGCTGCAACTGCCTTTAGTTCCCATGCACTTGGTGCCTGAATGGAGCGTCCAACTACCCCATCAGGTGTTATGAAAGAGACCCTTTATTCTTCTCACAGCACTTGAGTTGAGACGTGGTCTGAATGACAAAGAAATATTTTCTTTCTGGTGAATAACACCATAACTCGAAAAGTATCAGAAAACTGGGATAGCTCTGAAAATCTAGAAATAGAAAGATGAAGGGAAAATGATCCTGGATAGTGATGTCCCTTAAGCTGCAAATAAAATGATGGTAGTGTCCTGAAATGAAGAAAATACTGACATTGTGTGCAAAAAACATGGGACATGTTTTGAAGACTTGACTTTGACTGACAGAATTTCATGGCAAAGGTTTGTCATCTGCAGGTCTCTCTAAATATCAGGACCTAGATGGAGAAAATGCGAGAATCACCTTTGGATTTCAAGGAGGTATTGTAAATGGTGAGTAAATCTTACCCAAAACTTTCATTCAAAATGTTCTTGCAGGCAAGTTGGCTAAAAATCACTGAAACTGCAGCATTTTTGAAGATGTGGCTAAGTTACAATTTGCCTGGAACAGGCTGCCCAGGGAGGCGGTTGAGTCACCTTCCCTAGATGTGTTTAAAAAAAGGGTAGATGAGGATATGGTTTAGCATAGGATGGGAACAGTTGGACTCTATGATCTTAAAGGTCTTTTCCAACCTTGTGATTCTGTGATTCTGTGATTAGAGTCAGTCTTAACACTCATGTTAATGATCTAAGAAAGCTGAGTAAGCTGCTTGTTAATGGGATTCTTAGACTATTAGATTGAGGGGAAAGGTGAACGCCAGGCAGGAGAGAGTAAGAATGATAAAAAGGACGAAAAGACATCAGCAAATAACAAAATGAAGTTGGATATAGAGGAAAAGAAGCAAAATCATCCAGTGAAAATTATTTTTGTTCTAGGCAGCAGGTAGAGGAACATTGGAAACTAATGGTGCTGAATAAAATGTGGACATAGAATATATCTGTGGGAATGTTATAGGTAGAGCTGACAGGATTTGGGTCAGAAGGATGGCCCAGATGCTTACTTCCTCTCCGTCCTGTTTTCCATGACTGTTCAAGTTTTCAAGAAGCTACTTGAAACTTGTGGTAAACATAAGCAAACCAAGCAAAGCAAAATGATCGTTTAGCTGAGAGGTGTCAGTCTTATCTATGCACCCAAAGCAAAATAAGGCATTTAGGCAAACAGAGGAAGGAATAAATTCAAATATAGTAGAGTAGAGTAGAGTAGAATAGAATAGAATAGAATAGAATAGAATAGAATAGAATCCCTACAGTTGGAAAAGACCTCTAAGATCATCAAATCCAACCATCAACCCAACACCAATAAGAAAATAAGAAAAGATAAGAAATTTAAATCTTAAATAAGAAAAGATTAGATGCTAAATTAATCTAGCTAAATAAGGTCTTGTAACCAGGACTGAGTGGATTTGCAGAGCAAAGAGATAAGAGATGCTCTTCCATGCCAAGGCACCGTGGCTCAGCTGTGGCATTTCAGACGTGTCACACCACTGTACCACAGGTCTCCTAAACACGGTGAGCAGATGAAAGATGCACTGTCTAGCTGTCAGTGAGACCTAGCTCAAGAGCAAGATTATTGATTAGAAACTTCCCAGGTTTCCTAGATCGATCTGAGATGATTACATTGAGGCTGTCTTTGGGGTGTTACTTAGCTGGCTTTCTCGGAACATTTCCAAGTCTCATCAGATTTGTCTAAATAGAACCTGAACAGGGCATAAACTAAGGAATGGCTGATGGAAGTAAGGGCTCCTTCTCTCCTGGAGCATACAGCTCCATGGATAGATGACCTACCCAGTATCTCCTTACACTGATATCTCTTTTTCACCAACATGCAGGCTTAGAGAGATCTCAGGAGAAGCTAGCTGTCATGACCATGTAGTTAACATGGTGTGTATAGGTGACACTCTGGTTTCTGGAGAGACCTGTGAGTGAGTGTGTCCCTGAATTTTTGCAGAACTGAATGTGTTGCTCATGATTGAAAATCAACAGGTTGGATGTTATTTGCATTACCTCTTTCTCTCATCATTTCATGCTGTGTGTTGTGGGTGTTAAAAGTTACTGTGATATCAGTGAGTAGAAAACTGTGATTTGACATTGGGTTCACTCATTTTGCCGGATTCTGTATGAGGACATAAGAAAAATTATTGCAGAAAATTAGAACCTGAAGGTGTTGGTTAGTTTTTAATGCTTGGCATATGAGATTAGTTAGGTGGTTCCTTAAATTAGACATGAGGAAAATGATGATTTATGGGCTAGAATTTCTGCAGGTGTTAATTAATGTAGCATCAGTCGATGCAACAGAGCTATACAAATTTGCACCAATAGGTGATTTACAGAAATTTGCATTGGCTTAGAATAGCATCCTAATTCCCTTTGCACACCTTTCCCACATGTCAATGCATAGATATTTTTCTCTTCATGTTTGGACTGTTTGTTAATGAGATATGTGACAGGCAGCACACAAGTTTATTGAAGTGACATTGATTTAAATAAAACAGTAATTACACTAGCAAATTACTGGTGATAACATTTGCCTGGCTCCATGGTAAGGTAGTGCTTTCTCTTACCCTGTGCTATTACATGGACAGAGGAGGTAAAGAGAGTTTGGAGTTTACATGGGTGGAGAGTATCAGGGAATTGCACACTGAATAGCATTCATCACCCTCAGAAAGCCATTCACAGCTAGTTATGCTAGGCATTACATGAACAAATGGAGCATTTTCTGGCCTCAGAGAATGCAAATATTATGCAATGTAGTCAAGTGGGGAGAGTACTGGCCTCCAATTCAAAGAATGGAGTATTTTTGCCTGCTGAGTGACCTTGAATAAATTGATTTGTGTCTCTCTGCATTAGTTTTCTCCTCTGTAGAATTGTGGCCGTGTTGCTGATCTCCATCAGAAAATATTTTGGGATACACTGCTGAAAAGCACGACCTAATGATGGTTACTTCCTTTTCTCTAACAGACCCTAGCTAGAATGCTTTGAATTTTAGTGCCAAGCTCATAGTAGATGAATCTACTCCATTGTAGTGATTCACCCTCTTGAACTGACATCCTGGCTCACATCACTTACCACTTTTGATATTTGTTATTTTTTCCTGCAAAACTAACACAAAAGTAGCTGTTTTACATTGTTCCAACATCATGACTAACTTTCCTACTCCCTCTGCCAAATGTCCTTTTCTAGGATATGTGGTCTCTCACCCTTTAAATTTTGTTTTTAAAAAAAGGAACTCAGCAGATTTATATAAATAATGCTCTTTGTTTCTCTGAAAGATCACAGAATCATGTGTGGTTCTCCTGGATTTTGGAGGCCAGAAATACTAAAAACTGAGATGCAGCACAGTCCAATGAGAAAGCCTGTAGGGATACTGTCCTCTGAAAATAGCAGGGGGGATCTTTGAAAACATCTCAAGGTGAACTCATTATGTTTCAACTTTTCTATATAAAAGTCTAACGTTTGGGCTTAATTCAGCAGTGACTGTGAAATACCCTAGAGAATGCACTGGTTTCACATAACTCTGTTGGGCTGGGAGGGGAAGCGGGGTAATCCCCCAAATCCGTGCCACCATCACCCAAAGACCAAACTTCTGAAGGGGGTCTGTGGTGGACTTACTGAGCAGGACTCCTTCCTCTGCCTGTTAATGACTGCTTGAAAGCTTTTCCTTGGTTTTGTTTGCAGGCTAATGACAGGCCATGCCCAAGGAAAGAGAAACTTGGTGCATCTCTCTGAAAACTCATGGGAAGAGTTTAAGGTGGTATAAACTGCCCAGGTGTTAGAAATGTCAGGCACTTCTCAAGGACAATGCGTATCTGCCTGGCAGCTTTTTATGAGATTCAAACTTTGTCTTCCTAAAGAGATAATTGCTACTGGAGAGAAAAAATAAAAGAGAGACAGAAATAATTCCAAGGTAAAATATTTAAATTGCCTCAGCTGATGCTGCTTTCAGTGTCTTCATGAAAGACAGAGTCTCACTGCAAGGCTGTACCTACAGAGCCCTGCAGTCCCACCGGCTTACATAGCACTGATTTATGGGGATGACAGAAAGACCTTCAGGCCTCACAGGTTTATGTCACACAGTCTGTGGATATTTTCCTTGACAGGGAAGCAAGCTGGAGGCAGCCTTGGCTGCAGCTCATCCAGAGATGATTGCATTATCTGCTCTGGGCCACCCTGCATTGGATAATAACATTTGCTTACTCATAAATAAAGATCATGTGGCATCATTATTTAGTGGAAATTAAAGATGTTAATAAACTAGTACTGTGAAAGGGAATCTACTATGGCTATAAAATGTGACATTCGGGCCACTTCTTATGATTTACCACCATACAGTTACACTGTATTTTTGTGAAGTCACTGTGAAAAGACATCCTTAAATTGCTTCTGACTTTTGTCATTTCTACCAATTTGAACAGTCATTGAGCATCTAAATGGTTACTACATGGAGGTGGTTTTTTTTGAGGACTTTCTGTTCTTTCCTTATTTTGGATAAGAAGACTATCTGCATACAGTGTCATTCTTATTATCATAATCATACCTGTGCAATTAAAACCTATTATTTCCTTTGTAATAAATAAGGACTTCTGTAATCTTCAGCATTCATCAGCTCAAGCAGTTCTCTGAAGAGATAAACCCAAGAATGATCTTTCTTCAGCAATTTTTTCTTTATGGGTTGCATTACTCAAAAGAATATACTGCTCCTTGCAAAATCTTGGATAACAATGTGCTTTCAGAGGTGAGAGTCTTCTGAAATGTGAGATGTGTGCACAGCACAACTGCCACAGTGATCCACAGAACTGCTGGGATGCAAAGGTGTCTTGTGAACTGAGTCTCAAGAAAAACATGTGGCTCTCAAATGCAATGAAGGCTCTTCATCCTCACTGGCAACTTTTAAGCATTTAACATCTTCATCATATATTGGCTTTTCAGGTCAATGTTTCCATACTTAAAGGAATGCAAAATTTGGCTGTTAATCTTGTCTGACTCTTTGCCTTCAAAATCTGTCATGGGAATAGTCTCTCAAGAATGGGATTGGCTTCCTAGCTAAACCAAGGTCATTTTGTCTGTCCTAGAAGCCATGGCAGTAGGAATGAGAAACCTCTTTAAGCTGCTTTAAGTGAACTCTCACATATATTGTAATGTCTCTATATATGCATTTATATGTATACATATATGTATACATTTACATAATACTTATGTATAGTGCATAAATAGGTATATACTGTATACATGCATATGTGTATATTCTCCCCCCATCCCTAGGTCATTTAAGGAACAACTGTTTCATGCTGGCTTCACCTCGCCGGAGGGAAGAGGTTTGGTGGAATCCATACCTTACAGTCGAGCTGTTTCTCCGTGCAGAGACTGGCACTGGAAGCAGAAACGCCTTGCGTGAAGAAGCTGCATGAACCAAACCGAGTTCTCTTGCAAAGATCTGTCTCCAGTCTAGGTGAATTTAGGTCAGCACTTAGTTTGGTGAATGAAGCCTTTTATTTTTGTTCTGAATGGACGTTTTGTCTGTCATCCCACAGGAGGGCAGCAAAGGAAAATGTTTGTCAAAGCACCAGGCAAAAACATTCAAGGACATTTCAGCATTTAAGTTTCCTACTGTGTTTAATAAGATACTGAAAATACCATTGTGTGGGAACTAGGAGAGCTTGTAGAAAGCCACCTGCTGAGAGAAAGAAAGATGTTATTTTTTTTTCTAATGCTCTACAAGCTTCCCAATCTATTGAGAGCTTAATGAAGTTACTTGCTATTACCTTCAAATGTGCTCCCCGGTCATGTGATAACAGCACAGCAGCTATCAAGGTCTCCTGGGCTTCAGCATCCTCAGCTCTAGTGCTAATTGCTCTGTTCTCGCAGTATTTAAGTGCTTTACCCCAAATCCCTCCCTCCCTTTCTAAAGCACTCTTTGCCTGAGGAAGCTCTGTCACAAACAGGCAGCCTTAGACCTGAAGAACAATCTCTTCAAGACCACAAAGCTACCTCTCTTTCAGGTGTTTTATCCTACCTAAGTAGTAAAAGAATTGCGACCTGGGGGGTTGTGTTGTTCATCAGCCTTATCTAGAGCTCTTCAAGCAGGAGCCAGGGTGTTAAAGCTGTTTCCAGTTGCTGGGGGAGTGTCTGTGTGCCACAGTGGCTGTGCTGAATGCAAATAGAGATTTAGTGAAAGAAGTGGTTCTGTGTCGAATCCTGCATTTTCATTCATCTGTTCTGCAGTCCTGCAGGCAACCAGGGCACCAGCATGTTAATTACCTTTAAAATATACAGGAGAGTTTTCTCCATTTTGAATGTTTTAGCTTCTAAATAAATGACAAGCAGAAGGCAGAGGAAAAAAAAGACCACACACACACACAAAAAGAGAACCCTCTAGCATAGGAAAGTGAAGGCATCTTTCCAAGGGCTGTATTAGAGCTTGGATGCAGACCCAAATATCAGTCGATCTGTAGGCTCAGAATGGTGGTGCTTTCTGATACCACCATGGCCATATTGTACCTAACATCTTGCCTGGCACTAGGGGCACCAAGTCCTCACATGGACTTTGTGTCATGCTTCTGCCATGGTTTGCAGAGGTGCAGTGCATCATCTTGTTCCTTCAGGGTTGTGAGAATCAACTCTACATCTACATTCCAGGACAGAAAAGGCCTTGGCCAAGCCCTGGTTAAGACCAAAAGAGAAGCAGACATGGGATATAACCATACGCTCAGTGTAAAACATTTAAGCAAAGAAAAATTATATATTTTTTGTGTTAAAATGAATGTCTAAAATAGTAAGTACCGCTCGGTTTTCCAGAGATATAGCAGATGGATGGACTGGGAGTGTGTTTTAAGTCAATGTGCATCTCTCCAAGCAAAATGCCACTCTCCATTATTCTGTGCTGGAAGAATAATGAAAGAATCAATCAAATCCTCTAACAGTGACAGAAAACAGACAGAAATCCATGTGAGTTTCTTTTGAGGCTCTAAGAGGATTAAGACTCCGCAGGCAGGAACTTCTATAAGGTTTTGTTTATGGGGAGAAAGAAAAGTTTGACAGATGTGTATGGTCAGTTCAACAAAGCAGCCTGTAAAAACCTTATACACTATCTGAAATGACACAACATGGTTCCTTAGGTCTGGATTAGGACCAAGGACCTGAAATACAATTTTGACTCTGATGTGAAGAGGCCAAGAAGCATCAAACACATCCCACTCCTGCTTGGGGCTTTTAATTTCCTTTCCTATTCACCCTGTTTGTCTACTTCAGTTGGAAATTCTTTAAGGTTGAGTTTGGTGTAATATGAAATTGGATCAGGATGAATTAGCCAGGCAGCTTGGACCTTGGATTTTGTTCATAGAATATATTGTTTTTGAGAATGTAACAAATAGGGTGGAGTTTTCAGGTTTTCGAGTACAATATCTCCAGTAGAAAGAGTTTTTAAAATTAACCTTCTGCTTTAACGTTGGGAATTGCTGGGTTGTATATTACAGAAGGTGAATATAGCGAGCAAGTTTTATTTCTCTCAGCTGATTGAGAAGACTGATGCCATTCACAGACTTGGTCTGGGTCTCAGGCTGTGTTCTCCTGATCAGAGATAATGAAGGTCCCAGAACTTCATGAGTTGCAATATGTCATGAAGGTTGTTTTAAATGGGCGGGTTTTGCAACTGTCAGAGGATATCAGCTGGCACCTAGTCATAGGCAATTGGCACCTTTGTGAGGAACAATATATTGTCTGTGCAGACGGAACACAGCTGTGTTGACTAATCCAGCATCTTGTCTTAGACATACAGTGGTATGTACACTGGGCGGTTGCAGTCCTGTAAATGTCAGGGCTCACTGAGGTCCAGCAGGGAAAATGGCGATGTCCTGGGTGTTACTGTTCAGCTACTTTTATTTAACTTCTCATTGCACATCTGGCTGCTGTAGAGGATAAAGATAATGAAACAATCCATGTCCCAGGCTGAAGGGAAATAGAGGAAATGCTGGGGTCTGCCAAGAAGAAACCATGTTAGAAAAGTACCTTTGTTCTCCCCGGCACAGAATCACAATGTTGTAGGGGTTGGAAGGGACCTCCAGAGATCATCAGGTCCAACCTCCTGCCAAAGCAAGTTCCCTAGGACAGGTCACACAGATAGGTATCCAGATGGGTCTTGAATATCTCCAGAGAAGGAGACTCCACACCCCCTGGGCAGCCTGTCCCAGGGCTCTGTCACCCTCACTGGGTAAAAGTTCTTCCACATGTTGGTGCGGAACTTCCTGTGTTCCAACTTGAGGCCATTGCCCCTTGTCCTGTCCCCACAGACCACTGAAAAGGGGCTGGCCAATTCCCCCTGTGTCCCACACCTCAGATATTTATAAACATTGGTCAGATCCCCTCTTGGTCTTCTTTTCTCAAGGCTGAACAGCCACAGTTCATTCAGCCTTTCCTCATCGGGGAGATGCTCCAGGCCCTTAATCATCTCTGTAGCCTTTTGACACAATCTTCATTTCAACTCCTATCTCATTAGGAGCATGATGATTTCACATCAGAATGACATGTTTCCCTATTGATACACCAAATCTCTCCAGGTTGGTTTGGGCCCTACAGTTCATCTGAAAACCTCAGAATTTATATGTGACCTTCTGGGAAACTAAGGTGATCTTTGGCAAAGGCAGATTATTTCCATGCACTTTAATTTACATTCTTTTTTTTTTCCTCAGATATAAATAGAGCAGCATTATATTTCTGGACATATCTGCCTTCCTTATTCCAGGCAGAGAGTGTTGAGCAAGAGAAGAGCATCTGATGCTTTTTTTGTTAGAGGCTCACGTGAGTTAAGAGCTGCTTTAAAAACAACAAAAAGACAATGCTCTGTAGAGGACTGGAAGCAGATGACCTTTCTGCACATTATCATTCTGTGCTGGTAAAAGAGTGAGAGCTATTTAAGGGTGTCACAGGAAAGCAAGAAAGAGGGACAGTTGTTCACAGCTACCTAAACAATGATCATACAGTAAATGGATCTCTCAGAAAATACTGGAAGTGGTTCTAATGCTAGTGCTTTTCTTCTCCAAGCAGCCTGACAGATTTTCAGATGAATTAGACTGCAATAGTCAGCAGATGTGATTGTCTTCCAGAGTAATTTTTAGGACAACCCTACTGAAATACTCTGATTTTCTTTTCAAGCTCCCTGCCTCCAGCAGAAGCTTGTATTGCTTCTTTTTCTTCTCCCCTCTCTAAAACCCTAGGTGTTTTGGTCTTTATTGACTTTAAAAGGAGGTGAGACTTAGGAGTATCACTGCTTCATGGTGGCTTGTTTCAGACACCCAGTTCTGAGCCTGTGTTTGCCCATGTGCATGCTCTGCATGCAATTTTGTCATCTTCTCTGCTTCTGATTTGGCTTTGTAGCTTCTGTCGTTGTGATCATGGGAACAGCTGTCTTACCAAAAGTGATGGAAGAGTTTGTACTGAACTCTAACAAGGGTTCAGGTAATGCCAAATGTGGGAAGTTTCACCTGCTAAAGTAGTTTTGTAGGATTATGTATACAACTGTTACAGCACCAAACTTGATGTGATACAGCCAAGTGCTATAGCAAAGGTCAGGAAGGTTGTTTGTTATGAACTGGTTGCTCTGGAAAAAAAAAACTTTGCAATTTTAACAGTCCCTAATATGCTTAGGCAAGCACAGTAATGAGCATCATGCTCTTGATGGTTCGAATCTAGTGGGAGTATAAAATTCAACATAAAGAGTACCAAGACTAGTCCCTAGAGTTGCCTTTCACTATGCTGGTAGGATTGTGATCATGAGGGAAAATCCACAGCAAAGATGAGATTAGGAAAAAAATTCACAAGGGTGTCTGAGGTGCCAGTAGCCATTTTATGCTGTTTGGCTCAGTAAGAAAGGTCTCAGTTGAGACAGTTGGAGCTCCAGTAAAGATCTGGGTTTATTTATTCCTACGGATCTCCAGTCCATCTCTCCGTGACTGAGATTTGCATCAACACAGTTAAGGTCTGACCTGAAAAAAGAGTCTACAGATGGAACTGGGAGGAGTTATGTTACCATGAGTGCTTAAAGAAATGTAATGTATGTACTGAGGAAAGTTTTTGCTATCTCCCTGGCTGGAATAGAAATTGCAGGACTTGGTAGACTGGTAGGCTCCAGGTCATACATTAAAAGCAACTGAGGTCAGAAATAAACGCTAATTTTGTGCTGGGTCATAAAACTAATTTATTTACTTTATCCAGCCCCGGGTGCTTTCAGTGCAAGGTACTAAAAACCTTGGTCCATGGACATAAATTGCAGAAGGTCTGTGCCCATAAGCAACATCCACAGCTCTGTATATATTATCCCAGCATCTTCTTGTGGTGGCATGAAGAGCATATCTACCCAAAAGCAGCTTCTGGCTAGCTTCCAGCTAGCTTCCGATAAGCAGGTTGTATTTAGCCTGAGCAAGGCTGCTTCCTGCTGGGGGAGACAAACCTGGTAACCTGGTCAGCTGTGTGTGTTTCATCTTTTTCATCTCTCAGGACAAGTTTCATCCTGCCTGCAGGTGCAAAAAGATATTGCTGCGTCATTTATACCTGTTTCAGTTTTTAAATATTTTCTTCTTTCAGAGCAAAAAGTGAGCTTCTGCGGTAGAACTACAATCTTAAGTTTTCCATGTAAATAAATCCAACAAGATAGATTCCCAATTCCTCCACAAGCTCTCACCCCTTGAAATTTTTATTCCATCAAAGACAGAGAAGGAGAGATGAGAGGTTGTAGATAAAGATGCCTCTGCAGGAAGACCTTCTTATGTGGTTCAGGAGCAACCTGAGGGGGCTGCTGTAAAGGACAAAATGGAGACAACTAACTTACTCTAGTCTGTTGCAGCTTAAACCTCAAACTGGTTAGAAAGCAAGGTCATCAATTTTCAGAACACATATTTGGACTCTGCAAATACAGCTCTGACAACACCCTGAGGTATGCTTGCTGGTGTTTCCTATGATTCACACTGATTTCAGGACACCATTAATCGCCATCTAGCAAAACACTTTCTAGCTGTCTTGAAGCTGTTGCTCTTCTGCCTCACAAATATCATTCCAGCCTGTTAGATGCGTGTCCAGAGGAGGGGGACAAAGCTGGTGAAGGGTCTGGAGCACAAGTCCTGTGAGGAACAGCTGAGGGTACTGGGCTTTTTAGTCTTGAGAAAAGGAGGCTGAGGGGAGACCTTATTACTCTCTACCTGCAAGGTGGTTGCAGAGATGTCAAGGTGACAAGCCATAGGACAAGAGGGAATGGCTTGAAATTGCACCAGGGGGGATTTAGGTTAGGTATCAGGAAGAATTTCTTTACTGAAAGGTCATCAGGCATTGGAACAGGCTGCCCAGGTAGGTGGTGGAGTCACTATCCCTGGAGGTATTTAAAAAGCATGTAGATGAAACCCTTAAGGACATGATCTAGAGGTGGACTAGTCAAGGTTAGGCTATGGTTGGACTTCATGATCTAAAGGGTCTCTTCCAATCTAGGTGATTCTATGATTCTATGATTCTATGCAGTAGGAAAAGACTAAACATCAGAACCTGTGGGATATCCATAAAGACAACCAGCAGAAGGGTATCATGGTACAACTCAGACACAATTATATCCTTTTATAATTACATTTATTTTTTTAACAGAGCCTGAGGGTTTTAGGAGCACTAAACTCTTCTCCCTCCATTTATATGCTGTTTGAAATGCCTTCCCAAAATAACCCATGCAAAAGCCTCGTTTCATGCCCCTAAGCAGGATGATACATCTAAGTCTGCCCTGCCCTGAAACTATCCCTGGTATGAAATAGCTGGGTGGACACAAAGCGCTTTTAAAAGGCTTGAAGTGCGCTGGAAACTATGCTCCTTTCTCCTGAGGCACCAGAAAAGAGAACAGTGTGATTGGTATGTGGACTGCAGTGATGCTCTATTAATAATTCAAAGCAGCAGAGGCTTTTATTCTGCCTTGCCATTGTTACTTTCCAGTACAAATCTTTCGCCTCTGTCATTTGGTGGGAACTGCTAATCCAAGTGAAATATTAGGATTTAACTTGTTCTCATCTTGGTGACAGAATTAGGTAACGGTGCGGCTCAGGGAAGGAAGGGGAAAAATTATTCCTGTCAGCCTTTGTGAGAAATTTGAGAAATGCATCATGAATTACAGGTTGCAAATAGGTAACTGGGTTATTTGGAAGATACTTTCTAAGCATTTAACATGTCTTACTTTCTTCCCTCCACACAACTTCGGATGAAGCTTTTAGTTCCATTCTTTTACTGTATCATGTGTTTTCTGCTCACCAGAGGCTTTTCTAGCTGTGGAACAAAAGCCTCCAGAAGCCTTGTCATGCCAGGTATCTTACATATGTAGTATCATATGCTTATAAAAAAAAACACAGGGAGAAATTATGATAAAAAACTACTCTTGTAGTGGATTCTTCATCTTCATCCATTTAACTCAATGCCACATTTTTAGTTATGATGGAAAGTCTGAACACTGCCTTTGTAGCCACAGTCACATAACCTCTCATAAAGATTTCCTGAGATCTCACTAAATCCTCTGTAAACAGACTCCTGTTAAGACACAAATACTCATCCCCTTTGGGTCTTACAGCACTTACTTAGAACCAAAGTAATGGGGTGTTGTTGATCTGAGCATTGGGATAAGTGAGGAGAACTGTCACAGTCAGAGGTGTTGGGGTGGGAATGGTGTAATGCAGTTAGGAGAGTAATTCTATATCTTTCATGATGCTTGACTACAGAGATTTTTTAAAATTTTTATTTTTTCCCTAAAATCAATGAAGAAGTTTTGTAGGTGACAGGGTGATAGGGAAGCTAAACAACTTTGTAGAGTGTTTGCCAGTGAGCTGAGCCACTGGTTTGCAACACCTCCAGTGCCTTCCACAAAGGGAGACATATAAAAAATTATGTTTTCTCCAGGCTCCAAATCGATGCATGAAAAGGAAATGGTTTGCCTTCCTCATCTCCAGTCAGTACTAGCAAGAACTGTGAAATATTCCCAGGACTGAAGAATTTGCCGCCTTCTGTTTTGGTTGTTTATCTCAGTGGTGAGAAGATAATGCCAAATTCATGGATTTAGAAAAAAAAAATCTTGAAATATCCAGTCTGCCTGTTGGGACTTCACAGATTGTAGAAAGCCTCATTGTTCCTCTATCAGTGGACTCAGGCACTTGTATTTAAATAAAGCATAATTTCCACAAAGGTCTCTATAATCTTGTTTTGAACTCTTCAGGAGATAATAGATTCACTGTTTTTCATGGTGGTTTGTTCCAGTGGTTAATCATATTTGCTGTCAAAAGTATGTGCTTTATTTCCAATTTGACCTTGTTTAACTTCCCATCATCATTTTTGTTCTGCTTTTCTTCACTAGCTTAAAGAGGACTCAATAAACTACTATTTTTGGCCCATGAAATATTCATATATGGTAATTAAATTAATTAACTCCAGTGAAGGCTTTATTTCCATAAGCCACATTGCTTGATTCAGTTCTGCCACTGACCTCCAGCAGAATTTTTATGAACAATTTTTTGTCATCTCTGACAGTTTTATGGATCGAAGGATCATAGAATCATAGGTTGGAAAAGATGTTTAAGATCGTAGAATCCAACCGTTAACCTAACAGTACCAAGTCCAACCACTAAACCATGTCCCCAAGATCACATCTACATGTCTTTTAAATACCTCCAGGGATGATGACTCAACCACTTCCCTGGGCAGCTGGTTCCAATGTTTGGCCTTGTCTGGACACACTCCAGCACCTCAATGTCCTTCTTGTAGTGAAGGGTCCAAAAACTCAACATGGCACTTGTGGTGCGGTCTCACTAGTGCTGAGTACAGGAGGTACTACAGGACCAGTACTTCCCTGGTCCTGCTGGCCAGGGAGTAGCTACGACTGTTACAAACTGTGAACCAGGGTTCAAAGAGCCTGACTTCCAAAATGTACTTACACAAAAGACAGGTCCCCAAATATGACGTTATGATGTTGAGCAGTGGTGACAATGGCTGTTGTCTAGATATAGTGGCTTCCACCTCAAAGGAGGAACTCTGGTTGGATACCAGTCTCTGATCCAAAGACAAATTAAAGGTTTTGTCTGTTGCTTTTGTTTGATTGTGTATTTTGGGGTTTTGTTTGTTTTATTGCTTTACAAGTGATTTCTTAACTACTGGGACACAGAGCAAAACCAACAGCTTCCTGACCATGTCAGAAGTAAGATGCAATGCTTTCTGACATCAGCAAGACATATTCTGGTATGTTTTTAAGAAGAGAGAATAAATTGGAACTGCAAGGATGCTTTTTGGACTCTTCATTGAAGAATACAAATTACAGCATGGCTAAGTGTCTGAAAGCAGAAATTCACATTGCACCTGTTGCCACCAAATTTTTTTCTTGTGTGTTTCTCAGGTGATGCTTGACAAGACAGAGTATAAAGGCATGGGTTGCTATGCCTAGCTGAGACTTGACTAATGTCAATATGCTTTGCATGTGAATACTGATTAAATGCAGAGGCAACAACAAATGTGACCATAAAACCTTTGAAACTTTTCAAGGGCAATGGGTAATACTGGTGCTCTCTGTGTTCACTGTGAGTTTAAAGCTGAAAATAAAACTTTGACATTTGTCTTTAAAGTTCCAATAGCTTGGAACTTGTTTAATTGATAATTTTTCTTTTTCTACATCTTTCCCATGAGAATGCTCTGGTTCTCTAGCTCTAAAAGTGATGAGAGGAGAAAGATGAGGTGAGTTGGTGACTAAGGCCTTGCAAACATGCTATATACGAACATTTCAGTTGAGAGACCTGAGCGTGAAATACCTCTGTGGATGAAGGATTGCTGAGAGCCTTAAGTTGCAGTGAATACATCATCAACCTGGACTAAGAAGGTAGAAGTAAGGCATGTTTTTGCTTGTGGTTTTTGTTTCCAAACAAATTCTGAATGGGTAAATTAAATGGAAACTGTGAAATCACAGACTTGGTTTGTTATGCAGGGAACAATTAAAAAATTCCCCCCAAAGCAAAGCTAACAAGAAAAAAGGTTTTGTTGGAGATGATTCCAAGAATCATTGCCTGGTAACATCCATACAATGATTTCTGCGAAGTAATGGGTCCTGACAAGTTTATTACCAGGAAAGGAGGAATTTAATGGGATGGCAGTTGACTGCATACTGTGGTGTCAGTGGTGGCATGAGAGGGAGGTATTCTCAGCACCCTCATTACCCTGTGAGCAGATCTGGGCCAGCCAAACTGCTGAGTGGCCTTTATAACAACTTGCAGTCACTAAGCTGTTAACGAAGAATGAGCTGTAAACACAGCCTCTTGATTTACCTTGTGGGTTAGGTCCTTCTAGGGTCATTCAGATGGGAAAAGTCAGTTCCCAGCCTGCCCAAGCCCTTGGTTTTTGCCATGAGGAAGGAGATGGTGCCACTGGGAGTCTTAGCTTACCCACACAAAGTGTGCTGACCCAAGAAACAGAGATGTGACTCCTGATTGTAGATTTAAAATATCAATCTGGGCACATCCAGGGGAGGTGATCACTCTCCTATTCAAAGCAAAATTACTTGATGATTTCTGGAAACTTAGAAAACTGACAGCCTGTCACAATAGTCTCTGTTAGGAAAGATGAGTAGGAAGATGCTGTTGTATTTTTATTATTTTAAGTAACTGATGAGTTCATTAAAATCATACTGAATACCCTGTTGCTGTGAAAATATCCTTTGGTGTATCCCATGTCACTGCTGCTGGGAGTGAGTTTTGCAATCAAAAATAATTTCATATGTATGTCACTTGTTTTAGAACCTTAGTTTTCCAGCAAGCCAGCTGACATTTCTTCTTTTTCTCCAAGTGGCAACAGTGGTGCTATATATTTTTTTAAAAACAATAATGCAATGTTGAAGGAAGCATTGATTTCATGACCCTCAATAGGTAGAGGCACTGTGAAACAGAGAGATGATCAGCATATTAATATTAACATATTTATCAGCCAGAGAAAAACACCTTGGGCTCAGCGAGATCCGGGTCAGGAGAAGTAGCATGAGTGGCATTTTGCAGAAGATGCTGTCTAACCAGCCCTGCATATTGCTGTCATTTTCACATGAGAGAGCTGAATGAATTGATCTCTCTGCCTCTGTAACTCTGACAGCCATCACCTAAAAAAAGATCTTAGTGGAAAATGGACATTTTTATATTTATATTTTTTTTAAACTGGGCCTTATCTACTAAAGTTATGTAAAGAAAGGAAATATTTTGTTCTACCATAAGAGCTAATGAGAGCATTCCTTAAACACTAACTGAACTGCAGTAAGCTTCAAGTGCCTGGAGATACAAATATTGAATTTTCACTCTTTCCCTCGCATCTGCCAACAGCTTCACTGTCACATCCCCCCCATCCTCCAGCAAAGTGCACAGCTGGGAGAGCCACAAACGCTTAATTGTGTCGCTGCCATTGAGCAACAGAAGATTGATGGGGAGGTTAATAAGTTGACTGTGCAATTATAACGCTTACCGTGTACCACCGACGATGGTTAATGCAGTTAGTTCCTGCTCCTCTGATCATTTCCCTGTGTGTTCCTCTGGAGCTAGGCTCCCTGCTCCCTGTGTGCAGCTTGACAGCACACAGCGACAGGGCACGTGGCTAGCAGCCACCTTTGCTGTGCTTAGTATTTATACAAACTCCTTGACTCCCATTGCACTTAGGAAGGGCAGCCAAAGTTCTGCTAATGAGAAAAGGATCATATGAGTGCTTTGGGGGTGGGATTTTTTTGGTTTTTTTTTTTGGGGGGAGGGAGGTTTCCAAAATGTGCAACTGACCGAGAAGTATTCAGAAATGGATTAAAGCTGAGGACAGTGAGTGATTATTTTTCCCCTATGTACAAGGGTTGTTATTTGAATTGCTTTTTTTCTCAGCACACACTTCTAAATGATATCACACCTTTCACACTGTTCCCAGTAGAGTTAAATTCTGTCTTGAGCTCATGTGAGTAAAGAGTAGAAACCGTGACAGGTATCAATACCTAACTGTGACTTTCCGCATAGATGTTACTAAAGTTGGTGAATGACATAAATTAATCAATGCTAAACCCTTTTAAATGTCCTGCAAATAAGCACTCTTGCTGCAGATATGATCTTTGCTACAATTCAAGAGTGATGGTTGCAAATATCTGGAGGAGTGTGGTCAGCAGGTCAAAGGAGGTGATCCTCCATCTCTACTCTGCCCTGGTCATGCCCCACCTGGAGTATTGTGTCCAGTTCTGGGCTCCCTGGAATAAAAAAGACAGGGATCTCCTGAATGGAACCCAGAAGAGGGCTGCAAAGATGATCTCCCCTACAAGGAAAGGCTGAATGAACCGGGGCTGTTCAGCCTTGAGAAAAAACACTAAGAGGAGATTTTATTAATGTTTATAAATATCTGAAGTGTGGGACACAAGGGGAAACGGGCAGTCTCTTTTCAGTGGTCTGTGGGGACAGGACAAGGGGCAATGGCTGCAAGTTGGAGCACAGGAAGTTCCGCACCAACATGGGGAAGAACTTTTACCCAGTGAGGGTGACAGAGCCCTGGGACAGGCTGCCCAGGGAGGTGGTGGAGTCTCCTTCTCTGGAGATATTCAAGACCCGTCTGGACACCTTTCTGAGTGACCTGTCCTAGGGAACCTGATTTGGCAGGGGGTTGGACCCAATGATCTCTGGAGGTCCCTTCCAACCTCTACGATTCTGTGATTCTGTGAAATATGTGCTTGGAGCATTAGAGAGCAATGATTTTGATACAGAACTATTGTCCAGATAGTCAATATCCCATCTACTTTAATAGTTAAGAATGAGTACTTCAAAGCTGGAATAAACTGCCCTTGATGTAGTTGATTGCACGTTGCTTTACAGAGAAGAAAGTTCTAGATTTCAGCCTGATTGTTTAGGAAACATTTAAGTCAGCAGAACATACTAGCAAGACAGAGGTACAAATTTCTGGGCAAGCAACTGGCTGCTGTTTGTTTCTGTAGTGCAAATTTCTACAAATAAATAAGGTGACATCAAGGAGCATGGTCAGTTTCTGCCAAGGCTTTCTCCTCTCAATGGGGAAAATCTAGGGGAGCTCCCAGTGTTGGCTAGCTTGTCCGCCAAAGATACAAGGCAATTTAACTTTATTAACCCAGGCATGCATGTTTCAAAGATCCTTTATAGATCCTTATTGTATGAACAATTCTATCTTGTATGAACAAGAAACCCTGAAGATAGAGTTGTGAGGGAAAGCTGGATACACTAATGGTACCATAAGGTCATGGAGCAAAACTAGAAGGCTGAGAGCATAAATAATAGCCGTTGCTCTGCTGAAAGTAGATACTATGGTGGGAAATAACATTGGTGAACCTTTAAGGTCATCACACTTGGAAAAGGAACAAGCAGTGTAATTTCTGGGGTGCTGAATAGCCATCTGGTGTAGACAAATAGTCCCAAGCAGGGACTTACCTGCAGCAGTCACAGGTGACATTCCTGATTGAAGAATTATTCATTGACACGAGCTGATTTAGAAAACTTTTTATCTGGTCAACACAGACTCATGCTTCATAGCAGAGAATTTTCTTTGGGAACACGGTTATGCTGATGGGGATTTTGAGAGGGATAATGCAGAAGGCCCTCAGTGTCTACAATAAGAGGCAGGAGATTTGGGCTTGTGCTAAGGAGCGGTGAAGTTGCCCTCACAGCTCCAGTCTCCAATCCTGTTATCTAGTTAACACCTTCCACTCACTGCTAATTGTCATTACAGAGGTTGGCAGCAGTGGTGAGAATTAGAAAAGCAGTTCTGCTGGGATATTAGCAAGAATTAAATGTTTAGAGAACCAGAATTGAACCCATCCAGCACAGAAATAAGCTGCAAAGGAGAGGACAGCTGTTCATGAGCTGTTTAAACCAGCCAAAACTTCCTTTTTTAGAGCCTCAAATAACACTTCAAATGTGAAATTAATTTAACTCCTTCAGATGCTAGGCCTTCCTTGTCTTAATCTGCTACAATATCAGAACTAGCTTGGGTTAGTTAAGGGGCTCAGCTTTCACTGTGTCACATAAAAAATTATATCTGTGGGGATTCAAAGGAGTAATTAATTTGGAATGAGGGCTCAGCTGCTGGTAGCATAACCACTGGGTATAACATTTCAGACTGCTCCTGCTTTCTGTGCTCAGACCCAGCATTCAGTGATACAATTTTCTGTGAAATAATTTTGGCCGTTCTTATTATTTTCTTTTTCTGAGGAAGGCACTCAGCTGATTAAATTTTGCCCAAAAAAACTATTTATCAGGTTTTTTTACTATGAAGGGGATTATGTTTATCTTACTGCAATTAAAAACTTTTATCTTTTGGTGCCTCTTTTGTTAGTAAACAAATGTGTCTTATAAAATGTAGGAATCAAGACTTCCTACTGGCCATCTTTTAAAAATTTGCCTGATCCAGTGGTGATGCTCCAAGAAACCTCAGTTTTCTTTAAGCACTGGTTACGGTCTGCAAAAAGCAAGGCATATATGTGTTGTCCTGTATTGTTTGGAGGGGGAGTCTTATCTCAGGATAGCTGTTGTACTTACAGATTCTGCTACTTCCATCTGTGATGTACTTTAAAGTTAATTTTTACTGAGAGAAAACAGCTCCTTTGAGCATACAGACTTGATGAAAGGTTCATTTGTGAGCTTGATAGGTCAGTATGAATCATGGCATCAATGCATATAGAAACCTGTACTATATATTTACTTTTTCCAAGGGGAAGTTGATTAGTCATCCCCCAAAAGTTATCCTCCTTTTGATGCAGGGCTTGTAACACCTAGGTGTGCCATTGTAGCATCCCAGCAGGACTGAGTCTGTGCTGGCACACAGGTAGTTAGGAGGAATCCTCAGTCATGTCTTCTCTTCCTATTGAGGCAACTGAGCAGGAGTTTAGTGGTGAGCTTCATCTCCTCCTGTATTTCAGCAAGCACTCATTTTCCAGCCTCAGATAACCCTTGTTTTGCTGAGAACTCACACTGATGATGGGATTAAGAACTCTGGAAAGTGGCTCCAGAGAACTTGATTAGTTCCTTGACTGCACAGTAAACTCAGCTGTAGACTCCATACATGTCAGTCAAGGTGTAATTCTGTCATCCATTCATATGTGTCTTGTGATAGTCAAGATACCATAGTGGTTTTTAGCCCTCCAAAACGTGACTTACAGATATGACACAGTGAAAACAGGAGACACTTTGTGACTTGGTGCAAGAGGCCAGGTGGGTACCAACATGCAGTTTAGCTGTCTACAATGCAGTGACTCACTTAGGCTATTTTAAGGGCCCCAAGCCAGTAGACTCACAGAATCAGTGGGTTTAGGGCAGGATCCATCTCTTCTATCTCCCAGATCCTCACATTTGGGCAGATAGCACACCTCAAATTCCTTTGGCTGTACTGACTAGTTTTCCCTGGCCGTTATGAATGTCAGGCAGCTAGCTTACATGCATAACTCTACTCGAGGCACCTAAAGGGGAGAACATACTCAATCGCTATATGCCTTTGCTTTCACCTACAAAGTATGGACAGTATTTCCTCTTTTGCCCACCATTAACTCCCTGCACAATTTATGTCCTAAATCCCTCCAGGTTTATTTTTGCCCCTTTCTGCATGTAGCTGGCACAGCAAAATGGTGGCCTACAGCTACTACGTCTGGACATTCAGAATTTAATCACAGCTGAGGATGGGGGAGACACACCAGCACCACTTGTTGAAATGTGGGAACTTGACTCTCATCAAAATGCCAGACCAGAAAATAATGACATTTCTTCTAAAAAAAATTAAACCCTTTTTATTTGTATATTTATTTTTATATATAAAAGAAATACAAAAAAAAGAACACAAACAAAATGCTGATTATGGCAATTCACTTTTGTCAGCCCCCTCTGCCTGGGCTGCTGCCTCAGATCCACCGGGAGTGAGCAAAGTCCTCCGGTTATAATGTCCTTTTATGATTCCAGAGTTATTGTTCTCATTAAGGATTTGCTTCTGTTTTTGCCTGTTAAGAGACTGTACAAGTCCTAATACAACAGCTGCTAACGAATACTGTCCAGTCAGTTTTCTTGGTTGTAAGATTAAAGGATTTGGTTGAACTCTTCCTAGAAGAAAATATGTTTTGATTTTTCCTTCCTGTTCACTGATACCTTTGACATAAATCTCTCCTCGGTAGTCGAAGGCAAATCCTCGGTCCTTCAGGATCAGGTACGTTTCTTCAGGCACTTGTATTCTGTCACTAACACCTGTGCTGTCCATTCGACTCGCTAAATTAACCGTTTTGCCCCAGATATCATACTGGGGTTTCTTAGCACCGATAACTCCCGCTACGACAGAGCCATGGCTAATCCCTATTGAAAAAAAAAATTAAGAAATGGAGGTATCCAGTTAGACAAGAACAGCTGAAAACCATATTTACACTTAAGAACCAGGTGAAACCTGGTTCAGATACACTTATCTCTAAGATTAAGGAAGAGGTTTGTATTGAAAGAAAATAAGGAAAAAAAAATCCAGAAGAGCTAGAACATGAAAAGTGATATCTGCAGAGTTATTTTACCAACAACGATCTCAGTGGAACCACAATACTTCTGTATCATCTGTATTCTGCGCACTATTGCCAAAGCTCCTGCAAATTGATTTTTATGTATTGGGAAAGATGTCTCTGGAAGTATCTTTCTGGGTCTACAATTCTTGAAGGTGACCATGTTAGTGCTATACAGTAAAGAAATTGCATTTTTATGTTTCATCAAGTGAAAATATTAAAGTATTCTATGAATTTATTGAAAGACTCTATCTTGTAAGATCACTGCATAACTTTAAGGCAAGCAGTAATATCGAAGAGACGATTCTTTTCTACTGCAGTGATTTCAGAATACATTTAGGCACATCTTTAGGAAAACAATCTTAGAGTTTTTAGATTTTTTAAGACTAGCTAAAATTGGCAATAGAAATGGTTTCCAAATACTGTCACATTCAAACTATGGAATCTTTGCAAGGGATCCACACTTACTAAGAGTGAATACATGTTCCCTGAGAAATCTTGGGAACTGGGAGTTTTCAAAATGGTTAGAAAGTGCAGATCACTGGTAGTAAAGCTATTACCATCCATGTGGTTAGTGATGAATATACATCAGCTTTTTTGTGGCAGGGTTGTCTGTAAAGGACTTGTTTCTTCCACGTGGCTTTTGAATTTGGGGAGTGATCCAGTCAGCATGAGAAACCATCAGATTTACTCCTGCTACGTGCCATATATTCGCACTATCTTTGTGTGTCCCTTCCCACTAGACACCCAGGATAACCGATTCCCCATCACAGCACTTCAGAGCTTCTGCTACTGGGACAGCTCAGGTCAGAACTGGAATGCAATTTTTGTGCAAAAACAAAGTACTACACACAGGGTTTAGTATAAGCTACTATTCCTCCTTTACTGAAGAAGAATCTAAGCCAAGGAGATTACTTAGAGACTGTGCAAGCCGGTGTCAAGCTCAGTGTTAGGCCTGGATCGCCCACTTCACTTTTTGTGTTCCATCGACGGGCTTTTGGCCAGACTTGCTAAAGATGGTAACTTAATTACACTACCCACTCACAATTCACTAAAGCTCAGAACCCCCTGTCCCTTAATCGGGGCCCATATTCTGCAAACGGAGGATTTCATATTTCTAACTTTGCCTGGGATTAAGTCAAATTAAAAACAGAGGGGACAGTATTTGGAGTCTTTTAAATTACACGTCTTTGCCTTGCTTCTGGGGTACGCTTACAGAGTCTGATCCTTGCAGACAACATCCCATTTTAACTCTCATGTTTGAGCTATGCTTACCAATACGGAGTTCAAAGTTGTTAAACGAATGCTTGTTGATCTCCTGTATGCTTTCATTCAGAGCTATGGAGAAGTCAGCCAGAGCACACAAATGCCCCCATTTGTCTTCACATTGCTGAGGAGCAAGTTATAAACAAATATGTTAGAAAAGTTTTGCCTTTGCCCAGCTCCTACCAGTCCCCACCCAAGTACCAAGTATCTGGAATTTGTAAGAACAATCTCAATAAGCTAGACCCAAGAGACATAGGTATTATGTAACCTTCCCATTTATATTGCATCATTTCTATACCTGAACAGAGAGAAGCTTAGAGTGAAGTACCTAAGACAGCAATTTCCTATCTGACAGGCAGTCATGGGAGTTAATAAGTTATCTGAAATCTAAGGCTGAGAAAGAAATCATGGAGAGGATTGAGGTAGCTTAGGAGCAAGGGGAAAAACTGAGTGAGAACCAGGAAAGACCCATGTAAGGAAGAAGTAGAGTGAAGTGAAAGGCATAATTCTCCTTTGCTGAAAGTTTCACTCAGGAAAAGCACCAATTACAGTGCTCTTCAGTATGGAATAGTGACAGGAACAAGAGGGCAAGCCATACAACCTAGAACTGGTTAAGTGGGGGACAAAAGGCTATTCTGTAACTCATTAATGGCCTCTGCTTAGAGCAGTCAAGTCACTCCCTGCTCTTTTCTCTCCATTCCTATTTCAACAAGACAGTCAATAAACATGTGAACTGGGAGGGGGTTTTGGTTTCCCCAGAACAATAATAGTGCAGACGGTGAGGCAGAGACTCTCAGAGGAGAGCAGAACACCCCGTCATTTTTTCTCTGAGTGGGCGGTGGAGTAAGGAAAAGCTGTGGTTTTGGCCTGATAATGGTGTGGTGTCACCATCTATTCTGAAGCCAGGTAACTTTCTCATTAAACAAATTTCCAGACCATAGGAGCAAAGCATTGCAAGGGCCCCTCTGGTTCATGCAGTCCAGCTCTTTGCAATTTTTGTCATCTTCAGTGTCTAATCCTGAACATAAGCATTTCCTTGGCATCACACTGTTCTGTTTACATAGTGCTCAGTCCTTGTCATCAGCCTCATTCGGTTCAGAGCATACCAATGTTCCTCAGCAGCCCTCACCTCAAACACTGACAAGGTGATAGACATGTATATATGAAGAGAAGTATAAAACATATATAAAAATTCTATCAGACTGTTACATTTCAAGAAAATGGATGAGTTAAAGATTTTCTCTCCTTGAATTTTTAACCACATCAAGACTCAAAAGAAGTGTTTAGGAGCTGTGTCGCTGTAATCAGTTACCTCCCTGATGTTCAGTCCTACTTTGCTCATCAGAAGCATTTTGAGCTGGAGCAAGCTGAAACTCATGCATGCCTAGTTTTGTGGATTTCTATCTGTCAACATCGCTTGTTACTCTGTAGGTGGTAGATGCTCAGCTAGTCACACTCCACATGTTTTAGAGTGTATTCTAAACAAACAATGGAAATTTTCTAGTTTATAAAGCTCACAGTAATCTGGCTTCTGCTTTCTTGGCACTTGCAATCAGTGTGGGCAGATCTGATTCCCACTCTGTGGCTGATCTGGGGCAGTACACCTTTTTTTGTGGTGCTCTCTCTTCCTTGGAGAGAGGCACTGGTTGCCAAGCAAGACAGATTTCAGCAACAGCCAACTTCTTCTTGCTGCAAGTATTTTAGAGCCTTGTGTTATTTCTTTGGAGATCCTGTTTCCAGGCATATTCTTGGGTGTAATTATGAATGGATTTCTCTCATCTGACTTGTCTGAGGTTTATAGCTGTGACTGTGCATGTGTCCTCTGTGGTTGATTTTCCCTCAGCTTGGTTTGCACCTCTGGAAGGGCGGGTAGTGTGTAGGCTCCTGGTTTCATGATGTTCTTGATCTGAACTGATGGCTCTCCTTTCTTTTTGGTGTATAGTTTTTCACACTGTCTGTAGATATACAGCTACATCATCACAAATACACATAAATGAGACCTTATACTTGATAAGTATGCTGTCAGTTAATAGATCCTCTTGCATCATAGATTATTGGAGCCTGTCAGCCAGATTTCAGTCCAAGTTACACTGGTAGCTTTAGAGTATCTCTGCAGATATAGATAGCCCTGCTCTAGATTCACATCAGTGTGACTGAAATGAGGGTTTTTTTTTCTCTCCTATAAGCCCAAATCTGAGGAAAGAATCCATATGGTTTTTGTTCCAAGCACAAGATGGCATTTCAATTCATCAAGAAGTGCAACTGTTGTCTGCCAGAAGCCCAAAATGTCTGTTTTCTTTTAGCAAACACAGCTCTGTGAACATCAGAAAGATAGCGCTAATATTCTGTAGCATGAATGGTTGGACACACCAAAAGCTTTGCTTCTTTAAAAGCATTCTCTTACCTGTTTTTCAGGTGATAATCCTGACACGGCCATGTATGTACTGCCAATCGTTTTAATTTTTTCAATATCTTGAAATCTCTCTTCACCTAGTAACTAATACAGATGTAAAAATACACTGTTACTTCTGTAATTCTTATTAAAAATGGCTGCTATAGATTTCAAAATTAATCATTATTATTCATGGTATCTCCCAGTTGATCATGGCACACAGTTCCTTCTGGGTTCTGGGGCACACTGAGCTAGGACTTTGCAGCATGTGTTCAAGCTAGATTCTGCTGTGCTCTGTAAATCTGTTTCATCACAAAATGGATACGGTAAGATATGCATATTCTAGCCTAACTTAAATAAACATGAGTCCTTCATTTTCTGAGGTATAATCACTGAAAATTAGTGAAGATAAACTGTGTGTGTGAGTGTGTGTGTGTGAATATAAGAAGACTTCATTACTTAAAGATAATCCTAAAACTCTTTGGGGGAAGCTCAGTTTATAAATTAAGTGCTGCTATAGGTCCTCATTTCAGGTGATGAGACCAGTGCTGAAGGGAATTCAGTCCAACTACAAGTAACCATTTTAAACATGTTACACAGTCATTGGAGGGAGATGCCTCCAAAGAACTTCGATGAGAAATCAGGTCCTCCTGTATCCCATGTTTCACTCAACTTACTGTCAGACCTAGCACTTGTATATCCGTTGGGTCATTCAGTGTGTATGTTTGTTATGTGTTTTCCCCTTTTACAAAAAAATACAGGGAACCAATGGGAAGTGGCAAGCACCTGTATCTGCTTGGGATACCAATACTTGCCATGTAGGCATAAAGAACTTGTCAGATTGACAATATGGAAGAGTAAGAATAAATTTAGTTTAGTGATTAAAGCATCGAGTGGAGTGGGAGTAACAGTTTGGTCCTTATTCTAAGTCCATATTCACAGTTAAACTTATGACTTTCCATGAAATAGAAGCCAGAGCCTAACATTTCTTGAAAGATCTAAACAGAGATGTGAACTGCATCAATGACAAGTTTTATATGGGACATGGGCACATGTCACTTCATCACAGGTTTTAGAAACACGTATTTCTGATGTTAACACCAAAATACCCCAGGAAATGTCATGATAAGCAGTATGGTACCTGATAAATTTAGGTATCCATACAGTTAGGCAGTCCTGGAAATAAAAATAACAGTTCACAGAAGCAAGGATTTTCAAACTTTCAGTTCTAAAGAATCAACCTGTGATTTAAATGAAAAAAATTCTCACGGTCAGGCAAAATTTTAACAGATTATTTTGCCTTTCTTTTGTACACTGCCATGCATTCTTTTTCCATCTTGTGGGTTGGAGTTTCCTGTCAATTAAAAACTAAATGGATTATTTCAGTCCAAGGGAGAAACATACCAAAAGCGTAACATAAAATATCCCCTGCCATTGAACTAACACCAGTGTACGTCAGCCAGAGCACTGGGGTCTTGGAAGCTTTGCTGTCCGTGTGCAGATATTGCACCATCTGTCTCTAATGGGAGGCTGCACAGCATTGCACACAGGGAATACAAATCCATATGGTTAATGGCTCCCTTCCAAATCAAGAAAGTCCAAAATCTTGACCTGCTTCTCATTTTTCTTCAAACTGCCAGAAAAGCCCATTATGTACGTTTTCCTTCTACAAGGGCTGCTTTTCCAACTGCTCTCTTAAAGAAAAAGATTGTTTCTTATAGCTCTGCTTTTGTGAGCTGTCTGAGAGCACCAGGTGTGTAGGCAAGGGGAGAAAATGGTCTTGGTTAAAAACAGCCTATATTTTCATTTCCAGATGGTTGCTGGAAGCAACAGCAAACAGCACAGTAATTTAAAATGTATGATAAATATCTAAAAATAGTCTTTTTAGGAAAGAAAGAACCTATTGGCTGTGAGGCAATTTAGAAGGAATAATCTCAAGTTATCTTTTTTTTTTTCTTATTCATCATTGTTTCCAAATTTCTATTTTTTTCCTGCTTTATCCTGTCTGTTAGATAGCTTCTTCCCTTCTTCACATAATGGTTTGTTTACCAATTACTTTCTTCACACTATGGCAGGATGATGGATTGCAATATTAGGGAGAGATATTACAACTCAGTCTTAAATCAGCTGCTATTTTTTATGACATTTTAAACAGGCTTGCTAATTTACCAAGATAGTCCAGGGAACATTTTCAAACACTAGAATGTGGTTGGTATCTGAAAAGCAACTAATGGCTTGATGCTGCAATTCATGTATAGCCAAGGTTATACGGAGGTCAGACCCTGGGATATACACACCCGATGAAACATGTAGGAAGAATTAACAAAAGAGAATGTTCCAGGACATGGCACATAATTGCAAAGTAATCATCAAAGTCTGAAAGCAGGATCCTGCATTCTGCTGAAACCTCTATTTGTAGCAACATAATATATTCAAATCCGTTGTCATAAACAGCATGCAAATCACTGCAGGATAAAGAAAATGGGGGAGGGGGTGAGGGGAGAGGAGGAGGGAAGAGCCTATGAACTAGAAAGCTCTTATTAAAGCACAAATCCCAACTGTAACATCGCTAAGATACATAAATGATAGATTAACAAGTCTAGAAAGTTATTACAAGAAAAAAAAAATCTTTCAAGACTCACTGTCTTCAGGAGAAATGTTCCAATATTATTTTTAATGCAGTACCTCTAAGAGAAGTTTAGCCCTGTGTGTGTCTTAAGACTACAGTCATCGTGTAAAAATGGGTAATTGTGAAAGTAGATTTTTTCAGTGTTCATGTTTGGTTTTTGATGCCCGAACTGCTCCTGTCAGTGCCTCTGTGCTCGGGTACAAAATAGGAAATTATATATAACTGTTCTATATGTTACTATTCTATATTGATCTATATGTCTAATTAAAAAAACCCAAACAAATAATTTTGTTAGTTCAGAAATCAACACCTTCCATTCTACCTCAGTTGACTGGAAGCCTGGATAATTTGCAAATCAACAGATTTGTGAGTCATCAGGAAAAAGAAATCCTGAATAAAGGCTGTGCTTACAGAAGTGTCAGTCACAAACTCCTCCAAACTGACTTTTGGACCAGATTTCTCCTGCTGCCTAAGAAAGACCCAGACACAACCTGACTCCTCTGTGGGATCCTACCCTGTGTAATTGTGGCTGGCAGGTTCTTTTCCACTGTTCACTTGTTTGGGTTTTTTTGACTGGCTTTAACTCTAACATAGACTCATTGCCTAGAAAATCAAATAGCGGATCTGGGTTGCAAGTTTTCTACTTTGTAGGACCAAGGACATTCCTCTAAAAAGAAGAGAGAAATAATCCAGAACTCCTTCTCACACACCTATCACATTTTCCAAAACAGGTCAATTTGTATTCAGAAACATCTTTGTAGCCCTGTGGACTCAGCATCCCTACTACTATTATTTATGTAAGGAAAGGAAGGGACTCACAGTGTGGAATTTGATGTGAGATTAGGAACTCAAATCAATTGCTTAAACATAAGTGTCCAGTGTCATCTAGAGCATGCTTCTCTGAATACCCTCCAAAGGCAGTATCTAGAACAGCATGAGTTTTCTGACAGTGTAGCATGGGACCTGACAGTACCATGTAGGTGTCTCAATTCATCTAGGGTATCTCAAATGTCTTACACTCCTGTGCTACAGCTCCTGTGTTTGTGTATCTCTACAGAGGTGTTCACGTGATGCTGAGGAGCACAGTTTTCCCATGGCTAAGAGATCTGCTCTGCTCTCGATCTGTACATCCATATTTCATTTCTGTGGCTGTATTAAGACCACAGGCAATCTTGTCAAGAAACTTCATGAAAAACAAGGAATGGTGACATCATGTAGTGTCAGTCATGACACGGAAATATTATTGGCCCTGAAGCTCATACCCGAAATGACTTCTGTTTCCTTTTCCATGGGTAGGGTTGCTCACTTCAGTTGTACTGTCTGTATATCACATTTTAGATGGCTTAGACAGAAAAACTAATGGCATGACCATGCTGGAAGTAGGTTAGCGGTCAGCAGGGGATCACATAATTTCATTACTAACCATACCAAGAACATATCTATTATTCAACTAAACATTTCTGGGAAATAATAAAGTCCCTAATTAGGTCCTTTATTAATTACAGAACAGGTGTTAGGAGCCTGAATGTAATATTTTCTTAGGGCTTTTGATGAAAACCTTGCCTTCAGTAACTGCTGCTATAGGAGCAATGGATTTCTGTTTATGGAGATGATAAGAATGTGCATGACAAAATATTTTAAATTAATTCATAGCAATAGGCTTAGCATTAAGTTTGAGCCGTAATCATTTGAGTCAGATCTGGAAAGAAAAACTAAGTTATTAATCAAGAAGTATGTTGACAGCTGAGCGAGATAGGTATTTATACCTATAGGGAAAGCAGTGCAGGAGCTTAGCTCCTTTCTGAGCTCTCCTCATAGCACAGTAGTTTTGTTTTGTACCAGAATGCAGAGAAATGTGTCCCCTGTGAATTATTCAATTTCACAATAGTAAGTTTAGGGTCTGATCAATTGTATGGATAAACTCTCAATTTCATTGCCTCTCAGAGGTTGGTAATCTTAACCCTGGTCCAATTCTTATGAGCTTTCACTCTGTGTATGTTCCCCACACAGATTCCTAGGATGAGCAGGGCGAAGGCTCAGATCTGGGTTTAAGACTCTTATCAGCATTCATATTTAGGTTTTAGCTTCTGTCAGGGAAAAAATGCAGAAAAGTCAGTTACCCCTTTGTGCCTTTGTTTAGCAGTTATGAAATTAAGACAACTTCCACCAGAAGAGCAAACTGAAAATAAATTCTTTAAAACTTGTAAGAAGCCTTAGATACTTGCTACGCAGGATGGAATAAAAAAAAGAAAAATTATATTTTTCCCTAATCTCTTTTTCTCATTGTATACCTTCCACTTTCATCTTTTCCTCCAGTACCTTGTTCTGAAGCCCTTGGAGATACTTGCTCTTCAAAACAAAAAAGCCCCATGAACAAGACCACACCAAAAGCTATAGGTTAGATCCTCAAAGATAGATAGGTTTTTAAAGTAGAAGTAAATAAATGTAAAAAAAAAAAAAAAAAAAAATTAAAAAAAGAAAAGAAGTTCTGATTCTCAAATCTTCATTCAGCTGTATTCTAAATCCAGGAGAGATCTGAACTCAGCCAATGCTTTGGTTTTCTGGGAACAAAATTTTCTGTATGCTTAATCTATGGGCAGAATCCTGGTCCAGATAAAAAGGTGAAGTATGCCTTGTCCTCTCTCAAAAACTCAACCAATTATCGCAGTCTGATAATGCGTTTTGAGTTGAAAGCCAAAGTGGTAAAAATGTTCTCTTTTTTCACACTCCAAGCTGAGTGGGGTTTTTCCTTTTTCTGATTTAGGCAATTACTCCATGGTTTCATTGCTCATGTGGGATGTGAGATCCAGCTCTGTCTCCTTTTGATGGAACAAATTCTGTTCTCTTGAGCTACATCTTAATTTTATGCTGACAAGACACTCATCACTTCTCCAGTTGACACTTTACCACAGTGCAGAAGTGAATTTTAAAAATCCTTGGGATAAACAGAGATTAAACAGAACCTGAGCTTCTTGGGTAGACTTTTCAAAGTGTTTCTCTATGTTTTCTTGTTCCCCATGTGCCCTGCTTCCTGCTGTCCAGTTCAGTACTAATCTTGCCTTGCTCATCAGAATTCCAAAAAGTCTTTTTCCCAATTTCTCTTTAAATAACTCCTCCAAAACCAGAGTCACAGACCAATGACATCACCACCACCATCTCCTCCTTTTTCCTCCCCATTTCTATCTGGACCATTCCAGTCTGGATCACAGATCCATTCTCACTGTTACACAGATTTGGATCAGATTCTACTTCTACCACTTGGTGAGCTTGGGAGGTCCACACACTCCTGAGAATTGCTTGCAGTCTATAGCTTAAAATTCTCCATGCTAAGTAACTTTGCCCTTACTTTTGCACCCTTCCCAGTTTTAAAGTTTTTTCAAGTGTTTTTGTTGGTCTACCCTTTGTTCTCTTTCTGACTTCCTCTTGGGCTCATTGCAGGACCTGATGTTACCTGTACAAGCTTCCTTACTAATTAGTTGGCCAAGTATGCAATACCTAGCATACAACTAGCTCCTATTTCCTCTTCACAATCCTGGTTTTCCTGGCTTACACCTGAAAAGAATTACACATGGGATTTGACTTTTCCACTCCATCTCTGGGCAGCTTGTTCCAGTGTCCCACCATCCTCATAATGAGGATTTCTTCCTAATGTATAATCTAAACTCCCCCTCCAGCAGTGTAAGGCCATTACTCCTTGTCCTATCACTATGTGCCCCTGTAAACAGTCCCTCTCCAGCTTTCATGTAGGTTCCCTTTAGTTACTAGAAGGCTGATATCCCCTCATCAGTTCCCGTTCTGGAGTTAACTGGACAAGTTATCCAAATAAATTATTTTTCCTCTCTGTGTCCTTTCCATTTATTTGTTTGTTTGTTTGTTTATGTATGTTCCCTTCACCTCTAGATTTCTCGGTAAGGCAAGCAGCTTACTGCATTTGCGTCTGTATAACATACACAACCAGACAAGTCTCCTTGGTGAATATGTCACCACTTTTCATTTTCTACCCAACCTTTGCTTCTGAGCTGTGTGCATCACCTTTAATTGATTCCTTGAGTCCATTGAACCAATGTCTCCAGAACATCTTTATCTGTTTGGATTAGACCAATACTTTCCAGAACTACTGAAAATATCTTCATCCCTCTTTCTTCTACAGAATGTTCTACTTCTAGATACACTGGAAAAGATTGTGATTTTATTTATGCAAGTTTATACTCAAGTCTATATATTGATTTCAGTCTCTATCTCACTAGGTCATTCAGAGTAAAGTTTGAAAAGATTAGGTGCAAAAAAAGCAAAATAGAAAATTATAGTTGGAGTTAAAAAATCAGGTAGTTATTAGAAGCAGAATAGTTATTAAATTTTATAATGTAGGATGACTAATTAGGTATTTTAGAACTCATCATTCAAGCACTATCAGATTTTTATCTTGTCGCTGGTATTACCTCATCAAAGTCTGCAATGATTTCATTCAGCAAGCGCAGACATTCTACTCCTTGGTTATTCATCTCTGTCTGGGAGTAGAAGTCAGCAAATCCAGGAATAGAAGCAAACATCACACCAACAGCATCATAGGACTGAGAGTATAACTCCTGGAAGAGCAATAAAGAAAAATTAGTTGAAAGGGTAATATAGGGAAGAGAACATATTTGGCTGCAATTAAAGTAGGTTTCTTATTTTTGCATGCATAATACCTTAATATCTGAGGTTAGAATTAATATATTAAGTGTTAGCCAAGTTCAACAGGAGGAGGCTGACAGCTCTCACATTTTTATCACAGATTGTATGCAGGGTTTGCCCTTTCTTTGAAAGCCTGCTCTTTCTGCTTCTGAGGTCAGTGGGCTACACCAGCAAAAATGAAATAGAATATTTCATTTTAATTTATATGGGGAACCACTTGAAGAAATGAAGGATTCATTTGCAAGAATGAATACCAGAGAGTCAAACACTGTTAGGCAAGTAAAAGGAACATAATGTTTATTATTTGTTATTTTTGAAGTCATCTCTCTCATAAGTGTTTGCACATTTGATTAACAAGGATCAAATGGGACCATTTAAAATGTGTAATATGACAACTTTGTAAAGAGTCATCTCAGTTACCACATTTTCTGGCAGATAATTTATACGTCATACTACTGCAAGTTTGTTTATTCATAGGTTTTCTTACTCTGTGGTCCACTGTGGTTCTCCTTAGGTAACTGTGGAGCTATTTGGTTCCCTGGCTGTGGGAGATGCTACTGCTATTAGGGTTTCAAAGGAGGGGGAAACAGAAGTGAGGGTGATAACGGAGTTACTGGGGACAGAAAGCAGCTTATAAGGGATCGGACACAGGAGGCTATTAGGATAAAGTATGTCCTGGGATAAGCTTCCACTTACGTTATTCATATAATTCACTCTGGTACTGAATGTCAGATTTATTTATGGATGGGTTCTTGTCAGTATATATGTGAAAATTCGGTCTGTTTCTCTCTGAACCAGAACAAATTTTAGGAACTAAACTAGTTTTAATTTTAAAAATGCCAAGGACAGGCACCCACCCACCCCCCAAAAAAACCCAACCCCAACATCACTTATCTAGACTCTTTAAAAATGTGACCTACAATAGAAGTGAGAAAATTCAGCTCGTTTCCAAAGACCCTGCAAAGATTTTATTGAGAAAAAGCATGATTGATTCCCTTCCTGCCCTTACAGTTTCAGCGAAGAACATCTGCTGGGTCATGGAAACTGTACACTAAGGACACTGTTATTTCCTTTCATAGGTACAGGAAAAAGTAATACACAAGTTAGGTCATGGATGTTTATGGAAGACTAGACAGTATGTGCTACAGGAAGTATATATACATTCAAGCATACTCTTTCCTCAGATCCAGAAGAAAGCAAACAACTAGCTGAGCTTTCAGCTGCTCTGTTTTTCTATTTTTGGTAAGAACCAACAAAACAGAAATAATATATCCGTGAGAAAATGCTTACTGTACACATTTGGGAATTCATTTTTTGAGAGCAGAGAAATTAACTTAATGGCCAGACAAGTGCAGGATTGATTGTACTGAAATCTGCGAGATGCTACATCCAGCCAGTTCCTGCATAAATCATCCCCAAGTATAGTCACTCTGGAAATTGCCTTACAAAAAGCAGGGGTGGTAGAATTCAATTCAGTGGCAAATTATTGAAGCATCAGCAGTGATCCATGGGGCATCTGTTTGCTCCTGAAGATTATTATGCATGTGAGTGTATGTGAATGAATGTGTAAAAAAGGACACGTATTCCCTGAAAATCCATAACGCAGATATGTATGCCAGAACACACTCATGGTTGGTATTAGGGTCTGCTCCATTTGCAGTGAAAGATTTTAACCTGATTGCTTTCACACACACAGTTTCTCATGTGCAGAGCAGTGTTTTTATAGTAATTTAATGCCCACAGAGTGTAAAATTCCTCAAGATGCTGATTTCTAAAGTGCCTTTTCTTGTAGCTTCTCACTATGTCGTCCTTCCTGAGGTGATATGTGAAATCACATCTTCAATGATTCCTCATTGTGCAGCCTAATTCACCTGTCTACATCTATTTCTAAAATGTACAATCAGGAAAGGGTAGCCTTGATGCTTCACAATGAATAGATATGTCAGTGCTGGCAACCTGAATCTTGTAACATTTGTAATCTCTTCATTATAAAAGATAATTCCAACATTACATTAGAAAATTCCAGTTTCACCATACAGTAGTCTTTATTCATAGGCAATATTATAATACGCATTTGCCTTATTTCAGGTAAAGATTAAGTCACTTATTGCCTCTTTCAGAAATTCTGGACTTTTCTTTATCCAGATACTCTGTTATCAAAGTTTTCTTTGTGTACTACAAACACTCTTTAGGAACATAGTGACAAACTATGTTTCTGAAATGGGTGTATTTTTAACTGCAATTCAGGGGCAATATGGAACAGTAAAAATGTTGTCTTGGGTCTGAAGATGTGAGGCTTTCAGGTCTGTTGTTGCCTGTTGAACAGATTCCTTCCATAATAACTGGCAGGGCTGTAATACTATTTCTGCAACCCTGGGTTATCTTAAGGTTGCACAGGCATTCTGTTAAATTTACATATCTTCTTTAGAAATACTAGATTTTTATAGACTCATAGGTTTGAAGAGACCTGTGAAGGTCATATAATACAGTTTCCACTCAAAGCAGGGCCAATTAGGTCAAGTCTTTCATGGCCTTGTTCAGTTAAGGGCTCCAAAGTGGAAATTTCACAACCTTTCTTAAGCCCTTATGCAACAATCACATTCTTGGGGATTTTTTTTTCTTTCTCTTTTATCTAATGGAGACTTTTCTTCCTGCAACATGTGTCATTGCCTCGTGTCCTTTCACTTGCACACAGGAGAAGATTTTGTCTGTCTTCTCTATAAACACCAATTATGTAGTTGAAGACAATGACAAGATCCTCTTTCAGCCTTTTCATTTTAAGGTTGTATGAATCTAGCTCTTTCAGCCTCTCCTCATAGGTCATGTGCCCCAACCCCCTAAATCATCTTCATGGGCCCCTGCTAGACTGCTCTAGTAGGTCCATGTGTCTCCTACTGGTGAGCCTTAACGTGGCAACACCACTCCAAATGTGGTTCTAGAATTACAGAACCCTTTATCTTAAAACGTGGATGTTTTTTTAATGTGGATCTGATACCAAATATTTGCAGTATTTGAGCAATGAATCTTGAGAGCTAAGTTCTAACAACTTCCTTAACAGATCTGCTTTTTTATTTGCTAAGTAGACAGAAGTATCAAAAAATAAAACCGATACATACTTCATTATCCCGATCCTTCTCCAAGAAGTGACGGGCAACATGGCTGGGTAAAATATTTCGTAGCATGTTTTCATTATGCTCCCTTAACTCCTTCATTTCATTGATTTCTTCTTTTGCTTGAACACGCCACAGAAAATCCAGCCTCGCTGTGTATTCAAGCTATAGTTCCAGAAAGATAAAAAAGGCAAAAATAAAACCTGACAAGAGTAGACACTGTACTGTCATCCTGGCAGGCTGCTCCTGGCATGTAACCACCTTCAGTGCTGCTGAAGATCTTTGACTCTGAAAGAATTTGATTTCATTGCCAGAAAAAGAGATTATTCCTTTCCAATGTGCACGGTGAGTGTCTCAGAGGAATCTTGGGCAAAACATTTTTTTGTCATATTGCTGCTATGGCCAGTAGCTGGAAATTTTCACAGAATTATTTTCAACACCTCCTTATTAGTTAGATAGTGAGCCAGACGGGAGATAAGGTATCAGAACATATTGGTATGAAATTAATGTGTTCTCCTTTTCGTATGTGTTTTCAAATAAAATGAGTTTCATGAGAAAATAGCACATGGGTCATTCTAAACACTCTGTACAGACAGGTAGTTTACTTTTCAAAGATGAGCATCTTTCAGCAACATCTAAATAGAGCAGCCTAACACAGCTCTAATGAGGATTTTCAAATCTGTGTCACCAAAATGAGCTATTTCTACTGTTGGGACATGCACTTATTCACAGGTTAAGTCTTTTAAAAGATAGTAGAAAAACATGTTATTTGACACCCTTTTAAATACTCTGTCCCTGATGCATTCAGTAATTCACACACATTTGGGGTTGGAAGGGACCTCTGGAGATCATCTAGTCCAACTCCCCTGCTAGAGCATGTTGCAGAGGACAGCATTCAGTGGGACCTTGAATATCTCCAGAGAAGGAGACTCCAAGCTCTCTGGGTTCTCATGTTGAGATGGAACTTCCTGTGTTCCTGTTTGTGCCCATTGCTCCTTGTCTTGTCACTGGGCACCACTGAGAAGATTTGGGCCCCATCCTCTAGACACCCACCCTTCAGATATTTATAAGTCTTGATGACATGCCCTCTCACTTCTCCAGGCTAAACAGACACAGCTCTCAGCCTTTCCTCATATTGAAGATGTATCGTGGGTCTAGTCTGCAGTCTCAGTTTAGTACATGCCCCATGGCTGTGCTTCATACCCTGAGATACAAAGTGGTTAAATGGTTTTCAGTGCAGTATATGTGCAGAAAAAAGGGAAGATTCCTGCATGGCACAGCTTATGTATGCATGTATATATATATATATGTATGTGTGTGTGTGTGTGCGCTCTGTGTATTTTTATATATGTATATATAGAAATGGATATTCACATATACATAGATGGCAACTGTCTGCTAGCTGAAGCAGGCAACATGTTGAAATGTGACGATGTTTGCCTGAGAGGCACCCGTGCCTCTCTGAGAGGCACATGGACAGGACCAACACTGCCAGAACTTTTGGATGCATTACACTGATGGAGAGGCTTAATCAGATTGTAAGGCAGGTGATACTCTAGCTTGCACCAGGGGTGATTTATTAAGCTGTGAATTTACTGAGAAGGATGGAAATATAACTATGTGCAGTAAATGGAAATATATTTGTGAGATTTGAGATGATGCAACCAGAAATAATAAACACCTGGCAGAGAAACATTACACCAACAAATAGATGAATTTTTCAATTGGGAGAGAATCAAATGGTTTGCCAAGAGGCACTGGGATTAAGGAAGTAGTTGGGATATAATTATTGTACCAAGGTGAAGTAAAGGGCAAGCCTGTAGTGGGTGAGAGTGACTAAGAGGGGGTTCAGCCTTGTTTAGTGACTCACCTTGTCCCCATTTTTCGTCACCAGCAGTGACCAGTGGGAAACTGTTCAGAAGGAAATGTAAAGCATCTTTCAAGGGTGCTTACAGGTTGACTGTACTCCAGGGAGCTTTCCTTCCTAACAGCTAAAAGTAACCTGGCTTGATAGATACTTGTATGCCATTTAACAGTAATTTACCTGACCTCTGGATGCTGTTGTCACCTTTAGAAACAATTTTTTTTTAGTTCTATTATTTTGATATTCCATCTTATGATCATTAACTCCTTTAATTAATCGCACCAAAAAATTGTCAAGAAAAGGTACTTTAAACTATTTTAAAAATAATTTTTCACTTTCCTTCCCCCTTCCTTTTGTGCTAGAAGAAAGAGATCATACCAGATCACAACTGACTTTTATCTTCTCCAGCTGACTGAGAACGTAATGCTGACTATAGTTTTGAAACGATTTCCAAAGGTATTTTACAGATTGGCTTGGAGCAGGCACTGTTCCTGAGTTTTTTGGTGCTTCATATATTTAATACCACTACAAAGAAAATCTTTGCAAAAAGCTGTAGTAATTTTTTTCAAAGTTAATATTTTATGCTGCTGTATAGGAAAATGTCACATCTCTGAACATAGATCAGGACAGCAGCAGCTAGTCTTTCCATTTTAGATATTGTCATTCTGGTTATTTATAATCAAATTGTAACACGAAATATTTTTCTTGCCTCATCAGTGGACCACAGAATTGACACTGTCACTTCAAAGATAAAAGGGTGCCCTACATTTGAGGTCTGAAAATAGAAAATTATAAGAAGGTTTGCTAAATATTGATATTTGTTAAAACCAAATTTTGTAGGTTTGTGTTTTGGGTTTACTTTTTGATTGTTTTAAGAATTATTCCTGGCTGCAGTGGTGCCAATAAAAATGACTGTCTGCAACACAAATCTTGAAATGTCCAGGTTTTCTTGCCCTGATATGTAGTTCTGTGAAACACCCCCAACTCCAATAGTGACTGAAGAAAATAGACAATATGTATTACACAGAGTGCAAGGAAAGTACAAGGTAAAGATCGGCATTTGAGGGACAGAATATTCTTTAGAGAATAAGAAAAGAGGATTTACATCCTGAAGGGACACTTTCAACCACCAAAACCAGTCTAACTCCAGACAAAAGAAACACTAAAATATGAATATAGAAAGGATAATGAAGAAGCCCGAAGGGTAGTAGCAGAATTAGGTATATCTCTTTTTCAGTTGGAACAACCTCTTCTCATTTCCTCATCCCTGTCCTTTTTCCCAAGCATGAAGAAGGTTCAGGAGGTCATGCTTGTTTCAGATAAATTGCTGTGTAGGGACCACAGTCTTTCCTTCCCACAAGGCTCTGCACAGCTGAGGTACAGCCCTGACATCCAGAGGTTATTAGGTACATAGCTGTCTGTGCCTGCCCTAGGGTAGGCAAGATCTACACTTGGATCGACAATCTAAAAGGAACCAGAGAGCATTTTGTCCTCTGTTTTATAAGGCCTGGTTTTAGGTCTAATTGGGGTAGAAAGAAAGGAGGGACTGAATCTGCTGCGGGCAGTTGTATTCCCTTTGCAACTGTTAAAAGCTCCCCTATTTGAAGCTGTGGCAGTAGGTTTCATTCAGGGGTAACAGGCTATTTATATTTTGCATTTTCACTAGAGATGTATTTCTAGTAAATAATAGCATGTATGGTATTGTGTTTTGATAAGGTTTTAAGGCACAGTTTATGTTCTTACAAAATGTTCTTAACTCATTAAAAAGATAAAGCAGTAAACGATCACTTTTTACAAGAGAATAGGTCTAGCCTCCAAAGTATCCAAACCACTTCTGCCATGTGCTTTTTCTCAAGTTTAGTTTGCAGAATCACTGCTGTAAAGTATGAATTCCTTATGTTAAAAATATGTGCTTCTAGATGAAATTGAATTTCTAAGAGAGAATTAATCTATTTAGCCTGATGTCAAGTAACAGTAACACAACTAATTTTAATTATGGGTTTAACACCAGAGTCAAGATTTGTTGGCTGAAGTACAGGGAAGATTTTAGAAAAGCTCTGAGTCTGATTAGACAGCCTCACACAACTTTTTTCTTGAATCTAACTTAAAATTCTGGGTGCAAAATTGGGGATTAACTTTAAATCACAAAAGATAAAGAACAGTAGTTGTTGTTCAGAAATTAAGGGTCCACAAGCTTCATCTTGCAAAAGTAATCTTTTTTGTAAATCCACCTAGAATGAGGCAAGTTTTAAAATATTCTTCTTCAGAATACTTTGACAGTAGTGAGACGCAAAGCTGTGCTGGAGGACAACTATATTGGATTTATTGTGATCAATTCAGTCTAGGTGGTTTTGGTTTAGTTTTTGTTTTTTAATTTGCTCTGAACAAAATTCTTATAAATATTTTTGATTGGTATTTATACAGAGACTTTCAGGTAGGAATAATAGAAAATTAAACATCAGAAGGAAATGTTTCTGGGCACTGCTGTTGGATATTGTTACATGGATGGAGTGGCCCTCTGAATCATTTGAGAGAACCTGCAGGAGTTAATACATCTCAGGGACTGTTTCCAAGGGTAGTTTGAATGCAGCCACCCTGTTTTATGGAACAGTGAAGATTAATAGGATGGAAAAAGACTGTGTTGTGCTAACAGGCGCCTGGGCTGGAAAACAGTATTAAGCACTCCAGATCTGGCGTTATGTAGAAGACAGACATTTACACTCAAAACTGCCACTCTTGCTCCACCTCAAATCCTTCAGTGTTTTCTTTTTCACCACTTACTCTTGCTTTAGACCATTCCCAACTCCTAGACTTCTATCTTTGTGCATGTTAAGACTCATTTGGAATATTGTAAGACTTACCACATATCTGGGATGATAATTTAGTATTTGTTTCAAGTTTTTCCTAAATGGGCTTTACATGTACATTTTCTCCCCATCCAACTTCAATCTAGGCACAAAGAGCATTTAATCCCTTACTTCCCCTACTCACTCATTCCTCATTTACTTGAAAGTAAGATAAAAAGGAAAAAAAAAACCAAACTAGCTTATTTATGTCTTGCCTTGTTTTTGCTCTCCTATGGAGGGAATGGAGCCTGCAGGTACCTGCACAATTTATGAAGTTATTGTAATAAAGTGTATGATATTGTTTTATTCATCACAGCAACATTCCTCTCTTATTACCTCCTTCAAATTAGGATTGAGAAATGCTGGTATTAATCAGCATAGTGCTCTTCAAGAGGAAACCTTCAAACATGTGGAACTTGTTTAATAATGTTTAAAGGAACCTGTGGTTACTTCAGCCTTTAGTGTAGTGGTCCCTTTTGCCTTTATGTCACTGAAACCTCCTAAAGTCAGCTTGTTTGACACACAGCAGCCTAGAGATTGTCAACCAGAAGCAGTGGAGAAAACACCCTGCTTTAGGTCACTTTTGCTCAGTGCATTCGCTGTTTTACATCTTAATCTATGATACTTCAATGTCCCTGTGAACTGTGTAGAGATTCTTGAAGTATGTGGCTTCTCAGCTCCTCCTCGAGGATAAAGCTCTGAACCCCTTAAATCCTGCTTATGACCTAGGTTCATGTGAAAGAATTCTTGCAAGTGGGTGACCCTAAGAAGTCCATGTTGGTGTTTAACTGCAAATTTCCTCATTTCCTCAAATCTGGCATTTTTCCTCTATGAACATACTGCGCTATTTCATGGGGGTTTTATTCTTTGTTATTCCCTTCTTCATTTTGGCTTTATGCCTACTCATGTGCATCAAGACAGTCAGATGCCACTGGGATTGTACATGTACCTAAGATAAATGAAGTCCTGTTTGTTCCTTCAATTTCTATTAGAAAATTCTTTATAACTTGCGTATTGCTGAATAGAATATTGCACACGTTCTTTAAGAATGCTAGGCAGTGTCAGATGTGGGCTTTCTTAAATCAGATTCTGCATATGGTTTATTAAATTGTTAAAGGTCATATGCTCAAGTGGATAAAAAGGCAGTTGGTATTTTGAAAGTAATTATTGTCACATCCTGCAATTGCAAGTGATTCAGGGAATGGTAAAAGCAAATGTTTGCATTACCTGTTGACCATGATAAAATACGGCTAAAAGGAACATTGCCATCAGTAGTAAAGATGCCTCCTTTGTACCCAGGAAGTCTGTGCTGGAAAAAAAAATTAAAAGTGAAACACAGTTATCGATTTGTCAGTGTTGTAATTGTCCAGAAGTTTCATTTCATAGTGCATCCTGGTACATTTTGTTCTTTAAAAAAATCCCCTGTATTTGAAAATTTAAGTTGGGAATAATTAGCTCAAGAGAACAGGAGTGTAATTAGCGTGCTCTCTGTTTGGAGACAAACGTATTAAATAACTAAATTGTGGCCCTACAGTAGGTACACAGAAGGTGATGAACTTTCTCTTACACAAGCTGTGTGTCGGTCATTATTTTTTTCCTGGGAGCTTAGTAAACAATGATGAACATCACAGCCCCTGCAGAGTACAGGATGTGGGATCTGGATGGGGAAAGGTTGGGTCTGGAGCTGGGAAAGGGAAACTCCCAGACTGTGAAAATAAAAGCCCAGTGAATGGGCCTAGAGGAAAACTCTTCTCTTGACCTTGAGATCTAAGAATAAAGCAAAATCCTGACCCTGAATCCATTTACAATAATAATTCTGAAAAAGAAAACAAACCCAAAAATTGTCTGAAGTACAACCTCCCAAAAATTTCATTCCAGAAGGACCCCTTGTACAGTGGCTAAGGGCAACAGCCTCAAAGGTCTTAATTATGAACTCATCTGTTATTGCATACTGTGGCAATGTAGCTGTAGCCACGAATATATGACCTGATTGAATTTCGTAGAGTTGCAAAATATTTTATTCAACTAATTGGTATATCTAAGAAGAGAGATAATGTTCTGAGCTCACAACTTTGAACCTCTTGCTTCCTAATGTCAGAGCTGAAGTTTATACCCTTGTACTGAGTGTGGAGCATCTCAGCTGCATTCCCTGTGTCCTGGGATGTTTCTACTCTAGAGGATATTCCTGGCTCTATCTTACTATTTGGTGAGAAAAGTCACTAGAGAGTCTTACTGACACAGGGAATAGAAACTCCTGTGAAGTCTATGAGATTTTCACACAAGAATCTTTCTTTGCCATGCTTGATTCGTGACAAAAATTAAAGACCATTACCATGATGTTTACATATATTTATTTAGCCAAAGTTTTGTTTACCACCATTTGTCATATTTGACAGGGTTTGAATATATTAAATGTCATATCATTAGTCTGAAGAATCATAACTGGCATTAGAAAAAGTGTGTGCGGTGTTACTATGTGTAACTATGTGGCTATAGTGAGAACTAATTGGCCTGCAAATCCTTGCTTTTCTGTCATTCTGAGGACCATTATTTGGCACATACTTCCAAGGACAAGCAACTGCAATCCTAAATTGGTCAAGTGTCAAAAACTGAAGAAGTGCTTCTTTGAATGAGCTAAATCACTGCTGCTCTAGATTCAGTTATTGCACCTCTGACTGCAAATTACTGTGGCTGTTATGTCCTCCTCTTCAGCTCCTCTTGCTGGGAAAAAAGGCTGGAAGGGTGAGTCTGTCCATCTAAATGGGATCATCCCTGTCTCCCTTATATCTTTTACAACTACACATTGTAGTTTGAATTGTATTCAGTTAACCCCTTGCCCCTAAAAATGTCAGTTTGTCACTCCTGTTTTCTTAAATTGAGATGAGAGTTTCAATTGGTATCTCTGGAGCTTTCAAGAATAGAAGCAACTAACGTATATTCACTGTAATGCATATTTTTAGCAACACAGACAGACTATGGGAGACATCAAAGACAAGCCCTGCTCAATATTTAAATGTCCTCATGAAATTAACATGTTAGTAAAAAGGCCTGAGAAAGAATCATATAAATGTTTTTGGATTAGTCATTGCCTCTTGCAACTATCACTCCATGGTTAATTACGGTGCTATCCTATACATGTATACTTTAGCAAAAGTTGAGCAATTACCTTATTAAAAAGCAGTTCTTAAAAGGGGCTGTGAACACTTACTCTCCATTGTGGTTAAAGTTGTCGTACTGCAGAAAAAGGGAAGCATAAATGGTCTCAGTCAGCAGAGAGTAGATCGCAATCATGATGAGAAGTACTGCCAGCTTCAGGACAGAGTTGAGACGAAGAAAGACTGCACAAGTCACCATTGCCAGCACGCCAGTGAAGACAAAATACTGAATAGAAAACAGCAGTGGTTACTTTCAGTGATCAGTTACTACATATTCACTCCACAAATATCTACATAAATGATCAAGGGAATCAGAAACGTAAAATATAATACCCTTGAATTCAGTGCTCAGTTAAGCCCTCTTAGGCTACAGGGCACTTTGGAAATAAGGGTTTTTCTAACCTAGAATGTGAAATTACAAATTGTCTATTTTGCATGGCACCTCCATGTTAGCAGAAATCCTCCTCTGGGTCTTTATGGCATTTCATTGCACTAGAAGGAAAGGGCATCCTGTATAGTGAAAGGAGAGTCAGGAAAGATGCTGCGTGTAGTATGTTATTGAAAAGATAATGGAGAGAAAATAATTGATATTCCTTTGTATTTTGAACTTCCACAAGACCCACATTTATCAGCATGGGAGAATCATTAATCCTTTTCCATGCTACTTGAAGAGATGATAAAACCACAGGTTTGTGAGGATTTATATTAGTTTTTAAAAAATATATTTTATTATTGCAGGCCTAGTATAGTTACATTGCTCTTTTAAAATAAGATGCCTGGAAGATTTATTCATATCTCATTTTCAAATCTCTTCATTGTCTCATTTTTCTCAATGATTAGTCATCTGTCAAATATAATCCATGCAGCTGATACTGAATATAGAGGGACAATTATGGGCACGAGCCGCTCAGGTTTAAAATAGCATCAACACCCACAGCCCAACTGTAGTTTAAAGGAAATCCTATCATACAGCTTTAGGAGATATATCATTCATTTTCCTGGGGACAACTTTTCTTAAGTATAGTTCCTCTGCAGGAAAGTTTGCACCCCTGCATGTTGTAGGATATCATGACTGCCATACGACTTTCCAAGCAACATACTTTTTCATCTGCACATGGCTAACTCATTGATTTTTTTTTTGCATGCTTGCTCATCATAGAGAAGATTTTTTTCTCCAATTGCTAATTTAAAATAACTACAGCAGAATGACTGCTGGTTTTGCTATATAAGAAGTATTAGTCTCCATTAGCTTTACAATGATTAACTAGTGTGTTTTATTGCAATAGCTTCACTGAATCATTGCTGGATGTTTTTCCAGCATAAAGGTTCTTCATGAAGTTCAAAGGTTGAAATGTGGTTGCAATGCCCACTAGACCATAAGATTAATTCCTTTTGTAACCTGCCTCTCCTTTTTCTATCAGCATATGGACAGATGCAAAGGTTCAGCTTTACAATGTTGTTGAGGCACCTGACCATCAGAACACAGCTCGTTTATTCCAGGTATTCATTGTCATGCAATCTTTATGGAATTGTGCTTCAGATTCAAATGTTCACTCTGAAATACCTCAGGATAGGAACAGATGTCCGTAAAAGATGCAGATGAATTGAATGTCTGGTTCTTCAGGGCTATTGGTTTGTCAAAATCACACCATAGCTGTAAAGAAAGAAAACAAAATCAGGGCTAAATTGTACCTTGGTGACCAAGGCTGGCTGGGTTCAGGGATGGAACTGGCTGACCTGCTGCTCCCCATGGCAGCTCCCTAACTTGCATCAAGGATTTAATGGACAGGAAGAAGACATACGGTGGAGATGAAATGGAAGGGAGGAGCTACTCAGGATACAGACATTCAGCATCTGAGTAGCCTTCCTAGCTTGTTGACAAAGCAGAAAGATGAACTTCAGAGTTCAGGAGTTTCAGAGGTCTGGTGTTGGACTCTTAAGAACTACTGTCTCAAAATGCCTATACTTTTCTGTCAACTATAGAGAAAATTATTAAACTGGTAGCATAAAACCGAACCGCATGCATGCACTTGTCTGCAAGCAGTTTTTTCTGCTATGTTAGAATTATTTTGATTGGAAAAAAGACTTTTAAGATTGTCAAGTCCAACCATTAATCTAGCACTGCCAAGTGTTGCTCTGGACAGTGTTATCCTTCTAAATGTGGGACAAAGTCCTGTGGCATCCTGAAGAATTATCTTGTGCTAAAGGATAGCATGGGCCCAGAACTGCAACTGCAAGACCTGGTATAGAAGTGAATGAAAATCCATTCATAATATAATGGTTTTGAGACTGATATCATGATATAATGGTTTTGCTGTTATGACCTGCATTCATTTTAATGGTATTCCAACTGTATTAAATATAAACAAAACAGCAGTGTTGAGTTGCAATACATCATGGTCTTAGAAAAAAAAATAATTAATGGTTTTGTATTTTGACAAAATACAGAAAAATATTAAATTTAAAGCAGATGGATTCTTCTGTTACATATATTAAACCAATCTGGATATTTATGCTAGGTCACTTCATCAACCTGGTATGTACAAACTAGTTCCCCGTCTTTCTTTCCAACAGAGTTAGAGAGTTTGTTTAATGAGGCCTGATTTCTTATAATTAAATTCTAATGAATTTTGAACTTGGCACTCTCTTGTTTGTTCTTTCAGCAATTCAGTCATCTCTGCAATGCAGCAACATTTTATAGGTTGTCTGTGCAGTCATCTGTACAACAGATAGTTAATGGTACCTTCTGGAAGTTTATGTGGTGTACAGCACCTCTCTACAAGGCACAGTGCCATGAGAACCACTCTGGGTGTCTTTTTTAAAAGACCTTCAGATCAGAAAATTTATTCTAATTTGATAACAGTAAGAACACAGTTGATGCAAAGAACTACTCACAGGCTGAGAGAGTTGGGGTTGTTCAGCCTGGAGAAGAGAAGGCTCCAGGGAGATCTGATAGTGGACTGCCAGTACCTGAAGGAGGCCTTCAAGAAAGCTGGGGGGGACATTTTAGAAAGGTATGTAGTAATAGAATGAGGGGGAATGGTTTTAAATTGAAAGGGGATAGATTTAGATTGGATATTAGGAAGAAATTCTTCACTATGAGGGCAGTGAGGCACTGTCACACGTTGCCCAGGGAAGTGGTAGATGCTCTCCTGCCGCAAGTGTTCAAGGCCAGGTTGGACGGGGCCTTGAGCAGCCTGGTCTAGTGAGAGGTGTCCCTGCCCATGTCAGGGGTGTTGGGACTAGATGATCTTTAAGGTCCCTTCCACCTCTAACTGTTCTAATATTCTATGATTCTATGATTTGCCCACCCCGCCCCAGTGAAACCAAGGCCTTATGGGTCTTGTTAGAAAGCATCTTGGTCCCCTCCAACTGGATGCATATAGCTCAAGGGTGAGATGGATTATCTGTTCTTAAATACATGCAGGTCCCTCCTGAGTGCTGCCATTCACACTATGGAACACCATGCACTGCTGAGGTACCTACTTCATGAAAGTAGCTTTTTATTTTTGGTCTATTTTGGGGGTTTTTTTGGGGTGTGTGGGGGGTTTTTTGGTTGGTGTGGGGTTTTTTCCTTTTCATGGGGGTACAGAAAGAAGTTAAAACCAAACTATTATTATTATGGCAGGATTTTGGCATATGAAATAATTAGGTCATATGTGGATTCCTGTAGGGATCAGGACTTAGTGACTCAAGTCATTGTCATTCTAAATATATGACAATAAATATTACTGTTTACTGCATAATATTAGTGCATTAAATAAACCCATAAGCATGTAAGTAAAAAAGTATCTTTATTTTGACTGCTTTGGGATTAGCTATGGCACAAGACTGCAGTGGGCATAATCTTAAAAAACAATCCACAAAAAGATCAGGGGCAAATCTTGCTATTATCATATGCACATCAAATTGGGTATGGATAGCCCTGTGGAGGTCATCTTGTTTCAAGAGCAAGATTAGTTCTACTAAAATCTTTCTTGACAGATATTTGGCAAACATGATTTAAAAACCTCTAAATTCTACAACACTTCTCAGTGATCTATACTATAATGAACTGCTTTCCTTATCTTCAGGAATTTTTCTGCTCTATTTAACATCCTGTCAGTTGCTGTATTTATAGTTTCTCTGTAAGGATAGCAATCAGTGGCTACATTCTTTTTTGTCCAACTCACTCTCCTATCAGTTACTGTATGCAGAGGTTCAAAACCCTCCTGGACGCTTTCCTGTGTGATTTAGTCCAGGTGATCCTGCTCTGGCAGGGGGTTTGGACTAGATGATCTTTCGAAGTCCCTTCCAACCCCTAATGTTCTGTGATTCTGTTTCACTGAAAAAGGACAGATACTGAGTCCTCACATATTTACAACCTGAATTCGGCCATGGAAGAATGGCAGCAGTAGAATGTAATAAAATTGCTGATCTGGTAGCAAAAAAAAATATGAGGCAGACCCTGGAAGTATCAGGCTTCAGTATAAGTACTGCAATGATATAATAATGATGATAATAATAACAGGATAACTGTCGCTGTTGTTGCATTGTTACAGTTGCTATTGCTATTACTAAGTGTTTTCTTGGTCTCATCTAGAAGGCAATAAATATTTACAAAGAATAAATTCAGATGAAAAAGCACTGCTTCATCCATAGCCAAAAGGGGCCCTACAAGAGGAAAGGGTGATGAAAATGTTACTTTTAATCTATCTGTGAGATATTTACTTTCTTCTTGGCTTGAGCTTCAGCACCTGTCAGGTTGCCTGACATGATAATCTGCCTAATTCATGCAAAGCTGTCTCATATTTCTGAAGACATCCAGATAATCAGGGCTCTGCTGTATTTGCATTTGTTTTATATGTGTGGTACAAAGACCCTGCTCTTTTCCATGTGATACTGAGGAGAGCCACACCCACAGTATTCAGTGACATATATTTTTATCTAACAGCAGTTGCTAAGCAAAGCTTGGGACCTGCACTTCCTCCATCATATATATCAGATATATGGCATAGATATACTCATGATATGGATATATTGATATATATCAGTATATATCAGATATGCTGATAAGCTTCGCTGTGGAGTTATTGCACTTTAGGGTCTTAGTGGAGGGGTGCATATAAGGACCCCAATCAGACCAAAAACCCTACATGTGCAGTAGAGAGAAGAAAATCTATTTTCTGGGACCAGTATGGTAAATCTTATGGGATGCCCCTTTTTTCGTGCCAACTATAAAGCAAGCTGAGAGTGACTATTCCCATGGCTTAGTAATTCATTGAAGATGAATCCAGGCTGAAGTGTTTCATTACAGTATGAAATGAGCAAAAGGCAAGGTATCTTTACAAGTTATACTTTGAAATATTTACACGCTGTGGCTACTGCCTCAGCTTGACCTGCTTTTTCTTTTATTTAAAGGTATTTTCAGAGTTTTTTGACACTTTCATTTTTTAAATAATCTAATTAACGGGAGAACTGTGATATGAGGAATTTACTATCTATAAATATTAATTGGATTGATAGCCTTTAAGAAAATACATCAGCATGTTTGAAACTTACAAGTGGTCCTCAAAGGGTGGATATATTGAACAGAAAGTAACAAAAGTGTTACAAAAAATCAATGATATTGGTGAGGAAGAAATAATTAGATATTTGAGAAATACAAGGTTTAAGCAACAGATTGAATTTCCTGAAGCTGTGGTACTTTGCCTTTTGTATTTAAATCATAGGTGGCTTATAAACACATTAGTTAGCAAGTCCTGTAGCAAGATTAATAATTCATAAATCATCTTCTCCTGTATAATATTCCCTGGTTCCCTATGAAGCTTACAATATTGATGATGGCTCCAAGAAAATTAATCAGGATGGATGCAAATATAATCACATTCCTGGCCAGGTAGGTCTCATTAATCCAGCAGCAAGTTTTCCGGAGCATTAAGGGTAAACATTTGTAATCCTCTGCTGTAGTGATTAGCACAAGAGCGGAGTGCAGCATTATCAGAATAGAAAACTGAATGACCATTGGTATCACCCTAGAAAGAAAAAGAAATAGAAAGAGATTCCAGCAATAAGCCTTAACACAATAACACTGCTAATAAAAATAAATATGTAAACAGTTAAGACTAGGAAAAATCAGTTGTCATAAATCTGAGACAATTAGTCTTAGGAAAAAACCCAGAGAAAGCAAAGATTTATTCATGTTCCATAGGTCTGCCATTGCTTCATATACGCTCTTGCTGAGAAGCTGCTGTTGAAGTAACGAGCCAGGGAAATTATCACTAGTGCCTCTATGTGTCTACATAGAGCCTCAGTGGTAGGAATGTCCTTTCCTTAGGGACTCAGTTGTCTCTTACATTTCTTTCAGAGTGAAACTATTCAGCCTGTAAGAACCTGATGCCACTGATGTATGAACTGGTTCCCACTCTAGTTAGGGTAGTTTGTGGGTAGTTTAGTAGAGTTTTGTTTTGTATACAGCACAACACAGCTGCCTTAAACTCATACTGTATGAGGGTCCTAGACTGTAAAGTAAGCACGATAATGCAGCCTGTGTTCCGGAGTAAGTATGATAAAATAATTACAGAGATACAAGATTTTCCTCATTTTAATTAATAGTGGATCAACTACAGCTAAGAATCTCATTGGTTTCTAAAAAAGCAAAAGAATGTATCTACTGTTTTCATGAAAGCCCTTTAAAATGGAAAGCAGATGAAAAGGTGTTCTATGATCCAAATACGTTTAAATAAACACATCATTTGGTATATTCTATACATTTTGTTCTTGCTGATGTGATTCTCAATCAAGAATTATAAAATATGTACACAGAATAGACAGGTTGATTCCTTTGAATAAACTGTTACACCCAGCAATTTCTTACATTATATTTTTCTAAATTTATTACTTTTTCTTGCTTAAATCTGGGATCTGAAGTCAATCAAGTAACCGACTTGGTTGGGATACGCACTAAATCATTTTACATCGCTAAGAACTAAGCACTCAGCACTTCACAAGTCAAGATCTTTGTCACCATTAGTGCCAGTCATTGTCTCTCTGTGTCTTCTTTTTGCAAAGATCAGACCCATTCAAAATAAAAGAAACTCCTGCAAACCTTTCCCCTTTTCTCTCTGCATTTCTTTGCCTGTTCACAAAGATTACTATGTGACTTGAATACAGGATATAGTGGAGCTTCCCACAAAGGTCGCATTGCTTCCAGTGAGGTCATTCAGGACTAAAGCTTGCTTTTGAGAGAAGAAACATTGTGACTAAAACCAAAGTGTACAATGAAGGGGATAGTGAAAAATGAGGAAACAAAGATTGGGTCAGGGCCCACAGATTTCATCCTGTGTTACAAAATTTTTTGGTTTTGGAATGTTTTAGGAAGATATACTCATTTAAGACTTGCTGAAAGTCCCAAGGCTACCACAGAGCAATGCTGCTTTGAGAGTAGCTTCTCTCTGTGGAAATATATAGAACGCCAAGGGAGAGACAGTTAATAGAGGCAGTGGAAAGATGAACAATATGTTCATGGGGAACTAGTCAAGAGGGCTCAACAAGAGCTGTGTAGTTTCATCTCATTGCACAGCAGTGCGTTATTCAGGTGAAAGGAACCTTGAGATCCACTGTTTGACCTCTTCTCTAGTGGGTATATTTTGCACCCGGGGTATAGACACTGACAAGTAGTTATGTGAGATTAATTCCTTCAGTTTCCCACACTACGGTAGTGTGCAATAGCCTTCTTGCTTTCCAAAGCCAAATGACTGAGATCCTCTTTGGAACTGATAGTTTCTATCTATATCTTAGATATATATAGACAGTCTATATGTGCAGATGCAGCCTAGCAGTTCAGCAGACCTAACTTGACCCAGCTCTACATGAAACTAAATTAAGACTTTCAAAAAGATTAGGGTCAAGGCTCAAGAGGTCAGGCCCGAGAACACTATACATGAGTTCTTATTTTGGAATGCCCAACTCTAAATGTAAGACACAGTGCTTTTGAATTAAGACACTATAAAGAGAGTATCTAGGGACCTGAGTCTGGAATATTAACCCAAAATACAACGTAGCCTGCTTAAGTGCTTGAGAAACCACGGCTTTGTATTTGTTCATAATATAGATAATAAAAATTCTTCCTTTGTAGCTCCTGGGTTGAACACTGGTGTAATTGTTCCTTGTCTACGCCTGCTTGAGATAAAAACAAAACTAAAGTCTGCACACCTACGACCTCCTTGATGATCAATCCAATATCTGTGCTAAGATTTTGTTTTGGCAGCATGCTTATAGGATCAAGTACAGCAGAAGACATAGGCAAGGTTAGAGGAATGGAAATAAACTCGTAATATTCTTCTGTCCATGAACTTCTCTCAGAATTAGGACACAGGTTGGTAACCTTCTTCATTCAGGACCAAATGCTTTTCTTTCTAGGGGTTCTCTTACTGTCAAGATAAGTGAAGTTTGAAATGGAGATTTTGCTTTCCCTCTTCCTCTGTACAGTCACAAATCAAGACTGGAGCTAGAAGGAAAACTTAAGGAAAACAGAAGATGCAGATGTCTGAAATGTTTTTCTCCCCCACAAGAATAATCCAGTGAAAAACTGACAGAAATAATAGCATTTCAGCAGTCTACTCTAGTATGATCCATTGCCCATGTGAGCATATAGAAAGTTCATTGCAGGAAATGAATCAAACACCCAGGCCTCTCAGATGGAGAAGATGAATCACCGCAAGGTTGGCAATGTAATGTAATGGCTTCATAGAGGATAATTACAGCAGAAATATGACATTAATTTATGTCACTTAGAGTAATTTCCCCAACTCAATATTTCAAAGAATGAAAACTATTGCAAAGATTTTTAAATTCAGTGATGTTCCTATCCTGTCAAGGAAAAGTACAAATGGATCAAATATTTATCCTGTGGGAGACAGATATAAACTGAGATAAAATTCTGAAACTCCTGTACACAGTAGGTGCAATAATTGAAAGATGATTCCTTTCTTTAATGCAAAGGGCAACATATCTGAGAAACTCCCTGAAGATCCTCAGGTAAGTTTTAGGATGATTTAAATAATGTTTACATTAACTGAATTTCAAGAAATTTCTAAAAGACCCAGCTCAGAAAATTATTCAAACACTTACTCAAGCAAATATAAAATGACATTTAAGACATTTAAATGAGTTATTAGGGAATGGGTGAATTACTATGAAGGTATGAATTTCAGTTTTCTGGTTATTCCATAGAAATTATGTCCATGCTTTTCCACTGGGTTGTTTAATTCTCTGATACTTCTAGAGGTATAGCAGATGACCATGCAGTTATCTCCAAGACTTTCTGAATCCAAATGCTGCCTAACTTTGGGAGAACTTGTTCATTTGCTCATACATTGAATCAGTTTTAGAACTGTAATTTAGGAAATTTGAACTTCCAGACTATTTCCTTGTTCAATATGTTTAAACGTATTGAATCCTTCTCACTAAAAACCCCTCATCCTGTTATTTTAGGGTTGCTCATCTGTTGACCTTCGCTCATTTAACAGGCATGCTGTTTTAAGACAAGCATATTTTTTGAACCAGAGTATCATAACTTGAAAAATGAAGACAAAAATTTTCCTTCTGAAATCTTGATAGTGAATTTCAGTTTCTGAAATAAGATAGCACCCATGTGGCTCCAAATCTCTCACAAAAGGAAGAGTGGTAAATATCCTTTCTGTAAATACCTTTTTTTTTGGGGGGGGGGGTGTCTTGTTTTGTTTTGTTTTAACACTTCTGCTGATCTTATCTTGTAGGAACTTATCTATTTTAACCTATTTATATTTATAGCCTCTTTCAAATTCAATGATATAATGTCCACAAAGCATTTCTGAAGTGCAGGGAAAAAACACAAGACTATGCAAGATGGGAAACCAGGAATTAGGACAGCTGCAGGTAGTGTTGTATGTGACTCCTTCTCCCCCAGTTCCAATGGCACTAGACACTCTCACGAGATTTAACAGAGATGAATCTGTGCAGATAGAAAAAATGGCATTTTTTTTCTGGTATAGCAGTGATTGATACAGCAGCAGAAATGTTTTTGGAAAACTGGTTCCATTAATAAGATCCATAAATCTTCTTCTACATACTGAGAAAAAAATATAAATAACAGCTACCAGAAGAGAAGAATTTTGAATGTGTATTGGGAGATCTTTAAAAAAGGAAACAAACTTACTAGAATTAGAGAAATATAGCACATAGGCAGAAGGTCAGGTATTACTTTGGTTACTTTCCCAGCTGAGAACTACACAACACATGGGACACCACTGCTGCAGAGTGCAGTTGTCTGCTGCATCTAATAACCAGTTTTGTATTCCTAGACATAAACCTGGTGAACCACATCTTCCACAAATGATCCAAGAAATACCGCTTCATTACTCTTACACAATTAAAGTTTTATTTCTTATACAACTACTGTATTTTCAGACTTGTCCTACCCATAATTTAATCTCAGTGTTAGAAATCACCTGAGCATTATGGTTCACCTGGGCATTTCCATTTTAGCACTTGCTGTGTCCAAGACTAAAGGGGACTAGGGGCTTGTTTTAGTGGTGGTTGCGTTCTGCTGGCTCTGCTATGAAGCTAGAAAACTGATCTTAGTCTTTGTACTCACTCTAGTTTTCTCACTACTAAACAGTTGACACAAAAGTCAGTTGCTGGGTTTGACTGTGAAACGTGAACACAAGGGTTTCAATGGAGGTTTCAGCTGTATCACACTTTCATCACCTGGAAGGAAGCTTTTTCTTGGTCAGCACCAGATAAAAGTAGAAATGAGAAAATATCTTCCAGATCACCTCCATGGTAACGCTTAATGGTACAAGATGGCTTTCTGCAGCTGGGTAGTGCGTATCATCAGCAACAAAGCACAGCAGTACAATTTTCTTATGTAGCACGTAAGAAAGGAACCCAAAACAATCACCGATTCCCAAGGTGACTACCAGCCAATGCAATGAAGCACTGCTACAATTCTGGATCATGTTTCACTTCCACACTGGAAACAGGCAGGTCATATCATGTCAAACTTTTGTAACCCGCTTCCCACTTACCTCAGTGAGGTTCTGCTTAAAAACATAAAAAATAATGTCAGTAGATGCTGCTGTCTTACGTGATAACATGTGCTTCAGATTTTATTAGTTCATTTAGTCCCAGAACTGTTATCCTGCTGTTTCCCCAAGAGTGCCTTCAAATATATAGAGATATATTTCTGTATTTACCTGGAAGAAGGAAGTAAGCTTTGGATAGCAGTGATAAATACAAGAACAATAAATGCGCACACCAAGTTTGATTTGAATACTTCATCCCGCATTTGAGAATACTGGAATAAAAAAGAAAACAAACAGAAGTTAGTTGTTAGCTCATGCAGTGGTTTCATAAAGGCTGATGCATATAGAGACTGTGGAGAAATTAGTGGGAAGAACTAATAAATCAACAAACCCTGAATTTGTTCAGGTTGTTTTTTTTAATGAAACACAACAAATAAATAATTAATAAGCTGGTAAAATTATTTATCCAATGGAGCAAAACTCTGTAATTTGCAATACAAAGTTGTTTTACTTGGTTGCCTCTTTTTCAAAATTATTTGCTTTAAAAATCCTCAGGTAGATACTAGAGGCTTATGCTGCTGAGCAGAATACTAAATACTCAATTCCTTAACCAGAGGAACCATGAGTTCCCTCACCTGAAGACAAACACTGAAGTCAGCTGTGACTCTGCATGCTTGATGTCATGGAAATGTCTCCTTCCTTGTCAAATTGAGGCCAGTCTGTTTTCTGTTTTGCTTTTCTTTTTTAAGAAAAGTACGTCATTTGGGACATTTTGCAAGTATTTGGGATGTGGGTCATGATTTCTCTACCCTAACTTATCCAGAGGCTGTACAGAAACTTGGCAATGGTGGCCAAGAAGAAAATGAAGGTATTATAGTGTTAAAAACCCATCTGAGTTGCATTATTTTTATGATTTATTGCAGAAGTATTTTTATCCAGCATATCGAACCATGGAAAATGCTAGCAGGTTCCCCCTTTATTGGACCTACCAAGAAAAGGAGTAATGGATACATTGGTGAATCACAGTGGATCAGTTAGAGTGGTAATGTTACCCCAGTCTTAACTGGTATTTATCACTGGTAATTCAGTTAAACCTCATTTTTTTACAGTAGGTGAAGATTGGTCCACAGACATGTTTTTTGCAAATCTCTGATGCCACTACATTTTCTTCACCTAACAAGAAATCTTACAGATACCTACTCGGTCATTTTTACTCCTCTGAACAATAACTTCATTTTATTGCATCTCTTGCAATCTTGAAGGAGCTAAGTGTTAGAAGTGCAGAACAGATGGAAATCAGAATCAAAGAGCTATCAGATATCAGAATCTTTCTCTGGCAATTTGGAAATAAAATAAACTGCAGTTATAAATGCCTAGAGAGCATTATCATTGGGGAAAAATAAAACTGATTAAGGAATACATCAGGAACATATATTGAGAGTTTATCTATGAACTGTATTTTATAGCTATTCTGCTCTTGAAGGAAGATCCTATATAGGCTTATATCGACTACTTGGACATTCAGTAGGGACTTAACCTCAGTTATAAACATCTGATCAAAACAGTCTGAAGCTTCTGAAATGGGAAAAATACTTCTCTCTTCCTTACTCCCTTTTGTTACAAGTAAAAGAGGGAGTTTGCTTGCTGCTATCCATCATTTTGACTCCTCTGCTGTGATTATACCCTGTCTTCTCTGCAGAAGCTGTAACGCTTCTATGCGACTTTTGATGGTACTCAGCAGCAACTCCATTTTGCTGCTGTACAGAGTACAGAGGCACTGACCCTGATTTCATGTGTGGGAAAACAGAACTGCATCAGTCTGCTTAAATAATGAACCAAGGCTTTGGTTTTTTGGGTTGTGACACATAATGAACCAAGGCTTTGGTTTTGGGTTGTGACACAAAAAGAACCAAAGGGAAAAAGAAAGGTGCATTCCTTAAAATATGAAATCCCAGAACTGGTCCTTGGGGAAATTATAGCAAACTACCTGAATGAAGCACAAACATGGAATTGCCTGCTGTGCTGATCATTATATCAAAAAGATGAATGCTTTGGTCTAATCAGTAAGAATGCTGAGATGAGAAATTGTTAACACCTCCAAGGTGGCAAAAACACCAATGATAAATGTAGCATTTCTGTAACAGTCTGTCCCTTAATGACTTGGAGAAGTAACTGAAGAATAGACTAAACCTTAAGGCACTTCCACAAATACAGAAAGCCATGTAGCCAACTAGAGCTACGTAGAAACGGTAGGAAGAATCACGTGACCTACTTCACAATGAAAGTGTCAGCTGCTGTGACCCACGGACCTACCTTACACTGGCATGACTTGCTCATGGTGTAGTGAAGGCTCGCCCTGCTTCCCATGGTGCAAGAGCCATTTGCCTGTGCTGTGGGGGGAGGCCCGTTTATCCCCAGGCCAGCACAGCCAACTACCTGAAAGCAAGCTTGCATAAGAAAGGTCAAGTTTCCTCTGTCAAGTAATGCTCCTTATTCCCCATCTCTTCTCTTTTTCCCCAGGTTTCTTTGAAAGGGGAGTACTGGCAGTATGTTCCCAGTACATGTTCACTTAGAGAAAGTGTGCACTGGGAAGGAAGGTTATTGGTCTTAACCTCAATGCTACTCTTCGATTCAGATAGGACTTTATGGATGAAAAGGGAGACCAATTTTTTTTTCTTTAGTTTATTGTGTTTCTGCTACTGGAAAAAACTTCTGGAGAGCAGAGGAAGGCCAGAAGATCTATCATGAATCCAGGAGAAAAGATGGATGAACTCCTGAGAAGACCAAAGGGTAGACACAGATCCAGGTATTGACCAGTGACAGAAATAAGATGCAGGACAGGCACAGAGTTTGCTCAGTATTTCTCGCAGAACTTCTTGCCATTGGAAGTTTCTGAGTTAAAGGAAAGAGGTGAGGCCCATCACTGCAAGGATATAACATGCAGGAAGGGTAATATTTTTTTCTAAATTTCTAATTTCTAAACCTGTAGTGTGAAAATTCAGAGCCCCTTTGATATTTCAGTGTGCTCACCACACAGAAAATATGAAGACACTTCACCTCGAAGCCCAGTCTGATTTATGATCCAGAAACAAATATATTGGAAAGGCTTAGAATATCTTTATGCAAATCTTTACATTGGAAAGATTCATTAACAACTACCCTACCTGCATGTAAAATTCCCTGCCCTCTTACTTTGCTTTATTCTGTATGAAAGTATATGGTACTGATATTTCTGAGTCACTGTTATTAAGGTGGAGCATAATAATGATACCTTTTAATTCTTGCAAAACATCTAAGTAGCATCATTTTTTCCTTCTGAGCTATTACATATTTGGAAACCCTTAGTGTATTTTCATGCTACTATTAGAATTACTCTCCTGTGATGAATCTTTTGCTTTATCGTCCTACATCCTATTTGTAAAAATAACCTCCAGCAAAACCGAGAGCAAGTTAGTCTCTAAATGAGCTATCGAGTGCTAATGGGTGAAATACTGGTTAGTAATAACTAGTCCATTTGGGTGAAGAAGCTATAAAACATAGCAGGTGAAGATCTTGCACAAATCCTCTGAAAAATCATGTATTATAAAATTCATTTGGAAATACACATACTGCCTCAGGGACATAACCCATTCACTAATGCAGCTGATACTGCTTGCTGTGTAATCATTTATTCTATCACCAAGGACATAGATCAATGAGATGAGAGGAGCAGGAAGACATACCAATGGCTTAAGCTGCTGTGATATAACAGTCATTTAAACCATTGTAAACCAGGAGCACTGATAGCTCCTGTGGTAGTTTTGGGCATGCTGATTCCAGAAATTATTTTTTTATCCTTTTGAAACCTTAAAGGAAGCAAAACAGCAGTTTCATTACCAGTATAAATCTTGGGTTTACAATCAAAATACCCTGAAAAACCCAGACTGTTTAAATGGAAATCCAGCATAACATTTCAGATCTGTTTAAGTCATCCCAAAATACTTATGATGCCATGACATGGAAGTCCTGTTACTAATGGGGGAAGAAGAAATATAGGTTATTGTTTGTATGGTTACTCACTTTTTTGTGGTCTCAGGTACAGAACATTAGCACAATTCTCATTGAACAAGCTTAACGTAACATTTTTTGATCAGGATCTCATCTATGGCTACTGTTTTTTCTGACATTGTAAAGCCTGGAGTGAGAAGTACTTAAAGATAAAAATATAAGTTTTAGGCAGATGCCAACACTGCCTGAAAGTGGAATGGTTAAATGTGAGGGCACAAGATTTTACATAGGGGAAGTTATTTCAGCTCAGAGCTACCTCTGACTTAAAACTGTCACTGTGCAGAACAGAAGGTGAGTGGTGGCAAATAAACCGGCAGTGTGAGATGGAGGCCCATAGACAGATACTCTCTACATGCTCAGAAAAGCTGCAGAATGCAGCTCGAGATGCTGATGTAGAAGGTCATGTAAGCAGTTGCAAAATGTTAATGGCTAGAAGGAAACATAATTCCAGGCTGAAAGGTTAGGGGTGGAGAGAGCAGAGGGAGAAGGCTGCTGAAACAGCTTTACGAGACTCCAATTTAAATTCGTTTCCTACATGTGCAAGAAGAAGGAAGATAGTGATAGTACTGTAAAATAACATGAAGCAAATAGCTACTTTCTGTAGCAAAACAGCTCACTTAGTTTTTGTGTCACTGCCTGTAGACTGTGGTTTAACACTAAGGCTACTGGAATAAACCTGTAACTACTGCACAGACAACAAGGTGAGAAGGGACATTTCACACAAGACGTTGCCCCTGCCTATAATGAATAGGCAGGGGCCTGTGATTCATCTTTCCTTAATCCACATCATCCCTTTTTATCCTGGTGCCTTACCCATCCTTTTCTGAGCACACGTACAGTGCTCTGGCACCCTGAACACAAGCAAGGAGGTTGCTGACCAGAAACTATTCAGCTGTTGGAGGTAGATCAGCAAGAACAAATTTGATATTTTTTAAAAATTAAAATGTAAAGCCTCAGCCCCTTTTAGAGGACAGAAAGAAGATTCAGTCCACTCTAGGGCAGGTATTTTGTGTTGGTATTGCTTCTGCTTACTGGTTAGGGATAGCACCTAAGGAGATACTGAATGAAAACACCATTTTCTAAGCATTGCAGTACAGGTTGGCAATGGAAATGTCATACTGAGAAGAAAATATGTGAAAACAGATCAAAATGTTGAATTTTAAATAGACTTTTTGTCCAGATGCAATTCAAAATTTTATTAGTATTTAGAATCTGACGTATATAATGTGATGGATTAGAGCATGGAATTTTTTTTCCCGTCTTTCTTAAGTTGCATTTAAATGAAACTCTTTTGGTAGAGATTTTTCTTGTGGCTGTGAATTATGAAGTCTAAAATGACAAGGAAGTGTATATTCTGAATATAACATCCAATTCTGGGCAGTTTCCCTTTTCTCCAGCCCATGCTCAGACCTCATTTTTATTGAATATCAATGTAAGACCAGGTGAACCATGGACTAACTTGCTCATTTAGCAAGATGTTTGTGACCAGACTGTTTCATCTTTTCACAAAAACACTACTATCCCTCAGCTTCTAGGTTAAATGCTATTCTGTCTTGACTTTTTCACCTTGTCTTTTGACCTTTTGACTTGAAAAGATTAAAGATTATGCATTTATTTTGAGCTTTTAGATGGTAATTCACAGGATATCAGAAATCTTGGTTTTCACTTCCTCTGGGTCCCTGTCAGCTTTGCATGATGTCTGCACTAAAAGAAATATCTTCATATCTTCTTTGCATCAGTAGTGGCTAATTCTGCTTTGGGGATTCTACCTTGTGTCACAGTGTCATCCTCATGAGGAAATAAAATAGTTTCTTCTTTTAAAAAATGAACTTTTCTTTTTTCTTTTTCAGGATTACTTGTGAAATAAGGGCTAAAATATACTTCCAGCACATTTTTTCCTTTCCAGTGTTTTTCATTAAGCTCTCACCACTGATACCACCTGAGGTTGTTTCCCACAAATCAAGTAAAAATCTCTGTTTTACAGTGGAGGTTAAAGTGATGACAGAGAAGTGGGCCTCCATGCTTCCAACTCTGTTATTTTTCTTTCTTTTCAGTCAAGTGCACATTCTATTGCAGATCTGTTGTTGCTGCACTGTAGTAGTATGCAAGCCAATGAAATATTTTGAGACCTGTGCAACCCTGCCCCATGTCATCAGCTTGTAAGGAAAGTTCTCCCATTGCTTTATCTTTTTAAACTTATAAGTTACGTCTGATGTAGACTGAAATAGAAATCAGTGAGATCATATTACTGATGAGAAGCAGAAAAGACATGAACAATATTTACCTCTTAGAAGCAGATGTTAACCAAAATGGTATTTAAAACAAAGGATTGACAATTTATTTTGACTTGAAATAAACATAACAGCTGCCTAGAGGACATCAGATGGATCCTAAGACTAAATTAAACATCTATATAGAAGTAGATACATGTTTTGAATTGAAGTTTCAGTTTATTAATATGCTCAGACCCCATTTGTGCCAAAGCAACCATCATCTGATGGAAAAGATGTTGTTTACAGAAGCAAAGCTTGGTCAGTGTAGGCATTGTCCAACAATGAAATGTTATCATTTCAGCATTATAATACCTGCATCATGATACTGTCTGTTATGATCTCTTGCTCAGCCCCAACTTCTAAAAACTGAAACAAAATGAAAAAGAAAACCAAAACCAGAAAAGAAACAATGCAAGCTAGAACCTATGGCTTCTCTACTTCAGTGGACATTTATTACAATTTGAGTTGCGAATATTGCAGCTACCAAGACCCAGCTACCTTATGCTCCAGGCTGGAGTCTTTAAACATCAGTGAAAAAGGCTTGATATGCTCTCTTCTCAATTTATCGCCACTCCGTAAGTCGATGGTGTGCTCTATTCGCTTGTTAATTTCCTCAGGCCCAGACTGGACATGCAAAGCTTGTGCAAGATGGTTTGGAAGCAGATTTATTGAATTTCTTGTTAGGGCAGCCAGAGTCTAGGGGAAAGCACATGCAAACAGAATAAACCTGCTGGTCCCCTTGGGTTAAAAATGCAATGTTTTAGATCATGTTGCATTGCAAACCATTACAGCATTCCATGCAATTCATTCAATGAAATCTATAGAAATGTAAAATAAGAAGTCTGTTCCACTAAACACATACCATACATTAAGGGGAGTACTTTAATGTCCTCTTTTATACAGACTAAGAGGTTTGCTGCTGCACTAAAAACCAGGACTATATTCCCCTTTCCAGATTCTGCTAATTAATTATTAGAGCATGCATGAGGGGATGACACACCAAAATCACAGCAGGGTAGCTAACGCAGTGGTGTGTTTTAACAACTAAGAATGAAAGCTACAGAAAATAGAAGTCAGAAAAAAAGTAGTAATGAAGTTTTTCTTGTTCTTAAAGTTACTGGATGTGTGTAGTGAAGGAACAGATCGGTTAGGCAGGAGTGAAGAAGGTGACAATTCTTATTACTTCAACATGGGTTTTCTAATAGTATGTTCTTCTTCACTACTGGTAAATTTCAGCTAGTCTAGATTACAGTTAGAATATACAATTTAATTGAACTGTAATTTATAGTCTTGTTTATTATCTCAAATGCATTATTTGTTTGGTATTTCATTGACTAATTGAAGGAAAAAAAAAGACAAGACTTTTTGCACAGCTTCACAAAGGAGAGCTAGCAGAAGGGTGCTTCACCTTCAGGAAAAAAAATTAGAGTTTGCTTTCATAAACAGAATGACTCAATCCAGTTTTATGGAATCATTTCATGACACAAACCACAGTGAAGCAGCACTTTCCCACTTAAATGGGAAAATAATCTCTACTACCTGTGATATTCCCAAGGGTTAAAATATGTTAACGAATGGAAAGGATATAAACCTTCATACATCACAGCATAAGACATTTCAGAATGGTTATGGATGAGAAATACACCTCTACTTGATAAAAGTTATCCCATAGGTCCTTGTTGGAAAGATCTTCTGCCATGTGTCCCTCTGGGCAATGTTGGGAACAGAAATTTGGGGTGGATTTATCACTAGTTTTCTCTGGAAAGCAAATTCTTTTGGATCATGGGATTATCTACAGCAAATGATATAGGGAGTTTTCCCTTGTTCAGATTCAAAACATAGTCAGCAATAACATTCTAATGAATCTTGGAGAGCACATAAAAACATAGGAAGGATCTCACTGTCAAACTTCAAGTGACAACAATCTTTACAATCCTAATGTAGAATCATAGAATGTGTTAGGTTGGAAGGGACCTTTAAAGGTCATCTGGTCCAAGGACTCTGTAATCAGACATAGTATCTTGTTTTCACATAGTCCATCTTTTGATGAGGGACTTAAGACCCCCCAATATATAGGCAGAAAAGGATATTAGGACTGAAATCCTATTGAAATGAAAGCAATCTTCCTGTTTGCCTCAATAAGAAAAGGACTTCAGTACAGACAGCTTGGCAAACCACTCTGCCCATATTCCCCATCTGCCCTCCAGAGAATCAGTATCATCAACATTTGGAGGAAAAACAATGTATTAAAGAAACTTTTCTAATACTAAGATATCCCTGAATCTGTATCTCAGCCTTGGAGTTAAAGTGGAAATTCTAAGTTTAGAACCAAATCCCCAGAAAACCACCCATTGAGTCAACTTGATAAACTGTATAACTACACACTAAAGCACTACTGTAGTGTAAGTATTCCAGTTTCTTTTAAACTAAGCTATACTGAAAAGTTATTGTCAGTTTGTAGTGGCTGAAATTAGAAGAGGACCTAAAGTCACTGTTAAAGGACAAGATCACATCAGATGCTGTTGTGTGCATTTATTCCTCGAATTATTTCACATTGCTGTATCTCCACAGGAAGTGAGGGTGGAGCAGGTCTGTAGTGTTTTAGTTGGGCATTGTGTTTTATTTACATGAGGAGAATTATCTCAATTCATCCTAGTAAGTGACTAGATTTTGCTTCAAACTGTATTTTAAAATTTGATTCATATAAAGAACTGTCTTCTTGCTGAATGTATGAAGTTGTTTACAGGTTGTGGTATATGAACATGACATGTTATCACCGCTATGGCCACAATGCCAGTAGTATTGATGCAAAACTGGACTCTGAAGTTGCATTTATTTTCAGAGGATAACAAGGAAATTCATATTTGAGTTTAATGGAATCTTCATGTCCATATGCACACTTAAGAAAACTGCTTCCCTGTAATTAGTAATAACAATAATGAAAAATATCATGCAAATTATTGTCCCAAGAATACGTTCTATGTACATGTTGTCTCTGCATCACACTCTCTGCTCTACATCTTTTAAGGCTGTGTTATGCCAGCGTAAAGAAATATTGGTTCTCCTTATTACCTCACCTACATTTTTGGGAACAGCTCTATGAAAAATATAGTTATGAATCCTTCAGTGGGCTTTTGAACATTCCTGATGCTGACAACAACCATTCATCACAGAGGAACACATACAAGCTTCTGTTAGGACAAAAACCCAGCCAAATATATACCTGAGACTAAAAGATGAATTAAAGCAAACAAGTAATAAAAATACAACTTTAGAGGTACTGTAAAGGTATCTGCTATTAGATTTGACTTCCTTCCCACAAAGTTTTCAAGTATCCAGACCTCAGCGAGAAGGGAAGTTTTTAATTAGTGGCATTTTGAAAACTCCAGGAAGGCTTCAAATTATTATCTTCATATTGCAAATACTTGGTCTTGGAGGGAAAGAGGGAAATACAAAGTCATATGGTTAAAGAGGCAGGATACAGGCAGAATTTGGTTCAAGAGGAAGACACCTAAACAAAGGTGGCTAGGTGCTTGTTATTTAAGCTTCCATTACTGTCAGTATTAACTCTGCACACTTTCTGTTGCACAATCATATGAAGCTATGGTTGGCTGAGATGCCCTGGACAACAATCTGGAGCTAGGAGACATGACACAAGGCCTGTGGAAACCCCATAACTGCTGGTCACTGGTGGGGAAGCTGGACCAAGCTCTTATCAGCATGTTTAAGCACAGGTGTTTAACACTGAGACATTGGAATCTCTTACCTGACTTCTGACTGATAGACCAGATGATCACAGGTCTTTTATAGGCCCCTTGTGATATGAATATGTCAGGCACCTAAGAGCACCACAAGGAGCACCAAAGCCTCACATTTAGGAGCTGAGCTGTGTGAGACATCGACACCTGGGACAGTCACTAGATATACAAGCACAGGTGCCTTGGTCTTGAGCTGAATTCCATCCTGTTGTCAGTTATCTTGGCAGTCTCTAGGTATAATTTTTGTGATAACTGTTAAGAGCCATTGCAGCTACCTCTAAAAGATGATTATGCAAGACACAAACATATTAATATGCTTTTTCCCTAATTTATGTCTTGACAGGCCCATTGGGTGCATTGAGACCAGACATAGTGACCATATTATGGTTTCAGCTACTTCTTTTGTAAGGTCCAATGAAGAAATCCAACTTCATCAGCTACTAATTAATTTTAGAGTAGGAGGCTTTCACTCTCTTAACCGAGGCATTTGATTCAATAACAGCTCTATCTATATTGGGCATGGCCTGAATTTCAGAGTATGCACTTGCGTCCTTGGCTTACCTCACCCTCAGAGCTGAGGCACATGGTGGTAACTGTGCTGTAGACACATGTATCTTTTGTTAATGTCTGTGACTGCATGAGTAAAGAGTGGTTGTTCTGTCCTCAGTCATATCAACACCCTTTCAATTCACTGACTTATGCTACCCATAGACAATGAGTTTGAGGTAAAGAGTGTGAATTGTGACAAATCTGAGCTTGGCAAAAGACCTCACAAGACACTTCCATTTCATATTCTTCCTAACATAACTACAGCTAAAGAGAAGATACGTGTGATCAGAGTTGCTCAATTTTTCTTGTAACTTACATTGGGTAAAGAGATAATTTAAACGCTATTGGCAAGTGCTCAAACATAAGGAATGATTCATTGTTGGGTTGCTGCTACTTGGATTCTCAAAGTCTGCTGCAGCCAATGACCTTTAGACTGCATAATTAATGTTATTAAATGCTTCTTCTGTCTAAAACTGACCCACCTCCGGATAAAGCTACTATATCCTAGTGTAATTTAAATCTATCATCAGAATTTTGAGCTGAAATAAATTATTTATGAGCAGCAATGCCTATTGTCTCAACTTTAAAGTTGAAAATTACATAACAATTGAATCACACATGGAATAGCAGATTTTTAAAACCTTGTCTCCACCAAAAAGCTTATTGTAAAGCTATGTAATATAAAATTATATTTATCTCCAGCACAAAAATATGTTTTTAAAAAACCATTTATAAAAATAGATTTTTTTTTTGTTACTGTAAAACTAAAATCTGCTTTAAAGCAACTGCTTATTTAATCCTATTTAAATTATTTTCATGGGCTTTTCACTAGTTTATTTGGTGGGAGTTGTTTAGTCCTTTATTTAATTCCTCATCCTTGTTGGTATCAAGGTCAGGTTTAGATGAGAAAATGATCAAAAATATGTTAGCCTACTTCACCTAGATTTCTTTTGGACTGCAGAAATTGTAGTGTCTTAAAGGGAAAGAAGAAACAGAGAGAGATCAGAAGCTGTTCACAGCAGCATGCACCCATACCTCTATTCTTAATGAAAATGAGAATATAGAGACAGGTCAACGAAATACAGAGACTACTAAAAGGCAGTGTACATGCAGATACACAGATGTAAAGAACATATATAAGACAGGTGTTTTATATAACAGCAAACTATGCCATGCTCCAGTTTAGTTTGAAGAGGTGAAGACACCAACATGGGCTGATAGATGCTGAAGGCTTATCACTTCTGAGCAGATTTGTAAGAAGCAGAAGATGGTTGACAAAGCAAGACCTCCACTCAACAATGCTTGAAGTTCAACAGACAGTGCAGACAAGTAGGACTAAGGAGGTGCAGCAGAAGAAAGGATATATCATGTCATTACAAATCCCTCAGAAAAATGGAAGAAAAGTCCAGCTGACCTTGTTTCTTAAAGACTCATCAATCTTTCAAATACAGTGAAGACAGTGGTATCTGAGGGCATTTTAACCTTTCCAACTTTAATTCCTCTAAGCAAGCAGATGTCACAAAGTGAATTTTATGACTGTACAAGAGAAGCTGATTCCTTGGCTGTGAGCTATTAGATATCTAGTGCTTTTGGAAAAGATCTGATCAGGACCAGTTGTTATTATCTCATATTTGTACTGAGCTATGCATGACCTTAGAGTCTAACTCATTTGCTAGTGAAACTTAATTATTTCTTAGAACCCAAGTTTTAGTATTTTTAATTAACAATAAAAAAGAAATTAAAAATTAAGAAAGGACAAGTTTTTTTCACAAGGTGTGTTTTAGAAGTAGATCTTTTTTTCTTTCCTTTATATATCAATAACATACACAATGCTTTTTCCTCTGGCAAAAAAACCCAAACCCATTCACTCTGCCCTTTACTTTGGTGGCAGTACAATGAAGCTATGCATTGAGACACACACTCTGACTAGGATGTCCCAGCTATTTTTCTAACATTAGCTTTACTTTTAATCTACTTTTTTAATGGACTGGCTCAATTAAAACTAAGCTGCACTGTATTTAATTTCAGTAGGAAAAAGATGCCAAACCTCTGATATTTCCCCAGTTTAGATACAGAACTTATTTCTTCTCTGAAACAATGTGTTTAATCCTCTGTTGTTACAGTATGTCTTAGAATAAAGGTTAAACATGAATTTGTCTCCTGTGAGGCTTCCATTATTGAAATGCACTCAAGCATGCGTTGACACTTGATGACTTTAAAGGAAGTTTGACTTACGTTTTGTTTTCCCACAATATTATCAAATGGAAGTTCAGGGCTCCAGGATCCTTCAGTAAATGTTGCTCCACTGTTTCTCCTGTCAGAGGAGCTGACAGCCTCTTTCACAATATCTTCAGGCAAAGTCAACAGACTCTCCTCGGGTTGTTTAATTAAATAAGTCTCAATATTATGTTTCCTCAAGAATTCATTACGTTCTTTGCCATGCCCTTCTTCAACTTTATAATCCCCATTCAGGCAGTCCAAAGTGGCTTTGGAAATGTGAATTCTCCTGCATAAATGAAATAAATAGTAGTAAATAGTAGGTTGTGCTCTAGTATATATAGGTGAGATGGATTTTATGAACTATGCGTGAGCTTTAACATGATGGATAAATAGAAGGTTTCCTATTGTATATGATGAATTCTATAGTGAAAATGAAATAACTTATTCAACAAACATGAGCTTTATTTGGGGACAAATACTCTCAGGGCATGTTCACATCAATAGGATATCATAAATGCACAAAGTCCTGTCACAGGAAAAGCACTGTGATATTCACACCTGATACTTTTTGCTCAGTGTAATAGTTTAATGGGACAACTTCCTGTGTAAAATACTATTCAGAGTGAATGAAAATTGCCACTTCAGGTAAATATAGTGAGAGGAAAATACATGGTATGCATTAGAGCAGCTTGTGTAAAAGCTCTTTAATTTCCTTCAGTTATCTGAAGTAGCTTCAGCAGCTGAAATAAGTGATGTGATTGCATCTGAAGTGAATTAGGGAAATAGGGAAACTATAGAAAGGCAGGTGAGGTAAGTATTTCTGGTAAGACCAAGTGATGAGTTCAAAAAATGTTTACAAAAATAAAGTTGAATCTGAGAGATGACATATGGAAAGATTAAATTTTGCAAAAGCACGATGAAGTTTTAGATGTCTTCCAAACAAACATAGTGGCGTTTGGCATTTGGACTTTGTTAACCATAATTATGACTTCTTGAGAAGGACAGAAAGAAGTTCAAGTTAAAAAAAAAACCACAAAAAACCAGGTGATTTTTATTTCTATTCTTAAGAAAGATTCAAGTTCCTACATATAGGGCAAATCTCAGAATCATCTAAAACACATCCACACAGTGAGCCATGTTTTAATTTGTAATGAAGCATTGTGTTGTAAGTGTAAGTGTTCATTAGACATTTATCTAACTCAAGAAAATAAATGTAATCACACCATTAAAATTGGTTCTTCCTTCAAATTTCAGATTTGTGGCTCTTTCTGAAATTCAGACTTGTGTTAGATTCTGAAAATTCAGAACCAGCTAAAATTCTTGATCATTTCTTGATGACACATGCTGAGGTATTTTTCTTAGGCACCACAGATTTGCTTATCTCTGCTGAAGGAAATGGTGCTAGCACACCCCTTGGGAAATTTCTTCAGGAACTGAAAGAATGCCACTGAGTTAAATTCCATAAAACACTTCTCACAGAGTAAAAGTCTGTAAGTCTTTGTTTGATGTGTATATACTGGCAGAAAATAAAGTGCTGGTAGTCTTTAAGCAGTGAGAAATGCCCAGGAGTATCAGAATTTGGCACAAACTGCGTCGATAGGAAGCATTAAATATCAGTATGTAATTGAAGGATAAATAAATGTGTGCCTAATTCATTTTTGAAACTGTCTCAGCTTCCCTCTGAAGTCAACGCAGGTTTTGTACAGTTTTCCCTGTCTGAAGTCATACAGTTCTGATGTCCGCAGAGATTAGCACTCTTTTGTAGTCAAATGTCACTACAATAAAGAAAAAAGTAAAAATCTTTCTCAAATATAAGCAATTTTTTGCCTGGACTTTAAAATCAGACCATATGATGTCTCAGAAACACAATGCATTTCCTAGCTCTTAGAAACCCAAATAGTCTAAATTGATTTAAGCAAAGCACTAATTTAAAAAAAAAAAAAAGGAAAAAAGAAAAAAAAAAAAAGAAAAAGAAAAGAACTGATACATTAGTTGCCAGGGTGACTATCTTTGTGCTGAGCTTCAACTAATATAATTTGGGTAGACTGCATTATAAAGCCCTGAAATATGGATTTTATAATGGAAATAACAGTTTTAACTACAGTGTAGAGATGGCTATTGATGCAATACCCTTAAATGGACCAAGTATTGATAAACAGCTGATAGATTAAAAAATATTTTCTGTTTTCATTTTTTGTACAGATTACTTAAAAAAAACCACCTTAAAATATGTCGTGGAGAGACATCTTTCTACACAAAAGCAGTAGATCGGGAACCTGGATTCAAAAAGTGTAGCCTGTCCTACTGCAGAAAACATACCATGCCCAAAGCTTTAGGTGATAACTGTCATTGATACATCTGGGAAAATTAATTAGTTTATGCCATTTCAATTCCACAGATTGATACCCAGATGCACCAGGTAGTGAAGACTACTAGAAGATGGGGTCCTAGCAGGGGTGTCTCTGAAATAGCACTGTAGGACCTTACATGATTTACTTCTCAGGTGTGTATTTTCCCCTCAGAAAACCAGAAATGATTGCTTTTCCTCAGTGTTCCTGAGTCTTTCTTCCACAACAGTTGGGTTGCCTGCTTATGCCCCTTCACTCGAGGACAATCTGTCCCTGCATGACCCGTGCTTATGAGGTTCCAGGGTGATATGTAACCTTCAAGAAGGATACCTGAGCCCCTTCTGCCCTCAGGTTGGGTGAAGGGACCCTCTTTATCCTGGGCAGGTGAGCTGCCTCCCTCCACTGTGTACCTGGGAAAGACCTGTGCTTCCCTTTTGCTCTTGTTTCAGATAATGGGAGACAGACCATTCATCACCCCAGGGTGGGTTTTCTGATGGAACAGAAGAAAGCAGGGCAGCTCTGGGAATAGGAACAATACGGGTATTGTGACAAGCAGGGGGATTTGAATGCTGGTGACAGGGAGAAGTAAGGAGAGGCTGAAGTGAACTTAACTTCTGTATTAAATCTGCTATGCGCAATAGGAAAGCCTGATGTAAATCACTGTTTTGAGGGACTTACTTAGTGAATTGCTGTCACATACAGGCTTTGATCTGCTGGCAAACTGATACACGGGAGTGGAAATCATTCTGCTCCAACAGACTACAACGTAGCCAGGCATTTTATCAACAGCAGCAAGGTGCTGCGTTCTCTGGGTTATTCATTAATAGCTGTACTACTTGCACACATTAACAGTAATAAACTAGACTTTTTCACAGGTGTGGATGGTGAAACTTAGATAATTGATTTGCTTATGTTAACAAAGCAGCATGTGACCTTTCTTAGTCATCTCAGGATATCATGTTGGATAAGCAGCAGGGAAAGAATATTTTTTTCCTGCAATTTCATACACGGGTGACATATGTATAGTATGGAACTTGTTTTCAGAGCATGCAATGTTTAATTTTCCACTCTAAGAACATATATTAGTATAAAGGTCTACTGTGGGGAAGAGTGGAATGGGCCTGTATTTGCAAATGCAATATAAAGCAAATATCTTCCTGGGAATGTGACAGCTCTGACAAATGCTGATGTGTATGTAGGGACTACAGCACATGACTCAGATTTGATGATTTAAAACCTTGCACATTCAAGATGACAGCACCACTTAGACTTCTTCTGCATAAAGATGTCTGCTGATATCGCTTCTATGTTCCAAGGCCAAAAACTGAATTGTCAAAAACTTTTTGTACATGTATCATCACCGGAAGGTGTAACTGTAAGTGAGCAGAATATTCCTGCAACCTCTAATCTTGATTCAAATTTCCCATTTTCAACTTCCAGACTATAGTGAGATATAGGTGATGTAAGGTAGAAATAATGTTTTGTCTTCCAGGTGAATCAGTGACCTCAGACAAAGAAAAACTTGGCAGCTCAGTGGAAAATGTTATCTTTTTCACATATATGTATATACTCTCAAAAGATCTACTAAAGTACCAAATTATTTAAATGACTTTCTAGAGACTCTGCTGTCCATAGCAGATTGTTCTTAGTGTAATGACCTATTAACACATAATTCTTCATAAACTTTTTGCATTATGATATAAAATAAACTACAGCCTCGTGCCTCACAACAGCATTTGAATGCAAAGGACAAGAGAAAGAAGCCCAGAAAAACACAGAAATGGTCAATATTAAGTGGGAAATTTGGGCTAGCTTTGAGTATTACATGGGCTGAATACAGTCACTGCCCTTTTACATGTGATCATAGCTGGCAAAGAAAAGCAACTGCTTTTCTCTTTTCCAGTGCCTCTGCAAGCTGAACGTTTCTACTTTTTTTTGATAATAGCCTCACAAATCCTTGTCAACCACAAAATACCAGGAAAAAATAAAAAAGGTCATAGTTGATGAAATAACGTAAGACAGTTAATCTGTTGGCAAAGTTAACAGTGTACTGTTGGCAAAGTTTTCTGACTGTGGGAAATACACGTTGCCTTACCCGGGAATTCCACCTGACTCGAGTTTGTTTGCGATATCCACGTCCCATGACCAGACATCAAACTGCCACTTTCGCAGGCCCAGCACTCCGCACAGAACTGATCCTGAGTGTATCCCTATTCTCATGTCAATGTCATGCTTCGTTCTTGACCTAACATATCTTTAAAAAAAAAAGAAAGAAAAATGATGAGACTCATTAAAGTGTATACGATTTTTTTAAGTATATTTTAACAATGAGAACAATGTAAAATGCAGTAATGTCATTTGTTATAAAGAACCACTTAGTCTGTAAAATGAAGAGATAACTTTCTAGGTAACAAAGTATAGGTAGTGATAAAATGACTTTAAAAGCCAGATTATCATAAAGCACTTAATTGCATGCATGGTTCAGTGGCACATGTTATTATTCCTATCAGACAGCAAGAGAAAGATAGGGAGAGAAAAAGATGTCTGAGTGAATTGTCTGGACTCACTGAGTCCATCAGCTTGGAAATATAAAAGAGCATTTGGCAATATTACAAATGTAATTATTATCAAACCTGCATGTACTTTTATATTCTATAATTTTAAAAATTCTTTTAATATTTCAGAAATGCTACTTTGTTGACTGAAATTTCCAGAGTTACTCTTAGTCCAAAGGTGAATTATTTTCAGTAGAATTGGCCAGAACACCATTTGCTCTGTTATGATAACAGTGTGATTCTAAAACCAGTTTCTTCCATTTCATGTGATGGCAAAGACCATTTCAGCTCTTCAAAAGTTAAAACATGCGGGAATATCTGTTCATAATCTCAAAAAAAGGCTTGGTCACATAACTGTTTTCTATTAATATGTATATTGGTTATAAAGATAATTTTATTGTGTCAAAATACTCTCTTCCTCTTCTGATACAAGACATCATATATTGTTCATAGCCACAGGCACCTTAGTAGTGTCCAAGACCTAGGATTGCCTCTTCCAAATCAGTTTTGAGATACTCCAGCACATCACCATGGGAAGCTCAGAACAAAAATAATTAAGCTATATCTATTGATATGACAAAGAGAGAACTTTTCCAGTTCTGCCCGTGTAATAACAACAATTTGCACTAGAAATACTATTAGAGACAGTGTTCATTAATATTTGCATGACATGCTCAGGATAAGAAAAGCGCATTGCTACTGTTGGTCTATAAACAAGGCTGTTGTTTCTCTGTAAAGAGTCCCAGCTCTACAGTCACTGAAGTCAATAGAAGCACAGCAAGATCACACAACAGAGCAGGCAAAGAATAAACAGCTCTATTTCACAACTCTGAAGCTAACTGCTGTTGCCTCAGATGCCTCAGTCATGACCTTGATGGACCTTCTCTAGAGGAGAAAAGGGTAAATTGCCTACTGCATTCAATATGTGGCCTTTCATAGGTTCAATGGGGCATCAATTAAGCTTGTAGGGGGAAAAAAAGAGTTTCACAATGGAGAGAAACTAGTTGTATACAAATGTGAGAAACTGAAAATAAGCAATTCAGCTTTATTTCATTTTTCTGCATATTCTGAAATATGCATATGATAAGGCCCAGTGCAGTTTGCCTACAAGAAGGCCTGTTCCTCATGTCAGGACGCTAACATATTTCAGACAGCTAAAAAAGAGATTTTAAAAAGTTAATCATAAATTAAGAGAAAAGAAGCTTTGAGAATGGATTTATCTGTGTTCTGATGCTCTGAGTTTTTAGTTTTCATTTACAAATTTCTTCAGTGGTTTTCAAGCAAGAGGGATTAAAATATCAAAATTAAATAATTGCGTCTCTCTGGAGGATGGGACATGGAAACAACTTCTCCCCATTGAAGTAGCCTTAAATGTTGTGAGAAGAATTAAGAGAAGTGAAAACTCTGCAATTTGTAATGTGTTTTGAAAAGCTTTCATAGATATGCAAAAAATATCTAAATACTCTTAAGTGTCGGAGGAATTATCACAAAACTCCCCACATGATCGTTTCCCCATTCTGCCTTTTTCTTTTGTTCACACTAAGATAATTATTTCTCATTTTATGTCTGATTTCCTTATCTTGAAAGAAAAAGCTAATGAGATTCAGAGGAATAAATGAGCAAAAAGCTTTTCATTGAAAAAAAGCACACAATAAGAGGAACTTAAGATTAATAAAATGGTTTAATAGCATATATTTATGTAATCTCTCTCACTGTGTATATATACAGACACTCTATTAGACCAATTTAGATTTTAGGTACTGTAGTACTTAACTGTTAAAAAATACTAGTATTTCACATTGGACAAATGCTAGCATTGGGCAATCATTGGCAGCATGGAATTTGACAAGTCCAAATACCAGACAAAGTAACACTGGGCTCAAATACAAATCAGGAGAGGAGTGGATGGAGAACATCCCTGTGGGAAGGGATCTGGGGGTGCTGGTTGGCAGCAGGCTCAGTATGAGCCCACTCTGTGAAGCCTGGAAGCCAGGAGAGCAACCAACAACCTGGGGTGAATTGGGTATGGTGTAACTAGCCAGTCAAGAGTGTGCAGTGCTGGGCCCCACAGTTTGACAATGATGTGAAGGTCATTGAATCTGTCCAGAAAAGGGCAACAAAGCTGGTAAAAGGTCTGGATGCCATGTCCTAAGAGGAGTGCCTGAGGACACTATTTTTGACTGTTTTAGAGAAAAGAAGGCTGTCAGGTGACTTCCCTGCTCTCTACAGCTTCCTGAGGAGGCAACATGAAGAGGGAGGTGCTGAGCTCTTCTCCCTGGGATCCAGTGGCAGGATGCATGGGAATGGTTCAAAGCTGCATCACAGGAGACTTAAACGGGACATTAGGAAACATTTGGTTTGATCTCTCTTTACCAAGAGGGTGGTCAAACACTGCAACAAGCTTCCTAATGAGGTGGTCCATGTCCCAAGCCTGTCAGTGTTTAAGATGCATTCAGAGAAAGCACTCAACAACGTGCCTTAACTTCTGGTCAGCCCTGAAGTGGCCAGACAGTTGGTCTAGGTGATTGTTGTAGGTCTCTTCCAGCTGAACTATTCTGTTCTTCTATTCCATTCTGTTCTGTTCTGTAAATACTGTAAATTATGGTCTTGTATTTGTATGCTTTATGAGAACTAGCACACAAAGATCTCATTAGAGAGACCAGGTATAAACGATTGTGCAATCCCTCTATTTCCAGAATGCTCACTGATGACTGCTGAATTTTAACTCTTCTGTTGTCATAAAAATGTGATGATGGCCAGAAAACTCTTCATGTGCCTCAATCAGCCACATAGGACTTCTGCATTTGTTCAAAACTTCATTGTGCTGTCCGCACCACCTCCCTCATGACTCTGCTGACCCAAACCAAGGTCCTATCTCCTTTGCCTCATATGTTGTCTTTCACAACCTTCTAGACACTTAGTCTTGTGTGCTGCTCAGGTGATATTTGATCTCAGCTCTTCGTCTGAGCCAGTGTGGATTTGACTACCTGCCTGTATCTTCTGACTGAAGGCTGTTCTGTTTTTCTGTCTGCTACAGTGCTGGTGCACCTGCAGGGCCCCCATCTTCACATCATCCTCCTACTCACCCTTCACAGCAATGTACTCTTATGTTGATAGGAAACTAATTACATGAGGAGACCTGCTTGAATCGAGCCACAGGCAGATTGAGATATATTTTAACAGACTCTTTCCAGAACATAAATGAAAGCAGAACAGCAACCTGGTCCTGCTCCCATTGCTTTATTATTTGCAACAGAGGACTGAGAGCAGAGCCATTGAGAACCTCTTTGTGGAGACACTAATTTTCATTAAACTTTTTTTGTAAGGTTTTAAACTGAATAAAGAACAAATTGTTGTAGCTTGAAAGTGAGGTGATTTTTCCGTATGTAAAAAGCCATGGAATTATTCCTTTTCTTTAAAATTTTGAGTCATGTGGGGTGAAACATATTTCTGAATTATGTAGGGAAGGGAACTTCACCACAGTCAAATCAATCTCCTGAATAGCGAGATTACCATGTACTTTAAGATGTCTTGTTTAACATACTGCTAAGGAAAAAAATAAGAGCTTTGATACACAGAACACTGGATCATCTTCCTCAACAGGGGTAGTTGTCATTTATTCAGAAAAAAACCTTCTCATAAATAACAGCACGTACTAGATAGATACTGAAAAAATTAAGAATGTTCATTTTACATGAGTGTGCTCCACATCTTTTATTTCTTCTGCCCCTTAAATTTATTCAACTACCAACGAAGTCTCTAATTAAAAAAAAAAAAATTAGAAAAATATATTTGCTTCAACTCTTTTACAGGCTCTGTGCAAATACATTGATAAAATGTGTGCATGGACCTGCATTATTGATGATCTATAAAGCTATCCTGTTTAGCTCACAAGCTGTCAGATATCATATGCAGGATGAGGCAACTGTAAATAATGGTATTGATGCCATATCTCATTTCAGTTAAGTCAGTGATAAAAAATTAATTTATTATAATTGGATCCTGGCATTTCCTTCTGGCCAGTATTCTTTGATGGGTATTTGATTTTTATGCAGTTAATCAGAGGCTTTCCTATTTGCATGTAAAAGGTGAGCCAAAAGTCTGAAATCTGCTTTTCAACCTTTTCTGTAGCTGCCAAAAATCCGAATGCCCTGGAATTCACACCTTGGAGGTTCAGACACTGACGTACTGGCTACATCTGTGATGATCAATTTAACTGTGCAAGGTTCAGTCAATGTTTGAGATATTTTAAACAGCCCCAGAATATTTTTCCTGGCCAACTAGCTCACTCACAACCTGTCTCCAGGTTCAGGAGGTTGCATGTGAGAAAGACCATTTCCAGTAGGAAATTTGAATGCAACTGACTGGTTTTGGAAGCAAAAATGATTTAGAAGAATGCAGCTGGCCAGTGTGCATGCCACTTACTCTTGGTGACAGCTAACATTCCCTGGGACTGTTTAATTTACCCATCAAGGCATAGCCACCATCATCCTCATGCAGATCATAGAATCATAGAATGCACTGGGTTGGAAGGGACCTTTAAAGGTCATCTAGTCCAACCTCCATAAATAATACTAAAGTCTAAGTATTCCAGTTGAAGTATATAAGAATGATAGCTGTCTCTGCTATAAGCAGAATGTGGGACTAGTTATCTCCTGATGTCCCCTCCGAACTGAACTATCCCATGATCCTAAGGTTCAATTAAATGGACCACTTTTTTGACTGAACTCCACAGATTTGTGGAGTTTTCATAAAATAAGTGCTTTTTGGTGCTGACATGAAACAGTAGTAAGTGAAGTGGGGTAAGTGCTCTTTTTGGAGTGATTCTGGGAACCGTGTTATGCTCGTGAAGGAGGTATATATTATTTTTAAAAAGCTAGGTAACAAGATGAACTAAACTACTGAACAGTTCAAAGAATACAGCTCAGGTACTATGATTAAAATGATCTTACACTTTGTACATGGCCTTTACACAGCTCTGAATTTAGAATTTGAGATATCATCCCAAGAAGCCAGTTAGAGTGAATTTATATTGGTATTACAGCTGGATTACAATGTCAGCAGAATCTATTATCTGGAGAAGGTTCATATCATCAGATTTTTAATTAATATAATTGACTTGCTTGGAGTTCAGATGCAACATGGATGGAGTTGAAGCACTGCTTTATTCAAGTTCCTTATGTCTATCTGCTCTGAGAGGCAGGAAGCTAATATAGCATAAGGAGCTAAGAAAGCATTATCTGTTGACTTTTTAATTTGAAAACTATGTTATAAAAAGCTATATAAACTCCTATGCCATCTTGCCAACATTTCTTTGATTGTATTTCATGGCACATTCAAAGAAGTCTCAGAGGTACATGAGCCTGTTAATCTCCACCCAGTTCAATTCATATAGTCACCCAAGAGCAAAAACAGGGAGAGATATACTGTTATGATGCACTGTTCATCCTCAGTCAGTGACTGACAGGAACACATGGAGGTGACAATGTGATTCAGCCCCTGTGTGAAACCTATTCACTCTGCAAACTGTTTGAAAAATGCTGGATGAACTTGAGGATACCTTGCCAAACCCTTACTGCCACCATACAGGAATGAAGGTAAGCAATAGTTTGTGGTTTGTGAAGCATTATTCTGTCTTCTGTGAGTATGGGCTCATTACAATGTGGGCTGAGCTTTGTACATTATGCAACAACTAATCTGTGGAAGGAATCCAGAATGGAATCAATTATATTATTATATAATGATTTATTAATCCTAGAATACAAAAGCAATTCCTGGCTGTTTCACTGCGTAAGTAACCACTTTAACCAGCATTGATCACTTAATGATTTTTTTTTTCAATATCTGACAGATGAAATTAAAAGCAGATTTGCCTACAAAAGGCAGAATACCTGCCAGATCGGTCTCTGGGATCATTTAAAATAGTTGTGGTGGGTATTTTCCCACTTTTTTTCTTTTTTTTGTTTTTTTTTCCCCCTCTGTTTGTTTTGGTTTCTGCTTTATTTTGGGTTTCCTTTGGTTTTCTTCTTTTTTTTTCCCTCTCATGATCTGAGGTTAATATCAGTAGTTAATTACATACTTTAAATGAAGACAAGCTGTTATCTGATTTCTGGAGTTTAGCTTACATTGTATGCTGGGACTATTTTTTCTGTCATAATAATTACTCTTTCAGACGGTACTTTAGAGGGAAATAATCCAAGAGATGAAATCACAGGAGATGAAATCACTCAGAACTCCTTGACTTCCCAAACAAATATACCAGCTTTAAATTTTTGTTGTAATGTCTCTCATTTTCTGCATAATTGTTGGATTTCCATCATAAAATCATGTGAGTGAGCCCTTGAGGAGCTGGGCCTCATACAGGATCCCTCCCCTCTCCTCACAGTCACAGGAATTTTAGGAATAGGGACAGTTGAGAAAGTGATGGTGAAAGCAGCAGCTTTTAGCTCCTGGGAGGTGTGTCACTTATGCTGCCCCTCTGCCCCACACTGAAGAGCAGAAGGGACAGCTACGTTGCCCACCTTGGGAAGCTGTGCCACATGAGCTGGTACATTTTACTCCGTTATGCTTGTTTGTATTCCAGTAATTTGTGCCTTTTGGAAGTATTTACTCTAGGAAGAAATTCAGTTTTGATTTGAAAACACCAAGGGACAGATACGTCATTGCTTCTCTAGTAGTTCCATCATCCATTTTTAAATCAACCTTTCTGTGCTCATAATTTTTTATGTGCTGCTACCAAATTACTTCTCTGTCATTTTTTTACCCTCAGCTAAACAGGTCAAGCTTCTCAATTCTTGTAGCTTAAAGACACTTCTGCTTCAAAAAATATTTTCGTGACTTTTCATTGCAACCTTATAAGAATCTTTAACAAACTTTAAAAAATGATACCACCACATCAAGATTGGTCAGCACAATGAGTCATCACAGTCCCAAGAACAACTATAGGCTGGATGGAGAATGGATTGAGAGCAGCCCTGAAGAGAAGGACTTGGGGGTGTTGGTGGATGAAAAACCCAGCAATGTGCACTTGTAGAAACCAAATAATATCTTGGGCTTCATCAAAAGCAGCATCGCCAGCAGGTCTTTTTCTCCTTTCTCCTTACCTCATGTTCCCTCTGAACTTTGCTCATTATGCTTTATGGAGCTTTTCTTCTTCTCACAGCCCAACTTAAAGAATGGAAAACCCCAGTGGACAAGCATGCTAATGCATTTCTGGAGCATAATGTGATATTTAGAATCTCAGTTTGGAGTTACTTTTATATTATATATCTTTCTCTTATCTGTTTTATGTCCATTTAAATATATTTGAGGAAGTGATTGTCTCAACAAATCTACCTCATTTTATTGTTAAGATCATGTTCTGTATTTGGCTGTCAGCATTCCCCATCTGGAATTTTATCACATACCCATCCATAACCACATTCACCTGGCACTCCAACGCAGCTTTGGAATTTCACTAAGATGCAATGAAAATGCCGTTGTCTGCTTTCTTCTTACAATTTTTTCCCTCCGTGCTTAGACATAAAGATAAGATAGCTGCTCTTTTTTACAGGTAAGAGTTGTTGCAGATTTGGGTTTCCTGAGTGTTATCTCTGACACCCATTTAGCCTGGGTGATAACTGTTAAAATGAAACACTATCACCTGATAACTAGACATTGCACTAGTATCTCATTTCTATTAACTGTCAGTACAGACAGGAAATAATACAATAAAATTTACTACAGGAAAAGTTATGCATGTGAAAAGATATGAGAACCAGATAAATAAATGAACCCTGGTGAAGAGCTTGAATTGTTTTTTGCATTCTGAATAGTTCCTTACATCTGCAAAGAGAGAGGTGGAACAGCATGACTCAATTCTAATTTCTCATTATGGGAGCTTAAGATCAAATTGTAGATTCTCAGTTAACAATAGTTAACACTTTAGCTGTATGGATATCAGCTATATCAAAACACTCAGAAGGCCCTTGTGAGTCAATCTGTCTGTGTAAATTTATTTTTACATGTTGTGTAATGATTAGATTTGAAATTCTTGTTCAACTCCTGATGAACATGCAGTCATCAAGGAAACTAGAAGGAAAATTCAGCAATGATACTCTGAGATGGTATGTTTTTGGGCACTGCCACATCAGAAATGTTGGTACCGGTCCTTATAAAGTTGCAACTACCTGTTTTCAACAGGAATCTTGGAGGAACTGAAGGAGAAAATCTGGTTTGCCTCACCTAAAGTTTCCTTCTGTACGATTGCATATATAATTTTAACTGACACAGGAGTTTTGGATTGTTCTTCATGATCTTGGTGCCTAAATTCCAATTACAGGTGCAATATTGTAGCATAAATAATGAGTTTTGTTTTAATGTTTAATTCTTGAGCTAGGCTAAGTGCTTGAGCTAAAATATAGCAAAAACGTAAAAGCTAAGATGTAGCTCTGAAAGAGGGAGAAGAAACAACTGTTAATGTAAGCCTTGGGAGTAATGAATTTTTTTTGAAATTTCCAGTAAACATCCTTTGATTTGCAAGAAGGCTTTGAGTTCATGTATATAACTTCAAAGTAATTGTGAAGTCTGAATGATGCTTTCTCCTATCTTGGATAATCTCCCTATTATTTTGTTTTCTTAATTCCCACTGAATATAACTGTCAATTAAAATACTAAAAGTACACTATCATTTCTACTGGATTACTACCCTTGATTCCCAGTTGATGCTGGGGTATTAGGTACTCCCTCATGTGCAAAGAGATTCAGAGAAATTTTCTTTTTTCAAAGATGACTTAAAATGGGTTTGCTGCAGATGACATTACCAAGAAAATGCAAATGATTTGATGCGTGTCTCCAAGAATTTTTAACATTGCTGGTAGGTCTTTTCATCTGTGTATGTTCTCTATTTCAGGTTTCCCTTTCACTGTGGGGATTCCAGAAGCGAATTATTGATTACTTTGTGCAACATTTAGTCTGTGGTAATTGAATCCAATCTTCTTAGAGATCATTGTTGCATAATCATTATCCAGTTACATTTTCCATTAATTAATTTTTGTCAAATTCATTCTCTATTAAGCTCTCTGTAATGTAACTGCAGCACACATTAACTGTGTGATGTATGTAATGAGACACACTCAGATTAAAGAAAGCAAGCAGTCTAAAAAGAAGCAAAGAGACTGGACACCAAAACATCCATGGAAAGAGGGGAGTGCTTGGATTAGGGAACACTGGTATAGGGAAGAAAGAAACCTGAAAGATTGGGAGAAAAGGAACTCAAAAACATTGATATAGAGGATAAAAAAGATGGAGAAAACCTTTATTGGATTGTTAGTTGTTTGTCACTGTCACAGTAAATCACTGGACAGGCTTTATACATAGATTGTTTAAATGTTGTTATCAATCTTGACGAAATCAAAATAATCCAGCAGCAACAGAACTGTACTGTTGATGGGTACACATTCCTTAATTAAAAAAACTTCAAGTCATTGTGGATTTAAGTACCAACATAATTTTAAAACTAAAATTTGCTAATTTGACAAATCTTAGCATTTATGATTTTGTCTATGAGTTAGTTTCTAAGCTAAAATATTGTCACAGCTGCTTGTTTAGTGTTTATATTGTGGTTTTATTTTATTAAAGGGATTGCTGGAAGCAATTGAGACTCCTCCTTATTAACCTCCTCTTAAAAGTGACATCAGTACACAGTGAGAACTGTTAAGATCTATGAAACCTATCACTTGCAATGCACACGCAGCTATCGTGTTACATGCTCTGAAATGGCACAGGTTAATAAAATGCATTTATTATTTATTCTTATGCATCACACGGATTTAAAAAGCCCTGCTCCTTTCACAGTGATAATCTTTAGGTCTCTGAATGACTGTAGGAATTACTTGTCTAGTAACAGCATTCTCAGATAAGTTAAGAACATTTTCAGAAACAATGAAAGAAGAAGGAGGGAAAAAAATCATTACCTTATAGTTTTGATCATGCTGAGTCCCATTTCAACACAGCAGTGTGCATGGTCCTGGCGAGGCTCTGGCAGCCCTGACACACAGTAGTAACAGTCCCCCAGGATCTTTATTCTGAGACAATGATGTTCCTATATTCAAATGTATCAAAGAGAAAGCAAAGATTTGCAGTTATATTTTCAGAATTTTAAGAAGAAAGTGCAAGCAGTTGAAAGAAGTACTGGAAAAGAAAACTAAAAACTTGCTGCTGGATGTTTCCTGCCTGTGATTAATGCAATACTGATTTATTTCACTTTTGAAATAAAGTACATTTTCAGTTTAAAAGGATATAGGGATTTTTGTGTTATGTTGGTCAGAGATGTCCTTGCTGATGGTGAAAGAGATTTTGTTGGACTTAGGCTGAAAGCTAGGCCAAGGATTTAGAAACACCAGCTGAGATAACAAATAACCTATTTTAGATTGTATTTCTCCAGGGCATCCTTTCTGCCCCTTTTTACACTGGAAATAAATGAAAAAACCTCTTTATTCCCACTGATAAACACATCTGAACTAAAGTTTCCCCTGTTATGCTGAAACATTCCCAACATGCATAGGAACAGATCAAGTATTAGAAAACCAAAGATATCAAAGAAGGTGTCTTGCATTAGGCTCATACTGTGGAGAAATGACATTTGCTTGGCATCCAGCTAGAGACATTCTTTACCCTAAGAGCAAATACTAAATTTCATTTCTTGAATACAGAATAACAGCATCAATTTTAGACTGAAACAAACAGAGCGATTGGGTCATTATTTTGGAAGATCCTTTTGTAGTGAGCGGACATAACTGACTTGCCAAGACTTCTGCAGTTTCTAGCCAAGCAAAACAAGTGAGCCCAAGGTTCATTGCAAATTTGCCCAGCGTAGTCGGCACTTACAGGAGACAACCAGTGCACAGGAAAAGAGACTACAGTAATTTGAGGACAAAGCTGCAAGTGCCTAGGGATGGACATACTACAGGTTGAGTCAAGGAAGTGACTCTCTTCTGTGATTTTGTGATTCTCTTTCTCTATAGCAAACTGTGGTGGAAGCCTCACTAATCAAAGAAGTGAGGATGCATTAAACACTGGGGAAGAGAGACCCTTAAGTAGGACATAGGGGCAAATGTGAATGCTGACTGTGCCTCAGGAATTGAGTACTGGTCAAATGAATGAGAGTCCAGGTTATTATTCAAGATTTTGCCTAGGAAGAATGAAGCTTTGTAGACAACCTCAGACAAGTTTTTACAAATCCTAGAGTGGCTAAGAGAACTTACACACTTGTACCCAAAACTTCTGCAAAAAGTCCACCGAAGCTTTAAGCATGCCAGCGAGGGCAAAGTCTGCTCTGGGCACAGGACCAAAGTTAGCTGATTCACCCTGAAATCTCTTTAAACCATCCATTGGAGCTGACTGTGTTTGAAATTTTGGTTAAGTCTCCAGCAATACCACTACTAACATTCAGAGTGCAATGCCTAGCTGACCAAGATTCACAAGGAAATTGAAGACTAAAATCATGCTTCTAAAATGTAAACATTAATGCGTAACTCTTTCTTTCCTTGTCCCTTTCTCTTCAACCTTTCTGAAACCCACACAAGCAAACATGGGGTAGTTTTTATATAGTTACAATGGAAATAGTACATCCTAATAACTACCAAGATTTTTTTTTACACTTTTCCTCCTCAAGGGAAAGAATAAGAAACTCTATTTTATTCTGATTTCCACCTACTTTTATTTTTCTGTAGAGAAAAACTAGAAAATGTTAATCAAGAAGTAGTGAGGACTCAATTAAATCAGTGCATGTTAAATTGTTAGTGGGCTTTTCTAGTTAGACAAAAAGCAATGAGATAAAGATGGATAAACACAGATTCTAAAGTCCTTTCGCTTTTCTAATTGTGCCATTCATTTAATTCATATTCTAACTCCCATTTGCTTTTATATCCACAAAGTAAAAGGAGCATTTGTAGCATTTTGGTTTGACTGAAGTGGAGTAAAGCAGCACTGTTAAATCCATTCAGACCCACTGCAAATGCAGTACAACCAGTAATCTCATGGTATAATAAAGAAAAGAAGAAGGGAAACCAAATCAATTTAGAGGAAAGAAAAAAGTCTCATACTTTAGAATTATAATTAAAATTTTTAATGCAACATTTTTTATGCAGTCTTCCATCTGTATTACCTGCCTATCTGAAGATGTGGGAATCCCCTATTAAGTGAGCATCTAATTCAGCACAGTAAGAGAACATAGTCTGTGAGAGAAAAAAAATTCATCTTTTGGTTCTTCATGACACTCTTAAACTGGCCAAAGTGTTGATTCAGTTAACGACAGATGAGACCTCTGTCACCTGACTGCGTGTCTCCTTTGCAGAAAATCAGAGAAAGGACAATCCCTTCAAAAAGTCATAATTTTTTAATAATAATAAGAAAGAAGACCCTTACGTATAAAAAAAAACGGCAAGGAGGTTTTGGTGTATGCCAGTGTGAGTGCATGTGTATGACACAGGGAATCTGTTCAGTTGCACACGAGTGTATGCTTTTTCTTGTCAAGATACATCACCTCTACACTCATGTGCCAAAGCTTAGGAAGTCATCTACAGAGTGAGATAACCAGAGATGACTATATACTGGTGTCCGTATGTCTGCCAGCAGTCAAGGCTAACATTACAGTCAAAGGACAGCCAAGCAATGCAGTCAGTGAAGCCTAGGGATCGATCCAGCTCACAGCTAAAGCAGCCGGCTGGGCTTCAGTTCATTTGTCTACACATAAGCTTATGGAGCATCAGTATGACCCCTGGGTATGTGAGGCATCCACACTGCACTAACAGACATGACATAAGACATATGTCCCTCTGGAGCAGTTAAAGGTCCACGTGTGATGTCTCTACTGGCACAAGAAGCCACAAGAGGCACTTGAATGACTCCTTGACTTCCTTATTTTTCTTATTAGTCAATCATGACTGTTAGACATGAACCGTGTTACAGTCTGGCTATGTCATGTTTTTATTCTTCCCTTATTGCTGCCATCACACTCATTTAAAAATTAAACTGTAGATTTTATTATTTTTTTTTATCACTGGAAATGTTCCAGCTAAAAGAAGATAATTCAACAACTGCCAGGAAGGACAGAGGGCTACTGGTATCTGCCTTTGGCAGAGCAGGACTGCGTTGTTTCCTGAGATTCCTTCTGATAACTCTGTAGTTTAATCACATCTACAGCTTACACACTTTGTCAGGTTGGTTATATTAGTGCATTAAGGTTAGATTCATGGTTAATGTGGGTAACCTTGCTGTAGTTGTAAAGAGGAGACAGAGTTTTCTAAGAGCTTGCTTTCAGTGGTATAAAATAGTAAGAGTGGCAGTCAAGATTTTCCTCATGCTCTAGAGCTCAAACCCCCTTTCTAGAGTCATCTCACTACAATGGTATCTAAGAGTTTCAAGTTAATGTTAAATGAAAATGAATGAAAAATATAAGCATGCAGCTTTTAATTTGCTACAAGTGAAAGATTAAGGGACTTTATTCTGCTGAGATCAATTGAAATCAGTAGAAATTTTGCCTGGGGATATTGAGTAGACTCACTCAACTATTAATAATAATACCTCTAGATTAATTCAGTGGCAGTTTCTAAGAAAACTTTTCCCAAATCACCTTAATTTTGAGCAAAAGAAAATATGCAGATTTTTCATAAATAATGACCTCATACCCGTGAATGTTTTACGTTTAAGCTTATTAAATACACCTTACCGACTGGAAAGGAAACAAAGGAAATTGGCGTAAAGTGGAGCTGAAGAAATGAGTTTCTCAAATACTGAAAAAAACACAGTCAGAAACTTCATTAATATTTCCTGTTTCCTTGGGTTATATTTTTGGTGAGGGGAAATAACTGATTGTGTTTTATAAGTTATGCCACTTTTCAATTCTGCCTGTGGTGAACTAATCACTTCACCTACTTTTTAAGGGAATCTCCTAGGCTAACGAGCAGCCCACAGAAAAGTCCACATTCACAATTTTTATAATTTCAATCTAAAAATTTAGAACACTGTGGATAAGAAATTATTGGGACAGAACTGCAGAACAGAGAGACCACACACGTAAATCTCCTTTTAAAAAAAGGCTGCCTGAGTGTGAGGAGGCAGGGACTTGTCCTCTGTGTACAATAGCTCAGTTCCTGAAACATTTCCCAAAGGTATGGGAAACCTAGAAAAAAGGCCTTTCTCAGCATGAATGGGTCTGGGCCAAAACTCATAATCAGCAGGCTGGTTTAGGGTTGGCTGGAAAGAAAGGCTCATTTAAATTCCTCCTATCGCAGCTTTGTCATGTTGGAAAACAGAGCTGGGACCTTGAGAGAGCCAGATGAAGTGGAATTCTCAAGTCCAGTGAAGCAGGCGGAAAGGAGAACCAGGTTTGGGTCATGGCTGCAAGGACTGTTTCTGGGTTTTATATGCATTTAGGGAAGAGTGTGGCAATCTTTCATCCTCTGCCTGGACCAGGAAATTCTTACATACAGCCCTGTATTATATTATTTTTACATAGTTGAACAGGTCATGTAAGGAACACTTTCTTTGTTTTATAACAGCCTGTAGCAAGTTGGTTAGGACTTCTCCAGAAAATATGGGTATGGGATCTCACATGCTGCAGAAGGCTCATTTCCACATGAGTTTTCTAATACATTGTACCAACACTTCCATCCCTTGGCATACTGTGACAGAAAAACAGCTGTGGCTGTTGTATCTGGTGAGACTCATCCTTGCCAGCTAGTGTTAATTGCTAGATTATGCCAGTGTTTTTAGGCACAGAAACCCCTGTTAGGGATGTGTGCCTCTCTCCTGCTAAGGCAGGAGCAATTCTGCATGGAAATTCTGCCCCTTAGGAGAAGCTTAGCAGATTGCATATACATAAAGGGTGAGCTGGACATTTCTCAAGAATACACTTGTGGAGGATAAATTTAATTCAAATCCCAGTTTAGTCAACCAAGTGGTTTTGTTCTGGGTTGTTTGGGGTTTTTTGTTTGTTTTTTTAAGTTTTGGATTTATGTAACTGTTAGTTCCTAAATTGCAGAGAGATTTGGAAACTGAAATTTTATTTAAATCTGACAATTTTATCTGACTTTTTCATAAAATGCCTGTAATTTGTAACTGCTAAAAGTGTTTTGTGGACTGGTTTTTTTTTTTGCCTGTGTAGGTCTTTTGATGATTTACTCAGTTCTTTAGCATCTCAAATACTATAGCTTTAGGAAGAACATTGTTTAATACCGTTTTTTCATTCCTATTACATAATTAATTATTGACACTGGTGAGGAGGGAAATCATCCTAGAATTAAGCACTACAAAAAAGAGCATTCACCCCCTCCCATTTCTATAAATCCATGCAATGTGTCATTAAAATTAACTAAATACTATATGTACACTTATAATCCAGTAACTTCTGCTTCTTAATACAGTGTTTCAAGCATATATGCATGAAGAAATTCATGGCATACATGTTTAAACAGACATTTTTTCTAGGGAGTCTCTAAAGTCCTGCACCTTACGAGCTGTAAGGGCATTTCATAAAAGAACAAAGCAGTGCCAGCTCCAAGGTTAAAATGGCAGGGAAGAGTAAACCTCTGCAACAGGAGTGTCTTTACTGGGGAGACAAAAGAGCCTTTAACACCTGCACTGTTCCTTTTTTGATACCGGCTGGTGCAGGTATTGTTCTAAGGCAATAGCTGACACATTCTTCTGGATCCTGCTAGTTAGGCTGGTTTCCACACCTGGAAGGTTAGTCACAAGACTAGTAATACACTGTTGAAAGAACTTTTGGTAGGTTGTCTGCAATCTCCCAGGAGAGAAGGTTACAGAAAGAGACCACCTCTTGGTGAAAAAAATTAAGAAAAATCAATCAATTCTTTAATAAGAAAAAGCAACCTGTGATTCATATTCCATAAATAACTTGTTAACAGCAGACTAGTGACAGAAAGAGAAAAAAGGCTGATATTAAAGTGTGAATTTTCCATTCAACTCCACTGAGTAAGAAGCACTGGTAACCTGGTTTATGGTATGAGAGCTGATGAGACTGTAAGAAGATGAAGTGTCTTACAGGCCAGTCATTTTGTTCTTATATGAAACCCAGGGGTTTTAATCTTTCAGTTTCAGCATCAATGTTTCATAGAATGGTTGGATCCAAACTCAAACCTGAGACTATGTGTTCATCTTTGTATGTGTGTGTGTAAATTGCAATGTTGTGGCTTAATTCTACCATGAGGTCTCAGCAATGTAGGAGTACATCTCAGCTGCTCTTGTGACAAAGCTTACAGATGTCTGCACCCCAAGGGTTGGTTTTACTCTTTCCTCTTTGTCATGTCTGAAACTGAATCTACTCACAGTGTAGATACATATAGAAATATGAAAAACAATTTAAATCATAGTATCAGCTGACATCTGGTAATGCAGAGAAGGGAGAGGAAAAACAATCATTAAAAATAACTTATTTCATCAAATCAGGACTTTTTTAGGCTTAAGTGTCTTACTGAATGCCATCTCATTTCCCTTCTGTCCTCAAAATTTCTGCCTAAGGAAAATATTAATATTAATTAAGTTTCTGTTTAGGCTTTTCAGTAGATGGATATATAGTAAAATCTTTTCTTCATCTCTGTTTTATGCCAACTTATTTTTCTTCCTATCCAACTGTCACTTTTATCTTTAATAACTATAAATCTTTCATAATTATCAGAGTGATTAGCAAGGGGAAGTATCTGTACATAATGATATTCAAGTTCTTTCTTATAAGAAATATTAAACTGAGTTCTAATTTTTATTCTAAGTACTCTGTGATAATGATACAGACATTATGGAATTTTTTATTATTAATTATATGCATCAACACATGTCCTATTATTTGATGTAATTTGATGTAGCTGACTGAAAATTAAAAAAAAAAAAAAAAAAGAAAAGGAAGAGGGAATAAGGGAAGCAAGAAACTAAGCTAAATTACATTCTTAGTAAGCTGCCAAATAGTGCCTTCTTTAATATTATATGATTTATATAGAAGGAGATCAAAAAATCCTATATATTGTATCATGAAATACTACTTTCATTTAGAAATAAATAAGGATTTATAAAGGTTTTCTTTAAAATCTAAAGAAACTGCCTCAAGCTTTCTGCAACTGACCTCTTTGCTTTGACAAGAATTTTTAGCAAAACCCAGGAGTTAAAGTAACAGTGTCTATTTTAAGGAGTTATGACTCTAGTTAAGCTGATTAAGAACTATTTAAGTGATAGATTTGAAATCTGGGTGTGAGTGTGTAATCCTCATTAGTGTAAGATATGTTCAGGGAAATTTTGAAAGGACTCCTTTCCTGTCAAGGGTATATAAACAAGTATGAAATCATTGCTAGTAACATTTGCAGAAGGAATAACATTTGTTAAATGATCAATTGTCACACAGGTGCAGTGGTCAAAATCAGAAAGCAAGATCATAAGAAAACCAAAATAATATGTTTCAGCTCAATAATGTCATCACTGTATGCTCAGAAACGTGATCTTTGAACAGTGATCAAGGAAAGAGAGAATAGGAGGAATAGCGATGATCTGCCTCCACCTCACAAGTGGAGGTTAGTCCAGGAACACTGATTCCCATGTTAGTAACTGTGCTTTAAAAGAGATTCTGAAAAATTTGAGGTGGCCCAGAAAACTAGCCTTAAAAATTATTTGAAGAAATAAATCTTACGTAGAAAAAAAGCCTCACAATGGGCTTAGTCTGTTTCTTTTGTCAAAAGGAAACCTGAAAAGTATATTGATCAAAGAACACATATGTATACCCAGAGAAAATCTGTGGCTACAAGTTGGTTCTTTTGTCTAGGAAAAAGTGGATCATAGCAACAATCAATGGAAGTAATTCAGAGTCAGAAAAAATCAAATGAGAAACTAGCCATACCAAACTACAATATTTATTACTGTCTCTTCAAAATAAACTCATCTACATCTTTGGGATACCTACTTTATTTCAGCATAGTCAGAGTTCTCCATGAAGATTTATCAGTTTAAGAGAAAGATTTCTAGGGTTTAAGTGGATGTATGACAAATGACAGAGAAGAGGGAAACCTCTGGGCATTTAAAGAAGCAGAATTTTCACACCTTGTAAAATATTAAAATCAAGGAGGGAAGAGCCTTCAGTATTAAGTGACAAGTGAAGGAAGATTCTCTGGATTGCATTTTTAATGTAAATACCTTCCTTGGTTTTAAGTCTTTTATTGGATCTAGTACTTCTATACAAAATCTCTATTTGTTAAATGTAGTTTATGGAATGATTAGAAAATCTGGTTAATGATCATGAAAGAAGAATCTGTGTTACCAAGAATGCTAGGCAATATTAAAATTTAGAGAAATGCAATAAATCATATTGTGTTCATATTCTTCCTAAAATATTTATGTGGCATACATATTTTGAATTTGTTTAAAAATTCTAAGAGGGTAGGTATTTTTGTCAAGCCATACAGAAATGGATATTACTCCTACAAACTCTCTAAAAGACAGAACTGAGATAATTTCTTTCACTCTGCTTGGTTTATGTGGACTGGAGTTGATGGTTTGGGGTTTTTTGGGGGGTTTGTTTTTCTTGTTCACAAAACAAATATAGACACATAGAATGCTTTGGGGTAGAAGGGACCTCAAAGAACATCTAGTTCCAACCCCCCTGTCATGGGCAGGGACACCCCCACTAGACCAGGTTGCCCAAAGCCTCATCTAACCTGGCCTTAAATGGCTTGAAGGATGTGGCTTTCACAATCTCTCCTGGCAACCTGTTTCAGTGCGTCACCACCCTCATAGTAAAGAATTTCTTCCTAACATCTAATCTCAACCTCCCCTCCTTCACCAGCCATTGCCCCTTGTCCTGTCCCTACACTCCCTGGTGAACTGTCCCTCTCCCACTTTCCTGTAGGACCTCTTTAAGTATTGATATGCTGCAGTTAGGTCATGCAGGAGCCTGCTCAGCTCCAGATTGCATTTACCAATTTGCTAGTGTCCAGTGGATTATGGCATCCCTCCATACATGAGAAAGCACATTGCTGTTTGAGATAAAAATAGCTGACACAAAAGAGCTTTGAATAATTACAGAAGTCTTGCCTTACTTGACTTTAATTTACGAGCCATGAGACTATGCCATGGGTCTTACTGATACAACACATGCACAAATACCTCATACCCCTGAACCAGAAATATATAAAAACTACTGAGGGATCTGGATGTGCACATGAGAGCAAGTTACTCTAGGGTCCCTTTATAGTAAATAGCATGGTCAATGATATAATTTCTGTTTTCCCATGGTAGGTGCCTATAGTTAGATAAATTATAAGCTAAATTTCATTGAATTTACTTTACTGCCTACATTACTAGCCTTGTCAGCCAGCTCAGATGTTTACAACTGAAGATAGTTGCATAGAACAAAACTTTGACAAAAAAACCATAAAAAAGAAGGAAAGAAAATGCAAGCCTAGCAAAATTGAGCATGTTCTGCTTGTATTACTGTGCTTTGCACTTTTTCTAAGCATTACTAATTAAGCAGCAACTAATTTGCCTAATGTAATAAACTCCACTGCTGCAATTAATTAATTTAATTGTTGAATTAGATAGAATCCAATCTAAAGATTGTAAATCCTGCTAGGTACCTAACTATTGCAATGGCTGTGGTGGCTGATTATATGTTCTTTAAATGGGTAGGTCTTATAACCTTACTCAGTTCTTAGAAGAAAAGTCAGAATACAGCTGTGGTCTTTAAAAACCATTCATTTTGCAGCAAGGACCAGAATTACAAAATTTCCTTAGAATCTGAGGTAGGAGATGTGCCCTTATACTATTCTTGGCCTAGCACTACAGACGCACAATGTTCTGTGGACTATCCAAGCTTTCACTTGCTATCAGAACTCATCACTTTTGATAAAAATTCTCCATTTCTTCCACTCTCAGTAACTTTGCAAAATCTCAATGGGGAAAATCTGAATTAATATTGTTCAAAATGTTCATAGGGTATTTCCCAAAGATCCCAAATACAGGTTTGACTTCCCATGCTTTTCCAAATAAAACATGTTGAACTCACATGTGCTAGTCGATCAAATCTAGCAAAAAGTTCATTCAGCATTCGAACCAGTTCCTGGGCTGACAGAGTTGTGGAGAGGTTGGTGAATCCTTTAACATCTGCAAAAAGAATGCTAAAAAAAGAAGAAATATAAATATTGCAGGCTATTTCCTTTGAGAAATTAATGTGCTAAAATGCCTTCTATTAATTTACAAATGAAACATCATTTCAAATTCATGCTATCTTTGTTCTATAGTTTTTGAAATTCTGGAGTAATGAATACAAATATTGGAGGGACTAAAGAAATACCCAAGAAGAAGAAAGGGTTTTGAAAAAAAATGTGTTTAAAAAACAAAATGCAGTTTTGGAATTTCAGGTAATTTAGGAAGATGTAGTTAAGAGTTAATAATCATAGCTGTCCCCATTTATGGGTGAGAAGACTGAGGCATAGTGCACCCATAATATAGAGGGCTGTATGAGCAGGCAGACTTGGTGCCATGAAGTCTATTAGTATCTGACAGTGTTCTTCGAGGGTGTGTTTATTGATAGCTGGTTTTTTTTTACAATGGGTTTGATTTAATTAATTTCAATTTTTAGTGTCATTTTCAGGCTTAACTTATCTACTGGTCATACAAGACTCAAATCCTAAGACAACAGCCAGATTCATGAGAGTCTTGATATACTACAAGCTGAGGCCAGCTTTATGGCATCTAACTTTAGGGACTTCACAGAAGCACCTGAGTTAGAAGTATAGCATCCCTCTAAGATATGAAACTTTATGTGTCTGATTCCTTCTTCTTTCCATTGACTTAACAGGGAGTTCTGCAGTGTGATTATACTTTGAATTTAGATGCATTAAATTTGGTGCCTAAAATTATGGCAGGATCTTAGTCAAGAAACCATTTGCAAACAGAACTCTGATCTACATTGCAGCAGCCAGTGAATTTTCTAGGTGCACAACTTTGGCTGTTCATTATGCTCACAATGAGCACATGTGAATATAAAGAAACACATGTGCGCACACACACACACACACACACTCTCATAAAGTCTGTGGTGTGCAAGCAGACCCAGACCAAAGCATGTAACAGCTCAGTAGTTTGCAGATGAAGAAAGAAAAGTATTACCTACTTTGAAAAGCAGTAACATTCAAAAAAATACGTGTCATGCTGGCACAGACTGTAAATAACCCAAATGAACATCATTAGCACTTTAAATTCAAGTAATGACTGGTGTTACAATCTGAATAGCTGATTTTTCATTTGTGGGGAATGAGATCACAATTTGAAAGTGTCAGAGCACTAATGTAAGCAATATTAAATATAGTAATGATGAGGTGAGCAATAAAATGTGACTAAAGATAATTCAACTCATCTTTAAATGTACAGGCTGGTAAGATTTTCATATGTACGGACTGCTAAGGGTATGGATGAAGATTAAGTAAGAGGCTCACAAACTGGGTAAAATTTTTACCAGTAAGGGGAAAAAAAAAAGAGAGAAAGGTAAAGTACCAAACTACCTGAAGAGAAATGTATATTAATAATTCTTTACCTTGATAAAAGTAAAATTTTCAAACAACTACTTTGTACAGTTTTCATTATCAAAACAACAAAAACACCCTACTGGACACTAATTTCTGGGGCTCATATTCCATCTTTTAAGCAGTGTTCAGTAGTCAACATTTAGGAAAAAAATAGGGTGAGACCCTCTTTTGAAATTTAGTCCCTGAAATCTGTACTCTAAAGCACACAGAATTTTCATTCTAATTCCCTTTCAAGCATAATATATATTTCAATTTTTCACCCTAACTACAATTCTCTCCATTCAAAGAGAAGGACCATCTTCTCCCTATTTTGGTATGCAACACTTACCCTGGGAATGAAGAAGGGTAATGGAAGATATTTAAATGTAGTGCAATTCAAACCTTTTGTAAAGGTCCCTGATACTTTCCACCAGATTTAATAAAAAAATATGTCTGAGCTACTGCAAGGCCACAGAAGAAGATAATCAATTTACTCTTCTGCAGAAGTTCAAATTATGTTTATTGAATTTATCCAGATGAAGTTATATTTGGGTTTCATCAAATGGCAAAGTACATGCTTTCCTAGCAAACTGTGTCCCATCATATTCAAAGATGCTTATTTTTCACTTCCTTCAGTGATAGACACTCAGTCATTTGCCCTTGTAGTTTGGGACAAACTTATGGAAAATATTTTTGGCTTAGGTAAATATTCTGATGGTCAGGAACCACAGTAACGTCAGAAATTATGCGACATCGTGGAGCAGAATCTGATCATTCTGGTGTAAATGTACAATTAGAACTTATTACTTTGAGTAGCAGCTCCATAGCTATCACCTTCCTGCTAACTAATTTCAGGAGATTCAAGATTTAGAGAGGGAAATAAAAAAGGGAAATGGAATCAGGAAAGTTTTAATAACAATTATTGAAAGAAAATGGCTACTAAAGAGAGGAGCTACATGACATGTTTACATCTTTGAGAGCAACTTACAAGTCTTCATCTCATTTCTTAGTGTGTGGGCTGGACCAGAATGTTGTGGCAGAATCTGTGTACACATGCAGGCAGGGCTCCCCTTTCTCTGAAACCCTGACCATTTAAAGTGAAAAAATACACAAATGGTCCAGCCCCCAAGTGGGTTTTTCCATTGCAAAGGCATCCAGCCACCCTAATAAGTAACACCAAAGTGCTTATCTGCTCAGGGGTTGAAAAAGGGTACAGTAATTTTTTAATTTATGAAAGAATAAAGCAATGGAAGGGAAACTTACAAACAAAAGACATATAGAAGCATCTGAGACTTTAAACATTAATGAGAACCTCCTCCACCTACCTGACATTCTCATAACGGTGAATGTAGATCTTATGAAACTGGTGCTGCAAATGTTCATCTTCTACGTTGGTCATATCATTTATCATTTCCAGGACTACAAAACGTGGTAACACAGAGAGCACCAGCCGTTCCTAAAGAAAAGAGGAAACCAAAGGGTTAATACCACTCTGAGTTAGTACTTCACAGTAAACTAATTGAGCTCTGTACTATTTAAAGAAGCTGGATAACTGGCAATTTAAGACGTGACCTTCCCATATAAAACTTCAGACCAATTGTAACAATTCACATTACTAACCTGCATCCAGAAGATGTTTTGTTCTCTCTCCTTCCCTTCTGAGAAATTCTCTCTCATGTTCTAAGCTTACTTGTTTATTTAAAGCTCTGTATTACTTAATATCTCTGTTTAATCTTACATCACTAAAAACATACCAAGCATTGCATTTCAGGCAGTGGTAGCCAGTAGTCCTCAGCAACAAGTAGGATAAGATATTTATTGTTATTTATTTACCAGAACTTATCAGACTGCGTGTTTAGCATTCACAGAATCCTAGACCCATTTACATTGGAAAAGACTGTTAAGATTATCCCCAAGCACCACACCTACATGTCTTTTAAATACCTCCATGTATGGTCACTCAACCATATCCCTGGGCACCCTGCCTCAATGATTGACAAACATTTTGGTAAAGAAATTTTTCTAATATCCAATCTAATCCTCCTCTGGCACAATTTGGGGCCATTTCCTCTTGTCCTATCACTTGTTACTTGGGAGAAAAGACCAACACCCACCTCACTACAACCTCCTTTCAAGTATCATAGAGAGTGCTAAGGTCTCCCTTCAGCCTCCTTTTCTCCTCATAAGACTTGTGTTCTAGACCCTTCACCAGTTTCAATACCCTTCTCTAGAAACGCTCCAGCACCTTAATGTCCCAGTGAAGGGCCCAAAACCAAACACAGCAATTGAAGTGCAGCCACACCAGTGACAAGCACCCGGGGACAATCACTTCCCTATTTCTGCTGGCCACACTGTTCCTGATACAAGCTAGAATACTGCTGGCCTTCTTGGCCACCTGGGTACACTGCTGGATCGTCTTCACCCAGATGTTGATCAACTCCCCTAGTTCCTTTTCCACCTCAAAGTGTTCTAGCCAGACTTGCCCAAGCTTGTAGTGTTGCATGGAGTTGTTGTGACCCAAATGAAGGACCAAACACTGAGCCTTGTTGAAGCTCCTACAGTTGGTTTGTACCCACCAATCCAGCCTGTCCATATCCCTCTGTAGAGCCTTCCTACCCTCAAGTAGATCAACACTCCCACTCAACTGTGTAGTCTACAAGCTGACTGAGGGTGCACTGCAGTCATATCACTGATAAAGATATTAAAGAGAACTAGCCCCAGTACTCAGTTCTGGGAAACATCAACTGTGACCAGATACATACAGTTCATAAACTGTACAATTAATAATGAATTAATAAATCTGGAGAATAAATAAAGCAAAAAATATGCAGAGTAACCTGACTCCATTTAGCAAAAAGGATAGCATTTAGACAAAGTTTAGTTGTATCATTAGAGATTAAGAACAGAGATATATGAACATGTTCATAATATGAATATGTTTTATGGGAAAGATTTAGCAATAGACTAGTTTGTATGCTAATTGTGCTACAACAGTTAACAGAAACTAAGTTTTAATGTGACTTGGGAATCCCAGGATCTTCTCAGCGATCTGTGGCTTTGAAGTATTTATATAATTTTGATAAATGGGACCGAGTTTCAAAGTTCCTTGAAAACTCTCTATGTAATCTCAGAAATAAGCAGTTATAGGTGTCAGTGAAGCAGGTTTCCAGAATGATTCTTTGAGGTTATGGCACACTTTAACTCATTTTTTAAGAACCCCCAAGGACACATTTTGGGCTGAGCTGTTCTGCTGACTCAGAGATGACCATTCTTTTTCCCAAAGGCCTTGTATAACATCCCTGTTGTACAAGGCCCATAATGGATTCACATCTGTTCACAACATACAGCATGATCTGTACAACAGCAGCCACCAAAACAGTTAAAGGAATATATATATATATCCTTCTCCCATGCCCAAAGGCATGTGGTAGTGGGGAGAATGGGTTGTTCTGCAGATAACATGTTCCTGGTCACCTTTTAGCAATGAGGTAGGGTTTCATTCATTCATTGTATGGACACTCATGACAGGTCTTTGCTGGTGGATCCCATTGCAAGGGTCCTCATGACAGTTAGGTCATCTTCAGTTAGGTCAGCAGAGACTCGTCACATGACTCTTCTGCTCAGTTCTTATAACCTGGCTGGCCTGCGATTGTGTGTAGCAACCCCAGTCCTACGTAAATAATCACTGTTGGTAAATTTTAACCACATATTAAACATTTCTTATATCTCTAAGCAACCTATAAAAGAGTAGTTTTATAGACCATTTCTACAAGGAGAGTTTCTGTTGGGTATTTACAAACACAATTTATTAACTTCAGCAACAGCAATAACCTAGAAAAGGTGGATGGGACACTCCAACTGGAATATACTTAAATGTATAACAGGACTAACCAAAGCAGGGGTTGCATCTGAGAATTTCTAGAATTCTCCAAAATTCCCAGCTCCTGTAAGTGCCTGTCCCTCAATGTTTAATTATGGAGGTTCAATCTCCTGCTTTCAGGCTGCTTTCAAGTTAGTCTATTGCATCCCATCCGTCTGCTGCCTCATCTGTACAGACAACTAGCCAAGAAGCTACTAGATCACACAGAGAACTGGCAACATAAGTCCATTGTGTGAGCACACACCCCCCACTGGTGCTCAATCACAACTATGAAAATCAATCATTTAGTTATACTTGTAATTTGAGTCCCTTAGCTCTTTCCACACACATAAATGTGTTACACAGTTCTGAGAAGGGCTGACTCGATTGCTCATGTATAATAGGTCCAGTCATGTGAACTCAGCTTAGGCACATCCTATGCTACCAGAGAAAGATGTGTGAACTTCCTGGGCTGGCATTTGCAGAGTGTACATCCAGGAATGAGGGCTAGCATGTCTCTTGACTGATGGATTTAGACAAAGAAAAAAATGAATAAAGCCATTTAAACTGGATCTCTCTACTAGGAAGGCTGGAGAACAGGTTTCTAGTGCTCTTACTCTGTGTCTTAGAAGCACTCAGGAAGAGTAATCATTTTGTGTCAAGGCATATAATTGTATACATGGACATGTGTTAGTAATGTATATCATTAATGTATAATAGTAGAATATGAGTGCATATTAGTTTATTATTAGTGTGGCTATACAGTACATCTGTATATATTAGTGTACCTATACATTTAGGTTTTGTGCACAAGTATATATGTATATACATATATAAAAAATTGCTGTTTTCCAGCCCCTGACATAATGTAACTACTAAAAAAAGTCTACTTAGGGCCAGGCAGGCCTTCAAAAGATTATTGAATTCTTTCATGAAAGCTTAGATCAGCCTTTGAGAGATTTCACAATGTCCATGTTTCTGTAGATCATCAGTTTGACAGCTCTGGCAGATTTTGCAAATATTCCACCCAAGTCTGCTTTCTGCAAATTAAGCTTTCTTTTTATCCTCCCAAACAGAGTATGGATAATAATTGACTGCCTTCTTTCCTACAACAATCTTTCTGTACTGAAATACTGCTTTTGTGTCCTCTTCCACTCAGTCTTTCTTTTCTAGATTAACCAGATTTGTCCAGTATTGGAATATATCACTCCAAATCACTCTGAGGCAAAAATAGCAGATTTTCCCTGAATTGGCTCCAACTACCTTCTGCTTTACAGGATTGCAAAGAGTGAAATTTTAATGAACTAAAGAAGAGAATGTCAGTTCTGTAAGCTACTTAACACCAAATTTCAGATGACATTTTGGGGAATAGAGTAGGTCTAGGGAAAGTCAGATGTGAACTTGCAAATCAGGCATATATGGAGGCTGTAAAAAGGTGGAAGATTTCAATGAAGAAAGTTCTCCCAGGCAATACCCATGGAGGAAATACAGTGCAGTGTGAATCTCCTCCTTTATTTTTTTAAAGCAGTTGAGCGATATAACTGTGGAGAAAGAAGTTATAAAGTGCCAAGCCATATGGAGTACAGAGGTGGTTTCCAGACCAATTATTCTCTTTCATACTTGAAAAAGACAGCTATTTCAATAAGTTCTTTCTCCATCCCACTTCACCCCACCCATCACATGTTATGAAAGATCCTTTGCAATTTTGGGAACTGAGATCAGTGTGGAACCAGACATAAAGAAGGTGCAAAAAGATATGGAGAAAATAGCTTCAGAAAAGAAGATGCTTAAAATTTTAAAAATATCTACTAAAAGTATGAATATGGAAAAATTAATTCAAAATAATGTCATATAAATATTTGCTGAGAAAAAGTGTGAGTTTTAAGATCTTCAGAAATTCTAATAGATAGCTATTTAGGGCTAAGGCTTACTCAAACTTTTGAACTGCAAGGAAGCAAAATCTCCATCACCACTATTGTCAAGAAATTCTTAACTGAGAAAGAATCACAACTGGGATATCAGCTCAGTTGCAGAGGAGCCCTAGTGCAAGACAGAGCCCATCTTGTACAATCTAATTATTAGTATGAAGCTAAGTTATCACAAACATTAACAGAACTGTTCTGTTTCTAACCATTTCTAGGCAGGCTTTATTCAAATCTTAACATTGGGGTTTGTTTTGCTTTTTGTTTTCTTTTGTTGTTTTTTTTTTTTTTTTGGTCAGCTAAACCAGCCTGGTCTTGCTTTATGCCTTCTTATAATCAGCCAGGTGAAAAATTCTTCTTTGCTATCACTTATTGGCAGTGGCCATTTTCTTTGATTCCTATTGCCTTAACTTGGGCTGAAGACCCTAACTTATAAAGCATTTTAATTTTCTATGCATATTTCTTATTCCTTACATTAGAAGCAGTGTTATGTTTGTGCCTCACCTCTCAGGCCTCAGAAAGTCTTGGTCTCAGCCAGGAGAAATATAAGGCTAAAAGGCTATTTTAGGTTGGTTTAGAAGAATACGGTTAATTGTTGTAACAACTGCAAGAGGAACACCATCCCTACGGAGTACCGTATATTAAGTACAAGTGAAAATACATTCCACAGGCAGTACAATACTTCTTCATATTGAAATCCTAAATATATCAAAAAGGAATGGTTTTGATTCTGAGCTTTCAGTTTCTCTTTCATCCTAATCATGTCTTGGCATTTGGCTTGGCACTGCTTAGCTTTCTTTCTGACTGCAGTTCCTTACCCCCATGGTTATTTTAGCATGTTCCAGTGATACAATATTTAAGGATGAAGCCTGGGCCTCTTTATATAGGTACCAATGTCTGTAGCACCCAGGACTCCTGGCATCAGTTCTGTGCTATCAGTTTTCTTGTAAAAGATTTAACATGTTATATATACTTCCTGTTTTCTGCCAGAGAAACTGATGTTGAGGTGATTGTGAGGCAACTTGGTATTAGGAGGACATAACATGAACTAATATTATCCAGGCTGTAGGGTGTATCCTATCCCTTCTTCGGGGGCAAAAGCTGGTCAGAGGGAATGAGACAGAGGAAAGAGGGATGATAGGTAGAATGAGAAAGGCAAAACAATCATGAAAATTCTGGTTTTGATGCCAGCAGGATTAGAAGCATCTGAAAAAATGAAGGAACCCCTCTCCAGCATTAGTAGGAGGCAATATTTTTTCTAACCTACAACTTTTACAGTGAAGATCATGAAGACTTCCCACTATGAGCAGTCTTAGTCAATGGTTAGTAAACAATTCTCAGCTGCCATGAAAACACATTGTGGATAAATACCTTCATTCGTCTAGGTGGCAGCCCCAGCTGAGGTGAACTGTACGTTTACTTAAGATGGAAAAACACATGCTGCTAATAGCTTCAGCTGGAGTGGAGGTAACACTGCACTCAGATGGCAACTCTCTCCTGGAGTCCTGTCTGTAGAGCATGCTAACATGGAAGAGAGAACTGAAACTCGACTAATCTTCAATCCAGCTGCCCTACAAACCTTTACTAAATCAAGGGATGCCTTTGGGAGGGAGAGGAAAAAAATGATCTAGGCAGTGGTAGCTGATACAGAGCAGGCAGTGAGCTGTCATGCAGTGAGCTCATCCTTTATTCTGGTAAAAAGGTCAGCTCAGACCTTCTGTTTCCCTGTACAGGTTGTATTAATTTTAGCACATCTGCATTGTCTTGATTTTTTCAATCCTTCCCACCTGGGAATTATACTATCCTCCACTCTTCTTCTGATGTGTAAACACTGGGTGTGGTGCTTGTAAGAGCAAGAAGAATACCAGCCCCTCTGGAGGTCCTTTACACTCCTGCAAACCTGGTATTTTACAGGAATGCCTAGCCCTTAGGTAGCTCCATTCACAAGCAAAGGCCCCATGTCATGTTAAGATGGCATGATGGGAACAGCTGCTGATTGATATGCCAGGAACTAGAATTATTTTTGATATTTTGTGTCCTTCAGCCTCCTATAACAGAAGGCACTTAGGCTATATATTCTCTTATTCCCTCACTATTAAGATACATTGCTCAATATGACCATATAATAAATCCATCCTTTGAATAAATCAGATCAGTCTTTCAGGGAGACTCATGATTAAAGTGTTTGATGAGTTCCTGTGAAGATAGTTTCACAAGAGCACATAGTCTTTTCACTGTAAAAAAAAAAGTTTTTTCCTACCTTCTCCTTGTAGGGAGACAAGTAGGAATACAAATTCAAAAAGAAAAGGAGATAAAAGAAATCAAGCAAACATAAATCCTGGTTAATATTGATATTGAACTGCTTATGAAATACGTCATAAGAAAACATTAAAACCTGCCATTTCTTCATAGGCATGTAGCTAAAAGGGAGAATATGCTTTCACTTAAGAAGGTACCAAGCAGTGGCTCTAGAACATTTGTTTAAAATAAAACATAGTTGACTTGGCACATGTTCACTAAGCCAAGTAAAATGTACCCAGCACATTTGATATCTTAACCTTCATGCTACTCATTAAGGTAAGTTTAGCGTTCTTGGCTGCACATAAGATCTGGCAATGACCCATAAAATAGAGGTTAATTACTGTGCCTCTGCTGCAGTCTTCCTCTATTAATACTGTAGCGTGAGAAGAGCTCTTGTCAGGATCACAATTGAAAGTGCATATACAACTCACGCCGCTGCTCTGTATTATGTATGTCATGCTATGGAGGAACACTACAAGAAAAATAATGTGTAAATGCGTATGAGAGTGTCTATATACATTTGTATGAGACATTTCAGCCACTGGTCAATTCCCTGTTACTGAAACATTCAAAGGACAGAAAATTCTTCCCTCTACAGGCATCAGCTGTCCTTTGCTCTTCCAAGCGGTTCTCATACCATGCCAGACGGACAGATTCACAGATTCACGGAACTGTAAGCATTGGAAGGGACCTCCAGAGATCATCAAATCCAACACCAACAGGGTGGACAGGGTGTTGGGGATGCTGAACTGGGCCCTTTCCAGAAATTAGGCACTGAGATGAACTCTGTGTAGCTCATGTCCATCCATTCTTTTCCTACAGCGGATGCTACTGTTCTATGGAACGGGAGGTGTCCCTTTCGATGGGCCTTTTCTCCAATCCAGCAGTTAAAAAGGATTTTTATTATCCAAGGATAACTGTTAGGTCACTGTCCCCTTCACATAAAGATTCTTGCTAAATTACTCTTCCTTTAACTGGCTAAATACTATTATTCACATTTCACAGGCCGAGGTACTGCGGCACAGAAGAACAGTGCAAATGTGTGGAGGTCGTTTGCAAAGGAGCAGCAGCAGATCACAGAGAAGAAAACTGGAAAGTTTTTATAGTCTTCTGTACCTTACTATTCATTGCATTATTAAAGAGTCTGCATATTTCTAGTCCTTCTCTCCTAGAAGGAATATTCAGAGAGAGAGGGAAAGACAGGAGGAGAAAATATCTTCTTTTTTTCAGAGAAGAGCCTAATAAGGAAGTGCCATGAACTCTGAGGTGAAGGAAACTACATTATCCAGCTTTGTTGTATGCTTGCTAGCTGAGCAATTGGCTAAGTGGAGACAATTCAAAGATGAGCAACAGTAGTGGTAAGTGGTTTGAAAAGGAACAGAGATATATTTGTTCACAAGAAAAGACAGAAGAAAAAAGACAGCAACAAAAAGATACACTAAAAGAGGTGATGATCTATTCTCTTATTAACCATTCATGACATGAATCAGCTGTAGTCTTTAACATGGAGAAGTCAGAGTTTAGAGTAAATAAATGAAAAAAGAACCTTTAACCCAAAGAATCCTCAAGTAAAAGAAAAAGACCAGTGGAAGTCACTAAATGTAACAAACTGATTGTACAATTCAGGTCTGGATTCAGACACCTGAATTTTGGTGAGTACAATGTACGTATGCCTAAGCTTCGAATTGAAGTTCTAGCAAGTCTGGAGGGGTACTCAACAGATCAGATGTAAACATCTACTTCGATGCCACTAAAGGCCTCTCTGTGCGCCATCATCTGTATTGACTAGATCTCATCTGACTGCAACGGGAGCTCAGAGGTGTAAAGAGCATGCATGTAAGTGTCTAAATACAGAGCTGATTCCTACTCAATCTCCTTCAGGAAAATTTAGGAACAGTGAAATAAATACTGCAGTGATAAAACAAATTAACTTCATGAGTCATGCATGTCTGTTTAAACACCTGAGACCATAACATTAATACTTTCCCTAATGCCCACTTCTTTTTTTATGCATCTGCAACAGTCATTCTTTGTTGAACAGCTTCCCTGTGGTCTGCATCCACTGATCCCTTGTGTACCTTGTGCTGTAATCAGGGGGTATCAACAGTGCTTACAACTGCACAAACATAGCTAGGCACATTTGTGGAAAAGTGGGACGTGTCCCTGATGAGTAAATAACAACCTTTGGAACAATTTTTGAGACGAGTCAATTAACCAGTGCATGAGGTCTCAGTCTTGTGAATAAAAACTGAACTGGAAGCCTTTCTGACAACGCTGATTAAAGAAAACAAAATACCAACAAGCACAAAACACCAGCAAACAATTTGGGGTCTGCAGGAAGTTGCCAGGAGGAAGGTCAAACTCCCCAGGGTTTCTCTACAGGTTATGTGAGGGCGTCAGTCCTAACATCACAGGGTCTGCTACTTGCATACACACACCCAGCACTCATTTCCCTTAAATGGTACACAGTAAGTGACAAAATGCTGCCTATGCTGCCCTGGGATTTTCCTGTTTCTCAACATTTTTATTGGGTTTGGCCTTGCTGAGGGATGAAAAGACGCCCTTGAATGCCACTTCAATTTAGGGTTTGATTTTATTCCTCTACACATACTTTCAGGTGGGTGAACCTACATATGCTTTGTGTAAGGAAGTCTTTAGATGGGGGAACAAGTGATTTATTGCTCTTCCCAAGACACTTTTGTAAAGCTAGTGTGGACATACCTCAGAAATATTTAATTCAGCAGAGACTCTAGAGAAACTTCTACACACTTCCCATCTTAATTTTTAAAAAAATCATTTTGCCAGAATTGCCAAGCTTGGCCTTAATGATATTACGAATTAATATTATAGAAGCTTTATTGTCTTAAGCACTGAACTTAAGAGAATGAGAGAAGGGCTGTTCAGAGCAGCGGTTTCCACCTTTCCGAAGCACATGAGCTTCTGTTACCTTTAAGGGAAGCAGATAAAAATGGTATTATTTTCTACTGGAAAAGTGACAGTGTTCAGAATAGATGTAATTATTGTAGATACCACTCTAGAAAATGGGAATTAGCACCTCTGATTATGATGAACAGCTCTAAAGAGAAATACCTTCCTTCTTACTTACAGCACAATAGAGGTTCTTTCTTGTGCATTATCGAGACAAAGGCAGGCAATTCAAAATATGGAAGGAAGTTCAATTTCTAATGTGTTCAGATTTGTGGGGTTACAAGGTTATTGGTTAGCTTTTACTACTTACTGCTGCAATATGCGATATAAGCTATATCAACTTTCTTTTATTTGAATTCTGGCAGTTACCATTCCCACTCATCCCGTCCTTGGCTGCATGTTCTGTTTAGGCATCTGCTGTTCTCAAAGAGAAACAAGGCCAGATCACACAGGAGGTTTTGAAGTCTCCTTTTGTTTAGCTATTGGCTATGAAACATAACTAGAGTCTCATCCAAACTGATAACTCAGTGTTTATGAGAGTCATGGCTTTTTATATTGGTGCCTAATTAGCTGTTAACTCAGAAGTGTTTATAAGTTTGGGATAACGCAGGAAAGAAAAAGCTTTTTTCACCCACTTCTTGTAGCAAGGGCGTTCTATCCAACTGTTTCCTCAATAATAATTGTCCAGAACACCATGAGACAATATATGTAGCACATGCTGAAGGGAAGGTCTGCAAGATAATTCTGGTTCTTTGCTTTGTTTGGATATTGAATGGTTCGTAGATTCAAGTATCAGGAGCCACATTACAAAATCTTGGCAGGGTTTGACAACTACCAGTCTATTGCCAGGTGCCAAAGGAGGTGCCTTTCTCATCAGTCAGTTGGCTAAGGAAGAATGTTGCAACCTTAATGCCTGCTTACTGTGTGCTCCCTGAGCACTAGAAGGCTGATTCCAGGGATACCAGTTTGTATTTTTATGCCTTCCTAGTATCATTCTGGCTTCACAAACACTTAGCTCATCCTGTAGCATGCAGGGAAATGATAGAGCAGCCTTCCCTGTCATTTTTTCTGGTATGGTACCTGTTACTGCTGTTACATGTATCTTTTAAGTGAAAAATTATATTCCCCCATAAAATACTTAAGATAACATTTGTAAAAAGGTTTTTTTGAAGTACCATGATTAATCATGGTCTTTACACAAACGCACGCAGGATGGGTAATAAGCAGGAGGAACTGGAAACCATGATGTCACTGGAAAATTATGATCTAGTTGCAATCATGGAAACATGGTGGGATGATTCCCACAACTGGAATACCCCTGTAGAAGGGTATCGCCTTTTTAGAAGGGATAGGGTAGGTAGGAAGGGTGGTGGAGTTGCCCTCTATGTTAAAAAGTGGATAGACTGTGAGGAGCTCTATCTGAGTAGTGGTCAGGAACAGGTTGAGAGCCTGTGGGTCAGAATTAGGGATGGGTCTAATAAAGAACAGCTGGTGATAGGGGTCTACTGTAGACCACCTGATCAAAGAGAGACTACTGATGAGGCTTTCTTCCTTCAGCTGCAGGAGGCATTGCAGTCACAGGCACTCATCCTGATGGGGGACTTTAACTACCCTGACATCTGCTGGGAAAACCACACGGTGAGCTGCAGGAGATCCAGGAGACTCCTGGAGTCTATAGATGACAACTTTCTAGTTCAGGTTTTAGACAGACCGACCAGAGGTGATGCATTGCTGGACCTGGTGCTCACCAATGTGGGGGAGATCATTAAAAGTTTTAAGGTTGGAGACAGCCTGGGCTGCAGTGACCATGCCCTAGTTGAGTTTGCGATCTCAAGGAATGTGGGCCTGGCAAAGAGTGGGATCAGGACCCTGAACTTTAGGAGAGCAAACTTTAGGCTGTTTAAGGACTTGTTGGCCGAGATCTCCTGGGAGGTGGTACTTAGAGACAGAAATGTTGAGGAAAGTTGGCTACTCTTTAAGGGGAAGGCTGAGGTACTGAACAAATTCTTTGCCTCAGTCTTCTCTGACAGCCAAGATTCTCATAATTCTCAAGACCAAGAACCTTGCGTCCCTCAACCTCTAGGTGGGAACTGGGGGAGTAAATCCCCTCCCCCACACTGTAAGGGCAGAGCAAGTCCGAGACTGCCTCATGAGACTGAATGTCTACAAGTCTATGGGGCTGGATTACATGCATCCCAGGGTCCTGAAGGAGCTGGCTGATATGGTTGCCAAGCAGCTCTCCATCATATTTGAAAAGTCATGGCTGTCAGGAGAGGTCCCCGGGGACTGGAAAATGGGTCATGTCACTCCCATTTATAAGGAAGGGAGCAAGGAAGACCCGGGGAATTACAGGCCGGTGAGTCTTCACCTCTGTGCCTGGGAAGATCATGGAACAGATCCTCCTGGATGACATGTTGGAGCACATGAGGAATAAGTGCCTGATCTGGGACAGCCAGCATGGCTTCACCAAGGGAAGGTCGTGCCTCACCAGTCTGGTGACCTTCTATGATGGAGTGACAAAGGGAAGGCAACCGATGTCATTTACTTGGACTTGTGCAAGGCCTTTGACACAGTCCCCCACCACATCCTTATCTCTAAATTAGAGAGATGTGGATTTGATGGGTGGACCATCCAGTGGATAAGAAACTGGTTGACTGAACATAGACAAAGGGTGGTGGTCAATGGCTCTATGTCCAGGTGGAGGCTGGTGACAAGCAGGGTCCCCCAGGAGTCTGTCTTGGGACTGGTGCTCTTTAACATCTTTATCAATGACATTGATGATGGAATTGAGTGCACCCTCAGCAAGTTTGTGGATGACACCAAGCTGAGTGGTGTGGTTGACACCACAGAAGGAAAGAAAGCCATCCAGAGGGATCATGACAGGCTGGAAAGGTGGGCCTGGGTGAACCTAATGAGGTTCAACACTGCCAAGTGTAAGGTGTTGCACTTGGGCAGGAGGAATCCCAGACATAGATCCAGCCTGGGAGAAGAGCTCCTGGAGAGTAGTCCTGCTGAGAAGGACTTGGGGATTCTGGTAGATGAGAAACTTAACATGAGCCAGCAGTGGCTCTTGCAGCTTGGAAGGTCAATGGTATCCTGGGCTCCATCAGGAGAGGGATGGCCAGCAGGGACAAGGAGGTGATTGTCCCTCTCTACTCTGCCCTCGTGAGGCCCCATCTGGAGTACTGTGTCCAGATCTGGGGGCCCCAATACAAGAAAGATGTAGAACTGTTTGAGAGGGTTCAGAGGAGGGCCACGAGGATGATTCGAGGGCTGGACCACCTCCCCTACGAGAAGAGGCTGAGGGAGATGGGCTTGTTCAGCCTGGAGAAGAGAAGGCTGCGGGGGGACCTCATTGCAGCCTTCCAGTACCTGAAGGGAGCAGAAAAACAGGAGGGGAATCAAGTTTTTAAAAGTGTAGACAATGGCAGGACAAGGGGGAATGGACTAAAGCTAAAGAAAGGAAGGTTCAGATTAGATATTAGGGGGAAGTTTTTCACAGAGAGAGTAGTGAGGTGCTGGAACAGGCTGCCCAGAAAGGTGGTGGATGCCCTGTCCCTGGAAGGCCGGGTTGGATGGGGCCCTGGGCAACCTTGTGTAGATCCAGCCTGAGGTTGGTGTCCCTGCCTGTGGCAGGGGGGTTGGAGCTCTATGATCCTTGGGGTCCCTTTCAACCCATGCCATTCTGTGATTCTGTGATTCTGTGTTTATGAAACTAGGTGCAGCTGGTGCTTACACTGTATGGTACTGGTGCAATGAACCAATTCACCTGCTGAAAGGCCATGCAGATACCCCTAACTTGGGTGGGAGTGGGTGGGAACACATGTCTAGGGATAAGAGCTGCAGTGTGCTCCCTGACAGCAGTGGCCAGCTGTTATATCTGCTAGGCTAGATCATGAAATGATCTCCTGATGCTGCTTTTCATTCGATCTGTCATTGAGCTTATTCAACAGGAGCTAGAGGTCTCAAATTCAGTACCCATAAATGTTGAGTACAGGCAATGGTTTAATACTTCCAGACCCTCTGGATACTGATGCATAAACTTGTACCTCCTGAATGAAGACCACATTAGACTTACATTCCATTGTGAAATCCTACCATGTAACAAAGGCATGGGATGAAGAACAAGAATTACAAAACAATTTGTATTGTTCTGTAACCCTACCTTCTTAACATGAATACTAATGCTTACAAGTGATAGTGTCCAGCCCCGTATGAATCTATTAGATATTTTTAAAATATAGAAAGGCAAATATTATCGTTTTGTGAATTTGCTTCTTCCAAATTTCATGTTTTCTTTTTTTAAATTTTAGTCTGTGTTGAATGAGTGTACAGAAATAAAAAAAACCAGAAGCCCCCCATATTTATATAGAAATAAGACACACATATCAATGCATTGGGCATGGCTGAGGTGGAGTTAATTTTCCCCACAACACCCTCATTGAGCTGGGCTGTGTATAGGGAGCCAGCAAGGTGTGGATAACACACCAGTGTTTTGGCTACTGCTGAGCAGTGCTGGCACACATCTCCAACATATCTCCACCATCATCACCAGTAAGCTGGGGGTGGGCAAGGTCTTGGGAGGGGACACTGCTGGGACAGCTGACCCCAACTGACCACTGGGGTATTCTATGCCACATGACATCTGCTCAGCAATAAAAGCTAAGAGAAAGGAGGACAAAAGGGGGGCATTTGTTATTTATGATGTTTGTCTTCTGAAGCAACCACCTCACGTACTGAGGCCCTGCTTCCCAGGAAGTGAAAGAACATCTCCTGCTGATGGGAGGCAGAGAATAAATCTTTTGGTTTTCTTTTGCTTCCACATACACCTTTTTACTTTTTCTTTATTAAGATACCTGTATCTTGACCCACAAGGGGTTTTTTTCTTCCCCTCTCTCTCCTCTCCCCCATCTTGCTGAGGAGGGGAGTGATAGAGCAGCTTGGTGGACACCTGGTGTCCAGACAAGATTAACCATCCTCAACAAAAAGCATTTTACTGTTTTCTAGTGTATTGCTTTCCACAAATTCCAGTTAGTTTGGACTTGCAGGATGAAGCCATACTTTAAGAACAGGTGAAAGACAGGCACATCTACTAGAGACTGATTCCATAACAGCATAACTTTAAGCCATTCCTTATTTTATGGGAACAGAAAATGAGAGTAAAACAACTCCTGCAATTCGATTTTGTATGTTTGAGTCTGGATGACTACTCAAGATTTGCAAGGAATGGAAGAGAAGGCAGAGGATGACTTTTATCTTGATTTTACCTTAGAGTTTTACTTGAAAGCAAAATGAGGGGACTATGCCCTGATGATAAGAAACAAACATCAGCAGCAAATATAGAGGAGCAACATCTAAAATTTGACTTTGGAGCTGTTGTGTTTTCTACCATGAGTAGATCGAGCAGACAGGGTCTTTTGAGACAAGAAGATGTAGAAAATCTACATGCTGGTCCTGTGATCTGTCCCCTGTCACCGATAAAATCATAAGTACATGTAAACATTGCTTCCCTCCACTCCAGTAAGGAGGAAAATTGTCAATGAATTTAGGAAACAGGTCATCTCTGAATTACAATGTGGATATAGGTTGTGAAGAACAATATAGAGTTTACATTTTCCTTCCCTCGTTGGATTAATGAGTATGTTATACATTGAGTTTGATCCACTATTTACCAAAGGAGCAACACTGAGAACACATTTCTATTGGGATCACAGTCTTTTAAAGAAAGGCACCAAGGTGAAAGAAAGTCTGGATAACAATGAAATATTTCTGGGCATCTCACATTCAAGATCATTTCCTACAAAGAAAAAAAAGACTGCTAAAAATGCAGTATCTAACCAGAGGTCTAAACAGATTTTTTTAAATGTGAGATTATTGTTTGTCCTTTAAAACTAAAGCCTTAATTATAGTGAGCGTAATTTTTATTTATGAAGCATTTTAAGCTATTTTAACACTGAAAAAGGAAGGTCATGTGATACCTAAAATTCTGATTATGTTATTTTCAAAACCAAGCATGAACTTTATCCTCGTAACTATTTAGAGGGATGTTAATATTCTTAGGATCAATATAAAAAAAGATGACTTTATAGTGTTTAACCCTCTTAAAGTGTCCTTTCCAATCCCAGTCCAATCAGCTCTTAGTTTAGTGGCTGCAAAGTACTGACAGTTGATTAAAATCTAGATCTGTAAGAGCTTGATAAAACCTACACAACATGTAAGCTGCTTTTAAAATAAAAAAACAAAACGCAAAAACCAGAGTTCATCAACAGAGATCTTCTTAAAGCTGTAGGAAATCGAGATTGATGCAGAGGAAAGTGTGGAAAAAAATCCTCTGGAAGTAGAGGTAGAAGGGAAACAAATCGTCTAACAGAACAGTTCCCTAATGCAAAAAGAGATTAAGACTTGTTTACATTTTTTTCCCACATATATTGGGCAGGAGAGTCTAAATATGCCAACAGCAGACTGTTTTGAAGACCAAGGCAAATCATATCTTGGGCTGCATCGAAAGAAGCAGGGGAGGGTATTCTGACCCTCTACTCTGTTCTCATGAGACCTCATGGAGTACTGTGTCCAGCTCTGGGGTCATCAGTGAAGAAAAGATATGGAGTACAGAGGAGGACCAAAAAGCTGATCAGAAGGCTGAAGCACGTCTGCCAGGAGGACAGGCTGAGAGAGGGGCCTGTTCAGTCTGGAGAAGAGAAGGCTCCAGGAGGACCATATAGCAGCCTTCCAGTACCTGAAGGGGACCTAAAGGAAACATGGGGACAAACCTTTTAGCAGGGCCTGTTGTGATATGACATGGGTAATGGTTTTAAACTAAAAGAGGATTGTTTAGACTAGCTATAGGGAAGAAATTTTGTATGATGAGGGTGGTGAAACACTGGAACAGGTTGCCCGAAGAAGCAGTCGATGACCCATCCCTGGAAACATTCAAAGTCATTTTGGATGGGGCTCTGAGCAATGTGATGTAGCTGAAGATGTCCTTGCTGATTGAAGGGGGGCTGGACTAAATGACCTCTATAGGTCCTTTCCAAACCAAACTATTCTGTGATTCTAAGGGGTGTCTTCTCTTTCTACAGCTCTTATACTGACATTGGAAAAATAGAATGTGTATTTCCATCCAGAAAAGAAAATAACCCTCTTCTCACCTAAAAAAAAACGGTTCTTTAGTGTGATCAAGCTCAAATCCTTCATAGAAATTAAATGAAATAATGTCTGAACTGCTTTAACTTTCAAAATGAGCTTTAATTGAATTTGTGGAATTCCCTCTGAGAAAGAGATTAGCTGGAAAGTAGGTGTCCAGTAAACCAATGGCAGGACTTACAGGGAGGAATTATCTGCTAGGGTTTTCTTGTAGAGGACTTCTCATTAGACCATTTAATCAAGAAAGAGTTTTTTCTTCTTGTTCCCCACTAATCTAACCAAACAATTATGACTCCAGATGCCTGTCTTCATTCCACCTTGATAGGAAGCATCCTCAAAAGCCAAGTGGAGCAGAAATTATGCCACCTTGGACCTTTTCATAGAATCATAGAAGAGTCATAGAAAGCTTTGGGTTGGAAGGGACCTCAAAGAACATCTAGTTCCAACCCCCTTGCCATAGGCAGGGACACCCTCCACTAGACCAAATAGACTTTCCAAAGTCCTATCCATCCTGGCCATAAACAATTCCAAGGAGGGGGCATCCACAACTTCTCTGGGAAACCTGTTCCAGTGCTTCACCACTTTGACAGCAAGGAATTTCTTTTCTAGGTTGTTTAAACTAAATCTACCCTCCTTCATATTAACACTGTTACCTCTTGTCCTATCACTACACTCCCTGACAAACAGTCCCTCTCCAGCTTTCCTATAGAACCCCTTCAGGAACTGGAAGGCTGATATAAAGTATTCAAGGAACATTTTTTTATCTATTGAGAAGAAATACTCTTGCCTGAATATTCCTTGCAAGACTGGATATGGGCAGGGGTTGTTACCCAACAACTCTCTTAGCTGCTCCTTCTTCTAGCCTTCCCAATGATCTCTCAAGGTCCCTTCTAACCCCTGCAATTCTGTCAGTCTGTGATTCCTCTGCCAGTGTTCTAGGCACCCAGAAAAATATTCATAAGGTTTAGAAGCCACTGAGATGGAGTTTTATTTCCATATATGAGGAATTTGTGGTGATTCCTGATGAGAAAGGGCTCTGCTTGCTAAAGAGACAGTGTTGGAGGGGCATGAAAACAATACAGCTACAAAGACTAATGCATTATGGCGTTAGTACCTTCTAGTGCTAGGTAACTGCACTGAAACTGCACAAATTTATTCCAAAAATAGAATTATTTTCTTTATTTGGATTCTCAAGGTTTAAAAACTGGAGGATTTCTTTCTGATTTGGCTCTAGTCCTTCCCAGTGACTGAATGTAGCAATGCCAGGGCAGCTTTGCTGGTGAGCTCTACACACCAAGTAGGGAGTTTTCTTTTCATGAATGATGCAGAACCTGCTACAGTGAGAGCAAGAATAAACATCTGACCAGAGGATGAATATAGCATCACACAGATCCAGACAGATTTCAACTGTCATCTCAAACAACTGCAGAGAAGTTCCTTCTTTCATAAGATACCATTAAGTGATCTAAATCTACCAGAAATAATACCAATAAAATTTATCAGAGAAGTTCTTGTTTGTTTGTTTGACTGGTTGGTTTTTTAACATTAGTTCAATCCACAGGCTATTCATTCATGATAGCAACATCTGTCTAACAACTTTTCTTAGCTTGAAAGAAGCCTCCCACCCATATGTCCTTATGACTCTATCTGTGTTTCATTATTCTCATTGATCTACAGAGGTCTTGGATGGAGAGTAGCAGCGTGGCCATGACATAGAAATATCTTATGAGTAAACTGGATTTTCTGTGGATAGAAGATCCTGTAATGTTTCAGTCTTATTGGAAGAGAAGAGGTAAGTGATGGACTGATTTTTAAAGACATTTAGCTACTTCACTTCTGTGATGTTCCCATCCTAGTTGTGTTAAGCCTCCATTTCTAGCTCCAGTCATAAGAAATTTTCTAAGTCCTCTTTGCACAATAATTGTTTTGAGACATGTATAATTTGGCATATGCATATGTGGTAGAGGAGGAAGCAGTGATGAAATTAATGGAGAGATTCTTTATAATTAAATGGTAATATTCGAAAGTTTAAAATGTTAGACAAATTTCAAGAGAAGATGGATTGCTGGAGAAAGAGCAGGTAAGGACACCAGAGATATATTAAAAATTCAGTTGTTCATAAAGTCATCTTTTCACTATTATTTGGATTTAATATGCCATTCATTTAAAACTAAGGGATTTTGTGAGATAAAATGTAATATAATACAGGTTCCTGGACTTTATTAAGGCAGCTTTGCAGCAATTTCACAGTGGGGGAAATTATATTCTCTTTGTTTTTGAAAGTTCTGCAGTAGCTAATTAAGAATGTAAATTATACTTCCTATTTTAATTGCCACGAGATGATGAAAGCAGAATTATTTGTGGTGTCCTTACAATGAAATCAAGGTAAAAAGGAAGACTCAAAATATTGACCTAAAGTTTAAAACAGGTAATAGAAAGTGATGATATTGTTGTAACAAAATGAACTTAAGAAGACTGCGAAGCTCATGTTTGTTGCTTATTCATAACTACAGTGTATTGAAAACAAAACGGAAGGACATTTTATAGCTGCCATTTTTGGTTGGTTGATATAGCTGCATATCTTAAGCACAAGCAGCTAACTACATTACGTTAGAAAACATTTAAATTCATTATTCGATCAATAACTGCTAAACTGAGGCTAGTTTTACAACAAATTTTGTGCTACCTTCTGTAACTTGCTTCTCTGATATTTCTACAGCACAGCTTTTCTAGTACTCATTATCAGTAGTCTTATTTAACTACATCAAGCTCTGAAATGTTTTAGGTCATCACCAAAATTCTAATTTTGTAAAGAAATTTGGGAAAGAATTAGACCGAGATATTCCCTCAGTTTCACAAAGTGTTGGGATTTCCCAGTAGTTTCACTCAGATAATACTGTTCAGTTAAGTGCATAAATATCGTTAGCAATGACTGCTGGAGTAATTCTCCCTTGTATCCACAGAGCTGTTCACTTTATTAATAGAGTGATTAGAGTTAGGAAATTCATTGTAATTGAAAATGTTAATATGTACTTGTTAATAGCCCACATGCTTATAAAAAATAGTAAATTAGAACCTTAATGAATTAGTCACTTTTGAAAGTAAGACTAAAACTGCTAACTACCTGAAGTATTTCTGAAAATTCTACTCATAAGTCTTGTTGAAAGTAAATGGTGATGGGGGATGAATGCCGAGAAAAAGAGGTAGCACTTAACTGTGTAGAGTTTTGGAAACAAGGAAGCTGGAAATAAAGAAACCTAAAGGCTCTGAAAAAATTTAGCCAGGCTCTTTACAGTCTTTTCTGTCATAGATGTCTGCACCTCACCTTCCTTCTTCCTGTGCAGTAAAGGAATGACCTCGATTAGTGTATAAAGTTGAACTTGTACCTGAGGGTATTTTCTATGGACAATGAACCAATGGAGCCAATTCAGACTTAGAGCTATTGATTTAAGACCATAAAATGGCACACAGATATTGTGAAGCAGAAAAATGGCTTTGGATGTCAAACTGGAAGATCCCATAGCAAGATTGAAATAGACCAGAGTCCTTAAACCCTGAAAAACCCATGAAAGGAAGAGGACATATCCTGATGGGAAACAGCAACATCTGGAAAACAAACTATCACATATAACTGTCCAAATTTCAGCTCAGAGCAGCACAAACAACAAAAAAGTGTTTTTTTCACCTAGTGGGAGTTCTGATGGTTTGGCTTTCTATTACCATCACACTCTACAAGAAAAATATGATGGCAAAAGAATGAATGGAACTGATTTCACTGGAAAAAAATCAGCTCATCTATATGAAATTTATGAGGAAATACAGAAACATCTCTTGCTTTCCACCACAAGACAGAAACTAATACTGTGGAAACTTCATATTTGTATTCCAGACAATCCACAAATACTCATTAAGGTATGCTTAAAAATCTACATAACACAGATTATAAAATGTTTGGCTCACAATTGGGTGACTTAGCATGACTGGTTCTAACAAGCATTACACAATACTGAATAATGATAACAGTAGTGTTTATACTTATTAGAAGGACAGATGATTAGGGATGAAAAATATAAGGGATATTGAGAAATTGGAAGGGTCATTTTGTGAGTTCAGAAACTTGATTTCTTAGTTTTAACAATGCACAGTCATGAACAGAAGTATATCTGAAGGTTTTATATAACCTTTATAATTATTAAAAAATGAAGTCTTGTTCTGCAATTACTTATTAAAGAGCTTACCATTCCTTGCTGCGTTTTAAAATTTATGTTGTTTTTTCTTACTTGAATTTTATTGGTCTTCTGATTTAAACAAAGTAAGGACAAGACCCTGTGGGACCTGTCTAGCAAGATGTCATACTTCACATGATGCATCATACATATGGTATGCAAATACAATTACCTATTGTAATTATCTATTATTTTAAGTTTCAGTAATGGATGCTATATGGAATGGAACCAAACCTTGAGGGATTTTAATTCTGTCACCCATTACTATGAAAAGTAGCAGTACCACCACTGAAAGCCACAAAAAAGTTTGACCCTGCTGTAAAAAACTTTAAGTTTAGATAGTTTGTGAGAAGTGGAGGAGAAATATCTCAAAGTTGAACAGAATTCAGAATTTCTGGAATTATTTTCTGGAAGAATTGCAAGAACCACAATATTTACAAGAATTACAAATACTATTCTTCCATTTTCTCCACATTTTCAGCTTCTCAGACATATTTTTAGAAATTTTCAGAAGCCACATCACAACTATCAGCTTGCACACAATTTCCTGCCCCCCTTTATATCTCAGAGCTCATTTCTAGAGAGTCATAGATTTAAATTTTTAAACTTCATCAGGATTTAATCCTTATTGTTAAAAACATGATACTCATTAACAACTACATTTTACATTCATGTTAACTATAAATCCCCTGCATAATGAAATATATATATCTTCAAAAGAGAAAAATGCTAGCAGTTACTGGATTACTGCCTATGGATACTGATCAAGTGAGCATGACCAAGCTGCTCAAGAAAAGTCACCTAAAACATGACATTGCAGGTCTTCTTGAAGAAGGTATGTTCAGAAATTGCTTAAATGAGCCACTACTTCAGAGACAAAGGGAAACAGGTTCTCCACTCCTCAAGACATTTCAGTATTGGAATATTTTGTCACCATTATTATTTCAAATACAAATGAAAAACTGAAAAATAAAAAGTATATGTAATATGCTATGCTATAAATATTATGTAAATATATTTATAATATATAATATACTTAAAGTAGATATATATTTATAGATGTGTATAATAATACAGTTTCAACTTTCTAACAAAAATAATTTGAACTATTTCAGAATGTTTTTTCCTAAATTTTGGATTAGCTTATCATTAAATAGAGTTTTAGATGAGCTCTTTCATTTGCTATTCTGGTGTTTGCATTTTTCTCTTGTGGGAATTTTCCTTGGCCAGAACACATTTTCCCCTATGCATTTTCAGTCATATGATGCCTATGACACACTACATTGTTTTGTTATAGGTGAGTCTCAACTGCAGTGAGGTAACTCCAGGAAGTTCGACCTTGAGGGGACAGCACAGCCCTGAAGCCTCTCTGGGCACCGGGCAAGACAAAATTCACAGTTCACAGTTCAACATTGACTGACTAAAACCAAACTTTTCGGTCCCAACCCCTACTTTCCTTTCACCAAAATATTCCCCAAGCATCTGATTATTTTAGACCCACTCACATGGAAACAATCTCTCTTAATTTTCCTAATAGGAAATAACATTTTGGCAAAATTTAATTTCTCAGAAGAAAAATATTTTCTTTGTAGAAATTTCATTTCCATGAGAAAACATAATTCTAGTAGAAAATCCTCAGAATCATCTGGAACAGGGGAAGCTTTTGCTAGTATTTTATAATTATTGTTACAATGAACTTTAGAAAACAATGATCAAAATAAAGCATATAAAATTTTACTTTATAAGAGATTACACAAGAAAAGAAATGCAAAATACCCCAAATGCACCAAACCCAAAAGCCATAAAATTGTAGTCCTAAAGCTGAAATGAGTACAGAGCATCCTAGATAGCATCCCCAAAAGCTTCATCAGCCAGCAATGGCTGGAGAGAGGTTCTGGCACAGGTAACTCGCATTACTCAGCATAGTCATGCATTCATACTGAGTCATTAGTCAGTAAAGTATAGAATATGACATATGCCCAGATCTCTGTATAAGAGAATGGCTCTTGAGAAGTAAATGAAATAAATATGAGAAGCAATACAACGACAAAGAATCTATACAACAGGACAAAATGAATGGCTAAGTTCATTTGAGAATGAAACAGCAGTATAACGTGGATATGTGGACAGATTAGATAGATAGACAGATAGATAGATAGATAGATAGATAGATAGATAGATAGATAGATAGATGCTGTATTTTGATTGTAATGCAAGTTTTTGAAGAGCTGGTGAACCTTCTGATATTTCAGTGGGAATTCAAAATACCTACAGCAAGTCGCATCTCATTTCTGCTGCCTTGGTAATAAACGGTAAGAAGCAAAGTTCTTTTTATTCAATGTCTTTTATTCTAAGTTGGAAAATTACTTGCTCAGATCAAGAATTCACCTTAGCCAGTAAGCTGTTCTGCACAGTGCTGTTCAGCACAGTGACCAAAAGGAGATTTTAAGGTAAAAGACAAAGCAAACAGCAATGCTTCCCTGCAGTGGCCTCACAGCTCTAAAAATTCATCTGTGAGACAGAAGGGATGTTTTAGTATTTTCTCTGCCTAGATAGCATACAGTTCCATGAACTTGCCTAGGTTTCACTTGACTGATACAAGTTTTTGCATCCAGAACACTCTGAAAAATGAAATTCCCATTTAACCCCTCTTGTGTAGATAACTATTTGAAAACACCTGACAGTTGTTGTTTCATTTGATTCCTTTTGAATGGGATAGGACAGTGAACAGCCATCCTCTATTCATCCTGTTTCCCAGCACAAATCTTTAAGAAGTCATACCAGATCAATACACACCAGTAAAATAACAGCATGAAACTCACTTAACCTGCATAAATCAGGTGGCATCACATTGGAGTCAGTGAGGCTACAAAAGCACGATCTTGTCCAATTATCAATTCCAGTTAATACAAAAATAGAGTTGTTTCTCCAGTACCTGTCGCTGATTTTCTGTCTCTAGTCTCAGTCTGGCTTCTACACATCTTCTGGTCTCCAGGAAGGCTTGACGTTGTGCTCTGTCTGATAGGTAGCTAATGAAGATTCCTGCAGTGTTCATACACATAAATAACACCGCCTGAGCTGCTATCTGCAACGAACAACAAATAGGATTTGATCAGACAAGAGAAGAAAAAATATCTGTTTAAAGAGAGAGACAGAGAGCGACTGTTCTGCTGTCATGCAGCCTGCAAACCAAAACTGTTAGCAAAGTTTGCACAAAATAATCTCTTGGATCTTAATTAGAGGCATCAAACGTGTAAAAATCTCTCTGCCTTGAGGAAGAAATATGCAGTATTTGGGGGCATTAAGCTCTAGCTGAACTACAAATGATGTTTCCAAGAACTGACTCACAAGGATCTAGTCAGGAATGATTACAAACATAATTAACAATTTGTTTTTGCACTGCCTTTTCTGTTAAGGGAACTTTGTGATTTGTTCCATGGCTTAGTTTGAGAAAAAAAGCCATATTAAGGAAAACAAAGAGTGCCAGTTAGCTAAGAATTAATATAATTTATAATAGTTCTTCTGTTGTCATTCACCAAATTAGATAAATTCATTTTCAACTGATGTCTAAACACAAGCTTGCATGACTTGAATCCTGAGCCACTGGACAGAGGAAACTGGACGGATAACCAAATGATTTCATAGCCTGTGCTGGTTTTTATAGACCTTTTCTCCACTGATACCTACCTAAGAGCTGCATTCTTTTTCCTTGTATAAGGTGTGTCACTGCTTCTTCCTTTGCAATATGAATTTATAAGAGCCAAATGGGAGTGGACAGAGTAAATTCCAGTGGCTTGTTTGTATGTCATTGACATCTCTTTGTGCTCTGTATGTTTGTAAGGCAGAGACATCAACACCATTGAAGTGAGGATTGTTTGGGAAACCAGTAAGAAACGTAATATTTGCATCCACTAGAGACAGAATACAGACCTGCAGTTTCAGCAGCTTTATCCAAAACTTCATCCCTCCTGTATGTTACACATTCACCTCCTCTCAAGACTGGCTTGGAATCATAGAATCATTTAGATTGGAAAAGGCCTTTAAGATCATCAAGTCCAACTATAAACCTAAGGCTGCCAAGTCCACCACTAAACCATCTTTTAAATACCTCCAGGAATGGTGACTTAAACACTTCTCTGGGCAGCTTGCTCTGGTGACTGACAACTCTTTTGGTGAAGAATTTTTTAATAATATCTTATCTTAACCTCCCCAGTGCAAGCTGAGGCCATTTCCTCTTGTTCTATCACTTGTTACTTGTAAGAAGAGATCAACCCCCACTCGGCTACAACCTCCTTTCAGGTAGTTGTAGAGATCGATAAGGTCTACCCTCGGCCTCCTCCAGGCTAAACAATCCCAGTTCCCTCAGCTGCTCCTCATAAGGCTTGTGCTCTAGACCCTTCACCAGCTTCGTTGCTCTTCTTTGAACATGTCAAAGTTTTCATTCTGCCTTTTTCTAAACTTGTGAGAGGGTGGAGAGTGAAAAAAATATGTCCTGAATCATTAATATTCCTTGAATGCAGCATGTAGGACAAAACTGCTCTGACTGCAGAGGAAGCCATCAGGGCACAATGAACCAGCTGAAAGCCTGCAAACAGCAGCTCACCGTCTTCGGAACACCCATGCCAGGACAGATCAAGAGTTCATCTCTCAGGATCCCCTCTCTAATAGTGGACAACAGTGAGTCCCCGGGTAGAAGTAGAAGAACAAAAGAGTAGATACAAGTGCAAGAACAAGGCAAGCGTTCAGTGATATTTTGTCAAAGCAGCCCTGAACACCAGAAATCTGTGAATGCGGCACACTGTGGGCTAGAAGTTGCATTTCTGTAGCATTAGCTGCTAGTCAGTTTCTCTAAAATCAAAGTGTTGTTTGTCCTAACAGAAGAGAGAAAGTATCTAGGAAAAATCTCTAATCTTACTGTGATGCTCTGCCTCAGATATTCAGGTCTTGCTCTTCACATTCACATGCGTTTGTGAGATTTAACATTCAACAAAATGCATCTGGCAGGAACTTCAGCTTTGTGTATTCCCATATTTCTGAATCTAGAGTATTGTTCTATGATAGTGCAGGGAATTCATTTACACTTTATATGCCATGATTAAATAAGAATGCATATCCTGGCTCCAGTTGAAGTTTTATTTAACCTTTGTCAGTAATAGATGTCCAGGCAAAGCTTGTGAGAAATACAATGTGATTAGTATGATCCGTGTGTCTTCCTGACTTCCAAGATCCTGTGGTTTACAACGCCTCTGAGCTGGAGGTGGCATGCTCTAATCTGTCTGCTTAACTTTTTCTGATACCTCTCTGAAGTTAATTGCACCTTCATCACTTTGGGCATTCAATGACAAAGATTTCTACAATTTAATTAGGCACTTTGTGATAAAAATATTTCCTTTTTTTTTTTTTTTTTTAATTCTCAGCCTTATCATTTCCTTGAGTGCCGTGTCATGCTTATAAGAAACAGTGACTAATCATTCCCTATTCATCTGCCTCTCACTGTTCCTGATTTTCTTGCAGGATTACCCCTCTCAGCCTTTTATTTTTCAGAAAAGGGTGGATTTGAAACTGTTTAGTCTCACTGCATTTCTCACCATTCCACCTCCGCACTTAGTGTTTTTTCCCTGTTATCTACCTTACCTTGTTTGACTGGAGACAGGTTGCCCTGGACTAGCCAGCTTCCCCCAGACACTTTCTGCCTTTCTTCCAAGATAAAACAGAGAACACAATAATTCAGCCCATGAGATAACTCCTTTCTGGTGCAGGCTATTAAAAGCCGTATGATGAGCTGACATGAGATAAGACCAGTTCAGAATTACGTTGTTCAGCGAGACTACTGAAACCAGCTGTGGATGGCTGGCAGAGTCAACGTCTCATACCTTTTTGACTGGCTTGAAGATAACCAAAGCACTCACACTAGAAAAGCTAGGGTGTAGGGTGAAAAAGAGAAAAGCCTTTCACAACATCTGAAATGCGGATTTCAGCAGTGAAAGTGTTAGCAGGGTGCTCTCGTTTGCTTGCAAATTCAATTGCAAGTTCCTCATGAGCCCAGTTCAGCAACCCGTCTCTGCTAATACTCAGGACTAGTGCCACTTACTTCAGCTGATCTCCTTAGAGCAAATGCAGTAGAATTTGGCCTTCAATTAGATTTCATGAGCACATAATTTGATTTGGACAAAGGGAATTATGGAAAACATGTTACAGGTAAAACAACAGCTTACTCAGAGTCAGAATCTGCTTTTCTTACGAATAGTCTGATTGAAACCAATCTAAAGAGTAAACCACTATGGCTTGCAAGGATGCTAACCTGCGGGTCTTGTTTATAAAACAATAAAAAAACATATAACACCTGAGTGTCTCATTGCCACTCCTTTTTACTTTGGCCAATTCCAGAAGTTTTGCAGGATTTTCCACTGCCTGCCTGGGCCACAAGTCAGGGCAGACTCTGATTTTATAAGACATGAACAGTTTCCTATCTCTTTGACTACATAGAGATAACCAGTGCTCACACAGTAGGGGAGCTGAGGTATAATGTGAAAAAAAGAGAATCTTTTCACAACATTTATAAACTCTTTAGTCTCTTTGTGCCATGCACAACATTTGAGGCACTGTAGCAGAGATAGCAAGTGATTTTAAAAAGTCATGAGTGATACATTTTGATGTCTGTTTCTCAAACGTTAAAAAAATGCAAACAAGAAGGTACCCATCACCATACTGCTTGGGAATATCTGTGTAACAGGATCAGCACCGTCCCTGCTGAACCTGCAGTTGCACATAATCGCATAATAGGATGAACAGAACTAAAGTTACTTGACAAGATCATCCAGGTAGTTAGAAGAAGCTGTTGAAATTTTTACTCCAAAACTCTGCTTCCCATATTAAGAACTTAGTTCACAGAGAAATAATTTATCAAATAAATTTACATTTATAAAGGGTCCTTCACACAGGCACCACAGACCCATCTCCAAAATTGATATGAAAACTATCCAAGAACAAAGAAAATGAAAGGGGAAGATGCAGGTCAGGCAAGAGAGCTGAGTTTACATTTGACAGTGCACATTGATTCAAATAATTTCATTTATATCTGTAATTTATTGTATAAAAAGGGCTTTGACAAGGCAGCTGAAAACAAGATAATATTTTGAGTGGATTTGGGAACCACTAGATCTCAGGCAAAGAAATAATTAAAAGGCACTGGACACAGATGGTGAGGAAGGAGTATCAATGCAGGTGTGTAAAGTATAGTAATGTAAGAGGACAGGAAAATGAGAATTCACTGAAAAGACAGTAATGTAACTGTCTTTTCAGTTATTTACTGTAAAGTAACTGTAAAGTTGCAAAGTGGTATGTGAGCCCCAACCACAGGCAGCTTAACAAGACAGAACTGAATGTGGTTCAGTAAGCAGGAAATTCAGAAGGGTACAGGTGAGTTACTGAGAACAGACCTGGGCTGAGCATAACAGCAGCAATTTGTAGGCATTTCTGCTATTAAGGGCACCTAATTAAGTTTGCCTTGATTTGGAGTTTACACAGATTCCTGTGATTGTCTGAACTCACAAGGAGTGAGTTAAAGAAAGGTTTGTAAAGGAAGTGTAAAACTTCAAAAATCATAGCTGAAGTGTGTCTCAATTCTGCCACAAGTTCCCTCTTTGAAAAGGTTCAATTGTCCATCAGGGACAATTATATAAAACCATAAGGACAGGTGTAGATTCTCCTAATTCAATACTTTTTACAACCTGCCAGTCTTAGACATTCATGGAGAAATATAGTGATAGAGTTCAGCATTTCCAAAGAGACCGTAGCCTGAGGAACAGTGAATACTTAGGAAGATTCAACAAACCCAAGAGACTTGAAATACATTGACTGATAGCTATTCTTAAAAGACAGATACTGCCAGTCTTCACCATGAATAGCCGAACCAATGGTAGCACACATTCACATGAAAAGCACAGTGGAGACGGAGAGGAGAAAGATGAAAAAGTTTAGAAACAATTCTGAAATCCAGGAGGACACTTAACTTGTGTGTAACTACCTCAAATGCAGAAAGAAATCCTATTGTTCTTTGCAAAAACAAACCCATTATTAATCTCTTCATCAGGTATTTTTTTTCTGATGTGTAGAAGGAGAGAAGTGCTGGGGCTGATCTTACCAACAGCTGAAAACTAAAGAAATGGTTTTCAACGTAATCTCCAGTTGGACTTTCTCAAGACACATGAGTCCTAAACAGCAGGAATTTCATTAATTCCTGAAACAAGCTCGTGGGAAATTGTTTAATTATTTTCCTATTTTGCTTTCTAATTTTGGATTGCCTTCAACAACGGATTAGAGAAGTTCTTGTCTGTTTTGGGAAAACTCGGAAAGTAAAGCTGTTGTGCTTCTTTATGTGTGTTTTCAGCATGTGCCACATAAAGAAGTGGTTGCTATGGTAATTATTATTGGTTAATTAGGTTTGGAGAAGCATTTTGATTCATCATTAGTTGTTTAACTAAAAATAGTAGCTTACCACAAGGTTGTTTTTTGTAACTAAAATCTCTCAGAAACTCCATTGCCCTCTCCCCCTTCTCCATCACCCCCTTGCTTAGGTTATTTCAGGGGAAAATAACTTAGAAGAACTGATCACCAGGAAAGAACCAGGGTTGCATGCGAAGTGTGGGATTTGAGACAAAAATGCTCTATTTTGTACAGAATGGGAACATCTGGCAGCACAGACTCTACCACTCTCTCATTGCTAGGCTGCAGCAAGCCTCTGTCTCCAGCTGAGACCATGATTTTATGAATCAAAGCTCCTGGCAGCAAAACTAGTAAGTACCTGTATCTCTGTAATGCCTCTTGCCCACCTTGATCCCTCAGCACAGCTTCCCCTTTGTCGTGCCAGATCAATTATTTGTGGGACCATACTGTGAACTATATCAGGGAACCTGGCCAACTTAAAAAACAAACATTTGGCGTTGGCAGTGATTTTCCTATCTAGAGCAGTCGTCTGATTGAGTTCACAGTACAGCCTCCACAGGGAGAGGAAGCACGTGAACATTCATAGTTGGCGTTGCTGCCAACTCATTAAACTGAAATCATTGCTGCCTTATTGTTAAATCACCTTGTAAGTAGTTTTTTATTCCCCAGGTTCACTCCTTCTGAATTCTCCTGTGTCTAACATCTAAATGTCAATGGCCATGATAGAGGGTTTTTCTTGTGGAGTTTTTAATTCTTCAGATTGTGAGTGCTTCTTCTTCAACATTTATTGGAAATTAACCTGTCCCACAAAGGTGCTCAAACTGCTGCCATGAACTTTCCAGAAAGATCTCTTGTCTTTGATCCTCTATATAGAACCACAGAATCATAGAATGCTTTTGCTTGGAAAAGACCTTCAAGATCATTGAGTCCAACCAGCTATCCAGCCCTACTAGGTCCAACACTAGACTGTGTCACCAAGTACAACATCTATGCTTCTTTTAAACCCCTCCAGGGATGGTGACTCCATCACTTCATTGGGCAGCCTGTTCCAAATAGAATCAATCATAGAATCATAGAATAGTTTAGGTTGGAAAAGACCTTTAATATCATCAAGTCCAACTCCTAACCCAGCATTGCCAACCTCACCCCTAAACCATGGCCCTGCACATCTTTTAAATGCATCCAGGGATGGTGACTTAAGCACTTCTATGGGCAGCCTGTTCCAGTGATAGACAACCCTTTTGGTGAAAAAGTATTGTCCAATGCATAAGTACAACAGCTCTTTAACTCCTACTTACAGCTGGAGTGAGTGCTATCTCTTTGATCTATATTTGCATAGTTTATTGAAAGAGAGGTATAAACCATGCCCCTGAGAAGACAGGAATGGAGAAAGGTATGCTGTTTATTCATGATAAAATTAGTAGAGCACAGACTACGATAATTAAGAGCAATGCTTTACCCTACCCATCCTTGATTTGCTAAATGAGAAAGGACCCATTTGCATCATTGTTACCTCCTGATTTCATGTTTAAAACTGAGTTTTGTGGTTCAGCTGCACACAGCTCCCATGGGAACACTGGCTGATTCTTCAAAAACTTGGGTCATATTTATGCCTCTAGGAGAGCTGAAATCTTTTAAGCAGCCTGGTTTTTTGTTTCCCAAGCAGGCATTAAAGGACTTCACTATATACACTTGGGGACAGTCTGGCCTCTAATGTGCATGAAACCTGCAGCCTGCCAGGCAAGTTGGCCCTATCAAAACACAAGGTGTACTCCAAAGAATTATTAGATTACCTTCAATGAGAGTAACTGGTCTTAGATACTGTTTTCTCCATCCTGTTGAAGAATATCCCAACATGCCAATTGCTCCTGCACTGCTGCTTTAGAAAACAAAGTCCAATTTCCCCCTGAATTCTGAGCACGTTTGCATGAAATCAATTGTTCTAGTTCAAGAGAGAATTCAGAAATATGTATTTTTAATATTCAGAAAAGGAGTTTAATTTTCTGTTAGAAAAATAGCTATCTGCTTCTTGCTTTTCCTCTCATTGAATCCATTAGAAATGTAGAAAATTGAATGTCTGATTACATTGTTCACAGGTAGCTCAAACCATACAGTTTAGTAAGTCAGTTACTGACTATGGCAAGAGTTTTGCAACATGGTGTGGTACAAGAGACCTTTCAGGAAAATCACATCATACCAGACATATAAGGGATGACATAACTTGAGTGATGCACAGAGGCAGCTAAGCAAATGCACAACCTTGCCTGTGCCATCAAACAGCCTCAAATGACAATTTTCAGCATACCTCCTCTAACTCCCCTTGAGCTTCTCTAAAATTTAGGATTCAGGCATGATCTTAATTTAAAAAAAATAAAATCTGTTCTGGGACTTTGGATATTTTTTTTCCAGTTTTCTTTTTTTAGATGTTAAAGTGACTAGGCATGTCTGAGACAATGTCAGTAGTAGGGTCATAGCCCATGCATACAGGCGAATGGACAGAGTAAATGATCTTCAATTTTTAGTAACTGTGTTCCCTCACTACAGGGTACTATGCTGAACTCTCTGACCCTCATCTAGGATCCTGCACTACAAAACGAAACCTGGTGATCACGTCTGCTGCTCACTCAGCAGCACAGCACTCTTTTGTCATCATTTTGCACACAGAATGCTATTACAGATACCTGAAACGTTCCTTTTTAGGATGAACAATCTTACACTTTGATGTGAATAGCTTTCCCTGTTCAGTGATTTCTGTGTGCTGGTTGTGTACCTTCTGCCTCTGCTCTGAGACAGCTGCATTGCAGTGTAATTACAAGGAGAAATTTAAAGCCAAACCTTCCAGATGTCATCATTTTTTTGTCCCCAAAAAATCACCTCTTTTGGTGTTTTTATGTAAAGGTAGAAGGCTCAGACAGGAATCTGTTTTCTTTTCCAAATAACCTTGAAACCATAGTACATGTACTGCAGAATTACTTTAACTTATGTGTGCTTTCTAACAGGAGTAGATCCTGTCACAGCACGCCCAGAAAAAAACAAGGCACAGCACAAACACCGGCACAACACAGACTACAACAAACTGGAAGCAGCCCTTGGCAATTGGGGTAGTTAGGAACTGCTGAAGTGATTGTATTGTCCTGCTCACTGCTCAAAAGGGAGTGTAAACCAGCTGTGGAGTTTCTTTTTCTGTGCTTCATAGAATCATAGCATATCCTGAGTTGGAAGGGTCCCATAAGGATCATCAAGTCCAACTCCTGGTTCCACACAGGGATGGCCAAGTCAGAGCATGTGGCTGAGTGCATTGTCCAGACACTTCTTGAACTCAGTCAAGCTCAGTGCTGTGACCACTTCTCTGGGGAACCTGTTCCAGTGCCCAACCACCCTTTCAGTAAAGAACCTCTTCCACATCAATACTTCGGACTTGTGAAGCTCAGTCTGACACCAAAATTTTCCCTATGGTTTTTTTTATGTAGAGTTGATCTCCCTTTAGTTCCATTATACTCAGCTCTGGTGAGGCCACACCTTGAGTACTGTGTTTAGTTTGAGGTCCCTCACTACAGGAAGGATGCAGTTAGATGCTGTAGCATGTCCAGAGGAGGGTGACAAAGCTGGTGAAGGGTCTGGAACACAAGTTTTATGAGGAATGACTGAGGGAGCTGGAGCCTTTTAGTCTCGAGAAAAGGAGACTGAGGGGAGACTTTATTGCTCTCTATAACTACCTGCAAGGTGGTTGCAGAGATGTCGGGGTTGGTCTCTTCTCTTGGATGACAAGTGATAGGATGAGAGGAAATGGCTTAAAATTGCTCCAGAGGAGATATAGATTAGATATTGGGAAGAATTTCTTTACTGAAAGGGTTGTCAGGCATTGGAACAGGCTGTCCAGGGAGGTGGTGGAGTTGCCATCCCTGGAGGTGGAGTCACCACCCTTGGAGGTATTTAAAAGGCGTGTAGATGAAGTCCTTAAGGACATGATCTAGAGGTAGACTAGTCAGGGTTAGGCTATGGTTGGACTCGATGATCTCAAGGGTCTCTTCCAACCCAGGAGATTCTATGATTCTATGATTCTATGCCTTACAAGCTGCACAATGACTGTTTAAAAAAAATACCAAAGCCATTACATCCAATAGAAGCCATGTTCTATTTAAAGCCACTGGAGAAATAAATTACTCCTAATAAAAGCTACATCATCTAAACAAAGATTTATAAGAAATTAATCTGAAATGTGAAGCACACTCACAACATCCTAGATATTAAAGATTTAGGGGAAAAAATATCCGGTTTGTTTTTTTTTTAACTAACCCCTAGCAAATGCTAGTTTTCCCCCTTGCATTAAATACATGGATTTTGAATTGTAAATAACTTTCTCCCAATTCAGATGTACCAGCATTTGGGGATCTGGCATCAGACATCATAGGTAACTTCCCAGTGACAAAAAATTCCAGTTGACACCCAGTCTGAAAATGTCTGAGTTTTAGGATGAGCCTGTACACCACAAAACTAGGACCTCTAAAGTGAAATTCACCTTTGGAAATTTTCCTCAAATTATCTCAGTAGTTCTCTCTAAGGTAATGCAAGATAGCCAGAGCAGGAGAACTCCTAGTACTTTCCTTAGTAGATTATACAACTGATTAGAAGTAATGGTAGAAAAAAATAATTCATCAAACCTGCTTTGCAGCATTGGGAAGAGTTTAACTACATTTTAAGGGAAACAGAATTAGGTAGTCTGCATTTCTGCTAAGTGAGTTTGGGGTGGTGTTCTGCACAGCTGTTTTTATTGCTCTAGATAATGGCTCTTATCTGAGGTACGATGTCAAAACTGAGTGAGCAATAATTATGTTTGTAGGGCTGACAGCAGTTCATCTTTTCTGACACACGTCACTGCTGTTTTCATCTGATCAAATAAATGCACATCCCAGCAGTTACCTGCAGCATGCGCTCCGTGCCCCTTCCCAATGGAACTGGCAATCGGCATGAGCTGTGTACAGGGGATCCTGTGCTGGTGCATTCTGCAGAGTTGTAACAACAGACTGCACAGGAAAAGTTTTCATTTCTCTTCCTAGCTATGTTAGACCAGGTCCTCTGTATTTTCCCCTAAATTGTCAAGATGTGTCCATAGGCAGAGGAAAGAAGCATCATTTTGCAAACTTTTTTTTCTCCCCTCTTTGGTAATACAATGGGCAAAAAAAAGAAGGTAATAGCAAAACATAATGATCTTAAATTACTCTTGGAGTCTTTATCAAGAAATAAAGGCTGCCTTATGAGAGCGACTCCAGTCTGGGTGAGAGTGAGACTAATACCTATTAAAAAGTAAATTGGTTTAACTGAAATATTTCTGAAAATATTGGTAATGAAAAATAGATGAGGGATATCATAGCGTCAAACATCCTTTCCCAAACAACTCCTGTCCTTCAAAGCCTGCTCCTACTCTGATGGAAAGCCCTGCTGACCTGCTATTTGTGTTAATCAGTTGTACCTGGTGGTGAAGAAACCACCCCCCAGCTGTTCTTTTTTTAAACTATTCATCCCCCCAAAAAAGCCGAACCAGTGTTGGAATCAATCACTCTTTGCACCTTATTATCAACAGGTTTAACTAAAGGCCAATGGCAAGACTAAATTTTTCCCACAGTTGCACCTGTATGTGGCTGTCATTTTTCACAGGTCTCATTAGAGACGGAGTTTGCCCACTGAATCTACAGCTGATAGATGTGTGAGATGATGAGTAAGTAGACTTACAGATTCTAGATCAGGCTGTAGGTTTGCTAGCCCAGAAATAATAAAGGAAGTATCTCCTCTCTACAAGTTTCTCATTATGGCTGTTCTGCTTCCATTTTAAATTTATTTTGGAAAAGTGACCTGAAAGCCCCAATGAAATCAATTTAATATTCACTGTGTTTATTTTTCCCTTAGCGTCTTCTTTTGTTATTGTCTATGTTGTTCCCCTGAAAACCAAGAGAAGATAGAACTTGGCAATGACATTTTTAGAGTCCTTTCCTAGCAAAACATGGAAAAAAGTCAACAAAAATCCACAACACCTACTTTCTCAGCTGTCCCTGATGCTATCGTTGGGCTGTAAACATGGTAGATCATAACACTTGAGGCCTCCCCTTACTTTGGAAAAATCCTGGGTAGCATAAAGGGAATGGACTGTAGTCTGAGTTCAGTGCATGCAGAATCTCAGGCATCCTTAACCACACTGAGAACCAGTGCTGATACAACCTTGGGAGACTGAAGGAAATGGAGAGGCTGAATGAACATGCAAGGACAACTTTCAGATGGTTGAGGATGAGATAGTATCATCCAGGAGCCTTTGTCCTCCAAAGCTGAAATGAACACAGCTTTGGCACAGCAGAAAATATGAATTGCTCAACATTAAATGGGAATTTTATTGAGAACTACTGAACATTACTCATTTTTCTTTTTAAGTCTGCTTTATCTCAAATGTTTTAACTCTCATTTAGGAAACATCCTGGAAAGAAAATCAGGAAGGGATGTGGAAGCAAATGGAAATGTACCAGACAAAAGCTATGAGAGGTTACAGCATTCCAGACCAGCTGGATTAAAACTTTATCTCAGAGATTTAGGCGAGGACAAACATTTTCCTTTGTGAAACCTGTGGGTGTTGTTTTGCTATTAGTCACGGTGAATGCTTCAGTGTGGTGAGCTAGAAGAAGTCAGACTGACATCAAAAGTACAGAGAGTGCTGTGGGAAAAAAGTTGACTCAGTCCTTTGGCTGGTAAAATACACTGCAGACAAATAATGAAGGATTAGGTTTCTTCTGCCACTCTGCTAGCAGGGGAGACATATAGAGCAGGTTTCATTCTGCTTTGATACTGGTGTGACCTAGGACTAATTCCTTTGAAGGCAGTGGCTTATTCTGGTATAAAGTAAGGATGGGATTAACATCAAGCCCTAATATTTACCGTGGGCCAAATTCTCCTTGCCTGACAATACAAACCATGCCTTTGTTTTCACTGCTTGTGTAAGCATGAGAAATAGAAACTGGACTGTTCGTGGAACATTAAATAAATGATACAAGACAAGACAACCACTGTCTCTGATGTTGAATAATGAATCCTGCTGATACCAGTGAGAGCTGCTGGAGAGTATTAAATCTTGATGGACATAAACTAACAAAATAAGCCCCCCAGATGTTTTACATCAGCATAGCTGTGTATAAGTACATACTAGGTTTTATCCAATGCATGACTTTAAGTGCTGTCCACATTTTTGCAGTCCGGGTTGTTTAAAGGCACCCACTCTGGAGCAAGGTCAGGCTTGACTTGCTCACACAGAAGCTCACCAGCTTGAAAGTGAACTTTCCTTGGGCAAAGCACTGTTTGGTCTTGGTGACTATTTAGCTCAAGTATCTACTATTTAGTTCAATATAGCAGCAACCATTTTCTCAGGAGCATCAGAAAATGGGTGTTTGAAAAGTAATTGTGTGTGGCCTTGGGCATGCTGGGGTATGAATACCAAGGGTGACAACGCTGACAATGGCACAAAAAGAATGCCAGAATTTAAGTCAAGAACTAGCCTGCAAAGTGGATTTCTTACTGAAATGCCAGGCAGTGGAGACAACATTACTTATGAGACTTAAAAAAAAACCCTAAAGATAATCCAGTTTTGGAAACAGACCTGCCCAACTGGTTGATGGGCATTGGAATCAGATAGCACTAATAGTTAAATCTGTGAAAAGGCTCAAGGAGAAAGGACAGAGTTAATGACAGGGTGAGACATTTTCTCATGTTTAATGCTTGATCCAAAACCTATTCTGTTTAATGGAGGTATGCCTGCTGGCTCTGATGGCTTTTTAAGCAGTTTCCTCCAACAATCTTGGTTTGTTAGCTATCAGAACACAAGTGAAATGAAGTATTTCAGATATCCTAGGGAATCACTTATTTCTCTTTCCTGATAACAATTTTAACTATTATTTTTCCCCAGAAGGATGAAATCAGTTCTTAAGAGTGGAAAATAAGTCTCCCAGCCAGGTCCCCCCTGCTCAAGTTCTTTTCTTTTTGTTCAGACAGCGCAGTGCTGAAAGCAATTAAAACCATGTGTACAGGCAGCACTACAAACATGCCAGTTGTCAATATTAAGCTGACAGCTGATGGCCAACACTGTACAGTAACCACATGTGTAACATATATTAAAATCTGTGTAAAATTAAAACCAAACTCAAATTACTTCTTCAGACTGCCCTCCTCATGAACATCCACATCCATTTGCTAAAGTCAGCTCAATTTACCGCTATGTGAACATAAAAATAACATATCCACAAAACCACACAGCGTATTTTTATCACAAATAATGTTATTTTCATGCATTGTGACATTTTTCTTGCCTTCTGACATGTTCCTATGTATTATATACACAGTTTATCAAAGAAGATAACCTCTAATTTATGCCAATTATTTTATTTAAGGAGAAAAATATTAATTAAAAAAGAGAAAAGAACTAGACAAACTAAATACCTTGCAAGATGATATTTTTTAAAAATTATAATTTGGGAACAATGTCTGGGGACAGACAAAAAAATTTGGATAACTGGGAGAGTTTTATGAAGAGTTATTTTAAAAAAAATCTTTAATGAAGGCTAAAAAATATGTGCACCTGTGTATGTATTCTAAAATTTTCAGTTCTTGGCAGATTATGAAAAAACCCAAAAAAATAACCAAACAAAAGCAAACAAAATAACCCAATAAAAACCCCACCCACATTTTTTTTCTCTTTCTATAGTTAGTAACAATGAGGTACAACTACTACAAATGTGAGCATTTCAGCTTTTTAGGTGTGCAAATGCCTTTCTAAGGCTGGTACAACTCCAATGCACCCAGAAGGAAAAATGTTGTTGCCTAGAGACATTTAAGATTCAGAAGACACCTATAGCATATGGGCAGCATCCTGAGTTCATCTGGAAACAGAAATGACAGAGCCATTACCATCTAGAGTTGGACAATCCCTCCTCTAGGAGAGGGGGCTCTGACTGATGTCCATATTCAACAAAAACCCTTTGCTGAATCATGAGTGTGGATGTTGCTGATCTACAGACTTGTAGTTGTGAGAGGTGGTAGCTCAGCAGCTAGCTTTGCCCAGTACTTGGAGGACAAATCTTATGAGGAACAGCTGAGGGAGCTGGAGATGTTTAGCCTGGAGAGGAGGAGGCTGAGGGGAGACCTTATCACCACCTACAATTACCTGAAAGGAGGTTGTAGAGAGGTGGGAGATGGTCTCTTCAGCCAGGTGACAGGTGATAGGACAAGGGGAAATGGCACAAAGCTGTGCCAGGGAAGGGTCAGATTAGATGTTAGGAAAAGGTTCTTCACTGAAAGAGTTGTCAGGACATGGAACAGGCTGCCCAGGGAGGGGGTTGAGTCACCATCCCTGGATGTGTTTAAAAGATGGATAGATGAGGTACTTAGAGATATGGTTTAACATAGGACAGGTACAGTTGGACTCAGTGACCTTAACGGTCTTTTTCTAACCTAGTCATTCTGTGATTCTGTGATTCTGTAAATGAAGCAGTATCACTGGATTTGGGTAGGATCATCCAGACATTCTGGAAAAAAATGTTTCCTGATGAAAAAAAATAAACAAACAGGATGGCCTATCTCTACCTACTACTCTACAGAACCAGAACTGTATTTCACATATGTGTTTTATGCCATGCTCTGTTCTCAACAGAAAACCCAGCATGAATTTGCAAAGTATTCATCATTACAAAGACATTCCTGTATCTGGCAGAAGTAGAAATGGCTGTCTAAAAATCTTTCATTAAAGGTTTCTCTGTAGTTCCTCTAAACTGCTGCAGATGATTTTGTAGTCTGGAAATAATGGCATTTTCCTGAAAGACTGAATTACCCTTCACAACATGAAAACGTGATTAAAATATCCTGGCAAGGTCAGGGTTTATTGCCCTTGAAGAGAACATTAGCCACTGCGTTCCCTGAATTACAATTGTGTTCTGCTAAGGCCTTTTTCTTTATTGGAGAAGGAAGGGAACATTTTCTGTTTGTTCAAAAGTAAAAGCCCAATTCCCTGCTTTCTGGCAGAATGGGATGATCAACCCTAGGAAAGTTGTTATGCTACTCCAGTAGCAGAAAGCAATCTCAGGTCTAATGGCCCTATTTGTGGGTGTTACACATGGAGAAACTTTGCAAGCAACAAGCTATCCCATGAGGCTTCCCAGTGTGTAGGGTAGGTATAGATGCATGTTGAGATGGAACTTCCTGTGTTCCACTTTGTGCCTGTTGCCCCTTGTCCTGTCACTGGACACAACCGAGAAGAGTCTAGCCCTTTCTTCTAAACATCAATCCTTCAGATTTTTATAAGCGTTAATCAGATTCTCTCTCAGTCTTCTCTTTTCCAGGCTAAACAGACCCAGCTCTCTCAGCTTTTCTTCACAAGAAAGATGCTCCAGTCCCCTAATCATTCTGGTAGCCCCACACTGGACTCTCTCCAGTAGTTCCCTATCTTTCTTGAACTGGAGAACCCAGGACTACACACACTACTCCAGATGTAGTCTCACCAAGGCAGAGTAGAGGGGTAGAATAATGTCCCTCAACCTGCTGGCCACACTTGTCTTAATGCACCCCATTGTCTCTTGGCCACGAGAGCACACTTTTGTATCATGGAGAGTTTGCTGTCCACCAGGACTCACAGGTCCTTCTCCACAGAGCTGCTTCCCAGCAGGTCAACCCCTAACCTGTACTGGTACCTGGGGTTATTCCTCCCTAGTTGCACAATCCTACACTTTCCCTTGTTGAACTTCATTTGGTTCCTCTTCACCAAGTTCTCTACAGTCTATCAAGATCTCACTGAATGACAATGCAGTTTTCTGATGTGTCAGTCACTCCTCCCAGTTTTGTATCATCTGTAAACTTGCTGAGGTTACACTCTGTCCCCTCATCCAGGTCACTGATGAATATGTTGAATAAGACCAGACCAAGCACTGACCCCTGGGGCACACCACTGCTTACAAGCCTTCAACTAGACCCTACACTGCTTATCACAATCCTTTGGTCATTCTGCCAGTTCTCAACCCACCTCACTGTCCACTCATCCAACCCATACTTCCTAAGTTTGTTTAAAAGGGTGCTATAAAAGACTGAGTCAAGCCTTGCTGAAGTCAAGGCAGACAATATCGACTGTTTTCCCTTCAACCACGCAGCTGGTGATGCTATCATAGACGGCTATCAGATTGGTCCAACATGATTTCCCCTTGGTGAATCCATATTGAGCACTCCCAATAACCTTCTTCTCTTCCACATTCTTATTCATGACCCTCAGAACAATCTGTTCCATCCCCTTCCCAGGGATGGAGGTGATGCTGACTGGCCTGGGTCCTCCTTGCCATTTTTGAAAACCAGTATGACACTGGTTTTCCTCCAGTCCTCAGGCACCTCTCCTGTTTCCCATGACCTCTCAAAGGTGATGGAGAGAAGCCTAGCAGTAACCTCTGCCAGTTCCCTGAGCACTTGTGGGTGCATACCGTCAGGGGCCATGGATTTGTGGATGTTGAAATTACCTAGATATTCTCTAACCCAATCTTCCTCAATGAAAGGAGTGTCTGCCTTTAGCAAAACTTTCCCTTCTACTTCCAGGGTCTGGGTAACCTGGGGGCAGCATTAGCAGCAAGAATAGTTCTAAAGTCAGCTGTAGTTCCAAAGATTTCAGCGACATTATCCATATATTTTAATGCGTACAGGTACTTACATACTTTGCTTAGAGCAGGAACAACCAGGAAAATGTTTATTCTTTGTAATTATATGGTCTATGCACCACAAATGTATATAATGAACAGAATATACAGTAATGATGATTCTCTGAATATATTTACATATTTTTATGTATATATATATTTATTTATTTTAGATAGATAGATGTAAAATAAACCAAATCAGATCAGGTTCACCACATAAGGGGTGAAGATTGGAGGTCAATTAAAAGGAGATAGTGATAATCTGAAAAATATTTTTCACTGTGTAAAAATTTCCCCTCCTCATTCAGCAGTTTTGTTGTTTCTTTGCCTTCAATGGGACTTCATTGACAATGAAGTTTTCATCAGTTGCTAGCCTCTTGGAAGACATTACTAGATTCTGTCATTTTCTTTAACCATCACCAATATTATTGGCTAGTGCGTGATCCAACATGTCCTTAGCAAACCACAGATATAAATATGGGGCCCCACCAGGACTCCCAGGGCCTTCTTTGCAGAGCTGCTTTCCTCCTGGCCAGCTGCCAGTCTGCACTGTGCATGGGGTTATTCCCACCAGGGGCAGAAATTAGCAGTTGCCTTCTGTTGAACTCCATGATGTTCCTGTCATCTCATTTCTCCAGCCCACCAAGGTTCTTCTGAATGGTAGTGAAATCATCCTGTGTATCAGCTGCTCTTCACAGTTTTTTATTGCCTACACTGTATAAGACTCTTAACTCTATTGAGTTTGGTGGGAGTTAGTGGAAGTTAAGGAGTCCCATAAGATACTTTTACAACCACTTAAATGATTTCAGGAGTCCTTTAGCTTGTGGAGTGTTGAAAATCTCATTTGCTACCTCCCTGTAGTTTAAAGTCCTTAGATCACTTTGAATAATGTACTCTAGGGCGGATGACTATCCTGGGCATAATTCTATGACCACCTATGTTCCCACATTTTGTAGGTTACAAGGTTCCTACAAAGTATGTGAAAATTTTTTTTTGTGTATTTATAGTTTGGATTTTCCAATTGTTTCCTTATTTTTAGGCTGCTCTAGCATAATATTAATTTTTTTTTGTCTTAGATTCCTTGAATTGCTGTTACATGGTAGAGGCCATTAAGCTCTGACTACATACCTCGCAAGTCCTCTGCAAGTCTGCAACTGCTGAATCCATATGGCAGTTAGCCGGAAGACGATAGTTTGATTTCCAGATTATAGTTTGAGGTTTTAATGATAGTAATTAGAAAACATGTCTCTTAATTAATGGTGTGTGTATTTTCCATTTTTAAATTGCACCTATAAACTCTCTTTAGATATACACAAACTTTAGGAACATAGTAAATATTATTTTGACTTGCAAATGTAATTACTGAACCTGAAACCAAGTTACAAAAAAAGAATAAAGCATAAAATTCCACAGAGCTGCCTGTGCTGACTATCTGCATCTGTCTATTGCAAATATATATAAATCTATCAAATGGCTTTAACCTTTGGACATTTAAAAATGGGTTATTATTCGATATATTTGTTGCTTTTGGATTTTAAAACATGAGCTATCTCACAACTGAACTACAGAATCCTTGTTTTAGAGGAGAAAGCCAGAAATGATCTCAAATACTCTTCTTTCATGTACATCATCAAGAGTTCTTTAGCAAATGACACTTAAACGGTTTGTAAATACAATAAGGAAGCCAGCATGTTCTAGTGCCATGGAAAGTAGTCTGGCCAGCAATAGCTTTGTTAGCTGCTTGAAAAGAAATAACAACTACTTTAACAACCTTTGTACTAAGTTCCAAGGCCTCAGCCCATTAAACAACTTAAATTTATACTCATATTTGTGCATATGAATGCTTTTCTTGATCTTAAAATAATTGACATAATGTTAAGATGCATTCTTTTACACTCCTTCTCCAAAGTCACCTTGCCCCTAAGAGTTCTCTCTTCAAAGCTTTTAAAAGCTGCATTGGTTGTTCATGGGACTTGGAGTAAATGAATGCTTAAGTTAGTTATTTTACTGTGGAGGAATAGCGAAGAAGAGTGGCTGTCATCAGCAAATGTATATAACTATCCCTTAAGTATGAGTAGACACAGGAAAATTTTTACAGGAAAGTGTTAAGTCATTGGACAAATAATTTCTAACCATGAAGAGCTATTAGGATTCTAAGATCATTGGAGGTCCTGTCATCCTATACCATCACATAGAAAATGCAAGCACTTGATGTGTCCTACCATTCCTTGTAGCCTCTCAGGTGGTTAATGACACATAGCAGACAAAAGCAATTACATTAGCACAAATTAAATACATGTAATAAATTCATCTTCTCTTCCCATTATTGTCAACAAGCTGCTATTACTCTAGGGATTGGGGACAACATGGAAACTATCATAGCATCAGTCAGACTGACATTTAGCTACATTGTGGAAATGTCAAAAAAGAGTTACAGTAATGTCCTTGGGCAAAATTCATATGACAAATTCTGCCTAAGTCTCAAAGAATAATTTTCGCTGGTTACTCCTAAGGACCTTCAGATCTTGGAGAACCTACTATAAATCTCTTTATCCATTTTGGGATATACTGGTCCCAGCACAGATGGGTTAATATAAAGGGATCATGGAGTCACTGATCATCAGGCTGAAGGAGAAGGGAAGGGAATTGAAGGGAAGGGAAGAGGAAAAGAACAGTTCAGTTGGAAGGGACCAACAGCAATCATCTAGTCCAACTGCCTGACCACTTCAGGGCTGACCAGCATTTAAGGCATATTGTTAAGGGCTTTGTCCAAAGGCCTCTTAAACACTGACAGGTTTGAGCACTGACCACCTCTCTAGGTAGCCTGTTCCAGTGTTTGACCACCCTCTCAGTAAAGAAATGCTTCCTAATGTCCAGTCTAAACCTGTTCTGGTGCACCTTTGAGCTATGCCCACACACCCAGTCACTGGCTACCAGGGAGAGGAGTTCAGCACCTCCCTCTTCATCTTGCCTCCTCAGAAATTTGTAGAGAGCAGTAAAGTCACTACTCAACCTCCTTTTCTTCAAAACAGGCAAAGCCAGGGTCCTTAGCTGCTCTTTGCAGGACATGGCATCCAGCACTGAAGAAATTATGTAGTCTTTTTGGTTTTAAAAAAAGAGTAAAGTTATATTCAAACATTCCCACGACATTCAATATATTCACTACTGAACAAAAAATGTGTGTGGCTGACAGAATTCAATAGAGTATCCCTCTTTCGATGCATCATGGAAGGTGATAGGCATGTTTTGCACAAAAATCTCTAAGAAATTGAATGTATTAGTCACATATTACAGCAACTGAGAAAGGCAAATATTCAAATCAAATGAAGCACAGAAACATAAAGTACTGTGTGGGGGTCAGCACAGGCCAATGATATATTTAGTGATGAAATGGAAATGATCCTCATTCCCAGTCCCTAGCTGAAATCCGTGATGAATATCACTCCTTCCTCTAAAAGAATATGCATATCTGGCACATTAAATTAGATCCATACTGTGCACATATGGAATGATTTCTGTCAAATGTAACCCTATTTAGTATGCTTATGAAGATTATTAATACTAATAAGCATTAGAGGTACTTTCACTTATGACAGAGAGTCATAAGATAAAAGAACATGTATATCTAGATCTTGCACAGCTATCTAAATAACTGCCATGAGATCTCAGTAATTTCTGTACCTAAGATCCCTACTCCAGTGTTATAAAACACCTGGTACACAGTATAATATCATGTAGTTCTTCTGTGCCGATTGATTTTCCTGATTATTATTATTTCTAATTTGCATTATGATGATACTTCTGGATTGATGGATGAAGTTCCCACTGTGACAGACCTACCGCAAGCAGCACAGAACAGATACTTCCATCCCTGAGTAGCTCCCAGGTAAAAGAACCAGCAGAGTTTGAACAAAGGAGAAACAATTAAGTGCTTGGAGATCAGATCTCTCCAAATAAATAAACTTATTTTCCTAGCTAGGATTCTGCCACTGCTGAATGCTTCCATTGATTTCAGTAAAGAGGGATTTCTGCATTCTATTTTTAAGGGACGAGATATAGAAAAATCCACAACTGTAAAGTAATAATTAGATCAAAACAAAAAAAAACCAAAATCAAGCAGGTAAAAGGATTAAAACATTAAATTCATTCAAATAGTCTTTCATTTATACTGGGGACAACTGTTATGTAGATTAAAACTAAAAGCATCATATAAAATTATAATTCAACATCAGGCTGCTTGGGAGACGTATGATTGGCATTGTGGAGAAAAAAAAAAAGAAGAAAATTGGTTTGGGGGCTTCATTTTTTACCCCGTTATGCTTCAGCTGGTTCTCAGACTGCAGCAATGGTTAGTTAATGAACTGAGCAGCCTTCCTCTCCCCTCTAGGGCTAACTGTGGGAAACCTTGCAGCAGCAGAAGCTGGCAAATGAAATAGCAGCACTTAAAATAGTTGCTAATAAACAAAACTCACATGATGAAATATTACTCTGTCAGCCAATGGCCTCCTGGATTTGCAGTTTGCCTTGTGTACATTTCCTGATATTTTTTTTTTGTTCTAGATTAGGCAGCACCACAGCAGTATCTCTGTTTGCAGACCTGGGTGTTTGGAGAGATAAGAGTGACAGAGCTCACTCCAAGAGATCCCTGGAGGAGCTGGATGTCCACGTTTGTGTTCACTTTCAGAAGAAATGCAGATTCAGAGCAGTGCTTTTCCTAAAAGAGGGTCCTGAGAAATCACCTTCTTGGTTCACCTAAGGATCTGTAGAATTCTTTATATTTCACTTTGTGGACTTTAAATTAGGTCCCTAAATCAAGCTGTTATGAGTCTTTGAGTCAGCCAAGTCCTAGTAAGATCCCTTAGTAGGATCCTTAGTTCCCATAAATGCTAAATACTTGGTACTTTTTGTGTTTGATCTCTTTTGACCAGCCAGGTCTCTTTTAATCCCTGTTTTGAATGAATGAGGCTGGTACCAAAATGCTCAGGATTCACTGCGCAGCTCACTTGGGTATTTGCATTCACTTCCCTCCTCAGGACAGATAGGAGCTCTACAGGCCCTTCTGCACTGGGGATGGGTACAAGCTGCACTGCACCAAGAACAGAGCAGGTGAATTTGCCTCTGAAGGAAGGGCTAGAGGAAGAAAAAAAGGCTCAGAAGCCACAAAGCAAGGTCCTTGCACATCTCACTTTTGGACACCTGACTACTAGATCTTAAGCCAGAAGACCATGTTGGCTGTCACCATGCTCTTACGGGTCCTTACACAACATGCAAAAAGGATATAATGTCTCAGACTGAATGCAAAATCACCAGCATGATGAATGGAAGGGAACTATGAAAGATGGGGAGCATGACAGAAACCTTTTTTTCCCCCAGGATTTAGAGATTCACAGTGAAGATTTTTTTTCCCCCTATATTTTGGATTCTAAGCTTCCTTCTCCTCCACCCCCAAGGGAACTGCCTATATCTTTTTGTTCAAATGCTGAATGGGGCCTACTCTATTGCCTTTTAAAATAACTATCTTCTATATAACAGTTCAATGACTGGAGGCTCACCCCTCATTCACCATCTCCCATCTCCCTGTGTTTGCATTTGAGGAGCAGGAGGGGCAGCGGATAAAGGAGGAGAGAAATTCTCCAGGGAAGCTGCTTCACTCTGGAAAAGAGATTCAAGGTTCACTGGGTCATAGAGAGGGGACCAGACTGTACAGTCTTCTGGTTGGGACAGGTGCTCGAGGGAATGACTTAATAACATTATATAAAACACTGAAATGTTCAGCAAGGACACCACCAGAGATGAATTCCTTAATCAGATTGTTACAGAGTTAGGATTGTCCTTTCTTTCTTTTTTTTTTGGACCTCTGGATATGAATCATTTATCTTCCCAGAAGACTAACTGTGCTGGGAATGGGGGAAGGTTTGCTTTGGAAACTCACCAGTGAGGTACAAGAGGTGGATTTCATTCCCCTTTGGGGAAAAAGGGATTTAAATGTTTGTCTACCACATCCCAGGAACGTCTTCATCACCACATTTTTTACGCAGAGGAAGAGCACAATCCCCTTCTCATCTGGCTTTGACATCAGGTGGTCACTGTGTGCGTAGTAGAGCCACAACGTGTGTTCCCACTAGAACTATGTTTGCATTCTGGCTAGGCTGAATAGTAACTTTAACACTGAGGCACTGAGGCACTTCACGGGGTGCTCAGAAACAGAAGTGCAGTTGAGTGCAAGAAGACTGCACTCAAAGAAACATGATGTTAACAGGGTGCCTGCGGGGATGGGGTGTAGGTAGCAGCTGAGTAAGGGTTTTCAGGTTGGAGTTTACATCAGCCTAAGCATCACGTTACAGTCTTCATTCCTTTCTGGTTACTAAAATTCACCTTTTACATGAAACATGTTGTTTGTTCTTTACTTAGCCAGATATGCTGGAAATCAGGAAAAGGGAGGAAGGGGTTCTTCTACTCCCCACATTCGCTGTCCCCTGGAAGGAGAAGAATCCATTAACAATTCCAGTCTTGCCCTGTTATATTTTCTTCTCAGATCACATCATTGACAGGGTTCAGAAGTACAGTAAGAGGATGGACTGGAGATGTTTATCCCCTCAGTCTTCTGTACAGGCTAATAAGGATCATTCCAGCATGATCTCCTGTTAACTGTCAGCTGTAAGTGCGCTGCTTTGGTTTGCGATTATTTTGCATTAGATGCTGCTATTTTAGAGCATACACCTCTTTCTAGGCCATGAGAAACAAGAAGTAAGCAATAAACAAAACCTTAAAAACAACTCATAAGTATCCTGGCAGCAGAAAAAAAGTCATATAAAATCTAATAAAGCAACTTTCACTGAGAATGAGTGCACTAACTGTTGTAACCCACTGATAAAAGTAGGTTTTGTTCATGTTTCTGTCCGAGTTCCTCCAAAATGGCAATTAATCATCAAATTGTAAATATAACTGATGCATTTGCCCTACTTAGCACAACAATGATGCAGCTGCTTTGGAGAAAAGTGTATCCAATTCTAATCTAATTATGCTGTGACCCACTGATACTGGTCAGGTGATATTGCAGGATATAAAAGGAAACCAGATCATAATCCAGTCTAAAATCACACGATCAGGTTATAAGTCACCGATAACGGACAATGGCAGAAAACCGACCAGTAAGTAATGCTATCAAAGCAACCATGGGTGGAGTGTTTTGATTCCAATCCTCAAATGGTAGCCAACTTTGAAATATCCTTGTAACTTGCAGATTCAACAGATACTGCACAAGCATTTGGCAGAAATTTTGAAGAGATGAGTGCATTTTCTACATACCCATACACTGACACTCATGATTGGATTTTGGAAAGCACAGTGATATATGCATATAAGTGCTGTGAGTTACCATCATATAATTATACAGATTTAACTCTATTAGACTTCTTGTTACTTAATAAACTCTCATATTTGCTCTTTTAGTAATAAGAAACCCTGAGAGAAGGTTTTTGGGGGAAAAAAAGCAAGGAAAAAAATCACTGTATTAATATGCAGAACTGCCTAGATTTGGAAAGACATATTCTAACAGGGGGAAAGAACGAGTTTCCTTGTCTTGGTATTTACCCACCTGAAGGTTATTTCTAAGTCCATTTTTAAAGTCTTATTTAATATGTGGTTTTTAGTACTTGATCCATCAAGGTATCCCTTGTGGAGGTGACTTACTCACAGGAATAGACTTACTGACTGCGGTGAAATTTACACATGTGAGTCAAGAGTGCACAGGCAGAGGATTAAAATCCAGAATATGTTTGTATTTTACATAATATCAAGCCTGTCAAAATTCGTATTTATCTTATCATCTGCCTACGTTACATAACACGTAACGTAAGAAGCTCTGAGTTGGTTTTTTTCTTCCCCATATGCCAGAAACACATCTATGATCTTAGAAATTCTGGATTGTACACCACTTTATCAACGAAGAAATAGTAACAATGAATCCAATACAAATGAATATTTTGTTTCAGGGAATGTCAGAGGCAAACACCTCCATCAGCACGGTACCTGACCAGTCACACAAATCAATGCGCTTCACTTGTTTACCAGTAAGATCTTGCATTTCTCATTTTTTCCCTGACAGAATCTTTAGTCAAGTCAGTATCAGTGATGCCTTTACCTAAATCATAGTATCAGCCCCCTTTTTTCACAGCTTTTCCCTGGTTGAGCATCAGTGCATCACTCAGCATTTCAGGCTGGTGTCAGCGGCGTTTAAGGGTGGTCCTATCTCCCCAGAAGCACTGAGCATTTGGCAGGATGGAAACCAGTGACTCTATGTTTGCTTTGTTGTATTTGCCTGGCATTTTTTTAAAAAAGCTCATTCCAAGGCAATCTCTCTCTCCTTCACCTTTTACACAGGACGCTGATTCAAACTGAATGTGGAGATGTAAGGGAAGAAAAATCAGATGACCTCTTAAGTGTTAGGAAAAAAATGTTGAGCAATGGGCACTATTTGTATGCATCATAATGCATACATTGTTAAGTTCAACAAAAGGCTGAATCAGACAGTACTACTTCATGCTTGTGTTCAGCATTGCTAATGATTTAAACTGCTTGTGAACATACTTGTCAATGAAAACTAAGATTAATTAAGATCTTAAGGGAAATCAGACCGAAGCCCTCAATTTTTCTCTCCTGTAAGCGTGTTGCAACTTTATGAGTTCAGATAGACTTAGAACCAATTTATACCTGTGTGACTGGGAAGAGGATCAGAATAATTTTCCCCATGGATATTTCTGGGTACAGTAATAAACCAGCTCCAGGGTAGACAATTCTTTCTGTTCAGAATTCAATTCAGTATTTTCTCTGCATGAAATCCTGGTCTCATAAAAATCAGTGGAAAACCCATCGTCTGTACCATGATCAGAGTTTAGCCTCTATATTTTTTCTTTCATGGTATACTTTAATTCCTGATTTTGGTCCTGTGTAAGCAGTTCTCTGCATTCCGAGGCCTAGCAAGATGGTCATGGGCATTGCTACATAACCGAATAGGATTTTTTAGTCTTGTGAGGCTTCTCTGGAGGGAAGATGTGGTATTCACCTGGGAAAATACACCCTGTGATAGAAGAGAGTGCTTTGCCTGCCAGATCAAGAGATCTGTGTTGTCTGGAAGTTTTCCTATACAACCTTGATGACACAGTCATTCAAATTCTCTGTGTGTACCTGTGAAGTAACAGGTATATACCCTCCAGCAGTATATACCCCCAGTATACACCCCCAGCAGTATATACTCCCAGCAGTATATAACCCCAGTATACACCCCAGCAGTATATACCCCCAGTATATACCCCCAGCAGTATATACCCCAGTCTCTCACACTCAGAAGCACTCTGCAATTCCCTGCAAATCAAATTAAAAATGGTGAAACACTACGAAGTAACCAAGTGGGTCTGCGCCGCCCGCCCCGGGCGCCGGGTCCCGCCCCTCCTGCCCCCCTTCCCCAGTTCCTCGTCCGAGCGCTGCCCCCGCAGTGAAGACACGGCGCCTGACGCCTGGAGGCGCGGAGGGTGCGCAGCGCCTTGCGCGGGGCGCGCAGCCGGAGGGGGGCTCGGGAGACGGCGGGCAGGCCGCTGGAGGGAGCCCCCGGGCCGCGCAGTAGCCGCGCAGCGCCGCGCAGCGCCGCGCAGCGCAGCCGGCGGTTTCAGAACCGCGGTGACGGACAGCTCCCCGGCTTCCGCGCCCCGCGCATCTGCTCCGCGGAGGCTGTGCGGAAGGGAGCGGGTCCCCGTCCCTCTGCGAGCTCCCCCTTGCATCGGGGTGTGAAGAAACCCCCGGGATGAGGAAGGATCCAACCTCTGCCGTAGAGGGTCGGCGGTTAAAGGGCCGAAGGGGCGGTAATTAGGCGGAGTTAAGTGGGCTCCGGGAGGACAGGAGCCGGTGTAAATCAACGCAGGGATGCGTGGCAAGCTGCGGATCCTGTTAAGGAGGTTTATACGTGTAGTTCAGGAAGGCAATCATCTGGCTGGTAATCTCTCATTGTGCACTGCTCTAAGGCAGTTCATTCACACGACTGGCAAGGTACCGGGCTGCAAAATGAAGATATTAGTGTCTCTCCTGAGAAATGCCTTTGTTAGAAATGTCTGTGGGAAACGCAGGAGTATGTGTGGGCCAGCTAAAGAGTTGTGATACCTGGGGGTCATGAGATAGCAGAGCATTACTCATAGCTCCAGGGCAGGGCATGGAAGTAAATTAAGAAATCAGCCCAACTCACACAGCTTTTGACCCAGCACTAATAGCCGTCAGTGCATGGGAGTGGGACATGGTGTGCGGCTGCAGTTCATTCATCAGCAAGTTACCAGGAGCTGGGGATCAACCCTGTGCAACCTAATTGTCTCACATCCATTGGGCGCAGCCAGGCACAACACGCTGACAGCTTTTCCCAACAAGCCTGGGCACTGGGAAGTGAGGTCAAGGAAGCCCACAGCAAACAAGTGTGCAGAAGTAGGGGATGGAAAGCGGCAGGCAGGGTTTTCAGGAGGGATGGGGTCTGACTGAGGCAGATGTGTGCCAAGAACCATCATCATCAAAACTTCCAGGCACGAGATCAGTCACTTTCTGACATTCATGTAAACAACATGCTACGGACACCACATTCCTCTGCACCCTCCTCCTTTGGGGATTATCTGCCAGTACCTCCACCCCCTTCTCCCTGACTCCCTGGAGCTAGCCAAATAGAGATGATAATATGCTGTGAAATATTGGTAGCACAGAGCTGTGACAGTCTGGGAAGGGGGTTGGGGAGGGGGCTGTGAAGCAGCAATCTCCAGGATTATGTTGCCCCAGAAAGGTTTTTGCTTTACAGTGACGTTGGGAGTTTGGTGCATCCTCAGTTTTATGTGGAAGAAGCCAGCTGAGTGTGAAGTCAGGTTAGACCTGTTTTTAACTCCTCAGACCCACACCTTGCCTGGTGCCTCTCAGAGGTTTGCACTGTACCACTCCCCCATGTAACCAGTACTCCTTCCTAGACATCATCTGTGGCACAACAATGCTTGCCCCTTGGCCACCAGCAGAAGAGGCTTCTTGGTGTCCTCAAAAGACAGCCTAGGATCTCACACCAATGCTCCAGGAGGAACTTCCTCTGGATTTCACTAGGGCATTTTTTTGCTCTCCTGGCAAAACAGCAGAATGCCTTGCTCTTCTTTCCCCATAGCCAAGATCAATCTGTGCTGCACATATGAAAGAATCAGTCCTGCCAGCAGACCCAGAGTTAAAAGGCATGGGGAAGTAAAATGAGAGATGAGCAATGGGAGAGTTTGGTCAACACAGAGTCATCTCATGGCATGGACCACTGCGGGAAGTAAGGAAGGGGAATGATAAATGACCCATGATCCACCCACCCCACACACACACCTTCATTTGCCCCAGGACATCCTCTCTTCACAGCTATCTCAAGGGACAGTGAACGCACAAGGAAAGGGGACAGAGTAGTGAGGAAGCATCCCCATCCCCAGCTTGAGGTAGAAACTTGGGACAGGTAGTAGGAGAGTGAGAGAGGTGAAAGGAGAAGGTTGCATACAGTCTGCCCTCCAGGTAATGAACCTCGGAGCACCTGACTAAAAGGGAGAGGATCTCTTGGGGCAACCCACATCCCCCTTCACCCAGAATGATAGTGAAAGTGGAAGGTTCCCACCCTTTCCTCACCACAGTACCTGATTGAGGGAAGTCACAGCCAATCTGGGGATAACCAGCTGCATGACGAGCTGCAGGACAGAGGTGACCAGCCCGGCCAGGATGGCCCAGGTGAGTGGCAGCGGGAGCATGCTGTAGGTTGCAAAAAGCGTGAAGAGCACGTAGCCAATGCCGTCCCCAAGGAGGCCACAGCCCAGGCCGGCAGCCAGGATCTGCGTGGCCATGGCCACCCAAGTGACCACACCACTGTACTGTAGGTAGGTGTACGAGGTCGTGTCCTTCCTGACCACCACTAAGGCACAGATCACCACCTCAATGCCGGTGAAGAAGCCCAAGAGGATGCCCTTAATGGGGTCCATGGGAGCAGAGGCCAGTGTCAGGTGGAGGAACAGCAGGGTCAGCTTGGTCAGCACATCCAGGATGTTCATGACCACCTCAGATTTGCGCCGCTGGCCCAAGAAGTAGCGCTGGTAAAGGCGCTCCAAGTCCCGGGACTTGAAGGAGTTGCGGAGAGTGGGGAAGATCACTCCGCGATACGTATAGCCCCAGTTGAGGAAGAAGTCGGAGTTGCTGGGGGCACAGTCCAGGGGCAGGAAGCCCAGGTCCCCGCTGCTGCTTGTGCGCTCCGGGAAGACTTTGGTGCCTCCGTTGTTGTGGCGCTCGCCGCCCAAACTCCGTCCAGCCGACTGTCGCCGGAGGTGGTGGTGGTGATGGTGCGGCGGGTGGGGGTGGTGGTTGGGGCAGCAGGTTTCCTCGGAGCTGAAGCCCTTGCCCCCACCGCTGCTGCTGCCGCCGCTGCTGCTGCTGCTGCTGCTGCTGCTTGGATGAAGCGCTGCTCGGTGATGTGGCGCACGGCCGTCTGCCACAGCAGGCGCTGGGGTCTGCCGCTGCCAGGGGGGTCCTGTTGATGGTGTAAAGTTCATCGCTGTCGCTCAGGCACCGCACCTCCGAGAGCTCCATGGCGGTGACTGGCGGGGGGCAGAACACCGGAGGGGGGCGGACGGGGGGGATGTTGGGGGAGTGGGGGGAGGACGGGGGACAGGGACGGACCGTCTTTGGGGAGGGGAGCGCGGGGGGTTGGTGGAGGGGGAGGGATGGACCCGCGGGAGAAGAGGGAGGGGATGGAGAAGGGCGGGTGGCGGCGGCGGCGGGCTGGCGGTGGGGGGATCACATTTATAGGCAGGTCCCTGGCTCCGGAGGTTTGCCTGGCGGCGGGGCTGGTTTGCCGCCGGGGTCCGCGGGGCGTCTGAGCTGGCTCAACGCAGGCGGCCCTCGCCCCGCGCCCGCTCCCGCGGCGCCCCGCGGAGCCGCATCCCGCGGAGCCCGGCTGCGACGCAGCCCCGGCGGCCCGGCGGGCTGGGTGCGCGCCCTCCTCGGGGCGGTGAGCAGGGAGGGAGCCGAGCCGCGGGTCCGGAGAGGAGGAGGGAGGAGCGAAGCATCTACGGTCGCAGCCCCGCTGCCCGGCGGGCTATCCTTGGCCCCATCCGGAGGCTGGAGGCGCGGCGGGGCGGGAGCAGCCGCTTTGCAGAGAGCCGTTCACAGCGGGCAGCTCCTCTCTCCAGGGATCCCGGGGCTCTGCGCCGAGGTCTGGTCCCCGGGAGCTGCTGTAATCCCCGCGGCTGCGGTCAGCGGGAGCCCTGCGAGCTGGGGCGGGAGGGGAGAAGCGACCGGGTCGCGGGCATCCTCGGTCACGGCACCGGAGCCGCCGGCCGGGGGCTGCCCGCCCGCATCCCCCCGGCGGCGGGGCATGCCCCACAGGGCGCGCCGCCCTGGCTCACGGGGCGCCTCTGCCCGGGGGGGTCTCGGGGCTGCCATCCATCGCAAATGCTCGGCTTGCTTGGTACCGAGAAAAATGGAGGGAAAGAAAGAAGGAAAAAAAGGAAAGAAAGGGGGGGGGAAAGCGCAAAAAAACCCACACCAAAAAACAAGCCTACAAAAAGCGAAAGAGCAAGGAACCAAAATCCCGCCCTAAACTCAGAGCTCTGGGAAGACCGCCGGGAGAATCCCAACTTCTCCGCGGGTCAGGGTAGGGAGGGCTCCGTCTCGGTGTCTTCCCCGGCAGCAGGGGAAGAGAAGAAGGAGGAGGAGAAGGAGGAAGGGGCAAGGGGCAGGAGCACAAGGAGCAAGGGGCTGCAGGGCTGCGGGGAGCCGGCGGCGGGTTCTGCCCCGGGAGCCGCGGGGACCGGTACGGCGGAGCTGCCAGCCGCCGCCGCCGCCGCCGCCGCCTAGAGTGGTGCTGCGGTAGGGCGGCCCGGGAGAAGGCAGAGCGCGGCGCGGTCAGCTGATGCCCACGACGTCGGCGGGGCTGCCCGCACCCCCTGCCCGGTTAAAGCAGCCGCAGCCGCGGCACCGCGGGGGTGGGGGGACGGGATGACGACGGGCGGCGGCTCCTGGGGGAATGCGGGGGTGGCCCGGGGCAGGTTCCCTGCTTCCAGGAGGCTCCTCCGCTTGTAACTTCGGTTTCTCCAAGCTGCCCTTCTGTAGGTGCCCGGGGCTGTCCCACTGTGTGTAGCAGATTCTTCCATCTGTCACGATAAGTGAGACTAGATGCTGAACTCGGGCATCCCTCAGCCTAGGAACAAGGCAGAGCTGTCTCAGGCCTTGCCTGGGAGTTAGCACTCCTTCCCATCATGGGAGAGCCTTGATAGCCAATTCCATCTCTGCCTGGGCAAGCTCAGACCCTCTGAGGAAGGGGCTGTCACTGCCGGGGCTGTGGCTCTAATCATTCCAAGTTGAATGTGTTTGTATGTTTGATAGCTCCCATCCTGTCAGCATTCACAGTAAGGCCACAGGATGAAGCACAGAAACCACCCTGTGCACAGAGACCAGAGTGACAGCCACTCCTCACACCCGTACGTGTGCAGATGAAACTGTCCCTGCTCTGCTGCCAGTGGGCTCTACCTGTGACAGCAAATGTGAATGTCTTGTGCACAATGGCACAACCTGGCAAGGAGGGGTAGGAGGTACCCATCTAAAGTTCTCCCGTCCCTTATTTGCCCAGAATAAACCTTGTTAAGGTGCTGAACCCTATCCTGGGGAAAAGGCGACTTTGGAGCTGAAACCCTGTCGCTGGAAGCAGCTGAAACAGGAACAGATTGCACATTAGACTATTGGAAACGGCGAGGTGTATTCTTTGAGTTTCCAAAGGCAAGGGAGATGCCTGCTGAAGGCAGCATGATCAATGTATCATTGATACATGTGCAGCTGATTTCTGTCAGCAGTGAGGATGTCTGTGGACAGAGGCAGTGCCTAGAAGGCCCCTGCTCTGAGTTCTGGCATCTGTCCGGGTGCTTGAACACGGCATGTGATGCTTGATTTTCAGTGGGTCTGTGCCTCCATGAACACCTCTCTGACAGTCATTATTTAACTCACCTTTTATTATTGTTTCAAGGAAGGCACAGAGATTTAGGAAGGATTTCACTTACTGTTTCTGTATTTTGCTCTACAATGGATCTGGGGACTCCAGCCAAGTCCTGTGTCCCATGTGTGAAGCAGGTTTTGTACAGATATGAGCAGAGGAAATTCTTGTTCTCAAGACCTCAGATAAGGAATGAGTGTAGCTTTTGTGAACAGGGATGGGTCTTTCCTGTGGTTCAGCATGATCCTGCTAACCTGGAGAGGGTTAATACTAGTTTCACAATAATAGAGACACACATCCTTACTCTTAGAAAAATCCCAAGGAAATCACAGTGCCACTTGAAGATCAAAATGTTACTGTAAGTGGGGAAGTTTTACAGAGAGACATATATTTCTTTTGTAAGAGAAATTATAATTATTAGTGGTATTACCTCAGATCACAGAAAGAAAGCATCTTCCTCATTCAGATTGCTCAACACGAATCATGCTAAATCAAAGGGAAAGGAGACAATTATGTAATGTATCCTAAGGAGACACCCATTAAAAAGAGGTGAGATGAAGACAAGGTAGGGAGCTCTCAGTTCTATAATGCTTCTGTAATCATGGAATCACAGTGTTGGAAGGGTCCTTGGGCCCCATGGCAAAGTGAACTCTACCCTCACCATCGCTCCTACGATAGAGGCTCTGTGCCTCCCCAGGCAGTCTCTTTCTATGCCACTCTGTCCTTACAATTTTCATAACTAATCTGAATTTTCCTTGCAGCATTCACCAAGCACATTACTTCCTGTCCTGTCCACCATGGACAGGAAGAACAGATTATCATGGCAGTAATTTATACATATTTAATGAATGTCTCTTCCATATGTTTCCTCCTTCTTTTCTCACTTCTTGGGATTAAACATCCTAATTTCTGTAATTTTTCCCCTCCACAGGTCACATTTTTTTAGATCCCTGTTTTTTCTTTTTCATTTTCTCTGAATTACGTACAGTTGTGTAATGATTTCATTTTCTTTGTTCCCCTCTGTGAGATTCCCACAACTCAACTCAGTTCTACGATAAAAAATTGTTTTATGTCTAAGAACTATGTCTTACAATGTGTACTACTATTGATACTTCCTACGAACTGTCTGCCTTCCTCCCATCACAGACTTTTTCACAGTTGATAACCTACCAAGACTCCTTTGCTGCCCTCACATCCTGGCAGGTGTTACTCGCTCCAAATGTGCATAACAGCCTACATTCTGGAGCAGAGGCTGAGGAGAGACCCTACCGCTCTCTACAACTACCTCAAAGGAGGTTGTAGTGAGATGGATGCTCCTCTCCCAAGTCACAAGTGACAGGACAAGAGACAATGGCCTCCGGTTGAGTCAGGTGAGGTTTAGATTGGATATTAGGAAAATGCTTTATAGTTTTTCTGTCCTGTATCCCCAGTTTGTTTAGAACATGTTTAATATTAAACCTTCCCTCCTCCATGCCCACAGACCTCCATAGCTCTGTGGCATCTGTGTGTTTGGTGAATCTTCAGTGGTGATGGATGGCAAAGTAGGGCAGTGCATTTAGTAACGGTGTGCACATTTCTTGCACATATTTCTGAATCTCAGCCTCTGAAGTAATGAACATCTTTATGCAAGTGTACTAATGGAGTAGAAGACCTTTTGAGCGTAAGGAGCCACTGGAGCAATGCTCTGGGCTCTGCAGAGCAAGGAAGATGGCCAGCCATCCAGGGGGATGTGGAGAGAGATGGGACTGATAAAGCCCTGCTTAGCACTGAAGGATGGGCAAGTTGGGGGTCCAACAAGGGACTTTCACACATACAGCCTGAGTCCTGTAAGTCCTGATAGGGACTAGATTAGTACTGTGCAGTATTATTTTTTTTGTTGCTATTGGATTTTATTTATTTATTTATTTTTAAAATAGAGCTAAATGACTTGGCAGTGTCACAAAATCACTAAAAGCTATTTAAAAATAATACTGTCACTAGAAGGCTTTTGAAGGATGAAACCAGGCAGAACTCATTCCTCTTCTGTCACCTGAAAGTTTATGTCACTCTCCTCCCCTCCTTCCCCCTCTCTACCCACAGCAGTAACATTTATGTACAATTGAATGTTATGATATTTAATCATGCAAATAATGATCTCATTCACTTTTGTGGGACTATTTATGTCCTCAGGATTGCAAGCCTGGCGCTGTGCTCCGCAAAGCACTCCAGGGTTCTCCAGTAACAGGTAGCCTTAATATCTAACACATTATGAAAGAACACTTGTGCTGTTATATATCTCCTTTATTTAAATACATATTTCACAGAATAAATGTTTTTTAAAAGGAAAAGTGAACAGTCGACATATAGCTTATCTCTCCCTTCATGCACACATGAAATATGAAACTTCAGAAATGGTAGAAATGACAAAATGACAGACTATGAGCAAATTAGCTTTCATTTCCTCCAGACCTGCTTGGTTTGGTTTTTTTTTCCTTCAAATCTTTCTTTCCCCCCCTCCTTTTCTTCTTGGTGACAATTTAGACATTCTAATAATAATGAAAAAATAAAGAACTCCTGGTGTTGATTGAGTGCCTTTTTTAAAAACCTGCCTATCATTTTTCTCAAATGAATGCATATCTCCATACGATGCCTGTATGAAAGAAAGCAAAGGGCATAACGGAAATGGATTAAAAATTCTAACACTAGCTAGTCAAAGCACTCAGACTGATTAATAAAATGCCACAGTAAAAGCAAAGCAAGGCTTCGTGGACTGAAAGATCAGAGAGGAAGAGGATGAGGAAACATAGCTGGACAGATGATGAAAACAATCAACTTTCATGGGGGCTGCAGATTATTTTTCTCAGTACAGTGAAAATATCAATAAAATAGTTTAAGATTTGCAGGCCATGAAGCTGAATTATGGCAACCCTCAATGATATCACATGGCAGGGAAACAAACAAACAAAAAAGAAACAAAAAAGAAACAAAAAAGTATTTTTTTCAACAAACAAACAAAAAAAACCCAAAAAAGTATTTTTTTCAAGTCATATATAGCATAATGAAGTAGCAAGAAATGTTTATTTTAATGTTAATATTTTAAAATAAGATTTTTACTTTTTCAAACATTTTTTTAAAATTTTGCTTTTCTGTGCATGCTATAGCTTCTCCATCTTGCGAAGCAACAGTTACCTCATTTGCAAAAGAATTTCTTCTCTCTCTCCCTTCGCACATGCCCATATGCAAGAGTCAGAAGATGGTCTAAGCATGTGAATTTTCTAGAAGGACAAAAGGGGCTGGAGATGCATAATCCACCTTTTTGCCAGTGGACAGAGCTGTGTTGTCCCCTTCTTTCTTCCAAGTTTACTCTTTCCTCATCCACCCAACTATTACTTTGGTTTTTAAAGTGAAATGTCAGCTGTGACCATTGCAAGTCTTTTACTTATGAGTCTGTGGGTGCTGGTGCTGACCAGGAATATATTAACCAGTCTGTTTTGTATTGAAAAATATTTGTTTGTCTATTCATTCAATTGTTGTAGATTTCCTGAAAGACATTAACATGATGGAAATGTTTAACTTAGAAAAAATAAAAACCCCACCTTTTTTAAGAGTGGATTTCAATTTTTAATTTTCAAATTATTCTTTCAAATTTTCATTGTGGATGATGGGCTTTTTTCCAAATCAGAGGTAAAATGGGATGGAGTCCTTAAAGCAAAGAAAATTGATTAGAAAACAACATTCTTCTTTGTTGGTAAAGGAGGGCCTTCATCTAATTTGAAAACAAGTGAAGTTTCAGTAATTTGGAAAAAAAATTTCCTAAACCAGAACTTCCATCTCTGACATTGCTCTCCAAGCCACTCAGAAGTTTCCCTCCACCCTTTCACCCCTCTCCAACCAGGTTTGAGAAAGTAGCCACTTCTCTGCTCATCCCTCTGCGCATGTCATTGCTCTCCTTTAATGCTGTTAAGACAGGTGAATGCCTGGGGCATCCGCATTGCCGAATGAATAATACTTTTATACAAGGCACTAGGCAGTTCTTGACACTATGGGATTCCTTTAAAGAGATACCTTTTTTTTTCCTTCTTAATACAAAAGACCTTTGACTTGCGTGTTGATTTCAACAGGAGTTAAAAGGAAGGGAACTTCTAAATTCACCTCTCAAGGCACTGTAAGTGAAATCTTTATAATTTCAGATTATTTCAGCAGGCAGGCCATTCACAAGTATTTTATTCTTGAATTTTTATCTGAAGCAGCAAATGGTTGGAGTAAGAGTTGTAGGGGCGAAGCTGCAATTGAAATTAATGCTAAAAAGGAGACTTGAATTTGAGATGTTCAAAAGAAACTAACACACACACACACACACACACACACACAGCACATGTAAGGCCATAATGTACAACATTTTCATTTGGGACACATTCCTAGTTCTGTGTAGAGATTTTGCACAAGCAGATCTCAAAGTGTTTTTCTTGTTACAGGATGGAGATGTTTCCTGTGGATGTATATGATAAATCGAAGTAGGCTGCAAATAAGGAGCTGTTATATTGTAAGAGATTTTAAATCCACCCCAATCAGTATCCTGCAGTTACTGCAGTATAAGACATATCCTAAGAGGAAATCCCCCTGTCAGCCAGATCAAAGGGGGACAGTTGGGTTGTGTATGCATGTCCTTATGTGTGGGTATTAAACGTTGGAACAGGAACAAAACCTAGAAACATTTATGTTTCCAAAGGAAAGGAAATTCCTTTTTGTTCCTTCTTCTGTCTGGGGGAAAATAATTCTGTTCAATTTTTAAGAAAAGTATGAAGCCAACTCTTTGGCCCCTGGGAACTTTGCAGCCCTTTTTCTTTCATGAACCAGGAAAACTGGAAGCCCTGGGATTATGGCATGCACTGGACTTTTCTGCTTCCAGGATTGTAAGGGGTTGCAAGAATGGTAAAAGGTACAGAAATACTATGACTCTGGGATGAAGAAGACTTGCAATTATGCCATCGTAGCTGCAGAGCCCCTGAGTTGAGATCTCATGAAGCTCTTTATGGAGCTGATAGGATGCCAAGCAGGTTTTTGAAAGAACTTGGCTTATGTTTCTGAAGCATTGCTTCATCAGATACTTTGCATATGTGAATGTGTAGGACTGCGTTTTGCTGGCCTGCAGATAAACACAAAGTTTAATTCAGCTGGATTCCTAGGCAGTATTTTTCTTGAGCCACAAAACTCTTGCCCTCTGCTCCTTTATCTTCCATATGAAGGGTATTTTTCCCATTAGAAAATGGAGAGAATGTAAAATAACCCTTTAAGTGACTTGCTGTATCACAGAGAGAGCACTGAAGCCCAGTGTGCTGATATTAACAGCGATTTATTTCAAACTGAGCTCCCATCATAACTGAAGCATATTAATCTGCTCATTGCCAGTCAAGCTGGGGATGGTAGGTGTTCTTAGACAAAATGTTTAGGAGGAATCGTTGACTCATGGCAATCTTTAGTCATTCTCTGAAATGATACTATTAATGTGTATGGGATCAGCAGAGTACTTGTTTCTCCTTTCTATTATCTTGTTTTTACATTCAATAACATCTTCGTTGGCATAGGGAGAGGATAACAGAATCATGTTCGAGCAATCTATTTGATATTGCATTTCTCTAAATCACCCAAACCCGTCATTTTCTGCTGTGGCAGGATTTGCAGTAGCAGATTAAATCTGGTCTCCTTTCCATAGCAATGTCAGGTAGTTGGTGCTCCAGAGGAAGATTTAAAACTGGCCTGTAGGTGGTCTACCCTACACACAAAATTAATTTGATCTTCTCTTACATGACCAGAAAAGTCAATGTCAGCCTTAAAGTCTGCATCTTCTCTATTCTCAGCATTGTGAGGTTACTAAGATCCAAGGAGCATATTGTCTCATTGTTAGGTAAAAAAGGGATCTACAGAACATCCAAAAGCCTGTGACTAATATAGGGCTCTAAAGCCAGGTTAAATAGCTTCAGATCAGAAGAAAACTACAGGTACTGTTACCATGATTACAATAATTTATAATGGTCATATGAATAATTTGCACAGAGGATGCTTGTGGCTACCCTCAGTTGTACAAGGAAGCAAACAAAATTATTTGCTCTGGAATCAAAATAGGAGACAAAGTATCTTAAATTCCAGTGCTCTTTAAGGAGAAAGCCCCACATCCTGCAGTAAGTTTTTTGGCATCTAATCAAGACATTTCCAGTGGATGTTTTCAGCATTCGATAGCTCATGCATGTTGTTTTAGCAATAAAAAACCCTATGGTACCATTAGCTGTTGATCCCAGCTGTTACTCCAATACAGTCCACACCATAATATATGTCTCTGAACATACCAGGGTAAAACTGCAGGGTATTTTTGATAGCTCTAAGCTTTTGCATATATTTATTCTTTGAATTGCACTCTCAACTTGTGCTTACAAACCCCTTGCACAACTCTCTACGAAGGTAGACAACAAAAACATTTCTGTTTCGAAATGATTTGCAGCCCAGGATGCAATTTGTCCTGGGCAACCTGCATTGGCAGGAAGGTTGGACTCGATGATCTCTGGAGGTTCCTTCCAACCCCTACAATTCTGTGATTCTGTCATGGGACACAGTACTTAGATGTGATGAAGAACAATATGGAAGTATAGATAACAAAAGAAGTATGTATGGGAGTGGTAGTGGCTACTGCAGTAAGCAACAGCCTGGACATAGTAGTTGACCTCCTTTGAGATTTCTGCAGGAATTATGACAGGAAAGTATTTAAATATTTTGTGGGCAAGACAATAGCTTTCCCCATTTTTACAGAATGCAAATGCTAAGACACAGGTTGGCAAAGTGGGGAAGCTTTAGTGCCACACACTCAAGACAGAAAATTAAAGTCTTTCTTGGGTTTAATTTGAGAGCTGTCCAAAGACATCCCAGCCCACATATTTTTTCCCAGATGAAATCAGTAATTTTTACCAAACATCCTGGTGGACCATTTTGTCTATGATTATAGATTATTGACTCTTTGAACTTCAGCAGGATGACATTATTTACACTTTAAAATATCTACCAGGGATAAAAACCTGGTTTGCTGGCATAAGCACTGTTCATACCAAGCCCCAGGCCATGCAGGAGTACCAATAGTTGAAGGGTACAACCATATTTAAAAATAATTTTGGCTAATTCAAGATATGGTTTAGAAAAGCAAAGAAATGAAGATGTAATACACCAGGGGCAAGTAGAAGGTACTGTACATAAGCAGAAATAATCGTTTACACTAGCACATGATGGTGAACAGCTGCTTAAATAGCAGATCTGCAAGAAATGATCTGGGGGTTATTGAAATTGAGCCAACAATGTCACGCTGTTGCAGGAAAAACAAACATTGTGGTGCATAAGCAGAAAAGCAGTCTTTTAAGGCTTGTGGAATAATCCATCTACTCTGTTCAGTACTGGTAAGGTCGTAGCTGGACCCTGTCCAGTTTTAAGGGTACAGCGCAGGCTGGGTACTCTCCAGGGAATGGGTACAGGGGACGAACCCCTGGTGGGGCCATGCAGCCTCAGCCCAGGTCATCAGGCACCTCTGTGGGGATGGAGATGGGCTGAGGCTGAGATATCAGCCCACAGAGCTGGGGGCTGCCACGTTATGGCATTGCTGGGGCAGGGACTGATGGCCCTGGGATGGGCTGTTCTGAGGTCCTACGCCATGGACGAGGGTGGGGGAAGCTCTGGGTCAGCAAAGAACTCCTGCTGCTCTCAGGGTCCAGACACCAGTTTTGGGAAGTGCACTTCAAGAAATACTGGACATTCTCTGTGGTGAGACCGCATCTGGAATTTGTGTCAAGTTCTGGTCCCCTCAGTTCAAGGACATAGAACTCCTTGAAAGAGTCCATCACAGGGCCCCCAACATGATTAAGGGAGTGAAACACCTTCCTTATGAGGAAAGGCTGAGGGAGCTGGTTCTCTAACCTGGAGAAGAGGAGACTCAGGGGTGACCTTATTAATGTTTATAAATATGTAAAGGGTGAGAGTCAGGAGGACAGAGCCAGGCTCTTCTCAGTGGTGTCCAATGATAGGATGAGGGGCAACAGGTACAAGCTGGGGCATAGGAAGTTCCATGTGAATATAAGGAAAAACTTTTTCACTGTGAGGGTGACGGAGCACTGGCACAGACTGCCCAGAGAGGTTGTGGAGTCTCCTCTGGAGACATTCAAAACCCACCTGGACGTGTTCTTCTGTGACTTAATCTACGTGATGCTGCTCTGGCAGGGGGTTGGACTAGATAATCTTTTGAGGTCCCTTCCAATCCCTACAATTCTGTGATTTTGTGATTCTGTGATTCCAGTAACAGTTAATAGAAGTATGATCTGAGATATGGGAAATTTAACCTGTAGAAGAGTATGAAAATAATACCTGTTTGCCTGTGTTCAGGTATTGCCTTGAAACTTTGTCTCCTAACAAAATTAAATAACAATATTATAAGAATAGCAAAGAATTAAAGCAACACAAATGAAGTATTAATATTTTATAACTGCAGAGGATATTGCTATTTAGGTATTTCTGTCTGACTGATACATATTTCACTAAGGAGAGAAGGCATTCAAACTGCATTAGTAATTTTCTGAAGAGTGCAGTCGATGTTACTTAGATGTGATGATACTTGTCATCACCATATGTAAACTTTATGCATAATGTATACTTGACTCATATTCACCTTTGAATTTCAAAATTTCATTATTCTGTGTTAATTTAAATTGTACATACAGCAGTATGGGAAGGGAATAAGTAAAGAATTTCCTTTTAAAAAATTCAGCTTCTAGCAGCTCAATTTTAACCATTTCTGCAGCACAAGGAGGATTTTTTTTTATCATTGATGGGCTATTAACTGTTCAAATACAGCTATTCATCTTTCATTATTTCAGTAGCTCAGAGTCACAGATGCTTGCACATTTACTCTCAGAATGCTTTGTATTTTTGCAGACCTTAGTATTTAGTACAAGTTGAACATACAAGGCTATGTTCTCATTCCACTGAGACTCTCTTGACTCAGCAAAGAGAGAGGCTGGCAGAAGTCCAACTACATCTCTCCATTCTGTGTTTGGCATAGGGCCAGACCCAACATAGTCGCCCATCATTAGAAAGCGACTAATCCCAGGAAGCCAGGATTCATCCTTCGGGGTGAGTGTGTGTCTATATGCCTTTTATTTCTTGCTGTATCTTAGAGTAGTGGTGTAGGAGATCAAATGACCATTCAGATGGACCTCCCTTCACTACTTCTCATTTGCTGTAAGGGTTCCTCAGGAACCCCAGAACAAAGGCTGCTGAACAGCACCCTGAATGCTTCAGCTCAAGCCATTCATTCCCAAGCCAGCTCCACTGACACCTATTCTGGTCTTCTCAGCACAGAAATACTTGCATGCATCTTGTTTTCCTGCACTCTCCTGGGAAGCACTATTTTCACCCAAAGAGTAAATCTATTCCACCTTGCCAGCTGGTCTCCCAATTTATTTTTATATAGCCATTGGGTATCAGCACTATGCAGAACTCCAGATGCCTGACACTATAAAATGACATGGATATCACTGAATGATTGATGTCATTACTGACAATCTGTGTTCTGAAACTCATTGACTCGGACATGGTGGAATGGGACTTAAAAGGACATTTGAGATAGGTTATTGCAGAGGTTTTGCTGCCCCTTCACAAACTAGTCAGCAGAGAAAATTTTTTCCACATATTCTAAAGTGTGACATCAGGGAATACCTACTCCCTGTACATCTGTGTTTCAGCTTGGCTCCTGGTTCTATAGCACCAGAGGACACTCAGGAAATGGCCCACTGGGTTAAATCTTAAGACAGGACAGACCTGTCATTTTGCTTTCTCTTTAGTGTAGAATGATGTTTCCCACAGAGGAGGAGTATTGAGGAGGTGGATTCCCAATAAAGTTCTCTTAGCTCACCCCAGAATCATGTGGTGGGCTTCTCAAAAGCTGATGGTGTGGTGAGACTAAAGCACACAGGGAAATTCTTAATCCAGCAGTCTCCCGAATCATACAATGATTATAGACTGAGTCCAGAAAAGAAAAGAAAGGAAATAGCAGAGCTAGGACCTGGGAAGTTGCCAACAGCTTGGGAAGATCTTTGTCCCTTGGGAGACACCAGAATTAAGGGATTCATGAGAGAAGGGGTGAGCAGCATCCCTTTGCCACGTTACAGAAAGTGAAGAGCCCAAAGGAAAAAGTCCAGACTGTACTGTCCTTTCTTTAGGAGAGGAAATTTAGGAAGGTGGGGTTCAGACCACTGAAAGGAGAAGTAAACTATGAGGAAATATCAGAGGAGTATATGATGAGCATTAAAGGGCAGTCCTGACGCTTTTACTCAGTGGTAGTCATAAAATAGTTAGGTATGTTTGACCAAAGATATTTTTTTCCCCCACAAAACCCTACCAAGAAACGGTTTGTTGACATTTCTTGTCAAAATGAGAATGGTTTTCAAAGGTATTCCTAGAAGACATCTGGTAATTTAGATACTCATCTGAAATAGGGGAAATTAATCTTCCAACTCCTATTCTGTCTGATGCAGAGCAGGATTTGAAGCTACATCTTCAGGTGTCCTGTGGGGCCTTAAGCACACAGCCACTGAAAATCTTTGTCTGACCCTCTGAGTGTGGAAATGATTTTACAAAGAACTGCCCAAACAGGAGCATGAAACTGGCCCACCCGGAGAGACTCCGCTCTTTCCGAGCTGCCAACGACACTGCCTCACACTGAAGTAGTACCAGGAGCTGTAAGGGCATACCACAGTGTCATTCACTCTGTCCCTTGACATGCAGGTTTCATTCACCCAAGCGCTCGACTCACATCATACCTTTAGTCAGGATTACCAAGGTGATTTTGATAATATCTTATTTGAAACCACTTCTCTCTCTGAGTCCTTTGGATGAAGGAAAACCTGCTGGGCACCCTCACGGATTTTCCATTTATACTACAGTAGCTGCCTCAGAAAAACAGAATGACCTTTATGCTTTTTTCCCCCTAAAAGTACAGTGCAGCCAGAGGAATGCTGGAAGGGCTTGAGATAGTGCAATTTGTATGGCTTGTGCCATTAAATTTGGTAAAAACATCAGGGTTGATATAGATCTGCAATGACCTCACTAAAATATACATTTTGACATCAGAGGTGTTTGCTGTCCCCGCAACAATTTGGAAGGCTAGAGCTGTATTGTGCAAGGCCTTTGATTTCACTGCAGTGAAGAGAGTGAAATGCAAATGAATATTTCTAATGCAGAATAATAATCACTTTAGTTGGGTGAGCAGTAAATCGGCAGAATGATCTAGGCTGAAAACAGGTGGTTTCAGCAGAGCTGTGGGATCCTAAAAACACTAGGCAGAGTTTCAAGCCAGAAGATTAGAAAAACAAAAGATCATTATCCATGTCACAGTTACATTCTCCTATTTATTTAAAGAGGGCTTGTGGCTGGGATCCCAACTGCCAAAGCAGAGGACACACTCAAGAGACCCTTTGGCTAAATGAGATCTGAAGTAATATAGCTCCTCCACAGCTTGGTGAGTTGGAGGTGAATGCTACACTTAAGTGCTGGGAAGTGGGCTATGAGGATTAATTGAGTGTCTAGAGAGAATAGAATGAGTGACTTGCATTTCTGCCTCATACTTTTGAGCAGAAAAAAAAAAAGTGTGATGTTTATCTATTCAGAGAAATGAGATTGCTAACAGGGTAAGAGGCCCCTCTGTGTTAAGAAGAGCAATTATAGGAGAAAGGTTTCCTGCCTTTATGAAGGCCTGGGAGCACAGAAAAGTGGGAATTGTCTGGGTAAAGAAGTGCTGTGCAAAGAAGACAGGAGCAAGAGTGTATCTTGGTTGATTGTTTCATGACAAACAGCTAGGATAAATTTGTTCTTCTAAGGAACAGTTTCCTGTTTCTCTCCCTCTTGGGATTTTTCAGAGCTGCTTGGAGCTGTGTTGATAAATGGGCTATTTGTTCTGGAACCTCCTTTACTTGACTATACCGCTTTCTGGGTGTCTTGTTGATGGCAGATGAAGTGTGGTGACATGTGGGCATGCCAACCACCATGGTGGAAATGTCATCAAGGCCTCCTCCAGGACAACTTCCAAATCACTTTGCAAGGCTGAAGAAATCTCTCATCTACCCTACTCAGGCCATCTAGTGGGCAAGGACAGAGAAACCCAGACAAAACAAGGACATGACATTCACAAAGCAATCACAAAATTCACTACTGTAAAGGATAAAGTATACCATAATGATTGAATTTCAATTGGCAGAAACACTAGGTCAGCCCAAACTATCCGAACCTTTCAGCCTTGAGAAAAGACTCAGAGGGGATCTTATTAATGTTTATAAATATCTTAAGTGTGGGACACAGGGGAATTGGCCAGCCCCTTTTCAGTGGTCTGTGGAGACAGGACAAGGGGCAATGGCTGCAAATTAGAGCACAGGAAGTTCCACACCGATATGTGGAAGAACTTTTTCACAGTGAGGGAGACAGAGCCCTGGGACAGGCTGCCCGGGGTGGTTGTGGAGTCTCCTTCTCTGGAGATATTCAAGACCCGTCTGGATGCCTACCTGTGTGACCTGTCCTAAGGAACCTGCTTTGGCAGCAGGGTTGGACCCGATGTCTCTTGAGGTCCTCTCCAAACCCTGCAGTTCTGTGATTTCACTGCAGCTCTGATTGAAAGTTTCTCTTCTTCTTTAGTCAGTAATGATGTGCAGCCTGGGCTCACAAGGATCAGTCCTCAAGTCCTGTTATCAGCGTCCATGACTAAACTGGGAAATGGAGTCCTGCAGGTATATCCAATAGAAATGGGCTGAATATGTCTCCAGGCTTTTACCAACTTTGGCAGCAGCTATTGCAGTGCCTTTAACAGGTCTGTTTTGACTGAGATCTAGAGACTTTTCTGACTCAGCTGCAATCAAAAAATCATCCATGCTCTTTATTTCCTCTCTTTGAATAAAAGAGTTTCTGTTTCCAGTTGCCAAATACAAAATCAATCCCACACGCATCCTCCTGAAGACAATGAAACTTAGCATGTATTGTTCTACAGCTTCATTCCTGACTGCCTGTCATATTTTCAAATCAGAGATAAGATGGAAGGGAAGTTTTGTTATTCAGTAACCTCCTCCATCTCTCTGCTTATATGAGATTGACTTCTTATTCCGTTTTCCCCAGTTTTCAATGACTAAAATGAAGCTGCTGTCTACCATGGGCATGTTTCTCTCCAGCTAACAGTGATAACCGTAATTCTATTTCTTAGAGGTCAATCTACAGCTATTTTTGTTCTGTGTCATTCTATACCTTCTATTTCTCTTCCTCCACCATAAAATAACTCTTGTTCTTCAATCTCCAGAACAAAATAAGAGATATTTTTATCTCATATGTATTTACCTCTCTTTGATCAATACACAGCCCCTTCAGTTTTGCTGATTGTTTGCTTGGTTTTTATGGTACAACCCCCAATATTTTTGTCTCTTTAACTTGCTTCACTGAGCCTATTATCTGGTTTTGGACCTCATATATTCTCTGAGATCTTAAACTGTGTTAAATAGCAAATCACTTGAGCATTATGATACACAGGATAGATTTAATCATTTCCCTAACAGGGTTACCAAAAAGACACCCCAATTTAGACACTATCTTTTCAACAGTCTCCTCAGTATGCAGCAGAGCAGGTGGAAGGTGTTTTGAGCTTGGGAAAAGAACAGTTTGCGTGTACACAATATTATAATTCTCTTGCCTCCAGAACAGAGGTTTATTGGGATAACTATATCTCTCATAGAATCACAGACAGCAAGTTACACAAGAGCCAGCAATGTGCCCAAGCACCTAGGAGGGACAACCATACCCTGGGATGCATCAAGCATGGCATTGCCAGCCAGTCCAGGGAGGGGATTGTCCCGCTCTACACCTCACCTTGAGTGCTGGGTGCAGTTTTGGGCACCACAGTACAACAGAGATGTGAAACTATCAGAGAGTGTCCAGAGGAGGGCAATGAGGATGGTGAAGGGTGTGGAGGAGAGGTCTTATGAGCAGAGGCTGAAGTCCCTTGGTTTGTTCATCCTGGAGAAGAGGAGGCTGAGGGGAGGAAGCCACATCATGGTCTGTGGCTTCCTGACGAGGGGGAGTGAAGGGGCAGGTGCTCCTCTCTTTGGTGACCAGTGATGGAACCTGAGGGAATGGTATGAAGCTGTGACAGGGGAGGTTTAGGCTGGATGTTAGGAAGAGGTTCTGTACTAAGAGGGTGGTCAGACACTGGAACAGGCTTCTCAGGGAAATGGTTACAGCACTGAGCTTGACTGAGTTCAAGGAGCATCTGGACAATGCATTCAATCCCATGTTCTGACTTGGGTGGTCCTGTGCGGAGCCAGGACTTGGAATTGATGATCCTTTTGGGTCCCTTCCAACTTGGTATAGTCTATGAATCTATCGTTCTATGATATCTTTATCCCACTCTTGTAGCTCTATTTCTTTGTTTTTCAGATTAAACTAAGTTACAGTAGGTCCAGAAGTAACAGGCCAGCCAGATAATTTCTTCAGGACAACTCCATGAACATCTTCTGCAGCTGAGGCAATATGCATTTCCAAAATGTAAAGTTTTATTGGCACATGAGGGTGTCCAGGTTCAGATGCCTTTGGCTTTCATGTAATTTAAACTCTCCGCCTCACTGAGGATGACGGGAACCCTATCACTGTGCCAACCATCACTGGTATACTTCAGTACTCTGTTAAGCTCCTGCTGTGGGGCAGAATCTCCTCCCTCGACCTGCTGGTCATGCTGCTTTTGATGCAGCCCAGGATCGGTTGGCTTTCTGGGCTGCAAGCACATATTGCTGGCTCATGTTGAGGTTCTTAAGTGTCTCCTTCTGCCAGGTACTCTTATAAAACCTTTTTTCATCCCATATTGGAATACTTAAGCTAACCTTGATGTGCTGTTGTGTTATGAAATAGTCTTTTCTCCTCTCACATCATGCAAAACACACATCACTGAATAGTTGTAAAGATATGCTGGCCCACAGGTGCCAAATCATTTTCTTCCCTCAGATATGTTGTTCCTGGCTTTCTGTAATCTCAGACAGATTGAGTATTTTCTGCCTGATATGTTCCAAAAGTTTTCAGTGCAACTTTTCAGAAATCAGGATTTTGGAGAACACTTATAAAGTTTCTCATGCACTATTTACACCTTCTTTATATTACTTTATGGGAGGAAGTTATCTACAATGGTGTCTGTGATCCCACTGTGTATTTCAGTTTACAAATATTTAGCCAGATTATTCAGTGTTAAGCTAACAGTTGGACTCAATGGTGTTAAAGGTCTTTTACAGCCAAAACTATTCAATGATTCTCTTGTGGGCCCACGGGCATAGGACACAGGCAGAGGCCCCAAATGAGACTGGTCAGTGGCTCTGACACTCATCTACTTGTGGTGGCAAATAACTGAATGTGAAGGTACCTAAGCCTTCTTATCTGTGTGCACATGTAATGCTTGTCTGAGCTCCATTAGAGCTGATATGCATCCAGGGCTAATAAATTTTCTTAAATATAGGCCATAGTTTGTTTTTCACACACAAACATATCTGAATTGTCTACATAGATCTGGCTAGAGGCCATTCTCATATCTCTTGAAGTGCTGGAGGCCAGGTGGGAATCCCTAGGGCAGCTCAGCTGACCCCAGGAATTCCTATCAGATAGTCATGTTGTCAATAGCTGTTCACAGCATTCAATTCAGATGCCTACAACCAGTATCTAAGCTCATTTTAGACACCATAGTTGAGTTTTATGACAAAATCAACATGGAAATGAGAAACTTCCAGGCTATAGAATAGTATTTGGTTTTGTCTGTCACGGTCAGTAGCTCTGAAAATCCCTATCTCACAGTCATTTTGGCAGATGATTCATGTTCATCCTTTTCCCTCTCCTATAGGACACATGCACAGTAGGTGTGGAAGAACACCAAACTGTCCTGAAGACTCTTTGATACAATCCTCTCCATTCTTCCTTGTTATATGCACTCTAGCATCATGCTTGCCTCCATGCTGCAGCCTTAATTCTCTTCAAAACCAGCTTGTGTTACATTGGCAGCACATCCTTGACTATGGAAACTGGGATGCTGACAGAGAAACTTGTCCAGAAAGGAGAGCAGTGCACTTAAACTATAATCATCATGAGTCACTACATCAGCTTTTTAGAACCAAGGGAAGTATTCTGACTCGTGCTCCATTTTCAGTAAGAGGCCAGAATGTTCTGCAGAAATCAGACACTATAAAAATTATAATTTCCCTGGTAGTCCAAATTTTCTTCTACTAGTTAGTTTTGATGTAAATTTTTCATCTAACATTTGCAATAATCATGTGTAAGACATGATTCTTTCAAAATTTTAACATCAGGAAAAGCAAAAGATCGGATTAAAAACCCAGACATAGTCTTGTTAAGAAATACAAGGTGTGACACAAGAAGATGCTCTATTGAGGAGATGACTGTGTTAGTGAAGCCTGGAATTTTAGAATCTTTTCCAGATAAACCTTGAAAGATGAACATGTATGAAAAAAACCCAATCAGAATGATGCAATATAACTTGTTGGCTTTTGTGGAGTAAGGCTAGAAAAGCAATTACAAACTCCAGTTACAACACTGAAAAAGGGATAAACATTGATCACAGAGTTTGGGGGCTTTCTTTTGATGAAGCTTCACTGCCAGCCCATCATGTCTGATGCCACATGCTCAATGTATGTAGGTGAATACGAACAACTGGCATTTGCACTATACAGTGTGTGAACTGTATACTGGCATAGTCAACAAGGTTTCACCCAAAAGAAGGATAAAAATAAATCCGGAAGAACATCAGTTATTTGCCTAGGAAATGCAAGGAACAGCAGACTAATTGGACTGAAACAGCTGCACGGCAGGAAACACCCGCTTTGATGTCCTTCAATCATGGACCAGCCCCTAATGTTCACAGCTATCCCTCAGAACTTCTGCACCAAAGCTTGCTGCTCTGATCCCCCCATGAACAGTACACATCTGTGGCAAAGCTCAAAGCCTGGGAACAGCATTTAAATTAGTTAATCTGGGAGCGAGGAGGGGGCACTTTTATTTATTTCTCCTGCCTTCAATCTTACCTATTCATGGCAACACTGGCAGTGGGTTTTTTTCCCCATTCTTCTTAGAAATGTACAGTACAACTTACTGGTTTTGTACATGCCAGCTCCTCTTTTTTTTTTCAGGATTTCTATTCTTAACTTCTCAATTGTAGAATGAAAAAAAATGTCAGACTCCTACTCACCTTTTATCAGTCAGAAGTATATGTCAGGTTGTTTTCTGTCATTAGTGTCTTAAAGCAGTCTGGAAGTTGGAACACATTGCAATAAGGAGTTGTGACTTTTCTCCCAGAGGAGTGTAAGGGTAGTGCTAATGTATTTGAAACAGGTTTTAATTCATCCATTTGCACTGGTACCTGAGGCTACAAAAGTCAATAAGCAGATGAGTTAGGCTTGTTCCTGAGGAACTTTCCTCCTGCCTCTATAATGGGGACGGACTAGCCGCTTTACAACCCTTCTGGCTGTCTTTACAACCCTTCTAGATGACTTCTAGCTGTTCTGAAGACAAAAACCTCTTCCATATGGCACTCTAATTGCAAAATAAAAGTGATTTAATTGGAAATAATTACTTTGCTTTCAAAGTACTGTAATTATTTCAGCTCAGATCAAGCTTTTGGAATAGTGCTTCGTAAAAGAGTTCATAGATGATGGAATGTCTGTTTCAATTTTAACTATTGTGTACATCTTTCAATTTACCTACTTGGTGCTGTTTATATTGCTACAAGGAACTACAGAAAAAGGGCTGTTGTTAAGAGCAGTCAGAAATGAAACAAGGGCAGAGATAATATATCTTCAAAGAAAAAAATCAGGCAGCCTTTAAAGAATAGAGGAGGCTTAGGGGAAGTGCCTATTTATCTGGCTGCAGCCAATCACACAAACATGGGTTGTTTCTTCTTTTGGTGTTGGGGTCTAAGATTAAAAATAAGTGAACTTTTATAAACCATTTCTATATACAGTTGGGGAGGAAGCAAAAGATGGCATAAGGGGAGTAAGTGAGGCAGCAAAAAAGTCGAGGAATATGTTGTAGCGTGCTAACAAGAGAGGTAGAGGAGGACCAGGAAGCTCTGGGCAATGAGCCTGGCTGTTTGAGTTAAAGCAGGAGCAGCCTAAATTTGTGAGGAGATTGTGAAGTTCAGTTAGACTCGGTAAAGCTTTGCTCTTGGGCTAACCCTCTCATCTGACAGCTGTTTGAGTAAATAAGCAATACTTCATTTTGACAAAGCTCTTTTGCATCACTTTCCTCAGCAGCTGGTCAAAAGCTTCCCGGAGGAGTTTCTTGGAGGTGTAAGTGTGGCTGAGAGAGGGAGACTGAGTTCCCAAGCAGCTGTACCTTGACAGAAGTGAAAGAAAGACTGCTGATTGCCTGACAGCACTGTTTAAAAGGGACTGAAGGGCTGTGATGCAGAATTTGGTTGGTATCATAATGGAGATTTTTATTTTGGGATAGTTTTACTGCAAGAGTTATTCCAAAAATAGTTCTGGCAAACAGCTTACGCCTTTTAGATCCAGTCATAAGACAGTCTAAAGTAAGCAATGCTGCTGCTGAAATATGTACTCACACAGCCTTTGGGATTACTTTAATGATCCAGGTGTGACTCCATGTTAGCAGCTGTACTGATGCAACTTTCACCTGTAGTTCAGTTTGTGGTGATGTCTCCACATTTCTTCTATCAGAGAGTACATCATCCAAGCTATGTTTTTATATCACTTTAGAGGCATGATCTCATGCACTCAATTTTCCTAGTGTAATGTGAATTGTTAAGGTCATTCTGCTGTTAATTAATTGGTTGTGCCACATTAAAATAGTCTCCCTGAAGTCCTCTGTATTACAGATTAATGTGAGCTTCTCCACAGATCTAGTAGTTTGAAGTGTCTCACCAGCAATCTAAATGACACTGACACGCTGGGTTGATAGTTATTCTCTCTATTGCAGGAAGGAAAGATTTCAATAACATTTCAGCTGTGTTTGGATGTCTGTTGGAAACATTCTCTCTGAAATACCAAATGAAATCCATGTGCCGTAAAGAGAATAAGTAGAAAAATGAAGATCATTTGGCTATCTGAGGAGCTCATGTGAGCCCACATCATTAACAGAAAGACGATGAAAAGCAGTAAGATTATTCCTTTTTCAAAACATGGCTGAAAGTCTGGAAAGCCACCTGTAGGGAACCTCTAAATGCTTGGTCTTCCTAAGAACTGACCATATTGTTTTTAATAATCTCCCAATGTAAACTGGGGGAAGTTTATTCATAAACATCATTATACTTTCCATGAGCAACTAATCATTGCTATTATACTTGTGCCCAGCTGCAGCTGGCTGTAGCTAAAAATGGAATGCTGTATTTATTTATTTTTTTCCCTGTATTTTGTTTTGGTAATTAAGATTCTGATAATTGGAGCATTATTGCGAGTGAGAGAATCATGAAAGCTTTGCAAAGCTCACCTTGTGATCAAGATTTTCAGCTGAAAAAAACTTGGCTCAGGGCCTACTGATGGGCAGGATTATTCCCTGCCTCTTCCATTGCTCTTATTCTTCTTTTGACAGTCCTTTCAGGATTCCAAAGTGCTGATACAAATGGCTGCTTCCCTAGGTAAGCACACTTAAAGCCTTCTGTCTGCACCCAATTTACCCAATTTATCTAATCAGCATCTTCTCTTGTTCCTGAACATTGGGAACTCTTTGTTCTTCTGTTAGGATATAAGAAACATGAGAATGCAAAGAAAAAAATAATCACCATAAGAGTAGCTAAACACTGGAAGAAGGGCCCACATAGATGGTGGAAGCTCCTTCTGTAGGGATGTCTAGCCCTTCAACAAACCCTAAATCAGGCTCTGAGTTGCCTCACTCAAATTTGAAGCTAGCCTTGCTTTGAGCAATGGGGTGGGACTAGACATTTCCAGGAGCCCTTTCAAACTGATTTTTCCATGATTGATTTCTTATCTGAGGGTGGTTATTTTTTTCCATTTACTATTGAAATGAAGATTAGGTCATTCAATCTGAGCACTTGTAGAATTTTGGCTATGAAAGCTAGGAAGCCCTGAACTGAGTCAAAGAAGAAATTCAGGCCTCAAACACCTCCTCATATATTTAGAGGTTGTCTTTTGAGACCTACATCCCTGTACAAATATTTTGTAAAGTGGGTGGAAAATACTGCCAAACCAGATGAGGACACATCTTAAACCTGCATATGTAGTTCTTGAGCATGAACTGAGCTGGTGTTGCCTTAGCACAGCATAAATTCAACTGTTTGCTGTTTGGAAAGGGAAAGAGGAGACACCAAAGACCACTACTGTGTCAGGGTTTGCCTGCATGCCCTTACAGCAACAGAGTCACTCGGTTAAACCAGATAAAACTGATTGATAAAAGGTAAAAAGAGAGACTTTTCCATCTAAAACTCGGGGTTCCCAGGCACAGAAGTTGTTAGATTCCCTACTATCTTTGGAAATCTCTAAATGGGTTTTGCAAGATAGTAAAATGTAGTGGAATTAAGGTTATGAAATACATAACTCTGTGGACCAAATCCTGTAGGTTTCTGAACCCTTTAGACATTTTTCCAATCAATAAGTGCCTCAAACCAACTAGTACTCTCAGAATAGGATGTTTGTTAGGTTTTGTTCTCTAGTGAACTGACAGTGGTGCCCACTTTGGTCCATTTTGTCTCCCTTTATGTAAAAGTCAAATGATTAGAGTATTCAGCACAGAACCAGGGAGGTTCAGTATCCATTTCTTCTGCACCTTAAAGATTTGGAAGTTACCAGCCAGTCAGCCTTGCTAAGAAAAGGCTTACTCCCCATCCTTCCAAAGAACAAAAAACCCACAGAAATGAGGACATAATTGTGGTATTGTGGCTACAGGACACAACTGGGGAGACTGAAAAATTGATTCTGCTTCTAATTCCCAAATACTACTTCTATGTTTTAATACTTATGCTTTTCTAGTAACAGTTGTTAGGTAAAAGTCTATGAGAGTAGTAAGAATATTATACAATTCAGAATGCAAATAAAACATATGATTATACTTTGCTTAGTCTGTAGGCTGCTTGAAAGGCATAAATTAAAAGCTAAGTGAAGACTGGAGATGAGACATTAAGATTCTGTTTCAGTTCTTCCCAAGATTTTTATTAAAAAATTACTTGAAATAAATGAGGATCAGAAAAATTAATTTGCATATGAAATGAGGTCTGCTTGGAATTCTCTGATATTTGATCTGCTGATGAGATAGTTTATTACAAAACCAAACAAAACCTCCAAAACCCACCAAACCCAAGATTTACAGAAAGCAAAAGGAGTCTAGTTTTGTTACCTCAACTGATACTCTTGGGGAAAAAAAATCTAAGACAAATAAATTTTTTTGCAGAACTGTAGACAGTTGTGACTACAATAAAACAGTAATAATGAAGTTTTCAATTGCTATACCTGGAAAATTTCAACTGATTACTTTGGTGAAAAAATAAATGAAAGAGCTAAAAAACTGGATGAATTTCTCAGTATCAAAAATGTCATAACCTTTTAGGATTTTTCTAATGTCAGAGAAACTTGTACAGTTTCAGGAATTGGAAGAGACTTTCTATATTTTTTATTTTAAAGATATGATTCTAGTAAACATTACTAAATCTTGAGAATAAGCAGAAGCAAATCAAGCAATTTGACTATGGGGTAAAGCAATGTAGGAAAAAAGGTAAGATGTAGATATCTGAGTAACAGAGCAGGAAGTTGCTAACTTTCATCCTTACTCTACTTGGGATAATTGGACAAAGTAAAGCCATTATTTTCAAAAACAATCTGAAATTTTGGATGCCTCTGTTTCAAGTGATTCTTAATTAAAATACTATTTTCAGAGTTAAATATCTACCTCTTGTTAGTGTTTGAATCATCTTGGACTTTGATCTTGCATATCTAAACTCTAGATGACAGACATCAGAAATATGAAGAAATCCGAATATTTTTTAATGTTTGATCCATGTCCTTTCTTAGAGTGCTTAAACGTCCAGAGAGCTCTTGGCCATACTCCCACTGAGCTCACTGGCAACACTCATAGTGACTTACATTCACACATTGATTTGTACATGGCATAGAGACAGAGTAGAATTTAATTTGCCTTTTTATAATGTTTGGGAAAATAAAATTGCTTTCCCTAAATGTGCTAATTGTGTACAAAGTGAACATACACATACTAAAAAAACCAACCCAAACATCCCCCCCTCCCCCCTCCCCTCCATGGCTTATTTCATTGTTAGATTACATTTTCCACTCTGTGATAGTGTCAGACCAGGACACCTGGTGTTGCTTCGGTGATGATGGATTGGTGATACTGTTCCCTGAAGAACAGCTCATGGCATTCTTTGTTATTTTCCTTTCTATTTCAGATATTTTATTAAGCACAAAGCTCGGTTTTCCAGTGCATGCTACCATTTGATTAAAAGCAAATGATTGTCTAAGTCAAGTTTGTCTGGTCACGAGCCTTTTCCTATGCCCATTCGAAAGCAGGTGTGTCAAACTGTGACCCTTCCTCATCCCTGACATGTTTAGATTGGCAAGGTCACAAAGAGAGATGTAAATTGTTTGGTTTGAATAAAAACAATAAGAACATTTAAATCCCAAGCAGATCATGACCCAGTGACACAGCAATGGAAATATCTCAAAGTGCTGCCCACATTTTTCAAATGAGACACTGTTACAGTATTGATTTATGGGCAGTGATATTTTAACAAAAGAGAAGCTTGAAAAAATCTGCATCTGGCATTGGTTAGAGGATGTCTGGAGGCAGCTGGGACTGATCCAAGCCCTAGCTACACCTACCCTAGTAAACTACTTGTGTCCTAAGTCACCATTTGGTATTCTGTCTGACTGGCACAGAACAGCCCATGTAACTTTTCTTGCTCTCTGAAGGGGGACTATGGTTACTGAGACTAATTTCTGTCCTCTTCTACGTCCTATGGGAAATGCTAGAAATCCCAGAGCAAAACTATGCTGGCAAAACTATGCTGGTCCAAAGAATACAGCAATACATACAGTCTGCATCTGGTACCCATTAATGTTCACCCATTCTGTTTAATGTATTAGCAAAGTAGCTATAGCCTTGGAGTGTTTCTTTCTGCATCCAAAAAAATCCACTTTCCTCAGCCCAGACTCATTACAAGTAGTAGACACTTAACTGAGTGATTTAATGTAAACCAGGAGCTGAAATGGCCCCATTTTCCCCCATGAAGAGAGATGGACTCCATCATATACAAAGTAGCTAGACAACACTGTTTTCTGTTGAGATACCTGTCTCTTCAGAATAAATGGGAGATTTAGACTGACAGTTCCCTGATGTGAGCACCTCTGGCTAGTGTCTGCAGTTGGCCAGGATGAATCTGGGACTCAGTGCTTCCTTTCTTTCCCATAGGAGCTGGGGAATGTCTTGACTTGGTGAAGTTTGATGCTCAGGAAGTCATGGTCCAGTATCTTTTAAGTGCTCAAAAACAGTTTAAGAAGGTGTGGTCTTTGGAAGTACTCACAATTCAACATTTCTACTATCAGACTCAATTTTAAAGTATACATTTTTAATCTAGAAGTAAGAAAAATTCAGACACCATCCAGAAAGGCACCAAGATCAATCTAGCTTCAGACATGCAAAAAACCAATTGACTCCTGACTTAGTAACTGGAGTTTATTATCAACATGGCACAAAATACATAGTAAAAGCTGAAAGCAAGCTAAAAATTACATTTACATGACTCTTGCTACAGAGGCACAATTTTCAGCAAGCCTCCGGATTTGCATGGAAAGCTACCTCCATCTGACCCACTCTGAAGTGCATAGCCCAGTCGTTTTTTGCAATTACAAACACCTAGCTTGCCATCAGCAACAGAAAAATGATTAATGCCACTGTTCACATTTGGGCAAATAACTTTTGTCCTGGAGTTTGAATGAACAAAAAGGAGCATGCCTATAATAGCACAAAGCTAACAATAACTTCTTGACTTTTTGTTTTACTTTTCCTTGTTTTAGCAATTATTTTCGTTCTTCTAGTTCAAGTGGCCCATGTCTTTCAGGACCAATCAGTGATGGAGAAAAGAGATATATGTCTGATAGTCTGACAGGAAAATACTGATAATAACAACACCAATACAATCACTGCTCATGCTGGAGTCCACTGCTTTTTATCTTCTAGGTGGATGGAGAGACACAGGGCAAGGCTAAGTGCCTTTTCCAACGAGAAAAGTGTCTGGACTGTCAGAGCCCTCTCTTAGCTGCAGGGAGGGAAGATTAAACCTCTTCAGTGCCCTGCTCACAATGTGACTTTGGTTTAGAGAAGAGGGCATGCAGGAGCAGGACTAAGCGATGCTTGATACTTTGCCTTGGAAAAGTGGAGCAAGCACTGGAGTAGCCTACTCTTATTTTAGTGCTCTGCAGACTCCCTGTGTGATAGCTCATTCCTTTCTTGTCCTTCTGCCTTGCATCCAGTCAGCAGACAGTGGGGAAATACAAGACTGCATCAAGCAACAAGGTATTTTGAAATGGAATGAAAAATAATAGTATTGAGATTTTAATTCATTTTATGATCTTAGAAATATACACCACCCTTCTATACTCAGAAGGTCCTTTTTATTACAAAAAGAAAAGAGGTGAAAGTAATTCTAGAAATTAGGACTGCAGGAAGTAGAAGATACTGTGAGATTGGCAGTTAATCACTGCACTTGTTAAATTTTAGCCCACGTTTCAGCTTTGTTACCTATCACACGTGGAGAAAACCACCTGTAGTTCAGCCATAGGCACGAAGGCAGATACAAAGCCCAAGAACTTGTACCTCTCTCTGACTTGTGGAAATTAAGACCCTAGTTCTTCTGCAGTGAAGTCTAGGGATGACGTCTGGTACCCATTAGTCTCCCAAATGAATTTAAATTTTCATGGATTTCAGACCTCAGTTTTCTTCAGTGAGCAATAAGAGTATCCCTCCATAAGCCCTGCTGACATAGCTCTGGGTCTTCTAAACCCTCCAAGCTGAGATCTCCCATTCACAGTATCCTTTTGTAATTTTCTGTGGGGGTTTTGGCAAATCTCTTCAATCAAGATGAAAACTCCAACACTGAGTTTGGTTATTGTGAAATTATTGGTACAAACACAAGGTTTAGTCTATTATATTACCACTGGATAGAAGAGAAATTATTGTTAGAAAGAATCCGGCACTACCTGTACTTTCCAAACACATTGTGTGTGGACATTAATTCCATTTCATTTCAATAGCAAATCCAGTATTGTCCCTGTTTTATCTCTTTAGAGGGTTTCGGAAAAAAACCAATAATTCTTTTTCTCACAGACTTTCTTCCTCGCTCTTCCACCTGGGACCTTATCTGTGCCAGACATTTTCTCATGCTTGAAACAAACTCTCCATTCCTCTGGCTGACATGCTGCCTTAAACCTCCCTGACACTTGTTTTGCATATAGCTTTCCCATGCTATTTGCTCTCAGTAGATGCTTTGCTGCCAGAAGGGCCAGGGTTCTGGGCCACCCACTGAAATAACAAGCTAAAGGAAAAAACAAAAGAGAATAAAAGAAAACAATAGGAAAGAACAACAAACTCACAATTTACAAATAGCTGAACTTTTCACCAGTTTCATTCTGTACTCCCATCTGTTAATATGGGAGCTTCTCCTATCTGAGAGGAGAGATCCCTGTAGGGACAGTTTGCTTCCACAGCCCTGACAACCTCGGGAGGATACTAAAGAATACATTCCAAAAAGATAATTTAGTGAGCTGTCTCCTGCAAAGAGCAGATGACACATTTCACTCCTAGGGTACTCACCTCTCCTGGGCCCAATCCTTTGTTGTGTCTGCAGTGAAATAAGGGTCAAATTGTTTGGTGTTTACCCACAAGTTTTTGGCTCACTCAAAGTACAGCCCACAGAAAAGACTGAGGAAGCTGGGAGCTCTACCCAAGGATGGTCACTTTCCTGGAGTCCAAAAGGGTGCACATTACTCTAAAACAACACAAAAAACCAACCCCCCAAAAAAGAGAGGGAAAGAATGAAACTTATATACAAGCAATTCCATCTTTGACCCATTCATCAAAACAGCATAATAATAATCATTAAGAAGATTGCCTGGATAAAATTATTTTTTTCCCCCCAAGATAAAGGTAGGTCTATTGTGTCTTGAAATGCCACTGCCAAATGCAAAATATCAAATGCTGTCTATGAAAAATCAGCAGACTGAGAAGCATCAACAATTTTTATTTTCACACGTTTAGGCAGATAATGTTACTTGGAAGAATGTAGGCTGAACTTGCAAACAATTTCCATCCCTGGTTTCTTTTTGGTTGGTTGTTTTAGCTTTTGTTTGTTGTTTTGTTTGTTTGATTGGTTGGTTGTTTCCTTGTGGTTTGTTGTTTGTTTGTTTGGTTTTTTTTTTTAATAAAGTACCCAGGTAACCCCTTTTTCTTCTCTCTAAGAAGGAGGAACATGACTTTCACCTTGATCATACAGACAAGGGGCTGATGTAGGGGCTGACCTGCCAGGAAAATCAAAAAGTTGTACCTCATGGCCTCAGGGATGTACCAAACCAAGCTCATTTAGATAGAAGCACCTGCATCACCTTTAAAATAGCAGTGGAGGCCAGCCAAATACTATGGGTTTAACTCAGCTCCTCATCAGTGCTGGGCCCAGGTTAAACTGGTTTCCTTCCTGATGTTCTTATAAGGCCAAGATTCTCCTGGTTTTAAGAACACCTTAGGTTTGTCTCCATGAACAATTTTTGTCTTTCAGTAAATTGCTGACATCCCTAGAAAGAGCCTCTGGGCAGAGATGGCACCTTCCTATGTGTCAGCAAAAGCCATGCTCATCTATTTTGCACTGCTCTCTCTGAGGACTAACTCTGGTTTTGGAACATTTTGTTGTTCTTTGATTTCATTCTTGATTGCAAAGCATGCTTACACAAAACCATATCTTAGGGTCTGGAGTGTTTATCCACTCTCCTGAAGTCCTAATTGCTTGTTAGTCACCTCCTAATTGATTGCTGTAGAAGAGTGATTAGGTAGGTTCAGGCAGAGGATAATGACTTTGGGTGGGATGTATGCTGGGAAGTCTGAGTAATATTAGGCATTCATGTAAATCGCTCTTTTAATATAGAGGGGTTAGGTCAGGGCCAGCCTGGGGGAAAGTGTGGAGAAGGGTTTTCTGTTGGCTGTGCAACTGCATGTGCTTGCTGCCAGGTCTAGGAGTAATACAAAACCTTCGGTGATGTCCTGCTTGTGTGGAGAGCATCCTTCAATTTTATTTTTTTTTTAACACTGTCTGTATCAGTGACTGTGTTTGCCTTTTGCCTTTTTCCAAGGCACAAAAAGGAAGGAATATCCTCCTTTCCCCATGGAGTATGGGGATTTAGGTATTGAGTTACCAAGACAAGAGGAGAAGAAAATGGCTACTGACACCACTGCAGGGAGAGAAGCCATTTCAAACTCTGACACAGCTTGAACTGCTCATTGTATATAAAGCCTTGAGCTGGTGTGAAGGACTGCATGGATACAGCACACATCGATGCTTGCTGAGAGCTCTGCCTAGATGAGCTGTTCACCTTTCCTACTGCATCCCCATGGCTGGGCTGGGGACAGTAGGCTGGCGCCCCAAGAAGTGGGAGTCTGATCCATTGTGCACACAGCTGTAACACCTTAAGCAGTGTATATCACTGTGTGGGCTATCGGTGCCCTGGTGCTGGCTGGGGCTGTAGGGCAGCTGTATGGGGAGAGGTCGTGGCTGCCCCAGTCTCAGCCAGCTCCAAGGGCCCCACAGCCTGAGAACAGGCTTAAACCTAACACCAATTGCAGTCATCATATCACAACAGGCTTGTGAACCTTGTGAATCTGTTGATTTTTTTCTGAAGGTGTGGATGGGGAAAGGGGAATCGTATGAAGGTGTTATTTTAATGTTTGCTTTTTTGGAATGACAATAAATTTAATTAAGTTTCCTGAAGTTAGGTCTCATTTGTCCATGTTGGTAACTGATAAGAGATCTCCCTGTCTTTATAGTATGCATGAGCTTCTCATCCTATTTTCTCCCTTGTCCCCCTGAGGAGGGGGAGTGTCAGAGCATCTGTGTGCGTCTGGCTGCTGCCCAAGGTCAACCCATCACAGTTGCGGTTTCTCTCTTGTAAAGTCAACCCAACTATGATTGGACATGAGACTGTTTCTGTGTGAGCTCTTGTGTGGCTTCCAGCCAGTCACATACTCCAAATTCATAGTACAGCCATTATGGTGTATAGACATGGCCTTGACAAACAAAACTATCTTTTTAGGTTAATTAGCAAAACTGGAAGAGTGAAGAAAAAGTAACCCAGGCAACTTTGAAGGTACACCTACTTTCTTGAGGTCCAAGGGTCTGAGTATCTCTAAGCTTGTTCTCTTTTTCTGTCAGAGTCAACTGTCTCTGGTGGGTGACCCAGGCAAGGTTAAGAGAGTACTATAGCAGGGATGGATTGCTTTTTTTTTTTTTTTTTTTATATATTTCACTTGTGAAGAAAGTTAGATAAACTTAAAATTATTTAGCTTCTATTTAGCTGAAGTTGAGCGTGATAAATCTGACCCTTAACCCCTGCCATAATAAGGATAATAAGGTAGACATTTTGGCTGGAGTGGAGGGCTATACCAGTATGAGGTATTACATGTAGGCAGTACAGGTGCACTTTCAAAGCCTTAAGTTAGCTGCCAGCTACGTACAGGGATCCACAGAAGTATATTCCATAGGTATCAGAACTCCTGAAAAAAGTGACCCACTGCTGTGCACTGGACCTGGATACAGCACCTAGTTTTAAAATAGGGCCTCCCTGGAGGCCTCTGGAGTCTTTAAGAGCCTTAAAGATGTCTGAATGATTTGTAAAAAATATTCATCCAGGTGAGACATTAAATCTTACAGAAGGTAACGGGGAAACTCATTTGAATGCTATAATAGCTCTCCCTTGACACCTCTTCGTCTTTTGAGGTCTAGATACCACTGTAAATCTTGTCTGATAGGCTTACAGCTGTACAGGGAGTTAGGTGCAATAGTGCTTCACCAGCAGCTAAAAATAGAGTGCATCTTTATCTTTTCCACCTCCTCTGAATTACTGTATATCTCATCTATTTGAATTTGAAGAAGACCCTGCCATTTGTGTTGTTCTTGTACTGAATCACAGAATCACAAGGTTGGAAAAGACCTTTGAGATCACTGAGTCCAACCAACTGGTTTAATACAAAGTCAGTCCCCAAAAGTTGATTCCTCCATAGAAAATCGCAGCCTGAGCCTTGGTAGCCAGGCACTCCAAGCAGACCAAAAAAGTGTCCATTTCCTGCATCTAGTGGCACAGAGAAGAATAACGGGTATATCAGTCTCCCAGGTTGCATAACCAGATGTCAATGTACAGCTGGGAAAATCCAAGATAAGTGAGCATACATGTTGTTGCCAGTGGCCACTGCTTCGTTTCCAGTCTGTGAATATGTTAGCATATCGTCAGCACCATCAAGAAGTTAATTCATGGCTACTGACAACAGATGCTGAGGCGTCATCTGCTCCCCTGAAACCTGTTTATTTCTCACCCAAGGTAAAGCCTGTGGTGTGCAAAGAGGAAAACTCATGAGATCACAGCTCTCAATAGGCATGGTTTAAGGCAAAAGATCCCCGATTAGGGAGTGCTCAGCTCCTGCTAGCACACCATGGTTTCTCTAGGCCTTCCTATGTTGTTTTTTGTCACAGGAATCATTTTAGCACCTGCTAAAGGTGCTAAAGAAGGTTCATTGGTGGACCTTGCTTAACAAAGCTTCATCACAACCCACTGAGCTAAGCAGTATTACATTTTGCAAAGACAGAAGAAGAGCTTTGGATCAGGAGCATCATAAAGTCACCCAGTCTGTGTGACCTCCAGTCTGTGCAACACCCATGGAAGGCACAGGAGTGAGGCAGTGACCAGGTTTAGCTTGGTATCTGTTTCTGAATTTCTGGGGTGAGAAGAAGGACTTCTTCATCTGGGCAAGATTACTCCAGGTTCTTTGAGCAGAGAGAAGTTGAAACCTGCACTTCGTTCCTCACCCATGGAGATCTGTACCTTGTCATAGGTTCCTGCCTCCAGAGTCTTCCTCCATGAGACAAGCACCATGCTCCTGATGGCAGGTCAGTGCCGCGCAAGGGAGGTACTGAGAGGAGCCTGTCCTCTTCCTGTACTGCCAGCAGCACATCCTAGCTGCGTCAGCTGAAGGCATGTGGCCATGTGTGCCACCTCACCCTTGGCAGCTTGTAGAAGTTTTCTATTTTTGGCCACTGGCTCCAGCTGTTCCCCTTCCAGATCCATTACACCTTTAACCCAGTACTGAGCAAAAGGATAGGAAAGGATTAGCAAGGTTTGCTTACCACAAGGACAGCTCCTTGATACCCATGGTTGCTTTTAAAAAGTGATACGTAATTGCTCAATGACACTCCCTGTGCATCTCATAACAGTCTTTTCTTAGTCCTCATTTCTCCTCAGTTTAAATAGCCTGGATATGATCTTTTCCCTTCAGTCTTTCCTCTCTGTGTGCCAGTATTGAGTTCACCACTTCTGTTTGCACCACCACGGGCTACCACTGTAGGAAAATAGGACCTGTAGGCAGGACTTCGCTCATGTATAGCTGTATCTATTGTCTTGTGGAAACCACCCACATTTGTTCTTAAAAAAAGGCAATAAATACCAATGCCTAATTAATTTTGAAATCCTGAGGTGGCACATACCTACCATCCACGTACTGGTCTTGGGCAAACTTCTGCAGATCCAGAGCCATGAGTTGAACTTATACAGTTATTCACTTACATGTGAAACAACAAACAGAGCAGATGAGCACCATGTCCTGCCATAAATTGGCAGAAAGCAGTTAAGTCCAGCTGGAACCAGTTCTATTAACTGAAAGAAAAACAGATTAGGGCAAAGCTGGGTGGTCCTCTGAGTGCTTACTAGGACTTTTTATTGTTTTGTCCCATTTCCCATTGTCTAATGCAGTTTTACATTAAAGTAGCCAAACTTTCTGGGAGTAGTGAAGTGTGAGGTTAAAAGATATTGACCGCTACAGCTTTTTCAGGACCACTGTGCTTCTGCATTTTAGCTGGGCTTTTCCCTGACCTGACTATTTAAGAACAAGTCAGAAACAGGTATTATGACTGGTTTCATTGTGAACACTTGTGCACTTAGGGCTAGAGAGCTCTGCTGCTGTCTGGGAGATTGGGGGAACCAGGTAAGTGAAGAACCATTACCTGAAAATCAGGAAAAGCTGTAGTCTGTGATTCTTGACCTATGATGCAGGCAGATGCTAGTGGTTTATTTTCCTGGTTGTTCATTTTCTTCTGGTAGCAAAGGAAAGTAGAACTTTAAATGTCAAGGCTGATTAGGTAACTCTGAGTAATTGAAGGAAGTGCTATTGTGTTTAAGATCCTGGGAAAGTAAATATGAAAAAAAGGAGGGGCAAAGTCATCCTTAGCTGTAAGGAGAATAGATTATTCATGTTGGAGTTTTGTAAATGGTCCTAGGTAAGTGTCTGGGGGGAGATCATCTGCTCTCATTATATCCTGGTGGGGAGGCTGGGAAGTGATGGTCAGTGGAGCCATAACACAGGAGAAATCTGCACAGACCAGTTCACAAACCCACTATTTAATCCTGTGTTTTGCAACAGTTGTAGATCTCCCTACCATGATATGCTAAGGTTCCTTACCTACTCTTTATTAATACTTGTTTTGGGGTCTCAGCTGCATTTCCCAACTACTAAAAACTGTTTTGTCAAAAGAGGATTCACTCTGTACACAAATTTAGTAGATTTCTTCATTTGTCGCTCATACCCTAGAAACTCCATATGTTATACATACTCTACTTTTGAATGCTCTTTCTAGGAGCCATGGCCACTGAATAATTTGTCAAACTCTTCTGTAAGAACTGTCACCATTGAACTCTGCTTTGTGGGGAGAAAGATAGCAAAATGAAACTGAAATTCGTGTGTCCCATGTGAGCAACAACTCTTTGATGCATTAGCAATTCACGGATGCAGCAAAGGATATTAAAAACTGCAGAACTTTCCCATGAGACTTTTTTGAGGGTAGCTGTTGGCAGGATATACTTTTCCCTTATGAAATCTAGTACACTGCCTTGCTTTTCATGTTTCTTCATTGTGCTTAGATAAGCAAGAGGCATTGAATTAGAATTTGAGCTCTATTCCTACCCAGATGGAAGCTAAGCACCATGCAGTCGCTCACTCGCTCCTTCCCGCCAGGATGGGGAGAAAATTGGAAGAATAAAAGTCAGAAAACTAGTGGGTTGAGATAAAGACAGTTTAATAGGTAAGGCAAAAGCTGCACACACAAGCAAAGCAAACCAAGGAATTAATTGGTTCCCATTTCCCATGGGCAGGCAGGCGTTCAGCCATCTCCAGGAAAGCAGGGCTCCATCGCATGTAACGGTGACTTGGGAAGACAAACACCATCACTTCAAACATGACCCGTTTTCCTTCTTCCCCCAGTTTTATGTGCTGAGTATGTGGTATGAAATATCCCTCTGTCCAGTTGGGGTCAGCTGTCCCGGCTGTTTCTCCTACTAACTTCTTGTGCATTCCCAGCTTACTCACTGGTGGGGTGGTATGAGAAGCAGAAAAGGCCTTGGCTCAGTGTAAGCCTTGCTCAGCAGGAACAAAAACATCCCACTGTTATCAACAGTATTTTGAGTACAAATCCAAATCATAGCCCCATATCAGCTATTATGAAGAACATTAACTCTATCCCAGCCAAAACCAGCACACTACCACATATCCTAGAAACAAATTCTGCCTTTTCCAAGCTGTTCATTATTTTTTCTTCCTGGATATTTACCTCTTGGATCTAAGATAGTTTTGTTACTGTAGGTAAGGTAATGCAACGTGGAGTTGTTCCCTACCTCTTGTAAATTCCTTCTTTCCTTAACAAGAATCAAGTGTACGTTTGTGTGTGTGGGCAAAGCACAGACTGCAATCAACATTTTTTACAATACCTGGTGTTAATTAAGCTGCTATTATTGGTAGCAGATATCTTTTCATACAACCTATTCAGTTTCTAACTAAGCTCACTCACACACAGTTACCCAGTTGGAGCAGGAGCTCGGAAAACAAGCCCAGACGCTCAATCAGAGGTAGAGTTGGCTTCACTCTTATAGTCTTTATGTAGATGTAGCTGCCACCTCCTCTTGGACGTGGCTCAAGTTATAAACCTGTGGTTGAGACTAGTGTGCACTCATGTCCTTGTCCAGATTCAACAGACTTTTGGTGTTGTGAATTCATCAGTTCTTGCAAATTCAACAGAAGATTCCTAATGTCCAGGGCCTCTCAGTCCATCACCGACTTTCATACAAAAGTCTTCTATGTATTTTGTTTTCTTCTTTCTGGCTTGTTTTTTCTGGTTATTATTTTCCATCCATGCCTACAGAAAACTACAAGATTTGTTCTTTGAAACAGACAGAGCCTTTATGACCTCTTTTCCCTTTGCCATGTAATATTACTCGCTTTAGGCCATTGCACTGAGTGCATGTGTACAATTTGATGTTGTACCTCACCTGGTCTAAAGTCAAGTTGCTGCCAGAGAGTCAGATTTCCCACCTTGTCTCCTGTGCCAAAGTTTGTCCCCAGGGTGATCTTGATCCCTTTGTTGACCTGAAGGGAATTGAAAACTTTTTTAAAAACTAAGTATTTTTTCTTGGAAACCAATGACATGTCACAATCAGCAGATTGAAGGCAACAAGGACTCTGGGCTTTCACAGCTGGGATGCATGGGGGAAGGAGTGCCACAGTGTTGGTGACAATTGGATCACATTAAGCCTAATGTTTAATTTCTCCCCAAAACCTAGATGACAGTTCTTGAGGTTTTTCACAGCACTACATCAAATGATTGTGTTCATCAAAACCTTCTGCAAAGTGGTCTTTTTATACATTCCTTCAACTATGCATTCATGGATTTTTAAAGCTCTGTGGATGTGACTGAGCACTTCAAGAGAGTAGATTCTCTCACAGATGTTCAATGTGTTCATCAAAGCTACAAGCAAGTTGCTTCACTATTAACAAGGTAATAGCATTATGGCTTCACTAATTTCTGGAGAGATCAACTTGATTTTTACATTTGAAAGAGAGATGAAACGAGCCTCCAAAAAGCAAATGTAAAACATAGAAGATGAGGATGAAAAAATTCTGCCACTATGCAGTCTGACAGCCTCCATAAAGTCAGAGATGACTGAGCTTTTAATGGTCATTTTACAATTAACCACTCAGATGGGACTGTTAAATTCCAAACTGAATATGTGTAATTCTGATGGAAAATCAGAAAGTGAGGGGAAAATTTAACAATTACCCTTTTTTTTTATGCCAACAGTGCTTCAAGCAGAATCCTGGAGAGATAATTTTTCAGCAGAAAGAAAAGATTTTTACTGTTTCCAGGCATTTATTCTAACCCTGAGTACTCTGTTGCTCATACTCTGTTTTAAGTATGTTCCAAATAGGGATCAGTGCAGTAGAGTAGTTCACATCTCTGGAGTATTCAGGTACCTCTCTGCAGTCTTAAGCTCCTGTTTTTGGAGGGTACACCACAGTGTGGAGGAGCTCAGATGACCTCAGAGCACTGTGGTAGCCATCAAGACAAATTATTTCCTAATTCTGATGCAAGAGGATCAGAATACATATCTGAAGGCCAGTTTGGTACAGACTGATAGCAAATGTTCGTTTGTATGAGCAGAGACAAAGGGCACAACTCAATTACTGAAATCCAAAAGAAAGGTGGTGTGTAAAGAGGAGGGACCCACACAAGACTCCTTCCTGGCTCTATTGCAGCTCTTCTGCGGATCACAGGTCATCTCAGATGCCCAGATCCCAGACATCTCTCTACTGTACCGTGGACAGGTGTTAATAGCTCAAAAGGACTAGAAAAGCAAAAGCACAATCTTGACTCATTTGTCTTCTGACTAACGGAGCAATGGAGACACTTAAAACTTTCTTTGTCTGAATTTTTTAGATTATTTTCTTTGTTTCTCTGCTAAAAGCATAGCTTGAAGTAATTTTGGTAGCAGCTGTGATCTTGCAGCATTTGGGAAAATTAAACCTTGGGGTCTGCTGTTTGACACCTTCCCAGTAAAAGTGATGCTCAGAGAACAATGACTTCTGAGATGATCTTGTCCAGCATCACTTGAAATCTATAGCTTGAGCATGGGGAAGATCCAGTTCTTCAGTTCAACCTGTAATCCTATTAAAACTGCTTTTCTGTTGCAACATGCAAAGGAAATTCTTGAAATAAATTGAACAAATTGGTCTCCTGCATGTGCTTGGTTCCATCCAAGAATAAGTAAGCAAAATAATAGATGATCATGTATTTAAATATGGTATTGTGATACTTATACACACATCACCATTCCCAGGACCATATTGACTGTGATGTTTACTCATTTCTGAGTGCTTTATTTTGTACCCTCAAACATGCATTAGTCTGCATTGCACCTATTTCTGTGCAGACAAGGAAAGTTATGTTATCCTTGTCTAATTGCCTCTGCCTTAAGGACTGGTACGTATAAACTATATCAAGGGAAAATTTATGTCTGTCAGAAAAAGTCTATAGATAGTTCAGGGCATAGACTTCTTGAGCTTGTTGATCCAATACTCCAAATGAGATACAGATATTAATGCTTAAGCAAAGGTTATGTTGAGATGTATGAGAAATGACTGTGTTTTCATTCCTAATTTAGAAACATGAATTGCTAAAAACCTTTGGGCCTGGTTTCCAGTTTTACTTTTTCTGTCTGCCCCACAGTCGCGAGTTTCTGTTAATGCACAATTTTATGTATTTTTGAGAGGATGCTACTATATGAAAATGGATCTATAAAAAATGTACATAAGCATACAAGTCAATATAGGAAAGAGCAAAAATAGCACAGCTTCGCCTCTCTGTGTCACTAAATTTCAGGAAGTTTAGTAGAGGTGATTTAACTGTGCTACTTTCTATAGAAAATGTCAATAAATACTGAGGCAGCTCTGTGAAAGTGACTCTTCACCATGGCTTGAAGATAGGCACAATTTAATGATGTTTTTCTGATCCTATAGACACCACGCCTATGTAACTAATAGGAAACGTGGCATATGTCGGTAGTGTTGGTTAGGCTGGCTCAAGTCTAACCTTTCAGTGCCATGGCAAAGTGAAAACTCTCAGGCCAGCATTAGGAGACTGCCCCTGACAAATTCCTGGATATCCTGAAGGTGAGCGAGCTCAAGCACATCTCTGCTACAGTCATAGCCAACAATATAAATGGGAATTTAATAGGTCATGGCAGGTATATTTACCATGTTGAACAATACACCTCCTTCATGAGAACAATCTCCTTGCACAGGATTTAAGTTTCTTCTCTCATGAACCTTAATTCTTTCCCACATCCTTTTATTTTCATCACTGAAGAGGTTAAATGAGAGCAAAGCTTTCCCAGGCAGTTATAGCAACAGAAAGAGAAATGCCTCTTGCAGATTACTTGGAATCATAGAATAACAGCAATTTAGGAGAGGGCTGCGTCCTACAAACATAGGCTGAGAGCTGAACTTGTTCAGCCTGAAGACAAGGCTTCAGGGAAACCTTATAGTGGATGGTGTTCCTGCCTTTGACAGGAGGGCTGGAATTAGGTGATATTTGAGGTCCCTTCTAACAAAAAACATTCTTGAATTCTATGAAGTTGGAAAGGACTGTATGTCCCTTCTCATATGTTGACCGCTCAAGCCCATTGTCCACCTTGATGGCCTTCTACTCAACTTGCTGCATTTTTTCAGTGTTTGGGGACTCCAAACTGGGTTCTATCTGGTTTAGTGCCATTACTCTGAGGAACACTATTTGAGATCAGAGGTTTGTAGCAATCTTCCCAGTTTCACTGAAGTGATCATCCTACAGTTAGTTCCCATTATTGATACTCCATCTGGCATCACTGATCATCCAAGTTCCCTCTTCAGGGAATCAAACTGCACTTCACAAAGTGAAAATTCTGAAGTCCATTTTTGCATATTGATACAAAATTAATTCAGTAGATCATAGAACTGGGGTAGATTCCTTAGAAAATGAAAACATCCAGAGATGGTATATTTTACTTTATTCAAATCTTTATCAGATGAGATCTTCGACTTCAGCTGTACACATTCATTCTCTGAACCTTCTCATATCTGTACTCGCTGCTTATACCTTTACTGCAGAGAGGAGCTCACCACTTCGATGTTTTAAACTAATTTTTCTAACAGAGGCAATACATTCTGACTTGTGTTCCAGTGACTTAACAAGAACGTGAACAACAATGGCCAGTGGCAGTGTGGGACCTAAGCAGACAAGGTTGTCAGAACCAAACAAATGAGATTTGTAGTGGGTTTGGTTTTTTCTAAATGACTATTTATTTTCTACTGAAGATAAGAAAATTGCAAGACAGGAAATGTGTTTTGGAAAATAATCATGGCTGCAGGCAAGAAAATATCAGTGAAATATGCATGTACTGAGATTTCTTTCCCAATTTAAGTTTTGATCTGTTTTAAGTGTTAAATTTCCTATTCCTTTAGATCATACATTAGAAAAGAGAGAAAGAGAGGGAAAAAAAGTTTAAAAAAATGGCGCAAACACAGAGGTAATGCCACTAAAACAGTCCTCTGTGCGTATTTTATTTTAAATTCTACTTTAGTATTTCATAATACCTAAAACCATATAGGCTGAAATATTTTGTAAGCATCTAGATTGAATATTCTGGGAAAACTTCAACTAGTACTTAAAAAAATGAGGTCACATGATGTAACTGTAGGCATCTGTATCTAGGTGCCTCGTTAGAACATCTTGCCTTGAATCTGAGTAGCTCTGTAGAGACAAACAAACTCTTTAGTGATGGTTAGTACATGTTTATTAGGCTTTAGCTCTGCAGTACTTGCTGGAATAGATGACTTTTCTGTCTTTGTGTATACAGCCTGAAAGCAGGAGGATTTGCTTCCTAGTGTGAACCACTGAGTTTGATATCTAATGTGAAGTGGTGTGAAAACTCTTATTTGTAAGGATGGGGCTCATCTGGTCTATTGTGAACATCTACACATGGCTTGGTCATCTCTACTGCTTGCAGTCAGTGAGGTGGTACCACCCACTTCACACAAACAGGGGGAGTCTGAAAGTGGACACAGAAATTTTTCTCCAAAAGTTCTCTGTCTTTCCATCGACTAAATTGAGGAATTTATTTTAAAATCAGAGGTAATTTTTTTTATGGTCTACCCAGCTAAATTTAAATGAGGCCATCCTACATATCTGGCATTAAAATCCCCACCTAAGCTTATCAAACTTTCCTTAACTAGTTTACAGACAGGCTTCATTTAATCAGAAATAGAGTTCCCCTGTTATTTTTCAATGGTGATCTTTTCAATATTGAACAAAATCTTTGCTAAATAACATGGACTAACCTTTTCTACTTGCATTGTGAGAACAAGATTTAGAAACTGCAAATCTGTGAATAGCTCAGTGTTAAAGTAACATTCCAGAGTTTGGATACCTAAATGGAGGCATAACATTCATATTTAGATACCTAAGTGTTTTACTGAAGTTCTTAGCAAATTCAGCTTTTTAAGTCTGAACGAAACATGATCAAGCTGCCTAAATGCAGATGTATAATGACAGTTGAGACACACTAGGAAGACATCAGCATGACCCCAGCTCATAGGCCACAAGTTCTATGAGAAATGCTGCTTCCAGATGGATACTGGAAAACAAACCTCCTCAGTCCCAGGATGAGGAACTTACCTTGGCCCATGGAGGCAACACAGAAAGGAGGAAGATTTTCAGATAGGACCTGGAAATCACGTCTACCTCTGTAGATACCCTGCTGCAAGCACCCAAGTCAGAAAACTTTAACCTCAGCTACTGGAGTAATGCGCTTAATGCCTTAATGCAAGGCACTTTGGAGCTCTGTGTGGTCTATTACACTAATGGAGACTGCTGGTAACATTTAATATCTTCAGTAAAACATCCAATCTCTGTGGGATTGCAATTATATATAAAGAGGCTGGAGAATGAACAAACACAGCACACGCTGCAGGCAAGTGAGAGCAACTTAAGTTTGTTAGAGGTAATGGGGAAAAACAGGCTGCAAGTAGAGCAATGCCCTACACTATGATACCAGGAATATCACACTGACCTGTGTTATTTCTTACCACGAAGGCAGGGTCTTGAGATACTTCACCAGGAGGGAAAATTTCATATGGAAGCAGTGCTACTGCCACCACTATAGTATAAAGCAATAATTATTTCACAGCACACAGTCATATTGTGAGATAGTTTAGACTTGGGAATTATGAAGAAAACACTGTATTTGCACTAACTTGTGTGGTTATTAGTTGTTAGCTAGTGACAGAAACTATAAATAATCATAGATTATAAAGAGTTGGACCAGTGGTTGGCTAAGCATCAATAAGCACATCACTGGGGCTTTCTATCACTTTTCATATTACTTGATTTATCCTTGATGGGGATTTGCACAAGGCATTGAAGTTAGTAATAAAATTTAGAGGATAAAAAGAAGTAAAAGTTCAGGCATTTCATCCTTTCTCCTCAATCTACTTCTCCCACTGCCTGATTTCTTACACCTTCAGGTTTCTCTTTCTTTATTCTTCTCCATTTCTTGCCTTCAGCAAGTACATCACGTTACTCTACACAGCATCATCGCTCAGTCCCAGTGGACCCTCCCTTTTCTTTCACCATCCTTGTGAACAACCACAGTTTTATCCGTGTCTTTCCTTCCATTTCTCCCCTTTAGCTTTAGTTTTACTCTTCTGCTAGCATCTTCTTCAGCAGTGCCACTCTAGAAAACAGTTCTTTATGAAAAAGACTGTTATTATATTAGTATTGCCTTTGTAGGACTGAAAGGACTTGCTCAGATATCTTTGCTTGTATTTAAGATTTAAAAAGCTGCTGTCAGTCTTCCATATTGATAAACTATTAATATTGTCCGCACCAAAGTGTTGTCCTATGCTAATCTGCATTTTTTCAGACAATGTCTGGGTAGCTTATGTAGGCCAGGGAGCATTCCCTGTCAGCAATTTGAATGCAAAACCTTCCTCAGGGTCAATAAGTTTAGCTGTATGGATGCAAACCCAGTGCCAAGGAACAACCCTGGTCCTTTTAATTTAATAGTATAGAGGTAACTCTATATTCTAAAGAACAGTCAGGTCAAGGCTCCCCTACAGAAGTCCTTCAATACACAGTGAAAATGGAGAAAGTCTAATAGGAGCTGGACTTCGTAAGCTGAGGTGATAAAGTCGGTGAGAAAGTCTCCTGTGTTCTCTGCCTGAGTTCCTTCCGTATGACTTAGCTGGAGCTATAATGGTTTTACTGCTGAAGTAGATTGCTAGATGGATTCCAGGGAACTTTGAAAGTCTCTGCATAAAAGTCTATTGGTGTCCCTATGCCAGGTCCTCGTAAGTACAGTACAGTTGCAGCCCTTGATTATATATAATTTAACTGAGTTTCGTTTTGTTTTGTTTTGCATCCTTGTTTGTTTTCCATTCAATTTTGAAAGAAAGAAAAGGATAATGACCTTATAATCTGCAAAAAACTTAAAAAAATGACTGCAGACTATATGTCTAAATAGAGGAAGAAAGAAGAGTATACTTGACAATTACACTTGTAGTCATTGATGATTAACCTGCCCACGCAAGGCAGATAACATTCATACCTGGCCACTGGGGACCATGAAATTTCCTTTTGCACCCCACTTTTTCTTCTTCTTTAAGCAGGTCTTGGTCCTGTATCCCATGATCATTTCTTCAGACTTTGAGAGAGTTTGAGAAGTCTTGGTTTCCTATGGTTAAGAAATCCACTTACATCATTTAGTCTAAGATTAACCTAATATTTATAATGCTCTTTAAATGAAACATCTCTGAATACCCCATGCAAACTGTGTAAGATATATGTCAAGATTTTCAAGAGTTAAGTTTGCATTTAGGATATCCAGTCACTGACCAATATTATGCATATTGGGTAATGAATATTTTTTGAAGTCTCAGAATTGGTTTTACAGTAAAATCATTTAGTTTAGGTAAATCTTAAAAAAGCTAAATCTGAAAATCAGTTTTTCTTAACCTGTTAAACATAAATAGTTATGTGTATTATTTATTGCCTCACCAATGCTTCTCCTTTTTGGGAAATAAACATTTAGTTTACGGGTTTTTTTCGTTTAATGGAAACCCATTACTTTATCCCTCACCACTCTCTCAACACTAGTGTGACATCGGATGAGTGTCACTTAGGAGAATGAGTATACCTGACATAAACATGCTTTGACCTTTCCATTATCATCATTTAATGAAGTACATAGACCCTACAGGTCTCAATATCTGCCAGTAAAAGCTGTGACTTTGCTCATTCCCAGGGATGTTTGAATTCTTGAATAGAAACACTGAATAAGCCCAAAGAGTGCAAGCTGTTCTGGACACACTTGACTTAATGTCCCTACAGTAGCCCTACTGCAGGTGTGACATTCAGGTGTGTAGAGCATGTGTGGTCTAACGTGTCCCCAGTGTGTCAGATCCCACTAGTCATGAATTCTACAGTAGATTCCAGCAACAGAAAAGAGGGATCCCTAAATATTCACTCAGATATTAGTCAGTAACAACTAATAATTTTTTTGGGTACTACTAAGTGTAGTAGTACCCAAAAATTATTTCCTGGTGGTCCTGGTTTTAGCCTGTTCCTGCTCTTAAAATATTTATCAAAGACCTTTAAAAATGCTAAGTGTTAAATCTTAATATATAAGTTGCTATAGTGATATTTCCTTTATCTACTACACTAGTGACATATAGAATAGCCCAAGGGAGTAGAGTGATGTCATTTTCTTCTTCAAGGGTCAGGCTGGCTGGTCCTTCTCTCTCGATACCCTCCAGACATTTGTTATGCTGACTGCAGTTGTTTACATATGACATTTTTTTCTTTTGCTGGGGAAAAGTGGGTACTTTGAAGACAGACCGCATATTTTTCTAGATTTTTTTCCCCATACTTACACTCTGTTAGAACTCCCAGGTGTGTCATTTGGGTCTGATGAATTTTATCACTCTATAAGTTATTATTTCTTCTGACATTTCAATATCCAAAAATATTTCCTTTTCCATGCCAGGAAAGAACAAGTTCAAGGTAAGTATTTACTCAGCAGTCTCCTTCATGACACTTGTAGAAAAAAGGCTGCTAACCTTCTCATCAATGTGCTTATATTCCTTCAGAGATCCCTTTAGTCCCTGATGATTCAGTGGAATTATTGATCTCTTGCAGACTTCCTGATTTTCATTTGTTTTCACACCATTAGCTATTTAGTATTTGAAATCCTCCTTGGTCTTCCTAATTTTCTTCTTACTTAATAGCCATTTACTTAATTTATCTTCCTGTTTATTGGCTTCTTTAGGGTCAGATAAGAAAGGATTTTTGTTTGACTCATTTTGCTATTTGGAAGTTTCCATCATGTCAAATAACTTCTGGCCTCCCTTCTGTTCCTCCTTTCCCCTTTTGTTTGTGCCTCCTAATTCCATTACAAACTCGATTTGTAGAATGTTTTTTTCATAACTGACTTTGCCAGTTGCCCCATTTTTAATTGTGGAATATCTTGTCCAATTTTCCAGCATTTTAAAAATTCTTTCTTGTAAAGTTTTGCTCCTTATTTCTCCTTTTGGGACTCTTCCTGTGTCCTTGATTGGAAAGGAACTAGGCTGTGTTGGCAGATAATTTTGAGGCTCAGGTCTCTGATTTATGCTGTCTAAGACAGCGTCCCACATACGTGACTCCTCTCAGCCATATTGCATGCCTTTCTGAGAAAGGACACCATCCAACCCCACATTTGGAGGTTTTTGAGAGAAGGCCTAAGTTCCAGATGCTGCAGTTCACTCACTGTCTGAAGCCTCAGTATAAATTCACTTTCTTCAGTGGTTTAAGCCACATATTTTGGCTACTGGAATATGAACTGGGATGATTTAGTAAGGATTAACCTTCTATAGAGAGATGAGGCATGTAGGTAAGAGATAACATCTGAAATAAATTACTAAAGGTCATGTCTTAAAGTCCTCTCATACCGTCCCTTCTTGAATTATTTTCTATATGCTACCTCAGACAAAGAAGTCTCGTCAGGATGCGTCTTGCAGGTCTGCATATTCCACATGCCCATCTGCTAGCCCACATCTCAAATACACTCATTACCTGTTGCCCCAGCAGTTTGTAACTGTAATGTGGACATCATACATGTTGGGTATTTCACTGGGTGAGTCTGTCTCTTCAGTTTAAGCCACAGCTGCATTTGGCAGAAACTAGAAGATACCATTTCTCAAGACTAATAAAAAAATAAACTCTGACCTCATGGGTCAGTTAAGCAATGCACTGTTCAGCAGGGACTTTTTTGATAGTCTAAATACGATGACATTGCTGTGACAGCCACTAAATTCTTACACTTGTCCTTTCTGGGGCTTGAAAAAGTCAATGTTTTTTTCCTTTCTGTTTTGAAAAGGGAAAAAAAATGTGGTGATAGATTCTCCTTATGGTCATTCAGAATTATATGTTTGCTTATAGTAATTTGTGCAAATTGGAAATCTGCTTTTCTCCTGGGGAAATGAAATTATTCCCAGTGTTCACACATTTCCCTGGGCAGCTGAAACTAATGAACAGTTCAAGTTTCTTGAAAATATGCTGCCAGCTGCATGTGAACTTATCTGTTATTGCTTACAGGTAGTCAATCAGTTGTGAACTGGTGTCACACGAGGTGAAGGTTTGGACTGTAGTAGGTGTGTGTCTGTGCCCTTAGAAAGCTAATGAAAATTGCTGCAGAGAAGACTAACCTTAAGCTAACAGAGCAGTCCCTTTCCACTCAGGCATAGATGGAGCCTGTATCCAGCCTCACCTCTGTATTTGCTTTATGCAGTAATTTTGCCTGGTGTGTGCAGAACATCAGTTCGTTTTGCTGTTACAAATTTCTTGACTCATCTGCTCCTCCCTTTCAGTTTAATTTTATTTTTTCAATCTCACATCATTTATCTCCAAGGTATGTTTCATTACCATAAGTAGAAAATAGTCTCAGTTATGTCATATGTAAAAGAGAAGACAAAAGTTAGTCATGCACGGAACTTTATTATTATAAACTCAACGTGTCTAGAAAGTTGTTAATTTTCAGCCCTCTGTTTCTCATAATTTTTGCACAGACTATGTGGAGAATTTCCAAAAGCAGATAGGAAATGTAATTTGTCAAGTAGTGAAAACAGTAGTGTTTTTTAATAAAGATAATAGCTCTGTTTCATGCAGTTTTATCTGTATGGAGGTAATGTATGATGAACTTAGCAACTTCTCAACATATTTTAAAATCCCATTTTTTTCTGACTAGGAACAATGAGAAGATGTGAAATGTGTCAATTCAATGTATTGTCAGTGACATGAATGTTACAATTTTTATATTGCATATTATTAGCTTTTTAGTTTTGAATTACAGTCTTCCTGATGGTCAAAAAAAACCCCAACCAGAAACAATGTTTTTGTGTGCTAGCTCTAACAATGAAATATGAACATTTTAATTGTATGCTTTCCATGAGGAAGTACCAATAGTTCTGACAATACATTCAGCATATTAGAAAAGCTATTATAAATTATGCATAGTGTAAGTACAATTAAAACATTAGCAAAGGCTTTTTATCACTATTTCAGACTCCTCTTTCCTCACAGTCTCTGCCCTACCCATATAATTTCAAATCTACCCTTGTGATGGGGTATTGATATACTTGGGTTTTTGCTAGGATTTCAGTCACCATTCAACACTACCTCCATTCTCAAAATCCTTACTCAGGTACCACAGATGTTGGCATTGACATGTAGATGGACAAGTGATTCCTAGGAAAAACTGTAGACACAAGGAAGATCTTAAATCCTATCTTTATCTGTGATTCATTAAAATAAGGATACCTTGTTCTGCCTTTCTCAAATAGAGTAGCAAAGACAGAATGCTTTGAAAGGTAAGTGGTAGTTCAGTCATTCTGAACAGTGGTTCCAAGGCCACAAGCATGTGGACTCTCCAGTTGTGGAGATGTGAGGTCCTGACAGTGCCCTGCGTGCGACTTCTGTTGTGGCCCACAGAAACCCGTGAGGATGTAGTAGGGAGAGGTGCATAGGTTTGCTTCCCCCTTCTTTGCTACTCCAGAAGCTTAAGGCTCAACACAGGAGCCTCTGGGTGAGAGTCCATGGCCTATGCTATTCAGATAGTCAGCGTAGCTTATTGAATGATCTTTTAAATGAGCAGAGGAGACTAGTGTCATTTCTATTCCTTGATACATTGACAGATAAAAGGCATTTGTGCATTTCAGTTTGACAAACATCCATCCTTTAAGAATTTATTACTCTGATGCCTTACAATTGCTGCTTGCTATATTAAAAATTATATTTATCCTTATCTTACTCAGGGGAACAGATAGGAATTTGAAATGAGGAAGACCTTATGTATTTGATCCAATAAGACTTACTCTTTTAACCTGCTGCAATGCAGAGATCCTGCCCTCCTAGTCACCAACACCTATAATTGAGAATAACAAAAGCCAGCCTGCTGAACAGGAAGGTTCACCATGGTGTGCTGAGAAGGAGTGTGGAAGAGGATAGTCTGTATCAGGAAGATTCAGCTCTTGGCACACTTCTATCCTCAGCCAACCAGACTCAAAAAGGGAAATATGTTGCATCTTTAAAAGGGAACCTCAACGTATCTTTGTGCCCATAAGAGGATCATAATCAAGATCTTTCATTGTGAGATGAACGTTTTTTGCTCAGGACAGAGCCCAGAGCCACAGATTAGTGATAATAAAATAATAATTAAGAAAAAAAAAAAAAGGAAAAAATATTTTTGAAGGTGTGCTTTATTCTTCTCACATTTCATTTTCACTCCATTTAATTTCCACATGATTTTAGAAAGCACATAAAGAAAGTCATTATAGCCTGAATTTAATTGAAGAGAAATGAAATTATTACTCAGAGAAAGGCATTACACTTTTTCCAGTACTCCACTTGTGCCAGGATTTTTGATAAGTGATGGACTCGGTGTCATGTGTAAATTGCAATGAGAATTAAGTTTTATTTCAAAATGAAAAAAAAAATAAAAAATGACAAAACCAAAAAAATAAACCTTGTATTTGCACATAGACTATTTTTTCATGGTCTATTTATCTAATCTTTGGGAAATTCACATTCTTGGTTAAAAATGCATTTTAAAAGAGAAATAGTGCGGATATTATTTTAACATAAATCAGAATAAGAAAATAACAAAACATTAAATCCTTATATAGAAAAGAAATCCAGGACAGTTATATTTTTCTTCTTTCCAACCCTTCAGTAATAAGCTCAGTAACAGTGGCTAATTTTCATAAAGCTAATATTTCACTTCCTATTTGGCAGGTCTATTCTAATATTGCCTACATATTAGCAAAGATGTTTACATCTCCCGGTGTTTTTCTATAACAGCAAATGTCCCTGCAGAATGCCTCTTCCATAGTAATTTTTCAGCATCTAAACAAAGAAATTGAGGAGTGATCTAAAGCCAAATGAAGTAAATATACATTTGCTTCAGTTGTTCCCTTAGCCAAACCAGCGTGCACTCTCCATGTACCACATACGAGAGCCGTCACTTGCGCGTGTCATTAGCTCTCACTGATGCTCTCAGCTGTCAGACCTGGTCCATGTGTGCTGAAATTTAAACGTGCATCTGTGGATGGGGGACAGAAATGCTCCAGATGTGGCTGTGATGACCACTGTCACCTAAATTTCAGACACTTGTGTTAACACCTGCACTCTGATACAATCTGTCAGAAGGACTGTAAAAGGGTGAAGATATGTGCTGGAGAACTTCTGTGTGCCTCTTACCCTGCCATCCTGCAAAGAGCCACATACATGAAGGACTTAAGTGTGTACCTAGTGCCACTGGAACGAAACAAAATTTACACATAAACTTCAGGTGTTTTGTGGAACTAGGCATGGGAAGCTATTTTTGACTGCCAGTATTTTTTAGTTTACTGCCTTCCCACATGCTTTCCTTTTTCTTGCCTGACTGCTTTCCTTCTTTCTTTCCTCCCTTCCTTCCTTCCATCCATCATCCATCTATCACTGGGAATTCTTGAAGAACACCCAGTAAATATCAAGTACTACAAAATTTATGAGGAGGTTGATGATATATCAGTAATGAGAACATTTTGTAGTCTAAGAAGAAAACAGAGAGAACTTTGAAGCATGAAATTGTAGCAAGGCTGCAAAGTAACTTAGCCGCTCATAAATCATGTCTCTGAGCACATTACACCATAGCAATGGAAGGTGAACTGGGACTGCAACCAGTCTAGCTCTCCCTTTCCCAGTCCCACTCCTGGGAATATTGTAAATACTGAAACTTTTTTTTTAAATATTGAATTCAGAGATTTCTTTGCCAGCCTGTTCTCTGATGAATATTCAGCTATCTTGAACTTGGGTTAAAGAGGGGTGTAGTTTTGGTTGGAATTCTTCAGAAAAATATTGCAATTAATTGAGTTTTGTTAAAATGTTCTAAAGTCCTTCCAACCATGAACTGAAAGTGAGATGCTAAGAGTAAATTGTAAAGCTTTAGGAACACATACTGAATTCAAAGTGCTATTTCTCATTCTTTCATTTTGCTGTGGAAACTTCATAGCTCTATGTAATTTAGTGGAAAACATTAATTTAGGATGGGGAAACCAAAGCAAAGCAAGTTACTCAGCTAGCCCAAGGCCACATGGAACTGGGTGGAAGAATAAAGCAAACCAAACGAACCAAAAAGAAGTCTAGATCTCATCTCCCCATCCTCTGCTGTTGTCACTAGAAAATGATCCCCTGTCCTAAATTTCCTCTCATATGGCTGCACTCTACAGTGAAGACTTTTAAACTTTAATTTTCCTCTGGCTATTTCCACAGAAGTATCACAAAATCACAAGGCTGGAAAAGACCTTTAAGATCGTCAAGTCCAACCATTCCTGTCTTATGCTAAACCATATCCCCAAGTACCTCATCTACCCTTTTTTTAAACATATCCAGGGATGGTGACTCAACCCCTTCCCTGGGCAGCTTGTTCCAGGCCCTGACAACTCTTTCAGTGAATTTTTTTCCTAACATGTAATCTGACCCTGCCCTGGCACAGCTTAGTGCCATTTCCCCTTGTCCTAACTCCTGTCACCTGGCTGAAGAGACCAACACCCACCTCTCTGCAACCTCCTTTCAGGTAGTTGTAGGTGGTGATAAGGTCTCCCCTCAGCCTCCTCTTCTCCACACTAAACATCCCCAGCTCCCTCAGCCGCTATTTTCCAAAGTAATATTAAAATTATTGTTGTTGTCATCATCATTGTTACTACTTCTACTACTACTACTACTACTACTACTACTACTATTATTATTATTATTATTATTATTATTATTATTATTAAAATGCTTATCAGCCCCTGTGTCTTTTTGAAATTATTTTGTGCCATCTGAGAAACCTTATTTGCATAGGAAGATTTGATATCAGGAGGGAACATTCCTTCATAACAGAGGTGCTCAACACACTGGCATGTCCTTTGCTGCGATTGGCGCCATGGTGCTGTGTAGAAGTGTATTTGTAATGCAGCCTTTCCTATTAGCAATTGACCTTTCTTCCTGATCAGACCCTGTGCATTTTTAGCTTTTATATGAAGCGTGGAAAAGAAAAGAATCTTCAAATGTCTTTTTGAGTAGAGAGTTGGAAACTGCCAAAGAGCTCTGCAATGATGAGGAAAGTCTTAAAATTTGTAACAGCAAAGAAAGCTGGCATAGTATAAAGTAGACTTCAGGAGACAATCCAGTGGGGTAAAGAGTATAGAAATGGTAAAGAGACAAGAAAGTTTGGGAAAAAAATTATTAAGAGGAGAAAGTTCCTCAGTCACGAAAAATGACATGCAGAAATTCAGGTATAGAAAATAGCTGAATTAAATTAAGATTTTACAATAAAAGAGACTTTTCCTTGTTTAGAAACTGGCTTGTAATTTATTGCAAGAGTACTACGTGCAGGTGCTATTCTTTATCATGCATCTCAATGTTGTGAAAGTGTGTTGCAAGAATGGGATTTTGAGATTAAATATTTGAACAAAGTATTGTAACTTGTTTTCAGTCAAGAAATCTGCACTGTAGCCTGGACCATAGCCACAGTCAATTTAATCAGGATTCACTGAGGTTCAGCATTCTGTCCTTTGACGTAAAGAGGTTCAAGAAGCTTGACATAACATAAGAGGTGCAATATAGCAATACTTCATAGTACAGCCTCTTTGCAGTGATTTGTATGAATAAAGTCTAATCTAGCAGACTCTCACAAAACCTGCCAGCTGCCCTGCTTGGGAAACGTTAAGATTTACCACAATGTCAGAAATAACATTCCTCAACTCATTTATCCACTTGTGGACTCAGGCCAGCACCAAATATTTCAGAATAAGATGAAATAGCTCTCACAGGAGACAGCTATATGATAATCTGCCTGAGTAATGCTCTTATCCTAAATCTTAATAGTTACGGTTTGTCTTGAGCTTTGTATCATGAGGATCCATCTGCCCTTCTTCATCCTAGCTGTTTTATTTACTTGAGCTATTCTGCGTCTAGTTATTTATAAGAATATACACTCTCTTCTTACCTCTGGCCACATTCTTGGTCTGGAACATTTCCAGTGTTGCACGTTGAAATAGTGTGTTGTAGGGAGGGAATAAGGGAAATAGTTATATTGGCTTTTGTCCCTGCCACCTTTAAAAGATGATTAAGAATCTTCTGATGACTTTCCAAATCACAGAATCACAGAATTCTCCTTTTCTCACAGAAATCACAGAATGTCTCCTTTTCTCGAGGTGTAAAAAGATGCTCCTGTGGTTAACCAGTATGCAGGGTGTCCTGTGCCCATGGCTGGGCCCTGATATATGTGAGTGGGAGCGTGACTCCATGTTGCATTTTTCTTAGAGACTACTGAAATTTAAGGAACCATCTAAACTTTGTAGCTTAGCAACTCTGTTCATATAAAGACCTGCATCTGAGACTCCAAGCCAAATCTAGCTTTCTATACAAGCATGAGAGATTGCCAGTTTTACAGGGGGTTTATTGTCTGGTCAAAATAGAAGCAGAGCTGGGAAAGGTAATGCAACAGATAAGCATTATGATCAGAGAGAGGTTTGGCAAAACACCTTGTTTGCATCACAGATGACCTTTTATTTTATCATTTTGCTGTCATTTTTAACATTTTAGGGCAGGGTTTGTTGGAGCAGGAGTAAGTAGACCAAAAAAAAGTGAATGTGGATGTTAAAAGCTGAGTGAAAGAAAAGGGCATGGGGTAAGCAATTTAACATTGCTGCTAAGTGGGCAGAGAGTAAGTCAGATGGCAGACAGAAGGCAGCGTCTGCAGCTGAGGTGAGGGTGGCACTGGGGAGACACTGGAGTCCTTCACTCTCCTGTTGTGGCTAGTGCATCCCATTGACCTGTGCATTCTCCAGCTTATTTGGCTGAGGCAGTAGGAGATCATACATTGCCCTGCAAAATTCTTGTTGCTCTCATCCTGGAAGCAAGTGGAGGGTTCAGCCAAGGGGAGAGGATGGGAAATAACCCTGCCTGGATCATGAGTCCTCTTTCCCTTCTTCAGTCTGATTGTTTTTCTGTGCCAGCTCTGCTGTGTGTGTGAAGCTATAAGAGATACTCTTATTAGCGTAAAATTTACACCTTTTCCTCAAGAATGATAATGAACCACTAATTTTAACATTAATCTCTCTCCAACAATGTGAACAAAATAGTTGGACAACAGAGGGAATTTTTTTAACATCCTCACTATATCTTGCTGCCACAGACTCCTCACATGCTCTCTTCAGTGTCAGCTATCTCTGATTCTTTCTCCCAAATGACTACAGGCTCATGGAAGAAAGCACAGGTCTTTTATTTTCCCCAAGGAAAGGGCAAAGGTTGATCCATGTGTTTAAAGACACAGTTACCAATTACCAGTGATTTTTTTAATGAAGAAAATATGCTTAATTCTGTTATAAAGCACATTGGTGCAATTCCTTAATTCCAGTGGTTTCATGCAAGTGCCACAGAGCTGAAAATAAGACCCAGTATATTTAACTTGATGTAGCAGCACACATGGGAATTATTAAAGCATAGACTGATGATATGACTAATGTTCCATCCTGACAACCTGCTCCAGGGCCTCTCTCATTTTGCTTCCAGTCTTAGAGCCTCTGAAGCACAATATTATGCTAAACAAAGAAGAGTTCTCCAAAATAAACTCAGTCTCTGTGGCAATTCCCTTCACCTTTCTGTGTTCTTTCTGGCCTTTGCCTGTTACAACACCTGCAGTTAATTTGATGGAGGGTTTTGCTTGTTTTAACTGTAAAAATTAGACTATTGAAAAACTTGTGGAGCCCTGAAATATTTCCATTTGGAAACACTTCAGGATATCTTGCAGGTAGTATAGCTTTGATACGTGCTTCTCTCCTTTCTGTACATTAGCAGGCTATTTTATGTCTTGGTCATATGGTCTTTGTCAGAAAAAGAGACCACATATTCTGGGTGTTCAGTGAATCATGGGAGATGTGGTTTGGCAGAGAAAGGTGGCATGATGCAACTGGATTATAGTTATCATGAGGTACTCTGGCAACATTTTGAAATACAGTACTGCCAATTATTGCATCTTTGAGCAATTTTTGAGCTTCAGTGTTAGTGTTAAAGTTTTGTTGGAAAATAGGTCCTACGTCCCCCTCAGAAAAGTTTGTTGAAAATCCAATTTTCCATCATCCCTTCCGATCAAACAGCTTAAATGCAACACTTCCAGCCAGCTCTCTCTGTTATGCCTTTTTCACAGCGACTAGATGTCTAGTCTCAGCTACTGTTCTATAAATAACCACACATCCCTAATAAGAAAGATAGGTCCATAAAAATGCACTGCAAATTCTGGAGGCTGCCAGGCTTACCACTGATTTCTGTGAATGGATCCAGCTGCCTTGTCTGTATGTAAGCCCTCATCTTAAGACAGTGAATTTACAAATTCAGTTGTATTTAAGCCTTTATATGTTTTACAGAATAGGCTTGGACTTTAAAGCTCATCTCCACATAGCCACATAGATTGGTGGATTACATTTTCAGAAGTCAGGAGGAGTGAGGCAGTTATGACAAACCTTTTACATGCCTGTGTTGTATACCTTACCATCACAGCTATCAAAAGACCCTGTCCACCCTGGTGAACCAGATTCTCTAAAGTCAGGGAACAAATCATAGACACGGGTCTGATCAGGAACCCCTGTCCACCTCCCTGAGCTAGTCAAGTCAGGAAACAAATCTCATACTCATTCAGTGTCCACAACATTTTCCCGACTGTGTTTGTGTTTCATTCTCATTTCTCAGCACTTTTTGCCCTTCCTACAAATCATGCTCATTTCCCAAAACAATAAAATAAAATCTTCACACAATATGCAGGAAGCCCTTTTTTTCGCTTGCATGGAGCCTGTCTCTGCCGTTCACAGGAACAGAAGAGTTCAATACATGTATCTGCAAGTTCATCACTCATATTAAGCCACAATCACAAAAAAATGAGAAGTAAAACATACTATTTCATCAGTAATTTGAATCCCATTATCTGTTCTTTTAATAGAGAAAAGAAGAAACAAGTTAAGTTTTGCATTTGGAGCACTGTCAAAATGGGAGCTTTCTTCCTCCTTTCGAAATTCAGAGTGTTATTTCTTTTTTTTTTTTTGAATAAACATCCACTATGTTTCTGTGTCATGCAGTCATTTGCATGGAAGACTCTGAGCTTAGGAAACTGAAATGTCTCTAAGTTAAGGATCAGTTGCTATGATGAGACTAACGATTTTGTTAATAGTACAAGCTCTGCAAGGTCATGCCCATGGCTCTAGAAATCATGTAACAATTTATGAAATAAAGATGGACACTGAATATGTAGGTCTGAAACCATAGGCAGTCAATGTATATATTGAATATAGTGGATACTGAGGATGAGAACTATATCTAATTCCACTGTCCGTTACTTGCCCTGATGTGAGATTCAGTGTGGGGATGAGGGGACAGTGTTGTCCAAAAGTTTTGTTTTCTCTGCACCCTTATTTTATCAGTTCTTGGCTGTGTCAGGGTCTGCACCTGCACAGAGCTCTTTTGCTAGGCCAGTCATTAAAAAAAGCCCAACCCTGAGCTGAATATAAGTTTTTCTTTAAAATACCAGTATTTGGGAAATACAAGTACAAAGGGGCAGTTGGTGTTGGCATATTGTTTGTAGTCAAATCACGGTTCTAATTTTTTGCTTAGAAATTTTTGAGGCACACAACAAATGTATGAGTAGGGTGATCCTCTTTGTTTCAGTCATAGTGTTTCATGTAGCTATCTCAGCACTGGGTCCAGTAACCTGTGTCTGGCAAAAATGTTTCTGTCAAAAAAGCATCAAAATTTGATTTGAAGATACCAGAATATGATAACATGGCTGGATCTGTGCCACAAATGAAGAAGGTCTAATGGTGAAGATAAAGGCAATGGTCATGGAGAGCTGTGCTGGCTTACCTCCTATGCAGCGTGTTAGATGATCAATGTGAAAGTATAACTAAGAAGAGAAAGAGGATTACTTTTACAATTCAGAACCTGGTAACCTCTGACTCCCTCTGTTGTGCCAGTCAGAGGCCCTGAGATGGTAACTGTCTGCAGAATTTCACAGATACTAGTTTTAGCCCACAGTTTCTTTGGATGGTGGTCACACAAAAGGTCAAAACAGGCTTTGTTTCCATGAGCTTGTCCACCATGTAGTTGGCAGGATGCATGTTCTCTGCCTATGTGTCAAATCTGAGGTCCCTGTCATCAGGAAGAAAGGCTTCACTCCATTGAATTGCAAGTATCATAGGTTACTGGAGAGTGGTCTACTTCAGCTGTTCTGTCTAAGTTCATGGCAGCATTGCCTTCTACAACTGTTTCTCAGCTCATGCCATGCCAAGAAGCCTGTACGCACCTGATGCTTTAAGATCAGTGGAGTCGCAGTGCCATTCTGAATATCTGGCAGTTCTTCTTGCCACAAGCCTGTTGCCTTAGCTCATACTACTGTGGCTTGTTCAGAGGCAACCTCATACCACATTAGACTCTCTCAAGATATTGCCTCACCAGCTGTGGCTTGGAGGTAGAGGTCAAATGCTTATTACAGAATCAAATCTGACCTCAGCTTCCTTACTATATGTGCATTTGCACACTGGTTTTCTGAGCAATAATTGCAAAATGGAAGGGGAGCAGATGGCAGCAGGATGGCTTGGGGAAAACCCATTGGAAACTCCCGCACCTTCTCCCAAGCTGCAGTTCATTTACTTATTCATAGGAACTGTCTGGCTACTAGCTATTATTTTCTTTACAGCTGTTATTGGTAATTTCAAATTGGACATACACAGGATTCAAGAAATAAATCTTATATTTTCCTCATAAAATTCAGTGTTTTCCTCTGTAGTCCCTTTTGCCTGGACCTGCAGGTCCTGACATCACAGCTACTTAAAATTCTATCTATCTCCAAAATACTGGCACCTTTATAATTTCATAGGGAAGTCTACATCTTGCAGACATCACAACACTCTCATTTGGGTTGGAAGGGACCTAAAAGATCATCTAGTTTCAACCCCTATAGGATATGGGCTCCAGCCCTCTGACCGTCTTTGTAATTCCCCTCCGGACTCACTCCAAGAGCTTCATGTCCTTCTTATATTGGGGGCCCCAGAGCTGGATGCAGTACTCCATGTGGGGTCTCACCAGAGCAGAGGGGCACAATCACCTCCCTCAGCCTGCTGGTCACGCTGCTTTTGATGCAGCCCAGGATGCAGTTGGTCTTCTGGGCTGCAAGTGCACATTGTTGGGCCATGCTGATCTTTTAATGAACCAACACCCCTCAGTCCTACTCCTCAGGGCTGCTCTCAATCTGTTCTCCACCCAGCCTGTAGTTGTGCTTGGGATTGACCCCACCCATGTGCAGGACCTTGTACTTCATGCTGTTCACACAGGCCCATCTCTCAAGTCTGTCATGGTCCCTCTTTATGGTATCTATTTAACCATTTTCTGTCCAGGATTCAATTATATCAAAAGACATATAAGTATGTACTGTCACAGCTACAGAAAATCTATGAATCCATGAGAAATGCTGAATTCTTGGATGTGAAACGTAGGAAGGAAAATCAGCATAAAAGCTTGGTATTTTGGGACCTGCCTGGGAATACAGCATTGCTGTCTGAGACCTCATTCGGTTTTATTATATCCTGCCATACTACTCAAGGATGGCAAAACACATAGGATCTGGCTGATTGCCCAGAAATGTGTAAGAACTGACAAGAGATTAAAAAAATGCACACACACACACACACACACACACACACACACACACACACACACACAAAACCCCTCTCCAATAAACAAAACAACCAAAAAAGCACTATAATCTTTCATCTTAATCATGCACTGTGGTCCTCATTGTTGACAAATCACCTAATCTTTTTGGTGATCTCCTTCTACATGAAAATCTAGGTGATATCCCTTTCTTGAAAGATACAAACTGGCTTCAGTAAAAGGTTTGGGATGTTCATCTACAATATCCTTTTTTCCATTTAAGGTATACTCACTGCAGTATTGACTTGACAGTCCCTACAGATCCATAGTGCCCATTAACAACCTTGTCTTTCCTGCAGACTCTCTTTGCAGCAACAGTCATAGATATGGTTCTTTTGGTGTTTACATCATAACACAGATGGCTGTACATATGCTGCTAAATATGTCCACTCTTGGGAATAATTCCTGGCTGCTAGGTCAAGTACTACTATGTATTTTGTTTCAGAGTGATTTTGCTGGTTCACTCTAAAGAAGAGTCTACCACCAGTAAGTGTTGATGCTCAAGGAAACAGGACTTGGGACTTCAAAATCTCTCACACAGTAGACCCTATTGCCAGTGGAGAACTTGCATAGCAACTTCTCTTTATCACCTGAGGTCAAGTGTTTCTTTTCCTGACTGGCTTGGTTGTCAATGAGAACAAATGGAATTGGGGAGACATAGAAAACATCTATGGCACTGACTTGCAGCTTGGACAAAGTGATTATCCCAGGTCACGGCCTTGCCATAACATCAAAAGCAAATTTGAACCAAAAGTCTAATGCAAAGAGAAAATCCCATAAAACATGGTCTTATGCCAGATATGTTGCAAGGTGAAAGGCTAAAGTTCAAAAAATCTCAACTAAAGTCCTTCTTTGAAGAGAAATCTTGAGTATGGACTTCCAAATTTGTATTTTAACAATGTTAACATCCCAGTACAGGGACTGTTAGGTAAAATGAGCAGAGATTAAGAAAACAGTATTACAGATGGACACAAGTAGATAGAAACAGGCAGAACAGTCACATTCTGGTTCAGTGCTCAAACTTCATGGCATGGGGATTTTCATTCTACGATCTGCAACTAGTAGCTCTACAGACAGCTTTAACATGTCATTGAACCATAACCAAAGTGTGCAGCATCTCCCTTAGGAGTTTTAGACCACTGGCTAATCAACCTAATTTTTAAAAAATATGTGCCAAATTTCCAATTTCAATTTGTGCAGCTGAAGCTTGTAGTCATTAATTCTTGTTATGCTTTTCTCCACTAGATGAGAGAGCTCTATTTTCTCCTCATTAAATCAAACATTTTGTAATCAATTCATAACTCAGCCATCTTTTGATAAGCAGAACAGATTCAGTTCTTCAGGTGTCCCACAGGAAGACATGTACTCCAGCTCTCTAATTATTTTTTGTAACAACTTTTTGTGTCTGTTCCAGTTTTCCCCAGTCTAGCAATCACATCTGAATACAGCTTTCCTCTTTTGTTTTTTCCTGTGATGCACACAGAAATAACAAGTAAATAAATAAATAAAGGGTCTTTCTAATCCTCCCCCATCATTAGCTGGTTCAAAATCCAACTAATGTATTTTATATATGGCCTCCAATTTGGAGTTCTTGCTGAGTGACTTCTGTATCCTAATGCCAAAATCCTTGTCAGAATCAGTGACTTTTCATGATATAATTATACCTTCCTATGCTCTGGCTTTCATTCCTCTTCCTATGTTGGCATTTGGGTGTAGTGAGATTTCTTTTGTCTGTTTGGAATGTTGCAGGTAAGCTAGGGCTATAGATTGTTCCATGTGACAGCCTCAGCCATGCTGGTATACATCATTCAGGCAACCTTTAGGGTACGTGCAAACTATACTGTCATTTTAAAAGAGAAAGTTAACAACAGTAAGAGGAATTATGCAGGAGTGAGTGGGAAGGAGAAGGAAATACATCTTTTCCTCTTTCTGCTTCATTAGAGTGTATATATGTCTGTGCATGTCTGAGAGCTGTGAAAGACTGAAGAATAGCAGTCACCTCAGGTTTCTTCGTAATTGTCCCCATATTTACACCCTCCACCCTTCAGGAAACATTCTTCTCTCTCTTTCCCACCCTCCAGACTTATACCCTGTCTTGCAAAAGTCCAATTATTAGCAAGGAAATAAGGCACCGTGTTGGTCACAGTCAATAAATCAGTGTCATTCACAGAAAAAGGAAAAAAAAATCTGTGCATGAAACTAGGATTTTAAAATGTAGAACAGGAATGGAAAATCTTTGACAAATTCAGGTCTTGTAACAGCGGAAGAAGGTATTCATTAAAAAGGTTATAAGGCATCTCTGGGATGCATGTTTAAGGGAAATTTGAAGTAAAATAATGGCTTTCTTTGATCTTATGCAAAATCCAAAACCAAATAAATAAGTTAAAAACAAAGGTAATTTATTTCATTTTCATGTTCTTAATTTCCAGGGAAAAATCCTGGAGTTTGATGATTTCTTCTCATGCTGTCACAAATATATTCTAATGGCATTTTAGATTTTACTGCAGTGCAGCATGAATTCTCCTGCCTACGTGTGTTCAGCAACAAATACAAAACAGGCCCAACCCGGAGCAAAAACAGTCTCCCAACAGCATTTGACTCTTGTATTTACAGCAGAATTTCATTCAAAGCAAGCAAGCAAGCTCACAAGGCTGAGTCTAACTTTCTCACATCGCTTGGAGAGCATAATGCTCTAGTGCCCCCATTTTGAAGAAAACAAATTTGAAAGATCTTTTAGAACAGATCAATCCACATATTTAAATGGTTCAATTGAATAATGGAATAGTTAGGTCAGTTCAGCTGCAAACAAGTATGCGACAGGCTTTACAGACGGGGGTAGGCTCACACAAAAGCATTCACAAATACAAATTGTTTTCTATGTAGACCAAACTTTGCTTACATAGATTTATAGTAGATCTGAAATGTTTCTCTAGGGCTGTTTTTGCTTTCAAGAGAGAGGAAAGAGAGAAATGAAATCTGTTTAGCACTCCTGTTTCCTCTCTGCATGCACCTCCAAATCTTTTATTTGCTTTATGCCAGTAGTTACTTGTATCAGTGACATTAACTCCAGCTGGTCACAGAGTACCAAGAGCAGAGTAGTTCTGCCTGTAAGATCTCCTGTCCTTGCCAGTCTGAAGCGGGCAGTACAAGGCTAATAATTAACCTTGGCCATGTAATACCTGTAGGCCAGTCTGGCTGCGGCAATACTGACATGATGACACGGAAGTTACTGACAGCAGCAAAAAAAGGGTTGTGGGATTAACAGTCTGGGTTTGTTTTCCAACTGCACTAGATGGCATAATAAAAAAAACCCCAAAACCCACCACGTCTTGTGCAAACCTTGGCTGTCTCATATCCACCTTTAAATGAAAAAACAGCATGATCAGTAATTATTCACCAGAGAATTTGTTCCATCATTTGAACATCTTTGAGTTTTTCCAGGTTTCCATCCATGTTCCATGCACGAAAACTGATATCTCTTAGATTCATTCCACAAAAGCTATAGGATGCCTTTAAAGGTGTAGCAAAACGGACAGGTATAATACTGGTCCAAAAGTAGCTTACAAGACATGTTCTGTGTGGACTAGAATCACCAGAGAAGTTGCACAGAATTTCATAAGCTGGATAACAATCTCCTTGAAAACATTTCTAGTTAGGTTTCATGGTGTCTGTTAGGATTCTCTCTAATTTCCCCCAAAGTTTTCTACTTGCAATAAATGTTTCATTGTTATTATACAGTAGAAGTTGGATTTTGTTTGCATCTAGAAGACAGAGAAATGATTCAAAAAGACCATAAAGAATGCTAATTCCTATTTCTAATTCCTATTTCCTGTTGTATTTGTTTTGCTTGTGAAATAGCTTAAGGTACTGGCTTGCAGTATTGAAGTAGGTGGATATGAGAAATGTCTGTTTTCAGGTTCAGAGCTTGAAACAGGTCTACAAATTAGTGTTGCATTAAATCCTTGATTTTCCTCCACACTTCCTGTGTGACCTTGGAAAGCTGCTGTAGGATGCAGGAGGTGAATGACTTGACTTGCATCAGTATCAGAGAGACTGATCTCCATCTTCCTGAAGACCACACCACAGAGGAACTCAACTGAGGTCTTGACCTCTGCAGAGCTTATTGGGTGAATGGTCATGATCTTGTCAAGGACCCATAAAGAAAAATAGTCTGTAGCTAAGGAAAAGTGTTCATTTCCCAGATTAATAGAATGAAATGAAGAATATCTACTTGTTTCTATTAGGAAATATTGCTCACTTTCTGTGTGAATGAAACACAGGATACTTTTTGGTACTGAATAAGTCAGATCATGTTCAAGGCACAAGCTTGATGTCCAGAAAGTTCAGGTCATCACCTTCAAGCAAATAACAACACTGCAATATAAATACCCATAGATACATTTGTACACCTACAGCTGTCAGGTGCTGTAAGGTGCTTGAAAGCCTTAAAAGTGGTTAGCCAGATGATTTACCATGAGTATTACTTGCTACAGTATGACTAATGCTCTCACATCTGGACTTTCTTACCACATTCGATGCTACTCGTATTGTTAGTGGCTGCTCAGAAATCTTTCACTGATTCCAGTTTGCTCACCTTTTCTAAGTACCGTTATAGTGTTTGAGTATGATGTCAGCAGTAGATTGGAGAGCTGATTCAAGAACATCTTGGGTTTGTTTTTTTTTTTACTAGTGCCATAATGATTGTACCAATATAAGCATTCTTCAAATTCTTATTGCGTTGACCTTGTCTTATGAGTTTGGACAGTATCAACAAATGAATCAAAAACAATAATACCAGATGTAGAGAGGTATTGGTGTCTGGAAGTGTGTAAGAGCTTGTGGATAGCCTCTGACATTTAAAAAAGCAATTGGTTTATGTTCATAAGAGAACATGTTCTGCTGCATGACAGAGGATACCCTGCCCTTTCTGTTCATCATCCAGAAAGTCTGTTTAAGTTTAATTCACCCATACTGACATTCTGGTAAGGTTTGAAGGGAATAATACTGGGACATTTTGTCGTCATCCATTTTTCCCCATAAACTTTGTAGAATTTGTTCCAGATAAAAGAGGGCCTGCAGCAAGTACTGACTGATTCCAAGGGAGTCTGAAAGATGGATTAACAGTTAGGTGAAAAAAAGCTCAGCAGAATACATCTAGCTGTCTCTTCTGAAATGCTTATGTGCTTAACTATTTTCTGCCTACTGTTTACCTTCATGGTTACTCTTCTCATTCAGTAGAAAGAACGAACCAGAGCAAAGAATTCCCTTAAGAACAGAGCAGGGACACGTGTCACCTTCTCTAATTTTTGAGTGTCATTGCCAACAGAAAGAGATTTATTATAGAATAGCAATTGTTTTTCTGCAAGATTTAAAGGGGAAAAAAGGCTGTAAAAAGCACAGGCAGAATCTTAATATTTTGATTAGATTCTTTTCTTTCCATATGAATGAATCAAAACACAAGCAAGAGGTAGGGAGGCTGGCAAGCCCCTTTAGCAACAACAGCAGCAGCTGCCTCACAAAACTGCAGCCAAGTCAATGGAGCACAACTTTCTCTAATGGACTGCATTTGTGAAAGGAAAGTTTCTCCAGAGCTGAACAGAGAAGGAAGAGGCTTGAAATTAACTTGAGTAAGCTGTAAAAACAGAGCGCCAAGCTTTAAAACATTTATGCATCAAAGGAAAAAACATAATCTGGGGAATCCTCTCAAGTGGGGTGAAATCTCACTGCTGCTCTCCCACAGACCCTCATCAGTAGAGGACTGAAGGACCCTCATCAGATTGAGTAGATCCCTCACCTGCTGGTCACAGCCTGAGCTGGCCACCCACACCAGTGAGTCCCATCCATGGAAAACACAGGCAAATATGTCACAGATGCTTTGCATAAAACAGCCCACAAGATTTAATGTGTTCACTCATGCAGCTTACAAGCCATATAACCACTACACATCCCTCCAAAGCAAATGTAAGATCTGGAAGAAAAAAGGGTCCTAGAGCCTTCCAGATGTTAAAGGGTGAAGGAGAGACCTGACAGAGGATACGACTGAATTTACACAGGTGTGATTCTACTGAAAATAGTATTTTCCCCATTTTTCCATGTCACTACATGACTTAATGTCTTTTACCTCCTACTGCCATCTCCCTCTTTCAGACCATAAAAGCATAAGAACAGACCCATTAGTTATGATTCTCACAGCCTGAAACTATTTTCAGCTGAGGGATTTCCTGAAGCTGGCATGGTTTTCCATTAAGAAATGCCTTATAAATCTCTCTTCTCCAGTCTCTCATCTTTGGCAAAGAGTTCTCCAAAGCTATTACCTGTAACTTAAAGAATTTTCCATTGTTTATTTTGAAGCTTTTAAATTTATTTGAAATTAAATAAAATTAATTTCACCCCTCTCCACATTTGCTGACCCATTCAAAAAGCTCTTAGTTACTAAGTTCCACTATTCTCATTTTCTAATATAAGCTTCCACAGGGCTTGCTTGCTGGTTTACTTAAACCATTTTTATTTTTTTTAGTGGAATCTCATATCATTTTACATCCAGTCAGTTCAACTTAGAAAGTTAGCTGAGCTTCAAAGTAGCGAGGTATGGAAAAGCTATGTAACAGAGCATTAGATGACCACTTCCACCCTTTTTTCTATCCACAGGCACAAGAGGACATAGAAATGCAGTACTCTCAAAGGTACAAGCATGCTGCTTTGCATTAATTGCCTCCACTCTTTTGTTTCAGTCACTGGCTGCACATCAGAGGACGCACAGGGTTCACTCCACTCTTCTCACCTTGGAACTATACTGCATTTGTGAGTCCTCACAGGTAGATGAAATAAAAAACCCTCTTGGACTATGACCAGAGATGAAGGAGAGACGTGTGAGAAGCTGAGCTTGTCAACCTTGTCTTGGCTGTAATTAATGCTGTCAGATCTGGGGTGAGAAGCAGGTGGTAACTGTTGGTAAGAGGTCACCCTCAACAGATGTGGGTGCAGATGTAAGAGCAGAAGCTTTCATACTGGTCGTACTGGCAAAAAACATGTGGTGCTTGAATAACACAGTCCTTACATGTGTACTGGAGGTGGGGTTGCAAATAGCCTTTCCCAAGACTACCTCTCTCTCCATAGTGTGCTGCCCTTGTCATCTCTCTACTTAGTCTGAAGCCATACTCTAGTTTTGTTCTGAAGGGGGTGTGTGTGAGGTGTGTCTTATTGAGAAAGATTTACAGTTTCGTCACTATTTTAGACAACAAAAATATTTAGTTAAGAGGCTGAACTACTGTGAAGTGATGTGATGGAAAAATGTTTATGGAATTCCTGCATGAAAAATTTCTGTCACAGCTGGAAAGAAAGGAACAGTGCACTAGGAGAGTCGGTTCTTACAACTTCCTAGTTACCTGCTCTGATCCAGAGCAGGTTGAAGAGAGATCATTTTATCTAAGTCACTTGATCCTCAAACCCAAGCAATAAGACCTGTCTGGATTGGAGAAAAGGGTGAGATATTCACCCTCTATATCCAAAACACCCTAAAGCCATAAAATGTTCCTTTATTTAGCCTGGCTGTTTCACAGAGTGAACACAGGAATGGTTGTTAAGGAATCTTAAAAATAAAAAATGTTAAAATGAAAGCAGCAGAACTCAGGCCTCGATCATGCATCTGTTGGACTTCATAGCAAAACCCCAGGTCTATTCCTCTCAACAGAAGCTGATTAGTCATTCTATCAACAGTACTGATTTTTCTCATTCTATCCACAAGGTATCCCGGTTTCAGCTGATACAGAGTTAATTTGTAATTAAGTAATTCTTATTATAGAGTTAATAATTCCTTTTTAGCTTCTCATGCTCTGCAGAGTGCACAGGAAGCGGGGAGAGCACAGCCAGGGCAACCGATCCAGACTGGGAATTCCTTGTCACAGAACTAAGGAAGCTATCTTGGAGGTGGGATTGCTGCTCGGAAACAAACTGGGCATAGGGGTTGGGTTTTATCCTTCTGCATGTGGTGAACAATAATTGTGCAACACTGGTAGTATTGTTATTCTCATTCACATTCTTATTCTCTTCCTTTGTTATCCCACTCAACCCATAATGCCATTATCTCAACCCATAAATGGTGTGTTTGGGGTTTTTTCCGTTCTCCTCCTCATTCCATTGGGGGCACAAAAAGGGGGTGATTGAGAGGTCTTTGTGGTGCTCAGTTACCAGCTGGAATTAAATCACAACACGGGGAAAGGTGTTCTTTTGGGAATCCTCTAAAAACCCTGTAACATCTCAAGGTTAGAAGTGGGTGACCACTAGAGAAAACTCACTGCTTAGATAGTTACACGCTGAGAAACATTTATGTATGACGAACTGTAATTATATAACTGATTACTCAGATGTCAGCCACAACCAGGGGACATTGAAGGGATAAGATTGCCATCATGCCAGGCACTCTGCTGGCAGCGGTGTGCTTCATGCCAAAGCAAATGATAAATCAAAAGGGGAAATAAAGACATCCCAATGTGACATGGCTTCCTCACAGTCACAGAAAAAAAAGTGCTGGCAGCACTGGACTCCTAATCCTTCCTAATGCTTTCTCCACTTTGAATGAATAGACTCTGCATTTGCTTTCAATTCTTGCCTACCAGCTTTATTATTAATTTACACAAAATGTATGTATTATTGATATTTATGTTAATAATTGATAGTTATCAATTTATTAATTGTATTTTATCACTGAAAAATTACAGTAGGTCAACATTCAACTTGATCACATGGCAAACATTTGTGAATAGAATAGTAAACCTGAAGAACTGAATATTGGGAAGCAACTATTAAAAAGATATTTAGCATGGAATCATAAATGGCATGAATTGTTTATTTGTTATAGAATTCTCTCGCATAGCAATTCCTTTGATTAATATTTTATTTTTGTTAGGTCCAGAAAGCAATCCCAATGCTTTTCATCTAGTAATCCAACACGGCTCAAAGATCTGCTACTGCACTGTGCTGCTCATGAACAATTAACTAATTGGTTATTTTGCAATATTGCACATAATCTTTTGAGGGGAAAAAAAAACCCAAAACCAACAAACCAGGAAAAAAAAGAGCTGTTTCTTAGTTTCCTCATTATAAATTATTCTACTGGTTGTGTTTTAGAGGCTCTAAAACAAAAGCTGTACCAGTAATTGCATTTTCTCTTCTGCATTTTCTTTTTCTCCAGTTATGGGCAGCCTTCAACTCCACTCCTTAAATTCTTGAGTCGTGACACTATTACCCTTGTACCAGTCCATGCACTGACAGTGGTTCTGTGTGAATTTAGTGCTCCCTATGAGGCTTTTGCCTGACTGCCTGAAAAAACAAACTTCCCTTTATGGATAGGGCTAAGTGCAGCATTGAAGCGATGCTACAAGGTCCCCAAATAGTCCAGCAAGAGATAAAACAGATACATCTTTCAATTTCAGTGTCTTTTCTTAAATATCTTTGATGACAGTTCAAGGGAGAACAATACTTGATGTGAGAGTGTTTTGTGTTATGGGCAGTGGGAGATAAGTCTATGTTGCCAGTTACTTCAGTCTAAACTGGCTATTATTCTCCACCAGTATGAGTTGAATTGGATCCATGGACCTCATTTTTTGTTCTTGCCCTGGTGGTAAATGTTGTTGGTAAAGTAGATGAGGTGGGATACTCTGTGGATTGCTTGTGAGAGATGTATCAATTTAACCCATTTCAGCAAATTATTTAAGCTTCAAAAATGTTGTGTATGCTCATGTGTTTAGAAGCTGGCAGAACTGAAGCACACGTTCCGATAACAATCACCTCATTTATTCCCTGCTGTAGACCACCTCTTAAATAAGATAAAATGTTCAATTCAACCTTAAGGCATATGCAGATACCTTCTCCACTTCTGTCTTCCTCACCAGTGACTTAATTTATTTTTTAAACTAGAATAAACTGAAAATCACAGAAAGCTGTCTATACAATGAACAGGAAGTGAACAAGGCCAGGATAACTTTCAAGGAAGGCTCAAGCAACCTGTGGTTGTGATGGGATATCTGAGCAACAGAAAGGACTTGGCTAGATGAGGCTTTGATCTTCGAAGTTTGGACCCCATGACATTCCTATGCCTGTCAACCACATGTCTTTTCTCTTAAATCTTGCCATGTACTCCTTTTTACTCTCTGACACCTTTCCCCAAAACTAACCCCCATGATTGATTTTGTATAACTACCTCAAGAGCAATCAATAGCTCCTGAAGTTTAATGTAGCACTTTGTTAAGCTTGCAAATGGAATAATGATTATGTGTGGTGGAAGTTCTGGGTTCAGGGCTGGTTTGCCCCTTTCAGATATGGGTGGAGAAGGTTCCCCTCCCATGGTAATGTGTTGTGTTTCAAGAAGAGTCAATAGCTTTAGGTCTGATCTTGATTAGTATTTAAAGGGATATTGTTGGAAAATGTTAGCTGAGGCCTTTTAACCCTACAGACAAGCGAGGAAACTAAAACATACATTTGCTGGACAGATTCCATTAGAAATGCACAAAAATACCTGTAAAAGCACATCATTCCTGGGCTCTGTGCTTTCCTTAATACAGCCTAATTTTTATTTAATTCCACAAAAGAATTACCTTGTTTCTGCTGCCCACCCCAAACAGAGCCAAGCTGATCAGCAGGCTGCACAAGAAAGACTGAGGTATCATTGCCTCTCTTGCTCTTCTGAAGCCTTGCCCAATAGTCAGCTCACTGCAAAGCACAGTCTGCCCTCCGCAAGATGCTGCAGGGCCAGCTGTGATGATGGCAATCGGGATGTTGTGGAAGATGTGTGTTGACAGGTAGGTGGGGAGAGGTGCTAGCAGGCCTAAAGACGGCACAGAGGTTGAAGCAGAGGCAGAATCAGAAAAGTAGAAGTGGCAGATCTTAGGCAAGCTTGCCCATGATTTATACTGAAGTCGTGTCTCATTGTGAAGCATCCAGCTCCTCTTTTTTGTGCATGCCGTGATCCTTCCTTGCATGCTTTGTTTAACAATGAAGTCACTGACATTTTGTTACCCTCATGATGCTTCCGAAGATTGAATGGAGATTGTTTTCTTCTCCCCAAATGCTGTCAGTCCTTGTTTTGGTACCATTCTGGGTTTATATTGGTTTTATAAATCCACTTCTGGAGGAAAAGAATCAGTTTCAGAGGATAAAAGGAATCAGAAGTTTTTATTAGGAGACTACTATGAAGCAAAATTAATGGAAAGCCTAGAATTCTTCACAGGAAAGCAGACCACATAGGCTGTCCTTCCTAAGGACAGGAACAGCCTGGTCCCTGGTACTGGATAATAGTTTTCTGACATTTAATGATTTAGTCTCCAAGATTTACACTGTCTTCAAATTTCTCATTGTCTAATGCTTTAAATCCTGGGGATACTGTACACAAGAACAGCTTCAGAATTTCCCAGACTGTGCTTGGTTGATTTTTAGCTTTCAGTTTATCTGCAGGGAGGCATAAAAGGACAGAGAAATATTTCTCAGATATTTTAAGAGAGACATTAAGGAAAGGGGCAATAATTAAAATGTTATCCCTGTGAAGTGAGAAAAAACGAGGAAACACAGGGTAAAAGTAAAGAGAATGAAGCTCTAAATATGCTCTGGAGCTGTCATGCGAAGGTGAAAAAGAAAAACGTTTCCATTATGTAAGTTAGAGCTAGAAAAAATAGCCAGGGAACGTATGTCTCCAGCAAAAAAAACCCCTTAATTTTTGTTTTATCATTGCTTTTTCACCAGGAGGTGGGGCTGTTAAGCACTGAATTTATTCGATGCTGCACTGAAAAACTGTAGGTAAATTGAAAACCGTCTTTCTCTTTCTTTTCCCTTTGAAACTCGTTTTGAGGATGTGAGCAAAACCCGTGAACTTTCTCTATATTTTAAGCATTTATTTCATATTCTGATGCAAAAATGGAAATAACTCTAAAATGATTTTGCAGTCGTTTAAATGAACTGCCTCTAGGAGTGAATTAAGTGCCGGTAGCTAATTAAAACATATATTAATTTGGGAGACTAGGAAGCTCAGGAGGTTTGTAATTATTATTATTCCCAAGTTTCTATTGAGTCTATTTCTAGGATAGCTCTGCAATTCGGTTACAAAGATTAAGTCACAAAAAGAACTCACGTGGTCCAGCAATATAGCTAATTGCATAATAAAAAGATAAATACATTTAAGGTTGCTTGATTCTATCTCTGACAAGCTGTCGCAGGAGATGAAAGCAGCACTTCTAAAGTAAAGAGCATGAGCTGAGGGAAGTGTGCATTTCTGGTTCTTCCTTGGCGCTTGCTTTCACCATGTCCAAGGGACCTGCATCAGACCCCTTGGGTAAGAAGGTGCACACAAAAGAAGGAAACTTATGGCACAGAAATGAAATAGGTGTGGGGGCTGAGCCCTAGACTTTGAGCCAAGTTACCCTGTGGCAGGTTGACTTGCCTCTCTTCAGTCCCAGAGTTGTCATGTATATGTTGAAAATATTCATCTCTATTTCATAAGATACAAGTGAGGGGAATGTAATTACTGGGACAGACTTGTATCTGGGAGGTTTAAAGGGAATTCTTGTCGCCATCACGCTGTCTTGCAAATTCTCATGTAATACGGCAGGCAGCGTGGTTATCGCACTGTGCTGATCTGCTTCCACATGTGCTCAGAAAGCGTTTCTGATGGACACCATCAGAGACTGTCACTGTCCTCACAAATACCCTGGGGTACAGCCCACCCTCAGACAGAGCTAAAGAAAATACCTGGAGTCCATGCAGTGGTTCTCAACAGACATCTGATTAGTTGTTCAAACGTTCCTTGCCTGGTCACAGGACTTAGATGGACTCCCTAACACCTGCCACATAGAGGTGTCCTTAACCTGGTCACAATCCAAAGTCGTAGTCAGGAGTTAACTAGCTCAGAGAAGACCATCAAGCCACCCACATTTATCAGGGAGGGTACAGTCATCAGGCAAGGGAAGTCAGGAATTATTTCCAGCCACTGGTGCTATTGAGTTCAGGAGTAATGACTGATCATTGCGTCCTGCAGCAGTCGCAGCTTCTGCCAGCTCATCCAAATGCTTCCTCCCACTCACAACACAGCACTTTCCTCTCCTCCAAGATGACTCATGCTGTGTTCACTTCCGTCCACAGCCGGGTGCCTACCAGGCACTATGAATAAAGCACAGCCAAAATGTGGCCTTGGGTGTCATGGAGAGCTCGATCTGCAGCATATGGAAGGAAACAAAAGTCCCAGTGGTTATTCGGATCCTTCTGTGGCTTCATGTAGGTACTACAGAGCAAGTTGGAAACTAATGAACAGGAGGGGTTTTGTGACAGTCAGCTACTGTATGTTGTACCTTACCTGAAAACATCAATGTTTTAAACCCGTAAAAGTTTGAAGGCCAGTTAGTATGTCATCAATAGTTTGAAAGGTTAATAATAAATTTATGCAAATAAGGGTGGATAGCTTGTTCTTGACTGTAAGTAGATAAAGGGCATTAAATAGACGGTGAGAGATTGATTTTCATATCCATAAAAAAATAAGCATCAGGAGCTGGCCTGTTAAAACTTCCAGAAGGCCTGAAGCAACTTGCTCTGTTCAGTGTCAGTATTAGGAAGAAAGGGGCCGTGCAGCGTTCAAATTTCAACCGTTGGTCTTACAAAATAAAAACTGTATTCTTCAATGGGCAAAGAATTCCTTTGTGATCTCAGATTTGTCCCTCCATACAATTTCTGAATGCACCATCTGTATCTATGTATACCATAATGTGCTTGCATTGCATTCATGTGGAAAGGTTTTAGTAGCAGAGGGGTTACATGGATGGCTTTGAGAAGATGCCAAAAGCTTCCCCTATGTCTGAAAAAGCCCATGCCAGCTGGCTCCAAGATGGACCCACTGCTGGCCAAGGCCAAGCCCATCAGTGATGGTTCTAGAACCTCTGAGATAACATAGCCAAGAAGGGGGAAAAACCTGCCCAACAAGAAGAGCAATTGAAGTCAGAGAGAGGAGTGAGATGTAAGAAATTCTGCAGACAGCAAGGACAGCGAAGAAGGAGGGGGAGGAGGTGGTCCAGGTTACCAGAGCAGAGATTCCCCTGCAGCCTATGGAGAAGACCATGCTGAGGCAGGCTGTACTTCTGCAGCACATAGAGGTCCATGGTGGAACAGATACCCACCTGCAGCCTGTGGTCAACCCTGTACTGGAGCAGGTGTATGCACCTGAAGGAGGCTGCAAACTTGTGGGAAGCCCACACTGGAGCAGGCTCCTGACACTACCTGTGGCACCATAGAGAGAGGAGCCCATGCTGGGACAGGTTTTCTGTCAGGACTTGTGACAGGTGATGGGACAAGGGGAAATGGCACTAAGCTGTGCCAGGGCAGGTTCAGATTAAACATTAGGAAAAAGTTTTTCACTGAAAGAGTTGTCAGGGCCCGGAACAGGCTGCCCAGGGTGGGGGTTGAGTCACCATCCCTGGATGTGTTTAAAAGATTGGTAGATGAGGTACTTAGGGATATGGTTTAGCATAGGACAGGAACGGTTGGACTTGATGATTCTAAAGGTCTTTTCCAACCTTGTGATTTTGTGATTCTGTGGAAAAGACACATGCTTGAGACGTCCATGGAGAACTATTACCCTGTGGGAGGGACCCATGCTGGAGTAGGGTAAGAGTGTGAGGAGTTTTCCTCTGAGGAGGAAAGAGTGTTAGAGGCAACATGTGATGAACTGACCACAGCTCCATTCCCCATCCCCCTGCACCACTGCAGGAGAGGATGGAAAGAAATTGCAGGTGAAGTTGTACCTGGGAAAAAGGGAAGGGTGGGAAGAAGGCCTTTTTAAGATTTGGGTTTATTTCTCATTATTCTGCAAAACTAATTTCTCCCCCAAGTTGAGTCTGTTTTGCCCATGATGGTAATTGCTGAATGATCTCTCCTTGTCCTTATCCTTGTTATACTTTTCCTCTCCTGTCCAAGTGAGATAGGGAGTGATAGAGCAGCTTTGGTCTGTACCTGGTGTCCACCGAGGGTCAACCCACCACAGTGCAGAATCACAGAGATACTTGAAAATATTTAATGCTAATATTTGGGAAGCACCAACACTACAAAATCCTGGTAGACCAGTTTTCACTCAGTGCTGCCAAGGTATAGAGTGCAGTCTGCATTGGGCAGCAGCAGAACAAGGTCAGGACACCTTGCTAGAGAAGGGGTAACTGAGTTTCCTCTCCTTGTTTTAGTGAATACTTAAATATATATAAACTAGATCGGATATTAAGGGAAGATGGGATAGGTTAAAAGGTCCTTAACTCTAAGTTGCCTATATAGTTCATGGTGCTACCTCAGAGGGATGGGGCATGAATAAGGACAGACTTTTTCATAGTGTCTGTTGCAGGACAAAGGGTAATGGTTTTAAACTAAAAGACCTTAGATTCAGACTAGATATAAAGAAGACATTTTTTTATAGTAATGGAGGTGAAACAATGAAACAGGTGGCCTAGAGAGGTGGTAGGTGTTTTATCCCTGGAAACATTCAAGGTCAGGCTGGATGGGGCTCTGATAAACCTGTTCTAGTTGAAGATGCCCCTGCCCATTGTAGGGTGGTTGGAGCAGATGATCTTTGAGGTTCCTTCCAACCCAAACCATTCTGTGATGCTATGATATTAAATTAATCTTGTAGAATGCTCATACTGAAGTGGTGGGAGGGAAAAGATAAGCTATTCTGAGTAGGAGAGAGATTACTGCAGTGTGATATAAATGCTCCAGATGGGACTTTTACTGTGGATTCAATGAATGAATTCATCCTACCCCTATAACTCTTAAGTTATAATTCTTGCATATAGCATTTACTAAACTAACCTCTGCTCCTGACCTGAAATAGGGCAGAATAACTGACCTGTGAATTCCTTGATTATCCCTAGTCACACGTGTTCTCTTTTTATGCTTTTCTTTTTCTTTCAGCTCATGGTCAAAATACAAACATTCAATATACTCAGAACCTATTTTCATTCCCATCAGTCCCTTCCTTTTTCTCCTTAGCCAGAACAACTTTTTAGTCCTGAAACTTTGTTTTACTTGTGCCTGAAATTTCACACTCATTTAACATTAACATCTGTAAAACTGGAAACATTAAAGCTGAATTATCAGATAGTTTGAGGCTACAATTTAATCTACTATAAAGCAGACTCATTCTAGTAGGGAATGGCTTGCGGTAGTTTCATTGTCTGTGCTTAACATACTCTTTTGTTTCTTAAAAGTCACTTACAGCTTAAATAATTAACCACAGTCTATGCCTGACATTACAATATCCTTCTTTGCATATAGACATGGCTGAACTGGTTTGATTGTGAGATCCTCTGGGCAAAACTGCTGTTTCCTTTGTCTGACACGTGACTGAGAAACTAAACAGGTAAAAGCAATAGTCCAGCGAATTTCAGTCAGGCAAAGGGAAAGGCTGCAAGGTAAAAACAAATATTTGCATACTGATTCTAAATTGAATTAGTCCCTTTTTATGGTGGCAATAAAAGAAGAAAACACATGATTTTTTATATGTAGAACCTTCATATGCAAATATTCATAAACTTTTTTCAACACTGAGTTTGGTCCCACCAGTGAGAAGTTATGATATTGTAACTTCTAGCACCTTTGTCTCACTAGAAGAGGTTAATAAATTTCCACCTCTAATGGTCAGGTTGTATTTTGCGCAAGGGTTTTTCAAGCACTGACATTTCCAAACATAGATTATAAATTTGAGGGGGGAACACAAGAACAGGAAGCTGTTGTCTCCCTTGTGCCAAAAAAGCCCAGTTCTCTTTCAAGCAAATTCTGTTCCCAGCTTGAAGTTAACTGTAATGTCAGTGCTCATGAAACAGCAAACAAACAGCCCAGTTATGATGAGTTATGCTGTGTGCAGAAAGCACAAATGGAAAGGTGACAACCTAGCCAAAGAAAATAAAAGGACAAAAAGGATAACAGATTTATTTTAAACATTCTGACAGGGTACTGGTAATGAAGGGAAGAATGATGGACAGTATAAAAGTAGCAGAAAATGTGCTTGTGACCAGAAGTCAAAGATCTGTTTACTTCTCTTGTGCCAGGTTGGTTTTTTGCAGTCCTGTATACTTTTATGATGACCATTTATTATTTCAAAAGTTTGGTAAGTGTTCCCAGTATGGGAAATGGCACAATGTGGTAAAAAATGGCACAAGGATCAGATCCTGATCCTAGTTTCTCAAATTTCAATTGAGCTAAGGCTTGAGATTTCATCTGTAACTCCTCTCTAAAGACAACTCATCTCTGCTCATATCATCAATTTATTTCTTTGTTCTCCCTGTAGCACAGGCTATTTGCAGTGATAGCTTGTCTTAACATCTTAATCTATGCTGCAACACAATTCAGAGGTGCTTCTGTTCCACTGGAATACATAAATACGAATCCATAATGATGAAATAAATCCCAAATAATATTAATGTAAATGCTCCATTTAGTTTGAATTATTTCACAGGTTATTTTGAAAATCAGCTAAATACAGATAGCACCTTTATAATCTCTGACTCCTTCTAACTGGAATTTCTTTTGTTTCTTGTCAAACATACATGAGAATATCTCTCTACAGGAAGGCAGGAAAATTTTTGGCTTGTTTAACCATAAAAAGTCCATCTCAGAATCTTTCCCGAGCTGAAATGTTCATTGAAACAGGGCTTGCTTTGTTATGTGAAGAAGAAATGGAAAATAGCTTTCATTTTTACAGCTGTTGCATGGCTGGTGCATATGTCTGTACTGATATCAGCCAACCTTATAGTTACATTCAGTCTGCCGGGGATGAATAAATGTTTAGTGGATGATGGGCATGAAATTAATGTGTTATAAATGTTGTTAGAAAATGACCCAAAGAGCATCTTAGCTGTTGATGTATTATTAGCTGTATGTATTTATCGGCCTTTAGCTTCCCCAGGGCATATCAGTTCAGGAGGATACCTATTCACTATTTACCTCTTCCTAATATATTTCCAGCTGTAGAAAAAAATCCATTTTAGTTCACCTGTTCAATGAGTTAACCTATTATGCCTTATTTATGCTGATCTAACCAAAGAGCCAGGCTATTCAATTCTTCAGAGTTGCATTAGATTTACAGAACTAAACACAAAGATTTGGCCCTAGATAGTAGTAGAAGCACAGCATACTTGCTGCTGAACAGCTAAATCTGCCTTCATTTTAGATTTTATTTGTTAGGTAGACACAAAGAAACCTCACTCTCCATTTTTTTTGCAAGCTTTGTTTTTTTCTTCCATTTACATAAGATTTTTTTCATCTTTACTTTTTTCTGTCTCCAAGTGACAGAAGCCTTCCGTTCTTTTGAAAAAGCTAGAGACCATTCAGCACTGTTGAAACGAAAAACAAAATCCAACATAAAAACCTTTAAACCTAGGGGGGATGTGGGGGACGTGGAAGAGCCTATTCCCGCCTTATGCAATATAGACTTGGTGTTTTATGCATAAAAGAGAGAAAAGAGCATTTGAAAAAGGCAAACATGAGGAGGAGGAAGCAACAGAAATCAGATTTGGCCAGTCTGTATAGCAAAACAGAACTTTGTGGGTGTTCAAAGACAAAAATGCAATCTGCAAACCAAGCCATGGTCCCTGCTCTGTCCCCAGCCTTGTCACTTCTGTTTCATCCTCCCCTGCTCAAAAAGACAAAACAGAAACACCGTTTCATAATAGTAGCACTTTTCATTGTGATAGATGACAGGTGATAGAAAACACAGGTAAAGAGTGAACTCAGAAAAAATCGAGGGACCAGGAAAATTACTCTTGTGAGTTAACTTTTGGTGGTTCTAGTTTGTAGCAGGAGCAACAAAGACATCATGAAATGTTTGACAGGTCCCTTTCTGCTGGTGAGGTATCTGATCTACTCAAATTCATCTCCTTCCTATTTCTTATGAAACTGGTGTTTGTGCAACTGAATTTGTGTATCCTCGTGTAGTCCTCAAGCCTCATTCTTTATACATAATGCTTCCTTGCCTCAATAAAGGTGACTTTATATTTGCATTGATTTTAAGGACTTCTGCCCCACAAGAGTGTTTTGAAAAGAGTTTAATGACTGAAAAATTTACCTCCATACACTGTGTCTAGATTGCTTTATTCCCTAGGAGACCTCTCCAAAGAATAATCTATAGTGCTCCCATTGGAAGAGCTCTGAATTACTCCGATACCCTCAAACCATCCATCAGTAGAGATGGTTTCTGAGGCACGTTACCACCTAGTCAGTCACAGTGTAGTTGTGTTGGGATCCCATTCCTGAATCACATGGAGTCCACGTGAGCTTCTTCTCTAGTCTGCCATATGTGAGTAAAAGGTAACACGTAATTTTAAACCAAAATAACATTTTACTCACATATGGCAGACTAGAGAAGAATTTGTGAAGCGGAACTTGTGAACTTTGTCATAAGCTCTATCTGGATGAGAAACTTCTCTTTTCCTACAAAGTAATTGGATCCACTTTGCAAGTGTCTTCCTGTCAACTGTAGTGACCAGTTCCTTGGTGGGTTCATCATCTGTGCACCTGAGCACTGCAATAAAGGCAGTGGAGGAAGTTCGCGTACTTTGGACCCAGCTAGCTGTGATCTCTACTTGGGGAAGAGAGAAGTGAAGGATGTTGCACTTAGAGACAGCATGAGACTGTAGGAGTCCCCAGCTCATTACTGTTTCTCAGACCACAAGACTATGCTATTCTTGTGCTGTACTTTGACGAGCGAGGCTTTTTCCTTTAGCCGCCTTCTTTTGTTTCTAGTTTCTTTTTTTTGTCTTTTTTTTTTCCCCACATTCTTATGCTGAATTTTAGTAATGTCCAAAACAGAATAAGATATGCTTTATACCTTCTCAGCAATGTTCCCTTGTTTGTTCTGTCCTTAAAATGAATTCTTTAGTTATCTTTTTGTTTCCTCAGGGGATGTCCTGTTCTGTATTTTGCTCAGTGAGAGCAAAGAATGATTTTTCTATTTTTCTAATATTTTTTTTTTCTTTAAATAAAGTCAGGACATATAAGGAATGCAAGCAGGGCAGGAAAATGTAAGCTTTTGACACTAGGGAGATATAGATGGTAGGAGCTTTTAATGGGTAATAGAGTAACAGCAAAACATCTATGGTATGGATGATACTGTACTGGAAATGTTGTAAAGGAAAATAATACATGAAGAAGGCATGAACCTGTTAATATTTTTGTTTGTTTGTTTGTGTTTTGTGGGTTGTTTTTTAATTTTGTTTTGTTTTTCTTTATAATTGTATTTATATTTGTTGACCTCCTGATGTTACTTGGGAAAACAAATGAATTGAAAAAATCAACAGAGAGATTGAATTTCTATGAAAACAAAATAAAAATAATTTTGCTTAACAAAATAATGAAATACAAGTAAATAAAACTCATGCCATGCTGATATGACATAGCAACTGCTTGCCGTGACCTATAAGAAATGTGTATAAAGGAATGTGAATGCAAAATGAAAAGAAAAATTCCTAAGAAGAAAATTACTTGGTTTAATGCCAAAAATCTTACCTAATTTATCTGAGATCAACAACTGAGTTTCAAGAAGTATCTGAGTATCTCAGATAGGAAGCTATACAGTCCCATTCTTCAAGGTCAGAAGAACATATTTGGGATGCCAGAATCATCTTTTATTACTTCAGTCAATACTGTGAAGCATTTTAATCTTTAAAAATGTAACTGGATAGGATTACACTTACTGCAATATAAATAAGGCACAGATTATGTTTATGTGGTTTCTTCTAACTTTTTGTCTGCAGAAAGCCTTGAGTCAGCTATTTCTTATGCACCTGATACCCCCTGATCCTGGAAGTTCCTCTTAGTCTAACTAGTAAGCCTGCACTGCCTCAGATGTCTCTTACATGTTCATCGCATACCATTACCTGTTATAAAATGATTACAATATAGTGTTTCCCATACTATTTGATACATAACACTACTACTAAAAGAATTAGGAGGAAATGATAGATATACATAGGACCTTCCGCTGGCAGAGCCCTTTCGGTGAGTAATCACAGACAAGGATAGCTATTTCAGCCAAAACTTTTCACATAAGTCTCAAAATATTATTTATCCTCTTCAGGGCTAATTTAGCCTACCCAGAATGTATCAAACTACAACGGCTTAATAAATTCCATTAGTTTAACATATCTCCTGAGCTTCAGGAGTTAACTGAAAAATTACTGTGATAGAGCATCAGAGATTCTTCTGAGAGAGCAGGTGGTGTGGAATGAGTCCGATTCTGTCTTGCTTGCATTGCTGATAAGATATTGGGTTTGCTATGGCTGATTGAATGGGAAAGAGTTGATACAGAGACACTGAGAAGAGACAAGAAGTACGAAGTTTCAGTTTATTGAGTTTCAAGGTAAATACTGGAACATGTTATAATTTAGATATTGCATTGCTTCCACTTAAGGTTTGGCCAAGGTTATGAATGTCAAATTCAGGATTACAGAGATATATCACCCATGCAATAAAAAGGACAATTACTGGTACAGTTTGGCTTGGTATTAGGGATGCTTTGGGCTATTAGACATAAATGCAATATTGCTAGCAGAGCCATATACAAACCAGGAGAACTTCACTGTTGTAATATATAGTTCTGTTTTGGCCACTAAAGCACCTGAAAGCTGGATAACTGCCACAGCTGGAAGAGACTCCAGATTTGCTGTCATGGACCCCTTTGGACAAAACACATTTGAGGTTTCCTGGAGAAGTATTTAACAGAAATTCTGTCAGGCTAGTGAAAAAGTCAACTTCACAGATTTTAAATCCATTTATACGTATTCTTTTCTATATGAGGTAGAACCACATTTTGTCTATCAATTAAGCATGGCCACCCCGTAGTGTCTATACATAACTTACAGGCATCTGTCAGTAATAAAGCAAGAAATGGGTCTAACTCTTGGTTTCTTCCCCTAACCACTACCCCATGAGCCTTCCTATTACCAGAGAAGGTTTGGTGAAAAAATGATAGAGCTTTATTTTCCTCTTCTACTTCAATTCCAGGACACACAGCTCTAGCAACAATCATGCCTTTCCATAATATTTATTCCTTCAGCATTGTGAAGCTGAGATTGGAGCTCATTGAGATACACCTTGTTGAACCATATCCATATTTAACTAAATTTGTTGTACTGAGACTTACTTACATGTAAATTGACTGTAACAAATGGTCATCCAGTTCTTTTCATTCCCTGTAAGTGGGATTGTTAGTTGAAAAAGAGATTTTGAATACAGTACACAGCACTGAGTGTCAGCCTGCAATAAAAATGATGCTAGACTGGAAAACTTGGAAAGAGGCTGCAAGGATGATTATAGTTCTGACAGTTTTGGGGGTATTTTTTTGATGGAGGATTTAGAAAGCTGACTTTAAAGTTTTTTAAAGGAAAGAAGACAGCAGCAGATTTGATCAAAGCCCAGAAGCACCAGCAGGGGTGGGTATTTCTGATGCCATGGTTCTCCTTAATCCAGGGGAGAAAAGCTAATAAGAACCAGTGGTTAGAAGCTGATACAAGCTGATATAATTTTAAATATAAGCCTTAACTGTTAGCCCTGAGCAGGAAATTATTTTTAAAAATAATTATGATAATAAAAAAAGCCAAAAATCAGAAAAATATTTCTTTCCATTACACTAAGTCTCTAGACACATTCTTTGGAAAATCAAGGAATTCATAGAATAACAAAATCACAAGGTTGCAAAAGACCTTTGAGATCGAGTGCAACCATACCTGTCCTCTACTAAACTGTATCACCAAGTACCTCATCTACCCCTCTTTTAAATACATCCAGGGTCAGCGACTCAACCCCCTCCCTGGGCAGCCTGTTCCAGTGCCCGACAACCCTTTTGGTGAAAATTTTTTTCCTAACATCTAATCTGAACATGCACTGATGCAGCTTGAGCCCATTCTCCTTCATCCTATCACCTGTTGCTTGGGTGAAGAAACCAACACCCATCTCTCTACAACCTCCTTTCAGGTAACTGTAGACAGTGAGGAGCTCTCCCCTCAGCTTCCTCTTCTCCAGGCTAAACAACCCCTGTTCCCTCAGCTGCTCCTCATATGATTTGACTTCTGGCCCCTTCACCAGCCTGGTTTCCCTTCTCTGGACACACTCCAGGACCTCAATGTCTTTTCTGTAGTGAGGAGAATTCCATGGTGAAAAGCTAATGTTTGTGTTGGCCAGAAGCTCAGTTCAGATCAATGTTTTGTCCTTAAAATTCTGTGAAATGAGGCTTTGTATACACCCAGAGAAGAAGAGAAGCCCAACTCAGGAGATGTACACTGAATTTGGAAGTGGAAAGGAAAGGAGAGTGAAATTATGTACCTCATGTCAAACCGTGGGTGGAATGATCAAAAATAATGCCAGGCTTCCTGATTCTCAGTGTGTTTCTATATATGTTTGGCCACAGAAGCTACTATTATAGTAACTAGGGCTGGTCAGAAAAGTGCTTTTCTTTTTATAAAATCATTGATTTTTTTTTTTTTTTTTAAATAGCAAACACCTGAAGACTATTTCAAAAAACTCTGGCTGAAACCCAAGAGTTCAGATATGAATGGAGGATACTTCTTGTTCTATGCAAATAGACTGAGATATTTCAATTCAAGTTATACCTGTGAGCAAACCCTTTTAATTGTCAAGTTCTTATATTCATATATAAAATTATGCATCTTAATTATAAAAAATAATTACATATTCTAATATATATTTATCGTAGGTGTATGCTATGTATTTCTAAATTGTATTAAATATACATAAATATATAATTCTTATATCAGCTAATGTTTTAGATATTATTTATATAATATTTTAATATGTTGTGTTTATTAAATGAGATTCACACGACACATTAACAGACCATATCTTCATAAATTTCTTTGATTTTATGGTCAGATGTGTAACTTGTAACTTTATTCAATCTGGAAAAAATATTGGACTCAAATTCCCACATGCAGAAAGTTATTAATGAGTAGACTGATTCAAGTTTCTATGGCAACATATTGCTGTGCAGGATCGGGAAGGATTTTACAAGGGTAAGGTGGTTTAGGAATTGAATTCAGCATGAAATAGGACCAGGACCATTAGGAACTGTCTGGAACCTGTGTAGGAATTAACAGGTAAGGTGAAATCCTTCTCCCTCACCCTGTGCAGCAATACTTATAAGGGCAAAAAAACTCAGCATCTGTCCCCTTCTCTGCCTTGGACAACCCTGAGGCTGAGACCAGGCAGTAACTTGCTTTGGGATGTTCTGTAACAAAAGTTGTTTGAGCATAATTGAGGGTTTGTGCTGATATGCTTTAAAACTAGAAGTGAATCTCTTCTGGCAGGATCAGAGAAGTTACTGTGCACTCTGGCACCATTGCACACTCACCACTTACTCTGATGCTGTACATCTTTGGTACTTTGAGTCTGGTAAGATGCTAATGATGCCTAACTGAAGAAAAATGCAGTCATCTATGGAAGGAATTGAATTTCTTTTAGGTCCTTACATCTCCTTTACTATCTGGATGGTTTATTAGCTTAGTTAATTGTCTTTAGCCTTTGTTTTCTTTCTTAAATGCCCTTCATTCTCAAGCACCTTTCTCCCATAGTATATTAGGTGGCAACTTTCCATGGTTGATGTAGGTATTTAGGAAAATAATAGAGGAACTAATTAATGGAAGGCAAATCATATAAGGAGCAGTTGAGGGATGTTTAGTCTGGAGAAGAGGAGGCTGAGGGGAGACCTTATCACCACCTACAATTACCTGAAAGGTTGTAGAGAGGTGGGAGATGGTCTCTCCAGCCAGGTGACAGGAGATAGGACAAGGGAAAACAGCAATAAGCTGTGCCAGGGCAGGTTCAGATTAGATGTTAGGAAAAAAATTTTCACTGAAAGAGTTGTCAGGGCCTGGAACAGGCTGCCCAGGGAGGGGATTGAGTCTGAAAAAGCAATCTTCATAATATCAAAGTGCAAAGTTTCTGCAGTGTTAAAACTAAACTCGTTACCTTTCCTTAAATAAAAAGATTGTTTTTAAACAAACCAAAGCAAAACCCTTTCTCTGGCAATTTCATTTCTTAGCCACAAATAAGGTAAAAGTGAAGTAATTATTCATGAAATTGCCATTTATGTAAGAAAGAAGTTTTTATTCAAACACTTCTTGTGAGTATTAAACATCTTTTTACATATTATTTGGTCTGACAGCTCAGGCCCATGGGATTCTTTCTTACCTGATATGGAGCTTAAATAGACATTCAGGCATTATGACAGTTCATTGGTCTGGAAGAGAGAACAGGTTAAGGTATCCTTTTTGCAGCAGCATATCCGTACAGCAATACATTTTGGTACCAATCTGGTCTTACACATTATTAAAGCCAGTGGTTTGGGAAATTGGAAGGCAAAGGAAAAAGGGTTTTTTTATGGATTGTGGATTTTTTCTGCTTCTCTGGGTAGGACTCATTTTACCTTAGTTTAATTATTTAACAGGTGTCCAGTGTCCTTATAGATTCTGTGAAGGAGAGAAACATTAAGACAATGATACACCTCTCTCTTACATCTGTTTTAGGATGGGATCGGTAATTTTTTTAGGACATGCCTGTTGATCTGCACATAGTATAACAACCAAAAAAGAATAGTTTAGACTAGATGCTTACTTTTTGAGCTAGACATAAACCAGTTCATATCATGTGTTTCACCTTTTTTTGGACATCCCTACTTTTTTGGATTTCTCTGGTGAGAGTAGTCTCATATAAAAATTCTCCCAATTAAGTGATCATTGTGCAGACTTTTTTTTTTTTTTGTACAGTAAATTAAAATTTAAAATAATGCAAGGTATGTTAGAAATGCCAAATCTGATAGTCTGATAACAATGAGACTACTGCAGCTCCATGTCTCCAGATCCACCCAGGACCAAGACTAAGTATGTGTTCCCAGTAACCATACATACACAGAGCCTATATATACAGCACCTCTATACATTGCTTACCACATGGATCAACACAGACACTCAACACAACACTCAGCACTCAAACAGAAACAGCACCAATGGCCTCATCATGTTGCCTTCTCCAGCTGATCTGGATGAAGGTCTGTCAGTAGGAAACCTATACATTTGTGCGATGTGGATCCTTCCAACAGCTGTGATCAGACATTTTAGCCAGCAGCTGCCCCAGGTCCCAGCCGGACCAGTTGCTGACACTTGGGCATAAGAGCTTGCGGGTGCTGCTGCCCTACTTCAGTTACTCGTGTGTGTGACTACAAATACATGCAGGCATACACATTATAGACCCCACCAGTAACAGGCATAAGACACTCAGTCTGCCTTGTAACTGGCCCTTGAATCCTCTCATCTCCAGTCTCAGATGATCCCCAGACCAGCAGGGACCTCCTGACCCAGCAGGGACCTCCTGATCCCTCCAGTAGTCAACTGGTAGACCTTCTGGTAGAATTGCAGGATCACTTATGTTGGAAGAGACCTTTAAGATCACCAAGTCCAACCACAGCCTAACCCTGTCTAGTTCCCCAAGTACAGCATCTTACATACCTTTTAAATACCTCTGGGGATGGTGACTCCACCACTTCCCTGGGCAGCATACTTGACTACTCTTTCAGTATAGAAATTCTTCCTGATATCTAACCTAAATCTCCCCTGGTGCAATTTGAAACCATACTCTCTCATCCTATTGCTTGGTACCTGAGAGAAGAGACTGACCCCCACCTCTCTACACCCTCCTTGCTGGTAGTTGTAGAGAGAGATAAGGTCTCCCCTCAGCCTCCTTTTCTTAAGACTAAAAAGCTCCAGTTCCCTCAGCCACTCTTCATAAGACTTGTGCTCCAAACTCTTTACCACCAGCTTCATTGCCTTCATTGCCTGTATCTCTGTCTGTCCCAGACTTACGGCCACTTCCATACCTGCCTACTGGGTTTCTTACCCACTCACCACCAAGTCCTGCTTAATGTTAACTATCAGTCACACTGGTGTATGTATTCACAGTGTATGCACAAGTTCCAGTTTCTCCAGAAATATGGGCCTGTGATGGTCTCATTCCAATTGCTGTCTGTTGCCCTTCTGGGTTCCTTTGAATGGGTGTAAATGATACTTGTATCATTTAACCTAACAATATACAGCTACACTGCTTTTCCCTGTGTGTTTTACAGATTCTATATAAACCAACCACTAATTTCTCAATAAGAAATATCTGTTTCTGGCATGAAATATGTCGTCTACTCAACAGAGAATGGCTCCTTCTATAGCCAAAGACCATAATGCCAGACTAGAAATGCAGACTATTTGCTACACACCCAAAGGCCAAATTTAACCAAGCCAGCATGGGTAAATGTCCTGGGTTTGACTAGGATACAGTTAATTTTATTTCTAGTATCTGGTGTAGTGATGTGCTTAGGACTTAGGATGAGAGTCAATTCTATCCTAAACCATGGCAGTAAGATTAGTTGAAAAGAAGTCCTGTGATCCTAAGTGGCTTCCAGTAAGTTTCACTTTAATATCATATCTCTTTTTTCAAAAACAGTCTCCTCAGCAAGTGTTGCAAAGACAAAAGCTGATTTAACTTCTAAAATAGCATTTAGTATGTTTGATGGACAGATATTCTCAAATTTCCACAGAGATCAAGTACTATGGTATTGATACTAAATCGTATTTGCAAGGGTATCAAAGAGAATTAAAGGCACTGAGTGCAAAACTCTTACACTGGGAAAGTATTCATCTTCAAAAGGATAATGCACTTCAGCTGTGAAAAAAAAAAAAGTTGTTTACCTTAATTTGAAAAATATTATTGTTTTCACTGTTTCCCAATGTAAGTGCAATGCTAACTGACATTCACCAAAGGCCTGAATTCATTGCTTTAAATAGAAAAGGTCTTGCCTGGTTGTGAAATTATCATTTGCTAAGAGGCTATGTGCTCATACTGGATGAAGATAAGGTTCCAGAAATCAAATTAAAACATATTTGAATGTCTTTTTGTATCAGCTTTATACACTTCTCTAGAAAATATTATTCATAGGACCTCTTGTCATTTTTTTCTCTTTCATTGAGAGACAGTGCTGAATGCTGAGCAATGAATAACAGGAGAAAGTAGTCTTTTATGCTAATTGATTTTTAAAGTAGCCCACGTGCTAGAAACAATTCAGAACTGCTGAAAATAAAAGTCTCAGAGAGAGAGTAATTTTCATGGATATTTCATTTAAAAAGACGAATTGTAGATTTTTTCCCCACTGAAATACTATAATTAGAGTAAAAATGAAACAATAAACAGAATCTAATGCCTGATCCTAACATACATAACCTAATAGCCTTTTCATAACAAAATATTACAGGAATTTTCATATATAAGAAGACTAATGTGATTGTTATAAAGCAAATTGAGTAAGCTAGATATAATCAATATTCTTGAGGTAAAAAGGCTCCAGAGAACAGAAAGACAGTTAATGTGAAGCCAACAGATCTTTCAAGGGAGTCTTCAGGAACTGTACAGTAATAGTATGATTTCCAGCAGAACCTCTAATGAAGAGTAAAATTAATGGACACATGGATATATAGTGAGTGTGTGTCAACATACCTTTTGGAAAAGATTTCAGACCTTATATACCTACTGGGGTACTTTGAATAATCAATAAATATGTTGATTTATTAATACATTTATTTGGACTTCCAAAGCAGACAAAGAAAGGCATTGAGGAAGCTCACAGAATGCTCTTACCAAAATTAAGCTGCCATAGTATGAAATGGAAGTTGTTTGTATAGCAGCATAATTTGTTAATTGCTAGGACAAGAGGGACAGCAGTAAGCAATCACACAGTATAGGTAAGTCAGTCGTGGAATTCCTCAGTCTCTGTCCTGGGAAAGGGGTGTTGAACAATGAGTCAAGACATTTCACTGATGATACTAAGTAATTTATGGTGAGAATGAGAAGCTGATAGCTTCTGGAAGATATTACAACACTGACTACCTAAGCAATAAAAAGTCAGATGACATTCAATGTAGATAAATGTAAAGTGATGCTCAAGCAGTAATGCAGCCCAAACTTCACATATCAAATCATTCTTTTGGAGTGGACTGGTGTCACCCAGGAATAAGACCTGGGGTTACAGTATATGATTCTGTGAAAATATTAGCTTAATGATAAGCAGTGTCAACAAAACTCACTGAATATTCAGAATTACAGAAAGAAAAAAATAAAGAACATAATTATCCCACTCTATAGGTCCACAGTGTGACTACATCTCCTGTAGGGTATGATATTCTCATACATCCCCAGTTTTTATCTAAAAAACAAACAAACAAAGAAACAACTCCAAACCTAGAAATAAAGAGGTTCAGAAAAGAGTAAAAAGGATGATCAAAGATCAGTCTGGAACAGGTTCTGCACTGATGTGAAGGGTACGCTTTTTCAATCTACAAACAGACAATTCAGGAGGATATTAATAAGACTTATAAACAGCAAGTGTCCTAGAGAAGATGGATTCAGATCAGCTGTTTGCTGTCTTTTCCAGTACAAAACCAAACGACCTAATGGAAATGAACCCAAAGGAAATTAACAAGTGGCAAATTGAAAAGAAATTAAAAATAGCAGTTTTCATACAGGATAAAGAATCTTCTCAGGCTACTATTTACAAGGACAGCTGTCCATTTCTGCAAGCCATTGACTCATAAACTGCTGCAGGCAAGGAGAATATTTTTGGGAAGTAATAATATATGCTGCCTGATACCACCACCCAGATACTCATTGTTGGTCACTGTCAGAGATAAGATAGTGGAAGAACTTCATCTCAGTACTGACACAATTTGCCTGGTTTTACATGACTATCCATCAGATCCAACCTCCTGCATGTGGTTAAGGGTAGAGCACAAAGTACACTTTTCTTTGGAGACAATGTGTTAGAGTCATTTAAAAATAGATCAAGTATTCAAGGAGCTTACTTGAAAAGAATTAAGAATATACTGAGAACCCTCAAAAATTATCAGCATGTATGGATGTTTTGAGGGCACTACATCATTACGTTTTCTTTGCAGTATTTTCTTCCCATTAAAAAACAAACAAAAACCAAAAAAGCCCCTGTTACTTAACAAAGGACAAGTGCTGGAAATAATGATGGATTTGTATATAAATGAAATAGCCTTCCCCAGTGTTTTTTCAAAGGAATAAGGTTTGGTGCATTAAGCTACAGCATGCCAGTTGTGCTTCTGCAGTTGTTGGTAAGGACTCAATTCAATCAACTGGATTTAAATACTTCACACTATTTGAAATGGCTCATGGTATCTAAGTGGCTCAAGGGTCTGGCAGACACAACACAGAAGTTAAATTAGACTTTTCTGGAGTATGAGCTTGAAATCAAAGAAAGACTGCAGAACACTAAATGGGAATAAACACCAACATTTAACTTCAAAGTAACTGTATGTACCTCCACCTAAGTCATCCCTTGTGAGGTAATGTGACTTGCTATCTACAGCTACCTGAAAGGAGGTTGTGGAGAGGTGAGGGCTGACCTTTTCTCCCTAGTGAGGAGTGATAGGACAAGAGGAAATGGCCTTGTAAAGTCATGTCAGAGGAGGTTTAGATACTAGGTAAAACTTCTTCACTGGGAGGGTTGTTAGGCATTTGAATGGGCAATGGTTAGATGTGGTGCTTAGGCACATGGTTTTGTGATGGTTGGCAGGTTAGGGTGATGTTTGGACTTGATGGTCTAAAGGGTCCCTTCCAACCAAGGCAGTTCTGTGATTCTATGATCCTATGACTTAGCCCAAAACATCAGTTAAACAATGTTATCTCCCATTTTACTTCTTAAATTAAGAACAACAGGCAGTGACTTGTGTTCTGTGTTCTCCGTTTCTTTTAAGCTGACACATTGGTCATATGTCCAAATAAAAAAAAATAATCACAAAATGAAGACTAGGCTTATTGTCCATTACTAACCATCCTTGTCACTCCTCCTTTGACATTCTTTTTTCCAAATACTATCTGATTCTGTTACTGTAATGTGACAGAATGTGCACAACCCATTTGTTCGGCAAAGGGGTTATAGTTCTGTATGAGTTCATCAATGAAGCATACAGGCTCAAACACTGGTTTTTTTTATTTGCTAATAGAAATATTTCTCAGTAGAAAAACAACTTCAAAGAATCAAAGAATAATGAGAACTTGTCTTTAATTAAGTGTTTCACCAAATAGTAGGGAGAGGAATCTTAGGGAGCCATCATTAAATTTAATGAGACTGAGCTTCTGAACTCTACTCCACCCAGGCAGCAACAGCAAGATATAACTGTGTCACTGCCAACAATGAAGATGTAAAAATAGAAATAGTCATTATTCTGAAGTGAACCAAATTTTGTTGTCTCTTTTTCCTCACTACCTCTGCCAATAAAACATTGTTTGGCTACACGTGAATATGTTATCACCACAGAATAGAATAGAATCATAGAATCGTTTTGGTTGGAAAAGACTGTTAAAATTCCAGCCATTAACCTAGCACCACCAAGTCCAACCACTAAACCATGTCCCTAAGCACTCTTTTAAATACCTCCATGGACAGTGACTCAACCACTTCCCTGGGCAGTCTGTTCCAATGATTGATAAACTTTTTGGTGAAGAAATATTTCCTAATATCCATTCTAAACCTCCCCTGGCACAACTTGAGATCATTTCCTCTATCCTATCACTTGTTACTTAGGAGAAGAGACCAAGTCCTACCTCACTACAACCTCCTTTCAGGTAGTTGTAGAGACCTGCTGTAGAGACAGCTCTTCGTAAGACCTGTTCTCTAGACTCTTCACCAGCTTCACTCTATCGCCTTGTCCAAATCATTGATAAAAATATTGAGTACTGGCCCAAGTACTGAGCCTTGGGGAACACTACTTGCAACTGGACACGAAAAGGATTGTTGTACTCCTGTCCAAGCTATAAACAGTCAGTTTATCCAGGAGAATGCTGTAGGAAATGGTGTCAAAAGCTTTACTAAAGTCCAGGTCGATATCCACAGATTTTCCCTCGTCCATTAAGTGGGTCACCTTGTCATAGAAGAAGATAAGGTCAGTTAAGCAGGACCTGCCTTTCATGAACCTGTGCTGACTGGGCCTGATCACCTGGTTGTCTTGTGTGTGCCACGTGATGGCACTCAAGCTGATCTGCTCTGTAACTTTCTCCAGCACCTCAGTCTTTTCCTCATCCTACAACTATTGCGAGCCCAGTCATGGAGGTGACACATTTTCCCACCCAAGGATAAATCTTCTGGGAAAAGACATAAAGTGTTTCAGAGAGGAAATATTGAGAGAAACCAATTGCCAGGTACCTTACCTATCTGCCACACATACACCACATGCTTTAATTGATCCAATATGATAGAAATCTACCATCACTGCACTGACAATCCAAAGAAACCTCTCTTTTTCCTGAAACTGTGACTGACTACTGAATAGGGCTGCCAGCCATTCCAGAAGGCACGCTGGGTTTTGTGCCAACACAGCATCTGTGGGTGCAGGGGATCAATATTTTCCCAATGAGAAATATTGTGGAAAGTAGAACTAGTATTTACACTGACATCTGCAACCATAGTGACATTTTTCTAACCCCTTACTCATACTATATCCAACTGAGATGACTCACCTAAGGACTGATCTGAGAGGAGTGATGTGGGTAGGAAAAGGAAGAATCCTCTGGAGTCTTGCATGTTAGTTCACTTTCCTCTGTGCAAGATGTATACCAAAATTAACAAGCCATTTCTTGTTGGTGTCAAGGACTATGCAAGGACAAAATAATAGCATACATAGTGGGACATTTAAATGTGATTTGAATAGCATGTTTTGCAGTAGGTTGAGGTTAGATAAAGTATTGTATTATTCTTCAATAACTTCCATATGCATTAGAGTACAGTGATAGTAATGCATTCACTGTCCTATTTTCTTAATCCTCTTGCTTGTGGAGCTGTGGCGTGGGTGAAAATCAAGATTAAAAGATAGGAGTCCAGATAACTGTGCATAGCTAAGCCCTGAAAAATATTAATTTTTGTCTTTGAACTGTGCTAGTCATGGTGGGGAGTAAATTAATGCAGGATTAGAAACATTTTCTACAAGATGTGATACAGGGCCAATTTGAAGAGCCCTATTCCCTGTTAATTAAACCACACAGTTCATATTGTTCAAAAATACTGATTTAAGAAGCAGAACTGCAAATTAGAAAATATTTTGGTCTGCTTATGTTTGATTTTAGTTAACTGAAGACATACTAATTTGACAAGTGTTTCACAACAAAGAACTTGTTAAGGGAGAGTTGAAGGTTATACTTCTTCTGTAGGCTGTATTTTAAGTACAACCACATTAAAAAATGTCATAAATCCATACTCCAGCCTTAAATCATAACACATTTATAATGCTTTAATGTAAACTCTTTTTCAAAGTAATGGTTTTGCTTAGCTTAAAATATTGATTAAATATTTCTGAACTTCACCACTATATGCCTCAGAAAACACAACTGATCATTTTGTTTTGTTTCAGTCTGAATTCTAGAAACAGCATGCATACAGTGGAATACAGCTCACTAAACATCAGCATTCTGGAAGGGGAGGTCACATCCCATGCTAAGCTAGGTGTCTAAGGGAAAATGTAACTCAGTCTTCAGAGGTAAAAATCTCACTTCAATGATGAAAGAGGAAGCCAAAGTGATGAATTTAAGATTTAAGCACTTGATTATTTTCAGCAATAAACAAAATAAATAAAACTAACCAGGTGAATCCCAATTTTCAGGTTACTGATACCAGTTTTATTTAGGCAAATAACTCTATGTTTTCTTGTTGAAAAATCAAAAGTAGGAGTGATTCATTTCATGTTAGATTTACTGCAGAACTCAGTGGGATTGACTGTGTAGATGTTTCTGTTCTGGTAATCTAAGATGCTGTTTCTATTTCATATTGTGATATCTGCATCTCACAAGGATTAAATATTATGTTCTGAATAACAGAAAACATAAAATTGCAGGTGAAAAATGGAACAACTTAAGTATTTGAATATGATGCCTTGGTATCTTCAATATCTAGGTGAGAAATACGGAGATAAAGATTTTCTTCTAATTTCTGTCTTATATTTATTAACAGCAAATTTTCCTTCCATTTGATTTGCATCCACTGCGTGTATTTGTTTCACTCCCTTCTGACAACAATGGTACTTAAAATCATTGAATATTCCCATTACTCATACTTCTCACATTGAATCTTCTGCTCTGGAGAAAGGATTTCTCTCACAGTAAGACTCTGCTTCCCTAAGACTAAAGAAATCTTAATGAATATTTTGGCCCACTTCTCTCTGGGAGTATCACGCTCTCTTCTATGGGTTACAACACAATGACTGAGAACTGATTCTAGGAAAAAATATATTCAAGATATCTCTGAGAGAGAGACAGTAGTAGAAAGGGAAAGTCTGAGTCTGGTCAATCTCACACAAAGCTGTGAGAAAGGGAATGTCATGAGCTTATGAAATATCCAACCAGTAGTTGAATATGGTGAAAAGATCAACGGGGCTACAAAGTTATGTCACCTGAGACTACTGCTGCTAAAAGAGGACCTGCTTCTGAATTTTGGAAAGATTTCTAGAGTCCCATTTCTGCTTTTCTGTTGTACAGTAAAATCAAGTGAACATTTGCAGGTTTGAGCAGTGGGAAGCAATCATATTTTTGTACTCTTGGAAGTCACCACATTTTGACTACTTCAGACTGATTTGCTTGCCCTTTTTAACACTGTAAATTGTGCTTAATATCACAGGGTTAAGATACTGATAATTGTTCCCACAGCTGGAAGATCCCTAAAATTTTCTATAGAGAATTGAGTTATTTTTAATACAACTCTTTGAGATGTGATCAAGATTAGTGAATGGATCTTGTAAAATAAAGGGCACAAGCTCCATCTGAAGATAAAGTTTAATTTCAAAGAATTTTCCAGATAATTTTCTCTTTAAGGAACCACTTATAGGTAAACATAAGGACACACAAGTATTTTCACAATGAGCACTAAACTATTTTCTAATACATAAGGCTAGTAGTACAGGCAACAATACAAAAATATGCAAAAATATTAAATTTACTGCCTGATGTCAAGGCTTCTTGAGAAAATTCTTAGACAGAAAGTTTTACATATGACTAAAGATTTGATCAAGGTCTGATAGCTGTAACATAAAGTGAAATCTTCAAGCCTTTCTCACAGTCTTTGAAGTAGGATCTCTTGATCATGTCAGCCAGTGAAGCCTAGGAGCTGGAAAAGCAATGTCTCTTGACAGCAGACCAGAACTGGGAAAAGGAAAATAGAGTAGGAGATCTAGGAGAAGAGCTTCAGAGGAAATGTAACAGGAAAAAATGCAGACCTAGTAGCTCTGCCTCATCCCAGTATAAGCTGTAACTATTCCCCTGCTATTAGGAAAAACAAAGTTGTGCAACAGAGCAACATGAGGGATATATACGGAACTTGCCTTCAGTTTCTAAATTCCAGTTTCCCAGAGTTTTTCAGATAACCTTCTAATGTCAGTCAGAAGCTCTTGCTGTTTTGTTTTTTATATCTTGAATCTGTGGAAAACTGTCAGGGTAAGAGCTTTTACAATTAGTGACAGGTAAGGAGTATAGGATTTATCTATATTTGGGTTTATTTTTTGGGGAAAAAAGCCCAACCCGCCTATTCTTTATTAAAATATTCTAGATAGATTTTCTAAAATCATGTACATGTGCACACTCTGATCCTGAAATATTCTTTTTTTCTAGTATGGCCACAACAAACTGTTGAAAATGACTTAAACTAGGTGAGAATAAGAACATAGTAGCATGATATGGAAAGAATGTCACATTATGACTTAATGTTAGCCTTATCCAGAATTAAAATTTCTGTGCTGACAATCTATAAATGTCTTAATAGAGTTCTGTTTGTATACTTAAGCACTAGCCCTGGGATGTTAGGGCTGTATCTACAGTATCAAGTTGTATCTGTGGACACACCATATCCAAAATTCTAGAGTAGTTTACTTTCAGGGTGAGTGGTTATATGCAAACTGTCTCTTGAGGAAGATATGGCCTGCATAGCTCCTGCTTCATGGCTTGGAATTGTTGAAATGTGGCTTAACAGTGTAGATGATTGCCTGCCACTGCCCTGACACTACTTAGCACACTGGCATAGACATGGCCTTAGAGAACTCGGGTCCTAGTAGCATGTACCTAGTGGTTTTTCTGATGTTCTGACTTAAAAGTACTGAGCTGGACTATAACTAGGGACAGTTCCTTGGAGTAGCTGAGAAGACTATGTTCCCATACAACACTACCCATACTGTTTTAATGTGCATGTCTAGGAGGCTGCCCAAGTTAGGATTAAGCTAACAAGGTTCCCTGTATATCAACAGAGAGAAAAGCACCTCCACAGATTGATTTGGGACTTGCAAACTAGGCCAGGCTCTGTGTTGCCCTCTGGAGGACCCAATCTTTTCAGGGAAAGGAAAAAAACAATGTCCTCATGACCACAGATTCTTTTTCCTCACTGAATGCACAAAATTGACCGGTTGCTGCAGGTAACTCTATAACCATGACATCACAATTGAGTCTGCCACCCTCACTCAAAGTAAAAAGAACACCTTTTGGCACTTAGATGAGTCTCTGAGTCACTCAGAATCAGATTCACGTCTTTGAAAGAACCTATTGGTAAGAGAATCTGTCTTGCCAGGATGGTGACAGCTGCTCAAAGTGTCTGAAATGCACAGACGCCAAGCTCCCCATAGTGGCACTGCTATGACTTGGAGCTGCAATTTTATTTCAATGAGCCATCTGTATTCCTTTTTGGTCTTATGCCTTGTACTTCTTATGTGGAAAAGGGTACTTACAGCACAGTACTTACAGTGCTGTCTTAAAATTACCTCCTTTCAAGGCTATTATTTACTGAAGGTTTGGTCTAGTCTAGGAAAAGCCATATTCCTTATTAGAGCTTTGGGATTTCCATAAAGAAGAATAAAGAAATTCAGTATTAAAAGTAAGAATCATCTCTCCATTGCCCAATGCAGTTTGCTCTTACCTGCTGTAGGCAAGACCACATATGGGATCTAAATTTGGATGCCGAGTCAAACTTTGGCAGATAGTGTGTGTCCATATAGCAGGGAATTACATAAGAACAATGCAGGTGCATGCCACAGCGTAGCTGCAGATGAGAGATGAATCCTCTGATTGGTGAGAGCCAAGGTTGTGTTAAGTGGCTGGTAAAGAATGATGTCCTTGTCTTGTAGATCCATGACTGTGGATATGCAGCTCAGATTAATAAGATAATTGAACTCTGGTAACAATTCCTCCAGTTAAGATCTCACAACTCTTTAAGCTCTTCCAACAACTTTTGAGTGATGTAAGAAGCAATGCTAATCACATTGTCATCTTCGTCCAGGGTCATACCCCCTTCCTGACCAACAAACGTTCTCAAGACATTTATTGATATCCACCTGTTCTTCAAAGAGTTGTTGGATAATGAAGTGACCTTTCCTAATTTCCTCCAAAACTTCAGAGAATTTGCTAAAGACATTCAAGTGGAAAGCTTATTGCAACCTAGAGCCTTCAGAAAAGCACTCAAAAGCATTGACACTAAAACATTCACTTCACTGACTTTTGCTGGGGACAGGAGGGCACACAGGTAAAGAGATGATGATGATAAAGGGTCACTGAAGAAAAAATATTTGTATGGAAATCCATGTAACACAGGAAGAGAACATAGGGTACAGATGCAAAAGTGACCTGTGTGAGACCTGGAGAATCACAGAATCACAGAATGTTAGGAGTTGGAAGGAACCTTGAAAGATCATCTAGTCCAAACCCCTGGACCCGCCCCCTAGCAGAGCAGGATCACATGGAAATGCATCCAGGTGGGTTTTGAATATCTCCAGAGACTCTACAACCTCCCTGGGCAGCCTGTCCCAGCGCTCTGTCACCCTCACAGTGAAAAAGTTTTTCCTTATATTCATATGGAACTTCCTATGCTCCAACTTGCACCCGCTGCCCCTTGTCCTATCACTGGTCATCACTGAGAAGAGCATCAGCTAAGAAGCTGAGCAGCAGTAAGTGGTGGTAGCAGAAGTAGAAGCACAAAGCCAGAAGCAAGAGGAAAAACAATTATGAAAAAAAGAGGTACAAAAGAAGAGCTGAGCTAAAAGAGGCAATTTTTACATTGTGAATATCGCTTACCAGAACTGGCAAGCAGAGAGATGTCAATGTTATATTTAGATAGCTAGATCAGAATTATATCACATGTAACAAGTAAACTTAGCTACCTGGGGAGAGAAATTACATCAAATAAGTAATGACCCACAGATAAAGAATAACTTTGGATTGACAAATGATGCAATATTGGTACCAGGCCAAAGGAGAGAGTACAGAGGCCAAATTTTGCTAGTAGAGAAATTTCCAATCACTGATTTTATGAATGATTGGAATAAGGAACAAAGAAGACAAAAGAAAATAGGTAAACTACATGCACAGTGAGGGTCATATTCCATTTTCTTGATCTGATATTTGTTTAGTTGTGTACTGTATTATTTCATGTGAAATATCTGCTGAAAGAAATCTAGTTTGCAGAATAGTTGAAAAAAAAAAGATACCAGAAAACAGTGGATTCATGTTTTGGTCAATGTGCCAAACCAACTTCAAAAAGAAGGCAGTAAACGGTCAAAAATATGAGAAAGACAGCCAGTGATATACAGAGTGCACAAGGATGAGGAGGAAGGAAAGAAAGATTGATTGTTATGGCTAGGAGTTTATTTCAACTCCAGGCATACCTCATGAAAAGAGGAAAGATGTTCCTGAGAGAAATTCAGGTCCATATATAAGGTATTGCTTAACAATAGCTCAGCTGTAGCTGAAAGGAACTTCAAGCAGACATTTTCAATGTTAAACTTAAATCGCACGGAAAAACATAGAGAAAAAAGGAGAAAGGCATTTTATTCACTATAATGGACAGGACTGTACACATAAAACCTTTCAAAGCAGCGTAAATATTTAAGCAGCTGCAATGAAAAACTTTTGTATCATCTGAGAATGAAAGCATATTTCTGGAACCACAGATCTTTGAGTCTCTGACCAGTAGCTTTTCCATTATAACCTTCGGCACAATAGACTTTCAAATCTGCCCTATCATCCATCCCCACTCCTTTACAATTTCCATTGCTCCTTCACTGAGCAGGTAACTTGTAGAGTGTTTGTTTATGATTAAGTTTTCCATTCCCATAGAATTCACACTGGTTGGAACAGGGACTTTAGCAAGTAAGAAAACATCAGGGCAATGTTTGTAAAGGGCTTCTTAAATACAAGACTCTTATTGTGGTTGAATTTGGCCCCAGGACTCTTAACTATGTTTTGTCATTGAACTTTGAGACCAAATTACTTCTTGCTTCTAGACCTCAATTTCCAATATTAAGCTTCTGAAAATAACTTAATTATTGCATATATTTTGCCTGCTTTATCAATATTTAAACCCATAATGGGAGGATACTGGGTAGGGTACTACATTATCTCTGAAAGGCAGATGGATATGAAAAAATGTCTTAAGTGTGTTTATTCAGGTAAAAGCCCTAGATATTCTAATTCCTTAACCAGAAACCATTGTGACATCACTACTGCTGTGTTTCATCCTCTTTCACACAGAAGAATTAGTTAATAAATAAATAAATTTAAAGAGTCCACCAGCAAAGGAATTTAATTCTTCTCTGGAATGCTTCTGTGAGCCAGAGCTGGATTAAACCCCAGGTATAAATATCTTGGGCTGTGACAACATCACAATTTCATCTCCTGTTAAGGAAAAAGTAAAGTTCTCTTGTTCTTTGTTTTAGAGAAAAGCTTGAGGATATGAACAGGTCATACCCTGTACAATGAAGCCCATACAATGTTACAAACAGTCCATTTCTCCGTGAGACAACAAAAAGCAGTAAGGAGAGAAACACCATCTCCCAAAGGCAATGCCATGGTCTGTTAGACCACAGCCTTTTGGAGGACAGTGATTTGGGATGGGAGAAATCACTATTCCACTGAAGCAGAAGCCTTGGGGAAATTCAATGCAGCAGTCTGCAGAGGGATCTAGATTTACACCAATCATCTCTGTCATGAATAGCTGTGTCTTCTTTAATGGGATTTCCTCTTCAGCAGTATCAGGAAAAGCATGCTGCATCTGTGGCCACATGTTACTGCTTCATCAGAATCCCGATGTCCATATCGCCTGAATCTAGGACTGCCCAGGGTCCACCTGGCAGGTGGGACAGCTGCATCCTCCTGTGGGATGGGGCTCATGCACTGAGAATTTGTTGTATGCCCCAGGATGTAGTTGGGATGTCTCTAGGGTTCAGAGCAGGACCTCAGAAGTCAGATGAGGCATTCAGGTTCTCATGACCTACAGTGTAGCCTTGCTTGACAGAGGTGATAAGTGATGGACACAGTCAAATCCCAAATATTGTTGTTCAGTGCTCTCAGTAGTCCTAAATATGAATTCATGCATGTAGAGAACAGTGTTTCTGGATGTTCAGTGCAGCTATATCCTTAGGGAATCATACTTTAAAAAGTGCCATGTCAGAGATACTGTAGGGAAGAAGGAATGGAAAGACTGAATCAGCTCTATTTTCTTTTCAACCTTTATTGAATCCTAAATATGGTGTTAATATGCTGCATAATCAGAAACCAAGAGTTAAAAAACAATGCCATGTTCTCTTAAAAGAGAGCAGATAAGCAGATCATTTCCTCCGGCAGAATGAAAACATTACATGTGACAGCCTACCAAATTTCTGTCTAACCACACTGAAAACAAGCCTGTGAAAGTCACACCTTCTTTTGATTGCAGTGGCAAAATTACAACATTGGTACCAGGCTAGATAGAGGAATAATAGGGACCAGAAACATTATTCATTGTGATAGAGCAAAGCTGCAGTCACGCAGTGAGGCAAAATCATGTGGCTATGACATGTGGCTTTCCTGTCAGGTCCACTCTCGGCACATGACCCCCATCCCACAGGAGGATGAAGCTGTTTCACCTGCCAGGTGGGACCCTGGGCAGTTCTCAATTCAGGCTAGGGGGAAGACATCATCCACATGAGAAAGGATATGTGCAGTCACAGGGAGAAGTTCAACTAGAACATTCACTTGTAAATCAACTATACCCCGAAAGGGAGTATCTTCCAAGAAATCACATCTTCTTGGCTTCCCATCATCTTCTGTTCATGCTGCTGAAGTGCAAAAATCACAGGCTGAATAGAGAGGGCTGGAGATGTATAAACATTGTCCCCTAAACAATGAGTAGGATAAAAATTTCACCTCTTTGCAAACTCAAGCTCCTCTAGAGCTTTCATTATTGTCTTCTCCTCTCATAAAAAAAAACTGTGAAAAGCAGGAAAAGCAGATAAAAAAGGTAATATCCAGGTACTGTACACCCAACAGACCACAGAACAAAGTAGAGGTAAATATTTTGACTAATTACTTCTTTCAACTGCTTCAGCATAGCAAGCTGTTACTCTGGTTTCTGCAGAGTAAGTGTTTTCTCTGTCAGTGTCAGAACAGCCAACACAGGCAAAGCAGTGAAGTTTTCCCACCAGACCTGCTCTCCCAGCCTGTTTTTTTTTCAGACAGCAAACTCCAGTTTACTGGCAGGTGGTTTGTACAATTTACCCAGCGATAAGAATTCACCCACAGCACATCCCCACTTTCCCACAGCCAGCCAAATGTCAGCACTGAATTAGTAGCTGAAATGATTAAGACTCTGTTAAAGAAAGCTGTAATCATCAAAGATGAAACACTATCACAAAAGGTATTAATTAACAACTTTGTACAATATCTGATGTCAAGATGCTGTTGTATAGTAGTGCTCGCGTTTGTCTCAGTAACAGAAATTACAAGGGAAAAAGTGCAGGACAAAGGAAAGATACACAGAGACAAGAAAAAGACCTTTCAGATGTACACTCTGGAGGACCTCAAGAACAGACTATTATCTCAGAAGAAAATGCAGCATGCATGAAAATTCTGTAGCAAGGCTGTGAATGGGCACTCATTTCACTCTTCTCTGTGCTGTTGCAAATACCACTAGAAGATAGATATGGGGATGGTAAAATATGCACCCCATTAATTTCAGTTACAGTTACAAATTCATGAAGCATTCCATATTCATGGTCTTCTCCACAGGCTGCAGGGGAATCTTTCCTCTGGGTCCTGCCCCCCAACCCTTTCGATGACCTTGGTGTCTCCACAGTTTCTTACATCTTCTCACCCCCTTCTCTGGTGGCAAAATTTGGCTGCTAGTGGGTTTTTTTCTTCTTAAAATTGTTATCACAGAGGTGTTATGACCATCGCTGATGGGCTCGGCCTTGGTCAGCAGTAGGTCCATGCTTGAGCTGGTATTTACTCTGTTGGGCCTACAGAAAGCTTCTAGCTGCTTCTTGCAGAAGGCACCCCTGCAGCCCCCCCTTCTCCCATCCCTCCTCCCCCAAAAACCTTGCCATGCAAACCCAAAACATTGAGAAAAACCATGAGGGGTCAATTATAGATATGAGAAGGCAACGAAATGGGATGTGTTCCTGTGTGATTTAGTCAAGGTGATCCTGCTCTGTTGGGGAGGTTGGGCTAGATTATCTTTTGAGGTCCCTTCCAACTCCTAATGTTCTGTGATTCTCCTATGAAAACATCTAAATATTCTTTGTGACAGTGTGACAAAAGCAAGTATCTCCTTTCAGAAACGGAAAGGCTCTCCTTGACACCACCAACACACTGCCTCCATTACAGAGAAGTTTTTGGGCAGTGCTGGGGTGTCAAAGGACAGTCTTTCTAGGTATTTCCCTTACCTGCCAAGAAAGTTAAAAAATGAGATAATGATATAAGAGTTGGTGCTAATGGTTCGTAATGTACAAGCAAACAAAGTTTATCATCTGAAAGGTATATGAGGAGCAATGCATTGGGATATAGTTTCCTAATTCACTGGAAGGCAAACTGCAATTATGAAGAAGGATGCAGAGAAGAGCTCAGTGTGTTATGGCAGCACTTTGAGAGCAAAGGTTGAATGCAGCAGTCTTGGCAGTGTTGATTTCACTCTCTCTCAGCTTAAATACTGAGCAGATGGAATGCAAAATATTTCAATTAAGTGGCAGCTACCATTAAAGTGACTAAACATTTGGGGGAAAAAACCAATGATTTTACAATGACTGTGCTTTAAAAGCTAATGACTTCTTGCATAATTTGAGGTACATCGGCTCATTTTGAAATGGCTTTCTGTTTGTCTGTTCTAATCTGAAATTATAAAGAATATGCACAACTGCACCTGGCATACCAAGTTCCTAGTGAGACCATTGATACGTTTTTCACCCGACTTTCTTGACTGGAGTCATGTCAAGCAACTCTGGGACTCATGGAGAGGCAATCAAAAGTGACAGGGTAACTGACAGCTCTGACAAGTGATTGTAGAATATACTACATTGTATTTGCTCTGGGAAAATGACCTTAAACCTTACTGCTAATTCTAAATACCCCTTAGCAGTGTGTGCTCCTCCACAGTGTATTATTATATTGTTGAAAAGGTGGGCAGAAAGTGGAGCTACTTCCAATGCATGACTGAATTGCTCCTTGTTTCTACCATGTCCAAGGAATGGAGTTCATAGATGATCACAATTCCTCAACACATGCTGATTTTTTCTCTGAAGTCAAGATCAAAAAAAAAATAAATCCTTCTTTTGTGTTCTCTGTGTGAATGATCTCAGACAGAAAAACTGCACATCAATGAGCAATAAAAAGGACAAACCTTGCATACGAGGAAAGAGCACAGATGTAAAGAAAGGTAAGTAAAAATTCTAACAAAATCTAAAATTGCCATTTTGAGATTCTCCTCCTCTTCTCTGCTTTTGGATCTAAAGCAAGCTTACATAAGACTGTGGGGGTGTTTGTTTATATGTGGAGGTGTATTTAGCTTCATGCAAAGCTTTTTCCAAAGAAATCACCTAAATTTGATATCTGGAACCTTTGATTTCATGGTCTTCATATCTACTTGGTTTTCCTCTTGCAGCCTTTCCACAGGGAATGATTTTACTAGCATTACTAAGCTTTGATTTAGGCTATTAAATCACATTTTGCTCTCCAATCTATCTACTGACATTTTATCCTTTCTATGGAGATAAAACCTCTATTATTGTCAAGTGGATCTGAAAGCATTTTCTGCCTTAAGGTGTTTGTTACACAAGAGAAGGAATGGGAAGAAATGAAGATGATCTTATGGACATAGTCACCAGATCTGTTAAAAAAAAAACCCCAAAACTAAATGCAAGTGCTAAGCACTCCCTTAACTGTATTATCCCTGGCACTAGTTAAGCATCCAGCCAAGACGGGGCTTGTTTTACACCTATGAAGAAAAGAGCTGTGGCTTGAGGTCTGCTTTCGAGATGAGCTTGAAAATTGGAGCAAATTTTGTAGAAGCATTAGTCCAAGAGGAGTTTCCATGCCAGGAGCTACCTGGATGGACAAGGACTAGAAAGGAGCTGGGATAGGTGTGAGTTGCAGAAATCAGTCCCCAAGTGATGCAATCATTTCACTGGCAAGCACTAGCAAAGTCTGTATCAGTATGTTATGGTTTAGGAGCGGTCACAAACATGCACTCCATGTGCAATGCTAAGAAAAAAAAAATACTAAAATACTAATGCATTTTTCAGGCTCTATGTGAGAATTTTTAGAAGCCAGGGGCGCTGGGAGGGGGAAACAGGTTTCAGCAGGGGCCAAAGGCGGCATAGGCAGAACAGGAGGAATCCCGCCAAGAAGGGAGCAGCAGCAGAGGGACCGCGAGGCCGCAGCAGGAGGAGGGGGCAGGAGGTGCTGCAGGCCCGGAGCAGGGATCCCCTGCAGAGCCCCCGCTGGAGCAGAGACCCGCCCTGCAGCCCCGGCTATTTCCTGCAGGAGCTCCAGCCGTGGAGAGCCCGGGCGGGTGCAGGGTGTCCCTGAAGGGCTGCAGCCCGGGGAAAGGCCCGCGCTGGAGCAGAGAGATGAGGGAGCCCGGTGAAGCTGGGAATGGGAATAAAGCCGGGGGGTGAGCAGGGAGGAAGGCATTTTAGCTTCTCAACAGGGAGCTCTGGCTTCAGTTGGCATTAAGTTTAACTGCTGTTCCCCAAATTGTCTGTTTTGCCTGTGACAGCAACTGGTGAGTGAGTTCCCTGTCGTTATCTCTTCCTATTGTGACAGAAAGACACTCGACTGCAGGGTTTTAAAAACGAAACATAAGAATGTATTTAGAACCCACGTGCATTCAATACATCACTCCTGCTGGTTTCAAGGATACAGTGGAGAAACGCACTATTGCAGTTTCTTACCCAGCCACAAGAGTCACAAAACACACCACTGCCAACACAGCAGTCACGACATGCAGCATTACCTCCCGCAACTGTCACCTCGCTCACTGTCACTGCCCATGGGACAGTCACAAGGGTCAATGTCACAGCCCCAGCAGGCCCATGGAACACACTGTCACAGCTCACACGCGCGATAAATACTACATGGTTGTGAGTCGATCACGATCACCCAGGACTACAGACTAAAAGTGTATCAAATATTCACTCACCCATCTCTCCAGGTCAGGGCTCTCAGTAGGTTCCCTCAGCATTCTGGCCAAGCAGAGCTGGAGAAGCGTCTCCCCCTCTCAGACAGAATCCCAGAGGTTTTATTTGGTTTTATGTCTTTGATCTCCATGACACTGGGTGGGACTGTACCAGACAATGCCACCTTCCATGTTTGTCATTAGCAGTGTTCCTCTTATCTTACTCCCGATCTGTTGCACAGCTTTGCATTGTCTGGGCCCACTGAAGCCAAATGGCGACTCTCCGGCTTGGCTTCATCTCACTGCCAGGCAGATGAATAGCAGCTTGATTGGCACTCAGGACATGGTCAAGTCTCAAGGTTTTGGTTGATTGAATTATGCAGCACTGCCCTGTCCAGTCTGGGTTTACAGGACAACTCAGGTCTGAGCTATCTACACAGTTCCCTTTGACTTGTCAGTGCTGAGATGGGGCCTCAAGGCAATCCAAGGCTGAGTCGCTTTAAACCCCACCACGAGTTGCCTGATGGGCTAGACATTGCAGAAATCTGATTGTGGAACCCTGGCCCAGATGATCCTTTCACCCATGAGCTTTTCCATGCTATTTTCTCCCCCATCAGTTGAGTGAGATGGGAGTTGGACCCTTAGCCAAGGTTTGCCCATCACAGTAAGAAACTGGTGTAAAGTGTCAAGAACAGGCTTATACCTAACACCAGTTGCAGTCACCGTGTCACAACAGGCTTGAGAACCTTGTGAATCTGTTGATTTTTTCTGAAGGTGGGAATTGTAAAAGGGGGATTGTATGAAGGTGTTATTTTAATGTTTGCTTTTTTTTCTTACTGCTTGAAGCTATTTGGAATGGCAATGAATTAAAGTAAGTTTCCTGAAGTTAGGTCTCATTTGTCCATGTTGGTAACTGATAAGAGATCTCCCTGTCTTTATAGTATGCATGAGCTTCTCATCCTATTTTCTCCCTTGTCCCCCTGAGGAGGGGGAGTGTCAGAGCATCTGTGTGCGTCTGGCTGCTGCCCAAGGTCAACCCATCACAGTTGCAGTTTCTGTCTTCTAAAGTCAACCCAACTATGATTGGACATGAGACTGTTTCTGTGTGAGCTCTTGTGTGGCTTCCAGCCAGTCACATACTCCAAATTCATAGTACAGCCATTATGGTGTATAGACATGGCCATGACAAACAAAATGATCTTTTTAGATTACTTAGCAAAACTGGAAGAGCAAAGAAAAAATAGCCCAGATTAGTTTCTTCAGGTCGAAGGGTCTGAGTCTCTCTAAGCTTGTTCCCTTTTTCTAACAGATTCTAATGCTGAAATAAAAGAAAGTGAACATATCTCAAAAGTCTGATTGTCCAAGACATTTTACCTCCTCCTTAACTTGCTGGAGACAGTTATCTCTGGTGTGTGACCCAGGCAACGTTGAGAGTGTATTATAGCAGGGATGAACTGCTTTTTTTGAATTAGTTTTTCCTATCACTTGTGAAGAAAGTTAGACAAAATTATTTAGCTTCTATTTGGCTGAAGTTGAGCATGATGTATCTGACCCTTAGCCCCTGCTATAATCAATAAGAATATCCAGGTAGACATTTTGGCTGGGGTGGAAGGCAGTGTCAGTATGAGATATTAGGTATAGGTAGTACAGAGGTGCCTAACAGGGGCACTTTCACAGCCTTAAGTTAGCTGCCAGCTACGTACAGGGATCCACAGAAATACGTCCCACAGGTATCAGCACTCCTGAAAAAAATGACCCACTGCTGTGCACTGGATGGGAATACTGCATCTAGTTTTAAAATAGGGCTTCCCTGGAGGACTCTGGAGACTTTAAGTGCCTTAAAGATGTCTGGAGAGGGGGAGAGTGATTGAACGAGAGTGAGTGCGAGTCTGACCTTCTGCTGGAGTTGGCCTACCATGATCAGACTGGATAGTTCTAGTGAAGATTTCCTAAAGCAATCTGTAAGATGTTACATTGAAATCCAAGCAGCAAGCTTTCTGTTTAGGTTGGTTACATCCATTTAAAAAAACAGGGCTGCTTTTACCTTCATAGGCTTTCCTAGCTTCTTACTGAAGATATCTAAAACTATAAATTAATTGACATCTCAGCCTCCCTTGAAACCACTTGTTGAGGTGTGCTTCCCACTATCCTGCTGAGTGTCAGAGCACTCTTCTGCTTGTCAGTGTTCACTGGAAGAAAACTCCCCAGGGCCACCAAATTTCTATTTCCCAAAATAGCCTGTGCAGTTTAAATGTACCCTCTGGATACACAGTCGTGACAGGTGCAGAGCTGGATACCTCCTGCTCCCTAAGCACCACACCTGGAGATGAAGTGCCCTGATTGTAGTCAATTGCAGTCACCCTGACAATCATACTTAATTCAAGCCGGGGGAAGGTGAAAGGAAGATACATCTGCTAGACCCAAAACAGACCCATCTGCAAAGGTTTATAGAAGTGAAAAGAAGAAAAAGATACATCCACCTGCCTGGAGATAACCTCGAAGTATTTGTCTCACCCTGTATTCCTTGGCTGATATGCTGATAGGCTCTCTGCCTCTTGGTGAAACTTCCAGCTTTCTCCAACAACTGAACTGAAGATTGCCTGCACAAAACCAGTCCAAACATTTGGGGTACACCTTTTTTTATAGTTCTGATTCATCTGTTTGGATCACTCACTCTACATATCACTTTGTCTCTGATCCAAGTAAATAGAGGACTGGGCATTCGCCTCAGCAGGCTTGCTTGAATATTGCTGATATCTATGGATCTGGCACAAACAGTTTTACCTGCATTGCTGGAGGGTTAATAACAGGCTTTCCTTTTGTATAAACTTCTAAAAAGTCTTTACTATGCAGTGAAGCATGGTGCCCTTTTCCAGTAGGTGGGGAAACCTCACACCTAAGGCTGATGGCTTTCCAGAATCAGCTCTATTATTTCACATATAACATCTAGACCAACAGTTTTGTAGAGACACATGAGCTACATGCAGATCATTTCTGGCGTTTGACTGAAACCAGATATTAAGGTCACCAAGGGCTTTGGGTTTTTAGGGTTTTGGCTATTTTGAAGGATAACATGACAGCTTGCCAGAGCAAAAGATAGATGGCAAAGGGATTCACTGAAGGCCGTCACATATAACATCAACGGACCTTGCTCTACTCGTGCTCCTCATAGCTGCACTTGGAAACTTGTAGATACCAGAACTGCAGATAGAAAATAATATAAAATTATTTCTAAGAGTGATTGGGACTGAACATATTTTGCTGCCAGGCCGGTAGTTAGAGCCCAGCCTGCTGCGTTACCACAGTGATCACAACATTTGCCTTCTCTACAGCATCTGTTCAGAGTGACGTTTTCCCAGGCAGTATGTACTATTAATATATTATTTAACAAACACTTGAAGGGGTGTGATGGTGTCAGGAACATTTTGGATAACAACTTTTATTCCTCCCACTCCGCTGTCACTTCTTTCTTTTTTTTTTTTTTCCTGTAAGGGTACTTCTCAACTCTGAATTTGATCCCTGGTATCTATGAAGTGAAGGAACAAGTATGAAAAAAAGCATATATTTTTTCTTGTTTGTATTGAATTAGGGATAAGTAAATAGTTTGAGCCCAGAAAATAAATCTTCCCCAAGCCCAAACAGCTTTGCTTGTCTTTTGGATTCATTCTAATTTTAGTGAAACCTCTAACCAATTATGTTTTAATTGGTTTCTTTTTAATAGCTTCATTAAAAACAAACATAAAGAACTATATTGACTTTACCCTTCATTCCCATGATCCTCGGCACTATGAATTGTCACCACAACACAAGCAAAATCAACCATGCTCAAGAAAACTTGTTTACTAGCTACCTTTTCTGGGATGTGGTTAAGTGTCTTCAGAAGAAAACCTGTCTCTCTTTGTTGAATACGGAACAAGATAGTTGGATGCCCAACTTTATGTCTGACTAAAGCTGGAAAATAATTCTCACCTCTCTAAAATGTGAAAATGTATGTGAAAGCAATTCATCCTCAGCACCTTTATTTTTTTGTAAATATTCTTAGTGCTTCTTACCTGGCAACCTGCCTCCCTCCTTCCTTTAGCCAGGCAGTGTTCCTAAAAAGAGACATACTCCCCTATCCTTGAGAGTTTACACTCTCATGTATAGAGAATATAAATACCCAAAGCAAATTTCTAGCAGAACAGGAAAAAAACCCACAGGTTCAAATGAAGAAACTTGTTAGAATGGAAAGACTTCAAGCCAGCAGAAAACTCTGGGTGGACAAGATAAATAGGAATGGTAAAGGTGTAAGATGAGGAGGAATTATGAATACGCTATAGGTTTCTAGAGGCAGAGGGGATTGCTTAAAGCCCCAGAAGATGGGGTAAAAAGCTATCAGGATAAGAGAAGAAACATCAAGGAAAGGTGAGCATCAAGAGACATAAAATTCTGCTTCTCTTGCATTGGAGAGCAGTTCTCTAACAGGATAAAACTATCAGGCCCATAGATATGCCCCCTTTTTCACACTTCATTTCATTCTGATCCCAGATGAAATGCAGCTAAAACAGCTTATTTACTGCTCTTGAGACCTTCTAGGTTCTTTTATTTTTTCCCTTCAGAGACTTTAAATTTATGGAAGAAGGATAGAAAAAGGACTTCAGTGTAAAAATATCCCTGTCCTTTATCTGTTTTAAAGATTGGTTAAAAAGAACACTAAATTGCTTTGCTTTTTTCTTTACTCTCAGTTATGCCCCATCTCTTGTCAGTAGTTTATTGGGTCCTGTGGTCCTGTATGTGTTTCCTTTTTTTCTTTTCCTTTTTTCTTTTTTTTTCCTATTATGGATAACAGTGAAGTGTTATTATTATCATTTACTTTGCCACTTTTCCGAGCTTCCCTTGGCTTTCCTTATTTCTGATTTACACCAGACCTGGCGTCTGTCTTATTTGGACAAGATCTGTCTTATATTGTGTTATTTACACAAGAATCCCATATGTTTTTTAAGAAGGCTTCTTTAGCCTCAGAAAATGTGCTCATTTTTCTGCTTAATGATGTGGGTTTCCTTTTTTCTCTTGGTGTTCATTGCCTCTGGAATTGCTCCTTACATACTTTCTATGTCAAATTTGTAGAGTGTAGGGTGTTCCTTTTGTATTACATTCTTCAGCATTATGTTAACCTTTTCTATCAGTATTTAGCGTTTGCCCTTTCACAGTTCGTTGTCACAATATTTGCCTTCTGGGAGATACTCTTAGCCATAATATCAAATCTAATTCTGTCCTGAAGCCCAATGGAATCTATGTAACCTTTGTAGATCGGTGTAATAAATATGATTTTACCAGGACTGAATGCAGGGGATTAAACTCTATACTTTACAACCATTGCCATTACTAAGAAATGCTCCTTCCAGTCTAAATTCTTCTTGGTTAAGATGATGACTTGCATGGTTTGGTTCTGCCTAGGACATGACTCCTAAAGTCATGCAATTCTAGGACTTCTGATACTGTTCAATTTTGCTTTGTTTTGAACAAAGCAGCTGAAATCAAACAAGTACAAGAACATTGTTGAATGCAGGTTCCATACAGATAAAAGTGCAGAGACCAAGAGGAGTATAAAATAGCGTGCACTAAAACAGATGAAGATAAATGCAAATACAAAGAATTGTTTATCAAATAAACAGGTAGGAAAAAAAGAAGTAGGAAATAGACACAACTTCACTTGACACCTGCATGTACACGTTACAGAAGGTACGGAGATGAGAGGCATTGGGATATAGATAAAGTGACATTGATGTCATACATGTTTTACCCAAACATAGAAGGCATAAACAGCTTTTTTTCGGGTGCATTCTTTCCTTAGCCACACATCAGTATAACACAGTACTGTAGTCTTTTGTACATTTTTTAAAAAAAATGTTTTTTAAAGTTTTTTTAAAAAGTTTTAAAAACAATCTGGTCTAGCGGAGGATGTCCCTGCCCAGGGCAGGGTGTTGAAGCTGGATGGGCTTTGAGGTCCCTTCCAGCGCAAACCATTCTGTGATTCTATGATTCTATTTTTGTCTATAAAATCTTGATATTGAAAATGTTGGGAAATGAAGCCATTAAACCCAGCATTGGCTCCAGTGGGGGAGGGGGTTTGACAGGAAAATATGATCACTAAGCTATTTACAGGAATTGAAATTTGAAGCTCGTGTGAGAAATATGTGCAGGAGTGGTAAAGAGGAGGGTTTATCAACTGTTACCATCACCCTGAATGGGTGCAATGGAAAAATGAAAAACAAACTAGAAGAAATTAAATAAATATTCATCCCCTGCTACTTCTCCATCTTCTTAAATGACAGACAAAGGCTTTGAGAAGAGGAAGATTTCCATGTATGAATTGGTGAAGGTGTCATAAAAAGAAAAATGCTTGGGTGTTTTTTTTAGGGGACTTAACCTTCAAATAAAATAAGAGTTGACAGATAGCTAAAAGAAGGTGCTTCAAGGGAGTTAAGGACAATAAATAAAGGAGGTTATTTGGGTTGCTGTGTTAAGAACTGGCCACTGCCTTCACATTTCCTTTCTCCTCACTTCTGAGGTCTTTTATGAAACTTTTTGGGGTCTGAATTTTTTTTCCCAGTTGACCATGGAACTTGTACTGAAACAGTAAAAAATTGAGTTTATAGGTGCTATTAACTGTGTTGCAGTGCATCAATTCCCTGTGGTCATTACTGAAATCATTTGGAGTTAGCTTTTTTCTCATCGCAAAAAGAGCTGTGATACTTTACCAGCTGGGAAAAGGAAATTCAGATGCACCACTTTTTGTCCTTCAGTTGTTTTACATGAAAGTGGTGGTACAAAAACTGTGAGAATTGCTTGTCTTTTGCCTTGTCTCTCTGAACCTTCAGATGCTTGTGTTAGGTAGACAAAGTTATGTAAGCCTGACCTTGGAAACCCTTGTCAATCAACCTTTGTCAATCAACCTTTCACTGAACTTTTCTTACTTTCCAAAATAAATTTCATCCCTGTGGAAACCCTGGTGGATTCTCTCACAAAAACAGCAGTGACCTCCTGGAGAGTGAAGTCTTAGAGAAACAAGATATACTTGGATCATGTTTCATTGGCCACAGCTACAGAGCCCTAAATGCCTGCTGAAGCATCCAGACTGCCTGAGATATCTGTATCACAGGAGGCGGAGGAGACTGTCACTTTGCTGTATTCTACATCCATTTACGAGCATTTTACTTCACTGTAATATAAGAACAGGAAAAGTTATTAACAAATGCCAGAAAATGTGAATTCAATTACAGTATATTGCAAAATCCTCAGATACAAAGTAGATTTACAAGGTACAGATATATATTTAGTCCAAGTAATAATTATGAACATAATTGCCCTTTTATAATATGAATGACAGAAAGAAGAAAGGGGTAAATTGTTTTTTGTGGCTTTCATATTCAGTTTCAGAAACTCGTCAGCATGAGGGACAAACAGCTTACTGCAGCTCATACAGAAGTTTTTAATGAGAAAATATACTTCCACTCCTACACATTTTTAGCAATTACTTGAACAATTTAAAAAATTTTTAAAAGGATAGCCTTTTGGAGGGGAAAAAAAAGGTGTTAAATTCAAAAATATATTATTTAAACTTACAACTGCTACCAGCTGGAATTGCAGGCAAAAGAGTCCGTAAAGTCTCACTTCTGTTCACCATATCAAGAGTGTCTCTATTTTTTTTAATAATAGGAAAGAGATTTGGCTACTAGATTCAAATTAAATAGTAATTGTCACCCACATACACCGTTGAGAATTTACTCAACAGCAAAGTTCTCCCTAACCTTTCCAAGGTCACATTTTTTTACACAATAAACCACCCAGGCCATGTGGAGCAGTACTGGTTGGAAAAAGAACATTTTGTTATCTCTTATTTGGTTTCCATTGCTGTCATAGCATAACAGCACTGCTAATTACTATGTTCCTGTTTCATTAGCAGAACTTTTCAGCCCAGAAGTTGTCTTCATTAACTTTGGGGGCCATCCTTGTGATAGTTTTTAAACAGTTGTCTCTGTTCATACAAGGAGTAAAGCCTATAAGCATGTGCAGCTAGAAGATACTCTCTCAAATACCACCTGCCTCATCATGCCCTGGAGCCACAGCCAGGAGACTACCTGGGGGATGCCTGCATACTCATCTGCCAAGTTTAGATAGCATATAAGCAAAATAGGTAGAGTCAGAGACACTAGCATATCTAGGAATCTAAATCCTGTTAAGCAAACCCCTTATTTACCCTACCTCTTCTGCTATACTGAAACAACACTCGCATCCTTGCTGAGGTGCCACTAGTTCACTGATGGGGAACCTTCATAGCACTGTGTAGCCCAGTACCTCCAGTGCGGCCACTGCTCACAACAAAAAGATTACAGGCTTCAAACTAATGCTTCAAGGCCTCTGTACCGGGGTTTGCCAGGCTTGCTGTGTCAGGGTTTGTCTAGGCCATACCTTGAGCCTTACTTTAGATAATAGCAATGGCCCAATGAGCAAGTAACTATTACTTAATTTGTATTGTTTTGCTTTGCTGTGTACAACTGTGCAGTGTAAAGACTGTCACTAAAATTATTTGGCTAGGTAGTATTAACAAATACTTAGTCTCTTTAGAACAAATTATGTAAGATTCTAGATTAATGGTGTGGTACAGAGTGAAAGTGAGAAGAGGTAACACAATATAAGCAGGGAATTATACCAGAGGCTCTACAGTTATTGAAAACTCAGCAATGTTTGGTTACTGACTGTTAAAAGAAATGTAACTTCAGGAGCTGAGCAAGGAAAGTTTTTAGGAATAATAAAATTAACAAGGATCAAATTTCCATTATATGTAAAATATGCAATATAAAGTGACTGTAGACCAATAAAGTAAGGTAGGGTGCTGAGCATGTTATAAGTATAAAAATGCTGCCATTAATTTTAGGACTCAGAAGAAAACGGTAACTTCACAAAATCAGGGTGTTAGGAAAAATGTATGTAATAATTTTAATGATAGTACATTAAAACTTCCCTGGATGTTCAGATAATTTGGTCTGTGACTGTCAGTATCACCAGACCATTTACAAATGTTTGCCCTATTTTTATTAGATTTTGAAGGTTTTAATTAGGCCAAAAATGAATTTTCAGCTTTGCATAGAAGATGTGGAGTGTTTTTTTTTCCCATAACACAGTTTCTAGTATAACAGCAGAAGTTTACATACAAACTGCAGTAAACCATCATGTGAGCATGTAGCCTCATTAAAGACAAAAAACACTTTGTCTTTTGCTTTCCAGCAGCCATCCAAAAGCTGAATGTCAAAATCATAAAAAACATAAACCACAAGGAATATGGTGATTAGGTAGGATGACTAAAAGACAGATGTAGAACACACATATTGAGCAATGTATCTTGCAGCTAGCAACTGCAAGATTCATAAACCTAGGCCTCACCAGTGAAGAATAATTATTTTAAAAATAAATGGACACCCTTTCATTTAAGAAAACAGGCATGATAGAAGAGTGCTTAGACTCTGACAGGGACCAAAGATCCTTGAAATGATGAATCCTAACTTGAAAGTACAACTTTTCTTAGGTAATGGTTTCTCTGCCCAATGCTTCCAAATTTCCCATGAGTATCAAGAGGGAAAATTTGTGACATGAGTGAGAGGTTCTACAAATCTCTGCAATCCTTAAAATAAGCCCACAAGTGATTAATAATGGTGCACATTGTACAGAACATAAAAGTTAACAATATTGGTTAACAAAGGCTTTGACCATATCCCAGTTCCCCACCTTGTTTGGAATAATTGTTGTACCCATTACAAAATAAAACAATAGTTCATGCAGCATTGAAGGTGAGCTAGGAATTTGACTGTTCAGACAACATCAGTCTTCCAACTAAATCACTGAAAGATATTCAATAAAGTACAGATGGTCTGATAAATACTGCCAAGCAAATACATCTTAATACTAATTAATCAAAAACAGAAGTTATGAAAATTAACTTAATCACCAATAATTTCATATGTCTGGCAAATTAAACCTTGAAAATTGTTAATATTTTTACATCCTGGAGCTGTGCCATTATAACACAGGTGACTGCAGCCTGTGAAGCCTAGAATAATCAAACTCTATGTTTAGCCAACTAGTAACAGTAGGCTTGGTGTTCATCTTCTGTTCCTAGCAGGCAATCTGTGGAAAATCAGTTTTTTGCAACTAACCTGCTACACATCTATATGAACTTGACTTTGGATGGATATGAAATTAGATATTCAAGTTCTGGAGGCTTCTTAGATAAGTCTAATTTTGAAGATAGACAAAAGTCTAAGTCTTAAGGAAAGGAGGCTGAGGGGACACCTTATCGCTCTCTACAACAACCTGCAAGGAGGGTGTAGAGAAGTGGAGGTCAGTCTCTTCTCTCAGGTAACAAGTAATAGATATGAGAGGAAGTATGGTATGAAGGTATGAGTATGCCTCTAAGTTTTTTCCCCTAAATGATGCACATTTTACGCCTTCATTTGATCAACTGTTCTTAATATACAGAACTATATCTATGTTGTATCTGGATATTTGCTTTGTTGGGTAACAGTTCAACAGGGAATTGGGAGCAAGGGCACAATTTCCAGAGTAGTGTTCATAGGTTTTCACACCTAAACAAAACAAAAGAAAATTCCACTTTTAGTCAGTACAGATCTAGTCAAGATAGTGGGTTTTAGGGAAGAATTTCATCCTGAAGTAGAATTCTGTGTTGATCACATCAACCATTTTCTCAATTTCATTGACTACACGGACTAGATGCCAGTGAGTGCTGTGTACTAGCTGATATATTGCACCTACATAGCTGAGTTTGATAAAACATCAGTGTGGGGGTAAAACTGAATGACAACTTGCATCAAGCAGGTCTTTCCTGATTTTCAAGCTACACTTTAGAAAGGTTGGACCATATCTATTTCTTTCAAAGCCTGTGAGTAGGAACCTGTATTTGTAAAAGCCTTGAAATGTCCCAGTGTGTCTCTGCTTTATGAAAAAAGAGAATTGAGATATGATAATTCAGGACAAGCTTAGGGAAAGCTCTTGACTCATTCTGCATGGATTTTGAGAAGCATCTAATTTGGAAGCATCTGATTCTCATCAGTGGTTTTACAGGGAATCTAAGTACCAAATTTGGCACTCTGAATCAGTCATCCAAGGACATACATCTCATATCCTTGCCATGGAATTATAGAATCATAGAATTGTTTTGTTTGGTAAAGACCCTTAAAATCATCAAGTCAAATCATTAACATATCACTGCCAAGGCCACCACTAAACCATATCCCTCAGCGCCACATCTACACGTCTTTTAAATAACTCCAGCGATAGTGACTCAACCACTTTCCTGAGAAGCCTGTTGTTCTCATAGTTGATAACCCTTTTGCTGAAGAAATATTTCCCAATATCCAATCTAAACCTCCCATAGAATATCTTGAGGCCTTTTACTCTTGTCTCAACAAGAGAAGAAAATATTCAATAATATTTTTATATCAGGTAAAAATAAACTATCAGTGTGAATCTTGCTTTTGAAGGGCACGGCATTTCAAGGGTTCAACTTAAACCTTCAAATCTCTGAAGGTGCAGCTCAACTTGTCATCTTGGCAAAACTATGTAACACTTGATTCAGTTTTAAAACCAACATTATAAGAAATTTGACAATAAAATTGCATTTTATGTTCACACCTATCTCCTAGAGGGGTGTAAAATATCTATCACAGTTAATAGGGTAGTAGTTAGAACCTGTGAGATAAATGCCTGCTGGTTTGAACATTCTTTTTAGGGGGGATGTGAATTTGAAAGTTACCAAGTTTATTTGAGAAATAAGGACACAGAAGAACCTTTGTTTTTCCAGACATATTGCTTCTGACTATTGAATCTGAACAAACTGGATGCATATGTATTCTGAAGTAATATTTTACATTCAAAGGGTTTATTCATCTTACTCCTTTCCACAGAACACAATGCTAAGCCTTAGTAGTGTTCTTTGCTTTAGATTTGGATTACCATCCTTATGATATTGGAATATTTCATATTCCAAGTCTTCAGTTAATGTAGCAGTGATGACAACAAAAATCACTAGGACTGTCACATATAAGTAAGCAGTTTTCACTTTACCTCCTACAGAACTATACTTCTCCATTCTGGTTGTACTAGATTTCAAACTTGCATCTATCCCCGTGCCAACAAGACTGTTCATGTCAAACTGTCTCCTGAGTTATTGTTTTGTGTTACCTTTTCTGCTTTCAATGACTGATAGAGAGGACTAAGTATTTTTTCTAAGGTTAAGATGTCTTTCAGCAATGCAACACTGTTTTTTCCACTTGGGACCAAACACCCTCCTTTATATGAGCCCTGCTTTTTTTCACCTACTATGTTGTTCATGGCTTCACTACAGAGAATATATCTTTAAACCTTGTTGTCCTAGAATAAGAAATTCATTGCCCTTTTCTATTTTAAGTGAGAGTGAAGCTTTGGTTCGGGTCCTCTTTCAGGGCCTCTTTGGCCATAATTAATCTAGGGGGCCATAAAGACTCAACCTTCAATCACAGTAGAGGTTTTGGGAGAAGTGGTTAGTTTCCCAGAAATCCATTTTTTACAGATCAGTAGCATTTTTTATTGCAAATTCCATTAGAGACGATCAGATCACTCTACTCTTCCCTGTAACACATAGACCAACCTAGCTTTCTAATTCAATGAATGTAGTCCAAAACCTATTAATGCCTGCTTAAACATCCCAGTAAGCTTTTTCTCAGCTACAAAGCTAGTAAGCTAGCCAATGACATGTTAAGTGCTGCTCTCTGAAGACTCTTTGGTCATTCTCAGACAGTATTGTAGGTATGTCAATCTTTTTGACTGACCAGGCAGCCCATATTATTCACTCTGATCATCCACAGTCCTCAATCAAGATTTTCTGAGAAAACATTTGGTGATTCTTTACCTTTCCAAGTTGCATTGTAGGTTTCCCAATCAAAGCAAGGGATGTGATGATTAATCTAGTACATCACACTAGGCCAAATTATGGAAGTCAACCTGTGTCTTAATTTTCACAGATGTATTTATAAAGACGCAAGAACCAAAAACCTCAAGATGACAAAGTTATATAAGTACTTTCAGAACAGGGCATCTATAAAAATAACACAAAGATCCTACAGTGGGTGGTTCTTCATTCTCCCAGTCTCTGCCTTTGCCTTCTGTGATCTGCGTGGTGTGGCTAGAGACCATGCTGGGGAAGACCAAGGCAAAAAAGTCATTGAATACTTCAGCCTTATCCATATCCTGGGTAACCAGATATCCTGTTTCCTTCTGGACAAAGTGCACATTTTCTCTAGTTTTCCTTTTATCACTGACGTACCTATAGAAGATTTTCTTATTTCTCTTGATGTCACAGGCCAGATTTAATTATGTCAGGGCTTTAGCTTTACCTAATCTGATTTCTGTCGGCTCACAGCTTCTCTGTATTCCTCCTAGGCTAACTGTCCTTGCTTCCACCTTCCACAGGCTTCCTTTTTGTGAAGGACCTACTTGTTCATCCATGTAGACCTCAAGGTATTTTTTGCTTGATTTCCTTTTGGTAGAGATGCATTACTCCTGAGCTTGGAGGACGTGATCCTTGAATACCAAACATCTTTCCTGGGCCCTTCTTCCCTTCAGGGCTTTGTCCCATAGTACTCTACCAAAAAGGTCCCTGAAGAGGACAAAATCTGTCCTGAAGTCCAGGATAGTGAGCTTGCTGTGCAACCTCCTCACTCCCTGGAGGATCTTGAACTTCACTGTTTCACGGTCACTGCAGCCAAGGCTGCCCTTAAGCTTCACATTCCCTACCAGCCGATCCTTATTAGTGAGAACAAGGTCTGACATGACACCTCTCCTTATTGGCTCCTCTACCACTTGGAGAAGGAAGTCATCATCAATGCATTCCAGGAACCTCCTGGATTGCTTATGCTCTGCTGTGTTGTCCCTCCAACAGATATTGGGGTGGTTGAAGCCCTCATGACTACCAGGATTTGTGAACATGAGGCTGCATTTATCTGTCTATAGAGGGCCTCATCCACTCAGTCTCTCTGGTTGGGTGGCCTATAGCAAACTGCCACTATAATGTCCCCTGTCCCTGTCATACCTTTATTCCTGAGCCATAAGCTCTCAGTTGGCTCCTCACCCATCCCCAGGCAGAGCTCCATGTGCAAGGTGAAAATCCCTAGTCTGCCCTACCTGTTCATCCTAAAAAACCTTTATCCTTCCATCCCAACACTGCAGTTAGAGGAGTCATCCCACCACATTTTCTTGATGCCAATAAAATCTTAGAGCTACAGCCATGCACACATCTTGGTATAGCTGTTCCATCAGTCCGCTATAAAACTATAGTCTCAGAAGCCAACAGGCCTTGAGCACAGCAGGTCTTCTATATATCTGTCTGAAGAAAGCAACCAAATGTAACTTTATGCTTAATTCCTAATTCCCATTAACCCTGTGAGAGTGTTAATATCATATCAATTTTCGTTGTGTTCTTCTATTCCAGCAGGGTGGTTGCATACAGAGTATATGAAGAGTGACTTGTATGCCATAATGTGTACTTTGTTGATCTACAGTCAGACAGTAAAACTCCTATGTCACTTGACAGTGACACCTCAACATCACTGGTTGTCTTTGAGCTAATTCTCTCCTGCAATGAAAGATTCATCAGTCTTGTCTAACCTGAGTTCTATTGAAAGATGTTTGTGGGTATTGTGTTCATGCTTAAAAGAAGTTTGGGTGTATTGTGTTCATGCTAAGACCTTGCCCTTGAAATCTGCACATTTTAGACAGATATAGTCAAATAGAAGGTAGGAATTCTCTTTAATTACACTATTCAAACTTCATCCACAATTTTTCTAAGGAGTACAAGAAAAATGGAAATTAATCGTTATGAAGGAGTGTTTTTGTGGAAAGACAAAGAGGGTCTGTGCATCCTCTTTGGCAGACTTCTAACTTTATGTGTCTTTAACTACACATACCAGCAGCCTTTTACATGCCTGGGATTGCCAATAGGCAATTGCCCAGTAATGTTTCAGAATGTTTCAGAACAGTCAAATGCAGAAGAAGCCTGAAGAAATGAAACACAATGTTTGAGATAAGATTTTATTTCTGAAACTTTATTAATCCTTGATTTCTTCTAAGTGGTATGAGAGGTGATTTTTTCTGTTCCTGTATGCTTTCTGTATGCTGTAAAAAGAAACTCTGGAATAAATATTGATAAATCCCCTCTTCTGAATTGTACTTGCCTGGACAGAAACACAATCATTTGTTTGAAGAATACTGTTCTGGGATAAAAATAAATTGACAAAAATGCTACGGAGATACATGCCCTTTAAGAATTTAATAATAAATACTCATACTTTACTGGCAAATTTAGTTGTCATTAATATTATTTTTCTGAGTCAGACAGAAATACTGATTCTGGATATCCACAGCTGTGTTGGGGCATTTATTTTTTTGACCTCACCATTGACACCAAAGGTTCATAAAGACATGGGCAGCTCATTTATGCCCTCAGTGAATTTCTTCTCAATAAACTTCTGCAACATTCCATTAATTGGAAAGCAAGCACATATTTTTCTGTCATTCTTTTTGTTACAATATTTCTTTGCTGCATAACTTTTATAAGAATACTAAGGTGATACCATAATCCCTTCCTGCAAAATACAATCTGCTGTGGGGAAAAGGATGTTTTGAAATAGTTGCTTTCCAAATTAACCTTATTCTAGAGGTAGGAACTATAACAAGGAGTTTCCCATCAATGAAATAGATTTTATTCTGATTTTTTTTCTCTCCACATTACAATTTACTGTTACATTCCATCCTCTCTTCTAGTCACATAATTGTAATTAAAACTGGGGAAGCTGAGGACTAGCCAAACTAAATTTCAATCCCACATAAGATTTACAGGTTGAAGTAATAATTTGATCAGACATAAATCCAGCTGGCATTTTAAAATTCACCCTCATTCACAACTCAAAATTAAGTGGAAAATTTTTATCAGCCTACACCTGAAGGTAAAACACTTTTTTTTTTTTTTTTTAAGTATTAGTGGAAACTGTGAAACCTGTATTATTAGTTTTGGGACAACTGTAGTGACACTGGCATAACACAAAGTCTCAGACCCAGGAGTGTGGCAGTTATAAATAAAAATTTAAAAAACACCACTAAAATCTACAGTTCCAAGTACCTGGAACTCTTCTGCTAATTTGATCAAACAGAACAAGTCTGAGTATCTTTGATGCCTTTATTTTAGTTGTACAGAGTTAAATGTATCAGGTTGCCATATTTTCTGCTCTGAGCAGAGAGAAAGACACCTGGTTTGAAACAAGTATTGTGTGATTGCACAACTACATAAAGAGAAGAGCAGAATTAAGGTGCACAGCTCACTTTCCAGTCCTAAACTACTTCTTAAATAGTTATTTTATGAGGAATATAATTTGATTTTTGACTGGTTTTTTTCAATTTACATTCACTGGCATCCTGCAGATTATTTCTGTATCTCCTACAATTTAAAGCATGTCTTGGGACCATCATCCCTTCTGCTCTCAACTTCTTTTGTCTCCAGTACTTGCTCTTCTTTTTTTCTGTGCAGACATGTATTCTCCCCCCTCAGGTGACATTTACAGCTTACTAGTGAAGCTGTCAGAAGTAGTTGTTCCGTCCTCAAACTCCCACTATTGAATCTTCTGATATAAAGTAAGCTGTCTGTTTTCTGGATTTTTTTAATTATGTTTACACCTTTGTCACTGGTCCATCACCCGTGTTCTCACGCCTGCCACTTCCCTGACTCACATCTCTGCACAACAATCTTATGTGAGAAACCAAAAAAAAAATAATTAAGCATGCATGTATTCATTCTACTCTTGTAACGTCTATGAAATTCTCCTCCATCATTCAGGTTTTCCAACTCTGAAAGCACAATCAGCTCCAATATTTCTTTTTCTTCAGCTTGTCTCCAGATGTTATTGCTCTGTTTCTTTTTTTTTTCCCTCCACCTACTTTCATCTCTGTTTCTTGGACAAATCTTTCTCTTCTCTTTTCTTGAGAAGCCTAGCATCCTTTTAGCAAAATTTCTTAGCAAAAATGAGTCTTTCTGGTTATATAGCATGCCTGCTGCTCTGTCAACCTTTCTTCCTTGTGTACCAGTCTGCTAGTTCTCTCTTATTCTTCAAAGTCTTCCTTTAAACTCACTTCCATTAGGCTGACATGATTTAACCGGTCACAGAAATAAATGCATTAGAAAGGCTCATTAATAAGTATTCACATTCTAGGGATAAAGCATACAAAGTGCTGGATTTGGATTATATTTCCAGTTTATGTGAACTATAGTGCAATCAATCTATCATGGATCATCATGTAGAAAGAAGGGAATTTTACTATGATGGAACAGGGAGTGTATAACAATGACACTAAGAGTGTATAGCACCTTGGATGTGTCTGCTCTTTCAGAGAAAAAAAGAAAAAACAACTCTCAAAGAAACTAAGCCTCTTCTTGGTGAGAGCTGCCAACATCCAAACCCATAGTGTGCTTGCAGTATCAGCTTGCTTGAACTGGTATGCAGTGATTTCAGTCTAGTAACTTCAGGCAGTAATTTTAGAGGCAAGCAAATTGATATTAAAGAAAAAAAAAAAGGTAGTGTTAAAGCAGGGTTATCAGGCATCTCAAAACATTTATAAATGTTTTACATGCACGTCCCTGCAGAGGCAAGATGAAAAAGGTGAAACAGATTAACAGCCAGGTGACAAACTACACTATCATCTGCCTTCAAGACTTCTGAACTGAGTTATAACTCACTGCCCTCTTCAAAACTGAAAACCTCAAGGTTGGATGAGCTTTCCTCCCACAGCTGATCTTCACAATCAATTCAGAATATGCCTTTCACGGCTGACAACACAAGAGCATGATCCGATACATTGCATGCTGCAGCTTTTGCACAGATAATGCCTAGATAATGCATATATGGGGCCTTCAAGAACTTCGTTCCATGATAGCTAATCAGTGGTTCTTTTATCCCTACTGTGGCCAGTTCTTATAGAGAGCACAGCCAGGTATTCTGCAAATAGAGAGGATGGGTTACTGTGGCTGAGTGATGTGAGCACATTAGCATTGTTCCACGGCAGTTAGGAACCCCCAGTAACAGCAGCCAGGCTTATCCACACAAAAGAGCCGTTTTCTTGCTTTTAATGTCTTCACAAAATTAAGAGAAAAGGCTACACAGTCCAACCTGCTGTGTATATTTACTGTAAGGACTAGGCTTTCTGATTAGCTAATACAGTCTAGATGGCATGTGTTTCCACTTGAATTGGAACAGGAAGACTTCTATTATGTTGTCAAAGATTTATTTTTACAAAATATTCCCTTTGGATTTAATTGATCATCTTCGCCATGCACATTCTATTGACTTAGCCTGCTTGTATTCCACCTACTGCTACGTGAAATTATTTCATGGATGGAGTGAATTCCCAATAAAATATGCATGAAATTAACTGCCCTCATTCTCTCATTAATGGTAATAGCACTTACAGCAAACGATCCCCCATCAAGTAAGATTATTTTAAAAACCCCAACAAAAACCCCAACCTGATTTTATTAGAAGGCTCCATTTCCTCTGCAATTTCTGTGAAAGTGACATATGAGTATATGAATAAATGGCTTGATGTCTGTGTGTTCGGCATATGACCCCTCACTCCAGCATGCTGATTTGATTTACTAATTGCAATCATTTCAGTGTTTCTTTTCCGCAATAAAGTGCCCTTCAGAAAGGGACAGTTAATTGCATTTTTCGTGGTTCTTTCAATAAGGAATGATAGCAGGACAGCCAGACCAGGACACTCTGCAGAGAAACAGTTTCTCCCTCCACTTTGATCTGAATTTATGTTAATGTATCTGAAATAGTTCAGATGCTGAAAATGTTCTTCCAAACTTCTAACTTTTGTGGCACACTAAGTTTTACATTTAGATTACAAAGTGGGTGGGAATCTGGGGAGACCGAGCCATTCAGATGGTAAGGGACAACTAGCATATCAACATGCAAAGGTGGTCACAGTGGTGTCAGAAGGGAAGTCCCTGTAAAAGCCCAGCAGCTCCTTCAGTAATGTCCATACCCCACACCACAAAACAACTCCATTAGAATGTCTTGTGCCAGACATGACTTGTAACTGTGGCTATTCCCTAACTCTGTCTGCAGATGAAATGCCCCTTGGCAGGCAAGCAAAGTGCAAGAGGTGATGTCTACCTGATAAGATCCTGAGGAGCCTGGAGACATACTTCTGTTCTTGGCTCTATCCTTAATATTATTAATTGTACTACCACAAAGCCCAGGAGACATGAGTTTTGCTCTGGACTTTCCTAGGCAACACATTGCCCAGGCACAGATCACAAATATGTCAATCCGAAGGAATGCATAATATAAGCCGAAGAGTGGATGAGCAAATCTAGAGAAATGGGGAGCACCAGCAAGCAGTACTACAATTTGACAGAAGTTTTTACTGGCATTTGGTTCTATGCAGCAGCAGCTCTGTCAAACATTTGAGCATATGGGCCTTAGAAGACATTGCTGTCATACAACTATACTTTCAGAATTCAAATAGGTGGTACTATAAAGATGGTGAACAACAAAGTGTTTATTAATTCAACCTGAACCAGTCAAATTATTTGGTTTATAAAGTGTTTGCTACTTTCCAGCTTTAAAATAAAGTTTGCCCAATGTTTTCAAGATTAAAATTGTGTCTACAGGTGTGCCAGTGTCATAGGTTGATGCTGGGTGGAGGTCAGGTGTCCACCCAAGCCGATCTATCACTCCCCTCCTCAGCTGGACAGGGGGAAAAATACAATGAAAGGTTCATGGGTCAGGAAAAGAACAGTGAGAGATAATGAATACCCTCAGGAGCAGACTGCTCCAGCATGGGTTCCTCTCTCCTCAAGTCCGCAGGTCCTGCCAGAACTTCCATGCTCCAGCACAGACTTCCCATGGGAGCACAGACTACTTCAGGTATCCACATGCTCTGCCATGGCGTCCTCCATGGGCTGCAGGTGGTTTCTACTCCACTATGGACCTCCATTGGCTTCAGGGAGAGAGCCTGCCTCATCATAGGCTTCTCCATGGGCTGCAGGGGAATTTCTGAACTGACCCTGTTATCTGCAGAGTTATTTGTCTCATATTGGTGTTGGATGTATTTTTTCCTCTTCTTAACTATGTTATCCCAGAGGTGCTACCACCATTGTTGATGGGCTTGGCCATGACCAGCAGCAGGTACATCTTGGAGCCCACTGGCATTGGCTCTATCTGACATGGGGGAAGCTTCTGGCATCTTCTCACAGAAGCCACCCCTGTAGCCTTCCCCGCCCCCCCACCCCCCCCCAAAAAAAGCTTTCTAGCAAAACAAATATAGCCAGTAATATGGTGTAAAACAAATGATTTAACATCTCATAGAAATTCCTTAATACAGATATTTCTTGGAGTCAGACATTAAGCTTTCACAAACAACCTCAGACCTGTTAGTGGGAATAATGTTAGCAGTTTGCTTTTATTTTTAATGGGAAGAAGGCAGCAGGGAGTTTAATTTGCAAGAACTGGCTCTTTTGGAACAGACAGTCCATCCTTTGCTCCTAGTACTGCTCAGTGGCCTGCTGCAGCATCAGATATTCATGTTGGGATTTTCATAGAATCATAGAATCATAGAATATCCTGAGTTGTATGGAACCCATGAGGATCATCAAGTCCAACTCCTGGCTCCACACAGGAACAGCCAAGTCAGACCATGGGACTGAGTGCATCGTCCAGACACTTCTTGAACTCAGTCAAACTCAGTGCTGTGACCACTTCCCTGGGGAACTTGTGCCACTGCCCAACCACCCTCTCAGTACAGAATCTCTTCATAATATCTAACGTAAACCTCCCCTGTCACAGCTTCATACCATTCCCTCAAGTTCTATCATTGGTCACCAAAGAGAGGAGATCAGTGCCAGCTGCTTTGCTCCCTCTCCCTTGTGAGGAAACCATAGACCCTGATGAGGTCTCCCCTCAGCCTCCTTTTTTTAGGATGAACAAACCAAGGGACTTTGTAAGCTCCTCGTAAGATTTCTCCTCCAGATGCTTCCCCATCCTTGTTGCCCTCCTCTGGACACTCTCCAATAGTTTTGTGTCCCTCTTGTACTGTGGCACCTAAAACTGCACCCAGTGCTCAAGGTGAGGCCTCATCAGTGCACTGTATATGCACAGTGTTTGATGCACTATTGGCAGAACAAAAATTAGATTGGTAATGATCAAGTCCTGTATGGTGGGAAGTGCTATGTTTCAAAAGCTTAATACTACAGTGTTAGGTTAAAGTCAACAGGAGGTAAAAGCAGTAAAGCAGGTGTGTTTTGAGGCCTAGTCATGAAATCTTGTGCCTGAAATAATAGTCGGATTTCCAGCTTTGAGACTGGTTCAGCCTATGCATGCTGGTGAACAAATTTTGCTGGTGTATCACATCTATCCCTGAGTGACAAGACTGAATGGAGGAGTTTCTTAGTGTTGCCAGAGCAACACAAAATTCAAGATGATGACCATGATCCAACATTTTGGGTTTGATTCCCCTCTAGAAAATGTACAAAATAACTCCTACTTCAGCAGATGCTGCTGAGTTGATTAACTAGTGTGTGCATTCAAAGTGCCAAAGACAAACAGGAATTTTATGATTGTTATAAAATTTTTATTATTACAGAGAATATTTAATAATAAACTTGCATATTAAATGGAAATTGAACAGTGTTGCAACAATCCATAAATGACACCAGTTCCCGAATTGTTATCTTAGCCTATGAACAAAAATTCATCCACTGGAGTGGTTCATAGTTGAGTTAAGGTGACTGTAGCTCTCTGAGGCTCAGTACATTCAGCCTTGGTACAGAAGATCTAGGAACAGCATCAGAGTTTTCCTTATTTTTTGGTCTCAAGTTCAAAGTCCTGAAACAGAATTTCCTTTGGCAACAAGGTGTCTTCATTGTACTGAAGTTCATGGGAAAGGAGACTGGTCTGCATTTGGTTAAGTGTATTGTTTACTGGACTGCTCTATACGTGTGGAATAAGAATCTGTTAGAACGTAGTGTGACACTTCCTTTACCATATTGGCTTCTCTGGCCAGCCAACTGATAATCCCAACACTCCAATCTAAGTGAGGAAGATTTTTACTGCAAGAAGAGATATCTAACCTGAAAGAACAGGCACTAATACTTCATTGCAAGTTTTCTGTAAGTAATTGTGAAAATAGGATGTCTGTTAAAGCCTTGACCCTGCAAGGAAATGTTTTGTCAATAGCTGATGTGATCCTGTATACTTTTACTTGTGCCTGTAGTCAGAATTATTTTGGGTAACTACTGTTAGGTATGGATGTTACTTTTCATATCCCTATACTCAGCTATACCTTATTAAGCTCATGCACATTTTAGGCTTGTCTGTTGTTTGGTATCTTTATTTTATTGTATGTTATCACATCTATTTCTGTGATGTAACATTTCAGCGTAATATTTGTTACTCAAGTGAACTTATTCATAAAAAGATTGTTTAAGAAATGATTAATTATTAGTATGGATGGCAAAATACAATAAATTAGCTGCAGGAAATGCTCTCTGTGAAAGAAAATTAGTTTGATTCCTCTCCATTAACTGGTTTTCACAGCCAGTGGATAGCTAAGTACGCATTTGTCCTTGGAAATAAATGTGACAAAAGAGGTTAGAACACAGCAGTTCTTCTTTGAGAAACTTTTTGCCTAATAAGAATGCCTAATGAGAAAAAAATCAGCAAATGAATCCGAGAAGCAATATGGCATCCTATAAAAATATGTCAGTCTAAAACCTGATGTTCATGAAAATAATTATGACACTTCTAGGATCATAGAGTTGTTTTGGTTGGAAAAGACGCTTAAGAATAAAAAGTCCAATCATTAATGTAAAGTCCACCACTAAACCATGTCCCTAAGCACATCTATGCATCTTTTAAATGCCTCCAGGGATGGTGACTAAAACTCTTCCCTCTTTGGGCAGGCTGGTTAAATGATTGATAACCATTTTAGAGAAGAATTTTTTCCTAATATCCAACCTAAACCTCCCTTGGCACAACTTGAGGCCATTTCCTCTTGTCCTATCACTTTGTGTTTGGGAGAAGAGACCAAGTCCCACCTCACTACAATCTCCTTTCAGGTAGTTGTAGAGAGACATAAGGTCTCCCCTCTGCCTCCTTTTCTCCAGGCTAAACAACCCCTGTTCCCTCAGCTGTTCCTCATAAGACTTGTTCTCTAGACCCTTCACCAGCTTTGTTGCCTTCCACTGGAAATGCTCCAGCCCTTCAATGTCCTTCTTGTAGTGAGGGGCCCAAAACCAAACACAGCACTTGAAGTGCAGCCTCTCCAGAGCTGAGCAGAGGAGCACAATTATCTCTCTGGCCACACTATTCCTGATACAAGCAAGGGTGCTGTTGGCCTTCTTGGCCACCTGGGCACATTGCTGGCTCATGTTCAGCCAGATGAAAACACACCGAGGTCCTTTTCTGCCAGGCAGCTTTCCAGCCACTCTTCCCCATGCCTGTAGTGTTTCAAGGGGTTGTTGTGACCAAGCACTCATTTTTGTTAAACCTCATGCAGTTGGGTTTAGCCCATCAATCCAGCCTGTCCAGATCCCTCTGTAGACTCTCCTTTCCTACCTTTGAGCAGATCGACCCTCCCACCCAACTTGCTGTTGTAGGAGATCAATGAAAAACCCATATTTAGATACATAGTTCTCCCAGACTCCAATGCTCCTTTTTTTTTTCTTTTGCAGTAAGTCTGCCTTAGACAAGACATCCTAAAATAGGACCTTTCATAAAATTTATAGACAGATGATTTACAAAGCTGTGAACCTGGTCTTGCACATGAAAATTTACAGCGTTGTTAAATAAAAATTACACATACACACACAAGATGACATTAGTAATCTGTCTTTTTCTCTCATCGTATAAATATTGCTGAGTTCTGTGGGGCAAGGTTGTATGTGTATATATATATACACACATATATAAAGAGGTAATGTGGATGCAAGAAAGATGCATGAAATGGCTTCTGTTTGTACAGAATGTCTGGTAGGATGTCTTATTTTATTGGTTAGTTGCTTGATTATTCCTTGGTTCACAGACATGAGCATTACTGTCACAAACCTTCAATCAACATCTCCTTATGAATCTGTTGTTACATCGTCAAATGAACAAAGGAAGAAAGATAAACACAGCAGCTGAAAGTAGCAAAAATACGTGACCAGTATATGGAAAATGGAAGATGAAAACAGGAAGGAAAACAATACACAGGCAAGTTGCATAATCTACCAATGTGTTTCCAGCTACCAGCAGCTACATAGGGATCACTGTGGTGTGTTACTCCACTTCAGGTCTTGTCATCTTTTCCTTTTCAGTAGTTGTAGTTAATTCTTTTTCTCCATGCTTACTTTATTTTCTGATTTAATTGATTTTTGTGTGATGTTTTAAGTCATGCTATAGCTTCTAATATCTCTTCACTCTTCCTATAATTTGTTTCATCCATTTTAAGACTTCTAGTATGGCTAAAATTTATTTCCTAATGATAAATATTTTTCAGAGAAAAAATATGATTTATGTAAGCCATTGTCCATTTTTTCACAAGTAGCTCTTCAAAATTCCTTTTAAATGACCATCTGTATAACATAGCTGGTCTTGCTTCATTTAAACCCTGTGTCTGTAGCTGACCAAGAAGAGATTTGAATACAAAACATCACTGGAACAGGCAAAAATGATGTATCAACTTTGGAAAGAAAAAACCCAAAATATTTGAAGGCCAAGTGAGGATTTTCAATGTTCTAACAGAGTTATATTTTTATGATCCAGGGAATATGTTTACAAAAATGAGAGACCTAAATGAATGACAGACAAATAAATCATAATCTGCCATTCTGCCTAAATTCATTTCAGTAAAATTGCTGTGCAGAGAAATGAGATCAGTCAGGTCCATGAAGAAATTACATTAGATGCTATTTTTTTGACATATTGGATACATTCATTAAGTTTAACTATTGCTTTTAATTATGGTACTTGGATTCTTCAAGGCAAATAATTGTCTTTTATTGTAGAAATTGCTTTGACTTCATCTGAAAAGTGGTTACGTAAGATACACCTAGAAAAGAAATATGCAAAACATACAAAAGATCTGAATATGTCTTTATATCCTATTTTCAGGCAAGACTGTAATTTGACTGGTAAAAAGTGTGATTTGTCACCTGTTTTATTCAGATAGGTGATAGATTCAATGTTAGATGGTACTTAGCTTAGATTTATAAACTGACATTGCTTTAATTTCTGTGGAATGCAAAAAAGAAGTAATGCACACGAGGTCCAGTAAGAGAAAATTTACTATGATTTAAGGATGTAATCCCCTCAATGATGGTCATAGAATCATATAGAATGGTTAGGGTTGGAAGGAACCTCAAAGATCATCAAGTTCCAACCCCCCTGCCATGAGCAGGGACACCCTCCACTAGATCAGGCTGCTCAAAGCCCCATCCAACCCAGCTCTGAAAACTTCCAGGGAGGGGGCAGCCACCATCTCCTTGGGGAACCTGATCCAGCGCTTCAGCACCCTCACAGAGGAGAATTTTTTCCTAATATCCAATCTAAATCTATCCCCTTCCAATTTAAAAACATTCCCCCTCATCCTATCACTCCATGCCCCTCCAAAAAGTCCCTCCCCAGCTTCCTTGTAGGCCCCCTTCAGGTACTGGAAGGCTGTACCTTCAGTGCTCAACACTGGAATAGCAACCCGGAGAATCTTTGAAACTCCATCCTTGGAGATATTCAGAACTCATCTGAACAAGGCCATGAGCCCTCTTCTTTGCAGCTTGGAGGCCTAGAATAACCTTGGCTCAACCTGACTTTGAGGCTGTCCCTGTTTTCAATAGGAAGTTGAACCAGATGACCCTCTGAAGTCCCTTCCAAATTAAATCATTCTATGACTTATGATCTCAATCAAATCAACCAAGGTATTTTGTTGTTTTGGTTGTTTTTTTTTTTTCTTGTAGACAGGGCTATTTAAAATTTTCAGTATGGATTTTAAGCTGTTATTTCTAGCATACATTGTAGTTTCAGAAAAGTGCCATATCACTCATACAGTCCTTTTCCCACTCTATACACACAGAGAGAAAGTTTTGAACCAATAGCCAATGGCTAGAAACTTTGCTGGGTTTGCCAAGCCCTTAACTTGTCAGGCTATGGTTTTCATACTAAATATTTACATACACCAGTGAGATTCAATAAAAAAACCGACAGCACCATATTAAAAGCAATATCAATGACCATGGTGTCCCTGCTTGAGCATTAGGAGTGGACAATGTGACCTCCAGATATCACCTTTAAACCTCAACCATTCTGTGATTCTGTGACATGAGACTGGTGGCACAGTATGTTGCAGAAACTTGTACCTTGGCCTCGGGTTAGGAAACCACTCTTCACAGTGGGCAGGAAAATCGGCCAAATGGAAGACAAAGAGATAGTATTGTTTTTCATCTTCCTGGTAGTTCCTGAGATATGTTGGCATGGTCACTTTTTCCTTTCTGATTTTCTTACTCTGAGAAGTGGTGACACGTTGTCTGTGTGCAACTGCTTGTTTGGGAGATAAAATCATCTCCATTCACAGTTCTCAGAAACTTTTATGGTCAATGAAAGCAGTAAGTTTTGCCATTTTCTTCTTTTTCTTTCTTTTAAAAATAGCCTTTGCAGGTCTACTCATTTGCATTCTGATTTTCATTTTCAAATATTTCTTCAGAAGAAGGAAGACAAAAAGGTTTGCTTTGTTTTGTTTTGCTTGCAAGAATTACTAAAGACACCAGGAGAGAAAATTACTGCCAGAGCTTGAGAAATTACAAATATCACAACTTTGTGCAGGGGTCCTGGTGACACTGATGAGCTTTCTTTGTTGATCAGTACACTTCAGGGTACAAGCCTCTGGTATTTACAAACAAGAAGATCTAGAGGAAAATAGCAGTAAGTAGAAATTCAGTATAGCTTGGAGGGGCTTGAGATTTTGAAGCTTTTCTTTCATTAGCAGCTTTTCCTTGCTATGAAGCTTTACCAAACAAAGTCACAAGAGAAGTCAAGAAACTTCCATAACTCCTTAATTAATGTTTAATTAATCTTTAATTAATGATAAGTAAGTATGCTCATATCCTCATGAGTAGTTCATAAGCAACCTGGAATATTATGGTCTATTTGTTGGAAAGCCCCATGAAGATACACAGTTGGTTTAATTAGATACCGATTAATTCAGAATGTGATGCTTCCTCCATCTTCCATCATTAGCATCACTTTACTTCATAACACTGTTGCAGTGTGGTGTTTCAGATCTGGCAGTGTGATTAAGAAGTGGGAGTATTACCTTGTTACCATGCAGGTAATACTTTATTATAGTTCTCCTTTCCTTTAGACTCTGCCTTAATTAAACTGTAAGCCTGACTCCACATCTTTCCAAATATATATTCTATAGAGGATTATAGGCTGTTTCTGTAGCACAATGAGGAGAATGCAATGTGTGACAGTTTTACTGCTCCATTTATTTCAGTCATTCCAACCAGAGATAGCACCTGTGTGGATATTTGGCTCTGATTTTCCACTCGGTGAAAGATTGTGTGCAGTGCAAGCCAAGGTCCAATGAAAAGGTGATCACTGGCTATGCTTCATCACCCTTATGCCATAGTATGAAATAAACTTCATCGTAACTTATTATGGCTTATGGCATGTGCTTGTGACAGAGGACAAACAAGGTAATGGAGTTCAATCAAGCTACACTTTGTCCTGATTTGGCCTCCATGCAGTTTCCAGGCTTCCACCCTGGCTTTTCTTGGATCTCCTGGCAAACCTGAGGTATCAGATTCCTCTTAGTTGACTGTGCAACCCAACCATATCAGAGCTAGCTGTTGAGGCTCCCCTTGATGAAGATGTAGTCAACATTGCCAACAGAATTTAGGTATTGTTTGATATGACCCCATGCTTTAAGATACTTTAGATGAATGGATACACATAAGTTTGTCTTCTTGTGTTTGGTGGTTTGTTGTGGGGTTTTTTCGTTTGAAAACAGTCTATCCATTGATTGTAAGGGCTGATTACAGTGAGAACCTGATCAGAGGTCCATGCTGCTATTCTTCACACCTATATTTTATGAGATAAACCCACCCACAAATGTAGGAGGCTTCAAGTTGCATTGCACAGTTAGCAAAGGAAGCCATTAAGTAACGGTCCATCTTCATTAACCCACCACCAAAAACCAATATTTACTAATTGATGAATTATTCCAACTTCAAGAATCACTTGGCATGGTCTGCTATTGGCCAATTTAACTCTTCCCTCTGGGAGGTTCTATCTGGAAACAAAAATGAACCCTCAGAGATGTGACAGGAATCAATAGGAAGCAGCATGGTTGCACTTAACCTTTATTCTCAGAAAAAAACACACACACACATTGACAAACATATCCTCTCACTAATTCTCTTTGTAATGATACCAAAAAAACCCATTCTAACATAAAGCATGCTTCCTGCTTTTTTTAAATAACACATCAAAACATCCGGATTTTCTGTTATTCCAGCGGTGTCAGGACTAGATAGTACAATGTTTGATTGATAACAAAAAATAGAACAGCACATCAAACAGAATTATCATACTCCAATCCACACATTTCATCTTACCCCAGTCAATACAGCGCACACTGTGAATGTACTAAGAAAGCCAGATTCATTGATCACTGTCAGTCTGACAAAGAAGCGTTGTACTGTTGACATTAAAGTAAATTGCAGATACTGTAACATAGGTTATGATTATTAGAAAATTAATTTTGGAATGTATCTTCAAAATATTGCAAACTCCATATCTTATTGCATGCTGGTTTATAGCTTATTGTTTAAACAATAACCAGAGGTGAAATACGAAGCTAAAGGATTTGCTACAACACACACATATTTTTTTGTTTCCAAACTTAAAACCAAACAAAAATACCCCTTTCATTCCCTCCTTGTCCTGGATTCAGTCAGGATAGAGTTAACTTCATTTTACTTTAAGAAGCAGGCAGCTGAGTGGATCTTGGCCCACAGCCGGGGTGAAACCACGACACTCCTGAAAGGAGGTAAACAACCACCTAACATTTGACCTTGTGAGGTCAATTTATAATGACCAAATGTAATAGCACCTGGTAGATGCACACAAACATCACAATTATGCACTGACGGAGATCAAGACTTGTGAATCGTTCTAAAGCTTTGTACGTCCTTATGTTGGTTTGTTCAAACTGTTACCTGGAATTGTCTGGATGCTTCTTCAGCAAACATATTGAACATGATGACACGAGGCAGAATTTTTTGAGATTGAGATTCACATGTGCCTATTAAACACATATCTCTTGTTGCTCTAGGTCTTAAGTCATCAGCTATATTTGATTGATGTCTAATTGGGGCAAGAGGAGAGAAAAAGAGGAAGGAATACAGATTGGTCATGATTTTCCCTCATTACTGTCTACCCCAAAGAAATCAAAAATTATACAGAAGCAGAGTGAACAATAGGATTACAGCACACTTCATGTTATCCAACCCAACTAGAACTGGTTAGAAGATACATTTAAATACTTACACATTTGTTTTCAGCCTCAATCGAGGCAACCTTAATTAATAGATACATATGTGTGTGTGTTTGTGTGTGTGCATGAGCATGTGTATGCATATTAAAGCACATGCAATTAAAATATGCTTTGGAAATGTCAAAACATGTTGTTCCAGCATGGTCCAATATTGATCAGCTTCCTTGACAGTTGGAGTGCCTCACAGGAGTTTTGGTTTGAATGCTTCAGGCTCCTTCTCTCTCCTGTGGATTTGACTTTCCAGATGGACAATTGTTCCAGGAAATACAAGATTCTTATTGCTCCAGGGTTTAAACAAAGCAGGTCAGTGTACTGTAGCATACTGTGAATTTGGTTCAGGCCGACTCCAACCTGCAGTGGAAATCAAGGTTAACAGGCAGTGACATTCAACTTCCACAAAGGAGGACGTCCAGAGGGCTGCAGATGAATACTGAATCAACACAGAATATTTGAACTCCTATGACAAGCCAAATGTGTCAATTGAAGTTGACACAACCCAAAATGGAGACATGATAAAAATACCAAAATTCACATCTTTAATGGAGCAGACATCTTCTATCCAAAGCCAACCAACAAATCACCACAAAATTCCTTAGTGTCACCTTTTACAAATCCAATGGATTCTCAGATACTGCCTTTTCAGACTTTCAATTCCATGATTTCTGGGCACCTGGCAGAAAATGACAGCAAACAGCCTGACTCAGTGACTCTTTCAAACCTTGTCCCAGTCTTGCAACAATAGCAGCATTAAAATTCCTCGCTGTGAATGGTTATATGCTTTCCTGATCTTTTCTTCCTTTCCCAGCATCCTTGCTCTCACTGACATACATTAACGTGCATTTACACTCATGCACACACACACACACGCATACAAACACTCCTATATGTTAAGTAAAAAGCTTCTGCATTTATCTTTCTCTTTAATGACAGCTAAAGCCTGTAAGATAAAGGATGATTTCTCTGGACACTAGTGTATTTGCAGTTCATATCAAAAGAAGCTTGACCAGCAGGTCAAAGGGGGTGATTCTGCCCCTCTACTCTGCTCTGGTGAGACCCGTCTTGACTCTGCATCCAGTTCTGGGGTCTCCAGTGCAAGAAAGACATGGAGCTGATGGAACTTGTCCAGAGGAGAGCAACAAAGATGATCAGAGGGCTGGAGACAGGCTGAGGGAGTTGGGGTTGTTCAGCCTGGAGAAGAGAAGGCTCCAGGGAGACCTTATTGCAGCCTTCCAGTACATGAAGGGGATAGAGGAAAGATGGAGAGGGACTGTTTGTCAGGGAATGTAGTGACATAACAAGGGGTAATGGCCTTAAACTGAAGAAGGGGAGTTTTAGATTAAAGGAAAAGCTTCTTCCCTTTGAAGGAGGTGAGGCCCTGGCACAGGTTTCCCAGAGAAGCTGTGGGTCCCCCTCCCTGAAAGGGTCCAAGGTTGGATGGGGCCTTGAGCAGCCTGGTCTAGTGGAGGGTGTCTCTGCCCATGGCAGGACAGCTGGGACTAGGTGGTCTTCAAGATCCCTGCCAAACCAAACCATTCTGTGGTATCTCTCCCTCATTCTTTACTGGAGGTGGTGACTGTGGTGATTCCACTACAAGCAGAAGGATTTACAAAGCTATAAACTACTTGGTTTTCCCATTTGAACTGGGTTCTCAAGACTGAACCCAATTCAAATGGGATGGCTTACAAAGCATTCTTGTCATTACTTTGCCTCTCTTCATAAGTCCAATGTAGACTCCTAGGAGTGTAAAGACTTACTGTTTTTTTGAGACCTGCCTCCCCTCTGATTTGTTTATGCTTACCAATGTCAAGGGAACACAAAGTACACCACAATCATGCAAAACCAGGGTCTGTTGCCTCTATATTTCAAAGAAAGCAAACAAGGCAAATGTCCTCCCTGTCTGGTCCCAGGGATGCTCTGGCTAACATCCTGGCCAGTGTCTCAAGTATACTTGGTTTACAATGTGCCCTCTAAGGCTGTATTGCAGTTTTGCATAGTTGACTACTGAGAGAGGGCCAGGGGCTACAGAAAATGGCTGTTAGAGTCTTCTGCAGGCCTGCTTATAGCGCCTCTGAGAATCACATATAGGAGACAAAGACTCCACCAGAACATGGAGTGCCAGGAAGACCGCAATTTTGGCCAGTTAAGGGCATTGGGATGTCTATTTGCATATAAATGTAAGCAGTTGACAGACACAAAAGGCCTGGAAGGCTGGGGGAGGAGTAGGCACCCAGGTACCCGGGCTAGGGAGTTTGCCCCTGCAGCCCGAGCAGATGCACGTGGAGTAGCCGGAGAAAAGGACCCATGGAGGAGGCAGAGACCCGACCTGCCCGGTGGAGAGGCTCGGCTCCACGCTGGATGGAGCCGGTGGAGACATAGAGAAGATGCCGTGACTTACGTTGGGATGAGCCCCTGCCAGCACAAGCGACCTACAGAGATGAGCCAAACAGGTTTGCTGGAGGAGGCATCATAGCCCCGTGAAGGACTGGGACTGAGAGACACTGTGATTTGTTGCTGCCTGCCAGAGCAGAGATGAAGCCCGGTGGGAAGAGATTTGCCTTGGAGAAAGTTCGTGGAGGACTGGCTCTTGTGGGTGAGATCCTACGGTGAAGCAGGGGGAGGTTGTGTGGAATGGATGCCCCCATCCCAGCCGAGAAGGAAACCATCTTGCAAGGGACTGACTAAAGCCCCCATCTCCTAGTCCCTGCCCCCCTGTCCTGTGCTGCGACCAGGAGAGGGGAAGAAGGGAGCAAAATCATGGCTGAAAGGGAAGTCTGCTGTAGAATGGAGGGGTGGGGGGAAGGTGTTACCGAGACCCCCATTTCCCCAGTCCCTGCCCCTCCTGGGCTGCGACCGGGAGGGAAGAAGGGAGCAAACTTCTAACTAAAGCCAGCTAAGGAGGGAGTGGTGGGGGGAAAAGTGTTTGCCTGGTTTGCATTTGTTTTAAGATTGTTGGTTGCACTCCTGACTCTGGTTCTTTTTCACTGTTTTTCTCTTTAGTGTAATAAATTAGATAACTTTCTCTTCAGCACTCCGTGTTGAGTCTGTTTTGCCCGTGTCATTAACGAGTTTGCCTCTTGAGCTGCCCAATTTCTCCCCTGTCCAAATAAGAAGGGGAGGAATAGACTGATTTTGGTGGGCGTCTGGCTTTTGGCCAGGGCTCAACCACCACAGGCTGTCACTGATGAGGTGGCAGGAAATGATCCACGTTTACTAATCTTTCTTGAAGAAGATACCCTGACTCAATATCCTTTTAAGTTGTTCAAATTCCCACCTTTCTCAATCAGTACAAATCCACATGAACAAAGTGATTAGTACCTCTTTAGCCTGGACCCTGGAGAGCTTTGGTGATTTGGGGAATAGCCTAAAATTTCCTTCAGGGGAGAAGCTGAGCCATGCCAAGGAAATAAAGTTCACAAAGCATTCCACTGTGCCCTGAAATGGAGTAGAAGGCTTGTTATACATAGCGAGTCAATATGTTTTCAACGTAATATTGTAAGGAAACAATAAATAGGTATTTGGAATAGGTGAGAGCTCAGAGGAAAGATTAGTTGCTAGGCAAGTTCATTGAAATACCCCTCCTGTTATTTTACAGAAGGCCAACACCATATTCTCTTGATGTCAGCTACACAGGTTGAACACAGCAGTAGTTTTCTGTTCTTTGGAAATGCACTTTTCTTCACCATGAATTACGGATTTTAACTTAGATTCGGTTTTATTCATTTCTGCCTCGGGGGTGGATGGTGCATGGGGGTTACAGTTTTGGGTTGGTTGATTTTGCTTGTTTCTGCATCTTTTATACTTCTCCATTTTCCACTTGATGCTGTTTGTGTCATGAAATACTGACACATTGTAGAGACCCCAGCTCTACTGAGAGACAGACCTGTGCCGTTCTGGTGCCCACTGGTGGATATTCTTTGATGCCAAGTTCAGTACAGAGCTACCCTTGCATCAATTTTTTCCCTTAATAAAATGTCAAGATTTTAGCCTGTAGGAAACCCCAGCATATCATCATCAGCATTATCTGTATCTTCACTTCTGTAAAAGACAGCTCTTCTCACAGTGTGAGGGTAATGTCTCTATCTTTCTACTCTGTTCCATCCTTGAATAATGCACCAAATTTACGAGTACCCCTATTTCATAATAGGAACCACTGCTCCAGTAGGAAGCAAACGACAAACCCCATCTCATTTCTGATAGTCTCCAAATATTTATCAGAAAGATAAAAGTAAAACCTCTGGTGCTCTTTATGTCATCCTGATTGTCTTCCATTTTTCCTTTTGCTACAGTAAACTTCTGTACAATTATTTAAATGAATTGTATAGCTAGATATTTAGCTTTGCTTTTTTCCTCTAAATATACTAAACATGTCTCACTTGTTCCATTTATGGCCCTTTTATTACAGTCTTGCAGAGTGCTTTACACAAAAGAAATAACAATAAAGCAGCAATGCTCAGATATTTACCAGCAACACATAAATATTGATATGTACTCCATGCTGAAGACTTTCCATTGAGTCCAAATACATGTATAATGCAGGACTTTAGATACAATTTTCATTTGAAAGTCCCAATAGAGATAAGACAGTTTCATTTAATACCGTGAGATTGAGGGTCACTGCTCTTTTACTTTGCCTTTGAAATTTTGTATTTGTGTTGGCTTTTTGTCTTTGTGTATGGGGCTCACATAAAGATGCTTTAGAGCACCAGCCTTCTATAGCAGGAGACCTGGTTCAAGTCCTAATCTAGATCAAAATCAGAGAGGTTAGTGGTCTCGTCATGCTCTCTAGTGGCTGCTTTTCTGATGAGCAGCTGCCATACTCCAGGGAGGTCCAGCTATGGAGTAGCAGCCGGGATGCCACAAGACTCTGAAGCACAAAAGAAAAAACGTGAGGGTCGTTCTGGCTGGGATCCAGCCACTCTTAAACCATGTGTTAATCTCTCAGTTTGAAGAAATAGAAAATAAATGTATCAATGAGAATCATACCAATATTATTTGTTTGGGTTTTTTTAAGAATGCCATATCTTCTCTTCCTGGTTATTTTCCCATCATTTAAAATGTAGAATCAGTAATGATCAAACTGACAAAAAGCTGGGTAACAAATCTGGGCTTTTGTTTCTTACCCCTATCTTACCTAAAAACTGCAATGAAAAGAACTGTCAAGGCTGGTGGGAAAAGCCTGGCTGACTTCACTGGGCTTTGAACCACAGGGCCAAACACACCCACTGGCACTACATTTTTAAACTATTTTAATAAACCAGTTTGCAACCTGGTTTGGGACCCTCCCATGGACAGATTTTTTTTTTCCTTACATTTAAGAATTATAGATTTGCTGCTCAATGGGTTCTTGAAGTCCAGAAATAACCCACAAAACTTTATAAGGAAACTGGAATTGAAACCGTTAAAAAATCTTAGGGAAGGCTTTAGTTCAAGTTCTGTAAGACAATGCAGATCAGAGCTATTTTGTGTATCCAAAAAAAAAAAAATGTAGTGGAATAAAGCTGAGATTCAGCAAAAACACATGAATCACCCTTTCGATCATGCCTCTAGCAGTGACAAAACAAACTACTGTTTTAAGGAGACAGTAGCTTTGCTTTTGAGGGTTACTTCAGTTTAAATGCTAGCAAAATGGAGTGGCATCCTAGAGTGATCTGGCTGTGACTCCGTGCCAGTGGCATCACCCCACTTCTACCTGCTGTAGCAGCCTGTGCACACAAGTCTTTCAATTCTCAGACACGCATGCCCTTCAGCTACCCTCCCTTCACCACTTCCACTGAGCATGTGGCTGCTGGGAGGGCACCCCTTCTCTGCAGGCTGTGACCAAATGGGTTTGTTGACTTTCCTCCCCCACTGTGGGGGTGATACTGTGGGTGTTTAAGAGAGAAAAATAAAAGTCATGTTTTCCATTTGTGGGATGTAGGTGGTCAAGGGAAACAAAAGCCCTTGTAGAAGTTTTACATGAGATACACAGATGGCTTCGGGGGTGTGGCAGACTCTGTTGATGTTAAAAGGATGAAGGAAGCCAAAAACGACTTGTGACAGATGCTCTGAAGCTATGGAATATTTAAAGAAGATTGCATTAACTTTATAAATGTTAGAAATGTTGCCTAACGAACTTCAAGTTTTTGTCAGTAGCTGTGTTCCCAGATAAATAAGACATGAGATGTTTCCTTCAAGAAAATAAATGATGTAGAGGTAATTGATGCTGTTTTCAACTTTGAAACAAATTCAAGTGGAAGACATTTGAAGCTCATTCTCCAAGGGACCTACCACACAGACTGCTAAAGGCCTAAATGCAAACCAAAGAAAGCTTCAATCATTTATAAAAATAAGAGTCCTGACTGGGCACAGAGATATATTCTAAAACCTCATGATGACTAACAAGGACAAATGCTTCAGAGGCCTAAAACTGCATAAAGCCTGAATTGATAAGGGTGTTGGAAGATGGATGTCCTCCAAGTAGATATATAGGGTGGCTGTTGTCTTACATTTCCTATTAAATTATTTTGTTCTGGATAAATAGTTTTTAACTTCAGGAGAGTTAGAGAGCTTGGGCAAAGTTGGCAGAGCAGCTACTCACTTCGAGTCAGACTTGCTAAGAGTTGCAGGGGGTTTAGCTAAGGCTGCACTACAGGATCCTGCCTTAAGAGGTGACAAGTGGGGATATCATAAGGGGACTGGAAGCATGGTTACCTTAGAAACTGGAATAAGAATTGCACTAAATTGTCTGAAAATTAAGAAAAAAGAGTATTTCTAGTCATTAGCAAACTAGGCTGAAGGATATCCTTTCTGAAACAAAGACAATTTTAACAATGAGCAAGCTGAATTTTTTTTTCCCCTCAAGACTTTGCATAGTAAGGAAAGGGCTCCAAGAAGGATCCAAACAGCAGTTAATTTTTTTTTTTATTTTAAATGACACAAAGTAAATGTGGTTTTTCCCTACATCCTTATTATTTTTTTACTGACCTCATGGATTTTGCCTTCTTATCCTTCTTCCCTCTATTCAGTTTATTTGGAACAAGGTTTTGCAATTTTGACTGTAGGAAGGATTTCCAATGTCACCGAATCAGGTACTAACTGCTGTCTTTTTTTGGCCTTTGGCTGGGTTAATTCTCCTCCAGCAAGGTGCTTTGGGCAGTGTTTCTGCCTTCGAGAGTGCTACATGCTGTGAAAAGGGGAGACCATGAAAACCTTTGAAGTTGCAAAAGAGCCTTCTTAAATTTGTTCTTAAAAATGTAGTTGAGTTTGGAAGGGAAGAAATGCTATACCAGACCCTTGGGTATCTCCCCAAACAGGAGAGGATTCTTATTGGAGATAGTTTGTAACTGAAAACTTGACTTCTCATTGCTCACTATATATAAAATAATTTTAAAGATTTTGCACCTTGGAAATTTAAATGCTCATAAATGAGGAATTATCTACCGACCAAAGACTCAAAAATTTGGGCAAGAGAACTGTCTCTGTTTGAAGCCCCAGCTCAATGACTGCCTACTTTGCTGACAAAGCTATTAATAGTAGGATTGACATAAAACTACTCCTCAGACAGATGTACAGGACTGAGATCCTGAAAAAAAAATAAAGGATATAGGAAGCATGTTTCTGCCTGAGGAACATTGGGCTGATCATCAACAGAAAAGTCCAAATATTTGCTTGGAAATATTTTCACAGCTTGATAATGTTATGCTGGTAAGTCCATACTCTGTGTCTCTCTATCTAAAAGCAGACTTGGTGCATGAGTGTGCATCTTGCTGCCAGTGAGTCACCTGGAAGATTTGTCATTCAGTTAGAGTATCGAGGAAAGGGGCGATTGCAGTTTATGCTGTGCAGGATTACTGTCATGCCACAACTCCAGCAAATACCTCAAGATGTTGTGCCTGAAGCAGCAGATTGCTACATTGCTCGGTGGTTATTTCTATTGCGTACTTGCCTGCTGGTTGTGTGTTTACAAAAGCTAATTAGAGTGGACTATGTTATTTACAGCATTAGACTTTCGAAGGAGAAAGATTACCGTATAATCACTTTGCCTCAAGTGTGTTTGAGCCGAGATTACTTTAGGGGACCTGAAAGGAGCCAGCAGGAACAAACTCAGCAATTATTTTAACACAGTCAAGCATCCTAACCTGTGTCAGTGTGAAATATTCCTGTGCTGATTACCTGATACTGGGTTATACAGGGTGGAGATTTCTTTCTGTACGTACCATGTCACTTTTGGCTACGGTTTATTGCAGTCCACAGAGGTTCACGCGAAGCTTCACTGTGAGTAGAACATAACAGAAATGAGAACTAGAAGAGGTCACAATTTTTGGCTTTGTCCTTTATATTTCAAGTTTAGGAATGCTTCCCACAGCAAATTTTTAAACTGTGTCTGTGCTTTCATGTGATTTCTACCAAGGTTAGTAGAGGTGAATCAAAGCTGGGAAAGCTAAAACCTTTACCATTTTATACTACAAAGGCAAAAAGCTTCAATCCAAATATTTTCTTCCATGGAAAAGAATCCCTGGAGACCATAAAGCTCTCTATCATCTTCACCAGGAGAAGGTTATATTTAGCAGCTCTAAGGTTTTGTTCAAGGAACCCTTGGCACTGAAAGGAGCCAGGAAATAGTAGAAACAGCACCAATCCTACTTTGCAGACGGATCAATTAGTGCTTCATGTCATGAAGTTTCATAAACTTCAGCTGGTTGTCTTCAATATATGCCATCTGTGGCAAAATCATTCATGCCTGAACCCTAGTGAAGATGATGGAGAGCTTTATGTTCTCCAGAAAGGTCTTTTATCAAATAATAGCGCACATTTTTCACCAAGGAGGCATAGAAATAAACAGAAGAGGCTGGAAGGATTTGGCAACTCTGCTGGCACTACTGCTGCGGCCTCAGTGGCAATCCAATTGGCTCTAAACAATAATAAAAAACTGGAACCCTATGAAGTAATTCAGGATATTCCCATTCCCAGCCCACATGCTCAGTCCCAGATCCAAACACCACAGATTGTACTCAGTGCAGGGAAAAGAGTCTGAGTGTGGAGGAAAGGGTAAGGTAGTAATTCCCTTCCCCAAGCCTTCATTTTGGCAATCCAGATTTCTCTTCCTAATTTACTATTTGCTGTGGAGGTTGTAGCACAGAATGACATATCTAAGGGAGGGAAAAAAACTGCCACCAAGACCATGCAAGAAAGGAAAGCTGGACTTGGATAAATAGACGTTTGCTCGTGTTGTGCTTTTGGCACTTTACTCCAGTGAGTTCAGCATCACGGGAGCCTGTTTCAGCAGGTTCTCATATTCTGCTTTGTGGCATTAAGTATGCATAGGTTGAGGACCAGAAAATTTTGGAAGCTTTTAATTTGAGATGTCATGTAAACCAGTTAAGCCACTTTTGTTGATAAAGATTTAAGGTCTTTTTTTTTTTTTTTAAGAAATATTTGGTTTATTTTACTTGATCTGCTGATACATTAACATATTTTCAGCCAACTCTGGAGCAGCTTTCAAAGAGTGCAGCCCTGATTTACAATAGCAAGATTAATAGTTTATTAATATTCATTTAATTGTCCCAGAGCACTTGGTGAGCTTGATAAAGATAATATTCTTGAGACAACATTCTTGTCTTCTCCAGTCCTTGAAATTTGCCTTTTACACATGAACTGTGATAGCTGAGTGTGCAAAAAGAGACAGGGTAAAGCAGGAATCATGTGCCAGGCTGTGGAAACACTTGGCCTAGCAAATTATTACAGAAATGTATATATGTAAAAGAAGAAGAGGTGGGGGTATGGGGGGTGTGAAAACGGTGTTACGGATGGCTGTACACAGTGCTGTTTTGAAGTGAGAGGGCATCAAGACCTTGCCTGATGTGTTGAAAACAGGTTGGAGTACCATCCTTTTACTTTTGCACAGAGTTACTATAAACATTGCAGTGATGGCTCACTTCAGATGTCTGTGGAATCTTCTGAGCATGGGTCCAATTTAACAATGAAGTAACAAGAAGAACTGCTTCTTCCAGGACCGTTCCTGTAATCAGTGCATACCAAAGACAAACTAAAAAAGACCAGTTGTCAGTTTTGGCTGCACCTGGAGGTTCAATGTGACTATGAGATCTACTTGAACCATGCAAGGTATTGCAAACTTTGAGCCTGTGCTCTCCCAGCTGTTGCTCTGCAGACACTGTCCAACATTTGTTGCTCAACCTTGTCTGACTATTCAACAAACTGCAACTTCCTGCAGCTGAAAAAGCTTCTTTGTCAGAACATTTCTGTGAGTTTTACTTCAATGGCTGTCCAGCTCTGGCACAGCTACTGAGCGTGACACACATTGTTGTTGGCAGCAGTGCGAATTAGTGCTCCAGTGACAGTCACCCCGTGACAGAAATGCCTTTGCAAGTTAGGATGCTCAGGGAGTCATAAGCCCAGGAAAAGCACAGCCTGGAGAGAGGGAGCTGCATCAAGCCAAGAGAAGCAAGGACAAGTGGAAAACCCGACAAGAAACATCAAAGGAGCAATGAAGCCGAGGTTTGAAAAGGTAAATTTCAAAGCTGTTTCCATCTGGCTGCACTGATTGCACTGGAGCAAAGCAAATTGAGAGCAAGCTGTTTCCAAAGGGTAATGAGACTTGCAAAGGCACAGGGCGGGCCAGGGACAAGGTGCCAATTTGTTGGGAATGCAGAGGCCTGCTTGAAATCCCTGCCTGGGAGAAAGAGAGATAAGGAGACTAGGGTTGTAAGAGGGCTAAGTACACACATGTGTAATTCCACCATCAACTCGTTGTCATACTCATTACAGAACCTAATTGCCAGAGGTATAAAGACATTCAGTCCCCTACCCAATGGGAGAGAAGGCAAATGTACATCTCTGGAGCATGAGTTGGGCCTTAGAGTAAAGGATTGGAGCCGCTGCTCCTCTGTATGTCAGCTCTCAACTTTTCTGAAGATGTGAGCTTAAGCCTTACAGTCTCAACTCAGAGACACTGTGGAAATTACAGTGTGTGTCTCTAAGACCTTGCTGAGCTTGGGGTTCAAACAGAAAGATTTCCTTCGTATCTACAATGCATGGCTGCTGACACTGACTTCAAAGGTGGTGACACTGTGTTGCTAGCAGAATGCTGCCTTTGGTATTGATTTGGGATTCTGGGGCTCTTCATAAAAAACCCTCCATATTGATGTTGTTTCGAATTTGTCAGGCTCTTCGTCTCTGCTCGCTGCTGAAGAGCTCTGTATCAAATCTCTAAGCGTGGGAGGCAGCAACATTAAAATGGGTGAAAAGACTGCTTATTCTCCTAAATCTGATTTTCTTACTATTTGGCATTTTGCTTGATGAAGCTCTAAAGGACAAAATCGAGGTATTCATACATGTTTGGACAATGTCTATCAAATTAAGGGTACTGGGAAGAGAGGGAAGGTAGGTAACAGATGGGGATAAGTGATGCTTGCACAAAACCAAAATTGAGTGCAGCAGTATTGAAAGCCAAGAGCTAACAAATGAAAAGACATCTTCAGGAGCTGCAGTGAAAACTGAGCTGTCAGTGATTTAGCACCTGGGTGGCTGTGCTTGGCTGTCACGGGCATGTGTCCAGTGGAAGTGAATTGCAGAACTTCCATTGGGAAAGCTGCAATTTAAGTTTAGTTTATAATCTCAGGACTATATTTTAGAAGATTTCCTCGTGAGTATACAGAGAAAACTAGGAGCAGTGCAAAGGGATGGTCATTTTTTTTATGGAAGGCATTTTTAACTGACTATCAGAAACTCCATGGCAGTTCCCCAAGCATCAACAGGCTAAGACCAGCCCACTTCCCTACCATCTGGTGTTGAACTGCATTCCTGCACCAACCTGGTACTTTCTGATACCAGTCTGGTCTATTATTGGGAAAATTTCTGAGGGCTTGAGTTTTCTTCCTGGGGGAAAAGGTTGTCCCAAACTCTTTTCAGTATTGCAGCAAAACCAATTCTGTGCTGGCCCTACGCTATGAGCTCCTTAGTGCATGGATTTGCCTTCTGCATTTCAAAATCATCCCAAATCCCAAAATTAGTTTTTTAATAGTCAGACCCCAGATGCAGGCCAAAGTCTAGGATTCCTACCTTTCTGCACAGACTACGTGAAAGACTTGTATAAGGTGGGATACGTACACCTTTAAATATATCTAAAAGCACAGCTGCTAAATGAAAAAGTATTAGAAACTAAAGGAGCAGAAAGATAACCGTCCTCGCAAATGGCAGAGACCGCTTTTGATTCAGTGCTATATGTCAAGACCTTCTTTAAGCAGAAGTTTTCTCCATGCCGTAATCAGACTTTTGCCCATCAAAACACTAAATCTCTTTAAAACACAAGCCCTTCCATAACAGCAATACCATTTAGGTGACGCACGTCATATTTTGCAGAATATCAGTAGCAGTGACCACTCCATGTTCAGCTGTTTGCCCATGTAGCGCTCTGTGCAGTTCTGGATTCCTTCCATTGAGCCCTTGTCCCTGCTGAAGCAAAGGCAGTGGTTCAGACACAACTCCCTCAAAAGACATCAGTTCACTGAGCCTCAAAACAAGCTGCAAGCCCACTGACCTTTAGAAACTGCAATGCAGTATGACACCACCTCCTCCCCCAAGCAATGCGCACTGGGGACAGAACTGACGGAATAGGAATTTTGTATGCAGAAGGGTTCATGAATATGAGGATTCACCTTTCTTGACAAATCAGAGTGCTAGGGCTGCAATTAACTGTAGTGTTGAGGCTGAAACTTCTATTTTTATGTGTTGCTCCTCCTGATGAAGTTTGGAGTTTGGTTTTGGTTTTTTTTCTCCCCTAATTTCCACATGCTGCTGACTCACTGTATCAGCAAAGTCAAGACCCTCACCTCCCTTAAGGAATGCTGCTGACTCATTAGAGCAAGGAAGGAGGACAGGCTACCTAGGAGAAGATGAAGCATTTGGATGGGGCTGGGGGTCTATAATTTGCTGCTTTTTGTCCTCCACAGTCTCCTTAGTTATCATTTCCACTTTAGGATGCAATTTTTTTAGTGAAAATGGACTCCTCAGAATGATATAGTGTTGTTCCATGTCTTTCTTGACCTCATACAAAAGTACCGGTAGTCTGCTGTGTTGCTTGCTCTGCCTGTCTGAGGGAGAAGTTCTGGCTTTGAGAATTCAGTATTGCCATAGCAAATGGGAAACCTATCCAGACTGTGAGAAGCAAATGCTCTAGATATGACTATATAAATAAATTTGTGTCTATTTCCACAAATAGACACACATATACATTCATATATATTTTTTTCCTATTATATGTATTTTTTTACTTATACTTTTGTAAACAAGGTTAACATTACATATAAAATATTGTAACTAGATTGGACAGGTGTATGTTTTGTATGTATAAAAAACACAATAAAATTAAGTTTCTGTATCACAGATATATGTTTCCCAGATCTCTTTACCAGCATATATTGACATGAACAAAAGGAGCAGCATACTTAGAAAATGTACAGCTGTAACATTGCTAGAAACAAGGCAGGCTGGACCATTGGGTCAGTCATGAACAAGTACAAGTAAGCAAACCAGCAGCAAAGGGGTGGGCATTTTGTGGGTCACTGAGAGGTTTAGCTCTTGCAGAGTTGGAGTAAGAAAAAAAATGCAGCATCTATTAAAAAAAAACAACTACACTATTCGGTCTACACACGTACTCATTCATGCAATGTTTCCTGTTGCATCTTTTAGAAACAAAGGCCCTCAGCTATGCCTGCTTTCATGAGCATTTTGCCATCAACTGCAGCATCAGGAGTAGAACTGCTAAAAATGAATCCGGCAAAACACAGGTGACTGGTGGACAAGCCAGGTAGAAAGTAATAGCTTCTGACAGGGATGCCCACAGCTGCCTTCACAGTTACCAGAAAGTAAAGTGACTTCCCTGAAACTCACATTGCGCTTTTTCTCCTGGCAAAAGCCTTGTTCAATGTCAGAATACAAGAGATGGCCTCTGGACCACTAGTCTTGGTTTATAAAGATAGACATGAGAAGCTGATTATTCCCAGACTGCAGGTGAGGAATGAAGCAGGACTTTCCTTGCTTTTCTATGGCTTAGCAACAAAGTGAAATTTGTGTTGCTGTGCTAGCAAACAGGCACTGTCTTCCTCTGAGTCATGGACTGAGCTGAGAGAAGTGGGGTGCTGTGGTCTTGGTGTAGAGTTTTCTCTGTGTAGAGAGAAGGGGTTTTGAACTAAAACCTTTCAAAGAAGGGGCTGATCCTGTAAGCATGCTGTACTTCTTTCTGTCCTTCCCCTCCATAGCACTGAGGTTCACAAATATTAAGAGCATTATGTAATTAGCAGCTCATGACAGTCTTCATCAAGTACTCCTTTCATCAAAGTATAGATTTTGCTTAGATCCCAGTCTTTGTTTTCTTGATTTATTTCACGTTATGCAAAATATCATTTAAATGAAAAGAGTTCATGCAGTATTAATGTCTGGAGTCTGATTGACTGCAGTGATTTCAAAGGGCTTTTGGAATATCCATCTGAAGGCAGAGATGAGTACTTACAATTTCTAAAACTTATTCCCACCAAGTCAACTGGAGCTCTCAACTTCCTGCAAGTTCTGCTTAGCAGTTTGCAGTATTGGCCCCCAATTCTACAGTTTATCATTGTCTGGGAACAGGAGTAGGGCTAAATAAGTTCTCAGAAATTCTGCTTATGAATAAAACATTAGAAGTTATTCTGCTGCACTTAAAATAAAGCAGCATTTTTTTTTCCTTCATCTATGTAAAATTTTTCTATTAACGTCTGGCTTTGTATTTTCTGGAGACTATTTCAGTGCATCTATTATAAATATTTATGTGATAAGAAAAATGTTGGAACTCCTTCAAGGAAATTAGATGAGAATGCATCCACACACTTCAAAAATAAATGCATAAAGTAAGTGTTCAAACTATGCTATTATTAAATCACTATATCCAGTGAGCTTAGTGGGAGATCGTTGTGGTGAGAATGGATTAGTATATTGTTACCTGGATGTGAATCCAAAATTAGATTCCATCACAAAACAGGAGTGTTAAGTGAAAAAGCAACAGTAGGTTTCAGGTGCATTTAGAAATCTATCCGTAAGGGATCTTATAAGTAACCTGGCTAATTTAAAAGACTAGCTTTACACTACATAAAATATAGTCTCCAGAAAACCCATTATAACCTCTCAACTTAAACTGCCGCCTAGAAAGACATTTTGCCTAACACACTGCACACAGAGGATAGTGGAACTGCTTAGAAGATTGAAGTTAAGGTGTTTTCCATGCAATAAAACTAAAAATTCCTCCAAAAAGAGTAGACATGTGTGGACTATTTTATGTAATCAAACTTCATTTCATGTAATTTTTACCTGTGCCAAAGAAAAACCTGTCAGCTTTGTTAGCAGAGAACAGATGAGCGCAGTCCATAAATCATTCCTTTGAATTATTTGCCTTCCCTGCACTCTGTTCTCTGTAAATAAAACAAAGACAAATCTGGATTCAAAGAGCCAAAGCCCGCCTTCGGATGTGGGCGTGCATCTCACTTAAATGTCAGGTAGAGTCAGGTGCTCAGATCAGAGGAAAAAATTTAGCACCATGAGAGAAATGGGGAGAGGAGGCTTGCGGGGGAAAAGGTCTGTGGGTATTTTTAAGGGAGCATTTTTAAAAATCAGATTAGAAACTGTAAAATAGACTGGGGGGAGGGGGGAACAAACCTTCAATTTGAAGGACAAATTGTCCACTGCTTAACTTTCTGATATTTTTTAATGATTTGTTGATCAAGACCAAGCAATCTGTCCCAGAAACAGTTCAAAAAAGCCAAGGCAACCAGTGGGGTTAATGGCAATTTTTCAAAAAGTATATGCTGCCCTCTTAACTGCTTAATTTCCTATTTCTTCTAAGGTTCCTTCTCCTGTTGTCAGCTTCAAACCCCAGGGCTTGTCAGTGTAAAATCATTTAAATATGACCCATCCTGGTCTGGGATAAGAACAGTGTTATCCGTCCTATTTGGTTTAACCTTCAGTGTTCAAATCAAGGAAAGCTTAACAGGTTATTGTCAGCTGATGTCAATTGTCAGAGTTATCTAAATAAAAATTATTGCTGGAACAACTAGAATCTTGAAACTGAATATTCTGGAATCTTCAGTTTGTCTCAGAAAGCAATTTATTGGGACTGATGATCCCCTTGATAACTTGGACTAATAAGAGTCCAGCTACATCTTCTCATCTGAGCTACCAAACAAACCCTCTTCAGTGTTTCATGCAGTTGAGATATTATTGTGATCTTAATCTTGCAAGTCATGAAGTGGAGATTACTGTGGTGGTATCCACAGCAGAGAGAAACGGCATCAACTGTTTATTTTAAGCAGTTTAAAGAGCTCATTCTTACAGCTGCTTAAATTAGGAGTCTCTGCACAATGTCTACTCACCATATATGGTTACCTATATAGTCTATTATTTTGTTATCATAATGCCTCTCTCAGAGAGCTAACATTCTCCCCATTGCTAGATAGGGAGACCTGATGAATAAGATGTCTCTTTTACTCCAAAAGATCATGGCAAAAGTGGACCCAGGGTGCTTCAATTCTACACCACTGCCCTGCTCAAGGACTTCATGGTCAGATCCCTTATGCCGAAAAAAAAAACCAAGCCCAAAAGCAAAAAACCAAAAACTTAAATTTGGTCATTTTGATGACAATGAGCATAAAAATGCACAGAAATTTCTTGCCTTTTTTTGGTTTTGTTTGGTTTGACAAGTTTTATTTTGTAGCCATGGATATCCATTACATTGATGAAAGGTTTCAAAGACACTCTCAGAGCCCAGGTGAGTATTTTCAATACTGAAAAACCGATAGGAAACATCCTTAACACTGTTGACCACATGCAGTATGACCATTTTGGAGACGACTGCCTTGCATCTGTTACTACATACCAGTTCTTTTCACAATACCTGCAACCTTCTGTTGCACAAACAGCAGATGTGCATTTTTAGCAGAAAGTACAAATGTAGATAGAATTGTACAATCACATTTTTTTTAAAATACAGGACATGCTAACTTCTTCATGTTGGGCATGAACTGGTTCTTCATCACATTTTTGGTTACTGCATTGCAATAGTTTCATCTCTTGCTCTCTGCCCATTTGAGATGGTGCTGGTTAATGACCTGGGGACAGTGGGCTGCTAAACTGTGAGACAGCCTCTTGCTGTTGGTGGGAGAATCAATGGAGAAGTGAATTAACAGGGGGTCATTCATGGAGCTAAGGTCACTCTGCATCAAAATAGGTGAAGTCCTCCAGCATTACAAATCACTTGCAGCAAACGTCATAAAGGTTTGGGTTTACCAGCTTCAAAATAGAGGAAGTGAATGTTAAAACAGTTTTTTTGAAAGATTTAACTGACCTTGGGAGGCAGGACATCATCAGGGATAAGGATGGATGGAAACTCCCATATGCTTTTCAACAACACCTTAACTTGTCCAAAGATATTTTCTATCAACTGTCTTTGATTGAATCAAGAGAAAACAATGTTTCCTGGTTCACAGATATTTAACTTCTGAAACCTCATGAGATTGATAGGAAAACAGAACTGGAAATAACCTCATCAATCGTTGGTAGACATCTCTCCCAGGCCAGTCCAGAGTGGGATTCAAATGTTGCAGTTAAACAAGTTGCACAATCTCATACACAAATAGATTAAAAAGTCATTAGTTGTGGGGTGTAGTGTTTTATTTTGTTGGGTTTTTTTTCCCCTCATTCTTACTAATACATTTTAGTATGACTTTCTGTATAATAAGCACTGAAGTAAAATGCCTACCAAGTCATGTTACAATGTGATGTTTCTTATAGACAGAAATCCAGAACGATAGAAAGCTCACCCTTTTCCTGAATAAATATTTCCAAAGGTTAATTACAAAACCCAACCAAACACAAAAAAAAAAAGGTTCTGTGCTTGATTTCTTGATTCATTTCATCTTGCTTAGGCTTCCAGCCTTGGGGTTTCCTCTTGCCTTTTTTGAATGCCAGATTGCGTAGCATTAGCAATCTCTTTACTCTGAGGTACTTATGCACAGTGCTCAGGTCAGTTCTTAATCATCTGTTCAAGTAAAAAAATTGTTTGATTTGCTTGAATTACCCCCAAAAGCATTATTTCCATATCCATACCCATTATTTTACCTTTTATAGTGCTTTCCAAAGTTTTTACATGCTTCTCACTGTTCTTCTTAAAGGCAAATTCTAGATCTATTTCACTTAGTTTATTTAACACCCCTATTTAGAGGCAAAATAATTCCCTCTTTCTTTCTGCATAAATCAGGAAACTAGCAGAAGAGTGCCAGTTCTAGAGTTCCCTGCACTCTCAGTGTCTCCAATTGTCAGCACATGTGAACAGAACCCCTTACATAAGATGACAGCCAAGCAACTGCATGAGGTTGATTTGTTGCAAATAAAAAGTGCCAGAGACATCCTCCATGTCAGAAAACATTTTATGTAGAATGCTGCATAGAAGAATCAAAGAAAGCAAAACAACAGAATTACATAAAGCAAAGGTAAGTTATGCCCTTCAGACCCTTCACAAAGAAGCTCCTCATACTGTTGTAGAAGAAAGCCTGTCATACAGAATCTACCTTGAGCTATCATAAACCTGTTTGAAAGTAAGATCCACTGGAAACCAAACCATAAATACTTGGGGCTAGGGCTGTTTTCTTTCTTTGCAGACATGAAAACAAATATATTTTTTCTGTAACACAGCCAAATTCTTGCTTTACTTTCTTATGTCCTCTGAGTTATACATGACAATGTAGCATTTCAGCTGACAGAGTACAGAGCCCAGCAGAGATGGGCCATGAGGATGATCAGAGGGCTGGAGACCTCTCCTATGAAGAGAGGCTGAGAGAGTTGTGCTTGTTCAGCCTGGAGAAGAGAAGGCTCTGTGTGAGGTCTTATAGCAACCTTCCAGTACGTGAAGGGGTCAACAGGAAAGCTGGGGAGGGACTATTTGTAAGGGAATGGAGTGATAGCACAAGGGGCAATGGTTTTAAACTAGAGCAGGGTAGGTTTAGATTAGACATTAGGAAGTTCTTCACTTTGAGGGTGGTGAGGCACTGGAACAGGTTTTCCAAAGAGGTGATGGAGTCTCCACCCCTGGAGGTATTCAAGATCAGGCTTGACGAACCTCTGTGCAACCTTTTGTAATTAAAGGTGTCCCTGCTTATTGTAAGGGAGTTGAACTAGATGACCTTTAAAGGTCCCTTCCAACTTAACAAAGTCTGTGATTCTATGATTGTTCTGACAAATGACAATCGTAGAGCATTAATCTGGACTATCAGTACAGGACCTCTCTCCAGTTGGAACCTTGTTCCTTCTTTTGATGTGTACCTCAGATATTACCCAAGGAGTTAGAGGGGGTTTAAATGCAGAAATCATCACCTGTGATTGTTACGGATGCTTGCAGTCAGACAACTGACGTCAGATTCATTTTGCCTGATTGCAAGTGATTGTAATGCAGGTCCATCTGAGCTAGTTACATAGGATCGTGCTGTAGTCAATGGAAGAAATTAGCATTCTTAAGACACATCTCATTCATTTTAGTTGTTTACTGCAGAATAAATGCTGATACCTCTCCACTGACTTTAGATTTTTTTAACGTGGTCAGGTGCTGTGACTGGTTACTAGAAGTCTATGTTGATGTGCGGGGCAGGAGGTAGGTCATGTCTTCCTTGAGTGGTTATTTAGCTTATTAACTTTGGAAGACCAAATACAAGCAAACTTTTACTTCATTCTCCTAGAGTCCTTCATCACTTCAGACATCACACTTCATACTTGCCAGTTCTCTGGTTTGAGTACTCCAGGTCAGAGTCACACTGGAAGGACTCTACTGTTTCTTGAGGAGCATCAGGACATTTGCTGTTGTCATAGCAGCTGCTGTCTTTCTTGCCACCTGTGTTTAAGAATTGTGATGAACCTATTAAGACATTTCTGGCCAATTTTGTTATCAAGGTCACTTTGTCAAGCTAGAGGTATGGAGGACAAAATGTTACTCTTCACAGCTGTTGAAAGTACACAGATTGGCCAAAACTAGGTGGCTATAATATTGTGTTACCCAGGTTTCCCCTGAAGTAGCTTTCAGAGTGTACAGCTGTTTTTCATTGTCCCAAATCTTGCTACAGAACTGAATTTTTTATCTGCCACATGACTTGGAAGTGCTTGGAACACCAAAGATTGGAGTAAGTTTGGTTTCGTCAGAGTGGCAGAGGTTGTTTCCTCCCCGGTCTGTGTGGGCTTTTTTCTCCATGTTACTTACCTAAATAATGTATAAAATGTGCCAGTGGAGAAAGGCATTTCACTAAGTGCCTTTGCACTGGATAGTTGTAATGGCTACAGACTAACAAATCCTATAAATAAAACTGTTTTTCAGCCAGGGAAGACTGATTGATAAAGGTCACTAAATGCTTCCCTGCTGGAGTGTGAAATCAATGGAAAGTTTCATCTGGTATGATCTGGCAATTTGTCAGTTTTAGAAGAGTCCTTGTGAGCTAAGGATGCAGAACACAGCAATGAGACACAAAGAGACAAAACAAACCAGACTCAGAAACCAAGAACCCCCACTCCCAGGCTTGAAAGAAGAAGGGGAGGGCTAAACTACATTTTCAGTTAAAAAACACCTATTTTGTTTTTTCCTCCACCATCATACTTTTGTTTTTATGTTCTGCAGCTAATTTGATTCTCATGGAGGAGTTAAACATGATGGACTAAAACCACTGATAGATACGTGTTTTGCTGCCTACCTGCTTTCCTCTGGATGGTGGATAGGCTGGGATTTACAAGCCGTGGGGGTTTACCAGTGGATGCAAAGACTCTGGGAAGTCCTGAAAAAGTGTTTAAATAGGGGAAATAATTTGTCCTCCAGTGAGATCTATTCTAGCTGACTTATAAAAACACAGGGGAACTGATAAATAAATAAAAAACTGACCCTTCCAAAGCTGGGCTGTGTGATCCAGAATTGGGTATTGCCTTTGACATACCTATCATCTATTGAAAATTAGTGGAGACTGTGGAATGGGTGAGTTGAAAAGTTATTAAAGAATCAGACTGACCCACACAGGTGTGTACATGTACACGTGGAAGGACTGCAAAAGTTTTGCTTGTAATTTCTTAATGTTAAAGCTAAGCCAAGGAGCCAAGAATGATGTTATACACTTCAAGCCATTAGTGTGGTGGAAGCTGATGACAAAAATAGCCTTCAAAAAAAAAAAAAAAAAAAAAGAAGACTTGTAACTTTAATACTAAGAAAGATTTTACCTGTAACAAAATACCTCTTAATATTAGTTTTTAAGTTCTTTGCTGATTAGTTTTAGTATGTTTTTTTTTCTCTAAGAAATTCAACTGTGAATTTCTCAATCTCTGTATATGTGAATGCCTGCCTGTTATCCCCAAATGACATTTGAACTACTTAGCCAACTTCAACAAAGTTAACAGGGATATAGAAATTCCGAAGGAAATCAAGTTCTTGTGACTTACGAAAATAGGCCACCAGGCGTAGGCCACCTTATGAAGTACTTTATCAGAGAGAAGTTCTGCATCAGTATTAGGCCCCAGAGACTTAGCATGGGGAAGAGAAAAGACCTAATAAATATTCAAGCTACCAAGAAAACTTCAAATGGACCTTGAAATGAGACACACATTTTATATGGGCTCATAAGTTCCACAACACACAGAGCTACTTCTTTTTTTGTTGGGGTTCTTTCTTTGTTCATGGCAGACACAGAGCATCCAGGCCTGACTCAGGATGGTTTGTTAAATAATTATAACTTACTGGATGTGGACACAGAAGCTGATTCCAAGATACCTGATGAGTCAAGTTTGGGGTAAGTTTTCTCCTTAATGAAGTATATCTATTTCTTGCACTATACGTTTCAATTGCGGGTTCATACGCTGCTTAATATTGGTTTTAGAAGTATCGTATACTCTTGTTTACCATCACATTAAAATAATAGTATCTCATAGGAGATTCATTGACAATTATTTTTGTTAATGATCTAACTACATAGCTAAGCAGGCTCCTTGGGGAGATTAGTTTTACATTAAGGGGGTTTACTTGGAAGCAGGATGAGAACTGACAGCTGGAGATGATCTGTGGATCTGCTTATCCATTCTCTATGAAAATTAGCAAAAAAGCCTCACATTGTCTTCATTGTGCTTGGGATTGGGCCCTCAGACAATGGCATACACCACACAAGTCTTTTTTTGTCTTGATTTTTTTTGAAATTTAGGCAAAATGCACTTTTTTTCCAGCTTCCAAACTTAATGACCAGACCTCATAAACTGTTTACAGAATATTTTCTTATAAATTCAAAATATCACAGTGAAGCCATCCACCCACTTCCTGACCTGTGAGTGCAAAAAAAAGCAAAACAACACATGTCTTATTAAAGCTTATGCATTTTCAATAGCAGCTCTTAAAAAGACGGTTCAGCATGCCAGATCTTATGGCATTGCTCCCATAAAAATTTTCTGTTGTAAGAACAGAGAGACTTTTGGTAAATTGGAGATAACGCTGCATGACAACAGCTAGCATACTGTGATTTTAAATAATAATGCTAAAATATTACCGTTACACAGTACACTCATTGAAAGCTATCTAAATTTCTTTTTAGGACTATTTAATTCAGTATTATGTTATTGGTTTTGGTAATAAAAGCACAGAGAGATGATTAATGTTTAGATGTTATTGTCTGAACATGAAAGAGACATGAACCATCTTTTCACACAATTCCAGACTTAATTTGCATATTTAAATGCTTTTCTAGTATTACAGTAATGCAAATAACCTTTCATTTGTTCAAGAATAGAATGGCAGTAAAGGTATCACTGAGGAAAATAACTAAAAGGAGAAGTACTTATTGGAAACAAAAATGTGTAGGTTTGTTACTTTGGTCATTCTAAGATCTTTGAACCAGTATCTTAATATGTTTGCTGAAGTTAATTAACTATTATTTCATAATGCCACCTACCATCCAGAAGTCATTATATTCCCTATCAAATTATTTCTCTTTTATTTGACCATGAAAAGATGCCCAAATACTTCACTGGAAATAAGCATACTAGAAGAAAAATGTTATATACCCATCACTGATGTATCTAAATCTTGCTTTATGAAAGACTTTTACAATGTTAATTACATCAATGGTACATAAAACCTGTTTCTGAAAAAATTCCTGTAAGAAATTGTGTTTGTATTCAAGAATACATGGTTTTATCATCAATCACGAGTTTTTGGTAACTACTGAAAATAATTAGTCTTACTTGACTGTAATCATAATTTTGCTGAAAAGTACAGCACTTAAGAATGAAGACAATGAATAGATGAAGGTTTAATGCTGTTTTCATTAAAAAGTTTAATGAAAACTGTAATCTGCTTACACAGACAGATGAAGTAGTGGGTTTTTTCCTAGTTATCTGAAGAGAGATGCTATATGGTAAGTACTTACTGGGTAGGAAAACAGTAGCAAAAGTAAGAATTAGTCTCCCAAAATAGTGGGTATTTATTCAACTACTTTACTCCATAATTATTTGGCTCCATGAGTAAAAAAATGCTTCATTACAAAATTATTAAAACATGTTAATTGAAATTATAACAGTACAAAACAGCTAGTCTGCAATTAGTTTCTTTAATTCTGTTTATCTGAAATGGCTGATGGATCATCAACATTTCCAAAGCACCCAAAATATCTTCTTCAGCGGAAGTTATCACATCTACACTGTACCAGGCTAAAGGGAAGAAGAAAGTTCTTCAGACCAGTGACCTGAGAAAGGACACATGTGAGCACGGAGGTGTCTGGACTGATTTTCCCTGAAAGCTCCAGCACTAGGACTGATGGACTAAAAGAGATTTCTTTCAGTAAAAAAGTATCCAGAGCCAGAAATATTTAATCAATAGACTACTGTCTTCAATTATGTTTTTCTATTACCAGCGTTTTCAATCATGCCTCAATATATGTCTCAATATTTATGTCACAGTCTGGCCACGTACAACTCTCTGCTCAGTGAATTATTGTGAAGGGAGACAGTTCCCTGGATACCATGTTTTTCTAAATTGGTGTAGGAAGAAAGCTGTCACTATTACTAGTTCCAAGCCTATAAAACACATATTTAAGCTTAGATCAACTTTCTGTCAGCTTTCCTTAGAGTACCATGTTTCACAATGTTCCTAGTAATCCTGAGCTCCTAACCCTTCTCCATGGTCTCTTGTATGTGCTCCTCCAAAGTTCCAGTGAGTTCTTCAGTGAATTGCTTAAGGCAAAACATACGGAAAAAGTAAAACACGCAGGAATACTTGGGACATCTCTCCAAATCTGATTCCACCTTTAGTGGGAGATGGGGTTTGTCAGCATCCAGACAAACATGGGTCTCTTCTCTCCATTTTCTCTTGCAGTCTTGGACACGGCAGTGGCCTACAGCTTTACCCTTCCCTCCTCCTCTACACTTAACATCACAGAATTAGGGGTTGGAAGGGACGTTGAGAGATCATCGGGTCCAACCCCCCTGCCAAAGCAGGCTCCTTAGCTCATATTGCACAGATAGGCGTCCAGGCGGGTCTTGAATATCTCCAGAGAAGGAGACTCCACACCTCCCTGGGCAGCCTGTCCCAGGGCTCACCCTCACTGTGCAAAAGTTCTTCCGCATGTTGGTGCGGAACTTCCTGTGCTCCAACTTGCAGCCATTGCCCCTTGTCCTGTCTCCACAGACCATTGAAAAGGGGCTGGCTGATTCCCCCTGCATCCCATGCTTAAGATATTTATAAACATTAATTAGGTCCCCCCTTAGTCTTCTCTTCTCAAGGCTGAACAGTCCCAGCTCACTCAGCCTTTCCTCATAGGGGAGATGCTCCAGGCCCTTAATCATCTTCATAGCCCTTCTCTGGACTCTCTCCAGGAGATCCCTGTCTTTTTTATACCAAGGCGCCCAGAACTGGACACAGTACTCCAAGTGGGGCCTGACCAGGGCAGAGTAGAGGGGGAGGATCACCTCCTTAGACCTGCTGACCACACTCTTCCTGACGCATCCCAGGATCCCATTGGCTCTCTTAGCCACCAGGGCACACTGCTGGCTCATGGCCAACCTGTCATCCACCAGGACCCCCAGGTCCTTCTCCACAGAGCTCTTCTCCAGCAAGTCATCCCCCAGCCTGTACTGATACTGACAGTTATTCCTTCCCAGGTGCAAGACTTTACACTTGCTTTTGTTGAACCTCATCTGGTTTCTCCCTGCCCAGCTCTCCAGCCTGTCCAGGTCTCGCTGGATGGCAGCGCAGTGTTCCTGCGTGTCAGCCACCCCTCCCAGCTTTGTATCATCAGCAAAACTAATAGCACATAGCACATAGCACATTAATCTTTAACAGTGGATCTTTCTCTTCATCTCTCTGACTTCTCCAGAACTATCTGTGCATTACCCAGACAATGGACTATGTGACAACAGAAAGATGAGCTGATTATTCTGTGTACATGTAATTCATCTTAGATTAAAACCTGTACATTGGCTATTTGGTCTACACTGTGGATATTTTCCCTCTGGAACACATTGAGATGGACAGCCACTTCCTACATTTCACCTTAGGTCTACAATAAATGAGGTGAACCTGTGAAAGATCTTGTCAGAGAGAAATGTATCTTTGCTGGTTTTCAGTAAGATGACCAGCATCCTCTCTAAACAGTCCATCTTACTTCTTTAAAGTAAGAAAACATATGGCAAATAATCCACTTCACTATTTCATGGGCATGTTCCTGAAATCAGAGAAGGACTTCTGAAATTGCAACAGGTAGAAAGCTATAGAAACAAAGTTAATACTTAGATATACTTTCACATTCCCTCTCTTTTCTAGCAAGCAGGAATCCTACCTGAGATTTGTAACAGCACTGATACATTTTTACATATCTGTTCACTTCTGGATAGGCCTGGAAGCTCAAGCTGGAAAAATAAAAACTGATCAGTTAGTGATGTGGTGGGCATATTGCATTGCATTGCATTTTAATGGCGGTGTGCTGATGAGCTTTTTAGGATTAAAAAGTAAATAACTAAGGGAGTCTGATTATCTTTATTCCTCTCTAGAAAATGGAAACTGGACTAATCACAGCATGAATGTCTCCACCTCAAAGCCTAAGGAAGAAGGAAAGCTTGAGCACTTGTGTTTATCTGCACTAAAAATGACATAAATATAATTCATACACAATTCATGTCTTGTTGCCACAGCTGGAAGAGTATAAAAAGACTTAAGTGTAAATGAGAAACAGAGATCTTCTAGTTTGAGAAGACATGGTTTAAGAAAGATGTGTTCTTTACTTATTGTGTAAAGCATTTTATAATGTGCAAATCATTATTACAGTCCAGACTCTGAAAGTAAACCATAAATTTAACAGTAGAGTCTTAAAGCAAAATTACATCAATTATACAGGAAAGGGAATTTGAGTCTAAACCACAGAGACTTGATTTAATTGAGGATTTGCAGAACTCCTCCTAAGAACTCCCATATACAAGATTTATTTTTTTTTCTTTTCTGAATATGAGATCACAAAAAAAAATTAAACTAACTGTCACTACTAGAACAGCAGCACAGAAATGGAGGACCAGCAGGTCGAGCATTAGCAATTATCTGGTCTAAGCTCTCTCTCTCTCTCTGCAGCTTCCTGAAAAGAAGTTTTAGCAAGGTGGGTGTCAGTCTCTTCTCCCAAGTAACAAGACAAGAGGAAATGGCCTCAAGTTTTGCCAGGGGAGGTTTAGATGTGACATTAAGAAAAAATTTCTTCACCAAAAGGGTTGTAAAGCACTGGAACAGGCTGCCCAGGGAAGTGGTTGAGTCACCATCCCTGTAGTTATTTAAAAGTTGTCTGAGTGTTGCACTTAGGGACATGGTTTAGTAGTGGACTTGGCAGCATTAGGTTAACAGTTGGACTTGATCTTAAAGGTCTTTTCCAGCCTAAATAATTCTATGTTTCTATGGTTTACATAGGGCTCATACTCCTCATTAAACCAGTAGAAACAGGCCAACATGGTTCCACCAGTCAGCCTGAATGCTTCTAGAACCTGCAAAAATACTTAATGGCACATAAGTGTTCACAAGTTTTATTTAATACATACATATATAAAAGAATATCCCCTCTAGTGTCAGTCTGTTAGGCCATTTCTCTGTCATACATGGAAGTGTAAAACATGGAGATAAATAGCTGCAGAGGATGCAGGTCATATCTTTGTAAGAGGTCTAAGATCTTGTAAAAGCAAAGTGCCCACAGTCTCAATTTATGGTGCAACTGCGATAGATATTGTACAGACTGCACAACTGGTTTCAATGCAGCCTTGGGGAAGAAGTGGCTCTCCTTTTTCACAAGTAACCATTGTGATGCCAGATATAAAGTGTAGACATCATGGGATGTAAATGCAGAATGCAGGGAGATGGTGACTCAGATGAACTCATCACACAGACTTGTTCTACTTAATAAAAAACAAGGAGCGATAGGAGCTGAACAACAACTTTGCAGACCTGAACATGTATCCTTTCCTCAGTGCTGACGTTTCTTCTCCCTTTCAGGATGAATCTCCAGCAGCTGCAGATGACCCCAATTTTAATCTTGCCCCAAAGAGAGGGCAGTGTTGTGCTTTCCTGGAACCTTCATATGGGGGACTTCAAAGTCCTTTAGAAACATAAAGGATTTTAGCCTTACATTCTTCCCTGAGGGTGAAATTTAATTCTACGAGGATTTACTGGTTGTGATTCAGGCAATAACAACAAACTGGTAAGGAATAGGAGGGCAGTATTCATTGCAAAATGTAACACAAACAGCAGACAAATTTTCTGAGGCCTAGGCAACCACAAGAAGTCTTGCATCTCATTACTTTTATCTACAGACTTCAGAAAGCAGATTTTTCTCTGAAAAATATCCGAAGGGATTGGACCTTGGGGTTTCTTTCCCAGGAAGAATGGGAAAGTAGCATGTTAGGAGGCAGTGTTATTATGTGCTTTTCTCTGTCGCAGTCTTTTTCTTACTTTTTTTTTTTTTTAAAAATCCAAAGATACTTTCTGCTATGCTCCCAAAAGGGTCCGAATCCATGTCCATCCTTGCTCTGCAGGGACATACCTGGCAGCTCACAGGTACAACCAGCTGCCTGTACTGCCCATTGATAGACAGAAATCTCTCCAGTCTCTAACTCTATGATTGCCTGTGATTCTGCCAATGCACAGAGGCACCAAGTGTTAGTCACCAATAAAGGACAAAGTCACAACATTACTTCCCTGGGTCCCTTGGAGGGGAAGGTGTCCTACATTTGTCTGTGTGACATCCACAGACAGGGCACATGTGGCACAGGTGGGAATCCAAAGCTTCACCCATTGCAGGTCATACAACCAAAATTTTAGATGATAAATTCCACTGAAGTCTTAATGACAAACCAAATCCTCTGAACTTGCTTAAAAATACATAAACAGTAACAGATGCCCCAAACGGCTTCACATTTTATGAGAAAAAGTGCTCACATTTTTCAAGTTTTTGTTTATAAAACTATATTTGAGGATGTGTTTATGACAGAAGTACCTGAACAAGCAACCTGAAGTACCTGAAGCACTGGAACAGGCTGCCCAGGGAGTTGGAGTCACCTTCTCTGGAGATATTCAAGACCCGTCTGCATGCCTACATGTGCAACCTGTCCTAGGGAACCTGCTTTGGCAGGGGGATTGGACTCAACAACGTCTGAAGGTACCTACCAACCCCTACAGTTCTGTGAAGCTGTGATCCAAATAGCTAATAGCCTGACCGTAGAGACTTCTTTTGCTTTCAGTAGTCTTTCCACCAGATCTGTGGAGACACACTTATTCAATAATTTATTCAGAGTGATTTGAATGTTACCTCTCAGAACAGATGTTGTGTTTAACCATGTACTACTATCAATCACAGAGATGTAAACTGTGACAGGGACCAGCACTGTGGTGGTTTGACCCTGGCTGGAGACCAGACACCCACCAAAGTCACTCTATCACTCCCCTTTTCATCTGGACAAGGGAGAAAATAGATATTGAGAGGCTTAGAAGTCGAGATAAGGACAGGGAGAGATCATTTTGCAATTAGTGTCATGGGCAAAACAGACTCAACACAAAATAAAGGAAAGAAACTCTCTAATTTATTACACTGCACTGCACACCCAGTGACACCAGAGCCAGGTAATGAGAAGTGAGACCAGATCTTAAAGCACCTCCCCCCACCCCTCCCTTCTTAGCAGGCTTCACTCTAGTCATGATTTCACTCACTTCTTCCCTCTGTTGTGGCACGTGGAGGGGCAGGGAATGGGGGTTTCTGTCAGTTCCTTATGAGTTGCTTTCCATCTTAGCATTCCTCACACCCTTCCCCTGCTCCAGCGTGGAGTCCCACCCACGGGAGACAGTCCTCCACAAACTTCTTCAGTGTGAGTTCTTTCCAGCTGCTCCAGCGTGGGTCACTTCTATGGGGTGCAGTCATAAGTCACAAAATCACAAAATGTCTCTCAGTCTCTCAAGCCCAGACTACTCCAGCCTGGCTCTCCACAGGCCTCCCCTCAACAAACCTGTTCTGGCGCAAATCTCTCCCTTGCTCATCTCTGTGTCTCTGTCTCTCTCCAAAGGCTGCAAGTGCTGGCAGGGGCTTGCTCTAATGCAGGTTACAGCATTTCTTGTATGTCTCCACCTGCTCCAGACTGGAGTCACTCCATGGGCTGCAGGTGGGGTCTTGACTTTTTCCATGGGCTGTGGGGGGACACCTGCTCCACCATGGGTTTCTCCACAGGCTGTTGGGGTATCTTTCTCTCCAGCACCTGGGGCACCTCCTCCCCACCTTTCACCTGCCTTGATGTCTGCACAGTTTCTTACATCTTCTCACTCCATTCTCCAGGGGCAAAAGGCAGCCATTTGCATTTCTTTTTCTTCTTAAATGTGATTCCCAGAGGCACTGTGACCATTGCTGACAAGCTTAGTTCTGGCCAACAACAACTCTGGTCTTGAGCCAGCTGGTATTTACTCTCTCAGGCCTGCAGAGAGCTTCTGGCTGCTTTTTGCAGAAGCCACCCCTGCAGCCCCCCTCCTCCACCAGAACCCAGCCACGCAAAACTACAACAGACACTTACAATGACATTCATGTTGTTTGCAAGGACTATCCTTCCTCTAAAGTCTACATCAGTTAGGTAGCCTGGATAGGAGAGGCTCAGCATCAGCTCTTGAGCTGAACTCATTGCTGCCACTCTTAACTGGGCACAGTTGGAAAGCAGTAATCCACTTGACTAGCCACACAAATGAGGAATGGGTCTACTGATGTCAGGGTGCATAGCTAATCATAAAAGAATTTGTGTCCCTGTTATCTAAGAAAACTACCAACATTCTGATTAGATGGAGTGGTGGAAAGGTTATCAAGCATCATGGATAATGGCTTACTGTGATGGGAGTATGTTTTCTGGTTTTTTTTCCTCTCTCCCTTGTCACTAATGCTTGACTGCTTTATATCATATATTTATCACTGGTTACTCCTCCATTGCATCCCATATTGAGCATTCTCCTCTGCTCTGCCTTGTCTTAATGCACAGAAATAACAAACTGCTGGTCGATTTGCTGTGTTTTAGAGTGGCTGCTGGGCAAAGATCCACCATATTGCTAAGAGGCAGTTAAAGTAAGATCGATGACTAAGTAGACCAAAAAAACCTCTCACATGAAATGCACAGAAAGCATATGATGAAGTGAGAGTGTAAATGTGGGGCCAAATACGGAGAGCATTTAAAAAAACCTCACTTTGATTTACTCAGGCAAACCCATTGAGCTATTTGGAGTAGCAGCTTTTAGCCTATCATCAAATGCCATGTTTCTTTCTTCATCTGATTTCATATAAAAAAATTCACTGTGAGCTTTCGTAATAGAAATTTATTTCTTGACAACAGGAAGCAGCCCCCGACTACCACCTGCAACACTCAGACTTTTGCATTAAAAAAAGCTTTCCCTAGAGAGAAAATATGGCAGAACACACTTTTCTGTGGCATTTAATTCTTGTCTGTATAATAGTTCTGCTCAATAACTTGCTATTAACTTGTGAATTATGCTGACAATGCTAGCTGTTCTTGGTATTTCTCTGCAAGTGGACAGTCACCCTTATTCCAGCTAATTTTAGGTGCACAGAGTATTCCCTCCCAGTTAGCTCTGGGGAAATGTCCCCTATTTCTTTCATTTCAGTTATTCTCTTTCTTCCAAAGTGAATAGAAATGCTCCGGGTTTGTGATATTTCTGAAAGTAATGGTAGACTGGCTTTCCTTTCTGTCTGCCTTCAGACTTCCAGAGGGAGCTGTTACCCACTCCATGTCCATTTCTTTGCTAATGGGCAGGGCAGCACTTGCTATTCTGCACAGGCAGAGCAGGATAATAGACTGTGGGTGAAGAAACAATTTGGCAAGAACTGTGTAAAACAACTGTGCAGACCTGTTACAATAGGTTTCTTTAGGAGAAGATAATTTTCTTGAGCAAAGATGGGTCAGAGTATCTTCCTGTAGAGCAAAGGTACGTTATACTGCTGCCTTATGCACTAGCTGTGTTATAAAGGCAGGGAAATCAGAGTAGGAATTGGAAACTTTTAGAATACTGTAGTCAGCTGTAGTCAGGACAGAAGTACTGTCCTCAGCAATGCAAAGGCAAAAGTAGAAGGTTGGGCATTTTCCCTTAAACAGCATTCCCACCTTCTTTAAATGCTTGCTTGGTGTCACTCCAAGCTGTTAACATTTTTGAGGGAAGCGCATAGGTACGCAGAATGGGGAAGACAGTTTCAAAGCATGTAGCAAAAAGTGCTGGTGAAGAACTCCTGTCCCTGATGAAACCAGTAGACACTCTGTGTGTGTGCATGCGCAAGCTACCAAATGTTGTTACCTTGTGCAGCACAGAATCAACAGGTATGCTATAACATGCATAATTCTGGACTTAAGCAATTAATTTGTCTGGCAAATAAACTTCTGTTTTGAGCTATGTTGACTTAATACGAGACCTGACACTCCCTCTCCAGATGTTCCTGTTGAAATTGATAATTTGTACTTGGAACGGCAAACTTTCCTGCCATCTAATTAATATTAAATTGTAATAATGTACCTGTTTAGCTGACAGCAGCTATCTTTGTAATCTGTTGCAACAAGAAGTCAGCTCTTGTCAACTGGGCTGTCTCGAAACAGTGAGGATGTTAGGCTGGAAACATACTGCAGGATGTGTTCAAAAGCTGCAAAAGTAAAGATGCACATGGGCAGCTACAAAGCTGTAGCCAGTTCTCTCTTGTTTTTTCAGGGACTAACAAAACAAAAGCAGCGCAATGGCAAAAACAACTGAACGTGATAAATGTCAGCTGCTCAGTTCTTACACCATAATCCACAGGCGCCGAGTGAGAGGTTTTCTGAAGGCTGGCTGACACCTGGCCCAACCGCATAGCCCTGTGGGATGTCACTGTAATCTACTGTTAGAATTCATCAATATTTCTGTCTCCCTAGAACGTGTTTTCTAGCAGAAAATCTTCAGATAAGTCTTGCTGAAATAATTTGTTTCTAGGGATTCCCAGCATAGGCCATAATATACTGAAGCTTAAATCTACGTAGACCCACCAACTCTTTCATTTATTCTGGCCTCATGTGTCTCACCTCTCATCCAGGGTTACATTAAGGCCATAATTTATGTTTTGTCTAAAACTTACTTGCCATTTTTAAATCTGTGTCTTGCTCACCTGTAGTAAAAAGAGTTTGACCAATTGAACAAGGACGACTAGTTAGGGAAATGGAGAATTTATTTTTAAAAGGGACAGTTTAGGCAACCTGGAAAAATAATGACTGAGACAGAGCAGCTTACATTTGTTTTTTAATAATAGGGAGTGTTATAAAATCAAAGAACTATGATTTGGGAATAAATCTTTCCAAACTGAAAATTACTAGAAGGAGTCTAAGAGCAAGGGAAGTTCTGTAAGGAGATCTCAGACAGTCATGGAGATGAGGAACTATTTCAGTGGAAGTGATTGAATCATGGAAACTTGGAGTGTAATTTGTTCAAGGGGAGATTGTTGGATAGGAAAAGGATGATATAGGAGCTTGAAATTAAACTGTGCGATAACAGAATAAGATAATTTGTTTGCCTACCCAAAAAGGAGATGAAAGGAGACAGGTCATGGTGAGTTTGTCATGCTCTGTTCATAACAGTATTTAATTAGTTCACTGCATACTTCCTAGGGTCTTCTGTTGCCTTTAGGCAATGGGAAGAAATATTACTTTCTTTCTTTCTGCCTAACTTTGTTTTTGGCAGACAGGGACCATTGGCTTTCTTCTGAACTATCAGAAATTAGCTACAGCTGGAAAAGTTCCCTGGGCAGAGTATTTTGGTACAATGGAGACAGCCAGAAACTTTTCAATGTCCTGTTGCTGGTGTCTCACTCACATGTCCTGTTTACACTGACCTCTCAGCTTGAGGTTGGAAAGAACTTTCCTCCAACCAAAATGACAAGACCTTCATTATTTTTGCTTTCCTCTGTGCTTAGGACACAATCCATTTTCTGAGATTCTTTGCCATTTACAGTTACCATGCTGCTTCAGAGACCTGGGATATTGCTGATTCTCCTTTTCTTTCCCTGGGGAACAGAGTTTAGCAGGCTTAGGATCTCAGGTTTGTTATGGGGGTGAAGAAACAGCCTGTGCTTTATGGTAGGCAGAGGTTGGGAATAGTTCATGTAGACCTCTCAAAAGGACCTGCCTATTGGTTGGTAAATTGTAGCTGCATAGATGGGTCTCAGAGGCCTTGATGGTCTCACCCAGATCCATGGTCTGAAGTTATGCACCTGTAGGAGTTCATTGAGGATGAGTGATCAGGATCAAAACATAGAAATCTTAAACTTTGGAGTGGTGATGAATTCAATCACTCATGCACAGATCCTGCAAAGACTTGTATTTATATTTTCTACAAAAAAGGGACTTGTCTATTTTTTCCACTGTAGAAAAGTGGGACCTTTATCAAGTACATAGAGGACAAAAAGAAGGCATCTTCTTCAACTGATGACGAAAAGTGCTGTGTTAGTGGGTGTTTGGGGGTTTTGTTGTGTTTGATTTACTGCATCTTTTCTTTCACTCTTCTTTAATAAAGTTTTCTCCAGAAATCACAGTTGTAATATTGTCTCCTGATCATTAAAAAATCATTATACCCTCCTTGGTGGATCTAATAATAGCAAGCAAATAATAAGAGAAGTGAATATCTTTCTGCTTTTCCAGATGGTTTGTAATGCTAAACATAAATTCTCTTGCACAAGAAAAATATTTGGGCACATCTCTCTTTTCCACTGACCATGACATTATATTTGCAGGGAGCAAATACTTAGTGTTTACTTTTGCATCCTTGATATAGGAGAAAAAAATTAAAGCAAAACACAATGCATGACTAATTTTTCAGATGAAAAACCTTTCTTTTCTATGACTTACCAAAAAGTCCATGCTGCCTACAACAGGGAAACAAAAATCTCTGGGTGAATTTTAGCTTTAGATAGGCACACCCAAAGTTATATTTTAGGATGGCTGAATTTCCATCTTCACATAATCACAGATTCACAGAATGGTTGGGGTTGGAAGGGACCCCTGGAGATCATCTAGTCCAACCCCCTTGCTAAAGCAGGATCACCTAGAGCAGGCTGAATAGGATCATGTCCAGGTGGGTGTTGAATATCTCCAGAGAAGGAGACTCCACAACATCTCAGGACAGCCTGTCCCAGTGATCTGTCACCCTCACTGTGAAAAAGTTTTTCCTTATATTAAGATGGAATGTCTTGTGTTCCCATTTGTGCCCTTTGACCCTTGTCCTATCACTGAAAATAGTCTGGACAAGAGTCTTCTCTCCATTAACTATAGAGAGAAGGACTAACAGTCCTGTGCATTCTGTGCTGCACAAGAAGGACTAATAGGACTAACTGTCCTGTTTTCAGCTGCCAGCCAGGGCAAAATCATGACAGGAATGGAAGGAGGTTATTTGTGAATGATGAGATTCCTTGTTGTATGCCCAGAGTCTGTAGTATCAGCTGTCAGACTTCATCAGTTCCTTGTATCTTCTATCTTCCTAAACATTATAAACTATTCAGGAAACAGATCACTTCGTTTGGGTTTCTGGTGGGTCAGGCATGATCAGGAGTGACCCCAGTGGGATTTTTTTCCATGATTATAATTTAAGCCAGATCACAAATACTCTTAATTTCAAAATTGGATTCTCTCTTCAGCTTTACCCCACACATCTTTTCTCTGTGGGATAATATGGTCTGCATATACTCATAGGCCCGAAAGGGCCCTGACACTCAAAAATACAGAAAGCTAACAACATATTTTACAGTGGCTTGCAGTTGAGATGATAAACTCACAATGATCTAACAAATTTAAAAAATAGCAGTTATAATTAACTTGTTTTAAATGTAATCAGCATGACATTTTCACTTAAATAAATCTCATGAGACAGAATGTGTTATGTTGAATTAGCACCTTTACAGGCAATGTGCTTTTTAAAGCAAGTACATAAATTAACAATATTCCAAAGGACTACATCCTGCCTTTCTTGAATGCACAATCTGAAACTTTATTTTCTGAGTTTACCACAAAGCCAGTAATTTTATTTTATTATGTTTTTAATCTGAGAGAAGTTGATTTTCCTATCCCTTGTCCATGAAGGGAAAAGCTCTCAGTCATTTCAGTGGGTCACCCAACTTCTTATGATGCCTTTGCAGGCTTTTACTTTTGCTGATGTTCATTGCCTCTATTGTAACATCCCACAAGGGTCAGACTCTGTGACTGCTAGGCTGCAATGCCATCAGTGGCTTGAAAATTTGAACAATACAAGAATATTGTCAGTTCATTTGATCACCATGTCTGTTATCTTTAGATCTGAGAGCAACATATCCTAGTACCTAGGAATATGCAGGTGGATATGAAAAACCGACTCAGGAAGCAAGGGAGGAATGGCTTAAAAGCCAGAAAAAAACATTTGTGGTTACTATGGAAACACAACTCTCTTATTCTTTCTGCTTACCAACACGAAGTTTCTTTCTGAGATCTTTGTAGATCTGATCTTCTTTTCCTGCTACTGTAATTTGGGAGCAATTTACCTGACACCAATAAAAACATTTTCCACAGTCCGTCTTCTATTGATACTGTTAGTCCATGCTGTTTGCATCCTAAGAGAAGTTGATTTTCAGGTGTTGGTAGGATTCAGGGAGTGTAACCAATAAGGTAAAAAATTCAGATGATGAACATGCATGTCAAGTATGGGAAACTGGATATCTATGTGTTATTATTCTATTTCCTTTACAAAGTATTTTGAATTTTAAAAGTTAAATATGCAGAAAGAAAAGAATAGTATATAATTATTTTATTATTTTATTCATTACAAAATAAAATGGAACGAGCACTTTGCTGAGATTTAAAAGTCTGCTATACTTACTTAACCATTCTCTGTCATCTTTCTACTTTTGATGTTAATCACAAGCAGCTAGAACCAGAAGATAATGAAGAATTAAAAGATTAGAGATATGGAAATTTAACACATTAAAGGCAAAGTCAAAGAGCAGAGAAACCACAATGACTGAGGTAATGAGAGTGAGAGATTATAATTCCTATTCAACTAGTGAAATAGAAAATATCCCCATGGCACTTCCACATGGTGCTGCTTACCTCTGGAGTGGCAAAAGTAGCTTCTAAGCTGTACTGAAGACTTAATAAATCAAGTTAAACTATTATGGACAGAACTCAATAATCTTTCCACAGTCTCCTGAGGGGTGACTATTCACTGGGAAGAAAGAAACTTAAAGGTCCCAATAGGGACCCAATAGGGACCTGTGTACCTGTACGTGGATGAACCATATGTAAAAGGAAAGAGCTCAGGGTGACTAGTTCAGATGTCAAAGAGAGACTTTAATGAATCATAGAATGTGTTAGGTTGGAAGGTACCTTTAAAAGTCATCTAGTCCAACCCCACTGCAGTAAGCAGGGACATCTTTAACTAGTTTCCTTCCATTTTAGAAGCCTTGTGGTATCCCATGTGGCTGGAATACCAGAAAGCATCTGGGGATTCAGCATCATAGCCTCCAGCCCATGGTCCCACCTACTTCAGAGCGTACACAATAACTCCAGGTACTTAGACAGGAAGATATTCAAAGGCTCAAACATTTGGTGAACACAGAAAAATGGTCCATTGTCACTGTGGAAAGGCACTTCCCTGGTCCCAGAGACTCAAATTCCTTGCACATGGGATGTTGATACTTGGCATGTCAGTGAGGGGCTGTCTGCACTTCAGGCACAAATTTTTAGGAAGGGAGGAATAAAAAGCTGCACCTCAGCATCTGAAAACACGAGTATGAAGGTGAGGATCCTTCCCTGGGTGTTCAAGCATCAGAAAGCATAACCTTGTCTAAAACAGGCTTTGGAGGATTTTTTTCAGCAGCTGTGATTAACTAGTAAGAGGTTGAAATAATAGGCAAAAATAATCGTAGTCTTATAGTGACTTTTAAAATTTTTTTTGGAGTAAGCCTAGGATGAGTATTGAAGTAAATTTTTTCAGCAATCTGCCTGGTTTATTTCTCCCTTTTTTTCCATATACTGAGCTTGGTGAGCAAAGACAGTCCTGCAGAACTTTCATTTCAGATTTGTCGTTCATATTTTGGATATATTACATTGTAGTGGCAATTAATCATGTCCAATCAACCTCAGAAATGTGCCTCTTTTTCTAACCACAGTTATCGTTTGGAAAAAGCAAGGCAGACAAAAAGATCACAGACCATCTTGTTCTTCTTGACAGAAGGGTCAAGAAGGTGACATTTGTGTTGTTCAGTCATGAAGTTGCCAGTTAAGTGACCAATGATCATACCTGATCCCTCGCTGTTCAGTGAAAAGTGGTGCTTTCTAGAGTAAAAACAGTTATGCTTCTCTTCTGTTTAAGATGATACTTTTGAGTCTGATGAGGTCTGGAAAATTGTGTGGAATAAAACATTAAAAGCCATCTACTTGCTGTTATTGGTATTTCTACTTGGCAATTTTCCACTTCATAAACAGAGAAGTCTTTCCAAAAGAATGGCTATTGAACAATAATAGCATTGTTTTTCATTTCCACCACTTATAATTCAGTGATCTTACTGTAAAGTTTGGGTGCTGTATTCCATTAGCAATCATTGTACCATCCAGACTATGCAATAACTGCTGTTGTTGCTGCTGTTGAGTGACATTTTTAATCTCAATTTCAAGCCAGAAATAACATTTTGTGAGCCTCTTGAGTACATAAAGGATTTCTGGTACAAGTGTCAGGGAAAATAGACTTAATCAGCAGAAATTATTTGCAGAGGTTTGTCAGTCTATAAAATAATGACAATTTTATTGCAATCATTGTTTAAACTTCTGAAGTACAAAACTGGTCTGCCAGTAATATTCAAAACTTGACACTCATATAAAGATTTGAATGTTTTACCAACATTTAAGAGATTTCATTAACCTTCTGTGTTTCCTTTATTTAGTAAACTCTATGTGCTCCTGGCACAGTGCTAATGAACATGTATTTTGAAGGCTCCTTGACTAAACTGGATTTCAGGGTATTATAAATCTTTTGGAACTGAATTATTGCCAGTCTATTTTGAAAACTGCCAAATACTTTAAAATAGTTCCAGAAGGATGTAAGTCCTTACTGAAGCCGTTTGTTTTCAAAGAGCTATACCTGGCAAATAACCAGTAAACTATTAAAAAACATCACTGACCTTCCTGGGGAAAAAAGTAACAACAATAAAAAACCCAAACCCAAACAGCAAACCCAGACAACAAGAAATAAAACAAGAAGATCTGACCTCAGAAAATCCAAAGCACCAGCAAATAGTTTAGGTACAGTCCAACCATGGTGATGCCCATCAGCAGTGTGTATTCATTGACTTTCTGCATATTTGCAAAAGCAAGTCAATGTATGGTACCAACATGATGTATTAAGACTTATCAGTAGATGAGTGTCATTTATCAGTTAGTACAGACTGGATGCATCAACCCTCTTTTTCTACACTCATTGAGAAAATCAGCTGAGTATGGTTACTGTGGTATTTATTTCCTTGCCACTGAAAAGAGAGTGTTAAACTATTCCTTTTGCTGAAATTATTTTATTCTTTTGGCTGAGATAAGCAGCTCTTTGAGATCTGATTCAAAGACAAGACACAAACAGTATGTGTTCTTGCTCAGAGATCCTAATTAGGCTATATGCTTTGAAATATTTTTTGTGTGTTCTACAGAATACACTGAAATTGCCATTAGCAGCTCTGCAAACCACAGGATGGAGACTGAATATGTCAAACGACTCTCAAACAACTTTTATTTAGGAAAATGATTTTTCATTTTGTCATTACTTTTTACTCATGTAAGCATGGCAGGAAGATATGTCTGATTTTAGAGAGAGACGTTTACAGTGAAGATTGGATTCTCAGATGTTTTTACCTTAATACATCATATGAGGTCAGAGGTACCTAGTCAGTTCCTACTTCTGAAAATCAACCTGGGTTCCTATTTTCCACCTTTCGGTGTATTAGCATGTCCAGTGATTAGAAGCCTAAACTCTTCCGACATTTCTCAAGAAAGATATTCAGGGGTCTCATTCACATTTAAATCATCAAATGAAGTGAATGCAGCTTAAATGTCTGGATCAATATGGATCCAAGATATGGATCCAAGATTCCTAGATTGTTATTTTTGCAGTTCTGGGTTTTAGTGGGTCTTTTTATTGATAATATCATGGAAAGATTATTCAGAGAAATGCAATGGACAGTTAATCTTTCTTGCCATTCTTAGCAACTCCAAAGTTTATCACTGCTTCCAAACACTTGGCTGATTTATGCAAATTTTTTTAATGACATGGGCTCATAATCTACAGAAAAATTACTTTTTTTCTTTTTTTCCCTTACACAGTGAATTTTCCCTTCAGGGAAAACCAGCTTTTGCTGAAAGAAAAAATAACTCGGGTGCACAGAGATGAGTATTGAAAATGCACAAGAGATGTTTTAATATGAGATTCCACAGCAGATACACATTTGCAAAGCAGTAATTACTTACATTTCTGTGTAGAGACAAACATGGAAGAGATATAATGACTTCGAGGGTTTTTCAGTGACAAGTTCCTAAAAATAATATGGGAGTCATAAACACAACCTACAAGCAGCCTTCTTCATATGTCTGACAATTTGCAAACTCCCAAGGGATTTCTGATAATGTTATGCCCCAAGCTGTTGATCATCATCCTGTTATGAATCAGATCAGCTCATTAGAAAAGGCCCATAATCCAGGGGGGCAGAAAAATATAGAATATGATCATTAATTTTGACAGAAATATGGAATTTGCATCTATGTTGCTAAGATGATGTCAACAAAACCTCCTTCAATCTGAAGGAGAGGAACAAGAGTGGAGAAGGTTGGTTGATTTTTTTTTTTTTTAAGAATAGCATATTTGCTGAAAAAGGAAGTTTTAGAATCACAGAGAATAAATAGGATTTTTTTTTCAAATTGGACAGAGAATTCTGAACAAAATTAACCATATATCACTTAAAAAAGCATTTTGTGCCTACCTATTTTGGTGGAAAAATTTGACGTTTCATTTTGAAACTGCATGTATTTTTAAAATGTGACTTGGCTTTATTCATGAAAGCATGTTAAAAGCTTAGAAGTTAAGACATCCTCCAAGTTTGTCCACCACTGATTGCTTGGGGGTAATTTTTGTTTAAAAGAGGAAAAGCAGGAGTATTTAAATTAGAAGCACTGAGGTTTTTGTTGGGTGTTATTTTTTTCTCGGCTTCTTCAGTTCACCTCACAAATTGAACTCTAACTCATTAATGTCATGTTCAGTGTTGGGGAATGTTACATGCTTCCACCTTGATTACCCATTTTTAGGAAGATGGTGTATAGGTGGACTAATTCAGATGAAGGCAAGTCCAATGTTTTCAGCAGATTATTCCTGATTTACAATAGTTTATAGAAAGTGAAGAATAATGGTTTTTTTCTGGATTCTTTTGAGGGTTTTGGGGTTGTTGCATTTGGGGGTTTTGTTTTGTTTTATTTTAATACGGTTCATTTAAGTAGAATTAGCAGTTGTTTTCATGGCTAAAAATGGATGAGAGACTGTAAATCACTAGAGCTGAACATATACCCCTGAATCGAACTAGTTTCTAATCACAGGTTATGAACGGTGCTTAGCATTTAAAGAATTAAATGGAATCCAGGTGCCAAACAGCTATTCTTTTCTTGCTGCTGGTGTAAAGGATTCCTATTTTTCTCTCATCAGAGCAGAGAGAAGAACTGATAATATGTCAGTGGTTAATGAAAAGGTCTTGATAATGAATAATTTACTATTCTTGGAGATTTTTATGAAAATTAAGTCTCACCAAGGGTATAACTCTACATTAGCTTGAGTGAATCAGAATCACTGCTGCAAATAGTTTCAAAATTTGTCTTGGAGCAATGAGAACTCTTTCTGGATGCCAGTTTGATTTAACATAGCTAAAGGCTGTCATTTGTATTTTTACTGAATATAACTGAATTAAACAACACAAGCATGATGACAAAGAGATGGACAAGACAACACCTCCATCACTTGGGAGGTAAAACATGCTTAAGAATTCACACGTTCACACTAAAGTTTCCCACAGATAGCTAGTGACTTTGAAAGTCTTGCTTACTGCATACCCCACTTCCATGAAAAGTGGCAGGAAAAGTTAAGTTGCTCTTCACTTTTCAGGAAAAGTAGAGCCTTGAGTTAGGCCTGTTCAAGATGTGTTACACTGGAACTCCAGTTAGGTGCTGGAAATAGCTACATGCTTTTGGAACACTTAGCTTGGACAGAGATGGGTCAAATGGAGTGTGTCCTCACCTGCCTGCTAGCCAACAGGGCAGATATGTCTTGGCACTGGTAGCTTTTGCTGCGTGCCTGCCCCGAAGTGGGAGGCTGCAAGCCCATGGTGCCCAAAGAAGCAGAGGGGGAGGTGGTGATTGAGAAAGTGAGAAGCAGCCCACATGTTGCCTGGCCTTGCTGGCAGTGCCCTCCAAAGGGACTGTATTCTAGGAGTCAGTTCAGAGCTCCTTGACTTGCTCTGGGTGTTGGAGGATGTAATTCTCCACTGCTTCTGATTCAGTTTGTATAAAAAACGTAAAGAAACCACAGCCCAACAAGTGCTGATAATGCTGATTCCTGATCCGACCAGAGGTTAGTGGTGGTGAGTGATAATGTGTGGGACAGCATTCAGCAAGGACCCTGCAATTACCTAAACCCCTGCTCCTGCTCTGTGAAGCAGGATAAATGGCAGTGCTGCTCAACTGAACAGACTCTTAAAAGAACCAGCTGGCCTATTCACAGCCACTCCTCTCTTTTCCATCACCTATAACTGAGTTGAAACAACTTGCTATTTGCTCCACAGGCATCTGCTTACACAGAGCTGATGTTGTAACCACAGTTGCAAGCAACCCGCTGTGTTCCTTCTCAACAGCTTCTGCATCCCAATGACTTTTTTTTACTTCTATGCTCAAACACCAGTTATCACCCATTTGGCTTTAGGTCTTTGCCATTAATTCTCCACCTAACTTTGTTTGTCCTTCCTTTGCATCACTATGTGGAAAGTTGGGGGTGCAGGAGGTGAATGTGCAGCATGGTATAAAACTGACAGCTCCAAGGCTTTTCTGATGGTGCGCAGCAGTACGTGCAATCTAAAGAAAGGAGGAATACTTGCTTAAAGGGATGGCCTGATATCTCACTGTAAAGCCCAAACTGTCCAATTCAATCCACATGCATCAACATTAACTCACAGCAATTTACATTCTCTTTCTTATTTTTCTAAAACACATTGCTGTGCTATAAACCTACATTACTTACAACTGTTACTGTTCCTGTCAAAAAATAAACAACCTCCAGCCAGATTTATTAATGTCATATAAAGCATCATAAATGCTCGCAAATTAACTGCATTTCCTTACTGTGCTAGAATCATAACTACATAGACATGCTTTACCTCCATTGTTTTAAATTGTTTTCCCTTCCAGTCATAAGATCTTTAGACTAAGAAGTCTCAGATCTGATTAATTTGCCTTTTGTAGGAATTAAAATTCAAGGCATGACCTTAAAAGACTCTGAAAATTGCTTCCTGATTTCATCTCTAAACCAGTGTTCTGTTTTTATAATCTTCTGAGACAATATCTAGAATAACTTGACTGTTGAAAATGTGCACAATACGGGTGTCACTTCCGTACTCTTTGACTTGGGGAAGGAGAAGAGTCTGCTTTTTAACACAGAAGAGTCCAATCTGTTACAGTGATAGTACTTGCAAGAAGAAGGGGGAAAATCTTCCCTAAGGTGTAAGTAAAGGACAGCCTTATCTTATCTTCTGTCTCATACAGCAAGAAAACTGTTGCCTAGTCACTGAGTGGGTCTTCAGTCAAGAAAGAGCAGATGTTAGGTCTGAAATTAAGAGCACTGTTTCATCCCAGATGAATACGTGACATCTGCTTCAAGTGGAAAAGTCTGAGAGATCAGTAACAACACTAAAAAAGGAAAATATCTCCATCTTTTTTCCCCTTTCTCACATGCATTGACACAAGCTCTGAACAATATCTGAAACAACTAATAGCTTTGACAAAGTTGGATGTAATAGGCTGCAGGGCTATCTCCAATGAAAAACTCAAGTATCTTATGGTAAGGGGCTACAAATTCTGCCTAAGGTAACTGGTGGTGTTCATGCTAGCACTGGGAACATAATGTCCCTTTGTTGTTCTAGGACTGATCCAGGTTTCTCAGGAGAAGAAAAAAAGAGTAGTTTAACCAAATGCAAGAACTGCTGAGACTCCCTAGTAGGGGGTGTTAACCCAGAGTATAAACCCTGGACTGTCATTGTGAAGATAACTAGTATTGTTTTTTTTCCTTCCAACAGCTCTTTAATGTAAAATATCCACAAGTTCTCAGCAGAGGTAAGGCCCTAGACTTCTCCTTTTCCAGTTTGGTACCCTAGCCACTAGGATTTCTAACCCATCTCCTCACAGTCACACAGAGCCCTATTAGCTAAAAAATTACCTGAGCTCTGACAAATACAGTGAACCAAATACTACTTCTTTTGTCTAGCACAGAGAATTGTTGCACAAAAAATCCCAGAATCTGAATATCACTGAGAAAAAAGATGATGCATTCATGTAACTAAGAATATACAAAGACAGATCCATATAGCATGTGTAAAAAGCAATACCTGTGGGAGAATAAAAGCTCCTTTTGGCACAATGTATGATATGGTATATTCTAGTCAACTTAGAGAACAACAGAGAGAGATGTCAAAAAGACTGTATCTGATGATGATGGAGAACTTCAGGTTTCTTTAGGAGAAATTTACAGCAGTATAATCTCCCAACAGGTTTTGAAATGTACTAAAATCTTTTTTTTTCTCCCTTTTTTTTTCCCCTCAGAGCTAGAGAAGTCAACTAGAAGAATGACTATTTCAGTTTTCTTTCCAGCTATTTAGGAAGAACTGACTGAGTATCCAAAGGTAAATGGTAATTTGGGAGAAAATTACTCTTAAGAATAACATTCATGACTCTAAGGAATGTGTAAAATGGATCAGTTAGGAGTAAAGTTAGGAAGGAAATTGTTAACTCAGTAGGCAAGGAGGTAGGTGGGATCTCTGGGGAATATAGTCTAATTGAAAGCAGGTGATCTGTTACAGATTGTACCACAGACTGAGAAGTAAACTCCTCTAATGCAAAGAACAAAGTATGCAAAGTAAAGCATAGTGAGACATTGAGGTGGGTTTACTATGGCTGAAGTCTAGGTGCCCACCAAATCTGCTCTATCATTCCACTTCTCATCTGGACAGGTGAGAAAATATATAATGAAAGCCTTAGGAGTCGAGATAAGAACACAGCTTTAGAGATCATTCAGAGATTAACATCATGGGCAAAGCAGATTCAACACAGAATAAAATTAATCTAATTTATTACTCAATCAAATCAGAGTTGGATAATGAGAAATAAAACCAAATCTTAAAACACCTGCCCCCTCCCCTCCTTTTTTTACTGGGATTCAATTTTATTCATGATTTCTTTCCCTCTTCCCCTTAGCAGCACAAGGAATCCCTGGGGACCTGGGGAAATGGGGGCTGTGGTCAGTTCATCATGAGTTGTCTATGCTGCCCCTTCCTTCTCAGGAGGGGCCAGTCTTCCACAAACTCCAACTTGAGTTCTTCCCACAGGGAACCTCAGTTCTCCACAAACTGCCCCAGCATGGCTTCCATGGGGTGCAGAACTTTGGGACCAGACTACCTATCTCAACCTGGTCATCGATGGCATCAAAAGTCCTGCCAGCAAACCTGCTCTGGCATGGGCCTCCCTATGCACAGGCTGTAGGTTCTTCCAGGAGCTTGGTCCAGTGTAGGCTTCCCACCAGATCATAGCCTCCTTCAGGTGTCTCCACCTGCTTCAGATTGGAGTCCTCTGTAGGCTGCATATGGAATCTCTACTCCCCATCATCCTCCATGGGCTGCAGGGGCACAGCCTGCTTTACCATGGTCTTCTCCATGGGCTGCAGGGGAATCTCTGCTCCAGTGGGCAGCTGGAGTACCTCTTTCCCCTCCTTCTTCATTGACCTTGGAGTCTGAAAAGCTTCTCATATCTTCTCACTCCTTTCTCTGGTGGCAAAAAGCTACTGCTCATTTATTTTGGGTTTTTTTTTTCCTTCTTAAATATGTTATCACAGAGGCACTACCACCATCGCTGATTGGATCACCCTTGGCCAGCAACAAGTCCAGCCTTGAGCCCAACTGGTGTTTACTCTGTTGGGCCCAGGAGAAGCTTCTAGCTGCTTCTTGAAGAAGCCACCCCTGCAGCCCCCTGCCTCAAACCTTTCCATGCAAACCCAAAACACATGTGGTAATGGCTGAATGAAGAGCATTTAAAAGATTTGAAAATAACAGTATAAAAAATTTGTACAAAATGTAAAAATAAGCCCAGATGACTACAAATTAACATAAATGGATAACACATTGTGAGAAGAAAAAAGAAAGCAAAAAACCACCACCAACAAAAAAACCCCCAGAAAAACGTACAAAATAAGTTATTCCTAGTGAGGGAAAGAAAAAATCTGTATAAATATTTTTGAAGGAATAGGGGAAAAAAACAAGAAGGAAAAATATAAGTTCATTACCAGACAATAAAGAAAAGCCTGAGAAAAGACTAGTGACACATGTAAATTTACAGTGGTGTTTGCCTTCTCTGTAAGGCCTCATTACAAAGGTGACATATGACCCGAAGTCAGTATAAGGTTCAACAGAGTGAGGAAGCAGAAAAACTATCTAAGGAATATTTAAGGAAATCTTGCATAAACATCTCAGCAATGCAGCTGAAATTCACTCTGCGGTACTTACAGGAGTAGCTGGCTAGTCACTACATCATTTGTTAGTATCTTTGGGATAACATGAGGGATGGGTGGTAGTGAGAGTTAAAGAGAGGCAAACATCTGATGCATTTTTTAAAAGAGAAGGATCTCACAGAGCAGTTCAGGTGTCCTAGCCCTACTTCGGCTGTTGAAGTGAGATACTAACACATCACTATTACATAAATAATGTGCTGAGAACCAGTCAGCATGGAGTGTTCAAAATAAATCAAATCAAACCATTCTAATTTGTTGTGGGAGGAAGGCGAGACAGATGCAGATAATCCAGGTGATTTGCATTGCAAATAGTTTTTAGACTTGAATTTTTAAGGGTTTAACACTGTCTCCCTTTATATTCCTATAAACCAGCCAAAGACATAAAACCAAATAAAACCCCTGGGATTCTGTCTGAGAGGTTCTCTGAGGAGCCACTCTCCCCCTTGGCCAGGATGCTGAGGGAACATACTGAGAGCCCTGACCTGGAGAGATGGGTGAGTGAATATTTGATACGCTTTCAGTCTGTAGTCCTGGGTGATTGACTCACACCCGTGTAGTATTTATCACACGTGTGAGCTGTGACAGTGTGTTCCATGGGCCTGCTGGGGCTGTGACATTGACCCTTGTACTGTCCCATGGGCAGTGACAGTGAGTGAGGTGACAGTTGCGGTAGGTAATGCTGCATGTCGTGACTGCTGTGTTGGCAGTGGCGCGTTTTGTGACTCTTGTGGCTGTGATAAGTGTGGTCGTACTTCTAAACTGTGATAGTGTGTTTCTCCGTCATATCCATGAAACCTGCAGGAGTGACGTACTGAATGCATGTGGGGTTTAAATAAATGCTTATTTTTTATTTTTAAACCCCTGCAGTCGAATGTCTTTCCATCACAGGGGGTATTTGTCTCTGTTTCTGTGTGTAGGGTTTTTTATTAATAAGTGCTGGAATCAAGCATGTAGTGATGAAATATTAGGGATAACCTTCTAGTGAAATGAAGGATAAACTGTGCACTACACCTTAAACTGCAAGTTTGATGTGAGCCAATAAAGTCACTCTGGTGCAGAAAGGGCGACAGTATTTCTGTGTGGCATTAACAGCTGTGTTGCATGTAAAAAAATAAAAGTGTGCGTGTGTAAATATTCTCCTTGACTCAATATTTATGAGGCCCCAACTGTAGTACTGGGGAACATCAGTGCAGAAAAGGTCCCAGAAGTCTGTTGGTTTATCTCTTTTTATTATTCTTTCTTTATAGTCTAAGTGTTGTGAAACCTGTCTTGATCTTTCCATTCTTCATTCATTATTCCTTCTTTATTAGAAATAGATCTGGTAAAGCTTCTGACTATTTGCTATTTTAAGTTTCCCTAATGAAAAAGAACCAACTTGCCTGTGCATGCCAAGGATTGGATGGACTGACTTCATTCCAAAAGTCCCCTTGAGAGTGAAACTTTGGGGTTTTTTAAGCAGATCAAGCCCTGTTTTCTGGAGAACATCACCAGTTTCTCTCAAGAAGTCTGATCCACCTGGATTTCACAGTTTGATGTCCTGTACAAGATGAACCCTATGACAGTCACAGTGTTCTTTCTTAATTACTCAGGCATTTTCGGCAGTTCTAACCCACTAGATTTCATTCTGTACTTCTTAATATATAAGAATATAACTAGAACATAAGAACTAGATGGATTCTCAGACAGGTAAAGGTGTGGAAATCTTCGCCATAAGCTTTAGTTTGGATGAAAGTGATCATGAGGAAAATTAATAGCTCCATTTTTCTTTAGTTTCTAGGCTGTCAGTCTTTATCTTTTATTTATCCTTTGAACTGTTCATATCTGCATATATCTACACTCTTCATATCAAGAAATCCTTGTTGAAAAGCCTTCCAAGTTTTAGCAGGCCCTCACTATCCTTGCCTTCATTTGTCTTTCACGTGACATATTTAATTTTAATTAAAAGGTTGACAGGTAATCATCTGGGGCTTGAAGAAGCAGAAATGTCATCCATCTGCTAGTGTAAGAAGGACAATGGTACATTATTCTTTATGTTCAGTAGAGAAGGACAAGATATATTTGTTTCATTCTTTCAGCAAGAGACCCAGTGCTTATTAGAAAAAGTTCTGAGCTCTAAGATGGATGAAACATAGGGCTGGATTTCGTGGTATATTTTTCAAAAAGAGGTTTAAAAAAATGTGTTAAATAAACATCTGTTGGCAGTCATCTAGATCTATTTGAAAGATTAATATTGTTGTGACACATGAATATGGAGCTACACAAAGTTCTTGGAGACTGTTCCAAAGTGCTGTAAATATAGACATAACTAATGGCTTAATTTCATGGCATCTCAGACAGTAGGTAGTCTGCCTAAAAATGGAAGGCATTGCCTCTACAGCATAAAAAAGAAAGCATCCTTTAGAATTCAAAAGAGATTTTCCTGTTGTGATAAAAAGATTTCACAAAGGGTAATAAAGAAAATGTGAAATGTCAATACACCAAATAAAACATTCCTGAGACTAGTCACAAGATCCTGATTGAGTTTGGGCTCATTATATAAACAGTACCTTCAGCAGGAGGCAGAAGTCTGAACACAAATCTAAGTAAAAGAACATTCTGCTCTTATTAATAACTCTAGAGGCCAAGTTCAGCATTGTGCTTTGGTTTATGTGGAAGTTCAGTTATAATGTATTGGGGAAGGAAGTTCTAAGACCTGAAAAAATGGTGCTGAAAGTTCTCTTACAGATATATGGCAAGGTGAGAAATCACCCCTATCTGCTCTTCTTTTGTACTGTCCAACTCACATAGCAGCAAAACTGTTTCAGGGTATGATGGCAGCAAAGCCATTAGCAAATGACTTCTTAGGTTACATGATGCCCCTTTTTTCCTCATAATTTGTGTAGAAAGAATAGGGAGCTAGCAAAATATTTGGAATTAGATGCCAGGATAGCATGAATTGTAAAGAACAGTGCTTTCTTTTCTTTTCTTTTCTTTTCTTAGAATGTTTAAGGTTGGAAAAGGCCATCCCTGGAGGTATTTAAAAGGCATGTAGATGTAGTCATTAAGAATGTGATCTAGAGGTGGACTAGTCAGGGTTAGGCTGTGGTTGGATTTGATGATCTTAAGGGTCTCTTCCAACCAAGGTGATTCTATGATTCTATGGCCTCTAATACCATCAAGTCCAACCATCTGTTCAATACCACCATGTCAACAAAAACATGTACTGGAGTGCCACATCTACATGTTTTTGAACTCCTCCAGGGCTGGTGACCCCACAACCTATCTGGGCAGCCTGTTCCAATGGCAGACCTGGCCAGTTTTTCAGTTAAGAAATTTTTCCTAATATCCAATCTAAACCTCCACTGATGCAACTTGAGACCATTTCCTCTCATCTTATTGCTAGTTACTTGGGAGAAGAGACCAATTCCAACCTCACTACAACCTCCTTTCAGGTGGTTGTAGAGAGTGATGAATTCTTCCCTCAGCCTCCTCTTCTCCAGGCTAAGCAACCCAGTTCCTTCACCTGCTCATTCCCTCACCTCCTCTAGATCCTTCACCAGCTTTATTGTCCTTCTCTGGACACACACCAGCACTTATATGTCCTTCTTATAGTGAAGAGCCCAAAACTGAACACTGCATTTGGAGTGTGGCCTCACCAGTGCCAAGTACAGGGGAACAATCGCTCCCCTACCCCTACTCACCACACTGGTACAAGCCAGGATGCTGTTGGTCTTCTTGGCCACCTGGGCACACTGCTGACCCATGTTCAGCAGGCTGTCAACCAGCACCCCCAGGTCCTTTTCTGCCAGGCAGCTTTCCAGTTACTCTTCCCCAAGCCTGTAGCATTACATGTGGTTGTTGTGACCCAATTGCAGGACCCAGCACTTGGCTTTGTTAAACATAATACAATTGTCGGTTTATGGACTTAAAGCAACTCATCCATTAAAGGACTAGCACCCTGTTATCTGATTAAATTTGGCTGAAAATAGGCCTATTTTCCATTAGCCCTTTTTCACCAAACCATTTAATGTTTCCTCAAACCCTTACCATCAGATGGATTCTCAGACTGAAAATCACAAGTCCTGAGCATTGTCTGAATCGCAACCAGAAAAATCAGGCTGCACTTTCTTTTTAGTAGTGTTTAACAATGTTTGCTTTTATTTGCTCATCTACAAAACAAAGTTCTATTATGAAAATCTTTTGGGATTTGAGATGAGCTGAATCTTGGTATTAGGCTGAACTAGTACCTTCATCTAGTGGTTGTTCTCCCATCTCTAGTGAAGTGATGACAATTTATCTCTGAAACATAGTACTTCATGACTGACATCTTTAGCCTTTTTGTTCTTCTCATTTTTGATATTTATTCATTCTCTCTATTCTAATGTAGAAATCAGACATATATAATATAGACATACAAGTATATGGGCACATGGTATAGATATATTTAAAATGCACTAATGTAGTAATGTACAATGGCATTCCATTTACACAAGTTGGTTATAGAGTATCAGCATTGACTTCAACAGTGTTAATCTCATTTTACTGCAATGTTGCAAAGGGTATGATTGAACTTGCACTTCCATAAGAATGAATCCCGTCATCAGGAAGCCACTCATTAATAGGACCCTTAGGGACAGATACTGTTAAATGTGCTGGTTATAACTGCATGAAAAGAACTTATTTTATTATTAGCTGGGGATCCTTTTGAGAATACTGAACAGGAGAGATTAAATCTTTTTCTCCTATGAGGTGGAAAGTATTTTAAAACCTGTTCTCACAAATAAGGGCCAAAACACTGGGTTCTCAACGTACAACTATTTTTCTATCCACCCATTTGCTTTTCAGAGCCAATGCTTAAATCATGCTGTTGATTACATGGAATAATGTGCACACTAAATTGAATGTTAATGTTGTTTTCTGTGCTTACTAGGAAGAAATGGTTCCAGACACCTGTCTCATTTTCTCCAGACACATCTGGGAAATGGTATGATTTGTGGGTTTGTGCTCAGAGGGTGATAAAGAAGCCTTTTGTTAAAAGGTGTTTTAACACAGACTTGATAAAGTACGTGAAGTGGTTGTTGTTGAATCAGGTAAAGTTGCTTCTGTTTGTTCAGTTCTTGGGTCTTTTTTTAAAGAAACAAGCAAGCATGTCTATTTATAAAGGTTTTAATTTCTGATATGACAGTAAAAGACAAAATGAGCACTCCATGACCTCCCTATGGGAATGAGAGCTGCTAATTCTGAGTGGCTCAGCCATTGGAAGCTACTACAGACTCTTACCATTCCTGGCAGAATCCTTGGAAAATCAAATATGGAAGTTTCCTCCAAATAAGAAAGCATCAATAAATGCACATATACACGTACATCACACTGAAGATGCATTTACCTTCTTATCACTTAGCGTAGACACTGATCTGCTGCAGAAATATGTGCAAACATGCATTGCAGCTGGTGGTAGAAGTACTGCTTCAGCAGGTATGCCGTAGGTAGTCTTTATAGCCACATACCATGTTTGTTTGGGGACAAAATGGGAATAGGATAAAGAATAGAATAAATAGAATAGAATAAAGATCATCTGTGATTGTGGAGGCTCTCCAAAACAACAGTGACATACCATATTCAAGTACAGCTTTTCGCTTTGTGCATACCAAGAAAGTCTGAGAAAGATCCTGGGGAGAATACCTTTTAGAGTGAGTGGAGGAATAGTTCAAGTGTCACCCTGAATAAAAATCAACTAATAATGTGACAAAGTATCAGGGTGAATATGGTATGTCTTTCCTGTTTGCTGAATAGCTCTGAGTAGATGTGATCTTGAATGCATCTGTTGCTTGAAATATGAGGTATTTATGCAGAAACAATACATGTTTTCATTTATAAATTCAGGCTGTGATTTCCACTAATGAAACCAATAGCTAACTTGGAGGTCTCTTAGTTGGAATCTCAGGTAGATGAGGTAAAATTAAATAGAGACTGCGGGAGATCCTGGACAAACATTCAGAGATCAATATGGTCAGGTGAATGCCATTTATTCAAACCATTCATCAGCTTATATAGACCCATGCCATGGGCTCACATCCGGATAGCTCCACCCCTGCCGTGTGCATGCGTCCAGCCCCTATTCATTGAGCGCATACAATCATGAGCCCTGATTGGTTACAAGCCCCACAGCACGCACGCAGTTGTTACAATTCAAAAGCTGGATTGCTCACATGCCCTTTGTCTGCTACAAAGCTTCCAACAAAAGACTACAGGCATTTTTACATATTTCAGTTAATATTAGTGGCATTTGCAGTAGATAGAGGAGAACCATTTCTTTCAAAATGCACCTGACTTTAACTGCTCTTCCTTTCTTCCCTTTTCTCTCTGAAAAGAAGACAGCTGTGTAAATATTGAATGGCAATTTCTCTCTGGATTCCTCCCCTGCTGATGTTTTATTTATGTAATTTCATTTTTTTATATTAAACCTTGCTTGATTTCAATAGTTTTACAATAAGCTGTACTCAGAAAACAATTTGGAAATAAAGATTCCAGTCTATTCCAAATCAATCTATATGATGAAAAACAGAGTATTAACTGAAAGAAGTTATTGCCTCTTTGCTAATATAATGCATCTCATCACTGTCATATATAATTTGAAGTAATCAGATGCAGTGTAATAGAATATGATCATTTCAAAAGGGATCAAGAATAACTTCACAAATTGGGTGCAAATGTGTGTAGAATGTGTGTAGAATGTGATCCGTACAGTGAGCATTAGAAATTAATGCAGTCTTGAGAAGGAGTCAACAGATATTATTACTTACATTAGGCAGATTTGATGGAAAAGAAAAAGGACATTAAATTGCCTTTTGAAAGTTTTCCAAAATAAAGATGCTACAAACATAAAGGACAAAAAGAAAATCCTGAAAGATTGATGAAATAAAAAGAAATCAATAAAAAACAACAGTCTCAAAACAAGAAAGAGCAGGTTAGAAAGGAATTACAGTTAAAAAATCTCAATGCAACCGGCTGTAGGGAACATGATGTGCAGTTATGGGCCATAGTGGTTAGGCAGGATGATTATTAGTCTGAAAAGAAAGTTTGGCAGTTTCTTTTGAGATTTATTCAAAGACCAAATTGCCGCTCAGATTGCAGATGTCCAAGGGCAGCAGTAGAAGAAACCTCAGGGTGTTTCATACAGTCTCAGGACTCTTATACTAAAACAACTCAGGTTTACATGGGAAATAAAAATGTAAATTTGTTCCTCTTTATGCAGCACTACTGAGGCTCCAGTTTGATTTCAGCCTTGTGTGGAGCGTAGGGCTGGCCATCAAAGATACATGATTTCAGTAAAGATGCAAAAAACCCCACAGCTACATAAGAGAAATGGGCAGAGAGGTTTTCCAGACCTAGTTGGCCAAGCTTAATTAAAATCCCTCAGAATATTTAGCCTTACATAGTCACAGAAATAAATCTATCCTTGCAATCATGTGCAATTAATATGAGCTTATTTGATGTGAAAGAGACTATTTTGAAGAATATCTGAGGTTTAAAATCTACTTGGGAATGAAGAAATGAACATGGATGCTACTGGTACCTGTAAATTTGGTATTTATCCTACTAGCATTAGTTATGTAAAAGACCTGTGATTTCATTCTTTTGGGTCCTGTCACCACACACTCTTCCTCCCTTTTTTGGTGATAATTGATAAAACTCAAATATATTAGTTAAGATTTAAAGTTTATTCTGAGACTGAAGAAATTCGGTCAAAATTAGATTTAATAGGAAAAAAAAGGCATTTAGGTATTTCTCTGTGGAATCCCCTCTTGATTTTTTTCTCTTGCAGATGTGGAATCCAACTTTGAATTGTAACATTTTTGTGAAGTAGGTTGTTGACTAATATATTTCACAGCAGGAAAAGCAAAACAAGCAAATAGCAGTAATAGCAGTTACTCCAGGGTAAGCTTTCAATGAACTGATTCTTGTCTAAGTGATTCAATCTCTGTTTTCCTGTAACTATTTAAGGGCCGAACAAAATAACAACAGTAACAACAAAAGAAATGTAAAGAAAACCCAGCCCACAACAACCCCACCAAAGTGGGATAGAGTGCACCCTTAGCAAGTTTGCTGATGACACCAAGCTGTCTGTTTGGTGCAGTTGGCGTGCTGGCGGGAATGGATGCTCTCCAGAAAAACCTTGACAGGATTAATAGGTGGGCTTATGTGAATTGTAAGAAGTTCAAACAGGGCAAGTGCAAGGTCCTGCACATGGGTTGGTGCAATCCCAAGGACAACTACAGGCTGGGCAGAGAATGGATTGAGACCAGCCCTGAGGAGAAGGACTTGGGGGTGGTGGTTCATAAAAGGCTCAACATGAGCCAGCAATGTGTGCTTGCAGCCCAGAAATCCAATAGTGCCCACGGCTGCATCAAAACAAGCATGACCAGCAGGTCAAGGGAGGGTATTCTGCCCCTCTACTCTGCTCTGGTGAGACACCACCTGCAGTACTGTATCCAGCTCTGGGGTCCCCAGTACAAGGAAGACATGGAACTAGCTGTTAGAGTAACTCCAGAGGAGGCCCATGAAGACGATCAGAGGGCTGAAGCACTTCTATGAAAACAGGCCGAGAGAAAATGGGCTTCAACCTGCAGAACAGCAGGCTCTGGAGAGGTCTTATAGCAGCCTTCCAGTACCTGAAGGGGCTACAGGAAAGACAGAGAGGGACTGCCAGGGTGTGTAGTGACAGGACAAGGGGTAATGGGTTTAAAATAAAAGATGGTAGATTTAGGTTAAATATTAGAAAGAAATTCTTCCCTATGGGGGAGGTGAGGCCCAGGAAGAGGTTGCCCAGAGAAGCTGTGCCTGCCCCCTCCCTGGCAGTGTCCGAGACCAGGTTAGATGGGGTTTTGGGCAGACTGGTCTAGTGGAGGGTGTCCCTGACCATGGAAGGGGGTTGGAACTTTGAGGTTCCTTCCAACCCTAACCATTCTATGAGTGATGGTATGATTCTATAATGAAATACACTGTATATTATAGTAATAAGTATATATAAGATTGAGTTTATTACAGTTGGGAAATAGATTCTCTCATTTTCACCAATTCTAACATCCATCAGAAAACATAACAAGGATGTTATTAAATCCGGAGTTCATATTTAAAATGACATTAAAAAAGCACCACTGCATGATTTTTTTTAAAAAAAAACCAAAACACCAGAATTTAAAGAGGACTCCTGTATTAGCAAAATATTTGGATATTGTAGTTCAGTAGCTATTTATCCTGGGTAATATTCAACATTAATACTGTTCATTATACTGTTTTTTTAATATTTTGGGGTGGCTTTTTTCCTATGGTTATTATTACATTTACAGTTTATGTACGAAGCACAGTAACCATATTGTATTTAAAAAGGGATTAATTTCATCCTAGTTAATGTGTCTCCCATGCTGGTATCTTTGTCATAGCTATCTGGGCTTTTCTTCTGGTAAACACGGACTGAATAAATAAAGTTAATGGTGTTTCACGTGTGTTTCATCACACAGAATTTAAGTAATACACGCTTTATGATAAGGAAATAGTGTTTTAAACTTCCCTGCTTAATTCAACAAGCTCCTTGTATTGACTTAAAGGAGCTTGGAGTGAAACACTTAAATATGTTTTGAATTGAGATACTGACTGTCAGCTTCTTATGGTCATCTGTGCTCCAAGCATAACTTTTGCAATGTCTTTGGACAAGTGAACAACTGCTTTAAATGTAGTTAGTACATGTTTCTTCTTCTTTACAGAGTAACTACTCAGGCAGCAACTGGTTTCAGTTCTCCAAGCTGCTTCTTACCCAGATAAAACATCCAGATGAAAGCAATTTTTCATAGTGTGAAGGTTCCAGAAGTGACCTTCAGTGTCTGGGAAAAGGGTAACGGGTCTCCCCTGTGTTGGTCTTCAAAACTGAAAAAGAAATGTCAGAATAAAACTAAAAAAGCTTACTTCAAAAATCAGTAAATTTTTCTTCAAATTCTTCCTCTTTCCGTCTAAGTAGTAAAGTACCAGAGAACGCTTGTTTTCCCTTGTAAGCTGTAATATTAACTACCAAATAAAAAACTCCTTTGTCTTAGTACAAGAAGCCCATGTATCTTCAATAAATCAAGAACTGGGGAAACATTGGTTCCCTAAGTCGAGCTTGCCTGAAATTTATAAGTTCAGAAGCTTTGTTTCAACCTCTGCCTGTTCTATATCTATTCAGGAAACACTTTTCCATGTTGCAATACAATATAAGCAGTGATGTGGCCAAGAAAGACAATAAGCAAAGCAAGTAGGTAAAAGCTTCTCTCTTTGTCCAATTTGATTTTTATTGCCTTCCCATAAAATGACTATAAATAAAATAATCAGAGTTGGGAAAAACAGGTGAGTTCGTCACACATGTGTCGTGGTTTCACCCCGGCTGTGGGCTGAGATCCACGCAGCTGCCTGCTTCTTAAAGTAAAAGAGCAGGGGAAGAGGGAAAAAAGGGAGGGGGAAACAAGAGAAGGGAAAAGGAAGGGGCAAATAACTCCAAAAGCAAGAAACTAAGAGGCCCGTGGGTTGGGATAAGGATAGTTTACTAAGATAACAGAAAGATAAAATATAACAATGCTAACAGGACTTTAGAGCAAAATAAGATGAAACTATTGATACACAATGCAGTTTCTCCCCGAACCACACAACTCAGGCCGTACCACCCAGAGCTGCCCCGGAACCCAACCAAGAAGCACGCATCCCGCGACCGCCCCTCTTCTTCCTCCCAACAGCCCCCCGTTATCCTGGGCAGGACGTAATTGGCATGGAATACTCTCTTTGGCCCATCTGGGTCACCTGTCCTGGCTTCGCCCCTCCTTTCTCATGAATAGAGAAATAGAAGAAGCTGAGAAAGTCCTTGGCTGTCTGACTGCAACTAAGAACATCAGGGTGTTATCAGCACTGCTTTCATTTTAACTCCCAAACACAGCATTCCATCAGCTGCTACAAATGAAGTTAACTCTATCCTGACTGAAACCAGGACAACATGGATACAAGAAGATATATTTTCAGAAAACTCATGAAGAAACTATATATTCCCAATTCGTTATGTCAGCAGCTCTTTTTGTAATTTGGAGGCAGTGATGGCTTTTCCTTTCACTGTGAAAAAATCTCTACTAAAGAGACCTGAATCTAGATATCTTCTTATGCTCACACTCTGTTCAGAATTGACAGTTCTTAACCGCTGACCATTTTTCCTACCTTTCATCATTCTCTTGGTTTTGCCACAGGTTTCATTTACCAGTTCATAGCATTGCAAAATTCAGATCTTCTCTGAGTGTATAATGTGGAATATTTCTTTTAAAGATACCATATTTTTTATTGCATTCTCCAGAGTTTTTTGGTTATAGAATTTCTCTTTTCAACAACTTAAAGCAGTAGGGTTTAATCTTATGGTAAAATGACATAATCCTGTTCAGTTTTTTTTGTCCTACAAGGTCATCAGCATAGGACCTTCCTTTGACTAAGTACTCTCTTATTATATGAGGAAATCTTGGAGAGACAGTGGGTTCTCTTTTTGACAACAAAAGGAATCTGGAATGAATAAAATCAAAATATCTCTCTTGTTTTTATAAACAAGGGTATTCTTGATCCTCTTACTTAAATTGAGATTTTTCTTTAAAGTTAAATCTATTTCAATATCTTGCATATGCCCTTTACATGTGATTCTTTACAACTTCCATGTGCTTCCAAATTTACTCTTTAATGTTTAAGAAGTGTTCATCCTTTAACTCAGCAAACAGTTCTCATATACAAGACAAAGTATTATATGAGTGTTAGCAGGTCTGTATTCTTCAGGTATTCGTAAATGATATTGTGAGGTAGGATGCACAAACATAGCTGGCTCACATTCAAAAATCTTCAGTACTGTGGTTTAATCATCTCTCCCACAATGAGTACCAGCTGTAGAATCTGAACTGTCAGCACTTTAAAATACAAGATCAATAAACAGTGATGTATTACAGTGAAATCATGAGGACTAGAATTTCACTAAGCGATAAATTGGTTCAAAAATATGTAACAAGGGATTTGGACTATGTGCAAGGAAAATCGAATATAGGGAACAGTTGCTAGTGTATGAATGGAATTGTGTAACAGAAAATACACAACATGAAGGAGATTTATTTAAGGTAGAGTACAGGCATACTCTCTGTGTGGTGTTTACACAGTATTTAAAGAAACAAATCCTAAACATGGCAAAAAGTAACAAAGCAGGCTAGAAATGCAGGTCACAAATCTGTTTTTAGTGTATATTAAAAATTATATCATATTACTTTATTAAAACAAGTGGTTTTCAATAATCTTGAATTTGGTACCGCTACAGCTCTAGGAGAATGAAAGTCTTGTCTGGCTCAGTTGTCATGGCAACAATTATTTACTTCTATCTAGATAATCTTTATCATTATGGACCTATAGCCAGTTGGAAAAGTGAGTGAACTTCTATGATTTCTGTAATTAAAAAAACAACTGGATAAAAGGAAGACAAATTGCCTAGATCCTATTACAATTACATTAATAGGGCAATTGGGTTTAACCCAAGATACAAAAAAATAAATGTCAGACTGGCCCTTTATGTTATTAATATCTTCTCAGGTGCAGATTCTGCTGTCATTAATCTAATTAACGATTCCATTGATTTGATGACAAGACCTACTGTAACAGTGAGCTTGTTCCTGCTTTATATTAACTTAACACCGTATGAGAATTAGCGATCACCTGACTCCAGGCAGCCTATGGATGCATTTTGTTAAAACATGTCACATTTTCTAACCAACATGAGGGAGATAATGACTGGGAAAAATTATAGCTAGTCCCTGGAGCGATAGTCTGCAGTAGGAGTCAGAAGAAACGTTTGTATTTATGCTCTTGAACTGTAACAATAAATCTGTATGTATAAAATCCCCTCTGACAACTACCTGTCCATCTCCAACAGCAATATTACATAAGAAACCATTGTGTGAGTTGTAATCCATCCTGCTGACACAGGGGGAAGTCATTTAGTTAGTGGCACAATGAACACACTTAACCTGGAACTCACAGTCATCTCATTAAAACCTATGTTGTCATTTTTGTAAGTTGACTTGTCAGACAAGATCTCCACTTCAGAGAAGCAGCATTTTAAATCCCAAAGCAATACAGATTACATTTATCACTATGTAAGATATTTCAAGTGTGTCTATTATGGGCTGACATGTAGGGGGTTAAGGAAAAGTGAATGCTATGTTTATGTCGTTACAGAATGATGTTGCAAGAGTCACTTATTGACTGAGCAGTCTTATCAGGAAATAATTTGATTGAGGGAAATGTTCCTTTTAATTTCCATTGTAAGTCAACCATCTGGATCAATGATTGTCTAATTCAACTCTACTTCAATTGAAGTAAGGCTGCTAATTCCCTGCGCTAGTGGGTAAATATGGATTGGTATTTTCCAAAACATAAGGCAAACACAATTTTCATTCATTTTAAAAACAAACAAACAAATTGAAATGCTGGTAACTGAACATAATGACAAAAAGAATTTGTTCTTTAATTATTTCATAAGCAAACAAAGAGTTGCCTAAAGAAGCTGAATGGAGATATTCAGTTCAAGCCCCTGCAGTGCTCAGGCACTTCAATCCATCCGCTCTCTTGGATCTGCAAGGCCTAACACAGGAGTTCAGGACCGATTGACCACCAACTCAGAAACAGTATTTCATGTTTTCATTTTATACACTGTCCAGCAGATGTTAGGAGATAAAATATCAGAGAACTGCCATTTAGATCTTAAGGACTGAAAATGCACTGCAAATGCTCCTGAGCTGAAGTGTTCCTTAAAATAAGAGCTGTTAAGATAGACAGGTATGCTCAAAAAGTCTTGATATAGAGTGAACCATTCACTGGCATCATTTCCAACACCAAAAGCAAAGCCAAGATCTCAGTTATACACGAGAGGCAACCAGGGTCATACTTACACTAGAGCTACTTCAAGACAAGTACAGGCACATGCACATGTGTGTTTGATGCTGTCTGTAAGGTGCCACACTGATTGCTCAAAAATATCCACAGACAAAGCATAACACAGTCAGGCACTTGTTGGAGTGGCCATCTCCACAGCCGTAGGAAGTCAAATATAAAATAGCCGCCCCATCATGGAAATGCGTTTGGTTGAAAGCATCATAACTGAATTTACAACTTTTATCATGTCAGCAGAAAAGAATCGGAGGCTGGGGGCCTGATTGTCACCTGTCTAATGCTCACTTCTAAGGTGTTTTAGAGAGGACAGCTGACTTCTAAGGTGTTTTAGAGAGGACAGTTGAAAGCGAAGACTTTGCAGCATCTCAAGTGTACTGGAATGCCTACATGATATTCCGGCAGAAGGACTGACCTTATAATTCTACATGCAATGTAGAATTATAAAACTTTGGCAAAAATTATAAAGGACACAAAATTTGATGTCCTTGGAAATGATCAGCTTTAGACTTGCATGTAGCTAAAAGGAAGACATATGTTCCTGATGGCCATTATCTGGTATGTAGGAGTTCAGCTTTCCACAAAACCCCCAAAAACCCAGGTCACTGAATATTAATATTTTTCATCATGGACCTTCCCTAGTCATTTGCATGTGCCAAGCTTACCTGCTCCAAGTTAACTAGTGTTTTGTATATGGCATAAATTATTGTATGTTGTTTTGGTTTGCTCCCCCCACAAGGGCAATCAGAAACACTAATATTCATTCACAGTACATATTTTTTGTTATGAGAGCAACACTGTGGATTAAAAGCCTGAATTCCAGTACTTCAAGCCAGGAATATTATTATTTTCTCCATATGTATGTGATCCAGTTTTTTAAATGTGACTTCATTCACAGCTCCTCATAGTTTTGAAAGCTAGGAAAGGGAGGGAAATTGAGTTGCAGCACCATGACACTGATTTCAATTTCACAGTCCCTTTATCTTCTATGTAATCAACACTGGCCAAATTTCATTTTCTATTCTTAGAATTATAAAAATTTATAATTGCAGGACAGCTGTGATCTACTGTAATATTTCATATGCAAAGATCATCTTCAATGAATATGATGGTGACAAATGCAGCTGATCTGTTAATTTTATAAGAACGAAAGATGACAAAGATCATAGAATCACAGAAAGATTTGGGTTGGAAGAAACCTCAAAGATCATAAAGTTCCAACCCCCTGCCATGGGCAGGGACACCCTCCACTAGACCAGGTTATCCAAATCTCCATCCAACTTGGCCTTTGAACATTGCAAGGGAGGGGGAGACACAGCTTCTCTGGGCAACCTGTGCCAGGGCCTCACCACTCTCACAGTGAAGAATTTCTTCCTAATATTTAACTTAAATTTACCATCTTTTATTTTAAACCCATTACCCCTTGTCCTGTCACTACACACCCTGGCAAACAGTCCCTCTTCATCCTTCCTGTAGGCCCCTTCAGGTACTAGAGGGCTGCTATAAGGCCTCTCCCTAGACCCTTCTGTTCTGCAGGCTGAACAAGCCCAACTGTCTCAACCTGTCCTCATAGGGGAGGTGCTCCAGCCCTCTGGTCATCTTCATGGCCCTCCTCTAGACTCGCTCCAACAGCTCCATGTCTGTCTTTTACTGAGGACCCCAGAGCTGGACGCAGTACTGCAGGTGGTGTTCTCACCAGAGCAGAGGAGAGGGGCAAAATCATCTTCTTTGACCTGATGATCATGCTTATTTTGATGCTACCCTAGACACCGTTGGCTTTCAGTGCTGGAAGCACACATTGCCAGCACATGTTGAGTTTTAAATCAACCTTCTCCTCAGGGCTGCTGTCATTCCACTCTCCACACAGCCTGTAGATGTGCTACAGATCTAGATTCTAAATAGTTTCACACTGTAAGAAAACTTTTGATGTGTTTGTTGGGGTTTTTTTATTGGTGGAAAGGAACTGTAAAATGCTTTGCCAAACACACTTGGTTTTGTTGAAACAGCACAGTCCATCAAACCCACCTAGAAAAGCTTTCTCATTAGATATGTGCTTCTACTTATACTGGCTTTTGCTAGTTTAAAATTAAATGCCCTCAAGGAACATGCCATATATTTTTTTTACATAACAGAATTTACTACATATTCTGAGATATAAAGCAAAGTTTTGTTTCTGAATGGCTAAACAGCTGCATATTGAATCTAAATCATGTGGGCTACAGTTTAAATGAAAATTGCAGCCATGTCACAGAACTCCTAATGGGAAGTAATATGGTCCCTGCTAGAGATGCATAAGCTTTTTAATATTTAAAGTTCAAGTCCCTATTCCAGACAATGGGATATACAAGAGTTGTCATTTACAAGTATGCAAGTATATGCAGAAGTGAGCCAGGAGGACCTGCTAAGGCTGACATTGCTGGGTTGTCTAGGATCCTGCATCATCTGAATGCGATTCCACATCAGTTTTGTTTCCTGGCATTCCCCTTAGGGAGACCTTGTTATCTCCTGCTTGGGTGCTACTCAGAGTTCTCTTCTGGATTAAAACTGAAAAGTCTGGATGTAACCTCCAGCTCTCAGTCTTCTGTGTGTATCTCGTGGTAGTAACAAAATGGGTGCTGCTGAGATAGACAACAAAATCTGTCGTGTTCCTAAAATGTGATTGTTTGCTTAACTAAAACAGACTGAACACTTCAGAAACAAGATAGGGCCACTGGGTACTATACTGTTAAAATGGCTATAAACTTGGTGTAAAATATCTGCTTTGCTGAGAATTGGAATGAAAAATCCAACTTATTTCCTAGATTCAGTTTTCAGATTCACTAGACATTTTTGGTATTAAAAGTACCAGAAATGCCACACTGTGCTGCAGTTAGATTGCGTTGCTCTGACAGCTTGTTTCCTGCTGCATAAAATTGGGGCAGGTTATAAGAAATTTGCAGTGGCTGAGTGTGTGGCTTAGTAACCTAACCATCAAAATACCATTCAAAGATTAGCTCAAGGCTGGAAGGAAAAGTTTACATCCCTCTCAATCTTTGTTGTAATTGTAATGAATGATGACTTATATAGCCAGAATTGTTACTAGTGTTTTTCTAAATCCTCTTCATTTCCAGCCTACAATTGCTTCCTGAAACAGAGGGTTCTATCAGATAATTAGAATAGGAAAGTGCACTTATTCGCTCTTTGCAATTTTCATTTCATCACATTTCAAACTCATTTAACATCCTTACATTCACTTGGTATGAAACAGCAGGAACAGCATTTCTCGTCTGACCTTTTCCAGATTATTCAATATATTTTGGTTTTGTTAGTGTTTTTCTTACTACCTATATTTATTTATTATGTTTTTATTTACTTATATCTCTTCCATACTAAGCAATTCTCTTGTTTTCACTTCTTTAGTTTGATAATTATTCCAGGTTATATGAATCTTATTGGCGCTTCTCAGGTCCTCTAGCTATGCTACAATACCCTCTCTAAGATGAGATGAGGAACAATGTGCTACATTCAATATCAGGTCACTCTTTATGTAGAAAAGTTATGATATTCTCATTTGTAGTTTTCATTTGAAACTTTCGTTTGTTCAGTTTATTCTTGATCTGAGATTGAAAGTAAACCAAGGATCTTTACCAAATTTGCACATCAATTTAGTATAAAACTAATATATTTTTATTCCTCTATTGTGCACTACTTTGTGTTTATGAACTGTTGGATGCATTCAGCATTTTCTTGAATGCTAAAGCAGCATATTTGGATTTTTTTTCTAGTTTCTTTAAATCATCTCTGGATTTGACTAACATAACAATTTTATGTCATCTATGAAGCATTCTGTGGTTTTACTAAATAATTCTAAATTAAAGGTTTTCATAACATTTGATGTAGAGTGAAAGTCCTAAGTTTTACAGTTGCTTAAGTAATCACTACATTAAAATAAGATTCATCAGTTGTGCAACTGCAGTGACACAGTTACCATTTTACCTAGGATGGGGAGGTAGGGGAGGTCCAGGAGCGGATCAAAGGGATAAATGCACACAAATCCATGGGCCCAGATGGGATACATCCACGTGTGATGAGGGAGCTGGCAGAGGTGATTGCTGAGCCACTCTCTATCATCTTCAACAGGTCCTGGATAACAGGAGAAGTGCCTGAGGACTGGAGGATAGCCAATGTCACACCAGTGTTTAAAAAGGGCAAGAAGGAGGATCCGAGCAACTATAGGCCAGTCAACCTCACCTCTGTCCCTGGAAAGGTAATGGAACAGCTTGTTCTGGATGCCATCTCCAAGCAATTGGAAGAGAAGAAGGTCATGAGGAGTAGTCAGCATGGATTCACCAAGGGGAAATCATGTTCGACCAATCTCATAGCCTTCTACGATCTCATCACCGGCTGGGTAGATGGAGGGAGAGCAGTGGATGTCATCTACCTTGACTTCAGCAAGGCTTTTGATACTGTCTCCCACGACATCCTGATAGCAAAGCTGAGAAAACATGGGATTGATGAGTGGACAGTGAGGTGGGTTGAGAATTGGCTGTCTGACCGAGCCCAGAGGGTCGTGATTCGTGGAGTGGAATCTGACTGGAGGCCTGTGACTAGCGGTGTTCCCCAGGGCTCGGTGTTGGGTCCAGTCCTGTTTAACATCTTCTTTGACGACCTTGATGAGGGAATAGCATTGACCCTCAGCAGGTACGCCGATGACACAAAGCTGGGAGGGGTGGCTGACAAGCAGGAACACTGTGCTGCCATTCAGCCAGACCTGGACAGGCTGGAGAGCTGGGCAGGAAGAAACCAGATGAGGTTCAACAAAAGCAAGTGTAAAGTCTTGCACCTGGGGAGGGACAACCGTTTGTATCAGTACAGGCTGGGGGATGACCTGCTGGAGAAGAGCTCAGTGGAGAAGGACCTGGGGGTCCTGGTGGATGACAGGTTGGCCATGAGCCAGCAGTGTGCCTCGGTGGCTAAGAGAGCCAATGGGATCCTGGGGTGCATCCAGAGGAGTGTGGCCAGCAGGTCTAAGGAGGTGATCCTTCCCCTCTACTCTGCCCTGGTCAGGGCCCACCTGGAGTATTGTGTCCAGTTCTGGGCGCCTTGGTATAAAAAGGACAGGGATCTCCTGGAGAGAGTCCAAAGAAGGGCTACGAAGATGATTAAGGGTCTGGAACATCTCCCCTGTGAGGAAAAGCTGAGTGAGCTGGGACTGTTCAGCCTTGAGAAGAGAAGACTAAGGGGGCACCTAATTAATGTTTACAATTATCTTAAGCAAGGGATGCAGGGGGTATTGGCCAGCCCCTTTTCAGTGGTCTGTGGAGACAGGACAAGGGGCAATGGCTGCAAGTTGGAGCATCGGAAGTTCCGCACCAACATGGGGAAGAACTTTTTCACAGTGAGGGTGACAGAGCACTGGAATAGGCTGCCCAGGGAGGTGGTGGAGTCTCCTTCTCTGGAGATATTCAAGACCAGTCTGGACACCTATCTGAGTGAAATGTCCTAGGGAGCCTGCTTTGGCAGGGGGTTGGACCCGATGATCTCTTGAGGTCCCTTCCAACCCCTACAATTCTATGATTCTATGACGCTTCTAGCCCAATGGTACTATTGCAATGTCCATTAGCCCAAAGATACTAGGAATTGACTCTGATCTTGATTCAGGATGCCATTTGAAGTAAATGGCTTCTGAATATCATAGAATCATTAGATCCTGGAGGAAAAGACCTCCAAGTTCATATAGTCCAACCATTCCCCTACCACCTATTTTCCTGTTGAACAAAGGCCAAAAGATTAAGAATTGCTTTGAGTTGTTCTCCTGCAGTACTTGCCTGAACCCAAATACACACTGACATGTTCTTATGAAAAATGCTGCTACTGGGATGCAGAGTTACAATCACATAGACCAGGAAAAAAAAAGACAACCAACAATTTTCTCCTCATTTTTCAAGAGTCAGATGGAAGAAATGTAAGAGTTTTAGTAAATATTTGAGAGCAAAACCAAGACCAGATTAGTTCAACATGTTTTGCTCTGTGTTGTTGTTCAAGTGTTTTGTGTGTTAATTTTTTGCGCTGCTGTGCAGTTCCTTAAACAGAGGAGCCAAGAGTAGTGGAATTTGTGTTTTATAAAAGAGCAGGTGTGACCTTGGGATTGAGAAGCACTTGGAGGTTATTCACTGCAAATCAACATCATAAAACAGCTGTACTTCACAAGGATAGCACATCATTCAACATAATTGTGAGCAACAGGTGAATACTGTTTATGTGCTCCATTTTTGAAGTCTCATGATGCAAATTGGAGACCTGTATTATTTAGGTAGAACAACTTTATTAATAAAGATATTAAATATTTTTTACCCTCTAAAGTGGTCATATATCAGAATTGAGACACTCAGACTTGCTCAGAAGAGGTGTTTGCCTACCAAAAAATTGTTTTTCATAACATGGCAATTAATTAATTGTGTTTTAGGGGGTTATTGGACTCCAAGCCTGGGAATCCTTGAGATCAGGTGCAAAATCCTCATGACTTAGCAGTTTACGATACAAAAGATAGTTCTAAATTTCAGCACAAAGCAAACACATGTCCTTCTCACTTTAGCAAAACCTCTGGCTGTCAGATTTCAACAGAGGCAACAGAAAGCAAGTAAGATAGATGTGTTTGGCAAAGAATATTTTCTTTTCATTGTGCATCCCTCCATTTTTCTACAGTTCCTACTAGTTTTATTTTCAAACAATGACAATTTCTCCCTTACTTGCAGTTATTTGGGGGCTGGCTCCAGTTCTTTATTTCAAGATGCCCAGAGCGTGACCACACAAGTGGTAGCACTCCTGCCTCTGTGACTTCCTCAGCAGATCTGTCTGGTTCTTGGCATATCCCTGCCTTCTCCCAGTCTGTTCCTTCTCCTGTTTTGACAAAGGCCAAAATAGAACATGGTCCCTCTTAAAAACTGAAGATCCAAGTACCTTGTTGTAGTCAAGTTTATAAAAGTTCTCTGAGTTCTTATAGTAATTAGCATAGTTGGGGGTCTAGCCTGAACCTCAGAGGTTCATTTTGGCAAGATGAACCTCTGCAAGGACAGAGAAGGAAGCAATTTACTGCAGAGAAGTGGAATCGACCTGACCAAGAAAGGGAATCACATCTTCATGACTGATATTGTTAACCTGCTGAAGAGGTTTTAAACAAGGTTCATAGAGTGGGAGTACAGCCGACAGGTAGAAAACACTTGTTAAGTCATTGGAGCAAGAAGAGAGAGGAAAGGTGTTTCTGAAGGATGATCATCGGGTTATGGGTTTCTCTGACTATAAAGTGCACTTTCCACAGCTTTCATTGCCTGGCACAACCCAGAAGATCCGTACCCATAGTCCTGTGTTTGGTTGCACGAGCATTAGGGAAACCATTTCTGGCTACACAAACACATGCTGGGCTTTCCTCTGGCTTTCTTTTTCATTATCATCTGACCCAAATGGCTCATCCTATTCCATTAAGATGCTGAAGGGCACCTCAGTTGTTTGAACACAGGCTGGAATAGTTCTTCCTGAGTGATAAGGCCTATACAGCACTCCCAGGAAATGTACAAAATCTTTTTGCTATATAAAATTTTGATATAGGTGTTCAACAGCACCCTGATCCCTAAGCCTTTCTTTGCTGCCATTTCCTTGGGGCCTTCATCATTCAGTCTCTCTCTCTCAGCTTGGACTCTGTAAGCACTATTAACCCTATTTCAGAAATCCACTGGCATGCACAGCTGTTGTGGGAATTATATCTCTCTGTTTATCTCTGGAAAAAGCACTATAAATGCCAGTATACCCTTGCAGCATTAAGACCCTGATTTATGCAACTAACAACACTCAAAATACCCAACACCAAATGCTATCAGAATCAACCAGATCACTGTTCCTTCTCTCAATCCATCTTATGTTTAAAGATAAACCATTGCAGTCTCATAGTCCCACACTCTAAAATACCCGTGACTGAATAAAAAAGCAAGGGAAAAAGGAGTTTAATAAATGGTCTGTATAATACATTGTTTTTGGGCTGGTGGGGTGTGGGTTGGTTTTCATTTGACAATGAGGGCCAATAACATTTCAATCAAGGTAACTTTTAAAATATGAAATAATAAATCTTATGGTTTATTCTTCCAGAAGCTGTGATGTAAGTCACCAGATTAAATCTGAATCTCTAACAGTAGGCAGCACAGGCTTCCTTGCTAGAAGCAGAGATATATTTGTCTAGTCTTAAAGTGGGATTCGGTCATTTGATTCATATCTACTGCCAACCCAGAGACTATAGTGAGATACCCGCATCTGAAGCTAGATGAGGAGACACTCACATTGGTATTCTTGCATTTGTAAAAGAGCAGACCCATTGCAGAATTTTAGGTGAACTTACAGACAAAATATCAAATATTCTTAAAATTGTATGTGTCATTTTAGGTGGCTGCAACTTCAGTAAAAAACCCCAAACATTTAATATAATATTGCATGAAGAATTGGCAAGCTGGAAGGGAGGGGGATCTAAATGTTAGATTACTTAAGAACTTAAAGGAAGGTGATAATGGGTCATGTTGAAGCATCAAGCTAAAGGGAGTCTAAACACAGGACCAACACCACTGTGGTTGATTGGAACCAACATCACATCCACAATAGTTTCATTTTAATTTAGTAAATAGAACAAGGTAGGGTAACAAAATTTACTGAGGAGATCAGGCTGCGAGACATTGTCAACATAGTGAAGTTGAGAGTTTCATATAATGAAATGATCTAGGTAATAGTGCAATAGAAATTGGGTCAAGTTTGATCACAACCAGTGCAAGATCAAGTAACTGAGGACTATTAAATCTGCAGCCATGAACTAAAAAAAGGTTAGCTGAAAATTACCAAATTAGCTGAAAAAAAATAAATTCAACTGTATTTTGTAGCAGCAGACTCAACATGACAATGTTTGACATTTTGTCTAGCATCTAAATTTCCTATATTTATGGATTTCATTACATGTCACACACACTGACGGAATTCTATGAACTAAGAAAGCCTTCAATTCTTTTTGTTAGAGAGTGTTGGAGAGTAAACTTACTAAACATTTGAATCACACCGACCTAGGTCTATCAGTCAAACAAAAGGGCAGAGAAAGGACACGTTTTAGCTGGAGCTTTATGAAAGACTTATGGCTTTCAGTAAGATTCCTCAAAGGTTTTTTTTCTGCGCCATATTTCGAATATATTCAGAGATGGATCTGACCTCCACAGGTTGATGATACTTCCACTTGGCAGCTGATTGGCTCATCATTTTTACTCTCTTGAGAAGAACAGGGAAGACTGCACTGTTGCATAGGCAGGTTTTTAATCAAGATGTGCTATCATCCATCTTAATCTTTAATATGCTAGATCATCTCTTGATTTATGAAGAACCATACAGGCAAAAAAGGTGTTTTCTTCAGAACAGAATAGAGGACACTTCTTTTTTAATCAGGTTGTATATCAAATTAAATTCACCTTCAAGTGTCAGACAGATGGCTATGGTCAACTCAAAAGGAGGGATTTCCACAAATATGATTTGGATCCTACTTGAGCAAAGTGGTAAAATTTGACTGTTCAGACTTTATTTTCAAATATTGCCATAATTTGCTTAAGTTTCAGAATTCTATTCAAACATATGAACAAGTTCCCCTGAGCATTTTTAAACATCCAGCACAAAAATGCCCTCAGGTTCCTATGGCTCACTGCTGGAAAGCACTTTCCTTCCTTCTGAAACTATTTGTCATTAAATTCAAAATATTAAATTCAATTATTATTTCCCTTATACCTAATGAAAAATGCAATTTCTATACATTGCCTTTTGTGCCTACGGCTGTGCACCTCCAAGAATATAGTTCCATCTTCAGTGTAACAGCTTGTTAGGTTGCTGTACAAAGAAATAAGTTTTCTTCTCAGTCTCAGTTTATTGATTAAAAAAATAAAATTGTATTTGTGTAGATATAATATCCATGAATGAAGTTTAAAATAAATGGTCACTACTACAATAGCAGAAAACTGTCCTTTATTTACTTATTTTGTCCTTAGTCACTACCACAATGCTTGTGCATGGTAAACCAACAAAGATGATCCTACCACATATTCAGATCTGCTGCCCCAGATCCATGCAATGCGTTGCTTCAGCTCTGATATATTCTGTGAAGGTATTCTGCCACCTAAAGGAGATATTTGAGACAGTACCTCCTAAAAATAGTTATTTTGACATAATAGAGACTACATGTAGATTTCCCAATTTTAATTTTATCATTAAAAAAATCAGTTTTGGTACCCTGAAACTATTTCTCCCTGAAAACAGTTAATTCTTTACTGAATGCTTTCATTTCAATAAACTCCATGGCCACAGCTTCCCAGTATATTATTTCCCCATTGGTTAAACTTCAATGTCCTTGAATTAAACCAGTATTTTACATTTTCCTGTGTCTTCATAAATTACTGCCATTTTCTTCAAGGCCTCACGCTCCCACTAAAAATTAACTTCTTTCATAGCATTTAAAACAAACATATCCATGTCCTTTGGCATTCTAAAGACTTACTGCTCTATCATTAATTCAAAAACATACAATTTCTGAGAGGTTGGCTGAAGAAAAGAGGAAAGGCTGACTTAAAAATACTCAACCCTGACCCTAGATATGTACATAGATATAGAGATATACAGAGAAAACTCTTCAGTTCCTTGACATATGGAGTACTTCATTAAGCCATCTAATTGATAATGGATCTATTATTCATGCTTTCACCTAATGAGCCAAATATGCTTTGCATTAATTCTATTACCAGAGCTTCCTTACTCTCAACAGAAAGCAGTGACATCCAAACCAATGTGGACTTGAATATCCTCAAAGTCTAAGGTTCTGATACATCCCTGAAGTAAGCACATTTTTATTTTACAGGTGCATCCAAACTGGGCTAAAATAAAGTATTTGGAAGCAGAAAAGAAAGGATGGTAGTGCAAATAGAACATATTTAAATTATCTAACAGCTTTTCATAAATGTTTTCTTCATATCTTCAGTCTGGTTGAATTCAACAGTAATTTTTATAGGTATCCAATGATAAATATATGTTTGGGTACACTATAGGCTAACTTTTATCAAGATTATACTCCCTTCTTAAATTTTTGTCAATTTTGTATAGATTTGGAAAATCTCAATCCTAAGAAATTAAAACATTCTCAGAGAAAAATGTTTTTCATTCAGTATGTTATATAAAGTAAAATTGCATTTAATCTTTTCTCTCTTATTTTTAAAAACTGGAGGAGCTATTTAGATTTTTGTGCTGAGACATTAACCAATTACTTACACTGAAACCCAATTTTCATGCTTGCAAAGAAATAAAATTAAAGCCTTTCCTTGGTTTTATGCATATTCCAATAATCAGAGTTCTAAATAAATCCGAAATAGCTACATGATTGCTAGAAAATTTAGCTACATGTAACTCATGTCCTTTCTTCCAGAATCTGTCAGATCATCTTTGTGGTCCTAGCAGGCAGTGTTTTTGCAGTTTTCAGGTTTTAGCTCTATTGTTTTCAGTGAGGCAAAATGCATTGTTTACCCAAGATACCTGTAAGGCGACCCTTTCCTTCTTGCCCCAAAATGTAAGAAAAAAAATGAATGGATGTTCATTTTTCACAGGCATTACAGGTAGCACATGTAAGGCCAGGCTTCTGAGCATCTTCTGCAGCAAAAGATTTAGTGTGTTTCCTTATTCTCTGGGACATTTTCGCAGTGCAGAGATGAAACTCAGTCTGTATTTTCTGATGATCAAATCAAAATGTCTACATTAACATTTTGCTTTAGTACCTTTCTGCACCTCATTTTTCAAAAGCTTATCAACACTTTGTATTAGAAAACCAGTCCTATGTCATCCAGACATAAAAAACAAATAAATCCTCTTAAGACTGTATGGAAGTTACTCATTAATTTGTTTAATAATCTGCTGCTTTCTCCTTTTCCTTAAAATTAGGGAAGCTATTCTTTGTACCTATATCTCTGTTCATTTAATTTTAGTGGTGTCATCCACATAACATAAAGGGGGCGTATACTTTTCCCCTTTTCCCTTTTCTCTTTTTTGTTTGGTTTTTTTTTTCTCATAAAAAACAGACAAAACACTACATAGCACTTTTTTTTTTTTTTTCCACAGTTGATTTAGGCTTTTTTTAATTTGGAAAAGCAGTCAATCAGAAACATAAAGACAGTAAGACCCTCTTAAAGCTGTTTAGGTGCCATACCAAGTCCCACCAAGAAAATCAATGAGCCAGAACAACTTTTGCAAGAAAACTGAAGTACTTTGTAGAAATATTATCTCCATGCAAATACCAAATAGATTTACTTTTTATTGTTTTGCATAGGAGCCCTGGGACAGGCTGCCCAGGGGGGTTGTGGAGTCTCCTTCTCTGGAGATATTCAAAACCCACCTGGACACCTACCTGTGTGACCTGTCCTAGGGAACCTGCTTTGGCAGGGGGGTTGGACTCGATATCTACAGGGCTCTTCCAATTCCTACAAATCTGTGAATCTGTGAACAGTTCTGTTGAGGTCAGCTTAATCTTCAGACTTCAGTATGACATCAGCTCCTATCTGCATGAGATAATAAATGCTTGTAATGGTCAACAAATTTATCGTGTTTAAACTCCTGAGAAAGAATCAACAAATATGCAATGGAATTATAATTGATATGCACAGGCACCTGGGGCAGACTGGATTCATTCAGAACAGACAGAAAGTTGAGGTATCACTCTACTTTGTCAGTCAGCTTTTAGAAGCAATATTACTTTCTACCTTTTTCACAGAGAAGCCCTGACAGAAACAGGCTCATTAGCAGCTAATCAAAGTTAGGGACTATGCCAATCATCTTGATGAGGTCCAAAATCTTTGAGAAAAGTTTTCTTTGAGAAATGATTTTTTTTTTTAATCAATGTTTATCTATGTTAAATGTTTGGAATTAAAAAAAATAAACAAACCCAAAGCCCTTTTGAGTCCTCTTATTTACAATTCCTCTTATTTTAATTTTACTGTATTTTAAAACCCTTTTTCCATATCTACTCTGGCGGAGAAATTTTTTGCACAGCTGCATTCAGTAAGATGTTAAAGTTGACTGAAAGTGATGTAAGGAAACCGAGCGAAAGGAAAACAAGCTGCCTACCAGGGAGCGCTCCCAGTCAGTGAGGGTGAGTATGGAGCTGTGGATAAACAGTAAGGAAATAGGGGAAGTTTTATCACAGAAACTGGTGGAAAGAGGACTTGGTGAAACCATGGCATGGTAGAAAACCACACTGTATTTCAGGAGCAAAGGATCACTTAGCTTTTTTCTTTTTCTACAGACCAAACTTCGATACCTTTTAGAGTAAATGCCATGCTACTGTCTGTGGCAGTCTTGCTTGTGTAAGGGCATCTGGGTTTTACCTTATGGTTTTACAGACCCAATTCAGCCCAGGCATGAATGAGCATAATTACTGTTGACATCAGTGAGGTGAGACCTAACACAGTGCATGGCTTAATTGGATGATGGGATTTGCATTTCCCATGTATGCAAGCACTGCTCAGTGGCACATAAGTGTGCTTAGAATATTATCAAGTGTTAACCTCAGGTTTTTGTGTCTAGTGCCTACAGTGTCTAGAGCAAATGGTTGTACATTCATAACTAAAGTAAGAACCAGCTTGGAGACTGATGTTTTTGGAGGGGGTTTCTCTTTTATTTTTTCTTTCAGATTTGTACAAGCACAGGAAGAACATGTATCTATTAGGAGACCTGTACTACAGGCCGAACAAGCAGCTCTCTAGTCCATGAATATCCTAAGATATCTAGGAGAATCTTAAAAACTCATGGTCCTCTTTTGTTCTGATCTGGAAATCTCTGATGACTTGCATTCCCTCAAATCTCAGTGGGAACCATAAAAAGAAACACAAGAAATTTGCATTCCTCTGCCTTGAAGAGTGCAGCTTAACTGCATAGAAATATCTGCAAGTCATAGTTGCCATCTTCACTGGAAGGTACAGCTGTCTGCTTTAGCCATCACAGATTGCACGACTCTGGACGTATTAAGAAAACAATGTTAAAATAACTATGAGTCTTCTAGTAAAAAAAAATCATTGTGGCAGAAAGAGCACAGCACAGTCAAAGAGATGGATAATTGGTCAGGTCACTGCTTTTCTGCTCATTATAAATCAAAGACAAAAGGAAGCCTTGTCTGGCCATTCCCTGCAGTCCATGGTTATGTCTATCAGGCTTTGTGTCTCCTTTATGTCACCTCTATCCCTTTGCATACAATTCAAGTTATAACACATCCCAGTCCAGGAAGCTCAAGGGCAGGAGCAGAAGAGCTAGGCTCCCAGCTAGGATGAAATCATAAAACATTTCTCTGCAGCCGTTGCTCTGTCTGCCAGCCATTTCGAAGATTGACTGCTCATTCACCTTGTGAGCCGCTATTTCGCAACTCAGACAAAGCTTTGCACATTGCTATTATATTGCTACATAAAGGAGGACTGATAGCTGTAGAGATAGAAAGACCAGTTGGAAGGAAAGACAGATGCAGATTGAGCTCTGATTTGCCAGCACATACTTGCAGCCTCTAATGGTACTTCTCTGAGAGGGAAGATCAGCTATTAGTGATCCTCTCCACATGCCTTTCTAACATGGCATGAAGAATGAGATCAGGAAACTCCTGAAAATTGTGTGCCTTACAGTCAGTGACTGGTGGAAGCTGAAGTTTTCTGTCATGGGTACAACATCTTCGAGCCACTTGCCAACCAAAATTCTTCTGTGTGTTCCTTGGCATCTAGAAGTTCTCAGATGACTCTCAGAAACATGCACATGAAAGCATTGATGGTCTTGGGAAAAAAAACAAACAAAAAACCCCCAAAAACCAACAACAAAACCAAAAACCAAACAAAACCAGGAGAAGAAAAGCAGATATTCTCTTCCAGGTCCCTGAGCTCCTGAAGTGGGATTGTTTCTCCTGCCTTCTGACTTTGATGGTGATCACATTTACATCAGAAAACCTCTGAATCGAGCCTGCTACAGAGTGCTGGTGAGAGTCCTAGCCCAAAGAATCAATAGAGTCATGACATAAGGCAATGAAGAGAAGGTTGTGAGTATTTACAGGCTTCATGGTGATTTGCCCGTGTTAGGTGGAAAGTTTGGGGCACAGTTGGATGGTATCCACTCTCTTCCAGTGTACCTGTCCTTTGCTTTGCTGAATGCACCCAGGCACAACAATCTCTTATCCTGACTTCTGGGGCTGTCAATGCTGGATGGTAACAATAATAGAAATAGCTAAAATTTCATCCTTTGGGACATCTACTTTGCTGTCCTTGCAGAAGCTGGTCTTTGAACTGGAGATATAACATTCTAGAAGAAGCCTGCAAATTGCTGAGTTATTGTCTTTTGGGGGGAGTTCTTTATGTCATTGTATGACTGCTAAGTATACATAAGAAAGAAACAGGGGGTCTATGTCATGGTAATGCAGTCACCCTGCACCCCCAAATCATAAATATGTATAAAATTTCCAGTTTAAATAAATACTATGAGGGTTTTTGTATCTCAATGGCACCCAGAAGTGACCAGGCAGCCTCATGGACCCTAAGAAACAGCCTCGCTGCCCAGGCTGTGGGCAGACTTTCAGAGGCGTTCAGCCTCTATTGACTGCACTGCTGATTTAGCGTTTGAGAGGGGTGTTCATGGGTCCTGGGTGAGGACTCCCAGCTCTTACACTGCTGTTTCAGAACTGAGTTAGGTGCCTAAATTCAGCCATGTAATCTAAGATGAGGAAAAAAACGACAATGACGAAATGGGTATGTGAAGGGGATCCCAATCATGGGATGTGTATAATTCTTTTTATGTCTAGTGTCCTGGTTTCAGTCAGGATAGAGTTAACTTCATTTGTAGCAGCTGATGGAATGCTGTGTTTGAGAGTTAAAATGAAAGCAGTGCTGATAACACCCTGATGTTCTTAGTTGCAGTCAGACAGTCAAGGACTTTCTCAGCTTCTTTGTATTTCTCCATTCATGAGAAAGGAGGGGCGAAGCCAGGACAGGCGACCCAGATGGGCCAAAGAGAGTATTCCATGCCGATTACGTCCTGCCCAGGATAACGGGGGGCAGGGGAGAGGAAGAAGAGGGGCGGTGGCGGGACGTGTGCTTCTTGGGGGGACGGTCGGGTTCCGGGGCAGCTCTGGGTGGTACGGCCTGAGTTGTGTGGTTCGGGGAGAAACTGCATTGTGTATCAATAGTTTCATATTCTTTTGCTCTAAAGTCCTGTTAGCATTGTTATATTTTATCTTTCTGTTATCTTAGTAAACTATCCTTATCCCAACCCACGGGCCTCTTAGTTTCTTGCTTTTGGAGTTATTTGCCCCTTCCTTTTCCCTTCCCTTGTTTCCCCCTCCCTTTTTTCCCTCTTCCCCTGCTCTTTTACTTTAAGGAACAGGCAGCTGCGTGGATCTCGGTCCACAGCCGGGGTGAAACCACAACATCTAGGTATCTTCCTGACCCTATGTTTATTTTTATTTAATAAGGACACATTCATGCTCCCATTACTGGAATTATTTTTTGTTCTAGTAGCAGTTGTGATTGTCATAAATATTCTTTTTTCTTAAGGATGACAGAAATTTTGATGTCCTTACCATGATGTTTTCTTAACATGGTATCCAACATTTGGAATATTTCAGAAAGTTTAGTTTTCTGTTGTCCTTTCTGTGAAGCCAAAAATTCGAGCAAAACCAAATTTTTACTTAATAATAAAATCCAAGAATCTCTTTAATGCCTTTGAGATTTTTTGAGACACCAATTCTCTGATGATTTCTCTGTTGTACACCTGCTTTCAGTTCCTGTTTTGTGTTGGTATCTTTGTAGTATAAACCGAGCAATGACTGTAATCAAAGTTTCAGTGATTTCACCAGAGCACAGTGGGTTGCTATGTGGGTGGCAGCAGGGCAAGGAGAGTCTGCAGGAGTGCTTTTTTGGGAACTTACTGTTGTCAGCAAAGATTTATCCTGGCAGTTGGAAGGACAGAAACAGAAGCTGGACACAATAAATTGAAGAGTGAACTATATTTTCTCAAGCTGCTCTCTGTTGGTCACAGAGAATTTCATGCTAAATATCTTCTGTTAATGGGTCACTGAGCTCAACAGTACCTGTTATTGCTTCTTTTTGTATCCTATTTAAATCCATTGAGAAGCTTGTGGGATCTGTGGAGGTCATTTAACCCTTTCTGTAGGAGGTCTCCTCTCAATTACAAATGTTTCCCCTAAAGTAGCAAAGTTCAATTATATGTCTTTACTGCTTTTGATGTAATTTTAACTCCCACAGAGCTGAATGAATATATTATTTTCATAACTCAGAATCAAACCATTTGTGATTCACAAGTCAAAGTTACAATATTTTGAGCAGACCAAGATATACTGACAAAATAATACCCAGATACTTCATTTATTAAAAAGCACGTGCCACTCTGTAAGTTTATTTCTTCCCCACTAAATTAGTAGAGTTCTCCTTGCTAGTCTGAACCTAAGTTTTTAAACATATATGCGGTACCATGACAGACTGATACCTTCTAAGCATTTCATGATGCTGACAGAAATCTCCCAATCCCAACACAAAGCTGAGAATGTGTCCTGTATTTGTGACATGACTGTGTTTACTTGGCTCACTACTGAGGTTTAAGTTTTCACTCCCTATTTCCAGTCTACAAGAGCAATACCTACATTACATGTCAAACATGAAATCAATCCCTCGAGTCCAAGCATGTTCAATGGCCATGTTGCACATCTCAAGCTCTGGCTTTCATGGATCCATCTCCTATGATGACTTTGCACATATGCTAAGAGTACTTTTTACTGCAGGAGGCCAACTTTACTGTGCAAGCTGTACAGGCAGTGATTATGCTAGTAAATTAGATAGAGCTGGGGAATGTTCTTGGTCATGGAAATGTGACAGACTGTACCATGAAAATGTTTGAACAGTCCCTGATGCAATTTTAGCCTGTGTCTATTAGCAGTCTCCCAAAAGCTTCAGAGAACTGTCTGCAAGTTAGAGTAGTCCAGGGACTATTCTCAATATGCAGTGTGCATGGAGCCACTCAGCTCTGGAAGCTGCGAGTTTATTAAAACTCATGCCAGTTGGCTTCAGTGCTTGGGAATGTTCCTACGCACATTCAGCTGTAAGTGCAAATGCTGCTATAGGGTATCCTCAGTAGACACAGATCAACTAGCAGGAACATGTATACAGCTCTAGATGTTCTGTGCACTCCTTCAAACTGGCCTCATTCAGGGCTTAGAAGGACCAGGCTTTCTGTGTTCATTGCCTCTTGTCGGACATGTGCTGGTCAACACCAAGATACCTATCAGTCTTTCCAGTGCCTTCTTATAGTCATGAAAATCATCCCAAAAGGGCTTAGTCACAGAGACCAATGCAAAGAGGATCAGTAAGCTTCCTAACTTACTAACATTCAGCAACTTCATAGCCCAATACATTAGCATCAGAGTGAAGTCTCAGAGGTAGCAAACCAATGTGAAGCCAGAGCAAGAAGCCTCATGGTCATCAGTATCAATGATTTCAATGGGAGTTGCTCAGTGTAAAGTATCTGTTTGATGGAAGAAGGAAGAGGAAACATCTGTGCTGTCATAGGAGTTGCAAGTTCAACAAGTTGCAATGGTTCAAACAAGAAAAAAATGCCTTCTTAAGGAAACCAGAAGCAGAAACTACTGATTCATTCTGACACGTAAATCTAATTTGTGAGTTTGTGCTAACATCGATTCTTTTTACAAACCAGTAGATTTCAGTTAAACATTGCATCATTTCCCTCTGCCTTACTTATTTTCTTCCTAATGATTTCCAAAGAAAGAAACTGTAACATATAAGAAAATAAAGCATCCATGCAAATGGCCAGACCTGGCCTGAGGTTAAAGTGGGAGAAATCATTTACCTTGTTTACCAATGCCAGTAATAGAAGGTGAAATCAGGTGGCCAACTCAAAACTGGAGTTAAACTAATAAAACAATAGTGGAGAACCTAGGAGATAAAGGTTATGAAATTAGTATTAGGAACTCCAGTGAGTGAAAAATATCAAAGCTACTAAAATGAGGGTACTGGCTCACCAGAAGTCACTCAGGAAGGCAAAGATTATCCTACAAGAGTGCTAATTAAGAAAGCATAACGCAGGAGTGGTCTATTCATTTGGGAGAGGAAAAAGGGGGGAAAAGCAGAATATAAGGTAGAGCTAGCATTGAGCAGCATGGCATCTGATCCCTACAGTGGAGAAAGGAAATAAAGCTCTGCCCTTCCTATACTGCTATGTGTCTGCCTTGTTTCCTCAGTCAGGGGCACCGGGGTGATTTCCTTAACACAGAGTGAGGGACACTGTCGAGACGCTGGAGGATGAATCGACCATCCCAACATTCAGCATGCGAGCAATCTGCTGGGTGCAAGGACTAGCACAAAGCTACTCAGGAATTCTGGGCAGAACTCAATGCAATGAGCAGAATTGATCTGTGGTGCCTTTTAATTAACATAACTGGAGATAAAATTGGCCTGTTTTTAGCAGATTGTTTTTTAAAAAAAAACAGGTTTGATTTTCTATGGGAACAAAAACATAGGTAAAGGGAAGTGGGAGACTGTCTAGGCCAAATAAAAGACAAGGTAAAGGCTAAATGATACATTCTCCATTCTGTTAAATAACATTTTAGTTAGAGTACACAGTTCTTGATGCATCAAGAGCTGTTCAAGAATAGAAAGTACACAAGTGCACTGAAGTGAAATCTCTGAGTTGTTTTTCTGCCGCAGGCTATGAGATTTGGAACTGTGCCATGTAATTCAGTGCATAAATACTAAAGCTGAGGTTTAGCTCATAGAAACAGAAGCTGGGAAAGACTCAGGCTCTGCAGGTCCATCTCAGAACAAGTCATTACCCACATTATCCTGGGAAGACAAACCCTCTCCACAAACGAAGCACAGCACCAAAGAACACTGTCATCCAAGACTCATACAAATATTGAGGAACTTCTTTCCAGCTTTTTTTTTGCTTTCAATGAAATTAATACCAGGTCTTTGTTAATTCCACACTACAACTGAGACAGAGTCATGGTTTTCCACTGTCTGCATCTGACACAAAGGATGGGATTTGGTTTGAGATTAATATAACTGATCTTAGGTACCAGTTTGCAGATATTTACATGGGCTCCTTGGGTCTGGTCAGTAGGGACGAAGGATTTAGTGCTAGAGCATAAATATACAGTGCCCTTGGAGATGTTGCAGGCTGTGCTGCCTAGCATCCAGCTCTTGTTCTAGAGGAGGAATGACCTCCTATAGATCCAGTATAATACCTGCCATCTCGCTATGGATGTCCCTGACACCCTTAGGCATTCTAGGTGTTGGTAGACACATAACAAGATAGGTATGCATCAGGTAGTTCTGAAGGTGACCTGATCAGCTTTCTAGTCTCTACAAGCTTTAAGGACTGGATCTCTATTGGATCCTGGGTCCTAGATGACAGACAGGCACATATAGCTCTTCTTATTTTTTTGCCAAAAAATAAACACCAAGTGACATCTGAAACACTCCCATATAGCCAAGATAGATATCCACATGGGGATTAGATCTTCCCTAAAAACTATAGGGGACTCATGCTTTTTTGGAGCTCGGACAGCCTACAGAATCCCAAAGGACACAAGAAGCCCATATTTAGGCAACTTGTTTGAACATCTACCTATGATTTAGGCAACTTGTTTGAACATCTACAATGATTGTGTCAACTGGAACAAGAGCAGAACGAGTTTACATCTGTATTACAGATCTCCAATCAGTCTGCAAGCAAGCAGTTTTAATGTTGACTTTTTCATTTCCCAGGTAACAGGTATTCTTCTCAGATTTAGATGGAGAAGGTGAGACAGAATTTTAATCATTAATGTTTAGAAAAATGTTATGGTGTTTTCACATATTACATTGTCAATGAGGTAACTCTTAGCCTTGTGCCCCAAAATATAATTATCTCTTTTATATCCTATTTGGAGACTAACAACAATTCTCATAGTTATCCTACATTATTGTTCTGATTCATAGCAATGAAATGTTCTAGCTCTACTCTAAAAAAAAAATTAAGGAACAAAGAAAAATTTTAAAATTAAATGAATGCTGGTAAAATTTTATCTCCTGGACAGATTTTTTGTGTTTTGGGTTGGGTTGGGTTTGGGTTTTTTTTTTTCATTTATATTGATACTTACACTTTCCCCTATTAGGAAAGGCTGATTAAGTTGGGACTGTTCAGCCTTGAGAAGAGAAGACTAAGGGGGGACCTATTTAAAGTCTACAATTATCTTAAGCAGGGGATGCAGGGGGAATTGGCCAGCCCCTTTTCAGTGGTCTGTGGAGACAGGACAAGGGGCAATGGCTGCAAGTTGGAGCACAGGAAGTTCCGCACCAACATGCGGAAGAACTTTTACCCAGTGAGGGTGCCAGAGCCCTGGGACAGGCTGCCCAGGGAGGTGGTGGAGTCTCCTTCTCTGGAGATATTCAAGACCCGTCTGGAAGCCTCCCTGTGCAATATGAGCTAGGGAGCTGCTTTGGCAGGGGGTTGGACCCGATGATCTCTCGAGGTCCCTTCCAACCCCTACAATTCTATGATTCTATGATTTCCTCCACTATTGTTTCTGTTCAGTGAAACACTTCCAGGCATCTCCATGTTTCTTGTTAATGTATCTATGGTTTGGAGGTGGAAACAGAGGTGAAGACATCTCCAAGAAGTATTTTTACAAACTTTAAAAATAGCTGATCCAGTGACTTTAGGTAGAGTATTGGCATTACAGATTTTATTATGACTTCTTTTAGAAAATACACATTATATATATATCTGAACCAGTGGGTAAGGCAAAGAAGATCAACAAGAACTTCAATTGCTGTCTGTGCAGTAGCTACTCTTAGTAAGGAAAAAACACAATGGGTACAAGAGGCAGATCATGTGTGTGTCTTTATAGGGTCGTTATGAAGTTTTGAGTCTATTTCTAAGGACACATCACAAGAAAAGGATAGTGATTGTATAACAATACAAAACTCCACCCAAAACCCGAACACAGGCTGGAACTGCAAATCAGGCATTTTCTCCTAGCATCTTCAGATCATGTGTAAAAACCAACAATTATGTGAAGTGACATATTTTAAATCAGCATCACCAAAACAAAGGGAAAATATAGCTTGGATATATCAATGATAAGAACTAAATAGAAGTCAAGCATTGTGATGCAAAGATAAATAGCAACAATTTAATGGACTAAAGCAGATAAAAGATGAAGGTTTTTATAAAAACTGAGAAGCTTAACATTACCTTTTTCAGCATTAATATTTGGTAAAGACATACATGGAATCTGATACTAAGCTGAATGGAAAGATTTAAAGGAAATGTGAATGAATGGCTGGAAATTGTATCCAATTAAGGTGTCCTGACCTGTCTGCAAGAACAGAGATGGTGTTTACAAAGTGCAGTTCAGAGCGCAATGGATGTGACACCTAACACAGCATGAGACAAATATAATGGCATCTGAGTAAGAAATGTACTGTAATCTTGATTGAGACTAATTAATGCAGAATTTTAATAGGAACTTTAGAAGCTGACAGCACTGGAGTACAGCCACTCTGTCAGAAAGGTGTCCCCTCTGTGTTCATACGACTGTGGCACATTTGTGTGTGTGTTTCTTTGCACATACTTGTGCATGCATGTGCATATCTTTGATTAAAACTGTGCCTGATAATACGCTAAATCCTCTCACTCAAAACTGCTTAAAGCTGGCACCTCTCCAGACCAAGCCCAACCTGAATCCTTGCTCTAAACTACTGTAACTGCAGTGAGGCAGATGCAGTTTGCTGGATAGTTGTTACAGCTCAAGTCAGGTATTGGGTTTGTCATCATTGTGGCTGCTAATAGAAGGCCTTATCATATAGGACTAAGGAAAATAAAAGCAGCACAGGAAACACTGGCTCAGGTCGAAGAGACAGTCAGTTTAGCGTGGTGATACAGACAAAGCAGCAGGTCCTGCCCTTCATCAGAACTAATTATTTCAGACACAGAGACAGGCTGATTAGTTTATACAGCTTCCTGGCCTAAAGGTAGTGCTGGCATCTCTGCATCATATTCCACTGCATGAAGAAGATGTTGCCTCTAGTGACTCTATTCAAGGTAAACTAGCTCAAGCAAGGGCATTCACACCAGAAAATAACAAGAACTCTCATAAAGAGATTAAGTTTACAGTCAGAAAATGTGGATGGATAAAACCAGTGTCTGTATTTGTGGTGCTGCATTCCATTGCCATCACATCACATTGACCAGGACCACTTGAGCTTCAGTTCACCACTAGCAGCTCTGGGAGTCAGGAGGCAGCACCTGAACACATCTATGCTATAGTAGCTGGGACTGTGGCATAGACAGCTTACTTGACTTCAAATTTGAGAGCTGACAGCTGGGCACTTAAAGTCTCTAGAGAGCTCCAGGCAGCAGGGGGCTGTAGCGTTTACCCAACTTCTTGGGTGCATTCTCAGTTTGTAAAGAAATCCAAGCTGCTACCCACCTCTAGTAGTACCTGACCTAAGTAGCCCAGGACTTCTGTGTATGCATACTTTAGTGAATCATGGCTTGCAGGACTTGGGTCATAAACCTGAAATACACTCCAAACCGAAAATATTACAAGACAAATCTCTTTGAGGAATTAGCACCCTTCAAGAAATATCTAAACCAAACTGTGAATTCTTCTGGACATTAATAAACTATTCTTTTCTTCTCTACTGAGACAGACATAGTTTCCTGAAGAAAATCACCCCCCATCTGTCTTTAACTATTAACTGATATACTGGATCTGACAGTAGATGGAATTTGTGCCTAGGAGAAGTGCTGACCCTTTCCTGAGAAAAGAATAAATCTTGTGTTTACCAAGCAGACTCTCTATATAAATAGAAAAGTGGTCAGTAAAAAGGAGGTGGTCTCCTGGGAAGATAAAGAGATGGTTGTGTTCCTGACAGGAGGAATACAGTTCAGAGAACAGTACTTTCATTTATTTCACTTATAAAAAAGAGGAAGTATTATCGTGGGAAGCTGTTTTCTGAAGTGATGTCTGCCTGCATTGGCCCAATCCATCTGGAAATAAAATTTCAAAAATAGACAATGTTCCAGATGATGATCATTTGCGTTGTAAAACTTGTCCCCACACACTTTCAGAACAAGTAGGACCTAATTGACTTCTCATGATGAAGTACACTTATTCATGGTGATTTCTACAGGCTTACTCTTTATATTCACCAGTTGTCATGTTGATTTCCCTGTAGGATTAGAGCTGATGGAGGCTCAATACTGAATATTGAACAGCCCAGAGATGAAATGGTTCTGGCTTCTTGTGGTTCTACTTCCTCTGCTTTGTCTAAGGTTTTCAAGACCAGCAAAAAATGCCTGGAAGCCCTCAGCCTCTTGGACACAGAGATTACCATTGCGCAGAATTTAACTTAAACCAGATGGGGTTGTACAAACAGCATTCTCAGTGGCAAAAGAGTTTAGATAAGCTCAAAACCTTGTCCAGTAGCGTTCAAATTTACTTTAGGTTTGACTGAAGAGTACTGCACTGGAGTCAACCTATTGATAATCATTCTTTTGAGCTTTTATTTATAAGAAGAAACAAATGAAATTTTCCCATTCTGAGGTATAGTTATAATTCTCTCACACATCTCAGATTGATTTTCAGTTAATTATCTAAACATAATTCCTACTCGGCTAATACACACTTCATTTTGTCCTTTTTTACCTGTATTCCAGCAGCATAACGTGAAGGTAAATTTGCTCTCAGCTTCACTCTATGGAAATTAGTGAAATGAGACTAAGAATAATTTTGATTTTCAATCTATTTTCTGTGTGAATATACTACTCAATATTAAAATTTGGTATTATCAATTACAATTATCCAGCTCAAGGGAATTTCAGCAACTTGCAGCAAATATGAATGCAATGCAATTACTCAACTAAAACAGTAAATTGAAACTTGTTTACAAGAGGATGCTGCATTAGCAAGCTTATCTAAGGAAATTATATTAATAGAATTTTAGGTGATTTTTTTGTGACTTTTTTGTGACGTGCTTTTCTGGAACATCTCTTTCAAGAATATGAATGTTGCTTGACTAGTATTAATTGAACAAAGCTAAGGGGTTTTTTTACATGACATGTAGTATGACTGACAAACAAAGTTGTGTTCTTTACTGATAACTGAGAAATATAAAGCTCAGTAAGAATTAGATATGGCAAGTCTGAATATTGAATCAGCAATTTTCTCTTCTACATTTTTCACATTTCGTCTTCTTCATTACACTAGACTTTCAAGTGAAACTCCCACTGGTTTCATTAGGAGTATTTCAGTGTAGGTGCTGTAAAGAGTAAAGATAATTTTAGAAATTAACTGTCTTCACATTGGGTACAGTCCACTGAAACCTAATGTTATCCTAAACTATTTAATAAATTCATCCTGTTTCTTAGGGTCCCCTTGATTTCTATTTGCTTTCCATGCCATGCAGTCTAATTACTGAGATACTGAAACAGTTCAGCAGCTTTCTTTAGCAAACTCTGATTCTTCCTCCTAAAATCCCCAATATAGCAAACCTGTGTGTGGTGCAACTCATCTGAGTTCTGGTCATAATTTGCTTTTTCTGGGCTTTATTATTTCCAGAGGAAATGTGGCTCTGAACTTCACCATTCCTGATGACATTTACAATTAGCTGATCGCCAGAATGTTCAGGGTTGACCTTTTGGTGCCAAAGGGCTAGGTAGACACAAGCATCTCACTATAGCCCAAAGAGGAAGGGCAAAATTTGGAGTTACGTGGAATGAATTACCCAGAAAGGGTCAGAAGTGTGGTCTGAAGTTTAGGATTGTGTATTTCAATCTCTGTTTAATTTGACTTTCTTTCTATCTAATGCTATATGTGAGTCTATGAGGAGAAGCTAAAACTGGCTTCATTCCAGCCTTGTGATGTATATGAAACCAGACAAGGGCACCATGGCTTCACTATAGAAGTTATACTGAAGAAATCATCCCAACTGTTTCTCAAACAAGAAGGAAAGCAGCAGAACTGTTCCCCTGTTCTGTTCCTTGAAGAGTGTGGAAGCCTCTATCAGGCAGAAGCCTGGAGATCCAAACAAAAGAGTTTCTCTGTCAGCATTTTGTTGCCTTTTTTTCACACAACAAAACAGAGCACAGGTTAGAGAGGAGAGGAAAAGTACGGGACTAATAGGAAGCTAAATTAGACATGACAGATAGGGTATGCACTAGATGTGAATGCACAGACCTTATTCCCACTTGATTCCCTGTAAATATTTTGTCTGAATTGTTTTAGAAACACTGATATTTCCCAGAGCCTCTTATACTATATTGAGCCAGCCTTAAGAAGGTCTGCATAAAATAAAAAAAGTTAAAATAGGTAAAGCTTCCTTTTTGTGGTTTCTATTTAAAATATTTGGTGTCGTGCGATAAGACTGACAAATATTTTTGTAAATATCTTAGGTTTCACATGGCCCTCAAGGGGATCAAGTAAATGAAGACAGTTTAATTGCCATGTCCTATAAATGGGTAGCAAACAGATGGAGAATGTTAGTTTCCAGGATCACTGGTGGAGGTACATCTTTCCAGGGGGAATTAATCAGATTTTCCTGACACAGTTCAGTTTGTTACAGATTTGTAACACTCATGAATGCTGGGGTTTGCAGCAGCTAGAGATGACTGAATGACCACTGTCACCTAAGGATATTCCCTACTTTCCTCCCTTTGCATGGGCAACTTCCACCGTGACATCGAATAATTATACCTGATTCTTCTGATGACTACTACAGTTATACCAAGGAGAGTTTACAGTCAGTGTTCTTAACTAACAACTCTTGTTGGTCCCTTTGTCAGATAATTGATAGCTGAAACCTTTCTTTGAGGTTCAGTCCTATAATGGTACTTTGATATTATAAGAATCATTATCCATTTAATCTTTTTGCCAAACCTCCACTTTTCCAAGCTTTTCTTTGCAACATTCTTAACATGTTATTTATTCACCTTTTCCCTGGCTTCTACTATTGTTCATGATACAAATAAAGTCTGTTGCAATGCAAATCCTTGCAGGGCTTCATCCTGGAAAGACTATTTATAGAAGATCTCCTTTCATCCTCAGGTGACTTTAGTAAACATCAATGGATATATGAGGAAGGGTATGGATTAGCCACATGTAGGTAAGGCATCACCCTCTCCCTTGTCATAAGCTAACAGGCATTGCCTGTTAGGGATGGTAAACGCATTCCTCTAGTGACTAGGAGAACAGCTGAACGATCATAGAGTTATAGAATGTGTAAGGTTGGAAGGGATCTTCAAAGGTCATCTAGTCCAAACTACCTGCAGTAAACACGGAAATCTTCACTAGATCAGGTTGCTCAGAGCCTCATCAAGCCTGACCTTGAATATCTCCAGGGATGGGACCTCCGCTGGGCAATCTGTGCCAGTCATCTACCTGGGCAACCTGTGCCATTCGTCACTGGTTTCCCCTTGGGTGATGAGCCATTAACTGCAGTTCTTTCAGTGTGACCATCCAGCCAATTCCTCATCTTCTGAGTGGTCCATCTGTAGTATCCATGTGTCTCCATTTTAGAGACAAGGATATTGTATAGTACAGTGTCAAATACTCATCAAAATTTGATTCTCAAAAGGACTTCTGTACCCAGATTATATTTAGTAGGTAGTTCACATATCTAAAATATTTTAAGTACTAACAAAATTACGTGCATAATAGTTCAGATGAAATAATACAGTAAACAGATCAGGCCTGTAAGAGCTTTAAAGGAAGGCCATGACTATTAGATTTGCTGTACAAAATAATTTCTGGATATTAAGTAATATAGGAGGGTGTTTTATTACATCACATGCATGTAGGTCCTTCACTTGCCCCTTCCAGTATTCAGCATCCACAGAGTTATCCATGATAATCTTAGTACTAAAATGTTATCCATCATTTCCTCTGGACCGGTAAGGAGAAGATTTCTCCTCCGGCATCCTAGCTGAACTACAGCAGGGCACAAGAATTCCTTAACTCATTGACAACATAAACACACTAAGCCTGTCAAGGTTTATTTATTGCTGATTATTATTCTGTGTTCTCCTCTCCTTTCACCTCACATGCCGTTCATTTCTGGTTTCCATGGAGATGCTATGCAGCATCAGCCTAACTTTAGATTAGCCTTGTAACCTTGCATACTTTAAAATTCTTTATGTTTTTTAGCAACTCGGCTGAATATCTAGACAAGAAGGGAGGGGTGGAGACATTGCCCTCTATGTTAAGAAATGGATAGAGTGTGAAGAGATATCCCTAAAGAATAGTCATGAGCAGGTTGAAAGCTTATGGGTAAGAATTAGAGATCATGACAACAAGGGGAGACCTGTGATTGGGGTCTACTACAGGCTGCCTGATCAAGGGGAGCCTATTGATGAAGCCTTCTTGCTCCAGCATCAGGAGGAATTGAGCTCCAAGAATCTCATCCTGCTGGGGGATTTCAGCCACCCTGAAAACTGTTAGAAAAGTAGCATGGCAAGCTGTAGGCAATCAAAGAGACTCCTGGAGTGCCTAGAGGACAATTTCCTGAGACAGGAAATAGATAGCCCTACTCAAGGTAAAGCAATATTGGACCTGATGATCATCAATGCGAGTGAGCTCATCAGGGATGTCAAGATCAGAGGCAGCCTGGGCTGCAGTGATTATGCACTGGTGCAGTTCACTGTCCTAAGGCATATGAACCAAATGAGAAGTGTAGTCAGGACCCTGAATTTCAGGAAAGCCAACTTCCAGCTCTTCAAGGAGCTAATCAATAGGACCCCCTGGGAAACAGTCCTCAAAGAAAAAAGGGCGGTACAGAGATGGGCAGATCTTTAAAGATGCTTTCAACAAGGGTCCGTACTGGAACCAGCGCTGTTTAATACCTATAAATTGTACTAACAGTGAGATTGAGTGCACCCTCAGCAAGTTGATAAAGACATTAAAGAGTGGACCTTTCATCTTAAAGCAGGTCTATACAGTTGGTCAGAGAAATCACATCTTGGACTTGACTGACTATACTCACCATATCTCCACCAAGTGTAAGGAAAAGCTCCCATAAAATCCCCTCACAGATTCTATTGTGTAATTCTTTTCTCTATAGCCAGTCAAAAGATAATGAGATACTATTTTGTATAAGGATTGTGGTTTCAAGAACACTCTATTTTCAGTTCTTGAAAATAGAGAATTTCCCTACCAGCTGCAGGTGGGGGTAACCTTGGACCTTTTTGGCAACCTGGGTCAAAAGCAGTTTTTAGAAGGGTTTCCTGACTTGGTTTCATGATATTAGAAGTTTAAAAGAAGTAATAATAATAAGCAATAAATTAGTTGCTTAAAGGTACATGGTAAGACTGAGGCAGAACAGAGATCTAATTTCAGGCTCCTGGAGCATATAGATGTCCTACAATTGCTTTGTCCTCTTACTGCGCTTTTCCCTTCTTCCGGTGACAGCAACATCAGTTCTGTACACAGGGAAAGCTTTGCTTGACACATGTACATTTTACTGTCTCCTACTGACCTGGAGCCTCATTAAGAGGAGGAAAAAAATTGTGAAAATACTGAGTTCAACTGAAAGCTCACAGAAGTCAATGAAAGTCTTTCCTTGCATTTCAGTGAGCTATGGATCAAGTCCACAATGCTCAAGCAATTAAATACTTTGACATCACATTAGATAGTCAATGGTCCATGATGCCACATGTGGAAGTTCTCTTAATGTTGCAGAATTAATTTATTCCATGATGACAGTCAAATATTTTTTATAACCAGAGACTCAAGGATCCATGACATTTTAATGCTTCAGTCTTATGTGCTTTTTCTGAGCTGATTTGTATTTTCTATGTTATAACCTACACTTCTTATACTTCCCATTTAACAGAAAATATGGTATTAATACTGGCTGGTAGAAATGTTTAAGGGAAAAAATAACCCATGAAAATATTAATGAAAGTAAAAAGAATAAAAATATATTTGTCAAGTTATTCAAAACGCTCTTATTTTAAGGTAATTATGCTATGTTAAGCAAATAACTGACTTAGAAAAGTACCTAATTACATTTGCTGATTATAAATTTAAATCCAGAGAAGCTGTCATTATAATATTACTGCATAATGTCATTATTATTATTTCAAGGCTTGAGAAAAAAAAAAATCTCCACAGAACTTGAAGTGTGAGGAAATAATCCATTGACTTCCCTGAGTTTTCAAACAAACCCTACCGCTACAGGTTGTGAGGCAAGATCCTCTGGGATGCATAGTACAGGCTAAAAATAGATAATTTATTAAAAGAATCTGCTTAAAAACTTGGTGGAAAAGCAGGATGCTATTTAAAAAGGTGGTTAGCTTTAAAGTATTTCCAGTCTGGAAGGTTCATTGCCTGAAGATCTCATATATGATGTACAGACCTGGCATACTAGGGTAAGAAACTACTATTTTAAGCCTGTGAGGACTGTTATCAAAATATTTCCAGTCCTTAACTGGCTTTCAGAATTTTAACCTTGCAATGATTTTTCTAACTAAAAAGAAAAATATTAAGTTTTAACATTCAGTTCTGCTTTGAGTATTTTTTCCTTTTTAAAATGTTTCCTTTTGATATATTAAATTCTCCAAAGTAGCCACAAGCCATTATTAGGAAAGATGCCATTTTCCCCTGCCTTCTTCCTTCACCTTTACAAGAAACTCTTCACAGATTAATTATCCACCCATCAATCTGTTTCCAGTGCACTTTACTGAATCTGGGTTTAGTGGTTATTTTTCTCTCCTTTTTTAAAAGAAGTTTCTTCTTAATTTGGAAGCTGCTGCTGCCACAAGCCATTCTTTCACTCAGCTGCACTTCCCAGGTCTGAAATTCATCCTGGCATCTGTTCCCTGGAACCAGAGCAGATGGAAGAGTCGAGGAGAGAGTACTTGTGCCAGCATAAGGTAGCTTTATCGTTCTGTGGCAAATATTCTCCAAGAGTAAAATTCAACCTGTCAGAAAACCTATAGTAATTAAGGGAAGTGTTTTAAAAGTATATACAGTGGTATATATGTCTTGTGGGAGAAAATAAAGAAGTTGTTATTAGCTAAACCACAAAGTAGAGCTATATTTTGAAATTTATGGCACTTTAGACTCACTGTCCTGCAACTATTCTATAAATGGTCAGATGTTAACCTTAAGTTTGTTGCAGATACCCTTATGTGGCTCCTGAGTAAGGGGGAATAGATTTCCTATACACATTTTCAGGAAAATCAAAGTAGTTTTCCTGTAGGCAGTTGTCATGTATATTCAAGAATGTAAGGACAACACAGTGCAAACATACACATGGACACAGTTCACCATGTAAGATGGAAATAAAAGAAATACATTATTTTATCTGATGCCTTGCTTCTTCTTGCAAAGCAAACCAGTGATCCTGAGAAAACCCAGAGAAACATGGATCTTCTCTGCACCAGATACTTAGGAGGTGAATTGTGTCTTCTAATCCATGATATCTTCTGAAGGTTCCTTTGGAATAAGCAAGCCCCATACCACTAAAAACTGGTTCTGTGCTTTTTAAATTCATTAAATCTGTGCTGCTTAAGAGACCAAGCAAAATTCATTACTCATGGACAGAGGCCTGGCTGCTGGTTGCTGAGATGTACAGAACGAGGGACATCAGTTTTGCATGGAGGTACTGATAGAGGAATAGTAGCTTTAACTATATATTATTACCTTTCTGCTGTTTCTTTTCCTATGTTTCTTTTAGGTGGAATACAGCACTGGCCTTCACATGGAGACCAATACTGAATCCTGGGAGTAAAAGGCTTGATGAGAGGGACCTCTAATTGATAAGGGCATTCCCACTTAAAACTCTCTCAAGACTACATTTCTTTTAACTGTTCTTGTTACAGTTGTGCACACAGAAAAACAATATTTTCACATCATGCACACTACAGCATAAGAAAACATCAACAAACATCTCCTATACAGCACACCACCTCCACTTCATGACTGAGCCATTGACAACAGCATTCAAGTCAAGAATCAATTCCCTCCATTATGTATTCCATGTATTTCTTGACTTCTTAACACTTGGATTTACAGCTTTCACTGATCTGTTGTATTCTTGTTGCAGAGTGAAATAAGTGTATATACCAACTTTTTCTTGACTAAATACTCTTCTGTTTCACTTGACTGTTGGTTACCGCTTAAACCATAGCATCCTCTAAAGGAAGAAGTGCTAATCTGAACAGTATGTGTTGCACTCCATCTTAAAGAGGTCAAGATAACAGTACAACACTTGAGAAACACTTGTTGATATTCTTTTAAGACCACCCTTCCTCTTGTGCTTCTTGGAAGTCATCTGAAATTTTTAAAAGTAATATGAATGGTCATATTTGATCAGGAAAAGCCATGTGGCTAGGAGTGTTCTGGGGAAGAGAAAAGGAAAATGTTGTTTATATTATCAAAGAAATAAAACCCATGCCAGTTCAATTAACAGGATTTTGTTATTAAACTAATAACTTATTCAGAGATTCTTTGCACTCATAGAGGAACAATTAGACAAGGATTCCAGATAATGTGCTCTAGTTTAGTTGTGTTGATGTGCTTTAGGAGTTTAGAAAAATCATCAGCATTTAGGTGTAGAGAAAAGAAGATTAAAAAGTTTGCTAGTAGCACTAGGATTTTCATATTTCTTGTGAGCATCCGAGAGAAACGTAATGAATCTGTTCCCACCACATTGAGATAATCACAGGTCATTCTCTGCCTGGATTTGTCCAACTGCCTGTGTTTATTCAGGCTGACAAAATGTATTACCTTGTATTCATCCTTATTGAAAAGTGACAGATATAAGTAGATTTAAGAATACAAGGTGTTTCCCTTACATTATCGGAATAATGAGAGATTATTCAGTCCACTAAATTTCATAACCTTTAGTACTCTAAAGCAAAGGATGTTATTTTATTATTTTCTAAATGACACATAATTTTTGCTTAAGAACTTCATCCAATAAATTATTAAAAAAACATATTCCTCCATTTCTCATCTAATAAGAGGATACTATTCCCATGCCATCTTCCACTTACCTATCTACTTGTTCAGTTATCCTTAGAAAGGTGAAAATAGGCCTTTTGCTGACATCTACCTAAAGAAGGGTGAAAGTAGCTGCCCACGTGAGATCACATGGAGGAAAAATCTTCAGTGATATGAAGAGAGAACATACGAGACGTACTCTCCATGACTGCCTTCATGCTTCTAGTCCATTGCAGTACAGTATGATAAGGCATCGAGATTTACCGAAGACAAGTCGTCACAGACAAACCTGATCACCTTATAGAAGAGAGTGACATCTTCTGGTGACATAGGGAGAACAGTGGCCATCGTTTACCTGGATTTCAGCAAAACATTGTACGCTCTCTTTCACATCCTCCTCCTAGACAAACTGGCAAGACACAGACTGGCTGGATGCTCTGTGAGATGGGTAGGAAGCGGCCTAGCAGCGGCAGCCAGTCACAAGCAGGGTGCCCCAGGGATCAATACTGGGACCCATGCTGTTAAGTATCTTCACAAATGAAACGAAGGACAGGATTGAAAACAACCTCACCAAGTTTGCTACTGACACCAGACTGGGTGGAAAGGTGGACACATCAGAATGGAGAGCCATCTTAAAGAGAAACCTGGACTGGCTGGAAGAATGGATTACCAAAAACAGTATGAAGTTTAACAATGACAAGTGCAAAGTCCTGCACCTGACATGACACAATCAAAGAGCCCAGTACAGTGTGGGATCTGTGTGGGTTGGGAACAGCCTTCCTGAAAGGGACCTGGGGGTCCTGGTGGACAACAAGCTGAATGAGTCAGCAGTGCATTAGCACAGCAATGAAGGCAAATTGGATTCTGGGCAGTATCCACAGGGATGTTATTCACAGAGGTGGAGATGTGATCATCCCACTCTACTCAGCACTTGTCAGGCTGCATCTGGAGTACTGTGTCCAGTTCTTGTCTCCACATATCAATAAGATGTTGATAGACTGGAGAGGGTACAAAGGTTGGCCATGAAGACGGTCAAAGAACATGGAGAACTTGCCCTGGGAGGAAAGATTGAAGGAGTTAGGTCATTTCACCGTAGTGAAAAGAAGGCTCAGAGGGTCCTCATCATAGTATTCGAGTGCTTAAAGGGCAGCTACATAGATGATAGAGGCTGTCTCTTCCCAAGAAGCCACATAGAGAAGAAAAGGGGCAACGGATATAAGTTGCACTGAGAGAAGTTTCATCTCAAGATAAGAATTTGATGTTCTAAATTGAAAACAACTGATAAATGGAACAACCTCCCCAGGGACATGGTAGAGTCCCCATCACTGGAGGTTTTCAAGATGTGACTATAATGGATGCTATATAATCACACCTAGGCTCCCTTTCCCATGAAATGTTGGATCAAATGATCTCTCAAGGTTCCTTGAAAGCTAGGCTGCTCTATGATTCTAAGATATGGCTTTGTCTCAATCCCTTGCAGTGGTGTTTTGAAACAAAACTTCTGACCTACTGCTGTAGAATATGTGCATACCCAGTTGGGAAGTCACATGTCAGCTGATACTCAGTGGCAATATACTACAACTGGAACTTATCTGAAGATTGTGTGGCTGTAGAAGAGATCCAGAAATGCTTAATGAATTTTTGCCAGGCCTCCTTCTAAAAAAACAAACCTGCGCCAGTTTACCAGAGTCATTTCATTCAGTAGAAATAAAGACTTCAATGAAATTTCTGAAGATGGGTTAAAACATTTGGCCAAGTAAAAGGAGAAAGATCAAATTCCCCAATTCATCCCACAACTGAATGAGCTCTACAGTGCTGATACTAATAGAAAGCAAACAGAAATAAATGAGAAACAAATTAAGTAGTTGGAAAAGGATCCTTATAGTCATTTTCACACCTGATTTTAATGTAGGCAAGAATCCCATCTGTGTGAGGAGCAGCTGAGTGATTCCCAGTAGGCATAGGCATGGACAGGCGAGGAACTCAATCTGTGTTTTGTGTTACAGATGGCTTCTGCAATTTTTACTATCTGGAGTATCATATTGTCCTATGTCCCTGAGTCTCCAGGGTCCCAAACCTGTCTTTTTTTTTTTTTTTATTTAACAGACAATATTTTCCCCTCCATTTAACCAATGGAATACGGTCTTGAACCAGGAGCTCTGTGAAGTTGAATTAATTTGTGTCTGTAGAGGACTCTGAAGCACTGTGGGGAGACATGTCTGCAAAGTATTTTTGCTGTTACAGTCAAACTCTCAACAGAGTGATATAAAAAGAACATTAAGTGTGAATAAATCTGCAGTTTGTGAATGATGCAGACATTTACTGACTGTGACAAGCAAGCATTGGGATCTGCCTCATCCACTCAGCTCCAGAAACAGCCTCTCAGTACTAATTACAGCTTTTCTCCTTGGCAAGCAGGTGTGCTGCACCCCTCCTAAAATTTGGGAAAGATGGTGGCAGTTTATTGCTTTGATCATAAAAGTGTTGCTGCATTGGATTTCACAACGTAATGACACATTGTGAAATGATTAAATGAAAATTAGTATGTTTGCTTCTCCTACTCCATTTTGTGCTCTGAATAAATACCATTTCCCAGTTTGCCCTTTTCCCTGGATCACCTTTTTACTCAAGACTTGAAGGAAACTGCTGCAAGGTTTTATTGGTTTTACTGGGCTTTGGTCTAGCTTTCTAGCACCAGGACAGGCAAAGCATAAGCTGTAGTGCCCAGCATCTGCTTCCAGAGGTAGGTCAGGATTTAGGTCCATGCTTGGCTTTTCTTCACAAAAGAAGAATGAGACAAGATGCTGAAAGAGAGAAATCTGATAGAGATTGGTAATTGTGAGCAAGACCAAAGACACTAGTACCTCACTGACAATGACACTTCAGCCACTGGGGAAGTAGAATGCTTCAGGATATTCATCCCAGAACGCTTTTGCTCATAAAGAGACTGGTATAAGGCATTTAATTACCCTGATCAACCTCATGACCCCTATGCAGTGGGACATCATCGAGCAGTGGGGTTACATGGCTGCACTCTGTAAATATGGGAGTCTGTAAATACATGGCTCAACCAGCAAGGAGGGGGTAAGTATGCAGGAACCCACATGTCCACTGCCTTTTTGTGACCATAAGGTTCCTTACTAATTCTCTTTGGCACCAGTGACTGTAATTCCATAGTCCCTAAGCGCTTTTTATAAGGGTATCAGAGAGATGACCACACGTGACATGCTTTCGCCAGTTCCATATAAAATAACTGAGAAAAGCAACTTTATTGTCATTTGGATCAAATTCCCTACGTAGATGCCAGCACTGAAACTCGTTTAGGGTTATATGAATCTGTGAACACTCCTACCTTTACTTAACAGCAGAAACTAGTCTAAGCTGCTCCCTTTAACAGAATCTGTGTTACTCCCCTTACCAGAGGGTTCTCTGTGGCTGGACATTTCCTACAACACAATAAGGTAGCAAATATAAGGTTGGTGTTCACAGATTTTTTAAGTGGGCTAGAATCTGCCACTGAACTAATGACTCATTTTCTCTAGCTGCAGAACATAGACAGGAACAGCAGGTGTTTATTTTTTTTTTTCCTCCTGCTGCTGTATCATTTAGGAAGAAATATGTGTTGAAAGAATGAGAAAATAATGAAAGATAAATTCTTTGGACATGACACAGCTAACTTGTGATAAGCTGATGAAGAGCAACGGAAGCATTGAAACTTTTGGAGCAAACAAAGTTTAGACAGCAGTTAAAAAGAGAGAAATCATTGCTTTCACACTCTTTAACTAAGTAAGTATCATCACCTACCCCCCTTCCAAAACAAATCTGCTGTTTGCTATGCAACTGAGAAAGAACCACAGAAATCCTAGATGAAAGGGGATAAAAGATTAAGTGACTCATGCCAGATCACTCATGAAATCTGGCAGAGATTTTGCGGGGTTCCCAAATTCTGTCCACATCAGTGTTATATATCCAAGCAGGGTGCTACAAAGATCTGTTTGGAAATGTTCTGGAAAAGATAGTTTTCATTGAAAAATGACCATTTGATGCAACTTTTCTTATGAATACAAGAGTTTTGCTGAAACTTTGGCTAGAAGAGATTCTCCAGATCCAAGATGGGAATTCTAGTCAAAAGTGGAGTGCAAAACAGCTACCCAGTGTCTTGGACTCTCACACTGCCTTAAGATACACGAAAACCAGACCAAATCCCTAATTCAATTAATATTCCATTACTTACTGTAAGAGGAGAGCCTATGACAGCCTAGAGGGTAAGATACAATGTATGAGTGCAGATTATCCTATCACAGGTTCTTGCACTTACCCACTGGCTAGAGACTGTCCTGAAGGGCTCTCGCTGTAGTTGCTGTAGCTGAGCAGGTAGCTGGATTTTTATGATTTTCGTTTAATGTTGCTCTTTAAATAGGAAAAACCCCACCCATATTGTATCTTGAGATACCACAAAACTTCCTTATTTTCGACTTTAAAATATATTCCCCAGGCAGAGATGACTGTACGCTACATGTCTTCCCCAGGTTTAGAGTTTATTATATGCTTACAGTCTCACGAAGGAAGGTGGATCAGGCACAGTAAAAACACGTGTGTTTTTACAAGCTCAGTGTTCTGCATCTTACAAACAAACCCTGACAACACACAGGAAAATGTCTTTGCTTCACATGCTCTGGGCACCTCATTTTGCAGATGTACTTGCTGTGTGCGGCTTGTGACTACTTAGCCCTCACAAATGGGGCCTGTGCATCTTCAGTGCTCCTGCAGAAAGCTTGGGAGGGCTGAGAGCCAGGATGAATTTCCCTTCTTCTTAAACACGCTTCTTGGTCATGGTGGCTTATACTGTTTCCAATCTCTAGATGGTGATTTCTTTTCCTAGGTGGAAAAACTTCAGTGCTTAAATCAACAGATGTGTTGGTTCTTGATGTTGTGGTTGCCGTTACCTTTTGTTTATGAGCTGGGATGCCAAAGTTCCAACCTCATTTCTCTCATGCATTTTCCGCATCATTAACTGTTTAAATTTCCTGTGCTTAGATGCCTGTTATTTCTCACTATCAATTCCCTCCAACGTGGCTGTGTTAAAACACAGAAACTGTTATACAATCAGAATAGGAAAAAGACCAGATGGCATCAATAACTGCTGATATACCCCCATGATTATGCTCCAGCATGTGGCTGATAGGCAGGGTAAGTGCTAGCCACTGGGATTCTGTTTGTGTCATCGTTTGTTGAGTTTGTTTTTTAATCAACCATATGCTCCCAAGGAAACCTTGAAAGCATGAGAACATTTCACAGGGTCCCACAAAATACATCTGCAATGCACCTTAGAAATGGAAAGATTTTTAAAGCATAAACCTTTTTTCTTTGTAAAGAGGAAATATGTCCTATGAAAAGAAACTGAACTCGTTTCTCTCCTGCGTTTCTATTCCTGCTTCTTCCCTAACTATTTTCTAACGAAGAACAGTCAGTCCACCTATTTATTGGTCTTTCAGCTACACAGTCTCTAAAGCTCTGGTTATGATATGTGTTTCTTTTATCCAAACACCAGAATTATCTATATGACCAAACAGTAGTTTGAGTTACTTTCCCTGTTCAGTATTCCAAGACACCTAAGCTCTTAGATGTTTATGAAAGCAATGCAGGATGCAGACTCTCACACACTGACTCTCTGTGCAGTCAATGAAGAGCAGCAGTTGCATCTCTGAAACCTGGGATCTGCAGTAAATGACTGAATAGGCTTAGTGATGCCTCTCCATCATTCATGCATTCAGCTTTCACCTGGCAGCCTTAGGTAGCACCTTGTTGGATTTGGCTTATGGTCTTGCCACTGTACATTGACATCATGTTCCTATTATAGTTTATAGAAAACAAGTCCACAGTCAATGAAGGTGAGTCATTTAACCAAACATAGGTGTCTACTTTAGGATGACATGTATCACACCCTATGCTTCATTGATTATCTAGAAACCCAAGGGCAGCTGATAAAGATGCTGATGCCACCTTACATTGTCCCATAGAGTAGCTTAAATAATGTGTTTTGCCTCACACCTTTGTTTTTTTACTTGTGAAAGAGAGATCATACAATATGCAAGGGGAGAAGGAGAGGGCCTTCCTTGTTTGCCTTGCATCCCCAAGTTCTGCTGAGAAACAGATTTGAGGTCCTGCTGGAAGGTGTTCAGCCCGATAATGAGATGGCTGATAGGAAGAAGGCAGCTGAGGTATTTAATGCCTTTTTTGCCTCAGTCTTTAGTAGTAAGACCAGTTGGTCTCCTGATACCCAGATCCCTGAGTGGAAAGTGGGCTGGAAGTGGACTGAAGACCTCATAATCCTTGGGGAATTGGTTAGTGACCTGCTCAGCCACTTAGATCTGCACAAGCCAATGAGTTGGTATGGGATACATCTGAGGGTATTAAGGGAGCTGTTGGAAGTGTGCCAAGCCACTTCCCCTTATTTACTAGCAGTCCTGGCTGATTGGGGTGGTTCCGCTTGACTGGAAGCTGGCACATGTGACACCCATCTACAAGAAGGACTGGAAGGAGGACCAGGGGAACTACAGGCCTGTCAGCCTGACCTCAGTGCTGGGGAAGGTGATGGAACAAATCATCTTGAGTACCATCATGCAACACATGCAGGACAACCAGGCGATCAGGCCCAGTCAGCATGGGTTTATAAAAGGCATGTCATCCTTGACCAGCCTGATCTCCTTTCTATGATAAGGTGGCCTGCTTAGTGGATTTGGGGAACGCTGTGGATATCGTCTACCTGGACTTCAGAAAAGCTTTCTCTACTGCTCTCCACAGCATCCTCCTGGAGAAACTAGCCACTCATGGATTAGATGGGTATACTCTTTGCTGGGTTAAAAACTGGCTGGATGTCCAGGTTGGACTCAATGATCTTAAAGGTGTCTTCCAACCTAAGGAATTCTATGATTTTATAATCATCCATGGAGTTTGAGAGAGATGAAAATCATGAGTTCATGCTTGCAGAGTGCTAAAGTTATATTAAATCCAAGAAGCTAAGCTTTAACAATACAGTTTTAACCCAAACAGAAGAAGACATACTGTTTACATATAGACAACCTCTGGTAGTGCTAGCAACCCTCCAGGGTCTCCAAATGGCTTCCAACATTAGTATTTTGTAAATAGGAATGTTAGGGCAGATATGTTGGAAATTCTTCCTAGATTAAATCAGAAGGTTAGTGACCGAGCTGGGATAGTAAATTTTTGGGTATAAGTCCTGTGACAATTGCTAATTCCCAGCTATAATGTGACTCTCCCTTCAACATCCTAGTTTCCTATTTTACTCCTGAGATAATAGAGCTTAATTTTATGTCTCATTTTCTGTGTCAGCTACTGAATGTCTAAGAAATGCCTTCCCATCTTCCAGGATGAAAAGAGCTAGATAAATATTATTAATTAGCATTGCAAGTCAGGTAATTTGTTCCAAAATTTTTGCAGTGTTCATGTATCTAGTGAGTCAGGGAGTTTCATAACTCATCAGTCTTCATCTGATGTTTTATGGCTTTCCTGTGTCAGAAGGGATAATTGATTAAGACTGTTAGAAGCATGGCTCAGTACAGAATTATTGCTATCATCTATATATTATACAAACATCTTAAAACAAATCCTGGCTATAGTATTTCATCAAGGCAACAGAGTACAATAAATCAGTGTCTGCAGTAACAGTTGAAATTTGTGGTATCAAGCCACCAATATTGTTCACTTATTCTCCCTGACAAAATTTTCAACAGCAGATAAATGTCTGTGTCCTTAAAGGTGGGGGGTAAGATACTGTAGCCATGAGATAATCTCTGAGGTGATAAAGTCAAATGACGAAACTTTTCATTATAGCCTTGTATATAAAAGATGACTGGACAGGATAATCCTTTTAGAAGAGTAACAGTACCCATGTAGATTTAATCTATTCAGTAACAGCTTGGTTTGTCCTTCTCCTCTCCAAAGTAATCATGAAAAATAAAGTCAGAAAGGTTAAACTGCACAACCACATACAACTGTCATGGAATAAAGAAAGGCAATCAGAATAGATTGTACCAACACATGAGGAGACAAAACAATAACAAAAACAACAATAAAAGAAAAAGACAAAGGGAAAGGTTAGTCTATTTCTTAGCTGGAAAGAAGAGCTAGTATCAAAAGAACAAGAAACTTACAGTAATCTTCATTCTTCAAAGTTAAATGAAATTGGAGTATTGCATCTGTTCTTTTCAAGTAGAGGATAAGAGTCCAATTCAGAATAAAAAAGAAAAGGGCGAGAAATATTTTGGCAAATTGGATGTATTCAACATAACAGTATATTCAACCCCCAGCAACAAGTGATGTCCCTCAAGGGTCCATATCGGGACCAATACTATTTAATACTTTCATCAATGTCAAGTGGGATCGAGTGCACACACAGCAGTTTGCCAACACCAGGCTCTGTTGTGTGGTTGATTCACTTGCGGGAAGAATGTAATCCAGAAGGACCTTCACAAGCTTGAGGAGTGGGACCATGTCAATCAACCTCATGAGGTTCAACAAAACCAAGTACCAGGGTATGAATGGATTGAGAACAGCACTGTGGAGAACAGCTTGAGATACTGGTGGTACAAAAACTTTACATGATCCAGCAGGGTGCACTCTTGGCTGAGAAAGCCCACTGTATCCTGGGCCGCATGAAAAGAAACGTGACCAGCAGGTCAAGTAAGGTGACTCTGCCCCTCTACTCTGCTCTGGTGAGACCTCACCTGGATTACTGCATCCAGCTCTGGGGTCCCCAGTACATGAAAGACATGGAGAGGTTGAAACAAGTCCAGAGGAGGTCACAAAGATGATCAGAGGGCTGGAGCAGCTCTTCTATGAGGACAGACTATAAGAGTTGGGCTTCCTCAGCCTGGAGAAGGTCCAGGGACACCTTATAACATCCTCCCAGTACCTGAAGAGGCCTACAGGAAAGATGGAGAGGGGCTGTTTACAAGGGCATGGAGTGATAAGATAAGGGGCACTGGGTTTAACCTAAGAGAGATTTAAATTAGATATTAGTAAGAAGCTCTTGACTGTCAGGGTGGTGAGGCCCTGGCACAGGATGCCCAGAGAAGCTGTGGCTGTCTTCTCCCTGGCAGTGTTCAAGGCCAGGCTGGATGGGGCTTTGGGTAACCTGGTCTAGTGGAGGGTGTCCTTGCCCATGGCAGGTGGTTGGAACTAGATGATTTCTGAGGTCCTTTCCAAACCAAACCATGCTGTGATGCTAGCACTGATTCCTGCTGCAAAAAGTTAATTTAATTTTGAAACTATCTTCCATGTATAACATGTGAAACATAGTCATCCTTGTTCCACTGTAATTAGTAGGAGGAGAGGATGAGCTAGATTTGAATGACCAGCTCTGGATACAATGCATTAAAAATGTTTCTGAAAAAATTGAGAGTGCAGAATGTAAAAAAACCAGGATAGCAGCAATGTGGTAAGCATGACATATGAAAGACTCAGAAAAATGTGATTTTAGAGGAAAGTATGACAACCTTCATATATGTAGAAAACTTGTATTATATGTTCTCTGTGAAAAGAACAAGAGGAAATCAGGAATAATTTGTTGCAAAGGTTACTTTAGTTACTAAATGCCATGTATGAGGATGATGACACTGAGGGACAAAGAATGCTGCAGACTGTCACTCACTGGATAGCTCTAAAGTGGATCAGACAAGGTCAGCATATCTAAACATGGACATTGTCTAAAAAATGACTCAAGGACCCAGACAGTTAGACTTCTGTTCCCAAATATATTCTCAATGTTTTGTGTGGGGAGAGAGGAGAGGGCAAGATCTAACAGATGGACTCTGCTTGTAAGAATCTAAAACTGGATCCTATACAGCTTATCTGAGTTATACAAATAGACCATTTTTAAAGCCCTCTTACTGCTTTATTCATAGCAGAGCTAACAGAGAAGTTGTCAAAGATAGCATTATCATGTGAAAGTTGGTAACAAAGATAAATTGGATTAGCCTGGGTTTGGAGCATCCCTTCACTTGCCTTCTAGAGACCTCTCTTAAGTATAGACAGCATAGAGAACAAGAAATCATCATGACTGCATTCTGTAAGTAAGTAGGAGTAATCAGCTGAAGAAACTTGCTCATTCAGATTTTTTGTAAAGCAATTCTTCTTAGACATTAGTATAAATTTGACACCCAGTTGACATTATTAACCTTGTCTAGATCATGCCTGGAGGTTGGTGTCCTTGCCTGTGGCAGGGGGGTTGGAACTCTATTATCCTTGGGGTCCCTTCCAACCCAGACCATTCTATGATTCTGTGAATCTATGATTAGTTTCCATTGGAACCTGGTGTTTTGTTATGGGAAAATATTTATCTTGTTTTATTCAAAGGCTGCTACAGAAGGTATATCCTCAGCTGATATTTCAGCCCCAGCTTCCTCTTCAAGCATGCTGCTCTGCCTCACAGCCTGTATCTGCCTCCTTACTTCTCCTGGGAAGCTTTTGCAAGTTGCCACCCATTAATAGATTCCCCTGCCTGGTTCAGCACCTTCCTCACCAGATCCCATTCCTGCTCACCCCTTCCCCGGTCCACCTCTCTTTCAAGCCATTTCACTGCCTTTAAGCCCCCCATAAAACATAAACCCCATCTATCCTCTTGCTGTCTTCCAGCCTCCAGAAACCAGGGATGTGGAAGTGGCTAATTGTCTGTGGCATCTTGTTGGACTTGAATGGCATTGAGGAAAAACTAGTGTGATTCAGCTAAGGGCTATTTGGGTATGTCAGCAGTTATGAAAACCGCACTTAGACAGCAGAGGAGTGCAAAATGACACTTATTTAGGGAAAGTGTGATGCCCTTAAGGTTATTTATTTAGCCACATGGTCATTAAGTGCAGCTTTGCCCAGAAGTTATTTTGCTTTCAAGCTCCTGATCAGAATGGTGCCCGTGTCTACATTTGGTTCCCTGCTACAGGAATTTGTTAATCCATTAATATTTATGCTGAGTTTTAACAGTATTGCTTCTTTTGGGGTTGTTCCTTTTGTGACACGTTTTGCTTAGTGCGAGGTATATCAGCTGTGTGTCAGCTACTTGGGCAGAAGAACATGAGATCAAATCCAATGCCTCTCTGCCTCCCTCATCCCTACAGAAGGCTGCTCCAAATTTTCCACCCATGCTACCTTCTACATAAAACCAGCAAGAAAAGCTATTCCCTTGTATTTTCTGGTAGATGGCATATGAATATATAAATAAATCATATTAAACCCCTTACAGTGTGAAAAGAAAGGCAAGCCCAGTCGCCTTTCTAGCATGCTTTCACCTGAATCAGAGCATAATTATACTGAGGGAAATATCCTTCAAACTGTAAAAAATACTGCTATCAAAGAGACCTATATATGAATCTAAAGATGTGAAAACCAGATAGGAGGCTCCTCACTTCCTGAGGAGAGGATAGAAAAAAATACAACTGTCTTGAGTGGCATCTCATTGAGGAAGCTGAATATATGTTTTGAAAAGATATGTGGAAATACACAATGTAAAAGCTTGTGGAAGATAGTATTTATGAATAAAAAAAGATAAAAAATCCATTTTGACACATACCTTGTGAAGTTCAGTAATTTTGTGGCTCTCAAATACCCAAGAATAGACTGTCCTACTGACAAGTCTCACATGGTCAAGTTGACACACACCTCCAAACCCACTTACCTACCACATGTTTGTGGTAACAGATCCGTAAGAGAGACAGCTACTTATTTTATAAAGTAGTTATCACTTTTCTGCTGAAGACTAGCACAGCAGCTTTGTAATTCTAGTTTTCATTTCTAGCAGAGGAATTCAGAGTGTTTCACACTCTAACTAATTAATCTTCTCCTTTGCCTAAAGCAATGAATATCATTAAATAGACCGGGCAAGAGATCTGCTCAAAGTTACACAGCTGGTTTGTGACTTGAAGTTACAACTTTCAGCAGCTGGGTAAGACTTAATCACCAAGGGAGCCCTTATTATGTGAACTCAGTGGTAAGACAGTTGCAGATCTCAGACAGAATTCTTAAAATGCCCTTTAATTAAGATGAAAAGAATGATTGCCCTAATCAAAGGAGGCTGTGGGCATTTCTCCCAACATAATCATCATCAGCTGCCAGATCAAGATGCACTTTCCTGGAACAGTGTTCCCTTTTGCAGGGTGTTCTTAAATGAAGACCTCAAGAGGAGCACAACATCTCTAAGGAGCGCCTCTGCATTGCCTATTTAAGCATTCTGCAGTAGCACATACTAGCATTATCTCCCCTCCTAGTTGGAGATACACAAACATAGAGTAAGTAAATACCCCTCCCTGAGCAAACTCCTCATGTCGGAACCAAAACAGCTCATGGGGAAATCAGCAGAGTGACTCCAAACACATTCAGATGCTAGGGGTGAAATTCTGGTTTCAATGAAATCACGGATGAAAACCACAACATAACCTGTAGCCAGTTGAAGTAAATGGGAAACTTTCTCTGGATGTTGATAGGCTGTGATTAATATGAGAAAACCAGCCTTATTGGGTAGATAAAAACCACAAGTGCTGAACAGGAAGACAGACCAACAGTAATAATCGGGTGTTTTAGCATGGAGCAGCTGCATGCACTAATGGCTGCTCAATGTAGCTGTCCAAAGTTCTTCCATGAAATTATATGGAATTACAGCAGCAGAAGTTAAAGTGCTCTGAGGCAGGCAACAAAGAGGAGCTGCTTTCTGCAGATAAGAGAAAGCAAAATGTGATGTTGACTTCAATTGTCCACAGACAAAGCAGCTGAGTACCTATTGAAATATTAAACCTTTAGAAAACGGTCTGCTCTCTTCATCCATGCCACTTTATCTTTTGCCTACTGTTTCCATGACCTGAATAAAGATCTGTTTCCAAGAAACATCTCTTACCATACTGATATAGTTCAAAGCCAGATTACGGGAACCAAGTCTTCTGCACCAAGCTTTGTCAGAGGCTTCTGTGTTTGCCTAGCAATAAACTGCCACAGTTATATTTCCTCTGCTCATCTCCAGTTACTTGTGTCCCATTGACAGTGAGCAACTGACTGAAGTCCACTTTCATCTGTTCCTGTGATGTGACAGATGGCAGTGGGTATCGCCGTCTGCACTGCATCAGCACTGAGCAATGTTCGGTTAATGTGATGGACTTGGGCATGCAGCACACAGGGGACACAGAGCACTTACTATCTCACCAAAACCCGGAGCTCATGAAACACCATTCATCTTGTCCAAGCTAACTGGAGAATATGTTAATGTCGATGCAGTAAGCAGCCAAACACACGAAGGAAGGACTCTGCTGAGAAAACCCAATTGTTTCACTAAGATGGCAGATTGATTTGGCATTTTGCACAGTTTGTACATCCAAACCAAACAATGCAATTGTTTCTACTTTAATTTTGGAAAAAGAACAAGCCAAGAACCTTATTTTTCTCCTAAACTTACCTCCAGATATTGCCTGACATCCCCACTCATTCCTCCGCTTTCTCTACCTTCACCTTCCCATGCTCACCTGTACCAGGAAGGTTCTCATCAGAGACCTTCTCTGCAGTTACCCACAGGGCACTCTGCAGCCTAGATTTCTCCAAGATCGAGCATTAATTTAACACACAGTATTAATCTTACTATACCCATGACTTCTCAAGTGACTCTAAAATGTGCAGGTTTATAGCTTTAAAAACAAACAAAAGAACCCCAGACAACATATCCACAGCGCTTCATGCCACAGAGCTGAAAAAATTATTGCTGCTGGTGTAGCATTCTACCAAAGAGGCTGAGAATTAGGGAAAGGCCAGGGGATCATGAGTAATTGTGTTACTGCAGTTTAATCAGTTCTCAGTCACCTGCCAAATCACAGTAACTTTTGATATTTATTTTCATACACTACCCCACCTGCTGTATAAAAGGCATTCTCTAAAATCACTATCTGACTTGTTAAGTAGTTAGACCGCTCACAGATAGCTGTTAATACTCTGAGGATGTTTATTTATAATCAGGACTGTCTTCATTTAACATGCATATATGAAAAGCGATAGCAAGATATTGCTGGATGATTCATGTTTTTTCTGTTATGGATGAAGACCTTGGTGAATAACAGCACCAATTATCAGTAAATATCTCACATGAGTTTGAAATTAACTCATATAGTCTGTTCTTATGCAAGTTTCATTTTCCTTTCTGCAAATATGAAAGTAATTGCTATTTACTGTCCATGGAAAGTGAATGTAGATACATGGTTTGTACACGGAAGCATTTGTGCTGGCAGTGATTGTGTCCATTCAGGAGCAGCTTCAGAAAGATGTGAGTTACCTGAGTCAGCAGAGTTTGAATGTACCAAATCAGTGTGTAAAGCTAAATATCAGTACAAATAGTCATTAATTAAGTTCTCATAGGAAGTTCATTTGAGAAAGCAAAAATCTGTATTTCAATATTCTAAAACCAGAAAAGTGTCTAAATTAACATATTATGCATGTGCACATCTCTCCAGATTTAATTGCTGCCCTCTTTACATGTCTTTTATATGCAGCAGGGTCTAATGACTATGAATAAATAATATGCTCTTGGAGGAATGATTACATGGTTTCAGATTGCACTTTCTTGAGTGCAGAAAGAGGTGGCAGATTAAACTGTATGGGTTGCTGTTACTCCACTCTGTTTGGGACAACACTTTAATGATATTTTCCCATGCTCTGGGATCAAAGACACAATGAGTTTGTGAGAGGAATTTGCTTCCAGATAAGAATTCATGTAAAGTGCAATGACATTTCTCAGAGGGGCAAGTCAGCTCACATCCAATATCACACCTTCTTGGTCTCAGGAAAGAGAGGCACTATGGTTTGATGAGGGCTGTGTAGAAGTTATGTGCAAGTTACATGTGAGCCATTTCAACATGTCACCTCTTTGGCTCATCTCACCTCTTTTTACCAAGTTACATGACCCAGCAGTTCCTTTGACATTCATTTGCCTTGATGAATACTGGAATCCCTGGACAGTGGCTCACCCCTGCATTCTGGAAGGGAAAAAAGAAAAAAAAGTAAGTAATTCTAGAAGGATATTATTTCTCAAGGAACATCATTACAATTTTGTCATTAAGAAATTACTGACCTACATAATTTATACTTAGAAGTGTAAGTGATATTGTAGGTGACCTATCTCTTATTAGATCCCAGCATGGGGGCTTGGCGTCTTTTTAACTGAAGCATTAGTATGTGTCAGATTCAGACAGCCATCTGAAATTACTAGTTGTGATTAATATAATTAATTATCTATTATTAGGTCTGCCCATATTTTGGTAGGACCCTTTCAGAGGGTGAGATAATTAGATATATTAGCTGAAAAACATCCAGACGATTTATATCTAAAATGATTAGGAGGTAATAAGACATGTTTCCTGCTTTCACAAATAATTCTGTATATGAGGTTATAGAAAAACAATGAAGTTTACAAGTAATAAATCAGAGCAATGTTAAGGCTGTTGATAATTACGCTACAAATAGAACTTGGAAAAATGTTCCGGCAAAGAGTTTGTTGTTGCTGAGCAATAACGCTGTGAGGACTGACCCTATTCACAAACTCAGGCAACAGTTTGATCAAAGGAAGAGGCAATCTTTTGCTGGAGATGACACAACTTTACACACTGATGCATTTATTTCTTAAAATGGCTTTTTGTTTCAAGAGTGAATAAGTGAAAAGGCTAACTAAACCCAAATCATAGTTATATCTTTTCTTTGTGATCACTATCTTCTTTTTGTAACACAAAAAGGGGAAAAAAAAGTGGGTTTGCTCAAATAAAATACTGTCAACTCCAAACCCAGATATTTTTCAATTTTTTTCCCTCTCAAGAAAAAAAAAATCTAATCTAAAATTACTTTCCCCTCCTTTTTTATTTTGAAATGTTCAAACAACAAAATTTCTTTGCTCTGTCTTAGGCATGAGCCTGATAGAATTTTTTTTCACTTTGACATAATGTGTAAGCTGCATTTTATATACCAGGAAGAAGCATTTTGGACAGAACAATTTCTCCAGTGTTCCAAATTTCACCAGTCTGTGCTGAGCTGCTCTGAGAAGGCACCTTGTCCCATCTCTGAAAAACAGGAGGCAAGATATGAAGAGTTTACTAGATAAACTCAAATGAGAGATGCACAAAGGTTATGCTGAGCAATGTAATAATGGCAATAAACTTATACTGATAATTATATGGTGACAGAATTGGGTCAAAACACACAACTTCTTCAGTCACATTCACACTAAGAAATGATGAAGTGATACCTCACTTCATGCTGTCCCAGCTGACACATCCACACTATATAGTACCGTAGGGCAAGGTACGGGCTCAGGCCTGAAACCTATTTACAACATCCATGTGACTACTGACAGCTCAGATGCTTTTTAGCTGCTGGGGATCTCAACAAAATAACATAGTAGACACAAGTCTGTGTGCATGTGTATAAAAAAAATGTAGGCTTGAAAGAATGATATCACACAAAGCAAGAACATTAAAGGCTATCCTTTGGCAAGTTACAACTAAGAAGACAAGAATACTTTTTTCTTATAGATTGGGAAGCTGAGAATATGGCCATTAGTATAAAGGACTTCTTCCTGCAAACCCTTTAGTGCTCAGTCTATCTCTATGCTACTCAAGATAGCTAGCAAAATCGTCTCTGAGGGTTATTGTGCTGGCACATGCGTGTACAAAGACTCTGCAAAATTATTAATTAAAGATAAATCAGTATGTAGGTATATAGGCATTTGAAACATGTTGCAACAAGTTCTTGTATGTCTTCACTTGGGCATTTTGCTGACTGTCTCCAGGCTGACAGAAGATGTAGCAATGGACTGAGCTCAAGATCACTGTGTAGGAAGTGAAGTCCTTTATAAAGTAGTGGGTGCTTTTCTTCCTCCCAAACACAATATAACTAAATATCCTTGATTTCTTAGTTAAGATCTTGACAATTAATAGCATCTACTGTTTCTGTTTTGTGCAAAATTGTTCTTGTAAAGCTTCCTGTTTTGGCACTGCTGCTTGCCACTGTTGAGGCAGAGGACAAGGAAATATTTTTTGAGGTTTATAAAGTTCTGGTGGGGATGAGTGCTGCTGTCACTGAGGTAAGATCCATCCCTGTAGGTGCGAACATGATAAGGCTAACAATTCTGGCTTTCAGTGTCTTACTGTGTGCTAAGAACATTACATCTTTGTAAAATTGGGATCATCACTAGAACTATGAGACAAACTGCTGCTTGGTTTAGACCAGACTTTTTGAGGGGAGATTATCTAGCAGAGCATCCTATCTCCAATGAGGATCAACAAGTGGATACAAAGAAAGGAGCATACGTAAAGGGCAAGCATGTAGTGATTCCTCTCCAGGGTGTTCTCCAGGTTGTTATTGACTCACAGACTTCTTGAAGAGTTGTCTGCTTTTAACAGCCTCCAGTAGATTGCCATGAATTTGCGCAGTCACTGCATTTAAACTTTTAGCCCTTGCAGCATCCTGCGACAGGTTGTTGTGCAGCTCCACCATACACTGAAGGAGCTTCACTCTATGGTCTCCATCATCAAAAGGCTTTTGAAAACCAGAATTCCCAGCATTTTTTTCTGTCTCTGTCTCTACACACAATCCACATTCACCATCTCTTCATGCACACATCTCTTCTCTTGTGAGACATTTGACTCTTTGTTTCCCAAGGACAACGGACATAATTCCTAGAAGAGGCTGCCAAAATCTATCAACTCATTTTTCCTTCTCTCAATACTCAGAAGCAGTAGGCTCCTTCTTGCTACACCAGAAAGAAGCAAGTCTGTCTTTCCTGCACCCCCACACTGACTAGGAGTGGAGAGGAATGGTCAAGGCAACAAACAGGACTGGTTCAGTCAAAACTGGGACCACAATTTCTTACCAGTAGGACTGGTGGTTATCTGCTCCCAGCAGTCTCCTTATACAGGCAGTTGCTTCTTCTTATGTCTAAAGCCAGATCTACTTTTGATTCCTTGTTTTGTTTGGTTTTGGTTTTGGTTTTTTTCCAGGACAGTTAAGAACTCTGTGATTAAATGCCTGCAGAAAAACTGTTTTCAAAGATATTTTCCCACCATTTTCTGCTTCTAAATTTGTAGCATGATAAATTTTTAAGTACAAAATTATTTTTCTTCCTTTGATACAAAGTAAACTTCAAACTTCCTGTGAATGAAAAACAATGTAGTGATTAAAAATAATTATAACAGATGACTCATGAGTCTACAGTGGTTTTTGCATCAGCAAATAAAATTGGTCAGGATTCATGGAAAAAAGTGCATTGAAGTTTAACAACCAAATGTATCTTCCAAGACCTCATTACCAATCCCTTTTTGAAGTCTTTTTCATTGTAGATCACCCAGCTACATTTTACATTGGCAATTTTTTTCTAATTAAAAACTGAAAGAAGAAAAATGAAATGAACACTCAAAGAGACACCGCTCCAGAAAAAAGGGCTCTCCAAAATGCAAACAATTAGAGGTCTTCTAAGCTATGTACTCACTCATAGACAAGAAAAAAAATTACTAAAGGAGGAATTACTGTGTCAAGTGAAGATCTTGCCAGCTTCTGCCTACTCACTGTTTCTCCTTTACAGTCTTCTGCTGAAACCCTTGAAATTGATCACCTTTTTCACTTAGGGGCTCTTTTCCCATAGGTTCCTAAACTTTGCCAGATTAGATCAAAATGATCCATTCATTTGGTAAACTATTGCCTATGTTCTTCTGCTAAGAGTTTCCTATTTCGACTACTTTAGGTGAATGTTGAGTGGGTGTGAGTGAATTCCTTTCCTTTCCTTTCCTTTCCTTTCCTTTCCTTTCCTTTCCTTTCCTTTCCTTTCCTTTCCTTTCCTTTCCTTTCCTTTCCTTTCCTTTCCTTTCCTTTCCTTTCCTTTCCTTTCCTTTCCTTTCCTTTCCTTTCCTTTCCTTTCCTTTCCTTTCCTTTCCTTTCCCCTTCCCTTCTTCTTTCTCTTTCTCTGTGCCCTCCCATTAAATAAAGCAACATGATGGAGTCAGGTACTTTATTCAGCTAACACCTGTCCGAAAAGATGATAAAGGAGACATGAAGAAATGGCTAAAAGGGAAGACAACTTACCACAGATCACAGAATCACAAGGTTGGAGAAGACCTTTAAAGATCATCAAGTCCAACCATTCCTGTCTTATGCTAAACCATATCCCTAAGCACCTGATCTACCCTTTTTTTAAACCCATCCCTGGGCAGCCTGTTCCAGGTCCCAACAACTCTTTCAGTAAAAAATTTTTTTCCAGCATCTAGTCTGAACCTGCCCTGGCACAGCTTAGTGCCATTTCCCTGTGTCCTCTTTCCTGTTACTTGGCTGAAGAGACCATCTCCCACTTCTCTACAACCTCCCTTCAGGTAATTGTAGCAGTGATAAGGTCTCTCCTCAGCCTCCTCTTCTCCAGGCTAAACATCCCCAGCTCCCTCAGCCATTCCTCATAGGATTTGCCCTCCAGCCCCTTCCCCAGCCTGGTTGCCCTTCTCTGGACTCACTCAAGGACCTCAATGTCCTTCTTATGGTGAGGAGCCCAGAACTGGACGCAGTACTCGAGGTGTGGCCTCACCAATACCAAATACAGGGGCACAACCACGTCCCTAGACTGGCTGGTCACACTATTTTTTATACAAGCCAGGATGATATTGACCTTCCTGGCTGCCTGGGCACACTGTTCAGCCTGCATTCAACCAATACCCCCAGGTTCTTCTCCGCCTGACAGCTCTCCAGCCAGTCTCCCCTAAGCCTGTAGCGCTGCATGGGGTTGTTACGTCCCATGTGCAGCACTCTACACTTGGCCTTGTTAAACTTCATCCCATTGGTCACAGCCCATTGGTCCAGTCTGTTCAGATCCCTCTGAAGAGCCTCCCTACCCTCAGGCAGATCAACACTTCCTCCTAGTTTAATGTCCTCTGCAAACTTACTGAGGGAGCATTCAATCCCTTCATGCAGGTCATTGATAAAGATATTGAACAAAACTGGACCCAGGACTGAGCCCTGGGGGACGCCACTCATGACCAGCCTCCAGCTGGATTTTGTTCCATTTACCACCACCCTTTGGGCCCAGCCATCCAGCCAGTTTTTAACCCAACTGAGGGTCTACCTGTCCAGGCCAGTGGCAGCCAGTTTCTCAATCAGAATGCTGTGAGAAACCGTGTCAAAGGCTTTACTGAAGTCCAGGTAGAGCACATCCACAGCCTCATCCTCATCCGTTAAGTGGGTCACCTTGTCATAGAAGGTGATCAAAGGTCAAGACTAACCAAAAAAATCTGACTTTGCGTCTTTCATGGACCTTGTACATTTACCTTTCTCCTGAGCACAGATTTCTGAGCAGGACTTGCACTGCTTTTGCCATCTCCCATTTCCTAAATACAGCTGTTTGGTGGTTACAGCATTCAAGCAGTGTCTTCTTAGACTTAAGTCCCTCCATAACAAAGAGATTTCATGGCCACATTTCCCACATATTTAACCACAAGTGGGAAACAACACTGCCATGCCTCAATTGAAGCTGTGTCACTGTAGCCAAACCACAGGAGGTAGATTAGTCATCCACACGGGTGTTAGACTCATGTCCCTCTTTCATGGACTGTTTATGAACTTCCCATTGGACAGTAGTTGGCTGCTCTACCACCATGACTCTACAGCCTGCTGATCAAAGTATTTTCTCAGGGTTGGAATCCTTGAGGGCTGCATACTAGAAAGCACCCAAATGAGATGAGTCAAGCATTTCTTGTGAGTTACGATTGCCATGAGTACTCAGCTGACCTCTGTATTGAACACAGAGTGTAATGAACACTAACCCTCTGAGTTTTCCTAGAAATCAAGTATTCTTCAATAACTTTCTGTACTGTATTTTTTAGTTTTTCTGCTGGTGCATCAAGAGGGTGAGAGGGGAGTACCTGGAAGAGAGCAGTAACACATTGCTATAGACAAAAAATCCACGATGGTCATCCTACTACAGCACTGATAACTGTCTGTGCTTGTAAGATTGTTCTTCATACAAGAATTAAGGCTACCCTAGAGATCTCTGCACAAATATGCTGCCATAAATCAATGCATAGTGTTGCCTTTATCCAGCCACCTTTCTGTTTCCCTCTCATACTTTAATATTCCTATCACAGCAGTCCAAAGATTTTTCCCTGTTTCTGGGCTGCCTTTATTTGTAAGTAGAAAAGTCAGCTTTACAGGAGGTAACTGTAAAACAGTTATTTTTAAACTGCCCCTGCTTGGTGCCTGTAGCAACTCTGACGTTCCCACATGTGACAGAAAGAATTAGGCTTCAAAGGTGGAAGGATGAAGGAAGACTCAGACTTGGGAGTTTAGCAGAACTTGCAGGGTCGAGCTAGATGGGCCCCAGGAGATGAGGCTGGGAGATTTATAGTTGGGATAGTTATTGGCTCTGGGCATCAGGCCAGCCTCATTATCTTAGACACAGTCAAAGAAGATGAACTCACGGAGTACAAACCTTGCACTGCAAACCACTTATACAGCGCTACTTTACTAATTAAATTAGTACTGGTTTCCTTTTCCCTTCCAGCCTAAATGATCACTGCTTCTGTCTCACACGTCACCTGCAGTTCACAATCTTCCTCACCTCCCGCACAAGCCCTGCTGTTTAGTGACCTGTTTTCTGTTAAAAGCTGCTATGCTCATGCCAGCAAGACAGGTATTTTGATTCTGTGGTGGATGAAGTTATTCCTGTATACAATTTATAAAGGGCTCTAGGATGAAAGACGAGACATTCTCATCAATTATTGAGGCCCATCCTGAACTTTTTCTAGGCTCCATAAATACCTCTTCTCATAGCGGGCTTGAGAACTTTAATCAGCTGAATAAATAAGTCCATACTGAGAGGTCTGCACCAGTTCAGCTTACTCCTGCTAACAAAGCTCTGGATAAGTGCATGGGAAGTGTCTCAGAAAATGTCTCTTCTCCCAAAAGCTGCTGAACTGGCTTGTAAGAAAAAGCTTTTTTCAACTGGTTGCTACATCCCTTGCCCCCTTCCCTGCACAGCCCTGTTCAACTTTCAAGTCAAAACATGACCAAAACAAGAAAATGCTTACATGCTTACCCCACAACCTCAAGAATTAGTGCCTACATAGAAGACAAACACATGAGCACAAAAGTGACTTTAAGGATATACGTGCATTTATCTTTTTAGACAAAGTCTCATAAAGAACACTCACATGGTTAAATTTTTGTTGAACTGGGCTCAGTACCACAAAGATCAACTCATGGGTCAACACGTGGATTTGGAAATCAGAAAATTATTTGGTTTATTTGAATTACTGGCACATGCATCTGAAATAATAAATTTTGTTGGAGCCCAACAAGGCCACTATCATAATGGTGGCATGATGGGAAAAATGCAAAGCTTTCCAAGGAAAACAGATGTTAGATGAAGGGTCTTCATCAGAATCACTTTCCCTTTTAGTCACATAGCTTTCATATTTCTTGGCTTCTCTAGCATCCAACTTCTGGTGGGATGGAATTGTTTCAAATGTCTACCAGGTGTACAGTTCAAGCCCAGGTTGCACATAGCTGCTATTGGTTAAAAACCATGCAGTATGTTCACTATTCTAACTGTATTTATCTAAGGACCGGGGCTAAGTTAGGAGATAGCAGCTGGTTTGTAAAAGTCTAAAAAAATCGAAGTCTAGACTGGCCACTTATTAATCACAAATAAACATTGAAAATTATGTAACTTAGTGATGATTTACTCCCTGGAATTTTAAAATGAGAACTTTTCACAGTTTGAGGAACAGTTGACATCTTTAGAAAATTGAGGATTTCTGCCACTTTCCCAAGGACACACAGCACACAAAGACAGCTTACCATTAAAATGTCTCAGTTTTGTTTCACAATAAGTAGAGTCAAGAGTACCAGCCACTTTTATTTCAGACAGATGCATTCACTAAACAAGGCTAAGGGTCCTTGATCTGAGCTACTTAGCTAATCAATACTTCTGTTGTATGCTTATCTGGGAACTTCTGATTCTTCCAACTCCAGTTTCATTTCACCAATTAAAACATGAAAGGTTAAGCTTGGATTTATTTATATAAGCATTCTGATCAAGGAAAAAAAGAAAAAAAGATCTTTTGCCTCTTTTTCAATTCTGAAGAAAAGAATGTTGAAGGGAGACTTTATTGCTTTCTATAACTACCTGAAAGGAGGTTGTAGCGAGGTGAATATTGGTCTCTTTTCCCAGTAACAACTGATAGGACAAGAGGAAATGGCCTCAAGTGGAGCCAGAGGAGGTTTAGATTGGATATTAGGAAAAATTTCCTCACCAAAACAGTTGTCAAGTGCAGTAAAAGGCGGTCCAGGGAAGTGGATGAGTCACAATCCCTGGAGATACTTAAAAGACGTGCAGATGGGGTGCCTGGAGACATAGTTTATGACAGTTTTAGATATATAGTTGGACTCTACAACCTTAAGGGTCTTTCTGACTTATATGATTCTGTGATTTTATGATACTATTCAGGACATTAGATTGTGATTAATTTTTAAATTTAAAGGTTTGAATTTCAAGTCTTTAGATTTTCCAGTTTTCAAAATACTGACTAGTTCCTGTTTGTGTTGGCAGATTTCTTTAAGTTGCCACAGATGTCAATCTCTCTGGTTATTTTTTTCAAATGTCACCTGAGAATTTTTTTTTAATTATTTTAAAGCTTATTTCACTAGTAACATGAAATGAACAAGGAATTTATGTCAAAGTGGTTTAAATAAAGAGAAGGTAAAGGGCCTGCCTGGCTATTCCCAGAAGAACTGGATAGACAAATAATACAATAGTGGTGCTCCTTATGTAAAGTTCAGATAAACTAATAAGTTTATTAGTTTATTAGGAAGGCTAATAAGTGAATACTTCACACACACACACACGCAAGGAGGAAGTAATGTTTTTCAAAGTATATCTCAGTATTATTAAAAAAAAATCCATTCTTGTTTGAATGGGAAGAGAATCTTAATATTTTATGAGTTAACTCTCTAAAAAGAAATTAAATATGCTAAGTATATTAGTACTTCAAATAAAACCATCTTTGCTCAAATATTTTATGCTTTTCAGGGGAAATTCCATTCCTATGTCTCACTATAAGCTTCATCTTAAACTACATTTGAGTGATACTATTATGGAGCCTATAATTTACCTTCAGAAAAACTGAACATAACCTGAATCATTATAAAAAGTTAACAATACATAAATGTTGCAGCTATACGCTGAACATGGACACACAGCCAATGTTCAATTCCTTTTATGTATACATATTTTTCAAACCCCAAGGGGATTCTTCAAATGTAAATATAAGCAATGATTAATTTTACTAAAAATCTAGTATCATTTTTATGGAATGGGTCTTCTGCTTTGCTTTGAACTTAAAAATGATACTAGATGGTTCTGTTATTTATTTTTCTTCTGAGGCAGAACCCAAATCTGACTGAACAATTTTTAACTTCTTGTTTAAAAGTCTTATTTAGAACCAATAAAAAAGTATTTTGTTCTAAAAAATAAAAATATTTTAGTGTAATCACGATTTTTTCCATTTTCATTAGCTATATATATGCATTCAAAATCAGCTATTTGGGGTGAAAAAACCAAAATCTATTTTATTATGAATGCAGAACATTCAGTTATGAAAATGCATTCATCTGGGAGACAGGGAATTTCCCCACAAAAATACAGTTCTCAAAAATGCTTCAGCACAGAGTGATTTTCTAATGATAAATTATTTCTGTTGATGAAAGCCAAAATGGTGAAAGTTCCTGTCTGTGATGAACTGTTTTCTCAGTTCACTTATCTCCTTTGTACTTGCAGACCTCTTTGCAATACACTGCTTGTCAGAATGATTCAGAAAGAGTCTCCTTCCCACCTCATGCTTAAAAGCTCAGCATTAAAAACCCCATGAAAACCTAAATGGTATTAATCTCTTGCTCTTGATCCAAATCCTAAAATAAAGAATTGAGGAAAGAGGTAATTTACCTGTCGTCTTACTTCAAATTAGGGTTAATTATGTGTAATTATATATAAATCAAGAGACATTTGTCATTTTTTCTCAAAGACATCCAGTGATTGAGACACCAGAACTCTAGACAACCTGTTTTCAACTTTGTGATTCATTTATAAAGTTTTAAATAGTGTCGAACAGTGGAAAAGTCCCTCGTTTGGAGTTAAATCCAATGGGTCTTTTGTTGATCCAAATCGTGTCACTAAACAGATTATTATTCTTCATGGTGGCCTTTTATACATTTGAAAGCTGTTATAGAATCACAGAATCATAGGGGTTGGAAGGGACCTCGAGAGATCATCGTGTCCAACCCCCTGCCAAAGCAGGCTCCCTAGCTCATATTGCACAGGGAGGCGTCCAGACGGGTCTTGAATATCTCCAGAGAAGGAGACTCCAGCACCTCCCTGGGCAGCCTGTCCCAGGGCTCTCTCACCCTCACTGTGAAAAAGTTCTTCCCCATATTGGTGCAGAACTTCCTATGCTCCAGCTTGAGGCCATTGCCCCTTGCAATAGTGTGTTCAGTCAGTCTTCCCCTTTCAAGACCAAAAGCTGTTCAATTCAATTTCTTCCATAAGTCTGATCATCATATCTAGGTTGTCTTCATCTAGTCCAAGTTAGTCTACTGCTTTCTTAAGGTGTGATGTGGAAACCTTGACTTCGAATATGTGACCCAGATACTTTATTTCAAGTGTTTAACAAACTATCAGCTTAACACTTCTCTGGTTTTTTTGTTGGTTGCTGTGGGGTTTGTTGTGTTGATTTTTTTTTTTTTTTTTTTGGTAAAAGTATGGCATTATTGGTTCTTATTAATGTAAACTTATTAATTAGTTAAGAAATGCAAGTGGTTTTTTCATGTCCCCAAATTCTCTGAATTCCTCTGAAGTTTGTAAATTTCTCTGAGAAAGATTTGTGCTTCAAAATCACATCACATGATCTGATAAAACACAACATCTAAAATTGAATCTCTCATCCTCTGGTGTTCTCATTTATGCTCCCCAAATGTATGTGTGTTCACAGTTTTTTCTCTTTGGGAAAAAAACATAACACATCAAGAAAGAAACTGCACTAAGACCTTATTAGAAATGCCCAAAGCTGCTAATAGGTCTGGAAAGAAAGCAGGCAAAGGAAGCATAGACAAGAAGTAATTATACCAAACATTTTAATAAAGGAGGACTTACTTCTGTGGAAGAGAAAAAAAGAAAAGCTGCAAGCTCCGTTAGGTTGCTATTAGAAACCTCACTCCTTATCTAAAATATAAATGTGTTAAAATTTGAGAATAATTTATTAAAGCTATTACCACCTATTCAGACACAGATATTTATAGAGATCTGAATACTGAGAGATTTTTGTTGTGAAGCAAATAACGCTGACAATGGCATTTTCTCCAAACTTTCTGAAATGAGTTCTAGACAAACAATGAAGAGAAGTAATATCTGTATCGGAAAGTCTTGAATACCGATTACCTGGGAAGTCTTTAAACACATTGTAGGGGCTGATGGCGGGGATGCTAACATGAATTTGTGCTTAGGAAATTAGACCTTCCAGGTGTTTCAACAGGTAGGGTGACTATGAACAACCTGGGAAGCACCACTGAGGTTTCTCTGCCACAAAGCAATGTTTAAGTGAGATTTGGGGTTCTATTTCCCGTGAAAATTATGATTTTATTTCAAAAAAACAAATAAATTATAGGAATCATCTAGGCAGTGGTGACCAGGAGCCATGCTGAGGTTATTGCAGTCTCCTTTGGGGTCTTTTCATCTACCATGGAAAGGACACATAAGAGGTCCCACTCTTTATGGGATCTACTTTGAGGAGCTGTGATCAGAATTCAGTGATCAGCTTAGCCTGCAAATATCTCGCCTTCAGGAAATGGCAGAGTGAGCTAGCAGAAAGCAAAAAAGCTTCATTTCTCAGCTCAGCCTGGATTTCCTCTCCCCTATTTAGCTGCCTTTTTAAAGTAAGCAATTAACTGAGGTGTCATGGTTTTGCCCCAGCTGAGAGCTGAGCACCACGCAGCCACTTGTTCTTTCTGGGGGAGGAGGGGAGAAGAGAGGGAAAATAAACAAAAAAACAACCCCCAAAGGCAAACCTCATGGGTTGGGATAAGGATAGTTTTACAGGACAGCAAAAGGAGGGAGAAATAACAAAATAGCAAAATATACAGAACTGGTGATACATGATGCAGCTTCTCTCCAAACTGCACAACTCAGACCATACAGCTCAGAGCCATCCCCACAATGGACTGTCCCCAAAACCATGTGTCCTGCAGCCATGCACTCCTCCCCCACCAGCCCCACGTTATGCTGAGCATGACATTGGTATGGAACAGCCCTTTTGGCCAATTTGGGTCACCTGTCCTGGCTGTGTCCTCTCCCAGCTTCCTGGGTTGTGTCCCCCCATCCCTTCTCATTAGCAAGGCAGCATGAAAAGCTGAAAAGCCTTTTATAGCTTGGCAAAAGCTAGAACATCAGTGTGTTATCAATTTGGCTCTCATCCTACCTCCCAAACATGGCAATGTGCCAGCTGCTAGAAAGAAAATTAACTGTCTTCTAGCCGACCCCAGGACATCAGGAGAGGAAGGTCATCTGTCTCGCTCGGTGTGGGATCAGGCACAATAAGGCTTTGTTCTTGGTGGGACACCACTGTTCTACTGTAGTGCAGGCATGGACACATCCCTGTGCTAACCCAGCTGTCCACATCACAAATTACAGGGACTGCAGCTCTCCTGTAAAACTCTGCCTGTAACATAAGCACTAACTAAATCTCTGCAGCTTTTGAGATTCAAATAGAGAATAACCAGTAGTTTAACTCCCTAGTTGGTAAACTGACCACCACCACCACCACCCCCTTAGACACCCACGGATAAATGAGGAGTGTTTTAGAGAGGTTTCTCTTTTGTTCTTCTATTTCAGTTCCAGTTTGAAATTTCATAATGACATAAATAGAATGAAATAGAATAACATTTCATAAAGACATAAATAGAATGTAATACAATAATGTGGCTTCTAAATGATCATGGTCACCCAGTTTTCCCTGGGCAGGTCTGACCCTTGTCTGACTAGAGGACAACATCACCATCTGCCATCGGTGCCAGGTCTCTCCCAAACTCATTCAGTGCAAACACAACATTAAGGTTACCAAGACCAGTGTGTAAAAGTCTGGGAAAAAACAGCAGGGAGGCTGCCCCATGCAGCTGTAAATCCATCCCCACCCTGTATGTACATGCATTGTAATCAGCTTTCCAATGCCAGGGTCACCTCTCAGCAGGACCCTGGTCTCATCAAGTGATTTGTTGTCAGCATCCCTTCCTTTGGTGGAGGGTGGGATGTGGAGAAGTAACTGCAGGTTTGAAGACAAGGGAAGGGTAGTGAGGAAGCTGAAAACTGCCCCAGAGAGTTGGATTTCACCTCCGTGTCTCTACAGTGGCATAGGAAGGGGTAGGCATTTCCCCTAGATGATGATTTGGGAGGCAGTGGATGACTCTCAGCTTACCTGAAAACTCAGATGCATTTTGAGTCAGTGGGAACCATGCTGCTGAGAGACAGAGACAGGCAAGGGCACAAGCTCTGAAAATGCATCAGCCACACCACTCTACGTATCCCCAAATTACCCTGTGTTTCTATACCTGTAATTGTCTGTGCTTTCTCACTACCAAGTAGAGAGAATTGGGTCTTAATATCTCAGAAAAGTTTACAAAGACTCAGCCATTAATATTCATGAAATGCTCATGTAATCTAGATAAAGAACTACAGGAATATCCCAAAGAAACCCAAGCAGGACAGGCTGGGACTGTTATTTGTTCCACAGGGCTGAAACCAGACATTTAGGAATATGTGACTGATGCAGAACATTAAAAAACTGCTCTGCTAATGAAAACACAGAAGGTGCAACAGTAGCACAGCCATAGCAGGCCAACCCAATTTGACAGATGCATTGATGCTGTCAATTTATGTCAGTGACCAAACAGAATAATCATTTCTACAGGATTCTCTTTGAGAAATGAGTTTTACACCAGGAGAGAAATTAATAAGTACAAAATGCTGACTTCAGAAGGTACAAGCTCTCATTTCTAACAAGATTCACAAGGTTTGTTGGCATGCAAGCAGAAGCCACTACAACTGCTGCTGATGCTTTTGCCATGCAGTAGGAGCTGTTTAAACTCAGTTTCAGAGCTCTGGGTAAGGAAATGCCACCAAGTTCTTCAGCAGAACAAGGGAAACTTGTTAAGTCTCAAAGGACTCCGAGTTTTTGAAGACTATATAGACCCTGCTGTGGAGGTAAGCACTGGTGCCCCTGATGTACTCAGGTGAGCAGCACAGGGCAGGGAGTGAGTGAATCACAGACCCTGAGCATCCTGGCCACCCCACAGAGACATTATGGTTCCCAGCAAACTCTTTGCAGTGGCATGGGGAGAAGCACTGGCAAGAATGTAATTTATTTCAATGCAACAGCAAGGGCAACATTTTGTTTTGTAAACACAATTCTCTGGCATGTCAGACATGAGATTTTCCTTGGAATTCTCAGTCCCTGGAAAAATCTGAACATTCCTGTCCACTCAAGTCTAATTCAGATTGAATTTATTTCTTAGGTTAAATTTCCCAAGAGCTGGGAATGCTGCTTGTCCGCAGTTCTGCCAGACAGCACCAAGGAAATTTTTAAAAAATAAATAAATAAAGGAAAAAATAAAACCAATATCAACAAAAAAGAAGAAAAAAGGATAATTTTCTTTTTTTTGAGCCAGCACAGCAGGGAAGCCCAAGGAATCAAATCACTCTTATTCTGCTGAATAAAAAAGATCATCAAAAGGGTTCAAAACTTCAGAGTAAGACAGAGGCATGCAACAACTCCAGCACTCCTAATCCTCTTGAAAGAATTGAGGGGGGAAAGGGCATGAAGCTGAATGCTAGAAGCAAGAGAGTGAAAATATATATATTTTTATATATATATATGTATGCCAGCAATGCATACAAACTTCGGGAAGCAAGACGTGGGAAGAACCGAGGAAGAAGCAAGACAGAATGTCCTGGTCCCCCAACTAATATAGGGCTAAGAGTGTCAAACTGATTAGACATGAAGTGTAAGCAGCATCTCTGTTGGTTGTTTTTTCAAAGTCAGATCCAGAAATACCATCTAGGTGGATTCACAATTTACTTACCATTCCCACAGACAGTAGAGGTTGCTTTCAAAGGTGCCAGCCATCCTGGATGTTTTCACGTGTAATGCTCTGGGTTGGTAGCTGTCAGAGCTGGAACATGAACTAGAAGCTATTAATTTTTCAGGTCTGCCCATGACTGTTAATTTTCATCCTCCAGAAAGCAAATGCCTCGTTACTTTATCAATCTGTTATGGCTCCCAACAGTTATGTGCATATAAAAAATATATCCAAGCAATGGGCCAGATATCATGCACAGAAACATAATTATAATGTACTAAACCAGCTGGGAAAAAAAAAAAGTATTATGCCTCTGACTAACTGGTGTGTGTTTATTAATTAATATGAAATACGATTAACAATTACATAGAATGTAGAATCTTTTTCTGTTTTGCTTCTTAATTAGCACAATAAAATGCTAACTATGAAAGAAATTTAGCTTCCATTCTTATTACACTGGAATTTTCCACCACTGTGTCGAACACTGAGAAAGAAAAAGCTATGTTGTAAATCTGTAATGATCTATGTCTTAAATAATTCAAAAGAGAAGTTCACTGTATGCCTGCAACTCTGATTACAGTGAAAGACAGTGACACTAGACTGCCCACTGATTTAAAAGCATCTGCAGGCATCTTATTTATAATTAGGCACCTGAAAAAGTGCAGGAAAATGTGTAAATGTTCCTCAGATATTATAAAAAACTCTGAGGCTACAGGGTGATGAATTACCAGACCTGTAATTCAATCTCAGTTTTCTAATAATCTCATCGATCAATCATACTTCATGGCTGCAATTCATGATATCATCTAAACCCCCTCGATTGAGTTATGGCTTTGTTATAAATCCCACATTATCCTTTATCCTTATAGTGCATACACATCTTATTACAGCAGCACTCAATGGCACTGCCAGAATCCAGGAGTTATCAGTTTTCCCCTTAGATATTCTGGTTTTCAAAGGATCACATAGGAGCTATGAGAATGTACTCTGAGTTTAGGTTCTCTATGTTATTTTAGGAAAAGGAGGATGGGATTGCAATTAGGCTGCTAGCCTTGGCCTGGCAGAGAGCTTGTGCAAATCCTGTTTTACAGAAAACCTCACACGAGCTGCTCAGGTAGCTGAAGTGATTAAGGGCATGGCTGTATTGTCTGGTGGTCTACAGAGCAGAGGGACCTGAACCTGCTGAATAGCCAGAGTGAGACCCCCCTCGATCAAATGGGGAAAGGGTCCAGCTGCAACACCCCTGCTGAAGAAGCAGTTTCACTGAGCCTGGCTTGCCTGTACGCAGAACACAGGTAACAATAAAAGGTCCTGAAGTGCTCTTATCACCTGGAATAAGAAAAGGTTGATATGGGGACTTTATTTATATGGGCATGATCTTACTGATTGTTTCTTCTTGGGGAAAAAAACCAAGCTGATATCGATGGCCCTTTTGTAAAGGATGAATTAGTAAAGCATAATGGTATTCTCAGTGTAGCTGAGACACCTGCATGCATTTCACCACCATGCTGATTTTGACAGTCAGGTGAGATGCAATTAGTTTAGGAAGTAAACAGTTATTCTTGGTGCTTTGGGGTTCACCTACAAAGTGCCAGAATCATAGAATCATAGAATAGCCTGGGTTGGAAGGGACCCCAAGGATCATAGAGTTCAAATCCCCTCATATAACATGCCCAAGGATCTTCTTTTCTTCTCCCTCCTGTCCCAGGTCACCTCTTCTGCTCTCCTCTTTGGTCACACAGCTGAAGGTGTGTGCATGAGCATGCTGAGATCATGCTAGAGCAGGATCAATCTACCAAGCCAAGGAGACATTTGCTGCTTGTAGATTTGCATCAGCACCCAGTAGTGCAAACCAACACACTGACATGACATGGGCTGTATTGAAGTGGCTACTGCCACGCTTTTCAGAAGCAGGAGCTGAAAAGAACAGGGCTTGCTCCTGCTTAGAACAGCGATAACGCCTCAGCATAACCCTGTCTCCATCTGAACTGTCTCTCCACTTCAACAGAAAAGCACACTACTTTTCCCCAAAGCATAGTGATTAATTAAACTTGTCTAAGTCAGTTTAATTCCTCTTTAAGCCTTTCCTCTATTTTTAGAGCATATAATTCTGGTGCTGTGACATTTTAAAGTTCAGTGACAGTTTTGGGGTAGTCTGCTCTAAACCGTCAAGGTGAATTTTCAGTGAGCAATTCTATGACGTTTCAAAAAATCTCACCAACGTTCTTAAAAAAATCCCAACCAAAAATAAATTTTAAACTAGAGTCCCTGTTACAGCCATGAAAAGATTAACCTCAGCTGCAGAATGAGGTGCCAACCTCTCTATGTGGGGTCACTAATAAAAGATTTAGAAGGAAAATCTTCGGTGACTCGTTAATTGCTTTTCATAGAAAAATGTGTGGATGGTAAGCAGGTACAATGGATGTATAGATATGTTTACATGTTGTTGCAGCCATTCATTTACTTTTAATTTGAAGTGCTCCTTTCATTAAACAGTAATCATTTGCTATTAAAAAATAATTTATGATTGCTAGTAAAATTCAGCATCTTATCCTGATTTTTGAGTCATCCATCCACCTGCTGTAAGCAGACAGGGCACTGAGTTACCCACTCACCTTTACTGATCAGCTGGGGAATCCTTCCCAGAGAGAGGAAAGTTTCCTTCCCTGAAGGCATCATTAGTAAAATTCTCAGACCTTTGCTGTTTGAGGTCAGGCTGGATAGCTGTAGTGTGCTATTTCAACCTAACTATCTGTGTGGGGCTTGTTATTTTTTTAGTCACCTCCACCATATCAATCTACTTTCAGTAAAGAAGAAAAACCAACTGTGTACTCATTTGCATGTGCTATATCCATTGGAAAAATGTGATAAGGTGGGAAGGACTGACTTCTGAAGTCAGTTGATATCACTGCTAATTAAAAACAACATCATTAGTTTTTCTCCCCAGTAAACTAGGTACATTTGATATTGCAAGAAAAAGAAAAAAAAAGGCAACTTGTTTCCATGAATCACACTTGAAAGCATGACTTTTCTTTAAGGACATGTTCTGAAAGCCATTAATGAATCTGTATCAACTTCTGCAAACTGGTGCAAACCTGAGATTTCGAGTTTGCTTCCAGCATGCGGTGTGAATCGCGGTCATTAATGTTGCGGGTAAAGGGACTTGGATCCAACACATGCACATCCTAATTGAGGCATCCACCTCTAGAGATGTGACTCAGTGTTTTCAGCAGAGACTGGTGCCATTTGAGATGCCCCTGGAGATCCCACTTGGACTCCAGCTGCCAGCCCAGAAGGGCACTGGCCTTCCATAGTTCTGCCAACCCCATATGGCTACCTCACACACAGTAGATAGCTGAATAAAGCCTGAGGTCTTTACTGACTGTAATGGCACCTGAGATGTCTGACTGACATTGACATGTGAATTTAGGTGCCTAAATTCATTAGTCACGAGCTAAAGCATTTCACAAGTTTCCAACAGCTCTGGAGAAAACAGCCCTGATGCAGGGACACATGACATGTTCACCGTGCACGATATCCAGTGATAGAAGCAGAGACAATGGATGCCACGAGCAGCCTGGTGTTGCCTCCAGGGAAGCAAATATGCTTAAGTATGAATGCTGGGCAGGGTTACATCCTGGAAGGCGTTTCTTTCCCATGTGTGACACTACTGAGCTAGTTCAGTGCAATGCAGAGAAAGAGAAACTACTCTTGGTACTTATAAATACAAAATCCTTTGAAGGCCAGAAAACACTCAAGGCACAGTGTTAGCATGGCACAATGGACAAGGTACGATGTTAGCAAGAAATAAGCTTCGGGACCTGACACAGGGCAGAAGTGTTTACTGACTTTCTAATGTTGCAATTCTCCCCTGACAAAGCCATTGCAAATAATAGCTTCTTAGTGATCAGGAACAAAACGAAACGCATGTTTTACCAAACAGGCCCAGGAGCACTTCAATTGAACTGCCTCTAAGGACAAAAAAAGATGCTACACTCATTTCTGGACCTGCATAGTCACACCAACCAATGCAAATGCACCATGACAGCCAGACATCCTTAATCACTATCACAAAAAGCTGTCATTGCCACATATTTATCCCCTGCTGGCAAGACAGATTCAGGTCCTCTGGTTACCGAATCCATCACGTAGTCTGCTTCAGCAAGATAACAAAAATGCCAGCAGGAAGTGTAAAACGGGCTGCCCCAATTATCCATCCACTGTCACACACCAGATAATTGTTACTCCTCTGGGACTCAGGGCGTGTTGGGGAGGGAGGAAGGGACAACCATAGATCTACCTTTAAGAAACTCAGATTAACTGCTGTACCAAGGAAAACTATATATGAGGCACTCAGTGTCTGTTTAATTACTTATTGAATATATATGAAAGAGTTTAAGCGTTCCTTTAAATAAATATTTGGACAAAATGTAAAGCTTATTAAAAGCCTGAAAGCATTCAGACCCATCTCTGATATATTTTTTCAATCATTTAAGTGTTCATCAAAGTTGGAATAGCATGAAGGGATCCCCACAGACAGACATTTTGCACTCATTAGACATGAAGTAAAGATCCATGACTCCTTCTCTAGCTGAAGGAGCAGGCAAAAAATTATATCAGAAAGCTGCATTTTCTGCTCACAGCACTTTTTCTTTTGGGATTCCTGGTGATATAAACCATGGGGTTGTTTCAGTCTGGATCATGTGAGCTTAACCTAGGCTATACCAGAGGTCTAGAAGTGAGGTGTATCTCACCTCACTTTAATCCTCTACAAGACAAGAAAGCAGTGTTATCTCCTTATTTTGGCTTCTCCTAGCAATGACGGAGAGGACATTGTGGGGACAATTAATTCTTTCTGGTTTAGGATGGGTTATCCCATATCTGCATTCACCTCAGTACATCTTGGAGAAGCAACAGTTAACGCCTTCCTAGCTGAATCAGTAATTCCCCCTTCTCTTCAGAGGATGGCATAGATAGGGTTTGTGTGCCTCTATGAATGTGAGTTAAGAAGACAAATGCAAAATTTGATGTAGTTGTAAGATTATTGGCTAGCAATGGGTATGGTTCTTATATCATTTTTTTAAGTGCCTTCGCTGGCAGATTTCTACAGGAATTAGGTATCTATGGATGATGATGCTGGTGAAAATTCAGAAACACCAAGATAACTGTAGAGGAAAATTTGTACTTTTGAATATGCAACAACACAGCTGATGCCAAATTATGCGTAAAAAACTAGCCCAGAGTGCAATAAGCAAAAAAACCTGGCGTGTGTCTCACTTTCTGTCTTTTTCATTCAAACAGAGCTCAGTGATTGGACAGCTGTATGTGCAGCATGGTTTGTCCTACTTAGCTCCAGAGACTGACTGAAGCAAACCCAAATAAAATGAGAAACAATAGCTCTTGCAAGTGTAAGTGTAATAGGAGGGTTTGTAGCTTTGTGGTACACATGGGTTGCCATGGTGATTCTACGGGGAACTGCAGTAGCTATAGGTGTAGTTAAGGTTACAAATTTAATTCCACATCTTTGAATTCTCATATCTTTCCCCTACAAATACTTTCACTGTTGTGTACAATTCATCGTGAAGTCACTAATCTGAATCTGCCCACACCTCTGCTCCATTTGTATTGTATTTGGAAATAAAAGCCAAGCACACCTACAGGATGGATGTCATCATTCACTACAAACAGCTGGTTATTTCATTATTATTTCCAGTTAAAGATATGCTCAAGCCATTTTCCAGGTGGATTTAGAGGAGTAGGAAAATATTGTTTTGCTTTAAAAAAAAAAAACCCACCCAAGCTGCTAAACTTGTACACAACTTCAAGAAACACCGGCCTTTAAAAGCACAATCATATAACTGTAGGATTGTAAATTTAACTTGTGGTGTATTTGCTGAACTGGGTGTCAGAACCTGTAAATGTCAGTTGCATATTCAGTTATCAGTTCTGAATACCCCCACTTCACTGGATTCACAGCTGCATACCTTTGCCCTGACATGCATTCCCAAAACCATATGATTCCCAATGAAAACAGAGAACCAGAGGCGAAGCAATGCAGCAGCCCCATGTACTTCTGAGCGCCGAAAGCCCCTTTGTGTACATTTATTCCACTGGTTTTATAGTCGCAGTACCCACCAGATTGGTTATCATGGAAATAAAAGATTAATCCATTTTTAATGGATTAATTTAAAAATTAATCCAAGCCTATAGTTGTAACATCAAACGTGAATGAAGTTGGGTCATTTTACTAAAAGATCTTCCATGTTCATTTTCTGACAGTCTCCTTATTACACATCCCTGTGAAGCATCCCAGTGGATGACTCTGCATGGCCTTACCCCTGGTGAGCTTGGATTGTCTTTGAAGAACCTGCCATCACATCATTTGCATATTAGGAAACCCAAAAGCATGCTGTCACTTTGCATGAGGGAAAGTCACTCTCTCATGGTCCTGGGAAAATGGTCTCATTACAGCGATAACAGAAATCAGCTCAAGAAGAGGAACTACCTGACAGTGGGGTGTTCTCCGTAGTGCTCTCGATGCACTTGGAGGGAAAGTGAGACAGAAAGAATCTGAGAGATTGTAACAGCTGTAGTTAAAAGAGGAAAGACTCCAGGAAAATCTAATTAAAAATACAATAAAAATAAAGAACATCAAACCCTGAAAACACCTGGTAAGCGTTTGATACTCCAATCTGCTCAGAATCATTTAATTTCTTGTAAACATGGGCTGAAAGTCACAACACAACATCAGTACAGGCTGCTATGAAACTCAAGTATGTACCAAACGCCTCCTGGGAGAACCTGTCTCCTTCCACCCAACCTCAGGCAGGCAACCTATTGCTCCTGAGTTTGCTTTTCTCTCCATGTGGACAGCTCTGTGCTCTGAAGTCTTCCTGATCAACTATACAGAACTAAACCACCATGCTAACAGATTATCTTGATGGGGAAATTCTTATGGAACCATGTTCATGACTGAGTATTTATTATTTGTCTTTCCCAGACTGCACTGAAGTTTGTTCAACTTTCAATGTGCAGATGTTTCCCCAATTTAGAGATGGGGGAGAGAGGCAAATGCAAAGTAACAGGGAAGTAAGATAACTTGCTACTACAAATCTGTAGTAAATGGAGTTCAACATCATCATCCACCTCGACATACAGGAAATATGACCTGTTGGCTTTACACAAACATCAGTGAGAGTTCGAGTGGGCCTCAGTGTTAAATCCGACCTGGCTGAACTGGATGTGGACACCCACAAAGAGCATCCTCATGCCTCTCATGAAGTTTCAAATCTCTATCTCCACACCACAGTTTGAGATTTAATATTTGCAATAACTTCTAAGGGTTTTTTTTAAACTTTTTGCCCTAATGTCTCCATAGTGACTGACATCAGTTGTTATAATTTCCTACCATTATTCTATTTTCTTCCAGTTTTTTCTGGGTTTTAATCAAACAAGGAAATTCAACAAGACTATCATCTGGTGAGTACAGAGAAAACCTAAAGATTTATCTCCTCAGAGTTATAAACCAATTATACCTTTGGAACTGGGAACTGGCATTGGATCCCAGGTCGACACTTAAATAACTCAAGGGTTTGTGCACATAGGGCATCACAGTGCTTTTTCCCTGGCTCTGCTCTAGCCTTCATATTGTAGCAAAGAGGACAATAGGAGACACTTCTACTCTGTGCTGTCTCACAGGTATGTCAGAAATATTTTTTTCTTAATGGGATGCAGGTGCCAGGCATGTGCACAGCTCTGATTATATCTGCTTGTACAGTTGCCTTGTACATGAACTGTCAGATCCATATACACTAAGCACATCACAAGCTGGGAAACTTGATCCTTTTCCTGATGCAGATGCTATTATATACAAGTAGCTGTGACATTTGGGGATTATTTAAAATGTATTAAATCAAGATTTTTTTCCTACAGTCAAATGGATGAAGGAAAGGCTGTGGATGTGGTGTACCTTGACTTCAGCAAAGCCTTTGACACCGTTTTTTCACAGCATTCTGATTAAGAAACTGGTTACCACTGGCCTGGACGGGAGCACACTCTGCTGGGTAAGGACTGGCTGGATGTCCAGGCACAAGGGGTGATGGTAAATGGAGCCAAATCCAGCTGTAAGCTGGTCACAAGTGGCGTTCCTCAGAGCTCAGTCCTGGGTCCAGTCCTGTTCAATATCTTTATCAGTGACCTTGATGAAGGGATTGAATGTTCCCTCAGTAAGTTTGCAGATAACACTAAGCTGGGAGGAAGTGTCAATCTGTCTGAGGGTAGGGAGGCTCTTCAGAGGGATTTGAGCAGGACGGACTGATGGGTTGAGACCAACATGATGAGGTTCAACACGGCCAAGTGCAGAGTTCTGCACCTGGGACATAACAACCCTGTGCAGTGCTACAGGCTTGGGAAAGAGTGGCTAGAAAGCTGCCTAGCAGAGAAGGACCTGGGGGTGTTGGTTGACTGTCAACTGAATATGAGCCAGCAGTGTGTCCAGGTGGCCAGGAAAGCCAATGGCATCCTGGCTTGTATCAGGAACAGTGTGGCCAGCAGGTCCAGGGAAGAGCATTGGTGAGACCACACCTCGAGTGCTGTGTCCAGTTCTGGGCTCCTCACAACAAGAAAGACATTGAGGTCCTGGAGTGTGTTCAAAGAAGGGCAACCAGGCTGGTGAAGGGGCTGGAGCGCAAATCCTATGAGAAGCAGCTGAGGGAGCTGGGGTTGTTTAGCCTGGAGAAGAGAAAGCTGAGGGGAGACCTTATCACTGCCTAGAATTACCTGAAAGGAGGTTGTAGGGAGGTGGGTGTTGGTCTCTTCACCCAAGCGATAGGATGAGGGGGAATGGACTCAAGCTGCACCAGGGCAGGTTCAGATTAGACATTAAGAAAAAGTTCTTCACCGAAAGGGCTTCAGGCATAGGAACAGGCTGCCCAGGGAGGTGGTCGAGTCACCAACCCTGGATGTACTTAAAAGACAGGTAGATGAGGTGCTCAAGGATAAAGACTCGATGATCTCAAAGGTCTTTTCCAACCTAGTGATTCTGTGATTCAGTCGTGCTGTAATGGAAATGTAGCAGAGCAAATTGTGTCACTATAACTGTAACTTAATGGTAATTTTACATCATACTTCTTTAATTCATTAAATTAGTTTTCACAAACATACTTGTTCAGCAAAGAATTAAGCTGAGTGTGAAGAAAGAAAAGAATTTGAAGGGCTACTCATCACATTGTGCTAGCATTCAGACACCATGTTACATTTTTATTAAATGGAAATAGAAAGCAGTGTTCCCCAGGGCTTGGTGTTGGGTCCAGTCCTGTTTAATATCTTCATTGACAACCTTGATGAGGGAATAGCATCCACCCTCAGCAAGTACACCAATGATACAAAGCTGGGTGGAGTGGCTGACAAGCAGGAACACTGCGCTGCCATCCAGCGAGACCTGGACAGGCTGGAGAGCTGGGCAGTAAGAAACCAGATGAGGTTCAACAAAAGCAAGTGTAAAGTCTTGCACCTGGGAAGGAACAACCGTTTCTACCAGTACAGGCTGGGGGATGACCTGCTGGAGAAGAGCTCAGTGGAGAAGAACCTGGGGGTCCTGGTTGACGACAGGTTGGCTATGAGCCAGCAGTGTGCACTGGTGGCTAAGAGAGCCAATGGGATCCTGGGGTGCATCAGGAGGAGTGTGGCCAGCAGGTCAAGGGAGGTGATCCTCCCCCTCTACTCTGCCCTGGTCAGGGCCCACCTGGAGTATTGTGTCCAGTTCTGGGCTCCCTGGTATAAAAAGGACAGGGATCTCCTGGAAAGAGTCCAAAGAAGGGCTACGACGATGATTAAGGACCTGGAACATCTCCCCTATGAGGAAAGGCTGAGTGAGCTGGGACTGTTCAGCCTTGAGAAGAGAAGACTAAGGGGAGATCTAATTAAAGTCTATAATTATCTTAAGCAGGGGATGCAGGGGAATCAGCCAGCCCCTTTTCAGTGGTCTGTGGAGACAGGACAAGGGGCAATGGCTGCAAGTTGGAGCACAGGAAGTTCCACACCAACATGTGGAAGAACTTTCACCCTGTGAGGGTGAGAGAGCCCTGGGACAGGCTGCCCAGGGAGGTGTGGAGTCTCCTTCTCTGGAGATATTCAAGACCCGTCTGGATGCCTATCTGAGTGAAATGTCCTAGGGAGCTGCTTTGGCAGGGGGTTGGACCCGATGATCTCTTGAGGTCCCTTCCAACCCCTCCAATTCTATGATTCTATGATTCTATGAAATCATTAGGCTATGATATATGACTCTGGTATCCCAGACTGACACAGGGATCCTTATGGATAGGGAACTGACTGCATGAGCTGTGCATCTTATTGATTCCTTGGAAAATCACAATTTTCTGTATCAGAAATTGAAGCCACATTATATTTTTAAGATTTTCAAGTACCTTGAAAGAAATTCTCTCTGGTTTATGACAGACAGTTATGTGCATAGGTTTCATAAGAGGCAGGACATTGAAATGAATACCATCTACAATGCTTGGAAACATGTAACTGTTTGCCACAAGTTTCTAACTTGCCCAGCCCCAGATGAGTCCAAGCTCAGCTCTGGCTAGAGCTGAATTAGCTGTAAATACATCTCTACAGTTCTCCATCTGGCTGCCAGCCAAGATCAACTTATATAAGGAGAGATGCTACTGTTGTTGTACACTGTTCTTTCCAGAAAGATGAGTCAGTGAGTCCCCGTGTTTTGTGGTTCACTTGTACAAATTTTGTATTAAAGGAAGTTTATCCTCATTACTTCTCCTGGAAAAGGACATCAAACTGACTTCTAATTTCTCTTTAGCTGATCGACCATGACTGCTCCTGCCCCAAATGAAAATTGGGAGTGCACGCTACATTCAATGGCTTCAGGCACCTTGTTTCTATTCATGGAGCTCTAACCCACTGAAGCAATCAACTGCATATCTGGATTTGATTTAGGGTTCACTCCAGGCACACACAGAGGCAAGAGTTCCCTGTTGAACCTGCAATGAGTGTAACTGTAATGGGAGCTGAAACAGAGACAGCTTCCTCAGTGCTGGCAGCCAAGGCCTCTGGTTTGCAACTAATCCATGCCATGCCAAAATAGATAAACCTCTGTAAATCTCCACCATCAGAGTGACCCTTTCCTCCACAAGAGCCCAGACAGATGGAGCTGAGAGATTCCCACATTGTAAGCCTGTGGCTCCAAAACATTAGGGAGGCATTAGTCAGGTCATTTGGTCACACACACAAATCAATTCATTACAAGCTATTGACTGCACACAAATTCATCACCTTGGTGATCCCTAAAATCCCACAGGGTTATGATTTCTTTACTACCAAACCAAAAGGTCAAATTTGTTCTGGTATAAACCTTGTGGTCAAACATACGCAATCCAAGAATGGTTTTGGCCCTAATCATTTGCTAGTGGATAATGCTTTATGCCAAAAGGCAATGACCTTATTTGCATCTCCAAGTATCAAAGAATGGAATTACTTGTGTACATTGATGGTAAACTCTCTGGCTGGAGTCTCTGGACACTGGGATCCTGTTCAATTCACGTGTACACTATTTGAAGTACACAAAACATTTGTTCATATAGGACTGGGGTTTAGGCACTTCTTTAAGTATAGAAACTAGTTCTGCAGAATTGCCAGCAGTCCTCTCAATAAATGGCATATCTATGATGCAGTGAATATGGTTATCTCTGTTCTTTTCCAAAGGAACTATTATAGCTCACTATCCAATCTACAGCTAATGTCCATGCAGATGAATATTGTTTTCTTTGTTTTCACCATTTCAAAATATTTCTGCCTCCTTCTGCTTCATCCTATTCTCTCATGCTTAAGTTTTCTGCCCTCTCAGTAGAAGCACACACAGAATTGATCCAGCATTCAGCACAGCTAGGAGTTTCATAACCCTCAGGAAAAAGAGACTGAAAGGCCAGGAACTTATTGGCTGATCCTAGATCCCTGATGTTTAATATTACAAGTGTAATAACTTTTATCCTTTTTAAGAAGGAAAGGCATGGAACCTCCAGGGAAAAACTTCTCAGACAGAAGGAATGTTATCTGCAGGAGGTCAGGGAAAACTGGCAACTCATGCCAGTTTAATGTAAATCAATAATAAACCCATTTGCTTATGAATCTCTACATTTCTGTAATGCATTTGCAACTATCCCAAGCTTTGGTGTGTCTAATCTCACCCTGGTGCTGGCCGTGTCCCTCTGAAAAAGCAGGGCCTGAATTTTGTCTTGGAGGAACTTTTAACTTTGTCTCCTTTTTGTTTTTCTTGGCTAAGTCACCTACTGATTACAAGTTTTTGGGCAGTAGTGAGAAGTGGACCTGAATGAATCACAAAAGTAAAACTCTTCCATGAATCATAATGTTTTTGCTGAGAATGAGTCATGCCAGGGTGGAAACAGCTGTACTGAGTACCACTAGTTTCTCTGTCAAATGAGCTCTCCAGGAGAACTGGCGCCCCCTCAGCAGGGGCTGGGAGCTTTGGGCAGTATGACTGGTCCTGCCAGAGCTGCACAGCAGGGGCAGCTCAATAGGGCATTTCCATCTCTGACACTGCCATCTGATGGAAGACGCTATGCATAATGCTTATCTGATGCAGCTCCTTGAGTAGCATCTAAGCAGGAATCCTGAGCGCTGCAATTTTCTGAACCCGGTGTCAGATCACTTCTTGCAGCAGCCCCAGTTCCTACTAATGTTGCTGGAGTGTGGGACCTCACTACTTGATCTGGGCAGGACATGCTTCATATGCTCAATTCTTCTCTCCAGTGGTTTTACATGGTTCAGGCAAAAATAAGTAGGCTGGAAGCTTTCTGATAAAGTCAGCTGGGAGCTGACTTTTCCTCCAACCCTCCCCTTCACCATAAGCAGGACAAGGTGTAATTACCCTTGGTGAGACAGATCCCATCTGACTGCAGTTATCCACCCTATCAGCCAGGACATGAGCAGCACACAACTAGAGCCAAGAAAGGCACACTGGGTTTTCATATCATTTGTGCCTTTACTTCCAACTTGAAAAGGTCCCAGCATGGATCACAAAGCCCAGAAAGTCCTATGGGCTTTGACAAGATAGATCACATAGATCTCTCATGTAATTCTGTGATCATCACATCAAACCTTTGGGAGACAAGTTGTAGACTTTAATGACACATACCCTGATACCTACTCCAGGATTTGTTGAAGGGGCTTTGTGAGGTAGTCATACGACTCATTAGAAATGCTCATCTAGTTGGATAGTGATTTCCAAACATTATTTGAGATTTTTCATTGCTGTGGAATGGTGCTGGTATAGTTAGGATGATCCAAATGATGGACTTACAGTGCTCACCCTCTCTGGCCTACAGACGACATATGTTCAGAGCTAACTCTATGGATACATCTTTTTTCCCATGGAAGAGCCTTCCCTCCCTTCCCAAGCCACTGGTCTGTGCTTACTGTTTCTCCTGACTTGCTCAGACAGTATGAACCAAGGTACTTTCCAGGTAAGTGATTGGAAGTTAGTTAATTGAAGATTCACAGAAGAAGAAAATAGCTCACTACATGTGTCTGCTGGACATCCTGATAGATTCATGGCATTATGGCAATGAACTGGTTGGAAGGCGATTTCTCTGAAAGCTTGGTGTCAACTCATTTTTTAGTTATAGTTTAGTTAATATTATTATCTCAATATTTTCTCTTACGGGAACTGCTTTCATTCTAAACATGATATTATCAAACTGCTGTGAGTAGTCTCTATTTTGTGACTAAATCAGTCCGTTGCCTAGGTAACTATGCCAATCAAAAGAACCAGCCTCTCCATGAGGACTACTTAACATTTCATAGACTCATCAAGGAGGGACATTCACAGAGAGACATGTAATATACTGACCTCTCTTGTTTTGTCCAATACCATACTCATGTCTCCAGAAGCACAAAGATTTCAGGCCTAAGTCTTCCTGAAAAACATTGTGGAAGTATGTGTATCTTCTCCCATTCTTTACATCTTGCATGTTAAGCCACAGCCTCCCTGAATAAGATTTCCTTTCTGAGTCTGCCTGAGATGGGTCCTGCCTGAGCTGCTGGAGCTCATCCTTGCATTTTGTAAACTTCTGATAATCACCCCTGTCATTCCCTACTGACCTCAGTCCAGAATCAGATGTGAATGAAGGGCCATTTTGCTAAGAAGCTTCTGTTTTAAGGTTGCTAAAAGAGCAACATCTCTAAGCTGCTTTTCACACGTAGCATCCATTCTACTCCTTGGCCTCTACATCCCTTGAGCACCTTGATCCAACGTGTGTTTTAACCACATTACCAGCTGCTCTCTGACATTTCTCTACTCCCTGTTATTGATTAATATGTCAGCGGCAATTATGTTTCTTCGATTTCTGAAGCAGCAAGCCTTAAAATGAATGACCAAAGGAAGCCCATGGAGGTACTTATAAGTAAAAGTTTAAAAAGTTTTGTCTTAACATCCTGCCTTTCCAAACCATTCTGCTTTCTCTGCAGCTACAGGTACAGAAATTTCTCATTTTGGCCTCATAATGAATGGCACTGCTTTTTGTGTAAGCCTAATTGTTGTTGATTCTAGCTTTGTAAAGAACTTTAGCTATGGGTATAATAGCTCTAGGATGAGGGTTAAGCCAAAATTACCACTGTCACCTCCATCCACACAATAATCACAGAACAAATGGCCTAGAAGAAACTTGAAAAAGTCATCTAGTCCCCTGCCATGTAGCTGGCAGTCTCATAATGATGACATAATTTGTGACAGATGGAAGAGATTGTTTTATCTCATTCTGATACCTTTTGGTGAGTTTGATTATCCTACTCTTAATATTTCTCCTAAAGGCTAATCTAAATATCTCTTACTATAATTTCAGATAATCTTTCTTGTCCGTTCCCAGGTAATTCATTCACTTCCTCACCAAAGCTGAAACATCTAAATGTTTTCTTGTTTCACAGTTCCTTCTCTGTAACATCTGTCTCCTGAGTGTACCTGTTCTTCTCTGCTCTCCCCCAGCATGTCTTTAGGAAGTCTTATCTGGATCTTTGTTTTTCCTTGTACATCTGATCAGATAATTTGTGAAGTTGCTTGTACATCTCCACTCTTTGGGATATTTCTCCCTGATCTACTCTTAGGCATATTTGCTCAGTAGGATAGACCATACCAACAGAGTTACATGGGGTGTAGAAATTGCATAGCTGAGTTTTGGGAGAATTGTAGATCTCTTTCCCTGGCTGAATCAATGAACCAAGGATGTGATGCTGCTGTCAGGCAAGTTCTGTGCTCTAACAGTGCAGACAATGGTGTAGTTAAGAGTTGGCAGGAGGTTTTACAAGGAATGTTGAGTAATTTCTTGAGGCTTCTTGCACAGTTCTCTGTTCATCTGCAACTGATGATAAAATTCTTTTTATATCTTCAATGGTTCAGAGCAACCTCAAATCTGGTTTCAGTGGTCTTCATTTGAGAGGAGAAGAGTGTTGTGGTGGGTTTTTTACTGTATAGTTTTGGTGAGTGCAATTTTACTCATGTGTATAATAATCATCACAACTACATTGTATGCGTTTATTTTTAAGGCACTGATTAATTTAAAAGTTTTAATTTATTGCATTACTCCAAAGACTTCTTGGGTCAGTGTATGTACCTGTGCTTAATTGCTACCTTTTAAAAGCCAGGTAGTTTTTATGTGCCCCAAATTTTTATACATTTGTGAAAGTGTTTTCATACATGTGGCATCTTTTTAATGCTGTGATCCTTGAATCTTTCTAGAAGAGTATTTCAGTTTATTTTAAGCATAAATAGACCTGCTGTCCTCAGCAAATGCAGAGTGCTGCCGCTTCAATGAGCACACTGTGTTTATCTTGTCTCTCCAGTAGCGCTTCCTCCTGGCTGTTCAATGCTTTTGAGGGATGGCTCCAGATTGTATTCTGTATTTTTTACTGATTTCTAGCCTTGTGAATCTCAAAAATGTCAGTTTCCCTTGCCCTCTAGCCAGGGAGTTCCCTCAACTTGGTTTTTCCCTGGAAAAAACAAAGAGTTGGTTCAGTGCCTGGCTCATATACTGTTGCCTGTGACAAAAATTACCCTGGAAAGAAGAAAAAAGAGGCTCACTGTCTTGCCTCACTATTTGTAATGGGTGATCAGTAGTGAGTGCAGCTTGCTCTAGGGGAGCAATAAGTTGTAAAGTAGTGCTCCAGGGTCTTCTGGAACATGGGTGGGTGGGCATGAGAGTGCCCGTACTGAGGACATGAATATTTGGCAAGATCACAGAATCAAATTATTTAGGAGGCTGAAGGGAGACCTTATCACCACCTACAACTACCTGAAAAGAAGTTGTGGAGAGGTGGGAGATGGTCTCTTCAGCCGAGTGACAGGAGATAGGGCAAGGGGAAATGGCACTAAGCTGTGCCAGGGGAGGTTTAGATTAGATATCAGAAAAAAAAATTTTACTGAAAGAGTTGTTGGGGCCTGGAACAGGCTGCCCAGGGAGGGGGTTGAGTCACCTTCCCTGGATGTGTTTAAAAAAAGGTAGATGAGGTACTTAGGGATATGGTTTAGCTTAAGATGGGAATGGTTGGACTTGATGATCTTTAAAGGTCTTTTCCAGCCTGGCGATTCTGTGATTCATGGACCATTCCAGCAAAAAATATCAAGCAGTGAAATCCTGTTTTTACGTTACCATAATTCAGAAGACATGGTATAACCTACTCACAGACTTTCTCCCTTTCTAATATAGCCATGCACAAAGTAGGTTTTAGTTACTACACATGTAGTAATAAATCAAATAAGGCGATGTTCATTCCTTAACCCTAAGGCCCAGCATCACTGATGGAAAAACTCCCCAAAACCACTAGAAGAAAAGGAGGGTGGCTTCATATAAAGTGCCACATGGGTTTCTTGTGAGGACATGAGGGAACCATGCCCATGAGAAAGCTAGCTGGTACAGACAACACAGTGCCCTGGTCTAATGATATGAACACCTCCTGGTCATTACTCAGCTAATTATAGTCTCTGATTAGAGCATTTGCTTCGATGTAGCTGGTAAGACCTTAAGGTCTAGTCCAGGCTATCAAGGAGTTCCATACCATACCATGTGCAGCACTTTAATGCCAGTGAAAACTTTTACAACATTTGAGTTTAAAAATCCCTCTCTATAATCTGAAGAAAGGGAAAGAAGACAAAAAGTAAAATATCTATCAAAGCATGGCTGAACTAGAAGGTCAAAATTGCTTGTTATGTGACTTAAAAGACTAGCACCGTACTCCAACGAAATAAATTGTCCAAGCCCACTCACTCTCCTCATCCCTTGCAGAAGTTTGCCACTTAGTTAAATTTAGCTGCAAGAAATTCTCTTGCAGGCTAGTCTTCATGATTGTATGAAGTCATTCTTTGATTAGGAGTGCAGAGAAAAATCAGGATGAGTATCACCAGAGTAAAAATGGAAACACAAGTTAGCTTGTGAAATGAGTCATCCCAGCAGAAATATGTAAACTAAAACGAGAAACCCAGAATAGCTCTTTGTGAGGGAAAATATCGTAGTGGCTGAAATCTATCCATGCAGCTATCAGAGTAAACTACAGGAGATTCGACACACTTAGTATCATATTTGTAAAAGGTTTTGTGAGCATTAGAAATATTTTTGAAAAAAATTAAACTAAAATGTCCAGATTTGTTGCAAAATTATAACAATATCTAAAGAATGGTGTAGCAGGTTGACGTTAGCTGGAGGCCAGGTGCCCATCAAAGCCACTCTGTCATTCTCTTACTGTATTGTACCAGATGTACGGGGAAAGCAAGGTGTAAAGAAAGGCTTGTTGGTCAAGATAAAGACAGGGAGATCACTCTCAATTACCATCATGGGCAAAACAGACTCAACTTGGAAAATTAGTTTAAATTATTACCAACAAAATCATAGTAGAATAATGAGAAGTAAAACACATCCCCCACCCCTCCCTTCTTCCCAAGCACAACTTCACCCACAATTTCTCTATCTCCTCCCCCTGATTGGAAGAGGAGGACAAGAAATGAAAGATGTGGTTGGTACATCACATGTTTCTGCTGCTCCTTCCTCCTCAGGGGAGGACTCCTCACACTCTTCCCCTGCTTCTGCTTCACAGGAGACAATCCTCCATGAACTTTTCCAACATGAGTCCTTCCCACAGGCTGTAGTTCTTCATGAACTGCTCCAGAGTGGGTGCTTCTGCATCCCCATGGGGTTCAGACCTTCAGGGCCAGACTTCTCCAGTGTGGGTTCCCCACAGAGTCACAAGTCCTGCCAGAAAACCTGCTCCAGCATGGGCTCCTCTCTCCATGGGGCCACAGGTCCTGCCAGGAGCCTGCTCCAGCACAGGCTTCCCACTGGGTCACAGAATCACAGTCTCCTTAAGGTGTCTCCACCTGCTGTGGTGTGGGTTCTTCCATGGTTTGCAGGGGAATATCTCCTCTACCATCACACTCCATGAGGTGAAGGAGGACAACCTGCCTCACCATGGTCTTCTCCATGAGCTGCAGGAGAATCTCTCTCTCCAGAACCTGGAGCTTTCCCACGACCTCACTCTTCACCTTCTTTGGTGCCTGCAGAGCTGTTCCCATTACATATTCTCACTTCTCTGTCTGCAATTACTTTTGGAACTGTGCATGTTTTTACCCCCATTCTTAACTATGCTATTCCAGACGTGCTGCCACTGTCACAGCCAGCCTTGGTCTGCAGCAGATCCATCTTGGAGCCCACTGGCATTGGCTCTGCTGGACCTAGAGAAAGCTGCTAGCAGATTCTTGCAGAAGGCACACCTGTAGGTTCCTGCTACCTACACCTTACCACAAAAATCCAGTACAAATAGAAAACAAACAAAGGAAACTTTCTTCTCTTACTTATAACAAAGATATTACAGATTACACCACAGCCAGCATTTCCTTATGATTTAGCAAGTTATTTCCTCTTCAGATAAAACCTACTATATGCAATAATAACAGATGTGATTTTTACACCAGTTAAAATACTCTTCAGCTATTCACCTTCATGGAACAAGCTTTTTCACTGACTGCTTGACAGGTATGGGTAATTGATGGATCATTCAGGAAATTCCACATGGGCAGACACCATATGCCACAAGGCACATTAATTCCTACACTCGCTTCCTGGCTTCTCTCTACCATCACTTTCAAAATTTTGGCAATCCTCAGTGGAAACTGTTGATCTTCAGGAAATTATGTAACTTCCTATAAATTTAGCATTTGCAACACATAAACAACAAATGTCGTAGCTATTGCATTTCTAATGCAGTCCCACTATATGCTTTCTTTTAATGGCAAGCAGTATGGCCATAGATGCCTGTGTAGCACTAAGGAGAATATTCACACTGCTTTGCCATGAAGTCTTTATTCTACATTTTCGGAAAGGTTCAGCTTCCAGGTTACTAGGGAGCGCTCCCTCTGCCACTGCCCTGGATCATTCCTGAACTAATAAATCACTACAAATAGCAAACAGACTGTATCATTATTAGGTGTGTCTGGGTCAAATTTAAATTACACAAAAACTCCAACCAAGCAGACAGCCTCCAGGTGATGTGTTCCTGCTAAACCGGCCCTATTTAAGACAATTCATTTCCATATCCATTGGGAGACTCCTAGCTCAGATTTACGAACAGAGATTTTTGTTGATGCCTTTCCAAAGTTCCATCTTCCACAGTGTGGGACTGTGCTGTTGCTTTGTTTTTCAGTCCACAGTGTTTCACTGTCCATAAAAATGAACAACTTTCTTCTAGCTGGCAAATATCAGATCTTAAAAAACCAGGAAAAAAAAGGAAAAAAGAAAAAAAAAGAAAAAAGTAAAAAAAGATCTTGCAATTTATCAGGCAGAGAAGTCATCAATAAAATCAGTTTTGAACATTGTAATTTTTATCAGAGAGTAAGTCTATATTTTTTATTTTCCATGTGGAGGCTGGTAAACATGAAAGATAAATTAGTTCAATACTCACTCCAGTGGAGAAATATTGTTCTTTAGCGCAAGTAATCAAGTGATCTTGGGGTTTTCAAAGCCAAAAATAGCATTCTGCAGATAGCCTAAGAAAAGCTACCAAAAAATTACCCAAACTCAAAAAACCCCGTAACCCACCTGCATTTAACTAATTCCCAAGTCTTTCTGCACTGTGTAATTCATTAGCTTTGATTTTTAATGTCTGAAGCAGTAGTGTAGCTGGCAACATTTCTCATCTGAGCCTGTCTCTTGGCCATCTCTACTTTGCAGCACATCTCTGTGACTTAGCTTGTACAGATAAAATCAAATCCTTCAAAGCACGTGCTGCCAAGGGCCCGAGTGAATCTAAACCATGTCCGATAGCACAGATTCATCTCTGACCTGCAACTGATAACAGCAGACCTAGGGTCAGATTCTTGTGCCCCCGGGTTAGTTTATTAGTAACAGGTATTTTATTATTGATACCCATGGTTAATAATAGAATGAAGTTTTCAACCTGTCTGTGTGTGCCTGTGTAAAAGTATGGACTGCTCTGGGAAACCTGGTCCTCTGCGCTGCGTGTGTGTGCTGCTGCTTGGGGCTGCAGGCAGCAACATGCCAGCACCAAGCATAAAGATCATCAGAGCTCCCTGTAGCCCTGGGACTTGCATAGGAAAAGAGGGAAGATGACCTACAATTAAGCTTCAACAATGGGCAAAAATTCATCTTTTTTTGAGAGGGTTTATGATTCTTGAAATTCAGCTTCCCTCCTAGTGAGAGTCTTAACCCTGCCTTCCGAAATGCTCTGCGAGGTGGGTCTGTGAGGTGGGAAAGCAGTGTAAAAAACTAAAGTATTCATCATTCGTGAATCTACATGTTCCTTTCAAAACAAGTACATAGTAGCCTTCCTCTTCTGATATTGGTGGATATATGTTTTAATGCTTGTATGGGCTACTGTTTATAAGAATAAGAAAGAATAATCTCAATTCAATGAAAAATAGAAAAATTTAGGTCTTTTCCGTCGTTTAGTTCTAATAAATAGTAATGATCCCAGAAAGATCCACTGATGTTCAAATAAAGTGCCTAGACTGGACTAAAGCAACCCTGGGATTTTGTCCTTTCTTGGTGAAACCATGAGTATATTGGTGCTGCAGTTCTCACTTCTTTGTACTTTGTGACAGCTTCAGTGAGGAAAGACGCATTCCCAGCGAAGACTTAGAGGAAGCAGTTTTGGTGTTCAAAACAATGCTAATTATTATACATGGCATTGCTGTTGTGATACACGAGGCACAGGGTATGCCTGGAGGTGACAGAGCACTGTCTGAGGCTTTGGGCAACCTGGTCTAGTGGAGGGTGTCCCAGCCCACAGCAGGGGGGTTGGAACTAGATGATCTTGGAGGTCCCTTCCAACCCAAAGCATTCTATGATTTTGCTTCAAAGAATTTCTTACGCATTCTTCCAAGTCCAGCCCAGCCCAGCTCATCCACCTGGTACAAGGCTTTTTCCCATCTGATGTTAATCACCACTTCCACCTCTGCCTCAGCATCTTTGTGTCTCCCACTCTTCTGACTCAAGTATTTTCGGGTACTGTTTTGGTTGCAATAACAAGATGGTGCTCCTACTTGTTTTCTTAGTGCAGGACTAAGCCTTTGAAGAAACAGTGCCCAGTGTGATAGGAACTATTTTCATTAATTTTGACATATTGCAATTTCTTCACTATTTTCATGTGCTTTTTGGAAGTTCCTGAGAGACTAGTGGGTTCTGGGAGCTGGAAACTTGCATGCTGTCCTTGAGTCTTGAAAAAAGGTTTGCTTAGGGTCAAAAAAGAAGCGCAAACAAAAAAAATTACACGTGACTTAATTGATGAATTTCCCTCTATCGGGAACTCTGTGTACAACATTGAGATTTTTGTTACTTCTCTATACTTCCAGGGAATGTATAAATAAGCTTCAGTGATCTGAAGCCCTGCCTAAAAAAAATAAAAGTCATTCATTATTGCACTCAAGAAAAGTGGAGAGGCTGGACTCAGTTCCTGCCATGTCTCCACTTATAACTTTCTCTCTAACACTTTTATCTTTCCTGTCACCTTTTGTATTTCTTCAGGTGCTCGATTGCCTTCCTAAAGGGTGCCATTCTTTTGCTGAAAAAACCCTAATTTTTACAAATGACAGAAGAAAATGAGGAAAAAAAAAAAGGCATTTTTTTTAAAAGTTCACTTTTTCCTTTACAAAGCCAGAAAGATTAAAGGTAAAATTCTCTAGTACCATTTTCTACCTGTGGCTTTTCCTATCTTGTCACCACAAGGAAAGATCATAAATTGCCCAGGAATTACAAAGCTTATAACGAGCAGTCACTGTCTATAGCAGCTGTTTCATATTCATTAAGCGTTGGGTTTTTTTTTCCAGAACGTTTCAGATACAAACAAAATATAACAGCTATAGAAAATGTACTGGGAGAAACTGAATATTCCAGGGACATTCTTTTCAGCATATCTTTCATAGATCTGTACAGCAAAGGTCTGTAGTAACTTAACATTGCTGTCAACAAAGATGAAAGTGTGTCTGTATATGAGAAACGGAGTGTTCTCTGCAAAGCTGCTCTTTCACACATGCAAATGAATAAATTTGTAGAATAAGCGGCAGATGGAATAATGTTTTCTAACATTTCCCACAGAAACTAGTTTAGTTCCTAATAAGGCTTGGCTAAATTAATAAGTATTGTATTTTTGTCTGCGTCATCAATGTTCGACTTGGCAGAACGAGTATCTTTTGAATCTTCTCCTCTTACGCCCTGCATTTTGATGTGAATTTTGTTACTAGCTTTCCCAGGATCTTTACATCATGGTACAGGTAAATGTCCTCATGAAAACACTTACATTCATCATCTTTGCTCTCACTGAACAGCAGGTTTTCCTTGGCAATATGACAAATATCAGAGGTACCTAGTTTCCGTTACTTTTCCCCCTACAGTCCAGATTACTACAATGTGATACATATGTATTTTTATATGGGTTTTGTGCACTGAAAAGTCTTTTGGAAAACCTGTGCTGTTTCTGAGGCCCTGCTGTCTGCTGGGGACAGGAATCTGCTATTATGCCAGGATTTGGGGCTCTACTTCTCTTCTGTTGTCAAAGGGAATATATGGATGTGGAGCATGAAGATAAACAAAGACTGGATAATTTATCTATACATCTTGAGCTATTCTTAGTTTCTGATTTCTCTCATCCATAAGAATAAAACAATTTATGACATCATGTTCATGCTAAATGCAAAAAGAAAGAACGTCAGGACTGAAAAACCCAATGTTTCTTTTTCTACATCCATAATCCTTTCTCTCTCCCGAGCACTCACGAGGCTCCACAATGTATAACAGCTGATACTGTGTACTTTATTTACCATATTCTCTTCTGCAGCAACTATCAATTCATCTCCAGAAGTCATAAATGGGAGGCACATAATATTTGTCACTTTGATATATAAATACTAACTAATCATGAGGTGAGCTGGAAATATATATCCCTTGACTAGGAAGCCAGGGTACCAAACTAAAACCAAGGAAGGGTTTTAGGCGTTGAGACAAATGACTTTGGTTTTGCTGTATTATGCACTACTTTGCCCTGTTATCACAAGTACAAGCCTGACAACAGTGAATCCTCATACAATGCCTGTATAATAGAGCAAAATAGTATGAAAACGTGCAGCAGTGGAGAGAGAAAAGAGGTAACACACCTGCAGGCAGGCCCTGTTTCAGCACTTTCAAAAGTAGCCTTTTGACTATTTATATCAAGGTGTTTACTCTTTAAATATTTTGCAATTTTCTAGTGCTGGCCTTTTTCTGTTGCATTACCAATACTGCTCCTGAATGTACAGTTCACTGATTGCCTCTTAATTACGGGTCAGTAATATATCTAGAAACAGCCTCAATCCTGATTTGAAATAAACCGCATGAAATGAGCAGTTTTCCCTGCAGCCATCACCATCATTCAGGTTATCTTTCCAGGAACAAATACTTAGTAAGAAGTGAATTAATAAAATAGTTTTGACTGTAGTACAGTATGTTGCAGTTAACTCTGGCAGAAGGCAGAGGCCATTTTGTCTAACAAGAAAGGAACTGAAGTTCAGTGCTCCTGTAATTGAGGGATAAGGGACACGACAGCCATGTGGAGAGCTGCACCCTTCTCGGTTTTCCTGCTCACTTCCTGCAACATCAACAACAGGAGTATTTGTTCCTCCAGCCCCTGAAATCCCAACCTTTGTATCCAAATACAATGAAGGTGAGGCAATACACTTTCTGATGTGTTACACAAGTCCCGAGTCAGCGAGGCACATGGTGGCCTTGAAGCTCTCCAGAGGCACTGAAACAAAAACCACTGAAACATTTACTGACGGCAGCATGGCTCCCTGCAATTCGGCCACAAGCATACCAGTATGACAGAGCACAGACGAGTCACCTCCATCTCTTCTCTCTCTGACTTTGATGTGCACTAGTTAAGGATATGCCTATTTATATGTGCTTACATTCTTTCAGAGAATATAGATATGCTCTTTAATCTTGGCATTAGCTGTTTTCCCGGGGATCTTGGTTGATAGGAAATGTTTCGTTAACTCCTCCAGTAAATACAGAGACATTGGACTTCCCAGAAGTATTTGTTTTTTAGGTTTTAAGGAGTTTTTTGATGCATTTCACAGCAGGTAAGAATAAAACAAAATAACAAAGAACTGTTTGGGGTTTTTTTTTCAAACTGTGGCTGTGGGAAAGTAATGAGTTTTCTTACTATAATTCTTTTGACAGTCATCACTAAAGGGTTCGTTCAGGTATTGCTCAATTGTCAAGAAGATACTGTAGAAATGAGCATGGCCTGTGTGGCTTTGAGAAAGTTTTGTGCTTTGAGAAATGCTGTCATTTGAATTTGAACCAAATGGCTTCCTGGGTGTCGTGGTTTCACCCCGGCTGCGGGCCGAGATCCACGCAGTTGCCTGCTTCTTAAAGTAAAAGAGCAGGAGAAGAGGGAAAAAGGGAAAGGGGAACAAGGGAAGGGAAAAGGAAGGGGCAAATAACTCCAAAACCAAGAAACTAAGAGGCCCGTGGGTTGGGATAAGGATAGTTTACTAAGATAACAGAAAGATCAAATATACCAATGCTAACAGGACTTTAGAGCAAAAGAATATGAAACTATTGATACACAATGCAGTTTCTCACCGAACCACACAACTCAGGTACCACCCAGAGCTGTCCCGGAACCCGACCGTCCCCCCAAGAAGCACGCGTCCCGAGACCGCCCCTCTCCTTCTTCCCAACAGCCCCCCCGTTTTCCTGGGCAGGACGTAATTGGCATGGAATACTCTCTTTGGCCCATCTGGGTCACCTGTCCTGGCTTCGCCCCTCCTTTCTCATGAATAGAGAAATAGAAGAAGCTAAGAAAGTCCTTGACTGTCTGACTGCAACTAAGAACATCAGGGTGTTATCAGCACTGCTTTCATTTTAACTCCCAAACACAGCATTCCATCAGCTGCTACAAATGAAATTAACTCTATCCTGACTGAAACCAGGACACTGGGGAAAACATTTCTGCTTCTGCCAGGGAAGGCTGCAAACAAACACCATGGCTGAAATTCATCTGGGTATGGAGAAAGCTATTCTGTGACTGTGCTCTTCTGAAAGCCTTATGCATAATAGAAAATAACAGTTGCAGTCTTCTCTCTTATTCAGTTCTGCATGTCTTACTCAGTTTTTGGAAATATTAATTATGAGGGTAGATATAAGTGTGCATTCCAGATCCTTACTCTTGATCTTTTATTTTTGACTTAAAGTCTGCATGACCCCACAGTGGACTGTGACTCTTGCTGCTTATACACCTATAGTCTCTATAAACAGGACACCAGATGGGAATATGAACCCCGTCAGCAGTGTCCTCACAGCTCAAGAACTCAGAGACACTAAAATGATGAATCAGTGCTATGCACTGCATGAAGGTAGAGCGTGGGAGGATGACCCCACACACCTCCATGCCCACTTGGCCTGGGGTTGATGTGACTATCCCAATGACTAGCTAACGGCTGGTAGGAGCTGGGGGCTGTGAAATACCACAAGGTTATATAGACAGATTTCTGACCACGGTAGAGGGCTCAGAATGTTTAGGAGCTTGGAGCAGCTCACACAGAGAGCTTTAGATGCTGCCTCTTCTCTGCTAAAACTTTCGCATCTGGTGTTTGTCACCTTATATCCAGAGGATAATGCAGTCCCTCCATGCTCATCTCAGACCCAGAGCATCAGACTGATCATGTGCAAAGCATTTGTGATTGCAAGGACTCCCAGAGAGCCATTTCGCCCATCCTCCTCCTCAGAGAACATGAGACCTAGAGCAACAGGGCTCCTTTCATTAACCATTTATTAATGAGCGTGTCCTGTTGCTGAAGACACAGGATTCAGTTTTCCATTAATCCTATATGGCATGGGGAGATGGAGAGGCCAATAGGTACTGGAGTGTCTCTTGTAAACTACAGGTGGAATTACAGCATGTCTTTTCTCCATGAGTGATGGTGTAAAAGGACGCTGACCTGCTCCGACAAGTCCCTACTATCCATAGGAATCAGCTGTGTCATTTACAGAGCAGCTTACAACCAAGGAAACAAAAATGTTTGAGTCAGTTTCCCTCCAGAAAGTTTTGCACCACGTATATAGTGATGACTTGTGGCCCAAGCAACCAGCCTTAGATGAAGTCATAGATATTTATTTGAATTATTTGTAACAGAGATGGCAAAGACTCAACACGAATCATTCAAATTACTGATCCATTTCCACTGTGCTCCCAGCACCTGTGTGCTGAGGTTTTTTCAAGCCAAGAGACTTCGGGCAGCACAGTGACCCTGCAGGTCTTGGAGCAAGAGGTGACTTCTGCCATTGCCCAGGTCAGAATGACCATGTGAAGCTAAGAGCTCAGAGATATCCAGGAACTGTCTAATATTCAATATTATGAGCACTGTTCCTTTTTCCAAAGGTCTAATTCTGATCTGGGTTTCAATAGTCCCATGTCAAGAGAAGTCCTGATTTACACCAATGTTCAAGACCTAAAAATCCACCTTTTACCATATGTCTGTTGAGTGAGAAACCAGGCTGACTAGCACTTTTATTACTACATTCTCCACACCTTGATAAATAAATCCAACACAGCTGTCATTCATGGGACAGCATGACAGAAAAACACAGTGGAGTTTCTCCATGATCATTCTTACTGAAAGAGAAAATGGGGATGGAAAGCACAAAACTTCGATTTTGCAGAATGCCATTTTCAGTTTGGTCCAGAATGTCATTACTATATTACGAATGTGAGCTGGCAAGCATCTTCCTCTTAGCAGAAAGGTGAAGTATTTTGGGGGGCTGAGGCTAGTTCAATATCTGTGATAAATCATCTGTAGGAGGTAGAGAAGAAGGAAAAAATTGCTATAGAGCTCATGCAGAGAAGCAGGATTGTCTGTGCCTGCTTAGAATTCAGAGCAGAACTTCTGCATTTGTGTTAAAACCAGGAGCTTTGAGAGATCACACCTCAGTAGCCAAATTTTGTTCCACATCATAGGAATTTAGCCATCTAAGAATTAAGCTAAATGTGTTCACCATTGTGGAACTTCACTTTCCTCTGTCCTTTTTTTTGTCTTTTGAGAAGAATAAAATACAACTAATTAATGTCCTGCTAAAAGGATCACGTGAACATCTATGCATCAAAGAGCATGGGTCAGTGTGAAGAGAATGTAAATCAAGGCAACTGTGGCAACAAGTCAAGTGAATAGAACAGCTTTTGACAGCCTGAACTGGAAAAAGGCAGCTTGCACCAGCACAGGAGAGCTAGTCTGCTTTGCCATATTCTTAGATTATGTAATGAGAGCATAAATAGAAAGACAAGCAGAGGTAACCACAGTCCCAAAATAAATATGAGATCAATGAACCATTCCACACTTAAAAGACCTCACCCAAATGACCTTGGCATATTAAAAGCCAGCAAAGTCTATGCCTTGTGCTAATCTGTAATAAAAATAACTACTGAGAGCTAAATCTGATAGGGGAACGAAACTGTGCTTTACCTTATGTTTATATCCTCAGTGTCCAGATTATAAGACTAATGTGACCTTTGCATTGCAGAGTCCTCATTCCTGAATATATGAGGGAGTAGAAGGTGAGGGCACCCCAAACAGAATATAATCTATACCTTATTATGTCTTCTAGCCTCAGAGTCCTCTGGTTTCTCCCTCACAAAAAAGAATTCCAAGAAACTGAACTTTGATGAATCCTTTACTGGAGATCAACTGTCAAGAGACATTGCAAGCCATAGCTATTTCCACAGCCTGGTGGAGGCATGGATCTTGTTCCATTTCTCCCTGGAGAAGAAAAGTATGTTGTCCCATTTTATACGGTTATCCCTACACCATCGTAACCACTAAACCATTTCCTGAAGCCCCTCATCTACCCATTTTTTAAACACCCCTGGGAACAGTGACTCTATCACCTCTTCCAATGCTTCACCACTCTTTCAGTGAAGAAATTTTTCCTAATACCCAATGTGAAGATATTTCATGCCATAGAGAAACCTTCTTTGGGATTCTGCTGAGTTAATTACGGTAGCCACTTTCATTTTAGGCACTTGTCCCTCAGAATATGTTCCAAAATCCAGAGCTGGAACTCCTGAAGGAGGGTGGGGAGGCCCTTTCCACTACAACCTGTTCCAAGCTTATCATGTAAGAGATGGCCTTGAGGATCAGCCGCCAAATACCTGGGCAGGGGGCAAAATGTTGCTGAGCCCCTTAGTGTGCTCAGAGCCATGACAACCCTCTAAGGATTCAAGCTCCTGAGCTACTCAAGAGCAGCATTCCCCATGTTTGATTCCCTCTCTTGACTTCTATCTGCTTTTCTGAGGAAAACCTCCTTCTACTCATAGAGCCAAGGCCAGCCAAGGGCTTGGCATACTCAGGTGGGAAACCCAAGCACTAGCAAGCCCTGTTCTCAACCTCAGGGGATTCAAACAGATCTTCCCTGGGAATATGTGAGGAAACTATCAGGTGGATGAGTGGTTTCTGGAGAGTATCTGACCATCCCGATTAAACCACCTCCTCATCCAGTGATGTCCACAAGATTTATTGAACAAGAAAAAGAATGCCCAGATAAAAGCTCTAGTCAACAGTATAAAGTTTAGACAACTTTGTTACAATCAAGAAAGTCCTGGGACCCTGGTCTGTGTTTATGCAGGAAATTGTTTCTTTTTTTCCTTTTTCTTTTCAAACCAGTAACTAATATAAAAGGAGTAAACACTTTTTTGGTAGCTAAGACTGAATCCCAGCCTCTCTTTCACTGCATAGTTTTTTTAGTTTTAAATATTATCTTCTGTATAGTACACAAGCTTAAAATAACCAAGAGGTTGGGTTTTTACCTGTCAGACTGACAATAGAAGCGAAATTCTGAATGTGCTCAGTCCTATTGAATTGAATGGCATCAGTATTCTCATGCTGATGTCAAATTATAACTGACGTAGGAGATTGGAACTTGGGGAATAAGGACTGGGATTTGCTGTTTTATCTAGTACCCAGACATCTGCTTATATCCTGAAAATATCCTTTTTTTGCGGAAGAAAAGCATTTTCAGCAGAGGAAACATGCTAACGAATGGGCTTGGGGAAATCACTGATGTTAGTCTGTTTCTGTACATGTAGTTTGATGAGAAAAGTTAACAGGAATGATCTGTTTGTGCATAGACATTTGCTGCTGGCCAGAAGCAATTCCTATAACCTCCTTCTGACCCTTAAGCTCTTGGGTCTCAGATTCTTTTCAAGATTCAATCTTCCTGATAAAGCAGTTCCTTACTAGAGGAAGAAGGAAGCAATTGGGAATTTCCTGATTATGCAGAAAAGCAGGTGTGTGATTCTTCCATGGACTTTGAGCTACTTCACAGAAAAGAGGAGGTTGATGCTCAACTTCTGCAAGAACTGTGGGCTCAGTGGGCACCCAGGTGCCTGTTTCCCCATGCACTTTTAAAAGGACCTTTGAAAGTCAGATCAAGTCTGAGTAGCTGGGGATGTGTTGAGCTGTTAAGGAGGGCTAACACACAACAGCACTGAGGGAAGTGAGGAAATGGACAGTCCTACTATATCTTTACATGCAGCTGGGATGTAGCCAAAACATTAATCTGGGCTGAAGAGACAAGAAATATGAGCTGGCTCCACAGTTAAAATCCATCAGTCGAAGTCACAGACTTTCCACTTACCATGGAAAATAATGAATAGCCTTTTTTCAAATTCAGTATGAGAGGTTTCCTGATGAATACCCTTCATACAGGTGCTCTTTCATCAGGACATACTCCTGCAAGTTTTCTCTATTCTCACAGTTAGCTGGGTGTTTAATTTTTTTTGTACCAGATCTTTATCCAGAAGAAATTAATTCTGAAAATGTTGTGCCTGGAACATAGAATCATAGAATTGCAGAATGTGTTAGGTTAGAAGGGACCTACAAAGGTCATCTCATCCAAACTCCCTGCAGTAAGCAGAGACATCTTCACTAGATAAGGTAGCTCAGAGCCCCATCAAGCCTGACCTTAAATATCTTCAGGGATGGGACCTCCACTGCCTCTCTGGGCAACCTGTGCCAGTCACCTACCATCCACATCTTGAAGAAAATTTTCCTAATATCCAACCTAAATCTGCTTTTTTCTACTTTAAAACCATTACCCCTCATCCTATTGCTACATGCCCTTGCGAACAGTTCTTTCCCAGCTTTCTTACAGGCACCTTTCAGGTACTGGAAGGCTGCTATAAAGTCCCCCCTTGGGGCCTTCTCTTCTCCAGGCTGAACAAGCCCAACTCTCTCAGCCTGTCTTCACAGGAGAGGTGCTCCAGCCCTTTGATCACTTTTGTGGCCCTCCTCTGGATGCACTCCCACAAGGTCCATGTCCTTCTTGTGTTGAGGGCTCCAAAGCTGGACACAGTACTCCAGGTGAGGTCTCACCAGAGCAGAGTAGAGGGGCAGAACCACCTCTCTCAATCTGCTGGCCACACTTCTTTTGATGCAGCCCAGGATGCAGTTGGTCTTCTGGGCTGCAGATGTACATTACTGGCTCATGTCCAGCTTTTCATCCATGAGTACTCTCAAGTCCTTTTCCTCAAAGCTGCTTTCAAGCACATCATCTCCTAACCTGCATGGATAATGGGGATTGTCCTGATCAATGTGCAGGACCCTGCACTTTGCTTTGTTGAACCTCATGAAGTTCACCTGGGCCCACCTCTTCCACCTGTCCAGGTCTCTCTGGATGGCATCCTATCCCTCTGGCACATTAACTTCAGCACTCAGCTTGGTGTCATCAGCAAACGTGCTGAGGGTGCATTCAATCCCACTGTCGATATCATTAATAAAGATACTAAACAGCACCAGTCCCAGCACAGATGCCCAAGGAACATCACTTGTCATCATCTTCCATCTCACCTGGAGCCATTGACCACCACACTCTGGATGCTACCATCCAGCCAATTCCTTATCCACTGAATAGTCCACCAATCGAATCTGTAACTCAACAACTTAGAGAGAAGGATGTTGTGGGGGGCTGTGTCAAAGGCCTTGCAGAAATTTAGATAGATGACAACTGTAACTCTTCACATGGAAGATCATGGTGTTCCCATGGAACATCATGGAGTTCCTCCTGCCCACAACTTCCTGTGGGATTTCAGAACATGGGGGGATCTATCTCTGTGTTTTCAAGGCCCAGGACATCAGATGCAGTGATTTCTGTGTTATGCTTTGGAAATACATACGAAATTTTTTGCAAAGTTAAAACTAAGAAATGTGCTGATCAACTTCACCCAGAACCTTTGGGAATGACTCCACCAGGGCCTTTCAAACTTATGCCACATGTTTGATGGATATGCATTTCTAAAGCTGTTATTTCTCTTCAGTACTTCCCTAAAGCTCTCTCCACTGCACTTTCCCTAATTCTCAAATGCACTTTGCCTTTTGGGCATCTTGGGCAGAAGAATATTCCATTAAGGGCTGGCAACTTGGAGCCCTCCCAGGATGGCATCACTCTTGCCCACGCCTTGCATATTGCTTAGCAACACCGAGGAACATTTATTGCACATCCTGCTATTTATGTTTCATGCTTCACATGTTGACTTTCTCTCCTGCCTCCAAGTTCCTCTGATGGAAGTGCTGTGTGTTAGATGCCCCAGTAGTGAAGGACAAAAAACAAGAACTCATTCTGTTCTTACAGATTCAGCTGGCAGGTATAAAAATAATAAGGTGTAGGATTTTCTGTCTGAGGGGCTCCATATTTTAAATATGTGACTCTGTTTACAGTTGTTTAGAGAGGAGTTCAACAGCTCGATACAGGTTCAGAATAGAAATTTACCCTGCTATCCTCAAATGAATGTTTTTCAGGGTGGAAGGAGAGAGGAAAGTCTCTTTAATATCCAGGTGGATTTCTGCAGTGAATTAAAATGTCTAACAAAGAGCAATGGCTATGTATATTCAATATAAATAAGATGTGGGAACATAGAGGAAAATATCAGCAATAGCTGCCTGAAATGCAATGGGCTAGATGCACAGAGGTGTGTGAAAACCTATTTTTGCTCTCATTTCATTTAGCATCTCTCAGATTTCACGTTGGGATTTGGGGCTTCAATCTTATTTTAAAGAACTATTTCTGGAAGCAGCCGAGCTGTGTTCTGGGAACTAATCCCAGCAATTCAACAAGAAAAATAAACTATGACCGTATACCTGATGCACTATTTCCATTTTCCTTATGCATTTGACTGGGAGGAAAATGAGAAAGAGCAGTTTGCAAAATATTTTGAATGAATGTAAGATAACCATCAGTAGAATAAATATACAATATTGAACACTGTGACTTTAACACAAAGAACCAATTTGGACCTTGAAGCAAGCGGAAATCGTTTCTGTATGTAGTCAAAACCCACATTTCTAGAGGAGAATGGAACGCTTTGTGAGAGAAGAAATAAGCATATTAGTTTAGAAGAAGGATATGAAGTAGAGTTGAGAATGTTGGAAATTTCAGATTAAAATTGTAGAAATTACACTCATAGAAAGATGGGTCAGTTACAACTGTTGCAAAATAAATGAAAGCACAACAGTGGCAAAACAAAACTATCATGAGATTCAGGAACCTCAATCTTTCACAGTGTTAAGTGCCATGAATCAGAGTATATGCACACAAGGTACTTTCAATTTTCTACAGAAATTGTGAAATTAGACATTTTGTCAATGCTGCTTTTTAAGGTTTCAAGGCACATCTAACTGAAACAGCTTCAGAGCGCAGGTAAGTCTTTTAGTTGTTTGGGTGATGCCTTGAAAGAATCAACACAGATCTGAAAGCTAACAGTGGGCTAGTAAGAGAAAAATAAGGCAAGGGAGAAACTGCCATAGAAGCCATACAGGAATCTTCCTCAGCATAAATCTAAACAAGCAGCAACATCCTACTCTGGATGTTAAATAAAGGTGTTGAAAATAACATAGACGTAACCACCAGTTAACATCAAGTTTTTTCCCTTCTGCCAGTTAATGCAGGTAAAAATGAGTGGACAAAAGAGGACAACAGTGTTCAAAACGTATTCGCTGAGTGGAAGTGGCAGCTCGCTCTCATGCCAGGCAGAGAGTTGAGGATCATTACTTGGATGGTTGCATCCAGAGGGTAGTTGTCAATAGCTTGATGTACAGATGGAGATCTGAGACAAGTGGTGTCCCTCAGGGGTCCATACTGGGACTTGTAGTATTCAATATTTTCATCAATGACATTGATGGTTAGGTTGAGTGCACCCTCAGCAAATTTGCAGATGACACCAAGCTGAGTGGTGTAGTTGACATGCCAGAAGGATGGGATGTCATCCAGAGGGACCTGGACAAACTGGAGAAGTGGGCCCAGGCAAACTTCATGAGGTTCAAAAAGAATGTATGCAAGGTCCTGCACCTGGGTCGGGGCAATCCATATCACCAATACAGGCTGGGAGATGATGTGCTGCAACTGGAGCACCTCCTCTTCTCCCTTCTTCACCCCCTTCAACCTGGTCTTGAACACTGCCAGGGAGGGGACATCCACAACTTCTCTAGGAAACCTGTTCCAGTGCCTCACTGCCCTCATAGGGAATAATTTCTTCATAATATACAATCTAAATCAGCTTAAAGCCATTACCCTTTGTCCTATCACTTCATGTCCTTGTAAACAACCCCTTTCCACCTTTCTTATAGGCCTCTTCATGCACTAGGAAGCGGCATTCTCTTCTCCAGGCTCCACAGCCCCAGCTGTCACAGTCTCAAAATCATCTTTCAGAGCAGAAGCTTTCTGAGGCCAAATGCATCTGAAGACAGATAACACAAAGAGTTAATATTTCAAATACAATTTGGGCGGCTGGAGACTACTGCAGATAGTAAAAACCATGTAAAAGCTTTCAGTGAAGTTAGTGTACAGCATTTTAACTCAAGTGGGAACCACTGGTAGTCAGAAAATGCAGGTCAAGATGGTACAAGCCTTCAGGCCTCCCAGCCAAAATATTGTAAAGAAGCTGATAAACATTTGCTGCTGCAGAAATGTTCTTTCTTTCAGAAGACTGCAAAATGTACAAATGGTGTTTAAGACAGACTCACTGCCTTTTTTTTTTTCCAGCAGAATTACAAATATCTGCTGACACCCTCAGGCAAAAAGGTAAATTTTCTTTTAGCTTGAGAAAAGTGTGCTTCTCTCTCCCTAAAAGAACACCCCAAACAATGACAAAAGCCTTACCCTATACAAAGTAACTTAGGAGGAAGAGTTTGCTCATTTTACCCAACTCAGCTGGAAAATCATCCAAAAGTTGCTCATCTGTAATATCCTGTGCTCGGGGTTGTGGATAATGGGACATACCTTTCCTGTTCTGAGCAACCTATGACAGTAGTCTGAAATATAATCTATTTGCTTCTTTATCTCTTGTTATTCAGAGATTTTATTTCCTACAATATCTTCTCTTACTAGACAATAAACACTCTCAAAGTGAGAAGAGCTCAGGAGGCCCAAAGCATGCTTTGAGAACTGTGGAAAGCCAGGCATTAGGTGCCATCTCCTCCAGGACTAAAAGCAAACTGAAAAGCAAAGAGGCAGAACAGCTCCATGTTCAAACAGTAGTGATAGGACTACGCTGTTCCTGTAATGCTGGTCCTGGCCCTGGGCACCACAATGTTTGGACCATATCCTGGTGATGACCCAGAGTCCTGTTTTCAGCTTCCTGCTACTTACATCATTCCTTCTAGAGTGCCAGCTCTGTGTGATTAGGTGAGAATTTAGGCACCTGTTTAAAATAGGTTTCTTCACTTGCAAAATTAAAAAGAAAAAAAAAGGGTTGGGGAGAGGGAACAACTAGTTATTCCTGTCTCATTATCTTGAATTTGTTTCCTCCTTCTTGGGTGAGAAATTTTACACTTCTGAGGCTTGTTTAAACCTTCAGCATCCTCATTTCCTTTTTCTTTGCTGCTAAAAGGAAACACCAGGGACACTGCTCAGTTCTGATACAGGTTTCCTGTGCCATGTTGTTTGCTGGAGGAGATGATTTTCTTCATAAGGAAAACTACCTGTTACTGTACACCCCTGTGTACCCAGGCAACTTAACCCACGATCTCTACCTCCTCCCCACAGTGGCACAGGGGGACAGGGAATGGGGGATGTGATCAGTTCATCATACATTGTCTTAGCCATTCCTTTCTCCTCAGGGCAAGGACTCCTCACACTCTTCCCCTGCTCCAGCGTGGGGTCCCTCTCACAGGAAAAAGTCTTCCATGAACTTCTCTAAAATGAGTCCTTCCCATGGGCTACAGTTCTTCATGAACTGCTCCAGCATGGGTCTCTTCCATGGGGTCTTGTCAGAAAACCTGCTTCAGCTTGGGTTCCTCTCTCTACGGAGCCCCAAGGCCTGCCAAGAGCTTGCCCCAGTGTGGACTTCCACAAGTTCACAGCCTCCTTCAGGTGCCTCTATGTGCTCTGGCACGTACCGTCCATGGGCTGCATGTGGATATCTGCTCCACCATGAACTGCAGGGGCTACAGGGGAATCTCTGCTCCAGCACCTGGAGCACCTCCTCCCCCTCCTTCTTCACTGACCTTGGTGTCTGCGGAGCTGTTCCCTCTTCTCTCTGGTTGTAAAATCTGCTGCTTCTTTTTTTTTTTTTTTTTTTTTTAAAGTTTTCTTCTTAGCTATGTTATCCCTGAGATGGTACCACCATCACTGATGTGCTTTGTCTTGGACAGTGGTGCATCCATCTTGGAGCTGGCTGGTGTAGACTCTACCAGAACAAGGGGAACTTCCAGCAGTTTCTTGCAGAAGCCACATCTGTACCTCTCCTGCTACCAAAACCTTGCCACATAAACCCAAAACGATCCTGAATGCATGAGTTACAACCCCTCTGCCGACCTAAGATTTGTATCAAGTCCTTTGCCAGAAAAGCAGATACAACAAAGGTGGTTGAGGCTTCATCAGAACATAAGAAGTGAGAAACACTTCAGAAGGAAGAAAATCTGAACATTCGCTGTGAACAGGAAGAGGATTCCAACTGGGAGGACCAGGATCATGGGCATCATTAAGTATCTGCATGAAGTCCAAATGCAATCTTAGTGGATTTTGCCTGTTGCCAATGAAGCATTCAAAGTCAAACGGGATGGCAAGGATAATTATGTCCCTGCAGCTATGATTGATGTGAACCATTTGACTAGACAGCAAGATTTTTCTTGAATTAATAGAGCTGGTAGCAACTACTGGAGTAGGAAACAAGACCAAAAGATTATGTCCAAGCTACAATTAGAGGCATAATTTTGTATTGGTCTGAATAACCCTGCAGTGGTGCAAAAATCAGGCTATTCTTCTGCAGTCGGAGGTCAAATATGAGATCGGTGGGAAAAGAAAAATATGGGAGCATTGTCAGGGAAAGCCCTGAGGGAAAGTGCAGTAGTGCAAAGAATTGCTTGACAACATCCAAGAAATAAATGAACTAAAAAACAGTGGTATGTTTATCTGGAAGGCTCATTTGCTCAAAGAATTACTTCTGAAAACTTGTGCTCCTTTTAGCCAAAGCATGTCTCTGACTTTCGTTAGTTCAGGAAGAAGAGTAGGTCAGTGAGGGAATAAATCTAGCAGAGAAAGAGAAAAGAAAGAGTAAAACCAAATTTGAAAAGTCAAAATGAAATCCAAAATGTGGGTTGAAAGGTTAATGGATGCAAATAGCTCAACTGGGGTGCTGCATGTTGAAAACCAGCAATCATGTTGAACAAGGGAATAATCAAGGAAGGACAAAAGAGAAACATACTGGGCCATGGTAAAGGCACAATTAAACTCGTTGATCTAAGTTTAATGCTTTTTCATGGAGATACATCCCATGCAAATGTGGTCTAAATATGGAAAATATGATTTGTCAACTTTTTCTAATAAAAACATTTCTGCTGTTCTCATTTTTCTAGAAACAGCTGTTTATACGAGTAGTGCTAGGTTTATACATAGCTAATTTTATTCCATTAGCTTCCCCCCAAATACTCCCAAAGCTAAAGGTGAAAACAGCAATGTTGTACAGAGTAACATTCCTAATTACCACAGCTCAAGGGCTCAAGGTGTGAATGGACACAGGACAAAACAGCCACATTCCAGGACTGATTCCTGAATGGACACCAGCTGAAGTGAGACCCTGCAGACCTGCCTCATATATGGACACAGGAAAAAACAGTGAGAGGTTTATTATATTTGAACACTGTGGTCAGCAGGACTGTGCACAATTGTCCTGCACTGCAGAGTTAGAACTTCATAGAAGGAAAAGGTTTAAATTTATGCTAAACGTGGCAGCCAGGAACGTTGTACCTGAATAAGTATCTGGCAGTGCCTTTCTGTGATGTACACAGGGTGCATTCAGTTTCTGAGTGAGGCTTAATTTGGTGTAACCTACCCATAAATAGACTGAGTTGGCAGAAGTGTGTAAGGAAGTTGTAGCCTTCCCCACTGAAATCACATGGGGCACACAGCCTGCACCGCATTGTGGAGAGGACTCACCAGTATGGAGCTTTGTCCTCCTCCCCAGCTCCTGGTTAAAAGGCTTAAGATTCTTCAGCCTAAGAAATTGCTTCTGTACTTCCCTTGGACATTGCAGAAGGACATTCAAGGAATGTGAAGCTAACTTTTTTCTTTCTTTAGCAATCAATCATGCTAAAAGCACTTATACATAGGTCAAGATAAGGTAAACAGTACAACTCCATCACTGAATGGTTTTATTAAATGAGGATAATTTTCCTAGTAACGGTTACACAGCATCCTCAACATCTCTATTTTCACTGCTTCTGTCATTCTTTTTTTCCCACCAGTATAAAAAACCCAAGAGACAAATTTAAAAAACCCAAAACAAACCCCACCACACTTCTAACATAACTGGAGCTTTCTGATCCTCATTATGATCAGAGGATTTATTTCTTTACCCCATACAGTCTGGTCCTTAACTGTGGATTGTGCTCTGTCATGGGAGAAGGAGCTTTTAACAGTTTTTAAACTGAAGGAAGCTTCTTGGGTGAGTATTTTTAATCTGAAAAAACCTGGACCCTAGTGAAGTTGTTGGGCTTCAAGGAGATGAGAAGGGTTGTGTTTTGATGCAAGAAAACAAAGCCTCTGGGAGACAGAGACTGCCAGAGCTCGCATGTCTTGTCAGAGGTCTGGGTTTTATCAGATTATTTGCTGTGGACTTGTTGTATTCAAGAAAACCAGGCTTTGGTTTCTTTTTATTTCTTAATTAAAGTTTTTTCTAGGAAAATCTGCCCCCCAGAATAAGCCACAATATAAAGAAGAAAAGAGCTCACCGTAAACTGACTTATTTCAGGCAACAGCAAAACCCAGGGGAAAAAAAAAGATAAAAAGATATAAACATTTTAGTCCTTCAGAGCTCAATACAAATGTTGTGGTTTTTTAAATCTGTCGTATGGTGACACATGTTCAGCACCCACTTCTGACCTTGGGTACTGGCTTAGTTCTTAGTGCTGTAAGAACTCCAATACTTGAGGATGCCATAGAGCAATACAAGAGAAAGAAAAGGGAAGAAACGTGTCACTTGTTTTCCTTTCTTTTTCTGTAGAGGAAAAAAACCAACCAACATGCAAGAGAGGTATCTAATGACTCTGCATGAGTTAAAAAGCTGCCTGTAAAAGGAAAGAAAAAGATTGCCCTCAGAGCTCAGAGTGTGCTTTGGAGCAAGGGTTTTTCCCTGGGTTTTTCTTTCTCAGAGAGAGGCAAATAAAGCAAAGAAAAACAAGCTCCAGTCTGAGGCTGGTAAACAGACCCATAAATGTGCACATTGCTTCCAAAGCAAGGTGATCAAGGCAAAAAATATTGGCATCATCGAAAACAGATTAGAGGTTGTCCTGGGGGAAGTGGAGTATGAGGGCTGGACAAACCTTGATGGGCTGAGGGACTTTTACTCATGCCCAGAACAACTATACAGTTTCCTCCTAATAAGCCATTAAGTTGCAGTTTTGAAATTACATGGTTTCAAGGTCTGAAAGGGGCTATTAGTCTTTTCTCAGTAAACCCAGTAGTAAGTAGACTCAAGACACCTGCCTGAACCAAAGTGTTACTTAATACATTACACAGAGCACTTCTAAAGAGTTTATTCTTTAAAATGGGGAGATGGTAGAATCTCAGTGCACGTAAGCAGGAAAAACAGCTCGATGAGCAAAGTCTCCAAGAGCAAAGAGCAAAACAAGCAGTTTTCAGTTTATTCTTTCTTGTATAACTCCCACATCAGTAAAACAACCCTGAAAATGAATCAGCAGTATTACCTCCCAGCATCAGCCATCTACTCCCTTATCAAGGGATTGCTGCACGGAGGACATTCTCCTTCCTCCTCTACAGTTAAGAAGTGCATCTGTTTTCCTTTCTTTCACACAGAACATACGGCTCTCTATCCTCACCAGGAGGAAAAAAGCTAAAACCAACCCAACAACAACAAAAAAACCCAAACCCAAGCCAAATCACTTTAAAAAATCCAAACCAATCAAAAGCCCCAGTGAAGTCAGAATTTAATTCTCCAGTAACAAATGAGGTTATCAGAGGCTGTTAAGAGGAGAGGCTGGAGGAGGTTTGTTGAGGAAAAAGTCCCTTAAGTGCCAAGCTAACAATTCCATAGAGTCTGTTTTATGCAAGTTCTGAAAGAAGCTTTATTAAATGATTTATTCTTACTTCAAACACAGCACTTACCTGTGCTGGTCTAAAAGCACAGCCTTGTGTCAAACCAAAGTGCAGGAAGAAGAAAGGAGCAGACCCAAAGACTCAGTTCTGTCCGGGCATTTTGAAATGGTTTATTTTGTTTGGGATGGGCTTTCAGCAGCAGAAGCAGTTAAGTGTTAATACTGTACTGGGTCTAAGTACATGAGTAGGACACTGACAGCTCTGGTTGCAGCACTGGTGACAGCAACATGAAGAAGTGTGTGAGTGGGAACAGTGAGTGGGGAGTTGAGTGTGGCTGACAATTCGCTGTGGACCTGCTGCTTTTTTCTGATATCTCCAGTTTTGCCTTAAGTATAATTACTGCACAATTACCATCCTGCTTTGCTACTCTGGGTGTATAAATTTTCACATCTCCCTTACTTGTAGCAAATCCTAGCTTATTGTAATCTTCAAAGGTCTTCAGTTAGTTCTGCCCTACCTGTCCTTGGTAGCCATTAGCAGTTAGGTTGGCTCCTTCCTTTGCTTTTTGAGTTGTTGAATTGTTGCTTTAAATACTTTTTCCCACCCCAAGTTCCTTTCTGATGACTTTCCTGCATGAGATAAATATAATTTTAAAAGTTTTAAGCCTGTCAGTTTGTCTACACCTCAGCCTCACCTCTGAACCCAGGTTGGCTTACAATAGGAGCTGCCACAAGAAACCAGGTGAACTGCTGTGTATTGCCAACAAACCTGTTGACTGGGAACTAAAAACGAAGTCAATGCTAATGCTTTCCATTGCTCTTGTTGCATCAGAATTCTTCACTACTGCTTATTAATAATTTCCTTCTCCTGTTATACTTTCTCTGAGGGAAGTTCTTGGTGCCTGGAGCTAAAGTCCATTGTGCAATGGGATGAGACCTGGCCATAGCATGCAAGGAAGGAAAGAGATCTGTATGTTTTGGGCTATTAATGGAAAGTTGTGGACTGTGACACTGCCAAACCATTCTTATCAGTCACATCCTAGCAGTCTACAGGCAAGAGATGGTAGTCTTTATCCTGCCAGGTATCACAGAATATTGAAGGGGTGGTTATGCTAACATTTTAACATGTTTGTAGCCTAGCCATGTGGAGCTGGTGCCTGTCATTTGCCTCACAGCTTGATCCTCCACAGCTCTCCTGAAAACAAAAGGCAGCTTATTCAGTTTTTCCATACGAGAAGCTCTTCTTTGAAGGGATACAAAGAGGATTTCACAGCTGTTAAAAAAAGCAATGCTGGGACACTTAATATACCTTCTTTCTAAATTATCTCTGGATTGCAGAAGGACTAGAGTATTTGTACAAGACTATAGTGTGTTGCATCTGCCTGGGAAACTGATTTTTGTAGGTTGAGGGTTCCTTGTGAACTGTACTTTAAAATACCAAAGACCTCACACCTGCCTCTCTTACCATTCCTACAACCTCAGCTTACTATTTCTTAATATTCCCTCAGCTGCCACCCACCTGCCTGCGTGCTGTTCTCAAAACATGCCCCTGATTGGTTTCGGAATGATTCCCAACTTTGTTGACAAGCACATGGATCCTTCTTTCCAGCATCTTCCAGGATGCCACCCAGTTGGGGTGTGTGGTTCTGTCTATTGGGGCTGATGTGGTAGTCAGATGGGAAGGGGAGAAACCACATTTTTACCAGGCAATAAGAGATCTCTCCAGCTCTGTACAACGGGTTGAACGTCTTGTGATCTGTTTTTCATTTCCTGCTTTTTTTGAGACTTCCACTATATTCTTTAGATACTCCCTTTTCCATATATAAAGCAGGAATAATTATTTCTTCTTTACTTCCTTCCTTATCAAGATCAACTTTTTAAAGTCTAAGCTGTTGGAGCCTACAGTACTACAGTCATATAGATATTAGAAGCCAGATAGACACAGATCAATCATATGTGTTTGGGTTAATATGGATTTTACTTTGCCTTTCAGCTATCAATGATGCCATTGACCACAGACGCACTAGGAACCTTTAGAAAACCTGGTCTCCACAATACCAAATTTTATCCCATTCAGCTTCTGAGATGCTGGCAAAAGAAAGGAAGATAACAAAGAGCTGACTCTCAGTCAAGATCCAAGTTTAGACCCTCAGAGAATTTTTAGAGACAGGTTAGAATCTAGCATTGCTAGAAAGATCCATATTTCCTGCCCAGCACTAACTACTAACCTCTCTATATAAATGTCGGCATCTCCCTCAGCAACAGCCACCCAGTCTACATTTTCAGGTTCAAGAACAGACACAAGGCAGCCAGAGATTTGTTATCTTTCCCGCCAGTGCCAATGTTTCAAATATTTGTGCTGTACTCCATGTAGATAGATCACTCATCAAGGTAATATTGTTCCCAATGAAATAAAAAGCTGCATGACTCAGAAACCTCTGCAAGGACCTTAAAAGAACTGCAAAAGGATGCAGTTTCTGTGTGTGAGAGAGAGTCTTCCTTTCTAGCAAAGGGTGCAAAGTGCAGCATCTTACTAATACATGTAACTTGATTCATGAGAGCCATCTCACGAATGAGTCAAGTGGGCAGCTCATGGAAGTGCTTTTGTTCATATTTTGCTTGTTCTGTTTCATGTTGTTTAGGAGTTCTAAGTGCCTAGTTCTTCAGAACTGCATGTTTTAAACTGAAGCTCCAGCACAGTTTTTAGCTGTGCAAGTCCTGGGCCAATTTGCACATGTAATCTCATGGGGAACTTACCAGTGGTCCAGCTGGCAGGAGATTCAAAGACAATTCATAAAGTACTGCTCACCAGACCCATTGGAAGGGTGTGCTCTGACCCTCCTTCCCTTCTTTGCCCCCACACCTACCCCTTACTATAAAGCTTTAGTTTGAGTCCAGTTTGTGGTGGCTGATAAATTTTAATTCCAGATATTCAGTGATTGCTGCCAAGAGGCAACTGACATGTAAGAATTTCAGCATCTGCAGAACTAGGCCATTAGACCTTTATTTGATAAATAATGCTGTTGACTAGCAAGGCTCAGAGAGCCTTTAAATGAAGGGTGTTCGCAACAGAATGTTTGAAATTGGAAAACTGGAGAAGGTGTTGATTTTTTTTTTTTTGGATGTATTTGAAAATACAATCCAGCATGTGCTAAATTAATGATCACAGGCATAGATCAGATGGTTTGTGCAGGAAAAAGAATCCACGCGCCATGTGCCTGTTTCTGCTGTGATGTGTTGGTAATTAGTTTAAATATATCTGTTGCATCTGTTGATTTTTGGTTCTACTTTAGAGTAATAATCTAATCTGCATCATTATTTAAAAAAAATCATTTAGCTCCATACTGCAGCACAATTTATTATAATACTGTAAATAAACCAAAGCACAGACTGCCCAAGTCCCAGGACTAACCTGACATTAATGAATAGGGATGGATAACTCATTTTAACACACACATAAAATATTATTTAAGCTGGCAACCTGCTGGGTTTCTTCATTATATTATAAGCACCCTTTAAGATTATGTAACAGCTGTAAATATAGCACTGTAGCATTCCATGGCTAAGAGAGAATTGACGGAAGCACTGTCTTTCTTAATTATTGAGCTATCAAACCCAGAGTGGCTTTGTTGATCCAGCAGCAGCAGACTTCTGCCCTCCAGTGTAATTCTTGCTTGTTCTGAACACCACAAAACTGAAGTATGGTCTGAAAAAGAGTGATTTTATCTCCTTCTCCATGATAAACAGAATTTGTTACTCTTTGTCATATCTGATTGCTTTTTTTGTTTACAAACACTGAGCTAAGCATTGTGTCAGAGCCTGGTTGCCCGTAGAGACCTTAGATCTGCAGTGTTGTCCCTCTTTAGGGCAATGCTGAAGCACCTGCTGTTGTGTAATCACACACACAGGTGCTTTCCTGAGCTGGAAACAGCTCAATATGCCTGTACCCAAGTGATTTTCCCCTTCTAGGCCAGATTGGCTTTGAAAATGTTCCTTTCCTTCCTACTCTAGCAGCAGAACTGTTTCCTCAGTGCTGAAAACTCACAGGCTCAGGCTAATTCCAGGCTGGCTTTAGTTAAATACTTCAGGACCTACTGCAGGACAGGGTTTTCCACTCTCTTCTTCTGTGCATCTCACAAATGATTAGAGCAACATCAAAAACTAAAAGCTTAGTGATGAATCTAACCAGAGCCGTACCAAGCCACGGTTCTGTGGCCTGACTGTCAGGGAGTTGCAGGTTGGGATATGAAATGTTGGATTGCTGCTTAAGCACCCGTTGTATTGAAAGTCACTATCTAAGAGGACTGTCTTACCCTGCATGACATCCTGACAAAGGTGACATCCTCAGAGGTGCAGATACTGGGGTCCTCTGGAAAGAGTCAAAGAGGACAATGCCCTCCCTTGGGGACTGACTGGCATCAGAATCCGCTCACCAGGCATGTCTCCAATAAATCCAAAAGTTTTGCCTTTTGACATCAAATTGTGCTGCTCCCTTTTTTCTCAGAGAGTCAAAATTAGTGGATCATGACAAGGATCCTTCAAGTGGAACTTAAAGGCTGGAGCACAAGATTAATGCCTTAAGTGGAACAGCAACATGAATATCTTTGTCTGCCATTAGGTTACTGAGCTGTAGGATGAGTTTTAAAAGTAGAGGAAAGTTATGGTTGACCTTGGTATTTAGGATTTAATCTGTAAAATCAAAATGGACTTGAAATGTTTATTTTAGAAATTAGAACTGTCTTAATTCATATCATAATAAAGTGAAGGTTTTTCCAAGGAATGAAGAAGGAGAGAAACAAGAGAAATGTGTTCAGAGCACAGGGCAGTAGTGAGAACCAGATGTACTGAAGAATAAGCATTAGGTTGTTGTTTCCCTGAGGACTATGCAGAACTGGTCTCGTGTAACTTCCTGAAACACATAGTCTCAAACAAATGTTCTCCTTTGAAAAATCCATTTTCGGGGAGGGGGCAAAGGAGAAATGGAGTTTCACTTTAAACCTTTGTAAACAGCTATAATTTATGAACTGAGTCTAAATATAAAAACACATCTGCAGAGTGTGTCAGCCTGGGTAAATAAAATATTTTTTTTTACCTTCACAGTAATAGAGTAGATGTTTAGGTAAGCATGATCCTAAGTTCTACTTCTAAAACTATTGAAAATTTTATTTGAGTTTGATACTAGGGGGATTTATATTTCTATTAACATTTCACGAGCCAAAACTACTTAGTTTCCCGATAGATATTTGATATTCTTGTCTTGGCTGGCTAAAATGAAATACTTTCCTCAATGTTTAAAAACACAGATCAGGAGAAGAACTGATGTGGGGTTTTTTTGTGAATAGAAAGGTGCTTTCATATGACTTTTATAAATTTAGGACAAAACCAGCAAGCAATCCAACTCACTGCAGTCTCAGCTGCATACTATTTAGATTGTCAGATTCACAGAAAAATAAATCACATTCTGGCTGCTGGATTTATCTTTCATACAGATTTGAATAATTTAAAAAGAATTCTCAGGGTGCCGTTATATTGTATGGATTTCATGTAATTTTCAAAATTTCATGGTGTGGAAGTGCCTTATTTAATAGGGAGATGGATCATGAGCTCGTTAGTTAGGAATGGGTCTAGAATGCTTTTGACCCTTGGCAAAACTACACTGTCATTTCTGGGCACATCAAAGATAGGTCTGTTAAATCCCTCAGTTGCAACATCACTGCTTAGTGAAAGCAGAAACAATCCACTCAAAATATTCTCCTCCATCCAAGTTTTAATTTTGTTTCTCTGTAAATAATGCATGTGCACAGGCACCAGTGCTACTGTCATGAACTGGGAATAAACCCGGATCTTCCAGCTCTGGATGTACAAATCCACACAATTTAAGCAAAAGCAGCAGTTCTGTCACACGCTATTAAGTAACACGCTGCTCTAGTCAGTGTTGCTCACTGTAGGGAGGGCAAATTTGCATGCATTAAACACTGTTTATAATATTGAATACAGAGTGCTAGCGGACAATGTAGAGCCTTCATCTGATCCATTTTACAGGGTAAGGATCAAGCATGACATGAAGACAGATTGTAGGTAGCTCTGCTTGCAAGCATATCTACCTCACCGCTTATTTCTTTGGGTGTGCTAGTCATTAACTGCCATACCTATGTTATTCAAAACAAAACAGACTAAAAGGAGCAATTGCAAATGAAATAATTAAATTCACCTCTCTTTTGCCCGATGTTAAGGAGCTAATTGTTCTACATCAGTTTACTGATGACCTGTATCTTTTTGTGCATTTGAAGGAGGGAAAACGTACTCAAATACTGCCAATGTGCCTCAGATGATCGAGCAGAAGATCCATCTAAGTGCTGCTTTTTTCTGAAGTATCGAAGTGATGCAATCCTGATTTAGGGGGAAGGCTGTCTTGAAATGCCTGAGAAATAACCCACTGCATTGATATTCTGTCAGAGCCGTCCACTGCTGAAGATACAAAGGTAAAGCAAATAAATCCCTTCACGAAGGAGCAAACCGACGTCAATACTGTATGCAGTGTTTGCAAGGTCAACTCCATACTCTCTACAGGCAGGTCTCTTTATAACTGCTGTGTTCAAAACCAAAGCTCACTGCTGATTCCCATGTGCTGGCAGCAGATATTATCACACTGAAACCAAAATAATAAATCGCATTGAGCATTCTTCAAAGGTAGAACTGTATTCTTCAGGGTTAAAGCCAGAGAAGACAAAAGTGATCTCAGAAAGGAGGTGAATATTAAAACACATGCTGGTGAAGCTTTGAAGATCACTTAGATTTTCACTCTTCACTCTGTAATCTGGGGAAGAGTCTGGAAGTCACATTGCTTTTTCCATCACTCTTCCTAAACAATATCCAATTTTCTAGTCCTCATTCATGTTTTCTGTGCTTTTCATTCTATTATTCCTCTATGCCTGAACAATTCCAGGTGGCAGAGGAACCAACGAGGAGAGGTGCCATGTTGGACCTTCTTCTCATTAACAAGGATGGCCTGGTGGGAAATGGGAAGCTAAAGGTCAGACTTGGCTGCAGTGACCATGAAATGGAGGCAATCAAAATCCTGAGGACAGTGAGTAAGGAACACAACAAGATCACTACCGTGGACTTTAGGAGGAAAAACTCAGGCCTCTTCTGGGATCCGCTTGCTAGAGTACCATGGGACAAAGCCCATGAGGGAAGAGAGGCCCAAGAAAGCTGTTTGGCATTCAAAGATGACTGCTTCCAAGCTCTGGAGGGATACATCCCGAGCAAGAGGAAGTCAGGCAAGAATGCCTGGGGCCAGCATGGATGAAGAAGGAGCTCCTGGACAAACTCCAAGACAAAAAGGAAGCCTACAGAGGGTGGAAGCAAGGACAGGTATCGTGGGAGGAATACAGAGACACTGCCTGAGCAGCCAGGGATGAGAACAGGAAAGCTAAAGCCCTGATAGAATTAAATCTGTCCAGGGATGTCAAGGGCAACAAGAGAAGTTTCTATAGGTACACGAGTGATAAAGGAAAACAAGAGAAAAATGTAGGCCTCCTCCAGAATTAAACAGACCTTGTTACCCAGGATATGGAGAAGGCTGAGGTATTCAGTGCCTTTTTAACCTTGATCTTCACCATCAACAGCTCTAGCCATGGCACCCAGGTCACTGAAGGCAAAGGTAGGGACTGGGAGAATTTAGAACCACCCACTGTAGAAGAAGATCAGGTTTGAGACAATCTAAGGAACCTGAAGGTGCACAAGTCCATGGGACCTGATGAGATGCACCTGTGGGTCCTGAGGGAACTGGCGGATGAAGTGGCTAAGCCACTCTCCATCATATTTGAGAAATTGTGGCAGTTGGGTGAAGTTCCCACTGACTGGAAAAGAGTAAAGGGAAACATCCCCCATTTTTAAAAATAAATTTTTACCAGGGAATTACATGTCATAGTTTAGCCCCACCTGCAACTGAGTACCTCACCCCTGCTCACTCACCTTCCCCCTCCAAGAATGGAATGGGAGACAAAGGCAAACCTCGTGGGTTGGGATAAGGACAGTTTAGTGGGACAGCAAAGGGAGGGAGAAATAACAAAACCAAAATGTACAACAAAATATACCAAACTGATGGTACACCATGCCATTTCTCACTGAACTGCACAACTCAAGACTGCACAGCTGGGACCCATGCCAAAGCTGGACCATCCCCAAGCTGTGTGTCCCAGAGCCACTCCTTTGGTTGTTCCCCACCTCACCCTCTGGTCCTATCCTAGCCAAATCCAGGATAGCCCAACAAGATCATGGAGCAGATCCTCCTGGAAACTATGCTCAAGCACAAGGAAATTATGGAGGTGATTTGTGACAGCCAACATGGCTTCAATAAGGGCAAATTGTGCCTGGCAAATTTGGTGGCCCTCTATCATGAGCTTACAGCACTAGTGGATCAGAGAAGAGTAACTGATGTCATTTATATGGATTTGTGCAAAGAACTGTCCCAAGGGATATCAATGTCTCTAAATTGGACAGGCATGGATTTGATGGATGGACCACTTGGTAGATAAGAAATTGCACTCACAGAGTTGTGGTCAACAGCTCAATGTCCAAATGGAATGCAGCAGCAAGTGGCATTCTAAAGGGGTTGGTATTGGGACCAGCACTGCTTGACGTGGACGGGGGAATTGAGCGCACCCTCAGCAAGTTTGCCAAGAACACCAAGTTATGTGGTGCAGTCAGCATCCTGGAGAGAAGGCATGGCATCCAGAGGGACCTTGACAAGCTTGAGAGATGGGCTGTGTGAACCACGTGAAGTTCAACAAGGCCAAGCACAAGGTCCCAAACTATTCCATGATTCCACCATTCTAAACTGGAAGAGTCTCTTACCATAACTTTTTTTGGTTGTCTCCACATGCTTCTTCCCCTTTCAACCTAGGTGAAGAGGAAAAATTGCAATGACATGATGCATTAGGATATGTGGACCCCCTATTATGTGTTGGATAATTGTACATTACCCACAGACACATTCACTCAGTGAATACACAGATTAAAACTGTGTGCAGTTCTGTTTAGCTGACCAAAACCTCACTCTTTACTTTCCCTGTCACCATGGAGAAGGATAAACGATGTTGCCACCTTTAGAGGTATCTGTTCCATGGGAAGGTAACACTGCAACAGGGCTTGACCTTCCTAATAGCTCAAGAAGGCAGCTGATCCTCCTACTAGGACATGAATAATCACATTATGGGAATCAGCCCAAAGCCCTGAACCCTCCCAAGCACATTTTCAAATCAAGGAGAGAATAAATGATTGAGGCAGAGAGCAGATGTTTAAGCTGCATCTGCTTACTTTGAAAGAGAGAAAGGTGTTTTCCTCTGTTCATATCCATAAGGTTGAGTTGTTTCATTCTCTTATTTTATTGAAAATAAAAGCTGTCTTGAAACGCTAGCCCGGAGTTGCGGTGGCACCCGCTGGTCTGCTGAGGAGTAGTCACAACCAGCCAACTGCAACATATTAACTGGGTAGGGCAGAATGGGCAAAACGATCTACCTCTGCTGCAGGGAAAAACTCAGTGGACACCTTGCCAGTTTTCTTGTCCCATTAAATTAAACTAAATTATATCAAATCGTCTCTGAGGTCTAGATGATAAAACTGTGCACAACAGAGATCTGTCTACACTTTAAATTCTGCACAGATTTCAGATAAGAGGAGTGTGCCTTTCCAGCAGGGTTTCATTGATGTGTGAGCTGGTATTCATGTCAGGTTTTCTTTTAAGGATACTTGAATGACTCTATTTTTAGATTTTACTGTGATCTTACTTCATCAGGCACCACATGCATTATGCATCATCAGCAACAAAAATTTTAATCATAGCATAAATCAGCCATAAGATGAGACAAGAATCAAAGCCGAAAACGCTTTGCCTAGGGACCTGAGTAAATGGATTCTGCTTTTTAATCGCTACATACGGAGAGGTTTTATGGGGGGCACTCCCAGATGTGTAGCTGATTGGGAAATGTGTGTTGCACGGTCCCTCGGGTTCAGTCCCAAAACATGAAACATCATCTTTCAATCTGAAGGCAGCTTTCACTTTTACAGTTTTTGTCTAAGAGAAATCGAGACTAGAATCTGGGTCCCTCATCTAAATAATTCAGATAAAATGGCAGAAAACCACTTGCTGATCATTCACAAACTCCAAACCAAGGAATTAAAACCTGCAAGGTAATTTCAGTGCATTTCCCCCATGACCCAGCAAGTAAATCCTTCACAGCCATGGGAAGCTCAAATATTTTCAGTTTCATTTCCAGCAGTGAAGAATAATGATGTGGGGCTCTATCCTCTTATTAATGTGTTAAGGAAATAGAATTAAAATCAGATACCTTACAGAACAGCAAATGGTATCTCTTATTCAGCTGGGAAAGCTTTTCACTGATGGATGGTTTTGTTATGGATGATCCATTTAATCTATCTCAACAGCTTTAAAAAGTGGGTCAGATGTGTTATTTGGAAGGGAAGCAGGCAAATTTGGGGAGATGGTGTATTCCTTTTCCTTGCATGTTACATGGACATGACAGCACTAGTCATTTTAGATAGAAGAGGCTTGTTTCACCCTCTCTGAGCAGCAGAGGCAGGACCAGCTCATGACATGCTCTGTACAAGGATACCCTGGGCTTGAAAGGAAGCACTCAGGGGTTAGAGTGGCTCTTGCTGTCTAAATAGCTGTACTAGGTTGGATGGATGAGCCAGATTTAGACAGTAAGCCAGCATCTGGACCTCTACATCTTAACGGGACAAATGTCAAGTAAAGGTATCATTTAATCTTAAGCCCCTAATGGTAACAGCAGGAGTATTCTTTTCCTGACCTCAGTGACTGTTCTTCACGCAGTGTTTTATCTTTTACAGGGAAAAACTCTCCTTCACAACTGCTGCAATCTTGCACAGAAATACAAAAGAAAATCTTTTGTATTTCTCTGTTTCATGGTTCCACTGCATTCTATCTTGTACTTATCTGTTTCCTTTGATTAAGCCTTTTATTTCTCTTTCCCCTGGGTTATGCATCTCTGTTTCCATAGTATATAATTGAGCTGCTGAATATTCATTATTAGTCCCTAGAGTCACATAAAGATCTCCAGAGCATGATAAAACCCTCCTTGGGTGTGTTTTGGTTAAATTAGAGCCAAAGAACTAAATGGAACTGGGAGATGCAATACCTCTCTTTAGTTTAAAAAGAATTGGAGAGGGAACATTTACCTTTTCATAAGGGAAAGGAGGGAAGGAGAAAGACTTGGGGAATGTGATGTCATGTTCCCTTCCCACCCAAGCCTGACCTTTATTTCCCATAACCCTGCTCAAGTGATAACCACCAGAGGTAGTCATAATGTATGCACATGTTTGTGATGGTAGCATCCAGCTTAAAGTGGATTCAGGGGAGACAGATAATGACACAGTTGCTAAGGGCTAATTTATAACAGTGCATTTACCTAACAACAGTGCTGGTCCATGTCCTACTTAAAACAAATGTGGAAAAAAGTAACACCTGTGATCAGTATGTGAATATCTGTATGAGTCAACCACCTCTTTTCAGTTGTCTATGCAGACAGGACAAGGGGCAATGGCCTCAAGTTGGAACACAGGAAGTTCCACACTAATATGCTGAAGAATTTTCTCACAGTGACGGTGACAGAGCCCTGGGACAGGCTGCCCAGGGAGGTGGTGGAGTCTCCTTCTCTGGAAACATTCAAGACCCATCTGGATGCCTATCTGTGTGACCTGTCCTAGGGAGCCTGCTTTGGCAGGGGGGTTGGACTCGATGATCTCTGGAGGTCCTTTCCAACCCCTACAATTCTGTGAATCTGTGAATTCCGTGAAATATTGAGCAGCTCAAGAGCCCTTTGAGGTCTCATCAGCAGGATGCACACCAGGATCTTCCCTTGAATAGGGACACTTCTCAAGGTTACTCCTCAAGGTTGAGACATTCCTTGCTGTGATAGATCCTTGGTAAGTGATTAATAGCATGATAAACTTTGAAATCTTAGCTAACTGATATAAATTATTGATCATGCATATCAATTAATCCTTTAGACATTAATCATTGATCAAGTCTGGGATGTGGATTGGATTCAGACACACCTAGATTCCTCTCCAGGAGAAGGTTAGAAAGCAAGGGGGACTTTAGTGAACCTTGCGATTCAACAGTAGGGCCTCCCTCACACAGGTTTTCTGACTATCCTCTACGTAGTAAAGAATCAAATGTACCTGCCTCTGAATCTTGTTAAACCATTGTCGCATTTACTGGTGAACTTTGTTAATTCACTGTTTTATATTGTTGCTTCTCTCTTACGAGTGAAGTGCCTCACTCCATCCACAACAGGGAGCATGAGGGAAGGAGGGAGGAGGAAGAAAACAGCCCAGCAGCTCACCAGAAAGCCACCATGATGTGAAATCCCTTCTGTTCTGACACCATCATGTTCCCTGAGGGTATTGTATCACTGCTTGGTAATGAAGTCACAACATACAGTTTTTCAAAGAAACAGGCATATAAAATGCAAGTAACTAACTTAGTCAGTCAAGCATACATTCCAGAAACAAGCCCCCTTCTGTAAGCAGAGGAGCAATAGCACTAGCAGTGCTTCAGACAGCCCAGCTATTAACGTTAGAGGAGACTGTATGTGCCTGAGCAAGGCATCGATGCATTATTTCCCTAGTCAGAGGTGTGATTTAGTTCCTTGGGGACCCCAGCCCAAGCAGGGCATGACCCTGTAGCTAGGGAAGGCTACGTTCAGCCCACTAACCTGCCTGCTTTGAGCCCTGTACCAGCAGGCTTGTTTTCCCCGTCTGGGTACAGAGGCAGCAGGAAGAGCAGTGTTCCCAGAGGGCAGTTCAGAGCATCTGGAGGTCCCATTCTCAGCACTCACTGCTTGACTCATCCCTGATGAACTCCCCATCTGATGCTGCAGTGTATTAGCTGAGTAAACAGATCAGCACAATGTGTCCATTTGGAGAATCGAACCCATCTCTTTTTTCTTGATAAAGCGATATGCATGATAGAGGGATTTGAACAGTTTTGGCTTTATCAAGCAGATGCTATCTTTGGTTGTAGTAAATGCTCCAAATATTCTCAGTTGGAAGGATTTCAGTCTGACCTTTTTATACTTTGTGCTATAAGAAATACTTCCCTATGACCATGGTCAAGACACTAAACTAGATTTATGTCAAGGGATATAATCAGTTTTTTAAAGCAGGAACAGGAGACAATGAAAGACTCCAGCCTTTCTAGGAAGGTAGAAGGGCATGTTCCTGAGTGGGATATAAATGGGTCAACATTCCCCAACACAGGTTAAAATTGAATCTGATCCTTTCTTTCATTCTCTGTTTCTAGCGCTTACACCATTGCAAGCTTCTGATGTCTTTGCACAGGCCCTTTTCCCCTGTACAGGACATTTACCCCATCAAGGATCTGTGCACTCAGCCATTGTGTTACATGTGCTGCAGTTATGCTAAATGCACCATGAGGATTTGCAAACAACTTCTTATAGTTGTATACACAAAGTCCCATGGTGAAACTGTGCAGCTGTAAATGCAGACACACAGTATTTACATTCTGAGAAGCAACAATGGGATGTCTCCCTATGATCATCCCTCTCTGTACATACCCAAAGTGATTCATGTAATCACGGAATGATTTGGTTGAGACCTTAGAGATCATCTAGCCCCAGTGTTCTGACATGAGCTGGGACACCCTCCACAAGCCCAGGTTGCCCAAAGCCCCATCCAGCCTGGCCTTGAACACTGCCAGGGAGGGGGCAGGTATTCCAGTTTGGCCTATTGCCTCGTCCTGTCTCTGGGCACCACTGAAAGAGTCTAGCCTCATCCTCTTGAAATCCACCCTTTACATATATATAAGCATTGATGAGATTCCCTCTCAGTCTTCTCCAGGCTAAACAGACCCAGCTCTCTCAATCTGTCCTCATAAGAGAGCCCCCTAATAATCCTAGTAGCCCTGCACTGGACTCTCTCCAGTAGTTCCCTGTCTTTCTTGAACTGAGAAGCCCAGAACTGGACACAATACTCCAGCTGTGGTCTCACGAGGGCAGGGTAGAGGGAAAGGATAACTTTCCTCAGCCTGCTGGCCATACTCTTCTTAATACACCTCAGGACAGCACTGGCCTTCTTGGCCATGAGGGCACACTGCTGGCTCACAGAGAGCTTGCTGTCCACCAAGACTCCCAGAAGCTCTGCAGAGACGCTTCCCAGCTGGTCCACCCCTAACCTATATTGGTGACTGAGGTAATTCCTGCCTTGGTGCAAGACCCTGCACTTGCCCTTGTTGAACTTCATGAGGTTCCCCTTCGCCCACCTCTCCAGCCTGTCCAGATCCCTCTGAATGGCAGCACAGACTTCTGGTGTGTTGGCCACTCCCCCCACTTTAGTATCATAAGCACATGTGGTGATGGAACACTCTGTTCCCTCATCCAGGTTATTGATGAATATGTTGAATAAGACCATACCCAGTACTGACCCCTGGGGCACACTGCTAGCTACAGGCCTCCAACTAGACTGTGCCACTGATCACAACAACCCTCTGGGCTCTGCCATTCAGCTTGTTCTCAACCCACCTCACTGTCCACTGATCCAACCCACATTTCCTAGGCCTCCCTACATGGATACTATGGGAGCAGTGTGAAAAGCCTTACTGAAGTCAAGGTAGACATCATCTATGCCTCTCCCCTCATCCACCCAGCTGGCCATGCTGGAGATAGAAGGCTATCACATTGTTCAGACATGTTTTCCGCTTGGTAAATCTATGTTGACCCCTTCTGTTAACCTTCTTTTTCTCCACATACTTAACAATAATCACTAGAATGAGCTCTTCTACCATCTTTCCAGGGATGGAGGTGAGGCTGACTTGTCTGTACTTTCTTGGCTCCTCCTTCTTGCCTTTTTTGAAGACTGGAGTGACATTGGCTTTCCTCCAGTCCTCAGACACCTCTCCTGTTCTCAATGATCTTTCAAAGATGATAGAGAGTGGCATAGCAACATCTGTCATCTCCCTGTGCATTACAAAACATCACTGGGAAACCTATTCCAATGTCTAATCACCCTCAGAGTGAAAAATTTCTTCCTAATATCTAATCAAAATCTCCCCTCCTTCAGCTTATGGCCTGTCATTACACTCCCTGACAAACAGCCCCTCCCTATGTTTCTGGTAGGCCCCCTCAGGTACTGGAAGGCTGCTATAGGGTCTCCCTGGAGCCTTCTGTTCTCCAGGCTGAACAAGCCCAGCTCTCTCAGCCTTTCTTCATAGGAGACCTGCTTCAGCCCTCTGACCATCTTCCCAACACTTCCAAGCTGACTGTAATGCTGTAAAAAGACTGAAGTTCAGGAGACACTGTCAGTTAAAAAAAAAAAGTACAGTTTTGTTAGAAAAGTCATATTAATTGCAATGCAGTGACTTTCTGATGATGATCTGTCTGTGTGACATTTCATTTCTTGCCTTAGCAAGTTTTCAAAAACAGTGTATTTTAATGAGTCACTGTAATGACTTAAAATTAAATCAGACAAAGATTCTTTCTGTAAAAAGCTACTTTTATTCGGGAATGTGAGATATTCAGGAAATACCAAAGACCTATTGTTTGTGTAATGATTTTTTACAAACCCAATGCAAAACATTTCCTTCTTAGCTGCTGGTTTAATGGAAAATATAAACCCTGTCCCATGAAAATGTGAGCAGCCCTGAGGAGAAGGACTTGAGGGTGTTGGTTGATAAGAAACTCAACACAAGCCAGTAGTGTCCACTTGCAGCCTAGAAAGTCAACTGTATCCTGAAATCTGCCCCTCTACTCTGCTCTAATGAAACCCCACCTCAAGTAATGCATCCAGCTCTGGGGTCCCCAGTACAAGAGTGAATCCTGAGAAGGGCCATGAAAATGATCAGAGGGCTGAAGCACCTCTCCTATGATGAAGTGTTCAAAGCCACGTTGGGCAACCTGGTCTAGTGGAGGGTGTCCCTACCCATGGCAGGGTGTTGGAACTAGATGGGCTTTGAGGTCCCTTCCAACCCAAACCATTCTGTGATTCTATAAAAGAAGTATTGAAGTTGTTACATAAGCAAATAATAAAAGGACAAAACCCACAAATACTGAAACTTATGAATTGGAATCGCACTCAGCTATCAAATCTCTGAATGAATTGTAATTCATTTTGTTTTTTCACCCACATGAAAATAAATAAAGATTATGTTGAGCTATTATTTATAAACTGCTACAAAGGAATGTATTGTAGAAATGTAATGTGTGGTAAGCCTTTAAGTGTTGCTATAAACAAACAAACAAACAAATAAATAAATAAATATTGTGGAAGGATGGTTCCGTCACTTTGACTGATCTTGCTGCACACAGATGGACCTGGTGAATATTTATTTGTTGATGACAAATATTCAAATGCTCAACATTCAGTGCAGGTGTTTCAGAAGGTGGCACTCTGGAGCTGAATCAGGTCTTTCCTGAGTGGCTGAGGAAAAAGAACAATCTGAAACTCTGACAAGATTTATATTTACAAATTTTCTGAACTATAAAGTATGGTGCATTGTGTCTGCCCTGAAGGAGGTCAAGAAAGTATGAGAAATTTAAATTAAAAAGCACAGATACTCAAGCTCCAGTAGCTTCCTATCATTTAAAGCCATGCAATCACTGATCTACTAGCTAGGCATAGAAGTGAAAGTCCCAACATCCCAGGCATGTTCCAATTTCCATAATTCAAGTCTGCATAGCTAAAGCCATTCTCCTGGTTAAGGGGACATCATCTGCATGCCACCCATTTCTTGGCCACTTTTAGTACACTTGCTTTGCAGGTTTCCTCTTCCATTTGCATCTCTCTATTTTGAATTTCTTCCTCCATGCGTGTGTTAACTTAAGCCTTTTTCCATGCTGAGCTTCATTTTGTTATTTTCAGCTCAGCTTTGAATGAGTTAGATTATGCTCATGCTGTACAGCATTGCCAGTCTTGCATTGCCATCTGTTTCAAAAATTAGAAAAGAAGTTGAATCCCTTAATGGGATGAAATGACTGTACTTTGCTCTGAGAGTTTTCTTCATGGGTTATGTTTTTTGTTCACTTGTTGATAGTTCCATCCTTTATGGCCCAGTAATTTAAATACCATTATGTTCTATGCCTTTATGCCTCCCTGAAAGCCTCATTTTGCCTAAGACTGCTGACACACTATACAATTCAATTTATTTTGCACTTCCAAACACAAAAGTCTTTACAGGTTTTCTTAAAACTCAAGCACTAATGAAGAACAGAATGTTTTATGAGATATAACTAGATGGCTCTTCTTCTGGTATTTAAGGCTGTATATATTTCTATGTAGGTTTCAATAAGAATAAAGGGAAATCGTTTTAGTATTCCTCTAAAAATGTTTGTCATTTTTACTCAAACTGAACTTTACTTATGTTTCTTTTGTGCACTCAAGTGTTCCTGCCTTCAGTAAATCAGATCTGGGGGATTTCTGAAGAGTAAGAAAACATGTGCTCCCCTCCATGGAAAAAAAATTTGGAAAGCATGCTGAGAATAGTCCAAGAAAAAAAATGAGTGGCACAGCAGCCTAATAAAAGTGTGACTATGGAAGTAAGAGTTGTTTCCTCTGTGTGCACATATGAGCATGAACTTGTTATGCATCAGTTACTCCATCTTCCTTCTCATCTCAGCAAAGTGTCAGTAAAAGTGAAGGTGTAGATATGCAACAGCTAGGCATGATCAGGATTATTTATTTTTTTCTTTTGCTAAGGCAATGGGCATGTAAAATACCAATAAGAAGTACACTTCTGCTAATACAGTCTTACATATGTATCAGTGTGTTTTGCATTTTTTTTAAATAATTACTTCATTTCAGCATTTTTTAGTGACTGACTTGGACTTTGTTTCTCCAGAGGATGACATTTTCCTCACCTGAGGAAGGACAAGGAAGATAAAGGAGCTGATAGAATCCTTCACGGCATGGGCCCTTCAGCAAACAGACCACCAGAAAATTTTCAAGTCTATAAACAAGCAATAAAACACCACTATTTTTTTTTTCTCTGAGACTGAGTAACAGTCCAACAGGGGCAAGGGATTCAAAAAGCTGAAAATTTCAACAGTTGTAGGACGTTCATGTAACACATGTTGACAGATTTCTGGTTTAAGCCCAGATGCAAGCTGTTGTTGATGGGGAAAATCAGGTCTTGTAGTCCTCAGTCCCTGCTAACTAGGGTTATCTTCAGCAGTTTAAGCTTTCTTCCTTCAATTGGACTACCTGGCATAGTGTCCAGCTGTGATGTCTCCAGGACAAGAAAGACATGGATCTGTTAGAGAGATTCCAAAGGAGGGCCATGAAGATGGTCAGAAGGCTGGAGCACCTCTACTATGAAGACAGGCTGAGAGAGTTGGGCTTATTCAGCCTGGAGAAGAGAGGCTCCCAGGGGACCTTTCCTACAGGAAAGATGGAGAGAGGCTGATTGTCAGGGAATGCAGTGAAAGGACAAGGGGTAATGGGTTTAAACTAAAAAAGGTACATTTAGATTAGATTTAAGGAATACATTCTTCACTGTGAGGATGGTGAGGCACTGGAACAGGTTGCCCAGAAAAGCTGTGGCAGTACTCTTTCCCCAGCAGTGTTCAAGGCCAGGTTGGACGGGGCTTTGGGCAACCTGGTCTAGAGAAGGGCATCCCTGCTCCTGGCAGGGGGTTGGAAGCAGATGATCTTCAATCATTCTGTAGTTCTGTTCTATGGTAGTTAAATTTATAAGCGTGGATCCATTTTGAGTCAATTGAACTTACAGGAATGAAAATAGCAAGTTCCTACAGCACCATCTTCCTTTGTAAATCACTTTTCTAGTATTTATTTCAAAGGCTAAGGTGAAAAAACACCACAATTTGAAAACAATTGTGTCTATTAGGAAAGATTACATTACTGTTTCAATTCAAGAAACAGTTTTTCATATTGGATCATTTCTAATAAAAAACTCATGCTTCCTTCAGCTGATCTCATCTCCTAAGCCCTGAAGTCTTCTCTTCTTTCATAGGCAAACTTCTTGTTTCTGTGGGAGTCTTGATTGCATAAGGACTGCACATGTTCATAAGACTTGAATTACTTTTCATTTTTTATATTCCTCTTTGAGATTAATTATTTATGTGCACTTTTTAGAAACTTTCAAGTTTGGTGTTACTAATTTAATGTGCCTTTTCTTCTCCAGATCCTTTTGATAGTACATTGTTATGCAGCTCAATTCAATGAATAATGAAGTGACTTTTTTTTCATTCTAATTAGCTGTCACATTTTTTAATGGCCTATAAAATAAAAATGACCAAGTAATTTATTTTTCTGAGATAATGACCAAAACTTTAGTACGTATACTCTAAACCACTGTTTACCTTTAAAGCATAAATCAGCCTGTGGCACTTTGTTGTATTATCTGCACAAGGCGGTAATGTGATATCTAATACGCAAAGAATTTTAAATTTCTGCAGTGTCATATGTTTTGGTAACAGAGTAAAATTCTGATTATATCAGGGATTTCATGGTAACTACGAGCATACATTTATTTTTTCCCCATGGCAGGCTTTGTACTGGCAGAAAATAATATTTTACTCTATTCCTTAAGAGAAAGTCAGCATAAAATTCAGTTCTCTAAAAAACTCTGTTGCCATTAGGACTTTCTCAGGAAAATAATGTTATTATGAGGATCTAGTCAGCCAGCAGGTTGATTGGTTGAAGCATCAGACCCTCAAAGTTCTACATTCATATTTCTTTATGAAAGAAACAAGCCATACATGGCTCAATTTTCTTCTGAATCTGTGCTCTAAGGGTTACTTCTGGATACTGCCTCCTCGTTGCTTGTTTGTTTATTTTTTTCATTTTGTCCAAGATGGCTAACTGATTTAAAAGTGTATGAGAGCAGTAATTTCACTGAAAATACTTATTTGTTCCAGTCAGTCTGTGATCAATAGAAAAACAAGGTTGGAAAAGACCTTTAAGATTATCTAGTCCAACTGTTCCTGTCCTATGCTAAGCCATGATATCCTGTCATATCCCTAAATACCTCATCTACCCGTCTTTTAAACACATCCAGGGATGGTGACTCCAGGCCCTGACATCTCTTTCAGTGAAGAATTTTTTCCTAACATCTACCTCCTTGTTAAAGCCTCTAAATGTGAGTTCCTACCCAGCAGTAGAGGAACTGATTTAAGTTAATTTAAGATGTTGTACTGGTTTTGTCTGGGATGGAGTTACCGCTCTGTATTTTTACTGCTGCTGTATTTTGGTTATGTGACCAATACCGTGTAGATAACACAGGGATGTTTTTGTTACTGCTCAGCAGAGCTTGCACAGTGCAAGGCCCTTTCTGCTATCACACTGTTGGGGGTGCATAAGAAGCTGGGAGAGGACACAGCTGGGACAGCTGACCCAAACTGACCAAAGGGATATCTCATACCATATGACATCATGCTCAGAAACATAAAGCCAGAGGAACAAGAAGAAAGGGGGTGAGTGTGTTTAGAGTGAGAATTTGTTTTCCTGAGTATGCATTACTGAGTGATGGAGCCCTGCTTTCCTGCAGGTGGCCTGTGGATGGGAAATGGGGAATGAATTCCCTGTTTTGCTTTGCTTGTGCACAGCTTTTGCTTTACCTGTTAAACTGTCTTTACTGCAACTCACAAGTACTCTCACTTTTACTCTTCTGATCCCCTCTCCCAACTCACTGGTGGGGAGTGAGGGATTGGCTGCATGGAGCTTAGTTGTTGACTGGTGTTAAACCTCAACAGATGTCTTGATATATCTGGAATTCTCACTGGAGTATCTCTGGGATGTCAACATGTGGAGGTCTCCAGCAGGCAAGCTGCCCAAAGTAGAAAGGTCTAACCTGAGAGTTGTAAATGACAATGTTTTACAGGACGTGCGCAGGTAGATTGATCCTGAAACCTTCAGGGATGGTGGATTAATTGTACTTTTAAAGATTCAGAACACCAAAACACCGTGTTACTAGTCCCAGATTCTCACTACGTTTCTCAAGGGGGCGTGGAGGAGGGAGGAGAGTAGCTCTGCAAGGATCACACTGCAGAAACTAATCCCATCGAGAGGTGGTGCTGTATGTTCATTTTAGCCTTAAGCTGTAGCTGATGCTCAGTGCTGGTTAGGAAAGAGGGGTGGGAGGTGCTACATTCACGGTTGTTACAGTTAAAACACTTCTTTACAAGACTATTACATTATGTTTTGCCCTGCTGCTGCCGACAGAATTTGTATTTGTGCATCATGAAGTGTGTATCAGCTGACTCTCACTTGTACTTCACACTAGTTGGGTTTATAAATTCAAGGTGACCTCCGAAACCTTTTTGTCAATTGAAGTGTTCTACAGCTTTGATGGCAGCTGTTTTTTTATTGTCAGTGATGCAAAAAATTGCACCTCTGTTACTGAAAAGATATTCCATAAGCATTTTGGTCACTGTTCCACTACAAAACTTAACAGAGAGAAGGTTGGTTTTTGGGATTTAAGTCACTATATTACACATGAAAACTGGAAGTTACTCTTGAAACATAGTGGATATGTCAATTGGTCTGGTTTGAACCAATGTCTTGAGTAGCATACTGAATAGATTTGTTTCTGTCTTATTTTGCTGAAGACAGGCTCCTAGGACTGGCAAAAGATCAAGAACTGGGAGATACAGACTGGTCAGCCTCAACTCAATCTCTGGGAAAAGAATGGAGCAAATAATCCTCAAACCCATCTCTAGACATACAAAGGACAAGAAGGTGACTGGAATCGTCAGCATGTATTCATGGAATCTTGGCTGACCAACCTGATAGCTTTCTAGGGCAAAATGACTAGCTTGGTGTTTATCTTGACTTCAGCAAGGCCTTTGACATTGTCTCTTTATTGACAAAAAGACAAAATGTTGGCTAGATAATGAACAATCAGATGGAATGAAAACTGGCTGATCTGCTGGGCTCAAAGTTTTGTCATCAACAGCATAAAGTCAGTCTGGAGGCAAGTCACCAGGGGTGTATTCCAAGGGCCAAGACCAATGGTGATCTGGATGATGGGACAGACAGCACTCTCAGTAAATATGCAGGTGAAACACAACTGGAGTGGCTGATACATGAGGTATGTGTCCTGCTATTCAGGGGGTCTTTGACAGGCTGCAGAAATGGGCTGACAGGAAACTCATGAAGAAAGGAAAATGGCAACACTTGTGCTTTGTGGAGAATAACTCCAAGCATCAGTACATTCCAGGAGCCAGCTAGCTGGAATGCAGCTTGGCAGGAAAGGCCCTGGAGATCCCAGTAAATACCAAGTTGACCATGACCCAGAAATGAGCCTTCATGGCAAATTAAACAAACACTCTCCTGGCTGCTTTACAAAGAGGGTTGTTGAGTCTGATTAAGGGAGGTAAACCTCTCCGTCTACTCATCCCCCGTGAGACACATCTGAAGACCTGGGTCTAGTTCATCTATCCAATCAAGTAAGGCACTTTAATTAGTCCTGCAAAGGGTCACAAAAAGACTGGAATATGTCCTGTGAGGAGGGGCTGAGAGGCCTGTGCCTCTTCACCCTGGAGCACAAAAGGCTCAGGGGCATGTCATCTATGTATTAATGCTTGATGGACAAAGGAAAACCAGAACCAGGCTCTTTTCAGAGCTGTCCAGTAACAATATGAGAAACAATGGCAAGAAATTGAAATTAGAGGAAGCTTTCTATATAAACAGAAGAAAACTTTTTCCCTGTGAGGATGGTCAGACTGTAGAATAGGTTTCCCAGAGAGATTGTGGAGTCTCCACCCTTGGAAATATTCAAAACCTGAATGGACATAGTCCTGAGCAATGTGCTTTAGTTGACCCTGTTTTGAGGAGGAAGGTTGGTTTGGATGATCTCAAGAGATCCTTTCCAACCTCAACAATTCTGTTGCTTTATGATCATTTTCTATTAGTGCATAGATAAAAATGCTTGTCTGTCTGCACCAGTTAGACCTGTCCATGACCCACTCTCTATGAAGTACAGTCTCCATGACCCACTCTCTATTTTCAGAAGATAATACAATCAGAAGCAGCACATGCAATATTTGCTTTTCTGTTTTATATGTGAAATTTCAGACCAGACCTCTGGATGAAGCTCTTCTGTTTCACACACACAGCAGATTACCGAGTAGCATGCTTTCGTTTTTAGCTGTTAGTACCTGTGGTGGGTTGACCTAGACTGGCCATCAGATCCCCATTCAGCCACGCTCCCACTCTTCCTTCGCAGCAGAACAGGGAGAGAATATGGGATGAAAATGCTCATGGGTCAAGATGAAGACAGGGAGATCACTTACCAGTTACCTCTACAGGCAAAACAGACTTGACTTAAGGAAAATTAATTTATTGCAAAATAAAACAGATTCTGACAGTGAGAAAAAATAAAAACATTCAAAAAACACTTCACCCTACAGAGGCTGCCCTGCAGCCCTGGGCACGGATACCTAGTGAAGTTCCATATGTCCTTCCCTTTTCCCTGCACCAATGAAAATATAGTCTAAATCGATGAGACTGTTCAGCATTTAAGTCAAAGCCCAAGACTTTATAAGACCTGAAGTTTCACTGACTGCCCCTGGCAGGAAGATTTATAATGCATAGAAGTTGCCAAGAGGAAAATAAGGAAGATGTTTCCTCACACCACTTCTTCTTAATCAGATACTGAGAAGCAGGTTAAACTTACGAACAGAGTATGAAGTTAAATGGAACGGACTGCAGATCATGTACAGAAAGGAGCTGACTTAACAAGCAGCTAACTTGGTTTCACATGAATTATTTTCAGATCAGATTAGTCTCCAAAGGACATGCATATAACATTATTTTCTCTGTGCTTGCTTCAAGATCATTGTCTATTCAGGACATTTACAGATGTCGTTATGATTTCATTAGTGTACTATTTTTAAAAAGTACTTTAATTGGTTTATTAAAATGTTCCATTGGGGGCAAAGTGAAGCAGCATGCATTCTGTGCTACAAAACATGTTTTCTGCAGTTTCTAGTTTGCTTAATTTCAGAACACATGCCATTTCTGGAAAAGGGGGTTGTTTTGCTCTGTTAAGCCTGTTTAAGCAGCCACAATTAATATGTGAATTCTTCTAGGTGTCAAGAGAGGTTGAAAGCCAAATTCTAAGAAGCAAAATTTCTTGGGTTGGGCTGGCACCCAGCTGCCCTCTCACTCCCCTGTCCTCTCTGAACTCAGCACACAAAAGGAACACAGTGATTCAGAAAATCAGAATTCAATTGAAGTGAGGAGGAGTGGACCTCCAAGAACTAAACATTTACCTAAAATATGTAACAAGAAATAATGTCATGCAAGATTATACTTTGGTGAAAAGCAGGCTGTGCAAGTAGTGCTGGGATTTAAAACAACTTGTGGCATTTTATTTGTGTGTGTGGCAAAGCCTTGACTGCTGGATTTTAGAAATAACGTTTCACATAGGAAGCTAAGTCTCTGATTGCCATAAATTAAAGCTTGAAATAAGGTACAGGTGTAGCCATAAGTCTCAAAACATCCAATGGAAAGAAGAAAGATCTAACCCTTGTTATTACCTCTTCAATCTTACAATAGATAAGCTGGCCTCATGCTTTGGAAGAAGCAGGAAGAGAAGCAGAACAGATTAGTACATTTTTACTGCTTGGATTGCTGATACTGTGTATGCCGTAACAGGCCAAGATATCGGGAGGGAGGACAGCCAATTTGCAATATTATCAGAACATATTGCTCCGGTACAAGTGCTTTGCATCAGTGGAAGTGAATGTTCTTTATAGAGGATGTAATAATTATTGATCCCATTTCAAATATGGGGAACAGGAGAACGTCTGCTCTTAAGCACACAGTAGGGTGAGGGCAGAATCTGAGTCCTGAGCCACAGCTCATGGAGAATGGATTTATATATGGCAGGAGTAGTATACACTAGCAATGTTTTTCAGCCAGAGAACAGGTTTAACAGGAAAAGGTGAATTTGTAACAAAATGCTCTGATATAAACTTTATTTATATATGTTTGCTGATCAGAACTGGAGAACACAGAAAAATGTTTCTGCAGTATGAGTGTGGCAGCTAAGCATCGATGTCTCAGCATATCCCTGGAGACCTGAAATTAATAGCTATATTTATGTCTGAACTATATTCTGAATCTTAGCAATGACAAGGGAGATTGTGCATGAACTGAACCATATTGTTATTCTAGTGAGATGCTGTCTTGCTAAAGGAAGAGCAGAACTGGGTCAGACCTACCAAAGGCAGAATCTATGTCAGGGAGAGGGTGGCTGTTATCCCTTAATCATTCCTGAAATTTCATCCTTCTTCCTTGTGTGCAAACACTAGGGATTCATTCTGTGAAATGCAAATACTCCAATACTGGCAACTCTTCCTTGCTTTTTGTCTCTCAGTTCTAATTGCACCTCACAACTTGCAGCATAGTCTCCTGTCTGTCCCTTCCTGTGCTTCCCTTACTCTCATCCAATGGCAGGCCCCGAGGGTGGAAGAAGTACTGTGGAGAATGGCTTTGCAGACTCCCTGGTGCTTAAAACACACTGATGGAGATAAGGAGAGGCTTTTGCAGGATCAATAGAAGTGGACAATAGAAGAAGTGTGCTAATGTCCCCTTCATCCTTTAGGTTCCTCTCACCCCAAGTTCATCTTACTTGAGTTTTCTCTAGTGACAGAAGTTGTGAGAATCTTCTGTAGTGCCAGAATACTTCACTTAACACTGAACTGTTAGTGTATTGCAAGTGAGGAATCATGTACTGCTCAGCATCTATAATCAAGTGTCCTGTTCACTTCAGGATGTAACAGTGGGTCTATAACTGTTTGTTTTATAAACATACAATTCTATGAAACAGGATTTGTTAGCCCATCCCTCACTGTGCTGAAGCAGACTGAACCTTCAGGGGACTTCATGGGTTAGGGGAAAAGCTGTGTAATAGGTTGCCTTTGTGAGACGTTCATCATTTTGAATGTGAAGTCACAATATAGCAGCTTGGGCGACATCAGTTACAGGCCTCGATTCTTTTCTCATTTGACTGATAGCCACATGGGAAATTAGACTGTCACATCAATTAAACAGTATGACTGTTCAGCTGAGATTTTAATGTCTTATGGGAGTCTCCTGATCTGTTGGGTGTTCTTCTTCAGCAAGGCATGGGGTGGGAATGCGAGTAGGTTATCTTTCCAGGCAGCCATCACAGCTGGGGACATAGCTAGGTGGAGATGCTGGGGCTGAGACAACATTGAGAAAGCAGCACTGAGAAATTTTTCCTAGTCTTGATGTTCACAGAATCACAGAATCACTAGATTGGAAAAGACCTTTGAGATCATGGAGTCCAACCATACCTGTCCTCTACTAAACCATATCCCTGAGCACCTCATCTACCCATCTTTTAAACACATGCACTGTTTGCGACTCAACCACCTCCCTGGGCAGCCTGTTCCAATGCCTGATAACCCTTCTGGGGTTATATAAGCAAAGAAGATGTTAGTATTACACCTGTGAAAATTTTTTTACAATTTTTTCTTTAAAGTCTAATCTAAACCCGCCCTGATGCAGCTTGAGTCCATAACCACAGCTGTTCTCTCCACAATCTTGACATCATCTTCTGGCCCTACCTTTTCCCTGCCATAACTTCACCCAGCTGACATTTATCTCATGACATCATGGTCACCTATTCTCAGGATTAAAGAAGCGACCTTTTCAAGCTGTTCTAATCATAAATTTTATCTTTGTGTGTTTTAAAGACAAGGCCAGTTCTGAGTAAATATTCAAGTTCGAATTGGACACGTGGTCACGTAAATCCATTCCTAAAGAATGCCGAGTGAATAAAAGCATCCTTGTATGAAGAATCCACATAAACCTCCCGTTTCCAGCTTTGGAGAAACTCACTAACACAAATCTGAGAGGCTCAAAGTGAGAGGTTGATGCAGCCCTTCCATTTCTCAGTCTTCCCTGAGAAGATGTAAAATTAAGGATGAGCTCTCCATTTCAATTTGCTCAAGTACAGGTTACTGCCTCTCATTCTGATTTGTAAGTGGAGTTGCTTGCCACTGTACAGAGTTCCTGTTTCTTCATTTATTTTCATTCCTCCTCTTGCTTTAAGAAGTTTTGCCTTATGCAACCCAGCACACAGATAATCTGATGCAAGCAAGTGAAAAGGTATAATTCTATAGACCACTGCTCTTTGGAATGGGACTGATGAGGTAGGAAGCAGTAAGTCTCTTGTTCAGGTACTGCACCATAGCTGGGAAGGATGAGAGGCTTCTGCAAACCCATTCCTCTAAAAAGGTCAAATAAGACAAAGTCTTTCCTTCAGGATGTCTTTGATTATGTGACAGCAATGCTTTCTACTTGCTCTCTGAAAGAGTTGTACCACAATACAGGGAATATTGAAATATCTAGCTGATAATAAGTAGATGCAACACGAAGTGACAGAGTAATAGTCTCAGAAGTTTGTAATTAATGATGAAAAACGTCTAAAGGCAGTAGGAGAAGATGCAGGCCAGGTTAATGTTTCACATTTTAAACAATACTAGGAATAAATGAACATAGTTTGCCTTTAATCTTGACATTAAGCATTTTACTGCTAATAAAAATGTGTTTCACACAGTTGCCTTTCACTTACTGAGCAGGTGTGCAAGTAGCACTTGTAAGCTAAGGACTGTTCTTTCTGCAGTTTGTGTAAATAGGAAGAGCTGAGGCTGTAGAAAGATGATGCCTGAGACCACAGCCTGCTTGCATGGGACCGGAACATGTAGAGACTAAACCTGAACAGATTTATTTGCAAGTATATCTATAGCTGTAAGACATCTGAAGACAGTCAGAAAATGACCAAAATAGGTCCAAATAACATGATAGCACAGTATTTTTTGATTGTAGCCATGGGTTTCTCTCCAGTACACATTGATAGTTGTGGTTTAAATGACTGATTTAAAAATATTATTTGCATATTATAAGCAAAGAAGATGTTAGTATTACACCTGTGAAAAACACTTCTGATGACCATATTTTTTTCCTTTTACACTAGAAAAAGATCCATTAACCATTAATAGTAAGAATGGCCAGACCAGTGAAGAACTTCCGTTCTAACAAGCCTTACTCCTTGTGAAATCAGATTTTCTGTTTTCAAAACCCATAAGCAGACAGCACTGTCATCCACAATTAATCATACTGATGCAATATATAAGGGAATTATTTTCCAATTGCATAGTGAATGTCATCACAGCTTCCAGAGAAACTATCCTGACACATAGACAAGGGAAGGATGGAAGGAATGAGGGAGGGGAAGGTGAGTCGACAGGTCTGTCTACAAAAATAATTTGAAGTTGTGAAGATTTGATTAATATTTCTAAAAGGAAAACAAAGGGGAAAATCAGATGCATCTCACTTTGACTTTATTATGTGCAATCACCAAGGGAATCATTATGTGGTGAATTAGAATCCCACTCCTGTATCTTGACACCACCGAAGCATTTTAAACAGACCCGGTAACTTCATGAAAGATCTTAATAAGGTTCTGAGGAAGAACCTTTAGCTCAAGATGAGCTGCATTTTTCTTCACAGAATACTGACACATCATATGTTGGGTATCAAAGTCTCTTTTGTCTTGGAACCGCACATTTTAATAATGTGTACAAGACATTGCACATCTGTAGTAAAAGTACAGCCCACTCTTAAAGATGTACCAGTTTCAATACCATTTTCATCAGCTGATTCTGTAAAACCATTTTAGTGGTAAGAAATAGATGACTGCTATTAGAGTAACCTAGTTATCCTTCCATAAATTAAAAGTAAGATAACTCCATGATATTACAATAGTTACAACAGGATATACTACTTCTAGAAACCATTTGAGATAAAAGTAGACTTTAACTTCCTTGATACCATTATTTTGAAGATTGAAAACACAACATATATAGTAAAAAAAAAATAAAAATCTTCATTCAAAACCCATTAATGTGACAAAACAGGAATGGTGCTTCCCATTGCTATACCTATTTGCTTTCCTCTCCAGATACTAGCAGTTTCTCAACAATACTCTGTAAAGGAAGCAATGAGTCGTTCCTCCCTTTCTGTTTTCCATGCAAAACACCATGATAATTTCTAAACAAGGCAACAAAATATTCAGATACTTTAGGAGCATGATGCAACTACCTTCTAGTCACTGGTCCTTTTACAATTTAAATAAGTATATAACCATGTGCGTGGCACTCTTGGTCTGATTGGAAGGCAAATATTTGGGAAGAGATCCTGAAGAGTCTGTATTTGTTACATTGGATAAAAGGCATTAAGTAGCATAGAATCACAGTACACAACAACTGCAGACTAGTTCTCCCTGCAACAGGCAAAAAGCCAGTGCCTCTGGAAAGGGGAGGAAACGAAATGCTACATAGTTTAATGAGAAGCAAGCACTGCAGTGAGCATCCCTGGAGACCCATTCTGAAGTTACCACAACAGTCACTTCACTGTAACCAACACCACTCAAATCATGGATGATTTTCCATATAACTGATACATAGAATAATGGAATATCCTGAGTTGGAAGAGACCCATAAGGATCATCAAGGCCAACTCCTGACTCCACACAGGGCCAGCCCAGTCAGAGCATGGGACTGAGAGCATCATCCAGGCGCTTCTTGAACTCAGTCAAGATCGGTGCTATGACCACTTCCCTGGGGAGCCTGTGTCAGGGCCCTACCACCCTCTCAGTACAGAACCTCTTCCTAAAATCCAACCTAAACCTCCCCTGTCACAGCTTCATTCCATTCCCTTGGGTTCTATTGCTGGTCACCAAAGAGAGGAGATCGGCACCTGCCCCTTCGCTCCCCCTCATCAGGAAGCCACAGGCTGCTATGAGGCCTCCCCTCAGCCTCCTCTTCTCCAAGCTGAACAAACAAGGGACTTCAGCCTCTCACCATAAGACTTCCCCTCCAGACCCTTCACCACCCTCATTGCCCTCCTCTGGACACTCTCCAATAGTTTTTGTAGTCACAATTTATTCATGAGTGTTACCAATACTGTGTAACTTCTACATCTTTTCTGTTGTTTGTGAATGAAAGGCCATGAAGAAAATCAAGTATTACCTCTTGGAAAACTCAGCAAGAAACAGAAATTAGGTTGGGCTTAGTCCTGCCCACATTTGTGCTGTAACAGCTAGCGAATGAAATCATTGAATAAAATCTGCTAAAGCCAAAGGAATATCTTTCAGCAAGATCATGATTTCTTCCTCTTTACAGTTTTACATTATGAGAAGAACATCTCCAACACTATGATAACAAGGATTAAAAGAATTAACTGCTGTCATTGATGCAGGAGTTGAGAACTAGGTTTGAGGATCAGGCACAGCAATTCCTTTCATCAATGACTCTTCGAGGGTAGAAAGGAGGCACATGATTATTTTAACTCAACTAGAATTTGTTTGTCTGTTTTATTTTCTTCAATACTGTAAGGATTTGAACTTAGAAGATGAAAAACACATGCAAGCTCTCTCTTCAGAAACTTTGAAGTGTATACAAGTTCATAGAATCACAGAATGGGTAGGTTTGGAAGGGACATCAAAGATCACCAAGTTCCAACCCCCTGCCATGGGCAGGGACACATGTATAGCAAAATAAAGTTTTTATTCCTCAGAAATAAAAAAAGCTTGTAATTCCTGAAAATAAAATAATTTCTTCTGCAGGCTAATTAAAAAAAAAATAAAGCAAATATCTCTCTCATGCTTTCCTTAGAAGGACATTCATAAAGTCAGCATAAAATAGAAGCAGTTGGAATACAGAAGTAATTTAGAAACACTTGTTTAATCTCAGTAATTACCTATTCAGTAGAGACAGGACTGGTTAGAAAGGGCTATAGATATTTTTCTATTTAAAACTTTGAGGAGTTTCCTTAGATGTGCTAAAAAGTACAAATGTTCTATACATTCTTCTGTCCAAACTGTACCAAGAGAAAGGACAAAATATGGGCAAACAGCAGATAATATTTTCTGCATAGCAGCTACAGTGGTTGAATGACTTTGAGCTAAACTATATTCATCTACCTGTACACAGTCTGGCTCACTTCAGTGAACTTCCATAAGGCAAGTTGACATCAGTGATTTGCTGAAGAGCATTTCCTGAACTGGTTTTAGCAGTCAGCAGTGTCAAAAAGCTGTATTTTAAAACCAAGTTCTCTTCACATTTTCTGTGTGCTTTGGGCTTTTTTTAGTCATATTACATACTATTTAAACATATGCTCGCTCCTTCACTCTCTCATTAGGCATACCTATTAACTTAGAAAAGTGAAATGAATTTGAGAATCCACCTGCTCCCAGAGAGCAGAAAGATAAGGTTCAGGGGATTAAGAAGTACGGTGGCAGGACGTGGCATTCGGCTGTGCAAGTTCTAGATTACTTTGGGCAAAATTAATAAATTTCAGTGCCTAAAGAAAAAGAATATGTGTGACAGACAGCATCAGGCTACTTTACTGACAGCAGTAACCTAGCTTTCGAACTGCTGGTCTTACTGGCTGCCACCTTTTTGATCACTTTTGGCCCTAAGGAATTTTGTCTTCAGTGTGACACCTCTTTCGAATCCTTAATGAAGGGCACACAGCTTACAGAATTGGGTCGTAAGCAGCAGGGCTGGCTGGAGAGATGGAGAGCAGATCTGAATCCAGATTCAGATTCTGATAGTCACAAATGTTACACCAGGGCATGACTTCTTCCCAGGCTACTGAATGCAACACAAACTAAATAAGGAGACACCTTTATCACTGTTTTCTATTTATGAACTTGGTATATTGGCATAACTAAATGCATTAAGAAGAGGAAGGGAAGGGAAGGGAAGGGAAGGGAAGGGAAGGGAAGGGAAGGGAAGGGAAGGGAAGGGAAGGGAAGGGAAGGGAAGGGAAGGGAAGGGAAGGGAAGGGAAGGGAAGGGAAGGGAAGGGAAGGGAAGGGAAGGGAAGGGAAGGGGAAGGGAAGGGGAGGGAAGGGGAGGGAAGGGGAGGGAAGGGAAGGGGAGGGGAGGGGAGGGGAGGGAAGGGAAGGGAAGGGAAGGGAAGGGAAGGGAAGGGAAGGGGAGGGAAGGGAAGGGAAGGGAAGGGAAGGGAAGGGAAGGGAAGGGAAGGGAAAAATACAATGATGCGGAAGCTGGGAAATGTCTTTGGTGAGAACAGCTTTTATCCAGCTTTTCAGCTCTGTAGGCAAAACTAAGCCTGGTGGCAGTGTGGGTTAAGAGGACAGCTGGCTGGGGATGACTGTAAGAAAACATGAAAAATACATGCAGATGTGGGAAGACCAAGGAGCAGTGAGGCTTTTGGTGAGGGATAGTGAGTGATGCCAGCATGGCTCTGGAAGAATCTGATAGAGAAGGGCACAGGATCTGTCTCCACCCACCCTTCTCCTCTACTACAATCTCCCATGCTTACTCTCCCCCTCTTACTTTAGCTCCCCTGAACTGTGGGGCTCCCCACCTCTCCCATAATCCACGAACCCTATCTTGCCCTTAAATTGTTTCACCTTTTTCCAGGAAAGAAGCAACATCCACTCCTCTCCATCCATGTGTCTGCAGACAGATTAAGAAAGGAAAAGATGGACTTTAGACCTAGGAGACAGGACAGTACTGGGAAATCACTGGAGGTACTGGAAATAAGTGGGTAGCTATTGGCACTGACTGCTTCTGCAAGGAGATATTTCCTATCACTGCAGCAATTTCCCTCCTAGTCAAATACTACAGAAAAAAAAATGTTTTCTGCATTGCAAACTCTCTGTCCCAACAAACCTTAATCTCCCTGTGCCTCAGTTCAAGTGAGGTAAAAGTCTCTCATCTACTTGTCTCAGAAAGGTGCTGTGTAAAGCAAATTAGCACATTAGATTTTGTGAGGCACTCCGGTAAGTATCGCTGGGCATTAAGGCAAAAGTCCACAAAGAAATTAAGTTTCAAAAGCAAAATCTGAAGAGGCAGCAAACGCTCCACTGGGACACACACTGAATAGTGATGAGCAAACAAATTAGAGAATAGCTCCTCATTTGGTAAATGCTAATTGGCATATACCTAAAATGTGGCAGAAGTCCAAATGGAAGCAAATGTGTATGATCAGGTATCTGCACTGCAAAACTCTATGCTTGAATCTGAGGGAACAAAATAAGTAGGCACACGCCACCTCCTGGCACTTCTTTACTAGAACTCAGCAATTTATTTATGTATTTCCCACATTGTAAATTTGCAGAAAAGTGCAGATCTGATGTATGTGCCAAATAATTACGACTGGAAGCAAATAACAATTTAAAAGAAAAATCTATTATTGTTATTTTCAAAATGATACCTACTGGGGGGTTTGCTCCATACAGCATTACTTCAAACTTGACATAAAAAGACAGAATGAATTATCACATTATGAGCCAGCTGAACAAATGGTTTTGGACTTAGCTGAAGTCAGAGGGGAAGCAATTCATTTATTTTTTTTTTAAAGAAATGAAAGTATGTGAGCTAATCCAAGTAATTTGTTAGCTACCTCTAACCTCCATATTTAAAATAGTCACCGTTTTACCTCCCTACCATTTCCTATGACAACATAACTGTTTTCCAGATCATGATTTTATGCCCATTTCCCCTAAACATATTCCTGCCTAATGTTTTTATTTATTTCTTTCTATTTGCTTGGAAATATTTTTAGCATCCTAAAACAGTAGTCCAATTGGCATTAAGTCAGCACAACTCGATTCATTTCAGATTAATCCTGCCAGTTCACACAAGCTGAGAATCTGACCCACTGTGATAGGAAATTAAGTCTTTTTTTTTTTCTCAGCAGAGGCTCTCACTCACAGGCCTCTGAGAAGCTTCCTTGGTTATTTTAATGGCTGCAACATGTCTTTGTGCATAAGTTATTAACTGGAAAAACATAAATAATAATTTTCTTCTGTGGTCAGTACAACTAATGAAACCCGATTTCCCATGGGTTTGCATCCCACATACCCACACCTCCACTGCAACAATCCCAACTCCTCTTTTATTTTCATCACAACCTTTTTCATCCCCTAATTTCAGTAGCCCCTCCACAGTCCCTCACTGCCATCTGGGAAGAAAGAAGCACATGTCAGGCCTGGCTTGGTGGTGTATCTGTGCTGACTGTTGGTTGTATCATGCACAGCATGCCCAAGCAGAATTAAAAGCTTTTGAGTTGATGCAATGCCTTTTCCTCTCAGTGAGGTCACTAACTCGGTTCACTTTCCTAACCTTTCACCAGTTTCCACAAAACCTCCAGAATCGTTTTACCTGTGGGACTTCTCTTTGTGTCTATCTGTGGTTGAAAATGGCCCGTTGGTTCCCAAGTTATTACAAACTGAGCACTGGGGGTGAAAAAAACCTTAGAAAACAGAATAAAAAAATAACCATGGAGCATGATGTGCATTATTTGTTATCAGTACTTTAAAAGACATAGAATTAGTAATCTTTGCAGCAAACCTGGAGCACAGACATTCTTTTCTTGAAGGTTTTAATTGAAAAAAAAAAAAAAGGTGAATCTGAAAATGAAAGAGAATCATTTTGACATTATTCTCCTACAATACAGCAGAGGGAAGAGAATGCTTCAAGTGAAGTATACAGAATATGCTGAGGTTCATCACCAGATCAGCAGAATGGATTGGGAATGTGACTAATACGTAACGTTACTATTTGGAGGGTGAAAACCTGTAGTGTGGAGCCATACACATAGCTAGCTTTCTTTTCAGTAACACTTCAGGAAATCGGAGTTTCATGTCCAGTGTTTGAGACATCCTATCGACACCCGCTCTGTATTGGTGACAGTTCTGGACTTCATTCACCTTCTGCCCGCAGATAGACAAGTAAATTAAGATTTTAATAGCAGAGACCTCATTCAAATAAGTAAACCTATTCATCTTAAAGAAACACTACCAATCCTAAAAATAACATCTATCAAAACTGCTCCAGTCTGCCAGAAAAAATTATAGCCAGACACTCCTGATGCCAGAGGAAAAGATGTCAAGTACATAATCCAATGGAATAAGAATGTCTCCTTTTCAGTTTGAATAAACTTGCTGTAAGGTCTCTTTGATTTTAAGACAATTAATGAGTTAAGAATAATGCATCTGTGAATCACAAATTATTTTTGTTCTTAAATATGTATGTGTATATATATATATATATATATACATGGTGTGAGAACTTTTGGTACATATTAGAGGATTCTGTAATATTGACATCTTTAATTTTGATTGGAATGTATTCTCTGAGTACATGTGACCATGGTTATGGAAAGTATTTGGGCATTTTGGATGCAGCTTTAAGATTCTTGCTCTGAGACATCTGCAAGACACTAACTTTTCTGACAGCAGCTGCTCAGCACTTTCTGAGAATTTCTAAAAAAAAAAGTAATCATTCCAATCTATTTTTGCTGTCCCCCTGACAGCTGTCTTCCTCGTGAGCATAGCTGTCACTGAGAACTCTCACTTGAGAAGAGACTGGGGAAAAAAAGAGAACGATCTACCAGGAACTACTAGAAGGTTTGGGGGCAAAATTGGCACGAACTCTCTGCTCTGCTTTCAGGTCTGGTGAATATCATGAATTTGCATCCTGCCAAAATGAACAATGATGGAGTAAATGTCTTAGCCAAGGCCCTGAGGATCTGATCTCTGCTGTCTACTTTATATTCTGCTTGTTAGAGACATGTTCTACCATCAAATACATTTGGAAGTTTGTAAAACACTGTAATTATCATCCATGCATAGAATCACCAACATAGATATGAGGTTTATATTTGACCATGTCCCCCATGACATCCTTGCCTCTAAATTGGACAGACATATAGAATATATAGATTCAGCAGATGTATCACTTGGTGGATGAGGAATTGGCTGGATGGTCACACTCAAAGAGTTGTGAGCAATGGCTCAATAATCAAGTGGAGACCAGTGATGAGTTTTGTTTTGCAGGGGTTGGTACTGGGGCCAGCACTATTTAACATCTTTGTAAGAAACATGGATGATGGGATTGAGTGTACCCTCAGCAAGTTTGCTGACGACACCAAGCTGTGTGGTGAGAGAAGGGACGGCATCCAGAGGGACCTTGACAGGCTTGAGAGATGGGCTATGTGAATTGCATGAAGTTCAACAAGGCCAAGCACAAGGTCCTGCATGTGGGTCAGCACAATCCCAAGCACAACTACAGGCTGGAGGGAGAGTGGGTTGAGAGCAGCCCTTAGAAGAACTTGGGGGTGTTGGTGGATGAGAAGCTCAACATGAGCCAGCAACATGAACTTAAAGCCCAGAAAATGAACCACATCCTGGGCTGCATCTAAAGAAGTGTGACCAGTCAGTCAAGGGAGGTGATTTTGCCCCTCTGCTCTTGTGGGACAAAACCTAGAGTACTGCGCCCACCTCTGGGGTCCCCAGTACAAGACAGACATGGACCTGTTGGAGTGAGTCCAGAGGAGGACCACAAAGCTCATCAGAGAGGTGGAGCACCTCTGCTATGAAGGCAGGCTGAGAGTTGGGCTTGTTCAGCCTGGGGAAGAGAAGGCTCCAGGGAGACCTTACTGCAGCCTTCTAGTACCTGAAGGGGCTACAGGAAAGCTGGAGAGGGACTGTTTTCAAAGGCATGGAGTGACAGACCAAGGGGGAATGGGTTTAAACTGAAAGAGGATAGATTTAGATTAGATTTAAGGAAGAAATTCTTCACTGTGAGGGAGGTGAAGCCCTGAAACAGGCAGCCCAGTGAAGCTGTGGCTGACCCTCCCTGGCAGTGTTCAACGCCAGGTTGGATGGGGCTTTGGGTAACCTGGGCTAGTGAAGGTGTCCCTGCCCATGGCAGGAGTGTGGAACTAGATGATCTCTGAGGTTCCTTCCAACCCAAATAATTCTGTGATTGTATGATTTCATAAGATTGAAAACATATGCCACCAAATAAGTATCAGCAAAATGATTATTTAATTGGCAAGTGATTATAAAGAGAAAAATATTTCATTGAAATTACTCTGAATATTTGGGATTTTTTTACGGGGAGATGAGTAAGCCAAAGAGTCATTGCTATGAAAAGGGCTGTTTTCTCACTACTGAAAACCGAAATTAATTGCTATAATTGATTTTTATAACACAGCGATGAGGAGATGTAAATCACTCACTAACCCATTCCTGTTGATGAGCACTGTACATTTCCTCATCTATTATTCTCTACCTACAACATTTTAAATCTAACTGTATATTTCCTACACAAGCATAAAAGTGTCATTCCCACGTTATATTCTGATTGAGGCACATTAATTCCTTTGGGATTTTTTTCCCTTTTTCTTTTCATTCTTTTTCCTTTAAAACTCCTTGAAAAGAGCTCAACTCTCAGACCATCTAAAGTTAACTAAACATTCTTGTTACCCTTCTGAACTTCCACTTGTATTTCAAACTGAGGCAGGATTGTGTTGCTTACTGCAGACACTGGCTATTTGGTTGTATTTTTATGTGAATTAGTAATCTAATTATAAACCACAGAATGGCTACTGCCAGGTTACAGCCTGCTCTTGGCCACAGAACAGGACGTTTCTGTCTCACACCTTAGATATCTCTAATGTGCAAGATAGATTATCACATTTTCTAAAAGACTGCATGGGACACAGATTTCTGGGCACGTGTGGATCCACACATGTATGAGCCATTGCTCCTGAAGACTCACAAGACATTCAAGCACGTACTAGCCAGTCCATTTAGATGGGCTCAGGATGAGGGGAAGTAAAACCAGGCAGTTTGGCTGCACATTAGCCATACAGCCATTTCATACACGCATAATTAAGTTTTTTTCTTAATCTTACTTGGTAGTTTGATTGTCACCCTATATGTGGTCAAAGGATCAGGTCCATCTTTCATTGCTAATAAATGAAAAATTGGTGTTGGACAGAAAGGTGGGTGGAGAGGGTACTCTTCTGATGTCCTCACAGAAAGAATTCCGGTATTACACACTGTGAGAGAAAGACACTCAGCTGCAAGGGTCTAGAAAAATAAAAATAATAATAATTTATTTAAACCCCACGTGCATTCACTAAGTCTCTACTGCAGGTTTCGCAGGTAAGATGGAGAAACACACTGTTGCAGTTTAGAAGTACAACCACACTTATCACAACTACAAGAGAGTCACAACATGCGCCACTGCCAACACAGCAGTCAGGCCATGCAGCATTACCGCCCTCGACAGAGTCACCTCACTCCCTGTCACCGCCCTCAGGCAAGTCACAAGGGACAACGTTACAGCAGGCCCATGGAACACACTGTCACAGCTCACATGCGTGATAAATACTACATGGTTGTGAGTCGATCACCCGGGACTACAGACTGAAAGCGTATCAATCTCTCAAAGCGTCACCAATCTCCCAGGTCAGGGCTCTCGGTATGTTCCCTCAGCATCCTGGCCAAGGGGAGAGGGCTCCTTGCAGAGCTGGAGAAGCGACTCTCCCCTCTCAGACAGAATCCCAGAGGTTTTATTTGGTTTTATGTCTTTGATCTCCATGACAGTGGGCAGGACTGTGTCAGACAATGCCACCTTCCATGTTTGTCATTAGCAGTGTTCCTCTTATCTTACTCCCGATTTTGCACAGCTTTGCATTGTCTGGGTCCATTGAAGCCAAATGGGGACCCTCTGGCTTGGCTTCATCTCACTGCCAGGCAGTTGAATAGCGACTTGATTGACATTCAGGACATGGTCTAGGCTCAACCCACGTTTCGGTTGGTTGAATTATGCAGCACTGCCCTGTCCAGTCTGGGTTTACAGGACAACTCAGGTCTGAGCTATCTACACAGCTTCCCACGAGTTGTCTCTGCAGAGATGGGGCCTCAAGGCAATCCAAGGCTGAGCCACTTTTACAGCCCTCCATGAGTTGCCCTGTTTACCAAAACCTGTTTGTGGAACTCTGAGCCAGAGGATCCCTACACACACCTCATTCGGTATCCATTACATAACACATATGGGAGCGCAGAGAGGTCAACACGTACATATTCATAGACCACAGCTGTTTGCTTGGTTCTGAAATTGGATTAGGGATACAGTTGCTTCAAACAGCCCCACTACAATTACACTAAAGGCTTTACTGACTTTTATTGAATATTAGACATCACGTGGTTTATGCAATAATGTCATAACAGAAGCCTGCTTTAAAACATATCAGCTCTCTGCAAACAAAATTCAATCCCAACAATATTTATTCCGTGATTGGAGCTTTTTAAGTCTACTCTGTATTCACAGATATCTGTAACACAGTAACAATGTAGGAAAACAATTTAAAAAACCTCAGGGAATAGAAGGTATTCATCACAGACAACTGCAACTTTGTTTTGAAACTGCTTTAATGTTTCTTAAACTGAAAGAAAAATAGAGAAATGCTACTCAATATTACATCTTTGAGTAGTGGCTGACTGCACACCAACCTGTCTTGCGGCTTGTCACATTCAGACAAGTAGTAAGAACTAGTAGCTGCACTATTTGCCAGCATTTTCCTGAAACCATATGGCATGGCAAGTACGCTGGAGCCTGCAGACCCTTATGTACAGCTAAGAGAAAATATAGGAGAAATACCTTGAATGAAACACTTCACTGAACAAAGCAGGCCATGTATAGCTGATGGTGCAAAGAATAAGCTTTGAAATAAAGCTGCATCTGACATGTGTTGAGACCATGATAATTAATTTGCATTTTCAGCTGATTTTCAGCAAAATTCATTAAAACTTTCTCCCAGGTTTCTGCAAAGGACTAGGAGGATTATCACCAGGTACAAAGGGCAAACGCAGCCCTAGGGAACATCTCAGTGCTGACCACTGTTGGACAAAACATTAATAAACTGCACTCTTATCCCAGCAGGTTTATGCTTTACAGGAAGTGACCGGTTCCTGTACACATGGAAGACAGGCTGTTCACTTTTCATTATTCTTTTCATGATGTTTGGCCCCAAGAGTTCAAAGCCATAAACTTTATTTCAGAAATCACATAAATAAGAACTTTAGTTCTTAACACCACCAGTTGCACCCACATGGGACAGCCTTGCCAATTTTCCCACATTAACATATGTTTCGGATACTGCTGAAAACTGCAAGACACAGAGACATCTTACCTCCCCAGTTTCACATTTTAGATTCCTTTCAAGGAAAACAAGTGAGAAATACCAACTCGGTTTCTACTAGTGGTGAGAGGAAGGAAAATGGATTAAAAAAGCATGAGAAAATGAAATACTAGTTTTTCAGCAGAAGTAGACCCTAAGTCAATGAAATACATAAATGTGGAGAATACCTTAGACTCATCCACCTAACCTGGCAGTTGAACTGGCATAACTTCCTTCAACTATGTACAACAAGAATAAAACTTTTCAGTTTTCCCCTTGCCTGTCGAGAAAATCAGGCATCAAAGATGACAGACTTTGAAACGGGTAATATTATTTAAAGGAGAACAGATTAAGAGATTATGGTGCCCTTGGAGCAGTAGCTGTTTCATGTGATTTCCTTTTGGGTTATGCAGGTGCAGCAGAACACTGGTCTCAGCTGAGGCCCCAAGCACAGCTTGCCCAGGCTGACCCCTTCCTCCATCCCTGGGTGGCTGGAGCAGAGCAGAAGCAGAGCTCCTTCCTGCAGACTAATGGCCGAAATGGACAGCCAGGCCAAAGATCTTGTGCCAACAGAATGGCTTAGGCTCCAACTTTGACTGCGCACCGCCTGAAGAAAGAAATGCCGTTTTCCTCTCGGAAATGCCACCGTCTTCCGCAGAAACCACCACAGCTCCTCATGCACATCACCCTCCTGGGCCGCCACTACAGGAAGGTGGAGGAGGTTTTAGCGGCAGCGGAACCGATTCTCTCCCGGACAGCGCCTCTCCGTCGGGGGCTCTGCTCGTCCGGGTCAAACAGAGCGCGTGCCTGGGCACCCCGGAGCCGCGGACTCCGCTCGGCCGGGCGAAGAGGCCGACACCGCCATGACCGCTCACCGTCCGGTCACGGGCGGCCTGGCCCTGGGGGCAGAGGGGCGCAGGCACGTGACCCAGGGAAAGCGGGGCGGGGAGGCAGGCGGAGCTGCCCCGCCCCGCTGCCTCCGGGCGCCGGCCAGTCTGTGCCGCAAAGGGCGCTGGGACTTGTGTCCGCCCGTTGCCCTTCGCTCTCCCCGAGGGCGATTCGCCCTGCCTAGGCGGCCACTTGTCCCGGAGTGGCCGCGCTGTGTCAGGGCTGCGCCTTCTTGCACCGTGACCCCTTGTCGTTGCTTGCGTGTGTGGGGAGGGATGGGCGGAGAAAAGAGCAAGGCCTCTCGCGGAACTACGGCTCCCGGCGTGCATCGCGCCCCGAGCAAGTTAATGGAGGGGGCGGGGGAAAGATGGCGGCTGCTAAACAGAGTCGGGGAGGTGGCTGAGGTGAGTCTGGGGCAGCCAGGAAGCGACCCCTTCGCTTGTCTTCACCTTCGTAGCTGTCTCCTTTTCCCGTTCTTTCGCTCCCTTTCCCGCTCTCCACGATTAGGAGCTAGGAAGAGGCGCAAGATGGGCGGGCGCTGGTGGGGTGGGCAGCGGGAGGCTCGGGCCGACCCGCTGCAGCGGGACCCCTCGGGGCGGTGGGTCGGCTGGCGGAGGGAGGCGGGAGAAGAGCTCGCGGGACATCTCCTTAACCTGTTACCCTGCCAGCGGTGCGACCGGCTCGAGGTGCCCCGGTGGACGCTGCTGGCCGCCGTTCCCGGCGGCGGGCTGCCCACCGCAAAAGCTGTACCCAGAGGCTTCTAGCAGCGGGCAGGACCTTCCCTCGCCGGTCCAGGGAGAGGGGCGCGAGGTCCGGCCAGCGATGAGGGGTGCCTGCCTGACGCTCCTCCAGAGGCAGAGGCCTTCCGTGAGGCAATCGTAACTCAGAACTTTGTCAGTCGCGTGTGGTGTGGTGTGGTCAGGCGTCCCTGTGGCACCAGTCTGGATGTGGCGGGCAGTGGCTTCGGGATTTCCTTCCTCTGGTTTTCTTCACGATGGCTATAAGGCAGCGAGGTCTTGCTAAACTTAAGCATTCACTGCAGGTTTGCAGGAGAACTACGCGGTGGTCTGCTTCTTTTGTTTTAAAGACAGCCGTGCAGCACAGGGCCATAGTTCAGATGATTGAGGTGTCGGTTCACAAATCCTGTTACTGAGTACTAATTATAGTACAACTTCTCCTTTGTTAATCTGAAAGCATCTACTACAGGAAGGTATCCTGTAGTGCTTTGGGCTGAGAGGCCAGTAAGGATCCTAGCATAGATAGGGACATCTTTGTGCCTTGCTGGAGAACTTGTGAAAAAGCCTGTAACTTAAAACCAGAGTTTTAGGTCAAAATCAATTTCACTAGTCCAGTTGATATACTTTGTAAAGCTACAACAGGTGTTTGTGGTGCGAATCAATTCAGTAAACTTAAATCGGAATAACAGCCAAGGCTTTGGGAAGATGTAGGTACTCATCTTCTTGCTGAAGCCTTTATAGCACATTCAAAATAATTTGATATTTGAGGGCATCTTGCTGGAAGACTTAGTGCATGGATGCTCTTAAACATGTGGTTAAATTTTCCTGAGAAATTGGTAGTTTGGGGTTGAAATACTGACTGTATGAAAGGGCTTATGAGTAAGTTTTATTTAAGCCTTTTAATAATGATTTTAATACTTGTAAAAAAAAATGCTGCTAGGATGGGATTAACTTCAGATTCAGGAAAAAAATCTCACAAAATTGGATATTCAAATACAGTTTGTTTGAAAACTTAATACTTAGGTTTGGCATCATATTATGAAACTGCAGTTAATGACAAACATAACTTCTCTACTTCTGGTTCAAACTTGTGTAGGAAAAAAGAATAAATTCTATATTAGGTACAAGTGAAATGAGGTATTAGAATACTAATGAGATTTGGCAATTGATCTACAAGTGTAATGAAGGGGATTGCACTTCTAATTATGAAATCAAAATTGTAAAATGTATAACTTTGGTTGGTATCAGTGACTTAACTGTCCAGCCTAACTCTGTAATGAAGTAATTTTTGTAAAATTACTGTGTTATTTTTAAGCAACTTTGAGGGTATTTTATTTTTTTTAAGTAGAAGCAAATGATATTTTTGTAGTTGGAATAGAGCCAAAGCTATTTATCTGATGGATGTTTAAACCACCACTGGCAACATACGCATCTAGGCATAGAAACATTGCTTTCAGTTTTGCCAATGTGATGGTTTGAGCCCTGGCCAAAGGCCAGACGCCCACCAAAATCAGTCTGTTACTCCCCTTCTTAGTTGGACAGGGGAGAAAAAAACATAACTGGGCGGCTCAAGAGACAAACTCGTTAATGACGCGGGCAAAACAGACTCAACATAGAGAGCAGAAGAGAAAAGTTATCTAATTTATTACACCACGCTAAAGAGAAAACAGTGAAAAAGAACCAGAGTCAGGAGTGCAACCAACAATCTTGAAACAAATGCAAACCAGGCAAACACTTTTCCCCCCCCCACTCCCTCCTTAGCAGGCTTTAGTTAGAAGTTTGCTCCCTTCTTCCCTCCCGGTCGCAGCCCAGGAGGGGCAGGGACTGGGGAAAATGGGGGTCTTGGTAACACCTTCCCCCCACCCCTCCATTCTAAAGCAGACTTCCCTTTCAGCCATGATTTTGCTCCCTTCTTCCCCTCTCCTGCTCGCAGCACAGGACAGGGGGGCAGGGACTAGGAGATGGGGGCTTCAGTCAGTCCCTTGCAAGATGGTTTCCTTCTCGGCCGGGATGGGGGGCATCCATTCCACACAGCCTCCCCCTGCTGCACCGTAGGATCTCACCCACAAGAGCCAGTCCTCCACGAACTTTCTCCAAGGCAAATCTCTTCCCACCGGGCTTCATCTCTGCTCTGGCAGGCAGCAACAAATCACAGTGTCTCTCAGTCCCAGTCCTCCACGGGGCTATAGGCCTCCTCCAGCAAACCTGTTTCATTCATCTCTGTAGGTCGCTTGTGCTGGCAGGGGCTCATCCCACCGTAAGTCACGGCATCTTCTCTATGTCTCCCCCGGCTCCATGCAGCGTGGAGCCGAGCCTCTCCACCGGGCAGGTCGGGTCTCTGCCTCCTCCATGGGTCCTTTCCTCCGGCTACTCCAGGTGCTTCTGCTCGGGCTGCAGGGGCAAACTCGCCTGGGTACCTGGGCGCGCCTACTCCTCCCCCAGCCTTCCCGGCCTTTTGTGTCTGTCAACTGATTACATTCACATGCAAATATACATCACAATTCCCTTAATGGGCCAAACTTTGCGGTCTTCCTGGCACTCCAAGTTCTGGTTGGAGTCTTTGTCTCCCATATGTGATTCCCAGAGGCGCTATAAGCAGGCCTGCAGAAGATTCCAGCAGCCATTTTCTGCCGGACCTGGCCCTCTCAGTAGAACTGCAACAGCCAATAAAATGGAGATTGGGTTAAAGTAGCCTTTGAGATGGTAAGAAGAGTTGCTGAGGAACACTTACTCAATGTGCAGGTTTATTTTTTTTTTTTTTTTTTTTTTTTGTCCTAAAACACCTGCTCAAGACTGAATTCTCTGAGGTGAGGCAGGACAAGTGTGCCTGTTTAGCTGAACTCTCTCATTGATACAGCCAGACTGTCACTTGGCATTGCTTCTCTACCTCAGAAAGTTGATTCAAAATAAAGTCTGGTACTTTCATAGAATATGCTATGTAAATCCTTCCTATATTGCTTTTTTTTTTTTTTGATTCTGAGAATTGTAGTGGGAGCCTAAGTGTCTGTTCTGGAATGAGTGCCCGACACATTAAACTTGAATTGCACTGGCCACTTGCCTACCTTCAAAAATAAGGGCATTGATTAATTTTTCACTTAGGAAGTATGAGTGGGAAACCAAGTGGTGTAGAAACTTAAAGTGCAGTGTATTTTTCAGTTCATGCCTGCCCAACCTGGGCTGCATGACTGTCAGAGGCACTTAAAATTGTACTCTTCTCTGGCTTAATTTGGAGGAATGGATAGGTGCCCATCTGGCAATATCATGCTTGAAATCAGGTTAATAATTTATAGTGTTACATAATAGAATAACATAATGGTAGATTTACTAAAAGAAAATACAAAACCTCAGGTATGCTGACTTCTGTTTCTTTACCTGTAGCACAAGGATATATGTGTTTTTCCATTTTAGATCTTTTACAGAGGTTTGCTGTGTTAGGGCAGACAGGGAAAAGTTATCTGCTCTTCCATTTGTCTTTCATTGGAGATTTATGGAATCTCGTGATAATGAGAAATAGGTTCTGGTTATAAACTATCCTTTAATTTCAGATCCTAGATTAGCTAAAGTAAAGAAAGAAAAATTATCACTTGTAAGCATATAACCAGAGAATGATAAAAATCAGAACCAGTAAGTCGAACAAAATGTATTTTTATTCCAGTGCTACTGCTGCTTGAACCCAATAGAACAATGAGTTTACCACTAATTCCTTATCCTAGCCAAATTGTGTGGAATCTCCTTAAAACTCAACTGAAAGTTTTTCGTAAGAAAAATGCCTCTTATGGGTCATATAAATGTTGATCTGCCTTGTAAGGTACATTCACTGGCATTGTCTGTTGACTGTAACTGGTTATAGAATTATTACTATATCCTTAGGAAAACAAAACCAGGCTTAGTCCTCCATAGGAAAGTATACATGACTCTTATTTAATTCTTTAATATCCAGGAGTCATTTGTTTTGGTGTAGGTACATAGCTCCCTTAACTTGCTTTTGGTCACCTGCCAAATATTAAAAGTCGGTATGGTATATGTTTAACAGTAATTGTTAAGACTGTTTAGAAACTAAATTATATCTTATGACTTGCTATATCTCTCTTTCAATTGTAGCCAAATTCTACTTCATCAAGTTCTGGTTGGGTTTTTTTTCCCTTCTCTTGATAAATAAAATTTAATTCAGTAACAAACAACAGAGTAGACTTATGGTGGGAAGCTTCTTTCTTTATTTTAGCTCTGTTATACTGTAACAGATATCAGCATTTTTGCCCTAGGCCTAATAAGTCAGTGATAGAATGCTTTGTGGAGAGGAAATGGTGTAGTCTGTTCTGGGCACAGAAGCCAGGTCAGCTCTATATTGAATTTTTTTTTCCTGGTTACAGGTCATAAAATAACTAAAAATCCAGTTAATTATTTAAAAACAGAATTTTTAAAAATCTCCAAGTTGGACACTCAGTTGCTTATGTAACTTCTATAGTAATTTCTGCATTTATATCTTTTAAAGTTAGTTGACTTTGCTAGCAGCAAGTGATAATCTAGAAAAATGTGCTGAATTGCTGATTGCTGGTGATTGTCAGTAAAATACAGTCCTGGTACTTCACTCCTTGAACATTTCATTTGGCTCTTTACGTTTTTGTGTTCTAATAATTCACTAAATCTGTTTTCTGTAATCTCTCAGCCAAACTCTTAACTGCACTCTAAATCAGAGAGTTCGCTTTTCCATATATCTGTTGAACATCACAATCCAGACCCCCCATTTCCGTTATATAAAATTATGCTGCTTCTGACTGTACTTGGAGAGGGACATGCAGCCTTTCTAATAGGATAGTATATTTTCAATAGATTACTTAGAAATGCTATTTTTAATCACAGATGCTATCAGCAAACTGCAACCTTTGACTGAAATACATGTACAATGAGAAAACCGTTTACTTTTAGCAACTCTGATTTTTATTTTTGTGTGCTCATTAAAACGTATTTTGTGACTAAATAAAATATTTATTCCCACATTATCAGTGTTTGGAATTACAGGGGGGTTGTGCAGATGTAAGTCACTATTGGTTGGATGTCTTTTTTTAATTTTATATTTAAAAAGACTTGATCTCTTTATCTGATTTCTGTTTATTTGTTTGTGAAAAGGTATGTTTTCAGGGAGGTTGCATTGGGCAGTTAATAAAACTCAAATGAACTGCTTTAATAATAAAAAAACCCCTTCAAGTTATTTGCATTTGAGTGCTAACTGATCAAATGGTTGGTAGGTTATTTTTATCCCCAAAATAAACTGTGACTCCAGTTGAGATAATTTTATGAAGATACTTAATTGCTTCATAAATCCTTTGACCAGCTATTATTTACAGTAGTTTGCCCTATTACCTAAAATCTGTCTTTATTGATACTGGGAGAAAAATGTCCTAGAAAGTGCCACAGGGTTTTTTTTCAGCATCACTTGAGTGAAAGGTTGTGGTCTTGTACAAATTGAAACGATGCTGAAAAAAAATAAGTGTGGTGATTTGCACTTGAAGTAGAAGTACCCTGTACAGTTGTGTATCACTTAGCATCCTGAAGGGTGGTAGCTGGAGAGGTCATCCCAATAAATACAGAGGGAAATTTTTACTCTGGCAGCAAATGCAAGAACAGAATGACTGAATTTCAAGAACTGGCAAACCTACGTATAGTCTGGTCAGATAGAAGGATAGCTGGGTTTCTGTGGTAACAGGCTCTTTGATACTGGAGCGGCAGAATGTGACTCTGCCTCATACTCCATAAATTCCTATGCAGAATTGTATAAAGCTACTGTCCTGACTTAATTTTGTCTTTTCTTTATAGCTTATCATATTTTTTGTGAAATTGAAGACGTATTCCTGATTAACCATGCCTGGCAGTAAGTATTATTACATTAAGTACATTAAGACATTATTTAGGGGTGTTTACTGTAACAGTATTTTCATTATGGGTTAAAAATTGTAACAAAATTGAAATGGAACAAAAAAACCCCACTGAAACAAACAGATGGTGATACTTGTCATTTTAAAGATATTTAAGATCTAAATATTATCTAGCCTCTCCCTTTGTAAATCTGGTACAGGCTCTGCATTTTCCTCTTCATTTTGAAGTTCACAGTTTAACGTTGATGAATTTTGTTTGTTCAAAGTCAGTTCTGAAATAGTTGCATTCAGAAAATAAAAAGTTACTCTGATCAGCTATAATCCTATCTTTGGAAAATTACAAATATTTTTCGTAGAAGACAGAATTACTCTTTAGGATATAAAATGATAAGACAAAGTTTTTAACACAAAAAGTTAAATGAGATTTTTGAGGCAGGTGTTTATAAGAACATGTGTATTACTTACCTTGAAGAGTAGCACATTTTCCTAATACAAAGCCTCCAGTTATGAAATGTGCTATAGTAGTACAAATCCACACTCTTTTTTAAAATTAATTTTGTAAATGTTGAATTTCATGAGAAAGTGTGTCAGCATTTATTTAAATTTTAATTTTCAATGACAAAATGTGTAGTAAGACTTGTAATAAGCTGTGACTACTGGATACTGAAATTTACTTAAAGTAATTCTGTGTTGTGTTGTTTGAATTACTGTCATGTGAAGTACTTTAGTGCAAGTATCGAGGTGTTTTCTGAAGTATTGAGATGTTTTCTGCTTTTGTGGTAAATAGTTGAAATTATTTCTCTACATAGACATGAGTTTCTGTGGCAAAATGGTAGCAAATATATATGTATTGTATATTTATGTGAGAAGCAGCTGGCATAAATTGTTCTGACTGCCCTGTGGTCTAACTTTGGTGGTGTGTTTTGATTGCAGTCTTTAGCACTGTTGAGGCCTCTACCAAGGTACTCCTGCTGTGAAGGGATCTGTGGTTTTTAAAAACAATTAACTGGAAAAATAAGATGTTCTGTTTATTCCTAAACAAAATATGATTATGTTTCATGGTTATGGCCATTATTAACTCTGTTTACTCTAATGCATGTAGAGTCTGCATTCCTACAGAGTCAGATGGAACTTTAAAGGAGACTAAAGCAACTGGTTACAATATTTATCTATAGTAGGACATTCAAAACTAGACAGGCATTTGCTTCTCTTATGTGCATATTTGGTGAGTTTTTTATGCCTATGTGTATAAAGGGAAAGCAACCCAACAGATGTGTAGTGCGGATCTTAGGAGATAGCAGTACTTTCTTAGTGCTTTCTTTATAAAAATTGTGGTGATGAAGAGCTAAGGTTAGGCTTTAATGCAAGCGAACATCACTGTTGCTCGTTGTACTCTTTAGCATTGTGCACAGAGACAGCCTTTGAGACTTCAGATTTGATGCATGTAAAAGGAAAAGCTTCTATCTGGCAATTCAGGTTTCTTCTGAGACTCCACAGAATTCTTTTCAGAGCATATTGACAAAACAGGTCATTGCTATATTTAGTGTTAAATTAAAATGTTAAAGTATTTGTCTGAAAAACTGAGTTGTTTAAGGCTGGGATTTTTTTTTTTTCCCCATGGAGTTCTCTCATCCCACACATCAACAGAAGTGTTGAGCTTCTTTTGGAATAAAATGTGGAAAAGGCTGTTAGAGTGAAATATTTTCCAAAAGTTTTGTTTTCTGTCATACTAAACCAAGGTTTGGTTTTGGGTTTCTTTTCTGTAAACAAAGTCCAATAATAATAGTTAAAAGGAAAGTTTCATGTCTCAGGGCACACTGACCAACTCTCTTCAGTGTTGTCCTGCTTGCTTTTCTGAGTCTCTGTATCAGTTTCTGGTAATACTTTTACCCCTTTTTTTTTGCAGGAGAGTAGTTAGGGAGCATCTAGATGTGAAAGTGGTGGTTTGGAAGGTCAGGAGATTCCAAGATACTGGTGTTATAGAAAGATAGCTTGGGAGACTTAAAAAATCTTTCTGGGGACTTCAGCAGTTTCTAGAGACACTTCAGAAGTCACTTAGTGTTATGGAATAGGAGTTTTCACGTGACTGTACTTTTTTGCACCCTCAGTGTTAACTCTCAGAAATGTAGGCGTGCAGTCAGAACTGGAATGTGATATTGGGAGGGGAGAGAGAGAGATGAATGTTGGCACATGACCAAAAGTAATGTTCTTCTCAGCCTCATCTCAGTTGTGTCTGCTGGTCTCTGTGGTAGCTATTGATTTCATATTGGATTATCAAATTTTCTGTTGATGTTGCTGTTTAGTGATCCCGTTTAGGAATATGGGGATCTAGTGCTGCATTGAGTCCTTAATGAAATGATGGAAACGTTTTAGTCTCGATCCAGTAATAGCCCATAAATAGAAAAAATAATCAGTTTGCTCTTTTAAGATGCAGGTGCTTGGTTTTGACTGGCCATGGCATGGAATGGATATTGATGCCTAGTACTTTGTGGAGATGTAATGCAATATAACTTCTGCAGCAAGTGTAGCAACCTTCCCAAATACTGCTTTTCCCTGTATTCTTTGTATCCGTAACTTTATGTATGGCTGCTCTTGTGCAAATAACAGGGACATTGTTGCAAGATGTTGCTTACAAACATGATATCTTCATCTGACAGTTGCAGTCCAAGTCCTGAGAAAGCAAATGTATTTTTTCACTGTTATAACACAATAGTAGTAGACCAATTTGAGCCACACCTATTTTTATTAACGGATTTAGCTGTGCCTTATCACAAAGAAATTGTGCATTAAAAGATTAATTAGTTCTTTTATTTAACAACCAAACCAAAGACTTGTAACTAGATAGCCTTTGAAGTACAGGCGAGATATATTGCTGTCAGTTTCCCTATTCAGTAGTTCGTGCATTTAATTTCATTTCACATGCTTGACTGGCTTTGGTAGGCTGGGTTGTTTTTTTTTATTTTGTTGTTGGCTGCATTTGGATTGAAATGTTAAGAATGCTTCTGTTAAGGAAAAAAAGCATAGCTAAATCATCTACCACAACATTTTAAGACTCTTTTTTTGGACATTATGTTCCAGATATTCACACTTAATCAGATGCTTGAAACACAGTTTGGTAGATAATGAGTTTTTTTCAGAAACAGCTAACCTACTTACTGGCTGTATTCCCTGTATTCAATTAGCTATTTAACTTAAAGGTGGATTTAATACTAAAATTAAATTTCTTTGACTAGAAAAATCGTATGATAGAGGTGGGAACATCTGCTGACTTAAGAGTTTATTTTACTTGTGATAGCTGTGTGTGATTTCTTTTTTTTTTTGCTTTCTTTCTCTTTTTTTCTCTTAAATATAACTTTGTTGATGGTTGTCATGCTAAACCAATTCTAGCTGCTGATTAACAGGTCCTTGCATGACCAACTGTAACATGAAAATTAGGAGAGCAAATAAATAAAAATAAGGATTTTAATAACTGTTGGTTTTGCATATTCTTCACTTGAATTAGTGCTGTGAAACTTAGCAATATGAATATCCTCAATGCTATTCTCTCAGCTGTTTGCCAGTCAGATGCCAACTGTACCCTGGGATGCATCAAGCACGGCATTGCCAGCTGGTCCAGGGAGGGGATTGTCTTGCTCTACACTGTGCTGGTGCAGCCTCACCTCGAGCACTGGGTGCAGTTTTGGGCACCACAGTACGAGAGGGGCATAAAACTATTGGAGCATGTCCAGAGGAGGGCAATGGGGGTGGTGTGAAGGGTCTGGAGGCAAGTCTTATGACGAGAGGCTGAAGTCCCTTGTTTGTTCAGCTTGGAGAAGAGGAGGCTGAGGGGAGGCCTCATCGTGGTCTGTGGCTTCCAGATGAGGGGGAGTGAAGGGGCAGGTGCTGATCTCCTCTCTTTGGTGACCAGTGATAGAACCTGAGGGAATGGGATGAAGCTGTGACAGGGGAGGTTTAAGTTGGATATTAGGAAGAAGTTCTTTACTGAGAGGGTGGTCGAGCACTGGCACAGGCTCCCCAGGGAAGTGGTCACAGCACCGATCTTGACTGAGTTCAAGAAGCGCCTGGATGATGCTCTCAGTCCCATGCTCTAACTGGGCTGGCCCTGTGTGGAGTCAGGAGTTGGCCTTGATGATCCTGATGGGTCCCTTCCAACTCAGGATATTCCATTATTCTATGTATCAGTTATATGGAAAATCATCCATGATTTGAGTGGTGTTGGTTACAGTGAAGTGACTGTTGTGGTAACTTCAGAATGGGTCTCCAGGGATGCTCACTGCAGTGCTTGCTTCTCATTAAACTATGTAACATTTCATTTCCTCCCCTTTCCAGAGGCACTGGCTTTTTGCCTGTTGCAGGGAGAACTAGCCTGCAGGTGAAGGGAGAACTAGTCTGCAGTCGGTGTGTACTGGTGACTGACTTAGTTTCTGTGAGATGAAAGTAAATAGAATACAGAGCAGTTGCATAGTGACTGGGGTTTTTTCTTTGGTTTAACTGTTGCTTGCATTCAGGTTGCTTCATGGTCTCTAAACAACGAATCAACTCACCTCTCTCCCCATACAAAAATCCTCAAACAAACCCTTTAAAATTATAATTTTCTTTTTGAATAGATCTTCCTTGCCAAGTGTAGGAAGGAAAATAGCACTTGAAATGGAATTTGAAAGGAGTGAATTCTTAACTCATATTTGATGTTCTTAAAACATTTAAGTGTCAGATAATCTCATTTTGGGTTTCTTCCCTCACAACAATTTTGGGAAAATAAATTATTTGTCTTTTGCAATTCTAGCTTTTATTCTGTATATATTAAGTAATAAGATTTTTAATGAGAAGGGAAGACTTATTTCCCTCTGGAAAGGGAAAATACCCATGATGGCAGGAGATGTATTCCTGAATCTGTCTATATACAGTGAAGCATTCTAATGTTTTTGGTGAAAATTCAGCCATAGTTCTAATTAATAACTTCCTCCACTCTTTCTATTTAACATGTTTTTTTCTTCATCTGCAATATGTTTCTCATATACCCTTGATAATTTAAAACCCTAAACGGGACCTTCCACTTCACCAAACATTTCTCTTAATTGCTTTGATTTATTCTATTTTCTCTAGAAACCCTATCAATGAAATGACTTTAGAGATGAGCTTAATTCTATGCACCTTAAAGCCGTTATGTGCTTTTGAACTATACCTGGACAGTTCATCAAATGTTAAAATATGGCTTCATAGTTCTTTCAGGTTTTATTAAAATGTGCCTATCGTTGTTTACAGAAATCACTTTGCAACTAGTTTTCCTATCTATTGATTAACCTTTAGGTGCAGCATTGTTTGCTATTGCTTTCTGAATCATGGGACAAAAGGGTAAGAAGGCTCATGCTGATTATGCATGCAAGTGTCCTATTTTTATGCATGACAACAAAGAAATATATTTTTGGGGAGGAGGGGGCTATGTTTTCCACTCTGTGATTAAATGCATGTCTCCATGCAAAGACCAGGGTAAACTGCTTTAAAAAATATTTTTGCCTTTGATGTACATGATATATGGACTTTGCTATTAGCCATCACTAAGATCCCAGAGGCTCTCTAGAAAGAATCAGGTACTTTGTCTATTGCTGAAGATGGAAATTAACTGTGTACATGACTCTTGGCATTCAGAGAGTCCTGTTTCATTTCCATAAAGTTACATCATTCAAAATTAATTCAGGCAGGAATTAGGTGGGTATGAGTAGACAGTTGGTGTAAGATAAATGAGACTCTTCATCTACTGACTTGTAGAAATCATCTAATAAACATGTGCAAAGTTGCACAGTTCTGGATTTTGATTCTGGAGCTTGTCTATGAAATACGCTAGCAAATTCTGCTTGTAGCTGTTGTGGTTGACCTTGGCTGGGCACCAGGCACCAACCAAGCTGCTCTAGCACTCCTCAGCAGGACAGGCTAGAGGGGAGAAAATAAAATGGGAAAAAAATGGGTCAAGATAAAGGCAGTTCAATAAAGCAAAAGGCCTTGCACAGAAGCAAAGGGGAGAAAAAACATTTTCTAGTTCCCATGAACAGGTGATGTCTGGTCACTTCCCAGGAAGCAGGGCTTCAGCACGTATACACAGCAGTTGCTCTGGAAGACAGATCTCATAGATAATCAATGTTGTGTTGTCCTGTCTCCATCCATGTGTTGTGTGTGTGTGTTGTTTCCCCCCCCTTCTCTTGGCTTTTGTTGCTGAGCAGGTGTCATATGTTATGGACTATCCCTGGGGTCAGCTGTCCTGACTGTTTGCCCTCCTGAAGACCTTGCCCACCCCCAGCCTACTGCTGAGGGGGAGGGGTGTCAGAGAGACAGCCCTGATGTGTGCCAGCGCTGCTCAGCAGTAGCCAAAACACCAGTGTGTTATCCACATCTTGCTGTCTCCTGATACACAGCCCAGATCCATGAGGGTGCCACAGGGAAAATTCACTCTATCTCAGCCAGACCCAGTGCAGTAGTTGATGTGTTCCACGGGGTGAGCTATGACTCTTACTTGTAACTCAGCTGGCGCAAAGAATACAAGCCTTTTGGTACACATGTAGAGGTCAGTATGAAATTTCTTAATATAAGGGATTGTCATAATTGTTTATATTTCAAAAGTTAAAACAATTGTAGAATCCTTGTCTTGCATGTCTCTGTATAAGAATTTTAAGACTAGAAAGTCATTTGTAAACTAGGAAACTTCTTAATTTGCCTGAGGACAAAGTATAAAAAGAAAACTAGTTAAATCTATTTATGGAGTACTTGTTCTTTCCTTGAACAGAGGCTTAAAATTTGTGTAGCATGAGTATTGCAGTAGTCTGACTTGAATGCTCTTAATTCAGAGCAAAAAAGTCTAGCTTTTGATATTCTTCATGTGCAAATAACAGCTCATGAATGCTGCAGAAGTACTGGTATTTTATGTTTAAGAATTTTGCCATCTTTCAAATACTGAATTGTTTTTATAAACTAGAACTATGTCAGTAAGACTTAATCTTCTGTAAAGATACACAAAATAAACAATAATGTGAAAAGAGGTAACTGTTTGATTTAAAAGAATTATTTTTAGTTCTGGGTTTTTTTTAATTCAGTGGCTTCTTAAAAAGATTTATAGCATGTAAAGTCTGAATAAAATTCTAGACCCCAAGATCTTAAAAAATAGTTGGTGCATGTGTAGCTCAGATCTGCTAAAGGTCACGATCCTTTCGTTCCTCAAGAGCACAGTTGGGATTGTAAATTGTACTTGGACATGTTACAGTATTTTGCTGATTAGGGCCTGTACTTTGGCTTGAATTGGGCATCTAAAGTCTTTAATTGTGGCTAGAGAATGCTTACTCATTCGTTAGTTTGATTAACAATATGTATGCATAAATACTACTTTTTTAATATAAATGTGTCCATTTCCTAGGTGTACCATCTTTGAGACCAACCAGTTTAGTCTGGTGGGAAACAGAGTGGTGATAGCAAAGGGACATAGATTAGGTACTGAAGATGCACAGAACAGCCACCAGGTACACACATGCTCATTGTGTACTCTCTGTCCGATTAGAAATTACAGGATGGGGGGAACTCCTTTTTAATCATCAGGGATACACAGTTCTAAATAGGCATGTGCTCTACCCTTAAATATCACTGTTTTGTAGAGAAGAAAATAATTCAGAATTTTCTATAGGTTGCTTTTCAGTTCTTCTGGAAAACTTGAATCTAAGCTGGAGCACTTTTTAGAACTGATGGGGAAAAATAATGACCACAAAGTTATTTAATAATTCAGATTAACCTATTAGGAGCCTTTATTAGTGTAACTTCTGTCTTTTATGTCTGTGTTTAAAACAGTTAATACTGAAAAGCTGTTGCATAAACTTCTACTTGCTATTTGTAGCATGAAGCTGCTCTTCTATAAGGGCAGGTTAAACTAGGTAAGGCTGGCTCAGTGAAAAGAAAGCATGCAAAATGTCATGTATGGACAGCTCTGGGGACCTGTTCTTGACAATATGTAAAAACATTTTGTGCAAATTTTTCAATTATTTTAATGTTCTGGGAAAATCAAATGGCTAGGTAGGTATAGATGCAAACAGGGTACTTAACTGAAGATTGGTGAGACTCAAACAAGAATTTGAGTTCTTAAGCTGATGTATCTACTGTGACTTTTCAAAGTAACTTTACAATATTTTTATTTAGCCTTTTATTTTTCAATGGTGTCAGTACAATTTAAACACTTTGTCACAGAACAGGAACAGATGTTTTGTCATGTTTGAGCCCTGTGTATGTGCCTCAGGAGGATTGCTGCATTCAGCTTTCTTAATGTAGGTGCTGCAGTATGGTTCTAGATTCACATAAAAGTTTTCATCTGGTCTCTTTCTTATGTTGCTTTTTATGTACAGTGTGTCTCTGTGTAAGTCAAATTTAGGTCATGTAGTGTTGAGCTATTTACATCCAGAACATTTTCTTTTTATTAGGAAATGTTTGGCAATATTTGTGTAGGTGTTCTGAAGTCTATAGCGGACTGTGCTCACATGGAGGTAAAACTTGTTTTGAAGCTCTTGCCATGTTTATGTTGGCATTAGGGGTGTTTTGATTGAAAGGAGGATGTATAAATCAAAACACTGTTTTGTCCTATGTACAGCCTAGCGGTTTACTCTAAACCAGTTAAAATCTAGTTGCCTGCTTTAGCTGTGAGGCTTCAAGAATTGAAGGCTTGTGAACCCTTGGTCCCTCTTTATTAGGGCATTTAATCACAATGCACACACTGTTTCCACTCACAGAAAACTGCTCATGCCTTATGTTACTTCATGATGCAATTCAGGTCACAATGTGATACCTGCTCCCTGACCTCTTTCAGCACTGTGCATTTGGGCTGTGTGTGCTTTCAGCACTGTGCATTGGGCAGGAGTGGAGAATTTCATCCTCCCTGCCTAGATACTGCGGATGTAGGATACTTGTGATAAGGAAGCAATGCAAAACAGACACAAAACATCCTCTTTTGCTGAGCAGAAAGATAGGCAGCTGCATAAGATTCTGGGATTTCTTACTACTGCAGCTGTGTTCCTTCCTTGTGGATTGCATCAAAAAAACAATTTGCATTGTCCTAAGAAAATCAAAGTCCAGAAAGTTCTTCATGCTTTTCTACGTTCACGTTTTTCAGTGCAGAGTTTCAGATGTTTATCACCCTGAAAAGGCTTGCAACTCTGGGCACTTGTTGACCAGTTACTGGTTTGAGGAGAGCTTGTCTTCTCTAGGACAGGTGATGGTTAAAGTTTGCCTGTGCCATCCTTCAAGCTCTCTTCAAATAGTGTAAATGTGTGGTATTGACAGAAGTCTTAGTGACCTTCCAAAAGAGGCTGCTGTTAGTGTTGATCCTCCTTTATGGTTTTATTCCCAATTAAATAAGTAAAGGTTGTGTCAGTGGAAGAGACATTTACGTACAGTGGGGTTTTGTCACTGTTCTGAATCTGCTCCATGCTCTACTACTTGTCTGGATGGAGAAATAGTGCCACTTCATGTGCTTCAGAGTACACAAAGTACTATGAACCTCTTTTTCCCTCCCTTTCTCATTTCGTCCTGTAGTTTGCTTCTGTCCCCATTTTTCACTGATTTGTGAAACACCTTGCTATGAAATCTGTATTTGTTTAGAAATTAGAGTATGGTGACACAAGCTGCCCCCCACCTTCTTTTTTTAACCTCTTCTGGGTTTATCACTTATAGCTCATTTCCTGACTGTGAACCCAATACTGAAAGCCAGAGTGAAAGGTAGACTTAGGTTTTTTTTTTACCATGCATAGGTTATCAGTGCCAGCTGTGATGGAGAGGGTTCAAGGAGATTTATACAAAAGTCTCTTCCCAAGTGTCTTGCGAACCAAGAGTGTGACAAGGTTTCCTTTTTGTATTGCTTTAGTGATGAGAATTGACCTTGTTACAGACAGTTTAATAGGAAGATAAGTAGGGACAGGAATGAAGAAGCAAAATTCATAATAAGCTGTGGAGCTTCTTTCACTGGAACCAGATTAATTTTAGCTATTCTTAATACTGTGTTAAAAATAGAGTGTGCTGGTACTATCTCAGAGTAGGAAAGGAGGAGGCGGTGTTGAAGAGAACAGAAATGAGCAAGTAAAACAAAGTTACTATGTGAAAACAACAAAGGTGGGAGAAAGAAGAGACAGTATGGAAACACTGCAGGCGGTGGGACTTGAGTGAAAGGATGCAACCGGAGAACTTGATGTAATGGAAAACTTCCCTTTAATGGATTAGAAGCCTTCAAACAGCATTGTCCCAAAGATAGTATCTTCCCTGGGTGGTTGTTTTAATTGCTAATGGTTCTGAAAAGAATACTTCAGTGAAGACGTTTTTTACTAGGTTGAGGGTTTTTAGTATCTTGACGTGCATTGCACAAAAAGCTTCGATTCACATTGGTTTTGGCCTGTTTTTCACTATAGGATGGTGTGATCTCTCCACGTTGATTCAAGTACAGAAGAACACACCTTGTAGTAATATCATACCAGAATTAGCTTTATAATTAACTTTACAGCTTTACTGCAAGAATAAATTCTAGAAAGACAGTTGGTTTTTTAAATTTGTTTCTAATTAACTGAACACCAAAATATTCGTATAAATAAATATAAAATTATCAAACTTTATATAATGCATGGAATTTTCCCCATTGGCTGTTGCTGAGATTTTGCTGTCATGGAGGTCAGAAGACATCAAGATGAAGATCATGTTCTTAAGACATGCATGTTGGCTATTTGCTGCTTTTTGGCGATAAGAACCTAGAAACCAGCTGTTCAGAAGTCAAACATCACTGGTGAGAGGTAGAGGAGAGGCTTATCTCGGGGATGGGTCTTCTTACTGTCTAGATGATGGTCCTCTATTCTCTCTGGGAGTGCATCACAGGGATGCTGCAGTGGCTGATGACCATGTCCTTACAGCATTTGTTCTTTTTATAGCAGGTTGAAGAATATTTTTTACTTAACTCCCTGGCCAGAATAACTTTTTTGTTCCAAAGCATTTGATTTTTTTTTTAATAGTGGAAAGGAAATGCCCTTGAAAGTAGTTTTAGTTCTGAATTAAATGTATCAACTGATATTAGCAGTTGAAAATCAACCAGATTAATTTGAGATAGTGGTTGCATAGTTACTTTATGCACTTTTCTCCAGATAGTTGAAACAAATGTCTTTTTGTTTATATTTCTCATCTTGGAGAAAGTACAGAAATGTAGTAATTTTTGCATGGTTGCATTTAAGTACGTTGAACAAATGTAATTTTAATATTGCTCATTTTTTTCTTGATAATAGCAAACCATGCATTTGTCTGTAGAATCAAACTGTTATGTTCATTATACTATTTTTTTATATAGTAGGATTTATTTTTATTAAATCTTGGAAGATAAACAGTAAAGATATGGATGACTGTATTCAAGCTTGGGACACAATAAAAATACTCAGAGTGAACATGAAATGTTGGTTCAGGTTGTTCTGCAAACAGCAGGCAGCAATATTACACAGAATTAAAATTCCAGGAATAAATTCTAACATTAGATAAATAACACAATTCACTTGTTTTCTGTTTTGCTGTGTTTTAATAAAGAGGAAAAGAACTTGGCAGTTTTAAACCTGATGGGCAGAACTTGGTGTTTTATGTTTAAAGCTGGCTTAAAGGGTTTGGGTTTCTGTAATTCTGTGTGATTAAGATCTAGCAGTGAATGTTCAATGTAACTTGAAGTAAAACTTCAATGTAATATACTTTCCTAATTCCCAGTAAGGTTTCTTTATTAAAGTGTGGTGACAGTTTCAGTGCAGCTTAGTGTTTTCTCTGAGTTTATTTGCAGTAAACACTAGTTTCTTAACTCTCAACACTAGTCTCTTAAGTTCTCAAATTGGTATGGAATTGTTATTTAATAGAAATTATTAGGTGTGATTTTATTAAAAATGGTACCTTATAATTTCCAGGGTGTATTTAAAAAAACAACCCAACCAACCTGGCTGAAAATCCTGCATTTGTGTTACCCAAGTATGTGTAATGTAGGAAGTAAAATGACAAAATGAAGAAAAGTAACAGGGAGCCAGAAGATAACTTCAGAATTGCTGAAGTCAAAATTGATTCTCTTCCTGATGGATCAAAATCTTTCTGATTAAGGTTGCCAAGTATTTAAATTCTGTAATCCTTGCTTCTTAAATTCTGAGGTATTGTTAGAGATAATGTTAATTTCATTAACCTAATATTTTTTAAGTACTTCATCTTAAAGTTTAACCCTTCTGTTTCAAAAGCCTTTTTGATCAGCAGTCTGCCTTAAATAATTTGGTTTTTTGATTGTTCTTCAGCAAGATCAAGCAAGCATTTTTTTTTTCCAAAATATTTGTCACTCCACAGTGAGACGTGGCTGCTGACTGAACAAAGTTTTTTCTGTAACTACACTCATATTTTGCTTCTAGTCATAGAAAGAATGATCTGCATGTAGAAGTAACAAAACTGTCTCTGCAGTATCATTCCATGAGCTGTGAATCACACATTGATGATGCATCTTTTATTCTTTTCTCTGCTCTTCTGCCTGGCCTTGTTAACAGAGATACTGAAGTTTTTCACGTGTTTGGTGGCTTTATGTAGATGTCACAGAGCTGATCAGATAAGCTTACAGTATCGCAGAGCCCTTGCAGGAAGTAACTGCTTCAGTGCTAGCGTGAGAGCACCAATTTCCGAGAGATACACAGGGAGTGAATCATATCCAGGATGAGGCAGTATATTCATGTTCCAACTGTTGAGCAAGAAAAAGGCTATGATTATAATTCTGCTTTTGAACCGAGACCATGTATGTGTTTGGGTAGGTGAAATTACCGTTTTCTGATAACGTGGGCTGTTTCTTCTTGCTGCTATTGTGTAGAATAAAGATGTGTAAGAAGTACCCGTACGGCTGGGAAACGTGTACTGTCTTAACAAGTAAAATGTTGATTGCAGAAGAGAACATGCATGTTTAGACTTGGTCAATCCCATTATTGCAGAAGTAAATTAGTATTGTTTAAACCTTTTATGTTGAGTGTCATGTAGAAGTGTGAGCTACTTTAACCTTTACATTTACCTGTATAAAATGACGTAAAGATGTCTTCAAGGAGGAGACCATTAAAATGCCACTTTTGCCTGACGTGGAAAGGAAATTGTCACAGGATTTTTAGGTGATAGACCTGCATGATGCAGGTTCTTTTTACTTGGCTTAAGTGGCTACTTTCTGTAGATGTACAAAACAGATGATTTCTGTGAAATTAATCTTTTTATTTGGATCTGTGTCTATCTGGGTTAAATTTGTACCCAAGAAATAAGGAATCCGTTTTCAATCGCTCAGCTTCTCTCCGTCTTCTAAAACATTCATCATTTCTGGTCTGCATTGAAACGTTCCTAGTTTTTGGTGTGGTGAGGCATTTGTTTGTTTGTTTGGGTTTAAGTTCAATCTATTTTTAATATATGTTTTTAAGGCTTTATTTTTGTGATTTTTTTTTAATGTTCTAATTAAAAGAAACCAAACAACCTACTCCTGATTTTATTGAGCTTTCCTAGTTATATCAGAAAACTGATAAATGATTTTCCCAGAAGGTCTGTTTCATAACTGTTAATTGTTTTAGTTTTTGCTTTTGGTTTTCTTTTTTCCTGTGTCTTTGTCACTCAGTTTTTTTCTGATAGTGGTCTGCTTAAATTTCTTTATTCAAAATATTTGTCAAGGCTGAAAGTGTTAATTCTTGCTTTCTAATAATTAAATGTTCTGATTAATTTAGAAAATTCTTTTAATAAAATTAAAATTCATATTACCTTTAGGTTTATATTTTGACGATACAGAGTTGTTTGAAAAGATGATGGGGTTTTTGGGTTTTGGGGTTTTTTTGGGTGGGGTTCTTTTTTTTTGTGTAAACTTTGCACTAAATTAAATTTGTAGCAGTGTACATATACCACTGAAAAAACAGAATGGGGAGAAGAGGCAACTTCCTGTAATAAACTTTTTGTTAGGCCTTTTTAAAAATGTCAGAATTCAATATGTGCCATAAATTTGAAGATCAGTATTTCAACACTATTGAGTTTCCATTAACTGAAAAGATGTGGTAAGGCTGTCAGAGTGAGTTGCTACTGTTATCTTGTATTTCACCTTTCTCACAGGAGTGACTGTATCCAGGTTTTTATTTTCAATTTCTGTAATTCAAACAGTGCTTTAGAACTGTGGTAAAATGTAAATTGTGGTTCTTTGCAAGGATTACGTCTCCAGCTACTTAAAAGGGGAGAAAACAAACCAGAAGAATTTTTAATCTTGTCTTGCATCCAATATTTTAGGTATTTTCAGTTCTCATTATGTTTTAAATAGCTGCAGCAAAGTATTTGGTATAGCTGTTGCAAGATTATTTTTTACACTTGTCCCTGATCAAACATACTGTTTACTGTGGACCAGTGTAAGTAGTCCATAAAGTAGAAAATCACATGGGAAAACACAAGTACAAAGAGTGCAGAGCTGCTTACCTAACTCAAGAAACATTTAACAGTATTAGGTCCTGTTTTGGTGGATTTTAATGGTGTTACTTGAATTTCTGACTACTGAGTGATATCCTAGACACTAACAAGGTACTGCTTTCTTACTGCCATTTGTTTTGCATTTAAAATGTTGCAGAACATTACTTAAATAGATTATGTTTTTACAACTACCTGAATTATTTCTGGGTTAATTCAAGTAGGTTTTTACCTCTTCTAATACCTGTGTTGTGGCATCAGCTTTTATGTAAATATATATTTTTAGATCAGTGAGACTCCTGCGAGTAGGAGCTGTCAACAGAAAGGGTTATACAAAGAATTTGGCAGCAGTAACAAAATACTATTCCATGTGGTTTTTCTTTGCTTGTTTTTTTGTTTTCTTCGTTATGTGTTGAAGTTCTGAGTCTGTCTTCATCTTGCTGGTGACTCAGTAATTATGAATTGAGTAAAAAGATCACTGAGGAGAACTTTGAGCTAAAGTATGTTTTTACAGTCAAAAATCTATCTTTAATAAATGTTTCTGAGAAAAGGAATTGCAAGAATGAAGTTGGCAGACACTGAGCACAATTCAGTTTTTTGTTTAGTAGTCAAGTAGTATCAGAAAGCAGGTAGAATAGAGGGACAGTATTTACTCATGTGAAGTCTTGTAATGAAAACAAGTTCAGCAGCAGAAGTCACTGTAAATCTCCCACGAACTGTGCTCTGATAAGCATGGAGAAAACCAACTAAGGCTACTTGGATATCTTAAGTAAAGAAACATAAATCCTGATGTAGTTGTTTAATACTTCTTCATATCCTGCAAAATTTGCTAATAAATTAAGATCACTAAAGTTACTGCCAAAGAATGCTTTACTGGTTTCCTTATTTTGATTTGCAGGATAAGCTTTTGCAGCTTTTTCCTATTTTTAGCAAAGTGTGTTGTGATTTTTTTTTTTAGTGCATAATTGAGTATCTTTAATAAGGTATTTGTAAGATACTTAGCTACACTGAATGTTTTAGGTACTGAGATCTGAAAGTCCAGAGAGACACTGATCTGTGTGCTTGCTTGCTATATTATTATTATTCAGTGTATTGTTGCCAGTTTAGTGGTTCTTATGCATCAAAGCTGCTTTAGTGTTAATCTGAGGCCTCAACAGTAAGTTTAATATGTCCAATGAAACATTTAAAACCTGATTTGCCAAAACATTAAGTTCCTTGGGAATAAATCTGTGCTGATAAAACAACTGGACAACTACCTAGAAATATTTTTCCAGGGTTATTTTTTTTCTAAATGTTTACTTGGAATTGTTCTAACTAGCTGTCCTGAATGCTAGGAAAAAACCAAGCCATACTTTGCTGATTTCTATCTCATAGCTTGCAATGTGACTCTCTTAAAATTCATGCTATATATATTGTTCTGATTATATGAGTACATATTAGTAGCAGAGTAGAAATGGCACGAGGAAAATACCTTTTTTCGCTTCCACTGACTACCTATTGTCTGATGTCCAGTAAAATAGTGGGATAATGAAGGGAGAGTTTGTTTTGTATATTGTGCTTTATATGGTTGCCTGAAAGCAGGAGATTTTTGTAACTGACTTTTTCTGTAGAAGAATGAACACAGTGCATGTTTAGATATGTTTTGAAATGGTCATTTAGAATGAAGATACATGCAGTAGCCTTGATTCTATTATTACTAAATTTTGAAATGTCTTCATTTTTCTGCATGTTTTGAAGTATGGCTGGATGACAGGTGCATTTCTAGTACCCAAGAGGCTTGCATATTTTCTCATACATAACAGTACAATAGTAGTCCTGCTTATTTGACTTCTCAGTCACTTTCAATTACCTAAAACCTGCTTTCCTGCTTATAGTAACAAGCAGCTGAATTCAGTGTATCTTTTTCCTCCTTGCTTGTCAGCTAGTCACTTCAAATTAAAATGAAGGAGGTCCTGAAACTTAATTCTAAATTCTGTTGGGTAAATCTCTCTGCAGGAGTGTGCTGTTGCTGTGCGGCTTTGCGACCTCGCTACAAGCGTCTGGTAGATAATATATTTCCTGAAGATCCAAAAGTGAGTGATGACTTTACATTTTTAAGGGATTGGCATTTAATTTTTTTTTTTATTGCAAGCAACTAATGTTTTATATTTTTTTTCTTGCCTGTTTTCCCATTTTAGAGTAAATTCCTCATCAGCTCTTCATAGTTCTAACAGAGGTTAGCCAAATTTAGCTGGAAATGGACCTCTGCAGATCAACTGGTTTAATTCCCAGTTAAATTCAATATGCAGGGCTGGGCATATTGAAGAGTAACATTAATATGTTTTGTTCAGAGAAGGAGAGATTTAATTGACCAGGGTATTCTGCAGCAAAGGTAGCACTTAACTTTAAAACTACTTAAAACCTCAAACATTTGTTTTGTTATTATTGCAGGTGTTACCATTTTCTGTTTTTTCTGCAACATTTTAATTTTCTAACTCAGGATGTATTGACTGTGTATGTTGTTATACTTCTGGTGGACCGTGATGTGATCCAAAAGGAGTTTTTGTTGGTGCTTTTTAGTTTCTCCAGATATTCATACACAGTTTGTTCATTTCACTGGAACAGTTTTGGATCTATATTATAACCTTGCTCTTATTTTCAGTGACAATAACTAACTTCCATGTTACCATTATTAAACATGTATTTAATATAAATAATGTAAATATAAAGTACATAAATATTATTAAATTAAACAATAGTACTGTTATAATTTTAAAAATAATAATACTGCTTAATATAAATAATATGCCTAAATAATACATTATATGCTTTATTATGTTTCTGCTCCTGTATTTTTTTAAAATGGGTTACCAGATGTTATTATCTTGTATTATAGTAGAAGTAAGCACAGCAGTGTTTGTATAAGGTTTTGGCTTACATCTTAAAAGGTACATGAAGCAATATGGTCTCATAGATCTATTTGTTTAATACAGGTGTAGAAACACCCAGAATTGCTACAATTGCAGTTTTATAGCTTTAATATCACTCCGTAGCTCTGTATTGGCACTTCTTAAGTTTGTGGTTTTGGTAATATTTATTGGCTCACTGCAGGACACAAACCAGTTCATGATGTTTCACTTAGCTACAGGCCTTTTCTAAAGTGTGAGACTTGCTTGATAAAATGCATTAATTAATAATGAGCGTATTAGAAGCTTCAGAGTTACTTATTTGAAAAAATAGAATTTACAGAGGAAAAAGAAAGCAACTTTATCCATTTTTACCTGATAATTATAAAACTCTGACCTCACCTGAGGAGAGCTGTATCAGAGTTCATGTTGGAATGAAGACATTAATCTTTATCTTGTTCTAACAGTTAGCCTTCAGGTACCCTATATGTCAGCCTTGTCCAATGTGACACCAAAGAAATAAAATATTTAAATTACGATCTAAAATACTTAAACTGAAAAAAAAAAAATATCCCACACTGTACCAGTAGAGGAAAAACTGTGTTTTAGAACTGGTGACACATCACACTAAATACTTTTTTTTCTTTTTGGGTTACATGTTCCCTTCTCCAGGAGTAAGATGGGAGAAGATAGTTGCTTCATTTATTAAAAAAAAATTTTTGTGTTGCTAATTTTTGCAGCTACTGACAATTTTGCTCAAAAGCAGTGGGAATTTTTTCCGTGGCTTGTTCCCATCTGTGTGGCTCAGATCTTTAAATGTTGAGTTGACAAAAAGAAAAACACTTGAAAAGCTTTATATTTATATTTTCTGTGAACTCTTTTATTTTGTATGTGTATTTTTAGGATGGTCTTGTTAAAGCTGATATGGAGAAGCTGACTTTCTATGCAGTTTCTGCACCAGAAAAGCTGGATCGAATTGGTGCTTACCTAGCAGAGAGACTGAGCAGAGATGTTGTCAGACATCGCTATGGGTAAGAAAATAAGTAACAACATTAAAAATAGATGCCAGCATGTAGCAGCATTTCATCATGTTTGTTCTGATCAACTTTAGGAGGCCAGACACACACAATCCCTTTCTGATGAGTTAATCTTTTTGCTGCCAGATACCCAGCCAGCCACTCTCACTCTTCCTCAGCCAGATGAAGGAGAAAATAAGATGAAAATCTCATAGGTCGACATAAAGACAGGGAGGTCACTCAGCAATTATCATCATTGGCAAATAAGATTTAACTTTGGGAAGATTTATTTAATTTATTGCCAATTAATAACAGAGTAGTGCCACGATTTGAGAGATGGGACACAGCTTGATGCAAGCCATTGTTGATTTATTGTAGGATAGTAAGAAGTAAAATTAAAGCTAAAAATATCTTCCCTCCAACCCTCCTTCCTAGACTCAACTTCACTCCTGACTCCTTTACCTCCATCCCCACACCAGCACAGGGGGACAGGGAATGGGGATGGCCATCGGCTCATAACATCTTGTATCCGCCACTCCTTCCTACTCGCTCTTCCCCAGCTCCAGCATTGGGTCCCTCCCACAGGAGACAGTCCTTCATGAACTGCTCCAGCATGTGTCCTTTCTGTGGCATGCAGCCCATCAGGATGGGACTGCTTCAGTGTGAGTCCCCCACAGAGCACATTTCCTGCCAGACTACCTGCTCTGCCATGGGCTCCTTTCCAGCAGTCTTTCCGTGGGCTGCAGCTCCTTCAGGGCACAGCCACCTGCTCCTGTGTGGGGTCTTCCACTACCTGCAGTGCAGGTATCTGCTCCTCCGTGGGTGCTACCAGTGTTAATGAGGGGCTCAAGTTTTGGCAGTGGTGGATCAGTCTTGGAGATAGCTGGAGCTGGCCCTGTCTGACATAGGGGCAGCTCCTGGTGGCTTCTTAGAGCCCCCTTGGTACTAAAACCTTGCTGTGTAAACCCAATACCCTCTTGAATGTCATTTGGAGCATTGGGAAGTTGGGCTTTCTTTTCAGCTCTTTGGGCTAAGTTTTATTTAAATGGGAACTTTAAAACTCTTACCATACTCTAAATCCTATTTGAGCTGGAAATTTTAAAGAATTTAGAGTCATAAGGGGGAGAAGATTTTAAAGAATTTCTAGTTTATCAGTAAAATATTCCTCTAAGAAGTGACAGGAGTTGGAAAAGCAAGACAATGTCCATCACAGGCCATCACTTTTGGCTGTCTTGATATCAAAAACTATTTTTATAAATTTATAGAATAGTTGTATGGCCATTCTTTAGGGTAATTTGGTCACAGCTTTCTTTGCTCTTTTTTTTCATTTACTTAGAGTGTTGCCTGAGTGTGCAGAAGTATTGTAAGTTGCTGGCTTTCCTTACTGGGATTTGGATAGACTGGATCTGGATACTAGAAAGCTTGGATTGGTAATTGACAATTAAAATTTGATAGGAAAGAAAATGGAACTGTATTTTACTCTGTTACCAAGTATTATGACATCCCTTCTAAAAACACTCAATTCCTCCTGACCCCAACCCCCTCTCTCCCCACCCGAAATGTAGGAAGTCCCAATAATATCCATTTTTAGACAGTAGGAAATGTGTGCCTTCCATGCTTTATTTTCTAATCTTTGTAGTAATAACCTAAATTGAACTATTTGATAAATGTAATGTGTCTTTATGTGAGTCTCTAATTAAATTTCAGGAATGTTTTAATTGCCATGGAAGCATTGGACCAACTTCTAATGGCTTGCCATTCTCAAAGCATAAAACCATTTGTGGAAAGTTTTCTACATATGGTGGCCAAGCTTCTGGAATCAGGAGAACCAAAGCTGCAAGTTCTTGGAACTAATTCTGTGAGTAAACTTAGATGCTAAATCAAATCAGAATAAATTTTTGCTTATTTGCTATGGGAAAGTCATTTCAGCAGTCACGAAGAATCTGCCAGTTAACATGAATTGAGAGGATTCTTTACATGGCAGGGTATATACCATTTGGGCCTAAACACAGCAGATACCAGCTGGAGGCAGGAAAGCTGTTTTCAATCTCTAAAATTCTTTGACGTCTGGGCTCATGCCCTGCAGAAATAACTTCTGGAAGGAACAGGAAAGCTGTTCTGGAAGTTTATATTTGAATCTTTAAGCAGACGTACGGAGCCATTGAATAGGTAAGACCGTTTTGCTGCTTTCTAGCACTGAGGGCAATGGTGTGAGGAGAAAATAATACCCTTCTCTACAGCACTGACACTACACAGGCAGATTCCTGTTAGCTGAAAAGTAGTCAGGAGGCAAAAGCTTTAGTATTACATTTTACTAGCTTAAACATTTCAAGATTCAGATCCAGACTTGAAGGACATAACTGGAAGTGTCAAAATGAAGATTTGGAGATCTAAGTTCCCAAAAGGAGCGATGGGTATGATCAATATTACAGTTCTGCCATAATTCCCATTTACCCATTGTATTTTGCAACTCCTGCAACAGGAATCTTAAATACCAGGATTATGGTGTGGACTGTTTTCACTTAGAGTAATTGTTTTCACACCAGTGGAGAAGTAGTGCTTGCATTTTGTGTACATTGCTATTGTTAGCAGTGTGGGGGTTCTTTGTGGATTCTGTAAAACTGGGCTTTTTGGCCATGGTTCCTGGTTGATGAAATTAAATGGAGTTGCATTTCAGTGAAACGAGGGTGTTGTATAGTGATGCTACTCTTAAAGGCTGAGAGAGTTGGGCTTGTTCATCCTGGAGAAGAGAAGGCTCTGGTGAGATCTTATAGCAGCCTTCCAGTATGTGAAGGGGCCTACAAGAAAGCTGGGGAGGGACTTTTTAACGGGGCATGTAGCAACAGGATGAGAGGGAATGGTTTTACATTGGAAGGGGGTAGATTTAGATTGGATATTAGGAAGAAATTCTTCACTATGAGGGTGGTGAGACACTGAAACAGGTTGCCCAGGGAGATGGTGGATGCCTGCTCCCTTACAGTGTTCAAGGCCGAGTTGGATGGGGCTTTGGGCAACCTGGTTTTGTGAGAGGTATCTCTGCCCATGGAAGGGGGTTGGAACTTCTACTCTGAAGTAAAACTTCTGGTTATGGTGGAATGCAGAGAGATCTTGCTGCAATGGAGTGGAGTGTCCCATTGTACCATAAACTAACAGATAAACTTTCCTGAGTGTAATGAGGTATTTAGTTAATAACTTTGAGCCAGACACTCCTACTTCTTTCGATTTGTTTGTATAATAATGCCTGGGCAAGACCTCTTAGGGATATAGCTGTGGAACTTATTTCCTGGGCTGCCAAATGGCAAGACGTACATCACTTCCCAGTTGTTTAAAATCTTTGGTGGCAAACAGTTCCTGCCAGCCTCCACTTTGATTTGCAAGGCACACTTCGTTTCCCAACAAATGTTATTGAACAGAACTCTACCTTATGGTAATCTTTTTGATATCATTGTCAGTTAGCAATGAAGGCTTTTATAATTAGGAGATAATTTGGGTTTGTCTGTTGTAAGACTCAGTAAGAAAAAATAATTAATTTTTATAAACAAGATGTCAAATTCTGTGAAGAAAGTGGTTCTATAATGGCTTTTCAACAGCATTCCAAAAGCTAATTTTAGCTTAATTATGCTAATTTCCCTCCTAGGTGCCTTTTGTAGTCAAAGGAGACAAAAGGTAGTCTTTATTGTATTGACTCGAGCAAAGTATTGGCACTGACAGCCTGTCTGTTACTGAGGCCACTGACCTACTGTGTTATTTTGTCAGACATTAAGAAAGTTTATCATCATATTTAGCCTTTTTCAGTTTTTCATCTTCTCCTGAAGGAAATAAACAAACATCAAGCCCAAAGAAGAGTAAAGATGGTAGAATGACTGAAGAATCTTTGATGTGATTTATTCTACTCTGCTGCTTCGGAGTGGAAATATGTGTTTTCTGAAAGAGGAGAATAAATGACATGAATTTAACGTCTTTAAAGTGGTGAAAAGTAAAGCAACAATTTATAGTCTGTGTACCCTTAAAAAATCTATGGGGTATGATTGTGACTATAAGTAAAGCTTGATTTTTTTCCACCCCAGAGATGACTTTCAAAGCTTCACTGGGACACAAAGACAGTGCTGTCTTTCACGGAATTACAGAATGTTATGGGTTGGAAAGGACTTCAAAAGATCATCTAGTCCAACCCTCTGCCAGAGCAGGATCACCTAGATTATATTCAACTGTCTTACTGGAGTCCTAGGTTTTTCTCAGCCTCATAAGCAGATGTTGCTTTGACTGTGGGGACTTGCTTAGAAGTCAGGGTTTCAAATGAAAAAAATCTGTACTGAATGACTCTGAGTAATTTAAACTTCTGGAAGGATGTGGCAGCTCCTACTCTCTTCCAAGGTTTTTCTCTTGACTTCAAAATACCTGGATTTGGATGTAGAACTTACTCTAGTTTGTGCTCCATCTTAAAAAAAAAAAAACCAAACAAAACATTCAGCTCTTTGACTTCTAAAAATTTTTGTTGCACTTAAATTTCAAATTTTAAGTTGATTAACTTTGAAAAAGCAAACCAGAAGATTTCTATTTTAGAAAAGCTATTGTTTTTCATTTACGTACTTTTATGACTGATCTTGAGGTTACATATGATTAATTCCTATTACTTTTTATATGTTGCAGTTGTAAGTTATGTTAGCTTACTTACTACAGCAGCAATGATATCTTTTTTTAAATAACATAATTATAAATCAATTTGCATAGGCAGACACTTGAAAACAAGTGAAATTTGATAGTGGATGTGTGGAATTGTTTTAGATTTTTTAAAGTAGAATAGATTTCAAATTGGCAGTGACTATGAAGTACAAAATGTTTTGGGTTTTCTTGTGTGACTTTGTTGGTTTTTTGTGGGTTTTTTTAATCCTGGAAGATATTTTTATTAGCCATGTGCTAGGGTAGCATATGCTGGTGAGGAAACTGAAAAAAAAAAAACAAACCATGGTGGGAAAAAGTGAGATTTCCTTGGCTTAAGTATTACGAAATGTAGAGGCTGACTGCAATAAGCTTTTGGTAATACTAAATTTCTTTCTCTAACCATTTTGGAAAATGCAGTTTATAAGAGTCTTGTTTATAGAATGTTTGGTTTTCATAAGTTATATTTCCTAATAATAAAGTACAGTAGCTTTGTCTATAAAAAATGGTGACCAACTGTGTCAGCACCCCCTTTCCCTCATCTCAAACAGAAAATTTTAGGCTGTAGAAGACAAACTGGGGAGCTCGAATTTAAAAAAAAATAAATTGTTCATTTTATTTGTTTCAAAATTAATGGAAATAAGGTACTACCAATATAAGTTCCTTTTTGTTCCTTCTCTATTGTATAAATATAGAAGATGTTTGTAGTGGTCAAACTTCAGTAATTTACTGGTGGGTGATTTCCAGACATTTACATCCAGAAAAGCTTTGTAAGTATATCCCAGGCAAATGTTTGGATTTTCTAAGAGACTTGTCCTTTTTTTAGGCTGAGTAGGTTTTATATTTGAAGTATGCTTGGAAATTGTTAGGAGTAAAAGATTCTTTATTTAACAACCATTAACAGCTTCAGAGTGCCACTGCTAAACAAGTAGAAAGTATAAACTAATGCATACTGTAAAAATTTAAGATTTCTGTAATGAACTGGAATTGTATACTGTACTGAATGACAGTGCAACTCAAACCAGTGTTAGCACAGCTAGCTTCCCTGTGGCCTAAATGTTCAGTCATCTGAACGTTAATCCTGGAATATGCTTCAGAAATGCTTCATGTTCAGTGGGTGAAAGTGTTTAGTTGTACATGTGAGAAAAGAATAAATGTTTGCCTTTTTCCTGGACGTTTTTCTGTGTGTGCTGCATTAAGAAGTATAACTTCTGGGTACTTTCTGCTACAGAGCTGCATCTTGATGTAGGAGAAATGTCCAGACCTGAACAGTCCCTGGCACTTTCTTGACCTAAATTCATCATTTGATCTTACAAAGCAATTTGTTGGTACAATAAATCTTTCTTCTATCAAAACAGACTTATACTAAATGTTAGATGATCCTGTCAATCAAATACTTTTCCATTTCAGATAATATGGTAATATTCAATGCTAGATGAGTTAAGTCTCACAGCATCTCCCATTGTGTTTTGTGTTCTTCAGACTTTTTGCTTCCATTCTTTTACATGTTTTAATGGAAGTTTTTCCAATGAATCAGTTGTAGACTTGAACAGCTGAATGTGTGGAAAATACTCAGATTACATTGTTGTGGTTTTGGGGTTTTCATTTGGGACTTTTGTTTTTGGTTTTACTCCATGGACTTTTAATTATTGAATTATGAGGACTAATTAGGTTCCCGTCTTCAAAAAACTTTAGAAAATCAATTTCTGTTTTGTAATTGACAATTCCATGAGAAGCCAGTGAGATGTAAGGCATTTAAAGCATATTCCAGGGTCTGTTGGGAAGGGAATGATCACTTTTATAACTACTGAAAAATAAGTATGGTTGCTGTTTGTAGATTGTCTCTCAGAACAACTGGTAGTAGACTATAGAAAACTGTTTTTCGAGCGTATGTCACTTTCTTATCACTTGACTATACAGGACATTCTCTGCAGAAGGATGTCTAAAATGGACTAGTATTATACAATTTTGCTCTCTTTTCAGTAATGGCTGAGAATAAAGTTTTATAAACTCTACCATTTTCAGTGGCGCCTGTAAGCTTTCAGTGGGTGAACTGGTAGTGCAGTTGAAAGGGACGTGTTCCACATAAAGAGGAAAAAAGACTAAAGTAAGAGTAGAAAAAAGTGGTGGGTTATTTTCTGAAATAGACAGCTTTCACTTTGATCTTAACAACCACCTCAAAGCCCCTCAAATCAGTATGCTGTGCATTATGCTAAAGTTCTTTTGGCTTGTCTAGATTCTTATGGGTAATGTGCTGGGAGAAGCAGGTTCTGCATCTCACAAAGTATACAAGAAATGCCTGAGCCTGTGCTTAGCAATTGATAGGGAGAATACTGGGGTGGGCAAAAGCAGAAGGATCTTAGTGGGACATTTCCCTGCTTCAGGGCACAGCCAGCACTGTGTTAAACCTTTCCTGACAAGACTTCCTTTTCCTCTGTTCTTCCCACTTCACTCTGTTTCTGAAATTGTCAGTGATGAAGAATCGAAAAGGTTTTTAGTCAGTCAACTTGCTTTAGACAGGATAATTTTTGATGCTGAACTTAGGTAGCCTTTGCTTTGATGTGACCCCGTTACTGCACTTCCTATTACTATTGGACAAAGAAAACCATTTATTTATTTTCTTTTTATAGCTGTCTTCTGTACCATTGCAAGATTAGTGTCTTTTAGGCAGCTCCAGATGAGAACTTCATGTATTTCAGTTGTTTATTTTTTTTAACAGGTGTTTATCTAAAGCTTTTTTCCTCCCTTGAATAATTGAAGGACTGTATCAGTTAATCACCATCTTCAGCAGTGATGCTTCAAGTGGATGCAGTAATTCATCTAAGGGCTTATTAGTGCCAATTAGATGGAAAAAAATTCTTCATAGGTGTCACAGTATCACAATGTATTATTTTATTTTTCATGCCTTTTTGCACTAATTTTTGTTGAGTTTGCAGTTTATTATAAGCCAAAGCTTCTTTTCTGCATTCAGCTCTGACTTCTATTTGTACAGCTGCCTTAAAATGGTATTTTGCATTTGTGATTCCTTGACTTTTCAGGTCCTTCTTTCAGTTTGTCGAGTACCTGTGCTTGCAGTTCTGGCCAGCTTAGTGTTCTTTGCAAATCTGACGAGCCTACTCTGTCATCTCAGTCTCTAGTAAAAATCAAATACTACTGACTTCAGTCAGGCCCCTTTCAGAAGTCCACTCAATACATTATTGTAGTTTGATTTGCAAGTGTTTCAATATATTTCCAAACCCTTTTCTATCTGTCTTACTGGGAGTGTTCTTTTGACAGTGTTTTTCTAGCTTTCTTTTGAGAACCTTGTGTGTTATTTATTTTTTTTTTGTCAGCAGCATCACTGAAGTTAAAATATGACAGATGCTGCTTCATCTGGATTCACAAAATCTATTTCCTTGTCATAGGAATAATTTAGGCTGGGTTGATGTGATTTGTTCTTGACAAATCCATGTTGATTGTTACTTACCCCTCCGTTACTCTGTAGATGTTTGCAAATTGGAATTTTTTTTTCAGTGTCTTTCTGTGAGTGGAATTAAAATTGACTGGGTTATAATTCCCTGACTCATTCTTTTTCCCATACATAAAGATAAGAGAGAATTGACAGAATGCCTCGAAGTGTCTTTCCCTTGAATTGTGCTTGGACTGCTCTCTAAAACTACCTGAAGGGAGGTTGTAGAGAGGTTGGTGTTGGTCTCTTCTCCCAAGAAACAAGGACAAGAGGAAATAACCTCCTCTGGTGCAACTTGAGACTTAGATTGGATATTAGGAAAAATGTCTTCACCAGAAGGGTTATCAGCATTGGAGCACACTGCCTAGGGAAGTGATTGAGTCACCATCCCTGGAGGTATTTAAAACACATGTAGATGTGGTGCTTGGAGACATCGTTTAGTTGTGGACTTGACAGTGTTAGGTTAACAGTGGACTTGATCTTTAAGATCTCGATGATCTTTCTAACCTAAATGATTTCTATGACTCTCTGAATTGGTGACACTTGTTATTCAGGTGTTTAGATGTTTCTATATTGCATAGTATGTTGTATTTCATGTAGTTGCACTCTTTCATAATGATCTATGTGAAGTTCTAGTGGAAAGTCTTTAAAAGAAAACTCTCCAATTTGACTTCTTCAGTAAAACTGTCGAATCTGGATTCTTTCCCTAATGCAACATTTTATGTTACTACTTAAATGAAGCTTAGTATTTGCTATTTTCTCTTGGGGAAATAGGTATCAAAAGCTATTTTAATGTATTATATTTTACAGTTTGTCAAATTTGCCAACATTGAGGAAGACACACCTTCGTATCACAGACGCTATGACTTCTTTGTGTCTAGATTCAGTGCCATGTGTCATTCATGTGATCATGATCCAGAAATACAAACTGAGTAAGTGCCATTCTGTATATATATAACAGAAAATTGTCTTAATGCTTTACTATAGCCTCTAACACAGCTTTTATTATGGTGTTTAGTGGAGCAGTTCATACCATAGGAACAAAATTCAAGTCTGACTTAGAGCACCAATATTGCAAATGTTCAGTGGCTAGAACTCCTAGAATATTTAAGTGGAATTTTACCTGAATAATGCCTGCCAGATTGGATGGATTGTCTCCAGAAAGGCACTACTTATTACTGTAAATGTGTCTGAGTTGCATAACTCATTTGAGAAATTAATGGGGCTACTTACATGAAATGCAAAAGTATATTTTGAGTCTGCCATTTGAGAATTACTCATTAAAATGGAATTTTCTTAGATGTCTGCAGTATGATACAATGTGTGAAAGTGAAATGCCTTCATGAATTAGTATTACAAATTCGACATTATGTAAGTGCCACAATGTTTTTTACTTCAGCTCCCCCTAGTGACGTGTTCTTTATTTGAAAAGTTAATCGGTGTTTAAACTCCTGAGCATGTTAGTAAAATTAAGGCTTTCCAGAGTATATGATTTGCATCTCTGTTGTAGTCATCTTTCCTATTTACCTGCATTAAATTGTTCAGCCAGCTATGAAAAAATCCATGTGCTGAACATTATTTGGGCATCCCTTTGTTCTCTTAGCTGTAATGCATAAAGATTTTTCTTAGTTTGCAGTTTGAAAAGTCTGTAAATTGTATTTTCATAAAGAACGAATATTCTCTACTGTGTTTATGGAAAAAAAACCCCAACAACCTAAAACAATCCAAAGCCAAGAAACAAAACAGAAAATTAATTGCTCCCTTGGTATTCTGCCTTTAAAAAAAAAAATAAAAATTACTGCCATCTTCTAGGGTTCTGCTGTAAACATTTTCTCTAAGAGGGTTACAATTAAACCTGCCTGCTTCTCTTGTACTTCTCCCCTGCCCCCACCACTTTTCTTTTAGGAAAATTATTCCAGTGAATGGTTTTATGGGATTAATTATTCCTGTGAATTGGTTGGGGTAGAATTGAAGGGATGGTAAATGGTACTTGGGGACCAAAGTGTCAGGTGTCACTAGCAAAGCCAGTGTATCAACTACATCATAACTTAGGCTTCTGTCAGGTACAGTGTGTTTACCTGGAGCTGCTGATGGTCACAAACAGTATTCAGAAATGTGCTGATGAGCTTTTTGGGATTTGGCCTTTTTAGGTTTAGTTTCACTAAACCAGAAATGTTAAACTACTGACTGTAAAACATTTCATAAGACATTAGGGTATGAAGCTCAGCTCAGGAATTTTAGTGCTACTTTCACCTTTATTAGCCCCATGCAAATGAGAGGTAATGCTAGAATGAACTAGAACACAGAATTAATGAAAAGACTAGTACATACCTGATTTAGCTATCAAATATGATCTACCATCCCTAAGGATACCCCAGAGTAACACATCTCAAAGCTGTGATTGCTGTAGGAGTAAGAGAACTGTGCTAATCTTTTGGTCTTCAAATTGTCAGCCTGCAGTGTTGATGAATCCTTAGGGAGGAATTTCATCCTAGTGATATCAGATAGTATGTGACTTCAACAAATCAACAGTCTTATTCAACGTACTCATCACTGACCTGGACGAGGGCGCAGAGTGTACCATCAGCAAATTTGTTAATGATACAAAACTAGGAGGAGTGGCTGACACACCAGAAGGTTGTGCTGCCATTCAGCAAGATCTTGACCAGCTAGAGAACTGGGTGAAGAGGAATCAAATGAGATCCAACAGGGGAGGTGCAGAGTCCAGTACCTAGGGAAGAATAACTCAGGCATCAGTACAAGTTAGGGTTGACCTGTTGGGGAAGCATCTCTGGGGAGAAAGGACCTGGGAGTTCTGGTGTACAACCTCTCCATGAGTCAGAAATGTTCCCTCATGGACAAGAAGGGCAATGGTATCCTGGGGTGTCTTAAAAAGAATGTGGGCAGCCGGTGAAGGGAGGTTATCCTTCCCCTCTACTCTGCCCTGGTGAGGCCTCATCAGCTGTACTGTGTCCAGTTCTGGGCTTCCCAGTTCAGAAAAACATGGAACTGCTGGAGAGAATCCAGTGAAAGGCGGCAAGGTTGACTAGGGGACTGCAGCATCTTGCAAGGAAAGGCTGAGAGCTGGATCTGTTTAGCCTAGAGAACAGAAGACTGAAAAGGAATCTCATGAATACTTAAAAATACGTAAAGGCTGGATATCTAGAGGAAGGGACCAGACACTTCTCAGTGGTGCTCAGAGACCGGACAAAGGGGTAACAGGCGCAAACTGGAACACAAGAAGTTCCTTCTCAATATGAGAAAAAACTCCTTCCCATTCAGGGTGACAGAGCATTGGAAGGAGTCTCCTTCTCTGGAGATATTCAAGACCCATCTGGACACAGTCCTGTGCAACATGCTCTAGGTGATCCTGCTTTAGCAGGGGTGTTGGACTAGGTGAACTCTAGAGCTCCCTTCGAATTCCTACTGGCCTGTGAATCTGACTTACATATTAAAGAAGATACTTCATTTATCTGAGCCTTATTTAGAGGAATGAATCCTTTCCTGTATGTGGTGAAATTTGATGCCACATTTTCATCAGTACATTGTCCCTCATTTTTTCAATCTCCTGTCCAATTGTATGAGCACGAAATTAGTGCTAGTGGCACTCAATACACAAAAGTGTGGCCCTTTTCCCCCATGTGAATCAAGTTTTCACTTAGGTTAACCCAAAGTATAACAATATGGCTTTTGCAAGAAACAGCTGGAGGCTCTCTGCCTTATCCATGGGCTGTGGGGGGACACCTGCTCCACTATGGGTTTCTCCATGGGCTGCAGGGACATCTTTCTCTCTGGCACCTGGGGTGCCTCCTCCCTCCCCTCACCGGCATTGGTGCCTGAAGAGTTTCTTACATCTTCTCACTCCCTTCTCCAGTGGCAAAAAGCAGCTGCTTGTGTTTTTTTTTCTCCTGATTGTGATTCATGGAAGCATTGAGACTATCACCGATTTGGCTTGGCCTTGGTCAGCAACGACTCTGGTCTTGAATCAGCCTTCTGAGAGCCTCCAGCTGCTTCTTGCAGAAGCCACCTCTGCAGCACTGCCTCCTCTCCACCAGAACCCAGCTACACAAAACTGCAACAGTATCTTAAATGTCAGCCTGAGATCTTCTGTTAGTAATTTCTTTTTTCAGCTTCCTTATGAGCTTTTAAGGCATCTAAAAGCAATCTGTGCAACCTCAATGAACTGGCCAAACTTCCAAATTACTGCTTGTGAGAAACTAAGGGAATCCCATGTTACATAAATGCTCCTGTCAAATAGGTAAACAACCATATGTGGAGGTGCTGTGCTTCTCTTCAATAATTCCTTTTTTCCTCCCTTAGGATCCGAATTGCTGGAATCAGGGGCATTCAGGGAGTGGTTCGAAAAACAGTTAATGATGAACTTCGAGCAACTATATGGGAACCTCAGCACATGGACAAGATAGTACCATCATTGCTGTTTAATATGCAGAAAATAGAAGATATCGACAGGTATCTTTATTCCTGGTCACTGGTGTATTTAAGTCATCTTTTGGCTTTGTTTTTATGATAGAAATCTTTTTGTTTTCTCTTTATTGGCAATAACTACTAACTTTTACTTATCTGAGTCTTCTCAGAACTGATAGCACAGTTCTGCTTAGCTGCTCTTTGCATTTCTTTTCTTAGTCTTTTCTGCTGCATGTGTTTCAGTTATTCCAGATTACATCAGATCATTTTCAGACTTTTTAAAAATTATAAACTCAGTTTTGTTATGTCAGAGAGATCAGTAAACATATGTTCACAGGTGACTCAAATTATTTTGCTAGTTATATTTGTAATAAATTGAGGTTTTAATTCCCATTGTGCCAGTGATCTTAATAAGATACAAACATCTGTTTGAACAAGAACAGCCTAGTTAGGCATTGCTCATTCTTACTGGGCTTCTAGATGCAGGTGATCACTTTCTTTTGTTACTTTTTACAGTGCCCTCAAATGTTTCCTTTAATTTATGTAGGAAAATTAGAAACTAAACTACTGATGGAAAAACTGACTTAAATAGATTAATCACTTAAAGCAGATCAGTTTATATGTACAGCAGGACTAATTTTTACCATTTGTTGAGCATTGCCATACTGGTGATAGAAAAACAAATCTGTCAAAAAACAACTGTTAATTAAATATCTGAACTGTCTGCTTTAAACTTTTACTATAATGCACATTCAATAGAAAAAAAGGCAAATTTTTTTTCAAGTGGCAAGTAGGGGCCTCGTATGAGGCACATTATGATAGAAAAGCTGAAAATAATATTTATAAGTTGTTGATCTCCTGACCTTAAATGATACTACTGAGAATTTCTCATCTTGTTTAGTATGTGACTTCATGTTTGTGGAGCACAAACAGAGCCATCTTGAAGAGTAGGAGTAAGAAGCATATTGTTCTGGCAGATGGAATCAAAGTATTATTTGAGAAAGAGCAGAAATTCCAGAAAATACCCCAACTGAAGACCCTAGAAAATAACTATTTTTGGTTAAAGCTGAAGTATAGATAGGCACATCTTACCTTGAAGACCAGTGTAATTTTTACTTGTGGAACTTTAATGGCTTAATTCATGATTCTTCCGAGTACGTGTGAGATGAGACACCTTCTGGAGTTAAGAAGTGATTATGTAAAAAGCATTTGAAGAAGATAATTGTATTTGCAGATTTTGTTGCTTGTACATCTGAATGCATGTTACAGGTTACGTGACTATCAGTAGTATTGTACAACTTTGGCAGTGTAACATTTGAAAAAATCACATGGGTGTTTTTTAGTTGTACTTCGCTACAAATCTGTGTTAATGGGAATAATTGTCATGCATACAATTGCCATGCATACTTCAGTGTAGTATAACATATTGCTTGAAAGAGTCTCTCTTCCTCCTTCAAGTTTCCTAGAAAAAAATTCATAAGAGTTAGTCACATATATCAATTCATGTGCATCTCATGACTGGGGAAGGGGTGTATGAAATTGGACATCAAAACAGTGTTTTCATGACAACTGCAAAGCTGAAAGTGGCAGCCTTGTTTAAGGCAGGACACTAACACTGGTGGGCTTGACTTCAAGTCCTGCTATTCTGTCTGTAATGTTCCTGTAAGATTTGTTTTACAGACAGATGAGAATGCCAGAGGCTTTTCTGATCTTTGTTTAAAAAACAGGTCAGTGAAACCAAATGAGTAAGAGTTGCTCATTTGAATTTAGAAAATTGAGAGGCTGTACAAAGCTGTTAGTTAAACCTAAAAAGTTAAGAGTAGTTTTATATTTGTTGTCTTTTGTCTGATGGTGCTAAGGACCACGTAGTGAGAAATACAGAGGTAGGTGCTGTTAAGTTCAAAACAAAAAATGTGATTCCTACAAACAACAGGAGACACGTTGAGCGTTGTGATGAGATGAAGATTAATGTTTTAGACCAAGGACTGAATTGCAATTTATTCCTTTAACCTAGTCTAAAATAAGACTCTGGGCAATGCTGAGAAGTCACCTTCTGTAGGTTTGCATATATCAAGACAACTTATTTTTACTACATTTTAACAAGACTTCTTCCAGATTGACTGGTTCTGCGTGCACTGTGCAGCCTGCTGTCTTACTTCCCTCCACCCACCCACCTTTGTAATGCTGTGTGTTCTAGGGAATCTGTGTCAAAACAGCAAAGGCAATCACAGTTCTGTGCTGCTGTTTGTGCCTTTTCTGCACTGCCTAGATCAGAACTTAGGCAGGAAAAAAGTAATCAAAGTCTAGGATCAGATTCGGAGATCAGAGTCTAGGGGGAAAAAAGAAAGGGAGTTTGAGTGGCACAGCAGCTGGGTAACGCTGCAGTGTAGTGATGTTCATGGTGGCTTACATAAAAATTGTCGTGGCTCTCAAAATTCTAATCATTCTCCATTTATAAAACTTTCTCCTTACTTTTACAGCAGATTGCCTTGGTATTTGGGATTTTTTTTGTTTGCCTTTTTACCCCTTTTTAAAAGTTAAAATCTGATAAGCTAGCAATGTTATGGTAACATCTGAAACACTGATGTTACCAGATGCAACAGGATTTTATGTTGTAACTTTGAGACTTCAGTAGTCTTGCAAAGCTAGATCTTTTGCTATCAGAAGATACTACAACTATGATGTATGTGTTCATTTGGAATTTCAGCATTTGACTTTATAACACTTTAAAGTCATACTTTTATAATGCTGAAGAGTGAACGTTAACTAAAGCTGATGCTTTTAGTGAATACTTTCAAACCTATTTAACAGACAAGCTTGTACTGTAGAACTGAAAGTATGTTTAAGGTTTTAGTGTACAGATTTCTGCAGTCTAAATATCCTAATGCACAGATGTGTAATATTAATTTACATGGATGAATACTTTCTTAAGTTTCCATAAGGTGTTTCATTGAAAAAAAAATCCACAAAGCAAAAAACCCCCAAACTAAAACAAACAAAAACACCCCCTTACCCCCCCCCCTCCCCAAAACCAAGCCCAAACTTGCCACCTGTAGGTACAGTACTTCTCAATAGAATTACTAGTTACCTACCTTAGGGGGAACTGTTTTGTTTGGGTTTTTTTTTTTTAAAGTGTCCTACTTCTCAACTGCTCAATTTAAGTGAAATATTAGTAACAGCTTAATCATGTGATGTGTATAGCACTTTAAATCAGAAATATTTCAAATGCCTTTAATTTGCTGTAGGAATCCAGGTCACTGTGTATTGGAAAGGAGTTGGCTTTGGGGAAAGAGAAGAAAACCCAACAACTCTGGCTTCCCCCCGCCCCCCCAAAAAAAAAGTGAACCAAGAGTTACCAAGGCCTGTATCAAAAATTAGAAGTGGGAAATTGGAAACTTTTTTAGAAAGGCTCTACCTATCCCTGCTTACAGTACAAGCGCTGATTTCAGTTATTCCAAGGTGAGGACAGGCTATTCCCTTCCAAACCCAGTGGCAGAATTTGGGCCTCAGTAGGTTTTAGTTTGTCCAAAATTGTGTGGGGTTTTTGTAGTTTTGCTTCTCTTGTGTCTGTATACAGGCTTTGAGTAGTCAGTCTTACTCTCTTTTTGTACAATGTTGATTTTAAATAGCCTAATTCCCACTTAACAAGAGGAAAAAAACCTATGCAAATGACAGTATTTGAACTTTAGAAAGGGTTGGTCATTGCTACTGTCTTTATTAAGTTGTAAGTTTAAATTTACATGTGAAATGAAGCTGATACTTTAATACCGGTTTTAATTCCTTCGTAATTTAATAGAATTTTTATTTTAGATTAAGTCATTCATTGGCATATTATAACACCTGAAGAAATAGTACCTGTGGTTGTAATAAATTCTCCCCCACCCATTGCTTTTTTCCCATCATGTCATCATTTTTTATTGTTCTTTACTATCAGTAGTACATTTCTGTGATTGAGGTTACCGTAATCATCTTGTTAAAAGACAAATTTCTCAGCAAAACTTACGCATTTTAACACCCTTCATGGTGTTTTTATCTGCAGCAAAGTTTCACAGTCAGTATTTTTTTCTTTGCTATGATTTTCTGATTGAACAAATAAGCTGATATGGTTCTCTTTAAGACTAATGCTTTTGGGGAAAGAGGACTCCTTCAACAAGGGCAACATTCATAAATAATCTGTGTCTTAAAAACATATTCCCAAATATGAAAGGTGTTTGGTTGTTTTTTCCTTCCCCGCTGAATTATAAGCGTGATAAATACGGGAGTTCAGTTACCCAATGGTATCATAGAAGTCAAGAAAACTATGTGGCAAAAAAGATCCGGACTAAGTATTATGCTTTTAAAAGTTAAAAATTAGAGGTTTGTATGTACTGATGAAGACATTATGATAGATATTGCATTTATCTTTTCTAGCCCTTAGGGTGGATTAACCCTGGGTAAAAGCCAAACTCCCATCAAGCTGTTCTTTCACTCCCCCACTCTCGATAGGATGAGGGGAAAATTATGATGAAGCACCTCATGGGTCTAAATGAAGAAAAGGAGATCACTCATCAGTTCCTGTCACAGTAAAACAGACTTGGTGAAATTAATTTCATTTATTGCCAATTAAAATAGATTCTGACCTTAAGAAACAATAAAAAATGCTAAAAAACACCATTCTTTCACATTCTTTCCCCTATTCCAGCTTCACCTTCTCACTTGACTCTTCTTCCCACCCAAGGGGTGCGGGGCTGGGGGGTTGCCAGAGGTCCATGACAGCCCCTCTGGGCCTCTCCTCCCTCTTCAGTGGGCCCTTCTCCGGTCTGCAGCCCTTCAGGGACACTCTGTCCCTGCCCGGGCTCTCCAGGGCCCCAGCGCCTGCAGGAAATAGCCCCCTGCTGCGTCGCGGGGCCCTCCCCGGGCTGCAGGGCGGGTCTCTGCTCCAGCGGGGGCTCTGCAGGGCTGCAGGGGATCCTTACACTTTGAATAGACAAAACCTCCTGCCCCCCTCCTCCTGCTGCGGCCTCGGGGTCCCTCTGCTGCTGCTCCCTCCTTGGCTGGATTCCTCCTGCTCTGCCTGTGCCGCCTTTGGCCCTTGCTGAAACCTGTTTTCCCCCTTTCCAGTGCCCCCAGCTCAGCTGGACACCCTGTACATTCCTCTCTATAGCAGTGTTAGAGGACACTCAGTCAGAAGGTGATTAACTTGTACCTTTTCTAGCTAGAGGTAACTATGTGGGTGATAATGTTCTTATTAGTTCAGTCAGATTTTTTTTTTCAACTCAAGCCATCTGTTTCTGCAGAAGTATTGGAGTTTTATTTAACTCTCACCCACACGGTGTGGATTCAGTAGTGGGCAGGTGAATGAGATCATTAATCTGAAGAAAATGACTAAGATTCTGTGTAACTTTTTGCATGGTTTAATGGCCTTCCTGTGTTGTTGCTCATCGGCAATAGTTTCTCAAAATGCAGTGGTTAAACAAGTCAAATCAGTATATCCATTGGTTTTGCCATACAAGTATTTACTGCTACAGTGGTCACTACTCATAAACATATAGAACCAAGGATACAGTAAGGAAGATTAATATTAATCTGTAGTAACACCAATGTACTTTTGTCTTATTTCAGCAGAATCGGTCCCCCGTCCTCTCCTACAGGAGGAGAGAAAGAGGAAAATCCTGCTTTGCTGGCAGAGAATTGTTTCAGGGAACTACTAGGACGAGCGACCTATGGAAATATGAATAATGCAGTCAGACCAGTTTTTGCGTAAGTCAAAAATTCACTAAATGTCTTATTTAAGAGATATTTTAAGTTTTGTCCTCTAATTGTTTTTTATTAAATTCCTTTCACCTTTTCAACCCAAAGGATTCTACTAAAAGTTATTCTCGTGTCTTCCAAAAACTGCCCCATTTTTAATCTTGCCTCATTGCCTGTGTGTTGACCTGAAGATAGTTATGGAGAAATGTGTATCCCATTTTACTGATTTTAGACTTGCGGTGTTCTTATTTGGGTGGGTTGTTGCCTCAGCTGGCCTTTGTTCAGAACGTGAAACTATTCACTATATTAATGTCCCATAGATGACTGTCTCGGTCAGTCTAGAAGAGATAAGCCAAGTAACATACAGATTGTGTGCAGATTAATACATACAGTTAAAATTTCTACTTTCTTGCAGTTTTCTTCCAAGACTTGTTTTGATATTCTGAAGAATATCTTTAACAGCTCATTTAGTAGCAGATGTGCACACAGTATGCACATTATGCACAAATGCACACAGTACAAATGATACCTGATTTTTTTAATAATCAATCCAGTGTTTTTCAGTTTTCTGCATTGCCCTAGTTGCTTCCTTAAAAAATACAATGTGAAAAAGGCTACAAGCATTGAGAAAACTTAAAGCTGCTTCTTTTACCTCTGTTAGTGTCTACAAAGTAGCCATGTTCTCAGGAGAAATCTTTCAGGAAGCTGTGGACTCAATGGGACTACTTTAAAATGCTGTCTTTTCTTGGTGATGAGGAGAGCTTCTTGTTCCTTGTACATTGTCAAGATACCCACCTGTTACAGGAATATCTTTTCTTAGATGGCCTAGTTCTTTCCACAGAGACTATTTCATTCATACACTGACTTTCAAGCTACCAAAAGTTATTTTCAAGTTACTACTGTTAAATAAGAACAGAAATTAAAAAAGAGTATTGTTGCAGTTCTACTGAGAGGGCCAGGTCCGGCAGAAAATGGCTGCTGGAATCTTCTGCAGGCCTGCTTATAGCGCCTCTGGGAATCACATATGGGAGACAAAGACTCCAACCAGAACTTGGAGTGCCAGGAAGACCGCAAAGTTTGGCCCATTAAGGGAATTGTGATGTATATTTGCATGTGAATGTAATCAGTTGACAGACACAAAAGGCCGGGAAGGCTGGGGGAGGAGTAGGCGCGCCCAGGTACCCAGGCGAGTTTGCCCCTGCAGCCCGAGCAGAAGCACCTGGAGTAGCCGGAGGAAAGGACCCATGGAGGAGGCAGAGACCCGACCTGGCCGGTGGAGAGGCTCGGCTCCACGCTGCATGGAGCCGGGGGAGACATAGAGAAGATGCCGTGACTTACGGTGGGATGAGCCCCTGCCAGCACAAGCGACCTACAGAGATGAATGCAACAGGTTTGCTGGAGGAGGCCTATAGCCCCGTGGAGGACTGGGACTGAGAGACACTGTGATTTGTTGCTGCCTGCCAGAGCAGAGATGAAGCCCGGTGGGAAGAGATTTGCCTTGGAGAAAGTTCGTGGAGGACTGGCTCTTGTGGGTGAGATCCTACGGTGCAGCAGGGGGAGGCTGTGTGGAATGGATGCCCCCATCCCGGCCGAGAAGGAAACCATCTTGCAAGGGACTGACTGAAGCCCCCATCTCCTAGTCCCTGCCCCCCTGTCCTGTGCTGCGAGCAGGAGAGGGGAAGAAGGGAGCAAAATCATGGCTGAAAGGGAAGTCTGCTTTAGAATGGAGGGGTGGGGGGAAGGTGTTACCAAGACCCCCATTTTCCCCAGTCCCTGCCCCTCCTGGGCTGCGACCGGGAGGGAAGAAGGGAGCAAACTTCTAACTAAAGCCTGCTAAGGAGGGAGTGGGGGGGAAAAGTGTTTGCCTGGTTTGCATTTGTTTCAAGATTGTTGGTTGCACTCCTGACTCTGGTTCTTTTTCACTGTTTTCTCTTTAGCGTGGTGTAATAAATTAGATAACTTTTCTCTTCTGCTCTCTATGTTGAGTCTGTTTTGCCGGCGTCATTAACGAGTTTGTCTCTTGAGCCGCCCAGTTATGTTTTTTTCTCCCCTGTCCAACTAAGAAGGGGAGTAACAGACTGATTTTGGTGGGCGTCTGGCCTTTGGCCAGGGCTCAAACCATCACAAGTATAGAGTAGGAAGGTATAGAGGGCAGAAAACTTTTGTAGCTCCTTGTTTTTCACCCAAAAGCATTACATGCAGAGAACAGTTCTATTATCATACTTTCCTGGTATACTTATTGTACCAATACAACAGTAGTCTAACTTGCACAGTTGAGTGTTTTATTAGAAAATTTTGATCCTCTTCTACATTTAAATTTCCTGCATACCTCAAAATACTTGACACTAGAGTGAACATTGAGGTACTCAGCAATCTGGATGGACTATTTGGAACTATATTGCAGTTACTTTGTCACCACTTTTAAGTTCCTATTAAGTGTTTATCTCAAAATTGTATCAGCATGTGCAGTTACTTCAATGTTTCGAATTATCAGGGAAATTTCCCACAGGTAATACATGATGCCTTAGACTAGAGTTAGTGCTTCTTTTTTAGAAGGTGTCATACCTGCATTTCCTTCACATCCAAAGTTTTATCTATTCAAATTGTGATTTCCAGCTTTATTTCTTACTCAGTATGATCCTGAGGAACCACTTGAGTCCGTGTACTTCTGCATACCACGTGCTGCATTTGTGTACTGAAATCAGTAAAGAATGATGACCAGTTTTTCAGAATATATATTGTCAGGAGACATTATATACTGATGAAGAATCTTTATGGTTACCATTTTTGAGTTCCATTTTGAGGAAGAATTGCCAAATAAATACATATTTTTATAAATAGCTGCTTTAAAGTTTTAGTTTTCTGCAATTTCCAAGCTGCTTTTCCTAAAGAAAAGGGGAGTTCTCTGTCTAATCAACTTCACCCTACAAATCAGCAGAATTGATAGAACAGAAGTTTGAATGATTCCACTGCATTTTATCTGATTGCAAAACCTGACTTTGTTTATACTTGGTTAGAAAACAGTTTTTCTTAAGTTTTCAACATTTTTACAGCTTTAAAAGCTCTGGAAATAAAGATCAGGCCACTTACTAGATTTAACACTGAAGAGGCAGGTTCAGTTCCCTACTTGGAGGCTTGCTTCATGTGGCATTGGCATATTAGTCAACATGTTATCACTTCTGTGCAAAACTGAGAGAAGAGTGCTTCTTGTATCACAAAGCCAAGTACATTCAAAGATTGAGGGATTTAAATATAATTAATATACTTGGAATTGGGTCGGTCTCCTTGTATGGGTTTAGATTGACCTTAATTCTCCTTGTCTTTGGCAGAAAACCTCCATGGTTGAAAGTGTCTCTACATTTAGTAGCTCTCAAATTCTTATTTTCAATAAGTTTAACAGATCAATCTGGCAAACTGCTTAATGAAGTTATATATATAATATACATACAAAAATAATAGAAAAAAAATGTGTCAATAGTCACAAGCTATTTAGACTGACTTAAAATGAATTTGCAATGGTGAACAGATTAGGCAGATCTAGAAGGATACAAGTTAGAGCCTATTCATCTCTAGTTTTGTGAGTTATCACATCTGTGCAAGAGTTTTGAGTATCAAAGGACTGGTGTTTAATAGTCTTCAAGCAAATATGATGCATGAGAATATTATTCTATTTATTCCCATACGTGCCTCTGATTAGGAAGTTCTGCTTTCCTAATCATCAGTATCAATTTATTTTGTGCTGCAAGAGTTGCTTGCATGTGTGACAGTGAGTGAATTCATGGACCGTTAGTGGCGCTCTCTCCATAAAGCAGTAATTTGCACCACTGATTCTGCTGTTCCTTTTAAGTTGAGAAACCTAATTGTACACATTTGCTCCATATTTGCAGCAGATCTTAATGGAAGGCAGAATTTGGGATTTGTTAATCCAGTGATAAAATGTTTTGCAATTTTACTTAGATATTCTTTACTAAAAGCAAAGAAGGTAAAATGTAGCTTGGTTTTGACTAAAATAAATACACCATGCTGAAAATACCATTTATTGTCTTACATAAACAAAACTACGTTGAATGCACTACCTGCATTATGACAAGTAAAATATATCACCTACTGTAATCTACCTTTTTTTCCTTAGGAGGAAATTTCCAGTATAGAAAGTATGCTGCCCACTGAGGTATTACACAAAACACTAACCTAGTCTGTGATCTTCCCCCTGCTGTCTTCCCATGGGTTCAGATATCTGAAGCAGCTAAGACTTTGCCCTCTTGGGGAAAGCGAACTGTATGTCTTGTTTTGAGACAAAAGGTTTTTTAAAAGAACTTGATATAAGATGTAGTTGACCATAATCTGCCTGATAAGATCTTTGGGGCAGGTGTAGAGGAACTGTCAAGGCTAACAGAGAACATCTGAAAGATTAAAGGATCATTTCCAATCAGGAGAAGATAGTGGAGAGTGTGCTTTTTGTATTTCATGAGACAAAGACAGAATAGGTTAGCTCAAATAAGCTATCATGTCCAAAATATGGACTGTGCTGGAGTGATATTAGAGAGAAAGAAGACATGAACAAATATCCTATGTCTTTCTACCCCGAGGTGGAATTAAATATACCTGTGTTTTGGAATGTGCACAAGAAAGGCAGCTGTCCCCAACAGGTAGCACAGATTAATACTTAGTGATGCAAATATGCTGTTATCTTGGCAGAAAAACACCTTTAGAAATCCTGAAATTCTTTCCTGTAGGGATTTCTATTAAAGGTATGTGTCAAAACAGCAGTATGTTTGGGGGTTTTTTTAGCTCTGCAATGGGCTGTGAGGTAATTTAGGGCCCAGGAGAGGGTAACTTTATGCCAGCTGGTTTAATCTACCTTGAAGGAGACCAGTGTATTCAGCTAGGTCACTAGGCTGGTAGCAGCTGGCCAGTGAGTTGAGACCTCCAGATTCTAGGCAAAGTAAGTTGAAGCACTCAGTCCTCTTCTGAGTGCTGGCTCGTTTTGCCCTTATGCATTCAAGGGTGTTGTTTGAAGCATAGTTGTTCACTAGGTTCTTCAAGACAGGGCAGACCAATAGTGATTCTGTAGCTGAGGTGCCTATTCAGAAACACTGCATAAATTTCATTTCTCTACCAAAGTTTTTGTAACGTTTGGGCATTTGTTTTTGTCATGTTTTCCCAGGTATTCAGATTTCATTTTTGACTAATTTGATGCATGCCCTATTCCTACCAGATTGCTTAAGCAGTTTTTTGTCTTTGCTTGGCAGTGTTTTTCATCAGTGGCTCCTAGCTCATTTAAAGAGACACAGTTGCATTTATCATTCTGATTCTGTTTTGATCATTCTTTCAGAAAGTGTCAAAATGCTTCAGAGTGACAAAGGAGTGTATACAGAGTAGCTCTTCGTTGTTTTCTGTCTATACTATTCATGCAACCACTGTGAAAATGAAAATTCTTCTTAAAATCTCTATTCTGAATAAAGTTCAGCCATAATTATTTTTTAGCTCCTGATTAAAACCAAATTCTTTATCTTACTTAGCGTAGAAGTTTATTAAGGTATTAGAGCCATCCTCTCCAATGTATCTCTTTCACGTAAGTGAGCGCATAATGCCACAGCCATTTTTATGCATGCACTTTGTATGGAAACAGCATATTCTGAACCATGCAGTTTTGGTATGATTGAGTTCCATAAATTCCTGTAACCTGAAGATCAAGAATTTCTGTTACAGCCAAATGTTTTGTGATCGCATCCTAAACCTTGAAAACAAATGCTTTTCTGAAGTCTATTTTTTCTCCCCTAGTTAATAAGTCATTGTTTAGAAGCTTTATGTAGGGAAACAATCCCTTTTGAAGTGAATTTTGAGAAAACTGTAACATGCCATTTATGTTATCTGCGGAATGTCATTATTCTGAGTCCCTTCATTTTTGTTTACAGGCATTTAGACCATCACAGACTATGGGATCCCAATGAATTTGCTGTTTCCTGCTTCAAAATCATCATGTATTCTATACAGGTAGGATTTTCTTTAGGATTTATTTTCCTTCCATTTATGTTTCTAGCACATGAGGCAGAGTTAAATGCTCAATTCACCATGATGATAGACAGTAGATTAAGACAAAGAATCCATAAGAACTCTTTCCACAACTCCTTGGTCTGATTCTTTAAACTTTTCAAAGAAAAACCTCATTGTGGTTGTATGATTTACTTTCAGTTAATGTACACTTGCAGAAGGAAAACAATATTAAGGGATTCTTCATGGAAGGCAATGCGAAGGTCATTATGCAAGCTCCAGAAGGAGAAGGATAGCCATACTGTTATGACATTGTGCTTGATAAATAAATCTCTAAGTTAGTCATTCTTCCATGCCAGTACAGCTGCATTGCTTTTACAACCTAAGAAACCAATTTCAAATATAACTGTCTTGTGCTAATTGATTTTTACATCTGGGCAGCTTCTGCTGTCTGTTGTAAACATGATCAAAGTGTGATTCTTGGATGCATTAAGCACACATGCATAAAAGTCAGAAAATTCCGGGATTGTGGAAGAAAGATTAGTTTTCTCAGTGTCTGTGTCGATGATTTTGTAAACCAGCTTGAAGTCCTTGAACACCATGAAGTGGCACCTCATGCTTCCTTTGTTCTTGTAGGTGTTTCTGGATGTTTTAATACTGTAAGCTTTTGTATACTGTGATGGTTGGACCTCTGTGGCTTCATCTGTCGTGGTGGCTTTTTTAATCCCTATTTAATCATGAAGTGATTTAAATTGAGATAAATTTTTGAGTAAGAGCATTGCAGAATGGGAACATGGTCGTGACCATAGCTGTTATTAAAATTACAAGTGAAGCTTTTTTCTGTTTGCTTGTTTTAATAGGCACAATATTCCCACCATGTAATACAAGAAATACTTGGGCACCTTGATGTTCGCAAAAGGGACTCCCCACGAGTTCGTGCTGGCATTATTCAGGTTCTTTTGGAAGCAGTTGCAATAGCAGCTAAAGGATCAATAGGTAAGTCTTCCTAAATTAACGGTATTGGGTCAAAGGATAGAGTTGAAGGATGGTGCCCACTTTTGCTTTATTCTCAGTCTGAATGAAAGTGTATGTTTTGAGGAAGCTTTATATTTTTTCTTTTTGCTAATTAAATGTTTGAAATCTTAACCCAGTTTACAACTACTTATATGTACTTGGTTATTTGACTGTTTTACAATCCTTTGCATTGAAAAAAGGAGTAGAGGTACTTTTCTACCCTTATGAAAGGCAAGAGTTTCTGCTTGGTAAGAAATCAGTCTGAGAGAACTGTTTGTGACTACAAAAAGTCAAAAAGCCTGTTGCTACTGTGAGAAGAGTAGTAGTAGGGAATTCAAAAGTAGAATGATCTTTGAGAACTCTTGTTAGTAACTCTGAATCAGTTACTAATAATCATGGAATTGTTTTTGTTGGAAAACACTTTCAAGATCACTGAATCCAACCATAAACCAAGTCCACAACTAAACCATGTCCCTAAGCACCACATCTATGCATCTTTTAAATACTTCCAGGGATGGTGACTCAACCATTTCCCTGGGCAGCCTGTTCCAATGCTGATAACTGTTTTGGTGAAGAGATTTTTCTTATGTCCAAACTAAACCTTCCCTGGCCACAACTTGAGGACATTTTCTCTTCTCCTGTCACTTGTTACTTGGGAGAAGAGACCAACACCTACCTGACTACTTCCTTTTACACTGCTGTAGGGAGCAATAAGGTCTGCCCTCAGGATCCTTTTTTTTTTTTTTTTTTTTCAGGCTGAACAACCCTAGTTCCCTCAGCCAGTCCTCTTGAGACTCTAGAGCCAGTGCTCTAGACCCTTCTCCACCTTTGTTGCTTCTTTGGACGCACTCCAGCACCTCAGTGTAGTTCTTGTAGTGATGGGCCTGAAACTGAACACAGTCAATAATGACATAAGGTGAATTAATGTCATTCAAGATAGTGTAGTTGTGTGAAATAAGAGCACACACAGCCAGCTGTTCTTTTCCTTTGGTATCCTGCTGAAGCATTATTGCTTTGCTTCATTACCTTGACTCTGAGCCTGTCCTTTCTCTTTATACAAGACCCTCTTACGTGCACAGACTTCTGAAGTCTTTTACCATATTTTGGAAAGAGTTCATTATTTGATCCAATATATAGAACAGGATTTTAGTAGCAGGTTTTGAAATAACTGAAATTCAGGTGTAAATGCCTGCAGTTTAACACATTGTTAGCATATAATTCCAGCATCCACTCATATTTTCTACATAAAACTTGCATGACAGGATGACTCCAGCTAACAGTCCTTTGTTCAGTCCCCTTCACCACAGGATAGAGAGAAGGTAGAAAAAATGAGAAGTCTCATGGATCAAGGTAAAGACAGTTTAATGCGTGGCACAAAAGTTGCGTGTACAAGGAAAACAAAGGTATTTATGCAGAACTGCCCATTGGCAGTGAGATGCCAATGGGAAGTTCTGCATAACTTTTTTCCAGAAAGCAGGGCCTCAGCATGTTAACAGTTACTTGGGAAGAGGAATGCCATATGAAAAACTATTACCGCCTTTCTCCTCCTCCCATTGAGCTTTTATTGCTGAGCATGACATGACCTGGTATAGAATATCACCTTGGTCCCAATCTGTCTCCTCACAGTTTCTTGCACACCCAGCCTACTCCTTAGGAACAACAGGGAAAGACAAAAAAACCCTTGACTCTTACCAGTGCTGCTCAGCAACAGCCAAAACACTGGTGTGTTGTCGGCACTGTTTTAGTCCCAGACCCAAAACACTGTACCACCTGCTCTGCTCAGAAGAAACTTAACTCCATCCCAGTCAGATCGTGTACATACCTGATAGTAAAGGATTGTGCATATATACCTTACTACATTTCCTGATTCCAGAATAATTGCTACAATGTCAGGGTGTAAGCACACTTTAGTTTATTCCTAGGCCAGAACCTCCCAACTGTGTATTTCACTTTTTCTGTTCAGCTTAATCTGACTTCTCCTGAAAAGGGATTGAATTTCTTATCTTAAGGCATCTTTCCCTCGATGGGTGCAGTCATTGCCATGTGTTGTTCCCAGGTCCAACCGTTCTGGAGGTTTTTAATACCTTGCTGAAGCACTTACGCATCAGTGTTGACTTTGAGCTGGGTGATAGGCGCAGTTCAGCAGGAAGCACCACTTTCAGCACGAGCTCCAAGGAGAGTGATGAGAGGATTGTCCAGAACGCTATCATTCAAACAATTGGTGAGTCATGACAGAAAGGTACGCTCACTAAAAACTCCTCCTTTCTCCCCATTCCTCAATTAGGTCATATTAAACCAATTTGGATCAAAAAGGAATAACGGCAAGTGTGGCGTGTCTGATTGTACTTACTTGCTTCTGAATCTCAGGCTTGCTTTATGGATTTGACTGCTGAAAAGACTCTTTTAGTTGTTAACTGAGCAGATAGCCAAGTACATTGAAAATTAAAAATGTCAGTGGACTTACCATAAATTTATTGGTTATTATCTAGACCTTGAAATATAGAGATTGCTCTGTGTCTCTGCTACAGGACTGATGTTAATCCTTTTATGAAAATCGTATTGCAAGCAATCGTATACAGTAATATATTTAGTGGGTGTTACTTCTAAATCTGTAGAAGCTAACGTTAAACATAGCAGCAACAATGACACCTAATGGCTGGTTGTGCTACCATGACTTACCTGAAGTACTTTTAAGCATAGTACTGAAAGAGAGCCGCAGTTTCTGTAAATGATTCCATTAAAATAGCCTCTCTCTCTTTCAGATTTTTTAATTGTAGTAATATATATTGCAGTCTTCTTCCTTTATTTAAAGAACAAGGGAGAATATAACTTAATTTTCACTAATCTGTACCTTTGCTTATGCCTTGAAGCTTTCTAGAGCTGTAGTAAATATAGTAGATTATTCCTCACCATAACAGTAAAACTCTTTTAAGAGTTAAATCTAAGTTAAGTCTGCACAACAGGCCTGTCCCAGGGAAGGTAGGGTGTGATTCCAATAGTCTGTGTCTCAAACTCCCTGATGGTCTTCAACCCACTCATCCTCTCTTGGAGCCCTGTCATCAATGGAGGAGTTGCTCCACCTAGTTGCACTTCCCACAGGTGTGCACACTGGAGTACCACAGCCTGGAGCTGCTGGCCTTTTCGGTCTTGAATTAAAGTCATAGTCATATAAAACCTGTATATGTTTGAGATTTCTGTTCACACACCTGTAATATTTAATGGTGACTTGAGAACAGACCAAAGTAACAACACCGTGTTCCATGAGAAACACTTCCAATTCTTCACTAAGTTACAAGTTAACAGATGTCACACTCTTTACATTTAAATTATATACTTCAATGAGGGTAAAATTAGAATGTTTTAGGATTCAAAGAGGAAAGTGAGTGTCATGAAAAGACTCTGTAAAGCTATTCAGCAGAAAATAATATGAGAGAATTATGCCATAAACCAAATCTTTTTTTTTATGTATTTTGAACTTGTAAATGTTTTCCTTGTGTTTATGAGGCTTTTCTTATAAAGAGAAGGGTCCTATATCTATTTCCTACTGTCACTTCCTTCCATTTTTGTTTAGGATTTTTTGGAAGCAACCTCCCAGATTACCAGAGATCAGAAATTATGATGTTCATTATGGGGAAAGTACCTGTTTTTGGGACAACTTCACAGTCGCTGGATACCAGCCACCTTGGGTTTGTACATACAACATTTTTTTTTAAATTTCCAATTAAAAATTTAGATTTTAGAATCCTGATAAACTGAAAAGTGGGGAAAATTAAGTAACATGCAGATTCTCACTCGTTAGTATTAAATGCCATGCAGAATCAAGGCAAGCATGGTGTCAGTATGTGAAATGAATCTCCAAACAAATTACGGATAGGAAAATATCTGATTGAAATGCGATTTACTTTGCTCTAAAATATTTCTTCTCTCCAGATCTGTACAAATCTTTCTGTAATTATCTACTTAATGGTAGTTAATTCCAGAACTGCTTGTATGTGTTTTCCAAATGAGGGGAACTGAACTATGACTACACTTTTTCAAATATCTGTATAATTTACAAAATTTTTTTCTTCATTCTGTGCAAACTGACTTTAGATTAAGAAATAAACTGCAGAAATTCCAGTAAATTTGTTTTGGTTTACTTTTCCCCTGTTTAGAAATAGGAAAAAGCTATAGTTGGGCAGACTCCTCTAACCCATAATTAAAAAGCTGCCATAGGCTGAAGTGATGCTTTTTCCCTGTAACGTGACTATGTTTAAGAATTGCTTTTCCTCAGTACAGGGAAAAATCACTGAAGAGATTGCAGCTGTTCTTTCTAGGTATGCATGGATACTTTGTCCCATGCATGTCTGATCACCTGCAAGCTCAACTACAAAGTCAACTGTTGCTCTCCTGGCTTCTTGGTAGCTTTTTGTATAGCATTTGGTCCCTGCAGTATGGGAAGCTATTCCATGGGAGATAGAAATCTTTCTGTACCAGGCAGTTACAGCTCTTTAAGAAGGTATTTAAAACATGGATCCCTTTAGAATTCTGTACTTGGATTGCCAGCTGCTGTGAGAGGGGGTTTACTTTTTGGGATTCTTTGAAAACATGGGACTGAGTAGTATGTTAGTATGGTGTGCATATGTCATTCTTAATAGAGCAGGTATTCTAACTGCTGGATGCTCTTCCATTACTTACCTGAAAATTTGGTCTCTGCTGTGCAAGACTTGAGTCCTACTGCCAGCTGGATATAGCCAGGGTTATAGCCCATGAATGTGGATGTTTCCATTGTTAGATAGGGCCCAACTTCTGTGAAGAGGTTTGTTCTTTCCTAGTGCTCTTTGGTGGACAAAAGGGTTTGTCTTTCTTTTGCTTTCTTGACAGGGTCTCCTTGAATGGAGCGATTTATTCCAAGTGCACTTTTATCATATAAGAGCTCGCAAGAACAGTGCATATGTGACTGTGTATCAGTAGGAAGTTAATTTCTTTAATACCAGCAGATGGAAAATGAAAACAGAAGAAGAACAGATTAAGTGGTGTTCTGTTTACCTTCCTGTGATCTGAAAATGGAGGGTTCTTTCAGTTTTTCATGCTAATTTTGCAGATAATGTTATTTCAGCCTCAAAGTTTTGAGGTATGACTTAAAAAGTGTGCCAGTTTCTTAATTTTCTCAAGCATTTAATTGAGTCTTAAGTCAAGCATGTAGTGGCTGAATATTTCAGATACAAAGAGATATCTGAATGACACATGAATATTTAGATCCGCTTCACATATGTCTTCACGGTTACTGTTTTTTCAATTCTATGTGTTGTGATTTTTAAACCTTCCTATAAATGTCCCTTTCAAAACATTTAGTTGTTGCACATTACTTGACGATATTCACCCCCTATTTAAGGTCATCCTGCATCCCTTCTGTGAGTGCTGTATTCACTTGTTAAAAGTGAAGTTTTTAGAATGATGTCTGGAGTAGAATTATGCTGTTTCTAGCTTTGGGCCCCCTACGTAAGAAGGACATGGAGCTCTTGGAGCAAGCCCAAAGGAGGGCCACAAAAATTATTAGAGGGCTGGAGCACCTCTCCTGTGAAGACAAGCTGAGAGAGTTGGGCTGGTTCAGCCTGGAGAAGAGGAGGCTTCAGGGAGGAGACATTAGAGCATCCTACTGGTACCTGAAGGTGTCTACAGGAAAGATGGAGAGGGACTGTTTACAAGGGTATGGAGTGATAGGACAAGAGGTAATGGGTTTAAACTAAAAGAGTGTAGATATAGATTAGAGACTAGGAGGAAATTCTTGGCTGTGAGGATGGTGAGGTACTGGAACAGTTTTCCCAGAGGAGCTTTGACTGCCCCCTCCCTGGCAGTGTTTAAGGCTTTGGGCAACCTGGTCTAGTATAGTGTGTCCTACCTATGGCAGGGGCATTGGAACTGTATTATCTCTGAGGTCCTTTCCAACCCAAACCATTCTATGCTTCTATGAGGAATATTGTGAAGATATGCAAAGAAACTAATTTTGACCTTTTTTTCCCAATTGTAGAGATTTGGGAACTAGGAGGATTCAAATCATGTTGTTGAGATCTTTACTTATGGTAAGTCCTCTTTTTTCAGTGTATATTATAAGCACAAAGTGTTTTTCCTTTGTGTATACCTTTATATATGTACATACTGTATTACAGCTCTACATTATGAAATGACGCCTACTTCATATTACCTAGATCTGTAGTTGTAGTGCAGAAAATTGTGGCAGCGTTTTCCCAACTCACATTGCAAGCAGCTCAAGAAATATTTCTCCATCTCTTAGAAAACTTCAGTGAATATCAGTTATAATTGGATCCATAGATCCAAAAGAACATCATAGAGTAGGTTGAGTTGACTAGTTTTGCCAGCAATGCTAGTAACATGAAACTGAAATGATTTTTCTCCCTGACACCAGAAAATCTGTCATTAATAGAATGGCTAGTATTTTTAAAACTAGGAATGGATGCTTATTTTTAAGCCCTTAATGCTTCTAGCACCTCTGTGCTTTCCTTCCTAGTTTTCCCAAGCTCCTTGTAAGGTGTAATTAACTGTTTGATCTTTAATGCATTTTTCAGCTATAAATCTTCAAAAACTATTTCTAGAAATGCATCGTGACGGTGAAAATCAGAAGTGGATAGAAAAGGAGGCTCTTGCCTGTAGAACCCTGGCCTATTTTCTTGCAGAATCTGAAAACTGTTTAGTGGCTGCAGTAGGGAAAGTTGCATAAAGAATGATTTCGTGACTAAAGCTGTCGGATGCTTTCATGGAAAATGAGTTTATATCTGTGCTTTTGACATGAAATTTGTGTGTGCTGTTAGGAAATCAGTTAAACTGTTCTTTGCTTGTCAGAACGTGAAATCCTAGATTCTGGCTTGTAGAGGAGCTGAGCATTCACAGTTGCAATTTAAGGATAGAAAACACATTAGAAAGGACCTTAGGGGTCATTTTGTACATTGTTGTACTTAAAGATAGACTCAGCTATGCCTGAACTGTTACTGACAATATTTATCTGACCAGTGGAAAAAGTCAGTATTGAAATCTGTAAGAAACATTCTGATGATTTTGGGTGCTGCACAACCTGTATGCTTTAAGAGATTCACATTGTGTGGAAGGAATTGAGCATTTTTGAAACTAAATATAGTTTTGGGTCCTCTTTTAGAATATGGAAGTAAAATCCTATCATGGGACAAAGATGTGGCAGCATTTTGATCCTTAATGAATATTGATAAATATTGTGGAAAAAATGCAGGAAGGAATTTCTGTTCAGAGCAAAGGTTTTATTGTGGTATATAAGATGCAGTCTGCACACAGAAAGAACTAGAAACTGGTGAAGCTTGCCTGTTGTCCAGTGTTTTGAACTGAACATTGTATATTGTGTGTCCTTTACTAAAGAATAATACTTCCTAAAATTATCTGTTGTCATGCATTCACACAGGCAGGCAGCTTAATTGTCCATAGGCAGTTAAAATCGGCACCACAATAAAAGTGTGCCTTGCTACTTCTAATATTAGCAATTTTCTGTTTTCAAAATACTTGATTAGATTCCTCCCTGTGCCCTCACACTGATCTGCTAACCAGTGTCCTTTCAACCTGTTCAGTTATGTCATAGGAATAGTGCTTGCTCACGTGTGGGGTTTAACCCCAGCAGGCAGCAAAGCACCAGCCAGTCACTTGCTCAGTCTTCTCCAGTGGGATCAGGGAAAGAATCAGAAGGGCACAAATGAGAAAAGTGGGTCAGTATGAAGACAATTGAGTAAGTAAAAAGAGGAAACACAAAAACAAAATAAAACCCCCAAGTGATTAAAAGGAACCCTACAAAACCCAATGCAATTGGGTTTTTTTGTAGATCTTTCTCACCACCAGCAGGCTTAACCCCAGCCAGTTCTGGAGCAATGGCAGCCCAGGCAAACTTCCCCACCAGCTTTATATGACAAACATGACATCATGTGGCATGGAAAATCCCTTTGGTCAGCTGTCCTGGCTGTGTCCCCTCCCAACTCCTTGTGCACCCCCAGCCTTCTTGCTGGTGGGGTGAAGAGCAGAAAAGGCCTTGGTTCAGTGTAAGCACTTCTCAGCAGGGATGAAAACATCGCTGTGTTTTTCAGTCCTGTTTCCAGCACAAATCAGAATACAGCCCCATACTGGCTACTGTGGGGGAAAAGACCCTATCTCAGCCAAAACTAGTAGAACACATTTCACATGTAAAAGCTCTAATAGTATGGAATATGCATAATGAAAATATAATTATTGTACAAAGTCTTGGCTAAAGATATGATTGTTTATCATAAAGAAGTTTCAGATAATTTTATTTCACCCCACTTATGCTTCCCAGTTTCTGAATACTGTTTTGGTTTTAAGGTTGTAATATTCTGGTAATTCCCATTTTAAAAGACATTAAATTTTAAGTATTTCTTACTGCTATAAATGTCCAGCTAGTTAATATTTAAATTGTCAGATAGATGTTAAATAAAAATAGTGGAATAAAGCATGGCTTTGGTAGTATTAATTTTAAAAGAGAAAAAAATCCCATCACGGTACCAGATTTCTAAGAAAGTGATGGTTGCTCCAAGGGTTGTTATTTAATAAAATAATATCCATAAATGTTTGAGCTTGTACAGACAGGCCTTGATTTATCTTTTTTTTTTCGCATGAGCATGCTCAGTACCTTGTGTATGCAGCTGAGAGCCTGGAGTGGGAAAAAATCTCCACTGGAATAACTGCCATCTTCATTTTATGCCCTGCAACTTTTCATAGACCATTTTTCAAGAAAATGTAATAAATGATACTGTAATTATTTTTGGGGGGGGGTGTTGATAGAGAAAGGATCCAGAGACATACCATTTTTAAACAGATGAGGGAATAATTAGAATGTGTAAATTAGTGTCCTTCCAAGTTCATAATGCAGTTAGGAATTTTTAAAACTAATACAATATTTCCATTTGAATCAGCCTTTCAGATGCCAAAGCAAGCCCACTGAAAAGTGAGGGACAGCTGCAAGTAATTCTTACAATGCAACAATGGCAGAAATTAATTTTATTTCCAACACTTAACAGGTGACTTCAGGATACAAAGCAACAACGATAACTAACGCACTTCCTCCCCCTTTTCTGGATCCTTTATTGTCTCCTTCACTCATGGAAGACTCTGAGCTAAGGCAGCTGGTCTTGGAAATACTCCATAATCTCATTGATCGGCATGACAACAGAGCAAAGCTCAGAGGGATACGGTAATTATTTTTGTTTGCTTTGGCCTACTTTAAATTCTAATTTAATATTTGAATGATGAGTACTTGTCAATTTAAAAATATTTTTCCTAATATGAAATGTTAATGCACCACTTTGCTCAGTGTCATTTATTGAAGGCAAGAGTTTTGCAAGTAACCCTCTGTGTATGATACCTTAAATGACCATTCCAAATATCTGCTAGCTTCACTGTGGAACACAGTATGGTATTTTACGTAGAGAACAACTGTGGCTGTCATAATTCTGTTTATGGTTCTCTCTCATCGACTGAAATTTGAATTTCATTGTTAAACATGGGTATAATTAAAATGGAAATTACTTCAAGCTTTGTTTGCATATTTCACATCATCTTCCCCTTCAACTTCATTTTGCTAAAATGACATTTTTGTTTCCTTTGTAGAATAATACCAGATGTTTCTGATCTAAAGATAAAACGAGACAAGATTTCAAGGCAAGATGTGAGCTTCATGAAAAAGGTAATAGATGAAAGTTACATTTTCTGTGTAAAAAAGATAAAATAGCTGAACCAGTTGCTTTGCTTTTCTACAAACATGCCTTTGCAGCAAGTTGCAAAGGTAAGTATTAAGTGATTTTTAATTCAAATTACGGTGACTTCAGGGTTGAGGTACTCTTGATACTTGAGAGGTGGTTCCTTGGAATAAAATTTTACTTCTGTTTTCAGTGAAAATCCTCACATGCATGAAATTAGAACAGTTTATAGCTAAGCCATGATTCTGAAAAATGCACCTCCTTACAAGATTGTTTTTATACAACTTCTAAAGTGTAGTTCTAAAGAAAAACAGATTAATTTTTTTTAGGTGATACTTATGTGGGGTGAAATTGCTTCTTTACAATAAATATTTTAATTGTGGGGAAAGCACATATAGTTGGTCATGTGCTTTGTCATTCCAGACTATATTTTATCTGTGTAGGTATGTTTGTAAACAAAAAACCTGCTGAAGTCAGCTCAAGCAGGCTTTAGAACATACATCACTGTTAGCTGCCTGAGAAAATATATTCACTTCTCACAGCTATCTCATCCTGGTTTTTGTTTCCTATTAGCTGTGCAATAAAAACGTATGTCTTCAGAGTGCTGACTTAATTTGATAATTAATTATAAAAATCAGAAGAACTGCAGTCGAGCTTGTCCAGAGGCAAAAATGCTGCATATATTATAATATGCAAAATACAGTTATGTGGATTTCAAGTAGCATTTCAAGATAAATGTTCGTACTAAATTAGTATAGTTAATATTCCATGTGATATATTTACACCTGTTTTGATTAATACTGGAATAATGCAAATATAAAGAATACTCTCAATATTGGCAATTATTAGTAATATGTACTAATGTGACAAAATTAAGTTATGTAAGAGGGAATTAAATTTTAATTCATGAAGTCAGTGTCTTTGATTTAAAACAGTTTGGTTAAATTGTATTTACTGAGATTGCTAGATGAAAACGTTAATTGTCAAAACTAGTCTAGAGGAGGACCACATTGATGATCAGAGGGATGGAGCACCCCTCCTGTGAAGACAGGCTGAGAGAGTTGGGCTTGTTCAGCCTGGAGAAGAGAAGGCTCTGGGAGAACCTTCTCGCAGCCTTCCTGTACCTGAAAGGTGTCTATAAGAAAGCTGGGGAAGAACTGTTCACAAGGACATGTAGCATTAAAGTCAAAAAGGGGAGATTTGGATGTTAGGAAAGAATTATTTGCTATGAGGGTGGTGGATCACTGGAACAGGTTACCCAGAGAGGTTGTGGAAGCCCCATCAAAAACTTTGATGCCTTCACAAGGATAACCTTTAGCCCCTCTATTTCTTGAACATTCTTGAGAATGTTTGAAGGTCTACTTTTTATTTTCTCAGTTCCATAAACGGACATCTCTTTCTGAATATTTCAATAGGAGATGCATGCCAGTGTCTGATAGACCGTGCAGTATTTGTGTGTAATTCTCTATCGTCTTCCTTATCCATATGTTTCTACATTAAATAGCACAGTGCCGTATTCATAAAGAAGCTGCTGTTGCAGCAGTAAACTGATGGTAGTCTTGATTAACCATGTCCTTGTTTCTGTGTATGCATGTGTATAAATGTATCTAATGCTTTTTAATTTTTTTAATTGTCTATCTAAAATCACATAAAATTGAAGCTGCCCCTGCTTTGAGGAGGGAGCTGGACTGGAGGATATTAAAATGTCCTTTCTAACCAAAAATACTCTTGAGATTTTCATACTGATTTTCTCTTTATTTGTCTCTCATAGCATGGTCAGCAGTTGTACAGACACATCTACTTAGGCTGTAAAGAAGAAGACAATGTCCAAAAAAACTTCGAATTGCTGTTTACATCTCTAGCTCTTACCACAATTGAACTAGCCAATGAAGAAGTGGTTATTGACCTTATTCGATTATCTATTGCCTTGCAGGTATGAGTCTGAATCAGTGTTGGGTTCAGTGGTTCACAGGTTATATTTGTAATTGGAGATGGAATTGTTTGCTTATTTATCTTCAAATTGGAAAAATCACATTATTCAGTCCTAATTTGATTGGTCTGTTAAAGAAGTGCACTTTATACATAACACTTACCAGAGGGAATCTTCAACTAATCAGATTTTTTGCAAACTTCTGCAGCATGTTTTCTTCAGGAAATATAGCAGAGGTGGAAATTTTTCAAAGCATTCCTTGGAGTCACTGATTAGCAGATCAAGGTATTCTTACAGCCTGTGATCTTGTGTCAGTGTTCTGCACAAAATAGATGGACTGTCCTCATTTTGGAAGAAAGCTGATGGTTAATTGATTGGTTGGAAATATTTGTTAAAGCAGGCTGTCTAGTCTTACCTTAGAGCAAAAGTCTTACCAGTGTGTTGACCAGCTTTATTCTGTAACATGTCCTTTACATGTTCAAACGTTATTTTATACTTGCATACAGTCCTCATTGGAAACTTTAACTTAGTGTATCTGTGTTGAAATTCAAGCATTCAAAAACTTAGTGCAAGCATGTGCCATAGAAGTTTGATGCAATTCTATCCTATATTCCTAGTTCATTCTGTCATTAACCTTATTCCCTAATTTGCTCCTGCATTATGAAACATCTGAAATGCAGAGTGCATCCTTTTTAAAAAAAAAAACAACGAATTGTCCCTGAACCAAATCCTTACTTGATGAAAATACCATTATGTGTATTACTAGAACAGAAATAATACAATCTAAACATAGAAATGCTAGTAAGCATTAAATATTTCCCTTTATGGTTCTTATCTGTGACTTATAAGAGTGATTTATTATTAAACTGTTTCTAACTTTTCTGGAAATAAATTATGATTAGCAGGTGAAAAGGACAAGAGACAGCCAGTCATTAACCTGTACATGTTTTCTGAGAAACAGAAATTTGAATTGAATAGACCTATTTCTCTTCGTGGGTGTGTAAACCTTCAAGTTAACTTCAGATCCTAATTCAGGAGTGAACTGAAATACTAGGATTTTAAGTTGTTTTATGTCAGCTAATGTTGTTACTTATAATATTTATATCCATATACTCATAACAGCCTGCTAGTCTTGGAGAGTATAATGCTGTCCCTCATATTTCAGGATATTGCCATCATCAATGAGGATAATCTGCCAATGTTTAATCGTTGCGGTGTCATGGCATTGGTTGCAGCCTATCTCAACTTTCTGAGTCAGATGATTGCAGTTCCTGCTTTTTGTCAGCATGTCAGCAAGGTAACACAGAATAAAGTAGTTTAAGGCTTTTAGAACAGCATGTATTCTACTGTAAAATGGTTAAATAACTTCTGTTAAGTAGCTGTTTGTGGCATTGATCTCCTGTATTTGTGTCCACCAACACTGCTCTTTGATCTCTGAGACTTGTTGACTTGTAAAGTCAACTCGCTTGCTGACTTGTAAAGTTACTCACAGGATATTTTTCTCTCAAGATCTTGAGAATGAGATCTGTAGTCTATAACATGACTGCCACAATCACTTTCTCCTGTTAAAGGAAGTTCTGAAGGCCTCAGTTGTGCGGGGGTAGATGTTAGTGAAGGATTGGTAATTGCTACAGTAGGACCTCTTTAAAGCAATTTAGTCATTGGAGAAAATAACTATGGAACTATTTCATTTGTACTGTTTGGCTTGGGTTTTTTCAGGTTATTGAAACTAGAAGTCTGGAAGCATCTTACTTTCTACCAGAAACAATTTTCAAAGACAAAAGCAAGTAAGTAGATATACGTTGTGAACAGTGAAGTGTGCCTGTTTTACTATTAAAAATCACATGTGATGGAAATATGTTCCATGTGTGAAAAACAATTTAGAGGTTTAATAGGCTACAGCATAGGCAGAAGAAAACTATGCATTAAAAGCACATATATGAAAAAAACCCAGTTTTCCTGAGTTTTTTTTCCTGTAGTCAGAGGCACATTTGCACAGCATGATATTTGCTGTATGTGCTAACACAGCAAAGTGCATTTTACTGAGTCACAGAATGGTTGAGGTTGGAAGGGACCTCTGGAGATTATCTGGTCCAACTTCCCAGCTCAAGCTGGGTGACCTAGAGCAGGCTGTCCAGGACCATATCTAGAAGATGGCTGCAGAATATCTCCAATTTTGGAGACTCCACAATCTTTCTGAGTGACCTGTGCTAGTGCTTGGTCATCTGCACAGTAAAAAAGTGTTTTCAAGTGTTCAGAGGGAACCTCACATGTTTCAGTTTATGCCCATTGCCTCTGGTCCTGTTGCTAGGCACCATGAAAAAGAACCAACCTCTGTTATTATCTAGGGAAGAACTGTCCATAAGGGCATGTAGCAGTAGGGCGAGGGGTAATGGTTTTAAACTCAAAAAGGGAAGATTTAAGTTGGATATTAGGAAAAAATTCTTCACTATGAGGGTGGTGGATCACTGGAACAGGTTGCCCAGAAATGTAGTGGAGGTCCCATCCCTGGAGATGTTCAAGGTCAGGCTTGATGGGGCTCGGAGCTACCTGATCTAGTGAAGGTGTCCCTGCTTACTGCAGGGGGTTGGACTACATGACCTCTAAAGGTCCCTTCCAACCTTACATATTCTATGATTATCTTTACTGTTTCCCTCCCTTAATGTAGCTGCACACAGCAGTGATAAGATTCATTTTCTTTTCTCCATGTTGAACTCTCCCAGTTCTCTGTCTTCACTGGAGAGATGCTCCAGTCCCTTAAAATGGTCCTTTGTTAGTCTCTCTACAGCGTGTCCATGTCTCTCCTGTCCTAGGGAGCCCAGCGTTTGACACAGTACTCTGGGTGTGGCTTTACCAGTGCTGAGTGGAGGGTTAAGATCACCCTCCTCAACCTGCTGGCAGTGCTTTTCCTAAGGCAGCCCAGGAAACCCTAACCCCCAAGGGCGCATTGCTGGCAAATGGCAAATACTGCTACTCTGCAGTTTTTCCTATTTAACAGACACCATGATCTCTCAATATATAGAAGAATAGGCAAGGAGCATATTTCAGGTGATACTTCTTGGTTAAGGTAGCTAAAAATATTGCAGAGACATTCAATTGACTCATTTTAGGGTGTATATTCATTGTTAAAATATGGAACAGGTTTTATTTCCATCAGATCATTACCATTGACCCTTTTTGGTTGCTTGCAGGCATTAAAACAAAATGTTTTACTTACTGAACAAGTCTCTGTATATTTTGACAGTCTTCCAAAATCCTTGGAGAAACATGAAAAAAACTTATTTTTCCTGACAAACAAGATTGCAGAATCATTAGGAGGCAGTGGATACAGCGTGGAAAGATTGTCGGTTCCATACGTACCCCAGGTAACAGGTAAGTGGCGATCGGTGGCAAAACTGCCAAGTACCAGTTATTAAGAATGCTTTTTTGATGTGCTTTGGGCCAATGAAATGTGACTACTTGGCAATAAAACTTAACCATAATTTAATGTTAATTTCTCAAGTTTTTTTTCTCATTAGCTATTATATTATTGCTAAAGAAGTTTCAAATTCATGTCCTTTTAAGTTATATTTTTTTCCTTGAAATTCAGGAGAGGAGCCAGAAAGTTGTTGAACTCAGTTCAACTCTTTTTAATGAAGTCTTTGCTTTTGAAAGAATGCCTAAGATCAGTAGCAGTGATTATTAATGTTTTTCTGTCTGAATTTGAATTAGCAGGTGAGGAAGGATTACACAAGGCAGCATGCTTTATCCTTTTTATGTAAACACTGGATGGAACTTAGCCCATCTACCCTTATGGTGACTTGAGTTATTAACTTTAGTCAAATTCTCAGTGAGCAGATGTTAATTTAGTCAAGAATGTTGGGTTTTTTTTTTTTAGTCCTTTAGGTACATGTTCTAGCTTAGTGTCAGGTAATGCAATCAAAATAAAGTATGCCTGAGGAAGGTTTATGAGTGTTTGTGCTACACAGAATGCATGAATCCTGTGTAAATGACTAGCTTAGTGTGTGATGCTGTGTGTTTTCTGCTCAACAGCCAGTTGAGCAACTTACTGGGGAAAAGTTTGTGCCCCTCTGTTTTACTAATGGTGTGTGTTTTGTGGCTGTATGTAACTGGTTATAATTGCAATGGACTATGGGACATCCCAGTCTGAAGCATGACCTTTCTGAGAAATAAAAGCTCCTAGCATGAAAATAACGATTCCTGTGGTTTGTAGCTCACACATCAGAAGAAACATAGTACATATAAACAGTGAATGCCAGATTTGTTGTGCTTGCAGTATGACTCAGATATATTCCTGCTACTCTTGAATAAACTTCTTTGGATAACCGCTATGGGAGGGGATGAGTTCTCCAGAGCAGCAGATATAGTTCTGTCCCATGTGCTGCCAGGCAAACTAGTGATTTTATTCTGAGGCACTCAAGCAGCATCTCTGTTTTCTGTTGCTGGCTGTTGTCTTCTGAAAATTAAACTGTTGCTGTGACCGTCAGGTAATTTGTTCTGGCATCCAAAAACCCTCTTAACATTATACTTTAGTGGTGGCAGAAGGTAGCAAGTGAAGAAATGGTACTTTTACAGTATTTACCATCTTTGAATGAATGAGAATGGAATGAGAAAGATAGGCTGCTTGGAAATTTATGGTAAGCCTCTTGTAGAAAATGAGTTGTATTTATACCCAAATTACCTTGCTAGGGTTTTCTTGGGTACTTCCATAGAAATGCATTCCTACACAGGAAGATACATAAGTTCTGACAAGGTTAAGCAATTTTAGCTCCAATGTATGATTAACTGCCTCTTCAGGTGATGAGAAACCACCATATTTAATGCTAGAACACAGAGTATGTGAAGCAGTTGAGTGGGTTGGGGCATGTGTTAGTCTTGCAAAGAGCAGTAACCAAAACTGGCTTTGTGTCTTGTCTGTTGTTATATCTGTTTAGGATCATTAATCTCTGATCTTGGGAGATACTGAGCTTCCAAGGCATTCAATTAACTATAGCAGGACCAAAGTGAACATTGTAGAATTTAAAACTTTTAATTTTGACTTAAATGTCAATTATGTCAAATGTCAATTATAAAGCTAGAATAGTGTGTCTCAAAGAATATCAGTTGTAGTAAGAGATGGATCAATTTTTAATACTCCAGTGGTTGAACCCAGAATGTAGTTGGACCCAGAAAACCAGTAAAGATTTTATCCTAATTATTTTTAGTATTTCTGAACATTAATGCTACAATGCTTAACAGTGACTTACAGGCATAAAATCATCACCCTTTCTCTGTTTCAGTTTTTGATACTTTTCTGTTGGAAAGTCATTCATATTTGCAAATTTTTCTACCTTCTTTTATTAAATGTCTGGGGTAGGAGGGAAGTTGATAATTTAAATGTACATTTAATCATTTTTTGTCTATACCTTTTCTTAAATTTAACTCTATTTCCATCAGGCAAAAAACCTCATAAATGCAGACACAAGTCAAAAGGTAAACTGAGTAATAGGTCAGCCTGCTCTCCTGTTAGCTGTCGTGTGTGTATAGGATGTGCACAGACAAAGAAACCCCAAACGCTTTTAGAAGGCTTTTAAACTTTAGGCCAGAAATTGTGTTGTACTTAGTGTTTCCTTCCGCTTTGTTTGGTTCATGTCCTCGATGTACCTGTGGCAATGTTAGCTGCTCCAAGGTTTACCTTTTCTTTACTCTTCTTGGGGAATTCTGCAATATGGTATCTTCCTATCTTCTTTTCCCGAGCAGGTAGTAAGCCTGTAGGTAGCATTTTTGTAATAGTACTAATTACCCCTCTGAGTGAATTTACAGCAACTTAGTAGAAAGTCAGAAGCAGCCCAGAGCTATTCAGAACAATGATTTGTCATACTTGGGCTGTTTGCGACCAAGGTAATAAAGTCATTAATGTTGGAAAAGATCTCCAAATCATCTAGTGCAATTGCCCCCCTACCACCCATGTTACTTACTAAACCATGTCCCTAAGTACCTCATCCAACCTTTAGTGGGACACATGGGAGCGTTAGTGGGACATTGGTGGGACAGGTAGACATGCATATGTTCTGTGCACATCCCACCAGTAGTTGGGCTTAGACAATGTTTGCCCGCCAGCTGCCTCCTGCTTCCCAGTCTCCCCAATCATTGTGAGTCCCCAAGGCCCATAGCCCCAGTCCAGATGGTACAGATCCCCCTTGTGCACAGTAATGCACATGTGTGTGCACACATGGGTCTCAGTCAGTCGCTCCAGTATCCATGGTCTTTCTGACAGTTGGCCTGGGCCTCCTGGTCCCTCCATGTCCCTCTCCCTGGGACACACATGCACACCCCCAGCTCCAGGCCACTTGCCTTACCTGCTGGTCCAGCTTGATATTCCCTCATGATCACACACTGTCACTGTGCACCTTTGCTCACGTCAGACATACAGGCCCTTTGACTCCTGGTCTGACTCCAGTCGCTGCACTCAGCACCCCGTGCACGCATCTGTATAAATAAGAGTCCCTCACCCAGGACAAGTAAATGGGGTTTAGTGAGAGGACACGACAGGCTGTACTGGTGAGGCTGAGGACATGGCCAGATGTGCATAGTGATCAGCCACCAGGTTGCATGGAACTGATGCCTTTATCTCCTTATTCCTCTATTTTCCTCGCTTGCTCCTTCTCAAACCATCTCAATCCATTTTTTCCCCACCCTTGGTTCCTCCCTTAAACATCCCGTATCAAGCCTTGTGTAATCCCGAGGTGTTACTCCCCTGCATCCCACAATGTGTCCCATACCCCAGTCACTGATCCCACCTCAGTCAGCAAGGAGACCCGGACAGCTGCTTCCATGGGGTGGGTGCATCTCCATAACCATGGGACCAAGACTCCTGGGACAGTCCTGGCAGGGACTGGGGCAGCAGGTGTTGGGGCTCCATCACTGCTCTCATGCTTCTGGGCTTATTTGTGCAAGCAGAGATGATTGTTATATTACATAAGAGAAAAAGATTAGTTTTCACAGTTTTTCACCCACTTAATATGTTGAAATTAGAGATGAATGGGCCTTTTTTTTAGGCCAGTGTAGTGAGGCATCCCTTGCAAAAATGAACTATCTAAAGTAGTCCCAAAAATGTATCTTCTGGTGTTAGCATCTCAATTATAGAGAGAACAGCAAGATGGCAGCAAAGATGTAGTTTTCTCTTGTGTTGCTCTTGAGGGCTAAAGTGCTTTCCTCAGACTCTATGTATTAGTCTTGTACCAGTGAGCTGTCAGGAATTAAAAATTAAGTAAATCCTTCAAAATGCCACTTCACATGGTCAGGGACTGTGAGAAAACCTGGCAGATATAGCTAGATATCAGGTGGGTTTTGCTGTCTCTTGATCTTAAAATGGCCTCTCTTTTATATGACTTCTGAAAGTTACTTCTTGATTTTTAAAAGCTGAGTGTGTTTTCTCTGCTGGAATGAATTCTGTTTGTTCCTGTTCAGTATTTGCACTACAAAAGCACTTTGCTAGAAGTGGCTTAAACAAAGGTGCGGAAGAACCAGCATAAATTACCTGGGGGGTGGGGGAGTTTGAGAGTCATTCTCCTTATCTTAGTATCAAATGCCTGTAGGCCCTTCTACGTGTACTGTGAGTCATCAAATATTAATGGCCAGGACCCAGTGGCTTGACCTTGACTACAATCTAATATGTGATATGGCGATTAAAGGTTTTCTAAGAGAGAGATAAGTGTCAGGCCACTGAAGTCTCCATTTGTTAGAGGATCCTCGTGATGTGTCTGCAAATTTCTACCAGGGTTTGTGTAATTTGTATAAATCTTATGTTAATATATTAAATTTCAAAAATGAGAAGATTATTGGTGTACTGTCTCAGAAATGCAATTACAAAAGGAAATTCCATCAGCTGATGGATCATTTGATCATAAGCTATAATCTGCTTATGCAGACTCTAGTATCAGCACAGTTGGTCTTATTCTGACAAGTTTTCAGGCCAGCTGGACTTGTTAAAATATTTGTAGAAAGTTAAAAATTAAGAAAATTTTTTACAAGTAGTTTTTTAGGCTTGCTGAATATGGTACTTGTAGCAAAACAACTAAGGAAGGATTGTTGTTCATTTTCATTCAGAAATATTTATTTCTTCTGTCAGTGAGTCATCTTCCAAGGAGGCCTTTTCTGTTTCAGAATACCTTCAAATTTAGGCCTACATATTTCAGTGTCACAACCATTAAAATTAGTTCAGGCTTTTGTAAATCATTCTGCAGCAACAGATCTTGATGTGCTATGTTATTTATTATGCATTGGAATAAGATCTCATCTCCATTTAAAAAATGCTAGTCTTTCAAGGGAAAATTGGCAAGCTCTGGGATTGAGGGGGAAGAAACAATAAAAAGGTTATTTTTCTTCTAATTTAGAGCAGTAACCGATCATTTTTCACAACAATCCAAATGATAAACCAGATGATCTTGCATTAACTAGGTGCAGAGAAACAAATCTGCATCTGATGTGTAGAATTTGATTGCTCATGTTTCAAGTGTTATGCAGAAAGTGAGCTAAGTTGTTTTTATTTTAGATGAGGACAGACTCTCCAGGAGGAAGAGCATTGTGGACACAGTATCTATCCAGGTGGATATTCTGCCTGGCAACAACATGGAGGATAAGGTATGAAAATCACACGATGTTTTAAAGCAACATCTTTGGGGCGGGGGTGAGGAGGGAATGCAGATTACTTTTTCCCAGAAAGGTTAATGTCTGATAGTCCTAGAAATGGTCAATGCTTTTGGACTTTGATATTATTTTTTTTAACATCTATATTTGTAGAAATGTGTTGTCAAAGACACTGATACTGGTCTTGCTATATAAAAAGGTATTATGATTCAGTATTCTAAAATATTTTCTTGGCATTTTGGGGGGATCAAATAAAAATCCTGTATCTGTGTCCCTGCATCATCTGAAGTGTCTGAGACTCTTGTTCATCAGTGTGGAGCTGACAGATACAAGACTAGCATCTGTCAGACCTGTTGTCTTTGAGAGGGGCAGGTTAAGACTAGGCAGGCTCCATATGGTGTTACAGTATCACTTTTCCCCTCACGAAGGGCTTAACTTCAAGACACGGGAGGGGTAAGGCAGCAACAGAAAGTTTTTTATGTAGGGTACAGGAGCTGATGCTAATTATCCCTTAGCAAGATTGCATTATAATTAAAATTACCCCACAGCTTCTGACACTTCATTTGAAGTATTTCCTAAAATAAAATTCCACTTCTACTGAATCTTTTTCAAGGCTCTGCTGATTTTTATTACCCAGATTTCTGTTGGCTGCAGTGGGGATCAGCTGTTGAAATTGAGGTGTTTGTACGTGGAAATGAATCGTACCTTCAGCTCCTTGCAACACAAACCGCCTGGGAGCGTGGAACAGAATGTGGGGACACAGTCAAACTGAGTGTTAGTTAAAAATGCAGTATTAAGCTATTGCTAAGGAGCAAGCCTCACTTAAACATTTACTGACAGGAGTTGCTTGTTTTACATCATTATTATTAGTCCTTTCTGCTTGGTGCTGATGATACCTCAGATGATATTCTGTGTTTACATCTTGCTATCTACATAAACTAGATAATGGTTTAGGAGAAAGAAGAGAGAAGTATTTGAAAAATAATCCAGATTAGTTTTCTGAAGAAATTAAATGTTCCTAATAGGAATTGGGGGTGTTTTGCCATTGGGTTTCTTTTTTTAATCTCATGTATGATTGAACATCTCATTTGAAAGTAGAATTAAATGAGAGAAGCTTCCTTTTCAGATTTCGAATCATTATGCCGATGTTCTGTTGAACATTGGTTTTTTTTGAACAGGATATAGCATTTGTAGATGGGCTGTCAGTGTAGGGCAGGCCAGGGTCTTGGATTATAAATTACTGCTTGTGTCTCAAAATCAAGAATTTTATTAATCAGAAACATGTGAAACAAGCTCCTTCTCTTTTAGTTGCTTTACAGTGTTTGTTTACAATGCAAAGGGTAAATAGTATTTCTGTTGACTGCAACTTGGCCTTGATATGTAAATAATGAACATTGGAAAAACTTACATAGAATCACAGAATTACTCAAATTGGAAAAGGCCCATAAGGTTGTTGAGCCCAACTATTAGGCTAACACTGCTAAGCCCACTGATAAACCAGGTCCCTGTGCACCCCATCTACGTGTCTCTTAAATACAGTGATGGTGACTCAACTGCTTCCCTGAATTACAGTAGGATATTAAATTTAGTTCTTCTGCTGGGTAGATGAGTAAATATAATGTAATCCATAACTGTCAGCAGAATTGAACTGAAGAAAAAAAGGAGCATAAGGCTTTATGATTAAGAGGATAAACTGCATGATGGAAGCTTCTCACACACACCCGACTGCACTCTCCCAAACCCCCTCCCCAACCCTCTGCCAGAGTAGGATAATGAGAAATACAACCAGATCTTAAAACACCCCCCACCCCTACCTTCTTCATACACTCAACTTCATTCATGATTTCTCTCCCTTCTTCTCACTCTGTCCCGCAGGGTGGCATGGCAAGGGATGGGGAACAGGGGTTTAGGTCAGTTCCCCATGAGTTGTTTTCCTTCTTAGCTGGGATGGAAGGCATTCCTCACATTATTCCCCTGCTCCAGCATGGAGCCCCGCCCATTAACTTCTCCAACATGTCCTTTCCCACTGGGCTTCCATGACCCCCACCCAGTGTGGGTCACTTCTATGGGGTGCACACCTTCAAACCCAGACTGCTCCAGCCTGGTCCCCGACAGGGTCAGAAGTCACCCCAGCAAACCTGCTCTACCATGAGCCTCTCTCCCCATTGGGCTGCAGGTCCTGTGAGGAGCTTGCTCCAGTGGGGGTCACAGTGTCTTTCATGTGTCTCCACCTGCTCCAGCATGGGTCCTCCATGGTTTACAGGTGGGATCTCTGTTCCATGTCATCTTCCATGGGCTGCAGGGGGACAACCCACTCCACCATGGTCTTCTCCACAGGCTGCAGGGGAATCTCTCCTCTGGAACCTGCAGTGCCTCCCCCACCTTCTTCACTGACCTTGATGTTGCAGTTTCTTACATCTTCTCACTTCCTTCTCTGGTGGCAAAAAGCAGCTACTTGCATTTTTTTTTTCCTCTTAAATGTGATTCCCAGAGGCGCTGTGACCATCGCTGATGGGCTTGGCTTTGGTCAGTGGTGGGTCTGGTCTTGAGCACAGCTGGTGTTTATGCTGTCATGCCTAGGGGAAGCTTCTAGCTGCTTCTTGCAGAAGCCACCCCTGGAGCCCCCTCTCCTCCACCAGAACCTTGCCACGTAAAACATCAACACAGTGGTTTAGCCATAAATACACTGACTGATAAAGAAACTGCAGGTCTCTAGAGAATGAAAACACAAAGATTCACGAGCTGGAGCTCTTCAGAAAAACAAATGTTCATGCATCTTTGGTAATTTTGCAGACCCAAGCAGTTCCTGAATGAAGAACATCTGCAGCTAAATGAAGACATTTTTCTCAGTGCATCAGACATAGCTTGTAAAGAGCTCTTTGTGACATAAGCACCAAATTATTTGGAGCCCATACTGAATATGAAGTTAAGCCTAAAGAAATAATCATTTCCTATTCTAGCCTCCACTACTGCCTCTTATCTTAGTATCACATTGCTGGTAGCTCAGTGAATCTCAGGGAGCAGTTACTATCATTCTTAACTGCTGTGTAAAAACCAGCATTGATGCTTAGCACTGCAACATCCTCCTGACTCAAAGGAGCGTTCTGCCAAAATTCAAGTCCTTTTCCATCGTTGCCACAAAGCATCTTGACCAGATTTTGGAAAGTTCACTTTGATCTCATTTGATAAAAATTTCCTCACTAATTGCAGTGGCTTAAAAATGTTATTCAGAGATCTACCAGCTGTCATGGAAACTCCAGATAAAGCTATTACAGACTTCAAGGCAGAAGAGTTCTGTGACCATCTTGGCCTTCTGTATTTATCATATTCTTTTTTTTTTTTTTTAGTAGCTTGTTATTTGGGAGGTTTAACATGCTTTTTTATTTGTGTTTAGGCTGATAACACTGAAGAAATCACCTTTGAAGCTTTGAAGAAAGCAATTGGTAAGACTTATTATAGCTGTTTATACATCATAGTTTTAGATTACTGTGGAACTACTAGAGATAAAGGCATTGTCAGAATAACATAATTCATTGTTTTCTTTTCAGGTAGTAAATTTATTTTTAAAATTATTTAATTCTACATTTCTGCAACAATACCTTGATATTTTTAGTGAATTAATTTTCTGAGGCTAATGTGACTGAATGAAAAGCATCTGGAAATGCCTGTCATCTATTAAATAAGCCAACCTGTAACTAACTTCAGGTTTTCCATTTCTACTGAGTGATTATTTATAGTGCAGTTTAAATATTTTTTATGTATTAAGATTTTTCAGGTCTTCAGCATATTCAGAAAACAGATGGTAAGGTAGACATTGGGAACTTCAAAACCACTCTGTTTTTTTAAATAATATTTTTCTCACAAGTGACCCAGCTACCAGAAGTCAGAATTACCCAGTTCCCTTATTTCGTATCATTATTGGTAATTACTAATTAATGTTGTCCAGGCCACCAAACTCCTGTCAAAAATACAGATTAGGCATTGATGTTTTAAACATTAGACATTGGCATTCTGAACAGTAATTCTATCAGTTTTCCAAACCTGCCTAATCAGCGAGGTACTTAAATTCATTGGGTGCCGGAAAGTTCACTCAGCCTATGGAAGCTGAACTCGCTTTTCCCAGATTTTAATGGAAGATTCTGCCCACCTGTCTGCATGGTACTGGGAGGGAGGATGCTTTCTTCTTTTCTCTTGAAGCTGAACTTGTGTGCAGTGAGAAATGCAGCCTTGAGTCCAGGCATGGAAAGCAAAAGGAAGCCTGGGTTAAAAATTAAAGGATGTGTTAAGAAAGGGGCAAAACGGGGTTCCTTAAACCAGCTTCCTGAAATTGCGTCTACATTTTGCTTTAGAAGCAATGACGGGTGACAGATGGTTGCATCGCTTCAGTTATACTGCTTCCTTGCTTCTGCAGTGCACATTTGAAGGTTTATGCCCCTTCTACACACCACACAAAGATTTATCTTTTTTATTTATTACTTTAAGATAACAATGGACTTGAAGAACAGGAAAAAGAAAAAAGGCGACTTGTGATTGAAAAGTTCCAGAAAGCACCGTTTGAAGAGATCGCAGCTCAATGTGAAACCAAAGTGAGTTTCTGAAAAGTATTTTACAGCATTGTAGGTATTAATATAAGCAGTAATGGGGATTTAAGTGTGATTATGTCACTGCTGCTGTTATTTCCACAGAAGTTCAGCTCGCTGTCTTCAGCTATTGTCCCCACTATTATCAATGTTGGGAAATTCCGGTTATTTAAATTGTGCTTTTTTGATTGTTCCCAGACCATTTGAAAGGGGATGGAAATCTCATACACTCTTAATCTTCATGTTTTCCTTACTATCTTTGGAATCTAGAGTCGCAGCCTGTTCCTGTTTCATCCTGGGATAACGGGAGCAGTATTTACCCCATTACATATTTTAAATAACTGGATGTATTTCAGATTAGTCACTCTGATCTGCAACAGCAAAATTTGCTATATAATTCTCTGTGCTCCAAGACAGGCTCACTCAATTTCACGAGCCTCTTCAGGGGTCAGAATCCTTGCAGCAGTGAGAAAAGAAAACAAGATAGGGAATGCTGCCTAGATATGCTGTGTGGTGATGTGAAACACTCACAGACTGTGGCCTGACACTTTCCTTTTAGCCCTGTTCCATATAGAGTAGTTCGTAATTCAATGTCTTTTTTTTTTCCTAGGCAAACTTGCTTCACGATAGACTTGCTCAGATACTGGAACTCACCATTCGGTAAGGCTTTATGCAAGAATATGATGAATGAAAGATGAGTTATGAAGCAGTTGTGACTGCTTTTAGGTGGTCATGTCATACATAGAGTATAGAGTTCTTATGCCCATGTAATGGACAGAAAAGTACTGATTTAACTGAATATTGTGGTTCGACTGCAGTAGGCATTTAAGCCTGACACAGCCACTGGCTAAGTCCACCTCAGTGGGATGGGATAGAGAAAGTGAGAAAGCCTAAGCATTGCCTTAAAAACAATTTAATATGTAAAGCTAAAAGCTGCACGTGCAAGCAAAGCAAACCAAGGAATTAATTTCCCACTTCCCATGGGCAGGCAGGTGTTCAGCCATCTCCAGGAAAACAGGGCTCCATCACACACAATAGTTTACCTAGGAAGACAAGCATCATCACTCTGAATATATCCCCCTTCTTCCCTAAAGCTATTATTGCTGAGCATGATGTCATATGGTGTGGAATATCCCTTTGGTCAGCTGGGGTCAGCTCTTCTGGCTGTCTCCTGCCAGTTCCTTGTGCACTCCCAGCCTTGTTGATGGTGGGGTGAAGTGAGGAGCAGAAAAGGCCTTGGCTCCACATAAGCCCTGCTCAGCAGGAACAAAAACATCCCAATGTTACCAACACTGCTTTGGTCACAGATCCATAACATAGCACTGTACCATCTACTATACAGAAATTTAACTCTGTCACATCCAAAACCAGTATACTGAAAAAGAGTAGACTTAATCTAAAACAGTCACTTTGGGGTTTTTTGTTACCAATTTGAAACTTCTAGACATTCCAGAAACCATGCCATAATATACTTATATTCTTTTATTATCTCTGTGTATATCAGTATATCAAATAAAGCTGCTGTTTTCCAGTAATTGAGAAAGTAATTGGAAAATGAACACCCAAAATAGTACATGATGTGATTAACGTCGTGCATATCCATGCGGTAGGAATAGTATTTGCTAGAGCTAGAACATGGTTTTGTAGTTCTGTAATAGAAGTGAAGTGGATTTAGACCAGAGTGCAGAAAAACAAGCCAAACCAAAAAAACCAACTTGATGATTACATTAGAATTTCAGGAATGGGGTAAAATACTGGTTGTGAGGGGGAAGGGTAGTTTATTTTTCTTTCTCATCTGTTCATATATCAACCTACAAACACAAAAGCAGTCTTATAAAGCTTTATATATTGATTGTTCTTCTTACGCAGTCCTCCACCTAGCCCCTCAGGAACGATGACCATTACTGCTGGACATGCTCATTACCAATCTGTTCCGGTCTATGAGATGAAGTTTCCAGATCTTTGTGTGTATTAAGTGTCTTCTGAAGTCTGCTGGACATTATTTAGAGTAGAGTACAATAGAAAAAACAAGATGAGTTTTCAAATTTTATTGTTTGTCTAAACTATAAAATAATGATGGACATGAGCCAAATGCAGATTACTCTAGCCAAACTCATGAAGACTGTCCTCAGTTGTTTTATGCTGTAATATACTTGAAGTTAGGTTTTTTCATATATCATGTTTCTTCATTTCCATTTTTGAGTATGTGTAGAAATCAGGTTTAAATCTTGTCTTGCCATACAGATCTTTCAGTTACACTAGGAATTTGTATTTCTGTAAGTTCCATTAATTTGAGTCATTGTAACTGAAGAACCTGTTAAAGCTGGCTTTTTTCTTTTATATTTCATCTTCCCCCTTTCCACCTCAATTATATATTTCAATAGAATGCTTTTGTCTTGCTTGATCTTAATAATAACCAGAGGAGCACTACCTTTGCCCTCCCTCATGCTGTTGTAGCTAGTAGCCAACTTGTTGGTTTCAGAATATATGGAAAAAAAACATACCTTACATGTGTTCAAGTATAGTAAATGAATTAATGGACACTTGTCAAGTATTTTTTGATGCATCACATAACATGCTCTTTTAGATATATATACCCACTATATGTCCTGTCTTTCTTGCTAAAAGTTAACTATGTTGTATATAGAGAGGAGAGATCTCTCTTCAAGCACGGAACTGTGCAATATTTTTCATGTCTTAAGGGTATATGGTTTACAGACTGTACTTTTGAAAATGCAGTAGGATTTTACTGTCTGCTTTAGTATAAATACATGAGATATATATTTAGTATAGCAGAAAATAAACTGAGGGCATTTTAAATCTCAAATACAGAAATTAAAAATATATTCTATGAAGTATTTCTCTGTAGTTTATTACGGCTTTTTAATGGTATTTTAGAAGTTGAAAGAAAACTGAATTAAACCATTTAAAGACCAAGAATTTATTACGTACGTTTTCAAGCAAAAGCATTTTTAGAGATGCATCTCTGTGTTCATTTTTGTTTCATTTCTCAAACCTTTCTAGAAATAAGAAAAATGTGGTAACTTTCATAGGTTTATGTATCTGAGTATACTGTTCAAATGTAAATAAAGCAAAACGGATACGGTAAATCACTCAGCTGTTGATGATAATTGTCAGCGCTGTCTTTATGACTCACCAAATTCTGCAGGCAAAAAGAGAAAACGGCTTTCGTTGATGCCATGAATAGTAAGTTTGAAGTCCCTTAATCTATCTGAATCTGACTGAAGCAGCATAAACATGAATGAATGTTCTCAAATATCTAATGTAAGACATTAACTTAACTTGCCAGCAGTTTGAAAGGTGATCAAGCCATGCACAAAGTGGTCTAACTTCTGTTAGGTCTGCTTTGAGCAGAAGCTTGGTTTACGTGACCTTCAGAAGACCCAACCTAAATTAATCTATGACTGCATAATTGTAAGATCTGGATGGTTCTCAGGCCACTTATTTGCTGACTCTCTTGAGCATTTGCAAACCTGCTGTAAAACAGATTAAATTTTTTGTAGACCAGCACTCCCCTGGACTACTTTTAAAAGCCTCATGTGATAAAACATCAGAAATATCAGCTACTTAAACCTATGAGACAACATGCTGAGACTTTCAGAAAGCATTCAAAGAACTCAAAAGGTAATTGAGACCTTCTTTTCAGTTTAACAGTGCAATCACAGCTGTTAGTGGATGACGAAACAGCCCCTTATCTACAGCATTCCGTTGTGATTTTTACTGCTGCAGCGTATCAGCCTGATCAGACCACAGCCTACACATAAAATAGGACTCGTTGACACTCTAGTTTTTAGTTTTCACTTGGTTTGGGTTTGGGGTTTTTCTTTCCTTTTTTTAAGGTAAGACATAATAGTGTTCTGGCGTTTTAAAATAGTAAATCTAACATAGGGATACAATGTAAACCCACTTACCCACTGTCATTTTTTAAGAACAACACTGTGCATTTTTGTACAAAAAGGAAAATAAGGAGTCTAAGAAACAAATAATGTACTTCTGTTTGCACTCCTGCAGTATGGGGACTGTGCTGTAAATACAGGATTGTTTCTGTGATTGAATTACATTGCATGGATGCTGCATGTGGAAATAACTAGATTCGGCATTTCATTTTCTGTTCTGTTTATGAAGTATTTTTTTATGCTAATGATTTGAACGTTTTCAGTGTTCAAACTAGTTTTGTTTGGGGAAATGCAGGTGTTGTGCAGGTATTGTGCAGGGAATGAAGAGCTTGTAACACTGTGTTCACATGATATTTAATCTCTTCCTTTGTGGAAATTCAGGGAGTCTGTAAGTTGATAATTGGTTCATTCTGGCCTTTCTAGAGAGCTGGGAGATGGGAGTGACTGTGAAATGTATTGTTTTGGTAGTTATTGTATTATGTAGCTAATGAGTGAAACCAAATGAATTAAGAATGCTGTTGTACAGTATAAAGCTGCTTTGTTTCACTTATTTATGTTCTTGAGCCCTGTTGCAGAATTTAAAAGCTCCATATACGTACTGGCCTGGCATTATCTGCAACGCGTTGAGCACTACCACAATGTTTATAAATTGGTATCCAGCTGTTTAAATGTATTCCAGCTTTTGCTTTGGGTTTTCTTCCCCATTGGGTCACTTTGAGAAATTACAGCTTTTGGTAGTGGGTCACTTTAAAGTAAACTAAATCCTTGTTACTTTTAAAAGATAGAAATAGCCTGTTGTCCAAGATCAGAGTAGGGCTAATTCATATGTTGTTCTGATGGTCACATGTTCTGTACTGTGCATAATGAACTGGTTTCAATAAATGTAAGAACACACTGTGCAATCTATATTTAAGCAATAAAATAAACCAAAATTTAAAATTAATATTTTCTGAGGTGTCAGTTGTTTTTTATTGCTCACAATCAAAAATCAGTGACATAACTTGGGGGCATTTTAAATAGACTTAATTTTAAAACTTTAAAAAAAAGTTACAGCATTGCACCATTATTAATCTGCTACTATTATTTATGATTAAACCATTGCAGTTACCAAGACCACAGAATGTTGAGAGTGCAGCAGTAGAAAAATAATTTCCCAAGAGGAGACAAGCTTCAGGGGGATAAATAAGCTATGCTTTTCAGGTGTGCTCCCCTGGGTAAGGAACTTACTGATTTGTAGTATCAGTTCCAAGGAATAACATTGTCAGTTTGTGTGAAGATCTGCATTCAGCCACCCACAGATAGCTTCTATCAAACTGTGATGCCATCTAATGGGGCTGTTTGTTACTCTTTCTTTGCTAGCAGTCATCTATTTAGATGGTTTTCGTGGTACACCCTGAGAGCAATGGGAAGAACAATCCTTTTTATCTATTTTGAGAAAGTTGGGACCTTTTCTAGTTTGCATGATATGTCTTAATATACAGAGGATTGTATTGTTGTCTTTTTTTCACTGTACTCCTCTGTTCTTAAGCTTTGCAGAAATTAAAACTTGGTTTGTGTTTAGGGTATTTTAGAAGGTAGGCATCTTCTTTCCATAATCTATGACTTGTGGATCTCAGATAAGTGGTCATCAACTTTCCATTGTTGCTTAAGTTGGTCTGAGAGGGTTTTGATGATGGATACCTCAAAACAATCCAGGGAGAAAACAATAGTCACACTTGGGAGATTATTTTAAATCATCTCTGAAGAGAAGGTGTAAAGCTGAATGAGACCAGACAAGGAGGGACAGATGTGACAGCCACCGCAGTTGTAAGACAAAGAGAAGGTGGCCTGTTGAGAGCTACTTTTTGCATTTTGGGGGAGTGTGAGGCTAGAGACTTTTGCTTCCTCACTGTGTTCTTCATTCCCTGCTCCCTGTTCTAATGATCCTGTGATCACAATGACGAGGACAACTGAATGGTGCTGGTTTTCAGAGGTCATGTCTCCTAAATGACATGAAGGTCTTTATGAAATCATGTTCCAAATTTTTTTAATGTTTATCATCTTACAGTCAAAGAATAAGTGCTTAAAAAGTTATAATAAGTGTATCAGGATCTAACAAAGGAAGCAAACTTTTTAGATTCATCATTAATAGATTAGTTGTTCATTTTGAGTAAACAAGTATGTTTTGGCCAGCTATGCCCCAAATCTTTGTAAAATACTCTGGAAAGCTACAGTGAAAAAGAGACAAAGAAAAAACAAAAATGCCTTATCTTCTGCTTAGCTGCTTTTTTTTTTTTAATATAGTTATTTTAGCACTGATCTCTAAATACAGCTAATCATAGCCAGATTATTTGTCTTCCCCTTATCACCACAATTCATATGGTAGTAATTCCAGAGCAACTTTGGGGTTAGATTCTTTCTGAAATAAGAGATAATTTAAAAAGCCTGATGGAAGCCTGAATAACAGCTTATTTATATTGTAATTTCTCCCTTACTTGATCGATCCAAATGTTTATCTCTGCAATCAGAAAATTCAGCGTATCTCTGAATAAATGCATATTTTATTTGCATATGCCATGAATGTAACTCTAGTTTTTAATAATTAGCAGAAAGGGATTTTTTCTATTTCAATCTTAAGCATGTATTTGAAATGCAGGCTTCAGAGCGGCAGCACTGCTATCATCCACCAGAAAAATGAGCTTGTGTTATTATTAAGCAGTGAAGCACTTAATTCACTTGTTTTAAAGGCCAGTTTTTCCTATTTAAGTTAATTAGTTGCCTGACCTTTTCATTAGCATTTGTATTTATAAATGCTATGAAATATAAAATAGTTTGTCATTGCTGTGATAAAAGGCTGATAAAAGTTCCAGTTCTGAAAGAGGTAAACATACCGATCTTCTCTCAGCACTGGGCAAAAATGGGCATTTTTGAAGTTTGTGGCGTTTTGGTGAAGTAGTGAAATACCCTCTTTCCGTACAGCGTGGGGTGTGTGCAAGGGAGTAATTAAATTCCTGTGTGCAGATGAAATATCTCACATCTCTCAGCTCTCCTCTCTGCCTTCTCTTAAAGTCTTTGTGTTAGGTTTGACATCAGGAAGAAGTACTTTACTGAGAAGGTGGCTGGGCACTGGAACAGGCTCCCCAGGTCACAGCACTGAGTTTGACTGAGTTCAAGAAGCATCTGGATGATGCACTCAGTCCCATGGTCTGACTTGGCTGGCCCTGTGTGGAACCAGGAGTTGGACTCTTATCCCCATGGGTCCCTTCCAACTCAGTATATTCCATGATTCCATGTTCTCCTGCTGTCCTTACTAGTGCTAATGGTGTTAGCTGCTACAGGCATAGGATGCATGTGACTGAAGAGTCTGTTTTCCATTTGGGTTTAGGTTTGTGTTTTTTTGCTTGAGGCAAGGAATGTGGATTTTTACTGTCATGACCTGACTGACCAGCAGAAACTCTGCAGCCTCAAAATTGCAATTAGGTAAGAGAAGAAGGAATCAATTCCCACACAGTTACTGTAGCTTTTCTGCTGGGTGTTTTGCGCAGAGCTCAGTGAAGAAAGAATGTCTACAAAAGGAGTGGGAGTAGTTGCAGGTTGGTTTAATTAAAACCGGGTGTACTTAGCCACCATCAGAAGATCCAGTTTGAGGCAAGTACACAGTTAACAAAAATCACTTTCGTCAGAAGAGATTTTGCACAGAAATCAAATGAAATGATACAGAATGCTGTTGAATAATTATTTAAGGTAATACCAGGCCTACATAGATGGTCCATAGCCCTGACTTCACTACAGTAAGGAGTTACACAGCCTAACCTTTAATAGCTAGTCTACGATTATATCATTGGTGTGCTGGAAAATGTAGGGCAGCGTGTTGAGTGCTAAGGAGGAGGCAGGAACGCAATGCCTGACTGTGAGCATGGCCACGCTGTTTCTCGAGCGCGGGGCGGTGGCTGGTTTATCTGCCGCTTGGTCGCACAGTTCCGGAGTTCCCAACGGGACGGTGTGTCTCTCGCTTCCCTCTTCGTAATACGCTCCGCAGGGCACCTTCCTCCTCGCTGCTCTCCTCAGAGCTGGAAATCGTGGTGCCTGTTTCCGTGCTGACTGGAGGCCTCTGGTAAGGGTCTCTTTGACACGAGACTTTCTCCTCTTGGCACTCCTCCCTGTGTGGGAGCTTAAGGCTTTCGTTGAAGGTTGCAGAAGCCATGCACTCAGCTGCTGCCTTATCACAAGCGCATAGCAGCTTCTCACACATGCTCCAACCAATGCCTTAGAAAAAAGATTCAGAATTAACATTTGAAAGCGGTTGCAATTAGCCAATGTGTAATTTGCCACAGGTAGATGAGCTCTAGAAAATAAACTTTTCAGATCTGTCTCAAATTTCAGTCTCCTGATTCACTTTAATTGTCTAAATATAAACCTGACCCCAACACTCTGAGTGGCTGAAGGTCTGACAGGCTTTAGTTGAATTTGTGATTGTAAAGATGCCAACAACTGAGTTGCATCTCCAGTTACAAATACCTGAATGAAATTTTGTTGGCCTGAGTGGTCACATCATACATGATGGCTTAATCACCTTTATCTGAACTAGGAAAAAAAGCTGGGCTTTACAGTTAAGAATTGTTAGCATTTTGTAAGCCAAGCTTTTCTGTCTCCATACTCAGCTCTAGCAGCTAACAGGTGTGGTGGCATCCAGTCAGTAATGCTGATGCACTGTCACCAGGACGTAAGAAATTTCCTCTAACCCAAACTTACATTTTGGTTGATGGTCAAAACATACAACTTCAGATCTGGCGCTTCTTTCTACATGACATCCAAGTTTCTTAACTTGCTCCGTACAACAGTGATGAGAGAAGCAGCATCTAAAAGAAACAGTAGATCTACGTGAAAAACACTTACTCTCTGTGCATCACAGAGTACTGTGGTTATTGTATCTATTTATTTTCAGTATAGTTAATCTGTATAAATATGAGAAATTTGGCTTTAATGGGCGCACACATTTGGAGGAGCGATCCCCTGTGTGCCCAGTGCTGCAATAAAGAATACCTGCTTAATAGTCACCAAGGCTATTGAGTTTTGATTCTGGCTTTCCAAGGCATCAAAACCAGGAGATTTAGTTTTTGTATCATGGATTATTTTTTTTCCCATAAGGAAACAGAATAATAAAAAACCCAACCAAACTTGTTCTTAGTCTCCTCCTTTACCTGTTCCCCTTCCTAATTCCTTTGGCATAATTTCCTAAAAGTGCTGGCTTTTTTTGCTGGTTTTTGTTTTGCAAAACAAAACCTGTTGCAGCTGTCAACGATTATCTAATCCTCTATGAGAAGTGTCTTCAAGAGCTCAGATATTATTGGCTGAAAATCTGAAAATTACATCATGATAGCCAGAGCCTTGAGTGGCCTTCACATACTCTACTTGATCATCTGTAGGCACTTGTGCAAGTGTAGGAAAATTGTCTGTGCTGTATTCTAAGTTCTATACTTAAACCTGATGTGGCCCAAACTACTATGAGCTTCCACACAGATAGACAATTCTAGTTGTAAATGCAACACTGTTACTTGCGTTTTCTTTACTTTGGTTGAACCCTCCCCATTACTCTAGAATTACTCCTCTTTATCAGTTGTACCGTGTGTACACATTGACTGTGGCAGTCCTCTCTCAAGCTGTGCTTTCTTCTGAAGGACAGTGCAGCACAGATGTGCATTAACTCTTCATAAATTCCTTTCCAAACCATCTCTTAGCCAAGTTTCACAGCAACCCTTATCCTCATCTCTCTTCATATGTTCTTCCTTCCACTCTCTTTACCTCCCATTGCTCTCTTATTTTATTTGAGTTAATAAGTCCTCACCAAAACATTGATGCAATAATAAAAGTGTGTCTTGGTGACATTAAGTATTTAATTTTTTATGGTTTGTTTTTTTTTCCAGAAGGCAGCCTGACTACAGATACGTAGCTACATGAGGCCCAACAATAGCTATACTGATATTCCTTGGTCCACAGGCACCCTGATAATATCCACGTTAATGGCAGATGGTGGGAGAACCCACACCTGTCCAGTGCATCCATAGGATAGCCTCTTCCTTCCTGGCCGCAGTAGCAACCGTAAGACTCAAATTCCTCTGGGCATCGCTCAGTTAAACAGAACAGCATTTCTCCTAGCTGGGCCAGCTCCCTCTTCACTCTTCCATTTCCTCTCTCTTGCAGGAAGGTTAATCTCTCACATACTGTAAAGCAGAAAAGGTTATTTGTTAACCTCTCTTGTGTGCAATCGAAGAACTTTCAGAGCTATCAAGAATTTTTAAAGGCACCATTCTATTATTTCTAAATTATTGCTCTATTCCATGAACTATGGCACTTAGAATGCTACTGAGCAAGACAACACAAGTGCTGGAGGGGAGAGAGTGGGATATTTAAAAGGGAGAGAGATCCCTTTAAAGATATAAATTACAAGTCAAATTGCATTGCTATAGGAGTGCTTTGCAGTCATTTGTGTTCCTTTAAAGCAGCTTTTTTTCTTTTTCTTCATACCTGGGTGAGTATTCAGTAACTTCTGTTTTGAAAATTAAGAACATGGAGTCCTAACCTCTCATGTTTGCGTGCTGATGGCTGGGCAATGACTGTGTCGTGCTGGAGGGAAGAATAACTTCTTTCTTTGTATTTGAAATACCTTCCACCTCGCATTAAAAATGTGCTGGGACTGAGATGTGCATGATTCCTTCATGGTGTGCTTGCAAATATTGTCTGATAAAGTTTAGCTACTGTCTCAGAGCAATCAGTAGCAGCTTTGCTTTCCCAAAGGAAAAAGTTTGGATTTTTACTTCAAAGATAATTGTTTCCTGATCTTACAAACAGGGAGAACCACCATGGATTGTTACATTCCTGCTTTTTCACTGCAATTCAATTGGAGCTATGATGCCTCTATCCCAAATGCAGGGCCCATCTGTCCTAATGGTTACCATGCTGCTGAGGTCTTGGCATCTCTGTGTCCCAGCTCTGATGCCTCTGTGGCTTCATTGATACTGAGGGTTTGAGGGAACCCTGTGTTCCATGTCAGGAAAAACACTGTCAAGGAGGCAGCCTTTGGGACTTAGCCAGAGAAAGGATTTGAAATGGCTGGTGCTTGGATAGGGTGGACTACTGTTCCCTGTGCATCCTTCTTGCTCCTGTGACTAATTCCATCTTCTCTTCTGCAGATCTAGACTGACTCTCCCTGCTTTTTCCAGGGATAATAGGAAATTCTTCCCATGTGCCTGCTTGGGTCTTTGCACACTCATGCATGAAGAACAAACCCCAGGTTCGTACACATTCTAAAAACTGTTATATCCTATCAAATTTTGCAGTCTGATGGAAGGCTGGGTTGATTCTCCATGCCTGCTTTGTTCCAGTTTTGGGATGGCTTCTCTCTATTGGGAAGACTGACAAGATTAATGGGACAGTCCATGAGTGTGGGTTTGCAGCAGTGACAGGTCTGAAATGTCTTGGGATGTCACAGAATAACAATGTTGGACAAGACCTTTATGGTCATCGAGTCCAACCGTTCCTGTCCTATGTCCATATCCCTAAGTACCTCATCTATCCATCTTTTAAACACATCCAGGGATGGTGACTCAACCCCCTCCCTGAGCAGCCTGTTCCACATCCTGAAAACTTTCAGTGAAATTTTTTTTCCTAACATCTAATCTGTCTGTGAGCTCCAGGCAGGACTTGCATCAGATTCAGAAATGGTGAGGAAAAGGCTGACTGGCAAGATTTTGGCAAGAGGTATGAGTGGAGGAATGGGGAAGTTCCTTTTGCTTCTGCTGCTTGTGAAATGAAGTAACACACAGATGTGATTAAATTGCTGCCTACAAACAAAGCAAGAGGAGACACTGAGTTATTTTTATGTCTTGTACTGTATGAAAAATGCACTTATAACCTAATCAGAGATAGTTTTTTTAAGTGTTAATGACAGCACATCTGTGGAAGATGTTCAACTGTTGAAGCATTTGCAGATGACTGCATCTCCTGTTGTCCTTAGAGATACCAATACATTTGTGCTAACCTGACTGGTTTAGAACAACTGTATTCTATTTCATTGGATACAACTGGGAAAAAACCCCACTTCATTTACCTTTTCCTGCAGGCTCATGGTGTCCTGTGTCAGACAGCACTGGTTCCAGAGCTATTCCAGAGAAAGCTGCGCTCTGGCCACCTATTGCAGGGCTCACCTCTAGAGATAACATAGGCATAGATAAGACTGACAAAGGTAAACTGTTCTTTCAGTAATATGCTCAAAACTGTGTATTCTGGACCATAATTGATTGGCTGTCTTCTAACATTTGTTTAAGTCATACTTGGAAGGCTGTTGGTTAATGGTTAGTTAAGGCTTCCTGGTCAGTGTTTGGCAGTGAACTGCCTCCCCAGTGCAGCCAGTTGTGTAATCTAGTCAGATTTAGGGAGAAAATAAATGTTATTCTACCTGTCCATGAAAAATGCTGAATCCATGGATAGCTGGGAACAGGAATAGCAGAGTACTGCAAATTGGAATAGGTGTAAGTCCAAGTTCATTTTTACTTGCCTTTTCCTTTTGTCCTTGCATATGTGCCTGCAGGAATCTTCTCGGTGGGGACTTGCACTGAGTTAATATCTCCCGGGGATGAGGCTGGAGAGGTGGTTATCTCTCCCACTGGGAATACAGCTTCCATAAATCCATCCTCTTCTGAATAAGCAGAAAAAGACAAGACATGAAGCAATAAGCAGCAAGATTTTCATTTTAGATAGCAGGTCAGAGCAATATCCTCGGGCAGAACTTGTGTCAAGTCAGAACTGACCGTCATAGAGAAAACAAATTCAAAATGAAGACTGGAAGAGCAGCACGTACCCAAACTGGACATTTCTTCACATATCTGCCTTTCAGAAAACAAGGTACTGCTTAAACAGGACCAGTAGAACTGCTGATTTATTTATTTACTTATAATTTTATATGCTGCCTGCTAAAATAAAGAGCTGTGGCAGTTGCTGAAAATCATATGGGTTATTGGTTGGTCAGCCATACGGAGAGATAAAGTGCAGGTAAGATGACATATTCTGAGTAAATCACTAAAATAACCCCCTTTCTGTTCACATGTGGATACCAAAGCTGGAAGCAACACCAGCGAAGGTAGAAAATCACTGGTGTGATGCAGAGGGGGCGAGAGAGGGATTTGCTTCATTGTAACCACAAGCAAATATTAAGGAGACAGTAAGTTTAGGATGAACAGAAGCATAGTTTTAAGGAGACTCTTCATCCTAAAAAATAAATTGCTATGTAATTTTAGAATAACTGAAGCTTTATTCTTGACAGGGATTGTTTTGTTTAATCTGGGTATTGCTTAACATATTTTTCTTTCTAACTTTTGCTTTTTGTATATACCTAACTTGTAAATGAAAAGACTCTTATCAAATGGAAATCAAATGGTTTCTTTTTTTCTAAATGTCGATATGGAGAACATGGCATTTCACAAACAAAATACTCTGAAAATACTAGTGAACATGTGTTTTCACATTTTTAAACCCTCTCCTTTTATGTTCCTTGGCTGAACTTCTTAATTGGATGAAGCTCAAGTTCATTAATTTGTTTGTCTGAAGTTCTGCTTTTAGTATGCATTGAAAATAACTTGTCATGGGATAAAAGAATAAATTTTAAAAAGGAAACTATCCCTAAGAACACAAGGAATACTATGAAAGGCTGCAGAAACGGAGCAATGGTAGCACTCTTGTTTTAACAGCTGACAGGGTGGCACATTTTCTGCCACCTTGTTTGACAGCGATGCATTGAAATGAGAGGGATTCCTGTTAAATGTAGAAGATAAAATCGGGGTTTGGGAAATTCTGTGCTTAGCTAAGAGATATTAGAAACAATCTTCCACAAGCCATGCACACCTCAACACAACACACAGGTTTTCTGGTACATTCAAGTTAACAGAGGAGACCAGTTAATGGGATGGGAGATATGGTCCAGACTACCCTCTACTCTCGATATTCAGACACTCTGGTGCATTTCAGACTGCCTAAATGATCCTTTCTACAAAAAAAAAGCCACCAAAAGCTTCAAAGTCTACCAAGGTGCTCCACTTCCAGCTGTAGCTACTGGTGTGGCTCTGCTCAAAGCCAGGACAATTGCAAAGGCTGAAGTAGGTCACAGACTCAGAAAAAATTCTGTGCAATTCTGTTTAATAAAGGAAGAGACAAAATCAAAATGAACCCTTCTGGCTGCACATGCTATGAATCTAATTTAAAGGACCAACCATTATATCAGAAAACCTCATATGAAGAGGTTTTCACAAATACTAGCAGGAGGAGTGCAAATGAGTGGCTCGAGGCAATGGAGAGCGAATACTTCTCAGTGGTTTTATTGTTTGTGTATCTGCTATCTGACCCTGATCTAAATTTGATTCTCCAGCAGCCCCATTGTCATCACGCATGGATTTTTAACTGTGATGCTTTTAGATGAAGTATTGCTGTCAGCCAGAGGTGTTGTGGTTTAACCCCAGCAGGTGATTCAGTGCCCTGCAGCCGCTCCCTCCCACCCTCCCTCTCTTCCTCCCTCCCCCCGCCCCTGGGATGAGGAGGAGAGTCAGAAAAAAAAGAAACTCGTGTGTTAATATAGAGACAGTTAATAGGACAGAAAAGAAAGATGATGTTGATGATTGATGATGCTGATAACAACAACAATAATAATATACTAAACAAGCGACACAGCATAATTACCACCTGCAAACTAATGCTGTTAGTTACTGAGCTTCAGCACCCTCACAGCCAACTCCTTCAGCTTACACACTGAGCATGACATCGTATGATATGTAAGATCCCTTTGGCCAGTTTAGGTCAGCCATCCTAGCTGTGCCCCCTTCCAGCTTTTTGTGTGCCTCCTTACTGGCAAAGCATGGGAAGCTGAAAAGTCCTTGACTTGGCATAAACATTACTCAGCCACACCCAGATCATCAGCGTGTTGTCAATATCATTCTCATCCTAATCCAAAACACAGCACTACACCAGCTGCTAGGAAGAAAATTAACTCTACCCCAGCCAAAACAAGGACAAAAGGGAAAGGAAAGCAGAGAGTCACAGACCTTTTCTCAAGGAGATGGTAGGAGCAGGAGCTGTACCTCTGTGGTCCCTTGTGGTAACTGTACAAAAAGAAGAGACACCATGATAGTGACTTACCTGCTCTATTTCTTCAATGCCTTTGACTTTTACTGAGACCATCGTGAAGCTTAACCAGACATTGCTATTAGCCTTGTTTTGTAAAGAGCTAATTAGGAGAACTGAAGGGGTTTAGTCAGGGATGTGCAAGTCAGCAGAAGAACTAGGGGTATAATCCAGGGGTCAGGACCGATTCATCTGCAAGAGTATAATCAGACTCTTACCTCCAGGTTTGGAAGTCCTCAGGACCATCTCACTGGGCTCAAAAGAAACAACTGTTGAAGACAAAAAATATAAACTCAGAAAAAAAGTAGCCAGCACAGAGACAACAAGCTGCAGAGAAGGGTTTTTTCAGTGAAAAAGGAAGAACCAGGCATTTCACGTACAGAGATTTGCCTATTTTTTCCCTGATTGTTGTAGACAAAGTGACACACATGAAGCAATCTCATTGCTGTGTTTGAACAATGTGCTTTACACTAGCAAAGAAGCAGCATCAGCAGGGCTAGAGCAACAAACAACATTAAATCCATCAGATGGATAAATACACTAAGGAGAATTATGTTCCATATCTCAGTACTGTGCACAGGATGCCACATTCCTCGTGAGCACCCCATGTTCACTCCCATTGAAAGTTGTGTGGATGTGCAACTGCAAGCCCCAAACTTCCCCAACCTCTAATTTATTTATTTACTGATAGACTGGGGTTTTTTTCATTTATCATCACCTACATTTTGATAAATTATATAAATTTTTAATATATATATATATAAAAAAAAATATCTCTGCATCTCTTTGTCTGTTGTTAGGATGGTGGTGATATGAGGAAGAATGTCTTTAGATTTGAACAAGTTTCTGAGCAGCACTTCACTTCTGTGGAACACAGTTCCCACAACTGCCAACGGTGAAGCTCCTATGGGCTTAAATGGAGGGACAGCTAGTTCAATGGGAAAATGTTCTCCAAAAAATTCCTTCAAAGTCTGACTAAATATGTTACCCGTGATGCATTTGCAGCATTCTGAAATTCCTAATACAGATTTTTTTATCCCTTGGCAATATTTTGAACCTGAGGGTGAGTTATGCCTCCTTAGAGAGGACACGTGTTCATTTTGGGGGGAAGTAAAAGGTTGTTACAGACATGCAAATACACGTGCACTGATTCCTTTAGGACTTCTCAGTTTTCTATTGCCAAGCCTCCCAGAAGCAGCTAGAAAAACATGAACCAAAATTGGAGCTGTTGTTAGGTGAAAACAAGAAATATCTGGGACAATCCCTGCCTTGATAATACAGGAGCAGACAGCACTTACACTGGGCATAAAGACTTTCAGATAGGTGGCACTTTAAAAAAAAATACTGAAAAACCTGTGTAAGTCTGAAGCCTTGTTTCTTAAAAAAAGTAAGAAGAAGGAAAAAAAATCTATATGGTTTTGCATTATTCTGGATTCACACTCATAGAATCATAGAATGGTCTGGGTTGGAAGGGTTGCCAACGATCATAGAGTTCCAACCTCCCTGTCACAGGCAGGGCCACCAACCTCCAGGCCTGGATCTAAACAAGGTTGCCCAGGGCCCCATCAGGGCAATGACCTGCTTTGAGAAACACAGAAGAGCACAGAAGGGGTGTTGTCACAGATTGAAACCAGGTTCTTAAGTTCATCAAAAGTGCAATTTTCCACCTCTGCCCGCTCCCACAAAACAACTCCTGAGTTCCTCTGTGTTGGGCACTGCCTTGGTGGCACCTATCCAGTGCACATTGTTTGTGTGCTTGTCTCTCTACACAACAGTATGGCTTTGCTTGTGATGGGGCACATTATGAGGGTGCATCAGCTAAATTGGGCAGTGGGTGGTCTAAGACTGGTCTCCTGTATTTCACCACTGTGTGACTTGGGCCTCACTCACTAGGTGTGACCTCCGAGAGCAACACAGGGCTTTGGATGACTTCTCTCCATGGCCTCCTGTAGTGTAGTGCACACCATGTAGGTAGGAAGCCGATAGTTTGCTCATACTGCACCGATTAGGTTTTGCAACCGTCCATTCCTGAGCATGATAGCTGTTGATAGGAGCAGAAAAAAATTAAAATTGTCAGAAGAACCACTTGGTCTTGTGGTTTAGGCACTCAAAGGAGAGGCACCAGAGTGAGAGGGGTTGCAGTGTGGATCTCTGCATTGCAAATTAATAAAGCACCAATCTGCTGGCTCATTTGCAACAAACCAAACTCAACTTTTCCTCATGCCCTTGCTTGATCTTGTGTAATTAAATGTCTCTCTAAAGACAACAAGTTGGCGGTGGCTGCAGTGGTTGGCACCCTGGCAGCGGGTCCCTGCCAAACAGCTCACCTGCTGCTAACTGTGTTCCCAGGGGAGAAAAAGAAGTCTGTTTTGATGAGAACAGGTTTTGTTGTTGAGTGCTCATTCTTAGCCTTTGGGGAAATTGCTGTAAACACTGGTTGAGCACGTGGCAAGCACAAATTGAAAAATTGCTCTTTGTCATTCAGTCTGGAATTCAGTCACCGAAACACTGCATCTACTTCTATATCAGTCCTTTTAGAAGGGCAGAAAGAAAGTAAAATGCTCATTGCTGGCTTTTATTCTTTTAGGGAGCCAAAAGTAGTGCTTCTTGCACTGAAATTTGCAAACCTTCTTCCATGGATGCAGTCACAGCCTGTGTTTTGTCAGTCCCATGATGAATGAACTCTGCAAAAATAAAAGCATTCTTACTCCGGACAGGCATGTCTTAGGATGCTTAATAGGCAGGGTCATGGCATAACAGAATCACAGAAGAGTTGGGGTTGGAAGGGACCTCTGGAGATCATCTAGTCCAACCCCCTGCCAGAGCAAGATCACCTAGAGCAGGCTGCCTAGGATCAGAGACATCAGAATGAATTTATTTCTAAATATTGCTATTGGTGTTCTTTTTGTACATAAATATGGCAAATAAAATCCTAATTATTGATAATTACAGTAAAGGTGTTAAAATCCTGCTTTATTACTTATTCAGTGCTAAATTGTACTCAGGAACATACAGTATAATTAAAAAAAAAAAAAAAAAAAATCCCTAATCTCTATCATAAAGGGTTTCAACCTAAACAAGAGAAACTGGCTAGCAATCAGAACCACAGAATCACTTTTAAGATCATCGAGTCCAACTGTTCCTGTCCTATGCTAAAACATATAAAACATATATCTATCAGCATTCTTTCAGTTCCCATTTCAGCAGGTACTTAAATACGTAGCCTATACTGAAGGCACAAAGATAAGAATTAAACATTCAAACAGAAAACTTAAATGTTTACATCAAGGCATGTGGTTAGAACCATGTCAAAGCAGGGTCTTCAATATGCATGCAAACAGAAAAGGATCCATCTGAAAATATTTTAAAAGAAAATATTCTCATATTCTAAATGAGAATCAGGATTCTCTACTGAACTCCTTGTTAAAAAAAAGGAGTCACTTGGCTGAAGTTTTCCAGTGTAAAAGCTTGACACAAAAATGGTGCTTTAATTTGAGGCGCTTTTTTCTCTTCTTTTTATATTTTGATGGCCTGCTAAAACCCATCTTTGCTTCTCAGGAAGGAATTCAGAGGTATACTCATGTTATTTTTCTGAGTATAAATTTATCTCAAATCAATATACTCCAAGAGTTACCGACATGAGGATGTGCCCACTGTGTGACATGTTGTCACCTCTCTCTTGCTGGTTGTTTCTGAAAAGGAGAAAGCTTTCTCATAGACTGAAGCATGAGAAGGGGTGTTGTCACTCTTTAAGTCAAATAGTAAAACAAATCAGGACTTTGTTGCATTTATTCCTATTAAAGCAAAGGTTTGGGCAAATATATCCCAATTCCATTCACATTTTTCCCTGTAATAAATAATCTACCAAAATCCTTTTCCTAGAAATTTGTCAGATTGGATTTTTTTTCCCCAGAGCCTGAACTGGACAGGACAACTACACAGAAAGATAATATCTGGGATGAACACTAAATAAAGATGTTTTGTGCAAAGGATTTTTTTTTTTCATTACAAAACATAATCTGGACCCTAAAATTAGCAGATCTATTCAGTGAGCTAGAGTGGAACCTACCTTTACCAACAGCAGTAGAATTAGAATGGTTTTCCCCATAGCACCTAACAATTTTCCTTTAATTTGTCACAAGTGGGAGCTCAGTATGCTGTATGAGAACCACCTGATCCCAGTGAAGGATTACTGGCTTACACAAAACAATTGGCTTTGATGCAAACTTTCCTGGGGCATTTTCTTCTCCCTTGACCTATTCACAAGAGGATGCACACATCCAGAGCGCAGTATGAATGTGTATATCTGTGCTTAGCACTGGGGTGTGTGAATATGAGCTGAAGGACTAGGAAAAACTAGCAGAGCTTTTTCCACGTCTGTCTAAGCTTGGGAGTTCAAAGGTCCTCTCCCTGCCATGCTCTGACTTCAATCCATATGAATTAAGTTTTAAAACCAGCCCTGTTCCCACAGGACAGGTATTCAGTCTTACAAGGCTGTAATTTCAGCTAGAGAGCACAGATCAGTGTATGACAATGGAGATAAATATCCCCTTCATCTTTAGAGAGGATTTTTCCTTCCAAGATAGAAACCAAGGAACAAAGCAGAGTGGGTCTATTTTTGCCTTTCCAGACAGTTTTAGCATGATCTAAGGGGGAATTTGAGCCAGCAATACTTTCAGCCTGGTGTTCCTGCTAGTGACCTCAGTGGGTGACTAATCCACCCAAGTGTCACCCATTCATTTAGGTTGGCAAGAGCCTTACAGGGTTGGCAGGAGCCTTCTGAAAAAGCTTTTCTTCATATCTAACTGGAGTTTCTCTGTTGCAGTGTACCTCTCACCTCTTGTCCTCTCCCCATGCACCTCCAGGAAGAGTCTGGCTCCATCTTCTCTACACACCCCACTAGGTATTGAGGACAACAAAAAAATCTCCCCTGAGCCTCCTCCTCTTTCATCATGTGCTCCATCCCCCTCACCAGCTCAGTAACCTCTCCTGGACTTGCTCCAGAATGGCAATTAGTCCACCTTCTTCTCTCTTGGTATTCACTTGAGTAGCAGCAAATGGAAAGGCCACATGAAACAGAGTAGAGGACAGGCTGCCAGGTTTAGCACAGGAAAGCACCTGGCTTCATTCTCCTTGGGCCAAATTTGATGCCAAAGGAAGAACTGGCAGGAAGAGACAGTGGACCAGATCTTTCTAATTACCTGTAACCAGAGATGTACAGGAGGAGACATCCAGGCCATTCAAGGATGAGTTAATATGTGCGTTCACAAAGCATTCAATGGCGTCTTTGTCGCAGTTGCAGAGTAACTGTTCACAGGGATCCACAGACTCTGGAAATGGAATGAAAATCCAGACAAGGCACTATTGAAATACCTTTTCCCTGTCCTGATTCTTCCTCCCTGTAATGTCAGTGTTATATTCATTAGTGCAAACCAACTTATACTGTGTTGCTTCATGTCACACACCACTGAGTTTCATAGTCCAACATAGTTTGTCTCCAAAACACTGTAAGATGTGGCCTGACATGACTGGTAATAGACTTCTTACCAGTTCATTCTGTGGAGGAGTGAGGACTACAGAGCTTTGCTGTCTCTAGTTTTTCCCATGTAAAATTCAACACAGCTGATACCAAGTTTGACATTTCACAGTCTTCATTAAAATATTCTTCCTCACTTCAAGAAGTCATAGTCCACAAGCCAAGCTTTTCATGTAAGATGTGCTTTGCTCCTTCTGAAGGATATTAAACAGTTCCCCAGGAAATATTATTTTCCCACTTTAAAACCTTCTAACTCTCAGGCTCTGAAAAAAACCCCAAACATTGCCCTTTCAGAGCTGCCACGTTTCATATTTTTGATGGGGACTATTTGTTTTTATTTCTTGGGGTTTTGGTTTTTTTTTAGTTTTAACGTGTTTTCTGATAATTAATTATGGAATAAAAAAAGCATGTTTAAATACACTTGTACCTTTATAGATTGGCCTCAAAGAAGAATAGTTTTGATTTGAAACAAGAAATGGAAATTGGATCAGATTGTTGCTAAAAGAAGATGTAAAGGTACAGGTTAGGGCATTCTGCTCTTCTTTGCTAGTATCCTCAAATCACATTCTAGCATATAGAATTTCTTTTCTGAAAGTCAATACTTGCTGAAAAATTGTATTACAATTAATTAGGCATTAAAGAACCCCACTCCTCACTTGCAAGGAATGTATTCGTTTTGCATGGAGTGACTCCTATAATAATGGCATGGTCTATGCACTTGTTGGCGTTACTGTTGTGCCTGAGGAGTGTATGTGACCCTGGAACAAAAAATTTGATCAGGCCTTGGAGCTTTAGAAGGGAACTGTTTTTCAGGTCTTTCCCCAGCACCAGCCGCATTTCTGATGTGTAAGTGGAGATATCTCAAGCGATGCCCAGTGCTTGTGCAAAGTCAGTGAAACTTCAGCAAGAGGCCACCTGTTAGAGGAGCCCTAGCAAGTTTCTCTTTGTTGGACTTCAATTTTCCTGCTGAGTTGGGTTTTGGCTGCCTCTGTGTATTCCTATCGCCATTCACATCTAAGCAGAACACTTAAGCCCTGAAAAATCTCCACATGCAGGTTACTCCTGTTTAATTTATATATGACTTTTGGTAGGTAGACATGAACGAACTTCTTGGTGATGGTGAGACTCTAACATTACTCTCCTGAGGTAGGTTAATCTTACCACAGGTCAGGTTTTCAGTAGAGCAGCTGATGTCTGTAGAAATCTTTGAAGGATCCCATGTGCACTCCATCTCCATTGCTTCTTCATAACATTTGCGGTGCTGGAAACAGCAGCTTGAAAAAATGAAATAACACAAAATTCACACATTTTAGTTTCAGTTTGAGATCAAACTGCAATGCTTTCAGGTCACTCTTACACAGGAATGCAGGAGATGCCAAAAGAGAAAAAGAGGTCCTCAGTGTAGTCCCTATACAGAAGAAAGGCTGAGTACTGCTTTTCCCTGAGTCAGTCTAGTGGGATAAGTACTGCTGGATGCATAACTCAGTGGTAGGAGCAGGTCCACATGTTGTGGGAGTCCACACTTCCATTTCTGTCCTTCTGCAGTACCTGAGTTCTTACAGCTCAGCTCTAGAAAACTTGATTCCAGCCCTGCCAAAAGCTTTCTCACTACAGGTTTGGGGAACTCCATGGAACCTGGCACTCAGGGAGTGCTACAACATCTGCAACAGCTTGTGAATCCCCATGTCTTGTTGAGACTATGTGAGCATGTGCAGCATTATCCTATGTGTCTTGTACTTTCTCTTTTATGCAACAATCAGAATTACAATGCACCATTGAATATGAATATGATATGCCAACTTAATATGAGCCAGCAGTGTGCTCTTGCAGGTGGCCAAGACAGCCAATGGCATCCTGGCTTGTATCAAAAATAATGTGGCCGTTAAGTCTAGGGAGGTGATTGTGCCCCTGTACTCAGCATTGGTGAGGCTACACCTTGAGTGCTGTGTCCAGTTCTGGACTCCTCACCATAAGAAGGACACTGAGGTCCTCAAGTGAGTCCAGAGAAGGGTAGCTAAGCTGGTGAAGGGGCTGGAGGGCAAATCTTATGAGGAGCAGCTGAGGGAGCTGGGGACGTTTAATCTTGAGAAAAGGAGGCTGAGGGGAGACCTTATCATCACCTACAATTACCTGAAGGGAGGTTGTAGAGAGGTGGGAGATGGTCTCTTCAGCCAAGGGACAGGAGATAGGACAAGGGGAAATGGCACTAAGCTGTGCCAGGGCAGGGTCAGATTAGGTGTTAGGAAAAAGTTCTTCACTGAAAGAGCTGTTGGGATATGGAACAGGCTGCCCAAGGAGGTGGTTGAGTCACCATCCCTGGATGTGTTTAGAAGATGGGTAGATGAGGTACTTAGGGATATGGTTTAGCATAGGACAGGAAAGGTTGGACTCGATGATCTTAAAGGTCTTTCCACTTTCCTTTTCCTAGTCATTCTGTTCTGTGATTTAGCTGTGGGAAAGGGCCACAGAATATTTTCCTTACACTGGAATAAAGCAGCTTCCTCCTGCCACCCCATAACTAAGGCAGTTAGAAATACCGTGTTTTCCTACAGCCCTGTTGTCATTGAAAGCCCAAGTGCCTGCACCACCACCTCAGCTGCGAATAGCAGTGAAAAGGCGACTCAAACAAGAAGCTCTTCATCAGTCCTCTCTTCTCTAGACCTGCTCTTGAACAGGCAAGCCAGCTATTTCTATATTATAGCAATGTCTGAATGCTGTATTATATACTACTATATTATATAGCTACTTTTATATTATGGCAACACCCGTGTGACATAAATGAAACACTGATAAAACAGTCATCATTCACCTTATATAACATTTTAACAGGGGCTTGCTGTTAGATTTAAACATCCTCATTTCAGAGGAGTGGATTCAGAACTTGGGTCCATTATTGAATTCCCATCGGTCTTGACCATACCAGATGCGAAGGCAATGTTAAGTCATTAAAAAAGGAGTTAACTTTAATTAAGCATGTGTGATTTTTGTTAAAGATGCAGTGAATGTGCTATTACACATCACCCAGAGCCCCACACATGGGCTGAACTCACCAGTGGACAGAAGTACTCCTGCACTGAGCACTGCAGGCATTGAACACCTGACCCTTGTAGGCTCCCTTCTAGGCTACACATTCTCAATCCTTATAGTTAGGAAGCATTTAATTTTTAATTAGTTACTATATTAATAAGTAACTATTACAATATTGAATTTGTCCTCACAGCCAGGGAAGCAGTCCAAGTCCTAACTGAGATCCGACTTAGGACTTGGTGACAGACATCAGAGATGAGGTTCGCTCAGGTTCCCAGCAGCAGATCAGAGCTCACAAAGAGCATTATCCCAGCTGATTGAGTTTCAAAGCCCAGTTTCTTGCACTGGAGCATCTCTGCTGCCTGTTAGTGGTTTTGCTCTCTGCTACAACATGGTCTAGGACACTGCAGGAACGTGTTGGACAAAGGTGAGAGCAAACAGCATTCAGCAGAGGCCCTAATATTTCCTCCACACCCCAGATGCTACTGTGTCTTGTTTCAGAGGTGAGGCTGGAATTTGTAAAGTCCATCAGGAATAGGGTTTTAACCATATAACTGATGAAAGGTCTCAAGACCCACTCCTGTCTCCACCTGAGATCTACTGACGTGTCAGCACCTGAAAGCTCCTCTAACAGCATAATTATTCTAATCATAGAATCATGGAATGACAATACAAGTGCTCTGCAGTTCTTGGCTGTTTAGAGCATGACAGTTGCATCAACACTGAATCCAACAGTTAATTAGAACATTTACTTGCCTTCCTTTAAAGGCTGAATGAACTGGGGCTGTTCAGCCTTGAGAAAAGAAGACTGAGAGGGGATTTTATTAATGTTTATAAACATATGAAGTGTGGGACATGGGGAAATGGCCAGCCTCTTTTTAGTTGTCTGTGGAGACAGAACAAGGGGCAATCAGTAGCTTCAAGTTGGAGTACAGGAATTTCCACACCAATATGTGGAAGAACTTTTTCACAGTGAGGGTGACAGAGCCCTGGGAGAGGCTGCCCAGGGAGGTGGTGGAGTCTCCTTCTCTGAAGATATTCAAGATCCATCTGGACATGTATCTGTGCAATATGAGCTAGGGAGCCTGCTTTGGCAGGTGGGTTGGACTTGATGATCTCTCGAGGTCCTTTCCAACCCCTATGATTCCATGGTTCCCTCTGTGAGCAGTGGATTATAAAACTTGGATTGCCCTCTGCGCATGCTTCTCTTTCCCCCTGGACTGTGGAGATAGACTAAACTCCTAACTTAGATATAACAGTTAGCTCCTTTTGGAAATGGGGCAAGGATGAGACACAAACTTTTTTCAAATACCTGTGCAATATTTCCTAGGGAGCCTGCTTTGGCAGGGGGCTTGGACCCAATGATCTCTTGAGGTCCCTTCCAACCCCTATGATTCTGTGATTCTGTGAAATGCCCTAAAAACCTTCAGCAAGATGTTCAGCCTATTTTTTTTTATGGAACCAAAATCCAGTGACAAAATCCAACATTTGCAAAACTAGTTTCTGAGAAATAAAATCAGTGAAAAAAAATTGCCAGACTGTGGGAGCTGTGTATATGGAAGCCACATAGCAGCCACCTGCTTGGAGGGTCTCTTGAACCAAGGGTGTATCTGTGTCAGTGGCAAAACAATCATCAGTCTCCACTTACTGCAAACTGCAGTGGGGTTGCCCTGCTGCCTAGGAAACCTCACCGCAGGACTGCTAACTGATTTGTAAACACAAAGTGACTCTGCAGAGGTTTCTCAGGACAATGCTGCCAATAGATCATTATGCTGAGTCTGTATTTACGCTGCTCAGCATTAAAGTGAAGCTGAGTGAAGGGAGAGCCCAGGTGCTCAGCTCTTCAGATGTCAACCCATTGAACTGACCTGAGCTCTCATTTCAGCATGTCAACACGATTGTTCAGAAAACCTTTCATCAGAAGTCACATGGCTTTTTTCCAGTAGCAGGGTTAGATCTTCATTTTCTATGACATCCCATGCTGGAAAAGAGATGGATTAATTTCCATCTAGCTATAGGCATTGGACCTTTCTGAGCCATTGCTGTCTTCACTCAGTAATTTAATATATTACATTACATTGTTGGGAAAACTTCTTTTCTATTTAGACATGAATAGGTCTTGATTCTTTTTAGATTATTTTTCACACCTCCTGCTGACATAAGTGAACAACCATTTGATTGTCCTGGCCTGAGACTACAGTTTTTTCTCACTAGCCCAGTCAGGATCTGGGGCAGTATCCCTCCAAAGCAGAGTGACATTTGGATGGTTTTGTTCCTGGTGCATGGTACTGGGAAGATCCAATAAGCTACATGGGTTTTTTCCTGTACCTGGATGCTCCAGTGTCTTACAACCTCTGCATGTATGCAGGTATTCAGGGTAAGATCTACTTAAACTCCTAACTGCCACTTGAAGTCATACTTTAGTGTAAGGTTATTACAGTGATGCTTAAATTCCCCTCAGATGCCAGCATTTTCATTGTAGTCCACTATGAGCTTACACTGTAGGTGTATTACACAGCTCCCAATACCAACAGCTCAGTGAGACTGTAAAACCCACTAACTGCTCAGATTAATTCTCTCCCACTCACCTTGTCAAGAGGCCTTCCAGTTTTTGGCACCAATTTAATTGTGAGAGGGATTCCCCAGTGCAAAGAAATGAATGAGGTTTTGTTCCCAAACCTCTGTTCAAAATTGAGAGACCTGTGGGTAAGATATGTCAAGGAGATGGGTATGGTGTTACTTACTCTGTTGCATTAGTGGCCACTCTTTGCAGCCAGTTTGAACTGGCTCTGCCACCAGAATCACACTGATGGACTTATTTTGTGGGGGACTCTGCTTTTATCTGTAGGGTGGGAATATTTCTCCACATTGAGGTGTGGGGTAATAAAGAATGATGCCGAGCTATGAGAAAAAAGAAGCTAGTGGATCATCACAACCTGTAAATAATGACCACCCAGACTTCATCTGTTTCCAAGCCATTCTGTAAGGCAACTGGTACAGGGTGTTGGCTCAGCAAATAAGACAGTGCTCACCAGCAGGTAGGAATTACACAGGAGATACCTGATAAACCAGAGCAGAAGTTGTGTTTTGTAGGTCATATCAGATACCTGGCTTGCAAGTGAGTGATGACTGCATTAACTAAGCTGGATGGTGTTGGGATTACCCTCTGAATAAACCCTATGTTTTTCCATAACAGTCCCTAAAACATTTAGGCAAGTGTTATGCATCAGGTCATAATATTGAAGAGCACTGACAGCTAGTCAGGGCAGAAGAGGACATCTCATGGATAAGACTTACTCATCGGCTTCATCCACAGGGAGCCCTTCCATCTCAAACCGGCAGGAGCAACCATAGTCTTCAAAATCCCTGGGACAATAACCAGTAATGCACTTCATTTTGTTCACAAAGTTGAGCAGGGCAGGGAAGTTACTGAAGATAGACTGTAACCAGGTGAAGTGAGAACCCAGGCAGTCTGGAAAGAGACCAGCAGTAAAGAGCATGGTAAATAGAGGTGAGCCTAATGTTTGCATGAGCACAGAGACTAAATAAGGTAGAAACACAGGGGCATTGAGGAATGCTTGAAACTGCAATATTTAGTGTTGTAATAGTCTTTGGGGAAATCTACAGCCTCAAAAATCCCTGTTCCTTTACAGCAGATAGAAAAGCAAACTCCATGGGATTTCTATTCAGTGCTGAAGTAGAACAGGAACACATACTTACCAAAAAATAATGCAACACTTTCCACATTTTGAAAGGCTCCATTGAAGAATGTGTCATTGTCTAAATGGGGAAAAAACAAGAAAAAAAGACAAAATCACACTTCTTTAAAGAGAATAAAGAGCTAACAAGAACTGTCCTCAAACATCCCCTGGTCTTGTTTCAGTTGTTAAACCAATTTCAGATAAGAGTTATTAGCTATTTACTAGCTGCACACTTCCCTGCAGCGCTTCTGGAGCGCGAATGATTCCCCACCGCCATGTGGCATTGCAGAAGGCAAAGCTTAAACCATTCTTACTCAGGATTCCTTGAGGTGTGTTGAGAAGCTCTGGCAGAAATGCTGGTGGTTCCAATTCTTGGCCACCTACCTCAGCAAACAAATTTGAGACAAAAGAGTTTAATATTAAAAATAATAATAATAATAATAATAATAATAATAATAACAACAACAACAACAACAACAACCCCAGCAGACACAACATACATTTCACGATGACACATGCTCTACAAGCATTTTGGATACCTTCCTTCACTATCAAGGTGATTTATCAAAGCTCTGTTGGAGCTATGTTATGAAACATAACATAGCTCCAACAGAACATAGGAAATCTCAGAAACATGCTTCAAACAAAAAAATCAACAATCCTCTGTTAAACCAATGACTTTTCAGTGAGGATGTGCAAGCCCTTGTATTCCTCCACTCTTCTCAACAGTGACACTTGCTGGGATAAATTAGTAGAATTCTATAAAACTGATTTAGTTGCCCAAGTACTTTCATTGTCTCAAATGTTTCTACTCTGCTATCCTCTGCTCTTAACTTATTCTAAGTCAAGAAGTCTGCACAAAATTCTCTGCAGCAGCTTGCTGTTCTAGTAAGATATCAACCTCTTCTGTTCCTTGACCTTTTGCTCTCTGGTTATCTGAAAATCTTCCAGCACAGTTGGGATGTGTGGACCAAGGATTCAAGCTGAGGAGAAACCCTCAAAGGTTGCTGAACAGAGCTCAGACTGGTTTCTCTGAGTCCTTATTACCTCTTGCCTTACTGCCTCTGTTCCTATCACCATGTCTTTCTTTTTTCCTTTTGAAGATATATAACTGTGATATATTTTTCACACTTTAATATTTTTCCTGTTTTCTGTGTCCTGAATGAGGGTGAAATTGAAAACTTGTTCTTTCCCTTAAAATTTTTCCTTGCTTTTTATCTCCCGCACAACTTTAGGATACAATATGTTATTTTAGATTTATTTAAACTTGAGTGCTTTTAAAGATAAATCAAAGGTATTTATTGGCTTTAGGATCTAAAAACTGTACAAAAAAAGTAATGTTACATTCGTGTCATAGCTTCTGTCTCAGAATAACAGAAATATTCTGGGAAAGAGCTGACATCTTGCTAATCTCTTAAATTTTCCTGCAATAAATATAGGTGCAAGAGGGCAAAGTGTAGTAGTGGGGGTTTAGATAAAAGGTTTAACTCTATGTTTAGCCAAGGATTAGGAAACAAATCAGGCTTTTATGTTTTCTTTTTATTGTATATAAGGGCCATCTCAGGATGTCTCAAACTATTGTGGAGTGAAAGAAATGATCCTGGTGACTATCAGTATGCCTCCAGCAGTCAATGCCTCAAGCTTAGTGGCAGAATATGGATAGGTGATTGAGGAAGAGAGGAAGAAGTACTTCCTCCTATGTCACTGCTTCCCCGAAAGTCTTGGTCACAGTGAAAAGCTTTTAAATGAAGAGCAATCCATCAGAAGTGCCCTTCATTGCAGCAGGTCCAAGGGGAACAGACTGCTTTCTGCAAAGCAGAAAAAGGTCTCCCAGTAAAGATTGGTATTTCACAGAACTGAGATAGGTCTGTTGAAAGCTTGATGGCCACAAGGACTTCAGCTTCAAGCAAAGTAATAGTATACCTGGCAGAATAGGTATCATTGAACATTATATATTTGTACCCACATTAAGCCATGCTTGCTAAAGAAAAACTGTCTCTTATTTTCAGGCTTATAGCTTGCATTTCCTCTGCAATAACATCCTTTCCCCAAGCCATCTTCTACCAAGTGCATCTAGAGCCAGGTTTTGAAACATTGCATAACACCATGGCTCAAACTCAAGTGCCTGTTGATGAATAGCCACCAGTTGTTTGGTCCTTTCAGCAACATTTTGGAAAATATGAAAATCCCATTAAATTCAAATGAGATTTAGTTCTTCTCATCAAACTACATTTGCATACACTCAGTGAGCACATAAATGTCTGAAACTCCCTGAAGAAAAATCTCTATCAAAGGGTCTGCAGCTCAGTAAACCTCTGGTTCTTCTAATCCTTTCATTACTGAGAGTGGCATTTCTAATTGTCACTGAGTCAAGATCAATGAACCAAAGTTTGCTAACAAGATTGATTAATTTTGTTTAAATTGACAAAGAGAAAATACTTTCTGAATTAATTATTCTCTTTTCTTCTTTTGCTATCATGTCTTTTGGGACTAATGTCCCTACATTGATCCCTATATAGCCAGTGAAAGATTGCACTACAAAAAATCAATCCTTTACACCTCAGAAGACCCCAGGGAGGACAGCTTCTCTTGCTTTAAAGCCTGCTAAATGACTTGGCACATGTCCTGCAGAGACTTGTATGATACATCAGCTCCTGAGCTTTCGAGCTGTATGCCTTATCCACAGAATTTCTTTCAACATTCAGATACACACTAAAATGTTTCTGGACTTTGTCCGTGATGTTACTCCTCTGACAACACTTTTCTGAAGTGTTATATGATAAAAGCACGTTAAAAAAGTTCAGTGCAACTCCTGTTGCTTTTTGCAACTGTCATAATTATTTTGGCAATGTCATAATACCAGGCATGGACACAGTCAATAGAATCACCAGTGAGTAGAAAAATTGACTGTGCTGGGAAAAGTCAGGGAGCAGCACACACAGCCTCTTCCATTTTTTTCAAGATAAATCACAGTAGCTCCTCCCAAAGATGCTAGTTCATGCACAGATATTTGCTTCAGTCTCAAAGAAGACATCATCAGACTACGTCCCACATAAATATAAATCAAAAAGACTCTCCAAGCCTAAACAATGGTAGCATTTTAAATCTTTGTTCTCAGTTTGTGCTTAGCTGTGGGAGAAGAATCTAAAAAGATGTGGCTCAGCCTTTTCAGGTGACAGGGGAGATCTCTTTCAAACCTTATGTCAGAGAAAATTCTGAGTGTCCAGATATTTCTGAGTCCACTAGATATTTTCAACATATATAAACCCCTTTACATCTGCAGAGTGGACACCTCTTTTGTTTTCATTAACAAGTTTTCTGGGTATTTTGACATTCTCTATCACTGGAGTTGGCAATGCCAATATTCTTACTGACGTCTATTCATACACTAGGACTCTTAAAATTCAGCTTCTTTAATATACATTTCCCTGTACTTTTTGTGTCAGTCCTATCTCTTTACTGACTTCTAATGGATGAGACCCTTTAGAAAAGAGGCAAGTGGTGAAAGTAGAGTAGGTCAGTGAAGATTTTGTCTATGCCAAGGTATACCAATATTTTAACTTTAGAAATCACTCCACGGAGTGACTAGAAATGGTGTTAGACCTTCTAATAGTCTACCATCTCTACATCACACCACTACTCTTGATGACATTCCTACATAGTGGAGGGACTCCAGAAATTGGAAATATTTGCCCAGTCCTGTCACTGGAAAGCTCGTTCATCCATGACAATAAAACCTAAAAAGGTATATGAGGGAAAAATCCCTATTCAAAACAAAATCTCAGGGGGAGTTTTAGCTGAAAGGTGTATTTCAGGATTCACTAAATGGTTTGGAGAATTTAGTCTTATACATATATGTATACACATTTTGTGACTTCTTGGGACTTTCAAGGACTTGATTAATGACAAAATTCTAGCAGAAAGGAAGTTTTTTTAAAGCCATAAAATATTTCTTGTTTTGCTAAAAGTCCTGTGAAAAATGTGGTTTATATCTACTGCATAGTTTTGGTGTTGATCAACTGGGTTGGAGGGAATGGAAAGAATCCTTCTAAAGGATTGTTTCCAAATACACATTCTTAAAACAGCGCTCAAGAATAAAGGTCTAATAAAAATAAAAATACAATGCTACTTACCACTGTATAAGACCATTGACATAGACACCAGCAGAATTACAATCATATTTGGTTTAATCTAAAGACAAGAAAAAGTCACACAGAAGACTGGTGTGCCTGGTGAGTTAAGTAATATATTAAGCAGAATGTTTTATCTTGTATCTGACAATGGGAAAACATCATCTGAGAAAATAATTTTTTGTAGCCTGGCCATATTTGTTCCTGATGCAATGCAGTTTTATGTTTACCATAGTAAGAATACATGCAAGAGTAAATATAAACCTTAGATATGTTCAAAATTTTATCAATGCCATCTTCAAACCTGACTAACAATATTTATTTTGGTATTGCTTTAGGTGGGTCAACAGGCTCTGCCAAATTGCTATCAACAGAGAAAGTCCATTTAGCAAAAAAAATGGTGTACTTGAACTTTTTGATTTACAAGAATTCTTCACAGTTTACTTGATCTAACAGGGTGTTCAAACAATTCTTCACTTTATATTTAAGTGCATATATTGTGAAACACTGTATAAATGAAGAGACAGTCTGGGATTACTTCTATTGACCCCAGTTAACCTGCAATCCATTTTAATAGTTTGCTTCAAATCATGAAAGTCTCTCCCACTTTGTAACCAGACATTAATCTGTGTTGAGACTGATCTAAAGGATATTTTTAGATAGATTTTAGATGCTTTTTAAAGGATCTAAAATATATTTATATTTATATTTTCCTAACCATAAGCAGTATTTAGAGATCTTCAGGGTCTAGGTGTGTGTGTACTTACAGAAATGTGTATAATGAATTCCTCAAAAGCTAAAAGCCTTGCACTACTATTGTTTAAAGGACAGACAATTGATTTGTTTTGAACTACAGTCACAGTTTACCCTAAAGAATTATTTTCTAGGTCAATCAGTTTTGGATTTTTTTTACAGCCAAACATATCAACATTTATTTTTCAGTTTTCAAATATGTATCTGTTTCCCTAGGTATAAGGTCAAATTAATTTCCATTAAAAAAATACTGTAAATACTCCATCAAGAAGTGAGGTTATAGTTTTAACAGCTCTAGATATCTGTAGCATACTATCCTGAATCTCTTACCTACACTAGTCTACAACTCCACAGTCCCAAAGAGCGTATTCTACTTTGTTTTATTCTTGATTTCTGTATTATAGAGTATATCTAGAAAGACTTACCTTGGGGGATATTAGTCGAAAGCAGTTGGACAGAGGACAAATGGACTTTAACAAAGTCAGTACTAAGTTATTTATACCCACTTGGGTATATACCCCACCCATGTGATCACTTCCGTTATCAAGCACACTTCAACATTTATTAATTAATCCTTCCATGAGATTTCTTAGAGTTATTATATCCACAGTGTATCTTAGTAATATAGCTCCAGCCATGTAAAGGATCTATACTGAGAGGTCTGTTCTGCAGGTGCATTCACTGTATAGTAACTTTCCCTAATACTCTTGGCTGTAATTAAATAACAATCATCTCATTGTTGTTAATCACTCACAACATCTCTGGGGCATGTGAATATGGCTTTAATATCTTACCAAGAGGTAGTGTTCAGTGATGAGAGATGAGTGAAAATTTATACAGCTTTAAACACTGGCATTCTTCAGGGTTGAGAAGTCTGCTCTTGTCTATCCACAGTGGCTCCAATCCAAAGCTGAGTGAAATCCAGGGGAAAGTTGAGTCAGTGAGCTTTGCGAATGCTTCTCCTCATCTGGAAGGTGTGTTTTCTGCCAGGGTCAGACACAGCTACCCTTCAAAGATGCCATCAACAAAGGCAAACTCTCCACTGGGTTTTAGCAAGGAGAAGTGAGAAGTCTAACAAGTTGAGAATTGTAAAATTACTTGAACCAAAGGCTTGGCTCCTCCAAGGCCCTGTGAAGTACATTGTCTTCAGAAAGGCCTTTGACATTTTCTCCCATAAGATCCTAACAGAGAAGCTGGATGAGTCAAGTAAGGTGAAGTGAAAACTAGCTGAATGGCAGGGCCCAGAGGGTGGTTGTCAGTGATGCAAAGTCTAGTTGGAGTCTGGTGACTAATGGTGTACACCAGTGGTCAATACTGAGCCTAATCTTGGTAATGTTTTCATTAATGGTCTGGACACTGGGGCAGAGTGTAGCCTCAGTGAGTTCGAAGATGACACCAAACCGGTAGACGATGCTGATATACCAGAGGGTCGTGTAGTCATTCAGAGGGACCTTGAAAGGCTGGAGAAATGGGCCAATAGGAATTGCATGATGTTTAAGATGAAGTGCAAAGTCCTCCACCTGGAGAAGTATAACCCCATTCAGCTTGTCCTTTTGGACAGCAAACTGAATTTGAGTAAGCAGTGTGCCTTTGCAGCAAAGGGGGCTAAGGTTATCCTCATCTGCATTAGGGAAAGTATACCAGCACGTCAAAGGAGTCAATCTTTTCCCTCTACTCACCACTGGTGAGGCCACACCTGGAGTACTGTGTCCAGTTCTGGGCTCCTCAGTTTGAGACATATAGACAAATTTGAGACACAAAGATGGACACAAAGGGACACAAAGATGATTAAGGGACTAGAACATCTCTCATATTATGAGGGCTGAGAGAGCTGGGACTCTTCAAATTAGAGAAGGCTGAAGGGGATTTCATCAATACCTACATATATCTGAAGGGAGGATCCAAAGATGACAGAGCCAGTCTCTTTTCAGTGGTGCCCAGTAACAGGACAAGAGGCAATGGGCACAAAGTGAAACACAGGGTGTTCAATCTGAACATTACAAAACACTTTTTTACTCTGAGGGTGGCTGAGCACTGGCATAAGTTGCACAGAGAGGTTGTAGAGTCTACCTTCCACTCTTCTTTGGAGACATTGCAAAAGCTATCTGAACATGGTCCTAGAAAACTGGATTTAGGTGGCCCTGCCTGGTCAGGGCAGTTGGACCAGATGATCTCCAGAATTTCTTTCTCTGTTCTGGTGTCCCCAACATGAGAAGGATGTGTAGCTGTTGGAGTGAGTCAGAGTGCTAGAGTGTCTTTCTTATGAGGATAGGCTGAGAGATTTGGCCTTGATTGGCCTGGAGAAGAGAAGGGTCTGGGGAGACCTTACAGTGGCCTTCCAGTACCTGGAGGGGCTACAGGAAAGCTGGAGAGGGACTGATTGCAAGGGCACGGAGTGATATGACAAGGAAAGTAGATTTAGGTTGCATAATACTAAGAAATTCTTCACTGTGATGGTGGGGAGGCCCTGAAACAGGATACCCAGAGAAGCTGTGGCTGCTGCCTTCCTGGCAGTGTTCAAGGCCAGGTTGGATGGGGCTTTGGGTAACCTGGCAGCAGGGGTGGAAATAGATGATCTCTGAGGTTCCTTTCAACCCAAACCAGTCTGTGATTCTGAAAATCAGGGCTGATTCAATTTATCAATATAACAATGAAATAATCTTTTAGAAGGGAAGTCTTTTCAAAAAATAATTTTGTTTTGTTACTGTCTTTTTATTCAACACATAACCCCAGAATTTTTTTTTCTCTCATTATATTTTTGTTTTCATGTTTTTCTTCCAGACTTCTCAGAAAACCTAATGCAAAAAAAGAGTAAGAAACAACATAGATTTATTTGTTTTAAACCATGTCTCTGGGCTTTTTTGTGAGATTTAAAAGGAACATTTGCACAACGGTGTAAATCACCCAGCTCTTCACAACAGAACTGGTCCTGCCTTGAGTAAGGAGGAGTGCTGCAGAGAGAGATCTCTCCAAAGCACTGCAGTACCATGGCCATATTAATATTCCCAACTTAGACATTCACTGCATCAACATTCCTATTCCTTCCACTGCCCTAACTTGCAATATCAACTCTAATTGGTGCTGCTCCAATATTTGATCTGACAGAAATGCTTCCATCGTGCTATTTGGCACAACAGTCAAATGTATTTTGGAACAGGGCTGCTGTGGCGCCCTGCTCCCTGGGAGCAGCATCCCTTACGGTGCCACCTTTCTCTTTGGCTTTATATTACTTTGAACATGTATTTCTTTGCTGAAATGTTGATGTGTACCACTTGTACTGTGAATAATCTTTTATTTTTTTAAATGTTAATGACATGATGTGGATAGTAGCATCCCCTTGCTGCAGTGCAGCAAAATACACGATTGTGCAGTTTATGTGATTATTCTTTCCCTTATTTAGAACTGCCTTTCAATTCACCAGAGGTGCATGTAAGGGAGGAGCTGAATCAAGGAGTGAGAGTACAAGAGGTGTGAATGTTTCCTTGGCAGAGCTCTGCACTAGATGAGTTGCTGAAATAATGGAGACACTTGATTCAGACTATTGGATAATCTGTATGCATTTAACACCAGGAAAAATCCCTGTCTGCAGTATTTCAGGTTGCTTTTAAATTATTGTGTATTTGTTTACTTTTGGTTACTTAACTGTAAATAAAACTAGAATAAACTAATTGTATTCACTGGCAAACCATATAAATGTCTTTTATAAAATAAAATTTTTAAAAGCCTTTCAATGTTTTTATTGTATAAAACACATCTGTTTTTACACATTGCTTTTTACAATGCCTTGGAGGAAGACACATTTCTAGGTCAACATCTGGTTAATAGCTTGACTTACTACAAATATTTGCAAATAGCATGTTGCATCCAGATTTTACACTGAGGAACCAAAAAGACAACTGAAACTGCCACCAATCTTCCAATCTGCAGCAAAATTCCACGGTGCTCTAGACCGACGTACAGATGTTTTTAAGGCATTTTTGTTTTAATGCTGGAAGAACACAAGAAAACTTTCATCAGAGGAGGTTTTAAAATATAAATATTAAAACACTAAATGAGGATAAAGTATTTTTTTCAATCCCTTGAAAAAAAAATCTTTGTCAGATAAACCAGCAAATACTCTGTGATATCTAAAACTTCTTGTTATACCTTCATAATAAAGTATATGGATGTATAAAAAGAAAATATACTTACTGTGGGAGTAAGCAACTCTTTTGGCTCTTTCACAGATATAACTTGCATTTTTCAAGAACCAAGAATAGTATTCAACACAGTACCTAAAGATGTAGTAAATGTTAGGAGAACAGTAGCTCATTATCTTTCGTAAGCACAGTGGAATGCATATCACGCTGCTAATACTGAATATGGAAATAAAAATAGGGATTCTGACCTCAAAATTATGTCATTATATATTTGAAAAAAAATCAGCTGGGCTTTATTCACTTAGTTTGACTACTGGAAGACAGATCAGGTGCACTGGGGACCCATTTGGGTCTCAGCCAGTAGCCACAGACTCTCAAAAATAAGCATTAGTGATAGAAAATTGACATTTGAAAAAAGCCTGATGGAGTATTTTAAGCAGAGAGGGAGAGAGAGAGGGAGAGAGAGAGAGAGAGAGAGAGGAACCTTGTGCCAGGTTTTACCTCATGGCTTCCTTTCTGGAGTATCTTCTCTGGCCAACGCAGAGGCACAGCTGAAAAAACCTACACAGCTCCATCACACAGGGATTGATCTTTTGCACTATGAGAGTGACAGGAGGCGAGGTCACATGGGACTCTTTGAAGATTGCTTGTGGACACCCTAGAAAAAAATGCAACTCCGAACTAGTTTGAATACACGTCCCATTAAATGTCTTGAAAGGTGCAGATTAATAAACTCATGTAGATATCTTAAAATCAATTCTGAGAGAGGCAGATAATTGAAAAGAAAACCCCACACAGCCCAGCAATTGCTCGAGTGAAAGCCCAAATATTCTGCTCAATTTATTATTATTTATCATTACTGGTTAGCTACTTGAAACTACATTGCTTTTATTTATCACAAAAGTAAGGAACGACTCTAAAGATGTAATTTAGTTACTGTCACCTGTGTAGGTGGACGTTCAGTTGCAAGTGAAGCATCAGTGTTCCACGGTGCAAAACAGCAAGACAAAGAACAGAGCTGTGCACTTACTGCATTTGATATTTTCTATATGCATATGGTACTTTGATTAAAAAATCACTTTCAGTTTTGCATGCTTCCTTACACCCACCCTCTAAATCTGAATACTGGATTAAATATTACTGAGCTAATAAACAGAATCTCACTGTTCTCTCCATCACTGTTTTTAGCCTCATTAACAAAATAAACGTTATTCATGCAGAGGTTTTGGCTTTCTCTCTGTCCATCTCTCTGTCTGTTTTCCATGTCTTGCTTTAATAATTACCTAATTTCAGCCCAAATTTTAGGGAAGAGTAAAGATGTTCTGGTGCCTATAAGAAAGCTGGGGAAGAACTGTTCATGAGGGCATGTAGTGGTAGGATGAGGGGTGATGGTTTTAAACTAGAAAAGGGGAGATTTAGGTTGGATATTAGGGAAAAGTTCTTCACTATGAGGGTGGTAGATCACTGGCACAGATTTTCCAGAGAGGTAGTGGAGTACCCATCCCTGGAGATATTCAAGGTCAGACTTGATGGGGCTCTGAGCAACCTGATCTAGTTAAGATGTCTCTGCTTACTGAAGGGGGATTGGACTAGATGACCTTTAAAGGTCCTTTCCAACCTTACACATACTATGATTTTATGAAGTACAATCCTACAGGTTTCATTTAGACTTATAGCAATGGAGAAGAAAAGGTCAATTTTTGCCTGTACTGGGAAGAAGGTGGGAATACTGTCTCCATTTTGCTCTTTATGTGCCATGAGTCAGCTGTTTAATCAGTGTTTCTTCCTTCAAGTGACCATCATTATAATATTTTAACTTAGAAATGCAGGGATGGATTCCCTCGTCCCCTCTCTCCAGCCAGCTAAAAGGAAAATATCTAGTTTATTCATCAAAGCTTCAGCAGCCAGCAGCAAGAGATAAACATTTGCACATCAAATATTTCATCCCGCCAGCAAACACAGCTGTGCCAGCCTTCAGAAAAAGCAGTACTACAGAATAGGTGATGGCAGCTTATAACAAAATCCTAAATTGCTATGTGCTTTTTCAGTGCCAGAAAAAAATCTCTCAGAGTGTCTTTCTGTTACAGGAAAGAGAGAATAAAGCAGGATGAAAATGGGGGAAACTGAGAAAAGGTAAAGCAAAATTGAACCTGTTCTCAGATTTTCAGGGCTTTTCTTCATTGTATTAAGAGAAAAACTTAACATTTGCTATAGTCTTGTCTTCTCCAAACCATTACCTGTCACACACCTTGCACCTTAGCTAACAGTTGTGTGGGGATGGGTCGGAATCAAAGGACTTGCTAGAAAAAAACCTAAATACAATATATGCAATATGCTAAAAGGCCTCTGATGGCTAAAATAGGTGTGTAACTACCTCTTCTTTGCAGATTTAGTAACTGTGCTCTGAAGAGGAGATGCTGTGTGTGAGGGAACACTTTGAGTCACTGCAGTGAAGCCATCTACCCTGCAAAGCATCATATCTGGCCCTGGGGAGATACATGCACAGACACCCTGCATTCAGCAAAGACACCCTGCATTCAGCAAAGGGAACCACTCAAAAAAATAAGGGACACCCCTACAAACACCACGTTGGAACTCTAAAAAGGTAACAAGGGATCACAGAATCACAGAACCAGGCTGTGAGAGGGAACATTTTGCATGATGTGTCTGTTCCCCTCACACGCACCCATTGGGATGGAAGATCCCAAACTTGCAGAGCACAGGTGACTACAGTGTGACCGTCAATGAGTTTTTCCATCTCTGTAACTAGCAGCAGGCTGTGGCCGTGCGTAGATAAAGTGCCTTACCCACAGAGTATAATCCCCTTAGACAGTGTAATTGCATTTCCAGGTTCACATGTCTCACGTGCTTTACAGCTTTGGGCCATCTTATGTTATGTGATAGGAGAGGTTACAGGGGTCGAATTTAGACTAATGAAGTTCTGTTGAAATAAGCTTGAGTCGACTGGTGCTGACAAGAAGTTTAATATAAAATGGCATTCATGGGCAGGAGAAAAATAAAGGCTCTGGCAACCTGAAAGGGATCGCTATGAAACTATTTCTCATCTGCCAACACTTGCCCAAGGTAGCAGGAGCTCTGGAGAAGTAATGGGCAGGTGCCTGCAGCTCCCAAACTGACAGACCCTTCTGAAAACCGGTTGTGTGTCAAAGGCACACAAATACCAGGAGTAGTGAGGCAGGGGAGGGCAAGAGGGAGCCCCATTTCTATTACTCTTAGCTTTTTATAAAAGTCATTAGGCTTTCTCTATTTGATAACACTTGACACATCTTGATTTTTGTCCACCTTAAAATTGTATTTTTTGCTTGAATAAATGTTAATAATGTTTCTATCCGAACATCATTTCCTGTGTGAAATATTCTAGGTGATGCTGCTCTGGTGGGGGGGTGTTGGACTAGATGATCTTTCAAGGCCTCTTCCACCTCCTAACATTCTGTGATTCTGTGATCAGAGCATAAGACAATGAGGTTTCAATATAACTTGTCCATGGAAAGTAATGTCACAGTTTATGTGAACAATTAAAGGCCATCCTCCTACGAATCTTAGCATCCACTGAAGGGGGTACTCGCTTTCCTGCCTAACAGGTGTTAAATGCTTTACTCAAGCTATTTGTTTTGCTGCAGAAATTCAGTTTTATCTGAATGTAAATTGACTGACTGCAATTTCAATTTGAGTTCATCTGTGTGGGAAAGAGAAGTCAAATAAAAAACCTAAAAGTTAAGTGTATTGCTTTGGTTTTCATTTTTGACAATCAGTTTTAAATTAATGCTGCATTTACGTAATACTACATTTACTTAATACTGAAATTCTCTGTCAGTTAATGTTGTATTTAATTTTGTTTGGATTGGATAGTATACATCATATTGTTGAAGTTCAAATTTTCAGTGCTTCATAGTAATGTTTTATATATCTCCTGTAATAAATTTCTACTGTGAAACGTATTTTTCTATTAAATTTGTAAGTTCCCACAGATTTAGGTTGAAATTAAGACAAGAATTAAAAGTCATAAATAGTTTCAGAACTCTCTCTTCTAAGAATTTTCTTTCCTAAGGTATCAAGTTAGTCAAAAGGGGGCAGAAAAATTAGGAACCACAGCTTGCAATACAGATCTTTGCTCTTGTCTATTTTAAAGTGCCACATTACAGTCACAGGCAGATAGGTGACCAATGCTTGCTGCAAAAGAGAGTTTTCCATTATTAACTCAATGCCATATCTCTCTGGCACTGAGAAAAACAATGTTAAGGCTTCTATGAAAAATTCAGACTTACAATATCCCTCCCTACATACTCTAATATGCACACATGCCAATTTTTATCAGTTGGCATCCACTTTTGTGATTTAAGATATGACTTCTTGGAATAATGTCTCAGTCTTCAGAATACTGTGTATGCCCTTCATTGCTTTGCAATCCCACTGTTTGATTTATTTCTCCAGATGCATGGTTGATATGTGCAGGTAGACAGGTTCTATCATCATGGGTTCTGAGAGAGAAGCATTTTGTGATTCACCATTCCCTGATCTCATTGAAACCCATGTTTGCCAGCCTTTTCAAGACGTTCTGGTTCCAAGCCTTTAGGTTCTCCAGGGTCTATAGTGCTGCCCACCAGGCAACAATTGGTACATGAACAAACTCTGAACTGTGCACCCCACAAATCCAGTCACTCCAGTAACTTCCAGTTAAACTTGCCACTTTTCAAGTTAAACTTGCCACTCTAATGCTCAAGTCAAACTCAACTGAAGCAAACAAGTCATGCAGACAGCTTTGGTTTTGTGTAGAATTTTCGATGGATGAGAATTACCATAGCATATTCCTCTATTCCCAATCAAGACAGAAAGTTCTAGTTCATATTAAAATCATCTCTTCACACCATCAAGTGTGTCAAGAAGTCAAACTGTATTCATGTGATAATGACATTGGATCATTTTCTTCTTGCTACCAACATATGTCATGCCAGGTAAGGTGAGGACTCTGGTATTTTGAGCTCTTTAAACAGAAGTAAAATGAGAGAAAGATTGAAAAAGGATATTTGGCTTCCTATCTCCGTGGCTCAAAAAGCCTCTGACATCAAGAACTGCTTCTTGGCTCAGCACCAGTGAGTCTTCTCTTTGGAAACATTTCTCAGTAGACAGCTTTTCAATGCAGTGTTCTCAGACCAGCCAGGCAGCAGCTTCCATCCCTCTTTCCTGACATTGCCTTTCTGCAGAACTTTATAGGATCACTTGATGGTGTTGTCAAACTGTCTCTCATTGTCAGTATTTTTAACTTTGTCAATATTATTTACTTCTGAAAATGGATGTCCCACTCAGTCATATTTTCTCAAATGCTTCCTTTTCTAAAAGTGTGAGTTAAAAAAAAAAAGACAAGGAACTCAACATATGCTGAGAAATTCAGCCACCAGAACAGGACTGAGAACTGTGAAAAAAATATTATAATCAGCAAAAGCTACATAAAGTAACAGCACAGGATGCTGGTCATGGATTGCTGCAATAGGCAACTATAGGAAAACCAAGAAAAAAAGGAAAATGACACAAAAACTCGAAGAGATTACTGCTCATCTACCACGTGATTATCCCCAGTGACAGAGAAATTGAAAAGCTATGAAAGAATCTCTTTCTCTGACTCAAAACTTCTTCCCATAGAGGGTTGTTAGGCATTGGAATGGGCTTCCATTCCAAAGGGCTGGGAAGCGGTGGAGTCTTCATCCCTGAAGGTATTTAAAAGAGGGTTAGATGATGCTGAGGCACATTATTTAGTAGTGGATGGCAGGCTAGGGTGATGGTTGGACACGATGATCTAAAAGGGCCCTTCCAGCCAAGAAAATACTATATTTCTAAATATGTTTACCCCTCAAAAAATAAAAATCCTTTACAGACAAGTTAAGGTGTTTTGGAATTCAGCAATGATCTGGGAGAAGTGAATAGTAGAAATGGTGACATTGCCTGGGGATCTAGGCCAGAAGTTGAATTTTAAGCCTCCAAGTAATCATAGACTGAAGAGCTGCAGGTTGCCTGTATGGAGCCAGGGAGATGCCTACATCCCCTGTGCTTTGCTCCAGCTCCACTAGCAGAGAAGGACCATGAGGCTGCACTTTGCCTTTGTGCAAAACCTGCTAGTGATGCCAAGTTTTTCACTTTCCCTGACAGGATATCAGCAGCATTTTCCTCTTCATTAGATTAATTAGAAATCCATATGAAACACCCATGATTTCCTTTGACAATGACAGAATGGTGCATTTTCCTTCTTGTCCATCACAAACCATACAATGAGCATTTTTATTTCTCTTTGCTCTCCTCACCTATCCTTCAGAATTTTCCGACCTTTGCTCATATTATCAACATCTTTTGTTCTATTTCCTAGGTGTCAAAACAGACCTTTTAAAAAGTATTATCTGACCGGCATTTTAATTCTTTGGACTCCTCTGATCTTAGCTATGATATCAAGTCCAAATGATACTGAAGGCCCCTGAAATTTAGTCCAATATGTAATCTTTGCACTACCCAGGGTACATGCTTCATTTAGTCACCACATAGAAACACAAGCAATTGATGGACAGATTTCCAAAACTCCTTCTGTCAGTCCTTACCACCCAGCAATGCTCTGTTCCCATTAATTTGTGATAGCAGCAGAGTCAACTTCAATGGAGGGAATAAAGACAGCCTCTTGGCAGACCTTCCCATGAGCTCATAGCTCCATCACAGCTCTAAGCAGTCAAAATGACTGGATGTAGTCCTAATGCCAGGAAACCTTGGAACCAAGCCACCTCCTTATTCTGGAAAAGTGGGCACCATTTCTTCCTTTCTTGAGCTGAGTGCAGGCATTTCCCCAGCTACAGGAGTTTTCACACCAGCCTCAGTGGTAGCTACCAGATTTCTCTTCTCTCCCTAAAAAGATTATGCTGCACTGAACAGCAGATAATCACAGTCACAATCTGGTCTATGGGCACCTAGATTTTGTCTGGATCCCAGTGCAGGCAATCCAGATTTTCTCTCCAAATACAACAATTTGTATTTGAAATTATAATAATACTGATGTGCTTTCCACATTAGTTTTAATACTGGAACTTCTACACCACACCAAAATTTCCTTCAAATTTCCTTCCTTGACTATCAGGTTAATGGGGAGCATAAAAATCAGGAACTGTGACATACATGCCACTTCAGCTATACTTTGCCTGCTGCTCAGCTGGCCAAGCGGCTTGCTTTCCAGTGTGACCACTGGAAGCAAGGACACCAGACTGGGAGTCGAAGTACTCCAAGGGTGCCAAAGATGTCAACAGGATGGAATGCATTTTACCTAGTTTTAGGTGTCCATGATGCTGGTACCTAGAGTTGAATTAGTTTTCCACCATACCCAAGACTGGAATTTGCAGCTGAGATTTATTCCCATGAGCTCTGCTCCTGCTTCGCAAATTTGGGAGTAGGGAGCCTGGCCTTGGGCACACACAAGCTCACCATCCAAAGTGGGTGTTGGACTCCTAAAGTTCAGACTCCCTTCCTGGTATTGAATCAGATCCAGTTTTTCAAATCATATAACCTCTTCCTAAATACCTATATGTAGATATAATTTTATTGCCAACTTGAGTATATGATACTTACAAGTGGAGCGGTACATCATCATGTGGCTATTGTACTGAGCTCTTAAATTCTAACTATTGGTGCTCAACTGGAAGAACTGAGCTTTCTTGGGAATCTAGTTGACAATGACACCTTTTAGTTTAAGAGGTTTGCAGAATTATAAATTCTGGACAATTCTGGAGGTGTCATGTGGCACAGATTGATTTAGTAATTTCAGTTGTACCAATAGGGAGAGTTCAAGTATTGTACTTTCTTTTGGAATAAATAAATTTTAAGATTCTCCAACAACAAACCCATGTACAAGTTGATGCACAGAGTACATATGATAATCTCATCATCATCATAGTACAATTTATGTTTTGAATGTGCAATTAATTGTGCACAATTCACAACAAATATGTAAGCAGCTCCTCACATATTTTGGGTGTTTTATGTACATAGGATATAACATAAATTAAACATGTATGTTATTTCTGCATGGGAAAATTTGCATATCAATAAACTTTCAAACATACTGCTATTTTTGCTGCATGAGTGCAGCTACTTACTGGTAGCTGGGTAAAGTTTCAGTGTCACACCAGGCCTGTAGGGTGGCACAGGCAGTACTGAGGGAGGTAAATCTGAATGGTGGAAAAGAATATTAGTTGACTGGACATCTGAACAGAAAAAAAAATAAATAAAGGAAGGTTGATTAGAAGAATAACAAGAAAAAAAAAGACACAGACCACTAATAAAGACTTACAGTCACATTCACTGTCACCTATTTTTATATATATTACTTTCTATTTCATAAATGTGCCAACTGACACAGTTTGTTATATCCTGGATCAATCTCACCTGGCTCTGTTTGCATCAGTTTGCTTGTCTCCTGAGGCAACACTGTCTGCATCCAAAATGTGTACGTGTCAGCTATGGGAACAGAAAGGCACATGCTTCGTGTCATTCGGGATATTTGTGATTTATCTGTCTGTTGTGAACTGCTATATATGGGACAGCTCAACAGCCAGAATCCCTCACACCATACTTCCAGTGGCATATAGAAATGTCAAAATGAAAAAGGAAGGACAAAACCTGTACTTCACGTTCTGACTTGTCTGGCCCTGTGTGGAGCCTGGAGTTGGATCCATATGGGTCCCTTCCATCTCAGGATATTCTATGATTCTACATGATACTTTGCTAGATCTTGAAAAATCCATGGTTTAGGGAAAGGCAGGATTTAAAGAACTTATGTTTAGTGCAGACTAAGAGAAGAAACTATATATTCCCTTTTTACAAGTCTGCTTACTGTATTTGGAGAAAAAAAATGTGAGTGAAGACCTGGGTGTAGAGGTGTCTGTGAGGAGCAAGGCCCAATTTTCTCCCAAATAAAACTACAAATGGTCCCTATAACTGATTTTATCACTTCTACAAATAAAAAAAAATATTTACTCACTATGGACCACCAGTGGGTCTCCCTAAGGGTCGCCCCAATCTCAGAGGTTTTGTTGCAGCTTTTGGCCAAACCCAAAGACAATTCCTCCTTGCCGTACTCACTGGCTATGGGCTGCAGAAGCGGTGATGGGGATAAGCTCTCTCCAGCAGCCAGAGGAGGTCCAGCTGTTCCTCGTGGTCTGGAAGCATCCACATGTGGTGATGGAAACCCAGATCCTTTTGCCACAGCTGTTTTTGGCCATGGTGGGAACCTCGTAGTTGGGTTTTCCTCCCCTTTCTGGGCAACAGGGATGCTGGTATCTGGAGAAGCAGGAGAGACAGAGAGAGAGGGATGGCACCAGCAACACACTGTGGATGCTGGCACCCTAAGGCAGCAGTGGGTGTAACACACAGGGAACAATAATATCTAAAATACACCCAGAAAATCCAATCATCTCCTTGAGTGCTTCCCCTGGTAGGTGAGCGGCCACCTCTCCTTTTCATTTAAATATGGAAACATGGGGAGTGCCCATAATATTTGAAATTTTAACTGAGAACATTCTAATGTGCCAGTTTTCATAAAAAAGGAAGCCGAAATATTCCTGTCAAGTGCTGTGGGGATTTTTCCTTCCCATAAATTATTTCTTATTTCCCAACTGCTTCACTACAGAGGAAAGAGATGAAAGTTCTTGCTGTGTGAAGGGAGAAGGCAGGTACCGGAGGGCAGATACTGGAATTTGGGAACTGATGGCATTTTTGGTAGGAGTGATGCTCAGAGGCATCACTGGAAGAGATTTGGCTGGAAGAGATAACAAAGATTGGTATGTGGTTAAGCAAAATAAAAGAGTTTATAAAAACACAGCAGACTGTCCAGGGAAAATACAGAAATTTTGTTGCAAACAGGTGCAGCTGCAGTGATGAGGTATGAAGTAAAATTCTGAATTTCTCTTTGCTCCCACTATGAGGAAGCAAGTATGAAGACTTGCTATTCTGCTTTTAAAACAAGGCGGACTAGAACTTACTCTATCTTGTAGCCTTGAGGCAAAGCTAAGTGCACTGAAGCTTATGAAATGTTTAGGTGCTCACAACTGAGTGTCATATAAAGTCAAAGATAGAGGAAAAAAAGAAAAATTTCCAATATGAAAGGAGGGGAAATAATTGGATCTTTTTTCATTTAAAAAAATAATGAGGCTTTTTAAAAAAAATATTTCTTTGCCACCTTAGTAAATGTCTTTTTCTAGTAAATGGCCCAAAAAAAAGGGGAGGGGGCTTTTTACAATATTTTTTCTAATCCCCAGCTATTCAGTGTATCATTGACCTGATCTGCTTATTTAGAATAGAACTTTATCTTACTCTGAAATTTTAGTTCAACCTCACAGTCCTGGGCAGCAAACCTACGTGATCACTTACCGAGATGTTAATCAAGAGGAATGCAAATATAGGTCAGACAATATTTGCTCACATTTAGATGTCCACATGTGTTCTGCTGATGAATCCACTGTTTTGTTTGGGTCTTCCTGTAATTTCACAAAACTTGAAAAAACCGAATCTAGATCTTTGAGGTACAAGAAGAAAGGGTTAGCATGCTCACCATCCATCGCATATTGCGTGACTAAAAACAAAAATCAGGTTCTGGTATAAAAGAAACAGAAGTTGTCTTTTCAAATCAAAGCAATTTTTGGCATTTGGCAAAGTGTCTTTTTTTACTTTTTTTATTTTTTTAAGTACTGAAACATCCTACAGCTTTCAGCACGGGTGAACTTGTCATGGTCTGCCTTTTTTAATCAAGCACTGAAAACAAGAAATAGTCTTGGGCAATGAGAGGTGAACATCTGAAATGCAGATCAGCCTGGCAAAGCAGTTTTGGATGGAGGAGCCAGGCAGCACACTGGCTGAATCACAGAATGACAAAGTTGGAAAAGACCTTTAAGATCATCTAGTCCAACTATTCCTGTCCTATGCTAAACCATATCCCTAAGTACCTCATCTACCTTTTTTTAAAACACACCCAGGGATGGTGACTCAACCACCTCCCTGGGCAGCCTGTTCCACATATGTTCAACTCCTTTCTGAAGGTAACTCATGTAAAGGTAGGAGGTCATTTCTGTTGAGATCTTAAGGAGATACTTGTTTAGATTAAGACCATCAGGGAACCTCCACAGTCCGCTGATGAATTCTGTAAGAACTCCCATCCCAGCAGGTTTTGTTCATTCCTCCAATAGAAGACCTCATGGATGGTAATTTAAAACTGTGTACATTTTACTTAAATGCAGAATATAAATATTATATTTCATTTACAATAATATAAAATATCAGACTATTTAATAAACAGATGATTTAATATACAATGTATAAATGCACAAAAATAATAATGAAAATACAAAATAACATTTTAAAATAATATCTTTACATTATGAAAATTGAGTATTCACTGCAGCGCTACCTGTGCTTGGTTTTCATTGTTGTTGCTACTTCTTTTATTCCCCAGGATGTACTTACCTGGGTCAGAAGATGTGTTACTGGAAAATGTGTAATTAATAACAGGAGACTTATCCAGCACTTCCCAAAAGTCAGACAGGTTTCTCCCTGTAATAGAAATGCTTGCAAATATCAAGGAAGACTTGTTTCTAGTATAAGTCATCACTGAGAATAAATAGGGAAACATTTTTGGGGCAGAATGGTTTTAGCCTCTACCTGTCTGCCCTGTCATCACACAGATGAAGATACAATCTGAGTCGTTGCTCTGGCTCACTGAAAGGCAAAACAATGTAGAACAGGTCATTGTTGCCAGTTTCCGTTATGTGATATGATCTTAAACAGTTGAAAACACAAACCGGTATGTGGTTGCTACACCTGGTCAAATATTTTCCTTCTGATCTGATATTTGACTAAAACCTTGAACCAGCATCTAATACAAATCCAGGGGAAATGTTTCTAACTAAAATTATAGATTACAAGCATTTTTACAGGGAAATAAATAATTCTTCAGACAATATAGCCTATCATTATTCTTTGGGAATCATAATTCCTAGAATATCTGTTTAATATTAATTCACCAGACTTTCAAAGAAAATATAGCTGCTCATTGAAACATGCTTGTCTCTATACTTTATATACACACACACATCATATATGTATCTTGTTCTCTAAGGAGTCTTTGTTTACAACTACAGTCCATGCTTTGCAAGGAAAAACATGCTGATTTCCATGCTTGTTTCCACGTTAGAAGTCAGACAAATAAGACAATGATAATGTTGTAAAGAAATGCAAACCTGAGAGAATAGAAGTGGATTTGAAAATTTCAGTCAGATAACTGGTTGAGTTCCCAATAATATCAACAAGTAAAGCTGTAAAATCTAGACAAAATATAATTTCAAAATTAGTAATTGAAAATACATATGTTATCATATATGCTAAGTTAAAAATCATTAAGTATGTTAACATATTTTGGATATATGCTTGTATGTGACAACTATTAATAAAGTTTAAAAGGTTTTCTGAGTGGGAGTGGACTTAGGAAGCCACTGGAATTTTCTGCAGAGGTGTATTTCAAAGATGATATCCAAAACAGCACCTATGTGTCTAAAAGTAAACTTTAAAATAATTTATCTGTTCAAGAGAACAATTTAAAAGACTCTCTACTTAATCTGCTTAAACTTAGGAGAAACAAAGCGTGTAGGCTTTGCCTGCAGTAACTGGCTATCTACCATTTAGGGCTTTCCAGGAGGCATCTGATTGTCTCCTCTGGGGTCTACTTCAAACACACCAATGGTGGTGTTGTTATCTAAAAAAAGGGTAGGTGGTGGTGGTGTTAGGACTTTTTCGTAACAGGTTCTAGAAGTAACAGGTCTGTGTTCTCAGAGATTGACAGACATGAGGTCTGTATTGGGCACCCAATCTCTCCTACTTGGAAAGATGTTCAAAACATCAAGATATTCTGGATTTGGGGCAGAAAGATTAAAGTTTCTCTGTTATCTTCCAAGGCAGACTGGGTTATTAGGCAATAATGCTTGAGAGATGTGTGAGTTCAGAAAAAGCCATGTAAGCTATTGTTGCTCATATGTGCGGTCATCACATACAGCTTAGAAGATATGGGTTCTGATCCCTAGCTGCTGAGCTACTCTTGATATCTTACATTGACCAGACATAGAATTAGAGTGCTCAGAATACTACTGGAGCATCAAATACTGTGAGATCAGGGGTGTGAATGAGGATTATAGGTAAAGGGTTTCCCCAACAGCATTTTACACTTAATTAAACAACTCTGTGAAGACATTAAACCTTGCTTTTCACTCCTGTTGGGCTCATTCAAGTTATTCAAGTCTATGGTGCAGAGAAGCCCTTGCTCATCTCTTGTGCGCTTCCTCAGGAGAGTGAAAGCGCCTATATATGGCCTCTCAGGTTGTCTTTCCTTCACTTTTTGCTTTCCAAGTAGGAAAGGGAAGTCTTTCTGCTGGGTACGCCACTTGATGTCTCCATCCCAGATTGGCCAGCTGGATGCAGCCGTCTGAGTCTGAGTTCTGAGTCCCTGCCAAGGTTCGGAGCAGCCAGTGGCTGCTGACCTCAGTGTGGCAGTGCTACTCATAGGGATGAAGTCAGCAGAATTCAGGCTATGGCCTTCAGCTCCAATGGAAGCACACACACAATTTCCAACCTCTCTTGCATACCCACCTGCCAAGTCATTTGTCACATTGTTCAAACAGTAGCAGTAACGCATAGGGAACTTGCTGGGGTCAACATCTTTCATGTTAGAAACTGTATGGAGAGGCAGAGAACAATCAGTATCCGGATGCACAGGCTGTGTGAAAGAACGCGCGGCGCAAAGCGCCGAGGCACTCACTGTTATAAATGGTGACTGACACTTTGTGGAAGGCGAATGAGCTGTAAGACGTGACACTCAGCAAAGAGAAGAGCTTTTTGGTACCTGCAGAAAACACATGCCTATGCCATTAGTGGTTGGAACGAATTGTGAGAGCAGAATGTTTTGACTCTGCTCATTTAATTTCTAAATGACCCTTGAGGTGCTGATACTATATAGCTGCCTGAGACTCAATTCTTCCTCATTTCCACTGAGGGAAGGTTCATTTGTATTACTTCTTGGTTGTTTTTTTTCTTTAATTCAAACCTGCACTGGATGAGAAAGTGCTTTCTAAAGGCCTCCCAGAAGTAATTACGTTGTGTCTATATATAAACACACTAATTCCTAAATTCTTTGGCACAGACAGCTATCTGCATTATGAATGCATAAGGGTAATGTGCTCCCAGGATCAATTCTAGAGGCAGATACTATGCATTTATGGCCTCCTCTGCTAACACCATTAGGCTTTTATTTCGCTGAGAGCCTGTGTGCCCTGCCTGGCCTTGCCACATCACCTCTGAGCGCTGTGTTCAGCATGTCGTTCACCAGCTCTGTCAGGTTAATAGCAGCCAGATCCATTGACTTCGCAGGCAGCTCTGAAAGAGAAGGGGGTGTCTGAGCATCAGGGTGCATGAGGGTGACAGGAAATGGGTGTAAATCCTCTGCTTCTACAGGGCAAAAGTCTTCCAGAACAGGAAAAAATTAACTGAGCATATTATTCATTGGAGTGCACAGAAAAACCAATGGCAAGAAAACAAAGATGCTAGGAGTTCAGAGAGGAGTCTGGAAAATAGCAAGATAAAGTGGGCCATGGAATAGTAGGCCAAAATTTAGGTGGGGGTCCCTGTTGCCTCCCACCCTGAGTATGTCCTGCGCAGGCTGCCAGGGCCAGTCCTGACATTTTAGTGCCCCTCACACTGGGCAGTTAGTGTTTACTGCCAACATCATGATAGACCCCTCTTTGCAAATGATGAACGGAGGAGGCAGTGCCAAGAAATGTTCCCCCTTCATCTATGCAACATAGAAATGGGATGAAAATATAGATTTTTTTTTTCCAGCTATCCTGATGGGTGTATTGGCTATGACAGAACAAATTGATCACAGGTGAATCACACTCTCTATTTTAGCATGTTTCCTTTCTATGGTTGGTTGTTTTTTCTAAGTGAAAATTTCCAAAACTGTTCTTTTGCTTCTCTCTCACAAAGTCATGAAGAAGAGCAGTGTGGTGTTTCTGCAAGGGGAAATGTCTGTGTGTGTGTGTGTGTGTGTGTGAGAGAGAGAGAAAAAAAACAGAGCAGGATGGGAAAAGAAGAACAGAAAGATGAGATGAGACCAAAATTGAATTTGGGGAGAAATATAATTTTCCAATGACATCAGTATCATTTTTAACCAATTTAACTTCAAGGCTGGAAGCAGGGGTTGTCCACAGGGTAGAACAGAGGAGAAAGAAAATGAAAAGCAATGGAGAGCTGGGAAGGAGAGAAAGGAAAAAGAGAAAATATTTGAGGTTCCAGGAAGGATAGAGATAAACCTTTCCAGGGACTTGAGTCAACTCTGTGTTGGGTGAGGAGCTCTCGCAGCAGTGGTGGGTTGGGGCTCACAGGCTGTAGAAGTGTCCATCTGGCACCAGCTCTATGTCAAGAACCACATCACCCACTCCCATTAACACCCCCACACATCTCCTGATGTACTGCTTGTTACCTGCTGTAGCCAGCACTGCCACTTGCTTCTCTTTCTTATGTTCTCTTCTTATGCATGAAGCTGTGGAGGGAAGAAAGAGACTGAGAACCAGTTTTCACTTTTGAGCTACCAAACAACACTGTTGAGCTCTCTGCCTGGGTTACTTTGCTGCTCTCGTTTATTGCACCTCAGAAACCAGTGGACTTTAGCACTGCAAAGCAGGTCAGCGAATGCCCACAACAGCAGCTGATCAAGTGCCTAAGAATAAGGATGCCTTAAAGGACTTGCCAGGTCCTTTAGCTCCCAGATAAAGGAAAAAAAACCCCTGACTTTTATGACCCCAGATTAAATATCAGAGCTTCCCTCTCTAAGTCAAGAATCAGGAGGGTGGAGGGGTGGGGAAAGGCAGCAAACTGTTGTAGTGGTCTGTGCTAGGCTTGCACACAGCACTGTCTGCAAGGTTCATAGTATGATAAGGCCAAATGTAGACAAATCTTCACAGGCTGTGTGCATGTTTGTTATTCTGACCAGTCATTCAGTTTGTTGCTCTCATGTGCTGTGTTGTGAGAGGAATGAACTGCAGAGAGGCTCAGGAGATTGAACTTGATTCCTGGGATTTCCTCAGTGACTAACAAGGACAAGGTGCATAGCAGTGACTTACATGTCACAGGACAAGCTGATGTGATGGATTTTGGTTCTTAGGCTCCCTATCCAACTGGGGGAGAGCTGAGGGCTTCCAAAGAGTAACTTATAAGGCTCCACAGAATCATAGAATGATAGAATCCTTCAAATTGGAAAAGACCCTTAAGATCATTGAGTTCAACCATAAACCTAACACAACCAAGTACACCACTAAACCATGTCCCTAAGTGCCACATCTATGTGTCTTTTAAATACCTCCAGGGATGGTGACTCTACTACTTCCCTGGGCAGCCTGTTCCAATGATTTATAACCCTTTTGGTGAAGAATATTTTCCTAGTGCTAGCAAATGCTAAACTCTAAGTCTTCAACTTCTCAGTCTATTCAAGATCCCCAGAAAGAAGTCCTCTCCTGGAAGCTGGTAGTGAGAGGGACTCACCTCAATTGTGGTGATGCCCTACTTTGTATTACAAAGTAATGTGCAGAGCTCATTCATAAACCTAACACAACCAAGTACACCACTAAACCATGTCCCTAAGTGCCACATCTATGTGTCTTTTAAATACCTCCAGGGATGGTGACTCTACTACTTCCCTGGGCAGCCTGTTCCAATGATTTATAACCCTTTTGGTGAAGAATATTTTCCTAGTGCTAGCAAATGCTAAACTCTAAGTCTTCAACTTCTCAGTCTATTCAAGATCCCCAGAAAGAAGTCCTCTCCTGGAAGCTGGTAGTGAGAGGGACTCACCTCAATTGTGGTGATGCCCTACTTTGTATTACAAAGTAATGTGCAGAGCTCTCACCAGAGAGCAGGAAACTTGGGTTCAGCTTGTTTTTCAATCTGTGAGACTGGAAGCACCCAAAGAGGAGATGTGACAGAATGATCTGTCTGTACCTAATTTGGTGAAACCTGAGTGCTTGCCCTTAATCATACAAATATCTATGCCTTGCACAAGACAGAGTCCCAGATACATTTCCCATTCTCTTTTTCTCTTTCTGCATAAGGAGAAATATCATATGAATAATCCATGGTCTGTAAGTCATGACTCTTCATATGGCACTACTCAGATGTATTAACAACTCTCAGTATGAGTTACATTTGAACTGACAATTGGGTGGTAGGAACTCTTCTGAATCTTCTCTCTATATATAAACCCTTCTGGCTGCAGATTCATAGTGTGCAAGCCAACAGTATACTTTTGCCATCATCTGGTCTATCCTGCTGCAGGGCACCAGCCCTGGAGCTCCAGCCCGTTAGCTTTGACTATGCAGGTTTAAACAAACCAGACACAGGTGTGGGAATGGGGCTATGGAAGCAATTGGGAAAGAGACACTTGGGCTATTCCCTGGGGAGCACCAAACCATTGTCTTTACCTGTGTTGCAAACCAGAAAGAGACACAGAAATCCCAGGCTGATCTTTGCTTGCATATGCCAGCAGAACCACTGCATTGTGGACTCCAACTTCCAGCAGTTTGGTTTACTCTAGGAGAAAGAAGTACTGTTTTGGTGGTATTCTGTGACTTTGTCATAGAATCTTAGCATAGAATGGTTAGGGTTGGAAGGGGCCAGCCCCCTGCCATCGGCAGGGACTCCTCTCCCTAGACCAGGATGCTCAAGGCCACATCCAACCCAGCCTTGAACACCTTCAGGGAGGGGGCAGCCACAGCTTCCTGGGCAACCTGTTCCAGTGCCTCACCACTCTTGTAGTGAAGAATTTCTTCTTAATATCCAATCTAAATCTATCCCCTTCCAATTTAAAACCATTCCCCCTCATCCTATCACTAAATGCCCTTCTAAAAAGTTCCTCCTCAGCTTCCTTGTAGGCCCCCTCAGGTACTAGAAGGCTGCTATAAGGACTCCCCTGAGCCTTCTCTTCTCCAGGCTGATTAACAACCCCAATGGTCTTAGTCTGTCTTCATAGGAGAGGTGCTCCATCCTTCTGACCATCTCTGGCCCTTCTCTGGACCCATTCCAACAGTTCTATGTCCTTCTTATGCTGGGGACTCCAGAACTGGACACAGTACTCCAGGTGGGGTTTCATGACCTTGTCATGATATGACAGTGAGAGAAATAATAGGTCTTCAGGATTCAGAGAGAAGATTGGTGGTGAAAATTGTAAAGTACCAGAAATCACACAATCAGTATTTTCCATGTATGCATGTGTGCCATGAGTTTAACACGTAACCCTTGATTTTTGATACCTACATAATTGTGCCCAAAGGACGCTGACAGATCAGATGCCTAAACCCAGTCTGCTGAAACAACATAAAATTCACTTATGTTCAACTTCAAACAAGGTATCACCTGAGCTCCTTTTCTGCAGAAATGTGGCTTTCCCTGTCATCCCTAATCTTGTTTTTCCACAGTGAATTATTGTCACCAAGCTCTGTGTGGTGCTGCCTTGCCTTGTGGTTTGGGAGGGATTAACAGCTCTCTGTTTTTCAAACAATGGGCTGCTTTGGGGGGTTCCAAGATTTAAGGAGTGGTGGTTAGAAAAAAACAACGGAGGTCCTTGTTTCTCTACATGTGTTTTTGTAATATTGGAACGTGCAAAATAGCTCTGCAGCTGTCAGAAAATGAATGAGTGTATGAAAATTAGCCAAAAAAATGTCAAAAATGTCCAAAACTTTTTCCATATCCTCTTAGAGTATGCAGCAACTATTATACTGTTTGATTAACAAACTATTACCATGTTTAAAATCTTTCTCATATTTAATTCACTAGAGAATTAAGACATACTGAAAATAGCTAATTTGTACTTAGCAGTTCTAAAGAGACTCTTCCTTGTAATGATGAAATGATACCAGGCATTTCTGTGTTTGAAATGTCTGTGTTTGCTCGTCTGATGAGTCAAAAGCATTTAAGTGCCAGCTCTGCTAATTCAAACAAATCTCTGTGAAGCTTCTTAGGTAGTTCATCATATCTATTCAGTCCATCTGCCTAATCCTTTTTACTCAACCCCAAGCCTATACTCATCCCAGGTTTCCGCACAGCATGTGCACAGGAGCAGGGCTGAGGCAGAGAGAAAAACATGGCCAAATCTCACTCCCCAGGCTTCATACTCCATCACCTTTCTGTGAGCTGGACTAATTATGCATGGACAGAGTCCAGCATCCCATGGACTAGTCTAGCATGAAAAATCCTAAGCTTGGCTCTTTTTGCAACAATATTTGGGATCTGACCAACCACTAGACTACATAACATGAACGTCTTTCTGTCATGCGAATCACAGGACCTGAAATGCTGTCATGGCTATCCCTGATTCCACTGCCTATTGGAGAGGAGCTAGTGAGAGATACTCCGCAGTGATGCTGAATTTGAAGAACTGGTGTTTCGCAGAGTACTGGGGAGGTGGCTGTTGGGCAGAGCAGGCTCTGAGGTCAGCTGGGGCTGTGGAGTGGAGAGCTAGGCAATCATGTCAACGGGAGGTTTGTAGCTGTTTATGTTGTGGAGCAGGAGGGTTATAGTGGCTGGTGCACTGAGTCAGTTAAGTGTTCAGGGGAAACGTGGGTTGTATTAGCCTGAGGTCAGCAGTGTGGTAATTTCCTAGGGTTTTTTTTAACAGAACTTTGTGAATTTTTATTCCTGTAGTATAAGAAGTGACTGTCTCCTTAGGTCTGGCAGATCTACGTTATGATGAGCTGTGCTTCATGATGACCCTTCAGTGTCTATGAGCCACAGACTTCCCTGTGAACAAGTTCCTCATGACCTGTTCCCTGCACACAGGCTGCATGGCCAGTGCTGTCTCTGTGCATGTTGATGCAAGGAACATCAATCTGAAATGTGGCCAAAAGAAGTGCTGCCACCGTACTGTCCTTGCAGCTTAAGGCTGGTCCTGGCTGGAGGGTCTCTGCTGCCATGGTGCTTTGGGGTGCATGGTGAAGAAGGGACTCAAGCCTAGGAGGTGGGAGGAGAGGACATCCTCTGCCCCACTTTCAGTCTGCCCCTACACACCTGTGGTCGTTGCTCATGCCAGAGTGGGGAGATGTGATTTCCAGCACATGCTTTGAGGAACATGGGCTCTCCCTTGTCAGCAGTGAATCAGGCTAGGACTGACACAGAAATCCTTGGGAAGTGTATTCCACAGACTTATGTGCAAGCATGGCTATTCTGTGGAGGTTCACAAGTAAAAGGGTTGGTAGGCTGTAGATAATTGCCTTCAAGGCACTTAAATTCGTTACTGATTTATTCAAATTGTCCCTGAGCTGTTCGTGGTGGCAGGATGGGGAAAATCATCTGGCAGAGGACTTGGTGCAGCAGGCAAGAGCTAGAGAGAACATGTTCCCAGGAGACAGAGAAGAGGCGAGAAGATTAACATATGAAGGAACTGCCCTACCAAAGCACCTTAAGAGAGAGAAAGAGGAGAAAAAAGCATCTGTAAAAGCAGAAACAAAACTGAAAAAGAGTGAGAAACAAAGCACCCCATGCACACTGAGGGATGCTTTCCTGCTGACCTGAACTTGCAGCTCCCTGCTCTCCTCCGTGCTGAGCTGCTCCTCCACGCTAACGCACAGACACGATTTCCTCTGCATACGATTTGCAGCAGGAGTTCAGGGCAGGCATGAGCCTGGCAACAAAACCCACATTTAACTGAGGCACGATTACACACTGCAGGCTCGATCAGGGAAAGCATCTAATGATGGGGACAAACGCAAACATAACCTGGAAGGATGGATCACAATAAACCACATTCTGTTCCATTTCCAGCGAAGAAATATTAAATAAGGTTGGTATAAAGTGAATGAAAACTCCTCCATTCATACCTGGATGCCAGATTCAGCACTCTGGTGTACTCTGGGCCAGTGCAAGGTGATTAAAAAGACATTGCAGAGACAAGTCAGTACTAAGGGCATCACTTTAACAAGGACTGTCCTTATTCCTCCAGAGGTAGAAAATGAATTAAATTTGAAGCATCAAGTTTAGCTGCTCCCCAAAATATTTTCCCAGCATTAACTCTCTGAAAATGTATGTGGTCCAATTAAATTTCAGAGTAATCTGTGACAAATATTCCTAGAACTGCTGCCTGAAATATCCTACCTCTCAGTAATGTGGATATTAGTAATTTTAACTCTTAGGATCCACGTCATGTTTGCATTACTCTGGTTATCCGATATCTAATTTTTATCTACCAGGGACAAGTCTTTATTTATCTGTAACTGGATCTCCTTTGTTTGCCAGTGTAAGTGACACTTCTCTGGTGATTAAAATACATGTCCAGATTGCAAACATGAAACCTTTGTTTCATTCCAGCTCTGAATCACTCGCAATTTCCATTACCGAGCTTAGTGAGATTCACAGGCACTAAAGGCACAGGTGCCGCACAGCCATCCCATAAACTGACTCTCACTGAATATTTTCTTTCCAAACAATTATCTGAGGCAGGCTGCAGGTCAAACCTTTAGTTGCAAATTCTCCTTCACCTCTACTGGACATGATAATCATCCTCTTGTGTTTATTTTAAGCTGAACAGTATTACTAGAATTTGTTTTACTTAGAACTGCTGATCCAAAGTTCCCTGAACTGCTGAATTGGAGATTTTAACCCAGTTAAGATTACCTTCATACGCTTGTGGAGAACTCTTATTAAATAGCTCTTTGTTACTCTAGCTTAACAGTAATTTTAAACCAACATGTTGATCAGCTATGCTTCATTTGAACTCAATTTAATGTGGCAGGTAACCGTGAAGTTTGAGTTGTTTTCATTTTCCCTGTACAAACAGAGTGCAACCAGATATCACGTAGTTTTTCCATGTCTTCATGCTAAACAAAGCAGAACAGAAGTTAATAGAAGAAAGAAATAAAAAAGGAATGTCCTGGAGTAGTAATTCCCTTACCTTCATTCAGTTCCAACATCTAAAGGTCATCTCTCATTTTAAGCACACCACGATACACCAGGTCTAAAGAAATGTTGTATGTTAATATGAAAATTCGCCCATGTTACAATCACACACTTCATTAGACTTCTGCAACTACTTTTTAAGTTCAGATTTCTTCATCTGAGAATTTAATAAAGAGTAATAAATATACATCTAATAAAGATGCATTTCATTCTCTACATTTCCACTGAACATTAATAACACAGTTGAAGTTGTTTCCTCCAAGTACATGTGGAACCACCGAGATGTGGAATAGTTAATATCAACTTACCTGATTTCTCTTGACAAAGATGATTGATTGTCTTCAGAGCTTATATAAAACTGGAGATTATTGTCAGGTCTTAATAACCACTTTGTGAAGGACTTTGAGTAGACAGGCTTGATACTCTTGCTTTAAAATCCTGTGAAAAACTGGTTATCCTAATCTCAGAAGGACTAACTGGAGGTAACACAATCATGAGCACACAAAGTGCCTGTTGAAGCCCCTGTGGAAAGGTTCTGTGGCAGGTCAGGTGAGGACTGGAAGCTCCTTTTGGCAGTAAAGACTGTAACTGCGGAGAAGAAAGGGATTTTTTCCCTTTTAAAGGGACAGCTCATCTTACTGCCATTAGGCCAATGTCACCTTTGATGGTGAGAGGTAGGCTGGGGAAACCCATGTGGTAAAGTTTTAGCCATCCTTGGAGAAGTAAGTTAAACAAAGGCCATTGGGGAGAGAATGGAGAAGAAGCCTGAAATGTATCTTAAATATAGAAAAGCAAAAGGAACAAAATGACCATTGAAACAGAGAATTGTCTGGCTTTGTGGTTAAGTGGCAAGGGTGAAGGATCTGGTCACAACAATGCCTTTTTGGCAGTTTTGGTGATGATGAGTGATGCTTAGAATTGCCCAAGAGGGGATTGCTATTGGAAGCACCGGGTGAAATTCTGCTCCTGTTTACTCCTTTGGACTTCGAGTGATTCCTCTGAAGTCAGTGAGCTTAGATGCACCAGCATCTGTTAAAAGCAGATAATAATCTGCTCAGGGGTTTTAACACCTTGATGTGTGACTTAATTCAAAACATTGCAGCAATTAGAGACAGACAACCCAAAAGGAATCACCACCAGTCCATGGAATAATAAATGCCTTAAGGACCTGCACAAAACCTAAACAGAGAAATAGTCTGACCCTCATCAGAAAGGGACAGGGTAAAGAAGAGGCAGCAGATGAGATGCACACTGTCTGTTGGGAGCAGTCCCTGCCTCTCCCCAGTTTCCAAAGCTGGCTTGGGAAAGTTGGGATCTTCTGGTCAGGAGCACTCTGAGATTGACCCTTCAAGGCCATGGTCCCACCAATGCTAAGGACATTTGGGTTGCTATGTAATTTATCACTGCCTGAGAACTGGTGTGTCATCCTGTTGTCACTTGTCTTTGTTTAATTGTATCACCCCAATTTTATACTGCTGTCAAACGAAGCAAGAAATTTAATGCAAGGGTGAAACCACTGCAACCCACCAGCCTGTCAGACATGAGAAAGTGATTTTTTCTGGTTTACCATTTTGGTCATATTTTTGGGGCAATCCTGGTCTTCTCCGACCGAGATGAGCATATGGCATCATGTTTCACGCACAGTAGGGCCGTGTCTCTGCCTGTCCTACACTCCTGTTTTCACCGATAATTTTGGAAGCTGGAAGGCAACTGCAGCCACATTTAAAAGAATTATAGCTGGTAAACACGATGCTTGCACATGTGTGTGCACACACATACACATTCTTACCTTTTATTTTCTTTCACTCTGCCTTTCATGAAAAAACATTATCCAGAGAGTTGTCATTTCACCTAAAACTATCTAATTCTGTCTAGAGGTCACTGGTAGGATAAAAGAAAAAATTCCATGACTCATGACTAAATGCTTGCAGCCCGAGGAATATGGAAACACCTTTTCTTCGACAAGACTTACTTTTACTGATTTAATTACCAGTTGCTCTATATCTCACCAAGAAGTCTGGGATGAAAGTCCTCTCTGTAAGAGCTGACAAAACCAGGTAGAGCCAGGAAAATGTGTGCGCTGGGATCAGTTCCAACCGTTTGAAGTTTGGCTATGAGGATAATTTGACTTTCAGCAGGTTTTACCTCGTGCTGCGTTTTACACTGGGACTCTGTAATTTTAACTTTCCTCAGCTGCAGAGTGATGCTCAGGCTATTGTTCAGCCCCATCTTTGACTCTTGGGAAAAAGGCCGTGTTCTCACTCAGAGCATCATGCTGAGCAAGTCGCTTTCTCAGGAGTATAGTTTTTACGCGCCTCCTTTTTCCAGTGTCTCTTTGTGTGACAGCACTGTATCCATAGCTAACACCCCAAAATCCAGAACAAGGAAAGAAGTCATTTGTAGCTTCTTCTCAGTAACACAGCACAGGCATGTCATTTGTAGAAATTGCTGAATAAATGCACTCATTTGCTGAAGGCTGCACTGCTCCTTTGGGGCTTCCAAAGATGATAGTGATCAATTCCACTGCATTTGCAAATCTAGAGATGCATAAAGCTTTTATTAGACCGAGAGGAGTTGTAGCAGTCCAGAACTTATTGAGAAAATACATAATGATTTATCCAGTGCTGTTATTTCTGGTATGTGTCAGTCACACAACCGGTCCCATCAAACTTGCCAAAACATTCATAACATGTCTTACATCTTCTTCTCTTTACAAGATCCCTGGTCATAGTCAGCTGACCATCAGCATCTGACACAAGGAAGCAGAAGAGAAGCTGTGATGCTGTCCCAAGCCCATTGAGCTACCAGCCATAAGGACCATAAACTGTCTTAGAGGGTAATTTCTTTAAAGGCAGTCTAGCACTCCTGCTGCTCTGCACCAGGGGAATTCCCTTCTCCATGATCCAAAAGGATGCCCCGTGTTAATAATTTTATCTGAGATAGGTTTCAAATGGAAAGTCTTGAAAATTAAAGCTTGTTTATAAGCATACTGAAAAGAAAGGGAAGGATACACTGAGAAACTTCCACTCCCGACACTGGTGCTTGTCATACTGGGACCTTTCTAAACTGTTAACCCCTGGTCTTCCTATGCTCAGACAGATGACAATTATGTATGACCTCAGTAGTCCCGTATAGATGTAAGCAGACCATGCAGCAGGGAAAAATTCCCTCAGTATAAGCAGAGCTCTGCCTGTACATTTTGTGCCCAGTTTAGAATCCATTTCCTAAAAGATCAAACCCAGAGCCTTGGTGAAACCCATCACTTTGGCATGCTTATGTATGTCAGTGACAGTCGAGGGGAAATTTTAAGGCAATATATTTCAGTTCAGGTGAACAAAAACCAAGTAGTTCACCTATTGTGCCTGTGAAAGACTAATTTAAATGTCATTGCTGTGGCTGCCTTTCTTTGCAAAAGGATTCTGCTGTGTGGCTGCTGTTCAGTTCAAACTGGGAAGCTGACTGCTAGGTAATGACAATGCGTGGTAATATTGCCTATAAAAGGATGTGAATACATTTGGAGTACCGTTGTGTTTGCCTTGAAAGAAACGCAGGGAGTAAAGAAAATGTTATTGTTGTACAGTCTTCAGAGCTGTGTGGAAAACTGAACCCAAGAGACTCAAAATTCTACCCTGCAGTGCTCATCCACCACAACTGGATGTTGTAGTACTACAGGATTTTTTTTTTATTCTTCCCAATTGAAAGGGAAGTAAAAGTGGGATAAGAAACTGGAATAACTACTGAGTAATTTTTTACCCACCACAATAATTAAAGAAATCTCTTTTTTTTTTTTTTTGGGGGGGGGGGGCGCGGCAATGCATTTCAGGTGTTGTGCAGAGCTGGTTCCTTGGTGACAATCATGATGCTTAAGCTGCGGGGGATGCCTTAAAATTATCTCACTGGGTCTCGCTATATTCTTAGGAAGAGGTTCTACATGCTCTCTTCCTGTCTCAATCAGGACAATTACTCATCAGCCTTCTATCCAAACTGATAGGCTGGGATTAATCTCATCTTGTTTAGCTATCTGAAAGATATTTTTGTCCAATCTTGTCATCTTCAACTCTGTAGTCAAGAAACATGCCAGTTAGAGACAGGCATCATCTGAGAGAGGCAGTTTGGGTCATTTCATGTAGGACTGACTGGACCATGCTCTACCACCTATATTACTTACTAAATCATGTCCCTAAGTAGCTCATCCAACCTTTCCTTAAACACCATGAGGGACGGTGACTCCACCACCTCCCTGGACAACCTGTTCCAATGCCTAATCACACCTCTGAGAAGAATTTTCTCCTCATTTCTAACCTGAACTTCCCCTGGTGCAACTTGCAGCCATGCAAGTTGTAGCAACTTTTAACTTTCAGATCTTTGCCAATATCTCTGCTAGGAGGACAGCAAAAAAGGACTGGAAAAGGCTTCCCACTGAAGTGATCACAGTATCAAGCTTTAATGAGTTCAAGAAGCATCTTGACAATGCACTCAGTCCCATGCTCTGACCTGGCTGGCCCTGTGTGGAGCCAGGACTTGGACTTGATGATCCTTATGGGTCCCTTCCATCTCAGGATATTTGATGGTTCTATGACAGTTGACACTGTGTTTCTTGAATACACGTGAAGATATCATGAACGAAATGAAAAGAAATTCCTCCACACCATAATTGAAATTTCTATTTATTAATAAGTGGTGCAGTTTTTAGAGACAGAACATAAAAAATCAGTTAAGAAGTATTGTTTGCATAATATATTGAAATAAACATATTAAAGTTGTTCAAATATTGGACAGTGCCAGAATATAAATTACACATACAGTTTAAAAATTACAATAAATAATATTATAAAGAGCACTAAAGGCCACTTGTATAAAAGTTGTGTTCCCTTGTCAGCCAGAATCTGAAAAGCATCTTTGTAGCATGGAGAAAAATTCAGTGAGCAAGGCACAAATACTAGTAATAATAAGATGCCATAACTAGAAAACAAAACACAGTTGGCCATGTAACCTTCAGCCTCGGCGTATTCTCAAGGATGGAAATAGGATCCCACTTTCTGTAGTATTTTGCTTCACTTACTTAACTTCAGAGGGAAGATAGCAAAAGCTGAATTGGGAAGGATCAAATCTTACAGAATAAATAATCAGAAGCAACAATGATGCCCAGGATCTTCATTCCCACAGTGCCCAGCTGAAGAATGGCCCCAATTCCCTCTGCGCCTCTGAGAACGGCCCCTGCAGCCAATGCCCAAGTACAGCCGGGCTCCTGAATGGTGGCATCCTGCTAAATTTGCAAGGGGCTGTAGAAAATCTAGGTTTGCAGCTCTTTAGACACCTAAAGCTTAGTGGAGGGGGTGGTGGGGTGCAAGGAATCAAGGCTCGTCTCCTTTCACACACTCTGCTCCAAGTGGGACACTCAGCTCATACACAGGCAGATGTGATGCTGCTGCAACAGCTGGGCTCCTGGTGGGGCCAAACTTGCTCCTTCACCTGCATTTTCTGGTTGCTTTAGGCTGTGATCTGGCAAACTGATCGGACCCCGGTCCTCACCTGAAGGCCACAGCCAGAGGCCCCACTACGCATGCTCAGGGCTTCAGGTGGGCATTAGCTTGCAGTGCTGCTGGGCCACAATTTGAAGCAGGAGAATTTAAAACTATTTCCACTCTGAACCGTAACAATGCAGCAAAGTTACAGGTAAGAACAGAGCAAATGTAACCAAAGTCAATTTAGGGGCTTTTCGATCAATCTCTCCCCCAGCCGAATTCCCTTTTATTTGGATAGGAGCCAGACTGATTAACTCAGTGCAGGGAAAAGCCGAGGCAAGGACAACAGCTGTTACCTGACCTGATTTTTTAAAGGATTTACTCCATAAACAGAGCATTAACCACACTTTATATGCCTACATATTTTAGCTAAACATTCGTTTCTGACTTAATGAAAAATTCTCGGTTTGAATCTAGAGTAAGAAAACTTGGTTGATAATGATGCTGCAGAGGGAGTACACAATGTAAGCACAGATTCACGTTTTCAAAGCCTTCCAGGTGTGTTTCATTCCTTAGTGACTGAAAATGCAGGGTAAAGATGTAGTTAAGAAAAATGTTTCCAGATCTGTGCTGTCTTTCACAAGGAAGTTCCGCAGTAAAGGCAGCTTAGGACCTGCTCCCAGTGCATTGGTTTGCGTTTTCTTCCTGCCTTCGAGGAAAGCAGAGGAAAGACCTGCACTTTCTGATTTTGAAAACCATCTCAAGGCCTGAAAGAAATCCTTGGTCACTCACAGGAGCCAAGAGCCAGCAAAGACTAGATTGCAATGGCCAGTTCTCTGTAATGTCAGCTATACGTAAAGAAAGCATCAGTGTCAGTCTAGATGTTAGGAAGAGCTGACCCAAATGAAACTGAAATGTCACACACAAATGGGAGAAGGAACAAACCTAATCTGTTCCTAGTATGCAGAGTGCTATTGACCCAGATAACTCTCTCAAACAAAACTGTGATAATTGATTCCTTGTATGTGGTGAACCTCCTCTGCAACACAGATCCTGGCCTTTTAAACGTTTCCAGGGACGGTAGCAACAAGGTATTTTTTTGGTTTGTCCAGTACCTACGGCACAAACATAATCTGCAGTTCCATGGTTGATATACTTCCCAGGCTCAACCTGAACTGGAGCTTGTTTGTACATCCCAGATCAGGGATGGTCTTCAGATCTCACCTTGCTGGTGACATCTTGACACGTATCTGTTGTTAGCACAGACAGCAGAACTGATGCACACCCTATTTTTAACCCAGATGGTGTAAGACGTATACAGCTGCTCAGTACACCATCCTTCTGAAGAGAGCACTGATTGGTCTCCACAAGTTAGAAAAAATAAATATTAAAATAAACTGATCAGACCTTCTTTGACTCTCTTCTCAGGTCTCTTCCAGGGGATCCAGAGAGGGTCTTGCTAAACTTACCACTGGTACCTTTTAAGAAGGGGCAGACCTTATCCAGCCAGTTAGCACCCCATCAAGCATTTCAAGATGTGGCTACAAATACCAGGCCTGATGTTTTTAAGCTGCATATAGTAAATTGGTGCTTTGAGCCCACAGAAAATGCTAAATGGAAGGCGGTTCAGCTGCTGAATGTTCATAGTGCAAGGCAGCCTAAATCCCACTTTCTCTAGGGCTGCACTCTGTGTGCAGGTGAAGACTAATCCAAGTCTCTGCCCTGACTTGGATTTTTCTCTTGCAATACCTTTATAATGAGGCGATTCAGGGATTTTCAGCCAGGTTTAATGCCGAGAAAGGACTCCCTTTATATGACCTGTCCTGGGAGAGATTAGAAACCTGAACTGAAGAATTTCAAGGGAAACTGGGCAGGGAACTGCCTGGAATTGCCACTGCCAAAGACATTCACAAACATTTCTCAGATTGCACTTGGGTTTTGGCTGCCTTGATTTCTGACTGCTCAGATCAAGCAAGCATCTTAAGAAGGACCAAACTCAAATGACATCTGTAGGAATGCCAGGCACTTGACATAAGAAAAGTGAAGCATGCTTCACTTGTAAGTATAAGCCTATAATTACACCAGATTCATAAGTCTAGCAACATTAAAATCAGTTTTCATTCTCTCACACTCATTTGTCATGTGTGGGTTAGATCGTGAGAGGTGCCACAGGTGTGTATTTACTGTATCAGAAAGCCTGCAGCAGGTGCAGCACAGGTATTTCCAAGAATTACCGATGACCAAGGAATTCCTCTCAATATGCCAAATTATAAAGAATTCCACTTTTGTCATGTGGTTTTAGTCTCTACAAATTTTGTGAAGAAACAGCACTGAATTATCTTTCAGGTCATTATCTTTTCAGGCTATTTTGTCAATTAAGAAATTAGCAAAACTGTGCCTCATGTCATCACAGATACCGGACTCAGAACAGCAGAGTCTTCAAGACTGAAGCTGGTTGGCATCATTTACTCAAGTAACTACAGCAATTTGTTCTCCCTGAAGATCTGTCCCAGTAGGATGGATCATTATTTAGCTGAAGAAGCAGATGAAGAAGTTCCTAATCCTTTATATGTCTTTAAATAAACAATGAAAATGAAGGCAGTGCCCACATCTGTAAGATAACAGAGACTCCCCAGATTGAATGACTGTTACGAGTTGTCAACACCACGAAGAAATCAAACATGAAGTTTAGTGAAGTGGGCAAAACCCAACATGATATCTTTCATTGAAGCACAGCCATCTGGGCCTGTGGGATACCCAGTTACACATGGGAAGGCCAGTAAAGTGTCCCTCTTTTTTGTGCTCTGATTGGATGTGCCGATGATGGTCTGCTGTGCAGCTGCAGTGTAATACAATCACGTCAGAAATCCACTTTCTAACGTCTAACATGGGCCACATCTTTGTGTCTTCGTTGGGTCAGTGCTCTAGACATGGTGGTGAAGTCACTGTGTGGAGTGATAGGGGTCATTCTCAACGGGAGGTGAGCATGAGCCAAGATACAGAGGTTGCACCTTAGAACAGTGTGGTAGGGGTGAGAGCCTTCCCACTGACTGTAGGTGTCCCTGATCATCCGACATCTAAGGAAGTCACCCTCTACTCCCTTTTAAGTCAGTAGACATTTGGTCATTGTGGATAACCGAGTTAAAGATGAGATAATATCCTAAAGCTCATGTGTCCTTTGATTTTTGTACCCTGTGCTCACCGACTGTACTGATTAGTTTTTCACCAGCTGTAAAGAGAGCATAGCCATCAAACTCAACAGCAGATGGACACTGTTTCACAGACACCTAGATTGACATCAGATGAATCCTGCATAGGATGTTTGGAGAGGCTAGTTTCTCTAGCTGTATAGATACTATATTCCCACTGTAGCAGTGTGACCTTTGATTCATTTCTGCCCTGTTCCCAGAAGGGTGGATTGTTTTCTTGCTCTCTCCCAATATATTTCCAATTCCCATGAAAAAACATTTGGCTGAGGCCTAGGGAGCATATTTATCCCTCTACTGCTCATGGATAGGTGACAAAAATGGCATTTATTTATCTGTACACTGATCTTAAATATGGCACATATTGATGGATTTGGAGCAGTCCATCTCCAAAAGAAACAGTAAATGAAGAGAAACAGATCCTGACAGCATCCCACATTGTGGAACTCCCAGGAAACAGAAGACTGCACATCTGAGGAGCATAAAGCGCTTGCCAAATATTAGTGAATTAAGCATTACAACCTGTGTGTGTCTACGGAAGTATAACTCCCAAGTAACAGGTTGGGAAACTGAGGCACGGTTACATTACACAGCGTACTAGGCAGCACATAGGTCAGTAAAGGAATGGAGTGTATAAACCTGGAGTTCTCTATGCTGAATAACCTTGGTTTTGGAATAGAAAGAATATTTGGCCCCGTGAGTAGCAAATGAGCTTCGCAAAAGATTTTCTACAAAATAGGATTGTAGTGACACTTCAAGCAGTTTTATAAACACTAGTGAGCGTTTTTCAAAGTAGCTCAAGGGATTTATATTTACATTTTACAATAAATAAATACTCGTGATCAATCCCAGAGGGTGCTTCGATAATTCCTAACACCACCCCTCATTTCATTTTGACATTGTGTTTCCTGGGTAGCTGGATAAGAGATCGCATGAGAAAGGATTTAGTTCACAAAACTCTCAGTAAAGTCATTTACTTTGACTCAGCTTTTTCCCTGCTTTGGATACTAGATGCTCCTGGCTAGGTTGGTTAGAGATTGATGTACTTATATTTGAAAATGCATTCAGACATTGTTTCCACAAAAGGCTATTGCTCCTGAAAATATTTTTACTTTGCTGCTCTGTTTACAAAATGTAGCAAGGACCCACCATATCTCGCCTGTTATCAATTGACCATTGTTGTATTGAAGAGTACCAGATAGATATGTATCATAGAAGAAATCAGCTGTACCATTTATATAGGGTAAAGTCATGCAAACCATGCTCAAAACTAAGCTCCTTAGTTTTGGTAGCATGAAAAAAACTGCATTAGTAAATTGTATGAAATGGTGCAGAATGACTACCACTAATATCACATGCATCTTATGCAGCCATTGGTGTTTTGAACTAGTAAGCTTTCGGTGTAGAGTAGGTGAAATATACAAAGTATGCTTACATTACAGGAAGAAGTCAACCAGTGACTGCCCCCACACGCACTTTTAAACTGGCTTATTTGAAGGGGTCCATATTGAATCTGAAATCCCATCTCCCGTAGAAGACAAAGGCATGGAGCCACTTGGTGTAAAAGGGTCGGTGTCGGTGTCCGTTTCCCCCTCTGCTAGGTAGCGTTTTTCTCTCATCCACGCCGATCCCCCATTGGGGCCAAATGGGAAGTCGTCTCTGTCTTGGGAGATACTGAAGCCACTTGGGGAGCGCTCGAGTTCCTCATGGTTGACGGAGAGAAGGGATAGTGGAGTATCACTGTCTCTTGTTAAGCTCCTTCTCTGCCTTGGAGACACCTTATCTGAGTAAGGGCTTTGTAGGTCTCCTTGAGAGTGGTAGCTAACCTGGGAGTCCATTAACGTAAATATAGGCAAAACTGTTGGCCTTTCTGCATATGAAGTGGAGGAAGGTGTGGCTTGCAGTTTGCCAGAGTTTTGCCCACCTATTGATAAAGGTTGTGAATGAGTTGTATGACCATGTGCTGAGAAACTGTAAGGACTGACTTTGTTGACTGGAACCTGCTGGAAGTTGTAAGGAGTTTCATGAGCACATTGCTCAGTGTACTTATATATTATTGTTTTTAATTCAGAATATTTGTTTTCCTCTCTCTTCTCCTTTGCAGGAGAAGCAGTTTCTTTCAGTGGGCTTATCTCAGCGACTTGTATTTGCAGCTGTTCCATATGATGCATATGCATATCAACAAGAAAATCCAGTTTCTTCCCCATGTCATTGACCTGAAAAATACCAATGTTATGATATAGTCTTAAGCCAGTTGTTCAGCGAAAGAGCCAATGCTCCCATAGGTGCACTGCCCTCAGCAATGGTGTGTTGCCATCTTCATTGGTCATGGAGGTAATTATAGGATAACTCAGACTTTCCCTTGGAAGCTGGACGGCAGTGGATGCCAACTTAGGCTCTAACTGCCTCGGATTAAGATGACCCATCCCTATAACTGTGAGAAAATAACTCTTTAGTCTCACTGGATATTTGGCAGTCCAGCATCCAACAGCAGTTTACAACATTTTGACCAAAGTCTAGATACTATACAGTAAATAGCTATTACCAAAATACAGCAAGCAGAATTACTGTGCACACAGACCTATTCTCTAACTCTCAGTAGTCCACCAACATCAGGGTTAAATATCAGGACTAACTTCCTCTCTCTTTTGATAGGACTTTGTGCCTGCATATTTGAATTCCATGAAAGGAATTGATGCAAATCAATGCCACTCTCCTCCATGTTATATCATTAGTGTATTTTAAGATGAGAGTGCCTCAACTTGCTAAGCAGTAGGTTAGGATGTAGAGTAAACCCCAAAACACCTGTGGAGGCAATCCTTTTGATTGCCAGACCCCACAAAAAAAGGTGATGCTCACAGAAATAAAGAGGCACTATGAGAATGGAGCATAAGGGAATGAAAAAGCACTGTCTAAACATCATTGTGAGGGTCTTGTTTCTATATAAAATGGTATTCAATCAACAGGTTTCAAAATGCCCATTTCCAAGATAATTGATTTTTTTTTCTCAAAAAGATCTACGGGCACAGTTTTGTGATCATTACTACAATATCTATGTGAGTCTTGATCACAAGAGTACAAACCTGCCTGAGTCAGCCAAAGGCTCATACAGAATGTATGTCAGCTTCATCATTTTTGTACAAACACCTCAGCCTCCATCATTGTCATGAAATAACATACCTGTCGTTCAACTTTAACAAATTTGCCCATCATACTTTGGTCTTCAGTATCTGCAGTAGATGCTTTGGCTATATATGGATCATTTCTGTATAAAAAAATTAATAACTCTGTTAGTGTTTAATTTTTCTTTGCATCACAGTAAGTAATTTATGTCAGAAATCAGGATTACTATCTTGGTGGTATATTCATATAGCTCCTTGGAGCCCTATTTTAAAAAAGATTGAATTTACTTATATAAACAGGAGAAAAAGTCTATTCTATGGGATTCCAAAGAATTTCTTAAAATTTTTTAATTTAAAATTACTTTGGTTCAAAATTAAGATAAAGATTAAGAAAAAAACCAAAATAAACAAAACAAAAACAAGAATGTGAAATTAATCTCGGTGCAATAATTTCAGGTTTGTGAAAAATGTTGAGATATCCTAGATAGTGGGTCAACAATCTGCAATGTGCTTTTAAATCTATTCTTTCCAATTACTGTATTTGAAAACACAATCTGCATTTTAAGGCTGAGTGTTTTTTTATGGGATTTTTATGCTTGTCTTATGTTTTTTTCCCTCTCTAGTTCATTAAACCAAATAGCAAGTGGCAGACTACACTGAAAAGATGTAGTCTGGTCTGGAGATCTAGGATCATCATTATCAAGTTAAATTGATAAAGATAAACCAACCTCAAAGGAATCAATGTTTTTCCATAAGCTATGTCAAATTCTACAAAAAACCCCAATTTCTAAGCACTTGTAATTTAATATGACTTAGAACAAATACACCCTAGAACTTTTAACAGGTCCAGTTCTTTTTCTGAAAAAATTCAAAATATAGCTCTGAATATATTGTAGTAAAGCAGAAACTAAAACTAAATCATGTCAGATTTTGCATATTGGGTTACTGGTGATAGAGGCTCACTCAAATTTTGCAATCTGCTTTGTTTCCCAGATGATAATTGTCTCTTCCATATATGTAGGTCTCTGTCTTCACATTTACATGTTTTTTAGCTTTTTCACTGGGTGGGATAAACCAGATAAAGCCAAGTTAATTTATTTTCTGTAAGACTACTTTTGTTCTGAGTAAATGTAACAGCTTTGGGGACAGATTGCTGATGGTCTTATGTGGTTCTTCATGGGCATTTATTGACAGATTGATAGTTGTAAATAACAGAAGAAATGTCATTTATTATTGAATTCTTGCTACCAGGAATGCGGCAATAAAATAACATGCTGTAACTTTCACACCCAGAAACCTGGTATTGCAATTCACCTTCTGTAATTCTCAACAATCATTGGCTTAAAAGCAGCACCATTAAAACTTTGAAATTGCGATTTGCTGGGGGCTATGCCAAAACTTTATTTAACTTCAGGAAGATCATTCGTTTACCTTCAAACTATTCGTAATTTTTATAGAGTCTTTAACTGGGTTTACTAGTTGAATGTAAGCAATTCAGCACATCAATCAAATGTATGTATTTTATAAAAACACACATTTTCAAACAGTGGAGAAGTTGAGCTGGACAATTCAGAAGTCATTATGTTTGGATTTCCACCACATTGTGGTTAAGGAAGCATGTGGATTTCCACCACTTGCGTCTTTCTGGGTCAACATTTACACATATATATCTTTTGACAAGATATCCTCTCTGTATCACCACCTTACCAGTGTACTGGCTGGATGAATGAAGGTCATACTTAGTGGTATAAATGAGCTTTTTATTTCTGTTTTGGTCCGTGGACTATTAGGGATAAAAAATTCACCTGGGAGACTGTTGCGAAGGGTAAGAAAAAGCTCCTCCCTTTTGGGATTTCTTATGCTTGGGAGTAGATGGAGGTCCAGGTGTAAAAATCATATCTACTCTGAAAAAGAGAAGAGTGCAACTGCGTAAGTCCATCTCTAAATGCCAACACATAGCAAATTATATGCACCTCTGCAGAAAACACTAGCAAAGAATCAAAAATGAAGAACGTTTTGATTTGGTAATATATTGAGGCTCATGTCTTTGTTCTGTCTCGGGTCCACAATCAATACATCGAACTGTATGTACCTGGTAATTTCAGGGGTAATTAAGTAATGATCTATCTCACTGTTTCCAACCTTTGACATTTGAAACGTGTGACTTCAAATCCTTCAAAGGAACTAAAGAGTGTGATTGTAAAAAATCTTCAATAATAGTTGCTCCTAAAAATAGAAGAGGAGACCCATCAGGGTTTGTGCTGGATACTGAACATTTTAATTTGGTGAAAGGTGGCAATTTCTGATACTCTTAATAAAGCAATTACTAGTGGTTATTGTGCCTAATTAACAGCACACTTTGTTTTGGTCTTTACTAATTCCTTTTGGTGTTGAAAACTGTAACTATAATTTTCACAAGGAACATTTTATTTGGAACAACACCTAAAGGATTGTTTGGGAGGCTCCAGCATATTTATGCACACACTTTTACTGTAGCAATATATTCTTTCATTTGGCATATCCAACTGCTCAGGTGCAAACAAGCCTGTTTTTTCAGCCCACACACCAACCTGATCAGCTATCAGTCAGCAGTAGTCCACAGGCAAGTTATCTGCAATCCATGCAGGTACATTGCATAGCTTCATGGTGCCCCATGGAGTTTTGAAAATGGAACTTAAAGAAAATCAAGGCAAACCCCACAAAGCTATCTAGGTATCTGTTAGACACCCAAGCACTGCTGGGCCCTCTGTCAATGTCTCACCAAACTCCTATGGCATTTTACTATTCATAGACACAACGAGTAAGACTCTCATCCCTTTTTTTGTCTGGTTACAATCAGTGGTGATCTAATCAACACAGTGAAGAAAATTTAAGAGAATAAGGGAGATTCAGCTGATGAAATAAAAGCATCTGCTTTAAGCAGGGGTTAACTGTGCTATAAAGGCACAGATTATGTTGACTTGCTCTCTGGCAACTATAAGACGAATCTCACATGGCATGCCAGAATTATGCTTTTCCTTCAAAGCCCTCTAAGAAGCTCTTCCCTATATGTGTGCAAAGTGGCTGTTGAAATTTTGTGGTTCTTCTGCTAATGATGATTCTTTGTAGTGGAACATGGCATGGCAGATCTGAACATTGCAGGGCGGAGGCTATGCTGTGGTTCTTGTCCTGACTCACTTGGGATGTGTCTTCATCCCACAAAGCTGTGCAATAAACACTGTGATATGACCCTAACCATGTCAGGCACTTTTACTGCTGCTAGGACTCAAGCAAGTATCTGAGATGTACTCTGCTATCTAACGTCTTAGTCTGAGGTAAAGGAAGCATCTGCAGTATAAGGCTTGTAGACCTCACCATAGATATAGATTTGACCCTAATCAAATAAGGCAACGGTCAAGAAAATTCACAGGATTTTTTACTCTGATTTCCTTGTTCTACATATGAACCAGTGGTCTTTTCTGATGCAGTTACCGTGCTAGCTGCTCACTAGCCTTTATTCTTTGGGGAAAAAGCTTTCTTATTCACCAGCCAGACTATTTAAAGACATAGTGTCTGGGTGACCTTGTACACAAATAGGTCAACTATGCTTTTCTTTTCCCAGCACAGCTATACATTTTCCCCATTTACCAGAGGATTCTTACCTTGCCTGAAGATACTTTATTCTGGAAAGCATATCAAGATGCCCTGCTGAGTATTGCTCTATCACATCCTTCACATCATAAGGCCTCAAAGTCTCCTTGAATTTTTTTTTATAGAGACGAAACTGTAGTATTCTGCATAATAAACACAAAAATTACCAATGTGTATCAATTTCATTATGATAATTTGCATTATTATAAAATAATTGATAAAAGCTCTGGATGTTTCAAAATTGAGCAGGTTTTTCAAAGCAAGGCAATAAAACATAGGCAGAAAATCTCTAATAATGTACCACATTTGTAAATATGTAACAGTTGGTCTTTTGCAATTAATAGGTTCAAATATACACACAAAAAGTCTTTTTCAGCACTATCATCATAACCAGGAATGGTTCAAAGCTACAAAATGACATATGAATTTTTAATCATAGAATACCAGGCTGGAAGGGACTTTAAGGATCATTTGATCCAACACTTCTTGGCAAAAAGCTCCATTTAGGAGCTTTTGAGCCACACTGATGTTTGAACAACATTTGATTTTGAACACCCCAAGTCACAGGAGATTTTGAAACTGTGAAGCTGAAGCTGCTTGTTTATGCTCCAGCCTATTATAAAGCAAATTTATAGTATATATAATGCTGCAACATTTTCAGTTTGGTTTTAAATCTGCACCTAGGAATGTTTTGGATAGGAAATGTTAATTAGATGAAATGTGGAAGTTAAGATGTCAGCAGCAGTTCAAGTTGAGGAGAAAAGAAGTGTTAGAACTGCCTGAAGTGTCTTTGGAAAAAAAGCACTCTAACATTATTATGTTGTGGCTATTATAACTATTATTATAAAATACTCTTTTAATTGATAATAGCATTCTTACAAAAAGGACTGGTACTGAAAATTGCTTGACTTTTTTACATTCTTCCCTGTATATATATATGTTTACACTATTATATCTTGGCAGATTTAACAAACAGACAAGAAACTTATGTAAAGAATAAAAACCATTCTATTTCTTTAATCTTTTAGGATTGAATTTGCTTCTTCAGTAGAGTTTTGGTGTTCTTATTGGTCTGAATTCAGGAATCATGTTGTCTATTAAGATTCTGACCTGTTTTTCATTCAAAGTTGGTGTGAGTTTTTTTAATCCTTTTAAAATCTGTATAAACTTTCATCTAGCAAAGATAATTCTATTTTGACTTTTTAAGAGTTTTTGACTTTAAAACTTGCTTATAAATCTTCCAATATATCAAAATCATGCCTTTGTCTGGTGTAGCAAACTATATATGATAACAGAAAAACTATACTTAAAAAGAAAAAGCATAAATGAAAAAATAGGAATCACACTGTTGCAATTTCAATTGAAAATCTCCTTGATCATGACCCTGAAAACCCATTAAGTGGTTTTGTCTGAAAGAATTAATTTCCATTAGCATTAAGAGTCTGGGTAAACTCTACAAGAGGGAAAAAAAAAAAACCGCTTTGCTCAAGATTGAGTTTAAAGGGAAATTGCACACATCAATTAGATTTGCACAGGATGTGGGAAAGGAACTTTTCCAAAAGTTATAATGGCACATATCATGGAGGTGGGGCTGGGAAACAGGACAGATATATAGCCTGTATCTGAAAGCAAGTATCAGGGAAAGAAAGGGAAAACTCTGGAGGAAGCAGGAACAGAGAGACTTGCAGCTGGAGGGCAGCAGTCATGGGTAGTTTGAGAAAAGCCTGGAGGACATGATTTTCACCAGGTTTGAGAAAATTAGGAATTTTCATGAGTGGTTTTCCTGCACCCAACTGGAAAAGAACCAGGAGAATATATGTTATTATATATATATAAATATATTGTTATATACTTATAATCATCTTCCTTGAAGCTTTTCTAAGGAGAAAATTTGGGACACTCTAGACTTGCAGTCCTTCATATGGAAGGTAGTGTCTCCCTGGAAAAAAACAACTTTTGGAATAAAAAGCTATTGCAGTGAAAAGAGTGTTTTACCCTGTGGACATTATTCAAGGGAATAGAGTAAAAAATATTGAGTGGAGGAGTAACAGAGCATCAGTGAATTAATTCTATGTGCCTGATGTGCTAAACACATTGTCAAGCCTTACTAGGAGTTTTCCAACCCTAGAGAATCTCTCTTGTGATACAAAAATAGAGGTGACACATGTCACAAACTGAAGACTGCCAAAATGGAGACCTCACCATCTATTAAAATATCTCAGGTGAAAAGTATATAACACACTCATACATTTGTGAATAGAAAGGGTTGAGTCAGCTCAGAGTTTATTTTAAAGTGAAAATTCCAGTTTTACAGTCACTGAATTGAGAAAGATGCTACATTTATAGCATATTTCAATGAGGAACTGTATGAAACATTATTTTATAATAAATATATTTATGGAGTACCTTGCAAAAACAGCATGGTCAGTGTTACTGAATTTCCTTTCTGTGTATTTTCCAAAAGGACTTTAAATAGGGTCTGTCTTGTGCTTTTCAATATACCTAGTGTTACCAAATCTACTGCATTTTAAAAAAGTAATAACTGCAGCAATAAATCAACACGTAGCAATATGGTAATCTGATTTCCCGAAGCACAAACATTCAAAGTCAAAGCAAAGCACTGAGAAGCAGCAGAGATATTTACCTGACAGCCCGGATGGCTGTCTTGAATGTGGGGATCATATCTTCCATAAGGAAGTCACTACTGTCGCCTCTCTCTTCTGCCATGGGTTCCCCTGTTCCCGCATCTGCAAAACAGGTCAAAAAGAGCTGCGTGAAGCCCTGACCGCATGGTATTTAGAGGGGGATCTGGCTGACTAAAGCATTAGCTAAAGTGTAATTTAGTAAAGGAACATCTCTTGCAGGTTCCTCTTTGTCTGATCAGATCTTGAAAGGCCTTTCATAATTCTGCTGGGATGGTTGTAAGACACACTACTTGAGGGATCTTCTCTCAGATTACAGCATTTCTGAAACATTGGAAACTTTTCCTCCTTTCTAATGGATTTAGAAGATCCCACTTTTAGAAGCTTTTACAACAAAAGATCTTGACAAAATTATTTTTCCACGAGGCTAAAACATGTACAGAAGTTACAGACCAAGTTCTCATCCCATTTGCACTCCTTGGATCTGATGTACCTTCGTGGAAGAGAATAATCAAGTTCCTAGTGTAGACATCCATGTTAGTATGCCCAGCATGCACTGATGTCAGCTTGCACAATAAAGGAGAAGCTGTTAGAGACCATTTAGTCACTACAGGTAAGAAGAGGAAAACCTGCGCCCATGGAAGCTGAGAGTAATAGCACCCTATGAGGCACTCAGTGGAAATCTGCTGAGAGGCAGCAGTCTTAGGGAGAGCAGGAGGGAAGCAGCAGTTAACTCTAAAACAAGGTCTTAAGGGACTGCAGTGAGAGGTAGTTGAGGTGCCTGGGCACAGGCTAGTGCAGGGCTGGATGCAGTCTAGGAGGGAACTACCTCAACAGAACATCCCTGCTGATAAACCAAGCCATCACGGCATGTGCTTTTCTGGAAATACAGATTCACTACCCAGCGTGCCCCCTTTTTCTAGGTCAAAACGGTTGATTCCACCACTGGCTTTATCCCATATCAATTGCTGTTTTCATGGAAGGCCACTGTGCTATTTCAAGTGTTGTTTTGCCTGGACTCCACCAGTCATTTCCTGGAGATTCCCCAAATGTGTACATAAAACCAGGGACAAACCTTCAACAGAAGATGCAGAGGAACAAAGTAAAACAGGGAGGGTAGGGGATGAATGGAAAGAAATCAACACAGATAGGCTACCTTCTGAGCTTTGCCAAAAAGCGTATGCTTTCATTCGGAATGCAGTGCGAAAACGCTCCTTATTATTCAAGACAACATTCTTAGGTTCTTTTGAAGGACTTTCTTCAATGGCATCTACATTCAGAGGGGTAAATAGCTTTCCTTTAGTATTGGTACCACGAACCCGATCCAAGAGACCCAGCTTTTGGCTACAAAATAAGCAAAAGTAATCATTTTCCTCCACTGTTAACTCGTTTTCATGATGCTTTAAGTATATAACGGGCTAAATAAATGCTTTGTACAGAAGGAAACTGCTGGGGCTACCATAATACATCAATGTCTTTGTAAACAACAGCTAAGCTCCACAGGTAATTAACTGCTTTTTATGAGCTTTTTTTTTTTTGTATCAATGTTGAAAATGTTACCAGAGGGTCTTGCTATCATCTCCGTGTAACGCATCACAGAGCTTCAGCTCCAGCAACATGTCTGCAGCATTAGATTTATTATTAACAAGAGAAACACCACTACTTAGGTAGTTCTATTTTCTAATGATAAGGATGCCTGGCCTTTCTTGTTCCATCCTTTCATTAACTACTGGGTCTGTGGCAAGCTATTAAATGAGTAACTCCTGTGCACAGCCAGGAGTTAAAGAAAGTCAGATGTGCTGTGAACCAAATAAATTATCAGTGACAGGCTGGAAAGGCACTGCCAAGCATTCACTAGGTGCACGGAAGGGCAAGGTACCCAGTTCTCTCCACCATTCACCTTCCATCATCTCTCACTATACTAGACATTGAGTGACCTACCCAAATTGCAGTAAAGTGACATTTTGTTCTCTGACGATTCCTTGCACTGTCCTTTTACAGAATTACTAATCAAAGATAGTTTTCCTTTAGTGACAACTCACAGCTAGGATTGCGTCTACCTGCCATCTTGCCAGCATCGGTAACCCTTCTGACTGCCTGACGACTGTAACAGTCTTAAAGGCAATTACTAACACTACTGAAAAGAGCAACACAAAAGGAATTTGCTAGAATTTGGTAGTGAGTGTATCAGACTAAATATATTCTGAACACTTAACAGCTGATAGATGGCACAAAGGCTTGATTCGCTTGTTCCTCTTGCTGCTTAAAAATTTGCTCATTACACACTTGTTAAAAAATTGCCTGAATTTACTCTACTTCCAACTGAAATATTCTATTTTATAAAGTGGGGATAAACCATGGGAAGAAAGCCTACCTTTTAACTCATTCCTGGATAATGCAGTGTGGGACAGCTCTGAGGAGAGGTGAATTGTGCACACATGGTCAAGAAGCACTTTTGTGTGAGATGACAGGTCAGGAGGGTTGAGTTGGGGGGACAGAAAAAGCCATGGCAGCAATCTGGTGTCTGAGAGCTGCAGGCAGGAGCAGAGCTGAAGGATGAACAGCAGTGGTGACCAGAAGGAAGAGATTTCATAGGCACACAAAGATGTGTCTGTGCAGTATGCTCAGCTGAAGCCACCAAACTTCCCAGCAGGAGAGGGAAGTGTGGGGAGGGTCCACTGTGCAAGGACACAGCATACAAAGATGGGAACTTGTGTGCATACCTTGCAAGTGAAGGGTCTCACTCACAAAACTACATACTCTCTATTTAAGGAGTAATCTTGGTCAGATGGGATTATTTTACGTTCTAGTATCTCTAGTGTCACTGATGAGCCTTTCTGCAAGAAGGATCTATTTGTTTCTCAGAGCTCTGGCTGTGGCAGCATCGCACCACAATGCAAGTTCTTCAGCTGTTCCTATTAAAACAATGAAGGCAAGATGGATTTAAAGGCACACATGATGACTTGGCAGCTTTCATAAGAGTGATGAGGCTAGTAGGAACATTGCAATTTGCAGTATACAAAGTTCCTGCCTGATCTGAAACACTGAATATCACAGCTGTTGCAGGGGTTTTTGGTTGGTATTTAAAAAAAATGAATTACTAGGGCCTCATTTCTACTCTCTGCTTCTGATTGCCACAGCTTTGACCCAGCTTCCCTATCACAAAAGATGGAACTAGTAAGGTGTTCTAAAAGCTGAACTGATGGTGAGCACAGGTTCCAAACAAATGGTGTGTGTTTTATGAAGACAGGGAGAATCCTGTGACTTCTGTTCTGCATCACTAATACTTCTTCATTTGTGGAGAAGCCATGTTCTTAACTCCATGGCATTTCTGTGAAATTTGGATTCTTCAAGAACTCAGCCACCACATATGGGAAAAAATATATACTGGAAAACATGACAGCTAATGAGCAAGTTTTGAAAAGGCATGAATAATAATAATTGGGAAGTAAAAGTCCACTGAATGAGTTGTGTTTGGGGTTTTGGGGGAATTCTTCTGGTTTAAAAGTAATAAAAGCAAAGTTTGAAGAGGGAATTCATTTCATGAAGGATGGTCAGGAAGATTCTAGAATCATGGCACATCACTGAAATGGATTTTAATGCAAAAAAATGCACCAAAAACCTAGCTGACTGATAACAGAGTTGGGTAATATAAACTGATAGGCATAAAGAGGGAGTGTGTTGGTAAGGTCTTCACTGTGAAGAAAAACAGAGAGAGCAATTAAGCATGTTTAGCATGGTGGTGATTTTGAAATGATCATGTACCTTCCACAAAGGAACATGAGATTATGAAATAAGATAAACTATACCACAACAAGAAGAAACTGAAGCAGTTTTAGGGTAAAATGAAGACAATATTCCCTATGTCTGAAAAAATTGTATGTAGGCCAGGCTTTTTGTGGAGATCATCTTTTCCTGCTGGAGAGACTAATAGATCACCAATTATAGATGAATTTCAAATGAAAGAGGAGACAGTACTCCACCTGTTCTTCAGGATTTCAAAATTGAACATCTTGGTTCAAGATCTTCTGGAGAGAGACATCCAGGATGAGAAGGAAACTCCTAGAAGGATGAAATCTAGCAGTGAGACTCAGATGATCTCAGATGATGAGGTGATTTCTTCAAAGGCAAGAAGTGATCACATACTACACATTGATTTTGAGCAATGTATTAAATGTCACAGGATTTTGTTTGGTAACACTATAAAGAAGTTCTCTAGAAGAAGACTGTTTCAGGCAGAGAACCTGAAAGGTGAAAAAGCAGAAAAAAAGGCAAGAGAGAAGATTGCTACTATTTATGAAAAGCAGTTTCATACTGTATTAGAAGAACATAATTGTCATTACATTTGGTGTCTGACTATCCAGAATCTCTCAGAACTTGCCCCTTAAAACTTCTGCAATAACTGCCCTCCTTACCAAAAGACAAGGAGGCATAAACTACATCACCAGGATCTATGAGGATTGGAACAACAGGAAAAGGGGCAGTGGATGTTGCAAAGTATCCAAAACATTAATCTTGCAGATTTTTTAAAAATATAGGACAGAAATATAAGCAATACATGCAGAAAGCTCTGCCACAGAGCTATACAAGAATAGGAGTGATCACGACTTGATATCCTCCTCATAGATCAAAACATCAAAATATTCCCCTGCATTCAGCACAAAAAAACTATGTATTTGCAACAATAATTTCACTCTCATTTGTGTGTTGGTTTTTGATTTTCTTGGGGTTTTTTTGCAGAGTTGGGTCTAAGGTGGGTAAAAGCGTTTTCAAATTCTCCTTCTAGGGAGTTTCTCAACTCTTCCCACTGTTGTCCCAAGACTGTTGCTTGAGCATCTTACGTTCAGGAGCTAGAACTCATCTGATTTGTCTTAAGCTGTTAAAAATGTTAAATGCCCTGTCTAAGAATAATATTTATATCCATTTCTATAATCAGTAGAAAGCTAACAAACTACAGAGTGCAGTTAAGCTCCGTTACACTTTGAGATGACTTTACAGCTGGGGGAACTTGTCTCTTGTTATTGGCTACAGAAAGATCTAGATGAGCATTTAAAAAACAGGTCTCTAGTCTGAGTTAAAGTTATCTGAGCTGAAGCCTTCCTTGTTAATTGAGTCCTGATAATTAACCCTTAAAGTAACATTTGTATTCATAACAGTATGTTTACACAATAAATATAGACAATTGTGTTTATATCCAGGCAGCCAGAGCAGTAGAATCATCAGAAAGTGAATTAATAAGCTTCACATGAAAAAATACAACAGTATGCTGTGTACAAAAAACCCAAAACAAAACCCAAGCTTCCTTTCAGATAATGACTAGCTGTCATCAAGGAACAAAAAATAGACTTTATTCTCATTTCCAAAGGATGAAATCTTGGTCTGCTGGGGTTTTTGTTTTCACTGTGCTTTTTAAAAAGACTTAGGAAACATTTGTTCTCATGACACAATCTCCTTCATTAAACAGCATGCGCATGGCTCAGTCTCAGAGTATGAAGCATGCGCAGATCACATCATCCTTCATGAGAGTGGCTAGAACAGTGGTTCCCACCCACAGGCTCATGTACTGCTGCTTGTCATTCAGGCTCCTTCTATTGACAATAGCTACTCTTCCTCCTCATGAGGCAGTGGTCCCACTTCATTTTGCTTCTTTAGATTCAATAAAATACGATTCCTGACTTCCACTGCAGGTTGAGAAAATGTGGGGGTTTAAATTCATCCTGAACATGCTGATAAAAGCTCAGAGTAATTTTTCTGACTGGCTTGGATCCATTGCCATTGCTTGTCTTGCATGCCATTGCATCCTCTCCTTTGTGGTGAGTAACACTGTTACCAAAACCTTTGTCTTTGAAGAGGAGGATGACAACTCCTTAACTCTGCGGTAGAAACAACCATCATAAAAGGAGGAATGCAGAAGCAGTGCAGATGCTTTGGTGGCTGAATATACAAGGGATGGCTGGCTTCTGCAGCAGATGTTTTATACCCTTGCTCGGTATAAAGAGTGGGAACCACTGAACTAGAAATACTTTTCCAGAAACAGTCATGCAAGGAATAATGCAATTACATCCCATCATGCAAGCCAGATACTCTCCTCTCTGTGCTTCACCTAGTACTGGAGTTTCGTAAACAAATGGTACGTGTATGAGAAGAAAAATAATGAATCAATGCTAACAGTGAATCAAACACAGCCATCTCCCATGTATTTACCACTTACACCTAACAAGGAGTAATAACAATCAGGATTTTTTTCTGTATCTTGGCAGTTTAGCTAGTCACTATATTTAGTTGGTCCCAAGTAACTGAAAGCAAAAGGCAGTCATATTTACTCCAAAACTTTGCTACATTATCAGCTGTGCTTATTTGAGTAAACTTGACTTTGGGAAATCAAACGCTCAGTGAGATTTCCAGAAGTATTCTCCTTTGAACAAATCCTAATAGAAATTAGCACCAAACTAATGAGGACAGCCATGAAACCTGTACTCAATCCATTTCAGCTAATCTCAGAAATTTCATGTCTTTCTCCAAGGTATTTCTGAACTTTGGTCAATCAGCTTTCCCTTCTAAGGAAATCGAGCAACATTATTTTCTACAGAGAGGAACTCACAAAATTGTTCAGTCTTGAAATATTTGACTGTTACTTCTTGACAACTAATGTCTTCATTTAAAGAGCTGCTTTGCACCCTGAATCTTGAGGTCTAAATTTGCAAGCTTCTGATGTCTCAGACAAAACAGCCCCTTTCAGCCAATTTCCACACTCTGGTGGTATGTGTCCTCATTGGTATTTAATTGTAGGCATGACTTTAAATCCAAACTCACCTACCAGCAAGATTATTTGCCCAGAAAAATGAATGCAACTTCTAATTTAGGCTCAACTTTGATGTGCTTCAGAAAGGGCCTTTATACACACTAAGGCTTTTGCTCAGCCCAATGTAAAAATGAAGTGCTTTACTAGCAGTTCTCCAAAAGTTGAAGAGCTTAGGCTAGGAAAGCTGAGTTGTGTGGTGATGATCTCATGTTTGTGGAATGAAATGAAAATGAGAACCATGAGCTAAAGTTGAATAACAGCAAGATGTTTGTGTGGGATAGAATAAAGTTGACAATTTAGTCAAAATGTTAGCAATTCCAATGATTTGTCTTTCAGATGCCTGAAATGCTACAAATTGTTCCTATGTTTCTTTGCTCTTGACCCACATCTTAGGTCACAGTTCAGCAAGGTATTTAAGTGCATCACTAACTTCATTCAGATGGTAAAAAGCATCCAGTCAGTTTCCATTTGCTGAACCAGAACCTGCAAACACACATGCAGATACAAGGTTCCACTGAACTCATACGCAAAGTTCTCTGCATGAATTTGTGTTGGCAAGGTTGGGACTGCATAAGGAAAGGTATTTAGCTCTTACAGTATATTCTTCTTACAGTAAATTTCTAAATGATTTCCAGAATAGGTTAGTATCATTCTCATTCTATGAAAACAGAGGAAAGCACTTGTTTCTAAGCAGATCTTTGGCAGAGTCAGATCCCATGTTTTCTGAACAACAGAAAAATGAACTATCTGTAAGGTCATGCAACTTTACTTTTACACTTAAATAACTTTTCAGTCTTATATCTCCTTTTTATGGTGATTAGATGAACTACTGTATTAAAAACAGAAATTGCAGGCAGAGAATGGCATGCAAGAAATATGAAGAGTAAAGACTCAATTGTTACTTGAATGTATATACCTAAGTTTTCTTGTGAGGCTTGATCCAAAGAATGACTCCCTACTAAACATGACATTACTGTAAAGTGAAGAAAAGTTATTAAGATGAGACGTTTATGATTACCCATGAAAAGCTCTATGAAAAAGAATGGGAACAGCCTTTCATTTGTAGTTAATGTCATGTACAAATCAGAATGGCTTTTTTCCTGTTCTTGTTTGGGGCAGATGCATTTAGAAGAAATGCTGATAATGCAATTTCCCACCTTGCAAAGTATGATTTTATTTTCATTATGTTGCTACTACTGGCAATATAACAATGCACCACGTTATATGCACTCTTTCATACTCACATTCTAGGATGGGCTAGCACTGATTCTGCCACCTCAAAAGAAAAAAAAAAATCAGACCAATTTCCCAAAGGCAGAGAAGTATTATTCATCTCATAGAGATAAGGAAATGGGGATAAATGACTTCTCTGCAATCGCATAATAATAGATCTAGGAATGAGCATGTTCTCTCCTGGTGTCTAGTTCTACAGTTGAACAATGCTCATTAGGAGCAAGACCCTATGAGAAAGTTCAATGAATTGCCTGTGTGTGCAAGTGTCACAGTTTCAACACTAGTCAGAATCAGTGGAATAGCTGCTAACACCAGCACGGAAAAACCAAGCCCACAATCCTTCCTCAAATATACACTTTAAAAGTTGGTTCAAAATAATATGTTCATTGAGCAAAAGCCCATCTGAAATGTTGGTTAGGCACCAAACATTTGCTGAATGACTTGTTGCATTCCAACAGAAGTGAGCATTAATATGTATGTCTCATAAATCTTCCTTCTTGGGGGGTAAACAGATGACAAGGCTTTGTAATACATGCAGAAGAGCAACTGATACCTAAGATTTCATGGGATGGCAGGTTTAGGCATTGGTTAAAGAAGAAAAAGCCAGTGGCACTTCTGGCATGAGGTCAGTAAACTTCCTCTGCAATGAGCAATGAATAGCAGAGCCCCAGTTCCTCCTGATTTGGGAAACTATACAGGGCAGGTAGAGAAAATGTTATTCTTAGCAGATGAGCATCATATGCTCCACTTCACTGCTTACAGGACTCACCTACTGCCTAGTAGTCCAATGTGCTCACATCTATCTACACAGTTTTAGTTTACAGTGAGCTTCAATAAAGCTTTGGGCTTCTGCCAAACTTTGATCTGCCCTCTACTATTACAGTCCTTCCCTGCAGCCTTGCCATGGCATCCAAGTTCTGAAATGGACTCTTGCACTCTTTTCTCTCCTGTGTTTTTCTTAAATGGCCTAAGAAGAAGCAGCTGCATCTAGCTGTGACTTTGTTATGAAGCCAGCTCCTGTTTCCAAGGAGGGATCCTAGAAAGATGTCACAGAGTTCAACTCCATCACTCTTGATTTCCTACAGAGTTTTTGCACCACAGAATAGAAACCCTGCCGCTTAAAGCACTACCCACCCTCAAATTTATATAGAGCCAGGCCTCAGTTTTAGTTTATGAACTAGTTGAATTTTCTGGCTCTTCAGGGAAAGCTTTGGAGCAATTCTTCTCTCTCCTTTATCAACTGCTGTTCAGACAATGCAGTTTATTACCACAGTTTTCCCATTAAGTACTTAACTGATGCGAGAACCCAGAGACTGAGTGCACTTGTGGGCTGTCCTCTCCACGAGGACCACATTCCCTTATTGCTCATTTATTTCAATTCAGCCTTAAACACAAACTGCAGCAGAGTACAAGTAATACACTCTATACTAAATCACTCCAGGAGGAAGAGGAATTTATTAATTTTTTTTTAATGATCTGGTCTGTAAATAAGAGTTTTATGAGACATGGGAGGTTGGACTGTCAAAACAACCAGATTTTATGGCTCAGCTCCATGTCTACTGAAGTCAGTGGATGCTCCCACAGGTACTGTAATTTTTCTATTTACCTGGAGGGTTTCCAATCCCTCTTTCTGAATGCTTATTTCCATAAACACATTCCTGCTAACAGGAAGGCTCCGATGCAGGTTTACTGAAGGTTACTACATATGTAACAGCATAAAAGTGAGATTCGGCTAGAATGAGTGGCTTTGGGATTATGGTTTTAAAGATTTTGAGCTGCGAGTTATACTTCTCAGTTTATAATCCAGTGCATTAATACAAAATGAACTGAAAGATACAGTAACTCAGAAGCTACTTCATGAACTCTTCTGTCACTGGATGTGCAGGAGCATCTCTAAGGGTCCGTGACCAACAGCAAACTGCACAGTCACTTGCATAATTTTAATCTGCTGCTGCACCTGAGTCAGAACATGTTTTGGCTCAAGGAATGGAGTAACATATTTAAAGGATTTCAGCTCCTAAGGTCTCCTGCATGTTAAAGGCCAAAATTCAGCTGTTGCAAATCCTGGAGATGGCTAAAACCTCTGGTGGTCTAAATTAGTGCAACTGAGCTTGCTCATGGCTTCTGTGTCTGGGCAGTGCCATGGATGTGTAGTACTTAAGGCTCATGTGGGTTCACAAATGCGTTAACTCCTACCCAGGCTGTTAGCTCATGATGAATGTGGCAGGAGGGGAAGTCGTATTTCCATAACAATTCAGCACCACAGCACTTGCCTGTACCATAAGAAAACTTGAGATAGGTTTTTCTTCTCTGTTAAAGGAGGCTTGAACCCAAACAATTCATAGGACAACTGGAAATATGAAACTGTTTTCACAGCTTCCTTTATTGAAGCTGCCATGTACTGCAAAAAAACCCAAACCCATAAATTTTTATCAGGCCAGGTTCTGGAACCCACACCTGTCCTCTGACTAGCAGTTTTCAACTTTTGCTACAATTCTTCCTCTTTTTCTCTGTGCTGTAAATTGGAATGCAAATGGAAATAGCTCCAGCATGAGCCTGGGGAACTATTTATCCTTTAATTGCTATTGACTTTCATTGTGGATGCTCCACTGATAGCAGTTAAGCATTAAGTATTTCACATTTTTGACCTAATTATTTTATGCATTTTTGAATTTGCAGCTTAGCTGGAGGAGGTTATAAACATAGCACTTCCACTTGAGGCCTTGCAGGCTGACTGACAATGGCTGCTCTGCTGTAGTCTTCAGTGACTGAATCATATTAGGATCAATGATTCCTTCATTGTCTTTGCTTGTAAACTCTCCAAAACCTTTGGGAGCTTTTCCATCTGTTTCAGCAGGGGTATGACCAAGGCCTCAAATGTAACGTAGCCCTTTTAGTACTGCCAGAGAGATTGACTATCCTGTTGATCCACCTTAGTATTTATCATCAAGAAATCACTGCACATGGTGAATTACTACAGACTTGATCCCTTACACCGCAACGTTACTCTGTGCTGGACTGGTAAGTAATAACATGAAACAGAACTTTCCAGTTCACCCTAGAACAACCTGACTTTATGGCATGGATCAGGAGAAATCTAGACCATGATTAATCATAATGAACAATAAAGCTCTTCACAGACAATCAACAAGCAACATTGCATTTGTATGATTAGTTTTTTTCACTGTGTTGTTAAATTGGGAGAAAAGCAAGCAATTAGGAAATGGATTGGTTAATCACTTTTAATGACTGTCTATGGTGTTAGTAGCATGTTTTTGTTATCAGCTCATGAATCCACAAAGAACATTTAACCTGCATCCTTTGATAACTGTATTAAAACAATGCTATAATAATAGCAGCTACATACCTGGCAGTACCATCCAATTGCTCTTTCCTTTTACAGAAGAGAGGAAGTATTATAAGAAAGCAAGAAGAGAAGAATTATATAATAAAGTCAACAGATTTATTTTTTTAAACAGAAATTGCTAATCTATTGCTTCTTTTGTTCTGTGGCTATAACTGACAGCAAAATAAAAGCTACATTTTCAACTAGCCGAAAAGCAAAGAAAGTGATACAGTTTCCTGAAACCAATCTGTGCTGCTTAGACCGGCAATCCAGTCTTTGGTGAGAAGTGAACTCCCTTGCCCTCCCTCCCAGGACCTTATTTGTAAAACACTTCTTAAATTTCAGGTTGCATTTGAATCACAGAACAACCTACATACAAAGAATAAGCTTGAAGTCACAGTAATGAGTGTAGACTCCAGAAGAGCCTGAGAATTACTCTCTGAACAAAACCTGAAGCACTTTTTTTTCAGAATGAGGTGTAACAGTAAGTCCAGAATGAAAGTTTAGAGCACAAGCTTGGAAAAGTAATGCCCATTATTAAACAGCTGATAGTCTCTAGTTAAAAACCTTGGATTTATAGGACCAACATGTTAAAATGTTAAGACCCAAGATAAGGAAGGTGCCTGTTTGACAGGTAAGAAAAGTGTGGATCAGACAGTCTCATATCCATAAACATATGATCAGACAGTCTCATATCCATTAAGTCTGACTGTCATTATGTATGGAATGCTTTCCACTGAACTCAGAAGATTAAAATAAAATCATGACCTCAACTCCCTAGAAATGTTTTCTTGTGAACATTCACTTAATAGTTTCAATGGGAGACAGTTCTAAGCATGCTTTATCTGTCCTCCACTGAATTATCCTTGTGCAGCTGGTATTGTCAAAAGACAAGCACTTAACAAACATTAATTTTGTTAACATGGCGTGGCCACTTCTGTGTGAAAAGTACAGGTGCCAGGGAAATCCAGGGCTAAACTTTATCAAGATAAAAATTACAGCAGGAGAAACTGAGATTTCCAGGCAGTAAACTCTTACAAATGGAATCTGATGGTGAGGCAACCTTCTCCTCTGCTTAATGCCAACATGTGACTCTGATATATCCCACCACACAAAGAGAGAAGAAACTGTACTTTTCAATCTCAGCCAGGAAGTTGCCTAAAAAAGCCTCATTGCTATGTATCTACATAAGTTATGTGTACTTTCCTACTTCACTTCACAGGAAATGATGATGGAGAGGTGGACAATGCACTTACCTGAAAAATGGAAAGGATACAATTGATTCATAAAACCTCCAAGTAGCAACTAGATCAATCCTGTTGGGGTTAGTAGCATAGTATCTCCAGGCAGCCTGAATTACAAGGGAGAGGAAATAATTACCATTTGGTAAAACTATTCCCCAGTCTGAGAGCAACCAGATTGTTTCAAAGAACATAATACACAAGTGACTATCTGGAAATGAGCTACAAATCAGCCATACCAAAAAAATTCTATATATGGCTAAATTATAAACACTGGATTATGATTTGGAAGGGCTGATAAAGGACATGAGAGACAACTACCATCAACAAGACATGACATTTGACTGAACTCACTTTATTCTCCTGTGTGGTATATGTCTAAAAGAGCTTCAAGTACTGCTGGGCATGTTCAGTATTTCTGGAAGTGCTGAAGATAGTTTGCTATCTAATGTTCTGTCAGAGGAAATTTTGATGAGCAATTTTCTATTCCAGCATTTGTCTCTAAACAAAATTCTCTAAGCACATACCCAAAAAAACCCCTGTAGCTAAATTAGCTACCTACTAGGGGGAAATGCTTTAATTTGAAAGGTGAATTCAATCTGACACTCGTGCCCACAGCCACTTCTGTCTGCTAAGGAGTGGTTTTAATGAGAACAGCCTAATATGCCACTCAGCCTGTTTCTCCTGAGGACTGGTTTGATCCTGAGCACCGATGCTTCCAGCTGTTGCCACAGAAACTTTCTCTGTCTCTGTGTGGAAATGCTGCCATTTACTTCACTGCCATCAGGGTGTGCTCCTGTACTTGGTTTGCATGGCAAGGTTTTGGTAGTGGGGGCTTTGTGGGGCGCTACAGAAGCGGCTTCTGTAAGAATCTGCTAGAAGCTTCACCCTGTCCCAATGCCAGCCTGCCACTGTCCAAGTCCAAGCCCATGAGCATCACCGTCGGCATCTCTGCAATAAAATAGCTGAGAAGGGGAAAAGACACCAGGAGCGATTGCAGCTGGGGAAACAGCAGCAGAGAGGAAAGGGAATATGTGAGATGAACAACTCTGCAGCCACAAAAGTCAGTGAAGAAGGAGGGGAAGGAAGTGCTCCTTGTTGCCAGAACAAAGATTCCCCTGCAGCCCATAGAGAAGACCATGGTGAGGCAGGCTGTCCCTCTGCAACCTGTGGAGGTCCATGGTGGAACAGATATCCACCTGTAGCCTGTGAAAGACTCCATCCCAGAGCAGGTGGATACACCCAAAAGAGGCTGTGACCCTGTAGGAAGCCCATTCTGAAGCAGGCTTCTGGCAGGACCTGTGGCCTTGTGGAGAGAGAAGCACACACTGGAGCAGGTTTGCTGGGAGGGGGTACTTGTGGCCCCATGGCAGACCCATGCTGGTGCAATCCGGTCCTGACAGTCTGCACCCCATGGAAGAGACCCACTCTGGAGCAGTTCACGAAGAACTGGAATAGCCTGTGGGAAGGACTTGTATTGGAGAAGTTTGGGGATGACTGTCTCCCACTAGAGGGACCCCACACTGGACCAGGAGGTGGGTGTGAGGAGTCCTCTCCCTGAGAAGAAAGGAGCAGTAGAGACAACATGTGATGAACTGACCACAACCCCATTCCCTGCCTCTGTGTGCTGCTCAGGAGGAGGAGGGAGAGAAATTGAAAGTGAAGTTGTGCCCAGGAAGAAGGGAGAGGTGGGGGAAGGTATTTTTAAGATTTTATTTTCTTTTTTCATTTTCCTACTCTAATTTCACTGGCAATAAATTAAACTAATTTCCCCAAGTCAAGTCTGTTTTGCCTGCAACAGTAATTAGGGAGTGATCCCTCCCCATCCTTATCTCAACCCATGAGCCTTTCATTATACTTTCTCACCTCTGTCACATTAAGGAGGGGAGTGATACAACACCTTCAGTGGGGACTTAGTCTCCAGCCAGGTTCAACCCACCACAGCTCCACATGTAGTAAGGGTAACAACTCCAGTTAAATTTGTCAGCCCCCAGACTAGTAATTCCAAGATTAATTTTCTGACTTCATAACAAAGAAAGACCATAAATGAAATCCAAGTGTGCTAAGGAGTCTCTTGCTATTGAATCCTCTGGTCATTCAGTGACTTAACAGAAGATCCAGAGTGTGCTTCTGTCTTTTCAAAGCACACACACTGTTTACGTCATTTGCCTTGATTGAAACAGTCTCTGTCTATTGTGTTACTTCTGTTGCTGTTTTCACATCAATAATAACACAACTTTGTTTTCACATAAAAGCGCTCTCAAGGGAACTGACAAAACCTGGATTCTGGAAAGAATATGTTTTCAACAGCTTGTTTTCGATCATTTTGTGGCACTGATGCAGAAGTTGGTTGGTTTCCAGAAGCTAGCAAATGAGACCCTTTCTTCTTACAGATATTCTGGGAATTGAAAGATTCCTCAAAAATTGCAAGGACCGCTAGATTTTCTAACTCAGTGGGCTAAACTGACTCCTTTATAAAGACAACTCCTGACCTCTTGCAATGGGAAATAAGAATTGGGACAGGGGGGAATGGTAGCCCTTGTGAACATGATGCAGCAGTCTTCATACACAATGCTTTTTCAAGGATGGGGTAAGGGGCTGCAAACCTGAATGAGTTCAGCTGCTGGCTTTCTTCTTTTCTCAAAATGTTTTTGACGATGTTGCTCCTGGACCTTCAGTGCCAGCCCTGAGCCCAAAATGCCCTGAAAGAATAGAAATTGCAGACATTTCTTACCCAGGAAAAATAGATTCTTAATGAGAGGAAACAGGTCTATAGGTGAAGCTGGATATGGGTACGTGGGACTTTTATGCAGTACAACGTGCCTTTCCCACTGCTCTGCTCATGGGACATGAGGTTGTCATGTTTGCTTGAAGGGCCACAGGCCACACCAAGTTATTCTAAGGTCCTGAATGTCTACAGCCTTTCCAAACTGAAGGGGTCCAGATGGTCTATCACTTTGCACCCAGGGTACAAAATGAAAGATAAAATAAAGTGTTTGTGTGATGAAAGAGCTATGTTACCAATGGGTTTGGATGTGTGGGACTTGTCATCCTCTGTGAAATTCTTTCCAAGTCTAAATCTAATAGAAAAATATTACAAAATCTGGACTTGTGATGGTTTCTGTTGCTATTTGGTCTGTCTGAGCCCAATCTTGTCTCATTCTTACCTGAGAACTTTGCAGGCAAGGCAAATACTTGCCCTGTGTAACATAAGAGAACAAATATACTTTCCAAAGGAATTTAGAGATCATTTATTAGCAGACAGAATAGTATTCACCTGGTTAGATCAAAAATCCCTGTACTGTCACCTGCTATCTAAATGCCCTTGGGTGGGTGTCAGAGACCTCCTCTACAGAGAAAGAGGTGCTCTGCAGAACTGCACTGGTTAGAAAGGATGACCACTGGCCTGGGATGACGACTCAGATGTAGATCCCTGGCTTGCAAGTGTTTAGAGCTGGGTAAGATAGGACCAGCCCTAATTAATAAAAAAAAGGTGCCCAAATCCTTTAAAAAAACATCTTGTGTGACTACGTCAACAACAGTAAACTATCCCAGGCCAGGGTACAGGCGTATGAACTGCCTTGTGATTTCCTTGCATTAATTTTGTTTCTGTGCTGGATTAATTTTGTCCAATACCAACTTGTACTGTCTCAGAAAGTGCCCACACATGGTTCAAATAGTATCAGGGTGAGAATTTATTCCCAATAGACTCTATGCAAAGCTGGGAAGAAAGGACTTTGATTTTCTGCTACAGAACAGCTCAAATGTCTGATCACTTCTTAAAAAGGGATTTTGATTCTTCTGGCAGTTTTGATCATTTTACCTTCTCTTTGCAACTGCAAAGCGCTGGGCTGTGCCCAAAATATAGGGGGAAGGTACTTACTGCAGGAAGGGCAAAGAAAGACACTCCAATGAGAGAGAATGTAGCTGCAATCAGCCGTCCCTCCCACGTTTTGGGGGTCTTGTCGCCATATCCAATTGTAGCAAGGGTGATCTGTGGGTAGAATGACCAGGATGTTCCATAAGTAAAAGAAAGCTGACAGCTCTGCTTTAAATGCCACCACAAAAATGGCATAACTCACTTAGCTCTATGGGTGCTATGCACAGTGTGTTAAAATAGGACCTTGGCAACGGGCCAATTGTTTTGGGGTTTTTTTTAATGGTATCATTATCTAAAAGCATTTCACCAGGAGAAAAGATTGTCTTAAAGCAGCTGCCTCTCTAGGATGAGTTTGCTGATAGGGAACTCCACATGACATTGCATGCAACTCTCCTGCTCACCACCAGTGCACAGTTAGGAAAAGGACTTGTCAGTTAACAGTGTGAAGAGCTAAACAATCAGGGCTACCTCTCCCTGAGGCCTCAGTCTCTGTGAAACAAAGATAACTTCATGAAAACATACTCCTTTCCTGCACAGTTGCCAATTTCCAGCTATGTACCTTTTCTTACCAGTGAGACTCTTCCTAAATGTCCTGGATATGTAAGGATATGAAAATATCCAGGTGTTCTATGCAACACTCAGGAGCTTTTGATTATTAGCAGTGAGGAGGAATCTCATAACTAATGAATGAACTGCATTAAATAAAAAAAATATGCTGCTGAATTTTAGTCTCAGCATGGTATATACTCCCCTAATAACAGGCAGCAAAGCAACACGAATTCTCTCTACCAGGTGTCAGGATATTTTGTGATCAAATGATCAGTGGAGCAAACCAATACTTCTCTCCATCTGAAGAGACAAGAACAGGTGTATGAAAGGTCTCTCTTGATCAGCATCCTACCACCAGTGGACTTCCCTGAGTGATTCTTGGGGAATGCATGTAAGAGACAAGAGAAGTGTTATCCACTACAAAGACATTTTGGACTTGTATAATTTCATCTCATTACTCATTGACCAATACCCCAATCTATATAGATCCCTATTCAAGCCCTCTATTCCTTCAAGAGAATCAACAGCATCTCCCAGTTTGGTCAACTCTGTTTTTGCCATTTCCTAAGGGAAATAGCTCTCCCGGACAGGATGCTGATGTCATGAGATCCAGGTCTTCCATAGGCATAGGATCTGCCTGTGCAGTTATTCCCAAAGAGACACTCTTCTAAAAGAGAGGTCTTCCAGAAGCCAGGAGCACAGACTGATTTCTGAAAGGATCTAAGCACCTGTGGACCTTCGTCTGACTGAAAATCAACAGGGACATCAGTTCTGTTAATTGGTTGGAGAGGCACCCCTACTTTGGTAATGCTACACCAGTAACATCCTTCACACAAATTCAGCAGCACTTAAACTGTAATCCCTAACACCAATACCTTATCGGTTATTGGATACAAAGTTCTTATAGGATAGACAGGATATTTTTGGAGTCACTTACCAACCCCCACCACAGTGCATCTGCATAGGTTTCAAACTCTTCCTTCATCTCCACCCCATTAGCATCCTTTTCAGGAACATCTTTTTCAACCAGATAAACAAGAAATGAAGATAGGATGAGCGTCAGGAACCCGATGTACCAAGCAGTGATGAGTTCCTGCAAAAGAAACAGATGGACAATGGAGGGGCTGAAAACAGTCTCAATACCCACAGTGGCAGAGTAAACGTCAGGAGGAGACAGAAGCACTGAGGAAAACAGCAGAGCTGTAGCTGCTGGCTTGGTCATAGTCCATGACCAGCCCACTTCAGCAATGGGGGGAAATAATGCAGAGATTTACAAGAATTAGCCCTTCCATGGCATCTTCCTTGGGAACAACCTGGAGCGATCTGCAGTTGTAGTGCTGCATAAAGCTGGATTAGGGATTTAGCTGCACACATAACACAGGGTGCTGCAGGGCTCTGTCCCTGACCTTGACTCTTCCCACTTCTTCTGCCCCTAGGCTTGGTCAGTCTCGGCAGGCCAATCAACAGCTCTGCCGTCTCCTTACCTCCAGAGAGACAAGGCTTCAGGATGCAGTTTCTTTTCTTTAGGCATATCAAAACAGATTCTGAGGTATGAATTGATGCAATAAGAACAGACCTTGAAAATTGTCTGTGTGAAAACAAACCTGAGCTTCCTTGTTTTAGAGGGAGTGACTACACTGGAGTGTGTGGCTAATCCCACTGATGTGGGAGATGCAGCAACCCAAGTTCAAATCCAAGCAATGTCTGAAATAAAGCAGAAACTTTTTTGATGAAGGTCTTCACAAGTGGGTAAAAAAACAATAATCCTTTTTTTGGGGGAAAAAAAATTGTAGCTGAGAATGTCATAATTGAGTCTTGAGATAAGTCAACTTTCTTGGCTGATTTCTTGTGTGCAACCACAGAAGGAAATTTCTTGGCTAACCTTGTTAACAAAATTGTTTCATTAATGTGTCCGGTGCAGTAAAGTTCTTGCAACCCCTTCTTATCTCCTGCAGCCAGCTGAGGTCCAAAGGGTGGCAGTTGGGAATCAAACAAGGAACATCTGAATGAAATCCCACACAATGAAGCTTTAAACAATTTCTAAACAATGTCTTTGGCACACACGTTTCTTCTATGATCTCAGTTTCCTGAGAAACATTTTTGACATAAGTGTTTATATGTCACCTGCCTTGTAGCAAGTTTATATGGGGAAGAAACAGAAGCTGGGATGAAATGAAGCAGGGGGGTATCCCTATCAACCACTACAAAGAACCATAGTCTAATTATGCTGTGCCAGCTGGCATTTTAATTTTCAAAAAAACTTAAAATGTCAGGAATGTCATTCATGGATAAGAAAAAGCAGCACGAAACACAAATTATAGGCAATTTCTCTACACTCTTTGTAGATGAGAAATCTCATCTAGAGAATTTTTATGCAGATAGTTTTTCACTTGTAATAATGTTTGGTGAAAATGCAAGAACACAACGTATCTGTCTTGTGTGAGACAGGATGTGTCTGACTATAGCATCAAGTTAGACTGAGCAAAGATGATTTATGAAATTTTGTCTGACTGAGTTCCCACTGTGTGAGTTTTTGCATTGTCTGACCCATGCTTCAGAAGAGAAATTATACCAGTATCTCCTTCTGAAACCACATTTATGCTAGCAGCCTCTTTGCACACTTCCAGAGTTCTGCTGCATCTATTGATCAGACAAGTCTCAGCAGCCACTACACACATGCTGCAATTACAGAGGTAGTTCTGTCAGTGATTTCAACATGCTCCACCACTAAAGGGATGTCCCTTCTCCCATTCAGTGTAAAGGCTCCTCACTTACTTTGCTATGTGCGCAAATGGCCGATCCCAGAAGTTTCCATGTGCCGCCCCGCCTGTCCATTCGGAGCATCCGAAGGATCTGAAGGAAGCGAAGGCTTCTGAGAGATGTGGCCAGAACATTGCCCTGGTTCCCAACAGCAACCACTGGCACTGAAGCAATCAGCACAAAGATATCTGCAAGGTGAAAAGAACAAAGCTTGCTAATAAAAGTAGCCCCATCACCTGCTTCTTAATCCCATCTGGTAGTGGTGCAAATTTCCCTAGGTAAATTTTAAAGCTGCCTGAAAATGCCTTCTCTTGCCAACTAAACAGATATCTGCACCTGCCACAGTTGGCATCGTGCACAGAACCCACCAGAATGTCTCGTAATCTGTTTACAGATTGATGCCCTGGACTTGAAACACTGTCTGAGCTACCTTAGGGATGCACAGAAACAGTGCCCTAATGCTGACAGAAAAACAACTGTAAATTCACCCATCCCACAGAAACACCACAGTGAACAAGTCAGCAAACGAGAAATTCGGTTTCTGATGGTGCCTCTAGTGTTCTGTCCTTTTGGAGATTAAAATCTCCAGGCCAGTATTAATATGGGCCAAGTGCCTGATCAACTGAAGAGGTTCTTTTTGGTTTATTTCTTTTTCTTTATTTTCCTTGCTTTCAGCCTCCTTTCTGATCCTATACATACACAAGAAAAAAGTGGTAGCAAAAGGTTTCATACATTCTCTGGCACCTCAGTCTTCAAATTATCTTCATATTGTGTTTCCAGACAAATAGAGTGGCACTGGATGGATTTCAAATTTCTTGACTTTCAATCATTCTCAAAAAAACTGCCAGTGACAACCAAGAGATGATATTAATAATTCCAGTGGGATCTTTGCTGTTCTTTACCCAGATATCAATGAAGACTCATTCTCAGAAGTGAGATGACACTTTTACTGAGAATGCATGAGACAGCATCGATTCCAGTTGCTCACACCATGCTTTCATGATGCTGTTAGCAATATAAGAAGTATTTATCCAACAGTAGCACCCAAAGGAGCACTGCCAAATTAAAGATAGCACAGATGCACAAAGAAAATTTGGTCCAATTTTGTCTGCAGTTCAGACCCACAAGATGAACAAAAGGAGGGAGAGGGAGGAGAGTAGCAGGTATTCATATACCTGCAGCACCATGGCTCCCCAGAGCGTCACATGCTGTACAAGTAAAGAACAAAAAGCTAGTGCTTGGTCTCTGGAGAGCATCAAAACAAAGGAGGGGCTCCTGGAAACAGTGAACAAATATGGATGTGCAATGACAGGTGCTCAGGGCAGAGAAAGCTTCCAAATGTTGGCTGATTGGTCTGTGGGATAATGGAGAGTTTTAGGAGGGGATTCAAACATGAATAATGTGTAGTTTTATGGCCAGTTATAGCCAGTGTCTCCCAAGTCTGAAAGTTGACATGGGTGAAATCACAAAAACACTGGTATAGAAATGCAGACCAACATTATGAAGGTAAAACACATCATCTGAATATGAAAGAAGGGTGGCAAAGAATACATAGAGTTGGGATCTGAAGTGGTTTGAAACTGAAGGCAGACAGGGTATATTTGAGGATGAGATTAACAAAAATGCAGTGGGATTCAGGACAAGGAAAATGTGTTTAAAGGGTAGAAGGATCCATTTTCTTCTAACTGATCAGCCACCTCAAGTGGCTTTTGAATGAATCATTATTGCTGGATACTTCAAATCTCTACTGTAAGCAGGACATAGCTCCTAGCACAAAGGTAGATCTGATTTCAGTGCTCTTCACACTGCCATTCACTGGTTCTTGGACATTCCTCCCTCCACACACACTATCTCAGAGAGAAAAGAACATTGCAGGGAAAACAGGAAGTACAGAGTGTGTGCCTACCCAGCATGCACAAAGGCTTCCTGGCAAATTTGAGTCTCCCCCTCCATCCTTTGTAGCGACAGCAACACCCAGCAGCCCAGATTCTTAAGGCAAACTCTGCTCCAAAGATGAAAATGGCAAAAGTTTCCTGTATCAAAGACACAAAGCACACTGTTAGACTCACAACAAGTTTTGCAGTCATTCCAGACACAACGATATACCTGAGGGAAACAGGTGAGGTGCAAGTGTTGGGGTATATGTGTATGAGAGAGGGGAAAACAGTAGGAAGAGAATAAAGGTTGACAATAGAGGCAAGAAAAAGTGGGACATAGGTTTACAGTCTGCACTGCAGAAAGGAAGTACCCCCGCTGGTAGGTTAACATGAAGTGCTTTCCCTGACTTGATGGAAGGGTAAATATTTCACAAAAAGACTTCCTGTTTCACACTAAATGAGAAGACATGTGTGAGTGGTGACTGCAAAGTCCCCAGTGCATTGTATACCCACACCTGGGGTTCATGCAGCCTTATCTAGAGAGACATGGACAGGGTACAGTATATTCATATGGTCATATTTAAGGCAATGGCAAAGGAGTGGGTAAGATAAATTTAAGACATGTATTATCCTGTTAAAGATCTGCTGCACAGGAGAACAAGATTTTCCACAATGCTTAAGAGCTCTTCTAAGCATGGGAAAGGAATGGGGAGGAGAGAGCTTCTGTGAGATGCTCAGAGAAGATGGGACAAGGGTAGCATGGGGCACACAGTTACTTCTCTCTGTAAATAGCTGGCAAGCAGGAAAGGATATTCATAGCCACAGGTGCTAGGCACTTCAGAAAACCACTGAGAGCCACATAAAAGGAAGCACAAGAGAAAGAAAAACAACATCAAGCTTTCTCAAATGTAAAAAAAATGGGTCTACACATTTGAAACAGGATAAGAGGAACCAAAACTGAGTTTCACATTTTCTAGGGGATGAGGGTGCTTTCATGCAGGTAGTTTTTTGAGAAGAACATGCAAGGGCAATTCATCTTTATTCCTTTTGGTATTTAGTTCTTACCTAGATCTACATGTCTCTGGGGGCACAAGGGGAAATGGAAATTGAGATCCCAGAACTACTCTTGCTATGGAGTTTCCCTAGGGACGCTTTTCTACAAGGCCAAGTTAGGTGAAAGGTTGGGCTCTCTATTTCTTGATAGCTATGGGAGCAGAGGAAGTTCTTTGTTAAAGACATTTTCATAACATTACAAATATTTTGTATTTATACTCAGAGAAGGTTTCTTTCCTGTTCTTTCCTTTTTCTGTCAAAAGGAAAAGGAGCATGAACTCCACCTTTTGTAAAATAAGCATGCTAGAAACAGAGAAAGGACTATATTTGCTGCATATCTATTTTCTTTCATGAATATTCACTGGAGGCACTGCGTTCAACAATTTCAGTTACGCTGTTATTTGGCACAAGCATGAGTCCAATTCTGATGACCTCCTTGGAAGTAATGCTGGCATTGGCAGAATACCATAAAATAAGTAAAAATATGTTGAAAGATGCCCCAGAAATTAGTTTTCAAATGTATGTAAGTGTATGCCCTCTGCTCCAGGTTCAACAGAGGAAACATTATTGCAAGCAGAGCTGGGACTAAGTTTCATTGATGATGCGGCTGATTTCAATTCTAGGACAATACCAGGGTGATGGACCCACCACTGTCTACTTACCAGCAAGAGAAGCCAGTCTCCTGAAACAGTTTCATACTCCTTGAAAGTTGTCAGGACAGCTAAGATCAAACACCCCAAGACAATCAGGAACCTGGAATGAAATAAAAGGAAAAACCACAGCATTGTTAGCCCTTTCTGTATTTGCATTGGAAATACTGCTTATAAAATCCCGGGTAGAGACCTCCTGGGGCTGATGAACAGTGAGGGGAGCTCTCATGAAGATCAGCCTGGATGGCAAGAGGCTGGCAGTCAAGACTCGAATGCGAGATCCTAAACCACAATTATCTTGGGACAGATTTGCATTAACTGACTCGTTTGCATTCTTCAGGAGGGAAATAGGTGATATTGCATTTTGGGAAGGGACTGTATGGCATGGCAGAGGACTGTGATGCTCAGGTCTATTCCAAGCTGATGTGCTGTGCACTTTACAAAATTCCACTGCGGTTACGGAGGAATGAATCTACTTGGCACATCCTGAAACCCGAAAAGCAGTAAACACTTCACTGCAACACAGCATCAAGGAAGATGCTCCCTTGAAAACTGTACACCATTTATTTTCTCTTTCCTTTTTTGCACTCATTTCTATGTAGATGAAAAGATAAAAAGGTTTGAAAGACAGATAGTAGGGATGGTAAAGTTCTGCTCTCCAATAAAAGCAGTGCATGATAAATCACTGCCCTTGTGCTATTGTCTGTCTCTGAGGCTCCAGGACATAGAGATTTGACAGAAAATTTAACTCCCACTGCTGGTAAATCCAATTCAGTCCAATCTAAAGTCACGTTGAGCTCCTCTGTAAAACTATTCCCAGGATCAAGCAAGAAAAATCAAGGGAGTATTGTAAGCAATTACTGTGAAGCAGAGTGGTGGAAGCTCATATCCCAGCACTCAGTGTGCCCAGACCATGGGCATTTTAACGTGCTCCCAAAACCTGACCCACAGGAAGAGAGGGGCAAGTGGCAATGGAAATATTTCAGAGCTTAGTAAACAAATTGGAAGGATGTCTCCATAAGAAGTTCTGGATCCCTTGCTTTCATAGTTAGGGTACATCAAAGAAATGATAGGCATGAGGTACCGAAAAGATCCGGGGAAAGAAAACTTGTTAAGAATCAAACTGTGTTCAGTGTGTGTTGCCTGATTTGAATTCCAATCTGTTACCTTAAGTGTGACTTCATTTCTTGCTGAATAAAACACTGCTTTGTTTCACCAGGTGAACTGAGCAAAGTCTCTGGAGATATTCAAGAACTGCCTGGATGCCTACCTGTGTGACCTGTCCTAGGGAACCTACTTTGGCAGGGGGTTGGACTTGATGATCTCTGGAGGTGCCTTCCAACCCCTATGGGGAAGGGGAAGGGGAAGGGGAAGGGGAAGGGGAAGGGGAAGGGGAAGGGGAAGGGGAAGGGGAAGGGGAAGGGAAGGGAAGGAAGGGAAGGGAAGGGAAGGGAAGGGAAGGGAAGGGAAGGGAAGGGAAGGGAAGGGAAGGGAAGGGAAGGGAAGGGAAGGGAAGGGAAGGGAAGGGAAGGGAAGGGAAGGGAAGGGAAGGGAAGGAAGGGAAGGGAAGGGAAGGGAAGGGAAGGGAAGGGAAGGGAAGGGAAGGGAAGGGAAGGGAAGGGAAGGGAAGGGAAGGAAGGGAAGGGAAGGGAAGGGAAGGGAAGGAAGGGAAGCTCAGAGACACCTGTCCTCTAACTTGCCTTGGGGTTTTGCTTCCTTCATACACAGGGGAACCCAGGAATAAGTGAGTGTGTTTTGCTTTGAGATTTTGCAACACTTTTGCAGCTGGAGTAGGAGAGAGGTGAGCTCCAAATAGCTCCTGCTGCATTTTGGGAAGGAATTTTCTTCAAATACCTCGAAATAGCAACCTCCATGCAAGGAAAGGGAAACAGTGAAACCCTTCACAGCAAACCCTGAAGAATTACTGTGCTGATATCAGATACTTGGACTGACATTTCCTATGCCAGGAAACTTTCAGATCAGCCATTTCGAGCAAGGTCAGAACAGAAACAAATGTGTTTGCTCATACTAAATATTTCTGGATTTCTTGAGAAGTTTCCCCTTCCCCCATTCATCATCCATGCTCTAGAGTAGTTACTAGGAAACAGCCTTTGTGTCCAGGGTGTGGCTTTTACCTATTACAACCATACTCCTGCTGCTCAAGAGATCTGGCAGTTAACTTACCGATTCTGAGATGTTCTTGCCATGCCCTTGAGCTTGCTTTGTCACACCATACTTTGGTCTCTCCACCTTGCCATTACAAAGCCAGTGGCTCACTGGATTCCCAAGCCCAGTGATAGAGCTGCTCTGCACCTCCATCAGCAAACTGGTGAGAACTCAACCAAGACAACCCCTTTCCTTTGATTGTCTGTAATCCACCTATGATCTGCTGCACTGCAGCCATTGCCATGGTACCATCACTCACAATAGCCTTGAGCTGCTGCTACCTGTCGCCTTCTGTTACAGCCGATCCTTTATACCACGTGAAAACTCCGTCACTCATCAGCTCACAAGTATCATTTAAATTATTTAACAAAAGGTGAAACACACTGAAAAATGTCAAAGGAAATCATGGAATCACAGAATTTTAGGGGTTGGAAGAAACCTCAAGAGACCATCGAGTCCAACCCCCTGCCAAAGCAGGTTCCCTAGGACATATCGCACAGATAGGCATCCAGATGGGTCTTGAATATCTCCAGAGATTCCACAACCCCTCTGGGCAGCTTGTCCCAGGGCTCTGTCACCCTCACCGTGAAAAAATTCTTCCACGTATCAGTGTGGAACTTCCTGTGCTCCAACTTGAAGCCATTGCCCCTTGTCCTGTCTCCACAGACCATTGGAAAGAGGCTGGCCATTTCTCCTTTGTCCCACACTTCAGATATTTATAAACATTAATAAGATCCCCTCTTAGTCTTCTTTTCTCAAGGTCAAACAGCCCCAGTTCACCCAGCCTTTCCTCACAGGGGAGATGCTCCAGGCCTTCGTTCACTTTTGTACCCTCCTCTGGACTCTTTCCAGGATATCCCCGTCTTTTTTATACCAGGGAAATTACATCACCGGCTACTTAAACTAAAAGCATGAAATGATATCACTCCACAGAAGAGCTCCGGCAGCTAAAGATGATATGCAGATTTTTGTCCGAGCGCAAGGCAGAAGTCAGCAGTGAAACCGCCATCTTCTGCCTGCGGTTTTACCAGCAGAGGGTGGCCGTGCTCCATGGAGCAAGGCTCCGGCTCCTGCTCCCCTTCCCCAGGAAACACGGTGTGGGTGATGTTCAGCTGACAGCATCCATCCATTTGATATGCAAGAAAAGGAGTCTCACGGCAGTGAAAAGGATTTTCCTTGGTCACAAATGTTACAAATTTTGGCATTAAGGGACAAAGGGAGCTGCTGGCTTCATCGCTCTCTGACCCACAGCCCATGCTGAAATCCCACCCATGCAAACAGATCACACAGGAAGGGAAAAAAAAAGTAAAAATAGGGTGATATGGTGAGACTGGAGATCAAAAGTCACCATGAATAATTTCTGAGGGCAAACCCAGGCAGGGAATGTGGTCTGAACCACATGAACGTAGCCCAGAAGAGTGCCTTGGAGGTGCAAGTGCTGAGCAGAAACCTCTGTCCCAAAAAACACCCAGCCCACAGAACCAGGCTCCTGTTCCTTCCTGCAATACTCCACAGGGATGACAAGCCTGTGTTGGGACACATAACTGCAACACATCTTGGAAGGGTCAGCTCTTCTCCTACCAGCTGTTTCCAAAGCATAAACACCCACTGCAAACTAATCAAACCACATCTCAGCAATCCTCCCTTAGCATCTGAAATGACAACCACGTTCAGGGCGCTTCATGAATTTTAATCTCCATCGATGCTATGCAACCCACCCATTTCCCTGCAGCCTCTTATGTTTTGGATCTTGGTGTTTCCAAAGACTGTGAGTCTTCTTCTTGTGCTCTCTTTCTATGGAAGATGCGACATGGGCATCGTGGCTTTTTCATCAATCCCTCTTGTATAAAAACAGTGTTCACTGGATCTGCCTGCAACGACATCCTATGTACTGAGCAATGTGTAATGAGAGGACACTTTGCTAAGAAGCAGAACTAAGTGAAAACAAAGGACACTTTTCACCTTGTTGCTTATGCCCATATTGTAGCCTTGCAAATATCAATTCTAATTTGGTTGACAGTTGCTAAATCTATATTGTCCTGTGGCAACAGGAAAATAGCTGAGTCTGTATTGTCTGATTTCATCTTCAAGAGGCAGCAGTGCGGGTCCAGTGGTCGAGTCTGGCTGTAAAAGCGTAACAGGCAAATGGCAGGGAAAGATAGTGTTGAAATCACAGGGGATAAGCAGAGGGGAGGCTAACACTGACCTTGGGAATCAAGCAGCAGAGAGGAAGAGTGTCTGAAATTTATTTACAGTGACAGTCCATGGGACTGAGTGCACCAAGGGTCAAGGGAATGACATAGGCTAAAAGTCAAGGTTTAATAATGACAACGGAGTCCTATCAAGCCTAAGCCTGCTACTGAACAGCAAGTGGTAGTCCAGACTTATGACTGTAAATCAGATATGCCAAATTAGGATGTGAATTTGGTTCTTCGGTTTTTAGAATCATCCTTACTATCATTTTACACCACTGCTCACGCTCATTACCTTGAACCTATTTGCAGTATTATGCCAAAAATCCTGTTTAGCTTTTTGAATTTTTAAGTTCCAGACCACCAAATCACAGAATCAAAGAATCACAGAACGTTAGGAGTTGGAAGGGACATCGAAAGATCATCTAGTCCAACCCCCTGCCAGAGCAGCATCACCTAGACTATACCACACAGGAACACATCCAGACGGGTTTTGAATGTCTCCAGAGAAGGAGACTCCACAGACTCTCTGGGCAGCCTGTCCCAGTGCTCCATCACCCTCATAGTGAAAAAGTTTCTCCTTATATTCACATGGAGCTTCCTGTGCTCCAGCTTGTACCTGTTGCCCCTTGTCCTATTGCTGAGAAGAGCCTGGCTCCATCCTCCTGAATCTCACCCTTTACATATTTCTACACATTAATAAGGTCACCCCTGAGTCTCCTCTTCTCCAAGCTGAAGAGGCCCAGCTCCCTCAGCCTCTCCTCATAAGAAAGGTGTTCCACTCCCTTCATCATCTTGGTGGCCTTTCTAGTTCTATGACAGTGCTTTTTTGTCACTGTCCCAACTAATATGCTATTATAGTGAATACATGTTCTTTTAGTGGAAATCGCATATTTAAAAACCATACTTACTAACAGTACTATTTTGATTTCCTAAAGACAGCATTCCAAAAACAATACACATTTTTTTCAGGAAAGAAGTAATTTATGACTATGCTAGGCCATAAATCTAATCTTCCTTGGGTGAGTATCACAGACTGTTCTGTTTGGTAAGTTTTATTTTAATAGTTCACATTTGAGTTTTTCTTTGATATCTGCTTCCATCTGAGGGTAATGTAATGCAGATCTAGCTGAGAACTTTTCTATTTTTTCCACATGTAACTGCTTATCATGTATCCTGTTCACCATCTCTTGCTTCAAAATTTGAGGAGGTTGCACAGCAATTTGCTTATAACCTGTCCAAAACACAGCAGTCCTTGTGAAGCTTTCAGGAGGACGATATAGATCACAGGCAGGCCAAACTATATTTGCATCTGGCATCATTCTGGCAAATTCTTGTCCTGTGTGACAAAATTTTAAGTCTCAAGCAGTCTTACAGTTAACAGAGAGGAACATGTGCTTGTAATGTATAACTCCTGTTGTTTGAAAGCATCTCAAGCTGGTCAGAAGCACCTACAGAGGCATTTTCTTCTTTATAACTGCAAGAAAAGACTCTAGTGACAGGGTTTTATGGAGATGTTTACTGTGTACATTTGCTGAATGCCATCCTTCATGTTCAGCCCTGGTTTGGATATAGCTACACCTTTTAATAATGTTTATTTGTTTTTACTAGTGAAAGAATCACCCTACCAGCCATATACCAGCCCGCTTCTTAGACAGTCATGTTTCTCTGAAACCCCTTTCTGTACGTTCAAGTATCACATCTACATCTGGTCATGGGTCCTGCATGGCTCTAGGCAGGGAAGTCTTTTGAAGAGTTACTAGTAAGAAATCCCCTCTGGTGTGACAGTGCATAGAATTCTGTTTGCTCTCACATCTCCAGTGCTGTTCCTTGTAAGCCACTGGAGTTTCCTCTATCTCCAAATGTTCCTATGAATTTGAAATTTTTCTGCTTTTCTCCATTTGGCCTTTTCTTGTTTTCCTTAAAACTTGTGTTCTAGTTTCATTATGTTCTGCCACCTGGTAAATGCTAATGGAATTCTCTAAGATTATATTAGGAAAATCTGGCAGTGTTTTGCTCAAATTTTGGTTGATGGTTCCCAATGCAATATGGTCCTAAACTTATGGTTTCCACATTTCCCAAATTTCATATTCTAACAACCCTATTTTCTTCAGCTATTGGCTTTTACCCATAAAGATTAAAAATGCATCTTTTTTTTTCACAGTTCTTTCAGTTGCTCCATACTTCTACCCACCATCTTTTTCTCTGCATCCAAACTTCAGTTTTCACAGAACATCTTTTACCGAGACAGAGTTTTTGCCAAGAAAGGAACAGCCAGATGATCCTTGAGGTCTCTTCCAACCTGGTATTCTATGATTCTGTGATCTTCAATATCTCACACTGATTGTTTCATGGGTTGCTAATGAAAGGCTCGTTGGGATTTTAACACACACAAAAAATGACATTATTTGAGAACAAATATTTGAGAACAGCTCTTCAGAGAGAGGAATGTATGCCTGATATTCAGAGACTTGGGAATGCTCACTGTTTGATATTTAGATTCTTGCATCTCTGCTATTCTAAGCAAGAGTCAAGATACTCTACAGAGATCAGCACTGAAATAGGGGTGACAGGAAAAATCAAACCTGACAAATGTGCACTGTGCAGAGGGGCATGGGGAAGTGGTCTGAGAAACTCCATGGTGGTCCTGGAGGAGAAGGGAAAAAGTGATAGCTTCTTCAGTTAGGGATGTTCAAGGGTTTTGCTTTCTCTGTGTCCAGATTCCACTGAGTACACTTACACATCCACAGCTCCATTCAGGAGCCCCTGGCCCCATGCCATCACATAGCAAGGCTGGGGTAGAAACTCCACAATTATTAAGCTGAACTACACTCTTGCTCTGCTGCAAAGGCACAGACAAAGCAAGATCCATCACAAGATGGTGGAGAAAACCCTAGGTTATAAACGATGATACACAGAAGGTCTTACTGACATACAAGCTGACCTGGCAGGTGATGAAGTAGTAGCCCAGAATGACACTAGTCCATTGATGAAAGAATGAGAGCCATTGTCCCTCTCACATTAGGAAGCTTACTCATACCAGGTTTTTGATTACCTTGGGTTCTCGTGGGCAGGAGTTCTTCTGAACAGGCTTCACCGCTGTTGCCCTAATTCTGGAAAGCTTTTAAATGTGCTTCACAGCAGGGCATTTCAGGTGCAAAAGAACTGCTTTTAAATCAGTCTCTCTCTCTCCTGTCCTCCACAAAAAAAGCCAAGAGTCTGGTTATGGCCTCCTTCTCTTGATTCTTTTTCTTCAGGTCCACTCCTAAAAACTTTTGGTTCACGGCCTTGTGTACCACTGTTGTCAGTTCCTTAGGGGTTTTGGCATGCTGGTATAAAATATTTTGGGTCAGCTATGTCAGACAATACAAACACCATCATCCTGGCTTCTCTGCTGTAGGGGACATTTCAGAAGAAAGGTCAGGCACATTTCCCAGGTTTGCTGGCCTGAGAGTACAAAATACTTACTGCAGGGGAGTTGGACTAGATGACCTTTAAAGGTCCCTTCCAACCTAACATATTACATGATTCTATGATAAAACAGAAAGCCTGGAGCACTGCCTTCCCCTACCTGATGTATCTCAGTTTGGAAGACAGGACACATCCAATAAGACTCCATTACTATCTTGTCTCTGAGACAAGTTTTTAAAGATGGTCTGGAAGGCCTACCATACCTAGCTTATAAGAAGAGGCCCAGACATCTTATCACATGGGCAACTGGGGGGACAGATTGCAGAGGCTGAGAGGCAATGACGGTGTTAGTACCAAGGAGTTAGATGTCTCCTATCCTCCTGAGGCTTGAATAAAGACAGGAAAGCATCTGTCTCTTTCAACTAAATCTTTTGACTTGCTCTGTTAGTAGCTCAAAATTCTATTTTTGTATTAAGTGAATGACATTGGACTGATCTACTGTTTGGGGCTTTCATCTGCCTTGACTAGTATGCCTGTCCATGGGCTTATCTCTGACTGGCAGCGTGCTGCTAATTGAGTTGAGACACGTAGACTATGAAACACATTGGGCCATGCAGAACAGCAAAGCAGGAACAGTGAAGAGCCAAACTGCATTACCCATTACTGCAAATCAAATGAATTTCATAAATGCTTCTAACAGGACTGCCTCCAAAGGACATTAACGAATTTGTGAAAAGCCATCTGAAGGTAAACTTTAAGATTTATTATTAGTTTCTTCTAAATTTTGTGAAATAAAAGTGTAGGACATTTGAAAGTCAGTCCGTAATTCATCACTCAAGTGCCCAAACTTCAGCAAATCCTGTTAAGGAGTCAAGTGAATTTAGAGTATATACAGAGCCTAAGGTAAGAGAATTAATCATCCACATCTACACTTAAATATTCTGCATAGGAATCTTCAGAAAGGTACCTTTCTATGCATCACCAACACTGCTGTGCCCAGAGAGACGAAAGATCAAGATGTCCACTTCCAAACACGACCAAGTCTTAGGGATACCCAGAATTAGGGTCTCCCACACAGATAAGCACTGATCTCCTCACAAACCATTCCCATTTATTTAGAAAGAATGTGTTAGGTCCTCTGAATTAAGTTTTAGAGAGCTCCAAAGAATGAAAATGGGACAAACTTCTGAACCCTCTGTCATGTATTTTGCCTTGACTGGCACACTGTTGTGTTATTTTATATTTTTGCATTTGAAATCAATAAAGACCAAAAGACTGCAGGGGAGGGAAAACACCCCAACAGACAAACAAAACACCCCATGTTGGATAACCTACCCACCCTTTCTTCCACCTGACCAAATTCCCTTTTCTCATAGGCATGCATATCAAATATATTATGTCTTCCAAAGGCGATACAGCTGAAAATGAACTTCCAGTGTCAGGAAAACAGCCTGTCCAGAAACAGCCTCTCTGTTCTCAAGTGCAGGGTTTCTGGGCAAGGAAGCAATAGTATTAATTCAGTGGCTGGGCAGATTCTTACAGTGAACTGAAAACAGAATCTTTACTCTTTACCCAAGATTTCAACCCATTTGGGAGTTGTGACAGTTGTTTTGTTTCAGTTTATTTTTCTTTTTTTTTTTTTTTCTTTCCACATTGCAAAGGAACATATTTTCTAAAACAATGCCAGTATTTCCAACCTAATGTAGCACTTTCAGACAGGTAGGATTGCCAACTGAAAAAGCAGTTTCCAATTTGGACTGATTCTTCTTCGCCTGTGCCATCTCAAGCTCCATCACACGCTCACCTTGATGTGTGAACGCGAGCACTTTATGCAACCATCTCACTTTTCACATGGAGTGGGCCACTTAGAAGAGAAGTTGTGTGATGCCATTCCCCATGGGCATTCTGCATGCTCAAAGACTCGCAGCTGCGTAAGGAAAAGGTGCATGGCTACACACGACCTGCACCCCACAAGAACAATGTCAGTACACTTCAGGTCCAGGTAAAGTTTAGTGGGTTCTGCACTGTGGGCAATGAAGGGAGTCCTGACAATGCAGCTCCTGTGGAGCCAGATATATGGCTTAATTTTGGCAGATTGAGTGGGTTCTCTGGATTACAGGAGATAAATATCACTGTAAGAATCCCTTCCTGAATTTTCTGGCATTAACCCCACAGAGAGAGCTCTACCATTTTGCACCTGAGATGGCCACAGGTTTGGCTGTGACACAGGACACTTGGCTCAGGACTTTTCTAGCTAAAAGCATGAAACTAGAATGGAAGAGAGATCTTTCTCCCCATAGTGTGTAATCACTGGTTAAAACTGAAGAAAAACAAACAAAGATCTCAGATATTTGCTTTGATCTTGTTCTTGAGGGTATTTTTTAATACAGGAAGATTTTTAAAACTTTTTCTGAAGTTTATGTAAGTGCAGAGTCATCACTCATCTTACTCCATGTGAGAACACTTCACATCAGTGAAGTTAACAAACTGGTCTGTAGCCTACGACCCGTTCCCAAATCCAGCACTGCTGCAAAACAGACACACATCGATTGGTCAGCAAAGGATTTCTTACTGGGCAGAATACAAAGTAGATGAGCTGCTCTCACTTTATTCACAGGGTGAGAAGAGGAGGAGAAAGGATCTATACTAAAAAATGCAAGGGCTAAACTCCTGCTACAGCAGCTGTGACCACACTTAGGGGTGGTGTGGAGTAATGTTTTTTTCTTGGGATATACAAATTAATACAGAAAAAATACTGTGTTAATGGACAGACCAAACTTCTCTGCTAATTAAGGTAGCTGGAGGACAAGGGTGATGGAAGCAGAATGTTCTTGAGTATCTCTTTCTAAAAAGAAATGAGGATGTCTTAGAGACTTCATATTATCTCAGATATCACACAAAAATAGCCATTTTAAAACATATAAAAGCTGGAAACTTGTCTCTGTCAGAATCCCACGTACAGAATGGGCTTTTATCAGATAATGATGGACATCCTGATGCTACTTTACTCACTAAGCTGATGCTCCGTAGCACCACAGATGTCCCATTGGTTCTGTTACATACTTTTCCAGCCCTATTTGGGTATGGAAGATGGCCTTTTTGGAGGAGATTACTCCATTACACCACTGAGAGTTTCACCAGAGCCCTGGTGCTGAACACAGAGTCACATGGAGAAAAATGCATTTTGGATGTCAACCTGGGCAGCACAGGCTCCTAATCACACCTTCTCCAGCTGGCCAAACACTCAATGCCATTCCCTTTCTCACAGTGCAGAAATAAAACTACTCCCCTGTAACTGTACATCAGTCAAACCACTGCCACAGGCTTTATGGTCTTTAAGACCCGCATTTCAAACCATATTTGAGGCCTTCTATTCTCTCATAGCTCTATATGAAAGTTGTGAAGATTTTTTTAAACAATTTATTGGGAAAAGACAGACAGAAGGTGGATTTTAGCCCCAAAATATCATCTGCTGCCTCTACAGTTTAACACATGACAAGATACTGGTCTGGATGGAAATGTGAAGGGGATGCTTAGAGGTGAATCCTTTTATAATAGCGTTTTTTCAACATCTCGTCTTTAAACTAGTGAGAGTATGTCAGTATCTTTAAAGTGATTCGGCAAAGGCGCTTATGGAAGCTGTGTCACATGTGGAATTTCACAGGATCTGCACCTCCATAGGAAAGAGAACTGAATGGCCCCTAGTAGCTGCAGACTGGTGGTGCTAACACAGACCAACACAGTAACAGAAGCAGCATGCAGTACAGATAAGTTGTATGTGCTTCCTTTTCACCTCCGCTCCACATTCATTAGTAAATTATGGGCTGTGTTAGCATAGCAAATGAATCGCATCTGCCTTGAAGATGAACTTTGGATAAGCTCTATAGAGGTCACTGTATCCTCTGAAGTCTGATTTACATAAATAAACAATAGCACATGGTATTTGTACCTATGTAAATCTGATGCTGTTTTAAAGCTTTGCATTACCAAAAGCAATTAATCAGCCTTCAAAATTCAGAATGATCATCTGTAAGCACATGATATTTCATCTGAAGTCTCCAGCTGAAGGCTTTGGAGGAGGTTATCAGCTTTTTCCAGACCTGCACAATTTTATTTCTCAAGTAGTTCACCAGCATCTGCAACAACACTTCTGAACAAAATGTATGATGGCACTTTTGCTCAACCAGCTCGTTAATATCCCAGATTATATTATCCCTGTTTAACCTGACAGTTTCAAACAAAGGCAATTCTATAAACGTTCAGGAAAAATGGCAACAGGGAAGGGAATATTTTTATTTATTTTTACTTTGGAGAATGAGCTCTATTTAGTGGAGTAAGTAATTTGAAACAGCACAGGTTTCAGCATACGTAAGTACAACTGGCAGAATAAAAGAGTCTGCAGTTATGAGAAGTTCTGCATGAAAAATGAAATCAAGCAAAGCTGTAAAGTCCACGCTAAGAAGCTCTGTTGGGACTTAGATGTTTGTGCCCTCAAAGAATAGAAATGTTTGGTTCTCTCCTAAATGAAGCAGCTGGTTTCACTGAAGGGAAGTCCACAGTAGGAGGGCTCTAAGGGAGCACTGGGCATAACAGGACACAGCCTTGACGTAACTTTCCTGTTCTTATTCAACATCCTGGGGAACAGGAATTCCTTTTCCTAATTCAAGCTTTGCCACCTTCTTCTGTTGTGGTATCCATGCAGAGTGCGTCTGGGATCTAAATATTATAATGAATCTGTAAGAATGGAGAATTAAATCCTTTTTCAAGTGTAGCATGAGACATCTGATCAGACACCCAACCAATAAAGCTCATGCAGGGAGCTGAACTGCCCTCTGAGCTCCATGGACTGTACTGAACGTATCAGTGGGATAGTAGATCACAGAATCACAGAATTGTAGGGGTTGGAAGGGACCTCGAGAGATCATCAGGTCCAACCCCCCTGCCAAAGCAGCTCCCTAGGACATTTCACTCAGATAGGCGTCCAGACAGATCTTGAATATCTCCAGAGAAGGAGATTCCACCACCTCCCTGGGCAGCCTGTCCCAGGGCTCTGTCACCCTCACTGGGAAAAAGTTCTGCATGTTGGTGCGGAACTTCCTGTGCTCCAACTTGCAGCCATTGCCCCTTGTCCTGTCTCCACAGACCACTGAAAAGGGGCTGGCTGATTTCCCCTGCATCCCCTGCTTAAGATAATTATAAACATTAATTAGATCTCCCCTTAGTCTTCTCTTCTCAAGGCTGAACAGTCCCAGCTCACTCAGCCTTTCCTCATAGGGGAGATGCTCCAGGCCCTTAATCATCTTCATAGCCCTTCTCTGGACTCTTTCCAGGAGATCCCTGTCCTTTTTATACCAGGGAGCCCAGATACTTAATTCATACATATGCATGCAGACATTTGGATGCCTGGATTGAGTTTCTTAATAACAAATAGAATCTCATCTTATGCAGGTGAAGAAAAGCAGAGAAACACTGCTGCTGTGCTCACAGCGTGTGGTGACTCTGCCAGTCCTAAATGCCCGGATGATGTTTAACAGCAGCAGAAGTCCTATGAAGGCTTGGAAATCTGGTCTATACTCAAAGTAGTCCATTTTTTTTTTCAATGGGAAATTAAAGAGAAGGACACGATTGCTCCTCCAACATAGTTCTCCTCCTTAATTTTTTCTTAGGGACTAATTCAAAGTGCTTTTAAATCAATGAAAGCATTTTAATTGGCTTCAATGAGCACTGGAGCCCAGCCTCACCCTTTTGTCACTTAAAGTTTCCATCTGTATTTTCATTCAATAAAAAAGACCAGGTGCATGTGAAATACAGGCTGGGATTCACCTCCACTTACTGCAGACACTGCCAGTGCAGGTGTCTGCATCTCAGCATGCCTGGCTTGCTTTAAAGCAGTGGGGTAAACTGGGAACCTGAAAAGCATGAGTCATCTACTCTATTTTAAGTATCTACTTTAAGAGGAACCATGTATTAGAAGTGCCTTCTTCTCCAACTAGAAAAAAGAAAACCCAGGTGACTAGGTCAGATGAATCTCACTCACAATGTCAGGTGACAAGGCATGAATCAAACCAAAGATTCTCTTGCAATGTTGGGAATGATAAAAAAAAAAAAAGATGGAAGAAAGCTTTCCAGCGGGCCCCAGGGCATGAACATCTGCATAAAACCTTTAGCAATGGGGGGTGGGAGGGAAGTCGTATTTTCTTACTCTGTCTTACCAGTGCAACCACACATAACTTATTTGACTCTTACATATTGGCCAAACTGAATATTGAAAAAACACAACATGAAGCCAAAACAACGAGTTTTCCTTAAAAATACCTCCCCCACACCACTTTTGCCCTTCAGGGTGCATGAGTTCTAGTATTTTTCCACAGCTAATGCAATTAGTAAAATGATTGTTTCCAAAGAAAAAAAGCAGAGTTTCTCCTATGGAGGTAATGTTACAGTTAGAGAAGAGTTGAAGAAACCAAGTAGTGTAACCACATCTCAACCAGTACAATTATCAGACCCGGCAAAATGTAGTTTTAAGATTATTTGAATTCTGAGGGTGATGTTTTAAGTCTGATGGCAAAGTTAATTACTCACAAGAAGGAAATTTGAAAGGTTTTCATGATGAATGCTTCACATTAAATTACTAGCACTATTTCAGTCATTGTGACATTTATAAATAAGCACATGTTTACACTCAGCTTTTCTGTAGCGTTATTAGATGTATCTCAAGGTGCCCACTTTATGTCTACGCTAAACAGCTGTAATGCAGCTATCAATGTTGTTTATCTAACACAAATGATTCAACATGCCCATAATAGAAAGCATGTAATTAAGTTCTGCACACACAATTATTGGAGTTATGGGACAGGCTAACAAATATTTCATGCTTTAGACTCTTGAGGGAACTTCTGTTTCTTCCTCCAGCATGGGTAACTGTGTTCTCTGAATATTTTCTGCTAGGAACTTTGAATCATTCTCCTTCTACAGGACATGCAATATCATGCAGAAAAGCAGGAATCGTTTTTCCCTTGGACCTGGACAGCAGAAGATAATACTGCTGCCACTATCTTGTACATTCAGTAGCATCTTGTACATTCATTATCTTGTACGTTCATTATCTTGTAAATTCAGTTACCCTGGATGTGTTTAAAAGACAGGTAGATGAGGTACTTAGAGATACGGTTTAGCATAGGGCAGGAACGGTTGGACTTGATGATCTTAAGGTCTTTTCCAACCTAGTGATTCTGTGATCTTTCTACCTTGCTTTAGTGCTTAAACTGATGTCAGCTTTACTTTTCCTGTCACTTTTTAATATGTCAAAATTTTTATGCTGTAGGATGCTGTCACATATACATTTTTTTTCTCATTTCATGAAAGCTGGTTGGGTTTTTGTTGTTTCTTTCTGGCAAAACTTTGATTATTCCTTTCATTTACAGTATAGGAAATAAATTGCACATCTGCCTATTCACCCTTTATTACACCACTAACTTTTCCATCGTGAGCTCAAAAGAAGGGTTCATATTGCAGGCATCAGATCCAGCAATGACTTCATAGGCTGTTTTAGAAGCAACCCTCTCAGTCAGTTGATGTCCCATAGACCCAAACTTTATAAGATAGATAATAAAAGTAGAAACAAGAAGCAGAATCTAAAACCAGATTGAATTCAAGGGATATTGGCTCCTCTCCACCTGCTTTCACGGTACAGCAAGCTGAATAAATTGAACTCACACTAACAATGGCTTCAGCTAATGTTCCTAATTGGTAAGATATCAGTGTAACAGGTCAGACATTCTTTGCATGCATAAGTTTCCTTTATTCTGCTCTTCCTGCTAAGAACAAATTAACTATGGATATTGCTCCTAGGATTTGCATGTAAAAAAACAGGCCACCCTTTATTTCACAATTATATAGCCTAAAACTTTTTGGAAGTGACTGGTTCTTGTATCTTAATGACATTTTAGAGTCAATATGCATCAGCATGGTATGTGTGCTTCTGCCTACTGTACTGGCTTTGCATGGCAAGGTTTTGGAAGGGGAGGGGTGGGTGGGAGTCACTGGTGTAGCTTCTGTGAAAAGCTGCTAGAAGCTTCTCCTATGCCCAACACAGGCAACACCAGCCATCTCCAAGAATGGCTTGCCACTGGCCAAACCCAAGCCCATCAGTGATGGTGGTAGTGCCTCTGGGATAACATAGTTAAGAAAAAACTGCTGGGGAAACAGGAGCCAGGAGGAGTGAGAAGACGTCAGAGGAACAACTCTGCAGATACCAAGGTCAATGAAGAAGGAGGGGAGGAGGTCCTCCAGGTGCCAGAGCAGAGATTTCCCTGCAGCCCATGGAACTTGATGGTAGAACAGGTATCTCCTACTTACACCCTGTGGAGGACAGCCTCCCAGAGCAGGTGGATGTACCTGAAGGAGGCTGTGACCTGGTGGGAAGCCTGCACTGGAGCAAGCTCCTGGAAGGACCTGTCACCCCATGGAGAGAGGAGTCCATGCTGGAGCAGGTTTGCTGGCAGAGCTTGTATACCGGTGGGGAACCCATGCTGGAGCAGTTCCTGAAGAACTGCAGCCCATGGGAAGGACTCATATTGGAGAAGTTCATGGAGGACTGTTTCATGGGAGAGGCACTCCACACTGGGGCAGGGGAAGAGTGTGAAGAAGAGTCCTCTCCTGAGGAGGAAGGAGTGGAAGAAGCATGTGATAAACTGACCACAAGCCCATTCCCCTCCACCGGCATCACTAGGAAGGAGGAGATAGAGAAATCAGGAGCAAAGTTGAGCCTAAGAAGAAGGGAGGGGTGTGGGGAGGTGCTTTAAGATTTGGATTTATTTCTCATTATCTTACTCTGATTACATTGGTAATAAATTAATTAATTTCCCCAAGTTGAGTGTGGTGTACCTGTGATAATTGGCGAGTGATCTCCCTGTCCTTATCTACACCCAAGAGCCTTCCGTTGTATTTCCTTCCCCCTGTGCAACTTTGGTGGGACCCTGGAATCCAGCCAGAGTCAACCCACCACACCAGCCCACTCAGCAACAAAACTGCAAGATGACACTGAGTCTTCTCTGTGCCATATACCAGCTTGCTTGCTTGATGAGGAAACTCCAGTTGGAGGAAGACCAGGTAGTCTCTCAGACCTGTGTGCTATTTTATGGACATGAATGCCTTCTGGCTTCTACAGAGAGGATAAAATTAACAGGTTGATGCCAAGTTTCTCTGATGAGTTGAGTGACCACTAGAACACTATTGCCTAAGACAGGACAGATAACAACTCAGTGACCAACAACGACGGCAACATTCCAGCTTGCAGCACTCTAGCTACCAACATTCAGGTGAACTAGGTGTGACAAAGTCATCTAAGGTTAACTGTCTGCCATTGCTCAAGGTTAGTCCTGCTGCTCACGGGAAAATTTCATTTAGAAAAGAGTTACTGAAGGTTATAGGAGAATTTCTCATTCCTTGGAGCCCAGAGGCAACAAGAAACCTTGAAATATCAACCTGAAAATCCTTCAACGGATTCATAGAATCTTGGAATCAGAGTTGTTCAGGTTGGAAGGGACCTTTAAAGGTGACCTTTAAAGAGTGCTTGGCCACTATCCATGACCTTCGCTAAATTCTGGGAAACAGGAGAGGTGCCTGAGGACTGGAGGAAAGCAAATGTTGCTCCAAAAAGGGCAAGAAGGAGGACCCAGGTACCTAGAGACCTCACTTCCATCCCTGGAAAGGTGATGGAATGACTTATCCTTGGTGCTGTCTCCAGGTACATCAAGGATAAAAGGGTTGTTAGGAGCAGTCAACATGGTTTTATCAAGGGGAAGTCATATTTGACTAATCTAATAGCCTTTTATGAGGATATAACCAGGTGGATAGATGATGGTAGGACAGTAGATGTGGTCTACCTTGACCTCAGTAAAGCATTTGACACCATCTCCCACAGCATCCTCATGGCCAAACTAAGGAAGGTCTCGGAAGGTCAAGTAGTGATGTGGACTGAGAGCTGGTTGAAGGGAAGAAACCAGTGAGTTTTGATCAACGGAACAGAATCTGGCTGGAGGTCTGTATCTAGTGGAGTCCCTTAGGGGTCAGTACTGGGACCTGTACTATTCAATATGTTCATTGATGACCTGGATGAGGGAATAGAGTGCACAGTCAGCAAGTTTGCTGACGACACAAAGCTGGGAGGGGTGGCTGACACACCAGAGGGCTGTGCTGCAATTCAGCAAGACTTGGACAGCTGGGCAAGGAGTTTAATGAGATTTACACAAGGGCAAGTGTAGGGTGTTGCATCTGGGGAAAAACAACCCCAGGTACCAGTATAGGTTGGGGAGTGGCTTGTTGGAGAGCAGTGTAGGTGAGAGGGACCTGGGGGTCCTGGTGGACAGCAGGATGACCATGTGCCAGCAATGTGCCCTCGTGGCTAAAAAGGCCAATGGCATCCTGGGGTGTATTAGAAAGGGGGATGGTTAGTAAGTCAAGAGAGGTCCTTCTCCCCCTCTAATCTGCCCTGGTGAGACCACATCTGGAATATTGTGTCCAGTTCTGGGCCCCTCAGTTCAAGAAGGACATAGAACTCCTTGAAAGCGTCCAAGGGCCACAAAGATGATGGAGTGGAACACCTTCCTTATGAGGAAAGGCTGAGGGAGCTGGGCCTCTTCAGCTTGGAGAAGAGGAGACTGAGGGGTTACCTCATTAATGTTTAGAAATATGTAAAGGGTGAGAGTCAGGAGGATGGAGCCAGGCTCTTCTCAGTGATGGCCAGTGACAGAACAAGGGTACAAGCTGGAGCGTAGGAAGATCCATGTGTATATAAGGAGGAACTTTTTCACTGTGAGGGTGATGGAGCACTGGTACAGACTGCCCAGAGAGGTTGTGGAGTCTCCTTCTCTGGAGACATTCAAAACCCACCTGGATGCATTCCTGTATGATTTAGTCTAGGTGATGCTGCTCTGGCAGGGGGTTGGAAAAGGGGATCTTTAGGGGTCCCTTCCAACTCCTAACATTCTGTGATTCTGTGATCTAGTCCAACCCCTTTTACCCTGCTCTCAGGTCTATAGGCTGGATCTTGGCGCCTTGGTAATAGAAAATACTAGGTTATGGAACAGTTCAGGACATGTGAATCTGCTTCCCAGTCTCCACTAAGCACTGCAAATTTCTACTGACTTCACTTTGGGTTTTCTTTTTTGTGGGAATTTGTTGGTGGTGGGTTTGGTTTTTTGTTTGTTTGGGGTTTTTTTGTTTTGTTTTTTTTAAGGGGGGTGGGGTTGTTCTGCAATGGGATTTCAATCCAGGTTAGTCAAAGCCAAGACTGTGGTCCCTGAGGACATCTTCCTGTACAAACAGCCTTAACCTGAAACTAGAGATCCAGATCTGGTCAAACAGCAACTCTGCTATTACGGTTACTTGTTAGTACCTCTAACCTACCTGCAGGATGTTTTTGTACAAAAATGTTAGAATTAATCAAGCTAGCTAAGGCAAATGTAGATAAAGTAGAATGGGTTCATTTTCCATGCTGAGAACCAATTAATTAATGTGATGAATTAATGTGACAGCACCAAGTCCTGTGCTGTCACAGTTAAACTACTTCCATTATCATTGCAGCCTGGTTAAAGCCAGCTCAGGTATTTCCAAATCCCATTGAAACTTGTCCCATAGTGCTATTTTTTTGTTTCTTAAACAGAGTGTATATGCAAAGGTCACCATTTAGGGAAAGTAACTACAGTGTTAACAGAAGTGTCATGAAAAGTCTTTGATGCACAGGATGACACACTTTGTGTGTCTTACTTCCACAGTCTGAGTTAAGCCAAGTACCAGATTTGGCATCACAAGGGCTGTATCTTCACATCACTCTGGAACAGAGTATTTTTTCTTTTCTCCAGAAGATAAGCTTTTCTCCAGAAGATAAGATTGCCCATTTCTTAGACTTATCTGGAAATTATATGCTATAGCATGATATGATTACAGATTCACTCTTCATGTATATTACAGGTGAGATGCTTAGTCTTTAGTATAGGTGCTATTTTTGGCTGGTGGTTTTTAAATGCTTCAGGCTCATTGAAGAGACAGCTTTGTCACTGTTGCGGTGAATGCAGTGTATACAGAGATAGCCTCTGATGTCACCCGAGGAAAACACATGATTTACTGTGCCTTTGTGTGACTGAAGTTGTTGGTACTTGGACCAACAAGTACTGCAGACCCCATCTTCATAGCTAGGAGCCTGACCCTTCCAGCACAGAGGTGCAGAAGGGGTGGTAACTGCAGCACATGCAGCAGACAGACCGTTGAAATGAAGTCTCCTCACTTTATCTTCCTACACTTTCACTGACCCAGCTCTTCTCCCTGGTTCCCAGAACAGTGGTAAGATGCTGATGTGGGAGCACGGGGTGTAAAATGAAAAGTACTAAATAAAGGAAGCAGACATCAGTAGATTCATTTTCCCCATGTCAGATAAAAATATCTCCTGATGAATAGGGAGAACATCTTTTTATGTGAACTAAAAATATTACAGGAAATTAAACAGGGCTGTGAAGATGTTAAATTAGAAAGTATATTCAATCATTATAACATCTTTCATGGCAGTTTTAGGTTTGATTTAAGCTCAAAACCTCAAAGTAAACTTAACTTTGGAGCCCTTTCAACATCTTCAGAGTGTGTGTTCGTTGCTGTATTTATAGACAGTGTTACATGAGTGTTCTTCTCTCTTTATATGCAGCCAGTCAGCAGATAGCATGCCAGTGGGTAGTACTCCAGAATACATCTGCTTGATATGTGAGCATTATGGAGTCAGGAAGGTTTAATTTAACAGCTTTAACTGCATGAATTGTTCACAGGGCTTAGATATGAGCAACTAGAAAACATCTAATTATTTTTAACATGAATTCCCAATTACTTACAAGCAGGTTGGTACATGGGAGTGAGCGTGTGCATGAGTATCTGAATTGTTTTCTGACAACTAAGCATCCTCGAGGCATTGGTTTGACACTTCTAGGAGAGATGTAAAATTTGAACTAGCTTGATCATCACCCCTATCCTAAAGAGGATTTCCCAAAATGCTTGAAGAAATCTGACAAATCAAATTATTCACTGTTTTTCTGAAGTGTTTCTACTCTCTGGCCAAAAAGAGAAAGAAGAAAAAAAAGACAGAAAGAACATCTGTGCTTTGGGGAATGAAGCCTAGAAAGAAACATTTGGGAAACTTATGAAAGAGCATGAAAGTAAAGTAAGAGCTTGATCTTATGCTTGTAGAATTTACTGGCAAAATTCTCACTGACTTTCATAGTGAAAGATCAGAGCACAAAGCATGAGCCCAAGAGAGGAAGAGAAGAAACAGGTCTGTGATGAAAGACAGTGGGCACAGAGAAATGGTGACAGTCAGACAGCAGAGCCCACAGCCAAACACTTTTATGTAAAAAGCTCCATGCTTCAATGACCTACGCATTTCTGACGTCTGGTAATTTCCTTCTTTGGGGAAGATGGCCCCAAATATACTGTCACTATGCACTGAACTCAAGATGTTCAAAGCTGCTGATTGTTTTTCTTTGATGTTTTCTCTTTCTTCCTTTCCCCACTCCCCAGTCTATCTGCTGTCAGCTCGAGTTTTTACCCCACCAATTCAGAGTACCCATGTCTCTGGTGTACCAGCAAAGCCTTAAAGAGCAATTTAAAGAGAGATCTTACAACTGTAAAGAAAACCTTTACATTGTAATAGCTTGGAATACAGATGGCAAATTGAGATGCCCTTTAGCTAATGCTGTAGTTTCATGTGCTTTCTAACAGACAGACATGTATGGAATAGGAGAAACCTGCTAGAGCAATGAAAGGCTTGGAAACACACTGGATTTAGTTCAGGTTTTATTAGGAGAAAGAATTAGTTTTGAATTTTACTGTGACAGTTTTGAAAGCCTGGGGCTTTAATCCTGCAAAGACTTTATTGTGCAATCTATGCTGGGTATTACACCATACATCATTCTGTGTTCACTACACAATTCTTTTCTGATTGAGATTTTTTTGAAAACTTTGAAAAAAAATAAACCATATGATTCACCTCCCATTGATCAGCTGAACTGCACTAGGCTGCAGAGCTTGTTAGGATGTATTCCTTTGGGGGAGTTAAATTTTAACAGACTGCTGGGGTTATTTTTGGTTTGTCATGTGCAAACTGACTGTAATCTCATTGGTACCCACAGAGAAGGCATAAAGGATGAAGGCTGTGCTACAGCTGGTGGTGAAAGGTTATTCTTAATTTTGATCTGGCAAACAAGTTATCAGCCATCATGAATGACAAGATTCCTTCTCCCACTCAGCCAGTGATAAGCAGACTTTCAAACATGCTGTCTTAAGACGGCATATTTACAAAGACATTTCAAAGTCAAGGTTAGAAACCTCAGACGCTTCTTTGCCCCTTGGTAGGAGAATGTGAAATTTCATCCCTCTTTCCTCCCTACCAACATTAACAATTTCTTTTTAAAAAATCAGCAGTTCTTGTTCTAAGGAAGAATTGGCAGATAAACTGGGAAGAATGTTTTACCTTAAACTAGCAGAAGAAAAGTGTTAGGAAAATGGGAGGTTTGTGGATATTTTCAGCTACATCATGCTCTGGATCATATTGGCTGGCAACAGAATGGAGGACTTTAACATGACTTGAGAAAGAATGAGGCCACTAGCTGCTGAAAAAAAGCTACTGGAAAAGGTTTTATTTTATTTTAGAATGCAGTGATTGAATCAGCAGGAAAAGTGGGGATCATTTCATGGGTTTGTGGGCTGACACACCACCACAAACTAATGGAGTGAAGTCTTTCATCATTATCAGCACTGATTCAAAACTGTGGCTGTTTCCAAAGCTAAACCAGTCTGAAGGAAAAGTAAATAAATTATTTCCTAAGTAAATCCTTCCATTTGCCCTCAAGGAAATGTTAAAGAGAAACATGTAAGAGGATTGTTCAATCTAATTATATAATGTGAGCAAATCTCTGCATAACAGCTGCAGCATGAAGAGGGCATTAGTGTTAACTCATCAGCATGGGCATCAATGTCTGATGATTATCACTCATTAAAACACTTTGTTGCACATGCAAAACCCGGTTGCTAAGGGGACCTGAAAACTATTTAAAGCCAGAAAGTGTCAGGCATCTTTATGCATGCTCAGTGTTACCCTGTGTCTGTAATCCGATCAACTTTAACGCAAATATTTTAAGTGAAAGGCATCACCTAAGTTGACTAAGATCCCTACCACCTTGCACATGGTGATGGAATAAAGGGAGAAAAATACTAAACCTCTGTGAATGTCCTGCTACTCTCCACTGTCTGACAAATATGAGACAGAAGGTTAACCAAGCTGCCCAGCGTTATAATGTGTGCCTGCTGATGAGAAGGAAAAACCTAAAGCAGGAACAAAAATTGTAGGCAAGTGTCAACCCACACAAATGCATGCCAGAAGCTCTACAGTTACACTTTCCAGTCTTACGAGATATTGTCCACACAATTCAAGATAATTCAAATGATCTGCTTGACTCTAATCACATTTCTTTAAAGGATGGTTTTTTTCACTTTCTGGTGTCTGTCTGTAAGCATCCCTAAAACAGCCAGTCTCAGTAATTTATTTTTACAGATGAGAAGCTGAGATGTAACTTCATGCACAGCTTTTGTGATTCCCATAACTCTGAAACACTGCACAGAAGCAGGATCCTAAACAGAAGAGAGAAGCAATGGTTATGCTTCCTTCCCTTAAGGTGAACATTTCTGACAGGAGGTTTCTATTGGAACTGAGTTGATAGTAACCCAATAAATTAATTGTGATATCTTAATTCTCCCGGGTAATGCCAAACCATATCTAATGCTGCTTTCCACGGTTAATCCCAGCATGCAGCACAACCCCAGAGCTCAGCTGAAAAACAAACTTCCCAAACTACAAATTTACACAGGCTACGGGGCAAATATCTCTTAAAAATTTCAAGGAGCCTGTGAGCTAGCAAAACTTTAATTAGGGGAGGTGTACCAGCTTGTCGAGACAGTCGTGAAGTGTGAGGCTGGTACTCAAAATTAATAAATTTTTTAGAAAGTGTGTTCATTGTTATTAACACACAATGTCTTGATAATTTCCTTTGCAGGACATATTATTTAATCTGGAGCCAGGTTACAGTCTTGGAATATTAATTACCCTGCACTAATTCTATCAATACCAACCACATGCAGGTGTTTTTACACAGTAACTGGTCTCTTTATACAGCCTAAATCGAAACCCTCCATTGCTTTCCCGTGCTTATCGCCTCAGTGTCTGATTTCAGCCAAAAGCAGGAACTGAGGAGATAAACACAACCTGGTGAAAAACACCTATGGTCGATTTTCTAATGGTGCTGATAACAACTCATTAATCACAAATGAAATCCTGTCATGAAACAGCCACTGTCACGCAACATAAAGAGGAGGTGTACCTACAGTGAGAGCAAGGACCCTTCTTCCCCACTGCTCCCCCTTCATGTCTGGGTGCTGGGAGGCTGTGGGTATGTAAAGAGGGATACTGGCAAAAAGCTCACAGATAGTATCATCACAAAGAATTCTGAGATACTCTTGGTTATCCAGAACCACATCAGAAACTCACCCTTGGATGTCATCCTTTTGTGAGTCTTTCCACTCTCCACTCCACAGAATCACAGAACATTAGGAGTTGGAAGGGACCCCTAAAGATCACCTATTCCAACACCCTTGCCAGAGCAGCATTACCTAGACTAAATCACACAGGAACACATCCAGATGGGTTTTGAATGTCTCCAGAGAAGGAGACTCCACAACCTCTCTGGGCAGTCTGTGCCAGTGCTCCATCACCCTCACAGTGAAAAAGTTTCTCCTTACATTCACATGGAACTTCCTATGCTCCAGCTTGCACTCACTGCCCCTTGTTCTGTCACTGGCCATCACTGAGAAGAGCCTGGTTTCATCCTCCTGACTCTTGCCTTTTACATATTTATAAACATTAATAATGTCACCCCTCAGTCTCCTCTTCAAGCTAAAGAGGCCCAGCTCCCTCAGCCTGTCCTCATAAGGAAGGTGTTCCACTCCCTTCAACTCAGTGGCCCTGTGTTGGACATGAAGTTAGCACCTGCTCATGTGTTTCTCCAGGTCCCCAGCTGAGCTTGTGACACAGAAAGGCAGGATAGACTTTGCAAGGTGATAACCTACATTTTTAATCTTGTCCCTCTGCACTTTTTTTCTCTTCCTTGTAAATTCCTCATTACTTGCTGTGTGTTTCTCTAGCAGTATCCCAGCCTACATCTGTTGGTCAGCTTCGTTAAATTCCTTTAGCTATGACTTTATCCAGAAGCTGCAGAGCATAAAAGATTACATCCCATCATAACCACAACCCAGAAGCGATGACAGCTCTGTAGAGCATCTCAGGCTGTAAACTTATATCTGGTAGTTAGGATTCATTTTACATTATCTTTATACTGCAGACTGAGCAACAATTTTAATACATTAGCCAATGCCCAGCTTCAACATGCTGAAGGAGAGAACGTTCTCCTGGGATATACACAAAAAGGCAATTTAGTGGTTTTTCCCTCTAAGGCTTGCCAGTGCCAAAAGATTTTGAAATTTATCTTGTAACTGCCTACTACATTTTGGTTTTTCATCTCCTTCCTTTCTACTTCCCACCCTGAGGACACACTGTACTTTGCAATACAAAGAGATACAAAGTTTGTCCTAAGGGAAAAAAAACCAAAACAAACCAAACAACAAACACCAAAACGTTTTAACTGGAGGAAAAAAGAATAATAAAACGCTAAGATCTCTCTGGCAACTCCTTTCTCACCTTAGCAAAGCAGCACTGCCATCTTCAACGCATAATAAAGATTTCTTCTGCTTTAAAGATTTATCCATTTCCCTTTCATTTCAGAATAGACCTTTCTGGCTTGTTGATACTAACCACTTAAAAGGACCAAGTCTACCCTCACCTACCAGTTCTCTTAGTATAACTGCTGTTCTGATCCTACTGGGGAACACACGCTGCCTGAAGTCTCTGGTGGACTAAGATTCAGACCCTTAATATGCAACTTCTCTTCCTCTTCAGGTTACTGTATTTTATTGACTTTTGGCAGCTAGAGGAACAAGCCGAACGCCTGTATATCTTATTTCAAGCTAAATCCAAGAGTAAGGGAAGGTCTAATACATTAATAAATAATAGTCGTGCAGGGGAAGGTAGGAATTCAACACCTTTGCAAGCGTTAGCAAGGTTAGCATGAGTGCCAGCCGGCTGCCCGCAATGAGCCGCTCAGTCTGTCAGATGGGGGGACCAAGGGCATAGAGGAGCTGCAAAGAAATGAACTTCATTCTTTTAAAATCATTTTTTATGCCTGAAACAGGTAATTTAAAGGAATTTCTGATGTCCTGTATTTCTCTCAGGGAGGCACCACAAGTGTTGTAATTGTAAGGTGGCAGGAACCAAGTAAACACCAAAGTGAAATCCTCTGAAGCTGTTGCTGCAGGCTCCAAGAGGTGACAGGGCTGGACCTAGCTGGCTCTTTCAGAGCATGGTGCTATATGATACATAGAAAACCAAGAGTGCCAAATCAGACAACCCAAAATACATTTGTGACTACTGAAAATCCACCTGAAGCCATCTTCTAAAACTGCGAAGCCCCAAGGGCTTTTAAGCACAGAGCTTTATTTCTGAGCCTTACCTCTAATTTCTCTTTCAGCCATCTGTTGCTCCCCAGCTTGCCTCGGGGAGAGTTCAGCTCTACGGACCTGCACCAGCTCTGCGTGCCATGCACAGCCCACCTCTGCTCCTGGAAGAAGCACCACGACCCGGAGGGTGTGCTGGCCTCTGCGGAGAGAGGCCGGGACTGCCCGGGTACCGGACGGTCCCACCGAAGGACACAGCTAAGCTCCTTAGCCAAGCTGGGGGCACCGGGACGGGAGAGGGAAACATTTTTCAGCAAGGGACAAAGGCGACACAGGCAGAGCAGGAGGAATCCCGCCAAGGAGGGAGCAGCAGCAGAGGGACCCCGAGGCCGCAGCAGGAGGAGGGGGCAGGAGGTGCTGCAGGCCCGGAGCAGGGATCCCCTGCAGAGCCCCCGCTGGAGCAGAGACCCGCCCTGCAGCCCGGGGAGGGCCCCGCGCCGCATTTCCTGCAGGAGCTGCAGCCGTGAAGAGCCCGGGCGGGGGCAGGGTGTCCCTGGAGGGCTTCAGCCCGGGGAACGGACCGCGCTGGAGCAGGGGGACAGGTGAGGAGCGGCCCAGAGGGTCTGTCATGGTCCCACCGCCACCCCCAACCCTGCGCCCCTCCATGTGCGCAACGTGCTTTCAGTTCCACGCTTCCCTCTGGTGACCATTTCTGTTGGATCCTACTGCCCTCAGTGGACTGTTATCAGTTTATACATTCTGAATGTTTTAATGTTTTATTTCTAAAGTTTGAAAAAAAGTAAAATATTTTTGGGGCATTTATTCTAGAAGATTTTGTTTGGGTTGGGTTGGGTTTTTTTTTTTTTTTTTTTGTTTGTAAGTTTCTCTCTGGAATTGATATTAGTGATCTCTATCTATCCGAGCTTCCTGAGGGCAGGTTTACGTTGGACATGAAGAAGAGGTTAATCTATGAGGTGGTGAGACACTGGAACAGGTTGCCCAGAGAGATGGTGGAGGCCCCATCCCTGGAGGTGTGGGTTTGGACTAGATGATTTTTAAAAGTCCCTTCCAACCTAATGCATTCTATGATTTTATGGTTCTAAGGTATCTGATTCTTGATGAATGATTAATGTTGTTCATACTCTACTGGATGGTGCCAGAAATAGTTTTGTGTTCTTTGCTTTAAAAGAAAAAAAGATTATTTCAAAGTTGTAGCTGTAACCCAATTACACCCCATGTCAGAGCAGAACAAAAGCAAATGTGATTTTGGCTTCAAGCCTGCCAGTGTTGTTCAATGCTTCACCAATTTTATTTCCCCTAAGTCAGCAGTATTTAAATTTCTCTGTAAATTCTTCCTGGTAGTTTATTCATATCTTAACAGATGTATTGTGGCATTATGCCCTACAGTGATACAGTGTAGGGTGATCAACAGGGAGCCGCTGTCCCACAGAGGTAGTCTGCTGATTTATGGCCGATTTGGGAAATTATTGTGGGATGACAGAGTGGAAGACCCATGCCCTTTTGACAGCATGAGGAAAGCAGCCACTGCCTAGTGCATATAGTGGACATGGACAAACTCCACTTACAGTCAGAAAAAACCTGGTCCATGAAGAATATTTTCACACAGCCATAATTCAGGACAAAAATCTAAGCAAGGCCTTAAGCCAAAGCCATTAATGCATCATTGTGTAACAGGTTGCTATCAGCTGGGCGTGGTAAACATAATGGGTCATGCACATATCTGTAGCCCTCCACTGCTGTGAAATAAACCAGGTAATCTTAGAGCAGGAACTTCTGAACCATGAAAACATCAGCCATGTCTTTGGCTTTTGCAGTAGCTTTTGCTTGGCTGATGATTATGATTATGACCTTTATTGTGCTGCTTTTTAGGCAGTGAGTTCAGTGTTAAGTCTCCCAGGTAATGTCTCAGCAGATTAATTTAAAATTTCTCATAATCTGGGGAAGCAGCACAGTGAAGAGCATTTTCTGGGTAGATCAGTGAAGAATATTTCACATTTTTATCACATAAATATATAAAATTTTCCTGTAGCCAATAAAGGAAGGCTGTCCAGTGTCAGTGAAGAAATTTCTGTTCTGCTACAGATGCACATCCTTAGCCTTGGTTTACTTATCTGTTAAATGGGAACACTATGATTTATCCACATTTCAGGCCAATGAAATGTTTGCAATTTCAGCAACTTAAAATGAAATCAAGAAACATTAAAACATTATTGTTGTTATTGGTGTTGCTACCGTTGCAAGTTATCTCTAAAAAAATTCCTAGTATCTCTTCCTACCTAGTAACAGTTAAACTCCCCTAAAGAAGTTGCTGGGAATGCAGAAAAAGGAGTCCAACAGTACTATTCCCCTTTCATATTGAACCCACAAATCATTTAAAATCGTTCCCTGCATGCATCATCCCAGACAAATCCTCTCCACAGCACTTCAGAAGCTCTCTGGGATGTTCCCAGCACTAGAGCATATGGACTGAGAGTGTGTCTGTACTTCAGCTCTTGAGGGCACCATGCACTGATATAAGGGGTTGTGAGACAGCACCAGCTGCAGCAAACATTGTACAAGCAACTCCCCAGTTGTATGTCCTTCTGTATATTCAGCAGCAGCAGCAGCAGAAGCACAGTAACTCCTGGGTACCACTTTCCAACTCCCACCCCAACTCACTGCCTGACCCCAGACAAGTCAGTTAACCTCCATTTGCCATTTTATGCCTGAGTGTTAAAAGGATGCAGCACTTACCCTCCCTTTCCGGGTGTTGTAAAACTTTAGTAATATATACTTGTCAACTGCTTTGGGATCCTTAGATGAAAGGTGCTAAAGGGTTATTATTAGTATTTATGAGAAAGCAAAATCTATAGCATAATGCATGCAAGGGGAACACAGCATAGGGCCACTGGGATGATTTCTTCTCTCTTTTGAGAAGGATCACAATAGCATCCTTGAACAGTTATGTCATTTAACAAGGACTGTACTTAGTACTAGTTGCATGTTTTTCCAAAAAAAATAAAGACCTTGATACACACTGTACCTCAAATTTTGCCCAAATTGATGCATGCAACATCTTGCAGAGACAACTGGAGACCTTCACCTCAAGCCTTCCACTGGCAGATCATGTATGTCCATACACATCCAAAAAGCTGACATGTCTTGTTGTGTGATAACATCCTAATGAGGTACCTGCTGTTTGGTTACATATGGGTATATGCCCATTGATGTAAGAGGGCTTTATGTGGTCCATGACCCCTGTGTGAGCATCCTCAATTACTTAATGAGGACTTGTTATAACATATGACTTTGAAGTAACTAGCATGTCTCCCAAAACATAAAGCTACTCCTATCACTTGATAGAACATTTGATTGCACTTATGTGACAGGGGACATCAGGCCTGATGTTGGCTGATGGCTCAGCTTCCACTCACTTAGTCTGTGTGGCTCTTGGGAATGACAACATCAGAGAATGCCCTACTAGGACAATTTGTATGGTCCGTGGCTCACTCCTAGGACACAGACCCCTGAAACATGTGGCAGCAGGTGATGGTCAGATGGTCTGTCTCAATCGGTGTCACAGGACAACCCTGAACTGCGTAACTCCTTAGTTCTTCACTCATCCTTTCAGCAAGTCTTTCCTTATTTGGTCTGAAACACTGTTACTCTAATTTTTATTGTCCTAATCCAAGTACTGTTTTCATAGGATTTTCTGCAGAATTCGGTCCTGCCTAATGACTGGTTGCATGGTCTGGACGGAGTTACCTAGAGAGGCAATAGATGTACGTTAGGATCCTAACTTCACAAGCAAATTTCGTGCATGACTGTAAGAGAACCACATCTCCTTGAGAGCCTGAATTGGCAACTGCAACCAACAGAAACAAGACAGGGATTTCTTTCAACAAATGAGCCAACAAAGAGAGAGACAGCTGTAAGTAAGAGTTGCTTGCCCAGGTCACAGAGCAGAGAGGGAGGTGTGCTCCTTGTTGGCTTCAGGGAGCAACATATGCCTTGGAGGATTGTTGCTCTGCCCTCATGGGTTGCAGCACTACAGCTGCTAGGTACATGGCCTGTCTGCAGACACCAGGCTGTTTGTCACTTAGCTCTTCTTCATGCCTAGACAGCCTTCTGTAAATAGAGTAGGAGCGAAGAAAATGGCAAACAAGAACAGGCTTTCGTAACTAGGGAAAAAAACCTGTGAAACCATTGGGCTAAGAGATGTCTCCCTGTGCTTTTTACAGTCCAGTCACATTCTCTATTTGCTCTGGTGATTTGTACTCATCACGGCCATTCTCCTTTGCTGCCCATTCCCCTCCCCTGTCTGGCCCTGGGATGAAGTCACAGGCTAAATTTGTAATGATGACAGCCGATGACATAGTTACAGGCAGTGTTTTGGTCTGCCTATAACTATGGTAGGGCTGTGTTTTTAACACAGCATCAAACAGGAGAAACTGAGCAGGGTAGGGGAAGGAAAACCGTTATTATTGTTTACAGCAACCAGCTCCTTTCCATCATGCTAGATGATAAAAGAGGAAGAAATTACCCCAAATTAGAGGGGAACATAAGGGAAAGAGATGTTTCTGAGTGGAGGGTGCAACATGCTTAAGGGATTTATAGGAGCCCATAGCCCCTTCCTCCACTCATCCTGACACTCTCTTTCAATCTAATTAAGCATAAAGAAAATTACATGCAACTTCAGGATGATGTAACGCATCTGTGTAATTGAGCAGTGCATTGTCAAAAGAGCATTCAGTGTAATGTTATGTATATTTGATGGAACAATTTCCACTATTAATATTCGCTGAGGATTCCTAAAATTAACTGCAATTACTGAGGGAAAGGACCTAGATATGACTGAGCACAGCTCAAAAAAACCCATCTGCTCAGTGTTCTGTGCTGGGCAAAACCACGAGGATGATGATGTTAGGCTGCATTAGGAAAGGGCGAGGTAGCAAAATGTGAAAGGAGGCAATTGAAAAAGAGATGAAATAATGAATGGCTTCAAATTAAAACCCAGTTATAAATTCTACTGCTGAACTCGGGAAATGGGAAAGCTGCAGGGTAATCACCCACAGTTGCATGCCTCTCTAAGTATGAGACTAGAGAAATAGGAAAGCGAGACAAATTATTTTTCTTTAATACCAGAAAAGGATGACTTATGGTAATAAATAGGAAACATCTCTTATGAACAAAATGGTCTGTCAGTGTATAACTGTACTGAGAATCAGAGTCTTAAAAACAAACACCCTACACAAAGGAGGAGTGTGAGGGACAGCAGTATGTGCCTTCATTTGTTACAAGGAGCCACACAGCAACACTTTTTCTTAACAGACCAGGTCAAAATCATAGAAACACAGATTCATAGAATGCTTTGGGTTGAAAGGGACCTCAAAGATCATCTAGTTCCAATCCCCTGCCATGGGCAGGGACACCCTCATTAGACCAGGTTGCCCAAAGCCCCATCTAACTTGGCCTTGAACACTGCCAGGGATGGGGCTTCCACAACCTCTCTGGGCAACATGTTCCAGGGCCTCACCACCCTCATAGTAAAGAATTTCTTCTAACGTCTAACCTAAACCTACCCTCTTTCAGCTTGAAGCCATTGCCTCTTGTCCTGTCACTGCACTCCCTGGTGAACAGTCCCTCTCCCACTCTCCTGTAGGACCCTTATAAGTATTGGTAGACATAATTAGGTCTCCTTGGAGCCTTCTCTTCTCCAAGCTGAATAAACTCAGCTTCCCCAGCCTGTCTTCATAGAAGAGGTGCTCCAGCCCTCTGACCATCTTCATGGCCCTCCCCTGGACTCACTCCAACAGCTCTATGCCTTTCCTGTACTGATGACACCAGAGCTGGATGCAGCACTCCAGGTGGGAGTACCCATGAGAGCAGAGGGGCAGAACTCCCTCCCTCGACCTGCTGGCCACGCTGTTCTTGATGCAGCCCAGGATATGGTTGGCCTTCTGAGCTGCTAGTGCACACTGCTGGCTCACGTTGAGCTTGTCATGCATAGATCAGTACCCCCAAGTCCTCCTCAGGGCTGCTCTCAATCCATTCTCCGCCCAGTCTGTGGTTGTGTTTGGGATTAGGCTGACCCATATGCAGGACATGTGCCACAGAAAAGGGTCTTGTTTGCCTCCTGCAAGCTTATAAAGTTCTTGCTCAATTTTGAAACTAATATTTCAAACATTTGAAACTAATGTTTGAAAATTTGACAGCTCTACCTAATTTCTCAAGTTAACAGATGCTAAAAGCTCTCTAAAAGGCAGATATTCAACCAAGTCGTGTTTTTTGTTATTGTTGATTTTTTCTTTCTGCCATTAGGTTGTTGTTCCATCTTAATAATAATCATCATCATTATCATCATCATCATCATCATCTGACAATGTCCAAGACATTCTAGAGTGGTATGGATTAGCTCTGTATTCCTGTTTCTAATCTAGTTCTGAAACAACTTCCCAGCAAAGTTTTGGAATGTGCATGCTGCATTTTGCTAAGGAGCAGGAGTCCTCATCAGGCAGCAGCCAGGATAAATGTGGTTTGCTCACTCTGGTGTCTTATCATGAATGTTATAATAGATGGCCCACCTTAAATTTCTTTTTTCCCAAACTATGGTGTAATCTTGGCACATTTTGTTCCTCATGTGCTTGCATCTTGGTGCTTACAGACTGGATTCACATGTACAGATGGTGCCCACACCATATGCCCTTTTGTTGGGATCTCAATTTCGGCACATTTACTTCTCAGCTGGTCTCATGCACTCTACAGGTGTAGCCATGGAGTGAAGCACAACTCAGTATGAATAGATTTATCAGGCCATAAATTTTCAGAGCCATATGAAATCCTTTTGGCTACAGATAGCCATTATCACAACTAACACCGAACCAACTGCACCGGTTGAATTTTATTCTCTCTTGGACCTCAAGGAGGTGCAGTGATTTGCAGAGATGTAAAAGTAGACTTTGAAGCTTTGCATGAAATTTAAAGTCAAACAGACAAGAGAACATTTTTATCCTGTAGTAGTAAAACATCTGCCTTAACCTTGATGGCACTAGGATTTTTCTGTCTGACAGGTTACAGGATTAAAAGGCCAGTGTGCAGCCAGGCAAATTACAGGAATATAAAACATCTCAGGGAAATTGATCTCTTGGGTCATTACATCCCAGCATGATGATGGGACAGCACATCATCATGTGCAAAAGCTTATCAGACTCCCTCTCCATTGCTGTGTTCACCTCTCCTCTGGTGCTTCTATTGGGAGAGTTTCACAGAATCCCACTTCTCAACTAGTCCAAACCCTTCTTGTTTTCAGCTTAAAATATTCATGTGTGAGCATGTATATATATATTTATTTATTCATATTAGGTTCTGCCAATATTGTCCTGCCTGCTTAATAATTGGTTTTGTCTCCACACAATGACGTATTGATAGACAGCATATATTATTGCAGCCCCCACTATGCTGAAGTTAAACAAGCTGACTCTTGTCTCTCCTGTTTGCTTCATTATCCCCTGGTCCACCTCTGCAGCTGACCTAGTTTGAACTTCTCTGCCCTGAATATAGACAGCCAGCATCGTAAATAGATATGGGCTGTAGCTTTCTCAGTTTCTGGCCTTCCAGATATATTTGAATGGAGTTGAAGATCCTTTCCAGATGGATGAAGGCCTCTGGAAAATAAAACTAATCATAGAATCATAGAAGCACAGCATCATGGGGGTTAGAAGGGACCTCAAGAGATCATCTGGTCCAATCCCCCTGCCAAAGCAGCTTCCTTAGGACAGAAAATGTTCTGATCTCCTTTTTATTCAGTGCCTATGGGTACTTCACAGACCTCAAATAAAATAAAACCCACAAAAATAAAACCCCCCAAAAAACCCAACAGGGACTTGCCATATTTTAGATCTTAGTGTCTTAGCAATAGCTTGCTTCAATATTTCCTCCTCTCCAGTGGCAAAAACTTCTGATGCTCAGCTGCATTTGCCCTTTCACAGTCACTTTACATTTTCTGTTTACCTCTGTTTTTAAAAGAAAGAAACCCTTCCACCCCTGTATGCTACTGGGGCCAGACTGCCAGCTGGTACCTTCTCAGCATTTGAACTACAGGTAACATGCTGACTGTTCCTCATGCACGTGCTATCCCTCGGCTTGATAGATTTACTAAGACCACTTAGATGAAAACCAGTATGCCAGCTTGTCAGGATTCTGAGACAAAGTGTGGTGTTCTCCCACTGTGAAAGCCTTATATTCTTTGAGATTTATTTCCATGTTGAATGTCATAACTTCCTTTATTATATATTTACTTTGTGGGTTTTTTTGCTTGCATTTAAATTTCTGTTCTTATTCTCTTTTTATTTATACTATTTCTACTGCTAGAAAACCTTCTGTCCTTGCTTCAGTTTCTTTTGCAAGGTTTAAATCATTTGAGTTTTCAATTAACATATTGTGTCTGCACTTCCTGAAAAGACACTTCCAGATTAATTAATCCCCCCCCTTACTCTTAATATATATTTTTCACATAGATAGTTTAAATGATTTTGATTTTTCTTCTATGCATGTCCTGCAAGGAGCGGCTAAGGACTTTGGGTTTGTTGTTAGGAGAAAAAGGGGCGATGAGGGTCTACGCTTCCTGAGGAGAGGAAGCAAGGGAGAACATGCTGATCTCTTGTCTGTCCATTTCTGGAGAAATGGCACTAAGCTGTGCCAGGGCAGGGTCAGATTAGATGTTAGGAAAAAATTTTTCACTGAAAGAGTTGTCAGGGCCTGGAACAGGCTGCCCAGGGAGGGGGTTGAGTCACCATGCCTGGATGTGTTTAAAAGATGGGTAGATGAGGTACTTAGGGATATGGCTTAGCATAGGACAGGAACAGTTGGACTCGATGATCTTAAAGGTCTTTTCCAACCTTGTCATTTTGTGATCCAGTGCTAGGATGTATGGGAATGGTTAAAAGCTGACCCAGGGCAGGTTTAGACTGGACATTAGGAAGCATTTCTGAGAGGCTGGTCAAACACTGGAACAGGCTTCCTAGAGAGGTGGTCAATGCCTCAAGCCTGTCAGTGTTTAAGAGGCATTTGGGCAAAGCCCTTAACAACATGCCTTAACTTTTGGTCACACAGTTGGACTAGATGATCATTGTGATCCCTTCCAAGAGAAATATTGCACTGTACTGTACCCTATCCTGTCATATTCTCAATTCTCAATAGCCAGTTATACCATTGGCAAAAGTAACGAGAAGTTCAGTGACACCTGCAGCCCCAGTGGCTTCAGAAACTAAACTCCTCTTTTCTCAAGGAAAATCTGTAGGGACAGGTTGATTTTCATTTATTCTAAATTTAATCACTGCAAGTCACTTGATTTTATAATTATTTTTTTAAAAAAACTCAAACAAAATTCCACCAAAAAAACCCAAACAGCCTAGACTTTAATGACTTCATTGTTATAAAAGAAAATCTAGTGTCATTACCGTCTGCTGCTCCAGTGGCAAAAAATGCTAAGCTACACGTGCAGGACTAGACTGAACTGGCAGTGATTTACTACGGCTCTTCTCCAGACTGCACTGAAGATATTCAGGTCTTCATTACTGATTGTCCTTAGGAGTTTTCACCTCCAGTAACTTCAGAGAGCTCTGTGTATATACCTTCCCAAGTTGTCTCATGACACATTCCCAGCACCATCACTGTGCAACCTTACATGCAGTTATCGCTAGAATTATCTTAGACAAAGATGATTTGAATTATTTCTTCATGCTCAACACTGTGAGAAGTACACAGAGAGGCGGAGGGAACAGAAGAGCTCATGCAAGTGATTCTGCAGTGTGCAAATCTTCCACAGGTAGGAGCAGTTCACTGGGAGGTTCTTCCAGGTTCACATCACATTCTTCTTTCCACTTGTCTCCTTAATGGCAACAGCATTCTGTGTAGATCCGAGGGTCAAACAACTCTGAACCGGCCCCCAGTACTCATCTGGTTGATGACATCTACTTCACTTTTGGGAAGGAAAACTGAAAGGCATTAGATTGCTCAGGATAACTGGAATGTGTTTTTCTATTGTGGGTCATTTTGACAGAAAGAGGATAGGCAAGGTTCATACCCCATCTTTTCTATCAGACCTGAGAGGGTGGTAATATCCAGGCTGAGGTGCGAGGTGACAATTCGGTTTAGGTGGGTAAAAAGGCAGTCACCTCTTTCTCTGATGTATCCCCTTACAAGGCATGTTATCTACAATTGGAGAAGCCAAAAACTTTCTCCCTTACCATTTTTAAGGTGAATACCCAGTTATCTGGAAAAGAGATATCAAAGAACAGTGGCCCAGACACCGCAGTAGGATATGGTATGTGGGAGCAATACAAATACATTCCAGTTTACTCCTCACACTTTTCCAATATACACAAGGCTGTATTAGCAGTGTTTGATCTCTCCATTATCATAGTATCCATCTAAAATCCAACTCTAGTAAGCAATCCTTCCAAAGAGTTTATTTTGCTAGCTCAGTCCAGGATTATTTTATTATGTAAGTAAAATGCAATCTGAGAATGAAAACCGGGAGGGTAATCAAGCTGAGATTGGGAAGAAAAGTTTGCTGAGTAGAGAGAAAGGTCAGTAACATGGGGGGATGTCATAATGTGAAGGCAGATGGGAGCTGACCCACAGCAGAGACTGAAGTTTTGGGCCATGGTCCCAATGAAGTCTGAATGAAGAAGAAACAAGGACCTGACACCCCAGCTGCTACAGGCACAGCACTGCTGAAGGGACCAGACTGCATAAACTATAGCATAATGATTGCATACCAGATAGCATATTTTTTCTGGCCTCCCAAGTTTTTTCCTGAAATAGGAAGAGGATGCAAACAGGGTATGGTGGTGAAGGTGGCTCTCTACTTCTGCTCTGGAGACAAGCCAAGCTTTGCACGCATTTCAAGTCAATCTAAATGCCATCAGATAAAGCTGTCAAGATTTTGGGGGTGGGCAGCTAAACCTTGGGAGGCTCCCAAACCTTGGGAGACTGTCTATGATGTACACAAGCTAAATCAGTAAAATTGTACTTTTGCACTGTTCATATGTGATCATGGCACACCTCTCTAGTGCCATGACAGTTCTACAACAGAAGAGCTGGCAGTGAGGAGGTGTGTGCATGAAAGTTACTCAGCACTATTTACCTGGTCACAGTTGCTACTCAGCTGTAATGAGTGTTGCGAGTACAACAGTGATCACTCTTTGACATAATAATCACAGGCACAATAAAAGCATCAGGGCAGGGTTAATTCTGAGACTGAAACCAGGTACCTACATTGATGTGCTCAATCCACAGGTGGGGTAGGTGTCTACATTTCCCATGATCATTAGTTGAGATATAGGCTTGGTTTATATCACAGGAGTGGTTATTTGAGCTGCTATGGGGGATTCTGTCTGTATCCTATTTACTGCCTTGTACTGATAATCAGGGGCATCTTAAACGGCACCAGATGCCTGAATATTGACAACAAACTGAGTGAGATATCCTCCCCAAAATGGAAGAAAACCAAACAAAACCTTTGAGCAATATATTCCCTCATTCATGGGGTGAAGACATGACTGAATGCCAAAATAAGGCATCTTTCACCTGTCAATAATGTCAAGTTCAGGCAAACTCAATCTGAAAGTTGGGAAGGCCTGAGTTTAGTAGTTACTCACACAACCTTAACTGAGTGGTACCTTGATAGTATACGTGCTATCGCTCTGTCCAGGATCTGCACAAGAAGAGCTGTGCTGTTATGTGTGTGCTGTTAATGAAGTTCTGGAGTTGAAATTCTTCTGTTCTTAATTTCTCACCCGATATTTGATCCCTGCTTTCTGTTTGTAAAGGATGTTCTGTACTCTAGGTTCTTTTCAAGAAAGCTTAAAAATATCATCTGCCCAGAAGTGCCAGCTTCCGTTCTGTAAATAATAATTTAATTACATTATTTCTTGAGCTTGTCATAGCATGCCATTCCACAACCCCCCTCATGTCATTGTCCTGGTATAAATACATCCTCAGCTCATTTGCTCAAATCTGACTGTTGGCAATCACAGCAGGAGCTGGAAAACAATGAATTTGATCCCACAATAAGGTAAAGAGGCTAGCCTAGCTTGCAGAAAGATTTTCTAAGTTCAATGTTTTCATTAACCCCCTAATGACATCTTCAAATGAATGTTTTTAAGCCAGAGCATAAATATAACAGCAGCACGCCTCTGCCTTCTGGAAACAGTCTATGTTCACCATATTCAGTTAACTTCCCCTGTGACACAAGTCAGGGTGCTGTTTTCTGCCTGTGGGCTCCCAAGACATGCAAACAGAGGAGTTAACACTCAGGTAGGGCTCATCAGAGCCAGTGCCTTGTTCAGTGGAAAGTCTAAGCTATTTGGCTGAGCTTGGCTTTGGAGAGAAACAGGTGCCTCCGCAGGAAGAGTCAGCGGATCTTAGATATTCCTCACAGGGTGAAATGAATTGCTGTATTGCAGCAATTTTAATTTGGAAGTCTCAAATTAATTCAAACTCACAACAGCCCCCTGGTGTGCAGCCGAGAAGTGGTTTCTTTGAAAATAGAAACAGAGGAAAAAGAAAGTTAAGCTGCTTGTCTTCCGCATCTGATGAATCAGCAGCAGCTGGCAACTGATTTGACAAGTCCTGGCTCCACATTGCAGGGATATGAGCTCTCTTTGGATCCCAAATCCTGCCCCTTTGGAAGCACAGAGCTGGCAGGCGGCCAAATTTCCTCAGATTGACAAGGTTCCCCACTTGGCAGTAAGGACCCATTGGGCCCTCTGGGTGGTCACCGGGGGTCTAGATGGGGAGGATGGGAAAAATTCTTTAGTTGTGCAACCAGGAGCAGTGCTGGAAATGCATGAAAGGAGGCAGATTCTCCATTGCATGACAGGTTTTTCAGCTGCTCTGACAGAATACATCATCATTAACACAGAGCGGAGATAGTCTTGTGCAATGTCCCCTGGCATGGGCTACAGCAGTGTTGGGAGGTGTGGCTGCAAGACTCCCCCTGCAACTGCTCCCCAGTTCCAGATTTAGGCTATAGAAAAGAGACAAAGGTATTGATCACTCTGTACACCTATTGAGAATCTGTTCCAGAAAAAAAAATGCTCATTTTATTACTCAAATTTCAATTGCTGCAGGCAACTGAGCATATGCAGCCCCTGGGAGCTGTGAAACCCAGTTCACGGCCAGGGGGAATCTCTATAAAGAAGTGAACGGATCGCTGCATCGAGCTGAGTGCTTGCTGCATGGGGGAGCAGGGGCAAAGGGAGGAAAATCCTACTTTGGTGTTCTCCCAGAATAATAATAATGGAGCTATTCTTTTGGATGCTCAGTCCGGGGAGGATTTATTCTAGATGATCTAAGCTGAACCTCCTTGTAGATACAGACTGCTTGGAGAAGCCAGTCTTTTGAAAAATTACAACAATATAACATAATATTCAGCACTTTTCTTAAGCCCTAGCTCCATGAGTTATATAATTACACAAGAAACTGGTTTTTTTGCAGAATAAAGGGGGAAAAAATTAGTCTGATGATATGACAACTATATAGGCAGGTCTGTGAGTATCAGACACGAAAGTTCCAATTTCAGAAAGCTGAATAAAGCAGAAGCTTTATTATTATTATTTTGGGGACCATACTTGTCCCCTCATTAACACCACATAGCAGAAAAATAATGTCAGGAATCTAGACAGGTAATGGTTGTTCACAATGAAATGTCCATCAACAACTGCCTTGTGCATCAATATTTTTCAGGAGAGACACTAAATAACAGGAATAAAACAAATCTCAGTGCTCTGTCCCAGAAACTGAAGTCGAGTCTTCAGGCTATAAAACGTGCTAGCCATGCAAAGGCATCATGACCTCTGTGACAGGGAGTACTGCAAGCCTGCAGCTGCTCCATGAGTGGTATTTTGCTCCTGAGAATGATGCACTCCAAAGCCATGTCATGTGTCTGGTGTAACTATTGACCTGCAAGAGACACATCATTTGCCCTGGAAGCACTGAGGATCTTTAACAGTCTTCAAATCGGGAAGAAGTTGGAATAGCTGCCCACCATCCCTGAGAGAATGGAGGAACATAAGTGTAATCTTTGTAGGCACCATTCGCACATGCTCCCTATACCTCTTGCCTTGCCACTCCTGTGGCTCCTGGGCACTACAAAAGCACTGCTTAGCTCCTTGTCATCTTCCTACCACTCCTTCCCAGAATTTAACTGCCTTTGCTAAGACTTCCAGAGGTATAACCACTACTAACTCCATCTCAAACTAAAAGCTTACTGGAGACTATGGTTAAAATTGCTCATGAGTTTGGCCACAGTGCCCTTCATTGCTCATGAGTTTGGCCACAGTGCCCTTCGTTTTAAGAGCACAAATGAGTCAATGCAGTGATATCAGAGTGCTGTCAGCTATGGTTTCCTCCTGATGCACCTCAGTAAGGAGTATGCTTTTGATAGGCTTTAAATCCAATCTGTATTCCTAAAGCTAGCCAGCATTTAACCCGTTGCTAAGGGTAAGGGCACAGAAGTAGTGAGCAGTGATTCTTCCATCACCTGGTTTAACCAAAAATCACAGTGAAACAATCTGAGGTTTGTTGGGTTTGTCATTTTTGTTGGGAAGGATGGTTCTTTCAACCCGTCTATGCAAAGATGCTTAGACTTTTTGTCAAGAGCAGATGCTGTTAAATCACAGTGCCTTAGACAAACAAAACCTGATCCAAGAAGAGCTGGACAGTTTTGCATGTAAAAACCTATAAAGATTCCGTTGACTTAAACATTTGTGCTTTAGTTACACAATGCTCAGTGTTTGAATTACAGATCATTTTATTCAGCATCCTTGTGCCTTTATTTGCTGGAGAATTCTTCACTCCCAGACCTGGCATCGTCAGGCAGTTTCGCTGTGTTTTGTAAACAATTCTCTCACTTGTTTGTAAAGCTCTTAAAAAATTAAACCTAAATGTTTTTGCTAAGTTATTTATGGCTGTGCCAGATACAGCTGCATGAAATGTGTTTTCCGATGCCACCTGTGCCCTGTGAAATGCATGCCTATAAATCATTCTGTGATCCATTAGAATGAAAGCTCCTACATAAGCAAAGATGTGGTGGTTTTGAGCCTTCATGTCCAAGTTCAAATACAGTAATGGACTTCTGTCAATTTACTCCAGGGACTGAACTAGGACATTTTATTTTTTTTCTAATGGCTACAGAAAGTGGCAGAAGAATCTTAAAGAGGTTCAAAAGTTTAATTCCCTTGTCTTCAGCTAAGGTTCTTTGGTATTCCAGAGTCCAATCATTCCTGTCCTATGCTAAGCCATATCCCTAAGTACCTCATCTACCTGTCTTTTGAACACACCCAAGGATGGTGACTCCACCACCTCCCTAGGCAGCCTGTTCCACATCCTAACAACTCTTTCAGTGAAAACTTTTCTACTAACATCTAATCTGAAACTTCTCTGGCACAGCTTAGTGCCATTATGTCCTTTTAATTAGACCTTTAATGATTAAGCCTGAAGGAATTTTATAGTAATTTAATTTCATAGTATTTCTGACGTTCATTACTTCTTTTGAGGTAGACACTGAAATTCATTTGTTTTCTTTCCCTGTGGATAAAATCTGATTATGCCTTCTAAACCCTTACGTCACTCCTATAAGTTTGAGTTTGCTTTGAATCAATTAGGAAACAAACAAAAAGAAGAAAATCAGAAGGGAAGGACAGGCCTGCAGCACAGGTTTCTGGAAGGTAGACATCCTTCTTGCATAAAACTCACCTTCAGAACTTGGGGTAAAGGGAGGAAAGGCAGGAGTATATTGAGATAGCTTCACAACGTTCAAAGGAAAGAAAACTAACAGAGTTTATCACCAGTGTGTTACACTGCATTAGATCTGCATACCAGCGCTGACACATGGAGTCTTCCCATGTGACCCTTGAGGACCCACATCTCAGTGGACAGCCTTTGACCACTCTTTGGCCTCTCCTCCAGCACAGCCCGCAGTGCTCAGCAAAGGATCTAGCTGTATGGGTCAAAAAGAGGGAGCAGACTGTGAGGTTACTAAGAAGTCTGAAGCACTCTTGTTACCCTGAAAACTGGAGTTATAAACATTATTTTAGTTGTGACAGGGGATTAAGATCTATTTCAAATATGAATTCGTTCTTGCTACAGAGATCTCAGAAGCAGTGGAGCGTTTGTTTTCCCAGCAGATTGTCTCATTTCGCTAAGCATTATAATAAAATTATTCGGGAAACAGCTCGGGACTTAAACCCCTGTTATTAAAAGAACTCATCTTGGATGGCTTGGCTGGACAATTAATGCTCTAAGTTACAACTAGCACCATGTAATGACTTACTACAAATAATCCAAGGATTAGCTTGAGCAGTGTTAAGATTTTGCTCACTTGTTTTTCTCTTCCAGGTCAAAGGGCTGTATTGTCTAAAAATCTGTAAGGAATTCCCTTATGCAACACGTTGTGAAGGACAGCAGTGCTACACAGTTACATAAAACGGGATGCAAGAATGACATCTCCAGTCAGAAATGAAAGTTGAGGCTGTATTGGCAGAGTTTAGGCAACTATGTTCAGAGGAACTTTGGAAAATAACTCTCTGTTGCTTTGCTTGTAGGAGGTGTGTGTGTGTGTGGGTGTGTGTGTGTGGGTGTGTGTGTGTGTACGTATACCAGGGACACAGGATGGAAGAGATCAGCTGGGCCTCTACTCAGTCTTTGCAATTGCAGGTAACTATGGAGACATTTTGTCTAGAAGTACCCACAAAACCTCAGCTCCACACGTCATCTTTACAGACTGTAACAATGTAGAAGTACAAAGGATCAAAAGTTACCAGAAGTACACAATACAGCAGAAGAGAATGGGAGAGGTCGAGGACTTCATTCCTTCAACTGCAAAAGCATTCAGGTGAAAATACCCTGGATTTCCTGTGTAGAGTATTATATCCTGAACTACAGAAGTGAAAAATGATCAAAAAAACCCAAAACCAAAACCAACAGCTTTTTTTTCCAAAATGGAGGAAGTTTCCTCTAAACCTCATAGTCAGTTTAACCCAACTTGCATGAAAAAACTTCTGGAAAAAAGATGTCTAGCACCTTTAGGAACCCTGGTATGTTCTGGCCATCATCCCACCTCCCAATCCCACCAGCCAATCTCTGCTGTTTCTCAAAAGGGTGACAATATTTTTTTCTATGAAACCAAGCAAAGTTCCAGGTTTGTAAGGGTGGAGAATTTGGAGGTCAAATCATATGAAGAGCAACTGAGGGAGCTGGGATTGTTTAGTCTGGAGCAGAGAAGGCTGAGGGGAGACCTTATCACCACCTACAATTATCTGAAAGGAGGTTGTAGAGATGTGGGAGATGGTCTCTTCAGCCAAGTGACAGGTGATAGGATGAGGAGGAAATGGCACTAAGCTGTGCCAGGGCAGGTTCAGATTAGATGTTAGGAAAAATTTTTCACTGAAAGAGTTGTTGGGACCTGGAACAGGCTGCCCAGGGAGGTGGTTGAGTCACCATCCCTGGGTGTGTTTAAAAATACTGTAGAAGAGGTACTTAGGGATATGGTTTAGCATAGGACAGGAATGGTTGGACTCGATGATCTTAAAGGTCTTTTCCAACCTTGTGATTCTGTGATCCAGTGATAGGCTGTATGGGAATGGTTCAAAGCTGACTGGACATTAGGAATATCCTTACTCTCTGTCACAGGGATCCATCCAGAGAACAGATTTGGAACAAAACAAATGCCATCAGTAAAATAAAAGCTGATCAAGACTCCAATGACTGAGGACTGCTTATAGCACTGGAATGGATCCAGCAACATGGCATTATATCTGGATAATGGTGATGGCAGAACCCTTGCCATTGCAACATCCAGACCGTGCCCCCTGCACTGGGCAACGTGAAGGGCAAAAGAAGGAAGGTGAGTAAATATCCCTCAGGAAATCCATCCCGGTTTCCTCCAAGTTCTCAATAAAGACCAAACTAGCAAGAGGACAGGATAACCCTGATTCTTACTCCCTTATCAAATTATACAGCCCTGTTTTCACTAACAAATCTGCTTAGTTAAAATTATTCTGATTTGACCTTGGTAGGAAGCCTGTACGTTACTACAAAACTCGTGTATTCAAGTACACAAAGTAGATTTTTTAAAGCCTCTTCAGCTGAAGTGTTTTGCTGTTCCAAGAGACACAGAGCAAGGATACTGCCATCCGTCAGAACGCCAGAGGATATTGAGCAATTTTCACTATTAACAATTTGTGTTCTTTCCTGCAGAAACTCAGACACTCAGAGGTTGAAAAAAGCCAATGACACTGACATCCCTACACTTGAGAAGCGAACTCTAAAAGCCTGGGAAAAAGAGAGTCAGCCGTTCTCAGAGTGAAACACAAGGCAGTCAAGTTCAATAAAGTTCAATGGAGAGAAACAGATTCCCAAAGATATTTCAAGCGTCTGCATTTCAAAACATGCTTTATCACAAAACACCCAGTAATGTACAGACAACAGTGCTTCAGTATCAGGGACGTGAAGAAAACTCACATCCATAAAGTAGAAGAGTGAAGGTAGAGAAGCATAGGAAAGGTAGTTTTGTGATTACAGAATTATGAAAAATTCCAGAAATTACCAGAGATACCCCATGTGTCTGTTGGTAAGTTACATGGCCTGCAGTTGAAGCACTTGCTTAATTTACCTGCTTTCCACCAGGCATACTCTTTAGTTCAGTATGTGCCTGAGTTAATTTCAAGGGTATGCTTAGTATTGTACAGGAATTTAAGATCGCTGCTAATTAGGGATAAGTTGAGACACATAGCTAAGTGCTTTGCTGAATCATCCTTAGCATCCACAAATCACTTTGCTGCAAAAGAACTTTAAGGTTTTCCTCTCTTCTCAGGAAGGGGCACATTTGATGAGTAAGGGTTTGAAGTACAGCAGTGCTGGGGGATATGAGTAAACTTGCCCATTTTGTTGGGTTGCCTCCAAAACAACTACTTTTCCTCTGCTTTTCTAACAGTGAATGGAGAGAAAGAAGAGCTTTGTGGGGAATATTCTTCCCATTTATTAAGAGTCCTGCCTACTTTTTGTCTGTTCTCACAAACACCAGAGGTGCCTGGATCTCTCCCCTGACTAATGTAAGGAGTTTAAAGCAAAACTTTTTACCATACACACCTTATATGCTTTCATTTAGACAGAATGAATTCTGGATGAACAGGCAAGGAGATAAAGTTATTCGCTCTTTCACATCTTGTCAGATACGAGCTGCTTGTGATTTGCAGACTTTCTTTTACTTCTTTTGTTTAACAACTCTGCAGTAATTAACAGTCAGTTTAAATTTCTTATTTCTCAGTGGCACTTGATGATTCCCTCATTTCCCCCTTCTATCACCCCCCAAATCACTCTCTTTACATTCATATGTATATTTTTATAGCTATCTTCTCATATACCCAAAATTTTACAACTAAGATAGGAACTTCTTTTCAGACCAATTTCTGTAATAAGCCTATAAGCAATCTCAATGCAAATAGTTTACTTGAAAAACCCAACTCCTTTAAAATAATTTAGCAAAGAATCCATCTGTAAGGTAAGAGTGGGATCTGGTACAAATGCATGTGGTATATCTTAGGAGAGGGATGTGCCTGAATGAGGAGACAAAACTGGGAACAGAAACTTGAGAAAAAGCTTTGTAAGTTCTGTGGGGAATGTTTGAGAAGAAAGGGAGTTGGCAGAAGGAAGAACTCTCACTTGTAAGCCATGATCAATGGAACTTACCCTTCTGCCCTACCTGGTGGTCCAACAGAAGCAGCGGTTCCAAGGTAAGGTTTACCTGTTACATATTCAGCAATGCAATATCTCCCAAAGACATGCCCCTTTTGCATTCCCTTTTTGAATGCTCAATAATCAATTTATCCTACAACAGCAAGTGCTAAAAGTTGTTACTGGCTAATGGTCCTCTAAGGTGAGGCTAATGCTGTCCTCACTAAGTCTAATAAATGTTACTTGTAGAGGTCACAGCACATAAGCCATTGACCTGGTACCCAGATGTGTCTTCTCATTTCTTGCCTGCAGAACACTGAAAGAAATTATTTAGGTGGAGATGGGCAGATGGTGTTATGACAGAGAGAACGACAGCAAACAACATCTGCACATCACTAGGGATGTCCAATGCCAGGAACATCCTAGTAGTGATCTTTTCACTACTCTCCATCACTGGAAGTTTGTAAGGACCAGTCAAAAATAGTTTCTGTGATGCTAATATTTCCTTTACAAAACACTGTCACAACAACCTCTCCAGGTTCCTTCTGGGCTGGTCTTATACCTCTTTTGGAAATAGGAAGCTGTAAGCTGGAGCTCTGCCAACCAGCTCTTTTCTCAAAAGTAAAGAAGCTCAGTAAAGTAAGTGCAGCGAGTTCAGTACAGGAAACATTTTAAAACTGGAAGAGACATTGCTCAGATGCAAAGAGCCTGCATGTATCTGCCCAAAGCCACAGTACTAATTTTGTGACACCTCATTTCACTTCCTTTCACATAGGTGCTTCATCTTACTCTGTGAACTTTAAGAAGATCAATTCGTAGCCATCGCAGAGAATGGGAAAACTGCACATTCATGGTTAGAGGCACAGAGGAAGCATCGTACCTCAGCGATCACTAGAGATCATGATAATTCACCTAGGAAATGAAAACCATTCTGAAAACTCGGAGAAGGGAGGTGTGATGAAGCACCCAGCAGAACATCAACTACTTTAAGAGATGGAACAAAGAAAACTGTAAAATAAGACTTCCTAGAAAGGGACAATAAAGAACTGACATGATAAAGAATGATTTGGCCATGTGAAATATTTATTCCAGAATAAAATTTGATAACTGAATGCTCCCTTAGAAAATAACACTGTACTCAATGAGAAAAAAAATAGATACACTCCTCTGTTTATCACAGCTCCCTAAACAGATGAATAGTTCATATTCAGCAATGTTTTTTGGCTCCTCTGTTAAGGCAGGTAATAAGGTATTAGCCTTTTTTCGCCGAGGGGGAAGCGAACCGTAAAGTGGATTAAGTGAGCTACCTGAGACTGCGCAGAACTGCTGAATGATAGGCACATTTGCGAGATATCCAGCACAAGAACCGTCTACAGCTGAACTAAGAAATAATCCCAGATCTCCTGAATGCAATTCATCAGATTAAATTTTATCAAAACTGTTACTGGGACTTCAGGACTAAGAGAAGTGTAATGTATTTGGCATGCTTCATCTCTTCCTATGTAAGGCAGATGCAAATTCAGGGCTGTGCCTTGGAGGAAGCGAGTACTGACATCTACCACAGGAGATCTGACCACCCTGGCCCTGCTCTGAATTCTGTGCAGAAAATGTTGCTAAACAAGAAGGAATTTTAGCTACTATCTGTGGCATAAAAGACTTTAAGGGAAAACTATTTTGGGCATAACTAGAAAAAATAGATAAATCTTTAGAGCAACAAAATCAGCTGTAATCCCTGGGAAAACTCAGGCAGAAAAATCTCTCCTTGCATGATACCAGTGTTTGGATTCTGATGCTGACCTGTGACAGCTACTCTCAGATGAAGTCACAGTGTTCATGCTGAGCAGTCAAATCCCCAGGGAAAAACCCTCCTTATGGCCCTGGGAGTCTCCTACTGCTATCTGTCTCCAATCCTAGCTGCCTATCTGAGATGTTAGAGCTATGCAGACCTTTACCAGGGCACAGCACTGAGGTATCTTGCACATCGGTAAGAAGTAGCCAGGTCTAACTACTCAGGCTGGTGAGAAAAACCCATCCCTAAATTCCACAGTTTAGAGCAGAAAATAGATAGATCATCTTGCTTGTAGCCAAAGCAGCCTTAGCAACTGCCTAGCAACACTAGCAGAGAGAAAGGTGGGAGCCGATTATCCAGATGCTAACTAGCAGGGCTTATCCAGCACCAGTCAGGGATCAGTAGCCTCTAATCCAGCGCAAGCTGAACCTCAGCCTTGTCTCTCTCTCTCAGCCCTAGAAAAGCAGGAAGTTTTTTTGTCAGTAACACAGTGAAGATTCAAAATATTTTAAATCCTACCCTAAAAATCTGGTTTTCTGTTTTCTGCCTCCCCAGATAGATAAATTTGCAAGGCAGACTTGTTACCAGCAATTCTAACACTAACAGTCACTCCCAAGACTAACAGGTTGTTTTAATTTTCATGATTTTTTTCTTTTTAATCCTGGTTTGCAGAAGTGATTGATGGGTTGTGGAACTCTAATGGTCATCTCAGATTCCTCCCTGGAACACTGCACAGTCGTAACTTCCACCCTTCCAGTTTACAGCTTCCACAGTTGCTTTATTAACGCTGCTGCAAAAGAGAAACATTACTTGGGCAATATATGGGTGCCCATTAGCATTGCAGACTGAAAGTTATGCATCATATTTTAACGTCTCTGATACCACAGCCAAAATGGTTACAGGACGAGTCAGGCTGTTAAATCTAGGGCCTGAGAGCAATTTATATCCAAATGCTGTTGCACCTTAAAAAAACATCCTTGCTGTGGGCTTTGAACTTGCAATCCTAAAGTTAGCATCTTCAAGGTGGAGAGTCATTTATACCACAAACATTTGGAAGCAAAAGCAAAGCGAGACATGAAGAAAAGTACTTGGTTTGGGTGTAATAGTGATTCTTTGTGGTAGTTTTGGAAAATATTATACAATTAGAAATAAACCTGTGAGGTAATGACTAATGATTTGTCGTCTTTTCCCCAATATCAGCTTCGACTGATTTAGTTTCAGAACTAAATTGGCAGGATGCCGATCTCACTGTGAGGTCATTTAAATTCCAGGTACAAGACTGTAACGTTTCACATTAAGTTTCCTGCTCATTTAAATATATTAATGCAGTTGCATAGGATCACCACCTTCTTTCTCAATTTTATTTTCCATAATAAATATATTTTAAAAGAAATTGCTTTTTATTTAGCTAGCTCCAGCTAATCACAGAATCATAGAATGCTAGGAGTTGGAAAGGACCCCGAAAGCTCACCTAGTCCAACACCCTTGCCAGAGCAGCATCACCTAGACTCAATCACACAGGAACACATCCAGGTGGGTTTTGAATGTCTCCAGATAAGGAGACTCCACAATCTCTCTGGGCAGTCTGTCCCAGCGCTCTGTCACCCTCACAGTGAAAAAGTTTCTCCTTATATTCACATGGAACTTCCTATCCTCCAGCTTGCACCCACTGCTCCTTGTCCTATTGCTGGCCATCATTGAGAAAAGCCTGGCTCCATCCTCCTGATTCTCACCCTTTACATATTTATAAACATTAAGAATGTCACCGCTGAGTCTCCTCCAAGCTGAAGAGGCCCAGCTCCCTCAGCCTTTCCTCATAAGGAAGGTGTTCCACTCCCTTAATCATCTTGGTGGCCCTGCACTGGACTCTTTCAAGGAGTTCTATGCCCTTCTAATGTTTTTTAAAGCACAAATCAGTTGCCCTTCAACCGGTAAATTCCAGAAACACTTGTTAATAAATCAGAACTGTAATGCAAATCTAAGAAATTTCTTCATGTGAGCAGCTAGTATTTTACATCACATCACATCACATCACTGTGAAGGACACTAAGTGTTTTGATTTCCATTTGGATCACTGTTGGTGTAGGGATCATTTTTTTCAGCTATTGCTGTGGATTTTTCCAGTTTCAGATATTTCCAGTTTCAGTTGCTTTCTGTATAGAATATGTCTTCCAAACCACACCATGTGCAAAGGAACAAGTACGGCACAAGCAACCTTTCACTGTACATCCAAGCACTGGAACCAGCTTGTCAGGCATTTCCTTTTTAATCTAAAGTAGATTAAATTTTAATTTAAACTCTCAACAGCTGATGCCTATGTTGTGACCTATTGAATACAGTTTATTGCAAACTGTTTCTGAACTTTTTTCCTGTTTTAGAGAAGATGAATATTACAAAGCTGGCATTCACTATTTTTAGATCAGCCTTCTCCTACCTCACCCCTTCTCTCAGATTTGAACCCCAAGTCCTTTTTACCTCCTCAAAAACTACACAGATGCTAAACTGCACAGATACTAATCATTGCTGATTCCTCTCTGTACTGCTTTGGCTAGGTATACCCACGCTGATAGAAAGGAGGATGCAGTATCCAGCTACTCATACATAGCACAATTCCCTGACTGAGTGTGCCTCAAATAGATTCAACAATTCCTGGAAGAATTTGGAATTTCTATGATTGCCAAGTTTTCCTTGCAAAATCCCTGATTTAATACATGAATAATGCAGATATTTGCTATAGGACTGATTCTTGGATTGCTTTTTCTGAATACAAAAATGCTTGGTGGCTTCTACTAGAATCTTATTTGGCAGCAATGATGAAGGTTAACAAAGCTTACCCAGTGTTATGGTGTGAGAAGGGCTGTTGATCCAGCTACGTGTGAGGAAGAAGATAGGCTGTTTATCTGGAAATCCCAAGTTTAAACACTGCAACCTCAGTCTTTCATTAACTGCTAAACCAAGTTGTTATTTTAGAATTACAGTTAGTTCCATGACACTATTTCCCTTTAACATCTAGAGCAGAAGTTATAATAATTCTTTGTACTACCTAAGGACTTGGCTATCTGCACTGTAGTCTTTTTTCACCCCTTCTTATAGGAAGGAGGAACCAGATTGTAGTACAACCCAAGACCTCCAGATCTGGCTCTTCTGTTAGCCCCAGCATAAAATAGATCTTAAATCAAGGAAATTACTAAAATACCTGAAAAGAAGAAGCTAACCAACATGATCACCTGCAGCATTAATTGCAGATAAGCAGGAACAGGACTACGACAGTCCCACTGTTACGGGGATGAAGGGGACGGCTCCTGTCATTTCACTTGGGAATCAAAATTGTTGGATAAGCACAAACTGAAAGAGAAAAGGAGGAAGATCAGAGCTCACTGTTAAAAAGCGCTTGTTTACTCTCTTACTCCAGTGGGGCAAGGACTTAGTGGGAAAAGTGTTAAATCTCTGTGTAGGTCAGACTCCCAATCCCACTCCTGGCTTGTGCTGGTGAAATCCAGTGGAAATCCAGACAGGATTTAACTGCAAAGCTACACCTTACAAAAGTGCATAGGTCTTCTTGTTACTGGTGAAAGCAAACAAATTGTATGAAACACCACAGAAAACAATACCTAAGAGAGAAACAAATACTAAATAAAACTTAGGAAAGCATCCTGAAATGAGATCTGCTGGGCTGTGAAGCAGACTCCCACTTAACCAGCACATTCAGAACAGGTAAAGTTAGTGTAGACCAGATGAAATATGGTGAGGAATAAATTCACAAAGAGCATATAAACAGCCATTTTTACTGCAGTAAGCTTTTGATTTATGTCACTACAAACTGGTTCTGGCTACGAGACATACTGATTTCAAATCTTCCTACATCCAGAACTGCAGAGGCAAGAAACATCACCACAGGCTTCTCTGTGCAGCTTGTTAAGGAAGTATCTTTTTCCCTTCTGTTTTGTTTTGTTGGTTTTTTTAAGCCATCTCAAATGATTATTGATGCTTTTCTCTTAGAAACTTTCCATTTTGATCAGTTGTTCTTACCAAATTAAATCACATGCCCCCACCATAAACAGAACTTCTGTTTCCAGTGCATTTTTCAATATGAATATGCTTTTCAAGGCACAGTAACTTACATGCTGACATATGAATTTTACAGGTGAAACCAGAATCCTTCCATCCTTCATTCTAGCTCCAGAATGCACATCAAAATCTGGTATTCGGGTAATTCTCCCGTAAATACATCTCTATGTGTCTTTTGATGAACAGTAATATTTTCAAATATTGTCCTGTTAAAAAATTTACAATCTGAAGAAAAAAAATTTAAAACGCATCCTTAATAGAAAAACTGCCAATTTCTTCAGAAGGGAAGATTTCTGATGCTCAATTTCTTCTTGAGCATGTCGTTGCAAAAGGCCAGAGCTGACACTTCCCTTCAGCAGCAGCCTCACAGTATTTTAACTGACAGAGCAGGCGTACCTTAACTGCTGTATCTTTGGATCTGTAGTGGTGAAACTATAAGGGTAGGAAGCATTTCAATCATATAGTTCTATCTCCCTATGTTTGCATGCACCTAGCTCACCCCTGCTGACTAGAGATATTTTCGTAACTACTTAATTCCCTTATGCTTCACTTTGAAAGTGGAAGTGCCCAGATCCCAAAAGAATTGTTCATAGAGGTCCCAATTTGAACAGTTCTTAACATTTGGAAAAGCGCACACTATTCATTTTGGCCATAAAAAGCTACTTTTAATAAAACTCAGAAGACAGGTCCAGTACAAAAACAGCCACATGGGTCAGCAACAGTGGAAGACTCAACTTTTCTTGTCAGTGACAAAGCATCATCCCTTAAGAGGCAGTGTTCCAGTTTTCCAGGTCCTTTTTATCAATAAACCTCTGTAAACCTGTGACTGGAGGTTTCCAGAGTAACTGGGATAAATTACTTCTTGTTGCCTTCATCCAAAACCTATGTAGATAAACAGTAAGATTCCCATTTGCTCCAGGAGATGTTGAATCTAACCCTATGTCCATTTAAATATCGACTTCTCTGCACAACCTTGACAGTTTGAGCCAACCACAGGCCTAGATGGTGACAAGGCATGCTGCCAATGCATAATGATTGTCCCGAGTTTCTCACTGGGGTGATAAAGTATTGTTCCTTCTGTGATTGCTAAAAAGGATTTCCCGGTGTTCTGCTTTGTTGGACTGTGAAATGCAGGAGCCATGGCTTTATGTTTTTGTTCTTTCGCCTTCGGTTTTGTCATCCTCATATGGTTTGTCCCCATTGCAAGACTGAGTCAGAAATGAAGTCATGTCATGCTTCATTTCAGTCTCAGGCCATGTATTGCCATGCCTAATGTTCACCTGTTTGGAAATCTGCAGCAATATGTAGAGATTGGCACTAAATCAAGGACTGGGTTTTATTCCCGGAGCCTCTGCACTTGCTAGCAAATAGCTGGTCCAAACTAGGCACCCTCCAGCAACAAAGTACCATGTCACTAAGGGGAATAACATCCTACCCAGCAGAACAAAGAGGTGAGAAGTCTTTTAACTTCACCCATAGTTCCAGCAACAATCTCACAGACTGTTCTTCTGGCCCATGCTGTCACTTCTGCCTTTACCACTTCAAAATTGTAAAGACTCACCCCTGCACGATGGTTAGCCTTCTGCTTGTCACTGTCATCATCAACTACGAAACCCAACCCATCTCCTGGCTGTAAAGTACAATGGACAGTTGTCCTGGTTCTGGCCACTGTTTGAGACTGAACCACCACAACAGTACAGCCTGGCTGTGCTGAGGTTCTCAGCTCCCTCCTTGTTGAATGACCTCTGCAGCTTTTCTACCCCTCTAGCTCCACTTGATAAGCCAGTCTTTCACACAGCTGATTTTCAATGACCTGACCTCATGCTATTTTTCTTCTCCTTTGTGTAGCATTTAGTTTGATCAATACTTTCACTCTTCATTGTCTGTTACAGAGATTCCCTAAAAGTATCAAGTAAGGTTGGCTTTTTTGCATGTTTGTTTTGCCTGAACTGTTTTTGCTATTTGTATTGGCTGCCTTTAACCAATCCATCTTACCCAAGTTCCTAGCAACACTAAAAGCTAGTAGTAGTTACTAACTTCTGGTGCTCCTGTTTCCTGACATTTAACCTCCCAGCCCTTCAGTGTTGCAAAGGAATGCCTCCAGATACAAATGAGCATATCATCTACAAATAATGATGCTTAGGAAAACAAGACTCAGAGGCAAATCTTACATAGCCAAGCCCAAAAGCTTGTGTACCATGTGGGATCACTGGCAGCAGTACTGAAGTTATTCTAAAGCAGAATGGGTCATCATTTTGGGGAAATTTGAAAAGGATGACCTTTCACACATGAACTTTAAATCAGCAGGCAGAATGGGTATGTAATGTGATGTTCCCCATCAGAGGAAAGGAAGTAGAGAGGAGCATTGATATTGCAAAGCTTATTTCAGCCATCAAGGTGAACAGCTTTTGCAGAGGTAACACTGCAGAAACAAAGGTTTTCTCTCCTGTAGCTTGCCTGTCTGCCTGGCCTTGCAATAGCACTTCTTGTGCTCTAAATATAAAAGATGACTTAGTCCTATGAAAGGAATGATGTTCAGTCATCCTTAATAGGATAATTCTGGCCATGTCAATGTCAAGATTTACATTTTTTGCAGTGATTTGATCTGGAACATCCAGATAATGTTTATCTACCACAAATGGATTTTGTTGAAAGAATAAGAAAGCTTTAAAAAGGTATAAAAGTGAGAGGTCAGTCAAACTATGTAAGTATTTCTCTCTGTGTATTTAAAAGTGCCCTGTCTTTTTCTTGTCTTTGCCACCCAGTGTGCGGACAGAAAACTTTCTGGCTGAAGAAGGTATATCTCTGTGGAAAAAGAGTTCTGTGGAGTTTGGAAAATCTTTGGGCAGTGAATGCGAGGAGGCCTCAAAGAGGTCAGGTTTGGGTATATTTATAAAGACAAAACTGGCTGAAATCAGCTCCACTGGCTCCACTTCAAGCTGTTCGGGCAAATTTCTTGTAGCGTTGGAGGCCCTTAGAGAGCCCTGGAATTTGGCACAGTGGTCTTCATGACATCTTTATTTTCAGAACTTAAATGCTGGTCCTTGTGTGCTTGAGTAGGGCTGGTCTGTTGGCAATCAGTGCAGGGCACTGATAACTTTTATTCTGCTTTAAAGTTCAGCTTCAGCTACTCATATTTGTTGGAAAACAGCCTGTCTTCCCTCAGCTTGCTGAGAAGTGGGATGCTAACATCCCAGGTAGCTAATTTAAAGGCAGCCCAGGTATTTCCAGTGCTATGCTGTTGCCTTTTCTATCACTTAGTGCGGACCTTGCCTCGGTGTTCCTGTGTTTAATATAGCCCATGCTGGGGACCATGAAATAATAAGCAAGCTCATGTCTCTAGAGATACTGGCACTGTGAAAACTCATTTTTGATTCTAGAATTCCTAGAGAGCTTTCAAAAGCTTGAAGAATGCTTCATTTTCTGGGACTCGGCTTCTAAATCATACCCGCTGCTATAGAAGTGATACACATTTAAGCTCCATACTGTTCATGCATTTTTTAATATTTCTATTTAATTATTTGCTTGCTTTCCTGGGCCAATTTCTTTTCTCTTAATAAGAGCAAAATGAAGTTAAAGTGTATGCATTATTAAATTTAATACGAAGTTACAATTGAATTACAAAGTAGTAGTCATTTCTCTTATTTATGATGATGTACTGGTCTCTCTCACTCACAACGGATCTTCTTTTTCTGCTTCTAAGATATGGGGGAAATTGCCTAATAAGCTGTCTTTTACAGCTGAGATGTTCAGAGCAACTTCAGATGTCTGGATGCCCTCATCCCATTTAATTTAATGAGAACTGAGAATCAAATCCCTTAAGCAGCAACGAAAATTTCAGAAGGGAGGGAGGATATTCCAGCAGCCAGGGAGGTTGTGTGCTGAGGCTGCCTGGTCCATCAAGGACTCTCTCTGTGACTTGAGACTCCACCTTGCTTTCTCATCTGCAACATGTGAGATAGGAGATAGGACACAGGGAAATAGCCCTAAGCTGTGCCAGGGCAGGTTCAGATCAGGCGTTAGAAAACATTTTCACTGAAAGAGTTGTCAGGGCCTGGAACAGGCTGCCCAGGGAGGGGGTTGAGTCACCATCCCTGGATGTGTTTATAAAAAAGGGTAGATCAGATACTCAGAGATATGGTTTAGCATAGGACAGGAATGGTTGGACTTGATGATCTTAAAGGCCTTTTACAACCTTGTGATTCTGTGATTGTGTGTGGACAACGCACTTTGACACCTATTGTAGGGACATGAAGGTTGTGTGAGGTACAGACATTTAAAGACAGTGAAGTTTTAGACTGCATAGGGACAGGGAGGTCTACCTAATACAGAAGTCCACAGTACTTCAAAACCATTTCCTTGCATGGATACAGCAGCCCTGGCATTTCATACACACCTGTCTTACTGCAGAAAGATATAAACATCGACATGACAGAACCTGTGTTATTTGATACAAGAAACCATCAATACCCTGAACAAGAAAAACAAAAATAATGATACAAGTAGAAACAGTGACAGGAAAAAGAAATTGTTTAGGTTAAGAGAGAATCCTTCTCAAAAATAACAAAAAAAAAGGAAATATTTGCCATGAAAATTTTAAGCTACAAAATTGGTAGCAATTAGATGAATGTAGCTCTTGCCTGGTATTAGAAAAGGGGCGATGGAAACGTGTAGCATGATTATGATTTGGAGTCTACAATGTAAAGCTGCAAATGATTGAATATAAAAAACAAGGTCTCTTTCAATCCTACTGTACTGAAAACTGTGTAAGATTCCTTCTTTCAGGACTCTTTTTATAACCACAGTTACCTCTCTTATGTAATTCCTACATGATTTTGATTGAGAGAAGTGGAGTAAATGTGTATTGGTTTCTAAGGCAAACTGGAACTAAATGTAGGCCGTAAGAAAAAAAAAAAAAAGGAAATGTTAATCTATCAGAAAAAAAATACAGAAGGAGATCTAAAAGTGGTCAGAAAGTTTTGACTGGAAATTATATGCAAACATCTTAACACAAAGGACTGACAGAGATCACTAATATAAATAGACTGGATTTCTCACTGCAGAAAGATGTTTCTCTCTCTCTACCTCTGCAGTGGGCTTTGGAGGATCCTTTCAGATCTTGAAGCTCATGCCTGAGCAGATGAGGAAAAATATAGTAATGATAGAATGACTTTTAGTTAAAAGTTCTCCCTTGCCTTTTCCAAGGAATATGGAGAGGCTAAATGATGCTACATTAATAAAGGCAACATTAATTCAATAGTGCCCCATAAATTAGAAAATTAAAAATTAAAGAAAAAAAGAAAAAAAGAGATGAGATTACAAATGTAACTGCTGTGAACCTGGAATTAAATTATTTTCCCACTGAACTTAAGAAGGGAGAGGTGGGGAGAGGAGATTGTGACTCAGTTACCTGATCCATAAGAGCAAATGGAGCAAGTAGGAGATGTGACTAGAAATCATAATTAGCTTGTGAACTAGGCCAGACAAGACAGATTTAAGCTTTTACTAAGATATAAATGGCAAAGATCAAGCTTTGATACTGCAGTGCATAGTCCTGACTTTCTGTGCCTGAACACCCTGAGACCTGGATCATGCAGCATTCTGCAATGGTACGAATGTACCAGACATGCATAAAAAAATTCTTCCTGAAAGCCCTGACTGTGGTCCCTGCCCCTTCTCATAGAAACCTCACAGCCTTCAACAAGTACTGGCCTGGTCATAAAACTCTGCTTTTTTGGATTTATTTGCAGGATTAAGGATTGTAAGTCCATGTCACTAGGGAATGTCTGGCTCAGATGCTCAGCAACAGATATAGATGCTTTCCCATGTAGCTCATGAGGCTGGATCTGCTCCACGTCAGTAGTGGCCAAAGGTAAATGCTATCTCATTATAAAAGCTTAAAGTGGATCCCATTTAAAACATTAAATGAGCAATTGCTATTTCACTTAATTTCTTATATTAAGTCAAAAAATATCTTGCAAATGTCATGGCATGAGAGGTTATTAGCTTAAACACCAACTCTGTTATCCAATGTACTGGTGGGTTCAGGCAACAGGGTTAACAGAAGGAATTGGTGATATGACCAGAAGTTACAAAGACCTCTGTATGGAGCCAGTCTGGGTCTAACAGGACTCATCAGCTTTCAGCTCCAGCCCTGTGAGATCTGGATTAGTTCTCACAAAGCCACTGGCCACTCCAGTCCCCTGCAGTCCCAAAGGACTGCGAGGGCGAATGCGCGCTGCCATACAAATGTGCAGCAGAGCCTGTTCCTGCACAGTGCTGCTCTGCTAACTTTCCTAGAGAAAATACTTGAGGTGCAGCACAAGAGCACCACTGCTGCTTAGCACCTGCCAGGGCTTTCATTAAACCAGCTCCACACGAACACGTTTGAACTGCCTCTATACAGATCGAGCTTGGATCAAGCGCTGGAGATACATGTCCTCTACTAAACCATATCCCTGAGCACCTTGTCTTTTAAATAAACCCAGGGTTGGTGACTCAACCACTTCCCTGGGCAGCCTGTTCCAATGCCCCATAACCCTTTTGGTGAAGAATTTTTTCCTAACATCTAATATGAGCATGCTCTGAACACAGCTTGAGGCCATTCCTCTTCATCCTGTCACCTGTTGCTTGTGTGAAGAGACCAGCACCCATCTCTCTACAACCTCCTTTCAGGTAATTGTTGGCGGTGATAAAGTCTCCCCTCAGCCTCCTCTTCTCCAGGCTAAACAAGCCCAGCTCCCTCAGCCACTCCTCATAAGGTTTGCTCTCCAGCCCCTTCACCAGCCTGGTTGCCCTTCTCTGGACAGGCTGCTGGACCTCAATGTCTTTCTTGTAGTGAGGGGCCCAAAACTGAACACAGCACTCGAGGTGCGGCCTCACCAGTGCCAAGTACAGGGGCACAATCTCTTCCCTGGACCTGCTGGCCACACTGTTTCTGATACAAGCCAAAATGCCATTAGCCTTCTTGGCCACCTGGGTACACTGCTGGCTCATATTCAGTGGGCAAACAACCAACCCCCCCAGGTCCTTCTCTGCCAGGCAGCTTTCTAGCCAGTCTCCCCCAAGCCTGTAGCACTGCACAGGGTTGTTATGTCCCAAATGCAGGACTCTGCACTTTGTTGAACCTCATCCTGTTGGTCTCAGCCAATCCAGCCAGCCTGTTCAACTCCCTCTGAGAGCCTCCCTGCCATCAGGCAGATTGACGCTTAGTCCCAGCTTAGTGTCATCTGCAGACTTACTGAGGGAATATTTGATCCCTTCATCCAGGTCATTGATAAAGATATTGAACAGGACTCAGGACTGAGCCCTGGGGAACACCACTTGTGACTGGCTGGATTTGGCTCCATTTACCAGAACTCTTTGGGCCCAGCCATCCAGACAGTTTTTTACCCAGCAGAGAGTGCGCCTGTCCAGGCCAGTGGTAGTCAAGCAGAATGCTGTGAGAAACAGTGTCAAAGGCTTTACTGAAGTCCAAGTACACTACATCCACAGCCTTTCCCTCATCCACTAAACAGGTCATCTTGTCATAGAAGGTGATCAGGTTAGTTTGGCAGGACCTGCCTTTCATAAACCCATGTTGACTGGGCCTGATCACCTGATTGTCATGGGTGTGCACTCAAGACAACCTGTTCCATGATCTTGCCTGGCACTGAGGTCAGACTGACAGGCCTGTAGTTTCCTGGATCCTCCCTCCAACCCTTCTTGTAAATGGGTGCAACATCTGCCAGCCTCCAGTAGAGCTGAACTTCCCCAGTCTGCCAGAACTACTGGTAGGTGATGGAAGGGGGTTGGCAAGTACATCTGACAGCTCCCTCAGGTGGAACATATCAGGCCCCATAGACTTGTGAATGTCTAATTGGCCAAGCAGGTCTCTAACCATTTCCTCCTGGATCACTGGTGTTTTGTTCTACTCTCCCTCCCTGTCTTCAGGCTCCATGAGGCTGAATAACAAGGGAACATATCACCTTACTATTAAAGACTGAGGCAAAGAAGGAATTAAGTACCTCATCCTTGTCCTCATCCTTTGTTACCAATATTCCCCCAGCATCCACTAAAGGCAGGAGATTGTCCTGGGGCCTCCTTTTGCTGTTGATGTATCTGTAGAAAGATTTTTTATTATCTTTCACAGAATTGGCCAATCTGAGTTCTAGTTGGGCTGTAACCCTTCTGATTTTCTATCTACATGGAGCAGGCATGTGGATATGAACCAGGGACCTCTTGATTGGCAACCCCATTAGTCAACAGCACAGTGGTCTGGCCAAGGAAGGGTGAATTTGCCATATTATGGCAATGGAATGATCATAGACAAACACATTGGCAATGGAGAAACCACCACCACACTTAGCAACAGTTCTGTTCCACAGAAGTTGTTACATCACAAAGACTTCCAATTTTTACCAACAGTTGCTAAGGATCCTGCTTCCAAAAGTTGACAAGTGTCTCAGTCTAAAAAAAGGTGAAAGAGCAGAGGACTGGAAGGTAATGTATGTGATTCAGTGCTCTCCTACTTTAATCCCCAGTATCTGACTGCTGACAAGATTGGCTATTACAGCTCCTTTAGGGCTCTTCAGCCCGCTTGTGCCAGTTCTTAATCTATGGATCATTGACATGATGGAATATAATGGCAGCTTCAGAGCCCATTATATTTTCAGTTGTCAGACTGAACACAGGGAGATGCTCACCACCAGAAACTCACTGCAGTGAGTACATGTTCATGAAGCCTTTAATCTTTCACATGAAAAAGCTACAAAACACCACTCCACATTTTTTTTTTTAATTCCAAAGGCCAAGCTACCAACTATAATGAAGCAAAATAATTTTACAGAATTACAGAATGACTATGTTGGAAAAGACCTTTAAGATCAAGTCCAACTGTTCCTGTCCTATGCTAAACCATATCCCTAGGTATCTCATCTACCCTTTTTTAAAAACACATTTAATTACAGATGCTTTTTCTCATTTCTAAGCTAAAACAATTACAAGACCATCAGAGACTGAGAGTATTATTTTTGTTCCTTTGCTTAGGATCTGATTAGAAAATACATTTTTAAAGACTGATTAAAAATACTATACACCATTACAACTTTCCGGACAGATCTCACTTATAAGCTCATTACTCTTTAGAGGTGAAGGACAAAGAGTTACAAAACAGGATTCAGAAGGGTATCTCAACAGCATCCTGTCCAAGATGCAGCTTAAAAGTTCAATAGCCAGAGCAGTCAATTAAATCATATCTACTTTCACCTTAAAATTTTCAGCAGTAAATTTCAGATCTCTACATGACCCTTCACACAAATAGCAGTGGAGTGGGTAGAAGTTGTCAGTACTTTGATGAAATGTGTGGCAAGGCGAAATTTGATCCATGACCTGGCAGGTAGCAACAACAACAAATGCTAAGTGTGGTTTTTCTGTCAAAGCATTGATGGGTTTGGTTTATTTCTGGCTAAAGAAAAAAGAATCTCTCCAACTTAAACTAAGTTCAGAAGAGAAAGGCTATAGGTTTTTTCCTCAGCAGACAGAAGTTGAAACAGAGAAGTTTTATGGAGGTCAGGATAACTATAAAAACTCAGTGAAATGAGCTCAGCCTCTACCATTGCCTGATTCACTTCGGTTTCTTTCCCTCTCTGGAGCTTCTCCCTTAGGATGACAACCTTGATGGCAAAATCTTGAGAGTCACTCCAAAGTAATTTCAAACAATCTATAGCTACCAAGGGGCAGAAAGCTCCCAGCTTTCAAAGCAATAGCAGCTCTGTGAGACCTGGCTCATCTGCCAAGATGAGAGCTCTGCAAGCTTCTACAGACTCCTTTGCAAGCAAACAGCTTACCCACTTGATCACAAATCAATTCAGTGAAGCTCTGCAGGATCTGGGGCCCAGCAGCTGTGTTTCTAGCTTGTTCTCCTCGGAGGAGTTGCAGCATTTCTCCAAGGACAAGGTGTTGGCAGCTAGTGCTACCAAGGCAAACATAGTGAAAGGTGCAGGACTAGTGCTAGAAGGGTATGTAGGGAGCAACAGAAACCATAGCATAGCTTCCTCATACTAAGCATAACCCTGGTGTTAGAAAGATCAGCATGAATGAGAACTTGCTCAGTCCCTTGCTTGTTTGCTGAGGGGATTGACAGGTTGCAGACAGCTTTTCCAGACATTCACAAGGGCCCAAAACAGCACCCAGATTCAGGTATCCTTCATGATTTGCATCTGGAGTTCTGGTTCACCAACACTGCCAACTGCTTCTGTGTTTAATGTTTAGCATTTTGGTTCCATCTCTGTATGTATCACAGAGACCATTAGGGAAAAAACAAACAAACCAACCTTTAACCATCTCTGTTCTTAGTCAGGCTTCATCTCCCCGTTCAAGTTTTTCTTTGGAGTCTATTGTTTAAATGTAAAAAGCATCAGATACTGGAGATGTGTTTTGGAGTGGGCTGATGGTAAACAGCAATGACTTTTGTGGCCCCTGACTAATTCATCTCGAAAATTACTTTGTTACTGCTTGCATTTATCTATTCTCTCCCTCAAAACTCTCATCCAATATACACTTGATAAACCTCTCTCCATGCATGCACATTGCTCAAATATGTGGTGACAGGTTAAGAGGTGACTATTTATTAATAGCTAAACAGATGGCTTTTCTCCAGAATAAATTATATCCAGAATTACATAACTTAGGAAGTGAAGCAGCTTTAATGATCAAATAAATTACTAAACCTGGAAAAATAATCACTGCAAAAGCCCACTTGCTATTTAACACTGCAAAAACCTTGTAACATGAAGTCTTGTTCCCATATCCTGTTTCTCCACTCTGACTGAGCTGATTTTCATGTTTTGGCAATGTCCATCTGTGATATCTTTGAGCTATGAAACAGAACACCTCCAAGTTGAGGAAGCCATCCGCGCTGCACTTGCTAAATCTGATTCCTTTCCCAGTCACCGGTCAAAACAACGGGGGTCCAAACACTGCCTTCAGTAGAGAAACAAAGCCACGCTGACTTGATTTGTCTTACATGAAAAGTAAAACCAAACTATACAGTCAGCCTCCCAATGTAACAGGTCCCAACCTGTAAGTAGTGATATGTCTCAGATCTTAAAAAGCATAAAATAAAAATAGTGCAAGCATTTTTTTTCCCCCCACCTATTTTATTATTTTGACACACAAAGGTGCTGTCCAGGGCAGGTGCCACACAACAACATTGCTCAGCGTGGTCTGTCTGGGCTGTGCCTGCATGGAGGGAAGGAATTGTGCAAAATGATGCTACACAAAGAATGTGGATGCTTATGGTGTGTGGTCCCAGCACTGACAGGACAATCCATTTCGTACCTGTGCCCTGTAATTCAAGGAAGGAGCTCCCTATTATGCTCAAGAGACTGCACATTGATTGAGAAAGCATCAGGGTAAAATAACAGCAAAGTTCTCTGATGCTCTTGAATGAACTATAATTACTGCATTGTCTAGAAAAGTAGTTCAATTAACAGAGATACATGCATGGGGGATTACTGTGGTGAAGAACACTCTCCTTCTAATGACTTTCTGCAGAAATTTTTACTCAGAGGGGATTTTAAACAGATTAAATGCTGGACAAAGAGAGCACTGCAGGTAAAGCTCAGCTGCACTATTGAATTTTGAAAGAAAGAACAATTTATATTATTGGAACATTTAGAAACAATTCAGGCAGAGATAATAAATGATTAATGACTATCAATAAATGGTTTTGGTCAGTGGTTATGATGGTTAAGAATCCAAGAGGTCGACAGATTTGCTAATGTGATGGGATTGTACCATGTATAAAATATATGCTACTTCTGTTAGCAATGTGCTTTTAACACCTCCTTATTTTTATTTAACCTTTTAAAAGTACTTATAAAGATTGACTTAATATTAATTTAAAAAAAAAAAAAAAAAAAAAAGGATTGGATCCTGTTACATCTACTGTAAAGGTAAAATGATTTTGAACTCCTTTAGCCACAAAGTCTAGAGGACAGAGCCAAGTTCAACAACCATACTGGTTTGGTGTCTCAGGAAGAAAGGCAGCTGAAGCAAACACTGGTTATTCTGTGATGACAGATTTTTCAGTTTCTATCTACCTATTTGGATCAGGCTGCCCAGGGAGGTGGTGGAGTCACCATCCCTGGAAGTATTTAAAAGGCATGTAGATGAAGTCCTTAAGGACATGATCTAGAGGTGGACTGGTCAAGGTTAGGCTATGGTTGGACTCAATGATCTAAAGGATCTCTTCCAACCCAGGTGATTCTATGATTCTATTTGCATCTGTGTTCCCTCCATGTTAGTCAAGAGACTTTTTTACCTGCCTCTGCAGCATTATGGTCTTCACCTTCTTCTCCATGCATATTCTACTTTCCTTGCTTGCACTGCAATGTCACAGCTACCCTCCACTACTGCAAAAATGGATTCAGAATCAATACCTACCAAAGTAACACATGTAGGGCCACCACCCTCCATGGATGGGAAGCATCATTCCATGGTCACTGTCAGTCTTTATTTGGCTGTAAGAGTGATTCACTCTCCGTGCTGCACTGCTGACCTTTTCAGAATTATACCCACAGCTCACCCTGAAGCAAATAAACTCTTAGTGTGAAGGGAAATAAACCCTCCTTAGCACATTACGGGTCTTTCTAATTATATCTGAAATGCATTTGCACTTGCAGCAGATCTTGGGGGTGTCACTGTACAATGGAGCTGAGAAGACAATAAGTACACCACCACCCCCCACCCCCAAATCTGGGAGAGCTACAGACCATTCAAGAACAAGCTGACAATGCCAGGTTTGTTTCTGAGGGCAGATAGACGAGATCCCAACTGTCCACACAATGTGTTCCAAGTACCTATTACCACACTGAAAAACAGGTACAGCTGACATAACTGATCTGTCCCAGCTTTGTTACACTTTACCTATTGTCCAAGCCTCCAGTACTGAATCAAACCTGAGTCAATAGGGTCAATGGGGACCAAATGGCTTGGGACAAGACAAACTGCATCCTAAATGCCACTGATTTTACTGACCAGCCCTTTCCCTGAATGTAATGGGGAGGCAGGGACATTTGCTTAACTATGGTTGTTTATGTTGTAGGTAACTACATTACCCAGGTGAATTTCACTCTGTTTATTAACAGTTGGTGGAAGGGAAAAGAGATTTCCCACTGCAATTTCAGCGTGCTTAGAAAGGTTGTGTGGATTACTGTGATTTAATCTCCCACCACCGTAGAAAATGTTGCCATTTTGTGAGCCCCACACAGGGGAATGATTATTTAAGTGTCTTATAGCTGCACAATCCTGTAACAACCAAAGTGAAGATTTTTCACAATATTTTTTTCCTGCAAGTAGGCTGCTTGTTATAGCAAAACCTAACTGAGATAAGACAAGCTATTGTCAGTAAGATTAATTCTTTACACAGAAAGAAACACAACGATTGATGAAAGTCAAGCAGCAAGTCATGAAGTTGCTAACCCTTTTCCTCGGATGCCTTAGATAAGCCTCTCCCGCTCTAGTCACTAACGTGGCTGCATAAGCTTTATGGGATGATTTCAAATTTACCTCAGTAAATGCAATGACAGCCTTGGAAGGCTGGGACAGAAGTGACTTTTATTTTGCTCCTGGCAGAATTAGCAGCTATACCAAATTTAAAACACAAAGTAGTCTGGGGTTTTTTGACTCTTGCAGGTCACAGACAAGACTTGACAGTTTCCAAACTGTTTTCTGACAAATCGAGGCAACTCACCTATCTTGCTTTGCTAAAGACCCTGTGCTATTGAGGGGAGGAAAATTGCTCAAACGACTGACTGTGAGTCAGGAAATTTAATCAATTCATATGCTGGTTTATAATGCCCCATACATGGTGTGTGAGAAATTTATTTCCAGCATGAAACTGGTGTTATCTGCTGTGTACAGGAAAGTTGTAGTTAAAACTAGGACTGAGAGAAAAACATGTAGATGGTCATACCCACACTTTTTTTGCTCTCACGTAGGTAAAAGGAGAAAAGGTATCATAGAATCATAGAGTGGTCTGGGTTGGAATAATACAAGGATTATACAGTTCCAACACCCCTGCCACAGGCAGGGCCAACAATCTCAAGGCATGATCTAGATAAAGATCACGGCCAGCCTGGCCTTGAAGGGACGAGGCATCCACCACCTCTCTGGGCAGCCTGTTCCAGCACCTCACCACTCTCTCTGTAAAAAACTTCCCCCTAATATCTAATCTAAACCTTCCCTCCTTTAGATTTAGTCCATTCCCCCTTGTCCTGCCTTTACTTACCATTTGAAAAAGCCCTACAGCAATTCAGACCTCAATAACATTTCTCTCTGCATGGATGTGGGGGACAGATTTTCAATCCCATAGAAGAAAAGTCTCCATTTGAGGTGAAATACTTCCCTTCTGCTGGGATATTGTTGAGAAGGTCTGGACAGATATTCACTGCCTCTGACTCCATCTCCCTATCATGGGGAAATCTTTGTGCCCAAGGCTGTCTGATGTCATCTGTTGTCCCTCAAGGACTTTATTTCCCCAAGGATCCCACTTGGGATGACTTGGGATCCCACTTTGTTTTTCTTGAGATCTGAAAAAAGTGAATGGTCCTTCTAGCAGTGGCATTCCTAGCCTGAGCATAGGCGGCTGCTGCAGGATGCAGTCACTCTGGAGAAAGAAAGGCTCACACCAGTCTGTCAGGAAGTGATCAGACCTGGGCTCAGGCTCAACCTGGGTAGATTTAAGCACTAACCTACAGGGTCTGAACTAAGTGTGTTATCACTTTAGGCTCCTTATATGCCTGTACCATCAATTTGGTTTGGTTTTAGTACCAAGAGCATCCTTTGTGCCTCTGGTGCCACAAAGAAAAAATAGATGGACTCACTGATACCTCCATTTAGGTTGATTAAGGCTTAAGATACATGGCAGGAGCTCATGGAAACCTGTCCAAATTCAGTTCCTAACCGGTGACAATCTTGCCCACCCAGTGATTTTTAACCAGCAAGAGCTGAATGTGGCCCTGGCAAGGACCCCTGAACGCAGGCACCAGGTGGAAATAAACTCACCAAAGCTTTATTATTAAAAAGCTCTATTACTGTCCTCTATTACTGGCCTGAGCTCACGATTATGGATATATTAACCTTGCAAGTCAGATACTGACTGTTTAACACTGTTAAAATTGAAAATCCAGGTGACCTGGGGAAATTACTCATGTTATTTTGGGTTCGGGTACATACATGGGTTTTTACCCTTTCTGTCTTATCTCATTAGGAAGAGAATCAAAGGCAGATCCATGTACACAGCTTCTAATGAAACTGCTGGAGTGACAAGAGATAGCAAACCAATTAAATCCCATGCTGTATATGAACTAAAGCAGAACCCTTTTATGCTTCTGTGGTTGTCGAATTGGCCAACACTCAAACCTGTTAGTTTTTTAGTTATAGGGAAATTATAAAGGCCCCTTAAATCATGTACAAGGTACTTCTCAGAGGTCTTTACCCTACGTTTAATTTCAGAGAGCATATAACCCTTTAGGATTAGCTCCACTGCCTGCAGTCATCCTACCGAGCTCATGAGTGCTGTATTCTGAATTGCCAGGTCCTTTTTTCCCATTAAGTCCTTTGGTTTGTTCTTCTATCATGTTGGTTCATATACTTCACCTGTCAAATTACATTTCTTTACACTAATTTTGGATTCAATAACCACATCTCTTAAGATTCAACCGTTAACAAAACGTGAGCAGCAGAAAACGCCTAGCAGACAAGAGCTAAAGTTTCCCCAAAAGAATAATCAATTTCTAGATCTAAGTGCTCTGTTGTTCATTACATCCATATCTCCATTTTTGCTCTTTCCCATCTTTTGGCTATCTCTTTTTGTAGCTACTCAGCCTTAATTCTCTTTAACCATTCCAGATGACACTTGACTGTCCTGGAGTTGCACCAGTTAAAAATACATCCGAGTTAAAAATGGCTTATATGAGCAAGACTGAAATATAAAGTCTAGAGAAAATCATTATCCTGTCATTGAAACAATGTAAACAAGTACTTTTCAAAATGTAGGGTTGTTTGTACTGGCTTTCTCTTCCTTGTGTTTGGCATAACAGTAGCACCATCGGTCATTGCTGCATTGGAACAGCGAACCATTGCTCCTCAGGAAAGCAAACTTCCATTTGTCAGCATGACAGTGTAGACACAGAGATGTAAGCCAGCCATGTAAAAAGACAAAGAAAAAATTTAAAATACTTTACTGCATTCCAAGATTTTAAACTTGGACATCTTTCTATCAGAAGAGGGGTGGCCAGCAGGGAACAGGGAGGGGACTGTCCATTTCTACTCTGCTCTTGTTAGGCCACAACTGGAGTCCTGTGTCCAGAGCTGGGGCCTGCAATACAAGAAAGATGTGGAACTGTTGGAGAGGGTTCAGAGGAGGGCCACGAAGATGATTAGAGTGCTGGAGCACCTCCCCTACTAAGAGAGGCTGAGGGAGCTGGGCTTGTTCAGCCTAGAGAAGAGAAGGCTGAGGGGGGACCTCATTGCAGCCTTCCAGTACCTGAAGGGAGCAGAAAAACAGGAGGGGAATTGACTTTTTAAAAGGGTAGATAATGGCAGGACAAGGGGGGATGGATTAAAGCTAAAGGAGGGAAGGTTTAGATTAGATATTAGGGGGAAGTTCTTTACAGAGAGAGTGGTAAGGTGCTGGAACAGGCTGCCCAGAGAAGTGGTGGATGCCCCGTCCCTGGAGGTGTTCAAGGCCAGGTTGGATGGGGCCCTGGGCAACCTTGTGTCAATCCAGGCCTGGAGGCTGGTGGCCCTGCCTGTGGCAGTGGGTTGGAACTCTATGATCCTTGGGGTCCCTTCCAGCCCAGACCATTCTATGATTCTATGGTCTAAACCTGGGTGATTCAGGCATATTTAAGCAAAATAAAAATATATTATATGCTCTTATATGCCAAATGGATGCTAAAATCCATTTGTAATTTAGCAGAGCCCTTATGAGGTAGATGAAATTGCTCATTTGGTGCATACATACTTAAAACACCTATCGATTTATCTAAATATGAATGTAGACATTGAAGTTCAGGTAAGTATCACTGTGATATTTTTATGCAGCATTGATCACCAATAGTTATTTTTGATGGCACAGAGAACATGAAGGATACAAAAAATACTGGAATGACATCTGGGAGCAAAGCTGTGTCTATCCACACAACTGAAACATCTCAGGCACCGCTCTGTATTTGCCTACATTATCTTCTCTCTCTAATCCTGCATGACCTTCAAGGGCAACTTTCTGAATGAAAGAGAATGTCTTCAGCACATCCTAACCAGCTCTAGACTCTGTTGGGACTGGCTTTATGTTTGCGAACTTGCATCAAACATGAAGGCAACCTTTACCTTGAAGAACTGTACATACTTGAAAGCAGGTGATCTACATCACTGTTTTACCAGGTTTTTCAGTGAAAAAAAAAAGGGCAAGAACATGCAAAAGATGGCACCCAGTTACTGGGGTGGTAGAAACACCTACCTCCAGAAGCCAAGAGATAAAATGTAGGAAGTGAAAATGACTTCAGCACAGATACATTTGGCTTTCCCTGAACATCATGGTGGCTGCAGGACAAGATAACATCTTGTATCCTTTAAGAAAATAGACCTTCACTGCATAAGAGGCAGGAAAGACAGCCCTGAAAAAAACCAAGCATTCATCAGCTCGAATTTTTCTCTCCAGAGGGTATGTCTAGGCCATCCTGCTTGTTACAGTTTAGCCTTGTGAAGGAAATAGGCAGTAATCCCAAGTCTCACTGTCCATACATAGCCACAACAAAGACTATAGTGCCCCATGGTGAAGATGTAATATATACTTCAGTGTCATGCCCTCATATGATAGATCACAGTATGGTGGAGAAACCTCTCAGAGAAACTCATCATTCTTTCCTGTACGCAGACCAGCAAATAGTGGCTGGGGTGTGGATGTCTGACTACAGCCTTTAGCAATGGCACTGCAGTGGCCAGCAGAGCTAACCTTGCATGAGGCAAAGAAAAGGCCAGTACAAATTGATTCCCCAGTACAGCCTCATTCAGTCCCTGTGTGGGCCCTGCAGATAACAAGGTCCTCCTCAGCCAAGGCAAATTGTGAACAACACCTAGAGCTGCCTACCTTCCACTCCCTTGGAAAGGATTGAAATGACAATCAAAACCAATCAAAAGGCAATTCATCAGTGAGAAACCAACCCATGGGTCACAACGGAATTGGTCTGTGTGGAGCACTGTGCTTAAAGAGAGACAGAAAGAAAACAGAAAGTGAAATTTAAAGGAAAAGAAATGCAAGTTTCTCAAAGCTTTGTGCTCTTTGCAGAATTCCCTGCTGTGTTTCCTGTATATAGGCAAATCCTTGGGCAGCATGAGATGCTGTGCTGTGTTAATGGACTGTCAGGTTCTATTGATGAACATGTGTTGAGCTGTTCTGCCATCACTCTGTCAAAGCCCTGCAGAATGAAATGGGGCTGGAGGGGGCAGGCAGCTGCCAGTCCCAGGCTGGAATCATATTTTGGACAGGTGAGTGTCAAACTCAACATCTTCTTGAAAAGACATTTCCTAGCCTCTCACATTCTTTTTTGCTTATTTAGCTAGACTCATTGTTAAAAATGGTTTCCTAATTTCTAAAAGAAGATTTCATTCTGAGATATTCCTGCACTGCACCATGTCTTATGTGGAACGAACATGGAGAACAGACTATTTTTGCAGCTATCTGTTATGACTTGAACACTGTTACTTCATACCTGTCAGTTTTCCCCAGACTGACCACTGCAGTCCTGTTCATCTTCTGATGTATGTCATTAGCACAATATCTTTAATTGATCTCCACTGGGCTTTCTCCAGCTAACTCAAAATTTTTTGATATGCAGTACTCACAAAACTTCAGACTTACTAATACTGAATAACATGGGATGGTTACTGCCTCTTGTGTCTGCCTTTGCTGTAAGAGCATGAAGTTGTTTACTTAGTCAAGGTCAGCTTCTTACCCACTGTTCTTTCCAGATCTACTCCTGCAGATCTGTTTTCCCTCACCTTTATTCGTCTAGTTGAGACTCTCAACCTAAGGGCCATATTTGCAACCTTTGCTGCATTGTAATTGGACCATTTTCTTGAAAAGTTCCTGGATAACTTTTGAATGTGACTTCCACCCAGCAGTGTGTTTTGGTCAGTTCCCACTTAATGACAGCTAAGCAGGTTTCCTATTCCATTAACTATAGTATCAGTAAAAATACTAATAGGCCAGACAAGCCAGACAGCTCTTTAACCTTACTCAGTACAGACCTTCATTCATAATAAGCCATTCTGTGTACATTTTTTCAAGCAATTATGTGCACAAGTTCAAGGAGTTTTACTGAAACCAGGTACCTCTAGGGATTACATTATATTGTTGTATCAGTAGGCTTAGAAATGTGAAAACTTTTAACATTTCTCTCCTTCCAGGTTCATCTAAGGCTTTCTTGTTTCTCCATACCCTGCCTAGATCCTTCTTGAAACACTACCTATAGTTTCCTGTTTTGCCAGACTCTCTTCCCAACAACATCTCCCCTTTCCTTCTGTCGTTTTTCTTTGATGTGGGCTAAAAAGTCTTTGAGTCTGTCTTTTTGTTGGTGTTACTATCTCACCTAGTCTACCAGAAAGTCTTTATTCCTTCACTTAACCCTTCCAGAAAAGAAACTGTACACCCAAGTAAAGTGCTTGCACTAGAATCAAATGAGAACCTGGCAAAAAAATGTGTTGATTGAGGGAGCTTTTGTTCTTTTTTGTATTATAGATAGCATACCACAGGATCCTGTCCGGCAAAGAAGAGTAAGTTCTTGGCATGGATTTGTTTTGGCTTAGACTCATAGCTGAAATTCTGGCTGTGGTTTGAAGTCAACCTGCTACCCTGGGGACAAGCCAATGTTGCCTCGGGTGGAAATCAGTTCAAGAGTAAAGAAACATATATATCCACATAGGTGTCTGCCTGAATGTCGGGTATCTTAAACTCTTTGCAACAGAGACATTCAGTCAATATGGTTAATGGGGCCTGAGGAGTGATTCAGTTATCCAGACTCTAGCTGTCCACTCTAGGGTAAACCAAATTGCTCTCTGGGCTGCATCAGCTTAACTGACTGCATATTATTGGTTTTGTGTGGTTGGGATCTGGTGGAGGAGGGGAGCTGCAGGAATGGCTTCTGCAAGAAGCAGCTAGAAGTTTTCCCTGGACCTGATGGAGTAAACACCAGCTGACTCAAGGCTGGAGTCATTGTTGACCAAGGCTGAGCCCACCAGCAATGGTCACAGCGCCTCTGGGAATCACATTTAGAAGAAAAAAACCTGCAAGCAGCTGCATTTTGTGCCAGATAAGGGAGTGAGAAGATGTAAGGAGATGTGCAGACACCAAGGCCAGTGAAGGGGGAGAGTAGGGAGCAAAATCACGACTAAAGTGAAGTCTGCTAAGAAGGGGTGGGGGGAGGACTTTAAGATCTGGTCTCACTTCTCATTACCTGACTCTGGTGTCACTGGGTGTGCAGTGCAATGTAATAAATTAGAGAGTTTTTTTCCTTTATTCTGTGTTGAGTCTGTTTTGCCCATGACACTAATTGCAAAATGATCTCTCCCTGTCCTTATCTTGACTCCTAAGACTCTCAATATATATTTTCTCCTCTGTCCAGCTGAAAAGGGGAGTGAAAGAGCAGCTTTGGTGGGTGTCTGGCCTCCAGCCAGGGTCAAACCACTGCAATATCCATAGACAACAACGAGGTCCTTAGATACAGTGAGCTCGTTTCAATTGTTCATGTGGGCCTTTACTCAGTGTCATTTGAGATGATCCACGGTGTCTTTCACTTCCTTTGCCTTGGAGTGCCTCATACATCAGAAAGCAAATGCATCACATCTCTGCATGAAGTCCTATAAAGCCAAAAGCTCTCCACTCCTCCTTTACTCTGAAGGACCTAAGCTGGGCTAGCTGAACAAGGAAAATTCACATTTTGGTAGCCCTTCTAATTTCTACACTGATTCAAGGATAGAAAGCCAGGAAGAGCTGATGCAGTGACGAACACGGGTCTCTACTCTATTTGCACCTCTCCTTGTTAAAATGGCTGCAGCAAGGTTGGTGTAAAGCACTGAGCTACAGACAGACCCCAGACTCCTAGCCAAGGCATTTACCCATAAGTCTGCTTTGTTTGCTTTGATGAATTCCTTGGGATATCACCCTGCTGTGCACTGGTCTTGCTTCACTACACAGCAGGGACAAAAGCACAGAGGAACCTTCTGTACATTCCATGAATCAGCAAAAAACCCCAAATTTAATTAGAATGTGTGTCTCAAAGACCCTTCTTTCCCACTGCACCCACTGAAAGTCATTGTTCTTATTAGCATAAGGGTAACTAATGATGCTGTCTAGGAATTCACTTTGAGGAGCTCTGGGTTTCAGCCTCACCTGTTGATCAGTTCATCAAAGTGACTTACTGCAGCCTGAGAAAGAAAGGAAGATCTTTAACAAACAGCTTCCAGGAAGTACAAGTGTTGTGGGGGTTTCTGACTAGGTCTCCTGCAGGGATGGCTCTTCCTCTGTCACCTTGACTTGCTTTGCCCTTCTGTTTCTGTGGTTTGATCTATCTTTTTATGGCAGAAGGCGAGCTCTGTACTTTTAAAAGAAGAGTCAGCAATGGTAACTAAAGACCTTTTAGACTGGTACCACCAGGAAATTATGTGTCCATTAATTACATTAATTTGCATGTTTGCAGTGTGAAAGAATGATTGGCTTTGACAAACAAGTGGAATGACCCACAGTCCCTGAGGATAGTGTGTGCTAAATAAACTTCCTCAGATTGTTAGGACTGTTGGAATGAAGGCCCAGATACGTGGAGGCATTTCACTACCTAAACCCCACCAGTTAATCTAAGTCCAGAGCAAAAGTGCTTTTGTGGTTGGCCAATGTGCCTGAACTCTGGTCCAGATGCCAAGGACTAGAGGCAATGATATAATTTCCATAAAGATCAGTGAAAGAGGCTTCAAGAGACAATTTATTGTTAAAATCTGATGTTAAGGCAGATTCTCAGCTGAAGTAAATTGTCCCAAGATTGTAGAAGTCAGCTGCCTTTGAACAACTGAAACTGCCAGGGAATTGCCCCTATTCTTTCCTTGTTTTGTCAGTTGATTCAGATGGTTTTTAACAGGAGGCGGCTGGCAGAGGCCACAGTAGTGGCCTGTAGGACTATGGGAAGAGGGAGATGGTCAGAGCCTGGTGGACCAGCCTTTGCCCACCTTCCCCATGTTTCCATGGAACCAGGAGGACAGAGAGATGGAGGGGTCAGAGATACCCTTATGTCTTCCAGACATTTGTTGGAGCATTCCCACAGATGCTCTGTAAAGGTGGATCAGTAAGTGAGAAGCTACAAATCCAGCTAAAACACAGCACTGGGTTATAGCATGGCTCCCCATCAGTTTCCCTGTAGAACATTAGGTAATCAGCTTTTAAATATTTTATTTGCTGTGAATTTCAAGCATTTCCCCAGCGTGCTGAAATGTGCCAAGGATTGTGGCTTTTGATATTTAAGCCAAAACCCAATAATCTGTTGACCTGTCAAATAAAATATTTCCAGTGTTTAATAATAATTTTTAAAATCCTGTGAAAGCCAGTTCAGAAAATATTCCTGTTAAACAGACACTGGTGGCTGCTTTAAACCCTTCACTTAAGGCCTGTGTGGGAGAAAGTAAGAGATAAGACCAAAGCCAACATATCCTTTGAGCACTGTGATCAAAGTATGCAAGAGATACTTTAATAGATCTGCTGTTGCTGTCAAAATGCTGCTGCTCCCCTCATGCTCTCACAGTGCACCACTGGAAAGACTACTGAAGAACTTCTGTCTTTAAAACACATGCCTCTCGTCATGAAGCATACTGGTAGGACCCAAACTCTAAAAATACAGAATCACAGAATCTTAGGGGTTAGAAGGGACCTCCAGAGATCATTGAGACCAACCCCCTGCCAAAGCAGGTTTCCTAGGACAGGTCACACAGGTAGGCATCCAGACAGGTCTTGAATATCTCCAGAGATGGAGACTCCACAACCCATTACTGAATCTATGTGATGGTGACAGTCCTCCTCATGTCCCCAAGCAAAGTCACATTTTAGATAATTTTTTAAAGGACTTAAACTTGTTGGACCTGAACTGGGGACTGAATAAACTGGAGTCCTTAGAAAGCCTACAATAATAGGTGGCAGAATAATAATCTGAGGTTGCTGACTCATTTAGAAAGGAGGATGTGCTTTAGGCAACAGTCACCATCATCGCTGAAATCACAAACTTGACCATATGTTCCTATAGAAAAAGTAATCAGAAAGGAAAACAGGTTGTAGAGAACATGAGTTGATTAATAGAAAGAGATCAACCAGGTTTTGAATTTCAAACTCAGTTAACAAACAAATTAAAATGACCTTCCTAGTTGGAAGCATCGGCATCTTAAATTATTTCCACTCTAATTAATCAAGGTGGTAATTAGTAAAACTAGTATCTTGTGCAATTAGCAGAGATTTACAATGAGTTACATTCGTACTGGGGAAGAGCTTGTGGTTTGTGTTTTCTGAATAAATAGGAAAAGAAGAGGTTCCTGAGGGATCCAAAAAATGGCTAAAAATTCATGCCTGTGTGCTAGGAATACAAATCAAGTCCTAAGCCAAGAGCTTGTCCAAGAGTGCTGCTGTGTACTGCCAAATGCAATAACACCTGGACAGAAAAAAAAATCCTAAAACTGCTGACATTAGAAATGGAGTTACTTCTGCAATCTCCAGTGCATATGTGTGCCCGGTAATAATCTCAGTCAAGGAGGAAAGTCAAGGAAAGCCAAACCAAATGATTTCTGAAGTGTGTTCTTCAATTTGTTTAGTTTCTTTGTCTTTCTTGTGCCCTGCTCAATACTGGATGGATGTTGTTTCTCTCTCAGCCTCTCTGCCCGGACAGTATGCCATGTCACCTCCACAGCAGAGGGGACACCAGAGCCTCATCCTCAGCTCAGGATGATAGCCACATTGTTATCCACATGCTCTCAACACAGAGCTGGGACAAAGCATGTGACTGATGTGCACACAGCATCTTTCCCTAAAATAAAGAGCCTAAAGCATACCCTTTTGAATTCCTTGAGCATGTCAGAGCTGTTAACATCAAGATGGAAAATAAAGATATAATATATGAAAAAGTGCAGGGAGAGTGTGTGTGTGTGTGTGTGTGCCTACTGAGCTCAGAGTCACCTCACCTCCTCTGAACTTTAGTGGGGGGTTGCAAATCTGCTCTGAAAAAAGACATGGAATACAAGTCAGAAATTCCTGGACAAAGTGGGAATGAAGGAATGGAGAAGTATAACTGGGGGAAACTGATCTATTTGCTCTATTAAATTATAATTTAAAAAATATTCTCTCTTACACCTGCACTTACAGTCAAAAATAAACAACTGGAAACCTAGGGAGTATAGATAGCACTACAGCTGTAGCATAGGAAACAGACACTTGACATGATTAAATCACAAGTTAAAATGGTGGCCTCGGCAGAACCATGGCAGTAGGGAATTACTACAGCTGAAGGAGGCCTCAGGAGGTCTTTAGATCCAGTTCCTGCTCAGAGCACTGAAATCAGAGCAGGTACATTGCTCAGTTGAGTCTTGGAAATCTTCAAGCACAGAGATCACACAAACTTTCTGTACAACCTGTTCCAGTGCTTGATCATATTAATAGGAAAAAAAAATCCATTCATCCAGTCTGAATTTCACTTCTCAGAACTAGATGACTTTGAAGTCCCTTCCAACCCAAACCATTCTATGATTCTGTGTTCCAATTCATGACCACTGACAGTCTTTCTGCCACTGTGCACTTCAAGGAAAGTGCCTTGCTGCTTCTCATTGATAACCTCTTATATACTAAAAGGCTCTCCTCAAAGCCATCCCTTCTCCAGGCTGAACAAGCCCTGTCGTCTCAGGATCTTGTCACTGGGCACATGCTTGAAACCTCTGTCAACTTGTTGACTCTCCACGGGGCTTCTTCCAGCACCTTTCTTGCACTGGGTCACAAACCTGGACAACTGACAGAATAATAGACAGGACCTAACAAGTGCCAGGTAAAGCAGATTATTAATTTCCCTTGATCTACCTGCTATATTTCTGTTAACCCAGTCCTGTACGCTGCAGACTTTCCCTCCTGCTAGGGCACACTGCTGATGCTTGCTTAGCCTACTGCCCACCAGGACTACTTCCAGGTCCAGGCTTATTTTTTTTATTTCCTGTAGACATCCACTTTGCTGAAGCCATAAGATGTATTTACTCAGAAATGTGTCCAGCATCTGATTTCATGATTCCAGGGAGCATGATGTTGGCTCAGAGATTGCAACTGGGAATATAATCAACACTTCTAAAACTTTGGAAAGTAAAGGAGACAAAAAGACAGGCTCAGAGATCCACACCACAAATATCTACCATCACAGACTTAAGTTTCTGGTCCAGCAGAAACTATTTCCTTGTAGACATTGCCAGAAATTTCCTTACAGAGAAAAATACTCCCTTCATTCTTCCTCCTGAGCAATGACAACTTGAATTCCCCTGGGTGTCCAGCATCTGAGACTCAGCTGAACACTTGATTCTGCTACTTGGCAACTCTTCAAGGGGTATCAGTCTATAGTCCAGCCCGACAACCACCAGTCACTGCAATACTTGCAATACCTCTCACACCTACCCTGTCTGCTGATAGCAGCAAGACTTTTGAAGCACTCCACCAAGTTGGCCATGCAGGAGGCCATGACTTCCATCTCTCACCTTAGCCAGCCATTTTCTGTGGCATTGGCATAAGGCTGAGCCTCTTGGCTCCTCAGTCTTGGACATTGAGCGCAAAGTCACCTCACCTCCTCTTAACTCTAGCAAAGCTCCTCTAAAAAAGACATGGCCCATAAGAATAGACAACAAAAAAAGTCCTTCCTTGTCGCTCAGGGCAATAAAACCGTAATGTTGTGATGTTTGGAAGTTGTCTTCTCTCTGCCAGTCATGGAGCAGAGACACTTTAAGACCCAGGAGGCATTAATTACTGCCTCTGGCACTGCAGGAGCCACTTATGCAGCTCATCTCTGTGCTCTGTGCTTTGTCTGCCCTATCCATTTTGTTGTTTTGATGCTTTCTCAGGGTTTTCATTAGCAGAAGTTCAGAGATGCTGCTGCCATTAGACTTCCACTTTCTCCAGACAGTTCTTGAGGATCTAATGGCTACATCTTCACTAGTAAATAAAATGACCAGGACTCATTAGTTGTTTCTTGGCACAGCATGTCATGGTTAGGCTCATGCCCATGTGGCCAGCTGTCCTCCCTCCATGCCCTCCACCCTGACACAGCCTGGCCTCATCCCCCTCCTCTGTGGGGAATATCATTGCCTGCACTGTTCCCTTAAATGTGACCTTTGACAAATTTGTCTCAACTACTGCCATGTCAAAGAGGCTGCTAACAACTGCACAGTCTGGACACTTAGTATAGTCCTTACACCCATGCCTAAGCTCCGCCTAGTTTATTAGTGCAGACACAACTGCTGATTCCAGCTTAAACCATTAAGGGCAAGTTTCTTCAGGCTTAATGTCTAGGATAAGATGGAAACACACTTCTACTTGAAAAACAGTCTACTGAAAGTGGAGAAACAGTTACGTACTGTGAGCTTTAAATATGTCAGCTTATTCTTGTATTTCCTGCAGAATACATAATTCTGCATATGTACATGCTCACAAAAAATAACTATGGGACATGCAAATGAATGCAGCAGATGACCATGAAATGCACCCTTGTAGTTTCATTTCAAAATAAATGTCCTGCACTGGTTTTTGCAGGGGATAAACTGACACACTGGTATTTGAAAACTGCATCCTGTGTGTCAGGAAAGTTGAGAAATTTATTTCTTGATCTTTTATTGAATAAAATTCTCCAGAACAGTAGAATAGAAGCATAGAACCACAAAATGGTTTGGATTGGAAGGGCCTCAAAGTTCCACCCTCCCCGCCATGGTCAGAGACATGTCCATTAGATCACGTTGCTCAAAGGCCCATCCAGCCTGGCCTGGAACACTGCCAGGGAGAGGGCAGCCACAGCTTCTCTGAGAAATCCATTCTTGTGTCTCTCCGCCCTCACAGTAAATAATTTTTTCCTAATGTCTAATCTGAATCTACCCTTTTCCAATTTAAAACCATTCCCCCTCATCCTATCACTTCATGCCCTTCTAAAAAGCCTCTCACCGTTTTCCTGTAGTAGGCCCGCTCAGGTACTGTAAGGCCACAATAAAATTCAAGCCTTCTTTTCTCCAACCTGAACAAGCCCAACTCTCTCAGCCTGTCTTTACAGGAGAGGTGCTCCAGCCCTCTTGTCATCTTCCTGGCCTGCTACTGGACTTGTTTCAACAATTCCACATTTTTCTGTAGTTTCAGGAATCATTGGCCTTCTGTCTGCAATACTGCGAGCAAAATTATGAACATTACCAATAAGTACTTCAGGTGAGACAAGAATTTTGTATTTGAGAGGGAGATCTCACATCCCCTAAAGAGATGTTTCTCAGATCTACAACATCTCATCTGGAAATGGGTTCTTCCTGAAAATTCCCTTTTCTCTACATGATGCTGATGCACTGAGCACATCCAAAATAACAGCATTTTTGATGAAGGTCGATTGTCATGCACACAAATGCAGACAGCTTCTGTCAGGCTGATGTTGCCAAGCAAGTTCTTCATTTAATGTGTAATAAGAGACCAGTCATACTGGCTCAGAGCTTGTGTGCAAATAGAGAACAAGAATTTTACATTGTAGTTGCATTTGGTAAGGGCAGAGGGAACATGATAGAGCCATATGCAGCTTAATGAGATGAGGGACTACATTCAAGACTTCAAAGTAATAAAGACTGAGAATGACAGACTCAATATGATGGGTTAAAGTCAATTTACTGAAGACTTATTCATGTCAGAGGATCCAGTTCCCAGCACATGCTTATGGAAAATGTTCAAGACAACCAAAATATATGATATGTTAAAAAAAGTTGAGAGAAAGCAATAAAAAAATAGGTTCCTTCTTGTTTAACCAGGGGAAATGATCCAGCCCCAGCTCTGATGTTAGATCAAGTTTTTATTCTTGCTTTGAGTCAGAGGAGAGCAAACAGACAGGTGCATCAGGCCCACAGTGCTCCCTGAGAACCACCATGATTCACCACTCAGGAACAACCGGTACGTTTTGCCTCTCCAATTTATGCAATAGGTAAAGCTACATGTTGAAAACAACCCCATAAAATCCCCTTATTTTTAAAAATCTTTGTCCTCTCTGTGTTTGTGTGGCTGTTTCTTCATTTTGATCTTCCCCAGAAGATTTCAGCCAGATGGAGGCCGTGGATGTATGTAATGTCAGAAACCATTTACATCTGACCTACACAGGCTGTGATGAAAAGCTAGTTGAATATTTTTTTTCAATCTGAAGTTGTGTTTTTACCCCAGAACATAGGAGATAGAGTCACCCTTGCATACAGTACAATTAGGACATGCAAGCCTTGGGTGGTGACACATTACTCAGTAACATTGACATCGCCATTGGCATAAAAATCAGAGGATAACACAGTCAATCTGAAATCTTGTTACTTCTAGGGCTGCAGCAGCCTTTTGTATTGTGAATCTCTCTTGTTTGTACATATGTTTAGCCTCTGTTTATACCTGGTTTTCTTGTGAGATCTGGTAACTAAAGATGGAAAATCTCAGGTTTGGAAAGGTGATTTCAATGGATTGGAGAGGCAAGATCGGCAAGATCAACAAGATGAAGAATTAAACAATAGATGAGCTAGCGAGGAGTCAACACACTTAGCCCTAAAACTAATGGTTTTGGGGGGCATTCTTGACTCCTCTGTTACTGCTTCTCATGTTCAAGTAAAAGAGAGCAGTAGAGAGGCAATCATTAACCTTACAGACTCCTAAAATGCCCATGGAAAATACAGCTGGTGGGCCAGAACTGTGACCAGCTGATTTCCTGGTACCAGCCTGGAGGAATGAAAATCAGGAGAAGTTTCACATCAGCTGGAGCTATGGTGCCTGGAGATTGAAAGGAGGGGAAGGAGCTTCACAGAAATACCAAATCCTCAGCATGCTGCAGCCTCAGTCTCTTGTCACCAGACAAGGTATGTACCCATCATCTGGCTGGATTAGCAGGTATGCCCTTTCATGGGACTGATGGCTTGGGTCAGAGCTATGCTAGCTTTCAGGAGCAAGAGGAAGGTGGGAAGGAAGGATAGAGTTAAAGCAGTGCAAACATTTGATATTAAAGTATTGCCAGTTTTTGAAATTTCTTTGGATAACAGCATCCCTTCTGCAGATAATTCCTATGAATAATCTTTGACAATAAATACCACTGCTTGTTTGGGAAGAAAAAATAAGAGTTTGGGAAGAGAAAATGAGTTTTGTTCCTCTTACTTGGTTCCTAAGCAGTTTCCTTGGACAACAACAGGATACACATAGGGGAGAGAAAAGAACAGCAAAGATAAAACCTGCCATTTCTGATTTTCATTCTCTTATAAACATACTGTAGGAGAAAGACAGACACAACATACTTTCAGGCCACCTGGAGACCTGACAAACTTATGTCACTGTAGTTAGTGCTCTTTAGAGCACTGCTATTTAGCTGCCTTTTTGGTGATGAGTTCACAGCCAAATGTTCTCTAAGCATGATCCCTTTTTTAAGCGCATGGCAAGAGACAGTGAAGAGAAAAAGTAATCATAGAAAGGAACGGGAAGCATAAAATAGAAAGAGACAGTATAAATGCTATTCCTTGAGCTGTTCAAGACTTAGCAGAAGTCAATCAACAAAGAGAAAACCAAACACAAATAAGTTAAACCAATTTCTTCACATCGAACTTGCCCACTCATTTTTTAAAGTGCCTATGTGAAAGTCCAACAATATTAGAATGGTTATTGGAGTCCAGCAGATAGAGACAATAATGACTCTGCTCCTTTCTCCTGTGTATGGCCCTTTTCCAGTTATCAGTCCTATAATGTCAAACCAATGAGTCCAAAAAAGCTATATGTCTCATTGGCTCATTTTCGTCATCAGTTGGTCCTACTTCCCAAAAGACCAATTTTAGGCCATTGATTTCCAGCTCTACAATTCTCTTGTTTACCAAACATGATCTCAGCACTGTCCTTGATTTGCATCCACAGACCCTTTATTTGGATATAGCTAATCTATCTTTAGTTCTTGCTGACTTATATGACCAAGCTTTCCTATCAATCTGAACTGGTCTTTTATTACTTTGGATGATGCAAAGTCTATACCTCTACAGAAGCATTCTGTTGTTGGCTCTAACTTCCTCTATGGCCTTGGAAAACATCTGAACCCTGTGGTTTCATTTCCTAGCTGAAACACAGAGATACATACAAAAGTCCCAACTGCTCTAAGAATTGTTAGTGAGCAGGGAAGTGAAAGCAAAGCATGCTCTGAAGTCTCTTCAGCAGTATCTGCTCTTATGAAGGAGCTGCTGTTTTACAACCTGCCCATTAATCTTTAGGATCTCCTTGAGTTAAACTAGTTTGGTATCCAATTCAGGATACTCTGGTGCTATCCCTGAAAAAGCCCACTAGTAAAATGTGTTCGACATAGTGAACTCAGCATTCTTCCTTCTTCTTTGATGTTTTGAGATGACCATCACTGGGAACTGTATGCATAGCAAGCCATAATCATGATTAATGAAGGACACTTGGATCCAGACTGTACCTCAAACCCAAGCCAGGGCTAAGGTTTGACCTTTAGATTTTTCTATTTAGTTGTCCTATCTAACAGGAACTTGCCCTTCCAGAGAATCCTTATGTGAGGTGAACTGGGTCTTTTGAAATGGGAAGTGAAATACACCACCTCTTAGTCTGGAAGCTGCTACTAAGCACCCCACAGATGGAATCATAGAATATTTAAGCTTGGAAAAGACCTCCAACTGTCCAACTGTCTCCCTACCACCTATACTACCATGTTCCTAAGTAACTCATCCAAGCTTTCCTTAAACACCTCGAGGGATGGTGACTCCACCACCTCCCTGGATAATCTGTTCCAATGCCTAAACACTCTGAGAAGAAATTTCTCCTAATTTCAAACCTGAACCTCCCCTGGAGCAATTTGCAGATCTTTGCCAGTATCTCTGCTGGGAGGACAGCAAAAAAAGACTGGCACAGTCTCCCCAGGGTCACAGCACTGAGCTTGACTGAGTGCAAGAAGCATCTGGATGATGCACTCAGTCCCATGCTCTGACCTGGCTGGCCCTGTGTGGAACCAGGAGTTGGACTCAATGATCCTTATGGGTCCCTTCCAACTCAGAATATTCTATGATTCTATGACAGTTGACACTGTGTTTCTTGAATGTACATGAAGATATTGCAAGTGAAATAGAAAAGAAATTCCTCCACATCATAATTGAAATTTCTATTTATTAGTAGTGGTGCAGTTTTTAAAGACAGAATCAAGTATTGTTTGCAAAATATATTGAATTAAACATATAAAAGTTGCTCAAAATTGGACGTTGCTAATATATTGGACAAGGGCAACTTGCAGCCATTCCCTCTTGTCCTATTGCTAGTTATCTGGGAGAGGAGGCTGACTCCCAGCTCACCACAACCTCCTTTCAAGTAGCTGTAGAGAGCAATAAGGTCTTCCCTGAGCCTCCTCTTCTCCAGGCTAAACAACTCCAGTTCTCTCAGCCACTCCTCATAAGACTTGTGTTCCAGACCCCTCACCAGCTTTGTTGCCCTTCTCTGGACATGCTCCAGGGCCTCGATGTCTTTCTTGTAGTGAGGGGCCCAATACTGAATACAGTAGTTGAAGTAAGGCCTCATCAGAGCTGAGTACAGGGGGATGATCACCTCCCTGGTCCTGCTGCCTACACTATTCATGATACAAAACAGAATGCCATGGGCCTTCTTGGCCACCTGGGCACACTACTGGCTCATGTTCAGCTGGCTGTCAACCAACACCCCCAGATCCTTTTCCTCTGTACAGCTTTCCAGCCACCCTGCCCCAAGCCTGTATCATTGCCTGGGGTTGTTATGACCAAAGTACAGGATGCAGCACTTCGCCATGTTGAACCTTGTGCCATTGGCCTCTGTCCATTTATCCAACATTTCCAGGTCCTTCTGGAGGTCCTTCCTGCCCTCTGGCTGATTGACACTTCCCCCAACTTGGTGTCATCTGCAAACTTACTGAGGGTGCACTCAATTTCCCCATCCAAATCAGCAATAAAGATATTAAAGAGGATAGGCCCCAATACTGACCCCTGGGGAACACCACTTGTGACCAGCTGCCAATTGGATTTAACTTCATTCACCACCACTCTCTGGGCCTGGCCATCCAGCCAGTTTTTAACCTAGTGAAGGGTATACCATGAGCCACCAGCTTCTCCAGGAGAATACTGTAGGAGACTGTGTCAAAGGCCTTGCTGAAGTCAAGGTAGATTATGTCAACAGCCTTTCCCTCATCCACCAGGCGGGTCACCTGGCCATGGAAAGAGATGAGGTTGGTCAGACAGGACTTGCCTTTCATGAACCCATGCTGACTGGGACTGGTCCCCAGGTTGTCATGTACTTGTTTTGTGATTGCATTCAGGATGACTTGCTCCATAATCTTCCCTGGCACTGAGGTCAGGCTAACAGGCCTGTAGTTCCCCAGATCTTCCTTACGACCCTTCTTATAGATGGGTGTCACATTAGCAAGTCTCCAGTCATCTGGTACCTCTTCAGGTGACCATGACTGCTGATAGATGTCAGACATCAACCAATTCCAACCCTCAGGAATGAAGTTCTCCATACCCAGCATGCTTGGTCTCTGCTCTCAGCTGATCAGTAAAATTCATAACCAGAATGAAAAGGATAGAGGGACACAGTCAGGCACACGATGGCTGAAACTACTGTCTGACTAAAGACACACTGGTGGTAAGTCAAAATGTGCACCAGGATCTAGTGCATGTTTCCCAAACAGCGTGGTCATGCTCTCATCATCAATATTGCTTCAATTAATGCATTTCACCATTATTAAAGAGAAAAAATATGGGTTTTTTCGAAAATAAAAATTCCCATAACTTGTTAGGTTTTTCTTTTTTATTTTAATAAGGTTTAAAGAAAAGCATTAAACTTTCAGCAAAGGGTCTCATCATCCTTCTTATTTTGGGATGCATTATTTCAGCACAGCAGAAATTTAATAGATTTCTCTGAAATTTCTCTCTATAAAAAGCCTAATTAGAAGAAATTCTTATTTAGGTCACACCTAGGGTGTCTCTGTTAATAAACAAACTATACTTACCTCTCAGGTATGCAGTGAGGAAAGATTAGATAATGATAGCAAAGGTTATTACTGCTTAATTGTATTCATGCATTGGTAACAGATTATACATCTCAGATCGCTAAAATTTCACTGAGTCTTCAAAAAATTGTCTCTCTTGATTCTTTTCCCTTCAGAAATATAGAATCTTGCTCTGTAAGCTGTTTCAGTAAATTATATTAGGCATTAGTTGCCAACCTTTGTTCTGATTGTGAAGTAATTGGGAACTGGTATGTTTGCCTCTGAAATACTATGTATAAGTGGGGTCAGTGATTTTCAAGAAAAAGGAGTCCATGGTAAAGATCAATTACAAGCAGAAGACAATGGAGGCCCATCTAAGAAGAGTACCAGGTAGTACTCTACTCAGTTTATCAAAATAAGGAGTTTTGGATTAATCAGAACAGTAAATAGTAGGGAAGGAGATGAAGCATTTAAAACATAAACCAACACTGGCAAAAGCTGGGGGAGAGGGGAGGGGGAAGAGTAACAGATAAAGGTTAGTAAGCATCAGATAGTAACGTTCCAATAATCCTTCTTTTTCAGTTTAGAGGGTGAAATAATTAAAATCTCTTCAAGTATGGGGTAGTGTGAAATGGAAGCACTAAAATTGGTCTTGGATAACTCTCTTAGGCCCCTATAGTCTGTAAACACAGTCCTTATTCTGATAATGTCTGAATGAGATGGACAAGAAGATGTATGAAAGAGGCAGCCATAAGGAGAACCCGTCAATAAATATGCTCAATTTGCAAGTGAAATGATCCCTACATACATGCACCAAGTGCCAGCCTTGCAGATGTAATTGGAGATCTGAAAGTCAAATTGTGACCTTTCTGCCTCCTTCTCCCTCACCAGGATTAAAGATATCTATTCTGAGAATTTAGCTGGGGCGGGGGGGGGAGGGGCGGGGTTTGGTAGTAGTGCACGAGGCAGAATATCATCACTTCCTTCATCTAGAGACGTGTTCACTCTGAGAAAGTCAGATTCAGTGTGTGGCAGACAAGAAGCGTGCCTGAATCACATAGAAAAGCCAGATATAATGACTCATTACATACTATTTTTACCCAGATGCCTGGGTTCTTCTTTTAATTTTACGGCCACTTTTTGTATGATTTGTGTTCAAATTCACTATAAGATAGCTCAGAATGGCACTATTGATCAAATTAGACACTTGGATGAATTTTCACCCTGTGATTCAAGACAGAGGCACCTAGCAAAGCACAGAAGATGGACAGCTGCCTGATTAACCTTGCTCTGTTATGTGAATTCACTGCTGAACAGTCCAAAATATCCTTGCTAAGGAAATGCCTACGGTGATGCCTCCATCTATTATCTATTACCTACACAGCAGCTTTAGTAGTGACAAAAGTCATCCTAGATGACTTAATACATGTTCTTCAAATGCAGACTCTGTGCTTCTATGATGAAACTACTAATCACAGAGAAATGTTAAAAAAAAACTGAAATAAAAGGAGGGCAAAATGGGTCACAAGGACTAAGTTTAAAAAAATCTTAGTTCTGCCTACAATGTGTTCTAATAATAAATTAAACTGTATGATAAAAATCTCTAGGGAAATCTGTTAAATAAACTAGGCAAAATTTGACTTTGAATGTCTTTCATAGAGCAATTTCCCAGGTTATTATGTAGGTCAACTGACACACTGAAGCTCGGCATCCACAAGAATGGCAAAATAAATCATACAGCAACTCTAGGCTCTTTTAGTCAATAATCCATTAATGTAGAAAGCTATGCTTGATTCATGACTACAGACATTTGAGGACATTATTCTTCTGTCATTGGAAGCATGGCACATATGTCACAAAAAGTTAAAGGAAAATACAGCAACTGACCCTTCTGTGAGACAGTGTCTGCAAGGAAGGTGGAAAGTTGTAGTTTTCCCTGCAGATGTTAATGGAGCTACCAAAAATTATGTCTCTAGCACTTATTCATAGGCCATAACATCCTAAAGACTGAATTCTGAGAGCTGTCAAATGGCCTAACAGTTTAGTTTGAGAGTAATTTCACTCCCAGGAAAACCCATGGACTATTTATCAGAAGTAATAAACCACAAGGTTTGAATGGGAGGTAGGAAAGCATAGACAAATTGGTAGGCATAGTCACAAGGATAATATATTAAAAAAAACAACAACAAACCAAACATGTACAAAGTAATCTCATCATAAATCATTTAAAGAAAAAAAAAACAAAACCAAAAACCCCAACCACAAAGAAATTAACCAAAATCAAAGAATCTCAAGTTTAATATTATTAAAAGATGGCATCCATTTTTGCTTTTCACTCCTTAGTGGATTGTAGGAAATTATTTTTTAACATTTAAGAGGGGTAACATAAAGCACATACTGGATGACTTTTATAGTTGCAGAGAACAGACATTGGAATTTAGGTAGCTAATCTGCTCTATATCCATTTTAGCTCACTTCCAGCTTCAGAAGAAACTGGTTCTAGATTTGGTCCAAATTTATATGTCTGTGGACACAGTCAGGAAACTGAACTTGAGCAAGCTGGGGGTTTTATGAGAGTCTTCAATTTGCTTACATACCTTCCAATTCATTCTACAGGAAGAATGATAAAAAAAAGGTCTGGAAAAGTATTTGAGGGGTCATCTGGTATACACTCATGCACCAAAATCCACTCTTATCTAAACTTCTTCCAATTACAGCATTCACCAGTAAAATACATTATTTAGATATGTCAGCTTCCTTGCAAAATGAAAGAATAATATTTTTTCCTATAGAGTTAGGGTTTGCAACTGAATCCTTAACATTTTGCTCATGCTAGACTAATTTATTTTTCTAGTGTAATCCTCCTAAGGTCCTTGACTTCATCTAAACTTTAAAATATAAAATAAACACATATACTGAATTTAAAACTTCTTAGTGAAATATTTTTAGACCTTATTTTTTCCTCATTTCGCAACCAAGGGCATTAACGTGATGTACTTTTAGACAGACTATAAAAGCTCTAAACAATAGTAAACTTGAAGAAGACCTAGCAGAAGCCAAAGGATGTAGCATTACTGGCACTACTGACCATGAGAGACTGAGTAAAATAGAAAACAGTGCGTCAAGGCTTTATACATTAATCCTTTCATCACTATCTTCACTTTCCCACTAAAGGAGAGACACATATTTCTGGAATAATTCTCAATATGACCTTGCAGATAAGACAAAAAAAAACCCTCTCCAAGCACCAAAGAAATGAGTATTTATTTATTCATTCATTGGCTTTGCAACTAAATGGTGTTTTAAACCTGAAGTAGGCACCGATCCACATAAAACAGCTTGAGGATATCTTCTTCAAAACCCTACAAATAAAATGAAGAAGGAAAGGAGGAAAGAAAGGAGGAAAGAAAGAGGGAAAGACAGAGGGAAAGAAGTAAAAAAAGGAAAGAAAAACAAAGAAAGGAAGAAAGGAAGAGAGAGAAAGGAAACACTTTTAAAATAAATTTCTTATTTTCAGTCCATATATCCCTTGCCTGCATTGCTGCTTGGATCATCAATGACAATATCTACTTTCAAACAAAATGGCTGTTGCTGAGCCATACGACTCCCCACTGTAAGAGTGCCCTATTTTCTGACTACAAAACCTGCTTCTATTCACTTATCCTAGGGCAGCCAAAAATCTACCTCTAAATAGTCCTAGTTCCTGCTGAGTTTGCCCTACTTTATGATAACAGGGTATGTTGTTATCAATCTAATCTACCATGATTCAAAGGAGTCATGTTATTACACATCTTGCATTTCTTTTCATAGTACTAGTAGAATCTCTGGAGACTGAGATTCTCTCAACTGTTCCAGAACTCTTATGATATCAAAGGTTTTTCTCCAGTAGCCTCTCATGATCCATTGTGATTAAAAGGGATCCTGATGGGTTTTTCTTCTGCATTTCCAAACCCCTGCAAACAAGTAAACTTCCTAGGTAGATTTAAATAACCAGTGGCTTCAAAATTGGTGAATACTATGTTTGTGTTCTAAAAATGAAAAAAAACCCACTGGGTTACATTGTCAAGCCTGCACTCTGGCAATCATTCTGCCTATCAATGGGAAAATGGTAATACAACTTCTGTCCCTACATTGTTATGAACATTTTGTTTGGTAAGAAACTTCAAATTGACTGGTGACACAGCATTCAACTTACTCTACGGGCAGATTGATAATCGTAGTTGTCTGTATCTGAACAAGTAATAACTGTTTGAATCAATACAGGCTGGGGGATGACCTGCTGGAGAAGAGCTCTGTGGAGAAGGACCTGGGGTCCTGGTAGATGACAGGTTGGCCATGAGCCAGCAGTGTGCCCTGGTGGCTAAGAGAGCCAATGGGATCCTGGGGTGCATCCGGAGGAGTGTGGCCAGCAGGTCAAAGGAGGTTATCCTCCCCCTCTACTCTGCCCTGGTCAGGCCCCACTTGGAGTATTGTGTCCAGTTCTGGGCTCCCTGGTATAAAAAGGACAGGGATCTCCTGGAAAGAGTCCAAAGAAGGGCTACGAAGATGATTAAGGGCCTGGAGCATCTCCCCTATGAGGAAAGGCTGAGTGAGCTGGGACCGTTCAGCCTTGAGAAGAGAAGACTAAGGGGGGACCTAATTAATGTTTATAAATATCTTAAGCAGGGGATGCAGGGGGAATCAGCCCCTTTTCAGTGGTCTGTGGAGACAGGACAAGGGGCAATGGCTGCAAGTTGGAGCATAGGAAGTTCCGCACCAACATGTGGAAGAACTTTTACCCAGTGAGGGTGACAGAGCCCTGGGACAGGCTGCCCATGGAGGTGGTGGAGTCTCCTTCTCTGGAGATATTCAAGACCCATCTGGACGCCTATCTGTGCAATATGAGCTAGGGACCCTGCTTTGGCAGGGGGTTGGACCCGATGATCTCTCGAGGTCCCTTCCAACCCCTATGATTCTATGAAATCAAGACTTATTTGTAGTCAATGGAGATCTAACCAGGGCGATGAATGGAATTTAGGGTGAGATTAATCTTAAATGATTTTTATTATTTGGGACAAGAGTCATCTTAAAATATTCTTGTTAGGGTGAGATTAATCTTAAAAGATTCTTATTATTCTTATAATCTACCAGTTATGTAAATTCTCTTCATACATGCTGAGATAACCTCAAGAAGAGGTCAGATGAATGGTAGACCTTACATGCATTTACCTTGATAGAATCTTAGAAGCAGATACCCACATCACAGACAGCTAAAGATTTTGTTTTTTTCAGGCAAATTTCATCTGGGTGTTTGAAAGTGCCCTTATGCAACACTAATTGAAGCTTATGGAGAAAGGCATCTCCACAAGGAAATACGTCTTCAGATCACAGCCCTCCAAAAGCACTGTTTTCTCTTTGTGGCTATACCAGGAGCCTAGATGAGTGGTGCAGGTTGGAGACCTACCTGTCAAAGAGCTAAAAATGGGTGAGATGAGATCTGCACTTATGTTCTATGACTTTTGTGGACAGAGACACCAAATCAGGTAAAAATGATACTTCAAAAAAATGATTGTGCATAGTGGATCAGCCATGGTGTTGTTCCACTACAGAAAATGCTCTGAGATAGTTCCTTAATAAATAAGCTGTTCCATATGGGTTTTTTTTTTTATACTGTTCCTCTTTCCTTATTTGAAAGTCTGGTGGTCACTATATTTCCAATGATAATTGAACTGAACAGCTTCTAGTGGCAAGACTGTGATTTGATGTCTGCCTGCTTAACAAAATGACAGGGGCATGGTCAGCTAGAAAATCTGGAAATAGACTCACTTGGCTCATCTTGTCACAGAAAAAAGATCACATGCTCTTCTCCCCTTGCCCAGCAGGTATGCAACTATCTCTTCAGGCTTCATAATATTGCTGCCTACTCTGGAAGTCTTGTGTCTCCACCAGTTTGCTCTGAATTTAAAACATGAAGCAACCATGAAAAACCATAACAATCTCAGTCCCACCAAAGGCAAAAGAATTGATATACACTAAGACAGCATGTCCAAGAGCTGTGGTTTCACAGGTCAAGCACTACAAAGACTATGTAATGTCATCCTATTGTTTTATACGAAGGAATACAGGCTTTGTTTCAGCCTTTGTCTGGTTTAGCTCTCAAATGCATATTCTGATATCGCTACTTTTGTTATCTGGATAACAATAAGTGTAGGTATTGTCTTACTTCTGGTTGGTATGCTACACTTCTATCTAAATATTCTTTAAAATTTCCACAAGAAACTTCCAGAGGTTCTGTTTATGGAAACTGAGGATGTCAAGAAAGAAGGAAGACATAAGGGCTCTGCTTAGCACCATTTTGATAGGTGCTGGATGTGGTTTCTTGATTCTCTAGACCAAGCTTCAATTAGAGCAGCCAACAGACCTCACACCCACTGAGACCAGTCAGAGAGCACAACAGCGTGCTGTGGCAGCTTCTCCCTTCCATGGCCTGACAGCAGAGCGACAAGAGTGCTCGCTAGCCTGGCACAACAGCTACTGGGGCGTTTGGCACGTGACTCTGGTGAGCAGACTGTGTGGGAGCATCTGTCCCTGAAAGCAGAAGAGAAGAAACGAGAATGAGGATAATGCAGAAGCATTCTTGGACAGACCAGAGAATCCTACTGATGCAAGCACGGGCATGAACAAAGGGTCATTCGGCTTCATCCCCTGTAATCCAATCAGCTAATATCCCTTTTTAATTAGCTACAATCAAGTTAGCATAATGAGTGCCTTCTCTGTTTACAAGCTTCATCTGTCCCCTTCCATTCTTGCATTCAAATCTGCAGTGCAGCTACAGCTCATTTTTGAAATTATTTGCAGAGCAGCTTGACTGAGGGTTGTCCCAACCTTCCCACTAACCTCAGGGATGATGAAACACACCATTCGGTATCTATTAGGCACTGAGAGAGAATATACTGATACCCTCATTCCTAGTCAATGTTCTGCCCTCCAGACATCATCCCCTGGCTGCTGGAGGAATATTCATGTATTATCAACGATCTGATCTAATGCATGAGGGATAAGAAGGAAGGAGCATTCAAGGAGCAGGCAAGAAGACTAGCTGTCCTTGAAACCTCTGATGTCACCCATGTTTGTTTGTACAGGAAAGGCACTAAACCATGCATTACAGTGACTTAAAGGGTATTTGTAGCTATAGTCCAGGACAAACTCTGTTTTATAAGAATTTGCTATGGATCTTCACATTAATACTATAAAATAATTCTTTCTTTTCACAGCTCATGATTCTTTGTCAGATTATTGCCCAGATTACTTTTTTTATTGCTCAGTGGCTTTTAATTGGTGTGTGTTGTAGGAGAGGAAATATCAATGCAAGAATTTACTTAGAAATGCAAAATAACTAGGTTATTATCCTATTTTACAGTAAGACTGCTTTTAATAGCCACTCATTTCTGCCGTTCAAGCAGCCCCTGTGAAAAGGGATTTTGTCCTTCAGCGAGAATAAAAGACATCTTGATACTAAAAATAAAAGAAATGGGAATCACTTGCTGGAGCTGGAATCCTCCCCTGCAAGAAGGCACTGACAGCACTGAGTCTGGCAGAAGAGCAACACGATGGAACAAAGGCAACAACAGCCATGAGACATCTCCCCTGAACAGCAGGTGGAAAATATTCATAAGGGTCTATATTTCTTAGAAATCATCCAGTGATGCTGTATCTACTGTCAGGCTCACTTAAAACGAGGCAAGCCATTCCATCAACTTCACCAAGCTTAGCTGAAGATCTTCTAATAACCACCTGTAAGGCAGCACAGTCCAGCTATGTCAGTGCAAACGGGGCCAAAAAAAGGTTCCGTAGATTAAAAACTGAAGTGACGTCAAGCAACAAACTGCCAGAGTTTGTCCTTTCCCTGATTTCTCTTTTATTTCTTCCCCCCTACCCACCCTTTTCCCTGAGCTAGTATGCATCTGCTGCTGAGATAAATCAGAACAAGTCATGGCTTCAGCTGAGCAGTACTGGTATGCAGCATCTCAAGATCTGGCACATACAAAATGGAATGCTTCTGTTGTAAAAAATATTTACCAGAAGACAGACTGCTGCACCTGCACAAAGAAAATTGCTAAAATGGGACATGCCTCCCTGTAAAGTATCAGCTTTTAAAAACCCAGCTAAGAAAGATGTCTTATGTTCACATACCAGCCCAGCCACCAAGTGCGCAGCAGCTAATTAAAATGCACAGCTCTAGCTAGGAAGCGTGTTCTGACTTCTGGCTATAACTGGCAGGCTCCAGCCTGCTTAAGTAAAGGATAATGGGAAAACGTAATGTCAGACAGCTCACTCTCTTCAGCTTTGTTCCTTCTCTTGCACTCACCAGGAGCCAACCTGCAAAGAAGGGTTGAAAGGCTGTAGCTACCCAGTCTTTCTCTTCACGTCTAGCACACAGCCCTCCTGTTCCTCAGCATGCATCCAAACAAGCACGCCTAGGTCGGGTAAGTGCAAATCAGTTTATATTAGGTGAGGTGTTAGACACTTTATCAACACAATATAATGATGACAAATCCGTTGGTGTTCTCAGAAGAGAGTGGAAAATATTGAGAGTCACCTGCCTCAGGGTCAGGTAGTCACCTGTGTTGGCTCACATTTCAGCATAAATCAGTTACAGAATCACAAAATGGTTTGATGGAAGGGACGTCAGAGATCATCTAGTTCCATCCCCTTGCCATGGCATTGTCACCCTCCACTAGACAAGGTTGCCCAAAACCCCATCCAACCTGGCCTTGAACAATGCCAGGGAGGAAGCAGCCACAGCTTCTCTGGGCAGCCTGTGCCAGGGCCTCACCTCCCTCACTGTAAAGAATTTCTTCCTAATGTCCAATCTAAATCTACACTCTTTCAGTTGAAATCCATTACCCCTTGTCTTGTCCCTGCACTCCCTGATGAAAAGTCCCTCTCCACCTTTCCTGTGGGCCCTGTAGGATCTTGGACGCATTGCTCAGAAAACTGCCTCTATCAAGATGATGACATAATGTTTTAGGTGAATATACCTCTGCCAGGCATCTCTGGAAGCTAGTATGACTGTACATGCAACACACCCAGCTGCTGTGTTTAAACACAGCATTTGAGACAAAGGTGATGCCCAGCAAGCTCTCACTGGTGACAGGCAAAGTGCATCACCAGCCTCAGACATATCCTGTGCAAGGACACATCAGTTATAACAAGTCTGTCTGTCTTTACTTTCTCTGTAGGCTTCTTCTCTGGGACAAACCGGAGAACAAACTGGTCAGAAACAACCTGAAGGAACAAAGTGTCTCTCTTTGAAACATTCCTCACTTCCCCTATGGCTGTACTGCACAGGCAGGAATGCACATTACTGCTGGTCCCCTCCTCTCTATTTTTTTGAAGTAAACATTCGCTGCTGTTTTTACATAGCATCTCCTGTGTGATGAGAAGAGTACTCAGCTGCCACGGTACAGGGCTTAATGAAAGGACCTCCACAGCATAATTAGAGAGCAATGACAATATATCTCTTCCTGTCTTTCAAGACAAATTGTAAAACACAGGTAAGCTGTAACTCATCCAGTGATACCTACAAATATCTCATTGTTAATTCTGAACTGTGTGATGCCATGATGGTCCTTGATATATATGAGTTGTTTCTTCCTTTTCTCACAGTAACAGCAACCTACAGACCATGGGCCTGATTCTTGCCTGCTCAAGACTGGTATCTCCACTTGATTACAACCACCGTCTGTGTTTCATGGTGCTTTGTTTTGGTTTGGTTTGGTTTTCGGGGGGGCTTTTTTGCATTTTTTTTCCCCATGCCTATTACAGAGATACCAGCTGAGATAAAATCCTGCCAAAGTAACTCCAGAAGCATGTAGCAGCCCGAACATAAATATATCAAGACTCAGAAGGGTCACACTGAATTAAGAAAGCTAGAAATGAGCTCAGAATAAAGGAATAATCTGCATCCACAGAAGACTTCATGTTAGTGAGGTCTGTATGCCTGGGTTCATCTCTAAGGAACGCTAAAGTTCCCTAATTCGTTTCTTGGAAATTCCTCCCTATGCTGGTATGCTGTTAACATACTGCAGGGACACAGATTTCCATGATGCAAGTTGCTTATTTTTCCTTAGTCCTTCACTTTGTTTGTTTAACTTTGTCTATATGCTTCCCATGGCAATCTCAACTTTGATGACAGAATTATTAACATTGGTGAGGACTGGTGGGGAATCTGAAGCAGAGTAAACACAAATGTACTGGTCTAGCACAGTGTTATTGCACGTGTCATGGTAAAGCTTTATGAAAAGAAGAAGAAATGTTCCACTTCTTATAAAGCTGGTCTCATGGGATACAAGCTATTCCATCGAGAAGCTCTAAGGGGATATTGTAAATGAGCTTTTTAGCCCTAATGAATTCATTTTTTTACCACTCATGTCCAGATATGTATGCAACACAATAGGAAGTTTCAGGGTCATACCAACAGACAAGAAAACACCAAAAATGGAACAACCATTAAACCTTCCATTCATTTTTATTCTACATTCGTTCTTCATGGGTATTATGAGAGTCTTTACATAATCACAGTCCCACTGGGACCCTACCTCATTCATTATATATAAGACATGATGCTGACCAGCTAGCTTCTCAAAGCACCACTATAATGCCAGTGGTCTACATTATTTTTCTCACAACTCATTCAAACACTGCATAGTTTGAGTTAATTATTCACTTTTTACTGAGTGCACCATGATTGTCATGCTGTCCTTTAAAAGGGACTTAACTTCATAAGACTTCAACAATATTAATATCCCCATTTTAAGTATGAGGAACTGGGGTTAGACACACTGTTAACTTTGAGAGGCTGGAATTTATGCCTATGGATTGCTCTTTCTGAATATTTGACATTTTTGTAGCACTTTTGTACACGATTTGTTGCACAGACATTCATGGACAGAGTGTTTGTAACAAAGGAAAATAGCTTATTGGGATCTTGGCAACAGATAGTGTTTGTGTGTGGAATCAGATCTTGCAAATGGGGCACTTGGTTGCTGTCCACTGATGATGGGAGTCTCTTGTGCCTTGCACCAACATCTTCAGCTGGATTGGATAAGCTGTTTTGCTCAGTTCCTATGTTCCAGATGACCTGTGGTCTTATATGACCACTCCAGTAAATGTAATTTATCACTACTGATATATGCATAACTATATATAGAACACCTCTTAAGTAGCTACATTAAAAAGAATGTCCCATATAATCAATTCTGCATCTGCAATGATAAATTCTGTTTACTACTGCAAGTACCTTATCAAAGCACAATTTGATCACTTCTGGGAATCTCTTCCCTGGTCATAGCAATGAGGATGAATAGCAACACATCAGTCAATACTTAATTGGGAAGGCTCAGTTAACACCTAGTTTCAAGTCAGTCCATTGTCTTAAACCACATCCACAAAGACCTAGCCAACAAGATCCTGGACTACTTGAGAAATGCTTTAAGTACAATGGGTGTGCACTGCCTGGCCACACTGCAATTATAACCAAAGACCAACTTGAATATCATACATTTAACTCACGAGTAACTTCAGCTCCATTAATCTTATCACCAGTTCCCCCAGACTTCAGCTGAAGATGCCAGTTCTTGACCTTTCTTCAGAGGAATCCCAAGCTTATGTGTTGCCCACCCCATGGAAGAAGACCACTTCCTGTGTTTTCGGACAGATGCTCCCACACAGTCTGCTCACCAGAGTCACATGCCAAACGCCCCAGTAGCTGTTGTGCCAGGCTAGCGAGCACTCTTGTCGCTCTGCTGTCAGGCCATGGAAGGGAGAAGCTGCCACAGCACGCTGTTGTGCTCTCTCACTGGTCTCAGTGGGTGTGAGGTCTTTCAGCTGCTCTTGTCCCTGCCTTGTTATACAGTTAGGATTCACAGCCATAATATCCAGACCTTCAAGGGGTGAGACAGAGCTCTTTTCCCTTCCTCTACAATGTCATGTTACCAAAATGAGAGTCCCTGAGAACACTACAAGTCTTTCTGCTTTTGAGTGCTTGCAAACAAATCCTAGTATTAAGGATCAGGAACCAAGGGAATAAATATAGACCTCTGATCTGGCTACTGAAATAGCATGGGCTGAATGCAAGTCAATGTAATGCAGTAGAAGAAGCAGAGGATGGAGTAAGTTTAACAGTCAGAACTGTGGGAGAATTCATCTCCAGCCTCCAGTAGGCCCACAGAAAATAAGATCTTAGATCTTTGACAGATTCAGGCAATATTTGACAGAAATGAAACACCCAAACAGGAGGTAAAACCACAGCTGAAACCTTCCTTTCAAGGCAGAAGGACTGCTTTCTCTGATCTACTTCTTAGGAAACTTCTCAGGGTGACATATTAAAAAATACCACCTCTTTCTTTGGGCTTAATCTTTGCATTTGCAGCTGACAAGGGCAAAGCTTCTGAAGTCACTCAGGAGAAAAGAGTATTTAGCACGTGAATAGCTACTTACCTTTGCGTATGGATGTATTGAAAGCCGGGATCATTACAAAGTGTTTGTCTAAGCATACAGAAATATGGGCTCATCCATAGCCTTCCTTGCATGACTTTGAGAAATCCTATAGGCCCAGAGCTTCAAAGTTATTTAAGAATCTGCTTACAGTTTATATGACAACTTTCCTCTGGATCTCATTTCCCCTATATACCTTTGAAGATCAAGGCTTTACCCACTATGTTTTAGTTTCCCATCTGTAAAATAAAGGCTTGAACTTGTGGCAAGATAAGGAAGACAAATGAACTATGTCTGGTAACACACTTCACAACTCAACAGGCATCCCAGAGGCTGGGGAAGTTCTGCACATTATTTTTACCAGTACTGCAAGCATTTTAATTTACCTGTATGTATACTGCCCAAGACAGCTGGGTAAATTTAAATCAAAATAAAACAAATGTAACATGACAAGGTTAAATGAACTTCCATGAATTCACTGCCAAGTAAGGAGGTAGAATAATTCATGGAAAGCAACTTGCCATCCTCCACAGTCTATTTTCCTCTCCACCTTCAGCAGGGATTATAGGAAAAGCTTTAGCCCAGCTGCCTGTTGTGAAAAGACTTTAGTGTTGGTGGATGCTGTGCAGGCACATGGAGCCCAGCAAAAATGGAGAAGACATAAGTATGTGTCACTGCATACTGTCTCATGCATTAAGATGGACGTTACTTGGCTGACTGGGGTTTATAAGAATCTATTAGGACATTTATAGTTTTCATTAACCAAATGTACACACAGTCCCATGCTCTTTTCATCATTCAGTCTGCCGTGGGAGAAAAGATAGCGGTCTGTTCTGCAGAGACTGTCAAAGGAAGAAAAGGACTTTTAGTCCCCAAGTGAAGACAGACCATGGCTGAGAAGTGTAGCCCTACAGAGACAGTCTCTGAGAGGAAGGGATGCTGTGATGAAGTAGGAACCTCATGAACTCAGACTTGATGTCCATAGGGTACAAGAGAGGGAGTGGAGTGAAAGGTAAGTAGCATTCTTAGCAAAGGGTTACATGCACACCATATCAAATTAAAATAAAAATTAATTTTTGACTACTGTGGTTAATGTGGGATTTACTACATGACCTCTTCTTTCTCCATGTTAAGTCCTTTTTCCTACAGGTCTGGGTTGTCCTCAGTTATTCATGACAGGAGCTGTTGTATGTTGTAGGAATTTACTGTTCTCATGGTATGTGGTCCTTCTCTCCAGCATGGAGTCAGGTATTACTTTAATTAACAGCAGTGGTAGCTGTGACTATCAAAAGAAGGCCAGCTAAGAGCACCATTTAACATAAACATAAATTTCAGGAAATGGGACCACAAGTACATAGTACTTTATTGACCAATGCTGCTAAGCAGACAGCTCCCCTGACCCAAAGAGATTAATTTAATGCATGTATGACACTCCCCTTTCAAAGCATCACTCATAGGAGCACAGTGTTCATCTCTATTCTTTTGACTTTGTGCCAGAGTGAGGGAGAGGACAGCCAAGTTGCCTTGCTTTAAGAAAAATAGACCTTCAAACACACCATCATCAGATTTCTGCACTAACGTATTTTGTAGCAGGGCTGGTAAACCCTAAACCCGTAGGCCAATTTGTGTTTTAATTCATGCAGCAAATGGCCTTGTGACAAACTCAGTATTAACTCATTTATCATCTTCTCTTTTTTCTGCTCAGCTCACCAGCTACAGCTTTATTTGCAGCCTAAATGCTGAACTACAGAAAGCTTGAGAGGCAGAATTTGAAATGAAAAATGAATGCACCTTAAAAACTTAGCACCTTGAGTGGTGATCTTGTCAAGCTTTACAAACTAAGCAGAACTGGGTTAGGCCTGCACTGAAAGGAGAGCTATCAAGAGGGAGAGGCAGGAGAAATCGGAAGGTGACATTCAGCTTTACTTTCACCAGGAGAGCAGAGACAGTTCCCTGGTGTAGCCCTGAGCAGATCCTGAAGCAAAGCCATAGGCTAGAGCATGTTAATCCCGGTTAATTTTGGTTCTCAAGGCATTAGAGAAAGGTTTTGCATTGATGTTTCTCATGATTGCACTTTTTTAACACCAGCATCCTCCTTTCGCAGTATTTGCAAGTCTTTTCAGTTCTTGCAAGTATTTGCAGTTTCTGACTGGTGAGGCAGCAGTACCCATGTCTATAGCAAACTCCAGTGTTGTCCATCTGAAGCATCTCGTGCACTTGTGTGTCTGTTTTCTACTAAAATAAAGGAATAATGCAGCGGCTACAAAGCAGAGACCATGAAATTGTTTGGCTTAAAAAGAAAATGAACTAGAGGCAAGGAACAATAAAAAAAAAGAAAGAAAAATAACTAGAAGAATGCTGTGATGATTACAAACATATGCAAGACTGAAAAGAAAGAAATATTATTGCTAGACAATTATCATTTTTATTTTATTTTTAACCATATTTAGAATTTTTACAGTGAAATCAGCCTCTTTGTTGTCATTAGCACATCCCCACATCTTACCCTGCTTTCATGTGAAACTGAAGCCTGCAATATCTGTCTGCACAACACTCCTCCACCCTTTTCCTCCAGTGCATTTCAACCCTCTTCCAATTTCCAACAGATTTAAAGATAGGAGGGAGCATACTAAAGACAGAAATTCCCACGAGTTTCCTAAGACCCAGTGTCCAGTAGGAAGATGGAGAGCTCAATGAATTAGTGCCTACAGTGACAAAAATCTGTAGTGGGAATCTATCCTCCAAAATCATGTTTCCACGAGTACATACCCACCAGCTGGCCATGCAGCACATGATACAAGCCAACCAGCCAGTGCACATCATGTCCTTACGCAGGGCATGCCAGGCACATCTGCTGCCACGGGCAGCACAATGAGAAACAAGGCAAGATGTGTGCCTAGGGTGGAAGTCCTTGTATATGTGGGCAGGACCAGGATCAGAGAGAGGGTTCATATAAAAAAAAAATCCCATTCTCTCTGGAAATTTGGGGGATTGGTTCAATTGCATTTATTTGTCTAAATAATTATTTAATATTTGTCACTAGCACAAAACCCCCATGCCTTTTTAAAGATCAACATGCAGAAATGCTCAGGTCTGACAGTTCTGTAGCCATCACACTGATTGCAGGTGCCAAAAGACACAGGTGAAAGCTCGTATTATTAACTGAACAGCAAGCTGCTGTCAGACACATCAGGAACAAGCTCCAGACCTTGAAAACATTAGGTAACTGTTCAGTTCCCCTCCACTCATCAGTTCAGTCTCAGGCGATACTCGTAATTTTCTGTAGAGCTTTGTTAATATTGGGAAGTAAAAATTCACTCTGGAGGGAGCTTTATCTCATTGTGGGCATGGACCTTCATGCTTATCAGTGCTACTGCATGAAAGCAGGCTCTCCAACCCTTTCCTGGTATCCTTTGTGAGTAACTTCCATGGCTGCTCAGTAGAGAAAACCCAAAACCTCGCAAACTTCTGAAAGACTAAACCCTCTGAAATCTCCAGCTTTCACCTGAAGGTATATGCTTTCCCAAAGTGTGGTTTCTACTTCCACAAAAGTCAAGAGGTGTTTAAATCAACTGCTGTAGCTTACACCAAGCCAGTATCCTTGGCATGCACACATTAATAAACCACGTTAACAACAAAATGCCTCATAAAATTAAAGAGGATGAATGGTCTTCGTAATAGATGTGACTTCAATTCTTACCAGCTTCCTCAATAATCAAGTTATGTCACTGAGGCAACTTTTCAGCATTTGCCAGTAACAGGAACAGCAAGGTCCTCGGAGAGTTGATCTGGCATAATAGCTGACAAGAAACACATCGGGCAATTGGTCATGATAAAAACTGCCGTGAGGTAAGTTGTTTTCTTAGAGATCGTGGGGACAGTCCTTAGAATAACACAGAACTTGAGAAAAAAAAAAAAAGCACTGAAATAAATGTTTGAATTCCTGCCTCTCCCAACTTCAAAAATTATAGTGGGGCAGCAGAAAGAATAGTGTGGCCAGTAGGTCTAGGGAGGTGATTGTGCCCCTGTAAGCGGCATTGGTGAGGCCGCACCATGAGTGCTGTGTCCAGTTCTGGGTTCCTCACCATAAGAAGGATGTCAAGATCCTTGAGTGTGTTCAGAGAAGGGCAACCAGGTTGGTGAAGGGACTGGAGGGCAAATCATATGAGGAGCAGATGAGGGAGCTGGGGATGTTTAGCTTGGAGAGGAGGAGGCTGAGGGGAGACCTTATCATCGCCTACAACTACCTGAAGGGAGGTTGTAGAGAGGTGGGCAATGGTCTCTTCAGCCAGGTGACAGGAGAGAGGACAAGGGGAAATGGCACAAAGCTGTGCCAGGGCAGGGTCAGATTAGATGTTAGGAAAAACTTTTTCACTGAAGGAGTTGTCAGGGCCTGGAACAGGCTGCCCAGGGAGGGGGTTGAGTCACCATCCCTGGATGTGTTTAAAAAGGGGTAGATGAGGTACTTAGGGATATGGTTTAGCATAGGACAGGAATGGTTGTACTCGATGATCTTAAAGGTCTTTTCCAACCTTGTGATTCTGTGAATCCCTCAGTGCACCTGACCCCAGAGCAGACATCTGTGACATTTTGTAAACACTAGGCCAATGGATTAAAAGTGAACCCAAGCAAAAAAGAAAATAACTTTTTGCAGGTGCAGTAAGTTAAATGGGACAGATGGAGGTCTGAGGGGTGATGTGTGAAGCAGCAAAAGTGGGTGTCTGGGTGAGCAAAGTAGGTGGGAGGCTAAGGTAGAGGAACAGGACATCACTCTTTCATCAGCATCGAGGCAAGCTCAGCTGTGTTTCCCCACAGCTATGTTTTCTCCACAGCAGCAAATACATCCATTCTATTTCACAGCTGCTCCTGCAATGTATGATGGGACAATCCAAGACAGTCCTATGACCTTCTCTAGAACACAGTGTTTTTGACAAAGTACCATATATATTATGTTGATGAAATCACCACCCTATCTAAGAGATCCTGGAACCATCATGGGAAGTATAGAAAGGTATCTGATGGCATAACAAGTTCAGATAGAGAGAGAGAAGTTGTCGCTTTGTAACCTCTTAAATACAGCTTTTACAGAGTGTAAGGTTTTCCTGGATGAGTACATAACATTTTTCAGTTTTTACCTTTCAGATGTTGGGAAGAAAATAATAAAATAAAAAAATGGTTTAATTATTTTGACTTGATAAAGCATGGCTTTCAACTAATGCAAGCTCTCCTCAGTGCCTTTTGTCCCTATCTTTTTACTTAGCAGATAACTAAAATTCTAAGGATTGAACCAAGCCCTCTTGCCTATGGGTTTGCATCTTAATAGTGTACTTCTAGAAGAACTCTGCATTGTATAATGAGAACCATTCTCCATTGTCAACTTGGACCCAAGACCCAAAGTGAGTTGCCAAGGGACAAAGGTTGTAGTCTAAGGGCAAAAGAGGTCATAAAATGTGTGACCACAGCATTGGCTACAAAAGTATTGTCTGTCTGGTGTGGTCTCTTCCTTTCCAATGATTTGTTATCTGTTTTCTCCTGTCCTGTACCTGATACATGGCTCTCCCTGAAATGCCTGCTGCATAAAAAGGTAAGAGGTACAGCATACATTTTGAAGATGAAATTTCCAAAGCCATCTCAAAGATTCAGATGCATGTCCATTGAGTGCAGCGAATATCCAAAATCCTGATTCCACTTTGAAGATCCCAGACAATTTTTTTCCCCCTCAGGACTGCGGTTTCCCACTGTTACAAATTTGCAATTTTCTTCTGCAACTTTTCTGAAGAAAAAATAAAATAAGGTTTTCTCATAACTCTGGTTATCTGCTTAATACATGAGATATACTGAGATACTAGTTTTGGACAGGGACAAATGGGTTTGGTTTTACCTTTAGAAATATCTTTAAAATAATTATGTGGAGTGATAAATTTCTCTTATGAGATATGGCTTGAGGTATAGAGAAAGGAAGGGGAAATTTGTGAAACATTCAATCCAGGTAATACACCAATTCACGAGCATTAAAATAAGTTTCTTGAAAATTATATGGAAAAGCTCTGTTTGGTGTCACACCTTTGTTTCAATATTGTTTGCATGTACATGTGTATCTTGGCAGAGGTACTTTCCCAATTATGACTCTTGGGTGTACATTGAGAAACAGCAACAAGCAAAGGAAAACTAAATATTTGCTGTGAGCAGCTTTGTTCATAACTCCATTCGTCACTGTTAATATAAGAAAGCAGAAGAAACCAAAACCCCAGAAATTCAGAAGGACATGAAGAATCTTGGTCAAAGCAATCACTGGACCTGGTACAGAAATAAAGTCACTGGGAAAGGGTGATCTGGGCCAAGTGTGCATTTAAATCAGGCCTTTGCTGCTGCTGGTGAATAGAGGCCGTGAGTGAAAGCTGTTTCTACCAAAAGGACAAATATATACCAAGCAACAGTATGTCTTGCAAATATCAGGCATTTCATACGTCTCAGAGCAAGACTGAAAAGCATTTTGCAAAACACAGGTGAAGCCTCATCATATTCAGAAAGGTGAACCATGCAGTTCATAAAGGAAAAAAGCACTGGGACAGGCTGCCCAGGGAGAGGTTGTGGAGTCTCCTTCTCTGGAGATATTCAAGACCCGCCTGGATGCCTATCTGTGCAACCTGTCCTAAGGAACCTGCTTTGGCAGGGGGGCTGGACCTGATGATCTCTTGAGGTCCCTTCCAATCCCTACAATTCTGTGATTCTGCAAAAAAGCTGTTAAGAGACGAAGTTTCTTGACAGTGGTCATGTATTACCATCAGTCAGTAGTTCTCTCCTCTATAGTGACTTATTTCCTGAACCCTTTCAATGCAGAAACTATGTGCAGATTCATCGTCTTGCCCTTCCCCATTTTCTTTCTCATTAAGCTCTTCAGTACAAAATTTGATTTTCAGGCACACATGGCAGGCTCTTAATTCACTGCACATCCATCACAATCCCAAGTCTGCCTTCACAGACCAATGGCGGGTCCCCAACATCTCCAGAAGAGGTCAAGCAGATTTCACTACTCAACTGCTCCCAGAAGAAAATGTTAATCTAACAAGAGTTAATGAATTTAATCTTTTAATCAATATATAGGGAATCATAGAATCTTTAAGGTTGGAAAAGACCTCTAAGATCATCAAGTCCAACTGTCAGTCCAATACCACCACATCAACTAAACCATGTCCTGGAGTGAACATCTACACTTTTTTAACACCTCCAGTGATGGTGACTCCACCACCTCTCTGGGCAGCCTGTTCCAATGCCTGACCACTCTTTCAGTGAAGAATTTTTTCCTAATATCCAATCTAAATATAAATATAAAATACAATTTAGCTAACCTTCATAGGAAGGATTTATAGTTGCACTAGGTAGTAAATAGGAATATTAAATAACCGGGACCTTCCTTGAAACAGAGCTTAGACTCCTGTCCCTCAAAGGACAAAATATGTAGTTGTCTGTCTCCTGACTTACTGGAACTGCTGTGCTGTTGAGTCATTAATAAATCAGGATAAATTTATCTATATTTCTGTCAGGTTCATTTTAAAACTAATGGATAAGTATTTTGACAATATATTACAACCTATACCGTCATACTATTCACAGGTATTGTTTACCAAAGCGTCACAGATGACTGTTTAGAGGTGACAGTGGAGGAAACACACACTTTGCTTCTACCAACCACTTCATGAGGGCTGGAACTGATATATTCATGCTAGGGGCAGCCAAAAGCTCAGTCATGACCAGTCATCACACAACTCGTTGAGATGCACTAATTTACTTCCCACCTTTCCGGTGACGATGCCTCAAACCATGCTTGAGATCATATGGAAATTTTTGTGGCAGAAAAACGAATGGGCTGTGGAACTTCCCTGGCTGGATCGTCCTTCGTCTGTAATCGTCTCAAAGGAAACCTGGACAGATGCAACACTGGCAAATCCAATGAATATAAATCATTACAGAGAGGTCACCAACAGCTCCATTTTTCATACCTCTACTGTAGTGTTGTTACCTCTCCCTTTTAAATCTTCAGTTTAGCACACAAAGGCTTCCTTGACAGTCCAAATTCAAACTTGGAGCAATGTAACAGACACCAGAATATGAGCCTCTAAGTATATTTGTCCAAACTAATTCATCCTCTTTCTTCTGTGTCCTTGATATTGAGATAGGGTGGAAGAAAATGTATCATTTGATGACACATTACTTTTCTCCATCTCAATCCATCTTCCCCAATGCTTATTCAATAGTTACATGACTTGAATTCATCACATCAAGCGCGCACTGAAATTGAATTAAAATAATTTGAGTCAGAAAGCATACAGATGCTCACATGTTTCCTATAGCTAAGAACATCCTGTTACAGTAGCACAGCTGCAAATTTGAAACATTTAAAAAGAAAATTGCTTTACATGGGGGAAGGGAAAGAGAGGAAAGATGCCTGATTTTTAGCAATTCATATTCTGCATTATGCTGGCTGGTATATTTTTGAAGTTTTAGAATGCTGGGTAGAAAGGAGGAAAATTCCATTAGTCTCCCCATAAAGTGTTTTAAAGATGCTCTACATAGTGTTTCAGCACTGAGAAGCATTCTTCCGGACACATTCTGCGGGGGTAAGTTAAACACGTTCTTCTTCCATTGAGAATTTACAATAGAATTAAAGAACACATATTTACAGAAACTTTAAGACAAGGGACTTCTAATCAAATATAGGTAACAAAAAACCCCACAAACCAAACTAACAATACCCCCAAACAAACAAAAGAGACAGTGCTAGGCTCAGATTCTCAGATGGTGTAAACTGGTATTAATAAATTTCAGTTGTCATTTTTACATGTATTTGCATGAGAGCAAGAGGGAGATTACTTGGATTTACTGTTTATTTAGTGACATGAAGAACTGACCTGAGGCAGAACTCAAAAGAATATGCTGAGCAGAATTATACCAGGGAAAAGGAACTGACATGAAATAATATTTGCAATCAAGTCCGCCCCCACATAACTATACTGCTGTGAAACAGGTACAGGAGTAGCAATCATGATGCAAGATTTGCCTCTACAAACTTTACTCTGAGCCTCTTCTCCTTATAGGAAAATGAGGCCCCATTTTTTTTTCATGTTCTAGACCTTACCTGTGCATTGTGCCCGAGTAAGGGTGTCAATTACTTCTATTGGTTCTTAAATGTTGGCACGTTATAAACATCTATGTATAGTTTCTTATGCATTTAATATTTCTTACATATAAATAGTATAGTATCAAGGCCTGGAAGGGAATGGACTAAAGCTAAAGGAAGGAAGGTTTAGATCAGATATTAGGGGGAAGTTCTTTACAGAGAGAGTGGTGAAGTGCTGGAACAGGCTGCCCAGAGAGGTCATGGATGCTCCATCCCTGGAGGTGTTCAAGGCCAGGTTGGATGGGGCCTTGGGCAACCTTGTGTAGATCCAGGCCTGGAGGTTGGTGGCCCTGCCTGTGGCAGGGGTGTTGGAACTCTATGATCCTTGGGGTCCCTTCCAACCCAGACCATTCTATGATTCAATGATTCTAAGGCCTTCAGAATTTCTTGCAAAATTTCTTATTTGAGCTACACAGAATCACTGTGAGGAGAATGTTTGTGAAAATCTTGGCTCCATCAAAAACAGGAGGTTGTTTATCCTTGTTTTCAGAGGTAGCACAAAAGATTTCATCTCTTCGTAGGAAAACTGCTGTGAAGTTTTGGTGTCTTTCATGATATTTAACAGTGCGATTCCTTTTCACAGGCTGCAAGTGAAGGGACTGAAAAACTGAAAAGGCTGAGAACCTGTGTGAGTCTCCAGCCCTTTGCCCTTCTTTACTCTTCCAGGAGTAAACAGATACTTAATCAGCCAAGCCTTTTGTCCACACCTTTGTTCTTTTCAGCTAAACAATGCAGCTGAGAGAACAGTTCATAAGGTTCACTCATCCATAGCAACAGAAAAATGAAAGTGTCCAAATCACTGCTCTATGCATCTTCTCATTCTCACAATCAAAAAATAGTGCATAGAGTGTTCTGCAAGAAAATGACATCATATTGTGCTTTCTAAAAGCACCTTTCTCAAGGATCAAATTGGTTCATTTGATTATTTATTTGTAGGGAGTTGCATATGGCCCCTGTAAAGTGACCTGTAGAACCCAACTAGACTGCATAGCTGTGTGTCCATTTCATCTAGAAAAATTCCCTTGTCCCCACATGGCCTTGGAAGTGTAAGTATTAACCCCACTGATACAGGTATGATTGTAATCTCCAGAATTGTACTACTGGAGGTATGATGGATTAAGAACCAGCTGAATGGCAGGGCCCAGAGGGTTGTGATAAGCGGCGCAGTCTAGTTGGAGGCCTGTAGCCAGTGGTGTGCAACAAGGATCAGTAGTGGATCTGGTCTTATTCAACATATTCATGAATGACCTGGATGAGGGGACAGAGTGTACGAACCATCAGCAAATGTCCTGATGGCACTAAATCATGAGGAGTGGCCAACACACTAGAAGGCTGTGTTGCCAAACAGTGAGGTCTGGACAGGCTGGAGAGATGGGTGAAGTAGAACAAAATGAAGTTCAACAAGGGCAAGTGTAGGGTCCTGCACATAGATAATGATGACCCCAAGCACCAGTGCAGGCTAAGGGTTGACCTGCTGGAAAGCAGCTCTATGGAGAAGGACCTGTGACACCTGGTGGACATGCTCTCCATTAACCAACAGTGTGCCCTCATGATCAAGAAGGCCAATGGTACCTGGGATGCATTAAGAAGAGCATGGCAGACAGGTCAAGGGAGGTTATCCTCCCCCTCTACTCTGCCCTGGAGAGACCACAACTGGAGTACTGTGTCCAGTCTGGGATCCCCAGTTCAAGACAGACAGGGAACTGCTGGAGAGAGTCCATCTTAGAGCCACAAAAATGATGAGGCGACTAGAGCATCTCTTGTATGAGGAAAGGCTGAGAAGGCAGTGTCTGTTTAGCCTGGAGAAGAGAAGACTGAGAAGGGATCTTATCAATACTTAAAATATTTAAAAGGTTGATTTCAAGATGATGTGACCAGACTCTTCAGTGGTGCCCAGTGACAGGACAAGGGTCAATGGGCACAAACTGGAACACAGGAAGTTCCATCTCAACATGAGAAAAAACTTCTTTACTCTGAGGGTGACAGAGCACTGGGACAGGCTGCCCAAAGAGGTTGCAGAGTCTCCTTCTCTGGAGATATTAAAAACCTGCCTCGACGTGATCCTGTGCAATGTACTCTAGGTGATCCTGCTCTAGCAGGGGGATGGACTAGATAATCTCCAGAGGTCCCTTCCAACCCCTACTAGTATGTGAATCTGTGTGAATCTGTGATTCTGTTACAAGACCTTTGGAAATGGACAAGATCACTCAGACTAAAACCTCCTCTTTTGGGAAATGCATCACAGGATCTTTAGTGATTGTTTATCTCCAGGACAATGATGCCTGGCACCACATGACAAGAACAAGTGCAAGACTCAGCAGTCTTGTAGAGCTGACACATTAAATCATTGACATGACCTGCAAAAACACCCAGGATTAATCCCTAAAGGCATTTTTATCCAAGTTCTAGCTTGGCTTGATATCAATTAATTTGGTACATATAACAAGATCACAGCAGGAGATGAAATGGCCGTATCTTCACATGCCCCAATTCTTAACTATTGAATTTTCTAATTAAAAAATGCATAAATAAAGAAGACATTGAAGAGCTTCTAAGTTATTTTAATTAGAACTTACAAATAAAGCCACACAAGAACATCCAGCGAAATGACAGTAATTCTAACCAAATGTGGATTCATTAAACAGTTGCTTGCAGCACAGTTGGAGCTCCCTTTTCATTCATATAAATTAGGATAAAAATTATCATTGTGTGTAAGGGAAAGTCACAGCGACAACTTTCTTAAACTGAGTACCTGAAAGTCAGCATCTAATTCCTTAAGCAACTGCCTTCACAAAGAAGGGTTGACTTTTAGTGCTGTAGAGCAGAATCACTTAACTAAAAGCAGGCAGTAAATACCACCTGACATGTCCTAGGTTATCTGATCAGGCCAGAGTCCAGAAAGTTTATGTCCCCTTCAAATCTGGTCTCATTTATGCTACCCTATGTAGTTTTCTTGGATAACCTAGAACTTCCTGTGTGAGGCACCTATGGTTAGGCAACTGAACCATTTCAATCAAGACGTTCTACATATTCAGACAGTGCTGATAATCCAAGACTTTGGAAAGACAATATTGATTCCTGACCAAAGGAATTGATTAATGCAGACAGATTTTTCAAAGTAAAACCAATTATGTATATACTCCAATTACTGCCGAAGGAAATCTGTAACATCCCCAACAAGCATGGTTCATTCCAGCATAAGGTTATCTCTCAGAAAGTACACTTACAGTTTCCATTTGAAGAGCTACTTCATTTCTTTGCCCGGAAATGAAACAACTGATCTGAAAAAAACCTCCTCTGGTGTCATAAGTAGCATGAAGACAGTGCAAGGGTGAACAACTGCCAGCTGTCTTCTCCAACAAAATAGAAGGAATAACATAAAATCAGCAAGTTCCAGTTGGAATTTTTTTTTTAAATTACCTAGTTCATTCTATATCTTGTTTACAGGTGGCTATAGTTAGAAGCCATTATATGATTTCAAAAGTTCACTAGACATCAATAGAAGAGGAACCAGGTGGGCATTACAAAGAAAAGAATCCAGAAGACACCTTTACATCCACGAATTTCTGAGCCATAAGTCTTAGGACACTGGGAAAGTATCCTGGGAACATATCAGGATATGGTTATCCTAGTCTTAATCTCTTTCTCTGTATCCAGTTCAGCTAAATACTGGGAAGAGGATCCTGAGCTGGTAGATCTTTTCTGGTAATTAAGACTTGTATTAGCAACGTACATCTGTAGAAAATGCTGTGAATGTTCACTGGAAAGAAAGCAATACTGCTGAAAAAAATGACCTAAATGTGTCTTGATTCCCTTTCTTCTTTATTGTTCTACATTCCCAACATCACAGCACACAAAGCAGTACAATTACAAAAGACATAAGACATTTTAGTGGGAAGAGATACCATCCAAATCAAAATTTTGTAGACAAACTTCCTGATATTTTTCTGATCCCACAGATGAGATGCTACATGTTGTCTCATTTTATAGGTGACAGTAAAAGGGTTACGGCACAGAGATGCAGCTGAGAAAATGCATTAAGCCATGGGACTCCTCTGATATGTGTTGATCAGCCAAGGTGCTTCAGGGCTTTCAGCAGACAAGGGAGAATATGGCATTGTACTACCAAGGCTGAGGAAAAGCTGGGGAAAAATGACATGAATTTCCTGCCCAACACCTGGGATTTGGCTAGTCCATGTTTCGTTTTCATTTGAACCCTTTTCTTTTCCAGAAAGCCAAACAAAACATATTCCTACAAATTGGAGAGCATTAGAAACTGGTTGCACCATGTGGAAGGGAGCATACAAATGGGAGGGGATTCAACTTTTTAAAAGGACAATGGCAGGACAAGGGGGGATGGACTAAAGCTAAAGGAGGAAAGGTTTAGATTAGGTATGATTCTATGACACTATGCTGGGTATTTCGTAGTCTTTGGGACACATAGGAAGCTCTATGAAATTTGAATTCATTAGTTACCCTTTTTTCTTCTGAAATGAGCAGTTCTTACAATAATCCAACCTCTCCATACAGGGATTACAAATAGTTCATTTTATATACCTGTGCTACTGTCCTGCTTATGCAGTGCAACTTCCACTTCTACCCTTTCATGTACATACTCAGCTCTGCATGATCCCTCTGCTAGTGCTCAGCTGGTCAAACCTTTGGCATACTTGGACAGAAAATTATTTCCCACAAATTCAAGTGGAAAAGGCTACCTGCTTCAACACCACCAGACATGGTCACCAGTCCCCACAGAAAGGACTACAGAGAGCGATGCTTAAACTGCAGGAGTCAATCACCTAATTTGTGCTTATGCAGCACCTAGCACAACAGGGGTTCTCATTTCATTTGATTCCTACATGCAGCACTGTAATAGAAATAAATAATAATAAGACTGCAGCACCGATCTTACTGTTCCTTGCCACTGTTTAATGAACTCTCATTATTATATTAAGGCAATCCAAGTGTGTGTTCTGTAATTAGTCTTCTATTTGCTGCATACCATAGCTAGTCCTTACGTTCTCCCTAATGATACAGATACTAGCATGGGGGCTTACAAATGCATTCCTCTTTAAAGACAGGCTCTATATGTTTCACTTCTTTTAATTATCCTCATTTTAAAATATGTGAAACAACAGTACTTTTCGCATCTGGTCCTCCTATAATTTTATCTAACAGCTCCCCACACCCTCAGAAGGAAAATCTTTCATTTTAATTGCATATTAGACATTATTTTCATAGGGGCAGACAGCTATTTATTCATTCAGACAATTCCACTAAAAACAATGCAGTCCAGCATTCACTGAATTAAGTGTAGGGTAGCTGCTGCCACTCTCTTTGACATGTTTTAGAATCCCAGGAATCCATATTATTCAAATTCCCCTCTGTAAGTCGAGAGCATCTCTACCAGCATCATCAGGAGGATAGAGAATAGAATCGTTGGTAATGACAAAGCCATGTCTGGTCTCCTATTTCCACTCTTGTAGCTGCTGCAGCTAAGCTTCTCTTTGCTGGGAATGAGATACACACCTATTTGTCAGTAAAGAAATAAAGAGAGTCTGACAACATTGGGAAATGGTGGGGTATAAAATACCTGGCAGTGCAAGGCATGATTATATATGCAAGCAGCTCCTAAAAATACTATAGCTCTTAATGGACTGCTTATCACCTAGACAGGTGAAAAAGGTTTTCCCCCAAGACAATCAACATCTACATTAAAGGAAATAAATTAATTCTGGTTATTTTGACTAAAGAGAGAGGAAGGAAGAGGAAAGTGAAGAGCCGAGAGGAACACAGATGCCAGATGAAAGGAATTTTTCTCTCTGGTGAGAAAAAATGCCTCATTATATGTCATAAGTTTGTTGGTGTCTGTATAATGCCTGTATCTAAAGCTTGTGCCAATAAGTCTGCAGTATTTACAGTTTTGTACGTTATTAATGATTTCTTGTTGGATGACATAAACCAACTTTGTATGTCCCCATGAGGCCAGGCTGTCCAGGTATGTTTCCCATAGCCCCTTCTGGAGAACTGGGTGTCAGTCAGAAGCTCCTGACTTGAAGGAGAATGATCAAAAGTGTAAATAATCAGCACAAGTTGATGTGATGGGGTCCAACATGACCAAAAATGCTCTTAACAAGAGAAAGTGTTCCTGCACATGCTGTCATAAGGTCACGCAGCATCCCTTAAACAAAGCCAGACACTCTTGCAGCCAAAAAACATTTTTGTCTTTGAATCTTTGTCTTCTTCCCCAATGGCTTTTCCCAAATGCTTTTGCACTTGCATCTGGGCATGCTTTGCTGGTACAGTGTATTTCCCTTGAGGAATCAAGACCTGCACTGTTAACAGAAATGAGCAGCTGGTCTTCCACAAGGATGGAGTGCCAGCAAACAAAAGGATTTTCCAGCATTTCCCACTAAAATGACTTTTGGCAGAAAAAAGAGAATCATTCATAATGGAGCCATTTTTAAGGCATGCCTGTACTAATTTCAACAGAAACAAAACATTTGATTAAAATTAAAGAGGCAGACAGAGACAGCACAAAGAGATTGGTCTATAAGCCCCTCCACCAGCCAGGCTCTCCTTGGTCTCTCCAGCTTCCTGTGGGAATTATTCCACTTTGCATACATAATCATTGCTAACCCAAAGAAGCAAGAAGCAAGAGAGATACCATGCATTTATTAATATGGCCTCTTTTCTTCCCCATCAACACCAGGCACTGTCACACATGCCCACCACCCATGGGCCCATAGTTCCCACATTTAATTTAGGGTTATTTTCATCCTGGTTTTTGGTTCTTTAGTTCTAAGAAACTAAAGTTTGAAGATCAGGTCCATGTTTTGGACCAGATAGAGCAGGAAGAAGAATTTCAGGTCCCCTCTCCTATCATTATCTCATCACCTGCAAAGACTCCGTCTTTGAAAGACTTTGTTCTGATGAGAGGCAGGGATGTCTGGCTTCCCACAGACTTTCCCAAGCAGGAAATCACTTCTACAACAGCTTTACTTTCTTTTAGAGCTACATTAACGATTTGATTCCAGTGTAGTCTGACTTCAGATTAAAAATTTTTCTAATTTCTAATATTTTATCACTTTGTATGAGCACAACCACTTGTTTTACTCTAGTAATAGCCATTAAAATTTTTGTTTATTTTAAAAAATTATATAAAATTCATATGGTTTCTTGATTTCTTTTCTCCTCATGACAGAAAAAACATCTTAAGGAACAAGGACTTTTTTTTTTTTAGGTTCTAATGTTGACCAACAATGCCAATGATCACTTCTTCGTCTGAGAACCATCGCTCGTCAAGTTTCATTGGCATGATAGGGCTTTAAGTTATAGCTCCTCCTCTAATGGGTACCTTAGATCTCTGGTGTCTAGACAGCAGAGTGAAACTGTTAAATCTAATTTCCTAGAAGAGCTGAAGTTACTGGACATCCACTGAACATTTTTTGCATTGTACATCCAACAGTAGTTCTCTTTTAACCTTAGGAGCAAAAATTAACAGTTAATTTTGGTCTTCAGAGTATTTTGGAGAGAGGGAGAGAGCAGTAGGTGAATTGGACTATCCCAGTTGTGGTAATCAGCTCCTTTTTCCAGGTTGCCAGACATACACCCATCACATGACAGGGATGGGACCAAAGAAAGAATGCCAGATGTATAGACCCACTCTGTAAACACAAGTTGCTGCATAACTTTTTCTTAACACACAATTTATTGTCTTTTAACAAGGTTCCCTGTTGTTGGTTGCAACGACACTAGTCCAAGCAAACCATGGGACTGCTTCAACAGCTTCATCTCACCAGTGCTCACAGCCATTCCCACACAACCTGCCTACATCTTCCCATCAGTATTTCCAGCCTGTTACAGATAATTATACCACCTTATACCATCCGCTATAATTCCCCTTCCTTCTTGCTGTTTACACTTTTCAGAGATGCGTGGGTTGCCCACAGCAAGAACTTCACTCTGGCTCATTAACATTTAAAACCACCAGCATAATGTTTACAAGCTTACTTTTCTTTTAAGCCAACCTAATGTATGAGGTTTTTTTCTATGCTGTTATTTATTAAGAGAATTCAGAAATACAGATATTGACAGGAAAATGGAAGACATAACAAAAGGAATAGCAAGAGCTTCCAGCATCACTAAAATGCAGTGGAGGGTTTCTGTATTTTTCTCTCTCAATTACCTGGATTTACTGCTATCTTTAATTTTGTTTCTCTGGTATCAGAGGACATGAAAGCATTCTATTCTGTGTTACAGGTTTTCTATGGTCAAGTTACACTCTACATGGAGAATGAAGTCTAAATTTTCATATGTACTGATTTTTTTATCTAAAGATACAAGAAATTCCATCCACTCTGTTCACCCTACCTGTCTGTGTGCTTCCTAATCTGGTGCAGTCACAAACCCCTGTTGTTTTTGTTATGAAACCAGTTTGCTAGTAAGAGCATTCTGGAACAAAAGAAAAAGGAAACAACAACAACAACAACAACAAACTCTGCTGAAAAATAAACTATACATAAGAACCCCAAATTCCCTGTTTTAACATCTCTGTCAAAAATTAAAACTACCTTTAGAGGCTGAAACCTGAGGTATTTTTTCCATACAAATATTGCCCTGGTTTCCATAAATCCTTGGATGTCTTATGCCACGCAGGTGTTCAGCTGTTACATGGAAGTGCAATGAGGACACCTGCACAGCAGAGATCTGTGCCAGCAGCTCCAGCTGGCAGATGCTCACAGCTCATCAGATGTTGCTCACTGGGGCAGTAGTAAAAGGTAGGAGAAAGTTTCCACGCTTCCTAAGGAAACCAAACCGTGGGAAGCAAATAAACAGTCAGCCAAGGAAGGAAACAAGCACATGAAGGTCAGCCATTGTCCATAGGATGCTGAAAAAGTCTGTGATCTGTATAATCACAAGACGAGTCAAGCAACAAACAGCCAAAACCCTTCTGGCCTAAATGTCACTGGTCTGCAACTGGATCGCATGAGCTCCTGATCTGCATCATAGTAAGAGGCAAAGAAGCCTCGTTTTTGGGGAACACAAGTTCAGAACTTCAGCTTTGAATCTAATTTCCAGAATTTGCAGCAGGGGCTTGTAAAAATAAGTTCCTTCTCTAAAAATTTTGACAAGAGCGATTATTTTCCTATTTCAAATAGAAATCCTGCAAGATATGGGAAGGAGTAGAAATGAATGACACCAAGGATCAAATTCACTTGCCCATATGTGGGTGTCTGGTGCCATGGAGGAGGTGTCCAAGGGCTTTGAGACATCTGCAGAACTGGCAGCTATGGCACAGGATTGGAGCCTTCCAGAGAGGTCAACTGGGGGCAGCCACAGTGCCCTATGGCTTTTCACATGGTCCATAGGGCTGAACCTGATGCTAATAGATGAGATCACCTCATCTATAAATGCCAGTATCTAAGCAAATTGCCATGGCTTATTTTTACAGATCGTGAAGAGAAGCAGGTGCGTGTAGTTTGTAGCTTTCACAGCTTCTCTGCCCTATTTTAGGGTGAGAGAAATCTTCCCCAAAAGACCTTCTTCTCTTCATTGATTAGATAGGAAGCTCAGATGTGGGGCGGCCTAACTAAAAGGGGAATATCTAAACTGGAAGCACATAACATCATCTGGGTGTTGTTTGCCACAGACAGCTACAAAAGGTGAAGGCTCATCTCTAGGTTCCCCTTCTAGTTGCAGAAAGGCTTGATGAATAGCCAGCAAGTTTGGAGTGTCATAGATGTCAGAGTAGATGCTTGCCTTTGCTAAGATGAATCATGCCTTTGCCTTCACTCAGATGAATATTGCCTAAAGCTCGGTCTGAGCCTGGGGCAAGAAAGAAGTATGGAGAACAGTAAATATCTGCAACTATGGGAAAATGGGAAATGCTGCTGGAGTGTCTGAGGTCCAGCATTATAAATTAAAGATGCGAGTGTTCCTGCTCTGTAGCTGCAAGTGGTACATGAGCCTTTCTTTAGGTTGGGAACTCCAGAGAAAGCTTATGGGAAAGAACAAGGGACAAGAAAAAAGAGAGGAAAGCTGACCTCTGCCCATTCCCTATCTTGAAAGAGCTCACATTCTAAGCGAGGGTCTGCTGCTCCTGCATCTCCATGTTCTCACCAAAAGTTTGGGTCAAAGATCAGACTTTTTTAATGAATCATTTAGTACTTACAAAATAGTAAAACATCCCACAGCATTAAGTTACCAGTGATTAATGTTCCATAAAATATTTCTGCATGTATGGATATCTCATGCAATATTTATCACAGCCCAACAAGTGGCTGGGTCAGTACTTTTATGATGAACCTCTCTTTACAGCCCCTAATCTCAGACAGGTATAAACCAGAAATAGTGTGGGAAGGAGGATCATAAGCTATTCCTCCTGTGTGGGTAGGTTACGACGTTACAAAAATATTAAGCATACAATATTTCACAGTTCAAAACCAAAAAATTAATCTTGGAGGTTGTTTTTTATTCTTTCTCCTCAAGATTTTAGTGGAGAAGAGAGTTATATCCACTTCATTGCACTCAGTGGGTATAGGAAAGCATTTCCTTTCATTAAGGATCCTAATCTAGATTGCTCCTGCCTTCACATTAAGGAGGTTTAGTTGGACAACTTTGAAATGAGATTCAGTAATTGACTGCACAGATTCTCCTGGTGCATTTCAGGGTTTACTTGAAAAGTCATGGTGGTCAGGTGTAGTTCCTAGTGACTGGAAGCTATGAAATACCACAGCCATTTTTTTAAAAAGGGTAGGAAGGAAGACTCTGGGAACTACTGACCTGTCAGCCTCACATCTGTGCCAGGGAAGATCATGGAACAGATCGTCCTAGAAGCTATTCTGAGGCACATGGGGACAGGGAGGTGATTTGAGACAGCCAGCATGGCTCTACTAGGGAAAAGTCCTACCTGACCAATCCAGTGGCTTTCTACAATGGAGTAACTGCATCAGTGGACAAGGGAAGAGCTACAGATGTCACCTATCTGGAGTTCTGAAAGGCCTTTGATATGGCTCCCCACAAAATCCTTCTAAGTTGGAGAGATATGGATTTGATGGGTGGACTGTTCAGTGAATAAGGAATTGGCTGGATGGTAGTAGCATCCAGAGGGTGGTGGTCAATGGTTCCAAGTCCAGATGGAAGATGGTGACAAGTGGTGTTCCTTGCGCATCTGTGCTGGGACTGGTGCTGTTTAGTATCTTTATTAATGATATTGACAGTGGGATTGAGTGCACCAGCAGCAAGTTTGCTGATGACACCAAGCTGAGTGGTGAAGTTAATGTGCCGGAGGGATGCCATCCAGAGAGACCTGGACAGGTGAGAGTAGGCCCTGGTGAACCTCGTGAGGTTCAACAAAGCCAAGTACAGGGTCCTGCACCTGGATTGGGACAATCCCTGTTATCCATACAGGTTAGGAGATGATGAGCTTGAAAGCAGTCCTGAGGAAAAGGACTTGGGAGTACTTGTGGATGAGAAGCTGGACATGAGCCACCAATGTGCATCTGCAGCCCAGAAGGCCAGCTGCATCCTGGGCTGCATGAAAAGAAGTGTGGCCAGCAGATCAAGAGAGGTGATTCTACATAGCAGTAGGATGAGGGGTAATGGTTTTAAACTAGAAAAGGGGAGTTTTAAGTTGGATATTAGGAAAAAATTCTTCAATATGAGGGTGGCTGGTGGATGACCGGAACAGGTTGCCCAGAGAGGTAGTGGAGGTCCCATCCCTGAAGATATTTAAGGTCAGGCTTGATGGGGCTCTGAGCAACCTGTTCTAGTGAAGATGTCCCTGCTTAGTGCAGGGGGTTGGACTAGGTGACCTTTAAAGATCCCTTCCAACCTAACACATTCTATGATTCTATGATTACTAGTGTCTCATACCTTTCTACCTGAGTCCTGGACAAAATAGAGGGGGTTAAGATACATGCGTGAGGTTCACATCAGTGTCTCTTGCTATGGGCCTCCTGCGAAAACTTGTAATTGTACCATGCCTGGGTTTTCTTTCCTGTTGCATGAGAAAGCACAGAAAATAATTGTGATCTAGGGCTTGATTACACAACTTAAGAAGCTGCCAGACCTGCATGTCAGGGTGATTCTTTTTTTCTCTTTGAAAATGTTAAGAATAGCTTTGTTTTCTAGGACAAAATCTGAGATAGTTAAAGATCAACGTTTCTCCACTTTTCACCTAAAGGGTTTCTTCTATATAGGAAAAGTAATCCTGAAACTGCTAGCCTTGATGAAATTCAGGGATTTATATAAGTATCTCTCCAAGTGGATCATCGCCTAGCACAGTCGTCTTCTCTGGAGATATTCAACACCTGTCTGGACAACTACCTGTGTGACCTGTCTTAGGGAACCTGCTTTGGCAGGGGGTTTGAACCCAATGATCTCTTGAGGTCCCTTCCAATCCCTGTGATTCTGTGATTCCTCAATGCAGTTCAGAGAATGATGCAGATTTACTCACTCACCATTTGAAAAACTGGGCTGGGAGCAGGTGTCAAAAATTTGCCCTGGCCTCCTACAAGCCGAACTGTACTGTATAAGGGAGATTTCCTGTGACCTCTCCACTTTTAAATCATTTTTATGAACTGTTTGCCTGCCAAAATCAGAGCAGCAGCAGTTTTAAAAGGTAGTCAAGAGCTAGTGGCGAGTCACCTAGCCACGGCTTTTAATTTCCCATCAGGTTACAGGGAATAGTAATGTTCCTTCCTTGGAAAGCAGCGACACCATCACTGTGCTATCCCGGCCCTCCTCCTTCCTGATTTCTGGAGAACAGCTGTTCAACAGGAGGACAAGACGTCATTTTATCGAGCTGCCACTTGGGCAGTCAGGGTCTGGTTTGCAGTAAGTGCACCACGAGTACTTTCCCCATCTGTTCCTGGCTGAGCGTGCGGGAGGGTGAGAGCACGGATACCACCCGGGGGCTGCTGGCTCCAGATTGAGACGCTTCAGTGGAAGCATCTACAGTGGAGGCGTCTGTCTGGGAGCAACGTGCGGAAACCCAGCGCGGTTGAGGGAGTTTATGAAGCAATTCTGCTCACCCACACTTGTATCTGACAGGCCCACAGAGATGCTTCTGTTATCCAGACGTGTTTCACATAACATCAGGTGTTTGTGTGTAGGCAAATTCAGACTTGGGTCTGTATTCAGTATGGAAGTGTAGACACCTAGAGCGCACTGCAGCCATCTAAATGTCTGAATTAGAACCTGAATCATACCCCTGGGGCTCAGTTCAGGTGCCTAAATATAGGCTGCTAGTGCCATCTAGATGCTCTGAAGTATCTGAGGACCTTTGAGCAAGCCACATCCTTCTGGACAGGCAGCTAGAGGCTGGGCTGGATCTACAGAATCACAAGATTGGAAAAGACCTTAAAGATCATCGAGTCCAACCATTCCTGTTCTATGCTAAACCATATCCTTAAGTACCTCATCTACCCCTTTTTTAAACACATCCAGAGATGGTGACTCAACCCCCTCCCTGGGCAGCCTGTTCCAGGTTCCAACAACTCTTGCAGTGATTTTTTTTTTCCTAGATCTAATCTGACCCTGCCCTGGCACAGCTTAGTGCCATTTCCCCTTGTCCTATCTCTTGCCACTTAGCTGAAGAGACCATCTCCCACCTCTCTACAACCTCCCTTCAGGTAATTGTAGGCAGTGATAAGGTGTCCCCTCAGCCTCCTCTTCTGCAGGCTAAACATCCCCAGCTCCCTCAGTTGCTCCTCATATGATTTTTCCTCCAGCCCTCCAGGATACCACAAGGCACCTCTGATGGCTCAGAGAGCTGAATGGTGGCCCTAACATCTTTGGCCGGTGGAATCATAAATTGAAGCTAGTTGCAGAGATATCCAGATGTTTTCTGTTCAGAAGGTTTGGGTCCCTTCATCTTTCCATCTTCAGTTATTTGCATGTTAAGGAGGTACTTTAGCTTCACTTCATTTCCACAGGAAAAGTTGAAAGCTGTAGCCTGTGTACTACAGGTTTTTAAAACTGAACTATTTCCTTTGGGTGTCAGAAAACTCCTCATTAGAAATGAAAACCTTTCCAACCAAATGTTGAATGAATAAGATCTCTTTTTCCTTTTCATGTCTTTTCTGCTTGTCTCGCTCCTTCTTTTTCAGTGTTGAAATGGAACTAAAAAGAAGAGGAAACAGAAGCTGGGATCATAGGAGAAAACAGCCCCAAATAAAATGAGGGAGAAAACTGTGGAAAGCAAATGTTCTTCTAAACTCGGATCAATCACAACAACAAAAGTTCTTTTCCAGAGCCCACTGAACAGCAGTGATTTCAGATGTCTGCTTGATTTGTGAAAAGAATTTTTTTAACAAATTTTCAGCTACTTTCAGACTCAACTAAAACAACATTCAGGCAAGCTGGTCTGCAACAACCACCCAAATGTGATTTCCAGTGTCAAAGGCAGCTCTACCATTTGCTACAGAAGCCCTCTATGTCACTGTTGTTTATGGATGTCACGACAAACCAGACAAGGACTGACCATTAGATAGGCAATTCCTAAATACTGAGCTTCAGATTCAAGGCAGCGCAACTGCCTGCCACTTGTCCCCAAAGCCCTCCTGACTTTCAACATGCAATGAGGTGCTCTTTCCAACGTAATCCCATTATTTCTCTCCCTCTCTTGGTACCTGCAGAGAAAAACATGGCCTCTGGGAAACCTGTTCCAGATAGAGCAGTAAATTGCAATCATCTGGAATAGTTATATGCAAAAAAACCTCTTTTCAAACCATTAACAAAGGTTTCCACACAGTGGCAAGTCCTGAAACAGTGACAAACCTATTACACAGTGACAGTACATCCATATCCTTGTCACAAACCTGTTTTCTTCTCATTTGCTACACGTAAGCTTCCATACCCCCACGACGTGGCACTGCAAACGCACATTGCATTGCGTATCACAAAACGCCTGCTCTGTGCTCTAAAGGCCTGGGAGTGATAGAGGCTAAGGATGTGATAACACAACCTATGGCTTCTCAGTGACCTCTGATGACAGAACCAGGAGGCTCAAACACTTGGTCTTTGTTTCCAGCCTGTGTTTATAGACCACTATGCACTTCATTATGCATGGGAACCCTACTATAAAATTAACATTGGAGTACCAGAATACAGGGAAATAAACTCTGAGGCTATATCCACACTGTGAGTAGCTCAAGCCCAGAAAGAAATACAAGAAGGCACAAAGGAAGCCCTTGGCTACTTCTTAATTCAGAAAAGCTCTTAATGTCACATTTCCTCACACAGATTTCTCCTCAGGGATGTCATTTTTTTTGCTTTGCGACACAAGGGATGATGAGGCCGGCTGCAAAACATTGTGTTCTGTTTAAAAGCAAGTGGTTAGGATATATATTTCAGTTAGGTGAAGTGGAGGAGGCATGAACATCCAATGGCTGATCAGAGGGCTACTCTAGGCTAAGGAGATCAAGGTCGACAGATTCTCCTTGGGGCCTAGATGGCCTTGGTCCAGAGAGAAAAGCAAAACTGGGACAAAATTTATACATTTTTTCCTTTTTTTAAAATTTTATTTTATTTCATTTGCAGAAACTTTTGATACCTTGTATATGCTGAAGTTTCCAGAAGCTCTACTTCTTTTACTGAGTTCCATAGTCTTGCTCTCACAAACAGGAGGGAGGTTGTTAGTACATTTAGAAGTGACTTGTAAATATTTAGTTGTCCTGATGTGTTTTGATAAACTGATCTTTAACCAGGCTTAAAATTTGTTTGACATCCACTTCTTTAAGGAATGAGTGTATTCACAGGTTATTAGTATTCACTGTGTCGGTTACAGTGCCATCCATAACATGTGATTTGTCTCAAAAATGCAAGGACTTTGCAACTCAGATCTACTGTTCCCTCTTCTGACTTCTTGGTATCATGCTACATGGAAAATAAATCTGAAGGGAGGAAGGGAGGAAGGGAGGGAGGGAGGAAGGGAGGAAGGGGCAAAAGGGAAAAGAGGGAAAAGGGGGAAGGGAGAGAGGGGGAATGGGAGAGAGAAAAAGAGAGGAAGAGAGGAAGAGAGGAAGGAAGAGAGGAAGGAAGGAAGGAAGAGAGGAAGGAAGGAAGGAAGAGAGGAAGGAAGAGAGGAAGGAAGGAAGGAAGGAAGGAAGGAAGAGAGGAAGGAAGGAAGGAAGAGAGGAAGGAAAGAACGAAGAGAGGAAGGAAGAGAGGAAGGAAGGAAGGAAGAGAGGAAGGAAGAGAGGAAGGAAGGAAGGAAGGAAGGAAGGAAGAGAGGAAGGAAGGAAGAGAGGAAGGAAGGAAGGAAGGGAGGAAGGAAGGGAGGAAGGAAGGGAGGAAGGAAGGAAGGAAGGAAGGAAGGAAGGAAGGAAGGAAGGAAGGAAGGAAGGAAGGAAGGAAGGAAGGAAGGAAGGAAGGAAGGAAGGAAGGAAGGAAGGAAGGAAGGAAGGAAGGAAGGAAGGAAGGAAGGAAGGAAGGAAGGAAGGAAGGAAGGAAGGAAGGAAGGAAGGAAGGAAGGAAGGAAGGAAGGAAGGGAGGAAGGAAGGAAGGAAGGGAGGAAAGGAGGAAGGGAGGGAGGGAGGGAGGGAGGAAGGGAGGAAGGAAGGAAGGAAGGAAGGAAGGAAGGAAGGAAGGAAGGAAGGAAGGAAGGAAGGAAGGAAGGAAGGAAGGAAGGGAGGAAGGGAGGAAGGGAGGAAGGAAGGGAGGAAGGAAGGGAGGAAGGAAGGAAGGAAGGAAGGAAGGAAGGAAGGAAGGAAGGAAGGAAGGAAGGAAGGAAGGAAGGAAGGAAGGAAGGAAGGAAGGAAGGAAGGAAGGAAAGGAAGAAAGGAAGAAAGGAAGAAAGGAAGAAAGAAAGGAAGAAAGAAAGGAAGAAAGAAAGGAAGAAAGAAAGGAAGAAAGAAAGGAAGAAAGAAAGAAAGAAAGAAAGAAAGAAAGAAAGAAAGAAAGAAAGAAAGAAAGAAAGAAAGAAAGAAAGAAAGAAAGATTAAAAAACACCACCTCAGAGAAATCATTTACACATTATGAAAAAAAAACCCCAAACTTTCTCAAAGGCAGCATTACACTGAAGCAATGAATCTGAAGAAAAACACCATGTCTGGAACTCTGCATATTGAAAAATGGATTTGTTCTTTGTTCTAAAATTTTCTGTCCTGCAACAACTTTAATTCTTACTGAGAGAGCTGAGTTTATATTATACTGAATTTAAAAGCTATAAAATCAGATGTTCCCTGATGTACTTCTATATTTTATCCCAAATCAGGTTATAGTGGCATTGAATATAGCTATGTGACAAAACCTGTACTATATTATGCCATACTAATCCCTCTGTGAGAAAATAAATATTCTGCTCCCATTAAAGTGGTTCTTATTCATAGAAATAAAACAACCAACAAAACATTCTCAGCCATGCACACAACCGAAGAACTCCCTGAATTTATTAATGATATAAAGTATAATATCATAATATAAATAATGCTTCAATTTCATCAATCTTTTTAAAAAAAGCTGTAGAGAGTGAGCTCAGGGGAATTTTCAAAAGTCTTATACCTCAGAAGTAATTTGTCTTTCTGGTCTCAGTGTACATGCATATGCCTCAGGAAACTGGCTAGCCAGGAGAAGGAGAGGAGCGCAGAGTGGACAGGAATTACTTGAGGCAGATCAACACATGATGTACACAGGTGGTTGTCTCCCTGATAGTGTTTCCTGCATGTTCACAGGAATTACCTGTCTCTTGCAATAAGACTGAGGTACAGCTGGTGGAAAGTTCTCTGTCGACACCTCATTTTGACGTCAAACTCTGTTTTCAACCAAGCAAAAGAGATTTGAGAAAACTAGTTTTTCCATCTGCAAGCTCAAGTTTCCCAAGGAGTTCTTTCCTCTAAATTTCCATCTCTTCGGGGCTGAAATAATTTTCAGGTTTGAAGAAAAAGTCTTATTTTTATTGGTAGAAGTCACTATCCTGCTGGTATCCATATAATACAGAGTGTTCTGAGCTTTTGGTGAAAGTGCCATCTTGTCTGGACCACAACTACTCTCAAGTGTCCACATCCTGACTGGGACCCAGAGATAATAAGTTATAAAACTCTACAAATTAATGAAAGACTCACTGACAGAAACCAGGTTTCCTGATTCCCAATCAACCCTCTTTAATAAAGTGAGAATATGCAATTACTTCTGTCCTAATAATCTGCTGGACAATCATAGAAGTATGAACGTGGGGACATTCAAACATCCTGCTGTCTGAATTGTCATTATAATATGATCTCATGTTTGGAACATGAATACTTGTAATTAACTTTTTAAAAATTATTCTTATCTGTACCAAGTCCATTTTCATGATTCAAGGACCGGCTCTCTAATAAGTCCACCATCCATGGTTGCACACACTGAAAACTTGCTGTTGATACTGTGTTCTCTCAAGTCCATAGCCCTAATAATTCTAATAAATATGATTTGTGCCCAGATCGTGAATTTGTTTTCCTGCAGGATGTTTCTTCTTTTATGCTGGTCTGTCTTCTTTGCTGTGAACTGATCATATTTGTTGGAGCTACTTTGGATCAAAGGCCCCACATAAATAAATAACATGCAATGCAGTGTTCCCCTCTTATTAGATTTGAGGCCTCTGCAACTCAAAAAATAAAATTATGTTATTAGTACATTTATCTTTCTAATGATTTATTAAGCCAAGCAAAGGAATACTTTGGAATAAACATAAGTCAATGTTTTGACATATCCTGCACCTAAGAAAAACCTAGCATACAATTATATAACATAAAGACTGTCAAAATGACCTCTACTGAACTACATACCTCCATACGCTAGGATGGAAGTCACAGACAAGTTTTGCTTAAGTTAATTTCTCCTTTTCACTTTCCAGGCACCTGCTTTGTCTCTTGGTCACATTTGCAGAGACCATGTCATATATTTTGGACTGTTTGCACAGTGCCCAGTAGATAAGGTCTTTATCCTTGAGCAAGGTTACTAGGCACTGTTGCAACTAATCTAAGCAGCATTGCCAGGCATCTAAATGTTATTTTCCTCTTAGCCATATGCTGCTCTTCCTGTCTCTAATTTGAAAATAGGAACAGAGGGCGATGTAATACAATTGATTGTATGAAGCATCATACATAGCTTACAAGGACAGGGGAAAGATGATCCCCCATTTCTGTATTTTCCCATTTGGGCCTGGTTGCAATACTGGGAATTGCAAGCTATCTTCATGGTGCACCACGACTTGCCCACATGACTGCCCTTTTCCAGAAGGGTTTTCTCAGGTTTCTGTCTCAGCTGTTTTGGAAAAGAACCTGACAGGAGGATGCTGGAGACTAGAAGCACTGTGGGAAGTTGCCCGTGTTGCTTTTGGGTTGCTGCAGCAGCAAAGAGGTTATTTTTGTGAGGTTAGGGAGTTTGCACCAACTCACCTACACTGACCCAGAGGCTTCAGTACAGTGATTTCTTCTTAAAGCCCAGGAAAGGTCACTGCAGACAAACAAAAACTATTTATGCTGGTATAACCTTGCCCTGGGCTCTTAAACGGGCCAGAAAAATAGTCATGTTTCATACTCACACAGGGAGTACAGACTGTTTTCTCCAATGTCCACTGAAAGTAGGGGAATGCAGTAACTGATTTTATGGTGTGTCCTGTATGAATAGGGAGTATAAAGAGTTAGAAGGAATTAAGTGCCCAGCTTCCTCCACTGGGTTTGGATACACTTTCTTACTTACTCTGGCACATCTCAGCCTTACAGAGGTTTCTGTGCATGAAGGAAGGGAAGACAGGTACTGTTTTTGCATAACAGCACTGATTTCAGAAGCCGTAGATAAGAATATACAGGTGAGGCTAAAAATATCTTTATGAACCTTCTCAAGAGAATGAAATGTAGCAGACAAAGGAACACTGTTTACAGCTAAATGTTCTTTCCCACACTTTAGGCAGAATTCCAATTTCACTGAAAGCTATGTAGAAATTGAATTTATGTGGAGTCAAGATTTCACTTTTATTTCTTTTCTCTAACACTGCATCTTCATGCAGAAGTAGAAATTAAATCCACAGGGTCCTTATTTGATGCAAAGAAATATTTTCAGCTTCTGAGATTTTAGAAAGGCCTCCCTATTAAATTTTGTATACACATCCTGAGAAAAGGCTTGTTAAAAACTTTCCATAGAAAATATAGAGGCATTTTTCATTTAACTGTGACCAAATCTAACAGAATAAATTGCAATATAGGGCTCTTTAAACATGCATGTTCATATGTATGCAAAAACATACAATCACACTGCCATCTGGAGCTCACAACATCAGCATGTTAGACAGGGTAGGATTAAACAGACAAGAAGAATGGTGCCTTTGGTGTCAGGTAATGCACAAACGCAAAGCAGAGGGTGATCTCTGCCCTGAAGGGAAAAAAACCCCACAACTAAGGATTATTTCCACATTCCCTTCCTGGGATCCAGAAAATACAAAACCAAAGCAAACACACCAAGCCTTCATACAGAAAAGGAAATCATGTTGTAGGGAGTAAGGATGCTTCTGCATAGGATGGTATTACAGAGCTTTTCCATCACTCACTAAATCAGCCTGATCCTCTAGCTGCCTTAGCAAGGTGCTGTAATTTAGAAAGTTATTCAATAATTGCACACACAGAGACCTTCATTTGCCTCCCCTGTCCTCATGCATTATGATGAAGCCTTTAATTACAAATGAACACGTATGATTATTTTTACAGGTTTCACAGCTCGCTCGATGCACAGGGAGAATGGGGCACACCAGGCAAACCTCTAAAGAGTGTTGCTGTACATCCACACCCCGTGTCTGCACTGTGCATAACCTCACTGCATGCTGCAAAACCCTGCTAGGAAAATAAGACTATTAGTTTCCTCACACCCCTGTGAGCTTCACATACACGCACAGATTTATTTTGGTAAATCTGCTGCGACACCAGAGTGGTCCCAGATTTATTTTATTGAGGGGGAACTCTGAGGCCCGGAGGACTGGATTAAAAGAACATTTTATTTTTTGACATCTCAGAGGAAGGACACCATGTTTCAATTTTCTATTCTCAGAGTTTTTATCAGTCCACAGCACAGCTCTTGCTGACTTTGACTGCAGCTAGAAGAACCGAGCACTTCTGCAAGTTAGATGTGCTGTCCCATTTCCTCCCACATGCACACCCAGCCCTCCTCCTCCCCTGGGCATCAAGGAGAGAAGTCAGCCTGTTCTCCTCTTCCAGCTTCCTTCTACTCACTGGGAATACATTGTTTTTTGGGAAGTCCAGACAAGACCCTCCAGCTCAAGCATCATCAGAGCTGTCAGAATCTGTGAAGAAGGGAGCTGCTAAATTTCAGAGTTTCTTGTGGGAGACCAGGATTTTCCAAAATTCAACTTTTCTCCATATATGGACACTTCAACAGGAACAGCTAATGGAATATCCCAAGCATAAAGGCAGCATTTCTTACCAGTACTAACCTCACATTCATGAAGATGCTATAAATTCCAACATAGCATCCTTTCTTAACATGCAGTATAGATATTTCCTAATTTCATTTTCTAAAATGGCCTCTGTTGAAAATTTTACATGGTCTGATGGCAGCTTTTCAGCTGGGGTCAATGGTCAGAATTTTCCCAGTACTGTCTAATTAGTATTAATGACAGGCATCAGTACATCAGTAGCAGTCCTGCCTACACCTGATGCAAAAGGACCTGCCTACCTACTGTCACTAGGGGATACAGAAGTGCAGCAGTTTTTTGGGAGAAAAGTCAAGTTTCTATCCTCAGTGAGGCTCTTGTTTCTCCCACTATGCAACTTTTAGGAGGCGGGTAAACAGCTGAGATTTGAAGTTTCAAGGCATCAGGGAATTAAGGGGGATTTTTCCTCTTGACCAAAAGGACTGTATGAGCTCCACATTCCCACTGCCTGCTCCTGCCTCACTGCTGCCCAGCTCCATGCACACAGTCACTGCCAGCTGCTACTACTTGTGCTGATGCAATCACCCCAAAATACTACATGTGACATTTTCTTCAGGAAGTCAAGACTCAGCTCATTAATTAACAGTTGCAGCATTGCTGCCACTGCAGTCAAAGGCAATTTTCTCCTCAGTTTTGCATGGAAGTGGGGCTGTGTGGCTTCCTGGGTCAGGAAGAGTCAGGAAGGGCATGCCCTCAGCCACATTAAATCCAGTAGAAAAGGGAACTGCAAAAGAGCTAATGAAAAATATTATCTGGTTGTGGGTCTGAATTAATGGGAGCTACCTGCTCTGGGGTTTATATAAAATTCCCATTGGGTGTTTTTTCAGGATGCTGTGCATTCATAAAATGTATGGCAAAGGCAACATGGAAATGACTGTAAACCATGTTTTTCCAGCTAGGTTCAACATTGTTCTGCTTGCCCTAGGGCAAGCAGAAGCAGAGTAGCAGTAGCTAGCAGCAGCTAGCATGGCACCAAACCTGAGCTACGAAGCCTTCTGAGATGGGTGCATTAACAAGGGCTGATGCACAGTCAGCTTGGGCTGAACAAACAACTCCCACCTTCCTGCAGTGGGCAGAGGCTTCCTCTGTGGGTTCTCCTACTGCTCTACCCATTAGCACATCTAAAGTGCCCAGGAAAGGAAGGCTCAGTATCCCACCTACGCTGGGGAAGCAAAAGCATGCGCTGGGCGAGCCAGCCAGGCAGTGGCAAAGCTGAGCATTGAAAGCTGTTCTTTCAGGCTGAAGTCAAGGGTACGGAACTGTGCTCAGCAGCCACAATGCTTGGCTGGCAATACTTTTTAACTGTGTTTTTTTCATTGATGTGCCCTAAGATCTCTGGGTTTGCATTAAAGCCTACTCTGTATGAGTACTTAAACATCAGCCTTCAATTGAACAGGGTGTATCGGTACGAATGAACCCGTGCCAAAAGTGTGCAGTGCTCTTCAGTGCCCAACCTTCAAAGCACATTCCTCTCCCTTCTCAGGAATTAAAGCCTATGTGCATCCCTTTGCACTATAATTTTGCCCCATGTTAATGTTTCAAAGCTTTACCTCTCCATTTCTGTGTCCCCCTCTTACATGGGGAGGCAGGTCGCAGGGGACAGCTCTAGCAAAGGATGGGAGAAATATTCAGTGAAACAACATTCCCTAAATGCTGAGGTATGCAACACAGTGGAAGGAGGTTAATTTAACAAAGAGAGCTTTGTTTTTATTTGACTTCACTGTGCCTCCACTGTACTCTGGTTGATATAAGGAAAACCTTCTGTTTACTCTTCTCATCCCTATTTGTATTAAGATTTGGGGATTTTCACAGGCAGTGAAGAGAGCACAGTGCCCAAACAGAAAGGGGAAAAAGATGCCTGTGTAGTGTCCCAGGCTTAGCCCTCCATTTTGTAAACTAAGGTTTTATCTCTGTCACCTCAGAGCTAAGTGTTAGCTCTAGGAGTCAGTCATTGGGAAGAGGTGGGAAGAAAAGTCTAATCTGCTGATTTATTAAAATATGTTAATGCTTTTTACTGTAAATCTTGAACAGGATGTGTGTGTAGGCAGATGTTTGCATCTGCACAATGTCCTATTCATGGCTGAACAGAGCAGAAAGATAGGCACAGGGGGTTGGGGGAGGGAGAGAGGTGTTACTTTCACCCAACTGACACGAGAAGAGCAGCTTGTACTTCCAGAAAACTCAACACTCTTGTTCTGTTGGCTGCTTGCAGTACATTTATAGACAGCTTAGCATCGCACTTCAAACCTAGGTGACCACTACCTGAAATGGTAGTGTGGATGGCTCAAATTTGGTCTCTGAGGAGCTCTTTGGGCTTTGCTTCTCCAGGGCAGAACTTTTATGTCCTCACTGTGGACTCCTTCACTCAGAAAAAAAAATACTCAGGACTGTGCTCTCAGCTGCAGTCAGTTGGGAATGCCAAAATGAGATATTAAATGCTGTATATTATACTTCTTGACATAGGCAATCAATATGACAGTGTGTGTGAGTAAAAACTCAGACATAAATACAGTCATTCCACCCTAGACATCTCCATCAGACTCTCTCAAGCCACATGGAAATAATACAACTTCAGCGAACGCATTCACACTGGGAAAGTATCCCTCCTGCCAGCAAAAACACCCCACAGCCAAGGTGTTCCAGTTATTTTCCGTGATTTGCTTTTTTCCACCACAGCTCTTGACCACAGCTTGAAAGCCAGTAACAGTGGGGGTATTATCAGTTGGTGTCTTTAACTTCAGCTGTGGTGTGCTTAACTCTGGCACATCTCTACTGGGTACAAGTGGGACTCTGCATGACCTGTTTTTATGGTGTTAAGAGGGAATTTAAGACACAACCTTTGCTTTGGGAACACTGACACAAGCAAAATAAGATTGATGTGGTAGCAGTTGATTCTTTCCTCAAATGCTCTTCCCCTAAGTTATCCAAAGAAATTTAAATTCAGGAATGTCAGTTCCAACTAAAAATCATATTCAAAACAGTATCTGAAATGCTCAGTGATGAGTCAACAATCTTCTTCAGTTTGGTCCAAGAACTTGATACTTCTTGTTTTGATGTTTCCCATTCAAAATGTTTCTGAACACTTTCTAAAATGAAAAAAAAAAAACCAAACAAACCCAAAAAGCAAATAACTCTGAGTTCTAGTTATGGACAAACACACAAAATATTGAAACTTGTCCTAGTACACAAGTTTGGGTTTGGTTGGTTTGGGTTTTTTTCAACTGATGATGTCATCTGGTGTAAGACCAATTTTCTTCTTTCTAATGAACTTCATTAATTGACTGAGGAATAGTTAACAAGCCTAGAAAAAGAACTAGCAATTGGCAGAGAAGAAAAGATGATGGGGAATTTCACAGACTCAGAACATACAAACCTATTGTACTTGCAAATTCTTTTCCTCATAATACTACTGCTGACACTCAGTTGTGCTTGAGGACGCATTTACCCTCTCTCCCAACCAGCATTCCCTGGAAAAGGCTCAGGTCCCATTCTTTAATGAGAAGCTTTCAGAGAGTGAAAGGGAAGTGGGGCAGATGTTACAGCAAAACTATTTTATTCCTGCACAGACCACTTTTGTACAACCAACTTGTAGAAGTTAAGCTGCTGGTTCCACTTACAGCTGGGAAAGGTTCACAACATATTTGATTCCTAGAATGACCTTCAATATGAAATGCTCCATGAAACATTCCTTCTGCTGTGTGGAAATTGCTCATTTCAAAAATATCCCCACTAGGTCTATCAGTGTCACGAAACTTAACAGAGAGTATTCAGGGTCATGCTGTAAATGCAATACATGTCCCGAATGGAAAAATGTCTCTGCAGCTTAAAATTGAAGTTGAAGAGTCTGATCCTGCAGCACAGAGCATGCCAAACAGGTGACATTAGCACCTTTGGTTACATTTAATAATTTCTGATTGCCAGTAAAATAAATGGGGATGAACCTTGGTCTGAGATTAATCTGCACTCTGCTGCTAATGTCACAGCTTCTGTGACACTGAAGGCCAGTGCAGCTTAATGGCTCCAGCACCAGGAGAGATTAACCACACATTTTGTTATCTCCTGACTTTTGGAAGTCTTGTGGTGTTTGTGCACTTGGGATCTGACTTCTCAAAGACTGAGATGTTCCTTCTGAACCCTCATGGTGGTCCCAACATATTCTACTGTGCTGGGACCTCATTTCAGAAATCTTCTTGAAGCCCTTTGGATCCTGTTCATGAAAAGCCTCCTCAGAAGATTCAGTGAGGCTACTGGAATAAGAGTCTTGTTTATGATATTTAAAGATATTTGAATATTTGCATAATATTTGAGAAAACCTGAAAGCTGGACAATGTTCAGGTGTGTTCTCCTGTCATGGACCCTGAAATTTTGGGGGCTGGGAAGCAAAGGTCATAATAATTTAATGCCCTCCCAAACTGCACTCTTTTTTATGATGACCCACATCTCAAAGGGATCCCACAGATTTCCTGGCTCCATCGTTCCCTCCTCCTTGGACCTGTAAATCATAGGTTTAAATTCCCTCTGCCTGCATCAATATGAATGATACAAATCCATTGGTCATACAAGCACACACAGAAGCACAGTCTCAAGCTCAGCAACCCCACACACTGCCCTTTCTTGAGGTGAGTTTGTTTCTGCTGTGGGGTGAGCTGAGTCACGCTCTGGATTTCATTGTGTTCACACCTGATCACTCAGTGCCCTTTAAGCTGCTCTGGCTTCCCACCTGGCTTCCAACTATGGGCCCAGAAGTTTGGGTTTGGGTTTTCTGCAGGTCCTGTGTCTATCCCAAAACCAGCATCTGCCCCACTCCTCAGGGATGTCCACATACAGGCACCTGAATAAAACCCCAGATAAGCACTAACTAAAACAGGAGATCAGACTAGTAGACATCTCCATTTAGGAGTCTTAAACTGAATCATATCCTTCATTTTTGACCCTTATGTTTCTGCATCAGCCTTGAAAAATGGGAGCAGATGCAACTTAAATAGTCCAAACCAAGTGTGCTATGCAGGATGTTCATTTTCTCAGAATGAGGTGTTTTTGGAGTGGTTGAAGTGGAGATGTTGTAGTCCAAAACTTAGGCGATTCATTCATGAAAACATAGCAAGGGGGGAAAGAAGGAAGTTTCTCTTTCAACAGTTTTTTCTCCTGAGAGCATCATAAACAAAAATGCTGCCTTGGTCTTTTATAACACACATTCTAGGAGAAGGAAAAAAAGAAGTTATTTTAGATAGAATGGAGTTTTTAAGCCTTAAGGGAACCCTCATGGTCACTTAGAGTATTCTGACCTTCTGTATCTTACAGGCTATAGCTCCTCCCACAGATTTTGCTTCAAGCACACAGCTTCTAATCGGTGTTTTACTTATGGTTGTTGGAAGGCAAATACTTTTAAACTGATTTTAAATCAAGTGAAAAACTTGCCGATACCACGTCCACTAAGTTGTTTCAGTGTCAAGATAGCTCTCCTGTCTATTTTTTAATAGCAGTTGTCTCAATTTCTACCCACAGGCTCTTTTTTTCTTTTTTTAATATAATATTTTTCTGCTACAGAAATCTATTCTCAGCCATGTCTTCCCCATGCAGTTTTCCACAGCCTTCTCTTAAAGGAACTTGAGAGAACCTTTACCAAGATAAATTAAATATTTCCATCATCTGAGTCTCTTTCCAAAAGAACATTCTGAAAACCTCCGATATGTCTTGTTACAATTCACTAAAACCTTCCTACTTTTTTTTCAACAACCTCTATTAAGGTCGGACATAGTACAGTGTCCACCAAATTAAGCTGCCTCCTTGATATTCTCCTGCTCCTACAGTCAGGATCCTCTTCTCCCTGTAATCTATTGATTGACTAAGAATCCCCGGCAAATTACTTTGAAAGTAATTCACTGGAGGAAGTCCTATAAGTATTTTACTACATTCTGCACATGTAATTACTATCATCATATTACTGAGAAGGGAAAGAGTCATTTAATGAATTCAACACTATTTATCATACTGCATTCACCAAATTAATATTAAATGAGACAAGACCACATCTAAAATTTCTTTTGCTTCTTTTTCATCTATGCTTTAAGCTTCTAACACAGGATAGAAACAGGTCCAGAAAGCAAACTAGCAGATATTCAGGGCTGCGTTAATTGGGCTCCCTGCCTCCCTGCTGCAGCCAGACATAGCACTACTTACAGCCAGATGCTAAGAATTAATTGTGGCTCAATGGAAACCAGCGAGCAGCTTCAAAGGCAAACAGAAGATCTGAGATACAGAGGTTATCCCTTTCATACGTCATAGGACAACAGATTGGGAAATCTTCTGCATTTCCCACCAGGAAGCTAATTAAAATGAGGAGAAGAGGGAATGACGTTTCTCAAAATATGTGCTGGAATTATGTAAATAATGAGAGAAAACAAATCTTTGTGTTTGCACTTGGGAAAATAACAGAAAGCCGCCTATTTATTGCCAGCTCCTCTGGCCCCAGGTGCTCTGTGCAAGGACTGCTGCTGGTCCAGCTCTCTTCACACTTCATACCCGGTTTACCCAAGCTTAATATTGCTAATTGCAATGGTGTCATTCCAACTGCAGAGGCAAATCCTACGTGTCTGATTACCAGCCATTTCCTCAGGTATGAAATGCTCATTATCAAGCAAACAGCATTCACTGGAGTATTACAGAAAGGAGTTTCATTCTGGTCCTTTACCACCCCCTTCACCATCTCCTTTCTCAGTCATCAGTACAACTTACTCTTGTACCCTCCACCCAGACAGCAGTCTGCAGGACAGCAACAAGGATGGTGAAGGGTCTGGAGGGGAAGACTTACGAGGAGAGGCTGAAGTCCCTTGTTTTGTTCATCCTGGAGAAGAGGAGGCTGAAGGGAGACCTCATCATGGTCTGTGGCTTCCTGACGAGGGGGAGTGAAGGGGCAGGTGCCGATCTCTCTTTGGTGACCAGCAATAGAACCCGAGGGAACAGCATGAAGCTGCGACAGGGGAGGTTTAGGTTGGGTATTAGGAAGAGGCTCTTTACTGAGAGGGTGGTTGGGCACTGGCACAGGCTCCCCAGGGAAGTGGTCACAGCACTGAGCTTGACTGGGTTCAAGAAACGTCTGGACAATGCCCTCAGTCCCATGCTCTGACTTGTCTGGCCATAGGTGGAGCCAGGAGTTGGACTTGATGATCCTTATGGGTCCCTTGCAACTCAGGATATTCTATGATTCTATGAGATCTTCAGTGAACTGAGCAGTCCTGATATAAAATTGTTGGCCAGGGAAACAGAAGAATGTTAGCTGGCTAACCAATTGCATCAAAGAATGATCAATGACAATATTTGAGCTATTTTCTTGCAAATGAGGTTATTGGGAAGGACACACTGAAATTAACTTTCTTCACTTACTTAATCTTTAGGAATTAATTGCGATTCTAGAAAGTAGGAGATAAAAGCCTGTGAAAACTATGGAGGATCTTAACAGTGGAGCCACAAGCCCAAGACCCATACTATGATGCAAGCTCTCAAGCTACATATAGGGTAAAATACCGAGGTGAAGGGTAGCTATACAATGGCAAAGCTAGAAAGATTGCTGGACCATTGCTCCCTAGGCAATATCCTAGAGGATATGCTGAGATATGCTCTGGACTTTGGGAACTTGGGAGCCATCACTGTCCATGGAACAGCAGGGAGGAGTGGCTGACATGCAGGAACACTGCGCTGCCATCCAGCGAGACCTGGACAGGCTGGAGACCTGGGCAGGGAGAAACCAGATGAGGTTCAACAAAAGCAAGTGTAAAGTCTTGCACCTGGGAAGGAACAACCGTTCATTTCAGTACAGGCTGGGGGATGACCTGCTGGAGAAGAGCTCTGTGGAGAAGGACCTGGGGGTCCTGGTGGATGACAGGTTGGCCATGAGCCAGCAGTGTGCCTTGGTGGCTAAGAGAGCCAATGGGATCCTGGGGGGCATCTGTGAACCTTAACTCAGAGCAGCAGAGGTAGCAACAGCAAGGGAAACATCAGTATGGCTCTCAGACAAGAGTTGATTTGCTCAAAGCCTGAGGGGACTGTGAAGAGTACATGCACTGGCTGAGCTTTGTCATGCTGGAGTAGATCTTGTTGCATTGTTTCTTTTATGCCTCAGGTCTGGGGAGTCAAGCAGACAATGAAACACTTTTGTCCAGCAGCCCCCTCAGATCCCTCGCAGGTGAGACTGAGGACCAAGCTCACACAATTGCTTCCTCCTCTTCAACCAACACAATGCACCTTCCAACCTTGCAGTGCATAGTAATGACCTCTTCACTGCTCCCAGATACCACAGAATAAGCAAAAGTGCTTTGCCAATTTGCATGCTATCTATCCCCAGCATCTAAGAGAAAAGACCTCAAGAGGGTGTTGTTTGCAGCAGGAGAGGAGCATGGCATGTAACAAGACCTCATGTTCAGAAGATGCCTCCTAAGTGGACCATTTCCCCCTCCTTCAGTGTCACCTCCAAGAGATAGCTTAGCTCTGTCAATGCGCCCACATCATCTGGCTAGGCATGGGTCCCATACAGGACCCCTGCAGTCCTAACCCTTGAAATCTTTCAGAGGCCAGATCCCAAAGTGCATAGGGAAAAGAAAATTCAGACATATTGTGCAGTCTCTGAAAGGGAAGAGAAAGAACATGAGTAGGAGACAGATACAGGGGCTCCAGCTATGGTCATCAATGTGCACAGATATCATCAATGCACAGCAGGTCTGAGACTATTTGTGAATACAGGAATGACTCAGTGAGTCCCACAGAAGAAACCAGCACAGCTGATATATCCTTTACATAGAAGATAAAAGCTTAGGAAAAAACCTACAGACCCAATGACAAAGGCAAAATCTGATGCAGCCTTCTGACAGCAAGAGCAGAAAGGATCAGGAGGAAAGTTTTTCATTTGATGGATGCAAAACCCAATAATCCACTCTTTGTAGAGCCATTTTCAGAAAGACTTAAAGGCTTTGGAAGGGGGAAGTAGACAGAATGCATATCCAGGGCTGACAAAATGAAAAGATCAGTAAGCAAGACCTACACTTTGAGTGCTGGAAGAAGAGACTGCAAGTGATTAGTTTCCTCCGAAAAGCAGACTTTTTGATGTGGACAGCTATCCTCCTTGCATGCCTGTGAAAGGGATATCAGACTACCTGCATCAGCAGAGATTTTTTTTAAAGTCATGGTGAATTAAAACTAAAACTTTTCAAACTGCATCTTCCTGTGGACAAAGAAGTAACAGGAAGTGTTAGGTCAGGGTGAAAACATTAATGAGATGGACACTCCTCAGCTGGATTGACAGATGAGCCTGGAAATTGAGAGGTACCAGCAGAAGCACTCTCAAGGTCACTTTCTGAAACAGCATCAGAACTGGAAATCTCCCATCAGCTTCCAACTAATCCCTGCCTTTGAACCAATCTAGCCCCAGCTCAAGTGAGTGTTTAAATACAGAGTTAATATTAAAGTATTAAAGTCCAGATGTCTAAAAGCACCTCTTTAGCTATCAAATGCATATCTGACTGTTTGTGTTGTTTGGATTCCATGGCCCTTTTGAGAAGCCACCCAAGATCAGTGGGACTTAAAGAAATCTTCAGCTGGGGATGTTTAGTCTGGAGAAGAGGAGGCTGAAGGGAGACCTCATAAATGCCTACAATTACCTGAAGAGAGGTAGGCAATGGTCTCTTCAGCCAGGTGACAGGAGATAGGACAAGGGGAAATGGCACTAAGCTGTGCCAGGGCAGAGTCAGATTAGATGTTAGGAAAAAAAATTTTCACTGGAAGAGTTGTTGGGATATGGAACAGGCTGCCCAGGGAGGGGGTTGAGTCACCATCCCTGGATGTGTTTAAAAGACGGGTAGATGAGGTACTTAGGGATATGGTTTAGCATAGGACAGGAATGGTTGGACTCGATAATCTTAAAGGTCTTTTCCAACCTTGTGATTCTGATTGTGTGATTCTGTAGATGGAGGGGCTGGATCTAGGCACACGTAACATTCATTTAAGAGTTTTGCTCACCTAAAGCTTTAACCTCCTTGTAACTCGCTCCCCACCTCAAGACCAGAGACAATAATGCTTCTTTCCTGCCACCATGTCTAGCTTGTTAATTGCAGTTTCTTTGGCTGTAAAGCCTTTGTATGTGAGGACTGACAATTCCCTAGAGCAAGAATTGTATCTCATTATCTGTCTTAATACATAACAAGGGATTGGCAATATCCAAATACAAAAAGCAAGATTAAACAAACAAAAATATTCCTTAACAAAACTAAACCCTTCTCAAATATACATTCCTTGTTCCTCAAAAGATCAAAACCAAATATGGGTTTTTTTCAAATAATATATTCAACATTTTCAGAAACTATTTAATCTTTTTTTTCTGAACAGTGAGAGCTGGCATATGTGTTTTTCATTTGAAAGGGGAAAGAAACTACGATACTAGCCACAAACTGCTTTCTTCCCAATAAATTAGAATTCTCAGATATATTCTTATTCCTTCCCTCTGTAAACAGCAGGGAAATGTATCTCACCAGAATGTGCTACTCAAGGAAGAAGCAAGAGCTCTTAAAAAAAAAATGGAGTAGTCCTCATGAATTCTCCAACATATATATTGACAATGCTGTCTCATGATGTATTTACAAGCCATGGAGACGGCATTCAATATGCAACATTCAAAGTACCAACATGCACATTGAATACAAGGGAGAAACAGAGTATCTGACTGAAAATTAAATTCAGATGTTCTTGTCAAAATGTACCCAGAGTAAAATCCCCTAAAAGCATTTCAGTACCTCAGTCCAAGAAGAGGGAATTCAATGTTGTTTCTCTTCAGCAATACATTCCTCCTACTTAACTTTGATCATGCCCAGAAAATCTTCGTGCTTCTCTACTGAATCCTCAGCTCATGTATCCCTCCTTTGGGTCATACACTAGGGTATTGTAACAGGTTAAGTGAGGTATGGGCCACCAGTCCAGGTCCAAATACTCCTCTTGGGTTTGTCCATCTGTGCCCCCTTTTCCCTTGCCTACTGTCACCCTTCTCACTTACGAGGATCCTTCTTTTCTCATAACCCACACCAGCAATCTATTCTTGTTGGGCCACCGTGAATGAAAAATCATCTCCAGAAATAAGACTGATGATTTCTCTACTTTATAAATTAAACCAAAATGAGGTGCATTTTGGCAGCTCAGAGTTGAGCATCCAAGCCCTTGGGAGGGGACATCTCTAAACACGATGTAGGGAACTTTGCCACCTCAGTCACAGTTATGGTTTCAAGGCTCACAACAGTTTTATGCAAATTCCCTTTTTGGACCTTGAGGAATGGAGCTCTTTCACTCATGGTCTCATCTTTGAAGGTACCTTCTGTCTGGGATAGAGCTTTTATCCTTAGGATGAGTAAGTGTTAGCCCTCATCCTTCCTCTAATTTTTTTCATCTGCAAATACTGCTGAAAGGTCCTGGTCTATTCAGCCTAGGAGCACTGGGATGGTTCCTAGATTCAGCCTAGGAGCACTGGGATGGCTGAGCCCTCTGCCTGCTCTGCACTGTCCTTGTACTGGCAGGGATGTGGTCTCACAGTTAATCCCACGTAAGGCTAACTTTGACTAAGAATACATTATTTCCCAATAAAAATACACCATTTCCTGACAACATCAAACTGAGTCAGCCACGAGAGTCATTATTACTCTACTTAATGCCTCCCACCCAAGATGCTAATGACTCCAGCTATGGAAGTACCCCTGCAATGAGGAAGGAAACTGGGGCACAGAGACCGAGATGTGCAAAGAAACATAAGAAAGACTGTTCTTCTTTTCCCAAATGCCACAGTCCCTTTCAGAACTGTACCAAATGCACTGCCCAAACAAGTCAGATGCTTAGTGTGAACCTCTGGACACCAGTACATTAGCTGCTGTCCTGAGAGGTTGTGCCTGCAAGGATACAGAGATCGAAAAATTTATTTCCACACCCACCTGTGTCACACAAGCCTGGAGAGACCCAGGAAAAATAATTTTCTGTTACATACTCCTTTGAAAAGCATGTTGGGAAACCTTGCAAAGCAGATCTATATAATAGCTGGAAAATATTATTATCATTATTTTTATTATCATTATTATTATTACTGCTACTAGAAGTCCTCCAGACAGGTTTGATAGCACTGAACAATGCAGCACCAAGCAGTCAAAAAGAGGTTGTACACCAGGAAATATCTTTCAAAGAAGCTCAGAGATGAAACACCTCACCGTCACATTCTGCTTTGCAAAAAAAATATTAATTAATTCCCACACCAGCAGGAGGGGAGGAACTGCCAGTTCAGATCAGTCCTTAGGTCTCCGTAGTTACAGCATCTCATCTCCCGCAGGAGAGTTCAGAGAAAGGTAGAAGATATCTCACAGCCACTCAGAGCAAAGGAACAGAACCTCAAGGAAATTCTCTTTGTAACTCCCAGTTATTTGGAAGGTAAAGCTAAAACGATGAGACATCGTTCCTCACCCAAGGCAGACAGGTAGCACCTTGTAGATCTGACAGCTAAAGAAGACAGGGGTGCTCAGTGATTCGCCTAAGGCATTCAGGCCACGTTTACATTGAGGAAACTCCCTACAGTGTGAACTCGTCAGTGGAAGATCCACACTGCTGTTGCCTGCACCGGCTCAGGGCAGGGCTTAAGCTGCTGCAGACCCCAGGAGTGTCCGATTTCGGATTAAAAGGCACCGCCTGTATGTGTAAACTGCCTTAGGGGCAGCAGAAGTCTCAGCTCCCAGAACCAGCACCTTTTGCTCAGACCCACTCCAGAACCTGTCCTCTCCTCAATCATCCCGAATCTCAGCAAAACCCTGGTCTAATTATGTGCGATTTTGATTCAGCCAAAGCTCGTGTTGCGGTACATCCTATTGTAACAGAGTCATCCAAAGCAAATCACTTGGCTGGGGGGTGGGGGGCGGAGGGGGAGCGTTGCCTTTCTTTCCCTTCCTCCATCCACGCTGCGCAGCATTGCAGCAGTGAGCAACAGGCTGGGCTGTGCCACGGGGAAACCCCTCTGCTCTCGTCACAAGATTTACAGCTGCCCGTGACAAGCAGATGTATCTTTAGCTTTGGCTAGAGGATGCTTTGCGAGCCCGTCTAAATAATTCATCTTTAAGAGCTCGCGTCAGCTTTTCCAAGGGCACCGCGCTCCAGCGAGAGCTGCCTCCTGCGGCTAACAGCCACAAGTCCCCGCAGCGCGCAGGGCAGCCACAAGCTCGGGTTGGAAAACGTGCGCTGAGGCTCAGGCAGCTCGTCACGCTGCGCTGCAAGAGCCCCGGGTGTGATGCATAAATTCAAATGCCTGAGACAGACCGTTGCCTCATTTCGCTCCTACTGTCTGCAGCACTGCTGCTGTTCCCTGCTGCAGTACCCTGCACAACAAACAGAGCCCTGAACTGCTTCAGACGCTGCAATCGATGCTGCTCTTTGGCAGGCTACGTAGTTATGCAGGGTAACAAAAGCTAAAAGGAGGTAACTGGGGCTTCCCAGGAAACCAGAAAGCTGTTCTATCACCATTAGGACCCCACCGGTAAAGGGTTGTTAACGGTATGATAGCAACTTCTTCAACAGGTCTGTAAATGCAGCTACAACGTGTCTTTTGAGAAGACACTCGACTGGAGGTAAGAATTTCAAATGATAGAAGATCTTCTGCACTCTTACCAAGCACCGAGTGCTTCCAGCCAGACCAGCTGCATTGCACCCATTTCGCACCAAGTTCGGAGTCAAGTGACTTTCAGAGGTCACAAAGAGCAGAAGAAAGATGTTCTCCACCTTGGTTCTGTTTCTAACCAAGCATTCAAACACAGCCAGCAATTCTGCTGGCAGCACTGCAGCCTCTGTCCTCCTAAAAAACACCCGGGTCTCTTCAGCATCCTTTAATGAGGAGGGAATGATGGTTAATAAAAGGCTGTGCAGTGCCTTCAGCCTCTCCCATGGTGTGCTACAAAGCCACTACCAGTAGATCCCAAGGAGAAAACCGGTTTATTGAACAGCAACAAACATTCAAAGTGAAAAACTAAATAAACAAGTTGAATTAATCAAAGAAAATGTCACCTCCTAGCTAATGAATCTCACACTAGGTTTGCAGGAGGAACGGTAAACTCAGGGGGTTGAGCCTGAAAAATTCAGCAGCGACTACATTTTCCTTTGTGAAGGTTGTCTCATCCCAGGCAGTCCATTTTCATGCATGCAGTGCCTGCACAGCTACATGGCAGGGAAACCCCCATCTGCTCCCCTTGGATTTACACTCAACTGTGACAAATGACTTTAGCTTCAACTTTCTGCTAGGAGATGCATATAGAAAATGAGGTCAAAAAGGCTCACTTTAAATTATTCATCGTGAAAAATTCGCTTTGGCTTTTCTAAGCCTGTGCAGCCAAAGAGGAACCACCAGCTCCCTGGAGCCAGAAGAGCTGATCTGTGCGTTTGCTCTGCTGCCTATAGCTCCGCTTTATATGAGGGATGGCAAACGTGGCACCACAGCAGGGGTGTGGGAGTGGGGAGATCTGGATTACTCTGTTCCAAGCACCAACTGTCTCTGTGTGTCAGGCTGGGAGAGTCAGAGGCATTGATTTGGAGATCAGAAGGGACTGGGGTTGATGCTGAAAAATCTCTGCAGTGAAATCCCTGATCCACGTGACGTGAGGTCAGACTAATTGGTCATAATGGGGGGAATGCAGAAAAATCTCTGAGGGACCGTTAGGATTGTCTGCCCTGATATCACACGTTTTCTGGAATCCGTGCAGCTATTTTTACTTAAGGGAAACAGAAAGAGAGCTATTCTCAGTGCTAAGACTTGCTGCAGCCAGCATTTGGATGGACCTCCTCGATTAATCTGTCCTAGCAGTTAATCACTCATACTTTAAATACCTTTCCTTCAGTTCAAACTGTGTAGACACGACTTTGCCTGTCCCTGTGTACAAAGGCCTCGCTCCCCACATCCATTTTAGTTTCACTGCAGCATGGTAACCCTCCAGTTGCTGGTGGAGATGACATAGCAGCTATTAAAAGGCAGAAGAGAAACTTTAAGTGGAAAAAGAAATGAATAGGAAAACAACATGTGGGCACTGATGGAAGCCAAAAGGTTTTAGGTCAGTATCATTGCTGTGCTTTTGGTGCAACATGGTAAAAGGCAGAAGAAATCCTCATAAAAGGATGTGTCGGGTTGGAAAATGCTGGGGCTATAAAATTAAATGTATGTAATCTACAGTGGAGATGCTGTTTCTCCTGCCATGTATTTACCTGGTTTGTTGGCTATTTATGAAGCTCACTCTCCCTCCATCTGTCTTCCTCTTTCAAGAGGGTTTGATTGACTCTTTCATTTTCCCTCAGGCTCCACGTACTCTTTTACAACCACCTTACATGACACAGCAACCTAATTTGAGTTTATTTGTCCAAGCAAATGGTGTGTCTGCAGTTTGGTAGTCAATGACTCTAAACTGAACAATTGTTTTGGTATAAGCTGGTATCGATCTCCAACGGGACACTGCAAAGGGTCATTCCAAAGTGCCAGCACCTGCCAGGGTCCTATTAGCTCCACAAACCCTCCATATCTCAGTGTCATCTCTTATAACATTGAGTGCCATTGCTAATCTTGTTTAAATGATTTTTAGTACATGTAAACACTTTTATATCAGCTCATATTATCTTATTTTGAGCATCGAGACGAATGAAGTCCTAAATAGTAAAAGGGTTTTTTTAAACAGAAAGAAAGATTTCATTTTCTTGGGAACCACCTCGTGCTAATTTTTTGCCTGGGTCCACTTTTTGGAGACCCAGACATGGAAGACACTGATTACAGTGATGTGCCTAGTTTTAAACCTACCTATACATTTTGAAGAGGTCCACTCATGCACCTTAAGCTGGTAAAACTGAAAGAAAGCAAAGCATAGGTGGAATGCTTTGCAGAGCGGGCATTCAAACACTTTCAACAAACACATCAACTTGCTCTGGGGGTTACAGAGGGGGATATCTACCTTTCTAATGACTTCAAGATTAGGATTTCCTGTAGAAGGCTGGTTTGTAAATGAGTTGCAAGGTAAGGAAAGTAGAATTTTCTTCTAGGAAAGTAGAAAGAAAGAAAGAGAAGTTATTCCAAGAGTAAATATTAGAGGAAAAAAATGTGGTATCTCAACATTACCTGGTATTCAAAAATGCTCCCCTACATGGTGTATGTATTAATTTATCAATCATATAAGGAATGTCATCAACACAGTCCAGAAAAGGGGCTGTGCAGGCAAAGGGGATATCATTCCTGCACTGAACATCGTCAGTCAAGATGAGAATGAACATTCGAAACAGCCTCATAACATTTCAGGCTCATACTTTGGGAATTGGAGCCCGGTCTTGGACGGCAGAGAATGTCCCCAGTGCTATTCATTTCAGGAGCAGCTGAGGAAATTGAATACCCTCTGGGAGTCATGACTCTGTGCATGACGTTGGGCTTTTGCACCAAACTGAGAGTGAGGAAGGAGGGAGAGAAAATAATGCTATAATGATGGCCACAGAATAGGCTTTATTTACTCTCCTGGAACTACATAAATACCAGTCTGCAGTCGGCTAAATGCATTGCCTGCTTAAACATTTTTATAAGCCTGAAATTTACTCAGCTGTACCCATAACTTAATAGGCCAATTATTGATAAGAACGCACCGTCTGCACCAGGATTAGGAGCTAAACATAGGTTTTCTTAAAAACACATTGAGAAATTAAAAAGCTACGTGGTCGTTATTGTTAATAATCTGAAGGCAATGCCTAGAGACATGAGCTCAGACCAGAAAGAGGAACGCCAGGAGCTGTGTAAATAGAGGATAGGACAATGTTTACCATAACAGGCTGAAAATATCAGAAGAGGCAGAAAAAAATACAGGGGAGGGACAACAGGTAGCAGGAAAGCTGCAAGGAGAGATGCATGTGTCATCCAAGTGTCATCAGTTGTCTATTCAGGGGGTTCTCTGTGGCCTGGGTTCAACAAAAAGTGGGTGGACATGGCTGAGAAGGCAGAGGGGAGACCAACAGGTAGAGGAACAGCCCTGAGTTAGCAAAGACCATGAGGAAGGAGGTGGCATTACTTGCAAATAGAAAAATCGAAGCCAACTGTTAACCGAACAGTCTGGTGCTGAGCTAAGGACAGTGCACCTTCCTTATGGCAACACACAGCCATGCAGAAAGCAGAAGATCATGTTGGCGATTTCTCACCAGCCCACAGACTGGATGTTCTGGGGACCTGGGGAGGGTCTGCACATGTTCACCTCTATTAAGATCCCACGGGCTCTTGCACGCTCCCAGGTGCTTTGTTCCCGATGCCTTTTTTAAGCTCTCCAAGTCTCTGTGCCTGGTAACACTTCTCCTTACTTAGCAGTTGCTTTTCCTCCCTCAGCTGTCACACACCTTTCGTGCCCTCCCAAGGGTGCTTTCCTCAGCTTTCCTTATGTCCTTTCTGTTCTACTCAGCAGCTTCTCTTCTCCTTGTGGAGAGGTGGGAAGTTCATCACAAGTTACATATGTTTCCTTCTGCTCCTGGTAGTGGATGGGTGCTTGAACTACAGGGTAAGCTGTGTACCCACTCTGGCCTGTGATGCAAATTGCCTCCCTAAATGGACAGCAGAGTGGAAGAAAACCTAGAAACCTGCCTTAAATAACATGTGAACTATGTTTCAGTGTTGGACCCTGAGCAGGTCCCTTCATTTCTCCAGGTTTTCCAGTGCTGCTCTGCATGGGCAACCTGAGTCTGGGTTTTCTGCCTGTGTGCATTTTGCACATGGCACCTGGCATTCCTGGAGGCCACATGCACCCTCCTCAGATGAGCCACAGAAGCAGAGTTTCCTGGCTGGGGCACAAGCCTGGTGCTCAGCTCCTGCTCCAGCAAAATCATCTGTCCCATCCATCTTTATAACATTGGTCTCTGACTGATGTCTGGCAAAGACAAGGGCTCCCTAAAATTACCCCAAGGTTTGTGTGCCACAAGGTTGCTAGGATTTGGACATGGGTTAACATAAGTGTTAGGCTAGAAATAGGAGCACAAGGTATGTGAGACAGGATCTCAGGTACAGCATGTGTCTGAGCTACTGTGTATCTGGTCAGTCACCAATAAAGCAAGACTGAATTTTTTATTCACCTCTCTCCCTTTGTCTTAGTTGGGGTCACGTCGGGGCTTTTTGGCACAAGAGTGTCTATACCTATAGGCTAAGTCTAAGCTTGTTTCCTCACTGTGTTATAGGGTTTGCTCCAGAACTTACAGGACCAGAGACCACCTCCCCAGAGAGCTCTTGGCTCATGTAATCTTTCCTCTCCCATTTGAGGACAAATACCAATATCAAATGACTTTCAGGGAACACAAGGAAGGATGACTGATTGTCGTTGTAAAGGAGTTCTAAGATATAAGGCACCGTGCACAGAATTATGCAAGCTGATCACCATGCATTTAACTTATTCATTTACATATGCATTAATCCACATTATGTATGAAGAAGTGGTACTCACAGAGACAAATTAAGCATGCAATACAATGGCTAAATTGTTTAAATAACATGAATGTTTATCATTCGGTTCCCTGTGTTCAAGACAGGGCTGCTAATAATTAGTTTCCTACCTCCAAAAGAGCATGCATGTTAATTAATTAATAGTTGCAAAGCACTTTGAAGTTGCAAAAGAACCATAAGAAAGCTATCCATTATTATGTACAGTAAATGTACTTCTAAATGAAATAATTTGTCAATTTAAAGTCATTCTCCTCCTAAAATCCCCTAGAATCCCTTATCCATAATATTAATTAGCATGTAATAAGAAAAAACAAAACTGTTTAGGTATTCATTTGGAGTTTCCAGAACAGAACTGTTTTTCCATCCTCATTGTGCCAAGGATAAGATAGAGTGGCATATTCACCCATACAAATATAGATACAGGTAAACAGGCAGGGCAAATAAAAAGGTTTACAGAAGAGAAGCTACAGTTTTGTATCGAGTTAATCTGTATGAAGAGACCAGGTTTAAACAGCAGCCCTACAGTGAATTTTGGTGTGACCTTGGAGATGTCTCGTGACTTACGGCTTGGGTTGCATCGCTCACCTGACTAAGCTGCAGTCCCCAAAACCAAAGAGGCTGCGAGAGCAAATGAGCTAGGGTGCCTTGGTTGTCAACAGAGAACTGATATCTCAATAGCATAATCCAGCCCAGCATCTCATATGTGATGAGTTGCTCCTTTAAGGTGTCAATCTCTCTCCTAGGAAGTGCTCCTGATACCATCAACATGAAGCCAAGTCTAAAGCTCCATCTTTCCTGTTTTTTTCTTAAACACAATATTAAGAGGTATCAGAAAATGGCTCTGGAGCTTTATTTCATGTCACATGCCAGCTTTTATTATGGATATACTGTCCCTTATCTGCAGACTTAAGGACTCAAAAGTTCATGGTGTACAATACCTGGGTGGTATGGAGTTGCCTAACAAGGAAGAGTGTCTTCTTCTAAATCATATCCTAAGTGAATATTTACCTAACCTGTGAGGAATTGAATCAAATATGAAGAGTGACCCAGGCTACTGAGAGTGAAATAGGTCAGCAGACTCTCAAGACCCTGCCATAGCTCTAATTTACTGCTGCAGGAGCACTCTGCAAAGAAAACAAGCACCCCAACAATGCCTCTGTGCTGCCTGAAAGATGTATTGGATGTTCAGGAGGTTGAAAAGAAAACTTTCAGATAGTAAGCTTAAGACGTTCACCTTTTCAGGATATCTTGTGAAGTACATGCTGCAATGAGAGATATGCACCTGAAATCTTTTAGAACCTGGGGTAAAGTCTTTCAGACTGCTAAACCCTGCTCCGCTTACCCCACTGAAGGCAGAGGCACCCACAGCTTCTGCCTGTAGTGCCCTGGTATTTCCCAGCTGGAACACGATAACAGGGTAGGAGTAAACTCTCCTAAATCTGCCTCTAACTTGCTGACAACAAACAAGAGGCTTCCACATGATGAAGGAGAACCAGCCACTCCTGTTATAAGTTCTAAATCTTACTTGCCAATTAAGGAACCTGCTCCATAGGCATCATCTTCATTACAGGTGATCTCACTTGAGATCGCATTTTTGGGCAAGTGCAACCAGCAACAAAACTTCCCCAGGTATTCTGAAAATTATAGGCAAGTTCTTGAAACAGGAAATCTTCCACCTACCATAGTGTAACTTAATACTGGACCTCATTTTGATGGACAAAGGAAAATCAATTGATGGCCTGAAAATTAGTGGTTTCTTAGATACTGATGGTCATGATGATGATATGATGACATCTCTTGTGTGCAAATGGAACACACTAGTGACCAGCAATATAAGAATTTTGGAAAGGACTAATTTTTGCCAGCTTGGTAAGATTGTCAGCATCACTGGCAGAGACACAATTTTAAAACACAAAATCCTATTAGAAGACTGATTGTAGTGGGAATTGTTCTCAAATTTCTTACTGGAGGCTCCAGAAGCTAGAATACCCCAGTCATAACACTGCCCTGCTGGGAAAATAAATAAATAAATGTCTAAATCTTAAATAAAAAAAATTAAATATTGAAAACAGACATGGAAGTGGCGGCAATGCATTATTTTTTACATATCTGTAGAGTCAGGCTGCAAATGGAAAGGAAATGGTAATTAATATAAATTACAAAATGCATGACTGATAATGGGGAAATGAAGGGAATGATGAAATGACCAATACAGCTCAAAATAATTATAGCATATTTCTCAAAGTGAGTTATTGCTAGAGGCACACAGCAAAACTGTTCTTAGGCAAGTAGAAAAAGTCAAAATTTTCAAAGGATAGATATTTTTGCCTGTATATCAAACTGAGCAGGAATTTTATACCGAGGGTGGAACAGAAAGATTGCCATCTGTGATGAAAAGGGGATGTGAGGTAGCATTTGCTAAAATTAAACACTTTTTTAAAAACAACAGACACATATCTTGCACCAAGAGCCTTTAAGGGATGAGGAACTCTCAGTAAAGTTAATTTCAACAAATCTTGGGAAACATAAGATTTTAACTGACTTGCAGGATTATCAACATCATTTGTATCTTGAAAAGTATAAAAGGGATTAACTGGGGAATAACACATCAACCAAGCAGATGCTGATCCTGTGTAAATAATGTAACACTGATTTCTAGACTATAAAAACAAAACAAAAAAGGAATTTGAAGCAAAACTGTAATTAAACCCTTCAGCATGATTTCATGGAATGTGTGTTTTTCAAACTACCCCTTTTTTGGATTGAAGAACAATTGATCAATTAATTACAGTGCTTGCATTTAAAAGCATGTGACTTAGTATTGCACAGCATTTTGACTTGAAAAACTTGCTGTAACTTACAATAAGTTAGTTAGAATTTTTGCTGGCAGATATTGAAATATAGAGCTTTATAGGAAATATTTCTAGAAGAAGGTCCCAAGAACTGTTTTTTGGTGTAGCAGTGTTTTTTTTATTGTTATGGTCACTGATAGATTACTTTTACCAGTAAAGTCTGCAGTGAAACACAGATTAACAGGTAGAAAGTAACAAGAACAAGTCACTGCTACAAAATACATCAACACTACAAAACCAACCATGAGCCCCGATAAAATGATTCATATGGAAATTCTTCACTGATTATGGACACAACATGAACTCTTGCTGTAATGATAAAAAGGAGCAGGGGGTGTGTGATTTATAAGAAGAGGAATATCAAACAAAAGTGAGTATATATAATAGCAAGGGCAAGAAGAATTGGGTTTCAAATGGACATGGAGGAAACTGACAGGACAGGTAATGAAATGGAGGTAGATCATCTAAGGCATCATTTGCTCAATGTGATTTCAAATTTTTAAAAGGTTAGACAAATACCTTTCACAAATAACACAGACAGGTTGATGTGCTTTGGTTTCTGGTTTAGGGGTGGACTAGATGACCAGCTAAGGTCCCACTCAATCTTACATTTTCAGGTGATACTGAGTATAGCAGATAGTGCCTGTATTTTGTTGAATGTATCTACTCATTGGGAGAATATCAAAAGAATGCAAGGAGTTCAAGAAAGTGTGATGAAAAGGTAAAATACTCAGAAGGTTCACAACTTCTTCCTCCCAAATTCTATTTCCTTAAAAAGCAGACAAATTACCCTCCCAGCTGCTTTAATAAAAATGGACTCCAAAGGACAGGAAAAGGTTATTTTTCATATGTTTTTCTCAGCCCTACATCACTACAGTGGCTTTTTAATATTCATAAACTCCATATGATGTTTAGTGAAGCTTGTTAATAGCACAGGATAATCATCTACTAGATTTTTATGAAATTTTAGAAGCTATTAAAAAAAAAATTAAAATATCCTGGATGCCTATTAGTTACTTGGGGTTTCTTCCTCCTCCTTCTCCATCAAATCATTTGCCCCAAGCTTAACACAAAGGGGCTAGTCAATCACAGTCATTTTTATCTGATCTCTTTGTCATCATTTATCTGCACAGGTTTAAAAACAAAAGCTGTATGCAGCAGTGTCAGATGCTTCCCCTTTGTGCATTGCTCTCATCACCTGTCGCACTTCTCTTGTTAAATCTTTGATGGGAGTCTTCAGCACTTCTGCAAAATAATTTATGCATTTCGCCACCTCTGCAACTACCTTGTGACAAGAACGAGAAGAAATCAAGGAGGAGGCTGTAATTAATGCATTTCCACTGTCTGAAATTAATGCTGTAAAATCAGTGCCCAGCCTTGTCACCAACATACAGCAACTTTGTCTCTACTGACAGAGCAGCACGGTTACAAATGTGGATTGCTCTGACCATGAGTCATCAGTGAATCTCAGTCACACCTTAGCCCATGTCTGGGATTAATTCTGCAGTTTATGGAAAAGGAAACCTATAAATCTGACATCTGCACAAAGATAATCTGTTTGACTGATCCCTTCCTAAAGCAGGGGCTTAGCTTCACTGAACAACCCAGTGCACTAAATTCTTCAGATACGAAGTTCAATATTATAAAGAAGAAGTTAATGTCTCCTATTAAGGTTATCGCTTCAAGGAAACACTAATCTGTTCTAAGTAATGTGGAAAAGTGGAAACCAAGGATAGAGGTAACTGAAGAGGAGTCGTTAAAGGAAACTGATCAAGGCAAGAGCAAAACAGCACCAGAATTTTACCTGGAGCATCTTCAGACGGTTTGGAGACATTTGTAAGGGGAATTATGGGAATTAATAAGGAGTTCATAGGGGACTGCTAATCATAGAGGCAAAAATCAGACCACCTTAAGGGAATGGTAGGTAACGAATGTTGTAGCCTGCTTCTGTGAAGCAGGTGAACCAAGACCTCTGAGCTTTACTGGAGATGCAGGTGAGGTGTCAGTGAGACCAGTCCCTGAGGCAGTCTTTAGTGCCCCTGGATCTGCTTCTCAGCACTCAAGGAACAGAGATTGGCAGAGATGTCAGGAGTTTCCAGCAGCTGGCCTACAACACACATAGGACAGACCTCCACCAAAGGAACTAAGATTAACTTTGACAATTCCAATATTCTACGGTATAAAGTAAGGAAAAAAACAATCTCTATATATTTAGGCACTCTTCCTGTCTGTTTTACTTTTCCTATAATAAATCATGATTGCAAAAAGAGCCCATGTTTAAATTTAGCTAACTATTTTCAAGAAACCTTTAAGAGGAGCAAGTACATCCATTAACAAGGTCTCTCCTGTGCCATATTTCTGTTGTCTCTTATTAGTTACAATCATAAGCTGGGCAGGTGGAAAGAAACCTTCTGCTCTAGGCTTATGCTGTACCAAGGAAAATTAGAAGCCTGGCCTTGATTGAGGACTTAAAAACACTGATGTCAATAAATCACAAGACAGTAACAGCCTGTCTGAGTTAACTTTTGGTGCATATACAATTGAAAAAGGCAGCTAAAATTATGAAGAGGTCCAAAAAGAGTCACAAGATTGTGCTTTGCATCTTTTCTTCTTAGATCCACAAACGTTATCTGTTCAAGTAAGCTGTTAAGATAGAAGATGACAGTTCCCTTTAATTATGCTGGGAAAGTGAGGAATGGGGGAAGCAAAAGAGCTGTTTGAACTAAAAACCAGCATTGGCAAAAGACAGAAATGAATATACACAGGCTGCGCATAAATATAGATATGGAATTGAAAGGTTTTGAGCCACTAAAATAGCAAAAGCCTTGAACAGTCCTCAAATAGCAGCCGTGGGAGCAAACCAGCAGGATCCATGTACCCAGCAGGGATGTGCAGATGTGCCCAGGCTCTCTGTATACTGTTCGCTATTGGGAACTGCCTGGCTACAGAAGCATGGGCCTCAGTTCAGGTTAATTTGCTGAGTATTTCAGCCTTTTTGCTTCCACCTCAGCCTCCTTCACAGCCCCTGTAGAGCTCCATTCTCAGCTGCTACTGATACCTGGGCTCATCATTCAAGACTAGTGCCAGTCCAAGTGCTGCACTGCAGTCCTGTTCTAAGTCCAGTACGGACAGCCTCTAATTATCTTTTACAAAGACTTTATTCATTTAAGGAAGAGATCACTTGAAGTGCCTGCCTCGGATAGAAGAGGACAGAACTCAGTCCCTTCAAAGATTTCCTTCCTGTCCTGGATTCTTACATTGCTGGCTGCTTCTTTTCAGAGAAACAAATTAAAATCTCCTTCATCCCAATATCTTAGTTGTTAGCTTGCCAAGGGAGCCTGAGAGCTATAAAATCTCTCCTGATGCCCAAATGAAGGCAGAGCTTTCCAAGCACATCAGTGAAGGATCCAATTTTACTCCGTGGCTGTGCATCACACAGCCCAATGCAGTCCTCATTCACCAGGACACTTGCCAGGTTCTCCTGTAATGTCATAGAAGTAAATGGGATATTGTTTCACACAATGCCTACTGAACAGACTTGTCACTTTTTCCACTTAACTACATCAGCTATTTCTCCCTCTGCCCTCATAATCATCTCCCCCACACCATTTTTTTTAGCCTAGGAACCTGTAATGTTTCAAAATACTTCTACATTTTGCTCCTCTGGAAATATACAATAGCAGCAGACCTTCACAGGCAAAATCAGAGCTGAGTTCATAGAATCACAGACTGTGTAAGGTTGGAAGAGACCTTTATCAAAGTTTTAAAAAAGAAAAGGCATTTTTGAGAGAGAGGGAAATACTCATTTCCCAGTTTTGTATTTTGGAATGTCTATACATAAGTCACTGTGACTGCTTGGAAGTCTAAATCTTCCAAAGATAAAAAGGAATAAACAAATAAGATTGGCATATATGTAAGAAACTGCTATAAAAATATCACAAAAGGGCTCTTATGGTTAGGACTTCAAGAAACACTGCAAGTATCTTGGGATCTGTACTGAAACTGAGAGTCAGAAGCATTAAGAGACATTTTTTTAAAAGATAGCCAGGTGATCTGTAATTCCAAATTCAATTAAAAATGTGTTGAAATTTCTTTTAAAGTGTGTTTGCCTAATAATGATAAAATAGATACTATAGATCTAATGGGATTATATAAAAATTTCTGATTTGGAGCACATACCAAAGATTTGTTTGGAAATGGTTTTGCAACTTCGAACTCCTGAGCAGGTGCTAGAACAACAGCCATGAAACTACTTTGTGTAGGATCCCTGTGCTTTCTCCAAGCACTGAGATACAGACAATCCCAGCAAACTTTAGCTATCTGTTCAAGACTGTGCCTTTCTGTTATAACAAAGGCTGGTTTATACCCTAGAGGAAAACTGGAATATTTGACTGATCTTCATAATCAGCTTATTTTCAATACCTACCTTTTCAGCTTTCCTGTCCCTCACGTGACACAGCTTACCCACAGATCCCCCACATCTCTATGCATGGTAGATACCCCAAGGAGTCTGCAGGAGGGATTTACAAATCACAAATCTCAAGGAGAACATGGATTTTGGTGTGGATGTGGACATGGACATGAGCAAGAAGAAACCATGGAGGAACCATGTGCTCTGAAGGACAGTGATCGCAGAGGAGTGACTACACCAGATCTCCTCTCTGCCATGGGATCCAGTCCTGACTGCTGAGCACGCCACACCAATATCACTCACTGCTAAGAGATGTTTCACAAAACCATAATTAGCATTTAAAACAGCAGTTACAGTTAAGACCTCCTTAGAAAAGATGCCCAAATCTGTTTTCAATAAAAACATTTTAATTGCTTTAAAGGTTTTATTAAAATCCCAACAGACCAATTATAGTCAATTGTTTCCAGCCTCTACCTGCCTAGTAATCACTCAGTTCACAACAGTGAAAGATATGTGCTACATTACATGCTCTCCTCTCCCTCTCTCTGGTAACCACATTTTTTACTCACTCCTTTTCCCCAGGTAGCCTAGCAAGTTTGGATTGTCAACCTTTTTTGCTAACAATATTCTACCTTACAATGAATTTAGCTGTTTATACATCAAAAGATTTATGCCACATAAAACAACAAGGAAAGATTCCCCTCAAACAAAGAATTCTCATGTCCAAGAAAGCACTGTATCTAGAAAAAAATGATTTATAGAAAATATTATGCTTGAAAAAGCAATGCCAACTTTAAGGAGAAAATAAAAATTCTGGGTAAAATATTCTTTGCCTTGGAGGCTTACATCACCTACAGTGGAAACAGCTAGCAAATCCTCACCATTCACATAACCACCCATTCAGCTCTTCATGCCATGGCAACAATGTCATTAAATTAACCGTCCTGTCAAACAGAAGCAGCTTATAAGGAAGCACTACCCTGGGTCGCATAAGAAGCCCACCATGGGCAGGTGGGGTTGCAGGAACAGGAGCCACAGCAAGGTGCTCCATGGACATGGCACTGCTCAGAGGGAACATGTCCCTCCTTTGGCTCAGCCATTGTATCTCTTGCACCCACCACTGACAGAAAGAAACCCAAGAGGTGATCACAATACAGTCATATGAATAGCTAGTGGTGATTAAAAGAAGTGTGTAAGGGGTGATAACAACCTTGAAACACTTCTCCCTTCTGAGGTATAAAGAGCTGAGCCTGTGCCTTGCAGGTCTGTGAGTTTCCAGGAGCATCCCTGTTTCCATTAGTGACAGCACATGTACAAGTCCATTATACACCAGGAAATAAGTTCGATAGGTACTATCAGCAGTGAGAGGTTGTAGAGAGGTGGGTGATGGTGTCTTCAGCCAAGTGACAGGAGATAGAACAAGGGGAAATGGCACTAAGCTGTGCCAGAGCAGGGTCAGATTAGATGTTAGGAAAAAATTCTTCACTGAAATTGTTGTCAGGGAGGGCCTGGAACAGGCTGCCCAGGGACGGGGTTGAGTCACCATCCCTGGATGTGTTTAAAATACGGGTAGATGAGGTACTTAGAGATATGGTTTAGCATAGGGCAGGAACAGTTGGACTTGATGATATTAAAGGTCTTTTCCAACCTTGTGATTCTGTGATTCTGAGGTATTAGCATTGTACTATACAATGCTAATGTATAGTACTGCAAACTTCTACCTACACCTTATTTAGTAGTGGAGGATAGCTGCTGTTTTAATATCATCGCCTTTAAACACCAACATGGAGAAAAAAAAACCCCACAGACTCCTCTTGTTTATTGTATGTGTGATATCCAGCCACGTTGTTAAACAACAGCGGAGTCATTTGTGAAATCAGTGGTGATATTTAAGATGGTTACACTTCCAAGTCCAAGCCGCATGTAGATACACTGAGCAGCTTCTCCTGGTACTTCCAGTTTGCCAAGTCAGAAGTGTGGCATAAAAGCTTCCTGTACCTTGGAAGTCTTTGGGGGGTGGGGGAGGGCGGGGGGTGGGTGTTGGAGGGAGTTGTTTGGGTTTTTTAATAGCTGACTACTACCAGAAATGACACAAATCCAAAATACATTTTATCCAGCTCATTTGTAATGTTTTTCAACTGTTGTCTCCAGAATAAACTCTCTTTATTCATTCCTCCACAACCAGCAATTTTCTAGCCAGAGATTTAAATAAACCAGTGAGCAGTGGTGTTTCATATCGGCATTTCTAAAATTAGCTGCACACTGATAATTCTGATTTCCAACCTCTGCTCCTCCCTGTGGCAGTCAGACCGCAAACCCCAAGGACGCAGCACCGACGGATGCCAGTAGAGGGAACATCTTACAGCTTCACCAGGTACGTGGGTTTGGCGTTTATGTGCCTTTCTGCAGCAACTTTATTTCTTAGTTCACTTTGACTTTACTAGAAGATCCAGGAAACCTCCAGCTGAGCTTAAGAAATGCCACTGCTTCTTCTGATAGCCCTTCAACCTGCTGTTCCGAGCTGCTAACTCATTTTTCCTTCCATTCATGGTATCAGTGATAGCCCCCAAAGCATTAATAGACTAGACAAAGATCCTTCTGGAAAAAACAAATATCTGCAGCTGAATCAAGACAGCTACTAGGGCTTTTAAGATTATTTTTTTCCTGAGACACAACATCTTACATCAGAAAAGGCCTAATTTGCATGCTACTGAAGCAAGATCTTCACAACCCTGCAAAGTTCATCCAGAGTCTCCCCCTATTTCACAGCTAAGATGGGGGAGCAGATGCTGAGCAAAGATGCCCCACGGGGAGCACTCCACTATGTCTTTCATGGCACAGCACACTGTCCTTTGGAAAGCTTTACCATCAAGGGCTGGGCTTCAGTACTGATGCCAGAGCACAGCCCAAATGCTAGGAGACCATTTTGACTAAGAAATATACCTCTGAGTCATGACTCCTCCTGTGCTTTCTCTTGCACCTTGCTGGGAACAGCAGCTTCTCCCAGATCCCTGCCAGTCCTTATTGATCGTGTGTCACATCTCTATTGCACACACCCAAAATGCATTAGTTGCACTGGCATCAACTGGAAGATGCCAAGATGCTTGGAGCTACCTCATTGACTTTTCTAATAGCCTTCCTTCAACTTACCCCTTCCTGTGGCATATACAACATTATTAACGGTTTACACTGAGGTCACACTGGGACTACTGCCAATGCTTCTTGTTTCAGCCCTCTTCCTCTGGATCCACTTGCTAATTCCTCTGTTACACTGAAATCGTAAGGTCTGTGGGACAAAGACCAGTTTTTTATTCTGAGCCTGAACAGCTTTCAGTCCAATAAGATCACAGACTGTAACTAGGTTCTTGTTGCTCCTGCAACACAAAATTTTTAATTAAAGTCCTACTTCTGATGAACTGGCCTTCCATTTTCCTTGCTTACTCCCCCTCTCCTAATTATTGAAAGATTACCAAAGTTCATCCATTGACCCTCCATATCCCAATTATTAATGTCATCCCACTGTAACAACTTTTGGCCATCAAAATTACATATCAATCCAATGCCTTCCCTTGCCAGCCCTTCTGGCTCACCTCCCCACACTGTAGCTTTCCTGCCCAGTTAAAACAGACACCTCACAGCAAGATCCACTTCTTGAGAAGATGCAGATCACTGCCTGCCAGACCCAGACAGGCAGGTGTAATCCAGCAGCTATGTAAACACTGCCCACATCGCCTGTACACAGCAGCACCACATATGGCATATCAAAACAGGCTTTGCTTTCCAGAGTTCCCAGAAACAAAGCCAACCACAGCCTATCTGCATAAATCAACAACACAAACAACATACATGAGCTGAACACTTGCCATCAGAAGGATCACAACCCACCTTGAGATTTCTGCACAGGATTCAGCCCATACATCGTCCAAAATGCGGCAGCAACTCATGGTGGCCCAGAAGGGGAAGAAAATCTCAGTGTTATACAAACCTCTATTCTCAGTTGCTTTCCTAAATCCTCTACATTTCCACCAAAGATGGGTCACTGCAACTCAGGAAGGACAGAGATGAAAGAGATCACAGGCAGGAGCAGAGGATGCACATAGACTGCATTTCTCAAACGCAGTGTCAGTCCCCCAGTATCAATAGGCTCAAGGATACATGAGGGAACAGCAGAGTTCAGGTAAGTGAACTTGGACGTTGCATATGAATCTGAGTGAGATGTGGCTGAAAGGCACGTTTGAGAATGCAGATGGATGGAACACCAGACCAATCAGAAAGACAAACCCACCTGGTGCCAGGAAGCAGTTGTACTTGATGCAAATGCTCCACACAATGCATGTTGTGAATGAGCAGCCATATGTTGAGGAGAAGCCAGTGACATGATTGTGTTACGATACAACATCCATAGACCAATATATGTTCTTGGATGGACACCATTACCTTTTTCCCTCAGCATCTCTGGCACTATGAGTGGAATAGCCCCCAAACCCAGAAATTATCACTGGTGAGTTGAATTGGGATAAAAGAAGCTGAATTAGCAGCCCTGAAACATGGACAGCCTGCCGTTGGTTTGCTGTCTCTCCTTGGGAGTGAATATCGCATAAGGATCAAGTTTGTATCTCCACACCTTCAGCTATCAATGAGCCCCACCCAGGCTTGGACTCCCTCTCTCAGGGACAGTGACAAAGCAAATGTACCTTAAAAAAGCCATTTAACCTGCAGTATAATCAAAGACATTGCCAATAAGGACGTTGGCTTTGGGGATAGCTTTTGCATATCTTTTCAAGGTCATTTAGTCTCTGTAGTTGTCCCTGACCTTTAATTCCCAGTGTTGTCCCAGAACACACCATGAAGGGCTGAACACCCAGGGTTTTCAGAGAACATTCATTAATATTGAACCATTTCTACCGGTGGGGTGATACCACTCTGGTGACACCAGTGACACCAATTTCTCCTACTTACTGGTCCACTGTTACACTGTTTTCACACTCTCCTTTTCCCAATCTGTCTCCATGTGATGAAGGAGCAGACTCTGAGAGTCAGCAAATCCAGCCCTATGCTCCTTCCAGTCTTCCTTTGCAAAAGGCTTGTGTTTGTGCCACACATGCAAAACACTAATAACACTGGAGCACTGAGACTACTGATTATTACAGTAATCATGACCCTTTTTTTTCTTTTATTATACCTGCCCCAGTTGGTAACTGTAGTAATTTTTCGTATCTTGTTATGTATGAACTTGGACATGTCTTGGGACAAGGATCCTCTTTGCCATGCATAGGCAGTGCACAGCACAAGAGACATGGCTGGTCAGGGTGGACACCATCTTGCTGAGGAGGTCAGATGTGTCTGAGTCACCAGCTTCCCAGGAAGAGCTTGGAGGTTTCATGGAAGCAAAGTGATGAGACCTAAAAGTACTAGAAGGATCCTGGGTTACTCTGGAAGGCATAAGGACACATAGACCAAAGAGCTTTCATCTCTGCTTGTCCCTGAAGGTGAATAAATACATTACAAATAATATTTTCTGGGCTCATAAAGAGGCTCCTAGTGCATCTAAATAGGAATGCACACTGCAGCGACTGTGTGGTCCTATGCTGTTTCAAACACACATTCATAGGTATGTCAGCCATAACCTTTGCTGTCACACTCATCTCCCACTCATTTCAGCTTATCACATGACTGCACACTCCTAATAATTTCCTTATCTTCACTAAAAATGAGTCAGGGGCTTAAAAAGGGTACCATGACATGACAATTAATCTCCAGCTAAAAGCCTCATTTTATGCCAGGTTTGCTGACTCAGAATGAAGCCAGAGACTTTCCTCTGCCTAATCTTAACTAAATCCCACAAATCACCAACCTGCAGATGTTATAAAACCAGGAAGAGAGAATTACAAGAGGTCTTGCGCCTTGATCCCATGTTGCAGGGTAAGGCATTACACCAGTCACCCAAGTAAAGAAACTTACTGAAGAGAGACGCTGGCAGACCATGAGAAGAGAGAGATCAGCTAAAACTATCACCCCACTTATGTGCCTTTACCAGTGCTGCAAACTTGTAAGGTCTAGTGTTGTAGAATTTTTCCTTCACTGTTACAAAGAAAATTTGGAGAATCCAACCACGCTGTACCAGCCTGAAGAACCACAGCTCAACTGGAAAAGAGAACTCCCTCAATGGTAGCCATTTTGACCATGTCTTATGCAGACATGTTTGCAGGCCTCATTCAGCATGAGGCCACTTTCCCATGAGGGAATGGTAGCAGGCGCAGTCTCTCTTGAAGGTCATGCCACCAAAGACCAGGGCCCTAGCGCCAGGGAGAAAGGATGCAAAAGAGTTGCTTGTTCACCTTTTTTGAAACCATCACACTGCTGCACAGTAAGGGCTAACTGTGATGGCATCATAGGCATATTTCTGGATCAAGGGGTAGAAGGTCTAAGCTGGCTTTCTCTTTATAAACATTCCTGCTTGGTTGTTATTTAAGGTAACAGGGAGACTGCTCCTACAAGTGTTTAAGCAGAAGTGTAACCTGTCTTGTGTCTCATTGGCATCCCTTTTTATAGCTCAAGAGCAGGTGCAGCTATTCTTTTTTCCCCCATGAAGCTCCATTTACCACACCTTGAATATGCTGCTCCTTTAGTCTCCCTCTTCAGACCTTCTTCAGCAAAACCGTGAGCTTTTAGGGGGTAAGAGGGAGGATCAGCCTCAAATTGCCACAGAGCATGCTGTCTTTGGATTTCAGCTCTGAGGGTTGCGCTCTGCACTGAAATAATAAAAGAAGTTTAACTCTCCCCTCCTGCTGTTCAGGTGCCAGCATGTAACTCACAGCTCTGTGCTGCCAAGTGAAGATGACAACCGTGACATGTACAAGGAAGGTGGATACGCTTCAGAAATCACAGTCCCCTGGCTGCCAGCAGAGCAGGAATACCTCAAGCAGCCAACAGTTATTTTCCACCACTTCCTGGCCAGGGCACCGTACTGCTGATGAGGTCTTGGGCTTGTCCTCAGTCTACCCAAAGAACACGGGTCCTCCCATGTAGGCCAACAGCAACAGCAGGTTTGGAGGCTGAAGACACTTTTCAATTAGAGGAAAATAGGCAACTTACCTGAAATAGGCACCAAAACACCAGGGGGGCAATTATGTTGTTTTCTCTATACAAGCAGCACCTTCATTAAGCAGCTCCTAACATGTTCACCTACAAGAGCAGCCTTAATTCCCCTCCTCCTTCTGTTTTACCTTTCACAGCACAGTTACATCTCTTTGTTCTCCCTTTTTCAGATTTACTTCCAACATCTCCCTTGCCTTCTTCTCCAGCTTTACTGCTGTTTTGTCATAATTCATGGAACTGCATTCACAGCTGCCAGCTTCTACCCTGCAACATTGCTGCTCTCACCTCACTCTAAAAAAACACGGGCTTTGCCATCCATCCTAACCCTCTTTTCTTTTTTTTTTTTTTTTTAACCAAGTGGACTGAAAGCCATTCTTTTTTCCCTCTGGACAAGGCAGAAACCAGACAGGTCCATCTGTTCTCCTTGCAGGATTGCAGCAAAAATACTTCACGGACACCCAAAAATTACATCTCATTCTTCAACAGAGCTGACAGCTCTGAAAGAATAACCATATTGTAATTACTTTTTTTAAATAACTGAGATACAGCTAGATAGTTGTGCTCTGGCAAGGACAACATTGACACAGGGCCCTTTCCAAACAAAAAAAATATGCCATATTTTGGCAATTATTATTTGGATATCAATGTAGGGACTACATTGCCCAGAGGGACTGACCCCAGTCCTGCAAAACTCTCATAGAATCATAGAATCATAGAATGGCATGGGTTGGAAGGGTCCCCAAGGATCATAGAGCTCCAACCCCCTGCCACAGGTGGGGCCACCAACCTCCAGGCCTGGATCAACACAAGGTTGTCCAGGACCCCATCCAACCTGGCCTTGAACACTTCCAGGGACAGGGCATCCACCACCAATCTGGGCAGCCTGTTCCAGCACCTCACCGCTCTCTCTGTAAAGAACTTCCCCCTATTATCTAATCTAAACCTATGCTAAAAGAGCTTGGATTTCTGCATGCATGTGGTGCCTGGGGGTGTCAGCGGAATCCCATGGAAACATGAGGTGACCCTAAAAGACATACTAACAAGATTTATGTAAAAAACTGATTCAGGGTCCAATGCTGCAGGAATTTGGTGATCTTTGTTCATTTATTTACCTGTTCTGAGAAAGTGTTCCAGACTATGAAATTTTAATGTTTAGGACAGTAATCTTAAGGCCAAAAGGGAGGTCTCAGTTTAAAACCCTTGTCTAGAGTATTTTGTAAAGTTACTGTCCCTGCAAAGCCTTCAAAGATGTGACTAGGATGAGGTTCATTTCACTTCAAGTTAGTGTTTATAATATAGCTCCCATTATAGACAGTGGAGATGCATTTATTTGGTATCATCACTGGTGATCGGGATGTGATTTATGAGTGCCATCATTTACTTCAGGATAAGTTGAACAATCACCAAAACTCCTATAGCAGTGGTCTATACTGGCAACAGAGGAGATCAAAATGACTCAGCCATGTTTAGTCCAAAGAAGTCCAGCCTAAACACAATTACTGCTACTACTTACGCTATGTTTTGTTATGATGCTAACAATCCAGTTAAGAAACAAGTTAATCTCTTTCCTGAGTTTCTTCATCATTTGTTTGCTTATCTGTTGCTATGTCAAAACCAAACCAAATACATTCATCATTATAACTCAAAGTCTTGCTTAATCATCTGTCAATAATATGCAGATTTATTTATTTAAGCCTATATTTTGCAGCTAAGCTACAGCCTACGGCTGTGTCACAAAATTCTCCAACTTTTCTTTAAAAATGACAAGTGGAAAATTGATAATTTCTTGCGTGAATTCTTCCAGCACATTTCTGCTCCCCATTAGACCTTATCTATAGTCGGAATTTATCTAGCATCATCTTTCAACTGTTGCTATATCATCATTTATGCAATTAAAAAATCTCTCTGCTATAACAGAAACTCCCAGTCTTCATGGCCTGGAACAAGCACTGATGGAGTGCTCAGATTAATGCCTGTAAACACATTATCTACTTCCAGTTGCTTGGAAATTAACTCATGATAGAATAAGTGAAAACAAGGACCGCCAATGAAGGTGAGCATTGACACATTTTCATCTGCCCAAAATCTCTTTTCTTCACTCATCCTAACAAAATTTTCTGTAGAGTTACTGTTTCTGGAAAAAATGTAAGACATTATAAGAGAAGAGATTTTCTATGGTCTCCAGCAGAATCTTGCTTCAGAGGTGAGCATTTCCTGCTTCAGTATCTGAGAGCAACGTTATGTTCTCATCCCATTTGCTGGGGAATGTGGTGATGCAGGCAGTAAGACACAGCATTCAGCCCTGCTCACCCATGAGAGAAAGTTGCTGTCCATTTATTGTTATATCAGAGGCTCCCATCCTTTATTTTTTGAAGTTAACAGCACTGGCAGCAAATGAAGCCACAAACCAGGACCTTGTATTTACATCTTGACTGGGGCCAACAGCTGCAGTTACTGTTCAGGCTGTGCATGAAGTAGCATGCAGATCTTGGATTATCCTGTAAATGGTGCTCCTAACACCCTTTCTCCTACCACCGAAAACTGGAAGGCAGAAAAACCCCAAAGCCCAGTTTGTACTCCTTCTTGGAGGAGAGATAGGTGTCCACCTCCACTTCACATCCTCTCTTCCTGGAGAGAACAGCTGAGTCACTGCGAGAAATATGTTACCTACACAGGTCATCAATAAATCACTCTTTCCCTACCACCACCATCACCTCTAGAGCAAAGAGTGATCAGGAGCGGTGACTCAGAAGTGTGTGGGTCTGAATCACAACAACTCTAAGAGCAACTCTCACAGTGGTGCTGTTTGCACAGGGACTCTAACTTTGGGCTGTACCAAAGTCACAGGCTGCATTCATCATGAGGGAGTTGTGCAACCAAAAAAGAAACACTAATAATGATGAAACACAAGGTAATTCAGAGATAATTCCTGCGCCTAAACTACCTTGCACCATTATCCAGTGCCCACTCTGTGGGAATTAGAGGTACAGCCTTAATACTGACACAGGTGAATGCAATGTCAAAGTACAGTAAGTTGCAAAAAGTATAACAAAAGACCAAAATGTAAATACAGTTATATCTGGGTAAGACACAAATCGTCACATCGGCTCCAGCAACCTGCACTCAGGCCAACTGAATTTCAGTCAGACTGAGCTCTACTCTCATAGTGACATAAGTACAAAAGAACGAGGGGGTGCACAAAAAGCACAGTGATTGGTACCTTCAATAGTGAGGTGATGAACACCACCAAAGGAAGGCGAGAAGGTGGGAATGAGTGAGGACAGAAACAGGAGAAAGAGATGGGGAAGTCATGAAGAATCATAGTGTAGGAATAAATGACTGAGGACTGAATGATTCTTCTGAATGATAAAAGATTGGTGGAAATGTTAAATTAAAACAGCATCGATAAGAAAATTGAGAAATCATTGTGAAAGTTTTCTTAATTTCAATTAACTCTACTGATTACACTAAAAATGATCCCTAGCATTTCCCAGTATCAGTACTCCAAATACAGACAACATCGATGCGTGTTAGCCTAAGTAAGCAGTTTTCTTTGGGGTTAATATGAGGGTTGTTTCCTCCACAGTGTTCTGACCTGCCCAACTTCTTTGTCCAGATGTGATATGTCACTTCTATCCATGCATATTCAGGACTGAATGGAGTGGCAAGGGAAGAAGAATCTCCATGACCCAAGGTCTAGAAGCCTACCCATTATAGGAGATGCATAAACCAATATATTCTGTGAAGTACAACCAAATCTATTACCGCTTACAATATAAAGTAGTTTGAATCTTTGAGATGCACAAAGCTTAACTGGACACAGCCCTGTGCAACCTCCTTTGACTTTGAAGTCAAGTCTGCTCTGCAGATTGAACTGGAGACCTCTAAACCCTCCCAAAATAAATGGTTTTATGGTTGCCATTGTCAACTCCCTCTCACAGGCTCAACACCAGACATGAACTACACCAAGACATGGGCAGAAAGACGGTGCTTTGCTTGCTCAACTTCCCCAGCTTATCTGCACTGTATTTGTTAATTAAATAAATGTATTTGTAAACTAAATAACTGTATTTGTGATGGAGGAAAAATTATCTCTCCACTTTGGGGAACAGAGAGGGAAGGAAAGACCCCATGCTTATATAAGCTAGCTCACAACGTGAAGGAAACACATTGTGAGCACCATGGTGTAAGTACCAGCAACTCAGGGACAGGTTGGTGGTCACTCATTACGATGCCAAGGGGATGTCCATCTCTCCTATTTATGCCGTTCCTCAAGCTGTCTTACTTTACTGGGAGGTCAAGTTTGTTGTGGCAGGGAAATACCTCACCAGAGGTGCAGGACCTTGGCCTTGGCTTCTGGCACTAGCAGAATTTCAATAAAAAATGAAAACATTTTGTAGCGAGCCCAGAACAAGCTTGCGGTACAGCAGCTAAATCCAATTTACTCTACATTTGCACTGACATGACTAAAAGAGGTTGCTGGCTCAGTATTTCTGCAAAACACAAGCTAGCAGCTGTTAAAGGAATACACATCCACCCAGAAATGCTTCCTCATGTCAGGGCAGTTTCATGCATTCAAATTTTGTATAGTTCTCCAATGATTTGAGCATTAGGTTCAATTATGCTAGCCTACTGATTCAGCTAGTGTATGAAACTGAGTATTCCCCTGAAAATACTGAGTGGTGCTTAGATATCTAAATGTCTCTGACTTTACAAAGAAAACTGCAGCACATAAAAAAGTCTAAGCCTGTGAATGACCATCATGATCACCCTCATTCCGCCCAGGCCATTCAAACTGACCCTCTGTATTTGCTAGAGGCTTCATAATGGAAATGAAGTGGCCTCACAAAGAGGTCCCTAAAAGACACCAGGGGTATTTATTGAGGTCTGTTCATTGATTTGGGAACCTAATTTTGAGTGGTGAAGACAAGAGGAGGAATGCAAATGGACACAAATCCAGGAGTAGGAAGATGCAGGAGTGCTGCTGGCAAGCTACCGCCACGGTAATTGCTGTGCCTAGGTGGCCAAATGGCCACAAGAAGATGGAGGAAAAACAGTCATTCACAGTCCTTGGATTTCAAGCTCTGTACAAGAGGTAGTTAAGTCTGGGTTTGAGCATGACCTCAATGTCAACTGCAACTGTCATTACAAATCAAGAGCTAATTAATGGGAGGACTCAGGGAGAGATACTTCATATCAAACCAGAGAACAAAGGGAAGGTGCAAAGGTAAACACAAGACTCCCAACTAGGGAAATAGCTTAAAGCTACTGAAATAATTAGGATGATGAAACTGAAGACATCAACTACATCATCATATTTCTCTTTGGTCTTATGTCAGGGATGACTGTAGGCCTGTCACGGTCTGGGATAATAAGCAGACACATATGCACAACTCTTGAGGAAAGGGAACTAGAATTTTATATTGAGCCTAATATTAATAAAAGTCTATGTAATAATAAGCATCATATTCCTCTTGCCTTTCAAAGTAGGACCTTTCTGTCTGAAAGTGGCTTTTACTGCAGACATTTCCCAGAGATCAAGTCACCTCAACTCCTGTTATATACAATGGAGGGTTGTTCAACTGAGCTGAAACTGTGATTTATCTCCATGTAAAGTAGACCCCTCCATCTGGTTGGATGAATTGCACAGTAAAATCTATTGACTGTATTGACTAGATGTCCAATGGCTATAAAGGGAACTTAAATACCTATTGCACACACAGAGCCATACATGAACATACCTAAGTTTAGTTATCTTAATGTGGTTTTGGACCTGCTTCTCAGGTCAAGTGAAGGGTTTTCCATTCCCTCAGGTGTTTTCAGTGTAGATACCTAAATTCACATTAGTGACCCACGGTCTCCTTCATAGCCAGTGAAAAGTTTCAAGTACTGCAAGAAGTGATTAATCTCACCTATTTTAGAATCATCTTTAGGATGAGATTAATTGCACTCCAGAAATTCCTATTTCTTATTTTTTTCAGCAGCTATAAAAGGAGTGTAGGAAGCCACCTCAGATAAGGCACTAGATGGATGGGTCCCAGTGCAAATGTGGAGAGACAGAGTCTTGAGCCCTGAGAAGAAGCAGGGAAATCCAGTTCTCTTATGTAATTCCATAATGAATAGAGCAGCATATCTGAGAATGCACTATGTGATAATGTCATATCCTGAGAATAGAAAATGCCACGAGCTTGCAGCTGTCAGATCTCACCCCTGCACGGTGTCACTGAACCCCAGAACTGAGAAGGTACTGGAGCAACATGTACAATAATGAGTGAGGCAAAAATTGGGCAAAATGTCCAAATATTAGCAACAACACAACTAGCAGAATGTGACAGAGCACTGGAACAGGCTGCCCAGGGAGGCTGTGGAGTCTCCTTCTCTGAGGATATTCAAGACATGTATGGATGCCTACCTGTGTGACCTGTCCTAGGGAACCTGCTTTGGCAGGGGGTTGGACTCGATGATCTCTGGAGGTCCCTTCCAACTCCTACAATTCTGTGATTCTTCTGTATTGTACATTCATCATAAAAGGTTTGGTAATGTGTGGGCTCTTCCTCCTGGAAGAGTGGTACTAACAACAAAGCATTATTCTTTTGATAATACACCAAGATGTGGGGTGAAAGTATTTGACTCTCCATGGAAGTTTGATTGGCACAAGGAGTGTTGAAACGGAAAAGGGAAAGAGGATACAGAAAATAATACATCAGTGTACACACATAGGTTGAAACCTATATTCTTTCAGTGGAGTAGGATTTCTTGAGTCTTTACCTAAGTGAAGGGCCTTATCCCAAATAAAAGTTGAGGATATCCCCAGGAGGATACCCTCAAAATGTTAAGACCTGACATATAATAATAATGTCTATTCTATTATCACAAAGCTTCTCAGTCCTACTCTGTCCATGAGACTAGATGGCATGACCAGTGTCTGTATCACTGTCCTCAATTGCCTCCAAAGCAGAAGCCACATACAGACTCCTACTGGGAGTGATCCCAGGTCTGCTGCATCCCTTGATCTGTGCCCAGACATTTAGTTGTCTCAGACTAAAACCATGGCATGGGTCATTTGGCAGCATTGTCGTTTTGGCCAGTGAGTGCCACTGCTCAGGAGCATCCTTGGCATGGGTTTTCCTATTACACTATACATAGTTAATGACTGCTCTAGGCATGAGAAAAGCTGCTGCCATATCTGCGGGGCACTGATGGTCCTTAGCCATGGCCCTGTGCATGTGGTGCAGATGGTGTCTGAGGTCCGATCAGGGAGCCTCGGCCAGTTGTGTGCATTGAAATTCTTCCAGCATGTCTCACAAGAGTAGCAGTGTTAGCAAAGGTAGAAGAGCAAATTCCAGTTTGTGTAATTACCTTCCTAAATTAATTCCCCTGCAATTTCAATCAGCTGCTCTTGACATTCCCTCCTCAGGGTGTAATCCCTCCTCATAAATGCTGCGAGTGGTGCATGGAGAGGCATGAGGGGAACAAAGATAAGCAGAGCTGATGCTGCACTGCTGAGAGCATGGTGCACTCACCACCATGCGCTTTGGGGATTTCACTATCAGTCCCTCAACAGCTGTACCTGCTTCTCCTCCATCCCCAGTGAAAACAGAAAATTTTAGACTATCTGTATTTACAGTCAGTGGGGAACACCCTGTAAAGAGTCTTCTGGCTTAGGGTTAACACCTCTGTCCTTCACCTAAAGTTAGGCATAACCAAAAGCTAAGAGTTCCTACAAAACCTCTGAGAACTAAGACCTGGAAGGATTGGGGCATTCAAGCTTTGAGCCTTGCTTTAGCTCTGCTGTAGTGGTGGATGGCACTAGGAACATTGTTTTGTTACATCACTTACACTCTAATCGTGTCAAGAGCATGAAAAATCCGGGATGGGAAGGTAACAATTACATGCATATCACTGAACTAAATGGATAATTGTAGCCCAACAATCAGGTTTGAACACAAAGGAATGAGGAAAAGTTTGCTGTTTTGAGGTAAGTGCAATATCTCATAAAATCTTAGTTCTAGTATTAATTCAGATGGCCAGGACATACTACATGAAAATATGAAATTAAAAACTGGCTTCGGAGCTATAAATAAAGCCAAAACAAATGATATTGTATTAACCAGGAACAGGGGGAAGTTGCTATTTAGTGAAATGCTGAATGGATTTTCTTGGTTCTGGTCTTATTGTGCTTCCTTAATGACCTATAAAAAGAATTAAATTGAACATTAACAAAATTACGAGGTACTAATCTGGAAAGGGATCAAAACACCAGTGAAAACAGCAGAAAGTAGGTAAGAAAAGCATATGGAATTAAAAAACACCACTGGAGAGTCAAGATGAGAATCACAAGCTCATACAGCTTGGCAGAGGAATGAAAAACACACCCATACAACTCTCAGCAACAACTCTGGAAATGGGGAGGACTATTGAGATGCAGGTACTCATAAAATGAAATAATAAAGTCTCTAAAGTCAGAGGAAGGAAAAGACAACAGCCAGCCCAAACAGGATTAGGATTCTTCCACAGCCACTGCCATACGATGGACCTGTAACACTGCACCACCATGTATCAGCAACCTAGAAAAAGTAAAGTAAGAAAGACCTTGGGAAGATTAATGCTTGTAGGAGAAGGGAGTGAGAGCACATGCCACCTCAAGAGACACTGGATGCATCTCACGTCAGGGCTTCAGCACCTACCCAAACTGAGATTTGTCAGTGTTGGAGATCTGTAACTCCACTTCAGCACAGGTTTTTAAACCCACACAAATGAGCAAAAGGCAACCCCTCTGAGTAGGGCAAGATGTTATCTTGGTGACTATAACCAGCAGTGGTTATTAAGGTATGGGAGGGATGAAGGCCTGTGACAGATCCTGTGGAGAACCATAGCTTCAGAGCATCCCACGCAGCCCAAGCAGTGCAGCAAGCTGGCTGTGCAGAGAAATATGGTGTAACAGAGCACTGCTTTCCAGCATATCTCAACCATGCTCTTCTGCTTTGGATGACCTCAGTGTCACCTGGAGTAGGTTCCTCCTGACATCAGCAGGACCTTTTACTTTTTCCAAGTTAAACATGCTCTTGAACAGTTTGCTCAGTTAAGGCTGGGGAAAGCAATTTACAGATTTCCAGCCTGAAAGTTCTCCCTAAGTGCCTTTTATCATGAACCTAAATATCCCTGGGCATGTCCCTCTTTCCACAGAAAGTGCTATAATTCCCAGTTATCATCCTAAGACAGAAGGCAGCATATACTTAACAGCTCTCATGGACCACATTCCTTGTAAAGCTATTAATATTTAAGCTATCCCGTTGAATACAGTATCTGCCAGAAGCAATAGCAGATGCAGGGTCTCCATGGCTGTATTCCTTCAGTAAAGTTCCATGCATACAAAGGGAATATAGCATTATTAAATACAGAAATAAGCATTATTATTTATTTATACCACACAAAGCTGACCATGGTTGTATCCAACCACCCAGCTACTTGGCTATAACTAAGGTCACCAATCTATTATGTCTCTAAACAAGAAATAAATGATCTTAACGCTCACTTGGCTGATTTCATTTGGAAAGCTTCTTACTGCTTTTAAATTAGATCCAAATTACTCAAGTCTAGACCTTGTTCTTGAATAAGCATTCCATCACCTGACCTTGCACATACATCTTAAGGCTGGAAAGGACTTTTTTACTGGTCAAGGAGTACAGAATTGTGTTCCATATACATGTACAGGTTTGCACCCTGGCTAATCTATGAATAAGGAGGATTTAATCAAGTGATGTTTGAAGGTGGGGAGTGCCAAAGAACAGAACGATGCTGGGCAAGTAGCTTTTGGTACTGCTGGGGCACCTGCATGTTCACTGACACACACTCAAGCATATAGTGGTATAAAACTGGCATTAGGTGTATGTGAAGATTGTTTCATCCAGCTGTTAATATGCATAGTCATTAGTTACTTCTTTTTCTGTTAGATTTGTCTTGAATGTTTCTACATTATGCACCAAAATGAGCAAAACTAGCATGAAAAGTCTCTCCCTGTTATTTTTTCTAAGTAACTTCTTCATCGCCATCTCAGATTAAAAGAAGAGGGAAACCCACATGGCCTCTCGGCCAGGCAGCTGACCCAGAGGTGCCCAAACCCTGCTCTGTGAGGATCTGAAGTTTGTTACGAGGAGCGAGAGAGGCAGGAGAAGAGACCAGGACGGCTTTTATGAGCTGAGTAGTACCTCCAACCAGAACCCCAGCATCTGTGCTGGAGATACTGCAGTAAGCCTAGTCCTGTGCTCTAATGACAATGATGATGGTGCCTCAGGGACTGCAAGGGCAGCCCTCAGACAGTGCCACTCTCCACTACCAAGTTTCTCAAAAGAGAAGAAAAACATGGTTTGCTGGCTGCCAGAAGCTATTTGCTGTATCGCCTCTCATCAAAACGATGACATTTGAGGCTGTTCAGCTCTAGAGAAATTATGCCAAGGGCTCTGACTACTTACTGAGGGGTTTATTCCTGGGTGGTTTATTCCTGGGCTGAGCTGACGGCATCAAAAGACTGTCTGCTTACCGTTTGCTGTCACTGGTGTCACCGATGCTCACCCACAGCTCGTACTCCCTGGTGCATCACTGGCCATGGAGGATCTCGTGGCCCCATGGCCCCATCACATGGTGTGAGGGGAGTTTGCACTTGCAGAAGGGCACTCGGGGACCTGTATCCCCAGGAATTTTGGGGACAGTGCGGTGCTCGTTTGGGCTACAGGCAGCTGTGTGCCTGCAGCACTGGCGAGCCCATCAAGCAGGCATGAGGCAGCACCAAAACTTAGCAAGTTAGCAGCGTAGCCATGGCAACGCCAAGAGCATGGATCTGACTAACCCGACCCACAGGTACCCACTCCAAGAGTGGGTCTCACTGTTGGCACCAATGTCCTAGCAAGGATATAAGAGACTGGAGGTGAAAACACACCTACTCACACCAATGGGCCAGGTCTGTAGTTTCAGAGGGATTTCGGGTGCTTAAACAAGTGTTGGGCACCTACAAGCCGCTGAAGCGACTCCAAAGCTATGGTTGGGGATAACAAGCCATTGATGCTCCACAGCCTGTGACTTCCCCAGGCTCTGCTGCCCCTTCTCATTCCTAGCAGCAAAGCCCACCATTCAGCAGCTGATGACCACAGCCTGTGACGCTGACTGACCCCAGCAGCTGAGATGACACAGTCAGGTCTCGCTAAACCGCACGCAAACCCAGGGCAGACTCCACAAGCCTCGATGGAGATGCAATAGCAAGAAGTGTGCGGTGAGGTCTCCAATGACTAAGACTTCATTATTTTTTACAAAGTATACTGCAGAATATTTATCTGTGCATTACGATGAATTAGCATAAATAATTAAAACAGAGCTCATATTGGTGAACATATAAGCAAAGGGCACTTGCTAATGGACCAGGCTTGCTCTGCTGCTCTGGGGACTCACTTAGAGACAAATCCATGCCAAACAGGCCAAGGAAGGATTCATATTTACCCTCATTTGTACCTCGAGCCTGTTCCCACCTCACCCCAGATGGCTGACACAGGCTGGTGCATCAGTGCATCTTATGGAGCATCTCCTGCAGAGCAAAGAGGAAAACAATGGAAAGTCCCCAGACCTTCAACCCATTCCCCGATTCCCTCAATACTCTTTTCAGCATACAACCCACCCACGATCAGTCATGCATGAGGTGCTCGCAGGTGCTTCCCAGAAATGCTGGTGATTTGATGGATGGCATGACTCTGCCTCCTTTATTTCTTGCAGGTATTAAGTGGTATTGAAATAAGATTGCATGGCAAATAGGGAAAGGTTTTCAAGCCTTCCCCATGGTTTCCCTCTCTCATCAGCAGATAACCTGTGGTGATCTACACTAGCAGAGTGCAGTTAATATTGCAGACTGTCACAAAAAAAAGAAAATCTAATCCCAAGTCTTGTTTTTCCATGAAAGTAAAGGCTGCAGTTGCCTCAAAGAATGGTGTGAAAATAAGAATATCTCCTAGCTACCTCTCCTTCAACCTCTCATTTCTTTAAGTTGAATTGAAAATTTTCCACAAATTGCAATTACAAACTTGATTTGGTCTTTTGTTACCTTTCTGGACTCCGTTCATGATCCACCAAATATTTTTGTGCTTAGAATTAAAAATAAACTGGAAAATAAAAATCTTGCTTGTTTTCAGTTTTTCGTTCGGTTCATTTATGCTTCTGATGAAGCACCTGGATGGTGCGTGGAGGTGAGCAGGTCTCGAGTCAGTCTCCCCGGCCAAAGTACACATCCCACGAGGCACAACCACAGGGGTTTCCAGCACTACATTGTGCTGCTCAACACAAAGGAAAATACAGTACATCACGGGGGCAGCAATTACATCTTCAGGGAGACCAGCTCAGAAAAAAGCAGGGATAGAAAGCAGCCTGACCTGAAGCCCCCAAGAGACTTTTCCAAATTAAAACCTCAAAGCTTTGGCCAAATTTTAATTCTTTGTTGTTTTGTTTTTTTTTAACTGAAAATGTTCAGTGGGAGTTTAGCTTTACAGAGATAAAATTTTTCATGGGAAAATCAATTCTCTTACCAACTCTGCCATTAAGGAATTGCCATATAGCCAAGAAGCCTGTGAACCCCGGTGTCCTAGCAGAGAGGGACTTCACGGGTGTTAGGGAAATCTGTCTGGCAGAACTGCCAGGGAATGAATGTCTTCAGATGGCAAAGGAAATGGAGTCAGCTTCTTTAGGATGAAATCACCTTTCTCTTTGCTAGAAGGACAAGGTTTGGACAAGCTCACTTGTGCAGAACAAGGAAGGGTGAAGAATCAAAATAAAAATATCTCATGTCAATAAAACTGCCATGGGGAATTTCTTCCTTTTCCCCCTGCACCTTCGTCCCTAGGGCTTGGTAGAGCATGGTGACTCTTATGCATTTTCATTAAATGATTTCAATAGACTGAATAATTTCAGGAGATCTAACCCCACTGAAACTAAATGAGCATTTACAACAGGGACTGCATCAACCATTTTTATGTGCACGTTAGAACAGTGAGATACACAAAAGATCACGACCCCTTTGCAACCATATGGGCATTGCTGTACGGTTTAATGAGATCCCATCTGTATCACCTATTTTACAGCTCTGGCATCCGAAGCTTTTGCAAAACCCCTTTCTTCCCCCACACTCTTGGTGCATCTTGAAAGTTGGCAACCCTCTTCTATCAGCAGCTTCCCACGTCCTAAATCTTGAGATTCTGGAATCTTTTGCATCAATTCTTCCCTAAACACCTCTGAATGCTTGGATCTTTACAGAATTCATCACAACCACCCCTGCTGAAATTCCTTTTGGCCCTCAGCTGTTTTTTCTCTGGGATTTCTTGACTATGAGAGTCACTTCATTATTCTTAATTTGGTTGCACGTTATCTACCGCAAAGTTTCTTATAAGACCAAGACTGTGTAACATGTCTTTAGAATAAATGAGACTCCAAAATTAAAGCAGCATCTATTTTTTAGATTTTATGGCAAAGCTGGCAATCTCTCATCTACCAAAGAGAAAGTGTAAACTCTTCTATTGTGAAAAGAAGCACTGGGGAACTGCTGGGATGTCACTATGCAGTGTCACAGCAGCAGCACCTCCAACATGACAAAGGCTCCTTTTCAGAAGGAGAAATATTAAAAGAATTCATGTAAAAGCAAGAACAAAGACTCTGGATAGCAGCTTAGGTGCTGCTTCCCCACTGCACTGCTCCTGCTCTTGAGCAGGTCATCATCCTCCAGTTGCAGAATGAGCTCTGAACCCTGTCAGCAAGATCTCAGCACGCTCTCACATCACTTTCGGCAGTTTTCTTTCATAAGGTTTGAGCCTACAGTGAGGCAGGAACTCACAACTTCTCCTGACTTCAAGAGGAGCTGAGCCTGAACAGAAACAGTGTGGCCAACAGCAGCTTGGGACTGCTGAGACTCTGGGGGTGGGGAAGCGTCGGGATGTCTGTGCTGGGCTGACAGGTCTGGACTTAGGCATTTTATTTCCTCTAAGGATAAGTATTCCTAAAAGTGTTTTTTCTATTAATGCCGAATTCGGCACTGACCGTCTTAAGAAGACTGCTACTGAATTCTGTGAGAGCAAGTCAGAGTCACACTCCGTTTCACAGGACCGAATAGTCACCAAGGAGAAGCTGGCTAAACAGAACACCAGGTCCACTCCTAAGAAGGATCAAACCTTACAAACGTGTTGGTAATTTTCCTATTCTGTGATCCATATTGCATGAGGATCTTAATGTTAACCACACGTCTAGAGAGCTATCTAAAATTAACGCTGTAACTTGGAAACTCCCATACTGTTGCAAGTAAAAGTGAATCTGCTGGCTCACATGAGCTTCTCTGGATTCGTCCACTGTCCATGCCCGGGCATGGATCTGACCCAGCTGCCACAGCTGTCAACAGAGAGATGCCAAGTGCTCACAGTGCTCTGGTGTGTGCTGAGGCCTGACTTACACTGAGTGTGGAGGCTGACAGAGGCAGGATGAAAGGGGTGCTTCCTCATCCAGACGTGGCTCTTGCCACCAGAGAAGCAGCGTTACGCAATATCGAGCCCAACCAAACAGCAAGCTCTGGACCAAAGGGTCTTCACAGCATACCAGACCCCAAATGCTGTCACTCCCTGCCTGCTCACTCAAGTTCTGCTATGGCAAAAAGTGTCACAGCATCTGGTGTCCACATTTTCACCACAATTAAAGCTGGAAAGCAGGAATTTGTGTCCCAAGATGTACTTTATGAAAACACTGAAAAGAGGGGAGCGGCAAGGAGTGGTACACAAAGAGTGGTACACACAGCAGCTGTGAACGCTGCCTTCTACTCCTTGCTAAATCCTTGAAAACATCCATAAGAAATTTTCCTGAAGGTAAAATCACAGCCCTACACTCAAGGTATTTATTTGCAAGTGCAAGGGCTACACAGATGATCAGGATTTCTCAAGACCCGGCTCCAGGCTCCCAGCCCATGCAGCCTGGAGCACTTTCTTTGTCTTTTGCAAATAAATAGATTTCAGCAATCACTGATTAAATCCTCCACCCCGCAGAACTCTGTACACATTGCAGCACTGAAGGAAACCAGTAACACCACCATCACCAATAATTCCTTGGGTTTTCAAACACATTCCCAACACTAAAAACCGCACTTATTTTAATAAGACTCCACCAACTCCTTTCTAATGCTGTAAAGAGATTTTCTTTTTTCCATATGAAAACTTCAGGGAACAGAATTCTTAGGAATGCAAAACAGCGGTCATTAGCTTGGCTCATCACTTTGGGGCCACAGACTGAGTTTTGTTCCGTCTCAGTTCGCTTGTGGCCAGTTTAAGTTTCTGGATGACGGTGCTGCAATGCCCGGGTTTCATACACCGCAGGGTGATGCTTCCTGGACCATAACCCGGTGGCTTTCGTTTGACACTTTCAACTATGGAAAGAGACGGTTCATTCGGGGTTTATGACAGCTAGCTGCATCGCTCACAGTACTCTGGGCTGAACGGAAGCCGGGCAATGCCCCCTTCAGCACTCAGAGCCTTAGAACTGCTCAGAGACGGTGTTTTGGGCTTGCCTTTTCCAGGGTCTAAGACACCCAGGCTCGGGCATGCCGCTCCAAGGCAACGAGGGTGAGAGGCACAGACTTAAAAGCAGCTGCTCGTTTGGGAAAAGCCAACGAGGGGAAAAAAAATAAAAGAAATAAAACCACTCAGCAGCACACCCCATAGGAAGACCCTTGCCACCCCCGCAACACACCCCCCTCCGGCGCCGAAGAGAGCCCCCCGAAGCGCCTTACGCCGAGAATGATAAAGCAAAACGGCTTCCCCGGGCGCATCTCCCCGGGGCAGCCCCCGGGCGGCCCCCCGCCGCCCCGGGACGCGCCCCCGGGGAAGCCCCGCTCCGCGCTCCCGCTCCGCGCTCCGCGTACTCACACGAAGGCGTGATAGAGCAGCGCCCAGCCGCGGGGTCGCTCCAGGGCGTCGTAGATCAAAGTTTGGATGCGGCGGTACTTGGCGTGGTTCCGCTTCACCGGGCGGCTCAGGGGGGTCTTCGCCAGCAGCCCTAGCCCCGGCGGGCTCCGCTTGCCGCCTTCCTCCTTCCCGCCGCCCTCCAGCAGCAGCGTCCCGTCGCGGTCGGTGCCGGCGCCCAGGGCCAGCGAGCCCTGCTCGGGGTCGCCAACGCTGCCCGCCGCCGCCCGCCGCCCCGCAGCCGCCGCCGCCGCCCCGCCGGCCGCGCTACCGCCCGCCGCGCCGCGCCTTGCCTTCAGCCCCATCGTCGCCGCCGGGCCCCGGAGGCGAGCTGCAGATCGGCGGCGGCAGCCCCGGGAGCCCCAAGGCCATGATCCGAACTCCCCGCCCCTCCCCCCCCCCAATTATTCCTGTATATATTTATATATATATACACATGTATATATATATATATATATATATATAAGGGGGGTGTTAAAAAAATAAAGGTTGGGGTGGGGGGGAAGCAGTCACATGCCCGTCAGGTCATCCTCGCCGGCGGGCACCGGGGAGGCAGAAGCGCGGCGGGCACCTGGGCCGACGAAGGGAGGGAAATCATCGCGGAGTTTATTTACCAGCCCGATGCCCGAGCCCCTTCCTCCCCCCCCCCCCCCCGCCTCCTCTTCCTCCTCCTCCCAGCTCCTGCCTCCCCCCCAAGCCCTCACGTTAGGGAGTGGCCCATTGTATGCAGCCAGCAAATAGCCGGGCGCCCGCCCCCGCTCCCCCAGCCCCGGGTGTCTAGTCATCCACGGTGCGTGGGGCACGGGTGCCGGCCCTCCGCCACGGGGCTGCCCCCAACCCGCCCCCCGATTGCCAGCCCCTAGCAGCCGCCGCTGGGGCCGCCGGCGCCGAGCGGGGAGATCCCGGCAGCCGGCGGAAGGGAAGACCCCGCTCGACACCCGGGGATCCCCCTTCAGCATCACAGCCCCCTCCTCCTCTGCGGCTGGAGGGGAGGGAGAGGAGGGGGAGGGCATCCCCGGCCCCAGGCGGGGGTTGCTTTCACCGCCGGAGCAGGAAGGAGCGGAGGATGGGGATGAAGGATGCCGGGAGAGGCGGCTGGTGGGCGGCTGGAGGCGCTGCCTGCCGATGCGGTTCGCTCCTAACCGAGCCCAGCCGGAGCCTCCGCCCGAGAAGGAAGGGAGGGGGGCTGAGGGGCAGCCCCCAGCCCCGCCGGGGAGCAGCTTTTGCACGAGGCTCTGCGGAAGATGCTGCTTCTGCCCCAGCCCGGATTGCGGTCCCCAGCCGGGATTGCGGTCCCCAGCCCGGGTGGCTCCTCGAGGGAGCAGCACCGGAACCCAAACCCAGTTGCAACACCCGTAGGGAAGTGGGGGGTGGTGGGGGTTGTCTGCCCTGACCCGCCGGACCTTAGATCTTCCCCAACCCCCCGCGTTAGCACGTGTGCCAGCAGCCTCGGACCTAAATCCTGAAGGGATGTGATTTTAGCTGCAAGAAAGACGTGAAGAGAGAGATTCTGTGCGCCTTGCACCCTAGGTGTGCTGGGGTTTCAGCCACAACACATCAGCCACATCCTCTCTCAAAGCTCCCCTGAGTAAAAACCTGTATGGAGGGCTGAGTGTTCACACAGCTACACCTTGGGAGGATACAAAGGGTCTAACTGAGGCTTTCTTCCCAGAGAGTAATAATAAAATAATTTTTAGAAGACAAAGCCTTACAGATTGCTGGTTGTTTTCATGAGGAGTCCTCCTCCTCCTCCAGATGGGGGAGTTTTCCTGGTATCTCCTGAAAAGATGCCAAGACACCCAAGAGCCCTTCCAGACTCATAAGAGAAACAGATTCGCCACCTACTCTAGCTGCTCCTGCTCTGTTCCCTGAGGGATTTATGATCTGAACAGGAGAAGCCTGTTTCACACACTGAGAAGGACGAGAGACAGAAAGGGAGCTCCTGGAGGTGATTTTTGGACCCACCACAGGGCTTCAGAGGCCGCACTATTTTGGACCAGACTATAGGCCACAAAGGGAGAGGTGCCAGGTCACATAAAAATTACACTTCTGCCATTGCATTTCTGGGCAGAAGAAAGGCCGTTAGCCCTCTGATACTTGGATCCTCTGAGAGTCCAAACCAAGCAGATCCAATACCAGAGAAGGAAAAATGGCTCTCAGAGCCTGGAGCTTCCCCCTACTGCTGCTCCTCTGCCAGTCTGTAGCTGAAATGTCTTCCTTCAGCTCTGCAATTTTCAGCATTAATATTGCCTCGGTCACCATCTGATTTTGAACCTTTGCAACCCTAAGGGATTTGTTCACAAGCAGATGTGAGCAGACAGTGTGGTATCTCACCCACACACGTCAGCAACCGGTGTCAGGTTAGCTGAGATCTCCATGACACTATCAGCAAGAACTGGCTGGCCCGAGCACAGCACCAGGAACGTACGTATTCTGCTCCCTGCTCAGCTAACATCTATCAGCATCATTTGAATGTCATTTATAGCTGTATTCCCAAGGAGGGCTGTGGGAGGCTAGGAAGTTTTGATAACTAGGCCATTTATCTCTCTCCAGCTCCTGTTCTACCTCAGTGCAATAGCGATGATACTTCCCAATACCACAGGGGAGCTATAAGCATTAGTGAGGATGTATGGGGCACTGCGAATAGAGCACTTACTTCAGATAACACCCTATGCCTTAACCTTCATCCCGGCAGTGCACAGGAAGAGGTGGGAGGGGAAGGGGGAGGAAGGAAAATTTATAGTCAAACAATTCATCACAGCTTTGAACCACAACTGCAAATGTGCAACCAACCCGAAATGGGGGCGGTAAATAATTCTCACAGGGTGGGAATTATTGTCACTTGCAAAGGGTTGTACCAATGTCACATGGCAATAGGTGATTGATAGGCACACCATCTTGTTTGGCTGTACAACCAGGGACACAACGCTTTCCAGTACCAGTATGTTGGGTTTCTTCGGTACATCCTCCAAAAGACAGGCTCTAAGATATTTTCAAATCACCCCATACAAGACACCTTTAAGACCCAACAGGAAAGAGTTTCTATCTCCTCTCCAAATTTAAAATCCCATCACTCAGTGTCAGGAATTCTCCTCCTCCGTGCTCCATCTGGGATAACTGTTGCGCAGACGTAGCCATACCATCTGGGAAGCAGTGCAATGCAAGGGGAGTTAGCTAAAGCCTTCTAAATCAGCACAAAGACACATGGCAGTTTCAAGGAGATCTGAATCAGACCCTAGTACCTCATTGGACCTAGGACATCTCTTTCTTGGGACCCTAATCCTGTTGCATACCTGCTGGCGAAGCTCCAGCTGACGTGAAAGGGAGCTTGGCCAGATGGAGCACTCCAGGCTATGATTTGGCTTGATGAGCAATTACGCTCCATTACTATTATTTATGATGTGTTGCTGGCAGCACCCAACGTGCACAGGTTTGATATCCACCTCTTTGGCTGACACTGGAGATCTCTCTAATCAAAAGCAAGGGCTTCTGCCGAGCTGGAATTTGCAGCCAGGAGGCTGTAGCAGGCTCTTTTGGGAGCGTGCAGGGGACCTGTGATAGACATCTCCCAGTAGGTTATGCTGGCCCTTGTCAAAAAGAAAACCAGTTCAGCCAGAGATGTTATAGTCTAAAATCAGAAGTAAACAGGAAGGAATTACAGCTGTTGGTCAAGATAACATGACTTTACCTTGGCTTGTTCATAGATCAGCTGGATTCTTGTGAATCACAAAGCACAGGACTGCCTAGTAAACCGCACACAAACACACCGCATGGTTTAGTAGAGCCACAAGCACATTCAACTAGAACATCTGGGTCATGTTTACAAAGAAGGAAAACTGCAAACAGGAAACCAGTTAATCTGCAAAAAGATTTCAGGAGCAGAACGGACAAACAGCTGGTCATGCACTTCGGTGAGAGAGGAGCAGAGATTTGGTACTTGAAAAAATGGGCAGGGGTGATCCAGGAATCAGGAACAGAAGGTGACACTGTCTATAGTGTGAGGGAAGCTGTCTTTAAAATGTCATGTCCTATTTTAGTAGGACATGCTCTGAGAAAGGTGCTGAAGAGCAGAATCACAGGGAACATTTCCTGGGATGAAAGATTTGAAGCTCGAGGACCTCTTGACCTAGAAGTCTTAGATACAACAAGACCCAGCACACACAGGGTGAAGCTATAGAGCCACAGAAGTAAGTGGGATCTCAGTTGCAGTGTAAGCACACAAGTGGTGTTGAATTTTGTTGCCTTTCTCTTTCTATCCTTCTGCTGGCTCCTCTATCATATCCAGAAAAATGTTTTCAGTGCTTCAAGGCTTCTCATTTCTCATTTAGGGTGACAAGATCTAATCCCATTTTTAGCTGATCTCTAACACCAACCTCCACTCAACCTTTGGTAGATGCTCCTTCAAGCACCCTCACGCTCTCTCCCTTGAAGCTCCAAAGGCTTTGAGGAGGACTCCATACACACACAAACCTACCTCATGATGCCCTTCAACCGTTTTGTTGAAACTCACTACCAGTATGCCCACAAAATCTGCTGATGTGCTTGTGCACAGGCTGGAAGCACCTACAGATGAAAGTCAAATGAGAAGCTGTAAGTACAGAGCGCAGCACTGATACCCCACCTAATTCAGGCCAATGCGTAGTCTAGCCATAAGAGATCTGACGTCCCATGGGGGCTGATTTAGAAGATTGCTGTGGCAGACACAACACCGTCCTGCTGCAGCTATGTTGTTCAAACACCTGGCCTAGCACACTTACATGACTTCACTGTTCGGCAGCATAGAGATGCTCAAGCATTTCCTCTCTCCTCTTCGCATCTACGTCCTCCTTCTCCCTCAGAGTTACATGTCAAGCTCTTTTTTAAGGCTTGTGTCTTAGGGTTTAGCACTGAGGGAATCTGAGTTGTGGCTATCGCTCCTGCCTGCTACGCTAACAAAATTAAGTCTGTCAATCAGTGGAACAGCCTAGTTGAGAAAGAAAGACTCTCAGACTTGGTCTTAAGTCAGAGCTGCAGGTTTGCTCGTTATTTTTAAAAGCTATAGCCTGTTGTAACTTGAAGGTATGATCTGTGATCTGCAGATGGTCAAAGTGATCAAAATGTCACCTCCTGGCTCCCAGATCTTTGCAGGAATGCCACGAAACCAAACCAGGAAGAAAGGCACATGAATGTCTTGTTGAGGAGAGTGAAATCGGAGCCTGCACCTTGAGTCTGCTGATGGAAGAGGGGTGGATATGCCCATGAAATCTCAAAGCTGTGCAGAAATATAAAAGATAGTTATGACAGCTAGTTCTTCCTTTCCTAGATTGCAGATGAGCCTGATGAAGAGTGGCTGCTGCCTCAAGCTGCTTTCCTTCTCTCTGTCGTGACAAGGTACAGCTGGAAACCAGAGACTAAATTAGCTCCTGTTCAGGGCTGGAAGAACTGGGGGCTGCTGCTGCTGGTTCCAAACCGGGAAAAACTCATTAAAAGAAAAAAGCAACCAACAAAAAAACAACCTCCCCCAAAAAAATCAGCTGTAAAATACCTTCATAGAAATTGGACTCACTTGAAGGGTAGACTTTCCAGGGCAGGTCCCTTGGCCTGAGAAATGGCAGATCAAATGTTCCCTGAATCGCTACTGCAGCAGCTTCCACCTAGCAGATGATATCAGTGTGTGTCAGCAGTGAAAATAATGAGTCCACAGAAATCACCCATGCCAAGTCTGCTTTCCCTGAGCCAGTCCCTGGCTCTCCACAGCCCTCAGACCACAAAGGGTGGTCACCTGTGCCAGTCACAGGAATGGGAGACCAACTGCCAGTTGCCAATGGCCTTGCTGCCAACTAGCTTCATGGAAAACATGAAGATGAAAATAAATCTCCACCACTACAAGTCGATTACTGCACAGACAAAAGAAAATCAATACACTGTAACTTCACACCATCTCAATGCCATTAAAAGATCACTGCAAACCAATCAAAAGAGCATCCATAATTCACTCACGCTCACCTCGCTGAATCTAAGGCACAGCGTGTGCATCCATAATCTTGTCCCATCTTTTTACACAATTCTTCTCCGTGTGACAGGAAATCTTGTGCCATCATTTTGCACAGTCCCTACCCTTGATAAAGGGATTCCATCCAGCAAGGTTCATGTTTTGCATGGGCCCTTGTCCAGCAGCAGCTCCAAACATTGGACTCCAGGATCTTTCTTCCTTCAAGGACCATCCTAGCCTTTGATTTTCTTGAAAAAAAATATACTTGTCTTAAACTTTTTTCAATCCTCAGCCACCGAGCATATTTAACCTCTTCAGGTTTTTGGCTCTGCCTTACTCATTCATTTCCAGAGATGTCCCTGTAGCACAGGAGGCACAGCAACATTCTTAACACTGGAAGTCAAAGGACTGCCTGGGAAAATAACACTGTTCTTCAGGGAAGGAAAAGAAGCAAATAGAGATGGGTCTTCATGGGTTTTTTCACTCTCTCTCATCTCATCTCATCTCATCTCATCTCATCTCATCTCATCTCATCTCATCTCATCTCATCTCATCTCATCTCATCTCATCTCACGTTTTGCAACTTTTTCTGAGCCACTTGGAATTTCTCACTTTCTCTCCTGACTGTTAGAGAATGAAAGGAAGGTGAGACTCGCACTTCCAGGTGTTGGGACAGCGCAGGATCATCCTGAAATCCTGGCATTTGAACTCTCATCACTACAGCTGGCAGCTCTGAGACATATGTAGTCAAATCATTACTGACTGAAATGATCTTTCCACTCCATTTCAGATAATTTTTAAGTTTCCAGAGTGTGCCTAATATCATGTCTCTGTGTTAAGGTGAGTCAATCAATTGGATATTTTCCCTTAATGTCAGAATAATGAATTGGAAAGTCAGTACTGGCAATCTAATCACGCAATGAATTCAACAACAAACCAGGTCACTCTAGAGTTACTGGGAGGTACAGCCTGTGACTGCTTTAACAAAGGAATTTTTTACAATTCCTTCTTGGCTTCAGACCTAAAGAAGTCATGTTTGCAAGGATGTGTCTTCAGGAACTACCCACCGGTTCTCTTTATGCTGTCCACTTTTAAACAAGGAAGTAGCCTGGCTTAGCAAATGAGAATCTCTTTGGGGCGTTTTCTGGAAATATTTATCCAATGCTTCTAAATTTATGCTGAACAGGAATGACCACAGGCAAGATTTGAAGGGGGAAGGGTGGTCACATATAGGAGACACCTTTGGAAACGAGTTTATTTTTTGCTATAAATTGACCCATTGCAAATTCCTCAGTCAGTTCTCTGTTAATGGAGATAGACTAAGAGTGGCTGTTGCTTTGAATGTCTCAGGTACCAGAATTATGTTTCTCCATGCTGTGGGCTCCATCACTGTTGGAGTATCTGTGTCTGTATTCAATCATCATACTGATGATCACAGTCACAACGATGATCAACATCACCACCAGCTCTTGGTAGGATCATAGCTGCTTGTACAAAGCATCACACAAACTGAAATGCTGATGTTGGTTGTCAAGCCATCATGGTACAGTCTGCTTTACAACAATCAAATAGACCTATTCCAGAAAAGTCCTGATAACTTCAGTTGGAGATCTCTCTGATAGATAGGAAGCAGTTTTCAGATATTCACAGGATCACAGAGTCACAGAATCAGAGATCGGTTGAGGTTGGAAAACACCTCTGGAGGCCATCTGGTACAACTGCCCTGTTCCAATAGGACTACCTAGAGCCAGTTGCCTGGGACTGTGTCCAAGCAAATTTTGAATATATCCAAGGCTGGAGACTGCACAATTAAATATTAGCTGATAGAATTCTGACTTCTGAACACCCAGATACAGAAAGAATTGATTAAGTACCTGGCACGTATTTTAATTTTGAAGGCGTTTTACCCAGAAGTGCACTATGATTTACAGCTATCAGCCCTTCACATGTGGAACCCAACTGTGGTTTGCAAAGCTATCCCCGTTTCCCATTCAGTCCTTGAGAGAACATCCTTTGAAAGAGCCTGTGGGCCAGCAATGACTTTATGGGCAAAGTTTCTGTCCACTGTCTTTGGCAGCAGTGAGATTTCCCTCCAGTGATGCCACTTATCACCTTCCCCAAGCACAGAAAGATACTGCCCTGTGTTAGGATAGCTTCTGTCTTCAAAAACATGAAAGTGAAAATCTATTTCCAGCCTCCCTTTCCTTGCCTGATTGTCTCTAATATGACACGAAACCATCACCAGCTTCCCCTCTCATCAGAAGCAAGTTCTGATAAGCAGCTCCTTAAGGGCTTTCTGAACCCTGCAGCTTACAATTTCCTGATCACTGCAGGACCAGCAAAAACCTTCAAGTCCACACCACTCACACACCTCAGTTTTCAGACATTCTTCTGCACAGGCAGACACAGATCTGCTGCGCATGTGGACTCTTCAGGCTGAAAACACCAGTGAGCTACACAGTGCCAGGAACTCATGGGCTTTTTTCCTACCTGGCTTGCAGCTGAACAGACCCGGACTAATATACACATCCCCTTTGAATGATGCTCCCAGATCTGTGGCTTCTCAACTATTGCCTATTTTATGATTTGCACCTTCTGTGTGCTGGTTTTCAGTAGGAGAAACAGGTTATCATTGATTGTAAAAGACGTTCCTTTATTGCACGCAGATAAATATTGATCAGCCTGCACAGTGCCAAAGTCAACTTCAGGCAAGAATGCCTGGTGTGGCTGTACTCTTGTCACAGCTCCCAGCTATAGTTAATCATTTGGCAGGGGGTTAGACTTGGTGATCTCTTGAGGCCCCTTCCAACCCCTACAATTCTGTGATTCTGTGACTGCAGCTCAAGGAGCAAGAGGTGCACCAGGAATCTGACAAATTGAGTGTTTTATTTCCTGGGCAGCAAAGGTACAAGCCTCCCACCTCGAACAAAGTGGCACCCTTCACTGTCAGAGCACCCTGTTTGCTGTTCTTAGAAACAGCTGATTAGCAAGTAGCCATAAGAATGAGGTCGCAGGTCTCTGCTTTGGAGCAAATCCCTGCCTACCCTGCAAGCTGTGCTTGCTGGGAGATTGTGAATGTGGCTCTGCGTGAGTCCAGGATACCTGTCCAGTGACAATATGGATATGCTCCTTAAATCTTATTATTACTTAGCTTGTTTTCAGAGAGGAATATCTAGAGAAACCATGATCAGAGACAGCATGTCTAGAAGAGGCAGCAGAAAGGAATAAGATTTGCTCTCATCTGTTCAGGAAGAGCATTGATTTGGCAATTAATACGTAGGTGTAGCACTGAAAAGATCTTTCTCTTCCTACTGTTACTTATTCCATGAGTGGCTGTGATCAATATCACCCAATATCTCATCCAGAGAGCAGCTGTTTGTCTCATTCCTTAGGACTTGGTCCTATGCTTCTTTTATTCCCAAGGCCAGTGCAAAGAGTTCACTGGAACATTAGGGCTTTAGTGCTTTGAGACTACAAAATCTGGCACTACCCAGGGCCTGGCATGATGAATGAGATCCCTCAGCTCTGGAAGAACAGAAACACTGCATTATTAATAAGCAGGTGAACAAGGAGGTATATAGCAGTGCAGTCCTTAAGTATGTGGCTTGAGGTACCGACAGTGAAAGCACATCTGTCGGTCCCATCTCCACCAGATGGTTGGTTTCAGTGCCCAAAGTTACTATCATTTATTTCATCAGTAATTTAGTTCAGGGATTTGCAGACAAGTGGATGTACCTCAGATATGAGAATAGTGTTCTGACACCTGAAAACTTTGCTAGGAACATAAATCTGTGGAAACTCTTCAGCAATCACTTGAAGACTCTCTCTCAGCTTTCTTTTGAATGGTATGAAATGATTAAAAAAGAAAACACAGATTTTATTTTTTTTAATCAGTATGTGTTAAATGAAGCTCTGTCTTTGTCATTCTTTCTTGGAAACAAGTTTTGGAAGAGAAGGCAAATCACTTTTTGTTCACTAAAATTAATTTCAAAATGGATCCTTTTTCAGTGTCATGAAATAGAAAGAACAGTGGATTAAAAAATAAAACCAAAATGGGCAGGTTTGCAAGAATCTGTTAAAAGCCACTCAAACAATAATTCAGAGTTTCAAAGTCTGAGCAGCTCCTCATGCTCAGGGTTCCAGGGAGGTTTAAACCAGAGCACTGCTCTCTCCTTGGGTGTACGCTGAGAACAGGCACGGCTGGTCGGTGCAGCATCACTGAGCAGCAGGGACCGAACGGGCTGTTCCCAGTCAGTCAAATGTCTGTTAGCTGATCTGGGGACACTGAAAACTGGAAAGATGTTATGCATTTTTAAATGAGGTTCAGTAGCAAGGCCACATATCCTCATGCCTGCCTGGATTTTCAGACAGCCTGAAAAAAGCACTCGGTGTTGTAAAGTTTCACCTTTTAAAGAGGATGTCATAACCTCCTGGGCTCCCAAGCTAAACAACACTTCTGTTCTCTGGCTTTTTGATGAAAAACAAAACCTTTCTTCCTTGCATGCTTATCTAGCTGTCCCATCTCGTTGTCACAGCAGAAGATGCTTGGACTTTGTGGTTTGTAGGAGGCTGAAACCAAACTGAAGAGCTCTCAAACTTAATTCCTGCTTGGTCCTCTGTGTTAGGCACAAGGCCATTTGTGGTGAACTGTTGGAAGGCTGCAATGAGGTCCCCCCACAGCACTGTCTTGTGCATTTGATTTTTCCAATTCCAGAATAAATTATTCTATGATATAAGCCTCTCATTCCTGAAACCTACTTAATCAGCTCTCGCTTATTGCAGCCTTCCGGTACCTGAAGGGAGCAGAGAAATAGGAGTGAAATCGACTTTATAAAAGGGTAGATAATGGCAGGACAAGGGGGAATGGATTGAAGCTAAAGGAGGGAAGGTTTAGATTAGATATTAGGGAGAAATTCTTTACAGAGAGAGTGGTGAGGAGCTGGAACAGGCTGCCCAGAGAGGTGGTGGATGCCCAATCCCTGGAGGTGTTCAAGGCCAGGTTGGATGGGGTCCTGGACAACCTTGTGTAGATCCAGGCCTGGAGGTTGGTGGCCCCACCTGTGCAGCGGTGTTGGAACTACATGATCCTTGAGGTCCCTTCCAGCCCAGAACATTCTATGATTCTATGATATACAGGTTCACTACGAAAACTCACAGTAAGTCTCTGGTAAAGGTTTCTAGAAAGATGTAAGAACAAAACCTTGTGTTTCTTGAAATTATGATGAGGATTCAAGGTCAAGTGAGGGGAAACATTTTTTTTGTCAAACTCAAAACATGGTAACAGGAAAACAATTATATGGATGAAACTGTACAGAGAGCATTTCTACCTATTTTTCAGAAGTTTAGATAGTATAAAAAATTTTTCCTTTTAAGGTTTATTCAAAGTATTTGTTTTACCATTTCACAGTTCTCTTTTAGAGGCTCAAACCAGTAGTAATAAAATTAGAAATTTGGCCAAAGTCAAAATGAGGCATTTTGAACAGACAGAAACAAATTGCTCCCACTGTCCTTTTCAAGACTTGAGATTACTTGCAGTGCTGTAGAAGTTGCATGAGGTTCTTTAATAGAGTTTAATTTGCATGTGATTTTTTTTACAGCATTGCTCTGCATTCATCAACCACCAGCAGCCAGAACACAGATTTTGTTTCTTTCTAATGTGGCATCCCTTTCTCCCTATATCTGCAATGTCATCCATCAGTGTAGCTGCACCATCTTAACAGCCTCAGATACCCAAAACCCCACCCACCCAAAACAGCTGGTGACTGTAAGGCATTGCTCAAGCAGCTGGAGTTCAGGGTGCCGCGGTTTCATCCCTGGTTGATGAGCAAGCTAATTTCTATATACAGGGAAATTACTTCTGGCTCTGCTGTAAAAGATGCTCTTTTTTTCTTTTTTTTTTTTTGCTTGCAAAACCTACAAGAGAAGTTAAGAGCCTGGGAGATGTGATGGCCTCTCTTTTCTACTGTGGGGATTTATCGTTACAGATGTGCTATCCCAGTGGGGACATTTCCCTGGAGCAAGGGTCAGGCACATGTCTGTAGTTTCAGAAGAGCACTTCAAACCCACTTTTCCAATTCCATGGTGGAAAAAAAGCAGAATTAAATATAGATATATATATATAAGTTTGGTCCATTTGGGGCAATAGGTCCTCTGGTTGCTTTGGAAAGGACCACTTTTTCTTACTGCCACAATGTGAGGTCTTGGAAAGTACAGTCCCTTGCAGGGCAGAAGGGACAGACAGTGCAAGGGCCAGAACCCATCCAAGGCTTTGGCTATTGCTTGCAGAGGAACATGCTGCACCCTCCAGTTCTGCACACCCTTGCAGCCTATGTTTGAATCCCACTACTTTTGAGACATTTAAATCTGTTAAAATATCTTTCTGGGCATTTTCTTGTTGGTAATTTTGGATGTAGCAGAGTTTAGCACAGAGGCCAAATACTGAACAAAAAGCAGATTTACTACAGCAAAAAGAGCTAAGGGGAAGAGTTGCAGATGAGGATCCATTTTGCAGGATCACTATGTACTTTCAGGCCAAATTACAGCTGGTGTATTCATACCTTAGCCCAATCAATCTGCCCTTAAAAGAATGACTTATCAAAGAAAGTCTAACTATATCTAGCCCTGAAGAAAGAGCTCCCATCAATTCATCATGGAGGTAAGGGAAAGAGCCGTTTGTAACTATCCTCAGGCTCCTAACTATCTACAGGCTCCTTCGCCTGTAGATGACCTTTCTGCTTGAAAAGAGACTTAATTCTTTCAGACTGTCAAGACCTCATTCTTTGAAGGCATCACTGTTCACTAAAAGGGAAACTGTCTGCACCACAAGATAGTTTTGTTCCTACCAGGAAGCTGCAAAAGCATTAATTTAAACACATTAGCAAGATGTTAACTTTTTGCCCACGCTGGAGAGAAGCCCTGTGTTCCTCCTCACTGCCTCAGGTGCCTTTTGGCATTTCCATTTGCAGCATAGCTGTGCTGGACCAGAATTGTGACCTGCTTCTACTGGAGACTGAAAGTTGGAAGGGAAGGACATCTAGAAGGTTGAATCTTGAATTCCCAGGTCTCTCTCCAGCAGCTTGCAGCTTATCAGGGAGCAAGATGCTTGGCCCACAGTTTCCAACATTTGCCCTTAAATCGCCTAGGCACAAGTCATATTAACCAACAGAAGATCTGCACTAACAGAATTTATTGAAAAATAAGGGCAAAGATGACTTAGCCAAACCAAATGGCCTCAATCAGATATTTTGGATACCTCTGTATTTCCCCAAGAGATTTCCAGCAAGCTTGGAAAGCTTTCCTGCAATTATCTGGAAATTTTCATCATGGATTTCAGAGTCTTAACTGGAAGTTGCTGTATTTGAAAGACCCAATGCTTACTGACCCGTGCCTTAATTTTCCTACCTTCAAATGGGAATGAGACTCTTGTGGCAATAATTAGTATCTGGAAAGCACTTCAGATGCTTATACAGTGCAATCCCTAGAGCCAGCTACCTACAATCAATGGGATATAATGGCCTCATATTATGACAATAATTAAACACTTCCAGCTCTTCACTTAAGCAATGTTTAGAGTGCACCAGTGAGGTAAAGGAAATCTTAATTTTATCTGATTGTCAGAGAAGAAATGTTTAGGAAAAATAAGCACAGTATTCAGAAAATCTCTAGAACATGCAAAAAAAGCCCTTCATGTGCTTCTGAGTAATTAAATTAAAAAACTCTGTTAGGCAGCTTAGGAGTACAGGTATCTACCTTGAAGCTCAAAGAAGTGCAACCAAGCATCACTTTGAGCCTGATAATCAAAATTACACATAATATATTTGGAAAAGCTGCACTACTGTGTCCCTCTCCAAGATATTCACTATCTATGTTTCTAAATATAGATTTAAAATAAATTATTGCTGGGAAAGAATGAGAAACACTTATTCTCTAAGGTATCTCTTTTAATATCCAAAGCCATTTGCAAATTATTGGTAATGCTCATACTTAATGCACACAACAATTTGATTATTTATGCCTTTATCACATTACACTGTATCAAATGCAAATGTCTGTACTGATTGGATCAAGAATAGGCGATGGAGTCATTTAGTAAATAAAGGTATCTAAGATTCAATGTAAAAATGAAAGTTCTAGCATTTGGTATTTGAAAGGCTGGTTTCAGTTCTGCCTCCACTTTCCTTTCTCCTTCAACCTGGAAAAGAAAGGATAAATCTGGAGCACTTAAGCTTATAGTATGGCTATGCACACATACATTCCTTTGACTGTAAACAAGTACACAGGCTAGAACCATAATCACAAACTGTCTCATCAGAACCTGAACTGTTCTTGACCTACCTATGTGTTTTGTGTGCTTGAAAGAAAGCAGAGGCTAAAAAGATGGATCTGAATAAGACCACACTTTCTGTGCGTAGCATGGTGCAAAGTGCATCTCCAATGTGATTACCAGAAACCAAGTGGGACTGTGTTATTTCAAACCGATTCTGAGTCATATAATGTACCCCTCAGAGAATTTCCTGCAATATAAGTAACAGCAGACAGACCTGTCTTTGGAAAACATACTCCATTTGATGCATCTTCAGAGTAATACTGAATAATAGAAGATATTGTGTATCATTTTAATTTTTTATGATGCAGCACCACAATACAGGTCAAATAGAAACATTCAGTCTTAAACCCCATGTAAATCTCCAGGAAGTCAGTAGGAAACTTTACGATTTCAGACTGCTTGTATTCTTATTTGCTCAGAGTCCTTCAGACATGGCATCTGATGCCATTTTCTAGTCTCGAGCTGGAGAGAGCAGACTTTTTTGTCAGCTTCTGAATGAAAAAATGAAAGGAACTTCTATCATCCATTTGTTTCTACTTCCTCCTACTACTCTCATATATAAAATTGCTCAGTGCATTCATAAAGAAATTAGAATTCAACCTCAAGTAGCTAGAAACACCTTTTCATTAGGCCTGACCCAAAGGCCACACAAGAATTCCACCATTCCTAATGGACTGTTCCACCAGATGCCTGACAAAAAGTTTCACTGAAACTCAGTGCAGTATCGATAGGGCCAAATTTTAGCAGTGCATGGTGGAGATCCTGGGACTTTTGGAAGATATCCTTTCCCCAGCCTTATGTCTCGCATGCCTTCCAATATAAACTCCCCCACTGGTCATTAAATCACTACTTTTGTTTCATAGTTAAATCACTTTATATCAGTGCTATCAAGAAACATGAGGCAAACTCCGTTTCAATAGCAGAGAACTTCTTGTTGGCTTAAAGGGGCACCAAAAGCAAGAGGAAAGCTATAAAAGCCTTCACTTTAACAGTATCCACTATGCCTGTGAACTACATGTGGTTTGAGAAGTATTAGCATTTTGTTTTGGTCTTGTAATTAGAAGGATTGTGCCTCATTATCCTACTGTAGCTCCCGCTGTGACATGGTCCTGGTTATCTTTCTAAAAGAAGTATTTCATACGCAGTACCCAATTCTGCTGTTTGATTACAAAAGCTTTGGAAGTTCCTCTGTTTCTTGTTTCAAGACAATATTTAAGGAAAAAGAAAAACATCAAGAACACAACCATTTGTTCCCTTGGAGTTTTATTCTTGGGAATAATATAGGGAAACACTTCAGAAAAGGCACTTCAATTCCATAAAAGTGAATGCTTGGAATATTGGGAGAGAGAAATCTTTCAGTGGTCTCATATTTTCCCCCTTTTCTTTGCAGGATAGCTCTCATTAGCGGGTGGGGGGAAGCGGGAAAGCAGTCTGTATTAACTAACCGATTTACATGTGATGGGGTGAGGGGATAGGTCACTGGGTTGGGGTTTTTCCTCTCAAAAAGGCCCTGATGACGCTGTTTTATATACTGTATGGAAACAGGCAGTTCTCAGTCTAAGAAGCCTCCTAGGTTGTCACTACAAATTGTATCCAAAGAGCTTCATCTCTTGCTTCTTCGCTTCATCTACCAGCATTCTGCCCTTCCTTTAACAATCAGAGTCTCTCCTTGCTCAAAACATGAATTTGTAGCTAATAAGATGATGTTGCCAGTGATACATATAATCTTATGTTCCTGTGTGCATATATTAACTACAGTATTCGTCTTGGGTATTCTTACATTCAGAAGGGAAAAGGTCTTTCCTATATTTATGCTAATTAGCATAACATACTCCACTCAGAATTCATCATATTCTGCTAAGCTCTGCCAGAGAAAATGTATTAATAGCTGAACTGTTGCAACCTTTTATTAATATTGGCGCTGCAAGCTCTGTACCAATTTTAAGGCTTACCAAGAAGACAGGATTTTTGTCCTTATTCCTTAAGTAATCAGAGGTAATGAAAAAAATGCTCCAGGAGAAACAGCTTGGGTGTAAAGGCAAGCAGTGTTTAACTCCACACTAGGCTGTTCTGTCTTGTAGATGTTGAATCAGTGACATGACTTAAAAAAAAGATCTAATTATGCTTCATCTGGTACCAAACCTTTATGAAGGTTTCCTAAATACAGTAAATGCTGCCAGGAAGTGCTCAATGTGAGATGAAACTGTATGTACAAAGTGGAAGGAGGCTGGACACCACTTCGAGTTGGCTCTCTGTCCTCCCGTAGCACTGAGTGCCACATCCAGGTTTAGGAGAAATGCAAAACACAGAAGTGACAAATATCCAGAAACCTTTAATAAAAACAGGTCATAGCAGCACACTAGATTCTCATCTCCAGGCAGATGGACAAGAAAAACTACAGGTTTATTAACAGCTTTTTGTCAGTTCAAATTGAGTCAAACACCACGTGCTTCCTCAGATAATTCCTACATCTTAAATCCTTGTCATGCAGACCTGGGGAGGCCCACCTGACAGAAGCACTTCCCAGAGCATCCAAAATGGAGGTGTCTGGCTCCCTGTAAAGCTATGGTCTGACACTCCTTCCTTCTTAGCATGACTCACTGCAACCTTCTTCTTTCCTTCACCTCACCTTCACTCTTCACTTGCTGGTCTTACATCTTAGCACTTTCTTTGTATCCTTCACTCCTTTTCTTCAAGGTCTTACCTTCTCTTATCAGCTGATCTTCCCTGACCTGCCTGCCTGGACTTGGACATGATTTTTGCAGAGAAACAGAAAGCAGAGGGAAGGTTACTATACAATGTGTGCTCATCTGATATTTCACTCTCTCTACCTGAGGGATCTCTTCTGTGGAAGATTAGCAAAGGAATTGCTTTATGTGCATGCAAAAGGGACTCCTTGGGTTTCTGCATGCAAACTGACACAAACATGAGTAGTAAAAAACCTCCAATAATTACCATAGCATTGGGGGGGAAAAAAAGAAAAGGAAAATATAGAGAGGGGAAAGGAGAAGGAGGAGGTACATTACAGTTGGCCCAAGAACAGTTGCATGGCTATAAAGCAGAAAGACAAACAACATTAGACAACTGCAGAACATCATGGCATGTGAGCCCGTGCCTCAGTACTGGCAAAAGAAATGAAACCACTGGGGCAAGGCCTGCAGATGAGCACCATACTGAAGAAACAACTTTATTTGGGCAGAAGTTCATCACTTGGCTACACTGACCAAGAACATTAGAAATCAGTAATAGGGACATAGTTGTCTTTACAAACCAGTCCCTAGCGTAGGAGTAGTTCCCCTAGCAGCACAAAATCCCTACATCTTCTGGTAAACACCACAGCAGACAAAGATTTATTTCCAGAGCCCTAATGCAGGGCATGTGTCCTCAGGTCCCAACCATCTTCCTCTGCTTCTGTCTACTATTGCACTCTTCATTCTGCCATGAAAGGGCATTTGAGATCCCACAGGCTTTAATGGGGTCTGAATTTCACTAGATCACAGTCTTTCCCACTCCATTAGTGTTTTATTGAAGAATATCAGTTTTCTGAGCTGCTATCTTCATCTTTCCCATGCTGCTTGGTTTCATCAATACAGCTACACTTCTATGGTGATTTTTTTGGTTAGGGTTTCTCATTAAGCTTTGATATATGAACAGGGCTGCTAACCCTGACAATTTAACTTTAATACAATAATAATACTCTACGTTTAGTAGATAACCTGTTAGAGGACTGGAATGCTACAAAGAATGGACAAAGTTTCTTCAGGAAAGGCGGGCTGGAAAGGCAAGCAAGTGGCCCTGTATGTGAGGCAGAAGGAAAGCATGAACCTCTGCCTAGGAATGGATGATGAGCTAGCTGAGAGTTTATGGGTCAGGATTATCATAGAATTATAGAATGTGTAAGGTTGGAAGGGATCTTAAGAGGTCATCTAGCCCAACCCCCCTGCAGTAAGCAGGGACATCTTCACTAGGTCAGATTGCTCAGAGCCCCATCAAGCCTGACCTTGAATATCCCCAGGGATGGGGCCTCCACTACCTCTCTGGGCAACCTGTGCCAGTCATCCACCACCCTCAAAGAAATATTTCCTAACATCCAACCTAAATCTCCCCCTTTCTAGTTTAAAACCATTACACCTCATCCTATTGCTACATGCCCTCATGAACAGTTCTTCCCTAGCTTTTCAGAGGCATTTTTCAGGTATTGGAAGGCCACTATAAGGTCCTCCTGGAGCCTTCACATCTGCATATTGTATCCAGTGCCAGGCTCCCTAGAGACCATGGACATAAAGGAGCAAACCCAATGAAAGGCTGTGGAAATGATGAGGAAATTGGAGCTTTTGTCACACAAGGAGAGGTGGAGAGATCTCAGATTATTCAGCCAGAAGCAGAAAAAGGATGAAGTGATTCTTATCCATGTGTGCTAATACTCATTCAGAGGAGTAAAGATGATGGAGCCAGAGTCTTCTTCAGTGACAGCAAAAGAGGCAATAGGCAAAAATTTAAATACAGGAAAATCCACTTAAAATTGGAAAAAAAACCTTTGTACTACAAGGCTGGTTGAGCATGGAGTGTGTTTCCTATAGAGGTTGAGCAATCTCCATCGTTGGAGATATTAAAAACCTGACAGGACATTGCCCTGAGCAGTCTACTGTATGTGATCCTATTTTGCACAGGTGATTGGACTAACAAGCTCCAGATTTGCCTTCCAGCCTCAACTACTCTGTGATTTTGTGAAATACAGACAGCCCAACCTGCCCAGTGATTGGATGCAAAAAGGAGCTCATGTATTCTTTGCTTGAAAGTCAGTCACTGTATAACTTAACTTCTAGAGATATGTAAAAGAAGGGGTGACAGGATGGTTTTGCTTGGAGCTTCAATAAAACAAATTCTCTTAAATCCACTTAAAGGTCACTGCATCACTCCCAACTAAAATGTGAAGACTTGTACTACAGATCTGACATGCTCAAATCCTGAGCACACAAAATAATGTAACTTAATTCTTAAACATGTGACTTTTCATCAGTTTTACTGGGGCAGTGGATAAGGCAAGAGAGAGAATGAGTCAACTACTGACCTAGAAAGTAAAACCAAGTTTAAGGCCAGAACTCTACCTGTAAGATTGGAGCAATATGTCTGATACTAGGATATGTTCTTGTAATTAGTCTGTGGCTGGTTGGCCAAAATGAAAGCCCCAGAACTCACATATCTTCAGATACAGCAGTCTTATTGGATGTTCTGAGCTTACAGTTTTAGTTAGCCAAGGGTATAAATTTCTGGGGGAAACTAGATACTGTTCATTTGCTGTCTCAAAGCAGTAACACTTTATACGCCAGCAGAGAAGATACACAGACAAAACTAAAATGGCAAATATGCCCACAGACACTGCCATGCTTCTGTTTCTCCTTACATCATAAGTTCTCTGAGGAGAATTTCCTACAGCATCCAGGACCCTCCTCTTATATGAATCTCTGTACTTTTCTGCATCTTTATGGTACAGTTTAGGAAGAACAGTATCCTCTAGAATTTGATTTTCTTGTACTTGAGTCTAATGATTTCCTGATCGGCCCCAGCAGGGATTCATACTTCCTAACAGCCTATATATAGTAGCAAGAAGCTGCTAAAAATGTTTTGCAGTGGTGCTCAACTGTACCTCTTGATACAGCAGCAACGAGGAAGCAGTGTCTAGGACCATCTTGAGATGGTAAAGGAGAGAAATTAGGAAGTGACAACCAAGGTGCTGAGAGTTCTGCAGCTAAACAAAGGCAAAGGTGTGTCAGCAAACTAATGGTAGGTGAAAATGACTTTGAAGATCTCATAGCAGCTGGAAATGGCTTTGTGTGTGGCATTTTAGACCCAAAATAGAGAGTCTAGGAGAGACATGCTGGAGGTTGCCCAGAGTCCCAGGTCATACGGGAGTAACTTGCACTGGCACAGCTTGTCACCTGGCAAGTCATGAATTGTGTTGTGCATCCCTGAGGTCATGGCAGCATTCTCTGACTTGGCAGGGAACAGACCCCAAAGAACCTCCATCAAGAGCTGAGAAGGAGTCTGAGTCCGTTATGAGAGTTACGGTCATTGAGTAGAGAGTCTTAGCTCAAATGGTGCAGCTTTTAATACCTAGATAAAAAAACATTGACCAATTTTCAGTGGAAAATATACGAGTCTATCTGTTGCAATACAAAAGAGACATACCAAATCAAGCTATATGCTGCATTTAATTAATGAGGAATGAAACATTTGCTGTATTGTGAGATCCAGCCACCAACTATGGAAAAGAAGATATGAAGGCACTGTTTTGGTGCCCTTTAGCACAGCCCTATGAGCCACTGCATCAAATTCATCCCCAGTTTAACATGGCTGCTCTCAGTGGAGTCTACAGCAGAGAGAAATTTAGTCTTTCCCTTTTCTAGAAGCAAGATGTGTCACCTCTAGGTTCAAATACCTACTTTACATCAGAGAGAAATGGCAGATCTTAGAAGCTGAGCACTTCGTTATTAAAACAGGTGAGTTTAAAGGTCTCCAGTTTACAGCAAGAACTGTGTCTAGTTCATAACAGTTGTTATATCTGAGCTCTCCTTGAGGGTCAAGCATCCTTTCTCCTTTCTGTCATACAAGTACTTTTTCAGCTGGGTTTGTGGAGCAAAGATGACACTCAGTGGCTGGTTAGGTTATCACAGGTATGTCTTTCCAGCAGTTTTCTGAAGGGATTGCTTTTAGATGCTGTTGGCATAGGTTGTACACAGAAGCCTGCTTTGCTAAGTTGAGTGCAATACTGTCTCAACATTTCCAGTGAAGGACAGTTTTCCTCCCTTACAGTCACACCCATACTAAGCATTAGTTTATTTTTTGTGTACATTTTTGACACAGTTGTTTGGGTTTTTTTTGCAGAGCTTCTCATGTTTTTTTAGGAAGTGGAAGGAAAAGGATTTGAGAAATGTCCAGATAGAATTTTCCTTCTTTATATTCTTTTAAGAAAATGGGCTTACTGCCTTGTTGGATTCACAGCCACAGATCTCCCTATGCTGTTATGAAGAGCCTTTATGAGCACCTGCCACTGCAAAAACCTGAAGCCCTTTGCAAGCCCTGTAGACTTTGATTTTCCCTGATCTACAGCTGAGATGGAGATTTTCATTAGGACCACAGTGCTGAAGCAAAGCAAGGGTAAAACTCATGGGCTACAAAGGATCCAAGCAAGTATTTACCAAGTATGGAGGAGAATTGGGTTTCAGGGGGTTTCACCTGTTCCCCAGAGCCCTCCCACTAGTATGGTTGGTGCAGTGCACTGGTGTGGGAATAGAAAGCATGTAACTTTGTGGCTGAAATACCTCAACAAAAGGTCACTAGCTGTATGGTCTGTATTGCATATGGTGTATGCATGCTGGTTAACTCCGCAGTGCGTGCTCATCTGTCTCAGTACCTTCTGGTTACACCTGGTCTCTTTCCCAGAGAAACAGGCTTTTGCTTTAATTAATGCTGTCTCACAGCTTCCTCTCCCTCCCAGGAAACCCACAGAGAAAGGTTGCAAGCAGCCAGGAGGTTCAATCAGAAGTGTGATTGTCTTCACTGATGAGTTGCCCTGATGAAATGAGCTGTGTTCTCAGTCTTATTTCTCAAAAAAATAGGTGTCTGTGTCCCAGAGTGAATGTGTCCGTGAGCCACTTTCCTTAGCAACATAAATACAGGGAAGGCAGAAATTCAGTTCCTTTTGCTCCTTGCAGGTCCCTGGCATTGAGAAATACGGTGTATTAGCAGAAGAGCAGAGAGAAGCTGCATCACTGCTGCCTATGGTCTTTCTGGGTTAAAAACAAAGAGCTGGAGCCTTCAGGGCTGGTCTGGCAGCATTTGCTGTAATCAAGCTGATGTATCAATAAGGGGGAAAGCAGATGGACAGAAAGAGTACAGTTTCTAAATAGAGTAATGCTCATTTGGATAGTGACTGACAGTGGGAAGTGATTGACCAAGACCTCTTCAGTGCCAGAACTCAGGCTGACAAAGACAGCAAGAGCATCTCCCTCCCATTGATACTAAGCAGAAGTTGTATCACTGACTTCAGTGCATCTTATGTGCCAATACACAAAAAGGTTTTTTCCCCCTTACTTTCACTACACAAGGAAAGAAAAGAAAAATAAAAGCTTCTTAAAATCCGTTATCCTGTAATTACTCCTTTTTCCCAGCTTGCCTTTTAAATCCAATAGTTAATTTTTCTAGAAGCCATTTTTGACTACATCATCTTTCCTCCAATTGTAAGTACCTTTCATTTTTATGATCTCATTGATTTTGCTTTTTCTGTTACTGCAGAGGTTGGTTCTCACAGATAACTGGTCCTGTGCGAAAAAAGTTGTGGACTTACAGGGCTTAAAAAATTATTATCTTCGATAATACAGGCTTTGAGCAAGATGAGAACTGTAGAATCTTGTGGACACTGTGTGCTGTTCCTGTAGTGAATAAACTCTGAAAACATCTTTGTGATTTCTAACACGCTCCACTTGTTGTGATGGAGAACACCCTTCACAGTTCTACTTTTTCATCTATTGCAATCTGACCCCGATTCCCTCTCCTCTTCCTTTTTTTTTACCCCACTTTGCAGAATCTCCCCCCGTGCCCCACCTGGCAGTGCAGTCAGTAGCAGACTGCTTAATTTAATAATTTTAATTATTAAAATAATTCATATTCTTTTATTAATATTTTCTTCTGGACTTGACATTCAGCTTTACAATTATCAGTCAGCTCCAGGCCTCAAATAGCAAACACATGTCAATGATTGAACTTATCCCCCTTCGGTGCTGTCTAGCAGAGGGACCACGTTTTTGCCCTGTGTCTGCAAGGCCCAATGAATGACAGCAGGTCACAACTACCCTAATGGAGAAAAATAGCCCAGCTACTATCGCCAAGGATAATAGAGTGGCAGGTACAGACACCATTCAAAGGAGGTATTTCAGCCTGCCTACAGAAGAAATAGCTAATGCTGCAGTAGTGGGGTTGTTTGGTAAGTTGCCCAGCTTACGTTTTGATTTATCATATCACTAGGTTTTATTATATGTTTTCACCAATCAATCTTAGATCAAAATAGACATATCAGGCCCACATCTGTGCCTGGGAAGATCATGGAACAGATAGAAGGACATGGAACTGTTGGTTCAGCTCCATGAAGGATGGGTCCAGAGGAGGGCCATGAAGATGACTGGAGGGCTGGAACATCTCTCCTATGAAGACAGGCTGTGAGAGTTGGCCTTGTTCAGCCCAGAAAAGAGAATACTCAGGGGAGATCTTATTGCAGCCTTCCAGTACCTGAAGGGGTCTACAAGGAAACTGGAGAGGGACTTTGTAGAAGGACATGTAGGGATAGGATGAAGGGGAATGGTTTTAAATTGGAAAGGGGTAGATTTAGATTGGATATTAGGAAGAAATTCTTCACTATGAGGGTGGTGAGGCACTGGAACAGGTTGCCCAGAGAGGTGGTGGGTGCCCCCTCCCTGGAAGTGTTCAAGGTTGGTTTGGATGGGCTCTTGAGCAGCCTGGTCTAGTGAGAAATGTCATGGCAGGTGGGGTTGGAACTTGATGATCTTTAAGGTCCTTTCCAGCCCTAACCATTCTATAATTCTATGATTCTATGACTTTCATATTCTGCTCATCCCTTCAAAACATGTAGAGATAAGGTGATGCTCCTGGGCTGTACCTCTTTACATCCATATGGGACAGAACTCCTCGAGCTAAAGGCTTTTTGCCAAGAATCCTCTACCACATAAACTAACGTCAGAACCAAATTCTGACATATTTCCTTAAACCCAACTTCCTAAAAGCAGTTTAGGTGTCTGATGCTACTGAAATCAAAGCAAACTAGGTTTCCCATTGTTTCTAAGTACCCATTGTTAAAACAGCTGCCTGAGAGATCACTGGAGGTTTCTTTGCAGGGGTAAGGACTGAAGAAACTAATTTAGGATTTGGTATATTATTTCACATTTTTTGCTTTAAGTCACCAATCGATTCCCAGAGTGATTGCTTGCTTCTCCAGAACTCACTTGTCTGCCAGAATTTTTTTAGCATTATGTTATTACTTGTTTCCAACTTGCCTAAAATTTCTGAATGTTAACTGGATGCAGTTCAGTTTGAGAAAGCAATACAAGAGTATAACCAACAAGCAAGAAAAAGCAATGTTATCCATCTTTAGTGTGTTGCCCACTACAGAAGGAAAACTAGATCAAGCTCACTCCACAATTACACATATTACCATAGTAGCCCCACAAGACCTCCATTAGGGCTAGCACCAGAGACAAGACACTTTCTGAGAGTGTTTTCAAAATGGTTTGTGAACACCAAATTCCTTTGAATTTCATTTAAAGTTTCTAAACCTGACCTGCTTAGTCTTTGTAAGAATCTGGTTTTGTGCTAGAAGAACATTCAAAAAGGCCCTTTGTCCTTATACTGGAACAGATTAGAATAAAATGCCTAAAGAAACATGAAACTAAAGCAAAATCAATATATCATTAGCTTTGAACAGGGACATTCAAACTTACATTTGATAATACGAGCAAATAGTTTCACGAGCCCAGAAATGGGTAAATGGGAGGACAACATTACAGAGAGCAAAGTCTGTAAATACTAGAGGTCAGGACAGGAGCTGCTGTTTCATAACTACTTCCCACGTAATCTGGAGAAGTAACACAGGTCTCCAGTCCAAAATTATACTGGCTTCTGTAAAAGAAGTGTAAGATTTACTCCTACTGCTTTGCAGACTCATATCTAATTCACTGCTTGTGCCTCATTATTACTGTCTCCCTATCCTTCTCCTATTAAGTGTTTCAGCTGATTTCTTCCTCCCCACATATATGCACTTACACTATCACTGAGTCCCATTTTGTTATTTCTTGCTCTTCTTGTTAATTTCAAAGAGGGCTTTAACCAGTACAGGATCTGGGTTTGTGCCTATGTTATGCCCATCAGCTGCCATTTCTGGGATAAAGGCCCTAAATGTCTCTGTGTTCTCCAGTTTTCTGGAGAGGGTTGGGGTTTTTTTAAATCTCATCAGTACTTGCAATTGCTGTCAGTGCATTTCCCTGAGTGCGACGAAAGTAGAGCATCCTAATTGAAATTTTTTTTCCTATGTTCTTTTTTTGTGTACTAAAATGACATTTCCAAAGTAGGACAGGTTTTTTTTTTTCAGTCTGGATCTTTATCTTTGATAAGGTTGGGTATTAAAATATCACTGCCTTCACATGCTGCCCTTCTCTCTGCACTGGCTGTCAAGTAGTTGGGATGTCTGTAGAATCCTCTTTAATCCTGTGGTTTTGAAAATCTGTTTCCCACACAGAGATTGAATACTAGCAATGATAATAAATCACACTACTCCTTGGTTTCATCTTCTTTAACGTAACAAACCCTTTACTCATCTTCCTGGTGCCATTTCAAAAGAAGGCTTAGTGCTAGGCAGAAGACAATTGCAGGTGGGTGCACCTAGCTGAATTCAGCTGCTGAGTTGAGATTACCTTCCACAACATTTGCAGAACCCTTAGGAAAAATAGTATCTCAAATTCAAATTCAAATTTGGTTTAGTTCCAACACCAGCTTTTGGAAAGAGAGAGTAGCTAGATGAAGACATCCAAAGAAAGGCAGTGTTTTGGAGAAAGCATCAACTGGAAAGCAGTGGGAAAGTGTGGCTGAGCCTTTTAGGAGTCACAGCATACAGGCAAGGCTGCAGTGGAAGGGATAAGCAATATTATCTGCTCATGAAGAGCAGAGCAAATGGTGATGTCTGAACCTTCAGCAAGGAAACAACATGGTGAAAGATACTGCATTTAAAGGCATGTTGGGAAGAATATCTGAGAAAAAAATCAGTTTAGCTGTTCTGATCTCGAGGAACTGAAAAGGTCTCTGTCCCCTCAGTGCTCTAATTTCCATGGCATCCCTCATAGGGATCCCACAGTGGTGCTGGGAACCAGATGCCAGGCTCATCAAGCAGTGTGTGGTTGGGCACAGGAAGGTCTTGACTTCAGGGCCACACTGGGATGCAGCTTAAAAGCCACATCAGCAGTGAAAGACAAAAGACTGTATGGCTGTTCACCTCTCATTCCCTGGGGAGTAGCTACTCCACAAGGGAAGTGAAAAGGGGGCATCACAGCAAGTTGCAGCTTTGCTGAGACTTATTCTGCTGGCAGAGTCTCTCAGAGTCATCAAATGATGCTGTTTTAATTGCATTTACATACTGTGCTATTTCCGAACACCATGCACAGCAACACTAATTTTGCTCTCAGCTAGATGAGATGCATTTGAGTTTTACTGACAGTCTAAGTTTTAACTCACGAGCGACACACACAGCCCTGGCCTGTGATCACATCACTCAGTACTGATCCAGTTTCTCTTTCACACCAGATCTCTCTCTTGGTCTTTAGATTAAATAAATAACCCAAGATGATTCAGAGAATCAATGTGACTGACCTGACTTCCATTCACAGACCCAATTCTCCCTGTTTAAATTTATTTCCACTCCTACCCTGCCCACAAAATGAACATCTGCAACAGACCAGAGAAGAGAAATAGGGCTTGTCTGCACCATCAGGCAGGAAACCTCATGATTGTCTTCAAGAGGAATCATTGGTAGGAAAGTAGCCCTGATGGTATGCTTCCCCCGCTGCCCCCACCTCTGTTTGACTTTTTCCCATAAATCTGGATTAATCAATAACCATTGGTGATGGTCATGAGGTCTGCATCCATCTCACAGTGATTTTGGGAAGACAGATAACAACACAACAGCCAAGGGCTATCTGTGCTAATGTGCCCACCTGGACAGAGTGCTGGTCAGTGTCCACTGGCACCTGCGGGTGGTATGTAAATATGACTATGAGCCAGTCATCTCACTTCATAAATAATGAGCAGCACCAAGAGCCCTTTGAGCTCTCCTGAGATGACAGTGGGCTGCACGTCAGGATCTCCCCTTGAAAGGGACACCTCTCAAGGTTACTCCTCGAGGTTGAGAGAATCCTTGCCACAACAGATCTGCAACAGATCCTTGGTAAGTGAGTTGGGAATAAGTGCACTAAACTTTGTGATCTTAGATAAGAAGTATAAAGGATTGTTAGTGCATACATAATCCTTTAGACATAAACCGTTGACCAAGTCTGGGACTAAGACTGGATCCAGCTGCACCTAGGCTCCTCTCTGATAAGGACTTTAGAAAGCAAGGGGGTCCTTTCTGAACCTTTCTGGCTCAACAGGAGAGTATCCCTGACAGCTTCATCTGACCCTGTTCTCTATGTACTAAGTAATCAAGATTACCTTACCATCGAACCTTAATCACTGCCACATTTATTATCAAACACTCTTACACCCTTTGTTTTATATCAGTAAACATATTGTTGCCTCTCTTAAGAGTGAAGTGCATCCCTCTTATCTCTCCATCCATAACAGTAGGATTGCAGGACAAAGAGTGAACCTCTTATATGGGGAACCTTAAATTATCTCCCTTAAAAATTAAGCAATTGATGGATATGAGTCAATCATTCTGTTATTAGATCTCACAAGACACAGCACATGGTATAGCTTATCTTAGAGTTGATCTATGATTTTTATAGTGGAAAGCATTTAGTCATAGTTTAAAACCCTGAAATGACGAATATTTATCTGACATCATAAAATTGTGGCGGCTAATTCCCTTCTTTGTTAGAATCACAGAATGTGTAAGGTTGGAAGGGACATTTAGAGGTCATCTAGTCCAACCCCCCTACATTAAGCATAGACATCTTCACTAGATCAGGTATCTCAGAGCCCCATCAAGCCTGACCTTGAGAATCTTTAGGGATGGTGCCTCCACTATGTCTCTGGGTAACCTGTTCCAGTCATATACCACCCCCATATTGAAGAACTTTTTCCTAATATCCAACTTAAATCTCCCCTTTTCCAGTTTAAAACCATTACCCCTTGTTCTACTGCTACATGCCCCTGTGAATAGTTCTTCCCCAGCCTAACATTGGCTTCATTTTTCTCTTCCTGGCAGTGTTATTTCAGTTTATAGTCACTGGGTCTCAATACCCTTTTACCCCCTGAATTAGAGGGCCCATGGTTGTCTTTCATCTCTTTGAGAAGCTGTGTACAGGCTGTCAGTGAGTGTTTCCTTAATGCCTGTGGACTCCTGGGGTGGAGGCTGGGTCCAGGGCTCTCACTGCAGTGTGTGATTTTCAGAGCTCAAACCATACTCAGCCTGTGCTGCCAGCTCTCACAGAAGCATCGCTGGCCACCCTTCTTTTCCATGAATGACCATATGCAGCTCTCACTAAAACTCAATTGATTTGTGAATCTAATGTGTGCATTTCATTCTCTGACTTCGATTGGTGTCCTATTATCTACTGTTTGCAAACATGGGAGAAACCACTAGTTATTTTCAGTCATTGTGTTAGTGCAAATCTGATTAGTTTTATTAAGTTTTACCCTCTATTCCTTTTTATTACTGTTGAATTTTGGAATAAGAAATATGCTTAATGTCATTTGATAACTGAACATTGAATATCTAGTTCTATTAATAGACTAAAGTGTTCCTGTTGCTGAGGAAGATTAGTAAAAGCAAAATAAAAAGAAAACATTAGCATAAATGAGAATATTTTGATTGTTTGCTACAAGTGTCCTTGGTAAGTAAGTACCAGGTGAGGCTGTAGAAATAATATGATATTGATAAAACTGTAGTAAGTCTGAATATATATATATATATTTGGTATGTGTAATCAATACAGAGGACTAGTTTCTTGGTGTTTTCCCCAGGGCTGTGTTCCTACGTATCATGGCATCCTCATTAACACAGAAGATGTTAAGGTAAATAAATTAGACACCTCCTTAATTTCAAGTATAGCAGGTATGACTCTACCTCTTCATTTTACTCTAAATGAATCCAGAGCCTCGTGCAATAATTCTGTGTTCAGAGCAAAACCTAAACTAGCAAAGGTAGCAAGTTTTAACAGATCACAGTCAATAACAGTTTACTGAAATATACCTTTTGTTCTGCTTTAAAATGAAAAGCCACATGTTTGCATTATATCCTTTCATTTTATATCATGAAAATAATTTAAAGATGCAGGCATATCTTTCCCAACTGACTCCTGGTGAAAAGTGAGATAGGTTAAAAAATATTAACATGCAATCTAATTAAAATTTCCAAAGGGGGTTGCGGAGTCTCCTTCTCTGGAGATATTCAAGATGTGTCTGGATGCCTACCTGTGTGACCTGTCCTAGGGAACCTGCTCTGGCAGGGTGATTGGACTCGATGGTCTCTTGAGGTCCCTTCCAACCCCTACGATTCTGTGATTCTGTAAAATTCTCAAATAGTCCTGGTGATCTGAAGTCTGGTTGGATTTTTAAAAATTATTTTATTTTGGTGGCATTTGGGTTACAATTTCTTGGCCATTTCTGAAAACATCTCCCATAAAAGTCTCTTAGTTTATATCTAGTTTATGTCTACCTGCTACCTGACCCATAGGACAGCTGCCCACTCGTTGAAGAAGAAATTCTCCCCCCAGTGAAACAGAGTATCTGCATCCATAGTGTCCATGGGGAATGACCTCCTCAGCTGTGACTGGGAACTACTTGGGAAAGTGTCAGTTGGGCCCAGGCAGAAAAATGCACCAGGAACTATTTCCACAACCTGTGTGGAGAATCAACACCATTAACTTAATAACACAGATGTAGCCCAAGTCCTTTTCTAGTTCATCTGGAGAAATAGGCACTTTGTCATAAACACCAAAAGGAGATTACTCACATCTTCAAGCTGCTTATATCTCTCCATGGCTATAAAATTGTGACAAGTAACTGGGAGAGAGACAGACATCTACATGGTAGAATGTAGGTAATGTAAACCTCCTGAACAATGAAGCTTCTGACAGTTATACTTCATTGACTTTAGTCAGTGGAACTTGCTTAATAGCTCAATTTTAAGCATATATTTCCAATGCCCTTCCTTCCCACCAATGATTTCTAAAATCAAGACCAATTCTTTTCATCCTGTCTTCACTGGAGTTGATGACAAACTCACATTTGCCTCATTGAACCCTAACAAGGAAATCAAGGCTCTAACTCACCAAATAATGGATGCCTGTTTTAACTGGATTACTTGCCAGTGTCTCTGCTGATAGGTAGCAGAGACTGACAAAAACAATTATAATTCAGATATTCTGGACAGCTCTAGATCTCCTCCAGCATCTGAGAAATTGGCAGTTCTTAGAAGAAAGTCCATACTAAATTAGGAAACGTTCCTCTCTGCTCTATATTAACAGCTTGCAACCAGCAGGAGACCAAGGAGTTTTGCACTATGAATTATTTTTTAAATGGAGAGAATTAGTTCTTTTCTTGTCCTCTATTTTTATTGCAACACTTTTGCCAGGACTCCATATGCCAAGATGTAATTAGTTTTCAGAGAAGACATTTGGAGCTCTGGCACAGACCATGGATAGTTTTAACAGCTTCTTTTCCCTTTCTTCTGAATATTAAGCAGGAGCATATGACTGTCTGTGACTTCTTTCAAAGCATCTCTGGAGCTTAAATAATTTTTCAGAATTAAATAAATTGAAAATAAAAATAAAATTAAGAGAAGTATTATTCAAAGAATATATTTTAGGTATATAAAAATCAGGAATTCCTACAGTTGTGATGTTTTTTTTCAGTGCAAATGTTTATTATATATATATTCATTATCTCTCTCTTTCCACATAAAGGTAAAAAAAGACTGAATGAAGACTGCCAGGTGTGTGCACTAGAGTAGAGTTGATTTTCCAAGGGTAACCATGTCTTGTGGTATTCCTTGTCTTGGAGTTCTTGTTATTTCATTTGTTTTGGTTTATATTTAGTGAGCTTTTATTTGCTGGCAATTTGGAGCTAACCAGGCATCTGGAGCTAGCACAGTATTTGCAGTGAGCTGGAGACTCACTGGAGCCACTGAAAATTTTCACTGATTTTACCTCTGCCTTTCACATCACCCCAAACCTGTGCCTGCTTTACATGGTACCAGCAGTAACTACTCTGTTCCTGAGCTCCTTCAGGTGTGCCCTTTTGCTGCTGGTTTACTTCCCACCATCTTCTGAGCCTGATCCAAATGAATCAAAGGTTCACAGTCATGATGATATTCTGCCACACTTTGTACTAGAGTAAGTATTGGACAGGAATGAAGTAAAACAACCTGAAGTAAATCAACCTTACTTCTAGAGGCTCTGAGGACAAATTAATGCAGGTCCATCAATGGAAGCTGCTAGAGGGTATGTTACCAGTGGTACTCTGATTGGAGGATTTCCTCATATGTCTGGTTTGCAAAGTGCCCATCCTTTATACGTAATGGCCCCTCTGCCTACAACAGGTCCATGAATACTTTTTGCAGGCATGCCTGGGTCTTTCTGATGAGTTTTTCACAGTACATACTCTCCTCCCAGCTTCATGGATGGTCTTCTCCTCTGTGGACCTGTGATCTCAAAGGTGACTGGTGTTTGGAAGGTATCCGTTTGCATGCTCTCAATCTGCCTCCTCTGAACGCTCCTCCCTTGGCTCCCGTGCAAAGGCAGCTGTCAGTGGGACTTCCAAGAGCTGCTCTCAGTGGCAGTGCACTCCCTTTCCAGCAGAAACGAAATTGAAAAATCTTCTACTTCAGTAAGACTGTCAGTTATGGTAATGCATGTACCAGAAAGTCCACTGTTCAAAGATACCAAGACATGGGGACACAGGATGGGCAAAATGGTGAAGCGACCTTGTGTAAGCATGACATGAGACTGCACTGTGTGTGGCAATCCTGCAAGAGAGCTCTCAGGGTGTGCTGCACTCTATGCAAAGAGCTGGCCATTGAGAGTACTTTTCAGGTAAGTAAAATTTGGCTGAGGTAGAAAGAGACGTTTGAAATATAAAGTTCCTCAATTAAAATGAGGTGTTTGCACTTGTCCAGTTCAGAGACTGCTTAGGATTTTAAACTAACAAGGGTGAATTGGGCTGAACACATGGAAGATATAACCAAATTCAAATTCTGCTGTAAAATACCTGACTGAAATGCTTTGCTGCTTGACTGCACCTTGGCAATGCACCCAGAGGGCAAAAAGAATGGGAGCTTGGTTTGCTCAGCAACTAAATATGCAGAGCTATCAAACAAAAAAGATGTCAGTGTTCACTGAGCTGGTAACAGAGACTAATCCATTGCAAGGCTGGAAGAAATGTGTCTTGGGTCTTACATAATCCGGACAGCTTAGTTTCAAAGGGATGGATTTTTGCATGTCAGAATGTCAGGCTCTGGCTAATAAGGCATTTAACATAAATGACATGGTTTTGACAAAGAAAAAGTGACAAACAAGCAGAATATGATGCCTCCCTTTGGCTCTCCCCAGAGACATCTTCAAATCCCGTGCTAATTAGATGCTTGTACAAACAACTGATGTGTCATTCATTTAACAAGCAAAGGATTGTTTTCTATGAGCTAATTTTCCCCAAAAGTTGTGCAAATCCTCCTTCCTTACCAAAGAGCAAGGGATGCTAACAATGGCTGAGGACCTCATGGTGTGGATCACTTGCCTTCAGCCTTCTGGTGTCACTTGCCAGCTGACTCCCACTGCCTGAAGAGCTCAGGATGAAGCACCTGTTGTCAGACTCTCTCTGTTACTACCAGCCAAAATTCTTCAAACAAATGCCTGGGATGCTGCAGACTTTGTTCACCTTTCCTGTATGAACACTCATTCAAGCCCCAAACCAGAAGGCTAGCTGCCATCATTGTAGTATGACGCTATGGATACTGCAATGGGAGGCTTGTGAGAAGCCATGAATATCCAATCAAAACTGTATCCTACTTAAGAAATCCAGCATAAGCCAGCTGGGGGCTGATAACCCAACTCCCTCCTACTTACCTCCAGTATTTCTGTGCATCCTCACCTTCTGCATGTCTAAAGGAGGACTTCTTACAATTGCTCCAGCTGTTCTCCAGGCTGCCAGGATCATCTCTACCAAGATCTTCCATTCTTCCTTAACTTTATCCACTGCACTCTTGAAGAAGATGTCATTTTTTTCTCCCAAGGATGACCAATTCCAGTCCTTCCAGCTAGCTACAGTCTGTACTTCAAACTCACAATCCCAAAACAAAGGGTAGTATTAAATCCAAAGAGGGTATGGAAGTCCTTCTTTTTATGTTTTGGTCCCTTAATCCACTTGTGTTTGTCTCAAACAACAAAGTTCTCATAGTGAAGGTTAGCCTGGAAATGTATTTTTAACTGCAGAGGAAAGAGGGCTGGATGGACAGACACACCATGGTGTCAATTATAAAAATTTCCTCTGCTGGACCAATAAATACAAGTAAAAGTTTTCTGGGTCATGTTCCAGTATTGGCTTGTCTTTCCTCCTGGTGCAAAGTTTTAATATCATGGGTGGGGAACAACAAAAATCAGCATTTTTCTGCATTAGAATTCACCTTGCAAGCCATGGAAATGTCATAAGGTGATGTGGAAAGTTAATGTTGCATTTCTGTTCATTTTTTAGTTGTAACAAGATCTTAGAAAATGTATTTCCTTCAAAATTCTTTTATGTTTGGCCACAGCATGCAGCATGAGATGTCCAGATATTTTCATAGCAAGTTTATAGGATTGGAAAGATGGTGTACAGATATAAGAAAAAAACTCCAAAAATTACATAAAATTTGGGTTAGGCATATATTCCAATCAAAGTGTCTAGGTTAGGAGCCTACTCACCCTACAGAGAAACATCCTCTAAGTTCCTTTGTCTTTCTATTGACTATGAGGGACCCCAGTCCATCACTGAAATTTAGGTGAGATAAATCACGTTTGTTTGTCCTCTGACAGAGCCATGATTTACTCTGAAGCTGGACATGGGTCAGGGATTAATGCTGCCCCTCTTTAGAAAGCAACATTCTGACAATATATTATTTTTAGAGCTCTTTTTCCCTATCTTGCCCATTAAAAAAAAAGTTACTTCACAGCAGTTTATGCAGTGAGTTCAGTAACTGCTCTGTGCTGACTATCAAGCCATGTGTCTTATATACAGCCTGTATCCAACACTCTAGATGACACTTTGCTTGGAGTAAGAAGGATGACATCAATTCACAGATTACATGCAGTCACTTTTCCCAAGTAACGAAGTCTTTAGATGATATGATCCCTAGGGTAGGAGCCAGCACTTCCTGGACCACTCCTTTTATGTGCTTTGGCACTCTGCTGACACATTTGGTGTCAAACTGTCTCTTAGCACATACAACACCTTGTCTGGATCCCAGACTCACCACTATCTGTAGAGAGCATGAGCTTCATCCCAGAAACAGTAAAAATACCAAACAAATGAGTAACAGAAGGTCTTTCTGCCACTGAAAATCCTTCAACTAGGGGAAAGCAGAACAAGCTCATAATCAGGAGAGAGCTGTGTTTGTACTAGAAACATGGACTTAGAGGGCAAATAAATGAAGAACGATGTTTTCAGAACCAGTCTATTAAGCTGTTCACACAATTTTAATTCCATGCAAACACTTCTGCTTTTCAATAATTTCGCAAATTCAGTTTTGAGCACTGTACTTCATCTAAAAGCAAACTGGCAAAACTTTCCAGTAGAAACAGATAATTTCTCTGACAGCAAATTAGTATTACAGTGTTCTGTATTAACACCACTGCAGACAGCAGCTTTGTTGCCATACACCCCAGATGTTCCCACTTCAAAACAGGAAGCAGTGAGGACCATGGCCATGCAACTCTATCAGCCCTGCAAGGATTATAGAAGCCCCTGATGAGAAAGAGGTGAGTATAAATGATTTCTGGAATCACAGAATTACAAAGATGGAAAAGATCTTTAAGGTCATCGAGTCCAACCATTCCTGTCCTATGTTAAACCATATCCCTAAGTACCTCATCTACCCATCTTTTAAACTCATCCAGGGATGGTGACTCAACCCCCTCCCTGGGCAGCCTATTCCAGACCCTGACAACTCTTCCAGTGAAAATTTTTTCCTAACATCTAATCTGACCCTGCCCTGGCACAGCTTAGTGCCATTTCCCCTTGTCCTATCTGCTGTCACTTGACTGAAGAGACCATTGCCCACCTCTCTACAACCTCCTTTCAGGTAATTGTAGGTGGTGACTACACCGGAAGCTTCGGGGTACAAAATGAAAAGAAAAGTGAAAAAAACAACCAAACAAAGAAGAAATAGGGGCAAGGAGGACAAAACTTTTAGCACTGAATCTGAAAACTCCACCGGGAATCAGGCTGAAGCAGCAGTAAAGTAGAGCACTGAGCCCCTGTCCTGCAGTCAGCCCTGTGCAATGCCTGAAGCTCTACAAGCAGTGCCATCCTGCACAGGCCTGAAGGATGACTACAGCTTGGTGGTGGCAGAAATGGGGCCACCAGCAGCACTACTGATTGGTTAGGTAAGGTAGGAGAAGGAGAGAATGTCCTATAGGAAAAAGAAACATCATCTTCTCCGTTCTAGGCCGTGGTCAAGGTTACATGAATCGCCTGATGGGCAATGTGAGGACTAAGGCGATAGAACTGACAGAGCAGATAGCCACAGCAGTACCAGTCAGCAGGACGTGGCTTGTTTGAAGCATGGTGGAGAAAAATGCATGTATCACCAGGTCATGGACAGGAAGGACTACATATGAAGACTTTTAGGGAGGGACACTTTTGAGATAAGAACTTTTGAGATAAGACAGCAAACGCAGGCCAAGATGGCAGGGCCCCATCAACCTGATTGATAGGAGGATTGAATTCTTTTATCCCATCTCTAAACTGCCACAGATTAAAGCTACTGTCCTCAATTAAACTGTGCAAATCTGTAGAAGGGAATGAAGGTTCTCTGCTTTTTGCATGCAGAGGATGGCAACAAAGCTCATGAAAGGGCTACAAGGCATGTTCTGTGAAGAGCTGTTAAGGGTCCTGGGTTCGTCTGGTCTGGACAAAAGGAAGTGGAGAGCTGTCCTAGTTTTGGATGAGGTAAAGCTAATTTTCTAATATCCAGTATCGAGTTGTGTTTTGGATTTAGTGTGAGAATAATGTTGATAACACACTGAAGTTTTCAGTTGTTGCTGGGTAGTTATATTGTCTACACTAAGGCAATAGTCTTTCAGGTGTAAAAGAAGCTGGGAGACTACAGCCAGGACAGCTGACCCAGACCAGTCAAGGGGATATTCCCCAACACAGAACATCACAGAACAACACATAGCAATTGCATTTGTGCATTACTTGGTTTATTGTTTTTAATCAATTTAATATTTTTATTATTGTTATTACTCTCTTCCTTTGCTGTCCTATTAAACTGTCTTTATCTCAACTCATGAGGTCCCTTCCAACTGAAATACTCTATGCTCTGCTTTGCTATGCTGTTATTCTTCTTGTTCCACTTGTGCAGTGTTTGACATATACACCCTTAGCATCAGCTAGTGGAGCATCAGTGGATTCATATGCATAGGCACTGCAAGAATTCATTAGATCTTGCTTCCAAATGTTGGAAATGTTGGGTTCTTGACTGCACAGCCTTTCTTGTCTTGAAATGCCAGAATGAAGGAGGAGACCAAGAAAAACTATCCAAGTTCATAAGGATTAAGAGAAGAAGAAATAGCACCTGTTTGCAAATCCTGTATTCAGACCACAACCCTTCCTCCTGACTGATGTTCTCAGGTGTGTTGATGTATTTGCTACTGCCATTTGAAAGGCAATTAGGTTATTAGTTATTAGGTTATATTAGGAATCATGCTTCACTCCAAAATTCTTTACAAAGAAATTCACAATGAGTTTCTTGACTAAGGTCTAAAAATCTACTGTATCACTATGGTCCACCATAGTTCTGTATTACACTATCAGAATATCCAAGGGTAAACTGTCAAGGTCTAAATCCCCTGACAGAGTGCAGTAATAAATTTAGTGGAGCCACTGTAATTGCTTCTCCCTGAAATGCCAATGAATATGATGAATATGGTAAAGCTTCTCATTGACCTCCTATCATTTCCCAGAAAGATACATCATATGTGGATACTAATTTGTTAATTGTCATACAGTCAAAGGCATGCAAATGATGTACAAAGTAGATCTACTGAAGGATGTGGACATGCAGATGATATGTCCTTTTAAGTTTAAATGGAACAAGAGAACATTCAGTTTTTTCCAGCTCTAATGTAGAATACGAGTTCATTACCTTTGAAAAAAATAATTAGGAATTAATTTGGAAATGGATTTCTAAAGGTAAAAGTAAAAATTTGCACTGCTAGCTTTTGGAGGACTTTTCGGATGGAATGACCTTCCAATTGAAAAATGACATTTCTGAAAAAACACTTTGCAGCCAGATTGCTGTGGAAGTGGAGATGGCAGCTGCCTGGCATCTGCCTGCAAAGGTCCTAGCAATTTACTGTCAGGAAATTATGTTTTTTTACACTTTAGTGCCTCAGCATGATTCTCCTCCTCCTCAACTCCAGACCAGAAGCAGGGAAGTCTATATCTCTCTCCTCTGTTTCCTTTGCAAATGGTAGCATCCTTTTTCATTCTATCTGCTGGAATGGGGAAAAAAAAAACCACCTCCAGGGACTTCGATTTACTTAATTTGGCAAAAGCTGGATGGGGAGTAAGAAGTGTCTATTTTGTGCTTTGTATTTTTGAAATTCTTTACCATTGTGATTTGTGACCAGCTCCTGTCCTCAGCATAATCAGAAATGGCACTCTGTTCTACTTTTCGTTTGTGTATTTCCACATAATCAAACCAAGTTTTTAAGCAGAAACTGATGATGCCATATGTTCAGGCTTAAACTTCTCCACGGGAATAACTAAAGGTAGTATATCAGCACTTATTGAACAAGTGAAAAATCTCTGCCTTCTAAAAAACCCCCTCAGATTGGATACTAAAAATGGAAGCAACTGAAATCGCTAGTCATTTGAGATTCTTACCATCAATACTTCAACTCAAATAGAAATATTTTTAGTGAGCATGTGGAAAGGATGTTCTAGTTGATGTAATGCACTCAGTTTTTCAAAAAGCTTTTGACAAGGTTGAAAGATTAGGAAGGTAACTGAGCTGTCACAGCACAAGGAGGAAGGTCACCTCAAGGATTAAGAATTTCTTAAGGACAGGAAACAGTGGAAACAAATGGTCAGTTTTCACAATGGAGGAGGATTATCTGTGATCACCAGGAAGACTTATGCTCAAAGATGAGCTGCTCAACATCTCTTCAAATAGTCCAGATAAAGAGATGAATACTGAGATGATAGCATCCGTTGAGATAAATTTTGAGATGATAAAATGACTTGCAGTAGTCATATCTCAAACTGCCTGGGAAGAGCATAAACATTTCTAAAAATCCCAAGTGGTCAGGTGGTCGAATGAAACTGTAGTTCAATCTCTCTAAATACAAAGAGGAAAATAAATCTACCTAAACCAACTTCATCTGTCAGTGCATAGCAGCAGGTTCTTGTCTAGCTATAGGGACTCTGGAAATAAAATGAGCTCCCTGAAGATAGTTTTGTAAATATGTGGGCTCAGTGTTTGACAGTATTAAAAAAATAAGACACCATTAAGAATATGTAAGGAAGGGAGAGAACATACTCCTGTGTAAAACCACAGAGCATTCATTCCTTACATATTATCCTGGATGTAGTAGAAGGAGGAGTAAAGGTTCTCAGAAAGACAAGAAGAGCTGAAGGAACTAGGAATCCCCAAGGAAATGTTGATAGATTTAAAATAAACAAAGGCCAATATTTACAAGATGCATAATTAAAGCATGAAGCTTGTAGCCACAGGATACAGAATGGAGGCTTATAAACATAGTTAGTGTGAAATAATGACTACACAGACTCAGGGAGGAGTGTTCCATCAAAGATAATTGCATGTTAACCCCTAGGTCAGGATATCCTACAGTTGCCGCCTGTCTGAGATTTTATCAGGGAAGGATCACTATTTTTAAACGTTCCCTATACAGAACAGGTCAATACTTCCCAGCAGGGTATGCAAAATTGAATTTTGCCTCCCCCAGAATGAGGGGGAAGGGACTGGGCTGGGCTAGGGTGTGCACGAGAACCACAGTGTCATTCCTGTCTCCCTTAGAAGGATAGCAGGCATGGAGGGGCAGTGATACACAGCCCTCCAGAATGCTGGGTATGTTGCCACTCACTGTGTTTTGCCGGTCTATGAAATGTTCTGCTTTGCATTGAGCTGTATCTTGAGTCTAAATGGACTTCTGATGTGGCCTTCCTCACACCAACTGCCATGGTCAATGGTGTATGCAATTTCTCAATATATTCGTGCCTCCTGTCCTCAAGTTATGGACTTCTGAATTTATACCCTCAGCTCTGTCACTGTTAAATTGAATGACTGAGGTATGCCACTTTATATAAGATTTTTCATGTGCTCACCCCTGAAATGAGGATATCTTTTCCTCTTTTAGACTCTTGGTTCACCAATAATTTCAGTGTCAGCGAACCTGGGCTATGTGTGGGAAGCTCCCAGCATAGCTCCTCAGGAAGCTGGTAGAGACTAGATGAAAGAGTAAAGATCATACCTGTCTGGGAAACTGTAGGGTGTGTTGTATGAAGCAAAGGATCTGTCATTCTGAGTGCTGGGATTTCCTATTGCAATGGCATTTTCCCTTAAGTGACTCTGATCCTGACAATAAACCATGCTATATGCAGAATTTAAGAGTTACTTTGCACATCAAGCTGTTCACTCGAATTCCTTTGTCAAAAGCAAATTGGAAGTTCCTCTAAACATAAAACAAGAACCTTAAAATCAGCATGTAAGGTACAAGACAGCACCACATTCACAAGCAGCAGTAGCCTGGAATAGACTGGTAGAGTGTGTTTTAGTTCAGAACTGGACAGTACTTTTGAGGTGGATCTCCACTTGCTTGGCCTTTGTTTGCAATGTGAGACAACAGATCCCTAGAATCACCGGAGAAGACCCACTGTCATGCCCTGGTATGCACAAGGAAGCACAGCAGCATTCTGCAGCATGGGCAGTGGGGAGGATGTTTATACTTGTCTTCATACACAGGTGTTAATTGCTCGGACAGACTGAACTATAGGTTGGATCCTCTTTCCCACTCTGAGAAAAGCTGCAGGTCAAAGAGTACCACATAAAGACTTTACAGCCAAGGAGGAAGCCTGGAATCTCAGCCTGTCTGACTTAAGTATGCCTTTTTTTTTTCCCCCCAATTCAAGGGCCCAGTGATAAATATAGGGTCTGATATCTCAAGAGTGAGCAGGTGCTGACTAATTCAGTACCTCCTATAAAAGGCAGACTTCTCTGTCTCTACCTACATGTAGTAAATTCCTTTAAGCTTGTGATTCAGATATATCTAGCACATTCTTGATAATAAAGTCTCTTTGACTCAGCCCCAAACTGATTTAAATCATCATTTTTACCAGCTGTCCTTGAATCCTCCACACTGAGCCCTGAACTAACACAATGGGCAAGAAGAAAGAGCTTTTTTGGCTGTTGAAAGAGCATGAACTAGATCTTAAGATGAGGTATCAGGGTTGGGTTGACCCAGGGAAATTCATTTGACTGAATAACTATGACTTCCATGTCAAACAATTCTTTACTACTTATAAGCAACAATTAAACTAAGTAATACCTTTGAAAAAGGCTTTAAAGTGCTTCTATTAGTCATTAAACCCTTTCAATGCCTCATTAATTCTACTAGTATAAACTGGTTTTGATTAACCAGGTTGTTCTGTGTCCACTGTCAAACACAGAAAGAGTGTTTTACCGATCACAGGCATGGAACAATGTGTCTCATCACAGCTGATAAAGGGTGAGAAATTACCCTCAGTCCCACAAAAATCACCCCAGGACAGCTAGCAAAAGTTATCTGACTGCATGTTCACATCTATGAGGTACACATTAACATGTCTCAGGAGCATTTGATGCTTTCCTACCACTTTGAGAATGTTCAGACTGAACCTCAAGATGTTTTTTAGATTAGTTTAATTAATCTAAAATGCCACAGACCTGTACTGGAAATATTTTAAGAGCACTTCACAGGGACTTAGTGTCATGCGTTGTGCTGGTTTTGGTTGGGATAGAGTTAATGTTCTTAGTAGATGGCATGGGGCTATCGTTGGGATTTGTGCTGGAGAGAGTGCTGATAAAACAGGGATGTTTTTGTTACTACTGAGCAGCACTCACACAGAGCCAAACCTTTTTCTGCTCCTCACCCCATCCCACCAGCAAGTAGGCTGGGGGTGCACAAGGAGTTGGGAGGGGACACAGCCAGGACAGCTGACCCCAACTGAACAAGAGGACTTTGCATACTGCATAACATCATGCTCAACATATATAAAGCTGGAAGAAGGAAGTAGGGACGTTTGTAGTGATAACATTTGTCTTTCCAAGGCACATTCAGTGTGTTGGAGCCCTGCTTTCCTGGAGATGGCTGAGCACCTGCCTGCCCACGGGAAGTGGGAGTGAATTCCTTCTTTTCCTTTGCTTGCCTGCATGGCTTTTGCCTTACCTATTAAACTGTCTGCGTCTCAGCCCACAAGTTCTCTCACTTTTACCCTTCCAATTCTCTCCCCCATCCGTCTGGAGGTGAGTGAGCAGCTGTGTAGGGCTTAGCTGCTGGCTGGGGTTAAACCATGACATGCATGAATTGCCAGACCGAGCTAAACTATAAGCAGACATTTAAACAGACATATATTTTTATTTAGAATATTGAAAAACAATCTTAGTGAGGTGCATACATCCTTTACTACATACATACGGGTGATACTTTCTTAAAGTATTTAAATATCAGAGCTGTAACTAGATGCTGAGCAGAAGCACACAGGAAGTTCTGAAAATGATGCAGGAGATCAGCATCTTTATATCTTCAGAAGTCCAATACAAAGTCTTGGGTTCATGGAAATTAAAATGAATGAAAAAAAAAATGGACTTGATTCCTTTAGAGGATTTTCACTGCAGAATGGAGCTCTGTGCAGTAAAATCAGACAGCTTGGATTTCTTTCACAGCTGATATTGTGCTTCACGTCAGCTATACTTCATAGGTGGCTGATCAATCTCTGCGGATGTTTTCCCTTTGAAAATTTTATACTGCTGATGCACTTTCATTTAAATATGGAAGCACATTGGAACTTTATTATCAATCTCAGTGAAATCCTTAATTAAAAAGTCAGATGGCTGCCTGCCTGGTTGCAAAACCAGAGAAGCCAACACTAATTTATGTACACTGTAAAACAGGCATAATTATGCTGCCGGTAGACTTGCAGATGGTTTGCACTGAGAAGACAAAAACAAGGGTCAAAGCATAGCCACAGCTCACATCTTTCTAACCAAATGTTCACCAGTCTCCTCTTCTATAGACATATTTTATGTCAAGTTTGGAAGGAGAAAGAGGCTTAAAGTTTAGAGCTGTGGAGATTTTAAGTTCTGTTCGTATGATACGTGTTATTAACTTTGGAGATGTTTTTCCTGCAGACACTAAGGCTGTACTGCACCGAACGCTGTGTTCCCAGTAGCCACAGTACAACTCCCAGTGTGGACTTGGTTGTGATTTTCCTATGTCTCATGCTAGAAAAGCTGTTGTCAAATAGAATCATAGAATTATAGAATCATAGAATGCATTAGGTTGGAAGGACCTTTTAAGGTCATCTAGTCCAACTCCCCTGCAGTAAGTAGGGACATCTTCACTAGAGCAGGTTGCTCAGAGCCCCATCAAGCCTGACCTTGAATATTTCCAAGGATGGGGCCTCCACTACCTCTCTGGGAAACCTGTTCCAGTGATCCACCACCCTCACATTGAAGAATTCTTTCCTAACATTACCCCTTGTGAACAGTTCTCCCCCAGCTTTCTTATAGGCACCTTTCAGGTACTAGAAGGCCACTACAAGGAGCCTTCTCTTTCCAGGCTGAACAAGCCAAACTCTCTCAGCCTGTCTTCACAGGAGAGGTGCTCCAACCTCCTCTTTCCTCTCAGTACTGCTAGAATTTGTCATTGACCCCATCCATCTCCTGTCTACTGCATGATGAATAGACCCATCCATTGCAGACTGCTTAGATTCACCCGGTCCTCTAGCTAGAGGTGAAATATCTCAATGCACGCACAGACAGCGCTCTCTGAAATTTTAATCTGCTTAACCCAATTCCATAGTAAGAGATAACACTGTACATGCACTTGCTGAGTCTGCAGCAGCAGAGAGAGGCAAACGGCAAATCAAAAAGCAGCAGCACTTTTCTTTTTTTCCTGGTGTAGGTAGGAGCAGGCTGGTGCAGATGCTCAACAGCTTTGATCAGCTGTCATGTCCTTCCTTAACTGGGAAACCTGTTCTTCCTTCTTTGCTTTTCCTTTTTCTTGTGGGGACTGCCACTCGCTTTTATTATCTCCTTCACGTTTTTACTATGCATGGTGCATTGTATCTGTGTTGAATGTATGTTCCTTGTCCTCTTTATTACGTCTTTTTCTCACTCACCTTAGTGATCAGTAATTGATACTTTGTGATGTGAATTCATGTTCTTGTGGGCCACTCACAGAATCACAAGGTTGGAAAAGACCTTTTAGATCACCGAGTCCAACTGTCCCTGTCCTATGCTAAACCATATCCCTCATTACCTCATCTACCCCTTTTTTAAACACATCCAGGGATGGTGACTCAGCCCCCTCCCTGGGCAGCCTGTTCCAGGCCCTGACAACTCTTCCAGTGAAACGATTTTTCCTAACATCTAATCTGACCCTGCCCTGGGGCAGCTTTGTGCCATTTCCCCTTGTTATCCCCTATAATTCCACGCTTGTACACTTCATTCCTCTGTGAACAATGTTTGGGTTTTTTCTCCATGGTACATACACACATTGAGAATTTGGTTGAAGCTGATTCTCAGAATATGCTCCATTTCCAGACAGATCCCAAGATTATGGTACCATGTGAAACAACTCTTTCTTCAGTAGGTCCAAGTATATTTTGGCACCTGCTATTATTTTTCTTATGAGATGTAACTGTAGCTCAATACAGCTTTTTATTTTTTCCCCCAAAACAGAACATTATCTATCCACCATGTTAGAAATGCCAATGGTTCTAAGAAAGGACTCACAGTAGACATACTAGTGAAGCAGCAATTTATTATATGTTCTTGCAAGAGTGGGTGCCTTAGTGAAGTAGACACCCTGTGATCAGTTTGCAGCATTTTATACCTTATTCCCATTGGAAATGCCCCCCAAGTTTACCTATGAATTAGGTACTTCCAAGGTTTACAGGCTCAACCCAGGAGCCTTCTCCACCAAAGCACAGAACACAATACACATTGGACATCACAGGTCTGGCAGGTTCCTGCTTCCCCTTGGTGAAGCAAATAACATTCATGAGCTTACTGAGCCAGATGCAGTGTATGTCTAAGTTACTATTGTTCATCTTACATAGCCCTTAACTGCTGCGTATCTTTTATTGTCTGGGCCCATTGAAGCCAAATGGGGACCCTCCGGCTTGCCTTTATCTCACTGCCCAGCTGAGCACTGTTTCCCCTTATCTGCAGCCCGTTCCAGCATTTTACCAGTCTCTCTGTAAAGAAATTCCCCCTAATATCCAATCTAAACCTTCCCTCCTTTAGCTTCCCTCTTGTCCTGCCATTATCTACCCTTTTAAAAAGGTGATTCCCCTCCTGTTCATATGCTCCCTTCAGGTACTGGAAGGCTGCGATGAGTAGAGCTGATTAAGTAGATTTCAGGGATGAGAGGCTTATATCATATAACAATTTATTCTGGAACTGGAAAAGTCAAGTCAATGCACAAGATGGGAAAAGAAAAATCCAAGGTAATGCTATACTAGATCAGATTATGCCCAAAATCAACTTCGGTCTATGTCTTTGTGAAACATACATTTTCATTTCAGCTCTCACTATATGCAGTATTAATATGAAACTTCATTTTTTTATCCTATATCCATTTCAAATTGCAGACAAAGAACATGCATCACTTCCACTCATCAGCCTAAACTGATACATATATTCAGCTTCCCTTCAGTGCACTTTAAGATAGACTGTTTGTCTTTATCTTACATTAAACATCTGTGGAGGATAATAAAGCATTTTACAGTGGCTAAGAAATACCAGGATTCAGCAGCAAACGTTTCTTTCTAACTAACTGCTGAGTTCTTTGCATAATGTTTTCCACAATCAGGAAAACAGCACTTCAGAAGAACGTATCATGAATTTGCTACGTGCTGAGGGATATTCTATGCATCATCTGAACCAAGATTGCTACTGAAAGAATGTATTTTAAATGGAGTTTTTGTGGTGCAGTTATAAGTGCAGTTTATTCATTTTCAACCTCAAAGGTTGGAAACAAGATGCAACCACAAAATAGTCTTTGATTCATCCTGAGCTGAATTTTCTTGTTTTATCCTGTTTGGCTAGAAGCAAAAGCTGGTTTGAATCAGAAGCATTTTCCTTCTGCAAGAACAAATAAAGTCTTTGTAGAGAAACAGTTTCAAATTCATTAGCAAGGTAATGTAGGTCACTCAAGTTGTTTTTCCTTGGTCTTTCTCTTTGTTTTTTTTTTAAATAACTGTGACCTTAAAATTGCTAAAACACAGAATCACAGAGTCGCAGAATCATAGGGATTGGAAGGGACCCCAATAGATCACCGAGTCCAACCCCCCTGCCAAAGCAAGTTCCCTAGGACATACTGCAGAGGTAGGCAGCCAGATGGGTCTTGAGTATCTCCAGAGAAGGAGAATCCACAACGCCCCTGGGCAGCCTGTCCCAGTGCCCTGTCACCCTCACCGCGAGAAAGTTATCTTTCACAGATAGATATCCAAAAGATATCCCCAAAAGATATCCCCAAATATATCTTTATCATAGAACTGAATGCAACTTGCCCAACTACAAAAGCACATATATATCCTTACATCAACTGCTTGTAGACAACAGAACTAACAAGGTTTGATTTCTTATGGGGTTATGGTATAGATTGCCTATCTGTTCCTCAATAACCATTGACTTGTGACTTTCCCTGTGCAAAATTCCACTGCTTGTGCAGTATGTGCTTATTACTTCCATAGTAACTCAAGGTCTAAACATGTTTCCTAATATTTGCCAGACTCTCCTTAGCTTTCCTCAAGGTTCCCAGAGCCCTACCTTCATGACTCCGATTTTCTTTAGCTACCAACTAGGCAAGAATGCTAACAGACCCAGAGTTCAGTTACTAACATGCCAATTAGCTGACCACTGCCAGGATTGATAGCAGCTGAGATCTCTCCTCCAAACAGCTGCATCAAAAGAATCCCTTTTTACCACTCAGCGATGGCTGTCACTAAATTTAGAGGTATTTCTGTGATCTTTTCCTTCCATCAAATAAGGTGAAAACAAACAGAAATGGCATTCAAAAGCAGAGCTGAGATGAGAACACAAACCTTGTTTTCTCAAGAAACCCAGAGGGGAAAATAGAGGGGGGAAGAAAAAAACCACCTAAAGAAATTTAATCTTGTCAGTTTGCAAGAATTTTCTAATGTAGCCCAGTACACATTGGCTCTTTGATGCTGTGTTTTGGCTTTACATGGTGAGGTTTTGGTAGTGGGAGGGGTGGGGGGCTGCAGGGGTGGCTTCTGCAAGAAGCTGCTACAGCCAATATCCACTGGCTCAAGAATGGATCTGACACTGTCCAAGGCTGAGCCAAGCAGCAATGGTGGCAGTGCCTCTGTAATAACATATTTTAAAAAAAAAACACAAAACCAAACAAACCTAAACCAACCAACCAACCAAAAAAGCCCACCTAAGTGGCACCTTTTTGTTGCCAGAGAAGGGAGTGAGAAGATTGAAGAACCTCTGCAGACACCATGGTCAGTGAAGAAGGTGGGGGAGGAGGCACTCTGAGTGCTGGAGCAGAGATTCCCCTGCAGCCCATGTAGAAGACCATGGTGGAGCAGGTTGTCTCCCTGCAGCCCATGGAAGATGATAAAGAGTAGAGATTCTATATGCAGCCTGAGGAGGCCCCCAGGGTGGAGCAGGTGCAGATACATGAAGGAGGCTGTGAGCTGGTGGGAAGCCTGGGCTGGAGCAGGCTCCTGGCAGGACCTGCAGCCATGGAGAGAGAAGCCCATGCCAGAGCAGGTTTGCTGGCAGGACTTTTGACACCGTGGAGGACTCACACTGGAGGAGTCTGGTCCTGAAGTTCTGCATCCCATGGAAGCCATGCCGGGGCAGTTCATGAAGAAAGGATTCACCCATGGAAACCCATGGAAAGGATTCACATTGGATAAGTTTGTAGAGGACTGTCTCCCATGGGAGGGAACCCACTCCGAGTCTGATGAATCCTCCCCCTGAGGAGGAAGGAGCAGCAGAGACAGTGTGTGATGAACTGACCACAACCCCCATTTCCCATCCCCCTGTGCTGCTCAGGGAAAGTAGGGAGAGAAATCAGTAGTGAAGTTATGACCTGGAAGAAAGGAGGGATGGGGAGAGGTGTTTTAAGATCTGGTTTTATTTCTCATTATCCTACTCTGTTTTGATTGGTAATAAATTAGATGCATTTGTTCTGTGTTGAGTCTGTTTTGCCCGTTCTTAACATTATCTGCTGAAAGATCTCTTCCTGTCTTTATCATGACTTGCAAGCCTTTCATTTTGTCTTCTTTCCTCTGTCCATCTGAGGAGGGGAATGATAGAGCACCCTTGGTGCGCACCTGGCCTCCAGCCAGGGTCAACACACCACATGCTGTCTGTGGAGTCAGGTTGCTAAAAAGGGGGAAGGTAGGGAAGGAACAGCTTGATTCATCCAACAGCTAAAAATTACCCTTGATATTTTTAGGGAATCCTGAAAAAGATGGAACAGTGTAGAGCAGCTGCATGAAGAGAAAGAAGAATGGTCTGTCTGATTTCTCCCAGCTTCTCCATGGTGTCACATCTGGGATACTGTGTTCAGCATTATTTCTTCCAAAATCTTAAAAGAAATGGCATTGGTATACCAGCTCCAAAATCCAGGAGCTCTTCATTATGCTGGAAAATTTACTGAGTCACAGAATACAGTGTTTTCTTTTACTCATCTTCTTCATGAACAAGACAACACTGAAGGAATATGATGAGATTTTTGATATCTTCAGTTTAGTCAGAATAACCTAAATCTTTTTACAAGTTATTTATTCCTCCTTTCTCTCTTTTTCTACAGTAATAAGTCATCTTTCAAGCTAGAGAAGAAATTCCTTGAAGAAAGGACAATGTCTGGTTTATATGGCTCCCACTCTGATTTGAGACTTACTAAGTAAACAATCTAGAAAAGAAGATTTTACATTAAAATATGCTAACAGAAAACACCACAGAAAACACAGGGAAACCAAAGGTTTTGATAACAAATGTAATAATATTTCCAACTTTAGCTATATTATACTTTACACAGAAAACCCAAGTATAGACTCAACATATAGAGTGTTTCAAATTAAGGGAGGAACATCTTCATTGTTTTCAAAATCAACGTAACTCTTCTTGGTCTCTGTAACCTTCTGTGGTTCTAACTTCATAGGTCCCTGTTCAATTTGTTCCTTTTCTTGGACTATCTTGGTCACATCAGGGAATGAATATTTACTAGGATCCACTTCTAATTTTTCAACTTGTCTGCTCCTGAAACAAGAGGGAAACAAGTGGATAAAAACTTCAGTGTTAAATATAACAGAACTATTTAGTGTGTCCTTTTATAAACCTGTTGACTTCGATGTGACAGTTGTTACTGAGTCCAATTAAACCATGATTAAGGGTTCTGGTAACTTGAAAATTGATTGTTATAAAAACCTCAGTGTGAACACAGAACAGTGCTACAAAAATCTAAGGTTTTGTACAAAAGATCCTTTAGCCTACAGACATCAGAGGTTAATTTTTTTACATGTGTAATTTGATTTATATTAGAGCATGGTGATTGATGGTATCACATTACAAATGGTTGGCTTTTGATGTAAAATAGGGGGTTTTAGTATAATTGTTTTTTCTTTGGTTTTTTTTCTGTTCATTTTTAGCACAGTTCCTTCACTGTAACTGTCTTATTAATTTTTTTGTGACAGATTAATCTTTGGAAAGCAGAAATACTTTTTATTTAAAGAGAAAATATATTTTTTCTGATTTATTTGCATTTATCAGCCAATTCTTATGTTTTGGCATTAGAAACATTCACCTTGCATGTATTGTGAAAAAAAAATAACTGAAAGTATAAGAAAGGTCAGAGTTATATCAGAATTTCCAGTTTCTATTGCTATTAAGGAGATACATTTAGATCCCATTAGAAATGTGTACAGTCTACTCATCAAGGCAACCTATCCATATGACACAATGACCAAGGATTTTGAAATACTTTTATACTTTCTACCTTGCAGCATTTAATGCCACTGTTCTTTTCTACTGGAGGACCTCAACAATCAAATAGAAAAATCCAGCCTGCTTTCAAGTAATTTGTAATGGCTCACAGGAAATTGGCAGAATGGAAACTCAATTGTACAATGATATAATAATTTCTGCAAATTCCAACACAATTTGTACATCTTCATACTAATTTTCAGTTTATACTGAATGCTACTTTGGGCCAGCATTCCAAGCTCAGCAGTACAAATGACAGTGAATGACTCTTCCAGGATTTGGGAAAAGCAGAGTGTTACCCAGGAGATCAGGAAGGCTCGTTACAACCAGAACAAACAAAAAAAAGCAGCAAAGTCACTGGATGAAAGAATTCATTGCCTTGATGACAACACAGGCAATGAAAATATGTAAATAAAGTATATTAAAATATTTTAAACTGAAAAGACACTACCCTAGTTGTTAAAATAAAGAGAGAGCTTTGCCAAGAAGCTTCCAAATTCTACCAGTGCTTCTCCATCAAGGATCTGTGAGATCTGAACGGACATCCCAGCCCACATCCCTGTGCAGGTTCTCTGTCCCAGTGGAGGACAGATGTGGAGCAATTCATGGGAGGTTTCCTCCTCTGCTCTTATGTTTTGCTGAGGAAAGCATGACTAGCAGAAGATGTAGTAATCAGCCTTGCTGTTTCTTTCAGCCATGTGCCACTAGATTTTTTTTCAGCTACAGAAATTATTTGATCATTTTTCTGAGCAGAAAATGAGCAGAGAAGCACCCTGCTTTAATAATCTGAATAACCATTTCCAGAACGTGACACAAACTACTGAGTGGAGAATTTTATGGGTAATGAAAACAAATAGAAGAAAACTATTAATTTTTTGCCCGTCTTTGATTTCTAAGGCTACATTAGGTTAATGAAATAAAGGGGGTTCACTTTGTGGCAACATTCTAGAAAATATTCACCCTCAAGACGTAAAAGACAGTTTGGTTCCCTGTGTAATTTATGAAATGTACTGTGACCTGGAATCACTTTATCAGTAGCTGTTGGGGAGATTCCAAAGAGAGCAGACCATGTCCAGAGTCTCAATCTAATCCTCAATCACTAATCTGAAGCACCTCAGCAAAAAGCTAAAAAAGCATAAATATGGAAATTAGTTAAGTCTCAGCCTGTGCTTCCCCCACATGGTAGAAAAGATTTTTCTTCAAGTTTTTTTAATTAGCAGGGGTTTTTTTTAACATGTTTCTAACAGCTCTAAAATCTCTAGTCATGAAAATACAACAAGCTCTGTGGAGTTTGAATAGCTTATTGCTCAGCAGCAGAATAAATTTCAATGCAACAAAAATTCATTAACAGTGAGCATCATAAGTAAGAGTCCACATCAACAAGCTGGGAAAGGATTATGCACGTCAGTCATTCTCAAAATTTAATCAGCACATATTATCTAGATGTGCCTATTAGCAACAGAGAATAGGAAAGACTGAGAAACAAGCACAGGTGATTTATGGTTTTGTTCCAAAAAGGACGTGGATTTTTATGTACTTATATGCATATGATCAAATATGCTATACTTGTTTAATGAAGCCTCATAGTGCTCTCTCAGCTACCATGAGATAAATAGTTTGCTGACCACCAGAGTCAGTTAATGCAGGTGTAAGTCAGTGCAGCTACAACACACGCATCTGCTGAGAACCTGCTCCTTGCATCATGTAACCTATGCAAAAAGAGGCTGGGTGTTGATGATGTCCAGACTAACCACCTGAAGAGTTTTGGAAGAAGGAATGAGTTTTAGGTCATTGCAATGTTTTTTCCATGTAACTCCACCTAGCAGAATAAAAAATCATCTTGTTGCTGAAGCTCTTTCATGAGTCATGTTTATAGAAGAGTGATGAAAACGATACTACTCCTTGCAGGACCAGCTATGGCACGTGCCTGAAAATCATAATGTTTCTAAATTATTTCAATTTCAGGGGAAAAAAAAGGTTCAAAGTTTTTGGCACTGCTCAAGGGAAAATTATGTCCTATGATTAGAGCACCATACAAAGTAAATAATAGTGGATTAGGTCCTTTCTTTTTTCCTGGACCTTTTTCCCTTTAGAAAAGCTATTTCTATCTCCACATATGTTGTGGTTGAACCCAGCAGGCAGCTAAACACCATATAGCCATTTGCTCACTCCCCACACAGTGGGATGAGGGAGAGAACGAGAAAAAAAAGGTAAGCTCATGGATTGAGATGAAACCAGTTTAATAGGTCAGAAAAGCAAGAGATAATAATAACAGTGATAAAAGAATATACAAAACAAGTGATAGACAATGCAATCTCTCACCACCTGTGGATCGATGCCCAGACAGTTCTCAAGCAGTGGTTCTTGCCCTTCCCTCCACCAACTTTTCCACAGTTGTTAGGGTTTTTTAGAGCTGCAAAGTCTGTGACTTAGTGTAGTCACTGCTCGCAAACAACTAAACCAGCAGTGTTTTATCAAAGTTATTCTCATACTAAATCTAAATCACAGCATTGTGCCAGCTATTAGGAAGAAAATTAACTCTATCCCAGCTAAAACCAAAACAATATAGTTCAACAATGCTTTTAAAAAAGAAAATTCAAGGATTTAACAGTGAAGAAAGTCAGTCCTTCCATTTTGCATAACTATAGCAGCCTGCTGAACAATCTGGTGTGTGACACAGTGCATATCTTATCATTTGATATTTTTTGATAATTTACACTTTTGTTCACACAATTCTTAATCCCCATATTTGATATTTTAATGACCTGACAGTTACATTCCCCTGTTTCAATTTCTGAATTCCAATAAAATTTAGATTGCTAAAGATTTCTCATACATTTGATCCAGAATATACTTTTTTTGACATTTGTTTGAAACTTTCCTTTCTGGCACCATGATTTCCAAAGATTTTAACAAGTCACAACCAGCAGCTTTGGAGAAGCGCTCATCCCAGTCTTCAAACATTGTGAATGAAACACAGAGAAGTAATTATCATTTTAGAAAAAAGTAGTAACAAATCCTTTTCTTGAATAAGAAATGTTATTTCAGGATATGGAATTATATCTTATTTGAGAGCTTTAAGAAAGACAAATCTCTATTTAACTCCATCTCAGCCAAAACCAGGACAATGAGTGTTAAAAACTGGTGGTGAATGACTAACACTTACCAACCTCTCATCTCAACTTTTGAAAATAAAGGCTTAGAAAAAGCTACTAGGTAGTCTAACCAAATAGTCATGGTTTTACAAATCTTTAGGATATTAATACTTCTTTCATTGCATAAGACACCTTTCAAATGTCTCTATGTATGTGTAGTCTGAAATGAAGCTGTAACTGGAGTCTTCAGAATCAGTGGATCATTTGGAAAATATGAATACACAATGGCTGGTAGAATCACATTCAATTTTCAAGAGCTAAACTACAATCAAGAAGAACTAAAAAATCACTGGTAAAAAGTTCTGATAAATAAAAGGCTGATGATATCTAGGTCATTCCATTCTAAAAGATAAATATATCTCACAAATAGCCTTCATCAAACTACGAACATACAAAATACTAGCATTCAAGTTTTTAAAAGTTAGAGAATATTAGTCACTTTGACATTTTCAACTTCTCTTTTCCATCTCTTACCTTCTTTTGCACAATCACTTCAAGATACCAAATTTGAAACTGACCTTGGCAGATAGCAAGAAATATGCTCCAATGCCTGTGATATGTAATTGATCCTGAATTTCTACATCCAGGTATAACATCACACTACTTTCACTCCTTGATTAACCCAGAAAACCAAAAAGCACGGTTATAAATTTGTCAGTCAAAGTTCAGGAAAACTTTAACTGAAAACACATTTTATACTAACAAGGTGTGAAGATTTTGTTTACAACATCATGGAATGCTACAAAGACACTTTACCACCCTCTGTCTTTTGTCCTTGTCACACATGGACATCTGGAAATGATGTTAGATTGTAGTGAACAAGAGTTAACTGAACAGTATTCTTGAGAATGCTGATCTCCAGAATGGCAGGTTTCTGAAGTCTCCTCCCCCTTATTACAGTTATGGATTACCATATGTCTGTGTGTGCAAATTAATTTTCAAATCACTTCTTAGGTACTCCACCTTTTGTTCTCATTAGTCAAATTATAGAGATGCATACCCTCTACTTTGATTAGCTTCAGGCCTCTATGAGAATGCAAATGAATCTAGACTCTAAGATTAACTTGAGTAAATAGCCTTTTTAATACGGTGCTTACTCATACATGACTCCACTTTCTGTTTAAAGAATCAATTAAATTATAATTCCTATGGTTCCTCCTTCCCCAGACAACGTAACTTACATTGCAAAAAATTCTCAATGTCTTCATGACAGCTAACAAACTGTGTAGCTGGAAAATACTATTTTTGCAAATCTATTGAACTCTCAAGATTTACAGTCTACTCCCAGGTATTTATAGAAGGCAAACATGACATCTCAATAGAACTGGTAACTGATTTGCCATTTGTGCCATTTCCACACATCTGTTCATCTTTCACACAGGCCACACTTCAGATGCTTTTAGTTTTCATTGAATTAAAATATTTGTGCTTGGTTTAGACACAGAAGTGAAGGTGAATTTAGGTTTTGAAAGGTCAAATAAATTACCTTGCAGTTCTTTCAGGTTAGTTTGTCTATGGCTCCGTTCAGTTTCTGACCTCATCTTAAATCACATTCCTAGTTCTGAGGAAATTATTCATTTTGTTCTACTGGTTGTTTTTTTTTTTGTTTGTTTTGGTTTTTTTGTTAATAACTGGGGAAAAGATCAGCTAAAATTGAGAGGAGAGGATGGAAGAGGAGGAGAAAGACACAGCAGTCAGATTTGTAATGCTTGATCTACTCAAATAGAAATTAGCTCTACCTTACATTCCTTATTTCATTCTAAAAGGTGTGTATAGACCAGAACTTGTAGATTAGGTTTTAATTCTGCTTTGTGAAGTACCCTAGAAATTGTTGCTCCCTTCTTTTGCCTCTAAATTCATCCTCTGGCTGTATTTCTCAACCTCTCAACCTAAAGAACAGCAGTTTAAAAAAAAGAAAAAAAAAAGAAAAAAGTGTCTCATGTATTTCCATGCATCTTTCTTTACTGTAGGAATACAATTTACATTTAGAGTTGATTTGAATTTTATTTCCTTTTCTTTTCTATTGTGTTAAGAATAACCTAAAGCTGAGGGTATGAGACAAGGATTATTGATTTTATGTAACTTTTACACTTAACATTTCCAGTATGACTTCAGAAAAGTCAGTTCCTGCCTACATCTGAATTTCACCTATGAAACGGGCAAACACAACTTCTACACCTGATGAATTGTGAGGCCAGTTGCAGGAGAAAAGTGCCACACTCAGCTGCTATATTAATAAAGGCTTTACGAGTATAATAAATCAATGTGTCAAATTTCTCCCATAGAAACTTGTCTCTTTGAAGGTTTGAAATGCAGTTTTGTCTACAGTCACAGAAGAAATCTCTCTTACATGGCAGAAGTAATGATAGTATCATCATGTAATCTAGTTAACAAGAGTTAAAGAGATTTAAAGCACTACATTATAGTTTAGCAGATTATATGTCTGGCAGCATTTAGCTAAGACATCTGTAGCTGTCAAGTGTAATCACTGTAATGAATGTTCTTCTGTAATCTAAGAGACAATTATTCAGCAAATTTTTAACATACAGCTAGTCAGCGACTTTTCAAGTAAAGAGGTCAAAACTTACTATTTTTAGTAAGAACTGTAATTCAAAATACTTTTTCCTACTACTACCTTTGATTTATGTATTCCTATAATAGTGTAACACTAAAATTAGCATTTTTCCTTCAAAATCTACAGGAAGGATATTCATAATTATGTAAAACTGTGTTCAAATCAGACACAAATTCCTGGACTTTTGCTATGCCATGAAGTAGCTTTGGTTCATCAGTTAGCAGGAAGTGGGACCACTTCTCATTATTCAATTTCCTTTGTTACTTACATTCTTTCCCATTATTACTTCCATTACTTCCATGTCCCCATTATTACTTCCATTTAAACATTTACTGTGTAGCCAAAACTAAAGGCACACAGATGATTCTAAGGAAATGGATATTCCTAATCCACCAGTTGCCAACTCTTTTGCTGTTTGGCAGAAGTAGTTTGAAAGAGACTTGAAGATTTGAATCTGTTTGGAAGAGACATCATGTCAGTTATCTAATGGAGTAACATCTAATTTTCTCCTGGAAAAAAAAGTAAAGACATTTCTTTTAGCTGATTTCTTTTAATGGATCTAAAGCTTTAGCTGTACTTCTATGGGAAAGAACCATTCTTTTTGCAAAATAAGTATCTGCCATTTGGATTGGACCTTTAAAAAATATTTTAAATACTTAGTAATCAAGACTGTGCACTGCTGTAATCAGTGCTGCCTAAGGAAAGGGTGCAGTGCTTGTCGCTCATTAGGAATCTCAAGAAATTCTTAGTTGTCCTGTTGTCTGTTAATCATGAAGGTCATTCAAGAAAAGAAGTCATGACTGATCCTTATTAAAAATAAATTTTAAAAGCATAATTAATGACAGGAGACTCTTGCCAGTGTCCTAATTATTCAGACCAGGAATAATACCCATAATCCATAATGCTATTTTTTACTGTCTTTCCATCCATATGCACCACAATGAAATAAAAAAGGGAAAAAATACAACACTTCAAATGTAAATAGATAAACTACTTAACCAACCTTGTTCTTACTGTATTTTAATTTGGTATTAATACTATTAGGAATAGCAAGAGATAAAGGAAAGAGTATAAGCTGCATCATAGTACTTCCACTTAGGCCAAGTGTCCATCAACCCCACTGTCTATCTAGAGCAATGGCTAGTAATACTATGAGTAAAAATAAAAAATACTGTATCACTCGTGTTTGCTCACATCCGACAGTCATTAACTGCAAGATTTCAAGAGCTAGAGCTTAAATCACATTTGGTAGGATGGATATATGATATAAAACCTTGCAGAATTGCTTTTTGAAGCTATTTGTTACTGCAGTAGCTCAGACTATATCCTAGTGAGTGGATCATTTAGTTTTAGCATATACTAGTTTAATAGTATGAATGAAATGATGGAACAAAACTGACCGGCAGAAATAAGTGTTTTTTTGGCTCTGCTGTTGGAGCAGATCACTTTATAAACAGCACCAGACAGGCCATTAGTCTAAAGCTTTTAAACATAGCTTTACTCTATACAAATCAATATTTTCATACTTTAAACAATAATGTAATAAAAAGCATATATTCTGGCATGTGAACAAGAAACAGACAAAAAACAAAACTAATGCAAAAGAAATAATGGAATTACCTTCTCTCATTTTTTTGCAGTGGATTGCAGTCAGAATCTTTAACTGAAGTTGAGACTTTCTGCTTAGTCAGGATTGTTTCTTTAGCCTAAAATAAAAAGAGACAGGAAAATAAGTCTCATAAAAGTTGATATTTGTGCTCACAAGCATTTAAGTAATCTCTCAAACATAGAAAAACTAAGAGGTTCTGAATAAATTTTCTCTTGTGACATTTATTCTTTCTGTTAGATTTAACACTTCACTCAACATGAAGCTCATACAAAAGGCAATTTTAACAAAATCATCTGAGTAGAATTACATTCATAATTATATATATATATAAATGAGCACATATATAAAACATTTAAATATATGCAAATATTTGTATTTAAATATATACAGGTTTTTTAGTGCCATGTAAATAATGCAAAAAGCTGTATTTCTCCATAGCTAACTCTTTGATGATGTGGTTCATGATGGTTCATTTGTGCTTCAGTTCTGGTGTCCATGTGCCAGTTCAGAAATATTGAAGTATATTCTGAAGTCTGGACTTCTCACTCTTTACAAAAGGAATGAGTGACAATAAGTTCCCTCAGCTCCTTTGTTAAAAAGGAATCTCAAGTTCAAAGTCCAAGTGAATTCAAGGGCAGCCTTGACTGCAGTGACCATTAAATGGTGAAGTTCCAGATCCTCAGGGCAACAATGAGGGCACACAAGCTCGCAACTTGTGTATAGTTTGGTGAAGGAAAGTCTGGTTCTTTGGACCTTCCCTCTCTTCTCAGGAATCCCTCTAGTGTTTTGATCTTTTAAGAATCATTTATTCCATTGACGCCCTTGAGACTAATGTTTCTTACTTTGTGCTCAGAGCACAACACCAAGGATGGTGAGGAAATTTGCTGATAACCACCAGACAAGACTTCCTTGACAAGAAGTGATCCAGGAAATTAGGAAAGGGTTAGGGTTTACCTACTGGAACATCTATTATCAATTATTAAATATCATTTGACATAAAAGGTTTTTGGCTCAATAGATGTCCTCCTGCCTCTGTTCAAGGAAAAATTGAGTGATACTCTTTAGTTTTCTTCTTTTCAAAACACAACTCCATATGCAACAATGGTATGTCAGCTTCACCAAGCCAGCAGCTGACTGTCCATCTCTTAGTGATGGTGGTCAAGTGAAGTTCTGGAAAACAGAACTGACATAGTTTCAACTGTGAAAATTTGGGCTCAGTAGAAGGGTAATTATAAAATTTAAAGCTTGGGGTATACATGATAACAGACTAAATTAATATAGTAAAGTTTTCTGAATGAGATTCTATGAAACTGTTGATAATATTTGCATTAATCAGAAAACAGAAAGGAAAGAGCTTTTAAGATTACTATCATTGGATTTTAGAAATGGGTGTGTTAAAGAGAATCTGAAATTAATTTGAAGAAACAGAAGCAGTCAAAAAAAATATTTCAGCTGAGTCATCTTTTCTGTCCACATGTGGCTTTCTGATTCTAGAATCAGAATTCCCTGAAACACGTTTAACAGGGCTCCACAGCTGCACGTCTCCACATGCCTTTGATGTAATGAAATATTACTGCATTTACTGTACCTGAGAATTATATAATGAAATTCTATCAAATAACCTTTACACTGACATGCATAATATGTACCACCCGTATTTTTAAATTAAGGAATCTAACTCTCATTGATCTTAAAGTTTCTAAGTGCTTTTGAAGGCCCAAGCAATAAAAAGCTGTCAGAAATAATTTGCGACTGCTTATATAATAATTAATAAATAAAAAGTCCAAATTTTGCTCTCTGATTCACTAAAATAAGAGAAGTGAAGTTTTAAAATGTGATACAGATTGTCTTGGAACATCAAATAAAAACTGCTTGCTAATAACACTGTTTTTTGATGCTATTGCTCAGACATTAATTTAAATGCTGCTGGTGTAAGCTGCTGATGACATTTTACAAAATCACTGATTTGATATGCCAATTTTGGGCACAGTCTGTTTAAGAAACTCTCAGGTTTTATTTTTCCTGAGTCATCTGATGACACTTTCAGAGGATAGAGGTGCAAAGTTTGAAAAGCTTCATATCACAAACATTTTCCCCAGAACATAAAGCCTGTAGTGTAGTCATTGACTCCTTACTTATGTAAAATCTCTGTATGGATGATTGTTACAGTATAAACACTACACTTTGCAAGTCTCACTATATAATTTCACTGAATGTTATGTCCTTCAGTTTGTTCTGATGACCTTCCAAAAAAGGTTTGTAGGCAATTATGCCTTAGGAAGGCGCCCATTCTACTGTGATTTGCTGTGCAGTAAATAGTATGTTTAAGAAAAATGTTTTCAGAAAAGAAGGTGAAAATTGTTTGTTTGTTTTACTTCATGTGGAATTTCCTATCTCCCACATCTATGATGTGCCAAGGTCATCAGAAAGGTGAGGTTTTGGTTTTCATTTTAAAGGCTAGGAAACTATGAACAGGCTGGAAGATGAATGGTGAAAGGTTTAGTAACCTGATCACAAACTCACTCAAGCAAGTGAATAACACTGACGGAATTTAGTCAGCTTTGTGTTCTGTTACTGAGAAGAGAGGTATCTTTTCAGGATAGTATTGCAAGAAGCATATTATAAGAAACTATTTTTAGGTTAAAAGCATTTTTAACGTTTTAGTTACCTAAGGAATGGGATAGGCCATTTATCTAGTTGCAAATAATTTTATTTTGATAATAATTGTATATCAGGAACAAAAGGTTAAATATACAGTCATAAGATTGTCTTATCATAGAATCATAGAATCATAGAATTGGAGGGGTTGGAAGGGACCTCGAGAGATCATCGGGTCCAACCCCCTGCCGAAGCAGGCTCCCTAGGACATTTCACTGAGATAGGCATCCAGACGGGTCTTGAATATCTCCAGAGAAGGAGACTCCACCACCCCCTGGGCAGCCTATTCCAGTGCTCTGTCACCCTCACTGTGAAAAAGTTTCTCCGCATGTTGGTGCGGAATTTCCTATGCTCCAACTTGCAGCCATTGCCCCTTGTCCTGTCTCCACAGACCACTGAAAAGGGGCTGGCTGATTCCCCCTGCATCCCTTGCTTAAGATAATTGTAAACATTAATTAGGTCCCCCCTTAGTCTTCTCTTCTCAAGGCTGAACAGTCCCAATCTTCTCAGCCTTTCCTCATAGGGGAGATGCTCCAGGCCCTTTATCATCTTCGTAGCCCTTCTCTGGACTCTCTCCAGGAGATCCCTGTCCTTTTTATACCAGGGAGACCAGAACTGGACACAATACTCCAGGTGGGGCCTGACCAGGGCAGAGTAGAGCGGGAGGATCACCTCCCTTGACCTGCTGGCTACACTCCTCCAGATGCACCCCAGGATCCCATTGGCTCTCTTAGCCACCGAGGCACACTGCTGGCTCATGGCCAACCTGTCATCCACCAGGACCCCCAGGTCCTTCTCCACTGAGCTCTTCTCCAGCAGGTCATCCCCCAGCCTGTACTGATACAAACGGTTGTCCCTCCCCAGGTGCAAGACTTTACACTTGCTTTTGTTGAACCTCATCTGGTTTCTTACTGCCCAGCTCTCCAGCCTGTCCAGGTCTCTCTGGATGGCAGCGCAGTGTTCCTGCGTGTCAGCCACTCCTCCCAGCTTTGTGTCATCGGCGTACTTGCTGAGGGTCGAGGCTATTCCCTCATCAAGGTCGTCAATGAAGATGTTAAACAGGACTGGACCCAACACCGAGCCCTGGGGAACACCGCTAGTCACAGGCCTCCAGTCAGATTCCACTCCACGAATCACGACCCTCTGGGCTCGGTCCGACAGCCAATTCTCAACCCACCTCACTGTCCACTCATCAATCCCATGCTTTCTCAGCTTTGCTATCAGGATGTCATGGGAGACAGTATCAAAAGCCTTGCTGAAGTCAAGGTAGATGACATCTACTGCTCTCCCTCCATCTACCCAGCCGGTGATGAGATCGTAGAAGGCTATGAGATTGGTCGAGCACGATTTCCCCTTGGTGAATCCATGCTGACTACTCCTCATGACCTTCTTCTCTTCCAATTGCTTGGAGATGGCATCCAGAGCAAGCTGTTCCATTACCTTTCCGGGGACAGAGGTGAGGCTGACTGGCCTATAGTTGCTGGGATCCTCCTTCTTGCCCTTTTTAAAGACTGGAGTGACATTGGCTATCCTCCAGTCCTCAGGCACTTCTCCTGTTCTCCAGGACCTGTTGAAGATGATAGAGAGCGGCTCAGCAATCACCTCCGCCAGCTCCCTTAGCACACGTGGATGTATCCCATCCGGTCCCATGGATTTGTGTGCGTTTATCCCTTTGAGCCGCTCCTGGACCTCCCCTACCTCAACCAGAGGGAAATTCTTCATATCCCAAACACTCCTATTTACATCCAGTGCCTGTGGGTCCCGGGGGGCCTTTGAGGTGAAGACCGAAGCAAAGAAGGCATTCAGTATCTCCACCTTCTCAGTATCCCCCGTTACCAGGACACCCTCCTCATTCATCAAGGGACCTACATTATCCCTGGTCATCCTCTTGCTATTCACGTATCTAAAAAACCCCTTTTTATTATCCTTTATGTCCCTTGCCAGCTTTGTTTCCAAGAGGGCTTTAGCCTTCCTAGTTGCGACCCTACAGGCCCTGACTACATTCCTGTATTCTCCCCATGTGCTCAGACCCTTCTTCCACAATTCATAGATCTTCCTCTTCTCTTTGAGTTTACTCAGCAGCTCCGTGTTCATCCACGCAGGTCTTCTGCCTCTCCTTCCCGATTTCCTGCACAAAGGGATGCATCGTTCCTGTGCTTGGAAGAAGTGCTGTTTGAATGCTAGCCAGCTCTCACAGGCTCCCATTCCTTCAAACAGCGTAGCCCACGGGATAGCCCCTATTAAGTCACGGAGGAGATCAAAGTTAGCTTTTCCAAAATTCAGGGTAGCTATCCTACTTTTTGGCTTGCTTCTTCCACCCAGGATCTTGAACTCAACCATTTCATGGTCACTTAGACCTAAGCTGCCCCCGACCTTCACTTCCCTAACGAGCCCGTCCTTGTTAGTTAAAACAAGGTCCAGCACCCGCCCTCCCCTTGTAGGCTCCTGCACCATCTGTAGCAGGAAATTGTCTTCAACACACTGCAGAAATTGTCTGGACTGCATACGACTGGCCGTGTTGCTTGCCCAGCAAATATCTGGATAGTTGAAGTCCCCCATAAGGATCAGTGCCCGGGATCTTGAGGCTACTTCTAACTGCTTATAGAATGCACTATCAACCCGCTCCTCTTGATCAGGGGGCCTATAGCACACTCCCACAACAATGTCCCCCATACCGGTTTGCCCCTTGATTTTAACCCACAAGCACTCAACAGATGTTTCATCCTTCCCCAGGTGGAGCTCAATACAATCTAGGTGCTCTCTCACATAAAGAGCAACTCCTCCACCTCGCCTCCCTAGCCTGTCTTTCCTAAAAAGCACATAGCCATCCATGACAGCGTGCCAGTCGTCCAGGTTATCCCACCACGTCTCTGTGATTGCTATGAGATCATGGCCCTGCGACCGCACAAAGATTTCTAATTCTTCTTGTTTGTTCCCCATGCTACGTGCATTTGTATAAAGGCATTTAAGTGGGGCAGCAGATGTAGGTATTTTCAACAGCCCACAGCGAGATTTCTGCCAGGGGACTGGCAAAAGTGGCTCCACTGAGGAGTACTCAGGGCAATCCACAGAATTTTCCCTACTCACACCTGGAAAACCATCTCCAAGTCCACCACTGTGCTGTTGGAATTTACCTTTATCCACCATCAACTCTCGTTGTGACTCCCGAAGCACTTGCCTAACCCCAGCAGCCTATCAGTGATAGAGCCTGAAAGAAGTTGCATAAACTCTGTTCTTTCTATTATATTCCTAAAAGGAATTCTTATTCTGTTGATAGCATCAAATTAACATTCTCAAACATGGCTGATAACCTGAGTTATAAAGTTCTGGAAGAAAATTATTAGTGGCTAATATTTATTCATTATACTTTGCTTCCTAGATTATATCCTATTCATACCAATAAAATTTTTATAGATAGAGAGCATCTGAAAAGGAAAGGTATTCCAAAAATACAGCTTGTGCACTCTAATTCAGTTCTGGGGGAAGGAAACAGATTCTGTGACTGCAATATAGAACAAAGAACTATGTACAATTTCTGTGAAGTAGCACAGCTCCATCTTTGGTCAGAAATGCATGACGTTTACAGAATCATAAACAGCCACAATGGTAGGAGTTGGAAAGTACCTCTGGATGTCATCTGGGCCAACTGCCCAACTGCCCAACTCAGACAGGGCCACCTAGAACTAGTTTCCCATCTAAGTAGAGGGCCATGCTATGCCCAGGCAGCTTTTGAATATTTCCATGGATAGAGACTCACCCTCACAGTGAAATAATGTTTCCTGATGTTCAGAGGGAACCTGCTGTGTTTCAGTTTGTGTCCATTGCCTCTGGTCCTGTCACTGGGCACCGCTGAAGGGAGCGTGGCTCCACCCAGCTATATGCCATCCCTTCAGGTATTTGTATGTGTTGATAAAATCCCCTGAAGCTTTCTCTTCTCCAGGCTGAACAATCCCAGCTCTCTCAGCCTTTCCTCATAGGAGAGATGCTCCAGTCTCTTCACCATCTTTGTGGTCCTTCGCTGGATTCCCTCCAATCTGCCCAGTACTGGACACAGCACTACAAGTGTGTCTCACCAGTACTGAACAGAGGGGAAGGCTTGCCTCCCTCATACTGTTATTCAGTAGAGCATCTCTCTCCTCAAATCTCATAAATACCTTTGGATTTTGAGATGAAATAGGCTGCAGGCCACCAAGGTATGTAAAATATGAAGGCATAGCTAAAATAACAAGGTAGGTGAAATATAAAGTTAATATTTGAACAAAGGCAATTATTATTAAGTAGATTTAATAATAATTTTGCTGATTATGTATGGCTTTCTAGGCAGGAAGCAGACTTTAATATATCCAGAGGATCATTTACATTTTTCTAAGGCACTGGTAACTCAAAAAGAGACAAACAAGAAATATGAGTAATAAAAGCAGGTTATGGGATAGGAAACCGATAGTAATTAAAATATCCAAGAGACAAGTAAATAGTAAACAAAACTGTTCAGAAATATTTGAAAATTATATTATCTAGAATGGCAAATGTCAAGGTTTCTGTTTCATAGGTTTCTGTGTATAAATCCACATATGAGTGAGCTTTGAGCATTAATAAAATATAGATCTGAACCAAACAAGTACAATTTTCAGCATTCTTCAAGACCCTGGTAAAACTGCATCCTTGTTGCTATACTGACAGTTTGTGATTTAATGACAGGCTGTCCACATAGGGCAAGACAGATGGTATGGGACTGAAGGGTAGAAGAAAACATAAAATGTATAGAACCACAGGTGGAAAAAGCCAAGAGCTGAAAAATAACTGTTCAATTACAACTGCTAGTTGCATAGTCTTAGAATTAAATCAGAGCAAAAGAGAAAGAAATTGCCCCAAATAGCAGCTGAAGGTTTCTTCTTCAGAAGAAAATGCTGTAATTGATATATATTGGCAGAGTCATTATGTAACACCATGTCTCACTGCTCCTATATAGCAGAGCTTACTAGAGGCCAGAAGGATCAAGCTAGAGCACCAAGAATTTTTTTTTTCCTGTAACTATCCTTGGACAGAGTTACCTTGTTTCTGAAAGCCAGAAATATGGGATGGAGTCCTAGAGGCCTTAAAAGCAGTCCAGCCCTCCAAAAGCATAATAGGTGGTGAGCATGATGTTGAAGTTCATTAACGTTTTCTACAGCTCCCAGAACCCCACCATATAACCCATTCTCATGTCCAGAGCTCTGTCTTCCCAAAACTTTCAGCTCCCTGTCTGCTCCATGCACTTCAATACATCTCTGCTTTTCTTGCAGGTCCAAGAACTCAGTCTTGCACCAGATGACATCAAGTCTCACCTTAAATGCTTTCATTTCTTCCACCATCCCACACACTGTGCCTCAAGCCTGAAGATTCCTCTCCCATTCAGATTCCCTATACACCTTTCCTTCTATTCCCTCTGTACTGTTGCATCTTCCCTGTATTTCCTGCCCCCTAACTCCCGCTGGCTGCTGGCTGGCTGCCCATTACCTCTCTCACTGCCTTCTTCAGTAAGGCAAGTTGATCTCCATATCTTCAACTATTCCTCATTACTGGTCCTACCTTCTTTATTCTCTCCTTTTTTACAAATGTGTGGGAATGGGCAGATGTCCTGAATCCACCTTTGGTTCTACCTCATCTACTCATTATGTCACCCCACAAATCACAAGACTGCTTACACATCCAGGGTACACAGTGAAGAGCAAATAATGTGGCCATACCTCAGTCTGCTGTCATTTACACTACAAGAACTGGGCTGGGCAGGGAAGAGAATACAAAAAACCCCACTTAAACTCAGTTTACTTTTACTTGTTAGCAGAACTTTCACTGACTAGAAGTCTGATCAGCATGACACCATACAGGCAAACATCCAAGTGCAGGTGAAATAGAAGAGCACAGGGTTCGGGATACTAGGGACATATGACTTCTACACAGGCATCTTTAAGTACTTAGGGACTGCTGTGCAGCAATTCTCAGTTGAAAGACCATGTTGCCACAACCCTCTTGCTCTATGATTACATATACTTGATAAAGTGTCTTGATAACCCAACTCTTTGGGTTATTTTACATACCTTTGGCATGCTGACAACTAAATGACCAGTAGTCTGTGATCTTTTAGCAGAGCTGCTGTCTGGTTTCACTTCCTCAGGGAGCACAAGCTGAAAAGGCTGTGAAAAAATATGGGATTGAAGTATATCATACTAAAATATATATACTGCTTTTTTTTTTTTTTGGACCACGACAGAACACATGCAGAAACATCACTGTCATATCCTTTGATCTTAAGGACAATACAGGCCTAAATCCTCTCACTTTGTATGTAGTGTTACTAATCCTAATAAATGATTAGCATGCTAAATGGCTTTAACTTACAAGTATAGTCATATGTATATTCCTGAATTGCTGTCATTCCTGAAGTGGCATTTCTAAAGAAGGTTATAAAAGGATGCTTGACTTATATTAGCAATTAAATGAGAAAGATTATCCAGTCTATTTTAGACATAAAGTAATTCAGAAGTTTTGTTTATGCAGTTGGTACAGTCAAAAATAGGGATTTTGGTTTACTATGCAAGTACTTTGAATTTTTCAAAAAATTGATGATAAAATTAAAACTGCTGAGAAGAGAGAAAACTGGAATGTCATCTTAAATGTCCTTTCAAAAAAATATACATCTGTTTGTTTGTCAGCCATAAATTCCAGATTGTGAAATTGCTAAATTCTAGTGTAGGGCAACTAGAAAGCTCACTTCTTCAGTGAATTATGGTACATAATGACCTGAAGGAAATAAGGAGAGAGAGAGAGAAATTTCAGGCTTTGCATGTCTTCTGATTAAGTGTTCCACAGTTTATGTGTTGCTTTATATGCAAATCTGAAAGCATATTCTTTCAGCATAGGTATATACAGTTGGTAATTCATAAAAGTGAGATCCAGAGGTCACTGGATAACGATGATGAGCATTAACTCTGATTTGAAATGAATGCAGTATGAAAACACTAACCTTTCCTTTCACCAGTACTCTTATGTAAGTTGGCTGGACATCAACATCAAGCAGAGAAGTGTCCAAATGCCTTCAGAACAAAATAAAAATAAATTAATCCATTTACAATATAGTCTTGTAAATGAGCACTGCACACTCACTATACAGCTCTTTAATGATTATTTTATAGTTTATAAACTATAAACTTAAATTTCAGTTATTAAATGATATGAAATATTATTAGGACTTAATGACTTTGGAAGAAAAACACGATCTTTCTATGTGTTCACAGAACGTCAAATAAAATAACATCTACATTCAGTCAAGTCCACCACATTGGCTATTGTATAACTGAAAGAATTCAAAATCCTTGTGGAAAATGAAAAAGTCTTTCTTCTATTCATTTAGTCCTTTACATTAATATGAAAATTCATCTATTTGTTATTTAAAATTGTCAATGTATTTTGCTACTATTCTTTCTGAAGGCTTTACTAGCAAATTTATAAGAAGTGTTGGGTTGGGGTTTTTTTTTGCTGTGAAAACAATGAACAGAAATATTTCATGTTCCCAGAAAACATAGTACATTTCATTTTCAATAATCTCAACCAAAATTTGTGACCTGTAAAAGCTCTACTTTAGCATCTGCTCTTCATCATATGACACATACACTCATGTTCCTGTGACCTACTAGCAAATACACAAGTACATATTCTCTATTTCCCTTCTTTTATAACATTATTTCTCAGGTGAATTTTTAAAGCTTTTTAGTTTGGATTTCTTACAAGTGAGCACAGAATATTACAACATATTCAACATTTTGTTGTATCCGAACAGATTTCCTCAGGCTTCAAAAACCCTAATTCTTGTAATTCAGAAACATGGAGCAGGCCTCTTTTGAGGGAAATTAATAAGCTGTAAGGGAAGAACACCTGGCATTGAATAGGGTTTCTGTGGCATAAAACTAGTTCAAGCTTTATTCTTAACAAGTTCCTATTATGGGTAAATAAGCATGTGGTTTTCCAACCCTTTCCTGAAGTATGGGCAAGGCCACTGTACTGCTTAGTAGTACATAGTATCAAATAGGTATCAGGTTTCCTTCTCATATGTTGGCCTGGTTCAACCAGATTTCTTCCAGGTAATGCCCTGGCACAGTTCAGGAAGCAGCATGGGCCATGGACTCTTTCCTGTAAGCAGGAGAAGTAAGGTAAGGCTACCCTACTCTGTCTTGGGGAGAAGAAGAATTGAATTAGAAGGACATGATGTATACTAGAGCACTTATAGGGCCAGAGAATAGGGGGAAAAAAACAACCCTTCCCTACAATTCTAATCTGCAAATGAAGAATGGAAAAGATTTTACATAAGTATAAAAGGATAGCTGTGGAGGAAATCTGCCTGTGGACTTCAGAAAACATCAATTCCAAAAAGGACTAATAGATACTGTCCTCATTCAGGAGTAACATAACAGTCTGAAGGGTCTTTGGTTTACTCAGCTTCAGTTCTTTGGCACAAGCTTTAAGATTGATGCCATTACTGCCTATATTATTTTTTTCCTCTTGAAAAGTCCTCATTACACAGGGGAGCATACTTGAAACACTGTGTATTAGAATTTAAGAACTGGAAAAATTAAGAAGAAAAAAAATCTGACCTGTAAACAGCAAGATCCAAGATGATCTGGTTGTTCTCTTCATCATCTTTCAAAGAGAAGTGAAGCCTAATAATAATGACAAGAAACACCTCCAGGATGAATAGAAATGAAGGGAATAATAAGCAAACATTACGATGCACTTCAAATTCATCTGCTAGCAATTTTAGATTAATATGAGCACTATTCAGACAGTTTGTCACATGATCATTTTAGAAACGGTTGCAGTTTTCCTCCTGAACAGAAAAAAATACTGTCACTTGAACCAAAATCATTCCTATATTTATTTTCTGCTATCCCCACTCAACCAAACAACAAAAAAAATGTTCTGCTGGAGGTCAGTTGAAATTAAGATGTGTCTGTCAATGCAGAACGGGAGACATCTGCTGGTGAAGTCTGTCTGCTCCGTTAACATCTGCATCCAGAAACGGCTCACAGAAAAAGCATGAAAATCCCAGAACTTGGTAATCCTAACCTTACCATATGCAAAAAGAAAATAGCGTCTTTGATCTTAGTGATTAATTTGCCTACAGTATAAATATTTACCTGTGCATTTCCAAACATGATTTGCACAATATCCTTGATTTTATGAGTTTTATGATTTTTTTAATGATTGTATTTGTTGAAGATTGTATTTGTTGAAAATAAGATTGTCTTAGCTGCATGTTTGTGATCTGCTGGCTGAATTCTTAAAACTGTTAAAGAACCTTACCAGCTATAAATTGAAAACAACATTTATTACAACAACTGTAAAGAGGTCATAGAATTAGAATCATAGAATGTGTTAGGTTGGAAGGGACTTTCAAAGGTCATCTAGTCCAACCCCCCCACAGTAAGCAGGGACATCTTCACTAGATCAGGTCACTAAGAGCCCCATCAAGCCTGACCTTGAATACCTCCAGGGATGGGGCCTCCACTACCTATCTGGGAGACCTGTTCCAGTCATCTACCACCCTCAGAGTGAAGATTTTTTTTTTCTAATATCCAACCTAAATCTTCCCTTTTCGAGTTTAAAATGGTTACCCCTCATCCTACTGCTACATGCCCTTGTGAACAGTTCTTCCCCAGCTTTCTTATAGGCACCTTTCAGGTACTGGAAGGCCACTATAAGGTCTTCCCAGAGCCACCTCCTCTCCAGGCTGAACAAGCCCAACTCTGTCAGCCTGGCTTCATAGGAGAGGTGCTCCAGCCCTTTGATCATTTTTTTTGGTCCTCCTCTGGACATACTCCAACAATCACGCTCCATCTAGTCTAAACTTACAAATGCTGCTCATATAGTCAAACATTTCCCACGTATTAAAGTAGAGAAAAAACAGAATATAATGCACCTATATATAATACTAATTTTATAAATTAATAATTAGTATAAAGAAGCTGAAATGTTAGCAGTTTGGATGATTGATTTTTCAGAAAAAAAATATTTGCCAGGTATACTTCTTAACCCTTTGCTCTCATGTTTTCTGAAAGAGTCAGCTTGCAAGAAAGCTGATGGACCTTTTAGTTTATGCATATTTTTTAATGGAACACTGCAAAGAATACAAAACAGCTTTGTTTCCCATTCACGATTTTTTCTCTTACTGCATCACAAATTTTGAGAATTCACTAAAAACTGAAGACTGAAAAAGTGAAAAGAATTGTAAAACTGTCTAAGGGGAATCTTAAACAGAACTGAGGAAGAGAAATAGTCTGTTCTTAGTAGCATGCAGCCATTCCTCTTGCTAACCTTCCTAAAGAACATCAGAGAAGTTTGGACATTGCTATAGATGTTAGGCTCTTGCATTGAAGCAAAAACTTTGAAGAACACCATCTGTCTAATATCTTTTAATTTATGTCTGTCCAAGACACTACCAGATTGCCTGGAAGAGCTGTGACGTTCTTGTTGACGCCGTGACAAAGCCTGCTCATTGAGCTCGCTTTTACCTGGCACATCCACAGACTAAATCCTAATCCAGAAAATTTGGGTGACACGAACAGGATTGCTATAAACAGTGAACTCCAGTGAACTGTATTGCTCCTAAAAAGAGAGCTAGAGCTTTATTCTAAATGTCTCTGCTCTTTAGAGGCATAATCAAATTCTATTAACACAGATGGAAAAATCATGAGCTCTTCTGCCACTACCTTTAATTTTCCCTATACCACTGAATATTATGCACTGATCCTCCAATGAAAGCTTTCAAATTCCATGAATTTGAGTGCTTTATAAATTTCCAAGATTTGAAAGCATTCTTCATGCTAACAATAAGCATGTTCTTAGCTTTTATTTTGTAGCTAAATCTGTCTTAAGATGGAAAAACTTGCTCAGAGGATAGTGGTCAGGTAAGCGGCCCTTCATAGGCCACTTTTGTTCAGGCTCCTGTAGGAGGCTCTTTGGGGTCTTGTTTATAAGAAAACATGTTTGCACTCTCTGTCTCCTGTTTTCCCTTAGAAAAGGCAAGCTTGGTTCAGGTGAAACTAATGGTAACACATGGCTGGTATCTCTGGAATATCATTCAAAAAAAACTTGAATACACAGGTGTTTTTTTCAATGATAAAATACATGAGATTTCTTCATATCACCATCTTCTTTTTTGAGAGCTCATTCAGTGTCAAAGGACCTCAGGCCATGGATGTAAATTACATATCCTTCCCAAATCTGCCAGTTTTGTACAGATATATTACTTGGATATATTTTTCTACACTTAAGAGTGGCTACTCACACATTCATCTTCACCAGTCAAACCAGTTAAACTTTTCCCATTATTAGCAAGATGCTCAAAGAAAGAGAGACTTACCATAGAAAAGAGTAAAACCTATCTTCTACAGAAAAACAAGTTCTTAATCATCTTCATCATCAAAGGCCAAGATGTTAAACAGCCTTCAAAACTTTACTCACTGAAAACTAATTCTTTCTCAAGGATCAGAATATCGTTTTAGGATTCCCTACCAAGGATATAATACTGAAACAAGAATACATGAACCTTCTTGTATTTGTTTTGTCATGTATCTTGGAGTAACTGCCCAAATCAACAATAAAGAGGCTAGCCTGTTCAAATCCTTAACTTTACATACTTAGGCACGTTCACATTCAGAACTTTTCCTTCTGCAGTGATCAGTGTCTGAAGAGGCTTCTCTCTCTTCTTTGATTCCCTTAACAAAACAGAAAGAAAAATGGTTTATGATTTCACATTCTAGTATTTTATGTTTAATATCAAAAAAGATGGCAAGTGGTAAGAATTATCTGGTATTTGATGTTAAGGCGACAACTTATTACAGGAACAAAACATGCTATATCAAACTTCCACCCAGAGCCAATGCTCAGATAGTTCCTGAGCCATGCTGCCTCCCAGGCAGCTCCCCCAGCTATGTGCCGAGCATGACATCATATGGTATGTAATATCCCTTTGGTCAGTTGGGGTCAGCTGCCCCAGCTGTGTCCCTGACAGCTTCTTAGGTGCCCCTCACTTTCTTCATCCTGACTCCCAAACATGGCATTGCACTGACTGCTAGAACGAGAATTAACTCTCCTAGCTGAAACCAGGACAGTTGCCTAGACCTGAATTGCTGCTCTTGACACTTGAATGCAAAGTGAAGGAATCACCATTCTGTTCTAAAGATGCAGTTCTCAGAAATGCTTCAAGAAATTATATCCTACCATGTCTTAGTGGTTAAAAATCTGTTTCCAGATGAAATCTGTCTGCTCATGTGAACCATTTAAAGGCAAATTCAGTCATGTCATAATCATTAGAATTTGAGATAACTTGTTTAATGTGGTGCTGAGATGAGCTAGAAGACCTAGTTCTGGCTATGGGCAGCTAAAGGAGATCCTGTGAACCTTTCAGCTGCAACTGATTTTACACTTGACTGAACTTTCTTTGAATTAAACTGCAAGTATTCACTTTGCAATAGCTAAAGCTGCTCAGTTTATTATCAGCTGTGTCCAGCTGGCAAATTTAATGTGTGCTAACGTGTCATAGATAGGTTCAAATTTAGCATTAGTCTGATTCAGTTCATGTCAATTTTATACTAAAATAAGCATTCTTTTATACTGAGTAGCTGATACTAAAGTTACATTTCCTCTTCTGACCACCAGCAAGGGTGATTTGAAGTTGTTAGGGGCACTTTTCTGTTCTTACCTTTCTCAGTCCTAAACCAAAAGAACTGTAATAGGATTTTTAACTCTTTTAAATACCTTTGAAATTTAGAAAAATCCAGAAAGAAATTATTCTATCTTTATTACAGGCTGCCCAGGGAGGTTGTGGAGTCTCCTCTGGAGATATTCAAGACCCGTCTGGACACCTACCTGTGCAACCTGTTCTAGGGAACCTGTTTTGGCAGGGAGGTTGGACCCGATGATCTCTTGAGGTCCCTTCCAACCCTTACAATTCTGTGGTTTGTGAATCTTTGTGAATATTGGTATTTGAATTCTCTTTGATTATTTAGAGGGAAACATTTAGAACACATATGCTTTTGACTAGAGCAAGGCATCCCCAAACACAACCAAATTCTAACTAGCTAGAATCTGAGTTCCACAATGGTTCTTCTGGGAAAGTGCTAGATTGTAAACTAATTACAGCAACATGTTATGCTGACTTCTAAATTTCTTGGAGTTCCCTATAAATGAACTTTTCCAATACTTAGACTTGATAAATCTTTCAAAAAGCATGTCTTTAAAAAGAACAGCTACAAAAATCTGACACAAATGCTGTTATATAAGTAAAAGAGAAGAAAAAAAAAGGAAAAAGAAAAAAAAACCCGTTGCTTACAATGTTTGTGGAACTGATAAGCCAGCAGCAATAAGATTATTACTTTTTTTTTGCTAGCATCTGCATTAATTTTCCATGGTCAGCAAAACCCAAATTTACTTTAGAAAGTTTTAAAAGCTTTTCAGAGGCCAGACACCTCCAGATCCTCCATGAAAAATAGAAAAGACAACATGAAGAATATTAAATGTTGAACCATATGAAATGTATTAGTTCACTCACAGAAAAGTGAAACTCCTAAAGCCCATAAAAAGGAGATGAATGGAGAAATTATATTTAAAACTCATATTTAAGAAAAACAATATACAGGGTATCATGAATATATTTTAGAAAATGAAACAACAATAAAAAGAAAAATCTGAATACAATATTTTTATTTAATAAGCATATTTACACAGGGATTTAAACTGTCAGTTCTCAGTAATATTTAATGTAAGGCAGTTGCCTTACCTCTACTCTTTACCTTTGAAAATTTCCCCTTCCTCAACTCATAGAATAAAATAAAACAAAACCAGACCTTATATTGTCTTTGGCTCTCCGTTTTTCTTCAATATATCTGTGAGTTTCTAATCTAGACTCTGGAGTATATGGTGTAGGCTCCTCCCAAAATCTTCTGTCTTCTTCCTTATCTTCAACTTTTTTCCACATTTCTTGTTCTCTGTCTTCTCCATGATGGCTTTCTTTGTTCTGTAGGGAGTCTGGGCTACACAGGAACACATGGAATATTATCCCAGTGCAATGAAGGAAGAGTAACAGGACTTGCTAATGAATACTTGAAATATAAATTTTTTTAACCCAATACTAATAGCTGTATTATTCCTACAAAGAACAGCATTTTATAGATTTGGGCAATATCCTCTTCTCTACTTCTTTCATCAGTCTATAAAACCTATTTTGACATACTGTTTTTCATTGACTTAACTAAGAAGTGATATGCTGGTTATGCCTAGCCCTCTGAAAACCATTTCAGGAGTCGAATTTTCAAACAACCTCATAACTTTCAGGTGAAAGAAATCCTTCAGTCTGTGTGATTTTTAAGTATTCCAAGTATCAGACAGCAGCAGATTAGAAATTTATAGGGTAGCAACATTTTACTTTGGCATCTCCTCAGGTGCTGTCTTAGAACCTGAATGATTTTTCCCTCTAGCCCTAAGCCTCTGTGATCTTCAAAAAATTCTCTATCCATATATAGAGAAAACTGCATTTATGATACAGCTGTGATCTATGAGGACCAAGTTCCTTAGCCAGCTCAATTTCTATTAAATTAAAAAGAAGACAGATGGCAACTGCAGTGGAAGATGACTCCAGACAAAAATCATTCTGCTGTCTAGGTAATCTCAGTGATATTGGGTACAAGAAGTATTGAAATCAACATTCCATAGCCTTTTCCATCTCAAAAGATCTGCAATATTCTGTTTGAGTCTTCATATATAATAACTCTAAAGCAAAAGAAATTACAGGTGAACAGCTGCTTTCTCTGCTTTAGCTTGAATAACAATTTCCAACTGTTCTTTTGAAAGAAGCTATCAATTATACTCTTCTGGCATCTAGACAATTTAGCTTGGAGTTTTGGGACAAAAATTCTATTGCACTGTTTGTCTGTAGGTCAGTAATTAATTTTGTTTGTAATTGATTATGTTTTTCATTAAAGTGAACATGCAGGAGGAAAAATAATTCTGCTATAATCAACAATAAAAACAACCAAAAATACTTAAGTGCAATTATATAAACTATTTAGTGAGGAAAAACAAAATTCCTAATGAAGAATGAGAACTGTTTACTCACAAACTCTTGTTGCTTACTGTTACCTGTCAAATCCAAGCTTAGATTCCATTTGGGTTTGTTTCTTGTCCTTTCTTTCTTGCATTCTTTTTTGAGCCTCTTCTTTTTCTCTGGCCCTTTTGAGAAGATAAGCTTGTTCCTGGTCTCTAATTTTCTGTTTCACTTCTGGATAGTTTTGAAGTGCTTGAATCCTCTCCGAACGTTCTATTTCTTTACTATCCAAACGCTTCCCAAAGGGAAAAAAAATCAATATAGATTTGTGAGAAAATTTTAACATATTCAAATCAATAAATACATTAAACTGCAGGTTAATTTAGATAGATTACTTTCTGTATAAAATTAAAAATACATCTTTTCAAACCACCATAGTACTATGTAAGTTACACCGTAATAAAAAAATTATCAGTAAGTTGTTATTGAGATCTGAAAATTATTTTGTATGTTTGAGAGCTGCTCTTTTCATTTTTCAGGAATTTCAGTTGGTCTTCTTAGAACAGGTGGTAGAGAGAGTCACTTCAACCATTTCTGATATTTGTCTGACCTTGATTCAGCTCATAAAACTATTCTGAAATGATTTCTTTTGATGAGTTATTTTATTTCCAACTAAGTGATTTGACTCCACTCTTAGTAAGTTAAATAAGCATCTGTGGTTCTCCAAGTGTAACTATGGGAGCATATTTCAGGACTGGGACTGCCTGTTTCAATGGCAGGAAATCATTACATCAGTATATCATCACACAAAACGTGATCTTTATTTCAAGTCAGTGCACTATAGCCCATTTACACATCATTTTCTGTCATTCTACTGCCTTACACTGTTGGTTTCGTGTATGCTGTTGGTATGGTACCAAAAAACCTGGTAACTTTCTGCAGTCATGAAAACTATTCAAAAATACATTGTGTATATAAAAACAAGTGAGTAAAAAAAAGTCTGAACTGTATAGTGTATTTATTTTTTAGAACTTTGATTAAGGATGTCCAATGGCAATGACAGAAAAGTTAAGAAATACATGAGCTTTAGTTAAAACCGAACTAATTTATTATCACTTTATTTACTGTAGTTACTAATTCCTGAGAATATAATTTAATTTCCTGTGGACAGTAAGAAAAATGTTCTGAGTTTTCCTACCACAGGCATTTATTTTGTTTGGGATTAGTACGCTCAGTCAACAGTGCTGGCTATTGATTTGGATATTGATTTCATTTTTAAAGCCTTACTTTTAATTGATGAAGAGTCGCCACCACAAATTGCCTATAACCTTCAAATTCAGTACATGGGTTACCCATTAGAAAGAGTTCCTTCAGATGTATGTTATATTTGAGGGCTTCTATACTGGAGAGTTCACCAATGAAATTTGCTGTGAGGTCAAGTTTCTTTAGTTCTTCACAGCCTGTTTGAAAAAATATATAATGCAATGTGTCCAATACATAAATGTCCACATGACAATGCACACACATAAACACACACATAAACATATGGATATAAAACTGTCTCCACATATTGTTTGTCAAATAACTTCATCCTATCAGAATACATCTTTTCCCAGTCACAAGTGACTCACAGATTAATGTCAAAATATTTACAGTGAGAAAAAAAATCAGTAAAATATAAAATATCAAAACATTATTGGTTTTATCACTATCAAAACTTTGTGGTCAGTGCTGATATACTAGATGAGCTATTCAGTGATTCATTTCTGGATAAGCTGGACTTCAGTTTTAACAGCTTGACTGCCTTGTTACCTCTCCTCAACTGACTCTTTGCGGTACAGCTAAAACTGGCAAAAAAACAAGTTAAAACACATTTAATGAAGTTCAATAACACTGCTGCAGAAGGAAACATTTCCTCAAAGCAGCATTTGTTGAAACACTGCACAGAAAAATGCTCCAAGTATCAATGAAGTACCTTTATGGATGGATATACTTTATGACTTCCGCCCTCTTTTACACTATGTCACAACTTAAGTGTTTCAATAAGAAAAGGCAAAATGGTTTGTTTAAAATCTGACCTTCCAGATTTTCAATTCGTTCAATGTTGTTCAAAGCTACATTTAAATATTCCAGCTTCTTTAGTTTGCCCACATTTTCTGTAACAAAAGAGAGATAACAAAAGAGAGAGCTGTTATTTCACTTTTCTTCATTGGAAATGGCATTATCATCTCACTTGCTCACTTTCCTTCAAGGAAATGATAAAGTATAAATATAGGAAGGACAAGTCAGGATATGCATCAGATTATTGGGCATTAATATTTTATAGTGCTGATAAGACAAACCCAAAACTTATCTGAAAAAAACAAGTTAAAATAAAAAGAAATAAGGAAGGTTTAAACATACTTTTAACCACAAAGCTATAAAATATGTATGTAATGTAAGAAAACTGACCAAAAAGCATGGTGAAATATTCAATTTGTCATGAAACTCAAAATGATTCAGACCATACTTAGTCAAGCTTTATAAAATTAGAGTTTTACGCTTACTAATAGAGAAAACATTGGTTTCTTTAGACATATTTAATTCTTGAAGATCTTTTACCTACATGGTTAATATAAAAAGAGGAAATAGGGGAGCAACCATCTTCATCAATCCCCCAAATGTGTGAAAAAATGCAAATACCACTTGGTATACATGACTAATAGGCCAGAGACATAAATCTGAGATGAGATACACGGTATAACCTATGTCACTGTTCACCAATTTCTCCCCAGTCACTGGATGTTTTGGAGATCTTACTGGGAAACCTATCCAATGAAGTCATAAAGTTTCTCTTGTGGGGGTCTTCTATGAAAGGAAAAGGGAAAAGAAAAGGAAGAAGAAAAAAGGAGGGGAAGAGAGGCAAGGAAGGAGGGGAGAAGGAGAGGGGAAAAGGAGAAAAGGTGGAAAGGGAATGGGGACAAGGGGAAAAGAACCAGGACTCATCCTGACAGAGGATGCCATATAACTTGCTGTCATATTAGTAGGTACATCTGATCTTGAGAGCTGCATAAAGGTTTTCCTCAAGAGGGGAAAAGACACAGCCCAACAGAGTCAATATAAATCATTCAGCTACGATATTTTGAAGTGTGCTTGGTAATGCTGTGTGCTCTTCATGGACATGTTGGCATCCACTGGGAAGAATTACTTCTCAAATTCAGAACTTTGTATTACAACACATATTGGCAACCCTTTGGGGCACTACTTCTATCTTGTTTGTTTGTTTGCTTTAGTGTTTGTTTTTGTTGTTTATTTCATTTGTTACTAAGCACTATCTTGGAAAGCTGTTACATTATACAAGAATAAGTGAAGTAGGACGTAGCATACTTTTCCAACTCCTACAGTTACATTAAGATACAAATTAAATATCTGAAAACTGAGCTAACAGGAAAAAAATTGTGTGCAAATAACAATAATCTGAACAGTAATATGCCATACAGTCCTACACTAAAGGAGATATGAGTGCTGACAAAGGAATGAGACAGTTTCATGCCTTATTAAGGACACAGTAACAGAGAGAAAACCAATTTATTTTAGTCCCATTTTTAATGGGCAGAGCAGCATACAGCGGTTTAAAAAACCTTAATCTCTCTGGGAGAAGATTCTTCCGCTCAAAGAAATGCAGATGTCATCAGTACAGATACTCCCCTGGAGTATCTTGATGAGACCCTCCAGATTTAGCACCTTTGCCTAGAAGACAGAATTGCCTAGAGCACAGAATTTCACCCTAAAAGCTCAGATTATTATTTTCTTTCTTCCTTTTAAGGAGCTCCAAAGAAATATAATAAAATTCCTGAGCAGTTTGGAATTTCTGTTCTTCATCCACACACTAACTATAGAGTCTAAGCTTTTCCAGCCCCATGCCTGATGCTGTATCTTTCTGTAGAGAGCTTAGCAAATGTGTGAACCCACCATGAGCCACAGACTGCATGAAAATATAATTTCTGCAGTACAGGAGAAGCATCGAGACTTCGCAGTAAATAGTTTATGCACAAAAGCAAGTAATTTATCTGAATGAAAATTATTAAAATGTTAACAAAAAATACAATTTGTATGCAAACTGAATTTGAAAATGAGCTTAAAGAGAGCTGATCCTATGATATCACAGTACACAGCTAAACTGTTTGGCAGTGTTTACCACAGAGATGATAGGATATTTAAGTTATGTCTTTTTTTTATGAGATTTTAATCAATAAAGGGTGTTCCACACTCATATTCTTGTGACTTGTATCTCAGTCCTATCATTTTCGTTTCAAATTTCCCTTGCAAATTTCTGAGCTTCTTAGAAATTTACTAAAGAGGCATGGGAAAAGAAACCTTGCAAGGGCAGATTCGCAAAGAACCTTTCTGTAGTTACTCACTTCACGTTTCCTTAAAAGTGCATCACAACACATAGTTTTTCCTGACTTCAAAATTGTACATAGAAATCCATTTTAAAAGAAAAATATTCTGAAAGCACTTACCAATTTTTGGAATTAGATTATTCTGAAGATAGAGAATTTTTAAATCTCGACACCATTTGTCAAGATGCTCTAGCTTTTCTATTTCCTGCTGATGTAAAGAGATTTCTTCCAGGGAAAAGATTTCACAGTTGTTGTGCTCTGCCCGTCTTCTAACAAGATCTTCAGTGACTGAAAGAAACATTAGATGTGATACCTCCCTTTAATTATTTTCTGCCATCTGACTTAGCAACAACTTATAAAATCAGTAAATTCTTTTGTTCCACTCTACCAAATAGATATCCAGTAGGAACATAAAAATAAAATCTACTAGAAAAGACACTAAGTGACAAATTAACTTCAGCCCACTCTGCCCCAGTAAACATCACTTGTGAAACACACTCATGTCACCTGTAACATTTCAAAAACCCATCCAAAAACTGCTGAGTCTTCCATAACTCTTGCAGAAATTAATCCAGCATCCATTATTTTCAGCATAGCTCAGTTGCAGACTGATTCATGTAGAGAAGCGGTGGAGTGTTTTATGTTCTTTTATGTCCTGATGCCAGATGTTCACATCCCAGATTGGGGGAGGAGGGGGAGAGTAAACTAGCTACAGTGTGTCATCTTATTCTTCAACCAGCACAGTGTGCACAGAAATAAGCAGGATAAATGTTGAAAGTGGTCAGATATTTTTTACCTTTTTTCATGTTTGAGGCAAAGCCACAAATAATTCATGCTTATAAATGTTTATATGAGAATTAAGTTTAATCCTGGGTATTTCTTAGGCACTACCAGCTCATTAGCAGTCAGATAATTTCAGTGGCTGAAAAAAAAAAGCAAGCTGGGTTCAGAGTTTTTATGTAGTAATATTTAATGCCAGGCAATCTTGCAAACAGTGAAAAGGCTCTGTGTAATAAAGAAATTCTATGAGAACCAGTACTCTCTCTTGAGCTGGATGTTATTACTTTGTTTCCAGCCCACTGCACCAAAAAGTAATAGCAGCATCCTCTCCTTGACAAGCAGTGAACTACAGTGAAGTACTGATTGAAAAACTAGGGGTTTATCAAAATAGCATAGGTGTTTTCATGACTGGTAATGCCAAAAAAAAACCCCAAACACCAAAAAACTAAAAGACTAGCAAGCCTTCAAAAAGACTGAGGAAAAATAAGAAAAAAAGAAAAAATATAAATAGAGAACTGTGAAAACAAATTATCCCTATCACATATTAATTAAAAGTATTCTTTCATTGCTTCTTTGTCTCAGGGAGGTTTTGTGAAATCATCTGGTTTTATTAGTGGTGCTGGAATGGCTGCACACATCCACATGGACTGGGCTGCTACAGGCTGGGTAAACAATATACCAATACAGCCCAAACTTACACATGTCAGTGCAGCTCCTCTAGTTACAGCCTCTGGGCATGAGGTGAAACTGTTTTTTCATATATTATATTCTTTACAGGTGACCAGAGTTAAATGCCCCTTTGTTCAAAGTTTCATCTGGAATATGATTTACAGAATTATATAAAGGTGCTACTGATATTGATGTAAAAGAGGATCTTGTTTGCATATAAACCATTTTGGGAAAGGTGTCTTTTTCCTTTTTAATCATGTTGGGCAGGTTTGCTGCATCTGAACCACTATCTTCCCTTCAACACCCATTGATTAAACCTGATTAAATTAATGGAGAAAACAGGAAAAAAATGGCAATAATCATGGCTAAATATTTTAGCCTTCACAGAAAATATGAAAAACATTGGTATTTCTAATAAGTAACTTGGCAAATCTGCTGGGAATTTAAAAAAAAAAAAGAAAAAGTCCTGTTTATTAATATGTTTGATGGCAGATCTTTCAGTGCTGGCATTTCTAATGTAATTTCTGAGCAAGACAACAATATTCCACAACCTGCATACTTACACATTGGAGACAACATTATGCTGTATACCCTTTACATAAAAAGAAGTCACGTAAACCATTCCAGACAGGGTTTTATTACAAGGAGACCATCTCCTACCTTTCTACAACCTTCTTTCAGGTAATTGTAGATGGTGATAAGGTCTCCCCTCAGCCTCCTCTTCTCAAGACTAAACAACCCCAGCTCCCTCAGCCACTCCTCATATGATTTTCCCAATATATAACATATATATGTTACATATGTCATATATATGTTATATATCGGGCAAATCATATATATAAAATACATAAAGAGAGATATGTTATCTAGTTCATTTAAGAGGAAACAAATTTGCAATAAAAACAACACAATGCAAATACGAGCTTTCCCATTGACAAAATACATTGTAAGGTTACGTCTCATTGAGAAATTCCTGATCATCTGATGTCGTAAAGGAGAAAGGACCAGTGACTTGAGAGATCACAGCTATTCCCAGTTTCCCATGAACACACGAGAAAGTAAGGACATCAATCAACTGGAGTTAACAGTGGATCTTGAAGATCTTACAGTTGGGTTTCCACAACTTACATGTCTTACTCAAAAAGGAGCAGATAACAAAGCATTGAAGAAATGGAAAGAATGAGCAGGTAGGCAGCTGCAGCTACATCAAGATACAGCAGGGGAGCCTACATTCAGAAAAGTGAAGTGCTCAACCATTATTTTAAGACTGAAATTCATGCCACGCCATTCAGGAGATGAAGCCATTCTCCTTCAGGCAGCACCTGCTCAAATGCAGGCATCTGCCAGTTGCATCCAGAGAGGAGTAGCTCTTTTCCAAAGCAGTGTTTTAGCCCAGCAAGAGACTGGCTGTCCAGTGACTGTATACAAGCAAAACAGATCACAGGGACAGTCACAGATGAAGGGAATTCCTCGGTATCTTTTTTTTTTCTTGAGTGATATAAGCACTCAGTCTTTTAAGTCATGCTGCTTTACTTCTAAAAGATTATGTATTCATAATAGAATGGTGCGGTTTAGTCTCATTTGGGGTCTTTTATGTGTCTGAAAAAGCATCTGCATTGGCTGCTTCTACTTAAAAACAGTAAATTCTCATGTGGCATTGAAAGTGTGTAACTGCGGGGAGAGGACGGTGCTGCCAGCTCCAGGCCCAGACACAAGCCTTCCTGGTGAGCATCGTCCCTGGGCCACTCACTGCTGGGCCTTTCAGGGGCTGTTTTGCGGGGAGGCGCACCCCTGTGCTGTGTTCGCTGAAATAAAATGGGTCGTTAGTATCAGGGAGGAAGGAAAGCAGAGAACAAGGGAAGCGTGAGGGGAGAGGGGCTACCGGGTTTGGGGGGGGGGAGGGGGAAGTGGGTAGGACTGAGACGGGGACGACGACACGACACAGTGGGGAAGGGGGCAGGTGTGGGGAGAGGGAACCTGGAGTGGGACACGTCCTGGGAAAGAGGGAAGGGGCGCCGGGGAAGGGTAGGGAAACGGTTCTCGGTGACACTCACTCCGCACCATGACCGCCCTCAGCTTCCCGTCGCCGCCGCCGTTGCAGAACGCCGCCGTGCCGCCACGGCAACGAGGCTGGGCGGGAGGCCGCGGGCGGGGCGGCGGTGGCGGCTCTGGGCACTGCCGTGAGCCGGGCCCTGCTGCCCGGGGCCTTCGCTTCCAGGCCTCCAGCCAGGCTTTGTGCTTTCCCTGTACCCGCTTCGAGGGCTGTGATCTTGGCGCATAGCAGCCAGCGGAAATGGCTTTTGGATAATCCGAGAGATTTCTTCTCCTCTGGATGCTCCTGGCACCTGGGCAAACATATATGAAATGCCTCTTCCTCAGGTGGATGTCTCAACCTCTCCCTTGTGTATTTTAGTTCTCCTGCTTATTCAGCAACTTGCTTTCCTGGCGCATTTTGGGCTGAAAGCATGTTTCCGTGGCACAGCAGTGTCACCTGGAAGCAGGATATTCCCCCTCAGCAAATGCTCTTCCTCCACCCTTTACCTGGGACTTTCTCCCAGCAGGTTGTTGCCTCAAAATATCTCTTGCCACTCACTGTATTTTAACTCATGAATCTGTTCCAACAGGGACCTGAAATTCGCAATGCTGTGGACATGGGTATTAGGCACTTCTGCCTCCTGTTTCTATGGACTCTATCCTGCCATTGCTGTACTATAACTTAACCTGTGTTAAGTGGTTAACTCCTTCTAACATGAGTAGGAGCTATGGCTGGAGGCCTCAGGCAGGTGCTCAAATGCCTCCAGAAATTCTAATGTCTGACATCTTCTCTTTTGCAGTTGATATAATGATACAGCATTGCTTCACATACTTGATTAAACAGGTTCCAAATCAGTGACATTATAGCATACTAAACCTTAAAGAACTTGGATGGCACTGCACGTTTCAAGACATCACTGATGAACTTTATGGAGTCATTCATCTAATCCTGACCTGCTGACCAGCAGTTTGAATTCAAATTCAGCAATGGATAAATAGTGCAACATTTGACAGTGGAACAGGCCGCCCAGGGAGGTGGTTGAGTCACCATCCCTGGGTGTATTTAAAAGATGGGCAGATGAGGTGCTTAGGGATATGGTTTAGTAGAGAACAGGTATGGTTGGACTCGATGATCTCAAAGGTCTTTTCCAACCTAGTGGTCCAGTGATTCTGTGATAGTGTATGTTTGTTTACAAGATAATGAAGTTGGGTTTTTTTCATACTTAGATTTTAACTTTTATTTTCTTCTATGTACCATGTAGCCTGTTCATTGCCATATCATGCCTTGATCACAACCTTGTAACAGCCCTTGCCAATGACTCCAGAACATCAGTTACAGAACACAAACAGGCACAATTGTCACCAGATCAAAGTGGGAATGCCAGGAAACTCAGTTTGTAGACCTAAAGGTCTAATAAAAGGTCTAATAAAATCTAAAGGTCGTAATCTACAAGCAGGAAATTTGAATATAAGTTTTTAAAAGGCTGTAGGATTTTTTTAGTTATCAAATTAATTTATTAAGTCATTTAACTCTGATGTAATACATAGAACACCTCACAGCCACTCTGCAAATTTCTAATTGTGTTGTTATTTAAAGGATAAGAGAAGGGAGGGGCCATTGAGTTAAAGCTACTAAGTGTTGTGAAGATAATGATGCATAAAGGAGCAGAAGCAGTTAATTAACTCCCTAGTAGTTGTCTTGCTCTGTTTGATGGGATAAGTAACAAATCCATGCTGAGGACAGGGACTGGGATATTTCCTAGGACTATTAATTTATTTTTTTTTGATTTGAGAGCATAGCCCAATCAAAGTAATCCATTTCAAGAAGAAAATCTTGTTCTTGCTGTGTCAGATATTTTAAATGCTGTGTCTACATTGTACTGCACAGAAATACCTACGTTATTTCATCATGACATGTATTGTGTTCATGCTGTGTGTATTTGTTTTCCTCTTGTGAAGAACAGCTTAGTTTAGGAGTCAGGGCTGAACTATTCAGGAAGTCAGAAAGCCATACTTTGGAGCTTGTGTTTGCAACACACTACTCCTAACCAGATGGCCTAGCACCCCTAGGGCAAAGTGAGATGCTGAAGTAGGGTAATCATGCTGGTTTCTCCATCCTCTTAAAACATGAGGCTCTTCAGAATGAAGCTTATAATACATGACATTGATTTTATTGGTAATAAAGACATAGTAACAAAGTGTAAGATACTATCCTTGAGTAGCTAGGGTGTTGTGACAAGTCCTGGTGATGCTCAAAATGTGAGATTATTGTTGCAATATCACCCTCCAAGTTGTGCCCTGCTGTTTGTTACTTCAAATATACAAAAGTCAAAGGCTAAGAGGTCTGCCAGATTGTCTTCTTTCCCTTGGGATACATTGAACTTCTGAACCATGACACAGGAGTGTCTCCACTGGACTACTGCAGTCAGTCAGCTCTGGGGTCTCAGATACAAGAAAAATATGAGGCTATTGGAGTGAGTCCACGAGAGCCACAACGATGGTCAGAATGCTGGAGCATGTCTCCTGTGAAGACAGGCTGGGATATTTGGGCTTGTTCAGCCTGGAGAAGAGAAGGCTCCAGGGAGACCTTATAGTGGCCTTCCAGTATCTGAAGGGGCCTACAGAAAAGATGGAGAGGGACTGTTTGTAAAGGAGTGTAGTGACAGGACAAGGGATAATGGGTTTAAACTGAAAGAGGGTACATTTAGATTGCATATTAAGGAAGAAATTATTTACTGTGAGGGTGGTGAGGCCCTGGCACAGATTGCCCAGAGGACCTGTGTCTGCCTCCTCCCTGGCAGTGTTTAAGACCAGGTTGGATGGGGCTTTGGGCAACCTGGTCTAGTGGAGGGTGTCCCCGCCCATGGCAGGGGGTTGGAATTAGACCACCTTTGAGGTGTCTTCCACCCAAATCATTCTATGAAACAATATCCTTGTTGAGTTTCACTTTCACCACATAAAAATTCATATAAGTCCAAATTGTTTTACTTAGCAGCATTTTAGATATTATGCACTGAGAAGAATTTTCTGATGCACAGAAAGTGCAAGAATGCTAATTCAATAATCCAGGGCATACAAACACGCGTACAGCATGGAGGCCTATGTATGAACTGCTCTTACAATATACTTCGTGCAACAAAATGTTTGCAGCCTGTACAACATCAACTCCATATGCACACACAAAAATGAATCTAACATACAGGTGTGGTGTTGTGCAGCTTCTCAAAAGGCTTTTGCATCCATTTAGTTTCAAATGAAATACAAATTTTAAATTTACATACATTGACCTTTTTTATCATCATTATTTTCATGGAGCTGTTTTTCACTCAAATTATGTACAAAGACCTATAAGTAGCACATGCACACGTTCTGAGCTTGAAGGTATGTACATGACAGAGATAAAGTAGTGAGCAGCATTATGAACTGGACAGTGTAGTTGAGGAAGAAGGGTACCATCTGGCATGCCTTCCTTGAAGAATTCACTTTACTGCTTTAATACATTACATGTTTATTTGCTAAATGCATAAAACAATGCAATATAGAATATGTTGATATGTCATGTAAAACTTTATAACATTATTATTACATTGCATCAGAAATATTTTTAATATCTGGGACTTCATTGATGTATACTGATGTAAGGTTCTAGAGACCTAGCCCAAATCTTTGGCTGTTAAATTATCTTGTTAAATACTTAGGCTGTTAAAATACTCAAAGCCTTAGTTGAGGTAAATCAGCTGATGGATACCCACTCAGAACCTGAACCTATGTCTTTCTATTTATTTGCTAATAGACTATTGTTACTTGTTTTGGGATGTTTGTGGTTGGTATTATTATCATCACTATTACTATTATTACTATTATTATAATATGATTATTATTTTCTATGGTGGTAACAGTTACTTAGTAACTGTAACAAAATGAGGCTTTCATGTTCACACCAAAGTAACAATAAATCCTCTCCCAGAGATCATAGAGACTACAGGGCAGGGCATGAGCTCATGAATAATAAATTCATTAAAATATATGCAATTCCTAATAAAAATCTTCATTATTAACAAGACACTCAAATAAAGGAAGAAATGTGAACAGGAAAGACTTTACTGATATCTAAAAGCCAGAGATAAGGGAAAAAAACAGCATGAGAAACTGTAAAGAAGAAATATTATAAAATTAACAGTTTTCCTCAGTGTTTATTAAAATGCACAACCAAATAATTCAGCAAAAAAAGCCCCCTATAAGTACATCAAAGAATACATTCAGCAGAACAGGACTAAGTGGGCATACCTATATTTTGGACCACTGTGGTTAATTCCATATCATTTACATAAAAGAACGTTAATCTTTCTGTGGTTTGGCTTCTATGAGTAATGCTTTTAGGATAAATACAAAACAAACTTGCTCACAGACAAGGAACATTATAAGCTGTGGTATGTCATAAATATTATCATCATGCTTGCTACAGTTCCTTTCAACAAGAACAGTCACATTATTACACACTACATGGTATATCCTCAAGAATGGCCCTGAAATTGAGCCGAGCACAGCAAGAAATGGGAGTGTATAAAACAAAGTGTAATGATTAAAAACAAAAAGAAACAGCAACAACAACAAAGTTTTGAAAAGTATGAGATAATGTACAAGGGGTGGTAAATCTGTACCTTCAAACATTTCTTTGATTCTCTTTTTCTAATTAAGGCTCTAAAGTGGAGTAAGAGTTTAATCACTGAACAGAAACATAAAATTCTAGCAGTCCTCTTGTAGATGCATCAGCTAATCATTAATCAACAAGTGGTTTTACTTTGCTAGAACAATGTTCACAATTATCTTAGCCTTGATACTCTAGTTAACAGAAGCTGCAAATACGAATTACTGCTGATGTTAATTACTTCAGAAAGTTTGGACTTAAACATTTAGGTTAGGAAATGCTGTATTCAGTTTTTCATAAGACAGATTGCAGCTTCAATTTTTCATGTAACAGGACTGAACATAGCATCTCATTGTGCCTCTTCAGAGAAACAATACAAGGCTTGCTTTTACATCCTTCAGAAGATACAAAAGCGAACTGCCACAACCCGTCTGGTAACTGAATAGAACTTTGTTAATTCAACATTAATGAATATCATGGAGGGCAGCTCTTAACAGATCCCCAGTATCTTATTTATAGCCCTTGAACTTCGCTTGCCAAATTGTTCTAAAACTACCCTTCCTCCAGATCAGAACAATTCTAATTTACAGTTTATATTTATTCATAGATTATAGCAATTCATTTTAGACCAGATTTTTGGCACACTCAGTCAGCTTTTTCTTCACTAGTTGTTGTACCTGCACTAACCACTGCTCAGTGAACTCAGGTTTTTCTAGTTTTCAGCATAATCACTTTGATGACTGCAGGGTAAATGCAGTCTTAGACTCTTTTCTCAGTGTTGGATTTTCCAGATTCTTCTTCTAGCAGATTATTTAAACACTAAAGACACTAATCCTTTGCTTTAAAAAGTGCATTTAGTAAAGGACCTGCCATAAGTTGCAATAAAATAGCTAACAAGATATGTATACATATTACACAATGATATTTACTCTCAGTTGTCTCCTCAGTTAAAGTAAATAAAGAAGCAGAATTAGTTACTACTGGCAAATTATTCAAGTGTATTAACTGCAAGTAAATTTGGCAATGAGTGCTATAAGTACCATTGTAGCTACATAATATATGTGTTTTTATGATGAAGAACATTCTATTTTTGCCATTTATTGAATTTATAATATCTGGTCTTGTAACATCAGATGGTCTGTCTGCACATAAAGTCCATTTAATGCAAAAGTAGATTACTATGAAAAAATGGTAATTTGGGTGAAATTTTGCTCTTTGTACTCCTAATGCTATTGATGCTCATCTTTAAAATGCAACCAGTGTGTATTTACACTTTGAGCAAGAAATGTGCATCAACTTAATTACCCTTTTCTGCACTGCACCATTTGTTGGGATTTTTAATGCCAGCAATACAGCTCTAACCTGCTTGAACTTGCCTTAGACATAGAAATAGACAGACAGTGGTGTTCCAGTTGTGACGATTCTTCCTTCCACCAGAACCTTTTGTTTGCACGCTGTAGCTACAGAGTTTTCAAATCCCCATCAATATGCCTGCCAGCCTGATTGTACCCCCATGGGCAGACCTAGCCCATCTGCTGGCAACATTTCATGTCCGATTTACCAGCTGGGGCTGTGCTAGCACTGCTTTTAGCACAACAGGGGACAAGTAGACTGTAAGCAGCACTAGTTATACAATGATTTGGTGGGCAATAGCATCCTCACTCTTTATCATCGTTTTGTTGCATGGGAAGATGAAATCCATGGTGTCCTAGCTAAACTGGGATACAGGGGGATATTTTAAGAGGCAGATTATTAGAAGCTTGGAGTCTCAAGATAACAGTTTTTGGTTACCCACAGGTTCTATGTATCATTTAGTCTCTGCTATAACAAAGATCCAAGTTTTAAAAATAGGGCTCAGTGTTACCACAGTGAATACTTGCAGGTCTTGCACTGTAGTACCTGAATCGCATTCATCATTGCTTCCCCATCTCCTGATTCCTGGTTTTCTGAAGAGTGCTTTCCTTCCAATAATATTTTTTTCTTCTTTTTTTTTTTTTACCTCTTAATACACAGCATAAAGATCAAAAGGTAGGATCTACAATATTATAAAGATTCTGAAATATGTAACCACATGTACTCAGCCACTATCCATTATCTAATGCATAAAGTATTGGGAGATATCAGCTGTTTACCCAGAAACTGAATGGAAATTACAGAACACTTTTTACAATCAGTCTATTATCAAAATGCCTGTAGGACCCCATGCCTATGTAGGACTTAGCCCACATAAAAGACTAGAGGTACAACAAACATTTTGCACAACTGCTTTGAGATAGTCTCCAAGAAGTGTTGCCTCATTCACAGTTTAACCAGAGTGAAAATAAAGCTAAAATTAACTGTATTTTGAGAGAAGAATACTAAAAAACTCTGTAATTTCTTCTCACGGGAACATGTTTAATGATGGCCATAAGGAGATATCTGGTAATTTGATGCTAAAGACCTAAGGAAAAAAAAATTAAGAAGGAGGGAAAATGAAAACTGTTAGTGAACTGATTTTGACATACACAGACGTAAAACTTCTGCTTTTAATTTTCTATGAAAGGCAAGAGACAAACTTGTTTTGAAATGCTGGGGTCCTGCCGGGCAGTATCCTGTGCTAGTTTGTATTTACTTTACTCCTGCTAGGCCACGAGTCCTAAGTTCTCCACTCCATCCTGTAGTACCTGCTTTGGTTAATTTTGATAGTGGCTTTCAAAATCAGCGTGAGCTTTAAAGCTGTTGCTACCATTACAGGAGTAGTCCCATTGGCTTTAAGAAGTGCTGTGGTTAGTTTCCACTACTTGGCACACTGGATCAGGATGAATTTTTCATCTTAGGCTTTAGTAAGTCTGTAGAGTGATCAAATGCCTGCGTGCCGTTTTAAAATTCTCAGGGTGAAGATCCCCTTTCCGAGGACTGACTGAAAGGTTTTCTAGGTTGAGTCTGCAGCTGTGCAGCTGCTTTTAGATCTCAGAAGCTGAACTGCACTCAACCAGCAAACTGATGAACAAGGCTGTTTTATCCACACTGTAAGGAACACAAACCCCAGCACAGCTCCATTTAGTTCTTTCTGTTCATTTTTATCTTTTGAAAGTAAAGAGATAAAGGAAGTAATGGAGCCAGGACTGGGGTGGCCAGCTCCAAGTACAAATAAACCAGTGCTTGTTTTAAGGGTCCTGTACTGCACCAAGATGTATCAAATCAATTCGATAATTTAAATTTTCACTTAATCAAATTTATCAAATTGCTTGATAAAAAGAAACTGGAGACTGAGGATGAGACTTGTCTGAAAAAGAATGGGGAAGAGAAGAATCTGTAAGTCTTCTCCAGATATTCTGGGCTGATACATATTGATGCTGCTTCACTGCTTCTGTGGAGTGGTACCAAGTTAGAGCAGCACAGCACTTGGCCCTATCTTCAGCTGACACTTGGAAAAAGGAGGACTTGTTTTGCCCATTACCAAAAAACGTTATCTCAGTGCTGAAGCTCAGCACGTTTAACAGCAATAATACTCTTTAGCAACTGTTGTCAAACAATAAAAAAATATTTCATCCAAATAAAAAAGGAGTTTTAAACAGAAGAGTGGAGTAATCTGCAGTGGAAACTAGAAAGGGTCCTGAAGCCAAACCTTCTTTTAGTGAAAAGTGCAGGAAACCTCTCCAGAATGCTTGAACCCTATTTTCTAACAGCACTTACCCCAAAATGTAAGGAATTCTTTCTAAACCTATAAATGTCAAACATATACTCACCAATTATTGTTTCCAATTATTTCCTGGAGGAAAAACAAACAAAGAAACAAACAAGCATTTTTGTATGTCCTGATTCAAACCAGTGTGTTTAAGGAGGATATGCATAGGTCCTGGTTGGCCACATTCAGTTCAGCTGTAGGACTACTTGTTCGAGCAGGTAACTTCTCCTTTGTGATGAGCATAAAGAGGCATTCTCCTCACACCAGTGACTGAAAAACTCTCAGAGTGTATTTGTTTTCCTCTTGTGAAGAACAGCTCGGTTTGTGAGTCAGGGCTGAACTATTCAGGAAGTCAGAAAGCCGTACTTTGGAGCTTGTGTTTGCAGCACACTACTCCTAACCTGGTGCCTTGATTTTATTTGGAATAAAGACATAGTAACAAAGTGTAACATACTATCCTTAAGTATCCAAGGTGGTGTGCTAAAACCCTTGGATGCTCAAAATGTGAGATTATTATTGCAACATCACACTTCAAGTTTTGCCTTGTTGTTTGTAACTTTGAGTATACACAAGACACGGCTAAGAAGTCTGCCAGATTGTCTTTTTGCCTTTGGGATACAATGAACTTCTGAACCCTGACAGGGTTTCAGAAACAAACAATGTCCTTGTTGAGCTTCCCTTTTACCACGTAAGAAGTGATGTAAGTCCAAACTGTTTTACTTACCAGCATTTTACATTTTACACACTCAGAAGAATTTTCTGATGCATAAAAAATGCAAGAATGATAATTCATAGATCCAGCACATACAGATATGCTTCTAGCATTGAGGCCTATGCTTGCTCTAAAGGTACAATTCACACCTCCTCAACCTCAGTCTTTCCATCCTTGGAAGTGTATAAGTCCAGGTTGGATGAGGCTTTGGGAAACCTATTCTAGTGATGGTGTCCCTGCCTATGGCAGGGGGCTTGGAACTAGATGATCTCTGAGGTTCCTTCCAACTCAAACCATTCTGTGATTCTATGATTCTCCAGAAGGATCTAGAAGCTTCATGTCTATGCAAAACTTTGAAATAAACCCATCTGAAACAGCAACGTCAGCACCTTTATTCAACTGATGAGATTGATTAAATAATTCTAAGACATTGATCAGACTACAGTATAAGCCTGAGGCAAAGCTCTGTCCTGAATGTAATTGTGCATTGGGTTAGTGAGACATTTTGATTCTGTACTGCTTGGAAGGTGGTTCTGTATCTAGCAGCAGAGTTAGCTGGTTTTAATTTCCCAGTTGAAAATAAAGGCTCGGTTTGGTGGCCTGGGAACAGACTTCAGTGCAAGGCTGGAAAGCAGACCTCTGGATTCATTATAGGTTATTATGCTTGCTCTGTCTCTGCAGGTTATGGCATATTGGGTTTACCTTCTTCTAACAAATTGGTGATACAACATTCATTGCACATTATAAAAAGGCAGTTTTTCAAAATAAACAAAGTTTCTATGAATACAGATAGGTAACAGGAAAAGCCAAATCCTCCATCAGTATCTTCAGATCTTACCTTGTATCTTTTGACATGAAAACAACAGAAGGAATCTTTCCTCCCTCTTCTTAATACAAAATTTCTGAATTACTCTATTCATCACATGACACTGAAGCCACTTACCAAAACTTTGTTGTTTTGAAAGATGCATCAAGACTAAAGAAAGATGACACAGCAGCGTCTTGGGAGAAAAGAACTGTGAAATTTAAATGCAAAATCCTGTAACTGATTGAAATGTACATTCTGTCCCCATATGCCCACATATCACTCTTATTAGCATCAGAGCCATGGATGTACATCCAAGGATGGATTTTGGTCCTTAGATGTGACTTAGTAAAATGTTGTGTGTTGAATATAAAGAAAGTCTGTACTTACAAACTAAAGTTATCAGCAACAAAGTGGCAGGAAATCCTCCCAGCAAATATCTGAGAACATAACAGTACCCATAAAGGTTAGAAAAAAAATCGAGGGATGCATATGAGGTTAGTAGAGGTGAAGCTTGAGTGGAAGGAGGACAGAAGATTCTTGCAGATGAACCCTCTGAACTCTAGTAGGCAAACTGCCATTTGAAATTTTGATTACTTAAACTGTTGAGGATAATCCAGAAATAAAGACCTCAGTATTCTCAGACTGAGGGAAACACCCCCTAGGTGACTTGGAAAGACATGGATCCATTCAGGCTCTTCTCAGCTTTTCAAAACCCCTGTCCAAACACACTTGACGAAGTATATATCTGTGTACATATGTCTTACTTTGTGCCTGTGTAGATCAGATATTTGCCTGAATTTGCTATAATGTGAGAATAATTTTCACAGTGAGACATACCTAATTTTGACAGTGTGACCCATCATTTATGTTTTATTCAGCAGTTGAAATGGAGCAAACATTAACATCAGAAACAACAAATAAAAGAAGTAGAAATTACCTGGTACATAGTGAGATGATTAAACAGGTGATCAGTGCAGCCATCTGAGAAAGGACATTTCTCGCTGCCCTGGATTCTATGACAAAAATCAGGACAATAATTCTGATGAGCTTTCAGGAATGTAAATATATCACAGGAAGTATTTGCAAAGACTATCTTCAGCTTGTGAGGCCAGTCTTTTCAGTTCCTTTCTAAGAGAGCTTGCCTAGAGCGGTTCAAAGCAGAAACCTAATTTTCATGCTCTGTGTGTCTCTCAGGAGACTTTCCCTGCCACAACCATAGAGACACTATGCCCTCCATGCTCTCAGAAAAGAAGCCTTTCCAAATAATTGCCTGTTTCGGTTTTTGTTCCCATGCCCTTTCCTCCATTTTCCTCTTCATTCCATTTTTTTCTTTTTCCATTTACCACTGAAAATAGGAGAGGAGAAGATATGAGCAGGGAGGGGTGAACAAGTAAATACCGATTTTAAGATTTTATTCTTTTTTAATCAGTCCTTTATAATGTATTTTTCAGGAATTAAATTCTATTCTGCAAAGGGATGTATTAATGTTTTTAAAGCATTTTCAGTTCACTCTAAAAATGAGGCATACCAGAGTAAGAATGTAACGTACTTGCACCGCTCACAGTCTCTTCATTTGCATTTAGCACAAATGGAAAGCATGATTGTGAAGCACAGAACGGTTTCCCAGGGGGAAGAAATTCCTCATCTTTGGTGAAAGAGGCTCCATTAGATGCTGGAGTTTCCCTTTGTAGCACATGGCTATTATATTCAGAAGCAAAGTCTGAATCACCTACAAAAAGTGCATATGTCACTGAGACCACACAAAAGAGGAGCTTTGAGACTTCATGTTAAAGAATTTAAATGGGAAGGGGGGAAATTATTTATTTACTTAATCACAGGGAGGCTGCCAAATTGTTTGGGGTAGGGAACCAGCAGGTTCAATGTATGCAGAAGAAAAGACACAAAGACAGAACTTTGGGCATTACACAATGAAGTTCTTCAAACAGCCAGGTGAAAGCACGGTGCCAGATATTAATGACACCAGTATAAACATCAGTGGTGGTGATGACTTTGGATTCAAATTCAGCCAAAAAATCCTCTTTGGCTCAAACTTTGCGGACTTTAGTACCAGGAGCTCAGTTCACCACTAACAATTCTGTTGTTCATCCTTTACCAGCAAACTGAAGGTTTGTGGGTCCTTCAACCTGCACAACCTATAGAAAGAGATACCCAAATCCCATGAAATACAGCTGGATTACTTGATACCTGTTCAGGACTTACCACTATCACTCTGACTGGCTTCTAGTTTACTGCATCCATCAGGCCAAGGATCATCTATGTGGGAGGAGTCCATAGTGCTGAGGACAGTGCTGCTGAGCCATGGACTGGAGGCACCAAGGTTGAACAAGCTAGCAAGAGAGCGACGGATTTTCTTCCTTCGCCTGAATACACTATCAAGAAAAGACACGTTGTCTAGGAGTAGAGTTAATTATTCTTGATTAGCAGGGACAGAGCTCTCAAGCTTGTAGGACTGATGTAGAAGAACCAGGCTCTGGGTGCTGTTCCTAGCTGTGTTCTTGACCCTGGTTATGTCACCAAGAGTGACTGCCACACACTGCAATGATGTCAGGTAATTTTGGTAATGGATACTGTGATAACAAATGACAGCTATTGGGCTCTGATACTACTGTGAGTCGTTTCATGCTACTACCCACATGTTTCACTCTACCATATCCATTTGGTACAGCTGAATGCACTGTACTTCAGCTTTCACATACACACACACTGTTTTCTTATTCCCTATCATGGTAACACCCCGTTGGCAAAATGAGCCGTAGCTCTCCTTTTTCCTTATCACACATAGCTACAGTTACAGCTACAAGTGTGCACTGAAGGGTTTCTGGGAGGTAAGATTAGACATGACTGAAAATTTAGTTATTTCAATCACTGCACCCTCTAAATCAATTGAGATGTTCCCATTAAGAAACAATGCTGATCTTATGCCAGGCAACACATAGACAGCCACACAGATACATAATCACAGAATTACAGAATCTTAGGGGTTGGAAGGGACCTCAAGAGATCATCCGGTCCAACCCCCCTGCCAAAGCAGGTTCCTTAGGACAGATTGCACAGGTAGGCATCCAGAAGGGTCTTGAATATCTCCAGAGATGGAGACTCCACAAACCCCCTGGGCAGCCTGTCCCAGTGCTCACCCTCACTGTGAAAGTGTTTATTGTTTCCTCATATTGGTTCTTCTATGGAGACATGGAGACAACTGCCAACATGGAGTAAAATCTGCACGTGGTTCACTTACCGAACTGAATTCTCTTTGTATGTAACACTTGTCTGGGATGGTGTCAGTGTTATGTTGCCCTCTTCATCAGACAGAAAACTGTCTTCTGTCAAAATGTAATAGCCATTAGAAAGCAGTCGAGGGCTGCGGCGACATGTGGAAAGCGACCCTGTCAGAAGATTGGTGGAACAACACTCATAGGCAGGGTCATCGTCCAAAAAGGCACAAGCATAGCTGAAAAGGAGAAATGAAACCCTCTAATTTAGTGAATGTCTAGACAGAACAAGCGCGTGATTTAATAATAATGAATTTACATTACCAGCTGATGGGGGTTGGTAATGACATAGATTTAAAAAAAATGGATGTAATGACATTACTTCTGGACCTCAGGGGTTTCAGCCAGCCAAAGTGCATCTGTATCACACTTTGCAGAGCTTCAGATTACAGGAGGGCTTCATGCCAGGTGGAGCATTTCACGAATGCATGGAGCCAGCTTGGTTTATTTCTGTGGCAGTGCTCTCAGACAAGGAGTCCTGCCAGATCTCCACCTACCTGGAACCCTCAGAGGCAGTCCAGTATTTTGCTTCTCTGAGTTACTCTGCATGGTGCAAGCCTGAGTGCCTTTGAACCAGGCAAGATTTATTTGCTCTTTATAATCTGGTCATACTTAAGATTTATGGATGTGTGACTTTTTAGTCTCACAAATCTTGGACTATCATGCTGCTACACCAGCACAGGATAAAGCCTACACATGTGGATAGCTTCATCCAAGTACAATGGACTTTCAGATGAACTGTAGCACAGAAAAATATACTATTTAGAACAGAAGTGAGCAGTGACAGAGGTGAAAGGATCTAAATGTTGTACATTTTATCTAACTTGAGTAAAACTTCATATAGGGTGAGTCATTTCTCCTCAACATGCAGTGACATCCATGGAAAGAAAGGAAGACACAGCTTTGATTCAGTGGCCAACAAGGGTTTAACTATCCCATATGGCATGTCACAGGGGGATACCATAATTTCAGTGGGGGAAAAAGCAAGTGAAACAGAAATGCTCCAGAACCCTGTCACCGCAAAGCCAGTGTTTCTGATCTCCACAGCAGTACTTCTGAACTTCCACTTAAATCACTATTTAAATTCGTATCGGCAGTACAATCCTAAGTGGCCCAAAAGAGGTTTTACAAAATCCCCAACAGCATAAAAATAGAATTAAACAAGTATCGTTTTCCTCAATACCTTGGAAAAAAATGTTGTGAGAAGCTGTGTCTGTGTTCTCTGTTAAACGCTGTTGAACCTGCAGAGGCAAAGGCCAAATAGGAAAGTGTCATTATCATATCCACTGACAGCTCAAACACTTGACAGGTCTTCACTGGCAGATACCGAGTTCATAACAATAAAAAACCCAAAACATAAAAGAAGCTAAAAAAAAAGAAAAGGAAATCAAGGGAGAGATAAAGAAGATAAAGCAGATGAAAGAATGGGGGGAAGACAAGGTATGTATAGGAAACTCATCTCAACTAGGACAACACAGAATCACATACTTGTACTCTGCACAGCATACAACCTTGAGAGAAATAATTATGTACACAAATGTGACAGCTCTCCTGCAACTGTAATAGTGTTTCTACAGAAATCTACTTCATGCCAAAAATAGCACATGTACTGTCAATATATTCAGAGTAGAATGGAAGGGCCACCATTACTGTCCCAATATATTTTTCAGGTGAAAATTGCAGGCTTGGCACACCAGGCATAGAGGTGGTGACAGTGACAAAGATTTCTCAGTAATATTGTGGCAGGAGATAAAGGAGAAAGGATGGATGGATTACCGTGGCTCAAGTCTGCAAAGTGTTGCCAGATGTTCAGCACCTGACAGCATCACTCTTACAAAATATGAGCAATGGTAATCCATAGGGAGAATTTATATCTGATGCTACATGGCAAGACATAAGGTATGATCTTTATATTACCTTGCCTCTCCTGTGTTTGTAGAAAGCGTCATGCTTATAGCATGTAAATGCCTGTCATTCACCTCTGAGAGGAGACAGGTTGAAAAGAACTTTCTGATTTGATGTTCAGTTATGAGCTGAGGTAAAGAAGGCCATGAAAGTCAGTGTTTCCTCTTTGGTAATCTTGTTTATCCTCATTTGGAGCTCAATTGTCAGTCACAGCTTGTTTGTGAAGGCTGACTGAGCCCTGGAACCAGACAGGGTCACCTAAGAAGGGAAATAAAACCTCCCGGGGTATTTTTAACAAATCAGTGTTATCACCCTACTCCCATACATATTGTTTCTCCTACACTTTGGAGAAAAATGAAAAAAATCACTTTGCCATGAGAAAATAATGCTCTAAGCCTTGCAGAAACAACTTGAGGAGGCTACAACTGGAAGAATCTTGGTGGGGGTACAAAGAGATCAAGTAGCATCAGCCAGAATGCCACACAGCAATTTGCACAAAAAGTGAGAGTGGTGGTGTATTTCATAGAGCAACATGTGGTAGACCTATTTTTGTCATCTACAGTAGTTTCTCTTATTTTAAGCAAAATCATGATTTTTAATTGTGCAAAAATATTGTACTCAAACCCAGGAAGTGAATCTAAAATCTAAACGAAAAAAGAGGATGAACTCAACAGGTGGGTTGTTGGTCTGGATATAAAGTAAAACTTGAAAAACCTAATGAGTCGAATAAGTGTGACCAGCAGGTCAAGGGAGGTGATTCTCCCCCTCTGCTCTTGTAAGAACCCAACCTACAGTACTGTGTCCAGCTCCAGGACCCCAACATAAGAAGGACATGGAGCTGTTGGAGAGAGTCTGTAGGAGGGCCATGAAGATGGTCAGAGTGCTGGAGCACCTCTCCTATGCAGACAGGCTGAGGGAGTTGGGCTTGTTCAGCCTAGAGAAAAGGGAGATTTTATAGCAGCCTCCAGTACCTGAAGAAGCTTATAGGAAAGCTGGGGAGGGACAGTGACAGGACAAGGCGTAATGAGTTTAAACTGAAAGAAGGTACACTTAGATTTCATATAAGGAAGCAGTTATTTACTGTGAGCCTGGCAGAGGTTTCCCAGAGAAGCTGTGGCTGCCCCTTCCCTGGCAGTGTTTGAGACAAGGTTGGATGGGGCTTTGGGCAGCCTGGTCTAGTGGAGGTTGTCCCTGCCCATGGCAGGGGGTTGGAATTAGATGATCTTTGAGGTCCCTTCCAACCCAAACCGTTCTGTGATTCTTTCATTCCATGAAATCAGATCCCATCCATAACAGATTATTTTTAATCAAAGCTCATACAAATGTGCACTAATTTACTTGCTCCAGGTGTCGATGGCTGTGATATTCCCTAAAACTTGAAAAGGGTCATTTCATACAACACAAAATATAGATTTTCTGTATAAGACTTTAAAAAGCCACAGAAGTATGTCTTCATTTGTCTTGTTTGAAAATTCTGACGTGTAACATAGTAACATCAGTGTGTATCACAGTGTTAGGTATAATATATTCTTGTTTGGGCAAAATTGATTAATTCTGGGGAAAATTTGTTTGAAAAGGGATATAGAAGTATGCCTCAGCATCGTAATACTACAACGGTTTAATAATCTGAGAGTGAAACTTTGCAGCAACTGTAACCCATAACACAGTTGTATTCCACGTGATTTTCTTAGTTATGAACATACAAACCAGCAACTACTAAAAAGAATAACTTTTAAGAATAGTAGCTGACATTTGGGTAGTGCTTTCATCAGAAAGCGTTGACGCATAGTGATCAACCTGGCGGAACAAACCACAGTCCTTCCGGTACTAATTCGAATGGTCTCATAAATTTGCAAGGTATGTCTCTGCAGGATGCATGGTTATCTGCCACCCTCTGCAGAAGTAAAACTTACAATAAAACAGAGTACAGGCACATAGCTATAACAGAAAGTGGCAGATATGCATAGGCAAATATATTACTGGGAGGCAATGACTTCTCTTTTTTGAAGAACAGTTAAGAAGCCGTTGCAATTGGCTTTCAAACTATTTTAAGTAACGATAATATGGAGCTTCTGCAAACAGTCATGGAACAGGCAGTCCAATGGATGCTTTTGCTACTTTTGATCGTGAAACTTTTTGCCTCATGCATTAATGAAGAGGGTTCCTGAAAATAATAGTTCAAGCAATGCTGGAGAAAGAGTGGAAACATCGTGTTGTAGACAATGCTGCACAGTGTTCTGCTTTCATTTAATGTTCGGTCCTGTTTCTGGGCTATTAATAGCATGAGAAGCTATAGTAACGATATAAGCAAGCCAAAACAAAGCATCTCACTGTACAGTGAAGCAGCAGTATCATATATGTAATCCACAAAATGAGCATCAATACAGAACCTTTAAACTATGACATGAGAAAAGGACAACAGCTTTCACAAATCTCACAAAAAGTGAATCTGAGATGAACGCAGCAATATTTGATGTCAAGAATTCAAATTAAAGTTTAAGGTAACAACTCCCCTTGAATTTCAAAACACCCAACAGCCCATGTCATAACATAAACAAAAATTCACTGTCCAAAACTCCTTCAATTACCTGTCCTTCCAAAACTCAAAATAATCTTTAAGCCAATGAAATCCTCAACTGGTAGCCAGCAATTCCCCGTCTATATTTACATTCCAAATTTTACATTAGCATGTACCAAAATATAGTGCTAACTATTCAAATAGCTGAAGCTCAGGCAACCAGCTTTATCCTACTGTACCCACCAAACACAAGTGTCTATAGTGAGAGTTTTATTTGTTCACAGGTATCAATCATTTTTGAAGAGCAATCTAGACTTTCCTCCCTGTGAGTGATGATAGCAACATTCAAAAAGTCACAAAACTTCCTGAAGAGCAGTACAGAAATGAATCCAAAGCTCAGTTACTCCTCAGCTGACAAATACATTAAGAGATAAATATGTGTAAAATCTTCCAAACCTGGAAAATCCATTTCACTTTTAACACATGCATGCAAAAAAGTTTCTCATCATCAACACGAGAGCCTCTGAGATGTGGAGGGTGCTCTTTCTGCAGCTTCCTGGAAGAGATTAGCCCTGGGTCTTCGGAAAGGCAGGTCTACGAAGTGCCCTGTTTCCTTTTGAAAACAGCCTGTGCAATCAGCAGCACAGAGGCAGAATGAGGTCATGCTTCCTGTAAAGTAGCCTCACATCAGAGGCATTCAGTTTGAAGAGCAAACGGGAGATTAGGATGAGCCCAGTGAACACTCTTGCAGTCAGGCTGTTGCAAAAGAGAAAATCTACCATAAATAATGTTTAGCTCCAATTATGATACGGAGAACACAGGCAGCACCTTTTCTCATAAAGTGATGCAGATTTTTGTTGTGGATTTCCTTGTCTACCTTGCTCAGAAAATTTCAAAGTGGTATATCCAAATCACCCCACTCGTTGAAACTCTTGTAACCCTGTGTGGTGGTTAGACCCTGGCTGGAGGCCAGATGCCCACCAAAGCCGCTCTATCAGTCCCCTTTTCAGCTGGACAGGGGAGAAAATATTTATTGAGAGGCTCAGGAGTCAAGGTAAGGACAGGGAGAGATCACTCACTGACAGGAACGTGCTCCAACGCGGGCTTCCCATGGGGTCACAGTGTCCTTCAGGTGTTTCCACCTGCTCTGGTATGGGGTCTTCCATGGGCTGTATATGGGATCTCTGCTCCCCATCATTATCCATGGGCTGCAAGGGGACAGCCTGCTTCATCATGGGTTTCTCTGCGGGCTGCAAGGGAGCACCCTCCTTCTTCCCCGGCCTTGGTGCCTGCACAGTTTCTTACATCTTCTCACTCCCTTCTCTGGGGGCAAAAAGCAGCTGCTTGTGTTTTTTTTCTCCAAAATGTGATTCCCAGAGGCGCTGTGACCATTGCTGATGGGCTCGGCCTTGGTGAGCAGTGACTCCGGCCTTGAGTCAGCTGGTGTTTGCTCTGTTGATCCTACAGAAAGCTTCGAGCTACTTCTTGCAGAACCCACTCCTGCAGCCCCCACTTCTCCACCAGAACCCAGCCACACAAAACTGCAACACCCTGAAAAGCTTTGGACATAGGAAAACGATCCAGCTACTAAAAAGTCAGTATACATTTTGCAAAAGCACTGTTATACAGAATAAAGATCTGGTGACAGTTGAGAGTTGTTTAAGTTCCATGGCCAAAAACATTATTACAAATACATGTCATGCAATATTAAGATAAATTCCTTTGAAAGGAGGAAGAAATAAAGCCATTTGTAAACATCTTTGTTGTCCCACTCTATATGTTTCATACTAAATAGGTATCAATCCATCATACCTTAAAGTACACAAAAATAAAGTCAAATCCATGTGAGAGAAACAGAGAGGGAATAAGATGTCCTGGCACTCAAAATGATTTGGCTGTAGAACTATTGCAGACAAGCCCAGTATAAATCAGCTGCTTGACACTGAAGAATTACACAACCTCAGGGAGTAAAAACTTCGTCTCCAAACAGACAAATTATTCTAGTAGGTGTCTCTCCTGTGTCTGTAGTATCACTGACAAAAAGAAAGTATAAGTCTAGTAAAATATGATTGATTTAATGATAGTTGTTGGGTTTTTTTCCCCTGGAGAAGGAAAAGTACTTCCACTGCTAACAAAGGAACATAAAATTCTCATCTCACACAAAAGGAAACAAAAAAAGGAATTAGGCAACTAGGATGTTACAAAAGAGATTCTGTTTGAGAGCTAAACTGAGTGTTTTGAGTCCTTTTGCTCAAATGTGAAAAATAGGGGCACGTTTATTCTTCCCATCCCCTCGTTTAATTAAGTGGAATTATACCAACGAGGAAATCTAGTCCAACACTATTTCCATGGATGCACAGACTTCATCACTGTAGGAATTCCCAGACCACCCTATTTCTCTAGAGGCAATGGACATAAATTTCCAATGGTCCTTAAAAATAGGTCACGCACTGAAGAGTTTCTATACATGCATTGATTTACAGCAGACATTACTTCTTAGGAGTATTTTTGGTTTCCTTTCATGTTCTTTTCAACAGGAAGCAGTTAATTTGAGCTCTGGCTGTTTTCTTGAAGGACGCTGGCATTTCATGTTTGTTTATGTAGTTTAAATATATTGTGTCTATTGCATATACAGACTTAGAGGTATTTTCTTTTTTAACCATTAACATTCAGGCTGAAACTTGCTGTTCCACAAGCTTTTGATGCATCATGTTTGCGTATTACTTACGAACATTTTACAGGTAGGTGTTAACCTACAGTTTACATAGGCACACAAAGGTATACAACCTTTTCATGCTACCTGTTGCTCCTCAAACTGCCCACCCAACCCCAAGCCCCATTGCAACCATCAGATTTCAAAGTCTAGGAAATGAATACACCAACAAGCTTGCTGTGCAGTAGTTTTCTGCCCATTGCATACATTTTATGTTCAACCCACAAAAGGAAGGAAATGAGAAACTGCAGTTCTAAATACCACACATCTTTCTACTCTGTTTTTGAAACTACAAATAAAGGAGACAAGATGTTGTGCTGGGTCTAGCTAAGAGAGGTGATGCTGAGGCAGCTCCACGCCCGAGGTCCTACCAGCATCGAGCCTGAGCATGGGGTAGGCACATGCACACAGAGCACATGTATACATAGTACGTAAACATACATAACACAGCTGGCCACACAGATAACAGACAACATACAGACAATGCTGGTAGCCTCATCCTTCTCACTGCTCTGGCTGAACAAGAGAATATACAAACATATACACATGTACAAGCCGGATCCCATCAGCAGCTGGGCTCAGACACCCAGACTACCCAGTAGGTCCCAATCTCCCCTGTTGCTTGCACCTGGACATTGGAGCCCTCAGGACCACAGCCCCACCCTGGTTGCTGGTACAGACCATTCATTGCACATGCAGGTACAGCCAGCCAGGATTCCCCTGTTCCTCAGGAGCCGACAGCCCTGCCCTTCATGCCCCTGTCTCATGCCCCTGGGCAGCAACACCCCTGTCCAAATGTGCTATGGTGTTGACTCATCTGGGTGGGTTTCATGCCTGGACATGGGCTGAGGTTCCTCTGGGCCAGCCCTTGGATGCAACTAAACAGAGTGTCACTTCTTCCAAGTCTTTACCTTGGGTCCTCACCTGCCTTTGTGCCCCTGTGCTCCTCTGGGCTGGTGCAAATGGGCCTTTGGTGTGCTGACGGCTCTTGGGATGGGCCTAGGGGCCTTCGGGGCAGTGTGTTATTGGGGCTCCCCCTCTTGCTGTTATCTATCTGTGCTCCTTTGTGGGCAGGAAGCAGACGTTACACCCACCATAAGTCTGCCATCTCAGCAAGCCACTGCAACCCAGTGCAGTGCACTATGCTAAACATGCAATTTTCAGACAGAGTATTTTGCCTGTGGCAGAGGGAGTAGAGTGCTTATTGATTGAATGCAACTGAGATAATTTGACACTTCTGCAGGTATCTTTGAACCTCCTGGAAAGCTCACAGCTTTTAGCTTTTCCACAGCTTCAGCCACCATCAAATCATGCCATTTGTCCCATATCACAGCTCTTTGCTAATGCTGTTTCTATAGTACTCAACAAAGAAAAAAATATTCTGAGATAGCTGAAAATTAATTGAAACATACAAAAAAACTGGGAGGAAAAGGGCTGATCATGAGAACCTCAGAACAGCCCCAATGGCTCAAACAGCAGATCTATGAAACTCTCCCTGCCTGTGGTCTTGCTGCAGGGAAAATGAAGACTTGACTTAGTTCACCTTTGTGAATGTCAACATTTTAAGCTAAGTGTATTCCTTTATGCAGAGCCACTTTGCAATGTTTGAGGTACCCTGCTAATTAAAAAAAAAAAAAAAAAAATCTCATGAATCCAGACATTTTATTTCAACTTTAAGAGAAGGCTGATCCTGTGCAAAGTTGCCATTTACACAACTGGCACATCGTATATGATTTTAATAACCTTATCCAGCCAGCTGTATGAAGAAAGATTAATTTCCTTTAAAAGATGAACAAATTCCTTTTTACTGTTATCAGATGGAAATGTCTCATCAGACACTTTCTTAGTTTCAGGCTTCATTTCCTCCCTTCTCCCTCCCACTTCATTATTTTAGCTTAACTGCTTCTGCAGTACAGGCAACAAGGGGCATCTCTGTTTTGCATGGTGAAGTATGATACACTGACCTGTAGAACTCAGAATTAACTACGAGCTTGCTTGTATATCCACACTGCTTGGATTTCAGCAAGAGCTTACCTGCAATAATGCTATGTCAGCTACATGTCTATCTACCTACACACACAGATAGATAAAGTCTTTAGAAAGGATCTAAATCAAGCAAACCTGCACTGCACAATGATATTTCTCTGTGAAGAGCCATCACCAGCCTCTGTTGCATCTCTTCTCCTTGCTCTTTGACTATATGGTATTAGAAGGAAATTTGGTTGGTATATAACTTGATGTAGACATGGGAATATACTTCAGAGGAATTTTGTATGATGTCACATCAATATATAAAAACAGTGGAAAAACATACACGGGGAAAAGTAGTGCTCCTGGTAGAATCTGCAACTCCCCTACCTTCCATCCACAAATCCTGCTCCTTTGAAAAATATTTTAACAGAGAAAGAAAACAAAAGGAAGATGCCAGTACTCAAATTTGTCAGCTAAGGCAGAATTTAGTCGAGGTCCCTAATAGAGATGGTGGGTCACTATTAGAGTTCTTCTTAAACTTCCTCACAAGAAGATCTGACTGTTACTGAACAAGAAGGTAGGAACACTAAGAAAAGCAACAAACACATCTATGCTAAACGCTGGCTGACTTAATTTGATTAAGGATTAGTTAGTGAATTAGCACTCTGGAGTGTTGGCAGTGACTAAAAGCAGCCAGGACAGAGCTAGATGTGGGGCAGTTGTGCTCTAGCAGCATTTTATTTGCAGAGAGTAGAAACATTAATGCACTGGTCAGTGGTCCGAATGGAGTATGAATGGGAACAGGGCTTGGGGTGGCAGAGGAAGTGCTGCATGAATGGCTTGTATTCATGGTGCAAAGGCTAGCAGGTCATTGGTCTTCCAGCACAAATCTACATGCAGGATCTTACCCAGATTGAGAGGGAAATAACAGCGACTACACCAGGTAGGACAGTATGGGGAGACTGATCAGTGTCAGCTCTAGGGCATGTTAAAACCCAGCACAGTGTGGCCAGCCTAGGAAGAAACTCTAAGGCATGGTGAAGGCTTGGTTGCCCACATTCTTTGTCTTCCATGTCACCAGAGTTAATGCTGGACATCACCTCCACAGCAGCATCTTGGCTGAAAGCTGAACATGCCAGCTGGACACACACAGCTTTAGGGCATCTATAAGAACTCTAACCAGACACATAAAATCTGAACCTTTGGTTGGGAGTTTTCTTGCTACATTGTATGTCTCAAAATGGCAATTAATGTTACTCTGGAAGCCGTGATGTACTACTGATGAGTGTTGTGAGACACTGCGTGGTTTCTGTGACAGTCTTCATGTGATCTGCATGGACCAATGGTGGAAGGTCTTGTTTTGATGTGCATTAAAGACTTTTGAACAATATATCATAGTACTCTTTATACATACTGAAAATCTACAGTTGAGGTTTTGGTACTGCTGTTTCCTGAGACAATGGTTCTGGCAAAATACTGATGATACTGATGGTCATCCTATAATAAATCTTACTGATGAATGAGTAAATTAAGATAAACAACAATGATCTGGATGGGGGATTGAGTGCACCCTCAGTCAGTTTGCAGATGACACCAAAATAGGTGGGAGTGTTGATCTGCTTGAGGGTAGGAAGGCTCTACAAAGGACAGGCTGGATCCATGTGCTTGGCCCAACTGCATGAGGTTTAACAAGGCTCAATGCCAGGTCCTCCACTTGTGTCACAACAGCCCTGTGTGATACTAGGAGCTTGGGGAGGAGTGGATGGAAAGCTGCCTGGCAGAAAGGGACCTGGCTGGGGGTGTTGGATGACAGCTGGCTGAATGTGAGCCAGTACTGTGACCAGGTGGCCAAGAAGGCAAACAGCATCCTGGCTTGTACAAGGAATTGTGTGTCCAGCAGGACTAGGGAAGTGATTACCTCCCTGTACTAAGCTCTGGTGATGCCACACCTTAAATACTGTTCAGTTGGGCTTCTCAGTACAATGGGCAAGTATCAAGAAGCAAGTGACTCTTCCCATAAAGAAATGCTTGGCAATCATTTTACAGGAAAGGTTGGATGCTCAGGGCTAATCACTTAACTGACAACCATCCTTCAGTCTCTGAAGATATCACAATTTTCACTGGACCACAGAGACATGCCACCTTAATCACCTTAATTTTATGAAGTGATTGGTATTACCTGCTGCTTTTTTTTTTTTTTCTTTTTTTTTCATTCTCACTGCTGGAGACCACCAGGTTGGACAGAAGTGAGTTTTGGAGCTCTATTGTCCTTCAGTCTAAATTCTCCCTACACATTCAGTTTGGCAATCTGATTACAAAACTGTCTGTGCTGAACTGCATGTTTTGCAGGGATTGGCCTGTTAGTCTCTCCTTTCCTCTTACAGTACCCCCCAATGAGATTATGACTGTGATAAACATCCTGCTGCTGAGTGCTCAGATGGTGACTCCAAGACAGTTGTCACCTTGGCATGACATCCCTTCTGTCCCTTTCTGTTGCCCACCCTGAGGTCAGCTCTCAAAACCGGCAGACCATGAAGAATTTACCGTTGACATATGTTTGTGAGTCAAGTGCTCTGCTGATCCACCACAAAGTGTATGCTGAATTTCCATCTGTCACATCCCAGCAGTTGGGCAAACTAGAGAGTTTCAGATCTGTCTGCCCAGTCCCAGCAGGTGGGTACACATACAGTTAACCTTTTCTACCTGCCCCAGGGGCCAGGTTAACCCTCTCTTAGCTAGTCTCTTTTAACAACCACACCGGAGATTAGCTCCTGTAATCCTCTGCTTGGTACTCAGGAGTAACAACAATCACCTACGAGGTCCAAGCAAAGCACAACTTTACTTAACAGCCAGCAGGATTCTAAAGCTTGCAAACAAAGCTACACCACACTGTCTATTCAGAGGCAACAATTAGTACAGCTTAGCAAGAGTGGAAACACTGTTACTATTATGTGCTGGAGAATAAGGTTAGAAGTTGAGAGAGAGAGATTGACGAAGAGAGAAAAAGAGAGAAAATAAGAAGATATCACCACCCAGGGATCCAGAGGAGATCATCATAAAGTTGTAGTCCTTGGATGGCAGGTGCATGCCAGATGTCCTGAATCTGCATCTTTTATGCTCCCTGGCCCCACCCTTCTGGGGAGGCCTAGCATATTTTGTTTAGACTCAGTGTTGAGTTGTAGAGTGTTCTGGAAATGAGTTGGTGGGGAATGGGGGTCCCAAGTGGTCATCTGACCCCGCCCCTCAACTGGGCTGATGGAGGTCATCAACCCCATCCAGTGGCCTCACACGGGACTTCAGCAAGAAAGTGTTCTGCCTCCACAGGGCCCTGCTGGGCTATCCCTGTTCCTTACTAGGAAAGGACAGTATCCTGTTAATCAGGGTGGCTACCCTTGCCAGCACAGTGTCCAGATGGTTTATTGGATGAGGACCCCACCTAAACATAATACCCAGTTTGTCAGTAGCATGGAGATCAAGACTCTGCAGGTCCTTGCAGCCTTTGGAGAATGGAGGCCCTAGTCCAATGCCTTGCAGACTCTTTCAGGATCAAGCCCATTGTGAGGTAAGTACCAGTCCACAAAACATTACCCTGCCTCTGCAGGTTCTGTTATCTCTCAAGACAGATTGATTGAGGCAAACCACTCATTCCCATCCCCGTGAAATGGTATTTGGAGCAGTATACCACCTCACCTAGGAAATCAGTGCACAGCCAGGGCAGGCCAACACAGCTTTTGTTCAGTACTGTTCTCATCAAGGCTTTAAAAAAAAAAACTTCAGTAAAATATTTATTGATGCATTCCAATCTCCAGACCCCCAACTAAAACCAAAACACAATCTAAGACATATGGCTGCAATGTGCAAGGCAGAAGTAAGCGGCACATTGCACAGCACTGATCCGAGGCAAAAGCACAATTAAGTCTCAGGAGGCCTAACATTCATTGTGAAACAGTCTTCACAGTGCAGTGAATGCTGAGTATGTCCCCAAGAAATATCAAATGGATATAGAGGAAGTGTTTTAAGTGGGCTGCAACAAGGCGCAGCAAAGTTGCCTTCATCCAGAGCTGCACCCTTCCAGCCAGGTGGAGCATCAGGAGGTACCACTCTGATAAGCAGTACCTTCCCCTGCCTCCCAGGATTTCCTTCAGCCTCTGTCAACAGTCAGCACTTGCTCTTTCTTCTCTTTCTCTGCCTGGATTTTGGACTCTTTACTAATGTTGGAACTGCCTGAATAAATGCATATTTCATTACTCACCTGGCCTTAGCAGGTCTCACTCATCAGCATCCTCATCTTACCACACATCACCTTGAATACTGCTAGTAGGGAACCTGACCCCTGGCTTACAGCTTCACGTCATCTCTCTGGCATGCAGTGAAATACAGCAATGTGGTTGCAATCCCTGTCAGCAAACAGCCAGCTCTCCAGAAGAAACCATTTAAAGGTATTCAGCGAAGAACTGGAGAGCAACTGACTAAAAAAAAAAGTCAAGCTTCACTGTCTTTCAAAACGGGAAAAGGCCAGGATTGGTGTCCCAAACTCATGGGTTTACTATTTTATTTGGTGTCCATGGCAATGGCTGTTAGATACTTTCTTTTCCCAGAGAAGACCAGATGCTCCAAAACTCAGCCACCTCAGGATATTTCTCAGCATCTGGAAAATGTAGGGCTTTAAAAAAGGAAGAGAAGTGTTTGGTGAGATAGTGGAAATGTTCACAAAAGGGCAGAGAGTTTCTACAGGGGATGAAGTTTCTGGGAAAAAGAAGGGCAGAGAAACTGAAGAGGGGGTAAAGTAATTGATGCCAGACAGGGTGTCAAAACGGGCCAAAGAGGTGGCAGGAAAAGGGAAGATGATGACAGAGCGGAGCCAGGCCACCTACAAGCCACCTACACAGAGGGACAGAGTGGGGCAAAGGTGCTGCTGTATGTTTGCTAGGCTGAGGCCATGTGGGCTTCTCTTAAATACAAGCTCCAGCAGTTACTTTAAATAGGTCTGCCTACTGTAATAAGGGTAAGAACAAAGGTGAAGTTTTAATTCCATTGACAATCACCCCACGGTTGCAATATCTGACATTTAAAGTAGCTCTCTTATGGACCGATCCAATCGCCCATGAGAAATGGCAAAATAAGCAAAATGATGTCTGGGTCTCTCACCATAATCTCCTTTTTCCTAGGTGTTTGATCATCCTCCCAGATCTTTCTTAAACTCTTCCAGTTTTTGGACAGCTTTTCTGAACAGTGAGTTATTTTAATAACGACATACTGGTGCCAAGTGGAGATATTATGTCACCTCTCTACTCCTACTCAGTATTTCCATGTGCATGTGCTTTGCAAAGACTGCATTAGTCTTTTCAGCATCAACAGCACACCATGAGTTCATGCTCAGCTGATTATGAATTCGTCTCTTCCAAGTCCTTGTGAGTCACTGACTGGCGAGATAAAATCTTCTGTCCAGTTTGGTTTCCAATTTATGGTCTGTATAATAACCACAATGCTAAAGAAATGCTTGGTGATGAGATTGAACACCAAATTGTGTGAAGAGGAGATGTAATGAAATCTCCTTTCCTGAACCTTTCCCCAGTGATGTTCTGGTGTCTGGGGGAGAGTAAACACAGAGCCTTCCCATCGTGGAGCGATTGACACAGTCACTCTTCCCTACACAGTTGAGCATTTTAAGAAAGAAGGTTGGGATAATGTGGTGAGGACTCTGTCTCTCTGTCAAGCCTAAAGTAAGGCAAAAGTTTTAGAAATAAGTGGAGAAAGGGAAAAGGGAAGGCAGACACACAGTGCAGCCATGAAAGCCCTTCTTCTTCCTAGCGGGCAAGGGTAAGTATTAGAGATGTTTTTGTGCTAAAAGAATAAAAAAAGATCTTGGCCACAGTTGCTTCTCACTGGCTTTGTGGTGGAACTTACTAGGTGAAATGGTGTCCTGGGCCATGAGCAGAGTGGAGAGGAGGCAGCAGGGTGGGCAGGGCAGGGCTGGTAAGGGCTTTGGGACCCCTTTGGAGTACAATAGGGCAGGCGTGGGTATACCTGAAAGGGCAGCAAAGAAATGGGGACACTGGCTGGGGCTGCCCTGTTTCCTAACCATCCTGGTAAAAGTGCAATGAAATGCTGCCCTGTATTGCTGGAACACAAGTGGACTTCTGCTATTCTGATGGCAGTGCTGTAGGGGTCGCATACAGCACCCTGCACTGGGGTGTCCCTTCTTCTGAGTCCTTAATTTGGGTTCCCAGCCGCCAATGTCCTCCTGTGCTCCTCTAGGCTTGAGGAAATGTGCCTTTGATAGCCTGATGGCTCCCAGGATGGGCCTGGGAGCTGCAGAGGCAGGGTATTATTTGGATTCACCCTCCTGCTACTGTGTCTCTGTGCTCCTTCGTGGGTGTGCAGATGAGCTTTTAGTCCATTACTGAACACCCAGGGCTTGCTGCACCTCTGCAGTCTGCCCTCGGCTCTGCCTCCTTCTCCCCACAGCCTCAGCAGTGATGTGATGCATAAGATGCTGCACAGTGCTCTGAGCCCTTCTCATACCTCAGTGTAACCCAGGCAGCCCCCAGCTCTCAGAAGAGCATGACTCAACCATCCATGTGTACACTCTCCCACCCTTGCTACCTCTTTTAACTTTCCTCCCTCTCCCTGGACAGAAGCACCTTCTCTTTTCTAACAGCATCCTGACACTGCATGTTCACTGCTGCTCAGAGAGGTCTCATCACCAGTGACCTACTGCTCAACATCTTAGTTGGCAACATGGGCAGTGGGACCAAGTGCACCCCCAGAAAATTCACAGATAACACCAGGCTGTGTGGTGAGGTCAACATGCTGGAGGGAAGGAATGCCATCCAGGGGGACCTGGACAGGCTTGGATTGTGGGCCCATGCCAATCTCATGAAGTTCAATAAAGCCAAGTGTAAGGTGCTGCACATGGTTTGGCACAATCCCAAGCACAACTACAGGCTCGGCAGAGAATGGGTTGGGAGCACCCCTGAGAAGAAAGATGTAGGAGTGTACGTTGAAGAGAAACTCAACATGAGCCAGCAATGTGTGCTTGCAACCCAAAAGGCCAAACATCAAAAGGCTGCATCAAAAGGAATGTGGCCAGCAGGTCAAGGGAGGTTATTCTGCCCCTCTGCTCTGGTGAGACCCCACCTAGAGTATTGTGTCCAGCTCTGGGGCCTCAAACATAACTAGGACATTGAACTGTTGTATCAGATCCAAAGCAGGGCAATGAAGATGGTCAGAGGGCTGGACACCTCCCCAGGATTGCAATATCTGACATTTAAAGAAGTTCTTTTATGGACTAATCCGATCGCCCACAAGAAAAAAAGAAATAGCAAAACAAAAAAACCTCTAATGTCTGGGTCTCTCACCATAATCTATTTTTTCCCAGGTGTTTGATCATCCTCACAGATCTTTCCTGAACCCTTCCAGTTTTTTGACAGCTTTTTTGACACCACCCCTGAGTACAGGCTGAGACTTGGGCTTGTTCAGCCTGGAGAAAAAAAAAAAGCTCTGGGGATACCTTATAGCAGCCTTCCAGTACCTGAATGGGCTACAGAAGAACTGGGGAGGGACTTTTTATAAATGCATGTAGTGGTGAGATGAGAGGTGATGGCTATGAACTGGAAGAGGGTAGATTTAGGCTAGATATAAGGAAGAATTTTTTTCACTGTGAGGGAGGTGAGGCCCTGGCACAGGCTGCCCAGAGAAGCTGTGGCTGCCCCTTCCCTGGCAGTGTTCAGGGCCAGGCTGGATGGGGCTTTGAGCAGTCTGGTCTAGTGGAGGGTGTCCCTGTCCATGGCAGGGGGCTGGAACTAGATGATCTCTGAGGTCCCTTCCAACCCAAATCTGTGATTCTATGAACCCTGTAACAAACCCTCTAATCAAAAGCCTGTATCAGAGCTACGCTCAAGGTAGTGAGAGCTGGAGAATTCAAATGAATGCAATGGCAACTTTTTTACTAGGCAGAGAAGAAAAGAGTTCTTTTTTTCCTTTTTTTTTTTTTTTCTTCTTTTTTTTTTCTTTTTCAGTCTCTCCTGCCTGCCACCACCACCCAGAATATGGGAACAAGGAAAAATCAAAAGAGGAATAAAAAAAAACTCCCTGGCAAATAAATACTCTTAAAATATGCCATCACACAGTCTCCCTATAAAAACTCTCCAAGTGGGAGGCAGCCTGGCAGGGACTAACCAAAGTGGTTGGGTTGACCTTGGGCAGCAGCCAAATGGCCACACAGCCACTCGCTCGCTCCCCCTGCAGTAGGGTGGGGAGAGAATAGGAAGAACAGAAGTAAGAATGTTTGTACATCCAGATAAAGAGTTTAATAAGTGAAAGAAATTTTAAAAAAACCCCAAACAACCACCTAACAAAAAAACGCAAAGCCAAAAACCAAACCCTAAACCAAACAGCCCAACCCAAAAAAGCCCAAGGAATGCAAAGGCAATCACTCACCACCTCCCACCAGCAGACCCATGCCCAGGCAGTCTCCCAGCAACGGCCACCTCAGAATACAAAAGCTGCACCATTCTTCGTCCTCTGCCCCAGATTTTATTGTTGATGTAATATGGTATAGGATATTCTTTTGGCCAATTCAGGTCAACTGTCCCGGCTGCGTCCCCTCCCAGCTGGGGAGGCAGAGTGTAAACATAAAAGCAAGTCTTGGTGCTGTGCAAGTGCTGTTCAGCAGCAGCCAACACACAGGTCTATTATCAACCCTGGCTTAGCCACAAATCCAGAACATAGCACCACACACACAGCAATGAGGAAGGTTAACTCCATCCCAGCCAGACCCAGCACAATCTCCACCCGTTGTTCCATACCAATAGCACCAAACTGAGGTCCTACACTATCCAACACAACCCCCCATCAACCATCACCTCCCTCCTCGAGCTTTGACCAACATAGACATCTTTCCCTTTGTGGGACATCCCTCAAACGTCCACAGAAGTCTAATCAATTAGTATAGTTCATGACGCATGCTCCACACAGCAGCTTTCCACACCCAGTGGTTTTGACCAGTATAACAGGATCCACTGGTAAGCAGAGCACATTGCCTTTTATTTTCTGCTTGTTTATTATACTCTTGCGCCTGAGCCACGTCCATGGGCGATGCTCTGAAATCCCTGCCTCCTGGCCAAACTCTAGTCTCTTCCAGGACACATGGGCAGTTGGGTTCCCCATTGGAGCCTGTTGTGTGATCAGTGCTAGCCACTTACTCCACCCAGCGTTGGTTGCAGCATCAGTCCCCAGGTACGGTGCTGAGCATGTTTCTCACAGCTGGTCCTGTCTAGACAGGCCTAAAGGCCACCACACAAAATATCTCCTGTGCCTTGCTGCTGTTTAGGGCCTCACTTCAGAAAGTTCTTCTTTTGGGACACACCAGAGAGAGGACTCATGAGCTGTAGCCCAGAACGTGCAGTCTCCCAAAACCCACTATGCCTAGGGCAGCTTGTGTTTCTCTCGTTAACCAAAGGACATTTGACTGTAACTGAACACACCCATGGGGATGTGGCAATGCTGATGGAGCCATTACAAGAAGGCTGGAAACATCTATCCCAGAGGAGAAGAGAAGGAAGGTCTCCACGGAGGAAGGTCTCCACACCATGGTTCCTGGAGCCATGCAGGGGCTGAATGTCAGACTTGGCTCCAGGCCGGCGCTTTTATCATAGGTCTCCCAGGCAAAGCAAAACACAGTGATAAGCAGCGCAGCCATCAGCCAGAGCTGACAGCTGCCCTTTAGAAGCCCCGGAGTTTAATGTGCCCCAAGAAGGGAGCGAGGCCAACGGCACCGGGGCCGGCAAGAGGCCGCTGAACAGCACTAAGAGCTGCGAACCCAGTCGAGCACAGACCGACCCGGCCCCCCGCTGCCCCCAGCCCCATGCCGGGTGCCGCAGGGGGAGGAGTCTGCGGGTTGGTCCCACCAGCAGCCGAGCGCCCACCCAGCCTCTGGCTCAGCACCGCTCCCGGTGCGACGGGGGAGGCTCGGGATGAGCGAGCCGAAGAAGCCCTCAGGCTCAGGGGAACAGGCGGGAGGCGGCCGCCTCCGCCCCCTTCTCCGTCTCCCCTATTGTATAAACAGGCTGGGGCTGAGGCGGCGTGACGGCAGCAGGGAAAGCCGTGACGCTAGACTAGCGTCACTCATCAACAGCATCACCCTCTCAGACCCGTCGCTGTCAGTCACCGCGCGCCAACGCGCATGCGCGCCACCGCCTCTCTTTGTCTCCCTCGCTTCGCGTCGTTCTCCCCCCCTTACTTCCCACCCATATCACGCGGCGGCGGCTCCGCAGTCACGTGTCGGGGGCGGTGGCATGGCGGCGCCGAGCTGCGCCTCGCGGGCTCGTCGCGGGGTGGTGACGCGGCGACGGGACGCGGGGAGGATGGGGCTGTGAGGGCGGCCGCCGCGCCGGACACCCCGCGCCGCGCCGAGCGGGAGAAGCGGGCGCCGCGCCGGGGCTGCGGGCCGACACAGGCCCCGCCGCTGCCTTGCGAGTCGGAGGAGGCGGTAAGGAGCGCGGCGGGGGCGCGGGCGGCGGGGCGGGCGGCTCCGGGAGATGGCCCCCTCCGGGTGGGCCCGGCGCGGGGCTTCGGCGCCCCCTTCACGGCGCACGGGCCTGGCGGGGCGGCGCCCGCAGCTTTCCCCGCGTCGGTCACCGACCGCGGCCGGGGGTCCGGCGGGCCGCGGACGCTCGCGTCCTTCCCTGGGCCTGCGGGAGCGCTTAGCCTTCGCCGGCCGGGGGCCCTCCCGCTCTCCGAGCCTGGCTGCGGAGGACCCCTTTGTGTCTTCCGTGCTCGGGGACCGGCGTGGGCTTCCTCAGGTCGGCCTTCGCCTCCGCGGCAGCTGTCCCGGATCGCGACCCCAGCGTTGACGGGGGAGCCCCGTAAAACCTGGGGTTGGGATACCGCTCCTCTCGCGGTCCGGACCGAGGAGCTCTGGCCCCGCAGCCTGGCAGCCTTGTTCCTTAGTGGGTATGCAGCGGGAGCCGCGGCCCTGCCGCGGGTCGACGAAGGTAGTAAGTGCATCAGCATGTCGCTGTAGGACCTGGACACAGAAGAGAGTGTTTTGATGGTGACTGAATTATGAAAACTGAACAGCAAAAGGCCCTTGTGAATGAAGCTTCCTTGGTGCAGTGAGTGAGAGTCGAGGGTGCACGGAAAGGCTGAAGGTGGCCTTTTTGTGTGTTTACTTTTGGTCTTCTTAATTTCACCTTAGCTGTTCTTTGGGCTATCTTTATCTTTACATTTCTGTTCCTGATAAGGTATGTTTTTCTTGGCTTTGACCTTTCCCATGCCAGAGAAGAGAAACACGTTGACTCTTGTTAATTCTTAAAATTATGCTACAAAAGGATGTCAGGGAATCACAGTGCCACACAGTTTGAGATGAGCATCTGGGATTTTGTTTGTGGGGTTTGTATGGTTTCTTTTTAGCTTCAAGTAGATGACTTTTTGGGGCAGGGAATGAAATCTGAATGAGAACACATTCATTGTATTTACTGTGTTCCTTGGGCCTTGGGTATGCTTCTAAAAAACCAAGCAGTTAAGGGAAAGTCAGAACAGAAATTTCACATCTTTTTCCATCCTCTGGATTATGTTGCTGACTGTGACATGCTTTATACAGCATCATGTGTTTTTAATGTTGCTTTTTTTTTTTTCTTTTTCCTCCCAAAGGTAGTGAAAAAGAAAACCAAGATGAGTAAAAAGCCTCCAAATCGGCCTGGAATCACGTTTGAGATTGGTGCTCGTTTGGAGGCACTGGACTATTTACAGAAATGGTATGGAAGATACTGTGCAGTGTTTGCTAAGAAGAAAATTACTTTGTGGGTTTTGTATGTTTTGGCACCTGATTATGAAACTTAGTGTGTCTATTAATTGTCCCAAATGTGAACTTTATGAATTTCCACATAAGTTTGTTTAAATCTTTTTAAGAAAACTTGTTAGCTTTCAGAAAAATATTCTCTCTTCAGAAAACAAACAAAGGTTTTCTGTGGGTTTTTGTTTGTTTTTAGCTGTTTGTCCAGCCACAGTAAGCAAAGAGTGTTTCCAAGAGTAGTGTGCAGTGTCATGTGTGAGAGGATCCGTGTGTTAATGTGGCAAACCTCTGTGATGAAAAACTACTTTCATTTTCGTTTGAAGGCTTGCAAGTGAATTTGCTTTGTATTCAGTTATCACACTTCATGCTTTCACAAAACTGACTTAAAAAAACCCCAAACCCATCCTTAATTGGAGTACATGAAATAGGTAAGTACAACTGTATCAAACAGGTGGAGAAGCAAAGCACTTAAAACTGCAACTCTGCACCATCCAGTTGGTTCTTGAGTAAAAGTCAAGGCTGTAAAAGGGAAGGTTGTGGGCACAAGGACTGCTCCACACAGCGTGTGTGCTGTGAAAGGAGGGATTCTTTAGAAATACATTGTTAGTCAAAGTTGAATTAATGCAGGTGGGCTAATTTCATGCTGTATGCTGGCCATGCTATTTCAGTTGGAAGAACCCCTGGCTTTGGTAGAGCAGATCACACAAGAAGCTGATGCTTCTATCCAGAAGCTTATTGTTAGCTGCTTTCTGATTAACTAGGGGTAGGAAATGCTTTTCTGCTGCATTCCTGGAGTACCAGGCATGTTTGTGTAAATACCTGATCCTCCTAAGACCAAATTACGTGATGGAGAAGTCTGTCTGTTATTTATGTGTTTACTCCAGTAGTTATACGCAATATAGAAAGTTGGGTTAAACTTTGTTAGCTGCAGAGCTTTGGCTTTAATAATAGAAAAAAGTGTCCTTAAGAGACCTTTTATTGAAACAATATGGTTTACAAAACAGTCCTTGTTCTTATCTGTTGTTGTAGAATAGGTTTTCAACATACTAATTCTATAACTAAATGCCAAGATCATGAAACTGAATAGTGCAATAAAAATAAAATTATTATAACTTCTGACAGCATCTCCTGTGACTAGAGATAATTGGTTAATGTAACTAGATAACAAAAGTTGATATTTAAAAATAGCTTCATCTTAATTGTATCAAAAAAGCCGGACCGAATATCCGGTGCGTAGTTTGTATTGGATCTGCCCAGCTGTGTCATGGGCAAGGGCTGCAGGACTGTTCTGGAGGACTTGTCTAGGTTTGGCCTTGTCAGATGTGTGCCCTGTCTCAAGCTCTGCAACTGAGTTGCTTGGTATTTTCAGACAAAATAGAATTTATTCTGAACTTTCTAGGAATTAATTTGTCATCTGGACCACCAGGTAGAACAGTTCAAGCTTGTGGGTATGTAAACTGCTGGGGTGCCTTGTACATAGTGTTAACATTTTTCAGTTACAGCAATACTGAAAACAGGACTCGTTCTGAAATGAAGTAATATTCGTGCATGTAACCAAAGAGCTTATTAGAGAAAGCCTACTGTCATGTTATTATTAGGGTGACATGGGCTGGAATAATAGTCCATGTGACTTTTTTTTCTTAGCTTTGTGTTGCATAAGGGGGTGGTGGACGTTTTAAAATTCTTTCTATATATAAGCTGTATGCATTCCCCTCATCTGTGTGCAGAAATAGAACATACTTCAAAGAAGATAAAGTTGCTGAACTTACATGAAATCTCTTTATATTTTTTAACAAAATCAAAATTGAAGAGCAGTAGTATTGCTTAGCTCAGTCTTTCCACAAGCAATAAATTTGGAACACTTGCTGAAAAATAGCTTTGGAAGGGTTTTTAAGTTTTTTCCCCTCTATTTTTCTGAAAGGCTGCTGTCATTTAAAGACCCAGTGCTCATGACCAGTTAAAAACTTAAATCAAGAAAGGCTTCTAGAGGATAGGAAAAATGCAGTAGAACTCTGCTTTGTTTTTTTGCTTTCTGAGGTATTTCTGCAGGTCTTGAGTTTTTACCTATGTAGTAGTAGTTGCTGAAATTAATCTCATGGAATCTGGTGTTTTGTTTGAATTCTGTAAACTTTAGAGAGGGTCTTGTGTACTTTGACTATTTATTGCTTAAAAGCCCCCACAGTTTTAAATGAGGAAGTTTTTTGCAGGCAGTGTTTGAGTCACTAGTGTCATTTGGCTTGTGTGATTGCCGAGTAGGAGAAAGTCTGGTCAAACTGATCAGCAGAGACAGGCTGTCAATGAGTATGCTATTTTTGCACAATATCTTTTTTTTACTCATGATAAAGTGGAGGTAACTACAACTGCTTCTTTATCAAGTGAGAAACAGTATACTGCTTCAGGAGAGGTCATCTCCCATAAGTTATTCTAAAAAATGTTAAATTTAAATTCACTAAAGCAAGCTGTGAAACACATCTCTAGTCAAAATCAGCTTGATGATCCATTGGCAGATAGTAAATGAGGTGGAACTGACTGCTAACATAAAATTATTAAATATATGTGAGATGATCAGGACTTGGAGTGCACTTCACCTGAAGAAAGGGTGAGGAAACTGGGTGTGTTTAGCTTGGAGAAGGCTTCAGGAGACCCACTAGCAGCCTTCTGGTACTATGGGGATGACATCAAGAAGACTTAGCGAAGCTTTCCACAGTAGTGGAAGACGAGGCAACAGGCACAAGTTGAAACAAGAGAGACTCAGGTTAGATACAGAGAGACTCTTTCTTTGTGGGATGGTGAAGTAGTGGGTCAGGTTGTCCAAAGAGTTTGTGGTGTCTCCAACACTGGAGGTTTTCAAGACTGGGCTGTATAAAACTGGGCCAGACTAGAGGCTTTCTGAGGTCCCTTCTAACTCCCAATTATCCAGTATTCTCATGTAAGAAGTGATATATCTGCACACCCTCCCCGTGCATCTCACTGTCAAAACAAACACAACAGCAGGAAAACTGCATGTATCTGCAAGTGCATGGCCCTGTGTAAGACCATCTCTGAAGCTGTTAGCTCCTACAACAGTCTCTGCCAAGCTGATGTATTTAAGATGCGTTCCCCACCCCCCCACACCTCCTCCCCACTGTGTTCTTGTGACTTTTCTTGCTCTAGCTCTTGGCTGCTTGTCCCATAAGTGCCAGGCACTTCTTTGAAAAAAAACTCCACCTTGTTGTTTTCCTGTAGTTGTTAGTGATGTTTCCTCCGGAGTCATTAATCTGCTTGATCGAAACTAACAGTTGGGTAGCAAAGGGAGTACAGGTGCACAACCCTTCTTACAGCTCTGGAATGGAAGTGACTCAGTAAAATAGGTTAGTTACCAGAACAGCAGCACTTTGACTTGGTATGTGGAGAAGTCAGAATGGGGAGGGTGTTTGGTTTGATATCCACTGTGAGACGGAAGACTTTGTATACCATTATTGTGAAGGCAGAAGCATATGCCTGTTTCTAGATCCTGTAGGTTCAAACCTGGGCAGATTTACTCCTGTTTTTACATCCCTTTTTACAGTTTGAGATAAGTCTCTGAGGGCAGTTCCCCACTTGTTGGGGACTTTTGAGAGGCAGTTGATGTAAACATGAAAAAATACTATCCCTGTGACCAGTGTTCAGTGCACTGGAGAAAATGAGTTGGGTTTTCTTTTTTTACACTGCCAATAAATTGAAATTGGAAGTTTCCCATTACTTCTTCCTACATGAGCATTATTGCTGCCTGACCAGTGCTTCATTGTGTGAAGTTTGTAAGCCATATTAAGTTTTGCAGCTTTACAAAGATGTTGTGTAATTCCTATGGGCTAGAATCACTGGAACCTGAGAATGGAGAGCACGCAATACATAAACTGTGCTGATACCAGCTCCTAACAATAGTTTTCCTGTTCTGTCCTTAAAAAACAAGAACAAAACCCCTTGAAATGTGGATGTGACTTTATTAGGGATTATGAAATACAATTTCCAGCATGTGGCTAAAAAAATATACCCCAAACTTTCAGGTAACTGTTTCTTCTTCCCATAGAGCAACTGCTTTCATTATTGACCTACAGTATGGTGGTCTCTTCCTCCCCCCACCATGAAAAGTAAAGACTTTAGAGTGTATTCTTCTGGTTTGTTGGCAAATGTTTTTGTATGCCAAACACATCCCTTAGTGCAGAGGTATTGGCTGAGGGTGAACAGGGAGGATTAACCTGACTGCAATAGATGTCATTACACTTGGGTGCTATAGTGATGTTTATATTCCCCTCTATAATAATGCCTGCTTGTAACCTTGCGATGGAAGGAGCTCCTATGTAGAATTTCTCATGTGTATGAGATGAAACCATCTTCATATTAATCTAATTCTTTTTTTCTACAGAATAGATACAAACATTACTTTTAGGTATAGGAAAAGCTTTTCTGTATATGTTGTTATAAGAACCCTTTAAAAAGGGGATTAAAAAATTTATGTTGCCATTTTACCTTTTTATTAGCAGAAAATGCATAGTTGCCTTTGAAATATTTGTATAATTTTGCCATTTATGAAATTTATTATTTTTAGTAAAAGTACAGGAACTATAACACCAGGAAAATGTTTCTCTGTGGTGTGAAATTTGCAACAGTAAATCCTGCAATACATGTGTTCTGCTTTTTTCCACTGTGGGATCAGTATTGTGAAATACTGCAGTTTATACATATTTGTGGCACATTGTGTGGCTAAATTTAGTGGATATTGAGGGTAATAGCTTGTTGCTAAACCCATACAAAGTTATTCTGGGGTTGCCTAATAACCACTCTTATATGGCTCAGGAGGTTCAGAGATTTGCTAAATCTTCTGTGTTTGAGGATTGGAGTTGAATGCGGGTTTTGGCTCTGTTCATCTTGCAACCACATTGAAGAAACATAGGTTATCACAGTAAAGCCTTTATGTGTTGTTATGGTTATTACAAGATTTAACTGAGCACAAGGAGTATCACATACTTGGATTCTGAGCTGATAATTAGTAAAAATACTTTGACAGTTGAAATTGTATTTATCAAAGAGAAATTAACCAATAAATACCTGGTTGTGCTTTCCCTCTGGGATGATGCCTAATGAGACTTAATATTTTGCATATCTTTTATTAGCTGATGCTAGCTTTGCCCTTTAGTGGTATTGGGTTTTTTCCCCCCATATATATTAATATATTATATATTAATATAATTATTAATATATATTAATGTATCACTGAATTTCCCTTAAAACTGTCTTACTTTTTATATATTTGTCTCTAAAGTACACTCTGCATTTTACTTCCCCCTCTTACCCAGTTCTCCCTTTCCAGGACAGTGTACTCTATTTTGCCAGTTTATCCCTTCTGTTGTCTTTTACAAACAGTGCTTGGAATGGTGACTTTGCTGCTGCTGACCCATCAAGGCTACCAGCTATAACAACAATAGAAACCTAGTAAGGGAACCGCTATAGCATAGTGCCATAATGGGAACGTGGTCTTTGCGTTGTAGACATGTAGGAAAGAGAATGCTGTGGTTTTGCTGATGGTCCCTAATTCTGTGAAGTAAGTAGTTCTGCATCACAACCTGGCTGGCATGTGAAAAACCTGAAGTTTCCAACTGTGGTGAGACAGAGCACCATCCTTCTTGTCTTTGATTTCACTAATGCAACTTCAGGTTGGCACAAGCTCTGATTTTTGGTTGCTACACAGTGCCCTTTCTCCCCTCTTGTTTTTCTGGAGTTTTTCCTTCCTTGCCTCTGTTTAACACTTTTTGGGCCATCTTTTTGTTTCTGTTGGGAACCACTTCTGGTGACATCGTTACTCATGCATTTTCTGTAGTAACAGTAAGCTTATTTTTTCCTCTCTTACTCTTTCTGCTGCTCTGACACTTGATGTCTAGTTACAAGAAGACTGGAATGTGGGGGAAGATGAAAAAGCTAGTAAGAGTTTTTATAAAATTCCTAAATGTAGCAGCAGATACACCTCAGAAGAAAGCATCATCAGAGGTAGGGCGTAGGTAAACCAGCTCGTGGCTGACTGACTTTCTTGATGCCTTGTTCAAAGTAAACCAGAATGCTGATAATAGGGTTCAGGTTTTGACCCAGGAGTTTTACTTTCTGTTTTGATACACTATATCCTTATTTCACTGTTCTTGTTAAATTGTTGTCAGTGTACTTGAGAGGGGAAAGGAGATTGAGCTTTTTGTTCCTCTGTTGGAAGTCCCATGGAGTTCTTGTAGGGTGGCAGATGAGAATTGGCAGTTTGACACTAAGACATGTTTTTTTGGGAGGTTTTGTTGTTCATTTTTTTAAAGTTTGGCAATAAGAAGTTTGGAGCTTTGTGACTATGAAAATACTTTTGTGTTTTTGAAATGTAAGTGCAACAAGAGGATGGACTTTGTGCTCTGATGCAAGGACAAAACCAGGGCTTAAGTAGTTTTGTTAATAACCTAGAAAACCAGAGAGTGTTTTTCTTATTCAGGAGCTCCTGAGATATGTAGATGTTGAAAAGCTGTATGCATCACTGCAGCTGAAGAAGTAGGACTGGAGAAATGGAGCAAATTGAGTTTGACACCTTTTGTTTTCAGGCCCTGTTCTAGCCACCAGGAAATAAGAGCCTGTACTTTCTGAAAACTTACGTATTTTATTCAGAATATAGTGTTAAACACTCCTTTATCAGCACTATTTTGGAAAATGTTGACAGGGTTCCTGTATATGTCACTTGTGTTTCTAGCTGATGGAATTTGCAGTAGGACTGGGAAGGGATTGCTTGAGCTCTGCTGTCTTATTATTGCTCCACAGTAGTAGCACTTTGTTAGGAAAACAGGTTGCCCCTTAATGGAAGGGAAAGACTGCTGTGCTGCTTCTGTTGTCTTTCTGTCAATACATGTTCTGTTAACTTTAGACCATCCCTAATAAAAACTCTGGAGAAAAAACGATGATTTAATTAACTTCTTTTTTTGAGATTCTTTGTGCCTTTGAATCTGTTGTGATACTATTGTGAAGGGCAGAAGAAGCTGAATTTGGCATCATTCCAATTTTCTCTGAACTTCCTACAGTGGAAATAATGGCATCTGATAATTGTGGTGGAGGAAACAGCATGACAAAACCAGTTTGTGCCTTGCTTTGTTACTACAGCTTTGGGAGATAGATCTTTTTGGTGAAACAGAAATAGTGAGACTGAATAATAATTGCTGAAGTTAAAGTTTCCCCTTTTCCATATATAGTCCAAATACAATATAATTTCCAAATATAATCTCAAACTCTACAGTTCTTAAACTACATCTATGCTGCATCCAAAATTATATGCCTAACATTGTTCTGGTTGCAACTCAGTCCTGATCAGTTCTACTGAGCACATACAATGATTGCTGAGAGTAAAATCTGCATGTTCATGAAAAGTGATATTTATTTTACTGAGTGTAAAGTAACAGAGATGACTGCTAAAAAAGTTAGTATGACTCAAATTTAATGGTAGTGGAATCATAGAAGCTGATTTATAAATTGGTAAGCATCTTAGATTAAGCAAGAATGTTCTGTTGACTTCTGGGTTTTGATAGTTGCTTGGGTTTGTCTGGAATCAATGGTACAGTTTGAATCATTTCACTTGATGAAAGTAATGAATATACCCCTAAACCTCTTCTGTATCCTTCCCATCCCTAAGCAAAGGAAAACTTCCACTATTTTGCTTTTTTTTTTAAAAAAAAAAAAGCTTTTGAGACTGATAACTTGTAACGCCAGTTTCAAGCAGTCTTGGTCTGGGAGTTTGATTTGTGTATAATCCTCTGACTAGGATGAAGCTGATGTGTATAGATAGCTCTTAAATTAAATGTTATCCTCCTTGGCATTTAGTAACTTAATCTTTTTCAGACTTGATGGTAACTTTCTGAATGGGCATGTAAACACTGTTGTATGTGAGGAGAAAAAAATCAAAGCCCTAGAAAAAGCTTTGGGATTTATCAGTTTCCATTTGTTGCTCAAGGTATCCATCTCGTATTGAGAAGATAGATTATGAAGAGGGGAAGATGTTGGTCCATTTTGAACGCTGGAGCCATCGCTATGATGAGTGGATTTACTGGGACAGCAATAGGTTGCGGCCCTTGGAGCGACCAGCGTTAAGGAAAGAAGGGCTGAAAGATGATGAAGAATTTGTTGTAAGTGGAATGCTTAGTTTGCTTTTGACTACTTTTTTTTTGTAAGTTGTCCTTTTTTTTCCTACATTAAATCTCTAGTGCATGTTTAATTCTTCTTTTGGGGGGAATAATTAGATATTAATGACTAAATTTGTGTAAAATAGGATTTTAAACCTGGAGAAGAAGTCCTAGCTCGTTGGACAGACTGTCGCTATTACCCTGCAAAGATTGAAGCAATTAATAAAGAGGGTATGTATTCACCTATTGTCCATTGGTAAGGACTGTGTGTGCCTGCAGTGCTGTAGCTGCTAAAAAAAAACAACCTGATGTGCATATAGATTTCCTCACTGCTTCAATACTAAGTGAAACTGTTTCTATTCTTTCAGATTTAGTAAGAGGTTTATCTTTTATCTCTGTGAAATTTTAAACAATTGGAACGTCTCCTGGAAGACAAACTGCTTAGTGTTTTCTTAGTTATAAGACTTTGCACGGTGTTATGAATACTTCGTACTGCTGTTGGTTTGAGCTAATGATATATTTCAGCTTTTGTAATTTTTAAGGAATGGTAGATGTCTCTAAAGCTCTGTTCATTGAAGAAAAACAATAGAAATGGGGGGGAAGAAAAGAACAACTGAGATGCAATACTTCACAGTGGGGTGATATTTCTCATGAACCTAAGTAAAAGTTGAAGATTTTACTGTTATTTAAAGCAAACAAGGATTTGATTGTGAATTGAATTGTTTCCCTGTTGTGGCAACTTAAATAATACATAATTATTCTAATGGATTATGAGCAAAAGTGGCACAGTAGCTTAAGTTGTCCAAGTGGAGAAAGAGCAACGATACAAAAGCAGGGGTTTGTTGAGGATGTAGTTTATTTTTCTTAAAGTTCTCAATCCTGACTGTAAGTAACACCTGTTACTTTGTTCATGTAGCCTACAAAACATTTTGCTAAAGCTTTCATAGTAACAAGGTGTGTTTTGTTTCTTAACTACTCATAGTGATTACATCAATCCTCTTCTAGGAACTTTCACAGTACAGTTCTATGATGGTGTTATTCGATGTCTTAAGAGGATGCATATCAAATCTATGCCAGAGGATGCAAAAGGGCAGGTAAGAATACTTCAGGTATCTCTGTTAGTTATTATATTGATACTTTTTTTTTTAATGTCTTGAGATAGTAAAAATGACATCTAGCACAACTTGGTTTAGGTTATAGCTTGTATTCTAGGTTTTGCACTGCCTTGCTTCACCAGTTTTATGGATGATGCCCCATAGTGTGCTGCTCAAGTAGCCTTGCCTCTACCTGAAATGCCTAGCTGCCGTACACTCCATTGCCAACTAACCTGTTCACAGAGTTTTGTCTTGCAGAGTTTATAAAACTGGGGGCATCCAGGGACTTTTTTCTCTGGTGTCCATTCAGGAAAAGACTTTAGTTTGTCAGTAGTCTGTGCTGCTGATTATTTTTTTTCCCTCCTATTTTCTTCACCACCCCATCACTTTTGTTTGCTACTGTGGTAGCCTTTTGTCCACATGTTCTTATTAACATGACTGTTCTGTGGGGTTTTCTCCCCTGTACCAGAACTTTTGGGGATGCAGACAGATAAATATTTATCTCTGATAACCTCCAATTGCAGTTAAAGAAGAGATGCTGAAAGAAGTTGAGGGAGGCTGTGAAATAGAAGACATGACTTATTCACTAGGCATATCACTAATTGCAAAAGTAGAACAACATTGGAAGCTGTTACATGCTTTCAGTGGAACTTCCATTGCATTTATCTTGCATGGGAACTGTATTCTCACAGATAAGGAAAAACTACTCCACTGAAACTATTTGAGACTCAGAGACAAGAAATGTGAAAAAAACCTTGCTATTTGCTCCCATTTTTTTCAGAATACTTCTAAATTGGCAAACCAAATCCACGTATTTCTTAACAACTGTTTTTAATAATCCCTATTGTGACAAGAGCAGATGGATAAGTTAATAGGCTTGAAAACATTTCTGTATCCTGGCCTCCAGGTTACAGGTAACTGTATGCTAGGGTTGATCATCTGTGGAAAGAACATGGGAACTTTGTGCAGGCAGCTCTGCACAGTTTAAACTGTATTTCCTTAAACAAACTATACTAAAATGCATAGTCACACTGACACCAGCTTCTTGCTCCAGTCTTAAAGGGACTCCATTGAACCAGTATATAATAAGTATGTAAGTGAACAACACTTTCCCTATTTCAGTAAGTTAGGAAGCTAGAGTATTATACTTAATAAAAAAGAAACCTTGGGTAACATGGTTGTGACTGAAGTGAAATAGTCCTTCTGTGACAATGTGAAGAAGTCCCTTACTCTATCCTATGCTTTTTCTAGGGAGCTATGCTGTGTCTAACCTTGAGTTACTACTCCTAGGCCACATGCATTTTCAGCTTTAAAAAAAAAACAAAAACATTTCTTAGCAACTATTTTGACGTCAAGACATCCTTGATGACAGTCCAGCTCATCTGGTTTTTCAATGTTTTCTCAGTGGTTGAGAGTTACAGTGTCAGTGTCATCCATCTCGGGCACTGATCGTATATGGCTTCAATCAGGAAGAGTGAGGGGGGCAAATTTACACTTCCAGACATGGATTTAGTTTTTAAATTGTCCTTGCAGCAAGAACACCACTAATTATGCTTTTTATAATGCTAATTAATACTAGTTGTAGCATTTCATTTTGCTAAATTACAGATGTGATATTCTGTAGCTTTCAAAGGCAAAGATAATTTTTTTCTGCAACATCTCATACATTGTTACAGTATAGTAAAATGTTTTTTCCAAAATATTTTTGTAGTATTTAAGAGCAATAACATGATCCAAGATTTGGTTTGAAAATGAGTTATCTGAAACTGAACTTCGTCCAAGCCTAGAACTCATTTTTCTGCATTATTAGTTTTGTAAGAAGATACTTACTAAAAATTATTTAAAGCTTAGAAAAATGCCAAGACTGTAACTGGATTTGAAAAATAGTGGAGTTGACAGATCCAACGCTTCATGCTTAATTTAAACCTCTAACTTGGTTTTTGTCCATTTCCAAAGGGGAAAAAAAACCCCAAACATTTAAAGAGATGAGCGTAAGCTGAGGATATTTCAAGTTCTAGTGCATTAGCAAATGTAACAACTGTAAGATCCATTTGGAAGGTGTGTGCTAAGCATGCAGGATTTGAATTACATGGAGAAAGAGGTCTATAGACTAGTTAAATCTTTGATTTGAACGTAGGAAGGAAGAGATTGTAAACACTAACACGCAAACTGTTCCTGAGTTGCAGCAGAAGTGTGTTTTAATAACTCGGCTGCGAGGGTGGAAAGACAAAAACTGCAAAGGGTAGAAAACGTGTGGCTCAATGCAATGAGGCTGTAGGATAGGCTGCTCTGCAGATCAGCACCAGTTAATTGAAATCACACGGAAATGTGGCTAATGTAGTACAGAGAGAAAACAAAAAGAGATGGGGGTATTGAGACTGCCCTTGTGAGAGCACCTATGAAGTATTTGGATAACTTACTTTTTCTGTTTCATCTTTTTGTTTTATCTTCGATGTAATCAGGCGCGCGAGAGGGAGCAGATAGCGCCGGAGCTGAGATTAGTGACGGAAATCGAACCAAAAGAAGTGAGTTTTGAGGAGGGTTTTGAAGGAGAGGGAGGGGACTTGGCACACAGGAAGAGGAAGCTGAGGAAAAAGCGTGGATTTGCGATTGGGACAGAGGAAAAAAAGAAGATGTGACAGGAGACAATGTGAGCCAAGATGTAGGTGGGGCAGACTGTTTAGAATTGAAAGGTGAGGGTAAGGATTTTGGGCTTGATGTGGAATCAGCCAGTCAATAGTTTGATAATGTTTTATTTGTGTGTGTGTATGAATGTGTGGGAGTTGTGATGTGTCAGGAGAGGGAAACCAGCTGAATCTTTAGTACTATAAAGAACCAAAAAGGTGGTGATTGTAGGCAGGTGAAGGGAGAACAATGTATGTGTGAATTCTGCTGGTGGCACAAGGGTTGGATTTCAGAAATCATTCAGGTTTTTGCCTTCCTATTGTTGCAGGTTTAAGGTTATGCAAAGGGATATGTTAAAACACAAGTGTTTTAGCCAATTGGTGTGTAAGGCTGTTGGGTAATTTCTACTAACGTATTTCTTGATCGTGCAATTTCCTGTGCTTTGATTTAGTGAATCTAATTGGCGTAATGACAGTTTTCCTCAGTAGTGACAAAGTAATGTTTTGTCTTCGAACTACCATCTCCCATTACTTCTCTCCTGCCAATTTTCTCAGCTTACTTGAAAGATTAAATTTAGTAAGAATAAAAAAAGAAGGAAATACACTTTTTTTTTTTTAAGTTGTATGTGTAATTACATTAATTGGGCTGAGATACTGTGGGAAGTGGGAAATCAGGCTGGATGGTGCTGATTAACTGGTGCAGACTTACAAAACTACAGCCAATAGATGGACAGTGTCAGGACATGAGGGAGAGAGAAGTAGAGTGAACTTCTCTTAGGAGAATTTTGGTTTTACTTTATTAATTTGTGATGTGTTTGTATTTTATCCTTTGCCTTTCTCTATATTGAATGCTGTAAGGAAAGGTTCTGTTATTAAATATTTACGACTAGTTTCTGTGATATTTATATTTAGTGTCCTGCTATTATTGTTGACAGAGTAGGTATCTTACAACAACCTTGAGATAGATTTCAGAATTCATTATGCTTTAGTATCCCACTGTTATTCTCCCATTTTCTCTAAAAATTCTGAGAAAGGCACAGCTGCATCTTTTTGAAGGTGGAGTTCCTGTGCTCTTCAAAAGAAAAGTAATCACCTTAGCATCTTGGATGATAAATAGTTCTCTCACAACAGAAGCTGTGCAGCTGAAATTTGCTCAGGAGGAGTTCAAGGTTTAAAAGCAGGAATTACCTGTATCACTCTAGCACCTATATGTTTACTCTGGAGCCAAAGTAATAACGGACCTGCAGAGTTTCTGGCCTATAGAGATTCGGAATCACAAAATTATTGAGGTTGGAAGACACCTCTTGAGATAATTTTGTCCACCCCCATGCTCAATGTTCACTTCACTGAGTTTAAATTTACATGCTAATCCAGAAAAAAGTATATCACCATAATGTCTATATCTGGTCTGGCTTCTGAATGTTTACCTGTTGTTTGCTTCATTGTTATAAGTGTCCTGTTCCCCTTCGTTAGCTCAATGTCTTAAGGAAAATATCCAAGGAATGGAAGAACATGCAAGCAAAAAACCCCTTTATGTTGCACCAGATCAGCTACCGTTAGAACAGGATACTTAATTCATTGTGGTCCCTGAAGCTCAGTATCTCTGGAAAGCTTCTGATTTCAGGGTGCTTAGCTTAACTTAAAGTGCTGTTTAGAAGCTGGTTTGATGCAGGCTGCACTCCCTTTCCTTCCCACTTTTAACATAAGATCCAAGCTCCAGCCATATTACTGATCCTCTTCATCCCTTGGCCAGGGTACAGTGTAAGACTTCTACTCTCAGGTCTCTTAACTCCTCACCAGCACAAATAGTTCAATCCTTTTTTTGTCCTGCTGGATGGGCAAGGCTCTGGATGGACTGGAGCTAATGTGTGTGCTCGTTTTTGCTGGCCAAAAAAGAGGTATGTGTGTTTTTGATTGACTACGCAGCTGGCAGTTAGACACGCTCCCTGTGGCTGGCATGTCACCACATGGCCTCGGTAGTTGCCTGTTGTGTAAGCATCGCCAAAGCGCTTCCAAACTTTGCTGCTGCTTTCTAGACTGAGTGTATGCATCTCACAGTGACAGTTTGGACATGGAACATTTCATCTTAGAGGAGTCAAAACTGTTGGTGTTTCTCAGTACATAGCTTGATGCAATGTAGAAGCATAACCTATGTAAAGCAGTGATTTGGAAGTATTGAGCTATGGAAAAGCATAATACAAGGAAAAGTAATGCTTTGTATTTTGTTATGCTTTTCTCCTACATCAAAGAAGGCAAAGAAACCTCAGTAGAATGGAAATTTGAGAGAGATATATTGTATAATGAGTGGGACAAAGTTGTATTGAAACAAGACTTATAAAATCAAGATACTTCAGGTACCTTGTATGATAATAAGGAAACAACCCAGAATAAAATGTAGTCTGCCTACAGCTGGGGGAAAACAAAAAGTTTTACTATTGGCAGAATAGTAAAAACTAGACAAGAATAGTCTTTATCACACCTTTTTAATACGTAGTGGTGGAAATCTGCAAATGCTCTTGTGCCAGATTGCTCTGTAGCTAATTAAGTATTGTGCAGAACACTCGGATGCTTGCTGCTTAATTCTTACTGGTGGAGGATGAACGTTGCTATTGGTTTTTTATATGGCACGTAACTTCTCCATGGAGAAATTATGTACCTTGATGTTCCAGAAAATTAAAAAAAAACTTTTGTAAAAAGGATCAAGTTAAATTTTTTGCAATTGGATTGATCCCTGACATTCAGGAGACATAAGGCAGGAATCTTATTACTTTGAACTAGTGGAAGGAGCTTGGCTCAGCCTTTCAGTATTTAGTTCTCTCCGTTGACTTACAGGTGGCTAGACTACATGCGGAAAAGGAGGTGAATTTGGGCTGTACGTTTTGTTGTTCACTCCTTGGATGTTTCTGTATGGTCAGAGAAGCCATTGGCTGAAACTGCAGGTTTATTACCTTAAGTGTGGCTGTGAAATGCAGGCATACTATGGAGTATCTTATTGAAATTATTGAACAAGATTTGTAATGCATAATACAAAGAGAGTTCTATCTCTAGTTACTCTAGCAACACAGATATAATTAGAAAATAATATATCCATTTAATTAACAACTCTGCCCAATGATGCAGCTGACTGGGCCATGCTTTGAGTTGATGATGGTTTTGAATAATAGTTAAATTTAAGCAACAATGAAATTGGTGTATATCACAGCCAGAAGGCTAAGAAAAAAGTCAGTGTTCTGGGTTTAGGAGCTCCTGGGTTTCTAAAGCTATGACATGTAAAACTTGTAGCAGGGAATGTTTGCAGCCAGAATTTTATACTCAGTGGTTTGTTTATTTTTTTGAAGTGTTCTCTTTTTTGCTTTTTATCCATGTGGCATACTGATAATACTTCAAGCTTACTTAGGCAATTTGGGAAACTCATTTTACCACCCTGAGTAGTAGCCATAAAAATAAATTCAACTGCGCTTAAACATTTCTAGATGAAGTTTCACTGGGTTTATAAGTATTTTCTTTTTGAGTGTCAGTAACTTTTTAATACTTACTTACCATTTTTTCCTTTTTGGAGGATTGGATAGCTTTGGTCAAAGCTGCTGCAGCAGCAGCAGCCAAGAACAAAGCAGGAAGTAAACCTAGAACCAGCGCAAACAGCAATAAAGATAAAGAGGACAGAAAGTGGCTAAAAGTTCCTTCAAAAAAGGAAGAAACCTCAACCTCTACAATCATGCAGGAAGTCCAAAAAAAGGAAGAGGAGCCAACATCTAGTGATACGTTTGGTAAAACAATATTCTGGAAAAGATGAAATAGATTTTTCTGTAATGTAGAAGTAGAATTCCTGTCACTTTGGTGATTAAGTATGAAACCAGTATTTCTGGAGGAAGATGTTTCATTTGCTGTTATAATTGTTACGATGCATAACATAAGAATTTTTATCAGATAAATCTAGTTGGATCAGCATTTATACTTTGTGCAAAACCTCTGACTACCTCTAAAAGGAGACATCGTTGTCGAGTTGTTTTTAATGACTTCATTGTATGCTTTGGTTCATGTTCCTGCATCTTCTATTATCTCTGAGAGAATTGCTCATCCTGTTACAAGCAAAAGAAAAAAGTCCAGTATGGATGATATATCAAACATCCTGAATATGGATATTATTTCTGGGTTGATAAGAATTTGTACCTTCTGATAGTTTGTAATAGCGCATTTCTCATAATAGTGAGTAAAAATTGCAAATTTTGATGTAACCTTCATCTAATGCTTAAATGTGTAATCCTGAATCTTCAGAATGTGTCATTTTAATTTTTAATAGAATTCTAAAGCTTCTTTACTGCAGTATTCTAATAGCAGTTACGAAATTGAAGTATTTTGGGTGTTGTATTTAGGAAATGTGAGTTTTATTAGGTTTCTCTTCTGTTTAAAAGTAGGATTTCCTGTAGTGGATGTTCCAAAGATGGCCTTTGTGCAGGCAGAGAGCACGTTATCGCACAAGAGGAAAAGTAATCTAGGCAACTCATTTCAGGCAAAGAGAGCTCGTCTTAACAAGATCACTGGTAAAATACTTTCTTGTTGTTACTGACTTAATCCTTTTTAATGTAGTGAATTACACATGCATATAAAGTCCTACAGTAGATCGATAAAAGCACGTTCATGAGGCAGATATGCACTGCAGTCTTTTACTTGTTTGGAGTTTTAAAGGAACCTATAAATGGTAATAAAATCTACCTTGTTCATAAATTCAGAGAATGGTCTCAGGTTTGATTTGGTCTTTTTAGTTTTCTTGGAAGTTAACCATCCTGAGCTGATGAGTTTCTTGAGTATGTTTTAACTCCAGCTGCACAACTTTCTCCATTATTGGGAGAAAAACTCAGGTGGAAAAACTAAAAGGTTTTTCATGAAGTAAAGCTGTCACTGAAAAGAGATTATGGTATCTCATTTAAAAGTATACAAGTCTAGCTACAAATTGAAGCAATGAAGAACTGAAAAGTTTTTCCACTGTCTAAGGTATTCATTACCTTTATTATTCAAAGGTATTCATGGAAAACAACTGTACAGCTATAGAATACATTTTAAACAACAGAAAGTGCAATAATAAGTAATTGGTCTTATTGTTAAAAGTTGAAAAATGCATTTTATGCCAAAATCTAAGTGAAATTTCCTTAGCTGTGGAAAAATTATTCCAATTTGTATCCCTCTTCCTCCATATGTCCCAATAATCAAATTGTGCTGCAAGCATTGATCTTGTCAGTATTTAGGATGAGGTAACATGTTTGTGCCTGTGCTGGGAAAGTATCTGATGCATTTCAAAAGCTGGATGGGAAAAAGTTGTGAAGTCCCCTGCCTTAATAGAAGGGGCCTTGTACAGATGGGAAGATAGAAATGCATTCCACTCATTATTCTAGTAAATAATATTTTGTGTGAAATCTGAAACTTTTCTATGCTACAGATGAGAAGAGTTTGTAGTTTTTGTTTGTAGTAGGTAGGGTATGGTCATTAATATAAAAAGTCTTGTTTCTATAAGAAAAGCAACCTGATTTACTAAAGTGTGATGATTTTTTTTTTTCTTCCAGACTGGCTTTGATTGGTCCAACCTTTAGTGGGTCAGCTGTTGAGGATGTTTAGTCAGTTTTCTTATGAGCATGGTTCTGTTTCAGTCTCTCTATCGGTACTCCAGTGTACAGAAGAAAATACATGAAAGCACAGAATGGTAGGGGTTGGAAGGGACCTTGAAAGATCATCTAGTCCAACCCCCTTCCAGAGCAGGATCACCTAGATTAGGTCACACAGAAACATGTCCAGGCAGGTTTTGAATGTCTCCAGAGAAGGTGACTCCACAACCTCTCTGGGCAGCCTGTCCCAGCACTCTGTCACCCTCACAGTGAAAAAGCTTTTCCCAAGGTTCACATGCAACCTTCTATGCTCCAGCTTGCACCCATTGCTCCTTGTCCTATCATTGGACATCACTGAGAGGAGCCTGGCTCCATCATCCTGACACTCACCCTTTACATATTTGTAGACATTGACTAGGTCACCTGTCAGTCTACTCCAAGCTAAGGAGACCCAGCTCTCTCAGCCTGTCCTCATAAGGAAGATGTTCCACTTCATTAATTATCAAACTCTTTCCAGTAGCTCCCTGTCCTTCTTGAACTGAGGGGTCCAGAACTGGACACAATATTCCAGATGCTGCCTTGCCAGGGTACAGTAGAGAGAATAATTTCTCTCAACCTACTAACCCCCCTTCTAATACACCCCAGGATGCCACTGGCTTTCTTAGCCATGAGGGCACATTGCTGGCCCATGGCCATCCTGCTGTCCCCCAGGACCCCATGATTCCTCTCACCTACGCTGCTTCCAACAGATCCATCCCCATCCTACACTGGTTGCTGGGGTTGTTCTTCCCCAGATGCAAGATCCTACACTTGCCTTTGTTTAATTTCGTAAGATTACTCTCTGCCCAACCTGTCAGCCTGTCTAAGCCTTGCTGAATGGCAGCACAGCCCTCTGGTGTGTCAGCCACCCCTCCCAGTTTTGTGCTGTCATTTGCAAACTTACTGACTGTAGACTCTATTCTGTCTTCCAAGTTGATTATTATATTGAATACTTCTGGTCACAGTACTGAGCCCCTGGGGACTCCACTAGATACAGGTGTCCAGCTCAACTCTGTCCCACTGACCACAACTCTGACTTCTTCCCTTCAACCAGTTCACAATCCATCTCACTACCCAGTACTCCAGACCTCACTTCCTCAGTTTAGGCAAGAGGCTGCTGTAGGAATGGGCCAGTATGGATCATAGAAACACAGAATCATAGGATGGTTTGGGTTGGAAGGGACCTGGAAGATCATCTAGTTCCAACCCCCTGCCATGGGCAGGGACACCTCACTAGACCAAGGAGACAGTCCTTAAAAAAAACTATCTTCTGCTTCCAGGACTTTTTTCCCTGGGAAATTTCTTATTTGGGACTGGGTTTGGTTAACAGATGTCTGATTTACCAGCCTCATTTCTACTCTCCTTTGTTCTTACTTCATAAGTCCTAATTTAATTGCTGCCAGGAGCAGTAGAATTTTAAGTTATGGGTTCTTATGATGTATATTTACAAAGTCTGGTTAATTTCTTTCCAGTAGCAGTCAGTAGCAGAAGATACTAAAACCTGTAGACTGGGAAATTGCATTTTTCTGTGCTATTCTGTGTATTTTTCTGTGGATAGATTCTTCTTTTCTAAGGAGCTTTATGAGAATAATAGCAGTCAGATAGGGTCAAATACACTGAGCTGGGTAATCAAAAACCCATAATATTGCAGCCATTGGCTTTGTTACTCTAGAAACAATGTCAGAGGCTCTCTGTGAAAGCATACTCTGCTAGCAGAGTATGTTACCGGTCAGTGAAAGTGACTTAATCCTTTAGTTACAGGATGATGACATTTGTCATGCTTGGTAGTTACTTTGTACAACTGTTCTCAACAGCTTCTGGAACTCTGGGTTTGATTTTTTTTTTATTTTCTTTTTTTCTCTCTTTGGATATGAGTTTTGAAAACTCACAGTAATCAAACTTTCACATCTGATGTGCTTATTTCTTATGCTTACAATAGCTGTAATTTGTCATTGGTGTCTCTGGCATGGGCTTTAAATTTGAAGGAAGGTTGGGAGATGTTCTGGTGTACCCATCAGAATGGCTACATAAAGTATTGTAGCTAGTGTGAAACTCTCCTGTTTTCTGGCTGTACAGGGGGAATAGAGCAGATAATGTGTTTGTGGGAGGCAGTCTGATGGGAGCTGTTTCCTGGAGTTAAATTCAGCATTCAGTAATTGTTGCAGAAGGTTCTCCTTGTCTGCCTCAAGGCCACAGCTGCAACTGGTATTCTTTGCTCACCATTCAGCGAAACAAAAGTTGCTTCCTTTGCCCCATTTTGTTCTGCTACCCCAACTGGGGGGAAATTACATTTCCCAGGATTTCTCCTGCTAAGCAGGTACTAATGCCACCTTCCAATTAGTTTTTGCCTGTTGGAATGCTTGCTTCCACATGTCTTGCTGCAGTGTTGATACATAAAAGAACAGATAACATCTGCAACAAGCTTACAGAACAAAACCCTTGTGGTTCAATATGCCACTCCCATGCTGCTTGCTTGTTTGTCACTTGTTAAGCCTGTTACTGACAGGGCAAGGTGAACCTCAAGTCCTGCTGCTGTAGTAGCTTTTTCTTTCTACAGGCGTGGTAATTGGTTAGACAGATACTTAATGAGGTTGAGAAGATGGAAATAAGAGTTATATATTCACAGGTCTGGCATAGTAGGTTTGTTTTGTGGCGTCATTTTCTGAGCAATGACCATCTAGCTAAAAATAAAATTCATAAATCATGGAATGGTTTGGGTTGGAAAGGACCTCAAAGATCATTTAGAGCCAACCTACCTGCCATGGGCTGGAACACCTTCTGCTAGACCAGGTTGCCCAAAGCCCCACCTGGAACTTCTCTGGGCACCCTATGGTTTGTAAAACCACAAAATCTGCCTTTATAGACTGTAACTTGTTTGGGGTTTAAAACTTAATTCACATAATTTTGAAAATTATTTTAAGCTTTTCTTTGTAGACATGTAGTTGTCAACATTATTAACAACATTGCTGATTTTGGAACTTGATCTAAACAGGATAAGTTGACTCACAAAGGTTTATTTAGATCAATGAAACCTAAATCTTTTATGAATCATAATTCAGGATTAAAATTTTACCTGGTAATTGTATTTGTATTAATATAATAGTGATAAGTAAGTTTCTGCTTTTTGGTTAATCTGTTTAGCTATGAAATCAATCAGTTTGCACCTCTTGGTACGGACGTGGTGTTCTGAAAACTTTCTTTAAAGCATAACTACTTTTTAGTAAACTGAAACATAGCTTAATCTGACAGTGAATTTAAAAAAAAAATCCCACCTATTATTTATTGTGGAATGCTGAAATGTGATAGCTCTCTAGCAAAATACCACACTGCTCTTTGTGTGCCTGGTTGGTTGTTGCTATTTTAAAGTCCTGAATGCTTCCTAGGAGCCCAGGCTTCACTAATTTGTAATTCCTTGGGTATTGTGCACTGTAAATTAATTTTGAGCAGGTCTAATTTTTCATGGAATGCAATAGGAATTTCCCCTGGGTTGGTCAGCTCAGGTTGGTTTTGAGAACTTAACCTCTCCACCCCCAGTATTGATATTTCCTGGGATTATAATAATAACTTCTGTTGAGATTTGTGTTTGTCAGTTATTTTTTTTCATAGTAGGGATACTGTATATGAGTTCATGAATGAAGTAATATATTCTGATATATTTACTCCTGATGTGGCCTTGTTACTGAGAGAATTTGGGAGCTCCATTGCTGAGAATATCCATTTGGAAATTAAATCCCTTGTTCTGTTCTGGCTAAGAAATATTTGCAACTGTTAAAGTTAAGAAAAAATAATATGAATTCTGGTGGGAGTTTGTTTAAGGCTGGAGAGAGAAAATGTTTCTAAACAATTTTGATCTCCCAAAAGTTGCTTAAGTATCATAGACATGGTTTTAAAGCCCAAAGCCCCTTTAAAAGGGTGATGAGGCATTATTTTTAGAACTGGTAATTTGATTTTCATCTTCCTAGTGGAGATGCCAGAGAAGTATATCTTGTGGAAGGATGATATCATGGGATCATCCTTTAGCTTTTTATTTCTTCCAATCTAAAGGGTTCAGGCTTGTCTGGAGCTGTTTTGTAGAGAATTATGTTGTAGATATAAACAGTTCATATTTCTTGTCACACTGTTTTGCTTCATTTTACACAAATTCTTGTTGCAAGCTGTTTCTAACTAAAAATTTCAGTGAATTTTTATTTTTTAACTTTTTTTTCCTCCTAAGGCTTATTGGCATCCAAAGCTGTTGTTGCGGATGGTGCTGAAAAAAAGGAAGGCAACAAAGAAACAGCTCCAGTCCTGGAGCAGGTATGAAATGGTAGAGTTTGATTCTTTTGCAAGGTTCCCACTGGAGTGTGCCATGGAGATGTAGAACCTACAACATTAAAATTTGCCCCTCCGATATAATAGGGAACTGAAAATTGATCTTATGTTTACATTTCTGGCAGAGCCAGAAGTATGGAATTTAATTGTCTCTAAACACAATGTTGACTTGAATTTCAGTAATGAGCTTTTGTGTTAGAAAAGAAATAGAAAACAAACATGAAGTCTCCATCCAACAATTGTGAGGAGACCAGTGTCCAGAGGTCCAGTTTTATATGACCATGACTGGCTTACAAAAAGACCTTTACACAAATTCATTTTGTGTTTAAACCAGGGGTTTTGACATGAAGTAAAACTTCTTTTAAAAGAAGTTTCTTTTTATTGTAAGAATTTGGTGTTGTAGGCTTGTATGTGTTTTATGAACTGCTCGATGAGCCATACATTTTTGCAAGGGTGTGTATTTTAATAAATACAAAAAAGAAACTTTTAAATAATGTTAAGGGTCTGATTTTTAAACCTGCCTATTTGCAGGACCAGAAGCTTTTATCTTTGGCTTCTTCCATCATGTTCAGGCATTGCTTGACTCCCAAGTTGTGCATTATCTTGCATATTAAAAGGGCTGAATGCCTAAGCATGGTAGAGCAAGCTAAGGATGAATGGCAGTCTTGATTCAGGACATCTTTGCTTTCCAATGACTTAAATCAGAGCCTTAATGTAGTTTTAATACAGCTTTTTTGTATTCATTTTCATTCTTCTTCAACAGCGACATTTGAATGAAATAGCCTTGCTGCCCGCAATTCTTATAAGAGCACTTCTGTTCTTAAGCCCCGGCACACTCTATGAACAGTCCCTACCCCAAAGTTTCTTTGGTATTTTGGTTGTACTGGTTCTTTAGAGCTGATATATAATTGCATTGCTGTGGTGTTTCCATTGACACCGCATTGGGTGCGAGTCTTGTCAATGGAACACGATTCTCTGTTCTTAATGCTGCCACTGTAACGGCTGACGGAGCCACTACAGTGTCAATGCATAGACCGATATTTTGCACCAAGGTTTACAATGTATTGACATGACATTCCATTTCTCAAATTTTTTGCATATTAAAGATGCTATGATTTCATTGCTACTGTGTGTGATATTTTCAATGTGCAAAAAACTGTGAAATGGCTTACAGCATGTTGGTCTTGGAAGAATCATTACAATGTAAATCTTACCATGCAGAATCCCATTATGGTGAATGGGACTTTGTGGTTTACATAGACTGTGTATGCAACAGTATAAACTACAGTGCATATTTACTAAAACCTTTTTGTTACTACTTAGACTTAGTAACTCGGCTGTTTCTGTTTTATTGATTAGATATTAAACAAACAAAAAAAGATGTCTCTGTCATTGTTTACATGCTAATGGTCTGAACAAACCTCATTTTTATGGAAATGCTGGTTAAGCTCCTTTAAAGAGGCATCTAAAATCCCAAATTGTCCTGTTCCGTTGCTTCTAACTAAAACCAGAAACCTCACAAACGTTTAAATGATTAATTGTGGTGAGGAAAATTTTTGAGCTTAAAGCTTTTTTTCACTGCCCGAATTCAAATTAAAATGGCCGAGTTATAAACATCCCCAAAAGGGTTTCCAATAGCAAAGCTGACATTCCTTAGAGGTTTTGTCTGCTACTGCTATAAAATGGAATGGGTAAAATCTTGTAGGTTTTTTTAATAATGTAATACAGAACATGGTAGAAGTATTCAGGCCAATAGCCGATAACTGACTTTGTTAATGGAAGTTTATTTTATTTATATTTATATATTTTTAGTTTACAGTTGTCTTAAACCCAAAACCTCAGATGATTAGTTGCAGATACAGTAGTTTATTTAACTGTATTAGGGTATGTCATGTTATATTTCCTTTTGACCAAGATCTGATTAGATGAATAACATTAATTCATTAAGGTTTTTAATGTTAATTTGTCCTGTTAAGAGGTTAAGCACCTTATCAAAATATTAATTTAATTTTTTTAATCTTGTTTAAATAACTTTGTAATTTGAAAGTAATGGATGCTGTAGTAATGTCTTTCACATCTGTGAAGATGAACAATAAAATTGTTTATTTACAAGTTACGACTCTAATTAATTTCTGGTAATACCTCTCATAACCAGCATAGGTATTCTTTACAGTTCATGTAATATTTTATTTAAATGAATAAACTGCACTTAGTACATGTGTAATTGAGTTATTCAAGGTAGAACTGATGTCTGCTGAATGGGATGTTTTGCACCGGATCTTTACATGATGCTTCCAGCAAGCTATTCCTGCAGCATTCAGGGGTGCCCTTAACAAACAGAATGTGCACTTGTGGTTTTTTGCTTTCCTTTTTTGTTTTTTTATTTATTTTTTCCATTGGAACGTGGAAAGTTCCTGTGGAAAATAAAACTGATTTATAATGAAACCCAAAAATACCCTCAAGTCATCAGAGATGTGATGTTTTTAGCCTGGATAAAGTGGTGTGCACATTTCTAGAAACACCTTTCTACTTTGTTAGTTCTGGTTTTATTAGCTGGGACTGTGCCGTGTGACAGAACTGGGACATGAAAGGGGACAGGTTGAAGACATTTATGTTCAGAAATGGTAGTTTGCCATTACTGGGCAAGTTGTAACACATGCACAGTTTATTCGATGAAGTAGGAAGAGCTTCCAGTTTCAAATCGAAAATGCTAATGTCTGTCAATGCATGCTAATTGTCTGAAATTAATACTTCAGTGTGAGTGTTAAGAAGGATGAAAATTGATAAAATTGGAAAGCTGTGTTTATATGCTGATTTTTTTTTTCTTTTTTTCCCCCTTCAGACACTGTTTTAACTCTTTACCTGCTCATTTTTCCCAAACAGTTAGCAATCTATTTAACCCTGTGGTGCTAGAAGTTGTGATTTCTTCATGTATTTGCACAAACATATAATGTGGTGAAATCCAGACTCCCAGCACTGAAAGGGGTTGTGTGAGAGTGTGTTCAGTATTTGGAAACTTCTTGTTTTCAGACATTCCTTAAAGGAGCATTATGAACTTTTTCAGGTTCTTTTCTAAAAATAAAGTTTGTCTTTAAGAAAGTTTTCCTGACAGACTTCTATTTTATTCTTTTTGCTATGGTCAGGGAAATGACCGCAAAGGGGAAATCTTGGTGACTTATTTTAGAACCGCAGTCCTCTGAGCAAGGGCTGGTTGCTCAGAGAAGTCTAAAAGCGTGTCTAGAAGCAGCAGGAGATGCTCTTAGTCCTGTGGCTTAGTGTTTGGTAGTCCTGCAAGGAGCAGGCTTTGGACTCAATGGTCCTGATGATACCAACCTGAGATACTCTGTGGTTCTGCGATCGTAGATCAGTGGATGTATTCCAGCTTGTTATGGATGTGCTCCAAGTTATACTTTAAGACAATGCTGACAGTCCTGGTCTACTGAAGGTGAAAAAGACAGAAACTAAAAAGACTTTGGTGTATTTTTAAAATGGGAATAGTGGAAAAAAGCTTAATTTTCAGGCTTTTTGCAGGTATTTCAGATAGTAAGAAATAAGGGTGTTCTGAATGCTGAAAATAGTTGATAGTGCTCCTTTAAAAAAGTTCAATGTGATGCATTTTAAATAGTTTTCATTTGTACTGAAAATAATGTTGCTTTGAAATGTGTTTTGAATAGTAAAGTTGCTTTTAAAAAGATCAAAATAGAATACAAGAACTACAGCAAAGAAACTGAAATAAAAGTATCAATTTTTTATTATTTATTCAGGAGATTTCACCTAAACCACAAAGTCAGAAAAAAAATGAAGCTGATATTAGCAGTTCTGCCAACATTCAGAAACCTGCACTGTTATCCTCAACTTTGTCTTCAGGAAAGGCTCGCAGCAAGAAATGCAAACAAGAATCTGGAGATTCTTCTGGGTGTATAAAGCCCCCTAAATCACCACTTTCCCCAGAATTAATACAAGTCGAGGATTTGACGCTGGTCTCTCAGCTTCCTTCTTCTGTGATAAATAAAACTAGTGAGCACAGACATTTTAAAAAAAAATTCCGTAATTACTTATAAGAGATATACAGAATATTATTTTTTTGGGGGTTGTAAGTGGCTACTGCTTTTAAAAATGAATCTGCTTTAAATAAAAGGTCCAAGTGGGGAGAATTAGGGGTAGCTCAGTATTTTAAAAGTCAAGTCACATAATAAGGCATATGAATTACTCTACCGGAAATAATACCTTTAAATAATACATTTATATTGAGAATCGTGGCTTTTAATGGTTGGCTTTCCCTCCAGCTTAAATCTCCACGTTGCTATTAATGGTGATACAGGAAAAAAAATCTAACCTCTCTTCTGAAGGGGCCTGATTCATTAAAGAGAAAAGACGTACACCTTGGTTGTGGACCTTTCCTTCTCTGAGAAATTCTGCCCTTAGCAGGCTGATGCACTTTACAGCAGGCTGTGATGTTCTTCACCTTATGTGATGTTTCCTCCAAATACGTGAAAGAGAAGATGGGTTCAAGATCTGTGTTGGGGAAATACATAAAATATTGGGTTTCTTTTGAGAAAAATATCTTAGGTGTTCAGCTTCCTAATGTGTGTAACTGATGTGCAAAGTACCAAAATATTGGCTGTCAGAAGAACAGGGAGAGGTGCACCCATGATTATGTTGGGGTTTTATCAATATTAAAATACTTCTGTAACTTGTTTTGAAGTTACACTTGGATTTTAATGTTGCTTAGGATCAGGCTCTTTGTTGCCTGAAGCACATTAAAGCATGAGGCCAAGAGCTAAAATAAATGTGGGTTACAGGCAGTCAAAAGGTACATGGGTTTTTTTCACTTGTAGAATAGTAATTAAGGATGGAAGAGTAAAGCTGCACTGTCTGCTTCCCCTTAACCTTGATTTGGTATTTTCCTTAGGAGATAAATTTCTTTTAATCTTTTCTCACAGATAACTTTAAATGAATGGGAGAGAGGAGGGTGCTAATCAGCCATTCTTACTTATTTAGGACACTTTTTTGGTATAAAATGCATTTTGTCCCCACAAAATATTAGTAGTCATCTATATTGTAATACGCCTTCCCTCCCCACCCCTAAAATAATGGTAAGTAGCTTTCCTTGAGCATGTCTGTATTTTGGATTGCTAGACTACACTGTAGCAATATTTTTAAAATTAGCTCATTTAAAAATTGGTGACTAGCTTAGCTCTTGTCAGCACCGTCTTTCAGTCTTTGGCTTCCAAGTCTTTACCACCTCTAATGGAAATTTATGTTTGCTGCTTGTTTTATTTTTAAATGTGTACATCTTTGACTCTAAAGAGTGCTTATGAAAAGGAGAGAACAGTGATTTACAATGTTAATAATGACTTAAATGTTTTTCGAAGGCAAAAGGTTGTGAAACTGGGCAAAATTGGAGAGGTATAAAGGAGTGTGGGTTTTTTGTTTTTAATGAATCAGGCCTATATTAACCTCTATCAATCCCCCTCTCTCCCTTTTTAAAGTACAAGGTACTTGAGCCTTCTTGCTGTGCCATGCGTTGGCAGCGTGCATTTGAAATACAGTTGGGGGATTGATACCAGGTTAGCAGAAGACAGGAGGTGGGATATAAAATTAACCACTGCTTCTGATTATTATTTTTTTAAGTTGTATGTTAACACTGTTCCATGACTTTTTCGATCTTTAACTGTGATCATTTGTTCTGTTTACTGTTAAATCCCCTTGCCCCCTTCATTTTTAAGTAGCCTACTCAGGGGTCATATGGGGGGTTGATTTGTAAATAACACTGTCTGCCTAAACCAGCAGCCTTTATCAGTGGGGAAGTAGGTGCCCTAATAATGTGTAATATGCAAAAAACAGAATCATGTCTTGAGCAGAACTTTTCTTTGCTCCTGGTAGTCACAGCTTTTAATTACTTTTGCCAGTCTGCTGTTATTACCAGCTTTGCAAATAAGAGCTATTTAAAGCACTTCCCATCTTTAGATCTCAGATACTGCCGTAAGATTATGGTATATCTCTCTGCTTCATGAACATTGAAAGATCTCTTTTTAGGTCCATCACAGCCAGTGAATTCCCCTAGATCCTACAAACATAGCCAACGGAGAAGAAGATCACAGCGTTTAGCCACTTGCTCCTTGCCTGATGATTCTGTAGGAAAAGTTTCTTCTCCCTCTTCAGTTACTGATGGAAAAGTGTTCTCCATCAGTGGTCAAAACCAACAGTCATCAAAATTGGAGGGTAATGTATCCTAATCTAATAAAGAACTGCCCAAGAGAAATTGAATCCTAACAATTAGACCTTTCGTGGTTTTCATCTAATGGGATTTTTTGACTTGCTGTAGCTAAAGCTGTTCCTATGTTATGTAACGCTGCACCCCAAACTGTTGTTTGTTGGACCTGTGTATCTTTTTTAATATTACATTTTTTCTTTTATGTAGTACCCGATGTTGCTCATATGTCACTTGAGAAGCGTGGACCATGTCTCCCTCTTGATTTAAGCCGTAGTTCGGAAGTTACTGCACCATTACCCACAGAATCCACTTTCCGTAATGAATATCCCAGTAAAGACAAGGAAGATATTCAGATGATTACATATCTTTCTTCCAAAGCACTAACTGATGGAAGAGTAGCTACAACAGCGTCAGGTAAAGAGATTCAGTATGCAACCAGCTAGGTTGACAGTTGCAGGGTTAAAACGTGTATGTATTCGGTCACACAGATAGAGGGGATCCTTATCTTTTTTTTCTGCACACTCTCAGACCTGCCACTCTTGTGTCCATCTGCATATTCTTCATATTCCACTGGCTTTGAACTACATTAGCACTTTTTCTAACACACTTTAACAAGAATCAGAGTGTGGAGTATAAAAAAAAATGTTTCTTCTAAAATATTTTATATTGTTAAAACTCATCAAAATAATTCATGGATTTGTTTACTAACATATTAATATATATTAGATCTAGCTGTATTCATTTATCTTATGGCTTCAGCTCTAGAACTTAGTTGCACTTTCAGAGGAAGTCAGCATTCTTCTACATTTGCTTCTGTTTGCAGTGGAGATTGATGTTTGTTTGCTTTGAAATGTTACTTGAAAATATTTCTGAAAAATCCTGTAAAACTTGCATAGACCTGGTTCCCCCTCCCTGAGGCGGGACAAAGCTCTGTCCTGGAACTCTGTGTTGCCTCACCCTTTGTAACATTTTACTGGCTACTGTGGTTTAAGTGAATTGCTTGGATGGACAAAATTAAAGGATTTGTGGAAGGGTTTACATTGTTGTTTGAAGCCCCCGAAAAGTACGTTGTTCCAGTGTATCTTAGGTGCCCTTATGCTTTTTTCATTACTAGGTCTCTTATGTGGGTATCATACAGTTTTTAATTGGCTTCTAAAAAGAATTATCTCTGAAGCTTTTTTTAATTTTTAAATATGAAAATTGTTCAATGAAGTGAGAGGAGAGAAAGAAAATAAATTATTGTATGCTGCTGGGGCAGTTTTTGGGAAACACAATCAATTGAAAGGGAGGACAGCGTGACTTTACAGAATAGGATTACAGCACTCAAACTATAACTTGGTCTTTGGTGGAGAGGATGGAAAATAACTCTGCATTAAGCTGATAGTATAACTGCAATGCTGAATAGGTCAATAAAGCATTTGGTTTAGTAAGCATGGTCCCTTCTTGCTCCCACTGAAAGCGTAAGGTGGTCACTTCGAGTTGTAGCATAGTTGTTTAACCCGATGTAGCAAAGTCTGGGTATGATTCTTGGATCGATATTGTGTAGATTAAAATTGATGACTGTAGTTGTCCTTTCTCTCAAAAAAAAATCCTATTAATCCTGTAAGCTGGTTTATCAAAGTAAGGGCTGCAGCAGCTTCTAATGAGCTGCCACTTAAACTTTAAATAACATTACTTAATTGCCTCTGGCACATTGCATAGCAGTAGAATCACAGATTCCTGGGAAAATTACTTATGTAAAAGTCCTTTTATTTTGTGTCTTCTGCCCCTGAGAGAAGTGCTTTTGGGAGGTACATTTGCCCACTCATAGTTCAAGATCATAAAAGAAACCAACAGCTTCCAACCACCATTTGTTTCTTGTTTATCAGTTATTAGGAATTTAACTTCTAGCTTTTCTGAGATGTGTTCTGGATCATTTAATGTGTAGGTGGTAATGCTGACAGGTATTTATGTAGTTGCCCACCTCCATCATGGGATTGGCATGGACTCTGAGTGAGCTGGTCCTAAACCCAGCATCCACAAGTACACTTGTACCAGTTTATCTGTTGTGCTTCATCTTAGCTACAACTGAGTCTAATTAATGAAGTAATGGCTTTGATTCATGATGGCTTTTATTGCTGAGAAATCTTTGATGTGTCCAGACACTTTATTTTGGGGAAAACCATTGCCTAACAATTATCTGGTATTACGTCTTGAGTCCAGAATGGGAAGAGGGAAGTACTCACACCCTATGCTGCAGGAATATAGTTTCTACTATATTTAAAGCTTAGTGGAGCTTTTTTGAACCTACATAATTCCAACAGTTACAAGCTCACAAGCAACTGATTTCCCAGTTAGGTTTTTGTATTCTGGGGTTTTGCCTCCTGGACAGACCTGTTTTGTTCCTAATTTTCATGGATTAGAGTTTTCCTTCATGTGCTATAGGTCTGTCCTGAGCTTTCACATGGACTTTTTGTCCAAATGTATAAGTTTCAGAACTATGCCGCCCTGCATCCACTTGAGCAGTATAAGCTTTGTGGTCTGAAAAATTAGCCTAAGCAGTTTTGATATCTCTAATTTGGTGATTTCATGGAAAGTTTAATTAACAAGCTCATGTATCTTTTGGGTTCATCTCAGCTTCTGACTTGGTGGAACTCATTTTTTTTCCTCGTATTTTAATCCTCATATTCTTCTTAGAAGAAAAAGAATAATACAACTTTTAAGTTCAGCTTTGGAACCTCTAGAGTTACTTTACACTGTCAAATAGTTTTTTTCTTGTGTTATCTGCGCTGGCATCTTTTTTCTTCTGAAACAGTACAGGTTCTTGAGTCACGTTGCTTAAGCACACGCTATACCAATATCTTGCCACGTTTCAGGCAATAAAATAGAATTAACTATTTGTCACTACTTTTCATTTTCTAATGAAGCCATTTAAGCAATTATAAGCTAATATGTCAAAGGAGAGGTGCTCAAATCTTTCCTTTCTCAGTCCTGTGGATGCTTGAAATTATTGAGAAAAGTTAATTTGCATTATGCAGGAATATCTGCCCACCTAAGAGTAATTTAATATATTGCAGTGTGATTCTATATTACAGTACAAGAATTTCAGTGTAAAATCCAGACTGTTCTGTAGTTGACTGCTTTTTAATCTAAGACCTTTGGTGATATTTCAGCTGTTCAGATTTTATTGACACAGTCTGGACAGATCTGGTGTTCTAGATTTTTGAATACACTGGAATCTATGAAGTGCATTGTAGTTGGATTGGACTTGCTGTCTTTGTAGTCTTTGAAGTAGATAACTGCAGGTAGTTTCAGAAGTTGTGGAGGTAATGGAAATATGTAGCTTGAAACAGCCTATTATGGTCTACACCCCTTCTGCAAAAGAGCTGTACAGTTTATGCCCAGCAGTTTTTGGCTTTGGAAGTTTGCACATGTAACAGAGGTTATCAGTTGAGTGAATTGAGAAATGATTTTATGTTGTTGAAAATTTGATGTTTTAATGACCTATTTATCCAAAAGATAGGTGGTGTTTTTCAGAGGGGAGGGATGAGGTAACTGAAGTGCAGACATATAAATGACAGCTCATAGTATCAACACATAGATCTCGAAGTCATCACTGAAGGTGACCAGCTTGTCATTTCCTAAAGGCAACACGAAAGCGCTGTGGTCAGTTCCTTCTGTCCATAGGCTACATGGAAAAACTCTGCACTCTGGTAGACACTGGTACACTGCCAGGTAATTGTTGAATTAAATAATTGGGGTTCCACTTTGCCTAAACTGCTGATGGACCTGCTTGGAATCCCTGGTACTGCACACACATCGCTAAGAATCTGTGCTTAACAGTTTGGAAACTGGCCTTTTTGTCACTTAGCCTTTCACTGTAAACCCACAATCTCCCTGAATGCAAATTCTGTAGTTTTCCAGTTCTGAGTATGTGAATTCAGATCTTTCTGTAGTTACTTTTCTAAAAGGTGTGATAATTTTTCTTGGTTTCTGTAACTCTACACCATTTATGGTAGTTCAACTTACGTGTTGAGGAAACATAATCCAGTAAGTGATCTGGGACTTAAAACTGAGGTGAAATTAAGATGTTATGTTTATTAGTATAGTAATAATATAGCAATATTATCATTAGCTGTTACTTCTTGTGCTAGCTCAGTCCAGGTAACTTCAGGGTAACATGAGATTTTATGGGAGAAAATTACACCCAGGCTAAGAGAAAAAAATATTGTAACATTGTACACTTTACATAATTTTGCTGGTAAGTTTGCTGCAGCATGAACAAGAAATGGCCTGTGTACAAAATTTTCAGAAAACAAGATCAGTCCATAGTAAACTCTTACCAGTATTAAAGGTTACCCTGTGTCGTGGTTTTAAGGGCTATCTAGACACCCTGCTTTTAAGAGCTCTCTAGACTAGTTAGCTAAAGCTCTTGTTACTTTGCAGCTGTTTTACTTGAACATGTGCTGACAGCCAGGTTTACTCCCTAATTTCAATGTCTGCCCTTCTGATATCTGCCCTGAAGTTCCCAGCTGATTCTTGGGGTATTTAGCTGAAAGCAAACAAGAACTTTTCATGTCCTCATCCTTCCTAAAGTGCTCATTTTGTGCCGTATCTAGTATTAAGCGGTAGTATGCATTTAAGATACAGGATTCGCCCTATGCACTGGGAAATCAAAAAACCAAAATTAAATCTTACAGAACCATGAATTACGCTGGTTCTGGTATGATTGAAGTAGTTTATTATTGCAAATGATGTCATTATTGGGAAGCTAAAACATCAAAAGCCCTGGAATAGAATGCGTGCAACCAAGTAAGTTGCCTCACATTGCTACAGTTTATTTTCATGTGATGAACTGTGTTCATCATAGCACAGCATCCATCGTGTATCTGTGCTCACACGAGAGGGGCTTGTGTCACTTCACTGTGCCAGACCAGGAGAGGGCTGGAAATTGCCGTGGTTTGCATTTGGTTGTAATTTGAAATCAGTCTTTTGGTGATAAAATTGATCTTAGAACGACATAATCAGTAGTTTATCAAGTCTTAATCTCTAAACATCTTTCTTTCTGCAGACTGTTAATTGCAGTCCTCCCACGCTTCACTGTGTGGGAGGTGGCTGACTAGACTCCTCAACAGGAATAAAATTGCAATTAAAAGTAACAGTTAAAAAATATATATGTTAATATATCTGTAAAGGAAATTTTTCATAACTGAGATTTCTCATGCTGTATTTGTTAGCTGTCCTTCAGACCATGATTGTCTACTTTGTCTAGTTTTGTGGTTACTTGTAAGTTGAATGGATGAAAATTAAGCTTTGCAAACCTTAACCACTTCATTTAGGATCTGAGAGTTTAGGATTCTCAATCCAGAATGATTTCTGACTCAGAAAAGCCAAGAGTAACATTGTGGTGTATGCTGGCATAACAGTAATTTCTTCCTTTGGGGCACTACAGAAGGGCAATTTGGGGAGCTCTGTCATTGAGATGGATGTTTGTGTGACCGTAGCAGATTTCTGCTCATGATAAATGTTCACTTAGTTAATTAGGTACTAGCTGATTACTTTGTCAGATATGGTTGTGTTGGAAACTGTCAAGATACTGAAGCTTGTTGTGTTGTATCTATCAAAAAGCATAGAATATGTGGATGTCTGAAGTCGGGATGTCTTCTGAATAATGAAGTTTAAATACCAGTTTTTCTAATATAGAGACTAAATTTCTGTTGAGCTTGTTTGGATGAGTATCCTTGCATGTTTTCATCAAAATGGCAGCGACCTATCCAAATTATGTGCATTTGGGTGATCCTTTTGTGTTCTTTTTAGAAGTGAGACAAGACGTTGATAGCATGATGATGTGGAGAAGTGTCACTTCTTTTACTGAGGTGCTAAAATATACTCATTGCTCCACAGATGGCAAAGTAGTTCAGTCCCTTAAGAGAGACAAACATTAATTAGGAAACCCAAGAAAGGAATAATTTGGATAGTGTCCCAGCAAGCTAAGTCTGCTTGAAATACAAAGACTAGGGCCTGAAGAGTAGACCAGTCTCGACAAGATTATGGTCTTAGGTGAGGTAATAGAGGTGAGGTAGTGGAAAGGCTCGGGTAGCCTCTTTTGTGGTTGTGCCTTGTGTTAAAAGTTAGCACCTGCTTCTGGCTCGATTCCATGGTATGATGATGTCTTGCATCTTGGAACCTCTGGCATTGGAAAGCTTTGTGCAGTGTGGTCAGTGATGTACCGCTTGCTGTCGCCCTTGCTGCCCATACGGCTTTCTCACTCTGTGGCATTTTCATTGTTTTCCTGGAGTGTATCCTGTGTTGCATTGTGGTAAAATAGGGTTAATCTCTCCAAGCCAGCTCCAGAATAGTTTTGTGATTGATAAATGTACTAATCTATCTTAACACTGCTTGCCTAAATGCTTTTTGTTTTGTTTCTGAATATTAAAAAAGTGGGAGGGGGTGGAGCTAAAAGAACTCATTCCAGTTCAGCTTCAGATTTAGTTTTGTTCAATACCTGGGCAGCTAGCCGGCATCTTTCAGGACTTGCTGGGTTTTGGTTTGGTTTGTTCAGCACTTTAGCCTGCAGAAGTGTTTCTTAAGTGGTGATACTTTTGTTGGGCCCACAAGTTGAGAGAGACTGAAGGTGACAGGTGCCTCTGAGTGTTTACAACTGGCATTGAAAAACCTGAACCCCATAAGACTATGAAGAGCTGTGGGTTTTTTGTACTCTCTGTCCTTGGCATGGACCTAAAATGACCTCAGTGAACTGATGAAGATTAGACTTTCCTAATTATATGTAAACAAAACTTAAAGCTCTCACAATATTGATGAAGACAGTAATAGAGAGTTTTGAGTGACCCCAATAATATTCTTTATAAATAACATTTTAAAAAGTCTAATTATTTGAAAATTCCATTGCCCTATTTGATTATAAGCATTAGCAATAAAAATTATAATTTGGGTTTTGTTGTGCCATGTTACTTACTAATTTGCATCAGGTAAAGATTAAAAACACCTAAATATTTCAGCAAATAAACTTTTCTGAACAGCGCAGGATAAGAACTTTCAGTGTACGATGCTGAGTTCTGACAAAGTCTCACAATATTTTGCATATAATTCAAATGTGGATTAACTAAATGCATGATAGTGACTGATGTAAACATTATTAAAATAAATTTTAAAATTAAATTTTAATTACATTAAATGGAATGTAAAATAAATTTTAAATTAAAATTTAAAAATGCAGAATTGAGTTGTATACATAGCACTAAAAGTGCTGTACCAAAGTTTAGTTTCTCTGTTCATGTATTTGAATATTAGTTTAAATGGCATTGAGGATGCCAGCACCTTTAACCCTTACTGTTGACCTGGGTTGCTATTAAAGTGAAATAAAAGGAAACAAAAAAGTTTAAAAGTTACAGCTAAAGTGCACTTTAAACGGTACAAGCAGTTTAAAAGTGAGTGCAAATTCCAAAAGAGACAGACATGTGGCATGTATTGTCTTGTATGTAAGACTAGGACCTGGGCATTCATATGCAGCAATTCTATGTTAAGAGTGATGATATTATTACCAGTCCTTGACATTTCAGTGATCTGACCCAGGCAGTGATCTGGCTGCAATCCTTACGGAATGCCAAGTAAATCTGTCTTCATGTTTTCAGCACCGTCGTCCCACGTACAGGCCTTGCATCTGGAAATGCCTTTACACAATAGTGTAAAATTACCCAAAGGGAGTACTAAAAAAAAGAGGTCATCCCCATCAGTGAGCTCTGAAGGGACAGAGATACAGTGCTCTGTGCCTGTGAAGGAGAAATGTTTTGAGTGTCTGAAGGAGAAAATAGTAAAGAACATGATTGAGAAGGACAAGCATTCAGAAGGTGGTGAACTACAATACTTTCTGTTTCCAGTGCAATAATTGTAAAGTGACATAAAAATAATTTAATTCTTTGTATGTTTTTTAGTTTCTTCTTACTATGTCCCATTAGGACTTTTTATGGTCCAGTGACTTCTACAAGAAAGTGGGGCATCAGCCAGACATTACACTTATGTCATATTCTTCTTCAATTTGCAGGTGCAGCAAGAATAGAAAGAAAAGGAAAATTGGAAGAGAAAAGTTCGACATATGGTGGGTACAGAGCTTTATATTTTTTACTTATAAAAGAAAAAGAGAAATTCTGTAACACTTGATGTCTCTGAAGAGCAAATGTAAAAGCATAAAATATTTCCTGAGTCAGCTTATGCTGCTTTTGTTTGTTTGCTTCCTAAAACTTGTTTTGATATGTATGATGAGTTTATAGTAGATGGATGATATTATAGGAGAAAATAAAAGTATCCATAGCAAGGATTTGGAAGGATCCAAAAGTATGACAGTATTTTTTGCCCCAAATGGATTTAGTGGTTGTGCCTTTATTTCCTTGTACTGATTGATTTTTCAGGGGGAGGAGAAAACAGTTAAGCATTATTAGCAAACATTTGGCAGTTCTTGATAGAAATTATAACTTAAGATGCCTTTTGTTTTATCCTGTTTAAAAAAATAAATTTAAAAATAATAGTAATAGAGATGGACAAGAATTCCAGAGTGATTCTGCCCTGTTTTTTCCAGGAGAAAAGGTTCTGTATGGCCCAAGAAAATAATAAGACTCCATTTGTGTGCAGGAAACTATCCTGAAATACTGACTTTAAGGATTTATTTTCTGTAACAAGTCAATTCCCTCATTATCTATCTCACTTTTGATTGCTTAGTGTATACTGTTATGGAGTGACAGTGCTGTGGGACATATTTTGTGTGGGGAGACTTAGCGGGATAAATAGAATTTTTCTGAGACAAAGTACTTCTCCTGTGTATACCAGTGCTGCTGGTGTAAAATCATACCAAGAGTTTCAGTCAGAAGCAGGTCTCAGTGAGGATGTTGCTGTATAGTAGAATGATGCAGAAATTTCCTTCACGTGACTTTCTATAGATTGAATATGTATTTTGCAGACAATGATATATACTCACTTGGGAATTTTGTACTTCTAGAAGCTTTTTCTCTTGCCCAAAACATTTTGTTAGAAGCTGGAAATAAAATAGATGTTACAGGCTATTTAAATAATGTCACTTATTGTGTGTGCTCTGCTATATCTTCTGCTATGATACCTCATTTGGAAATACTTAATACTGTAAAATGTTATTTGTTGAGAGAGAGTCTTTTCAACATTTTACCTCTAATTAATGAGTCAAGTCTGAGATACCAGGCAAATTAACTGAATCATTTTGATCTGATTAGGCAACCGGAACACTTGGGTTTGAATGTCATGTTTAGGTTAAACCAAATGCAGCAATGAATTTGGAATGGTAGGATCATAGAGCAGTTTGGTTTGGAAAGCACCTCAAGGCTCATCTAGTCCCAACCCCCCTGCCTCACCACCCTCTCAGGGAAGAATTTCTTCCTAATATCTAGTCTAAATCTCTTCTCCTTCAGAGTAAGGAGACCCTTACCCTGTCACTCCATGCCTTTGTAAACAATACCTCCCCAGTTTTCTTGTAGGTTCCCTTCAGGTACTGGAAAGCTGCAATAAGGTCTCCCTGGAGCTTTCTCCTCTCCAGGCTGAACAAGCCCAACTCTTACAGCCTGTCTTCATAGGAGAGGTGCTCCAGTCCTCTTACCTTTGTGGACCTCCTTTGGACTTGCCCAAACAGGTCCATGTGTGTCTGACATTGGAGGCCCCAGAGCTGGATGCAGTATTTCACGTGGGGTCTCATAAGAGTAGAGGGTCAGAATCCCCTCCTTTGACCTCCTGGCCATGCCTCTTTTGACACAGTCCAGGATACAATTGGTTTTGTGGGCTGCAGAGATGTTTATCTGGCTCGTGTTGAGCTTCATCCCTATGAACACCACCCAGTCATCCTCAGGGCTGCTCTCTCCATTTTAGAGACAAAGATGTTGTGCACAAAAGCATCAGACACTTTGTGCGAGTACAGTTAGATGACATCTGTCACTCTTCCTTATCCATCAGTACTGTAACTTTGTCATAGAAAGTTGTTCTGTTATGTTTCCCCTTTTCCAGTCAGTGGGAACTTCACTGGATTGCCATGCCTTCTCAAATATGATGGAACATAGCTTAGCCATTTCATCTACCAGATCCCACAGAACCAGCAGATATATCTCCTCAGGTCACATGGACTTGTGCACCTTCAGGTTCCTTAAATGCTCTCAAACCTGACTTTCTCCTACAGTGGGTGCTTTTTCATTTTCTCAGTCCTTGCCTTTGTCTTCTGCAACTTGGATGGTGTGGGTAGAGCACTTGCCAGTGAAGACTGAGGCAAAAAAGTTGTTGAGTAACCATATCTAACATTTCCTTCTGAAGAGGGCCCACATTTTCCTTCATCTTCCTTTTATCACTGATGTAACTATAAAAGGTTTTCTTGTTGCCCTTGATGTCCCTGGCCAGATTTAATGTTATCAAAGCTTTAGCTTTCCTAACCCGATCCCTGGCTGCTCAAACAACTTCTCTGTATTCCTCCCAGGCTTCCTGTCCTTGTTTCCACCCTCTGTAGGCTTCCTTTTTGTGTTTTGGCTCCTTTCCCCTCTGTGGCTTTGTCCCATAGTACTCTACCAAGCAGATCCCTGAAGAGCCCAAGGTCTGTCTTCCTGAAGTCCACGGCAGTGAACTTCTGTGCACCTGCCTTCCTGCTCTGAGGGTCTTGAACTCCTATCGTTCCACTGCAGCTGATGCTGCCCTTGAGTTTCACATTCCCCACCAGCCCTTCCTTGTTGGTGAGAACAAGGTCCAGCATAGCACTTCACCTTGTTATCTCCTCTTTCACTTGTAGAAGGAAGTTATCACTGATGCATCCCAGGAACCTTCTGGATAACTTATGCCCTGCTGTGTTGTTGCTCCGATGGATATTGGTGTGGTTGAAGTGCCCCATGAATACCAAGGCTTGTGAACATGAGGCTACTCCTGTCTGTGTATAGATGGACCTCATCCACTCCATCTTCCTGCTTGGGTGGCCTGTAGCAGATCTCAGCTATAATGTTCCCTGTGCCTGCCCTCCCTTTAACCCTGAGTCATAAGCTCTCAGTTGGCTCCTCACCCATCCCCAGGCAGGGCTCCCTCCTTGTCTCCCCTGCCCATTGTTCCTAAAGAGCCTGTATCCTTCTGTCCCAGTGCTTCAGTCATGGGAGCCATCCCACCATTTCTCCATGATGCCAACAAGATCACAGCCCTGCAGGTGCACATGTCATACTTCCACTGCTACATGTGTTTGCGTGGAGGCATTTAAGCTGGGCCCCCAGTGAAGCTGACCTTAGTGGTTGGAATTCCTTTGTGCTGCCTTTCAGGTGCTCTCCTGCTGACCTGTGGTCCTTCTCCCAGCTCTGGGCGTCAGTTGCCAGCACTGGCATCAAACTGGTAGGAGTGAGATAGATTGAGGTTTTTCCTGAATTTTTTAAAATGTTTAATTTTTATTTCAGGTAAAAAGAAAGAAAAGGAAAAGAAAGAGAAGAAGGAGAAAGATCATAAATCGAAACAGAAAAAAAGAAGAAAAAAAGAAGAAATCGAAGCAGCATGGTAGGTTTGATTTCCTTTTTCCACAAGCAAAACCCCTCAGTGGATTTCCGGTATTAAAACTTGTCCCTACACAATATGCATGTCAAATTTTAGAAGTTTCAATACTGGGTTTTGGCCTTAAATGTTGAAAGGACACTTAGGTCTATGACCTCATTTTTGTGTTTACAGCCTTTCTCTATGTGACTGGCATAGATACTTCATAGGTATTTTTTATTCCTTAGAAAGAGATGCTCACTGTTTTCACCTCTTGAAGGTCTGCATACACATCCTACCTGTATTGCTTGGACATTTAAAATTACCCTAACATCTGGTCTGTTGCTAAATCTCAGTGGCTTATTGCATGAAATGCAGCCCCTCCTTAAAGAGGTATTTCTTGACAGCTGAGGGTGGTGCCCCTATTGCAACAACCTTGTCTGTTGTTGTGACAAATGGTGATTCTGTTCGCCCTCATCTCGCTTCCCTATTCTGATTCTTTGATCCTTCACTCATCTTTTTTTCCTCTGTTACTTTCATTTATTTATTTAAAAAATATATTTTTTTTTAGATAGGAGGCTCTAGGTACCTTGTGCTTTTTTTAACAAAAAACAACAAACAGCCTTTTCAAATCACTTTATGCTTTCCTCCACCCCCACCCTACCTCTTGTTTGAGAATTACTCCTGTGTGGTTTAAAGTTGTAGCTTCATCCCTTCTGTAACTCTCCTTGGCATGATCTGTGTGCAAAAAGGACCATGTTTGTTTTTTTTTAATAAAAAGATAACGATTCTGCTGACCAGTACAGTTTTACTGTTTCTTTGTATTTCTTCCCCTTTTCCACATCTTTTGGTTGTTAACCCCCCATGAAATCACATTATAGGTTCCTTGGTTTGGGCTGACCCTGACTGGAGGGGTCAGTCACTGCTCTATCACTCCCCTCCTCATCTGGACAGGGGAGAGAAGATAAAGCAAAAGGCTTGTGGTTTGAGATAAGCACATGGAGAAATCTTTCTTTAATTAGTGTCACAGACAAAACAGACCTAACTTAATAAAAAATAATTTATTACTAAGCAAAACAGAGTAGGATAATGAGAAATAAAACAAAATCTTAAAAACACCTTCCCCCATCCCTCCCTTCTTTCTGGAAGCAACCTTACTCCAGATTTCTCTACCTTCTCCCCCACAGTGGCACAGGTATACTGACCAGCAAACTATTCATACATGACTGGTTCTTTTTATCTCCTTCTTTCATCATGTTCCTCACCCTTGTTCTTTCCCAAATCACTTAGGTCCATCCATTTTCCCCACCTTTGGTTCCTCTTAAGCATTCCATAATAAATCTTGTGCAGTGCCAAAATCCCAAGGAGACTGAAGGCAAAAAGAGTGAGCTCCCAGCAGCATCTCTGAGGATAGCAGATGGTACAGGATAAATTGTGGGGAAAAAACCCCACTATTAGAGGATCAAGGAATCATAGAATTGTTAAGGTTGGAAAGGACCTCCAATATCTAGTCCAACCATCCCCCTACCATCTATATTACTTACTAAGTCATGTCCCTAAGTACCACATCCAACCTTTCCTTAAACACCATGAGGGACGGTGACTCCACCACCTCCCTGGGCAACCTGTTCCAATGCCTCACCACTATTTCTAAGTAGAAATTTCTCCTAATTTCTAACCTGACCCTACTGTTTTCTACGTTCAGAGATGAAGGGAAGGAGTGGCGAATTAAATGGCTAATGCTTGTTTTAGTTATTTATTAAACTGCATTATGTTTCTTACTGGGAAGTTGTTGATAAAATATATTAAGAAGAGCTTTTGCCATTTCATATTTACATCCTGATACCTCAATGTTGATGTTATTTGCTTCTGAAATGTAATGTTGCCATATACTTAAATATTCTTTGATGTGGTGTGTTTTTTTCATTTGTCATACTGTTCTTTCCTTTCGTAACTGACTTCTTGCTTTTATCTTTTCAGATTATTCAGATTATGAAGATAGTTCTGTCGAATTCTTGGACAGGTGCTCCTCTCCGCTAACACGGTCCTCGGGGAGCTCGCTGACTTTGCGCAGCATGTTCTCAGAGAAGAATACATCCTACCAGTATCCAAGAGCTATCTTGTCTGTTGACCTTAGTGGAGAAAGTAGGTTGGCTTAAATGGCAGTTTTCAGTTTGCAGGTTTAATTCTTTAAGAACAAGAATTTTAAAGGAAATAATTTGGTTTATGTTTAGGATTGTAACTATAAATATGGTGACTGGTTTATACCTCATCTGTTTAAATCAAAATGCTTACACTCCTCAAGCTGTTCTGCATTGTGCTTACTTTGGTTAAGCGTTGCTGCTCTGTTTCTGAGGAGATCACATTAAAGGCATGTTGCAGAATTCACCAGGAAATCTAATATGCCACCAGTGCACTTGAGAGCAGTGTTTTCCTGTATGCAGGTTAAGAGTTTTTAACTCCAAACCTCCCGTATAATTCTGTGAAGTCTTGCATCTCTGCACACAAGATCTCACACCTCTTTATTTGTGCTAGATCTTTCAGATATGGAGTTCTTGGATGATTCCTCTACAGAGAGTTTGTTACTCAGTGGTGATGAATACAATCAGGATTTTGATTCAACTAACTTTGAAGAGTCTCAGGATGAAGATGATGCTCTGAATGAAATTGTTAGGTGCATTTGTGAACTGGATGAAGAAAATGGCTTTATGATTCAGGTAAAGAAATGGGCAGGGGAAAGGGGCTGTATTTTTTCCATGTGAATTTCTTGCTTGTGGAGATGCTCTTCTGTTGTGTTGGAAACCAAAGCTACTTAAGAGAGCTGTAAATAGAAGTGAAGAACAACAAAATATTTCTGTGTTCTGCACCCACCATGACTATCTGGCTTATGCAGAACTGTTACTCTAGGATGGGGTGTCTCCAGCTATTTGTTATGTAGAACCGGTTTATCAGGAAAGATAACCTTTTTCTTTATAGCCAGCTGATACATTTGTAATAAAATATCCCTCCCTGCACACAAATCATCACTTCTTTCCAGAGACCATCCTGATTATACCAGCCCTTCTGGTTTGGCCTTTGTGCTTGGCAGTACCGATTGTAGATGCTCTGCTCACTGTACATGTCCATCAGCTGTATCCAAGATCTCAGCTATACAGATGTTAATATCGTCAGTAACTGTGATGGGTGTGTGATGTGTGCTTCATCTTTAGAGGAGAAGTTCTCAAACTAGAAATCTCTCTCTGGCTTTCTAAGCTGCTAAGAATTTAAATCCTTCTTGGTATAAAAAAAGAGGAGTATACAGTGCCTGCACAGAATTCGGGTGCTGATCGATTGCAACTACTGCTTGCATATTTGTTCTCCAATGAGGAGAGTGAGTCCCATCTAGTACTGAATAATTTAAGGATTTATCTTAAGAAATTAATGATGTAGTGATCAAATCAGACAAAAGCAGTAGGGAGGTCGGTCTCAATTCTCAATAACTTTTAAAAAAAAACTATGAACTTGCTGTGTTTTTTTTCCCCCCACACATTCATGAGACAAGTTTGTCTTCAACTGTTAGTGTGGTTGAAAACAGAAAGCCTTTTTAGTTGAGATTTGAAGGAAGCATGTATGGCTGTTATGTCTTAATGGACTTAAAGTCTTTTGGAAAGGACTGAAAGACCTGAAAATGAAGGACACACAGACTGTCCCTTGGAACCCATTACTGAAGTGCAGCGCTGTGTTGGAGGAACTAAGTGGGAGTTCAGCTATGGCAACAATATGGTAAAAGGGACTGGTATTAGTGATCTTCTGGGAGAGGAGAGGGAATTGTAGCCATAGCACTATGGCAAGAGGAAAGGTGACTTCAGCACTTTGAATAAGTTAGTGCTCAAAAGCGTGTCCAAAGCAAAGAGGAGAGACTTTCAGGAGTAAACCAGCAGGTTCTCAGAACACAGGCAAATGCTCGAGTTGAGAAAGGGAAATGCATTTTTAAGCGGTAGTTTCCTGCCTGATTCTGATGTCCAATGCCAGCCTGATTTCAGTCACTTACCTCCTCTTCATGCCTTTTCACTCTGGGAGCAACCAGTTTGCTGTTTCTAGGCCCTCATGTCTTACCACTTCTATTTTGCTCTCCTATTCTCTTGTTTCTCCTCTTTCATTTTTTCTTCATTTTCTTTTTCTTTTAGATTTTCCATTGGTGCGATATTAAAAACACATCTTTCTAGCGCACTGGAGAGATGCTTTGTAAATATAAATAATTAAACTGAAGAGTTTTCTACTTTTCACTGTTATGCTGTAACGTATTACATTATCTTTCTACTTTACTGTAATATTATACTCCTGTCTTATGTTTCACTACTAAATATTTAGGTGCTAAAATAGTGAATGTTGTAATAAAATACTATTAAATATTACATCTTCAATTTCTTTTATTTTTTCCTTCATTTTTTTTTCCAGTCTGGAATTTGTGGTTGAGGTAACTTTCAGAACTAGAGCTGTTTTTTAGCTTGATGTCTTTGCCTACCCAAACACAAATTGTCCAACTAAAATAATCTTACTCAAACCAGCTATTTAAGTTAAACTACTGTTCTCTGCATTTTGACGATACAAGAAATAACTTGTGTTTTCTGCATCTGCTTTTCTCAGTTTTAGTTTTTTCTTTGTTTTTTCTTCTGATATCAGTGTGAAGAGTGCTTGTGTTGGCAGCACAGCGTATGCATGGGACTGTTAGAGGACAGCATTCCAGAGCAGTACATTTGTTATATCTGCAGAGATCCACCAGGTATGGGTAACCCACCTTTATCTGCAGCTGTCTGCTTGGGAATTTAAGCAGATATGTTATGTATTGCTTGAACCGTTAAAGCTTTCTCTGTTTTGTGTTATCTGTTACACTTTTTTGGGGCAAGTGCTTCTGAGTTTGGCTCCGTGCAGAAACTTATTTCCTGTTAGCAACATCTTATTCATCTATGCTAAATCTTATTCATGATCTTAATTACCATCGCTTTAGCTGTTGAAACTTAATTTCCTCAAAACCTTAGTGCTTTTCCATGTCATTGCAGCCTGAAAAACTTTCTAAACAAAACAATCATTCTGTCTAGTTCTGTGATCCTATCTGCCTATACTTGGAATCACATCTGTTCAATTAAATATTTATTTTAGAGAGAAAAATGATTTGTTACTAGAGTACACTCAAATACGCTGTGGATGTCATTTCATATGAATTTTACAGTGTTTGCGTTTGTCCAGAGTTGGGTTAATAAAGGTGTGGACCTGAATATGTAAATTATGGACACAATCTAGCACCTTTCCTGGTAAATGATAGCGTGCAAAAAGCACACCTTGAACTTACGGTTCTTAGGACAAGTTTTAAATGGAAAGAATTGGGAAGTGTCTATTTAATTTTAAACTCAATACTTTGGATTAGGAAGATGATGGGTTAAAAATTATTATGTCCTTAAACCCATTATTTTTAGCAGTTATTCGGAGAAAAACTATGATTTGGAAGAAAGTTTTTAGTATTTTTCCTGACAACTGATAGAAGTGCACATACATGCCCAGCTGTTGCAAAAGGGCAACAGTTGCAAACTTGCATTCCTTCTGAATTAAAGAAATGAAATGGTAAAACTGCAGAGGTATAAAAGCACAGTCTTTATTAGTTATTTTTTGAGAAGAAAACTTAGGAAAATATAGCTGGAAAGATGTGACTTTTTCCATTTGTCCTGGTATAAGTGGACGGTTTAGTCGTGTTTGATAGTTCTTTGTGCTGTACTCTTTGAGCAGTCAAGCTTTTTCTTATTAAAACCAACTAATTTGTCTTGTGTTCTTTCCCTGCACTGTACTAGGTACTTCGTTATCCCCTGCTATGCAGAGACTGTGTCCCTAATTTTTATCTTCTCTCCTTTCCTAACCATTACTTCTTTTCTTTCTATGTCAGGAGAAAAAGGTCATTCACAATGTCAGTATTTTAAAGTGTATTGGGATAATGGGCAGAAAGGAGATAGACAGGGTATTCTCCTGAAAGGTATGAAGGGCTTCCATCCACCCATTCTTTGTTCTGTATATGATGATAGTCTGATATGAAACTGAGTGTAAGATATTGCCGTCTTAGTCAGTCTGTTTGTCTGGGTTCCTCATTGTAAACAATAATAATGGGATGATTAGCATTATACTTTTCCAGTTTTGGGTTTTGTGGATTTTTTTTTTTTTTCAACAGTTAAATTACTGTAGAGCATCAGCTAAACATTCATTTGTGCCTGTTGGGTTAGAACTGCAGATGTTGCCATAGCATGGGAGACCTGAGGCCCACTCATCAGTATCCTACCTACTAGTGTCTGGTAAAAGGCACCTCAATGGAGAGCATGAGAGCTCTGCTGTCAGAGAACTTTAGAGTGTCTGCTTGTCAGGAAGCCTTTTCCTGGCTTCTAATAAATAGATACTGACTTCACTGTAGAAGCAAAATATTTGTCTTTCAGAAAGAAACTAGGTGTTTTGGATATGTCCATCTAAAATCCACCCTGTAACGTTTCTTGTGGTCACTTAGGGATTTTTGGTTTGGGTTGTCAAATGCCAATTTCAACTTCCTTTTTGCAGTTAGATTAGTAATAGTACAGTTCTTGATATCCTGTACTTTGATTGCAAAGGTGATTAGATGATAAGATGAAAGGTAATATATGAATAGCAAGATCTTGAATCATCCTTTCATGGATGTTAGGAGACATTTAGGAGAGTGCAGCATATAATTATAACACTTCAGTTTTAAATACGCTTCTGCTATGCCTTTAGATGGCCCTCAATTTGTTTATTGCTTACCCCAGGTCAGAGGTGGAGTGCCAAATATCTTTATGATAAAGACTGGCTAAACAACGGACACATGTGTGGATTATCATTTTTGAAAGAAAACTACTCTCATCTTAATGCCAAAAAGATTGTGTCAACACATCACCTACTGGCAGACGTGTATGGTGTAACTGAAGTACTGCATGGACTTCAGTTGAAGATTGGGATATTAAAGTAAGTATCAGTCCAGGATTTAGTCTTCATCTTTATATATTTAGGTAGCAGAGACTGCCATTTTTCCGTATGCATTATTCCCTCACATTAAAGCTCTTTCTTGTGTAATCGTGTAAATGCTTGTAAGTGCAAGATGTAGAGTACCCTCAGTGTGGGAACTAGGTGTTTAGCACCTGAGCAGATCTGGGCAACTGGTGATTTATTTTTTTTATTTATGGTCAGTTTTGTGTTAAAGGGACAATCTGGGTTTATTCTAAATTAAGTGACCTAGGAATGCTTACATGTTTAGTAGTGGTGCTTATCACTAGCTGTGATAGAGCAGAACTAGATAACACTTCAGTGCTGTAACTGGTATTCTCTGCAACTTGGGTTTTTTTCTTCCCTTTGCAGAAATAAGCATCACCCAGACCTTCATCTCTGGGCTTATTCAGGGATGCGAAAAGAACAGGAGCAAATAACTGTTGGGGTAGAGAAGAAATCAGTGACTTTGCCGGATGCTGTTAATCCAACAGAAAGGACGTATCACAGTCAAAACCATAAAGAGCCACCCAGTATACCCCAGAAGATGGAAGAAACATACATCACAAGTGAGCACAGTTATCAAAAACCGCAGTGTTTTGGTCAAGACTGCAAAGCAGTCACTGACCCTGTGAGCTCAGATGATGAAGATACAAGTAGTTTTGAGGAAGATCAGGATTTTCACACAGACAATAAAAACTGTTTACAATATTCTTTTAAAGATGATGGCATGAGTGAGCAGGTAAGTATTTCTTCACCTGGGAAGTTTCTTACTTGGAATAAGAAGTTCAATCTGGTAAAACTCAAGCATGTACAATTATTTAGATTTGTTCATTGTTGTAACATTGTTACAATGTGTTCTATCAAATAAGCCAGCAGAAATCACTAGAAGCCAAGTTAGAAAACTGAACTAGTTGTGGGTGAGGTATACCCATCTCCATCAGTGAATGAAATGCAATGTATTGCCTATGCTGAAAGTGTTTGTGCTCAATCCAGTGGGGTTTTTTTGGGGAAAATGAAATAATCCAATGCCTAAAATGCAGGATGTTGAACAGAACTTGTGTTTTTGTGAGGAAAGTGGGGCAAGTTTCCTTTTTTAATTGTTTTCCATATGCAGGTGGGTTTTTTTTTTGATTGTTAAACTGAGATTTGTAATAGTGTGCTTTATTGTACTGTATTCTTCTTTTAACAGTGACACTATCTAGAATTCTGTCCATGTGTAATGATTCACTGACCAACTAATTTCACATCCTGCAGTTTCTTTGGAGTCTTTGTTTCTCAGGTTTTTAGTCAGGTTTATATTTGGCTATTTAAACCTCGTATTTTTTTGCATTGATGGTTTGAATCCATTACTTTGTGGAAAAGTTCTGAGACTTGGTAGTCTGGCTTTAGTGAAGAGTTCTCTTTAAGCAAAAAAACAGAGTAAAACCTTTCTGTTTCCTACAATATCAACTGTGCGAGAATAAATCGCCCAGCTCATCCCCCTTTTGAAGTTCAGTTTCTGGTGTGGAAGAAAATGAGTAAGATAAGTCTTTTTTTTCTTTTCATTTTGGTTTTAAAGGTGGCGTGTAAGCTAGGTAGCCTGAATGAAAAATTTTGGCTCATTCTAGCTAGAAATAACTGTTTGTATGCTAAATCACGTGAATATATTGGTTTGTGTAGTAAGGAGACACGTGGTGGACTTTGCTTCCAGCAGTAGCTTAAATTGGCATTGTAAGTAGTATAAATATATTTGAAAGAAAATATATGTCAGTAGTGAAACAAGGCTAATGTTTCCTTCAGAGACCAAAGCATATATCTGAAAAACTGGGTGCTCTTGGTTTTAGACCAGGAAGACCTCTGTCTGGGGCAGTGTCAGAATGCTTTTTCCTCTGGGACACCTTAGTTCACCATGTTGTCAGTAGTCAGCCTCAGTATCTGAAATAAAGCTTTCTGTATAGACCCATTGAAAAGCTCTTGGTTTCTCCATGAACCTATTAAAACCATGGTGAGGCTGACATCGAAGTGCCATTTTTACATGAACTGATTTCTCTGTAAGACAATTGCCTCCTTTCCTTCACCTCTCTTTGTCAAAGTATTGGTTGGGAAATTTGATTCTCCTTTCTAGCATCCTGCAGAGCCTTGAATATTCCAGTTTTCCATACTCTTTTGTCTTATCCTTATTTACAGTTCTGTTAGGTATCTTATTTTCTCTTACAAAGTTCAGGTCAACTATTACCAAGTCCCTTTTTGGAATTTGCATCATCTTACAAATTGTATATAATTACCTTGTTCTTCTGAAAGCAAGAGACTGCCCCACCTGAACCTCCAATTTATTTTGTCACAAGCCAGGTCCCCTACTTTGCTTCTCCTGCCACCTCTGCCACTACTCCTTGATTGCCTCTTAGCTTACAGAAGGACATGTTTGTGGTTCATTTTTGGGGGGTTTGTGGGTTGTTTTGTTTTAAGGAGCATTTACTAGCCATTTGAATAAGTACAGATCTTATTTAAAGGAAAAAACCACCAAACTTTTAATGACATTAAGTTATTTAGCTTTAAGTTTTGCATAAATTTTTAGCTAACTTAGTGCAGAGGACATCTAAGAGACTCACTGAACAGTTTATCTTGATTTTTAGAATTACAGCCTTGAGTCCTCATATGACAAGAGAAAAATGACATTTTTCTGAAAGTCTGAAAATAGTAACAAATGGGGCATTTCTTATTTATGTTGGAAATATCCTTTATAAAGAAAAATATCAGCTTGAATACTGAAAGCACAGTGGAGGCAAACTTGATTTCTTGAGAGATGAAAGATGTGATCTGGAAGTTTTGAGAATTTAGAGGGTTTTATGACTTCTAAAAAATCTACCTTTTGCGAATAATTCCTTTAATGAATATTATGAGCATTAGTGATACTTGTCCACCAGTACTCACTCAAAAGCTGCCAGCAGGTCAGTCCAAGTTTTGGTTTTGTTTGTTTTTTTTATTGATTCTAAATCTCAAAAAGAATGTTATTTTTCATGGCTTCAGAAGGAAATAGGGATTGAGGGGTTTTAATTTACTACTTGCTCTCTCTTCTCAGTCTTCACATTCTTGACTGGAAGAAGGAATACCCTAAGGAAAAAATGCCCTTAAGTTTGCCTGGGGAGGTGGCTGAGTCTATATCCCTGGATGTGTTTAAAATGCAAGTAGATTAAGTACTTAAGGATATGGTTTAGCATAGGACAGGAACGGTTGGACTCGGTGATCTTAAAGCTCTTTTCCAACCTTGTGATTCTGTCTATTATTATGTGACATGGGAAAAAGTTAGCTGAATGCTTCAAGAGACATGTGTTAATACGATAAAATTCACTCCTTGCTCTGGCATTTGCCATGAACTGACACTGTGTGAGCACACATATGCAGCATTTTAGTCCCTGAAATAGTCATCAGTAGTGAAAGAACTTGATCAGATAGGAAGCTATAGTGGGTATAGAATGAAAACTGTGAATCCTGCTAATTAATGGAGATACCAAACACGGTAACTCATTAAATCCTGTATACTTTGGTCACTTTCACTAGCATCAGCTACGGAAAGACGAGGAACTTGTGTATTATCTCTGATCCGTTATGAAGATATTAACTATTTCAAAGTACTCAACCTTCCTCTGACTCTGTGTTTGCATAGCTCCGCTTTACTGCCCTTGTAACTCTTCCCAGGCATGCGCAGTTCTGTCACAGACCTGTGCTTGCAAGTTGTGTGGGACCACAGCAGTGATAGGAAGAGAAATCTTCTGTCTTAATCAGCAAACAGAACATCCAGTTTATTTGTACACTATAATGACTTTTGACATCTTGGCTTTCACGGCTTTCTAGGGAGTTTTCCTTTGTTCTCTGGCTAGACTTTAAACAAGCCTTTTTGGGATTTTTTTTTTGCATGTTTTGGTGGCTGTAGACTGATGCAATTCAGCACCTAGTGATTTAAGTCACGATTTGTATAAAAAGGGCAGAGAAGTGCAGTCTTGCCTTACTGCATTAAACAAAGCACTTGAGCAGGTAAACTTTACCTCTCGTCTCACTCCCCCGGTGCTATATATGCTCATTTGCATGGAATTTACATTTTGTTTTATTCAGTCTATGGATGTGTAGTACATGGCTTTCTGAGTAAGCTTTTTGTCAAGTAGATAGAAGTACAGTTCTAAACCAGCAGAGTTTATTATCATGTGACTCACGTACTGATAGCGACACCAGAAATTAAAAACAAAACCAGAAAACCCTCTTAAATGGCAATTTTTTTCTTTCTGTTGCTCCTGTGAAGAAGAATTCTGCTGAAGGAAACACTGTGTTTGTTTGTAATGAAAGAAAAGGCTCAGAAGAACAAGTGGACAGACATCTTCAATGGCAGCTAAATCTCCTCACCCATATAGAGAATGTACAGAACGAAGTCACCAGCAGAATGGACCTGATTGAGAAAGAAGTTGATGGTAACTGCATTGCCAGATACTTGTTAATACACCTGTCACAGCATCTTTCATAGCCACTATGTTGAAGGTGATCTGAGGCACTGAGGAATGTTAAATGCTGTATTCAAATTTGGGTATCCAAAATTACAGCTAGGATTTGTCCCCACCCACTTCCACAAGTTTTGAATGCCCACTTAAGTGCTTAGGAGTCCTGAAAATTTAACTCAAGTTTGTGGTATTAAACAGGCTTCAGAAAGCTTAGATAACTTGTCTAGGCATTGTCCAGATACAGATCATATGATGGATTTTTAACACCTGGAGTGCCTTTGGCCTGATTGTTTTAGTACCTGATTTATTTTTTTTTTTGGGAGGGGGGCGCGGTGGGGGGGGATATGTGTTCATTCAGCCTTCAATTACTAAATAACTGGTGTCAGGAGGACAAATGAGGTGTCATGAGAAAACTTGAATGAGTTTATAGTGTAGTAGTAAATATTACAGCATCTAAATTTCCTTGCTGGTCATAGAAATTCCTGGTTGCAGGAGTATTTATTTACAAATAAAGTTACCTATTACTATTAGCAGTTTTATTTTCGGTGTTCCTCTTCCTACTAGGCAGCGTTTCTAGGCTAACAGGGTTGACCTTTTCCCTTCTCCGTCTCTGCAAGCATAGAAACTCCCTGAAAAACATTTGTTGAAGACTGGAAAACCGTCCTGTAATGTGGACCTTATGAACAGAAGCCTGTTAAAGTGACAGAAGCAAGCCTTGCTGTTAAGGATTGCATTTGCTGTTGCCAAACTGTCACAGCTAGAAGGCTGTGAGCGGAAGTTCCTTATATCTGTGTCGATGGTAAATTGTTAGCCAAGGGTGGAATTTGGACCCAGGTACCTTCTTATAATAACAATCAAACCAGGAGATATGTTTGGACTGAGGGAAACACAGAATTAGTTAGTGTTTCCCTAATAAACATTTCTTCTGTTAAATAAAAAACACAGCCTCAGTGTATTTTCCCTTCTTATAAAAGCCAGTAAGAAAGAAAAGTTTAATTTAAGAAAACTGTTTCTCAAAGGCTAATTCTAACTAACTTCTTCCTTTTCCTTCTGTAGTTTTGGAAAGCTGGCTTGATTTCACTGGAGAACTGGAACCACCCGATCCTCTGGCAAGATTGCCTCAGCTCAAGCGACGTATCAAACAGCTTTTAATTGACATGGGGAAAGTACAGCAAATAGCAACGCTTTGCTCTGTATGACAAAAGGAAGAATAAAGAGATAAAAATAGGTTCTTCACAGTGAATTTTCTTGCTAGCCACACAAGACTGACAGGAAGATAGCAAAAAGCTGAGCGTTTATCTGGTTCTTTGCTGATTACATAAATAGGCTGAAGCTTTAGAGAGAAGAGAGGAAATATGAAGTAAGGAAGGAATCTGTTATATTGGAAGTCTAAATACTCAATGTCCAGGCTTCAAAATGCACTACATTACATGCTGATTAATGTTGGTATGATTTTAGCATGATAAACGTGAATATCCCAGCACATAAGAAAGTTGAACAAAGAAAGAACAATGCTACTATTTTGAAACCTTTGACAAAAGCTTCTCAGTTAGGAAATTCACTGACTAAAAATTCTCGGGACCTGCTTTTTTTAAGGAATTCCTCTTGCTAGTGAAAGACACATGGAGAGATCTGTATCCTCTCTACAAGGAAAGTTTTAGATTATTTCCTTCTCTCATGAATGTTCAGGAAAACGAACATACTAGCTTTGATTTTTTTGAAAGAAATTACTTATCATGGTCTCCGTTTTAAAGTATTTTTTTAAATAGAAATCCTTATTACAGCACCCTTAGGCCCCTTTAAAACATATGTGGCAAATAGTGGTCAGATGTGCCAAATATTTTAAAACCACTGGGATGAGAGTTTGATTATGACTTATATGAAGGTTTTTTTCCAAAGTCCTACTCGGTGCCAGCGGTCCATCCAAAATTGTATCTAGTTTATATTTTTTTTATGTTCTATTGCAGTATTCAGGATTCGAGGTACAATTTTTTGTCCTGGGTAGCTCTGTTCTGGTATTGGCCCTCTGAAAATTTACCATCCTCAGCTGGGATGAGGAATGACAGGAGCAGCACAGCTGTCGGTGGCTGTGAATATACTAAACCACTAGAAGAAATATCAAGCATCCAAGGTGTTTTTATAACACCTTTCAGCTTCAGTGAATGAAATGTCATGAAACCAAAGGCAACCTACGTGCTCTGATAGCTCTTGCTGGATTTTGAGCCCAGGACTTTCCCTGTGCTTACAAGTTGCCGCTGTACCCAGTGCTACATACATATTTGTATGTGTATGTATATGTGTATAGACACACATGTACATATATACATCCTGTATACATTTATATCTACACATGTCTAGTTTTATTACGATAGACTATAAGAACTGGTGGTTAACATGAAATGTTACCTTTTAACAAGCAGTTTCTAAAATTGAAAATAATGTATGTACAGGTTTTGAAATTTGTAAAATATGACTGTTAAAAGGAGGCTATTTAACTGATGACATTAAGATACTTGAACATTTTATGCCTCGCGTCTGTTTATCAGTTCTAGTTATCTGTATAAATGCATTTTAGAACCGATAGACAGGAAACTTGAATTTACCTTTTGATAAGAGTACAAGCCACTGTACATTCAAAAAATTTATTTAAATTTGCAAACACACTGTTCTATATGTAAGGTACTGTATGTAAAACTGTTTATTAAAGCTATTCTGCATACTCTACATTTTTCACTTTTCTTCCTGATCTACGCATAAAAAAGAAGTGATTGTTATAATGTACAGACTGTCAAAAAAAAAATCCTGGAATGCCTTTTGAGGATGCATAAAATTGAGAAATGTGCCAAAGATGGATTATCTGGGAAAGACTTTGCAAGCAGTGCGTTGAACTTTCATGATATAACCGTTACCGAGAAAGCAAGCAGCATGGCTGGTTCATAGCTCAAATAAACCTACCCTGACGTTTCCCGTCTGTCTATCATGTCTGAAGTGAGTTATCACTCCTGATGTCCAAACCAAAATGTAAAGCCCTGTTACAGAATGGTTGCTATTTTAAAAGTCTTGCCACATCAAGCTTGTAGGAGACGTTACAGAGCTCTATGGTAACGTGGAAGTTAATGACGGAATCGGGAGCGGCAACTTCTGCGAGCAGAAAGAACGTGAGAGCTGAGGAGCTGTTGATGTTCTTATAGCAACTGTTAATAAATACTCTGTGTTATATAGTTGGATGCTTAAATAACTGCTTCAGAAGATAGGAATAGTGGAGTGACCTACTTGCTTTTGGATATGTGAGACTTTCTCTATATTATTCACTTGCTGCATATCCTTGAACTCAGTACTGTGTGTACTGTATGAGAGAAGTGTAAATCCAGGGGAATTACTTTGAAACAAAGTGGAGTGTATTTACGTAATTGATACAGCATACACTGTGGCGACATTATGCAATGTGTGTGCATGCGTGTGATGTAATATAACTGTAAATGTTAACTGAAGGTCAACCCAGAGATTCCGGGTGGGAGGACGGAAGTTTCTTTCTTGGTGCGGAGATGGAAGAATGGTATCTTGACAAGGAAATTGTAAGGGCAAAGTTCACGTTGCTTTTTGCAGCTTTACCTTGTCTTCTGTTTGTATCAGTAATGGTCTCTAAATTTAACATGAGTGTGTAACTATCCCTCGGGATCCTGCCTTATTCAGGATGGGACTGTGCTTACAAATAATCTCTTCAGTATTTTTTTTAATCTTCATTTCTTGTGTAGTTCATGTAGTATAAAAACTCCTGCAAGCATTCATATCTTCTAGGAAATACAGCCGGTGTCCTAATGGGTAGCGCTATGATACATCGTGTATTGCTTGAATGCTTCACAAACTTGTCTTGAGTTTGTTTTCTCAAATTGTGATGTTAGTCTGTAACCTTGGAATATTAGTTTTGGCCCCAGTTTCTCAAGTATTCAAAGGTTTGGGATGCTTTTAAGGGTTTTTTTGGGTTGTGCTTGTTTTTTTCCAAACACTTACAAGTCAAGTGCCATAAAATGCGAAGTGTTTTGCACAGAATGTAACCTACAGTTGATCGCTTTGCTTGTGTGCCAGTCAAACCTGATGTGATCTGGCTCATACCAGTATTTCTTCTAGTTAGCCTTATTGAGAGAATCTTTTTCCTGTAGGCACCGTTCTCCATCTGTCTTCCTGCTGCCTCTGTATATAAGCCAGGGATCTACGTGCAGTCTTTATTTGTGGTATCGCTTATCGGGGCATGATTTGCGGCCGTGCTGTGTGCTGGAGGCAAACCCTCTCTGAGGAAGAAGAGGTATGGGGCGATGTAAGGAATCTTTTTGATGCTTATGCAAAGAAAGATGAAATTTTGAGATTTGCAGCCTTCTTTTAACTTAAGTTCTCCATTGGAATGAACAGAAGGGAAATGCCATTGTGCAGGAGCCTCTTGTGATTTCACAGAGCTGAGTAATGGTGCTTGTGGACCCTTTAAATGCCCAGCTTTTGTCTGAGGGTTGGATTATTTTTTTTCATGGAGGTCTCAGGGTGATTTATTTAGAAGCCTTCTTCTTCCTGTGATCATACCATAGGCTTCTAGATCAGGAATTGTGCATTTTCAGTTGCAGTGGTGGCAGTAGGATGTTAGTATTGAAGTTACTACTGAATCATAGTCTTAATGACTTGCTCAGATGTCATACGCTGGGGCTGCCTGTGTTTCAGTTAAAAAATGGGGTCGCTTCAAGTCACGTGGCTGGGAATGGGTTGGAAGATGCTTCATGCTAACCCTTTTTTTTTTGGTAGCTGTGGGTACAGTAGTGCCTCACTACTGGGTATTTTGGATATCATGGCCTTAGGCCCATAGGCCTTTGTAAGTTACTCCGTAGCTGAACAGTGGTGGAAGCCGGTTGTCCTCTTTAAAACTAGTCAAAGATAATGAGTTGCAGTTTTTCTGATAGATTTCATGTATTTACTGGGTGGCAAAGGCTTGAAACTGGTCTTCCATGGGTGCAGGCCTCTTGTATGGCTGGCATCCACCTGTCTCTCAATTTTGTCTCTCAGATTTGACATGTGCTCCTTAACTGTTTGTTCTGCAGCTGGCATCTGTTTCTCCTTTTGCGCTTTGACTTTCTGCACTTCTATGATGCCTGGAGGGTTTCACCCCTCCGTTGTTCTGAAGCAGTTGTAGGGCAAGGTCTCCTCTGCTTTTCGGTCCTAATCCTCCAGTGTGTCCTATGACCTGCGTACAGTTGGATTGTGCATACCATGATCAGAATCTTGAGGTGATTTGCTACCTTCCTGTAGTCAGCTGCTTCTGGGCTTGTGCAACCGGTGATCTCCTCTTACTCCCATCTGGCTTTTAATTTCACTAGGCTTGGATGGACATTACGGCAGAACCCCCTGGCACTCCTCACTGGACTAAAGAGTGGGATGTAAAGGACTAGTTCAAACATTGCTGTAAAATTATAAAAGCATTTTGATGCTGGCAAACTGAAATGTTTTTGTGTTGCACTTGAAGGGAAACGGCAATTTTTTTGGTCCTTGAAACTATAAAAGACACAAACCAAATCCAGAACTGAACTGGAGCTTGATGTAGGAATCGACAACAAAACTAGGGGGTGGGAAGCATTCTGCAAACAGATGTTCAACCAGAAGCATGTGGTCAGGCCACCTTGACTACCTGTCCCTGTTAGTCATACAGAGGTGCAGATGTGTAAAGGGGGTGTGTGCAGTAATGACATGCACTTGCGAACGGGGCCATCTTTGGGCTGTGTCAGTTCAGAGTATTGGAACTGGGTTTTCTCTCTGCTGCTTAGAAATGTTGATGTACATGCACCTTAATTTTGGAGGGCTTATTAAGGTCAGAGGCTTAATCACATTTTAAATGCGTGTTGCTACCCTCATTTTTTATTAGCTGATGCTTTTTCTCCCCTCCACCCCCGTTCCCCTGTTGTACTGAATCCCATATTGCTTAGTCATAAATTACAGAGAGCGTGTTTAATATGCTTCAGTCATGTTTTTTGTTACACCATGTTAAGTCCCGGGCACTGGGTATGGGAGTCTGTAGCAATAAGTATCATACACTATGTGTATATCTGTTTATATATGGAAAACAAGTATGGAGCATGTAACGATGGTGAAAATACACTGCGTGAAGAGCAGATGGTGTGTTTGGCAGCCGTTCTGCGTCAGCCTGGACAGCTCGAATGAAATGCTGGGAGACTGCATGGAGAAAATGAACTAGCGTGAAACATCATTGGGGAGTGAATTTCCCTTTCCATGCACCCAGGCCTGGTGTGTAAACAGTGGATGAGCCGGCCTTATGCTACGGAGTGAATAACTAAAGCTAGTTCAACTGCTGTCTGCTTCCAAGAGCAGCTTCCCTTCCTTTAAAACCTCCGTTCAGCTGCAGCCTGTGCGTCAGTGTATTGTCACTACACCCTCCGGGAGAAGCAGCAGTGCACTATTAAATCTTCTATGAAAGAAGTGAAATCCTTCCTTCTGTGACTTGTTTGGGGTTTTTTTTATAATAGCAATAATGTTGACTGCATTCTAATACAATAAAGTGTTGAGATTGTTACGTGCCTGGGCTCCCGTTCAGTGGACTTTTGTTTTGGCAAGTCAGTTGGGTGTCTGTACACGCTTTAAAGCATCAGGGAATCTTCGGTTCCATTTGCAGCCTGTAGTCAGCAAGCTTTGTGCAGTCATTGGTGCTCAGTTATTTGTATAAGGTGTGAAGCCTAAAGGAAGGACAGGGAACTCCTTGAAAGAGTCCAGTGCAGGGCCACCAAGATGATGGAGTGGAACAGTTTCCTTATGAGGACAGGCTGAGGGAGCTGGGCCTTTTTAGCTTGGAGGAGACTGAGGGGTGACCTCAACAACATCTATAAATATGTAAAGGGCAAGAGTCAGGAGGATGGAGCCAGGCTTTTCTCAATGATGGCCAGCAATAGGACAAGGAGCAGTGGGTGCAAGCTGGAGCATAGGAAGATCCATGTGAATGTAAGGAGAAACTTTTTCACTGTGAGGGTGACAGAGCACTGGGACAGACTGACCAGAGAGGTTGTGGCATCTTCTTTGGAGACATTCAAAACCCACCTGGATGTGTTCCTGTGGGATTTAGTCTAGGTGATGCTGCTCTGGCAAGGGGGTTGGACTAGATGATCTTTTGAGGTCCCTTCCAACCCCAAACATTCTGTGATTCTGTGAATCTTCAGTTGTATTTTAGCCTGCAGGCAAAGTATGGAATCGCTAAATTCTTTACAGCACTGAATTGTTGTGGGGCAAAATAATTAGAAGACTGCTCTGTTCCTGAACTCCTTTGGTGTTTATCAGTTTCAGAGTTTGAGTTTTACAATGCACTCGGTTCTGAAAGACGGCATCTTTCAACAGCATGTTCACAGTGATGGCATCTCCTCTTGTGAGAAGACTTCTGCCTTCACAGAGTGCTGCTGGTTTTGTGCCCTTGCACAATGTCAGTACAAAATAACTTCAGTTTCCCTTTAGTCACTTCTTACATATTAGTGTTGCCTACAAACTGTTGTTCAGGACACTGTTGTGCCAGGAAAGAAATAAATGATGTTAAGGAAGTTTCTGTCCTAGGTGCCCTGTGTATGAGGGCACAACTGAGAAGCAGCAGGTGAATGGAATCAGATTTAAGTGAGTTACGCAGAGAAATTTATTTAATTCTGAAAGTTCTTTACTGAGAGGGTGGTTGGGCACTGACACAGGCTCCCCAGGGAAGTGGTCACAGCACTGAGCTTGACTGAGTTCAAGAAGCATCTGGACCATGCACTCAGTCCCATGCTCTGACTTGGCTGGCCTTGTGGGGGAGCCAGGAGTTGGACTCAACAATCCTTTTGGGTCCCTTGCAACTCAGGATATTCTATGATTCTACGAGTTGATTCAGTGCCCAAACCTATCTGCTGGTTGCAGAACTGCTTTCTGCTTGGGGCTTCAATGTGACCTGTATCCCAGACATTGTGAGAACTAAATATTTTTCTACCTTGCATCAATGCGGTACTATTAGATAGAGGCAAACTGTGTTATCTGCGATGGGTATGTAACAAGTCCTCTGCCTGCTTTTCTCAACTAGCCAATTTTAGTACAGAACTTCCCCAAACTTCCCCATCGTTCTTTCAATGTGAAGAACATGTCACGCATGAAGCAACTGAAACTTGTATTATCTAGCCAGGCAATGCTTTTTTTTTTCCTTTTTATCTTTTAATTTTGCATCCTGTGAGGACTTTGTAAAATTCAGTCAGAGGTGGTGGAGATGATGAGCACTTCACAAGGTCTTGTTATTGCTATGTGTGCCAAAATGGAGTGAAAAAGATTGAGACAAATGTCTCTTGCTTGGGAAGGAATGTACCAAATGTAGAACTTGGTTCTCCTCTATCTGCAAGTGTAGCAAGTTGCTAAGAAGCACTGCAAGTCTATGATTCTATGTAGTTTTCTTAAAAGGCTGGAGAGGATTGTGCAATATTGCTCATCTTTTTAACTCAGAAAAGTAGTTTATTATTTAAAAATCAATGACCTAATTGATACGGACGTCATTTCACAATGTTTTCAGTCCTTAAATTTTTTGCTTCCAATCTGCTGCCTCATTCAGAAGGCTCCCTGAAGTTCATTTCTTAAACTAAGGTTGGCTTCTCACTCAGGCCTAAGTTTTATTTGGGTGAGAGTATCTTTTCTGTGGGTGTAGATGTTTCTGTATTTGCATACAGGCATCATTTACCCTTGGGATTTTTGATATGTACAAATTGCAATTGCACAAACTATCTTTTGTGCTAAGACAGTGTATGTAAAACTGGAACAGTGAATAAACGGTCTGCTTCTCCTCAGAGGTTTGTGATTTCAGTGTTTCATCACACTGACATTTTTCTTTCCCCCAACGGTTCGAGTGGCTTTTCCTACAGCAAATGAAACCCTCATTTCCAGCACCAGAGCAATGACTCCAAAGACATGTTACTTTTCAAGCCATATTGGCTACAGCGACCTTTTCCACTCACTCCTCGTCTCCCCTTCATTGGTGAGCTAATTTAAGATTTTCCTTCATGTTTTCACAGGCGCTAAAAATAGAGGTCAATTCAATCGTCCCTTCACCAAAGGTTATGCAGTGAGGCTTTTCTTTATTTGAATTTGACCAGCCATAGACAAGTACCTTTTATTTTCTCTGAAGAATGTGGATTGCGCATACTGCAATCCATGGGCTATTGCATCCCGTGGAACTTGCGTGTACCAAGATACCCATCTCGGTTTGACGCACATCTAGAAGGGGTTTAAGTGAGGCCAGTTGCCAAAATTCACTCTTCTTTTGCTTTGGTTTTTAAGAGACGCTCAAGACTTGACTCTTCTTCCTGCTTCCATAGGTCAGAGGTGATTTTCTGAGTGTTCTTGAAGGAAATAAAAGTCATCTTGGGAATCAACATCATGTAGCAGATTTGTGCTTCTTTCTGTTAGTAAAAGCTCTTCGATGCCTTCTCAGTGTCCTGCCTGAAAAAATGAAGTAGGAAAGTGAATGGCTGCCCTAACAAGCTTGCTTCTGCCCCGTTTGCCATGCAAGAAGCCTGAACAACCCTTTGTTAAGAACTTTAGACAAGTGGACTACATCAATATCGCAGTCCCCACACCCTCGTGCTCTGGATGTTTCTGTGGCCTGGAAACATCATCATGCCTGTAACCACTGACCCTGATGCACAAGAAAGCCTGTGGCACTGGGCTGGGCTGTCTCTGGCTGCTCTTCTGTAATGGCCCCACTGCACTGGGGTGAGTGGGAGATCCATGTCACAGTCAGACTTTTCATAATTTAACACCCTAGCACTAACGCCATCTGTTCTTTGATTAGTCTCATTCCTTTGCTCTGCATGTGTTTCCCTACAAGTGCTACACTCATCCAGAAGTTAATTTTCTTTCTGTGTCTGCTTAATAAGAGCTGTTAAAGAATTTTTCTTCGTATCTTTTAAAGTTGCCTTTTTTTGGTCTGTGATCTTCATGTTTTCCCAATTTGACCTTTCACAGAATCACTATGTTGGAATAGACCTTTAAGATCATCGAGTCCAACCATTCCTGTCCTATGCTAAACCATATCCCTAAGTACCTCATCTACCCATCTTTTAAACACATCTGGGCTGGTGACTCAACCACCTCCCTGAGCAGTCTGTTTCACTACCAGCTTTCCTCAAGTCAGGAGTAAATTGCTTGAATGTCAAATGCAAATACAGTCCTACTGATTTTAAAAAGGTTAGCCATGGTACAGCAAGATTATACTGCTGTTTGAGACCACATTTACCATATATATCCAACTCTAGCACTGTAGTGATCTACAGCCTGGACAGAAGGATGCTTGAATCACTGTTAGCACAGTCTTGGTCTGTAGGAGGGTAGGAGTAGAGTTATTTCTAGACAGCCTAGTACCCATGAGTCACAAACATGAGTGCTGCTGTCACTTTTCTCCTGAAATCAGCTGAAGTCCAGCCTCCAACATGTGCTTCTGTTCTTATTTAGCTAATTCTTCTGGCCCAGTTAGTCTAACAAGCTTTGCATAAGTGAGAGTGGCTTCTCATAAATCCTGGTGCAAAGTAAAAGCTACCTGACAGTCATAAGAGTTGGACAAGTAAGAAATTATACTCTGCAGCCAAGGAAATAACATTTCTGGTATGTTTTAGGTTGAGGATCTTGCACATGATTAGCACCAAAAAGCTGAACTTGCTTACACCTGGAGGATGAACCCCAAGAAGCTGAACTGCTTCCAGTCAGATAATTGTGAAAATGTGCACACTGCAAGTGGGAGTGAGTGCAAAAGGTCAAATGCAATTCATTCTGACCCTCAATTCTCTTCGCAGTCGGTGCAGCTGTCTCCATCTTGTTTTTCATTTAATAAATATCCACATTATGAGTTGTGTTCACTCCTAGTGCTGCCATGCTTGTAGGCCGATCTCTTACCTGCCTCCCCATCAGGCTGAGCACTCTAGAAACACAACAAAATTGTACTTCTGATGCAGGGCATGAGGTCTGGTTGCACCACGGTGCAGGTGAGAGCAGGAGCTCTTGGCCAGGGTCATGTTGATATGCTAAATTTGCACATTAATTTACTAAGTCACCTCTGTGCCTGCTGTGGCTTGCTCTCCTCTCCAATGACTGGACTTAGTAGTGCTCCCTGGAGCGGGGATGAGGAGAAACACGCGGGCAGTGCCAGGTGGATGGCCTCTCTCAGAAGCATCCTGTGCGTCACTCACCTAATTTTGTGGCCAGTCTACCAGCACATAAGTGAACCCACCCACGTGGTTGTTGCTATGAAAAGGCAGGTGAAGGAGACCTGGGGTGGCAAGGCTGCCTCGCTGACAAACGGGATGGAGCTCTCCCATCGCAGGATGGGCTCCATCCCATTTTGCTCCCTTCTCTGCTGCTTTATTAGCATAGTTACAGCAAATATATTTGGTAAGTATGCTTATTCCTTGCCTATGTCGAGCAGTGACTGTGCTTCTGCTGTGTATTATGCTGATGAAGTAAATAATGATCTTGAATTGTGCACATTGCTAACTTAGCTAGTCATAGCATGCTCTGCAGAGTGAGTTTGGGCTCCGGGTTAAATACTGAGCTCTAAGGACCTTTAAACAGTCAGGGTTATTAGAGTTCAGTACACCTCAATTTGGGGGGAAAGGGAGAAAACCATCTTCTGGAAGAGCAGGCTGGGCTAGAGAAGGAGCTTAGGTAGGAAAAGGTGGTGCTGCATGCTTGTGAAGGTCCTAAGATTGCGTGTTCCACTTGTATGTGCCATCATGTAACTTAGGCTTGAGCTTTAATTTAAAGTACTGGATAGTCTGAGTCCTTTGCCCAGTTCTTTGGTCTGAGTTTGACAGTCCCACGCCATATGCAATTTGAGTCACCCATTAATCTCTTGACTCGGATGTCTTGGTAGACTCTAGCACCGTGCAAAGGGATCTCCACGCACCACAGAGCAACTGACTCAGAGTCACATTTGAGGTGAAAATGGTGAGGTTTGCCTACACGTGGCTTGCCTGTAGGTGAGCTAACCCAAAATCCCTTCACAGTCTCACGAAAATTTTCACATGGGCTTAAGGGGACAAAATAAGAACTCACCAAAACAGAAGTGATTCAGAGATCTTGGGTGCACAGAAACTGTCTGTGGTTAAAGAAGTCCCCGAGCAGCAAATTGCCAGAAGCTGAGAAGTGTTCAGAACACTTATGAAGTATTGGTGTGTAGGTATTGATGTACGTGTGGTCACGCTCGGACCCAGTACTGGATTAAGTGAGCCTTTGCTCTACACCTCGGCAGCTGTGGTTTGGTTTGTTTGCAGTGTTTTTATAGAACTAGTCGAGGGAATTAAGAGTGTGATGTTCATCGAATATTGACAGAGAAAGTGTCAGGTTGACTCATCTGTTTTGTAAAAGGGCACACACTGAATTTCATTGTTCTCCTTAAAACAACATCCAGATTTGGGTTTGAACGTATTAAGAACTGAAGAGTCAACTGCTTTGTCCTGGTAAAAAATGAGAAGTTCTCCTCATGTGAAGTAGTCTGATGCTAACTGCTAGACATCGATTCTTCTTGTGTCTTTCATGGGATTAACAAGAAATGCCTCTCCTTTTGGTAGAATAGTGTGACTTAGCTTTAATGAAGAATGAATACTCATAAAGCATTAATAGTGATGTGTGTGTTCATTACAAAGGTCTGCCTTGAATGTATAGACACAAATGAGTATGTAGACTACCTCACATACCAGAAAACAATAGCTATACCAGTACAGAGCAGAGCTGAAGGTAATTAAATATAGGCCTGGGAAAAGGGTTCACGAGCATCTCAGTCATGTGCTTATCCTGCAGTTGGCAGCCCAGTGAGTTTGTTCAGTTCTTCCTTGTGCTGTCCCATGCAGAAATGCATGCAAGGAGCAATGGGAAACAACCAGGGAGGACCCATGAACCTGATGATTTACAACAGTGGTGGCACTGTCAGGATTTGGATAAGAACAGGCTTGTGGTGATACCGCATTTAGATATTTACCTTCTCACTGGTTTCAGAGTACCAGACAGATTCCCAACCACTACGTCCATGTGAACTTCAGAGAGAAAAGGCTTTTTCAGGAGGAGAAAACTATGTTCCTCAGTGCTCAGAAGATGGCCAGTTCAGGTAACTTATCCCTGCTGTTACTTTTCTGTTACACAACATGATTTTCCAATGCTAATGAAAACTTTAGCTTTGGTTCTGAAGAGCTTCTGTATCAGTGGACTAAAGAGTGAGGGGTGCGGGAGTCTGAAAGGACTTAGTTGAGCAGGTCCAGCCTCTCCTCAATGAATTCCATGTTGCTTGAAATAATCTCTGGGTTAAGAGGTCAATCTAATATTAATTGGCTATTTCTGGCGGCATCATTTGCATGTTAAATACTTGATGCAGTTTGTGTAATGGAACTGCTATCTTTCTACATGTGATTGTGGGTGCAAGGTATGTGGTCAGCATGTCAGCTGGTGCAGCTGGCCAGGTTGACTTGGGGAAGTTATCCACCCTGCTCAAAGTGGCACAGATGGCTTTCCTTCTAAAGGCAGTTGAAGAACTAAAAAGCACATGGAGAACAGTGGTTTAGAGAGCAGCGTGTTGCTTGAAGATGCAAGAAGTTAATGTCCTGTACTGACTGAGGTCTCACTCACTAACAAGACAAAATGTTATTGTGGTATTCTTCAGGACAGTTCAGTGCAGTAGGAATGGTCTTTCCTGCTGGTGTGTGGATGAGAATGGCATTGAGGTATCTGGCAGCAAACAGGATGGATATCCCGTGTCTTGTAAGTCACGAGTTTCTATTTTTGTTCAGATTGGGTTTAAATCTGCTTTTGAACTGCTGAGATCAGGACTAGCTTAGCCCCAGACTTAGGTGGGTGTGTATTTGCTGGATAGCTCTCGTGGAGGCTGTGGAGTTTCTTTGGAGCTCATCATGGAAACCTGGTACACTTGGGTGGTCTGTATCTGTAATGTAAATCACAAAAGCAACATCATCTTAGTGTATCAGCTTTTGAGTTGGAGGGCTTGATCCCTATTTATGGTCGATTTCTGTGTACCAATTTTCATGATGTCAAGTCCCTTGATACCCTGAGAAAACTGAGCTATTATCTTAAAAATAAATAATTAAGTCCTCAGCAGGTACCTTCCTCTAACAGTGACCCTCTCTGGTACTACAGGCTTATCCTTTTGCCAGCTGCAAAAGCAGAGGATCTTGGTGAGTCGATACATCAACAGCAGCAGCATCTCCTACATCCCTCAGTGCCTGGATTCAGGGGCTTTTGATGCAGTGCAGTGTGACACGGAGCTGGGACAGTGCTGGTGTGTAGATCCAGAAGGAATGGAGATTTATGGCACCAGGCAGAGAGGAAAGCCAACACGGTGTGAGTAATATTCCACAAAACAGTGGGGTTTGTGGGGTTGGAAGGTTTGGAGTGAGTGAATGATGGTAGATCAGGAGCTTGGATGCTATGGCCTACACTTATCCTATAAACTATAGATGCTGAACTGAAGTATATAAGTCCCTGTTTCATAGAATCATAGTGTATCTGAAGTTGGAAGGGGTCCATAAAGATCATCAAGTCCAATTCTCTGCTCTTCATAAAGAAAATACAAGGCACTTAGGTGTCCATGTCCAATGTAAACAATCTAAACACCTTCCAAACAATAGGGTGGCCATTCAGCTCTTTGTGGAAATCAAAACACCAATAAACATTACCTTATTTTGCTGTCAGGCCCAGGGAACTGTGAGATCCGAGACCGTCGCATTCTGCATGGGTTTGGAGAGAAGAGCCCACCACAGTGCTCGGCAGATGGAGAGTTTCTGCCTGTCCAGTGCAAGTTTGTCAACACTACGGACATGATGTTTTTTGATCTCATTCATAGTTATAACAGGTAAGAGAGTAGCCTTCTGAAACAGGGGGGCAATCCTGCTTACCTCAAGTCAGTGTCTTAGTATTACTGCATTTTTTTCTACATTAAGCCCTCCTTTTGTGACCCAATGTGATGTTATTTTCTGCTAGTGAGTGGACAAAGTAAAAACCCTTTTTTCCTTCTGCATTATGTTTTCTCATTTAGAAAAGACTGATATGCCATCCCTGCAGTCTAACCAGTGTGTCTTCACACAGCAGTAGATACCATGTTGCGACCTATGTTCAGAGGTAGCCAGGGCTACCTTTCAGATACACAGAAGGTAATGAGAGAATTTGTAAGAAAGAGAGGAATTTGGGTGTGTAATTGAGGTGGGAAAGATGATTCCCTATGGGAGATGAAAACAGATGGGCAGATGGATAAGTGGCAACGTGCGAAGAGCAAGTTCCACATGGTCCATTTAAGCAATGCCAGGGTTCCTCTCGTAAGTGAACCAGCAAGTGATGGATGGGCATGCTGACATATGGACTGGATTTGGGCAGTTGGAGCTGGCTGGGGAGGACTTCAAAACTCTGGACTAAATTCCTGTCCGTGGGAGCAAGAAGCTCTTGCCCTATGGAGAAGCTGAGAATTCGTGCTCAGGTGGAGAAACAAGGGACAGGCAAGGGGAACCGCGGGGAGAGGAGTTTGTTTTGGTGAGGATATTCAGACTCTCTAGAAACCTTTCGGTATCTTGTGAAGTGCCATTATCTTTGCATCTCAGCCAACATGTTTCTCTGGTGGAGGGGCAGTGGAGTAAACGTAATGCCTCATTGTGACTGTAGGAGCAAAGGTATTTTATTGTAAATGTCAGATTTGCTGTTTTGAGGGTTTTCTTTTTTAATGTAAGTGAAACTGAAAGGCAAGCCCAAATGCACACTGCAAATTTGTCAGAGCTTCAGGAGAGGTTATTTTGGCAAGAGCAAAATAGTCTCTCTTATTTGTTGTCTTGTGGAGTGTGGAAATTGTAAAACAGCAATTACAGAGGAGAAAGAAATGCTTTAAAATCAGTTTTTTTCTCTCCCATTGGGAGATTTGTCTGCAAAGGCCCGTGAGATTGGGCTTTTCTCATGTCCGTATCATGTAATTAATCATAGCAGGATTATTTCACTCCCAGCTGTCTACCTTTCTAATTATGGCATTGACTTAACCCATTGCGATCGTATCTGAGTACCTCAGGTCATGAATATATTTATTTTCACACTATTCCTCCCTGAAGTGTCATTATCCTGTCCCATAAACAGGAGGCCAGAATACAGAGTTGAAGGGATGAGTTACACAGCAACGGACTACAGCAGAACAGGGATTTAAACCCATATTTTGTGTTCATGTAGAATCAATGAAGCCTCTTTCTTTGGTTCCACAGGCTGACTTTTGATATTTAGATATGTCACACTAACACCCGTCACAAATTATTTCCTTACACCTTCATAAATATTCCAGTATGTTAAAGAAACAAAATAAATGTTGAAATTCAGAGGCTTAGAGCTAAGACTTTCCCAAGAGGAAGACTTCTGTAAAGAAATATGAATCAAAATTTTCTGCATCCCCCTGGCAAATTGGCTGCTGATAACTTATTTTATACAGTCTGTGTCCAGGTCTTACATGGATGGGCAGCTGTATAGGAGACCTTGTAACACACTGGGGAGAAAGATTAAAAAATCAAAAGTTGAGGAGGATCTTTTTACTTTCTTGGTATCATTTTCATCAGACTGAAGACCTTGTGTCAATGTCTTTATCTCAGTTCACTGGGGGTTCTGCCCTATGATGTATTATTTTGTTGGCAGTAGAAAAAAACCCCACAATCTGATTTTCTCCCTCTGTTTCTGAATGCCCAATGATAAAGACAGCGATAACTTGAGCTGCGCATATGAAACATAGAAGGGGTTACTTGCAAAACCGCTTTTGAAGATCAGTTATGAGTTACCTTTGCTAGAAGCCAAGAGCAGAGTATCACAGTTGGAAAAATAGGTCAACAACCTCTCATTTATTTACTTTCCCATATTTTTGAGTGCAAGCATTCTTGTTGAGGCACACAGATAGACTATAAATTTATTTGTAACTTAAATGTAGTCATCTTTGCTCCAGCCACTGCCTTGGACTGGGTCTGATAGATGAGTTACTCTGTATTATCACTTCTCTTCTTGGGGGCTGTGGTGAAAAAGAAGCCAAGAAAAGAAAAGAATTGGTAGGAAGTGAGTTTTCCAAGTAAGGTAAGCAAAGTCCTGTCCTCCTGTTTGTGTGGGCCTAATTCATGTCTGTTTGTACTTTATTTAGCTTTAGTCTCAATTTGGAAGAAAAATAACCAGAATGACAGGATATGACATATGATACATCTGCCCCATATAAAAGTAGTATGATTATGCATGTGACTTCCTAACGTCGATGAAAGAAGACAGCATGCGGAATTTTTCACGTGCATCCTGTTACACTCAGCTAGTGGAGATACTGAGGTGATGAGCTCCAAAGACATGAGCAATGCAGAGGTCTGCCTTTGAATACAGGGGCAATGCTCTCCAAAGAAAAGAGAAGATCATATTTCTGACTGGGGAGGGGCTAGTATATGGTAATTCAGGGGAGCAGAAAGCTCCTGAAACGCCATGAGCTATTTATATTTGTGTCTACATAGAAGATCATAGAAAGATGGTATTTAGCTGTTTATATCTTAAACGAAGTTGCTTTAGAATCATAGAATTGCCTTGCTTGGAAGGGACCCTTTAGATCATCAAGTCCAACCATCACCCTGTAGGCAGAGTTTACCCTGTAGGCACCCTGTGGTCAGAGTTTGCAGCATTTTATACCCTATTCCTGTTAAAATCCCTCCCTTTTTTACCTATAGATTAGGTACTTCCAAGATTTGCAGGCTCAACCGAGGTGCCTTATTCACAACAGTACATAACACAATACACATTGGACATCACAGGTCTGGCAGGTTCCTGCTTCCCCTTGGTGAAGCAAATAACATTCATGAGCTTACTGAGCCAGATGCAGTATATGTCTAAGTTACTATTGTTCATCTTACATAGCCCTTAACTGCTGCGTATCTTTTATTGTCTGGGCCCATTGAAGCCAAATGGGGACCCTCCGGCTTGCCTTTATCTCACTGCCCAGCTGAATAGCGGCTTGATTGGCACTCAGGGGATGTTCAAAGCTCAACCCAGGTTTCGGTTGGTTGAATTATGCAGCACTGCCCTGTCCAGTCTGGGTTTACAGGACAACTCAGGTCTGAGCTATCTACACAGCTCCCTGTGGGTTGTCTCTGAGGAGATGGGGCCTCAAGGCAATCCAAGGCTGAGCTGCTTTTACAGCCCCCAATGAGTCACCTGATGACATTGGCGAAATAATCCCTTACATCCCACCCCATGACCTGAGTCACTATTCAACAACTTGCATGTTCTCACTGTCTGATGTATAGGTATAAGCTTCATCTGCGTATTTTAGCAGAACTAAGTATTCCTCAGTATTTTGCTGGTCATATTGTCTGAATCTAGCAAATCTTATCTTCTCTTTGCTGGGAGAAATCCAAGGTGACTGCCAGTTCAGATCACATTTGCTATGGTTATTTCCCAACTCTGAGCTTAGTAAGTTTCCTTCCTATATCATTGCTTTTCTGGAACCCGGTTGTTGTCACTCCTAGAATATTATACTGGAAACTAGTGTCTCTTTGATCTCCAGAAGTAGGAGTCAATCTTACTTGTAATAGGTTTGAGACTCTTTCTCCTTAATCAGTTGAGCCACACTCTCAAAATCAAGGAGATTAATGAGTTTTTTATCAGCTTTTGTGCTTAATTCAGTGCAGAACGGGTATCTAGCAGGCAGGGAAGGGGAAACAACCCATTTGTGTAGGCACTCTGCCATCCTGCTCAGATTTGTGGCAGGAGCTAATGAACCGGTGCTGTAATAACATTAAGCCAACACCCGCCTGCTTAACACTCCTTGACAGGCTTTAACAGATGAGAACAGGGTTGAAAATGTGTGTGAGGTGCTAGGTACCTACTTAGGAAGGGTCAAAAATCTGTCTGAGCTGAGAGTTTATTGCCTGCATTTTGTGCTTTAAAAAGATGGTATTTAGGAGACTTCTGAGCCCGCTGAAACACCGATTTGGAGTATGTCAGAGTCTGGTTGCCACAAAAGAGACCGAAGGGGTTTGTAACGGCTCTGTGCTCTGCAGACATCCCTGCCATACAAATTCGGGACACAAACACAGGTGCTTCCTTTTGGTTGATGTGACTCCCTGGGCTCTTCATAGGGGGCTGGTTTTTTTCCTTCCAGGCTCCCAGAGACTTTCCAAACGTTCAGCTCCTTGCGGGAGACATTCCCAGAGGTCTCTGGGTACTGTTACTGCACGGACAGCCAAGGGAGAGAATTAGCAGACACGGGTAAGTACTCTCCAGCAGATGATACTTTAACTGGAGCAGCTTTGAATTCCCAAGGGAAAGGGACAAGTAACAAGTACCAGTCTTCAGCTTCATCTGGGACTTCAATTTCATTCTTTCAAGGGGTAAGATCACTGTGTAGTGCCCGTGGGAAAAACTGGAGCTCATTGGTGAAATCTCACTCTTTGGAGCAATGCTTCAGTCAGCAGCACAGGGAGTTGCTGCCCAGGAGCTAATCCTGGCCTTTCTGGGGTGGTGGAATAGGCTTTCTGTCCAACCTCAGGACGTTTGTATTCAATTAGACCAATTAGCGAATGCTGGAAAATGTAAGGAGCCTGAAGAATAAACTATATTTTTCTTGCTTAGATAGAATTGTGGAATAGCTTGGGTTGGAAGGAACCTTGAAGATCATCTGATCCAGATCCTCTGCCATGGGTAGGGATGTCAGATGGTCCATCCTTCCCACTCATAGCCTCAGAACACTTTTTTAGACATGTAAATTTTGCAATAAATATTTTTTTTCCAAGGAAGAAGAATGACGATGTTGGGGAGTTTCAGTTCTTCTTCCTTAAGATATTGTGGTTAAAAAAAAAAAAGTCTGGGAAAAATGTAAGGCATGATAGGTTAAAATTTAAATGATAGATGAGAACTTCAACGCTGAGTTCCCACAGGGGAACTACTGCACATATTTCATTTACTTAAGGTATAAAACCCAAATGCTTAGGAACTGGGTTTTGGAAATGTCAGTTCCCAAAACCATGCGTTATTCTACCAGAAACCGAACCTACCAAAACCACAGCACAGTGCTGGTTTCTGGATGTTCATTTTGGTAGATGTCAAGGTGTCAAGCCAGTGTCTGGGCACTCAGCAGTGGGTTGTATGATGCTGTGAATTAGAGTTATGCAGCTTAAGTTCACATTTGGCCTGTTTGAAGGGGTTTTTTTCCTGACAAGTTTTCAATTCTGCTACTCTGGTGTAAAGCAGATGACTTCTGTCTTAGAGCCATGCTCTGTGCTTAAAATTCTCTCTTTCCCAGGCTTGGAACTGCTGCTTGATGAAGTTTATGACACAATTTTCTCTGCCGTGGAACCTGCCCGCGTGTTCGCAGAGACCAGCATATACCGGATCCTGCAGAGGAGGTTTCTGGGGGTTCAGCTAGCTACCTCTGGCAAATTCAGATGTGAGTAGCACCCAGGTGATGCCCTGGAGCTTATATGTGACAGCTGCTTTTGGAGAGAGTTGTTGTAGGAGTCTCTTGCACTAAAAGCATATAATATCACAGTTTTGGTGAAAGAAGGTCCCTGAATTGCAGCTGGCTTTTAAGCTCTGGATTGTACCCATACAATTTACCTGGCCTGTGATCAGCGCTTGCCCATGGCCTTGAAATTTGCACTAGTTGAAAACCCACAAACTCTCCGTATGTTTTACCCTGAGATTATAATGGAGATGGATCTGATGATTTATTAGATTAAAAGCCTGAGAACTCCCTGATTTGTGTTGGTAGACTCAGAAACAGGAAGGATCTTACCTTGGCCACAATGCACTCAATCCCCAGGAGGCTTCACAGGAGTTTGTGGAGCCTTAGCCAGCCAGCCTGAACTTCTGGATCTGCCCTTGGTTTGATTTCTTCCCTGGTCAAAGAAAGCAAAAGGGGAGAGAGGTTCTCTGCCCACAGGCCTTGAACTCACTCTGTGGGACAAGAGGTCAGGTACCTCCTTCTCTCTTTTACACCTGATCCCAAGAGAATTGCCTTGGCTGGGGAGTTTGAACCCCCTGGTGTGATACTTCATCCTCCCATCCAAATTCCTCTGACATTATGGTCTCACTCTCACTGAGGAGTTGCGTCATCAGAGATGCTAGTCACACCAGTCACATGGGGATTTTTCTGTTTCTGGGACAAGCTAATCATTCAGGGGAGTCTGGAGAGCATCTTCCCTTTTCAGCTGCACAGTGTTGTTGAGTAAACTCTGACTGTAGCTGGGCACGCAGCAGCTGTCAGCAAAGATGGAGCCACAAGATGGAGATGTGACCACGTTTGTCAGCTGCTGCAGAGGAGTGCTTTAGTGACTTAGCTCTCACACCACCACCTGATGCCACACTCGTCAGGAAAGTTGTCAGACTCCTTTGATGAACAGGTTGCTTTGACGTGATGCTCCTGCCGCCTCAACCTGGTAGCTGAGCATAGCTGGAAAGCTCTCAAAAGCGAGAAATGTTTAGGCTGTAGGATTGCAGGGTTATATAAACAAGCAAGATTTCTGTTGGAAGGGTGGAGTCTAGTCTCTGAGAGATCATAACTCAGAAAATTTGCTTTATGGATTTTTGGCTTCTCTGCCATTAAGGCCAGTTTGACAGGAACAGGGTTTTCAGATCTTTGTGGAGGCAAATTCAAGAAGTTTTGTGGTCCTAGACCAAACCTCCACAGTCACGTACAGACCCTTTTGCAGAAGCAGTGCTTTATTCTCAGAAGAAAAAACGATGCTTATCTGCATCTTGATCTCCCAAGTTGCACATCTATCTCTGGTCACCAGCTTTGCACTTGTGTTAAGGGCCAGAGCTCACCTAGCCTCCAGCATGGCTCCCAGTAGATGCCACTGCTCTGCTTACCCATCACTATGACTGAAAAACATGTTGAGGTTTTATTGTCTGTTTAGTTTCCAGAAGTGACACCTACAGCAGAAATCCCTGTGGCCAACTCTCCAGGGAAAAAGAGGGAGATTTTGCATTCTGGGCTGGTGATTGGAGTTTCACTGAAAACAGTCAGGAAATTGAACCATATTTTTTAATTTTCCCTCCACATAGGCAACCAATGAGATCAAGCAGGGGTGTCTGTGAAACTTTAAGCTTTCCTTAATGCTACTGTTTTCCTTCCAGGCCCCTCAAAGTGTGAGGTTGAGCAGTACGCTGCCCTGCGTTACCAGCACGCCTATGTGCCGTCATGTGATACTGATGGGGCCTACACGCCAATGCAGTGTCAGCAGGGAGGACAGTGCTGGTGTGTGGACAACAAAGGACAAGAGGTCCAGGGCACAAAGAGACGAGGACAGCCCCCAGCCTGTGGTATGTACAGGGTTTGGAAAATGGAAAAATGAGGAGATTTCTCAATGTTTGTGAAAAGAAACCTGAGGGACCACTTGGCTTCTTGACTGTGGCAGGCTCTACTGTTCAAAAACTGGGATTCAAAATCCTTCCTGTGGGTAAAAGCTATATTCTAATTTATTATTAATTGTCATATTCCTTTTATTTTCCTTTATAACCTTTTTTTAGCCTTTTAGTTTTGCACACATAGGGGCTATTCTTTGCAGCTGTGGTATCTTTGTCTTGACTCCAAGAGCTGAGGCATTAAGTCAGAATATCTGGGATAATATAAAGAAGCCAGTGACAGTGGTTTTGTATTTTACGTCTTTTGATGAAATGCTATGGCATTTCTAAGGCATTCCTCATCCTGAGTATTTTTCCCTATCTCTTTCACTACATTTTTAGCCATGAAAATGGCAAAATCCATTAACCCCCCTGCCAAAAGAAATTTGGAAAAGGTGTGTAGGTTTGGGCTTTGAGAAATTTTGTTAAGAATACAACATCAAATCCGTGCACCAAATGGAAATGACAGCAGAAATGTCAAAGGGCCATTGGGGAAAGAGAAGAGTTAAAAGCGTTCACTCCAAAGCATGCTGCCTAAATATTCAGGATTGTGCTGGAGGGCTGGGGTGCGGGGTCTTAATGCTGGGGCACTTCTCCTTCTGGAAAGGTAATTGCTCTGTCTGCGAGACAGTCTTACCACGCAGAGAGAGAAGGAGGAACCTACCCTGGCTGTTACGCCCCAAGTCTCTCAGTGCTCTGGGCACAGACAGGCTTACTGTGAAATGAAAATGTTAGCATGCCTCTGAGGCTGATCACCAAGGATATTGCAAGGGAGCCTCTGCGAGGCCTCGCCATATGTTGGGACTGGTCGTTCTGTGCTTTGCTGAGCCCTCCTGATGATTTTCTAATTTTATTTTTTTTGAGGGGGGGCAATGACTTGAGGCTGCTTGCAGCTTTTATTGGTGGACTCAGGAAATTTAAGCAGGGAAAAATTTCTGCAGAGGTTTTGCAGACTTAACTCCCAAGAAGGTATTTCGTGAGGATATAGTTGCAGTCTGTGTCCAGACAGCTACATGCCATGTGCGTGTCTCCACTTACGCTCTGTTTTATTTGTCTTTGACTCTCACACTCAGCAGCGTGAATGCTGGAGGATGCAGAGACTGAACGCTGGAGGATGCAGAGATAGGTGTGGGTAGAACACTGGGGACTCATATGACCTAGGGCACCAGGCAGTCCTGATGGAGATGTGCTCCATTACAGACCTTTACAGTAGATTCACCCCAGCATTGCATTTCTCCTTATTCCTTCTCAATCTGCTTTGTTTTGATTCAATAGCAGGTAAGAAGGAAGATCATTTAAAGACTATGATCCTACATTTGTTTCGTATTAGCATACTTGAGGGATTGTGGCTTCCACTAATTCATTAGTCCCCAGAGGAATGTTCTTCATCCCTCTTACCAAGAGCCAGCACTGAAAACAGAAGGGGCCCATCTACAGAAAATGCCTTTACAAAGGAACCACTGTGAGGGACCCTGAGCCCCTGCCAAGGACTGTGGAGCAGGACAAGGGTGCGAAAGAAGGAGTGAGAAGGACACTGTTCACAGAGCCTCAGATTACTTGCTAATCCATTTTAGGAGCTTTTAAGATTTCCAGCTTTTATCCTTACTGCCAGAAGCATTCACAACTGCTTTATCATACTGCCTGAATGTGGAATAAATGGGTATGAGGTGGGGAGCCCAAGGCAGGCCATGCTGGAGCAGGCCAAAGCTGTTTATCCACCATCCCGTTCCCTACAGGGACAGCAATGGTGCTTAGGGAGAAAGCATGAGAGACATGGGAAATCTGTACAGCTTCCGTGTAGCCTTCCTGTCGCCTGCTGGGAGTCACCAGACTAGAGGCTGAACCCAGGTCATTGTGTTCAGCAGAGGCTGAACCCAGATCATTGTGTTCAGCACTCTCATATGAAGCCATGTTTCAGGGAATTGCCTAATTGCTCTTTAACATTTTTCCTTCCTAGCATCCTCTGGCAATTAATTTCATGATCTCATTAGGTTCTTTACTTCTGTACTATTCTAATTCCCATACTGTGAGAAACACTGAATAATAATTGTCTACTGTGAGTCATGTGGAGAATCCTGGTTTTTAAAAACTTTCACCATATTTTTTTGTCCAAGCTGAATAGTCTCTCTGACTAGAAAAGCTGCTCTGTCCTAAAAAATACTTTTGCATGCCTTCCCTGTAATTCTGCTGCTTTTCAAGGAAAGATAACTGTGTGGCCTATCATTCAAACGGCTGCATATGCTCCAGAGATCCAGTGTGGTAACCATCCTGTCTGGTTTGATCTCAGTGTCTATATCTACCAAGTCTTTCCTTTTTTTGGTGTCATTTGAGCCTTATGCTAACATTTCCAGAGGTCCTTCTTCAGTGATGTCTTGCATCCCAACTCAAAGCCATTTCTGTATGAACGTACAGATAGGACTGGATGCAAACACACCTGTGACAAAGTTTGGCCCATGTTGTTTCCAAACTTCTTGTAGTGAACATTTTACTATGAAACTGATGATTTATGTAGGAAACCTCCATAAATTCCTTGTTAATGGGAAATGGTTAAAATAATCTTCTGGTTTTCTGCAGCCTATTTCTTTCTTAGGTTCATATATTGTGCCTGGACCATCAGAAGTTTGCATTACAAGAGGGCATCCTACCAGAGGGTTACAAGTATATGGAAAAGACTTTATTCTTTCTTTCAGCCATAGGAACAGGAATGAGAATTTACAGTGGGAAACACTAGAAACAGAAAAAGACCACTGAGCAGACAACACAGCTGTGGCAAAGAAATGTTTCCTTTCACTTTGCATCTGGACTGGAAAATTTTATTTGTAGACCATATTCAACAACAGTTCAAGTTTTCTCATCAGTGTGGGTCATGCATAGTTGAAGAACTAGAGACAGATTAAGCATACACTTTTAAGTAGTTTCTTACCTAGTTTCTCAGCATCACTTTTATGTAGCCTCAGTTATATGTTTTGGAGGTTCTAAAACTTGCTTTTTTCTTTTTTCTTTTTTTTAAACCTTTGTCTAGGTGAAGAACAAGTGTGCCTCTCTGAGAGGCGACGGGCCTTGTCAAGGATATTTTATGGCCCCGCTGGCTACTTCAGGCCATCCAATTTCTTCTCTGCCTCAGATACGCAGTCAGAGAAAACAACTGGCTTCTCAAGACCTTGCCCTCCCTCCTTCAAGGAGCTGTTTCTGGACTCTGGATTGTCATCCCCAGTTGCACAAAGCCTTTATGCCAGCCAGATTCCCAGGCTAGAAACCACCCTTAGTGAAGCCATCATGGGGATGTTCCCATCAAGGGAACTGGCTCAAGTGGCACTGCAATTTACTGCCAACCCAAAGCGTTTCCAAGAAAACCTTTTTGGAGGGAGGTTCTTGAAGAATTTGATCCAGTTTAACTTCACAGGGGCACTTGGTACTAGTGGGAAATACAGCATTGGCCAATTTTTCCCACAAGAGGATAATGGCCAAGACCTTCTGGAGTCAGCTGAGGCATTGTCACTGGATGTATCAAAGGGGACCTCCGTTTTGAGTAAACCTCTTGTAGGCAGCTATGGCCGTACAGTAATTCTACAGGACAATCAGAATATGATTAAATTCCTTTCCTCTGTCCTGGAACTTCCAGAGTTCTTTACTTTTCTTCAACAAGTGATTTCTGTCCCCAGAAGTGTAGCCGAAGATTTAGGTGAAGTGGTGAAACTAGCATTGGGTTCCAAAGACTGTGGTGAGGAGCCAAGCGACCTGTTTGTTCCAACATGCACCAAGGATGGGAGGTATGATGAAGTTCAGTGCTATGCAGGAGAGTGCTGGTGTTTGGACAGTTCAGGTAAAGAAGTTTCAGGCTCAAGAGTTCAAGGCAAACGTCCAAAGTGTCCCACTGATTGCGAGAAGCAAAGGAGAAACCTTCAAAACTTGAAGCAAAGCCTGCCTGCGGGATCAGATCTTTTTATTCCCACTTGTACCGAGGATGGAGACTTTCTGCCCCTCCAGTGTTATGGAACAAATTGCTTCTGTGTTGATTTGAATGGCAAGACTATTCCAGGAATAAGGGGAAAATCTGGAAAGCCAATGCAGTGTAAGTCCTAGGGACTGGGAATTTAAAGATGTTTCGTTATTGCATTGGAATTTCATGATGCTTTCTTTCTATCTGAGTATATCTGGAAAGGTATGGTGTATACAAATGATATTGTCCTCTACCAGGAAAGTGACAGTTGAAGGGCAGTAATGGGAAATACAGTGTACATAAGCCTCGATATCCTAAGTCTTAGAAATGGTCCCCTCTTTCAGTGTCTACGGTATGAACGCTCAAGACAGAGGAGCCTCTATGTAACTGAATGTGACCCATGCTGAATGAAAAAGCTCTTTTACTTCCAGGAACAGCTCAACTAGGCATGATCACTGGCTCATCCTTGTCCTGAGAACCAGAGAGCTTCAGTGCCTTGAATCACAAACCTCTTTTACACTTTTAGCTTAAGAATATATCCTCAAGTTGGTAGAATCACACAGATACACTAAGTTGAAAAAGACCTTTGAGATCATCGAGTCCAACTGTACCTGTCCTCTACTAAACCATATCCCTGAGCACTTCATCTACCCATCTTTTAAATACATACAGGGACTCAACCACCTCCCTGGGCAGCCTGTTCCAATGCCTGATGTCACAGGGGTCCAAACAGGAGAGGGATTCAAAGTCCAATAAGTTTTTTGTAAAGGTCACACAATCAGTTTGTGTTGCAAATGACTTGTCAGGCATCAATTTGGCATTGTAACTTGCTAATAGATTATAAACTGCCTCTTCTTGCCTTTTTTTTAGTGTAATAACAAGGGAAGAAGTAAACACATAGGCTGAGGATATTGTTCTTTCAAGTTTTTATGTCTAAAAATGACACATCAACAGGGGGAACAGACCAAGAGAAGAGCATGCATCTCATTTTGGAAGGAATAGCAGAGTATCCAGCAGATGGTAGTGGCACATAGTGAAGGACTTCCTTTGAAAAGCAGTTTGCAGTAGTAGTGGGGAATTTACTGCAATGATCTGAATTGGTAGAGGAGTTAGATCTTACAAGTCAGCTGTAGTGCAAACCCCTGTCAAAAATAAACAAGTTCATAATTCTCTGGTGCTCAAAGGAGATGAGAATCTATGTTTTGCTCTGTTTGTAGAGCTGCTTCATGGCAAAATGAAAGTTTTGGCTCTGGAGATGGCAGAAAAGGCTTTCAGGACAAAAATCACTCCAACATTTTGGAAGATAGCATTTTTATATTTGGCTGAAATATTCCATAGATGATAGGAAGAGAGGACCACAGGAACTGAAAACTCTGATTAGCTCCAAGGAGAAGTAAAATCAGTATTATCCTACTATTCAGTCAGCTGCTTTTGCATGGATTGATTGAAGAAGAATTAACTGCTAAATTATCAAGTATAGCTGAAAATACCTAGCTGGTGTGAAGAGAGTCAGGAAGGCATTGAATGGCACCAAGCACCTACTTTCCCAAGGCACCTAATATCCTCAAAATATTTTAAAAACTATAGCTATGTGTATATTTCAGTGTTCACATGCCTTTGGAAATCCTACCCTGGTTCAGTGTATGATCTTAATAGTACTGATCCTCCTAAAAACTGTCCAGAAATGTTATTGTTAGTACTGGGACAAGTGATCAAGTTTATAGTGCTGGTGTTTATAGTACTTGGGGGGGCAATAGAGGGTGTTGTGTATCTTCAGTGCATCCATAAGATGTGCTATACCTGTTTTTCCTTTCCTCAGGCCCAAGTGCTTGCCAAGTAACAGCTGGTCAGGAGTTTCTAGGGGCTGTGAAACTCCTGTTGTCAGATCCAAGTGTGCTGTCTCAGCTCTCCAGCATTTACGTCCCACAGTGTGTTGCTGATGGTGCCTGGAGGCAGGTGCAGTGCAGTGGCCCTCCTGAGCAAGCCTTTGAGTGGTACCAGAGGTGGATTGAGGAGAACAATGAAGGCAAACCCCTGCCTGTTGCTAATCTATTGACTATCATAACTGGATACAAAGAGGCATCTTCCAAAGGCTTTTCAGCTTTTATTAGAGCTTTGTATGACGCTGGACACCAGAATGTCTTCCCAGCATTCACCACATATTCCTCTTTCACTGATCTCCCACCTGAAGTCCTGGCAGGAAATGTGACCTATGCCTCTGAGAACATTTTACTGGATCCATATGTGTTCTGGCAGCTTCTGAATGAGCAGTTAACCTATTACCCAGGACCCTATACTGATTTCAGCGCTCCATTAAGCCGCTTTGAACTTCGTGATTGTTGGTGTGTTGATAGCAAAGGAAAACAGCTGCAAGGGACAAAGGCAGAAGTGAACCAGATCCCAACATGTAAGTAATATTTCTGTCACATAAGTAGTGATGTTTCTGATCTTTGCTTTTATGCCACAAGAGGAAAGCCCTTTTGAGTGCTGTGGGGTAGGAGATGACAACTTGTCAGAAAGATTATCAATACTGTCATTGTTGGTGGCCACAAGATGTGGGGTCACTTATTTTTGGTAAATAAGTGGTGTCTCAGCTTTGGGAATAAAGAGGACTAAAGTTCCATATAAAGCTTATGTAGGTGTTATAATTTGGAATTTGGGCACATAATGCTTCTGCAGAAGAAACATAGCCAGATGGCAAAGGACACTTCAAAGATAAAAACAGTGTGTGAAGAGTTCTGTGGAAAATTCATGGTTACATTGCAATGTAAATTGCTTTGAAGAAAGCCTTAAAAAAGAGGCAAGAGGGGATTTTGTTACTGTTTCTAACAATGCAGTCAGGAGTAACAGATATCCACTAGAAGTCATCAGAAGAAGAGTGAGGCCAGTGGTGAAGTTTGGTAAGGCCTCTGTCTAGCCATCTCCATCAAAGCTGTGTGTCCTCCTTGGGTTCACTTCAGCATATGACCTATATTAGAAATCATAGAATCATAGAATGGCCTGGGTTGGAAGGGACCCCAAGGATTATACAATTCCAAACCCCCTTGCTCCAGTGTGAGCTTCAATCAGGGTCATAACCTCCTTTGGTGCATCCACTTGCTCCAGTGTAGGGTCTTCCACGGGTCGTAGGTGCTGCAGGGGAGCAGCTGGCTTTCACCATGGTCTTCTCCACAGGCTGCAGAGGAATCTCAAATCAAAACCAAGGAAGCGCAGGAGGAAACAGAAGATGCCGATTAAAAGACCAGCAAATCTTTATGGAATTTAGATGAAAGACATTTAAAATACCCTCTGTTTCTACAGGTCCTGGTATATGTGAAGGTGTTAAGCAGGAAGCCATGAAATTTGTGGAGGAGGCAAAGCAGCTCATCCTAGCATCAAACAGCTCCCACTTACCTTTTGGAGAAAGTTTCTTGATGGCAAAAGGAATACAGCTTACAGACAAAGAACTTCTCCGTTCTGCTCGGCCCTACAAGGCAGAGGTGTCAGTCTCTGAAATGCTGTTATCAGGCAGTGACTATGCTCTCCAGCTGGCTGCACAGTCAGGTAGGTGAAAGAGAGGAGTGCCTAATTAAATGGATTCATGCCCAGGAACTGTGCAAGAGTATTCTTGTCAGATTCAGCTCTGCAGGTATAATTAATCAGTGTAACTAACCTGCCAACCCAGAAACTGGTTTCAGTTGTCCTACATGTATGACACTATGCATAGCAGATATTACGTACTTCAGCATATGTTAATTTGCCTTCTAAAGTACAAGGAGCATTCAGAAGTTTGCCAACCTGTGTATTTAACATATCTTGTATTTTCCACTAATAGTTTTCTTTTACTTATTGTGAACAGTCTTGCATTTCTACTGGGGGAGACACTTTACTTCCAAAAGTTCTGCTGGGGAAGCAACACAGCTGGGATTTCTGCCTTACATCCCACAGTGTGATGGCCTGGGAAACTGGGAGCCAACTCAGTGCTATGAGAGCACAGGTGAGCAGTTGCTAATAAGATGCTCTGGGCTGTCTGAACAAAGTAAAACTAAGCAGAATTTTAATGAAAAGGTGGAAAACCAGTGTTCTTGTGGCCATACTGGAGAGAGGTGAAATGGTCTACAAGATGGGTGGAGAACAAGTGGTCTACAAGACTGGACTGAGGGACTCGCATGGCAGCTCATTTGGGCTCAAAAATCAATGTTCAGTGTTTGACTGCTAGTAATGTTACTCGGGGGCCAGTTTGGGCCTTTGTTACTGACCAGGACAATGCAACAGAGTGCACTCTCAGCAAGTTTGTGGATGCTATAAAATTGCTGGGGGTAGATGATACACTGCAGGATAAGGCTGCAATGGAAGATTCTCACCAGAGCTGCTACATTTACCCTCTCACTGCTGCTGTCAAGCGTGGCTTACTTCTCTCTGGATGGCAGTTAAGTGTGACTGTTACCTGCTGGGGTTAAATCAGGGTACTTACTGACCACTTTTTATAGTGCTGCTGAGGATGAAAATCCTCCAAGTAGTCGACTGACTTTACAAGGAATACTGCAGTGCAATGTCTAAAATAAGGCTTCTTTTCTTCCCTGGCCAGGTCATTGCTGGTGTGTGGATGAGAGAGGACGATATGTCATGGATTCCTTGATCTCACGCTCAGCAGAACTTCCCAAGTGTCAGTTGTTTTTTCTCATCAGCCTTTACCTGTTCTTACAAAATCTACTGTTTATTGAATATTCTAGCATGATAAGCATGAAGCAAGGCTTGTTTCTAACAATTGCAAGAAAAAAAACCCATATGCTTGTTAAGCTTGTCATTTCACTATGTGTGACTTTGACTTGCATGATTTGAGAATGGATTCTCTGTTGGTGACCCTGCTTGAGCAGGGGGTTTGGATCAGATGACCTCCAGAGGTCCCTTCCAACCTCAACCGTTCTGTGAGTCTGTGGTTATCAAACACTGGTCAGGAAATCCCTGCCTGAGCAGAGTCTAATGGAGGTGTGAGAGGAATCGTAGAATCGTAGGGGTTGGAAGGGACCTCGAGAGATCATCGGGTCCAACCCCCTGCCAAAGCAGCTCCCTAGGACATTTCACTCAGACAGGCGTCCAGACGGGTCTTGAATATCTCCAGAGAAGGAGACTCCACCACCTCCCTGGGCAGCCTGTCCCAGGGCTCTGTCACCCTCACTGTGAAAAAGTTTTTCCGCATGTTGGTGCAGAACTTCCTGTGCTCCAACTTGCAGCCATTGCCCCTTGTCCTGTCCCCACAGACCACTGAAAAGGGGCTGGCTGATTCCCCCCGCATCCCCTGCTTAAGATAATTATAGACTTTAATTAGGTCCCCCCTTAGTCTTCTCTTCTCAAGGCTGAACAGTCCCAATTTACTCAGCCTTTCCTCATAGGGGAGATGCTCCAGGCCCTTAATCATCTTCGTAGCCCTTCTTTGGACTCTTTCCAGGAGATCCCTGTCCTTTTTATACCAAGGTGCCCAGAACTGGACACAATACTGCAGGTGGGGCCTGACCAGGGCAGAGTAGAGGGGGAGGATCACCTCCTTTGACCTGCTGGCTACACTCCTCTGGATGCAAGAGATGCTCCTCCGGAGCTAGAGATATACCCTTTTCTCTAGTTTAGGTTTGAGAAATTGATGTTATTTTAACATGCATGTATGTTTTCTCTCTTCCAGGCCAGACATCATGTGAGCGTTCTCAAGCCAATGCCTTAATTTCCAGCTGGAGACAGAGTGGGTCAAAGCTGGATGCCTCCACAGCAAATCTGTTCATTCCTGAGTGCCTTGAGGTGATTTAACATGACTGTGGGAGGAAGACACAAGTTAGGCCTTTTGCACAACTTAATTGACTGACATTTGGGAGGCTGTTTATTCCTGAGCTGTGAGAGAATGTCAGGAGGGACAACGAGAGGGTGTCAGATGCAGGTATCCCAAAACAGGGTCTCAAGACATGTCAGTGAGCAGTATAGAGCCCTGAGATGGGCAAGGGATGGACATTTCAAACCAAGATTATACCAGAAACTTCATCTTAAGGGGCTTTCAGTCAGCATCCCGCTTCTCTGTGTATTAAATCAGGTAGACTGCATTTTAATATACTGTGTTTCTTTTCAACATGTTGTATTAATGGCAAAATGTAAATATAATGGGAGTATGGCTGGTGGCATGTCTGTATTAATATACAGTGCTTTGCAATGACGTGTAATTGGTTCTTTGTAGACAGGAGAATATGCTGTGCTACAGAAGTCCGACACAGATACTTGGTGTGTAGATCCTGTGTCAGGAGAAGTGTTTCAACGTGGCAACAAAGATCAGGATGGCAATCCTGAGTGTGAGTAATGCTTTACATACAGCCCATGATGCTAGTGGCAATGCCTCGTGCTTTGTGGTGTATGCACTTTCCTTTTCAGAATGATACCTGTGAAACACGGGGGCTTAGAGTTTGATTCCTCAGTGTTATGGTACATACAAGCACATCAGCATTGAAAGGGTGTCTGAAAACAGTTATCCTTTACTTTCATAACGCCAGAAATAAACCAGTCTATACAAACTGATGATCAGGCTTCTATGTAATTTTTTTTACCACCAATTTTTTACATTTCTTACCATCCTAGAAAAAATTTTACTGTTTTGAGTGAGTTTTCTAAGGCAGTGAATCCTGAACTGTGGGAACTAGGCCACATGCAGCCAGTCAGTCCACTTCACATGTTCCACGTCTGTCAAATGCATTTAGGTCTGTAATACCTTTTTATTGTCTTCAGCGGAAGACTGAGAACTGCTGAGGTCTCACAGGAGATGGCTGATCCAAATAGTTGAAGAATCCTTGCTCATAGGAATTGGGATGCTCTTGATGTTCATGCCCTGGCTCTGCTCTTCTGAGCAGTAGAGGCAGCCCAAAAGCCTAAAGGTCCACTGCGCTTGTTTCTTAAGTTCTTTAAGATTGTCTGCTTACCATCTCCCATAGAAAATTTGGGACAACAGTCTGCTGGTTTCAGACAAACCTTCTTCTGGAACATCTGTAGCAGAATAAATACTCAAGAGAGGATAGTGAGTCGGTAATTTCTGCTGGCCCAGCAAGTCTGCTTTTTTCTTGTATGTGGCCTAATGATAGAAGTCCATGAGGATCTGATGGTGGATATATAATTGCATGTTCACTGAGGAATTAGTTGTGTAATTGTTCATTACACAGATTTGCAAACTTACCATGACATTTGCAGATGAATACAATTCATGATAACCAACTTTGTCTCAAGTGTGAATTGAACTTTTTGGGTCAATTTGTCAGGAAGTGGTTCCAGATGCTTGTGTCCCTGTTTTGTTTGTTTGTGGGAGACCACGAATATTGCTGTTCCATGGCTGATTTTTTTCCCAGTTATGAAAGTATTGAAGTGGGATACCGACTATTTTAAAATGTAAATAGTTGTATTATTACACTTAAAATGATGTTGTTCAAAATTATTTATTAAAAAAATAATTAAAACTTTAAAATATCAGCATTTAAATGATGCACTATCAAGTTTATGGCAAAAAAAAAGATGTTAATGCAAAGTAAAGATCAGTATTTTCCCACTATTTTATTGATGCAAATCCATACAACCTGCACTTTAATCCTTAGAAAAAATGTGTGGTTCTTAGTCTTCTTTTCCATGTCTTGCAATGGGTTTCTCTCTTTAAAGGTCCTAGTTTCTGTAATACGCTGAAGTCTAAAACTCTGTTGCGAGAAGCTGGCAAAGGCTACATCCCACAATGTGAAGGGGACAGCAGGACTTTCTCACCTGTGCAGTGCAGCCAGGATCAAGAGAGCTGCTGGTGTGTCTTTGACAATGGAGAAGAGGTGCCAGGGACACGAGTAAGCGGAGGTAGACCTGCATGTGCAAGTGAGTTCATTTTATCAAGACTTTTGCTCAAGCAGTGTGGTTATCTTTGTGTTATAGCACATTTCAGGCCTACCTGGGCATGATGTGCCATTTTCTTCAAGCACTTTTTCAGGTAGAAAGGAGAAGAGAACGGACCTTTGGCTTTTCCTTATTCACAAAATTGGCTAAATCAAAGCAGTTGAGCTATTAAACTTAGCTAAAAAGTCAATCTGAACAGCTTGCTGCAAGCTTGAACCTGTTCCAGTCTGAGCTGGCTCTGGGATTAAAAGCCATTCAACTGACTAAAATAAAATTTGAAAAATGCTTCTGCTTTTCCCACTCTTGGCTTGTGACCAGAATTGTGAAAAGGATATGCCAAAACACTACATAAACACTGAGTATTTCCTGCATGACCAGAGCTGTGAAGCACTGAAATTCACTCATGGTTTCCAGTCAGATGTCCAAATGGGAGGCATTTGAACAAATTTAATTTGCAGTGGCCTTTATACATCTTCCCATCACTGAAGTGAAGCAAAACAAATTAAACTTTTTACAAGGCTATGCTCCAAGGTGTAATGATTAGTGGAAACTAGAGCTGCAAACAGAAAACCTGTAACTGGTGCCTGCTGGACCCTACTGTGTCCATAATTCTCTTGTTTCTTATAAACGAGATGTGTTGGTACATTTAGGAAAAAGAGACCACATGGTGAGAAATTGCTTCCTTTTCCTTTTGTGATTCTGCATACAAAAATCAACGCATGGTTGGTCACCAACCAAACACCTGATTCTGTCAGTCCAACTTGCTGTAAAGCATTTCAACCAGTTAGATAGCTCCTCAGCCAACTTGGAAAACACCACCAGCATAATTTCCTTTGAACTCTCTTGTGCCACTAGAGAGCTATGCAGATAGGATTTTATGAGAAGCCACAAGTAGACCCCGGGGTCGTATCTGATAAGCTCCAGAGTTACGGTAGTGTAGCTATGTAGGTGTAGCAGCTTTCTAGGTCTTCAGAGAAGCAGAGCTGATCAGTCTAGCAAGTACAGCGCTGCTGCCATCCTGTTTTCAGGTTATGGGTGAGTATCTCTGTGGGACATGGGGCTGTGTGATGTTTATTTTGTATGGACCAGCTGGAGGAACTAAATGTGACACCCAGTACTTGGTAGTACAGATTGCCTTTCCCATAGACTCTGAAGGTGAGCAGGGAAAAGTGGAAGCATCCCTCGTAGACCTGAGAAAAGTAGGAACTAGCTGTAAATGTAAAGTCCTTGATACCTTCTTCCCTCCATGGAAGTTCCTTTTCCAGGTTTCACCCTAAATTCCAAGGGAATTTGTAGAATCAGTTTGAATCACTCTGAGATATTCCTTTAAGAGGATTTTACATTTTGTGTGCACATCTGATGTTTCTTGGGATCCTGTATGCTGTACTTTTCATGACTGAATGATTAATGACCTTTCTTTTTTAAAAGACCTAGCTGAGAGAGAGGAAACTGCTTTGAAACTATAGTGGAAACTTGGCTTTACTGGAAGCTATTTGTTATTTTCTGCATAGAAATGCCATTGAAATAAGCTTTAATGATTTTCCTGGATTTTGAAATAGCAATGGAACTTTTTCATGCTAAACAATGATTATGTAAGAGTAAAGAAGCAAAAGTTATTTTCCTCCTCATTCTATCAAGCCGTATATCCTAGGGCTGGGAACTACTACTAATTGTTCAGGAAAAAGGGAGGGGAGCACTATCTCACTATCTTTGAGATCTTGTCTATTGGCAAAAAAGCTGTTGTGGTGGCAAATTATGATAAACTTTCCCTCCAACATTAGAACAGACAGCTGTAAACAGCAAGTAATAACTTCACAGTGCCCAGTGCATGCAATGAGGTTTTCATTAGCTTAATCATTTCCATCAGAGGTAGAAATCCAACTTTTTCTAGTTGACATGCCCCACAGAGATGATGCCAAGTATCCTAGCAGTCCTTACATGCATCTCCCATCCTCATGCCTACTTTCCACAGCTCTGAGCAGAGACAGAGGGTAGAGAGCATTCCAGAGCATGTCCTGGATTTCCTTATGGAAATCTTTAGAAGCACCTACGAAGAAGTGTCAGTATTCACTGGCACTGAATCTGATTCACTCCTCCAGGACTTAGAAATTGGGGCAGAAATAGAAGGATGACAAAATGGTCCAGGCTCGATAACGACAGTAAATGAGATGACACCTATAGAGGGTTAAACGAACACATTACTGATTGTGAACTGAAACCAGTGAACCACACCAGGAAACCATCCATCACTTACGTTTTGAGGGCTGGTTATTTCCTCAGCTCACACATCAGCTCGCATTGGAACAGGCAGTAAAAGACTACAGCAGCATATGGCTGAGACTAGATTTGACTTGCTGGGTATAGAAACGTGCTAAAGAAATAAAGAGGCCACGGACTGATTTTTATATACTTTGTATAAAGAGCTATTAATGTGATTTGCAAATAACAGCGGATGTAGTTTACATTGGTGAGGGTAAGTATTACTGTCGCTTTTCCAGTGATATCTTTGGGTCCTCAGATCTCAGGAGGTTTATTAAAAGCGTGCTAAGCGAGGATGCCAGGTTTCCATCTTCACTGAAAAAGAGACTGGATACAAAGTCAGCGAGTGAAGCACAAGAATGTAGTGGCCCCATTTACAGAGTTATTGCAGAAAAGATGCTATAAAGGAGACTCAGAAAAGAATCGCATTTGGCAATTCAGGGACAGATAGGAGAGATTTTACTTCGGCATTTTAGTGTTCAGGGTTGGAAAACAAATACGTACTGTGCTCACTGGATACCAGATTCATCTTGCAATGTTTTAACTGAAGTGGCTGCTAAGCTAAAGAACCAACCTCCATATCTCCATCAGAAGGGGAGAGAGGTCACTCAGACCAGAACTGTCAGCAGTCTTTCCCTTCCTCCAGTGACTAATCTGAGCATTAGTATTAAAAAAATTATCTATATGTACCAAGCAAGTGAATTGTGTGATATGAGAATATCTTTATTTCTAAATGAGGAAGTTGTTTTTAATGTCTGTGTTTTGTAGCTCTAGAACTCAAAAGTGGCTTATTTATTACTAGATATATTCAGTAATTAGGTTGGGATTTGGCTAATATTGAGTGAAGGATTGGTTTGTACTGATGGTTGACTGCTGACTGAATATGAGCCAGCAGTGTGCCCAGGTGGCCAAGAAGGTCAACAGCATCCTGGCTTGTATCAGAAACAGTGTGGCCAGTAGGTCTAGGGAGGTGATTATGCCCCTGTACTCAGCATTGGTGAGGCCACACCTTGAGTGCTGTGTTCAGTTTTGGGCTCCTCACTACAAGAAAGACATTATGATCCTTGAACAATTCCAGAGAAGGGCAACCAGGCTGGTGAAGGGGCTGGGGGGCAAATCATATGAGAAATGGCTGAGGGAGGTGGGGATGTTTAGTCTGGAGAAGAGGAGGCTGAGGGGAGACCTTATCACTGCCTACAATTACCTGAAAAGAGGTTGTAGAGAGGTGGGCAATGGTCTCTTCAGCCAGGTGACAGGAGATAGGACAAGGGGAAATGGCCTTATGCTGCCCCAGGGCAGGGTCAGATTAGATGTTAGGAAAAAATCCTTCTCTGTGTCAGGGCCTGGAACAGGCTGCCCAGGGAGGAGATTGAGTCACCATCCCTGGATGTATTTAAAAGACAGGTGGATGAGGTACTTAGAGATATTGTTTAGTAGAGGACAGGTATTGTTGGACTCAATGATCTTAATGGTCTTTTCCAACTCAGTGATTCTGTGACTGTGTGATTCTATCCTAAGTGGGAGTTAATTATTGTAGCTAGTGTCTGCTATAGCAGTCTGTTACAGTGGGCTAGCAGGGCTGGAATGGTTGTATTGATGCAGAGTGAATTGACAAGGCAAACTTTGTGCCACAACTTCAAAGCTGTATACTAGTTAAGGATCTGATGGATCACCAGTAACATCCCGGTGCTGTTGAAGACTTCATAGTCATGAGCTCCTTATCTTAAAGTTTTCAAACTTCATTCTAAAGGGAATTGAGATTTATTTATTTATTTCTTACCCCCTCCTCTTGTCACTGGCTATCTTTTGTACAGGTTCATTCTCCTGTAACCTCTGAAGGATGTTAGAAACCTCCTTTTCATTTCCCTGCTTTAATTTGTTCATGGTTGTTTTAAACTTATCTGTTCTTAGAAACCACGCATGTAGCTTCCTGGACCCAGTGCATTCCCTGTCAGAGTCAATACATGTCTTTTCACCAGCTTCAGTAAACTGACCCATGAGGACATCAAACCAGATCCAAGTTGAGATGAATGGGAAATGCACAGGGTGCTGTCTAGGTTTTGTCTGTTGATGTGGGGGTTATGTGGACTTTCTACTGGAAGTGCTTTGTAGCATGCCACTAACACATCCCCTCTGTCCTGTCCCTAAAGGTGCGCAGTGTGCTCTGCCGTTCGGTGCCCCATCTGTTCTCAACGGAGCTGTATTTTGTGAAAACATTTCTGGGCAACCTTCAGGCGTTCAGCAGTGCCGGCTGGTGTGTCGCCAGGGCTTCCACAGCGCCGCTTCCAGCGCGTCCTTTCAGTGTGATGTACAGCAGCGACGATGGGTCTCGTCTGTCCCGCTCTATCAGGCGTGCCAGAGTATGTCTGAAGTGCAGTGGGTTGGGAAGGGTGCAGACTGATGTCGACAGACGTACAAAAATGCACTTTCATCACAAAGCTGCTGGGTGGCTGGCAGTATTAGGACACAACCATTTTGTGGGACTTGCTAGATTAAGGTGCAGAACATTAGTTCTGTCTTCTGCTATTTTCATCTCTGTCTCTTGGCTAGCTCTATGCCCGGAACAGTCCCACTTTTCTGTAATAATATAGCTATAGCTATTCAATCTATATGCAGATTTCTCTTTGCAAGTTAAAAGATGCTGGCAGTATGAAGCGATTCTGATGGAACCACTTAGGCCTGGAAGAACAGATGAGCACCAGATGTTTGAATCTGGCAGAACGTAACTGTTTATTTGCATAATCAAGTCACTGTTACTTCTGCATCTTTCTGAAGCAGTCTGTTCTTTAAGGTTATTGTTGTCCTTGTTGGCTGACTTGTGTTATTTTTCAGATAATTTTTCTTTCAAGAAAAAAACGAGCACTTTACATCTTGGGAGAATCAGCTGTCTATTCAGTATTCAGAGCTCATGTAATCAGACATTGATGTTGGCCTTTTCAGTTATTTCAGACAGAGATAAATTCTGATCTAAACCACAGTTTGTAGCAGTGCTGAACTTGAGAAATGTAGATCCTGATGTGAAATCTGGAGATCCATCTCCAGAATGGGTTTAACCCATTCTAGAAAACACTGTCAACACATTTCCAGTTGTACCCTGGGTCTTTTATTCCAAATGTAAATGATTTTAAGCTTTAAATTACAGAGTGAGACTTTTGTATCTGCAGTACTGTTTGCTAGGTTTTCATAGTGCATTGTGAAGTAACTTTCATGTTTGCTCGATGCAGTTGAATAACTGTTTGTAAAGCCAGAGAGGCAATCTGATACAAGCTGCGGTTTAATGCAAGCTAAGGACTTCCCACAAGTAATTTGTGTTTGAAATAGAGCATGGATTTAAGGGGAGAAAAAATTCCCACCACATCTGAAGGTGATTGAATAAACTTCAGGATAATGGAGGATTCACCACAACACTTAGTAATTTGTTCCATTGGATAATTACCCACACAAACATCTTATTTCCTGTTCCTTATGTGTATGCTTAGAGATTGTGGTTAAGTCAGCTCTTAAGTACTTTCTGATAAATTAAACAGATAGAGGGCTTTGTGCCTTGCAGGATGAAGCAGGCTTTTTGTCCTCCAGTCCCTCCCACCACTCTCCTTGGATGTTCTCCAGGTTTTCCCACGCTCACTCACTTATTTGGGAATGAGGGATGGAACTGTGCTCCAGCAGTGACACTTGTAGTGGTGTAGGGAGGGTCTACAGAGAGGAAGTGAATGAGGGAGAGCTCTGCTGCTTGTCCAGGCTGGTGGAATAAGAGCCAGCTCCATTTGGAGGTGGCATGATAGCATCACCGTTCTGCTGAATCTGAGATATCAAACCCTCTGTGAAGCCTGGGATCAGCATAACTCCATCAGAGACAAGAAATTTGCATCTTTTTTATTCTGGCTGAAAAGATTAACATTTTGTGACAGATGAGCTTACAAGTTTCTCATAGGTTTGTGTGATTTGCAGCACTTTGGTTTGCTATAAAAAATTGGAAGACCCTTGTAGATGTCCACGTTGACACCATTATTATGTAAATTTATTCTCCCCTAAAAAGTAATTTCTAGTTAATTTGACAACCTAGTTTTCTGAAAGCCCATTTGAATTAGTATTAATCTCTTTAACCATTTATTTCCTTTTTTTAATAGAAGTTCTTTCATGACTGTGTCTGTGAAAAGCAGAGTTTGACAGGACAATAAATCCTGTCTTCCTGTTTCTTTTCTAAATTGTGATATAAAGTTAAATTTCATCTAGCTCTCTGGAAATTCCTATCTGTCAAGCCTTAGAGAAAATAATCATTAATGATCCAGATTGTTCTTTATCTTTCTGTGTGTTAGTGCTGCGATATCAAATATCTCTATTATTAGATAACTCTATCACCTGGCTTTTTCTCTAATGCATGACATACATATTTGTCATGCATGTCTCTTTCTGCTTATTTTCTATTATAGACAAATGTACTGCTTTCACCTAGAAGCAGGGAGTTAATATTGATGCCAAAGATCAAAATACCAAATCGATGTTGTCTTTTCTCAAAATAATTTTGAAAGACAGTTTCCACATTTAATAGAGAGGCTACTAAATGCTATTTCTACTTATTTTTTAGAGCTCCAATTACTTCAGACGGTCCAAGTTCAAACACACTTTCAAATACTATTGCCTCTTGAGAAGACTTGTAGTTCAGATTACTCTGGATTACTCCAAGCGTTCCGGATATTTATTTTAGATGAGTTGAAGGCTCGTGGTTTATGTCACTTTCAGGTAATTTCAATTCCTTATTCTCTGTTGTTGTGGTTATTTGTTTATTTTTTTTGGTGGTGGATTTTTTTTGCAGGGCATTTTATTTTAAAAAAAGGATAAAAGGCTGAGACACAAAGTAGAGCTTTGCCTGTTTGAGAGAGGTGGAAGAGCTGAAAATGCCCTGAAATCTGTGAAGATTGGCAGCACTTGCGTATGGATGGCTTGGAAAATAGGATGTTTAATTTCAGTGATCTCACATGAATCAGGGTGGATGAGGCCTTGAGCAGCGTGGTCTAGTGAAAGGTGTCTCTGCCCATGGCAGGGGGATCTTGATGATCTTTAAGGTCCCTTCCAGCCCTAACCCTTCTATGATTCTGTGATTCTATGATTCAACAGATCAGCTTAACTGTAGCCACAACAGTCATATCACATCAGTCTGATACTTATTAAAAGTTTATTTCAATGTAAGAGAACCCTTTAACTATTTAACAGTGACTAAATGACCTGCTAAAGTTGTCTCTTCCTACTTCTGTTTGAAACTGTTGCCTTTGAGCATAGCACAATGCAATTGCATAGGGAAAGACAAGAAAATGCTCCGTTTGACTAACCATGGTTACATTTAATTTTGAATTCAAGGTAAATGTGTTTGGAAACACCAGCTCAGTTTCTGCCTGCGATGATTCCACTGTCTATGTGGAATGCCTGAGCCTGGACCGCCTGGGGGTGAACCTCACCTGGAGGACTCAGCTGGAAAACATCCCAGCAGCTTCTCTCCCTGACTTACATGATATTGGTAATTATTTTTTTTTCTCTTCTGAGATTTCTGTCATTGAAACCTGCTCTACTTTTAATTATTTTTCTTCTCTGTGTCTGGTTTTAGGAGGCACTAACAAGGTAGTACAAAGGATAATGGAAAGAGTTTATAATGCTGTGAGTTGTGGTTTTGAGCTTTGGGTGTTGATATATTTATCTTTTCAGGCTGTGGCTGCATGTTGGAAAGGAGCTATAATTGAATATTTCTTTCAGATAGGATGGCCTCTCCTAGCTTCCTTAACTGAGATTGAATATTACTTTATTTGGCATAAGATCAACTGTCCCAGATGTTAATTTTCATTGAGCAGTGGTGGAAAAGATGGTATTTCATATAGAGTTGGACTCAGACAAACACAATTCACGCATTGCTAAAAATAGAACTATTTTTTCAATGTTTTTTTTTTCCTATTTCTTTCTTCTGCTCTTTCCCTTTGTTGTGTTCTATAATACATTACTATATATTTGACACAAAAGAATGATCTTTACCTCGGAGGTCCTAGAGGAATAATGCAGAGATCACAGACCGGCAGACCTTTGCTGTGGTTTCCAAGTGAGTTAAGGATGGTGCAAGGAACTTTTTTCAAAGCAGTCAGTGTTTCACTTTAAAATAAAAGGTGCAAAGACATATTCTAACTACAAATGCCCTGTGTGCCAGTTCATCTCCACTTTCGGTGCTTCACAATATTCTTCCCAGAATGAAATATAAATAACTCTTTACGTGTCCTTCCCTCTAACTTTGAGACTTGGAGACGGATGTCCTATAGCTGTGTTTTCCTGACCAAAACTGAGTTCAAAAGCCTTCAGGACTCAGAATGTGGCTGCAGTGGTTGTGTGGTTCCTGTTTTGCAGTATGTTTATGTTTACATCCATTCCATTGCTCCCAATTATAAGGGAAAAATGGATATTCAAGGAGTTAGCAGAAGGTGGATCAAAGTACAAATGTGTTTGGTTTTATATTAAACTTTATTTTGAAAGTCTTCTGCTTTGAGGGTGTTACACTTCTGACTGTCTCCACACTATAATTTCCCATAGCACTAAAATTGCTTTTTAGGGAATGACTGTATGGTTTCAGAAGAGGCAGTACTGGTTTAGTCTGGAGAGATCAGACAACTGGAAGCCTGCTCTTTATACACTCTTGGCACCATCAACTTCCCTTACCTTCTAAGGCAGCTTTGGGTATTTCTGTTTGAGTTTCCAGTGTATTTGCATGGAGTGAGCAAATTGGTTAGTTTTTTTTTTTTTTATTTGAAGTCTATGTTATTGAAATAGCTTTGTTCTTTTCCTAGCTTCTCCATGGGTAAATGAGAAGTCTTGCCTTTTCTGTTTTCTCATGTGAATTAACCGAGAAAAAATATTGCTAAGCAGAAGCACAGCATGCTTATGTTCCCAAATGGAGGCCCTCAAACCTAAATCACTTCTAAATGCTTCATTAATTATGATTTTTTTTCTTGCAGATATTTTCGTGTACTAAATTCTGAGGCTGTACAAGTCCCTTCCTGAAGGATCTTACACCATTTAGCTTTGTAGTTTAGGACTCGGCTCTAAAATAGTGAGGAACACTTGTAGCTACTTATCTCTTTTCTGTTCAACAGTCAATAACAATAATTTGTGGATCAACATACAGTAAACTATTCCCATCAGTGTGATGGGAGGAAATCAATCCCTACCCCATACAACTGATATTTTAAGCTGTGTCTTTGTGCTCTATGTTTTCCTTATTTTTATTTTTCTTTTCTCTCACTTTTTCACTGGTCAGTATAAAACTGAGGGAATAATCTATTCCCTTTCATGTCAAAATTATAGTTTCATTCAACAGGAGTAAACCCTAAATCTGACTTCTTCCCACTGGACTACACAAGATGCAACTATTTGCAAACGATTTCCATATGCAAAAAATGTGTTTTTCTCCTGGAAGTCTGGGTCCCTAAAGGTATACCAGGCCCTGGAGAAATGCTTAGTAAGAATTTCCAGTAAATCTAATAAAGTATTAGATGTGTAGTAGCTTAAATTGCCAAAATTGTGCAGCAAAACCAGGGAAGCGCTGTGGTGCCTGCCATGCTTTAGAGCATGCTGAAGGTCCCTGGAAGCTCATCATGGGAGAGAAACCAGGTCTTATGCCAGCTGGGAAGTGTGGTCCCAAGCTGGCAAGCCTTGCTGACAGTACTGGACTGAGACAGATTATGAAGATGTTACCAGCAAGCCTGTGGCTGGTATGTCTGTCAGGCACTGGTGTATTCTCTGTTGAGATGTTACAGGATGTACGCATATATTTGCAATGCACGAACATCTATGATGCAGTTACACACTTGCTTAAATACTCTGAATGTAAAGGATCCTATATACCCATGGATAACGGGGTCATAGGATGGCTGTATTTAGTGATAGTGTTAAGAACTTTTCAGCAGAGGGAAATGTTTTAGACAAAAGGAAATTCAACAGCCCTCAGTGGGCTGTTACTGGTTTGACTGCTTCTTACATGTGAATTCCCTCCAGCTGTCATTTCAAGGATATTTTTAGTTCTGCTACATCTAGTCACTAGACAATTCAGAAGGATATTTGCCTGAATAGAAGGCTAATCTGCTTATTCCTGCTTTCAATTATGAGACAATTTCTGGCAGAACATTTGCAAAACGTTGTTGGTTATGTGGTGATCTCCAGTAACTTCCTTCCAAGCTAAGTATCATTTTGGCCTGGGGTTGAATAAGTGCTATTTCATTGATATTAGTATGTGTCAGTGCACTAGGATAGGTGCTCAAATCTGGGGGAAGTAGAGTATTGAGAATATAAGGACACAGCTGTCAGCTTTAACATGAGGTCTATTCACTTTAGCCTGTAATTGTAAAAACCTTATGTCCCTCCTCTGTGAGGGAGGAAGCATAATCTACATGACAGCAATTGGCTGTGGATCAACATTTGGGAAGAGAGGGCATCTTTTGTTTTGGTGTTGAAGGTCTAGGATGATCTTTCAGTAAAAGGGTTATACACCTGTGATCCATTCATCACGACAGGACTGAACAGCATCACTGTGTCTCCAGAACCTGTGCCTGGCTATGAAATTGTCTCTTCATACAACTGAGGAGCTACCACTGGGCTACAGTGCAGAGTTAGGAAACTCACCATGTGAGAAGGCAGTAGCACCCTCAGCTATATGCCTGGGACACGTCAGTCACAAAATAATCATCTTTTCACAGTCTGTGATCTGTAACATTCCTTATGCTCTCCTATATAACATCCTCCCTGTGAAAATTCAGCATCCAAGGTCATTGGTGTACTTGAAAAACTCAAAGTATATAGTGTGTAGAACTTCCCATTTGCTGGATGACTGGGCTGTCTGTCACTTCAGGAGACCCTTGTCTTGCAGATTAGAAGCAGTAAACCACACCAACATTTCACTGAATGCCATAAAGCCTGCAGGGAAAACCAGAATGTGATAACAAACAAAATCTGCTGGAAACACAGTTCTTACAGTACTTCTGGTCCAGCAAAACTGAGGAATTTGCTCTTGATTAAGCACTGGAAATTGTCCTTTCACAAGTCATCATACAGGAAGCCGTCTGTCAGCTTATATAGAGAATAGGAAAGGGATCCTGTTTTCCATCTTTGAACACCAGATTCAGCATAGCTGTTGCATAGGTGGATATGTTGAATATCAGTAGTGTGATGGAAGGTTGTTATATTATTAGAGATGCTGGACTTCAAAACCAAACCAACACAATGTTGAAATGAGGTAAACTATACCCATGAAAGAAAACTGGAACAAATGAAATCTGAATGTCAGATAAAACTGGTTTTCCTCTGCTGAATTTTTGTAACTCAGAAATAAAATTTTGTTCTCTGCCTTAGTTTTTGAATTTGCTATTTACTTAGGGTTTTTTTCTGTTTTTTAACACCTTCTACATATGTTGAGATTATAACTTTAATCTGATAAACACTGTACAGATTCATTCTTTTCTGCTGTCTAACATACTTGTATCTCTGTATCTACCTGTGTTTTTAACATAAAGTGTATAATTTTCTGTGTGGACATCCATTGCCCATATTGGAATTCTCTTTCATGCTATTTTGTTGCATTTTTACCCCCTTTAGAAAATGCAATTGTTGGAGAAAATCTGATCGGCGCATTTATAAAAGAGATTAAGGATGGTGGTTTTCTGCTTCTTTTGGACTCCAAGAAGTTTCTAGGAGATTCTTTCATTGACTTTCCCTGGGATGAAGAGTTTGATCTATCTCCGAGCGTGCAGTTAGGATGCAGAAGTGGGTTTCGAAGAATTTCATCTCCTGGGAAAATAGACCCAAATTCACAAGGATGTGGTATGTCTCAGTTTAGCTTCCCTTTCTTTGAAATTGTTAGGAATCAGTATCAAGCTAAAGTTTGAAAAGTTATGGTTAGTATGTGAAAAGTGAGAAGCAGCAGCCACATCTGAGAAAAGATGGGAATTAATGCTTTGTTTACCATTCGGTCCTTGTGTTGAACCAATGATTTGGAAATAAGTGTCATGGCAGTCATGTATTATAGAAGGTTTTGCAGACATTTTGGGGGATTTTCTTAGATCTGGTTGGAATTAGAAAGTCTTTCTGTGATATATGTGAATGTTAAGAAGATTTCACAAAGATAAAGGATCCAGAGTTTTGGATGATGATACATTACTCAGAATAGAAACCTAGATGCAGAAATGGCAGAAGTCCTGAAATTGTGAATTCCTGGGCCAAGTCCAGCTAGCTCAGATGGAAGCTTTCCTTGTGTTGGCCAACACCCAGACCTGATTACACTTGTGCCCTCTTTTCATCTCCTTTCCTTCTGTTTAGTCTGCTTCCCCGGAACAGCTGCCCGTCTGTCAACATCCTGCCTAGGGCTGCCAAACCTACCTTTTCCATGGATCCCTGGGTTGTGCCTAGCACTCCTGTGTACCAGATCATGCTGCCAAAGAACCTTTCTCTTAACAGTCCTTCTCTTGTTTCTATGAATATCAGCCCTCCTACAGTGCAGTCCTCACCCTTCTCCTTGGCCCAGTTAGCCTCAGTGCGTGTGTGTCTGTCTTCTGTCAGTTTGCGATGTATTCACTATGTCTTTCAGGGCAGAGTCTATAAGTTTTCCAAAAGGGAGAATATTTTCAGATGGGAAAATGTCAACATTGTGCAGCTTAAGTTAGAGACCCTAAAAGTGAATCAAAATACACGAAAACAACTCAACTCCCTGCTTAGTATGGTGTTTCTTTTTAAGTTAGGAGAGATTCCTAATGCCTGCTGAAGGGCTTCAAAGTAATCAAGTGATGAATCAGTTCTGAATTGCTGCAGTTTCCAGCTTTAAGGGTAAATTGACTGCAGTTTCAGATCATTTCTGTTGTCTGAAACACTTCAAATTTTGTTGATTTAAATATACCATGCAGAAAACCAGGTTGATTCTTACTGAGAATCCAGAGCCTGTAACAACTTGCAGTTACTTAACAAGACATACTCTTGTACTGATTAAATATATCATAATTTATTAAGTAGAGTCTATCACTTAGAGCAGAATTTACAAAGAATTGAATCTTTCTGCCAAATATTTCCTACCTGGGATAAAGGCCTCAGGGAAGCAGTGAATTAATTTGCTCTGTATGTTAGTTTGTGTGTATTTGATCAGCCAGCTGCAGAAAAAGGCTCTCAGTAAAGCATGTTTATCATAGAGGTGTGGAGAGGAGGCGGTTTCTGTTCCAGCTTTTTTCAGAGATTTTGCATTCTAAGATGTCACGTAGACATGCTGTTGGACATTGGTTTATGTATCAGGACTGCATTTTATTCTAAACAGGACATTCAGGAATTCAGTTTCTGCTTCCTCTAGGATATATATTTAGTTTTATTTTGCATTAGGGATGTATTCTGGTCATTTATCCTTCTGGATCTGTTTCTCTACTGATAATAGGGACTAGTTATAAGAAGTTATCACCTGTGATCGCAGAAATCAAAGTTGTGTGAGGGTTAACAGGGATTAATTTTTCATTCTCTTCCCTTTCCTGTTCCATCTTGTTGCTGAAATGCAAACTACCTCATTAGTTCTTACTGATTTGTTTTTATGTCACAATAAGTGACATTTCCCCTTGCTTTAGGAAGCGTGAACAGCTCTTCATGGTACCAGCTTTCTGGTGCTCACAGATTCACAGAATTTTAGGGGTTGGAAGGGACCTCCAGAGATCATTGGGTCCAACCCCCTGCCAAAGCAGGTTCCCTAGGACAGATTGCACAGATAGGCATCTAGAGGTGTCTTAAATATCTCCAGAAATGGGGACTCCACAACACCCCTGGGCAGCCTGTCCCAGTGCTCTGTCACCCTCACTGTGAAAAAATTCTTCCTCAGATTGGTGCGGAACTCCCTGTGCTCCAACTTGCAGCCATCGCCCCTTGTCCTGTCCCCACAGACCACTGAAAAGAGGCTGGTTATTTCCCTCTGTCTCAGATCCCCTCTTAGTCTTCTCAAGGCTGAACAGCACCAGCTCACTCAGCCTTGTGTTTTTAAACCTAATGTTTTTCATTTAACATGCAGCTTCTCTCATGCATTTTCCTTACAGTCATCTCTTTTCTTAGGTTTGCATCTATTGTAGGTTTGTTTCATGTTCTTCTGCCCCTTAAAATTGTTAACTGTTATGTTTTAATCCCAGCTGGTAACTGAGCACCACACAGCTGCTCACTCACCCCTCCCTGCAAAGGGCAGGAGTAGGAGAATGGAAATAAAAACAACTCCTGGGTTGAGATGAAGATAGTTTAATCAGAAAACAAAGGAAGAAAATAGTAATAATATTAATAAGCAAGTAATGCACAAATGCAATTGCTCACCACATGCAAAAGGAAGAAAAAACCCCACCTGATGCTCAGTCTGTTTCTGAGCAGCAATCCCAGCTCACTTCCCTAATTATGTTGGAATTATGGCGTTCTATGTTGGGGAATAACCCCTGGCCAGCCTGGGTCGGCCAGCCTGGCTGTGCTCTCCCAGCCCGTTGTGCACCTGGCATGGCATGAGAAGCTGAAAAGTCCTTGATTTAGTATAAACACATCACCTTCCTAGCAATAACTAAAACCAATGCTGTGTTATCAACAGTGTTCTCACACTAAACCCCAAAGACAGCTCTATAACACCTACTAGAAGGAAAATGAACTCTATACCAGCTCAAACTAGGACAGTAATATTTATCATGCTTTATTTTTTGTCTTTGTCTTAGTCTTTCACTGAGTTACCTTGACCCACGGATATTTGTGAATATAAGTCCTTAAGGCTCCCAGATAACAGTTTTATTTTAGGTAAATTTTAAAAGGACAAAAGACACTTTCTTTGCTAAGGTGGGAGTCAAAAAAAGAGAGTTGGAAACTGTCCAGAAGAGAGTTTTATGAACTTAACCTCTCTCTTCCCCCACTTATTTCAGGAGGAAGCCTGAAGCCTGTTTGTGAGTTATCTTTGTTTAATTGTGTGCTTTTATGATGGTTCCTTTCATTATTTCAAACGCTTGGCGATTCTGTTGGAGCTGCTTTGAGCAGACCATAACCCAAACCAAAGTGCTAGATTTTTAGCTGACCTGTCAGCTATACCTATCAGCTTTACCTATCATTTGTAATAATCTGGATCAAGAACCTGATATCTGAAAGTTTCCCACTATCCCTGGGGGCTGCAAAGAGAAGACCACAAGCATTGTATAATGATCAGCTGTGACAGTCTTTAAGTACAGTTAGTGTAGTAAGAGCTGGTCTTAAGTAGATGGAGGCTACTTGTTGAACCCCCTGGCAGAGAGTTTGCCTTAGGTTTCCCCAGTGAGTTGTTATCTACACAGCATGTTGTTCTCTGGGTAGAAAGAAGTCAAAGTCTGGTTAGAAGTGAGGGGCCGGGTTACAAATCTGATGTGCAAGGGCAAGAGATTCAATTTAGGTATTTATATTCAATTTTTTTATATTTTTATTTTTATTTTATTATTTTTTCTCCTATTCTAGAGATGCAAATTTTGGGTCCAGCGCTAGCACTGAGCACTGAGATTTTGGCTCAAGGCTGTTCTCTATTTTCCTACATTGTTGTAACTTATGAATGTTAAAGCTTGAAAGAAGTACAATATGATAGTTTCTCTAACTTCTAGAATCACCTCTGTGATTGTGTCGAGTGTAAGCTACAGCTGAAATGACACGTGCCTTCAAGAGTTATAGAGACTAGAAAACATATCTCTCTGCATATCTCTCATTTTTGCTGTTCTTTGTGCCCTTTTTTAGTCTAATGTGTGAGGCTAAAGGCAATTTTATTTGTTTGACATGTGTTTGGAGACAGAGATGTTACTTTCACAATATGACTATAACTACAAAGAGGGAGGTTGTTTTGAAAAGCTTAATTTGTGCCTTTTAAAACTTCATTTACTTAATTAGTCTCCCATCCTTTGCAATTTTTCTTCCATTTACTCATGGATTACTCATTTCTATTTCTACTGTTGTTCATTTCCAATGAGTATGATCCTTTCTGCATGTGTTGGAAAATGTCTTTAAAATGCATCAGGTACTCTGGTGTATTGAATACTATGCATGAGAAAGGAGAAATCTGTCTCATCCAGGATTTTTTGTTCTGTAATTGATTTTAGATATGTGTTATACCTAAAGCCTTGATACAGACTTGGGAAGAAAATTTCAGTCTCACAGTTGTGTCATCCTAGGTTTTCCCATTGGACCATTCAGTACAGATGAAGGAAGATAATATCATTTTTATAGTAGCTGTCTCTCTAGTCTATTCTAATTTAGGTGCTCCTGCAAGGTAAATTAATTTACATTCCAGTGTGTTGGCCAGAACAGCAATTCATCATGTGGGTAATAGTGGGAATGGCCAATTTTCCATTACTGTTTCTCTCTCATAAAAGCTTAAACTGCTGTCAAGACATAGGGCAAAATCAGAAGTAAGTTTTGCACATTGTCAAAGTCCCAAAATATACATTTGATAGTGTTTTGAAGGAACTCTACATCTGGAAAGCAGCTGTGAAATAACAAGTAAAGGTATTGTCCTACAAACGTGTCTGTGACTCTTCTGCTTTAATGTTCATTTGAATTATCTGGAAGGGACAGTATTTCATGGCTTCCCAGAAGGGAAAGAGTTTTCTTTGTAACATGCAACAGGTCAGCTGGAAATATTACTTCTTATTTGTTATGAAAATTTTATATATAACTATTTCTATAGATAGATATGTATATGCAGACTAAGGATATATTTTTAGTTGGTGTTTGGGTAGTTTGGAAGTGCTTACCAAAATTTTTATTACCAGGAATTCTGAATGAAAGGGTTACTGGTGTGTTTCTGGATGATGTTTTTGGAGTTTCTCCTCCTAGGAGTCTTCCTGTTTCTGTCCATAGTGCTTGTAGAAGTAACTCTGCAATTTCTGTTTCTTTTTTTTTCTTTCACAACCTGTCCATGAAGTAAATTGTCTTATTACAAATGGAATTCAGGCCTGGACTTGGAATTTCCAAAGAGATTGATGTGCACTAATTTAAGTGATAGGACAAGAGGAAATTATCTTAAACTGGAAGAGGATAGATTTAGATTGGATATTAGGAAGAAAGTCTTTACTAGGAGAGAGGTGAGGCCCTGGCACAGGCTGCCCAGAGAAGTGGTGGCTGTCCCCTCCCTGGCAGTGTTCAAGGCCAGGTTGGATGGGGCTTTGGCCTACCTGTTGTAGTGGAGAGTGTCCCTGCCCATGGCAGGGGAGGTTGGAACTAGATGATCTCTGAGGTCCCTTCCAGCCCAAACCACTCTGTGATTCTGTACCTATCCATATGTGTGCAAATGCCTGAACTGGTTGGATTCCCTAAGAGTAATGCAGTGGTTGTTCTCTTTGCAGTTGTTTGTCCTCCGGGCAGTCATTTCCAGAATGATGAATGCATTCCCTGTCCTCTTGGCTCCTATCAGCATCAGACAGGGCGTTCCTCTTGTATCAAGTGTCCAGTGGGCAAAACTACTAACTCCTATGGGGCATTCAGCGATGATCACTGTAAGTTGAACTCATTTCTTCCCTTACCCTTTGTATTGTGGCTTCAAACAACTAATGTTTTTCGGTATTTTTTTCTTCTGTAAGTTTAAATTCCAAAAAGATCCTCCCTCTGGGATTTTTTTTTGGGTGGGTATGATCTTTTCTGCATACATTCAAAGATATTTTTCAGAGATGGACACAGCTGTCTGTTATTTTGACCAAAAATCTGTGAGAAATGAGTGCTTAGTCTCATCCAGGATGTTGTGGTTCCTTGAGACATGTTCATTGGCCTCAGGAATGATATCTGGGTGTTCAGTATTGGTGAGAAACATCTTACACAGTTCACTTATTGTCACTTTCATGAATACTAAAGTAGTCTTGTCTTTATGCTGCTCTTTCCGCTGCAAATACAAATGCTTCTTACAAAACAATTAACGATATATTCCCTAAAGTTGGTGTATTCAGTTTAAATCACTTATTTTTGCATGCAGTTTCATAAAGAAAGTCCCCTAAGTCCAAATTCATTTCTGGCTGCAGCATGAGCTCACGGATAAAAATAAAAGCAGGTAGTAAGAATGGGTTTCTTGGGTACATCAGTGGGTGTAACAACTGTTTTGTTCTGTTTTAACCTATTTAATCTGTTAGGTGGGATAAAAAAACCTCAACAGGTTTATTGTAATGCACACTGACATCAATTATCTTTGGCTGAAGTTGTCCATCTTCATTTCTGGTGTGTAGGTGTTGGTCTCCTGCACTTAACAGTTTGTTCCTTAGGGGCTTTTTTACCGCACTTGCAGCGGTTTTTTTAGGAAATGCCTGCAACTAAGCCTACTCCCTGCTTGGTTCCCACCTTGCCTATATGCTGAGTCTGAGTGTCAGCCCTTTCCAAGAGTCATGTGGTACACATTTAACCTTCAATGTCCCTTCCTTCGTGTCCCTTTCTTTTCTGCTGTCTCCTTCAGAGTTTGCTGAATTAACTGCCAGATTAAAAAGAAGGAGAATATGGACTCACAAGCACAGTACAGGAAAGTTGGAGGGCTGGTTTTCTCCTCCACTCTGCTTACCTTGTTTTCCTCCTAGATGCACAAGAAGCATTTCTTAAACTACCTTAGCTCCTGGCTTGATGCATTGAATTGAAAAAAAAGTGCTGATGTTGCTACATTTTGATATATCAGACTAAAGTCTGGTGGATTCTTCACAAATAGATAAGTCTTACTTGCTTGCTTTGGTAGCATCTCAGAAGGAGGGCTGAAGGTGGTTAACCTGTCAGGTTTAGTCCATCTGGGATTTTATGCTGCTGCCTTTAGTGTTGGTCAAATGTTCACATTTATTTTGTCTGTGGAGCCCAGATAACTGGTTTTTAAAGTTTTCCCAATCATTAAAACTGTTAAGTAGTTTGGTAAAATGCTGCTAATTAAATTCAAAGCTCTTCATTCTTTAAGAATAGAGTGCAAAACCAGGTTTTTTCCCTATTGAAAGGGAGAACTTAAAATTCAGCAGGGGGGCAACAAACAACAAATTGATGAGATGGACTTTGTGTTGTGGTTCATAACATTTCATGGCACCGAAAAAATCTGTAGGTAAAAACAATTCCTTCTCTACTTTTTTGTTTTACAGTACTTAGAATAAATGGGATCTGATTCATGGCAGAGAATCCTAAAAATGTTTGGAATATGACATGGAGTAACAACAAAACAGTGACTATATTTCAGAGCATGGAACACAATGCAAATTACAGATTTATTTTCAGTGAAGTCTCTTCTCTACTTAGAGCACGTTTGTCCTACAGCACCAAATTGTTTTACTTCATTGACAGGACTAGAGGCCATGGGCATAAACCTTGGACATGTTCAAAAGTCATCTGGACATGGTCCTGGGCAACTGGCTCTAGCACAGGCTCTAGGGTTCCCTGCTTGAACAGGGGGGTTGAACCAGATGACTTCCAAAGGTCCCTTCCAACCCGAAACATTCTGTGAAACCCAATGACAGTGTTATCAAAGCACTTTTTTTTTCTGTTCTTGTTTACTTGTAACAGGTATCACATCCTGCCAAAGCAATGAGCAGGGTCTGCAGTGTGATGAAGATGGCCAGTATAGACCTTCCCAGCAAGACCCTGACACTAAGAAATCCTTCTGCGTTGAGAGCTTTGGGGCAGCACTGGACTGGACTGAAACAGACGATGTCCTTACAGATGATCAGTGCCGAGGTAAGTGTCAGAAGAATATTTTAGATCTGTTTTGACCCCAGATAAGTGAAACATCCTTATGAAGAGACTCATCACAGCTTATGGGGATTCACTTTCCCATAGTTGTGGTCTCTGCCTTAAGCCACATTTCTCCTTAATTTTGTATTTCTTGACTACATTGGAGAAGTCATTTCCTGGCAGGAAAGAGAGAGAAGCAAATTTCTTGCACTCTCAGGTGCCTGACAGCTTTTGATGTATGCTTGGAAACCCAAAAGAATAACGAGAGAGCTAATGGGAAAGAAGCAGAATGATGAATTTCATTGTAAAATTATCACTCATCAGTGTGTTCATGTGAAATAGACTGTTTTTGGCAATGACCTCACAGCTGTGGCATAACGTCACCCTCTGGGCCCCAGATGTATGGGATCTGATTTGGTGAACATATCTTTGCAAGCTTGGGAAACTTAATTCTGCTTGAACACAGTCATGAAATGTCAGTTCACAAGGATGAATAATTTGAAAAAAAAGTCATCCATCAAACAGTCCTCAAACTGTAATGTCTAATTATGCTTTTCAGCCCCAGAGCTTTTGCCTTGCCCAAAAATAGTTTTCCAGACATTTTTATTATTTATCACATGATTGGTATCAAAATTAATGGAACATTCAGCTTAGAAACTGATGTCATGGTGTGCTCTGAATTAAACAGTGTCTTATGACAAGTGTGATCAGTGGAACGAGTGTGAACTGAAAGCTCTTGGTTGTGAAGAGTTTGCAAAACTATTTTCAGTTAAAATAGCTGCATTTTTCCTCTGAGGATACTCAGAGACTGAGTGTAGTTACGAACAGGAGGTGCTAGACTTGTGCTCTCAGCCATGGGGCAATTGGGATGTTTCTCTGGGCAGAGAATCATAGAGTCATAGAATCATAGGATGGTTTGGGCTGGAAGGGACCTTAAAGATCAACAAGTTCCAACCCCCTGAAATGGGCAGGGACACCTCTCATTAGACCAGGCTGCTCAAGGCCCCATCCAACCTGGTCTTGAACACTGTCAGGGAGGGGCAATCACCATCTCCCTGGTCAACCTGTTCCAGTGCCTCACCACCGTTGTAATGAAGGATTTGTTCCTAATACTCAATCTGAATCTACCCCTTTCCAATTTAAAACCATTCCCCCTTGTCCTGTCACTAAAAAGTCGCTTCTAAAAAGTCTCTCCCCAGCTTCCTTGTAGCCCCTTTGGGTACTGGAATGCTGCAATAAGATCTTCCCCAAGCCTTCTCTTCTCCAGGCTGAATAACCCAAAGTCTATCAGCCTGTCTTCATAAGAGAGGTTCTCCAGCCCTTCAATCATCTTCCTCGCCCTCCTCTGGACCCATTCCAATAGTTCCATGTCCTTCTTATGTTGGGGACTCCAGAACTGGACACAGAACTCCAGGTGGGGTCTCATGAGAGCAGAGGGGCAGAATCACCTCCCTCGACCTGCTGGTCACTCTTCTTTTGATGCAGCCCAGGATATGATTTGCCTTCTGGGCTGCAAGCACACATTGTTGGCTCATGTCGAGCTTCTTGTCCACCAGCAACCCCAAGTCCTTCTTTGCAGGGCTGCTTTTTACTACATTGTCTCCCAGCCTGTATTGATGACGAGGATTGTCTCAACCCAGATGCAGAACCTTGCACTTGGCCTTGAACTTCATGAGGACTCAGATGACTTACAGCAGCTTAATTCTGTCATTTACTTACCTTGACCCCTCCTGCAATAGCATTTCTGCACCAATATGCAAAAGAACTTTTTCACAGCAAGGGTGACAGAGCCCTGGGACAGGCTGCCCAGGGGATTGTGGAGTCTCCTTCTCTGGAGATATTCAAGAACTGTCTGGACTCCTACCTGTGCAACCTATCCTAGGGAACCTGCTTTGGCAGTGGGATTGGACTTGATGATCTCTGGAGGTCCCTTCCAACCCCTAAAATTCTGTGATTCTGTGATTCTGACACTGTCCAGGATGAGCAGTTGCAGATATCTGTGAGTATTTTTGTGGATTGGGCTAGAAGAGCTCACTACAAATAAATAGTTATAAATGTTGACAATTTAGGGTTGTGGGTTTGTTTTTTTTTAAACAACAAAAAGGAACACCCAAGAAGTCTGTCTGTTTGGGATTTTTTGTTGTTTTGTTTTTTTTTTTTTAAAATAATTTACAGGGTAATTTAATTTCATTTTGTTTTCTTCTAAAGATCAATCTGCATTTCCAGAAAGCATTATATAAAGTGAAACTGATTATCTCTATTTTTATTTTTTGCCGTGTTCCTTCTACTTCCCTTAATTAAGTTCAGCACGCAGCAAGACTGATTTTGCTTTGACTGGACACTGGTGATTGGGCAGGGTCCATAAAATAACTCAAATTTGGCTTGTTTTTTTCTTTGAGTCTTTGGTGGGAGGAAGAATTGGTTTATATGAATGCGTAATAAGAAACTGTAACAGTCCATGCTCTTTCTTATTGTTCTCTCTCGTTGTATTTATGGCAATGAAAGAGATAAGGGCTAGAGCCTTACTCTCTAGTAACACAAGATGAAGGAGAATCTCTGCTATGCACTGAGCCTGTGAAATGGTTGAGTAGTTCTGTTTCTGCTGAGAAGAGGGCTGTGCAGGAGTGTGAACTAATGAGCTCATGAAAATGGGAGCTGGTACAATATTTTTCCTTGTACTTGTTTATTTGACGAAGGAACTTTGTGAACGGTATTTCCCCCCTTTATATTAAAAACAAAATTCAAGAATTAAAAAGGACAGGTTTTCTACTAAATTTGCAATGTTTTCAGTTTAGTGTTTCATTACACTTTCTGTCTCTTCTATACTTTTCTCATATTATTGCAGAGAAAATGGAGGGGTGGGAAGAAGCCAGGAGAAAAAAACCCAACAAAACCCCCCCAAAAATAAAACAATATAAACCAAAAAAAAGCCCCCCAACCACAAACCAGAAGTAAAGAAAACATTTTTTTTTCAGTTTTGCAATAGAGAAGAGGACAGCAAACAGCATAAATACTATGCTGCTTTTCAGTTTTATAAAAATACCTTACTTCTGTTTTTAGCTGCAAGTTGCAGATGTAGAGGGAATTCAGTTTAGTGCATAATTAAGTTATTGCTTATATTTTGTTGTCTTGTATTTCAAGGAAGGAAAAACCCTTCCACTTCTGTTTACACGATCATTCATCCCTCTCCCCATAGGTGGAATGCAAGGATTATTTGTGTGTGTGTGTGTGTGTGTGTGTGTGTGTGTGTGTGTGTGTGTGTGAAGTGTTTGGCTAGCCCTGGTGTTTTTTCTGAGCAGAAACGACCATTTTATCAAAAGCACCTGCTGACTCAGCCCTGACAACAGCGGACATTTGCTTCTGATTTAGTCATGACTGTTTTGCTGTAAGAGTACAAATGATTGCTTTAAGAACTTATCCCTGACTTCTATTTTGTGGTTTATCCAGTCATTTCAGGATGAGAGGCCTGGGACCCTCCTGCTTGGATCTCTGTGCCCGTGTGTGCAGGGAAAAGCTGATCCTCCAGCTTTTCCAGGGGCTGAGATGAGACCAGGGCTCCTGCTTCTTTCACTTTTGGTTCTCGGCCATGCATTGGCTGCAAGAGCCAGAGTTTTGGGTTCTGTTGGGGCATTTAAGGACAAGTCGTATCAACAAAGAGGTCATGCTGTCACCATGTTCTTCCCTTCTCCTTCATATACTGTGCTCACTGATAGGTATTAATATATCAACTGGTGGACACACCTTACAAAACCTCTTTGTAATACAGTTAGTAGCAACTTGAGCAAGGTAGTGGAGGTGCCACTGTGTTTCCTCTGACTAGACTAACATCTTCTTCTGGGCACAGCCAGGAACAAACCTTCTGGATCTTAAATTGGATTCCTCATTCTTTTTAGTGACCTCTGGGTTTTACATCACTAGACCCCATGGGCTTTTCCTAGTTTGTGAGCAATGCTGCTTGTCTCAATTCCTTACGCTTGGGTATAGTCAGTCCAGTTCAGAGAAAGCAGATCAAAAGGTTTGGTAAGTAAAGTGACATTCTGGAGTTAAAGTTTGAATGAAGGAATCAAAAAGGAGCATTCAGGACATACATAGATCCCTGAGACTGAAGTTGGCAGAGATCAGTGGTCTTGTGCTCCCATACACAAGTAATAGTCTCCTAGATTTCCTTTTTAGCCAAGTTTTCTTGGATTTGGCTCTTGTTTCAGTGGCTGCTTTGCAGAAAGTGGTTCCCTCGTTGACTCAATAGTTGGTTTTGTGCCATAAACAAGTAATGGAAGATGGCAGCTCTGCTGTTGGAAGAAAAGTCTCGCTTGAACATAAACTCTGAGCCCACTTCTGGATAACTGTTTTTAAAAGATCTTGTGACACTTCTTTTTTCTTTTTTTCTTTTTTCTTTTTTTCCCCCAGAATAGGGAATTTTTTTCCCTCAGTCCAGCTGTCTCCTCTGTTATCTGTCAAGTTATGGTACATCATTTAACGAGCAAACCCTTTTCCCTACAGAATTAATTATTTTTTTTTTATTTCTACCCAAAGTCTCTGTCTCTCTGCAGCATGGAAACTGTTAATAGTATCTGGATGTTTTTGTTTTGTGGTTTCTTTTAGTGTTCAGAAAATTTGAGAAAGTTCCTGCTTCCAAACTGGTTTATGGGTCAGAAGCTCAAATTCTTCAGTCTCAGTCATTTGGTGGAGACCTGCAAAGTCCAGCTTTTCAGTGCATTTCAGGTGAGGAAAATTCTCAGAAAATCTGTAGAGACAACACTAACATTCATGGAAAATAAAAACCTTCTATATGATGAATTTATAGTTGCATTTCTAGATGAACTGTGTGCTTTGCAGTTTAGCACCAGTTCACTGCAAGGTATTTACAAGTTTTGGTGTCTTTGGCTCAGGGAAGATATGGGTTTTTCTTTCAGAAAAAGAAGTCTTCTGTCTTTATGTACCACTTCAGACAAGAGGCTGATGCTTCTTCCTGTCACTCTGATCTTTTTTACAGCCTGTTTATCATGTGGTTACTCTCCTGTTTACCATGTGGTTACTCTCCTGTTTACCATGTGGCTACTCTATTGGGCAGATGGGATGTGCTGGCAAAGTGGTTCGTGATGGTCCTTCCTGTCTGTCTCAGGCAAAGTTATCCAGCAGACATTAAATATTTGTGTGGGTGGGTAGAACAAACTCAGCTGTTTGTATCATCAGGTGCTGAATGTCCAAACAACATTTTGCATCAATTTAAGCTAATTTAAAGCTTAACCCTCTACTGAAATAGTTGAATAGTAAAGTTCATCAGGCTAGTGAAATTCATATTCTCACAGTCCGATGGAGTTACAAAAAACTACATCAATGGCAGTAAACAGGGGAATTCGGAGCAGAAGTTGTGCATAAGAAATGCTAGGAAATCCAAGGTTTCTTTGCTGTTTTTCAGGCTGTGAGAAGGAAGATGCATGTGGTTTTGCCACTTTAACTCCTGCAGGCGGTGAAGTTCTGTGCGAATTATACAGTGCTGCTGAAGTCAACTTCAACTGCACCACCTCCGGATTGGTAAAAATGATGCTATTTAAAACTACATGTTTATCATAATACTGTAGGTTCAGTATAAGTAGAAAGTGGGCATAGAGCACAGGCTGTTGCCTGGCCCTTTGCACATTGCTCTCTGATAAGGCAGTAATAAATTCCTGCGAGTTGTAATGTTCCTAAAAGTGACATATAAATGTCGAAGTGTTTCACACAGCACTTAAAACATGCTGTGCTCAGAAATCAGGTTAACTCCAAAGGGGGTTTCACCTGGATAGTCCAAACTAGAAGTGGCCAGGTCATTAATTAGATCACCTGAAACAGCCATCATCTCTCAGTCCCGTCCTCTGGTCCAGAGTATCTCTTGTGTGCTCTGTAGCGCTGTAACATCTTCCTATTTGCTACTTTTAAGCACAGTTATGTGGCACTGAAGAGTCAAGATCTCAGCTTGACAGAAAAAAACCCACAAACCAGGCCACACACCGTGGTGGGTTATAAACTGTGTGTGTTAATTTCTCCCCCATAGTTTCTGAGTAAGGAAAATGTGTTTTAGGAGAAGAGAGCTGTTAGGTTGTATTTATTTGTATATGCTTTTTTTCTGTCTCAGGTGAAAGGTGTTTTGGGGAACCCTGCTGCCACCAGCATCACTCGTCTCAGCTGCCTGCTTCATGTCAGGAATCCAGAAGGAGATACAGTGATGGTCTATTTGAAGAGAGGTGCCAGATACAAATCACTCATTTCATGTTAGGCTGCTGTGCCCAAGCTTGTGGTTACTTCTGTATAGGAGTGTAACTGAGTGTGGGTGCGTCTTTGTGTACAAAGACACCGTACTTTTCAGACCTCAACATTAAGTGATAGCATATAAACCTCAGCAAATCTACTCTTTATGTCTTGTTCCCTAGAAATTTGGAATACAGCTTTTGTAAGCCATTTTGATTGCTTTCTCCAGCAGATGGACCTGCAAAAACTCAAATTCTATTGAATGCATTATTCCATTCTGCTGTACTATGATTTCTCTTTATGAAGCAGTTTGATAGTTGAATACATAAGGCATTACTGATGACCAGCTTGTACATAATTTAACAGTGTACATTAATTCTGATTGTGAATTGTCCTACTAAAATACCAGCCAAGAAGTAACATGCTGTCCAGTGAATCCCAGATCAATGAACTAATGGATTTTTTTGGGGTTTTTTTGGCTAAAGTGTGATTGATATCACTGAATATTCCATCCACTGCATGTCCAACTTTAACACTCATGCCAAATCTGAAACAAGACAAACAAATGCACATTGCTGCAGGGTTTGAGTCAAAACTTTCTGCTGTCACTGTTAACCTTTTTGCTTCAATCCAAACTTCTGAGTCACCGTTTATTAATAACAGTAAAAATAAATAGCTACGTCTCACCTGAAAAAAGACAAGTCCTCTGAGCTTGTTGCAATCAGTGCAGTCTTGTTGATACCAGATCTACTCTAGCTTTCTGTTGATATTGCTAATTAGATCCAGGATTATATGAATTGTGTCCTCTTACCTATGTGTCTAGTCATCAGAAGCCTTAATTGCAGACACAGTTCTGCTGGCCAGCTTGCATAGTTTACATTTTAATGAGACAAGTTTGTTTCATTTATGCCTGGGAGTTACTAATATAGTGCTTGAAAATGGAATATTGCCAGCCTTGCTGTGTACATTGATTTAGGAGCTCTTTTCTGGTATGGTGGGCTGTTTTTCCTACCCTAGCAGTGCATTCCAACCAACTACCCAGGTATAATTGCACCAAAACATTTGATGATCTTCCATTGCATTGAAAAGTCCAGAAAGAGACTTTTCAGGCTGAGTTTTTATCATAAAACTTTTAACCATCTCCAGCCTGCAGGCCATCTGAAAACATCCCATCTCCTCCTGAGCAGTTTTGGACATTTCTTTCCTGTCCTTTCTACCCAGGACAAGAATTTAACTCATCTGGACTCAAGACCTTTGAAAGGACCAGTTTTCAGAATACGCTTTCTGGTGTTTATCTCTCCATGGTGCTCTCAGGAGCCAACACATCGCTGACTGATGTGCAGCTCTTCTGTCGGCAGACTTGCAGCAGGGACTCTTGCTGTGATGGCTTCATCTTGAGTCAGATTGTGCTTGATGAAGGTATTGTCTCACTGTGAAATAAAAAAATTCCACAGTAGAAAACCCACACTAAGTGGGTAGAACTCATTTTTGGACACCTGCCTCTACATCATGCCAGAGTGTCAGCAGCCTGCCTCCACATCACTGACACTTTTTGGTGTAGACAGAATTTGAGTAATGCCCAAGATTTGGCCTAGAACCGTAGAGATAAAGACCTGAGGTGGCAAGCTGCACTTGCAGACAGACGGACATTTTGGAAGGATAGTTATTTTGACCTGTTCTAGACATCTGTATCTGATGGAATAAATTCTTCTAAAACAGCCTCTCTCCTTACATAATGCAGCTCAATTGCCAGAAGTTGGTGCCTTTCAGTTGATGGGGGAATTAAGGCAACGTCCCCAGAGTGCTTGTAGTGCAAATGTAAATCATCTCCCTTTTTGGAGAAGGAAAAGATGATGCCAAGCAGGGCATTATGTTGCATTATTGCATGCAGGAATGCTATAAACTCTTATGTCTGGGTGGGATGAATGATGTGTGGTAAAGGTGGGACTTAGGCAGAACCCAGATTCCTGCCAGCAAATGTAAGCACTTCATTTCAGTGCCTGCTTTTTGTAGTTTCTTTTTTGAGCCCACATGGGATCAGTTTTCCTGTTGGAAGTGCATTTCCTATAGCAACCATGAAGTTCTAACTGTAATGTCTCATGTGCTACTGTCTGCTATGTGACAAGCACTTCTCTGGTTTTGAGTGGAAACTGGTCCTGGACTTCAGAAAACTATCTCTGGAACTTGTCAAGCAAATGTTTCCAGGAAATCAATTTATGTTTTGGCATCACGTATTTTTTGCATCAAAATATTCTAGGTGATCTTAAAAACCCATTTCCATATATATCACCAAAATTTTTTTTGGTTTCCTGTACTTGTGTGTGTAGAAGGGGATATGGAAAAGGTGAATGTTGTAGAGCTCTCTCTTTAGTTGGAGTGACCTATGTAAGACCCTGAGTATTATCTAGATGTTATGGTAACAGACTGACACCAAGACACGTGGCATTAAGCGTGCTGGTCCCTGGGCTCACACTGTGATGCTAGGGAAGACTCAGGACCAGACTGGCTGAAATAAGGCACCAATCCAGGAAACCATCCCTATTAAAAATATAAGTGCTTTCTTGGTTCAAAGCCTGATATTGTGAAACTGCCAAAGGATTGAATGTGTCTCTGTGGTGCTGTAAAGTTCTGAGAACGCTGTTGGGTATTATCAGATAATAGTAATATTTTATTAGGTGGTACTAGTACTTGCTTGAAATCTTTGAAAAGCAGGCTACGAATGTTTGGTTTAGGTATGAACTTTAGTACTCCAGTTTGAACAGGTGGCTCTGATTTACTTTGTTTCCTAGTAGCAATGGTAAATTCACACAGGCTCAATTAACATTCAGAGAAAGTGCTGGGATGCTTGGGTGAAAATCTCCATGTGGGTGCATAGCATTGTTGGAGTGATGCAACTCTCTTTGCCTGAACCTAGGTACCATTTTGTGCAGTTTGATGAGCTACCCAGATGTCCTGATCTGCAATGCAAATGGCTGGAGTCCATCACCAACATCTGCCATAGATGGGATATGTAAAGGTGTGAGCTATGATGAAAAAGAGAAGAAGTTTTCCTTTACCATGGGAGGAAAAGTGTTCAGTGGAAGTATGTTAATGAATTATCTCAATTTACATTCATTTTCTTTAGATCTTCTGTAGACTCTGACTTTTTCTCCAGCATCCTCTGGTACTTCAGTGCTTTTTTTTCTTAAGGAGATCCGTATCTGTACAACCAGAAATGAATTAAGAATTCTCTAATTGGATGCCCTGTTAGATAGATGGACCTCTCACATTCTACTGTGTAAATATTAATAAAAGTCATTGCTGTGTTGGTTTTAATGTATTACCCTGTAATACTTCCAGTATTTAATTCAGGTAGATTCAAGCCAATAATCTGAAATAAATGTAAACTCTGGAGCAAGATGCCCAGAGCTGCACAGAAAAAGCAATGATGGAAAATAGAGTAAAGCCTTGGCACTCCAGTCACAGACTAGCATCAAAACACCTGGGACCTTCTTTCTTAGGGTCTTGTAGTGTCAAAAAGATGATGTTAGTTTTGTGCTTTGAATGCGATTTCTGAGCATTTCAATACTTCCTCTTTAATTTGAGCAGCTACTCTAACAAAATTTTTTCTTTTTTAGCTTCTAAGTTGGCAGAAGAGGCAGAAAGAAATTTTGCTACCTTTCAGCAAGTTTATCTGTGGAGAGGTGAGTCACAGGACTTGTTATGAAAGCATATGAGAAAGCTTACAACAAAACAGTAGGCTTCTGATAAACAGTAGGGAGTGGCAGATGTGTGTTCTTTAATTGCAGCATCATTCTTACTGCATTTTATTCAAGACACTTCTCAAAAGTCTTTTCTGACAAGGATTGGTGTAATCTGGAGTAATTCACAAAATCACAAGACTGGAAAAGACCTTTAAGATCATCAAGGCCAACAATTCCTGTCCCATGTGAAACCATATCCCTAAGTACCTCATCTACCCCTTTTTTAAACACACCCAGGGATGGTGACTCAACCCCCTCCCTGGGCAGCCTGTTCCAGGCCCTGACAACTCTTTCAGGGAAAATTTTTTTCCTAACATCTAATCTGACCCTGCCCTGGCACAGCTTAGTGCCATTTCCCCTTGTCCTATCACTTCTTACTTGTCACCTGGCTGAAGAGACCATCTCCCACCTCTCTACAACCTCCTTTCAGGTAATTGTAGGCAGTGATAAGGTCTCCCCTCAGCCTCCTCTTCTCCAGGCTAAACATCACCAGCTCCCTCAGCCATTCCTCATGTGATTTTCCCTCCAGCCCCTTCACCAGCCTCATTGCCCTTCTCTGGACATGCTAATTCTGCTACAGCCTATTCCAAGAAATTTGGGTAAATTTGTATATCTGAGATTATAACTTGTAATAGCTATGAAAAATGGTGTGATGGAGACATTTACTTTGGCCCCATTAGTGTCCAGGTACCATAGTAATTTGGCATGTTATATATCACTAGATTGAATACTTTTATTAGCATTTTTGTTTTTGCAATTTACTTTCTGAATGTCACAGATGACATGGCAGGACCTGCACACATGATTTGTGATACTGCTTTATAAATGCACACAGTCTCCAGAGCACCAGTACTGAATGCATAGTGATTGTGGATATGGCATTTGCCTTTGTCCTCCAAACAATGTGTTTTGGTTTAGGTTCTCCCCAGGGTTACACAGAAGTGGCTTTCCTCATTTTGATTCATCAGTTGGTAGTACTACCTAAGAAGTTTTGCTAAATGGTGCACTTTAAGTGTGATCTTGTCTCATGGAAGAAAGATAAAGGGAATTACTATCCTTTCTAATTCCTGTTGTGTTCCAGGCTCTGATATGGTCACACGGACTAAGACGTCTGCATGTGATACTGCCGCTTTGAAGACAGAAGATCTAACATTATCAGGTATTATGGGAAGGGCTGTTAGATAAGTCAGCAAAAGATAGCAGAGGGACATACAGAATTTAACCAGAAAGTACTATGTATTGCCATAGATGTGCTGTAATGATACAGGTGTTGTGAAGACAGGAGGATTTTTCTTAGGGAGGAAGTCTGATACAGGTTTGAGAGAGACATTCAAAGCATAAGCCTCCTCTCTTTATGGTTTCTACCTTCCCAGGCCAGGCTGGAAATGGAAGTGTTAAAATGTATTGTGAAAGCTTGTTCTTTCAGTCTTACTAAAGTCTAAAGACTTGGGAATTTTTATTTGGCTGGGAAAAAATTTTGCATAAACTCAGTAATCAGAAGCTTACCATGGGTTCTTGGGCATATTTACCAGTACAGACAATATGAATGTAAATATGATGCTTAGAGGAACTCAGGATGAAACTACAATCACAAATGTTTCTTCCATGCATGATGAAAGTGAGGGACCTGTGAAGATCTCTAGCTCCTTTATTATACCAAGGTCTGATTTTCATTGTGACAAGTCACATATGTAATCTGAAATAATTTTTAATAAGTCGCTAGAGTACCTTTGAGGCATCAGCACCACCATCTTAAGAGAAAGAGAGCAGTGGAGCCTGCTAAGAGCATTTTAGCTCATCCCTAAAGAACCACAACTTTTGTTGAGCAGCTTTAAAGAATATGTGATTTAATACATGGAAAATCCAAATATGAAGTGAATTCCTGCTTTTGCTTATGTCATTTGAAAGGAAGATAAAACAAAATGAGAAAAAGTGCACTTAATACAGTGGGTAAAATTCTCTTACATTTACCTGCCAAGGCATGAGTGAGCCCTAGGGGTTCTCTATTTACCTTGCTTCAGCTGATGATATTGTTAAAACCTGAAGTTATGCAAGGAATGCAATTTCTTCCTCCATCCCTTAGTCATGACATAATCTGGTTTAAGAAGAACTGAAGTTGAAGTTAAGTCTTGAGAGGTGACAAGACTTATAAGTCACCTTTTAAAAAAAGTTCTGGATACATCTGGGAAAACGTCTACAGAATTTTTATTCCTTGATGATCATCCCCAAAACATGTCATGACATTATTCTTTCTGTTTTCTGATAAAAAAAATCTAATCTATTGTGCACTTCCAGGATGTCAGAAGGTGCTTGAGCATTTCAACTGCCATCATCATCTTGTTGTTTCTTTCCTATTTTTATTTTTTAGCTGGTTGTTTCAGTGCATATTTGATTAAATAACAGAAACTCTCGCAATGTTGAAGTAATGGGATGAGACCTGCTGATAGTATTTGATAATAAAAAGGTGTTTATGAAGAAATTTGTAAGAGGTCAATGAAGAGTGTCCATTTCTTTCAAAATTTTACTTGTCCCTTATTCAAAGGGATGGGTTTGAAAACAACCCAAGACAGCTGCGATTGTTTCAGAGGGAGCTCAGGAGATATGAAGCGTTGTATAGATGTCTAAAGATCAGAGGCAGGTGACAGACAGGAGTAATTTAATGTGGTGTGTGGGAGCATGAACTAGGAGAAATAAGGTTAAATGACTGAAATTGGTATTAGGCTTGTTATGAAAACTTTTAACACTGAGAGGAGTAAAATCTTCTCAAGGGAATATAAGGAAACTGCTGAATTTTTGATTAATAGGACTAAATTGATTAAGGTATTCTAAACATCCTCTGAGGCACCATACTTCTCTGTTAGACCTGACAATTTTATATTGTACAACACAGCTCAGTGAGGATGCATTGTCTACACAATAACTGTGGGTGGACAGTTCTGTTATTAAAAGCAGTCTGTAGTGTATGCTAGCCCCACAAAATTGTCACAGCTGTTTTACCATGAAAGGCAGGATTATATATATAAATACATTTAATTTATTCCAGATCATAGTTAGGTTTTTTTTTGGATTTGAGCAGTGTGTTTGTTTGTTTGATTCTCAGATTCCACAAAGGATCTTTTCTACCTAATGGACAACAGCCAGATACGAAGCGACCAGAACTATTCTCTCCCTTACCAGCAGTATTGGATCTTCAGGCAGAAGTACTCAGCAGAGGAAGCTGTGCTTTGGTGTCTCACACGTAAGACATCTTGGGAGACTGTTATTCTGTAGGGGATAATAATTAATTAGAATGTTTTAATAGGTATTTTAATCATGATGAATGTCAACTTGGGACTTCAAGATATTTTTTGAAAAAACACACAATTTTCATGGAAGTTGCTAATGTGGCCACCTGTTTCTTCCTTACAATCTTTGACAACTGTAGCAAAAAGGGTTCTCAGCAAGAGAAGTAGAAGATACAGCTTAGACAATACTCTGCTGTTTTTGAAATGTTCTCCTCCAAATAGATAGATGACATGGTGGTAAAAGGAGAAAGCAAAAGTCAGATAGTTGGGGGTTAATGTTCAAGTAAATTTTGGTGTGATAAATGAAAGAGTTTCTAGCTCTGACAACAAGGAACTGAGAGCACAAAACAATCCATGAAGATCACTGTGAGAGGCTGTTTAACTGATGCCTGTTTAAAATTAAGAATTTTAAACATATATATTTGCATATATATTTGCACAAGTAATTGCCACAGAAATAGGCTTGACAGTTTTGTTTCTTTTCCAAAAGTGCATCATTACCTGAGAGAAAATTTCAGTGCAAATTGCTACAAGCAAACGGCTTAAATGGTTGGTTCTATAAGTTATTTATAGTATGAAAAAACTTCCTAAGACATTGTAGACTTCATTGTCCTTTCTATTCCTTAAAGTAAGAGACCCATGACTGATGGAGAGTTCTTTTATATATATATTCACGGTTTGTATGTCAAATTCATTAAAAAGAAAGCAAGAGATATCTTCATGAGCCAGCTAGTGACATCAATACACTAGGGTAATGCTTGTCCCAGCTGGGGAATGTATCTTCCATTTTGCTGTGGTTTATGCTCTTTTGTGCGCTCCCCAGGTAAGCCTGCTCTTCAGCATCACTGCAAACAGGATCTGTCCCTGTTCCTCTTGGACCATAATAGAATAATATTGACACTGTCCCTTTTCATTGTTTATGGATGGGTAGCTTTAAGTGAGCTGAAGGCATGAAGAGGAACAGAGAGGGTAATAAACCCTTGCACGTGTGTGACTGTTAGTAACTTTGTTTCCTAGGCTGTGCAGAAGAAGATGAGTTTTGTCAAATGGCAGATCTTCAGAACACCTCAGACACATATTTTGTGTGCACCCTGTATCCAGAGGCCCAGATTTGTGATGGCAGCATCGATCAAATACCGGAAAACTGTCGAACCGTGCTACCCCAGCAACCACAGACATTGTACCGTAAAATAGGCAAGTCGAGGGATTTGAATGTGTAATGTGTGCTCTAACCCTGATGATGAAAGCCAGTGCTCTGGCTTTTGATTCAGAGGTTAAAAGTCTGAATGCATGAATGAATGCTGGGATGTGATGGGGCTGGAGAGGGTCAAGCTGTTCTGGGTAGGATTTTTCATTTTCCATTCAGAATGGAGAGATATTAACCCTGTGTTCCACTCTCCACCTCAGTTATTCCCAATACAGAGAGGTCAAGGGTAGGTCAAATAATTTGTATACCTGGTTTTAAATCCTCTTATAATGTGGGTGAAATAGGCATGTCATTGAGATATCACCACTTTCAACCATTAAAATTTCCATTTCAGTGAAGCGATGCAAGAGTTTAAAATTATTGAGTGGAATTTTATATATTTTTTTAATTTATTTTTAAAGCAAATCCAGAATTATAGGCATGGGGATTTAAACTTCTGGTCTTTAAATGCTTGTGAACTTCAGTGATTTTTGCATAGAGCTTACCATCTGACTACTTGACCAGTATATGTAAATTACAAGGTTAAGATGATTTTTCCAAATCTGTTTTTCTTTTTCCTTCCAGTAACTCTAAAAAGTTCTGTGAAGAGCTTCTACACACGTGTACCGTTCCAAAAAGTAACTGGTATTTCAGTGAGGAATAAGACTGACCTGAGCAGAAAAACTGTTTCAGATGGGTAGGACATGACTGTTCCTTTGTTTTTACTGGAAGTTTAATTGTACCTGGAATACTAAGGCCCTGTTATGCAGGTGAAGGGGATCAGACCTATTGATCCAAGAAAAGTGTATTATTTGAGAATATTTAAGAAAAAAGAAAAAGCATATACATTAAAGGAAATATATAATTGAGTTATAAATAGTAATACATATAATTAGTAATTATATCTATGCGATTTATTACTTAGAGTGCTATTGGCCAGTTAAATCCCTTGGCAATAGTACAATGAATTAATGTAAACTCGTAATTTCAGGGCAGATATCAAAGTACAAATCTAGTATATTGTATGTAGTCTGGTAGATGTATACTGATGGAACATAATTTCATCTATAAATGGAAAATGTATGGAAGTGTAACTGCACAATTAGAACCATGAGGTTCTCTTACTGTGAAAGGTGTCCCTACACGTTCTGGTGTCTCTTTCCCCTGTCCGGTATCCTCTCTCCCCTTCTCCATGGCAGAGGCGGATTACTATTGGTAGTAAAGATAATGAATGTTTTTCCTTTTCCAGCTTTTTTGAGTGTGAGCGTTGGTGTGATGCTGACCCCTGTTGCACAGGATTTGGGTTTTTTAACGACTCACAGCAATCAGGTATTTTCCCACAATTTCTATTTTAAAAATAATTTCAGTCTTCCTTCATCTCTACAACTTTATCACTTTTGCTGTGGAGGGCACTTTAAAGGTGCTTACAGATCTTACACAACTCTCCTCAGTGCCTTTTTGAGTAATCATAACCATTTCTTGAAGTCTAAACACATTCCACATCTCAGAAATTAAGAAAACTTCATGAGAATGAGTCTGCAAGAGGCTCCAGTTCCAACAGCATGAAATTTAAACTCCAAGAAACTGTTGCTTCTCAATTATCAATGTCCCTTACAAAATGTTGGTTGAATTCTTTTTTTTTTTTTAGTTCTGTTTTTATTTTGATTTTGCCTTTTCACTTTCTTTGATGTTGGAACTTCTCAGTTCCCAAATTTTAGTCTTTTACTTGAAGAAGACTGGGGATAGAGGTTGCCTATCTTCTCCTCCTTAGTGTTTTAGCTATTTAAGACCTCTTAAGTAGCATTTCTGACAGTTTGAGAAAGTCAGATCTTTAAAAATATTTGTAACTTGAAAGACATTTGAAAATCAAACAAACATTTTACTCACCCGAGATGGCTAAGTTAAGGGGAGTTGTCACCCTATGCCCCCTCTATAGTCATCAGAGAAATGTATAAACACAACTATAGGGCTTTAGGATTAAGAATTTTGGCTAACTGAATCCTGCTCTAGATAGGATTTTCTTTCCCTCTACTGTCTTTTAAGGAAGTGCTCTCTTTAAAAGAAAGTCTTTAGGAGGTGTTTCACATTGGATGCCATCCAGGTTAGAGTCAATGAAATATTTTTTAATATTTTATCCCAGATTTAGGCCACTAAAATGGCCAGCCTTGTTTTCAAAAGTGTCATGTGCTACTCAGCTCTCCCTGAGGCCATTAGGATGTACGGGGTTTGCACTTCATTTGTGAATTTGGAACACTTCATAAATTCATATTTTTAATTACCTTTTTTGTTGACCAGAGTTTTCAGTCAGTCAAAAATTAACAGCTTGGAAAATTAATCCAAAGTAGTTTAGATTGGAATTACTGTGCAAATAAAAAAACAGTTGACAGTTTTCATACCTCTGCGTGACCATGTGAAATTTAAAGTCTTAACTGAATATGAATTTAAGCTTCTTTAAATAATCCTAAAATAAATTAAGGATTCTAAAGCATTGAACATGCAAACCTGACGCCTCTTCATTTATCTAATTGGTACTTATTATCTGTGGCATTTCAGATGTCCAGTCCTGGCTTTCATATAGCCAAGAGAAATTTCAGTAGTGATTTTAACATGAGCTAGGATAAGTCTTCAGTGAAACTGCTAGCTGTGTTTTGTTTGGGTACAGAAATATTTACATTAGGCCTTTGAAAAGCAGAATTTCTATCTTGATGTAAGAAGGGGCTGTGTTTCAACATACATGCAGGTTTTTAATTTCCAGGATTGCATTAAGTGGAAAGGGATGCTTTCCTCAAAGAAGATGTCCTAATCTTTGCTCAGTGCAAATATTCCTAGAGACCCTAATAAGTTATAGTGTTGGTTACCCACCTTCCCTCATATTGAATTGATTGTGATTTTTCAACACTCTTTTCAACAGCAGTAAAACTTGGCCCATTTTAGGTATTTCCCTACTTTGATTTCTAGCCAGTGGAATTCCATTTAACACTCAGTGGAACTGTGCTGTATTTACTTTCCTCAAAACACTACCTAGAAGAGGAAATTTTTCCTCATCTTTTCTATAACCACGTATTTCCCTGGCAGGTGGAAAGATCGTGTGCCTGACTTTGAACAGCTTAGGTATCCAGATGTGTGCTGAGGAAACAAGAAGTGCTTGGCAGATTTCAAACTGTAGCTCACCAGATGCTGCGGTCAGAATACACCCGTTCGGCTGGTATCAAAAGCCTGGTAAGTGGTGGCAGGACACATGGCTTTTCCAACTGGTTTCTACATTTATTATTTAGCTTCAATGTATAGAAGCTTCACCTTTCAGGTGGAGGACACATTTACAAGGATCACAAATAGACAAGGCAGGCAAGTATGTGCAAGGGAAAGAAAGGTGCAATATAATCTCCAATTGAATAGAAAAGGAATAGAACTACCTCAAAGAGGTGTAATTTAGTTTCTTAGACTGCATGGAAGACTTGCAGCCAGTGTTGGAATCCACATATATTTTGTCTCTTTACACAGCCCTGGTCAGGGCATCATTCTTTGTTTCTCACTGCCTGGCTTATGGTGTAGATGCATACCTTCAGAAGGTTTGGCTTTATTATGGGATTTAAAATTCATTTTTGGCTGGTTTGGTAAAGAAAAGGTCAAGACCAAATTCCAAGGTTGTACTGTATTCTTCAAGCAGTAAGAAGCCACCCCACGCTTAAATGGAAGTTATGAGAGGTCCAGTTATTCCCTCAAGAGGAATCAAAACCACTCCTTTTCCATAGCAAAATAAAGGCTCCATTATGTTGTTGAAAAATTTCAATGGATTTGTCTTTTGTCACACTCCTGGGAAGGTCAAGTTCAACTTTGTTAAGCTTTTATTTAACATAACTAAAACAATGAGGAAAACAAATTCCTGACTGACTGCATCCCCCTTCAAGGGAGGATAGCCTGTTATAAAGTCTACGTGGGCAGAACCTTACTGAACTTTACTATCTCTCCATGATGGGGAGCAGGTCTTGATGTTGACAGAATCAAGGAAAAAAATCAATATTTCCTGCTTTTATACTGCTTTAGTTCTTGGCAAGTAAAGAATTGATATCTGAGTAGAGAGGGGAGGCATGAAGTGTGGATATATACTGTCCAGTGTGTAGAGACAGTGTTGGTACACTTAAAGGAAACTCTCATTCACACTGGAAGGGTATAAAGTATGAACTTTATCCTAAACTTTTTGAAGTCTTAGGCTGGCACTCTGCCCCCTAGACCATTCATTTCCTCCGCCAGTGGGGTAACCCTTGTTAAAGAGGAGACAGCATGGAGTTGAGGGGGCACCACAGAAGCTTGGTAACCCTTGTTAAAGAGGAGACAGCATGGAGTTGAGGGAGCACCACAGAAGCTTAAAGAGTTTCCCAGATCTTCAGTGTGGGCTTGTAGAGGGATAAGCTGAGGATGAAAGGAACGGAACAATAGGCCTGACAAAGTAGGCAATGGTAGGAGCATGTGGATAGGGGGAACTGAGAAACTGATGGGGTAAGAATGAAGAATGGTAGAAAGACGAAGTGAAGGGGAGATGGTGAGGCATAGATACGCTTCCAGTTCTAGGAAGAGTTTTTCCTCTAGTTGAAAAAGAACAAAATTAAAATAAAGTATCTTGCTCACTTCATGGACAAAGGGATGATGAAGATGAGGTCGGGGTATATGCAAAGAGGGGAGTGTTAGGAGAGACAGTGACATTTCCTTACGTAATTAGGAAGCTTCAGATGTGTTTCCACTAAAACACACGACAAGGCACAGATGTTTATGCAAATGGAGATATTTGCAGACAAAAATTTGTATCGGTGTGTTGGGGGTCTGGGAACCACGAAGAGGAACAAGAAAGCTCTGAGACTGAAAGGGAAAATGAGTAAAATTTGAAGGGGGAATTTACTGTAGGCAGTGGAATGCCTACAGCATGAAGCGGGTCTTTGGTTTTAGTGCACAGTCTGCTGTTGTAGGAGGCACTTGTGTCTCTGCATTTCATAGTATGTTAAATTGATGTATGAGGTGTTTGCCTGTGTGGCTCTGCTCATTAGCAATGTAACTTCATGTGTATAGTCATGGTTGCAGCTCAGTCAATGAGGAACATATAGTAACACTTTCTTTAAAGAGAGTTCTGGATAGCCCAAATTCTTCTACTTCTGTCAAAGCAGGTGGTAAAAATCCTGAATTTTAAGAAATATCTATTGCTTACGTGCATGAGCAATACAAAGTGGAAGAAGCAAATAGAAAGTCTGAGCTGTCTTCAACTTCTGTAGGAATGGTGATTTATTTTGTCTTAGTAGATAATTTAAAACTAACTTGATTTGCCAAAGCATTTTACAAAATACAAATGCACAGGGAGAAAATCTTATTTTTTATTTAAAATTACAAAATGCTTAAGGGAATTGTTAACAAATGAAAAGTTTCATGTGTGAAAAATATGGCTGTTTATTTGAATTTTAATTTTAAAATCTTTCTGATGGAAAATGACTTGTTCCTAATTCTCCATTTGAGAAATTCCAGTTTGCTAAAAAAGAAGCAGAAAAAAATCTCATGTCTCTTGTGATATAGGAAACCAAATACAGAATACATGGAAAAATCACAGTACTGAAAGGAGTTCTTCATAAATAACTGTATTGTAAAAAGTGTTTGTAGGATTATTTATAAATTCAGAAATTTAGAGAAGTCTGGTGTCATGTACAAGCTCAAAAGGGTTAGATAGCAAAGCAGCTTACTCATGGTGTTGTGAGAAGTATTCACATCTCAGAAGTAATGCTGAAAATACTAAGATTTCAATTAAATTTTAAACATTTAAGAGTAATTGTTTTCAAAAGGGTTTTTAAAATTTTTTATTCTTTTAGGTGACTTGAAGAATACCATGTCTAATCTGTGTCCACCTGTTAGTTTACTTCCCAGGCCAGAAAATGGTAAGTGCATTCGCATATTAAGCCGAAACCAGGACATATCCTCTATTTTTTTTATATATTACTTAAAGATCACACTTTATTGAAATGGTTGTGAGTTTATTCACTTATGCATTTTTTTATTAATTATATGTCATTTAAATGGAAACAATGTAATCCAGAATGCTAGCTTAATATCTCTCAAACTCACTGCCACAAGAGGTCACTGAGGCAAAATATTTGGCAGGATTCATGAAGAAATTCATCACAGCATAATAGAATGTTATATCATTTATAAGCCTGGATGTCACATCATTTTCATTGGATATAACTTCATATATTAGTGCAGTGTACAATGAAGAAAAGCTCTGGCAAAGGTGGCCTCTTGGAAAGCCGTCATTTTGTTATTGTCCTCTCTTGTGGGGTCTCTAGTGCCTTTCTTGTAGCATCTGATTGTCCTGGTTTCAGTCAGGATAGAGTTAACTTCATTTGTAGCAGCTGATGGAATGCTGTGTTTGGGAGTTAAAATGAAAGCAGTGCTGATAACACCCTGATGTTCTTAGTTGCAGTCAGACAGTCAAGGACTTTCTCAGCTTCTTCGTATTTCTCTATTCATGAGAAAGGAGGGGCGAAGCCAGGACAGGTGACCCAGATGGGCCAAAGAGAGTATTCCATGCCAATTACGTCCTGCCCAGGATAACGGGGGGCTGAGGGGAGGAAGAAGAGGGGCAGTGGCGGGACGCGTGCTTCTTGGGGGGACGGTCGGGTTCCGGGACAGCTCTGGGTGGTACGGCCTGAATTGTGTGGGTCGGTGAGAAACTGCATTGGGTATCAATAGTTTCATATTCTTTTGCTCTAAAGTCCTGTTAGCATTGTTATATTTTATTTTTCTGTTATCTTAGTAAACTATCCTTACCCCAACCCACGGGCCCCTTAGTTTCTTGGTTTTGGAGTTATTTGCCCCTTCCTTTTCCCTTCCCTTGTTTCCCCTTTTTCCCTCTTCCCCTGCTCTTTTACTTTAAGAAGCAGGCAGCTGCGTGGATCTCGGCCCACAGCCAGGGTGAAACCATGACACTGATGCTTCTCAGGTTGGCAAGGGGTGATGGGCTAGATAAGTCACCAGCGGTTTCTTTCAGTAATGCTGAATGCAAGGACTGACAGCAGGTCTTCAAATAGACAGGAACAATAGCTGTAGAGATGCAAAGGCAAATCTAGCAAATCTAATTTTCCCCCAAACCCAAGAAGATGAAAGCGACAACTCCTTTCAGAAATTAGGACAGATTTATACTGCTTTATAACCGGTGGTACAGAAGAATGATAAGCTCTACTACCTTTACTCCCTGTTTTTGGTTTCCTGCAAGCACGGGACTATTGTCTCCAAGGTTATTCAGAACTGGATCACAAGAAATGTAGTATTTGAGGGGTATGTTAAGTCCCACTTTTGAAGAGATGCTGTAACTTGCTATGACACCATCTTTTTTAGTATCAGGAAGAAAAAACTATTTCAGACATGCAGTAAATTAATCTTATGGAGCTCACGTGTTCTTTTCAAAGTGGGTGGACCCTCTTAAAAAATGAAACTCAACAACTGTCTTTCAGGGCTTTGTATTTATTGCCCTCTAAAAATATATGCAAATTGTCAACAGCTACAGACTTCCCTGATGTGTCCTTTCCAGAAATACACAGCATATCTGCTAAATGCTGCATGTAACGGAAAGGAAGCAGGTTGACTAGTCATTAGATAACTCTATTTAACCCTCAGTTGAGACTGAAATTGAGAAGTCTGTCCAGTTCAGCTCTTGATTGTGTGTTTGGTTTGAGCAAATTTGTTACTCTGTTTCTGTCTTGTCTTTTCTTAAACCGTACGCAACTGGGCTTTCAGGAGACGGTTACTACTCAATATTGACTTTGAAATTTTGTACTAACTGTTTCATCACCGTATCTATGCATGCCATTAATGCTAATGCTCAGACAGTTTCTGTTATTAGTAGAATTTGTGCTTTTATAGTGAATGTTTTAATGTAATAGAAAGAAAACACCTATCTTTATAGGTAAGCAGAAGTAATTTTTGTCTGAAATGTTGGGAGATTGGGCAGTTCAACCCCTTTGCAAAGTCTTTTTCCCATGGCATGTACAAAAATGCTTTATTAAACCTTTATTCCTCCAGTGTGCAGCATTGTAGCAATATTGTAATTTTCATTTTGTTTTTCTTGCTTTCTTAAATCTAGGAAAATAGTGACCTAAATAGCACTTAAGGGAATTACACCTTCCCAATGTCACTTGTTCTCTGCTCTCAAGAACTGTCAGAACTTAGCCACTGCAAGTGAGGGACTCATCTTACTCTTAGTAGCAATCTTGATCAATCACACACATTTCCAGGTCATCTTTCCAAATGCAGAGGTACTAGGTATGTCTCTGGTTTGCAAAGGGCTAGTTAACCACCCAAATGAGCAGACCCACCCATGGAGAGGCAGGGTTCTGGATTGGAGTGGCTGCCCTGAATTCAGCAGTCAGGAGAATTCAGTGAATTACAAAGAGCACAACTAGCCTGGACATCAAATTAGTACTGGCATCCTCTACTCTTTGGGTCTCCAGTGTGTGCGGCAACACATTCAAAATGCAACTGAGCACCATCTGTCCTTCTTATGTTCTGCCTCATTTTGATAGTAAAAGTACCAGCATGGTTATTTAGGTCAGATTGCTATCTCTCTTGTGTTGTCAGACGTTTGGAAAAATTTTAAAAAAACATTGTTTCCAAACCCTTTATGATTCTCTATGTTATATTAATATATGCTATAGAAGATGAATGGGTTTAGAATTGGGCATCAGAGAAAAGCTAGAAGTGACTGAATTTGCTACGCTGTGGCATTGCTTCTACAAGGGGAAAAAAACCCCAATGCTGTGACTCCCGTGTGATAACCAGATGGTACGTGTGAGAAAATGTCACTATTTAAAGGGCACTATTGTGTTGTGTATAGGTATTTATATGTGTGTGTGTTTGTGTGCATGTAAGCTTATATATATAAAACTTTCCATCAAAGGATTAAAAACATACTTAAATTTAAATACTTTGCCAGAAGGTTCTGTGAAATAAGTTAATGTTACGTCTAAGCGAGAGTTTACTGAGGCACAATTAAGGCCTATATTTTAATAGGCAACTACTGCATTTGACTGCTGCATTTTCTAGCTAGACAGTCTGCAATGCTTGGGAGAGAGTGCCCAGCACTTTGCTTCGTCCTGTTTTTGACCAGGATACAGAGCACTCCTTCACTCCAGTGTGTGGTGTTTCCAGCCCCAATACCTTGTAAAGAGACCCAGATTAACAGAGTTATTTTCAGTCTTGTGGGAAGTAAATGCTTCACTTGTTTTACTCATCTCTCTTCTTGGTAGACATGGTAATGAATTGTAGGACCATTGAACAGTGTAAAAAGCCTCAAGAAAAAGACTTTCTTCAAATGCATGGACAGCAAAAGACAGATTAGAGAAAATGTGGGTCTGCTGCTGAATGAGGCAGGAGACTTGATGACAACAGATACGGAAAAGGCTGAGATACTTTGTGCTTTCTCCACCTCATTCTTTACTGGTAAATCCATCTGTCAGGCCATTAAAACCTGGGGGAAAGACTGCACAAAACAAGACTTTTCCTCAGTGGAGGAGGATCAAGCTAGAGAGAAAGCTAGACATACAAGTTCCTGGGGGCCTGATGCGATGCACCCACAAGTGCAAAAGGAGCTGTTTGATGTCATTGTGAGACCACCCTCAACTACCTTTGAAAGGCCCTCATGATGCCTGTGAAGAAATCAAATGTCCCCTCTGCCTTCAAGAAGGGCAAGGAAGAAGTCCCAGGAACAACTGAGGCTTCTCAGCCTCACCTTGATCTCTGGGAAAGTAATAGGGCAACTGATCATGGAAATAATTTCCAGTAATGTTAAGAACAAGAAGGTCATTGGAGGTAGTCAACATGCATTTATGGAAGAGAAAATCATGCCTGATCAAGACAGCCTTCTACAGCCAGGTGACTGAGTGAAGAACTGTGGGTGTTGTTTATCTTGACTTCAGAAAAGCTGCTGATGCTGTCTCACATAACATCCTCATAGAAACTGATGAAGTAAGGTGTAGATAAACCAACAGTGAGGTGGACTAAATGCTGGCCAAACTGCTGGCCACAGCATTGTAATCCAGCTGGAAGGAAGTCACTGCTGTACCCAGAGTGTTGATTTTGGGCTCATACTGTTTCATGTCTTGAATGAGACAATGGGACAGAAACTCACTTGCAGTGAATTTGCAGATGACAACTGGTTGGGAGGGTTGACAGACAGATGAGTATGTTTCCATTCAGAGGGATTTCAACAGTCTGGAGAAATGGGCAGACATATCTTGGATCAAGCTGTCTTCCATCAAGTATTTTTTTAGCTCTGTCTGAAAACTGGCTAGGGCCTTCATCTAGCACTTGTGTGTTTAAGCTGTTTTAATGTTTAGCCTTCTGAGAAAACACATCTTCTCTTCTGTTCACAGAAGGCTAAACATTAAAACAGCTTCTTCAGAGCTAAATTGTCTGCCTTTGGACTGTCACCAGAATTTGTCTCATTTTCTATGTTATTTAAACTCATAATCTCACTGGTTGGTTTTTGGTTTTTTTTTTTTTTTTTTTGGTTTTTCAAAGCTTGCATATACAATCTTAAACTGCCCAAAGACAGCAAGGGACAGCTAGAATAAATTAATTTACCTTAATATCTGCCTGAAGGCAGAAAGCCTTGAGCCAAGGAGGGGCAAGGTACTGTTCAGCACAGTTAGTCCCACCATGCACAAAGGAGACTTCTGTTGCAGTCACTACAGGCTTAGAAGTTGAAAAGATGAGACCGAATTCTTTTGTTTCACCCAAAAACCTACGGGAGTTTCCTTCACTGAATCTCAACCTAAGTAAATTGAGCAAAAGGGTTTTTGTTTTCCTCCTTTTCCTCAATCTGAGCTTTTGAATGTATTCACAAGCAATAATCTTCATAAAACCTCTAGATCATTGAATCTTCAACAGCAAAAATAATTTTCAGTACCAGCTTCTTATCATGCCCTGTCATAGGGCAGCCTGGAGCCACCAGGGAGATGCAAATAAATCCCTTCTGTATGAGGCAAACCTCAGGAGAGATCACAAAACCACAGAATCAGTAGGTTGGAAAAGACCTTTGAGATCATCGAGTCCAACTGTACCTGTCCTCTACTAAACTATATCCCTGAGCACCTCATTTACCCATCTTTTAAATACATCCAAGATTGCTGGGTGACTCAACCCCCTCCCTGGGCAGCCTGTTCCAGTGCCCAACAACCCTTTCAGTGAATTTTTTTTCCTAACATCTAATCTGACCCTACCCTGGTGCAGCTTGAGTCCATTTCCCCTTGTCCTATCACCTGTCACTTGGGCAAAGAGACCAACACCCATCTCTCTACAACCTCCTTTCAGGTAATTTTAGGTGGTGATAAGATCTCCTCTCAGCCTCCTCTTCTCCAGGCTAAACAACCCCAGCTCCCTCAGCTGCTCCTCATAAGATTTGACCTCCACACCCTCACCAGCCTGGTTCTCCTTTTCTGGACACAGTCCAGGACCTTGATGTCTTTCTTGTAGAGTGATGCAGCAGAAGGCAAGGCTTGAGGTTTTTCCAGTCCTTTGCATTGTACTAGAATATTCATCCAGAAACCCATTGTACGCTGTCATTCCTCTCAACAGCCTGAGGCTCTTGGCTAAGTTCTTCAGGTTACTCTCCCTCCTGCCAGCATTTCTACATTCATTAATTACCCCATTAGTCTGCAAAAAATAGGAGTTAAGTGTTCTATAATGCCTGTAGGTTGGTGCAGTATGGCAGGAGACAGGTGAGATGCACACTTTTAACTGAATCCTTGTTGCTTTCTTGTGGCTTCAACATCTTTTGCCTATTTGTATTCTTGCAATACCCTTTCTGATATAAGGTTATATGATATGTATATGTATATAATACACTCTCTCTCTCTCTCTCTCTTCAAGTGGCCTTTGTCACTAATCTGTAGTGTGCTTAACTGAATGTGTGGTTTTCATCTTGAAACAAATGCTTTTATTTGTACTTTCATCACGTGGAGCAGAGTATGTTCCTGCTGGTCTGCTGTGATTTCCACATAGTTCCTCTTATCTGTGAAGTAACACTAGAAAAATAGGTAACCTGGGAAAATCCGACTTGTTATGTATGGAGCATTTTTTTCCCCTGAAAAAGTTCACATGCTGTGATGACATTGAGTATAGAACCATCTGTGGCAAGTTTCAGGTATGATCTGTGACCTTTAAGGATGGGAGGACAGCTGCTCTTTTAACACTGCCCATGCTGAAAGTGCTAATATATCATGCTGCAGTCTTGGTTTACTAACATTCATGTTTAAATAAGAACTCCACTAGGTTGTGAGAGTAAGGATGAATGTTAGGTACAAGAGAAAATAGTCAGGTCTCAGGCAGGTTTGATATGGAACTTTCTACAGCCAGCTGTAAGATACAGGCAGATAAGAAATTAATGAGGAATTATACATTGATATAAATGATATATTTAATTGTATAATGAAATAATTCACCGGATTTTGAGCTGTGAAAGGTTTTTTTTGTCTTTCCAATTAAGACTGAAAGAAGCAAATCAATCTATGAAACATTACCTGGCTTTTTAGAAGGAATACTGAAAGCAAAGGAAGGAATTTCTGAAAGCAAACTGGAAAGCCCGCCAGTATTCCCACCCATGGGGAAGGGAGGAATTACACTGACGTATAACTTCTGCTTTTATACTTTATTATGAGATTTATGAATTGTATGCTGTCATCTTCCCCTATGAGTTTGTTTAGCCTAGAGAAGAGAAGGTTGCAGGAAGACCTCATTGCAGCCTTCTGGTATCTGAAGGGAGCATAAAAACAGGAGGGGAATCAACTTTTAAAAGGGTAGATAATCACAAGACAAGGGGGAATAGACTAAAGTTAAAGGAGAGAAAGTTTAGATTAGATATTAGGGGGAAGTTCTTTGCACAGAGAGTGGTGAGGTGCTGGAACAGGCTGCCCAGAGAGGTGGTAGATGCCCCGTCCCTGGAGGTGTTTAAGGCCAGGTTGGATGGGGTCCTGGGCAACCTTGTGTAGATCCAGGCACCAGATTGGTGGCTCTGCCTGTGGCAGAGGGTTGGAACTGTATGATCCTTGGGGTCCCTTACAACCCAGACCAGTCTATGATTCTATGATTATTGAAACTTTAATGAGCATTTGTGTCTTCGGGTTCCTTGGTTTTCAATAGGTTATGGGTATCTATTTAGATTTGGCTACCACTGGTAGGCAATGTCACTTAAATGGTGATCTCTGCATGGGACTGCAGATCATATACAGAAATGTGTGGAAGGATCATATGGGTTCTTTTCTCACTGTATACAAATCAATTAGTTCACTGAGAACCCACTGAGAGGTATGGATGTCACGATCCGCAGAGCCCTTCCCTTTTCTGCCTCCTGGCATGCCCTAGTGATCTGCAGTTGGTCTCTCAGCGCGGGCTGAGCAGTGGCTATGGGATTTTCCAACACAGGAATAAATTTCGCATTGAGCTCTCTCAGCATATGGGGTATTTCCATTCCTAACAGAGATGCTTACGGTAGTACAGGGGGCTGATACAGCTGCCTGTGGTGATTAATTTTATCATTTGCCTTCCTGTTTTCCCACAATGCTGAGTGTATGTCAGAGAGATCTTTGGTGTGAAACAAAGACCGCTTTTTCTAATCCATCTTCAGGAACTGATCCACCATTTCCCCATACAGTGTATTAGACCTCTGGTGTAGGATTAGTCTATCTTTAGTGTTAAAATCAATTTTTATTCTGCTTGTAAACATGAAGATTTAGCCTTTGGAAAACAGCTTATTTTAAACCTAAATAATTATCTGGTAGAGTTTTAGTATCCCATTACTAAGTCATTTACTATAATTGACACTACTGAAGGAAGCAAAAAGCTTGCATTAAACATGAGCATATCAAGGTTGCTCTCTGTTAAAGTCCATAAATAACACGTTTGTTTGTGAGATGTTTGTCTGAGGTGTGATTATAGCTATTATGCAGCAGTTTTAAGAAAATCATTCATTTTGAGTTATTCAGACCTCAGTGGATGGACAAAAATGAGAAGCAGCTGTATTTTAGAAAAAAGTATATTTTCTGCAGGTCATCTCCGAGTTGATGATTTGCTGGTTTTGGAGATTATTGGTATGGAGACAGGTTAGGAGTCTTCACTGAAAAAAACCCTCAGAATGACAGGAATACAAAGCACTGTGCTCGCTCTGCAAGCATGTTTTTGGCTTGAGTTGGGGCTATTAAATATGGCTTACAAATTTCAGAATTAAGATAAAAATTTGTCATAAATTAGGCATACTGGACCTCGATTTATGTACCTCCTTAACCTCACGTTAACCTCATCTGATTTATGCACCTCCTCAACTTCATGAGCTTTCTTCTAAATTTAACTTTTTATTTTATTGAACTTCTGTATCTCCATTTCCTTATATAAAATGAATTTTCCTGCAAACTAAGAACTGACCCCTCTTTGCTTCTACTGAAGTCAGTGATGAAACTTTTGTTGACTTTAAAAAAAGGATTTTATAGTGTCACTGCCTGTGAAAGTGGGAGACTGAACTCTGTGCCCCTAAGAAATCTGTTCCAGTCTTGTGATCTTATGACCTGAGTGGGAACAGAGTAAGGTCAGTGCAAGTCCTTTTGCAAATCCACCCTTAAACCTTGCCTACCCAAACAAGAACATCTGGAAGAGAGCGGCTCCTCTGAATGGGACATCTATAATTTTGCAATAAAAGTTACAGAGCTGGCTGGATTCAGAGTGCTGTAATTATCCAATCAAAGCACTTGCCAAAATGTGGTTTGGAAGGTCAGAACTTAACCTATATATAAACCAGAAATGTCTTCCAGCCCATCAGGTGCACTCTGCATTTTCAGCAAAGCAGTGCCAGTTTGCAGCTGTGTGCCTTGAGAGCTGTTTCTAGATGAGGCAAGTTGAGATCAGCCATGGAAAGTCCTACTTTGCCCATGCAACAAAGTGTGTTTGTGTGGCTGCAGGTACTGCTGGATCCACTGCTAGGAGAGGGGAAGAAGGAAACAGATAATAGCCAAAATACCTTTTTTCAACTAACTGCTGGCTGGTAGTGCCTGCAATGGTGCCTTGGACAGCTCTGGGTTAAAGGGTTTTGCTCTGTCATTACAGTAAGCGTTACTGTTTCTGCATTTACCTGTGTCTGGGGTCAGCCAGGCAGAAGATTGGAAAAGGACAGCTTTGGAAGTCTCAGTATATAAACCTGATCAGTGATTATGAATGCTTAATCCAGAACTGAGGAGGAAGAAAACTGCCACAAATTCCCAACTAACCCAAAAACTAACCCCGTGTAGGTAGTAGGAGGTTGCAAGGGTTACTTCTGTGAGAGTTGGGGTGAAGAATAAGCAAGATAAAATGTGTTTTAGGTATGAATGTATGATCTATGGATGCTTATGAATGTTTGATCTATGGATGTCTAGGACACCATGCTCAGTATATAACTCAAAGGAAGCTAGCCAAGAGTTTAGGGCATGGCTCAGGAACTATCTGGGCATTGGTGGTCTGTGGGTGGTGAGCAATTGTGCTGTGCATCACTTGTATATTCTTATCATCATTATCATCATCTTTCTTTTTTGTCATATTCAACTGTCTTTATTTCAAACCATGATTTTTACTCTTTCCCCTCCCCAGATAATCTCCAGAGAGATTATGGGACAACAGAGAGGATGTCATGGTTAATTCTGAATCACTTACAGAGTTTTTAAGTATCTTTCAAAAGAAATGCCACAAGCTGTAGCACCCTATATCACCCTAGGTGTAAATGCTGAAATTTTCTAACATAAGTCATGTCATGCAATGGGTCGTATTAGATGATTTTAAAATAGAGAAACTATTGACATGTGAAATGTAATAATTTCCACCTGACTACAATCACCACGTTCCTCTAAAATAATTGAATAGTGAGTGATTAAGGAAAAGAAAAAAATTAAGTGCATTGGGTCTGTTCCACATGTCAGGCTGTGATTGCAAGGTTCAGACTGCCTCTAAATACAGTGATGATGATGACTTTGCTACACTCTGATGTCAAATGGTCTCTCACATATGACAGTGCAATATCACATTAACCTTCTATACTTAGCTGGACACTTTCAGCCTCTATCTCTTGGAAAATTTGACCCCAAATGTAACAGGAATAGAATGACTTTGAAGTGGTTGAACAGGACTTGTGGAACCCAGTGCTGCTTTCTCGCCTCTAGTTCACAAGCATGATCTAGGGCTGGTCTGTTTGGGAAGGTCTATGGACTACAGTACATAGGTTCATTGCCCTATCATATGTTTTATTCAGCGAAGGTGAGAGCAAAGGAGCTAGCACTAATGGAAGAGCCTTGGCAATTGTGATAGCACATCAGTTTTTTTTCAGCTTGTTCTCTGGGAAATAACTCATGCCTGAGGTTTGCACTTCCTTAGGAATTATTTACCTTGCAAAACCAAAGACTTTTGACAGCAATGTAGAGCCCTGGGTTGTGCCAGTTGGCTTGTGTTTTCATGAATTATTTGAAACAGAATAATTTTGAAATCTAATTTAGTCATTGCTATTCCCTGCCTATTTGCTCAAGGAATGATGCAGCCGAGATAGTCCATGGATCTGTTTAGTCTTGGGTTCTCATCAACTGGATTTCCAAGTTTCAGGGAGGGCATGCCACATCCGTGATTGCATGAACCCTGGATTCAGCTTCAGATTTGATGTTGAGTGTTATGGTCACAGCTGTCCATCTGCGAGGAGGGGGAGGAAGGAAACTTTGGACTCTTTTGCAAGTTATGATATCTCAGAAGATTTAAAGACATCTTTACTGAAATGAATGGTCACAACTTTTCATCTGTGTGTTAAATGAACTCAAGCTATAAGGCAAGGTCTGCTTACCAGGAATAGCAAGAAAGCAGCTGTCTCATCTCTTTCCTCACCCTAAAATTATATGGAGAGGGCAACACCAACCTCCTGTTTAGGACTGGGCTGGCACAGCAGGGTCCTTTTGCTTTTAAAACATATTGAACTGTTGAAAGAAACTAAAATAATTAAAGACCTGTTCTTTCCCAAGTCTTCTTGTTTTATTTCTGTGCGCAAAATTGAGAGACTGCAGATATTTTTATCTGCTTGTGTATGAGAAAAGAATGTTTGTGGCATTTTTCAAGTCCACTGTGAGACCGAAGAATAATTTTTGATGAACACCAGAATAAGTAGCTATGAGTATGCTCACACATGTGTTCGCATGTGTACATGTATCTCTCTCTATATATATATGAATATATCTATATACACGTGTATATATACATATTTGTATATATAGTATATATATACACATGACATAGAATTAAATCTTAATTATTTAGCAGTTACATGATATAAGAAAAGTTCATAGAATTTTGTATAATTCTATGGAATTCTAGGAAGTCAAAGTGAAGACAAAATATGGCATTTTGGAAAACAGTTGTCTCATTTTCACTTAGTCTGTAAGGTTGTGGCTTTCTCTCCTTATATAGATGCATGCAGGCAACATAAATATTTCCATTTCAGCTACTCAAGTGAGATTCCCTATACAGACAACATGGACACCTGGTGATTTGTCTCATCCTAAAGCAGACATCCTAAAGTGTGATGGAGTTGCTGCATAGTAAAACTGTTCATTCCTCCTGATGGTACAAAGGGTCTGGTGTAATTAACTCAGATGTAGTCATCTACCTTGAAGGTGACTGTGGTGAAGCCTGCCTTAGGAAACCAGCTTCCATTTTAGATACAGATGTGGATATCTGCTGGAGGTTCTGGGAGTGCTGTCATATGAAGGATCCCCACTTGCTTTCCAAGGAGTTAGTGGCTGTACCTGCTCGGGAGCTTGAGCAAGCATTATGACCCATGTCCTTTATTGTAACTAGGCCTGTTCAGAAACCTTTTATTTAATCACTTGAATTTACATGCAAACCCGGTTGAAGCTGCTCCCCATTTACCTCTTTATTAACTGAGAACCTTTGTAAACCTAGTTGTACATGACCTCTGAAGATGGGACTGGATAAATCAGAGGCCTTTGGATATTATATTTCCTTTATTCCCATTTGATGTGAAGGAAGGTGAAAATCTTTCACTGGGGGAGCTCTCCAGTGCTTTTACATCTATATTATTTTCCTTTGAATTTTTTTACTGATTCCTTTAGTTGTATTTTTTCTTGTATGGTTCATTTTACAGAGTATTCAGATATATGGCAACCCTTGAATGTATCCTCTGTTCTCATGGATTCATCCATCTCAAACTTTGAAGTTGTGCAAGTTAGCAGAGAAGTATCCAGTGACTTCTCCACTGCCAGAGACTTTTGTCTATCCGGTAAGAAATAGTTTTTCTTAGCTTTACAGAAAATACTGACTTGTGAGACTGAAAAACCAAGAGCAACTTCCCCATGCTTCTGACACAAATACGCTGATTTTACTTCTTTTTAAACAACTGTGTCTGAATGTGAGAGAAGGGACCTGAAATAGTTTATGTAATGAAAGATACAATAGACAAAAAATGCCATACAGTAATTGTAGAATTTTGACCTTTCTGAGGCACAGAGATCTCTTGTTTCTCCAGGCACTGTACAACTTGGAGAATATTATAGTGAATAATAAAAGGGATGGTGTCACTATTTTCTAAAGAATAGTTAAGGGGAGCTTGTTGTGTAAGGCAGATGGGAGAACCACCTGCTTTAATCAGTAGCCTGACTAGACAGCAGAGTGCTTTAACTTCACATGACTACCAAATCTTCAAATGCCACAGAACAGTAGAAATAAGGAAAAGTAAATTTTTTGTCCCCACCTACTGCAGAAGATGGTCCTTGGAATGGTCTCATTTTCTGTAGTAGATGGTCTTCACCTTAAGAAGGTGATCAGTGTAAATTTTCCCCCTTTCCTTTTCCTGTAGCTGCTGGAAGATGTCTTTCTAAAGGAAAATGTTGGACACCCATCTCTGTGTGCAAACTGGGATGATTGAGGGGGTCACTTTTCTTATTCTGAAACCTTCCCCTGGACTACCCTGGGGACTGGTGGAATTCAACTGAGCTCCTCAGTATTTTATTTGTTCTCCTAAAACCTGTGATACCCGCTCTTTTGCTGTATTGTTCCATTTTAAAGCCAATATAACCTTTTGTCCTTTGGCTATTTTGGACAATGTTCTGGGAATCTGGGGACATTTATGCCCCTTTGTTCTGCTTTATAGCTACTTCATATCCTTGTTGCTTGACCTGTTGTAAAGCCTTTCTTTTAAGCATGTTATAACAGTGTCATACAAAATACTTGGATAATACATTTTTATCTGCTCTTCTTCTTCACATTTCACCTCACAGCTTGTTCAAAGAATCAGTCATGTACAGTGGTTACACTGGAAATTCAGCCTTCAGCAGTAAGATGCCTCTTCTACCCTGACACACAGATATGCACACATGGCTTGGAAGGGCACAGCTGCTGGGTTTTACTCAAAGAGCCAGCTACGTATATCTATAGGAGGCAAGGTAAGAGCAGGTTAAGGCTGTGGGGGAAAGAACTCGACTGTGGTGGCCTGTGCATGATTCATATGAATGGCAGCGTAAGGAAATACTCAGTAGACATAGAGCAATACAGATGTCTCCTAATCAGTTGTCTATTACTTCTTCAGTAGAGCTGCAGCCAAGCTGGATGGGAAAATGTCCCCCAAATAATTTTTATAAAACTGAAAAAAATTGTAGTGTTATCATCTAATGTTGAAGCAGATATAATAAAGTAAGTCTGGTCTATGAAAGATGTTTTGGAAAGAATAGAAAAAAGAAACAGAAGACCAGTAATGAATTTCCTTTTAAATTCTGAGAATAACACAAGGAGTGTTGAGAACCCACAGTACAGTCAATTGAAAGTCTTAAGAACTATCTCTGAAGAAAACATATGGAACAAAAAAAAAACCCCAAACCTCTAAACCAAGATGAATTAATATTTTAAACAAGTGAAAATTATTTAAGAGAAGTAGAAGTTGTGTAGACAAGTAATATTCTATTTTTTTTCTATATGATTATTTATAACTCAAAGTTTTGTTGTTTTTTTCCCCCTTGATTTTAAAAGAGGCTGCTTTCCTTTTCTGTAACACTGATTATTTCTTTTATTAGAAGTAGGTAGAAATCAGGCAAAAATAGGGGGAAGGGAAGAAATATTTCATTTTCACTGAGATTACTATGAAGAACTGACAAATCAATGACAACCTTTTAGTTTCAAACTCGATGAGAGAAAAAGGGGTCTATCATTGTCAAGTGAACAAAAAACACAGACTGAGATGTAATAGCTAGACTTCTGTGTTTGTGCAGAATGCACAGTTTGTGCATATGCACAGTTTTTATATGCACAGTTTTGGGTTTAGTCACATGACATAGAATTTGGTTCCTGCCCACCAAATATATTATAAGGGATATAAATAGTACAAGCTCTGTTTTAAAGTAAGGTATTATTGAAAAACCTCTTTGGATACATAGCCTATGATTCAGATAATCCTTATATTAAAAAAAAGAAAAAAAGGATAAAACTATAATCCCAAAATACTTCATAATATTCTGCAAGCAAAAAATAGATTCAGATAGCAATTATGCTTGATCTAACATAAAAATACCTGCATAAGTTCTGTGGAAGAAAATGGCAGCATTCACCATAGAGTGTAAGGCAAGAGGTGGTGATGAAGGCCCTCTGGTATCCTGAAGTCTTGTGTTCCCTTCTCATGCTGAAGTAAGCAAGCATATGCCTCATTCACTTAAACTGAGAACTTCACTGCTGCTTCCCACTTCAAGGCTGTAGGAATGTAGGCATGGGCTGTGCTCAGTGCCTTCTGTTGAAGCTCTTCTGGTGGCAGAACAGCTACCTGAAAGGGGACTGAAGTACAAGTCTTTCTTGGTGAGAGCCCCAACCAATGAGTTGTGTGGTTCTTTCCTCTCTCTGACTCTCTATAAACATTTAAAGGTGCAACACTTTGCTTTTTAGAGTTATGAGAGAGGGCAAAGTCTGAAAATCTCTCATCCTTTCTGTAGAAATGCTCAGATTTATAGTCTAATACAGTGTCTTATCTGGGAGAAATGTTTGAGTAAGGGTCTGCAAAGTTAAATATCTATATCCAGTGGCTAATATCTAGAATAGCATGAAGGGACATATTTACTTGTGTTTTGTTTAGATAAATGAATCAGACAATTAACAGTTTGAAATGATGGGAAATGCAATTAATTTTCACTTCTGAAGTAGTAATTATTTAACTAAGAAAATGATTTCTGTTGTGTCATCCCCCCCACCTCACTCCCCCGTGTCATGTATGTCCCAATAGATTTATTCCTTCCCATTTCTGAATTGGATTTAACCCCATCTGTGCGCATCCCATCCCATGGAGATCTGATGGGCAAATCCCAGGTGATCCGTGTTGGCTCAGAGTGGAGAAATATCAGCCAGTTCCTGGGAATCCCATACGCTGCACCTCCCCTTGCAGCGAGGCGCTTCAGCCCTCCAGAGCCGTTCGCTTGGGTGGAAAGCTGGAATGCTACTGTGGCTCGGTAAGAAAACCCTTTGGTCATTCACAGAAGCACTGATTTCATCCATGAAAGTAGCTGGAGTGGTGACCAGATGATGCCATGTCATTTCTTGCAAAAGAAACTGTAGGGTACAGATTAATACAAGCTTGGGAATTGAGTAAAAGGAGTAATTTCTCTATCTATATGTTAATGTATGTCAGCACCTCAAGTACATTGCCTTGAATCTATGCATAACTCCCCAACGCCCATCTGCTGTCAATCCATTTTCATTCTGAGTATTTATACAGGTGTTTGTAATATTTATACAGATACATTTTGCTCCTGCTTAGCCATAAATTTGTAAAGCACTTAATGAAACATGGTGTAGTCAGTAGGTTGAGGTCCTTCTCTTCTACTTTACCCTGGTGAAACCACACCTGGGATACTGTGTCCAGTTCTGAAGCCCTCAGTTCAAGAAGGCCATGGAACTCCTCAAGAGTCCAGTGCAGGGTCACCAAGATGATTAAGGGAATGGAACACCTTTCTTATGAGGAAAGGCTGAGGGAGCTGGGTCTCTTTAGCTTGGAGAAGATGAGACTGAGGGGTGACCTTATTAATGTTTAGAAATATGTAAAGGGTGAGAGTCAGTAGGACGGAGCCAGGCTCTTCTCAGTGATGGCCAGTGATAGGACAAGGGGCAGCGGGTGCAAGTCGGAGCATAGGAAGATCCATGTGAATATAAGGAGGAACTTTTTCACTGTGAGGGTGATGGAGCACTGGGACAGACTGCCCAGAAGACTGGAGTCTCCTTCTCTGGAGACATTCAAAACCTACCTGGACATATGCATTCCTGTGCGATTTAGACTAGGTGATACTGCTCTGGGGGTTGGACTAGATGATCTTTTGAAGTCCCTTCCAACTCCTAACATTCTCTGATTCTGTGATTCTGTAATGCTGGTGTAACCAGAAGCTGTGGTCCTCATATAGACATCCTCAGCCTAGTAGTGTCTAGGAGGTCAGGGTGAATGAAATGACACAGGCAGTTCTTTTTCTCCAAAAACGGTTAAAAGGCAAATACTTGCTAAATGACTTGAACAGAATTACAGAAGTTACAAACCTTTTAGGCAGTGCCTTAAGAGGAAATGAGCTCTAGAACTGTGTTAGCAGGTAGGCTAAGTATCTGTGTAAGCCCCTATGTCTAATGTTTCCTGTGGGCTGCCCCTGGTACTCCAGAACTGTACGAACATCGCTGTTTACTGAGTTTAGGTTGGAGGCACTCTACGGACGTAGCCTTTGTGCATGTTTGTGGTTCATTTAGTGTCATGGGTCTTAGTTTTGTTGCATCAATATTACAATTGTGAGTATGTATTTCTTAAAGGAAAACGTGTTTGGGTTACAGTACTTAGAGTATTTGTCCTGAGGCCCTGTCAGAACAGTAGGTTTCTTTAAAAACAAACAAACCAGCAGATAGAAATGCAGCAACAAGAAGAAACAAGGTAGGAGAGCAGAATATGTTTCATAGAGCCTTTCTCACAGTGCGTCCCCCTCCTCCTAGTGAAAAGCGAACTACAGAGCACACGAAACCTGTTTGAGCAAGCCATGCCACACGTGTACAGAGGAAGTTGATACATGAGAGCTGGTACCCGGTCACCTTCCTATCAATGAAAAACAGACTGTTTCCTGGTAGACAGGAGCTGCAGGGGGAAAAAAAAGATAGAAACCAGAAACAAGATTGAAGGTACAGAACAGTCAAAAGGAGAGAGTCTGCTGGAAGGACTCAGTGAATTTTCTGTAGAGGGAGTTGCAGAAATCAGGGCTGAGAGAGAACGTTGAGTGACTTAAGAGCTTCCAAGGGGCTATAATGGACCTGAGGTCCTGTGTTATCCTTCCAGCCACAGCTGACCACCCAGTCCTGTTCAGTTCCTGGCACTGGGAGTGGTCTTCATGTGGTTAGTGCTACTACTTCAGCTGCTGATTTGGCCAAGAGCTTACTTGGTTAAGGAAAAGGGGAAGGAACTGGGGATGATAGTGGATGAAAAGGTGGACATGAGCCAGCAACCTGTACTCACAGCCCAGAAAGCCAAACGTATCCTGGGCTGCATCAAAAGGACCGTGGTCAGCAGGTTGAGGGAGGGGATTCTGTCCCTCTACTCTGCTCTGGTGAGACACCCTCCTGGAGTACTGTGTCCAGCTCTGGGGTTCCAGTACAAGAAAGACATGGAGTGGTTGGAGCAAGTCCAGAGGAGGGGCACAAGGATGATCTGAGGGTTGGAGCACCTCTCCAGTGAAGACAGGCTGAGAAAGTTGGGTTTGTTCAGCCTGGAGAAGAGAAGGCTCCAGGAAGATCTTATTGCAGCCTTTCAATACTTAAAGGGGGCTTATAAGAAAGATGGAGAAAAAAATTGCTTAGGATTTTTCTGCAGAGGTTTCTAGCAGAGTCTGTGATGAACTGAGTAAATAGAGACACAGCACTGTTTTGAGGACTTGAAAAAGCATCTGGCCTTTGGTGGTCTCATCCTCACTGAGTTGTGAGTGTACTGTGTTAACAACATAACCACAGCAGTCACACAGGCTCATGTACATTGTGGAGGGATCTAGTGAGATGTGGCTTTTTGTTTCCCCAGGTGCACAGTGATGTTAGGTTAGCACACATCAGCTGTTTGTGTCTGCAGCCACACCACGGTGTCTGCTAGGACTTTGGTAAGACCCATCTGCCTCTGTGGTCTCTCTTTGAAGAGCTGGTGTTGCAATGGGCACCCTGGCTGAGATTTTCAGAGCAATTTAGAGACCGTAGTTAATCTGCTTGTATCTGTTGGATACTTGGTGCTTCCTTAGGCCAGTGAAAAACTTGGGCATTATTTTCTATAATTCATTTAAGGTTAAAAAATTAATACTATGAGCTTAGCACCATGGAGGTGCAATTGCAGAAACAGAGGGACCTTAGTCTCTGTGTGTTTAAAAAGTCATAACAGCCTTTTTTTTTTTAATTCTATGTTGTGTTGCACATTATTTGTATTAAGAAATTCATGATAACACATTAGCACATTCCTGGCAGAAGATAAATATCTACTTATCATCCTGAACCTGATAAAAGACTCAAAAAAATCTCAACCCAAACCCCAACCTCCAAACAAGAAAAAAACTCCTCCAGGTGTTGGAGTCTCCAGCACTGAAGAAGCTGTGGTCTCGCCTCAGCAGGTGGCAGCCTTTCCCTGGAGTGGGTCCTGGCATGAGGAGATCCCGGGAGCTGGAGGTGCTTGGATTCTTGTTGAGTTGCTAAAAAAAAAAAAAAAGAAAAAAAAAAAAAGAAAAGAAATACTCATCACAGGTGATGATTCCTGCTGGCCTGTTGAAGGCCACACAATTAATTGCTTTAGACATGTTGTTCTGGTTGAGTACCTACATGGGAATTTGTATTTTGTCAGCCTAAAATGATGGCTTGAGTAGTTCTGGTTGCAGAATATGTGCTTCTCTACGTTGGTGTGAAAGCTATTGAATGACACCACTGTCCTAGGACCCTCCCTTACTGTAGAATTACATTAAAAAAACCAGTCCTTTCCCTTGCCTCTTACTTTTAAATTTTTCATACCTTCAGTGTAAAATTTTATGAGGGAATTAAAGATCATAATTTAGAAATAGTTCTCTGAGATATTAGTCTCTTTTCCACAGCCTCTTTTGGGTTATGTGATATAAATATGGCTGTGAAGTAGAAGGAAATGGCTTCAAAATAGCTTATCTCTGAACTGCAAAAAGCATCCACTTGATTCTTGTTGTGGAGAGGCCTTAAGCATATGAATCTCATATAGGTGATGGCCAGAACATGATTTTCTATGCGTGGCTGGCTGGTTGGCTGAATTAAAAGGTTCATTTTTAACGTTGTTGATGGTCTGCTACGGTGCTTAGAGCAAAATGAGTTTTAAAATCCCTTAAAATTTAAAACTTACCGTATTTTCCCAGAGACCATTAGAAAATAAAATAGCTATAAGTAAATGTAGCCCACAGACTATTAGAATGTGAAATAAAAATAGTACAGTAAAAGAGTGGACTACATTGGTGAGCAGGCAGTAGCAGGGGGAGACCTAGACCTGAGACCCCCAGTCCTTACATCTGGTGCTGATTTTGTGCAGCTTATGCAAAGCCTGAGTTTTCTGATGGCTGATTTTCAAGTTCTAATCTTTTTAAAACGAGGTTGGTTTTCTGAGGGAAGGATCCTAGACATGAAAATACAACGTGGTTTTGCACTGTGTGTATACAAACCCACATATTTGTTACTAAGGTATAGCCTGTGATTGAGATCTACAGATTGAAAGATTTTATAAACTCGGTGTATCAAAATGTAAGGAAATAACTGTAGCAGAAAGAAATCACAAGCCTTTTAAATGTGATTTTCTCCATTGGTGTCTCTAGGGCAGCTTGTTGGCAGCCAGGAGATGGAGAGGCCCCACCATACTCTGTCAGTGAAGACTGCCTATACCTGAACATCTTTGTTCCTGCCACCACTGTAAGTAGGAGATGATTATTGATTTCTTTTTGTGTAGCTGAATGCTGAGTATTTATCTTTTCAAAACACTTTTAATTGCCATCAATGACTGTTTTTCATGTGGTGTTCACAAAGCCCTGAAAGGTTAATTTAGGAACTCCATTGTTTGTGCTTGTGCAAGAGTATTGCATACAGGCTTTCAGTGAAGTTTCTTTGGGTAACTAGGAGGGTAGCAAATTAAAACACTAGAAATGAGTGAGAGACAAAGAGCGAGACAAAAACGCAAGAGGAAGATGGCAGCAAAGGAGAAATGTAATGGCAGTGTTCCCTGAAATGACACTTACCACCAGTTGAGCAGCAGCAGATGAGGTTTTTTCACCCTCATTTTTGCTGTTCTCTTGTTGACAACTGTGGGAGCTGTTGAGGAATGAGGGTGGCAAGAAATCCTCGATTTGTGCTCATCACATAGAGCATAAAAAAAGATGTTTTAAAGATAACTGGGACACTGGTACAATCTGAGAAACTGTTACTTGAAAGTTCTTGAATTTTTCATTCTAAACAGATATAAAGTAAAGCTTCAAATTAGAGCCAAGCTTAGATGATTGGCCAAAGCCCTGGGGGGCTGGGGATAAAAGATGTTGAATAACATGTGAATCCCATTGAAGACTGGGCCCAGAGCACAGGAACAGAGATTTTTCTTTCTGCAGTACTGGTAATTTTGAGAAAGTGATGGTGGTTATAATAGAAATTTATGGGTCTGTCCCATTGCATGTCAGGAAAGAGCTGGTCTAGCTATCTGACAGCAGCATGCAGAGTCCCTTACAGGCTCTTTTGTCACCAGAAAGAACAGCAGTCTGTTCTCTCCCTGCAGCACCAGACCGTCATTTTGCCTTGAGTACAGCCATCACTTATTGAAAACATCAGGTCTCTGTCCCAGGCAGTTTGCCATCTCTGCTTAAGTGCTGCTTTCAATATAGCTTATGTGAAAGCCTTCTATTTTCTACCGTCCGATGGGCTAAATAGGCTCATATTTTCTCCTTGGTGGTACTGAGAACTCCTTCCTGCCTTTTGTAGACATGTTGTAAGGTAGAAGTAGAATCACAGAATGGTTTTGGTTGGAAGGGACCTCAAATCTTATCTAGTTCCAACCCCCCTGCCATAGGCAGGGACACCCTCCACTAGTCCAGGTTGCCCAAAGCCCCATCCAACCTGGCCTGGAACACTGCCAGGGAGGGGGCAGCCACAGCTTCTCTGGGCAGCCTGCGCCAGTACCTCACCACCCTCAGAGTGAAGAGTGAGGTCTGATTAATGAAGAAGTAGGTCCAAACAACTCAATCAGTTTCACATGTGTAAGTCTAGCCCAAGAGAGAACTAAAACTTCTGTTTTTGCAGAAGTAGCTGGGAGCAGAAGGCAAGGCATTTTCCTGTTTCTTTTTGTGGCAAGTTCTATTTTTTACTCACACTCAGAGAGCTATAGTTATGTATTTTCAGCCCGTGGAAAGTTAAATTAGCTAGTAAATGCTGAATATAAAACCTCCTGGAGAACACTGAATGCAGAGGTCGTTCGGGAACATTTTGAGCCAGAATAAAAGCATGGTGTGGAGACCACTGCCTGCCTGCCACCAAAGGATTCTTTAACTGTCAAGCAGTGAAGAAGGTGGATGACATCATTTAATTTTGTTTCCATAGCTACATGTACCACATAACCCTCCAAATAAAACCGGTACTTCTGAGAGACTTTTCCATCTATAACCATCACCACCTGCCACACTACCAAAGCAAAGCTGTGCTTCAGTTTGATTTATAAAAGGTTCATATGTAAGATCAAGAGTTGAAGCTCTCCACTAAATAAGAATAGAAAGTGTACCCTCTCTTGTCTTTTCCTATCCCCTGCACTTTATTCACATCCTTATTGCATCATCTCTCTTGCACCCAATTCTTTCCAGAGCAATAGTGTACAGTAGTAAAAGCACTTCAGGTTGCCTGGCTCTGTAGATTTTTAACCTACCCCTGCCAAGAAGCTCATGAAATGTTATATAGAAAGATGGAAAAGATGCTTCTGAATACTACAAAGCCTTTCAGACTTCCAGTTGGCTTGCAGCTTCCTGGTGGATGGTGAACTTCTCTTCCCCTTGAGGGTTTGCACATGGAACCTGAGCCCCTACAGGCATGAGGCCATGGTGAAGCTGCTGGGCTTCCCAGAAGACATCCCCCTGCTTGCTAAACCAGCAGAAGCCACCTGACTGTGTCCCATCTGGAAGTCTTTGCACAGATTTTACACCTCAAAGTGAGACTGTTTGAGTCTTGTTGCTAAATATGGAGCAAAACCCTGAGCAGGAGCCATGTGGCAGCTGTGGCCTGTCTGTGAGGAACACGCTGGCCCCATTCTGCCCAGCATTGCCCCTCATGTGCCCCACTGCAGCCGGGCATTGGTGCTGGTGGTGCTGCATCTCAGCTGGGTACCGAGTGGTGGTGGGTGAAGAGACTGGCTCCAACAGGATTTAGTTAAGGTCTTGCATTTCTTTTGCCTCACGGATTCAATTGTAGTGGTTGGTTGAACTGGGGTTGGAACAACGCTTGGGGAAAATTTACTTATATTCAAAAGAAATTATCCAGCACCTAATGTATAGTAAAAAAATTACTTTGCTATGAAAGATAGATAGACAAATAGACAAATAGATAGACAGATAGATGATACGGGATATATTGTGAGGCATATTTCAATTACAGCATGAAAATAATTGTGCTCTGCTGTTAAAATGGCTAACAAGAAATAGCCAGCTATGTTAAACAACAGCCTTCATCCAAAATATCCAAATCCATGAGCTCTGAGGTTGAAATCCCTTGGGATTAAAACCCAAATTATTTTTCACAATAGTTTATCTTTCCATAGGAGAGAGATATTTATTTGCTCAACACAGACTAGAAACAGGAATGCTACATCCAGACGCTTGGCATGAGTCACAGCCCTGATGATAAATCTTCCCCTGAATTGCTCCATATCTGTTGCAGCAGGTTTTGGTTTGCCATTTTTTATCTCCTGCTTGTGTCTTTCTTAAGCTTTTCATCACTCAAACATTGGGTAAAGTTACTCAGCATAATGCAATACACAACTTACAGGGCATCTGGAGGTCATGGTGCTATGCAGGCTGTGGACATGGGGGAAATGCCTAGCTGGAACCTCAGGCTTAACTATGCTGAGCTGAGAGGATGAAACAGGCTCAGCATAGTGTTTGATACCGTTTTAGCTGACATGGATCAATGTGGTTGTGTTTTAGAATGAATTTCCGTGTGAGAACAGATTCTTTCATGTCTTTTCTTTGTTCCCATCTCTCTGTCTCTCTGTGATGCATGTGGTGCAGAAATGGGAACCAGGGACGGGGCACTGTGAATTTGGCAATTTCTATTCAGGAGCAGAAGTGCCTGAGAGAGAGCAGCATGTTTCAGTGCTCACAGTTTCTGGGGTTTGCTCAGTTACATTTGTTCGCAAGACTCTTCTGAGGTGATTTTTTCCTGATAGATGAGGACTGCACACAATCATGACAAATTAAGGGCAACTGAGGAGAGTTTGCCTCCTATCCTGTAAATTTGCAGAAGGCTGCAACATCGTGTACTGCTTCTGTATAGCCAGTCACATTTTTGCTGGAGAGATCCTTTGCCAGAGCAGATGGAACTGCTGTGTTTAACTAAGCTCTATCCAGAAAAATAACAGCAACAGAGCCCAATGCCCACTAGCTGCAGGGAAAAACAAACCTCAGATTTACTTTGATGCTGCTGCAGGGGCAACCATCCCTTCTTTGAAAAACACCAACAATTGCCAAAGCAGAAAGCGGGATGGGTGGGTGACCGTGACCTGCCACTGAGCAGAGGAGAGGAGCCTCCTTCAGTATAGTCCCAAAGCGGGTTACAGGGGATGAAAGTGCTGAATGGAAAATTGAGTTTGCGCTCTGAAAAAAAACCTTTTAGCATTGGAGCAGGTTATTCCACTTTTTGTAGGAGGAAGAATTTTAAAAAGGCCAAAAAAATTAAAAAAACCCCTCCAAATCACTGACATTTCTTCGAGTTTCAACTTGTCAGAGTTGTAATCTGCTGGTAAATATTTAAATCTCCTGGGGCAGTTCTGCTTTTGTGTGGCTCATGCAGCAGCAAGCCTGGCTGCATCCCTGCTGTGTGTGCAGAGAGGGTCTGGGCAGATGGGGTGCTGCTTTGGGAAAAACCCTTGGTTGCAGCGCAAAATCAAGTGGCTCTGCAAAGGAAGCTAACACAGGCAGCAGCCCATCATATCCCCTTCCCATCCCAGGGTGCTGCAGACACTCTCTGTGCTTGATGAGATGTCAATCTCTCCCATGCAGTGACAAAGTCCTCTCTGCAGGACTCCTTTATATATATAGTGGGGGAAACATCCATAGGGATTGAAGAAGCAATGAGGAATTTATGTCAAGTGAGATTTTGGAGAGTAGGAAGTGATTAAGTACTGAAGAACTGAAGAGTAGGAACTTCTTTATACTGGATGTGTCCTCTTTAATCATACAGAGCTCGTTGTGGGCAATTTAGGCTAAAATTTCAGATTGCCAGATATCCCCTGACTCTGGTCAGTGTTAAAGAGCTGTGAATGTCTTAACTGTAATGGAGAAGATGCTTGTGTTCTCATCTGACCTATAAAAGCAGTTGGTTGCAGGAATATTAACCTGCTTGTTATCACAACAGGTCAAAACCATGCCGGTGTTGTTGTTCTTCCACAACGGAGGGAGTTACAATGCGGAGGCAGGAAAGTTAACTGTAGATGGATCATACCTGGCTGCCATCAGTAACACCATTGTCGTGACAGCCAACTACCGCGTTGGTGTTTTTGGTTTCCTTAGTACTGGTAAGTCAAGGATTTCTAGAACAAGCACATCTATGGTCTAAATTGCATGTTGTAATGCTTCTATTTCTAATTTCCCTCTCCCTCCATTGCTTCCTAATACCAATTCACATTAAAAATTATACCAATTTCCATTACATAGAGGATTTTGTGTCATTCAAAGAGGCATGTACAAACAAAAGTGTACATTCACATCCTCTTAAAGCTTTGTGGTAGTGCCATCTGGTCTTTGGGATTGTTTTTTGGTGGGTTTGTTGGGTTTTTTTTTTCATTTTGCCTTTTAAGCAAAATTTTTTTTCATTTGCCTACTTAGGCAAATAGGGAACACTTTTCTGTCTACTGTCTTTCAATTCTGGCTGGGCAGGGGAACTTAAGGGAGAGAGCCATGGAGAAAAACACAACAATTGCAAGTGGAGCTTGGGCTCCATCAGTTTGGTGGCAATTCTTGGTCTCTGTAGTGGATATTTTAATGCCTTTATAATCTGTAGGAGGTTATAATTGCCATATTTGCAAATGCCAGACTTGCACACATTGCTTCTTGATCCTTTTGAGTATTCACTGCTGGTGATGCAGGTGGATCTTGCCTAGTTTGGGGTTACAGCCGCAGCCTTGGTTACTGTTTCCCTTCTTTGTTTTACTGTTTTGTTCAAAGCTCACTCCCACCAGAGCCCATTTTTCATTCAGTAACCAAAGAGCTGGCATTACAGACTCTACTCATTCAGATAAGAAGTTGGTAATAGGTGTATCTGGGGAAAGAATCACTGTTTTCATCAGTGCAAACCAGATGCTTTTGAGAGTGATACCATGGCTTCATTTTGCTATAGCTAAAGGCAGCGTGGATACGGGCTGTGTGAGCTTCCATTACGCAGCTCGGCCCACGCATTACCCACTAACCTTCTTCAGCCCTGTGAATCTCACCTAGGTTTCTAGCTAAGTGGAAACTGCTAGCTGGACTAAATATTCTATAGCAGTATTTCTTTGATGGTCTGTAACTTAGGGATCAGGAAAATTCTCCATCCTCTTTTTCAGATAACTCTCTCTCACATCTCCAGACATCAGTGCATGAGCTGTGTGCTGAATTTGCAGTCCTGCAAACCTTCAGATGGGGGAAACATTACAAGTAGGGATTATTCAGAGGACCTCTCTGTACTATGCAGCTGCAGCCAAGGAAAAGCACACAGGTTTCCCTGTTGAGAAATCCTTGGCCTGTAGTTGGGAAAATCCCATTGCTTCAATGGGAACAGAAGCAGGTTGGAAAAGCTCTTTGTCAAGAGTCTTTGGAGCAAGTTAAGCACCACATTCTTTGGAAGCCCTAGAAATTATTTCAGGGCCACACTCCTGCCTCCTCTGTATTTCCTTTAGTTCATGTTGGATTGATTAGGTGTGGTATGTTTGTACCAGGCTTCCAGTCAACATGGATTTTGGATCACACCCATTCTGTTCAGCAATGCTTCCACTGTAAGATCTATTTTTCGGTCTACCACAGGTTGATGGAGTACCTCTGACTCCTGTGTGTGACCAGTAGCCACTGGGGATTTTCAATTAAGAGCACCAAGCTGGGACAAATATCATAAAAGTTTTTCTCAAGACTCAAACCAAATCCTTAATGACATACCAAGGATCTTTCCATGCGTACCTAAAGATTTGGACCAATCCTGGCCCTTTGGAGGTTTTTTCATCATTTTCAAATTGGGCAGACACTCACCCTTAGGTCTGTGGAAACATTTAGCAGCAGTTCTGTTAGAAGACACTGGAGTACAGACAAAAGCTATGGTCTTTTGTGAAGTATCCGGTTCATTGTTCAACTAAGTAAAGTGCTGAATCCTCTCATGTTGACCTGTTATAAACTGCAATATTAGAAATGAAAGACTTAAGTGGACATTTTGGGAATGAAGGGAAAACAGTGCATTTCACTTTGTATGTATTTTGCAATACTTTTGTCTCTCATTGACCAGGCTTTTGCAAGCTTTTATTCCTCTAAATATAAAGGATGTTTAATTTATTTTGCTGTCACCCATTAATGTTTCAAAAAGTGATGAAGACTCTTACTAGTGCCCTCACCTCTTGCTTTGTACCCAGGAAAGTAAAGATGAATTGCCAGTGACATGGATAGCAAGAGTATGGAGAAGATGGTCAGGGTTTTAAGACAGATTCTTTTAAGAGTCTGTGAAGTCATATAAACCAGGATGATTTTTCATTCTTAAATTTAGCACTATTGTCCTTCTCCGGTTAAGCAATAACAGAAATGCATATGTATGTCCTTGTTTGCTTCCTTTTGAACACTGGTTTCTTTTCATTCTCCAGTGGTGCTCAGGAATGTGATCTTTTCCTGCAAAAAGTCAGTGAGACAGATTCCCGGTAGACAAGTTTCTTTTGGTCTAGCTATGTCACTATCCACACAAGCATCTCTTCACAGCGTGGTACATCTCACAACCTGGGTGTGTTTTTTTGCCAGGAAAAAAGGGAACTGGTTATATTTCCCTCCTTGATCTTGTTTAGCACACCAGTAGCAAGGCACATTGTGTGGCTAAACCATTCACAGAGATTTCACTTCCTCTGGGGAGGTCTCACAAGGCATGCAACAAGCCCTTGAAATGAGGTTTCCTTTTTAACAGCACAGGGTGGGTTTATTGCTGAACTGAGATCTCTGGGAACTTCTTGTGCTGTGGACAATAAACTTAAAAAAAACCCTTAAAAGTAAAGCAGGGAAAGATTTTATTCCTCCATTGCTTCAATGGAGACCTGGGAATGTTGGTAGATTGAACGTGAGCCAGCAGTGTGCCCAGGAGGCCAAGAAGGCCAACAGCATCCTGGCCTGTATCAGGAACAGTGTAGTGAGCAGGACTAGGGAAGTAATTGTCCCCCTGTACTCAGCACTGGTGAGGCCCCACCTTGAGTACTGCATTCAGTTTTGGGCCCCTCACTACAGGAAAGACATTGAGGTGCTGGAGTGTGACCTGAGAAGGGCAATGAGTCTGATGGAAGATAAATGTTATGAGAAGTGTCTGAGGGAACTGGAGCTGTTCAGTTTGGAGAAGTACAGGCTAAGGGAAGACCTAATTGCTCTCAACAACTACCTGTAGAGAGGTTGTAGAGAGGTGGGGGTTGACCTCTGCTCCTAGTGACAAGTGAAAGGACAAGAGGAAATGGCCTCAAGTTACACCGCGGGAGGTTTAGATTGGATGTCAGGACAACCTTCACAGAGAGGGTTGTTAGGCATTGGAATGCCCAGGGAAGTGGTGGAGTTGCTGTCCCTGGAGGTATTTAAAGAAAAGGTATGTGTGGTCCTTAGGAACATGGTTTAATGGTGGTTTTAGCAGGTTAGGTTGATGGTTGGACTTGATGATCTGAAAGGTCCCTTCCAAGCAAGCCAGTTCTATGATTCAATGGTGTGACTTGGCCTGATCAGCTGAGACTATGGCTACAGCTGGGAGATTGTTGTTTCTGTTGCCGTTTAATTCTTGCCCATCCTACTGAAAAAGGCACTTGTAGTGATGACTGTTGTGATGTGTGTATCTAAGATCTGCAAGGCTAATCAATAATCTGGTCTCCTCTGCATTCTGTTCTACTGCTTAAATCTCAGTAATTCATTCCAGGTGTCTACCACAAGATGTACCCTCTCTATTTCTCTTTGCCTGAGACAGAGCTGTCTGTCCACAAAGTGACAGCTTTGTTCACTGACAGCACTATCTTCTCATTTTGATTCATTAGTTTCTGAGCCTACTCTTACTTTAACATTGTACTATTTTTGCTTGGCAATGGAAGAAATAAATACTTTCTGCTGTGTTTCTATTCCTGGCTTTTCTGTCTTTTTTTTTTTTCAGTTTTACTTGAGATTTAAATGTGGAGAATTTAAAAATGAATGGCTCATTGTGGACTGAAAAGAAGTAGACAATGAATAACCATTTGATATTCCTTTCTTATGGATGGTTTAGCAATTACTTATTTCTGCTTTTGTTGATATAAAATTAAGCTTGCCTATGGGTTGGCATCATTTGGTGCTTTCAGCATTAGTTTCTATTAAACAAATTATCAGGCTACTACTGGTTGGGGTTGAAGAGTAATTAGTCTAATTAGTCTTTTCAGTGGCGATACCTAAGCATGGGGTGTACATGATTTTTGGGGTTTTTTTAAATTTTGTTTTCTTGGGAACAAAAATATGAATATGAAACAAATGTCTATTAGTTAGACATAGGTCAGTCTCAAAGGTTATTTATGGAGATATTATAAATGATAAAATAGCATATGTATATGCATAAAAAACCCCACAAAATGATGTGACTTATAAATGACTAGTCAGACAGGGCAAGTGTAAAAGGGACAGAGCAAGCAAACAGATGCAATTCAGTGTACTTCCAGGGAAAGAGTTGATGATCCTTACGGGCCCCTTCCAACCTGAGAATTTGGCAAACACACTGGGTTTTGTTTCCTTTTAGTTCATTCATATTAAGATGGAGACATTCAAGGTCAGGTTTGATGAAGCTCTGAGCAATCTGATCTAGTTAACAGTGTACCTACTCACTGCGGGGACGTACTAGATGACTTTGAAAGGTCCCTTCCAACCTAATGCATTCTACGATTCTACTTAAGTAGAAAGTATCCCATGGCCTGAATTTATGGATACTTGAGCCTAGATTCATGTCTCCTTTCCTGAGGTGTCCAAACCAAGCTTAGAATTTAGAGTGTTATTTTCTATCATCAGGACAATTAGACACCTCCAGGAATGCCTGGTGGAGTGGTAAAAACTGAAATGGACTTAATCAGTCAAGTGATGACCTTGGAAAAGACCACTTCAGACTTTTAAACCCTGGCATTGTTTTGTCTTGGTTCAGCTGCAAGAGCTGCTAAAAATGTTACATTCAGTCAAAATTTAAAATGTTTATAGTGTTGTTTCTTTTCAGACCTAGATATTTATTTTCCACAATAGGTACTCCTGAGGCAAGTGGAAATGCTGGCCTTTTGGATCAACTGGCAGCTTTGAAGTGGGTACAGCAGAACATCGCTAGCTTTGGAGGAGATCCAAGCCAGGTTTGTCTAGGAGCTGACCGTGGTGGGGCAGACATCACCAGCATTCACTTGATCACAGAAGCAGCAGATATGGACCTCTTCAGGAGAGTGTTGTTGATGGTAAGTCCCATTCCTGACCCTTTGACTTCATTGTTAAAGGATGTTGTTACAGACAAGAGGATGTTGCAATGTGTGGGTGCTGGTTTTATTTCATCCATACTTTGGTGGCACTAATAGGGCTGTTATTGTTAGAGGTATTTTTCATCTCACCTGTGACTGCTATCTCCAGGAGCTGGGTACTTCACAAGGATGTACAAGAGATGCGCTTTGTTGATTGATTTAGTCATAGTAAGAATCTGGTTTTCGTCACTGTGGTTTTTTGTGTATTATATAAATAGTCTTGTTTCATAACTTAGAGGTGCAACAGGTTAGTTTCCATTCCATAAATACGGTTGTTGATCAGCAGTTTTTAGTTTCTAAAGCTCATGAGCCAAACATCCGCCTGTTTGAAGTATCCAATCTTTTTATCTGATCTCATGACAGATTTCATTTAAAAGAAAAAGTGAGTTTCAGAGAGAGTAAAAATCCATTTACCCACAGGCTTGTTTGCTACCAGCTTGGACCATTTTCACCGGTACCCCATATTTTGACAGTACTGCCCATGTTGAATCTCAGGACTTTGAGGTCAGCTTTGTCAGCTTCAGTGCTAGCATCGATCTTTACAGATGAGAGTAGTGTGCTTTGAGATGAGGCTTATAAATCCAGAAGAAATGGTACTTGGACAAAATACTCTCTCTTCTAGCAGTGTTCACTTGGAAACATGAGCAGTGGAGCAGATTTTTTGGTTCAGGAAACCTAGGGCGCAAATAAATAAAATCTTGGCTTGAAATATGACATTTTTATTTACCACTTGATTTCTTTTTCAGTGTATCCTTGCATCAGGAAAAATAATTTGCTTTTTGCATCCTCATTTGTCAGTAAGATTATTTTAATTGCATCACTCTAGTGGTGAAGGCAAGGGAAGTTGTTGAAAGTTGCCTTTTAATAGGTGTTCTGTAATTCCTCACACAGTTCCAAGATTTTTACTCAGCCCTTGACATAGCAGTTAATTTGCTAGTAGATGCACAGTGCTTTTCTCTCAGAGTACATTTCCACCCTACCCTTTCTCTGAAGTCACAAGCCCTTTGCGGAAATATCTTAGGCTGTGACCCTGTGCAAGCAGTACTAGGATATAGTGCAACTTTCTAGTTGAGCAACTGATGAAAGGGAAATGCAAGGACCTCTTTGCTTAACTTTACTGCTGGAGTGTGGTTCCACATTGCATCTTTTCTTTTTATAAAATAAGGTTTGAACTCTTTCTCCTACAGTAGGACATCCGGTAATGGAAAACAGTGGCAGGTGCAATAAGCAGGCAAGCGTGTCAGTTCTGCTGACTAATCACGGAATCACAGAATTGTAGGGGTTCAAAGTGACCTCCGGAGATCATAGGGTCCAACCCCCTGCCAAAGCAGGTTCCCTAGGACATAATGCAGAAGTAGACATCCAGATGGGTCTTCAATATCTCCAGAGAAGCAGACTCCACACCCCCTGGGCAGCCTGTCCCAGGGCTCTGTCACCCTCACTGTGAAAAAGTTCTTCCTCATATTGATGCGGAACTTTTGTGCTCCAGCTTGAGGCCATCGCCCCTTGTCCTGTCCCCACAGACAACTGAAAAGAGGCTGGCTATTTCCCCCTGTGTCCCACACTTCAGATATTTATAAACATTAATAAGATCCCCTTTAGTGCTTATAACAAAAACTTTCTTCCTGGGAACTGTGCAGGCCCCTGACTTGGCAAAATCAGGATGTCCACTTATTTCAATATAACGTTAAGTATTTATCCTTTACGTGTCATGGTGGATTTAGTTTTCTTGTGCAATGCACTGATAACATAAAAAGTAAGCAGCAGTAGCAGGGATTTGAAAATATAAAACACCTTTTATGTAGTGATGCAGAATGCAAGTGCTGCTTTCCTTAGATTTCTCAGCGAGACTTCCCTGTAAAGCAATGTGTCTTGTTTTTGTTCCAAGACTCCAAAATCATTGTGTACTTTTAATTTGACTGTAAAAGAAGAAGTTGCTCATAGACAAAGAATCTTGAAACTGAGAATATATACCAGATACATATTTCCCAATGGAAAATCCCACAAAGCAATGCAGCTTTTCTGCAAAAGTTAGTTTTATGCTCCTTGTTAGGGTCTTTGTCGTGCAGAAAAAAGTTATATTGTTTTTAGCATGCAGAGAGGTGTGATGAACGAAACTTTCTCTACAATAAGGCATGCACCTGAAATACCAAAATGCCTTTGAGTTTTTCATGTCTGCCCTGTAATAGACATTGTTTAGAACCTGCTTTGGCAGAGGGGATGGACTCAATGATCTCTTGAGGTCCTTTCCAACCCCTATGATTCTGTGATTCTGTGATATCTGAAAACAGATCATATAAAGCCAATGCAAAGTTGTTTTTTTATAACTTATTTCAGCTTTTCGTAGTATGATAAGAAAATAGTGTCAGTGATTATGGTCTTTTTAAAAATAATTTAAGAGCATTAACACTGTGTTAATCTTCCGATTAATTGATTTATTTGCCACTGCAGTTTTGATGTAGAAGAGTAGATCAGTAGTATGGATTGCTTCAGTCTCTTGCAGGAGGTTGTAGAGTGCAGACATGTTAGGTGTCCCTTTCAGGTGCGACCTTGGTGGGTGTCAGGAGGAGAGCTCTCAGGTTTTCCCACCCATTGGAAGGGAAGATGACAGGTCTCTCCTGGCCATAGAAGCAGCTGAGACAACAGCAGAAAGAGCAGATTTATTGCGCTTTCTGAAAACTGCTGTGATCAAATGCAGGGCACTGACATGGACTCTAAAGTGCCTGGATCTTATCTATCTACTCTTCATAGCCTAGAGAAGAGAAGGCTCAGCGTGGAAGATCTCATCAGCATGTATAAATACCTGAAGGGAGGGTGCAAAAGGGACAGAGCTAGGCTCTTTTCAGTAATGCCCACTAACAGGACCAGAGGCAATGGGCACAAACTGAAGCCCAGAAGATTCCCTCTGAACACAGGAAAGACTTTTTTACTGTGAGGGTGGCTGAGCACTGGCCCTGTTTGCCCAGAGAAGTTGTAGAAACTCCATACCTGAAGGTGTTCAAAAGCCATCTGGATGCAGTCCTGGGCAACTGGCTCTAGGTGGCCCTGCCTGAGCAGGGGGTTTGGAGCAGGTGTCCTCCAGAGATTTCTTCCAACCTGAACCTGTCACCATCAGAACCTGTTATCATCAGAACATGTCTTTTCCCCATCCAATGGAGTATATTCTAAGTGCTGCCCAGTTACGTGGGCTCTTGGGTTCTTTTGTCACATGCCATCAAAGCTGTCTCCTGGCAGTGTCATTGCAAGGCTGGGTGTTTGTACACACAAGGTTTTCCATTTTTAAAAAGCAACAAAAAGTAACTGTTGGATATTATTTTAATGAATAAATACAAGTCATGATTTTGAAATCCGTAATGCTTCCCATATACATTTAAAATGCAGCCATCATAACATATAAATGATCAGTAACAGTAATGAGACGATGCAAATGCCTAGAGTTCCTGAGTTTGTTTTGCTTTGTGGTGCTCAATGTTGACAGGCCAAACTACATTCATCCTTTAAGCTCTGAAATACGTTTAAATAGGCTGTGAGCTGTTTTGATCTCTGCCTCTCTCTTGCTAGTGCAAATGATATGTTATGAGATCTAAAGAACACACAGGTTTGTGTTAAGGTATTTACAAAGGAAATATGTGCTTGGGGGGTGTGTGTATGTGTGTGTATATATATATATGCATATATATATATATATATAAATATATAAAAAACTCAGTTCTTTATCTCTTCAAACTTTCACTATCAAATCTGTGCAAAAAATGTATGACAGAATATTGGATTGAAAATAACTTGGCTTGAGAACATAGATTGCAGCATTTTACACCCCCAGATGTGATTTCTTGTTCTAGAAAGTAGTCACAATTCAGGTTCAAACATCTGTGCTAGCTGCTCTTTTATAACTTAGGAAAGGGTATATATATATATATAATAATTCTCTAATTTTGAAATTTCAGATAACCCAGTTACAAGTCTTTAAACAATTCAAAGAAGCATGTTATTAGTATTTGATGTAACTCTCTTCAGACAAGAAATTCAGAAAACTCTTTAACATCCACTGTTACCATTTTGCTCTTAATTATTTTTTAAAAGCTGCTGTTAATATAAATATTATACATAAATATGGCAGTGCCTTCAGGAGATGAGATTTAAATCTGGTCCTCTCTCATAAAAGGTCACACCCTTGCATGCCTACACGTGCATATTAGCGCTACAATTAACCTTTCACTTAAAACCCCTTTTTCTTTGTTACATATCTGATAGAGTTATGCTTTTGGATATGTCCATACTCGCAGGGTATTCCCTTAGTCCAGGGCTAAGCTGGAACTGCTTTTCTCCATGAATTAAGCCTGTTCTGAATGTTGTGACCTCTCTGTGACACTGTAGACAACTACCAGCAGTTGAATTAAATGCCACCTGGAAAGGTAATGATTTTTTTTTTTCCATAAAAGGTAAACATGACAGAAGTATGCAGTCAATATAAGCAGGTCTTGGATACCAGGAGGTACATATTTTCTTGGGGCTTTTGATGACTTTCTGACCCACTGTCCGTGATGGTGCGTGACTCTATGGAGAAGAAAAAGGCTCCTTTTCTCATTGTTGGTATGTCCTGTAAAGATGGTTTTCAGTCTTGTGAAGAATACCAGTAGGACTTAATTTAAGTTGTTGAGCTGAAGTTCATCCTTCCCTATGCAGTCACCTTTGTACAATGGTGGGCATCACCCTTGCTGAAAAGTCATCTGCCTCACTTGGCTCTTGGCTTAGAGTCCATCTCAGTTTATCCTGCTTGGGAGCAGGTTCTAATTTCAGGTGCACTGGGGAGGTTCCCAGCATATGCCAGAGCTGAAATAGCACCTTTAAGAAGGTATCTGGTTACCATTCAGAAGAGGAAATGGAGAAGCATTGCAGCATTTGGTCATCAGCTGGTGTGCTTGTATTTCTCAGCTGCTGAAGGACTGCAGGACCACAGAGTGCTCTGGGTTTCTCTTCTAACCCCTCAGTTTTGGTTTTGGGGTTCCACCCCGCTCCCTTGGTTGTCTTATGTTTAGTCTTCATAGTATGTACGTGGCAAGTGAAGTGTACTCTTTTGTCTGCTCCCTGTGTATATAAGAGATTGGGCTTTCTTCTTTCTGGTACTTGCAAAAGAAAGGTTGTCATCCCCTGTTAAGGAGAGGTAGGAAGTGATACTTTCCCTCAGGCCATAGCTGAGACAAGAAGCATCCATTGCTGCCAGAGTATTTTCAGTATCGTCAGTCACATCCAGCCTTAAAAAGAAGAAAAAGTTGTTACTGTTATGGCTACTTGAACTGGGCCCGTTAGAAAACCAGTTGTTAAAATTATGTTACTCTTGTTGTATTAAAAAAAATAATTTAAAATCCCTCTCTTATAAATCACCAAACATTTCTGTCACCTAGTCATTTTCTGAAACAACCGGTACAACAGTGCTATCTAAATGCTTTTCAGCATCTTCTTAATCTGTAGGAAAAATGGCTCTGATGCTGCACAAAATTTCCTTCCATTTGTAAGCAAATGTATATGCTTTATGCAGGAAGGATAGAGGAGGGAAATTTACACTTCAAAACTAAGAGATGTTAAGAGAAGGTGGTTGTTTCACCGGTTTCTGAAACCTGACCTACTTTCTCTAGTTGTAGTCATGATATTAGAAGTCTCATGAGCCTTCAGTTGGGATGTCTACTGAGGCTAACACAGCAGGATAGATTTATATGTTCATTGCACTTGTGCTGCTTCGTGGGTGGCCACCATGTGAACAAGGGAGAGACATTTCTGACTGTTGGGCCTTATCTGTAAGCTCTTCCACATTAGTGTACCATCAGTGGAGAATCTGACTAGGTTTTATGGCCTGGCTCTTACTCCTGTCTCCTCGGTGGAAGGGACTCAGGAGTCCCAGAGGACTGTGTATGTGTCCACACTCTTAGCTGCATAGGGGAAATTACTTAAAGCTGACTATACTTTCTTTCAAAGCTAGCCCAAGATTATCAGAGAGCTGGACATCCAGTATTCATGGCTTAACCTGCTGTCAGCTGCTTTGAAGGTTGTCTAAATTTAAAACTGGGGCCAGAAGGATATTCCCATTTCTTCCACAAGTAAATGCAAGGCTGGAAAAAGCCCTTGGTGTTCCTGGCAGCCTATGTTGCATGTAGTACCTACCTGTGAATATTTCTCCAGTTGAAGTTTTTATTCCGCATCACCACGGGAGGAACTTGATTCGTTATGCTGTTGCTGTTAGCGCACTGGGTGAGGCAAGGCGTCGTAAGGACACAGCAGAGACCATCTGCAACTTCTGATAGGGAAAGACAGACACAGAAAGTTCATCTTTGCTCACTGTTTTCCGTCCCTAGTGCATGCTCAGGTAAAGGCTTACGGACACAGTAGTTGTAGTAGTGGATAAATGATGTGTTACCAGAGGACACTGTGACATGGGCTTAGCTTTTCTCTTTTATCACGGGGGTATGATTCCCACAGTACCAGTGAGGAACTGAGACATAGAAAGGTTAAGTGACTTGCTGAAAAGTCTAGAAGGAAGTTTGTGACAGAGCAGGGACTTCAACCCAGGTTTCCTGAGTCCTCAGTGAGTTCTGCTATTGCCTCCTATCATTTCAGCCATACAGAGTGCAAAGTGCAAAATAGCTGCAAGATGCAAACACTCAGATTGGATTGTATGTGTATGTCTGTTATGGAGTGGAATAGGGCTATGAAATGAACCAAGGCTCCCATGTTCATGCTGCATTCAGGTTACTTCCAGCTGTGTTTCTTCCCTCCATCCTCCTCTCCTCGCCGCACTAGGAACATCGCATGAATGCTAGTGTTTTACAACTCTCAGACTTATTTCAGGGTGAGATTCTGCATCATCTTATAGTGAGGGAAGGAGGAGAGAGAAATCTCACTATGCCTCCTCTTACGCCTGAAACTGAAGTAAAAATGTTAGTTGCCATGGGTTTTGGGTTCCCCCTTACCCCAAATTTTAGGCTTTGAATGCTTCTTCTAAATGGAGAAAGGTGTCAGCTAACTAAAATGTAAGGGAAAAAAAAAAATAAACCCACTTTGTTCAAATTCTCACTCCGTTGTTTATATCATTGGACTCTAAAGTTTCTTTTGCATGTTTTGAATGTGAATATAACTTTTCTCCTCTATCAGAGTATTTTTTGGCCAACACTCTTTCTCATTTACGTATGAAATACACAGATAGGGTAGCGTTAGACTTTCAACATTATGGAGTACCCCTTATTAGTTAAAACACAGAACTTAGTGTTCTCTTGTAACTTTTATGCAATTAACCTATTGCAGTCTTCCTTCCTCATGTTAAAATATTTTTCATTTTAATGCATGGTAACGGCAGCCACTTAATTGTGGTGTTTGCCAAGTTCTCTCTCTGACACAGGTTGAACTGCCATAAATCTGGAAAACTATCATTAAAGCAGGTGTGGTTCACTGAACTGGTATTAGTAAACCTGACAGCTGAACCCGGATTTGAACTAATGGCTTGAGCCCCTTGAGATAACTTCTGCTGATAAAAATCCAGCCACACTTTTCTGAAGTAATAGGGAAGAAACCAACATAATTTCTGATAATTTTCTGGTGCAGGTAAGTTTACAGTGGTTCCAAAAAGAAATGTGATTGCAGAACCAGCTCTTGTATGACCTAATACTATCTGTTTGTCTGTCTTTATAGTAAATAAATGTGGCAGACATGTCTATGCTGGTAAAAAAAGTGAGGCAGGAGATGAACTCTGGCCCTGGGACCCAGAAACATTACTTACATCTCTACAGCTTAATGTTTTTATACATCTAAACTTTGACCTTAGCTGTGTTCAGAGAGGGACTGGGCATCCCTGGCCTGTGCTGACTTCCAAATTGTATTTGAAAGTTGTCTAGGCTGGTGTTAAACACTGGTGTTTAGAGCAAGTAATGTGGGGACAGGTCTAGCTCTATTGACATATACAGTGTCATATACCAATACAGGCAGACCCCATCTGTCTTTATTTAGCCAAGCTCCTGGAATGATTTCAGTTGTACCATTAAGGGTAGCATATCTGTATTTAGCATAAAAAAAAATAAAGTAAAAGGCATAAGAAAAAGTTTTCCCTTTACTTCTTCTGTGGCAGTACATGCAAGCCTTGGACATAGGCAAAACTTGTTCTGGACCTTTCATTGGTAGTTTTACAGCCGCCAATGAAAACCAGGTTTATTCTGAAGGATTTTTTTTACCTGAGTAGTGATTCACAAGGTCTTCAAGGCACTGAAAGGTTTGCCGTGGGGAGATGTAATACCAGTTGTTTGGGAGGCGGAAGATCCTGTAATGTTTCACTTGCCTGTGCCGGACTGACAAGGAGTATAACCCTGGAGAAAGAGGAGAACTAATTACATCAAAGTAAGACCCTAATTCTGGATGGATAGCAGTAACCACAATCAGAGTATTTTTAGTTTGCTCATGGTGCCGTGATCAAACAGGTTCCAGGAAGATCTGAAGAAGAACGGTCATCCTAATTTCTACTTGTATAGCATGTAGCATATATATAATGAGGTATAACAAAGGGAATAAAGGGCCCAACATCAGGGCCTGACATTTTGATTGAATTTAAATTTCTAGTGTGGTTTTCCTTTATTTTTTGGTGGTATGGCATATTTTGAAATGGTGTAAAGGAAATAGGCCTTTACAGAAGAGTTGTTTTGCCTTTCTCTGAAGAGGGGGACCAGACTCATGTGCTGGTGTGTTGATTTAGTCCACTCCCATTGCTGCAGTAAGCAATACCTGATGATGCAGCCCTGGTAGGACTGGGATTTTCCTGATTCTTTGTGTAAAATTATTGTGCAGCATTTAGTTGTTAAGGCCTGAATGTTGACCCTAATTTTCTTTGATTGTAATATAGGTATTATGAAACTAATTGGCCTGTGGTATGCAAGAGGTCAGAGTAGATGATTTATTATTCCCTTCTAAACATAGTATCCTGATATTAGGATGAATTCTGGTACTTCAGAAACAGGGAAGATACTGTGTTTTGCAATGGGAAATGTATTCCCATTGAAGAGAATAAAAGTATAAGCTGTGTACAGCACAATTCCTGTGTAGCAACCAAATTGTTATGAAAGAAAATAAAATTGGAGGCATGTCATTTAAAAAAGTAACTAAAAGAACCGCCTGTTTACTTAGGAAATGCACTTATCAGCCACCCCCGCTGCTTGGTGTGTATTTTGTAGCTTTTTCAGACAATATTTTGTGGACCAAGGCGAAGCTGTGACTCTTCCTCCATTTGAAAAGTCCCACTGCCTAATAAGCGACCAAAGTAAATAATAATATTTAAACAACTGTGTCTTGTGTGTGCTGATGCCTGTGGAACTTTCCACGGCTGTTGCTAACCCTGTTTCTAGCACCACTCGTAATGTAGGTGACTGGTGAAGACTGGCATGCTGCACTGGGTGCCTCTGCCTTCCCATTACAGATGTTTTCTGTTTTCGGACTGATCCACATTGAAGCAGGACAGGGAGTGAATTAAAGAGCTGTAAAACTGTTAATGCCTGATATCAAGTGGTGGTGGTGGTGAAATCATATTTTCTCACCTTTCCTAGTTTCACTCTCTCTGATCATGAAGGAGCCGACCTTGGTGTTGGGTAGCTGCAGAAGTTCCTCTGCCTTTTCTCTCCCCAGCCCTTCAAATAACCAGCTGTGAAACAGGAAAAAACAAATTCTGAAATTTGGACACCAGTGAAACAGAGAGCAGCATGAGGCCCTGAAAGTGAAGCATTAGCCAGGAAAAGTGACTGCAAATATAACACTGTGGCTTTCTGTATTTATTCTCTCAACTATGTCCAAGCATATTTCCCCAGTTTATGGAGAAAAATCTTGCTGTCTTTGAGCTCCATTAACTTTTGTGAGACTCAGAGAGGAATGAAGAAAGTTTGGATTTACTAGGGAAAACAAAACTTCTTGATTTGAATTGTTGGGGACATACCCATGTGGTATCTTGATGGCATATCTGTGGCATCTGTTACACCCCCTTTTTCATTTAAACCACTTTTGTTATGCCCAAGTTATATTTTATTCTATCATGAATAAACCCAAAATAAAACCCCATTATTCTGTTCATATTAAGGAACAGTCCAGCCATTTATGTTAATTGGCTTTATGGATAAGAGAAAGTGGAATTAATCCTATTGATTTTCACTGTAGCTTGGTCCACTGCTGCGTTTTGTCACAGCTAATGGCTAGCCACGTAAATGAGCTTGCTGCACTGGTGTAGGAGATACTGGTATGTTATTTTAAAGTTGTTCTTGTGTGTTTAATCCATTCTACTATCAACAAAATGGTTTTGGTGAAGCTTCAGACAGTAGCTCCCATTACTGTATCCCTGTGTGTGGGGAAGCATCTGTTCCCTGTGTGTGGGGAAGCATCTCTGTTTCAGGAGGGTATCAATGCATATTAAAATTTAAGCACTTGCATAAATTGTGGTGAAGTTCACAGTTCATATGCTTAAAACTAAACTGGTATTAAAACTTGCCAGCAAAGTTCTAGGAGTGTGCTTTAATTGTTGGGGTTTTATTCCTGACTGGTGTCCAGGGCAACAAGAAACCTCTGAACCTTCCTTAGCTCCTCAGTGTGAGAGTTTACATTCTTGAATGATATTAGTCTTTCTATTCTTTCTTTTTTGTCTGTTTTTCATAAGCAATCCTAGCTTCAATTTTACTCGTTACAAATATTAAAAATCCTCTCTAAATAGGTTCTCTTATGTCTTAAAATTACAGATCCAACCATGAACAGAGGTATTTTAAATACCTTATATGACATTCGAGGGTGTTTGGACCCTCTCCATCTTTTAAAACTAGGATTTTCCTTTTCATACAATCTAAACTTAGATGTGGATTTTGTTTTCTGAGATTTCAAAGGGACTTTTTTAGACTGTCAATAACTAAAATTTCTGTCTGTCTGGTAACTTTTGGCATAATTTTGATTATGACACTGACTAACTAATTAGGGCAATACATGTAGAAACACAGTGTTGAAAGGCTTTAGGAAATGCATTTACTTACCCATGGTAAACCTTTGCTACATATTTTCCTGGTATATAGTTTTCTCGACCTGTTGTAAGGGAATGGACTCTCCACCAGCCTCCTTCACTGTGTGAAAATAAGAGAAGGGATATTTTCAGATGTACTTTCAGAGCTTGTCCTGGTTTTAGAAATTAGTGAAGACATACACATTAGCCTGTAACCTCCTGTCTGTGTTCCTGAATCTCCGTATTCAGAAAGAGACCCAAGTGTGTTTCATTTGGAGTAGCTAAATTTCTAAACCTACTTTAGGATTAAATTTAGACAGAGAAATGGGAAATGAGCCACATTTGTTCCATTTAAATTACATAAGTAACAAGATTTTTTTTCTGCAGTTAAAAGAAGAGTAAAGAAGTGGTTAAGCTGTGCTGTGCTCTGCCTTCCCATAGCTAGGATTGTACTGGTCAGCGTATAAGTGAGTATGCTGTGTCTGGACAGCCCTGTACTTAATCCTGTCACATCGAGGTAGAGACACTCAGCAAATACACCTGGCTTGTGGTGGTATTTTTTTCCTTTTCTTCAATGAGTTGCTGACCGGGCTTCAATAAAAAAGACCTCATAGGTGATTAGACAGCTTTTATCACTGATAAATCTTAGGTTTTTGCTGTGATAGTAAATGCTGGCATCAGCTTTTGCATCCCTTAGGGAGGGCAGGGTAAGGTGAATTTTCACAGGCATGCTGCAGAGCTGTAGTGATTACTGTGAGGATGCTGGCGATTGATGGGTTCTCTCCACCTTTCCCTTTAAGAGTTTGAATCCAAATAATCCTGTGTCTTGTGTTTGAGTGCTGGTTTTGGGGATGCTCATAGATGCTCCCAAAGAATACCCTGACTGCCATCCAGAGACTCAGTGTATGTCAAAAGAGCTGCCCTGAAAACACCTAAGTTGCTGGAAATTTCAGGTCCCCACAAGTTTTTTTATGCGTTTGCAGCTGTCATGAAATTATCTACAAGTAGTTTAGATCACCATGGGGTTTTTTTCCCCACAGCTGTCCCAGACAGGAACAAGAATTGCAGCAACAAAAGGCCTGAAAGACTCTGTATCTTCCTTCCTCCAAGCTATAATATTACTAAGTCTTAAAAATCTCTAGGATGATTAAAAGTCCCAATGCAGCACATCTCTCCTGGGGCAGGAGCCACAAAAATTATGTAGATTGGGGAGGGAGGTTGTGTCATTGCAGGACAACTGGCTTGACTACTGCCAGCTAAATGCAGTTATTTATCTGGTGCTGAAAGGTGCCTGACAAGTATGGAGAGTGAGGAACTGTCACGGTGGTGTTTATCTAATCCTGCCAACCCAGAGCAGTCACAAATATCTGTGAGGAGCTGTATTTTCTATGGGGGCTCCATGTATCATGTTCCTGGCAGGACTGTTGGGGCTGATTGCCCCTATACATAATCACTTTGGTGGAAGGCTGAAAAGCTGCCGTCACAAACACGGGATGTGCTGCCTGCTCATGCTGGCTTCTCCGTGGTGACTCCTCATCACTCGTGCTCTGGTTGTGCCTGCTGTGATGCTCCTCTCTCCCACTGCATTTTGCTTCTTTGAATGACTTGAGAAAAAGATTCTACCTAGAGTTTGCATGTAGGCAAAAGGCTCCTACTAACATCAGCACATACCCTGGTAGGGAAGAGCGGGTCCTTCATTAGGACACTGCTTTGCATAGAGCATTGGAGTGGTTTGTCATCTGGTAATGCAAACTGCAACAAAGTTTTAACAGCTAGAAGTTACCAGAGAAGAATTCCCCTGGTTTAGGGAAGCTCTCCATCAGCAGAAAATTTTATCTAATGGTATTGTCTGAGCCTTGTGAATCTAGGTTCAGGGAGGCAGGGAAAGATCTTTGTCAGCAGAACATTCTGGGTAATACTGAATTTCCATGTAGCCCTGTATCTTGCATCTGACAAAGGTCACTGTAGTTTATGGTGGCCTGGAGAAGAGTCTGTGAATTCATCAATTGTCTGTGATACTTCTCTTGAATAAACCTGTTCTCCAACCATTCAATGCTCTGACTTCCTCAGGTAGACAAATTGGGGTTTTTTTTTGTAAATTTAGAAACTGTCAGATGATTCCTCTGCAATAAAGGTGAATGGAGTGCCCTTGAATCCTTCTGCTCCACCAGCCACAAAACCAGTCTTTCACTTCTATTTAAGCAGTTCAAACACTGGCTGTGGGACTGGAGAACTTCTAGGAGGTCACTGTGAGCTGACAAGTTGAAGAATGCCAGGACTGCTGGGCTCCATTTTTCAGAGGTGTGCTTGTTCTTCTGTGTGGGGATATTTGCAGTATTTTTAAGATCAGTCTGAAGTAGTGTTCTTAAGTCTACCTCCTTCTGAGGCTCATACATTTTTGAGTGGAACTACTTGGGAAATCCATGACCTTCTCCCCTCCCCCCCAACAAAAATGAAGATTCAATTTAAAAAAAATTAAAAGACAAAATAACTTATTTCTTTTTTATTAGAATTGCCTTAAATCTATGGTGAAATTCTAAGGCATAATCAAGGAGTTGTTAGAAAAGAGTGACTCGACATTGATAAATTTGGAATAATTTTTCTTTTCTATGTAATTCATACTATTTTGGTTCTGTTTTCCACTAATGGGGGGATACTTTATCAAAATGATTTTTCAAATCGGAATTCTGTTTTGAATCCTCCTTTAGAATAGAGTCTGGATCCAGCTTCAGAAACCATGTCAGAGGAATCCAAGGATTAAAGAACAATCTCAAATCCCAAATCCTTAAACTATAGGGAAATTTACACTATGGCTAAGCATCCTTCCTTGCAAATTCTGAACTTGCTTCATTTTGCTGAGCTGCATCCATTTTGGGCCAGGTCCATAAAACAGAGTATTGCACAAATTGTAACAAAACCTAATTTAAAAACATGAATCAACTTACTCTGATAGCACACGCAGTTTTTCTCCTACATGAAATATAGGTTGGCTTATGTCTGCTGAAGGATAGTCATAGAGCACAGCAAGGAAATCACTCTCCTGACCTGTTAAAGAAGAAAGAAGTTGTCACATAAAACCCAGACACAATTCTGAAGTAGAAATATTTTTTTTAATTAAATTATCTATATTATATTTTACATAGTGTGTCAAATGGGAAAATAATCTCACTCTGAAATATCACTTAGTAGACATAAAGAGCTAAAGATGAGCCTGTAACTAAGAATGTGAAGATACTAGAAAACAAACGAAGTAATTTGGTTAATTGTAAGCAACTAAATTTAGACCACTTTTTCTAGTAATTACCATATTTAAATTATATAATCAGTTTGAAACTAGCAAAATTAGTAAGTATTTATAGTATTAGGAAGTAACCCATTTGATTAATGCCACTGTCTAAATGCCTCCAGCTACAATTTTGAGCCAAGCTGATGCATTGCATTTAAGTAATGGAAGATGTCTGTTAAATTGTTCCATTTAACACCATTGATACTTTTCAAAGGTATTAAATTAATTTAGATCAAGGGCAATGAGAGTGTGGCTATTATTGCCCATTTCCCATCACTTTTTAAAATCAGCTTGATGAACAGCCAGAGCAAAGCCCTTGTGTGGAAACTGTACTAGAGGTACCACATGATGCCCTTATCCTCAATTAACGAAGAGAAGCAACATGGGTGTCTAGAAGTAAATTGTTGTACAACTGCAGTTTGCAGAGCGGAGGTCAGTAAAGAAATAGAAAGCCCTTCTGCATCAGCTGGGATGACTCTGGGCCTTGCAGCGCTGTGTAGGGCACATACTGAGTCTCCTGGGTTTCTGAAGGATGGAAGAGGCACTTTGCACAAGACCGGCACTATCAAACATTCAAGACCTCCTCATCCAGCTCTTGTGCCCAGTAAATGCTGACAGGTGAGAGGTTCAGAAATGTGTCATGATGGGTTTTTTAGCTGTTCGGTAGAAGTCCTGGCAAGAGGAGTCTTGTGATCCACTACCTGTGTTTCTCCTGGGAGTGGGTCTCTTCCCTCTGCATGTTACAATACCTTTCTCCAACATGTGGAGAGACAAAGCTTTCCCTCTGCCTTCAGCAGGATCAGCACCCCACTCCTTAGTAATATCCAGCAATATGTCTACAGAGGTGGTTTGCTCTCCATACTTTCCCTCCATGCATCTCAACATGTGCAAAAATGGGAATTAATTCAGGGAAAGAGAGAAAGAAATTACCCAGAGAGATACACTTCTACATCTTATTAGATTTTCTTGTTTAATATAGATTCCTCATCAGCTTTAAGGAAGACAGGGTTTTTTTTAGGGAAACTTAGAAACAGCATCCCACATGATTGCTGGGACTGGACCTGTGTTTTGAGCCTCTATGTTGCAAGGCCTTACAAAGAATCACAGAATCACTAGTTTGGAAAAAACCTTTAAGATCATCAAGTCCAACTGTCCCTGTCCTATGCTAAACCATATCCTTAAGTACCTGATCTACCCTTTTTTAAAAACACATCCAGGGTCAGTGAATCAACCACGTCCCTGGGCAGCCTGTTCCAGGCCCTGACAACTCTTTCAGTGATGATTTTTTTCCTAACATCTAATCTGACCCTGCCCTGGCACAGCTTAGTGCCATTTCCCCTTGTCCTATCACTTTGCTCGCAATAAGAATGATGAGAGGCTGAAGGAAGCATGCAGGTCTGCAGAGAAGGAATATTTTCAAGAGATTTTTATCTTCTCATCCTTATAGCAGTGATAAGGAGAACAGAAGACTTAAGGAAAATATTCCACACCTGTGGTGTAAAGGAGATGAAACACAGTGTTTTCTCAGTTGATTTTGAGTACCTGTTTGTGGTTATGTTATAGAGACTTCTGTTGTGCAAAGTAGTGGGTCATTTTACCTTAATATTCAAACTGGCTGCAAACATTTTTAGTCTTGCTAGCCTTTGACCACTGAAGTAGCCCCACGATACAGTAAGCATTGTTATGGGTGCATCGATGTGTAGAGTCTGGAGTAGACACTGATGAGTTTGACAGTGTGTTTAGTATTAATATTGCCATAGTTTTCTTATTTGATTAGTGTCACTGAATTAAACAGGACCAGTCCAGTAGCTTTGCATTAATCAGCCATCTGCCATGATTAGTCTATTGTAACTTATTATACAATTAATTTGACAATACTGAAGAAATCCTGCGCTAAGCATGCCTGTGATTGCTTCCCTATTCTGCACTAAAAACTGAGACACCTTTGAGACACCATCTTTGTCTGTGAAATTGCTTAGTACCTGTGGCTAACAAGACCAAAATATTGGTGCTGAGTCTTTTCAGCAACACAAAATCTTCACCATGGACAACAAGAACTACGTGCCAAGAGGCTGTGAGAACAGCAGAATGAGGATGAAGTGGTGTCGCCTAATTTCTCATTGCAGATTGTTAGACAGCAGTTGCACATGGAATGTCTGGGGTTTTTTTTCCCTTGACAATGCCTTTAGTAATGCTTTTTTAAAAAAACTTTTGCTGTTTATTTATAAATGCTTTATTTCCATACTGAAAGAGTGGAAAACAAGTGCTTTTCTGCTCCCCTTCCCTGTGTACTCGTGGTTTGCATTTCGTTATGTGCTGTGGGTTACGTGACTTTTTCTCTACTCCAGCAAGATCTGCCTTACTTTGCTTACACTTTCATCTTTCTATTCATTTTTGTTTCAATTTTTCACGTTAATTTTTAGTTCTGAAAAGGAAGGAATTAATCATAATACTGGCTGCCACATCCATGCAAACGTTTCCTCTTGAAATACATGTATTTAGAGTGAAAGTAAAGGGGGTTTGTACTATCTAAACCCTTTCAACCCTCCTACTCTACATACCAAGCTTCATTTTAATTGGTATTTAAATCAAACCTCACTGGGTTTTTTGGTAATGTAAAATACCCCACCCCACTCTACAACATTTCACAGAACCCCACACTAGCTTCTTTTAGACACAAAAGCTTGAAACAAGGACTAAAGAAATTACACTCTTTCTCCAGACCCAAATTTCGCAGTGACCTAACAGGTTTGATCTAACGAGCTCCCCACGCTTTTAAGTTGTGAAAGAGAAAAGATTTGCCTGAGTTCCTCTAACGCAACCACTCTGCAGTGTGACTGTAGGCTGCATCTTAGATGGAACACCTCTAATGTTGGAGTGGAAAGATCGAACACAGTCATTTCCACTGAATCAAGTGTTAATTCTGTTAGGTTTTTGGGGTTTTTTAGGAGTAGGAAATGAATGTGAAATACATGGCAGTTTGTTATCTGCATCCCCAGTTGTCTTGAAAAGGGTGAGACTGAATATTGCATGCTTCAAATTATTCATTGTGAATGGTTTCCTAGAGAAGCTGTGGCTGCCCCCTCCCTGGCAGTGTTCAAGGCCAGGTTGGATGGGGCTTTGGGCAACCTGGTCTATGGAAGGGTGTCCCTGCTCATGGCAGAGGGGGTAGAACTAGGTGATCTCTGAGGTCCATTCCAACCCAAACCAGTCTGTGATTCTGTGACTCTATGACTAAGGAGCACTGTTAGAGAGAAGGGAGAGGGTAGGCAGTGCCTCCAGGTCCAGCTCATCACCCTCAGAAAACACTGTGCTGGGCATCAGTGTGCTCCCTGTGTGGAGTGGAAATGAGTGACTCACAGCTCAGCTCTCTGCATCACCCCAGATTATACCGCAATTTATGGCATGGCCTATAACAGAGGGGGCAAAGGAGGGCACTGGTGTGTGTCTGGGAGGCTGGCTGTGCAGCAGCCGTAAGGTGTGGCTGCAGAGTTGCGCTGGCGTACCCAAATTAGAGCTGAACCAGCCAGCTTGGGAACTGAGAGTTATGCAGGTGCAGCACAGTAAGGATTAACCCTTGATTCAGGGTCCCAAGGGAGGAAAGAGGAGGGGGAGGGCTCACAGCCCGTGATGACTCCTTGTTACCATAGCTGTTCAGTTAGGTTGGGCCATGGATGCCCAAACAGCGTGCTTTTGGAGGGACAGCAGGTGTATTTGGTGTCCAAATGTCTCCCTGGGGAATGCAGTTGCGTACTGTTCCCTTTCTCGGGACCAAGGCTGATGCACTGGAGGTGATGAAAATACAAGGTCTTGCTCAGTGCAGAACTTAGGCAGCATGAGGGGTTTATAGGGCCTGATGAACATATTTACACTGGAGATTAAGTTTGCAGACTCTAATAATCTGTATTCTTCCTCCTTCTTGCTAGATTTGTTTCTTTTTTGTTTTTCTCTCCCTTTTTTCTCCCTCTCTCTCCTTTCTTTCTGTTCTGTTTCAGTCTTTCATTTTATTCACTCTCACTGAAATGAACCAACATGAACTCTGCTTTTCTTAGTAACTATTTGGATTCTTTTCCATGGATTGGATCCTCCACCTCACTTAAATCAAAGGCAGCTGTACCCAGTCTAAGGGAAATTACCTGTGCTTGGTGATGTGATTTGAAGTTTGATTTACTCAGGAAGACAAGTAGATACAAACTCATTGGATTCACCCCAATATATGCATTTAGTACCAAGCTCTTTTTCAAAAGTCTGTTTTCACTGAATTTGGATGGCAGTAGAGGTTCCCAACTTTATTTAGCACCATCTAAGCTATTACGAAATATTCTGGTCTGATCCAGACTAAGACTTAGATGCAAGGAGGTACGTAGGCTGTTAAATCATTGAATCACAGACTGTTTATTTTGGAAGGGACCTTTAAAGGTCATCTAGTCCAAACCCCCTGCTGCAAAGAGCAGGGACATCTTCACTAAATCAGGTTGCTCAGAGCTTCATCAAGCCTGAGCTTGAATATCTCTGGTGATGGGGGCTGCATCACCTCTCTGGGCAACCTGTGCCACTCTCATTGTAAAAAACTCTTCCTTATACCTAGTGTAAATCTACCTTTTTTCAGTTTAAAACCATTCTGCCTTGTCCTATCACAATGGGCCCTACTAAAATGTGTTTTTCCCATCTGTCTTATACATTCCCTTCAGGTACTGGAAATCTGCAATCAGGTCTCCCCAAACCCTTCTCTTCTCCAGGCTGAACAAGCCCAACTCTCTCAGCCCGTCTTCACAGGAGACATGTTCCATCCCTCTGATCATTATTGTGGCCAAAAAGCTGCCTTTGGGTGCTTAAACATAGGGGTCCAGTGCCATTTCAGCTATGTGAGTGTCTGAGATATCTCTGCAGCTTTACTAGATGCCACTGCAGCTATGGGAGACAGGTTTTCCCCAAGTGGTAGCAGAAGGTTAGGCAGGATCTAACAAAACATCTTTAGAGATGTGCTAGACGTGTGGGAGAGTGCGAGTAGACTTAGCCTTGGTTACCTTAATGGTTAATTTTCCCTTGCAACCTCTGTGCTGTCAATATTCGCTGAGTTTTGTTTTAGGGGCATGTGCTATTTGTGTCACTGGAGGGGATGCAGTTGGCGTTTACCTTGCTGAATCATGAATTTTAGCATGTGCAGGAATAATACAAACTTGGTGACAGCCATGGCAGAGACCCCTCACTCCCCTGCACATCAGTGAGGTCCTGCTCTGAGTGCATGCAGTCTGTTTTGATGGTTGTGGTATTCATGACAGCAGTTGTTAGCAATATCAACAAAAGACACTCTTCTTCACAAAATAAATACGTTGACAGGTCACAGTATGGGCCTCTGAGAAGCCATTAACAGTATTAGGGCTTAGGGCTACACTGTGCCTGTATCAGTTAGTTCCTGGTGATGCTAAAAGCAGGGCTGGGTTTCCTTCCAGCATTAAAGAAATCATGCTGATTCCCTATCCTTATAATACCTGTGTGGGAACCAGCACAAATGGAACATCTTTCATGTAAAACCCCAAAACAAACAAGCAAACAAAAAAAACCCCAAACAAACAAAAAAAAAACCCAACAGTCTTTTCTCTTCCTCACTTTTGGGGAATGATTTATTGCAGCTCCTGTACCAGCTGTCAGTTGTATTGTGGCACGAGAACTGATGCTGTGCTTACTCTCCACCTACTCACTTGCAGCTGGGGAGCAGCAGGTCACTGAATCCCTCCTGTTTCCCCCCTCTGATGTGTGACCTCTACCAGCCTATGGTAGAGGCTTTGTGACCTGATTTTTTCATGTGCAGATAGACAGGGCAGATGAGTCAGATCCCCCCATCAGTAGCTTGGCCTGTGAAACGTGTAATTCTGCATAACCTTTATGAATAAACCTGGTGACAAGCTGGCTGCATGCTGCCTTGAATGCAACTGCCTACCAGCGGCCTTCGGTTTCAGTGCAAATATAGCATCATTAAGAGTTTTAACCATTAATGAAGCAAGAGAAAATTTTAATAAAGTATGACACGTCAGTATGTTAAAGTGTGGCACGTCTGGTTTCTGAAGTAGTGCTTCAATGCTTTCTGAATGGGAAGGCCGATCTTTCAAGGAGCACGAGCAAATAGCTTTAACTTCGGGGGTTTTTTAATTGAAGTAGTTGGAAAATGAGCTAGGGCGTACCTAAAAATAAGCACTGCCTAGAGGGTGCCCTCCTTCTCCCACAGCAGTCATGCACTTGCTCGCTTTGACTATGTCAGGCCGACAAAGGAAGATGCCTGGATGAACATACCAGGTATTTTAAACACTGTTTTCTCTTGAAAGAAATGAAATGAGGACTTACCGGTTTGGCTTGGCACACTTGTTTCTTCGGAGGCTCTCAGTGTTTTCACAGTATTTCCCATTGCGCTCTCTTAATTCCGTCAAAGCGCTTCAGAACTAAATCAAAGGAGACATTGAAATTAAACATCAGAATAACACCTGCTGTGCCAACAGATGAGAAGTGACCTAGTTTGGGTGTCTCCAACTTTATATGGTTTTGCTTTTAAGAACTCTTCTATCAAATTCATGTGAGAGTTTTACATACTTGCTACACTCTCACCACTTTGGTGCTTTTATCAGGGGAATAGCAGAAAACCACAGCTAGGGAAGTTGCTCAGAAGAACGCAATGTAGTAAAAGTTTCCATTACCAGCACCTCAGCACAATAGGAAGTCACAGCAAAGCCATGCCATACAGTCGTTTCATATATACAAAATGTTCTTTTCAGCATTTGGAGTTCTGAAGCTGAAAGGAAATTAATTAGATTGACATATCTGGTTTCCAGTACTGTATGCTCAGTGTATATTGTGTCACTTTATTGATGAACCATAAGAACGTAGATTGGTGGTTATTTTTCTGATGCAGTTGGGCTCTTAGCAAATGTGGGAAATGCTGTTTTTCCTTTTTTTCTTTCTTGGAGCAAGAAAGCGTTGCACAAAAGTGTTGGTCTCAAAACACTCCTCCTATATAAAGCCAGTGGTGCAAAGTCTTCAGATTCTTGTCTTAAAAAGTCTCAGTGGATGTAGAAGAAACATTATCAGGCGATGGAAATAAATACTGTGAGAGGAACAGTTCCTTCTCGTGGCTTTAGTGCACCTATCCTAATTCTCCCTGACAGAGAGCAAAACCCTTTGCATGTGGAAGATTACTCGTGCTACGGTCTGTTTTCAGAGGCAGAGGAGAATAATCTATATCTGTTTGAAATTGTATATTAAAGCAAAATAGCTCAACACCACTAGCTGATAGGTAATTATTTAAAAAAAATATATATTTCTTGACAGTTGCCCTGTGAAAATGGTAACAGGAACTCTGGCAGCATCATGCGAGTATTCTGCATCTTTCAGTCTTTTCTAGCTTAAATATTTCAAAGATGATTACTGTCTTGGGGGTGCTGCTCTTTACTTACAACAGCCTGACAGTGTTAGCTGGAGAGTATCTAATTTGCAGTACCACCAAAATCAGTGATGCGTAGTTACTGATTATCTTTTGGAATAAGATCGGCAGAATTGAGTATATTGCCTCGTACCACAAATTTCTGATGCCTTGCAGGAGGTTTAGGGAGACACCCTACAGAAAAAAGGCTGTTGGAAAGGATGTCTCTTAGCAAGTGTGAGTAGATGAGTGCTAAAACAGATGGCAACGCACAGTTTGACTCCGCCTCATCTGATTTTCAAGCTTCTTAGTGCTTGTTCCCAAAAGCTCTTTGCTAGAAGTCTCTGTTTCACTGGCCAAATGGCACGTTACCCTTTCACTGCTGGCACTCAGGATCTAGCTGGTGGCACATCTGTAGGACGCAGCTGTGCCAGCTTCTTTCTGACAAGCGCCTGAAATCTGCTTTCACAAGAACAAAAAAACTGCTTCGTTGCCTGACATAAGAAGTCTAGTAGCTAAGTAAAAAAGCAGCCTTACATTTAAATAAATCATTTAGATATTTACATTTGGAAAAAGGATTTTCTCTTGACAGCGAGTGTGAAATCATTCTTCACTTTAATGCACCCAAGTTTCTAAAAGTGAAATCAGAATTCATTTTGACGGGCACCATCGACTTGCAAGATTTTAATTTCCTGAACTAACTATGACTATTTTTTCATAAGACCCAATTTTCATTTCTTCAACATCTTTTCTTGGTTGCATCCCTTGAAGAATCAGAGCTATAGAGAGAGAAACAGTGCAGCCAGTACTTTGGCTACAGGTATTATAGATGTCCCCGGCTCATCTAATTAGCCAGCAAAATTTCCCTGGCACAGCAATAGGGAGCTCAGCAGGGCTGAAAAACTCAGCTGGGGAAGCGGGGTGAATACCTGGGCAGATAACCTCTGCTGAGCTCTGTGCTGTGGTGGCTGCACTTTTGCAGGACTTGAAAAGGGCAGTTCCAATCTGGCTGCGTGTTACAGTCAGCAAGCTGCGGTTACCCAAACCCTTTGCACAATTGCAGACAGATGCCGAGCACGGCAGCATAAATATTACAATCTATAATTTTAACCCATGTGGCTGTTATTTAGATGAGAATATTTGAATTTTTTATAGGAAAATAAACATAATCCTACCTCTATGCACACTTTCATTCTGGGGTTTTGTTATGTGAGGGCAAAATCAGAGAGCAAGGCATCCTACTAGTGATCAGATTCAGGGTAGCGTGCTTTCAAGGGCTTTTTTCCTACTCTGAATATAGAGTGGATACAGTTTTCAGGTGTGCCTGAGTCACCTTGGAAAGTGATGTGGTAGCATTTACACACAATGGAAATACTTCTGAAAGCTGTCTCTTGCACTTCAAAATTTTATGAAAACACGGCAAGTTTGAGCAAGACACCTTCATTTTCCTAGATGTGTTTCTGAAGGTTTGCTCATATGTAGTTTATAATTAAAACTTTTTGCTCCCTAGTCCAGATGCATCAAGTACGGGACAACTGGCACGTTGTGCCAAGCATCTTTTTGCAGAGCATCTCCAAAACTGGCTGGCCTCTTTTCTGCCATACAAATCATATCTTTATACGACCTTTTTCTTCGCAAAGGACATCTGAAGTCAACGGAACAGAGTGTGCAGCTCAGTGATGCTACTCTTAGAGGTGGAACAATCTGACTTAGGGAAAATACAAATATCCTAAAGTGCTTATGGTGTGCAATGGCATCTTGGACTGTGATGTCACTAGCGTGACAGTTTGCTCATTACATATTCCATGCTAAGTTTTACTGTCACTAATTACTGTTGGTGGCAGCATTAAGTCTGGGAAGGGGCAGAGAATTTGAGAAGTTCTCTGGAACATCATAGCAGATGCGTTCAATAAAACTAAGGAAACGGAAATCTGTGACCACTGTTGATTCACTTATCCGAAGTTATTAAAAGGAAAATGACACATATCAGACTAGCTTTTCCCACCACAAGGGCACTTGGCATTATGTGTTTGGGCAGAGTAAAGGTACCTATAGTCCAGTCAAAGATGGTGGACTGAATGCCCTGAGGTGTGGCTCAACTCTCAGACATTTGAAAATGCAATGGAAATGAAAGAAATATGAAATGTTATTTAAAATGGGGGGAGGGGGAGAAGATTGTATCTACTTACTAGCTGTCATATCACGAATTTTATAATAAGAGTGTATGAATTAACATCCTAAGTGTTTCTAAAACAATGATGCACACGACTCTCAAGTGCGTGATAGAACATAATGGCTTAAGTAGCCTGTGCTTGCATCGAGTATTGGCAGCGCAATACAAACCTATTGCATCGCTACATGAGAAACTCTATGAAATTTTGAGATACACTGAAAAAAAAAAAGACTTACAGGAAGCTGTAGAGCATCTTTTGGTCAAGCTAATTCTTTATCATTTAAGCCAATGGCAGAACATTAACAGTTTTATAGACGAAATTCTTTTGGAATGGCGAATCTGCTCCAGGAACTGCATCTTACTTAAACTTGGTGACAGAGTGTGGGATACGAGTAGAGGTGGCATCCCTCTGTCACAGAAGCAGATAATTATGCCAGATCCAAAGAAAATTGTTCACTGAGGGTGACTTGGGAAGAAGTAAGGAGAGGCAATAGATGCAAAGCTCACCTTGTTTTATCAGTCCAAAGCCCTGCATGGAGGAGAGCAGCTGCTGTTCAGCTTGGAGGAGCCGCTGTGCTGCTGGGCTGCAAACCAGACTCTACCTGTAACTGTCACTGCTCGTAGGCCATCTCCCCATGCTTGTGTGGAAATTTGATTTTAACCCTTCATATCACATTTGCAGTTTTCCAGGCTTTAGTCCTTCCTCCCCTTCTTGATTTTCACAACAGCTGGTTGCTGCAGCCATGGCTGTTTGCAGTCACACAGCTAGTGGGGTTTTAGTGCCTTTACTAATTTGTTTTTGCTGCCAAAAGGAAGGTGAGGAAACATCTACAGCCCCACTCCTGCTTTGTATCCTATTTATCAATGGCAGACTTCTCAGCAGATATGAACTCTTCACCTGTCAAGGCTGAAATCTTGTTGACCTAAATTGTGGGTCCCAAAACCTGTGGCACAATTTACACCTTCTGTCCCTGCGTGCAGCACATGTAGCAATAATTTCCTCCCGCAGAATTTGTTCTCTGAGAACACGAGCTTCTAGAGCAGCTAAATAGCACGACACATAGGAAAGTCCATTGATTTGTAAGAACTTTTTCAAAGTTTTATTTAAAATTAGTGAGAATTAGTAAATATTCAGAAATGGAAATAATAAGAGAAATTAAAAGGCAAGATAAGCACCTGAGTAAAACCCCTCTGCAAGGGATACAGCAGACTAGTAAAATTAAGACATTCATCATTCCTGAGATGCTATACTCTATTTTATATCTATTACCTGGTATTCATGGCTATACCGCCGAGGACTTAGAATTTAATTCTCTACCAGGTTTACAGGTAATGTCTGAATCCCATTTAGGTTGAAAATGAAAGCACTAGCATCCTGTTTTGGTTGTTGGTTTTGTTTTGTTTTGTTTTTTTCATATGGGGAAGAAAGCAGCTTAGATTTCAGAAGCTGTATATTTTTTGGTGAATTTCCCTTCATTTGGCATTAATCACAGTGCGCATCCTTTCGGCTCTCAGGCACCTTGTACCTTTGCACTTAGAAAGAGCAACGTAATGCCATAATCAATGTAATTCACAGAAACATGCAACTACAAAACAACACAGAAATACCCCATCATGTAAACTTCTAACACTTTGAATAAAGCCCCCACTGATCACCTGTGACATTTCTCATATTTTTGGGTTATAGTGAGCTGTAGTGCTTTAGCACTGTGAGCTTTCAGTAGAAATGCACCTTGTCCCTTCTATCTTTAGTACCACTCCTTCTCAAGACAGGCTTTTCTATTTCTACCTTTGGTGGTACTTGAAATCCACGGTCTGAATGCTGTCATTGTTAAGTAAACAGAAGTCCCTTTTATATAAACAAAATTGAAATGCTTGCTCCCATATGCAGATAATCTAAAACGTATCAGAGCAATTATTACCTTTAAATGCTAGGCATGGTATCCCAGGTTGCAGTATTTCTCCAAAAAGCTGCAGTCATAATACTGCTCTCATGCTGCCAGCAAGGTTTAGCTGATCAAGTCGAGGAGCAGCCGGTCGAATGAGTGTGTTGTGAAGTTCACGCTGTCATGTAGAGCGGCATTTGCCAAGCAGGCCACATACTTCCTCTCTGAGAAATAAGGAAGGCTCAAAGTGTTTGCAACAGATGAGGTTCCTGTTGCAAGTCACTACTCAAGACGCTCTTTATCTATGGGCTGAGGAAAAGAGGGAGGCTTTCAACAAATTGCATCAGGGCTGGTTTGAGCAGATAGAAAAAAAAATAAGCAAAATAACCTGCTTTACATTACTTACTCAGAAAGGGTTTCTCTTTCTCATTTTTCTTTTTTTTTCTTTCCAAATTTATTTATCCAGTAATGTTCAGTCCCCAACTGTTTTGTTTTATTTACTTTTGCTGGGGTTTTTTTTCAGACAGACAGGAAGAGGCACAAAACTTTGTTTTCCATTCTTGCTGAGCCTGGATGGGAATGCAGGGTTTCGTTTTTTTTTTTTTTTACCGTGCACCCCAAAAAAACCCTCTCTGCAAATAATTGAAGCAGTGAAAAGAGTATGGAGTGAAAACCTGCTATGAAGCCCATTTTCATTGACTGTACCAAGTGCAGAAACAGGAGCCCTGGGACCTCTCTTATGGGGTTATGGGGAAAATAACACATTATATATCTGAGATTGACTAAAGTCACCCAGGTATATACCATTGCAGATATGATTATCGAAGTCAAAGGGATTTGTAGTGGTAAATTTGTAGTAGATTTGTGTAATAAAATTAAAACCAAACAAATACACCTCAAAACAACAAAGAAAACCAAAACAAAACAAACCCACCAGAACACCCAAGTAGAGATCCTGCTGCACACCGGAGTACCTCTGAGTAGATGTTCATTGTAATGCCAATCTGTTTCATGATGAAAACTGAAAGTTGACAAGTGTGGCACCTGTTCTGTAAGTGTTACCAGAATCAGGAGACAGTCATCAGGCCCCAGAGCTGTGCCAAAATTTGGAGGTATGGTCATTTCAAGAGAATATAATTTCTCATTGGCAGGCCTCACTTTGAAGGGACAGGAAAGCCTTAGGGACCTTGATAAACAAATCAGTCTACAACACCGAGCTGTGACAGCATTATAAGCAGTGCTCTGAGGAGCTGGTTGTACCATAATGCCCCGTGATTGTCCCCACCAGTTTTATTTTGACTTTGCAAAATAAAGGTTATGTCCCAAGAGGCCCTCATGAATGGGGTACTTCTCAGAGTGAGCAGGAAAGATTGGTCACACTAGAGAAGAGGTTGGGTTTTCTTGACAGAACATGCTCCACTGGTAGCACAATAAATCTCAGCCGTGGTTTGTACCATGCTTGTAGAGGAACAGATGAGTTCACAGCAGAGGGAGGTAAATTAAATTCACCATTTCCATGTAATTTCTGCCTCTCTCCGCTGGCTATGATGTAATGATGAGAGCCAGTTTCCTCTTTCAGTGCATTCAGCTAATAACTTTTAAAAATGATAATTGATAACGTAATGTTTACATCTAAATGGAAGAAGGTTTTGATATGAATTAAGTTGGGCTTTAGATGTAATCTTGAAAGTATTTGTATCCTGTTATTTAAGTCACTAACCTGACATGGGCACTCAGTGAGTCCCTTGAGAGAGGAACATTGTGCTTGCAAGACTGGTTACAGCAAATAAGGATTTGCTGAGAACCATGTAGAAAGAAGAAGTCTTCATCAGACGATTATATTTTTGATAGAAAAGAGAGGACCCTCTCCTCCATTTTATCCAGCAATCTCAGTTCTAGTAGATGGTTACGGAGGGAAAAAAATTCTATCTATAAAATATATTTTAAAATTTATAGTCTCCCTTTCCACTGTTGGACTGTCCTACAAATTCATCATTACGCTTTGTGTGCTACTGTTTGCCATGTCTGCCACATAGCTCTGACACAGACTCGTAGAGATTCCTATTCCTCTGGACTCCTGAAGACAGGCTTTGTCTGAAAGCCTGGAAGAAAATGACATGAATGTCTTCATGTAGAGCCCTGCAACCTTGGTGTGTTATAAGCACTTGCCACTCTGTAGAATTAGATGTCCAAGGAGAAGAAATGCAGGATAGCAAAATACAACCCTGCAAGGGAAAAAGGAAAAGAAAGAAAGAGGAATAGAAAAAGAAAAAGAAGGAAAAAAGAAAAGAAAAAAATATGACACCCAAATTCAAATCAGCTGAAAATACTTTAAATCCAGTCTTTTAGAGAACAATCTCTTGAACTACATGGAAAGAAAAGTTTGTAGTCACTTAGTTGCAGCTTGTTTATTTTTGTAGGGATAAAACCCCAGGATATGGCCAGTCTCTTTAATCTGGCATTAACTGAAACTGAAGACCTCAAACAGAAATAAGGTGCAGCTTTCTGTCAGAGGAGTGAGCATCTTCAGGCATGGACTGTAAGAAGATCGCAGTATCCATTTCTCTCTGAGCCCAGCCTCGATGCTGTATGCAAGACCAGCCTTTAGTCACACACCAGCAGTGTTTTAAGTGATAGGAAGCACTTGAGCTCGCCAGTCAGGAAATGGAAGAGCCGTGGCTATCCTGGAGGTCAAAGCAGATGGTCTGACAGATACTTCTAGCTGTGAACTGTGTGCATCTGAGCCCAGAGAGTGGCTATCTTTGACAAATAATATATCGCTGTTCAGCTGGCTCTTCTGGGAAAGCAGGAGTGCCAGGACATTTCACTACTTTGTCTGTATTCATTAGATAGGTTTTGGTCTTGCTTGTTGTTGTTGCTGCTTGTATTGTCCGTGGTGTGCTTCTGGGCAGGCAGAAAGGGTGCTTCACAAGGAGTCCATGGCCTTGCAGGCATCAGAGAAAACAGCAGTCGTTTGAAGGGAGTGTATGTGTTGAAGAGACAAGTGTGGCTCAAGTGGGGTTTTCAGTTTCAAGTCAGGTTGGAAAAACAAGAGGTCATGATGTGAGGAGAGGAAGAAGGTTTTGGGTTTACAGAGTGTGGGTGATAAAAACTAGTTACAGTGAAGTTTCTAATCATTAGATCTGTTGAGAATCAGTTTTGAAAAACTTTGCAGAAGGAAGTTTCCATAGTAAATGAGGAATTAAGAGACAATTGGCATTGCAGTTTAGATGGCAGGTTATCTTTTCCAAGTATGTTGGGAGACAGACATACAGCTTGCAGTGATAGTCCATATATTCTCTTGTCATATCAGAATAGCAGTAAGGGTTGCTGCTTAACTAAAAGCTCCTGGGCTTGGAGACATCCAAAACAGAAAACTAGCATTCAGCTCAATGAGAATAATCAAATGTACCCATAAGTGGAGGGAAAATTTGGCTGCATGGGGTCACACCAGTGCAGGTCTGTGAGCTATTAATGTCCCAAGAGAGGACTTTGCAAGAGGTACCAGCCTCAACTCAGCCAATCACAGCCTGACATCAAAGCAAGACTTCATCTTCACTGCATTCATCAGCTTCTCACCATTGTGAGCTCCAACATTTCAAAGCACCTGAATTTCTGCTGTTTAACCTCTGCTTTGAAAAGAGAAATGAGGAAATGCTTGCAAAGCTGCCGGTCCCTGAACGAACAGTACTGCAGGCTTTGCCTGCCAATTTCAATGCCATCACTACTACTTAGAGTAGGTACTATTTCCCAACGTTGTAATGTACCCTCAGGTCCTCTGAATTTAGGAGGACAACATAATATTGCTGTTGTGGGTTGTGCAACACAGCTGCAACTGCTTCTTAGCTGCTGGGTATGAATGCTTTTTATCTGTTGTTCTCAAAGAATTTCATCGGAACTTGCTCTGATGACAACAGGTCAATCCTGCGTGTGGCTTCCTTACCCTTGTAAATGATGCTGAAATAGGAAATACCCTGTGAGGACAAGTTGGCTAACGTCCAAAATTTTACTGTGCATCTCAAATTGCTTTGAGGTTTGCTCTCAAAAAAATACTCTGCTGGATTGTGTGAAGATCTCAGCTGATGGTTTTAAAAGTGAATTTTTTAGCTCTCGTGTTTATAGTTACAGAAGAATTCCTGGAGAATTAAAAACCAGAGGACAAAAAGAAAAAGAACAGATTGTTTGTTATTTTTGAGCTGTTCTCATGATTTTTGGTTTCCTGATTAATGATTCTGTCATATTGATGGTAATATGGGTGTCATGTAATGGAAATTAACAGTCCCACTGCTATTTCTGGTTCTGCCTAAATAGTCCTATTTTTTTAAAGCATACAACTCTTTCATTACTGGTTGCTGGTGGGACTCATTACACAAATAAATTATAGTTTTATAAGGAAAAAGGGAAATGCTGAGTGCAGCTATGTTATTCTCTGTGTCCTGAGCCTGCCTCTAATGTGGCTACAGCCTTTAGGGAAGATTTCTTTTTAATGTGAAAACTGCAGGCTCAAAAAGGGCAGTCTCCATACAGCTTCTGTTCTCATTTATTTGATCCTGAGTATTTTTGGTGAGGATGAGAAAATAACGAGCCTGGATTGTGGTGTGAATCTGGAAAAGAGAACCAGTACATTTTTGTTTGCCTAACATCCGTGGTAAGAGGAACCTTATATTCCATGGCCCAGAATACATTTCAGATGGATCAGGGAAGGGAACAAAATGGTTATGCTTCTAAATACTACTTGAATGATATCCCAAATTCCTCTATCACCCACTTTGAGCCCTAACAAAAACTAAACATGAATAACAGTAGAGAATACCACAACTCTTTCAAACCCCAAACACAAGACATGCTTCCTGAATGTGGATGTTATCAAAAAGGCATACTGAGGAAGTGGCCACTACCATGGAAAATAGAAGAAAAAAACCCAGATTAATGAAGAGCATGTAATCCTGTCCTATGTACTCATGCAAAGAAGAGAAAACAACCACAGCTAGAGTAAGGCTCCAAACAAGAATTCTCCTCACCCCACAAATATATTTGTAGAAGTTTGGTTTGGTTGTGGTTTTTTTTAACCTTGTTGAGCTTGGACCATATCTAATGTTCGCCCCTGCACGACCAGTGCTGCGATAAGAAGATTTGCTCATTCAGGCTTTTAGCTCTCCCTCTGCAGAGGACTCGTGGGACACTTCTATTCAGAATATTTTGCAACCATCATTTGATTTGGCACTTAACAAAGGGCAGTCTTTCAGTTTGTAATGATCTCAGAGATGGGGAACTTTGCACAGCTTCTCTGGGAGGAGATGTATTCAAAATCAAACGCACACTAGGATGTTTTGCTGGATCCCAGTGAATATTTGGATTCTTTATGTCATCTGATATCAGTATTGTCTTTCCCTATCAAACTTAGCATTCTAATAATGCAGCTTCAGAATTTCCAGAGAAATTGGCACTTTCAAAGTCTGTGAAAATTTCAGCATTTGTGAAACTGAAGCCCTTTTTTAATTTATGTTGGGGGATGTGTGTCGAAATGAATGCCATTTAGAGGTACTGGATACTTAATAAAACATTCATATCTGATGTTGAAGAATATTTTTGCCAGATTAGTTGATAAATATCATCCAGACCTAGATGTAATTCCTCTCCTGTAGCGAGGAGGAACGTAATTCCTTGCTCCAAGTGAAAATTAGGAAGCTACTCTTTTGAGGAAAGCTGGCACGACATATTAGCCCTTTCCTAGACTCATCCATCCTAATTCTGACGAACGTGTTCTTTCAAAGGCCAAGCAAATAGACAACCTTCTCATTCTGCATCCTGAGGACACACCCACACACAGAGATACTCTCATCAAGGATATTTTTCTTTCTCTGTCATTACCAACTGACTCAGTGCACCTAGTCAGCAGCAGGCAAATATCGTGCCTTGCAAACACAAAATAAGCCACCGCAAAGCCCACGTGAGGATAATGCCCATTGCTCACTCAAGTTCTCATCTAAATTGAGGGCAGAAGAGAGGGATAAGACCAGACAGTATTTATTTCTTTTTCTTTAGTTCTTCTGCCTTCTTAGATCCACAGATAACTCTTCTACCACCCCACGACTGAAAATACAAGATTTTTCTTTTGCTTCTCTGCAAACATCTACATCTCAGTCATTAAGTTAATAAAAGTGTTTGTTTTCCAGATCCCTTAGAAAGGAAGAGAAACCTTTCAGGAAGGTAGGGACACTGGAGATTCTACATACCCTGAAATAAAAGAGGATCTCTATATCCAAACAATAACTTTTTCCTAATTAGTTTCGGAAACAAATTTCTCCAGTTGTGAGCAATGGTATGCTAGTATTATCAATGGGTGGGTTTGCTTGAAACATGAAAAAAAAATGTCCTGGGTGCTGGCCAAGGCTGCACAGAGTTCTTCAGACTCAAAGATTTGAGACCATATCAAATGAAGGATTTGCTGATTGTTGTCTGTTTATTTTTAACTGCTCCCAGTTTTATGCCTTTTCAGACTTGTAGATATGCTTTGAGAAAATTCGGTAAGAAGAAATTAATCAGTTGAATAGATCAGGGTCTTCCATATCATACATCTAAGGTTTGTTGTTTTTTTAAAGAACGGAAGCTAATCTTAGCAGTTAGTGTAGTAAACTGATGTAAATGTTTGGAAATTAGTCATTTAAACTATGTCAGAGTTATTCCAGCCTTTCTGTTCTAGGTCAGATCTTATCAGATTGATACTAAATTATCTTCATTTTTAGTAAGTAATAAGTAGTTTAATAAGTTGTTCTCATGGTTACTCAACAATGTTGAACCATCTTTTCTTGGTGAGGATCTTTTCCATGCTGGCACAGCTGTAGGAAAGAAACAATGAGTCCCAGATGGAGAACGGACTGTAGGCTGTGCTCTGGTTTTGATGTGCTCTGGCTCTGGTTGATCTTCAGCAGATTGTGTTAGCCTTTTGTTCCTATATCCTCTGCCTATAGCTCTTCTAAACCCTCACTTCTCCTTGGGTTAGCTATCCGTGTTTCTCGCCAAAATTTATTTTCACTCACTGTGAATAATTACTGTCCATTTGGCCTTTTACCATCATTGTCCTAAGGTATAAATATCTCTTCTTCATGGATTAATTTATGAAGATCATGCCTGCTCAATCCTTGTTTATCACAGGTAAGAAAGTAAACCTCTGGTCTCTCTTGAGTGATGGGTTCTCCATTCCCTGATGTGCCTCACAGCACTTCATTTGTATCTACTCCTGTCTGAATGTTGCTCCTTCCAACAAAGATTTCAGAAAGATTTGTGATTTGGTTATAAATGTAAATAACATATAAATAACTTTCTAGTGGTCTTCCAAAATAACCACAGCAGAGCAGGAAGCAGAAAAATCTACCCTTCTCCCCTTTTCTTTGATCATTCAAACTTTCTGCCTATGATTTAAATACCAGTGTTTTCCATTCTACAATTGGGAAGATTTTGCTTCTCTTTTTTTTTAACCTGTACCAGGGACCAAGTGTTTTGACAGCACATATTGACTGATATTGTCTTTCTTTCCAGGGTGGCTCAGTTTTTTCTCCAGCATCCATTATTACTGAGAGGAGAGCACAGACCCAAGCAGGAGTCCTGGCTGAGGACGTGGGATGCCCTTCATCCACTAGTGAGGAAATTGTACTCTGTCTCCGCCAGTTGCCTGCCCGTGTCCTCAATGATGCACAGACTAAGGTACCCCACAGCAAATATATATGCCACTGGCAAGGAATCCAAAAGTTTCCATTGACATGAAGCTGAAAGGAAGCTTGAAAACCAAACTGGACTGAATCCTTATGAAAGGGGAACTGGACTAACTTTGGTAGAGTGATGCTGATGTCCATGTCATCCATCTCTGATTTATTCAGGGCTTGGTTCTCCTTTAGACTAAATTTCTTTTACACTGCTTTGACCATATATTCCAAAATGAATCTAAATACATTTTTTACCTTCTTTTAGACCCCTCTCAATTGATCCTGAGTGTTTCTTTAGTAGAGAATCAAATGTCTGTAATTTCAGTAACTGCATTTTTGCAGAACAGGAAGTGGGGAGAGACATTATTGATCTGTCCCTTACGTGCAAGACATGTGAAAGCTGCAGTATAAGTGATTCTAGAGATGGATTATTTACCCACAGATTAAAACACCCACTGTCAATACATTTTCTGATCAGGACCAACATAGAACCAATCCCTAATTAAAACCAATATTTTTATGACTGTAAGCCCATCTATTTTCTTGTCTTATTTGGCTCATTTCACCTACTGACACTGTCAGCAAAAGCATTGCTCCCTGACAAAGGTGAGTTAGCACTTACTTACATTGATTGATTACTTGTTCACTTGAAGGCTATCTGCTCAGGTCTGAAACATGAGTAAAGTGGAAATGACCAAGGTAGGCTAATTTAACTGCACTATTCCTGCTTTTCTGCTAATCCAGCTCCTAGCTATAAGTGGTCCGTTCCAGTACTGGGGTCCCGTGATGGATGGAATTTACCTTCGGGAAACTTTAGCTAAAGCCCTGCAGCGCCCTCAACTTCGGAAAGTAGATCTGCTCATTGGAAGTGCTCAGCAAGATGGGTTGATCAGCAGAGCAAAGGCAATTAAGGTAGGAAGAGAATTGCTGTTATGGAACTGATGGTATTACTACTACTACTACAGTGATGACAGTAGTCATACACAGCTAGGACAGATACTTTTTGATTTCTACAGTTTGCAAATTATACTCCATGCAAATATATACAAAGGGATTGTCCATCTCCAGCCAGCCCTGTTTAGGCTGATGAATGACATTATTATAGTTTCTGATTAAAACTACAGGGGGATATATGACAAGGTAAAAAATAGCAACGATTTAGCATGTTTTAACATGCAACATTATGTTTTACTGTCTCTGAAAGCCTCTTTATATTGCAACCTTAGTTGTATATCACAACAAAGAAAGCAAGCTTGTAGCTTGGTTGTGAGGTTCTTCACCATGCAGCACAGCTAAGTCAGTCTTTTCCATGCCAACAGGTTTGGGATTTTTTTGTGGCAACCTGTTTTCTCTGTTGCCTTTAAGAACAACATTTTCTTGTAAAGACGATTCTGAATATGGACTGGCTATGACTAAGAATAGCACTGGCCTGATGTGTGGGCTAGGGTTTCAGGCAGTAAACTGGTAAAATGAAAAAGAATTGCATCCTTGCTTTAGTTTGGACATAGAAGTCCTCAAAAGCATAAAGGTCTACCCAGAGGGATTTTGTGTCTTCTTATGAACCCTCTGGCACCGTCTGTTCTTGAAACAGCATATTAAACTCTCCTTGTTCATTTGTCCTTCTCTGTGATGAGAATTATAACACTTCCCTGTTTAACACTGCCAAATTAAATGGGATATTTCAATGTGCTCAGATATACTTACTTACTGCTGGGCAGTAAGAAACCAGATGAGGTTCAACAAAAGCAAGTGTAAAGTCTTGCACCTGGGAAGGAACAACCGTTTCTATCAGTACAGGCTGGGGGATGACCTGCTGGAGAAGAGCTCAGTGGAGAAGGACCTGGGGGTCCTGGTGGATGACAGGTTGGCCATGAGCCAGCAGTGTGCCTCGGTGGCTAAGAGAGCCAATGGGATCCTGGGGTGCATCCGGAGGAGTGTAGCCAGCAGGTCAAGGGAGGTGATCCTCCCGCTCTACTCTGCCCTGGTCAGGCCCCACCTGGAGTATTGTGTCCAGTTCTGGGCTCCCTGGTATAAAAAGGACAGGGATCTCCTGGAGAGAGTCCAGAGAAGGGCTACGAAGATGATTAAGGGCCTGGAGCATCTCCCCTATGAGGAAAGGCTGAGAAGATTGGGACTGTTCAGCCTTGAGATGAGAAGACTAAGGGGGACCTAATTAATGTTTACAATTATCTTAAGCAAGGGATGCAGGGGGAATCAGCCAGCCCCTTTTCAGTGGTCTGTGGAGACAGGACAAGGGGCAATGGCTGCAAGTTGGAGCATAGGAAGTTCCGCACCAACATGCGGAGAAACTTTTTCACAGTGAGGGTGACAGAGCACTGGAATAGGCTGCCCAGGGAGGTGGTGGAGTCTCCTTCTCTGGAGATATTCAAGACCCGTCTGGATGCCTATCTCAGTGAAATGTCCTAGGGAGCCTGCTTCGGCAGGGGGTTGGACCCGATGATCTCTCGAGGTCCCTTCCAACCCCTACAATTCTATGATTCTATGATTCTATATGCTATGACATAAACAAGAGAACATAACACAGCAGGGTTATCTAAATGAACTGCAGGTCTGTTGCTGTATTCCTGTAACTGTGGGGATTTAATTTTGTAGCAGGTAGTGAAGGTTAATTCCAGCTTTACTTTGCTGATAGCTGAGAACATATAGATCAATTTACTTCAGAATAAAAGATAAAACCAAAGATTTGTGACCCACCTGAATAAAGTTCATGTTGCTTATTTAGTCTCCATCAGAAGTTCCTGTTCTTATTTCATGTCTCTTTCTCTTTTGGAATCAATTAAAAGAGGAAGCCAGACTTAGAAAATGTACTGTGATACTGGAGGCCTGCAGATAATGATGCAAACTCTGTGAGAGGGGAATAAACCTCAGTAACCTCATCAGAAGTCATGTGAGGAAGACTAGGAAGTGAAATTCTTTCCTTTACCACTAGGTCCACATGTGACAGTTGTCTGCAAAAACCAAAATGAAATTCCATGATGTATTGGAAATGGTATGATTTTTAAAATCATGATGTTAATGAAAGCCAGAACTGCTGAAAGCCAGAACTGCTAAAAGCCAGCACTGTCATGTTGAAACAAAAAGGAAACACTTGTAACACTTGTAACTGAGAGTTCAGCAGTAAAATGTTGCCTTTCTAAAAAGAAAATCTTATTAAAAATAAATATCTTCTTTAAAGACTTGCAGAAAATAAAGTTGGAAGGGTGTTCAAAAAGTTGGTGCAACTGAACCTTAAGAAATGGTTGTATCTACCTCAACCTGAAAGACCTAAAATTTCCTGTTGTTGGAGATCTTATGGTCTCTTTTGGCGAGAGTTTAATTATTCTTACTTAGAAGGATAATTAACTTATTTATTATCTATTATAATAGCACCTACCCTACTTGGTGCTACTGCTGTAAGTCAGATTCTATCTCTGTTCCAGAAAATTCATAATGTTCATGATAAATGGCTATATTTTGTTTTCTCTCTTTTGACTTCCTTAAGCTGTTTTCATGTTCTCAGGCAGAACTAATGATTTTTCATTGATTTATATTTTCCTGTGTCTTCAGGTTTTTAGGGCTTGAGGGAATATGACTGTTTTGAGCAGTCTGTATTCCTGTCTCCAGATTGTTTTCTTGAAGACCTGCGGCAAGGTTAAAGTTTCCCGATTTCTTACTTGTCAACAGAGTTAGTGTATTAATTTCTGTGAAACCATAATGCTTCTTCTGTAATTGAACTGTTTAAGAACATAAATTTTCCAGGTTCTCAAAATATTTCTACATCATTGCCATGATCATGCATGGTTGCAGTCAGATGATAGATTCCTGAATAGACCACAGACTTATTTAAGTACTGTGGCAGAAAGTGATGCAGTTGGTGGTTGTTACTGAGAAGTCTCTGCCATGTTTCCTCTGTCATAATGTCATAAGGGATCTTCATCAGTGCTAACACTGTGTCTGATGCTTCTACTACACTTGTTTTAAAGGTTCCCTTGAGGTAGATCCGACTTGGGAAACCCCAAAGCTGGTTTTACTGGTATACTAAGGAAGCTGAGAGGGCTTAGCTGACGGATCAATCACTGAACTCAACTCAGGGAACCATGTCAGTTTGCCTCTGACTACAACCAAGTTATTTAGTCTGTTGTACAAGGAGGGAACCCAACATCTCTGGGGTGAAAATCCTCTTGTGGATGTGCTCCAGCTCTGTAGAGAGAAGAACCATACCTGTGTTTGGCTATATAAATGGTACAGCTAAAACTCCCCTGGCAAGTGTATGGAATTGACAAAGCCCTTCATTTCCATCTCCTTTAGGATGACTGATCTCAGTGTAGTCAGATGCAAAGAAAGGGGGCAGACAAATGTAACGCCTGCTGACTTTTCCCACCACTTCTTGGGAAGAGCTGCGCAGGCAAATTCAGCCAGGGGCTTGCTCTGTTACCCCTGGTCTTGATCTGCTAACACTGAACCTGTAAATGGTGAAGGGACACTTCTAGCCCTTTGGATACAGGCAGTCTTAATCTTGGCATGTGACATAAATCTTATCACCTCGGTCTGGAACTGCATACAAGTTTTATAAACTTTCGGCAGTAGAGTCTTAGGAGAGAGAATAAAACCTCTAGACTGAAAACATACCTGAAGGTGGTAAATCCAGTTGGCACTACATTGCTCTGTGGCACCTTACTGGCATTTGGCTGTGTTGGGTGCCTCTCTACTCCCACTGCAACACTGTGATTATGTCTGTTAAGCCTTTATTATTAAAAATGAAATAGAAAGACAGAAGGCACCACTTACGTGCTGACAAAACATTTGTGTTTGATTTGTTTACAATTAAAGGATGAGGTCTCTCATTGATGCTTGCAGCAGAGAGTAGGTTGAACATTCGTGCTCACTGTTTTGCCCATGAAAATGACCATTTTATGACATTCACTTGAATGCTTATTCATGTGAACTGAGACAGATTTACCACTTCCTGGAGTACTTCGTACCTATTCCCAGTGCAGCCATCAGATGGCTGAAACTAAGTGAGAACAAAGCAGAGTTTGTTAAGGGAATGGCAAGTGGTGCCATAATGCACTATTATGTGGCATATGGAGCGGCTAAGCCTGAACCCGTTAACTGCAATTCCCATGGCAGAGCTTCAGGGATATTTGCTTTGAGCAGTCATAGATTAGGGCAGTTGAGCAGAAACCTCTTAAAAAAGTTGATTTCAATTACCACTGGGGAAAACATTACCCCTGCACTGTATGTGATGCTCAGGTGGCAGGATCTAATGGTTCCAACTGGCATTAAATATAGTCACTCATGCTGATCTATATCTGCAGTTGTCTGTTTATGCATGTAAGTCACTATGGCCCTGTTTATATCCTCCATATGTTCTGTGCCTACTGTGTGAACTCCACATTGCCAAGCTTGTTAACTTTCTTTTTAGTTGGAAGACTATACTCCATGTGGGGTTTGTTGTGGTTTTTTTTTTTTCTTTTACTTTCCCTCTTTAGTACAAATCTAGTTGGCTGCAGAACCCAGAACCGGCATATGGGAGGGTGTGGATAGATAGAAATATAGTTTAGTCACCCCATGTAAGCAACTGGATCTATGCAGACCAGATCTTCCACCCTGTAATATATTAGTCAGCTAAATTATTTATGGATAAAGGTATTCAGCAACATGCAACAGATGGCAGGTATATGTATATTAATTGTAAGGACCAGAGGCGCAGTGTCCTGATAAATGCCGTCAGTGAGGAGAACTGGCTAATGTCAGCTCTTTACTTCATATTGTAACTAGCTGGAATCCTTGAAACACTGCTTAGTAGCCGGCAGGCCTTTCACCGTCTTCTGTGACATTTACCAAAAGTCATTTAAGACTTAAGATCGCTACATAGTCTGTTAGTGCTCTCACTATTCCAGTTTGTCAGAAAAGTACATTTTTCCCCTTGGAAGATGTAAACGCTAGGTCTACCAACTGATACAATTTCTTTTTAAATAAATCACGGGACCATGTTCATTCATATGCTCCAGAAGCTTTGCTGCAGGAACAAGAACAGTAAGCATAATGTAATTCTTTACTTAGGCAATGTTTATGACCACTTTACATCATGAGAACATTAGAAAGTGGAACAATAGAAAGAACCTGTTGTCTTTAAATTATTTTCTTTCTTATTTTCTAAAACCAGTTGAAAATCCCAATATAATTCTGAGGTCAGTTGCTAATACCTCTTTAAAGGTTAGTAGAATATACATTTTTTTACATAAGGTACAGCTGTATCTATTAATCTGGTAGCAGCCGTTGTGTATACTGCAATTAAAAGAATTGATCCTTGGTCATATATTTTCTAATGGGAAACATTTGTTGAACATGGAAATTCGGTCAAATTAAATCAATTTCTGAGAATTTAAAATGCTTTCTCTTTTTAGTGTTTCATGAGGTTTACTTTGAATGTATTTGTTTTATACTGTCATGTTAAAGTCAGATGTTTAAATTATATTATGTTGTCACCAAAGTGACACTTGAGCCATGATGTTTCAGATTGTGCTTATTTTAGTGCTGGTTGGGATGAAAAAACTCAACATGTCTTACAAATGTAAATTAATTTTCTCATCCATCTCATCCATCTCTGCCTCTTGAGTCCTCTTTCATCTTACTAAACATATCTCAAGGACCCCACTCCAATATCAGTGATTGCCGAGAAAGGTCACCTGACTTTTTGGGTCATTTTGAAGAGCACAGAAACTAGTACATAGACACAGTAAAAGCCTAACACTGACCACACTGAGTCAGATCAAAGGCCCATTTTGCACAGAATGCTGGTTTCAGCAGTGGCTAAGAGTACATGTTTGTCAGAATTAGGTAAGCAAATCTGATACTTCTGCTAAAAGCTTTGAGAGCCTTTAGCACTTTGTAGCTCAGGGACTTCCTATCCTGAATTGGTATTTCTGTGATTAATAATCATCATCTGATTTTATTTTTTTTTAATTCAAAAACTTGTTCGTGAAACTTCACCAACTTTAGCATCTGCAAAACCATGTGGCAAGGAGTTCCTCAGCTTAACCATGTGCTATGTGATGATCCATGTCCTTCTCTGTGGTTTTCAACTGTAATGATGATTATTTGATGCTTGGTAGTTCGTAAGGCAATTCCTAGGACACAAAATCAGTACTTTAAGGTATCATTCTCTTTCTTTTTCTCTCTGTTTTAAGTTATTCATGAAAGATATAGAATAAGGTAACAAATCCATTTAAAACAAAAAATGAAATGAAAGCATAGCACGAAAGTTGCTTTGTATAGGCAAAGAGCAAGTTTGTTGTTTACACGTAAGAGCTTGGGCTCTGCACTGACACAGAAAAGAATCCACTATTATCCATATTTGCTAGCCAAATCCACTGGCTCCTGTCACTAAATGAGAGATCCCTCATTAGACAGCAGCAATGCTTCTGCTGGTTAGTCGGGAGCTGAGTTGATGGTGCTGAAGCTGATGGGAAGATTGCTTTTGAATTCAGTGTATCTGCAGTCAGGGCTTCAGCAATAATTTCTGTTTTTTGCTGAAAAATGTACGTGTCCTTGCTATATTTAAACTGAGTGATTTTGCAGAAAAGTATGCTGTGCAGTTTCATATGTGGCATTTGTGCACACAAAGTGACGTGTCATGTGTGAGTCGCAGATCTTTTTCGAAGTAAAAACTGGCACCCCATGACTCTTTTCACATTGCATGGGCCCAAATCCAACAAAACAACAATTTATTAAAAATGCAAGGAAAACTTCCAAGATCTTTTTGAACCTTAGGATATTTGGTAGGGTTTTGAAATCCTTGTAAAGTCACTTAATCGAAACGCACAAAGCATTAGAGTACACCAGTAAGGACAGGCTGCGGCCTCAGCAGGCGGGGACTTATTTTCCATCTTTCATTTCTGTGAATCTGTTGAAAAGTAATTATTCCCTCTGTACTTTTAGTATAGGGTTGTGGAAAGACCTAGCTGTGTGATGAAAACCAGCTGTGGGCCATCAAAATAATGTATTCAATAAAGCATCTATGGTTACTGGACTGTGCAGACACCAGCCTATTTTACATCAGACCAACTGCCCAAAATAATATAGGTGTTTTATTAGATCTTTCACACTGGAGTTCTTACACCAAATTTCAGCTAAGCATGCACCTGCAAGGTGCCCTCTTCATCAAGGTCTTGACCCACAGAAAAGTTCAGCTCTGTTTCTGAACTCAAAATAGTATTTTTAAAAAGAAAAACAAGTGAAAGATCTGAACTTATATAATAACAAAACTTCATCAAAGATAGATGTGGTGAAAACTTCTAGTGTTCTTCATCTTTGGTAAAAAAAGGTCAGGTGAGCAGTTTGGCATAGAAGATGGTCCCTGTGCTATCAGTAAATGGGCAGTGACATGGGCACTCTGCTCTGGAGAAAGTGCCTTTATGTCGGGAAAGCTTTAGACCATAGATCGTAGGAAAAGGCCATTTCAAGCCAGGTCTTTGAAAGGCCTTAGGGGCCTGGAGATTGTGGCTGCAACTTCACTGAGATTTGGAGGAGAGGGATTTCAATTCTAGGACTAAGGCAGAGATTAGTCCAGAAAAGAACTAGATACATGCCTTGTGACAGCCACATTTCTTTGTAGGTGTTTCCAGAAGAGTGATATAGGCACGAAATGGCTATAGAGTGTGTTTGCTTTCTGGACTTCTCAAAGGAACAGAGCAATATCTCAGTCTCCCCTTTAGTTTTCCTGCAGAGATGTTGTCAGAAAGCCAGCTCTGGGCACATTTACACCAGAGAACTATCTGTGTGGACCACTTCTGTGGGAGCCAGCTGGGTTTCTGTAGTATTAGAGCTCTATCTGCACAGGACTGTACATGTGATTTGGATTTACCAGCTTAAGGATTCGGTCCTATAGTGTTTCGAGGAAGGCAGTACAGCTGGCTAGTCACAGTCTTGCAAAAGCAAAAGTAGGACTGTACTCTACTTCTTCCCCTAGGAATCAGAGATCACCACAAAGACTCATTCCAGCAGAGGGAGATCTGAGCCTATATTGTTCCATTTAAATGTATCTTTTGGGTTTGTATGCATTTTCTTTCTCAGAAATTTGAAGAAAGTCAAGGAAGAGCCAACAGCAAAACAGCCTTTTATCAGGCTCTGCAAAATTCTCTAGGAGGAGAAGACTCCAACTCACTAATTGAAGATGCAGCTACATGGTATTACTCCCTCGAACACTCAACTGATGATTATTCATCCTTTTCCAGGGCTCTGGAAAATGCCACCCGGTAAGACACTCATCCTACTACACTGTGTGACTGGGGTTAAGCAAGGTTTGTTTTGCTTATCTCAAGTGTGCATTTATATTCTGAAAAGCTTGAGAAATTCTTATGCAAATAAACGGAAAATGGGGAGTATGATTTCATTTTCCATGAGGTGTCCGATGTCACTGGTGAACAGAAATTGAACTGACTTTTATGCCTTACGAAAAATTTGAATTGTCCTTTCTGAACTGAATATTGAATTCAGACTGCTAAGGCTTCTTTGTGTACTCTTTCACTTCAAAGACGTCTTGGTTGTTTACACACTCTGCATTGAGTCCTCTTATCCTTGTGACAGTCACACTGGTAAACTAATTTTGTTTCCAAACAGCCACCTAATTATACAATGAGTATTTTTTTCCCAGTATTTTGCAAATTGGGAGAGTGGTCAAGTTTCAAAACTTTGATTCAGCAATTACTTTTTTTTTTTTTTATTGTATTATGAAACCTGAAAAATATCTTTATTCACAGTTCAGGCTTTCTACAGGTGAGTATTCTGTGTAAAACAGTGAAGTATTTGTAAATGTTCTAACCCCATTCTGTTCATTGGTAAGCTCCATTTTACCTACAGAAGAAGAATCCCCTTATTCATGTATTTTCTTGACCTGTGTGCAATCATTTATGCCAGTGTGCAGTCATTGCATGTGACCCAATTTATATATTGTTCCCTTAGTATATGATTTCCCATGATGAGAGGAAAACGGATCAGGGATTAGGATACGTCTGTAGGAAGTCTTCTTGTATAGGTGAGAGGAGAACACACATCTGACTCTTGTCTTGTTTGATCTATCTGGACACAATGTAGACTCGCAGTCCCTCCCAGCCTCTTCTGAAGGAAATAGTGATGAAATGTCAGCAGATGCAAGAGTAACCTACCTCCAGTATATCCACTCTCATTCTTAGCATTGGAGCATTGCAAGCAGAGACCATTGGGAAGGGGAAGATGGGCAGTAGGTCCTATTCACACTATGTACTGTAAAGGCATAGCTTCAACCCTTAGTCAGGTATGGCATCAGGGTCCAGCAGTTCTGGCTAACAGACTGGAGAGTTCACTGCTCTGTTGAACTAAGACTCCACAGCAGTCATGAGACCTATGGTGGGATCATAGAAACTGGTGGTTTGGTTTGCAGAGAAGACCGTAGATTTTTCTCTTTTCCCCATGGGCAGCCAGTTTGCTTTAGGTGGTTACAGGTCCTAATCTGTGCTGGGGTGGGCCTGTTTTTCTGAAGGAGGCAAACTGAGGGCAGTTCTCCTGCCTCCTGCTGCTGGGAAAACGTGGGGGTTCAATTTTTAAGTGGAATAGATTTTCAGAAAACAACTCTTAAAACCTGTATTCCTGTCTCTGCTTCACAAGAAGATTCATTATGAAAACTTTACTTTTCTAAGGTGATGTGTTTTATAATCTGTTAATTTGACTCCTAGTGCACCAGCCCAAGACATTTCCACTTTGTTCTTAATGAAGTCATCATAGCTGCAAGCCCCTGGTACCTGCACTTTCAGTGTTACAGCTTTCTGTTCCACCATGAGCCTCTCCACGAGACCTTAGAGACAAGATTTTCCTTTTAGTGTGTCTTCATCCTCCATCAGAATTACAGGGCATTTCTCCAGGGTAGCCTCAGGGAGCAGGAGATGAACAGGAGCCAAGATTCACTTGGAGACATCTGATCTGAGACAACAGTGACCAGATCTGTTTGGGAAAGGTTTCTGGGTGGTCCAGGTGTGCTGGCGCATTGAGGTCACACAGTAAACAAGCCAGAAGTGTGTGGGTTGAGCTTTGTGCCATTTATTGAGTCTCGCACTGTTCTGCATTTGCCCGGCCACGTAGCCTGTCCTAGGGACAGGCCACCCACCACTGCAGCATCTGGGGCAACTGCATGCAGCACACATGGAAGTGCTGCACTTCATGGGCATTAAAGACAGAATTCATCTTCAATTTCTTTCCATTACCACTGTTACCCATGGGGCTATAATTCTATAGTCAGGTCAGTAAAGTTTTAAGCCATAATGAAACACTTGAAGAACTGAAATTGTAGCCCTTCTTCCCATCCAGAGATACCTCTGTCGTGAGGAGCTGTTGCATTCGATCACCCACATTCAACCAGGGCTCAGTGAGGTGCCAACACTGATTTTTGCAAAGCTAGGATTGCTGCTCATGCCTGCTTCCAGCAGGAACGCAGCACACCAACAGCTCTGCTGGCCTTCTGGGCACACCAGGCAAAAGACTTGGCTAAGGAAAGACGGGAAAGGCTTACAGAGTCACCAGGAGCAAGCAGAAGGATGAGTAGTGAAACCAGGACATCTGATGATTATGCTTTACTTTAAAGATTTTGGAAATTGCTCCAGCAGCTGAAGAAGGGGAGGGAGTAACTGCAGTTACAGAAAGACAGTCATCTACATCAGTATCATGTATGTGGTGGAGAAAAGAGGGGTTTGGTTCTGTTTTTTTGGTATTTGGGATTCTTTAGAGTTTTGGGTTTGTATTTTTTTAGCAAATAACTTACCACCAGCATAAACTTTTAACCCAAGAAAAGTTGTCTGTTTGGAAGTTATAATTAATTGCCGAAGTTTTGACAGGATTATAAAGTGTGAGAAAGCAACCTAAGTGGTTCTTGCTACATACATTGAGCATATTTTGTGGTTTTAAAATATTTCCACTTCTAAAATTGCTTTAGCAGCAAATCTCTGGTATTTTTTCCCAGGTATAAAAGGAGTTTCGTTTCCTTTTCCTTTCCTTTTCTATTTAACTCTGGTATTCCATTCCTGTAAAAAATAGCCATTTCACTTTTGTGGTTATTGGTTATCTTTTTTTTTCCTTTTTTTTTTAAAAATGCCTTCCCTGGAACAGCTGAATTCTCCCCCTAGCACTAGCTAAGAATCAGTTTTAAGTGGTGAACTACATCTCAAAGCATTTCTCGAGAGCTAATGCTCTCCACAGACTCCCTGGTTTTCAAAGGCCATCTGCTCCTCTAAAACCCCATTCTGGTAGGCTTGTGAAGAACAGTCATTTTTGTTTTGTATGGGTGTTGTCAACCATAACTGTCAAAGAGTATTGTGGTCAGTCAGCCCGTAACTTGTGGCCTCACAGATGGGCTTAAAATAAACTGCTGAACAAAGATAGCTACTCAAACAGCATCTTTCATAATCATACCAGTTAAATATAGCAACGTGTTTTTATGCTTCTGTGACACTGTTCTTTCTTGCCATCATTATTTTTTTTTTTTACCTACCAAGTTAGAAGGAGCAGCTACTGTTTCAGATTCACTAGACCGAGAATTGAAACCACCCACTTCTCCAGCAGACACATTTGTGGGTGCTCATGTGCTTGTGGATATATAAACACCCAAAGAGTGCACCGAGCCTTTGGGAACATGTAGACTGACAAGTTGTGATATATGTATATGTAATATTGCCTTGAGGAATCATAACAAGATATCTTGCAATAAGGTGCCCTTTTTCTGCCTGTCCTTCTTGAACTACTTGTGCTCACCCCACCTTCCAGGCTCTTCTTGGGGCTCTCTTGTTTAGCCTTTCTCTACCAGACATACTGCATTCAATATCATTGAGCTTTGCCAGCAGCGCTGCAGGATATCTCCAAAAGCGATCTCTCACTTCTTCCAGCTCAGGAAACTATCTGAAAAAGTCATACAGATCCAAATGCAGAAATGATACTAGTGATTCTTAACCCAGAAAATATAGAAGTGCTTTTGCTAGATGCTGTTGCAACCTAGTGGTGCTAGAAGCTGTGGCTGTAGACTATTATCAGCATGGGCCCCCCACTAAATAGACTAAAGTGGGAGTGGGATTTTTTTTTGGCCAGGATGCTCCTTACATGTCAGATCTTGTTTCTTTAGCATCACTACCGTTGTTCAACACTCCATAAACCAGCAATTTTAGTGAACTCTAAGCTATACTGGGTTCATAGAGGGTTAATGTGGTTTCCCTCAGTGCACTTGAAGGAAGAGGTATGAATTGTATGGGAAGATTTAAAGGAAGTTATTGATAAAGAGAGAGGTCTATTCATTGTGGTTTGTTGTTGGTTTGGTTTTTTTTTTCCTTTTTTCTGTTATGTGACTATGTCTTTTACCTGCTCTTCGTTTTTTATCAGTGACCAGTTTATCACATGTCCCATCATAAACATGGCCAGTCACTGGGCTGCTGCCTCCAGAGGAAATGTCTTCATGTACCATGTACCTGAGAGCTCCTCACAGAGAAGGTAAGGAGATGCATTTTACTATGATTCTTAGATTTAAAGTTTGCAAAAACAAGGGTGTTTGTTTGGGCATCCTGTGGGGTAATTGGATAGATGTAGGTATGAACAATTTCTACTAGATTATTTCTTTCTGTTGACTACATTGGAATGCTGTTTCTAAACTGAGGTATTTCCAATCAGATGTTTAAATTGTTTCCTTTTTCCAACTTGCCTATCTTTGCAAGTTCCAGACAAACTTTTAGGTTTCTACCTTGTATCTGATAAATCTCTCCCAAAGAAGCAGGATGTGGTCTGAGTCAGCAGGAGCCCACAGCCCTCAAGGTTAATGGGGTAACATTTTCTAAGGACTCAACATAATTGAACAGTGCCCCCTTTAGAAGTCCGTGCAGTTGTACCACAGTTAAGCTGACTGGACTTTGGTGTGGACAGGGTCTGGATTTATTCCTTCCTGCTCCAGCAGCATGACTTGTGATCAGCCGACAGACTGTCTCATGAGAGGAAAAGTGTTTTGGAACACAAGCCTTTGCAGGCTCAAGCTCTACGTCATCCTTCATGTTAGAAGCTTGCTTGAAAGATTTTCAGCAGGAGAGGCTGTAGCATATTTTGGACAGAAAGGTTTAAATGCCTGTGAGAAACGTTAATGCCTTGTTCCCTTGGGCACAGAACAAGCTACTGTCATCAAGAGACAGGTGATAGGATGAGGGGGAATGGACTCAAGCTGCATCAGGGCACTTTCAGATTAGACATTAGGAAAAAAAATTCTTCACTGAAAGGGTTGTTGGGCATTGGAACAGGCTTCCCAGGGAGGTGGTTGAGTCACCATCCCTGGATGTATTCAAAAGATGGGTAGATGAGGTGCTCAGTGATATGGTTTAGTAGAGGACAGGTATGGTTGAACTTGATGATCTCAAAGGTCTTTTCCAATCTAGTGATTCTGTGATTCTGTGAGCTGGTAGTCAGCTATTAAGGTCACTTTCCCTGGTTTTCTTTTAGACCCAATTCTCCCAGAAACCAGGATGAGACACTGAGGTTTGCAGGCAGTGGTCAGCATTTTGGGCTGCTGTGTGACATGACACGGTAGCTCCTGGTCGCTTGCTCTCAAAGGCTGAGTGCTCAGAAACTGCAGTGTCTGTAGCCCCTCCTGTCCCCTAAACCCACTCACCAAGACAGCAAAGCACCCAGTGATGTTTATCTTCTAGGTATTTCCTCATGAGGGAGCTATGCTTGTCCCCTGCTCCCATTAGTGCCCCAGACCTCTCTCCAAGAAAGATCTTTGAGACCCTTTCCTTTTTCTCAAAGCTTTCTCCAAAACAGCTCAGGGGAGGGACAGCGGGTTCCTGCCGGCACCATTTGATACCGCGATGTTCCCTGTGAGCTACGCGGGTCTTTTTCCTTTCCTGATACTGCAGTGAAAAAAGCATTTGAAAGGAACCAGCCAAGATCTAGGTTACAGATGAAGGCCATTATGCTGCGGTAACACAGGCTGGCTTTCTTTTGAGCCGAGAAGTTAATCCTCGGGGAGCCGTTATTTTGCTGGCAGCTCCAGCGGGAATGTTCGCAGTGCTCCGCTCAGCTACTGATAGGCTCAGATAAGTGACTTTTACAAGGCTCCAAATAGGGCTGAGCTATGGTATGCCAAAAATTCAGCCACACAGAAAGAAAAGATGTGTTCTCAAATTTGCTAGCAAGTTTTCTCTTGCTCTGGAGAATGATAGTGACCCAGTCATCTACAATAAGGTCTTATTTGAAAGTAGGTGAAATAGTGCTGACACAAATTAGAGCCACTGGCTTTTAGGCAGTGATTTTGAATTAATGAGAAGTTCCTCCTTTGTCTAGCCCTATTGAAGATTGCTCTTTTGCTTGTGTTATTTAGCTCTCCTTACACTCTTCAGTGCAGCAATAGTTTATATAGCACTTAGTTATGCATTTTAATAATATTTATGTTGTCAGTAGCCTTCCAACCAAGTTACTTTAAAAGTTACGGCAAACCATATTATTTCACTTTTTCACTACCCTTTTTAAAAGACTGAAGCCAGTATGCTGTCTGAAACTTGTGGGAACCTGAGACAGAGGCTCACATGCCTTAGGATAAGCCACTTGAGGAGAAATGAGCCAAAACTGGTATTCTGAGTTCACATTCTTACTCTTTTCATCTTTATTTATGTTGAAGTGCAGTCAAAATAAATGTTGTTTAAGTTGCAAAGGTAAGAACTTAAATAGAAATTTCAGAATTCAGCTTGTCCTTGTACTGAAGGACCTCAGTTGACGCTACAGTGTGACTATTTATGAAGTGATACCCTCATTTTCCCAAGAAACCCAACACCTGATCCATGTCTGATTATACTGAGAATTTTTTGTTTAGAGATTGATGTCATTCATTCCCAAATTAATCCTTCCTTATTCTTCATCACAGTTCTGCACTGTGACCTTTCTCCCTCATCCTCCCCACAGCATCCCCTCACACACTCCATATAGCTCACGTTCATTGTAGGCTGCCCCTCAGGCTCATTGCATGCCAACACAAGAGTAGGAGCTTCACACGGGAGAGTGGCCTTCACTGCTAGAAGACTAACCATGAGAAACTGTCAGTAAGCTGAAGCCAACAAATTGCAGTGTTTGGGAATATTAATGTCAATTTGCCCTGCCAGATTAAAATCAATTAAGTACATGAAACAGCCTTCAAGTAGAATACCTAAACTAACCTTGGGGAAAGGTCTGGCACCAATTTAGAGGGGATTTCCCTAACCACTGGAGTAATGAGTCCTAAAAGTTCTCAAGTTCTTCAAAAATTGTGACTCTTCTTTAGGAGGAGAGGAAACAGATAGTCTTCCGAGCAAGCCACAGCTTAGGCTGGAAGGCAGGGTGTGTGAGTCACGTACAGGGTCAGGTCCCCCTTGGTGCCTTGTAGCTGGAGGAACGCCTCAGTTGATATTCCAAATCACTCTGGCATTTGGCAGAAAAATGATTTCTCAGTTCCTTTGATACTGACACTTGTGTTTACTGACATACAGACCTTCACCTGTAAAAATGAAAACTTCTATGATATAAAAATGATTTTTTTGTTCTTTAGTGTCTATGTTCCTCCTAAGATCTCAGTTTTCACGGGATATGGACCTTTCCCTCTTTGTGTTTGCTATCTATATCATAAAGATGATGATGATGATGATGATGATGAATTGTCTATTATCTGTAAGAACTGCTAATCGCTACCTCATAGAGGTACTGGAAGGAGTACATTAAAATAAGATTGTGTTCAGATAACCACAACAATGGAATTCTATTTTAGATAAAAATACCCTGAATGAGGAAATGTCATCCACTAATTAAGATAAGGCACAGTATAGCAATATGTTCTATAACTTCTACTCTGTCTCCCATCTTTAAATGTCTCCCAAAACGCATGACAGAACAGAGAGTTAAAATGCAGAGATGAAAAAGTGCTGGTATTTCCTCTTGTTTCACATGGAGCAGTTCCTTAATAACTCACAGCAAGATAAACAAGAGAGAGGGAGAAGTGAGCCAGCAAAGAGAGATCCAAATGCAATGATGTAAAGTAGTCAAAAAGTTTTTAACCAGAGAGGAATCCTTACCAGTACAAGTCAGTTAGCAGAAGTTGTTCTCACAACTGGATGCTTCTAAAATGTTTACACAAGAATGGATTCAAGTGTGCATAGATACAGGGGTAGGAATGAAATGGCCACTCTAAATTGATGCCTACGACATATTATGGAAGAACCACATAAAACCATAAGATGGTTTTCATACAGGTGAATGGATCTCGCAGAGAGCAAAGCAGCATCTTCTTCCACGTGGTAACATTCTCCCCAGCTTGGCATAGCACCATGTCTGCTTTAGTCTTCAGTTCCTCTTTGAATAAGGAGCGGGACGCGTAGCCAACTCCAGCATTAATGATCTGTGGTAAAAACCATATATACATAACCCAGATGCCGTTTTCTCAGTCTTTTTGAGAACACTTAGGCCTTGGAGTAAACATTTATTCTAAACAATGGAGGAGGAATGTGACTGCTCAGCATTGCCTAGGATTAGCAGGGAGAGCTGGAGTATAGCTTTACTTTCAGTAAAGAAATATGTGATAGAAGTATGTTTTGACAAGGGTAATATTATTAACTGTACAAAGAGTTGCCTTGTTAACCCTTCACGAGGTTTCTGGGTGATTTTTACATATTATAGTAAGTAGCACCTCTAGTCATGCCAGTATAGTTTCCAAGTCACACTGTGGTGCCAAGTGGGCTGTCTCAAAGATGGTGGACAGAAATCAGTGCTCTCTTTGGTGGGGAGGCCAGATCATCAGCTGCAGCAGGATGGAAAAGCATCATTATTGTCACTGAAGGTGTCTTAATGGGGACTTAAGGAGGGTCTATCAGGAGCTCTCCTCCTGACTGTAGCTGCTAGTCCTTAATGTTAATAGTCATTAACATTACCACAATAATTGCCATAAAAGCTTTTTTTAACTGTTGTGTGGTGGACAGAGTCATCCAAGATTTAACGAGCTGCTGTCTGTTTTGAGTCATTTCCATGTCCTAGAAGAAGGACATTGAGGTCCTCAAGTGTGTCCAGAGAAGGGCAACCAGGTTCGTGAAGAGGCTGGAGGGCAGATCTTAACAATGAGTGGCTGAAGGAGCTGGGGTTGTTTAGTCTGGAGAAGAGGAGGCTGAGGGGAGACCTTATCACTGCCTACAACTACCCGAAAGGAGGTTGTAGAGAGGTGGGAGATGGTCTCTTCACCCAGGTGGCAGCAGATAAAACAAGGGGAAATGGCCTTATGCTGCCCCAGGGCAGGTTCAGATTAGATGCTAGGAAAAAAATTTTCACTAAAAGAGTTGTCAGGGCCTGGAACAGGCTGCCCAGGGAGGGGGTTGAGTCACCATCCCTGGATGTGTTTAAAAGACAGGTAGATGAGGTACTTAGGGATATGGTTTAGCATAGGACAGGAACAGTTGGACTTGATGATATAAAGGTCTTTTCCAACCTTGTGATTCCGTGATTTTGTGATTTTAGTTGGGGCTGTCTTTACCTCCTAACTATGCACTCTTGTGTACGTTGGTGTGAGATGTTAATCCTGCCATGCCAATGCTTGCATAGTTGGCTGGATTTTGGTGACACTTTTTATGATTCCTGTAACTTGAAGGTGAGAACTCCTGGCAGATCAAAAAAAAAAAGAGAAATGTTTATATATAAAAACATTCAACTATGCAAAGTATTTTCATTTCTATTTCTTATATATGCTGTGCTAATTCTGCCTATTCTTAATATCCCTTTAAAGACATTTTTTCTACTCCTTTGATTTTGTAACAATCATCTCCCTGCCCTTTAATCTGTCCACCACTTGTCCACTTGAAGCTCTCCTCCTAGCTGCTAGTCCTTAAGTACAAACACTCCACAGGCTGTAGGGCCTAGCATTGAGATGGATGCTATGGAGGCAGACAGAAACTTATGTCTCTGAGCTTCAGAGAAACTCATCTAAACACAGAAAGCAGGTAAGGCACTGGTTGGGTAGTAAAAAAAATGATAAAATGCACGTTGCCTCCTTAGCTGGGCAGGCACCACAATCACCTGAGTATCTATTTACAGTTGTTGCAGCAACAGCTTGTAATTTTTCTCCACAAAGCTGCATTCTCATCACATAAAAGTTGTTTTGCTCTTCTTGTTGGAATTGCTCTCATCCCTCTAGCCTTATCTATTGCATTATTCCAGCTGCAGCTATGAAAACAGTCTCCCACTGATTCAACCACATCATACCATTCTTAAGTCTTTAGACAGTTTCTATGTTCTAAAGGCTTGAGATCCAGGCACTTTGTGTTTTCTTCCCATGGAGTAGTTAGGGGCCTTTATCATTCAGTAGATTTTTCAGATTTTGGTAATTAGCCATAAATATGCTAAGTATCAAGGTCAGAAAAAGCAAAGGTCAGGTTTAAGTTAACCAAAATTCAGGTAAAAGACTCAGAAAAATGCAAAGCATTTTTTGAAACTTCATGTGCTGCACTGGGACAGGATGTGCCCAAGAAGTGTAATCTGGAAGATAAGTACCAAGTCCATAAATCTAGAGTGAACTTCCTTGGTGCTCTGGAGTCTTTTTATGAACACATCAGCTTTTCAAGGATATTCATCCATTCATTCAGTGCAGGAGCAGGCATACTGAATGCATACTGGAATTTCTGTCCCCCAAAGATGCACTCAAGTGTCAATATCATAGAAGCTCAGAGTCATAGAATGATAGAAGGCCCCTTAAAGACCATCTAGTTCCATCCCCTCTGCCATTTAATAACTCTGATTACTAGGTTTTTAATACAGTAATTCCCTGACAAAACTCTGTAATCTGTGTTACGTAAGAGTTCTGACAAGATTATAAATGTGCTTTCTTCCTGCAGTAATATCTATGATTTTTAGGGCTTGGGGTTTTTTTTTTCAATTAATGTGAGCTTTCATGTTCTTGAATTTATCATCTGCTACTGTGGTTTTATTTTCTTCAACTGACACAGCTATAATGCAAAGTAGAACACTGCATGTATTGGAAGCAATCCAAGTGGAAAAGACATGGCAAACTCCAGGATACTTTTGCAAGTCACATGTATCTATAGGAGTTTTTTGGTACAAAGGTGGATAAACTTGGCAGTTTAATCCCTTTAGGAGTTTAGCTTTTTCCATATGTCCTGATTTTCCTGAAAAGAAGAAAGACAGAAAAATGTTCATCTGTTTTTCAAATGCTTTCCCCGAATATTTTGGCAGGACTTTGTAATGTGAGGAGACAAAATGAGCCAAATGCATCCCTAGAACTGCAGAGGTCACACCAGGCCTTATATTGGCTCCTTACATTTCCATGAATATCCAGCTACCCTTTGATTATTTTTTTTCTCTCTACAATCCCGTACCATTTCCCTTTCTAAGATTATTATTTTATTTCTTATTGAAATGAAGATTTCATTCCATTCAAAGTGCATTCAGTCCAGTGCAGTGTTGGTAGGCTGCTCCTCTCCCATGACAGTGTTGAAATAGTGCCTGTCAACAGCTCAGGGCACTTGATCCCACTCTGCAAATCCGCTGGTGTTACTATGAGGAGAATGTAGGCTTGTGCAAACAACCACATGTAGTATTTCCACTACTTCTTGCAAAAATTAATTTTAAATTAATTTATTGAATATAAACACAGGATGGAGGCACGATATCATGTAGGCGGTGGCATTTTATATATAAATCATATCCTTTTCTCGGACATGGTTGTTATGAAATCTTATCTCTACTTATAGCAGGAGATTCATCATCAACCCTGTGAGTCTGGGTTTCACTTATGCTGTTCAATCCAATCAGCATGTAAATGACCTATTCTCACCAAAGCCAGGTGGCAGGGGATAAGTGTGTTGGGTTGTGGGTTTTTTTCACAGTTCCCAGTTGAATATGATGCTAGGAACTCAAAACCAGGAACTCACCTCTAACACAAACTCTTTCACAGAATTTTTAGAATGAGCAGTTACACTCATAACATTTTACATTTCAAGGATTAATGGTTTCTGTATCTCACAAACTTGTCACAGATCACCAATATCTGCTAAGTTGAGTGAGTAACATGGGGTTGAGTGCAGTATTTCTTCAACATTTCTCAGACAATCATTGCAACTGAAATGAAACGAAGAGATCTCTCTATTTCATCTCCTGGAGGGGTTGGGTAACAATGCTCTAGTTAAACCAAAAGGTTTGTGCAGGCGTTGAAGAAGGAAGGAGCTGCTTGGTAGACTATGACTAATGACATTACTATCCCCCAGTGTTATGGGGCTGGGAACTAAAGTCTCTGAAGTTATCTGTGTAAGTTTTTGCTAGGCCTGGTTTACTGAGCTGTGTAGCCTGGTTTCAATCACATTGGGTAATGGAAATTTTGGCTAACGTCTCTAGTCAAATCTTGGGGAGACTGAAGATCATTTGAGGGTCAGGACTTTTCAGGCTTGGGCTTGAGACATATGGCTGCTAGACTGCATTTGTTCCAAACTTATAAGACATTAAAAAAAACCCCAACAAAACCAAACCCAAATATACCAACCAACTAAACAAGAAAAACCCCAGAATGCCAAAACAGCATTCCCTGTGAAAGAGGGAGTGCTATTGATTGACTATATAAAATCTTATTAAAAGGAATATTAAGAAAATTGGCTAAAATTGTGTATATGATTGCAGATAAAATTAATTTTGGAATGAAAATATCAAATAAATTCCTTCCATGTGCTATTTAAGATGCTGTGTCACATTCTCCATTAATTTTCTATTGGAGTGGTTCTCTAGCTTAATTATCAGTAAAAAAATTGAAAGCACAAAAAGAAATGGAAACTCATGGCCACATATTAGTTTTTTGTTCTAGACAAGATATATATTTTTTATATGTTAAAAAGGTATTCTGTCAGTAGTTATCTCTCCTTTGTGAAGATTAAAATATCTAGCATTTTTGGTCAATACAGCTAAAAAGATTGATAAATAGAAATCCCTTTGCTATGTTCACTAATGACAAACTGATTCTTCTTGAAGTTCCTTTTTTTCATCCTGAGTTCTTTACTGGTAACTGGATGAACTCTAGCTAGAATTCTGTTCATCATCTTATTTTAAAATTCAAATACATGGATAACAGTGGGAAGTTTGGTATTTTGGTATTGTATAGGGTGTCATTTGAATTTTGAGTTAATTTGTATTGGATTCTATCTGTGTGTGGAGATTTTAAAAAGGACCAAAAACTACATTAAGTGGGCTAAGAATAGAAGCTGTGACTCAAAAGGCTTTGAGATTATTTGATATTGTTACATTGGGAGACTAAGGACTATTTTTAAATGAAAGGGGGAAAAAAAAAGGAGAAATATTAGGCTACAAACAGCCATTAATCACCAAAATGAGTTTCCAGTATGAAATAATTAGCCAGATATAGAACAAGGACAAAGTTCAAAATGAGATATATGTCCTAATTTACAACGGATCACAGTGTGAGGTCTCTGCAGCTCTAAGTTGTGCATTCAGGCATAATGTAGAAGAGCATGGTGGTCTGCCAGATCATATTCTTCTGTCCTGACTGCCATGATTATGGATAGCCATTAGAGAGGACTCCATTTTGCAAAGAACATTTTTGAGGATTTCTGCATTGGGTTTTTTTGTTGTTACCATTTGGGTTTTGTTGAGTTTTTTACTGTTCCAAAACCTTCTGGTTATGATACTAATTACAGCAGTTTGAAATATGGATTTACATCTATGCTCTGTTTAATTTGGAACAAAACTTTGGAACAAATCAACTCTAAACTCAGTATTTTTGTTCTAAATTCTGACCACCTCATCTTTTACTCATCCCTTTTGAAGCTGTTCTTTGTATGCAAAAGTAGCCACAGTTCCATAGAGAGAGCAGTGGAGTATCTGATGGCCAAGAAATCCCTTTCCCTCTTTCTTACTTGGAAAGATTTAAATGGAAATTTCATCTCAGGCTTAAGGAAAATTTTCTCAGAACCAATACCTTCCCAAACAAATTGGTTGGCAGTGCTTAATGAAAATTCCCAGCAAGTGATATTTCAGGGTCTGCTGTTAAATTGTTGGCTACAAATGTCACAAAGTTTCTGATTTTACCACCTGTTTTTCTGTAAGCTGAATAACTGAAATCCTGTAGTGACTCCTTCTGATGTGAAGTAATGGTTCTCCAAGGGGAGCTCACTTTAATGTTAAAAAAATGGTAGGGTCTGGCTCCTAGCTTCCCCATGGCTCAGTTTACCAGTCTGTCATGATGTCACATAAGAACAACTGTGACTTTGTTTCTAAAAATGTTGACATCTTAAAAACAAGATCTAAAGCAATACCCGTGCATGTACTGCCAATTCTGTGATGTCACCAAAGCCAAGATTTCATTCTTACATGTAACCACATTCACCACCATTATTAAAATCACAGATCTGCTCTTGAAAGGAGACTTCTGTAAGGGAAGTTAGTTGCTATTAGTTTTTCTTCCTTAAAAAAAAAAACAAAACCTTGAAAAATCCCCGTTGCCATTGTCTCTGCAGTCCTCCCTTTTATAAAATTGTTCTCTGGAGTGCACCAGTTGCTGGGCACTGCACATTCCCATATAGAGTTGATGCAGTTTGGTCACCTATATGGAACCCTGGGGTTTCAGGAGTGCAGTTTGGAGCAGCTCAGCAAAGAAAAGCCTCCCTGCAGAGCTAGCAGTGCACATCAGCAAAGCTATAAATGCTTATCTGTCCCTCCTCTCTTTCTTTCACACCACTTCTAGAAAAACACAGTATCACCCATTGGTGATAACTTCAGTATGCTCAGAGCTCCTGGAAGATTCTCAAGTCCTTGTTTGAGTGCTTCTGGCCAGTTTGCACTCCCCTCTGGCAGTAATGTATGATGATTAGGATTTGAGGGAGGAGACAGAAAAGCTTCCCTGATATTTTCCAGCTAGCTGCCAACATGTTTCACAGTTGTCTTCACTGCAGTTCTGTACACACATGTATCTCTGCTTTACCTGATGCTTTCTTTCTCATCCTCTTACTATTGATACTCACTGACCAAAGTGTGGTACCATCAACCAGAAATATTGAAAGCAGCCCATGAAATTGTAGAGTTTTGTACCATTTTATGTCTCTCTATAAAACCCATTACAATTGTACAAATAATTTAAATCCTAATAAGTTGTCTGTTTAGGAATTTGCTGAATTTTCATCTGGGCTGTGCCCTTAACAGATTTCACCTCTGAAAATGTGAGGTTTGAGAATACAGTCTCATCTGGGAGGAAACCCTGAGTCCCAGCTCACTCGTTTTAGTTTTAGAGCTAAGTTCACCTCTCCAACGTCTTCCCTTGAGGGGGTGCATTTGTCCCTTCATTGCACCTTAAGTGATTTCATTCTATTTGGAAGTGACTCTTTATTGAAAAGAAAATAGCTCCTTTAAGTGTATTGTACCTTTGCTGCAATACTGACACTAAACATCACTGTCATACACAGGGCCAAGCAAATTATTTTTAAAGCAAAATTATTAAACTATGATCTTGCTTAATCCTTCTATAAACATTTGGGGAAGAAAAATATGCTTTAATCTTGTTTCAGTTCTACATTTTTTTGGTGAATAATCTGTGAATAATTCACTTTCCAGATGCAAAGTATTACTGAGGTATTATGATAAGACTAAGGAAAATACAACCAAAGATGTATTTCATTTAGAGGGTTGTGTGTTTGTTTTTCAAAATAGAGGCTTTGGTGCTACCACTCATAAAATGTAAAGTACTCATCTTGCTTTGAGTCCACCTGCCCATAATGGTTTGTTCCATCAGAGACAGAATCAGGGTCATATCGATGCTGCCGCATTTCATGTCCAAAGATAAAATAGTTTCAGTTGTGCCACCTTTTGACAGCAACCTCTGCAGCTACTGCAGATGAAATCTTGCTGAGTGGATCTGGGATTTGTTTATCCAAGCCTTGCAGACATCTCCCAGGTCCCCCGATGCTGTCTGCCTTCATGCAGCATTCAACCAAGTCAGATTTTTATCTAAATACAGAAAATGCACTTGGACTCCATACCAGAAATGTCTCCTGAGTTGTGGTTCAAAGCTATATGTTGGGCAAGTTTAGTTATAAGTTAATTAGTAGCTCACTGTTTTTCAGCAGGACTTGAATATGTTGAGTTGTGTAACCTTTGCTTCTAGGTCCTACAAGTGAAGACTTGACTAGCCAGTCTTGTCTCTGAATTGTTGAATTATTCCTTATTAGTTTTGTTAATTATTACATGGAAGTAAAAAATAATTATTTTTTTAAATTCTGATCTAGTTGATTATCTCTAGCTGTTTTGACTTGACTGCCAGATAAAACCTGGGGAAAACTATCTATATATGAACCACCCAGCCAGCATAGAAATTAGATTAAAACTATGGGTAAGATAAATCTTTATAAACATCTCTTATTACATCTTTCCTTATTCAAAGATTTTGGGCAGAATGCTGGCCCCAATGAAGTAAATGGAAAAACTCCAATTGCTGTAAATAAGGTCCAGGATTTTATTTCAAATCTTTGAAATAAACCATAATTAACCTTCCATTATGGCTGCCAGATTCCATGTTACCACTTGCTTCCACTTTCTGAATTTCATTTTAGTGAAAATCTGTACAAAACTTAAGAGGCATTTAAGGAATAGCCAAGTGGCTTTCTCCCTCTGTCACTTTTTCTTATGTGCCCAGTTAATTTTGAAAATATGCTCCTGTATCTTCCAGAATTTTCTTTTATGGCAATGTGGTGGGTTGACCCTGGATGAAGACCAGGCACCCACAACAGCTGCTCTATCACTCCCCTCCTCAGCTGGACAGGGGAGAGAAGATATAATAAAAGGCTCATAGGTTGAGATAAGGACAGGGAGAGATTATTCACCAATTACTATCACGGGCAAAAGAGACTCATCTTGGGGAAATTTAATTTAATTTATTACCAAACAAATCAGAGTCAAGTAATGAGAAATAAAATGAAACCTTAAAACACCTTTCTCTCACCCTTCCCTTCCTCCTGGGCACAACTTTACTCCCAATTTCTCTACCTCTTCCCCCACAGCAGCCCAGGAGTAGAGGGAACAGGGTTCATCCCATGTTGTTTCTGTCACTCCTTCCTCCTCAGGGGAAGACTCCTCACACTCTTCCCCTGTTCCAGCATGGGGTCCCTCCCACTTGAGATGGTCCTTTACAAATTGCTCCTCTGTGGAGCCACAGGTCCTGCCAGGAGTGTGATCCAGTGTGGGCTCCCACCTGGAGCATCTCCTGCCCCTCCTTCTACATTGACCCATTGGTGTCTGCAGAGTTGTTCCTCTCACATCTTCTCACTCTTCTCTGGCTGCAATTACTGCTGATGTTGCACAGGTTTTTTTCCTCCTTAACTATATTACCACAGATGAGCTACCTCTGTCATTCATGGGGTCAGACTTGGCCAGTGGCGGGTCCATCTTGGAGCCAGCTGTCACTGGCTTTGTCAGACAGGGTGAAGGTTCTAGCAGCTTCTTGCAGAAGCCAGCACTGTAGCCTGTCACTATCTTGCCATGCAAACCAAATACATTGAAATGTTAAAGATCTTACATTAACTTAATGGCAAATTCTTCTTGTTATTGATTGTTCTTTTATGTTCTCACCACACTGTAATTAATGGTCAATAATTATTTAACATTTTGCTTCATTCTATGAATTAAATTTCCAATTTCTCCCCTTTAACTCCCAAAGAAATGATGGTTTTAATTATCCTTATATAAATATTTTTTTAGTTCAGGTCAGGAACTCTTGCTGGATGTTCAGTACGCATTTGGACTGCCATTCTACCAGAAGTATGAAGAACAATATACTCTGGAAGAAAAGAGCCTTTCCTTGCAAATTATGCAGTATATGTCCAATTTTCTAAACTCTGGGTAAGTACGTGACATTTAAGAATTGCTATGACTGGGGAGAGGTGAAGAAGTACAGGGAGTGTAGTTCAGATCCTGCCCTCACTCAAGTAACCTTGATTTCCTCTATCAATCTGTAATCCAACAGAGGGGACTTTGGTCAACACTGTTGTAAAGTCATGGCTGAGCTGTCAAGCTGATACCAGAGGTTTGTAGTATGACACTTAACCAGAAGTAATAGGAAGTTTATCTCTATGGAGCAAATTCTACTTATCTGTGCCTTGGTGTTGCTTCCAGAGCTTAGTTCTATGACTCCAGTTCTAAAGAACCCTGGTTATTCCCAGAGAAAGGAGAAATCACATGAAGACACAGTGCATCCTTTGCCAACCACAGTGCCGATAACCCTCACCTTTATTGTGCTGTGGCTATGCTCAAGAATGAGGAGTATCTCTGGAAAGTTAGTGTGGGAACTGTAACTTCACATGCTCTATAGAGTACTTTGGGTTGCTTTGGGACCAAGGCCTGTCAAGGGTATCCATGAGCCTGTGTCTGTACAGGTTCTGTGTACCTGTTCCCTAGGAAGGGAACCGCATTAACAACTCCCTGTCAGGTGAGACACTGTGAATGGTTCACCAGTCTGTACTGAATTTGAATCCTACTGATCAGAGGTAGAATTCAGACAGTAGGTCAGATACACGTCTCCTCAACACAGCTGATCTCCCTCTGCATTTAACTGTTTATGTCATTGTTTTCTAATGATCGTTTCTCTCCTGCCCTTAGAAATCCAAACTACCGTCATAGTTTCTCAAGAAGAATGTCAGGGGTGATGCCCCCCTGGCCTATGTATCTGCCAAATGATGATGGTGATAACTACAAGGAGTTCACCATTTCTTTGCCAACTCTTAAAGGACTGAAAAAAGCGGACTGTTCCTTTTGGTCTGATTATATCAGTAAACTGAAAGCATCCACAGGTGAGCAGAATATTTTCTGTCATTAATAAAACCTAAATTCTCTGCTTAATGTTCCCCTCTGTCTATAATCCTGTTAGTATTATTGTTATGTCAGTGTGGAAAAATACTGTTCATAGGTGAAACATCTTGCATTGTCCAGGGTTAATGTTTGAGATTATCCTGATGCAACAGGAAACAAATTATTTTAGAGGAGATGGTGTGTAATAAAGTTGTGTTGTCCTGGAGTTAGAGCTAGAGAAATCTTCCTGCAGTGATTAAAGAAATTATGATGAAGCTTTATCTTCTAATAGTTTGCTCTCAATTTGCAGTCATAGTATTGACTTTGACTAAACTGGACAGAGAGAGAGATATATGTGTCTGTATGGATTCTGCATACTTTAAATGCCTTTTTAATGGCTGTGCTGGTTATGCCCCTTGTATTTCTCATTTGCCTTTATAAATCTACATTCAGCTGTGAGGTTCCTTCATTTTTTTCTTGCTGTTTAGAACTTTAAGTCCAGTTCTGTGGAGATTTCAATCTGCTGCTCTGCCCTGAACACTCATTTTATTCCAGTAAATAAACTCCCCTTCCTGTCTGTTTATGTTGTTAATAAATTTTGATAGCCTCAAGAAAATCAAACAAAACCATCCCTTTTTGGCAGGCTGAGACATTTTGAATTATTCTTGGAGGTCTGAAATCTTACATGGTGTTTTATATCCTAAGGACTCATCTTCACATTGAACACAGTCCAGGACCTTTCTGCTTTGGACAGCAGTTGCATTTCTGGGACCAAAATATAATCTCAAAGACACTGAGATACCTGGGCTATGTCTGAGAAACCACCTCATGTGGACTGATGCTTGAGTGACACAAAGCTATAATGTCTCAAAGCAATCAAGTGGTGGTTCAGATACAAACACAAAACGTTGATGCTTTTGTGCAAGAAATAACCTGTAAGAATTATGGTCTTTCTTCAAAAGCAGGTTCAAGATTTTGCTGTATGCCTTTTCATCAGTTTCTTGGTATCCCTCAGTGTCTTCCAAGTTCAGAGGGGATATTTTGGTCTCTCTGATGGCTTTCTGCTGGTTGATACATTCCTAATTTGCTAAGCTTTATTCTGTGGTTTAAACAGTTTTGGATACTGATTCTAGATCTTTTGGGACTTAAACTTGCAGCATTATGGCTGTGCAATACCAGGCTGGGTTGAAGTCACAGCTCTGGCAGAATGAGTGTTGACTGAGCACCACGGACAGAGGTTACTCCCAGCATTTACAGAAAATCCTGAAAAAAGCTGGGAAAACATCTACCAGGGCAGACTGGTTTTGAGATGGAAAAGGTTTAAAACCATCCAAACTGGCATAAGAACACAAAATTCATGTTTGGGTCAGTCCAATGGTCTTGCCTAGCTCAATATCCTGTTCTTGTCAGTGGCCAAAACCAAATATTTGAACATTAAACATATAAACTGAGAGAGGGAGAGAAAAACACACTGAAAGAATTCACAAAGATGAGTCAAATTTTTGAAAGCAAGCCACACAGCATGAAATTTATGGAGCATGGTTTGTCAAGGAGAAGGTTTAAAAAGTACATGTCAACATGTTATTCTGCAAGCAGAAGTGAGTACACTCTGCCTGCTCTTCAAGCCAGTATTTGCTTGGCCTCAGCACCATGGTAATGCAGATACACAATTCACTTCTACTAAATTTCATTTCATAGCAATGTTGGATTGTCACCTGGCTTCGATATTCATCTTTAATTTCATCTCATCCTGGAATACTGAAACTTCTCTTATGACTTTTACTTAAATAGGCATCACATTAAATCCCTTTCTGCTCCAGACCTCAGCATGGGACAGTAACTTGGACTCCTGCTGGTGTCTTGAAAACAATCTGAGCCCACTTCCTTGTGAAAAAAAGATTTGTAATGTTCTTCAGTTCAGCTAGAAGGACTCTATGAACTTCAGGTGATGATGCCTGAATATCCCCAATTTCTTTTTGAAAGGAAATTATGCCAAAGCAGTGTCAGTCCACCAGTACAAGTTCATCCCTTGCATTGCTCCCAAGAATCACATTCTGCAGGAGTGGACAAACAAGACACTAAAATATATTCAGTCAAAAGGACAGAATCTTAAAATCACAGAATATCCTGAGTTGGAATGGACCCATAAGAATTGTTGAGTCCAACTCCTGGCTTCACACAGGGCTGTCCAGGTCAGAGCATGTGACTGAGTGCATTGTCCAGATGCTTCTTGAACCCAGTCAAGCTCAGTGCTGTGACCACTTCCCTGGGGAGCCTGTTTCAATTCTTGAAATCATAGGGATTTTTTTTAATTCCTTAAGCATCATGTTGGTGTTTGGTTGGTGCACCTCCTTGCACCAGAGGTATCTTGCTGTACCTCCCTTCATAGCTGAAGCCCTGTTCCTCAGTTTTTACCTGACTGCTACAGACTCTGTTCCTGGAGTGCTGCTGGCTGGTGTACAGGATCCTGGCATGACATTGGATGCTAGATTCAAAACATTTTTGAATGGTGTGCCTTGCACTCCAGTGTGAGGGGGAACTATTTGTCAGTCAGCTACTGTGAGATCCAATCTAACACATACTTAGTGGAAAAAAGGAGTACATTCCTGCATTTCAGTAATTGTAAATCCCCATGTTGTCAGACAGTGTTACGGCGCACTGCTTATTCTGACTGCTGAGTCTCCGCTTTTGTGGGTTGCAGTTTGTGGCCTCGTGCCAAGTAGATGGAGTTTACAAGCATGGCAGCAAGAGGCACTGCTTATGAAGCAACCCAGAGTCCACACGCAAGGGAAAAGCTGTAGAGGGTCTATTCTGATGCAGTCTCAACCAGCTGTGATGAATCCTGTTTTGTCCAGCTCACCTTCTACAAATAAATACCTTTGCAGCTTCATATATCATCTGTGATCTATAAGAAAAAAATAATTAAAAAAAAAGTCCGTTAAAATGGAGAACTGGACAAACCAGTGAACATAAATGTAACTGCAACTGCTTTTGAAATTTTTGTCTTGATCCTTTGTTTAGTGCCAAGTGAAATATCTTAACTTAGAAAATCAAATTAAGGATAAATAACGGCTCAAAGCTCAATATCTTATAACCTAGGTCTCAGTCCAACAGGAAACTGAGTTACTGCTAAACTCATAAATTGCAGTTTCTGGAATAAGAATCCCATATTTAGAATCTCTTGAACAGTTGAAGATCCATGTCTTTTAGGTAATTCACTGCTATATCAAGAAGGTGGTGTGTATATACCCAGCTTAGCTGTTACCTGCAATTTTCTTTCCATTTAGTAAAAATATTGTCCAAGCTGAAGTAGGTGTTTCATTTTGTGATCAGACTGCAGTATTTAATGCTGGAATGTATCACTTGTTCCCAGCATATAACTGAAATGTATGTTGTCTTAATGGAAGATAATTTAACAAAAATAATCTTGTATATGCAATGATTCTTCATGGTACTTACTGGTGGTGCCTTTACAAATTGTAGAGGAAAATCTGTATCTGTTTCATTGCCCATGATCTATAAATGCTCAAGTGTTTGGTTGAAACCAGTTTGTAAAGTTGGTATTTTAGGGCAGTTTACCTGGGGAATGATGAAAGTGATGGTGCTTGAGAAGGTTTGGATTTAGTAAATGGAGTTCCCATGGTTGCATTTCAGAGACATGTTGTATATTCTGAATCATGATGGTTTCCATGGGAAACGTCAAAACGAGAAACAAGAGTGGCCACTGTGGAAAAAAAGCTGTGGATGGCTTTTTCCAGGGAATGTGTTAACAACTTGAGATTCAGTTAAAAACAGGAGCTCTGGAATGTTTATGCATATTCAGGCATCATGTCTGAATGCTAAAATTCCCTTTGCGTAGTGTGGGGGACTGAGCTGCATAACAGTGAGTCGCTTTATTGAGAGCCTCTCACTGCACCCCAGACAGGTAGACTTGGACCCAGTGTTCATCTCTTACTCATCAAACTGGTATCTAAACAGAACCAGTCCTCCTAAAAATAAGTCCCCCTGTAAGCAGTGTTGCAACCGGGAAGAAGGAGATACCTTTGGTGAAAGCTTGTCTGCCTGACTCATGGGCCTAAATTTAGACTTTTAGGCATACTTTAAGTGTCCAAGTTAGCCAGACTGGACCCCACTTGCAGCAAATTGAATGGCTAGCAAAGCTGAAACCACCATCATTAGCACTGAGACATCATGTGTAGCCACACAAGAGTCCAAATAAAGCAACAATGTTCATAGTTCAGACTAGAATCAAGACTGAACCAGGAATGTTGTGGTTAGCAGCCACCTTTTACCCATTCTCTTCACACCTGCTGTTTGAAAATCTCCACTAGAAAACAGATTCCTTTAGTATGTGAGACGTGTGCTGCAATGAGAGGACTCTGACTTGGACACATTAAATAAATACCACCAGTACACTTTATGGCACAGCTTGGTCTTGTTGACATAACTGTGCTTCTGAAACAGGATGGAATACTAAAATCAAGAAGTTAAAGAATAATGAAGAAGAGATCTGTAAGATGTGGATGCTTGGGACTTTGTGTGTTCCAGGCAAACAACAAAAAAAAATAATGCTCCCCACAGTTCCTGCTGGTAGGTAAGCATCAGGAGATAATACAAAAAGGAGAACAAGTCCTGCACAGGTGGAGTGCAAACTATTATGCATTCCAGTGGCAGTTATTTAAAGCATGCTGGAAGCATGATAATTAATAACCATTAGGGGACCTGTCATTATCCTAAAGCATTTTGGACTGCAAAGTGAAAAAAACAGCTTCCCAAACATCTATAGCTGCTTAAAAGGCTCTTGAGTGTCATTGACAAAGTGTATATCTGCTAGCTTGCTCCATCAAAGATATGACATTTATTTTAATCATGATTATATTGTCTTTTCAGGAAGTGCAAGTAACAGAGAGCTGTCTGCAGAAGACAACCCTAGTGAAGCTCCTACTTCCCAGGAGAGCCAGACACTGGGAGACAAGGTGGCTTACAGCAGATAGAAAAACAGTGATACTGGATGGATTTGTCTCACAGTTGTGCATCCATACAACTGTGTCACACTGGATGAACGAATGGCTTCCTTTAGTTAACTTCCCGAACAAGTAGATTTTTCAAGAAAATTCTTGAATATGGGACAAAATAAGCCCTACAAGTATTATTTTAGGTGAAAAGATACTGTAATTTGAAAAATGAAGTATCAATAAAAACCAGGAAAAAACCTAACAAAAGTACTTGGACTTTATTTCTTGCAAGCAGCAAATGCCCATACATTGTAGTACCTGCAGCCAGAACAGGATATACATTAAAACTCTGAGAAGTCCCTCAGCTGATGAGGCATAAATTTGCCACATGTCATATCTGACTTGTTCTTTTTTATTACTCATCCTACCACAAGCCAACAATAGGAGTAGGAGCCTGGTTTGACATTGTGGAGAAAATTAGAAAGCTTGAAAATGGGCAAGGGTTGGGTCCAGAAAGAATGATCTAAGAAGGGAATCAAGAGTGTGCATGGAGTGTGTTCACATGAAGTCAGGCTATACTCAGCTCATGATCGCCTGTGAAAATATGTATAAGATCATTTGGGTAAAGCATAACACACAACAGAGTTAATACAAAGCATATGTTAATTGCAGTTTAGAATATGCTATTCTTGGAACATTTATCTTTTGTAAGGAGAAGGCAAGATAGAGAATAGTTTTGGAAGTGTGAGGAAAAGTCCATCACAGAGTATCTCTACTGGCTCTGAAAGTAGTTTGCATTAGGTTGTTAATACGTTGATGGGAACACTTAGCAACAAATAATCCTCAATTGACATGTTCAGGACACTTGAGAACAAAAAGTAAAATCAAGGCTGCCCTGAAAATAAGAGCAAAATTTCCATTGATTTCAGTAGGACCCAAATTTCTTGTGCAGTGTTGAAATGATTTAATAAAACAGCTCATAACGTTTTGTTGGCTGCTTGGGACCTTTGCCAGTGCATGAGCAGTTAGTGCTGTCTGCCATGTATCCAGGTTACCAAAGATTTTACCTAGCTACAAGAAAAACTCTGTGATGCTCATAGTTCCTATCATAGAAACACAGAATCACAGAATATCCTGAGTTGGAAGGGACCCATAAGGATAATCAAGTCCAACTCCTGGTTCCACACAGGGCCAGCCAAGTCAGAGCATGGGACTGAATGCATCATCCAGAAGCTTCTTGAACTCAGTCAAGCTCAGTGCTGTGACCACTTCCCTGGGGAGCCTGTGCCAGTGCCCAACCACCCTCTCAGTAAAGAACCTCTTCCTAATATCCAACCTAAACCTCCCCTGTCACAGCTTCATACCATTCTCTCAGGTTCTATCACTGGTCAACAGAGAAGAGATCAGCACTTGTCCCTTCGTTCCCCATTGTCAGGAAGCTACAGGCCACAGTGAGGTCTCCCCTCAGTGTCCTCCAGGCTAAACAAGCCAAGGGACTTCAGCCTCTCCTTGTAAGACTTCCCCTCCAGACCCTTCACCATCCTCGCTGCCCTCCTCTGGACACTCTCCAATAATTTTGTGTCCCTCCTGTACTGTGGCACCCAAAACTGCACCCAGTGCTCGAGGTGAGGCCACACCAGTGCAGTGTAGAGCTGGCCAATACCCTCCCTGGACTGGCTGGCCATGCCGTGCTTGATGCACCCCAGGGTACAGTTGGCCCTCCTGGCTGCCTGGGCACACTGCTGGCCCATGTTTAACTTGCTGTCAACCAAGACCCCCAAATCCCTCTCAGCATGGCTGACCTCCAGTGTCTGATCCCCCAGTCTGTGTGTGCAGCCAGGGTTGCCCCTTCCCAGGTGCAGAATCTGGTACATGCCCTTGTTAAACTTTACACTATTGGTGACTACCCAGCTCTCTAATCTGTCCAGGTCTCTCTGTAAGGCTTCTCCACCTTCAACAGCTTATATTTATGTCCTGTTCAATAAACAATAAGAACAATGGAAGAATTCAGAATCTTGTTAACTAATTCATTAAATATAAAAAAGATGGAGAAATCAAACTGTGTTTCCCATCATTACCTTTACCTATGCTAGCTAACCGGTAATGAAAAAAAAATAAAAGATTTAAGAACTTCTTTTAAAGCCCTGATGATCTTAATTGTAGAGCTCAACAGAGGATGCTTTCTTTGCTGCAGTTGTGATTCCTTGGCAAAGACTGGGTTTACTTTATTCTTTTGAGAACACTCCTGGAAATCAATGTCTAATAGATTCTATTTAAAACTTAATGCATCCTGCCAAAACCTCTTATTTCAGTAACAGCTATGATTTTACTTGTGTCCACATATGCAGTCAGTCATGCACACATCTCCAGCCATGGGAACACTCACCCAAAGCTGAGCTACAGTATTTCATATTCATTTTACAGCTAGTTGGTGATTCTGTGATTTGTGGGTTAAAGAAATGAAGTATTCCTAGCTCTTGACACTTAATTTCCACAGTGGCATCCTGGTCCTCCTTAGCTTGAATCTAGTAGTCCTGTGAATCTTTTCTATTTATATAATCTTTACTATTTATATTTTGGAGGGCAAATCACATGAGGAACGGCTGAGGGAGCTGGGGATATTTAGCCTGGAGAAGAGGAGGCTGAGGGGAGACCTTATCACTGCCTACAATTACCTGAAAGAAGGTTGTAGAGAGGTGGGCAATGGTCTCTTCAGCCAGGTGACAGGAGATAGGACAAGGGGAAATGGCACTAAGCTGTGCCAGGGCAGAGTCAGATTAGATGTTAGGAAAAAAATTTTCACTGGAAGAGTTGTTGGGATATGGAACAGGCTGCCCAGGGAGGGGGTTGAGTCACCATTCCTGGATGTGTTTAAAAGACGGGTAGATGAGGTACTTAGAGATATGGTTTAGTAGAGAACAGGAATCGATGATCTTAAAGGTCTTTTCCAACCTTGTGATTCCGTGATTCTATGAGATATATATGTGTGTATGAACATATGTATACACACATACAAATTTTCAGCAAATCTGAAAGTTCTTATTAATCCATTAAACAAATGCATTATATGTCATCTAAAAGTGTCTTAGGACACTTCAAGCTTTATACTGATCCCTCCTATATTTCTTTCCTGCACTGAAGCATCTTCTCCCAGCTAATGTTCTTTGTTTCTGCACTGTGTTTTTCCAGAAAATCAAATTCTCCAGAACACCAGCCAAATCCCTGTGAAATACTGACATTAACTGGGCTATTGTTTGTGGCAAACAGGCTTGGTATAGGGCAGGCTGTACTGTTACACCCAGTCAAATAATGGCTTTTTTGGAAACATGGGCCATGAGACAGTTTTGAAGAATCCACCCGAAATCTCATGGATCCTGTTAAAGAGATGTTAAAAGGAAACTGCAAAAACACTGGAATGCTAAATATAATACTTAAATAATTTAAATCATAGTAAATAATAAACAAACATATGTGTTTAATTATTGTTTTATATAGAGGAATACTTACAATAGAAACTTAAATTAAGAATTTTTTTCCCTGCTGTGTCTACCAGATTTAGCAGTGTCATTCCAAACAAAATGCCATCTTCCAAAAAACCACTTAAATTCTATTCACTTCTAAAGCATCAAATTGTATGGAAAAAACCCAACTCCAATAAATTCAATAACCCAAGCAGGAAATACTAGGCTTATCAGGGCTTCTTTCATAATACCGTGAACATACTCTCTTCTGCATCACAATTTCATAAAGCATAAAATATAACATAAAAAATTAAATTTCACTGACAATCAATTAACATACACAGCAATCCCAGTAATAATCTGCTGTCCATAGAACTGGTAAACAGAAAACAGATTTAAAAGGATTCAATATTGACTCATGTTTGTGAAAGCCAAATACATAACTCTTTTCCCACTCAGCCCCACCTTGAGCCCGGATATGCCTCTGGAATTTGAGAAAAGGTTTTAATCTGAGCTAGGAACTCAGCAGTTTTGCCTTGTAGCCTGCTAATTACAGTCTTGGCCACATCTGGTAGGCTGGTAGGCAAGTAGGTAGGTATGACCGGGCTATTAGGTCACCCCTCTTGAGGTATTCAGCTCGACCGTCAGTTTGGTAAAAGAGCCTTTTTTAAGAATGGAATTTTTTGTAAAACATCTTTATTGCATTAGTGGCTGACTGCCCCAAACCCACCCTGCTGCACTGGATGCTGCTTTTTAGACCCTTCTGCCTCTCCCCAGGTTTTCTAACAGTCTTCATGTTCTTTTCTATAGCCCACTATTTATCTATTCCTTTAAAGAAGCAAAAGCCTCCCAGTTCTCTGCACCCTCTTCTTCCCTTACCCTAGACCTGTCCATTCTCCATACAACTTTTAACTCGCTTCTGCCCAGGTGCGTTTTGATGCAGACAAATGCACTCTCATGATCACATGTGTTCATCTAAACCCGTATTTCACCCAGGTCCTAAAGATGCAAACATCTTTGAAATCTGAAGTGACTTTTGCAGTTGTACATGTGATACGGTCTTTGGCAGTAAATCTGGTCACCTTCCTGACTTTATTACTCTTCCTCACGGGGAACATCACCACTGGAAATTCCAGAACCACACGGTTAGAAATAGCCCAGTCAATTACAATAAGGAGATTTTGTCAGGAAAGCCTACGTGTGGGCTGACTGACAGACAGGTCAAGACAGTTTAGCCTTAGTGGTACTGATAGGCTAAGTCTGCTCCCACATATAAGTAGGAAAAATACATTCTCAGACTATTTAGGTCATTGTGCTTTAAGCTGAAATGCCAAAGACTTCAGTGATCTGGTAGTGAAACAATGCACAGAAACATGCTGAGTAGAGCCATGTTTTCCACCCTTCCACTGGAAACAGATATCCTTTAATAAAAGTGAAGCAGCCTTTGAAACTTCCTTATGAACACACAGAGACATACCACGTTAATGCCAATTAAGTCATTTAATCTGAACTTTTTGAAAGATGAGGCATCAGAACCTTTCTGGATATGGAGGAGAGGCTTCAATATCTAACCTACAGCATTTTGTGCAATTCTTCTGCACAGGAGATATTAGACAACAGAAAAAGGAAGATAAAAAAGTAGATTATTAGAAAGATTTTACCCTGTGTACTTGGAAAAGAAAAAAAATTGACTAAGTGGCAATGCTGGAACGTTAATTGTTTTCATAAGGACTTGACACATACAGCTGGAACATCACAGTTGTTTTCCTGCTATTGCAGTCATACACATCGTATAATTCTCTTGGCTAATTTTAACTACTCAGTCTTTCACCATAGTAGCATCGCAGCCAGTGCTCTGTATTATATGAAAGGCTCATATTCTCTCTAACTTGCTCCAGTTACAGTATATATCAGTGGTTTATATAGTAGTAATTATAGGTTTATGGGCCATTGCTCCTCCCTATGTGAAGCCAAAAAAATAAACATGGTCACAAAGCCAAAGATCCTCCACATGGTTCTCATTTGGTCTTTGAAACATAGACACCCGCCTAGCAGGGATTTTATATAAGTTTCAGGTGGTGAGAGAATTTGGTTAATAGGAAGTGTGATAGTCAGTGCTTTCAACTCTTTCTATTTCCATGACGTTGATCTGGCCCAAAGCTGAGAGGTCAGTAGTTCTTGCCCCTGCAGATGTGAATCCTCTAGCGTGGCCTTTGGTCATGATGATGTGAGCTCCCTCTCCTAGTATTCCAGCTGTCCAAGAAAGACCTTTTGATTCCAGCAGTGACTAAAATTTCAGTGAACTTCAGGCTGTCAAGGTGAATTAAGAGAGTTTTGCATCAGGATTCCTGCCAAATTTACTCACTCTTTAGGAGGCTGGCTGTATGATTGGGTGTGGAAAATGCCACATTTCACAGCACTGATTTTGAGTCATTACAAAGCTGTTATTTCATTGTTTTAAGGAAATCTCCTTTCCCTTACCATTGGTATTCCTCACGTATTCTACTATCACACAATAAAGCAATGTCTCAGCAGTTTATGTTGGCTGCTTCTTATGCAATCACTCTATAGAGAGGCTAGTAAGCAAAAGTAAAGGAAGCTGAGAGCATCTTGTAGGACAGGTCAGACAGGACGGGATGTTTTAAACATTACAGCTGTTTTTCAAAGCTGACCAAGGAATTCTGTGGAGATCCCACTAACCTGTAGGGAATTTGGATGCCCGGTTCTCATTGTGACTTTGGAATCTCCACCCAACATCTGTGCAATGGTCAGTGTTCATTTAGGAGTCTTGGCCCTTTCATAATGAGCGGATGTCCACGTTGAAAAGCACCATTACAACTGGCAGCAGTTCATTGACTTGTGAAGGGAGAATTTAGCTTTTTGCTTAGCTTCCCTAGTGCAGATTGAGATTTTTAGTAAAACAGACCAAAAAAAGTATGCCTGTAATTTTTGTTTCATGTGAACATCTGTCCTGTTTTCAGGAGCACCTAGACCATTTCAAGACCATTGCTAACATAAAAGTACTGCTTCACACACAGGAGCAGTGCATTTGGATACAGGGTGCCACATGTGCCTGTGCTGCAAACACAATGTAAAAGAAGTCAGTGGAGTCACAATGAGTTTAAAGCAGCATTTCATATGTACTACTGAAGGCAGTGATGTGAGCTGCATGTGTCAGGTAGTTTAAGTGAACTGAAAGCTCAAGCTGACGAGCAAAAGGGGTTTGCTGTTTCTTCTCAGCTCAGCTCCCTCAGGTTAAGAAATCGTGTGCAGAGGTTGTGTAAAGGAGGATGTATAAGGAGGAACTTTTTTCACTGTGAGGGTGATGGAGCACTGGAACAGGCTGCCCAGAGAGGCTGTGGAGTCTCCTTCTCTGGAGACATTCAAAACCCTCCTTGGATGAGTTCCTGTGTGATTGAGTCTAGGTGATGCTGCTCTGGCAGGGGGTTGGACTAGATGATCTTTTGAGGTCCCTTCCAACTCAACTGTCTTGTGATTCTGTGATTCTGTGATTCTGTAAAGTAGGATTGTCTTTCCACAGTAAAGCAAATGGAGTCCTCCTGGGCTGAAAGGCTAAAAATCTATCCTGGTCAATAATTCAGATCAAAGATAGGGGGGAAAAAAGGTGGTAAAAATGGTTTTGTAAGGAACTCTAGCATTGTTGTCACCCTGAAAGAGTCAGATGGGGAGAGAAGAGGAGAAAAATAAAACCAATAAAACAATCATCAGAAAGGTTTTATTTTGATTTTAAGCCTGTCATAAAAGGAATCACACTATGCAATCATAGTTGCTCAAATACATACATTTTAATTAATAGAAAGGTGAATTTTCAGATTTTGGCTAGGTCTCTTAAGAAGAGAATTTCTAAGATAAGGGTAAGGCAGGAATTTATTCTGGCTCTGAAGAGCGTGCTCGGTACTTCTATCACAACACACAGTGAATACAAGTTTTACTTAATAGCTTACCTTTGGAGTGACAAGCTAAATGTGAATGGCTGGATGCTGACTACCTTATTCTCACTATGAAAACTGTAACAGCTCAAATCTGGAAGACTGGTAGGACCTGCCTCAAGCTCAAACAAGCTTTTAGCTTGTGTCTGGCGTGGTCCTTTATTATCATGACTATTGTGACAATTTTTCCCAAGGGCAAACACAGAGCTTCAGAAACCTGAAATGAAGCAAAATGGATTCTGCCATCATAACAGCATTTCAGTGATGTAGTAGTCCAATACACTATTCTGCAGCATCCTGATGCAATGAAACCTGCATGCAGCTATTAGTGCATTTGGCAAAGCAGAGATGCAGAGGACCACAGGCAGTTAGGTGAATACCAGAGATGCTATCAGAGTAGGAGGGCTGATGACTGGCTTGTCTGAGGAATGTGACCTCAGATCTGCAGTGTACAATAGAAATTTTAATTACCTTGTGTTTGCCTGGAGAAGAAGGACCTTGGGGTGTTGGTTGACTGCACACTGAATATGAGTCAGCAGTGTGACCAGGTGGCCAAGAAGGCCAATGGCATCCAGCTTGTATCAGCATGGCCAGTAGGTCCAGTGATTGTATCCCTGTACTGGGCACTGGTGAGGCCACACCTTGAGTACTGTGTCCAGTTCTGGGCCACTTAAGAAGGACATTGAGGCCCTGGAGAGTGTCCAGAGAAGGGCAATGAGGCTGGTGAAGGGGCTGGAGAGCAAACCTTGCTAGAAGAGGCTGAGGGAGCTGGGGTTGTTCAGCCTAGAGAAGAGAAGGCTGAAGGGAGACCTTATCACTGCCTACAGTTACCTGAAAGGAGGTTGTAGAGAGATGGGTGTTGGTCTCTTCACCCAAGTGACAGGTGATAGGACAAGGGGGAATGGACTCAAGCTATGAATCAGATTAGGCATTAGGAAAAATGTCTTCAGTGAAATGGTTATTGGGCATTGGAACAGGCTGCCCAGAGGAGGTGACTGAGTCACCATCCTTGGATGTATTTAAAAGATGGGTAGATGAGGTGCTTAGGCATATGGTTTAGTAGAGGACAAGTACAGTTGGACTCAATGATCTCAAAGGTCTCTTCCAACATATTGATTCTGTGATTTTGTGATTAGATTATGTGGTATGCTGGTAGCTGGGAGGTTTAACTCTGAAGTAAAGCCCTCTTTCAGGGGAACAGGCATCACATGGTGTGTAAATTAGCTTAGGGTGATGACCAACAGCATTTTGCTCAGAAGTAGTAGAGGTGTTTCCAGCAATGTTTATGGCAAGTGAAGGATGAACTCATCTTGTCTGTCCCTCATCAAGGAGGGACTCTGTGTGGGATGAAGCATCAAGAAAAAAAGCAGTCACTTCCCAAAATGTGTTGAAGCAACACCAAAGCCATCTCCCCATTTGTTACAAATTAAAATTGATATAGGCATCTAACTTAGCACCTTAGGAGCTAACATATTACCACACCCATTGTCCAGTCCTTAATTCTTGTAGGTTAAATACTACATAAAATATGGGCATGAAGTAAGTCTTTTGCGACTAGTCAGAGCTGTGGCCAATGGCCTGATTTCCCTGATTCTAATACTGTTTTTTCACAGTTTTTGTTCCAGCCTCCTGGGCTGTCAGGACCTGTGCTGTGAGATGAAGGCTGAAGCCCTTGGGCATCACGTTAAGGGCATGCATGCCCACCTGTGGGAATCCTCGGGAATGAGAACTCTCAGGAGACAGGCTCCTGTGGATGCAGTTAAAGGATCCGCCTGACAAATTGTTTCTGGCCCAGCCAACACAGTCAAACATACAGTCAGAAGCCAGACTGCTTTCAAAGGCAGCAGAGAGCTGACAGGCAGAGAGAAAGAAGGCAAACTCTGACAGATGTGTTTGCTTCAGATCACTTGCACAGCAGTTTGCACTCCTTTCATGGCTGGTAATAAATGCCTGAACGAGAGCTGAAACTCTTAAACTTGGCAGTGTTCTATCAGAAGCCGTGGGCTTGCCTTTTGGCTGAAGTCAGAAGTGCCAGCAGAGCTGGAGGCTGTGAGCTGCACTGATTTATACCACTTGCACTCAGAGTGGTGACTGTGTTTATGAGGGAATGAAATTATTCCTTTGCCAAGATGCCACAAATGCTCCAGAAAGAGCACTTTCTCTGAGAAGTTATTTTTCTTGTGGAAGACTAGAAAGCTAAACTTTGAGGGTGATTTCCAGGATCAGATCCTTGAGATCTGCCCAGACAATGCTACTTTAAGCCACTACCTTTTTTTCTCGGTGAAATTTGCCTTTCCTGTTATTCTCATTGCTCTCTTGTGCATGCAGTTCTCCATGGCTGACCAGGCTGGGTCTGGTGGAAGATGTTCCCTTTTGCAAGAGCCTGTCAGTGAACAAAAGTTCCTCTTTTGGCTGCACCTCTGCTCCTACCACCCTCAGTACCTGTTAAGTTTCAATTGTCCTCTGTGACTGATGATGATTGCTTTGAATTCAGTTAACATGGTACTTACAGAACAAGATATTGTGTAAGCAGGACACACATGGTATGACCCAACAGTGGTTGTGCAATGTAACGGTCCAGAGCAGCTACTACTTTCAATGCCAAACAGCACACCTCAAGGGAAGGTGAGTCCTCTGTATCTCCAGAACTTATGTCCCTATAGGAATTTTTTTCTAGTTTCACAAATACAAACACACACACAAAAAAAATCATAATTTTTATTGTAGATTACAATATGGGGCATCTACTTATTTTTCCTGCTTGCAAAGAGGGAGGTTTTTATTATCCTAATTTTGCAGCCAGACAAATACAATAAAGACCTGGCTTAAGTAGCCCAAGTCACAATCATAGAATGGGTAGGGTTGGAAGGGACCTTAAAGATTATCAAATTCCAACCCCCTGCCATGGGCAGGGACACCTCTCACTAGACCAGGCTGCTCAAGGCCCCATCCAACCTGGCCTTGAACACTGCCAGGCAGGGGGCAGCCACCACCTTCCCAGGCAACCTGTGCCTGTGTCTCACCACCCTTGAAGTGAAGAAATTTTTTCCTAATATCCAATCTAAATCTACCCCCTTCCAATTTAAAACTGTTTCTCCATGTCCTAGCATTCCATGCGCCTGAAAAATGTCTCTTCCCAGCTTCCTTGTAGGTCCCTTCAGCTACTGGAAGGCTGCTATAAGGTCTTCCCTGAACCTCCCATCATCTTCATGGCTCTCCTCTGGACCCGTTCTAACAGTTGTGTCCTCCTTATCATGGAGACTCCAGAAGTAGTCTGATAAGAACCTCTCCCAACTTTCAGCAGGCTCTTGAGTTTCAACTTGCCAGCCGTGCAGTGTTGTGCTTACAGCTCTGTAGTGTAACCATTCAAAGGCGAGCCTGTCTGGGAGAGCTGCAAGTCCTCAAACACATTTACCTGGGGTTCTCCCATCATTTGTCTGATTTCCTCTTTTTCTGTTACCATCTATCTCAGGAGGGGGGTAGAAAGTCAGGTAGATTTTAACGTATGGCAATGTTTTAGCAATTAATCTCAGGAAAGGATAAATTAGAGGAGACCACATTCCCACCCTGCTCTTGACGCTTCTATAGGTTGGGTCTACTCTAGAAAAGGTTTGTGAGGACACTTGGACTGGAGTAGTTGGTCCTGCCAGACCCTTCTACACAAACCATCTTGTATTAGTGAAGAAGCACACCTACTGCTCACAAGACACAAAAAGAAAAAAGAAAAGAAAACAAAGCCTTTTTCAACTATAATAGTGGTGCTCTTGCCAGTATGGAAATATTTCAAGAAATCCACATTCCCCAACTTCATCACAGCCCCTGAGTCAACAGGAAATACTGTCCTGGAAGAGTCCTGTTCTATATCCACAGCTCTTCCTTGGCCTGCTGAGGCTTAACTTTCCAGCACACAGTCCTTTCCTGCCCCCACTTCATCCTCCCGTCTGCAGCTGCTTTTTCTGTTCTCTTTAACCCCTAATTATCTATCTCATATTTATCCCGTTTCTTCACACTGTCCATATTCATTTCACACAACTCCTCCTTCTCACCTTCAAGTTGAGCCTCTGATTCAAACCCAGCAGCTGGGGTGCACTGCAAAGTCCCAGCAAGGTACCCCCTTCTCTCCAGGTGACTGGCTCTCAGCAAGGTATCCGGTCCCTGCTCATTTTGGCTTCTGCTCTGTCATGCTGTCCTTAACCACAGAAAAACCTAAAGGACATTTTTTACCCACTGTGCTTTGCAATTGCACTGTTACTTGTTGTGCTAGTGCTGAGGGGAACTTGGAGTTTTGCCACTTTCATTTTTCATGAAGCTACTTCAGAGTTTATGATGACTTTGGAAAAGTAGAGAGAGAAAAACCCCTCAGTTAATATAGTGGCTATATCATTAGAAGGTGTCAGTTTAGTGCTAATCAAAATAATGGAGCTCTGCAGAAGGGGTGGTGATTCATAGGCCCAGAGAAGAACATTTAATGGTAGTAGATAAAATCTGATGGTAAAAGTATAGGGGGAAATACAAGCAAATGAAAATTGCACTGCTGTGGTGCCTGAGACACAACATGGTTAAATCCCACTCAGCATTTTTACCCATCCACTACGACAAATATGTCTGTGAACAAAAGGGTGCTGAGATAAGAAAACCTGCATCACAGCTGACATCAAAAGAAAAGCTTTTCTTTTTTCTTTTTTTTTTTGACTAATACATTGGGGACACTGTTTGAGAACAATTCATCCCAGTGAAATTCTGATCGCTTGTACCGCAGCCAGATCAGGAAGGCTTCTTGCAACTCGCCAAGAAAGGGTCTGGCTGGGGAAGCAACATGAAGTTCTGGTTTGAGTACTTAGAAAAAAAAATAGAGGGTCAAAGAGACCTGAGGTCTTGTCCCACTGAAACCTGCAGCAGAGCTCTCTCTGACTTCAAGTCAAAGTCTTCCCTAATGAGAGGAGTGGGCAGGGAAGTGCAAGACAAACATGCTGGCATTGCAAGGCCACCAAGCTCTGACCTTAAATGGGAGGAGATGATGAGGCAGGGCTGAGCCTTCCACTGGTATAAAAATAACTGTTGTGTAGCTCCAAACTTCCACCACCTGCACTGCAGACAGAACCAGGGTGAGAAGCAAAAGCATCAAGTATCAGATCATGATATTCGATAACTAAGTGTTCTCTTCGTGCAAGAGGAAGGACCAGAGATTCACTCTGGCAATGGGGGAGTCAGACTGCCACAGGAATGAGCAGGGTACTCCTTCACAGCATCAGCCAGTGGTGCTGGGGGAGGAGCAGTAAGTCTCCCTCCAAGGATGTGCATCACACAGACAAACCAGAGGCTCAACACAACCGAAATATTGCTACTCTTTCACACAGATATGTAAATAATTAGCTATTTGCCAAGTCTCACTTGAAGTGTGATGCACAGCTGGAGTAAGTTTGCTGCCACTTGCCAGTATGATCTAAACGAAAAACCCAGGGCAGAGCATTTTCAGCAAATCCTGAGCTGGAACAGCATACTAGTCTCTGTTAGGAAAAAATACATGTTATACAAACACAGAGTATCTTCTCAGCCTAAAAAGATACAAGGTAAATCAGTCCCCATGACTGATGAAGACTTTACAAAGCTAACAGCTCAGGAACACTCTGCAGGCTTTCTCTTCTCTATCATCATCTGCATGAGCATCAAATTTACTCTTATGTACTTGTTTTGCCCCAGTGGCTGCAGCCTTCTCTGGCACTATTTCTCTGGCCGTGATCCCAACACACAAGGTTAGTGACATATGATGTCATTTTTTACTACAGCTTTAGGGAAATCCCTGCAGACAGGCAGCAGAGATGATAAGTATGGAAATAACTTTCAGCCACTGAGAGCTGTCACAAGACCTCTTATCTCAAATCCCAAAACACATAGCACCATTGGTACCTAAAGGAAACTTTAAAAGCACTTAGCAGTTGCAGGTTTCTCAGTCAGAGAATCATAAGCTGTTTGCACTGAAAGGGACCTTTAAAGGCTACCTAGTCAAACCCCCTGCAGTGAACAGGGACATCTTCAACTAGATCAGGTTGCTCAGAGCTCAGTCCAACCTGACCTTGAATGTGATTCTTCTGGACAGAACCACACTGCTTGCTTATGGCTAGAGAAATTGAAGGTGAAATAATGTTCCATGAATCCACAGTATGATCCCAGGGAAGGTCCTGGGTGTCTCTGTCCCGGTACCGGGATGGGCTGATAGGGACATTGGAGTCAGGCATCCCTCCACAGTCGCTCACCACTTTGCCAGATCTTCTTGTGAACAACTTTATTAACTGAAATGTCCTCTGCAAAAGAAAAAATAAGGGATATAAAAATCCTCTACAGAATCCTGAGTAAAGCCTGTGACAGATGAAGTTGTTGGCAATCTCAGAAAAGCATGCATCATCACAGTTATTAATGGCCAAAACTGTGAGGAGAGTTTAAAACTTTCCAACTTGTCATCCAGTAGCTGGTGAGTCAGACACAGTCATCAGATGAAGAGCTGAAGTTTTATTTCATTTTTCTTCTAAAGGAATCCAAACATTCAAAGCTCCATAAAGCCTCAGGCTATCATTCAGGGGTCTTTTGGGATTAAAAGTTGTTTCTCAATGAAGAAAAATAAAGTGTTGCTAGAGCTAATCGCTGCACAGAAAGCAGAGGAGGAGAAAAAAGAGGAAGGATATGGTAATGTACTCCTTCTTACATAAAACCTTGGCTCTTTGAGGATACTTAATTGTGGAAGCTTCTGTCTCGCTTCCACCATGAAGACTGAAGCAGAAATTTTTAGTCTGCATACCTCTAATTTAAAATAGAAGAATATTTTATATGTTTCCAAAAAGCAACATGCACAACAGAAAATGTAAACTTTAATTTTTCCACTAAAAGACTGACTGAAAAAAAACAGTCTGTGCAGAAAAAAAAGGAGCCATAGAATAGTTTGCTTTTGCAATCTGCTTAGGGGCCCTCAATTTTCATCATCCTGCAAGAAATCAGAGACAATATGGGGCCAGGTGTTTCACTGCTACTCCAAAAGTGTGGATGACTTCAAAGCTTTCTAATTTTCATCTACTGAGCGTTTTGAAATATTTTATCCCCACAAAAATATTTCTGTTGTCTCCTCCTGTGTTCCTTGATACTGTCTATCATCCCTCAGAACTATTAATTCTGAAAGAGAGGATGATATGAAGTGATGGTGATAATCCAGGGCCAGGAAACACAGGACTAATTGACTGTCTTGCACAGAGGATGCATCAGGGTAGGAAGTCTTGTACTAATGTGGAGTGAGGTGGGACAATGGGAGATCCAGCGCCGTCAGCACAGCTTTGTACTATCACAGATGAAGGCACAAAAAGATCTGGTTCCATTCCCCTAGGGATTACCCAGGAGAGGAGAAGAATGTGTGGGGAAGAGAAGGAAAGTTCCTTTCTTTCAGCTCCTGAAGTCTACAAAGGCCAACTGCTGTGTGACGTTTAGGAACTTCACAGAATCACAAAATTATAGGGGTTGGAAGGGACCTCCAGAGATCATAGAGTCCAACCCCCTGCCAAAGCAGCTCCCTAGGACAGGTCTCACAGGTAGGCATCCAGACGGCTCCAGAGAAGGAAACTCCAACTTGACTCTTTTCTCTCAGCCAAAAGTGTGAGAATAAAATTCTGGCCAAAAACTACTTTTCTGAGCTCAGATATAAGGAAGACATTACAGAAGATGCTGATCTCTGCTCCAGCGGGGGCTCTGCAGGGCTGTAGGGAATCCCTGCTCCGGGCCTGCAGCACCTCCTGCCCCCCTCCTCCTGCTGTGCCCTCGGGGTCCCTCTGCTGCTGCTCCCTCCTTGGCGGGATTCCTCCTGCTCTGCCTGTGCCGCCTTTGGCCCTCGCTGAAACCTGTTTTCCCCCTCCCCTCCCAGCACCCCCAGCTCAGCTGAAGGGCTCAGCTGTGTCCTGTGGTGGGGCTGGCTGGGACCCTCATGGGGCTGCCCTTACCTCTCCCCACAGAGCTGCCCTGCAGCCCCAGCCAGCACTGGGGCACGGACACCCTATTTATACATTCAGGGCCAGAGATTTGTCCCCGCTTTATGTAAATCACTAATAGCCACTGTAGGTAATGGCAAGACACAAGTAAATTCAGAAAATGGCTCTATTTTCTAAGATTTGCTAGTAACATCTCTCTTTTGTCCTTGTGAGTTAAAAAACATGTGGAGTGTGTTTTCCTGGAGGGACCAACCACCTATGGGTGCAGGAAGACAATGTGCCTACAGCTGGGCATGTTGCTCTGTGCCTGCGGCACATCCTCAGAGCTCATCCTGGGGCTGGTGCACCTCATGGCCAGATGTTTCACAGCCTAAATGTCTGACTGAGCATCACCAATAAATGGATGCCTCAGAAACCCACAGAGGAACCCCACATTCATAGATCCTAAAATGCCAATGTGAGCAGAGGACTTGCCAGCTTGCATCTCTCCCAGAGTGAAACATCAAAGTGAAATCCTAACAGCCCCATCTGCTGTAAAGTCTGTCCACATGGCAGTCGATAGATTACCTACTTCCACTTCTCTCTTCTTTCACCTATCTTGGAGACAGAGCTTTGAATAAATTTTGAGTAAAAAGATGAAGTCTCAGGTTTATTAAAGTTTGTTTTCTCGTGTTAGGTTTTTTTTATATATGAAGAATTACTATTTCTTTGAGCCATGTTCACGGCTGTGTCTGAGAAAAAACAGGAGCTAAGGCAGGGACAAGGAATTAAACTTGAAAGATACATTTCTGACCCAGGCTTTCTCTTGAAGACCATTTTTCATTTCACAACTCTCTTTTGGGAACTTCTCATCAGAATACTCGTTCTTGGGATTCTCAAATGCCTGACTCGTGCTCATCAACATCAGTCAGTTCTGAAAGCATGAAATGTCGAGGTATTGCTTTTTTAGTGAAACATTCATCTCTGACTTTTCTTTGCTGTAGTCCCTACGGCAGGAGAGCCGGTTTCACACCATTTGCACCAGCACAGTAGCCTGTCCTACTCTCTGAGCAGCGCCTCTGACTCCTGAGCCTGAAGATGTTCCTTGCCACAAGCATCCCAAACACTCTCTCATCTAATGTTCGCACACTAGGATTCCTGGCTTGAGGCACTTGGCTTGATCACAGCTGCTAAGCTTTCTTGGAAATTCAACCACAGTTTCATAATTCCAGGACATGTGTTCATTTATTCTTTTGTGTTGAGATGAGAAAACATGGGTTTCTAGTTTAATGTTATGGAAATTCCAACATATCTATGGCCATACTATCCTTTTGTTCCCAGCACAGAAAATGTAGGTACTAGAGACTTTGTGGACTTCTCATGTGATAAACACGGATTTATTCTTTGTCATGTTCAGTGCTACCATCAGTGAAAAATTCAACATTTTTACTGAAGTTAAATCTGTATTTTTGTGAGAAGGCATTTTGTTTCTAAGTGTTTTTAATTCCAGTGTGACTAACATAACCTGGAAACCTGGAAGCTGAACATTCACTTTATTCCAATATTTTACACAGCTGAGTTCAGAGAACTGTTTACTAAAAGAAAGATCTATTTCTGGATGTTTCCTCTTGTCATCACTACACTAATATTGAATAAAGTAACCGGTTACCTGTCGTAACAGACACAATACCAGTAATACCACCTTGGCTGCAGTGTTTTTCAAAATCTTCTGCCACTGTCAGATGTGTTTAGTACAGTGTGTGGATAAATAGTGCTCAGACTCTTTGTTGGTGCTTAGAGTTTTGGAACTGAATAACAATTACCCTTTAGAGGATGAAGACAAAATGGTCAGTCACCCCTACTACAGACTGAAGGTGTAGGGCAGACTCTCATTTTAGTTTTGCATGATCCATTCATTATTTCTGGCTGGAATAAATTAATCAAGAATGTATGATCCTACACAAGTTGTAGGTATTTTAGATGTACCTAGGAGGCTCAATGACACATTTGAAATTGGATGCTTTTGAAAACCTTCTTTTGAAAAGCCTACTGTCACAGAATCACAGAATTTTTTTGTTTGGAAGGGACCTTAAAGATCATCAGGTTCCAACCCTCTTGCTACAGGCAGGAACACCCTCCACTAGACCACTATCCTTAACACTCAATCTCTAATCATGCAACCTCAGTTAGAGTGCCTTCTGCCAGGCTTAGAAGAAAAAATAAATGGGATTTGTGAGTGGCTGCAGTGGATAAACTGACCCATTAAAAACATTTCTTTATAAAAATCTTCCCATTCCTCAAAATCCTTGTAATTCCAGTGGTGATTTCCCTGCTGCAAGGATTTTATTTTTTTTTCCTGAGGGAACTTGCTAAGCATAGTTTACATTATTTTGTCCAGTTTCTTAGTTTAAACATCTCACGATCTTACAGTGTTACCATCAATTTTAGAAAGGTTTTTCTGTGTTTCAGGCAGTGAGAAATCACTCTGAGAAACAATACCAATAGAAGGATATATCTTATGACTTCATAATCTGACATCTGGCATAGGTGAGCTCAGAATTTGGGCCAAAAAAATGGAGACCTTCCACCTGAGTGTCTCAAGTTTACCTTATCTCCTAGCCTTGCCTCTTCTCAGCCAAAAGTCCATTAAATCTGATCAATATTTATAAATATCTGAAGTGTGGGACACAGGAGGAAATGGCCAGCCCCTTTTCAGTGGTCTGTGGAGACAGAACAAGGGGCAATGGCTTCAAGTTGGAGCATAGGAAGTTCCACACCAACATGCAGAAGAACTTTTTAACAGCAAGGTTGACAGAGCCCTGGGACAGGCTGCCCAGGGGGTGTGGAGACTCCTTCTCTGGAGATATTCAAGACCCGACTGGACGCCTACCTGTGCGACCTGTCCTAGGGAACCTGCTTTGGCAGGGGGATTGGATCCAATGATCTCTTGAGGTCCCTTCCTACCCCTACAATTCTATGATTCTATGATATTTAAATCACCTGGGATAACCTTGTAAGCAGGGATGGTTTCAGAGCAGGTTAGATTTCTGGATTTTAACAGCCAAAGTGTGGGACACATCATCCTGGGACACCACAGGTCAGTGACCCAAGGCATGCATCAGTGAGATGGGCCAACATTTCAGTACACCACAGTAGCGTACTCCAGCTCATTTGCATGCCACATCAACCATTAGCTATGCAAAGGAGTATGTAAGCACAGTAGCTGCCTTTGTCACTATAGAAGTACAGGATTATCACCAATCACATCAACACATTCCATTTCAGAGCCAGGTCTGACATGACAGGAGGTGATGCAAGCTATGAGTACATTAGAGGAAAGATCAGAAAATGAGTTAACCCCCACTTAGTATTTCAGACATTTATTAGACTATGTGTCCACTCATTTGTAGATACTTTCAGTGAATTTATATGTCACTGCTTACCTAAATGACAGACAAATTTCTTATGGATTGACAGCCACCAAATGTACACTGTCCATACATTAATGACCTCTAATGTATTATTTTTATATTCAAAATTTTTAAGCAGCATAATTCCCATCTATATTTCAAACATACAAGCTCAGTTATATCATCTAAACCATCAACTAAACTACTGTTTCAGGATGCCTGATAATTACCAAGGATCCAAGAAGGTTCAGCTCACTTTGTTACCGCCAAAATACCCATACTTAAACTATTGACAAATTTAATTGACTTTTCTAAATTATTATTCATACATTTTCTTTATTTTGGAGCCTTGGAGTTTTATGGCAGTCCCTATTTACAGGTTATGAATACAAAATGTATAGCTATGTCTACATATTTTAACTGTCCTTCGTATGGTTATGAGACTGTCAGAGGAGGGCCTCCTGTAAATAACAAGATATATAGAAAGGAATTACAATTTCTCCATCTTGCAGAGAAAAGAGGACCTGGGACCCAGTTCTTCAAAAGTCTTTATTAGCTTTGAATGTTCAAACCAGTGTCTTGATGAAAAATATGAAACAAGTGTCTACAAGAGCCAGTTGAGCTAAGATACACATCGATTTCATATCTTAATTCTAAAATAGTCTTTAAGTTCCAACCTGTGCCTAGACAAATATAATTTCACAAGGTCTATCAGCCATCTTCACTCTGTGCATTTCCACCCACTCTGCTGACATTGACATTTTGTTTATAATCAGTTTGGTCAGCCAGCTTTTTATACATGTAGACATGGAAGATCAGCTTTTTTGGTGATTCATGAGTGTTGGGTCCCACCCGCCTGGAGGTTGTTACTGGAGGCAGGCCAAGGGCTGTCTTCAAGCCATGTCTGCAAACATGGGTCAAAGTTCATGTTCCTTTTGCAGGACTATAATTAGCACAGCAGGTTTAGACAGGAAACTGCTCTCTTTAGACACAATTTCAAGGCAATTAGGGTTGTGATCTTTCAACGTGGTGCTTCTGAGCTGGACCCTGTCTGCCCCACAGTAATAATAATAACGGAACTACACATTACTGTGCATTGTTGAGGCTTGGCCTTGTGTGGAGAAAAAAACCCCATGTGTTCTAATTATAGCTCGGCATCTGACCAGGGGGAGCTTGTGGTGGAGATGGAACTGAAGGTCCACATCAGATTTTCAGTGTGTTTCTATTTTCCAAAGATATCGGTATGTACTGAAAGTGGTCATTTCTTGCACAGGGTAGAAAATCAATGTGAAATCTGAAACAAGTTTCCATCTTGGGTATACTGCCCTTCCGGTACAGCTCCATAGGATTTTGTCATTTTTAAGATGACCATGTGTGTTATAAGAACTGATTTCATAAGTGAAATACTTTAGCCTCATTATCAGATCCCAAGGGGCTGCAACATCCAAAGTTCAGGAGCAGGACATCAAAGGAAGGGCAGAATTCGTCCTTACACAGAAGATGCACGTTGTTTAGTTCAATGCTGCTTGGAAGCACACTTTCATGTGTGGTTTCTGCTCTGGCCTTTTGCAAAGGTTGGTATTTTCCCAGAATGCTTTTATATTGCAAGGCTTGCCATGACTTCTGGAGGCTTTCTTGAAGGCATATAGGGTAGAATTAAAGCCATCTAAAATAATTAGATTATGCATCTGTTATACATGTATTCCAAATAGTGAAATAGACTCCTTCTTTGGTCAGATGTCAACATTTTTGTGGTCAAACTGATAAATTTTGTCTGACTTGCCCTCCATCCTGTCCTTAGTATTTGGCAAGAGATGTTGGATTCAGAAAGCCAACTGTATCCTGGGCTGCATCAAAAACAGTGTGACCAGCAGGTTGAGAGAGGTGATTCTGCTGCTCTACAGGTAAGACTCCACCTGCAGTACTGCATCCAGCTCTTATCTCCCCAGTACAAGGCAGACATGGAGAGAGTGGTTGGAACAAGTCCAGTGGAGGGCCACAAAGATGATAAGAGGGCTAGACCACCTCTCCCAAGAAAACAGGCTTAGAGAGTTAAGTTTGTTCAGCCTGGAGAAGAAAAGGCTCTGAAGAGACCTCATAGTGGCCTTCCAGTACTTGAAGGGGCCTATAAGAAACCTGGAGAGGGCCTATTGATAAAGACATGGAGGGATAGGACAAGAGGTAAAGGCCTTAAGATGAAAGAGGGTCGATTTAGATTAAATATTAGGAAAAAATTCTTCACTGTGAGGGTGGTGAGAATAGGTTTCCCAAAGAAATTGTGGATGCCTCCTCCCTGGCAGTGTTCAAGACCAGGTTGGATGGGGCTTTGAGCAACCCGGTCTAGTGGAGAGTGTCCCTGCCCATAGCAGGGTGTCGAACTAGATGATCTTTGAGGTCCCTTCCAATCCAAAACATTCTGTGATTTTATGATTCTATGATTCTATGATTCTAAGATTCACTGACAATTGGTAAGAATAAAGCTGGAAGAATGGCATCATTAAAAGACAGATTATTTTTGTGTTCTTTCAAAAGCCAGATTTTGGAGTCATGTGATTTTGCAAAGATTTGCCTTTTCTTTTTAAATAAAAGTACCTTTTTACCTCTCGTATTTCAGATGAAAAGGAAAATCTATTTGTGAAGAAATGTAGAAGACCAATGAAAACAATCACAAATTCTGAGTGTGGAGAAGTAGTAACATCATCCTTGTCCTGTGGCTTTTGAATCAGTGAAGATTGTGGTGAACTGCTGAAGATCTGTCAGAGGAAGAATCTGTTTACTGCAACACGCCCTTCCTCCATGCTCTGCCTGAGATACCATGCTATTAAAGAGCAGCACTTGGAGCATGGACAACAGTGCAGATTGGAGCCATATCTTTTTTTTTTTTTGTGTATGTGATATTTAACTGACAGTAATTTTATTCCTTGTTCCTGTTTATTGTGATGAATAAACACTCATAAATAAGAGTCATGAGAAACTAGCTCTGATTTTATAGGGGAAATTCATATTCAGCACACAGTAAAGAAGAAAAAAATACAGAAGAGCTCTTCTAGAACACTATGTCCATGGCATTATAACAAACATAATTAGTCACAGATGAGCAACTTGCCCAAATAAGTTCAAACTCAAGAGTAATAGAAGCATAGGATCACATAGAAAAACTCTCCATCAAATTCCCCATAAGCAATGATACAGAACCAAAAGTAAAAAGAGAAGACAAAAGTTTTGCCCTTAACTGGTCTTCTCATGAAAAAAAAATATGTTTAAATACAGCACTGATTATATTCTTTCATGGTTTCAGTCTATGATGGACTTCTCATCCCATGACTTGTTTTGTACTTTTGCTATATTTCAGTCTGTCTTATTTTGGAAGACATTAGCTGCTCTAGCCCCAGTAAACCCCGCCGCTTTGTCTCAGAAACGCAAGCTGGCAACACCGGTTCTACTTCTGAACTCTGCATTTGAGTCTGCTTGAACTCTGCTTTTGAGTCTGCATTTCATCTCAGGATGAAAGCTTTTGTTAGCCACCACATAACAGGGACTCACTTGAGTACAAAAATGCTGCCAGCCTTCCCACTCTCACTAAATACTTCCTAATGATCCATGAGTTAATTTTGTATTAGATTCTGCTGTAAGAGAAGAGACGTTCTAAATCCCAGAATGCAAAATATTTCAGCACCATGGGCTTTGCTGTGTGCTCACTCAGCGAGGAAAGAGGGCATCTTGTGTGAGGAGCAGCTGTTAAATGTTTAAACATGACAACTTACATGAAAGTTACACTCTACTCATCAAAGTTTAGCCAACACAGCCCCCTGTTTCAGTGTAACAGACATTCCATCATTCCACTAAGCATCCCAACCAGTACTTCTATTATATATTTTAAGGAGGAAAGAAGGAAATATTTTGTAATCATGGAAGGACAGTTAGCTGTGGAAGGGGAACATAAATTATCTGCCTTTCTGCAGAACAGCCTCAGCTTTTGTCTTGTGAGACATCTGTAATACATATATGGAGTAGTAATGAACACATCCATTCTTGGAAAAACAACTTCTTTTTGCCTTATGTCTTGTAAAAATGCGAGCCTCAACTGCCATGAAATAACACTGCCTCATGAAATAACATAAGGTCTTAATAAAGTATGACCCTTTGGATTTTTTAGTGTCTCTGCTAACTTGCAGGCATTCATCAGGATTAGGAATATCAATCTAGATCCAGACTTGTTTATACAGCTACAGCTGTAGTATTAAAATTGGGGAGTGGGCTTGGCCACACCATGGTCATGCCTAAAGTTTAATTGCTAGCACAGAAGCTGGTCCAAGTCTGGCCCATGCCAATCAGCACTCCCCTTTGATGTTCAAAGAAGCCTGTCAGCTGCCCAGAGGTGGGCTATATATCTGCCTGAGAAAAGAAATTCACACTACAGCTCTGGGCTGTTGATACTCATCCTAGTCAGTTTAAAGCATATCTAAGTAAACATCTGCTATGTGGTTCTCACTTACTATAGGCAGACTCCTTCAAAATTTAAAATCGTTTCTAGACCTAGTAGACCTGTGCTAGACAAAGTCATTCATTGAGGAAGTTGCCAGAGCCAAGATATTATAAACATGGTTATAATACTTGTGTTCACTAAGGACATAACCTTCTCTGAGCAAAACGTGTTCTCCTAGTGCAGAGATGCCCTTGGTTTGGGGAAGTCACACAAGTTTATCAGTTTTCCCCTGAGCGGAGTCTGTGTATGGCTCTGCAGTCTGTCTGGGTGTGCTATGGGCTAATGGTCTTAGAAGAGTTAATCTTCCATTTGTCTCCTAATCATGATGCAAGAAATGGAAAACAGCATCCCTGTAAAAGTAACTGTAACTGCACTGAAGCAGTTTTACAAAGCCAAACATTTTTGACTGTAAACTTGAGTCATTATTAAAGAAGCGTGTGTAGGTAAATAGTAATTTACAAAGAGCAGCAGGACCTGAATTGGTAAATTGTAATCTTGAAGCAGACCTGAGGAACCAGGCTCTGTGACAGTGAAGCTTCAGCTTGTCTTAGCTGAACTGCTGTGCTTCTCCGGGATACACCTTTCATCAAAGCATCGCCCAGAGTCAGGCAGGTATGGACTCACTCTTCATGACTCTGCTGCACCTCTGCATGACATCCCAGGACTCCCTCCAAAACAGCACTATAAGCCATGGTGAACCTGCAATGGGATTTCAGAGCAGGACATAACCCTGCTTTCTAGTAACAAAAAAAATATATGAAATGTATATAGCCACACATTTTTGGACAATCTTTCACAGGTTAGAACCTAGTGTGCTGGATGTTGGAAAAATTTTACTCTTGTGCAGTTAGAATAGAACTTATTATGGATAGGATAGGATAGGATAGGATAGGATAGGATAGGATAGGATAGGATTTCTTCAGTAGTCTTTAACAATTTTGCTAAATGTTAACATATTTAGTCTACCCTTGAATTACTTAAACTGAAAATCCTTTCCAATTTACCCAGACTGCCTGGACTCTTCAGTCCCTGAGAGATCTCACTGTAAATACAATGTGAGACATATGCTGTAATAGTTAAGCAATGTGCAGTGAATTAGGAGTAAATTGGAAACTTTAATTAAACATTTTCATTACTGTCATGGGTTGCAGCCAGGCCTGCAATGTTATTTAAACATGTGGTCTGTCGGTTTGATTCCATGACCTTTTCCCAGGGGAAATGATGGGATTCAAGCACCAGAGGATGCTTCTTGCAGTGTGTAAAAAGTATGATGTATCTCAAATAGTATTCCCATTACACATTGTGATAATAACAGTGATTTTGTTATTTTTGGAGGACTGCTGGGGATTCCAGGGTTCTTTCACCATTTATGGGTATTGGTATATTCTACAGTACTGGGGAAGCTGCTTAGTGAAAAATCAAATGGGTTATTTGTGTGTGCTCAACATGGATTGGGGCACATTGTTTGCATATTTCAACTTTAAAAAAATGTTTACTCTGAATATTTTAGGAGGAACAGAAAGATAGAATCTCTTTCTTAAGCCTAGACGACTGTATACAAAGGAGTCAAGTGGGAAAGCTTTGTAAGCTTCATGACCAAGGCAAAGACACTTCAGGCTGGATTTGTATTGTTAAACATATCTATTATAGCCATTGAAGGACTGAATGTGGGCACACAGACAAACAGTGCAGAGAACGTGTCCACATCACTCAGTGCTGGCACTTTCTAGGTGCCACAATACATAGTACTTGGCACTAGTCTTTTCTGGGCATCAGGTGCCCTGTGCCTCTAAGAGTTCATTATGGATTTATGTGCCTTATTTTTAATTGTCAGAAATATTTGTGGAACATTCTGTGGAGCACATGACATGCTTTGGAGGACTGTTTGTGTTGGAGGACATTGTGTGAGGGTTGGAGCCACGTATGCTGCAGTCTTACTTGTCCTGTTTACTGGGAAGGACCATTAAGCTGAACTATCCCCCATGACAGGTTTTGTAAAGAGAAAATTCAGTCTGAAAGACGGTGCAAGTTATAATTAATATTTATTCAATGATCAAGAGAGTAAACTTGGAAGTAAATTTTGGGTGATATTATCTGATAGTGTGAATCACCCAAGATTCACTAAGGAACAGTGGAAACAGGCAAGAACTTTGTTCAGAGATTTGAATCAGCCAATGTGGATTATGATGACCTTTGCTGGTGCCATTCATATTTTGCATCATTATTTCATTTGATGAAATAATCAAAACAAGATAATAAATGTGGAATTATTAGGTGGCTTCAGGAAAAAAAAAATAATATAGACACAGACACAGGACTTTGAGTTGGTAACATGTTGTTTGCAACTTTTGAAAAGAATTCCCAATAAAACTTTTTTCCAGCAACTTCTGAACAAGACCCATCTTTAAAAATGCTGGAGACAGTTGGAAAATACAGCCATGACTTCACATTTCCTATACAAATATTAAATCTCTAATTAATTTGAATAACTACAGAAATCTCATTTTCTAATAGTTTCCTAAAAAGTGTTCCCAAGTAGAGGAGCACAGCTGGTGTTGCTCAGCCCTCAACAGATGAGCCAAGAGTTGCTTTACAAAGAACGTGCCCTGCCAGAGCAATCCCATCATCTGAAAAGGAATCCTTGACTGATTCCAGTAGCTTCCAAGAGATAAATTATTTTTCCCTCCTATGTGTCTCCACATGGCCTTTACAGCTGGTAGGTCACAACATGCTCAGCAACAGCCGTAATGGTGATGCAGCATAAGAATTGAGCAATGCAAATGTTTACCTTGACCTTGTCATAACACAGGGAGAGATACAGAGATGTTTGTCAGACTTTCTGAATTATTCTAATCTTTTTGAGAAGTGCAAGAAGAGCCTTGCTGTCTGCTGGTGTTTGAAATTTCACTTCAAGAAAGCCTAGGGTCTGGAGAATTGCCTCTTTTTCCATTGTGTGGAATTGCTGCCATATTCATTTGAGCTGCATTTGGTCATAGAAATCACCATTTTTCCTTCATGGGTGGTTCTGAAGAAGACTCCATGAGCCAGCTACAGTGCCTGAGGATGGATGTGTGGCTACATGTATTCATGCTCTACACAGCAGGGACCCAGACAGTAAAGACACACTGACGGTAGTTTAGAGACATAAAAGCAGGAGGCAAAAAAACCCCAAAGACAGACAAGATCTGTCTGTAAACTCACCTGTGCCTACCACATCAGGCTCAGCAGAGCAGCACTTCTCAACACCTGGCTGGCTGTGGCTGATAGGCGCTTCCTGCGAGTGGTTAATATTAGCTGTATCTCTGCTCTCTGCTGCGGCACTCAAGGCATGGTTCAAGCTGCGTTGCTGGTGCATGATGTGGAGACTGATGCAATACATCGTGGGATTCTTTCCTTTCCACTAAAGAGGTGAAATCCATGGGAGCAGCATATTAAAAAAAACAAGTAAACAAACAGCAATATATCAAAAGAAAGCTACTTCCTTCCCTCAGTAAAAGACCCTAATGCTTGGGAAACAGCACGTTAAAAAAAGCACACAAGAAAGAGGAAACAAACAAACAAGAAAACTCTTTCATTGCGAGTTAAGTCCCCACACGGGAGCACCAGATTTGCAATTGTATCTGCAGCCTCCACTGAGCTCTTCTTGGGCATAGATATTTTCTGTGCAATTTATTTATTGCTATCTGTTCATATTCAAAAGACAAATGAAGAGAAAAAGTCGACAGTGGTCACAAAGCTGGACAGTGTCAGAGGTCATCTGACACCTTCATTCTCCTGATAATGAAACTGATGACCTCTGTACTGCTCTGGTAACCTCAGGTAGATGTTTTAACAAAATCAACAATAGATTGCTTGCACTGAATTTTTTTTTTTTTTTAAGCTTACAGCTAATGTGTCTGTATGCTGGGGCTCTTCTGCTGAAGTTTCAAACTCTTTTTATCTCTTGTTCAGCACTGAATCGCAGAATCACTAGGTTGGAAAAGACCTTTAAGATCCAACCATTCCTGTCCTATGCTAAACCAAAACCCTAATTACCTCATCTACCCTCCTTTTAAACACATCCGGGGATTGTAACTCAACCACTTCCCTGGGCAGCCTGTTCCACATCTTGACAACTCTTTCAGTGGAAAAGCTTTTCCTAACATCTAATCTGACCCTGTTCTGGTGCAGCTTAGTGCCATTGCACGCAGCAGAAATTGAAGCAGTCATACTTACCTATAAATCTGTGGCTTGCAAACAAAAATGCACTAAAGTGCACTAAAAGGTAGATCATCAAGAGTCATCAGGAATAACAAATGGACTTTATTTATGAAGAATGTCATCAGATCATTAGGAAACAAAAATAAAAAAACACACCAGTTTTAGTTAAAACTGCAATTGGCAAATAAAAGCAATGAGTGGAAGGAATATTAAGAGAATATAACAAAAGAGAAGGTTGGATACACTAAGATCACATGAAGATGATAATCTACTTTCTGAGCCTCTAGTGGTTCAGGGAAGATGAAACAACTCTTTTTGAAATCAGCGGGCCTGGATAACTTTGTCTCAGTCATCTTGAAGTGAAGCTGATGTGGTCTCTGGCTCCCTAATATTTCCTTTTAATCTCAGAAAACTGGAAAAATGTTAATTCTCTGACAGTATTTGCTGAGGACAAACAAGCCAATGCAAAGATAGACTGAAAGCCAACCAGCCAATTGTACCAAAGTGAGATGTGCTCATAAATCAACAGTAAGGTTAAAGACTGGGACTACTAGTAGTAATAGCAGTCCATAGTAACAACCACTAATGACATGTTAATATGAAAATAGCTCTTACCTAACTGATATTTTGTATATGGCAGCAAACTGACTGATTGCTTGAGCAATGATTGAGCGTACTCTAGATATTTTTGGCTTTTAGTACCACCTAATATTCTAAACAAAATAAGACAAAATATACCATGTTCAACATCAAAGCACGTATTTCACGGATTAAAGAGGTACCACTTAACTGGCAGCTATCAATTTATTTTTTTTCTTAGTGAGTAGATTTTATCAAGTGGATTTCACAGAGATTGGTCTAAAAACTTCCAAGTTTTTATCAGCTACATTAGGGTTGAATCTAGAATTTTCTAATGACGTAAAGACTAGCAGATTAGTAAATTATCCTGTGACTAGGCAATAATAATTAAAAAAAAGGAAACATTTTGTAAATTGGGCCCATTCAAAGTAAATTTAATTGAATAAATATGGCACCTGCACAAACCAAAATAGATCTAAAGGTGATATTGGATACCCAGGTGAATTTTAACCTTAAGAACAATGCTGGGAGAAATAACATCAGTGGTATGATCATCAGGCATACACAGAGGAGGAAAGTGAGTAAGAGAAGGGATGTGATTTCTACCTGGGTTTGTAGTAGCAGTGTGTAACAGAGTACTGCATCTTGGTCTGATAACCATGTTTTTTAAGGGATGTTGAAAAATAGTGCAGGAGGAAGAGAAAAGACAGAGAAAAAAAATAAAAGGCTGCAACAAAATATTTCACAATGAAGTAAGTAATTAGCAAATTTGGCTTCTACAAGTAGGTAGAAGAGTGAGGTGCCACTTGGGAGCATGGAGAAAATACAGGGTAAGAGAAGCTGCACAGGGTAAAACACCTAGCAGCCAAAATGAGACAAGCTTAAGGTAGAAGCAAGGTTTACCAAAGGGAGACTGATTAGATCACTTGAACAAAACAGCAAGAGAGGTGGTGGAAGATCAGTCTCCTGCTGTTTCCAGCCATGGCTGGATGCTTTTCAAGATAATCCTGTAGCATGACCTGATTGCAGGCAACTGGGTGATATTCTGTGGTTTGCGAATCACAGGAAACTAGAAAGGTGTCTTAACTCTGATAAAAATTGCCCTGCTTTGAGCTGCTGTAAATACTCAGAGTATATCTATGTGTTGCTGTGCAGAGTCTTTAGAGCCCATTGCATTAATATGTGTAGGCATATCTTTTTTTTTAATAATTATGAAACAGGATGTATTAGAATTTGGCCCCTTTCTTTTCCTTTAATGGTAGCAGTTCAGCATGTCAAGTATGGCTGTTGCCTCAGACCCCCATGCATGCATCTGGCATTGCATATCCATCAGTGGTGCATGTCACCATGTAGCAAACTTCCTCCAGGGGGAAAAAAAAAAAAAAAAAAAAACCCCAAAACTGTCCAGTTCCATGAGAGGGTGATTCCTGCAGATTCTCTCAGGAGTCAGTGGGTGTGACATGACATAGTCCATATATCCATAACATGTCTATTTGTGACCAAACCAACCCAGATTCCCTTTACGGTCAACGGAGAACGAATCAGTAGTGTTCATGGGATTGAGGGGGTGGTTCAGCTCCTGAAGGTCACACCTATATTTAGGTGGATAAACCGAAACATAATCTCCACTGACTCAACTGGTTATGGTGGCAGCCCAAACAGCCAGCTCAGCTTTACCTCCTACAATGGCAAATGTGATGAATGCCACCTGTTTTGGTCCTACAGATCTTCCCTTAAAGTTATTGCTGAGGATTTTGATGTGAGTGGCCTATAGGGACAAACTGAACACATTGCTTTGGCCTATGTTGCAACTACTTTTATTTCATATGGTAAAGGAAACTAAATGTCTCTGCTTTTTTAGGATACAGCCAAGCAAATGACTTCAACACATGCATAAACTGCACGCAAAGAACTTCATCTCATAGAAACTTTGGCCAAAGTGGGGGAAGATAGGTTTATATTTCTGTCATTGTACATCTGTCTCAGATGCAAAGTCATTTTTAAAATTAATCCTTCTACCTTGATGCAGCTGTACCGGTCACTTGTTTCTTATCCTTTTCTTCTCTGATGTGAACATGGAGTTAAGGAATGGCTCCCAGAATTTCTGCCAACCGCACATGACAGTGTGATGATGTAATATAATTTCCTCTCCATGGTCCATATGTGCTAAGGCAAAGACTATGCAGATATGCCATATTTATGGGATAATGACAATATTTCCTAAAACACAGAGATTTTATTACTGCTTATGCTGGGCTCCAAGTCATTACCGCATCTTTTAAGCAGTATTTCCCTAACCTCATGATTAGTAGGGTGAATGCAAGGAAGTACTGCAAGGAATTACTCAAGATAAGAGTCATTTATACCAAAACTCCATCACATTTCATTCCGTTTACAAAGAGAGAATGTGGCAGTCACGTAATCTAGGGTTGACCTTGGATCAACACATACAACACTTAAGGGATATTTAGCTCAGCTACATATGCTCAGGAGAGGCAGCTGTCAATGGGGCATTGCTGTCTCTCCACCATACAGCTGGAGGAAGGCTTTTGCCTGTTGATCCAGCGTGGGGTTACAATCTTTCCTGTGGTGGCAAACCCAAAAGTTTGTGAGTCCTGTCTGGGTCTATTGGGAGGAGGGAGTTGTGCTAGTATCTCCAGTGCTGGTTCCTGTTGGCTGCTGTACAGCAAGTATGAAAACTGCACAGAGAGGAGAAATAATAGACTGTGGATTTGGTGTGCATATCTATCCTGAGAGCTCAGCCATTTTTCACATTCAGGTACAAACCAGTCTCCAGAAATATACTGTGTAAACACCTCCAGTTTTAAAAAAGGCATAAGCAAATACCATCAGTTGTAACCTACCTCTAACCCTGAGCCCACCTCTGTGTGAAAAGTTGGAGTCAAATCCCTTTGAGCACTGTGTCTGTGATTTTAAGGGTTATGCCCTTCATCCAACAGAAACAACTCTGTAAATGCCAGATTCTCCAGGGTACTCCAACTCATTTATGTTGCTTTGGGGAAGCAGAGCAATTAACTGCTTTGGCTTGCTTTATAGCTGCTTTGTGTCTCTAGGGCAGTGCAAAGGGGTTTGATGCATTTCCTCTTGCAAAGCCTAGGGCATGCTAATGCTAGCTGCAAGAATAAATGTTCTAACCTGGGAGAAGGTAATCATGGTGAGAAACCTTCCAGAGACCCAGAGCACACTGAGGGGCACTGGGTTTAGCATTAGCTGGGTAAAAAACAATATATAGTTTATGTATTTTTCCAAATAATTTGCCAAAAGTCTCACTTTCAACTAAGAATGGGTACAGAAATGCTGCTGGGTGTGCGAGGGCTAGCATGTGTGTGGTTTAATGGGTAAGCTGTGGAAAGAATCATCAGAAACTAGATTTGGGACTTATGTGCCCACTACAGCTCCTTGTTCCCTTCTGTAATAGGATTTCACATTATCTAGCCAGTCTGTAGGCCAAGATCATGAAAAGTTCATGAATATGAAACATCTGTTTTATCATTCATGACAATAACTCAAACAGCAGATAATTTACTCCAGCACTTTCTTCACCATGCTTCTTGACAGGAAAGTGCAGTTGGAAACAGCTATCCCTAAGTAAGTACTTGCAGCTCCCAGGAATACTTACAGGGTAAGTGGCCAAAGAAATGCTGTCTTTGGGCTTGTTGGTGCAGATGTGCTGCCATTTTGACTTTTTTTGTAGAGCAAAACTTTTAAGAAAAGCTGGGAGAGGATTCATGCACACTAATGCGTGTCTAAGACCATTTCATCACCTCCTCCTCTTCAGGATTCCCATGCCCCAAATTTAAAGGAGAATCTATAATTAAGAGACATTGATAATTGAATACAGAGGATTGATACCTTTTGCCATTTGATGGACAACTCTTTCTTAGGCATCTGTACTCCAACCCAGTGTAACACTGAGGTTATTCTTTGCCCACAAAAACAACAGTCCTACAACATTTCTTCTTAGCAACCTCATCCTGGTAAAAATGAGTTGGTAGAGGATCCCAATTTCCCCAGTCTCCAGGCTGGAGGTAAAGTGCAGCCTGTGCTGGTAACGGCTGGCAATTCCATGTATCAGACAGATGGTCTATGAGGGCATGCAAGAAGTGGAAACTAGGTCAGTTTACTAAAGATGCATAGAAAAGAATTGCTGGAGCATGTAGGGACAAGATCATAAAGGCCAAAGCACAGAGTCAACTACAACTAGTAAGGGACATGAAAGGTAACAAAGAGCGTTGTATTAATATTTCAGAAGAAAGAGGAAGATGAAGGAAGAAGGTCCTCCACTTAGCGAGAAAGGAAAGCTAATAATGCCTGGAGGGGTGAAGTGATTAATGCTTTTCACAGATCAACCTTCACTAAAACTGTTATGAGCCTTTGACTGCTACGCTAACACCAGTGAGTGGGAAGGAGGAATTCAGCCTACAATAAACTGAAGGCAGGTTAAGGCTGTTCAGGTGACTGCCTGTTTTGGCTCAGCAGTCATTCACCTCAGTGGGAGCAACTAGGACAATGGGAATAGGTGGCTTCCTGTAGAAGTGATCTAGGGATTGCAGGTCAAGGAGAAGTAAGTGAACTCTAGGAAGTGTAAACAGAAGGTCTTTGTCCAGTCCCAGTGTTAGTCCTGGTTTTGGGCACCTTAGAGATTACAGGGAGAGCAAGAAATTATGATGTCAGAGCAGGAGGGGGACAACTGAGAAGGCAAGAGTGCTGAAGTGGAGAGATATGTGTATTGCCTTTAAACTGGTTAAAAACTGCAATGAAGAAGAAAGAAATAATTCCTTCAGTGCCCCCAAGGACTAGTGGATTTACAATGAAACAAGAGAGATTAAAGATAGATTTAAGGCTTAGCTCTGAGGGCAGTGAAGGCCTGGAGTAGGTTACTGCAGGGTAGGTAGAGGGAAGCATTCTTGCTCACTGAAGACAAAGTTAGCCAAACATCTGTCAGGAAGAGTTTAGTTAATGCAGTTTGTGCCTTGAGGCTGGGGAGATAGAAGACCCCTTGAATCTCTTCCAGCCCCTGACTGTGCCTCAGACATATTCCCTTGCCTCCTTCCCCCTCCCATTTTTCTTTTTCAGATTCCAAGTTGGCTCACTAGAGGTTTGGTGTCTTGGCCTTGCTCTCATCCTATGCCCTTGCCTGCTCCATAAAATAATAACTTTTGGATCCCGAGGCAGGAGCAAGGTGGTGATGGCACCCACCTAAGGAAGTGCTTTGCACTCCATCACTGGTACCCTGAGGGAAGCAGGTGCTTTCCACCACCTGGGCAGACACTGTCCCCAGGCACATTTCAAGACACTGTGACCCAGCACATGGTGAATAAATAAAGCCAAGAACATTTTAACACATGAAAGCTCTTCTCAGCCAGCCATTTTACTTGTAGACCCAGCAGCCTCCTTGAGGCCTCAAATGGGTCACAGATTTTTCTTCCTAAGGTGCTCTGGGAGATGACACAAGATGAGGACAACAGTTCCCACTGTGGAAAGAAGAAGCTGGCTTTCCTGTGAAACCCCTCATCTCCATGGCCCACAGCAACTTGAAGAAACTGAAAATAAAGAAAACTATCTATCCCTCAAGGGCATTGTGGTGTTTCAGTCTTGGGGGTGAACTGTGCATTTACCTGGCTCACAGATTCACAGATTCACAGAACAGTTGAGGTTGGAAGGGGTCTCTTGAAGTCATCTAGTCCAACCCCCATGCTAGAGCCAAATAACCTCAAACAGGCTGCACAGGATTGTCTCCAAGTGAGTCTTGAATATCTCCAGAGAGGGAGACTTCACAACCTCCCTGGGCAGCCTGTTCCAGTGCTCTCTCACCCTCAGAGTAAAGAAGTTTTTCTCATTCAGCTCCATGCTGAATCCTGCTCTGTTAGGTGCTGGGAGTGCAGCCAGTTAGTCCCTCAAGGGCTGCCACCAGGAGCCAGGGCCATCATACCAGAGAAAGGCATTTGAGACTGAAAAAGCAAACAGGTTAAGACTGCAGAAGGTAGCAGGAAGAACTTGCCAAGTTAAAGCTGGGATTTAATGGTCAAAATTACCACTTCAGCTTTAAATTCCAGTTTCCTCCTTTAAAACTGAGCACCTGGATTTGTTCTGAGAGGTGTTTCTGCCCCAAAGGACAAACTGAGATGTGTGGATCATATTGTGATGGACCAAAGAGAGGTCGGGAAGTCAGAGTGACTGGGTGTAATGGAATCCAGCCTGCACAGAGTTGGAGGACCTTACAGGACTGGAGATGGATGCCTTCACTATAGCTGAAATAGTTCACACTGTATTGAAGCCTGAAGGAACTATTCAGGGACTAGATAGGCTCTGGGATAGTCCCTAAACAGCAGTCCTGAGCTCTGCTAACACAAAGACTGCAGCTTGTAACACAGTAGAAAGGAAAAGCTCAACCATAAAAGCTGATGAAGTGGGAACAGAGTGAAAAAAGGCTCTTTGATTTGCTGGAATCATCCCCTCAAGTCTTCAGCTTGAAGTCAACTTGAAGTCAAGTTGGTCACTTCTGGACTTAAAGCCAACAAACTTCTCCCTTGTCAGGTAAAAAGTGGATATCATGACAGCATTAGGATAGAAAATTACTTTGTGGAACATGGTGAAGTGTTTTCATTTTTGGCATCTAATGGTGCAACTGACATAATTGGGTCCCAAGTTGTGAATAATAGATGCAACCATCTCAGTGAAACTGGATGCTTTCCAGGTCTGAGGGATGTACAGGTCATACTTTTATCTTTCCTTTTAAAAACCAAAATAACAAAACCAACCAAACAAAAAAACCCACCCCACACTGGCTGAAATTTTTGCTATTTGTGGGAGATACAGGATTTACTTTCTGTGCATTTTTCCAATTATTAAACCCAGGAATAACTAATATAACCTCAGGACCATGGTGCTGTAGATCCCATGTGGAGATCTTTCCATTTTCCTTCCTCACTCCTTTACTGTGCCTATCTCACACAGCATCCCAAAATATGCCCTCCTTGTCCATATTCCCTTTGGGAAGACTGTCCTGGCTGAACATGTGCAGCCCAGCAGTTTCTCAGGGACTCAACAATTTTAGGCGTGATGAAAGAGGGATGGACAAAGCCATGTTAAAGGCAAAGAAGTACTGCCAGAACTCACAAAAACATTTTATTACTTGATGAAGAAGAAAAGTATTTGCTGGATCAAGGTAGACATCAACTGCACCAGCCTTTCCCCAGAGCATGTGGTCTCAGGGCCTTGTCCTTCTCTCTTCCACTCATATTGAATACAGGTCTACATCATCTCATCTGCTCCAAAAGGTTGACAGAAGGAAGAGAAAGGAAAAATAAGTACATAAGGAAACAAGGATTGCTCTGTGTGGAGAAAGATAAGTACATAAGGAAACAAGGATTGCTCCTCAGTCCAGGAGAGGGTGGAAAGTTTTATTACACTACTCAGGGATGGAGCAAGATGGACACTGGTCTCAAACACCAGACCTTGGGGCAGTGACCTGCTCTGGCACTCTGGGTGTGATACATACCCTCCCCTGCCCTTTCTTTGCCTCAAGACTCTCTTTTGGGTAGGCAAATAGCAGTGCTCCAAATTAAATCAGGAAACAAAATCATAATGCTCCAAATTTAGTAAAACTAATAACAAACACTAGCAGGCATTGTGGTGAACACACTCCAGGACATGGTTTATTATCTACATTACAATCTTTTTTAAATGCTCCAAATGCAATTATCAATGGTAATAAAATAATGTATATCCTGAAAGATCTCTGTAGCCTAAACCTTCTTCTGCTGAGGTCTCTAAAATAGGCTGTATCTGACCCTCAATTTATTCATCTTAAGGCAGAAACATTCTATATCCACTGGAAGGTAGCTGTATCTTTGACTTTGAAAGGGTCCAGGGAAGAATTAGTGATGGACTTACTTAATATTTACTTCCTAAGTTGGTAATGTGAAAAGTAATCCCTTTGCTTTCACCCTATTTTTTTGCTTTTAATACCTGAAAGCAAATTACGGATGGGCTGGGAGGAGAGGAAGCTTGAAGTGCTGCTTGCAAGAAATTAAAAAAAAAAAAAAAGATGTAACCTTGAGAGCACATGGACTATGTGTGCCTAAAGTAGCCGTATTTTTGTGAGCTCTACATCAATAATCCACTTTCCCCACAGATTTGTGTCTGGTGGCCGGCTGCAAACTCCAGCTGAAGTTGTTTTCCTGTGGTCGGTTGTCTGAGAGGTCTCAGCTGTGTGGCTTCTCTGGCGTCTAATAGTGCGTGAATAAACACTCCACTTTTCCCAAAGGTGAGATACTCCTACAGCCTCTCTCTTCTTCCTCGGTGCCTCCTTTCACAAAATGCACAGGAATGTGATTGTTGGTGAGATACCTCTCTCTGTCTTTCAAATCTGGATTGATTTTGGCCAAGAGGCTCAAAAATTGCTGCTAAGAGACACAGACAGACAGACAAGAACACGTATGAAGCGATTGCATAAGCTCCATTTCCCCAGGAAACAGAGACTGAAAGCAGCTCTGTTGAAAGAGAAACGTTTTCTAACCAAATACCAAAGGAAACTTTGAATAAAATGTTACCAGAATTAGAATGCAGAATTTGGATATAGACGGAAAACTTGGTCCTCAAATATTTCATGTTTCAAACAGCTTTGATCTCATGGGGATCTATTCGTACCTTTTCTAAACATTTCATAAGGTTTCTTTCTTATTTTCTTTAACATTAAAAAAAAATATATTTGTCTGCTTTTATAAAATAAATATTTTTAAAACAACACGTGGACTAGAAGGTTAGACCTATTTTCCAACAGAAAAACAAGGCCATCTGAGATAGGAGGTGGTTACGTTTCAAAGTCTTCATTCTTTTGCACTTAATGAAATTTCATGGGCTTGTTTTGTTGTGGTTTTTTCCTTCCCAACCAAAGATATGCATAGTCTAACTCAACCTTGGGTTTTCACTGTCATATTTAGTCTTGGGAAGCCTCAGTGTGCTATTAAAAAGGCCAAATCTGATTCCAGTCTTACCTAGACCCAAATGGGAGCAAAAGCATTGGCCATGGTCAATTCCCAGCAGAACAGAGGAGTTTTCCCTCTTTGTGTAGTCCATCCCAGACACTGGAGAATATCATTGTATTCATAGAAGGAAAAAAAGACCTAGATGAATGAATAGTTGTGCAATTGTGTGGTCAGTGATCTGGAGAATAGAAATACCAGAGAGTGCATATTATGTGCAGTGGGTGAAGGAATTTTTTGGAGCATGTCATAATATTATTTGTCAAGGAGACCATGGTATGAAACAGGAAAACCTATGAAGGGAGCAGACTCTGCTGCTTCAGGAATGGGTGCAAGATTTGATGGGATTCTTCATGCTTTCATAACTTGTTAGTCAGTATATTTTCCTCTCTTTTCATGTGCATCAAGAGAAACATCTGCAGAAGGCAAACTCAAAGGTTAATTTCTCCCCTGCGCTTCCTGCATTTGTTCAAACAGTTGAACTAATATTGATGAATAATGCATTGCACCCATGGATGCCACAGATCGATGCAACTCCAAGGACTTCATTTTTATACCAGCTGAGGCTCAGGCCTGTTATGTTATTAATCCATTTTCTTTTACTGGTTTGCAAATATTATATAAATCTTCATTTCCAGAAGACTATTTCTCTACAGCAAGGATTTATCAGAATCATAGGATCACAGAATTGTAGGAGTTGAAAGGGACCTCGAGAGATCATTGGGTCCAACCCCCCTGCCAAAGTAGCTCCCTAGCTCATATTGCACAGAGTTTGTTTGTATTCCTGGCAGGTTCCTGACTCTCTGTGGCCAGTTCATTTTGATTATTAATTATTCTCAGAGCTTGGCATCTTATTTGCATGGTGCCTGATAGTTTATTTGCTTTTTTTTTTTATTGTAAGCTTGGTTTGAAAGCTTTAATTAGGAAACTGGTGATTTCACAGAGCAGACACTGAGACAAACAGTCTCAGGAAAAAACACTAGATACCCCAGAGAATTGTTGCTGCTGCCACGAATGCCTGGTACTGGCTCAGGACTGTCAGAGTATTCTTTCTGCCCACATAATTGCCACATAAATACCTAACAGGAAACTGTGAGGATTTAAGAATAGATGAACACAATAGTCAGGCCATTGCTTTTCAGGGCAATGAATAAAATGCAATATTTGAAGTTACTGCCATCAGTCACTGAAAATCTAATATAAACAAGTATTTGTAAATCAATATAAACTTCTACAACATTTTTATATGGGAACTTACAGAAACTAGTATTTTGGTGGCTTGGTATTTTTGATACTGTCATTCAAACCCTCATATTTTCACTCGCAGTGGAACAGCTCTGCCACTGTCAGCCAGATTAGTACTGCTGAAATCAACAGTCACACAGATTGACACCAGCTGAAGAACTGTCCTAATAAATTTGAGCCTATTTATGGCAGATGAGACCACAGTCGTGTCTCCCAAAGGCAGTATTCTCACTGGAATATAAATGGCTTTGGCTGTGTGAAAGAATTAAATATCCCTTTTTCAGATTTAGCTGGAGCTTCGCCCGTATCGGTAGATGTGATTTATACCAGCTCTGTGGAGAAATAATCACTCAGACCTGGAGTCCTGACACTCAGGCTGGTTTACCTGAACTAACTGATTTTCTTTTAACTGTTGGGTGTATTATCAACCTTACAAGTATGCAGGCACACAGTGTGCAAGCCACAAGAATTGTGCACACCTACTCCGTGATGGGACCCTGGGTTGAGTAACATTTCAAGGTACCTCTGTTCACCTGGCATTTTTAAAGGGACTGAGGGAATCCAGTGGTGGATTTACCACATTAGCACCTCGTTGGTACTTTCTGCATCCTGCTACCAGGGATGCAAGCCTGAACAGGAGCAAAGGAGCTTTTTGGCTCTCAGCATATTGCGATTCCCATCCATCTTCTTTGGAAAGACTATTTAGACAGCAAAACACTGTGTCCTCCTGCGCTATTGCAGCTTCTTGCACTCTGTGGTGTCAGGTCTCATCTGCAAAGGCCCGTAGCTGTGGAAATGAGATATTCACCTGTGTTAAAGTGGGTCTGACTGAGTTCTCAGATGCCTGATGTTATCAAGACTCAGCTAAAACAGATGTTTTCATATTCCTGTTTCTAAAGCTGCTTTGATATTTCAAAGGGGCAGGCTGATGTAACTCTCCTTCCCATCACCTAAGTAGTAATAATAACAACAATAATAGATGTTGGACTCCCCCACAAACCTTCCCATTCCAGCACATGCCTCTGAAGCAGGTGAGGCTCCTAGCCCTAGTAGGTTCTCCACTATCCTGCAGTCAAATCCTGCACAGAAGGGATGTTTCCTCCATCATCCCAACATGGAGAAAGGCAGAAAAAAGGACATCCCGATAAAAACCCTAGCACAGCTAGTTGTTTGGGTTGTTTAAAAGCCAGGTTCATGACTCAGCCTTTACCTTTTATGAGTCAGGAAATGCCAAGGTGTTCTTTTTTCCCTTGGACTCGCAGGCAGACTCTGATCTCACTTATTATAGGGTAAATCTGCCACAGGCAAGGAGCTATTCCTGCCACACATTTGCAAGCAAACGCAGCATCCATCCTCCCTGAACTCTCTGTTCTTAGCAGTCCCTGTGTTCTTTGGCCAGCTACAGCCCTCGGTAAAAGTGTCAGGCACATCAAACAGCATAAAATGAATCAATCCATTTCCCGGTTTATTTAGACTAAAAAGACTGTAAAATGGAGTCAAATTGAGAAGCCTGTTTATGTGTCTAAGAGGTCTAAGGGACATACAGAGGAAGGAGCGATAATAAAATGTTAAGCTAACAGCATCAGAACTCATTTGCGCTGGGGCATGCTTACCTGTTTCCAGCTCACTGTGGATGGTGTGACTGCAGAGTGATGGATAGCTGCGTTTGCAGGCATAATGTCCATGGAAGGTCAAATGTAAAGAAAAATAAAGTCATTAAAGCTATAAAATTGCTTCAATGTCTAGCAAACTAATTAGACACTGAGATTTAAAAGCGATGTGGCTTCCTTGTTTTATTGAAGAGAAGTGTCAGTGGTGATTTACTGAACCTTTGCATGTTTATATGTTGGAAGAAGGTACTGAATTCTCATCAGCCAAGCAGACATTGGCAGAAAGATGAAACTAGCAAACTCAGACTGAAAACAGGGCACAAACCTTTAATAGTGAATGTAACTGAACTCACCAAAACATGAAGTGGATTTTCCATCATTTCATAGAATCATAGAATGCTTTGGGTTGGAAGAGGTCTTAAAGATCATCGAGTTCCAACCCCTCTGCCATGGGCAGAGACCAAAGCCTCATCCAACCTGTCCTTAAACACTTCCAGGGATGGGGCTTCCACAGCCTCTCTGGGCAACCTGTTCCAGTGCCTCCATACCCTTATGCTAAAGAATTTCTTTCTAACATCTAATCTAAACCTGCCCTCTTTCAGCTTGAATCCATTACCCCTTGTCCTATCACTACACTCCCTGGAGAACAGTCCCTCTTCCACTTTCGTGTAGGACCCATTTAAGTATTGGTCAGCCATAATTAGGTCTCCCCAGAGTCTTCTCTCTTTCAATTTAAGATCTTGAAGTTCTTAAACTGAATTTAAGTCTTTGAACTTGACGGAGAAGTGTCTTTAGAGCCTCCATTTTCCAGGGTTAGTACAAGTTCCCTCAGAGGGAATTGAGACCCCCCAAAACAGGAGCCAAGCTGTGGGCTGCTGCTGTCACTGAGTTAAAGAAGAATGTGAATTTTCCTGACCTTTGAAACTTAATGAGATAGCTTCACACCCAGTCACCCCCATAAGTGCATCCATGTGCCATTTCCACACAGGAATCACCATCAGAAAGGCTGCTGAGGCACATGGATGTGTCTGCACCCCTGCCCTGGAGCTTCAAGCCCTCTCCTTGATCCCTGTCTCATCCAAGCTATGACAGTGTCTGGTTTATAATCACAACAGGATAAACTCCCACTGGTAACATGAGATGAGCTGCAGAGTTTCAAGCAGCCAGATGTCCACATCTCAAAGACTCCATCCTTGCTGACACACTTGACCACAGCACTAGCTAAGAAATTCACTGAGGGAAATGAAATATGCAGGGAAAATAGCAAAACCAAAGCAAGATAACCATATGTTTTTAGGGAAATAATAACTAAAATCAACATACTTCCATTTCTGGTGACATTTATAAAGCATTCTTTGCCTTGATTTTGGAGATCCAACCCAGGATCTTTGATCCACTTCCAATTGCAAAGCTCCTTTTGCTAGGACTGCTAGGTCCAAGCCAGCAAGCATGACTTCCATGAGGTGTTAGCCACCTACTTTGCATTTGAGCTTATTACCCTAGCCACTTAACTTCAACTCTTTTTTAAGAAGCCATCTCACCTAGGTATGAGGAACTGCACTCTCAAAATACTCCTTTCACTTCACAAAGTATTCAGATATTTGGACTCCAAAGTCAGGGACCCAGTGATAGCCATGTGCAGATGAAAATCTCCCAGGTGCCATGAAGATAGCAGGCTTCTCTCTGGATTCCTCAGCAGAGAAAGGAAGTCTCTGTGGCTGAGTATTCCTGGCGTACAAGGAAGGATGGGTGCTAGTGACAGAGAAGGGTGAGAAAGAAATATGAAATATAGAGAGGTGGAATGAATGAATTGAAGAGGACATGAGGAAAGAGAGGGAAGGATGGAGAGGAAGGAAAACATGAAACAGCCCTAGAGGAACCTGACAGAAAATACGGTCCCCAGCCTGGTTCTGGGAAGGAGCTATGGTAGTGGGAAGGTGCTGGAGAGGAAGAGAGAAGGTGGCACTTCTTCCGGTTTGCAGCCAAGGTCTGTCTGAATTGTTTCCCAGGGCAGCTGGGTGGGTGTTCAGACCGTCATGTAAAAAAATGGTCCTTCTAGAGCTTCCCAGTCCAGGTAGTGTAAAACCATGAAAATATCCATATTGCATCACACTGCACGAAGGGATGAAAGCGGCTGCAAGAATGCACTTCACTGGAGTCCAGCTTCCTCCGTCTCCCCTCGCCACCCGCCCTCAGCCACAGCCTTGAGCATTCAGCTGTACTGGTGGGGGAGCAAACCCACAGCAGCACCAGCTCCCCTGGAGGGAAGGGTGGCTGTGGGTGGGGGAGGGCTAGGGGTGGCTCACCCCAACCCAACCTGGTACACCTGAGTTACAGGAGGTAGCTAAGGCTGAGCAGAGGTTAAGGAACTGTCTCAGTTCCATTTTGGCCATCAGTGTTCATCCAGCCATTGCTGCCATGCCAAGCCAAGCAGGAAGGTTTGCCTATTAAATTTATTTTGACATCTCTTTTAGCCCATGTCCTGACCCTGGGGTTTAAGATCTGCAAGGCCATTTTATATGATTTTTGTTTCTTTCACAAGGAAACATTTGCCTTATACTGTTCTATTTCAGTTCAATGAGGAAAGAGACTTTAAATTCCTTCGAATTCAGATGTAGAGGGGTGAGGGAAAATACAGTGCCTGCACCTGGGTAAAAGGAGAAAAACACATCAGAGATAACACAGCTAAAATCAGGGAATACATTAACAGGGATATAGGTGATCAGTTTATCTCTGTTTGGGGCTGGGTTTGCCCTTCCATGTGTTTGGGCAATATTTGTTATGCCCACTGCTGGCATGGGGTAGAAATATCATTTGTGGGTTGGACTCCATGATCTCTTGGGGACCCTTCCAACCTCTATGATTCTGTGATAACTGGGCCCAGGAGCTGAGGCATGGTCTGATACATTACACCAGGCACCGAAGTGATGCGTAGCATGGCAGGGATGCTCTTCCTTTCACTTCCTTTCATTTCCCACGTGGGTTGCTCTGTAAAGGTGTGGGGGAGGGGGTTGTCTCTAGGGAGCCACCAGGCTGCCTTCCACAAGGTGAGCTTGCAGGACAAACATCCTTCTGCACTTCTTTTTCCAAGAAAAAAAATAAGAAAGATGAACTATATCTACACTTATTTGTATCCATGTCAGATTATTAATCACAGTCAGTGCTTCTTGCTGTACTAGCGAAGTTATGAGAATCCGAATGCCACAAGCGAGGCAGGGGGTAAGCTCTGAGCGTTTCCATACAGTGCTAAAATCTCAGTGCGATGGATCACGGCGCTGCAGCTTTCCCTTTAAGAGCCCTTTGGCTAACGGCGATAGACTGAAATGCAGGAGGTGGGACAACACCACACACAAAAATGAAGAAGTGAAGGCAGGAAAAGTTTCTCCAGAGGAAAAATGCAGGGCTTGTCCTTCACCCTGACGTCAGATCTGTCTTTAATAAAATCCCCAAAGAGCCACGAGAAAAAGGCAGAGTGCCTAGGCTAGGTTGCCAGTTCAGGATTGCTCTGCATTCCCCAAAGTTGTGTTTTTGTTCAAAACGGCTCTAAATCTGGGTTCAATCAATGTATTTAATCCCGGCTTCCAGGGATGAGGTGGCTTTTGCCCTGGATTCTAGCAACAAACAGCATTTTGCAGGTGAGTTTGGAAACTGCAGGAGAGGCTCGTCTTCTGGAAGCACGCTTGGGTGCAAGGCACCGTGGTGGGCTGGGAGAGCCGAGTGCGGTGCGTGCGGGAAGGTGGGAGATGTGGGAGTGGGGAGCGAAAGGTGAGCTCCGGAGGAAGAAAGAAGGGAAGGAGAAGAGGAAAGGAGAGGAAAGGAAAGGAAAGGAAAGGAAAAAGGAAAGGTGCAGAACTGAGTCCATCTCTGCTCAGCATCCAGGTGGATCTGCATAGAAATCTGTGGTGTGGTTTGGGGTTTTTGAGAGTTTCTTTTTCGTTTGTTTGTTTGTTTTTCTTTTATTGTTACTGATTTGTCTTGCGGAGCAAAAGAAGGAGGAAAAGACCACCCTTTCCTGCCCGAAGCATCCAGCGTGAGGTTGTTAGGGGAGCGGGTTGGAGGGGAGAGGGCAGGTCCCCGGCGAGCGGCGGTGCCCGAAGGGAGCCAGGACCGAAGCAGCGCTGGGGCCGGTGAGGGGCCGGAGCCGGGCCGGGACCGGCACCAGCACCGGGGCGGGAGGTACCGTCGGCTGTTCCCCTCAGGTTGTGCGGCTGCCTCGGGGCTGGCAGAGGAGGAGGGGGACTGGCTGTTTCCCCCTCTCCCGATGTCTGTAGCTGCCCGATCCACGCAGGCAGTAGTTGCTTCCCCCCGCCCCGTCCTCTGGAAAAACCTGTACGGGAAAGCCACGCATTTCAGAAGGTGTTTGCGTTTTGTTTTCCCTTTCCCGGTGCAGCTTGAGGCTGTGCGAAACCCTCGGGGAGAGGGAGCTGGATGCTGAGAGCTGCTGTGCTCGGGAAGGCGGCCGGGGGATGGTGGGTGCGTGGAGCGGCCGAGCGGGACCTGCTGTGTGTCCCCCTCCTCATCCCCACCCCGGGAGGCGACTCTGGACTCAGGGTGTCCTGGAGACCTCAAAAGAGAGGTGCAGAGCGGGGAGCCCAGGGACCCTTTTGGGCCCTGAACCTGCGAAGCTGAGCCTGAGCATCGCTTCTGCTCGGAGCGGGGGGCGGTGTGGGGTAACATCAATTGCTTTGCACCAGGGGGGATTTTGCTTTGCAGGGCTGCTGGCATCAGGGGCTGGCTTGTGTGTTGCGATATGAAGCCGGGCTTTAAAAGCACGGAGGTAGCACGCGTGGTGTGGTTCCCCAGGCGCACCTGTGTGTGAAAGCAGATGGCACAGCGATAAGTCCTGCGTGAATGTGGAGATGGAGCGATAACGGTGCCTCTTCTAGAAAAAAAGAGAAAAAAAAAAGGGGGAGGAAAGAGCGCACAACACAAAACTAACAACAAACAAACAAAATGCACCTCTTGGGCTTTCTGGGGTGAGTTGATTCTTACCTCAGCTGATTTTTGGTTGGTTTTTTTTTTGAGCAAGTAAAAAGTTACAGAGAGGGAGCCCGCCTCCATTCCCCCCAGCAATGTTACTAGAGGAGATTTGTGTGAGACTTGTAAATTTTGTCCTGATTCCTGATACCCAAACCCTACTGTAGCATGAAACTATGTGCAAGTGTGTGTGTGTGTGTGTGTGTGCCTGCTGTGGGGTGAGTGCAATCCAGATATTGCTGGCAGCATGTTTGGTCTAAAGAGTATCTCCCAAAGTGTTCAAAATGGTATCAAAATCAGCCTAAAAAAGAGTCCTGAGTCTTGATTGTTTCAATTCAAACCCTCCATTGAACAGAGGGGGTGAACCTGTGTGTCTTTGGAGCATCCCGGGTTCACTGTCACCTCCATGGAGTTGGACCTTAGAAGGCTCCACTTAGAAACATTCGAGTAGAGACAATTTCTCCTCAGTAATGAACAGGCATTGTGTGGGTCTTCACACCTGAAATGGGATGTGATGGGGTGTTGATAGGCTGATGAAGGTCAGGTTTCTGTCTGACATTCTTAAGGGAGTGGGAAAACAGGGCTGAAAAGAGTGGACTGATGAAAAGGGTTGGGGATAGCAGCTGAGAGGTAGTATTGGTCTGTGTAATACTTAAAGGATTTTTGGGAGAAGAGCAGACTTAGTTTGGTCTGCTTAAGCAGAGGATATCTGAGGAACAAAGGTTGTTGCAACTGGTGGGCAATGTTGTGAATATTTAGATGGCATGGCCACCCTGCTTGTGAGAGACAATGTAGCTACGTCACATGGGTCGTAACAGATGAGTGCTGGTAAAGCTCTGACATCAGCTCACCTCATTGTCTGTTGTGTTGCATCTTTGGTGGCATCATCACAACAGTAATAAAGATCTTTTCAACACTGCAGAGGCCTCCATGGTAGCATCATGCAGGTCACTGTGCCCAGGCAGAGCCCTGTGGTCTCCCTGGGGACTTGTCACACTTAACATGTATGACAAAATATGTACAGAAAAGGATGCTCCACTAGGAAAGAGAGGGTTTGCTGCCTGGAATATAGCTGGCATATATCACTTGTTCCAGGGAGAAAAGTTCATACAGGAAGGTCAGTCAGGTCTCAAAGGGCATTTCAGAAGGCATGTGTCAGGTTCTGCATGAGAGTTCCCTGTCCCCCTGGACCATGTTAAGCTACAGGCAGCTACTGAGCTCTTGATTTTTTTTTTTTTTTAACAGTTTTATTGACAAGGATTTGTATTGGGGCATAGCTGTACAGGTGATGGGTTTGAGAAGAGAGGAATAGCTCAGTATATTTGGAATTTCAGGCATACATTTTCAAATATTTCTTAAGATAGAGGACTTTTTCATATATAAGCAGAGACTGAGTACCACCAACAAAGCTGAGATTCCTCAGTGCCTGAGTCATTTCTGCAGGAAGGACTTTAAGGCCAGATGCATTGGGCCCTTCCAGTGCTGCACATTGAGGAATTGGGGCCAGGATCTTTAGCCTGTAGTCCTGATGACTCAGAAGATATGAGACTCCTTGTTCGAACAGGATGAAATGTCCCAGACCAGGGTGGTGATTAAAAAAGCAATCCTGCACTTTGTAGAACATTAGCAGGGGAGAATATATGTGAGAAGGAGACCATTGGGAGGTTTCTAAAACATCTGAAGAGGAACGGGTGGCAGGTGCACAAGGTGTGAGTGCAATCCATTGAATGCCTTCAGTGGTGCATCAGGTAAAAAGCAAAGAATGGCATTGTTTGTTCTTCATCACATCAACTAGCAGGCAGGTATTAATACTTTTGTTTGATGTGATAACAGTCATGGCACACTAACACCAGGCCTCTGGCTTTAGTGGGCTGTAAGGAGGAGAGAGATACTTGAAGATGGTTTTATATAGGCACGATATCCTGTGTGAACATTGATAGTCACTGATAATGACTCAAGTTCAGGGCTGCCTCAGGCTGCGTGGAAAGTGGATTGAGAACCATAATGTGGTTTTTCCTTCTCCTTTCTATAAGATTTATTGGCTCAAACGTGAGGCCAAGAATTTAATTTGTAAAATGTTTGGATGTGGTGGCAGGAAAAAATGATTGCATTCCTTTGGACTCTTCCAGGCAAAACCACAATATGACCAAACTTGAACAAAAAAAAAGAAAAGGAAAAAAAAAGCTACAAATTGATTTATACATTTATCTGTCTTGCAAGCAGCTTGTGTCTAGTCTCGTGCAAAAGGCCCCAGACACCTTTATTCTTGCCTGAAAAACTCTCAAGGCTCTCCAGGGGAGGTGAGCTCAGGTTTGCCTATGGAGTGCTTCATCGTAGAAGGCTACATGCTTGCACCATGGATAATGATGCATGGATAGTCCTAGGCAGCATAAAGTTGATGTCTCTTGTCCCTCTAACCTTCCCACTGTTCCCTGTTGGTTGACGGCATCTTCTTACCAGAGACAGGCTGGCACACTTCTCTTTAGAAGGGCTCCCTGTCCTACACCTTCATAATGTCACTTTCCGTAATGTCAATTAAAATTACTCTGGTTATAGCAGCTGAAGATTCAGCTATGCAAATGAGTATCTTGTGGCTCAAAACTGGTACACATAATCCCTGTGGGGATGGCTGCATCATATGTGGGGCTTTCCCAACTTTGCCCCTCAGTTTGGCAGTTGTCCCCCCAAATCCACTTCCAGAAGGAAATCATTGCTGAGACACCATCCCCAAAAGTAGCACTGATTATGCTCCCCGTGGATCAGAGGACCAAACCCAAATCTGTTTCTGGTGAAGATGCCCCCTAAACACACACATAGAATTTGGTAGCCATCAGCTGCCAGCGTGCAGCAGCCTCTTTGGCTGCACTAGCCAAGGCAGAGCCAGACTTGGCTTCTTTACAGCCCTCCCCCTCCCCCGCAGTTGTGCCGCAGCCTGTTTGTGTCCCCTCAGGGAGGTCCTGCCCCATGTCACACTGCAGCAGTCCTGTCTGCAGCGTGACTTCTCCGCTGGTGGGGCTTGTTCAGGGAAGAGGCATTAGTTAAAGAAATGAGAGCTGTGGGTTTTAGTGCAAGCATGAGCTTTACGTGATCGTGCTGAGTGCTTGTCCTTTGAAAGAGTTGTGTGTGTTCAGCTTCTTCTCCAGGTGCTAGGAAAAGGCACTGGTCAAAAATTGCAGATGTCCTTCATGGGACGTTTGGCTTATTTCTTCAGAAGCTCCAAGCTCCCACATTGCTATGTTAAGTGTTGCTTTACGTCTTGCCAGTGCTCGCTCGGATTACTGAGAACTGCTCTTTTTGGATGGCCTCAGTGTCCCAGCAGGGTCTTGAGCATTCCTGTCTGGACAGCCCTGGCTCTCACGCACGAGTGGAAATGAAGCTGTTTTAAGCAAAAAGAAATAGAATCGCCTATGTGAACATTGGCAGCTGCGGCCTGGCGAAAGCTGAACGCCCACAGCTTCAGCTGAAGATTCATTTGAGTATCAAACAGGACAGTGTCTCATGCTGTGGAGCAGAAAGCAGGGTAAGGTTTCCCTGCCTTCAGATTTAACTCTGTCCCCAGGACATGCAGGTAGACACCTTGGCTTAAGATGTTCCCCTGATTCACCCTTTGCTTGCTTGTAATCTGGATCCACCATCCTCATTTAGGGACATGACCTCCCCTACAAAGAGAGGTTGAGGGAGCTGGGCTTGTTCAGCCTGGAGAAGAGAAGGCTGCAGGGGGACCTCATTGCAGCCTTCCAGTACCTGAAGGGAGCAGAGAAACAGGAGGGGATTAAACTTTTTAAAAGGTTAGGTAACGGCAGGACAAGGGGGAATGGATTAAAGCTAAAGGAGGGAAGGCTTAGATTAGATATTAGGGGGAAGTTCTTTACAGAGAGAGTGGTGAGGTGCTGCAACAGGCTGCCCAGAAAGGTGGTAGATGCCCCATCCCTGGAGGTGTTCAAGGCCAGGTTGGATGGGGCCCTGGGCAACCTTGTGTAGAACCAGGCCTGGAGGTTGTAGGCCCTGTCTGTGGCAGGGGGTTGGAACTGTATGATCCTTGGGGTCCCTTCCAACCCAGACCATTCTATGATTCTGTGATTCAGTCTTAGGATGCTTATGTTAAAAGTAAAGCTTTCTGTTTCTGTTAAATAGAAACTTTGACTGACAGCTGTCAGCTTGGCAGTGATGGCCCCAAACAAATTCTACCCATATGTTTTCTTTCTGTGTTCTGATGCCCACTGAGAATTCAGACCCAATTTCTCAGACTGGTCTTAGAGCAATCAATTTCCCTACCATTCTCTCTTCCAAGGATTCTTTCACCCAGGTTCTGCTGCACCCTGAGTTACCTTCAGCCTCCCATTGCTGCAGGTTGACAGTGGGATCACAGGGCTTTATTTTCATAAACGTGTTCCTTGGTCAAGGGGCTGACTTTGCTGCTGTGGTAGCTGTATGCAGATGTTCTCCAGTGCTGGTCTGGGTTTCCTAGCTGTGGGTGAGGATCATTGGTTCTCCCACACCCTGGTGGTCTCCCAGCCCTGGGAGGTACCTCCACTGGTGCCTCTGATATTTATTGCATCCATACTGAAACTTTACGTGTTTTCCTTGTGGCTGCTGCTTATTCTGGCATCCTTGGGGAAACTTCTGGAGTCCACTTAATCTCTTGTGCCTTCTAACAGACTGCTGCTGGGCTTTGACTTGTAATCCTTACATCTGGGCTAAGTTTGGGAAACTAAGAGAGAGTTTTTACCTGTGTGGGTGCCAACAGCTGGCTCTGCTCTACAAGTAATTCTCCTCATAGATGGGGAAGGAGAGGGGAGCCTTTAGGTTGACACAGCTGTGGAAGAAGATAACACTTAAGTTAAGCTTTGCAGCACAACTTGAATAATGAATTTCTAATACTTGGGTTGCTAATGCATTCCAGGACTGTGTGGTCATATCTGTGTTCCTCTTTCTCAATAGCTCCCATGTTGTTCTTCTGTTTTATTAGTCTGGGTCTGTCATTCTACTTAACATACAAAGCAAATGAGAGATGAGCATGTTGGACAGCCAGGTTTCATGAGCTGCATGCAATGAGCCCAAAGAGAAACCTGAGAGGTATTTGCAGACATAATTGTGGGCTCATGCATCATCCACAGAGGGTTGTGAGTCACCTGGATCTGATGTTGCTGGACATGTGCACAGTTAGATCTTTGCTGTCATGGAGCAGCTCCAGCCTTGCAAAAGGACCTTCTCCTAAGAGCTTGCCTCACAGATTTAGAAGGAGTTGCAAGAAAAGAATGTCTCATACTTGGTGATGGGAAGCCATGGCAAGGTCACTTGCCAAAGGTTTAGCATTTCATTGACACTCAGATGAACAGAACTGACAATACCTGTAATGCTTTGGCTGCTTTTATGTCTTTTACTCAGAGCGAAACAAACTCCTTCAACTCAGCTTAAGATGACTGTCTTTTCCCTTCCTAGCATACTGAAGTATCTCCAATGAAAGGCTTCCAGGTGGCTATGAAGCATTGGTTTTCTTATTACATGTCAGCATGCAACTGTAGCTTGACTAAGTAAGTAGCTACATAAGATTTAGAAACATGGAAAGGCTACATGTAGTACCCCTATATAACAGAAAGAATATAGTGAAGTCAGTAGCAGTAAACAACTTGGTAATTCTGTACAATACTTGACACAAAACCTGCTACATGTCACCAAGAAGAGTGTAATCCACATAGACAATAGCTTTAACCAAAATTGTTCTGGATGACTCAGGGATTTAATTGTTTTCTATTTTATTTTATTTTTTCTGTATTTGAAGGTAGCAATCCTTCCAGTACCTAATGAGGTCCTACAGGGAAGAAGGACTGTTTATCAGGAAGTGCAGTGATAGGACAACGGTTTAGATTAGATATTAGGAAGAAATTCTTCACTATGAGGGTGGTGAGGCTCTGGCACAGGCTTCCCAGAGAAGCTGTGGCTGCCCCCTCCATGGCAGTGTTCAAGGCCAGGTTGGATGGGGCTTTGGGCCACCCAGGAGGGTGTCCCTGCCCATGGCAAGGGGGCTGGAACTAGAAACTCATTGAGGTCCCTTCCAACCCAAACCATTGTATGATTCTATGAATTTTTAAGCTGCGTGTGAACTGCTGCACTTTCCCCAGCCTTCTTGCACTGGGCAGATAACTGATGTACCAGTGCTCTGCAGAGAGACCGATGACTTCCCCAGAAGGTGCCATCACTGTCTCAAAGCACCTCCTGACTGTGCTCCAAACACTTGCACTATTGCCATGCTTGATAAGTAGTGTCCTTGGCATTCTTGTGTTTGTGGTGCAAGAGGTCATTATGTATCTGTGCTTTTTGGACTCATGGATCTTCCTTTTGGGTTTTTGAAGACCACAAATGTATTCCTGGATGTGTATGATAACCAAGGAAGCTATAGCTCACATTTACGATCACCAGCTTATGTCTGCCTTGACACAGGGAACTTTCTGTATCTGGGCTGATAAGAAGGCAGCGAAATCCATATGGGGAGAATTAAGCACTCCTCCAAATGGCTGGCACTTGTACTTGGCTGCCCGCAGGCTACCAGTTCCCTGGTTTTAGAGTAACAGCTGGGTCATTTTAGCTGTTTAGCAAGGACCAAACCACAAAAACTGCAGCCAGGGTTGAGAATCTGCAAATGGATTACACTACAAAACTCTTTGGTTACATTTTTATGAGGAAAAAAAGGGTGGAAAATTAATCAGGAATATACCCTGTTTCTGTTAACCAGTTTGGCCATTCAGCAGGTGATTTATTTATGAGCATTGCCAGCAGTGTTTCCTGCTGGATCTTGGTCTTAGACTAGGTCATACCCACAGGATCTGTGTGTGGGCTGATACACATTGATGTAAGAGATGAGAGCAAATGCAGTTGACTTCTTTCTGTGAGTTCTTCTTCACTTTTGGCCCCAGGTACTGCAGTTACTGCAGTTAAATATATAATGACATCCCTGATATTTAACTGTGCAGCTTCTCATGAGGTCCCTCCCAACTCCTATGATTCTGTGATCATTCACTGTTAATTTTTCACTCTTTTTGCTTGAGTACCAAGTGTGCATTTTTAAAATCACATTTAATCAAACATGTCTATGAGGCACAGCTCTGCACAAGCCTGGCAAAGGGGTCAGAGATGCTGCGAGCTGGCATCTATGAGGCAGTGGATTTCTGGGGGTCACCTGACTTATTTTCCATATTTTACATCAAAACCTGTGCTGAGCTTCCTTGGTGCACTGGGATTCCCCAAAGATGCAGTATGATTGTGCTCATGCAGCTGGTGAATTCCTCGCCTGCCAAAGCTCCCCGAGTGTGGGTGAGCTCCTGAGCTTGTGGTAGAACAGTGCATTATGTGCCTGGTTTCAGGCTCAGATAAGATACTTCTGCTTCTTTTACTTAATTCTGTGTGATTTACATTTACATATATATAACAGACATATACATATACTCACATCCCTCCTGTGTTTTTATGTTTTATGTCAGTTATTCTGCAGTCTGTTTGCACTCAAGGAGATGCTTGTGCCATGTTTTTCATAGAAATGAAGAATGGTTTTGGTTGGAAGGCACCTCAAAAGCTGTTTAGTTCCACTTCCCCCTGCCATAGGTGTTCCTCACCCTTCACTAGACCAGGTGTCCCATAGCCCCATCCAACCTGGCCTTGAACACTGCCAGGGAGGGTGCAGGCACAGCTTCTCTGGACAACCTGTGCCAGTGTCTCACCATCCTCACAGGGAAGAATTTCTTCCTAATACCTAATCTAAATCTCCCCTCCTTCAGTTTAAACCCATCGCCCCTTGTCCTATCACTCCATGCCCTTGTAAACAGTCCCTCTCCAACTTTCAACTTCTTTGACTGGTTCCCTCCACACCCCAGCAGTATTAAAATACTTTCCCAAATATCAACTGGGAGGCTGGAGTATTTGATTAGAGGAATAAATGGATATTGCAGCAGCACAGTTGAGATCCCTTTAGCACCTCTGCATCTTTGATGATCGTACCATTTTATAGAGGAATAATTAAAGAATTCCATTTTTCTTATTCCTGTGTGAATGTATGACCACAGAGGTGTTGATCCTGGTTTTACAGTTCACCCTGTAAAATGCAGGGGAAGCTTTCTTAGAAAGATGGCTCCTACAGCAGGAGCTGTGCAGAGAGCAATATTTTGGCTTAACACCTCCCTCCCCATACGCTTTTCTGGCACAGATCGTGTCAGCGGAGCAGCACTGGCCCCGGGGGTGCTCTGAAGAAGCAGCAGGGTGCTGTGCAGGGCTGCTGAGGAGCATCACAGCCTTGTCATTTGTGCACCAACACTGCCCTCGCGTGTCAGGGATTTCCGAGCCCGAACCGGTGCTTGCGTGCAGGCTCCGCACAGCTCCAGCTCCTGCTTGGCTTGCTGTGAGCTACAGGCAGCCAACACCGGTTATTCTGAGACAAGAAAAAATGTCAGCGCTCGTATAATTAGAAATTCATATTTATCCTCCTGGAGAGAAAACACATAGCTGGTATGCTCCTCTACGTGTGACAACTACAGTGTCAACTTTCTGCCACTTTCCCCTTCGGGCTGTTTTGGAATGGGGAAGTGGCAGTGTTGGGATGGTGTGTTTTTAGGGTACATGTGGTGCTGATGGGCATGAGTCATAGAATAATAGAATGTCCTGAGTTGGAAGGGACCCATATGGATCATCAAGTCCAACTCCTGGCTCCACACGGCCAGCCAAGTCAGAACATGGGACTGAATGCATCATCCAGAAGCTTCTTGAACTCTGTCAAGCTCAGTGCTGTGACCACTTCCCTGGGGAGCCTGTGCCAGTGCCCAACCACCCTCTCAGTACAGAACCTCTTCCTAATATCCAACCTAAACCTTCCCTGTCACAGCTTCATCCCATTCCCTCAGGTTCTATCACTGGTCAACAAAGAGAGGAGATCGGTGCCTGTCCCTTCGCTCCTCATTGTCAGGTAGCTACAGACTGTGATGAGGTCTCCCCTCAGCCTCCTCTTCTCCAGGCTGAACAAACTGAGGGACTTCAGCCTCTCCTCATAAATCTTCCCCTCCAGACCCTTCCCCATCCTCGGTGCCCTCCTCTGGACACTCTCCAATAGTTTTGTGGTGCCTGAAACTGCACCCAGTGCTCGTGGTGAGGCTGCACCAGCAAGTTTCTCCTTGTGACCTGCCAAGATGCATCCCAGTGCCAGGGAGCAGGACTCAGTGGGGGGTGGTAGAGCTTTACCCTGTCCTGATGACGGGTTTGGTTTTGGGGTGGGTTTTTTGTTTGTTTGTTTTGTTTGTTTGTTTCTTAATTAGATGCCATTCCTGGTGTCAGCAGGTCTCCGGAACAGAAAGGAGAATTTTGTGACTTTGTTGGATTAGATCCGGGCCTAAGCAGGTATCAGAACTACATATATGCAAGTGTGAAGAACCCATTTCATCACTTTGCACAGATGCATCATTACAAACTGCTGATCACCAGTGATCTGCTGGATTTTAAGGTGTCAGAGAGGTGAAAGTGTCTTGCCCTTTCACAGGCATCAGGTGCGTGTGATGGTTGAAAGATAAAGCAGAAAGCAATTGACTTTGCTGAACTGACAACATCTGAGAGTCTGCTCGGTGGAATGATTTCTTCTTTGCATCCAGTAAGAACTAAAGAACTTAGTTTATTAGCTGTGTGTAGGAGGATGGATCATGGTACAGTTACAGTGTAGGAAGAAGAAATCTGCTATTTTTGGCTCTGCCACAGACATCCTGTCTGCCTTTGGGACAGTCACTTCATCTCTTGGGCTGCAGAATAGAAGAGGTTTATTCAATAACTTCCTCTTCACGCACAGGGCTGCGTTCTACCATGAGCAATCCCTCCAAGAAGCAGACCATGACTGGTCTGCTCACCCTTGCAAGTGCCATGTGTACATTCCCATCCAGAGAGCTGACACCTCTGAGTATATCAACCTCCACAACTACTGCTTACACCAGTTCTTTTATGTTCATTCTCTCTTTTATTTACCAGAGCCCTCTATTTCAGTTCTGTTTCCACTGACTTCAGGGGCAGGAGGACTCATTCTCTAGCACAATACATAATTTTCCTATACTAATAATTTTGTTCCTTTTTTCTTCATGATTTTGTGCCAGGAGGTGTTCTAGTTTCCCTGCTTGTAGTTTCCACTGTATTTAATTCAAAAGCAGTGGGTTTTGTCTCCAAAGCCTTGTAAAAGCCAAAGACAAACCTACCGCCCTCTTTCTCCTGTTTCTTCCTTCCCCACTTTCAATGTGTCAACTTTTGTTGGGGATGGGAGGGAAGGTACAGATGCCTTTTGGGGCTTCCTGTTGTAGATTAAAACAGTATCTGAGGTTCAAGCATGTCTGGAATAGTGTTTGCTGTGCAAAGCCCAGGATGGTTTGAGACCTGGCTCCGACCTCTTCCAAACCCCCTCCTTCACATTGCCTAAGTTTGCTCTTTTTTGCTGTTTCTGGGCGAGCTCTTCAGGAAGAGCCTTTCCCCCCTGTTCAGGGGGACCACCCTCCCCTCCACACTCCTTTTTCCAAGCACATGGGACAAGATGCTGCTTGTAGCCACCAGTCTGCTGACTGCTGCCCTGTAACAGATCTCACTAGAAAAGCAAATTTTCCTTAGAGAAGTTATTGGGATCAGCCCATCTCTCAACTCTTGTATGGGACACTTGCATGGGTGGTCTTTTCTCCAAGCTCCCCCTGGCTGTCTCTCCCTGTGATCCTGCTGGCTCCTCATCCTTGATGCTCTGCTTGGCTACTTGGGATACTATGGGCAGCTGAAACATAGGGGAGGGAACCCTATGTTGTAATCTTGTCCCATGTTGTAATCTTGTCAGCATCAAGGACACACAGCTCTCTGGGGCTACAGTGTGGGCCTGGACAAGGCAGTTAAACCTGTGCTAGAGACACATAGCCTCAGGTGGCCTCCTCTTGATATGAGGCTCCATAGTAGGAGATGGGCATACGCCTACAGCAAAACTCTCTTGCAAAGCAACAGCTGTGTGAACTTGCATGAGGACTTAACCAACGTTACCCAAGTCTTGCAAACCAAATACTCTGGGGCAAACCCTTTTGATTTTGAGAAAGGGAAATAATTCTATTCCTAGCATGATCCAACAGCCAAAAGAGGGATCCTTCCAATTCCATGTCTGTAGCATTTTTAATGTGGCATTCCATGGAAATCCAGACCAATACGGACAAGATGTAGAGAAATTGTGCATGACAAGATAAGGAAACTTGATAACTGTAAGAGAGCATCAAGGTGAAGATTTTGAATCTGAATTTAAGGTTTCCTTTAAAGAATGCTATCAAGTTGTTAAAGTATTAAGAAAAGCTCCAGCACAGAAGATCTCAGAGCATCTTGTGGTTGGGAACTTTGACATGAACCCCAGTTTGGTGCTGAAGAAGCACTGTTTTGCAACCAATCCATTCTTTTATTCCCTTCTCATTAATGTAGAACTCTATGTGAGGTATTTGAACAGTAGTCATTCCAAATGATCATAATGTTATGAATGCTGTGACTTGGCTGGCCCTGTGTGGAGCCAGGAGTTGGACTTGATCCTTATGGGTCCCTTCCAGCTCAGGATATTTTACGATTCTATGAATGTACCTGCTACCTCCTAGCAGTTGCCCTGGCTTTTCAGCCTCTGCCTGTGGAAAGTCCCAAGTGCCTTTTTGTATCTTTTAATCTCATAATTTTTGTGGTCATCCTATTTCCTTTTAATGCCATGAAGCTTAAATGATACACACTCCCTACAGTTTTCACTCATTTTTCCCCAAATTGCTACCTATATGGATTATCTGATGCTACTAATATCTACCACATGAAATAATATACCAACATGTACCCTGAATTGGGCAATCACCTGAAAATAAAACCAAAACCAACAGGATATGTATCTAAATCATTCTTAAAGATGAAAAAAGAAGACAAAAGCATAGCAGAGTGAATGTAAACCCTAGGCATCTTCTAAAAAGCCACTGAAAAAGCAGTCAGTATCTGTTCCTTTCTGGTTTGGGGAGTTTATAGTGTGAGATCCTGGGCCCCAAGGGGTCAGCCTTAAACTCCTCTCAACCGCAGTGTAGTTTATACAGCCTTGAAATTATTAGCTTACAAAATTTCTGTATTTGAAAAAAAACAAAACCACCTGCTTGTTCCTTCTTATTTTTCATCCTTCTCTTTGTAAAAGGTCTGCTTGCTTGTGTTTGTGTTGGGGTTTTTTTCCAATAAAAGAGGCTGAATAGGAAGGATGCCCCAAATTCCACGTGAGTACCCAGCTTAGATAATTTTTTTTGCTCACCTTCTAATAAAGCTGAATGCATTTCATGCCTTTTTCTATTGTTCTGATGAACTAGAGGGGTTCCACAAAAGGAACCTTGTCCCAGGCTTAGGCAGCACATTCACAGAGAGTTTCTCTATCGGAAACAGAGGGGAAAGAAAAAAAGAAAAAAAGAAAAAGCCCTTGTGCATTACCATTAAAACGTTGAATTCAACTGTTTTCTTGGAAAATGAATGGGAGCTCTGTGTAGGGTCAGGAACCTGAGACCAGGTCCACACAAGTGTTCTAGTATCTCTTTATTTTCTCTAATTTGTATCTGAATCTGAACTGAAACCAATGAGCCTTGAATGTTCCTCTGAAGCTGTGAGCTTGGCTGAAGAAATGGAGAAATAGGAAATCAAAATGAGAACTACAAAGTTCTTGTTATTCAGCCAAGGAAAATAGAGGAAAGAAGGGAAAAGTGACCTGGAGACCAGGAGAAATGTGGGGGTGTATGTTGAGGGATGGACAGTCACAGGAGGTCTGGTCCAGAGTGATTTGGCTTGCTTCTGGCTCAGCTTGATCTCAGGGCCTGGTGATCACCCTTAAGCCAGTAAATTCCCATTGTGTGAGACTTCCTTGAACCTTGAATAGGCTTTATTTCTTCTTGGTGGCCTGGAAAGTGGATGCTGTTGCTGATAAGTGCTGTCCAGCTGCTAGCACACTGGAGCCTGCTCTCTCCCCTCTTTCTCAGTGTAGAACTTGCACAGCCAAGGTCCTTCTTTTTGTACTAAATCTCAACTGTTAATCTTGGTAGATTTGAAGAAGAAAAGGACAAGTTAAAAATGCACTTCTGACTCCAGATTCCATTTTTCTGTTGATACAGCTGTGTGTTTCCTTCTGAATGGCTCAGTAAACAGACAGTTTAACCCTTCAAAGCTTGCAGTTGTGTTGCTCCAACATCACTGGTTTCTGTCCTTAAAGCAAATGTCTCCCCTTGTCTCTGTCCAGAGCAGCTTTTTTTTGCTGCTTTTTTTCTCCCCACAGCCCCACACACTTCACATCCTGTTGTAGTTTAACACTTTATTTAAGAACAGGATTTCCTCTTGCTTTTGTTGAAAACACACCTTTCCAACCCCCGCATTCTGGTGATCTGTTCATGGAGGAAAAAGTAATTATATCTTCCAAGTATAATTCACAATAATTAAAATTAAATCAATAAATTACCTGCCAAGACCATCAGGAGAAAACTGATGCAGAAAAATTCTGTGACAGAATTGTTATTGCATGAGATGATAAATTATCTACTGGTCCTCAGATTGGGATAAATTGTATGCAAAGAGTGTTTCAGCCCTTCATACCAGAACAGAATCACCACAGCTGTGTCTTTGTTCATTCTGGTGTTGCATGGCTATTTAATTGATGGCCTTGGTGGTATCACAGTCATTGGTAGGGATCTGGATGCTTCTGGCTGTGCCATCCTGAGTGAAATCTCTCTGCTACTGGTGTGGAGCTAGAAGAATACCCAGGCTAGGGACTATGCTGGCTGTCAGATAATCATTCCTCTTATGTGAACAAAATGGTGAAACATTGTCTTTTTTGCTAAGTAGGTGGGTTGGAGATGCTTAGCTGTGGTGTCTTGCTGCATCCAGACACCTCTGAAAGTCATATTGACAAAATTAATACGCTACAAGCTGAATACTGATTATCTTATAGGTGAGTGGAAAGTAATTTGTTCTTCCCAGGGACATCACCAGCACAGCCATGGGCCTATACTCCTTTTAGCAGCTTTGGCTTTCCTACTTCTCTGTGAAGATTATGCTGAGATCTTTTGTGATCTCCCTTGCCCTTATTATCTGGCTGACATTGTCCTTGATGGCATCTGCATATTCCTCCATGGTCTGGGCATGGTTCATCTCTTGTAGCAAAAGAAACATTACCACTCCTGTTCTGCAGACACAGAGGGGTTAAAAATTGAGTTCAAACAACAAAGTCATGCCTTAGTCCTTCAACCTAGAGTTTACCTTCTCTACCTGTAGCATCCCTAAAGTTAGGTGTTTTATCTGGAGTGGTTATCAGTCTCTTGTGTAGTCAGTGCAACCATCTCCTCTTTTGCTGTCAGCAGAGAGGGAGCCAGGGTTTGCATCCAGGAGCCGCAGGTGCTGCTATTTGCATGGAGAAGCTGAGGAGATCATGGCCTTTGACACACAATCCCCACCAGTGCAAAGGAGTGTCTTGCAAATGTGGTAGCTACTTCTAACCATACTTTATACAACACTGGACAGTGAGCTGGTGATTTGCTCAGGGATATTTTTGGAGCCATTGTGCATGTACTTTAGGTTGACAGTGCTTTTAATTTGCCGACTAGCCCAGCATTAATTTGACTGTGCAAATCATCTGACTTTCATTAACATCAATATTCTTTTAAGGCATTGATATTTTAGCCACGCTGTCCTGGCTGCCATTTATCCTTTGCAGTAACTGTGAGAAGTCAACACAATGCATCCAAGTGCAATAACCACGTGGCTGTGTGGTCTACGTTAGAAAGGAACTTCCCTTCTCTTAAGCAGCTGCCGTTACAAGCAAGCTGCTTGTATTGGCTCCTTTTAGTAGTCTTGTTTGTAATTATGTCTTACTGCAGTGGTACCCCCAGGTTCCAGTCAAAACTGATTTCTTCCCATTCTCCTCTCCAGCTATGTTCCTAGATAAACAGAAGTGAATATGTCCTGTGAGAGGGCTTTTTCTTTCTTGCTTTTTCTGGGGAAAGCTGGTCAGATTTCCTCCTGGTTGTGTAAGAACTGAGTAGCTCCTACATTGAGCAGGAAAAAAAGTTGTTTTTCTTCCTCTGATGGGATGAGTTTACCTCAAATGGCTGTGTATTCCAAACCTTTGTCCTCCTGATGGGCTTGTCTTGAAAGCAGCTTTTTTTTTTTCCTTGCAAAAGAAGTAAAGGTTGCTTGGTTTGTTGGTTGATTGGGCCTGTAACTCAGATTAAGTTAATGACAGAGTTTAGGAAAAAAAATATGTAAAAACACTCCACACTTTTTCATGCCTTATTAGACTCCCTCTTTGGAATTACTTTATTGTATTTGCATTTGAGTGAAAGCAGTGATGGTGGTTTCTAATGTGACTACCAGGTAGGTTAGGATCTCTTGTGAAGAACTCATTTATCCCAGATTAGTGTCAGTTTTAAGGGACTAGTTTCATGCCAGATAGCATTCAGTTTGTGGTCTTCTCATGTCCCTTAGGCTTAGATGTTATGTGGCATTGCATATCTGACTACCACTGAGATTGAGCTGAGCTTCTGGGTAAGACTGTCACTAGATCTGAGTTTTCCAGATGTCAAAGAATGTCCTGGATCTGGTACATCCAATGATGAACAAATACATTGAGTGTGCTCAATTTGCAGTCGTCTTCTTTCTACTTACAGAAACTGTTCTCCTGTCTACTTCAGGGTCTTGACTATCATCTTGAAAATTCCAGATTTGCTTACTGTTTTCTTCAGCCCGCATAGATTTAGCCCTTAAGTTCTCCAATATCATCTGTATCCAGGGTCTCTGTGTACATGATTTGGCAAGCAATGTCTTTGCTCCACATGTTAAGCTAGTAAATCCTTTCAGTTAAACTGGGCTTGTTCCAGGGGTTTGGAGCAGACAAGCCCAGAAAAGCTTGGGAAAAGGAGGGCTCTGGCTGATCACCACACTCCTGCTAAAATACCTCACCATAAATTTGGCAAGGGTGTTTGTGTTGATCTTGCTTTAGATCTTGCTTTAACTTCTAGTATGAGTTTAGAGCGATTCATCATTTCTCAAGCTTATGGTTCTCCATGTTTTTGGCTTGCTGTCTGACTGATGGTGGTCGGCACAGACTCCCTTCCAGCCATGTTCTGCACATCTGAACTCATCCAGAGCTTGCAGCTACTTTCTGTTGAGTTTACTAGTTTTATTTAAATGTCTTTAGTCTTTGTGTGTGTGTGTGTGTTCTTCTTCTGAAAATTTTTGCTTTTTGAGTCAGAAGAAAAATTGCTCAGAAGTGTGTGCTTAGCATTCTGCTGCTTGCTCCTCTTTTCAGACGTTTGCAAAGGACTTCAGGTTTCTTTTTTGAGATTGTTTTCAACACATTCTAAAACACAGTGACAACATGTCTAATTAAATCTGGTTTGGGGATTTTAAGAGGCAGGTTTTTGACATTGGTACGCTGTAATATGGCTAAAAGCTTGATATCATGTTTAGAAAGAAAACACATTAGGAAGATAATGTGTCCCAAGGGAATGAAATACTTTGGTTCCTTGAGGAAGTTATTTAAAGCAGCACCTGCTCTGTGTTGTGTATTGTTTTATACTTTCCTTCAGATCCCCAAACCTGAGGTAGACTATCTGGATATGCATCTGTTTGTGTGAATCAGTTTATAGCATTCAGAGAAATTAAGTGGGAATTTTGTTCTAGGATTTTTGAAAGAGGCAGGAGGATTTTACACATATAGTGAAGACAGAAGACTTGGTTGTCGCAAGTAGAGTAGAGCATGGCACTGTTTCTGTCTTGCTGCTGATGTGACAAGATGCCAGTGGAATTTTAATGGGTTGGGGGCAGAAGGTGATCATTTCCTTTTTCTCTTTGTGACAGCATGGGCACTCTGGCTATTTCATGTTTGTGGTTCCCCTCATCCTGCCTTAACCATATCATAAGACTTTACCTTGCAGGGAGGTTTTGTGGTTTGTGTCCTGGCTATGTGAGACCCTTTTGCCTCTGCACCCTTGTGATAACAGGATTCATTTCCTTTTCTTGTACCTTAGCACCCCATGGTCCTGTTTTCCGAGATTTCCAGATGCCTGGCAGTTGTTCAGAACATCAATCCAACCTCTACCTCTCTGGATGCATCCCATTCCCTGTAACTCCTGCTTCCCTTCTTTAATTAAATACTACTGTTCTTAGCTCAGCCAGTTTTTAACACCATAAATACTTCCTTCACACCCTTGAGTTTTCTCCTGTCAGACTTCACTGTGCACAGCCACTGATGAGGAGGGATGCAGCTCTTACCATCGATTCAGCCTTCCCTAAATCTGTCCAAATTAGGGTAATCCAAACCACTTACCTAATTTCTCACAGGTTCTTCTTTAAAAGCAGTCTCATTTTCACATACAGATGTTAAGGTTCCTTCACACTGCTGTAGCCTTAGGAAGGAAGGCACACTAAGCTCTCTGCATCTGCCATAGTGGTTTTAGTAACTCGTATCACCTGTACCAATCATAGGAACTTGTTTTCCACTGTCTGGTAGTTTGTATACTCATTTCTACCTGCATGCAGTGAGCACTGATACTTGAGTAGACTCTCACATAGATGTTTTTGAACATGGAAGGTTCAGTGCAATAAGCATCAGTTCACAATCTCTGGAGTCTCTGAGTACAGCGATATTATTATATGTGCTGAACAAAGATCAGTGGGGTTTCTGGAGGTTGTGAGGGAGGTTCTGCATCTCTCTGCCTTCATTTAGTCTCTAGTCCCTATTTTCTCGGTTTGAATAGGTCTTGATCTTGTTCAAGGGAGATTTTATCCAGTGGTGAATCTTGAAGCTGCTTCTTCCTGCTTTCCTGGTAATACTTTTCCCCCTTTCAGACCAAAAGATATCCTTCAATGTCCTGTCATCATCTGTGAACTCTATATACAACAACTTTGCTTTGGCATTTGTCTGGGAAGAGGAGTAGGTGTTGCAGGCCAGGAGAAGGAAAGAAAGGGTCACATTTAATTGCTCCACATCCTCACTGCTGAAGCAGAGAAGCTGTCCCCATGCTATCAGGCCATCTTTGTAGTAGGGAGTGAGAGAACGGATGGAGCCAGAAGATCAGTAGAACTAGGCCAGGCCATGCAGAGTGACAGAAACCAAGATACAAGACTTGCTCTTGCAAGCACAAGACAGCAATCACACAGATAGGGTTTGGCACTGCTGGTACTTAGAACAGTGGTCTTACCATGATACTTTCCAGCTGCTCAGTGTAAGATCCAATCTGATGATACCCTTTTCCCACTCTGTGTTTTGGTGGTTTCCTGATTTGATTTTCTAGGAAGAGCCTCAGGCACTGGTCAGAGTCTGGTTGGACATTTAGATTCTATGATTCTGTGAAGTAAAGATTTTCTTCCTCACAGAAGTATGGCCACACTATACCCAAATTAGATAACCAGGCTGTGGCAGATATTGATGTGGATGTCTGTCGTGATTTAGCTCCAGTGAGTGACTGAGCACCATGCAGCTGCTCACATCCCCAAAGGGGTGGGAAAGAGAATGGAAAAATTCATGGGTTGAGATAAAGGCAGGTTAATTGTATAGCAAAAGAAGAGAATAACACTACTACTACTACTACTACTACTACTGATACTACTACTACTAAAAATAATATAAAGTTATGCACAAATGCAATTGCTCATCACATGTAGAAAAAAACAACCCCGATGCTCACTGTGTTTCTGAACAGTGATCCCACCTCTGTCCTAGCTTCTCCAGTTATATCTGGAGCATGATATTCTATGTTAGGGAATATCAAAGAACCGTACAATATGCTGAGTTGGAAGGAACCCATAAGAATCATCGAGTCCAACTCCTGAGTCCAATATCCTTTCGGCCAGTCTGGACCAGCTGTCCTGGCTGTGCTCTCCCAGCCTCTTGTGCACCTGGCAGGGTGTGAGAAGCTGAAAAGTTCTTGACTTAGTGTAGACACTGCAACTACCTAGCAACAACTAAAAAATATCAGTGTATTATCAGCACAGTTCTCATACTAAATCCAAAACTCAGCGCTATAGCTACTAGAAAACAATAACTTTATCTTGGCCAAAAGCAAGACAGTGCCTTTACTTCAAGTGTACAAATGCTGCTTTGCTGAACTCCCTGCACACAAAGAGTGTGCTCACTTCAGATGCTACAAGAGACTTTCACCATGGTTTTGCCTGGCAAAAGGTAAGATAACATATATCATTTCAAGCTGAGTCCTAAATTCTGCTGTCAGATTCTGAATTAGCTTTGAGTCCTTCTAGAGTCTGCAAAAGTCTGGCATCTTCTGTTTGCCCTAAGGATGTTGATGACCTGTATATCTTCTGTCTGCATTCTCTGTCTAACAGATCTCACAAAATAATATAAGCTACTGTTTCTGAAATATGCTTGGTGCAAAACTATCCTTTCACAATGGCATTTCACAGACTCACAGACTCACAAGATTGGAAAAGACATTTAAGATCATCGAGTCCAACTGTTCCTGTCCTATGCTAAACCATATCCCTAACTACCTCATCTACCCCTTTTTTAAACACATCCAGGGATGGTGACTCAACCCCCTCCCTGGGCAGCCTGTTCCAGGCCCTGACAACTCTTTCAGTGAAAATTTTTTCCTAACATCTAATCTGACCCTGCCCTGGGGCAGCTTAAGGCCACTTCCCTTTGTCCTATCTCCTGTCACTTGGCTGAAGAGACCATTGCCCACCTCTCTACAACTTCCTTTCAGGTAATTGTAGGCAGTGATAAGGTCTCCCATTTCCTTTACCTGGAAATGCTGCTGTTTATTCAGACAAGTTTTTTATTTAACCACAAGGATGCAGTCGTACTGCTTGTCTTTTTTGGGAGTCCTGAGGTGGCTTTGATATAATGATAGAGCAGTGCATTAAAAGGCCGTTATGGTTTTGTGGATGAATGCCATTCAAGTAGCAGTACCTTCTCCTTCCTTCTATTATCTTGAAATCTTCCTGCCTCAAAACCAGACTTATGGTACATATCCTGTTATCAGATAAAATTATTATTAGCTGGCAAATAGCAGTTTTGGCTGTGTTTGTGATATTAGAGGACATGGACCTGAAAAATACTAATTCTCTTGTCTGTACTAAATGCACCAATTAACAAAGATTAGTTTTTTATTTCTCTGTGTTACAACAGAGGACTGAACTGATGAAGGTATCTTGTTGGCCATTTGGGTTTATGGGTATATTCCATGTGTGGTTTTAGGCGAAGTATGGAGTCACAGGCTGCCAGAAACTCTGGCTGTTGTGCCCTCTGGAGGTTTCTGATTCCAGCAGTTGATGATGGAGAATTCAGGACCTCACTGGGTGACTGCACCACTCTCCCAGTGAAGAAGTTGCCTTTCTGGTGTTCAGACTAAACCACCCCAACAACATTTTGTGGTTGCTGCCCATTAGTCTGTCCTCTGCTAACACTGGGAAGAGAGGACTGGTCCCAGGTCAGATGTTATCATCTTTGCCAGCCTTCCGAATCCCACACAGCACCTGGTCCTGGCCATGATCCTTAGGTCTCTTATCATCTCCATTGCCCTCTGGACTGCTAATTCCTCAATACTCCATTTATAGTGACGGCTGAAAACTGTTGTCCAGGCAGTGAATTAATCTACAGAGATCTCACCAAGACCAGATTCTTTTATGTATCCTGGCTAAATAAACACTGGTGAAATGAGAGCGAGTAACTAGCCCTTAGTATGGACTTCAAGGAGGAAGACACTTCGACCCCTGGAAAATGCAGTGATCAAGTTGGAAAGCCAAAGCTTATGGGGGAAAGAGCAGCAGAAATGTGACATGGGAGGAAAATCTCTATTTAGAGGAAGTAGGAGTGCATAACTTCAGCAGTTCATTAGCAGCTGTATGGAAGCATGGATATTAAGTCAAGGAAACTATTTCAGGTTTGCAAATTTAAATAACAATCACATTTCTAAGTGAAAAGTTTGTTTTAAGTGAAAGTGCTCTTCATTGGAAAATTGGTACTTGAAAACACAGATCTCTATTTTGAACACCAAAAACATTTAAAAAAATGTCACAAAACCTGTACTATTCTTGCCATGGGAATAACAACAACAACAACAAAACAACAACAACAACAATAATAATAGGTGGAGCTTTTTAATTATGCTTACTTTACTTTTTTTGCCCAGCTTGGGACAGAATGTCCTTAGGGAGTAACAAAACAGAAGGCATCTTCCCTTTGATTTCAAGGCCATGGATGAAACACAGGAGATAAAGCAAATGCAAAACACAGCTAATTGCAAAGTAAAACCTCTGCCAAGGCAGACTCCTCCGGGAGCTGGAACCATGATAACTGGTTTTGTTACCCAGCTCGTGGCTTGTATGTCAACATCTTGTTCTGTACAGCTTTAGGCTGGTTTGTAACCCTATGACCTTGGATAGTCCGAGTGCACTCTTATTTGTTCTGCTCTCCATTTTCCTAAAATTGAAGTCTGTTAACTTGTCCTTTCTGGAGGCTTTTCCCCATGGCTCCTCCGGATGTTCCCTGTTACTTTTCAAACTCCAGTCCAAGCACGTTTCACTGGATGAAATATTTGTTAGATGCACAAACCAAACATGTGCAGCATAACATTAAGCGTTACATCTAAGGACATTAAAGTGTTCATAGAGCACAGAAACTGTGCTGTTTAATGTCCTGATAAGTGGAGTCTGTGGAGGCAGCATCCATTTGTTAATGGTGTCTGAACATTTCTAGTTAGCTCTATTCTAAGCAAGTGCTACACTTACTGGGACAACAGTTAAGGAAAATCAGCTTGCCTTCTAACGTGGAAGTTTTCTCTTTGAACAATCCATGGAAAAATGCAAAGAAAAAGTCAGGTCACACTGAGTTTGCCAGTATAAGCAAGATTTTTGGCAGTGACATGTATGTAATCTTTACTCTGTAATTGTCTAAACTGAGTTAGAAAGGACTATTCCAAACATCTGCCTGCATTCTTCCCACACATATATTTCCCAAAACAATATTATGGGAAGCTGATTGTTTATCACTTACAGATCCACAGAAATATTAATGGTTAACTCACTGTGGATATTTTATTTTCTTAGGCTATTGAATGTTATGCTTCATGAAGAACTTCCCTTTGTGCTCAGCCTACAGTGCAGAGCAAGAATAAATCCCGCTGGCACCTGACATCTATGAAAATGTCATATTTTCTGGGTTCAGAGGCTGTTATTTTACAATATGTTCTGAAGATTTCATGTCTGGGATCAATTTTAATGAGGTATCTAGAAGCTCATATGTGCTCTGGGGAAGCTGGGTTCTGTATAATCATATTTTCCTCTTACTGTTACGTGTCTTGTGGGATCTGAATTGCACCTCTGTCCTGATGCTAGCTCACTTGTCACTAATGATACCTTGTGATAGTTTATGGGCATCCATGGGGACTCGGGGACTTGTAGCAAGAGCATAACAGTGAGGAAGTCCTCATGGTGCTGTGATTACTGCTGATCTTGCTGTAAGAACTGGCTCTTTATTGACTCATCTGTTTTGGGTGCAATAATAATGCAAATATTCAGCAATATTCAGCTCAGAAGTTCCAGCTGAGCAAGATCAAGAAACAGACTTCTAACTTGCGGGCCTGGTTTAAGCCCACTGATGTAAGGCAGATCCTGCTTTCATTGCTAATGTGTCCATCTCCCTGCCACGTGTTATGAGTTGCTAACTTCTGTCTGACCTGGGATGCAACTAAGCAGTTGCTACTCTTGCCCAGAGATGCAGCTGTGGGATGCAAGGCTAGGTGGCTCTGTTCAAAAGACTATTTATATTAAATTTTGTCTTTTCACTTTAAGTTATTTAAATTTAGAGAACTTCGAAGTGGCTCCAGCCACTTTGTTCCCCTGGGAACTCTGCTACATCAGGTCAGTACGAGGATATTTGCAGCTTCATGAGTGTGGATGTGAGTATCCTGGGGTGCTTCTAAAAATTATTTCGGTTTTGGTACGTGGTGTTGGAGTTGGCTCTGTGGGCACTTCTGCTTGTGCTGCCTAAATAGTTCAGCCAGCAGGTGGAAGCAGGAGAGAGCAGATGCGTTGCTTGGCAGAGGGACAGGACAAATTCACAACCCATTCTTGGGAGATGCATCCCTAGGTGGCTGCTTAAAATTGCGGTTTTAAGTTCAGTCTCTCAGTTTAGGGTGGTCGAACCAGTAAAATCTGGAGTTATTTGTAAGCAGTGACTGGCTGATGTTGTCAGGCCTTGGTGCGTGATCTTCCCACCGGCAAGGATGTTTGGTCTGATTCGGTCATATAATAGTGAGTGGGGCATTGTAATAAAGATTTCCTCCCTGATAATCTGGATCATGTTGCATCCCTCCACCAATGACAACTGGGCCGTATCAGAAATGGAGGTTAAAAATACTCCTTTAACATGCTCTACTGTAGGGAATTAAAAGTTCACCGAAAGGCACGTGCCCTGCAAAGCACAGTTTGTGTCCTCCTTTTAGAGCAAATTACCACCAAGGAGAAAGCAGCAGGAGGTGATGTGGTACTATGATTTGAGCAGACCTCTGCCCGCCACCTTCTCATAACCCTTTCCAGTAGCCAGCAGAATTGAATTTGGAATTCAGCATCCTTTCAGGACTTTTTTTCCCATCCATAAAGGACAGAGGAAGAACATGGGCAACTTCTCCCTACCTTCATAATTTTCTCACTGTCACGAGAAAAATACCTGAAATGGAAAAGGTTTTAAGAGCAAGATCTTGCAGTACTGGTAGAGTGAAATAAATACACGTGAATACATTTTTAAACACCTGTAAAAACTGTGAGCAAAGGAATACACTGCAATGCATTTAGGGCTTTTCTGCTTAAAATCAAAGCTTGAGGTTTCCTCATGCATTATGTACAAGTGATGCTATATATCTGTCTGTCTTGCAATTTGGACTGTAAACACTCATTTCAGCACTGTAGTTTGGTCTTTCCAGTTTTCAAAACTAAAGCAAACTTAAAATATTTTCTAACAAACTGAAAGTATATTTTGCCAATAGGTGAAAAATGCTGTTAAAGTGCTGCTACCCATTTCCTGTCTTTGAGACCTGACTAGCAAATCTCATGGCTATTAAAAATACCAAGATTCTGGCCAGGGCAGGCAGTGGGTGACAGGGAACTGAACTGGAACAGGCTGTCCAGGGAGGTTGTGGAGTCTCCATCTCTGGAGACATTCAAGACCCATCTGGACACCTACCTGTGTGACCTGTCCCAGGGAACCTGCTTTGGCAGAGGTGTTAGATCCAATGATCTCTTGAGGTCCCTTCCAACCTCTACGATTCTGTGATTCTGTGACTCTGTGATCTTGAATGTGAACACAGAAATTAGCTGGAAATTGTTGCTAGTGCAATGTTATTCTCTGCAGATGCAGAAAGAAGGTAATTTTGGAGCTTGCCAAGCATGAATCAGGAGCAATTTTAATAGAGAGTTATCAGCCATGGCAGGGTGAGAAAGGTTTGATCTTGATTTAAAGAGAATGAGCTTGTACCTCCAAAAGCAGCATAATTAGATCTCATTAATAAGTTGAGGTGTAATGTTTTGTCCTTAGCATCCAAGATAACAAATCTGCAGACTCCTAGTTAGAAGAGTAATTATACAAAAGAAGTTAATTACCAGTATCTGGAAACCTTATTTTCCCAGCAGACTCATTCTTTTATCTTTCTGACATTTCAGAATAAACTTGTCAAATCCCTGGCACCATGTTTTTTTGTGTAAGTTTCTCTCCACTCTCTCATTTTGAATTTCTTACTAAATCATTGTCCTCCTATAGAATGATAGGATGGTTTGCGTTAGAAGAGACCTCAAAGATCATCAAGTTCCAACTCCCCTGCTGTGGGCAAGGACACCCTCCACTAGACCAGGTTTCCCAAAGCCCCATCCAACCAGGCCTTGAACACTTCCAAGGATGGGGCTTCCACAACCTCTCTGGGCAACCTGTTCCAGCACCTCACTACTCTCACAGTGAAGATTTTTTTCCTAATATCTAATCTAAACCTACCCTTTTTCAGCTTGAAGCCATTGCCCCTTGTCCTATCACTACACTTGCTGAACAGTCCCTCTCTCACTCTCCTGTAGGAGCCCTTTAAGTATTTGTAATCCACAATTATGTCTCCTCAGAGTCTTCTCTTCTCCAGACTGAACAAGCCCAACTCTCACAGCCTGTCTTCATAGGAAAGGTGCTCCAGATTTATCAGGCATGATTTGCCCTTAGTAAAGCCATGTTGGCTGTCACCAATCACCTCCTTATTCTCCATGTGCCTGAGCAGAGCTTCTAGGAGTATCTTCTCTATGATTTTTCCAGGCACAGATGTGAGACTGGACAGTTTGTAGTTCCCTGGGTCTTCCTTTTTCCCCTTTTTAAAAATGGGGGTTATATTTCCCTTTTTTCAAGTTGGGAGGGATGGGACACTTCACCAGACTGCCAGGACCTTTCAAATATGATGGAGAGTGGCTTGGCCACTTCATCCACCAGTTCCTTGAGAACATGTGAATGCACCTCATCAGGTCCCATGGACTTTTGCACCTTCAGGTTCCTTAGGTGGTCTCAAACCTGATCTTCTCCTACACTGGGCAGTTCTTCTTACTCCCAGTCCAAGTCTTCACCATCTGTGAATTGGGTAGTGTGGCTAGAGCTCTTGCCGGTGAAGACCAATGCAAAAAAGTCATTGAACACCTCAGCCTTCTCCATATCCTGGGTAACAAGGTCAACTATTGCATTCCAGAGAGGGCCCTATACATTGTATTGACCCTAAAGGCATGATTCCTTAAACCTTAACTTACATGAGGGTTTTGTCTGGTTGGTTGGTTGGCTTTTTCTAGTGAAGGATGGCAACTGATAAAGGCCGTTACAGTGTAAGTTCCTTATCATAACTCCTATGGAAAGAGTTGTTTTTATTGTGGTATTTATAAAGCATCATCAGTCATGATGTCTTATCCACCACACCTATTAATACAAAATGTCTATATCCCAAAATGTTCTGGGACGCTGAAGTAGTAAGGCTGAATGACTTTTCCAAAGGGATGTAGATGTTTCATTGATGACAACTGACCATGTAAAAAGAAAAGGCAAGAACTTTACAAATCTACTGAATTTTTTTTTTCTCCCAAGCAAAGCTCTTTAGGAAGGAAGAGGAGGAGGGCCTGGAAGCTCTACAGGTTGTTTAGGCATCCAGCGGCTAACGGTTTCCACTTGACTGAAGACATGTGGAACTCTTGGAGAGGGTTCAGAGGAGGGCCATGAAGATGATCAGGGGGCTGGAGCACCTCCCTTACAAAGAGAGGCTGAGGGAGATGGGCTTGTTCAGCCTGGAGAAGGGACCTGATTGCAGCCTTCCAGTACCTGAAGAGAGCATACAAACAGGAGGGGAATCAACTTCTTAAAAGGGTAGATAATGGCAGGACAAAGGGGGATGGATTAAAGCTAAAGGAGGGAAGGTTTAGATTATATATTAGGGGGAAGTTCTTTACAGAGAGAGTGGTGAGGTGCTGCAACAGGCTGCCCAGAGAAGTGGTAGATGCCCCATCCCTGGAGGTGTTCAAGGCCAGGTTGGATGGGGCCCTGGGCAAGCTTGTCTAGATCATTCTTGGAGGTTGGTGTCTCTGCCTGTGGCAGGGGAGTTGGAACTGTATGATCCTTGGGGTCCCTTCTAACCCAGAATATTCTGTGATTCTATGTGTGTGTCCTGGTTTCAGTCAGGATAGAGTTAACTTCATTTGTAGCAGCTGATGGAACGCTGTGTTTGGGAGTTAAAATGAGAGCAGTGCTGATAACACCCTGATGTTCTTAGTTGCAGTCAGACAGTCAAGGACTTTCTTAGCTTCTTCTATTTCTCTATTCTTGAGAAAGGAGGGGCAAAGCCAGGACAGGTGACCCAGATGGGCCAAAGAGAGTATTCCATGCCAATTACGTCCTGCCCAATAAAACGGGGGGCTGTTGGGAAGAAGAAGCGGGGCGGTCTCGGGACGCGTGCTTCCTCTCGGGACGCGTGCTTCTTGGGGGGACGGTCGGTTCCGGGACAGCTCTGGGTGGTACCTGAGTTGTGTGGTTCGGTGAGAAACTGCATTGTGTATCAATAGTTTCATATTCTTTTGTTCTAAAGTCCTGTTAGCATTGTTATATTTTATTTTTCTGTTATCTTAGTAAACTATCCTTATCCCAACCCACGGGCCTCTTAGTTTATTGGTTTTGGAGTTATTTGTCCCTTCCTTTTCCCTTCCCTTGTTTCCCCCTTTTTTCCCTTTTCCCCTGCTCTTTTACTTTAAGGAGCAGGCAGCTGCGTGGATCTCAGCCCACAGCCGGGGTGAAACCACGACAGTCTTTTTGGCGCCCAACGTGGGGCCCGAAAGGTTGGGATAACGGTAGATCTGACCCTATAGTAATTAAGACAAAGTTGTGATAAGTATTGTTGTTTAAGCAGCCTCCGATCATGAGGCTGTGGTATTTATTTCCCCTGTTCTTGTATTTTATGTTAACAGTCTATGATACAGTAATAGTGAACTTGTGCTGGTATTTGTATGAGAGCTTGCTGCCCTGTCCATTCTTTGGACAGGAAGGGTTTAGTAACAGCAGCTGGCATGGTGGGAGTACTGCTTTCTTTTCCTTTGGGCTAAATACAACAGCTCTGCTAGCAGTCTTTGAAAACTTTCAATATCCCTGGGATATTCCAACTAGCATCTTGCTGTTTGTAGGTTTGGTGCAGATGGTTCAGTTGTTGTCAAATATTAAGCAGAGGTTTATGAATACCACTCAAGATTTTTCTGTGAGGCCAGATAATCGTGAGTGGCAGGGCAAGTGGCAGAGCATGGGCAAGTACCTAGGCACTTTCTTAACTCCGGTGGTTTGGAGTTTCACTCCTGAGCAGTTACAGGATCCTGAAAAAGTGACTGCATATCTGAAAAGAAATTGCTCTAAGCTTGCCAGAGATACACACCTTACTGCACTGTGCTGGGCCCTGGCCACTATTTACAAAACATTGCTTGATAACAGGCAGCACTGTCAGTACTGTCAGCACTGTCAGAAGGAAAAGAATGAAAACAGACCAGCAAAGACTGCAGCTGCTGCAACCCCAACGACTGGCACTGCAGCTACTGTAACCACTGTGACTAGCACTAAGGCCACTATGACTAGCACTGTGGCTACTGCAACTTGTCCAACTGATGCTGCAGCTACTGCAACCCCTACAGCAGCTACTGCAACCCCTACAGCAGATACTGATGATAAAACAAAAAACCAACCCCCACCAGTGTCTGTTGCTCCTGTACAAAAGAGGAAACAAAGGAAATCAGTTCGTGTAGTGAAGGATGAGGATGAATCAGGGCCATCTGGAGCATGTCAGGATGACTCAGGGTCATCTCAAGCATCTCAGGATGGAGCAGGGCCATCTCAAGCACCTCAGGATGGAGCAGGGCCATCTCAAGCCCCTCAGGATAGAGCAAGGCCATCTCAGGCATTTCAGGATGAGGCAGAATCAGAGGTTGTCACACGATCCCTGACCCTGAGTGAGTTGCGTGAGGTTCGAAAAGATTTCAGCCGCCGCCCAGGTGAGCACATCATCACTTGGTTGCTCCGATGCTGGGATCAAGGGGCCGATAGTCTGGAATTAGATGGCAGAGAGGCCAAGCAGTTGGGATCCCTAGCTAGAGAAGGAGGCATTGACAAGGAAATTGGGAAAAAGCCAGAAACCCTCAGCCTCTGGAGGCGACTACTGTCAAGTGTGGAGGAAAGGTATCCCATAAAGGACTATATTACATGTCAGTCACCCAAGTGTAACAACATAGAGGCAGTTATCCAGTACCTGAGAGAATTAGCTGTACGGGAGATCATTTATTATGATCTGGGCAAATGGCAGTCTGACCCTGATGAAGTTGTATGCACCGCAGATATGTGGCGTAAGGTTGTACGAAGTGCACCAGCAGGGCACACCAATTCATTAGCATCAATAGACTGGGATAATATGTATCCACCAACTGTAAGTGAAGTGTCCTGCCGACTCCGGAAATATCAGGACAATGTTTCCCAATCTGTGATCGCAGCGGTAGAGAAACTGGTCGAACGACTTGACAAAAATTTGTGCAACTCCCAACCCGTATCGTTGTGTGAGGTTGCAGCTACTGGGAGAAAGCGTCCATCATCCCAGAAGGGAGGATGCAGAAGGTGCACACCACGAGACACGCTGCGACAGCAGCTGTGGTTTGAACTGTGTGACCATGGTGAGGACATGAGGAAGTGGCATAGGCAGCCCACCTCAGCCCTCCAGGCACGAGTAAATGAGCTGCGAGGTAAAAGACAACGCGATTTTGCCAGGAAGAAGGCTGCACCAGTGAGCAGCCAATATGATCAGCAACAATAGAGGAGCCCTGCCTCCAGCCAGGTGGAGGAGAGGGATAACCGTGCTTATTGGACTGTGTGGATCCGATGGCCTGGTACGTCAGACCCACAGGAGTACAAGGCTCTGGTGGATACTGGTGCCCAGTGTACTCTAATGCCATCGAATCACGTAGGGACAGAACCTGTCAGCATTTCTGGAGTGACAGGGGGCTCACAACAATTGACTGTGTTAGAGGCTGAAGTGAGCTTAACTGGGAAGGACTGGGAGAAACACCCAATTGTGACGGGCCCAGAAGCTCCATGCATTTTAGGTATAGATTACCTCCGTAGAGGTTATTTTAAAGACCCGAAAGGGTACCGGTGGGCTTTTGGAATAGCTGCTTTGGAGACAGAAGGCATTGAGCAATTGCGTACCTTGCCTGGACTCTCAGATGATCCTTCTGTTGTGGGGTTGTTGAAGGTTGAGGAACAGCAAGTGCCAATTGCTACAACGACGGTGCACAGAAAACAATACCGCACTAACCGGGATTCCCTGATCCCCATCCATAAGCTGATTCGTCAACTGGAGAGCCAAGGGGTGATCAGCCAAACCCGCTCACCTTTTAACAGTCCCATATGGCCAGTGCGGAAGTCCGATGGAGAGTGGAGGCTGACGGTGGATTATCGTGGCCTAAATGAAGTCACTCCAGGTATGAGTGCTGCTGTACCGGACATGCTGGAACTCCAGTATGAATTGGAGTCAAAGGCAGCCAGGTGGTATGCCACAATAGACATTGCAAATGCTTTCTTTTCAATACCACTGGCGCCAGAGTGTAGGCCACAGTTTGCTTTCACTTGGAGGGGCATCCAATACACGTGGAATCGTCTGCCCCAGGGGTGGAAACACAGCCCTACCATTTGCCATGGACTAATCCAGACCACACTGGAAAAGGGTGGAGCCCCAGAACACCTGCAGTACATTGATGACATCATTGTATGGGGCAATACAGCAGAGGAAGTATTTGAGAAAGGAAAAAGGATAATTCAAATCCTTTTGGAAGCTGGTTTTGCTATAAAGCAAAGTAAAGTCAAGGGGCCTACACGAGAAATCCAGTTTTTAGGAATAAAATGGCAGGATGGGCGTCGTCAGATCCCAATGGACATTATCAATAAAATAGCAGCTATGTCTCCACCAAGCAACAAAAAGGAAACACAAGCTTTCTTAGGTGTTATAGGTTTTTGGCGAATGCATATCCCAAACTACAGTCTCATTGTGAGCCCACTCTATCATGTAACTCGGAAGAAGAATGATTTCCAATGGGGCCCTGAGCAGCAGCAAGCCTTTGAGCAGATCAAGCGTGAGATAGTCCATGCAGTGGCCCTTGGGCCTGTCCGGACAGGGACAGATGTTAAAAATGTGCTTTACACTGCAGCTGGGGAAAATGGCCCTACCTGGAGTCTCTGGCAGAAAGCACAAGGGGAGACTAGAGGTCGACCGCTGGGGTTTTGGAGTCGGGCCTACAAAGGGTCTGAGGCCAATTATACTCCAACAGAAAAGGAAATACTGGCCGCCTATGAAGGGGTTCGAGCCGCTTCAGAAGTGATTGGAACTGAAGCCCAGCTCCTCCTGGCACCCCGACTACCGGTGCTGGGCTGGATGTTCAAAGGGAAGGTCCCTTCTACACATCATGCCACTGATGCTACGTGGAGCAAGTGGGTTGCACTAATTACTCAGCGGGCTCGAATAGGAAACCCTAATCGCCCAGGAATTGTGGAAGTGATCACAGACTGGCCAGAAGGCAAAGATTTTGGGATGTCACCAGAGGATGAGGAGGTGACACGCGCTGAAGAAGCACCACCTTACAACAAACTACCAGAGAATGAGAAGCGATATGCCCTGTTCACCGATGGCTCCTGTCGCATTGTGGGAAAGCAGCGAAGATGGAAAGCTGCTGTATGGAGTCCTACAAGACAAGTAGCAGAAGCCACTGAAGGAAAAGGTGAATCAAGCCAATTTGCTGAGGTGAAGGCCATCCAGTTAGCTTTGGACATTGCTGAGAGAGAAAAGTGGCCAATGCTCTACCTTTATACTGATTCATGGATGGTGGCTAATGCCCTGTGGGGTTGGTTGCAACAGTGGAAAAAGAACAACTGGCAGCGTAGAGGCAAACCCATATGGGCTGCGGACTTATGGCAAGACATTGCTGCCCGATTAGAGAAGTTTGTTGTAAAGGTACGTCATGTTGATGCCCATGTACCTAAGAGTCGAGCCATGGAGGAACATCAAAACAACCATCAGGTAGATAAGGCTGCTAGGATTGAAGTGGCTCAGGTAGATCTAGACTGGCAACATAAAGGTGAATTATTCCTAGCTCGATGGGCTCATGACTCCTCAGGTCATCAAGGGAGAGATGCAACATATAGATGGGCTCGAGATCGAGGGGTGGACTTAACCATGGATGCTATTGCACAAGTTATCCATGAATGTGAGACGTGTGCCGCAATTAAGCAAGCGAAGCGGTTGAAGCCGCTTTGGTATGGAGGACGGTGGATGAAATATAAATATGGGGAGGCCTGGCAGATCGATTACATCACTCTCCCACAAACCCGCCATGGCAAACGCTACGTGCTTACCATGGTGGAGGCAACCACCGGCTGGCTAGAAACATATCCTGTATCCCATGCTACTGCCCGGAATACAATCCTGGGCCTTGAAACACAAGTCCTATGGCGACACGGCACCCCAGAAAGAATTGAGTCAGACAATGGGACTCATTTCCGAAATGCTCTCATAGACAACTGGGCCAAAGAGCATGGCATTGAATGGGTGTACCACATTCCTTATCATGCACCAGCCTCTGGGAAAATTGAACGATATAATGGACTCTTAAAGACTACCCTAAAAGCAATGGGTGGTGGAACATTCAAACACTGGGATACACATTTGGCCAAAGCCACGTGGTTAGTTAACTCTAGGGGTTCTACCAATCGGGCTGGCCCTGCCCAGTCAAAATTTCCACGTACTGTAGAAGGAGACAGAGTCCCAGTGGTGCATATGAAGGGTATATTAGGGAAGACGGTTTGGGTCATCCCTGCTTCAGGTAAAGGTAAACCTATGTTGGGAATTGTTTTTGCTCAAGGACCTGGTTGTACTTGGTGGGTAATGCAGAAGGATGGAGAAGTTCGATGTGTACCTCAAAGGGATTTGATTTTAGGTGAGAATAGCCAATGTAATTAGTAAGGTAGAAATTGTATTATAATAAGTACTAAATAACCCATTACTGTATATTCATTATTACTATAATTGCTGTATGTTGTTGTTTGTTTTACCAATGGAGTTACAGCTGGAATCATACACGACAATGAAGGAAGACTGCCACGATGATGGGACCAAGACCTGCCATCACAAGAACTTTTTCCTCTTCCCCTTTGAAAATGAACACTTTTGATTCACAGACTTTGACCATGGACCATGTCAGATGCATCGGTCGAGAATCCGAGATGCAGCATGCAACGAACCAATGACGCATACTGACACCATGAGAGACTGTTACAACGAATGAAGCCTGAAAATCATGGACTAGATCATTTACTCAACAAAACTCAGATGAATGGTTCATAGACTAAGGGAATAATACATATATGTGTGTCTGAAACATTGATTGTACCCAAAAGAAATGGTTGGACCTGGTCATGACGTAAATGGTATGGAATAAGGGGTGGAATGTCCTGGTTTCAGTCAGGATAGAGTTAACTTCATTTGTAGCAGCTGATGGAACGCTGTGTTTGGGAGTTAAAATGAGAGCAGTGCTGATAACACCCTGATGTTCTTAGTTGCAGTCAGACAGTCAAGGACTTTCTTAGCTTCTTCTATTTCTCTATTCTTGAGAAAGGAGGGGCAAAGCCAGGACAGGTGACCCAGATGGGCCAAAGAGAGTATTCCATGCCAATTACGTCCTGCCCAATAAAACGGGGGGCTGTTGGGAAGAAGAAGCGGGGCGGTCTCGGGACGCGTGCTTCCTCTCGGGACGCGTGCTTCTTGGGGGGACGGTCGGTTCCGGGACAGCTCTGGGTGGTACCTGAGTTGTGTGGTTCGGTGAGAAACTGCATTGTGTATCAATAGTTTCATATTCTTTTGTTCTAAAGTCCTGTTAGCATTGTTATATTTTATTTTTCTGTTATCTTAGTAAACTATCCTTATCCCAACCCACGGGCCTCTTAGTTTATTGGTTTTGGAGTTATTTGTCCCTTCCTTTTCCCTTCCCTTGTTTCCCCCTTTTTTCCCTTTTCCCCTGCTCTTTTACTTTAAGGAGCAGGCAGCTGCGTGGATCTCAGCCCACAGCCGGGGTGAAACCACGACAGTGTGTGATAAAACACTGGAACAGGTTGCCTGCCCACACTGAGCATTTGAAGACACTCATGTAGCCCATCCTAAGTGTCCTTCCTATGGCTTACTTGGCCATCCACTGAACATTTCATCCAGCATGTCTAAGAAGTACAACAGCTACAGTCACTATAGGGACACTGGAAAAGTTTCCTTGGTCGGGTCAGGCTTTAGACCTAGAGGAAGGGCTGCAAAATGATTTACTCTAAATTCTTGTCTATCAGAAGCCACCAAATGGCTCCCAGCTATCCACTCCTTTACAAGAATTCAGCCTCAGTCCTTCACATATTGACTAAAAACAGGAGTAGAGGGCTTATTGGTTCCTCTTTGCTACATGTGTTGATTCACGGACACTTTCATATCTACACAGGGTAGAAGGTAGAAGGTGTTTGCCTGCTCATGTTGACAATAGAAACAAGGGACTCTGAAGGAATTTACTTACAGGGTTGGGCCATAGCAATGGGTTCTTTAAATAGCTGCGTGACTGTTGTCTGGATATCTGGATTTGATTATTAAGCATTTTTTTCAAAAATCGGCAACAAAGTAAATAGGTTTATTGCACTTGAAGGGGCCTCTCTTCTCAAGTGACAGATTATTGCACCTACTCAAATTATTGTGAGCAGAATGAAAAATACTACTACTAAAAGGCCAGGGCTTTTCACTGATCTGAATGTTCCTCTTTTAACAACTTTGGCAGCGTCAAGGAGCTTTAAAGTGGGAGTAAATTATATTGGTATGTTTCAGTTTAAATACGAGTTTAAATGTGATTTTAAGCCAACTTTAAGGCCAACTGTTTGTAAAGGGGGAGTTAATGGAATTGGGAATAATGCCCAAAGCAAACATATTGCCTATTTGGCAATGATTAGCAGTGTGCTAACAATATAGTGTTCTAAATACAGGGCAGCTAATTACTAAGATACTTAAATACACCTTCAGATATAGCAGCAGCAGGGTTAGAAATGTTCTTCAATAAAATTTGAGTCTGCCAGCAAGGAAGCTGGAGAAGACAGTGACAGGGCTTTGCAGAGGTATCCTGGTAGATAGGTCATTGGCTGTGGGTTTGCAATTCTTGGGGATGCTTTTACCCACAAAGCCTTGGGTTGGGGCATTTTCTATATGGAGAGGTGGTGGAAAGCTTTTTGTTTGAGACATTCAAAGCCGTAGAGAGGACAAAGCACTGCACAGTATTTAGTGCAGTACAATGTAGCCAGGAATGGAGGGGATGGCCTCAGTAATTTCTCAGCCTTAACTTTCCTTGATGCTTGGACTTGGTGGGGTTACACATCCATTTTTTGCATCCCTCACATTTTGACATGGGAAAGGGTTTCTGGACCATATATGCCTTTCTTTGTGGGCTCAACTTTACTCACAGTTTCTCTACCACATCCCCCTGAGGGTGGGGTTGTGGTCAGTTCATTCTTCTCATGAAGAAGGAGTCTTGACTTGCATGCTTGTGTTCCTATTTGGAGAGAGACCTCTGTTCAGAGAGGACATGTCTAGAAAAGGACGACTACCAACTAACTGGGACTGTGTAGCTTGGTTGCTACTCCAACCTGCAGAGCATTTGCCCTTGGATGGTATCTGAAGGGGTTTACAAGACAGCAGTGACTATTCCCATTCTATAGCTGTTTGTCATTTACTTTTTGTTTTCCTTGTGCTCTTTAGAACAGAGGAGATTTTTATCGAGCGTGCTGTGTTATAGGAGTGTTATAGCACAGCCCCCTGCTCTCTGGAACACTCTCCAAGCTTTTTTTCTTTGTTTGTAGGCCACTGCCCAGACCTCCACCACCATGACCCCCACCGTCCTTGCCACGACAGAGGCCTACACACGGACTCAGTACTGTAAGTGGCCGTGCGAGTGTCCGAAGTCCCCACCTCGGTGCTCAGTAGGCGTCAGCTTGGTCACAGACGGCTGCGACTGCTGCAAGACGTGTGCCAAGCAGCGTGGAGAAAGTTGCACTGAGGCCGACACCTGTGATTTCCACAGGGGCTTGTACTGTGACTACAGTGGAGACAGACCTAGGTACGAAATAGGAGTATGTGCACGTAAGTGATGTACATATATTTTTGCTTTAGATATACGTTGGCATCTCCCCTTGGTCTGAGCAATGGCTGAGATTTATCTCATTAGATACCTGGCTGTACACTCATCAACTCTGCCATTCATCATCCGTTTCCTTATAGCTGTTTTCATTCTCAGGGCAGTTGGCTAGATGAGAAATGATGCCTGAATTCTTGCACTTGAGTTGGCTGTAGCCAAGAGCAAGAAGCAACCAGCATCCTCACTGCAGCCTTCCACTACCTGAAGGGAGCATACAAACAGGAGGGGAATCAACTTTTAAAAGGGTAGATAATCCCAGACAAGGGGGAATGGACTAAAGCTAAAGGAGGGAAGGTTCAGATTAGATATTAGGGGGAAGATCTTTACAGAGAGAGTGGTGAGGTGCTGGAACAGGCTGCCCAGAGACGTGGTGGATGCCCCATCCCTGGAAGTGTTCAAGGCCAGGTTGGATGGGGCCCTGGGCAACCTTGTGTCAATCCAGGCCTGGAGGCTGTTGTCCCTGCCTGTGGCAGGGGGTTGGAACTCTATGATTCTTGGGGTCCCTTCCTACCCGTGCCATTCTATGATTCTATGATTCTATGGTCTTCAGATTTCCAAGTAGATGATGTTGTGTTCCCTCTAACAGGAGGAGGTGCTATACTGGGTTGGGTATGAAGGAAGGATAAGTGTGCAGCTGTCTTTAAAGACAAGCAATATGGGCATCTACATGAAAACCATGATATTAAGAAGATATTTTTAGCTTATTCCCAGTAGTGGATTCCTAGGAATGATAACAAGTGGTATCCTGTCAAGAGCGTCAGGGATGAGGCATCTCCTAGCAAAGTTTCTCAGTGACAAACTGAGGTCTAAGTCTTAATCTTAAAAATCTAAAAAAATCAGTCAAGTTAGCTGCCACAAACCAGCAGAATTTCTTCCTGTCATGGCAAACTCTTGGTCAGATAATTAGTGTGACAGGAATATTTTTATTCAAGAAAGGTATATCCTGGTATTATTTTGTGTACACTTTTGTATATACACTTGTTCTGAGATCCAGAACATAGGGGGATGAAATACAATCATAAACAATTGAAAATCACTACTTTGGGAATGATGAAAAGGAGAAGAATCATGAGTACAACCAGAAAGATAGCTGAACAGAAAGGAAGCTGAGTTTTCAGCATGTTATTAGAACATATTGGTCATGACTTTTGCTCAATAAACAGGAAAATCCCATTTAGAGGGAGGGTCTTCTAGGCTGGAATGTAACTAATAGAAAATGTAAAGGTGGACGGGAACCTGGAAGAGAAGCTGATTGTGAGATGAATAGCTAGAATAAGTGATCCACAGAAAGGAGAAAAGCTTGTAAACAGTGGGCCTCAATAAACTTAGAAAATCAGCAGAAGTTTCACAAGGAGCAAGCCTGAGGAGTGGGAAGGTTCAGGGTAGCTGGCAGCTCCTCACAGAAATAATACTAGGGGTTGTTGTTTTTCTGAAAAAGGAGAATGGGGAGTGTGATAAGAAATGAACATGGCTTTGCACTAGCTCAGCCACAAAGAACAAGTTTGCAGAATGTGCAGTCTAGCCAGATTTTTGTAGGATATGGGCAAAATAACAACAAGAGAAGGTATGTGCAAAGAACCACAAGCTTAACAAGCGATTTTCAAGATTAGAAAGGATCCAATGTTAAGCAAAAAGGATATGAGATAGTCCAAATATATTGTCTGTGTGTGTGTGTGTGTGTAGCATTCATGGGAGGTCTGTAAGAATGATCTAGGCAAACATCTGTCAAGAATGACACTGTTACAGCTGGCCCTGCGTTGTGAGAGGAAAACAAGCTGGATGTTGTCTCAAAGCTACCTCAGCCTTCGTAGACCTCTTTAAAGACCTTCATGTAGATTCATGTTTATTTATTTAGATGCTTGCTTTCTTAGCTGGATTTTTTGGGGGATTTGTAGACCTCCCATACATCACAGGCATTCAGTATGCCTGCAGCAACAGCACTGTGTTGCAGGAGGATTGATTGAGCTGCAGCTCCCTCAGTCCAGGCTGGAATGATTCCCAATCCAATGCACTTCCATATCTGTAATGCCATGACAATATATCCCCTATTATGTGACATTTGTGGGCACAAGGTGAGGGACATTGTGGCACGCACAGCTGAGGGTCTTTCCACAGTTAGGAAGTGGCTTGTCTCTGGTTGCGATAGAAAGCTCTGATCTTCCCCTTGCTCTCAGCATCACGGTCGATTCACACATCAGGATATACCCACATGTCCTTGCTCGTGCACTGGGTCATATATAGGCTGCATCGCTCCACTCCGAGTACACCAGCTGTTGTCCTGATGGCAGGGTGAGTAAAGGCAAGGCTGGGACTCCCGTGCTGGGCATTGGGGACTCACTTCTAAGAGGAATTTGCTTTGCAGCTGGGTGACAAAAGCTAGGGTTGGAGAATCCAAATCCTGTCAGGCAGAGAACGACCCGGGGGTGTTGGTTGACTTCAGACTGAATATGAGTCAGCAATGTGCCCAGGTGGCCAGGAAAGCCAATGGCATCCTGGCTTGTAACAAAAATAGTGTGGCCAGTAGGTCTAGGGAGGTGATTGTGCCCCTGGACTTGGCACTGGTGAGGCCACACCTCGAGTCCTGTGTCCAGTTCTGCGCTCCTCACCATAAGAAGGACATTGAGGTCCTTAAGCGAGTCCAGAGAAGGGCAACCAGGCTGGGGAAGAGGCTGGAGGGAAAATCCTATGAGAAGCGGCTGAGGGAGCTGGGGATATTTAGTCTGGAGAAGAGGAGGCTGAGGGGAGACCTTATCATCACCTACAACTACCCGAAGGGAGGTTGTAGAGAGGTGGGCAATGGTCTCTTCAGCCAGGTGGCAGGAGATAGGACAAGGGGAAATGGCACTAAGCTGTGCTAGGGCAGGGTCAGATTAGATGTTAGGAAAAAACTTTTCCCTGAAAGAGTTGTCAGGGCCTGGAACAGGCTGCCCAGGGAGGGGGTTGAGTCACCATCCCTGGATGTGTTTAACAGATGGGTAGATGAGGTACCTAGGGATATGGTTTAGCATAGGACAGGAACAGTTGGACTTGATGTCTTTTCCAACCTTGTGATTCTGTGTAATCCGTGGCATTCAGGACTACAGAAACAATTTAATTTTGGGGAAAATAAAGATCCCTAAAGAGCTAGGAACTGCTGCTGGGAAAGGGAATGTGGTGAAACTGGGAAGCTCAGGCTGTATGTGGACCGCCATGCTGAGGTGTGGACCAGAATCTGATCACCCAGACATCAGATAGGAGCCCACTGGGAGTCACTGCAGCTCTCCTTTTCTTGTTTGCTTTTCTCCACACTGAAGCAGAGACAGCAAGGTGTTGAGCACACACCATGGGGGAGGCAGGCATTGTGCGTGCGGGGCAGGAATAGTGATATGCTCCCAAATTGCCTGATTTAGATGCAGACTCAGTGTGATTCTTCATGAAGGCATCCAACCGTCATTTTGTCTGTGTTTGGGGATGTTCTTGTGATTAATTTCTTTATGTATGAGACCTGAAGAGCATCGAGTTAGCCCAGTCTAAGAGGGATATGCTGATAGCAAAACATAAGGAAATACATAATTCTCTTGAGCTGTCGTAATCCGTCCACACGTAGAAGTTCAACTGAATTCCCAGCTCCAGCACTGAGTGTTCTCTTCAATACAACGGCTTAAGCATCATCAAAATCAGAGCTAGGCACAAACTGGAGATCTGAATCTCTCCTTTAAATTCCAACAAGTCTCATTTTTGTGCTCAAGAAGGGATTTGATTTGATGGCTTCACTCAGCCCATTCTAAAAATAGGAAGCCTTCGCAGAACTTTTAATTCATCATTGACTTGGCTGACCCTATGTAGAGCCAGAAGTTGGACTCAATGATCCTTATGGGTCCCTTCCAACTCAGGATATTCGATGATTCTATGATTCTATGATTTTTATATTGGCCCTGAAGCAGTCACGTCGCAGCCCCATTTCTGACCAGACTTTAAATTTCTAACAACCTGATGGGTGAGGGCACACTGCCTCCGTGTGACCAAACAAGGAACTGAAGCGTCGATTTTTCCATGAGAAGATTATTGCCTCTGGTTCCACACAACTGTCCAAGAACTCTGAAACAATCAAGTTGTTAGTTTATACAAATGGTGCATGAATTCCTGAATCAGTGTGATCTCTGCTCATGGGCAATCAAAATCTTTGTGTTTTGTGTTGTTTGAATCTTTTTTTGGTGATTTTATCTTTAAAATATACTTAAAATGCTAATTTTCATGGCTTTATAATGCATTACTTCATTTTCTAAGAATAACCATTCTGTGATAAAGTGGGTAGGATCTAGTTGCCTAAATATAGAGATGCAGTGCCATTTTTGGTGCTCCTTTGTTACCTTGGCTGTACTCCCTCTTCTGCGTCAGAAGGGTACAGGTGATGTGCAGAGCTGTGTCATATTTGCAACTCCCTGTAAATCTCTCATATGCCCCTGAAAGCCTCCAATTTCACTCAATATGCCTTTTAATTACGTCTCTCCTACTGCAAATGACCTTTACCAGCATATGGAATGATTTTTTTAAGTGAGCATTTGTGAATAAAGCTTGTTTTGTTTTCTAACTTTATTTTTTTTCCCCATGAAGCATTAAAATATTCTCTTTTTTTCTTGCTTTTTTTTTTATTGTGATTTGGAATGAAAACAGTTTCTTAGATGGTGTGACCACATTTGGCTCAGCAGCACGCTGCACACATCACTCCCCAGGACTGCTGTGTCTCCACATTGGCTCCATTAGCCCGCGGAGCAGCTCCATCAAGAAACACATCAGCACTGTTTGTTGCCAGCATTATTTTAACAGTGCTCTGCATGTCTGTCTTCTTTGCTTTCAGAGATTGTCGGTGTAGGATGCGTCCTAAATGGAGTCAGGTATAACAATGGGGACACATTTCAGCCCAACTGCAAATACAACTGCACGTGCATTAACGGGGCCGTGGGCTGCATTCCCATGTGCACAAACTCACGTCCTCCCCTTGTGTGGTGCCCAAACCCAAAGCTGATTAAGATGGCAGGGAAGTGCTGCGAGCAGTGGATTTGTGATGACTCCAAGAAAATCAGGAAGACATCTCCCCGCCACATCTCATCTGCAGGTATGGTGGGAGTGAGGTGGACCTCTCTAGCCAACTCTGTTTGGTTGTACAACCCAAGTATCAGCTTGCACTGCCAGACAGGGCAGACATCTAGTCTTTGTGTGAGCAAGACGCTGAGACTCCTATACAGTGTGTAGTGAAGGACAGGAGATGCAAACACCAGTGGTGTGCTCAAACTTCTTAGCAGCCATCTGAGATTCATCAAACATGATTGTGTGACAAAGACCCCTTTGAAGCTCACATCTGCTGGCATTTTGAAGAGAATGGGCTCAGTTTAATTTGGGGCTGAGGCTCTCTATCTGGGTTACATTGCCTTAGGAGCATGATTTTAAAGCCCTCGTACCTTAGTAGTCTCAAAATTAGATAACTCTTGAGAAGTTATTGTGGTGTCCATTTTAAAATTAGACTAAATTGTCTTTGTGTTAGTATAGTTTTTGGCAATTTTAGACTGATGACATAATGGAACCACCTATTTTATAGATCACATAAAGTGTCTTCTTTCCTCAAGTTCACATTCGTAGTGGGGATCATGTAACCCACTGCATAGAGATAGGACCATTTGCCTCAAACATGGTCCCAAATGCTAAAGATGGACTTACCTTTCCATATGTCTTCAATTTATCCTCATAACACCCTGTGAGGAAATGTAGTGACATTAGCCACATTATTTTCATGTCATAGACTGTCTTACAAAAGCAGAGCTCAAGGAGATCTAGGATGATTGCTGTAAACCAGGCTTTTGGTTCCTTGATGGTAGGTTTATTCCCCAAACCTTGGTCTGTATCTTTGTTGCAGATAAAAAAGCCTCAGCCTGTGGGTTAAAACCACCAGAGTTTAGCCCTCACTTCTGTCCCTGTTAGCTTTGAACTGTGAGGTGGGTCCAAATCCAAAACATTTACTTGTGAACTTGGCCTTGTGTCTTCATGGACTGTGACCCAAAGTGGGAATAACACAGCTATTCTTGTTTGTCTTTTCTAAGTGGAATTCTTAAAGATGTGAGACTAGCATTTATTAAGTATAATAATTAATACAATAAGTAATATAACAGTGAGAAAAGTCAATGCAGCCAAGCTTCTACTGGAGTTTTGTCTGTGGCCTGTACTGTGAGTTGCAGACCAGCGGGGACTTTGGCCTAGGCTTTGAAGGAATCTGAACTGGAGCTGCCAGATGCTCTCAAAACAGAGCCCACCCTTTCTTCAAGTGGCTGCCGAGCTCCCTGAGAACTATTCAAGCCACTCTTCCTCCCAGTGAAAGGCTGTGGCTGCTTCCCAAGCCCCATGGCCATCCAGCAAAGACTGCCGACCACTTTCTGCTACAGGGAATCAATTGAATGGGCTCAGAAATAAACCTTCATGGGGAGATGAGATCTCATCCCTTTTCTGCACCTGCTGGCACAGACTTTTGTAATTAACTGTTTGTATTGTGACAGCACCTGGGTGTCCCAGACAAGGACCCCCTTGTGCGAGGCTGTGAAGGGAAATAAAGCAATGAGCCCTGGCCCCAGTGTTTGCAGCGCTGTGGGGTCTGACACAAGTAGGTCAGCAGCAAAGGGGGTGGGATGAGGAGGTTCACAGGAATGCTGAGCCACTTTGCTGTGATTTAATTATTTGGGTTAGTGGCCTGAATGTGTAATGAGCCAGGGAGAGGGTGTTGAATATGGAAAGCTTCCCCAGCTGAATAATGTGGGGTTAATCTGGTCTCTGCAGCATATGAGGGAGAGGAGGAAGCCTGGCAGAAGAACTGCATTGTTCACACCTCGCCCTGGAGTCCCTGCTCAAAGACCTGCGGGCTGGGCATCTCAACCAGGATTTCCAATGACAACGATCAGTGCCGGCTCCTGAAGGAAAGCCGCCTGTGCAACATGAGGCCCTGCGAGGTGGATATAACCAAACACATTAAGGTAGGCACTGTTTCCTCATGTGCCCCTTGAGCTTTGCCCCGGCATAGAGTCAGCCTTTGGCAGTGTTCAGGACTTTGGGGGCTGTACTTCTGATCTTGGAGGCTGTTAAAGAGTACCTGCAGAATCAGTGTGCTGCAGAGAGGCCAAAAATGTGTATTTCATATAAACACAGAATCATTAAGGTTGAAAAAGACCTCCAAGATCATCTAGTCCAACCTTCCCCCTACCACCTATACCATGAACTAAACCATGTCCCTAAATATCTCATCTAACCTTTCCTTGAACTCCCCGAGGGATGGTGTCTCTACCACCTCCATGGGCAACCCCTTCTGATGCCTACCCACTCTTTCTAAGAAGAAATTTCTCCTAATTTCTAACCTGAACACCTCTTGGCACAACTTGCAGCCATTCCCTATTGTCCTATCACTAGTTTTCTGCAAGAAGAGGCTGATCTCCAGCTCACCACAGCTCCTTTCAGGTATTTGTAGAGAGCAGTAAGGTCTCACTTGAGCTTCCTCTTCTCCAGACTAAACAATCTCAATTCTCTCATCCACTTGTTATAAGACTTGTGTTCCAGACTCCTCACCAGCTTTGTTGCCCTTCTCTAGACATGCTTCAGGGCCTTGATGTCTTTCTTCCACATGCTGGTATGAAAATCTTCCCCTGAGAGCTCTAATACCAGCCAACAGGTCCTTACAAGGAAAGGCAAGCTGAGTCCACCATGCTCGCTGCTGGTTCAGACAGATCTGTGGCTCAGCTAGCAGAAGAGGGATGCTGCACTGCTGGGCATGGCTATGAACTCTATTTTGCCAGTATCCTACTTGCAGCTTCTAGTTTTCTATGTCTAAACACATAAATCTGTCCCATGCTATACATCAGTGCTGTAAAATGCTTCCTAATGGTTTTTAAAGCCTTTAACTCTCAGGAAGGTTGTTTGTATGTCCTACCCATCTCAGCAATTAATATTAACCTGTTGTTTTTTCTATTCATCTCTGACAGCCTGGGAAGAAGTGCTTGGCTGTCTACAGGGCCAATGAACCAATGAACTACACCATCTCAGGATGTGTGAGCAAAAGTCAGTATAGACCCAAATATTGCGGCGTCTGCACAGACAACCGATGCTGCACACCCTACAAGTCCAAGACTATTGAAGTGAGGTTTGAGTGCCCAGATGGGACTGAGGTTTCCTGGAAAATCATGTGGATCAATGCTTGTTTTTGCAACCTGAACTGCAAGAACCCTAATGACATCTTTGCTGACTTGGCTCATTACCATGATTACTCTGAGATTGCTAATTAAATTGGCTGAATGCTGGAATTGACCCATTGCTCTGATTTTACAGAGGTTTTAAAATAAAAGGAGAATCTTTCATCCACTGCCAATGTACAACTTGTTTTTTCCTGAGTAGGGATGTTAAATCTTCTTGTTTTGCCACACTGTTCTAGGAGAGTCCTTGAAGAAGAAAGATTTTCAACCCTAATAGACGTCCATCCATTAATGGAAGCCAGAAATGCCTTTATGCCAAGATTCCTGAACTTAGATGCCAGTCCATTGGTACTGCCATTTATTAGGTCAGCAGTTTAACTGCCCAAAGGAAAGAATCATACATTAGAATGACAGCAAAAGTATGGCTGTCAGTAGCTTAGACATGAGTTTCAGGTGTCATGCTGGAAAATGAGCATTGGCAGATATGTTTGATTTTAAACATTAGACTTCAGTCTTTGATGCTGGTGACCCTCAGGACCAGACTCTGGTTTCTGTCATACAGTGATCAGTTCTAGAATTTCCCCTTTTGTCATACTCAGTCAAATCTCACCCCATGATGAAGTACATGGAAGGCACCTAAGTTTTCTCCTGAAATCTCTGTGCAAGGAGTCTCTGTGTCACTGCACTTGGCTGGGCCAAAGATCTTCTGTGTTCCATTCTCCTTGCATTCATCCTGATCTCTTGGAGTGTCTTGCCTCAGGGACATTTTCACAGTTTCTCTACCAGGTCTACTTTGAGCAGCTCTGAAGACCTTAAGGATTAAATGTAGAGTAAGATGAGAGATAAAGGACAACGCCTCACAGGCCTGTTTCGTCATGTAGAAATGTGTTGTCTGTGCTTGGCGAACAACACTTCCTCCTCTCCTTGGTGTTACCAGCACTCAGGTCCTGCTTCCTATTCCTGCTTTGTTGGTCACCTACTGCCACAAATACCTTTCTTTTACATGGCTGGGGCAGAGGAGAGGGGACACGTGCTAAATGAGAAAGCAGGCGTTAGGCTTCCTATCAGCTCTGTGGATGAGTGGATGCAAAAGGGAGGACAACCCTTGATGTAGCTTCTGGTGCATCAGTTACAAATGGGATGCTGCTTGGACTAAATATCAATGTAAACATTTCCTGCAGAAGGGGTTTGAAGTGTAAATGTCAGCTAGGAGAAGAAAAAAAAGTCCATCATCATCTTTCCATTTTCATTATCTTTACATTTCTTATCATTGAAGCATACTGGCAGCAGTGGGTTTTTTCAGTGAGTTGTTGGTACAGTCCCATGCACCATAACATGTTCACTGTTGCTTCACTTGGGAGAGCTGAGCAGTAGAAATGTGTTTCTGCATGGGGAACTGTAGTATCTGCTTGCAAAAGACTTGAGAGTGGGCCAGTACAGGGCTGAACTTTGGGTGATGCAATTGTTTTAAATCAGACATTTATTTTACTTTAGTTCCAGTTGGCAAGTTGTCTGTCTTCATCTTGATAGCTCAGGGGAAGCTTGATTAATTCCCAGGAGATGTAAATCTTTCTGGCTATGACAAATCAAAGCTTCTTGTGAGCAGGCTGAAAATAATGCAATCCCTATGTGAAAACATCCAGGAGAAATGCTGTATATCTTCAAAAGCTCTTAGCTTCAGTAGCATCTTTGCATAAAAGGATTTGGCCCATAAATTTTTCATAGAGCCAGGTCATTCCTTTGTTCAAACCTCTTCCTATTTTTTTTTTTTTTAAACTTCCTTGAAACCTCCAGTGGCAGAAAAGAAGGGTGATCTTTGTCTGGATGTTCCTGTACAGGTGCTTCTTCCTTTGGTGATAAGGAACTTGAGGACACCGGCACTTTGCAGATTCACCCTCATTATTGCCTTTGTCCTGGATGATGTGACAGGAGAGGTCACATCTGACCTACTCACATCAGCCTAAATGGGACCTCAGCATTTGCAAGACTGAAAATGTTGGATTTTAAACTCCATCACAGGTAAAAACAGACCATGGAGACATAAGAAAAAGAGGCCTTGGCCAAGAAGTTGACAGTGGTTTCCCAAAAGGAAAAATGTTTTGCATCAAGGGACCTGATAGGGAAGCCATCCTAGGATCTTTCTCAGTAAGATCCCTTAAATATTACTTAGCATTATAGAATCATAGAATGCATTAGGTTGGAAGGGACCTTTAAAGGCCATCTAGCCAAACCCTCCTGCAGTAAGCAGGGACATGTTTAACTAGACCAGGTTGCTCAGAGCTTCATCAAGTCTGATCTTGATGTCTCCAGGGATGGAGCCTCCACCACCTCTCTGGGCAACTTGTTCCAGTGTTTCACTACCCTCATAGTGCAAAACTTCTTCCTAATGTCTAATCTAAACGTACCCTGCTCCAGTTTAAAACCATTGTCCCTTGTCCTATCACTACATGCCCTTACAAAGAGTCCCTCTCAGTCTTTCCTGTAGGTTCTTTCAGGTACTGGAAGGCTGCTATAAGCAGTCCCCTGAGGCCTTCTCTTCTCCAGGCTGAACAAACCCAACTCTCTCAGCCCAAATCTTGTGTTCTAATTCTGTCCCGTCTTAAAATATTATTTATATATTTGTCTATATACACATACATTTATTCATATATCTGTACGTATGTATATGTCATATGAATATATGTGTATATGCACATACAGAAAATACTATGTGTGTGCATTTATATAATATTGTATATAAAAACATGTCCCTGAATGTATATCCTTATATAGACATAGACATATATCTACATATATATAGAGAGAGATGCATATGCATATACATATACGTACATATATATATATATATATATACATAGGGTCCAATATGCTGGGCTGAACCTCATCATAGGGAGGTCTGTAGTCTTCCTGGAGCCTGGGGAGGAAGCTGCATCCCATAGCTTGAAGGAAATAAAAAGAGACATCAAGGCCTTGGAGTGGTTGGTGAAAGATTCCGGGGTGCAAGTTATTTTCTCTTCCCTCCTTCCAGTTCTGGGAGATGACATGGGATGGAATAGAAGGATCCAGTCTGTAAATACATGGCTCAGAGACTGGTGCTACAGGCAGGGCTTTAACTTCTTTGGTCACAGTTGGTTTTATAAGACAACAGGCCTGACAGGAGTATGCGGGAGGGGTTTATCATCCAGGGGGAGTAGGGCTCTAGGAAGAGAATTATCTGGCCTCATCTATAGGGCTTTAAACCTGATTCGAAGGGGGATGGGGTTGCTGCTGGCTTCCCACCAGTGGGACAGTGTTCTTGTAACAATGAGAACCAGAAGACCTCACACCCCCTAAGGCAAAAAAGGTGTGCTCATCTTGGTCCCTGAAATGCCTGTACACCAATGCATGCAGTATGGGGAACAAAAAGGAGTTAGAAATCTGCATGTGGTCAAGGGGCTATGACCTAGTGGCAATTACAGAGACTTGATGGGACAACTCACATGAGTGGAATGTGGCCATGGATGGCTATGTCCTTTTTAGGAAAGAGGAGGTGCAGTTGATCTTTATGTGAAAGAGCAAATAGAATGTACTGAGTTCTGTCCAGAGGTAGACAAGGAACAAGTTGAGAGTTTGTCGGTGAGAATTAAAGAGCAGGCTAGCATGGGTGATACTGTTGTGGGTGCCTATTAAAGGCTGCCTAATCAAGAAGAGGAAGTTGATGAGGCCTTCTACAGGCAGCTGATAGTAGCCTTGCAATCGCAGGCCACCGTTCTAATGGGTGATTTTAACTACACAGATATTTGCTGTAAGGCCAGTACAGCCAGCTGCTCACAGTCTAGGAGGCTCCTTCAGTGCATCGATGATCACTTCCTAATGGAAATGGTGTATGAGCCTACTAGGAGAGGAGTGCTGCTGGATCTTGTACTCACTAACAAGGAGGGACTGGTTGAAGAGGTGAAGGTTGAGGGTAGACTTGGCTGCAGTGACCATGAGATGGTGGAGTTCAGGATCTTTTGCAGTAGGAAGAGAATAACAAGTAGGACCACAACCCTGACTCCAGCAGGGCCAACTTTGGCCTCTTCAAGCAATTACTGGGGGAAATTCCGAGGGATGGAGTATTGGAAGGAAAAGGGGTCCAAGATAGTTGGTCCATATTCAAGGACCACTTCTTCCAAGCTCAAGATCAGAGCTTCCAATAGGAAAGAAATCAAGAGAGGGAGGCAGAAGACCTGCATGGATAAATAGGGGATTGTTGGGCAAACTCAAGTGGAAGAAGAGAGTCTACAGGACATAGTAGGAGGGGATTGCAAATTGAGTGGAATATAAGACTGTTGTCAGGGCATGTAGGGTGGAAACTAGGAAAGCTAAGGCCTCTTTGGAATTAAACCTTGCAAGGGAGGTCAAGGACAACAGAAAGGGCTTCTTCAAATACATTGCTGACAAAACTAATGCTAGAGGCAATGTAGGCCTTCTGTTGAATGAGGTGGGTGCCCTGGTGACTAAGGATATTAAGAAGACAAAGTTACTGAATACCTTCTTTGCCTCTGTCTACACTGCTGGAGACTGTTTGCAGGAGCCCTAGATTGCTGAAGCCCCAGAGGAAGTCAGGATAAACAATGAGTCTGCCTTGGCTGATGAGGACTGGGTCAGGGATGAATTAAGTCATCTGGACATCCATAAATCCATGGGTCCTGACAGGATGCACCCAAGGGTGCTGAGGGAGCTGGCAGAAGTCATTGCTAGGCCACTATCCGTCATATTTGCTAAATCCTGGGAAATGGGAGAGGTGCATAAAGACTGGAGGAAAGCAAATGTTACTCTTCAAAAAGGGCAAGAAGGAGGACCCAGGTATCTAGAGACTGGTCAGCCTCACTTCCATCCCTGGAAAGGTGATGGAATGACTTATCCTTGGTGCTGTCTCCAGGTACATCAAGGATAAAAGGGTTGTTAGGAGCAGTCAACATGGTTTTATCAAGGGGAAGTCATGTTTGACTAATCTAATAGCCTTTTATGAGGATATAACCAGGTGGATAGATGATGGTAGGACAGTAGATGTGGTCTACCTTAACCTCAGTAAAGCATTTGACACCATCTCCCACAGCATCCTCATGGCCAAACTAAGGAAGGTCTGGAAGGTCAGGTAGTGATGTGGATTGAGATCTGATTGAAGGGAAGAAGCCAGTGAGTTTTGATCAATGGGGCAGTCTCACTGGAGGCCTGTATCTAGTGAAGTCCCTCAGGGATTGCTACTGGTGCCTGTGCTATTCAATGTATTCATTGATGACCTGGATGAGGGAATAGAGCGTGCAGTCAGCATGTTTGCTGAAGACACAAATCTGGGAGGGGTGGCTGATACACCAAAGGGTCGTGCTGCCATTCAGGGAGACTTAGACAGGCTGGAGAGCTGGGTGGGGAGAAGTTTAATGAGATTTACCAAGGGCAAGTGCAGGGTGTTGCATCCGGGCAAAAACAACCCCAGGTACCAGTATAGGTTGGGGAGTGGCCTGTTAGAGAGCAGTGTAGGTGAGAGGGACCTGGGGGTCCTGGTGGACAGCAGGATGACCATGAGCCAGCAATGTGCCCTCATGGCTAAAAAGGCCAATGGCATCCTGGGGTGTATTAGAAGGGAGGTGGTTAGTAGGTCAAGAGAGGTCCTTCTCCCCCTCTACTCTGCCCTGGTGAGACCACACCTGGAATATTGTGTCCAGTTCTGGGCCCCTCAGTTCAAGAAGGACATAGAGTCCAGCACAGGGTCACCAAGATGATTAAGGGAGTGGAGCACCTTCCTTATGAGGAAAGGCTAAGGGAGCTGGGCCTCTAACTTGGAGAAGAGGAGACTGAGGGGTGACCTTATTAATGTTTAGAAATATGTAAAGGGTGAGAGTCAGGAGGACAGAGCCAGGCTCTTCTCAGTGATGGCCAGTGATAGGACAAGTGGCAGCATGTGCAAGTTGGAGCACATGAAGTTCCATGTGAATGTAAGGAGGAACTTTTTCACTGTGAGGGTGATGGAGCAGTGGAACAGACTGCCCAGAGAGGTTGTGGAGTCTCCTTCTCTGGAGACATTCAAAACCCTCCTGGATGTGTTCCTGTGTGATTGAGTCTAGGTGATGCTGCTCTGGCAGGGGGGTTGGACTAGATGATCTTTTGAGGTCCCTTCCAACTCCTAATGTTGTGTGATTCTGTGATATTTTCATATACATATTCCTATGGTGCAGTCTGCAGTGCGTAAAACAGTGCACATATAGTGTGTATGTATACGTATAATCAGTCTTCCTCTGTCTTACACCTACACGTAAAGAAAGAAGAAAACAGGATGAAAAGATATACTCAGAACTGTGGCACTTAATAAGCTCCCTTTGCTTTGCAATTAGCTAATGCTGTAATCACCATAATCAAACGCTGCTGCAGCTGAAACACAGTTTTCATTGGGAGATCAAAGAAGCCATTGTAAGGTAATGCATGACCAGCAGCTTCAGTGCCTGTCGGTTTTTAGTGAAGTGGATGCCTGGAAACCACAGACCTCGCCCAACACACCCGAGGTGTTTCTGTTTCTAGCCTGGTTTCCTAAGGGAATGAGGCGTGTGCAGCCATGCCGTCCACTTGTTTGTCTGTTGGTCCGTCCCTTGGTGGGAAATGTCAAACGGAGCAGGCAGAAGAGTAAAGATCTCCGAAATATTGTGACTCCTGAAATAAAAGAACAGGATGGGGAAATGCTCACCACATTGCTCCTTCCAACTCCATCTGTATCTGCCAGGCTGCCAACATCTGCAGTGTGGCCCAACCACAACAGCAGCATTTTAAAAGGGGTTTTGAACAGATGCACTAGTTGGAAACAAGCAGCCATAGAGGCAGGAGAGATGAAGGCATTACGCTGCTGTAAAGGAGTTTCTGGGATCATTGGACACAAATCTAGAGGACCTAAGCCTTGGTAGCTCTATTGCTTGTCTATCTTGTGACACTGACAGGGGAAGAACAACAGTCGCAGCCAGTGAACCTGACTTGCAGTTTGTGGTGCATCAGAAATCCTTTGTTTTACCAGATATTTATAGGATTAACTTTGGGACTGAGGCAAGAACCTAGCCTTTAGATGCAGTTCCCTGGACCCCTGTGCGTTTGTGCAAATCCTGTATCTTTACAAAAGTATTTTTATGGTTACTGTATAAATATGCTAAGACACTAGATCCTTAAAAGCTTTCATGGATCCCGCTCCTTGCTTTGCTTTCCCTCAGTTCCTCAGAGCCAGAACAAAGCCCTATTGTTCCTCCCCTCTGTTGAGAGAGCAAACTCCTCCAGCAGAAACGGATAGTCAGTGTATGTTTATGCAGTGCCTTGTACAATGGGCCCAGGTCTCTGCTGTGACCTGAAAGCGGTACCATCATCTCAGAAAGCGACCATTGAGGTGACATGAGGCTCCAATTTTGTGCTAGACCCCTCTGGTGCAGGGAAAAGCTTGAGAAAGACTGGGAGTGACAGTTTTGCAGTGTGACACATATCCTGCTTATGCCAATCATCCTGTTGGCCTGGTAGTCCTGGACAAGGATGGAGAACGGCATTTTGAAAGTCAGCTCATGCTGATTCAAGCAGCAAGATGCCAGCTAGCTCCAGTGACCATAGCTGGCAGTGCAGTGGCTCAAGCTGCCTTGTTTGAGAGCCTCAGAAAACAGGATAGCCGCTCACTGCAGCATGAAGCAAAGTAAGAATGTGATGTATAAAGAGGCCTTTACTCTGAGCACTGACAAGTATTTTAAACACCATTGCAGTATGCACACTCCTGGAAACAGTAGCAGTTGTAGTGCAGTTGCTTTATTTTTATCTGTTCCCTGGGTTGGTGCTGTGTATACGTAATAGTCCAGGAAGACCACGATATACCGTGTCATTTTGTAAATTAAAACCTGAGATTTTTTTTGACCATGATATACTGTGTCATTTTGTAAATCAAAACCTGAGATTTTTTTTTTTCCCATTTTTTGGAGGTGTTTAAGACAAGCAGTTTATTAAACCAATGGAGACAGTGACCTTACTAGCCACAAGCCTATATCCATCCACACACCTTTCCAAACTGTGACTTGCCAGTTTAAACAGTTCTACAGAGTTAATTCTGTAAGCATCATATGCTGAAAGAGATGAAAAATTAATGGGAAAACCAGACTGGTTTGGCAGTGTCAGTCAAAGTTACACCAACTATGTAACACACATTGCTTGTTCACTACAGCGTCATGGTGAGGGTTTATAGGTGGCATGCTGCTGCTATGGCTTAAAGATACTAAACAACCTCGTAAGTGGTAAATGATTAATGAATCTGTGACTGACACCTCATTTAGAAGCTTAGACAAGCAAAAGAAGGTGAAATACGTTTGCCACTGACATTTCTTCTCCTTTTCAAATCTCCTTACCTGGCTGATGTCCAAGTGTACACTTGCAATGAGTGACAAAGCCCTGAACTGAAGGAGACATAAAAACAGTGAGCCAGCAATGTGGTAAGAAAAGGATGCTCTGAGAGCATTTTCTTAAGTGCAAATATTTTGGCAGCTTCAGAAATCCGATTCGCTTCTTTTCAGGGCTGTTTTTGGCTTTAGGGTTTGTTGTGGTTGTTTGTTTTGGTTTTTTACCCAGCCCTTACTGGACTTGGGATGGCCTGTCTGGAGTCTCTGAGCAGTGGAATGTGTTACTCAGAACACATAAGCATGTCTTTATCAGCTCCCTCAAGAGGCTGCAGGAATAACCTGTTTGCAGCAGCTGTACAGGCAGAAATTGCTCAAACGAAGATATTAAAGACGCAGGGAAAAGCATTAAAATGAAAGGCTCGTTATTCCGTATCTCTGTATGTCCACATCCTCAGAGTTAACCCTGGTCAGGACTCTACCTTTTAATACTGGAAGAAAAGAAAGATACTTGCAGAGTTTTCCCACAAATTAAGTTTGCTTTCCCAACTGAACCAGGTTACCTGCCTCAGTAGGAATTTAAACACTTTGAGTGGCCTCCTGTCCTGCACAGGGACAGGTCTGTATTGGGCTTGCCTAGGTTACCAAGGCATTAGACAAGAAAGCACCTTCTCCACAGGCTTCACTCTTGTGGGTTTTTTTTTTGCTGGGAAGGGAAGTGCCCTGAATTTTTTAACCACATTCCAGACAACTGTGCCTCTGGCAATGGATTTCAGCAAGGGTAGCACATTTCTCTGTTGCCTTTACAAGGCATCAGCAGTCCCATCTGGCCTCTATGTCTTCTGCTTGTACATATGGCAGCTGCCAGGCAAGTGATCTCCTGTGAAGGGCTTCCTGCTGCTTTCTCAGCCACCACAGGTTGGACTAGGCTGGGAAACCCTATATCTCCTAAATACTCTGCACTTACCAAGTAAAGTGCTGATCCTGGGACAACCTTGCTAGGCTCTTACCCCCATGAGATCTTGTCATCAGAGGCTGTGTCAGCAGTGTGGAAGGACTCACCACAAAGTACATTGGCAATCGGTGGAAAAAAAAAATTATTATAATTTGGTCACTGGTTATTGTTAAAAGTTGATGAAAAAACATTTCAATCAGTCAATAAATGACAATTTCCCAGCTGGAGACTTACAGGAGCAGGTCTGAGGAACAGCAAGGATGTCTGTGTGCATCTCAATGGTGTGCAAGGGGCTGAGTGGCACCTTTACTCAGGACAGGCTCTCTGAGCCCTACAAGTAGGTTGGCCATGACCCAGCCAATACTGGGTCCACAACGTGGTCTGAAACACAGTTTGGCAACAGCACCTTCGCTGCCCACCTTGTTGTATGGGGGTTGCTGAGCCTCACAGGGACCCGTGTACCCACATGTACACACACACAGAGTCAAGGGTTGCGAAGCCCAGGCTGGTGGCAGCTCTTGTTCTCTTCTGGGGGCCACGGCTCATATAGGCTTTGCCTGGAGCTGCCCTACCCCTCCTGAGTGTGACCATCGAGCAAACAGCCCTTTCCTCTCCCAACCCCCTTCACGCACTGACCTTGGCCTGAATCCCGTAATCCCCTTCAGCCACAAGCAATTGCAGAGCGTGGCGGGTCACCCAAGGATAATTTTTCCAGCTCTGCCGCAGGTCAGAGCTCACAGTGGTGGTACTGCTGGGGAAGGAAGGAAGGAAGAGCTGCCTGCTACCTCCTTTCCCCAACCCTCAGGCTCTTCTGAAGATGCCCAGTGATGTCTGCATCCAGTGTCCTATACACACCCCACAACCAGCAGTGCCCAAAATAGATTGGGTGTATGGGCTTGGAGGCTGCCTCTAATTACATACAAACTACCACCCTCTTCCAGCCCCAAGGAGGTGCTGGGTGAGCAAATGGTCCCCACGCTGAGGTGCAGGGAACAGACATTGAACTGTTGCAATCAGAAGCCTTTTTTTCTCCCCCTTCCTTCCCCCCTTCCTCCCAACGCTGGTCGCCAGCTGTGTTGTTTATGAAATGAATGGAGCCCTTAATGAAGCAACAGCTAGAAACAGTGAGAGGCTCTGTCTGTCTGTTACAAAGGGCTGAGGGGGATGGGTTGATCTGTTAAAATACCATGACATCCTTTCTCTCAGTCATTTAAACACTGGGCATAGCAGTGACCAGCTACCAACGCTTGACTTGGTGGGAACATGAAATCCACATATAGAAACAGCTGTTCCTATAGACAGGCCCAGGGAGACTTTCAGCTCCAGAGAATGCAAAATCGTGCAAAACAGTGAAGAAGGGAAGAAAAACACACCAAAAAAAAAAAGACAGACAGCATGTGGGAAGGAGGAGAACCAAGCTGCAAGCAGCACTTGCAAGACACCGCTCAATGTGTTGTGTCGGTAGAAACAACAGACTGCATTACTGGCATGCTGAGGATTGCAACAGACGCTCTGCACAAGATGCAAAAACAGACAGAAAGAGGATTCCTGCACTGGAGAGGAAAAAAAAAATATAAGCAGCTTTGCTATAAACTGTTTTTCTCCAGCTCAGTCCATCACTTGCAACACATGAAATTAATTATACCCCCCCAAACACATGTAGGTTAAAGTTTCCAGCTGTTTAGTCTCTAGAGATTTTTCAAGAGGCAAGCAGCCTTCAGCACAAAAGTCCTGCTGGGACAAGGTATTGGCACATCTTCTCCCACCCCTCCTCTGCAAGGAAAGGCAGCTTGAAACGTAGCCAGGTTTTTGTATAGTTGATGTTGAGGCCCAGGCTGAGGTGGAAAGAACTCAGAAATCAGCAGTGACATCCTTTCTACCAGTGGTTCTGAAGGGGACTGCTACAGCAAACATTCAGTGTTGAGACACATTAAAGCAATCAGGAAGCCTCTTGATCCCCGAGAGCCTCCTTTCCCAGTCTTTCTAACCTCAAAAGCATTGTGAGGGAGGAACTGTTTTTTTTTTTTCTCTTGTGGAACCTTCCATTAGCCAATGTGAATGTCTTCTATGCTGCAAGAGCTCTCAGTGGCTATTCATCCTTTGAGAAAAAGGTGGAAGCCCCAGCTGATCTTTTCTAGTTTAGGGATACTGCAGTATCCAGGCTCTCTGCCTCCAAGAATAATGCAGAACTCAGCACCAGCTAGAAATGCCGGGAGACCAGCACTGCAGGGAAAGAGAAGTCAACTCCTTGCATAAGGCAAGACATCACTCCTCTGTGCTGCCTTCTAGCTTTTCTGCACAGGTACATGCTGTTCCTTGCCAAATGAATGCTTTTTGTTGCAAAGCTGACATTTATAGTGCTCCTAGCAACTCCTCACTGCTCACAAGTGCTTGCAGATCCTTTTGTGCTGCAAGGAGGCTTGGATGCATTCCTCTTTGTTAAACAAAAATACACTGCCTAGGCTTGACAGGCGCACCATGGTGTCCTTGTGGAAGGCATGATTAGCCATTCCCAGAAAAGCTCAGAGAAGAACACAACTTTGCCCTTCTTTTGTAAGATGAGTTGGCACAGGTTCCTCCCATTTTCACTGGCACTGGTTAACCAAATCAAGCTCTTTGCTGGTATCAGTCCAACCACAACTGCTGAATCATCACATCTAGCAGAGCATTGGCTCAGGCATACCAAATATTTGCTTTTGCTTCTTCCTATCACAGGATTTTGAGATGCAGGAGAAAGGAGCAGCCCAAAATAGTTCCAGCAAAGCCAAACCCACTTGTCCCTGAAAACTCCTGAATATCAATTCACTCAGTAGGTAAGAACCCCACATCCTCACAAAGGTCCCAGCACAAAGCACAGCAGAGTCATTTTGGTGTCCAGGATCTCATCTCCTACCCAGCAACCCCACTGAACAGCATCAGTGCTCACAGCCCCCATAGGACATGGAAAAAAGCCTCCAAGCCCACTGAGGGATGCTTCCCTGTGAAGGGTAGATATGGCTCAATTTAGGAAAAACCCCAATCTTCTAGCAGGAAACCACTGGGATACAGAAGCTTAAGGTGGAAAAGGACAACTATACTTCTGATTTAAGGGTGGGAATAAAGCTGTGTTAAACTTTTCCTGTACCTTTAGATTAATCTCCTTGTATTCCCCAAATCCTTTAAAGACTTCCTTATGAAGGGTTAATCTCTCTTCTGAAGTTAGTCTTACAAGAGGTCCAAGAACAGTTTTTAGAGACTCAGAGTGGCACCTGGAACTTCAGCCAGGAAGCCCAAATACCTCCCAAGATTAGTGAGGAATATGCTACACATCAGATTTACAGATCAGAGTGGGAACAGAAGACTTGCAGTGAGCATGGCACCAACCCCAGCAAGGGACTCTGTGTACAGACCACAGATATATGCACAAGGCAGTACCGTATCCAGGGAGAAAAGAAAACTTCCAACAGCAAATAAATAGTACTGCATACCAAGCCCTCCTTTTTGTCATGCATTTGTTAGAGCAAAAGCATTCCTTAATACATCAAATAGCCAGTCACACCTAATACTGAAGTGTTTCATGTTTTCTTCCTGTAATGAGATTGGAGCGGAAAAAAGAAATCTCTGATGACAGGAGTAGGGAAAGGCAGAGATATGGGCAAAAGGAAAACCATGTGGTCAAGGTAAAGGGATGACAAGAATATACTCCCATTGGGAAAGGCTACTGCACTCCTGGCAAAACATGAAGACACCATACATTGCAAAGTTACAAATTTATTTGTTTTGAAATAAATACAAATACTTCATTAAGAAACTTTTCTTTATAGACTTTACACAATAGCTTTATTCTTTCTGGAAATTGTCTTTTCTTCCCACAAACTGTTATGGATATTCTACACAAGAGCTGAAGTTAGTCAATATAAAGTAACCTAGGTGGTGTTCTTCTGAACAAGCAATCCCAAAGTATTAACATTTGCTATTTAACTGCTCGGCATTTTGAGCTTTCTTGTTTGTGTGAGGACTGTAATGCAGCAGGTATGTACTGGAGCTTGGGAAATCCTGTCCCACTGCCTATGGAAGGACAAATTTAGGAACACCCAAGTGTGAGAAATCTGACTGTCAGAAAGGTATCAGGCCACTAGCATCAAAGGTAACCCAGGGTACCATGAGGCTACAAAAAGATGCAGAACCAGCAGATCGTTACATTTGTGCAGTCATTAAACACCATGTTTCACAGATACAGCCTTGCTGCTCCTCCACGTTGTGGAATACACACACTCCTCAGCACCAGTGAGACTTCATCAGTTTCAAATCTAGTAATTAGTGGCAGTTGAATGTACAGTATCTAATTACATGCCATGCCACAGTTATTCATCTTTCCTGACAAAGAACAGCTGGATCTGCCTTTGCTTACAGAATTCTGATTTTATCACAATTGTGCTGGACACAAAAACTTGAGCTGCAGAGATAAGCAGCTGTCTGAAGGAAAAAAAATCAAGCTGCTTCCACTTTGCTGGCATGTATGGCTAGCCCTACTTGTCACAGCTACACCAGCTTTTTCAGTATGGTAAAACCCTTTGGCCCAAGATCCCAAAGAGGAAATGCTACCTTGCTTATTAATTTTAAATCCTGTCCTCATTTGGCTAAGCAGGTTTTAGGGTCTGGGGTGGGGGGAGAGGAAAAAGATTGGAACTAAATCTCAAAAAAGTGAAATACAAAAGCTTAAAGATTTAGTTTGTCTCAAAGTCACATTAAAATCGCCTATTTTAGTATATTATTGTACATAGGAAAACAGGCTCAAATACTAATGAATTAGAAGGCCTATAAATGCACGATACATTAACTTCTCTATCATTTGAAGTCAAGCTATATACAATGAATTCAACTCCAGCTTCAACATGAGGCCATAACACATTCGTTTCATTCCCTTCTTTAAAAGCCATCCACAATAGTGATTATTTTTCCTCCCCCTCTTTGAAACTCATCTCAAATTGTGCCAGTTTACTTCAAGCGAGTAAGAGATAAAGGGGCATGTAACAGCTTTAATTTTTAAAGGAGGATATTAAGCAAGTCTGGTTTGACTCTGAAGTGTTTACAACCACATCAGCTTTTGGCAAGTATCCTTTAGAATTTGGCATCCATTGAAGGAGGGCACAATAGCAGCAACTGTCTGAGTTAAAAGAATAACGACAGAGCAAATGAGATGCTTCTTTTCTTTGGTCCCTGTCAGACCCTGGTGAACAGAGCTCATCCTACAGACTAGCTTGAGATTAATACCAGTTATGTTTGTGATACACAGGGGGCATCCATTACATTTTTCTCCACACTGTGACCAGTTTAAACCTCCCATGGCCACCTAACAGGACACTTCCATGGACTTGGGGCTTGATTGTTCAGCATTGCTTGCTGAGTTTGGCGTCAGCTCGATGCGTGTGTCTGTGTGGGAACGGTTCCTGGCACCATCCCCAGTGTGGGATCGGCTCCTCGTTCCTTCCCCGGTGTGAGACCGGCTTCTCGTTCCTTCCCCGGTGTGAGACCGGCTCCTCTGTCCTTCCAAAGAGGTTACGCTGGAGCCAGAAGCAGTGCGGGACCTCATCAGCCTGGTCATGCTAGCAGAGGGGACTGGAAGAAGAGTCTTTTGTTAGTGCCTTGCTTTGTGGGCTTGGAAGGAAGCCCTGCCTTCCTTCCTCTCCAGCCCTAACCTTGGCAAAGCCTTCAGGATCCCATGTGTACTTTTCATGGTAGTTCCCCTGTGTTGAAGTACCACTCCAGTCATACAGTTAAGGATCACAAATGACTGATAGGTGGCCAGGGCTAAGGGATTCAAGACAGTTTACAGCTTGTCACTGCAGCTGCAGTATGCCAGAGGGAAAAGGAAGACCTCCTGATACTTTTCAATGTTTAACCCTTGCTGGGAGCCCAGGCCAACAATGCAGCTACACAATAGCAGTCCTCAGAAGCACGTGCAGGAAGGACAAATAGCTACAAACTAAAGAAGTCTCTGAACTAATGAGGTTTTAAATGTCACATGCAGCATGTGAATCATCTCTTGTGATGCAACAAAGGGATGCTGTTACAGATACCCACCTTAAAAATATCAACAAAGTAAAACTGTCTACAAAGCTCTCTATGATTTAGTAACACAACTAGGTCTGAAAACCCTTCACCCAGACACCACAGGTGTCTTTCCCTTGCACACCCACACCCAACAGGGAAAAGATCACACATCTGGGATCTTAAGACTCTGTGCTTAGATGCCCAGTAAACTTTGGTAGCCAGATGAACCAGTTCCATAAAACCAATACTTACTGTATCCCATTCCCTGAACAAAGTATTTGAAGGCTTCTGCAAGTTTGGCAGGCTGCAAAAGAAAGAATATTATTGTCTGTGATTCTCAGCAAGTTAGTTACATCACAACATTACAGAAACCATATGTGCCTTAACTGAACAGGGACACCTTAAACATTTTCCAGGTTCTACTGAATGTCTGAAACTTGAGCGAATTCCACCATTCCCTTCCCTAGCCTGTTCATTTTACCAAATGGACACATCTATTTCAGAATGACATTTCCAGAGAAGCAACTCAAGTGGTCTAAGCCTGGCCCAAGCTTCACTCATGCAGTTACTGCAGCAGATGAGTACAACTGGCCTCAAAATACACACCATGGTTCAGACAGTGTCAGTAATTCAGCAATGTGGAGTCAGCAGAGAACAAATCCAGCTACTCAGAGCTGATTGTTATGTTTATAGGGCAAAAAACCCCAGCAGGAATACACAAGCACACCACATGTGACTGAATCTTGCAGCGAGGCACTTGCTGTGTTCTCTGCTGCTGGCAGTGGCCAAATAAACCTCAATCTCCATTACTGACATTGCAAATATTGCCTGTATTCATCATAATTTCATCTGAATCTGTTCAGGGAGAAGACTAAAGAGGAACAGTGCAGATACTGCTCTGTGCCTTTAAAAAGCCTTCCCACCGCAGAGGAGCATACACTGCCCATACAGGGGCTTATCAGATGCAGATAATTACAAATTCAGTTTTTCCCAATAGTTTGGGAACACCACATTCAATTACCTAGAAATCCATTAAAAAAGCACCGCAACCTAAACCTGATTTACAGGTCAGCTGTTTTAGTGAAGCAGCACTAGAGCATAGGTGAGTTTTAAACATTCCCAGCCTGGTTTTAATAGCAGCCTTGGAATTTATGCCTAAATATATTTCAGAAACTCATGTTCATTCTCAGACAAGCTGGGCCAGTGGATGCAAGAACATAGTGTTGTTATTTCCTGCCTCCCACTTCCCTGATTTACACTATAAATAGTCCAAATAAAAATACGTTTTTTTTAAACACACTAGTACTGAAGCCTTAATCCATGTTAGCTTAGTAGACAGGCATAAAATAATACCTCTGCTTTCCCACCTCAGACCTTTACTTGGTTAAGAATCAAATTAGTGGAAATAATATTCCCTCCCAGTCTTAATTTTGCACTTCATTGGTCTTTGAAGAAAAAAGAAAGCTCAGATGACCAACTGACATCATTACTCTTGAAATCATAACCATCCTTTTGGCTAACATTTGGGAACAGCAAGTACCCTACAGGAAAACACCCATTTGTTGCAGCCTGACATGCTGTAGAACAGGATTAGGAGGATTTCAAACAGCCAGATCCTACCTGGGAAACCTGAGGGAGCCCACCGCAGTCAGCCATCTGAATCAGGGATAAACACAGCCAGTTAGCACCACCCCAGAGGAACTCATTTATGCTCAGGCTATATTAAAATTACCCTTTTAGCTCTCTGGCAGAAAAAAACCCATTTCTTTTCATTGTGGGTAACATAGGTGTAGAAGAAGGCATCAAAGCAAGCAGGTAAACTTTTATAAAATCTAAAACAAACCCCAAAGTGTCCTGACCCTCAAGCAAAGCATCAGCTGGAGCTACAAATAAGCCTTTTTTTGCTATGCAGTGATTACCAGTTTCTTAGAAACTACCCTATTAGTCCTGGTTACAAGTTCAGCTCTGAATTACAATAAGGTGACTCAGTACTGACCTGAATGACAAACAGGGGAAAGAGAACAAACACCTAAACCTCAGAGGTGAGAGGGAAAACCGATTTGCTGAGATTGCGGACAGCAAGCATCAGCCTGACTTGCCAAGGGAAGCAGGGAAAGCCAAATTAGAAAAGCTATCTTGAGTGCATGCAGTATTATTGGAGCACTTCATTTTTCCTGCCACTCCACCCCTCAAAGACAACCCAACAAAAACAGTCCTGTTCCAAGAACACCACAGGCTGAAAACAGTTGAGTTGTAAATTACAGGAAACCCCAAATCCTATCTAGGATTAGTTCGCAGGAAAACAGGCCTGTAACAGAATCTGGCATCAGTTGTACCCCTGGACTCAGGGTACACTGATAGAGGCTCACCACTGATAGAGGATCTGAGATAGCATCTGATTTTATTAGGGTGAGTTTGCCACATCCATATGGTAGGTCAGCATAACTCCTCAGTGTTAGGAGTAAAAAAGTGTTTTAAAATAATCAGATTGTTAGAGTTTTCACTGACCTCTTCAATGAAGAGAGATGTGGTAACATGACAACACTGCTAGGGATGCAGCAGTAGCATGATGAAACTCGTTTCACTGTTTGCATCCTATTATACTCATTCTGCTTTACTTCATCAGTAACAAGCTGAAGACTGCACCCATATCCCAAATGCCAAATATCAGCCAAATCCCTAGCATGATATTTGGATGAGTATTTTACCAGCTTTTTGGAAATTTAGAGCTATTTCCAACAGTAAAGTGTTCTGGACCGTGTCCTCATAAAAGGCAGGGTGAGAAAACCACAGCTCATAGATCAGCTCCCTGTTCATCCAACACTACTGCTGATGGACAGGCAAGCACAGCAACAGAACATGTTGGTCTGCACTTCCACTCTGCTGATGGCTTTTTTCAAAGCTTCTGAAATACCTTGAGACCAGCTTCGCCCAGCTCTAGTAAAATTCATTATGGATATATGAAATACTGAGTGTTTCAAGTCTCACCCTTAACATTTTCAAGTAGAGGAGCTGAGAAATTCCCTGTTAACCTTGAACAAGAAGCCCCTAACTCTCACTTATCCCCCTAACTCTTAACTCTGAAGGAACTGTCTTTCCACATCAGAACTGGATCCTCACCATGTTATGTTTACTGCAGCAGATTGCTCCAGTTCTGCTTTTATTAGTCAATGCAGCTGATTTTAAATGTGATGAATATTTAAGAAAAAACGAACTAGCTTTAGTTATTACCTTCAGAAGTGTGGTCCTTGTTGGGTCCAGCTTTGAGTTGCATTCAACCTGCATTAAAACAGCAGCATAAGGTATTGGATACAAAGTTTTAATTACAACCTTCTAGATGAAAACAGCTTAAATAGCTTGTTTTCTGGATTAATACATACTAAATTTGGTATCTTAAGGCTCTGTACCCATATATACCCCTTTAACCCAGGTGGGCCAGTTCACATGTCTGACTATTCTTTTCCATGTACAAACCAACCTGTTAGTTGGGAAATCAAGCTTTTTATTTTATCAGCTTCTGGGACTCCAGTGGCAACAAGTTTTGTTTATCTTGTTATTCGGGGTCATCTGGGAGCATCCCAAGTAGTGATCAGCCAATATGGCCACAGGCCAGCAGACTGGGCATGCCTATTAAGGCACAGCATTTGAAGTCACCCAGTCATCTGGAGCGAGTTATAGCAGTCAGAAAAGCAGCTCTTTGCTTCCATAGTGACCCAGGGCAGAGCTCCAACACCACAGAACAAGCAAAAATACCAGCAGCAGATTCCTCTCTAAAAGAAAATATTTGCGGTTCACTGGAACTGCTGTGGCGATTGTTCCTAGCGCAGCAGCTATGAAATAATGGTGCTCAGAGGGGACAAACAGCGAGGAATTAATGGCAGCTCTTCCGTGGCTGGAAAGGGGAGAGCCAGCTGGGCTGGATCGATAGCCCTGAGGTTGCTGTGAGGGTGCAAGCTCTGCCGGCCCCGCGCAGCTTCTTGGCTCGGTTGCCCATTAGCATGACTGCGGCTGGATGTACTCACCACAGCATCCACCGCTGGGGAGCTGTCACCAACCACGAGGAGGACAGGGCATCTGCAAGGAAGCACACAAGAGCACTATTATCTCTGATCTGGCCCAGCCTTGTCCTAAGTTGCATTCTGTATTGCTGGAAGGATGAGACAGTTAAATGTGCTAAAGTGACTTGGTTTGTATTCCAGGCACCTTGAATACCCATCAACTCCATGGTATTAGCTGCAGATTTGCTAACATACTCTGGTACCTTGCCTGAGAACCTGTCTTTCTCCCATCTCGTAGCAATCAGCCCAGTGCTCTTATTCCTTTGTTCAAAAGAAATTGAACATGGGCATCAGCATCAAAGTCTCACCCCCACCCACCCCTAAGCTCCAAGTTTTGGACCTGTCCACCCAATTTCAACCAGATTGGCAGAGGAGCAGAACATCAAATTCTTCAGTGTACAAACATCAGTAGTTAAGCAGAAAAGGACTTGAGAACTGTTTCACTGCACAAGTTCTCATAAGTGAAAAGTTATAGCAGAAGATATGGAGAATGGATACGGTACAAGTGACTCTTCCTGCATGGTTGTTGGTTGGCTCTTTTAAAGTTGTCTTTCTTTTGTTTCTTGGCTGCATGTGTATAGCTGAAGCACATTCAGACTTACAGTTTCCATTAACTGGAACATATTTCCAGGTGAAGCTAGGCACATCTACCTCCCAAGTATTTACCCTGTAAGCCTCGAGGGCTTCCCTAAGAGGGGATGTTTTGCTAATGGCAGACTGACTTGAAGTAACCTCTTATGTTTTAGACAAAGTTAAAAGATCCTTTTCTAGCACATAAATATATTGAGCTACTGCTCTGCAATGCACATGCAACGCAGCCCCTCATCACACCTCTTCAGTCACATCACAAAGAGGGAAACTAGTAGGAAATAAAACACTTACTGAAGAGTGACAGTGTTTATTCCAGGAACAGGGCGCTCAATCTCTAGGTCTCGCCGACTAAAAAAAAATTGAGAGGAAAAAGGCTGTTGATACAGCGAAGCTTTACCAGGTACATATTCCTCTAGTTTAGAGGAAGCAGACACATATGTTAATTTGATAAAAGTCTACAACTGATGCAGAACCATTTTAGCCTGAAGTATCAATGTCCCACTGTACCATCCATCTCCCTGCAAAGGCACAAATTCCTTCTCCCATAAGCAAACCACCTGAGATCCCTAAAGGCACTGTCCAGCAGAACCGTATAACAGGGGAACACAAGTGATTCTACCACACAATACTGGCTCCAAGAGCTGCACAGCCTCTTAAGAGAGCTTCCAGTTAGAAATGTACTTACCTGTTGTAAGAGTTGACAAAGAGATGGAGGTTGGTTTGATTCATATCATTAATAATATGCTGACGGTAAGTATGGATCAGGTCATGGTTGCTGTGAATCTCTTCCTACAATGGAAACAGAATCATTCAGAAGAGGGGTTATTTTCTGAAAGGATCTGAAGACATGGCACAGAAGCCACAGTCTCATATCTGCACAACAGGATGCACTTTTAGGGAAGCGACAACTTGTGTCACTCAGACCACATCTGACTGCAGTGTCCCATTTGTTTTGCTTTAAAACTTCAGTATGTTGTCATGTCAAGATCTTAAAAGTACAAAAGATGTAGTTGTAGGGCAGATGGTTATAGTCAGACAAGCATGAGGTTTTAAACAACAAGAGATTCAGGGTAAGAAGCTGAATAAGTGTTTCCAGGGTAAAGCAGATGTTGAAAGCTTATGAACATATGCAGTGTGGAACCCCATTTCACAATAGTATATAGCTAATCTTCGAGGACTAAAATCACCAACTTTTTCAAAACAGTTTTTAAAGTATTTATAGATTAGTTCCTTGTTCTGCTGGAACAGAGTTCTCTGTTTCATTTACTAACAGCCTCAGAAAACAAGATCTCATTTTCCATTAAAGCAGGCTTGCACTGAAGAGCACTATTAGTACTAATAACCAACTTTCAAAGAGTTACAAATATGTTATGGTATAAAAACCTGAGGTAATTCTGCTCAGGACATGAGCACACACAACACTTATACTCATGTTAAATGTTGGTCATCTATACAGGGAGCTGTGCCTACTAGAGCTGTCAAGACTGAGGTGCACTTGAGTTGTCAGTGCACAGCTAGTCACATGGCAGCAAGATACTGGCAACACAAGTATGAATCTTATCTCCCAATTTAACTAAGTACTTCATTGTTTAAGCAAGGGTTTCTTTCCTCCTCACAACCCCAGGAGATAAACAGAGATGACTGAACACATCAGAAGAATCTTTCTAATATCCTTACCTTTCCAAAAAGATGTGAAATGACCATGTCTGGTAAAGCGTTTGTCCAACCTGAAATCTGAACAGCAAGGTTATTTCAGTAGCTGATACAACAACTGAACCTTTCAGTTACACGTAAGTAGAACAAGTGATGCTTCTCTGCTGTCCTTACACATACAGTATCCTGGATTGATATTTACGAGCACACACAGTTCAACTGTAACACCGTTAGGTGTCATCTGAATTGTTCATAAGATGTCTTTAGTAACAATTATATAGGAAATCAGCTACTGGTGGCAGAGGTATATGTGGAATCACTCCCTGCTGACAGTACATTGAAGCTGGTACCTAAAGCTCACATCCCAGAGGTACAGATATAGAACAATTTAGTTAGCAAGACATCAGGCGAGAGAAAATGGATCAAGTTGGTACATCTCGACATCAAGGAGTTACTAAATATACTTCCAAATCAAACTTACCAGAACAAACTTGTATGCAAAATTATTTTAAACTAAGCCTTGAAAGAATGTTACATCCCAGCTCTGGAAAGTTTCTCTAAGTATTATAAAGCTGTCATTACATACAATATCATCCTCAACATGTAGAATGGGTTGATTCTGTGTGGTTTAGTAGTGATGCATAATTTCTGTATTTCCCAGAACATTTGTAACAACTGTCATTCACTTAAAGATACAAGTTGCCTCCCAACAGTTTACCCTGAAAAATGTTTTAACAGGTTAAATCTAAGTGGCATGTAATGAAGCATTTCTACTTATTTAAGCATACTGGTTCTAGGAAGAATTTTATAAACCAGTTCCTAGTGCCCCTTTTCCCACACTGCCATCTTTCTTGCCACTACAAAATAATAGTTAACAGAAGCTTTTTGTGCTAACATTTTAAAGTTAAAGTCTGGTTGCAGGGACAATCTGGCTGCAGTTACTGTAGCTAATGTACTTTCCCGAGTCCTTTTGGCATTCAAGACTCAGCTAGATGATTGAAACCTGGAAGATGTTCTGAACATTTTTCTGTGCTCTAGTCGCATTTTGGACTGTGCTGGTAAACAAGGCCATGGACAAAGAGAACTGAATGTTACACTACACTTGAAGTTAACTCGAAAGAAAGGTCTTTCCAGAACTGCCCCCGTGTCCAGGTTAAACCAGGTTTCCCCAGCAGTGACCACCTCTTCAGAACTGTCCATACTCAGGAGCTCCATCATACCCTAATTCCTTCAAGTGCTTATTTTTATCACTAGCCCCGTGGGAGTTGTTTGCAAATGGAAGAACAAAACCCAAAGGAATTAGTCTGGCATATTTCATGTCTGCAGCCATGCCTTGACACACAAGCATGCCCAGCTCCTTCTGCTTGACAGGCTCTCAGCAGGATTTATTTTTCTAACTTAAGTGTTTACCTTAGTCGCTGCCCAGTCCATCCAACCTTCAGCACAAGGGTTTACATTAATGAGAACTAATCCCTCCACCATCTCTGCATGGTTTAACTGCAAAACAAAAGGTTTAAGATTCATGTCCTTAGCATAAAATTTAAATTAACAAGTTATCTCCTGGGGAGGAAAGCAGTAGGTCTAGTTTTATCTTGCACCAAACAAAAGAGGCATATGTATAGAAAAAAATTTTCATTAAAGAAATTCAACAGAGCAGCTGGAGAACATTAAGATTTAACTTCTTCTCCACCCTCAGTTTAAATAGAGAACTCCCATTAAAAAAACCTTCTGCAAATTAACTGGGTAGAGCCCAGGCCTTAAAATGGAAAATCCAGGTCTTCTGGATTAGCTATCCCGCAGCTCATGGTATTTCACTTAAAAGCCTAAGCGCTTACTTAAATGAATACAGCAGAGCAAGAATTCTCTGCACATGCTACAGGCGTGACAACACAGTGAGGAAGTCAGGTTCAAGGCTTTGGGGAGTCTCCACAAAAACTTACAGCAAATCTGGTTAAGATGTAGGCACCGGCTCCAGTTCCCATTCCTATAACGGTCTTCAGCCTGCACGGCGATGAAACGGAAGAGACAAATGAGTAAGGCAGCACCAAAAATAAACAAACCCACATCAGCAGCCTTCCTCTTTCACATGCCAGCATGTATTTACAGAAGGGTGGGTGGCAGCTCAGGCAAACCGTGGACCCTCAGCCATGCCACCAGCCCCGGTAAGAGCTTAACCTAGCAGCTGGTTTGGTTTTGGCAGATTTGCAAGACTCTGGTCCTCATGCATTGCAGCAAAGATGCAATTCTCACTTATCTTTTAAGTAAATTCACTGAGCAACCATAGCCTTGTTCTGATCCTGGAAGGAAATGATCACTGCCAGAAAAGCTTCAAGATACAGTCTTGAAATCTGCAGCAAAAATACAAAGTTCCCCTCTTCCCCAGGCTCCCCCACCCTCCCCAGTACAGTTATCCAACAGGGACGCTGATTCCTCTCTAACAGGGGGCTGGCAAGGAAACTTGTCATTCTATCCAGACACTGAGGTGATTAAGCTTAAACTTTATAAGCAAACAGGGCAGAGACAAACTAAATATTTGCATTAACTGAAATTGGGTTTAAAGCATTGCCTTCAAGGTCTTAAAGAGTACATGGAAGTGAAGACAAGACAAAGCCACTCAGAAAAGCAGGTTATAAAATGCTTGTAGGAAAATGCCTGTAGATAGTTTTTATTCTCATTGGCAATATATAATCACGAATCTGTAAGTACACTCCAGTTTAACTGATACAGAGGAAAAGTATCTGGGGGTGTTGGTTGACACCTGCCTGAACATGAGCCAGCAGTGTGCCCAAGTGGCCAAGGAGGCCAATGGTATCCTGGCTTGTATCAGGAATAGCATGGCCAGCAGGACCAGGGAGGTGATCACCCCCCTGCCTGTACTTAGCTCTGGTGAGGCCACTTCTGGAATACTGTGTTCAGTTTTGGACCCCTCACTACAAGACAGATATTAAGGCCCTGGAGCATGTCCAGAGAGGGGCAATGAAGCTGGTGAAGGGTCTGGGACACAAGTCTTATCAGAAGCAGCTGAGAGAAGGCTTGGGGGACACCTTATTGCTCTCTACAACTACTTGAAAGGAGGTTGCGGTGAGCTGAGGGTCAGCCTCTTCTTGCAAATAACTAGTGATAGGACAAGAGGGAATGGCTGCATGTTGCACCAGGGGAGGTTCAGGTTAGAAATTTCTTCCCAGAAAGAGTGGTTGGGCATTGGAAGGGGTTGCCCAGGGAGATGGTGGAGTCACCATCCCTGAGACTGTTCAAGGAAAGATTAGATGAGATACTGAGAGGGACATGGTTTAGTTCATGGTATAGGTGGTGGGGGGACGGTTGGACTAGAGGATCTTGGAAGTGTTTTCCAACCTTAGTGATTCTGTTATTGTCAAAGTACTGACATTATGTTAGTATTTGTTTCAGTGCAGAATTGGCAACCCTACACCTTACATTAGGTATTTCAGAAACCCTGCATCTCTGAAGATAGTACAGTAAACTGGTGCAAGGTACTGTAACAGCTGAACAATGTCTAAACTGGGCTTCTAGTCTGAGACTAAACTCCCCACCAGCAGCCCAGACTGCCTGTTTGCCAAGGCTTCCAAGCTCTGACCACCAGGTTTTCCCTGCTTGGTCTGATAACCTCTCAAAGTGCCTACTCACACTCTTTGTTGTGTACCAGGAGCACCAGCCCCACAGACTGTCTGCCTGTCTCAGCTACGGCTCCTGCTAAAGCTTTAAGGGAGGATGCACACCCCTAAACTTGTGTCACGTAGACAAGAGGGTAACACTGCCACTAGGTCCTTCAACATCAGCCACCTGGCATCTCTACGTGGTAGTAGAAGAGGCTTAAGGAGGTTAGACTGACCCCATAAGACACTCCAGCCACAGAAACAAAACAGTGTCTTCAGATGGCACAACTTGTTGTTGGGGTGGGGTTTTTTTGCTAGCCACACAGGAAAACGTGGGCTGTTGCAGTGGGAAGACCAGATTGTCTGTGCTCTGCCCCTGTGAGGGCGACACGTAGAAAGTACTAGAGGAAGCCCCTAATTAAGCACAAGGGATTTCATTCAAAGTTGCTTCCTGTTTAAAAATAAACAGACATTTCCAAAAAAAGGCCAAAAAATAGCCTCTTTCAGAAACAAAGGCAAAAGTGATCCATATGGAACTGAAGATTAAAAGCCAGCCACAACTGGCAAACAAAATGCCTGATAGCCAGATAGAGAAGCTTCAGGAGTGTAACTACACAGGTAAATATCTGCTCTGCCCTGCTCTTCTGGTATGCTATGTAGAGAGAAGATTGAAGAAAATAAGTAAATAATTCTGTACTCACCCAAACTGTTTCAGGATTCCAGGAAGCATTTCGGCCAGTTGATCCATGGAGGGATACACATACCTGCAACAAATATGTGTTTGTGGAGTTACTATACCACTTTCAGTAGTAGGTTGGTACATTTAGAGACACAGCAGTCACTGTAGATTTAATACCAAGTGGGCTCATTATGAGAGCATTGACAGTATGAGCTGAATTTAAATCAGGAGAAAGAACAACTACGTAATTTAGCTGAAATGTGAGCATAAACTATATGGCACTATGTGAGTTACAGAGGTCTTGTCCAGCTGAGAGCAAAACACACCATAATGAAGCTCTTCCAAGAAAAGTTAACACTTAAAACTTAAGTTTGAACTTGAGTTTCCAGCCACATTCACCACATTTGTACTTCTGGTCCACCACAAAACAGTTTCCCCATCACAGAATCATAGGGGTTAGAAGGGACCTCAAGAGATCAAGTCCAATGTTGCAGAATGACAGAGTTTAACAGTAAGATTCAGGCCTTTGGCAAACAACTTCCATGCAGATTTTCAGGGACACACAAATTACCAGGGGATAAATGAGGATAGCTTTCTATTAATATTGATGGAGAAAAACACATAGGAAGGGTTGTGAAGCTGCTGAGGAAGTTCAATAAAACGGCTGTCAGTCAATGCTCCTGGTATTGTGCAGAGAAGAACCAACATTTTGAGGGAAGGAAATTGAGCAAAATCTCAACTGAGCAGCACACTGAAAAAATCCACCCAAATTTGCTGGAGGACATCTGCCTAAGATGTATCCAAATCTCTGCTTCCCATCAGAACTACATCTGATGATTCCCTAGTTTAGTCTCCAAAATAAACCCAAACAAGCAGCAAACTGTACAAAACTACTTCAAATTTATTTTCTTAGGTTCTCTTGTCAAGGAAACTAAACGTTGTCATTCCAAAAGCTAATTTCACTGCAACAGCTAGGACTTAATTTGAGTGTACTGCTCTCAGCTGGAGGGCTGGGAGAAGTCATACAGTTTCCTATGCTGTCATCATGATGTTAAGCACTGGTCTTTCCTAGCATAGACCACAATGTCTGCCCTATGCAGCTGAGAAGGTAGAAGGCTAACACTTGTTCAGGACATAAGGGTTAAGACACTTAAGAGTTCATGAGTCAAATACAAAGAGGAGTGACTGAAATAGCTTTGTAGGCTGCTCTGGTAGACAACTGGGCCATTGCAGTTAACACTAGCTGAGAACCTGGCCCATCGTGACCTCCCCAGCATCAGACCAGCTTAAAAATAAAGGGAAATAGAGTGGCTCATGCAACAGGAGTACATATAAGCTCCTTAATACTTAGTTCTTATGGAACAACTGTTCTTTGCATTGTACCCTCCTCTCAGCATGTTGGCTGCTCCCTTGTGCAAACAAGCTGATTCCTATCCAAGGGGCATGTCTCATTTGAGCTAAACAGAACAAGCATTTTGCCAAAGACAGTGTTCATGGCACCTAAAGTTTCCAAGAATTACTGTATCATACATGATACAGTCAGGAGTGTGCATTTAGCTGATATTCTATGGTGGTCCATCACTGTTACAGAAAACTGATTTTCCAGGTAGGTTACTAAGTCTATTTACTAACATCTACTACTCCACAACTTCATAAAAACCCCATGGATTTAGGAATGACACTATGTAGTAGCTAATGCCTATCTTATTTATAGTAAACATCTAATTTTGTATTTGTACTCAGAATGTCATTGCCAACAAGGTAACTTGATATTTAAATTGACAGATGCTTACATCTGTCAAGGAACTGCTTTACAAGCAGCCTAGTGTAGTTATAAGAAATAAACCCCAAAATTACAGTCCCAAAGCCCACTGAGAACTGGCACAAGACAGAGCTCCCATAGCTTCAGTAACTTACAAACAGAATGTCAGGATTTCAGTTCAAAAGCTCACTATCATGTTTCCTGCAAGGTTTTTTAAATTAAAACACAGAGCAAGACTTATTTCAGACAGAGGATAGCTCAAAGCATGGGCTGTTTCCCTGACAACTCACCCAGCTTGGAAAGACGGTGCTCCATCCTGCTGACCAGGTGCATCCACATGGCAGACTGCAAAGTGCTGTGTGATTTCTTGCATATCCTCAAAGTTGAAGAGAGGATTGAAGCAAGTTTTATCTTGACAAGGAGAAGAAAATCCAAAATAATTATGCTGACAGGAAATTGTAAGTTTGCATCTATACTAAAATAAGTTATTAATCTGTCTTACAGATCAATGAAAAGTTGGTTCAATCAGGTGAGCTATGTTCTAGCCTGGAAAAGTGGCAGTCCTCTACTTCTAAGGAGGAAAGACCAGCAAAACCCTGCTAAAAAGCAGTCTGTGCTGACTTGCTTTAACTCCTCAAAGCAAAAAGCCTGAGCAGCTCCTTCCTCATGGCCAGCTAAGGTTTACCCATGTTATGTTGGTACCTAATGGACATATTTGCCTGGTACACCAAAAATCTAAAAATTCCTCTATGCAAAGTCAAAAAGAAGAGAAACAATAAAATGCAGTCAAGAGTGTGCATTCCCAGTTTAGATTAAATTACACATTTACTTGTCCAGCCATTTTTCTTTGGATTGTGTCAAAACAGATGGAGGGAAAAGTAGCCAAGGCTGAGATCGTAACTTGTGCTTCTGCCCAGATATTACAAGATAAACATTACATGATCAGCTGCTGAAGGCAGCTGAAGACAAAGGCATCCTTCTGGGATGCTCAGTGCTGTAGGCTCCCAACTTTGAGGTGATTTGACTTCTGATTTTTGAGCAATATTGATGTGGGGAGCAGGTTAGCATATTTTCCTCTTGGAGTGGAAAGCATTGATTCTGTAGTAGCAACTTTAAGATGCCCAGAAAACAGTTCAATATTCCTTGTTTCTGAATGTCCTCAAACTTAAAACATAAAAAAATCATTTCAGAACACAAAGTGGTTTTAGCTAAAATCAGCTTTAGGAGAATAGGCAAGTTTGGAAAGAGGTTCCTCCTCTTTCAAAGGGAGAGAATGTCTATTCACTGTAACGATAGATTTTGTAACTCTAGAAAGTAAAGTCTGAAAGATGGGACCCAGATTAAGCTCTGCCCTGATCTATGGAAAATCCAAAATAAAGTGAGGCAGTTCCACAAAAAACAGGCAAGAAAACAGTATTTTTTCTTATGAGTAACATCTGCCCCCCAGCAAGAGCCAGGCTTTAAAGATCTGCAGGTGTTTTAAAATGTAAATATTAAGAAACTGCAACTTGTGCGAAACAAGCAGTACTGGATATTAGGTCAGTTCACTCTTGGATCTGACAGATAAGATAAAACACACTTGCAAGTTGTTTTCTTGATACTAGCTAAGGAGACAAGCACTCATTTTGGCATCCTGGTATGACATACAATCCACACAAACACACGGCAGCATAAGACTGGTTATAAGACCGGAACCTCAGCCAAAGCACCAGCAATGCTGTTTTCAATCCTGCTGGCAATGCACCCTCAGCCATCCCTGCAGGTGTTTTTACAGTGTTTACACATGGTCACTGTGAGGTACTTTTGCTTCTTTACACAAAATATTCCATGAGATAAAAATAATCTGTGAATTAAAGTTCCTGTAAGAGAGGAACGAGTACCATCTAACAGATCACAGTGTGCATAAATGAGCAAGGACCTGGCAAGGGTTTCCTACCTATCACTACTTCCACACCTTTGATTACAGTGGTGGTGTTAAGGAACCAGGCAATACCTATACTTTTAAATAAAGAAGTCTACTTACGATTCAGCCCGATGTCATGGTAGGTGAGGATAGCTGGCCGGTTCCCTCTGGGAGTCCCACACATGGTGACATGGACCGAGCCATGAACAGTCTCCACATCTTGCTCCTGGAAAAGAATGGGAGGGAACTATTAGCTGCTTGTCCACCTACTTCAGCAGACCTCTCTGACCACCAGCACATCCTGCTCCATCCAGGGTCTGCCCACAGTCTTGGGGTCTCTGCATTGCCTGTGTCACACCCGGATCTTCCCCAGGGTGGGGGCTCTCTGCTAAGGGTTTATATTCAGCTTTTATCTACTCTACACAACTACAAAAGCAGTTAAGCTGCTAGCTCTAACCAGCTGCTACCAGAACAGCTAAATAGTTTTTAACCTCATTAAAAGGCAGCATAAGAAAAAAAAGCAGTTGAGTGCAACAACACCTAAAATAACAGCTTACAACTACTGCTGGTGGCAGTTGCAAAGGCACAAATTGCTCTTTCCTTCTAGGAAAAGGACTTGAATTCAGCAAACAACTATTCCCCAAAGAAAGCAGCATTAAGTAGCCTGCATTCCCTGTAAGGGCTTATTCCCCTGTGGGGCCTTGTGATGATAGTAACCTTCCCCAAAAAACATAGCAGCCACTTGCATTCAGTTTATGGCTTGCTACGTGTAAGCCAGTGCATACACCCAACTGCCAAACACTTTCTATAGAAAGCACACCCACAACATTGCTGGGTCATATCAGGGAAACAACATGAATAAGCATACTGTTATTTAACATACCAGAAGCTCATGTCATTTTGTGATCTTAAAGCTAAGGACACCTATATTATCAAATCAAAGATCACCCATGTCAAAGTCAGATGTGATTTGGGTCGTACTAACATCCCTTTGCGCTTGAACTTCAGATTGGCATAAACAATTTGGGGTTGTATACAAAGGATCAGAACAAACCAGCAGCTATTTGTCATACTTATTGACAGTCCTGTTAACACTCACATGCTGATCAAGACAGTACATTGTTAGTGGCTGGTCTTAGCATTTCACCAGAATATTTACTGTACATACACACATCACTCAGAACAGCATACTGTCTGCTGCCCCTGGGATCGCCTGGCTTGCTCCATGTGGTAATGCCCAGAGGCAAAGTCCAAGTTAAATTCAAACCCATTAAGAATTACCCTGTAGACACCAGGAGCATAAAGCCTTCTGCAAAAACCTTTGTACTGCCAAACCCAAAGTCTCTTCAGAGTTCTCAAGCAGTAATTTGATCTAAGCCTCAACTCCTTAATTCGATACACAGAACACCCCACACATTCCGGTAGAAATAAGGATGCCAGGTAACACCGTTCCATATCTCACCTATTTTCCTAACAGGTATGCTTTTACATCAGCTTTAAGTTACAATTACAGCAATGAATCAAGATCAGACACACACACTCATACACTGGGCAATCTGAGTATCAACTGCACTCCATCAAAACAGTAATATACAGCTTTTATATCGCCTTAGAGATTCCATTCTCTGCATACTCACTGCATTATTCAGCAGGTAAGCTGTATCTTCTACATCCAACACCATCTTTAGGCAGAACAGGATGATAAATCCAGCAAGTCAGAGGATAGTAGCTGGTTTCTACTTTATCCAAGTAGGAAACTGGGTTATATAGCCTATCCTGCATAGGCTTATGACTCCCATAATGCCCAGCTAGAAAAACCAAAACAGACTAATTCACAAGGACGTCATCCTTAAATAGGATTTGAGTCAGGTTTGACCAGGAGATGTACTTATTCAATAGAGCTCAGACATCAAAGATGAACTAAGTCTGTCACACAATGTACAAAGTGCCAAATTTCAAAGCTGGGAATTAGTACAGTCCTTCCTGTTCCCGTTCCCATCAGGTTTTGATGAGTTTATCTTCACTTCAGGCTTTATCTCAAATCCTAGAAGACCCCATACTTACTGTAAATTAAAGTCAAAAGCAAGTTCTTTCCTAAAAGTAAGAACTGAAGTTTCCAGTGACAACCAAAAACCACTTTGAAAAAATAGCTTAAATCAGAATGGTTCTCAACAATGAGTTTAAATGTCTGAAATCTAATATTTCCCAAGTAGGTAACATTTTATCCAAAGTATTCCTACATCAGTTATACTAATGTTACTGTATGTTTCATTTTTGGCAGAAAACAGGGTATCTTATTGAATATATATTCATTATATAATACCCCAGATGATATTTTCAGTAAGAATGGATAGCAATTAATAACTATTAAAACTATTCGTAACAGCTATTAATATTTTCCATGTTCTACTTTCCTTCAGTACTTAAATTTTGACAGAAGCCAATAGTTTGGAAGCCTTAACATCAGTAATGAGCGTAAGCTATATTGTTTAACACACCTCCTGCTGAGTGTGGAACACTGAAATTATTTCCTCTTCACTTAGAGACTAATAGGCACTTCGTATCATCAGACTTAGTGTAGTAACCTATAATTCCTAAAAACCTAAAGCGTTTTCTTCAGAGGGACCACATTTCAAGATTTGGGATCTTCTTCCAGGAAAACAATCTGTCCCTGGTCAGTAAAGCCAGACCCTTGAACCTGCACGTCCCATTGACCTCCACAGTTAATTCCACTGGAACTGGAAGCTTGAGTCTAGTTCAAACTCAGTGTCAACTAAAAATAGTTCAGAGACAACTGGCAACCATACTCCTAATTACTGGCATAAATCACAGTCTATTTAACAATTGGTTTAATTCCTTGTTATCTTCACAGTAAGGCTCCCCTAATTCAAGTGGGTTGTGCTGTTTTCCATTACCACAAGTTCTTCACAACAAATACCCAAAAAGTTCCCCTAAAAACCCCAATCAATTCAAAACAGTTTCTCTGGTGACAAACCAATGACTTCATATCCTGATTGATCCTATTAAAGATCAAGAGATTTGTCTACGTGATGTAGGGATGGATGTTTTCAAAACACAGAGCACTGAAAACAGATGGCAGCACATCCCAATCAACATCAACATTATAGTAAGAGGCTCTTCACCAACTGATTTGTATTAAAACACTGTCTTGGAAAAAAATCCAAGGTACACTAATCCGATAGAAGGATAAAGACAACCACACCATCTGTTCCCATCTCTCACTTTAACAGAGGTGCAGTGTTATCTCAGTGCCCTAAAAACACACATTAAAAAGCCTCTCAAATTGCATGTATGAACAGTTTTCTCAGTTTGAAGGGGATGATACTTTCTAAAGGAAATCTTATTTTGGGGTCAAGTGACAGTTTTCATCATGAAATTAGAGCCAATTTGTAAATCTAACACAGGAGAGCTCATTAATCCCTTCCCCTCTTTACTTTGGGTACAGAAGGAAGATGTAGACTGAGGAATGTGTTTATGAACAGGTTATTTTCTGACGAATGGGATATGCAATCAAAACACTTTAGATTTCTAAAAAGGAACCATGCACACATTGCATGTTTTGCTAAAACATCCTATTATGTTTTCAGCAAAGCAATGCAGTCCATCAAGATTATTTTAAAGCTTTCAAATATACTTAATCCTCAATTACCAACTCATGCTTTTATTTTCATTTATAATATTATGTCTGCTAAATACACTTCCTTTCTCTTGCCTCAGAGCCAAAGGAAGAGCTTCATAGCTTTTAAAGAGGATTTAAATCACTTACCTTGCTAGGATACAGTATACTTAAATTTAATATACTAACACCCACATATGCCTTTTTTTAAATACTGAAGCTCAAATATTTTTGAGCTTTAAATGTGGTATTGAAGTGCTGAGTTTCAAACCTCCTTTTCCCTGATGTTACATAGCAGCTTTTACTCTAAAATAGCTATTTCCATTCATCTTAAGTTCTAAAACAGCAATGCCCATCTTTCCAGCTTTTTTAAAACTTTAATCCTTCTATTTTAATTAAGCAGTATTAAGAAAGAGGGTCCCCAATCCAGGTTGGGAGTTGGGTACATCAATAAGTATGTCAACTTTAGATGTACATTTAAGTGACTCTAAGGTGGAAGCCAGTAACAAAATTTTGGTGCAAGAACTGAAGCAGGCTATCACAACACCTCTGCTGAGAGATTCTTTCTAGTCCAATTAGCACTGGGTCACACCACCCTGCAAAAGCACAAAAACAGAGGTTTCCCTATCCCTTTCCTTCAGGGACCTGGAAGGTTGAGGAAATCCATGTAATATGCTGCAAAGCCCTAAAGTGCATCTACCAATGCTCATGGGAAACCCACCCCACCATGACACACGGACCACCCAATTTGTCTCCTGTTGCAAGTCAGCTCTTTCCTCCCTTCCTGCCTGCAAAAGAAGGAAGGAAAGCAGAAGTGGTCCTTGCATGCTGATGCATATAGATGGCCATGAGCCACCAATTGCAAGGGACAAAGTCATCTCTGCCACCTACAGCTACCACACAGCTCAGGGTTTTGCTTAGGAATCAAAAAAGCAGCCTCCTGATGGACTGTTCTCTTCTGAAACACAAAGCAAAGAATTATATACAGTGATGAGAAGCCAGGTCTCCACTGGCTCCAGAACTACCAAGCTTGAGAATAGGCAAATATGTCTAACTGAAAACACAATTAAAACATCTTTGGCATTAAGCCATCATAAAGTAGCACAGGGCACCCTGCCTTACACCAGTTTGTCCTTGTGCTAAACCAGGTCTGATCAGGAGCACTCCCCTTCTCAGGGGGCAGGGGACCTTCACTTAAATTTCCAGGTCATTGCTGCAGACAGATACATTGTGCTGACTAGAGATAGTTCAGGGCTGTCAGTTCTTCCTTCTCTTGTCTTGGCCACCCCCTAGTAACTCCTTGAAAGTTTTCCTCCCGGGAATAGCCACACACGTCTTGCCGTTGTACTTTCAGAGGGGCAATATGGCACTATATAGCTTAAAGGAAAAGTATGTTGAACTCAAGGCTAGCTAAAAGAACATATGAAGTGAGTCTAGTACTTTCCACATATGAATAATTAGATAAATTTTATACTTGGACCCAACACACCTCACAGGCAGTCACTACTTTTTTCCACTAGTGGCAGAAACAATTAACAACAGCATAACTTGTCCTCAGAAGGACAGATGAAGTTGCAAGTGATATGTTGGACACCCACATCCACACACAGACACTAAATAAGAGGCTCCATCCTCTTAAGTGCTGATCTCCACCTTCCCTGGCCAGGTCCATCCTCCTCCCAAGTGTGGTTCATGGGACAGAGGCTCATTCAGAGCCCACAGGTTTCAGTGATATTTTGACCTAAGGTCACTCAGGGTTGACACCAAAACTCATGTGCTCCAGGGACAATATGAGCTTCTCCAATGAATGAAATAATCTCTTAGCTCCAAACCACCTTTTTCATAGAGCAACCACAGAAGAACTGGTAGCATACTTGTGGTTTGAAGGACCAAAGCTAAGACTCCTTCACAGCAGCAGTTCTTAATGTTAACAGATTGAGACTGTTCTACATTTTTCCTTCCTGAACTAGAACAACAAAAGATTAAACTCAAAGAAAGATCATTAAAAAAACGAGAGCTGGCAGAACAGGGCTAAATGACAAGAACTGCTGGTCTGGATTACTGACTGTTAATCCAAAACATTGGAAAAATCCAAAAAGGCTTAGAGAATTTGATCTTGCAAGTTACAAATAAATAAATATACATGGTTTACAAAGCAAGCAAATTTATTACAAGAATAGAAATGAAATATGGGTCACTGCTTAATCAAAACACTGCAGTATTCCTGTTAGCAGGCTTAATCTGGGATTCAGATTTATTTAGAACAAGTGATCAATCTGGTCCCAAACAGAAAGCTTCTCCCATGCTGTGCAGAGTCCTGCAGGAAGCCACACGATGACAACTTACATTCATCAAGACCTCAGGCAGTAGTTTTGATCATTAGGAAGGATGAGGGGGAAGATGCAGGATTAATGTAAAGTACGGTTTACTACAGAAGTAAGAGCCAACAGAAGATAAAGACATTTGAGCCAACTGTCTCCATTTCCCAGGAAAAGTCTGCTGAGCTGCTTGGATTTTTAACAGATTTGTACAGTGCTGAATAAAAATATAGACAGGTGTAAATAAAGTGCAACATGCCACAGTGTACAGAAGAGTTACTTACTCCAAGGACCCCCAGCCCCATGAGCTTGGCTGAGGCAAACTGGAGTAAACCTGGCTTCTCCATGGAGTTGCCATCCCTGGAAGTATTTAAAAGACAGGTAGATGCAGTGCTTCAGGACATGGTTTGCTGGTAGTTTTGGCAGGTTACATGGATGATTGGACTTTATCTGAAAGGTCCTGTCCAACCAAGACAATTCTTGGCATTCAAGAGACCAGAGCAACTTAATAGCTTTCCTTATTCCTGCACAACCAACCTTCCTCCACCTCCTTCACAAAAAGGTACCTGTTGAGCCTCTCCTCCCAGCACATCTGCTTCCTGCCCACAATGATGGCAATTCAGTGCTCACTCTTTGTTGAGGTAGGTACAAGCTCATTGGTCTCACCCCCCCAGTGCAACCCAGCCCACCTCCAACAGCCATGCATCTCCTTGGTCTTATCTGAGGAACCAGCAAGGACAAACGTCAGTCAGAAGCCCAAATGGTGACGAAATAATACACAAGAGGAACTAAGAGAGCTACACAGTCACCTCTCAACCTCATGACACACGTGGAAACTAGAAAGCCAGTATCTGACCTAGTTGTGCACTTTCTGAACTCTTACAGTCTGCCTGCAAAAACACAGAGAGAAACTGCCACTGGCTGCTTAGCGCCTTCCACCTCTCCCCAGGCTTCAGAGATCTCTTGGAAACTTTCAACAGAATAACAGGATACACCAAGAGGGATGTTTTCTGTGAGGAAATGCACACACACTACTATTGAAAGCAAATTAATTGGGGAAAGTATGTGCCTATGTGGGAGGGGAGTATATTGCTTTCACTGCCACTGCAGAAGAATGTCATTCTCTTAGCAAGAATAGAGCTGCTTGCAACCCTGCCACCTCTTTTGGATGAAACTCTCAGCTTCAGTCTGAAAAGACCTCCTGTTGTCCCCTTCACATGGCTATCCCAGCATCCCATTCAGACCCCTCTCACAGTAACAGTACTGCTGGCGAGCACTCAGTCACTTCTGATCACATCTTGCTGTTCTCAAATGTCAATTCAGTTTCCCCTCATACCAAAAAAAGAAAAGAGCTTTACTTGCCTGAACATCGAAGTCTGGGAGGAGGCGAGTGATTGCCTGTAAAGAAATTTTAAAGCATTAATGCAGGTAACTTTGGCAGCTACAGAAATTTGTGCTGGGACGTGTGTCCTCCAACCCACCAGTTCTGCAGCCAAGAGCTGTCCTGTCCCCTTCATTCATGCTCTTGCTGAACACACCCAAACATACCCAAAGGTAAGAGCTTTTACCCACTAACCTTCATGGAGAAGATGAAAGCAGTAAAATACTAGATTACTGACCAGAAAAACAAAGCACAAAGTAAATACATCATCAGCTCTTGTTAAATCACAGGGTGAGTCAGAGCAGTAAACACTGAGCTGCTCTTCATTGCTTCATGGGACAGCCAACAGCCAAACTCAGTGTCATTTAGGATGGAAAGCTGTTCCTTGAGCTGTTTGAGCATGCGCTGAGCACTTGCAACTCAGGTAAGCAGTCATTACTGAGACTTGGTTACATGATAGGAAAGTTTTTATCCTAACCAAAAATAGGCCTTGCTATGTTTGGGAGGCTGTATGGACAGAGAGGCCCATTCCAACCTGTGACCAGCCACTGCTACTACTGACAAGCTCCTATGTCTGTCTAGGATTTCCACAAGAGGAGTAAACATCCTCCCCAACTCCAGCAGCCTAAAAGGTTCATAGCTTCTTCCCTTGAAGTGTCTTACAGTCACCTCCTTTTATTAACCTGGAACAGGTTGCCCAGAGAGGTCGTGGAGGCCCCATCCCTGAAGGCATTCAAGGTCAGGCTTGATGGGGATCTGAGCAACCTGATCTAGTAAAGATGTATCTCCTCATGCTCACTGCAGAGGAGTTGGACTAGACAACCTCTAAAGGTCCCTTCCAACCTTAGACATTCTATGATTCTATTAAAAGGAAGAAGTCAAGCTCATATTTCCACTGGAGGACAGTAAACAGAGGACAGAGACTGATGCTTGGTAGACTGCAGAGCATGACAGAGAAGCCAAAGTTTGAAGCTTTCTACCTCTGTACTTTTTCAATCCGGCAGGGAAGTCCCATAGCCCCAGAGGCCCAAGTAAACTAAGGCTGGAAGGCACTGGATGCACTATAGCTGCTGCTTTGGGCAATACCACCTCAGATGGCAGACCTCAAAGCATTGCAGTCCAACCTGTAACTACAACAGATCACAAGAGCCATCACCTTTAGGTAATTAGGCAATATCTTGTATATACAAACAAGTATCTAAAGAGATTGCTGAGCTCATGGAGGTTTTTTTATAGTCTGAGCTTTAGACAATGTCCTTTTGTGAAAATCTTACTATACTGTGGGTCTTGTGACCTTTTAAATAAAACTTATTTCATACACTGGTGTTCCAGTGGGATTTAGAGTTGAAAGGACTAAGTAGACATGGCATCTGTCTAGACAGCATACAAAATAAGGCCCCATCGCTGTCCAGGAACGACTCAGCTGTAGAAGCAGTATAGGCACAACAAGCCCGGATGCAACTGTTAGCCTTAGTACATGCTGAATGCCCTTCAGGGCAATCCTTTCTACTTTCTCAAAACACATTAATTAACTTCCTTCGTTCTATGTTAAGAAGTGCCACAGAGGAAATCAAGCTCTCTACTAGCTTCCTCATGCAGACAAAACATGAATAAAGGCATATAGGTTTAATTGTCAAGATACCAACTTTTGATCTGTGCTACAGAAACCCAGAAAGTTAATTAAGTTTTCTTAAGACAATCCTGAACTTTGAAGCAAAAGCATTTGAGTACCCATAGGACTCCTGCTTAGAATCTGAGTCGCTTTGCTACAACTGAACAATCTTGGCATTAAAAAGGGATCTTAGTTTCTCAAAAGTTGAGTGCTGCATTCACTGGTGTCCAAACAAACTCTGCTTTCATGAAATGTCCTTGGCAAAGGAGCTGTGTTTAAAGTTTCTCTAGCCATTTCACTGCAGTCACAAGTGGAAATGATTTTCTGAAGTGTTTGCTCAAAAGAGGTAGGGAATAAAAAAGAAAGTAGCAGATAGAGCAAGGAATCATTCTGGTTTAAAAAACAGAAAAAACCCAACATGTTTATGTACATCATTGTCATGAATTACAATCATAGGGAACAAAAAATGACTGTTGTGAGTCAGGAAAAACCCTGGGAGGTTCCTTCACATATTACAGTGAACTCTTTGCCAGGAACACACCAAAGCAGAGCATTGCTACCATCAAACAGCCACAAACCCAGAGGCTGTGGGTAGCATTTTGGAGCAGATTGGTGCAAAAAACAGATGGAAAGAAGGACAACAGGATAAAGCAAAAGGCAGCTGAAGACGTTTCTATGCTGCAACCCAGAGGGATGGCTGAGGCTTGTGCATTCCCAGCCAGCTACAGACCTGGCAGCAGTTTGGCTGTAACTCATAGCTCATTGCATCTGGAGAGGACTAGATGGGGTGGTCATACCTCCAGACTCAGATGTGCCTAGAGGAAAAGTAAAGGCTCCCTGTTCCTTCTTGAAAGGTAGCTAATAGAGCAAAGGTTGTTTCTCTGCCCTGAGAAGTCTATAGGATATACTTCAGATCACCCAACTGATAGCATTCAAAATAGCTGAAGACACACAGATCTGTCATTCACAGCACAAAAGTGCCACCACCAAGTTAACGATAAATAAAAGAATAAGAAAGACCAAATATTTAAGGTTTGGTTTTGCATTATTAGAAAAAATCCCCCTCTTTTCCCACCTCCATTCCTCTTACTTGTCTCTGATATGTTTGAATTAATCCATTAACACACATATAGGCCCAATGTCAGCCCAGAAACAAAACACACAACTACTAAAGCTGTAAAATAATTACCTCCTCCTTCTCCACCAGAGGTTTCACCTCTGCAAGGTGAGCATCCTGGAACTCTGACATGGTCAGTAGCTGATATCTGGAAAGATGAAAGAAAGAGATATCTGTTCTCAGCTCACAGCAAAGATTAAATACAGGAACACGATCCTGCTCCACCCAACCCCACCCCTTACAGTGACCCACTGTCTCAGGTTATAGTTTGAAAGACCTTTAGAAGAAGGTTATGAGTCTCTTGTAAAATGCCTCCCTGGTTCATTTCTACACACTCCCGCACAATATGAGATTAAACAAATGTTAAGGCTGCAAGATCAAATAAAAGTTTGGCAGCTTCAAAATAAAGAACCCTGGAGGAAATGGGGCAGGGGCCAGCAACCACCTTCTCCTGAAGCTAACTTGAATGCTTGTCTCTGATATTATTTCTGATGTGGGGTCCCTCTCTATCCCCCAGATCTTTACTGTACAGAAACTGAACTGGACACTCATCAGCACCATTTTACTCTCAGATTTGTGCTCTGTTCTTTGACGCAGAAACACCTGCCTTGACCTGGACAAACAAACAGTACCAAGTAAAACCAGTACATCTTTAAGTAGACACCAACAAGGTCTGTGCAACAGCACTATGTCCAAAGCCCCCAAAGTAAGAAAGATTGCTGTTCTCCTGCCCTAGGAGAAGACCAGTGTTGCAATACCCAACCCCCATCTGTGGGAAGCTTGACTGCGAACCTGGACACAGCCAAACCTGAAGGGCTGCAAAGCTGAGTAAATTGGGGTTTACATTCCATTTCTGTGGAGCTGGCTGGAAGATGTCCAATGTGTATTTGCCCACAGAAATGTTTTGGCTAAGGGGCACCCCCAACCCCAGCACAGTCACGGCACAGCCTGGAGTTATAACAATCTTAAACACTGAAGAAGTTTCATGCCAAAATGCTGAAGCACCCAGTGCAAGCACAGAAGAGGTAACTGCTGAAGCACAGAGCAGCAGGTTGGGCTGCTGGTATAGTGTCTTCTGTGCCTGGACTGAGAGGCATCTCAGTTCAGCAACCATATCACTCCAAACAGGGAGGTAAAGAGAAGAGCATCATGTTTTCGGTTTCTTGATAGAGGTAAGGTGCCAAAGGCAGAGGGCTGCTCCCTGCAAAGCTCTGATGAACAACCAGAAATAATTCTCAATAGATACTAGAAGTGTTTTAACAGCAAGATGACAAACACAAGAGTCAAAGCATGCTTGGTAGCATATCCTCTGGCATGCTGGGGAAGTGCATCTCCTGTTCACTTTGGCCAGAATTGGAAATGTATAGTTCTTATAGAACTATAAGACAAATCAATTATTTACTCCAAGAAAAGCTTAGGACTGTCTCAAGTGAAGCATATGAATAAGTGTACTCATTGACTAAGCAAAGCTTCAGATATTTTAATTATTAACAGTTTTCCTGAAGACAAACATAAAACTGCAGCACACAATTTAAATCAGATCTTTAAAACAGGATTTCCCACCTCCTGACTTAAGTCAGATTTAAGCCAGTGAACTCTGTCCACATGAATGACTTGGTGGTCAAGGAGGGCCAGGAAGCCCCCAGAAGTATTCAGGAGGCTGGGAGGGCAGCAGCAGTGGCTTTATGTTGACCCTTAGGTTAACCTGATGCCTCCCTGTACAAAGATGCTCTAGCAGAAAAGTAAATGCTGAAAGTACACTGGTGTCCATACACATACATACAGGTTCAGATTTGAGGAATCCTTTTTGCCTTCTATGTAATTTGAGTGGATTTTGGGTAAAGAATTAGGCCTCACCTAAAAAATTTAACCCCACCACTTGAGGCATGGGAACAGGAACAAAACTGACCCCATTGCTAGTAATTTGTAATCCACATTTACAACAAGGCACCAAAGATACTTAAACTGCCAGAAAATTCAAGACAGTTACTTCTTCAGTGGTCACTGATTCACTCACCTTTTCTGTAGGTTTTCCAGTAAGTTTTGCCCATTAATGATTTCAATCAAAGAACAAGCAAAAAAATAACAAGTTCCCCAAAGTTCCAAGCAACTACAAGTGACATTTTAGAAACAGTGTTACATATTTTCATAATTACAGAAATCCACATAATCTGCCATTCTACACAGTGAGCAATTATGTGTGACAGAGGGAAAACAAATGCTGCTACAATATTTGAAGGTCAGAAGTATTTACATGCAATTGCATCTACCTCATTAGATTTAACTTTTTTGCACTTGATCAAATCATTGAGGGAAGTAACACCTCAATGTTGCACCTACTCCTGCAATAGGGACTAGAAGTACAAGATGTTTGTCCATGCTTTGCCTATGGGGTAGGAAAGAAAGAAGCAAGGTCCCCTGGAGTTTTCCCGTAAAAAGCAGCTTGGGGAACAAAGCCACAGCCCAGTGTTTGTGGAAGAAAGTTGTTTACACGGGATAGTTTCACGTTTTCAGGGACTCAGAGCACCGACTACAAATGACTGAAAAAACCGTGCCAAAAAGAACAAGATGGATGCCTTTTATAGCCTTAAAAACAATCCAGTTTTCATAATAGTTCAAAGTTGTTGCTCTATGTTTCCGAAAGGACCAGCACTAGGAAGTGCTGACCAGCAGATTACAGCACTGCCACAAAGTCTGCTGAACAAAAGCCCACCATGTACTAAGTTCTCCTTTTGGAAAGATACCAGATCTTAGAACCACGTTATGTTTTGGGAACAGGCATTTCCAAGCTCTGGGCTTTCCATCTCTGCATCAGAAATACCTGAAGCATTCCTACCTTGTGATAAGGTGGCACAACAACATGCTATTTGTTCACGAGAGCCAGCAAACAAAGCCCCACTATCTGAAAGCGCTGTGAAAACCATCTCATTTTCCAAAGAGAAAGATGCTGGGGAAATGGTTTTGTACCACCCATGTTCAGCACAAATTTTATGATCTCTAAATAGGTGCTTTGTGCTCCCTCCCTTATGTGACAGGGTAGCTCGAAACTAATGTAGCTGCATAACTCTCCTAGATAACCATACAAGCACGCCTTTATACGCATTGCAAAGCGCTTGTCTCACTTTTTTCAAAAGACAAAGTTCATTTATATCTGCAAGCAGTAGCATAAAGTTGCCAATTTGGAGAAAACCAACTTTTCCCCCCACTTCACTTGGCCAGTTCAGCATCCAAAGAGATCCTAGTTCTCCTCTCCAGAACAAGCTGCCTTCAGGCAGCAGACACCCATCAGCCTGCACCCCAATACCTGCTACAACTGCTGCTTGGAGGATTAAGTTTTAAGCCAATCATATTTTTTTTTCTTCTTAGTCAAAAATAAATAGATAAACAAACAAGAAAAAATAAAGTGCACCTTGGCAGCTGGCAAAGCTTTTTAAAACTATCTCTCTACCTGTGCCAAACAGCAGGAAAGGCAGGAAACCAGCTTCTAGGAAACAAGTGGGATGAGAAGGGATCTGGACGATGCTTTGCTCACTAATGTCATTCAAAAAGGCTTTTCTGTACCCATTCCAGCCCAAACCCACTGTTCCAAAACCACCAGAACAAGTGTTATAACCAAAGGTAGCAGCTCAGGCATCAGTTACCGAGTCTGATTATTTTGCTTTTACAGGTTCCAAATATAACCCCTGTCCTTCTGCATCATCGCTGCAGGAACAGTCCCCCCTGGGGCCTTGTTTTGGCAGCACCCTGGGGCCTTGGTTTGCTTGGTTTGGCAGCAGAGTATACAGGATGTATGGGCAGCCTGGCATTGCACAACAGGGATCCCAACAAAGGGGCTGAGAAGCCACACATCAGCCCATCCATCCTTGGACACCAGCAATGACAGTCAGGAGTACCAAACGGTCAGTAAGCCTGACATACCTGACTGAATTCATTTCAAGCACAGAAGTGAAAGAAGTTGAAAGATACCTTGTTTCAAATTTTACTCTGCTGATGACACACATATGGCTGCCTTACTTTGTGCCACTGGGTGTGCATCATCAAGTGCGGTCTTGCATCCATGACAGGCTGGGGGAACTGCTACCAGCATTACAAGGTTTACCTCTGTGCTCATACCTCATAGGTTTTTTATTCACATCCTATCATGGAAAACAAAGAACAGGAAGAGACTCCTGCCTGAGCATTTTATAAAGATGACAACTTCCTCAAAACAGCTTAAACATTGGCAGCAGAGATTATTCTCCTTCTGAGTACTAATAAAAGGGTCACCTCTCCAGAGCAGGCTGATGGGACTTCCATCTTTGGAGGCTGAGCAAGCAGGAGGGTCAGCAATCACTACATGTGGTATAAATATTCACGAGTATTCAATGGCAAAGAGAGGAAAGGGAAAAAGAGAAGGCCATGGGCACTGATGGCCACAGCTCTCAGCGTGGTGTTGCACTCTTTGGAGAAAGACACCACAAAATCCTGGGGCTCTGGGGACATACATGGGAGGTGCTTCCAAGGCAGCCACATCACTCATGCATTTTACTCCCCAAAAGCCACAAAAGGTATCCAAGTAGGTAGGAAGGACAGAGGTAGCAATTTGAGGCTTTGTGCATCTGCAGCAGCACTGTTTAAGAAGCAGGGACTAGGCAAGCATGGGGAGAGCTAGGGTGTCTCCAGAGTTCTGCAGAAGTTGTTTATCAGAGATCCCCATCAGTTCCAGGTCAGAAAAATAACCAAACAGCTCAGGCCTGAGACAGCAAAGCAAGGAAAGTTCCTGTGATGCTCAAGCAGCATTTGAGTTTTACATGGTCAGTTAGACACCTTCCAGTCATTAACATTAAACACTATAAACTAGTCTGACTGACCCTAAAATAGAACTTGATGGTTACTGCAAACTGGAGAGCAGCTTGAAAAAACCTCTCTACTAAACAAAGACAAGTGAACATCAGTTAATAGCACCCATGTGTGGTTACGGCCCACAGCATGAAGTTCACATTGCAAATATTTTACATTAAACTTGACAAATCTAATCTTCCTGTCCATGATGAATTTGAAAATTATTCATTTTACAGGCAATCCAAGAGAGTTCATGCATAAGCATCTGCTCACACCAAGCCTTGTTTAAGCTACTCTGTTACAGGCTCTGGTGTCACGAGGCCCTTTGTGTACAGTTACTGATTTTCTGACATAGTTCTAAACAATACATCAAGAAAGACATTTTAACAGAAATTCCTCTCCTTTAAAAAACCCAACAAAATCCAACAAATGATGACTTAACAGTTACATAGCATCTGATTAACAGTTTGAAGAGCACGTGTCATAAGTTGAAAACACTCTACTTCAGATCCTCAGGGTTTCCTTAGTCTGGTTATGAGAGATTATCTCAATTTGCATCTAGAAGTTAATAAACTGACACAAAGAAAGCTTAGGTGTGTAAGCCATAAGCAACCTAAAGTTTCAAACCAGAAAAAAGTCAGGAGCCAAATAGTCACATTAAATATCAGGGAACCGAAACAGTTACGCCGCTTGGTGGCCTCCAATTCACAGGACATCCTGTGAATCACTGTCACCCAGCATACTGCTGACACTATTTTGTTTCTAACTAGCCTGCTTTTATTTCCTTTCAACCCCCTTTGTGAGCTACTCCACCAACATGCTTTACCAAAGGCCCTAGTTGAAAATAAGAGCTCTGGGAAAGAAAAAAAAGTAGGTTTTAGAAACATAATGCAGCTTAACAGTGATTTTCAAAGTCAAAAAACAAGAAGGGCTTTAAGTTTTAGCCATTCTGAAGTTCAGACTTACACTGTGTGCTAATCAAGCTGATTAAGAAACCAAAACTTTTTAGCCAAGAACTTGGGTAAAGCCACACAAAGACAACTGTGAGGACCGAGGCAGCATCCAACTCCACTGGGCTCCCACAAACACGCAGGTGAAGGTCCGCAGCATCTCCTGCTGGTACGCTTGACCAGGGCTTCAGCAGAGTCATGCTGTTAGACAAGCTCCCCAGGCTTGTCCCCAGTCTTTTTGTTCTGGGTGTTTTTCAGTAGTGGAACTGGCACCAATGCCTGTACAGAAACAGAGCTGTTCAGCTGCAATCGCTCTGGGATCAGACACCGCCTTTAAACTGCCAGTTCCTCAGCCCAGGGACCGGTTGCTCTTCGCATGTATGATATGCTCTGGCAGCTGCACGTAGATAGTAGCATCTCAAAGTGAGCTGGAAGCAAGCCCTTCTGTCTACTCTGCAGATGTTAAGCAAGAAAAATGTTGCAACTCAGGTTTGCACAATCCTCAAGCCATGGGATGCAGTGAGCAATGTTCCTTGGAAAGCTCTGGGTCCTCCAGTGCTTCACAGAAGGAGAAGCTGCCTGTGGGAAGGGTTGGTGTGCTAACCAAAGGACATGCCTGCCATTCCCACCTCCCCTGTTCTGGGCTCCCCAGTGTCTTCTACCCGCCCAGTATAGTAAGCAGCTGTTCTATTCCTAGCTGATGGGGAAGCAGAGAGCTTGCACTTGTATTGAGGATTTTTCCCCTGTTATAGTGTAGGTAATATTAAGGATTGCTATAACACCACAATTTCATGAGCAATGGGCTACACATCTTAATGCAGTTCTCTGAAATTCAGGTTTCTTTAACATCTGGCACAAACCAATTCTGATCCCACCTCTGTGAAAAGTGGTTATCTTCAATAATGTGAGATTTCTTTAAAGAGTTTAAAAAATACTAGTGATTCACAGGCTTTTTTAGCTACAAAGACTGCTGTCACCCCAACCTGCATCCTCAGAAGCCACCACTCAGCACCACCACTCAAAGCATGATGGCACAGGGTGGAGGTAGGGGAAGAACCCAAGGATTTTGTAAGAAATCAGAGTGGCAGCCAAAGTCTATTTGGAAACACATGATGACCATTTCTACTCAATATTTTCTTTAGCTTTAAACTACTCCAGGCTGCAGGTGTCAGCACCAAAGGGTAGAAAGAGTGAAGAGGACTCAGCTGCTTTCCCAGGCTTTGTTTTGTTACCTCACACCAGCCTGTCTCCAACTGCCTCATCACCCCCCAAGCATCCTCCCGACATCCCTCCCACTCCTTCAGCTGACTGCAAACACAAAGGTCTTAAGCAGAGACTAAAGGCAATGCATCAGTACAGACCCCAACACCTGTCTCACACCTGGGAGGTAGGCTGGGCTTTGGGGGCAGATTAAATAACGAATACTGCTAAAACACACTGAGTGTTTCATAACATGGAAGGGATGGTTTCTGCCACAAAGATTGCAGTCTAAACAGACAAGAAACAAGCTATTGTTCCTTCAGCTTAGCAGTGACAGGCCATGCTCTCCACCCCCATCCCTTCTCTATCTGCCATGCTTTAACAGTTCATAGCTTCTGCCCAGCTGCAACTGCTTCAGAAAGTGGGTGGTTCTGTGCAAGTGAGAGGCAAAAACATACTGAGATTATTCCAGAAGGGACAGGCTTGTAGTATACTCAGATATGAGGAATGTTATCTGGCTCTCTGGGTTGCACCCCTGCGAGTATACAGTGGTTTATTTTATGTGCTTTGCATTTTCATGTTGATGATGCAAAGAGGAATACTTAATTTGCAAAACATCACAGCTAGGGTTGATGATGTATCTTAATTTATATTTATTCATTAGGTCATACTGTATAGGTTGCATCTTGAGTACATATATTACTTGTTCTACTGCCTATTAAAATTGCTTGCTCATTGCTATTAAAAGTTCTCTTTATACCCGCTGCCAAAATGTCTGGGCTGAAGTTTTCCATGACAAGTGTCATAGTTTTTATTTGATTTTGAGGAGAAAAGTATAATTTATGGATATTGTTTTGTTCCTGTAAACTCCCAGTGTCCTTTTCTAGGGTGAACTTTAGCATTCTAGATCTTAATCTGAACCCAAACTTTGCACAAATGGCCATTATGTTATGATACATCTTCTATTCTTCCCATTATAAAATTGTCCAAATTCAAGCATTTGCACATGCTGAGCTACTTGGGACTGGATTGAGATAAAGAGTCTTTCATTGCCTGCAAACCTCAGCACTTCAAGATACAATATAATCTTTCTAAGGACTGAGCACACCTCACCTCTGTCTGTGTCAGACAGGGCTGGTGAGGGAATGTCTCAGTCAGCACCATCCAGTACCTGTATACTCCTAGATTCTCAAAATAAGGCCTTTCCGAAGCCTGGGGGGAGGGGGTAAGGGAGGGGAAGCAACTCTTCATCCTCAGATGACATTTTTCAAAGCTTCACCCATCTATGCCCCAGGTCAGCTTCTATTACATCAGGCAGAGAACTTAGTTCTCTTGAGTTTTAAGTTAAGACTGGAATTTTATACACAACCTCATAAAATTCAGTTATGTTCACATGAGAAAAAATATGCAGTGTTTAAGTTGTATCATCTAGGAAAAAATAGTCTTTTGATAAAAGTTCACCATAAAGCTCTGCAATGCCTCTAATTCACACCACAGTCACACACCTCAATGTCTCAATATCATCCAAGGACACGAGTGCATCTTAAAATCTAGCAGGAATATGTTACATACAATACATGTTTAGAGCCCTCCGGAACTATAGCTGTAGAAAAATTACATCATGGGTTTGACAGGGTGCACGTAAGCTTCCTGAAGGAAGCAAACGAGAACTCCACACACAGCAAGAGCAATCCTTCCTTCCTCTAGCAGCGCAGTTCCCATCTGGATGTTTGCTGTGTTCACAAGTAAAGGTTCCTTTGAAAATTGCATTCTGCGTTGATTGCTTTTCCATTTCACCTTATGCCTAAGAATAAACACACACCTATATAAACAAAATATGTTACCGCTCTTTTGCTTTGAATACCAGTGCCTCCACCTATGGAGTCTTACAGGTTAAGACCTTTAGCACTCACTTTTCACTTCCCCAAAAAAATAATCAGAATTTCTTAAGGAAGTCAAGTTGGAAGAGCAGTGAAATGGCAAGGACAAAAAACCAACCCACACAAAAAATACAAGGAATGATTGAAAGCACATAGAAAGATTTAGTTTAGTCAGAATGTTAGGTTTTCATGCTTCACTAGCTCCTAAGGTTTGCTCTTTCCATTAATTTTTACATGACATATACAGTACTAACAGGCTAGCCTCATCCGTGGTAAAAAGAAGCTAGAAGAGCCACACTTTTGAAGTTATACTTAGTTCAGACAGGAAGCAGTCAGTTAAAGGCTTGGAAAAGTAGTGAACATCCAGCTTTAAAAACAGGGCTTGAAAAGGAAGATTTGCATTGACCAACTTCCAGCTATCAAGAGAAAAAACCTGACTGACAGATGAAAAAAGGATATATTAAAATTAACAATTAACTGAAAGGAAGTAGCACAAAACCCAAAAGAAACATAGGAAACGTGATCAGCCACACAGAATAAGAGCAGTAAAATTGAACCTACATCCTGCTCTGTACAAACAGATACAGCTGTGGAAAATTTCGGCAGCACAGGCAGTCCAGCTGTGCATCAGCAAGCACAATACAGCACACCTCTGCGTGGCAAACACCCCATTTGACAACAAACCACTGGGCATTATCCAAAGACAACACTTGCATGCCGGTTGGGAAACAAAACAGGCCTGATCTGGCAGCAGCCCTTAGCTAAAAAGTAAAGCAAAACTCATCTCCCTCATCATCCAATGAAGGAGCCTGCACATTCCTGTCAGACTTGGCTGACTGTAGGCTTCAACTCTCCATGCACTTGCTATGCCGGATTAAATAGCAAATAATGGTACTGATTCCCATGGGCACTTAGTACTGAGTTTAATTATGTCATAATATCACTTTAATGATACGTGACCGCATAGTCAGGAGACACTCTGAATGGTTCCTTACTGCTGCCTCATCTCCACAGCCAAAAGGGAATTAACAATAGGGATTACCGCCTGCTGACTGGCCTCGCTGAAGCTACCAGAGCTCTGGATGTGACAGAGGGGGAAAAAAACCCACACACCACCATTTGAGACAAACACCAAGTTCAATAGCCATTATATTCATAGCCATTGATTTCCAAGAGGCCTAACCCAGATTTTAATCATCCGTAGCAACACACACCACCATACCTGAAAAAAGATTGCCTTACTCTCAGCCTTTTAAACAGTTTCTGAATATCTCCCATGGCTTTCAATACTAGAAAGGCACTTAATTGCAACTTTTGGGACACAGCTTTTGACAAGACAGCAGATAGCTACCGCTTCCTTAACCTGCTGAGATCCACCCCCTGCAAAACCATCTAGAAAAGCTCTTCACCATCACAAAGCGGGTAAATTCACAAATTTACACCTAAAAGCTGAAGCTAAAGGGCAGTCTACACACAATACCATTTATTTAGAAGGACAAAGCAGGCTCATATGTATTTCTGCCTGAGATTTCTAGGTGCTGCGACACAATGTGGAAGTTCGATGTAAACAAAGTGTCAGCTGGAAGTCTCCAGAACCAGCATTTCATCACTATTAATATCAAACAGCTGCATCTCCTGGGTTTCAGAAAGTTTTCCTTTCAAGTGGTCAAAACAGGACAACTAGAGAAAGTCACTCTTGCCACATACTGCTAGGGCTGAACTGACTCAGGCCCTTGGTGTCCCAGGCCGCACTCTCTCTCCCTTGACAGCAAACAAGCTTTTGTCGCGTTAAACTTCCAGCTTTATGCATGATGTAAATAAACATCTCTGATCCACCGCGGTCAGAAGTTGCATTTATTTTTGAGTTTCACAGTTTCGACTTGTCTTCTTCCTGAAGACCTCCAAGACAGTTTTGGCCCCTTCTGTATCTTTTCTTTCATTCTGTTTATTTTGAGACAATAAAAGCAGGGAATGTCTCATTACATATATGCTCCACGTTTTGTGCAACAGACTCTCAGGCTCTAACGACGTTAAGAGACTGTTATTTTCTGTCAGAAGTTTGCCAAAAATCCTCTAAACCAGTCATGAGATGATGTACAATAAAACAATTACCATTTAGGTTAATCTGAATCAAAGAATTTCTCACAGCAGTTGACTAATCCCACCTGAGCTGTAAGAGCCATTTACTCAACTACCTTGTAAACTGTTTGGGTTTTCTAAAGGACCAGAGTCCCACGCCAAGTCCCTAGATGCACTGAGATCTCCCCCTGTAACTGTGATAGTGCAAAAATAAAAGGAATATGCAAAGGGCAGAATGACTCACACTGGAGTAAAGAAAATTGGGGAATTCTGCTGGTTCTCCTGAGCATCCGTACAATCTACCCAGACGATGTGTCATGTTTTTAGCATTCCTTTTTGTTTTGGCAAGAAGAAAAAAAGCATTGAGAGACAGAAAAACTTTGAGAGTCGGGGTTTTTGTGGTGGGGATGTTGGTTCCCAGACTCAGGCACATGTGGCAACTCTGCCTCAGGGGGTGTAACTTCTTTGGCTGCTGCCAAATTCTGTGGACACCTGACACTGACATCTCTATCCTGCTGTCACCTTGGGTAAAGCGGCCAATGAATGCAAGGAATCAGTACACAACCCCTTTTCCAAATGGAAACAAATTAACACCCCAGTTTGACAAGACCTTCTAGACCTCTCGCTCCCAGCCTAGTTCAAAGCCGGATGCTTTTGCAGAGTTCCCATTCTCAAGGGGATGAGTTCATTTCCCAGTTCACTTGTTGCAGAAATTTTAATTTCAAAGCTGAAATCCAAACTATTCGGCTATCTGTTGATATGCAGAGCACAAGGACCTCAGATCCAGAGGCTGTGGTCTCCAGTTCCCTAAACCCTCATGCCATGGCATCTGTTCAGTTTATATTGAAAAATATTTGGCAAAAAAGCCATACATACCCCAAGTAGCCTCTCATTACTACATCAAAACCTGTTTTCACTGCATCATTACTTTCCATGTCAAAACATACACCAGTTCCTCCTGAACACATTCATGCATTATTGTTCATGAAGGGCACAGAGCTTATTAGTACTCAGGGAACTGTATAAATCTTTAAGGAAAACTTTATTAAAACTCAGGAGTAGTTGAGCCTACTCCTGAGTTTTACCATTTCCTCCACTCATTAAATTCTTGCTGGGCACAGGACACAGCACAGCATTAGCTGTCTGCTATTTATCCAAGTCCTTGTGTTAAAAACACAGCAGTTCTATGTCAAGCTACATTAGGCTCTGGTTAAAAAAGCACAAAGTTTTAACACATGTATTCCCAGAGCCACGTTCAGAGTGCACTAGCTTGATGCCATTGGCTGAAGTTTTGATGTAAGTGATGTCTGCAACAGCCAAGGAGACTAAAACCAGCAAAGCAGGCTTCTCACATGTTTACCCAAAGCATTTGGTAGCTCCTGTTTACATGCTATTTCCATTGCTTGCCCTGAATGCTGAGTTTTTCAGCAGTCATGAATCTTTGACACACTTGGATGCAAAAAAAAAAGTTGACAAAAACTTGGAGGAAATCAGAACAGTGCAACACCTCGCAGAGAATCCGGTCAGAGAGCTTCAGGTTGCCTTTTACTTCTTCCATGCTACTACAATTGCATTTTCCAGGTTCAAAATACAGCTCCTAATTAAACAGACAACTGAGAAGGAAAAATGTCCAAATAAAATAGCTAGCAAGTGCGTCTATTTGAAGCCTACAGGGCGTTCTGTTCTGGGGATAGGGTATCAAAACCAGGCACTGTGCTCAGCGGGTAAAACCGTGAATAATGCCAGTTTGCAAGCGTTTCATAGAAAAACCATAGCAGAGTGGAAAGCATTAACCAAAACATCCTCCCTCACAGAGCTGAAATCACTTATTTCATCAGACTCAGGACGCGGCTGCGCCTCCAATGCAAACACTGCCATGAAGCGCCCTGAACCTGAGCCGTGCCTGGAAGGGCAGTCAGCAAACCGCGCCTATCAGCACACATGAAGGCAGAAACACCACTGAAACAACCAACTAGTAAAGGCTGGACACCAGTCATGTCCGTCCTTTGCTCCAAATCCAACAGGGTGCTGCAAAGAGCAGAGGCACAAGCAACAAGCAGCAGTAGTCAACTTCCGTTGGGTAACTACGTGCCTTCGCTTCGCAGCTGATTTCCAGCCCAGCACGGTCCACTATTGCCAGGGGAGCCTGGACGGTGGCAGCAGCATCTGGCAGCTGCGCCCACCACCAGGATCAGGGTACAACTTAGAGCATGCCACCCGCTGGCCCTTCCCGCCAGCACGCAGCCACCACCCCTCTAAGAGCTCTCTCGCTCCTCCACCAGCGGATCTCTGCTTGGATAGGAAAAGGGATTCACAAGAAAAAGGAGGAGGGGGGATATAAGGTCGAGACGTCAAAGGGGATGCACGGCCCGCAGGGGTAGGCGGACGGATGCACGCACAGGTAGGTGCGCGGACGGGCAGGCGGCTGGATAGGCAGATGGCTAGGTGGGTCGGTAGGTGGACGGAGGGAACCTCCCTTACCTGCTGCGGTACCGCTCTCCCTTCTCGTCCTCCGCTACCGCCGCGCTCCGAGCGCCTCCCGCCCGCCGCTGCGGGGTGGATTTATAGCCCGCGCCCCGCCCGCCGGGCGGCGCTGCCCGCCGCCGCCGCCTCCCCCGCGACGGGAGGACGGGGCGGGACGCCACCCGTTCCGGGGCTCCGCCCGCCCTTCCCTGCGCCTCAGGGCTTCCCCCCGTCGCTCGCACTTTTGCGGCGGCGACACCCCGCTTGCCCGGTTTGCACGGCGTCCCTAAATATCACCGGGAACCCTGGAGCAGCCCCGCGAGCCCCGGTCCCCTCCCCTCCACCCTCCCCCCGCCGTTCTCCGGGTCTCGCAGCTCAGCCGGGAGGAGGCTCACCTCTGGCATCCCCTCCCCGGTCAAGCTTTGAGAGTGGTGAGCGGATGAGACCTGCCGCCCGGCTTCCCGGAGGGTTACCATAGCGGGAAGAAGAGACTTCACGCAGTTTGGTGAAGGAGAGGCGAGGGTGTGCAAGGGGGTTTTGCCCGAGTACTAAAAGAGAGGCAGTCCTGGGAGAGGCTGAGCAAAGGGCTCCTGGTGCAGGTGGTCAAACTTGCGTGGAGATAATGCCCTACTAGATAAAAATAAGTACTTACCAGATCCTGAATTGCAAAATCCTGTGCTTCTACATTAACATGACCTCCAGGAAGGAACTAATCGCAGTAGAAAGAAAATAATGCCTTCACACATCTCTGGAGGGGTTCAGAGGGTGCAGCCGGTGCTGCAAGCACTGTTCAGCTTCCCAGCAAACAGCTCTTTGGCAAGAAGCGCAGCTAATCGTTTATTCCAAAAAGAGGCCCTAGCCTGCTGAGTACAGAACATCTCTATATACACAGTTCTGCCCATAGCTACCCGCTCAGGGGCCGGTTAAACTGCGGCAGCCCGAGCTGGTTTTTTTTCCTGTTGTTCTTCTGTAAAGCACACTTACCCCATGTGTGTGATTTCGCTTAACAACCTCCTTTTTATGGCAGGTTACTGTGACACAAACTAATGAAATCCACGGCCTGTTATCATTCTCCCTCATGCAGCGGCCTGAAGAGGAACTCAGAAATTCCTGAAAGTCTGAAACTCCATCAAACTCTCTGCATCTGTTTTCTTTGCTGTACAATAACAAGCTTGTTAAGTCGAGTCTCTAAAAGCTCGCTCGGTTCAAATGTGTATTAGCTTCTCTTCTCCTAAGCCAGTTTCTGCACCCGCGTCGGAAAAGTGCTGCCTTTGGGAAAAAGAAGCCTGGAAGCCTGGTTCCTTTTCACTATGAAATGATAGGAGACCATGTTATGCAGCAATAAATCTGAAGTATTACTAAGTGTAGAATAAGGGAAATTCCTTATCATGTTTTCTTACCTTTGACTAGTTAATGTCTGCAAGGATGAAATGTCTTTCTAAAACAACAGCAGAGAATCATCTGTCATGGCAAGGCAGCGCTGCTCTGTGTGTGCTTGCTTTGTTGTTTTGAATCATAAAAGGTCTAACCTTTTTTCATACCCGTTTTGAACCGTGAGGCCAGGAAACCAGTGAAACTGTCACAAATAATTTAATTTGCAGCCCAGCCTGTTTTGAAATCGTATCTTCAAAATGATGTCATTAAATCACTGGCTTGCTATGTTTGTTGTGGAAGATCTGTCTAGCTCTGTGTACTGAAGTTACGGAACAAGTGCAAATGCTAGAACAAGAAGATGGGCTTGACAAATTTTCCAGTGGATTAATGCTTCCTTCATTTGGTCATGAAAGAAAATCCTAGCTAAGAAACATTCAGTCCTTCGGAAAATAGAGCTGGGTCAGTGTCTGAACTGTGTGGTTTGGCCCATCCTCAAGCGTTTTTTCAGTCCGCTGTGCTTGGCTGCTTTTTGGGGAAGGGGCTGAAAGCTCCAGGGATTCAAAAGGAATTAATTGCTCCCCAGGGACTAAATGTGGACTTCTGCAATAAAAGCAACTACTGAGTCTGGAATGAACTGGAGAGCTGGGATGAAGCATTTTCTTTTGCTTTGACCTTTGCCATTTGTTTGTTATTTAGTTCACATGCAATGTTGGACCCTCAAAAAATGTTGGAGACGGGTAGGTAGAAGCCCCCAGGAGTCAATAGTTAGCAGCCTCTGTGAGCAGAGAAGCCTGGGAATGTGTGTGTCCAAACTAAGCCTTCACTAGCTCCAGCACCCTTCCCAGCTATTTTTGCTAGTTATGACTGGGAGTAGCATGGTAATTTACTGTGTCTTTTCAGGGTGATTGGTGGATTGCAAAAGAAAATGAAGTCATTCCAAAAATCCAAGTTAGGAAGTATTTTACTATGTGAAGATGTAATTGCTAAAGTTTGTGCTCAGAGAGCCAAATCCTGTCATGTGCCAGAAAGGAGCACAGCTGAAAGCTTGGGGAACATCATTCCTCTCTTCTTGTTTCCTCTCTTCTTGTAAAAGTCTGTTTAGAAGATAGGCAGGGAAAACAGGAATTTTAGGGCTTAATTTGCCAGAGTGTCACAGCTGACAATGCAAGAGCCATAGCCTCTGTGAGTTTTCACCCTGTGCTGGGCTGCACTGCATTCACATAGCTGCGGGGTGGCTCACGTACCAGCATCTGTACGTGTACAGACGTGTGTACTTTAGGAATCGCTCTGCTAGGGAGATGAGACAAAGCTGCCACCCACATGGGCCCACTGAAAACCGAATGAGTGCTCCTAATATAAATATTATTTTATTTAACAACCAGCCTTATGCGGCTGGCACGTGCTTGTTCTTTTCGGAAGAGCATCACTGTCAGGGGTGGCAGCCCAGCCATAGATGTCCATTGCTGTACTGGCGGACAGGCTGTTCAAACTGATCTGAAAGCTGTCTATGGCTTTCACTTGAGGTCACAGGAGAGATTGCCAAGATTTTTAAGAATAATGTAAACAAGGCCTTGATTTACTGTTTTATTTTGCCTTCCTTAAGTGGGTTATCATAGGTAATGCACACACAGAGACACAGTTGCACAAAGAAGGGAAATGGCACACTTCCATGCAGGAGAGAGACTAATCGCATGTGCTGAGTGGAAACCTGTCTGTGTGTTCCACTACCTGGCAGTAGCAATATTTCAGCATTTAAACAGCACTTTAAGGCCATTAACTAATCAATGCTTACGAGGCTCCAGGGGAAAGAGGGTGGTGTGAATGAAGAGCCACCAGACTAGAGACCTGATCCAAAGTCCACCGAAAGGTAGCAAATGCTATGGAAACAGATTTTAATTATGAGACTATTCTTTCCTTTGACATCATATTCCTTGCCATTCCAGCCTGCACACACAGGCAATTTCAGTGGCTGTGCTGCAGCAGCAAAGAAGGAAAGAGAATTGACTAGACTAAGACTGCAGCATTATTTTTTACAAAGAGCATTGTGCATTTCTTTAGATACATCTCTGCACACTGTTTACATTTAAGCAGTGGTAATATTATTAGTCACTGCAAAAGTAACTGGGTGTTCCCTTGTTCCTGCTAACAATACAGAAGGGATAGCTTTGGATGAAGTGACATGCTTTATGAAAAATATACTTGATGTTTGCTGGTTCATGTCAAAAGAATTCCCTGTGTGACCCATCAAATATCACACCCCTTCCACTGGGAATTCTACTCTACTACAGACTTTTGTTGTTGCCTTTGGATCCCTTGATGAGGCTTACATGTAGCCATATGGATCAGTTGTCCTTCCAAAAATAAACCAATGCAGCTTTGAACCGAGGGCACTGACTTAAATAAAAAAATATAAAGAAATAACACCCTTGTCAGAGATTTGCCTGATATTATTCATATCCCCATGTAAGTACTTATTTCCACTTTGGAAACTGCTTTTGGCAGGTTTATCTGGTTCAGCAGAAGCATAGATGCAGGGTGAGTCATTGGTCTTGCAATATGAACTTCCTGCCATTTGCAAAGGAAGTAGAATTCTTTTTTTAATATATTTTAGCAGGCCAGGGTTTATCTGAAAGTTCATTTGATGAATGGAGGCACACAGGGGGGTTGTTTTGTTTGCTTTGCTTTGAATAGGTACGTTTCTTCAGGAGGTTTTTTTGGTGTAGCTTTTTACCAAAGGAACCATTTTTGCAAGAGTCTCTGTTAATTGAGATCTATGAGCTGAATTCACAGCAGGACTCAACTGTGAAGAGATAGGGCTGCCCAGCTCCACATTCACAGCTTAGGCTATTGGTCCAATGCACAGGACAGCAAAGTGCCTCAGCACTGGATTTTTGAGAAGTCAACATGGTGAGTGGTAAATATTAAAGCTGGCCAAGAGAAAAAGCCAAGAGAGACAAAGTTCTAAAATAGATTTTATGTTTATTTCCACATAAGGTTTTGGCCTGTGAGTTCTCTCTGAGAGCTGACTACCTATGGTCAGTGAGTGCTTTCTCCAGTATTGCTGCACAGTCTGTAACCCACAGATGATGCTGGCATCTGAGGGACTTGGTTTCAGAGCGTGTGTGAGCACAGCTCTTCTGCTTACCAGGGAAAAGTCTGAACCACAGCCTATAGGCTGGTTGTATACCTATTGCACAACTTTTTGCTAGACATTTCTCCTGTTGGAGCTAATGTGTTTTGTAGAAATAACAAAAATTGATCAAGCCAGACAGGGAAAAAGGAATAATTTGGTTCTGCAGCTCACAGATGTCATTGCAAAGGCAGGGCGAGTTTCATATCCCTGCTGCAGTTGGAAGGGACTTGGCGCATAAAAACACAGAAATATAGAATTGTTTTGGTTGGAAGGGACCCTTTAGATCATCAAGTCCAACCATCAACCTAATCTGCCATCCACTACTAAACCATGTCTCTCAGCACCACATCTAACCATCTTTTAAATACCTCCAGGGATGGAGACTCCACCACTTCCCTGGGCAGCCCATTCCAATGCCAGCAACCCTTTCTGTGTAAAAGCTTTTCCAAATATCCAATCTAAACTTCCCCTGTTGTAACTCAAAGCCATTTCCTCTTGTCCTGTTACTTGTCACTAGGGAGAAAAGATCAGCCCCCACCTCTCCACAACCTCCTTTCAGGTAGTTATAGAAAGCAATTAGGTCTCCCTTCAACCTCCTTCACACTAAACAACCCCAGTTCCCTCAGCAGCTCATGTCCCCTCACCAGTCCTTCACACTAAACAACCCCAGTTCCCTCAGCAGCTCATGTCCCCTCACCAGCCCTTCACACTAAACAACCCCAGTTCCCTCAGCAGCTCATGTCACCTCACCAGCCTCATCACCCTTCTCTGGACACACTCCAGCACCTCAGTGTCTTCTCTGTAGTGAGGGGCCCAAAACTGAACGCAGTGCTTAAGCCTCACCAGCGCTCGGTACAGCATGACAATTACATCCCTAGTCCAACTCACCACACCGTTCTTAATACAGGGCAGGATGCTGTTGGCCTTCTTGGCCACCTGGGCATACTGCTGGCTCATGTTCAGCCAGCAGCTGTCCATCAACATCCCTTGTCTGCCAGGGGCTCCTTCTCTGCCAGGCATCTTTCCAGCCACTCTTCCCCAAACCTGTAGCACTGCTTGGGGTTATTATGACCCAAATGCAACACCCAGCACTTGGCTCCGTTGAACCTCATGCTATTGGCCTTGGCCCATAAATCCAGCTTGTCCAGATCTCTGTACAGCTTTCCTACCCTCAAGCAAATCAACATTCCCACCTAACTTAATGTCATCTGTGAATTTACTGAGGATGTACTCAATCCCCTTGTCCATGTTAATAAAGATATTAGAGAAAACTGGCTCCTGAGGGACACCGCTAGTGACTGGCTGCCAACTGGATTTAACTCCATTCACCACAACTTTCTGGGCCTGGCCATCCATCCAGTTTTTTTACTAAGCCCACCCATCCAACCTAGAGCAGACAGTTTCTCTAGGATAATACTGTGAGAAATGGTGTCAAAACCTTTGCTAAAACACAGATAGACAGCAACATGCTTCTATTCCTTCTCCAAACAGAAAGGTAATTTCTTTCTCTTGCCCCAAGAAAAGAGAGCCCCCATTTTCAAAGCTATATTTTGTGCAAAGATTAAGCCAGCATGGGTTTAGACAAAACAGAGAAGAAATCCTAACTGGGGTTTCCAGCTAGGCAACTCCTTTTCCCAGAGTGCTTTCATGCACACCAAGTGGGGAAGTGCTTCCTGATTTGGTGGCAACCCAATAGTGATACCCAGTGATACCCAGGTTTCAGAATAATGGGATTCAGGTGAATTCAGCTTGCACACTCACTACAAACAGTGTGTAATGCACTGCAGCTAATTATCTGTCCTGATGTAGTCTCAAGTTGTCTACTCAGATGGGTCCTTTGTGTTTCATTTCTTTGTCACCTACTTATGACTGGGCAGAAGAAGCAGTGGAGCACCATGCCCTATGGCCCGTGAAAAGCTCTATACTTGCTGATGGTCCCAGCAGGATGTGTGTGGTGACCAATCTCTCATTTGCTCAGTGGGCTGAACAGAAGGCTATTTGGTGCTGCTGAGAGATGAAAGAATTGGATTTATAGGTACTTGATAGACCCTTGCACAAGGTTATTTTGGCCTGCTGGAGGAACTTTTCACTCTTCAGACCTGTCCACCTGGTAAACACCCATGTACTCACTTGTATATTCAATCATATAGAGCTTGTTTCTTTTGGGATCTGTGCTAAACATACAGATAAACGTGGTGCTTTTCTCTACAGGTGTAACTTTACTGAGCTGACATCAGATGTTACTCTCTTTTTCAGTAACCTTGATTCTTTTCTTGGCCCACCATGAGCAGGCGAGGAAGTACAGACACCTGCTTTAACTGTGAGCTAAAAGCAGTGCCTATGCAGCTGTTAGAGGCAGGAGAAATGAAACACTGCAAAGTTGTAAATGAAGGGGGATTTTTCTTAGCTGTCTCTGAGGTAAGTGGCCTTCTCCATCTCATTCCCAGTGAGAAACCTTGCATTTATCAGAAAGGGTTAACTCTGGCTGTGAGAAAGTACTGCCTTCTGTAGTTAACAACTCCCCCTTGCCATTTCTCCTTCTTGAAGTAGCGTCTTTACTTTTCTTCTGAAAATTACTCCCAAGAAAACAAGCTATGCAAGTCACTAATTCAATTTCTGAAGCATTGGCTGAGTAGGCAATTTAACAGATCCCAACTGATGCCCATGGTTGGTCATCTACAACTTCTAGAATCTGTAATCCTCCCTCAATCTGCTTGGCCAATGCTCTGGGGTACCAGTACTCTCCATCCCTGTTCTCTGACTGAGGAGAATCTGGCCATTACTTACAACTGCTATCCTCTCTGCAAATTCAATGGGAAACTTAAAGAAGGCTTTTTAAGTTGTAAATGTCTTTTCATAGAAGCTGTTTTTTCATGCCAAAAAAAGGGGATTCTATTTATTTGAGCTTGCTGACATCCACCCTGGAGGCAGGGTGTTCGGGACATTCAAACAAAATCATTTGAGGGCTGTAGGAGCAATGTGAAGGAGACTTTAATCCATTTATGAAGAACAGACTTTGCAGCAGTTTGTTCCTCAGCAGAAAGGTCTGATGTGGAGGTGCTGGGTATCTGTGCATGCTCTGATAAATTAGGCCATTCAAAGCAAGAGATCACAGGACTTGGAAGCCACCAGAAAACCTCCTGATTCCAACTACTTCTGTGCAGGTCACATCAACCATCATGCCTGTGACTCCTGTCCTGACCAGGGAAGAAGGCACCAAAAGGAATTTGACATTGTTTTGATTCTCTGTGGTTGTTATCTGGCTAAGAATAACTGCTCCAGAACTGAAGTACAAGTGTTCCACTCCCTCTCCTTAGTCTCCATCTTTATTTTTAAAGGAGTAGCTTTACTAGCTAAAGATCTGAAAAGTAATTCCCCCTCCCTCAGCTCAGCTCTTCCTCCAATTCAGTCTGACCACAAATACCTAGGCACAAATACCTGTGTGTGTACTAGAATCTTTACCACTCCCCTTTTCACAGCCTCTGAAGGAACATCCAACTCACATCCCAGCTGAACTTTTGAACCCACCAGGACTGAGATGGCTTGAATTCAAGCAAAACAGCCTGGCCAATGCTTATTGGTGTGTGGAGTACCTAAGCAAGTACAAGTCCTTATCAAACCTAAGTGTAATCACTTAAGTTTGATAAGGAAGAGATGGTAAATGGCCTGATTGTTGTCTAATCTTCCTAATGCAGTAAGGATATGTGCCTTCTGCTTTGAAACACACTTTAAAGTATATGGCTCTTTTCCCTGAGCACACATTTACATAGCAATAATGCAGCCAAGCAATTAAGTAAAAGAAAGTCTGGTTCTGCAAGGCCCTAAATGACATGTATTGTTTCTGATCAGTTAGATGGCTACTTCTAAAGTTCCTGGTTGTAAATGCTACTCTTACAGCTCTGAACCCACAAAGAAGTACAAAGTTATTTTGCTGGTTGGCACTGTGTACTCAGAGGTGACCACGTTAGTGGCCTTGGGACCACGGTCATGGTCTTGGGCTCCTGGACAGAAAAGGCAAACACAAAATGAATAGCTCAGGAGTTTCCATTGACTTGTATTCAGGCAGAGAAGAGGTTGGCTCATTTCTTGGAGAAGTATTAAAGAAGAGGGTGCCATGGAGGAGGTAGGACACAAATAGCAATTTGTGATTGCAGTCTGGTTAAGGGGTTGCTTTAGGCATCATTTGAGTAAGCAGTAAGGAGTAAGGACAGGAGAAGAGAGCAGTAGGTAAGCCGATTGCAGATTTTGCAGCAAAACTCCACGTGCTCTTTTCACCAGTTATTTAAAAAAGTTGCTCAGAATCAAACAGCCAGAGTTAAATCAGTAATTCATCCATTTAATAGCTTTAAAGGCTGCTCCCTATTAAACAGGACACGGTAAATCTGTTTCAGATTAGCAAATCAAATGAGTCCCAAAACTCCCACTTTGGTGTTACGGTTTGGCCTGTCCGAGCTGCACCTCAAACAGATTCTGTGTCCATGCTGCTAAATATAAAAGGACCAGAATGCAGTTTCTGGCCCTGATACTACGTGACGTGGCCCAGTTGAGGCTTCATGTCTCAGGACCAGCACTCTGCACCAGACTGACCACCTACACATTATTTTGCACTTGGCTCTGGGCCTCTTCTGCATTACAAGTGGTGTCCCTGTGGTCCTAACACATGATTGTTATTTTTTTAATGTGTTTTCAAGTTCAAAGGCTCTGAAGTAATGTAAGGGAGGTGTTGCAACTCACAAGAGCAATGTTTTTATGGCAAGAAGCTGAAGGGATGTGTTGTATGCCCCAGGGTATACACGGGGCTCTATGAGTGTTTTGGAGGATGAAGAGCCTGATGGGACAGCCTTGGGGAACTGCGTGGGCTGGGCTATGGACTTCTCCATACTGCCTTGTGACAGCTCCTGGGAAGAGGCCAGACTAGAGCCATGGAGTAAAATAGCAATTAAGTGTGGGTAGTCAAGGGTCTGTGTGTCAAGCTGACACACTGTCCTGTTTTAGTCTAAACATATCCGGAGGAACTGACCAGGTTCCTCTGTAGGTTTTGCCACCACATGCATCCACCTGGAGTTAGACACTGAACATAAGACAGTGCCTGAAAACATCTCAAGCCCTGAGTGCTTCTCAAAAACCTCTCACTAATGAAGAATTGTAGCAGGTGAAGCACCACCTTTGCTGGCAACCTCTGGGTAGGTGGGAAACACGAGGTAGGTGGAAAACACTGGGAAATTTCAGCAACTTTTCTAGCTACCTGAAATTGGGTACCAAAAGGAAGACATTAGCTGGATTTCTCGTGGCAGCTGATATCTGTGATATGTCAAACAGCTTTCAGTTAAGAACAATTCTGAAAGTTTTTTAACAAATATGCAGACACTCCCCTAAAGAAAACATAACTGTTGTACTTTTATCAGAAAGAAAAAGCAGAAGGAAAATCAGGGAGTTCTCAAGATACCACAGAACAGAGAGACAGAGAGCAACTGTGATCCATATCATACCTCCAGGGTAGCTTTCCTCAGCCTAGGGTGAAAAGAAGGAGAGAGGCTCTTTGCTGTAGGAATCATCCAGCTAGTGAAGCCAGAGGAGATGAGTGATTGCCAGGTTGATGTCTATCATCTGCAAAACATGACAATTAGTGGAGGTTCCTCACAACTGTAAAAAGGCTGCTGGTGAAAAGACTGGCTAGTGAACGAAGAGACAGTGGTGAATATAAAGTAACATTGTCTCTGGTAACATTTTTGACACCATCACCAACAGTTTTCTTATTTTCCAGGTAAGAAAATACTGGATGCATGATTGTGGTTTGAAAAATGGCTGTACCTCCAGGGTGAGACTGTGTAATCATCAGTGGCTTAATATCCACCTGAATGCCAGTACAAGTGAAGTGACAGTGGTCTGGTGTTATTTAACATCTTCATCGATGATTTGGATGATGAGACCATGGGTGTGCACCCTGCAGAAAATTCAAGCTCAGTGAGGGAATGTGATTGATATACCAAGTGGCAAAGCCTTAATGCAGAAGGACTTTGAGGAACGTGAGAATTGTGCCAACAAGAACTTCCTGAAATCCAGGAGAGAGAAGAGCGGAGTTCCCTGCCTGGCATGGAATAACCCATGCATCAGCACAGGTTGGCAACTGAACAGCTGAGACTTGATGAAAAGGGATCTAGGGCTTGTGGTTGATGCCAGAAAGAGTAAGAGGCAATAATCTGCTCTCATTACAGGTAGTGAAAATTGCACATTGAGTTACATCTAGAGAAGCACGTCCAGCAGGTCCAGGGAAATTACCTCCTTTACTCATTCCTGGAGAGACCAACTTTGGACCTAGGAGATGTACAGAACCTTAAAAATCTTAGCAAAGAGCTGCCATAATAGTTAGGATGTTACAGCACGTTACCTTCAAGGAGAAGGTAAGGGACCTAGGCTTGTTTAGTCTTGGCAAGAGAGACTCAGGGGCAATCTAATAGCAGCCTATAGCTATTTGAAAGGAAACTGCACAGATGATGAAGCTAAACCTATTACATAGTGGCAGAGAATATAGTGGGGAAACAGCAACAAGGAGGCTTGGGAAGTTGAGATTAGATGGAAGTTTATGACACTAATATAATGCTAAGGAAATAAAAGTAAGTTCTTCTTGGTAGAATATAAACAATGTAGGATAGACCACAACAATGTTGGGATTACCACTATAAAACTGATCAAACAAAGAAGGGTGCCAACACTGAACCCCCAGGTGAACTATGGAATCTTCATCTAACTAGTCTAAAATAACCCGTTGTTGGTCTGAAATGCTGCAGTGCAGTATGTCCCCTGGGTATGGTATGTAGGCTAAGAGAGAAATTAGAGAGACAGAAGGACTGAGATGCTTTATCAGGTAGCAGTAAATAGAGTTATCCCATGACCAAAGGGCAGGTGTACTTAGTTTTCTTCTAAAAAAAGATCAAAGATATATCTTGCAGGAACAAAGAGAGTTTTGGTGGTAAGGGAGGAGTCATTTGGGTTAGGTCTAGGTGTGGAAAATTCTAAGATTTTGGCTACAGGAAACTAGTATGTAAGACATTAAACGTCATTGCTAGAATTAACAACCTAGCAAAAAAAAAACCAGAATAATTTTCAGAATTAAAAATCAAAGGGAATTTTGGATGAACAGTGTTCACTGAAAATGCACACCTTGATGCTCAGGTGAGTATCTAATAGAGCAAACACCTCAGGTATAATATGAACTGTTCAACCTCACTTAAAAAACTGCAAGTGTTGCATTTTGGACACATCTTGGGAATCTACATGAGCAGAGCTATGGAGGGTGGGCTTTAGATAAGAAAACACTGGTGACCATTATTGATAGGGGTGGCTGCACAGCCTATTTCCAGCTCCAGTTGTCACTGGAAAGGGAAGAGCTCACTGATGAATAGAATTTTATTCAGAGGCACAAGACTGAAGACCACCAGTTGGAGCAGGAAAGAAAGTAGCACTAGAAAAAAATACCTAGTTGTGTTAGGTAGAATGTGTAAGATGCAAAGCTGATGATTGGAGGGCTGAAGCACCTCTCCTATGAAGACAGGCTAAGGGAGTTGGGCTTTTTCAGCCCAACTTGTTCAGGAGAAGAGAAGGCTCCAGGGAGACCTTATTGCAGCTTTCCAGTGTCTCAGAAAAGGGGCCAAGATGAGAGATGGAAAGGGACTTAAAGAGAGTGGATTTAAATTAGATTATAGGAAGAAATTCTTTGCTATGAGGGTGGTGAGGCACTGGCACATGTTGCCCAGAGAATCTGTGGCTGCCCCCTCCCTGGCAGTGTTCAAGGCCAGGCTGGATGGGGCTTTGGGCAGCCTGGTCTAGTGGGAGGTATCCCTTCCCATGGCAGAGCCAAACCATTCTGTGATTCTATAAGTCCTTCTAATTTCTATCCTAAGATAACCCTGATAGGATATACAGTACTCAGTCATATCATATTTCTCTTTACTATGTATTGTACTACATCTGTAGTAATGCCCAGCTCTGTGGCCATGAGCTCCCAGTTTCTAGTGAAACACATGTACATACATGCTGCTGCGGGCTCCCATGTCCTCAGTTCTGTGGGCTGATCACCAGCAGTATCAAAGAAAGGCTTGGCAGCAAGGCTGTGTTCATCCCTGTTACCTCCTTGAACTCTGTAAGAACCTGCCAGCACAACTGATGATTTAATTCAGCTTTTCATCCCCCAGCACTGAGATACAACATCTATGGATGCAAGGCCACAGGTGTTTAATAGCATGTAACAAAGCTTTACAGACATGGCTAATTATTATTCACAGAATTGTAGGGGTTGGAAGGGACCTCAAGCGATCATTGAGTCTATTATTCATTAGCATTGGTATTATGTAGCTGGGTAGAGCTAGGTTAGGAGCCCTGCTTTGCTATTGTTTACTAAAAATTAATCCCAAGAGACAGTTTTGGATAAAAAAACTCATTAAAGCTAAAGGAAGGAAGGTTTAGATCATATGTTAGGGGGAAGCTCTTTACAGAGAGAGTGATGAGGTGCTGGAACAGGCTGCCCAGAGAGGTGGTGGATGCCCCATCCCTGGAAGTGTTCAAGGCCAGGTTGGATGGGGCCCTGGGCAACCTTGTGTAGATCCAGGCTGGAGGTTGATTACTCTGCCTGTGGCAGGGGGGTTGGAGCTCTATGATCCTTGGGGTCCCTTCCAACCCAGACCATTCTACGATTCTATGATTAGTGAAATGGTGAAGACATTCCCTATTCTCTTCTAGGTAGGGAACCAAGACCAGAGTTTAAGTCTTAAATACTCAGAGGCTATTAATAATTACAAGTGTTGGAGTTAACATAAATATTTATATAGTGGGATGAGTAGATTTTGAGTACACTTTGTAGAAACGCCTGAATGTAGTAATCCACCTACTCCTGGTATGTGGTGCTGAAGAGCCTTGTAAAAAAGGAAGAGTCTGACCACCAGAAAACAGTGCCCTGTATCATGCAGCTTTCACTGGATTGCCTCCCCTTTGGTGATGAACACTTTTAAGCCACGAGATCAGAGATTTGAGCAGGATGATTAATACCAACTTCTCCCTGGGTGAATAGAATAGTATGAATGTGCTGAAACAAAACATTTTGAGCTCTGAGGCCCCTTATCTGAAAAGACTGCCTGTACAACAGTTTGTGTCCCTTCAGCTCAAAGAGACCCTGAATAAACTGATAAGGGACGACATGAAGAACATTTGTTACTGAATGTAAGATTTCCTGTTTAGTGTGCTTTCCCTACTGGAATGCGTTTATGGCTTTGTTTATCCTACATATCATAGACTATTTTTTGTTTCAGAAGCAGCTCTTAAAAAAACTATCAGAATTTAAAAGGGATCAAGAGTTTGTTGCTGTTTTTATGGTCAGTTTTCTAGCATGATCTCTCAGGTCATATTTGGACAGAACTTCAAAGTCATCTTGTTAGAAACTTAATTTAAGTCCTTAAAAAAATTCCAAACTCAGAAAGGAAGCCCTGACCATAACTAGGTAACACTCTGTGAAAAGCATCAAACTCTGCAGCAGTATTTAAAGCTGTGAAGGATGGTAAACCAGGGAATGTGCTTTAAAAACTCATAATATGTAGCATGGGCAAAATCAAAACCTTTTAACTAGATTTTACAAAACCATTGGCATATCTGATTCTTCTTACTGGGTGATCACTGTCATTATTTCCAAGACACAGCAGCCCACAGGAGCCAAATTTAATCTCATGTTCTATCTGTGGCATGTGATGCAGGCTGGGAGAAGGGACATGTCTTGTTGTCTGTTGTCCTGTCCCATCCTCCCCCTGGGCAATTTATTTTCAGTGGTGAAAGGAGTTTTACTGCATCTTTTCTGTCTGCCTGTCACTCTTAGAAACTCAAGACAAAGGCTAAAAACATACTTGAGCTGCCTGAGACCCGTTATTTACTGACCTTTCATCAAGTCAGTGTTTCTTTTCTACCTTAAATCCAGTCTTGGTTAAGCCAAGAACCCCAGAGATGCAGCCACAAAAGCCAGACCTCAGCCCTTCCTTCTGGGAGTGTGATTTTCCAGGATGGGTCTCGGGGACTCCTGGGCTACCTGCTGGAGGCCCGCAAAGTTCTGATTGACCTGCTTTTCACAAGCTCAGGCAAGAGCTCCTCTAATGACAACCTTTGTGTGCTAACCAGTGAGTAGATGGAGAAATCTAGTAGATTGTACATCCAAAGACAAGATTTGTAGCCTTGGCTGCTGGAAAGCAGCCTCACAGGGATGTTAAATCCTTCAGGGCTTTTTCTAAATGAAAGGATCCACACCTTTGGCTTAGATCCTCTTTCACACAAATTTGCAAGAGCAGCTTATCAGAGCTACTGGTCTAGAGAAGGTGCTGCAGAAAATGGAACCCCATCTATATCCAGGTGGCTTCAAAGACATGTCTGTTACCAGCCACTGTGAGTATTGCAGAGAAACTTGCACTCCCTGCCTGGATGATCACGCAGAGCCAGCAGTACACGTACAAGTGTACAAAAAAACCCCAACCCAACAATGCGGTTCATGATAACTGCTGGTACCAACAGTGTCCTGGGTTCAGCAGCTGTCAGTGCCCCTTCTTAAAAGTTTGTAAAAACAGAACTTTCTTAACCAAAAGGGGAAGTGTCCTTTTATTTTTTCCTTCCCAGCAGCTGCAGTGTACTGAACTAGACATTTTTAGAGCGACATCGTCTGTGTGCCCATTGCCAACATCCCGCAGCTATGTACTCAAAGAGTTTTCCTGGCAAAGTATCAAACCTCCCTGGAATAATCTAAAGGGGCCTCAGCACGTTCCCTGGTACTGCAGAAACTCTGAGCCAAGGCACAGAGGTGTGATACTGAGTCTGCAGACCTGGTAAATATTTACTGTTAGGATTAGCCACTAATTTAATACGCCGCCTTCTGATAAATATCCGCTCATGCTGTGACACCCAAAGTCCTTCTTGCCGCTAAATAACTATAATGATTCATTGTTGTCATTGATATGTGTTTCTGTTCAAATATTTAAACTTAAAGTAGTTCCTTAATATAGGTGGTTTGCTTATAAAAGTGGAAAAGGAACAACATATCTGTCCTAGCCTGGATGATTGACCAAAGGTTTGAGGTGCCTGCAGTTAGGAGGAAGACTTGAACTTTGTAACAGGTACTTTGCTCAATACTTTTTTTTTCTTCTTTTTTAGTTTGGAAGCTGAAAGATCCCATTTTCCCGGTCATAGGAGGGAGGGATGTAGTAGCAGGAACAAAAAACCAAACAAACACCAAAAAAAGAAAAAAGAAAAAGTGAGAGAGAGGGGTGTGGATCTGGTAGCTGAGGTCAAAGGCAGTTTCATATTCTTCACATTGTTTTTCACTTAAAGGTTATATGCAGCTGATAGATTTGAGAAAGTTTAGTTGCCTGTAAGATGATTTTAAGTCTAGGAAACTCCACTGAGGAAGTATTGGAGATATCCTGGAAAACAGAGAGTGGAGGATAGGTTTTCAGCCAGTTTCCTATAGAAGAAGGATCAGAGAAACTTTGGGTGTTTTCTTGTGTTTGTAACCATTCAAACAGCACAAGACTTCAAAAAAAGATGTACCTAAAACAACATGCTGCTGCGTGAAAAAGGGATTAAAAAAGGATGCAAGATGAAGATACTACTGGAAGTAATGATTTACTGTACACAGGCTAGTAGCCTGAAAGCTTTGAGTAAAAATCAGGGTTTTACTCTATTGACGGGGAACCAGAGTTGGAAAGAAATTCTCAGCATTTTCCAAATATTCTTCCTCCCCTCCTCCCTTAAAGGGAGAAGGCTGCCAAGCAGCTTCTAGTGGAAAGAACAGAACCTGTATTTTCATATCAAATTATAGAAAATGAGGGTCAAAGTTGGACTTGAAACGGGAATCTGTCTGCCTCTTTGGAAAAAGAACCAAGTAAATGTAGCTATTCCTTATCAAGTTGTTTGTTTTGGGTTTTTTTTAACCTGTTTTAAAGTCTTCCAGCAATAGAGTTTGGGATTCTCTAGGTAATGTCTTCTTAGACATATTACTTTAAGAATTATTTTCTATTTTTCTTTCCTGGTTTTTTTTTTTCTTATCATAGACTGAGGGACCTCAGAGAACAATTTTGCCATTTAATATATAACAGTCTTGATAACACTTCCAGTTACAGGACAGCTAGTCGTTTTGGGACTTTCCTTGTCTTTGTGTTTCTGTGGCATTTCTACCAATTGTCTTGCCCTTTCAGTCTTTAGAAAAGAAAAAAACCTTTTAATTTTTTAAAAACATCTCCTCATAAATCTTGTTTCCTAAAGTGCTTGCCAGGGTCGTAATTCTTCACTCAAGTCTCTCTGTTTTCTTTACACCTTTTTAACAGCAACATCCATAGTTGTCACCGAACTCTGGGATTCATCAGTGCTGAAGGGTTTTTCTGTAAATTTGTTACTCAAAGAGGACTAAATGGCTGGCAAAGTACCTCCTGTGTCTGACTGAGAGTACTCCTTCTAATGTGTCCCAGGGTGACATTTGCTTAGTTGCCAAACTACCACACTTCATATTCAGTTTGTAGGTCCTATTCTACACTACTGCTGCCTTGTGAGCATCTCTTCTTTTCCTACTTGGACTATTATATCTTATTTCTGAGTGTGCAATAAATTATTTAATTTAGGCTGTTCTTTCTGTTTAATTTTGAATGTTGAACCTGCCTACAAAGGCAGATACCGGTTGCTCTGTAAGCTGGATTTCTGTTTTACAGTGATATAAACCACTGAGAAAGGCTATTTGATTGTGCCTTCCTTGTTGGGTAGCAATTATTGCACTCTGCTCTGAGTCAGACTGCTGAATGTTGTTACTTCATAGTGGTTTTGTCTAGATTGGACATCCCTGCTTTCATTATAGAATGCTATAGTGGCCTTACCTGAAAGTTTTATTACAAATGTAGTAAGTTATGTCAATCACTTCCCTGTCATCAGCTGGATGAGTGTGGTGGGTTGGCCTTGGCTGGCAATGCCCACCAAACTGTACTTTTACTCCTCCTTCCTAGCAAGATGGAGTGGGGAGAAATGGGATTTAAAGTTCATATGTTGACATAAGAACAGGGAGATCACTCACCAATGACTGTCATGGGCAGAATAGACTCAATTTGGGGAAGATTAATTTAATTTATTGCCAATTAGTAGCAGATTAGGACAGTGAGAAATAAAAGTGAAACTCAAAATGCCTTCTCTCCATCCTCCTTTCTTCTGAGGCTCAACTTGACTCCTGACTCCTCTACCTCCATCCCCTCAAGCAGCACAGAGGAATGGGGGTTGCAGTCAGTTCATCACACATTGTCTCTGTTGCTCCTTCCTCCTCATGCTCTTCCTCTGTCCCAGAGTGGGGTCTCAGTACCAGGATGCAGTCCTTCAGGAACTGCTCCAGTGTGAGTCTCCCACAGGCCACAGGTCCTGCCGGAAATCCAGCTCCAGCTGGACTCTTCTCCACGGAACACAGCTCCTGCCAGGAGCCTGCTCCAGCGTGGGCTCTTCAGGGGCTGCAGCTTCCTTCAGAGCACATCCACCTGGTCCAGCGTGTGGTCCTCCATAGGCTGCAGGTGGATATTGGCTCCACTATCACCTTCCATGGGCTACAGGAGGACAGCCTGCCTCACCGTGGCTCATCTCCGTGGGCTGCAAGGAAATCTCTGCTCTGGCACCTTGAACACCTCCTCCCGCTCTTCTTCACTGACCTTGGTGTCTGCAGAGTTGTTCCCCTCACATATTCTCATCCCTCTCAAAGAAATCAAATTCCCTTAACATGCTTTTCTCTTGACAACACCGTGCAGGCCGATTCTTAGCACAGTATTATCTTCCAAGTGCTCACAGGCTGTTGCATAATTTGTTCCAGTAGCTTTCCACGCTCAGCTGAATTCCTTGGATTTCTTCCTCTTTTCTTCCACCTCCCTAAAGAGAGATAGGACACTTGTGTTCCCTAAGTCCTCAAGGCTCACCTCACTGGGATCAACATTTAAAGGTGTCCTCTTTTAAGGATTTTTCCAGTGAAAGCAACTAAACAAGAACCCACTTCGTGACACGCCTGCTGGTTCCAGTTGCACACGAAACATTTCTTCCTCAGGTTTTTATTTGCCCGGTGTGTATGAGTTGTCTCTTTCTCCAATCTGGATGATTTTGCATTTGAATTCTGCACAAGGAGCCAGAGTTTTTGGCACGCTCTTGATTGACTTTTGATAACACAGCTCCTGCTTTAACAATCTGCCATTTGTCATAACCATGCAGTTAGCAACAAAAGGTCTCTGTTAAATGTTTAATGCCAGGCACAACCCCAGCAAGCAGGGCTGTTAGACTGAGGAGACTGTAAAGCACATGAGGTAGGAAGAAGCCGCAGAAAAAGCAGAGGAAAAAAATGTGGTTTTGTTGTCTAGGTTTTCTATAAATACAGCTGGATGGTGGATTATCTTTAGAAGTGGAGGATTTTGCTTTGGTCATAGAGATTAGGAACCTAAAGGGTGTGAATATTCCGCTTAGTAAAACAAAAATTGCAAATCACAAATAGTTTCTGTTTTATTCTCCATAAATGTGTTTGGTTTAAAAAAACCCAGCAATACTCTAGAACGGTTCTGTGTGAAAAGAAGCCATTGTAACAAACCTATCAGAATTAACTTCTGGTACTCTGCAGCAGCATGTGTAACAATAGTGACATTTCCTCCTGCAGCACTGTCACTTTACAGAGCAAAATAAAACTACACTGAGGCTGAGATTCATCTCTCATATGTGTCGGCCTTAGAAACGTTTCATAAAGGCCATATAATGAAATTTCATTTAGTAAACAGGGGTTTTATTTGGTTGAGATTTTTATTTGGGAGGGATGGGGACACTTGGTACTCATTGCTGTCTCCATCCAGAAAATAATCATCATAGATTCCCCATAGGATATCATAAAAAACATGGAAAAAATGTTCTGGGTGTTTTGGGTCAATCTGAAGAAGCCTTTTAAGTTTGCAGCATGCCTAAGAAGTGTGGTACTGCCAATTTTCAAGTAAGAGAAAATAAAATGCTTGAATCAAAGCTGTGGTGGAGAAAAAGGTTTTAAATTCTTAATAACACAGCACCAGAGAAGTGTAGAAGCACTTAGCATAAACCCATCAGATAATTCAGGGGAATTAGAGGTGTAAATAGTGCCCGGTATTTTGTGGTTGTATCACTAAATTGTGCAACCAAGGAAGCAATCGATGGCCACCTATACCGTCCAAGAAAGAGCAAAAACCCCTTTAGGATGGGATTATTCCTTAATCAAGTCTTGTTTAAATTCATTCTCTTCCCAAAGGGATAAGTTTTGGGTGACCTTTTCAAGGCATCATATTAAAGTGTGCTTTGTTTATCGAGCACTTTTGTAACAGCTTGGACCAAAATGCATTTTTGCTTAATAAAATGTATCTGGCCCCGTTCCATCACCCTCCCACTCACTGAAGCCCACAGGCCTCGATGGGTGTAACAAAAAGAAGAATTTGGCCATTGACCTGCAACTCCAGTGACTCACACTGGATCACATAAAGCTGTCTCCCAGTTAGAGACTGTAACAGAGGGCTGCTGCTAGCGTTGAGCTTCCCTGCTACCATAGGAAGGAGGGGGAAGTGGGGGCGCTGCAGGGGCACTTGCCTGGGACCATGTCTAGGTGGGTTTTTTGATACCTCTAAGGAGGAGACTCCAACACCTCCTTGGGCAACCTGTGCGAGTGTTCAGTCACCCTCACATAAAAAAAGCCTTTCCTGGTGTTCAGTTGAATTCTCCTGCCTTTCAATTTGTATACTCTGATCCTGTCAGATTCAGCACTGAGTTTAGGGGTGTGTGAGAAGTGTTCTGGCTTGGAGACAAGGAAGTCCATGTCTTATTGACATCTGACTTCTCTTCCAAACCCGATATTCAGACTTCAGAATTCCAGATTTTTTCCTAGAACAGAGACATTGCTTATGAGGCTGGAAAACCCATGGGAGTTTTAGTCAGAGGATTTTAAGACTCATCAAGCTGGCTTGGTGTGGAGCTGGCCAGCTGTTCAGATTCCCATCTTTGTAGGTGGTCTTCACAATGCAGAGACCTACAGAAAAATCGCCACCTGGGCACTTACGCTACGGTCCCTTTGTGAGGGTGCATTGCAAACCTGACCATACACTCCAGCAGATGAGCTGTTCTGCTATGAGCAGGGAGAAGAGGAGGGATGTTTAAGGTGAAATCTGTCCATCTATTTGTCTACCTGGTGTTTTGTACCATTCTCATCTCCAACCATCTGATGGCCAGCCTGTCATCTACCAGGACCCCAGGTCCTTCTCCACTGAGCTCCTCTCCAGCAGCTCATCCCCCAGCCTGTACTGATAGAAACGGTTGTTCCTTCCCAGGTGCAAGACTCTATACTTGCTTTTGTTGAACCTCATTTGGTCATCCTCTTGCCTGGGATGTGTGGAAGCACACATCCTTCTCTTCACAGGAGCAGAGAATACTGTATGTCCCCATGCATTTTATTTTAGGATGAGAGGGTTACCTTACATGTGAGGATTGCCTAATCCAACACATCAGCCAGCCAAATTGGCCAATCCTATTACTGGAGGGTTTTCTTATTTTGCTCAACCAGCTTTCTCTGCCTGGAAAAATTATCAAGAAATACTGTTTCAGAGAAAATGTTTTGGAAACAACACCCCAAATGGGGATTAGACTTGTTTTAACTAGGGCAATCTGGAATTGGAAAGCTGAACAGATATCTGAGAGGGCCTGGCGACATGTGAAAGTGTAAAGGTGAGACTGACTCATGAAAGTGCACTCAGGGCATTTTACAACAGTAATTCATAGTGTATCTGATCCAAAACAAAGCAGGATTTGCGTGCCCTCAGGGATCACTGTGTACATACAGAGGAAACAAAGAGCTTACATCTTTCAACACAAAATATTTCAGTATAAATAGCTCACAAGAACTCAGCTAATCTCTAAGACCTTCTGTCAACCAGCTGCAGAAGAGGGAGGAAAGGAAAACTTTTGGTCAGGGGCATCTTCAATAGGCAGAGTGCACTATTTTGTGGTCATCCTGCTGTCCACCAGGACCCCCAGGTCCCTCTCACCTATGCTGCTCTCCAACAGACCAGTCCCCAACCTGTACTGGTACCTGGGGTTGTTCTTCCCCAGATTCAACACCCCACACTTGCCCTTGTTAAATCTCATTAAACTTCTCCCCACCCAGCTATCCTGCCTGTGTAAGTCTTGCTGAGTGGCAGCACAGCCCTCTGGTGTGTCAGCCACCCCTCCCAGATTTGTGTCGTCAGCAAACTTGCTGACTGTACACTCTATTCCCTCATCCAGGTCATCAATTAATATATTGAATAGCAGAGGTCCCCTTTAAGAACAGCCCAAAATTTACATTCACAGAATCACAGAATCACAAGGTTGGAAGAGACCTTTAAGATCATTGAGTCCAACTGTATTCAAATATAAAAGCAAAATTTTGGAAAGCATCTAGAGCAAAAATTTTGGAGTTAAACTCATAAAAACCTTCCTTATATGATAGATTAATAAAATCTACAGATATGGCATTAGCTCCTCAAGTTGCTCAAATCAGGTGGGATCAGGTGGGACTGACCTTTGAAAGAAGATACAATGGACATCAGGGACTGATTTCCAAAGACACAGGGGAAAAGATGGTACTTCTGGATTGTGTTTTGGTTTATTTACTTGCTAGATACATGTGCAGAAGACATTTTTCTCAGTTTTGCTTCCAGACAGTTAATTTAACTGACAACATGTTAGCTTAGGAAGTAAGAGCAGCAGACAGAAGCTTTAAGAACAATACCCTTTCCCATGGGTACCTTAGCTGGTGGTGTAGCTACTGAGTAAGTAAGTGGGGAAATGGCATCCTGGCCCAGAGGACTCAGTATTTGTTGGTGTAAAGACAATGTGGGGGATACCATTGGCAATCCGGTGGATCAGGGGTCTCTGTGCTTTCCTTCAACTGGAACCATCACTGCTCCATGCCAAGCCCATTCCTGAGGTAGGCAGAAAATGGAAGGAGATGTTTTTGTTTAACTCCTGTACTGATCCAGTGGCATGACTGATGTGGTGATGGTTGCAAGCAAGATGAACTGCTTGGGAGAGTTATGAAATTGTGAAAGACAGTTTCTGCCAGCTTCCTTTTCTCTTTCTGATATGCTGCAAAGAAGCTAAGGAGCAGGATCTTTCATTCAGCCACACTGGGAAGAGATTGGCCTGCCTTCCACTGGGCTCTCTGCAGAGGAGCCAGTTCCTCCTTGACAATGGTTAACTGCTGGGAGGGTGGTGAGCAGGGGTGCCTACATGTAAGCAAAGGCCAGGAGTGGTTCATTAGCCTGTTTAATATTTCAGCTGCACACAAGGACAAGGACTGCTCTGTGCACAGCAGAAATATTGTGGAAAATAAATGATTGTAATGACCCACTGAGATATGTTCTACTTTTAGTTGAATCCCAGTGTTTCCTCCATCAAAAAAGTGATGCTCCATGGCAGGACCAGTGTCTAAAAATCCCAGTGTTGAACACAAGGCAGTAAAAGCACATTTCATCATGCAGTGAGAGGTGACCCTACAACAAAACAAACCACTCTCAGAGGACCTGTGGCTGGACATTGGCCAGACCTCAGGAATGCCAAGCCCTAGGCTTTATATACACAGTCCTCACTATGAAATCCAGTGAAAATATTCCCTAAACAGTACATAAATACAATCCAAACATGCAGAACAAGAACTGTCTACCCAAGAGGAAATATGAGATACATGGGTTTGCTGCGTGGCTGTCCTACTCTGGATTTACATACCTGAAGCAGAAGAGAAACGGAGTTATCACTATCTGTAGGGACAAAGAGCCTTCTCCTGAGAGGCAGGTGGCTTCTTTGTATGGACCTTCTGGACCTCAGCTGTACTATGACCCAGCTTCAAGAGGACTACTGGAGCAGTAGCCCATTCAAAAGTATCTGTCACTTATTTTAGGACGCTTTCCAGAAAGGTAAGGGATGTGCTATACAAAAGGTGTTCCCATAGAAAAGATGCTTGGTATTCAGTCAAGTGTCATGATGTATCAGTGCTGCTGATGCAAGCAAGAACTGTACAGAAGAGTCACAGAATTGTAGAAGTTTCTGCCTGTGTATCCCATCTTTTGTTCTGCTTTGTCCTAAGCTGAAATCTGTGTGTTCCTCTACCTACCCAGTATCTAGATCCCAGGAATCTCTCTCCCCTGGCTGTGGCAATGACAATGGCTCACAGTTCACAGCTTGATGCATTAGGCTCTCAGGAGCTATGGTGGTTGAGTGAAGGGAGGGAATATAGGGATCTTGGCTATGGCTGGTGGTTTTACATCTTTTTGAGATCTTCTTGCTGGGCTCAGCTACCCCCAACTTCCTTCCCCTGTTCTCCTGGTTGCCAGTGACTGCCAACTACTGTAGAGGCAGGATAATTTATGGGAGCACACTGCAGTCAGCTGTTGATGAAAATCAGCTCAGACCAACCAGGTGAACCATAAAACTAATCCAGCTGGTTTTCCATGAGGAAAATAAGCAACAATCACACAAGTGGCTCATCCAGTAAATTGTCACTGATAAGTGGCTGGAAGGGGTAAATGTGATACAAGGGCATCCCAGCAGGTTGTCTAACTAGATGGATATCTACAAGGGAGTGTTTTCAGGACAACCAAAACCTAAAATAGATCTTTTCTTGCTTAGGCTTTCATCATCCAGACACACTTCACAGAGAGATCTGTTTCAGTTGACATCTACTCTACAGATTGTATATCCAGGGCAATCTCTCTTCCAGGGAGCTTTTCTCTGCATGTTGATCTGAATTGTCTCCTAACTGCTCTCATGCCATTACAGTCACGTAGGAAATCGATCCCTAAACATCCCAGCTCCTGGTCAGCTGACGGAGCATTTTTCAGTTCCCATTTAAATATACAGGGAGAAATGTTCCTCTCCCTGGAGTCTGCACAAAGCCCCTCACTGGGTACTAAAACTAGCACAGTTGACTTAAAAGCGCTTTTTTCAGAGATCCTCCACCCACCCTTTTTTTGGAGTAAAACAAAGCTTTTTGTGTCCTTGTGGCCAGAATGATTCAAGGAGAACCACAAGGCATAAAGACTCTCCACTTCCCTCCCATTGCAATTTGGAGTCCATTTCCCAGCCCAGTGTGAACAGAAAGAACAATCCTGTGGTACTGTCCTGTGTAATTTTCTTTTTGAGCATTCCTGAGGAAATATCTGAGACCAGAGGTGAATGTTTCATGCCAGCTTTTCTGCCAGTCTTCAGAGCTGGTATGGAATGCTTCCCATTCCTGTTATAAAAGATTCCTGTAGCATCATCATTGTGTTTTGGTTTTCCCTCCAAACCCCCAAGATCTCCAGGATTTGCATAACAACCTTTGACAACGAGCAAGGTGAATATGCCAGAATCAGAAATGTTTCTTTTTAGTTCAAGATGTGAGTGACTGCTTTTCTCTGGACATGAAGGAGCAAAGGTATGGGAGGGAGAGGGCAGGACAGGGGTAGGAAAATGCATTAAAAATAAGATGTAGGGACAAGAAGATCAGAGAGGAAGAATTGGCTCGAGACCGTACCGAACAGACACAAACAGATGTGTGTAGTAGCAATATTTTGTTTCCTGAATCAGCCTGACCACAGAACTTGTTCGGTAGCACGCTTGCGAAATACCAGGCAAGCACAGAGGCTGTAAATAACTGGTCTCCTATCAGCACTGCCCTGGTATCAACAGCAACACACACGCTGCCTAGGGAAAACCTAAAAGCAGCAGTGGCAATCAGTGAAGGTCGAAAAGGAATGTATAAGGAAAGCTCTTATCACAATGTTGAGTAAGAGAGCACATGAAGTTTCAGCTGTGCCCATGTAGTTGCCTTGAAGCCAGTGCTTCCAACCTGCCCTGGATCCCAACCAGACTCAAAGGTGGTTCCCTTTCTGTTGGGCATTCTCAGTATAGACAAAGTCTAGCAGAGAGCCCCCTGCTCCTACATGGCATGGGAGAACATGGTGATCTGTACAGGAGGTATGTAAAAGACAACTGCACAGTAATGGGTACCTATCATCATAGAAACAAGCAAAATGTGTCACAAGAACTCAGGGGATGAGAAAGGTTGTCCTCATTTGGGCCCTGACAAGAGTCAGTTCTACAGAATGTGATGTAAATTCTGTCCCTATTCCCCGTCTGTGAATGCTTGTAACCGCAGTGTGGCATGATGAAGTACACAGGACTAACGGACCAGCTCACAAAGGGCAAGCTGGAGTAAGGCAGAGCCTAAGGATTTAATGTTGCTGGATGTATGAGGCTAGACTGTGTGCCAGTGCATCTAAAAAAATAATATGATGTCTTTGCTGCCGAGACTCAGCAGTAAGTGTCCCAGACACGGAGGAGCTCCTGACACAGATGCAGGAGCATCTAGGTAGCTGCCCACCACTTTGCAAAGCTGCCTCCATGCTGCTGATATTGCTGCCACCCACTGCTTCCCTGCCTATCTTGGGCAGGCCCCCTCCTTGCACTGGGCTGTTTGTGTTGGGAGATGGGTGTCAGAATCTGAAAAAGGAAGGCCCAGTCCAATTATGGTCCGAGGTAAAGTGCTCTCCTCCACAGGGGCAGCAATTGGCTTGGGTGCTGAGCAGAAGGTGTCCCAGGGGCAGAAGTTCTCCAGCCTTCAGCAGCTGTTAATGACTGGATAATAAATCTGGGACAAGTTTACCTTTGTCTGCAGAAGGTAATATTAGCCAGTTTGGGTCATTAATGAGGCTGGAAAGAGTAGAATTTACTGACAAAGCTGAATCAGTTGTTCTCACTACAGAGTCTTGTACCAGTTCATAGAGTTAAACACAAATTATAGTTGTCTGTTTGGTTTCTACTCCATTCTATATTTGGCCTATAGAGGCATGTGACTGAAAGCCTGTTTGCCCCCATATATCTATTAAAGTCATACTTCATAACTTGAAGAAAGCAAACTTACTGTAACACAATGACTAAAGTACTCCATTTAAACCTCTTGCATTCTTCAGTTGGGAAAATATATTATTCCCCGAATGGATAGTAGTTAGATAACCTTGGGCACAGGATTATAAGAGAACTGTTAGTCCATTCTGAACAAATATGCATGGTAACTGGAAACACTATAGCCTTATAAAACAGTCTTATAAAACTGTAGCCATATAATTTACCCTAATTAGCCAATGGCAAACCCTCTGGCCCTTGGGTTAGATTGCTTTTTTGTGTCTGAGCTTTCATTCAGTTCATGCTGGGTACAGTATAGACATTCATTTTCGGTGAATCAGTGGCAGAACCATAAGTCATCCATGACAACTGACTCACAGCCCCATGATTTTTAGCAACAGACATAGCAGATGGTTTTAAGTATGTAGTAACACTGTTTTGCTGAAACCAGCCTTTTGGGGAAAGGCAAATCAATTCCTCAAAGACACTGCCTCCATCAATCAGCGTAACACAGAGTCAAGTCTAATTCACCAGCTCATTATCTGCATCACTTTCATTGGCAGGTCAGCTATAAAGATCATTAAATCAATTAAACAATTTCACTCTAGGCTCTTTGCTTGAAATAGCTTTGAAACACAAGGTACAATTCCTGCTAGACAGTCCTGGGAGAAAGTAAACACCCTATGAATGATTAGCTAACCTGACCTCAGCTTTCAAGTGTAACAATGTCTTTTATATGGAAAGTTGGTAAACGCCAATGAAAACTGATGTGTGACTGCAATTAACATTGCTGATTACTGTTGCTGTTTTGCCACCCACATTCTTTAAGAGGCCACTAGAAAAAATTTCTATTTTCAAAGCTCATTTAGCAATGCTATCACGTGAGGTGCACAGGTCATGGTTTTCACAGTGGCACAGCACACTAAACTTCCATGCTAGGCAGTATTTTGTGCACAGGCCTGTTTTTTTCCACTTGGGCAACAACAGACTGGATTTCACTACTCCTGATTTACTCCAGCAAGGGTCCGTTCACCCCCTTGGCCACCAACTGTTCTATAGCATGCAATATTGTGAAGGATGAAACCTAATTTAAGAAGCTAAGATAGGTGAAGAAGCCCAGGTAAACAATGGAGCCATGTTTGGCAACCTAGAATCAGAGCTTATCTGGCATAGTATGGTCAATGTCCTACAGATGGAGCTTCCCAGAAGGACGCTAGAGCAGTGGGACTCCGGTGTTGGGAGGCAAACTGTGGGAAAGGGAGAAAAAGATGGTAAGCATGAGCTGAGCAAGGGTGGAAATGCAGGAAAGGTGTTGGCAAGGTTAGTGAACATAACTGGAGCAAGATCCCTGAGCTCAGGGACAGGAGGATGGTAAAAAAGAAGAAAACCTTTGGCATTACTTGAGGATGTGTGTCATTTCCCTGTGTACCTGGGAGTGCATCACTGGAGATGTTGCAGGAATCTGGACAGCTGACATTGGTGGGCAGCATAGGGACACGTTTTCTGCGGTGGCAGAGGGGGTTGATATATGGACTTTGGAAGGACTGAGAGTAAGCGGGCTCATGGGCAGCAGTTTCAGAATGGGTGGAGATGTGGCACACACAGATAATGCTCAGACCAAACAAATGCTCAAAATATTGAGTCTTGCCAAAGCAACGAGACTGCTATGTAAGCAAAGGGACAAGCAACAAAGCCACATGGGCAGATGCAGTACATTCAGCATTTGTGTCTCACATAGACACAAATAAACTAGATATGAAGGCAGGAGCTTATAAGGCATGGACTGTTAGTCTGTGAAGACCTGCTTCAGGGGTTACTGAGCACAAGGCATCCCAGTCCAAGTGGAGGCCTCATGAGGACCTGACCATTGCACTGTCCACGGACTGTCAGCAGAGCCTGTGACTCAGAAAAGTTAGCAGTATCTGGGCTGCCATGAGAAGCCTTCCTCTCCTTGCTTGGATGAGTTTAAAGACCCCTGTGAATGTGGCCTTTACGTCCTGCTAGGAAGGACTCAGAAACAGTGTGGCCAGCAGGTTCAGGGAAGTGATTGTGCCCCTGTACTTGGCATTGTTGAGGCTGCACCTTGAGTACTGTGTTCAGTTTTGGGCCCCTCACTACAAGAAAGTGTGTCCAGAGAAGGGCAACCAGGCTGGTGAAGGGGCTGGAGAGCAAGCCTTATGAGGAGTGGCTGAGGGAACAGGGGTTGTTTAGCCTGGAGAAGAGGAGGCTGAGGGGAGACCTTGTCACTGCCTACAATTACTAGAAAGGAGGTTTTAGAGAGGTGGGTGTTGGTCTCTTCACCCAAGCAACAGGTGATAAGATAGGAGGGGGAATGGGCTCAAGCTGTTCCAGGCCAAGTTTAGATTAGACATTAAGAAAAAGTTCTTCACCAAAAGGGTTATTGGGCATTGGAACAGGCTGCCCAGGGAGGTGGCTGAGTCACCAACTCTGGATGTGTTTAAAAGACGGATAGATGAGGTGCTCAGGGATATGGTTTAGTAGAGGACAGGTATGGTTAGACTTGATGATCTCAAAGATCTTTTCCAACCTAGTGATTCTGTGATTCTGTGACTCCTGTGCTTACACACTGGATGGCTGCAGAGTGTCCCCATTGAAGGTACCTGAAGTATCCAGAGAAACAGCTAGACTCAGAGGGACACGGACAGTTTAGACCATAACCTGCAGGAGCTGGTCTGGAGAGGTCCAAACATACAATACTACAGGCAGATATCAAGAGGGAGGAGGTAGAGTCTTTACGAGCAGAAAGGAAATGTGTGATGACAGTCCAGGTTTTTATTTTTAGTGATCTGAAGATCTATATAGATGGAAAACAATCAAAGGCACTATTTTCCCCTTCTCTTTTTTATGACTGAAGAGTCTGAAATGTTCCCCTGGGAAAGACAAGACTGAAAACAGAGGTGATGGCTTAGCAAAACAGAGCTAAGGCAGAAGAGAGGCAAGCATATTAAAAAAAAATGTTATCTATCACGCTGGAAACACTACATTTTCTGTGATAAAAACAAGTAGGCAATTCACCTTGCATGGTTGCCAACAAGATCTGTAGCAGAAAGAATAGATTGTTCACCTTTACTCACTCGTGAAGACCAGACACAGCTGCTTTTTACCATACACAAGCTCTCTCAATGCCAAAATTGAGGACTGTTAACTCACAACCCACACAGCCAAAAAGATGCCAAGGAGACATCTTTCAGTGTAACATCCTTGTTGCTCAGCTATTTCCAAACCCTTACCAATGAATAATTAATTAGAGGGAGGTACTGTTGTTTGGTAGACCTGATGATTTGGAGACAACAGATCCAAAGTCATCCACTGTTTTTTTCTGTCTTTTCTTGGCTAGCAATTTGATCTTTGTGAGTTTTGGCTTGTCTGTCTGTAGAGATAACATCTGTACACTAACACATGAAACAAACTCAGCTTTTCCTTGCGTTCACAAGCTGCCCATGAGCAGTGAGATTCTGTATGTGAATCATCACAGGTCAATACGTTTCTCTACATGTGCCACTTGCAAGCACAGGATTTGTTATCTAAAGCTGGAACATTGATAATCAACTATTTTAGTTCCCCAGTCCGATTTTTTTCTGTAGTTAAAGACTATAAATATGATATTTCTTGGGCAAACTGGGAATGGTGGGAATGGAGGAAAATGACATTTATAACAAAAAGAAGGATGTGCTTAACATGGAATAAACCAAATCTTTTCATTGACGTGTTATTTGAAAATTTGTCACCAGCATGTTTGCAACAGGGGGAGCATTGCTGAACGAGGAACGAGGCAGTGCCTGACTCCAGGGCGGCAAGCAGAGCAGGTCAATGCTACCTCGCTCCCACAGACCTAACGTCACTTAGCATGTGACAGGCAGAAAGAAAATCATAGACGCTCTGTACCTGTTTTGAAGAGTAATGATTAAAATACTGACAGAGAGCCAAATCCTGCTGCCTCTGACCAGCAGTGGGGCAACGAATAGGGGCAAACAGACTCCGTTCCTCCCTCTGCACCAGCTGGAGGCTTTCCAAAGCTGGTGCTTAACAGAGTGGTAAGCAGAACATCAATTAAATAGGACATGGGCACAGTTTGTACACCATGACCCGGAGAGGTCAATCTCCCAGCTCTGTGCTGAAGCTGGATTGCTGTGGTGCATCTTACAAGCAGCTTTCCATCACCACCTCGCTAAGGAAAAAACCCAAAAAACAGAAAGGCAAGCTCTGCCTTTACTTTTCTGCCTATTTCTGTTTCTGCATTTTGCAGTGTTAGTCAAATTTAAGGGCAATTCATGCTGTGGCCTGGGAAGTTGTGGGAGTTGCAAAGAGGAGTCAACAGCGTCTGTGTTTGTTTTGTATCACTGGGTTAATAAATCAAATCAGCTTCACTCCTTCCATAGGGGAAATTTTCATCATAAAATATTGTAATCGCTCACATTTTGACAGATTTTTTCTTTAATGAAGATATGTCTAAAGAAGCTGATACTTAGACCAATTTCAGCAATCTCAGTGCTCTACCTTCTCTTTCACTACACATGAAATGCATCTGCAGACTCCTACAGATGCTGCTCCATGCTATAGGGTTTTGGTCAGAAGTATCTTTTGGTAAAACACCAAAATAGCCAGTTTATTTATCACAAATGTGTAGAAGATTCATTTCACCCCAGAAAGCTGAATGCCTTAAGCATATGCATTATTGCAATAAGCTGGTGAGGCCAGAAAACTTTGTAAGCTTCATTATATACTCAAGGAAACTGAGGCAAGGACAGTATAACAACAGTATTCCAAAACAGCACTTTGCTCCCCAAAAGAGAATTTAGACAGAAATTGTGTGATAAAATCAAGGAGTTATCTACAAAATAGCCATTAAATAACTTTGATATTTTGCATCCCAGAATTTAAATGAAATTACCTCCAAACCTGGGTACTGCACTGCTGGGGGTGTCTGCAGCAGGCAACAAGCACTGAAGCCATCACATGCTGCTCCTATGCTATGTGCTGCTGAGCCCCCCACTATGACAGCCACAGCTGTGAGTCCTCAGCACCAAATGGGTGCATATGAACCCACATTTTGCCCAGTGTCCCAGTGTCAAGGTATGTGCAGAGGAGCTGGTGGGCATCACTGCTTCACTAGCCCGAGAGGACTTCAGCATCCCTGTTGGGGAAGACATACTCATAGGAAGGAACATTAAGTCTGGGACCAGGAGAAATGAAGAACAGGAGAAAAACAGTCCCTTCCCTCTCCTGGAGGATGTGCTGCCTAAGATGCAAGATTTAGGGAACAACAAGGATTATGAGAGAGTGGGACATGCTCAAGCCAGTGAGGTCTGCTATTTCCAAGCAAAGAAAATGGTTTTCCATTTCCTTTTCAGATTGTTTATGCATTTTTTTAAAGAGTCATTGGATGCACAAAAAAACCCCAAAAAACCACCATAGCAGGCACACAGGGCCCATAAAAAGTTATTTCCAGGGAAAACCTCATGTTAACCTGGAGTACAAGCCACAGAAGGGAGGGGAGGGGAAAGAGAAACCTCAGTGGAATTTTGTCATTAAAAGCAACAAGCCACCCAGTTTATGCTCTACCCAAAGTATAGCATAGCAAGAAGATTATGTCCCTAGGAAAGTCATGCCTCTCAAGGGCTTTTGTACAACCATGGTAGGGCTTTACCCCATTCTGTGTAGGAAGGCTTCAAGCTTTCTTTAGGTGGCTGGTGTCAGTGTCCCAGGTCAAGTGGAGGATATCAAATTCAAAATAAAACAGAACAATCCCTTCCTAGGGAATTTCTTCCCGTCAAACATTTTTTTTGAGGAGTCCAGACTCTCCGGAGAGGCCTGGCAGTCAAAATCCAGCAAGCAAATGCCTAGGAGCTTTCTTTGCCCTTCTCAATTGTCTTGGCTTCTCTGGTGAGGAGGCTGCTTTTGTGTCCAGGGTGATTTCTTGTGGAGGGCAAAAAATTCCCCTGACATGGGGCTGTAATTCCCTGGCCTTTTTGGTCTGGCAAAAAGAAGCTTTGACATATAACAGACTGTCAGCTGGGCCTTTGGCTTTCTCTCTGATCATGGATGCCAGCCTGGGGACTGATTCCTCCTTGTTTTCTTGCTTTTTGACTGATGCTGAGCCCCCCTCATCTCATAGAGAAGGTTTCCAGGGCCACAGGCACCCAAGGGGTTTCCCACAACACCACACTGCACTAAAGTGTTCCTGGGAAGGTGAATACAATGAACCATAGAGTGGGGTTTCAGCGATGGCCACCTCAACAGCATGACTGGGAGCTGGCTAAGATTTCTAGAAGATACCTTGGCTGACCATGTGCCTGGGGAGGGAAGATTTTTCACTTCCCCAAAGATATTTTGCTTCCCAGGACATCTCAGGGGAAGGAGACCAGCCCTGCCAGCATGCCGTAGCACTAGCTCTGGGGCATAGACACAGCAGGGCTGGTTCTTGCTTTGGCTTTTCTGTCAAACAAGGAGACAACCACCATACTCACTGAGGGGAAACTTTGTCAGCTGCAGCTCTGAAGATGCTGGGATTGCTATAAAACTGAGATGCTTCCAAAATTGCTGTACGTGGCTAAGACAGCCTTTGTTTATCACCAATTTTTGTGATTTCTGTTAGTCCATGCTTTTGACTCTGTTAGACCTCATTAACAACTTGCTGCCCATAGCAACAGCAACACACATGGGTGAAATCCCAGCACTGGCTCCCTCTGATCTCAGGTGAAAAAGATCCCTCATGTCACCTGTAGATCTTATAGGAGTTGACAAGGTTGTTAGAGATGTTTATCCCTTACACCCGTTTTGCAATGGGATACATAGAGCTGTATAACATCAACCCAGGTGCTCCACAGACACACAAAAAGCTGCCCCAACAGGCTCCTGCTCACCTAGCCTGCCTGCTTCTCCTGGGAGCACTGGGTTTTCACAACTCATCCACCATCCCACCTGCTTTCCAGTATTTGGGCGTATCACCCTCTTACCAGCTGTGTAAAGTGGACAACAAAAATCTTCTGTTTTAATCTTGTTTATCTGACTGCTTATGAGGTCAAAAGTGTCAAAACAATTTACATTGAAATTACAATTAAGAGAAATTGAAGATGGTGAAGACATAATTTTTCAAAGTATATATACTTATTCCTTACAATTATATATATATGTCTATTCTATGTGTATATTATATATGCATATAAATGAAGACACACAAATATCTGCACATAAATATATCCACATATTATTTGCACAAATCTATTTATTGAACAGAAAGGACTGCTGGCATTCTGCATTGGCATGGATTTGGTTATTGCAGTGGACTTTAGGTGGACAGAATTTCTGCCACTGCAGGTCCTTTGAAATGTTGAGGCTAAAGCGAAATCTCTGCTTGCACATTTTGGTTTCATGGCCCATTATCCAAGGATTTGCAATGCCTCATTTAGATCTTAACATTGAATTTAATGTACAGACTTCTGCATCTACAGACATTTTGCTATCAAGCCTATGCACTGAAAGGCATGGAGCCGAAGCTCTTAGAAAAACAGTGGAATTCAGCCAAGCCACAGGTATGTGGACAGCGTAGAACCTCATCTATCTGCAGTGCTCTGATATTGGTGTTGGACAATCATCTCCTTATCGTGATTAGAAAGTGGAAGAAAAGGGAAAATGTGGAGAAACTTTTAAGTTGCTTGAAGTACTCTGGATTGCTTTTTAAGAGATTTTTGTTTGGCTCACAGATTAATTTTGTTTTATTTAAAAGTTCTGTTCTCTCTGCCACAGAGATGTTTATTTAACAAGGTTGATGCTTTCATTTTCTAAAGTTATAATTATATTACCATTGCAAATTGAAGATTTAATCTAAACTTTTAATCTAAGCTACTTGTTTATTTTTTTTCCAGGCAGTGCTATATCCAAAGATTATTTCTTGGCTTCAGATGTAGCTCTCTTTAATCTATGGGTCCGATTTTCAACAGCTTTTTTCTATCGATTTACACCTGCTGACTAGCAGAGCCATTGTGCCTAACAAGCTGAGGCCTAAACTAATTACCAATGTCTCATTAGAGCAGCACATAAACAATCCAGTCCTGATGTATTTACATGTTTGCACAGGTCTTGAAAGTAAGGGCAGGGAAGAGAATATTGTAATTCCTTACAGTTATGATATACTGATCAAGACACTAGGTTTCTTCTCCTGTTAATAACAGCTGATTTAGGTGACACAATATAATTAGCCAAAGCAGAACCTTGCTCATTAAGCATGATTAAGGTGACCAACTCTGCGTATGACACAGACAGTCCCTGCCCAAAATGCTTATGATCTCAACAAGACATTCACAGAGCAGACAGTGAAAACATGATGAAGGAGCTGGCTTAAGGGACAAATAGCCATAAATTATTATAATAACTATTATAATAATTTTTTATAATTATACAAGAGACCGTTACCTGTTTGATGATACAGCAAGCATTGGTTTGTTCTCTGGTCAAAAAATAAGTTAGTGACAAAAGAGTATCCTAGTTGTCTTTCCTGGCTGGTAATGCCAACGGTATCTATTCAGCAGCTGACTGTAATAAAGTCATCTGGCTTTTTTTAAACAAGCAGGAGGGCAGGGCAGCAGCTCAGTGTGTGACCTCAATTCACGGAGCTGCAGGGCCAGTTTTTTAGACTCCCCTTTTATAAACGCTGCAATTATCTTCTGTTCATAATTCCAGTTACAATTCTGATTGGAAAATGGAGCTGCTTAGGAGAGCTTACAAGACAACATCTGTTCAACAACAGACATCTGTGCCAGAACAGCGGACCAGGGCTGCCTGAGGCAGGATGCACGAGTGACACGCATGCACAGACCCACATCTGTATGTGCTGCCACAGACCGATATTTGTTTGTCTTCCAGCAAAACCTGTTTGTAACCCAGATCAAGTTCACTTTCACTCTCTGCCCCATCTCAAAATGCATCCTAACTCAAGTCATTCAGAAAATCTTTTTAAAAATCTCATAAAAGAAACGTCCTTGACTGTGAAGTTCAACAATTCCTTAAAGAAAACGACTTCTACAAACAGCTTTCCCTATCCAGGACAGAGAAGCAGCAACAGGCTTTTACAACTAGTTTTCAAGTAGTTTTTTTCTGGTGGACTTATTTTGCTTTGGACTTACTTCATCTCTTTTTGCTGGTATGTGACTAGTGAATTAGGCCTGAGCTTCTCTGTATTTTGAATCTTCTTGCTCAGTGACCAGAGCCACCCACGTTGCATAGTGGCTGCATCTGTTTGCTTCCTCCAGTAACGCTCCTTCATCCTACCCTGCTAGCCAGCTCCTCCCTGGGTACCAACACCAAGCCCACTAGCTACACATATGTCTATTTGCCCCATTTCAGAGTGAGTAGGCTGCCTAACCTACCGTTGCTTCAGCCCAAGCACCTGTGTTGTGTGTTGGTCTTCTTGGTGAATTATAAAAAGGTCCTGATGAGTTTTATCATACTTCTGCTTGTTCCTCAGGTTTATCCCAACAGGATTTTCCAATTCTGATCCCTTCTTGCCTCTGACAGGTTAAAGCTCTGGTTAATGGCTGTGGATACGGTGTGCATCGAATGACTCATGTGCCAGCAAATTGACCAGTTCTGCCTGCCAATCATTATGGTATGTGGCCTAAGTAAAATGAAAAATATTCTATTCTCCCAATTTTTCCTTCTTCATCCCCTCACAACTGACAGAGCCAAATTATGCCATGACTGTTTCTTTTTGTTCTGCCAAAAGTCACAAGATCTGCTCCTAAGTGAGCAAAAACTTTTAAATGAGGAAACCAAGAACAACCAAGGATAAGCAAGTGGAAAACCAGAGAGGAAAACCTTTAATACAAACCCACTTTTGAATAGAAAGATTTAAAAATGGCCAACGTTGTTATTTATGTGAAAGGACATTGATCTAAGGACTCTCATTGCATGGGATCAATGAGTATCTTTTTTCAAGGCTGGTTGAGAGGTGCAGTCTAAAGCACACTATAATACACAACAGAGTAGTACTTGACATAGTGGATAATACGAGGAAGCTTCATGTGCACTGTGAAGAAAAATTGCTTAATTGACTGAAGAATCTTTCCTTCCCCCACACTGAGCGTTTCTTAGAAACACTCAGTGATGAGTGGCTCTAAAAGTCACAAATCACGCCATGGCACATACCTCATTGTACCTCATCCTCCTGCTCTGCTTCAGCTGTACTGCTGCCTGGCAGCACATATGTAATTTAAAATGTTGGAGATACTCGAAATGTAAAAGTGCATGACTCAGCTCACCCCTGTACTACCTGCTCAAATAAACTCTGAAGGCAATGTGCCAAATTTGGACAAATGTCTGCTTATGACTTCTGCTGGATCTGAAACCTCCTGGAACTGGAAGAAGGGAGGGAGGGAGGGAGGAAGGAAGGAAGGAAGGGAGGGAGGGAGAGAGGGAAGAAGGAAAGAAGGGAGGAAGGAAGGGAGGGAGGAAGGGAGGGAGGAAGGAAGGGAGGGAGGAAGGAAGGGAGGAAGGGAGGGAGGAAGGAAGGGAGGAAGGGAGGAAGGAAGGCAGGAGGGAAGGCAGGAGGGAAGGTAGGAAGGCAGGAAGGCAGGAAGGAAGGCAGGAAGGAAGGCAGGAAGGAAGGCAGGAAGGCAGGAAGGAAGGCAGGCAGGAAGGAAGGAAGGAAGGAAGGAAGGAAGGAAGGAAGGAAGGAAGGATTGTCTTTCAGTTCGTTTTAGTCTTCTTCCCTGTTTGGTGATCTTCCAACTGGGTAAGCTCAAAGCTGAAAGACCAGTCTTTGTCCAAATATCTCTGTTGTCTGCACACTTCTGTTTCACCTTAGTGGCTCTTCTGGAAAGGTGTGTTTGCTGCCATTTCCTCATACTGTTTACCATGGGCACTACAATTTACCTTAACAGGGTCCAGATCCCATAATATTCAACTCTGTGAACCCCAACAAACACCTACAAAATTCAGGATTAGAAGAATTTGAAATCTCTGCCAACCTGAATGCAAAGTTATCTGCTGCCAAAAAATTGCATATTTCAAATTATGGTGGTCTATTTTGCAAATACAAGCCCTCTATTTCCAAAAGTGGGCAGATCCCCTTTCCTAGCACCTGACCAGCACTGCCAGCACTACTCCCTCCAATTTTGAGTCAGGATAGCCTGCTAAGCCAAGTGCAGGAGAGACCAAGAAGATAGGGTCTCTCTGAATCTTACCCCTGCCAAGAGACTATAGAAGATTATTTGTGGATCTGAACTTCGGATGAGTTAGGTGTCAGCCAGCAGTTTCACTGTACTTTTTTGTCTGGACCATTGCCCAGTTGCCTGCAAGAAACTGGTTATTATACTGTCCCTAACTCCGCCTTAAGAGTTTGGAGTGGAAGTGATTAGGCATGTGAGCCATGGTTTGGGAGACATACTTGCTGTCTGCCAAGGGACGTGCAGACAATCACGTAAAGCAGAAATGCACACGCTCGCGCAGCGCTGCTGTTACTGAAGAAACTCCTACTGCAGCAGCTGTGACTCAGAGCACCATTTGCATATCCTTGATCAAGAAAAAAATTAAAAAAAAGGACCTGGAGCTGAAGAAGGGCAGGATGATTAGGGAACGGCCAAGAAGAAGAAAGGCATATTGAGAAGTGGGTGAGGCTTTCCTCCCCTGGGACGTGCAGCTTTGCACCTGGAAATACCTTCCCCGGAACAGCCCACTCTCCTCCCCATGTGCAGTATCCCCATGCAGGCTGCTACAAGCAAGCAGGGGCTGTGGGATCTGGCTTTACCTTGTCTGGGCAAGGTGTGCCTTCTGGGATCTGTACTTCAGCAGGAGGGAATTATGCACATAATAGCAGTTATCTACACACATATTTTTACACCATTAAATTCAGAGATGGATGTTTAATTTCCCCTTACTCTGGTTCCCAGGAGTCAGACATTATAAGGCTGTTGACTTTTGAGATTTTCTGTTAAAGGCATAATTGCTGAAACCGCGTGAGGTTTGAAATAAGATACTGTGCTATTTTCACACACCCACATGCACACAAAGCAATTTTACTGACTGAAATTAAGATTATTCCCCTTTATTAACAGACCCCATAAAAAGAAGGCTACTACTCCAAGCATAAATTGAGATGGGGTGAAAGTAGCCCTATTTGGAGGCACACATAAGTGTCACAATACTTTTAAAGGCAGCTCATTTGTTTAACAATGAGATCAGGATAAAAGAGAGCACCACACTTTCACATCCGTGGAAATTCTTTTCTCCCTTACCGTGGTGACAGACACTTATGTCCGGCTACAGAAACATGTAGCTGAAGATGCTTATGTTGAAAGAATTCACGAGGTGCAATGAAGCATGTTTTGCTTCTGTTCCTAACAAAGAGACCGAGTCCCACTTACTGCAGCAAATCTCATCACCAGTGAGTCCTTTTGGAGGAAGGGTCCAGCCCTGCTCTGATGGGGGAGGGAAGGGATAGGCAGCCATCCCAGAAAGGGTTTAACTAACGTAATCTTCTGAGGAAGGAGAGGCAAAGTCCCTTGCAGAGGACATCTGAGAAGTTCCTTTATAGAACTCGTGTCAATGCCAGGTCTGGAGGGAAGTGTCTGCCCCAGAGAGTCCCCACATGCACCAAGATGTAGCACTTTACATGTCCCAAGATGAAGCACCTGCAACTTGGCCAAGCTAGAGTGGTGTCGGGGGGATAAGGTTTGCTGGGCAGCTGAGAAGGCTAAAGGACACCTGCTGATGACCCAATTAGGTTGACTTGCCTCTGTGTCCTTTTGGCCTGGGTAGTAGGGCTCTTTGCTGGATCCCCTTATAACCAGGGAAATGTTGGCTTGTGAACTGCCTCAGGCCTGTGGTCACTGCCAGAAACCACATGGGTCCAATAAGAGAGGCTCCAGCTTCATGTTGTGGCAGATTTAATTCCTGCAGAATAAGCAGTAGTCCGCACATGCTGTCCAGGTTTTCAGGGACAGGACAGGGTGCTGTGGGGTAGAGATACCATGTGAGGGTTTCAGTGAGTCCACCTCAGTTTTCAGATCTTCTCCAGAGATACCAAGAGACCACAGCCCTTAAAAAAGAAACGTGATATAAATCGGCATCCTACATATGCTGTGGTGTGAGGGCCATAAGGTCAGGCAGCTTTGAAAACACTCTTAGCTAAAAAAATGTATAGAACAAATGTGAGAAAGTGATCTTTTAAGCTACTGTAGAGATTTTATCATGGTAGTAACTGCAAACTGGCAACTACATGGTGTCACAGCCCTCCTGTGAGATACTGAACTTTTTGGTTGGTGTTTTTGTTGTGGTTTTTCTTTTTGAAGATGGCTTTCTCAAGATCATCTTACATATCCATGCTGCAACAGACAACAAAGGTTTTATTATTCCCACACTCTCATTTTTGCTGTAAGCCCTGGACACACATTCTTTTGCTTTTGCTATGTAAGTAGGTTAGCATTATTTCCTAATGTTTATGCAATCTTTGCTGTAAAGGAATGTTGCAACTGGATATTGATTTGTTTAAAAGAATTAGGACAGGTCATTTATATTCTTTATAAACCTCCCCTTCTAGAGCTGGAAGATCTCTTCTTTCTCTGTATCATCACACTCCATGTTTCTTCTCAGCCTCCTCTGGTGTCAAGATCTTCACTCCACTGTGATCACCTTTTTTAGTTTTGGGGTTTTTTTGATGGCATCTTCCTTTTCTGTGGGTAGCAGACCTATCCCTCCTTGTTGTCTTTCTGTTCCTTTTCTTCCTTCCCTTCCTGAGGCCTTTGAGAATAATTTTCGCTGAAGACTTCTATAATAAAACTCAAAGGAAACCTAGAACTGCAAGAAAAGCAAACAAAAAGTCTTAAGATTCAAAGCTCAAGGTTCAGGCTCATTTAAGGCGTGGAAGCAACTGGGAAAATTGCAGCCCAATGACTTGAAATTTAGCAACATTCCCAGTAATTGGAAGGAAGGTTTTAGAGACAAAGTGCCAGGTCAGTGTGAAAAAACAGAAGTGGTCCCAGCTTGATCCATCACTGTTTCCATGCCTTTGATGGAATGCCTGCTCTCCTGGGTCTGATCCCCCAGCATATGAGCTGCCTAATTTTACTTGGGAAGCTGAAGCAGAAAGTGTGACAGTTTATTTTGGCGCTTTATCATTCTCGACATGTACTTACTGTTTGCTTTGATTTTTTTTCACATATAACAGTCCTTTCCATTAAACTTTGCTGTTTATCATGTAGGTACTTATTAACCAGTCAAAACTAATCATTTGGACATGAGCTTGCTTTTTTATCTTGTACATATATTGTGAACACATTTCACATGTGTATACAAATGCACGGACACAGCAGAAAAGCAAATCCTACCAAGACTGGAAAAAATACTTCCATTTACAGGCAACAAGCCTATAAGTTTCCCTACTGATACACACAATTTCACCACAATTTCTCCACAAGAGGAGAAAAAGTTCTGGGGCTGGTTTGTTCTTAAATGCACAGATCCTACCAGAGACTCCTAGAGAGTCACAGACCAGTAACTGTCAGTCTAAAAGGCAGTTGTGGTTTGTTAGTAAATGTGTGTGTCTGTGCAAAAGACACATAGCAAAAATAGGACTGTGCACATGGAGTTTTGTCAGCAAATGCTCTGTACAATTAAAGCACTCACATGTTGGTTGGCCTAAATCTTTCCTATCTTCCAACAAAATGATCATATCTCAAAGTCAGGGCCAAGATTATGGGATTCTCCCTTACTCTACCACACGTTGCAGCACTCTACCCTGTTGCCATCCTTTTATCCCATGTGTCAAGCTAATGGGTCCTGTCATCAGGCCAACAGCCAACCCAGGGAGTCATACCTGAGTAATCAGATAGTTGGTCACAGGCAAGGCATCATCTCTTCAAGCTAGGGGTAAGAACAGGGCAGTGTGCTGCAGGTGAGACCTACCCCTTCCAACCAAGCCCATTGCATGAGCCAAACCTGATGGCATGGACAGCCAGTCCAGTTGGGGCTTGAAGGGGGCTGCTGAACAACTTGTGAGTAAACAGGACAATTCAGTGTCTCTAATTGTCTTCCAGGCTCCTCTTGCTGAATTGCCATTAGGAGTGGGAATGCTTTGACTGCCTGTGTGCTGAGGAAAAGACAGCTGGTGCTCCAAGGGATGGCCACACCTGCTGGGGCATTGCAAACCTGCTATCACATGGAAATTTTCCCACTGAGGGATGGGAGTTCTGTTTGTGCCTCTGCTCTCTGATTCCATTCTCCACTTAGTGCTGGTTCCTGAAAAGGAATCACATGCATGTGAAGGTATTATTATTAGTAAAGCTCACTGCATTTTTCCAATGAAAAGATTCCATAAAACCTCCTCTCCCCACACATAACTTTGATTAAAATTTTTTAATGGTTTTGTGTTCTTAAATAGCAGAACGCTTTATTTTCAATTCTAGAATCCCAAAGAGTAAATTCAACAACATTTTAAAAACAAATATAATAGAAAATACACATAATTTTTGGAGCCAGAACTGCTCATCAGGATTGTGTTGTATCTGTCTCACAATACAGCATTTATGATCAGCCTGAGGATATCTCTGAAGATTGAAACTGGTGGTTCACTTAAGCTCTTTCACAGATGATTACAGTGGTACTGCTGAAAGCAGAAGGTCTAAGTTAACAAAACTCATTTGAGCAAAGAAAAGCATAAAGAGCAATGTGACACAGGGACTGGTGGTTATTACCCGTGCTGTTCTGGCTAGTCAAGCATACACATTGGATTTCTGTGATGGATGCAATGAAGATGGTGAATCCCACCAATCCACAAACCAGAGTTGTGTGGACAGGGCTGGCTGCTGCTGGCAGGTTGAATCTGTAGAGTTCTTGGACAATTACCCACCTTCTTGCAACCTTCATGGAGTCAAAGGGGGAAACAAAGTGGGACAAAATACATTGTCTCTGCAGAACTACTACTACTAATAATACAAAGAATGCAAATGTTGACCTCAGGTTTCAGACACCATGGGGTATCTATACTAGTGTCTATACTGGTGTCAGTGGGAGATGTAATGTCGATCGATACCATTTCAACCACTGTACCAGGGGAATAAAAATAGATCCATAATATTTGCTTACAGCAGAGTTAGTCAGGCACCAAATAATAAAGACTTTCAACCTAAAAAGGCACATAATCTGTGGCTGCAAAGACACATAGCTGCAACTTTAAGGCTCATGCTTTTGAAATAGTTGGCAATTCCAAAAGCAAAGCAGGAGGTCTAGCTGACACACTGACTTAGTTCCTTTAGCCAGTGATGACACGGTTCACGTTGGCAAAAACAATTAATCAAATCTCCTCCCAGATTGTGTCAGTTATAAATATATATATATACATCTGGCTCCTGTTGCAGGTGTATCTTGCGTCTTCATGGAGAGTTTTGTGGGTAATGTTTTAGTTCACATTATGATTGTTTCCCACCCTATATCAATACAGCGACATCAGCAAATCTTTGTATTTTAGACCTGCCCTAACCTGTAAGTGCTGGGGAGCATGGGGACAATTTCTGATGTACATAGATGCAAGCCATGTCTGGTCTGGCCCCAGCTTAGATGTGCTGGCTCTTCTCTTCAACTCTTCATTTGTCAAAAGTCACGGTTTTGGAGACTGGGCATAGCTCTGAGCTAACATATTGAACTTTCATGTAAATCTGTACAGACTGTTTCTGACAACATTATAGAATCATAGAATGGTCTGGGTTGGAAGGGACCCCAAGGATCATAGAGCTCCAACCCCCTTGCCACAGGCAGAGCCACCAACCTCAGGCCTGGATCTACACAAGGGTGCCCAGGGCCCCATCCAACCTGGCCTTGAATACTTCCAGAGACAGGGCAGCCACTACCTCCCTGGGAAGCCTGTTGCAGCACCTCACCACTCTCTCTGTAAAAAACTTCCTCCTAATATCTAATCTAAACCTTCCCTCCCTTAGCTTTAATCCATTCCCCCTTGTTCTGCCATTGTCTACCCTTTTAAGAAGTTGATTCCCCTCCTGTTTTTCTGCTCCCTTCAGGTTCTGGAAGGCTGCAATGAGGTCCCCCAGCAGCCTTCTCTTCTCCAGGCTGAACAAGCCCAGCTCCCTCAGCCTCTCTTTGTAGGGGAGGTGCTCCAGCTCTCTAATCATCTTTGTGGCCTCTGCTGAACCCTCTCCAACAGTTCTACATCTTTCTAGTATTGCGGGCCCCCAATATTTTGCGGTTCTATGTGGATCCAGGATGCTGCTGGCTGTGGCGTGGCTGGGTGTGGCTCAGTGGCCTCAGATGTAGTCTTGCACCTTCACAGAGGCTGCTGGGCTAGGGGGAAGATGCAGGATCCCCAAACAAAGTATTTCCTTGTGCTTTTCTTGTGTTTAGAGGATGTTTGTGCATCCATTAAAAAAACCAAGAATAGACCCAAGAAATTTCTGACCACCTGGAAATTCCTTTCCACATCAGAAACAAAAACTGCAAGGTTCAAAGAGCTACTAAATAAAGTGCACAACAGGAGAGGAAACATTGTGAGCTCTTTGCCCATATTTTTTAAAAGATCTAGATGTTTGAATTTACCTCTAATCATCAAAACGTAGGCAGGAGACGGACCTCAGCAGGTCGACCATTGACCAGAAGACCAACCTCTGTGCAGCAATCTCATCTCTTGAAGTCTCTCACACAAATCTATTTGTTACATGGAACATCAATATGTAATTCTGTTTCTTTTGGATTTTGCTCCTCACACTGTTTCTAATGAAGATTACAGAAAGAATATTGTTTTACCCAGGCCACAAGGAATCTGAGATGGTTATTTTTATCATAATCCTCCCTACAGGTTTGCAATTATTTTTGCTGGCAAAATTTTATTTCAATTTTCATTTTAATGACAGAAGGAAAAAGCCTATTGCACTTCGTATTTTTCTTTGGGAAGTGCAAAAACCCCATTGTCTTGTTCTACTTTCCTGGTACATGTGGAGAGTCCACAGTGAAAAAGAGTTGTAGCATATCAGATTTCAGGGAGAATGTGAACTTCAGGTGCCTTAAATACTTTTTCCTCTTTTAAAGTACAAACTTATCCTCTGATATGTCATTTCTCAAAACAGGATATAAAGCTTTGGAAGTACCAACTTCAGCTATGGCTGATGCTTTTTCATGCACCAATTCTTTTGTTGATGGAAAGAAATTAACTTTTTATGCAAAAACTGTCTTCACAGAATTACAGAATGGTCAGGGTTGAAAGGGACCTCTGGTGATCATCTAGTCCAACCCCCCTGCTAGGCCAAGATCACCCAGGCATGTTGCACAAATTGCGTCCAGAAAGGTCTTGACTATCTCCAGAGAAAGAGAGCCCACAGACTATCTGGGCAGCCTGTCCCAGTGCTCTGTCACCCTCAGCGTAAAGAGTTTTTTTCTCATGTTGAGATGGAACTTCCTGTGTTCCAATTTGTGACCATTGACCCTTGTCCTGTCACTGGGCACCACTGAAAAGAATCTGGCCCCATCTTCTTGCCATTCACTCTTTAGATATTTATAAGTGTTGATAAGATCCCTCTCAATCTTCTCTTTTCCAGGCTAAACAGACCCAGATCTCTCAGCCTTTCCTCATATGAAGGATGCCCCACTCTCTTCATCATCTTTGTAGCCCTCTGTATCTTTGTCTTTCATGGGATTGTGGAGGTTTCTCAAATAGCCATGGAAAATCAAGGTCCATTGCTTTGCCCCCTGTCAAGTGACAGGGTCATTTAAACACAGGAGCAGCACTTTCAGATAGCAGCCAAAGAAGTGGCTCTTATTCAAGCTGAGATGTGGTGAGCATTTTGTCACTGGTCATTGCTGTGGTTTGCTATGCACTGGCAACGTGAAGCATTGCTTCTTGGGAAGGATGGGCGCTTGCACAGCCAGTGTTGTCCCCTGGTGCCATTGTCACTCTGGCAAACCTCACCTCTCCTCCAGCTCTTCAACTGCTTAGCTACATTGCACATAGTCAAATTCTATCCCATATGACCTCATTTGACTTCCCAAAATGATTTGCTCCATAGACTATAGAAGATAAAATAACCAAGTAGAGGAACAAAGACTACCAAACCAATGAATCACAGTGTCAAGCTCTCTCTGTTTTAATGATAATTAATTATTGCATGTACAGTGTTACTGATTAAACATAATTGGAGCAGTTGTACAAGGGAATATCCTGTAGACTACTAATTAAAATACTCTCTGGGCAGGGGTGAACTCTTCTGTGAAAACAGGGATACGAGACTAAATCACACTAATCAGTGGGATTCTGGTTAAAGACCAATGGCAATTTGGATGTCATTAATTTCAGCAGTGTTTGTGCAGCTTTTTAGGCTGACATTGAGTAGAGAGACATTTCAATGTGGTGATTCATGCCTTTTTTGAGGAGAGCAATCAGAGCAGAGAAATGAAGGGGCTGGTAAGAGGAAAACAGAGAGCAAGAAGTGGAATGGATATCAGGAAAGGGGCAGAGCCAAACCATAGGAAGCTGTAATGTTCAAAAAATGTCATAGGGCAAAGTAGGATGATCAACCATGGAGAGGTCAGGGGCCCTGGTTGGGCAAGTCACATTGCAACCTGCCAATGTATGGTTGTCTCCTGCATGGTCATACCCCACAGCTGCGAGAAGCAAAGTGGGTCTTCTTGCGGCTTAGGTTAGAAATGACCCACTGAGCCACTTCTGAGCAGAAGTTTAAGTGGGACAGCAGGTACGCCACACAGAACATCAAGTGCCAGAAGTTGTAGGTGTCTTAAGACATGGAAAAAAGATTTTGAGTATTTCTTGGCGCTTAGACTGTGGTTTATCCTTGTGTTTATGATCAATAAATTAAAAGAATATCTGAACTTTAAAAAAGCTATCTGTAGCCATGCTAAATTGTGGTTGCACAATCCTGAGGGCAGGCTTTTACTCTGCACAAAATAAACAGCTTTGCTAGCTACAAACCCTCCCTTTACAAAACAGTACCAAGAATGAACTGTTTGTGGCAGCCCTTGGGTCAGGTGAATCCATTTAATGAATAACAGCTATAAATACACACTCAGCAAAATTACACATAAAGGCAAAGGGCTTAGTCCTTCCCAGGGCAGAAGTGGAGAGGGAATTGTAATGTTGACAAATGACATGGGGTCAGATGTTTTTCCCATATACTGCTGAGACAGCAGAGCTGCAGTGCAGAGTTGGGAGAAGCAAGAGTAGCTGTGCATTGTCTTCTTTTTGGACCTCATCTGTGTGATTTAATGGTGGGATGTATCTCTCCTGAGACATACCAGTCATTTTCAGGCAATGCAGAGACAACTATGCAAGGTAATACATCCTGTCCTTAAAGGAGTGTGAAGAGGGGTTGAACTGTCCTCCCATGTGTTTACTTTCTTCACTGATTACAGAGGGAGAGTACAAGACTGGTTTGCATTAGATATCACATGTTTAGGTAGGGAAAATTAGGCAATCCCATCCTTGAGAGTCCTTTTGTGAACTACAGCAGGAGATAGTCTGAACCCCTTTTATGAGAGCAGGTATAGTGAGATCTAGCACCTAGCTTGTAAGAAGTGCATGGAAAACCTTTACCTACTTAGGCTTAAAAAGTCTGAGCATCCCACCCAGTGAGAAGAGAGGGAAGCCCACCAGGTCCTGCTCTGCACACCCATGGTGAAGAAGCACACTGTGACTTTCAAAGGCTGCCATTCTTTAGCATTTTCACCATGACTGGGAAATCCAGATCCTGGGCCTGTGGCTGGGACTGTGTAGCATGACAAATTAAAAATCAGGATCCAATCAGCCACAGGCTCCAAGTATCTCATAAAGAAACCAAACATCCCTTTCATAAAGTTAGAAAAATAAAGAAAAGCCCAAGGGGTGGTATTAATACTTGTTTGTGCCTGTAATGCTACTGGCAAGTAGAAAACAGAACCTGCCTGAATCGAGGTGCCAAAAATCAGACTGCTTTGGCTTTGCACAGCAGGGAGTTGCGTGGATCTTTTGTGCCTGTGTGGAAAGTTACTTTAGACTGTTTCAGTTTCCAAGCCTATTTCAGTTACTCTTCCTCAGGTGCAATAACTGCCCAGCACTCAGGAAAAAGGAGATGAGCTTCTGTGTATTGACCATGAGACAAAAGTCTCCACCTGTTTGCCATGGAGGTGTTGTAGTGCAGCATCAGCTCAAACCTGCATGTGCCTCCAAGTACCAACCTCACACCCCCCACCTGAGCTCATGACTGCTGCAAGGACAGATGTGGCATGGGACATAGGGATGAACGGCTGCAAAGTATTTCATGTGGTACCTCCTGGGAGAGGTCTGTTTGGGAAATCTCCTGTCACAGTCATAAACAGCTAGAATTAGGCTTCTGAAAGTCCTTGAGAAGAATGTTTATGTCCATCCTTTGTGCAGGGAGTGCAGAATTCCCTTCCCCTCCCACTTTCTCTATGGTATTTGCACAGAAGCTTGGGATGAGTGTTTTGTTAGGTGCCACTCCTATTAAAAAAAACCAAAAACAAACCCACCCAACAGTTCTTATAAACTCAGTAAGGTTTAAAAGCAAGAAAAACATAATAAACCTTTACCTGGACAAAATCTGACTAAGACATTCTTGTATCTTATCTCATGTTGTAATTTAACAAGAACTTTCTTAATCTAATACTTTTAAGAAGATGAATGCATTTGAAAAAAAAAGAATGGCAGGTTGTTAATTGGTGATGTGTAATGTTTGAAGAACAGTTTCCAAACAGTTATTACCAAGAACATTTTTTAATAGATTTCTCTTTTTTAACTACATTTTTCTTTTAATAGGTTATTTGTTTCATTTAAAGTGCATTAGGCACCAGATTTTCTAGTACACTAGCAAAAAGAAAAAAAAAAGTAAAAAATAAAGCCTGGTAAGATTCCAAATGGCCAAATTAAAAATGGACATGAACTGGAATCTTGGGTCTATATATAGTGAACTGTAAGTAATTATTTTGACTTCTTATTTCAGTACAGAAACATCAGAGCAAATATCCTGAAATTTTAATTCCTTGATCTAAATATACCTAGAAACCCATCGTACCCCAAGCACTTAGACTAAAGAAAATTTAGATTTAGAATCATAGAGTCATTTAGGTTGGAAAAGACCTTTAAGTCCAACTGTTAACCTAACCTTGCCAAGTCCACCACTAAACAATATCCCTCAGCATCACTCCCATGCATCTTTTAAATATCTCTAGGGATGGTGACTCAACCACTTCCCTGGGCAGCCTCTTCCAATGATTGACAAACCTTTTGGTGAAGAATTTTTTCCTAACATCCAATCTAAATCTTTCCTGGTGAAACTTGAGGCCATGTCCTCTCATCCTATTCCTTGTTACTTTGGAGAAGAGACCAACATCCATCTCACTGCAACCTCCTTTCAGAGTTGTACAGAGTGATAAGGTCTCCCCTCAGTCTCCTTTTCTCCAAACTAAACAATCCCAGTTCCCTCAGATGGTCCTTATAAGACTTGCTTTCTAGACCCTTCACCAGCTCTGTTGCCCTTCTCTGGACATGGTCCAGCACCTCAGTGACTTTCCCATAGTGAGAGGCCCAAAAGTGAAGGCAGCCCTTGAGGTACAGCCTCATCGGTGCTGAATACAGGGGGACGATCACTTCCCTCATCCTGCTGGTCATACTATTTCTGATACAAGTCAGGATGCTCTTGGCCTTCTTGACCACCTGGGTAGACTTCTGGCTCATGTTCAGGTGTTATTGTACCTTGGATCAGGTGTTATGGCTGAGGCTGTATCCTCCAGCCTTCCCTTTCTCCTTGTGTATACTCCTGAGTCTTCTCCTCTTGTGACCAAGATTCCTATCCAGAGTTGTCCACAGTGAATAAGTTGGTGCTGACCTCCTTTCTAAATCCATCAAGATCCAGGAAATCAGCAGTAGTTTCCCTGCAAAACTCTGTTCCCAGTGCGCTCTCAAAGGGCATACAAGGCAAGGAAGTTTGCCACCAAACACAATCAATCAGAGCTACCTTTCTTGGTGGGGATGACCTCTACATTTTGACCACAACACTGAATAATCCCTTCCGTTAGAGTGCTGCGACCACACTGGAGTTAGATATGCTCCTGGTACTCTATTCTTTGACACTAAGGCTCTGGTTTGTTGTCTTGTCGTTTGCTGGTGATTTGACCAATCTGAGTGACATGAACCTCAGTTGGCACTTGTAAGCCTTCATTTCTTGGGGAAATGCTTTATTCTTTGAGTGTTAGGTAAAAGGTGGACACCAAGAGCATCAGTAATACCTTTTTAAAAGAAGTGGCCTGGCACAAAAACCTGAGCAGGACCCTCAGTGCTCTGAACTGGTGTCCAATATAGTTTCAAGACTGACTGAACACTGGGGAATAGGTACCCGATTGCTTGGGCGGGGCAGATGAGTGCAAGTGCAGAAGCTGACCAGTAGGCTGATTATCTGAGTGGTGGTCAAGGACTACTGAACATCTACAGTTACTGAAGTCCTGGGTTTTATATCTTGATTATTTTTTTTTTCCAAAAGTTCATACAAAAATTTTAGATGCAGTGTTTTGAGAATATCCTTGAAACAGTCCAAACTTAGAAGAAGAGTATAGCAGAGATTAAGGCTAGAATTGACTGACCGGGACATATGAAAACATTTCATTTGGGTGTGTGTGAGCTGCACAAAAGCACAGGGAGTAAACAATTTGCAGTGAAAGATTAGGATGATCCAAGGCTCTAATAAATGCCTGACAGGATTAGATTGATTTTTCTTTTCTGAGACCAAGCTGTTCTTTGTTCTGGAAAATTTATTTAACCATATTAATATCCTCATAGATACACTTTCCAAGCACTGCAGCTAAGCCAGGTCATCCTTTAGTATTGTCTCATGAATGGATACCTCCTTGTTTGACCAGTGAATGACCTCCCACTCCACCCCAAACAAGTATGAAGTTTTAACATCTGCAGTAAGAGCATTTACTATTATTAGTGCCTTGCAAATACTGCTTTTGTTGTATATTTACTTAGGGGTACGGGGAGAAGGGTGTGAGCAGGTATGTGTGGGTACGCATGTATGTGCATGCAAGAGAGCTCTGGTAAAATGAATTGCCTTGGCTCACAAAACCTTCTGGATCTGTTTACATTCCTGAGGCAACTTCCATAATATATCTATAGTTAAACTGCACTGCAACCTCTAAATGCATGGCATTGGTAAGGTACCCACCTTCCCTACGTGGGAATCACCGAGAACATTCAGTGCCTGCTGAGAGTAAACACGCCTCTGACACAAGTACAGCAGCAATGTGTTAATATGCTCTGCTAATGCTCGTTAATCCTTAGCATAATGCATTGGATCTTCTGCATATGATCTTAATATAGCATGGGAAGGGAACACTGGTTTGGAGGGTGAAGAGGTGGGCAGGAGGAGGAGAAAGAGGGAAGGGAGCAGAAAGTGTTTACATAGCTTCAATAATGACCTTGGTACTGATGGTGGACTCCCATTAGCATCAGGAGTTACACTGAGTGTTTGAATCGAGCAAGATTTGGACCAACATTTCAGATAATTTGTAGTGTCGAAGGGCTGGGCCATGCTCATTCCAGATAGTGGTAAGAAGCAGTTGTACTCCTACAGAGAAGTGGGTGGGGGATTTCTTCCCCAGCCCTTGCGGCCATATCAGTGCCATTCCCAGTGACTTTTCAAAGCCAAGAGTATTAGTTGAAACACAAAGATCTGGAAAATAGCAACCAGCCTTGGTCATGCATCCCCGATTTTCCCACAGCAACCTGAGAGCTGACCCTTTTCCATACGGGTTTGCAAATCAGGACAGACCAGTCCAGTGAGGGCCCTGATGTCCTGTGGCCTTAGATAACTGAAAAGCAGACCTGCATCTGCTTGGCTGTGAAACACAGGGAAAAGGTCCTTATGGGTTCTTCTGTACCCTTCTGGGTCTGGTGTAGTAGAGGACAAGAAAGGTCTGGAGAAGATGAAAGAGAAGCAGATCTGCAGCTCCAAAAACAGGAGCTTGAAGGAAACACAGGAGACATGCTTTTGGCAGGCTGCTGGATTGGAAATGCAAACATGGGTCTGCACTTCTCTGATTCTTCTTACTTTTGTATGTAGGATCACCTCTGAGGAATAACTTGTTCAGTCATCAATGTGATGACAAATATCGTCCCCCATTTGGCGAAACCTCTCAGGTAAAGCCAGTACCAACATGTTACAACCTCTCCACAGAATAGATATATGTTTTCTTTTACAAAGTAAAAATCCCATCAAAAGAGTCAGTTATGCAAGAGATATTTTTAATGTAGCAGCAAGGTACTGCTGCAAATTATCTTATTCAGTTTACCAGGCCTCCTGGTGTTGGAGGCTAGTATTTGGGAATCTGATGTAGAAGAAGACGGTGAGTCACTGGAGTTTATGCAACAAGTGCATTACATAACACCTTGCCTCTTTTTTTAGTGCAAGGTAAAGAAATTAAGAAATCACTTCAGCATTAGGGATGTATATGTTTATTTAGGGGAGGAAATATCACTGATATCTGAAGTTCTTTTGTTTTCAGCATTTGTAAGACTAAACACTTTTTTTACTTGGTGTTGGTTGGTTTTGTACTGGCAGAGCCCAGAAACTCCCACAGTGCTGAGAGCTAAATGGTTCACAAAGGGCTCTAGAGTATCTCTCCAGGACTTTCTGGTTTCTACACTCATTGCTGTAAATTCACAGTCCCATCTTCAGAAGCAGTGGCAGCCACTGAGGCTTCCACATAAGGTTACAACTCCAAGCTGCTATCAGCAGCTCCCTATGCCTCCTTGACCCCAACCTGGTGCTCCTTCCACTGCATCATAATGAAAACTGAGATGGATTGAACATTACCTGTTTACAGTGATCACAGCCTGCAATAGCACCATGGGACAGTGGTGGGGCATAGAAAAAATACCACACAGAAAAACAAGCAACCAGGCCTTCAATCAGCAATGAAAATAACAGGAATCATGGAGTCTAAATGCACCCCATGCATTCCTAAGGGAAGAAAGCTTCTCTTTCACAAGATGTGTGTTTGTAGCCACAACTAAAAGGACCTGTGCAAAAGGAATAGGAGTTGACTGAGACCATGAAGGAGACAGTTCTAACTCCAAACTCGAGCCTCCTCCTTTTGGGACCAATGTCTGCCTTGCACATCACCAACTTGAACTACCGTCTTGATACCAACAGCAGACAAACTACTGTTCCTGCTACTGTTCAAGAGACACTGTTTACTAGCTCAGCTGGACTCACTTTCTTGCATGTGTTTATTCAGAACAGTCATGTGCTTGAGCAAAGATCAGTGGTGATTTGTGATGTCTGCTGAAAACACCCTGAAAATCAGTTATTGATTAATTTCTCATCATTGTTTGTAATAGATTGCTGTGCTAAGGGAGCTCTCAGGCACTCGATGCGATTTGCCTGGGGATATGGCAAAGCTGGGTCAACACCATCCTGAAGTTAAGTAGTGCTTTATTGTACTTTGCTTTCTGCTCAGCAGTCATTTATGAGGCTCAAAATGTAAACATGAAATTTTGACTTCAGATAAGTGAACCTACCCAGAAATACATGGTAACTACTCAGCCATTTGTGTGCATCTGCCATCCTGTTCCTTTGTTTCTTTGAAACATATGTCTTTATCTCTCCTTTATATTTTAATGGTGACCATAATAGTAAACACCCAGCAAACTGCATAGAGCTGTGAGCACATCCTTCAGCTCTGAAACATGTGTGGTTGTGCAACTGCAACACTGAAAGGCATGAAAAACACAGCAGGGAAATAAAACTCTAGGATGGATGTAAAATGCCACAACTCTGCCACTGGTGCTGCCACTTGGACCTGTCACCCCAGGACACAAGCTGGGAAACAAAGGGAGGGAGGAAAGAAGGTCAGCTGGACTCCAATCTGAGCAGAAGCCAGGTTCAGATCAGTCGGTGTCCCTGTCACAATGCAAACAAATATCAGCCTATAACCAAAAGCCCACACGGTTTGCCCAACCAAGCTGCTCAACTCCACCTTTTACTGCGACAGCACTGCCTCCAAGGGCCCCACCATCCTGCCCAAATTGCCAGGATCTGACAGAAGATAATCTTTCCTGAAGGACACTAGTATTTTGAAACCTTAGCCAGCTGCTCGGTGTGCCCACTGACCTTTGCTGAGAGGCCTGTTGGGAGCGGACACACATTTACTGAGACCTCGCACTGCATTTCTCAGAAGCTGAAATGTCCCATAGCACCATTCACCATTCTTCAAAAAAGCTGCCTCAGGCTGACTCAGTCAAGGGGAAGTATTACTTCCCCCATGTTATTTTTAACTGAAACAATGAAGATCATTGTACCCTGTGCTGGCTCTGGTAAGTATGAGTGGGAGAGAGCAAGTCACAAGCTTTACTTACTAGATGGATTGTTTGATTGCCTCTTAGAACCACCTCTAAAGCTAGAATAGCAAACCTGTAGACATAGCTATCTTTCAGGTTTTGCATTCCTCCAGAAGAGGAATTATCACTTGCACTGACGGCAGATGGACAGGTCACCACCGAGACCCAGAGGATTATGTCTTTTTGCCTTATGTCCTACAAAGGCACAGGTCTAGGAGGATGCTTTATGTTTTAAAGTATGTCTCATCCATTCAATTCTTCAGGTGTATTATAGAATTTAGAAAAACAAAAGTGAATAAATTTATTTAAAGGAAAACCCAAACCAACAAACAAGGAACAGAGTGTGGAAAGCAAACGCACCAGCTAAAGATTTCACATGCAGCCATGCTGGAGCACTCATTGCTAGGTAGGAAAAGTGCTTTTAAGAGTTTCTGTGGCTACAAATGTCAGAGCATCATTTCAGAAATGATGCAGCATCCATGCAGATCTTTGAGTAAGAGTGAGAGAGAGTCTGTATGAAGAGCTTGTATTTCCACTTGGTACAGCTGGGTAATCCATACCTACCCAGAGAAGGGTTTGCAGTCCAGAAGAACCTTCTGCATTTTCCAGCTGTGCTAACTAACCTGATAGAGGACACCCCCCTTACACTCCTTGTCTCAAAGTCTAGTTTTGTTGTTCCATCCTTCAAATACAGATGCAGGGTTGATCTGTTTACTAATCCCTGCCCTTTCCCACCATCCCTCACCCTGACTTCACACTGCTGCCCAGGGATGTCCTGCTTCACATGGTAGGGTGGGCTGAGACAAGACCTCACCGTAACACCTTTGTGAGTCCTGTCTCTGCTCCTTCTCCAGCTCCACATCAATTCCCAGTTCATCCATGCTTGTTCTACACTAACAGACTGCAAAATACTTCTCTTTCTTTCCCTTATGACAAAGTTTCTACCCAGAGGTCCATCCCCCAGGCTGGAAAGTCTGTGCTAAGCTCTCAGTTATGAGACTTTGGTCAAAATTCAGCAGGGCAAAGGTTGCTGGAGAGAGGGAAGAATTTATAGCAGCCTTCCAGTACCTGAAGTGACCTACAGGAAAGCTGGTGAAGCACAGTTTGTAAGGGCATGTAGTGATAGGATGAGGGGCAATGATTTTAAACTAGAGCAGGGTAGGTTTAGATGAGACATTAGGAAGAAGTTCTTCACTGTGAGGGTGGTGAAACACAGGAACAGGTTGCCCAGAGAGGTGGTGGAGGCCCCATCCCCGGAGGCATCAAGGTCAGGCTTGATGAAGCTCTGAGAAACCTGATCTAGTGAAGATGTCCCTGCTCACTGCAGGGGGGTCGGACTAGATGACCTTTAAAGATCTCTTCCAACCTAACACACTTTATGATTTCTATGATTCTATGATCTCCTGAGACCTGGGTCCCTTGAATTTTGAGGGCTATTTACTACCCAGGTGTTGCACAAGGCAACCCCAGCTCCACCAAACAACTTTGAATTATGAAAGAAAAGAAACTTGGAATCCTGATTTTTTTTCATTGGAAAATCAAGCTTTTCGTTTGAGGTGATGTTTAAGGTTTTGTTTTTTCTTTCTTGCAGCTTCTGTCTGAAATGAGAAATTCTTTAATCACCTTTTCCTAGGACACATTTTGGATTTATTTGCATCTGCATTTTCATGTGAAAGATGAAGATATCTCAGAAGATCACCAGCAGGCTGTATCACAGCCACACAAGTCTGTTGCAGGTGCAGAGCACATGCAAAATTCCCATAGTATGTACACACATGCACACACAGTCTCCCCTACCATTCAAAAAAAGAGGATATTTCTCCTATACAAGACCAATAAATAGATTATTAATAATAATTTATCGTTATTTATCAATAATTAATATTTAATGCCATGTCCGTGTGGGGATGGGACTAGTATTAATAAAACCTTGGTTGGTGGTTTGTGATATCCTGGATTAGGAGTCTGAGCTAGTGGACACGCACTACCCCAATGGGATTCATGGGGAGCAGTCACTGGAGGGAGGCATTACCCTAGGTAATAGGGCACCAAGGACATCTTCCTAGCTGCTCCCAAGGAGGAGGAATTCAAAGATAAGGTAGGAGAGGAGAGCATATGCCAGTACCCTACAGATACCATACCAGATAACACTGGAATTCTTTACATATTCAAGCAGGATGGACCCCAGGATAAGTTTGATCCATCCAACAAGTATTTCAGGAATGCATTTGGGATCCTGCAGGGAATAGCCCAGCCCTCAGCAGGGGAGGCCCAACCTGCTTCTAATGGGAAAAACCCCTGAGACAGAGTCCCTGGGTAAGAAACCAAGGTGCTGGAGCTTGAAGAAAACATTGCAACGAATTGCAAAGGATTGCTCTCAGCAAATAAATCTTGTAAGGTCTGATGGAAAAATCACACACCTGAAAGGAGGTTTTGAAATATCTTCTAGGAATTTACCTTCTTGTTATATATTACAGAAAAAGCTGGCTAAGACACTGCATTCTTGCCTTGCTGCAGGGAATCAAATGCTCTTGAAGTCTCTTGGAGTTTTGTCAGGGAGGGCAAAGAGCCAGGATTTCATATCATGGTATAATTTTTAGTGCACTTTGCAGTGTCCACTTGACTTTTTCTGTCACAGTTGGGCTTGGTAGGATGCTCCATGCTAGAAGGGGTGGTAGGACCTGCCTGCTGGTTGTGAGTAGGACCAAGATGTGGGGCAGTCCCAAGATCCTAGGTGGAAGGCAAACCTGCAGAGGAGAGTGGAGAAGAAGGACTTTTTCTTCTCTTGACACAGCTTTTCATTTTCTTTGGGTGGAGCACTTAAGATGAATGGAAACAGTATGGCTTCCAGAAAACTTGTGAGAAAGCCTGCTGTAGGCTAGATTTACTTGCTAGGTAACATGTAGTGTGGGTAACTTGCAGCCTTCCTTACAGTGAAGGTTAATCATTTCTCTGTCTGTCACTGAAATTCAATTTACAGGAACACTAATTAATCCTAACTGGGACTCTCAGTGCAAACTGAGAGACTTGGGGACATATTTTATATTTTTTTCCTCCCAGAGAGTATTTACATTGCAAAAAGGTCAGGCTTCTAACTACTAGCACTGGGGAAGCTTTGCATTTCTGAAGGATTTGAATAGTGCTATTCTAGCCCATTTGCTGCAGGTTTTGTTTCCACAAAAATGACATAATCATCATAAATAGCGTATTTTGTATAGTATTGTGCATGCCGCGGATTCATATGGTAATTCCCCAAAGCATCTGTTCCTCCATATTCATAGGTCCTTTAAAGGATCCCTGTCTACATGTATAGATCTTTGCATCCTAATATTTCCTGAATTCTGCTGTGGATGAAGAGTATATTTCTCATATGCATATCAGTGAAATAGGGAATATATTAAAGACACCTCAGCTAGACGTCCTCTGAAAGATTTTCCTAAGGCTGTCCCCTTGAAAGGACTTTTTGGAGGATTGGGTAGGAGTATGTAAATTACTTTTTGAGGAACTAGGTGGTATTAAGTCTGCAGCTGTCGTGGGAAAATTTGGCATCCAGAAGCAGTGTTGGCAATGCTGACAGAGACAATGCTCTCCAGAACATGGCTAAGTGTTTTTCCTCTCCAACAAACCTTTTTCAGGCATAATTTAGACTGGAGCTACTTGCATATTTAAAACAAATCAGACTGCTGTGTAACAGTGACTTTTCTGACACCAACTCCAGTGCAAATGCTGATTTATAGCCTTTGGTAGGGTTTTCCTGGTTTGGGAGCTGGTCTGAGCTGGGACCTACAGTGCTTTAACAAAGAATTAAAAAAAAAGGAAAGAAAGCACTTGGAAACTGATAAGATCTTCATACATCAGTTGTTAAAGCAGAAGTTTTATGCCAATAGTTGAATTAATGCAATTTGCTGTCCTGTGCTTTACTGAGTTCATCTCTTCTACAACAGAGTTATGTGTTTGGGCACTTGTAGAGCAACTTGGGCTTTAGCTTGGGCTCCAGTGACTGCTGTTCAGTTTTACATTGTCATTTCTGCATTACAGTAACATCCAGTAACTCAACTAGTCTTGTTACAAGGCCAAGACTTCTCATCCCAGCTCACACAGGATCTCTGCTTTTCAGTAAAAAAGATTTTTAGTGCACGCCAGCAGCAAGAGTAGTAACAACATGAGTTTCATCTGGTGAACATCTGTTTTCCTTTCAGCATACATAGATGTAGAGCTGGGGATGTGATAACAGACACATCCTCTTGCTCCATGTCTAGACTGTCAATAATTTTGTTACACTCTGTTTGGGGACAGAACATATTCAAGACTTGGAGAAGCCAAGAAGGCATTTTCTTGATACATGGAATCACAGTTTAACCACCCCAAACTCAAAGAACCCTACTCACTATAAAATCATATCTACAATGTGTTATTAATTCCTCAGGCTCTTCAGAAATCCCTCATTCCTCTGCCATACTCAATCTCCTTGCTGCTAAATCAAGACCCTCCTCCTAGTTATAACTCACCAAGAGGCTCTGTTTATATTGGGGCTTGGGTAGGAGTTATCTTTCTTTGCTGTTCTGTGAAGATGGTGCCAGAACATTTCAGCTTATTCAGTTTTGATCACCTGTTTTTCTGTGACATGATCAACCATAATTCTTAGTTGTGAACCTAGAGCAGGGATTTCCCATTCAAATACCGGGCAGGTCCAAACTTAGCTTCTAATAGCAAGAATGTTCAGACCATTAAACACAAGCTTTTCTCTAATTTTTCTGGACATTATGCATAGCAGCAAAAAAAGGAGATGATACTGCTATGTCTACGTGCAAAGGGTGATGCTCTCTGTTCACTACTGGCACCTGTACCATCCCTATGTGACTAAGAGGCCTATATCCTGGTCCGCGCTCATTTCCTTAAGATGATCACCTCTGTTCCCCTTTGTCATGTACTCAGACAGGTTTTTTTCTCTCCTGACCTCAGGTCTGCAGACTTCAAGGAAGGGATTTCAAAAGTGACTTAATCTTGAATAATCCTAACTCTCTTAATCACTTAGCTCTGAGTTGCAGCATGCTGTGCTGTTCTAAGTATCAGTACATGTGCACCACGTAGATTGTAGGCATAGTTCTCTCATAAGGAAACTGATGTGTAAATCAAGATTTTTGTCAGTAACCACCCTTGATGACAAAACAGTGTCTTGCCTTGCCTAGAGGAGCAAGGTGAGTCATCGAATGTATGATGTCATTCACACTCACACACACAAACACACACACACACACACACACACACACACAAGGCAGTGAGAAGTGGACATAGGTCTTTTTTCTTTCCTTGTGTGCTGGAAGGTAGTTTGTAGGGTGAAATATCTCCCACATGAGTACAGAGAAGTACAAGTACTTATAAAGCAGAAGAGGGAAGGAATTATAAAAGATTCATAGGAACCATTTAGCAGAGAGAAATCACAGAATCACAAATGGTTGAGGTTGGAAGGAACCCCTGGAGATCATCTAGTCAAATTTCTGCCAGAGCAGGATCACCTAGAGCAAGCTGCACAGGACAGCATCCAGGCAGGTTTTGAGTATCTCCAGAGATGGAGATGATGGAGACCCCACAACCTCTCTGGGCAGCCTGTCCCAGGGCTCTGCTACCCTCACAGTAAAGAAGTTTCTCCTCATATTTAGGTGGAACTTCCTATATTCCAGTTTATGTCCATTGCCTATGGTCCTGTCACTGGGCACCACTGAAAAAAGTCTGACCCCATCCTCCTGACACCCACCCTTCAAGTATTTATAAGTATCGATAAGTTTCCCCCTCAGTTTTCTCTTTAGGCTAAAAAGTCCCAAGTACCTCAGCCTCTCTTCATAAGAGAGATGTTCTAGTCCCCTTATCATCTATGTAGCCCTTTTTTGTACCCTCTCCAGTAGCTCCCTGTCCTTCTTGAACCAGGGAGCCCAGAACTGCACACAGTATTCCAGATTAGGAACAATTATGGGAAGAGATGTACATTATTTTATCAAGACAAAGAACTAATATTAGAAAAGGTGAAAGGCACCTGGGAATTCAGAGAACTGGCATGGAAAACATGACCTGAAGCCATCAATGTTTTATTTCCTTTGGGTCTTAGTTTATGGTTTTCATCATACTGATACATAACGAGAAACAACAAATGTGAAAACCTAGTGTGAAAGGCTTGTGTGTTGGTGCATGTGCATGTGTGTGTGCTGTGTACTCTCTTTGTACACCTACCAGAATGCCAGTGGTGGTAAAACCTACGCTGAATGTAGAGGGCAATCTGAGGGCTCAGCTGGTATTTGTATGTACAAATACTAAGATATCAGGCTTCTGCAGATGTCCTTGGAGTCCAAGGCAAGGCTAATGCTGGATTTCTGCTGAGAATACACTTTGAATTAAACCAAACTGAAGCTCAGGGATGCCTTGGATCTGGTGAGTGTCTCATCTGGGGAAGAGGGTGATAACTGGACCTAGAAATGCCCTTCTGGTGGTTATCAGGAGTGTTCATCTCCATACTTCTTTTCTTGGACTCCTAGTCCTTGTAGGTGTAAATGGGAAGTTCTGATCTGGCATTGGTAGGACCTTGGTTGATCAATCAGTTTTCCCCACGTCTGCTTGCAGCTTTCCGGAAATAAACAAATTATTAGTAACACAGGAAAGGAAACAAGGAGAAAAGTGCAGGCAAAGTTGAAGGTTAGTCAATTATAAACCTTGCTAGGCTTGGTGAGCTTCAGGCTGAGCTGTGTCATGTCAGGAAAGAAAAGTAAAATTTTAACCTAGACAAAAATCCCAGTGGTGAATCAGCAACTCGGTCTCCCAAATCACATCCCTGCAAGCACGTCCATCTAAAACAACCCTGCAAGCACGTCCATCATGTCTCAGAGAAGTGGGTGCTACCCTTTCCTGGGTCACACACCTTTCACGTGATGTTTCTGAGATCAGTGCTAAAAGGAGAAGAATGCTGCCTGGCGTGTTTTGACCTGCAGGACCTCTGAGCACATCATTGCCTCTGACAAACTGTTCTGTGTCATCCTCCCTCTTTTCTTCTTGATTGTTTTTGGAAATTAATGTCTATGGCCATAAAAGGCACTTCTATTCAAATCTCTTGACTAAAGGTCCGGGTGTGATTTGTTTTCATGTGATCATATTGATATGTTCTGGAAGAGAATGTTTTTTCTTGAAAATCAGAGAAGAGTACCTGTCTGTAGGCAAGGTAACCTGCGCAGCAAAACTTCTCAAACACAGCAGATCAGCTTCTCCCTGTTTATAGGTAATGTGTGCCCATAACACATAATCTGCCATGAGCACTTTATCAGGTGTTTTCAGACCAAGTTTTACAGTGTAAGGACATCTATGTGCGAAAGCTTAGGGGGAAAGTGGTTGGAAACTAAGGCATAGGGAGTTTACTGTCCTGACCCTTGGCTGTTTTTGGGCATCCAGCTACATCCTGACTGCATACAGTCCATATGTGCACAGCTCCCCTGCCAGTAGTAATGACATACCAGCAATTGAGCAGAAAAGATTAATTGCTTGCACAAGCAGTATCTGGATGTAGATAGAAGTGCACAAAGTCATCACTAGCTTTTTAACAATCACTGAATAGGGCAAAATGATGGGGGCTTAGCCCCTATCCTTTCCCAACCATCATGAAGGCTGATGCTACATGCTCAAGGTCTAGTCATCTGAAGATTCATATAGTTACAACCTGGAGTTTCTCTGTGCCCTTAGACCAGATTCTCCCTTTACTCTTGGTACTCTCATTTCCCCCTTCAGGTTTTACTATGGGAAAGGAGAATGAGTGATCAGAGTTCAACCATGCCTGCACAGAAGTGCACTCTTCACTTCTCCATCCAAGCCCCTGAGGAGCAAGTAAGCTCCAGTTCTGTGAGGATGGCTTCTGCCCCATTACCTTCTCTTCAGAGGGTCTATAGATTTCCTTGCAGTGATCTGTAGGCCAAACAAGGAACACACACCTGAGAGACTCCACAATAAACACACCAGCAGCAACAGCCACTTGAGATACAGGCTGCAAGTAGTCTGCATTGGGGTGTAGGCAGCAGCAGTCCCTTCTCAGAACCTCAGCTTCTGCTACCAAGCAACTTCTGTTGTCACAGGAATGAGGCCCAAACAGGTCAGTGTTCTACCTCCCACCCTACTCCCAGAAGTGTCCATTGATCTTAGGTTCTGTTTTGCATTTGCCATGGCTCATTTTCCAGGGATGAGCAAAAAGTGGTAGTCAGTCACTTCCACCACCAAGGTAAGGTGAGAGATCTACATTTTGTCATGGTTTTGGGCACATGAAAACTAGAAGGTAATTACCAATTTGAGCTTGGATGCCTTGTTTCAGCATGGTGCCACCTGGGTATATAATTAGAGAACACACGTGAGCTTTGTAAGAAGTTTTGGGGGGCTGTCAATGGCATACCAGATATTGCACTTCAGGTGAATGTGATTACCCTCACTGGGGTCTCTTACCACTGTAAATTCAAATCTTTAAGGAAATACGTGAAGACAGAGGTAGCAAATTTGTAAGGTTTAACACACTGGAGAGCCCACACAACATTTTATACCTGGACAATACCCGGCAGAGAATACAGTATTTCACAGTTAAGTGCTTTGCACCCGCTGAGGGCCAGTTCCCTTGACTGCCTGAAGCTTTATGGAAAATGCTGGAGAAAACTTTGCATGCAGGGATGACTTTGGCTTTCATACGAAGCATGCTTTTCCTAAGCCCAAAGCTCTTCAGCCTGACCCATGACTTTGTGTGGCATTTGGGTGCTCAACAGGAGATGAGCTAAGGAAGACCAATCCATGCAACTCTGTTACCCTCTCGCAGTGGCCACGGGTTTTCCTGGCATGTTCTGTGAAGCCTGATTTCTGCTCCTGCTGCAGAGCATGAAGTTCTGCTTATTCTTTATTGTTCTGTTGTCTGTGGCCAAGTTTCTACTCCAGCAAGTGAAAAATGGGAAATTACTGAACCCCTTTTTTGATGGGATGTCTTCCTTTTGGTTAGTCTTTTGCCTCTTTCATCTCACTCCATATAACTGACAGAATCAAGGGGGAAAAAAAAAACATCTAAAGATATTCCCTCATGTCTCAGTAAGGAGCTGTGGCTTTTCAGGCTGCTTAATAAATAGTCCTGTGAACCTAGGGCTGGTTTTGCAAGAGGTGGCTTTAATTAGGATTTAGTTTAGGCTGAAAAGATAGGGGGATTTCAGAATCAATGCTAGGAAGCGAATAACATCATTGCTAGGTCAAGAGATGTTCTGGTTTGTTTTTTTTTAAAGCAACCACAAAATTTGCCCTGTGGAGTTCCAGATTTGTTGTTTCTGGTTGTCTGTCATCAGATTTTTTTCAGTTTACGGGAAGAAAGTGTCCCTTAATCCATCCTGCAGTACCAGCCCTCAAAACTCTGCCCAGACTGCTGGCATCCAGCTGTGTGCTTTCAGGCACAGCCAGAATTGCCAGGAGTAAAACCAGCAGAAGCATTGCTGCTCTCATTTACTTCCATGCCCCTGGATTTTACTTTCAGTGTGCTCAGGCCCATGTTCACAGTCGTCTTCTCTGCTGGAGGTGATGTGGATGAGTGGAGGCTTTGGGGCAAAGGCAGCCCTAACTGGGAGGATGGAAGTGAGTTAAAGAGAGCAGCTGTAGTGCTTTTGCTGGGCAAAGAGGAGTTAAACCTGGTAAAGCATGACACTATTAGCAGTGAGAAGAGTGGATTGGGAATTTGCATGGATAAGGAACTTTTTAAGGTAATTTTGAGAGCTTCATTTTCCACACAGAGAGAGAAAAGAAATGAAACACAATGAGGGCTGGGGGAGAAATGAAACACAAGAAGGAATTGGAATGAGAGGGTGGGAAGGGGCACGGAGGGGTCAGCACATCCCTTGTACAGGAAGAGTTGCACAAAAAGATAGCAATGCTTTATATTGACTTAATAATGCTCTTTTATAGATGTCCAAAAACCTTCATACTCAGCTGCTTTACCATTTCAGTGCTCAGAGACAGACCATGTTGCTGCAGGTTACTTGTGAACAAGCAGAGCTGTTGACAAATCATATGAGGAACAGCTGAGGGAGCTGGGGATGTTTAGCTTTGAGAAGAGGAGGCTGAGGGGAGACCTTATCACTGCCTACAATTACCTGAAAGGAGGTTGTAGAGGTGGGCAATGGTCTCTTCAGCCAGGTGACAGGAGATATGACAAAGGGAAATGGCACAAAGCTGTGCCAGGGCAGGGTCAGATTAGATATTAGGAAAAAATTTTTGTCAGGGCCTGGAACAGGCTGCCCAGGGAGGTGGTTGAGTCACCATCGCTGGATGTGTTTTAAAAAAAGGTAGATCAAGTACTTAGGGATATGGTTTAGCACAAGACAGGAACAGTTGGACTCGATGATCTTAAAGGTCTTTTCCAACCTCATGATTCTGTGATTTTGTGATTCACACAGGTAGTAATGACAAACTCAGGAACAGCATCCCTGTATCTTCCCCTGTAGAGAATACCTAGTCCAAAATCCACTGTACAACAAGCTTTTTTCACTTCCTTGCTCCTCTCCCAGTTAATGAAAGCACTGGCATAGGACTGATGGAAGACATATGGACCACATAATCTCCAGAGATCCCTCTGCTCCATTTTCTTCTGTGGTTCTATATGAACAGATTGAAAGGAAAAGACAACAGGAGATATTGGGAGACCATGCAATGAGTAAAGTCATACCAGGGTGTACAAGAAGACACACACCTGCAGAGGAGCACTGAATCTGGGAACATGCCAGACCAGGCGATGGGAGGTACTGGTCTGTACCAAACAGGCTGAATAATGTTTTTTCTCTAGAAACATTTGAATTTTCCATTCTATGTCTCAGTAAATATGGGATGCAGCTGCTTACAGTCAAAAAGGCAACCACTGAAAAGTCCTAATATGTTGATAGAACAGGTGTATTTAATCCCCTTCCCAGTAGTTACTCATTAAATAGAAGTGAAAAAACCAAAACAAAACAGGCCTGTATTGCAAGGGAGGAATAAATGGTTAAACATGCAGGTGATAAACATCTGAGTTACTGATTAACTCCTGGCTTTTGTAACCCCAGCAGATCTTAAGTTGGTTTGCTAGGAGACCAAAACACAGAGCTCTGCCAAAGAAAGGCCTCAGCCTTTACTAACAAGTGTGACGGTTTATCTCTCCTTGCAGCAGTGTCCCTGGGCTTGGCAATGAGGACGGCACTGCCCTCTGTTGATGGGAAGGATTTAGGCTTAGTGCCTGCAACGTTGTGAGTGCAGAGTCAAAGCCCAAGAAATCTATGTAGGACAGTAGGGATTCAAATGCAACCTCTTCCTTGGTGTGACAAGCACCAGAGGTTAAGGAGGAGAAGGAATAATTGACATCCTTAAGTATCTGCTACAGGATGTTCATTACTGGTGGAAGGATGGGGCAGCTCAGTCCTTGGTCTGATATCAGTGGCCAGGCTTAAGGTCCAAGGGTAAAATCTGGGCTGGAAGAGAAAGGGGAGACTCAGCTGTTTTAGGATCAGTCACAGTTAGTGAAAGCAATGAGTATGTTTGGGAGAATGGAAAACAGACTGATGATCATCTGTGATCAAAGAGTGTTTTCAGATCTCTTCTTCCATCTGGAGTGGTTGTTTGCCCTCCTGCACCTAACTCAACTCCAGAACCACCCCATCTCTCTCTGGTCTGGAGTGTCATCTCAAGCAACATTTCTCCCGTGCTGTCATTCTTGGCGTCACCACGTGTATTGCAGCCTGTCACTTGGTTTAACTGAGAACTCACTCGTTGTCATTTGCAGGAAGGACTGAGAAGTTAGATGGCAAAAATCACTGCAATTCAAGGTTCAGCTAAGCCTCCTCAGAAGCTGTTTATCTCTTATGATGACTGAGCACAACATCCTGAGCTCTTGTAGGGGTGTTGTGGAAACTCCTGCAGATGCATGTCCTTGAAGAGGGACAGCTTTGGAGGAGAGGAAGTCCTTAACAAAGTTTAATAACTCTGCTTTTAACGAATTCTAAGCTTGTACTTAGGCAAAGTTGCTCTGTTAAGGAATTGATCCCTCAGCACCTCAATCTTTGCTTCACTGAGGGATCAGTGCTACATTTAGGGCTCGACAGACCCACACTAGATAAAGAGGGGAGTGAGCTGCAGACTGGGAGTGGATGATAGACCATGGCGAGCTGAGCCAGGGAGGGTCTGTCTGTGTCTCTTGGAACAAAAGCTGCCCTGTGAATAGAGCCTGAAAGGATGCAAGTCTGGTTTGGGTTCTGTCTTGTTTCCACTCAGTCTTTAATAATACCCCTCATTACTAAAGCAAAACCCAACAATAGCCATTAAAAATACCGACTCTTGTTCATCACCATCAACTGTCACAGAAGGCAAAAAATGCCTGTTTGCTGGGACTGGCTCATTCTGGTGCTTGACCTGCCTTTGCTATGCTCAGCTTTAATTTTTTTCTTTAACAATTTCACAGTAAGACTCTATTTTTCAGGTCCCAAACAAACAGCAGGGTGCATGCTGAACAATAGTGAAGACTTTGGCTGCATGCAGGTCCCTGGGCTGTGCCAGAAAAGCTTCTCTGATGGCCCTGAGTTCCTCTTTACCCCCCTCTGCCAGGGGTTGACATCAGGGAAAGAGCAAATACAATTGAAAGCCATTAAGAATAATGTTCTGTTTATTTTCCTGCTAACAGAATTATTTTCAGAAATCAGAAATGGGAATGAGGGCGGGGTGGGGGCGGAAAAAATCAGAACAAGAACATGTTGGGATTTCATTAGCTGTTAGCAGAGAAGAGACTAGAATCACAACCAAAATGCAGGTCAGGGACAGGATAAATGAAGCTGTGCATATGTCATGTGTCCTTGTTTATCCTCCTAGGAGAAAACCATAAAGAAGTGGAGAGGTTTCTGTGCTGGAAGCAGGACTACGCAATCTGTTAATTGTGTTTCTGACCATACACAGGTTTAGTTACTGCTGGCCCCTATAACTGCGTGGGATGGCCATTCTAGAGCAGCACTAGCACTGGCATAGCCTTACTGGGGGAAAAGGAAGAATATTCAGGCTTCTCATGAGCAGTGGTTGCTGCTGTTTACCTTGTGTGAAATGATGTGGTTGCACAGCTGCATGGCCTCTTCCATGTTATTAGGGTGAAGATGCATGAAATGGGAGAACCAGTCTGGCATCTCTTGACTGCTGAAGGAGGCAGATCTTGCTCCCTCTCTTTTCCCCTCTCCTCCTTCCCTGCCCATAGTTGCAGCAGCACAGTCCTGCTTCTTGCACCGGCTCTGAATGTGCTTGGGTGGGAAGGGGGAAAAATAAGAATCAGTGTGGTCAGGGCTCTACCAGCTGCCAGTAAAAAGAGTTTCTTTTCTATAAAGTAAGACTTCTGGTTTAAAAACTGCTTCTTTAGCTCTTAACGGTGAAGACCTCTCATTCAGTAAAACTGTTCAGACTTAAGACTTACTTCTTTATCTCTTAAAAGGGAGGATATTTAGGATGTTGAGATTTCTTATCCAGCACAGAGCATCAGGACATGTGGATTCATTTCAGGGTTAGCGACGTGTTCTGTGTGACAGTCTTGTGTTAGCAGGGTCTTCTTGTCCAAATGTTGCATGGCTGTCAGATGCTCTGTCTTCCAGGACCTTCAATCAGCCCTTGGGAGTTCAAGGGATCTCTCTGTTCTGTGTTGGCCAGGAGAAATGAGGTGGGATGCCCATGTGATGATGTGTGGGGTGAGGAAATTGGGGTGACCTCTGTGCAGACATGGTTTACGAAATGGAGATCAGAGATCAAATATGCTATTCCTGACCACACAGCCTGTGAACCACCTCTGCCCACTCCTGTGTGGATGATGTGCCTCTCCTGGTAACCATCATAGGATACAGTGTTCCCACTGGTCTAATTGCAACTCCCATCTCTGCAATTACAACTGCTGTAAGTGATGTGGATCAATAACAAACTGATGAGCAAAAGCCTTTCCTGAGGCTACTGCATGGAGCAGGGGACAAGGAATGGAAGCTTTCCATCTTTCAGTTCACTACCTCCTACCTTATCCAAGGTCAGTAACAACCCAGTATCAGGTGGAGGGAAGGGCTGATTTAGAAGGGACATCCTGCTGGGGTCACTGCATGTTCCCCTCTGAGCCTGGCAGCAACTCTGAAGGTCTGGAGGTGATGGGAAAGATATGGGTGGATCTTTTACCTCCTCCTGACGTCAGGCTGATATTTGCCATGGTCTTAATTGGGTTAATTTGCCTTTCCACAGGCCAGGTCATGCATGTCTTACCACAGATAAACATGCTATGAAATTAACAGACCATTTTTCAAAAGAAGCAGTCCTTTCCATAGGAAAGAGTTAATGAAGCTGTTAAATGACATTGCTGTCCTTTAATACAACATGAAGACCTGTACCTCAACTAACCTTTTAACACAGACAAGCTACTTTACTAATCTGTGTGCTATGAACTGCCTTACCTTGCCCATTCCCATTTTGATAGAGACTGCATTCACGGTATCTTTTTCTTTCTACAACTACTTTCCAGCATAAATCACTTTCCATTGTTCCAGTCCAACCACCCAGTGGAAAAGCAAACATGCACAGCCTTTGATTTACATCTCTCTTGCTAGTATAGGAGAAATGCAAAACCTGGTCTCTGAGCCAAAGCTAACAGGAGATGGCCAACACCTGCTCTGCAGTGGGGAGGAATGGTGGTGATGATGATGATGGTGACAAACAACATGAGGGAGGCTTTAGCTTACCATAGCAGAGTGGAGTTTCTCACTGCTTAGGTGGGATTTGGGTTTAAGCTGCCTCATGTTGGGCCCATACTAATAAATAAAACAAAGCACAGGCTGAAGCCCTGTCCCACAGATGTCCCTTCTGCTTAGTTGCTTGCACATTTACTGACTGTTTTTGGGGGGTCATTCCCATGAGTCAGCATCTGGTATGTGGGGCTAAATGCAGCCATCTGGGTAGAGGTGAGCTCTGCTTTGTCTCATAATACCAAAACTAGGGAAAGATCCATGACTTCTGTTTGCTGACATGGACATCACCTGCAGTCCTAATCCAACGCCACATAAAAAAAACCTGGGAAGATCTGCCAGTGACTTCAGTCGTCTCTGTGTCATGTCCTAAACTGAATTCAGGCCAACACAGGATCAGACCAACTTCACATAAGCAGCTTTAGACTGATGTCAGTGAAGCTGTTGATAGGAATTTTCAGTAGCAGGGTTAGTGTTACAGGGTGAGGCCTTCCTGAAAGCCAAGTCCGCATGTGTTGTATCAGGTCTATGAATTTATAACTGTGAGCATGGCACAGTCCAGTCAAGGCAATTTGTAGAAATGTGTCCTAGATAATGGTTAATGACTGACCTACAGAGCAGGAATAAATTACTGTAGAATGAAATCTGTTAACCCATGCCTAAAGCAGCCTTGCTGTACTCTCCCTCCACTGCTGAGGGTTCTTTCAAAAGGGAATGGCCCTTCATGAATCATTAATTTTTCCAAGGAAAATTTTCACTTTGCTGAAAGAAAGCAGAATGCTTTTTGCTAAAAGCAGGTGATTTTTAATTTTCTCTAAATTTCAAAGTTCTTCACTCCTACAAATTGGTGATTTTGACTTTTCTTTAACTTTCAATATTCTTCTTAATTCCCAAAAAAATGGAAGGGTAAAAAAAAAAAAAAGACTAGGACAATATGTAAAAAATCCAAACCCAAACTCTAAGTGGACATTTGCTGCCTAAGTGCATGTTTATATGTGTCACTGTCTATCCATATACATTAAATGTAAGATGATTTTGAAAATTATCTTGTCTTAAATGCCATTTCTTGACTCCTCTTAGTAACCCAGTGGACATACTCACTACTTGCCTTGATCTTAGGGAAAATAATGATTCATTTTTTTTGTTCTTGGTTTGTATGTCTCCTGATACTGATGGCAGACCATACATTACTGAAACTCCTGAAGCAAGGACTCACTATGTCACTATCATTTTAGTGACAACTTGTGACCCTGCTGTGTGCCATTCAGTGATATGATTTTTAGGAACCTGTTGAGGTGCAGTAAGAAATTGGACTGGCAGGCATGTTTTTCTGGGCATTTTTTTCCATGGCTGCTGAACGAGTTAAATCTCTCTGATCAAACCCAACACACCAGTGCTAAGCACTAGAAAAAGGTGTGACAAAGGGCAGCATAAATGAAGCCATCCAGTATTTTTAAGACACAGAGGATTAGCTGTAGAGGCATACAGTACCTCTGTGCCATGAGTTGCCTGACTGACTTTATTATATCCTATAATATATGTATCAGAAGCATGCCTATTGTTAAATACCAGCTGCTAGCTTACCTTTTGAACTCTCCTGCACATGCCATTTCCAGGGGCACAACACAATACATTCAGTTTTATCTCATAGGAATCCCACTCCACTGGTACGGCTGCAGCACACTTATATGTATATATTTTAGTAATAATTCTTTTTTAGAGCACAGGGAAAGCACTTGGGGTAGACAAGAGGTGCTGAGCAGAATATATAGGGCCAGTCAGCTGGAGTGACATCAACACTGAGAGTGAGACAACCTCCAGCAGATGATGTACTGGCAGTAGTGATATTGCCAGAAGTATGGATAATGGATTATTCCTGGACAGGTAGCTAGAACTGGTCAGTTGATTCTTATTCTGCTTTCCATTTTCATGAAGGAATCCTCGAACAAACATCTCAGCCACACTCTTGCAAATGTAGGTGAGCAGGGTCACCATAATACATCCTACCTGGCTGCCCTCAAATGCAGGTGGCCCAGGGCAGGATTATTCTCAATGAGGTATGCACTCAGAAGGGAAAAGTCCCACGGCAAACCTCAGTGTATCCTACCTGCTCTGTGATTTTACTACTCCTGGGCTATGAAGAAGGATATTACATCACTGAAAACGGAGCAAAACAATAGTGACTAGAACATCTGCCACCTGGACTGGCCAAATTTGCCCTGGGATGTAGTCCTGCCTCATTCACAGTTAGTTGTAAGGATCTGGTCAGTGATACAGGAGTTACTGGGATTGGTGAAGGATGTCACACCCATCACAGAGATGGGCAAAGAATAAGAATGACAAATAAAAACTCTATAGCTCAAAATGATGAGTGGACTATGGAAGTATTCAGCAGAAGGAGTGAAGTGGAACAGTTTTCTGTATTGATATCACAGTATTGACAATCTGAGTGCCTAATGAAGTATTTGGATAAGAGATTTAAAACTGAAGGCAGCAGCTGTTCAAATAGCACAATTCTGAAGCAGAGGCCTTACTGCCACAGGCCCTGGGAAAGGTCCAGTGTTGCCACAGGAGCTGTATCTTTCCCATGCGGACTCATTGCACTGCACCAACACTTCAGTTGGTCTCTTGTGCTTGGAAGAAGCATATCCTTCCATGAGATGGGCAGAAGGCAGCTCTGCATGCATGTGAGTGGTATAATGGGTGACGCCAGTGCACCCCAGTGAGCATCGTCCCTGGGATTGCCCGGGACAGGTATACTGCAGTGGAAAAGTGATGGGACTTGGTGTGGTCACCCAGTAGAGCCATCCTGGAGCCCAAGGCAGGAGCCAGGACCCCTGGGTCATCACCTGGTACTATGTCAAGTGGCCCCCATGGAGCATTCCCTTCTGCCTCAGCTGTGGATCCCAGCTGAGGCATGAGCATGCATGCTGCTGGCAGTCAGCAACAAGATAGAGTTTCTGCTTTCATTGAACTCAGCTAATTAATTTGTAGCATTGATTGCTTTTCACAATATATCTGCCCCTCATTTAACATCTGGGTGCTGCAGCTGAGAACAAACAAATCCAAAACTACACAAGTTGATTATATTGGGTAGCATAACATACAAGTCCTATTAGAAACAACTGAGCTGCCATTCTAGCCCACAAAGGACATTTTGATCTGCTACAACTAAAGCCTTTTACATCCCCAACTGACAAGATTTGAGAGTTACCACATAGCCAGGATTCCCAAATATTTGTCCCTGGTCAGGGAATTAAGTTTCAAAGGAAGATTAATGATTTTTTTCCCCCTTTTTTGTTGCACAAGTATAACCAGAGGGTCGGTATGAAAGACAACATGCACATAGCTGGGAGTGTTGCATTCTTTCAAAGCAGGAAAGGAAGAATGCAGGGATAACAGCACTGATGTAAATGCTCGGCGTGCAAAGCTTTGTGGGGCTTCTTCCATCTCACGCTCCTCCATAGTTTTCATGGCCAGCGAGCTCCTGTATTCAGCTCTCGTCTCATGCAGGGGTCAAAATACATAGATTTAGCAAATAAATCCAAGTGTTATAGGTGTGAGGATAGTAGCGTCCGTCGGGAATGCACTCTGCATGTCGGTGTGACACATGCTGGTACAGAGAGCTGTGCTCTCCAGAAGGTAACTCTTGGGAACAGGAGAACAGCACGCTCTAGTGGGGAAATAATTAACATCTATTAGACAACAAATAACTGCTGAGTGCTCCATGGAAAAGAAGCTGCTGCTTGGCATCCAGAGCTTCTCCCTTCCCTGTGCATCTCCGGCCACTTGTTGGCCCTCAGGCTCATAAATCCAAGGAGGGGTCGGTATGTCCAAGGCTGTTCCACCTACTGTCATTCAGCTTGGGCTGATTTCTTTTCTCCCTCTGGCTTGCTGAGGTGTCTGGCAAATCACACAAGTGTCCGTGCCAGTGTGTCAGGGCCAGTTCCAAGGGGACAGGAAGGACAGTTGGGTCAGTGATGGGTCAGACTGTTGGGAGAGTGGTGAGGTGGCCCATTAGCACAGTAATTAGAGGGCTCCTTCCCTCTCTCCCTTTCACCATCACCCAGTGGAAAACGTTTCTGTCAAAGAGAACTCATTACTGGCAAACACAGAGACACTAATCAGATATTAGTTGTAATTATTAATGAAAAAGCTAATGAGGTGCTGAGATCCCCATCTCTGACTGAAGTGAGTTAATCACATCTCACTGCTCAGGGACCCACTAATCTGCATGCACACTGGTATTTCCCATTACTTTGCTTATTATAGGAAACAAAAACATTGTTGCAGCTTTATTTAGTTGCATCTGCTGAATCTCCCTGCTAAGCTGTAGAGCAGCTGTGTGCCAGCCCTGCAAACAGGGACAAGCAGTGCAGTTCCCCTGGGCCTCAAGGAGCCACGGCACACATCTTGAGGGAAGGAAGCATTGTGCTGACCTGGGTAGGGGAGAAAACACCATGCACACAGCCACACTAAACAGCAATTTCCCATTGCCCTTGTTGGACATAGCTTATAATGTGATTCCAGCTTTAATGGTAGCAAGAATGGTGGCAAGAACCAGCGTGTCTGGCTGCTCTCCTCTTGAAGAAACTCTGAATTTTTTTTCAGTTTGGATCACTTCATTCTGCTAGGGGTGATGAGTGAGCTCACCTGATTCCAGTGGGAATAACTAGGAACAGTTAATATATAACAGTTAATATGTGGGAATAACTAGGAACAGAGGAAGTTTGGTGTATATTTAACCCAAGGATTTATCTTATGTGTCATTAGTATTACCTACTCTAAGACTTCAGGAAAGGTCTTAGCACCCCTTGAATCCATAGACTTCTTTAAGCCTGTAGTTTATTTTTGTCTGGAATAGAGTCAACAAGAAAGTTAACATATGGTGCCATGTTTTGTATTGGTGACTACAACACTGTCAATAACACACCAGCATTTTGGCTGTTGCTGAACAGTGTTTAAACAGTGTCAAGACCTTCCCTGTTTCTCACTCTGCCCCAACTCCCCCAGCAACTGGGCTGTGATAAGCAAGAGATTGGGAGGGGATACAGCCAAGACAGCTGACCTGAATTGGCCAGAGGGTTATTCCATCCTGTGCCATGTCAATCTCAGCAACAAACTAGGATGGAAGAAGGGGATTAGGGGGTTTTCTTCCAAGATAGCTCTTGCTCAGACACAGGCTGGACATTGGTCTGCTGGTGGGAGGTTGTGAACAATTAATTGCCTTTACACAGCTTGAGTTTTAGTTCTTCCTTTACTGATTAAACTGTATCTTGACCCATGAGTTCTCTTGCTTTTGCTCTTCCTATTCTGCCCCCCATCCTACAGGGAGAGGGTGGAATGAATAAGAAGCTGTGTGTTTGGCTGATGGCCAGGGTCAAATCACAACACACGTTGCTAAGAACATCACCAGCCTAATTCACCTACTTTGCCAGACCAAGAAAATGGTCCTATTGACTTTATTTTTATTTAGCTTGTCTTGACCTCTACATCTATTTCTATTTCCTTATCTGCCTATACAAATCACACTCTAATGACCGAGCCTGTCAGCTTGCAGAACTTCTTCCCACAGCCAACTCTCTGATGTCCCCAGTGATGAACCATCGATCATCAGTCACTCCCATGACTGCCTGTGACTCCATGGCTGCAGGCAGCAGCTGGATGCCTCATCAGCGTCTTGGGGAACTTGCTCACACATACTCACTCCCTGACATCTGACCATAAGGATGTTATACAAAGGAGAAATAGGAGTGGAAGTCAGTCTTTGCATCATTTTCTACCGTATGAAACCCACCCAGGCGTGAGTGCAGCATGAACACACGATGTAGCTGCAAACTGGACATGCTTCAAAGCACAGCTCAAGTACAGCAATTCCATTCAAACATCCAGCCTCGGTCTGCATTGAGGTGGGATTGGGGGAGCAATGTGCATCTCCCCTGGATGGTGGCAGGTCTTTGGAGCCAACCCCAGAAAACCAAGGAGGGGAACACAACAATCCACACGGAGAGAAACCGCCACAAGGAACTCCTTGGTTAGGACATCCTTGGAGGAATGTCATGATGTTGTGGGATGCAGCGTCAGTGGTATAAGCCAGGATGCTTTTTGTAGTGATTTGGTGTCCAGGTGGCCAGGGAGGCAGCTGGTAGTGTGACTATTGGCATGGTGTGTAACACTAGAGTCTGTGATTATGTGGAAAAAAGTAACTATTTTGGGAAATGTCTTAGTAGGATTGTTCATGTTGCAGGTTCGGCCAAATTCCCATATGATGGATTTATATTCTGCCAGCCAAAGGTTACCTTAGAAACTAAAGAGTAGAGCAGCTTGCCACATTTCCTATGGGAGAAAATTAAACTGATAAGAGAGATTTACCTTTGTATAGACGCACCTAAACTTGGAGGACTTCCTACTGTGTGAACCACATTTTATTTCACATTGCCTGAAGATAAAAAGATTTAATAAGATCTTCTCCCTGAAAGTTTGCAGGAAAGACAAGTCAAAACAGAAATTTTAAAGGTGGCAAGGGAGTCCCTTGCCTTTTAATTTGCTGTGTTTAATTGCTATGCTGAATGTGCGCCATCAAAGGAACCCATGCCATGAACCGAAGCCATATTGTTCCCCTGTGGGTACTTTCTTTCTTCATTTGATGGTATAAGCAAAGTCCTTTGTCCAACTCCTGTGGTCGGTCCATCTGTCTGGATGTTGCTGTTGTCACTGCTGCATGTCTTACTGATCTCAGGGGGTCTTCAAATTGTAATTTTATGTAAATTACTTTCCTGACAAAATAATTTCAGACTAGGAAGCCTCATTTCAGTCTGCTTCTCGTGAGTGGACATGAAGCAAAATGATTTTCAAGAGCAAGCTGTTCCCCACTATTATTTTGCTTTGCTGAGGATGACAGAGGAGCAAATGCTTTGCATCTCCTCCGTGGAGTGGGAAGTACAACTGTACAGAGATGCCGTGAAGCACAGTTCAGTTCCACAGCCATCCGAGATTAGGACTCCTATTTTCTCTGTTTAGAACAACCCTGTGAGCAGGGTGGTTATAGAAGCTCTGAGCAGAAGCCAGGCTTGGGAACCTGAAGTAACTGTGATATCTCCTCAGACCTCTGTGCCTTCAATTCCCACTCATTTTCAGTAAGTGTGATGCTGGGCAGGCTGTATCCATCAATAGTAGTTAATCTCTCACTGATGCAGCTTGTTTGAGCCCAGGTTGAAAAGCAAAGTATGAAGCAAGTTCTGAGAGCTTGGTCCTCTGATGGTCTCACTGGAGAGCAACTCTTACTGTGACCATTAGACCATTGCCTATATCTGAATAGGAGCTTCCTAAGATGCCCTGTGATGACTTCTTGAGCTCCTACCGCTAAGCAACCAGGTACGTTGCATTTCAATTTGCATCCTTGCTAGCCTGTGTATCCCACTCACTACCTTAAATAATGAATGGAAATGACGTATGAGGAAACTGAGCAGCTTATGAGGTTCACAAGAAGTACTTAAGATGGACTGTCCCCATGTAAAGCCATGGACACACACAACATAGAATCATAGAATCGTAGGGGTTGGAAGGGACCTCGAGAGATCAACGGGTCCAACCCCCTGCCAAAGCAGGCTCCCTAGCTCAAATCACTCAGATAGACGTCCAGATGGGTCTTGAATATCTCCAGAGAAGGAGACTCCACCACCTCCCTGGGCAGCCTGTCCCAGGGCTCTGTCACCCTCACTGTGTAAAAGTTCTTCTGCATGTTGGTGCGGAACTTCCTATGCTCCAACTTGCAGCCATTGCCCCTTGTCCTGTCTCCACAGACCACTGAAAAGGGGCTGGCTGATTCCCCCTGCATCCCCTGCTTAAGGTAATTATAGACTTTAATTAGGTCCCCCCTTAGTCTTCTCTTCTCAAGGCTGAACAGTCCCAATTTACTCAGCCTTTCCTCATAGGGGAGATGCTCCAGGCCCTTAATCATCTTCGTAGCCCTTCTCTGGACTCTCACCAGGAGATCCCTGTCCTTTTTATGCCAAGGAGCCCAGAACTGGGCACAATACTCCAGGTGGGGCCTGATCAGGGCAGAGTAGAGGGGGATGAGGCAATGTGGCATGTTGAAGTGACACCTGCTGACACCAGCACTCACTGAGGGTTGTGTTTGTAATGCCAAAGATGACCATCTCCTGGAATGGATTTTTCTAATGGCCAACCTAGGACATCCATAACTACAGTGTCAAATTAGGCACTTAAAAAGGGACCTGGGGTGGATCTTTACCATCTCTTCTATGAAGGGAGCCAGGTCTGACAGCCCCAGCAAACAGGTAAATTGAATCTCTTCTTAAGTCACTGATTTCTTAGTCTATCTTAATTTCACTTACATATAAATACAGCTTAGATCCATAAGGAGACCACAGGTATATAAAGTTTAAGCTTATTTTTCAAAGAGGTTTAGAGCTGCCATAAGCTGAGCAGTGTGTTGTTTATGACCACAAGCTTTCCAGAAGCCTGAAGCATGCATTCCTTTGTCAATGTCACCCAAAATGTGGGTGGGACGGAAGTAGAAAAAGGTTTCATTACACTGTTATATGACAGAGAGGGTTCTGGGACCTAATAGAAATATTGTGGGAAGAAGTACACAACGAAACATCTTTCATTTGGTTACAAAAAATTTATTTTGATTCATACCATCCTGAAAAATTAAATAAATAAAATGTCAAAGAATGATTAAGTGAGACTCCCCACCATCAGAGCAAAGAAAAAAAAAAAAAAGAAAAAAGATTATTATAATTGATTGTGTAGTCAAAGAAAAATAGGGGAAAAATCTGGTTATGGGAGAAAAAGTGCTCAAGAGACTTGGCTTTGGTAAAAAGCAAAACACACACTCAAAGAGTGCTTCAGACTTTTGCAATGGTGGCAAATGCAGTCCAAGGGTTTGAAGCCTTGATATGTTGCTAAATGTTTTCCTTTGATATTCTTTTAAACAAAACAAACCCCGAAGGTTTCTAGCAGAAGCACAGTCTTCGACTTTAGCAGTGGGAATTAATTCTTCCCTCAGCATCAACTGTTGTTACCTCCCTATTGTGAAGGTATTTGAACTAGCAGCAAAGTTATGGAGAAACTGTGACAAAGACCTAACATGACAATGATTAATTGCCAAAAGGACTCTAGAAAAGGTTCCTCTGGAATAAAAAATGTGATGGCACAGACTATTCCTCATCCTATCATGGGAGATGTCCACTCTCTGCTCACCTCACACTCTGAAAAATGGACATCAGTGGTACACAGTTACTGCTTGCTGTTAGCAAGAAAATTATATGGGAATTGCAGCTTGTTCCATGGTGAAGACACTAAATCTATCCACAATAATATGAGTTGCAATGTTTCTTTCATATGTGCTGCCAGAGGCTGAATATTCAGGGGAAAATTGGAAATTTAATTTGGACAGCAAAAGGAAGCTTTCAGAACAACACAGGCTAGAAGACAGTTGGGTTTTTAGCACTTTCTTTGATCCCAAACTGACACTCTTGATTAAAAAAAAATAAAATCAATGGGATTTGGGTACCCAAACACGGTGAGTTTTCTTTCAAGTCTTTCTAAAAATGACTGAAATATCATAAAAAAGTTTCTGAATTACTGAAATTTGTCCATGAGGAAAAAAAATAAAAATTTGAAGCTCGTGATGAAAAAAATATTTCTAAAGTACAGCCACAGGGTGAAGATATCATTAATGTCTTCCACAGAGGCTTTTTCCTTTTAAAGCTGTTTTTCCCTCTTCAAGTTGTTTTGCTTATATTACTGTGACATCTCACCAGAAGTCTATTGATTAACAACAACTTAAACAGTGGGAATGCTTAAAACAAACAAATAAACATGGTTCAGGTAGAAACATTTCATTCTTTTATAAAGGACATGTAGAAGACAATAAGGACATTGAACTGGCTGTGCCTGTGTCACACAGGTGAGTTTTGCTGGCCATCACACTAGGAAAGAGCTTCTTCACATGAGGATCATGAACCAGTCTCAGCATGAGGATTTGGAAGTCCAGCCCTTTCCATATTGTTAAGCTGAAGGGACATGTGTGGAGAGCAAAGGGAGCTCGGTTCCCTGTGCAGACATTTGGCATCCTCAGGTCTTTATACTCCGCAAGTCCAGTAATACTCATGTGGGAAAAGGAGTTCATGTTGGCGAGTGATGCTCTGGCCCGAAAAAGGGATATTGAAGCTGCCCATGCCATTGCACCATGAACTATTTCCTTGGAGTGGAGATTGCTGTTCACAACTGGCATGGAGAGACATGGGGATACTTCTTGGACTGAAGCACATCACTGGTCAAAGGACTAGGGTTTCACTGAGCTCAAATGTTTATCTGCTTGGACACGTTGACACAGCTGGAGTATGAAAGAGGAGTAATTTAAATGATGATTTCTAATTTTCCACAAACCCCAACAATTCTTAATACATTAAAAATGAAGTTGCCGGGTTTTTTCAAGCCTTATCTAAAATCCCTCAAAGTCTGTGACAGGAACTGGCTTCACCAGAGCAGGGAATGGGCCGATAATCCATGCTTTCATGATACTGGGAAGAAAAAAAACACCATTCTCCATTCTTCACTAGCTAAACTTTGTTGTTGGATTCATACTTTATCTGTCCTTGAGGATTAAATGCATTGATTCCAGCAAAAATCTGTGGATATAAAATCTCCACTGTCACTTCCCTTCTCTCACTGCCTAGAGGTACTGACATTAACACACTCATTCCTCTAGAGATGCACACAAGTTTTATGTCTGGCTTACACTGTAGGAACAGCTTGTGTAGATTGTGTCCTTGTAGATGTTGCCACAGGGCAAAAGATTCCAATTGTATTACTAGCTAATATCCCAACCGATGATGTTTCTTCCATTTCATATAGAGACCTCATAAAGAGGTACCACTTTCCAAATTTGTAAAAAAATAAGAAGAAAAGTTTCCTTGGAACTTTTAGGATATTTTCCCATAAAAAAAAGGTAAAAGTTATCTTTAAAAATTAGTCTTGTTGTGTTTGCTCAAACACAATATAGGAAGTGTTATTATTGGTTTTGACTACAAAAGTATACCATATGGAGACTAAACTTTGGTTAATTTTCCCCCTTTTATAAAAAAGTTTAATTTAGAGTTTGTCATCTTAAAAAAAAATCACATCTGTTGCACAATTATAAAAGGCACATATAAATGACTGAAAGAAAAAAGTCCACTTTCCAACCATAAACTCTTTAAATAAAAGTGAGCATTCTAGAGTATTTTCCACACCAAAAAACCAAAAAAAAATCCAAAAAAACTCCAAACAAAACTCCCATATATAACCAAATAAGACAAACAAGTGGCTTTAAAGGCCTTTTTTCTTTTTTTTTTTGCTGGAGTTTTCAGTATTGTTTTCTGTCTCATTATGGCTGTCTAGGAAGCTTTATTAAATAATATATGATCAGAGATGATTTGATCCATATTTTCTAGACACTATCAATGCAGAATGAGGCAATGGTTGAAATATTTACTACTCCAGGCAACTTCATCGTATTTTTCCTTAATACAGCATGAAATCAGAATTAATAGAGGAAACAGAAGAGTTCAAAACAAAGATCAACAGCAGAAGTGAATTCATTTCTTTGAGGTAATCCTTACTATGATGTTCACAGCTGCCCTAATGGGTTTCAAGTCCCAGAAGTAATTTTCACTCTTCTTCAAGGATCTCCTGACTTATTCAAGGAAAGAATAGACATGCAATCAGCAGTTCCTGTGCCCAGGTTTCTCCCAATTGCAACAGGCAGATCTTTCATCAGTAATTCAAGAATCAAGCTGTAGAGACTAAGCAGAGGTTCATTCTTTCCCACAACTGATTGGTAGTTCCCAGCTATCTGTAGATAGGAAAACATGTGCAGCGTGGAAGCCGGTCCTTGGTTGAGCTCCCTGCAGTGAGCATTGCAGCAGCAAGATGCTCTGAATCCACTGCAGATTCACGCATTCAAACCCGGCTGGTGCCCAGGTCATCTTCACTGAGCTTTGTTCTGCTGCATGTTGGAAACTGCAGCCCTCACCTCTCCCCATGGCCAGGGTCATCTGCCCTTGAAAAAATTAATTTTTTCAATGGAGGCAAGAATCAAAGTTATATTAAACTCAAAATCCCCGTCATGGACGCCTGTCTTCCGGAAAGCACCAGCTGAAGCATTGTTTTCCCAGTAGTGATGCCAGTGTCCTTTGCTGTTTGCTCCAAAACCGTAGACATTTACCTAGGAAGTAAGAGAGAACTAATGATATGTCCTGGAAAGCAATTGACCTTCATGTGAAATGCTGAAGAGACTCTCCTGATACTCAGTTTATCTATAGGCAGCAGTCTCAGTGGTGTGACTAGCTATTCTGCTTCAAGTCATGAAGCAACAGCAGAATAACAGCCCAAGACCCACTCAAGGGACATTACATCTTAAGCCATGCTGAGACTGCCACTATACCTGAACTCGGACAGAAAAGGAAATCTATCCATGAATTCGTGTCCAGCAATACAAAACCCACATTCTGTCTCCTAAGCATGATATTGGCCCTCAGGATGTCAGTGGCTTGGTGTGGAAATCTCTTTAGCTGACTAAGGCCAAAGAGTAGAAAAAATTCTTCCAAATGTCTACTACCCATGTCTACTCCCACTTACATGCTTAATTAGATGACATGTGCAGTCACTTCAGAGGCATATGGACATTATGTTCTTTGTGTGTGGAGATGCCTATGGCCTTTCTTCCCTCAAACGCTCATTCACTGATGACTATATCCATCTTCCCTGGCAGTAAATCAACATCATAGTTTATTTATTTAAACTGAATATGGTGATATGGCTGGGTTTGAATGGGTCATAGCCCACAAAACAAGCACTCACACCCAGACTCACCCAAATAAGAGTTGGTTTTAAGTTATTTTTGGTGATATCAGAGCCTTGCTTATTGCCTGTTTACTAGAAAACAGACTCCACCAAGGCCACCACCCTATCTGCCTCGACTATGGTGTAGTTTCTGCCAGCATCATCAGGAGTATTTCCTTCACCTCTCCAAGCAACACAGGCCTAGGTAACAAAATCCCTCTTCCATCAGGGGTCTGTGTCCAGGACAGGGATTTTGCCAGCATAGTGATTTTTATCCCCCATGCTGACAAGCCCATGCTTTCCAGGATTTTGTAGAGCTGACCTGGCCTTACACTAAACTAGCAAAGTCTCCAATCACCTAGAACCACCTCACATCACTCAAGCCAGGGAATTTCCTCAAGTAACAGCTGGAGCAGAGACATTTACCATAACCTACTGTATAAATAAACAGGCTCGGATTGGAAAATAGACCATCTGCATTCCCCAGACTGGCTATGTAACAGAAGGTCATTGAATTTCTTCAGGTGGGATTATGTTTAAGACTTGAATATCTAAATGGAGGATACTGAATATCCATTAACACTGTGCTGATTCAGGCAGCACAGTCACAGGAAACCAAGGAGCGATTCTGCTTCCCTAACGTTTTACCAGTAGGTTGGTTTGCTGAATCAGCTCTTGTCAATGCTGATTAGACAGGTGAGAACTCAGTGCATTTGCTCTAACATAAGTGTCTTTTGAGATGTCCTTGAGCACCCAACACATCTACTCAAGGCAGGCAGATGTCACTCAAGGCAAAGAGATTTATACTTTTCTGGCCTGGCGGCTGGAGGCAGAGGGCATGCCCAGGGCAACACCAATGTCTCTTGGTGCCTTAACAGCAAGACAAAATATAGTTGGGACTTCCACTAACAAGATGGGCATAGACACCATCCATATTTAGATGTCTTTTGATACCAAGTGGAATCCTACTATTTATGTTTAATGATATTCCCCTGGAATGCCCCTTAAACCCTTCCACTTGCTGACATTAAAAAATCTGTCACTGTCAGTTGAGCATATCTGTGTTACTGATGACTGCATCTGTTTGAAGAAGTAAATAGCAGAAAAGGTGGAGAAGGAGAAATAAAGGTTGAGTGAGTGGCCAGGGCATGTTCCCAGCAGTTCAGTGTGAAATGTCCTTATTTTTTTGCCATATTTACAAACACAATGAGACTTTACCTCATCGCACACGTGGAGTGCAAATATCAAAGACAGAAGGCCTGTGGAGGGGTATCTCCCATGATGTTGGAGCCAGTTTTCATAGACATATTTCATAAAAGCTGGATTATAAACCAGGATCTAGGCAAAATTAGAGAGAAAGACTCATTAGTAAAATACCTTGGGGAAAAAAATACATGTAGCCCTAAAGGACACTGAGAGTGGGGGAGAAAAGAATAACAGTGATTCTTTGAGGACAGGTGAAAGGGCAACATAAAGTCTCATGAATAAGTACACTTAGAATATTTCCCATATGCAATTACACATGCACATTGCTTCCTTGGTCTTGATACCCCATGTTCTTACATTGATGTAAAATGTGAGTGATTCCTACTGAAATGGCACAAGCAGGAAAAAATTCAGGCATCCAACCCTCCTTGCAGCATCCTGCTGTAAGGCAGATGAGCTCTGGGGAGTTGGGGGCCTTAGCAAGGCAAGACAAGGTGCCATGCCAGCTTTCATAGAATCATAATCAATTAGGTTGGAGAAGACCCTTAAGTTTGTCAACTCCAACCTTAATTTGGGTGGGAACATAGGAACAACTGCATCTTCTACACAAGGTGCCAATCATGTCTTGGAATCTCTATAGGTACAGATCTAAAGAAACCTGGGGCCATGTGTAAACTGTCAGGAAGCCTATCAGGTTATGTCAGCTGTATTTCTTCTGTTTACCAAGCATGCTATTTTTCTGTTTTGCTTTTGTTGGGTTTTGTTTGTTTGTTCATTTAAAAAAAGATTTTTAACAAGATATAAATTGCACTTGGTTATCTCCTGGGGAATTTATTAGTCCATCTAATGGAGACAAAGCACTTAAGATCAAATCTGAGCCTATAGTAAATACAAGGACTGGTGGGAGAGAGCCCTTGCTTTCAACCCCCTTCCCTGAATCAGGCAGAGAGGCTTTTCCCTCCATGCTGCTTTTTTAATTAGAGTGACAGCATTTCAGTGCTATCTGGTTAGCTGCAGGGCTTTTCCTTTTACAAAGTCAGAGGTTAATTGCTGATATTGTATCTGTCTGTAATCACTTCTCACAGAGTGTTTTGCATTGCATGGTGTGGGAAGAAGTACAAGCTTCTCATCTCTCTTCCTGGGAAGCTGCTGCTTATCACCAGCCATACTTTGGGCTGGTGCTACTCAACTGTTTTTTAACAGCCTGATGTAGTGCATCTCACAAGGGTTTTACAGAGGTTATTGTGTTCCTCACAACAGGTAGAGATGAGCCAAGCAATTATTTAATAGATCTAGAGATCCTTGGTTTAAAGGACAGGGATATAAACTGATACTGGTTAAAGGTCTCTTCTGAAGCCTTTAGCAAAACCTGGCCTCTGGAATGAAGGACATGTGCTTTAATCTGCAATTTTAATGTTCTGGGGCTAATGTCATATGTTACCAGCCCCTCAGACATCAGCAGCCTAAGCTCCTTTGAGAATAATCCTCTCCAAAGGATGAGAGAATGAGACTTTTATTTTACTGGAAGGTCTATGGAAGAGGAAACATATTTCCTCTCCTTACATTGCCTCCCTTCAAACCATGCAGCTACAACAACAAAAGCCTTTACATGGAGACTAAAAGTACATCATGGGAATGACCATTCTGTCCCATGGGAAATTCTGCCTCCAGCAATAATGCATGGCTATTAAATCACAGCTTTCTCTGGCAATGAATCAGTATGCATAGAATGGGTGCTCTTTTGACTGATGTAGGGTGGGCACCAAGTTTGACCACCTTTTTTTGGCCTTGGAGAGGTCAGGTTGTCTGAATGATTGCCTTCCACACATCAACAGTATGAAATAAAATGGGTCAGAGGTGTTTTGAAAGCCTTGATGGAAGTAGTATGGCACAGGTCATGTCCACATTGCTCAACTCTGACCCTATGCACAATAGGGATTTGGTCCGAGCCCAGTCTACAAGCTTGTTTAGTTGGGTACAGACATTACAGATGTGGGCAAAGAGCCTTCCCCAAGAGCCATTGATACCATCATGAATTCTCCACTGACTTGAAAACACACAGCTTTATTTGTTCAGAGTTCCTTTAGCCCCTTATTACAAGGAACTGACCCAAGAGAAACATTCCTTCCACTACCTGAAGGGAGCCTACTCCCCTGAAGGGAGTTTATCAAGGAGTGAAGTGATAGGACAAGGGGTAATGGGTTTAAACTAAAAGAGGGTAGATTTAGATTAGATGTAAGGAAGAAATTCTTTACTGTGAGGGTGATGAGGCACTGGCACAGGTTGCCCAGAGAAACTGTGGATGCCCCCTCCCTGGCAGTGTTCAAGACCAGGTTGGATGGGGCTTTGGCAGCCTGGTCTAGTGGAAGGTGTCCCTGCCTATGGCAGGAATGTTGGAACTAGATGTTCTTTGAGGCCACTTCCAACCCATAACAAAAACAAAACGAACAAAGGCTCAAAGTGTTACATCCACATGACTGCAATGGGTGGGAACAGAGCACCTGCTGTAGAGAATGTTCTCTGTTGGCTAATGGTGTACCTTAAATCTCCCTGAGCTGGACCAGAGGAAGTAATGCAACCTTCAGAACAGTGTTAATGAGTTAGTACATTCACAAGAGCAGATTCTTTCCAACCTCAGGTACTCAGTGATTGATCTGTGGCCTGAACAGCACCGAGGAGCTAAACCTTCAGCTTAGCTGAGCCTTGTAAAGTGTCTGCATTTTGGTTGTAGTTTTTATGAATATCAAGGGGTTCCTTACATTCTTGCAGTCTCCCAAGAAGGCAAAAGACCCAGAATTAGATCAGCAGAACAAATTCACAAGCCAGCATTGCTCACCTTTTCTTTTTTGACTTTGATTTTCCGGGGAACTGGAACATATGTGCTGTTAAAAGGAGAAAAAAACAACCGCAAACACTAAGATTAATAAAAGCCCAACATTTTCAAAGAAAGAAAGTCTATTCTTCATGTACAGTAGCAAATTCAAATTATTTGAAAATAATAAATTCAAGAAGTTGTTGAAAAATAAGGCTCTGAATTAGTAATACAACATGACAAGAGCTGAGCTGTCACTGAAGTGAGTCTATCAGAGCAGTCACATTTTTAAATTGTAAAGTTATTTATTGACATTATGACACCAAAGATTTCATTGACGATATACTGTAGAGTCAACATTATGTGGAGCTCATGATTTCTAATTCTTGGATCGCAACTGTTGCAGTCTTTGCTCTTTGATGATGGGGAGGGCTTCCCATTAATTTCATGTCTCAGAAACCTTTTCCCACCAGGGGGAGACTTTTCTCCTCCTAAGGCTTGTAGCTACTGCAGGATTTTCTGAATAGGCAGCGGTAGAGTTCATATGTGTAACTAACTCAGGCATTCCCAGTATGCAGCCCCTCACCAGCAAGCTATTCCCTTATTCCTTGGGGGGATGTTGAAGGCTTCCTGCAGTGCCCAGCATAAAAATTCCAAGTCATACCTTATGACTGCATTGAAATCACGAGTCATGTCTGGAAAACAATAAAATCTTTTCTTCCCCATATCTCATGCACAGTACGTGCTGGCATTGCACAGCTCATCATGACTGCTGCAAAAAAAGGTCTCACTGATTTTGTTCCAAGTGAAAAAATTCTGGTGAACTGGCCTTGTAATAGGAGTATGTCCTGTAATATGAACTGCATACTTTTTAGATGGGTTGTAATAAATCACCAAAGTCTTCCATTAGTTGTCTAAGTGTTTTCACTTGATTTTGTAACAACAAAATTCCTGTCATTAAGAATTTATTTCTCTTTGAACCATGGATCAGCACCACTTTGAAACATTAGTTTAAATTTTCCCAAGCCAGTGGTGACTTGGCAATGTTGTCATCTCCTCAGGTACTTCTGGGCATCCCTGACCTGCAATTCTTACTCTGAGCTGGGTGCTAATGGGGAAAGGTACACCCATGAAATTTTCTTTATCTGCTCTCAGCAAATCTGCCCTTGCAACTGCTTCCCATGCCTGACCTTGATTAGCAAAGCCAGTAGAAGTAGTCTTGGTGATTCCATATCCTTTCTGTGGTTGTGAAGGCAAAAATGGTTTGTTTGCTGACAAAATCACTATTATATAATCAGTCAGTCCTTTCTAAAAAGATGATGTGGAGGACACAAGGGGATCATATTTCATAACAAGGGGATCATATTTCATGAACATCTAGCTAGGTACAGTAGAAGACCAAAGAGAAGAGTATGCAATGTTTAAGACAGTGTTTGCAGAAAGCTCTGATCTGACCAGCAGACTACTGTAGTTCTTGTCAGATGATGTGTAAGTCATTTTAATCACAGGATATTTCATTTTTTCAGAAGCAATACCCAAGTCCTGCTGTCACTTGGCTTCAAAATTTCATAGAACTGCGCAGCAAGTACTGGCACATTGATCAAGACCAAAGGCAGACCTACACCTTTTATGACCATGTGAAACCTGGGCAGCATAGCAGCCAGGGAGTTAGTGACCCAGTAAGTACCACATGGGAGTGGGACAAATTGTGAAGCCGTTCAGGAAGCAAGCTACATATAATTTGGAAAACATCTTTTCTGAGACCCTTGGCAGGGCTGTAGTGAAGTCTGTCATCATCACTAGCCATTTTGCACAGGACATTCACTGGATCCTTGACCCAATTGGAAGATATGGAACATTTTAAGGAGTACAAAAATTGTTCTTTGGCAAACCAAGTGGAGATACATGGAGTTTTTTTCACTATGGAGGTTTCTAAAAGACTTGCAGAAAGCAAGTTAAAGCATCTAGGCTAAATATATGACTGATGAGGGCTTGAGGGTCTTCTGTCCCAGAAGGCTTTTCTTGGTGTTTTCTGGGATAATGCTCAGCCTTACAGAGCCACTTTGAAAAGGGACATCCATCAGTCAAGCAGGAAATGTCTGAGAGAATCATTCAGCTATCAATTCAATCTAATATTAAGGCCACCTGCAGTTTGCCTTTTGTTTTGGAACCATAAAAATTGCTTGAATAATAATACTACTGGGAGGAGAGGTTTTAAGTTTTAGGAAATTAGTACTTCATTTGAATGGGATACAGAACATTAAACATTGTGTAAAAGTCTAACCAATACAGCATGCTTATCTTTTTAAACTATGAGTGCTCTTAGGTTCTTGTTAACCTAATCCCAGTTGATACTATGCAACATATGCACAAGGCATGATGGCCATACAAGGAGGGTAAGGAGGCAAATATTTCTTCTCTTCTAAACACTGAATTTCAGGTGGGTTTTATTTTTATTTCATGCCTTCTTTAATTTATAAATGTACAGTCAACAACTTCCTTAAGCTCTGTATCCAATATTGTGTGTTTAATGTGTCATAGGTTTTTCTGTTAGCCTTAAAATATGTTACATATATTGTTATGATTTGTGTGCTTATGACTTTATGGTTGTATTCTTACAGCAAGTTCTGGTTTACTTTGAGTATGGCAAAAAATCTTAGAAGTATTTATTGCACGTCATTAAATACGCACTAATTTATACCAGATGCTTACCAAGCCTGTGTATACAATCTAATTATATATACATATTATAACCTGTAAATTATTAAGCATGTGCTGTGCCTGTCATGTAGTCAACCAGCTATCTCTAGGATAGGATAAGGGCTCACTCAACTTTACCACTGCAAACCACTTGCTGCCACTTTTGAAAGTAAATACTCAACAAAAAGTAGTTAGCAGCTTTGCAATCTGGGCACAGGGCAGTGATAGAAACATGGATTAGTGATGAACCTGGCCCTCTATGGGCTCCTCTTCCTAGTGTGTGTATGGAGATGAGGAAAGTGCAGCAAGGGGCTTCATTCAAAGGCCATTGAAGGCAGCTGGGAACTATCACTGCTTCTGATAGGATTTGGATCACAGCTTAAAGGCTGTAGTTCTCCACCTTTTTGATTTTTTTTAACTTCTAAAAGAAAAAAAAAAACAACAAACAACCTAAGCCTTGCAAAAAACCCAATTATTTTAGCCAGTTTTCTAAGTGTGATGATTTTTCCAAGTTACAGTGTCCTGAAGATGTGTATTTTCAAGATAGGTTATGACTGGATATACCAAGTACTGGTGGCAAAAAAAGATAAAAAGGAGTAAACCAGATTTTTTCTTCACAATTTAAAAGAATCTTAATAAGAAGTGAAAATAATCTAAAATGCATTTGCAGAGAGAGTAAAGAAAAAGAAAGAAAAAACTCCATTTTTTGTGCCATCAAACAGTTTTCTTTAAAAATGTGACGTCTTATCCTTTGTCAACAGGGACATACTTTTTCAAGCTTTTCATCTTCTAAGACTCTGAAATTGGGGGGAAAAAAGTTTAAATATCTTGAAATCTTCTCTGGAATAAAGACAGCTATTGCTGTCTATGTGTAGCAGGGCACCACCAAGCAATCTGACCAGGCTGTGGCTTTACATCCATCAGATAACCTCACACACAGTACAAATGTCACGTAGTTCATTCTCTGGATTAGGAAAAGCCAGCTTATAGGAAGGGAGGGAATCTGCTACCAGGCATCCAGAAGAAACATGTGTTTTGTTCACATTTCTAATTTTAGTGCTAGCATAAATGTATTCGGCAGGGCTACATTTATTTCTGAATGCACAAAGAAGAAATGGAGAATAAATACCAACGTAGCACACTATTGCCAGGTTAAATGTGTCAATTTAAAGATAAGGCACACAAGTGACAAATGAAACGTGTCACCTCTGCATGGCTTTCAATCACCTTCCACCAGTAAAAATGGGAAAAAAATCTGGAGCAACCTGTCCAGGGAAGGATGCTATGGATAAATGATTAAGTGTCCCAATCTGCTTCTGCTCTCACAGCTTTCCATGAACAGACCATATAGCCCTCTCTGCCTCCTTGTCCTTTTCTGTAAATGGGATGAGTTGGAAGACCAGTTGGCCATGCAAGTGGCTTAGGTGGGATAATCGAGGCTTCTAGGACCACCACTGAATGAATAACCCGCCAAACAACTGATTCTGCAGATGGTTTTCTGATGGTACGTTTGGGTACAGGGATGCTGGCTGCACCTGCTGTACTCCCAAGGGACTGGAGACAAGGAAGGATGAGCAAAAGCCTAAAATAAGAAATTGAACCCCAAAGCCCAGGAAGCCACTGCTCAGTCTGGCTGTGTCCAGCAGCCAGTGGAGATGCAAAGAGCTGGATCTGGATCTTCTCCTCAAAGATTGCACCATAACTTTAAAGTTTTCCTAGAAAGCAATCATAAGGAGTGAACCCTGTCCTGAGAGGGCCTGCAATGACTTAACAGAAGGAGAGATTTACCCAGTGTGGGCTTTTCTGCCCTACAGCATCATGTAGGGACTCCCACTGCTTCAGCCTGCCCACTCAGTGCTGCCCTTACTCACAAGTTGATAGTGCCTGTGGTGAGAGCAGTGACAACCCAACGCAGGTCCAGGGTCTTGAAGGGGATCAGGATCATGCTCACGTTCTCTGACAGCTCTTTGTAGCTCTCAGGGTAAACGAAGTGGTGAGTGGTCTTGCTCCCAACATCTGATTCATAGCCAGTGGTGGGGGCACGGTTCATTCTGCAGCCCAAAAACAGTAAGTGAGAGAATGAGTTGGACTTCATGATCTTAAAGGTCTTTTCTAGACAAAACAATTCTGTGAAGTGGGAGAGGAATTAGGTAGGTACAAACATGTGATTCTTCCCCAGATCATTTGCTGGAGGTGATGGGAAAATGCTCCCATGGTTAAGGAGAGGGCTGTTTGCAGGCTTTTCAGACAGCCTTGACAGGGCACTCAAGTAGTCCTCAAGCAGGCTGAACTGACCATATAGTGAATATATGAAAAGTAAACGAAAACTCAGTGTGGGATTGCTTGGACAGAATGTGTGTTTCTGCCAAGCAATTGTATCTCTGAGCACATTTCTGGGTTTTCTTTACAACTTGCAGAGAGCTGGTCAAAAGAGCAGAGAGTCTGTGAGGACTCATCTCCTTTCATCCAAAAGCTGAAGCCTTCAGTAGGTGAGAAAGATATTGCCCTGAAGTCCATCAACTTGATTTCTCAGCTGGAATCCCCCCATCTGCACAGGTGTATTTGTCAAAGTAACAAACCATGTTACATGTGGTAAACAGCAGCAAATATTTCTTATTGACCTCCCATGAAAAGGCTTCAAAGTCACAGTGAAAAATCCAGAACCTACGGCTGATACTTCATTAGGTCAAAACTTACTTAGTATGTACCCCAGCTTCCATATATCCATGTAAGAGATATAGGCATATGGTGTGATTTCAGTAACCTTGGGTACAGGGTGTGGAGAACTACCTAGGGATCACCAGGGCTGAGTCACACTGCTGGCCAAACACAGTTACCTTATGTTAGGTCTATCAGGGAGCAGAGCGAGAGTTTCTGAAATCAAGGGCAAGTGTAGGGTCCTGCATCTAGGGAGGAATAACCCCAGGCACCAGCACAGGTTAGGGGTTGACCTGCTGGGAAGCAACTCTGCAGAGAAGGACCTGGGGGTTCTGGTGGACATCAAGCTTTCCATGAGCCAGTAATGTGCTCTCATGGCTAAGAAAGCCCACGGTAACCTGGGGTGCATTAAGAAGAGTTATCCTCCTCCTCTACTCTGCCCTGGTGAAGCCACATCTGGAGTACTCTGGGTTCACCAGTTCAAGACAGAGAACTACTGGACAGAGTCCAATGGAGGGTTACAAGGATGATTAGGGGACTGGAACATCTCTTGTATGAGGAAAGGCTGAGAGTGCTGGGTCTGTTTAGCCTGGAAAAGACTGAGAGGAGATCTCCTCAGCACTTACAGAGGATGGGGCCAGACTCTTCTCAGTGGTGCTCAGTGACAGGACAAGGGGCAATGGGCACAAGCTGGAACACAGGAAGTTCCATCTCAATATGAGGAAAAACTTCTTCACTTTGAGGGTGGCAGAGCACTGGGACAGGCTGCCCAGAAAGGCTGTGGAGCCTTCTTCTCTGGAGACATTCAAAACTTGCACGGACACTATCCCGTGCAATCTGCTCTAGGCGAACCTGCTCTAGGAAGGGGGTTGGACTAGATCTCCAGAGGTCCTTTCCAACCCCCACTTATTAGTCTGTGATTCTATGATTCTGTGAATTCAACTACAGAAAAGCCTCTACACTTGTATTAACTTTTGAAAGTAAACCTGAGACATCAGCAATTCCTTCCCTGATCATTTAGCTTGTTGCTCGTGGAGATTTGCATGTTGCTGTGGTACAGTGTAATGCACATTAGAGATCCCCAATGTGGCTGTGACTGACTTGCATGAATAAATGGTCCTGTGCAACACCATGGGGCAGAATGGGGGTTCTCTGCAGCCCAATGGAGTCTCCTGCAAAGGGTCTCCTCAGGTCCTGGCAGTACAGGAAGGACAAGGAAGGATGTACCTGATGAGGGGGTGAGAAGCCTTGTCCATTAGCAGATGGCAGGCTGCCCTGGTTGCTGATACTATCCTCCCAGTTTCTGTGGCATTGTTCTTGAGTTAGGCTCTTCCCTGCCAGTGACTCACATCATTGCATTTAGTAGAAATACTCAAGAAAGCATAAGATTGTGTTTTATTTTGAGACTACTCACACTAAGGTATGAAATACAGTCCTTTCGTTCTGTCAGGACAAAGCATCTTAGTTCTCTTACTCACACTCTGCCCTTGTATCTGTATACCTTTCTCACCATCTGTGGTGGGGCTGGCTGCGTGGCATGGCAGAAGACAGCGCTCACACCCAGTCTGAGCATGAAGGGCTGAGCAGGAATTTTCTTCTATCATGAAAGTAGATGGTTACACAAATAAAAATGGGCTTGAACATAATGTTTGGATGGAAAAATGTTTCCTCAAACTCCCCGGCTCTGCCCCACGTTTGCCTGTGTTGACACAGGACATACAAATGAGTCACCAGAGATTTTGTTTGTTGGATTAACACACAGAGGAGTCCTCTTATCTGCACAAGTTTCTATGGTGAATCCTAAAAAATCCCTTCAGATACAGCTTGACATTGATAATGTCCAGATCTGACACTGGAAGGTTCAATTCCAAGTCACAGAGAATCTCCCTTGCTGAGGTTGCCTGGCTATGGGAAGGGTAAGACCTCAGAGCAGAGACACACATCTGAGTCTATTACTCATTAGCTACTATTCAACCCCCAACTCCCACCTTTGAATCTAGCAAAGCATTTTCTGCATGGATCTGGAAATCTAGACCAGGTAAGATAAGAAGGTCCACACAGGAATGGGGCTGTTTCCCCAGTAAGGGACACAGTTAGCCATAAATAGACCTCAGCTGCCTGACCTTTGCAACCTGCAGGACTAATGTCAAGGGCTCTTCTCTTCCCTTTGTGTATCTGAAGAGCAGGTCAGCCACCTCTCCCTTTGGGGAGGTACTTTTGGCAGAGGGCAAGGAATGCAAGTGACAAAGCTGCTCCTGAACTTATTTACTGTGATGTTGTCTGAAGACTTCACAGCATGTCCAAGACACATTGGAGGCTAAGTGGCTTAAGGTGGCTTAACAGTTCAAACAGGGCTGGTCTTCTGCTGACTCACTCTTGACTTCAGCAGACAGCTTTCTGCCAAAGGTTATGTTGATTCTGAGAGTATAATCCCACGTGTGCTATTTCCAAAAGCAATCCCTCCTTTCCAGAACCTCTGACCTGCCCTGTGTTGCTCCCCAGTTGTGCTGTACTGGCAGCTGTGATACGAAAGTTGGACAATGTGTCAGAGATGGGCTTAGTCAGCCCAGATATCTTGGCTGTTCCCTGAGTATTAACTCTCTTAACCAGCTCCTGCTTACATTTCAGTGCAAATAGCCAACCTTCATCTGAAAAGGAGTGGCAATGTGACCCTTCAGAAATTATCTGCAGCCAGTAGTTGTCTCCTGTCAACGTGACTTTGGCTTTCCCATCCCACTGCTGCTTAATAGTGAACCAGTGGAAGACAGTCAAATCCAACAGTCTTTCACAGTCATCAAAGGTGAGTTGTGAGTACTAGCTGCAGAAATAACTTTTACTCAAAACTGCAGGCTTTTCAGGGATAGTTCTTAACAAAAACAATTATGGATAGTGCAGAACAAGCTACAGTATCAATACCTATTCTTTTATTTTTCTAAGCTAAAACATGGGGTTGTACCTCCAATACACATAGTTTACATTCCAGGAACTTAGCATAGACCTAAGTACCAGATTTCAGTAGATAGCCCCTGAAATCTTGTTTGCTCACATGTCCCCCAAAATACCCATGAATCTTACACAACAGAGACATCTGCAGCTGAGGAGGTGCCTACTCACCTGAGCACAAAGTCATGGGAGTCAATATCTTGGCCATACTGAGACTGCAGAAGGTTTCCAGAGTTGCCCACAACAGCACACCGTCTGCACATGTAAGTGCCTCGCTCCTGCAGTGGATCCCCATCCCCAGGAATGACCCCAAACAATTCCTTGAGAGTAGCATTAATATCCTTCGGTGTTTTCTCTCCTTGTAATTTCTGTTAGGGAGAAAAATCACTCCAGGTTACCAGTGTAGATAGCTTTTCTGTGAGCAAGATGTAGCTTCAAGTGTCTTCCCAAAGACCATTCTTTTGTTTAGTAGACAGGCACAATTGAACTAGATGGTCTCAAAGGTCTTTTCAACCTAGTGATTCTGTGATTCTGCATCTACCTGCAGAATTGTCTGTAAGACTTGAGGTTGGTAGTGGAAGTGTGGGAAAATAAGTGGGGAAACCCCCCAGAAATGTGGGAAATCCTTTCCCATTAACTTTAACTTGGTTCCCCTTTTCCCTTCCTTTCCCTCAGATTCACTCACCTCTTCAGTCTGTCTAGACATGGCAGAACAGATCATGTATTCTAAGCCTGACCCTAGAAGAATAAATGTTCCTCTTGTGTCTATAAACTTAATTGCACTTTGGGACAGATATCTTCTCTTAGGACATGCATAACATTTTTTTTTTAAACCTCTAAGAAGGATAGAATCTCTTTGACCACAACTGTGGCTGACCTCCCTTCCAGAAATCTTGGCGTGTGTCAGAACTGGAAGTGGGAGATCTCATTGCTGCTTTTCTGGGCTGTTGAGGAAAAAACTGCTCATCCATAGGAGACTACAGTAGAGTTACCCCTGAGGGATTGAGATGTAAAAATTCTCAAGGATGAAGAAAACCACCCGGACCTTGGTCATTGTGCCTGTTACCATGGAAGGAAACTCTTTTGTAGCAGCTCTGTGGTGCATGGTGTAAACAATGGCTGGATTGGGAAGGTAGAGCAAGGTGCAGGGCAGGTGATGGTGAGACACTCCCTTTCTGGGGTTCTGCTCTCTGAAGGCTACTAAAGAGGTTGGGAGTGTTGGCACGCTCACAAAGAATATTGCCCAGCCCTGCGGTGCCACCTGCTTGCAAGATCACAAAGGGAGTATGGCTTCTAACACGAAATCTGCCAGACGGCTTTGACCTTGTCCTGCCAGCCCAGGGCAAGGAGAGACAGGGAGGGAAGGAGGAAGGAGAAACACCTTTTCCCATGACTCCCAGCAATGGCTGGAGGTAATTTGTCTTCAGTTTCTGATGCGTTTCCCTCAACTGCACCAGGAATTGTCAATTTGTCCTGCCATCTCTCTCTCTCTCTCTCACAAACACACACAGAGATGTATCACTGCAATTTTTGTTTAAATTTCATGCTGTCTCTTTGCCAACCTATGGAAAGCAACCTTATTTGTGCTGAATTGAACAAGCCCATGCACCTCAAACCTTCAAGTCAACAATGAGGCTAAGGACTTAAAGAAGACAAAGAAATGTTGCATACAAAGACTTAATTTTACTACTAATCTTTGCTAGCCTATATGCTCATATATGGACTGCACAAGGCAATTAAGATGCAAAGTAATCGGGATGCCCAAACAAGCACTGTCATTATTACCACATATGTCACTATTCAGGGGACAGCTGAAGGTTAACTTCTAAATTTGTGTGTGATGCTACAAACACATGTTAACATACTCAAACTCTTGTGTATTCTTTATGAATCCAATATCTAACCTGTGTATAACCCTCTGAATTTATGAAAAACATTTGATGTTAGAAAGACTGCAGCCTTCAAAATAAATGGAGATTTTTAATAGATATCATAGAGTGTAGTATCTGGTGCGTTATGCAGAGAAAAAAAAAAAAAAAAGGAACACAATTTGAATTATTTGAGTACAGCCATGTATACCCTCTCTCTCTATAGGTGAACTGACTTTCATTGCCTTTAAGGAATTAAAGGGAAAAACTACCAAATATACACTAAAAAACTTCTTTAACTGATTTTGCCCCAGAAAATTGAGATAAAGAAGATAATTTTCAGAATATCCTGAGCACCTAAGTAATCTTTTTAAGTTAAAATAGTCAGAATTATAGCATATTTTAAAAAAGGGACTGATGATAATAAACATTATCGTGGATAGGTACCTCCGTTTGCACAGACCAGGGATCTGCCTTTCTGTTACGCTGCTATCAGTCTAGAGTTACTGTTGCAACTGAATTAAAACATCAGCACCAACACCAGCCAGAAAGCAGGACACCATTGTCCCATGATCCCTCGGTTATACACAATTTCCACAGCAGAGATTATTACTTATGTTAGAGGTTCCCTCAAAGACCTTAAACAGGATGCTGACCTTATCGCACTGTGTGCTGAACATTCATACAATAAGACATCCATCCTTAACTTATTAAAAGTGCTCTGTTTTCATTTCCTCAGTGATTATCTGATTGAACTACGCTTTTCGGGCCTAATCTTCAATCAGCACTGGTTGGTCTTTGACATTTCAGCAAAACAGAGCAAAGCATGCAATGAAGCTGGTTAACTCCAAAGCAGATACAGATTTTAAAAGTTAAGACTTAATGTGCAGCCAGCTCCTTATTGCACAGTGTTTACTTGACTTCTTGAAAAAGACAGTTTTAATAGCATTACAATTACTAGACAATTAGAGTTCACTTTCTCCTACCAGATTTTTTGTCCTTTTTTTCCAAGTAATGCTGTCTTTTTGTTTTAACAAGTCCCCACCAGCCTGGCCTTTCCCATAAATCAACAAAAGTACTGGGTGAAAGCCTGTCCATGCTATGCAAGGCAGAGCCATGTCAGTGTCATGTGGCCCTGCTGGGACAGCATCCTTCCTCCAAGTGCTGTAGATGTGTGCCAGAGACATGTGTATGGTCACAGCTGGTAGAAGTGGGTTTAAATACACTGAAATATCTGACCCCTGTGTCCTGCATGAAGTGGCTGCTTCTTTCAGAAATCTGTGCAAACAACAGCCATGACTAATGATGCAGCTTAACCTCTTGCCCAAGTACAAGAAGAATCTTAGCCCAGCTTGTGTCTACATATAAAATATCACTAATCACTTAAAGCTCCAGCTTTGCCCCGACCCTGGCCCTAAAGTATTCATCTAGCACTTGAGAGTCAATTCTTCACCACAGTCTGGTAAAAACTCATATTGGAACTCCAGACAGAGAAGTTTCCTAATCGTCCTCACAGGAAAGACAAACTACCCTGTCATGCAAGGTTTAGCAACTCCCCACTTCACATACAGAAATTTACTGGCTGGTTTCACATCTTCTTCTTAAAAAAAAAAAAAAGCAAAGAAAAAAAAAAGCAAGACAAAAGAACCCTCAAAGTTTATGCACCTTCTTTCTTTACCCATGAGTGGCTTTCCAAAGAAAAGCCTGTTGCTCCTTCTTTCACATCTCCATTAGGGATGATGAGGAACTTTGCTGCTTTTATAAACTTCTTGGAAGGCTTCCCAGGGCTCTCCAGTACCTTTACATCACCAGGGATCACCAAGAAGCAATATCCAAAGCTCAGCTAAAGGGGATGCAAGGAGAGGATGTGAATTCAGACAAGGCTGCTCAGAGCTAATAGCCTGGAGTGGTGAGAACACAGCTACTGCCAAGAAAGCCCCAAAGGAAAGCTTTCCTGGTCCCTGTGCATCCCACATCCACAGACAAATTTAGAGTATATTAAATACACCTTCAAAACACCGAATTATTATCAGGTAGGAAACATGCTGCATGACCTGTACCCACTGGTGGGATGTGGATACAAATGCAGCATGGATGGAGGCACAACCATCGTGGTGGACAGGCAGCTATAGGTGTGGATTTTGCAACAGCCAACACTGTAAGCACCCAGCCAGGCAGCCTGGGGAACCTGGTGTAGCAATACTGTTTATCATGGCTTTTCTAATTTTTATTTTTTTTAAACCATTTTTAAAGATAAAGAGGGAATAAAGCCCCATGAGAATCTCTTTTGCACAGCTACTGATTGCCTCACTGCAGCCATTTGGAGGCACTAATATTCATGCAGTTCTTCCCAGTTATATGATATTGTATAAAGATTAATCCTAGCAACAGCCTGGTGGGGAAAACCCAGGTAATCTCCATTCTGCAGACTGAAGGAGAGGTTAAAAGGAAACCGTCTATTTTAAAAATGCCTCCTTGGGATGGAAAATATGGCATTATTATTGTTGTATTTAATATCCTCCAACTACTATGCAACAATGTGATTGAGGGGAAGAATATAGGGGCTTTTGAGAGTTTGGGCTTTGCTTAATGATTTGTGCCTGTCAAACACTATGCATTCTCAAATACAAATATGATGTGCATATATTATGTAAATAACACACAATAATATATGTATGCCAAACAGCATGACTTCTGACTTCCAGGGCTGGTACGGGTCACCTCACACTGCCCAAACCAGCTCTGTCTGCCCCTATTTCTGGCTGCAGGATGCTTGCAGTGGCATTGCATCTCAGTGCTTGGAGGGACCCAAGAATTTGGACCACCTTCAGATCCATCCGTGCTTGCTGTGGTAGAGGTATATGGGGCCTGCCAGTGAAGATAAGAAGTAGCCCAGGCTCAGATTCTATCTGCAAGCATGTCCAAGACTTAACTAAATGTCACACCTGCACCTAAGCAGTCTGCCAGCAGGTAGGACTGGGCATGGAGCAGGCACTGGGTCTCAGGAGAGGAGAGGAGGGGAGAGGAGGGGAGAGGAGGGGAGAGGAGAGGAGGGGAGAGGAGAGGAGAGGAGGGGAGAGGAGGGGAGGGGAGGGGAGGGGAGAGGAGGGGAGGGGAGGGGAGGGGAGGGGAGGGGAGGGGAGGGGAGGGGAGGGGAGGGGAGGGGAGGGGAGGGGAGGGGAGAGGAGGGGAGAGGAGGGGAGAGGAGGGGAGAGGAGGGGAGGGGAGGGGAGGGGAGGGGAGGGGAGGGGAGGGGAGGGGAGGGGAGGGGAGAGGAGAGGAGAGGAGAGGAGAGGGAGAGGAGAGGAGAGGAGAGGAGAGGAGAGGAGAGGAGGGGAGGGGAGGGGAGGGGAGGGGAGGGGAGGGGAGGGGAGGGGAGGGGAGGGGAGAGGAGGGGAGAGGAGAGGAGAGGAGAGGAGAGGAGAGGAGAGGAGAGGAGAGGAGAGGAGAGGGAGAGGAGAGGAGAGGAGAGGAGAGGAGAGGAGAGGAGAGGGAGAGGAGAGGAGAGGGAGAGGAGAGGAGAGGAGAGGAGAGGAGAGGAGAGGAGAGGAGAGGAGAGGAGAGGGAGAGGAGAGGAGAGGAGAGGAGAGGAGAGGAGAGAGGAGAGGGAGAGGAGAGGAGAGGAGAGGAGAGGAGAGGAGAGGAGAGGAGAGGAGAGGAGAGGGAGAGGAGAGGAGAGGAGAGGAGAGGAGAGGAGGGGAGAGGAGAGGAGAGGAGGGGAGAGGAGGGGAGGGGAGAGGAGGGGAGAGGAGGGGAGGGGAGAGGAGGGGAGGGGAGGGGAGGGGAGGGGAGGGGAGAGGAGGGGAGGGGAGAGGAGGGGAGGGGAGAAGAGGGGAGAGGAGAGGAGGGGAGAGGAGGGGAGAGGAGGGGAGAGGAGGGGAGAGGAGGGGAGAGGAGGGGAGAGGAGGGGAGAGGAGGGGAGAGGAGGGGAGAGGAGGGGAGAGGAGGGGAGAGGAGGGGAGAGGAGGGGAGAGGTTTGGTACCACATTCTTCTGCAAACACAGTGACTTCAGAGCTCTAAACCCTTCATATCACTTTCAAAGTATCACAGACAGTGTCCCAGTTTTAAAGAAGGCTTCTGGTGATCAAAGAATTTGGGCAAATTTTCTACAAAGAGCATTCAAAACGCATGACTCAGGTGACAAGGAGCTCTGCTGCTGTCTTAAAAATAAGTGCTACTTCCATGATTTCCCCAGTGCATGTGCTGGAGATGCCCTTTTGTTCACTGTCTGGTTAGAAAATCTTTAAGACATATATTATATTTTTTCCTACACATATAAGGACTTAAAGGTAACATTTTCTTTGCACACTACATGTTCCCAAAAGTTGAGCTGTGTTTTTTGTTGGTTTTGTTTGTGTTTTTTTTAAATCAAAACACTCAAATATCATAAGACTCGATATAAAAATTGTCATAATGTGGTAGTTGATGAACAATGTGCTACAGATAAGATTGCCAAAGAACTCTGAGCCCGATTTTACTTATCACAGCTTTAATCCATCAACCTCAACAGGCTTATTTTAGATTTAGAACAGCAGGTTCTGATTTATATATATATATATATATATACTTGTTGACCACAAAAACCAATCCCCAAAACCCCTGAGAATAAACCAAGCAAACTATAAATAAATGCTATGCTGTGATACATGTAATTCTTGTCCTGTTTCCTATAGACAGGTTACTAAATTTAGTGGAAATGTCCACAGAATTTGTGTCATAGAACAACAATGAAAAACTTGCAGGTGAACCAGCTCAGGGAGGTGGGGAAGAAAATATAAACATAAAGAAATGAGGCAACATCAAGGCCAACTTCCAAAACACTGTGTCCCTAAGTGTGAGAGGAGGAAGGAAGGAAGGAAGGAAGGAAGGAAGGAAGGAAGGAAGGAAGGAAGGAAGGAAGGAAGGAAGGAAGGAAGGAAGGAAGGAAGGAAGGAAGGAAGGAAGGAAGGAAGGAAGGAAGGAAGGAAGGAAGGACTGATTTCTAATCAACTGGAATTATTAGTGCCAGATCATCTCTGAGATGACTCCAACTTTAACTCAGAAAAAGCACAGGGGTATACATACCCAAGGAGGAGAATTTAGGCCATCATTTGGTGCCCAGCTATAGTGACCCCTGGAGAATTTATCAGCTGGGTAGATTAAAGCAAAGGGAAAGCAAGAAACAGCCCCCTTACTTCCATGGATACAGAAGCAGCTAGGGACATTTTCAGGTGCCTTTTCCAGAAGCAGTCCTGGCCCATGCAGCAGGACAAGCTGCTGACCTAAGGTGACACTGACCTAAGGTGGCATTGACCTTCTCTTAGCTACTTCTCCCCACCCACATGGGCGATACTGCTAACTCCAGTATGGACAATGCAATTTTATTCATAGCAGCCACGAACAGTTCCTTCCAAAAGTCCATGTCCTAGCAAGCTGGAAGAACTGAAACAAGATATTCTCTTCATAAACTATTAAGCAGCCTGGCAGCCATGTGAAGAACTGTAAACACGTGAAAGCACCTCAAAACATCACTTGATCTCCAACTACTGGTCATAAGGCTCTGAACTCAGTCTTCCTTTTCCTAGAAGTGAAGGGATACAATTGCTATAGGACTATTTGATAAATAATCCTTATACACACATAGAGCAACAGGGTTAATTGGATGGGAGGCAGACTGAGCTTTGTAGATGGACAGCTCTCCGGCAAGAGCTCTGCCTGTTTTTAGTCCAAGCACATTACATGAGTGTCCCCATGACAGAAACACCATTTAATAAATAGCTTGACTGGAGTCATCATACAAAACCACCACACTGTCTGAAGTCAGCTCCTGAGATCGAATGCACAGCCATTTCTCTGCTGAGATTAACTTTAATCAGTCTCAGGTCTTCTCATGCCCCATCTTCTAAGTGCAAAAAAAGTAAAAAGTCACAAATGATTGAGATGGTAAAGCAAGGGACAGCAAAACATGGTTGTGAGGAATGCTATTTTTAAGACTGATTTCCAATAAGCAATGCTGTTTTGCACCAAAATATTTAATGTCTTCTAGTTCAAGATAAATCCTGGCTGAAAACAAATATAGTGGAAGAAGCGTAGCAATGTTAGAAGGTCTATTTTTACCATCTAAGAAAAAACTGCTTTGATTTTGTGTTCTGAAGTGGTGTATTCCCTTTGAACTTGACCTGAATTAAAAAAAATGAACAAAACCACTAAAAATAGGGTTAGATAGACCTGAAAATTAATGGACAGCTTTTATTTGGGCTGGGGAGGGAGGAGAGGGGGAAGACTTTTGGCTGTTCTAAAAAATCAGTAGTTTTTAATTTAGCTGAAAAAGAAACAACACTCAAAAAACAAAAATCAGTTTCAGGTTGAGCTGAAGTGAGATATTTGTGCTATTTTTTTTTTCAGTTTCAGTACCAGAATGAGAAACAGAAATTCAGGGTTCTGTTTCTTTTTTTTTTTTTTTTTTTAAAGAAAATGCATTGAAGCTTCATGTGTACCTCAGAGTGGGGTCTGAGTGCAGAATACAGTGCAAGCTTTGCTTGGGTACGATGCACAAGCCCTTGGTGACAGAGTCCCCTTAGGACCCTGCCCACCCATCAATATTTTGCAGGACTTAGGGATATAGTTTAGCATAGGACAGGAACGGTTGGACTTGATGATCTTAAAGGTCTTTTCCAACCTTGTGATTCTGTGATTTTGTGACTCTTCCTCAGCCTGGATACTGCAGGAGTGCAGCCCCTGCATCAATGGCCAGATTTAGGATTGGTGATCCCACTCTCCTCTCAGCACCTCCTCAAGGTACTGACCTCCCGGTCCTTATATTCATAGGTAACTGGGAGGTACTTCACAAGTCTGCCAGGGACTTTTCTAGTTTGGAGCAAGCAAATGCCCGTCACAAGTGCCATGAGAGGAAAGCAGAAGGAACTCCCACTTTCTGTCACTTTTTCCTCTCAGATGAGACAGCAGATGCTTTTCTCAGGAACTGTCCTTCACTGTCTGCTCTGCATTGCCCAAAGCCAGACACCAGGACTGTCACATGAACATCCAGCCATATCCACACCTCCTACTTACCAGCCACCACCTGTAGCTGTCCTCGGGGATCAAGGCATTTTGTGAGGTGAGGAAAGGTTGCATAGTTGAATTAAACCTCTGATCAAACCAGAGGGAATGTCCCAGCTCAGAAACACATGTGTGACAGCTGCAGGGTCTCCTGGGGTACTTGAAGAGTTTTTGGACTTGCTCTAAAAACTGCATGATGAGATGTCTCAGATCCCAGGTGGCTGGGGTCATCTGATGCGTGTAATTCAGCAGAAATGATGTCGCCGTGATGAGCAAGAAGGCTAAGGTAAGCACTTTCACATTCCTCCTCCTTACAACCATCTTTGTTGCTCAAGTTCTGCTGTTGCCAGTGACCAAATAAGATACAGGGTCCAATGTAAGGCAAAAAGGAAAGAGTGCTGCAAGCACCTGCCAATCACCACCCCCGGTTTAGGCTGAACGTGCCAACTCCGCTACCTCCATCCATAAGGGAAGAAGCTTTGTTTCCTCCAAAATGGGTTTAAAAAAGGCAAAGTTGGATATCTCCTCCTTCTCACAATGCTTCCAAGTCTCTTCCACCTCTCTATGACCTGCTGCTAACCTCTAACACTGAGGATTCAATGCTCTTCTTGGTACCAGAAGATTTAGAGAGTAGCAGTATCAGCACTAAAGTTTAGGTTTCTGGTGTGTGAGCAAGCCATAAATTAAATTAAGCAAACTGTATAAAGAATAGGATTGTTATTTTTTTCTCTTGGAAGTTAGTTCACAAGCAATCAGATCATCTGGGGAGGTACATTCTGGTAGAGAGTTGTGCTTTGATGTCCACGGAGAGCAGTTTGCAGCCTGGAGAAACATGCACACAAAAAGAAAAAACATCATTGTCAGATTTTTTTTTTTCTTCATTCCTCCCAGCCCAATTTCTCTGCTTTTCTTTGCCTATCCCAAAACTTCTGATCAGCTCAGAGCCCTCAATGCAGCAGCACCAGCTACAATTTCTGCTGCGGTGTGTGCACCCCAGAAAGTTTCAGGATGAAGTTTCTGAGAAGGGGGCAAAGCACCAACCTGGGGACATCGAGTCCCTTTGTCTTGAATCAGCCCCAGCTCTCTGGCTTTCTTTAATTTACGGTTTGTAGCCATCTGAATGGACTCACCTCCTTCCCTCGGGCTGACCTTGATAGCCATAAGATACGCAGCAAAGTATTCATAACTCAAACCAGCTGAACAAAAAGCTCTCAGCAAAGGAGGGAGGAGCTGGTCAGGGAGGAAGAGGAATTGGTTCCTTTCTCTTCCCCCACCCCCTCGACCCATCTGGCTTCATTTTTAAGAACTGGGGCTGGGCTTGTGATTCAGAGAAAGCTAGGCAAGAACAGCTCATCCATCCGTCCCGGGACACATGCGGAAATCGAAGTACAAATGGGCTTTGTTTGGTGTGGAACATTGCGATTTTTCCTGCCAGGGAAGGGTAGGTGAGGGCAGCCTGTGACTTCAGAGAGTTCTTGTGAGATCCCGAGCAGTTTCACCTTGGTGAGATGGGGATACAGAAGGGTCTGGAGCTGTTCTCCAGTCCCCTGCCGGTGTTCTCTGCCTGGCAGCAGTGACTTCAGCAAGTTTTTCAAAGTCATAAATCATAAACTGGCTTGATCCCTCCCACAATGCCATTGTTCTGTGGGAAGAAGTGTGCTTTTTTTTAAAAGCTACGGATGTTTGCAAAGAGCCACAAAAGAGCCTTCACTTAAATAACACTTTTTTGACTAAAAAAAGTTAGAAGAAGAAAAAAATCAGAGAAGCATCAGAATATGTGCAGTTTCCGAATAAGCAAAAGTCTCATCTGCAGGCTTTAGGCCAGCAAAGAAAGAGCAAAACAGAAATTTTACCTGTCACACCCCATCATTTTAACCCATTCTGTGCACTGTGGTGATGAGGTGTCCCACCATTTCATCCCCCTGAGCTGAGGTGAATGCAGCGGAAGTGTATCTGGTGGCCACAGGTCTGGGCTGGGCGCAGCATCCCTGGCTTTGCTGCTGGCTTTTCTCCTGAAGAACCACGGGGAGCTGCCCATATCCAAACCATTTTTCCAAGGAATTTGACATGGTGCTTTGGAGATAGCACAGGTTTGGTTTTTAAAGGCGGTGTGTAAATATTTACCAAGTCCTGTAAAGCCAAATGCGAAGGCAGGAGCCACAGACTCTGGTCTTAAGCCTTTGCTCTGCTTCAGGTTTCTCATCTGCAGCACGTGATGGGTAGTGTGTGCTGTTCAATTAGCTGTTGTTTGCCAAATGCCTCCAGATTTATTTTAAGTCTGGCCTCTACAAATGCAGTTACAGGAGCTCAAGGGCTGACAAGTGGGTCAGGCTGGATAACATAAGGCTTTATTGACCCCGGCTGCTCGTGCTCGCCTGCACCAGTAAATTAAACGGCACCAGGGAACAATCCTCCACTCGCTTTAACTTTTTAGAAGGAAGTTTTGGAGCTAACCAGAAGTATTGCAAACAATTCTTGGGTACAATTTGGGAATTGCAACCCAAAAGGCAGAGGGGATGCTGCCACTCTGTCTTGGAGAGTAAGGAAATGAGCTTAAGAGCACAGCCCAGGCGACCGGCCTTGGTCACTCCAGCTGGCCTCAGTGCTGGAGAGCAGCCCCAAATACATTTGCTTTACTAGCCTGGATGTAGTCCTTAGTCTAAACAAAAACACAGCGTCTAAACTGCCCACCCCCCCCCCCCCGAAAATATGCCAAATCCCAGAAGCAGATTGATTCTCCATTTATTCAAGAGCTGTGATGCTGGTGGGTCGAACCCTTATTGCTGTTAACACTGGGCCAATTCAGTGTTTGTAAACACAGCTCCTTCTTGCCTATTATTTTTTTAAGTGGAGGAGGGAGTAGGATTATCCAGCCTTGCTTGGAAAAGCCTATAAAATGGAGTATTGTTCATAAAAGAAACAGTTCTGGCCGCCAAAACAAACATCCATTTCACCAGATTCATTTTTTTGTTGTTGTTTTTGTAACTGAGCTAAGGTTAAACTTATGTTTAGAGTTTGAAATAAAACCCCAAACCGCTGCTCATGTCTGATTATGCAGTGTCTCCAAACTCCTAATCATCCCATCTTTTATAGCTTGAGATGGATAGGTGAGAAACTATAAGAATTCCTGAGGCCCCTTTCCAGAGTGGAAATAAAGACCAGATACCCTATTTTAATTCTCACTACTTACAGTTTCCTATGAATACTCCTATTTCCTATGGATACTCATAAATATACATATATGTCTATACAAAACCTAATAGAAAAACCTTGGGGACTATAAATATGATTTAGGGACTGAGGAAAACGAAGACTGAAATGAATGGAAAATGCTTTCATCAAGTTCACTGTGACTTGGACCATTTTTCCCCTTTCTTAAACCATACATTAGATTCAACCCAGACACTGGTACTTTCACTCTTCCCATCATCTTGCACCACATCGCAGATCAGCCCTGCGTCTCCCTCTACTCACATAATCCATAAATTTTCTCAAAAACGGTTTCCACAGGATTTGCCAAGGTTCCAGGAAGTGGGAAAGGAAGGGGAGGGACAATGCTGAAGCAGCAGCTGGTGCGGAAAGCCATGCAGGGCTGCCAACCCCAGCTATGGGAATGTGCTTTACCTCTTGATACCATTTGTGATAGTTAGCTTGAGTCAGTAAAAGTAAGTTACGCAATACTAGCCACATTCCTTATCAACATACCTCAGTGTGACCTTGGCATTACTGCAACTGTGAGCTGGGTATTTTGGCCTCAGACCCAGAAATAATTTCTGAGGAATCTACATACAGAGATTTAAATTATGTGCCTAGCCCTCATCCACGCTAAAGTCCTGATAGTTAAACAGAGTTTAAGTACAGTTAAACAGAGTTTAATTACAGTGTGAGTGCAGGTGTGGGCAGCCATCCCAGCTCAGCTCATGCAAGCAGCAGGTTAAGCTACCTTAATTGATTGGGTGCTTAAGGTATTATTTGTGGTCTGGATTTCTCCCCCACCTCCTCCCCTTCCTAGGTACACCCTTGTCCCCATGTATGACACCCCTGTACATGCCACCTTAACTTGTATTTATGCTGCCAATTCCCAGCAGCCAGTGACACGTAATGCAAGGAAAACATGAAATGAGGTTGCTGTGGCAAGAGCGGTGGGACAGCTTCGGAACAGGAGGCAGGTTCCTCCAAGCTCTATCCTGAGCGTAGGAGTGGGTCCAATGTGATTAAGTGTTCATAAAGGAGAGTGAAGCTTTAGTGTTCATAAAGGAGAGTGGAGCTTAGTCTTCTGTCTATGTTTTACATTACAAAATATACTGGGATCAATCCCTTGTGATGGTTTGTCTTCATTGTCTTCGCACATTTTAGAAAGAATTGAAAGAGGTTTTTTTCTTTTTTTTTCTTTCTTTTTTCCCCCCAGGGTACATCTTTTTTTGTATTGTAAACTCACAGTCTGAAGAATGTCCCTTGTCCCTTGCCAATTTGGCAATAAACAGAAATGGATAAAACCAGATCAGTTAAATGGACTAATATAAAGCAATTCTTACCACCTTCAGGAAATATTTTTTTTGACAAATCCATCTACAAATGCAAAGTATGCTCACTGCACTTGCTAGGTTATGTGCTAAAAGCCCTTATGCTCACCCACAAAGGCGTACGGAGAGATAACAGCAGGAGGGAGACCCCCAATAGTACCCTGCCCCAAAGGCTCCCAGGTGGATCCCAGGAGCCCTTGGCCCATCAAACACCCATCAGCACCAGCTCAGAGGAGCACAGCGGCACAAAGGCAGGTGGAAACCTGAAATAAGGACTCAGAGGAAGAGACACCCTGTCTGGGTCCCTCAGGGATGGCCCAGGACAGCCTCAGCCCCAGGCACAAATCAACATCAGGGCACCATTGGGACTGAGATGGATCACTGTCTGGGGGATGAGACATTCTGTGGGGTGCAGGAGAAGAGCGTCTGGGGACTGCACAAGAACTGTGTGGTTAGGCACAATATTAGTAGGATTCTTGATTTATTTTCTTTTAACAAATGAGTCTTGAACAAAACCCATGTAGAAAATAGAGAAAAATGTCACTGCACTTCCCATCTCCCCAAGCTGCAAATGTCCCACTGTAAATCTGACCCCTTTTTGATGCCTACTTTGCTAGCAAAGAAGTACTTAGTACTAGCATCACTTTGAGGAGATCTTTGCTTGCTCGTGCGAGGTGCTGACGTTTACAGGATCCAGCTTTTGCCTTCTGGTCTGTAACTCACATTAAAAGCCTGGTGTGAAACATACTTCTCTACTTTGAAGTTGCCAGCATTTTCCAGACACAGCGTGTCGGGCTGAACAGCACAAAGGCAAGAGGGAACAGCATCCCCGTACAGAGATATTTCTAGCCTTCCATTCACTGCTTGAATAGTTCAAAGGTCCAAAAGTCTGTTAGACTCAAAACCCACTCAGCAGAACCTGAAGAGGGACAATGCGACCTGCTGCAGCTCTCTCATGACTGATGGTGGCCATCCTACAACCCACGTATGACCCACAGAATTTTACAGCTGGAAACTGTGTACATGAAGGAGTAGAGAGATTTGCTGCAATTTGACTTCAAGAGACTGCGCTGTGCTGGAAAGGTCTCGGTGGCAGAACTGCAAAGCCTCCACAGATGAATTAGTTTCCCAGCTAAGCCACTGACAGCAATATTGTTATAGAGCCTTTTGGCAACACAAACAGTATGTCCTCAAGCATCCTGCCTGCTGCTTTGGGACTTCATTCCTACCCACACTCCTTGTGAGTAACTACTTGAGCAACCCTTGGTCTCAAAGCCCTGGCCTGGGAGAGAATGGAAGGTTAAATGTTGCTTTACTGCACCCACGAAGGCCCAGAGCAGTCTTGAAGATGTCATCCTAGGGCAGCAAAAATCCTGTCTCTGGAAAAATACACAGAAATTTCCACCCCAGGTCTGTGCTTAGTCCTGGAGAGGAAGAAAGGAGGGACCTGTTTCACTCCAAACCACAGGCTTGTCTGCCCTGCCCTGTTCATCACTGGCTACCTCCCACTGCCCAGAACTGGCTGACATTTAGAAAGAAACACTTCATCGGTATGACAACTTGCCAGAGACCTCTGAGCATGAGACTTTTGCTGCATGAGATAGATTGTGCAGTTACAAGGCAGCCTGGCAGCTGGCAGAGTTAAACACAAGACAGGAACCTGAATGTCCCTCAACCAGATGATGCTGGGAGCCCATGCAAAACTGATTCACCTCCTCCAGTTCCAGGGGACGAGTGTCACCAGGCACAGAAAGTCACACATGGGCTAGAGACAGGAGGGAATGGTGCCCTGCCTTTCCAACTTCAGCCTGTCTGATGTGTGACTTCCCACATACTGCTGGTCCCGCAGTGTTGGCAGGTGAAGGGAAGGCCCATCCTTCTCAGACATGAACATCCACCAGGCAGCAATTTTGGAAAAGCACTAGCTGATACATGACTTCGCTCTTTTCCATCTGTAACTTAATTAAAATCAGGCTGCATTTTGTTTCTCAGAACTAGAGTTCCTTTCTTCTGTCCATCCTCACAGGGATGGCGTAGGTGCTGCTGCTTTGTGTGCCCCCAGCCTTGGAAAAGCAGCCTCAAAGCCCACCTGCCTTTTCATCAGGGTGAAAATCAGAGAGTTGTCTAGGTTGGACAAGATGTTAGGAACATTGAGTCCAGCTGTAAACTTAGCACTGCTGGACTTTATGATCTGTATGATGATCTGCAACTCTTCTGCCCCATTACCAACCATGCTGTGAATCATAAATCTGTTTGACTGCCACTGTCAAACAGGGTTATGGCATCCATGCCAGGCAAACTCATTCATATATCGCTCTTGATTTCATTAAAGTGTTCACCCTGAACAACTCCAACTAATCATACAGAATTCATAGAATCACAAAATCGTAGGGGTTGGAAGGAACCTCCAGAGATCATTGAGTCCAACCCCCTGCCAAAGCAGGTTCCCTAGGACAGGTTGCGCAGGTAGGTGTCCAGATGGGTCTTGAATATCCCCAGAGAAGGAGACTCCACAACCCCCCTGGGCAGCCTATTCCAGTAGAAAACAAAACCATTCAGGAACATTTAAGGCACAGAAAAAAGTAACATTAGACAAACTTGAAGGCAGAAAACTCCTCCATGCTTCTTGAATTTGGAGCCAGCTATTGGGCAATGTTTCATCCATCACAGAGAACAGATGAAAAACTGGAGATGGCTTATGGAGTGTAACTGCATGGCATTTTATGTGCCAGCGATCTGAAAAAAGAAATCCTTACATACTTGTGTCTTATCAGTGAGCAGGTTTGCTGCCAGGCTAGGGCTGACCAGGTAGACAGATATCCCTGGTACCCTAACGCAGACAGCCCTGCCTACGTGCATAGCAAGCTGTGCAGTCAGGGTAAACACACAGCTTTCCGTGCATGCAAGATACATGTAAGATTAACAGAAACTCGGGTGAGGAAGTTGCCTCAAATAAAATGTTATCTTGGCTGGCATATTTTTTTAGCTTGTTGCTGAGTGGTTTGAAAGTAAGAATTCCCCCACTTGCAGAAAGGGCTGGAGGTGTGGTTCAGAAATGTTTCCAGTCCTCATGACCTTATTAATGTTTAGAAATATGTAAAGGGTGAGAGTCAGGAGGATGGAGCCTGGCTTTTCTCAGTGATGGCCAGCAATAGGAAAAGGGGCAATGAGTGGAAGCTGGAGCATAGGAAGTTCCATGTGAATATAAGGAGAAACTTTTTCACTGTGAGGGTGATGGAGCACTGGGACAGGCTGCCCAGAGAGGTCGTGGAGTCTCCTTCTCTGGAGACATTCAAACACCACCTGGATGTGTTCCTGTGTGATTTAGTCTAGGTGATGCTGCTCTGGCAGGGGGTTGGACTGGATGATCCTTAGAGATCCCTTCCAACTCCTAATGTTGTGTGATTCTGTGATTCTGTCCGCACCCTTGGACACTGAAAGCTGCCATCCCTGTCTCCTTCCACCATGATGAAGCAGCAAAATCTGCCTCCTCCCTCACATACCATATGTTGATTTCTGCAAGGGGTGTTTGGTCTAGAGAAACTGTGGTGTTAATATCCAGGCTTAATTGTTCTGGACTCCATAGGCTACAGTTCCTATTCATGTCTTCAGGTCAAGTGGGAATTTGTGCTTTGAATGGGACTGGATGTGCCATGACAGACAGTCAGGCTCTGAAATCTCTGCCCTTGACTGTCTACCATGTCTATGGCAGAAGTCATCTTAGGAGCTGAGCATGGAGAAGGGTGGATGCGCCAAACACCTCTCCTGTGGGGCTACAGAACAACTTCACTCTGCTCCTGGGGAAGCAGTGTAGCCATAAATGGGTCTGAATCAAAGTTTGTTCCAACCAACAAAGGTTACGTCTCACCCTAAATGAAGAACCATCCAGGAAAAAGTGGGAAGCTGGTCAAGTATTAGCTCTCCTGGTTGATCCCACCAGCTACACAAGGACAACATTCAGCTGGGGACCATTTATCACTGGGAAACACATGGATGATTGTGACTGTGGAGACAAACTCATGATCAATTTATTTCCTGTGGGAGCTATAATGTAAGCAAATCACTGTTTATATAATAGCCCTTTGTTACTGTGGCCTGGCTTGCCACTCTCAGTGAAAAAGCCCACTGATAACGTACCTAAACTTCCCAGCATAACTCTACTCTTAACTTTTCCAGGTTATCATGGTGTCAAGGGAGTTCTCTGCCACATCTGCAGACCATGAAGCAATGACCCTTTGTAAACTGGTTCCTCCATGTCTTCTTCATGGGATAAACTGGGAGAAGCCAGTGAAAAGGGCAATTAATTCAAAGTTATGGGCAGCTCTGCTGCTAACCTGTTTGTGATCCATTCCTTGGACTCAACACTCAGCAGGAGTATTTTCAGGACAAAATAGGAACACCAGAGAAGTAGCATTTTCCAGCCATGAACCGCAGTGATTATTCCTGAGAGTTTGGAGGCTACCAGGTCTCATCAGAGATGTGCTGAAAACCAACAGTAGAAAAATAAGGTGCCGGTGCTAGAAAATTATTTTGGAGGGGCCCTGACTCTTTATACACTATTAATCAAGAAAGGGCACCTCTGTCTCCCTGGCGGTACTTAATTTTTTTTCTTTTTCATATATTCCATAATTCCCCCCTACAAACACATTGATGATTTAAACGCAAAATACATCACCGCAACCTCTTCAAAAATATTATTGTCCTTCTTAATTCTGAAGTTTGCAATGCTGGACAGACACATAGGTTTCACCTGCTGAGCTCTGAAAGCTTTTCTATAGTGAGACAATATCTGTGAATGGTTTGGGAAGGAACGGACTTCTTGTGCTGTCTTCATATAGGCTGGCACACTGAGAGCCCAAATCTGGGGCAATGAAAACAATAACTCTGTGGGGAAAATCCCGAACTAAAATTCACTGACTAAAATTAATTCACTTTATCACTGTGAATTGCTCTACTTCAAAGAGTTCTTTAAAAATCATCCAAGCAGACAACTGGATATGTTTGATTCCTCTTGGCCTCTTTGAATAGCAGAGAGTCCATGGAGGACAGTGTCCTTGTACATTCAAGAGATCCTTCCGGTGCCATTAGGTGATTTGTAGGCTGGGATCAAAGCTCTGCTACCCTTTGCTTGTGAAAAAGGAGCTATCCAAGGGATCTCAGGACAGCGGTGTGCGTTTCCACCTAGCATAATTTTTTAATGGTTCATGATAAGACAACCCTAGACCTGGAGTTGGCAAGGGGTTTTTCCAAGCAGAGTTTATTTTTCTGACTTTTTCTTTCTTTACCTTTTTTTCCTTTTATTTTTTTTTTTAATCAGTTTGTCAAAATTGAATCCTTTTGTGGATGAAATTATTTTCCATCCTGATTTTCTGTTTCAGGAAAGTTTCCAAAAAAATTACGTTTTAAATGAGAAATTCCAGTTTTCATTTAACAAAAAAACTTCATGTCAAAAATGTGTAATTTATGGTAATTGAAGGAAAGCAAAACACTTAGAAGTTCAAAATGAAAAAAAAAAAATCTACTTTCACTCCTGCTAGAAGAAGGGTGAGAAAAAAAATCACCTTTTTTTTTTTTGTTTTACTTCATATGGGGCTGACTATGGTGTGTATTTTTAAAGTCTTGCTAATTCCTCCCAGACAGTAAGGAGGCTACTTTCAGGTAATCCAAATACAGAAAGACAAATTAACAGTGGCAACAGCAGTAGTAGAAATAGATGCAACCTAAAAGTATTTTAGAAGCGAATTCCTGTAAATGCATTAGTTTCAGTTTTACAGGATTACAGGCAAGGATATAGGATTATTTCAGATTATAGGACACTCCAAACTAAAGGTGGAACTCAATCACATTGACAGCAGGTGTTTTGCTAGCCTCTAAAATATTCACCAATATGTTTCTTGGTTAAAACTGTAGAAAAACATATATGACTATAAATACAGCTGCTCGGATGGAACAGACTTAGGAGAACATGTTGTGAGGAACCCTGATTTCTGATATTAAGAGAGTGATTAAGGCACTGTGGAGACCTTCATGGCATTATAATTCTAAATGCAGAGAAAGATTAGGTGATAATGATAATATTGATGGTATTGTCAGTAATTCCCAAAATCTGGGACATTTTCTATGCACACGTGAGCATCTCTGGCTCTCTTCACTGGGATTGCTGCCTTGAAGCAACACTGAGCAGTTGTTGGCACTGTGAGGTTGTTAACTTGTGTTGACACTGATGGGATCCTCGTTAAACCAATAGCACTTCCCTTACAATCGATGACACCAACTGATACGACTCTGCATTAAACATTTATTCATCAGACAGACTGAATTCACACTGGAGAAGGTTTAATGACACCACAGGGATTTTCTCCTTCATTAACCTGGGATTTGCATTTAGTCTTTTCTTGCGCTCAAAAGGCATAGGTGTCAAGCTGCCCACAATCAAATTCAGAGGTGTTGTAGCATCTGTTCCTATTCTCTGCCTGGTAGTCAGTGCAAAGATACTCCTGAGCTCTCCATTTACTCTGCACACCTCTGAGAGTTTGGCAACCACATTAAGTTTATAAGGAGTCAATAAATAATTCATTAAAGTATATCACAGATATAAGTAACGCATTTGATAATTAATATACTGTGTTACAAGCCAAAATTACAATGCCATTAGGCAGCTACTTTAATTGATTGATCATTTATATGTCCCTAATAGGAGTATTTGACCTATTTGGATCCAAATGCACTGTGTGCTCTTGCTCCCAGCCTGGGCATCTTCCAGCCTCTGTGTGCATGGTGACATTCCCACTCCAGGTTTTGCACTACATTCACAATGGTGTGGACAGTCAAGAAAGAAATGATTCAGGCTGTCTTTTGTTCAAGAGGACTGCCTGATCTGGGGTTGTTGCTGATACCTGATAGATAGAAGTAGCTGCCCAGAACAAACAATATGAATAAGGCCCTTTGGTGCTCCATTGGTGGAAGCTTTGCTTTGCACTACATTGTAGCTTTCATACAGAAAAACCACAGCCTTTCAGTGAAGAAGACATTTTGCCTTTTCGTCTGGACTTTTAAAGTGTTTTTAGAGAAACAAAGATTAGCATACATCAGAGTGGCGCAGAGAAGGCTTCCCATAATCCTGAATATGAAAATATGTCAAGAGCTGCATGCAAAATGGATTTGCATACATCAGGGCTGCACATACAGCCGCTCAACTGGGCATCCTGAAGTGCATTAGAGATGTTAATACTGAATTATGTGAATGCTGATAATTGAATGCTGGAGAAACACATACAGGCGTGCACAAAACATGCTTTTTCCCCACTTTTCTTACTTAGACAGTTAAAACATAAAAAGGCAGACTGCTAAGGTATCCAGCAACCCTTGAATATTTAAGGCTTTCTGGTTCAAAGAGAAATTCAAAGTATCAGTTATCCACACAGAAATAATTCGTAGAGGAGGATTCATTTATTTAGTATAAAATCTTCAGTTCTAAAATTCTATCCATGCTATAGTCCATGGATTTTGTAAAAGCAGAAATTTTAATGGAAGAAAGTGCTGCTAACCACATCCTACCTAGAAATCAAGCTGTGGCAGGCCAGGTGCTGGAAACATCAGCCTCGATTACTCTTTTCCCTAAAACAAAGAGTGCAAGAGGAAAGAGCTGTGTCCTTGGGCTCTGATTATCCAACAAGGACAGGGAAGCTGCTTACTTTTCCCCAACAAAAATTGCCAACATCTACCCAGTTAGTGGTGTATTAGAAAACCCAAGAACTTTTTCTCCTGCATCATCAAAAGAGAAACACCAGTCCTACAGGGGTTGGTTTGGTCAGAAACCTCAGCTTCAGCCTTGGGGTCACTATCTTTACGTGACTATAACTGTATCAACGCTGTGTCAGCCCAGACCCCACAGAGGAGCATCATTTAAAGCTAAATCTTGTCTTTGGGTTCAAGAGCACATCTCCCGTTCTTGAGAGCAGGATCCCACATCCATTGCAATATCCTCTCCCCATCTAAAACATCCCTCTGTTTTCTGTGGGACAGAGCAGCTTTCCCTCTTCCTTTCAAACTTTTGTACATCTTACTGTGGTAAAGAATGTGGGATCCCATTCTTACTCGGATTAAATGTTCCACAGTAACTTTTAAAATAGGGCTTACAAAACTTGCTCTAGAAATAAAGCTCCTGACAAGTTTCAATGGGCACAGTGCAAAAACTAACAAGCACCAAGGACCACGGGCAGCAGAGACCTGGGGCTTTGGCTTTTCTTTTAAATGAGCCACCAATTTGTGTCAAAAAAACTTTGCTTTCCAAGTGGGAGCTACAGGATTATTATTTGTGATTTGCCTTTATTAATCAAAGGGAAAAGAAAAGTAATTTCACCTTTAATTAAAATCTCTCAAGTATTTGCCTGGAACTGTATACCAAGAAGCTCTTGAAAATGTGCTGTTCTGCTTGGCTTGGTTTTAAACAGGGTAAGATGACTTTTTAATCTCTTTTAGTACGTCTCTCTTGCTCAAGCAAACAAAAAAACCCCAAAACAAGTGAATGATGAAAAATAACGACTACATCCAGAGGGAAGTCATTACAAATAGAGTTGAAGTGTTCCCTGAGAAGAACTGACCTATGACTTATTCTGGAGGAGACATAACAAAGGGCACTGCTGTTTTTAAGTTGCTCTGGAAGGGGACAATCATCCCTAGCCGTAGAAGCATTGTCACACTTTAGTTACAAGGGGTTGATCTGGCACATAGCAGTTGTTGCTGGGGTGTCCCCACCCTTAGGAAAAGATAGCAGGTAGCAGGGAATTCTGTGCCTCAACAGATTGCTGCACCACTCCAAATCTCTGTTTAACAGCCAAAGCTTCCAGTGATCAGTATGGCTGCTTAGAGACATTTCCAAACTTGCAGCTGATTGAAATTGTTCACATTTTACAGACTCCTGTGTTTCTTACTTCTGAATTTCATTGACCCTGCCCTGATTTACATGCATGGCAGATTCAGTGCATCACTGATTTGGATGAGAATCCTTGAGGAAAGTGTGGGAGACAGACAGCACCGGGGCTCGCAGTGACAGCACGTGGCATACAGAGGCAAAAAGATCTTGCCTGAGTTTGACAAATACATGCAGTCAGTTCTGTTCACAGAGCTTTCAGCCAGAAAGGCAGCCAAGAAAAGGACTGCTTACCCCTCGCAGCCGCTCAGTGAGGTGCAGCTCCTGGCTGACTCCCAAAACTGAGACCGTTTGGCTTTAACTCTGGACATTCGTTCACTGACTTGTAGGAGGTTCAGCTGAGGTGCTGAGAGGTTTCCTCCTCTGCAAAGGTGGCACCAACCAGTTACACAGAACTATTTTAATGTTTTCCTAACTCCTCCTGAAAACATCCAGTAAAGGAAATTCTCCTCCCTTTGTTATCAGTACAAGTCATCCCTGACTCAGATTATATCAGAAAAAAACCTTCCCCAAACTGCCATTTGAATGATGTCACTAAAGAGAGAAACTGAAACAAGCCCAGCCTTGAAACCCTACACTGAGAATCTTTCAACCCAAATGCTTTGAAGAGATCACAGAACATCTCCCTGTAGCATCTGTGAGCATCCACCTGCTGCTGAAGCTGCACCCTGCTCACAAAGCGATGCAGGGGAGTGAACAATAGAAACACTTGGGTTGGAAAGGACCTATAAGACCATACAGTCCAATCATTAACCCATACTGCCAAGACCAGCACTAAACCAGGTCCTTGAGTGCACACACACAGATACACACACAGCTATGTATGTTTTAAATACCTCCAGGGATGGTGATGCAACCACTTTCCTGGGCAGCTTGTTCTGAAGATGGACAACCTTTTTGGAAGAAATTTTTCTAACATCCAACCTAAACATCCCTTGGTGCAACTTGAGGCCATTTCCTCTTCTCCTATTGCTTGTTACTTGGGAGAAGAGACCAACCCCCACCTGGATACAACCTCCTTTCAGGTAGTCATAGGTAGTGATAAGGTCTCCCCTCAGCCTCCTTTTCTCTGGACTAAACAACCCCAGGAGAACTGTCCCCCTGCTTTCAGATACAGGCATCCTAGCCAACAGCACACAGCTTCAGACAGTGACCCCACCCCTCACATGTCAAAAAGGACATGACACCGTGCTGGGACAGACAATAAAATTCATGAGATGGTCTGGGCCAGGTGGTCAGTTCGGGAGGACAATACAGGCTGAGCAGACTGCACACAGCTGTATGCACGTAGCCCACAGGGACAATGCCTGGGGTAGATTGATTTTGCTGTCACAAACCTAATGAAATAATTACAGTGTTCTTCTGTAACTTTCCTTTGGCCCCACCTTTTTACCCCAAGGTAGTGTGAGAAAGAGAAGAAGGTACAAGAAAAGAGGATTTGCCTGGATTAGCTGGGATCAGGAAGGGGCTGGGAGCAGGTTTACTGCCCAGCTGACAGGGCTTACAGCTGGAATTAACCCTTACGTGGGTCATACCTCTGCATCCAAGGAGGGTGGGAGGCATGCAAGGTTCTAGCCACTGCTCACATTTCTGCTGGTTTGAATCAAACCAACCTCCCACCATGGTAAAAGCTCTCTTCTACAGCAAGGGCTGAGAGAAATGAAAGGAACATCTACCCTCTTTTGCCTCATGCCTTCTATGAGAGGTACCCCACCTCTACTCACCCTCTGCAAAGCTGGACTGGGGCTGGACAACATCTGTGAGGTGAAATGTGACTCACAGCTCAACTCAACACAGGCAGGATAAAAATGGGATTTGCTTTCAAAAACAGCTTAATAAAACCCATGAAGGTGAGCTGTATGTTTGGTGGCCAGACTCCATGATATCATCACTGCAGACCGAGTGTATGAAGACATTTGGTTTAGCATAGGACAGGAATGGTTGGACTCGATGATTTTAAAGGTCTTTTCCAACCTAGTGATTCTGTGATTTTTGCAGCCCTACCAGTGCTACTGGGAAAGACTAAAGCCCCTTTGGTGCCCAGACAGCCGTGAGCAATGTTCCTCTGCATGCAGGTGAGGTTCCTGCAGGCAATACCTGCCCCAAGCCCAGACACTATGGCTTTGTAAGACCACCTGCAGTGTGTGCATGTTCTTCCAGATCCAGGCTGTTTAACCCTGATGTGTAAAGCCCTTGGCTGGACAGTTGTTGCATGTCACTTCAGGTTGGCAAGACATCTTTAAATGACTGTACAAATACCAAGCTAATTAAGAAATGAAAATAGAGCTGTCTTCCCAATGAGCAATCAAAAAAGGAAAACACCTAATTGTCCTAGACAAAAAAAATAATTAAAGTCCTCAGCAATGCCAGACCTGAAATGACAAAATCATGGTGGCATTTGTGGCTGCATGATGACATACAAGTAACAGCAAAATCACCCTGATGTCATTTGGGGTACTCCACTTGAGACATTTGGGAGCTGTTTCCCAAGATGCTGAGAATTCACCCCTTGCTACTTTCCACAATATTAGCCACTCAACAGCCCCAAGAAGCCAGAGCAGAATCCCTCAGGGGTGCTGTCCCTCAAACTGAGAAATCTCCAAGTCACTCATTTTCATAACACCCAGCTTTGGTCCGACAGCAGCTCTTCCCACACTTGTTCACAGGCTTGCACACACCCTCGGTGAGAGAGGGCTTCACTGCTGGTTTTGAAATATGCTGTAAAGGTGTCACAAAACAGGATTTATCAATCACCTGTTTTCGTTTCCCAAACTTGAGACTGGTTTGCTATGGGAGGAGAAACCTGGGGCCAAACCCTTGAAGGGGCAGGTGACACACAAGCATCTGGTTGTTCAACCTTCATGACAACTCTTCACCACAAGCCTGTTTTTTTCTGTGATCCTTGCAAATACTGCCATGCACAATATATGCTGCTGCCACTTTTGCTTTTGTCCTGGTTTCGACTAGGACAGAGTTAATTTCCTTTCTAGCAGCTGGTGCAGTGCTGTGTTTTGGAGTCAGGACGAGAGCAGTGCTGATAACACCCTGATGTTTTAGCTGTTGCCAAGCAGTCAAGGACTTTTCAGTTGTTCATATTTCCCTGTTAATGAGAAGGGGGTGTACCCAGGAAGCTGGGAGGGGACACAGCCAGGACAGGAGACCCAAACTGGCCAAAGACAGTATTCCATGCCAATTACGTGATGCTCAGCCTAAAGGGGGGCTGGTGGGAAGAAGAGCACATGGTTACATGATGTGCACTTTCAGAGGTGGTCTGGTTTCGGGACAGCTCTGAGCTGTATGGTCTGAGTTGTGTGGTTCAGTGAGAAACTGCATTTGTGTATCACCAGTTCTGTATATTTTGCTATAAAGTCCTGTTAATGTTACCTCTCTCTTTCTTTGCTGTACCAGTAAACTGTCTTTATTCTAACACGTGAAGTTTGGTTTGGGGTTTTTTTGAGTTACTTCTTCCTCCCCTCCTTTCCCCACCCAACTTCCCCCACACACCCTCTTAGAGAGAGCAGCTTGGCTCTCAGCAGGGGGAAAACCATGCCAGCTTTACAGACAGGGAAAGGGGTGAGCAAGCCTGCGGGCATCCTTCCCCTCACCCTTACAGAGGTCAAAAAAGAAATGTAACATCCATCCTCAGCTCCCAACTCTGCTCCTGACTCTGCTCCTTCCCTATCCCAGTGCCACTCTACATTTTGAAGGTAAATCATTAGGAGTGGGAAGCTGGAGCACTAACTGAAATGTTACTTTGCTCTCTGCAGCCCCCTTCATGTCTCCAACTCACAGCTTTTTCAGGGTCGTGTTTCAGCCTGGGCCCTCTGAGCACTTGTTAGGCAACCATCCCTGGCAGGGGTAAAAATTAGTTTAAGATGGAGTTGGCTGTTTTTCCCATCGCTCTCTGCCAAGTCTGATGCCACCCTTGGCAAATTTTCTGGCATAACAGGCCACAGTCAGACTGAAAAAGAAGCACAAGCCATGCAACGTCTACCAGTAAGGGCAATATAGTTTGCAGATGTGTGGTGAGCTGTTTTAACACTGAGAAAATAATAAGAGATTCAAAGTATAAAAATGCATGTTCCCATCCTATGCTAAACTGTAACACTAGGTAGATCAGGTACTTAGGGATATGGTTTATCATAGGACAGGAACAGTTGGACTCAGTGATCTTAAAGGTCTTTCCCAACCTTGTAATTCTGTGATTCTGTGATTTTATGGCTTTTTGGGTCCAATTCACAGCCTTGTGCATGTGTTTGTGGCAGCTCAAGCTGAGTTTTGTTTAAATCCACCACACCAGGATGTGCTGCATCCCATTGGCAGTGCTGCAGCGCACAGTGCTGCAGTCACAGTGGTCACTCCTCCATCATTATCGATGGGAGTTTGGGATCCACCAGAGAGCCTGAGCCCTCCCTGTCCCCAGCTGCATTGGGACATAAGTCCCATGGCCGTTTCCAAAGGCACTCATTTCATAGTGGCTGCAATGGCTCCTGCTGTAGAGCTTTCCCATTCTCACCTGCCTTCACTGACACCAACAGAGCTGCTAATTTGAGTTCCTGCCCCCTGCCCACCCCTGTACAATAATCCTATCTATTCAAACCCTAGAGTTAAGGGGTCACATGCTGCTTTTTATAACTTTACCACCAACTCAGTTTTTAAAAGCATTTTCTTTCACTGTTCTGGACAAGATTAGCCACTGCAACTTGATTGTGTTGCTATGGCAGTAATAAGAAAAAAAAAGTAATTCCTTTTTCTTAAAAAAAAATAAATAATTGGTCTTACTGTGTAAGGTCCCTGACATTAATTATAAATAAATGTTAGGCCTACTAAAATAAGGGAGTGAATTTACGGTAACAGTCTGCATGCGGCTGCTGAAGCCTCTGTGGCTGCCATGACACAGACACAAAATATAAAAAGTATTGGGGACTGCAGTTTGCGTTTTATTGCCTAGGAAAATGAATGTGTAAATAGCAATAAAACGCACAATTATTTAGCACAAAGCCAAAATACTCCACAGCATTTATAGGCTGATGGATGGCTTGCCTGCCTGCTCTAATTTACCATAAAACAAGGAAGACAAGGACGGAGGAAAATAAACAATGGCTCCTGTCAACATGATTAGCTGTGAGACGCAAGGTGAGAGCAGCCGGTCTCTGAAGAGGGTAACACCGTGCTGCTTCAGCGGGCTTCTGCTTTGGTAATTTAGCCTGGATTGCCTTGCTGCTTGGCAAAGGCAGCATCCCAGGAGCTGAGTGGGGAGGCAGGGATCGCTGCTCCCACAGTCTTTCCATGCCCCATCCTCACTGCCTCCGGCAGAAGGATGGAGCAGCTGCTCAGGGGGGTGAAGGCCTTGTGCCTGTGGCAGGAGGGGGGCTATTAAGAAGCCTTGTAACAGATTGGTTTCTGAACAAGAAAAAGCCTGCTTGCTGGAGCAGAAGTTAGTGGTCAGCTATCAGGGGCATCGCCTGAGACATGATGAGAGGTGGGGAGATCCTAAAAAATACTGGGGGAAAAAAAGGTAGAACTCCTTCAATGCCATCTGTTAAAAATCAAGGGGAGAGAAAGAAAGGAGAGGAAAAAAAAAGGATTTGAAACACTTTATGGGATAAAGTAAACTGCAGACAGAGCGAGCGCTACCAGCTGGCTTGCTGGCTGTGATTCAGCGACCCGCGGCGATGCCTGTAAAGGAGCCGCAGGGTCCCAGGCTGGGTCACGGCAGCAGGAGTGGGTTTGCCTGGCACCAAACACTGCAGTTATCTGCTGCCTCCACCTGCATTTAGAAGACACTGTGCTATTGTAACCCACCTTATTCAAGCCCATTTTTGATTGTGACATGGGAATATTAACAGCTGGAGGAAGTGTTTATACATTTGCTTTCTAGCTATGTATTTCCATGTAGGCAGATGAACCCGAATTTTCCACACTGCCTTTCTCTGGGGCAGGGAAGCCATGTGCATCTGCTCACACTTACACAATATCCTTTTAGGTCCCTGAGGTTGCAGAGATGTGAATCCTGTGCTAAGTGTGGTGTTACCTGCAGGTTGCATTTGCAAAGGGTGGTGCTCCTACAGAGGGTAATGTAGGACACCTAGGTGTGATGGGGCAGGTGAACAGAGGTAGGTAAGCTCCTGGGTCCCATCCCAAGAACAGCTAGGATGAGGTCCAGGACGTGCAGATCCAGCCCAGTGCTGGGACACACTCCTTGATCTCACGCTTTCAACACATACTTGAAATGTCAAGTTAAAAACCTCTGCTGAGTGACTGTGGCACAGGGGCTCACTCTCTCCCTTGGCAGTGTGGGGAGCCTTGTCTTCTCATTTACTGGGCTCCTAATTTAGACATCTAAATTAAGTGCCTGAGGAGAGGCAGTGTGAATGACCCAGAGTGCAGAGGAAGGATACATCAGCTGACAACAACCACAGAGATTATCTTTTTTCACTGCTGGTCTTGTCAGTGGATTTTGAGCCTGCTCCAAGTTTGCATAAAGCCAGATGAATTTTCCAAATGATTTCCACCAGACGTTTTCTCTAAAGTCCCTTTTAAAAAAAAAATCTGTATAATTTGTAAGACTGTTCCTGTTTACAACAATGGACATTACTTGCAGGGCAACTCCTATATTCAATTCAATCAGGACAAAAAAATAATACAGAGAATGAAAATAGGCTCTCTCTATCCAGATCTGCTCCATCCACTTCAATGTGAACTCCAGAAAAAGGTCCTGCAAGAAGGGTTGCTCTAGTTAGAGCAAAAGTCCTGTGAAAGGCTCTTGATGTAAGTTGTCAGACCCATTTGAAAGCACAAAGCCAACAGGAAAGCTTCTAGCAATACGTGCCAGCATTCTTCATCAATTATCAAGTTGTAATGTAGAATCAGAAGCAGAATGCTAAATACTGTGCTCTGCTCTTCTTCATGCATTTTCCTTTGTAAACTCCTCCCCCAAAAGGAAATAAATAGTATCTGTAATCATCAGTATGACTGCCTACTTAGTTTTGCAAGCAGATAATAAATAGTACATCCGTCTTTTAGTTATTAACATAACTAAGCTTATTGCATAATATCTGCTTATTTTTGGAAAGCTGCCCCTTCCTACCTGGCCCAACAGCACATAACTGAGTTGACAGGATGCAGGAGTTTTTGAGCGAATAACACAATTTCTCCAAATCTAACTCACTTGCCAAAAATCTTGTCTCCTAAGCCTGGCTCACCAATTATAGAACATTTTGAAAGAGACTTAAAAAGTCCCCTTGTTATAGTCCCCTTGACCAGCTTTGCCACAGCCCCCATTTCACTTGGCTGTGTGTGATGCTTGCAGTTTATTTATTGCATAAATGATTACAAAGAAAAAACTGGTACAGAGGACTCCTCTCCCAGATCACACACTCAAAGTGGGGAGTTGACATGTCTCCCACCTTCCTCTGCTCAGGACAAAGCCTGTTGCTCCAAATCTGAGGCTAGACTCTCAGAAAATGCCCACGATGGCTATCACCCCACACCCTGTGCCCGTTCTGTGCCCTGGAACTGGAGGTTTAATCCTGCACTGTACAGAAGATGAAACCACCAGAATACCCTGATTTGGTTTGGACCTCAGGATATCACATTCCTTGAACAGATCTGCAACAGCTGAGGACTTCTGGCAATGCTTTGATGACTTCTCTCCACTGTTTTGTGCTGGCTTTTCAATAACTGGATAGACTGTTGGTATAGTCTAAATATCCAGTCCCATTGTGCCTGTCATCCAATGTTTATATACGTTAGTTCAGGTCTCATAAAAAGCCCAATTGGTAGTCTTGGGATAATAAATCAGCATTACAGAACTTCCTCTTCCTTCCATGCAGTGCTATCAATCGTACCAAATATGTATATTTTATAGTGCTTTGTAATTAGCTTTATTGCTGTACAAAGCATAGCATGGGGGTAGGGGGAGAGGGAGAATGACACCAGCATATATCTGAATACGAACAATTACAAGATTTTAGAGTGTTGTGCAGGATCTATATCTCTGAGCAGAGTTCCCAAGTTTTCATGAAGTTAACAAAGTCCCTGCTCCGTTCCTTGGGATGCCTTAGCCCTCTTCCACTCCTAATCCTGGGAGAAAGAAAAGAGCCAAACCCACTAACCTTTCTGTTTCTGCTTAGTCTGGTTTTGTCCTAACAAGGTAGAGCCTCAAAGAATCACACAACATTAGGAGTTGGAAGGGATCTCGAAAGATCATCTAGTCCAAACCCCCTGCCAGAGCAGCATCACCTAGACTCAATCACACAGGAACACATCCAGGAGGGTTTTGAATGTCTCCAGAGAAGGAGACTCCACGATCTCTCTGGGCAGTCTGTCCCAGTGCTCCATCACCCTCACAGTGAAAAAGTTCCTCCTTATATTCACATGGATCTTCCTATGCTCCAGCTTGCACATGCTGCCCCGTGTCCTATCACTGGCCATCACCGAGAAGAGCCTGGCTCTGTCCTCCTGACTCTCACTCTTTACATATTTATAAACATTAATAATGTCACCCCTTGGTCTCCTACAAAATGAAGAGGCCAAGCTCCCTCAGCCTTTTGTCATAAGGAAGGTGTTCCACTCCCTTCGTCATCTTGATGGCCCTGCTCTGGACACTTTCAAGGAGTTCCATGTCCTTCTTAAACTAAGAGACCCAGAACTGGACACAATATTCCAGGTGCTGTCTCACCAGGGCAGAGTAGAGGGAGTGAGAAGGACCTCTCTTGACCTACTAACTACCCCCCTTCTAATACACCCTAGGATGCCATTGGCCTTCTTAGCCATGAGGGCACATTGCTGGCACATGGTCATCCTGCTGTCCACCAGGACCTCCAGGTCTCTCTCACCTATGCTGCTCTCCAACAGAGAGAATAGAGAGTACTGGTACTGGGGCTGTTCTTCGCCAGATGCAAGAGCCTACACTTTCTCCCTACACTGCAGGAATACATTAGCACAATAAATAAGGCACTAGTTGGCATTTTTAAGTGTCTCCAGTGTCCCTCCACAGAAGTGCAATGTGCTGTCACCATGAAAAGGGAGTCACAATACACCTTGATTTTTGATTGCACTGAAGAGATACTGTTGTCATCGAAGGCTCTGCCCAAAGGCAAGCCATCCCCTCCCCAGACAAGTGCTGCTCCAGACCTTTTCCTACTCACTGGAAAATGCTTCTACTTCATAAATTCATGGCCTGGGTTCAAATGCCTCCCTGAAGCCTTTTCAGCCACAGCCACAAATATGGTTTCACTCTTCAAATGCTGCATTGGCAGCAAAATTAAAGCTTCACCACTGCTCAACCGTTCCAGTTTGGAAATTATTTTTTTGGCTAAGATTTCTCTAGTCAACCTAATTCCCACTAGCCATCAATCGCAGCTATCAGCTTAGATGAAGACAATAGTCCGATTGCTTTGTCTACAGAGCCATAACCCCTTGGTTTTGGAGCTCTCTTGAGCTTTTCCTCAAAGGCGAATTTAACTATGTGAATCATTTAGACAGAACAGTTCTCTCTCCTGGCTTGCTATTGAGCTGTCTAGGAGACAGCATTTAAATGCAAGAAGGGAAAACAATAGTATCGACTGTCTTTTGTCCGGGTTTATTTAATTCTGTAAAGCAAACAGTTTGTGTGAAATGCACTCCCGGTAATAAAATCCTGTTGCACATTTGCTTATAGAGGGTCGCCAGGGAGAGTGAATGCGCCTGCACTCAGCAATAAATGTTTGATTCCGTGTTGCACAGCAATTATTCAAAATGAGAGGGACTATTGGATCTGAGACTGCTGCCCTTTAGGACTCAGCCTGTCAAGTTGCATCGCTCTGTGTTTTTTATCCAAGTGGATTTCATCTCCACGCTGTTATTGCTGGGTGATATTCCAGTCTCTAGGTCCAAGTCGCATTGAGCTTCAAAATCAACATTTGACTTTCAGGCTGCCCTTCTTTGTTAAAAAGAGCATTGCTTTTTTAAATTGTTATTACTATTTATCAATATGCAATAGCACATTCTGATTCCATGATTCTGTGATTAACAGAGTAAGATTTAAAAACCATGGATGGTTTATTCTGAGAGGACAGGGATAGACACAGATTTCAATATAATCACCCTTAAAATTGCTTCTTCCTTAGTTTTAAAATGCTGTAGCTTTAGTCATTAAGAGGAAATCATGTTGCTATCACATATTTATTTTCTCAGGGTTTTTTTGCACATGCTTTGGAAATTTATCAAGGATCAGGTTTCTTTCACACTTAAAAATTAAAAAAGGAGTCATCAAAATATTTTACACTTACATCTCTCTATAGATACTTTCTCGACATTTATTACCTATCTAGCCTTGCACTTGATAGACTTTTACATATTGCTCAGTGAAGAGAAATATAATGAAATTCCACAGAGCTTAAGCGCATGCAGAGATGTGCCATTTCCCTTTAAAGTAAGATTTAATCAACGCAGTGCCACCTCAACCCTGACCAGCTGATCAGTCAACGCAGCTCTGAGTAATATCTTGGAAATTCTGAGCTTGCAGACAATTACAGACCACTTAATCACAAAATTTAATCAAGATAATAATTAGGCACTGCATCCTGTTTAATGCACAAGGATGTGAGCTTTCCAGCTCCTGCTGCCAGATCGGAAGCGAACACAGGAATGGGGAGAAGGATCAACGAAGTCAACAGACTATATCCTTGATGACAGATGAAAAACTAAGCTCAAACAGCTTGCCAAATCCTTAAGAAGAAGCCCAGCACTTTGTGCCAGTCAAAACCCACCCCTACAAGATTTTTTTCAAAGATCTGCTTCTTCAGAAGACCGACTTATATTTTATTTGACCAGGCTTGAGAGATAAAGCTCAGAATCCTGGCAGAGTAGGTGCTCTACTGATGCTTACTAAGCACTTTTTTCTCAGATAAACCTTGCCCTGCAGAATGGACAAGAGTTGGGGGGAGGAAGCACGATTAAGCAACTTTGTCAATGTCAAAATGAAGAATATAAATTTGTCAGTCATCCTAGCCACTGCACCACACTGCCTCTGTTAGGTCAGCTGGTAGGGCTAAGAAACGAGTTACAAGACTGTAGTTAATCAAATTTTTTGAAGTACCTCCTAAGCTGAGCAAAGTCACTTTCTGGGATAGATGCTATTAAGAGGATTTTTTGGTATTTTCCTCTGACTTCAAAGTGCCACATGAGTCTCCTTGTTAGAGCTGAGTGACATCCACACATCACTGAGCTGGAGAAACAGCAGCAGCAGCAATGCTTTTGTAAACATTAAAAAGCCCAGAAACATGAAAGCTTTGAAGAAAGACCAGATGGGTACAGAAAATGGTCACTTCCATTTTTAAATTCCACAAACACTCTGGGTTAAAAATAGGATGAAAAGTGTTGGGTTTTTTCCTTGAACCAGTGCTATTTCATAAGTTGAGCGGATCACGAGTAATTAGAGGGTCACAAGTAACTATAAATTCTCTGTACGGGCTGAGAGAACGCGCCTGGGACCTGGTGCTACACACTGCCTTGTCCTCAGAGCAAGGATGGGCATGTGTGGGAATTGCACATAAGCGGTTAAAACCACTGGTGTCTGCTTATCTCTTACACAAACATTGTGGATGGAGATCTACAAGGTTATATGAGAAACAGCGGAAGGCAACAAGACTTCTCTGTTTTGGCTAGAGAATGGAGAATAAACAGACATAGGGTTTCTACAGAGAAATTTGAAGGCTCCAGTGCCCGGAGTGAGACCTTTTGCTTCATTAACTGTGAAATGAATATTAAAGTTGACATCCCTAAATATGATAATGAGCTAAAAGCAGTATATGCTAAACATGTATGACTATAGTACTAGGCTCTCCACCCAAATTAGGATAAACATCACCCCTGAGAGGGAACAGCTAAGGTTGAGGTATAAAGGGTATTGAGGAAGTTACCCCCCGGGGGTGAGAGAAGAAACTGAAGATGACGAAGAGGCAGTTGATGAGCTGTGGTCGTTCTCCTCCATCCAAGAAAGGCAAGCAACTGCAATTTCACCCTTTTGTTGAGAATACCTGGTACAGTATTTTGCTGGCATTATAATTATAATCATAGTCGTATATTAGCTCTATGCAGTCAGTGCATTTATCAACAGCAATTCCAAACTCTCTATATCTGTTGCCTTAATAAACTTTCTATTGGTTTCAGCCTTTAGACATAAACCGTTGACCACGTCCGGGACTAAGAGTGGACCTAGGCTTCTCTCTGAGAAGGAGCAGAAAAGCAAGGGCATCCTTTCTGAACCCCATGACTCAACGAGAACATTCCCCTCCAAACCCAGCCACACATCAGACTCTTACTGTTTATGTGACAGCATGTTTTAAAGATCTGTTGGATGGCTTTATTTATATTATACATATTTATTTATATTAATGATCATGTTAGTCACAGTGGTTGAATAGCAAGCGCAATGCCATCTGAAATGGCATCCTGTTGTTACCTACAAGTTGTCTTTTCTTCTATCTACGCATGGTTTGCAGTGAAAAGGAAGAGGGGCAGAAAAACCTATGCAAGTTGCACATCTTCATTGAACAAGTCTCCACCTCTCCCGCTGCTGTGCTGGGAACAGTTTGCATCAGTTGGGGGTATGGGCCAATATTTTAAATTCAAAAAGTGAGTAGCTTCTTGTAGGGGCCATCAGAAAACAAACTCTACAGACTGACAGGGAAGTGAAATCCTTTCTTTGTACCTAAGAGACTTAGAAAAGAAAAGAAAAAGTAGAGCTGAATGATAGTAACATTTCAATCTTCAGAGCTGCTGTTAGCTACAATGAACCCCTTTTATAAATTCAGTGTCTTGAGCTGCAAATACTTATCAAGAGTGTTATTATCAGCCATTGTGAGCCTGAGAACAAGAATTCCCACTGTATTTTAATGGCTGCTAGCCATTTCCATCAAAAAGAGGACTCTAACAGACATACAGTTATCATTGTTCAAATTTTAATGAATATATGGCATTCCCATTCATTATTTAAGAAATGTTCAGATGCTGTTTCAGTCAAAGATGCCTCTTAATAAATGTTATTATCTACAAATGTGCCTTTAATAAAATATTACACTGCGAAAAAATAAAGTGTTGTACTGATAATCAAAGGAAAATGAATGAAGGAACTAAAACCCACAGTGATACAGTCTGAACTCCTAGTTCACTCAAAAAACTCTTTGATTTTAATGGGTGATTTCTCAGAGCTCAGCACAGGAACACAGGGTCAGGCCCATCAGGCACACACAAAGACACAAGAAACACCTTCTCCAAACTCTTGCAGCTCACACACAGACAGCTACCTGATTACTTGAGTCGGAACAGGTCTATCTGTGGTCAGCTTGACCACAACTCAATAATGTTGCCTGCAAATCCAATAAACATGGCCCTCTGGACAGCTTTACATTCATTATCCAACTGTTTGGACTGCACACTTCGGAAAACACTGTGTAAATTAGTGTTCAACTGTTGCATGTGATTCAGTGCCGGCAAGGCTCTGTTTTTCTCATGGGTGCTAGTGTTTTTTGATAAACTTCTGTGCTGAGGTATCTCGAGTTAGGCTCTCAGAACTGAAACATCTTAAATTTAATCAGGTTGCTAACGCTGGCCCCAGACCGTTTGCTATCCAAGCCAGGAAGCAGCTATTTATTTTCTATAAATTAATCCCAGCTCAGCAAGACACTTAAGCGCACATCTAACTCTATAAAGACAGAGTGGGTTTCCCACTCACTTAAATAATACAGATGCAAATGCTCTGCTGAATCAGGTCTATAAAAATCCAATAGCAGTCAGTAATAAATCCTGTGACATACAAGAGCAATCTCTGCTCCTCAGGCAGGAGGATGGAGTGTGCTGCTAGGATGTGGAATGCAGTGTCCCTGCCAGTGCCGTGGGTTTGCCTCCGCCTCCCCACTCCATCGCCCAGGCTGAGAACCATACACACTCCTCCTCTCTCTGTCTGGGATTAAGACATTTCTCTGTATAAAAAGCATCTATTATGCAAGATTTATCTTGGGTTTCCCTGCTCTGCTCATCTAGCCCTGCGTTTGAGATGGAAATACTCTCAGTGCCGAAGCTGGATGTCTGAAGCAGGAGGGGCAGAAGCCAGGATGGTTTATTTGCCAGAGTAGAAGGTTTTTCTTCTGCAGCTACTTTGTATTAAATTTGGTTTATTTCTACCAGGATAAAACATCAAACTAAACTTCACTAGAATTGGGAACCTGTCCCCGCTACATATAGAGCATGACAAAGGTGAAACTGCCCCCTGCTAACCCTGATCAACTCTCATAGACTCTGCTCTAGGAAAGGGTCAGAGGGACAACAACAAGAGACTAGAAAAGGATGCCTGGGTGCAAACTTGCTCATCCAAACCCTTTTTGTTTGCAGCCCTCTTCTCAAACCAGCACCTAAACTCTGCAGAGACTTTGTCTTAATGGTAAACAACCAACTGCCACCACCAATAATAATAATTATTAGCAATAATAAAAATAGTTAGCTATAATAAAAGCTATTAGCAATAATAATAACAATAACAACAACAACAACAATAATAATAATACCATCAAAGGTCATGTTCCTGCATATCACATCTTGTCAAGAGTGTTTGGCATCTCTCTCATGAATGCACAAAACAGGCACTTCAAAATCAGGCATTTCTTTTCCCGTGCTTCCCTGGGGTCTCCACAATGCATGTGTTGTGCCCAACACACGTGGATAGGACAGGCTTTTGCAGAAAAGTCAGCCACCAGCAGCAGTTCTATTGAAGAGGAGACTGAGGGACAACCTCACTTCCCACCACTGAGCGCTCTGCTCAGGAACTCTGCTGCAGGATTAATAACCCATGCCCTGAAAGAAGGTAGACAGTACTACTTGTTCTTGGTTTTGTTTCAGGGAGGAAGAGCTCAAGGGGTATTTACAGTGAAGGTTCAAATTAAAGGATCTGGGGCACAAGGTAGCCTCCTTGTAAACTTGAATAAGGCCTTCAGAAAGGCCTGAGTTCATGGACATATATGTCTTGTGGAGGATCTGGCACTGGCTGATGTAAGACATTGAAACAATACTGGATGAGGGCAAAAACCTAAACCCACCCACTCACATTAGCCAAGCTTTAGTAGATGGGCCGTCAGTATCAAAAAGACAGGGCCATGGAGAGCACAGTTTTATCGGTGTAAATGTGGATTAATTCAGCCATTTGGGGTGCATATTCATCCCAGAGAAACATACCTGTTTCTCTATGCATCCATCATGGGTTCTTTTCCTACACTTCGGGTAAGCCCTTCACAGATACCCACCATTAGATCCTCAAGGTTCACTTTTGTAAAGACGTTGCAGTGGGAGGTGGTTATTCTCCAGCCTGGGTGGAATCTATCATTGTGGACATTGATATCTCACCCAGACTGCAAGAAACAGTATCTTAAACTTGAAAGTCCTACAGGATGATTTCCGTGGAGCCAGAGGTAAGAAGCACCCTCCCCACTTCTGCTCCTTGGGTAAAATGCTCTCCACATCATATATTTATAAGCAAGGTAGTTTCCCAGTACCTTTGCTAGATTTGGAAAAGAAAATTAAAGCATTATTAAGGGCAAAGGGTCAGGCCAACTGATTGGCAATGACTCCACCTGGAACAAAGAGATCCCCAAATAAACTTTTTTCAATGAGAAGGGTGGCAAAAAGCCAAGCAGAAGTTGCTGAGGATACCTCATTAAAGAAATTGATAAGCCTAAGTCAGGTCAATCTGTTTAAGTAACTCAGTGGCTTCAGTCAGATAGGAATAGATCTGTTAAAGTTGCCGTCAGAAAAGCAGCAGCACAGTGGGAGCGGAGGAGGAGACCTCGTAGGGAGCCATGAGCTTTCCATAAAAGTTGGTAATCATGCGGGAAGTTGCATCTGTGGTTTACTCACTTGGAAGAGAGACTTCTCACACAAAGCGAGCTGAAAGAGTTGTAGGCAGCAAGAACAGCCGCACACGAGGAGCGGATCTGCGTTCGGCAGCATGTGCTAATACCGTGGGATTTTCCCTGCACCGCCACAGCCTGTACCAGGGAACACAGCCCAGCTGAGACAGTCGATCTGGCACATGCAAAACAAATTACATCTAAGGCATAAGCCAGAACCTGATTTCTTTTTACACCTTTGCAGCCCTAGGAGAGCATCAGCAGGGACAAGCAGGCTGATTTTCTGCTGGTTCAGAAAGCTCAGAATATGGTTCACATTTGGAAAGTCGAGCCCGGGGGCCCTGAACGGGAAAATAAATTCTTGCCGTTCGAAAAGATTGCGCTGGGAACTAAAGAGCAGTGCCTGGCCTCTGTCAGGATGTCTGCGCTGCTTATGCTCATCCGTGCTGACGGCAGGGTTATCACTTACTTCAGGATTCCTGTAACGCTGAGAACAGCACAGCCACCAGTGTGCTTCGCATCCAGGCTGGAAACTGCCAGCAGCCAAACAGCGTCTTGCTAATGATTGCTGCTTACAGGGCATCGTATCAGCAGTAATTAGCAAACTGCTGCTAAGCTCAGAGACCTCATTTGCAGGTATCCGGTTGACCCCACTGATACGACTTTGGGGCTTATTTTATCATTGAGCTGAAAAATAACGTCTTTTAAGTAATTGCATGGCTCAGTAATAGGTAAATAAGAACTTTGCTTGAAAAACATTAAAATAAATCTAATGTTGGTTTTATTGGGCAGATCTCAGCAGTAACCCAATAGGAGGTTTTGTCATGCTTGGACTTAATCTACCTTTTAGAGATGATGTATAATAAATTATCATAATGATTAAGAGTGAAACACAGCGTAAATGGAGTCCCTGTCACACGGGCTTCAAACAAACATTAAGCTTTATAACATATGAGTGTACAGAGTAATGAGTAAATATGTCTCTTTGGCTTTTGTTCCTTGCAGTCATACTCCAAGGGGTTTGGTGCATGTCAGCAGCCCCAACCATTAAACACCACTCAGTCGGGCCTCAGAAATCATTATTTTTAACCATGGAAAAGGGTACTACATCCCTATTAAAGGCTCTCCTGATTTACCTAACAGGGCCATGGTAGGCAGGTACTTTAATAGGCATGTGGGGATCCCAGGGGTCCCAGTCACCAACATCACCTGCCCTACCTGACAGCACAGAACTACACACTCAGAGAATGGCTTGGGTTGGAGGGGACCCTGAAGATCATCTAGATCCAAACCCCCCCACAGGCAAGGATTCCTTCCACTATATCAGATTACTCAGTTCCTCATCCAAACTGGCCCTGAACACAGAACAAGGACCCTCCAATACTACACACAGAAATGTCATCCCCTTTGTGATGAAAGGAGGCAAACCTAGGAACCACACAGGTTGGAGGAATGAGGGTATTTTAGCCAGGACTTGCCCGGATGACTACTACAGACGATTAAGCTGTTCTCCTCTGCTTGGATTTACTGTTGACCGAACAAAAGAAAGCACAGAGGGCCAAGCCTATGCACAGTAGTTGCACAAAATGGGGAGGGGAAAAAACTACCAGTGTAAAATCAGAAGGAAGCCACAGACACTTGTTTTCTCTTACACCTGCAGAACCAAAGCTAACTGCCCTTTTATCTCAATGGAAAACCTGCAAATGCAGAGCTTGGGAAACCCCTACATGCTGTGAGTAAGTGTATGTTTGAAAACCCCATCCCACACTTCACTTCCTGAAGCTGAGGGTATTTTGATTCGCTTTCTCCCAGCAGTTCAGGTCCCTTTTCTAGAGGATATGAACGATAAAGCAATGAGAAGGGGGAAAAGTAAACCTAACAAATGCTCACATCCCAGCTCTGAGCAGGTGGACAAAGAGGGAGACATGTGTGTCTCAAGAGTGATGAGATACGGGTGATCTGGATCTGCAGAGAGCTTGAGTTAGTCAAATGCCTTTTTTTCAGGGCTTTGTGCCAGGATGAAGCAGAATGAAACAGAGATAATCCAGTGAAAGAATGGTCTATACAGCAGCAGAACAGCCAGATGCTTCCTGTGCATGATATTTCAGGGTAGCACAGGACACAGGTTTAGCATGGTCATCAGAACCAGATATGAGGAGAAAGTATGGTTAAAAAACTAAATAAATTGGAATATAACAGTGCAAAAGCAGAACTACAGGGCTAGTGCTTTGTCCTAGGAAGTTATCACTCTGAGGTCTGGCACTGAGAAACGTTAGCAGCTGGAACTGCCACCCCAGTGCAAAGCTTCATGGGGTGGATAACAATTTGGGGGGACTGTGCGAAACTACATATGGCTCAGCACAAACCTTGAAGATAAAGAAAGCATCAACCTGAAGCAGACTTTTTGCAGTCTACCAAAAATTAAAACCCCAACCCAACCAACCAGCAAACGAATGAACCAAAACACCAGCCTGCTAAACTGGCACACAGTAGAGGTTTTTATGGAAGCATTTGTATTTTGAAAGTCTCAAGATCATCCGTTCCAGTCATTTCAGACCTCAAAAGAACTGCCTACAACTTAGGTTTTTGGGTGGGTTTTTTCTGTTTGTTTGTTTGTTTGTTTGTTTTAACATAGTTCCCTAAATGTCCAAAAATTAGGTAATTAAGCAAACAGTGCCTCTAGCAGACATTTTGGGCTTTCTGTGGTCAGACTTTGCAATTACATCATGTGCTCTTCAGCAACTTCTTTCCTTACCTTCAAGTATTTCAGTGTCTCAGAGGATTTTAGAACACATATCTAAGACTACAGCTGTCCAGATAGTCACAGATACTCAAAATATTATGAGTTGAACACACAGAGAGACAGAGTGAAGCGGCAGAGGTGTGCTGCAGAATTACAATCCAAAAATCTTCTGAATCAGAATCGTGTTTTCACATCTCACAGCTGCATTTGCAAAAAAGAGGTCCTTTTACCTCTCCACAGAATGACCAATAGTTTTAGATGTATTCTTTATCATATTCAGTTATTATCGGGGAATAGAAATTATGTTTCTCTACTAGAGAAATTTCACTTCTGCTCCCCTCATTACTTCCTGAGAACAGCCATCAAAAGCACCATTTTGCAGTGACAACATGTCTAAGAGCAACGGACTATCGAATCAAGGCAAACATAGTAGCAGTGGTGACTATCCTAGCGCAAAAAGAGCTACTAAATCCTCTGTTAACAAAACACCAGACAAAAGAATCTGAATGGTGTGGACAAAAGGAAATTACCCCAGAAATTACAACCAATTTCTGCAGGGAAAAACCTTTCTCCATGTTATCATCAGCAGTTGGTGCTTCAGAAGATGACCGACAGAAAACTGAAAGGCTCTTTAGCATGGGAACAGACATCTCCTACTCAACCTTTTGGAGCCAATACAATTCAGAGCGTGAGATTCAATGACTGGCTTATCAGAACTCCTGCTTTTCTGGCTTATTCAAAACTGCAGGGCAGTGGCAAGCTTCAGGGTCAACTAGACTCTGGCAGAGCAGCAATGCCTCCCTGGCACCTAAATGTTGCTATTCTTTCATTTCTGAAACAAACAAATAAATAAATATATGCCCTGTGGCAGAGGACTCACAGCATCCTTTCAAGCTGGGGATGAGGCCAAGTATTAAACACTTGAGGAAGTTAGTTTTTCCATGTGGAAAACAAACATTTTGCAAAAGGCTTCACTTGTTGCACACGTGGGCACCCGAGATTGGGTCAGTTGTATGCAGTGGGAAGACAGCAGCTGGCTTAGTTTTCAGTGAAGCCGTGCATCTCAGCATGATTGTTTGTTTGGGTTTTGACTCTTAACATGTAGTAAGTTTTCTATAAAAAAAGAGGGTCTGGGTCCTGGGGTCTGCAGGGCAGCTCTGAGTCGAGTCCATCAGAACAGTTACATTTTTTTCCTCCCTACAGAAAGAGGTGCAGATATTGTTAATTCTGGATTATAAGGAAGCTTCTCGATCTCTTTCATGCTCATCTAGAAGGGACACGACCTATGTGCTGGATGTTTTTTCAGTAGATAACACCAACATTTTTATTTTTTTTTTTTTAATGGAATGAAAGCAGCAGGCAGGCACAGCTCCCAGCTTATCTGATGGACACAGCTTTGGGGCTTCAATTCTCCATGGAGGAAAAACCACAAAACCAACATTAGCTCCCTCAGTTTAGATGTCCCAGTCTCTACCCTATGGTACTTGCATCCCTACTAAAGTGGTCATTGGGATCTGACTCCCAGCCATGTTGGGGAAGGACCTACCTGATCTAACATTACACCTCAACATCCAAAAAGCCGTCAGGACTTCTTTACCTGTCAAAAGGGATGAACCTCTCTCTCTTTATTTTTTAGATACTTCTATAGAATAAGATTAATTACATGCTAAAGTATCCATTTTTCTTTGCAACCTATAAAAGGAGGACAAATAACCAGCTCTGACAGTAGCACATTTGTTGCAGATGTTTGCACTTGGGCACATGCATCCCACACTCCTCTCTTGCACTCTAAGCAAAGTCCCAACACAGGAAAACGCTTTCTCCTCCTCCGCAAGGTATGTGAATCACTTCTCTCCTCCCCACGCCTGTACTCCAAATACTCCCTTTCATTTCATAAGGTGAGTGGTTTTCTCCCAATTAAAAGAAACCAGAGTATTCTTAAAAGAAAATGAAGCTCCATTTCCCTTGGTGCCACCTTCTTCTACAAGGTCATTTCTAAATTATGAGGTCACAGCAGCATATTACTCCAGTATCAATTCTGCCAATAGTGCTGACAGCCAGCAGCGCTGAGAGGGGGCAGGTGGAGCAAAAGTTTTGCCCATGAGAGTCACATGTGTGCTAGACCTGGAGAGAGACCTGGAAATCCAGCCTTATCCTCAGTACCAAAGGGCAGGGCTTGTTGCTGAAGACAAGCATGTTTTTCCTTCACATCTTAGTCATCCCACATGTTTTTCCTCCCTGTTGTACTTCCTATGGAGATGAGTCCCAGAAGCCAGGCTTTAATCCTAGTTGTTTGTTTTCTCCTCTATACACTGACTTAGTTTGATGGCTTTCCCTCAGCTGTTTTTGTCCCTGCCACCAGCCCAGGACACACTGGAGGACAGCGTTATTAGTGCTTCCTCACCTGAAAAGCCCCAGAAATAAAGACATGCCTGGGAACAAAAGGTACTGGAACAGTTCTGGAAGTGAACTCCTGCAAACCCAAAACAACCTTCCCCAGCAAAGGTACAACCACACTCTCTCCCCTTTTCCAATGTTGTGACCAAGAGGAAACACAAATAACACTGTCCTGTTTATATCCTGCCAGAGAAGAAAAGATGAATATTGTGTTAACTTCCCCTCCACTCTCCATCACTGCATGTCAAGTGAAGTAGGAAAGTGTGGTCTCTAAGCAGGTACTGGAGAAATTGTAGCCCATATGGCACCTCAGATTAGGGAGTTGCCTGGGTAGCAATATTTCTCTGCCCACTGTGTTTTTTTGCTTGAAAAGTTGACACCTTTTCAGCTACTTTGGACCTGGCAGCCCTCCAAACTACAATCCCACAGAGCACTACTCTGCACCTGGACAGATAAATTCCTGTACCCATGCATTGTTCATTGCTCAAGGGTCATCATGGCTGGATTTTACCTCTGCTTTCAGATCACTTTGCTGCCCTGAGAATGTTTCACCTCTTTGCCAAACAGGGTCACCAAATCCTGTGGAGGAATACCTGCTCTCAGTGTGCTACCAAACACACACTGTCACCTGCAACCATGTCTACTACCTAGCAAGAGCTATTAAGGAGCCATTCATTCTTCTCATCTTGTATATTAAGGATTACAAGGTTATATTCAGAAATAGTGTGATCAGTAGGTCTAAGGAGGTGATTGTGCCCCTCTGTACATTGGTGAAGTTGTACCTTGAGTACTGTGTCCAGTTCTGGGCTCCTCATAACAAGAAGGACATTGAGGTCCTCAAGTGTGTCCAGAGAAGGGCAACAAGGCTGGTGAAGGGCCTGAAGGGCAAATCACATGAGAAGTAGCTGAGGATGTTTAGCCTTGAGAAGAAGAGGCTGAGGGGAGACCTTATCACTGCCTATAATTACCTGAAAGGAGGTTCTAGAGAGGTGGGTGATGGTCTCTTCTGCCAGGTGACAAGAGATAGGACAAGGGGAAATGGCACAAAGCTGTGCCAGGGCAGGGTCAGATTAGATGTTAGGAAAAAAAAAAATCACTGAAAGAGTTGTCAGGACATGGAACAGGCTGCCCAGGGAGTGGGTTGAGTCACCATCCCTGGATGTGTTTGAAACAAGGATAGATGAGGTACTTGGGGATATGGTTTAGCATAGGACAGTTGGACTCAATGATCTTAAAGGTCTTTTCCAACCTAGTCATTCTGTAACTTACTAACTCAAACCCACTTAGTTAATATTCTCATATATTGAAAGGCCATATGCCATAAATTACCTCTCCAGCAAAAAGGAAGCAAAGGAAGCTCACATTCATTTTCTAACTGGGTGTAGTAAGCATTAAACCCTGCTTTCTCCATCCACAACAGAGAATTCTCTAGGACTATTACTCTGATACATTTTAACATCTCATCAGTCATGTTTGCACAACATGGTATATGGAGAACCCTTAAGGAAAGAAAGAAAAAAAAAGGCCCATAGCATTATTTATGCTACTGGAGTCTCCTTATACTGCAAATTCAAAGGTTTCCCATATGTCTTCATTACTTTGAACTTCTGACATCTGTGAATACCCCGTAGAACAAGCCACTGCATTTCAACCCTTTAACAGTAGATGCCTAAGGTTTGTCAATACTTTAGCATACTGCGCAGACCCATCCAGCTCTGATCTAGAAATTTTTAGTGTCATAGCACATTTTAAAAAGGAGTAGAAAAGAAATGTTAATCAAAACAAGGCAAACTCAGAAAGAGGTGCAAAACAGTCTGTAGCTAGCAAAACCACATCAGCTAAAGTGGAGTTCCCAGCTCTTGTATGGCAGAGAAAAATTAAACCCTGCCTTCAATCCAGTATCCTATTCAAAGTCTATACCCTTTTGCACACTTTTAAAGTGAGGGTGGTAGTTTGGCCCTGGCTGGAGGCCAGATGCCCAAAGTCACTCTGTCACTCCCCTTCTCAGCTGGACAAGGGAGAAAATATATATTGAGAGGCTTACGAGTCACAACAAGGACAGGGAGAGATCATTCCACAATGAGTGTCACAGACAAAACAGACTCGACTCAGAATAAAGGGAAGAAAACTCTCTAATTTATTACACTGCACTGCACACACAGTGACACCAGAGCCAGGTAATGAGAAGCGTGACCAGATCTTAAAGCACCTTGCCCCACCCCTCCCTTCTTAGCAGACTTCACTCTAGTCATGATTTCACTCCCTTCTTCCCCCCATCGCAGCAGGGGGAGGGGCAGGGAATGGGGTTTTTTGGTCAGTTCTTCACAAGTTGTTTTCCTTCTTAGCTGGGAGGGGGGAACATTCCTCACATCCTTCCCCTGCTCCAGCATGGGGTCCTACCCACGGGAGACAGTCCTCCATGAACTTCACCAATGTGAGTCCTTTCCCACGGGGCTTCAGCTCTTCACCAACTGTCCCAGCATGAATCACTGCTATGGGGTGCAGTATCACAGAATATGTCTCAGTCTCTCAAGCACAGACTGCTCCAGCCTGGTCCTCCATGGGGTCACAAGCCTCCTCCCAGCAAACCTACTTCAGTATGGGTCTCTCTCTCTCTCTCTCATCTCTGTCTCTCTCTCTCCATGGGCTGTAAGTGCTGGCAGGGGCTTGCTCCAACACGGGTCACAGAGTGTGTGTCTCCACCTGCTCCAGCATGGGGCCTCTCCATGGGCTATAGGTGGGGTCTCAGCCTTTTCCATGGGCTGTGGGGGGACACCTGCTCCACCACGGGTTTCTCCACAGGCTGCAGGGGCATCTTTCTCTCCGGCACCTGGGGCGCCTCCTCCCCACCTTCACTGACCTTGGTGTCTGCACAGCTCCTTACATCTTCTCACTCCCTTCTCTGGGGGCAAAAAGCAGCTGCTTGCATTTTCTTTCTCCTAAAGGTGATTCCCAGAGGCGCTGTGACCGTCACTGATGGGCTCGCCCATGGTCAATGACTCCAGCCTTGAGTCAGCTGGTGTTTGCGCTCTCAGCCTACAGAAAGCTTCTAGCTACTTCTTGCAGAAGCCACCCCTGCAGCCCCCTCTTTCTCTGCCAGAGCCCAGCCGCACAAAATTACAATGAGCAGAGTCTCTGTTTACCTAATCTCTACGAATAGGACCCCTTCAAAGGCTGCAATCAGAAATCATATTGCAGACTTTTGTTGAAACAAAGATAAAGTAAATGTTATCTTGTTTCCCTGAAACTGTAGGTCACCAGTGCTCAGCCTGTGATTATACAGTAGTTAAGAAGAAGCTCAGATCAATGTTGTCACTGAAACCCATCTTTTCAAAGCGGTGGCTATAGCAGCACCACAGGGAGAAGGGCCAAGTGTTACCAGATGTTGGAAAGAGCAGCTTGGAGGTTAGTGATTCAGGATTGTATCAGCACCATGTGTTAGACATAGCCTGAATATTTCATAAGAAACAGTCTTCAGTCAGCCAGAAGTGGTTTCCCTTGATCAAGAATGGGTAGTTTTCTATATACATATGTCCTCACCTGCTCCAACATGTAGTTTGTGTAGGGAAAAATCTGTGCTCAGTTTGCCCAAACACTCCATATAAACCTGCCTCTATTTTTCATTCCTGTACATTAGAAGGCAAGACAGGTGCTCCCATTTTTCTTGTTGCAGTTTGAGACCTCACGATGTAGACCTTGCTAGTTTTTATTATCCCCACATGTGGCATAGTTCCCGTTCCTGTTGTTATCCACTGACACATTGTCACTGCAGGGAAGAAAAGGAAGGAGAAGGTGGTAATGACATGAAACATAAGGTTTTAACCTGAAGTTTACTCCTCTTTGGCTGTCTGAGGCTGCTTGAAGCATGAGTCCAGTTCTGCCACTTGAAAAAGGAATTACCCAAGTGACTCACCTCTTGCCGAGAGAGAGGCTGCTGGCTTGTTCATCATGAGGCAGCGTTCGGAGCACACCACTTGTCCATGCTCACAGCAAGAACCTGATTCCTGCGATTTATTCTGGGGTCTGCCACAGATTGCATGGCTTTGGGGAAATCACAACAAAAACTGGAAAACTTGGCAATTTTTATAGAGATGCTTCCCTTCCCAACAGACTCTTCCGGTACAAGCTTGTTTAAGTTCAAATGCTGAAGCTGAGATTTTAAACTTGTGCTTACATTTCATTCTCGTTCACACAGTCATTAGCAGCATTAAATTGGAGGAGAATCTGCTAAGAAATTTAGTCATCTGGTACCATGAAAAAGTTCTGGCATGGTTATTTTATGTTCTGAGACAGGCTGGTACTCCAAACCAGGAGATAGCAGAGCTTTTCAAATCCTGCTCATTATTTGTTTTGCATTGAAACAGGAAACAGTAAGGGCTTTAATCTCTAAATAATCTTTCCTTCAGGGATCTGGGAACAATCTACACGAGATAGCAGTTGCAATTTTTTTTCTTCCATGAAATGCTTCATTAAAGTAACTGCTTGCCTAATAACAAGAGTGGAGAGGAAAAAAAAAAAGAAAAAATTAAAAAGAAACAGAAGTGATGCAGTTTTATGCTAAGCAAAAACTCCTGCACCTCTTTGCTCATGTCATACTACAAACAGCTTGCTTGAGTTGCAGTAGATTTGGCTTTGCATAAGAATATTTCACAGAACAGGAGGGAAAAATGGTTCTTAAGCACAAGGGAAAAATTAAGAGAGAAAATCCAAGATAAGATAGCCAGATGAACGGTTAAAGGCTCTGACACCTTGATCGTGGCACATCAAATAGAATACATCTACTTACATGCAGACTATGCCCTTCTTCTAAAGTACAGTCCCTCCTCAGTGCACAGACATCCAACTTCAGATCAAAGCCTTCTCAAGGATATTTTTTTACCCTTTCAACTACTTCCAGTCACTCCCTCCAGTCACCGTCACTCCTTCCAACACCCCTTGATACATCGGATACAGGGAAGCACTTCAGATTCAAGTTTTAGTGCTGTACATCAGCAAAAAGGACTGGGTACTGATATTTTCAGAAAGAGGGAGGATTAGTTTTAAGATGATACTGGAAATCAATCTTAATTTTAGAGTAATTAATTCCAGTAGCTATAAGACTGGCAACACAGACTCTACTGCTGCAGTAACAGTCCTGCCCAGGTACCCTGTGGCAATGCAAGCTATGGGCTTTGTAACTAAGACAGATTTATGATGGGACCCTTCTGCCCAGTAACCCCACTAGTGAGACTATCACTGTAACAGATTGTCCAGAGAGGTTGTAGATAGATGTAGATCCATGGAAACATTCAAGGTTAGGCTAGTTGGAGATGTCCCTGCTCACTGCAGGGGCGTTGGACTAGATGACCTTTAAAGGTCCCTTCGAACCCAAACTACTCTATCATTCTTCTACCCTGCCAGGCTACCGTCAAGATCAGAGGCAGAGGACTATACTTGCAGTTTACAGGAGCAGCAAATACAAGAAACACCTATGGGAGCCATACTGTTCATCCAGCCAGAACAGGGTGAAATCCTCACCAGAGCAATTTTGGTAAAAGCTGCAGAAAGAGGAAGAAACTCAATAATTTGATTTGAGGTGGCTCATCTTTTTAAGAATACTGGAAGATCCATTGATGATCCTGGCTTAATAATTAAGAACATGAAACTAAAACTTTGGGCCAAAATATGTTCCCATTTTAGTTCATTTAGATCTGTGAAAATGGACTGAATTACTCAAGATCTTCATCTATGTAATAAAGCTGGTCATTTTGGCATCACAGCCTGTGAGTACTCATTACAGAAGCTAAACCACAGGCTTGCTCCAGATGGCTTGTCTCTACAACACAGCATACATCCAAGACACTTCACAAACTAATCACCTACTGATCATATCCCTTCAATTAAAAATTTCTCAGTATCTCCAAGTGCTGGCATCCATTTTAGAAATACCAGAAAATTATGAAGTAGTTGGCCAATAACATGCAGCTTTTCCTACATTACAGAGCTGTCAGCTAAACATTAACCAGTTCGGTTAGGCAGTATAGTTTATATCTGGCACATGGTGTATTTGGAAGTTTCTCCACCTCTACATCTGCTTTGGCAGCAGCCTTAGTGGGACCAGCTGAGAGGAGACGAATAGGGAAAAAATGTTTCTTGCCCTACAGCAGGGATACAGATGGAGCGAATTTTTAGAGCAATCTGATTCAATCAAACAGCAAAAACTCCAAAGGAAGTGCCAGCATCGCTCCTTTTCAATGAAGCAGACCCAGGTTGATGCACATGCTGCCGCAGAGGAGAGGATGTATGAGGAGAGAGCTTTGCTGAGAGGCAGAGTTAATCAGGTTTCATTCCCCCATGAAACTGTATGTTTGCTTATGTGGCTGTGACACTTATTCTGGTTTATATCAGGTGACTCATTAAATCGCAGAATCTTTAGGTTGCAAAAGACCTTTAAGATCACCAAGTCCAACCACTAAACCATGTCCCCAGGTGCCAAATCTGGACATCTTTTAACCTCCAGGTTAACATCCACGTTTTTAAGCACTCCTGGGATGGTGACCCAAGCACTTCCCTGGGCAGCCTCTTCCAATGATTGATAAACACTTCAGCAAAGAAAGTTTTCCTAACATTTCAATCTTCCCTGGTGCAACCTGAGATCATATCCTCTTGTCGTATTACTTGTTACTTGGGAGAAGAGACCAACACCCACCTGACTACAACCTCCTTTCAGATAGTTGTAAACAGTGATAAGGTCTCCCCTCAGCCTCCTCTTCTCCAGACTAAACAGTCCCAGTTCTCTCAGCTGCTCCTCATCAAACTTGCTCTATGGACAATTCAGCTTTGTTGGTCTTCTATGGACACGGTCAGTAATCCAACATCCTTCTTGTAGTGAGGGGCCCAAAACTGAACAGAGTATTTGAGGTGAGGCCTCACCAGATCCAAGTAGAAGACATGATCACTGCCCTGGTCCTGCTGGCCACGCTATTTCTGATACAAGCCAGGATGCTGTTGGCCTTCTTGGCCATCTGGACATACTGCTGGCTCATACTCAACCAACTGTTGACCAACACCCCCGGGTCCTTTTCTGTTTGGCAGCTTTTCAGCTACTCTTCCCCAAATTGGTGCTGTCTCCAAACTGACTGAGGATGCAATCAATCCCCTTGTTGAAATAATTGATGAAGAATATAGAGAAGTAGAAAGTCAGGGACTTGCAAAGATGATGGTGGAAATCAGAAAAAAGTACTGAGAGCTCACTACATGGTTTTCTGGGTTCCTTATAAACAAAGGCTTTTATTCTTAATGAAAAATCCTCAGAGCATCGCTCAGCGGCTATTTCAGTATGAATCAATGAAGTCTCTTCTCCAGAAACAGTCATTAGCTCCTCCAGTCTCTGCTGCTAGACAGGAAGAGCTTGTATTAGTCATGGCTAACAGTTTGGAACAACTAGCAATAAAGCTAAATTATGACTTTGATGAAGAAGACTTCCTTACTCACTGTAAAGAAAATTAAGGGTATTCTCCCTTAAATCAACCGTGCATGGTGAATTTGGTTCATTGTTTCCAAAACCATAACCATGCTTTGAGCCAGGAAAAGGTGGCTCAGCTCCACAGCAGAAGCAAATATTTGTATGGAATAACTTATCCAGTGTGAGTAAAATCTTTCCAAATTGCACCTTTTAGACAGGTGTGACAGAATTAAGTGTTTTTTTCACTACACTGGGTGAATTATGAGCTGCAGATAGCCTACAGTTCGTAAACACTGGACCCTCTGCAGTCATCTAAACAACCTTGTACGTGCATTGTCATTTCCCTTTGTGAATACATTCTACTAGTCTGCTGAGACAGTCATTTACCATCAATTAAGACATTTGATTCAGTCACTCATGTCCCCCATGCTTTTAGTGTTTATAAATATTAACATCCCTGATCACTATATAGAACTAGTGTAGTTTAAAGCCTGGAGCATCTCAAATAGTCATGGCAAAGAGACAGTTATTGGGGAATGAAAGCTGACTACAGAATTCAAGAATAAAATATTCAATTCTTCAATACGGGCCACTGCCTGAGGTCATCCATCTTGCTCCCTGATATTATATGGCTGTGTTTAGGTAGGTCAAACACCGTGCAAGTGTATCACTATACCAAAATTGTGCTCTGCAGCCATGACAAATGTGACTTGTTCATTTGAGATTATGCATGAGTATATAACATACCAGTTTCTCTTGGAGCATCCCTATGAAAAGGTGTCCACTGTCCTTTCATCACAATACAGGCAGGTATGATATAAACACAGCCTTAAAAATGAGCACGTGGACAATGAAAAAGTAAACAAAAAGTATATAGATTTAGAGCTGCAAAGGAGTTGGCCATCATGTTCTAAAAGCAATCTGTGCTTTCCCACCCCAGAACCATACGTTTGCCTTTGGTACTTGTTTCAACAAACACTACCTGAACTTGTGCTAATAAAGATCAATGTTCTTCACAGAAAATGGGTATGCCATAGTCTTTATTCCAAAAATCCCAGTATTTTTCAGTGAACAGCTTCACCCTGTTCTATGTTGCAGACCTTTTCTTACAGAAACCACTCAGGACCAGAGACCTAGTGTACTAGCTTATTTTTACTTCACTGCTAGCAACTAGAGTCACTATAGGTCATTAAAGAGACTTCTCTGGCTGAACAGCTTCCAGAATTGCAATGAAGTAGTTATTTAACATCCTCAGACAAAAGGTACTATGCAAATAAAGAGCACAGTGTTGTACCAAACAGGGTCCTCTGATTACCATCTTAGTCCAATAAAGGTAAATGGATTCCTGCCTAAGATTTTGCAATACAGTTTCCTGGATAAAGTGTCTTTGCTTTATAATAAACCCAGATAAACAACCCAGTCCACTTAGCTTGATAAATTTAAACAATTAACCTGCAGGAAGCCAAGCTTCTTTTTCATATTTGCAGGTCAGCTGCCTTGAAACAATGTCTGAAGTACAAATAGGCTTTCAGGGCCAGATTCTGCCCATTCATTCATCGTGGTGTAAATCAGGAATAATCTCTTTAGAGATTAGTAGGAGCAAGATCAGATTCGGGCTCTTAGAATTAAGAGCAAACCATGTGCTTGCTGGGCTTACTCTAATTCTGCTAAGTACAAAGCAATTCTCCTTCAGTATGTCCCTCTCCCATTCTGTCTGAAGCAGAGGAGCTGAGGAGCGAAGGAAATGCTGCTGATAACACTCCATGTAAGACGTTTGTCGTTGCAAAACACTTTTGCCCACAAAGTTATTAAGTAAGACTTGCAATTAAAAACCCCAGCAAACGCCACACACACAGAAGAGAACCGATCAAAAAAAACCTCATCAAATTACACAGGCAGAGCAAAGTTGTGTTTAAAGATCCCTCCTGACTCTTGAACCATGAAATAAACGACAGTAACCATCTTTTGCAAGAAACCAACACACTTAATTACTTTGATTTACAGCATCTGTCTCTATTTCTGGGTACGTATCAAAGGAAAACATAAGCAGAGCTTTTGCCAGATGCATGTAACATCCTTAGGAACCATCTCAACAGGAATTCCAGCACTGTTACAAATGAAGGTAATGTCATCTGAAAGTCACTTGCATTCTTCCCCTGCCACTGTCTCCTTTGAAAGGTCAGGTAATAGGTAAGGAGAAACATGTTAGTGAGCACCTTGCTTACTTTTAGCTAAGGTCAAAAACTAAGTCACCACCTTGATGAAACTGTGGATCAGTGAGCAACCAGACAGCAAGGATATAATTTGCTATGCATCATAATTGTGGAACACCCCTGCTATCACACCAGCTTGAGTGTGCACCTAGAGAATCTTGGTGAAAGAGGCTAAGATATAAGTCTCCATCCTATTTAGATGAAGATACAAATTTCACAAGTGATGGGGAACTATGAAATTTCCCTCTGAGAAGGATAGCAAGACCCTGCATAAATAATGTTCTCATTTGATGTGGAGTAGCTTAGTCTCTCTGCCATGATGCTTACGTCATTTATTCCTCTCAAAATAGCAGACTGAGCAGAATGAAGGACACCTTTAATTCTAGAGGTCAGCTGTGTTGCTTTGTTCTGCACCTCCTGAAAAAAAAATAATTTTAATTCTCCTAAAATGCAAGAGTCAGTTTACAGGTTCCTGCTGTATGGCTGTCCTGGTTTCAGTCAGGATAGAGTTAACTTCATTTGTAGCAGCTGATGGGATGCTGTGTTTGGGAGTTAAAATGAAAGCAGTGCTGATAACACCCTGATGTTCTTAGTTGCAGTCAGACAGTCAAGGACTTTCTTAGCTTCTTCTATTCCTCTATTCTTGAGAAAGGAGGGGCGAAGCCAGGACAGGTGACCCAGATGGGCCAAAGAGAGTATTCCATGCCAATTACGTCCTGCCTAGATAAAACGGGGGGCTGTTGGGAAGAAGAAGAGGGGCGGTCTCGGGACGCGTGCTTCCTCTCGGGACGCGTGTTCCTTGGGGGGACGGTCGGGTTCCGGGACAGCTCTGGGTGGTACCTGAGTTGTGTGGTTCGGTGAGAAACTGCATTGGGGATCAATAGTTTCATATTCTTTTGCTCTAAAGTCCTGTTAGCATTGTTATATTTTATCTTTCTGTTATCTTAGTAAACTATCCTTATCCCAACCCACGGGCCTCTTAGTTTTTTTTTGTTTTGGAGTTATTTGCCCCTTCCTTTTCACTTCCCTTGTTCCCCCCTTTTTCCCTTTTCCCCTGCTCTTTTACTTTAAGGAGCAGGCAGCTGCGTGGATCTCAACCCACAGCCGGGGTGAAACCACGACAGTCTTAAAGAGCACTCAGCAGGTTTGAAATCTTTTACCATGTACTGTTGACAAGGATCCCTTACCCCTGTGGCCTCTCAAAAAAAAAAAAAAAAGAAAAAAAGAAAAAAAATGTCTGGAAACAATCTCATGTCCCAGCAACAGGAAGATGAAATTCAATAGGATCTAAAAGTAGATTGTTAAGGGCTGTTACACCTATGAAAGAATTTCCTTTGGGAAGGGGAGGACAATTTCACAAGAAATAATATTTTTTATTTACCTCTTGGTCAGTGATGGCTCTAAGATTACAACTGCTGTACAGACCGAAGAACCCTTTTGGTTTTGGGTAAGGAAAAGCCTCTTGATCTCAAGATTATGAGAAATCACAAGCTTTGTAAGTCTCATTAAGCATGCGACAGCTTCAGCAATCAATTCGAGCACATGTGCTGGGCAACATCCCTGTGCTGACTCAGAGGGAAGCATGCTACCTACTCTGTCTCCGTGAGATATTTTGGTCTTACCTTCGATAGTCTCCAGATAATGAGCAGATCAAGTCCTAATGAGCTCATTAGATATGACAAGTCTATACTCAAGGTTACTGTGCATGACCCTATTCTCTCTTGGAGAAAGGTGAAACCGTCATGCAGCATTTGTTCCTGATGGAAGAGAGGATTAAAAACAAACCATAGCACTCAGTCCAAGGTGCACAAACGCCTTAACTTCCTTGGAAGTCAATATTGTTGGTGCCAGCCAAAGCAATGCTGTCACATACCTGCTCAGGAGGAGCAATCAGCTCAGAAGAGAGCATGGCAGCTGGAAGGGAAGATCCGAAATATTGGTTCTGACAGCTATAAAAGCAAGAGAGCTTTTAATATTCAGAAAAGTGTCAGTGCCCTAATAACAGAATTTCCATCTCTAAGAGCTACACTTGTCAAATGAAACCTGATTAGATACAAAAGTATAAAAGGTATCCAGGCTCTGACATATTCGAAACAGTTCTCTTTGTAGAGGTGAGGGATGGTGAAGGAGATGCTTTTCAAAATGAGCAAGTCTTGCCTGGTTTTACCCTCAACTTGACCATTGGGCACCAATGTCAGTGTCACATATCACAGTTTAAGTGAGGAGGACGTCAGCAGCACAGGAGCAGAAGGTGCGAGTTTCAATGGCACTAAGTTCCACCTTGTGGAAGGGTTGTCTTGAAAAGCCAGCTTTTTCTTCCAAGAATGGGAAGGGTTACACATAATGGTTATCCCATGCTCATTGTGTGCACCTCTGCCAAACAAGCCTGACAAACTCCTATAAGAAGCACAGCAGATTGTTCCACCTCCAGTCTGTTCTATGAGCAGCTCTTTACCGATGACCCACACCATCATCTTCTGTGTATCACACACAGTAAATTTCCAAGCAAGTTGGTAAGCACATATATTTTTTACTGGAGGACAATAGCTGGACTCACAGTATCAGTTTCTAAATTCAAAGATGTGCCATTTGTGTGGTTAGTGGTTCTGAGAACAACCTTGGGCAGTTACACCTTGATGAAATGCTGTTTTCCAGAATGAAGTTTTTCATAAAATACAGAGAACCTCTAAGTTTGTGCGTGGTAAGATAAATCAGTGAAATGACATTTTGATTAAGGCTTCTTTAAGAAGTCACACACACAACAGAAGAGAAGTTGGATGTGTGGGTCATTGAAAGCTCACCTAAAGAGGATATAAGGATCTCTTTCTGCTACGCTCATGTCTAACTCTTGGTCAGGCTTGTTCCCACAGGACAGCTGAACTATTTCTAGAATAATAACTTCAAAAGTGGGGCAAACTTCTTAGGATTGTTTGTCAATTAGTGTGATGACAGTCCCCACAGAGAGGACTTGGCTTTTTTAAGCCACAGGGACAAAGTACTACTATCTAAACTGGGGTGGAAAAAGCTCTTAAAGAAGCAATAGGGGCAGTGAACGCACTCTGCACTTCTGGCATAATTTGGTAAAATCTTAGCTTTATATTATTCCTCATCCAAAGTTTTTACAGCTACACGTAAAGGAAAAGTATGTGTCCTCCTTTTAGGTGGGCAAAACAATGAGCCTCCGCTGAGGAAGAGCAGCCTCTTCTCCTGGTGCTGTATGAAACGGAGACATCGCTCTCTGAAAGGCCTGGGATGGCAATTCCAACCTATCAAGTCTTTTGCATCCAAACTCCTCTATTAAAAAAAACCAAATGAATTGGAACTATATAGCAACATCCTCCGCTAATACGCACGCTCAACTCAGTATTGACAGGAGATTCTGGTCTTGCAGGGCACAACATACTCTCAACTCCTTTGTTTCATTGCTAGTAGCACACGTTTAGTCACTTTTGCAATGATTGTATCACCTTGCATTTTTCAGGAACCTTGTATTTTTTTTTCCATGGCCAGCATCAATCTCCTGCTCCTTTGCTCTTTGGCCACACCACCACTTACATAACTGCTCAAAGCTTACTTCTGTTTGAAGCGCTGGCCATTTTACACAGCAGAGTTACAGAGCTTTTGGAAGAGCCCAGGTAGGGCACAAATTGGCATCTTAACTGGGTATATACACCCAACACTCTTTGGTGGCATTCAGCTGTCTGAATAGTGAGCATTATGTCAACTCTCAGCAACACTTCGAGGACCAATCATAGAGTGCTTTGGATTGGAAGGGACCTCAAAGATCATGTAGTTCCAACCTCCATGCCACAGGCAGAGAAGCCCTTTGATAGATTATATATTAATGATTTTTTTGATTTATTTCCTTTCATGATTATAAAGAAGACAGATATAGCTGTCTCAATTTCTGTCACATTCATTTCCTGTAACTTCAGTAAAATTCCCTCTTGTCAGAGACCTAACTTACCCCATTTTTCCTCAGCCTGGAATACACATCACAGTTCTCCAGTGGCATCAAATATTTTACAGGGCACACATCCTACAGGTGAGCAAAACACTTCCAGCTTCTCAAAGTGGTCCAAAAGCACCTGAATATTGAACACAGCTATGTGTATAGTTAAACAAATCCTATCAAACCTTAACAGGTAGCCTTGGGTAGAGTTTGTCTGTATTCAGTATGCTTTTTAAAGGGTTTACTTTATTAGCTTGTCTCCCAGATTACACAGGCATCTCGCTGACCTAGCGAGCTAATGAAGTGGCCGTTTGAGATGGCAGGATGGTTATGCTCCAGCGTCCCCGCAGCTTTATCACAGTTGTGTAGCTGCTGCTATTTCACGCATGTTGCTGAGATGATAGAGGCTTTCCATCTAGCTTTTCTGGTCTGAAGCAGGTTTTAATTTTGCATATCCATTTTTGCATATTTTTGCAATATTCACAGAAAATCTGCTGCGACAGCCACAGTGAGTCAACGACACTTTATGCTCCTGTGTAAGGTCTCAGGGACCAGGCGAGCAACAGCAGCGCGCCAACAGCCACGTGGAAAAAGCACCAACTTGTGCAATCCTTGCAGCACCGTGGTGATAACCCCCCATTGCAACAGACAAAGCAGAAATACCGGTGATTTTTATCTATCTGCAATGCTTTTGCATATCTCTGATGACTGCACTACTCTATGGAATAGCGGACAGTGGATCACTAAAGCTAGCACCCTATCTCTAAAGCTCTTCTGTGTATGCAGTTGAAGATTTTCTTATAGGTTCCCTGATTCAAAATCAAGCTGTTGGTCAAAAGGGCAACATTTATCTTTACTGAAGCCTCCACACATTTCACAGGCTGAATTCAACCTCCACCGAACTGCAACACTGTAATTTACAGTCGAACAGACCGGAGCAGAGAGCTGAGATGGGATGGGACTCAACTTTCCAAGCCAACTCCAGGTTCTCAGCCTCACCACCATATGTTTGTCCTCAGGTGCAATGTTCAAATGTCCCTGGCTCTCTCAGTGTCTTGGTTCTTTCTGACCTTGGCACACAAAGAACAAAGCACAGCAGAGAAAGGGAAGTAGCGGGAGCCATGGAGGTAGCCTATCATAGAATTGTAGGGGTTAGAAGGGACCTCGAGAGATCATCAGGTCCAACCCCCTGCAGCAAGGAGCAGTTGTAGAAATGGGACTGATAAGAGGGACAACACATACAGGAAATACAAAAAAAAAAAAGGAATAAAGACCACAGAAGGGTACCAGAACAGCAGGACTGAAGAACTTTCCAGTGTCTGCTCAGGGAAGAGATAAATGTAGATCAAACTAGGAAAACTCTCCCTGAAGCTCTGAAGAAGCTCTCAGTGTCTCCTTGTATTCTACAGGTACCTCCCATCACCACATTGCAGCCATCAGAACAAAAGTGGGGGCAAGTTTTTCTCCAGGAGATGAGATCTTGGAAGAAAAGATGTATCCTTTGGCCTCACAGCTACATGTCCTGCCCTGGCACTCCCCATGAATCAAGCACAGAGTCCCCACTTACACGGGTAAGGCACACCATGGTCATTTCTGGCAGCCCAAAAGAACGGAGCTGTCTTTTGCCAAATTTATAAAGCATCCCCACAGCACCCTTCCAAACTTTTTTCCTCCTCTTAGTAACATAAGAGAGGCCTTTGATTTCCATATGACGTTATATAAGAGTCAGTTTATGTTTGTTCATTGCCTTCCAAAGAGAAGTTTTTGTAAGGGTCTGTTTAACTATTAACCTTTTAGAAAGGTTAATGCTTTTTCCCCCCCCCATGCATTTCTGTGTTGCTATTACAGCATAATCTCCAGAGCGCGAGAGATAACTTCATCATAACTTGTATAACTTCATTGCAAAGGTTATGTCACTCTCACATACTGAGCTGCCTGTGCCTCCATGTCCTGCCTGCAAACTTCATTATCTACATGCTCTGTTGCCACTGACACCACTGTTTGATCACCCAGAGATATTAGGTAGCCCTCAGCATTAACATCTGACATTTGATGATGAACATTCATTAACAGGATTCAGGGCAAACAAAAGTTCATTTTTATTTTTCAGGATTTTTTTTTTTATTTTATTGCTAGAGTTAAGACAACTGGGAATAGCAGCAGGTCTGTTTGTAAGACACAGTGAAGCCACAGGAGAGCTGATCATACTTCTCAACAAGAGCAAACTTTATCTGAAAGGGAAAAGCAGAGGATGTGGGATAGAGAAGAGATCAAGAAGGAAGAATTTCTAATTCTACTAAGCATTACATCATGAATCAGGAGAGATCCTTTCTTTACTTGAAATGCACAGAATTGCCCCTGAAGAGAAAAGCTGGGTGAACCTTCTAAAGAATAACATCAATTCAAAAATTAATTTCAAAGACAAAAGGAACAAACCCCCAGTTCAGGTATAATAGCTGTATTGCCATCAGCCGACAAACTATGTCGATGCAGGTCACATCAAATTCAGAGGAAACATTCTGACATTTCTGAAGGCAAGCTTTCTTCTTGGCTCCCTCAAACTGAGTAATTTTGACTACCTGAGAGTTTGAAAGAGACCTGGTATTAAGATTAAATGATCCAAAAAACCAGGGATGTCTCACTTGATCAAAACCGTAATTATCTTGGCCTGCCTTTGTTTAATTAAGGTTTGCTTCAATTCAATGTGGACCAATATTTTTCACAGTTTTATCACCAGAAAGTCTAAGTCAGATCATCTGCACATACTGATTTAAATCAAGATTAAAACATTAGATGCATGGAGCAATAGTGTTAGCAGCTGAAGTCACGCACTAATGCAGCCTGTATACCTGCCCAAGGGCATGTCATGTAAAAGGCATCACTGCATCCCATCAGACTAAAGGAATTTAAGATATAGGCATGGATGGTCTTATCACACCCTGGCAGCTTTGGATGAACTGTAGGCTGTCATAAAAGAGACTATAAGGTCATCTCTGATTCAAGTTACAGGTTGCCCTATACCATGTACTTTACATATGACTGTAAGAGCCTCAGTGTGAAATAACACAGGTCTCTGCTTCAAGCCTAATCCTGAAGAACTGTCTGTAGGACTCAGACCACTATGTTTCAATCCTAATATTCAGACTATATCTTCCAATTTGATCTATGATTTTGCATGCCAGGATGTAGGCAGGCACCTTAAAAAAAAAAAAAAAAAAAATCTGGCTACATGTAGTGTGCACTGAATTTGAGCTGGAGATAGGGAACCTGATTCCTACCCTAAGAGACCTGGAGGTGACAACTTCTGCTTCCCTGGCAGGGTCATATTAACTGAGCTGGCAGGTTTGATAGAATTAGATTCCTTTGTCAAGCTGGTACAGTACTGTGATGTGTCAGCACACACCCCATTTCGGATATGTACGATTAAGTCACTGATTAAAGATCCAACCTCCAGAAATAATGCAGTGTCCTTTAAAAGGAACAACCCCTGTTTTGTGTTGGTGTACCACAGCATAAAAAAAAATAAAAATGTGTCTCCCAATTCTGGGTAAATGTCAGTAGCAATTAGCTAGTCCAGAGACATTTTAAAATTGCATCCAATTTAATGCCTCAGCTTCACTGTTCCGGTTTTGGCTATGCAGAATGATCCTCCAAAGGGATGGATAAGGAGTGATCTGTCCCAGGGGAGTTCTGGGGATACACAGAGTATGCATGGTCACCTCCATGGCTGTGCCAGGCATCAAGAAGGTGGTCATGTTTGGACCCTGTGTGTTCTAACTGCAGTTACTTCCTCTTTCACTCAAAGCCTTTGGAATGGAAAGCTATGGAGGACCAAGTCTGCATCCAAAACTACTGCTGGGAGAAAGGACTTCCAAAGCGACAGAGAAACTACTGCAAAAAAACCCCAAAGGCTCTATTGAGATGATGTCCTCAGAGCAAGAAAACTGCACTTCAACCATGTGGCACCAGACTCAGGGTCCAACCATTTATGTTGTGCCTCTTGCACACTCTACAACACCCAGCTATCAGCCAATGATTCCCTGTCTGCCCCTGGAAATAAAACACCCCCTCCTCACTCCTCAAAGGCTTTGCTGTCTACTTCGTAGAGCACCAGTCTTCTCCCAGAGGAAGGATGTGCACACCTGTGCACATGAGGCAACTTAAGAGCACATTAGAGACAAGAACGAATTACTTTCTACCCTCTGTTGCCCCCCAAATTGTATTTAACAATCACTGCAGCCTTTACAACTGATGACATCCCTAATATTGACCCACACATCAGAACAAGCTTCTATCATTGTTATTGGAAACATCTTTTAAAATGAGCTCCCTCTCCCCCAAGACCCCCCCATTTTCTACACTCCACAGCTATGTCACTCTGTGGGTGCTACACAGCCCTGACCTACAGGAGATTTTTTTTAAGATTTATAGGACAATTTCCACAAAGTGACTTGAGTTTGCTACTTGCAAACCAGAGCATGGGATGCTCAGCACCAGTTAGGGTAAGAGTAAGAAAAGTGACCAGAAAGGTAATGACAGGTCCTGTGTAGCTGCTGTTAATGGGTGCCAGGGTGGCCCAGAGCCCTTCTTGGAAGAAGAGGAGTAATGTGAGGTACAAGACAGCTCCTTTCTGAACAGCTTAACTCCTAAAGAGGCCATATATGTTGATGTGTGGTGGTTGACCCTGGCTGGATGCCAGGTGCCCACCAAAGCCACTCTATCATTCCCCTCCTCAACAGGGCATGGGAGAGAAAATATAATGAAAAGCTCATGGGTCGAGATAAGGACAGGGAGAGATCACTCAACCAATTACTGCCACAGGCAAAACACCCTCAACTTGTAGAAATTAGTTTATTACCAATCAAAGAGTGGAGTAATGGAAATAAAACTAAATCTTAAAACATCTCCCCCTTCCAGTGTTCCCATGAACAACTCCTCCACCTGGAGTACCTCCTCCCCTCCTTTTTCACTGACCTTGGTGTCTGCAGAGCTTTTCTTCTCACGTGTCCTCTAGCTACTGCCCAGTTGTACAGCAACTCTTTCCCCGCCTTAACTATGTTATCCCAGAGGCACTGCCACCATCGCTGATGGGCTCGGCCTTGGCCAGCAGCAGGTCCCTCTTGGCTTTATTGGACATGTGAGAAGCTTTTAGCAGATTCTCACAGAAGCCACTCCTGCAGCCCACCTTGCTACCAAAACCTTGATACACAAATGTAATACAGTCAATTACATTACCTATTTCACAATTTAAAGGTTAGTGATCATAAGCACATCCAGTTCCTGCAGGGTCAATCCGTTTGCCAAATATGAGCTTCAGATGCTACTGGAGACACCCTAGTTATAAAAGCCACCTTCCTGGGGTCTAAAATATGACACAACGAGTCAGAGAAATCATTCTGGGCCAGCTCCAGAAAGCCAAGACAGATCATAATCATAGGGGTTGGAAGGGACCTCAAGAGATCATTGGGTCCAACCCCCTGCCAAAGCAGGCTCCCTAGGACATTTCACTGAGATAGGCATCCAGACGGGTCTTGAATATCTCCAGAGAAGGAGACTCCACCACCTCCCTGGGCAGCCTGTCCCAGGGCTCTGTCACCCTCACTGTGAAAAAGTTCCTTCACATGTTGGTGCGGAACTTCCTGTGCTCCAACTTGAAGATAATTCAGGGCAGTTCAAATTACACTAAGTGACTATGGTAAAGAACAACAGATACGTGAAGTGTGATATGCAATTCTTAGTTCCCTGGAGCAGGTACCTGTCAGGCAATACAGATCAGGTATTTGCTGGGCGATGAATTGAATCAATCTTCAGATACCAGGCTAGCCTAGAGGGATGCAGACCTGGTCTGTATGGGCTGCAAAGCTGTTTCTAGATCTCACCAGTGTGGCTAGGCATACCTGCCTGTAAGGACTCATGAGTTGGATGGGAGCTACAGCCTTCCTAGGCTCAAGGAAGCCTCTGATAGTCTCTCTGCTGACACGGGCACTATAGCAATAAAAAGAACACAACGTTTACAACAGCAATTTGTGCTCAAGATCACATCTTAAACTAGTGATAGCGTTCAGGAAACATCTATATGAGGCAAGGAAGTTGCTCACTGTTGTAATATGTTCCACTCTGGTGTGAGCCAATAGATAGTCCTACAACTTTTTTTTAACTTGCACACCTCTGAATTATTCAGATCTTCTTTTAGCAGCTAATAGGCATAATGCAAACATGACAGACAGGCTTTGATTCACCTAGGCAGGACTACATAGTTCAGAGAGGGGCAGAGGTACCTCTGCCACACTTCCTTAATTCAGTGGAATTTACACCCGTGCTTTAACCTGTATCAGTAATCTCATATGAGTCAAAAATGCAGCTGCTTCTCTTCGTGCTAGCTTGAATTTATGCAGGCTATTTGACAACTATTTTAATAGAAATATTTATATCCAGATTATTAGTACAAAGCTAACTGAGCTTGCACTGAAAGGTTTCATCAGAATATCTTGAAAGAGGGGCTGGCTTTTAAAAATACTTCAACTTAAGAAGTGCTACTAGGTGAAAAAACCCAACAACTTTTGGATGCCCAGGTTAGTTATGTTCTATGCTATCATCATATTGCCTTTGAGAAAAAAAATAGGAAAAATGTGCTGCAAGGGAAAGACAAGGACAGGAAGGAAGGAATTTATCTCCTACTTCACCGATTCATCTAACTGTGCAGTTTCAGGTGAGACACTGATAGTACTATGCTGCCTTCTGCAAAGTATAGAATATATAGAAGACATACAAAATTAGTTCTGCTGTGAGGAAGAAAAAAATGTTAAAGAAACTTCGCATGTAGTGTCTGACTGTGCTGAAGCAAGACAGAAAAAAGCATCCTTCTGCAGAGTTCCCTCAGCCGATGCCATGAAAAGCTCCACCAGGTGGTGGGATTAACAGCACTTTAAATTTACTATGGAGCTGGATTTACTCTTAGTTCTTGGCTTTTCAAGGCATGCTTCGGCTTCACCCCACTTTTGAAAACTCTTCTAAAAGCAGCTCTTAATAAAAACGTATTACTGCTGTCATTTAACAGCAGTGATGCACTTGGCATAAAAGATGCTGTTATAATCTAGAAGATGGAACTGCCATCTGTATGACCATTAATTTCCCCCTCAAATTACTCCCAGTTTTACATAAACAAAAAAGCAAGCTGATAACTAGATACAAAGCCTCATATAAAATTCCATTTACTTTTAAAAGCTATCTGCCTCATTTGAGATGCCATCACCATTATTAATATCATTAAGTTTGGAAGAAACACTGCAAACAAGGCTGCAAGTTTCCTTCTGGGCGGGATGTGCGAAAAATTCATACGAGGAAGGCAACTTGCTGTCTCCACCACACAATCAGACTGTGCATCAAGTGAGAGAGCCAAGAGAATGGGAAACTGGATTTTTGTCTTTTTCTCTTTCAGAAACTATGCTTTTACATGCTGCTAGCAGAAAGGTAAAATAAACATACATGAGACAGACGTGTGCTTTAAAAAAAAAGTGGTAGTTTTAAAGCTTGTTTGGCAGGATCATAGAGCAGGACTTTGCTTTCTGGAGACACAGGATTTAAACCTGCTGCAGCTGAAATGTTATCCGACAGCAGCACCAAAATAAATGAAGTGAGAAACTGGCAGAGGAACGGAGCGCCAAGTTCACCATAGACCTACGCCAGGGTTTTGCTGTTTCCAGGATAATCAAAAAAACAGGTACCTTTAACTTATAAACAAACCCATCTTTTTTTTTTGTTCACATCCAACCATTGCCTCCTTCACCCTCAGCAACCAGCCAAACATGTGTTCAAACAGATTAAAGACTATCAGGTTCCCAGATGAGCCCAGAAAGGACCTCAAGTGCAGCCGTGCCCGGCAGATAGCTATTGTGTCATCCTCAAAAGGACCCAGGGTTAACCTCAACTTTAGGCACCAGAGTAGCTCTGTGAACAGTGGGTAGAGCACCACCGGCTTTGGATTGAGCCAGAAAAATTGAGGAGGGGTGAATGTATCAGCTGCAGAAGGCACCGGCTGGCATGGGACGCTGTGGATGTTGTAGCAATCCAAATATTTCAAAGCAGATGCTTCCCACAGAGCCACCCCTCCAGCTAAAGCCATGTAAATAATATACAGGAGGAGTGTGCTGCTAATTGAGTATCTTCAGGACTGCCAAGAGGCAGGAAGACTCCAGTTAAAGGCGACTCTTCGTTTTAACTTGTGTCACTAAAGAGCACACACGTAAATGAACTCCTGAGGACAGGATGAAAGTAGAATAGGGACTCTCCTTTTTTATATCCTTGAATTTCCTGTCTCTTTTCCACACTGAAATTTAATTTCCTTTTCAAAGGGAGCTTTTGGAGCTTATGAAAATTGACCCAAAAGATTACAAGGGCTTTGTCACCCTTCCAATCTCTCTGAAAGATCCATAATTAGGGAGGTTTTTCCTTTAACATGTGTGCCCAGCAGGAAAATATATAACTCAGACTTATAATTATATGAATGAGTTATTTCAGTGTATCTGATACATACAAGCCCAACCGTTACAAAGAGTTGAAAAGCCTTGTGTGTCTCAAACAAGTAAATATGTATCCTTTTTTTTACTGTTTTGTTTTAATTTATGCCAAAACTAAAATCAATCACAGTAAGGACCTGGGATGTATGTTTGCTATAGAGATAAATATATTAAGTACAAGAAAAAAACATACCTAACAAACAAACTGCTGACCTCGAAGATTAGTTATTTATACTCCACTGGAAATTAATTCTGCAAGCAGAGATGTGCAAGCTGGTACCTAAGACAGCTAGTCTGCTTTATTGCCCTCTAACAGAGCAGTACTGGCTTTCCTCTCACCGCACGATCAACCCAAGGGGGGATGGGGGGGGGGGGGGGCCAGGAAATAAACACACACTCAAAAAAAAAAAATCTGGGTGCAGGACCACGCCAGCCTGGTCCCTCGCGCTGCTCCCTGCCTTCCATCGCCCAACCCGCAGCAAAGCGGCCCCGCCACGCTGGGCACGGGGAAGGTCCGGTCCTCCACGGGCCGGGGGACGCCGGGGGCAGCCTCCGGGGGCGTCCCCCCACCTCGCCGCTGCTGCCCGCTGCCGCGATCCTCTCCTCCCCTCCCCCGAACTGAGAGCACGGTACCGCACGGGCATCACACGAAGGTGCGCCTTGCTCCGGAGCTCACCTCTGCCCGCCCCCCTCCCCACTCCCCCGCCACCGGGGAAATCCCGGCTGGATGAGGAGAAGCCTCCCCCTCTCCCGAGTGCCGGGGCACACGCCGGAGGATGCTACAAGATCCGCCAGCGCCGGGGCCACCCCCTCTTCTAAAGAATAATAAAAACAATATTTAAAACCCGACTTAACAGCCGAATGAGGAGCTAGGAGGGGAGGCTCCCGCCGTGCCTTTTGCAGCGGGGGGAGCGGGAGGATTTACAGGTAAGCGTGGAGGAAGGCGGAGGAGGAGGGAGGAGGCGGAGGGGGGTCCCGCGTACTCACGGAGGAGCGCAGAGGATCGGCGGGCGGCCAAGCCCCATAGCCACGGAAATACGATCGCCGCTGCTGCTGCTGCCTGCCGCTGCTGCCTCTCCGCCCGTCTGTCTGCACTGCCCGCGGAGCCTCTCCGGGCGCCCCGTCCCTCCCCTTTCCTCCCCGGCAGGGCTTCCTGCCCGCTCATATAGCGCGCCCCCAGCCACGTGGACGGCGCCGGGGGCCCCCGCCGGCTCCTCCTCGAAGCCGGGCAGGGCGGTGCCGGGCCGCCTCCCCTCTCCCCTCCTTCCCCCCGTCGCTTCCACCCGCCCCGGGCCGCTGCGCTGGGCTGGCGCCTGCGGGCGCTGAGCGGTGCGCGTTACGCCCGTCTGGGCTGCGGCCGTCCCCGGGGGCGGGAGAGAAAGGGGGAATGTGTGTGTCGGGGTGTCACGGCCGCCAACGCAAACTTCCCCCTGAGCTGCGCTGGGATGAAATCCCTGCTCCCAACGTGACGTCTCTAGAGGGGCAGCACACGGCAACACCTGTGTGCTGCACCCCCCACCCCCCCAAGTCCTGTGCCTGGCATCGGGCTGTGCGGATCCCAGAGGTGGCTACGGCAGGCAAAGTGGCGAGAAATTCGGTGCTTCCCAGAGGACAACACGTAGGTTGCATCTTTAATAATAACAAAGAGATAGCACATAGTAAATACTATCTGCTTTCTGTCCAGCACCAGACATTTTTAAGGTGACTATAATAAAAAAATCTGTAGACTTAAAAAGAATACAGTATCATTAAAGAACAACCCAGGCAGACAAATTCAACTGATAAAGTGTCTGCTAAAACTATTCAGCAACACAATGCTGGCTTTTTTAGTGCTGATGTGTAAAGGCTGGAGCCAAGAGGACTGGGCAGGTTACAGCAGCTCCGAAGCACATGGGATCTCCAGTCTTTTATCTCCCCGGTGGCAGCGTAACATGCAATGCCCAGGGAACATCCACTGCTCGTATCAGGGGAGATAATGTATTTCTGAGCTCTGGAAAACATGTTCCTTGACGGTGGGCAGCCTGTGTGTAACTCCTTTTGCAGAGTGGATGAGTTTGTAGGGTTGTGAGTTATCATTGACCAGGCGAAACTGCCGGGGTGGTGGTTTATTGCATCCAGCACAACATACTTCCACTGGAAACTGTAACGCGCTACGTAGGAGCTGTAAGTCATCAATCATCACCCAGCTTGTTTCCATAGAGTTATATTAGTAAAAGCTTAAGTGTTAATTTAGACCGGTGTCACATCGTGTACTGTGCAGACATTTGCATTTGGGTGTGAGCACCTGCGACAGGCTGAGCTCTCTGCTTAGGACCATAAACCTGGACAAAATCTTCCAGGGACTCACGCCACCACTGAATCCTGCCCCTGGATACTGCAGAGCAACATAGTATTATGTCTCTCATAAACAGGGCTTGTAAGGGATTGTATCTAAAGTAATGAAGGTAAAAACATCTAGGCTTGATACAAGGAATGTATCAACACAAGGACTTACTGGGAGACGGGAGGCACAGACAGTCAGACAGGGGGACTAGGGGCAAAACGACTGTATTAAGTAGGTCCTCACTCCTTTTTTCCCAGAGCTGCTTTGCACTTTGTTGGAGGTGGGATAAAGCCCTTGAGGAGCCCTGGTTTGATCACCTGTGACAGTTTCTGTAACCCTCCCATCAAGATACTTGCATAACAACCTCAGGCTAATAGATTGAATTTGCTGCTTCATTTCCTTGCAGATGTTTGTGGGTGAGTGGGTCTGTTTATGACGGAACCGCTGGGGAACAGCTCACCAGCGAACGGCTGTGCACCAGGTCTGGAGACCTCTCCTAAGCACTTTTTGGAGGTGGTGAAGGGAGTGAGGGGGTGATGAGGGACCCAAAGAATATTCTATAAAAGAAACAGTGCCTGGGGAAGGAAAATCCTGAGCACTCCGCATTTCACTACCTGTTTCATCATACCTGGTCTATCCATGAGTTTAGGACAGAAAAAGGTTGATTCTAATAAAGGAGGTGATTTCTCATCAAACAGTATCTAAAATGTTACTAGTGTGTCTAAAGGCTGTATCAGCAAAAGCATCCCACAGTCATGAGTGTCCTAATGAATGATAGTTAATCAAGATGACACTGGAACAGGTTGCACAGACTTGTGGCTGCCCTGACCCTGGCAGTGTTCAAGGCCAGGCTGGATGGGGCTTTGGGCAGTCTGGTCTAGTGGAGGGTGTCCCTGCCCATGGCAGGGAAGTTGGAACTAGATGATCTCTCAAAACCATTCTGTGATTCTATGAAGAAAGGGAGCAGGGGATAATATGAGGAATGAACTCTTCAATCTTATTTCTGTATCATTTCTCTGGAGTATGCAAGGAATAAGACATGGTGAACCCATTTGAGCAACCACACCAGCTTTAGTTACAAGTTTCAGGGCAGCGATACAGGAGAAAGCTCTGCAATGGCTGGTTTTGGCCATAAAAGTTCCTTTTGGTAGAGCAAGGCACAGTAGGAGGGAGCCTGCCCTGAGGATGCCTCAAAAAGTTGTGACACCTGCTAAACTGGGAGAAGTAGCCAACACACTAGAAGTCTATGCGGCTATTCAGCAAGATCTGGACAGGCTGGAGGGTGGGGCTGAGGGGAACCTAATGAAGTTCAACAAGGGCAAGTGTAGGGTCCTGCACCAAGGGAGGAAAAACCTCAGGCACCATTGCAGGCTAAGGACTGACCTGCTAGGAAGCAGTTCTGCAGAGAAGGACCTCACAGTCTTGGTGCACAAGCTTTCTGTGAGCCAGCAGTGTGCCCTCATGGTCAAGAAGGCCCATGATATCCCAGAGTGCATTAAGAACTGCATGACCAGCAGGTACGGGACGTTTATCCTCCTTTTCTACTCTGCTGTGGTGAAACCCCATCTGGAGCACTTTGTCCAGTTCTGGGCTCACCAGTTCAAGACAGGGAACTACTGGAGAGAGTCCAGTGGAGGTTTACAAGGATGATTGGGGGACTGGAACATCTCTTGTATGAGGAAAGGCTGAGAGTGCTGGGGCTGCTTAGCCTGGAGAAGACTGAGAGGGGATCTCATCAATACTCATACATTTCTAAAGGTTGAATAACTAGAGGATGGAGCCAGACTCTTCTCAGTGGTGCCCAGTGATATAACAAGGGTCAAAGGGCAACAACTGGAACACGGGAAGTTCCATCTCAATATGAGAAAAGAATTTTTCACTTTGAGGGTGACAGAGCACTGGGACAGGCTGCCCAGAGAGTTTGTGGAGTCTCCTTCTCTGGAGGTATTCAAGACCTGTCCAGACGCAATCCTGTGCAACCTGCTCTATGTGATCCTGCTCTGGCAGAGGGGTTGGACTGGGTGATCTTCATAGGTCCCTTCCAACCCCAACCGTGCTGTGATTCTGTGACACAGTAATACAACTGGAGCAGGAGAAGTCGCTTAGGTCTTTGCAAGTGCTTGGCTGAGCCAGGAACAGAGAACAAGACCAAATCCGCCTGAAACAGCAAATATGGATCCTATTTCTCTTCATTATACTAGTGCTACACTCAGTTAACTCCTTTGGATGCTCTCAACTTCACTGATGCACCCCAACGAGCATGCAGGTAGCAAGAGCTCTCCAATAATGCCATGGTAATTACAGGAGGGTCCAACCTGGAGGGTTGGATCCGCTCCCCTTTATGCTGTAGCATTTCCCTAGCAAGTGTCATTTAGATGGTTTTGGGAAAGAATCCAGGATTTGTTTCACAGACAGTATTTCCTCAACAGCTCAGTGAATATGAAATAGTTTGAACTAACCATGCAAATCTCACTTGTCTTCTTATGTAGAAAAATGGTATCTATTCTAAACTCTGGGCCAGGGCTTTCAGCTGCTGATGGGGAATAGCCATGCAGGCATCAAAGGAGCTGTATCAGCTTTCACCAAGTAGGGATCCAGCCCTTTATTCATATTTTAAAATTCAGAAACTCTGTCTAAGTAAAGCATTTTTCTCTATATTTTAAGTAGCCAGTATTTTGTTGCTACGGCTCTTTGCTCAGTGGTTGAATTGTTCTTCGTAGTCAAAGTTTAAAGGCCCTTCAAGGCTGAAGGAATTAAAAATGAATAATTTAAAGCTGGTATACGATAAAGAAGTTTTAACATATGTTTTACAGGACATGTAGAACTTTTTTTTTTTGTCTTTTCAGTAGATATTTTACAAACATGCTGTGCTGGAACCAAAACCCTTTTTTATTTAAGACTCAGATTTGAGCCCTCCTGTGCATAGACACAGCGGCGTGCTGGAGTCTACAAGCCACAACAAGGAAATCATTATCACTGGCACTGATCAGAAAAGAGGAGAAATGGAGCAATCTCACCACTTTTTCCTCTTATACACACCAGTAAACCAGATGAAGTCAAAACTGTGTTTCTCCCATCCCAGAAAGCCTTATCCCAAGGTAGAGACTCAGGAGATGTAATTTTTTTAACCTTAAAGCTACAAAGGGCCTGAACTCACCTGGCATCCAGGAAGGAGACATGAGACTCTGATGCTCAAAACATGTTGGCTTTTGGCTATTTTTTGAAGGTGGACTGGAGTATTTTGGGGTTTTTTGTCAATCTCCTGTTACATTCCTAAATAATGCAGTGCTAGGAAGAGCACCTCAGTGACTATTGACATTTTTAATAGGCAATGATAACTGCTGGCAAACAACCAGTGATTCACCCTTTATGGATTTCCTTTCTTGTCCCTTCCCAACTCCTTGCAACAGCAAAAGTACCTACTCTGTGTCGGCTCAAAATCAGACTGGGCTTCAGCCTTAAAGACTGTTTTCCACACTTTTCCTCATTTTCCTGGCCTGGCCAGCTATTCATTTCTATTCTATAGTTATGCCAGATTTGCAAATAAAAATAAATAATTTTGAATTATTTTAAAAGCTCTTTGAATGCCAAACCAATTTCAAGTATTTCAGCAAGATGTAAGGTTAGGCACTGCACTCGGAGAGTACAGATTTGGGCTTGTGTTTGCCCTTCCCTCATTTGCTCTCCCTTCAGTAGGTAATCTGTCATCTTTCAAACAAGCCAATTGCCATTGTGTCTAGGCCAAGAAGAAGCTAAAATAGAAAATCAGCATTTGGTGTGTATGCACTTGCCAAGAAGCTATTTCTTCTTCCCTGTGTAAATAAATTGTCATTCAGAAATGGTTGGCTTGCTCTAGAAGATGTGCTAAGCAGTACCGCTGCAGTGTGCTCCCAACAGGAGAAAAGAGGAAAAGACTCAGCAGTGTGGCAAACTAATGTCCCATCCCCAGTTCTCCCCAGTAGTTCTGTGGAAGGAGACTGCTTTTTGCACAGGGCAGAATGTCTTTGGATGGTTGCTGTCACAGTTGTCATAGTGGGAGTGATGACCGACCTTGCCAGTTCTGTCCCTAGTCCAGGACCAAGTTCCGTGTATGTGGATCCCTTTACAAAGTGATTTACTGATAAGTCCACATACTTTTATGTAGCTAATCATTCATGCAGGAACACTGCGCTGCCATCCAGAGAGACCTGGACAGGCTGGAGAGCTGGGCAGGGAGAAACCAGATGAGGTTCAACAAAAGCAAGTGTAAAGTCTTGCACCTGGGAAGGAACAACTGTTTCTATCAGTACAGGCTGGGGGATGACCTGCTGGAGAAGAGCTCAGTGGAGAAGGACCTGGGGGTCCTGGAGGATGACAGGTTGGCCATGAGCCAGCAGTGTGCCTCGGTGGCTAAGAGAGCCAATGGGATCCTGGGGTGCATCCAGAGGAGTGTGGCCAGCAGGTCAAGGGAGGTGATCCTGCCCTGGTCAGGCCCCACCTGGAGTATTGTGTCCAGTTCTGGGCTCCCTGGTATAAAAAGGACAGGGATCTCCTGGAGAGAGTCCAGAGAAGGGCTATGAAGATGATTAAGGGCCTGGAGCATCTCCCCTATGAGGAAAGGCTGAGTAAGTTGGGACTGTTCAGTCTTGAGAAAAAAAGACTAAGGGGGGACCTAATTAATGTTTATAAATATCTTCAGTATGGGATGCAGGGGGAATTGGCCAGCCCCTTTTCAGTGGTCTGTGGAGACAGGACAAGGGGCAATGGCTGCAAGTTGGAGCACAGGAAGTTCTGCACCAACATGTGGAAGAACTTTTACACAGTGAGGGTGACAGAGCCCTGGGACAGGCTGCCCAGGGAGGTGGTGGAGTCTCCTTCTTTGGAGATATTCAAGACTCATCTGGACGCCTATCTGTGCAATATGAGCTAGGGAGCCTGCTTTGGCAGGGGGTTGGACCTGATGATCTCTTGAGGTCCCTTCCAACCCCTGTGATTCTGTGATTCTGTGATTCTATGATAATCCATGTCCTCTGGGGTAGTCAGATAAGGACATGGATGATGGGCAATCTATGCCAGAGGGGTCTTTCTGGAGTCAGAAAGGCCTACCTCCTGCATCACAACCACATCCACAAAGAAGAAAAGGAGGGTTATTGTTGCAGGTGACTCTGTTCTGAGGGGAACAGAGGGTCCAATATGCCAAGTTGACCCTCCTCACAGGGAGGTCTGCTGCCTGAATTAAGGACATCACACGGAAACTTCACAGCTTGATAATGTCCACAGACTACTACCCGTTACTTATTTCCCAGGTGAGTGGTAAGGAAGCTACAACATGTAGTCTACAAGCAGTCAAGAGAGACTTTAGGGCTTTGGGAATACTAGTGAGAGACTCTGGTGTACAGGTTGTTTTATCTTCCTCCTTCAGTGGCAAGCACTGACAGGAATAGGAGGACACAAGCTATAAACATGTGGCTATGTGGCTGGTGTCATCGCAACTGTTTTGTTTTTTTTGATAATGGGATGGCCTCTATGGCACCAGGTATACTGGCATCCAATGGGAGACACATTTCTCAAAGGAGGAAGGGAGTCTTGGCCTAAACTATTGTGGGGAAGATTGACAGGGCTTTAAACTAGATGCAAAGGGGGAAGGAGATAATATAAGGACTATCTGTGACAAGCAGCAGGGTTGGAGAGATGGGGTGATAGTAAGGGCCTCCAAACTGTTGCCCTGAGGCTTGCAGTGGGCACAGACTAAGTTTTACAGAAAGAAGACAGAAGCTCCTGATGTAATAAGAGACAAAGGGCAGTTTCCATGGATTGCCCTGGGGGAACAAAGGGCTGTCCCTCTAAGAAGGTGACACAGTCACCCATCCAGCTGAAGTGCTTCTACACAAATGCATACAGCATGGACAACAAACAGTAGCAAACCATGCTACTAGAAAGCTATGACATAGTGGCCATTACTGAAACTTGGTGGGATGAATCCCAGGAATGACAGGAGTGTGGCTATTGATGGCTACAAGCTGTTCAGAAGGGACAGATGAGGAAGTAGGTGTGGAGGTGTTGGCCTCTGTGTTAAGAAATGGATAGAGTGTGAAGAGATGTCCCTAAAGAATAGTCATGAGCAGGTTGAAAGTTTATGGATAGGAATTAAGGATCACAACAAGGGAAGCCTTGTGGTTGGTATCTACTACAGGCTGCCAAATCAAGGGAAGCCTATCAATAGGCGGAGAGAGTTGGGCTTGTTCAGCTTGGAAAAGAGAAGGCTCTGGGGGGAACCTTATAGCAGCCTTCCAGTACCTGAAAGGTGCCTATAAGAAAGCTGGGGAAGAACTGTTCACAAGGGCATGTAGCAATAGGATGAAGGGTAATGGTTTTAAACTTGAAAAGGGTAGATTTAGGTTGGATGTTATGAAAAAGTTCTTCAATATGAGGGTGGCAGATGACTGGCACAGGTTGCCCAGAGAGGTAGTGGAGGGCCCATCCCTGGAGATATTCAAAATCAGGCTTGATGGATCTCTGAGTGACCTGATCTAGTGAAGATATCCCTTCTTACTTCAGGAGGTTGGACTGGATGACCTCTAAAGGTCCTTTCCAACCTAATGCATTCTATGATTTTATGATTCTATGATTTTATGTATTTTACAGACAAATTGACTGGTATGAAGAGGCAAGAAAAGGATTAAATACTACAAATGAAACTTTATAAACACGAAGAGTGTTGACTACAAATTAACTCTACACAATTTGCTTATTCTGTTTGATAAGAGAGGCAAATGGTTTACATTTATTTTATCTGTAGAGATAAAGGTTCTCTCCATTTGAATGTGTAAGACACACTGCTCTTATTTTACAGAACTTTAGAAACGAGTGAATTATGCAAATTTAAAACAAACTTTTTGAAGCTATCTGATGGCAATTGACATTGTCATAACTGATAGACTGCTTTTTCTTGTTCAGTTTGGTGTTCTTGGCCTTGACTCTATGTAAGCACTGCTCAGCAGTAACAAAAACTCCTCTATGTTATCAGCACTATTTTTAGCCGAGATCCAAACCAGAGCAATTTACCAGCTGCTCTGAAGAAATTTAACTGTATCCCAACCAAAACCAACACATTATCTACCCCTTATTCCACACTATTTACATCATGCTTGGGTACCATACCATACTATCCAATATAACCTCATTAACCCCCACCATCCCCATCATATCATTCCCCTAGTCTATGGACGACCCCTGTGAAATCATAGAATCATAGAATGGTCTGTGTTGGAAGGGACCCCAAGGATCACAGAGTTCCAACCCCCTGCCACAGGCAGGGCCACCAACCTCCAGGCCTGGATCTACACAAGGTTGCCCAAGGCCCCATCCAACCTGGCCTTGATCACCTCCAGGGACGGGGCATCCACCACCTCTCTGGGCAGCCTGTTCCAGCACCTCACCACTCACTCTGTAAAGAACTTCCCCCTAATATCTAATCTAAACCTTCCTTCCTTTAGCTTTAATCCATTCCCCCTTGTCCTGCCATTGCCTACCCTTTTAAAAAGTGAAATGTCTTCAAAATGTCCATAAATATCCACTGAGTTAATTTAGCCTATGACTTTGGGCTCCATCTGTGACAGTGATGACTCAAGACAGGAGAGGGGGTATATTGCATGGAGTTATTTGGCAGCTCAGGTTGGGTCACTGCTCCATTAACACTACTTTCTGCAAGACATGTCTTCCCTTGGTTCAGGTGGTTCCTGCTACCCAACTTCCCATAACAAACAATTCAAATCAAGGGTTACAACAATATAAATGTATTTCCATTGCGATTTCCACCACTGGTCCTCTTGGGTCAGGTTAACTCCTGCCCTGTTACACTACTTGCCTGAAACCATCTATTTCCAGGCAATTAACCAGAAGATCTTCAGCTTTTCCCAAACAAGGACTTGAATATGTGTGCATTAACTGATTTCAAAGCGTGGTGGGTTGACCCTGGCTGGAGGCCAGGCACTCACCAAAGCTGCTCTGTCACTCCCTTCATCAACTGGACAGGGAAGAGAAAATATAATGAAAGGCTTGTGGGTTGAGATAAGGACAGGGAGAGATCACTCACAGTCACTAGAAAAGAAGACTCAACAAGAGAAAAAAATCTGTTACCCAATCAAAACAGGGTAGGATAATGGGAAATAAACCCAAATCTTAAAACACCTCCCCCTTTCTTCTTCCCTGATTTTTCTACCTCCTCCCTGTAAGCAGCACAAAGGGATAGAAAATGGGGGGAATGGTCAGTGTCAGACATGGGGGGAAGCATCCTCTCACAGAAGCCACCCCTGCAATGCCCCTGCTACTAAAACCTTACCACGCAAACCCAAAACTTTTCATTTTATTTTATTTCATTTTATTGCGTTTCAGCTGTCCCCCAAGATAGCCAAACTGGAAGGTGAAATTAGACTTTGGCGCAGAAAATAAATGTTGTTGATTAGGCTGAAGTGTCTATTAGGCGTGTGTTTGAGTCTCCAGCCCACAAGAAGAATGGCAAGCAAAGCCTGTTAAAGAAACATTTTGACAAGAATGCATTTTTCTGCGGCTCAAACAAAATAAATATAGTAACACAGAAGAACCTTTTCAAAGTCGGGCTTATGTGCTTGTCTGATCAGCACCAGCTAACCGTTTCATCTCTTTTGAATGTCAAAGAATCATGCAAGCTGTGCCACCGTGCAGTTTTCAAGATAAATGTGTTTTTTTTTTTCTCAAAGGACATCTCACACATACCAAGGGCTGTACAAGTTACGTCAGGTTAAACATACTAACAAAACAAAATACTAATTGCATTTGGACGTTACCCCCTGGGAAAATGATGAGTAAAGCAATGAACCATACCTGGCTGATAATAGTCACATTGCTGAATTTTGTAGGGAAAGGAGTTTATGTTGAATGATAAAAGAGCCATATACTAAGCTAGTGAGGGGAAAAAAGCTTTTTTCTTGCCAGATATAAAAGTTAAAATAATATTGTGTAGTACTTATGAGCTGCTGGGACTGGCTGGGCAGGGATAAATGGTGTGGAATGAGTTCCTTCAGGAACGGATGGTGAGCAGCTGTGCTGAGGTAATGCTGAAGATCTGTTGTTAACCCACAGTTTAGGACTTGGTGTAGGACAGATTATCTGAGAGGTTATGAGAGGAAAAAAATAGGCCTGGATATAAATTTCCCAGATGTAGACTGAAAAATACTTAGGTCACATTATTTCTATGTGCAAAAGCTAGCAGAATTCTTCACTAAAGCAGTGCAAAGTCAGCTGGAATGCTGCTTTAGATCTGGTGTTAAACTTGTGGTAAAAGAAGAGCTTGTAATCAAAAATGGCTTTGGAGTAACTGATTATGACATTTTTCCACTCAGGATCCATAGTGAGAAAAGCAAAGGCAAGACTATAGCTACAATTCCCTGATTTCAGAAGAGCAAAGTTGGGTAAACTAAGGAATTGTTTAAATAATTGGAGATAAGAGCTGGACAAAAGACTTCAAATACTTGAAAATGGTCTTTCTATAACCAGACAGGTGCTACACTCTGAACACAAACTACATCTAACAAGAAAAAAGTTATTAAAAAAACAGAAAAAAATTAATTCAAGATTAATGCAGTGTGATATCTTAGTGTAAATTTGGAAAGAAAAATTAAAATCTAAAGATGGATAAAAGGCAAACCTGTGTTTACCAGAGAGATCGATCAAAAAAGATTAATTCGTAAATTTATTTGAGACAAGAAGTGATCCTCAGGGAAAGATTGATGTAGTAGATTTTATTTGTATGATCTTTGATTATGCAGATGAAACAGTGCTACTCACGCCATTTGGCTGCTTACTTGGAAGATGAGGGTGGAACAAAACTGATAGTCCAAAGTCCATGTGTGCTGAGCATGAACTATTAAAAATTACAGACAGAACCTTTGATTCTTTATCTAAAAGATTAAAAATTACTTCTTAGGAAGAACTGTGAACTTTGGACTTTTCCTATTCTGCCATCTCATTGGTCATATTGGTTTTGCTTGGCCTCTCTACTCATCTACAAGGCTCTACATGCAGCCAGGGTGCAGAAATGGGTCTCTCCTCTAGCCACAGTGCACGGTTCATGTCCACGGTGGTTTGAAATCCTGCATAGCATATCTCCATGATATCATAGAGGCAGAAAGGTATCTTCTCATCCAAGTCAAACTAGCAGATAAGCCCACCACCCAGGAAGACAAATTACCCAGCTAAAGCACAACCCTTGGGCTGGGGGATTACCTGTTTCAAAGCTGGACAGCAGTTAGCAATTTTGAGGGAGTTGTCAAGGTTCACTTTAGAATCATAGAATGGTTTCAATTGTAAGGAATATCAAAGATCACCTTGTTCCAACCCCCTGTTATGGGCAGGTACATTCTTTACTAGAACAGGTTGCCCAAAGCCCCATCCAACCTGGCCTTGAACACTTCCAGAGAGGGGGCAGCCACAGCTTCTCTGGGCAGCCTGTTCCACTGACTCACCACCCTCATAGGGATGAATTTCCTCCTAATATCTAAATGTACCCTCTTTCAGTTTAAAGCCATTACCCCTTCCCCTTTCACTCCATGTCCTTGCAAACAGATCCTCTCCAGCTTTCCCATATGCCCCCTCAGGTACTGGAAGGCCACAATAAGGTCTCCCTGGAGCCTTCCCCAGGCTGAACAAGCTCAAGTATTTCAGCCTCCTTCATTGGAGTGGTGCTTCAGCCCTCTAGTCATCTTCATGACTCTTCTCTGGACTTGATCCAGCAGCACAAAATCTTTCTTGCCCTGGGAACCGCAGAGCTGTACCAAATATTCCAGGTGGGGTCTCAAGAGAGCAGAGTAGAGGGGGTGAATCACCACTCTTCACCTGCTGGTCACACTATTTTTGATGCAGACCAGGACACATTTGACTTTCTGGGCTGCAAGTGTTTGTTTCTGGCTCATGTTGAGCTTTTCATCAATCAATACCCCCAGGTCCTTCTCGGGGCTGCTCTCAATCCATTACTTAGACCAAACTAAGTGAAGAGAACCTCAATGTGGATGAAGCCATCTGCCTTGAGATGAGAGCTCTTTACTTGCTTCCAGTTAAAGAGGGCTGTACTGGGTCTGTCTGAGGTGGAGTTAATTTTCCCCACAACACCCCCACAGTGTTGTGCTGTTTATTGGTCTCCAGAAAGGTGCTGCTCACACAGCCGTGTATCAGCTACTGCTGAGCAAAGCTGGCACACATCAGGGCTATCTCCAATATTTTTCCCTCACCAGGAGGCTGGGGGTGGGCAAAATCTTGGGAGGGCACAAAGCTAGGACAGCTGACCTAAACTGACCATCATACCACGTGATGCCTGCTCAGCAGTAAAACCTAAGAGAACAGGGAAAGAAGGCAGGGAAGAATTCATTATTTATGGCATTTGTCTTCCAGAGCAACCTCTATGCATACTGAAGCCCTGCTTCCTGGGAAGTGGATGGACATCACCTGTTCATAGGAAGTAGAGAATAAACCTTTTGTTTTTCTTTGCTTCCATGAACTGCCTTTTGCTCTATTAAACCACCTTTATCTTGACCCATGAGTTTCTCTCCCCCATATCCTGCTGAGGAGTGGAGTGATAAAGCAGCTTGGTGGTCATCTGGCATTCAGCCAAGTCCAACCCCACCACATGGGAAAATATTGTGGTAATCAAGACTTTAAGCTGCCAGGAGAAAGAAGCCTTAAAATGGGCAAATAAGATTTGCTCAGCATTGCAAAATGAAAGCTGAGGGGGAATCCGATTGCTGTCAATTGATTGGGAATTAAATGTCAGGGAAGGGGGAAATGTATAGCAGCTAAAGGAGGATCAATATCAGCTGTGGGTGGATTTATTCAGGCTGTAAATTAAAATAATATAACTATCATGCAAAAATACAAAAAGACAAGAAAGCATCCAGAGGAGAAGGGAGAACAAATTCTCCAATGAATTGATACAGTTCTGGAGAATATTTTATATGCTTCCTGTATGAGAAAACAACCTGTCTTTAAAGAATTAGACCTATACCTCCTTAAATAAGGAAGTGTAGCTTGATGGTGCACATGCTTAAAGATATAAATTTCTTTTTAAGTTTGGGGGCTGGACTCGATGATCTCTTGAGGTCCCTTCTAACCCCTACAATTCTGTGTTTCTAGCAGGTGGCACAAATTATATTGCTCTAAATGGAGCAAGAAATGAAGACATTAAAGAGGTTGGCAAAGATTCTGCTGGCTCTAGCAAAGGTCACCATCCAAGACCTGTTCTTAATATCCCTGTTGGGCAAGGGGGTGCCTGGTTTGCTCCTATGAAAACACTGAGGTTATAACCAGCCCAAAGAAAGACTGTCATGGGAAGTGCTATTGAGATCTGGTATTAAGTTTACACAATCAGTCACATACTATGTATCATAAAAGTTTCCCACAGATAAATTGTTCCAAAATACAGTTTCTAAAGGTTTGCTCTTGGGTGGAGAAAGGATGTTTCATTTAAAACCAAACCAAAACAAAAAAGAAACCAACTGGTACAGCACAGTAATGTTTTCACAGCATAAGATGAGCCACTGTTCTGGTTTCCTCTGTTACTGCTAGTTTGTGTCATCAAACGTACTTTTAATCTTTTTCCTTACTTGAATTGTACTTTGAGTAGTTTCAGAAGTCAAAATAAGTTTAGATCAAGATATATAGAGAAAAAAACCTGCTGTGAAACAGGCAGACATTCCAGTTTCATCACTGTTAATTAAATAGGATATGTTTCAAAGTAAGCTTCATGAATTCATACAAGGCTGCAAGGCTTTGCAATTGTCCCTGTCTTCTACTAGTTTTCCCTGGTTGAGAAGTCTCCCATACGGTTTTCCTGAGTACTGAAAATTGATCTATCAATAACTTCAGACACAAGGGCTCCATCCTCAGATAGTATAAGTCAGCTTTTTGGTGCCTTCCATAGATCTATGATGATTTATAACATCCAGGGATCAACCTTCACCTTTTATTCTATATGACGGTTGTTCTGTCTTTCCTTTCTTCTACTATTCACACCATTAAAAGTTTCATGCAAGTATTAACCCTATGTAAAGCACACATCATAGGAACATAGATCATAGGCTAGGAGCTGAAAATATACAGCTGTTGAAGAAATAAAACACTATGCTGTTACATTCCTATTTATTTATTTATTTTCCCCCCCATTCTATCTTCATAGATTTTAACAATACACCCTACCTCTATTTACTTCAGAAATACACCCATCCTAATGCACATAAAATGCAGTTTCTCTGTTGTTCCACTTCACTTCTTCAGACTGTATTAAAGCCTGTGTATGGTCATTATTGGGTGATATCTGTATAATTTACACTTTCACCATTCCTAGCAGCCCTCATCATGGATCAAGGACCTATTTAGTACAATCACACAACATCACCTACTTCAACTGGCTAATACCCCAGCCACTCCTCTCTGAAGAGCAGTTGCATTAGGAGTTGAAATAGCATCTTTCTGGGATGCTCTTAAGTCTCTAACCACTGAGAAGAGAGATGCAGCTTTAGTCAAAATTATTTCTTGCTTTAGACCCAGGAAAACAAAGCAGGAAACAATATGGATAAATACACAAGGACAGACCATAGTACATACATTACCTTTCAGCTGCCTCTCTCATGCACTGTGTAAGATTGAAGAACTGTTGCTTCCAGGGGCAACAGCTCAGAAGAATTGTCCCATTTTCTTGTAAAATTGTTCCTATCTGAGCAGACAAAATTCTTGTGGTCTTTCCCATGACCGTGTAAAATATACCTTCTTTCTCTCTGTCCTTACATATTTTGTGCATGAAGAGGAGTGTGGCCAGCAGGTCAAAGAAGGTGATCCTCCCCCTCTACTCTGCCCCGGTCAGGCCCCACCTGGAGTATTGTGTCCAGTTCTGGGCTCCCTGGTATAAAAAGGACAGGGATCTCCTGGGGAGAGTCCAAAGAAGGGCTACGAAGATGATTAAGGGCCTGGAACATCTCCCCTATGAGGAAAGGCTGAGTAAGTTGGGACTGTTCAGCCTTGAGAAGAGAAGACTAAGGGGGGACCTAATTAATGTTTATAAATACCTTAAGCAGGGGATGCAGGGAGAGTTGGCCAGCCCCTTTTCAGTGGTCTGTGGAGACAGGACAAGGGGCAATGGCTGCAAGTTGGAGCACAGGAAGTTCCGCACCAACATGTGGAAGAACATGTGAGGGTGACAGAGCCCTGGGACAGGCTGCCCAGGGAGGTGGTGGAGTCTCCTTCTCTGGAGATATTCAGGACCTGTCTGGACGCCTACCTGTGCAATATGAGCTAGGGAGCCTGCTTTGGCAGGGGGTTGGACCTCTCTCGAGGTCCCTTCCAACCCCTGTGATTCTATGATTCTATGATTTCTATATTTATTTTACCCGAGAATGTGGACTATTAGGTATAGAAAAGTATGCAAACTGTAACATAAATTTAAGTCAGTGATCAGCCATAAGATCTGGACAAGTGATTTGATTTGACTTCTGGAGCAACACAGACCTGGAATTTAGTCAGTCAGCCCTTATTTAAGAGCCTTGGTCTGAACAGCTATTTCAGAAAGACATTAGAGGTTCCCAGAGACCAAGAAGCCACCTCTTCTCTTACAACTGCATGGCAATGGTTTGTTCTACTCAAAAAGCCCCTCACTTAGTATTTTCTTTGCAAGTATTAACATGCCTACAGCCTACAGCTGTTAATTCTCTCTCCTCTCTGCTGGAGAACAATGCACACTGGAAACAGAATTATCTTTGTTTAAAGGTCCTCCATGCTATAATCAAGTTAGCACTGTGATCTGCTTCTGATGAATTAAGTAGATTGAGCTTTTTGAATCTCTTATGTAGGATATAGCTGACCAGATGTGAACTTCTACCCAACAGATGGCTACATGGCACTAGTTGCCATCCCTTTGGAATCAGCACAGAGAAAATGAGCCTTTCCAGGGTGAAGTTCATCTCATCTTAAAGAGGAAATTTAAAACAGACCAGATAAATGTCCCTTGCAGCATTCCTGTTTCTATATAGTGACAATTGAGGAAACCCATGCTGACTACATCTCATGTCACTGCCTGCATTATAGACCTCTGTATTTCTGCATGAATCCGACTCTCTGGCTAAGTAATTTTTCCAGCACTGGATCAATTCATTGGCTTTTTCCTCTGCATGTCACCATGATGAGACTTTGCAGCATCTCCAAAAGATGAACTACTTTAATACCCATGTATGAGGAAGCCTCACTCTTAAATGCTGGGAACAAACACGGGGGCAGTTCACTGAAAATCTGGTTAGGGAGATATAGCTGTATTTCAGTATATATGTTGCCCATAGTCTATACTTTCTATTGATTGTACCTTTTTAATGAGATACATGTGACACTGATGAGAAAAAGACTTAATTATGGTCCTCCACATTATGTAACTATTTATCTTGATATTTTCATTCCATATCTGTTTTCCATTTTTCTGCTACTAACACCCACTGCAGCATCACAGACTTTCAGTTCCTTCCATCCAACTTGGTTTTCTGGCTTTGGCCATTCAGCTGTGTCTAATCATACCAGGCTCAGCCACTAGCCCAGCCAGACAGCTGCCAGATGTTTTATTTTTAAATAAATACTTACATCTGTCAAGTTATAAAGCCAAGAGCAACAAATCCATTCTTGATGCTTTTTGGTTTTGCTTCTCTGCCTGCTTGAAGACAAGCTAAGAATTACACAATCTCTGCAACAAAGGATTCATGTATCTGGGTAAGTTCCCTTTAATTTATACAAAGCATGTTTAAATGTTGGTGCATTAACCATCACTCCATAGTGGTTTATTGAGTCTGAAGGAGAAATGCTGAATGAAAACACGTTCTCTTACCCAACACCTTATCCCTATTTTAAGCATGGCTGCTTGTAATGCTCTCACGTGAGAAATGAGATTGTTATATTTATATATTGCTTACTCTCCTGGACAGAAGGGATGGTTGAATAGTAACATGTGTGTTTCTGGATGGGAAAAATGAGAAGGAGGTTCCCTGCTAGAGTCCTACTATTCCCTCTGAGGGTCTTCTATGACGAACTGTGGGAACGGCTCAGGCATGTTCTGTCTCTGCCTGTCCCTCTCTCCCTTCTGTCTTGCAAGCCATATTAGAGCATGAATTTTCAGCCTACACTTGCTGTATCATCTCACATCAACCTCACAATTACCTATAAACTGATCTAATAGAGATAATGTATTAGATTAAATTGTTCTGTCTGTTTATGATGTTGCCTTCTCAGGTGCTCACATCATGGCTTTCTTTGTGGGAAAGCAAGAATGAACCATGCCAAAGAGATTCATTCAAAGAATTTGATTTTTCTTACAAAATTGCACACTGTTGCAGCCTGTGAGCTGATGATTCAGGCAAGACCACAAAAACCACCTGGCAGGTCCTTCCACATTGCTCTAGAAGGGATTTGCATGCATTTAAGTTTTATTTTGTAGGAATCAACTTAAATCAATATATTGTGGGCTACCATTGGTTTGAAAAGGTTCATGCAATGAGTTGTGCTGATTAAAATAATACTTTTCAAAATTTTTTATACTGCTAGTTAAAAAATGACACATAAGCCAGTTTGAGAGCTAGAGGTAAAACAAGTAGTTTTAGTAATGGTTCATTGCAGGGGTAGTAAAGGCCAGGCAAAGTTAAAATCTTGTGGGGTAAATGTGAAAGTGTTAGAGACATGAAACATTTCAGTAAGAATTCAAACCATGTCTGGTATTTTGAAACTAATCTTTACTTAGCTAATATAATCCTGCATTTAAAAAAAATGAAAAAAAAAGTAGGGTGTTCATTTGTTCCCTTATTTTTCTGCTATTTATATCATAAGATTTTTATAATCATCTGTTCTCAACATCCCACAAACAACCCTGTGACAATTGAAATAATGTTTCCTAGAGGATTAGGGGAATTTGTAGAAAGAATCATTGCTTCATGTGGGAACAATCAAATACTCATTGCAGGCATCTTTGTTCCTTAATTTCTTAATTTGCCCGTACCTTGATTTGTTTCTCAAATTTAACAAAGAAGGATACAAAGCCACTAAAAATCTAAAAATACAATGTAACCATATGGAAATATTAAGTTTAGGAAGTCTAAGCACTTAAACCAACTGTTCAGGGTATTTTCCCCTTAATGTGCTTACATAAATCACATTAGCTTTTATGAGAGTTATTTTTCAATTTTATAGACTTTTTCAAATGGGTCTTCATCTCTCAAGGTAGCATATGTAGAGGCTGAGCATGTTTCTGCAAATTAAAAGCTACGGAGTTCAAGCTTTAACTCTGAAACCAAATTTGTGGGTATCATTGCATGCACCAGTTATTGCTGGACTTTTGGATATCTTTTTAACTTTTTAATGCTCAGCTTTAAAGAGATGAATTTTCATTTCTGAATGCCTAGCATTCAAATTACTCATACAATCACAGAATCATTTAGATTGAAAAAGATCTTATAAAACACCATTAAGTCCACCTCTTAACCTAACACTGCCAAGTCCAGCACTAAACCATGTCCCTAAGCATCACACCCATGCATCTTTTAAATACCTCCAGGGATGGTGACTCAGCCACTTTTCTGGGCAGCCTGTTCCAATCGTTGACAAACTTTTTGGTGAAGAAATTTTTCTAACATCCAATCTAAACCTTTCCTGGTACAACTTGAGGCCATTTCCTCTTGTCCTATTACTTGTTACTTGGGAGAAGAGACCAACACCCACCTGTCTACAACCTCCTTTCAGGTAGATGTAGAGAGTGATAAGGTCTCCCCTCAGTCTTCTCCAGGCCAAACATCTGCAGTTCCCTCAGCCATTCCACATGAGACATACTCTATGAACCCTTCACCAGCTTTGTTGTTGCTCTTCTTGATCCTGCTCCAGTATTTCAATGTCTTCCTTATAGTGAGTGGCACAAAACTGAACACAGTAGTTGAGGTGCAACCTCACCAGAGCTGACTACAGTGGGACAACCTCTTCCCTAGTCCTGCTGGCCACACTACTTCTGATACAAGCCAGGATGCTCTTGGCCTTCTTGGCTACCTGGGCACACTGCTGGCTTGTATGATATAACTTCCCATGTTTGTATGGCAGTTTTATAACAAAAGCTGAGGGGAAAAACCTCAACTGTCACTATCTGGGCTATTGCAGTACATAGAACTGCTGTCTATCTTGGGCTTCTCAGCCATGCTTCACTGAAATCCCTTATTTCTTGAAATAGCTAATTTGGGGGTGTCAGGGTTTAACCCCAGTAGGCAGTGCAGCCCCACACTGTGCTCACTTGCTTACCCGTTCCTCCACAGTGGGATGGGGGAGAGAATGGAAAAGGTAAAGCTGAGAACTCAATGCATGAGAAAGAGTTTAAGAGGTAAAGCAAAAGCTGTGCATGCAAGCAAAGCAAAACAAGGAATTCATTCCCCACTTCCCATGGGCAGGCAGGTGTTCAGGCATCTCCAGGAAAGCAGGGCTCCATCGCACTTTACTTAGGAAGACAAACACCATCACTCCAAATGTCCTCACCTTCTTCCCTCAGCTTTATCTGCTGAGCATGATGTCATATGGTATGGAATATCCTTTTGATCAGTTGGGGTCAGCTGTCCCAGCTGTGTCCCCTCCCCACTCCTTGTGCACCCTCAGCCTACTCACTGGTGGGGTGGGATGAGGAGCAGAAAAGGCCTTGGTTCTGTGTAAGCACTGCTCAGCAACAAAAACATCCCTGTGTTACCAGCACTGTTTCAGTTACAAATACAGAGCACCATCTGAGCCGCTATGAAGAAAATTAGCACCATTGCAGCAAAAAACAGTACAGGAAAAAATCTTGTCATTTAGAAAAAGCATATTCCTAGGTTTGCTGAGCTGTATTAATATTTATGTCTTTCAAACTTTATTTTTTAATATAATATAAATATATATAGTTTGAATGTATATTAATTGTATATTTATCTTTATATGTACCATTTCTAGTTTTGACAAGAACCTGTACTGAATGTGCCCTGGAAGTTCAGAAGGCAGAAGGAAAACCAAAACTTTCTGGTGTTTATTATAATATTGAGTCCAAAGTTATTTTAACATTGATTTCAAAATATTGGGATGACCTACTTCAACTGTTTTGAATTTGGCATTATTGTCAAAATCAGTGAGAATAACTAGAGGGCATTGGGCTACACTAAACCCAAGAGGAAAACCAACACATGGTAAATTTTTGTCCCAAACCCCCAGCAAGAGTGGCCCAGTGCAGGTTGGTTTCCAGCGCTCCATGTGGCTTTGCATCCATGGGGTCTGAGTGACAGCCCCACACAGTGCTGCAGAGCGCTTGGGTGGAGCGGGCAGTGCTCCATGCCTGCAGATCACAGCATGCTGATGGTCTAAGGAGAGACTTCAGCTGTGCAGCTAGCAGTTGAGAAGCAGAAAGCATGGCAGACAAAACATAAGGCTCTGTCCTCCTCACGTATCCTGCCAGCCAAAACCAATTTTGCCTTGGAGGACTTGAATTTACCTTAACGCACCCTTTTTGCACCACTCCTTATGCAAATATAGTTGTAGATTTTGGAGGCACAGCTCATTTTATTCTTCTTATATACGATCATAACTTCACTGTACCTAGTGAGGTCCAGTGTCTGGAAAGTGGATATAAACATATTTTCAACATAAATAAGGTCAAAGCTTGTGACTGCAAGGCTACTAAGTATGACAAACCAGGGAGGTATGCAGCTAGCTAAATCTACCTCTGGGGAAAAAGTTGGATCCTGACTCATATGTCACACAGTTTAAGTGTCTGCACAGCAGTTTAGCACTCCATCTTGGCCTGATGAACTAGGAAATTCTTCAGAAAAAGGAGAACAAAGTCTCACCAAAGGTCAAAGTAGTCAGCAAGAAGGTTTTTTCCCACCTTTGATATGGACAATGACCCAAACACTCCGCAGTTAGCAGTGATGATGGGATGCCATTAGCTGCTGCACCTTACCAAGGCTGATGAATGTCACTGAACATCCTTACTGAGGGTTAAAAGTTTCTTCTAGCTCTGTCCCATCCAAAAGAGAGTCATGATTTGCCATGGGCTTCATGTGTGAAGCATTGGTGAAACACTGGTGTACCTTAAATAGGAGTTCATTAGAGATAACCACCATGACTTGTGCTGGCCTTACTGCCATAATTAGTCTTCCTTTTGCTCCACATAGTGCTTCCTATCAGGTAACCTTTAAGTGACTTTGACTACCCAGACCTTGGTTTCTCAAACATCACAGTCCTATCAGCCTTGAAAAAGGTTTTGGACTGCTTCCATCTGGGTTTTAAATACTTTGACTTCTAGCTGTAGCCTAGGTCAAAAATGAGCATTTCCATTTAAATTCAGGCTTTCATGGTTATGAAATATTTTGAATAACCAAACGTTCACTTTGTTTCTTCTCTGACGTGGGTGGTTGGACTGGTCAATGTACATGAGGAGTCATACCTACCTAACTCATGGTTTTAGTGATGTTAACTGGTGATTGTGCAACTCACACTGAGATCAGGTGGACGTAAGAGGTAGGGGAGGGACATTGCATGATTACACAGGATGTTGTTTTTCCTGAATCTACTTATCTGCTCCTTTTTTTATCTCTTTCTTTCCCCAAGCAGTTAAATACCGCAGTACCTAGATCCGCAGTACTGGGAGCAGGCGAGAACACCCTGAACTGGGCAGTTACCTGGATTACGTTACACTGAGACAAAAACCACTGACGTGTGCTGGAGAAAAGACCAAATTCCTTTCCTATTTTAATGGCAGGCAACACCCTTGTACTGCCAAACAGACTGCCCTATGAACTTTCTAAAATAATCGCTTCTTAGTGTGGCGCAGATCTCACTCCCAACTCCTTTTTGGTTTCTTTTCCTGCCATGAGTGGGGGAGGGCTGTGCTGCTCTGGGAGGGCAGCGGATTTACAGTGCACAGTAACAGCTGCCAGATTCCTTCAGCTTAAATGGTATTAAAATAAATTCTTTCATTGAAGGAAAAACAAAACCAAGAAGGATAAGAGGAAAGTCGGTGAAGGAGCACAGCATGTTAACCAGCTGTGTCTGTTCCATCCTGTGCAAGGGGAGGTTTCACAGGAGACAGTTCACTTTGAAAGGCAGAGGTGTGACAGAACTGAAAGCTCATCAGTGCACGTCTCAGAGGACTTGTTGTTGCATGTCCACTGTGCTTCTTTAAAGTGTTTAAAACAATCTGTGAATTTACCCAAAAGATGTCGGCTTCATGTTGCTAGAGAATTTCATGTGTTGAAACCTCCCCTCTTTGTAGGCTTTCCACTTTCTCATCCCTGTCCTGTCTCCAGGAAACACCTGTGAAACAGCTTGAGACACTCATTCCTCTTTTTCCCCTTAACTGTGGATGAGTCCTTTGTCACTCTCATGGGTATCCATGGAGAACTGTGTCTGCAGCTCACAGCACCCTCTTCTCTCTGAACTGGATGTTGGAAAGTACCTGAAACACTTCAGAGTCATTGGGAATTTGAGAGCATTCAAAGACATAACCCTTCCTATATAAATTCCTCAAAGCCATCCATACATCTCAGCTGTGGTTTTCAAAGTTATTTAATACCTACAAATACAGAAAGGAAGTGCTTAGGTATCCAACTTCCATTCGCCTCCCAGTGTCTTTTTCTTCTTTTCTTTTTCCCCTAATTTTGGCAAGATTTCTACATCTGCAGACACTTTTCAAAACCTACCCAGCTGCTGGTTGTCTGCACTGGCGTCACACTAATCAGTGCTCCAAGCAACAGGTAAGGCAGACGCAGATGAGAAACTCAACATCTCCCCATCACCACTACCATTACCCAGAGCTATGCTTATGCTTTTTTACCACACAATGGGCCCCGTTCTCTTTCCTCCTCTGGGAAGCATGCAGCTGCAGACAGAACAGTTTGGGTAATGATAGGGTGCTTCTGCAAACAGCCTGCTTCGAGGTGACACAGTCCTATCAGCAAAAAGCTCTAAAGATGTTTTCTAAACTCCAAACAAGGTAAACTCTGTGCCACCCTAGCAGGGAAACCATTCTTGTTCTAGCGTATCAGAGCAACTCTGTCTTTTTAGTAATATGCTGCAGCACAGCTTTGTGTGCCACGGTGAGCTGCACCAGGCAAGCAAATCTGCTGACTGAGCCATCAGAGGACACAATGATTTGTTTCTGAAGAAATGTCCGAGCAAGATAAAATTGCCATGGCAATGTTCAGGTGTCTGAGGCTCCAGAGATTATAAACAAGCAGCAGGGTAAAGCCAGGCACCATCAACAGCTGAGTGGGTAACACACAGCAAATCATGGTTTTGATTAAGTTCACCCTTTTCTTAGCCCCAGACAAATCTTTAAAGCTCTTGGAAGTCCTTTACTTCCTTATGGTAATTATGAATTGAGCCTATTATGCTGAGAACCAATGTAAGTACATGTACCTCTTAAATCCCATGAAGTCCTGGAGATAGAGGGTGTTCCAGCATCCAAGGTATTTCAGAGACTTTGAGGATTTTGTCATCAGATGAATTCCATCTAGTCTGAAGTCTTGCTTTTTTCCCTCAAGAGAATAACTCAGAACTACAATTATCTTTTGTGTTTGAAACAGTAACCTGGCAAAATGAGAGAGGCATGCACTGGTGCGTGAACAGGGAGGCTGGGAGACATGGGCTGTGTCATTGCTTTCTTCATAAAAATCACCCGTTGTTTGTGTTTGTCTCCTCTATGTACATGGAGCATATAGGTACATAGAGACAGATAAACAAGTCCATAGCTACCGAAGAGCAAATGTCTCTGTTTAAGCTATGTTCATGTTCCCTGATCACCCAGACATTTTATGCATGTTGGCGTGCAGTCTGGTTGTAGTCAGGAGCCAGCAAACTTCAGGCACAGAAAGAACTAACTCACACATGAGTATGGATGGAGCCTAAGATAGATAGGTAGTCTACATCACCATAGTAACTGCATGCTGTTGCATTAATTTCAGCAAAATAAATGAAGCTTGTAAGCCAAAGGGTATCTACACAAAGCAGTGCAATAGCACATACAGAAACTGCAACGGTTCTGAGTGAGATAGACAAGCTTTCCTGACTGGTTTATTCTGCTTTTCAGGAGGGCTGATTGCTTGGCTGGAAGACCTCATTAACGTGGTTAGCCTGTTTTCAGTATCTGAGCTGGTATGCTCAGATATGTCTTGGTTATATCTGTGCAGCATTACAGTGAGCCATATAGGACCAACCAGAAGTACAAAAAAGCCTTTACACTACTGAATAACTTTTCAAAAACTGTGGTTGTGATAGAAGAATTCAGCAGGTTTTAGCATTCCCCTTTTCACTGGTGAGGCTTGCTTAGCATCTTTTCCTTATTGATAAAGCTGAGAGATATTGTTCTTCATGGTGAAAATGAGAAGCTAGCTAAGATGGCCTGGGATTATCATTTTGCTGCTGTTTCCAAAATCTCACCCTTCTTTCCTTTAAAAATTTGAAACAAACACACTCACTGGGGCAAACACAGGTACAGAATTCTGGCTTGCTGAGCTGACACAAAGGTAGCCTTTCTAGGAGGGCTGGCAAACACATGGCTTGGTGGCCCCTCTAACTGACAAAATGCATTGGTGTCTGGTAGTGTATTGACTTCTCCTTTAGTCAGAGTTTGCAGAAGTTTTGTAATGGGGAGAGTCAGACTAATCCAGGAACTTTGGTGTCAGAAGAAAAAAAAAAAAGCATTAACAAGACGGAAGGATTGACAACAGAAGCCCTCCAGTCCTTAGGGTTTGTCCCAGGTGAAGCTGAAGCTGGAGTAATTTGTCTCATTTCGGAGTCATTCCAGTCTGGGCTAGAGCTGGGCAGAGGTGGGATTCACCTCACCTACAGCAGTTGCCTCCAGTGATGTCTTTCACATTGAACAAAAATCTCTTTGTAGCTTATGGGTGCATCTGCAGAAGGCCATTCAGACACAAGACTTGCTCAGAAAAATCATCAGGAGGAGACAAATAGCTCCCCAGATGTTTCCTTTTCTCTCTTATTGACACAAATTGGGTGTAGGTCCTGAGCTCAGATATATAGTTCAGCACTGTAAACCTTTGGAGTGTAAATGAGCTCCAAATAAAGACTTAGTTAACAGCTTTTATGGTGGGTACCTCCCATTGTAGACAATGGAGATCCAGTGGAACCTGGGGAGCACTTAATTCTCCCCAGAGTAGATTGGTCAGCTAATAAACCATCTTGGCTCCGCTGACTTGGTTGATTTGATCTCCAGAAACTATAATGGGAGTTGAAACATAGAGATTCAACTGCAGAAACGTATAAGCAGATAGCTAATTCAATTGTCTTGGCCAGGAATTGAAATTCACATTCAAAACCAGATGACATTAATCCCTTTCTGTCTAATCTGCAGGATATGAAGAAGGCTGAGGTACTCAACAACTTTTTGGCTCACTCTTCACCAGCAAGTGTCTTAGGTGCACAGCCCAAATCGCAGAAGGCAAAATCAAGAACTGGGAGAATGAACAGCCGTCCACTGTAGGTGAAGATCCAGTTCAAGATCACTGAATGAACCTGAAGGTGCACAAATCCATGGGACCTGATGAAATACATCCTGGGGTCTTCAGGGAATTGGTAAACAAAGTGGCCAAGCCACTCTCCACCATATCTGAGAAGTCATGGCAATCCACTGAAGTTCCAACTGATTGGAAAATGGGAAACATAACCCCCATTTTTAAAAAGGAAGATCCAGGGAACTACTGATGTCAGTCTCACCTCTGTGCCAGGGAAGATCATGGAGCAGAACCTCCTGAAAATTATGCTAAGGAACATAGAAAATAAGTAGGTGATTGGTGACAATCTGCCCCTCTACTCCACCCTCATGAGAGCCACGTGGAGTAGTGCATCCATCTCTGGGGTCCCCACTACAAGAAAGAGGGTGAGCTACTGGAGTGAGTCCAGAGGAGGCCACAAAGATGATCATGGGCCTGGAGCATCTCTCCTATGAAGAAGACTGAGACAGTTGGGCTTGTTCAGCCTGGAGAAGAGGGAGACCTTACTGCAGCCTTCCAGTGCCTGAAGGAGCCTACAGGAAAGCTGGAGAGGGACTATTTATAAGGGGATGTAGTGATAGTGGAAGGTGTCCCTGTTGATGGCAAGGGGCTGGGTTGAAACTAGATGATCTTTAAGGTCCCTTCCAACCCAAACCATTTGGTGATTCAACAGTTCAATGATTCAGTGATGATTGATTTTCATTGAAGAATATGAGATCATGCAAAGAAGTGTTTGGATGAAATGATGCCTTCAGCTGGAGAAGTTTCTGAAAAATCTGCGGTCAGTGCCAGAGATACTCAGACCTTCACAACTTATTATCAAACTCCTTCAAGCACAGGACAAAAAATTTTTTATCTTCCACACACCACAAATGCACCTCATAAGGAGACTGCTGAAAAGCAGTTCAGGTCTGGTTCAGCATTTATAAATACCTGACTAATTATAATAAAAGGAAGCAAGGTCTCAACCCAGCTTTGCATGTTCTAGCTACTCAATAGCTAAGCTATTGTATCACATAGTGTTGTGTATGCTGGCACAGTGAATATCTGCCTGAAGAGCTAATCTATCTCTTCATGCCCACTTTGTGTAACTGGCTCAGATTTCCTTGCAAAACCAAAGAATTAACAGGCTTCTTTTTAGGCTGTTCTTGACAAAGAAGAAACACCTCATAGAAACAACTTAAAGTAATGGTGTTTGGGGCATTTTTTACATGACCCATAAGTATGACAGAAATTCTTAGCTATGTTAAATGTCTTTTATGGTACAATTCTTGGTGGCTGTTGCCATGGGACTAAAATCTTTCTTCATATATTACTTACTGTCATTTTTAGCACTTATCATCCTAAATTCTCTGCTTATAAAAATATTTCAGGAGTGGTCATGGATACAGCTGTCAGCACGTAGACACAAAGGACTCTGCCTAATTGTTAAGAAAACTGTTGTGTTCCATGTCTTCTCTTGATTTATTTTACTTTCTCCAGATTTCATGCCTTCTTCATTTAACACTGTTTGGTATGTCATTAAAATGTCATCACCATCCTCTTCACAGCACAGCTCAATAAGCTGGAAAACAACCTCTTGCCTGTGGCAACAGGTAAGTGTGGGTGATTCATGTGGTGCACTTGATCCTACTGTCCATGTCTGACAAACATGTTAAACACCTGTGTCTCCAGGTTGCTCCAGCATCTGCATTTCATGAGCCCTTTCACTTTTCTCTACTTATTTTTTCCTCCTTTATTTTTTTCATTTAGTATGAGGTTAATCAACTAAGTTGGTGAAAGATTTAAGAACAGGTTGACAGCGGATGACCCATAGTGATTTATTGGGGTATAACACCATCATGGAGTTCAAAATGCAGCATGCAGTGTGTGAGAAACTGCTTTGTGTCTCTGTTCTCTTTCTTTTCCTACAGCTGAAGAATAATGTACTGTATTAAAACTGTTCTGGGGCGTTTACAAGAGGGACCATCCAAATATTTAGTTATCCTCCTGTCCTGTTTTTGGTTTGGTTAGAGTTAATTTTCTTCCTAGTAGCTGGTACAGTGCTGTGTTTTGGAACCAACCTGTGCAGGTATCAGTTTCTCTTATACAAAAGAAGAAATAATGGCTGTGAAAATCAGCTTGTTTCATAAAGGAAGAAACTTCCAGTAAGAACGCCTGCAACCTAATGTCAGTCTGCCAATCTACAGAGAGGTGCAATATAAAAAGCCGATTTAAACACTGTTTTGGGTTTCACCTGCCTCTTGGACACAGGTCTCAGGACACTGTTGATGCACCCTCAATATGTTTTTGTCTTATTATTTTCCTTATTAATATTGTCTTTTGCAATGATAAAGTAACTATTTCCTCACCTAGAAAACAAGAGAAGAAGAAGCAAGAGAAAGATCAACGGTGTCAGATACTCAGACACTCACCTTGAAGGTAAGTCATGTTATTGCTGCTGTGCTAGTAAAAATGTAAATATTTTATACAAATTGGAACAACTTCAGATACAGAACTCCATAAATTTACAGTTGATGTGCTATTCTGGAAGAGCTGATTTGAACTTAGTTATCCTACAAACTTCAGGGCTGCCACAAGGTACGATTTATAAGACAAAAGGGCAACCTTCTTAGAGTAAATTATGTTATATGAATTATGTATACATTTGAATACATATATATATTTATACATATGTTCAGCCAGAACATGAAGACATACATTTTGGCAAATAAACCAATTGCTGGAAGAGAAAAACAATTGTTCTGCCTTAGCTTCCATTCTAGTGAGCTAGCACTTCTTTTCTTCTCTGTTTTTGTGGACAGAATTTGTCTCAAATGCTTTCCATAGATATAACAAACAGATTTTAATGAGGAAAGACAGAGTAGAGGATGACTGATGAGGGAGTGTTTGGTACTGATGTCAAGCCAAGACGTTTTTTTAAAAGAAGATAGTGAAGGAATGGAAGAGGGATTAAGATGCAGAGAGCTTTAAGCTAGACTTAGTGGGGGAAAAGAATGGGGTTCTGAGTAACAGAGAAGAGCTAGGGGCTGCTGATGTGTTAGGAACCAACAGGGAAATGCAGTGAAATGCCTCAAAAAAATTAGAGCTTGTTCCTGTACAAAGGTGACATGCTCCGTACCCCAACTGAAGTGTCTCTGCTCCAATACAATGCAGCATGGGTAACAAACAGGAGTTGGAAGCTACTATGTAGCTATAAAGCTACAATCTAATAGCTATTTCTGAAACTTAGGGGGAAGAATCACATTGCCAAAGTACTGCAATTGATGGCTATAAACTGTTCAGAAGGGACAGGCAAGGAAGAAGGGACAGAGGTGTTGCCAAAAAAATATTGACTGCACAGAGTTGTCTTTGCAAAACAGAGATGAGCAGGTCAGGAGTTTATGGGTGAAATTTAGAGGTGAAGCTAATAAAAGAAGCCTGGTGGGTTTTGTTTACTACAGGTCATGTGATCAAAGGATCGATGTTGATGAAGCCTTCTTACTTCAATGACAGGAAGCATTACATGTGCCTGACTCTGATCCTGCTGGGGGACTTCAACCACCCTGACATCTGCTGGAAAAGCAGCACAGCAATTTGTAAGCAGAACAGGAGACTCTTGGAGTATGTCAAAGATTATTTCTTAACCCATGTGAGAGACAGACTATCCAGAGGAGAACTATTAGACCTGTTGCTTACCAGGATGTGTGAGCTAGTTAGAGCTGTCAAGATTGCTGGTACTTGGGCTGCAGTGATCATGCCCTGGTGGAATTCATAATCTTGAAGGTTAAGGGACAGGTGAAGAGTAGAGTCAAGACTCTGAATTTTAAAGCAGCAAATTTTCAGTTGTTTAAGGAATAAGTGGATGGGACTCCTAGGGAAACAGAAGACACCTGGAAGCTCTTTAAGGACATCTTGATTGGCATATGTGAGAAATATGGTAAGGAAGGCAGGAAACTGTCATGGCTCAGTAAGGACCTTCTGGTTGAACTCAAGTGTGAGATGGAGATGCATGGCCAGTGGAAGTAGGGTCATGCAACCTGGGAAGATCAGTGGGAAAGGAAAGAGCCACAGATGTCATCTATTGAGACTGCCATAAGGCCTCAAATATAGCCCCCCAGAACATCCACGTCTTTATATTGCACAGGTGGGGATTTGATGGACGGACCATTAAATAGATATGGAATTGGATGGATGGCCATGCCCAAAGAGTTGCAATCAGTGACTCAATGTCCAAATGGAAATTAGTAATGAGTGTTGTCCCTCAAGGGCCTGTACTGGGACCAATGTCATTTAATATCTTCCTCAATGAGAGTGGGACTGAGTGCACCCTCAGCAAGTTTGCAGATGACACCAAGCTGAATGGTATAGTTGATATGTTAGAGGGGAGGGATGCCATCAAGGGGGACCTTGACAGGCTTCAGAAGTGAGTCCAAGAGAACCTCATAAAGTTCAACAAGGCCAAGTGCACATGGGTCAGGGCAATCCCCAATTATCTGTACAGGGTGGAGATGAAAGAATTGAAAACAACCGTGTGAAAAAGGACTTGGGTTTACTGGTGGATGAAAATTGTACACAAGTTGGCAATGTGCATTTGCAGCCCAAACATATACTGAGTTACACCAAAAGAAGTGTAACCAGTGGGTGATTGTTCCGCCTCTACTCCACCCTGCTGAGACCCCTCCTGAAGAGGACCACAGCGTAAGAAATACATGGACCTGTTGGAGCAGGATCAGAGGACTGCCACAAGAAATGATCAGAGGAATGGAAAACCTCTCAGAGAAGGTGAACAGAAGACCCCAGGGATACCTTATTGCAGCCTGTCTATATATAAAGGGGGCTTATAGGAAAGATGAAGAGAGACTTCTTATCAGGGTATGTAGTGGCAGGACAAGTGCTAATGATTTTAAATTGAAAAAGGGTAGGTTTAGATCACAGAATCACAGAATGTGAGGGATCGGAAGGGACCTTGAAAGATCATCTCGTCCAACCCCCCTGACAGAGCAGGATCACCTGGAGTAGGCCATACAGTAGTGTGTAACACAAGGATGAAATTTTTTATGAGAATGAAAAGACACTGGGACAGGTTGCCCACAGAGATTATGGGTGACACATCATTGAAAGTATTCAAAGTCTAGTTGGATGGTACTTTGAGGAAGCTGGTCTAGTGAAAGATGCCCCTGTCCATGGCAGAAGGATTAAACTAGATGTTGTTTGAAGGTTTCTTCCAACACAAACCATTCTATGATTCTATCCACTGTGATGGGAATGGGATTTCATGTGAAATCATGTCAGTCTCTTTCTTGACTGTTAGATAAATTTATCAATTTTTCTGCTTAATTTAAAAACTTAAACCACACTAGATTTCATAGTTGGGCATGTCAGTGCCTTTCATTACTGCAGGCAAGATATAAATTCCTAAGTCACTCAGATACAGATGTTTGTAGGTTTTTAAATGTGTAGGATATAAAGACAATAAATTCAGTACCTGGAAAGGTTTAAAACCTTTAAAATGTGATTTTTGAATGCTGTTAAAACTGTTGCTAGTGGTTTGTACTGGAGATTAGCCCAAGTATCACTAGGATCCAGCAGATGTGTTACTGCCATTACCAACCTAAATGTTGAAAGCTACTATGTGCCTTCTGTACATGTATAACTTGACGCTGTGGGATGCGACTCATAGCTGGATTTTGAGCAGGGTTTTGCAGGTGTGCTAGATCAGCATGGGAAGTGTACATAGTATTTACCAGGAAAGCAATAATACATGAAAGATCAAATGTATTGATTCTTATCACACTAGCACTCAGTCAAGACAGGAGATTTGTCTTGAAGGACAAGGGAAGATGCCTTGCTGAGATGAAAGCTAATCCCCCATTATAGACAAAGCTTTGGTGCAAATAAACTGCCATCAAACCAAAAATGTGCAGAGGAAATAAATGGTGATGCCCGTCAGTCTGTCTTCAAGACAGTGTGTTGAAATATGCCAAAACACACTGAAAGAACGATGTGGGGGTTTTATCCATCAGTTAATTTCCCTCTGAGTTCAGCCACGATATCTGGAGAGTCAACAAGGATGTCTATGAAAAGGAGGAAAGAAACCCCCTCTGAAGCAAGATCAATAGCCCAGCTGAAGTGCATCTACACCAATGCACACAGCATGGGCAACAAACAGGAGGAATTAGAAGTCCTTGTAAGGCAAGGAGACTATGATGTGACTGCCATCTCAGAAACGTGGTAGGATAATTCACTGCTACTATGGTTGGTTATAAACTCTTCAGGCATGACAAGCGGGGTAGGAGAGAAGGTGGGATAGCCCTCTATGTCAGAGAATGCTTTGACAGCCTGGAGCTTGATTGCGGTGATAATAGAGTCGAGTGTCTCTTGGTAAAAATCAGAGGAGCAGGAAATCAGGCAGATACAGTGATGGGAATCTGCCATAGACCACCTGGCCAGGAGTTGGAAGCTGATGAGTTGTTTTTTAAACAACTGGGAGAAGTCTTGCGATCACTAGCCCTTGTCCTTACTGGGGACTTCAACTTACTGGATGTCTCCTGGAAGTACAATACAGCAGAGAGGAAGCAGTCTAGCAGATTCCTGGAGTGTTTGAAAGAAAATGTCCTTACTCAACTAGTGAGTGAACCAATTAGGGAAGGTGCTCTGATCCTGGCTTGTATCAGAAATAGTGTGGCCAGCAGGTCTAGGGAGGTGATTATGTCTCTGTACTTGGCATTGGTGAGGCCACATCTTGAGTACTGTGTCCAGTTCTGGGCTCCTCACCATAAGTAGGACATCAAAGTCCTCAGGAGTGCCCAGAGAAGGGCAACCAAGCTGATGAAGGGGCTGGAGGGCAAATCACATGAGGAGCGGCTGAGGGAGCTGGGGTTGTTTAGCCTTTATAAGAGGATGCTGAGGGGAGACCTTATCACTGCCTACAATTACCTGAAGGGAGGTTGTAGAGAGGTAGGTAATGGTCTCTTCAGCCAGGTGACAGGTGATTGGACAAGAGGACATAGAAAGAAGCTGCCCCAGGTCAGGTTCAGATTAGATGTTAGGAAAAAATTTTTCACTGAAAGAGTTCTCAGGCCTGGAACAGGCTGCCCAGGGAGGCGGTTGAGTCACCAACCCTGGATGTGTTTAAAAAAAGGATAGATGAGGTACTTAGGGATATGGTTTAGGATAGGAATGGCTGGACTTGATGATCTTAAAGGTCTTTTCCAACCTAGCCATTCTGTGATTTTGTGATATCTCTATAAGGGATAATATCATCAGTGAGATTTTGCAGCCTGTTCAAGTCTCTGAGTCCTACCAGCATCCAATTTATAGAATGACAAAAATGTTACAGCATAGGAACAGTGAAATCTTGGAAAGCTGATTACTCCATTCATAGAATCACAGAATCATAGAATCATAGAATGGTTTGGGTTGGAAGGCACCTCAAAGCTCATCTAGTTTTAAATCCCCTTCCATGGGCAGGGACACCTTCCACTAGACTAGTTTGTCCAAAGGCCCATCCAATCTGGACTTGCACACTGCCAGGGAAGGAGCAGTTACAGCTTCTCTGGGAAACCTGTTCCAGTGCCTCCTCACCCTCACAGTAAAGAATTTCTTCATAAGGTCTTATCTATATTTACCCTCTTTCACTTTAAAGCCATTACCCCTTGTAGAATCACTTCATTTCCTTGTAAATAGTCTCTCTCGTGATTGCCCCTGCAGCCCGAGCAGATGCACGTGGAGTAGCTGGAGGCAAGGACCCATGGAGGAGGCAGAGACCGGACCTGCCCGGTGGAGAGGCTCCACGCTGGATGGAGCCGGTGGAGACATAGAGAAGATGCCGTGACTTACGTTGGGATGAGCCCCTGACAGCACAAGCGACCTACAGAGATGAGCCAAACAGGTTTGCTGGAGGAGGCATCATAGCCCCGTGGAGGACTGGGACTGAGAGACACTGTGATTTGTTGCTGCCAGCCGTAGCAGAGATGAAGCCCGGCAGGAAGAGATTTGCCTTGTTGAAAGTTCGTGGAGGACTGGCTCTTATGGGTGAGATCCTACGGTGCAGCAGGGGGAGGGTGTGTGGAATGAATGCCCCCATCCCGGCCGAGAAGGAAACCATCTTGCAAGGGACTGACCAAAGCCCCCATCTCCTAGTCCCTGCACCCCCCGTTCTGTGCTGCGAGCAGGAGAGGGGAAGAAGGGAGCAAAATCATGGCTGAAAGGGAAGTCTGCTTTAGAATGGAGGGGTGGGGGGAAGGTGTTACCGAGACCCCCATTTTCCCCAGTCCCTGCCCCTCCTGGGCTGAGACCGGGAGGGAAGAAGGGAGCAAACTTCTAACTAAAGCCTGCTAAGGAAGGAGTGGTGGGGGGAAAAGTGTTTGCCTGGTTGCATTTGTTTAAGATTGTTGGTTGCACTCCTGACTCTGGTTCTTTTTCACTGTTTTCTCTTTAGCGTGGTGTAATAAATTAGATAACTTTTCTCTTCAGCACTCTGTGTTGAGTCTGTTTTGCCCGTGTCATTAACGAGTTTGCCTCTTGAGCCGCCCAATTATGTTATTTCTCCCCTGTCCAACTAAGAAGGGGAGTAACAGACTGATTTTGGTGGGCGTCTGGCCTTTGGCCAGAGCTCAACCACCACACTGTAAAACCCTCTTCAGGCAACAGGACCCCTCAGCTGTTCCAACCACTGACTGTCCTGGCCACCATCCTGACAACCACCTTCATGTGGATGAGGAGATGGAATGATTCTCTATTAGGATTTTTCTAAAGCCATACTGATCCTTACTATACAGACTACAAGGGCCTTGGGACTTCTTTGTGGTGTTCATGAGGAAAGAAAGCAGTCAGAAGGAAGAGGGAGTGGGTTATGTTCTTCTTGTTTTCCTTGAGGACAGATAGCCTGTACAGGGTTTATAGCTTCTCCAGCAAGATGTTGTGAAGGACAAACATTGGGAATGCTCAAGTGCCAGCATTACGATGATTCGTACAGTGTAAAGGTTTTAATGGGTCCAACCTGAAAAACTGGGGTACAAAGGGGGAATGCTTGGTGAAACCCACAGCTGTGTTCTTGATATCCTTGTGCCTTTTCTCTTCCCCATTCCATAACCTGCTTGTTTACAACATCATATCGCAAATAATCGTTTATATAAAAGAGACAAGCAGGTTTGGGATCAGGGTAGGCAGATATGATACTGTAGCAATTGTTAATCAAAGACAATGACATCTGATTTTGTAGCTTAATGAAACATGGTATTATGCTAATAACCATTTTACAGCTTTTTTGGTCTCTTCAGGACTGACTCATCAGTTGGGTTTATTGGTTAAGTGATTTATTCATGTTTCTTACATACCTGTAGTCAAAAAAACCTGTAAACTGGACAACCTGGAAGTTTGTGTGAGGCAGTTTTCTGCATCTGGGTGCAGAGCCTCCAACCCAAGGAGCCCCCTGAACTCCGGGGAGAAGAATAACCCAAGGCAGCATGAACTAGTCATTCTTAAATTCTGTTTGTTTGTTGGGATATTTTTTCTTCAAAACTGGAGAAAAGTTGTAGGAATAGGCCTGTTCTTGTAGAAAAGCACATGAGACTCCACAGTGATAAATATGCTGCTAATTGCAAGGTGCTCTCCAGGTCAGATTTGAATAGCTTTTCTACCATGGGACTGGCAGGTCAGCCAAGTCTATCCTCCAGATAGCCCAAGCAAATGTGTGGCTGAGCCTCTTAACTATCCTTCTGACAATGCATCCGTACAATAGGGAGGCAGGACACAGGCTGTCATGTTCATAGCTGCTCCAGAAGCTTCTCCACCCCTGATACTTTGGCAGTGACTCAGGAACTTCATCTGCTAGCAGCCTCCACGGAACTCCATTGGAAGAGTAATCACCAAAAAATAGGAGATGGTCTGAGGACAATCCTCAGACATAACACTTCTTTGATTGTTTTATTTTTTTTTCAGCTTGTCAGAAAGTAGAGCTGTATCCAAATAGCTGCAGTTTGGGGAATGTATGGGGGAGGGAAAGAGGTAGCTGAAGAGGGCATGAAAGCAATTTTCAGCATCCCTGATCTATGTTTTGCATGTACCTGCTGCACTATGCATCCTTATCCATCATTAAGGATGTTCTCATCATGTCCTCTTTGCTTATGTGCAATTTAAGAAAGTGGTTTTTTTCCCTTTTTATTTTAAAAAGTGCTCTGTCTGCCAGTCTGGTTTCTTTTCCCTGCAAAGCTATCCATTTTCCAATAATGCCTCCAGCTGCATAGGTGGCAATAATTCAGGTCACAGGTTTTGACACAGAAACCACATCGTCAGCAAGTCACTCCCAATGAATATGTGTTTTGTTGGGCCTTTTTCTTGCTCCTTACGGGTTTCTTCTCATGTCCAGTACTCCACTACTTGGTGTACAAGTGAAGGATTTGCTGCAGCAGCAGTTTAGGAACCCTCTAAATCCTTGCATGGGGCTGTCCCTTTGCTGAACTCTTAATTCCATAAAGGAGGGCGATTCCAGGACAAGCACAAGGTGAGCAGCAAAGTCACAACCTGCACTGGGAAGTCTGGAGAAGGTGTCATGCAACTGAGAGAACAACTGAAGGCAGTGCCAATATCTCTGCAGAAACACGATTAGGGGGTGGGATTGTGGCAACAGCACAGCCATACCAAGGGAAAGTCTTGGTTTTCATATAGAAATACAGAGGTGTATTGGTTGACCCTCAGCTGGGAAGAAAAATGGAAATAGGACACTTCCTTCATGTTTCTGACCATATTCACACGGGTAGGTAAGCATGTGGCAACAATTTTACAGCAAACATGACACTTTTCAACCATGTTGAAACCCAGAATCAGCACATCCAATAGATGTTTTGTTAGAAAATTAAACAAAAAATAATTTGAACAAGGGTCAGAAGAACCATAGAATCATAGAATCGTAGGGGTTGGAAGGGACCTCGAGAGATCATCGGGTCCAACCCCCTGCCAAAGCAGGCTCCCTAGCTCATATTGCACAGGGAGGCGTCCAGACAGGTCTTGAATATCTCCAGAGAAGGAGACTCCACCACCTCCCTGGGCAGCCTGTCCCAGGGCTCTGTCACCCTCACAAGGTCTTCCACATGTTGGTGCAGAATTTCCTGTGCTCCAACTTGCAGCCCTTGCCCCTTGTCCTGTCTCCACAGACCACTGAAAAGGGGCTGGCCAACTCTCCCTGCATCCCATGCTTAAGGTATTTATAAACATTAATTAGGTCCCCCCTTAGTCTTTTTTTCTCAAGACTGAACAGTCCCAGCTCACTCAGCCTTTCCTCATAGGGGAGATGTTCCAGGCCCTTAATCATCTTCATAGCCCTTCTCTGGACTCTCCCCAGGAGATCCCTGTCCTTTTTATACCAGGGAGCCCAGAACTGGACACAATACTCCAGGTGGGGCCTGACCGGGGCAGAGTAGAGGGGGAGAATCACCTCCTTTGACCGGCTGGCCACACTCCTCCGGATGCCCCCCAGGATCCCATTGGCTCTCTTAGCCACCGAGGCACACTGCTGGCTCATGGCCAACCTGTCATCAACCAGGACAGAGCTCTTCTCCGGCAGAAGAAGGAGGTAACAGCAGGTCCTGCTGTGCATTGATTTCAGCACTTAGTATGGGTATCTCAGCAGCTCTGGGCTTAGTTGAGGCCACAGGCAGATTCTTGCAGTGAGTCAATTGATGCTTCCAATGTCATCTCTGTAAATCAGCTGTATCTCAATTTCAGTGACACTCCACTGGATTTATACCTGAGAGCGGACTCTGACCTTAAGCACATAGTCTAAATGGGGACCAGTCCTCCTCAGCCAAGGCCATTTGGAGCTTTTCCAATATCGTTTGATGGACATTAAGACTAGATCCGTAATGAAAGAGTATATAACAGCCTGAGCACTGAATCAGATATGTCTAGACTGGGTCAGATCCTCAGGCAGGAATGTTGATGATAAGCCAGTTCAGTGCAGATTTCAATCAGAAATGAGGACATGGACCCTTAAACGTCACTGTGAAAGGCCCATGTTTGATTACGTAAACAATAATGTTTTAACAGGATCTTGTTCCTCAACAGCACACATAGTGCTTGCTCATTAAAATTAATAAGCCTTTTTCTCTGTAGGAGACAATACCCGCCCCTAAGTTTCAGGAAGAAGGTGACAAGAAAACAAGAGCAACACGACAGTTCAGGAAAACCCAGAGCCCTTCCTCATTTTAATGTGATGCAGAGAATAATTTTGCACAACTCCTTAGCTGGAGCAGCTGTCTCCCCTGGGCTTTCCAATCTCTAATTTCTATGACCCTGTGAATCTAGTGTACACACAACGCGTGACTGATGCTTCTACATGGAGCAAATCACATTAATTTTTTATTCTCACCCACCACAGGACTAGAAAATTGCTTCTAAGACTGTGAAAGTTCATCCCTGGAAAGACATCTGACTTTGGTGGGTGGATTTGATCATAAATTAGGTTTGAGAAGGTAGGAAGGAGGGAGAGAGTAAAGTGTTGGCTAAATTTGAGAAGTAATTACACATTTTCCTTTATGAAGATAGGAGCTTTCTAGGATGCATATGAAGGGGAAAGGAAGGGAAGAGAGTTATGAAACTCACAGATCAGACAGACTCATGGCTGATGGGCGCAGCTCCTGCAAGAACCTGGCTTTTATATAGCCCTGCTTCCCTTTCCTTCTTTCCTTGGCCTTTTCCGGTGGGGCAGTGTTGTTAGGCTGCCAGAGATGGGTCAAACAGCTCACATCTTTGTCTAGAGGTGTTGTGATATCAGAGGGGATGATCACAGCCTGAGGCAACCCTGTGCCCCAGATCTCACCAGTAGCCAGGCTGAGCACGTATTCCCTGCAGGCCCACACAAACAGAGAACACACCTACACACCACATATATACGTACATATACATACATGGCTGGCCACACAGAGCACTCCTGTGAACACAGCACCAATGGCCCCATCCTGCAGGACAGCAGGACAGCAGTCAGTCAGTGACAATACACACACATACACACACAAACACACACACATACATAAATGTACAGTTTGGATCCCTCCAGCAGCTGGGCTCAAACACTCTGTCTGCCCAGTAGCTACTTCTGGATCCCAGTTGATGGCATGGAGATATAAGCCCCTGAAGCCACAGGCCCAGTCCAGTTGCTATTACAGACCATCTCATTCACAAAGAAAGCTGTCTGGGATTCTCCTGGTCTCTCTAAGACTCCTCTGGTCTGGACCTCACAGCCCAACTCACTCCTTTGTCCCCAGGCCACGTCACCTATTTGCTGCCTGGTCCAGTTCAATCTTCAACAGTGGTGACAGACTCACCCCATGCCCACACTTGCTCCAGTTGTTGCACACGCAGACCCTGTGATGCCTGGTACCATGTCAGTTGCTGCACTAAGAGCCTCCCCCTCTCCATATGCACACAGAGAGTCTCTCATCCAGCAAACGAATGTTTAAATGAGGGGGGTAGATGACCAGACCGAACAGATAGCACTCACAAGGCACAGGGCATGGACAGGTAAGCGTACTGTCCAGAAACTCGTTTACACTTGGCCAGTCACTTTACACCCTTATCCCTCTATTTTCCCACACTTGTTCCTCCCCAGTCTTTGCTAATGCTTTCCCTTCCCTGCCTTTGGTTACTCCTCTAAATATCATTTAATAAACCTTGTGCAACCAATAGATGCTCTTCCCCTGCATCTCACAGTGTCCCAGACCCCAGGCAGAGATCCTCCTCAGTGAGGACACACAGAGAGCTGCCTATGTTGCCCCACACAGTGGGTACTACCTGCAGTCCATGGAGCCAAAACTCTTGGTCAGCCCTGGCAGCTGTTGAGGCAGGGGCTCATGTCTCTGCCTGGAGTATTGGGGGTCCCCCACTGCTCTGGGCTCCTTTGTGTGTGTGTGTAGCCAAGTTTTTTGTCATATAACTATTATGAGGAGACGGTGGAAGAAGGAGAGGATGGGGTGACCCTGAATAGTGGTTCTGCATAGCTCAGGGTTCACCATAATTGTAAAGCTGAGCTGAAGTGATTTATCCTGAACTGGGACCTCAAAAAAATCATGCTTCCACATGACTGTCCAATTCCATTCAGCCTCTGCACTTCCATTTGGTCTTAAAAGACAACAGCTTTCACATCCACCTTTACGATATTTTGTCATCTCTGTTGCAAAGGTGTTTCCTCCCATCCTGCTTCCAAACATTGCTGCTGTGAGGTGAATGGAGGAAATCAGACATGAAAAGGAGCAGAATGGGAAACCCAGGAGTAATGAGGATGCTGTGAGCAGAGCTGAGGTTTGGGGATTGCGCTATTGTTTCTTGTAAAATTATTTTGGCATTTAGAGACTACACTTCCCCCTTACATGCTGCAACAAGTCAAAGTTAACACTTGGCTTGATATTTTTCACACTAGCTCGAATAATTCTTTGGACAATTTTTTTCAGGATGTTTAGACACTAAAAAAACCTGGATTTCAAAGTCTGTCTTTGAGTTCTCTTCATTGCATAAGACCAGATTTGGCCATCAGTAGAATTCTGCTTCATGCTTTCTTTATGGGACTCCTTTCTGGAGCTATGAGACATGGGCAAGATAACAAGGAGCAGAAAAAGGGACCAGCAGCTTGCTGGATCACATCTGTCACTTTCCTCTACACAACCAGACAATTTCTCTGCTGCCAGCATCATCTCCCACAAAGTATTGTAAAGATATGGCAACTAAATGTAAATTAAAAGAGACTGCTTCAGATATCTCCAATCTATGCATAGAATGGATTTAGCTATGCAGTGTAAGGGTTCAGCAACATTATTCTACATATTAAATATAATTATCAGGGTAATATTCAAGCTAATCAACTCTAGACTAATTGGAATTTGCTGCTGATCACTCCCCAGTCAAGATGTCAGGAATGACTCTCTCAAAACAAGTAAAATGAATGTAAGTGAGGTCAAAAATACTGCTGGATGAAACTGAATTTCAATTGTTTTGATATTACCACATTATAATTTCAAAAGCTCTGCCAGGTGGTGTGGTGGCAAGAGAGGTTCTGCAGTGCTCAGTCACTCAGATCTGACCAGATTAGGAGTTTCAGTCAGGTTCGTTTGTGACCCATCCTCACAGGCTGCCTGGGGATGTTTGGCTTCTGTGTTTCTGGAGGGCTCAGCTGAAGTCAGGAAACACGAAGGACTAACATCTCTTATACAAGGACATGTATTGGTTTGTGGGTTTTTTTTCCAGAGCTCCTAGGATTGGAATCTTGTTTTTTAATCTCCAGATTCCTCCATCCACCTCAGACATTGTAGAAGGTATGAAAATCCCATGTCAGCATACTGGACTCAGTTTTTTTCCAGATTTTACAATAGAGTTGGGTGTGATATCAAAATTCAGGACAAAGATCTTAAGGATTTAGGACTGTATGGAAGATGTTGCTTCATTAAAGACCTTAGTACCTACTAGTACATTAGAGAGCCCTGGGACCTCCTGTGGTTTTCAGACTCAAAGGTGCCATGCAAGTTTACAGTTTAATTGAAGATTGCGATGGATACATTTCCATGGATATTTAAAATTGGCATTTCATAACAAAATTAAATTATATAGACTGCATCATCTTTATTCTCTCCTGGTGGTATTCAATTTACCTACCCCTCTACAGTCTACAATATGGTATGCAAACACCAGGGTGACCAACTGCTAGTAAATCTAGGAAGACCTCCAGGAATTTATGAATCTCCTAGGAACAGATATGTCTTTGGTGTCTTATTTGAAATATGCTAGCCCTGTTTCCAGTCTAGAGCTATCAGACACTCTTAGATTGATATTCTGGGACTACTTTTATTTCCAGCCCTCTACAAGCACTCCATTAGATTGCTCACTGAACACATTATTGGAGGTGTGGCCTCACTAGCACTGAGTACAGAGGGATGATCACTTCCCTACTCACGCTAGCCACATTTCTTTTGCAGGCCAGGATGCTGTTGGCCTTCTTAGCCACCTGGGCACACTGCCAGCTTGTATGAGTGTGCACTCAATCCTCTCTTCCAGATCATAGATAAAGATATTAGAGAGAACTTGCCCCAGTACTGAGCCTTGGGGAACACCACTTGTGACCAGCTGGCGGCTGCATTTAACTCCATTCGCCACCACTCTTTGGGCCTGGCCATCCAGACAGTTTTTTACCTTGAAAGAGTATGCCTGCCCAAGTCCTGAGCTGCCAGTTTCTCCAGGAGAATACTATGCAAAATGGTGTCAAAAGCTTTACTAAAGTCCAGGTAGACAACATTCACAGCCTTTCCCTCATCCACTGAGTGGATCACCTTGTCATAGAAGGAGTTCAGGTCAGTCTATCACAACTGGCCTTTTATGAACCCGAGCTGACGGGACCTGATCTGCTAGTTACACATTCTTATGGATTATGGAAAACAGGGAATATAGTAGGGAACCAGATGGATTGTTCACAGTTAAAGATGATCTACCGAGGAAAAAAACCTTACCACTTGTTAGAATTCAGCTCTTGTTTTGCATTTTTGGGAAAAAAAAATAAATTAAAAGAATCTCAAGGAAACTGCTGCTCTGGTGTCTGGCTTCATGCAGGACAAAGGTTCCATATTGAATCATGAGCAAGATCAACTACTGTGCCCTTTGGCAAGGACCTGACAGGCTTTCTTTGCTTGCTAGCTGAACAGAGTAAACGGACACAGGAAAGTTATATAGATTTGCTGTCATATAAATATAGTTTGCACACAGTCATAAATTCAGGAAGTGTAGCAGTGCTTTCTCTTGGCCTCAAGGGATAAGATGAAAAATCATCAATATCTGGGTTTAATGCCCAAAATGACGAAGACTACAGTCCCCCAGGGCAGCAGAGCTGGTATTGAAGGTTGTGCAGTGCGGGATAAAGGGTGTGTAGTAGCACATGGGAACATGGGTCCAGGATTCTGGCCTTATCCTGTCCCATGCTTGAGGCTTATTCCATGATGCAGAGACCACAGATCATTTCTATACAATGAATGTTTCCAAACACTCTTTAACTGAACCCAGATATCCCAAATCCCCAGACAATATCCTGCCAGGACAGTCCTGTCTCTCTCTTTGTTTTAATTTCTAACACACCCTGAAAAAAACATGTATTCTCTTGTTTAAGCCTTTTCTCAAGCAATTTTTGGCAAATCTCACAACCATTAAAAACATACATTAATGCATTTTGCAAGGATAAGGAAGTACATCATCACCCTTCTGCATTCACCCACTGTATGATGCCTCATGGTATACAGCAAATAAGTGTCTTACTCAAAACTGCACAGTAAGGCTGCAACACACAGATGCAGAGCCCAGCACACAGTAGAACATCTCCAGGGGGTTGTTCTTGGGATCTTCCTTCATCTGGCATGGAATATTTTGGCAGGAGTGCATCAGGTTGTGTGATTAAAGGCTCATCTTCACACACAGAGGGAAGACAGAGGCACAAGGGCAAATGGGTGAGCCACAATACCCCAGTCACAGACATAACCTACTCTGAGCCAGGCTGGGGCTGTTCCAGGAGAGCCTCAGCTTCATGGGCTAGAGGTTGCACCCTCCCCAAGGAGAACTGGAAGTAGCTCCACAGCTCACCTCACAGGTCAGAGAAAGATCTGTCTGGCTACGGGACAAGGTGGGAAGAGCATCTGGGGACTGCACAAGACCTAGTACTGGGTGGATTAGGGGAGGAATCAAAGCCAGGGAAAGGGAGCAGGATCAAACTGGTTTAGGGAGGGACAAGTGTGGGAAAAGAGAAAAAAAGGGGATCAAGTGGCCAGTCCTGTGTAAACAGGTTGCCAGTTGGTGTGCTTGTATTCAGGTCATGCTCCTGAGCAATAAGCCCAGGATAAGAGATCTGTGGGAGCTGTTAGCAAGGAGGTGGCCCTATTTTACAAGAAGACCTTTCTTTTGGTAGTTAATTGCTTCAGCTCACACTTTGCTCTAGCACAGCTCAGCAAGTGAGTTGTCATCCCAACCCAAAGCAGCACTAATGAGTGGTGAAGACCAGAATGCATCTTACTTCTGTTTTAAGTTTCTTTTGTGTGTTTCTAAAGGCACCATCAACTGCCCAACAGACTGAGAAGTTCACCTTCTGATTTCCATAGAACCAGTTGCACCTGTAGGGCCAAAAGCCTCATTAAAGGCAACAGAAGAGAGGGAATAATTTGTATTAAACCAGACAGATATAGACCCTTGTTGTGGGTTGACCCTGTCTGGAGGCCACGTGCCTGCCAAAGCTGTTCTGTCACTCCTCTCCTCAGCTGCACAGGGCAGAGAAAATGTACCATAAGGCTCGTGGGTTGAGATAAGGGCAGGGAGAGATCATTCAGTACATAATCATGGGCAAAACAAACTGAACTAGGAAAAAAAGAATCCATCTAATTTATTACCCAATCAAAACACAGTAGGATAATGAGAAATAAAACCAAATCTTAAACCACTTCCCCCACTCCCCTCCTTTCTTCCCAGGCTCAACTTCACTCCTGATTTCTCTACCTTCTCCACCCCACAAGAGGTACAGTGGGATAGAAAATGGGGGTTGTTGTCAGTTCATCACACATTATCTCTGCCACTCTTTCCTCCTCAGGGAAGGACTTCTCACACTCTTCCCCTGCTCCAGTGTGGGGTCCCTCCCATGGAATAAAGTCCTCCATGAACTTCTTCAATATGAGCCCCTCTCATGGGCTGCAGTTCTTCATGAACTGACCTTGTGTGGGTCTCTTCCATGTGGTGCAGACCCTCAAGACCAGACTGCTCCAGTGTGGGTTCCTCACAGGGTCACAAGTCCCCAGCAAAACTGTTCCAGTGTGGGCTCTGCTCTCCACAGGCCCACAGAACCCGCAAGTGCTCCAGTACATCCTTCCCACAGGGTCACAGCTCCCTATATATCAGAACTTTGGGGACAGCTTGAATTAACCATGTATAAATTCTTCTTTGGATTGTTTGTAGTATTTACAAGTGCTTTGGGATGCCACCTTTTCCACAGCTCAAGTCTCAAACATAGTTATCAATAGACCTGCTCTTGATTTGTCTATGATTTGTGCAGCTCTACTTTCATGTATGGTGAAGTCACTCCTTGTGAAGACTAGTTCAAGACAAACTATAGCTCAGTGAAACAGAAGTACATTCAAAATCTGTAGTGTAGGCAGTTTTATACCACTCAAAATATCATCCATCTCCCTACAGTGATGTGTGCAAGCCCCACTGAAAGATGGTACTTCCCAGTTTATCTCACTGGCATTTACTTCTTGGGTTTCAAATCATGATTATAAATCCTGTTTATGTAGGAAAAGGTCTGCATCTGAGAAATAAAACTAGATTATTTGATGAACAAAGGCCCCATAATGAGCACGTGCCCATCCTCACACTGGTGACCTTACTCCTTATGTACATTAAGCTCCTTAAAGCAATAAAGACCCTCAGCTTGCACTGGAATCCACAGGGGATGAAAATGGTTTGGCATTTGCTTGGACTATTGTAGGATAAGGCCTCATTTCCTGCTGGTATATTAAAAGGCCTTAAAGTATTTAGTTTTGCATTAAGTTATTTTTTCCTCAAACAACTGGGAACAATATGCCTCCCTTAGGGTGGAAATTTGTTCTGATGATATAATATATCTAACACATTTCTGTAGCAGGTGGTCTTCTCAAAATATCACATTAAATTGATAACCTTCAAGGAAACATTGTACCTCATGTGATGACTGCTTCGTATTTTATCATGACAGTAAGAGTTTTTTCAAGATCTCCTACTCTTCAATCCCCTACAGGAACTGCACAGGGGTAGGTGGCACTTATTTGACACCTGTACTACTGGCTCTGGCACCTGTCTCATCAAATCCTGTGCCATTTATACCTTTGGCAACTGGCCTGGAGCTCAGAGAGAGGTGAGCAAGATGAGTAGGTATGTGAAATAGACACATTTGTAAGGTCACTCCATGCATGCATGGGTAAAATGATGCTTGCAAGCTGCAGCATCTTTGTACATATTTCTCTCAGAAAAAGAGCTACTTTAATTTTGTGAGCTCTGAACTCTTTCATGGTCATTACCCATCACAGAGAAACCAATGCTCCCAAGTCAGTGTTTTAGAAGAGCTTGCCTCCCCTGTTAAGACTAATTGAAACTGATTTAGATATGGGAGTGTATATTTTCTTTTGGGGGTTGAAGACTGAATTCTTTTGTTATCCAAAATCTTATCTACCAGAGAGTTTAATTAGGGGGAAAAAAAAAAAGTAAGTTAACAAGGGCTCTTCCTAAGCCCTCTGAAGTCAATGGACATGGCTTTGTAATCCTTACCAGTTTCAGTGATTTCATCATATATACCTACTGCTCTGAGGTTACTGACACTGCTGTTGCATTGGTGCTGACAGACCTTAATTCAGGGGAGATGCAATTATTGTTCTAGTTTATAGATGGACTTGGAATAGCAATGTCATTTGTATCTTGCAGACTTACGGTCTTCTTGCCCTTGTTTTTAATCATTATGTAAATTCCCTGTTTCCTTGGTTATGTACAAGTATCCTGCACGGCTCATCCATAAGCATCTCAAAATAATCAAAATGTCTCCAGTCCTAAGTCCAATTTTATTACATTCTCAACAGTTTATTTTTAGAGTTAGCAGGATGGACAAATTTTACTTCTGCCTAAGCAGTGCATGACCTTTAGCTCTCCTTAAAACAGGCCTCTCCATCTGTGTGATCTTTGCGAAGCAAAATGTCGTTCAATTAAATCTAATCTTCTGCTTACAGCTCTTGCCAGGGTTGCTTTCACTGCTGCTTTGGGCCCAGCTGACTCTGCATCGACCAGCTTCCTACGTGGGAAAAAGGCACATGGACTGAAGAAGAACTTCCTTACTTCTTATTTAGTTGCTCTGGTACATTGCTTATAGTTAGTGGCACTGGATGAGGACAGGGTTAAATTATTTTAACCACAGTGTAATTTCACCAAGATAATCTCCAAACTGTATTAGTGTCATGGTCAAGATGATCTTCCTGTTGGCATGGTATGAGGAGCAGGTGGTTGCTACTGGCTGTCTCCATGGCCTTCAGCAAGTCACTGAAATCTCCCTTATATATGTATATATACATACATACATATATAGCTCATATCTCCAGCCATCATATATATAACTTTTGGCTTATTTCTATATTACTAGATTTCATACTAGGTACCAACAGAGCCTAAACTGAGTTTATGAGTACTTGCAAAGTTATCCATAGATAACTGCTTGAAAATAACACAGTGGATTTCTGTTCCCAGGGGCATGGTTGAGACTTGTAGCAGGAATCTGAAAAACTGTGTGCCACGCTTTCATACCATAGCTCCCCAAATCAAGTTTAATCTTTATTATGCTCTCTCTTAATCAATGTTCAGTGACCTGTTTCTTGTACTCATGTTGTTATATACAAAGGAGAAGGAATAAAATAGGTTTAAAAACTATAGTATATGTTCAGGTCACTAGAAACAATACCTGGACTAGCCTAAGTGTAGTTCTCAAAGAACACCTTAAAACAGACCCCAGAAATGTGTCCTGTTTGCTGCCAAGAAAAGAATTGTCTGCACTACAGTCTCTTGTCTTAATTGCTATAGCAATTGTAGCAAAGCCTCTTGGAGAAAATATTTGGCAGCTGTAGACCATTGTAATTCTGTGAAGAAGGTCCTGGATCACTCACCACATCCTAGTGACATATCCTTTTATGCAGAAGGAGTGCATGTGTTGTATTATAAGTAACTGGTTCCCAGCACAAATTCATTACAACAGCAGGAGATAAGCTCCAGGACACACAGAAAACTAGTGTTGTCACTGCTCTGGTTTTGGCTGGAGTAGAGTTGAATTTCTTCATCGTAGCTGGTATGGTGCTCTGGTTTGGATTTTTTTCTGGAAACAGTACGGATAACACAGGGATGTTTTCATTCCTATTGATCAGGGCTTACACAAAGCCAAGGTCTTTTCTGCTCCTCACTCTACCAGTAAGTTGGCTGGGGGTGCACAAGGAGTTGGGAAGGGAAACAGCTGGGACAGATGACCCCAACTGACCATATGACATCATGCTCAGCATATAAAGCTGAGGGAAGGGGGAAGAAGGAGGAAGGTGGGGACATTGAGAGTGTTGACATTTATCTTCTCCAGTAAAGTGTAAGCCCTGCTTTCCTGGAGATGGCTGAACACCTGCCTGCTGATGGGAAGTGGGGAATGAATTCCTTACTTTGCTTTGCTTGCACGCATGGCTTTTGCTTTATTTATTAAACTGTCTTTATCTCAAACCATGAGTTTTCTCATTTTTGCCTTTCTGATTTTCTCCCCATCCCACTGAGGGGTAGTAAGCAAGCAGCTGTGTGGTGCTTAGTTGCTGGCTGGGGTTAAACCATGACAGTCACTGTCTGCACTGTGAAAACAATGGGTCCACACACAACCTATGAAAATATAATAAGTTGTGAACACTGCTTTGCTTCATCTTTAACCTCACATATCTGGGGTGTTTCAGAGGCTCTTGCCAATACACAAAGTTCTGTTAATCATCTTGAGCAAAACTAGATGAATTAACTTCCTGAATTCTGTTGAGTGATGAGCCAGAATACATTTTAAGGGGTTGTAATCAAGCCCCTTTCCTGAAAATAAGATAAAAAGGGTAGCTGGGAAATAGGTGACAGTGGCATCACAGTGGAAGGGGAATATAGGCATGCATTAAAGGACCACAGTAGTGACTAAGAGTCATTCTCTGTTTGCAGCTAACAGCTAGAGCAATACATGGATGAGGGCTTATTTAGGGAGCAGTAGGTCGCTTCATTCAATAAGGCGATAATCTGCTTCTCTCTCTCCCCTTGGTGGATAAAGTTCCTGTCTGAAGGCGGAGTGGATTATTCTCCATGTGGAAATTGGATTATGGCTGAAGAAAATGGAGCACTCTGCTGTTATGGCTCATTAGACAGAGGCTTAAACGTCACCTTCCTGCAAATTTGCTTGGTTCAGGTGCTGGAGGCACGTGCTGTGAGTGATGCCTACTGATGTGTTCAGGTTGCAGATGATAACACTTGGCAATTCCTTTGCTGCTGTGGATGTGATAAAAATACCAGCATTTGATAACTGTCCATAAAACAATCCCCAGAGTTTGTTTTTTTCACATTCTTTACCAAAACAAGATCCATTTTAGCCTCTTCCCTTCCCCTCTTTCCAACAAACATTGGAGGTGGCTTAGGTGTTGTCTGAATGAGTCAGTTGATGCAGCTGAACACCATGATCACTTGATCTATCTTGGGCCCTCTGGAGCCTTTGCCATTGCTAATGTACATTCAGTATGCTGAAGGCAAAGCGGGAGCAACTGTCATGTTGCTAGCTCAGGGACCACGTTACTCAGACCTCCCCCAGGGTCTCCTCTTTGGGCTGAAGGTGGATCCTGGCTCATCTCCAGCTCACCTCTAAATATGTTACAAAGCTGCATTACAAGAAGCAGTATGAGAGTCTTGTTTGGAATCTGCATGTTCTTCCTCCTTTGCCCGTCCATTGACATTGATGTGCTTGGAAGCTGTCTTTCTAGCCCACTTGACACTGAAGCAGCAGACGATGTTTCGGTGATTTCAGTCATCTATGCCACTCAAATCCAAACTATATGCCTCAAATACTAAAGGAAAAGCAGCATTTGATACTGAAGGAGAATATGTGATTGCTGCCATATGGGACTTCTAAAAAAGAGTGCAATGCTGAATGAGCAGCATAGGAGACTGGGGGCCACATCAAGCTTGACAACAGAAGAAGACAAGTCCTTCATATGCCAGTAAGGTCTCTCAGCTTTTACATGGAGATAATACTTCCCTAATATACCTTCCCTGAAGATAAAATTTTCTTTACCCCCTTCCCTTCCCTTCCCTTCCCTTCCTTCCCTTCCCTTCCCTTCCCTTCCCTTCCCTTCCTTCCCTTCCTTCCCTTCCCTTCCCTTCCCTTCCCTTCCCTTCCTTCCCTTCCCTTCCCTTCCCTTCCTTCCCTTCCTTCCTTCCCTTCCCTTCCCTTCCCTTCCCTTCCCTTCCCTTCCCTTCCCTTCCTTCCCTTCCCTTCCTTCCCTTCCTTCCTTCCCTTCCTTCCCTTCCCTTCCCTTCCCTTCCTTCCCTTCCCTCTCAAAGATGTGCCTGGTAGCACAGGAAGCCATTGATTTCCTTCCTTTCCTACATAAGTTAAACAAAAGATTCACTAGTGAAAGAGCACCACTGGCAGCCATAAATTAGATTTCTGGAAAGTTGAATTCTTCCTATGTTAGCACCAAGGATGGTTCTTTTTGCACACGGGGGCTGTGCAGCATTCAGAGAAAGAGGGCTGCAAGGAAGGAAGTGAAAGCAGTGAGATCCTTTCCCAAAACTGCCTTGCGGTGATCAATGTGCAGTGGTAGGCATGTACCAGCTATTTATCTTCTAGTGTTTTTTAAACCATCCAAGGGTGTAACTCACAGTGAATTCCAAAATCCAATTTTTGCCTAACCTGTAGTAACTTCTTATAAAATGCAAGCCACCTTTTAGTTTGAATTTGACAAGTGTGTGCTATAGGCATAGCAGAAGGTTGTCAGTAATTATTTAGTGACATAGGATACTCAAAACCTTTGTGAAATCAGCTTTTGGGGAAACATTCTTGGATGCAACCTCTAAGATTCATTGTGTTTGTTTTGTGGGTTTTTTTAAAATCCAATCCTTACCTAAGCGATTATTTGAGTAAGGGATTTCCTTGTTCACTAATTCATTGCTGCTCACGTCTGATTCCCAAGGGGATTCCAGACTCATGTAATTACAATGGTGAGAATTATTCATGAGAGGAAAAGGGCCCATGGAAAATCTATGCTTTCTTCACCTGAAGTTTACCTGTGATTGCTATGGTTTTGTTCTGTGGTAGTAGCTAGAAGTGACCCTTAAAAAATAGAGCAGACAGAGCATGGCTGACCCTTCCTTCCTTCCTTCCTTCCTTCCTTCCTTCCTTCCTTCCTTGTGCTGACGAGTATATGACAGGCATCCATTTTGGGATAAATTCTAGGGGATAGAATTTGTTGTCGTAGCTCCATGGGTTTTCACTCTCTATCCAGACACAGACAATGTGATCGAATAAACAGGACAACACGCAAAACTTGGACCTCCATTGCAGTAACACACAGAGGAGGAACTGGAGGCAATGCAAAGTATTAGAAACAGAAGTGTTAATAAACTAATAACCAAAGAGAAGGATTTATTGCACATAATTTCTGCAAAAAATTATAACTCCTTTGGAGCCTGGGTAATGAAAAGTCTACCATGTGTATTCCCAAAGCACTATAAATCTGACATGGTTTTTGGTGTCCTCACCTAGAATATGTCTCTAGTTATGTGGGCTGCAGCAAGTTGGGCTCACTAGTTCCTGCTACTCAATGGGTCTGAACTGCCAGCAAGACGAGGAATTCTGTTTAGGACCTGCACCTTTTTAAATAAAACAGGGGGTTGAGGGGAGGCTGGCATGGTTTGGCTGTGTTTGGAGGTTTCTTGGAGGGGTGTTCAATAGGGTTTTTTGTGGGGGGTTTTGTTTGTTTATTTGTTTCTTTGGTTTGTTTGTTCTTTTTTTTTTTTCAAAATAGACAATAGCCAGTTCCTGACCTACTTATTTTGAAGGGTTTTTTATTAATTTTTACTGGATGCAATCATGTGCAACATGCTCTAGATGATCCTGCTTTAGCAGAGTGGTTGGACAAGGTGATCTCCAGAGGTCCCTTCCAATCTGTACCATTCTGTGATTGTCATTGTATGTCCAGGATGCTATTAATTTTACTCCATAAGCACTTTGAATAAGTGTAGTAGCAAAGAGGTGGCAGGACAGAATCTATAATGTAATCGAGGCATATCTTTGCAGTTCCTTGACCTTTCATCATCCTAAAGCACTTGAAACTAAACTGGTTGTAAATTAAACCATTCTATTTGTCAATCCCTTCCCAGGGAAAAAAAAAAAAAAAAGAGAGAAAAAAATAGTGAAGGGAATAAGGTTAATTATTGTAATAAGTACAACATTAAATATGTTTATTTGAAATGCACCTGGTAGCCTGAATAATTGTAACAGATGGAGAGGGAAAGAAAAAAAAAGGCTGACAAATTTTCTGTAACAAGATTCAGCAAATCTAGTTATTTGGGGACCTGGTTACCCATGACATGGAGATATGAGATGTGGAGGTAGGGGATATGGAGATATGGAGAACGTTGAGGTACCTAACGAGTTCTTTTCCTCTGTCTCCTCCAGCAAGTGTTCCAGTCAAACTGCCCAGGACACAGAAGGCAAAAGCAAGGACTGAGAGAATGCAGAACTCACTGTAAGAGAAGATCAGGTTTGAGACCATCTAAGAAACCTACACAAGTCCATGGGACCTGATGAGATGTATCCTGAGGGAACTGGTGGATGAAGTGCTAAGCTACTCTCCATAATATTTGACAAGTTGTGGCAGTCCAGTGAATTCTCATTGACAGGAAAAGAGGAAACATCCCCCCATTTTTAAAAGGAAAGACTTGGGAAACTACAGACTGGTCAATCTCACCTTTGTGCCAGGGAAGATCGTGGACCAAATCCTCCTGGGAACTATGCTCAGGTACATGGGAAGTACAGAGGTTACTGGTGACAAAGTGGTTTTCCTCACGGTTCTGTAGGTTTCAGTATTGGGACCAGCATTGCTTAACATCTTTGTTGGTGACAGAGACAGTGGGACTGAGTGCATCGTCAACAAGTTTACCAGCAACACCAAGCTGTGTGGTGCTGGAGGGAAGGGATGCCATCCAGAGGGACCTTAACAAACTTGAGACGCCTTGGACACCGTGGTCTAGCGGAGAATGTCTCTGCCGGTAGCAGAGCATCTGGAGCTAGATGAACTTTGAAGTCCTTTGCAAGCCAAACCTTTCTATGATTCTTTGATAAATAAGAAAGGATGGCTAAAGAACTGAAACTTAGTGACCAATGTGGTTATATAGATTCTGCTTTGCTTTTTTATCTTTCCAGGGTCAGTGACTCGGGAAGCAGTTCACTTGTGCCCCCCTCTTCTTCCTTCCATTATCTCATTCTTTGTAGCTGTGATATGTTGCCATATTTTTAAACAGTAACATTTGTGACCAAAGGATGTATTGTTCTTCAGTGTGTTTGTGCCTCTTGCATTTCCCATACCAGGCCTGAAAGATATGCAATGCCTCCTAGGGCTGGGCTCCTGCTCAGCCTTGTTTGCAGGAAGTGCTTTGGGCTCTGTGCTTTGCTACATACAGAAGTCATCTAACTTCTAATTGCTTCCTCAACTGGACTGAAATGACAGGTTGACATTTTTTCTATAGGATATACTGTGCTGGGTGATATCTGTGGAGGCACAGTCAGCCAGGTAGATTTCTGGGCTGCAGAGATACAGTATGAAGGAAGGGAATAGAGTCAGGGAATTATTTTTCCTGGAAAATAATGCAGTACTGGTGGTGTGCTTAGCACATGTGTGTCTTTTGCTGTGGTGGTAGCCTAGAATTGAAGGGAATGAACTCAGGATTTAAAAGATCATGTTTTTAGATCACCTCAAAATGAACTGGTATGGTATACTCTCTCTGAATGAAGCAGTGGGAAGCCTCACTGCCATACTTTTTGGTGCTGGGCAGTATTAGTTAATTAACAGTGGTGACATTCTTGACTTCTGTCCCAGTTCACAGAGCTGGGCAGCACAGGTAAAATGATAGATTTGACAAGATTTGGACTCCATCTTGAAGGGAATCAGTCATGATTTGGTTTCCATACCTAGCCACAATTTTCAATGGGAAAAGGAGCATAAAAACAGCAGGAAATGGTTGGTATGCTTGGCTGGCATGTGTGAGATCTGTTATATAAAGAGGAACAAGCTTTGGGATGCCCTGTCCATAGCAAAGGGGTTGGAATTAGATCTTAGAAGTCTCTACCAACTCAAACCATTCTGCAATTCTAAGATTTCTATCTTTTATCTGAGCATGGTAGGATGGGAGAAGAACCACCAAAGGCAAAGACAAGTCTCTACTTCATCTTACCAAACAGGACTTAAAGAAAGGGGAGGGCAAAGAGATGACAAATGTGTGTGAACAAGAAGATGGGACAGAAATAGCATCCGTTATAGGGAAAACATTCTTACTAACACTCCAACTACTGAAGGAAGCTAACTGTGAAGTAATTCACCTCCTAGCTGTGCTGATTAAAAATGGCTGCAAGAATTTAAACCATCCCTGACACAGAATAGCAATGGGTGTCAATCAACTTTATGCATCTTGCTACCACTCTGACCCCAGCTGGGTGTAAGAAGTGGAAGAAAACTAATGCCCCAGAGGAAAGCTGTCTGTGAGTTCCTGCTGAGGACAAAGTGGTCTTCACTTTCTTATTCTCCCTTCCTCGTTGTTTTTCCCTAGAAACTTGTGTTTTCAAGCAGTGATTGCTTTACTCCCAGAATATCAGTGTCTCTTCCTGTAGCATGAGGCAAACACACTTAATTATTTAATCCAATCTATGTACTTCCTGGCGGACTGTTCCTGGGGAGACCATATCTTTATACAAGTTCATCTTCGACACACAGGACGGTCTATACCCCTTTCCACCTACATCTTACTGGTATGAATACATTTGTTGTTCCAAAAGTCCTGTTTTTCCTTCCCATCCACTGTGTTCTGCTCCTTTCTCTATCTCCTTTTTATGCAACACTTTCATACTGCTTCCTTCAAACTTCTTTTTCCCTTTCATTTTCCTATCACTCTCTCCTGCCCCAGTTTCTGTTTTCTCTCAATTTCTCCTCTCAATTTCTCTCAGTCTGCCTTTTGTCTCTTGTCCTGGGTTCAGTTCTCTGTCCCTACCCTCACTTAGTCTTTCATTTTCCATCTTTCTTTATCAAATTTGTCTCCTGCACAATCCCCATCACTGCTTCTTCCCTTTTTTCATGCTCCCAGCCTTCCCTGGTGCACTTCCACTTTCTGCTGATGCAGCCTCTCTAGTGGCTTGAAATGGTGCTAATCACTCCATGCAAGAACCAGGGAGCAGAGTTTGATGTAAAAGACATCTTAAGGCTTAGGTGTTTTCACTTGTGGCAGCAGACACATCAGTTGCCTCTAGAGACTTGACTCTGGGTCATTTAAGCTGTCACTAGAGGTATCTACTTAACTGCTGCAGTTCTTGTCTGATTTATAGCTTCAGAGTTTCTTAGCCTGTTGCATCTTGGACCATTCCCCTGTGAACTGTGGGTGGGATCCGCCTACTTCCTTCCACCCCTGCACCCCAAGCAGCATGTGTCCTAGAAAACAGGTATTTTCTTAGTGAGGGAGGGCATGCAGAGAGTCTGTATAAAGGCAGCTCTGGGGAAAAGTCTCTGAAGGAGAGGCATAATGGGTTTCAATGGTTAATGAGTTTAAAGTGAAGGAGGGTAGATTTAGATTAGATAAAAGGGAAAAAATTCACTGTGAGGGTGCTGAGGCACTGGAACAGGTTGCCCAGAGAAGCTGTGGTTGCCTCCTCCCTGGCAGTGTTCAAGGCCAGGTTGGATGGGGCTTTGGGCAACCTGGTCTAGTGGAGGGTGTCCCTGCCTACAGCAGGGGGGTTGGAGCTAGATGAGCTTTGAGGTCCCTTCCAACCCAAACCATTCTATGGGTCTATGATTCTGTGAGACCAGGAGGTACAACATACATGGATAATGATTAATTTATTAGACTTGGTGGGGGAGGGGATGAAATTACAATTGCTTCATGTCTCTTGTCTTAGCCACATCTACCTACTCAACAAGAGATTTAGGTTTTTTAGACATTCAGAACTATGTAGGATATTCAGGTTGGTTTTTTTTTTTTTTTTTTAAATGTGAACTTTTACACAATTAATGATGTCTTCAGAGTCTGGATGTCATCCCAAAGCTTCATCAGACTTCAGCTTTCAACTTATTCATATCATAACTTGAAACTGAAAAACTCTTATCCTCATTTTCCAGTGCACTTCTACAGGTGAGGGACATGTGGTAGCAGGGTCTATGGGGTGTCCTGCTATTGGAAAGCAAGAGCAGCCCTCACTCTTCTCAAAAGGTTATGCCATAACAGGAGCCAATTATGCATAGTTATAAATGAATTTCTTTTAGTTTTAATAAAAGCAGAGGAATTCCTCCTGGAATACTGTCTCAGAGTTCCTCTTGCTGGCAATGTATGTGCCAAATATAAACCAGACTCAAAAGACATCGTTTATTGTGTAAAATTTCGCAGTAGAAAAAAAAAAAAAAAGAAAAAAAAGGAAAAAAAGGAATGTCCTCCATTTATACCCAACTCTGAGCTCTTTCTTATTCCTCTTCCTTGACCCCATTTATCATTCCTATAAGATGCACGGAGGCTAACTGAAATGTTCTGGACTCAGCTAAAATGACAGTTCTAGCTCCAGAAGATTCAGGACATTAAGCAAGATAGAGACAAGAGTTGCTGGCCCAGATTAATATTGCTATTACACATACGCAGCACAGTAAAATGTAATACAAACTCATCTGTCAACACAAAATAAATAAGAACTAGAAAGTTGAACGATTTCAATTTTCTCCCATTAAAAGTGCTTTCAAAATCAGTCATTTGTTAAACCAATGACTGCTTGTGAAATATTTTAAGTGGAAAATTAATGTCTTTTCTGTCAGGAAAGTTGTATTGTCACAACTCCTCCAGGATCTGCTCCAAGGGATGCTCTCTTGAGCAGAAGTAGCCATGACAGAAATCATGGCTCCCCCTGGTTTTTTCCACTCACTGATGCTTCCTGCACACATGCTCTGCACTCCCTGGGGCTCGGTGTGCTGGTTGCATGCCTGGCGACAGCCCTCCCCGTGTGAATCCCAGCATGTAGTGAAAGGGTGCTCAGCAGCTTGTGCTACTTTTTTGTCTTTTGGCATGGATCAAATCTCATGTCATTTATTATGGGTGTGCGGTCTGGCAGCAGCCATAACCTAGCAGGCTGGGCAACAGCCAGGCAGGGGAGGGACAGGAAAATAGCAGCTTTTGCTCTATGTTTTCACTCTCCCATTAAGCAGTTCTTCAATAGAGATGACCTCAATGATATCCTGTTTATTCCTACATTTTGGCAGAGCATTCCCAACAAGTCAAAGGAAGTGATTCTTCCCCTCTGCTCAGCACTGGTGAGACACATCTGGAGTGCTGTGTCCAGTGCTGGGCTCCCCACTCAGTACGAAAGAGACATAGACATATTTGAGACAGTGCACCAGAAAAGGGCTATGATGATGCATGGAGCATCTCTCAGGTGAGAAAAGGTTGAGAGAGATGGCACTGTTCTGCCTGAAGAAGAAAAGGCTGCAGGGACCTTATTAATATATAAATAACTGAAGGAAGGGTGTAAAGAGAAGAGTAAGGCTCTTTTCAGTGGTGCCCAGTAGCAGGACCAAAGAGAATGGGCACAAACTGAAATGCTAGAGGTGCCATTGGAACATCAGGAAACCCTTTTTCGCTGTGAGGGTGATCAAGCACTGGCACAGGTTTTCCAGGTTTCTCCACCATTGGAGATGTCAAAAAAGTCTTCTGGAAATGGTTCTACACAATGAGCTTTACGTGACTCTACTTGAGCAAGGGACTTGGACCAGATGACCTCCTGAAGTCCTGTCCAACTTCAACCTTCCTGTGGCTCTGTGATTCAGCCTGTAGAGATGCATATGCTACAGAGCATATGCTGCTCTGTAGTTGCTTTTTCTTTTACTAAAGGAAAAAAGAAACAAAACAACCCCTTTGTGAAAAGGTCAGGATCACAGGATTCCCAGGCATGGATATCTTCCACCACACACCCATTCCTTTAAGAGACACCTTGATGCTTCAGGGATGATGGAGCAATTCAATTTTCATGACCAGTCAGGCCTCAGCTTCCCTGCTGAGTCACTCAGTTAGCAGCAATGGTTGCTGCAGTGTGGCCAGCTCCGTCTGCTCAGAAGCACTGGGCTGGCAGCAGGGATCTGCCTGCTGGAAATAGAAGAATGAAAATTGCTTGCACATGTAGTGGAGATAGTAGCAAGTTTCTTCAACAGGAATCACAAATGTCTGTAAGGCAAAACACTCTCCAAAACCACCTAGAAATGTTGCTACAAGGTCAAACAAAGCCTCTCTCTACCCTGCTTATCTTGGCATTTCTGGTGTGCTGGAGAGGACAGACTGCAGCATATTGGTGGGGGCAGATGTAGCCCAGCTGTGGTGTTGACTTTCATGTCTGCCCAACACAGAGATCATGTGTTGGTCTTTCTCAAGAGGCTCTCCCCAGAGTGACGAGTCAGGGCAGATGGTTTCAACAAAAGAGGCTTTTGCAGCTCAATTTTCCAGGAAGGAATAACACAAAGTAAAAATATCATTAAGCCCACATGATGCTTCAAGAAAAGCTTGTGGACTGTTAAATCTGTGAGAGAGCATTATGAACAACTGCTCTGAGCAAGTCAGCATGCCCCAACAGCTTTTGCACTCGGTCTAGCTTCTTTTGGAGACAGGAGTCTCAGACCTGAGTCCCTGCCTTGTGCAGGAAACTTCCATAAATCATGTGACTTTCCTGGCTAATACTCAAGCTGAAACTACAGAGCATCGCAGGATTCCCAGGATTTACAGCCTGGAGTGAATCACCCATGGCAAAGTCCTCCTGATTTTCTGGGGAAGTGCGTTTCCCAAATCCCTCCCAATTCCCTAAGGCAAAGGTATGACATGAGCTTCAGCTGGAGCTCTCGGGTGAAACCTTCTTGGGAGTCTCCTCTGACACCACTACATCTGCATCACTCTCTAGATTGATGCTCACTCTCCTGCCTTTGCAGCTCCTTCACAGTGGGGCCAGGCTGTGTCAGCATCCCTTATTGCACAGCCCACTCCATCCCATGTGGAGACTTTTGCTTTTTCATAGTATGATTACATCCCAGGAATAACATGTGGGTATCAGCAAAGCAGCAAGCATTCATTCATTGTCTGCATCAGATTACACTAAACAATGTATTTGACTATTATCTGACTCCAGGATGTGACCTTTTGAGCTAATTAAATTTTTTCTAAGTGTCAGTTTGCTCTGAATTTTCCACAATTATTAATTCATTTTCACTATGTAGGCAGATGCAACCTTTAAGAAATACACTCAGAGTGTATCCATATTTTTTTTCCAAGCAATTCATGAAAACTGTGAAAAAAATCCCATCAGCTGTCTTCAGGTGCCAAGATTTCTTTAAAATATTCTTTTTTTTTATAAACTACTATCTGAGATGTTTGTGGAAACTATTAACAAGCCTGAGTGACGACAGATATTTGTGGTTTTGTGAAAATTGACTTTTGTTCCAGTAAAAAATACTAACCATTGAAAGAAATATTTTAAACCCACGGTGTGTTTTCAGAACCCACAGAGGTCTCCAGATAAAAGAAATGCTCTTTAAAAGGCCATATTTCAGCTGGGGGAGGGGGATTTCAAGCAGTTATGAACTTGAGTGTTTCTGGATCAGGAAGGTTCTTTATGAGATATGGAGAAATGATCTCCAACTGGCGTAAATACAAAGCAGAGCCAGTGGAGACCTGTGAAATTTATATACCCACTGCTTGCCACTGGGGAAGGCTGGGCTCTGCCTGGGATTTATTGCGAGGCTGGAGGGAAAGTTGTAGCCTCCCTCCTAATGTCAAGATCTATGGTGGGAGTAGGGCCAGGTGCCTGGGGCAGGTAGGGTGGGCTTCCCTTGTGCCCTGGGCTGGCAGCCCTGCCAGTGCTGAGCAGCTGCTTCACATTTCTGGGGAAGTAAAAAAAAAAAACCAAACCCATCTCTGCCTTCTTGGAAATGGTTCCCCAGCCTCCTTGCTGGACAAGCTGAGTCTTGCTCTTTTGGCCCATTTTGGGAGGGTTAGAGTGATAGTTTTTGTGCTATTATTTTAAAGAAGCTCTAAAAGTTGTTGCTGAGAGGGGAAGGAATGATGTTTTTACACTGTTACTTTTCCCTTATGCCTTGATTATCACTGCTTCAACATAATAAGGCATTTTGTTCTTAATGCACACTGTGCACAGTCACACTATCTTCAGCAAAGTTGCATGTGACACAGGGAAAGGTGGAATTTAATCTAAAAGCTTCTTCTCCCCCACCTCTGAGAGGAGAAGTGTTTGTTTCTTTTCTTCCCCTGTTTTTTCTTTTTTTTTTCTTTTTTTTTTCCCTTCTTCCCCCTTCTTTTTTCCTTTTTTTTTAATTTTCTTTTTTCTCTCTCTTTTTTTTTTTTCTTTTTTCTTTTTCTTTTCTTTTTTGACTTCTTAGCCAGTGTAAGGGTGAAATTCTGTGGCCCCACTGACATCACTGAGATCAGGATGTTCCTCCAAGCTGACCGCAATCCATACTCACATGTTACAATCCAGTTTGTATATATATCCATTTGCCTCTATTTCACCCCTAAAACTAATAGCAATTTTTATTTTAGATTGAATGCCAAATGGGCTAACTTCCACACAGAAGAGTATAGAACTGCTACAAAACCTTAGAAATGACAAGCATGGATTTATCCTTAAGATATGGCCTTAATTGGATATTGTTAACTTTTTAAAGAGAAGAATATACATAAAAGGAAAATGAAATGCCACACATGTAAACAAGTATTCCCAAGAATTCTGGATTGTCCACTTGAATTGCAAGCTTTTAAGTGGACTCTAAGACAAGTGGTAAAGATGTGTGGGCAACAACAACAACAAAAAGACTGTTTTCTGCAATACAGCAAGACAGAGGAAACAAAGTGTTCAAGTCCGTTCTTGTTCACCTGCTTTGCCCAGGAATGTGTAAGTGCAACCCTGAGAGATTCTGCATGATGCTATTTGAACAAGCCAGACTGTTACTGTATTGAGTGGGATACCAGTAAGTCACACACAGCCAGTATGTAACTCTCAAATCTTGGCATCTCTGGCCAGGTTTAGAAATATGTGACTTCCTCTGTCCTAAGGTCTAGTTTGTGTATCCTTTCCTTGTGCTGGGCAGCAGGCATCCCTCTGGAGGTCAGTGGGGTTATTCATTCCTGTTGATGTTCATTACTTCCAATGTTGTGCAGGCTAAACCCTTAATTTTTAAAGGATGCCTTAAAAGACCCCTATACCCCCTCAGTTACATTGGGATATAAGTGATTAATTTACTTTTTCAAAGAATGTGAATGATGACAAAAAATGACATGATTTTCATTACAAGAAATGGACATCTCTCCAGAAGGAGCCAACAACATCAGATTTCAAAACTGAGCCCTTTTAAGCATTAATATTCATATTTCTATCTCAGTTCTTCAAAGAATCATTAGTAATTCTGGGTACAAAACTTCTCGTACCAGAAGCACTTGAGAGAGTGCTGAGCATGATGAATCCTTAAAAAACAGGTCCCTCCAAGGTCTCTCAAGACACCCATCAAAAAGTATAGTCAATTTGGATCACAAGTCGTTCTACAGATCTTTTATTGCTTTTAAATAGCTGCTGTCATCCTGTACCAAACAGATACAGAAACTCCACAGTTGCTGTCTCAAAAAAATGCCTTTTGGGTGGAACTATTTGGTAGCAAGCAATACTGTACACCCTACAATTCCCATAAAATGTAATAATGGAAGCACTGAATTATTTGTGAACTGTCATATTTGATTTATATAAAATGACATATTCCCTTTCAGTCTTCCTAATTACCAGCACTTTTTTTTAAACTTTTTTTTTAATTTAAATGAAACAATGTCTTGTAGTATTTACTGCATGTCAAATTCCTTATTTATGCCATTCCACATAATTATTCATTTGGGAGATTAGGTCATTGCTAGTTCTGGAGATGTTGCTTTGAATTATTTGGAAGGTATAAATCTGTAAAATCTAATCAATTCCAGGAGTATTTTTTCATTAAAATGTATCACAGGGGTTCAGTGTGTGATTTCTAGAGTCACACTAGGCATTTTTAATTAATTTTTGAACCTGGCAAAGTGCTTTTTCTTCAGTGCGAATAAGTTGTCTGCCAAAGGGAGTTTTGTGATGCTCTGAAATGTATGTTAGACTCTCTAGCTTGTGCTTTGACTTATAAAAATTATTAAAAAAAAAAAAAAAAGAGGAAAAGAACGGATACAAGTGCAGCTATTTCTCTGTGACACTCCAGTGCACAGTATTGCCCACTATGCAAATACTCTTTTCTTTCACTGCCCTCCTCATGAACTCTAAAATCCTAAGCCAAATCTCAAATAAACTGTGATGCAGTCTTCAGTTTGTGCATGGCAAGACATCATACATTCTGTAAGATAAGAGGACTGGAATCTTGTTTACATGACCAATGCATTAAAATCACCAATTCTAGCTGCTTCTTTGGTAGAGCTGTTTAAGAAATTTCTGATGGAAATGACCAAATGAATATTTTTTCATTGAAAACCATCAGGTCTTTCAATCTATTTTGTTGTTTCACCAGAAAAAAGCTCTTTGACAAGTGTCACAACTGTCACAAGAGGCCAGCAAAACTGTCATGCTTATTTCATCTAAGGGAACTGCAGACAGACCAAGGTTACAGAAGTGATGGTGAACCTCCCCTCTGTGCTCTCCTTCCCTTCCAGTAGAAAGAGAGGGTGTGAGTTATCAGTACTCTCACCCTCTGTCCAGCCTAGAACATTTAGTGGGTTTCACTTTCATCAGTGAAGTTTGGGACACACAGAACTGCCATTTGATCTCTCCTAGGATTTAATTCTATAGAAACACTGTTCCATAAAAAGTGCTGAAGATTTGATCTGTTGTTGTTGTGGGGTTTTTTTTAGTGGTTTTTTTTTGTTTGTTGCTTTTTTCCCCCTCTGTCTAGTACAGTTTCTAGATGCTAGGTGAGGATTGCAAAGGAGCAGAGCAGGAGTACTTGCCTGTGTCACTGGCTTGAAATAATCTGCAGGTATTGCCCATCAACAACCAACCATCCTACTGTAGTGAGATCCTTGTGCCATCAAGCTAGATGGGGAGGGTACTAAGCTTCCACCTCCCAGACCTCTGTTTTGGATATAGGGAAGAGGATCCAGCCTGCTTTGTTAAACCCTGCATAAGCTGCTAGCAAACATTCAGATCCATCAGAAAACAGTTCACACAAGTTCTCAGTTAAAAGAGGTGGTATATATATCTCTGTGCTGTTACTGCAGCCTCTGGAAGATGTCAAATCTTGTAGAGGAAGTATTTGCTGATCTCTATCAGCAGTGTAATGAGATGGGTGAGTCAGTGTTGCTCTAATTAATGCATGGAAAGACCTTTTCTAAAATACATTTGGTGTTTCCCCCTGGAGACAGGAGATATCTGCAGCAAGCACATCCTCCCACACCTCTTCTGGGCACTAGAACTTATTAGCAAATCCCCTACTGATAGTCTTTTACTAGGGCAGGTACTGCTGTAGCAACCATAATGGGAAATGTAAGTAGAGCTTGGGAATTTTGGCAATAATTTTCAATATGATCTGTATCATCTAACCATGAATCCTAATGGCATAAGCAAAAGGGCTGTGATCTCACCCAGTCTGTAAATAAAACGCTTCCATGTGATGAAAACAGGGTAAACCAGCCAAAACTTACAATGTAAGTCTCTGCATCTTTGACATAACCTCTATGGGATATCTTTGGGGTATCCTTTCTCCAGGAAGTTGCCATCAAGAAAATTGTAACTTCATTGTTTTCATAGGGTCACTTTCACAAACAAACCTTAGGCCCATTGGAGAAAAAAACCCAAACAACCCACCCCAAAACAATCCACCCAACTGCCCTACAAACAGAGAAAGAGAGGGCTTGAGTGGGCTGAAAGCCCAGCAGCACTCTTGCCAAGTATTTTGAAGAATTTACATGCTAGAGGTTAACCTTATGCCAAATTTTTGTCACTGGAAGGATTGACAGGGTTAACTTGGTTTCATAAAGTGCTAGAACTTCACAGCTCTGACATTTAGGGGGGACCTAATTAATGTTTACAATTATCTTAAGCAAGGGATGCAGGGGGAATCAGCCAGCCCCTTTTCAGTGGTCTGTGGAGACAGGACAAGGGGCAATGGCTGCAAGTTGGAGCACAGGAAGTTCCGCACCAACATGCGGAGAAACTTTTCCCCAGTGAGGGTGACAGAGCCCTGGGACAGGCTGCCCAGGGAGGTGGTGGAGTCTCCTTCTCTGGAGATATTCAAGACCCGTCTGGATGCCTATCTCAGTGAAATGTCCTAGGGAGCTGCTTTGGCAGGGGGTTGGACCCGATGATCTCTCGAGGTCCCTTCCAACCCCTACAATTCTATGATTCTATGATCTGTCGATACCATTGGCCAGCAGGTTCAGAGGTTATTGGTATGGATCACACAGTCACACACAGAGCTTAGTCAGACAAACCCAATTGTATTGGTGAAAGTAAGCTTTAAATAAAGAGAGAGGTAGGAAAAAAAGTGTTTATCTGGAAATGGGGATTGAAAGAGAGAACTGGCATTACTCAGGGAGTGTGAGAAAATTTCTGCTCTCTTCCCATCACACCCCAAAATTTGTACAGCTGTTGCTGGAATGGACAACTAACACAGGGCAGATCAGAGCAAGCTGATCTGGGACTACCTACTCACAGCCAGACAGAAGGAGACCAGTGAGACAATCAGTGGTCAGAGACAACCCATCCTGGTGAGAAGACAACAATGTCTCTATTAGCATGCCTGTTTTCAACACCCCAGTCAGCAATGACCCAGGAGACCACAAAGTCTCCATTAAAGGCTCTTTCTAGTGACGACTTAGAGGTGATCTTAGAATCATAAAATAAAGGTTGGAAAAGACCTTCAAGATTATCAAGTCTTACCTTTAGCCCTGCACCACCAAACCACTAAACCATCTCTCAAAGTGCCATATCTACCTGTTTTTCAAATACCCCCAGGGATGGTGACTCCACCACCTCCCTGGGCAGCCTGTTCCAATGCTTCACTACTCTTCTGGTGAAGAAAGTTTTCATAATATAACATCTGAACCTTCCCTGGTGCAACTTAAGACCATTTCCTCTTGTCCTATCCGATGTTCTAAAGTCCTGATGTCCTAATATCCTAATCTTGCCTTCCCAAGTCTTCCCTTCTTGCCACACAGTGATTTTAGGGTTCTTTCATTGGTTCACTGCCCAGACTCTCACCCAGGCCAGTCTACTGGTCTGTGAGGGAGGATTTAAAAGAAAGTCTTGATGCTGTGTGAGAACTGCTCATGAACAGGTGTGTTATCAACACTTTGCTAGCTATGAACACAAAGCACAGAATTCAGAGGGCTGCTGTGGGAAAAGTTAACTCTACCAGAGCCAGACCCAGAATAGCCACACAGAGAAGACAGGCTGTGAGTGACATCATGCAGAACTGACCTGGGTAGATCAACCTGTTCCTCAGAGATCCTCAGATCAGGACAACACAGCAGGACATAAGCAATCTAGGCAGTTCCTGGAATGTATTGATGATAACTTCCTTCTCCAAGTGATAGAAGAGACAATGAGGAGAGGTGCCAGGTGGGACTTTGTTCATATCAACAAGGAAGGGCTGGTGTGGAATGTGAAGCTCAAGGGCAGCCTTCACTGCAGTGAACACAAAATGGTGGAGATCAAAATCCTCGGGGAAGCAAGGGGGGCACACAGCATGCTCACTACCCTGGGCTTTAGGAAAGCAGACTTTGGCCTCTCCAGGGACCTTCTGGGTAAAGTAACATGGGACAAAGCCCTGGAGGGAAGAGGAGCACAAGAAATTTGGTTAGTATTCAAGGATCATCCAAGCTCAGGAGTGATGCATCCCATAAAGAAGTCAGGAAAAAATGCCAGGAGACCTGCATGAATGAAAAAGAAGCTTCAGGAAAAACTTCAAGACAAAAAAGAAACCTACATAAGGTGGAAGCAAGGGCAGGTAACCAGGGAGGAATACAGAGAGATTGTCTGAGCAGTCAAAAATCAGGATAAGAAAGCTAAAGCCCTGACAGAATTAAATTTTCCAGGGGACATCAAGAGCAACAAGAAAACTTTCTGTAGGTATGTCAGTGATAAAAAAGAAGATGAAGGAAAATTTGTGTCACCTCTGGAATTAAATGGTAGACCTAGCTACCCAGGATATGGAGAAGGCTGAGGTACTCAAAGAGTTTTTTCCTCAGTCTACACTGGCAAGTGCTCTAGCCACACTATCCAGGCAGAAGGCAAAGGCAGGAACTGGGAGAATGAAGAACAACGCACTGTAGGAGAAGGTCAGGTTTGAGACCATCTAGGGAAGCTGAAGGTGCACAGATCCATGGAACCTGATGAGATGCATCTGTGGGTCCTGAGGGAACTGGTGGATGAAGTGCCTAAGCCACTCTCCATCATATTTGAGAAGTCATGGCAGTTCGGTGAAGTTCCCAATGACCAGGAAAGGGGAAATACAACCCTATTGTTAAAGAGGGGGAAAAAAAGACCTTGGCTGGTCAGTCTCACACCTGTGCCAGGGAAGATCATCGAGCAGATCCTCCTGGAAATTATGCTCAGTCACATGGAAAGACAGGAGGTGAATGGTGACAACAACATGGCTTCACTAAGGGCAAATTGTGCCTGAAAAAATTTAGTAGCATTCTATTAATGGTTTGCAGTATTGGTGGATAAAGGAAGAGCAACTGATGTCATCTACCTGGATTTATGCAAAGTATATGACACTGTCCTGCACAACATCTTTGTCTAAAAAGGAGAGGCATGAATTTGACAGACGGACCACCTGAGAGATACAGAATTGCTTTGTTAGTTGCACTCAGAGGGTTGCAGTCAACAGCTTGATGTTCAAGTGTAGATAAGTGATGAATGGTGTTCCTCAGGAGCTGGGACTGGGACTGGCACTGTTTAATACCTTTGTTGGGAACATGGACAGTGGGATTGAGTGCACCCTCAGTATGTTTGCAGATGACACTAGGCTGTGTGGTATGATCAATATACTGAAGGGAAGGATGCTGTCCAGAGGGACCTTGACAGGCTTGAGAGATCAGCCTGTGTAAACTGCGTGAAGTTTAATGGGGCCAAGTCCTCAAAAGCAGCCTGACCAACAGGACAAGTGAGGTGATTCTGACCCTCAACTCTACTCTTGTGAGACCCCATCTAGAGTACTGTATCCATCTTTAGGGTCTGCAACATAAGAACGACATGGAGCTGTTGGACCTTTTGGAGAAAGTCCAGCAGAGGACCATGAAGAAGATCAGAGGGCTAGCACATGCCTCCTATGAAGAGAGGTTGAGATAGTTGGGCTTGTTCAGCCTGGAGAAGAGAAGGCTCTGGGGAGACCTTATTCCAGCCTTCCAGTATCTGAAGAGCACTACAGGAAAGCTGCAGAGGACTGCTTATCAGGGAGTGTAGCAATAGGAAAAGGGTAAAGGCTTTAAACTGAAAGAGGTTAGACTTAAATTGTATATTAGGAAGAAAATCTTCATTATGAGTGTAGTGAAGCACTGGAACAGGTTGTCTAGAGCAGCTGTGGCTACCTTATCCCTACCAGTGAGCAAGTCCAGGTTGGATGGGCCTTTGGGAAAACTAGTCTAGTGGAAGGTGTCCCTGCCCATGGCAAGGGGGTTGAAACTGGTTGCGCTTTGAGGTGCCTTCCAACCCAAACCAATCCATGATTCTGTGATTATTATATTACACCATTTACTGCCTCTATCAAGGCTGTGAGAAGCACCAGTTCTGCACTGTGATATTTAAGACAGGCTTTGTTGTGAACTCTGCCTTGTATTTCACAAGATTGTGTGCTCAAGACAGCCTTAGGCAAACTTTCCTGACTGTGTGGAAAACATTAGTATCCTGAAGAGTCCTCAAAAATGCTCTTCTGGTTCAGTGTATGACGTATCACAAAATACTTATATCTGCATGATCTGAAAGATAAGCTGCTGCAAGTGGAATGGAAACCTGTTTGTCTTGTCTCTCTGGGAACAGATTCCTGTGTGACTTTCCCGTGCGTTTCCCCAAACCTCTATGAAAACGTAAGCTGTACACTCATCCAGCCCATCTCTAGGCTCTAGAAAAGAGAGTGCCAGGTGTCAGATCTCTGTGTAGACATGAAAACTATTGGATTTCATTACTCTTCTCTTCCTACATTCCTAATAAGAAGGAAGTAGGGAGTGGGAGGGATATTGTTTTAGGTATTGCAGAATTAGATGAGTTGAATTTTGCATCCCCTTGTCCCTGCTAACTACACATTCATTGAATAAAGGGTGCTGAGGATGACTTCCTCAGATGGAATATGATAGATGGTAGAAACCTGTAGATTGTCTCAGGACAGGCCTATCAGAAGGGGTAATTTTATGGCTTCTTGGCCATGTTTGACCAGATGCAGTGTAGTTACTCACAGCTGACAAATTCTGCCAGACTCTGCCTGGATCTGCCTATGTTGTTCAGCAGTTTCTACACAAAACCACAGCTGTTTCTCCTACTCCCTTGTCATTTACTTGCACTCCTTGGGTTATCTCACACTTAGTATTCAGGAAGAAGGATCGAGCAAATAAGCGATAAAACCTCATTTAAGTCATCACACAACAAATCCAAGTTTTCTTGCTGACTTGACAATATCTTCTGTTGTGTCAACAGAGGGCCAGGCCATTTCTGTGAGATATTTTTGGTCATTGACAAACACTTTGATCCAGCAAATTTCCAGTTGTCTGGTAAAAGTCCTCAGATGATGTTTATCACACGGATTTACACTGGCTGAAAACCTGCCTAGCCATGCCTCCCAAATCAATACAGATTTTTTGTGTCAAGTTCCTTTCTTGTTTTAGGAGCAAAACAACAACAACAAAAAACCCAAACCAACACATCCCATCCTATAACATAATAATGAGGACAAGACACGCAAAATAAGTTTGCAAAAGGAGACATTGTCTCTTGGAAGAAAATTGAAACTCTTCTGAATGAGAACATTATAGCCTATGGCACTGTCATGCAGCTACACTTTTATAATGGACACAATATAATGAGTGCTGTTCATGAAAGCTGATTATTATATCCTAGCTGGAGGTCATACTCTGGCATGTATAGAGCTGGTAATTTGTACACACTGGGAGTTTTGCTGCTCTTCTAGTTTTCTTAGGTTATGTCTATATCATAAGGTATCTCCATATTCAAGTTCATATTGCTCCTCAAACTATCCTATCACCCACAATTGAGAGATGAATATTTGAAGCTCACTTTCAGCCCAAGCCCTTAAGCTCCGCTGATGTCAAAGCTCTTTTCTTGATCAGTTTGCAAAGCAGTGTGGCTCTGTGGGGGTTGTTACTGAGCTGGAATGCAAGCAGTCCCTCCTATGGTCTCCTAGAGATCTCAGGCCTCTTGGACTTCTCTGCCCCTGCTCTGTGTGATGTTGGACATTAAGGTTTTCTTATGTACATTTTTTTCATGGATTGGAGTTTCAGTAAATGCTGTCATACAGTCTTCCTAGTGATTGTCAGAGTTTTGTCTGTTCTCCCTTGGGTTTTGGCACAAAGAATGTGGTGTGGGCAGCAGGAAGAAAAGTTTTTGGCTGGTACTGGGTATTGTCACATCCAGGTAGTTATCAATTCCCATTCAGGTGCAAGGTTCAAACAATTAATTTCTTGTTTCACCTCCTCTATTGTACTTCTTGGAGGAGATGGAGCAAGTGTCTGGGTACCAGTCTATCTACATGATACTTCCATTACTGGCTTAGCAATGTTTCTCTGGAATGTGCCTTGGTCCTGGGAGATGTTAATTTAGAAGTTGTCATGCAGCAAGAATTCTAGCTGGTGGAGTGATCACTGAAACAAAACAACTTCTACTGTCAGGTCTGACTATGCTCATCATTTTTGTATGTCTTTGGGAGCTCGGTGAAATCTCAAGGGTGTTAGCTTTAAAACTTTACATTGTTTGTTCAGCTACAAGAGAAGGGGAAACAGCAACTATGCTATAAGTTTTATTGAAGAATAAAAAACCCAATAGGCAATCTAAAATGGATAATAAAATAGTGGCCTCTGCCCCAGACTACAAGCAAGAAATGTTACATTGGAACTGATACTTAATCTAGTGGATAAAGTAGCTCTTGTGCTCTTGTCCATACATAAAATTAATTAGGCACAAAATACTGTACAAGCAAGCAGTCCCCATTATCTCTGAGGGCTTATTCTTTTAAGTAAACAGAAACAGAACCAACATATTAAAAGTGTGGTATTTTTCTACAGAGCATGTTCTAGTGTTTCCATCACATAGAAGGTACCTGAGGTTACTTATTAAAATGACTGATGAATTGAATTGTGTTTCAAGCCAGACCCTGAATGCCTCCAGGGATGGGGCCTCCACCACCTCTCTTTGTGCAACCTGTTCCAGTGTATCACCACCCCCACAGTAAACCTAAACCTACCCTGATCCACTTTAAAACCATTGCCCCTTGTCCTATTGCTACATGCCTTTGCAAACAGTCCCTCCCCAGCTTTACTCTATGTCCCCTTCAGGTACTGGAAGGCTGCTATAAGGTCTCCCCAGAGGCTTCTCTTCTCCAGGCTGAACAGCTCCATTTGTCTCAGCCTGTCTTCACAGGAGAGGTGCTCCAGACCTCTGATCATTTTCATGGCCCTCCTCTGGACTTGCTCCAAGAAGTCCATGTCTTTCTCTTGTTGAGGGCTCCAAAGCTGGATGCAGTACCAGAGCAGAATAGAAGGACAGAATCACCTCTCTCTATCTGCTGGCCACACTTCTTTTGATGCAACCCAGGATGTGGTTTAGTAGAGGACGGGTATGGTTGGACTTGATGATCTCAAAGGTCTTCTCCAACCAAGGGATTCTGTGATTGATTCTGTGATTCAGGGTTGTAAGTGCACGTTGTTGGCCCATTTTAAGCTTTATATAAAAAACCCCACTAAAATCTTTTTTTAAGAGTTGAGGAAAATAAGCCTGGACTGGAGTAAGAGTCAAAGAATGCAGCAGTAAAGTAACTGAGTAGTTATGTCCATGTGTGTCCTGCAAATCTGCAGTGCACAGAGAAATAACACTCCTAGGATGTTTTTTCCTTTTTTTTCTCTAAGGAGATTGCTATTTAGAGTGAGTGCAAATGAGCAATGAGTCCCTCCTTGGGATATTTATGCACCAGGAAAAAAAAAAAATTAAGCACACAATACAGACAATTATCAAAGAAAACACTGCTTTGCCCTGTACAAACAAACTCCAAATCCCACTTCTCTTCAAAGCCAGGCACAGTGACAGCCTAAGCAGAAAGGGCTTTGTATTTCTGTGTGGTATAGGTGCTGCCTCCTAAAAAGGTTTGAAACCCTTGCAAGAGGGGCTGCTCCCAGCAAACAGTAATGACAGCAGCAGGTCTCAGCTGTGGTCTCAGCCTGCCCTGTGGCCTGGGGCAAGGCAGATAGAAGTCTTTTCAGCATCTTCCTTTTTGCTTGTCTTCTTTTCTATCTGTGTAGATAAATATTTTGGGACTGTATTCAAAGGACACTGTACACACCCCAAAGCAGTTGAGGAAAGAACTGCCCCAGGGCAGAATGAAGGAGGCAGCCATATGGCCAACCTGATAAGTTGTCAGGGTGTTATGTTGTGCCAAGACATATATATCACACTGGCTATCTACCTCCAGGAGCACACAGCCACTCCTTAATACCACTCCTGGGCTGCACTTGACCATGATTCCAACTTCTTCGTGAATGGACTGGAGCACAAGGAGGATGCTCTGATGACAGAGAGGTGGGTGGTTGGACAGAGGGCTCAATTTAGATCCAAATCTGGGTTCTGTGGGAAAAGATTTTTATTTTTTTTCATCCTTAATGTGCTGAGATGACTGAATTGGAAACACTTTTTCCAGGTAAAACTCATTTCCATTTCAAAGCAGCAAGCAAGATAACATTTGTGGTTAAAAAGGAGAATTCAGTTGGTTTTGAATGTCTTATTTCCAAAAAATGGAAACAATTTGTTCAGATTTTGCAATAATATTTCTTTCATTTTTTATTACAGTTTTTAAAAGAAAAGGGAGAAGTGTATGTCTGTGAGATTTTCTGGGGTTTTTTGACCTGCATCATCCCATCTAATAAAAGGCATTACTTCTCCCTACAAATCATGCTTCACTGTAAAATGAAATAAGTTTAAAAACAACAACCAAAAAAGCCGTTTCAATCCCAGTATGTTTTGTTCTGTTAAGACCAATCTGCTGAACTGTGTATTTTTTGTAACATTTTTATTTGTATCTTTGTGTATAACAACACATTATCAAATTATTTTCTTTAATTTTCTAGTTCACCAACTAGATTCTCCAGCACAAATGTATTTTTGTCTCAGGTCTTCCTAAAACCCCAGTAATTATTATAATTGCCCCAATGTATCCTAAGGACATTTAATCAGTGGTAAACTGGAGGAAGAATGAGCAATGTAATTTGGTAGTTATCCAGATTTCTAGAGTCCTTTACTAAATGTCCTAAAGGATCTGTTTCTAGAAAATAAACAAACAAACAAAACAAAACCAAACCACTCCTGTAAATATTCACGACACATGTAATAGGTATTTGTAGAACAGCTCACATTCTGCATTGTACAGGCAGTAGATGCTCCCAAGTACCTGGGGTAGGAGTGGAAGGATGTAGGGAGCTTCTTTCTGTCTCATTAGTGGTTTGGGTCCAATTACCGCTTCTGCAGCTTACCCAGATCAGCATTTTCCAGTGATTGAGGCAGTAGGTGGTGAACTGGCACGGATGCCCTGTAGTTCATTTCAGAAGAGCCTTGCCATGTTTTTCGTGATGTTTCTGTGTTGTTGCTCCTCTTTCTGTTGTTGTCAGTGATGCTAAAACAAAATGAGGTCTACTTGTTACTGGTGAAAAGTGATTCAGGGCTAAATCAACGCAGGAAAAAAAATTCCATATATATCAATAGCTCATTATTGCAACATAAGATATTAATAATTTGTTTCTGCTGGAAAAAGCAGAAAGGAAATGTCAATAACATTTACCAGTGTGAATACTCTTAAGAATTGTTGCACATTTAATTACTACTTTGGATTTAAAAGTCGCTTCTCTCTCTCTAGGCAAACACAGTTTATTCAACCAGGAACAGAGTTCCTCTCATCAGAAACACCAAAGATCTCAGATCTGCTCTCATGGGAAGCAACCTCAAATATTTGTGAAGTAAGAAATCATTCCAGGGGGGATGTTTTAACTGGGTTTTGGGCTGCTGGACTCCGATTTCTAGCTGGCTATTTCTGATGTTTGATCCTTGCTAGCAAGCCCTGCCCTTTGTCATGTGCTATAGCTAGCCTGTTTGTCACAATGTCTTCCACTCTTGGCAGCCTGGTGAGTACAACCCTGCTCCCAGGAGTGACTGCAGCAGTGGTGAGGTTTGGGCATGGGGATTGCTCCCATAATGGCCCAAAAGCTTTCTGAGTGCAGGGTTAAAGTACGGTGACAAAACCAGGCAGCTCAGCAGCTGTCATTTTAATTGGCATAAAGAAAAGTCAGGCTATAACACAGCATGCAACACAGCCACAAACGTACAGCCTGAGGTTAATAACAACTTTGGCACGGTCTTCTCCATTGAGAGTCTCTGAATGGAAGCTGCAGAGTCACCCCCATGCCTCTTTCTAGGGGGCTGCTTTCTCATTTAGCTTTTCACATTCTCTCACTTTGAGTCTGGACACATATCCCTGGAAAACATACTGATTTTCCTCTGAAACAGAATACTGCTCGCAATGCCTACTGGGTTTGTGTGAGCACATGGAACCAACAAGAAAAGGCTTGCACTCCAGAAACGCCCCAGATAACACCATATCTCATTTAATCGAGCTCACTCTTTCTCTCCCTTGAGCTTAAACACAGAAAACCCAGGGAAATACTGCAGAGAGACATTTTTGCACCTTAATACGGGCCCGTACAATGTGAGGTAGCAATATACTAATTAAATGGTGTCAACACCAACTCTAAAATCACACCAGAAGCATCTTATTGCCTGGCTGTATCCAGAGGCTGAGAATGACCCCATTATCAGTGAAGATAATTAGGACTATACAAGCTTGTCGTCGTTTCTCATGAATTTGCTCCTTTTATGTAGTACAAGGTAGAAGCTGCATTTTCCAGCCCATAGTCTCCAGAAGATATTCATCTGTTTCTGCATGATTTCTTCAGGATTTTGAGTCGTTAAGTCATTATTTTTTTCTCTTAGTTTCATTAAACAACATGACACAAACTGTGAACAGAAAACTGCTTCATTTGCTATCCATTAATTTTTCAGGCATTAAAATAGCACCTGATCAGCTTCTCTTGCAACACACACTTAGCTTGTCTTGTTAATGCTTCAACATAAAATTTGTTTTGGAAGTTATGCAGCAAAAACATCAATGTGCATATTCGTTCTTACACCAGTTAGTTCTGTGGCAGCCCAAACGAGGGATACAAGCAGTATTTATAAATGATGAAAGGCCCACAGAAAGTGACCTGGGACAGGTTTGTTCAGATGGTTAGTTTTGGGATTCTTTAAAGCAAAAACTGGGTGACATCAAATAACACCATGGATAGACAATAGTGCCTATGCTGAGGAACTCCATTCTGTAGCTGAATGTTACAACTGATTGTTTTCTCTTCAGCCCAGGCATCTACACATTCAGTCTCTGAAGAATCTGTCCTGCTATTGACATTACGTTTGCACCAAATGCAAGCTTCATGTGCTTTTTTCTTCTTCTGCCCAAATGAGACAAGGTGAAATTTCTCCTCCTCATGGGAATTTTCACATATTCTATTGATCCAAACATTGCATACTCATCCTTTTTGTGCAAGTCTTGACTGTGTCCCCTGGGATACAAGTTTTCCAAAATTCCCAGAAAGCAAGTAACACATCCAGTAAACTTTTGTCTAATTATCAGAAAGTAGAATTGAAGTTCTTTTCCCCTACTCTCTCAGAAACATCTCAGAGTATTTTCATCTAGTACCTTCCACTTCAGAAGATTCATCTTCATTCAAATCATTTTAGAGGTTTCATGTTTGCATTTAGACATAAGAATTAGTGCACCTGTGGGGTTATGTAGCACATGAGGAGGCTCAGACTTCATCATTATTAACTGAATTTGTTTTTTTATAGAATGGAGAGGCACTCCAATTTGATCTGTTTCCTGTTTGAATTACATAAAAACCTGAAACCCACTGGAAATAGGGAGAAATTGCAAGCAGTGGTGTGAGTTAACATGTAAGTGTGTTTTGTAGTAAGTAGCACAGAAAATCTCCAGGCCCCTCCTGTGTTATGGCTTACCTAGCATGATTATGAGTGTCTAACTCCTTCTTCATTATAAACGTTCTACCAAGAGCAATATAGTGCCATCCATACTATATGTGTCTTGCAAAAGAAAAGAGCTGGATCCTGATTTGAAGGAACCTTACTTGGTTTGCTGAGTCATTGTTGGTCATGTTACACAAGTGTTAACACAGCCTGCAAGCCCAGAGGGGACAGGGGGAGGCTCAGAGCATCAGGATACGTCAGACACACATGAATACTCTGTGCTTTGAAGAACAGGGTGTTATGGGGTGCAGCAGTTGTATTTACCAAACTGGTTCTGAGAGCTTTCTAGCAGTTAACATAGCCAATCAACAAATATGGTCCTGACTCCACCTTAATGTTGGCTCTTAAAATATTTTGTAGACACAGTATGGTTGCCATGCATCACGGGTCAGTAATTTTTATGATACTTTAGGAAAGTTTCTAGTTCTAACATCGTCCCATCTGTGTGTGTGTGTAGCTGTATAGTTAGATTGATATCTATAAAGTAGAATTTTCCTCTTTAGAGGGACAAAATGTGTTTGGGTTAGCGCTTAGACACTGTTTAATTTAAGGTTAAATGTACTAACTTGCTTTGCTAACAGCTTCACTTGAGAAGAAGGGCCAAAAGAGTGATAAAGAGCACTCTTTGCCAAAAAGTGTCCTTGAAGAAGAGCTGAAAGACTGGTAAAGAAGAAACATCCTGCCACAGCAAGTGCAAGAGCTGTGGCATTGCCAGAGAGGCCTGAAGTCAACAAAAACCTAGCAGTAACTAGGGGAAAGGTAAAGGTGGCAGGGGGAGATCACAACCCAATTCAAGGACTATGCAAATGACCCCCCCCAACTTCAAGAAGCATGTGTGCTAATTTGAATATGCCTGACTAACAGTAGATGATGCAGTAATTACTAACCAATTAGTGTAAATTTTTGCTGGTTCTTCTGATCCTGTAACAAGATAAATATTTTGTAAATTCTGTGTGTAGGTTGCTAGCTTTGGGGAATTAACCACCTAGCACCCATCTCTGTGCAGACAGTAAATCAATATACCTCTGCTCTGTGTGTTTATTGGCTCACTGTGCATCGGGTAATGACCTTACTTTTAGGACACAAGATGAACAGGTTAGGGCTCATCCCAGAAGATATTTAGAAGTCCTTTTACTTCCGTGATCCTTCCGTGCCTTCAGCTGACAGGATTTCCTGAGGACCCTGTAGATATCATGTGTGGTTGCCTGAGTTCCTAGCCCCTTAGGAGAAATGCACGTGTTCCCATTGCCACCTAGCCACAGTTGAATGTCTGTGTAGAGATGATGTGAGTAAATCCTCGCTGCAGGAGACCGTGATCTGCCAGGCTCTGTGATTCTTATGACACATCTATGCAGTCCGTAGGTGGATGAAAATGCCTGTTGGTTTACTAGATAGAGCAAATGGTTCTGGGACATTTCATGCAATGGAAATGCTTGATGCAAGGCAGCTCACATTTAATAGAAAGAGTCATACAAAACAACTGACTCTGCACAAGCCCGTTTAAAAATATCTATGTGCAGTTGTCAGCTTCCTTTCATTTTTTTCTTACCATAGCAGTAATGACCTTGGCACAAAGCACTGCCTAGAGACAAATGACCAGCTGGGATTAATGGTCCTTGACTTAATTTCTGCCCATCAGCGCCTCCCAGCCAGTCATTAATCCTGATGAAATGCTCTGTGCATTGATTATTATTGATTCATTCATTGATTGTGTCCAGGGTCTGAAGTTAGAAGCCGAAGTAACGAAGGCACCCTGGAGACTCTTCTAATAAGATGAGTTTGCTTAATTCATAGACTAGTTGAGGTGCTTTAGAAAGAAGCATTATAAAAAGAGTTAGAAAAGGCAAAGAGCACTTATAGGACAATGAGACCTAGACTCCTCTGGCTGCTAGATTTGATAGCATGTGTCAAATTACTTTGAATAGGACTGATATCTAAAGCAGGAGCACAAAGGAATCTGCCATGTCTTATATGTGTCACCTTCCAAGAGACAGCAAGATTCCAAGCAAGAAAGCCCGTGACTAGGGCAGAGAAGGTGTTTGTGTAGTTAATATTCAGCCTCTTTTACTTTTTGCCTTCAGAAAGACAGTGATCCTTTTTCTGCAGATTAACTGGACATATTTAGTTCGTTTTCCCCTTGCACTTGCTGCTGTCTGACCTCATCTGTTCTGCAAGGGGCTGCATCTAAATAATTAATATAGCACCCTTCAGGAAATCTTCTACTTCAGGAAATGCTTGGTTTTCCTACCTGCTTTATGACAGGATTTTCAAGTTGCAAAAGAGAGGAAAAAATGTTTTGAAAGACAGTTCAATAACCTGATACCTCCAGCTCTTCAAGTTGCCCTCCTGGGATTCAATGCAAAGGATAAATTAAAGTGAACAGCAGCATGTTTGGATGAGTTCCTTCCTGTCTTCTGATGTGCCAGTATGCATCAAATGGCAGGAGTGTGCATGAAAGAGAAAAGTTGAAGTTGAACGTGTTCCCAAATATACATTGCTGAGGTGCTTCCAAAGGGCTGATGGCTGCCAAGCACCCCATCGTGATGCAAACACTATTAGACAAGTTGTTGTTCTTCTGAACAATGTGCGTAGATTTTTCATAACAAAAAAGAAATAGGGTAATGTTGGCAGAGGGATTACTTCTGTTTTTCTGATTTGCAAAGCATTTAAAAGAACACAGTTATTGTAAGCACCCATTTTATTCACTCCTTGACCAACAGAAGGAAGAAGTGTTGAAGTCACAAAGGGCAGAGATTTCTAGTTCTTTCTTATCTCTGCCTACTCATTTATTGCTGATTTTGTGCTCTGTTTAAATCTTATAATTGTTTTCTGTTTCACATACCTTACTATTAAAATACGATTAGTTTTCTTCTTCCATAGGATGCTTACTTAATTTGATGGTGTAGAGTACTGAAATCTGCATAGGAAAGGTCTCCTACAGTGTTACTGTATGAGCAAGAGAGGATCATGGTGAGATTAACTGTCTCCAAGCTATAAAACTGTGTGCTACTTTTTCAGAAACAAACAAATTCACATAATCAGTCTCAAAAAAATCCCAACCAAAAAACCCCACCAACTTTCTTGTGTGGGAAAACAAAAAATGGACTGAAGAAAACTATGAGTCTGGGGTCAGTTCTCTAGAAATACATTTTTCTTTCAAAACAGTGAGTCTGTAATAAAAACTATGATGTTTTAGAGATATTGTGGGTACTCATATAAATGTATTGATCAGACCTTATTAGGGTCATCCTCAGTCAACGGGAAGAAATATAAATTTTCAGGTTGTGGATCTGGTTTATGCATCCACCTTAAGACGAGGTGACACCTAAAATCCACTGCTTTGTTTTAACTCTAATAGGAGCTTGGGGCATCTAGGTCATGTTATTTTAAACATCCATGCATAGGTAGATGAATCTCATATCTAATGTATGTCAAATGTCACCAAACCATCCACGGTCTAATACTCAGGAGATTGATCAAAATAATAGGCATGCAAAGGAGAGACTGAGTCCAGACAGTCTTCTATAACAAAACACTATCAAATCAGTTTCTTATGTCTCCACTTTTTTGTAGACCAATGACTGTTCAACTAGCCTGATGGCCTTGAACCTAGGTTCTCAGTCTTATGGTTGAGTTCTGTAATTACAGAGCTATTGGATAAAGAAAGATGAAAGTTATTTTCTCATGTGTTTTAGGAAAAAGGCATGGTGTGGCTGTAGAGGTTTCTTGGCAATGTTGGTCCCTGAAACTCCCTCCCTGAAGCCTCAGGTTAAACACCTTGATTTGAAGAGGATCAAATCCTCTTGAATAACTCAAACAACCCCAAGATAGATTTTGTGTATTTGACATTTCCTGAACTACAATGACAACTTAGGTGTCTAAAGGAGTCATGTGAACTCCATGATGTGGAAGACACCTACAAATTAAGTACCACCATGGCAAGCTCATGCAAAATCTACAGCTGCTTTGAGTTTAGCCTTGCTTATTTATCTCTGCATATAGCAAAAAAGCCTTGGTGTCTCCTTGCAGTGGACACACTATCTCTGTATGTTTGGTTAGCCTCAGTTCCTCCGTGACGTGTGATTGAATCCATCTGGGAAAATACCAAAAAGGCAGGAGTTGGCAGTAATGCTGTAGTCTTTTTAACATTTGGAGACATCCATATACAAACATTAATGGATGTAATCCATACTTTCTGGCCACCTACTTTCTTCCCTTCATCTGAATCTACTGAACTTTGTGTGGTTGTTTTCCTTTCTTCTGAGATACTGCCTCTGATTAATAGTTATGTGACTTGGCCATGCTCTGGAATCTCCACAGGAGTCAACTCTCTCCTTTCAGATATTCAAATAGTTTACAGTCCAGCTTTCCTCCCGTTTACATTTTTTAGAACTCCTTTTATAGTCTTCACAGTCCTGTACAAAGATATCAGTGACAAGGGCAAGTGAGTGTTACTTCTAGTGCCATCTTGAGCAGTGAGCTGACATATCTGACGCTCCTTGCCAGTGTCTGTAAATCTATAAAGCTGTGTGATTCCCAAAGTAAACAAATGCAATTTATTTATTTTTTTTGAAGATGGGATACACTGGCGAGTACATCTTAATGGTAATTGCCTCTAATTAGCACTCTCACCAGATAAGAAATCTTTCAGTCACAGCAGAGTATCACTTGAAAATGTCCATATTCTGCTTTTGCTTTTGAAAACATTAAAAAAACCAAAACCCACTCAAAAAACTTGTTTTAATCTATTGCTGTATTTTTAAATTTCAAACCTATTGAATGAGTGAAAAGTGGGATGTTATGCAAGGGCTATTTAAAACCAAGATACCTTCACCAAAATGCATGAGACACACATTTTCCTTCTTTTGTTTTTATTACATGGAAACTAGAATGGTCTTAAAATGAATTTCCGTGACAGTAATTCTTCACTGACATCAATGGGACTGAGCAGAGCTGCTGTTCTAGGTGTCCATATCACAGACAGTTGACTAAACTTACATTTTTTGAGGTTTTCTTGGAAAAAAAAACCAGTAGCTATGAACTTGTCTTAAAACAAATGATGCAATTCAGAAGAACAAAATCATAGAATAGAATCATAAAATGTGTTAGGTTGGAAGAGACCTTTAGAGGTCATCTAGTCCAACCCCCTTGTGACTCTAAGCAGGAACATCTTCACTAGATCAGGTCTCTCAGAGCCCCATCAAGCCTGACTGTGAATAGCTCCAGCGGTGGACCCTCCACTACGTCTCTGGGCAACCAGTCATCCACCACCCTCATACTGAAGAACTTTTTCCTCACATCCAATCTAAATCTCCTTTTTTCAAATTTAAAACCATTACCCCTCGTCCTAGTGCTACATGCCCTCATGAACAGTTCATCCCCAGCTTTCTTATAGGCACCTTTCAGGTACTGGAAGGCTGCTATAAGGTTCCCTCCAGAGCATTCTCCAAGCTGACCAAGCTCAACTCTGCCAGCCTATCTTCAGAGGAGAGGTGTTCCAGTGCTTTGAGCATTTTTGTGACCCTCCTCTAGACACGCTCCAACAGGTCCATGTCCTTCTTGTGTTGAAGGCTCCAAAGATGGGCATAGTATTCCAGGTGAAGTCTCACCAGAGCAGAGTAGAGGGTCAGAATGTCCTCTTTTGATCTGCTGACCACATTTCTTTTGATGCAGCCCATAATGTGGTTGACCTTCTGGGCTGCAGATGCCCATTGGTGGCTCATGTCCAGCTTCTCATCCACAGGTACTCCCAAGTCCTTTTTCTCAGGGCTGCTTTCCAGCACATCATCTCTTAACCTGTATGGATAATGGGGATTGTCTTGATCCAGGTGCAGGACCCTGCACTTGGCTTTGTTGAACCTCATGAGGTTCACCTGAGCCCACTTCTCCAGTCTGTCAGGTCCCTTTGGATGGCATCCCATCCCTCCAGCACATTAACTTCACCACTCAGCTTGGTGTCATCAGCAAATTTGCTGAGGCTGCACTCAATACCACTTTCAATATCATTAACAAAGATATTAAAGAGCACCAGTCTCAGTACAGACCCTTGAGGAATTCTGCTTGTCACGGTCTTCCATCTGGACTTGAAGACATTGACCACCACCCTCTGGAAGCAACCATACATCCAGTTCCTTATCCACTGAACAGTCCACCCATCAAATCCATATCTCTCCAACTTAGAGAGAAGGAGACCGTATCACAGGCCTTGCAGAAATCCAGATATCTTTTTACATTACATGCTATCCATTTTTCTGAGAACATTTTGAATCTTCATCCTAGTCTCCAAATGCTTGCAAACATTTTTCAGTTTATATTGCTTGCTAATTCATTAAGGACAGTCTATATTTATTCATCCAATTCATTAATAAAGATTTTTAAAGGACCAGATGGATTCTTGCAGAACCAATTCCAATACCTTCTTTCAGTTTGACATTAAACCATTGATGATTAGTCTTTCAATCCACTTCCCCATATTTCACTTAGTCTCTGCTATACCCTCACTTCTTGAGCAGTAAAGCAGGGATGACAGTGTTTCCGTAACTCACAAAATTGCTCTGAGGATAAATCTAACTGTGGTTGTCAGCTCTAACATGCTGTAGTGGGCTGAAAAACAGATTTTGCCCCACTCTCTATGATCCTGGTTGTTGAGTGATCTTTCCCATCATATGCAATGAAAAGCAACAAGTACACATCTGATTCCTTATCTGCATATGGAAATGTTAATGAGAATTTTCCTGGAATATGTCCAGACAGTTAGTTTTCTTTCTCGTGAGGAACAAGTTCCCTTCTGAGGGCCTAAGGCCCCAGTTCACCATATTCTCTTATGCCATAGCACAAGGAATGCTAAGCATGACAAGAAGAAACAGAGAAAGAAATGACCAAGGGTAAGGGAGAATAAGTCAACTTTCCTTCTTACCCTTTACCCCTGATTTCCAAAATGCTGTATTTATCTCCTGTTGACCTATATGGGCACCAAGTAATTCAGATCTGAGACTGCATCCAGATCTAGGTTGGTTTTTGTATCCTGACCACAATCTAGCCTTTGTTTTGGCACTGTAGAATGAAATATTTGTCTGCAGTGGATTCTGAATTCCAGTTTAAACTATGGCCAAATTATGATGTAGTAAAACCCTCAACAGTAAGGGCTATTGTTAAATTATACAACATAAAAGTGTGAGGGCCTCAGAGAAGAAAAAGAGTGCCCTTGTTTCAAAAGAGGAATAGGTTCATCTCAATTAGAAGTTACCCCTAGGTCAATTTATAACCTCCCAGGGCACTCTGCCCACAAACATGTCATTATTTATCTCAAGCACTCCTACTGTTACATCTGGTAAAAAGTTATCCACACAAAGGTTGATTTCAAACTCATTCTAGATATGCCAGGCTTCCCATTTGACATGATCCAACATTCAGAGACTACACAGGCTTTGAAGTAATAACAGAGAAGGAACTTACCTCTTCTTGCTTAAAGCTCAGATTTAACCATACTTTTTTTGTTTCTACTATTCTAAACTACTGGCCTGGTGAATTAAAAGGGACAGGTATCTCCAGAAGGCAGCTGAGATCTTCAGACTGCTGAATTGTCTTTAGGAAATACCACATTCTTTCTGTTTACTAGTAAAGGAATGCAGGGTAGCTCCATGACTAATTTATGTTCCTTTGTCAAACACATTTTACAAGTCTGGGTGAATATGAGGCTATCTGTAGGTGGGATTCTATGATAGTCAACAAACTTCAATGCAACCAGAAAGCTCAGTTGATGCATTCTCTGTGTCCTACAGTATACCAAGCCATTCTATGATTTCATCCATCAAAATAATGTTTCATAGAAATGTCTATTCTTTTTAACCCCTTCTATTTCTCATTTTCCTACTATGCTGCCTGGACACTCCCAACTCCATGGGGCCAGATAGGATCCACACAAGAATACTGAGGAAGATGTCAGAGGAGCTTGCTGAAGCACTCTCCATCATTGATCAACAGTCCTGACTAACCAGGGAGATCCCAAAGGCTTGCCAATATGATGCCCATCTACAAGAAGGGCTGAAAAGAGGATCCAGGGAACTACTGGCCTGCCAGGCTGACCTCAGTACCAGAAGAGATCATGGAGCAGTTCATCTTGAGTGAGCTCAGTAAACTTGTTCAGGATCACCAAGGGATCAGGCCCAGCCAGCATGGGTTCATGAAAGGCAGGTCCTGCTTGACCAACCTCATCTCTTTATATGACTAGGTGGCTTGCAGTGGATGCAGGAAAGACTGTTGATGTTATCTACCCGGACTTCAGCAAAACCTTTGATACTCTGTTACACAGTATTCTCCTGGAGAAGCTCACTGCTCATGGCTTGAACCACAAGAGCCTTGCACTCTTCTCTGGGTAAAAAAAGCCTGAGAGTTGTGGTGAATGGAGTTAAATCCAGTTGGTGACCAGTCACAAGTGGTGTCCCCCAGGGCTCAGTCTTGGGGCCAGTTGTTAATATTTTTATCAATTATCTGGATTAGGGGATTGAGTGCACCCTCACTAAGTTTGCAGATGACACCTAATTGGGTGAGTATGACCAAGGCTCTGTAGAGGGATCTGGACAGGCTGGATTGATGGGCTGAGACCAACTCTATGAGGTTTAACAAAGACAAACACTGGGTCCTGTACTTTGGTTGTAACAACCCCATGCAATGCTACAGGCTTGGGGAAGAATGGCTGGAAAGCTCTCTGGCAGAAAAGGACTTGGGGGTGTTGTTTGATAGTTGGTTGTACATGTGTGATCAGGTGGTCAAGAAGGTCAACAGCATCCTGGCTTGTATCAGGAATATTGTGGCTGGGAAAACCAGGAAAGTGACTGTCCACCTTTACTCAGCATTGGTGAGGCTGCACCTGCACTTCAAGTACTGTGTTCAGTTTTGGGCTCCTCACTACAAGAAGGACATTGAGGTCCTAGAGCATGACCAGAGAAGGGCAACAAAGCTGGTAAAGGGTTTGGAGCACAAGTCTTATGAGGAGCAGCCTGAGGATCTGGGGTTGTTTAGCCTGGAGAAGAGGATGCTGAAGGGACACCTTTCTTCTCCCAAGTAACTAACAATAGATTGAGAGGAAATGGCCTCAAGTCCCATCAAGGGAGGCTTAGCTTGGATATTATGAAAAATTTCTTTACTGAAAGGGTGTCAGGCATTGGAACAGGCTGCCCAGAGAGATGGTGGAGTCACTCTCCCTGGAAAGGGTTCAAAAAGCATGTAGACATGGCACTCCAGGACATGGTTTAGTTGACATGGTGATGTTGGACTGACAGTTGCACTCGGTGATCTTGGACTTTCCCAGTCTTAAAGATTCTGCTCTGTTCTGTTCTGTCCTATGCTTCTAATTTTTGGTTCTCCATCCAGCTAATGGGAGAGGGAAAGCCTACTAGAGTACTTTATATTCTGAACATTTAAATTCTATTGCTCACTGGACTGATACATTTTTTATTGTGTTGAGGGCATTAGCAAAATAATTACAAGATTTTAAAAGCTGTTTGTAGATAAATTTTGAGTGTATTTACATTAAATTATCTGTACTGCCAGTGACTCCTGACCACTATTTTAAGGGTTTATCAGATGTTTTCCCAGGTTCCTCTTTAGACAAAATTAACATTTGTCATTTTTACAAGTTTTTCTTCTATTTGTACATTTCATTTATTGATTTATCCAGACTGGGATTAGACCATACCTTAAAAAGCCCTGTAACTCCCTTTCCAATATAATACCACCATCTGCAGTTATTAAACCTACAGGGCTGCACAGGTGGAGCACCAGCTGAGCATACCATAACATGCATCCTTACCCCATGAAGTTGGTATCCACTGGGACCACACAAAATAAAAATCACATTACCCTGTTATCCACATGTCAGCATCACTAACATCTGGAAAGTAAATTTAAATATGTAGTTCTGCTTCCTTTTCCATCTCAGTTTCATTTTCTGGTCTTCCTGGTTTTTGCTACCAGAAGTCTCTATGTTTCTGATTCTCCATATGTGAACAGTTGCTTTTCTGTGAAATAGATTTCTGTAGTGTAAATATTTGAAATATGAACCTTTCCTTCCATATTTTTATATCAGGTTTTTAATTTAAAAATCAACTGACAGATCTCTTTACACATAATTTCCAAGTGTTTTTTCCTAACAACAGCAGATCAGTAGCTTATAGCACGTGTTCTCTTTTTGCTTAATGACAAGTAATGGGTTTCGCTTCTTGCTTAAATGCATTTTGTTAATTACTTCTGTGGCTCTTTTAATCTCAAAAACATCTTCTGACTCCTCCCTCTGTTTTCCTTTTTTTATTTTTCTTTGTCTATTTAATTTTTTCAAAATCTTTGCTCTTCATTTCTTTTCAGCCACTGTGTCTTTGTTCACTTTCTTTTTTTCATCGTCTGTCTTTTGCTGTCTTTGGGGGAGTTGAATCAAAGAATGCTTTACCATAGTTATAAAATCTTTCATTTTCTTCTAGAAAATATATGACTTAAAGTCCATGGAAATTACTAAAAAAGTAGCTTCACGGCTCTGCTTAGCAAAGAGATTTCAGCATTTACATTCAAACCAAGGTAGTCTTGCTCCCTTCAGAAAATTATTCCAAAGTTTAATTTGATTTTATGATATTGTACCAGTTTGAATTTTTAATGTTTTCTGAAAGTAAGCATGTTTTTGGTTTTTTTTTGTTTCTTGGGAAAATGAAATCACCAGAACTTGCCAATGTTCCAAAATACCTTAAGGAGTGACAGGATTAGAACATTAATCCTCTCGGCTTGGAGTGAGCCTTTATTTGTGCTTATGTGCTGTACACAAGTTTTGCTTTTCCTAGTGCTTTGCCCAGAATAGATGATTTCAGACTCCTGATAAATATTGCTGCCTCCTGAAACCTCTAGGTATTTTCTCACTCTCACTTGCATTTTAGATGTCTCTCTCCTAGATTACCTCTGAAATCCTGACACAACTTCACTGCTTGATCCAGCTGCACCTCAGCTTAGTTTTTCTGAGTTTGCTGTTCATGAGCAGATGTGTCAAGCTGTTCAAAGACAGCATCTCTGGCGGTGACAATTTCTCTTTAGGCACTGGCTGTAGTACTTGTTACATGCGCCTCCAAAACATTAATAAAGTAGACACTGCTCTGAGGTACAGAATATCACCACTTCCAGTTCTCACGATGCCAAAAGCGGAGCTACATTAAGCTGGAATCAGTGGGAGACTGAAAATAGTAGCCTGAGGTTTTTCCTAGATTAAAGACTGAGGGAAGTCACCAGTGCAGCTATGTTAAGTTCCTGCTCTGAAATTTGCCCTGGAGGAAACTTCCACTGTTTACTGGTTAAGCACAGAGCCTAAAGAGACAACATGAATATACCAGCATGATGCTGGTATCCTGAACACAACAGGAGTCAGCAGAGACACAGTGCTCTTGTTTCAGAAACCAAAGCCTACCTTCCCAGTTAACCTGATGCCCAAAAGCAGCAAAATCTCTAAGCTCACTCTCCCCAGCTCCAGGAGAGCATCTCTGGTCCATGTTACGCTACCTGCCAGTTTTGTGATGGTCCTTTCCTCTCTCTCCCACATGCTCAGACAACCAAAGTCAGCAGGTGCCTAGGTCAGCTGCTTGGGGTACCTCTGGCACCCTCATCTTGGATTTTGCTGTTCAGAGAGTCTGGTCAGTGCTGTGTGCTGGCCCCCTGATGCTCTCACTCATCTCGCACACACAGTGACTATATTTACTCTTCAGATTTAGCCCAAACAAATGGTGTCATTTACACCACTTGACTTTAACCTGGCCTCCAGCTGATTTGTGCTGAAAATATTTGATGGCAGTCTTTATAGTCTTCTCACATAACATCATAGACAAGATGTTATTCTTGTGAATGCTAATGAAATTTCAATGTCATCAATATAAGATTGCATTTAGAATTTGCTTAATGTTCAGAACAGTTCAAATCCTCAAAGGCATTTAAGAATGTAATTCCTTGAAACCAATAGCACCTATGCAGCTAAATCCCTTTGGGACAGACATATTCTGTTTCACTAAAGGATGTCAGAACCATTGGACACCAGGCAACTTGCTGTCAGGCCTAAGAGGAAGCTTACACTGCTATTGACCCACATGTCTTCCAGTTTTCCCAAGCATTATCTCTCAGTAAATTGCTCATAATTGTGAGTCTGGGCAGTCCCAGTGAGCTTGCAGCCCTCACAAAAAAAAATAATCAAACATAAATCTTGAAAAAAATACCAGGCTACTTGGAATATAGGCTACAGCTCCACAAGAAAGGGCAAGCCACTTTGCCATCCTATCAGTATTTCTGTCTTTACTGAAATAACACTCACTGACAACTGCTTGTTCTTGCAGATCTTCCTTTTAGAGTCTTTGCCATCTGGGATGTCTAACTGTTCCTTTTCTAGAAGAAGACATTAGCATCTGATGACATTGACCTTGATGTTCTTTACTTCGTAATATTATTGAAGAGTCGCATTCTGCAAGCACTTTACACACCAAATCCAAGCAGTTGTACACGTAGGTTTCTTCTCTTGGAGAGTCATATTTTATGACTAGCCACGTTCTTAGACTTCACTGTCTAGATTAAAATTAAATTAAATTTATGTCACCAAACTACAGTCCCGATGTTTTGTGGGCTGTTCTGTGAATCCCTCGTGCATTGTATTTCAGAGTTGCATGTAATATGAAATGAAAAATAGGTATATATGAGAACTTTCTTATTTAAAATGCATACTCAGAGTGACTGTTCTTGCTGTGCTGCTTCTCAGCTTTTCTAGGATGTATCATCAGGGTAAACAGCCGCTGTAGGTAAAATCTGTTTATTTGTAATTTACTTTTTATTGTACCAGTCTGAAGCACTTGGTATTCCGTAAAGTTTAAGACAACAACATCAAGCACATCACTGCTGAGAAACTGTATAAATAAAACAATCTTATAAATCTCCAGGTCATATTCCACAGTCAGTTCATTTGCAGATCAGCCCTCAAACTGTTGGACTGTCTCCATGTCTTTGTTTATTCTTCCCTTTCCTCTTTGCCTTAGATAAGTGAGATCTAGGCTCTGAAGCAAGAAGTTCTCATTGCCATTTGTTCAGTGCCCTGGGGAATTTGTCCTGGTCTCTTCCTTTCAACTTCCACCACTGAAGGCAATGCGAAGCATGAACAGGGGTTCCCTAATCCATAATGCCATGGCTGGCATTTATCTCTCTGCCTTAAGACATCTCCACTGTAGATAATGTCCATCTGAGCTGGTCAGCTTTATCCCTTTTACAGTCAATATGAAGAAGCAAGTACTTTTTAGATATGAATTCCTACAGCTTCTTTTGACTATCAACTTTAGAATAAAAGGAATTGCACCTTAAATAGTACCTTTCTATACAGTGTTAGCTGGATCTCCACTGGGTAGCTCAGAATGACCAGCTCAGACAGAAGTGACTGATTTTGTCAAGAGAAATTATACCATCTAGAGCTTGGAGATAGTCTTCTATTTATAGAATCTCCATCCATTTGGGTAATCCAGCTTTCTACCTCCTTTGCACCCCAGGGACAAGACAGAAGAAGTGAATCCAAAATGCTGCCTGATTACTCTAAGCCCTCCAGGAAATCCCACAGACATGTATGAAATCAATTCAACTAGAGTTTGCAATTTTGAGGGACAATGGAGGTAGAAGAAGATGAACTTGAGGATGACAACATCTGATTGTTTTTGCTTCTCTGCATTAAATAGATATAAATAGAAAGAGGAACAGTTACAAAAAAGGTCTCATGTTGAAGGTGAGATTAATTACTCTCAGGGCACAAGTAAGGTCACACAACAAATCCTTCAGAAATTGTTATTCTTGCATGGACACAGAAATGGAAGCAAATACCTCACAGTGTGTGTCACTGGTTCCAGCTGTCTGGGACATGACCAAAGATATAGAAACCATTTCTCTCTTTTTGGGGGTTTAGTTGGGTTTTTTTTAATGTAAAAAAGCTTAGAAATATGGAAGCTTTACAACTGTCAGAACCTACCCAAGGATAGTTCTTCAGTTGTTATTAACTGGTGTCATTCTTTCAAAATCATGAAAATGTTACACATCAACACCTAAGTGCCGTTTTTCATGTTTTTTTCCAGGTGAATATATGTGCAGTTTGGAGGAAAGGGTAGAGGATGCCAGGTGAATTTAAAAAAAATACATTTCAAATACTGGCACTTTTCATAGGATCATCTCCATATTCCACAAAGGTAAACAACAGTTTGATGCAGTGTAACAACATCATGGACTCAAGCTGCTCCAGGGCAGATTCAGGTTAGACATCAGGAAAACATTCTTCACTGAAAGGGTTATCAGGCATTGGAACAGGCTGCCCAGGAAGGTGGTTGAGTCACCAACCCTGGATGTATTTAAAAGACAGGTAGATGAGGTGAAATGATTCAGTAGAGGATGGTTATGGTTGGACTCAATGATCTCAAAGGTCTTTTCCAACCTAGTGATTCTGTGATTCTACGTGATTTGCATCACAACCACATATTGGCACCTCCTGAATGAAATGTCATTGTTTTAAAGATTTTTACTATTTTCAGCATGTGACTCAGAATTTTTTGCCATTGTATGAAGATAATATTGTACAAAGAAGAAAACTGTAATGTATGGCTTGATGTTATTTTGCAACTACATACTTGTGCAAAATTACCAAAGGAGAAACCATTTGCTGATGATCAGTGCAGCATTTTCACTGCACCACAGAAGGTGGTTTTCCTTCTAATTTAATTTTAGCCAGAGTTTAAATTCCATTTCAATGTTTATTTGTAACCATCAAGGTGATATGGACCAGATCTTTTAAATGATACTGTTCCTGAAACAACAGCGATCTGTGATTAGGAGATTGAATTAACTTCAGCTTCATCATCATCTATCTCCACTGAAATGTATGAATCTATCTCCCTTAATAGCAGCTTACACCAGTCATTTCCAGGCATTGAATCTTTATCTCTGGGATAGGACAAATAGTCCTCTAAAAGCTTTGGGGTTTGGGATCTTTTTTTTTTCTTTTTTCACTTAAAGAATCAAGAGGAGAAAGAAATACTCTAAAATGGTATCTCCTAGATCTTTGGAATAGGGTGTACACTCTACTTGCTTTAAGAAGAAATACCTCCTGCTATAAACTGACAGCATGCATGCAGTCTGCCTTTACAGGGTGCTGTCATAACAGAATCTCAACAAGTGCAGGAAATATCCATGCCAGATATAATCATGGCAATTTCCATAAGCTTACAACTGAAAAATTAATTTTCTTGAAATACACAATGAAAGAATAAATGTTTTCACTGATTCATGCTCTCTCACACATGAACATGAGCATGCCTGTGGTGACCAGACCACAGCGCAGCAGCTGGGCATCATACCACTTCCAGAATCCGTTGCAATGACAGGAAGGACAAGTGACACCAACTGCCAAGCTTTTCTTGGGTCTCCCCAAGGGTGTGTAGGTTTCCAGTATGCATCTTTGTATTCTTTTAGGTCTCATAATGATCAGTATCTCCATCCTGTCCCACCTCTGTGAAACATCATGTCACCGCCATTCTTCATCTCCAGGTCTGTGAGTCTTGTGAAGCAGCAGGTAGATGTGCTGGGATCTTGATGAACTGTGCATGCATGTGCCCTTAACACAGTCCTGTGCCTGCTGCATGCTCCTACTAGTGTCTTCACACCCCACTGTCCCCATGTATTCTCCATTTGCACCAGTCTCAGTCTTCCAACTGCAATGCTGTACACTGTGTTTGAATTGTAATTTCAAGTTACACTGATTGTTAAAGACTCAGGTTTTGCTTCTTGACAATCTTTCAGCTCTCCTGGTGCACTGAATTTTAATGTAATACAACATGCAGCCCAGAACAAAATTTGATTTTTTTAATGTATTTTCCTAGTTGTTTAGAACTATTGAAATTTTGTTCTGAATTTCCAGATGAGGTTGATTTTAATTGTCAGCTATGAAGAATTAAATTTGTACTTAGTCTTTACCAACAGGATGATATCACTACAATAAATCACATATTCAGTTAGCTGCCCCACCCTTAAACAGACATCTGGGATAGAAGAAATCATCTTTTGATGAAAATATCTTTCCTTGTCACTGAAAATACAGTAAGTTAAGCTTACTTTTGGTTGGTTCAAGCTTCATGTGAAGAATCTCACCTTTAACAGAAATGCAACTGGAAATGCATCCAGATGATGAGCAAATCATGAAGACTCACAGCATGCTCTGAGCATCTAGTACTTCTCAGCCAGACACTGCTGGTCTGTCAAGGTACAGAAATTGAATGAAATTCAGGTACTTAAAGCTATCAATAACCTGTTTATTAAATTTAAATAGATTGAGATTTACAATGCTTGAAATGACTGATTTACAAAAAGAAGGTTCTTCCTGTCTTGTTACTGCTGATCTGGGACCAGAGAAGAGAGACATCCCACTTCATCCATCTCCCATCCACATGAAGATATGGGAGACCTCAGCCAGAAACTGCATTGTTTTGGGTTTTCATGGCCAGGTTTTGGTGAGGAGAAGGGATGCAGGGATGGCTTCACAGAAGAAAATAAACCACAGTATTTTCTCCCCCTTTTTATCTTTTCCCAGATTTCCAGATCCTTTATGTTCAAACTATGTATTGTGACAGCATGCTCAGCACTGTCTAGTCACAGTAGTGAATATTAGGCACATCATTGTTGGAAGGTGCTCACTCTCTTACTTTCTTTAACATAACAGTACTTCCAACTGATGGAATTCAGGAATGGATTGGGTGTTGGATAAATGATCCTAATATTGCACAATATATGAACTACTGTTAACAATATATGCTTAGAGGTAGATGTCCTACTTGAAAAATATAGGATTTCCTCCATGAAGCACTGGTATTATTTTATTTTTCCTGACATGATGAAAAGATGGAAAACTGTTTTTGCATTCTCTGGATGAATAGGAACAAGTGGTTTACAACATTTGTGGAGAAAGGACTCAGCCTCTCACTTATAACTGCAAGAGAAGGGAAATGCCATGGAAAAGCAGTCTTTAGAACAGAGGCAAAGAGCTTTCTCAGTGGCCACCACCGACTTGAAAACATCACGGAAGCAGCTGCTTCTGAATATCCTTTTAAGCTCATTGAGCCTTGATCCAGCTGTTAAAAATAACAATGTTCTACATCCTCCATAATAATCGGATCTAGCAGGGCAGTGCTGGGGAAGCGGTTGCATTAAGAAAGCTTTGGTTATATAACAAAAAAATGCATTGTAGCTCCCAAGTCACAGAGATCCCAAGCAGCCTCCAACCGCTGCTTTACAACTCACTGTGCTAACAACAGCATCTCCCAAAGGACTGGGACACCCCTGCACCTTTGCAGACAGCTGCAGAGCTTCTGCTGTGCTTGGATTTGGTGTCCTCTCTTGCCCTTCTGTGTTGGAAGGTCAGGGAAAGAGGCTGCATGTCTGTACCTCATCAGCTGTACCTGGCTACATGGCAGATCATCTTAATCTTCTGATAACGCTGGCTTTGTAAAGATATTCTGGACTTGGCAGTGGGGCAGCTAAGTCCCTGTTCTGCTCTCTCTGCTGCAGTGTCCAGCGGAGAGACACAGAATAGAGCTGGGACAGTAGCATCTCCTGATGTCATGGATGAATTCACAGTGGTCATCTCTGATGGTGTCTTCTAGCTGAGTACTAACAACCAGCCTGAGATGATGCATCACTTCCCTTTCTCCTGTCTCCCCAAATTGGCACCCACCTGGGATACGTTCCTGAGGTTAGGTCTTCAGATCAAGAGATCAGAAGCTCCCCAGCAGCAAAGCACTTAAGCACAAGCTGCAATATTCAAGCAGTCCCTCTGGAAGTCAGCGGGACATTTCACACTGTTAAGTGGTTCTCTGCATTGGTCTCAGACTGAGCTTGAACTTTGCTGGTTTACTTATCGTAAGATTAACTAAGGATGAACGAAAGTGGCAACAGCTGGAACTTTCCTTTTAAAGAAGCGGAAAATGAAGACAAATATTTCCCTGAAGATTCACCAGCAGTGAGGTTGGAGGAAGTGGTGTGGAAAAATATGAGACCTGTTTCCACAGAGGTTTCCTACCTATTATTAGTAGCAAACTTCAGCTGATACTTCTTCTTATGCTTAGAATTACACTACATGTTGCAGCTGGGGTTTGCAGGATGTAAAAATCCAGAGGCAACTGGCAAGTAATAACCATTTTAATTAAGAGAAATTAATTCAGCTGATCTTAACTGAACATGTATAAGCAAGATGAGGTTTGTTATATTATTATCCCATGCCAGGAAAGCCCCAAAGAGTTGAGAGAGGAGACTTATCCAGTGAAACAACTGATAAATGCATTATACCGCAGGGTATTTTTCAGTCTTTGAAGTCACATCAGCCTTGTTTTGCATGAAATGCAGTAGAGATTGGCATTGGTAGGCACTCAGAAAATGTGTTTCCCTCCTCAGAATAACACTTCTTTTGCAATGCTGACCATGACTGAAGCCAGCCTGCTGCTATTTAAGGGGAAATTGCTTCTGCGCAGGCTCTTTTGGCAGAAGCAGAGTGTTTTAGAGACCATCCAGGCATTTTGGGTATGTACTCATACACCATGAGAATGAGGAAGAGTTCCCAGTTTGCAAAGTACATGCCAGGTCCACACCCTCTGAACATCTTAAAGAAAGATTTTAAAGAAAAGAAGTTGATTTTCAAAGACTTGCCAAGTCAAGCAGAACCCCTGAGGTTAATACTGGACTATTTATCTGTTTTCCTCAAAGACAGCCTTTCTTTGATCTTCAGTGGTGCCCACCCATGAGCAGATTCACGAGGCAGATTGCCAGCGTCTGTGTTGCTGAATGGGTAGTAGATAGAAAGTTCAGGCTCGAAGGAATGGTCAGTCTGAAGTAGGTGCCTTCAAATGGTGACTGAGCCTGAAGCTTGCCATCTGAAACTTTTGGAAGAAAATTGGAAGCTAGTCAGCTCCAGGAAACATCCAAGTGCAAATGAGAAGAGCCTCTTACGACTTGCTGAAAGGGCTTGGTAAGCCTCACCAGTATATATATGCAGCTAGCAAGTCCACCAGGCATTTCTCATCTCTCTTCAGTTGTGTTTGTGGTCCTGGTCTCTGCCTGGTGCTATGGCTTCAGTGAGATCTCTGAGAAAGCAAATCTATCTCAAATAAAACCTCATAGCTTTTGATCTGTCAAAATCATGGTAAGTTAAATTGGCACATTTCACACAGCCCTGATATTTCCCTTCCTCTTGCCTGCAGTTTTCTGTCATCTTGGGTACCATTTGCTCAACCTATAACAATGTGGTCTTGATTTCAGTCCCCCACTTTGCCACCTTAGTGCATTTTCTTCCTGCAAAGGATCACAATATAAATCACTAGGTCAAGGAATAATGAGTCTAGTATTTTTAAGAAGCCTCCCACCCACAGGCAGGATTCAACTGATGATTCAGCAGGTGATGGGCTCTAATAAAGGGATTTTTTTTTCCTTTAATTGCTGTTGAAAAGAGAAAAAGGAGCAAGATAAATACTTAGTTTTCTGAGACAAGAATCTTGGCTTCCGTGGGCTTTGGTTCACTAGGATCACCTAATAGACCTCAGCATAAAGAGCTGGACAAAGCTCAAAGGAAAAATAAACCATCTCTTTCCAATCTGAAATTGGATTAACTGTGGTTCTACTGTTATGTACATAGACAGTGAGAAAGGGCTGACCTAGTGGTCTGTGGACTGAACGGAAAGCAGGATCTCCTTATTTCTAAGCCTATCTCTGCCAGACCTGTTTGCCTATGACTGCAGGGGGAAATGTTCAAAGAATCACAAACAAAAATGCCAGAAGGAACCATTACAGTCACATCACTGAACTGTTGCTAAACTGATTATGAGACATTTTTGCCAAGTAATTTCTGCACTGAGCTAGTTAGATCTTTGGGTGAGGTAAGGGTCACCAAGGATACACTTGTGGTTAACATGGCTGGCAAGTACAATGAGTATATCATGTTTTCTTTCTCAAATTAGAAGCTAAAAATGCTAGCATAAACTCTGTGGAAGGAAGTAGAAGCTTTCTGAGAAGTAATATGCAAGCAATGTTCCTGCCAGTAGCACCTGGTGTCTGTGTCAGAGGGGAACTCCCAGTTTCTGCCCAGCCCTCAGTGGGAACAGAATCATCATGTCTTAACAAGACCATTTTTAACCATGGCAGCTTCCAAGTCCATCTCTGGCCCAACCCAACAGCATCACCCATGCATGCATGCTACCTCCAGCTGTTGACCCTACTACACTCAACAAGATGTCAAGATGTGGCAAAGAATCTATAGTTCCTGCCAGTAGATTTTGTAATAACTAATTCTTTCACTGTACATGGGAGGAAAAAAAAAGAGTCAACCTGATGATTCATAATTTCTTATTGTGAAACTTTTTTTTTTTTCAGTCTTCCTATTCCTATAAATAAAAGTTAATAGATATCATGGGCAGGAAATTTCATTGGATAGCAGATAGGATGATTTAGGAATTAAGTATTGCAGAAATAAAAATGTTTTGACTTAGAAAAGTTAGCATGCTTTAGATTTTAAAACACCCTGTGCACAGACCTTAAAGCATGTGAAGGAGCTGAGTGGTCCTTTCTCCAGTGAAATTATGCTGAATTATTCTAATTACAAAAGCTTTATGCAACATGCTGTTTATTTTATGTCAGTCCAAGGAATTCCCCCTCTCCTTCAAATAAGTAGGAGATGTATGCCAAAAAACAATATTCACCGATCACTTTACAGAAGTTCCTTTATTCCTTGAAACAAACAAGAACACAACAAAAACCCTCCCAGCCCTCCACCCACAACCTCTTTCATAGAAAAGTTCAACAAGCTATTTGGAAATCAAAGCTCAAGGACAAAGAATGTATTTTTACTGTTTGCTTCTACTCTGTGTTTCCCCTCAAATTTTACACTCCCTCCTACCTGCAGCATTCTTATCTGAAGCTCATTCTCTCTCTCTTCTATTTGACCTGAGGTCAAATGTATCATTTATTTCCATGATATCCAGCATTTTGCATTTCCCTGTGAAGTCCTTGGCCAGCTCACTCTTTACTAAAGATTAAAACCCATTGTTTTTCATCCTGTTTAGAGTAATGAGTGTGAAAATCTGCAAGCACCTCTGGTAGATTCTCACGTCAGCCTTGCCATCTGCTCCCTCTCCTATTCAGTTCCAGGAGGAGAAACTGCCCCTGGAGTTTCTGCAGTGTCGGCCCTTTGTACACCCAAGAGAGATGAGCCCTTCTGCAGAATTTACGGGCTGTGATGTCACCCCAGTGACCCTGAGAAAGTCACGGATATACTCAGAGACACCAGAGCAAGATGAGAGATAACATACTCAAAATACCTGAATCCCCAGTCCAACACCTCCTGTTCTGCAGAACTCAACTCAGAAGTAAACTCACAGCTGGCCAGTTTACAACTTTCCTCACAAGCTGTGCAGAAGGGAAAACCTGATATGAATCTTGTGTCAGATGCTATCTGCAGGCCAGTATCTTTTGCATTTACAATTGTCCTGGTTTCAGATGAAATTCAGCTTAATTTTCTTTGTAGTGGCCAGTACGGAGCAGTATTTTGGATTTAGTATGAGAATGGTGTTGATAACATACTGATGTTCTCAGTTGTTGCTGGGTAGTTGCAGTGTCTACACTAAGTCAAGGGGTTTTCAGCTTTTCACTCCCTGCCAGGTGCACAAGAATTTGGGACAGCATATAATTCATGCTCCGGATATAACTGGGGAAGCTAGTTGGGAGGTGGAATGCCTGCTCAGAAACAGACTGGGTGTCAGATTGTTTTATTTTCCTTTTAGGCTGTGCTGAGCAATTCCACTGGCACATCACTTCTGTTACCGTTGTTACAACTATTATTCTCTTTGTTTTTATCTCATGGCACAATTATACTTTTCTTTCCCCTCCTCATCCCCTCGAGAGGGAGGAGTGAGCGAGCTGCTGTGTGATGCTCACTTACTGGCTGGGGTTAAACCCTGTCAACAATCTACAGGGAATGACAATTCATGGATTCTAGGTAAAAATTCTACAGGTTTTGGGATGAAAGGGACAAGTTTCTAGGATATCCCATTGTACAGTAATACTAATTAGTAGAAGAGTAAAAGCAAATCTTGAACCCCACTAGATACAGTGATATTATTTGGAGCTCAAATGGTGTGCACAAAGAAAATGTTATGGAGAGGTGTGCAGGGGAATGGAGTCAAAATAATTATCAGGACTGTGGGGGAGAATTAAAGTTAGACAGGGAGATGAGAGGAGTAGGGAGTTCCACAGATTAGTATGCTGTCTGAAGAAACACCTTCCTCTGATTTTGTGTGGTCTGGACCTTCCAGCTGGTTCATCTGAAAGCCACTAGCTGTCAACTCACAGGGACTGGAAATAATTTTTTGTTTGTCACCAACTTACTGGGACTCATGATTTTATAGATCTCTTATATTTCCCCCTTTTACTGTTCCTTCTATACTTTCAGCTTGATGACCACTAATCACTGTAGTTTCTGTCTGTTACCTCAAACTGCATTTTCCTATCCCTTGAACATTTTCCACCCCCTAGCAATTTTTTTGCAGAGTCACTACTCAAATGTTCTTGGTGGATCTGTGGTTTACTATAGTCACAAAATCACAGAATCACAAGGTTGGAAAAGACCTTTGAGATCATCGAGTCAAACCATACCTGTACTCTACTAAACCATATCCCTAAGCACCTCATCTACCTATCTTTTAAATACATCCAGGGATGGTGACTCAACCCCCTCGCTGGGCAGCCTGTTCCAGTGCCCAATAACCCTTTCGGTGAAGAATTTTTTCATAATGTCTAATCTGAACCTGCCCTGACGCAGCTTGGGGCCATTCTCCTTCATCCTATCACCTGTTGCTGGAGTGAAGAGATCAACATGTCATCTCTTTACAACTTCCTTTCAGGTAACTGTAGGCAGCAATAAGGTCTCACCTCAGCCTCCTCTTCTCCAAGCTCAACAGTCCCAGTTCCCTCGGATGCTCCTCATAAGGTTTGCTCCCCAGCCCCTTCACCAGCCTGGTTTCCCTTCTCTGAACACACTCCAGGACCTCGATGTTTTTCTTGTAGTGAGGGACCCAGAACTGGACACAGCACTTAAGGTGTGGCCTCACCAATGCCAAGTGCAGGGGCATAATCGCTTCCCTGGACCTGCTGGCCACACTGTTCCTGACACAGGCCAGGATGCCATTGGCTTTCCTGGCCACCTGGGCACACTGCTGACTCACATTCAGTCAGCAGTCAACCAACACCCCCAGGTCCTAGATCCACTGCCTTTCCTTCATCCACTAAGCAGGTCACCTTGTCATAGAAGGCAATCAGGTTAGTTTGACAGGACCTGCCTTTCCTAAACCCATGTTGACTGGGCCTGATCACTCAGTTGTCATGCATGTGCTGTGTGATAACACTCAAGATGACCCTCTCCATGATCTTCCCTAGGACTGAGGTCAGACTGACAGGCCTTTAGTTCCCTGGATCTTCCCTCTGACCCTTCTTGTAAATGGGTGCAACATCTGCCAGCCTCCAGTAGAACTGAACTTCCCCAGTCTGCCAGGATTGCTGGTAGATGATGGAAAGTAGGGGGTTGGCAAGCATATCCACCAGCTCCCTCAATACTCTCAGATGGAATCCATTCGGTCCCATAGACTTGCGAATGTCTAATTGGCCAAGTAGGTTTCTAACCATTTCCTCCTGAATCATGTGAGTTTTGTTCTGCTCTCCCTCCCTGTCTTCCAGCTCTTGAGGCTGAATATCCAGGGAACATCTCACCTTACTATTAAAGATTGGGGCAAAGAAGGAATTCAGTACCTCAGCCTAAGAATTAAGTACCTCAGTGTAATAGTTATATGCTTTTCTCTTTTCCCCTATTTCTTCTATAATAACTCAACATTTTTTTGATTTTCTTTTTAGGTTTTATTGTCTTTTTTTTTTTGTGGGGGGAGGCGGAAGGGGGAGGGAGCAGGAAGAAGAAAGGTATCTCCTCAGCGTTGAGCTGCTTTTTCCACAGAATTATCTGTGAGCTGGACCATGATTAAGGGCCAGTAGGGAGAAAGAAGTGCAGGAAGGAGATTGTCTAGGGTGAGACACATGGGTCAGAAATGGTGATTGCCAAAGAGCCAGGGAAGGGACTAGTGGAGAGTCACTGATGAACTTGGATGGGAAGGAGCATCAGTCATTGAAACAGAAAAAGCAGGGGACAGATTATGGTACCTAGGTAACCCAGTCTGGATGTCAGGAACAATCCGCTCTGCTCTCCTTCCTTTCTGCCTTTCTCTATTTTACCATCAGCTCCTTTTCTCCACTCTATCCCAAGAAAGCTAAAGAAGCATGACAGCCCATCAGTGATGGAGAGCTTATGAGAAGGGCTAATTGCCTTCTTTGCTTTGTTCAGATGTACAAACAGACCATTACTTACAATCATTACCTCGTCACCATACATCATAGGGACCAGTTCTATTTTTGGTGCACTAAATACGTCGCAGGCACCCTATCTGTCACTAAATGTACAATAGGCTATGCAGGCCTGCTTTAGGAGCAAGTGATTTGTTAATATAAGAAACGGGGCTTTGACTTTATCTTGAATGTCCAAATGTTATTGAGGCAGTTAAATTCCTTATTTGTTTAAAAGGCACCACAGACCACATTTTCTGTTGCTTTTATGAAGCCACACATGAAAACCAGCAATGCCCATGCTATGACACTGAAATCTGTTATGATGATAGAATTACTAAGTGCAGCTCTGAAAAAGATGGCCATTTCTTTAAGGCATATTCAGGTTTTGTTGCTTTGCTTTTCCTTGTCTTTTGGTCTCTCAACCAATTTCAACTGAATTTGAGAGGGGCTCATTTTTTCTTTCATCAGTGCACCATGTTTTTGGCAGCAGAAGCTTAAAAAAAAAAAGTGAAGAACAGGCTTATAGGTCCCAGTCCCACCTTCAGTCACATTTAGGCAATGACAACAAATACAGTAGAGGTGCAAGGACACTCAAGGGACAGGAACTGTCCTAAGATAAATCCTTGCAGCCTGAATATTATCCACTTAATTCCTTCACTCTCAGTGTGTAGCAAATGCAAAGAGCCAAAATGCATGCCTCAGTTCCTGCCCTGCTTTGGGTACTGTACAGGCTGGGGGGATGTTCCAGCTAGCAAAATGCCTCAAAGACATGATCCAAACTAGTTATCTTTATGTTCCCTATGGAAGGTATTAGCTTCACAGCCAGCTACACTGGCTAGCCACTGGCTAGTGTGAGTACAGGACAAGTTCTTAATAAAATCTGTGCTTTAGGAATATTTTACACATTGTTCTGTAAATTTTGGAAAACACAGTAACATCACACTGCTTGGATCTAATAGCTTTGTGTGGCTATTCAAAACAGTAATTTGAATACACATGTGCCAACTACAAACGCAAATTCACACACAAGAGAAAACTAACTGTATATCAGTACCAGTGAATTGTAGTGATCCTTGAGATGTGAGCTCCTCTAGCCTGGTCTAGGTAGGAGCAGACACTGTGCAAAGCTCTTTCTGGACCAACATGTTCCCTCCTTACTTTCTAGTTTCTTGCTAGTTATTTTTCATTTGGACTCAGTGGCCTTAAATTTCTTTTCCAACCTACACAGTTTTATTATTCTGATTCTACTAGTCTCCCCAGGGATCATACCCTACTTTTTGCATGAGGCTGCACAAAAAAAGTCCAATAGGAAATGCTCTGAGAGAGCACCAAGAGGGCTGGAACATCCACACAGTGCCTTGTAGCACCATGCAGAGAGTCTGTGATGTGGAAAGTGATGTAACATCCAAAGTCTTGGGCTCATAATCAGCTGCTTCTTAACAAGTCTAATTTGTTCAGATAGAGATCTGCTGAAGTGACTGTAAAGTGTCTTGCTTTGGTAACAGCTTCAGTGTCCTAGGCATGGGTTTCTCTGCAAGTTGCTCTCCAGTATAAGCACAGCCTGTAAACATGGATAACCAGGCACACCAAGAGAGGATGCAAAGATGCCCCAGATAAGGACCTCCTCATGTTACTCTCATTGTGAAATCTGTGATCTTCCAGTGAGCGGAATTTAAATACTGATCTGTATCCAAAGTAGACGGGTAGGTGGGCAGTAATGAACCTCAGTTTCTGTGCAATATAAATCATCTGACATTCCCAGAGGCCTTGTTGTCACTAAACACGCTAATAAATCTACTGTTTCCTGTGAGACATCTGGAAAGGGGTCACATATCAGTGAAATGTATTTTCATATAAGTTAAGAACAACTTTTCAGCCTGAATATATATGTCCACCCTGTCAGCCTGGTGGTAACTTCAAGTCAACTGAAGTTAGAGGTGTCCTCCAGTTATCCAGGTTGGTGTGGCAGAAATCTGGGTTTGCTGGCACAGAACTCAGAGCCTGTCTTAATTCGACAGGCTTCTCAAACGGGATTTTTCTGCTGATGCCAAATCCAAATTGTTGCAGCCAGGCTATTAGTACCTAAGGTAATGTATGTAAAATTACACAGTGCTGGGGTCAATGACTAGGAGGTGCTCAGTCATGTTGTGGTAAAAAGAATTAAAGAGTAAGAAAGGTAGAGGCACCAGAAAAGTGACTTGCCTTTTATCTTGACATATTTTTGGAAGACTTGAGATGTTTTGAGGGTGTAGAATACTGATTTTAATCCTTTATAGTTGTAATCTTTAAAGTGCTGCTTAGGTGTGAATGGCCCTCACTCAACTTGGGGCCAGGACGCAAATGGCCTGGCTCCTGCCCTCTAACCCTACACACTTGAGCATGCAAATGCACACACACATGGAGAACTACACCATCTTTTGTCCCTGGTAAAATCTACCTTGAATGTACCAAAACTCATCAAACTATCTATACATGGCAAGTTCTGTATTCTGAACACAGACTCTGCTTTTTCAGCATAAATGACAATTCTGAGTGCCCATATTCTAAGGGGAGAGCCCCTTGCTTTCTAGACCATATTGGTATTTTTTCCATTGTGTTTGCTTGTGTCTGTTTATCTATAAGTCATGTGTATGCTGCCAGTTACATTTCAGAGCTACCCACAACGTGCTGTCAGAGTAGACGAAATCACACCTTCATCTCCTGTCCTTCAGCACTGTCACCATGATGGATAGGAGCCGTCTCCCTCCTTTGCTTTGCAAGTTGATCTTTTCAATTTAACAATGTTAGGATAATGCTTACTTTGTGCTCCAGGAAGATAGTTTTCTACCATGTCCTTCAAGGTGGGGGCAAAAAAACCCCCAACGTTCCCAAATGATCCTGTCCTGGTTTTGGCAGGGATAGAGTTAATTTTCTTTCTAGCATCTGGTATGGTGCTGTGTTTTTGATTTAGAATGACAATAATGTTGATAATACACTGATGCTTCCAGTCGTTGCCAAACAGTCAAGGATATTTCAGCTTCTCATACTGGTCGGCCAATGGGGGAGATACACCCAGAAGCTGTATGAGGACGTAGCCAGGGCAGCTGACCCAAAGTGACCAAAAGGGATATTCCACACTATATGACATCATATTCTGTTTATAGCTGGAGGGGGAATTGGTCAGGAGGTAGATCATCTCTGGGTCTTGTGAACTACAGTGGTGAGAAATTGTGCTGTTCATCACTTGGTTTGTGTAGTAGTAGTAGTAATAGTAGTAGTAGTAGTATCAGTTTTTTGTCCTATTAAATTGTCTTTATCTCAAGGCACTATAAAATTTATCCTTTTCCATTTTCAGTTCTCTCCCCCATCCTGCTGGGAGGCAGGGAGTGATCAAACGGCTGCGTGGTTGTTTTAACTGCATACTGGGTTAAACCATAACAGAACCTCACAAAAAAATCTAAAATTCCAGTTTTCTGATCATCTTCAACATAGAAGCAATTGAAGAGAGACCCCAAAAGGACTTTTATCATTGCATTTACTCCTGAAAGCTGAGACCCTCTCCTGCCTTCACTGTCAGCACCCACAACAAAATTCGTTTTCCAAGCCCACAGATGCTATTCCTTGAGAGTCCTGTTCTATACCACAAACTCCCTTGAAGGTGTTCACTTGCTTCCTGATTTGAAGGGTAGACATTCCATAAAGAAAGCCATTTTATTCTAAAGGCCAGTACAGTTCATCCTTCTCCTTCCGAAGACCATTACCAGACTGCCGTGACATGGCATTGCCTGAGTATGCAACACACTTTTGAGCCCAGAGCTCTGTTCTTGCCTTATAGCACCACATTTGGCAACTTTCAGAGAATGCCTGGAGAGAATGGTCCATAGTGTCAAGGCCAGGCCAAGGTTGATAGGACATGAAATACCTTCTTGCTTGGTTCGGATGTCTAAATATGGGCATCTAATGTAGTTTTGCTGCCTTGCACAGCCCACCTGCCTTCCAGCCACCCCTCCAGGAGGGAACAGCTTTTCCAAGGGTCCTATGTTATATCCACCAATCTTGTGTGAATACGTAGGACAGTTGAACAGGTCTGAAATAGCCAGCTGAAAATTAGTTGGAATATCCTGAGATGTATAAAATTACACGAGCCACCCTCATCAAGGCAACTGGATGTGACTGCAGGTGCCTTGCAAGGGGTGACACAGATACACAGACCACTCGCTTCTCCCATCATAGGGCTGCTCTGAAAGTCCGGGAGGTTTCTGGTCACTGTGTAGTGCCATGGGGACAGTCTCTGAGTGATATTTCATGGCACTTTCTCAGTAATTTCTCTGTCATCATTTCAGCATCCAACACAGGAAGCAGAATAGCTCAGTTCTTTTCCTTTTTTCCCCACCAGCTCTGCCTTTCCCTTGCTTTTTCTTCCCTTTGAACCAAAAATGCACTTGCAGTGATTTGTGCTTTAAGGCAAGTTGTGATGATTAGAGCCGTATTTCCTAATTGACATTTGCATTGTCCTTGCTAGTCATCATTTGTAACATGCTATTGTCTTCAAGTGATCATAATTATAAAAAATAATTGGTTAGGAACTTTCAGGAGTTTGCCAACTCATTACGACTAATTAAGAAGATTGTTTAGTGTAAGCTCGACAGCTGGCATACACCTAAAGGAGCATTCGTTCCTCAGTCTATTGCTGGTGTTGCTGTCCTAAGTTGTGCACAGGAGACACCCACACTTTTTATTCATTTTTTGAAGAAAGGCTGCAAACTAACTTGTTGCTGGTTCAACAAACCAGGCAAGGGGAGGAGCAAGCAAACAGGAGGCAGGAAAGCAAAATGATGTTGTAGTCAATGCAGTATCCATGTAACCTCCTTTTTTTTCTTCTTTTCCGGCTGTGATTATTTTTTCACAGATTTTAACATCTGGTGTTTGAGAAATTCAGGTTCTATTGCCATAAACTGCCCTGTCTAAACTCAGGCAAAGTAAACTTTCATTTCCTCAGCTAGTTTTCTGTCTGAAAGGGGAGGAGCTTTTCCAGAGCAGATGTAGCAAACGTGATTTTTCCAAAGCAAAGTGCTCATTTCCTGGGGAAGGATGGTGTGGTTTGCACTCCCAGCTAAAGCAGCCATTTAAAACTCTTGCTGCAGATTACTGCCTTCTGCCTATCATGTGTGTGAGGAAGATTTAATTAACTGAAGTTCATAAAGCACCAGCAGCTCATCAGATAAAGGATGCTACTTAATTGCAAAGCCATAATATGTTATGATTTCTTGTTATTGTTTTTAATACTTTAATTATTCTTACAATAGTTTGTGGTTCACTCCCTCTCTCCTTTGGTGTGTTAAAGAAAGTTCCATTTACTGTCCATTTTCTGTTTTGCCTTGATTTCTGCCTGTTGCTCCTCTTCCCCCTACTAGGAACTGCATTTAGAAAAGCTAGCAGATTTACAGTGGGGAAATCTGCCTTAACCAAATAAGTCAGAAAAGAGATAAAGAAGAAAAAAACAAAAAAAAAAAAGAGGAAAAAACCCACAACAGGCAAAGCAGGGAAATTCAAATATTGTCCTGATGGGTTGAAAGCAGAAATTTCGTACAATTTGCTTTGACTGTACCACCGCAGTTCAAGGGCTTGGATCAATAGAAAATCATTCGCTGGCTCCAGTGGGCTTTTTGGTCAGGTCCTGTGTGCAATACAATTGCTTAATGAGCTCTCAGGAAGGGCTGCAAGCCGAGCAAGCAGGATACAGGGACAGGACTTGCTGTAGCTCGCTCAAATAAATACAATGAACAAAACCTTTTTGCAGGTTTGAATGGCCACTGGGTTCAGATGAGGACATATCCCACCCATCAAAAATATGGGCACTACGTAGTCTAAAAGGATGTCTATTTTTAACATATTGAATTCTTCAGGCTTGAATTCTTCAAGAAAACAAATCTCAGTTGCATACCTAACAGAACTTGAGCTAGGGATGGCTCTAACCCTAGCACACACCTAGTTTGAGTGCTTGCATCTACTGCCTTCAGGTAGGCAGCACAGGAAGAACTGAGGTGAACAAGCTGTGCTTATGAAAGAATTTATTGTTCTCTTTGCACTGTGAGTGAAAACAAGTGAGGAAGAGCACCTCCTTGAAATCTCCCCACCCATCCTGTCTCTGTGCAACAGATTGCATGGAAGAGAAGAGCAATCACTTTTACCACCTGGAAGAAATGAAAAGGTATATCAGCGCCACCTTTTATCACCAGTTAAGTCCTAATTAGTGATTAGCCCTAACCACTAATCTAAGTCCTGACAGGGCTAGATACATTCAGTACTGCTCTTACTGCCTAGATACAGGCAGTAAGAGCTGATGCAGGCTTGCAAACTCAAGTGAGGCTGTAAGCACACCACCAAGCTAAGATACATGTGACTTGCTAAGGCCTCACAAAGCTATGAGTGGACCACAGGTCATTTATGGAGTCATCTTGATTATAGAGAGACTAAACATCAGGTCATCTGTTAAAGCAGCAAGGGTAGCAGGTTTGCTCAAGGATTTTCTGAGCTAGTGCAAGCCTGGATATGGCTGCAGTGCAAAGAGATTTAAGGGCCAAAACCAAAGTGTGGAAATGAGCAGGCAGCATCTGGAGTCATCTCCATGGAAGGATTTTTTCCCTCCAATTCTATTTTTTGTCTCATAAACTACTCTCACCTCTGAATAACACAATTCCATTAAGGTTTTTTATTATATTGTCAGCCTAATCTGAAAGCTTTCCTGCGACTTAGGTTTCACCCTGAACTTACAAGAAAAGTCAGAATCTGGCTCTCAGCTGATGTCCACTTCCACTGACGTACTCACAGAATGGTTTGGGCTTTGATAAAGAGAATGAAACTGCCTCAGCCCATGAGATTTCTTTTACTCTTTCAATTCTCTCCCCCTTCCCACTGAGGTGGAGTGAGCAAGGGACTGTGTAGTGTTTACCTGCTTACTGGGTTTAAACCATGACACTTTGGGGAGTTTTCTGCTGCCCAGTTCTTGTACGTCCATGTGTCACTTGAGGGGACTGAGCTCAGGAAAGTGTCAGTTCTGGTTAGGAGCTCCGAGCCTCTTATGCAGCATGGCTGCCAATTACTGGATGATGGAATTGCACAGATCATCACTAGCATTTGTCTACTCAAGAGTTCACATCACAGTCAGATATGATTGAACACAGCTGTTCAGATTGCTGAAATATGAAATAATAGGCAAATCAGTCTTTGCACACAAAGCTGGACAGCGGGTGCTCGCTACCAGGGCAAGCTAGTCTTTGAGACAGTAGGAGGCTGCAACTCTGTGCTCTGCCACCTAACACGTTCATGCAGTGCTTCATCTGGCTCTCTGGATCCATGCAGACTTCAATCAAACCTCTTCACAGTGCCTGAGTAATGCTGTGCAAGCTGCACTGGGAAGAGTTAAGACAGAGCAGTTGAGACCCAGTCCAGAGATGGGAATAATGGCAGTGCTCTCCCTATCCTTTCTGATGGTAAAACAGCTGTTTCCTGCTAGCAGGAATCTGCTACTGCTGGACAACAGCTCTTCTGGCTGACTACCTGTGCCACCACGCCAGCTGCACCAGGAACCACGTGCAAAATATGTACATGTATGTGCACTGAAGTAGATTCCTGCAGTTATCTTGGCTTGTGTTGCTTCAGCCTACAGTCAAGGAAAGATACAGATGCAGCTTCCCTGGACCTAGGAGCATTTTTAAAGGTGATTTATCTTCCTGAACTCCTGTCAGGTCCTCCATCATCATCTTCTCCTCTAGGGCACTTAGGAAAGAGTCTGGGGTTCTGGCTTGCCTGGCACAGCAGTGTCACCCAGTCTGTGATTACAGAGCTGCCTACATGTCAGAGGATGAGACACCTTTGCTTGTGCTCAGGTCTTTGTGCTGTCTTCAGAAAAGCTGATCTTCCTGTAGGTTACTCATTAGTTTCTAATGCGGCCAAGCCAGGTGGGCTTCCTGGTTGTTTGTACCCAGACTCTAAATAAAAACAAAGACATGAGCAACAGTTTCAAGTGTGATATATGAAGTCATTTCTCCTTGCTAACCCAAATAACTCTGATAAACCTCAGAGACAACTGGAGGTTTAAGGACAGCTGTATGATCCTGATGTACAATGGGAAATCTTGCCATGTCAGGGGCTTCCTACGTTCTGCTTCTCCATAACTGCAGTGGCACAGGATGGAGATGTCAGTATGTCCTTAGCAAGCCATGCACATCAGACCTGTGATTCTGACAAGCTCAAAAGCCAGTTTTCATCCTTCTCACTCTCCCTGGTGCTCCTTTCTGCTGTGGTGGCCTGAAAATAGCAACATCTGTGAGCTATAAGAACAACTGCGGTCAGGGATGCATCTGGTTCAAAGAAAATTGAAAATTATATCCAGAAACTACTTTCTGGGAAAGCATTATGGGCTACAAAGTAAATAATCCATTTTGATTACAATGATAGTTTTAATAAAATAGCATTATGGTGTCCTTATGTTCTAATGGTACACATTTCATACACTTACATGAGAGATTATCTCCCCTTTCCCCCTCTCATCTGCTTCAAAATGCAAGTGCTGGCAGACTGTGACTGACTGAAAGTCAAGTATGGTGTTGTGATCTTTAATACCCACAGAGCTCAAACTGGCACTAGAAACCCTTTGCACAGCATCCAAGTGATGTGCCTTGGAGCTGATTTGGAAGAGACTCCTGTTAGATGGGAAAGAAGCCCAAATCCAAAGCGTTCTGAAATCAAAGAGGATCTTTGACTGTGTTTAATGGATTTTGAATCAAGCCTCTGCACACAGCTGAGACTGCCAGAGGGAGATTGTGGCCACTGCTGAGCCGTGATGTGGGGTGCTGTGAAGGTGGTCACACATCCCTAGAAATGGGACTGGGACAGTGGTCTCATACCATGCTTTTTCTCACCCAGGTAAGACTTGATGAGAGAGGTGAAAGATAGGATCCTGGGAGAAATACAAGATTAGTCTTCCCTAAGTCCCAAGGGAAAAACAGGTCCAAGAAGGTGAGGTGATCAGCTGGCACAGCACTGGGGACCTCGAGCTCCCAAGAGGCTTCTGTGCCAGGGTCAGTTAAAGACAAGGCCAAGCACTGAATGAAACAAATCAGGACACATGTGCTAAGCCAAGCCCAAATCCTATGCAGATGCTGGTATTCAACTACTTTTAGAGGAATGTTTACCTGGAAATATGACTGTGGGGCAAGCAAATGATTGCATATACTTCAGCTTTGCCTTAAAAAATGCCTGTAAGCCTGCACTTCAGCTTACAAATGAATAGCCATCCCCCACAATGAAAGTTGGCTGGGTATCTGAAATAGGAGAGATGTCCATGATGGACTAGCTTCAGTGCTGATTTTTTTCCTTCTCCTCACCTGGGTGTAGGAGTTTCTGACTGAGACATGAATTGCTCCTGGGTCTTTTTGCTGCTCCATGTCCATGTGCGATAGTTGATATATCTTCCTCTCTGAGGGTACACAGGCAGGGTCAAATGTCCAGATAATGAGACTCTGCTGGCTTTGTATATAAACATGTCTTAACACAGACACCATAATTTTTCAAAAACTCTCAAAATCCCTTCCTTAGAAATTCTCAGTATTTTCAGTTTTCTTTAGAAACCTGAATACTTTCTCCATTTCTTTAGCCTGGGGAAAAAAAAAAAAAAGCTTAATTTTTTGCCTTTCTTCTTCCTCCCTTCCTTTTCTTTCCCAGCAGCAGAGGTGAGGAAGGCTCACATCCCTGTAATGCACAGCCCCAGGCAGGGCAGCCGGCCCCATCAAGGAGCTGCTTCCAGACCTGGGAGCTGCTCTGAGCACCAGGCACATTCCATCAAGTTCCTCATCCAAATGAAAAGCTGAAGTGGCTTTTCTGTGTAGGGAGGATTGAAACCAGATCCTGTTATTAAATTTGCTAAATGGGAACATAATGATTTATGAGGGAGGTAGTGAACCCTCAGAAAGAATTTGGTAATAATAATGCTGGGTGAATGGCAGCATGAACAGGCTTCAGAAGTAAATGATCTGTTAAAAAAATAAAACCCACACCAAGGAACCCAGCGAAACAAGGCTACTAAATGTGAACCAGATAAAAACTTTAATTATTTCTAATGAGATCAGCAAAGCAAACAAAGGGCTGAAGTGGGACTCATCTGATATAACCAATAAGAAGCATGGACAATATCCTTTTACAGCCATGCTTGAGAAGTTCAAAGCCATGCAACATACCTAAGTGCACCACAGTACTGCTGGCAGCTGTGTAACTAAATCCTAGGCATTGCTTTGGAAAAAAAAATAGTATTCAAGCATCTCCACAACTTTTTATTTTTCTGGAGCACACAGAAAAATTCAAAAGGTACTGAAAATTTTAGGTGACTGTATCGAGCACTTCAGGGTCTTAGTAACTTTAAAAATGTTGGCTTTTTGAGGCAAATTTTGGCCAGTTTGTAAAGGCAATATGTTAGGGTTTGTCTTGTAGGAAAAGGGGTGAGAACACCCATCCATAGATTTGTCTATGTTTAAGGCTTATTCAGGAGGGATATCTCTTCACTTATTTAAAACAAAAATAATGAAGAAAATTGGGGGGAGGACATTGTGACTTTCCACATAACTCAGCAGTATGTCCATGCCATGGTGGGATCACATCAGTGAATGCTACAGATCAAACCAGATCAAACCTGAAGGAAATTAAAGACTCAGAGTTAAAAGCAAGCTGGTTGTGCAAACACTTCCAACCCACCTTCTGATTTCCCTGGGACAACAGGTAGCTCACAGTGTCACTGGGCAGATTTTCAGCCAGCAAAGAAAACCCAGACCCTGAGAAAGGGGGAAATAAAAGAAAGCAACAACTCTGAGACAGTAATCTTGTACTGCTCTCAGCTATAATAACATACAGCAACATGTATAAAGATCTGTCTGTAGGCTCTGCCTTACTCAGGGAGAATTGCTGTGATTAGCCAGACTCTCTCCTGGACAACAGTGGTTGCCCACCACAAATGGAAAGAAACATTCCTATGGTGAGGTTTTTTTGCTTTTCTAAGGCAGGCAGGATGCTTTCTCTTGCGTTCTTTTGCTTCTGTGGCTTTTTCATCACTTGTTTAATATTGCAGCTACATCACTTTCCCCCTCCCCCTTTTTCTTTTCCCCTGTATCAGTTGATTTTATTTCTCCAGCCATTCTGCACCATGTAACAATGTGTGTAAAGGGGAGTATTTACTTGTGCAATGCTACCTGCCCAGAGAGCAGCAAGGCACCCCGCGCAACAGCTGTGGACACTAATTCACTGCAACTGCAGTCTGTCTTCTCAGCATCAGCTACATTTCTTTTCCATATGCTAACTCCCTTTTAGCTTAATTTTCCCATTACCCAGCAGTAACATTGAGTAACTGTGTTGGGCTGTATTCAAATGCAAATTAATATCCTCTTCTGCCCATTAGCTCTGCTGCTTCTTGTCTAGCCAAAGCAACTGGAAACAAGCGAGGAGCTTGGTTCAGTGGTAGGACAGAGGGGCCCTGTCTGGGCTGGGACTGCTGTTCATCTCGGAGAGCAGACACAAAACAGCAGGCTGCAGAAAGGAGAGGTCCTTCATCAAGATGTTTCCTGTCAAATAACCCCTTAACTCCAACCATTCAGCATACACCGCAGCTCTCTTGAACTCTGGTCTTTGACGTATATAATTCACACAATGCCTATGCTGTGCTCTGGATTGGAAACATCCGGTGGATTGACACTGAGAAGCCTTTAAACGAGGCATGGGGGAAGGGAAGCCGAGGGGAAGGGAGATGTCAGTGAGCAAACCATATGACTTAAATCTTAAAAATCATTAATGAGCCAGGGCTGCTAAGCTAAAGAAACCTTTAAGCAGAACAGTCTGGCAGAAAGCAAGTTTCCCAAAAGAGAGGATATAGGCATGGATGCTGATGCTGATAGCATGAAGGGAGGGGGAGGGATGGAGAGAAGAAAATATATATAAGAAAAACATCGTTTTTTCTATTTTAAGGAAGAGGTGGGGTCTCTTCCTTTCTCTGCTCTTTCTTTTTCAGGATCACTTGGGACCAGAAATACTAGCACCAAATTAGGAGGAAAAAAGTGGTGTGATTACTCTGCACCCCCACCCAGAAAATTAAGCTCCACCCATGTGAGTCACCAATCCCAAAAAGGCTTATTCATTTCTTCATGCCTATGCAACTCTTAGCTTCATTTGAATTTGTTTTGCACTCTGATGCTTAATCTTCAGACACCTACTGCTCTTACCATTCCTTTTCCAGCACAGGAATGGACAGTGAGCACAAAGAGCATTATTCTATGCTAGGCAAATCTGTTTTGCAATGAATATTGTTGCACTATTTTGCAAAGAACTTTTAAATAATTTTCTCTTTTCTCTTCCTGCTATTTGTAAATTTTTCATTTAAGTTGATTGCTTCCCTGTGTAAACCTCAACAGTGAAGGGGATATGAGAACAAGAATAGCATCTGTCACTTAAAAGGCTTCAATGCATGATAAGAAATAAACTCAGGAAGCAAATCTCTATGATGCTTGATCCCATGATGAGACTACTTCAAGCTCAGTTGTTGGAAGTTGTGCTGGCACAGGCAGAGTGCATTCACAGAATCACACAATTTTAGGGGTTGGAAGGGACCTCTAGAGATCATTGGGTCCAACCCCCTGCCAAAACAGGTTCCCTAGGACAGGTTGCACAGGTAGGCATCCAGATGGGTCTTGAATATCTCCAAAGAAAAATATCTTAAATATCTTAAATATCTTAAAATAGAAAAAACTCCACGACCTCCCTGGGCAGCCTGTCCCAGGGCTCTGTCACCCTCACTGTGTAAAAGTTCTTCCACATGTTGGTGCGGAACTTCCTATGCTCCAACTTGCAGCCATTGCCCCTTGTCCTGTCTCCACAGACCACTGAAAAGGGGCTGGCCATTTCCCCTTGTGTCCCACACTTGAGATATTTATAAACATTAGTAAAATCTGTTCTTAGTCTTCTTTTCTCAAGGCTGAACATCCCCAGTTCATTCAGCCTTTCCTCATAGGGGAGAAGCTCCAGGCCTTGAATCATCTAAGGCATTGGCTAAAGAAGGATAGGCACTACTTTTCCAACCACAGTTCCAGATTGCTGAGGTAGTAATAACAGTCATTCAGCCAAGAAGCATCAAAAACTGCACCCCCTGCCCCCAGAGTCCCTGCAAGACTGATCAGAAACCTCAGATTTCTGCAGAAAATTTGCAAAAAGCTACATGCCGAATGGCTTGTGCACCAAAATCAAATGGGCAAAGGTATGTACTGAATGAGTGAGTAATGAATACATAGGACATAACTGTAAATTGTAATTGGTTCACAAAGAGGAAGGGAGGAAAATAGTCTTGGGATAAATTACTTGCCACGTAAGATTCACTGCTTCTTTGAGTTCATGATAGATAAAAAGATAGTTGTCTAAATTTTCTGTTTCTGAGTTTTTCAGAACATTACTTATGTTCATATATAAGACCATTTAAAGCATGAGATTTCCATTCTTCCAGTGCAGAATAATGAACACATCAGCCCAGATAACTGCTGAAATTCAACCATCTGCAAGATGTTGCCATGGAAAGAGCCTATTGCACAGGAGATTTTGGCTGTGGAGATTGTTCTGGAGATTGTACTTTTTGTACAGGACCTTGTTTTTCTGGTCCCCTTTGGAGAGAGTAAATTTCATGGCAGATCAGTGCTGTTGCTTAACCTTAGACACACAAAAAGCAAAGGCAATGCTCCATCAATACAAATGTGTGATACCAGGGAAGGAGGTTTTGTTACAAGGTGATGAAAAAACATTTTCTGGACAAAGATGTGAGAAGCTAATCCCAACAGTGTCTGAAAGAAATCAGACAAATGTTACATAAAACAGATCAACTTTCATCTCTGACATACCCACAAAGGACAAGCACAAACTAAAAGCAGAAAAAACAACCCTTGTCCTGCTGGCCTTTCTTATCTTTTAAGAGAGGCAGCAACTGGGTTCCCAGCTTTGAAGTCAATCAAATGATGAGCCTGCTAAAACTGATTAGCACACGCCTGTATTCTGGGTCATGGATGAAAACAGAGCTGGGAATGGAGCACTCTGAAGTGGAAACGGCTGGAAAACTCTAAGTCTGTGGGATCACAGAGGGACACGTAGATCCCCTCTGACAGCTGCAGCAATGAGGGTGAGCAAAACGCAGGAATGGTATTTCATGCTGCTGAATGTGCATATTGTACTGCTCTTGCTTTTGCATCTGCAGCATTTCCCATTCTGCAGCTCTGAGGTCTCAGTGCATCCTGAACCCCTGAAGTCCCTCTGGTCCAGAGCCTCATTTCTGCCAGAGGGTAGCATCAAATGTGTCAGATGAAGTGCAAAAAAACCTCATAATGAACGGTAATGGAGTAACAGGCCAGAGGGAAAGTTTCTCCCTAATAGCCAGTGATTGGTTCAATAAAAGCAGAGCACAAACCAACAAAAACAGAGGGAAAATTGGCAGCAGGATTAGCCCTGCTATTACTGCAGAGATCCAGCTACAAAGAGCCAAACCGAACAGCAGTGGTACCAGGGTGCTAGTCTCCCAGTGCAGGATACAGATAATTCCCATTGAAATCAATGACATTTATTCATGTCCTGTGGCAACAAAACAGAGACTCCTATCTACTCTTCTCCGTGGTGCTGTTGCAGGGAGACTGGGGAGGGTGAAGCATGTGTGCCTGTGTAATTTGTGCCCTCTGCTTAAGAACACCGAACCCTCATGACGAACTGCAGAAACATTGCTAGCCTATAAAAGACTCTGTGGGTCCCTGTCAGAGATAGAGACAGAGCCTTAAGCCTGTGTGCCATCCTTGGGACTGTTTGCTTGACTACACTCCCATTTTATCTCTTGCTGGCAGATCAGTTCATTCAATGAAGCTCCCTTAAGTGTTCTTCCTTGGTCTCCTTTGCATTTTGGGATAGAAAACGATTATTCACTCCAGTTTCCTACATACCCAGCTACCAGCACCACATTAGGATGTGGGGAATGTCAGAGTCAAGGTTGCCTTTGAAAAGGCTGAGAGCTTCACTCTGATGCTAAGGGACAGGTCTCAAGGGGTTTGCCAACACCTGGGAAGCAGATTCTCTTGAGCTTAAGATAAGGAAATGAGAGTTCCATGCTGGAGGGCGGGATCTGAAGTCAAAGACTTCATGAGAGAAAAAGGGGCTTGAAGCCAGAGTAGCACATCTGACAGGGATATTCTGTTGCAGAAACACAACAGCGTCAATGATTGCTCAGGTAGCTCTTGAGAGAGGCTGCCATCAGGTTTTTTAACAGTTATCAGGGCTCTGCTGAAAGCAGGATTTGACTAAAAACTTCAAAATGCAGAGGATAAAATGTGCTGTGGGAATTTTTTTTTCTTTTTTGCTGTAGCAGAAAAATAAATCTAAAATGCTTCCTTATGCACCAGAAAACCATTGCTGGTAGTTTTTTAGTTCTGGTGGTTGAACCATATTTTCCACTGAATATAGAGTTTATACCAGTTACTAGTTGATTTACCAATACCAGAGAGGCCTAGGATGAGCAAGATGAAGACTCTAATTCCAGAAGATCTGTATCCATACATGGGTATAGTTACTCTGCTTGAAATAAATATTTAAAGGAAGAGAACTGCTGCAGCATAACCAGTGTAACTCCTAAGCAGATATGCTGCAAGATATCGAAAGTGAAATTTTTTCTAAGGGATAAGAAAGCAGCTTCCCCCCTCCCCCTTCTTTTTTCCTCCTCTCTGAAAATCCCATTAATTCAACAGATAGTAGCTGTGTGAGAACTGTTACATTCCAAGGGGATTAGATAACAGGGAGGGAGGAAGGAAGGGAAGGAGTTGCTGAAGGGTCTTGAAGAAACTCTAAAGCCTTCTCCCCACCCCTTTTCCCCAGTCTCATCTGCCTTGCTCTTCCCTGGTACTGAATTGCATCAAAAATAATAAAAGTCTCGAATCCAAGCAGACACAGATGCAGACACTTGCTGCAAATCCCTGTGTGGCCACATCTGCTGCAGAATTCATAGCAGCAACTTGAATCCATTTAGATAATGACAGCTGGAAACTTTCAGGGGTTTTCAGGTAAAGCAAAAAGATCTCTGTGTAGAGACTCTTCAATTACTATAGCACTTTTTAATTAATTTAGCTTCACTGCACTGGAAAAAGTAAAATAACACCCCAACACTCTAAAAAATAAAATGAGGGCTCAGACACTCTGTAATAGTTTAGCTATGAATTTAAACCAATAGAAACACTCTTGTAAATATTACTATTTCAATTTAGATTAAGTCATCTAGAACACTGACTGATGAAAGACATTTCATTGGAATGCTCTCACATATAATGTGACTCTGAGCTGAATTAAATTTTTAATAATCTAGAAAATATTAAGTTGCATGAAAATTATCTCCCTTCAGTCAAGAGTTTCAGCTGAGGGCATTACGTATGAATAACACCCTTTAGAGTCTTGTCCTTTATCTTGGGGCAATTCTGTTATTGTAACCCTGCATTAGCAATTAGTGATTTAGTTTAAAAGAAAAGAACAGTGTCACCATGGCAGTGCTTGGCTTTAACTGGTGCCCTTCGGCATCTGGATACCACATGAGGTTTTATCCATATTATATGACCGCAGTGATGTGAGCAGAGCAGACAGGAGTGGATACCTCTCTGATCTAAAAGGAGGCCAGTGTAACTATAACTTTTATCACGGAAGTGCCCGCACAACCAGCTGGTGTTTACATCCTCATCATCCACTGAATCTGCACCCAGAACTAGCTAGATGTGCAGTAGCTTGGCTATGCATCCCTCTTAGAGTCACATCTCCTGGTAGAGATGATCCCTGCATTAGACGAGGGATTACTGATTTTCCATAGGCAACACCTAGTTAAATTTATTTTAATTGGAACAATTTTTCAAGTACAAAGGAGGATAAGGACCAGGCTTCTACTGCAAAGAAATCCCAGTAGGTCTATTCTCATCTTTACTAAATGAATCACTTTTCTAAGGATAAATCTACCTTGTAAACCAGGGGTGTGACTGGGTGTGAAATCTGACAGAGCCCATCTTACTTTCACAAACTATACTAAAATTTAAAAATTTGCTAAAGGAAATATTTTTTCCCAAACATCCAGTTACCCCAGAAACAGGAAGAATTTTTCCCTTGTCTCTTGTAAAGCATTGCAAAGTTACTGGTTGGGGGGAGGGTCTGTTGCTTTTTCTTCAAAATACCTGTGTAGTTAATTCCAGAAGAAAGAAAAGAGCGTTCAATGAGCCCAAAGTGTAACCAGGGTAAAAGATATACTAGCATGATATATCTTATGAGTGTCTCCATACATTCATGTTCAAGCAGTTCATCACCAGACTGAAGGGAAAGACAAGTGGTCAGCTGGTGGCTGTAAATCTGTCCATTTGTGTAACTCACTCTAGTCAGATGCATTTGCAGAAAGCCCAGGAGCAAATTCTGTCCTGTTTTAAATAGTAGCTGAGTGTTGTTCATGTGGGCCTTATCAATCATGCAAAGGCATCTCTGCTGTAGATGGAAATAAAGAAAAGACCAGGCAGTTCTGGGGCCGTTGTTTATGCAGACAAGCTGATGAAGAATTGGGCATTTTTAGTCTAGAGAGTACAGAGTACCAAAAGAGTCAAACTCATTTTACTTCTACCTTTAAAGGTCAGTGCCTGATTCTTGTCTTAATGCTCCCATGCAATTTTGCTCACTGAAGGTAAATGTTCAGGAACACCTATCTTCTGCCACCTGTAAAGCAGGCACTTTATGTAAACAGATCACCTCATTTTCTTCCGTAATTAGCAAGAGAAGCAATTCAGCAAAGTTGCCCCCCTGTGGCTCCTCTTCTCTGTGTTGAAGGTGGAAGGAACCCATTATGAATATAAACAACCTGCCTAACTTTCAGATGCTCGATGCTGTCCAGTACCTGCTTTGTTGGGTTTCAGCTACACCAAACCTACTTTTCTGACCCCTGGGGAGCCTTTGCATAACCAGCACCTGCCTCACTGCAGCTGCAGCAGCCAGAAAGAGGGGCTGTAATTAGGGCACTGTCACTCTAACTGAGAGTGCACAGAGCAGGCAAAGGATGAAGTGCCTCAGTGCACTTGTGTCCTACTTAACTTTCAGCCAAGACACTGGATCTTCCTTGTTTTCCCTTCTTCTGAAAACTAAGAGGTTTGCGAAAGGACCTTTCCCCTGACTTGTCCACATGGCACTGTGGTGCCAAGTCGAGATGTCACTGAGAAACCTTTCTGGGAAGCAGGATGACACACGTACCGCTCACTTCCTTTTAATCTGCAAGATATTTATGTTCCTGTGAGGCTCTGGAATGTTCAAGTGACAGAAGAAATACATAAAGTTACCTCTGGCAGCTTGCCTCTGTATGTCCAATTACAAGGTTGGGCAATTTCCTTAATATGCATTGTACCATTCAAGTATTTACTATTTATATTCTGTCTCTTAGACCTATCAAAATATCTCCCCTCTACCAGAACTCACAAGGAGAAGCTGTTGGCATAAACCAAGTTCTCTAGAATCTGTGCTGGGGGAACAAGGGATATGTCTGTTCTCTTCACAAAGCAGAAATGAGTCAGGAAGGGTGAAGAAGAGAGAAATGCTGTACATCACTACTCATGTCAGAGTGCATTACTGCTGCTCCCTTATTTGTGGGACAGTTATATCTTCTGCACTCTTCCCTTTGCCGTCTGGAAAAAGTCACTCCGTGATGCAGTCAGATTCAAGATAGAAACATAGAAACATGGAGCAACTGAATGATAGAATGGTCTGGGTCCTTAAAGACCATCCAGTTTCAACCCTCTGCCATGAGCAGGGACACACCAGGCTGCCCAAAGCCCCATCCAATCTGGCCTTGAACACTGCCAGGGGGTGGAGCACATACACAGCTTCTCTGGGCACCCTATTCCAGTGCCTTGCCACACTCATAGTGAAGAATTTCAGCCTAATATCTAATCTAAATCTACCCTCTTTCAGTTTAAAACAATTAGCTGTCTTCCTATCACTACTTGCCCTTGTAAACAGTCCCTTTCCATACTTCCTGTAGGTCTATTTTAGGTACTGGAAAAGGCTGCCCTTCTTACTTCTCTGAGGATCTTGATCTCCACCATTTCACGGTCATTGCAGACAAGAATGCCCTTGACCTTTACATTAACCAACAGTCCTTTCTTGTTGATGAGAACAAGGTCCCACATGGTACTTCTTGCTATTGTCTCCTCTATCACTTGGAAAAGGAAGTTATCTTCAAGACATTCCAGGACATCCTAGGTTTCTTATGCCCTACTGTGTTGTCCCTCCTCTAGATCCAGGGTGGTTGAGGTCTCCCATGAGAACCAGGGCTTGTGAACGTGATCTATAGAGAGAGCCTTGGTCAGGTTGCATGTAGCAGACCCCTGCTTTAATCCTGACCCATAAACTGTCAATCACCTCCTAATCCATCCCCAGATGGAGCCCCATGCACTCCAGTTGGCTATTGACAGAGGTCGATACCTTCTCCTCCTCTACCCTGCCTGTTCTTCCTAAAGAGTCTGTATCGTTTCATCCCAAAAGTCCAGTCATAGGAGCCATCCCACCATGTTTCCACAATGCTAATGAGATCATAGCCCTGCATGTGTGCATGTCTCCAACTCCTCTTGTTTATTCCCCATGCTACCTGCATTTACAGAGAAGCATTTAAACTGGGCCCCTGATAGTGGTGACTGACTGGCTGGAAGCACTTTGCATTGCAGTTCAGGTGTTCTCCTTCAGACCTGTGGCCCTCATCCTTGCTCTGAGCATCTATTGCCAGTACTGGCATCAAACTGGTAGGAGTGGTATAGATTGAGGTTTCCTTTTCTCAGCAGCTTTAGTTTAAGGCACTCTTCACCAGCTTGGCAAGCTAATGATGGAAAATGCTCTTCTCCCTGCAGGATCTATCCTGTATCCCATCATCACTCATTTTGCTCAGCACAAAATAGTGGTTTCCCACTCCTGAACATTCCCTCATTGCTACCAATTCCACACACACATGCTGCTCCCTTATTCCATCATTAATCCTTCATAATCCTCATTCACACAGTCCTACCCACTTGCTGTTTCCACCTGCGCCACAGCCATGGCCTGACCAGACAATTCCCACTGTGCTCTGCACTTCTCCAAGAAAGACAAAGCTCAAGTTAAAAACACCCTCTCTCTCTCTCCATTTGTGTTTCACACATTGAAACACGCAATTTGGTTTTCAAATTGCTGACAACTGGTGACTGCATTGACTACATTCTGCATCTCAGAGCTTAAGAAGCATCACGGATGAAAAACCTGCACGTCCAATTTGCATAAGGTGGGAATTCAGACGGAGTTGCCCCGTGTCTTTATGAACTCCATGAAGTGCCAGATGACCAGTCACTCTAATTGCTACATGGGCTTGGGAGCATTTGATTTCTGAGGAGTGATTATGCCTGAAACAGATTGTGCCCAAAGAAAAACGATCTGCATGAAAATGCACTTAATTACAAATTGCCATGGCAAAAACATAACCTGACAGTCCAGCTGCCCCATAGGACGTCTGCATACATCAGTGAGCAGAAGAAATAGTGCCAAGAACCAAGCTCATAAAATCCATTGACAGACACCAAAATAACCTCTGATTTTTCAGAAACAGTTGTTTCCCAAGAAGCTTTCACGTATGCAAGGGCAAGTATTGTGTGTGCAGGGCGTTTGAGAGGAGAATTTGGTAGAGTCAACATTTGCAACCATTTACAACCATCTGGAGTCAGAGGTCGGATGTACGTGGAGGTATAGTTGTGTGCTGCGAGTTCCTTTCATAGGGAATGGGACTTTACTAAAGAATGCCACACATCTGCCATGTGTTATGGGTTTATACCTTTCTCTTATTATTTCCTTTATGCTGGGATTGAGCAGCTATGTGTTGAGTCCTCTTCCTAAGGAATAAGATGCCAGATACTATGAAGACTTGGCACCACATCAAGCAGAACCAGTGCAGAATAAGGGAGGAATTCTATTACAGGATCTGTGATGTGACAGTTGCACATCCTGAAGCAACTACACTTAACAAGGTAGCACAGCACCACCTAAAAGTACAGCAAACAGATACCATGAAAGTATCCTGATCACCAGGATTCTTCAATTTTGACACCAAAACTCCTCACAAGCGTGGTACTAAGGATGGATGCCTACAAAAATGATCCTGGAGAATAAAGGAAAGAAAATAGAGCTAAAACTTTATTATCTCTACCAAATAAAAAAAAATAAATTCCAAGAAATAAGTAAGACAGGAATAATGTCCAAGCTGTTGGCATGATAAATACTGTGGATGCAGATGAAGCAAAGCTATTGGGAGGTACTGTTTTATTTGGAAAGAGACCAATTAGCAAAAGTAATAGTATTAAAGAGCAGAGATACGTGTCTGTTAGTGGAACTTCTGATGCCAGCAGATCAGAGCAGATCAGAACAGATCTAAACCCCTGAAAAAGGCCAGCAAATAGTAAATACTGTCGAGATCTGTGAGGAAGGCATGAACACAAGGATGGCTATTTTTCAGAATAAGAATACAAGCACAAAACCAAAGCAGTGCAACACACATGACAAGCAAATTGTCTGAGGATGGTCCAGTGAGTATATTAACAATGGCACCATGAAAGGCAGAGAAGAGGTTCCAGGCACCTGTGTAGGACCACAGAGGCTGTGGGAACCCTGGGTGCAGTACAGTTCTCAGCAGCACTGAGTTAGGGTAGTGTACTACCACAGTTTAACTGGTTTTGACACCCACTCTGGTCTGTTCAGAGCTGAATGAAGCCTCACCACGTGGAACAATGCAGCATCACGTAAATATCTTTTATATTCCAGCACCCAAGTATTCTGGGAAAGTAAACCAGTGGATCCTATTTACTGGTTGTAATAATAGGAAGATTTCTAGAGAACAGGAAAATATTAGTGGTGTGTTTATAGCACATTGCAATGGTCTTAGTGTACAGATGCTGCTGAAGGATGTCAGCTCTTCTCTTGGTACATGAACATCCAAACCAGCCTGATCCCAGCTAGACTTCAGATCAGTCATATAAAGAGTAAAACCCTATTGGAAACACACGGTCAAGGCCTGAGGATCACAGCTAAAAGCCAAAGGAAAAACACAGAGTGTAAAAACCAAAAAATATTCCAGGAAACAAGACATTGCAGCTTGTCATTTATAGTAGTTGGCATGCAGAATTATTAACTACTGTGGGACAGCAAGGAGCATGACACCAGAAACGCTCTCGGTGTCAGAATGTCCATAAACATATTTTTCAAAGCAGTGGGACCAATCTGAGTTAGAAATAGAGAAGTCTGAGCCTGGTGAAATAACCGGATCCATTTATCTGCTGGTGTCAATGGAAAAGGAGCTGTCAGGACCACAAAGGTAAGGTAGGACAGTAGTGTAAGGAAGCAAAGGGCAAGAAAATCTAAACTGGAGTAAAGCTGCTGTAGGCAGCAGTGTTAACACAGTAAACTTTGTCCAGGATCTAAGGACACATTCAGTTTTGATCGTATGCTCCTCTGGGTGTCAATGTTTCACTGGTATATGTGCCCCAAAGGGGCAGGTGTACTGGGTATGCATGACAAGGAAGATAAGGTCCTGTATTGCTGCATGATCAAATCAACAGTTGTGCCTCCAGGATCTCCCAAATGCAAAGATTGTAATTGATGGCCTCTGCATTATCGGGACAAGTAAAGTCCGGACAAGACTATTAAATAGCCTACAAGACCGCCGTGCAGGAGACCCTGAAAAGACTCCATAAGCACTTTAAGGTGTGGTAAAGATAAAAGGTTTTAAAACTGCAAGGTATTACTGGACTTATCAGGCTCTAGTACTACACTTAGAATTATCAGGGAATGTTCTTGAACACTGGGACTTATTTGCCTGCGTTGTTAAACTGACAACGTGGGGTCTGGCATGGGTTTGGCCTGACCAACTTGGTACTCTACTGAATAACTTCCAAGCACAATTTGGAACTTAGTGCTGGCCAGAACTATCCCCAGTAGGTAGTTCAGATGTGGCCACCTTATTTTGAGGCTTGGAGGGTTCAGTGGGATAGGCATGGCTTGTTCTGTGTCTGCTGGTCTCCATGCCAGGAAACCTTTCTGGACATATTGCAATGCCATAGATACAAATTTGAGACTCTCCAAGGCAATCCAACAAAGATAGGGTGTTACAGACAGCAAATCTACCCCATAGCATACAGAAACAAGGAGGCTGTGCCCCATTGCCAAGAGAGGGATGTGTATTTTGTACAGATGGTAATCTGTTGAAAGGGAGTAAGTAATCCTTATCTCAGAGGTAGCATGAGGTGGAGCCATACCTCATCCGAAGGAATAAAGGCATTCCTGTGACTAGGCACGGACTTTTTACATGGGTGAAGCCTCAGTGTTAAGATAGAAAACAAATATACGAAAGTCAGAGCTAAAGTCTTAGTCTAACAACAAAGATCTCACAATCTGATGGAAAAATGCAACAGTTAGGCTAGCTAGATGTGTGAGCTACAGACTCAAGGCAGTGGATGAAGCAAAATTAAGAGTGGTAGTGAGCAGAAACCAAGTTCTGAAGTGCAATGCAAAGTCTAGATGCTAGGAATACCTAGAAAGAACACGGAAGTCCATGAATAAGCCTGACAGAAAAAGTGGGACAGAGGAAACGTATTTGGAAAGAAAACAACAGAGCCAACAAGTTGCCATGCAACCGAATTGATAGCAGCAAGGTTAAATCAAGTTCATAATCAAGACATTGAAAGCAAGAAGTAGGGGAACTGGTTTGCAAACCAGCTCCTTTGAAAGTATATGACTTCAAAACATTAAAAAAGGGTAGTGGCTAAAGCCACATCTAGGTTCAGGAGCATGCTTATGAGTGACAAATGATCTTGTAAAACACACCCAAACTAAAATTGTTTAAAATAGTGGCTTAACAATTCTTGTATGACTTAGAAGCAGAAGCATATCTTTTAGGAAGGAATGCTTTGGAAGTTTACTCAAGAGTCAGTCTCTCTGTACATGGCTAGATGTAGTTGCAGGATCCCTGTAGAAATAAAAAAAATGTCCATTTTGTATTGCAAAGATCTGATGATGTTCTCAAGCTCCAAGGACATGAAATATCTGTTAGTCTTTGACTTCCATACTTCCTGCTTTGTGAATCCCCATACTTCTGTAAATAGTCTTGACCCGGGCAAACAGGGAAAGATAACAATAGAAAATGTTTAGGATATAAGTTGTAAGGCAGTTCTCATGCTAGTCTTCAACCTGCTTCAGATGACTTAAACCTTTTCTTTTTCAGATCAAAATCCAAGATCTGTAAGTAGGGAAATGGCAAGGAAGGGAGAAAAAATAAGGGAGATAAATCAAGTTTCAGGTCTCCCATATCTGGATAAAATCAGTTTACAGTGGAGAGACGGGGGAAGTTTTCATTGTGTGGAAGAAAGCTGGGAATCCTTCTCTAATAACATGACTAAAAATGAAACATTAGCGTGAAGGGGCAAAGAACAGGCAAAGAAATATTTGTTTTCTCTGCTAGAATATTTGAATTGCGTCACACTTCAGCTGAATAGATTTCGTAAGAAGGTAAAACCACGTCCTAACCCCTTAGTCTTGCAAGGAATGCATGCCCTACCATACCCAAAGTGTTTCCTGCTCTGTGGCACCACCTCCTGGCACACGATGGCTACACAAAAGGAAAAAATCTTTCTGCGCAGTCCTTTGATCAATTTACTGTTAGAACTATTTGTACAAGGGAAGTAGAGGTCCATACCATATCATGCAGAGGTCTAAATAATTGCAAGTAAATTCTCATTAGCAAAACAAAATTGAATCACGAGTTACATAATGATGCATTAAGGCACCTTTACATCCTATTGTATCAGTAATCCAGTGATCTTTGGCACTAAGTATGTTCAGTAAGCACCCAACCAAGGTTTCCTTTTTCTTTCAAATTTACTACATAAACACAGAGAAAGCAAGGAAGTGCACAAGGGGAAGAAATCACAACATTCTCTTTTGTGTCATTTAGCAACAACAGGCCCTGAAATCAGATCTCATCTGCACAGGCTGTTCTGCTGCTCCTGAAGCCAGCAGAAAGCCACACTGACACTGCAGGAAACATCTGAGTTTTACCACGCCCGAATCACCACTGGATGTTCAAGGTGAACCGCGCTGACAAACATGGCTCACTACAAGCCATGAGTCAAGAGAAGACCAGAATGAAAGCCCGGAGGCATTGTTCAGAGACGGTGCTTGGTCTCTGTCCATCATTCTCCCTTCTTCCCAGAGGGGACCTTTGCCTTCCTTCCGTGTTTAGATAAGCGATGATGTGTGCAGTTACTACCAGGAAGGTGGGCATGTGGCTACAAACGGGAAAAAAAGTTGTTGCTATTTTTGCCTCCTGTTGCTTTTTAATATGTCCTCACCTTTAGTTTGTAAACTGATGAAAAATCAGCAGTTGTGCTTCCAGCAGGCTGCAATGCCTATATTCCAGGCACAGACTGACCACCTCCAGTCTTACCCTCATTTCCATATTCAAAAATGTGTCACAGTAGACAAGCTTATTGTTTTGGGTGGAGAAGTTATCTGAATATACTGGGTACACCTTTATTAACGAGGTAGAAGAGAGTTGGCAAAAACCTCAGGAAAGTGGAAAGAATTAATTTAGGAACAGGAAGCTCAGTGAATGTGTGGAAGGCAAAATTATAGTCTATTTAAATGAAACATTCCTGCATTTAGGGGAAGTAAACTGCACTTTCCAGGTGCAGTTGCAGATATGGAACAACAGAACAGTGACTAACAATACTGCTGCTGGACATCTTTATTTTATGTACTTGATTGAGAAAAGGAAACATATCCACAAACAGGGTGGAAAGAAATGTGCTGTGGGGAAAGGATTCCTGTTTAGGTAGATCTGCATTTTCATCTTGCCATAAGACAGATAATCTTCTCAATTACTTTTCTTGCGACTGTGTTTACTTTGACTTCAAGCAAGTTAAGCTCAAATCTTCATCCTTTTCCTTCCATGACTGTGTTTTTGTATAAATCTTTAAAAGTCTACCTGATTTGCAAGAGGAAAATAATAATTATTTCCTAGTGATGTGACTGCAAAACATCGTGGGAGCTGCTGCCAGTATCTTCAGTACATAGCAGTCAGGACTCTTTGCTAGATCTCTACCTGAATACCATGACTAGATAAAATCTGGTTGTTGCAGTTTCAGTGATCTTGTAGACTAACACCAGTACTGTTTTATAGTCAAATATTCCTTGTTTAAGAAGGAATAATAGAACCAGAGTAAAAAATGTTGTAGAGGCAGCATATTGAACAAACTCTTGTTGCAGTTGCCAGAACCTAATTGCCCAGAGGGAAGCACACAAAGTTGAACTAACCTTCTGATCTCAGAATATCCCAGAAATTATTGGGTTTTTTCAAGCTACTAAGGAGTCTGAAATCCAAACACTAACTTGGATGTATGTTTCTGTATTGTTAATAGGACCAATTTTATGATGACCTGCTTCTTGTAGGACCTCAGATAAACTTGGCTATGAACAAAGCAGATTTTTGACCAGTAAGATGTCAGATGGCTTATTCAGAAGGTATTTATATCTTCTGTCCTAGTAATAGGAAAAGTGCCATTGTCTTTGAGAGGATAAAATTAGGTGCTAACTCAATACATTCGCTGAAAAGCCCTGCAAAAGCACATGCCGATATTATTTGAAGTAGAGTAGCAACAGGAATACAGCACAAAAAGAGAGGATATGATCAAGAAGTGGTTTTGACAAAAGCATTTAGTAAGAGATACCACCAATGCAAAGAATGTGGGGCTCTAGGAGTCTGTGTCTTTTTCCAGCCATGGCAGGCAGGAACTGAACTACCCAGGTTTCAAGGAAAGCAGCTGCATCAGGCACCACCACTGGGTCTCAAAAGAATTTAAGAATTTGCTTACTGTTTTTTCTTTCCCTTCTGCAGTACAAACCCACCTTTTTTCTCTAAGATGACTCAGGTTTTAAGCTCTTCCTTTAGGCCCAAGAAAAATTTCTTCTGCACTGTTTAGCATTTCCCTCCTACTACCTTCTTCTCTCCTATGTACCACTGCCTTTACTTCCTTTATGCCAAGTAAAGAAATAAAGTTACATGGGTCTAAGAGGATTTCTGGACTTAATTCAAGCAGTAGTTTTATGTATACTGACAGTGCTTTTAAGCATTTAAGCACTTTGCTCAGGACATTTGCATAGGTATTGGAAAAGCCTGATTCTTCCTCAGTTTGTTTAAAAGCAAGGCAGCCAGCAACATAAACACACTCAAGGAGGTGGGCACCTCAAATAAATAGACACCTCCCTAAAAAATTAGTAATAATAATTACCTACTTATAACAGCTTTCAGAGACTGATCTGAAGCAGATGGAGATATATGTAGTTCTCCTGGCTTCTTCCTATTATGAGCAACAGCACTGAGAGCAAAATCAAATTGCACAGGTTAGTAATTCAGTCTTCTTTCCAGGTTCCCAATGCACCCTAAGATTTCATTTTTGGTAGTAAATAGAGCAAAAGAGATTGAAGCAAGAGACATGGTAAATCACCTGTCAGAACATGTGGACTCTCTTAACTTTGCAAAAGAGGGTGGCTCCATGCAGCCTGCTTTTTGGGAACAGTCCTGGATCCTGTTATCCCCAGAGCTGTGTCCAGGACTTGCCTGGGAGACGGGTGGAAGCTGCATCAGGAAGCAAGCAATGATATTGCCCAGTCCAAACCAGACTGTTATCTGTGTGCCTCATTTACTAGCATAAGTATTGACGAAGTTTCCAGAAATATTAAAGCAGCTAAATGTGCTGCCTTCAAACAAATGAAAACTGAAATTACATTATGTACTTTATAATTTAACCAATTTGAAAATAAGACTTCTGTCCCCCGTGGCACTGGAGATACTTCCATCCACCAGAAGCACAAGTACTGAGGGAGGGACTCTCAATATTTGTTGTGTGAGTGCAAACAAGACAGGGTGCACTGGCTATGGGACTGTTCTAAGTTTTTAATTGCACACTAGGAATCACCTAGGAGAGCTGGGCAGAGACCAAATTTAAAGATCTTATGAACTTTGTTTGATCTCTTCCTAGCTCTCCTATTGCTCATGTGCAGAACACCTCAAAGGACAGAGAGTTGCAGTTACCCATGTCCCAGAGGCATTTCCACCCACTTGATGACCACACTCCCAGCCAGCATACTGGCATTGGGACAAGAGGCCTGCTTTAACCTCCTTACCTCCAGATAGAAAAACCTCAGGCATGCTCAAACACCAAATGCCATTGCACAGAAGTTCACTGGTTCTTGTGGAGGGCTGATCCCACTTTGCAAGTCGATGTATAGAAGAGCAGATCAAGAGAAAAAGTAGGGAAAGAAAGTCTGAGTAGGGGAAAAAAGATAAGAATCAGTATGAATCTGTGAAGTTGCACCCAGGGCTGGCCAGAAAGAGGAATTCTCCCACTCGGCTTTAATACGGGGTAGTATGTCTAGAATTTAACAACTTTCTTTGAGGCACCTGAGTAACATTGTGGTGATTGCTGCAGAGCTGCCAAGAAATCATTGTTTGTTGACGCTCACTGTACTCACACAAGGTGACACTTTGTATTCACAAGTTCCAAACACCACCTATCTGCTGTTTGCAACCGGATTACGAGACACCTTTAGCAAACACTTACTATTCAGAAATTATTTTAGCTCTTAGTCTTTTGAACCCAAACCAACTAGTTTCAACATCTTACCTAAGAAGTTGTGTAGTTCAATAGTCTCTGTGCTAATATTTTCTCCAGCAATCTTCCTAACCACCTCTTTCTGTTTGGATGTCTTTATCCAGTTGTCTTGCTACGATGCTCTGGTGCCCCATTCCACTGTTAATATATGAAGTCAGCATCTCTGGACACTTTGATCTGGGCACTGCCCTCTGCCTCCCACAGTTGGACTGCAAAGCTGTGTCCTAAAGGCATTTTCATACAGTTCTCATGTCTCACTCTTCTTTGGGAGGTGACATTGTCTCCATTACCTTTTAGCCTTGGAGGACCAGGTGTGACCCAAGAATTCACAATGTTTGGCTCAGTTTTGGGGTACAGAAGTTTTGTTCAGCCCTGTAATGGAGGTTTTTAGACCATTAAGATGAATGGTATTAAGAGCTATTGTTTTTCATAAATTAGGGGGAGAAGGAAATTCTGTGAGAAACCTGATCCCCATCTCACACAGGTATCAACTGCAGCTAAAAAGACAGTGGGTAACTGTCAGACAGTGTCTTTCAGAGTGGTTTAAGTACCAGAATAAACAAATTCTCAATGACTGCTGTCCCATTTTCCAGTTCCAGTCCCAAAGCCTCTTCATCGCAGTGACATCGCTTGGTTTCCTAAAATAACACAAGAGGGGAAAGATGACGGAATGGGAGAGGTGCATCTTACCATGCTATGTTGCCACAGAAACCCAGCAGTGAATTTTCTTAATGTACTTCTGCTAGCCTTCAGCTCTCCTGTGTGCACCTATAAATTTCACCATGATTGAAAACACACCACATAAACTCCCAGGCACATTAACTGAATTTGCATCCTTTGAAGAAACCCAAGCAGTCACAGGAATAAAAAGAAACATTAGAAGGAGGTTCTGTAGGAAGATATTTGCAGGTACAACTCAAAGCTCCTAGTGTGTCCAAAACTACCTCCCTCTTGACCTGATTGTAGAAGCACATGGAAAAGCTGTGCAGTTCAACAGCATGGGAGCCTCAGAAGTATTTATTAGGAACATTATCTGGCCTAAAATAACATTACACTGCCCACATGAAGGGCAATTGATATCCTAAGTACTCTGGGATGAGTTAGCTGAGATAAGTTCTATTGCACAAAGACATCTGCTTATTTAGACAAGGCATGAAGCAGACCTTGGGAACAGCAGACTTTTTTGTCTCTCAGTGATTTAAGAGAGAACACATGATTGGTACAAGTAGGAAAATATCTAAAGTGGAAAGAGTGGGCCAATGGAATGCCTCCTGAAACATAAAACTCTGGAAACATAGAGTACAACTGGAGAAAATGTGAGCAGGTAGTCATTCTGTCTGCATGAGCAATATGGTCTTCTCAGATGGAACATGATTTGAATGTGACCCAGCTGTTAGGTGCTCTTGATAGCAAAACTGTTGGGTTCCTTCAGAGGGAAAAAGAAGAAAAGTAAGCAGTGACACAAACATTTCTACAGGACCCAAAGGAAGAAATAGGGAGCCCAGACCCTTGAAACAATAACTTTGCTTTAGGACACAGAAGAAAATAAGCTTGGAAAGACTGGCATGTGTAAGAAGACCCTTCCAGGATGTTTCAGCAAGGGTCTGATCCCAGCCCTTCCCTCAAACTGTCATTGGCTCAGGAAGAAGTTCATATTTAAGTAGAAGTGCAACATTTAAGTGTAATGTTTAAATAGATGCTATTTTTTCTTGATACTCTTCACTCACACTTGTTTATCCAGGGCCACACTGAGTTTAAATTCCGTTGGATGTCCATCTGCTGGCAAAGAGGACATGCTAATCCAGGATTCCCTGCATACCCTCTGGCTTAGATGAACAGACACTGCTCTGGTGTTGGGTAGCAACACATCTTTCCAGGATCCATTCAGCAATGTTTCTGCATGCTACTTCAAAACAATCAACAACATGTGATTCAGCTTTGCTTGCTACTTCAAATCCATTAACTCCATTGCTTGATGCCTTAAAATCATCTTTAAACAACATCTCAACTTTTTTCATCATTTATATGCTACCTTTGCTCCCACCTACTTGTCCCCTGAAAGCTGCCTCTTTGTATTATTGTTTGAAGGAGGATTTATGGTGCATAGGATATCAACAGTCTCTCTGAAGGAGTACAGTCATGATAGTCTCTTTTGTTTCCTTTGTCATATCAGTTTTTCTTACCCTGCTCGTACTACTGTTGATGAGGTCATGTTCACCCCTTCCTAGGTACTCCTCAAATGGTCCCATCATCCATTCAGTGTGGCATCAAAAGTTGACACATAATTGACATGAACATAATCTGTTTAGTTGGTTCTTGCTTCAACAGAGATACAGAGAAAGTGGCCAGGAATCTGCTGGGATTGTCCTTCTTTGCCCTTATATGCATGATTTTGTGATCTCCTTTATCCACAGAGTTTACAAGGTTGCTCTTGTTTCTCACAGTAGATGTTTAGAGTAGACTGATGATTTCAATAGTTTCCTGATGATTTCAATTTAACTTGGACATAAATCATCATGAGACTATACAGAAGGAATGTGGGGAGTGAGGTGTTTCACATCAGAAAGTGACAGTTTTAATTCAAAGCTAAATACAAAACCTAAAGTGAGGTCAAGCAACAGTAGTGCTAGCAGAACAAACAGGACAAACAAAAGTTCAAGCAAGTAAGTGGATTAACTTTAGGCTTTACTGTATTATGTTCATTTCCCACTAAGGGAGTCTGTATAGAAATCACACAGGCAAGAAATATACAATGTCCTTTTTTGATCAGAGGGCTGGAGCAGCTCCCTTATGAAGAGAGGCTGAAAGAGCTGGGCTTGTTCAGCCTGGAGAAGAGAAGGCTGGGGGGATCTCATTGCAGCCTTCCAGTACCTGAAGGGAGCAGAGAAACAGGAGGGGAATCAACTTTTTAAAAGGGTAGAAAATGGCAGGACAAGGGGAAATGGATTGAAGCTAAAGGAGGGAAGGTTTAGATTGGATATTAAGGGGAAGTTCTTTACAGAGAGAGTAGTGAGGTGCTGGAACAGGCTGCCCAGAGAGGTGGTAGATGCTCCATCCCTGGAGGTGTTTAAGGCCAGGTTGGATAGGGCCCTGGGCAACCTTGTGTAGATCCAGGCCTGGAGGTTGGTGGCCCTGCCTGTGGCAGGGGCGTTGGAGCTCTATGATCCTTGGGGTCCTTTCCAACTCATGCCATTCTGTGATTCTATGATTCTATAATTTGCATCCTCTGGAAGGGTAAGGGATGAATGGTGCTGAAGAAGAGTTCTTGGGACAAGAAAGATGTTGACAGAATACAGAGCTAAACTGAAAGACCACAGCCTTCTCACTAATTAAACTCATTATCACAGTTCTTGTCCTGAGGTAGAGGCTGGCAGAGGAGCTCAATTGGTTTGCTGCTGTAGGGCTCACAGAAGTTCAAAAAAAAATCAAATCAGCAAAGCCGGTGAATTCATTGTTGATATGAAAGCCTCTTCAAACAAACAAGTGTAAAACATCCCATCACTACAGACTCCACAGAACTATATGCTTTTATAGCAAAGAGTCACTTTCTCCTCCCTACCTGGGGAGAAATTCCATGAGAGAAAGCTGAAATAAATTTTTCTATGCTTAATGTGTCAGCAGAGCTCTGGCAAGTTCCCCAAGAAAAACAGAGCACACATTTGTGAACACTATGTGAGCCTTCTGGGAGACATTGTGAGTTGGACTGAGCTAAACACCGAAGGTGTTTCACAGGAAAATATAAGATTCTCTTGACACCAAAGCAGGTTCTGGGACTTTTCTGGGTGAAATTCTGAGCTGTGAAAAAATAGTGGACAGTATTAGTAAAACCTTTGAGATCAGGAGAGTCCCAGAACAATGGTGGCTATTGCAAGTTCCTCATGTTAGATGTGATTTACCTGGGATTCTCGCAATAAGGTTATGAGTAAATCACAGCAAAGGTGACACCCTAACTAACACATCTGCTCCCTTGGGGGATTCTGGGCACAGAGATTAAAATGCAATATTAAAGAGTTAAAATTTTGTAGGAAATTTAGTAGATGAACTGCTAGTTTGAAAGTGCTACTCTGCAATGTCCAAAAGACTTTGCGTGGAAATCCTGCTGGAGCAGGAGAAAATGACAGTGTTAATCAGAGGCTCTAACGTGGAGATCCTCTGACAGTAAGCACAAAGCTAAACTCATCCAGGGGCACCTCTCAGAAGGTATTGGCAGGGTGTCCTCACAACATCTCAGTCATTTGTTCAGGGAGTGCCAACAAAAACAATGTCAATACAGCTGCCATGGAGAAGGATATAAAAAGTTCCATTTATTTCCAGGATAGCTGTGTTTGTTGCAACTGACCAGAAACCAATTATTTTTGCACTGCCAAAAGGGGGCTGGCAAACACCTCCTTGTAAATACAGACATAATTTTGGGGTTTTTTTCTTTCTATTTTTTTTCCCCCCTCAGCTACAGACCTGTCATTCATGAACTGAAAACCTGAGAGAGATTTGTATTACAGATACTCTCTAATTCCAGAATCCTTACCCCTCTCTATCCAGTGACGTTTCCATGGAAAGTCACACTTTGTGTGAGGTCTTTGCTTTATCTGTTGCTTTCAGGCCAACCTTTTCCTGTCCAGCAAATAGATGACTGTACAACAATTTGAGTTTTCTTTAGTTCACTGTCATAGCTTTAAGGTCAGGCATGTTGATTCACATCACCTAAATATGAAAAGTCACCATACTACAAGCAAATAAAGGTCCATCTATCCCAAAAGTCTCTCACAGCAATGATCAGTAGCAGATGCTAAGTGCAGAGTAAAGAATAAAGCAAACATAATGGGTATTCTGTGATCTTCTAGTGACCTGCAAGGCATGTATTTGGGTCCGATACCCTTAGTCTAATTTCCTTTCAAACCTAGGTAAGCTTCAGCCTCCACGGGATCCTCTGGCAAAGATTTCCACAGTCTATTAATGAATTTGTGTAGTTAGTAAACTACTAACTTCAAGTGAGTTTGACATTGTTTGTTACATTACTGTTGATTGTTCTTTTTTTCTTTTTGGTGGGTAAGAAAACCTATCTGTTTTGAGTATAGCAGTTAATAGTCAGCTATTGAGTGATGTGGACCACGAGCAGGCCCTTGGGATCTGTGTGAATGCTGAAAAAGGCAACCATTAACAAGGTAAGAACTATTTCTATGAAATCATTAATTGCAATCAAGTTTTCAAGATGCTCCTGGGTAGATGAATAATATCACTGAAGTACTTGGAGCTAGGCCAGCCAGTCGCAACAGCTATATTTTAAGTGCTAAGAGGAATAGTAAGTTAATTATGTTCTGATGCATACTGTGTGCACCTTAAGACTGTGTAAAAAAAGAAAAATAAAGACAGACAAGAAAGAATAATGCTATCGATTAGGTATGTATAACCACTGCTCATCTTTCAAGGTTTTTAAGATTTTAAGGGTTTTAAGGCTTCTCTATGGAGCTAGTTAGCAGCAATGACACCAGTTTTACTTTAAGTGTGGGCATAAAGCGTTGGCCCAAGCAAAGACACTTGTAAAACATGCATGAACAATGAGGACCAATTCTCTACTTTTTTGTTTCTGAGAAGCCAAAGGATGATATGAGTGGAGAGAACAGCCAGAAGATAAGTATCAGATTTGGGAGGAATAAACACCAGGACTCAGAAACAATTGGGGTGGGGGTAAGGGGGCGGAATAGTGCTGGGTAAATAAATTTAGCTAAAGAAATTACTGCAATCACAGAAATTGTGATGTGTTTCTTTAAATAAAAGGGGTTCATTAAAGAGGTATTTGTCTTTGTCAGAAGTTTTTTCCTAACTGGAAAAAAAAATAAAAAATACTGGTTTATCTGTGTCAAAAAGCATGATGGGAAATGTTCTGGCATTGCAGGATGTCTGTGCTGAAAATATTTCCCCATAAAACATAGATTGGTAAATAAAACAGAAAAAAAAAAATAGAAGGAAAGACCAACCTAGATAAAACTAGCTTCTCCGTGTTTACTTTTCAGCAATTATACCTCCAAGGACTCTTTTTTTCCCAGCTGCTCATTTGCCAGTTCTTTAGAAATCACTGGTCTGGCCCATCACCCACTTATCTCCAGACTGAAAACACTCCTAACCTTACAAACTCCAATTCTATTCTAAGTTGCTCCTGACACGGTTTCAGTCTGTTAGCAATCTGGTCAGTTTATTTTAATTTCATATTTGTGTGCTGCCTGTTGAAGAAAAACCCTAGGGGAAAGATTTTTGAGTTCCTATTAGGGTCAGTTGAATGTAACTCTGCTGACATCAGTAGAACCATGTTGACTTTCCTATATTGTGCAAGGACTTCAGATAGAGAGGTCTTTTTGTGGTGCTATTATCTTTCACAGCCTTTGGAAAAGCCCACTAAACCTATGGATTTGTGTTCTGTTAGCCTTGGTAAAATGCCAAACTCCCACCCAGCCCCTCTTGAACTCTGCTTTAACGGGACAGGGGGAGAAAATAGGATGGGAAACCTCACATATCAAGATAAAGAAAGGAAGAGACCTCACAATTCACCATCACAGACAAACCAGAATTGACTTGAGGAAAATTGACTCATTTTATTGCCAAATAAAAATAGAACTGGATGGTGAGAAACAAAGACAAATTAAAACACCTTTCCCTCTACCCACAACTCTTCCCTATTCCCAGCTTCACCCCCTCACTCCGAACTCCTCTCCCCGGAGAAGCACAGAGCTGGGGATGGGGGTTGCGGTGAGTGGCTCTATGACAGCCCCTCCGGGCTGCTCCTCCCCATCATCCTGCTCCAGCGCGGTCCGTTCCCCGGGCTGCAGCCTTTCAAGGACACCCTGCGCCCGCCCGGGCTCTCCACGGCTGCAGCTCCTGCAGTAAATACCCGCCTGCTGCGGCGCGGGGCCCTCCCCGGGCTGCAGGGCGGGTCTCTGCTCCAGCGGGGGCTCTGCAGGGGATCCCTGCTCCGGGCCTGCAGCACCTCCTGCCCCCTCCTCCTGCTGTGGCCTCGGGGTCCCTCTGCTGCTGCTCCCTCCTTGGCGGGATTCCTCCTGCTCTGCCTGTGCAGCCTTTGGCCCTCGCTGAAACCTGTTTTCCCCCTCCCCTCCCAGCGTCCCCAGCTCAGCTGAGGGGTTCAGCTGTGTCCTGCGGTGGGGTCGGCTGGGACTGGCTGTGTCGAGCCCAGGCAGCCCGGCCTCTCCTCACAGAATAACCCTCTGCCAGCACCTTAGGCACGGACACCCAGTAAAGGACTATACACAAAGCAGCTATTAAAGATTGCTGCTCAGGCCTTATGGGTCTGGATCGGACCTTATATAGGGTGACAGTATGAGGACATTTCTGGACATGTGCACCTTGAACACAGCTCACCTTTGAGGTGAGCTGGAAGCCACTGTTTCTCCTGCAATAAAGCCACACATTGGTGGCAACTGCAGTCAGTCCCACCACCAGGAGGGACTAGATGCAGTCACACAGCTCAAACTGCTTTTCATCTGTTCCTCATCTTGTTTCATCCTCTGCAGCATGTTGTGTCTTTGGAAGCTGTCAGTTTTGAAGATGCATCTCTCCAACCTGTCAAGTCATTCACAGGAACTGACAGCTGCCTGATAGCCATGCTGGATGTCTGTCTCCTGGCTGAAGTGTTGCTCAGGAGGAGACAGGCAGGCAGGCAGAAAAGCCTGTCTTCTCTTCTGCTTCCTCTCCTATTGACCAGGGACATTTCAGAGCAATCAAAAGATGTTCCTTCACATTTCTTTTCCTAGTGGTCCCATGCTTTCTGGTGCCCTTGTGCTCAGGCCGGGCAGAGTAGTGAGTGAAGTCAGTAACCACAGTGCTGGCATTGCAGCCCTCACCCATGTGCATGGTGCCCTGGGAAGGAATCTGCCAGCAGAAGGTCTTGACAAAGTAAACCAGCAACTTCTGGGGTTTGCCAATTGTAAAGCACAAAAGTAAGGGGACATTCAGCAGAGCAAATGTATGTCAAAAACCAATAAAGTCACATAGTTGGTTTTTTTTTTAATTCAAAGTAGCGGTAGGAGATTCCCAGGACAGCAATTAACAAGGAGTCAAAGGGGATTAGACTTCTACAGTTAGTGAGGACATTCAAAGGCAGAGCAGTTTAGGCTAATAACATTTTTCAGTGGGATATACAATGCACGTGGCAAGGATGGAGTCACTCTCTAACAAATTGAGATTAGAATGGAGACAATATTACAGAGAAGGAGAGCAGATTATTCCATATCTGACTAAGAGTTTCCTCCCAGAAACATACTCTCCATGTGCTGGGCTAAGGGAACCTTCAGACTGGTCCAGCTCCACAGTCCTGTGTCTGTTAGCATTATAGCATGTTCACTGAGATACTACAGTTTCAGGGAAGAGTTTTGCTTCTTTTCTTTGATTCGCTGCATGTTAGTGTGTGGGAGGCAGTTTTACCACAACCCAGACTGCTTGGGAGTCACTTTCATGCTAAGAAACGGTCTCTTTCAGATGTCTCCTACTGACTAATGTAAGCTGATTGTAAACAGAACAGAAAGAGAGGAGAGAAATTCTCCCTGTCCTCCACAGACATTACTCAGTGAAGCACATGATCCCTGTCACAAGAGGACAAAATTCCCCTCTTCTCTCTCCTGCTCTGAGGTCAGATATGAAAAATCAGCACAGTGTGGATAACAGCTCAGAACATAGGCTGAGAGAGCATGACATAGGATATAGTCATATTATGGTGATAAAAAAATAGGTTTTGCTTATGATGGCAATTGGGAACCAGATGAAAATGCTTCTTGTTGATAAATCAAGTTCATATGGGTTTGAAGAACTAAGGGACATTAAATTATGTTAGGAAATGTTAAAAACAAGCAGGTAGGTTTTGTTTGCAAGGGGTCGTAGACCTGTGCAAATCATTGTTAAAGGATTATGTGGATTCAAAAAGTGGGCTTAAGGGGAGACAGGACAAGGACAAGGACAAGGACAAGGACAAGGACAAGGAAGAGATTCTTTGGGGATTAAGAATAGGCAAAGCAAAGCAGGTTTAGACTCCCAGAAATAATAAAAGGCTTGGGAAGTGCTTACAGGGGGGACACAGGGGATTGGGACTTACAGATACTTGCTCCATTTTCTTTTTTCCCTGGGCATCTTTTTTTGCACCATTTGCCATAGATGTGAGTAGATATGGGATTAGATTGACCCTTAGGAGGAATATGCTCTTATGAGGGTAGCTGTCACTCCATGGTGCTGTAAGCATGACTGCAAACTAATCTCACTGGAAATACTTAGATTAAGAGCAACTTCTGACAATCTGTAGTTTTAGAGACCAAAGACAAAACCAAGGTCCTTCAGTCTAGTCTCCTGCCTTGTGTTTCACCCAAAAATTCATGCTCGAATAGGAGAGGGGATTCAAAGGCATATTCATGTTCTTGTTTTGAGGTTATTCTAATCCATTTCCATAGGAATTCCGTAGCTTTCTTGGAAGCTCTTATGTCTGTCCGTTCAAAATCAAGTTTTTGGCTGTCCTTGAGTGAAGTTGTCCTTTGAGTCTTACAAAGGACCTTCCTGCCTGTAGTCACCAGTGCAAAGAAGTTCTGAACCAGCTCCAATCCCACCTATATGCTAGCTAGGGCTCCAGCTGTGAATTCCTCATCCCCCAAAGATTGTGAGATTCAGAAAAAAGATGTTTATCCATCATAGAATTACCTTTGTATTCATCATACCCTTCAACAGTAGGTTCCTTTATGTCTCATATTTAAATTCCTTTTTGAAACATAGCTCAGGAAGGAAACAAAATAGTTTTGCCAATAGCTATAGCCTTTGACTTTGGAGTGTGTTGGAAAGCTCAGGCAAGACACACAGGGACATTAGCTGTTTCACTCATCTCCACAAGCTAATGTCTGTTAGTGCAAGTGCTTCAAGAAGGGTGGGAGGTTGAAAGGAGATATCCCCAAAGAGTCAATGTGTTGTGTTTCTTCTGCAGTAGCCTGGCAAGTTACACTGTAATAACAGCTCCCAGTAAGGTTTTTTCTCCTATCATCTTCACGCCTACATTCCTGTAGTTTTACTTGAAAGGAATACATGACATAAATCTATACAAATGCCAAACATGCTCCCAACTGCTGAGCTGAGAATTTCTGACTCAGAGCAGCACAGAATAACTGCTTACAACAGGTCTGGAATAGCCTTAGAATAGGAGGAAAAAAATGCCAACTTTGCAGTGTTCCCATTGAAAAGCTTGTAGATGCAAGGGTGACCGTGACAAGGCCTGACTTGTCTTTGACACCATCATCAAATTATATTCATTAGATATCAAACAGTGGTACAATTTTTCTCAAGGGAGCTGCCAACCCAGGCCTGATTCTGGGTGACTCCAACCACTTTCAGCAATGGATTGTGAGTTTATTAGTGTCTTGTAGGAACGTGTCTGCTCCCTCAACTTTTCCTTAGGAAGTGAGCTCATATGCAAAGCTTTCCTATTGGAAACAAACCCTTCATCATTTTTATTACAACTGCAAAACTGGGGTTCCATTGTTCAAACTACCATACAAATAGTACTTTAATTTTGCAGCGTTTGAGATAATGATCTGTTCCTTCACTGTCTAAAATGTTTAAATTCAGTTTGTAACAACTTTTGCCTTATGCAGGTCTCCTGAGCAGTCCCAGCACATTGTTCCTGGCATATACACACAGCTCCATGCAGGCCAATACCAAGATGCAGATCTAAGCGACTTGCCAGCATTTGAGAAAGTGAAACATTATACTAGCAGTGTATTTTCTATATAGTTCTTCCTGTGTAATTTCCTGTGACTCACATTTTTCTGTTACTTTTTTTCAGGAAAAAGAGACTGAGCAATGACTTGTAGTCTAGATATAAAGCTACATATGGGGCCATTGGTTTAATACTCAAGAACATTTTTAGATGGAAGAATGCACATTAATGAACAGTAAGACTGCAACCTCAAGCACTTAGAATTTAGGGACAGTTCAGGTTTAATTTTCCTGTTCACTTTTCATTCATCTTTCTCATTTGTACATGTGGGAACTCAGTCCCCAGTGACAAATTAGCATGCTATTTTTAATTTGGAGCATCTTTAGTGACTTTATAAATTATTGAATAAATTAACAAAAACTTCTTTCCCCCACATTTTTTGTTAGTGACCATATGTCTAATGTAATTTTTGCTCTTATATGGCATTAATCACTACTTTTGTGAATGTGCATGTGCAGGCTCAGACACACAAATAAAAAAGTAGTCTTTTTTTCTCAACACCTCTATTTGGGGGTAGAGGACTGAGATTAAAATCTGGCATATACATTCATTCTGGTCATTTCCTTATGAAGTAACACATCCTTGCTTTTCTGAACACTACCAGTCATACCACTCCTGTGACTGAAGTACAGCTTGCTATTGACTTAAAATACAACTGGACATACTGTGCATTTCTGCACCCAGTGCCTGGGTCAGGTATTCAGAGGATGAGGAGAACACAATAGTGAAGGTTGCATTGAAATTTAATTTTGAAACCTAATATTTCCAGCAAGCTGGAGACCTTTAATTTTTACCAGCTTTTTCACAGAATACGTTTGTTTGCATTGATGAGATGTACAGGTAATGCAAAGACTCATTAAAAGAGAAGCATGTGAATGAAACCAAACTTGAAAAAGATAATGAGTCCTTAGATTATTTCAGTGATTAGATGAAAATATTTCTCTTTTTTGATTAATGGAAGTTCTTTCATTAACTATAATGACAGGTATATGAAATCTCATAGGACATAATGCCTCATTTCTGTGCAAAGTTCATACTCATTTGATTTAACAGAAACTTACATTAGGAAGCAAAATCTCTTACAAAGTTTTCTTAGGAACCTCTCCACACCCCAGCCCTATCATTTCTTTAATGAAGCTCTTCAAGTCTCACTTTTAAAAATTTCTCAGGCTGAACTGTCACTCTGCTTACCCGTGTTGGATCGCACTTTGCTACAAGGGTTGAAGGAAAAGACATCCAAAGTGCAAAGACTATAAATTCATGGATATAATCAGCCACCCACTATGGGGTTACTTTACCCTCCCACTTGTAGCTTACTAGATGTCTTGGCCAAAAGCTTGTAAGTGTGGTCTCTAATGCATGGAGAATTAGTTTTTCAAACCACATCTTTTAAGTGAAACACTCTCTTTTTGGAGCATTTCAAGTCTCCTTTTGAAGCCAGGATGTGCTCAGTGCTTTAAGGCCTCGGGGTATTTAACTTCTGCAGTATTAGGTTGGGCAGAACCTTGAAGTGGGGTGCTGTCTGACATGGGTATCAGCCTTTGCTGAGAGTTTTCTGTAATCACTGTGTCCTCCATTCATATATTCTCAGTGTTATCACCCAACTGCATTTCTGATAATTTCAATAATTTCTCTTTTAATTTTTGGACATACATAATGCATGTAGCAATAAATTTAAATGTGGTTTTAAACAGTCAGAATTTTGGAAAAGAACCCTATAGGAAAGAGTAGAGGGATGTCCTGACCTTCCTTCTTCTTGATGCATTATCTTGCCACAAAGGAGGGAAGAGTGACTGTTGAAACTGCATTCAACAACTTTAGCAGCCTTACTTTGCTCCTAGCCTTTGCAACTGCAATATGAACTCAGCCACTATTTTCCAGGATCAAAACAATAGGAAAATTTCCTGCTGCTGTAATTTTCACTTTTTGGTTTTACATCAACATTAGCCTGAAGAAAATGACAGTGAGCCAGCAAGCAAGCAGGGGTACGTGTGTACGCACAGACACATGCATGTAGGATTTTGGAGTCGTGCATGTGAGTGTGCGCTGGACCAGAGTTTGCTACTGAAGTTAGTCACGGAGTGACCAGAAGGACCACAGCCCTCTGGCTGGGATAGAGACATGAGTTAATGCTCTCATCTTTGGTTCTTCATTAAGAGACCTATTCGTTGTGTGGCCTTGCATGAATCACTGAGGTCAGACTTTACTTCAATGTTTCTCCAGTGGGCAGCAGGGAGATAGAGAGGTAAATGGAGACACTTGAGAAGGTCAAAGACAGCAGGGAGTGACTTGAAAGAAAAAAATGACCAGTGCCCCTGTGAGGAGAGCAGTGTGTGGCATCATTTGTATTGTATCAGGAAAAATAGCTTCCATCTTCACTTTCCTGATATTGGTGTGTGGAATGAATACAAGCTTCTGATACAGTCTTTATCCCAGACCTATTTAAGTCAAGGTTAAATTTTAATAAAAATAATTTACTTTGATTGAGGTGACTGTGGCACATGGGCTATACACAAAGCCATTCCATCTCCAGGGTTTTATTAATTTTAAATATTGACATATTAAAACCAGGGTTGAGTCACAAATACCAAAAGAATAAAGCCTGAAAGAGTAAAATATATGTATTATTTATCTTGTGGTTACATCAAGAAACATGATTAGACTCAAGGTATCACTGTGTGATGTAGCACATAAACAAGGAATGAAGAGTGACTCCCAAGCAGGGAGCATTCAGGTTGTATTTCAGAGAGGAAGGAAGAGGACAACCAGGAATGGGTAGATAAAGTATTCCATGGAGTTTTTGGAGCTGAATAAAAAAGGAGAAATCGCCAATTGCTACATATAGCTCTTTTGGGGAAGATCCTACTTGTTATGTCAGTACCTACCAGTGACTCCACACCAGGCAGGATCTGAATCTGAAACATATGAAGCAATGTTATAATGAGCTGGAGATGACCAGTTTATTCTGGTTTTAATAGGCCTGTGTGTGCAAGCTGCTGAGTTGTCTGGCAGGCGTGTGAACCAGAAGCTTGGGAATATTAATGAGGTTGTACTGTGAGCCAGTCTCTTTAGCTGGGGGCTATCCCAGCCCTTATGCTCTGTGGGCTGGCACAGATGAGGCAGTATGTAAGTCACCAGTGAATTTATACATGCTGTTAAATGAGCCATTCAAAATCCCTATTTGTCTGGAAGGGCGTTGAAATAAACAGGAAACACACACCAAAAATCCTCGGCAGGGATACGGTCTTGGAATAGTGAAATCTGAATACCAGTGGTCTTCCCAGTCTTTCCTCAAGCTTACCTGACTGTCCTTATCTCAGAGAGCAGCCAGAGACATGATTTCTGTGAGGTAAGATAAACTGTGCTGAAATAAACAGTTCATAAGTAATGTACCCCACTTTGCACAATCAACCTGTGGCACTGTCATGTGATATGCACAACAAGGACTTTGTTCTGAGCACCTTTCCCAGGCATGGGTGAGCTGTCAAGCATAAGCATATAGATAAATGATACCAAATCAGGAACATCCTCTGATGCTGCATTTTGACTTTTCTTCTCTTGAGGACATGGTGGTCCCTCGGGTCATTTTGTTCCATGTTAAGTGGCACTGACACAAATCCTTTTACAGGTGGGCAGTTAGTGGGGCTGGAAACTGCTCCCAGGAGACACTGTGGGTACAAACACCTTGCTCTGAAGGTGAAAGAGTTCAAGAGTCCAGTTTGGGGCCAAGCTATACCAGTTCAACTTGGTACCAGAGATCGGTCTTGGAAATAATCAGTTTACTAATATAGATGTAACTTAGACAGCACTGTCCCTCTCAGTTCAGCTTATTCTGTCATTGTAGTTCTAGGGCCAGCCAAAGTAGATAATCAGAGTGACAAACATATTATAATATAAGGATCCATCTCATCTACAGGTAGAAAACGTCCTTATGCCTATCCAGTCCTCCTCAGAGCTGAGAGTCACGCATTCAGGTTAAGCCTGCTTTTGTATTTGCTTCTCTGGGTCCATATCCCTTACCTATTATGCTTCTACAGAGGAAAAATTTAACAAAAAATGTGCTAAGACTGGAACTGAACAAAAGGTCTCTTGTTTCTGTAGGTATGGATTAGTCCTCGCAGAAAGCAGAGAGATGAAAGCTGTTGCAAGTGTTAAGAGGATTTTTTTGGGTAATACTTTAGAGATGCAGGTATGTATGCCTTGTGAAATGGAATTTAGTGTTAAGAATAAGAAGCTTCAGAAACTGAATTCTTCCATTTATCCAGACATGTTTTTGAATAGGTTTCGTATACTGCTTCACCAGTGTGTCACAGTCCTGAAGGAGACTAAAAGGGGTCAAAAGTCCATCCACACTTTTCATTCCATTCTTTTAAAAAGAAATAGATAAAACACATTTCAAAGCTTTGTTTCCAAAGGATGTTTGTAGGACATTTTTATTCCTCACTAATGGAAGGATATTTTCAGAAAATAAAACAAGTCCCAAACCTATTTTTCAGATATTTAATAAAACCCATCTGTGGATTAAAAAAAAACCCAACATATATAAGAAAGTTGGTTTTGTTGGTTTGGGATCAGGTTTTTGTTTTGTTTTGTTTTGTTTTGTTTTGTTTTTCTTTTAAATTTTACTCCCCCAAGGAGAGAGTAATATTTTCTAGTGGACACCTGGATGGGTAAGTTACGGAGTTGCACAGGTTGATTTTTGGTCTTGGTGATGAGCCTCTCTTCCTATTCTGTAGAGTACTGAGGATCCCTGGGCCCTATTCAGTGCTCTCTGGAGCTTTTAAGAGAGATTGAAGTCCCAAATACCTCTCACCAAGCAGTCTGTATCTTCCATTTTCAGGCCTCAGTTTCAGGTCTTAACAGCTTGTTTTATGATAGAAAAGTCACCAGTGGTGTTCATGCAGCAAGCCTGAAATGTAGCCTTTTGACATACCATTTCAAGGGTCTCAGGAAGGACAAAGACTGGGTACTGTATTCTACATTTTAAGAGACTAAAGATGTTCAAGAGAAACAAGATAGTTTTCAAACTGAAAGCTCCTAACACACCTTGTAAATACGTCCTCAGACAGAAGGACTCAGGGTACACTGTCTGTGTTTATCCACATGCCACTTTTTGCAAATCCTTTATATCATGTGTAGGGTTTCATCTTTAGTGTTGCTCTTTCATCATTTGCTCAGGTCCTCTAGGGTCTGACAGGATTTACATGGGAGCTGGGAACCCTATTGTCACCTTAGGACAGGTGTTGGTGTCTGATTTTGAAGGCCTGTCTGACGGTCCTTGCTTCCTTCTCCTTTGTGCAAGCCAGTCAGGCCTAATTCCTCAGGCAGTATCTGGGCTCCTGGACTGCGGTGAGTGTTAAGTACTTGTTGCTGATCCAGACTTCAATTCCTGTCTGCTGTCAGCCCAGGAGCATAATTTAGTCATTCTGTAACATACTCTCAGGCCTTCAACATAAAAAGGACATTGAACTGTTTGAGTGACTCTAGTGGAGGGTGAGGAAGATGGTCAGAGGGCTATAGCACGTGTCCTGTGAAGACAGGCTGAAAGACTTGGGCTTGTTCAGCCTGGAGAAGAGGAAGCTGAGGGGAGATCTAATTGCAGCCTTCTAGTACCTTAAGGGGCCTACCAGAAACCTGGAGAGGGACTATTTATGAGGGCATGGAGTGACAGGACAAGGGGTAATGGTTTTAAATTGAAAGAGGGTAAATTTAGATTACATATAAAGAAGAAATTCTTTACTGTGAGGGTGGTGAGTCACTGGAACAGGTTGCCCAGAGACATTATGGATGCTCTCTACCCTGGAAGTGCCAAGGCCAAGATGGATCTAGGCTGCCTGATCTAGTGGAGGGGGAGGGTGCAACTAGATGTTCTTTGAGATCCTTTCCAGTCCAAACCATTCTGTGATTCTATGATTTTCCTTGCAGCCCCATTACTCCATCTTGGGGTTAAACTTAGGTATTTTTAAACTAATGCCCTGGTTTCGCTAAGAAGGAAATAAGACACATGAGAACCATGAAGCCATCCAGCTGGGTCCAGCCAGGGCAGCAGGAATGCTGGATGTAAGGCATGCTAAAGCATGAACCTGTCCCCCGGCCCTACTTGCACTGTACCACCTAACACATAGATACCTCAGAGTGACTCAGAGACTTAGAGGCAGTGCTGCAGACATGCAGGCTGACTCACTCTCAGTGCCCCATCCATAGCAGTTTAGGGATTTTCCTTCCTTAGAAAATAGTGATTCAAGTTCCTACATGAGAAACTTGGGTTAATTGGAACCCTGTAAATACTGTAACTAGCTTACTTGCTTATTAAGTCTCATACTGTAATGCACTTGCCTGTGAGATGAAAAGAGAAGTTGCTACAGCACAGAAAATGTCAGCTCCATCAATGCAACCTGGTAATAGCCCTTCCTTTTATTCAGCTGGCAGTGACCTATCTCATCTAAGCAAAAATGCTGGGATCCTATTCTGCAGAAAAGAAACACATATAAGGTTGCCTGCAGAAGGTGAGGTAGTTACTACACAAGAAAAGAGACTTCACAAAGAGATCCCTTGGAGACAGAAGATGCTTGATAGGCCTTTCTTACCTGCCCTTTGCAGGATACCAAGATAGGTTCTAATCAGGACAAAGTGATTCTGTAAATGACTTTTGCCCCTTCTCAGAATGCCTCCTGCCACCCACACTCAGAAGTCCACATGCTTTGTCTTCAGTAATGGAAAAGCAATTTTCTCCAGTTGCTTATGGCAACATTTGAAATAATTGAAAAAGGTGAAAAGACATTTTTATCATCTTATTTCTTTCAGGTCAGAACCCTGATGTAAATTAGGCTAACCTGCAAACCTCCAGCTACTTGATTTATGTGGAAAATCTTCTTCCAGCTTACTGTACCATATATCATAATAACATATGACTGATAACTGCATTGAGACAGCAGGAAGGATGCAGTGTATTTGCAACAGTGATGGATAATGTGTGGGATTTAGTCAACATAGTAGTTGGAAATTCAGCTTTACTCGTTCTTATAAACCATATTCATCTTGGATGTAAACTCATCAAAATGATTAGCTTTACTGCCCTGTGATTATACACCAGTTGAAATTAACTGAATTATCTTCCCTTGTTTTAAAAGCTTCTTTCTCAAAATGAGTATGCAACGAGTATTGGTTGTCTCTGATATGTGATATGGGGATTTCTTTTGCAAACAAAAGATATGATTCTGCAAATGCTTACTTAAAGGGACAATTCAAGGTCAATTCCATAAGCTTTCACATGTGTGAATTAACAGCACGATCCTATTATAACATTGCAGTTTAAAGTTTTCTATTTCATTTTCCTTTTTCAATGGATTTTCAAGATAACAAAATCTTTCATAAAGATACAGTCAAGAAAGCTTTTGCATTGGAAGAAAGTTTCCATTGTCCTTGGGAGCAAGGAAGACAGAGATGATATCATCTAACCAGTCCAGCAATTTGGTTACTTTTAACTGGGTTTGACAAAGAAAAAATGTCTTATTAATGTCCCTCAATTAAAAAATGTGTTTTCTTCTCATAGCACACTGTGAGACTTCTTGAAATCTGATCAAGTGCCACCAAAACTTTTTGTTGTTTCTTCTGTACATAATATTGCATAGGAAAAAATTAAAGCATTTTCTGTATATAAGAAGTAACAGAAACCTTTTCAACAGGAAAAGCAAAAGGAACTGTCTTTTGAATAGATCCTTCATTGCTTTCCAGTACTTCATTCATTCTTTCTATCTTTGTAATTTTATACTGTCAGTCCTTATAGTCCTTCAGGTTGCAAGAATAAAGGCAGGAACATAATTTTGTAGTTGAACCTTTGAGATTTTATTAGACTAGCTTCTTCCCATGTATCTAAAGCTAGTTTTCCTTATCCAAGTTTTAATTTGCAATTTCAGATGTGCCAGTATTTATTCATACAGATCTGAACATTCCTTCTATATCCAGAAGTTTGAATAAATTATACTGAATTTGCAAATGAAACAAAGTTTATTCCTGAAGTTATAATGCAATTAGTTATTAATTCATCAAGGTGTTTGAGAACCTTTTAGTTCCTTTGAAGTCAATTAGACTTTTCCCAAGTTTACAATTATGCCTGCATTTAAAAGGTTCTCATTCAACAAAGCATTACTGATTTAACTTTAAAAGTTAAAATCAGAAATTAAATGTAAGAAAATTTCTTCTGTGTTCTCAGAGATCAAAAGAATGATTAAATCATTGTATGCATTCAGGTAAACTGTAGAAACTCAGTTATAAAGTAAATAAGAGTTTATTTTATTTTTCCATATCATTGATGATTATTTTCTGTAGGCCAGATGCTGTAATACTGATCGTTTGCTGGGCTATTTGAAAGCTGTCTGTTGCTATTTTATCTCTTTTCTCTGTTGCCTCTGGGAAATGTTTTGCAAGTTGTTTGACAGAATCCTTCCAGGAAATAAAATTATAGCCCAGGCAGCCTGGAACATGGAGATGAACAAACTGACATTGCTGTAAATGTCATAAAAGTTAAGGTGCAGCTGCTGTAACCAGTGACTTTAGAGCCTTCCTGCAGATGGAAAGGGCCGCAGACATGCTCTTTTGCCTTGTAAGAATTTTCTGTAAAGGGTAAGCATCAAAGTCGTAAAACAAAAGTTTCAGACAACCTAAGCTAAATAAAACACAGGAACCAGATCTCTGTGTTTGAGTGCCAATTAACATTCCAAACAGTAAAGTCATCTGTGTACTCCCAACAGAGATGCAGTTACTTCTTCCAACAGGATGTAGAGAACTATCCAAGTCTGAATTTGTTGGTATGGATTGCTCAGCATGATTATTGCTGGTCTCTTCAGGCCTCTGTTAGGACTTCTCTCTCTTGTATACAAATGCAGCTGAAAGTAAGGTGAAGCCATACATGGAACTAGGAATAGGAGGAGTAAGAAAGGACTGCAATGACAGAAATGCAGGCAGATACCAGATAAGCAGGCAAGATTTCTCTGTGCCATCAAAGGACTAAATAAGATCTGTACAAATCTCCTGTGGTAATACAGAGACAATAGGGAATATTTCAATATTTCAACATTGTAATTCAGGTTGCACAGTGTGCTGGTTTTGACTGGCATGAAGTTAATTTTCTTCACAACGGCCGGTATGGTGATTGGATTTGTGTTTGTGCTGAAGACAGTGCTGATAACACAGGGATGTTTTATTTATTGGTAAGCAGGGCTTACACAGAGCCAAGGCCTTCTCTGCTCCTCACCCCACCAGTGTGTAGGCTGGGGGTGCACAAGGAGTTGAGAGGGGACACAGCTGGGACAGCTGACCTCAACTGGCCAAAGGGATATTCCATGCCATATGATGTCATGCTTGGCATATAAGGGGCTGAGGGAAGAGGAAGGGGAGGAGGGGAACACGTTTGTATTGCTGGTGTTTATCTTCACAAGTTACTGTTACATGTGATGGAGCCCTGCTTTCCTGGAGATGGCTGAACACCTGCCCACTCATGGGAAATGGGGAATTAATTAACTGTTTTGCTTTGCATGCATGCATGGCATTTGCTTTAACTGTCTTTATTTCAACCCATGAGTTTTTTCACTTTTACCCTTCTGATTCTCTCCCCCATCCTGCCAGAAGGGAGTGAGCAAGCAGCTGCATGTTCAGCTGCTGTCTGGGTTTAAACCACAACACACAGCATGAACCAAACACATGTTCCTGATAATGATCTGAGTTTGACATCACACTCAGTGTATCAACAAAATAATTAATCAGTTGGAAAGCTCTTGACAGGCACACAGTAGAAAGTGATACCAGCAAGGAGATTGCAGGAAGCACAGTACAAGGGAGTGGCTAAGTGCAGGAAATGAGGAGTGGCAATTACAACCTTTTGGTTTGGGCTCCAGGAGGTTCCTGAGACATGCTGAGTTGTCTGTCACAATTTACATTAATCCAATTGTGAATCCTGTGTCAAATGGAACTGTTTGGATGGACAAGGTAGAAACAGTCTGACTGCTAGAGGAGGTGGGATCCTCCTGAAGCCATTATGTGGATAAATTCCCTTTGAAGAGCTGGAGAGAGGAGTCTGAGAATATGCAGAGTCTCTGAGACACCTAAAAATATGTCACTTTTGGTATGTTCCTTCCCAAAGACCTGGAATCGAAAACAGCCTATTTCCCCAATCTCTTCTGTCATTTCAGTGTATCACAGTCTACCCTCACCTAACTGTTCTGCAACCTCACCAGTGAAATTCATCTCATGGAGTGGCATAAAAGATTCATCAGAGCAGAAGGGAAGTGCAAAACAGAAAAAAACACCCTTGTCTTTGTAGAAATATCTGGGAAGGCATACAGAAGTGTATTGTAGATGATGCTAACCAGATCCTCCCAGAGGAGAAAGGGACATTCATCATAGGAGCAACAACAGCTCCTGGCAGGCCAAACAGGAATGTCCCTAGGACTTCACAGGAAAAAGCAAAGCAACAACTTTCCTTCCTTACTCTGGCCTCCTCCTCTTTCATCCTCCAGCACTTGCTCTTTCTCATTACTTTCACTTAGTGGCAGATGTATTTCCAATCTGAATGCAGGAGGCAGATTCACTGCTCAGAAATGGACTAGGTGTCAGATTGTTTTATTTTCCTTTTGTATGTGTCAAACAATTGCATTTGTTCAACACTTACATTATTATCATCATCATTATTACTCCTGTTGTTGTCATCTCCATCTCCCTCTGCTTACTCTTTTTCCTTTGCTATCCTACTAAACTGTCTTTATATCAAACCACTAGTTTGTTTTTTCACTCTCCTCCTCATCCCCTGGAGGAGGTAGGAATGAGCAACGGTGCTTAACAGCTGGGGATAAGCCACAAGAAGTGTCCACTTCCTTATGTTCTTTTTATCCTAGCAATCCTCTTTTGTTTTAGGATATTAGAATTCTGGGAGCCAACAACCTAGCCTGCTCCAAAAGGAAATGGCTTCTACATTAATTCCTTCAGATGTTTTGTTTATGAGCAGGAAATACTTTTAAATTAAAATTCCTTCTGAAAGTTTATTGGAAATTTCTTTGATAGTTGCCTTAGAGAATGGAGATAAGGGCAAATAAGGAAGCTTTAAACCCCATAAAGAAAAATGTCATGGATTAGGATACATACCTAAGCTTGTTTCTGAAGTCCTTTTCTTCATTGTTTTGTTCTTCAGCTGGTTCTTCTAAATGTTGGTCCTAAATGAGGCTCTTGGTCCCTGAAGAGCCTCCATTCAGTTTCATGCGCCTTACCTCAAATGCTGTAAATAAGCTACTATATCCTACTTTCATATCTCTTAGTCTTTCCTAGTCTCATTCTTGGCCCCAAATGGTGCATAATACTCCACAGTGGTGAGGACAGGGACTGCAACAGTGATTTGTCTATGGTGGCACCACACAGCAGTTGACCCTGCCTGTCCTTTGAGTCCTGTATGGTGACCCTCTGACATTACTGAGGACTTCTGGAGTCCAAACTTCTGTTCGGAAGGCCACCAGAATACTATTTTTGTGGTGAGAAACTCATGACAAGAATTATGAGCCCTGAGATTTGGTATGAGAACGCATGAGGCTGTCTAAAAAATGCAAAACTTGTTGGAATGACGGTGGATCCAGAGCAAAGGGACACAAAACTGAGCTGGATCCCACAAGGAATCAATTAGTCCCAGAACTATGTTAATGCTCTTTTTCAGAGGGTCAGGGAATGAGTTTACATTGCTGAACGAAAAGAGAATTTTCTCTGTATTTCTTGCAGGCTGCTGTCCTCTACTCACAGAGGGGCAGACCAGGAGAATGGAGAATTTAAAAACTTCTTTTCAGTTTTAAGGGCTGCAGGCAGCCTGGTAGGAGAGTCTAGCTGTCGTCCTATTGCACCTGTACAGGAGACATCTCCGTATAACTGCGCCTGGACTAGTCCTAGTCATGGAAACAGGAATGTTGTAGAGGTACCACTGTCATGGTATGAGTCATGCAAGAAGCACATTAGCAAGCAGGTGATAAGCTATTGGCAAAACAGTGTCCAAAGCGACTGTTTTGTTTTGACAACAGAAGTCTTGATTTTGCTGGTAGGAATCAGATGTGAATGAAGAGAGGTAGAAATCCATGCCAACAAAACAACAATTTTTGCAGGTAGGTCTTTTTAGTACATCTCAGAGCTTTCATGCCCTCCCTTCCTCCCACATACACTGTCTGTTTATTTAGTCAGCAAGTTCTTGTGTATTTTGCCTAATGCCTAGTAGAAAGGAGTGTATACACTCATTAGGCACTGCATTAATAAGCATTATTAATATGCATCTTTAACTAAATTTACCTCACCTTAATGGAGCTCCTGAAGGTCCTCAGAGAGTATCATTAAGGCTCAGAAGTGCTGAGGACCTTCCCTCCCATTGCTCTGTCCTAGCAGTATCACAGCCATCTCTGTCCCAAAGCAGCTGTACCTGTAAAGAGAGCACTATCCTGCCTAATAGAGTTAGACAGCCCTTGGGGTAACCCTTCCCCATGTCCTGGCACCTTCAAATTCACGGGCATTAATCATGGGTCTGTCTGCAGTAGGCTGGGCAGAAGAACTGCCATTTGGTGCCAGGCTTGGGAAATGGCCATGCTGGTAAATTGGAAAGCAAAAATGAGGGAGAAAAAGTACACCTTCCTGTTAAGCAAATTTAATATGTCCTCCCAGTGGGACTGGGGAAAAAATCATCCAACCATTTGCGCATGTAGGAGTTAAAATGATCTGTTCCTGGGATGAGTAAGGCCTCTCCAGAAAGCTGCTTAAGCTCTGTATCTCAGTGGAAGAACTGGTCAAAAAGTAGACCTAAATAAGCAGAATAGCCTTATCAGTACTCAACAAGTAAGGAACTGTTTGTGAGGGGAATGTCATGTAGGATAAAAGGCTCGGCTTTCTCACATTTCTGGGACTTTTGTTCATAAGCTCATCTTCCTGCTCAAGTTCCTCAGCTGCCCAAAGAGCAAGAAGCCATGGAACTGAGCTATCACATTTTCAGAGATTCCACATCTTCAGAGCTGTAAGGCACATTGTTCATAGATGTTCATGATGGCCTTCCTTGGGATCTGAATCCGACACAGCCCTCTAAGGAGGTCAGACTTGTGGTATGTTGTATCCCCTCTCATGAATCAATGGCTGTGTATACATTTAGAAAGAATATATTTAAGGAATTGGTTTAACCGTTGGCCACACATTTTTTCCTGTGATTTTTAAGGACTTGATACAAAACCCTTCCCACCTATTGCAGGGATTTTAGGAACCTCAAGGCCCAGGACCATTTTCTGAGCTTCTCCTCCTTCCTTGAATGTGCATTCTTTTCTGAACTTTCTGGGGAACTGCAAAATCATTCCAATAAAATGAAAATGTACAACTGTGGGCAGCCAACTGTGTGCAGCACACATAAAAAGGACCAGAGATGCCATACTGCAGAATCAGTGTGTTACCTTACTTCCTTTATCTCCCCTCGGTGCTCAAAGAGCTGTTAACCCTACCCAAGTACAGGAAGGTCATTTCCTGACCTCTAAAATTGAAACCCTTGGGCAATGTCCCTTGAGTCATGGAGCACATGTCAGCAGCTCCTTGGCAGAAGCGACTTCCTGACCTGCATGTCTGGACTGTCATCTTTCCTGACAGGCGAGAATTGCACCCGTCCAGCTTTTAGCTCAACACCTCAACACTTGTCTTTCTAAGCTGTCCACCTATGCCTCAACTAAAAAGTTAAGATGTTGGGGTTTTTTTTTTTTTAAATAAATAAAAAAAAAGGAACTGACTGCAAGCTGGACAACTCCTGGAGCTGGGAGTCTCCACTACGTACCCAGATTCTGGTGTTTCTCACACAACAAGGACAATATTGTGCTTGGCAAGTAGCTCCCACTGCTTGAAGTCTGAGATTTTAAAGTAGTTTAGTAAACTGGAGACAATTAATTCCTGTCTTCCAACAGATTCACACTACTTTTTGTTTAAAAGTAGACATGCCTTAGCACTAGCTTTTCACTGGTCTGTATATTGTCTTCTCGTCCCTTACATATTGTACAATTGAAAGCTAAAAGACCAATGCAATAGAAGTTAAGCTGTTGTGGCTCATGCAGTCATTATATATAAGTGTTGCCATTATGTAAAACTGCAGTCATTTTGTATAATTGCTATGGAAGTTGTGTAACAAAGGAAGAGATCTATCTTAGAGAAATAAAAATGTTATCCTGGAGATTGCTGTTGACACACAGCCTGCTGAGACCTGTGACTAGACCATACTTCTTTCCTTTCATTTCTCTAACTAGTTATTTATCAGAAAGCCAAGATGTAAATTAAAAACACACTTCTTTAATTAAATGCATTTGGCAACCCTAGTGGGAAAAAAAGTGACATTTAAATGCAAAATCAAAATCAACTTATGGATTCCCTCCTTCCCACTGTCCTAACTCTCCAGGTGCAATGAAGATGCCATTTTCTAGTCTCTGTATTCCCATTCTTAGCACAATAAAAATGAAATGATAGTTATTTTCCACTGTGGTGTTAAAATGTCAAACTGTGTTGCAAGTAAATTGATTTCAGGCCAGTTCAGTTGAGTTCAGCTCAGCAGCATGTGAGCCATTTTCCTGCCTCTGCTCCTTCTTTGAAAAGCCATAGCAAAACTCATTGGGAGTGATGGACTCAGTCCAATTAAAAATAATACAGCCATGGGAAGCATATTTAAATAGTAACCATGGATAAAGTACTACAGTTGGAAATGAAAGCACCAGCACCCAAACACAATAATGACTTCAGCAGTGCAAGAGCCAACAAAGCCAATAGGAATTTCTTCAGCTCAGCCTGAAGTACATAAGGTGGCAATAGGACCCATCATAGGTTCTGCTGATGAAGATCATCTGCTTTGGATCAATATGGATTTCTCATGATGAGGAAAGTCTGCCTTATTGGAGGGCACAGCAAAAGAAGAATCCATAGTTCTGTTCTCTAGATAAAGCTTAGTAAGACAGAGGATGTCAATAAAGACAGGGTTCAAATTCTCTCAAAAGGAGCCACCTTTTGTTTCTATCCTTTAGAGCCCCAAATATATCTCCCAGAACTGTCTTAGATGATAGCATTCATCTGCATGTGGCACAGACACAATTTAAATGGGCTGTAAGGATGATGAAACAGACCAGTACAAAGCCTGGGGTGTAAATCACCCAAGGTTGTCCTCTTCTTACGCTCAGTATGTAGTGTGAGCCAAATGTGACAGTCACAATGGATGACAAGAGCCCTTAATTTCTTTTAAGTAGACTTTGAAGTAACATATGTTGACACCCATTATTTACTTCAACTTTGACTCATTTCATAGAATCATAGAATATCCTGAGTTGGAAGGGACCCATAAGGTTCATCAAGTCCAACTTCTGGCTCCACACAGGGCCAGACAAGTCAGAGCATGGGACTGAGGGCATTGTCCAGATGCTTCTTGAACCCAGTCAAGCTCAGTGCTGTGACCACTTCCCTGGGGAGCCTGTGCCAGTGCCCAACCACCCTCTCAGTACAGAACCTCTTCCTAATATCCAACCTAAACCTCCCCTATTGCAGCTTCATCCCATTCCCTCAGGTTCTATCACTGGTCACCAAAGAGAGGAGATCGGTGCCTGTCCCTTCACTCCCCCTCGTCAGGAAGCCACAGACCATGATGAGGTCTCCCTCAGCCTCCTCTTCTCCAGGATGAACAAACAAGAGACTTCAGCCTCCCCTCATAAGACTTCCCCTCCAGACCCTTCACCATCCTCACTGCCCTCCTCTGGAGACTCTCCAATAGTTTTGTGTCCCTCCTGTACTGTGGCACCCAAAACTGCACCCAGTGCTCGAGGTGAGGCCACACCAGTGCAGTGTAGAGAGGGACAATCCCCTCCCTGGACTGGCTGGCCATGCCGTGCTTGATACACCCCAGGGTACGGTTGTCCCTCCTGGCTGCCTGGGCACACTGCTGGCCCATGTTTAATTTTTTGAAGATACATGCCATATGTAAGAGTAAAAAGTGTAAAAAGGATGAACACAGAGAAGTTGCACAGAGAGGTTGTGGACTCTCCTCTGGAGAAATTCAGGACCTGTCTGGATGCAATTCTGTGCAACATGCTTTAGACAATCCTGCTCTAGCAGGGTGGTTGGACTAGATGATCTCCAGAGATCCCTTCCAACCCCTATGAATCTGTGAATCTGTGAAAACTAACTTCACTTGCTGAGGTGTGTTTGCTCTTCAGACTCTCTGAGGCTCAGCCAATGTGCTTGGTGCCTGTGTGCATGACACAGGTGGTCATTATTCACTTTGTGCTTGGTCTCAGCACTGTGACTCCACAAAGAAATTGCTAATTGGTGTGAATGAAAATGAAAGTTTCTGAACAGCAGACAAAAGGCTTTGCAATGGCTCATCGTGCAGACAATCCAGGACAGCTCTCCATTAGGAACTTTGTATCATTCAAAATGCTTTCAGCTTGGGAATTTTGGGGAGGAAATGTCAGGCTCAGGAGTTTAGAATGAGAACTTTATATCTGATGCTGTTGCAAAAGGCTGTGTTCTCTGGTGAGGAAGGTCTTCCAAGGGACACTGGGAGACATGGGGTCCCAGCTTTACATGGAGCAAGTCACTTTGTGTTTCTGTGTATTTTACCTTTTTCTAATCCTTCTGTCTTGTTACACTCCCATCACAGGATTGTTTGATGTTTTTTTTTTTAATTGTAGCACTACAGAACATGCATTTCTGCTGGATTTTTTAGGATGATACTTTGGTACAGAGTAGCATATTTAAGCATGCAGGCTCCTCACCACCAGTCTGGTTGCAAGCAGTGTAAAATTCACACCTTATTAGCTATACATTTATTTTTTGTCAGAAAATACATTAACAAATTTAAGTCATCAATTTATGGAGAGAAACAGTTTGTGGCTTTTCACATGGCACAAATATATGAACCTTGTTATTTCTTTTCTCTCAGGCTACTGTCGCCAGGATACTTACACCTTGACGTGAAAATCAATTGATATATTTAACTAGTGTTTATTTCTGTTCCAGCAGCAGTTGTGAAGGAGAAGAAAGGTAAGCTACTAAAAGTAGACAATTTTATAAATCAACAGCTTGGAGAAATTTGTGTCCATGTGTTTTAAAGAACAATTAAGACTCTGGCTAGGGAGTCCTGGTGAGAAACATGAGGCTCACCTGTGTCTGCAACAGGAGAACCTGCAATGAAGCTGAGTACCTGTCGTGGTTTCACCCCGGCTGTGGGCCGAGATCCACGCAGCTGCCTGCTTCTTAAAGTAAAAGAGCAGGGGAAGAGGGAAAAAGGGGGAAACAAGGGAAGGGAAAAGGAAGGGGCAAATAACTCCAAACCCAAGAAACTAAGAGGCCCGTGGGTTGGGATAAGGATAGTTTACTAAGATAACAGAAAGATAAAATATAACAATGCTAACAGGACTTTAGAGCAAAAGAATATGAAACTCTTGATCCCCAATGCAGTTTCTCCCCGACCCACACAATTCAGGCCGTACCACCCAGAGCTGTCCCGGAACCCGACCGTCCCCCCAAGAAGCACGCGTCCCGCAACTGCCCCTCTTCTTCTTCCCAACAACCCCCCGTTATCCTGGGCAGGACGTAATTGGCATGGAATACTCTCTTTGGCCCATCTGGGTCACCTGTCCTGGCTTCGCCCCTCCTTTCTCAAGAATAGAGAAATACGAAGAAGCTGAGAAAAGTCCTTGACTGTCTGACTGCAACTAAGAACATCAGGGTGTTATCAGCACTGCTTTCATTTTAACTCCCAAACACAGCATTCCATCAGCTGCTACAAAGGAAGTTAACTCTATCCTGACTGAAACCAGGACAGTACCGGAGGGTGTTCTTCAACCATCTGGGCCAGGGTGAAATTGGTCTCCAAAATATGGATGTGGGTTATGAAAACACACAGGTCTGGATAACCCCAACCCAACTCAGAGCTTCCCTGCTTAAGACCAATGACAATGATTATTCCAGTTAGGTAAAACATCACATTGAGTGAGATTTGGCTTGGTTTACTTAGAAAATTCAATATATGACAGCTAAGCTGTTTTAACATTTTGCACCAGCACCCAGAAATCTGCAAACGCAAGCAACGCTTTTTGGAGCCGGTCTGCACGTTCCCTTTGTTTAGTATACAGCTGTGATGCATTCCATATAGACAGTTTACCCTTCAGCTGCTTACAGACTTGGGTCTGCTGAGATAGGTCTTCCAAGTCTAGGGCCTACTGATGGTGTAGACAGAGAAAGCCCTTCCATCTGCCAGCTCGCAACAACTTCGAAATAAGAGAGAAGTTACATTAAATAGTCACAGGAACAAGCTGGATTCTGACCTCATTAACATGAAGACTACTCAAATTCTCCTCAGTAAATCAATTGTGTCATAGCAACAGCAGTGGCCATCAACACTGAGGTCCCCTACATCATGGCAGAGCTTGTCCTGAGCATTCACCAGGCAACAAAAAGCTGTTCTCCACCGATAAAGTCACTACAGTAATGGCAGAGCAAAAGGGAAAAACTCTTGTTTCCTAAGTGATAAATACAAAGCAAGACAAAGCTGCTGACTTGCTCACCAAAGCAAAAAGATATGTTAACTCTTTAGGAGAAAAACAAAAACAAAACAGTGAGAGCCTCACAGAACTTACAAGAGATTTGGTCTGAAACAAATTAGATCAGCTTCATGTAAGGGTAAACCTGGGATTAGGTAGTACAGGGGAGAGAGAAAGAAAGGCAGTGGAATTTTCTGGGGTTTAAGGAGAACAGTATTCCAGCTCTTAAGGTGAGCTCAAACAAATGGTTAATGAATTAAATAGACAGTGGAGGAAATTGAACAATGAGCACAATGGAAAAGAAAATCAAAGTATGTCTCCATTTTTTGGAGGAGACAGAAACAGGCCACAGAAGAAGAAACTGTCTTGCTGATTTACAGAGAATATAAAAGCATCATAAAATGTTGTTTTCACCTATCCTAGGACACACTTGCTATCAAGTGGTTTACAGTTCTGGTGAACAGTTAACATTTTCAAGACAAGAAATTAGTAAAAATTTGGGGACAATGTTATGTCCTATTGCTCATAATGGAAATTAGTGGCAATGAATTATTAATTATTTACAAAGGTTCCACACCAAATCCCTTTCCCTAGTTTCAGGAAAATCCCACCATATGTGTCCTGACACTCTCAAACCACTTGCCCTTTAACTAGAATTTCTATCTCAATATTTTCTTGGTGCAATCCTAGAAGGACATCTCTAACAGCAGTATCACTGTGCCTCTCAGTAATCCTCATTTGTTTTTCCCCTCCATCATACACACATCCGTGGGTAAATGCACTACTGGACTAAATTTCTCTCTCACTTTTTTGGGTCTGAGTGAAATCCTTTCACCTGTACGGTGTGGATATACCAAGATGGCCTTAAATGCTGATATCTGTATTAAGCCAGATGTGAGACTGGGCCCTGGTTCTGTGGTGCATCTAGTCATGTTTTCCACTCCGTTGCATCTCTTGATCCAATTGGTGATGCGCTATAGGCATTACTAGGGAAAAGCACTAAACTAAAATTTCTTTTTTGTTGTTGTTTTATTTACACTTTAACTGTTATTGTAATTCTGTCTACACTAATTTGTCTTGGGTTTGGGTTTTGAAGTTAATGGGATATCTCAATTGCATCACTGCATGAAGAGAAATATTGAAACTGTAGATGATTGGAGACTTCACGACAGGAAATGTTCTCATGCTTCCAGACTTTGCTTTCACACCCTTCCTCACCAGTTTTGCCTTATTTACCTTTCTTAGAACAGTGTTGACTTTTAATCAAAGAGTTTGCCAGAGATGATTTCAGTCTAAAGAACACCCCTTTGGCAGGGTTGAAACCAGTCATTTTTGTTGTTATTAAATGGAAGGAAAAAGGTACAGAAGGTCATCTGATTTTTAAAATTATCCATGATTTTTCCAAAGAACCCTATAGGGGTATGTAATATCCATAAAAGCTTAGTGTTCATTTACTTCTGTTCCCACTGTAATCAGGTTCTTTATCAAAATGAATTTAATGCTGCCTTTGATGGAATTATAACAAAGTAAAACCAAAAATTGCACCTCTCATGGTTTTAGAGTGCACCAGACTAACCCCCCTGATACAAAATGACTGTGATAGACTATAAATAACTGAATTTCATATATCTGACTGCAAGTCATGGGTTCTTGTATAGATCACTGAGAATCAACTGACAGTTTGAACCCAGTTCTTGCACAGTCCAGTCTCAATTTTGGCTCTTGCTCTCCGAGAGCATCATACTCAGCTTGTTCCCTTGTTAACAGCGAATTTTTGTGCCACTAGCTATGAGGCCATGTCTGTTAAACCACGTGGTGCTGGTCTCAGCTTACTTTAGTGGTGTGCAGTGCAGACACCTGTATCTGACATACTCATTGAGGTTCCCTCAGTAGGTAATGGAGACTGATTTACACAGGGTGATATACTTTACTTTCCTCGTTTAGTGAGGGATAAATGACTCTGCCTGTCAATTGACTATATGGGGACCACAATTAGTTTAAACTAGATGCCTCATTTGGGATGATGAAGTGAAATGAATTTCTGGTAGAAGTACAGGAAATACTGACTTGTAAAGGTTTCCTTATAGCTTGTACAGAGAGCAGATGGTATTTGAGGCTGCTCTGTATCATCTCAGGGTAGTCTTCTCTTCATACTTCTGCATTCTGCAAATATTCTTCTGTTTATCTAACATCAACATGTCTTCCTAGTACTTCACTATAACAGATCTTTCTCGTTCACCTCTTTGCCATACTCCATTCCTCAGATTAAGGCATTTGGGTTTGCTTCTTTCATTGATTGATTGTTTTTGTTTGAGATGCTGTCAAGTTTTTTTCAGAGAAGTTAAAGATTGCTGTACTTTACCTACAGAAGCTCCTTTTAGAGAGTGTGCACTAGGATGAGCACATGCTCTTGACCTTTAATAGGCTCAGAATTAAATGAAAGGTCCAACATACTTTAATCAACAAAGCTCAGTTGATGTTTCTCTTTCCTAAAGGAAACATGGGTTTTTTCAAGGTTAAGCATGTAGCCAGACAAACTATGAAGGGAGTATGACTCTCACTTAACCTAATTTCTTTCAGCCAGATGGTGAAGGCAGCCAGTCTTGAAGGTCACAAGCTCCTCATGACTAAGAGTAATCAAGAATTCCCTTTGTGCAGGACTTCAGAGGATTAACAAATATAGCTTTATAAGCAAATACCACTGGAACCAAGTATTTGAAAGAAAATGCAGTGAGTGCTACATTTAGTAATGCTTATCATAGTCTTATAACATAGAGAATACAAGTCTGGAGATGAGTGACTTTCTTAGAATAAAGTAGATTTCTTGTATTTGTCTACAGTGCATTGTTTTTCCCCATTAGCACTTGGTGGATGACATAAGTACCTATGAGGTTTAACTTGAGATTTATTATCCACTTCTTTTTAAGACCTGAACTTGTAATGAAAACCAGATCATGTTACAACATCTCATTTTAATATAAATGCATATTAAAAATGAGCCTATAAAGCAGAAACTGTCTGCTGGTAATGAGCTACAGTCATGAAACCATTTGTAAGTACCTTAATTGAAAAGCTTGCACTCTAAGAATAGCAGGTCGATTCCCTTCACAGCATGTGTTGCACCAGCTGTGCAGAAAGAGATGGTGGGGTCATCTGCAAGTTAATTTACAAACAAAACCAGTTATCTATCAACATTTCCACAACAAACAGCTTTTTCCAAACAGTTCCTCCTCTTCAAATGTGCTCATGCAATACTGTGTTGAAAGGGTAGCTTGGACTCTCTCCACTGCCATAATATATCAGGCAGTCAGAGCCTATGCTACAACAATCCACCCCCAATGCCTTACCATATTTGAGCCATTCATCCCACTAGAAGCCTAATTCTCTATTCCTCACTCATGGAAATTGCCCTGGGAGCACTAGTTTTTCAAAAAGAACCCCCCAAATGTGGGAGGAGATGATATGTGAGAAGTAGGAATGTTTGACAGCTATTTCTTTAAAATGTACCTTGTCTTTATTTACCATAACTAATCAGTTCATGAGTTGTGTCTTGCAGGCACATATCTTGCATTCACACCTTAGTGTAAGTCTGGGCCATGGGGCTCCTTACCAGCTAATTTCTGGTTTTAGAGTGCTTGTAGAGCCTTGGGCACAGGGACCTTGGTGAGGAGAGATCGCCGTGGGGGGGAGGTTAGTTCTCCAGGACAGTTCCATTCTCTGCTTTGCTGTAAATTTGCTCTGTGACTTTTGACAAGTCACATTCCTGGTCTTCCTGTGCTGAAACTAACAGCTCATTACCAAACTTAAAGGTTTGCCAAGGCTTAATTTAGCCATTCTTCAGATGTTTGGGTGCAAAGTATATGAGGATTGCAGAGTCTGTCTATGTGCCATCCATCACGTTGTCCCCATGACTGGGGCATTTACTTCTTCACTGTTTGAGGAGCAAATACACCAGTGTAAGAGCAGTGCTGTTTTTGACTACCATCTTTCAGATGCCAAGCTGTCACTGCGTGTGGCAATTTAAGAAGGTATGACAAATGTTTAACAAGATTTTTAATGGCTGTTAAATCCAGAGTCCTGGATATATTCCAGTTCAGGTAATTACATTCAGCCTGCTTAAAGACACTTTAACGGGACAGATCATTCTCCACAGAGCCTCCAGTATGGAAAGAATGAAAGAAATACATAGTACTGCTGGCAGGCAGTGGAGGAAGGCAAGCAGGGGTATTCCCAAAACAGGGGAGCAAAGAGAGTCATCGGTTTGCATGTTTTTGTGTGTGGTACCTGAGAACAAGGAGCCTTTGGTAAGGGAAATAAACCTACCCTAGAAAAGTGGAAAAACTGTTTACTATGTTCACTTCTAAAAAGTAAATCAAATGGCAGACAGAAAGTTAGGGAGCTGTCCTAAACTCAGTGGTTAGTTGATGCCAAGTTCCTCATTTGTTGCTAGTTTATAAACATGTAGTATTTTGAAAGTTGCCATTTCAAAAATCAAGTTCCAGTCTAGGAAGTCTCAGGATTTTTTCCAAAGAAGTAAGAAATCAGGCTTGACAAATGCTATCTTCTGGTTTTTTGAATTCCATAGACATTTCTGGATTAAATTTTCATAAAAGGAGATTTCTTCTTACATTTTTGTAAGTGCCAGCCTTTTAAATGTGGTAAACGTGAAGGCTCTGAAGGGCCCTTTATATAGCTATCAGCTGTCTCTTCTTTTCTTACAGCTGATCTATCTTCCTGATGTGATTTTGTTTTCTTTCCTTACTGAAGAAATTGAGATGCACTCCCAGATCTACAGCCCCAACTTAATCTGCACATGCAGATTGATTTCGGTAAATTGGATAACGCGTATTTGTTTGAAAGAGGCAGAAATTGCTGCCCTTTTAGGCAGTGCTCTAGGTAACATCTATTCTGACAAAATTTTGAGAGGACTGAGAATATGGAAACTTCCTTTTAGTGCTGCTGATTGTCTATCACTTGGTAAATGGTTAATTTTTAATAATTGTTTTCTTGATAGTAGCAGTAGGCAGAGCAATCAGAGACAAAGCACATTACAGCAGTCAATCATCCTTCTCTATTTCAGTGATTCCTGAGTAATTTTGTCTCTATCAGCCATGATTACTGCTGCTCATTGGTTTTGAGGAGTGCCTACACCTGAGATATCCACAATTTTATGCCCATTTGCTCACTCTCTGTCTTATTTTACATCGTCTACCTACTTTGCCCACTGTTTACAGACTGTGCTATTTTGTGCAATTAGGTATTTATTTTGAACTACAACCTACTGCCTTGGTTTGATTTCGAGTAGTAAGTGTAATTGTATTAGAAGTGATAACTAATTTTAAGTAGCTAGGTGAAATGGAAGTTCAGCTCTTGCACGAATTTTCTTAGGCACGCCTTACCTCACGCACACAGAACCTCTTTTGTTGTTCCAGGAGTGATGTTTCTAGGATCCAAGAGAAATTCAGAATCTCATAGTGATACCACTTCTATCTCTGAGAAGTGTCTCTCAACTAAAAAAGTATCAGAGTTGTTGAAATCTTATAATGACTTTATTCCCAAACTGTCACTCTGTCTGCAGGCAATCTTGGAGGGCTTCACACCTCACAGCAGATTATGATTTAGATAAAAAGGTGGGCTAGCTGTGTTATATTACCTTCAGTGGAAGGTGCTGTCTTATTTAATCAGGCAGAAGATAGGTCAGGCAGGGCTATCAGCCCTGTGACCTGCTGAAGACAAATTATTTCCAGATAAATAAAGAACCTCCTCACAGCTTTTTCTTTTAGAGGTTTCATAAGTGTAGTTAATGATATTACTTACTATCTGAAAAGCAATGCTCTCCTTGATGACAGAGATGAAAATGTAACTTGAAAGTGGATTTATTTTACCTTGACTTTTAAAGTTTAGAAGCCAGTAGTATAGAGCACAATTCAAGCTTATTACATCAATATCAGGCGTAAGTAAAACCATGGCTTTATTCTGTGTTAAACCCCAGGGTGCAATGTCTCAACTCTGTGATGAAATTTATTTTTTTTATTGCTGTACTGGAGTAAAGCATCTAAGGTTCTAAGGGCATCTCAGGGCATCAGTGGTGCCAAATGTATTAGCTCTTATGTTTTTTTCTTGAGCCTTAGTCCCCTGATCAAAACAGTATGTTAGCTCATTTACAGAATCACAGAATTGTAGGGGTTGGAAGGGACCTCGAGAGATCATCGGGTCCAACCCCCTGCCAAAGCAGCTCCCTAGCTCATATTGCACAGACAGGCGTCCAGACGGGTCTTGAGTATCTCCAGAAAAGGAGACTCCACACCCACCTGGGCAGCCTGTCCCAGGGCTCTGTCACCCTCACTGTGTAAAAGTTCTTCTCCATGTTGGTGCGGAACTTCCTGTGCTCCAACTTGCAGCCATTGCCCCTTGTCCTGTCTCCACAGACCACTGAAAAGGGGCTGGCCAATTCCCCCTGCATTCCATGCTTAAGATAATTATAGACATTAATTAGGTCCCCCCTTAGTCTTCTCTTCTGAAGACTGAACAGCCCCAGCTTATTCAGTCTCTCCTCATAGGGGAGATGCTCCAGGCCCTTAATCATCTTCATAGCCCAATTTATAGACTTTCCTAGCTGGCTTATAGGCTTTTGTCTGCAGAGAACCAGCTAGCTATGTGTGAGTGGAAAGCTAGGTGTGGGATAGTTCACTCCAAGGATTACTACTCTTGAGATCTGTGCATGAGATCACACAAAGTTTTCCTCTGAACATGTGTTTCATCAAACTCCAAGACCTCTCAGCCTTGCTCTGGGACAATACAACACTCTTGAACCTCAGGGTCTCATGGCTCTCACATGACTTTAGGCTCTTTGAACTGAAAAGCCACAATCACCCTCTAACCCAAAGACCCCTGCATGAGGCTCAGTGAATGCTGAAGTTAAACAGCACCACAGAATCACACAGGATCAAAGAATGATAGGGCATGGAAGAGATCTCTGAAGATCAATGTGGATATAGACTATGACCAAGTGAAGGGACTAGTTTTGGGGTGGTTGACTTTAGGAAGAGATGCCTTGAAAGATTCAGCATGTCAAAGCATTCAGGGAAGGTCTCATGTATAGTTTCATAGATGATGCTGCAATGTGTTTCCTGTGGGTGCTTTGAAAGACAGAGAGAAGGGACTAACAGCAGGGCACTGGAAGTCCTGCTATAGTAACGTAACTAAGGTTATAAGGGCATCTCGGGGCATCAGTGGTGCCATATGTGTTAGCTCTATGTTTTTTTCTCAAGCGTTAGTCCCCTGATCAAAACAGTATGTTAGCTCATTTATAGAGCAAAAAAATTTTCAGAAACACTCTTCCATCCCTTTTCCAAGTATTGTCAGTCAGAACACACACAAATGACACATCCTTATCTCTGTTGCCATCAATATATAATGATGCTATTAAAAGATACAGAGAGCTGTAGATGATTTTTTTTTTTTAATCTGAATAAAGAGTCTGAGGTTGAGAAAATAGTGCTTTAGAGAGTAAGGCCCTGCTTCAGGAGACAAGGAACTAAGAGTTCATTCCCTAATGTTGCTTATTCTGTATCTAAATCCTGTAAGTCACTGTCCCACACCAACTCCTATCCATCTCTCCCTTTAGAATAAAATGTAACACTTCAAAACCTTCTTAGAAGGAGGATAAAGCATTAGCAGTAGCTACAAAGAGTTCTGATGCTATAATGATAAATCATAGAATCATAAAATCGTGGAATAAATAAATACCTAGGTTTGTTTTTATCTGGTGACTCATATTCACATAGGTCACAAAACAGTTCATTAGGAGTGGGAAATTAGCATTTCCTAGCAATTACCACAGAATGACTAAAGTGCAAACATCCTTCAGAACAAGAGAAGTCTTAGGGGTATCTTCCCTGTGACTTCAACTGAGTTTTTGAAATGTGAAGAAAACCCAGAAGTGGTAGAATCAGTTGCTAGCAGGTGGGATTTGCTTATTTCTAACCTGTAGAGGAAGACAGGACCATGTAACAGTTCAGCAAGTATATTCAAGATGGAAAAAAGATATAGATGTCTCATTTTTGTCCATGAGATGATGATGTTTCTTTTGCTTCATGAATCAAATACTATTGCTTGGGAGAAATGTTGCCTGATTTATCATCTAGTGCTCTGCCAACAAATTAATGTGTTTAATTATTTCTATTACTAAGAGAAAATAAGACCTTCAGGTCCCTGGCACACTGTCCTTGAATTTTCCTTTTGATTTCTGTCCTAGAGGCTTAGGTGTCTCTTTATGACAACCCCTCCTCATGCTGCCACGGTGAGGCAATGCCATCAACTATGCACAACAGCTCTCCTCTTGCTGTCTCATAGCTCAGAAATCACCTGAGGCAAGCAGTAATAACTCATTATCCCATAGTCTGAGCATGAGCAATAATGAGCTGGGTGCTCAATTAAAATCCTATATCCTGTAATATGAACGCAGCACATGGCCTACAGAAATTAAGAATCTCAGGGCTTAATTGGTATGATAAGAAATTCTAGGAGCAGGGATTAATACGGAATAGCACATTGCATCTTAGAATTAATATAACTCATAAGTTAAGATCAGGGTCTGGAATATGATGAGTGATGAGTATGGCTGACAGGTTGAAGAACAGGGATATACTCTCTTCTGCTGATGAATCTGGTACTTCAGTTACTAGAGGCCTGCTACTCACTGTCTTGCTAACCAGTAATGTCTTGTCATTTCTGCATTTCCCTGTTGTCCATCTGCATCCATCTGATATCTCTTGTCTTGCACTGCCTTTGCTGATGCAGGAGGTGGATTTTGCTTCTCTTTCTGTACAGAATGTAATTCATGGGTTGGCCTCTTACTTACTTGACGAAGGCAGATAATTAGATACAATTCAAAACGAAGCACAGCTATGAGAAGGTTTAAGGGACTAGAACAACAGTGAAACTGTTAATACTCTCCTAGAAGTCCTTTTCCCAAATTAAAAGGCCTTAGAGGGGTTACAGATAACTGTATGGTAAGAGCAGGCTCAGAGAAAGGTCCAATTGCTCAAAGGTGGCAAGAAGGAATGTGTTATTTATTGTGGTCATTTATCATGACCCTAGATAAGGTTAGATTATATTTGGAAGAGGGAGGTCGGTTGATTGAATGATGTGTTATTTTAAGCCCAGCTGGCAACTAAGCCCCATATGTCTGCTTGCTCACTTCCTTGGTGGTAGGATGGGGGAGAGAATCAAAAGAGTAAAAGTGAGAAAACTCATGGATTGAGATAAAAAAAGTTAAATAAGACAACAGCTGCATGTGTGCAAATGAAGCAAAACAAGGAATAAATTCCCCACTTCCCATGGCCAGCCAGGTGTTCAGCCATCTCCAGGAAAGGAGATGTGTAAGAGTTACTCGGGAAGATAAACACTATCACTCCAAATGTTGTGTCCCCCCTTCCTTTTTCTTCTTCCCCAGCTTTACATCCTGAGCATGTCACCTGCTACAGGATATCCCTTTGGTCAGTTGGGGTCAGCTGCCCCAGCTGTGTCCCCTCCCAACTCCTTGTGCACCCCCAGCCTATTTGCTTGTGAAATGGGGTGAGGAGCAGAAAAGGCTTTGGCTCTGTGTAAGCCCTGCTCAGCAGTAACAAAAACATCCCTGTGTTATTAACATGCAGCCCACCATACCAGCTATCATGAAGAAATTTAACTCTATCCCAGCCAAAACCAGCACGTTGGGTCTGGCATAGACTAAAGGAGGGAAGGGAGCTAGTTGTGTCTTATATTGTATATTAATATCCTGGTCAGAATAAAATGGAACTTGCCCTTAGGGTCAGTGCAAGCTTGAGGGAGGATCATGTGCTACCGGAGGCTGGCACTGGGGTAAGTAGAGGCAGCAGGTAAACTGTTGGTACCTTCTGCTGCTTCCTCTTGTCCCACCATAGAAGTTGCAGTCTCCTCACAGGTATGTATGAACACCTTACCCCTCCTCAGCAAGTCCTGCAAAAGGAAAGGGTTTAACAAACATATCTAAAAATACTACCTTTGTTTGTTTGTTTGCTTTAGGTTGCTTTGCGTTGCATTTGTTGTTGTGGGGTTTTTTGTTAACCCTGATGGTTTTGACAGAAATGGGCAATGGAATGGCTATTGGTACACTCACACCCCATGATGGGACACCCACCTCCAGTGTGAGAGTGGAGGAGATATCTGGAAAAAGGAGACCTCAGATCCTTAGTGGCTCCTGACAGATCTGAATTCAAAAATGCTGGCATTCCTGTATTTCATATACTTGTATCCACTCAGTTGATTGCATTTGGTCTGTGAGCTTACAAAGCACTTCTTGGTTTTCCAAGAAGTCCTTCCTTCACTGAAACAGCTGCATAGAAAAAATCTGTCATTTATATGATTTGCAAATAGTTTTCTCTTCCAGGTTTTTTCCTAAACAGAAGGGCTGTTTTGATTTAGTTTCAGAAGACAAAAAGGTTTTTCTCCTTTTAAGCACTCATTTCTGCTTTTTAGGACCTCTGGGGACAAAATGTAGTTGGAAGGTAATATTTATCACATTCTAGAAAACTGAAAGTTTTAAGGAAAGTACTCTTTGACTTCACTGGCTGCAGTTGAAGCAGGCTTCTCTGCTCTTCCCCTCTGTGAGAAATCTGTTCCTCTTCTAAGCAGGTCACTGGCACGAGGCTTGGGGAAAACAGGCTCCAATTCCCATCTCTATTACAGCTTCAGAAATGGAAGATGGGAATGAGTGAGTTCCTTCATGTGGCAAATTTGAAATGCTTTTTCATCAGGTCTCTCAGGAACGGATGCAGCCTGTCTTTCCATCTCTCTCCCTTTCTCCGGGTGAAGCTACAGCCACAAAGCCAGTTAAAGAGCTTCCCACCACCCTGTCTCCACCTGAACATATTACAGATTTTTTCCCATCCACTGAGACAACACAATTGCTTCTGCAGCCAGGAAATAAATCTTATTACCAAGATGGCCAACAGATCTCTGTATCATGCAGCTGTTGCCTGAATATTTTGCACCAGAGACAGAGGAAGATCTGCTCTCCTGTCAGTTATCTCATGGAATCATTGCAACTGGCTCTTCAGCATCAGATCTTCAGCTATGCCTCTCCCTTTTTTCCCACTCTGCAGAAAACACTGTACTCATAAATTTGACTTTTACAGGGAGTGCTGAGCCCCTCAAACGTGTAATGTGTGTTCATGTTTCTCCATGGCTAACTGAGGTAACTAGAAACTATTAAATGCCCAAGCAGCTACATAAAGCAGCTTGTAACTGCTTTTGTTACCTTCCCCTGGCACCTGCTGCTTGGAGAGACACAGTGAAGTGTTCAAGTTTTCCCTGTTTGTGGTTTTTTCATTCCTCAGTCCTCAGTCTCTGTAATGAATTTGAACTGCCCCATTCTTCTTGTTAACTTTCTTTTTTTTTTTTTTTAACTTGCCAGCCTGTTTTGTTCAATAAGAGCCAAGAAATAAGGCCCCCTGTCTTCAGAAAGCCTTCCTGGAGCCACTCCTTAGGGACATACTCCTTGTCTGTCCCAGGCAAGGACACAGACCATTTCAGGGAACACCTTCAGAGCAGGTCTGTGAAGAGAGTTTGAGTCTAGGCCTGGAGATGAGCAATTGCTAAACAGCACAGGCTGCTGCAAGCTAGAAATAGTGTCCTTTGAAAAAAACCAGATTTATTATAGTGGAGATAGCTGTAATGCTCCAAACCCATTACGTTAAATGTAGGTAGTCGGGACTCAGTGCTAGAAATCTCTCCTTGTCCCATTTTCTAATTGGCAGTACAGGCTTTCCTGCTCTCTCCAGTGCCACGGAATACAAGCCTTGAACAGCAAAGCAACAAGCTGCAGATGGGTCTTCCCAATCCTTCCTAAAGCACAGCCCTACACAGTTCAAATCCCTGTTGTGAACAAGCCATGAAAGCTTCACAGGCATTTGAATACTGGCACTAGTGCTGCACATCACTGTACCCTCTTGCAGGTATTCTCTTGCTGTGGTTCATCTGTTCCTTTCACTGTGTCCGTATCAGATCATGGTGATACTGATTTTGTTTTTTGGTATATTCTTAAAATTTGTTTTCCCAATAGGGTTCTTTCCTTCCAGAAAGAAAGGAACTGGCCTACATGTGGTCCAATCCACCACTGTTAGGAAATGGCTGTTATAAATACATGTGCAAGGTGAAAATGGTTGTGACGGATAGCTGTAGTTCACAATTCTGCTCATCCCCTAATCCATTTTGACTGTTCAGTGTCAGAAGCTGAAATATTTCCTTTTTAATGAGGTCAGGTATTTTTAATGTAGATTCTATAGAATTTAGATGATTCACAAGGCATGCAAACCACTTATACTCCATCGAAATAAGTAGGGAATTAGAGAGCGCAATTGCTCTATTGCTCTGCCTTTAGTAGTGGAGTTTCTGAACACACAAGTGGTCCAATCTGAGTCAGCTGCACCTCAGTACAATTTGAGATCGGCAGAGTGTGATTCTGAAAGGAGTATGGGTGAAGGTTTCCTGATGAAAGGAGGATGAGAAGGCAAAAGGCATTGCAACGAGCTAATTAAAATTGATGCCAGGAGAGATCTCTCTGATGCCTGGGTGGTGAGCAACCAGCAGGTGTCTTCATTACTTAGACTGCTGGTGACAAGCTACATATAAAATTACAGGGTAGCTAGTTTAATTTCAGCTGCAAAGAAAGTCTTAGCAAGTCTCTGGAGAGATGGAGTGGGAGGAAGGACCATGGAGGCTCAGCCTGACAGCTCAGTATTTGGACAAGAAAGAGTGTTCCAGAAGAGAAGACCAGGACTCTTGTGAGCTTAAAACCTTTTTCTTTAAGAGGAAAGGGAATGAATAAAATAGAGTGAACTTTAGTTTAAGATAAAAATAATCAACATGGCTGACTACTGCTGCTGCAAAGGGTTTGACTGGCATCCCAGTGGAATAGTGTTGATTTCACACAGTCTTATTTTCCACCTAGAAATGTGCGATCCCTCCTCTAGCAGCCCTAGCGTGCACCAAGCCATGAGATGGATGAAAGGCAATGTTATTGGTGCTAATGGCTGCTCTTCAATTTCCTTCTTTAAAGGCATTGCTTGCAAGCTGGAAAAAATATTTCAGCATTAGCTGTGAGCTGTTATCAGACTTGTGCAGGTTGTAGCTCTTACAGTTAAGGATGCAAAGCAGGGTTCGTTCAAGCACTGGCTTCATATCAGAGCTGTGCAAAATTTGTGGACACATTTAAATGCAAAACTCTATGATATTTTCATTGCTTTTTCATGTTGGTTCACACAGGTGACTTCTGTCAATGAGATTTAGATAGCCTCTGCCTTGGAGGGGGAAAAAAGTATGCTATTAGATGGCAATTCCCTGTTTCAGGGGAAAGATAAAGAGGAGAGCTGTGTATTAGCAGAACATCTCTTTATCATGTAATTTGGACAAGGTCTACAGCTCTTTTTCTCCCTCACTGGTGCTCTGTTAAATGTTCACTCAGTTGTGGTAGTGCAGGAATTGTGGGTTGAAAAAAAAAAAAAAGAGAGGAGCAACAAAAAATTCAGGAGTTGAGGAAGTATTCTTTCAGTTCTTCATTTAAAAAAGATCAAACTAATAATTGTTGTCCAGATACTTTAGTGTGATATGGAAAAGTTTTCCATACACAAAACCTGTGCTTCTATTACAAATAAGTCATCCAGTAAAGTGTATTTGAAAACCATGACAAAATACCAAGATATACTCTTTTGTGGACTAGCCAAGACTGGACTTGGAAATTTAATTTATTTTAATTTTCTTTCCCCAGTTAGTTGAAGAGTTTGAAAGATGCAGTGAGACACATCACAGTACAAGGAACTGGGAAGCATTTGATTTAGTTTGAAATTCTTTCTGCTCAGTCAGAGTAAAAATAGGGTGAGATGAGAGATATAAATCACGGTTTTGGGCTTGCAATTACATTTCTGTTGCCACCATAATGGATAGAAAAGATATGAGTAGCCCAGGATTGATACTTAGCAATGTATTCAATTAATTTTTGAAGGAAAAATAAATATGTGGAGTTGAGCTTAGCTAAACTTTGATGGAGAAACATAGTGTGTGATAAGATCTTTAAAAGATGCCTATTTGCTGCATCAAAAATCAATATATAATAATTGACTTTCAATCTTTTCCTTTTTAGAAATATATTAAAGCTGTGCTCATTTTCTGAATAAAGTGGGAGCAAAAAAAAGGCAATGTGTAACAGGCAATAAAAATTAAGCAATTAAGTCCTCTTCCTTTTACTAGGAATAACGAAGTATCTGTCACCTAAGATCAAGATAAGTTTGGATTATTGTTGGCTAGAGAGACAAAGAAAGGTGTGGAAACTGGGGCAGCAGAGGTAGTTTTGCATCTGTATTTCACTTCTGTGGACTGCAGGAGATGATAGGTTTGCAAACCTGAGATTGCTGCCGTGGCTGTATGCATGGCAATCAGGGGAGCAATTACAGTCAAACAAAATCTGGTGCCTGACACATTGTGAGAGAGTCTGATTGTTTGTATTTTCACCTAGCTCATGCAGATAGCAAGAAAAGACCAACTGTTCCTGTGTGCATTTTCTCTCTACTTAACATAAGATGTTTGTATAGTGCCTAATAAAAAAAAAAAAAGAAAAAAAAATCATAGCAACCCTTGCAGATATCTTAAGGGTTGCAAAGGACTGCAAAAACAACAGGGATCAGAGAATCCTGAACCACGACAGCTGTTTGTAATGCTGTTATCTCTAGCATCAAGATAGAGTGTTTATTCCTACGAATAGTTGAAATTGATAGGTCTTCCCTATCAAGAGGGTAAAAATTGGGCAAATTATGCTTGATGTTGTGAGAGGGAAAGCTGCTTCTTCAATCTGTTAAGCATAAACATGCCTCTGTATATTAAGCAGCGCCTTTTAAACAAGCAGCACAACATATCATTACAGGTAAAGAAGCCTGAATAAACCCAGTGAGACATCTTCAGAAGGGGAGGATGTGTGCCAAGCTTTGTTAAGTTACAATGCCAGTAAGTTATTAGCACCTCCAAAATGCAGGAATATATGTGAAAATCAACACTAGGCAGGTGTTTCCAGAAATAAATCCTCTCTATTACTGATAAAGATGTGACATGGAAGGAGGACTGTCTTTGCCCATCTGTCACACTGGCAAATTCTGGGCAGGATTCATCCCTTTTGACTACAGACTCAGAAAGGTAAGTATGTAATCAGCAGAGGGGAGTATCTACAGCAACCTTGGGCTAGGTTCTGGGGCCAGAGGTGGTCTGTCTGCTTATGGCTTGATGGCAGCATCCAAGTAGACCATCCTGGTCTGTTGAAGAGAGTCATTGGCATTCAGTACATGCACATAGAGACACTGTCCAACAATTGCCAGGTAATGGAACTAACCATCAACACTCACTACTGCTGCATCAGTAGGAGACCCACTAGAAAGAGGACTACCTCCAGTAGTCAACTGCATCTACCTCCACTACTCGCTGAGTAACAGGGTTTGAATAGAAGCTGGAGATCTGGGTGCATCAAGGGCAGGTCCAGAGCTGTGTCCTGCCATTAATGCAAAATGTTGGCATCACACAAAGCCTATTATCAAAAACAAAGATCTCCAGGAAGAAGTAAGAACTTTCTTGCTTCTTCTAGCTTTAATAATGTGAAGAGTAAATGACATCCAAAAGGAATGACAATAACAACCATTGAAACATTGCAGGGCAGGTTGATTGATTTTCTGTTTTGGGACAAAAAGAATTTGAAGGATATCTAATGTGCAGTGTAAAGTTCAAATTGTTATTTTGAAACTGAGTATATAGTTCACTGCTAACTAGAATTTTAGATTAAAGAAGTAATTTTTTGGCATGTGCTTTTTTTCCTACTGCACAGGGAATCTGATTTTTTATTTGCCTTTATTTTCATTTCAGTTTAATCATAGAAACATATAATAAAATCATAAAATACCAGGTTGGAAGCGACCTCAAGGATCATCTGATCCAACCTTCCTTGGCAAAAGCACTGTCTAGACAAGATGGCCCAGTGTAAGTATCCTGTCCAGCTGAATCTTAAAAGTGTCCAATGTTGCTGAATCCCTCACGTCTCTGGGGAGATTATTCCAATGGCCAATTGTTCTCACTGTGAAAAATTTTCCTCTTGTGTCCAATCAGAGTCTTCCCAGAAGTAACTTGTACACATTAACCCTGTCTTTTCCATGTGACTCCTTGTAAAAATGGAGCCTCCATCTTCTTTGTGGCTACCACTTAAATCCTGAAAAATGGTGATAATGTCTCCCAGTTGTGGGAAAACCCAGCCAGCAGCTAAAACAACCACACAGCCATTGCCCTCACTTCCTTCTTCTCAGTGGGACAAGGAGAGAATCCAGAATGAAAAAAAAAAGTAAAACTTATTGGTTGAGATAGAGACAGAAAAGATATAATAGGACAGAAAAGATGAAAATGATAGCTGCTGCTGCTGAGAATAATAGAATATACAGAACATATGATGAAAAGCACTATTTATCACCACCTGAAGCTGATGCTCAGCTAGTTCCTGAGCATCCCTGCCTCCTGACCCACCCCCTCAGTTATACACAATGTATGATCATATGGTATGGAATATCTTTTTGGGCCACCTCTCGTGGTTCTGTCCTTTCCCAGCTTCTTGGACACCCCTCACCTTCTGGTGGTAAGGGCAATATGAAAAGCTGAGAAGTCCTTGACATCTTGGAAACAACTAAAAGCATCAGTGTGTTATCAACATTATTCTCATCCTAAATACAAAACACAGCACTACACCAGCTGTAGGAAAGAGAATTAACTCTATCTCTGCCAAAACCAGGACACTTGCCTAAGCTTTCTTTTCTCAAGGCTGGACAAACCCAATTCTCTCAGACTTTCCTCATATGATAGCATTCCCAGTGTTTTGATCACCCTGGTGGCCCTCCTCTGGACCACCTCCAGCTTGTCCATGTCTTTTTTGCAAAACTGAACATAATATTGCAGGTGTGACAAGTGCTGAGTATAATAATGACTTTTTTCTCTTTATTGGTAATGCACTTGAAACCCAGCCAAGTAGACCCAGTCTGTACTGCACCGCTGGATTATGTTTTCCCAGGTGCAGCACCTTACACTTGTCCCTGTTTAACTTCAAATGGTTCTTGATAGCCCACTCTTCCAGCCTCTCTAGGTGCTCCTGCAAGGTGGCTCTTCTTTCCATAGTATCCACTTCCTTGCTTAGTTTGGTATTATCAGCAAACCTCATCAGGGTGCACTTCATCCCACCATCCAGGTCACTTATATTAAACAGTGTTGGGCACTGTACCGATCCCTGGAGGATCCCACATGTGAGAGGTTGCCAGTCTAAATAGGACCTATTTACCACCACCCTCAGGGTGCAACCTGTCAGATAGTTCCCCACCCACCACACAGACCACTGGTCTAGACCATAACACATGAACTTCACTAGGAGGACACTGTGGGGAACTATACTGGAAGCCTTGGAGAAATCCAGGTAGACAACGTCCACCACTCATCTCACATCAACTGAGCAAGTTACTTTGTCAAGTTTCTCAAGCATTATTTGCCCTTGGTGAATCCATGCTAGCTTTTCCCAGTCACGTGCTTCAAAGAAAGTTTAAATTAAATCCATTTCAAAACATTGCATTTTGCATCTGAAGGATTGTCCAGGTTCCCATAATCTCAATGAACTCTCCCTAAAATGTGTTTTACCAGCTGCATATGAATATTATAGCAAAAAATGAATATGGGCAATGCACAGAATTCACACATCAATATGAATTTAGGTAGCAGAGCAACTTGTATTGAATTTTTCCTCGGTACAAAGATCAATAATTTCATGTTGACAAATTTAAAATGACTGTAAGTGGCAAACAATCTCATTTTCAGTTCTCTGAAAGATGATACTTTCAGTAAACCCATGACTCCAGGTCATTATTTTGTGCGTGTTACAGACCCCTTCAGAGGCTACTGTATTTGGGGCATTTTACATTGCCACTCCATTTGTAAAGTGTGTGCTACATGACACAGTGCTGGAAGACTCTCATTCAATTTTGTATCAGGAGTCATCGTGACCAAAATATATTAGAACATAAATTCACCTGTTCCTTCAAGTCCTGAGTTGGGCTCTAATGAGACCTCAGGTGATGGTAATAACTGCATTATATTGGCATCACATTTCTCATAAGCAGTGCACTGCATCAACACAGGTCAGACTGAGAAGACTAAAAAACTTTTTTCCCCTTAGAATATATTAAGGGAAATTGTGCTTCCACTGTTGCTGAGCTTGTCTTGATGTCAATCTTAAATTTACCAAATGTGTAGAATCATAGAAATATTTAGGTTGGAAAAAACCTTAAGATCATCAAGTCCAACTGTTAACCTAACACTGCCAAGCCTACCACTAAACCATGTCCCTAAGTGCCACAGCTAAGTGTGTTTTAAGTACCTCCAGGGACGGCGATTCGACCACTTCCCTGGGCATCTTGTTCCAATGACTGACAGCCATTTCAGTGAAGAAATTTTTCTTAACATCTGGTCTCAACCTTCCCTGGGGAAGCTTGAGGCAATTTCTTCTTGTCTTATCACTTGTTACTTGGGAGAAGAAACAGACTGACAACCCCCTTGCTAAATCCCCTTTCAGGTAGGTGTAGAAAATGATAAGGTCTCCCTCAGCCTCCCCTCTCCAGAATAAACTACCCCAAACCTCTTAGCCACTTCTCATAAGACCTGTGGTCTAGACCCTTTGCCAGCTTTGTTGCTCTTCTTTAGACACACTCTAGCACCTCAATGTCCTTCTTGTAGTGAGAGGCCCAAAACTGAACGCATTGCTCAAGGTTCAGCCTCACCAGTGCCCAGTGCAGGGGCACAATCACCTCCCTAGAGCTGCTGGCCCACTATTTCTGATAAATATGCAAAACATGCAGACAATTTTAATTCTAAGATTGTCCCCAACCTCCTAAGTACTGATGACAACAGCCAAGTCGTTACTGTCTGAACATCCAAGCAGCCTGAGTAAGATACAGAGCATGGTACCAATGTGTAATGTATTGCTGGAGTGGAATTTAAACTATTCAAGCGTATAAATTGAAAACTGATTCTGAAGAATTGCTTTGCTTTCCTAAACCGAGTAAATGGTAAAAACAAACAAGACATTCGGGAGACTTATCACTGGAAATGAATGTAATAATGTAATTCATGCTGTGTAAGGCAGACTTTAATCTTGATGGATGGTGTTTGGTTGGTTTTAAACTCTGATTTGCAGAATGGGAAATTCCTTAAGGAAGCAAAATTTCTTGCCAAAGCTGGCAATGCAAGGGCACAGTGATTAACAGCGTGCCAAATGATTCACTGAAAACTCAGATATCAGCCAACACAGTCACCAGCTGGTTTGAAAACACCACCAAAGCGATTTATGGACCTCTTCTAAATTTAAAGTGGGACTATATAATTGCCAATATAATAACCCCATCTTTAAGTCAAGCTGCTTTTCTAAAAGAAAAAGCTAGAAAACCCTCACCTGAAGTAAGAAGAGCTAGTCTTTCACCTCTGCTCACCAAGGAAAAAGAGTAATCTCTGTTTTCTCTTTGTGCAAAGTAACATAATTCAGGGACTAACTGTAGTCCTTAACTAAAGTTTTATGCAGTCCCTCCTTGAGCAATTCACTGGGAGCTTTTCTTGGGTGAAGATGGTGAGAATTGCTCAACAATTTACTGTACATTCTCTCTGAGAGACACCCTCTGTGTCTGCCAACTCATCTTAAGTCTTCCAGTACTTTAGGAGCAGACATGTTTCAGATCCATCCCTTCCACAGCAATGCCTTCTGTAAAATCTAGAGATGTGATGATGGCTTGTGTAGCCTATGATGTTATTTGACACTTACTATGTCTCCTGGGAATTGCCCTGTTCTTGACAAAAACAAGGGTGCTCAAGGACTGGGTGGTTCCTGGTCATCTCTATCTCAGGACTGTAGGCAGCTGTAATTTGCATAAGGGTTTATGAAGTCCTGTGCTCTAATTGGTCCTGTTCAGCCTATAGTGCTGACACCTGAGAATAAGACAACTGTAGCTCCTCTATGTCTATAGGTACTTCCTCCCTTAAAAGAATCCAGCTTATTTTAGGCATTCTTTATTCAAAACCATTTCAGGAAGGTGCATGGTGGGAAGAGAACAAGTTTGAGGAAGAGCTGAGTGGACCAGCAGGCTGTTACAGCCTTTGGAACACTTTGTCCTCTCTCTACTGGCTTCTGGACTATTTTTTACCATATTTATCCCAGAGATTTTCAGGCTCATGGGCTGTGTTTTTCAAGTTGCACTAGTGATTTGATCACTACTGGTGCATAATCCTTCCTCATTTATTTTTACTCATCCACTTTCCCCAGTGCCAGAAGACCAAGAAAATTGAAGTGCTGTGAGCAAAGCTAGATGGAGTTGTAAAAGGTAAGCAATATTTCAATATTCATATCCAACTTCTGCTTCTACCAAGGCAAATGACGTTACTTGACTTGGAAGAGCAATAATGCTAATTTCAGATTTAGAAAGCAGTAGGAAACTACCTGCACCTATGAACATCAGTGTAACATTCTCTGGTAGTAGCAAACACAAAGTAAATTGGAGCAGATAAATAAATTGGATGGATGAGCCTCAGACATACCCCATTTCAAGGTTTTTTTCCTGGAGTTTACAACAAGTAACCACTCTGCCAAACTGTCCTGTCTTAAAAGTAAGAGCTGAGGAGGAACTGGTATCTCCAGTGATTCCTATGAAATGAAAACCAAATAACATGTCTTTCTACATGAAATACAAGTTCAATTATTGGTTTGTTTTTGTGAGTTTTGGGTTTTTTTCGGGGTCTCTTCCCCCCCACTATGGAATACTTCGTTTCACCTATTAAATATTTCTTTCTGATCTTAACACAAAACTAGTTTAGCAAAATGTAGCAAGTTTCATTTCAGAAACTTTGAAATGTCAAAAAAAAATAATTTCTAAAATCTAGTTAGACTTGGCGGTCTCCAAAATATTTATCAGAAAATGTTATTTAACTTAAAAGGGAAGGTACATTATTGTGCCAACCTCAATCTTATGAATTCATAAGCTTTCAGTCAGAGCCAGTATTGGGCATAGAGTCTTTCAAAGTCTTAGTGAGATAGTGATAAATTATACTTATTTCATACATAGGGAAACCAGAGTTAGGCCTTTAGTCACCAAAGGAACAGAGCTGTCTGAGACCCTTCTGGGCCAGGAGGGGCACCAAAGGCAGCTTTCAAGCTGAGCATGTGCTAGGGTCCCTTATGAGGCAGCAGGACTCTTACAAGACTCAGCTGAAGTCTATGAGTTTAGTCTTTGCCATTTTACTTGCTTTAAATACATTTGCTGCAGGGTTTTAGCTTCTTAATTTCCTATCGTCATGGGGCAGACAGCAACTGAAATCAAAGCACTGTAAGGATATTTCTTTTTTCTTCTCTCTCTCTCTCTCTCCTAAATGGTGATTTTCTTTAAAATTAATTTCTCCAGCAACTTGAGTATGGCCTTTGCTCAGGCTAAGTGCAACTGTCCCATTTAATACAGAAAGCACATATTCTGCATCTGAAGTTGATTATGAGATCTTGTGTCTAAATAATTTCTGATTATGCAGTCCTTCTAGAAGGGTAAAAGGAATTGAAAATGCTGCTGTCAAACAGGTTTAAATATCACAACAGTTTTGGCCAGTGTGTAGCAACTAGGGAAAGAAATTAATTATGGTGTCCTTCACTCCCATGCACAAGATAAGCATTCCCAGGAAATATCAGAGTTGAGAAAGACTCGAGAAACACGGCTTTATCTGGAAGCTCAGTAATAGATTAATGGGTCTGGCTGTCAGGAAGATTCCCCTGAAACCAGCATAAACTTTTCTAATTGATTCCCATTGATCCAATATATGCCTTTCTTGCCTCACTGTATAATTCCTCTTTCTTCCCTACCTTCACATACTTATTGTTAGTCATGTTCCTCATTATTCATTCCCTCCAGGATCACACACAAAATTGAGCTCCTAATGCCTTCTAAATTTACTTTCCCATCAATTTTTAGTTCTCACTTGGTTTGGTTTTTTGGTTGGTTTGTTTGGGGTTTTTTTGTTGGTTTTTGTTGGTTGGTTGGTTAGTTTTGTGGGGTTTTCTGGGGGTGGGCTTTGTGGGTTGTTTGGGGTTTTTTTTCTTTTTTCTCAATAGGAACTTCAGTATATATGCTGCAGATTACAGACAAAAATCATTATGGTAATATGCCTGTTTACACAGTGGTTTTGTAGTTTGGGAAAGTTTGTATAGTACTGTATAACCCTATACACCTTTCTCAGGAAAAAGCAGAACACATACATAAATTCAGACAGTATACCCTCAGGTTTTGAGTAATTGTTTTATTTATTTTGCCTTTCCATGTATTGCTCTTTGCTTAGAGAAAAATAGAACATTTCACGCTTTTGATTTTTTTTTGTTTTAATTTACATTGAAAAGAAATTTTTAAAATCTTAATGATGAATATTATTAGTAGAATATTCACTTCTGGGCAAATAACCAATTCATAAAGGTTTTTTGGCTGTATTAACAAAAAAAAAATGTTTGGGAGAGGGATTAGCAGACATGGCTATAAACCCCCCTCCAACCAGTGTTAAGCCTCATTTTCATCTGTTTCTAATCTTTCTGAATTATCTCTCCATTACCTCTGATATATACCCATAACAGATTTAAAATTCTGTGATTAAATTCCTCTCCTCTATTGCTGAGGAAGGGAAGTGATAGAGCAGTTTGGAGGGCATCTGGCCTCCAGCCAGGGTCAACCCACCACAGAGACAAGCAGAATAGAAGTGCTTCCCGTGGTTGTCAGATGGAGCAGAAGTTTATTATGTAGTAGTTTCTGTTTGGTTTCATTTGGTTTCACCTGGATTCATGTACTATTCATTTTTGATTCCTTGTATTTCTGATAGAGGTTATGATTAGGAAAGCAGACCTAGGTACAACCTGCCAATAAATTTACATTTATTTAAGACCCAAACTCAACTTGCATTATTCAGATGGGTAATGAACTGGACTCTCCTCTGCAGGGTAAACTAAAATGAAGCTTATCTGTATGTTTGCCAGACTTAGAGTTTGATTTAAGCGGGCTGTGGAAGTTTGGATACCAAGGGTTGGATCTGATCTCTATAAGAAGCCTTGAAATCTCAATAATAGTTAATGTATGTAGAAATGGTGAGACTTCAGTACTGCTGCTGTGATGCCTCAGTGTAAATAAAAACTCATTAGTTTTATAATACAAATAAATCCTACTCGTGTCAGTGCAGTTGATCAATAACCTTGACACCTGCAGAGCAATAAGGAAAAGCAGAACAAGTCTTCCATTTTTAATATCATTTACTGGGGAGCTTGGGAACAAATTATATGTTAACCTCATAGCATCAGGTACTGTGACTTGCCCCAGGTCTCATATGCCAGGGATTGGGAAATACCTGGGTCATTGTTGTTGAACCTAGGAAAAGCTGTGCCTTGAAAAATACTTTTTGTCAAAGTTGGGAGTGTGGCAGTGGGTTATTCCATGTATTCCCAGCCTATTTCAGTCCATGGTAGGCTTGACTCATACATCACATATAAGTGTTAAAATGGCAATATAAACCACATTAGGATAAAAGACTAAAATTTTGATTTTTCAATGAAGTGAAAAGAGATGCTGAGCAGCAAGGATCTCAAGAATGGCTCTTCTTTCACTTTAACTTTGAATTTTAGCATTATTTTCCTTATGCCTACAATTTCAATGCTAAAGTACAATGTTAATACTAAACAGAAATTTGTGGCTTTATGTATCTTAGTTTTTAAAGAGACATGGTAGTGTCTCTAGGTTTCTCTAGCAAGTAATATATCCACTATTGCTCCTGCCTGCCAGTGTTATTAGCCTACGATACACGAATGCAGTCTGCTTCGAAATCATAGCCAAGTCCTGCAGAGTCTTCCAGATCTTTAATTAGTGTCAATGAGCAATGGATGATACTTAATAAAGGCTTGTCTCTTTTTCTGTAGTCCTGGTATTACTCAGCTCTGAAATCTATGGGAGGGCATGACAGACAGAATACTGGGAGTCTTGAGTTGTGCTCTTACATGCTTTGCATATGATCTGAGAGAGTCACTCTACCATCTCAAGCTCCATTTTACTTGCTTGAAAGACAGAAGTTAGTCACAATGATGTTAAACTCTTCTATAAACTGTTTTAGACAAGATTAATCTCAAATTATGTGTTTAGAACCTCTTTTTCCATGTCAAACCTTCCAGTACAGTCAGCAGCACTCTAGTCGCTACAGCCAGTGAAGTTTAGAATATGGTTCACCCCCCAAAAAATAATGTTTCCATCATAAAATGAGATTAGTCCCCACTAAAGTCTTTTAGCCCCACCAATCACATTATCTCTAAGATTATTTGCTCATATGAAGACATTTACATAGTATATCGCCATGTTCAATTAAAAATCACTGATTAAGTTTTATTAGTTATAAGAGAGTGAGTTGAAACTTAAAAGTTGTTTGGAGCACAGTTTGTGGTATGACTGGACAGTCCCTAATACATTGGTGATATGAGTAGAGCTCTGGGTGCTGTAATATTTAGTGCTTTGCTGTATGGAGTGTAGCCATATTAACTTTTTATGTAGTTTGTTCTAATCACAGCTTGACATGAATGTATTTTTTTGATATTTCAATCCAAAATAATAAAAGAAAAAATTGTTGGAAAGGATTTCAGGAGGTCATCTGATACAATACTCTATGCAGACTAGTGCCAACTCCAAAATTACATTAGGTTTCCCTTGGCCTTCTTCAGTCAAATTTTTAATATCTCCAAGCGACATGTCACAGTCAGTCTCTCAGCACAACTTATGTATGACCATGATCATCTTGACTTTTGTCTCCTTATGTCCCTCCAGAATTTCTCGTGGTGCAATCTGCTACCACTGCCCCATCTGTACCCAAGCACCTCTGAGAAAGTCTGACTCCATCTTCTCTACATCTTATCATTGCATACTTGGTCTTTTCATATAATTTACATTCAACCACACTGTTAGACAGACTTTATTTTCACTTACAGACCAGCCATGTTCATAGTTAATAATGCTCATATTTGCAGAGTAATAAAACAATATACTGATAGATTGAAAAAAAAACCATTTTTCCACTGGCAAATATGTCTGGAAAATTAACAGTTAGTTTCAGGTTTCTATTGAAAAGGCTTCTTCCAACAAGACATTTTAAAGACTATCTGTGTCTGCTTCTACAGGAGGAATTGCTGATTGTAATCATCCATGCATTTTTCAGCATGGATACTTCAGAAATTAAGGAACACTCCTTAATATTTTTGTTCTTTCTGATATTTATGAAAATTAGTGAACTGTGAAATGAAGAAAGAACTGGTAAAGGGGGTCACAGTGTCTTTTCCTGTGATCCGCAGAGCAAGCCTCAGATGAATTAAATAACAATTGAACTTGTAATTCTTTTACATTATGAATCCTTAGCTGTTACAAATGCATGAAGTAATCCAAATTACTGATTCAAATTTTCCTGAAAGTATCTTCGTTATGAAATGGAAGACATATAAAATAATCTGGCAAAAAGCACACTTTCCCCACTATGTATATAGATGTGTGGTAATGCTGAAAAATAATTGCAGGATAGTCCCAATCTTTACCTAATCTCTTGGTTGTTGAGGAATTTATACTAATAAATAAAACCAGCTAGAACTTCCTTCTACAGCCACCCTTTCCTACAAAAAGAGGGTAGTTGTAACTAATGTGTTTGCTGGGAATGGTCCTTGGCAGATCCTGTTTTTCACATCATTCCAGGCATTGTTGGTTGACCCAGAGCAAATATAGCCTAGAGAGCATGCTAAGAATTAAGCAGTACAAATAATCATGGCCTAGTTCTTCAACTTGAGACCTGTTTATTTAATACTGTATACTTGTCTGAGTATTCAATTCTAGAATCATAGAATTATTTTGGTTGGAAAAGACTTTTAAGATCATTGAGTCCAACTGTTAACCTAGCACTGCCAAGTCCACCATTATATCATGCCCCTAAGCACCACATCTATGCATGTTTTAAGTATCTCCAAGGATGGTGATTCAACCACTTCACTGGGCAGCCTGTTGTAGTGCTTTGCAACCCTTTCACTAAAGAAAGTTTTCCTGGAACAACTTATGGCCCTTTCCTCTTGTCCTCTTACTTGCTACTTGGGAGAAGAGAGTGGCATCCTGTCACGACCCAAGCTGAACAGCCCAGAGAGCCACAGCAGGTTTGTGATTCCCTTGGGTTAAATTAAGGTGAAACAACACCAAGTAATTGATTAAGCCTTTTATATATAGTAGAAAAAACCTGAACTTGGAAGCTATTATGGTAAGTGGTGTGGCTTCTTATTGAAACATTTCTAGAAAGAAAAGGAAAGAGAGGAAAGGGAGGAGAAGAAAGGTAGAGGGCGAGAGAGATACCACCATGGTTGAGTCTCACAATGACATGGACTGACGTGGCAGTCCTCTGGTGATGGGCATGCACTTGGCTTCAGAATATGCTTGGTCTTCTGCACAAGTAACATTTAGGTCTTGAGGGGTCTTTTGGGTGTTCATGAGACCCTTCCTCAACTGAACTCTGTATGACCTCTGGCCATATATGATGATCAGAATAGAAAGCTGCACATCCTCCAACAAACCCTCTGCATCCTGTGCTAACCAACTTTTCTTTTGTGGTTTATTATCATTATGTAACTGCTTTCCACCACAATGTTTGAGACATCAACATACATTAACGTTTTCAGTCTCTCACACAGCCCCTTCACCTCAAGCTCCTTTCAGGTAGTTGTAGAGAATGATAAGGTCTCCCCTCAGCTTCCTTTTCTCAAGACTAAACAACTCCAGTTCCCTCAGCTGCTTCTCATAAGACTTGCTCTCTAGACCCTTCACCAGCTTTGCTGCTTTTTCTTGGACATGTTCCAGCACCTCGGTGCCTTTCCTGTAGTGAGGGGCCCAAAACTGAATGCAGTGCTCAAGGTGCAGCTTCACCAGTGCTGTGTACAAGGGCATGATCACTCCTGATAAGTCTGCAGACACTCTTTTCATTTCCAAGGCTTTTAATACTTTTCATTCTGATAGACAATCATAGTGCAATGAATCATTGGCTTTCTGTGGCTTTTTTGTCATCACATAAATTACAAAGCTGTGGTTTAATAGACATTCCCCAATTTTGCTGATGCAGCAGACAGCAGGATTTAGAACATGTCAGATCTTCATCACAGCATTACCTGTCAGATGAGTCTTTCTGCCAAACCACATAAGTAGCTTTACACCTAAAAGCTTTCTTACTGGAAAAAAAAGAATTTTTCCTATACAGAATGCCATGTGTTGCCTCATTTGGGTGAAGTTAGACTGATGCTTTGTACTAGCTCACTTCCATGCATGTCCTAAAGTCCTCAAACAAATCTGTTTCCATCTTGGTAAGATGGCAGGAGTGGATGATAATCAAGTCATCATCTACATTAAAATGTACATTCAGATACTGAAGTGAAGTGCAATTCTGCACCAGTAATTCTGCACACTTGTATAATCCTATTAAAAATGTGTATCCATCAAAAGCGTCTGTATTATGGGTGGGAGCAAGAGGTACAGCTCTGTTGTTGGGATTTATTATGTAGATCTTTGCCCTCTTGAAAAAAGTTGGCAACTTCCACTTGATCCTATTTCACCATTTGAAAGACTTTTTTTGCTCTGAGCTTTACATGTTTCATGTAAGTCAAGGAGGAATTCAGTGTTGTAGTTTTACACTTGGAAAAAAAGCTTAGATGAAGGTAATTGCTCTGAGATTTTTGGGTTTTTTGCTTGGTCTTATTTTTGGATTGCAAAGCAATCTCTAGAGATATTCAGTGCTAACGCTGACCTGTGTGTGACTGAAGCTTATTTAAAATACCACTCTAACTGCAACCTTTTCTGTACACTCACAGCATTGCTTTAAATTCCAAGTTCTTGCCAGTAGCTTCATTATCTGTTCCAGTATTTTTTCTAGAAACTCAGGCTAGTCTGACCAGTCTTTAATTCTCTGGTTTTAGCCTTCTTAAGAGACTTTCTGGCTGAACTAGGAAACTATGTTCAAATTGACACTGAGGCTTAATCATATCTGAGCTGGCTGCTTTTCTCAGGGGTGGGAGGTGGGCAAGATGGATGGCAAGAGGGCATTTGTCCAGTACAGGGCCATAAAGCTGATTAAGGGAGTGTAACACCTTAGCTATGAGGAAAAGCTGAGGGAGCTGGGTCTCTTTAGCCTGGAGGACAATGAGGGGTGACCTCATCAATGTCTATAAATATGTAAAGGGTGAGAGTCAGGAGGAGGGAGCCAGGCTCCTAGTGATGTTCAATGATAAGGCATGGAGCAATGCGTGCAAGCTGGAGCATAGGAAGTTCCATGTGAACATAAGGAGAAACTTTTTCACTGTGAGGGTGATGGAGCACTGGGACAGACTGCCCAGAGAGGTCGTGGAGTCTCCTTCTCTGGAGACATTCAAAACTCACCTGGATGTGTTCCTGTGTGACCTACTCTAGGTGATCCTGCTTTAGCAGGAGGGGTTAGACTAGATGGTCTTTTGAGGTTCTTTCCAACCCCTAGAATTTTGTGATCTGTGGTTTGCAAAAAGTGAAACCAAGTCTAGATTATGAATGTAGCCGGGTGAGTTCCTATCTTTCTAAACAATCCTAGCTATTAATGGAGTTATCTAGAGTGGTGACCTATACTGGGACGTGGTGCTGACACCTCCATGCAAAGAAAATTTTCCTGAAGAAAAATAAATAAAGATCATGTGTGTCAAAATGTTCAACTCCATGAGCAGACTCCAGCAATAGGGGTAGGACTAAACATCCTGCTTTGAGAGTGTGCTCACTCTGCTGCAAAACAGTAAATCCATTATTGAAACAGGATTTGTAACCTTCATGCCTACAAGAGTAAAAGATTAAGAAAGTAAGCAGAAATGCCCAGATCTTTCATTGAGGACTAGACTAGGCTTTTAATCCACAAGAGCTCACAGATAATCTTTACTGACTTTAAGATTGCTGGTGCCAGAGGCAGTTGTCTAGATCTCTGATGGGGATTTTGTGAAATTTGTTCATTTGGAAAACTTCTGCTGTGTAGGAAATGTCAAAGATGCATTTTCCTTCATATAGCCTCGATGCTCTTCTTGTTGATGATATCAATATAATAATCATCTTGCCACAGCCTTCAAGATGGATTTATGGATCCTTGCTGAAAAGAGGCTGTCCAGAGCAGAGTCCTCCATCACATAGTGGTAACTCTCAAAAAGATAGAAGATAAAAGAAAACTTCAAAGTCTCATTGTCAATATTTTATAGATATATGAGTATATTTTTCATAGCTGAAAGTCTTTGGAATGTAAGAAATTGTCGTGGAACATAAAAAAATTTTCTTTTAGGGTATTTTCCCACTGAATTGTTATATAGTTTCTACACCTAAAGAAATGGGAGGTGAATGTTCCATTGCTTGTGAGCTGGTCCCCAAACAAAGACAGAGTTTAAGGCATCCCAGTGACCCAAGGCAAAGGAGGGTTTTCAGGTTGCAAACTGGGATTTAAATCTCTTGTCTATGTACACTTGTTATAGGCTGAATAGAAAACTAGGTTCAAAAGCAGTCACAAAGCTCTACTGTGATCGTTAGGGTTTTGTTTTGTTTAATACAGTCCTGTTGTCAGAGAAATTCCTAAACGAGTGTACAGCACCAAGGGCAGTAGAAACTTATTTACTACTTACATAGGTGATCAAAGTAAAGGTTTAATTAAGCAGCTCACCAAAATCTGGATAAGTAGAACAGATCTCTCACTATGTCCAAGGCCATTCATCCTTCCCCAGGCCTCTGTGGCTCAGAACATTTGATGCTCTCAGGCACAGTGGTGCTGCTGATTTGGAGGAGGGACACAGGTCAGCAGAACCAGCAGGGCTGAGACAGCAACTGCCACAAACAGATGTGGTGCATCCAGCTGGGATGGAAAGAAAAGAGAAAGTTGAGGAAGGGTTAAAGCCTCTTAGTGTCCTTACCTCCCATATCAATTTAGCATCTACTCCTCAACATGCTGGAGCCTGTATCTGCATAGAGCCCATGCTCGAGTTCTCTGTGACCTCTTGCAAAGGAGTAGGCTGTAGATCATAACCATATAACATGGTCTGAAGCATAGGACCTAAATTCATTCTAATTTAGCAGCCAGAGTAAGGTTCAGAAGCATAAAACCCCTCACATTTGTGTTTCTCTGCACAATTCCTCATCTTGAAAACTGGGATAGTGCTGACCTTCCTCACACAGGGGCTAAAAGAAATCCATTAATGTTTGTGCAGTGAAATGAAAGCTAGAAGGTTAAGTGGTTGTTGTGCGTGCCAATAATTCATCACACTGGGCATAAAATTAGAGTTGACAGTGACCTTTCCTTTCCTGAAGTCCTCTTTTGGGCTAGACTCTGGTGTCTCTTCTTCTGGCATACATACAGAATATACACCTTTATAACAGCAGAACTGTTGTAGGTTTGCAGCAGTAAAAGCTAATCAGACATTTTACTCCTTTTTTTTTCTTTTTTTTTAATCAACAACTATTATTAATCAGATATCAATGTTTATGAAAATCCTTTTGGGCAAATAAATATTTTTTTATTGCTGGCATAATGCTGATTAACTGTCCCTCATTTCCATAAATATATCCAACAGTAGAATGTCTTTCCTAGGAAATGCAAATGCCTATTAATTATTTTGTTCTCTCAATAAAAAATGAATGTAAGAGGGAGAGTAAGAGAAATGTATGTATACACAAGAATGTAGGGGAAAACTACCCTTGCATGGGTATAAGCATTTACATCGGACTTCACTAATGATTTCTGCATCAGCTATAATTTTTCAGGACCATAAGAGTAATTATGACTCCTGGCTCTAACTCCTGTCATAAATGAAGCTTTAAGTTTATGTACACTTTTGTAGATAAAAGTATTCATGATCTTTAAGTCAGCAAGTTCCTGATTTAGTGAAAACTTGTTACATACATATGTATGCACACACAGTTTTCTCAAATCTTAGGGGAGGCTTTGAGGAGGGTGGAATAGGGGAAAATAGAGTGGTAGGTCACTGGCACAGGTTGCCCAGAGAAGTAGTGGAGGCCCCATCCCTGGAGATATTCAAGGTCAGGCTTGATGGTGCTCTGAGAAACCTGACTGAGTAAAAATGTCCCTGCTTACTGCAGGGGGGTGGGACTAGATGACCTCTAAAGGTCCCTTTCAACCTTACACATTCTATGCTTCTTAGATCATTGGAACTTCTGCAAAAAGGCTACAATATCTGACAGTGTTCTTTACATGCTGGAGAACTGAACTGCTTGGTTTACTTGCATCCAGAGCCAATCTCTTTTTCAACTATTTCCTTTCTTAAAAACTTCACCTTGAAGCAAGAATCATGCCTTGAGTTGCCTAGTTGCAAAATCTTAGTGAAGACAAAAGATTTGTAGTACTACTTCAGTGTAGGTCCCCACAGCTGAAGCTTCTTGCAATTAGATAAATCGATGTGAAATTAAGAGTGTTTTGTCATTTATTAACTCAAATAAAATGGACTTGATTAGTAAGTACTTCTTTTGCCTTGAGGACAAAGTGACAATGCAGTATGAGATGGTGCTGCTGGAAGCACAGAAACCTACCATTTTTAATTAAACAAAGGAAGGCAATGAGGCATCATGATGAAAAGACAAGATCCCAGGTCATAGTTTGTCCGTGCTCATAATCCCTAGAACACCTCCCTTTACATACCTCTGTAAACAATTTATGCTACAGGTAACAAGCCAATGTTGCCTTTCATTTATTCTTTCTAATTTGTTCTTTTTCAGTATACTATTACTGAAAGTTATTACAGAAGAAACAGAAATGCCTGTGTCACCTGTATTGAAGGTATCTATTTCAGAAGTCCCACTGCCTGATTCACTTCAGGTAGGGATGAGTTGAAAGTACCATAAAAAGACAGTGTCCTTTTGGCTTGCATGTCTCTCTTTATGTTTCCTCAAGTTCAGGAATTTCCTGAATCTCTCAGCTAGCTTTAAAGTAAGATTAGCCTCTAAAAATTAGAAATTTCAATATCCTGGACATTGCTTTGATCAGTATCTTTCCATTGATATGAGAAGAGGTATCAATAAGTAATTCACAGACATCAGACAAAAGGATCAAACCCTCTCACATCAGAAAGTAGTTGTTGTCAGCATGGTCCCTCTCCTTTGAGAAGGAAGAAATTCCCTGTATCTGGGGAAGTAATTCAACAGACTGAGCTCATCTGGCCCATTGAAAAATATCCAGGAACAGCCAAAAGTTCAAGACAACAACAAAGACAGGGTGTTGATGGAGCAAGGTTTGGGAGCAAAGCAGACACTGGCATTTCCCATCTCTTTGTTTTAGTAAAACCAGCCCTAGGGAACTGATATGAGAGTGAAGTACTGTCTTCTACCACCTCTCTCCCCACAGCCAGTTTTTTCATAAAGATGCACTTGGACACAGCTTTATTCAGGAAAGGGGACAAAACACTAAAAAATGCAGGAGATCAGAGGTTCCAGGTGGACAAAAAGTGTATATGACTTCACAGGGACGTCATGGTTCCTGGCAGCTTTACAGGGTTGCAGGCTGTCTCCATGGGCAGCTCTGGAAATGAACCTGGAGAGGAGGAAAAGGTGCTCATACACACCAGAGTAGGTTCCGCTGTGGGATCATTTCTGTTTCTGCATGTGGATGTGTAACTAACATGCAACTAACAATATTAAATTTTGTGTTGAGACCTATACTGAGACCCAGAAGTTTCTCAGTGAAACTGCAGTTTCCTAAGCAGCACAATCCAATCTCTACATATTCCCTCTTGGATGAAAGTAGGCAAATGAAATGTTAATTGTATTGCAAGAGTCACAACAGTGAGGACCAGGGCTGCAGGTAGTTAACAGTATCAATAGCAACATGCTACCAATACAGCTACCTATGGAAAACCTCTATAACCACTGGAAAGTCAGGTCTCTTTTCTTCCTGCCTTTGAAACCTGAGGCTGCATCTCTAATATTAAATTCAATACTGTCTGGGAGCATTTATGGGTACTGGAAGTCATTGTATCTAATGCTAATTTGCTAGAATGGACCCCAGCATGCCTGCTATCAGGATCAGAGATACAGCTCAGGCCCATTCCCAACAGGCACTTCAGATGTCACTACCCTGATTTGAATGTTAACAAAGTTTAATAATACAAATGTAGGTTTTTCCATGCTCCGATGATGAAGAACAATCCAGATATATTTAATTTCTTAGAAAAGATGTAGCTTAAATTTTCCAGGGATGAAATGGTAATAACAAAAGAGATCAAGAATCCGTTTTGCATATTATGTCAGCAGAGCATGTTGTGCATGATCTTAAAATAAAATGTGCTCTACAGCACCTGTGATTATGTATCTCAGTGTAGAGATTTCACTTTTGTAATTAATGTTGCTCTGTTTTCTACTGGGAAATATAATTCGTGGATGGAATGGAGAGACCTTAATGAATCTATGTCACAGTGTTCAAATGCCTGAACCCCACCCCCCTGCTTTTATGGCAGTGGTAGAAAGTAGAATGGTATAAATGACATGAGCAAGTAATCCTATCATAACCTAACAAGGTCCTGTTTATCAGCAGGGCTGAGGTAACTGATACTCAGCCCATCCCTTTCAAAGTAAGCATTTGTTTAAAATCACTTCCACAGATACCGATCCACTGAAGTTCATTCCACCTGCCCAGAGATTGTTTTCCTGATACAACTGACCAGCAGCAAAAAACCCTAGATTAAATCTAGATTAAATAAAATAAAAGAGTTCAAGATGAGTAAACCTGCCAGTGTGAAGGGAACTTTTGTTTAAAAATTGATTTACAGAAAGATAGAGCTCAAAGTTCACCAAGAGGATTAACTTTCATTTTGACTTAAATGTCTTTATTACAAAAAAACAAAGGCGAGTCTGCTCGATAGCATCACCACATTGATCCCATGGGCATTTAGGTATGTAATAAAGCAGCTACTGCTAACATGAGGGCAGAAGGAAGGAAGTGTGGAGTTTAATGCAAATACATCCATCAGAGCTATTGTTCTGGAGAAGAAAACTAGCTTACAGTCACCTTTTTACAAGCCCAAACCAGGACCTTAGGGTGTGCCTAGGATTTACTAAACGTTCAGCTTCTGTTTCATCGGCTAAGTCAATTTTCAGAATCTTTGTGGCTTAAGGAAATTGCTGTCAGTTTAAACATTTGTTAAAGAAATGTCACTTTATCCTTGACGTGCCAAGTTCTTTCTTTTCCCTCCTTAATGTCACCCATGATTTTCTGTGATGTGGGCTAGCTGTTGAAATGCTCTCATATGGACTTGAAGAATCTGGTCTTCTACCAAGTCAAAGGCAAACCCTTCAATTGTTTCAGTGAAGCGTACCTTCAGTTGTCACCTGGACTTGAGAGTCTCACTCAACTGTGAGCCCAGAAAGAGATAAGAATGAAAACATGATTGAATTTCTCTGTTTCTCTCATGAAATTCACACCTGAATGTAAATTTTGAAGCTGGGTTTTGCCTTGCATTAAGAAGGAGAGAGACATTAACATTGTTTCTGAACTGGCCTCTGAAGAATTGCTTAATATTGAAACACCATTCTACTGGAAACTTTGGAACTAATTAGAAATCTGCTAAAGTTCCATCATTTTCTCTTTAAGAAATATGCTTCCTTGTTTCCTGAAAAATGGTTTAACATTTTTCATCCCAAATGAGAAATTAGGGAATTTTCAAAACATGTTGGATTTAATGTCTTTTATCTCCATCAAATCTTCCTTTGAAATGACTTCACTCCATTTTTTGTACAACTATGTTTCTCACAGGGAAAACTTTTGCTTAATCTCACTGTGAGTTAAACTGTGTCCCTGAAGAACCTGCGGAGCTTCTTGTGGGGACAAGATTTGCTTTGGTCCATAAGGGAGATGGTAAGGTGCATTAACAGAGGTCATGAAGGTAGTTTCTTCCAGAGTATATACTAATGAAGCAGCTGCTCCAGCTTGATTAGAATTACAGTTGTTACATCACTCATTTGCCCTTGCAGAAGCTTTCTTTTTAATTGGAAGCGGCACTTGTGAATCATCTCATCCAGTTCATTATGAAAGTCCATTGTCAGGAACTAGCAGGCAGGATAATGTATTCACATTGTGTACGCTCCTGCTTCATGCCAGCTCAGTACTTTCCCTCCCTGCGGAGCAGATAACGGATTGAACACCCTAGCTGCTCAAGCACGATGGTAGAGGTACCTAAGTGAGGAGCACAAAGACACTTATGTGTCTCATCGGGGCTGACCCCTTTGCAGGCAAACTGATTATCTCTCTTAAAATGCTCTCAAGGATGGTACCTGCCTCTGGCTGCTGATCCTGTATTGAAGAGGAAAGAGGAAACTACTGGGAGGGATTAGAGGAGAAGTGATGAATAGCTGCTGTAAAGGGATCCGGCTGGCACTCCTCCTGTTGCAGATATAGAAACTGGTTGTGTTTGTGCTTTCACAAAGGAGATTTTTGTCCTGTCTGAGATTACCAAAGTCCTACATAAGTTGGTCTGGCAGTGATGACATACAGTGCTTTCTGTTGTGCAAGGAATGCACCAGGCTAGGCTGTTAATTGTGGAGCAATTTCTGTAGTTAAGCAGAGAGGATGGCCAGGTGAAACCAGAGCAGACAGTGTCCTAAAGAAAGAAACCTTGTTTTTACAACTCAATCTTTAAAGAACCTGAAGCAAGCCTTTGGTGACAGTCAGTGCTCCAGCAGTTCAGTTTTGCATTTTGCATCCATAGGTTCACAAAGTGTTTTCTTGAGGTCCTCTTTGTATCACCCAGCATGCTCAGCCTTCCTGGGCCACCAGTTAAATATGCACAATTGTCTGTCACTTTACTGATTTCTAAACTGATAGTGTTCAGTCTGGAGTGAAAAGCACTGACTCACAGTCACGATGAAGTCCACTTAATTTCCTTTCCTGATGTCTCCAGCAGGTCTCCTTCTAAAACCAGAGCATCTAAAACATTATTTACCTCTTGCTCTGACTAAGGGATCTGCTTCAGATATCAATGCAACCAAATACCCTATACAGAAATTAAGCTCCCTACTTAATATTTTCAGTTTTGTAACCAACCAATTTTCTAACACAGTCTTTTACTGTGACTTTAAAAATTGCTTGAATTGTTCCAAACAATTTTCAGGTTTTTTTTTTTGTTTTCTTTTCTTTTTTTTTTTTTCTTCTTTTTTTTTCTTTTTTTCCCCATGCACTTTGGAAGGCTGCTGTCCATACTCCTCCCTTTCGGGTATGATCCAGAACCCACTAAGTCACTGGAAAACTCAGCAAAGATTGAATTAAGACTTTAAAATTTTCTTGAAAAGCTCATCTACCTAAAGACAATCCTAGCAAAGGAGTGGTACCTTGCATATTCCCTGAGACTTTTATAAAACTAATAGGCAGATACAATGGCATATATTGTATTGATATGATACATATGTATTTTATCAGCTATAATAAAATGCATTCATCAATATCTTTTCTTGCTGTTCTTCCTTTTCACATAACTATGGCAGATTCAGAGACTAAATACTTTCTTTATTTTATGATACTACAAACTGTCTATTACAGTAGATGTCCAAAAAAAAACCCCAAAACAAAACACAAAAGAAAAAACCACCAAAACTTAGAAAAGCTGGTAAATCCAGAGAACTTCTTTCTCTAAACTAAGAAATGAGGTAAATCCTCTTTTTAGAGGTTTTCATTTTTTTTCCATTGAATTCAAATAAATTAGGTTTGGGGTGTTTTTTTGTGGGTTATTTTTCACAACAGACTTCAGACTAGATTGGGGTTGATGCCAGAGATTAAAGAATTTCTAAATATAGCTGTTCACACAAAAATAGCTACTTGAGAGGCAGGTTCCTAAATTCCTATTCTAGATAATGGAGGTCTCACCTAGATTCCACTGCTGGCACAGAGATATCTAATTCCATGATAGGTGTCCTTCCTGGCTTAAACAAGGTGTCCTTCCTGGCTTAAACATATTAATTCAAGAAGATCCCATATACTGTCAATCTCGTGAAGATGTCTCAGAGATCTTAAAGCATTTGAAATGGCTAGGTGCAAGGTAGGTGGAATACCCTAAAGATCCTGTTACAGAAAAATCAGATGCAGCGTGTAATGTAAATTAAGACTATTGCTGCTAAAGATGTCCATTGTATATAATTGTCAAAAAGGTAGAAATATTCTTAATCTATTGTTAGCAGACCAACAAACCTTGAAGAACTGCTGAAGATTGCCAAAGACAAAGGAAATTAAGAGAAAGGTTATTCCAACATGGATAGATCATGACCACCAACTCATAGGTCACCCACCCTAATTACACCACCAACTTGAAAGAAAGAATGAATAGCCATGTGTACAATTTACATAGATTTTTTAACCAATCATATAATGATAAATAATACATATGTAGTAGAAGTACGAATATGTTAATTTTAAATGTGTAAATAACCAGTGATTTGGAATTCTAATGAAGGCAGACACCCATACCTGCACAGATATGCAATAAAATACCTCTGCTTTACGTGTATATTGGGGTATTGCATATCTGGTGAATGAACCCCCCAGATTTGAGGCAACGATCCCTTTACCTTTAAGAAAAATAACTACATTGAGTGCAAGAGGAACTGTATTTGGATCACAAGGGTTAGGACTTAGCTGGTTAATTGGTTTCTTGTCACATCCTAGGTGGCTGAGATGCTATTTTTGTCCCTCTCTCACTACAGAAAGATACAGTTCTACCATAGGTCTTCTGTCCCAAAGGTCTTCCTTGTGAGGCTGTAGCTGGAGATCTAGTTTGGCATCTAAAATAACCGGCTAAGAGCTGAGTGGTGCCAGAGGTTCCTCACATGGTTCTGGATGGTTACATTTAAACAAACAAATCTGCCCATTAGATTTAAATCTCTTGACTCCGAGCTGAGTCCCATCACTCGGTCCTTTCTAGCTTTCAGCAGGCTCAAGGAAAAGGAAATTAATTCCTTCTGTGGTGATAGATTCCTGCTCTGGAATTATTACAGAATAGGGATCAAAATAGAAATAATTACCTTTGTGCTGGCTTCAAGGTGACTGTAACTGGAATCCTTACCTGCATGCTAATTTCTGTCAGAACACTCTTAACAGAAAAGCCTAGACCACTACTGAGACCATTCATACACCAAAATTAGATGGGATGAACCCAGTTTCACAGGTCTATTAAAAAAGTCATGCCTACTTGAGGAGTATCCTAATTAGCACTTGGAAGCATTGTGCATGCACTGTATCTAATAAATATGTATCAGTAGAATAGAGAACAAGTATTCCTTGCAGTGTAGTATTGCTGAATTATTTTAATTCATTTGCAAACAAATATATTAAGAAGTGAATGTCTGCCAATTGCTAGTTTTGTTGTGCATCTAAGATTTTCATGAAGTCATGGTATTCCTTGCCCATCTTTTTGTCTGCTGACCTAAAAATATTTAGCACTTTTTTCAGAACTAATGGTCTTGTTTAGGTGTGGTTTAAATCAGCCATTCATCACTTAAGAACTAATCTCTTCCAAATACTGGGTTATTTTCTGATGGTAATGAGGGGACAAGAATCTATCATGTAGATAGTATTAGTATGCTAGTCTTTGCCTAGTATGTGAGTAATTTCTTCAGTACTGGTTGAAAATAAATGTTGAAAGGAGCTTAAGGAATTTATTGAGCCTTCCAGGATCCCAGAAACAGAAAAACTATAGACAGAGGGTGAGGCATGTGCTTACATGAAAGTGTTAAGCATTTGGATGCACTATTCAAAAATATTGACAAACTTTTCTGGAAAAAAAGAGCAGCAACTTGTGGTGAAGAATGAACAAAGAATCCAAGATCAATATTTATTTCCCCACCCAGAGGGCAATTTTATCCCTTAGTAACATGCCCTGGACTGAACCCAGGCCACGCTACATATAGAATGTGACTACAATGAGCTGCTTTTGCAGATGGCCTGTGGTAATCTGTCCCATGAAGTGGCCCAGGAAAGGTGGGCTTAGCTTTGGACGTAACTGTCTGTATAATATCAGTAGGCTGGGTTTCTGAAAAGCTGGAGAGACCCTGCTGGAATACCTGACTATTTCAGTCCAGATAGACCCACCAGCAAGGACGTGGATTGTTGTAACCCCAGTTCTCAAGCCCAAGTTACCATAGGGAGCCTGGAATTTTGTAATTACAAAAAAACCCCAACAAAATTTCATGAAAGCAAAGGCAGATTTTTTAACTTGCATAGTTGGGTCCAACTTTTTAAGAAAGCTTCAAAAACTGGTCCAAAAGGATCCTTTTAGCCCTGTACAATAGTAATACTTTTCCATTCTTCCTACTCTAATCTGATGCACTTCATGTGTATTATACTTTAAAAAGAAAAGCTACAAAAGGGATGGTTATAGAAAATGACCATATATTTCTGCAAGTATGTTATTTCAAGTTTATCACCAGTTTGCTAAACGAAATTGTGAAGCTGGTCTTGCTGAGGATGAGAATTATATGCCATCATATTTGAAATGGTTGTGCTGATTGAAATAAACACACAGATACAGATAATTAAAATATATATTGTTTTTCTTTTATTGAATAATAAAAATGTGTTCCTTTTAAAATAGTTTGCCAAGAAAGGAAATAAGAACCTTGATGCCTTTTCTACCATAAGGATGTAAGCATATACCAACTTTTTTCCACAGAAGTATAAAATGGCTTCCCTTAAACTTAAATGGTGCATTTGAGTTTCATAATTGGGAAATAAACCAAAATATCACTTAAATCTCAATTAAAACAGCATCTTTTGAAAAAGAAAACAAAGAAATAAACACATTAACAAGATTCTTTTTTTTTCCAAAGAGATTACCCATAAAATATATGTTGGGCTTTTATTATTATTATAAACACACCCTAAGTATGAAAAATAAGTTTTAGGCTAATTCTAAGGAAGTTTTCAGAAAATTTAAAACATTTTATGTGGAGGTAGAGAACATTCTTCAAGGATATTGCTGCTAGTGAATAAAACTACAGGCAGTAAGTCTAGAACCCTTTATATCCTATACTAAGGAAGCCCAACCCACGGGACTGTGCCAGAGCCCCACAGCCTGGTAACAAGAGCTACTGATAATTAAAAACTATGTGAGTTGCATTTTCATCCTACTTGTACTGAGGTTCTTGGGGAAAGGCTAGTTTTCACTAATGTGTGCAAGAAGGATATTTCTAAAGCGTGCTTTCCTTTTCTTTAATGTGCTTTCCCTGAAACTAATGCAAAAAACATTAGAAAACATTGAAATACCCTATAAATGAGGGCTTTAGATTCTTCCAGCTGTGGCTGAGACTCAGTTCATTTTATCAGAGTAAATGTTTAGTCTCTCTCATGAGTGGTTGACTCACAACATGAGGGTGCCAATTGATACTCATTGACTAGGAAGGTAATTTAGAGAACTAATTTTGACCTGACATTTAATCTTAGTGATTGCTGCTGCCTCCCTGTAGAATCCACTTAATCTATGGATTTAAAAATATTGTCTAAGAAGTTTCCCAACTTTCCCTCCCACCAGCAAGTACAGATTATCTAAGGGTTAGTAAACAAGTACAACTTTCAGTGGGGCAATTACTTAGTGAATTTTTCCAGGAGCAAAATTTACAGTCTTCACATCAGCCATAGAAATGGATATACTTTTTATGAAAGAAAGCCATGTATAGCTGGGCACACTTTCTTTCTTCTGTCCTAGTGAATTACAGCTTCACCTGTTTCCTGATGAAAGAAGACACCTTGCTATAAAGACAAATATTGTTTTTTGATAAGAACTCTATGTAAAAATGGTAAAATGTTTATTGACAGAGGGAACACACTTCTTCAATACAAGTCTAGGTATGGTCAGCAGCATTAATTTTGTCTCAGTCATGCTATTCAGGAATTCAGCAGACTTCTATAATCCCCATAAGTCACTCATTTATTTCAATTAAAATGTAGCTTCAAAGGCTAAAATCTTTTTTCATACTATAAAATCTTACTTGGTTAGGTTATCTTTCCTTATGCCCCTTCACAGTATACCTCAGAGTTGTATTTACTGGGGTAAGTAAAGTCCTTCACTTGCTTTAGCATCACTTAATGCAATCAACTAACAATATAATTTAAACAAGAATAGCCACAAAGTGGCAGAGATGTCTCCTCAATCCTTTAGTGATAATTAATCTTGGAAGCATGTATTACACCTCTTGAACACTTTGTAGTTAGTCAACAGTGTAGCAAGACAACTGAAACTTACTCGTCTTTAGATAATCTTCCTCTAATAGTTTAATTATTTATTATGAATAATTTATTATATACACAAGCTCAAATCTGACTCCCTGTTGATGCTTTGTCTCATCATCACTGGGTACAATCCTGTATCTATAGGATTTCAGGGTGGAAATCTCAGATAGAGATAGAGAGTTATCATATGTACTTATAGATAGATATAAAAAGATGTATGTTTTTATATTGATGTAAATATATTAATTGCGTATCTATAAATACAGGTATTAAATTGTAAAATTTTGAATTTCAAAAAACACTGCCTTCTTTAGGCATTTAAATAAATAATGTTGTCTCTGAACAATGGTACCGTTTTTTAATGGTTCTCTTAACTGTTATTGAATGTAAGTCAAGGCATATGAACACACAAAGGCCATTGTCACAGCTTCTGAACATCTGTTGTTGCACCAGCTTTTGGGTATCATTAATTTCCTACTTACAGATTAAAAAAAACATGACATACCTTTAATGGCTCATCAAAATTATGAGCAATTGTTGTAACCGTATCTGCGCTCCCAGGAGTCTAAGCACATCATGGTTTACATAGTCATCAAAGTAACAGAGGAGTACAACAGTTTTGAAGGAGAATGAAGTTGATCACCATATACCCGAAGAGTTCTTTTAACGTAGGGAAGAAGAGCATGGAAGATTTTTAAGTCTTTCTCCTTTGACCAGGTTATTTAATTAGTCATCCTTGTAGGCTCTGTTGTCCTGGTTTTTGGCTGGGATAAAATTCATTTTAACAAGAAGCTGGGAGGGGACATAGCCAGGACAGAGAAACGACCCAAATGAGCCCAAGGGTATATGAAGGGATTTGCCTGCTTGCATTTCAGGACAGGCTGAGAATCGGTGCCATGAAGTGAATAAATTGCATTGTGTATTGCCTGCTTTTATATATTTTTTTATAAGTATTGTTATAATTTTCCTCTTCCTTTACTGTCCTAGTAAACTGCTCTATACCAACCTGCAAATTTTACCTTTTTCTTCCAATTCTTGTCCCTATCCCATGGAGTGACTGGGAATGAGCAAGCAGCCATATGGTGCTTAGCTGCTGGCTTGGGCTAAACCACAACGGTTGTAAATCTGCCTTATTTAACAATGAAAAAATACCCTTCATTAGTTTTATTTTCCCAAGGGCAGCTTAGCCTCTGGGCTGTTAATGATCTAAGAAAGGTTCCCTGTATAATTTGCACAAAGTTTCCCAAAGTGAAGTCTAGCTTACACATGCATAATGGTGCAAGTCTGGCAAACTTTTAAAGCCCCTAATTCATAAAGAAGCCTTGAAGAAAACATCCTAAGAGCTCACGCACTTTCCTACAGAGTCTAGTTGGGTTTCCCAGATGCAAGGATCCTGAGGGTAAACTGAGAGAGGGAGCTGCAAGGTCCTGCAGTTGCTGAGGGAGCCTGGGTGGGGCCAGGACAAGGCCCCTTCCCATATACAAAAAAAAAAAAGCTTGTAGGGAGTGCCAAAGACCAAGACTGCCAGTCACAGAGTGGGCAAAGAGGTCATGGTGTGTCAGAAAGGGAATGGCATAGTCGTTTGGGTGGTAGTTCATGCAGGAAGGGAGTGCAGGAAGGGCACTGACGCTCTGCCAGCTCGACCAGACACAATAGTATCCACCTGAAAGAAAGCCATGGCCTTTCTAAACTGTGCACCCCCCATGACTGACACAGCTTTGCAGAGAGAGCTCGGGTGAGAACATGCAGCCACCGCGGAGCCAGGCTGCAGGCTGTGCCCTACTCTTACACCAGTACAGGACCCAGCAGTGAGCACATGCATGGGAGGTATGCCCTGGGGGAGGAAATCCTCTTCTCAGTGACAGAGCTCTGGGAGGAGGTGAGTAGGCCGAGGGGTATCAGGGGGTGTGAGAAAGAGCTAGACTACTGGAATCACAACCTACCTTCCCTGGGACATGCCAGTCAGGCATACAAGACACGTGTTACAGAGGATTCCCTATCCTCTCTGCCTGGCTAAACAGAGTGATGTAAGGGGTAGGGGGCAATGTCAACAACTGACAACAGGCTGAATGGCAAAGCCCAGAGTGTTCAGGTAGATGGCAGAGTGTAGTTGGAGGCCTGTAGCCAGTGGTGTGCCCCAGGATTCCAAGTTCTTGGTCTTGTCTTAATCAGCATACTCATCAATGACCTGGACAAGGTCACAGAGTGTACTCTCAGAAAGTTTTCTGATGATACTGAACTGGGAGGGGTGGCCAATACACCAGAAGGCTGTGCGGCCATTCAGTGGAATCTGGACAAGATGGAGAATTGGGTTGAGAGGAACCTAACGAAGTTCAACAAGGCACCAAGGTAAGAACAGCCCTAGGCACCAGTACAGGTTAGGGGTTGACCTGCTGGGAAGCAGCTCTACAGAGAAGGACCTGGTGCATAACAAGCTCTCCATGAGCCAGCAATGTGCCCATGTGGCCAAGAAGGCCAATGGTATCCTGGAGTGCATTAAGAAGAGTGTGGCCAGCAGGTTGAGGGAGGGGCTTATCCTCTTCCCTTACTCTGCTCTGACAAGGCCATATCTTGAGTCCTGTGCCCAGTTCTGTGCTCCCCATTTCAAGAAAGACAGAAAGCTACTGGTGGGAGTCCAGTGGAGGGCTCCAATGATGATTTGGGGACTGGAACATCTCTCATATGACTAAAGGCTGAGAGAGCTGGAGCTGTTTAGTCTCAGAGAACTGAGAGGGGATCTCATCAGTACTTATGAATATCTAAAGGATGAATGTCTAGAGGATGGGGCCAGACTCTCTTCAGTGGTGCCCAGTGACAGGACAAAGGGCAGCAAGCACAAACTAGAACATGGGAAGATCCATCTCAATGTGAGGTAAAACTTCTTCACTTTGAGAGTGACAGAGCACTGTGACAGGCTGCCCAGAGAGGCTGTGGAGTCTGGAGATTCTCTGGAGATATTCAAGCCCTGTCTGGACACAATCCTGTGCAAAGTTCTGTAGGCTATTAGAACCTGTTTTAGCAGTCAGGTTGGATGAGATGATTTCTAGAGGTCCCTTCCAACTCCTTCTGTGATTCTGTGATTCAGACCTGATGAAGCAGATGCATCTGCCTTGTGACTGTCCCACCTTCCTAGGTGCCCTTGTGTAACAGGTACAAGGCTCTGCAAGTAGAATTGAACAATAAGGGTGATGGTGGCTCATCTTCTTAGAGGTGTTGCCAAGGGTAAGTTTTCCCTATGCCCTGCATCAAAACTGCTTCCATGGAGGAAAAAAAAAAAGAAAAAAAAAAAGAAAAAGATGGGCCATTGTTATAGGACACTCTGTTCTGAAAGGCACAGAAATCCCAATATACAGATTGGACCCACTCCTTTGGGAAGTCTGCTGTTTCCCTGGGTCTAAAGTTAATGATGTGGAGGGAGAAAGTTTCCTATCTTGGCACAGCCGTCAGATTATTATTCATTAATTTTTCAGGTAGACAGTCATGAACATTGATGACATTGTTTAAGAAGGATATCTTAAAGGCACAGGAGCAGACAATCCCCATGTGCTGAAAGACAGGCTGGCAGAGAAGAACAGCCTCGCTGAACAGAGAGCTTGTTTTAGTGAGGTGGGTTTGGTCTCTATTACCAAGAAACAAATGATAGGACGAGCTGTAACAGCCTCAGGTTGCACCAGAAGAGGATTAGATTGGATATTAGGAAAAGATTATTTTTCAAAGGGCTGGCAATCATTGGAACAGACTGTCCAGGGAAGTGGTTGAGTCACCATTGCTAGAGGTACTTAATAGACCTGTAGATGTGGTGCACAGGGACATGGGTTTACTGATTGGACTTGGCAGTTTTAGGTTAATGGTGTGATCTCAAAGGTCTTTTCTAACTCCAAAAATTCTATGATTCTATTATTCTATAACCACAATTAGGTCTATACTTAGCTTCATGGTGAGCTATTGCATAGTGAAAAGAGCCACATCTATTTGCTGTATCAGCAACTCTTCTATACCACTCCCTTTCAAACTTCCATACAGCATGTTTATGTGCCCTCTAATCAGACTAAACAAATTTTTCTGTTTAGTTTTCTGATGGCACACCAGCTTAGATTGCTCCCCATTTCACTGCAGGTTGTCACTCTCTAGGCCATCCAGACTCTGTGCAGTCTGCTCCAGCTCTGGGCTCCTAGCAGGAGTGACCCAGTTGGCTCCATTTAACCAGGCATGGCTGACAGGACACTTTTTTCTGGGGCATGCTCTGAGCGGTAGGCATATGTTTTGCATTACTGGCTCTAGCATATGGCCTCAATGCCAGGCTGTGAAACTGTGCAAGGCATCAATTAATTATTTCATGAACTTCAAAGTTAAAAAAGTGCAAAGATGTATCATAACTGCACCTCAACAGTAACGGTCAAACAGAACCTAGAGAAGGCATCAACTGAGTTCTATGCAGCATGTACACAAGCTAGTATGCACCATTCAGGACTAGGACTCTTGCCCAGGTGCTACCCACAAAGCCAAATAGCCATATGTTGTCTTCACTACTCTCAAATCATTTCTGGGGCTTTCCTTTTTATCCTCCTTAAGTTTACCAACTTTCTTTCCTCCTATCTTCTGCAGGCAGAATGGCAGCATCTCTCCCTGTGATCGTGTAGGGTGCAGGCTCCACAACTTGCTCACTATGCCATTTATCCGGTTTCCTAAGCTAGGATTCAATGGAGAAAGCTGGTGAAATCCAGGGGCTGCTTTAGAAATTCAAAGCAGAGTTTCTTATCACTCATTTTGACCAGCCAGAGCATGAAAGTTCAGAACAACTTAACCTCCCTCATGCCCCTCATTCTTTCTTCTCTGGGATTTGTTCTTCTTCTCCCCAAAGGTGAACATTAGTAAACTGAATCCAGTTATTTCTCATGCAGACCTGGAACACCAGACTTGCTTATTGGTGGTTTTATGGTTGTTCTGTTTTATTTTTTTTCCTTTGTGTGTTGTGGGTTTTTTTCCTGGGATTAGGGAAGGTGTTGGGTTTTGGTTTCAATTCATCAAAATGCATCAACTTTCTCTTTACTTATTTCTGTCTCCCTGGGGGGTGAGGCTGTGTCCATGTGCCAGGGGGAAGGAAAGAATTTGAAGCTGAATGGAGTCTTTTTGACAAAATTTTTCTTAAAGACATGTTACCATTGTGTGTTTTGATATTATGTTTACTGGCCTAGACATAGAACTCTGTGAGAAACTCGTCCTTTCCTCTAGCATATGCACTACAGTCACATACATGTGCACACACATGCAGACAGGGCAATCTCATATCAAATGCATGTAGACAGATTCTGAGCATCTTGCAGTTGATGAATTTATCTGTACAACTCCCTGTGAAACCATGGAGTGCTATCATCTCTCATCCTTTCTCTGTCAAGGGAACAAAAAAACCCATGCCACCAGAACATGTTGCAGGAACTGGCTTTGAGCTCTTCATTCCTCTGTTGACCCATGAGGGTATCTAAAGACCCAGATCAAATTAGCTGCCTAAATTCTGGAGGACTAAAATTATGTAAGTTGACTTCCCTACACTATTACTTGTATAAATTCATATAGGAAGACTCTAATGAACTCTGATTTCCTGTGTTACAGGTTAATGATTTAGTAACTAAATTACCTTCTCTCTTTGCTTAGTCTCTGACCTTGGCTAACATTTCTGGTTATTAGCACATTATAAATATTAAACATTAGCAATACCTTCTTTTGTATAAAAAAAATCCTACAGGACTTTGAAAAGACCTTTTATTTTCCCTGACAGAAAATAAAAACTGGGACAGCTGAACCTATCCATACCCAGAACCCTACCCTGCTCTTGGCAACACAGCAAAGCAAACCTGCCTTCATAGGTCCGTAGGATCACAGGATGACATAGGTTGGAAGGGACCTCAGGAGATCACTTGCCCAACCTGCTGCTCAAAGCAGAGTCAGCTTTGGGTCTCACTAGATTTTCCAGGCATTCATCCAGCTTGTTCTTGAAAACTTCCAAGGATGGAGGCTGCATGATTTATTTCAGATATTCTGACCAATGACTATCACTGGCTCTATACAGACAAAATAAACATCCCAAAACAGGCAAAGAAAAAGCTATGTCAGAAATAGCATAACTAACTAACTCCATCTACATAATGACTTGTGTCCTCAGTCCCCAAAATCCTCCCTGATCCAGGAGTCCCACCTTTCCTCTCTTTTCCAGGAAGCCATAGCCATGGCTAGGCTGTGGCTAATGCAGCCAAAGGTATGCAGGTTGGCTTTTTGCGCTCATGGCTTGATCAGCTGCCGCCGGGCACTAGCTGTATAACTGAGTCATAGAATAATAGACCCATAGAATGGTTTAGGTTGGAAGGGACCTCAAAGACCAACTGTCTAGTTCAAACCCCCAACACCATCCACTAGACCAGGTTGCCCAAAGCCCCATCCAACCTGGCCATGAATGCTGCCAGGGAGGGGGAATCCACAGCTCCTCTAAGCAACCTGTTCTGATACCTTGCCCCCTTTATGGTAAAGAATTTTTCTCTTATCTAATATCAATCTACCCTCTTTTGTCATGAGACCATTCCCCCTTGTCCTGTCACTACACTCCCTGACAAATAGTCCCTCTCCAGTTTTTCTGTAGGCCCCTTCAGGCACTGGAAGGCTGCAATAAGGTCTCCCTGGAGCCTTCTCTTCTCCCAGCTCTCTCAGCTTGTCTTCACAGGGGAGATGCTCTGGCCCACTAATCATCTTTGTGGCCCTCCTCTGGATTCACTGTAACAGTTCCACATCCTCTGTCTCACTGAGCATTAATTTAAATCTTTCTATTCTACTCAGCTCCCAATTTCTGTACAACTTTAGGAACATAATATCTCTCAGACCTCTAGCTTTCTCCAAAATTTGGTTTAAATTGGTTACTAGATTTAGAAGTTAGGGAGAAGCCAAGAGACTGGTAGATAGACCACAGGAATACATAAAGCTTCATTTCTTTAAGAAACAAGTCTGAAAAGCCAATTATTGTATGATTTCTGTACAAGAATCCAGGACTTTGAAGCTGAGAAAAATGTACAAAGCAAAATGTTTCCTTAAACCAAGCAGACAGCCGGGCTTTTTGGCATTAAAATGGCATTATTTCCATTGCAAATGTGTTTCTCAGTGGCGTGGAAGTTACATCAGTTTCTGCTGTTATGCAAAGACATTAATTCTGCTTTAAATGTCTGTAGGCTTCTTAATCCAGCATCCCCAGTGTGCTTACAATAATTAAGTATGCCATGTAATGCTCCAATGATCAAAGTATGATTTGTGGGAGAGGTAATAACTTTTATGAGACTAACTGATACAGTTGGAGGATAAATCAAACAAGCTTTCAGGCACACACTTTTTTTCTTTTTCCAGGTTATTCGCATAGTTTGACAGTGGCTGTGTGTCTCACACCTTTCCAAAATAACTGTCAGACTATGTAATGTGTTAATACTCCAATTAAATTAGGGGGAATTGCATAGAGTGGAGATGAGCAATCCCTTTCAAGTCTCAGGGCAGCTTTCAACAAACAACACATGAAACCTCAGACATAATTTTTTCCTCTTCAGATTAATGCACAATTTTGAACCCCAATTAATACCCGTGCCCTTCCTGATTGTTCAGGACTATTATATTTAAAGATAGGAAAGGCAGTATGAAAGCAATGAAGAATTAAATGGCAGAAATCCTGGAAAGAAAAGGGTAAAATACGTACAGCCCTCTGTTCTCCAGGTTTCCCATTGCTCTAATGATGCAAAGTTAACTGCTGTGGACAATATGAAATTGCAGACAATATATAAGAATCTTGAGTTGGAAATTACAGGTCTATTGAAGATATCTAATCTGTTTAAAAAGAAGCCACAGGATTTCCAGCTGAGTTCAGCAGAACTGACTTGTCTGTACTGCAAAGGAAAAAAAAAGGGGGAGGGTGTGAAAAATAATGCAAACATTAATCTATCACAGTTTAAAGAGAAAATGAAAAATGATGAGAATTATGATGATCAACAATGTGTCTAAACAATTTTAAATATTTTGACTGTTTTCAAATACTTTCTTGCAACTTTGATTCATGTATATTTTATCTTTAAGGAAATCAAAACTATCTTAACTACCTTACAGTTTCAATAACTGAGATTAAAAATGAATTAAAAAAAAAGTCAAAATGAACCATTTAAAAGAAAAATTAAGAATTGGGAAATAGAACAGTGACAAGTCCTTTTTACATTTCCAAGTGAAGTACTTTGTTTTTCTTTTTTGGATATTTATAGTCAGCCTTAGGGTTTCATTAGCAAAACTTGTTAGTTCCTCAAAAGCAGTGGAGAATGAGGTGACATTCTGTAGCATACTGGGTGCCACTTGTGCTTTCAGTGGTTATTCCCTGTCCAAATTATTGGATGTGTCTGGGTAGATATTCAGGCTACAGTTGATAGACAGAGGCCCCTTTCATTGGAAACCAGGTCAGAAGAAGGAGATGATAAAATCCTGGGGTTTAGCCTGACTTGATGTTATGACATGTAACCAGTGTTCCATAACTGCTACATCCACAGTGTCTAAGCAACTAAAGAAGGACAAGCCACCATTATGCTCATCAAAGATTCTTGTCTATTCCTTACACCTATTGTGTCTCTATTTTTCTTTTTTCTTTCCTGATCTGAACTCCAACTCTTATCTCTGTGCTTATGAATTCATGACACTTTGTGAGCATCTAAGGCAGATTGAGGAAAGAGGGGAGATGTCATGAAGGACAGAGAAGGCAAATGAATGAATGGGATCCATTCTTGGTGACCAAGTCAGCTGAAGAAGTTCATAGAAATATGATTCTGGTTCTCAGCAAGTGCTGTTCACTGTAGGCTTACAAAGTCAGTTGCTGAGCTGCCATGGGTTTGTTCTGCAGTTAGTGAGTATGGACCACCACTGGGCTTCCTGATGCTCAATGTACTGGCTACTCCAGTGCACAATGATTTAGATCTCCTGGAATAGGCTGTTTTCTCCTTCTTCTGACTACCACTTGCATAGTGAATGTTAAGTGAAGGTCAATACATATGTCTAATAATCCTTTCTTTCAGATAAAACATAAGGCTGGAAGGAGCTATTTCATGGACAAGGTTTCATTCATAGTCCATCAGTTATTGCTTTATGGCATGGGCTCTGTTTGCAGCAGATCCACATGTTATGGCCAGGTGTTTTGATATGTTCTCTCTTTTCTCATGCATTAGTCCAGTTTCTCCTCTCTCTTTTCCCTGCGCTGTGCTATCTTGCTCCCCAAGCAATCAACATGAAGTGCAGAGATCTAGTATCAACCCAGAGGCCTTGGTATCCTGCCATAAACCACAGTCTGCAAACCCAAACTAGCTCCAGACCCAGAAATGACAGGTCTGGAGCAACTACTAGCTCTGTCTTACTAGTGAACATCTGAGAATATCATATCTGTGGCATCTAAATGCAACCTAAATGCAGCAATTTATCTTCATACACCAACTTACTCATGTTTAGTACTGGGTTTTTGAACTTGGCAAAGGCACCTAAATAATTTTCTCACTTATGAAATATTTATCCTTCTAAATCACAATGATCCCTTCTGGCATTATTCTCTGAAAGATGTTATTGGAAGTGCCAGCTCCAGGCAGAGCTAAAGGGAGTAAGCAGGGTGTTAGTAGTTGGCAGGAGAGGTGCCTGCCTGTCTCATTTGTTGTGAGCAGTTTGTGACATGGTGTTACATGAATAGTCTCATTTTACAGCGTGTCACAGAATGATTTGTATTTTACCGTGAGAAACAAGCCAGTCTACGTCCCGTAGGAATTGTCTGGTCAGGTTTCTCGTTACAAAAATAAGAGGTCCCCTCTGAAAGATCCCTTCGTCTAGATGTTTGAATGGATTACAGTTGGATTAATTGAAAAAAAGACCTGTACATGCTACAGTGATACAGAAATTTAATAGGTGGGTGGAGCACCAAATAGCAGTAATAAAAAGAGAGGAGAACTTTCTCAGCACTTTTTTTACCACTGCCAAGTGATTTTCTATTTTACTCAAATACACACAAGATATGCATAGAAACACATCTTTGCACTGACACCTTGAGAGATCTATAACCTTCTTTTCACAAGTTTGAATGTCTTGTCACAACAATTTGAAAATTTAGTAGAGAAAATGCTGCAATTGCATCACCTCTTCCAGCATGTTTTCTGCTGCAGTGAACTCCAGACCATAACATTCCTGTATGTTACAAGTCTCACAGCACAGCCTTTCACATCTTGTTTGCTTGGGCTTTTTTATTGTTTGGTTATGGACCAGACACATATTTCAAATGCAGTTGTAATCTGAAAGGACATATTTTAAAATGACATAGCAAATTCCATGTGACTTAATGATGGTAAATTGGTTTCGCTGTTTTTATAAATTTAAAAGACAGTTTTATGTTTGATAGGTTGAAAATTCATCCTGGCATGTGAAAACCAAGCTACACTTTGCCACATCTTCTCATGGAGAACAATCCGATCTTCATGTCCATGGTTTGTACAGGAAGATTGGTTTCACCTCTGGTAGCAGAGACTGTGGGAAACACTTCTGAATAAAAGGAGGTAAGCACTTACAAAAATTGGCTTAAGAGGAGATCTCCATCATTGGTGTCATGAACAGGGTAGTCAAACATCTGACAGAAAATATGGGTCACCATGTAACACATCAGGGAATTGAGGTAAATGATCTCTTGCATGGTGTACCATCAGACCCCAATCTCTGTGATATGGTTTATTAATAATAAAGACTCTTCAGCCATAATAAAGATCCTCCCATAAAAAACACCTATAATAAAGCCAAAGCACCACATGAGGTTACTGCTGTGTCTTCAGACTGTATCAGCGGTTTCACTCTTTTCTCTTTGGCAATGTGATTACGACACAGTCACTTCTTTCCTTGAATGGTCAAGGTGTTTCCTGCTACCTCTCCATTCTATGTCATTTTCTCCCTCAAAAGTGTTTATTTCCCATTTGGGTTCTGATTTTTGTTATATACCTCAGAATATAAAGCAGCCTCTGCTCTGTTTCCCTCCCGTCACATGCTCCTTACACTAAGAGCAAACACAGCCTTCCCGCTGCATCTTTGGACTCTGTCATAACTCATTCCTTCTTGGCTTTTTAGCTGAAGCTTCTGGCCTGAAACCTGTGCTCCTCTCCCTGTGCTCCTTAAATTTTGGGGTTTTTTCTCCCTTTGCTAATTCTTCACACAAAGCACAGGATTACCCATAAGATTTTCAATTTCATGTACCTTAGTTCTAGTCAAAACACAATGAGGGAGAATTTCAAGGTTACCTCTGAGGGTTTGATACCCAGCTCCCATGGGAAGTCAGGGGGAACAGGAACATTACTATACTTTGTTACTATACTTTTGACCTTTTTGATCTTTTTTTCTGTCTTGGTCCTAGAAACTGTATTGAAACTTACCAAGAGCACAGTGAAGTTCAAAAGAACTTTGTCTTCCTTGGAACCTGAAGACCATCAGGACAGTGTCTAATTAGCATTACAATGCAATATTAATATTAATTACAGGATATGTTCCAAACTCTTTAAACAACCAGCCATAATATTTGACCTGATGATTTTCTGTGCAATGAATTTGACAGTCTAGGCTAACCTATGTGAAAAGAGAGATTTTCACATCTTTTAATTTTGCCATTCTTTTCATTTAATTGACTGACCCTGTACTCATATTAGGGGATGCATTACAAACCTGTCTCCCCGGTTCTCCTGCAACTCTTGTTGACATTCCAGACACAGGTTGTTAGACTACACTAGGAATCTGAAAATACTCATGTTGTGTCTCACACTTAATCTGACAATTGCTTTCTAGATGCCTGCAACATGTTAAATGGATTGCTTTTAATTTAATTTTTAATTTCATTTTCTCTTTTATTGAAATCTGTTTGAGATTATTTTTTTGTCATCATCAATGGTAGTGCAATCAAACATCAGTAGTACAAAGCAAAGAATAGAAAGATTTTGTGCACAGTAAATTTTTGTAATTTTTTATGACCTGTGCAGAAACTCAACATGCACTCCACGCTGAAGTGTTGGTTATGAGTCAGGATTTTCCAGTGCACTGGCCCAAAGTGCTCTAATTCAGGGAAAATAATTAAACGCCAAAACAGTTTATTATGTACTGTTCTGTAATACGGCCCTAACACAACAAACAAAAACCTGGCTATAAAAAAGTGTGAATTTCACACTTACAAAAAAAGCCAAAACCCAAAACGACTTAATATGATATCATGGTGTCACTAGACTGAGAACTTCGGGTGCCATTTCTGTTATATTGGCGACTTTCGGTGGTGGAGACGGATAGGCTCAGATAATTCTTTGGAAACCTCTGTGTTGTGCAAAATATTTGGCTGGTGACAACTAATCCACTCCAAGAAATGACGTCAGGAAATAAGTAATGTCTAATAAGATGGAAGGCATTTTTGAGCAGAGTTTTTTTATAATCCTACTGCCAGGAATGGGCATTTTTGGTTCCTCCCCTTCGTCCTGCACTGAAGGATTTATATTATTTATTGTCTTTAAACAAAAACTTCAAGACCATTAAGGAACTGCAGTTCATTTTTAAGATGAATTGTAAAACAACTGTGCAGTATTTCACATTAATGATCCAGTGCATACTGAACAGCATGAAGAGAAGCAGGATACCAGTTCTCTCTTTGCTAAACACAGCAAAATAGTGCATCTAGAAACCAATGAGCATTGTTAGAAAAGTGCAATCATTTCAGTTGTCTAAAGTATAAATTGCAAATAAATTTAATCAAGGAATAAAAATGTTTTTAGTCTGCCACTGAGTTACACACAAATCACAACTTGAAGGCTTACCAGTCAGAGTTCAACGTTACAGGTCCTCTGTAAACAGTTCCCCAATGAACTAGTGAATATTTAAAATTTTAATTTTTTAGAATTTTACAGGGGACCATATCCATCACTAAGTAGCTTCATTTTCTGGGAAGAGATAACTGCTATGCTAGGAATTCTTTCAGCCTTTAATTAATTTTCTCATTTAGTTATTAATGTGCATCCAATGTGGGTTGCAACATCATGTGTAACAGCTGAAATCTGGCACTTAAATGTTTAGTGATTAACAAATAGCTTTTAAGATAATTAATGAGAGCTAAGGAAAGGGTTGGTTTTTGCTCTGTATCTGGTAGGAGGTGGAACAAAGCAGGCTGCAGAGCGTTTCTTCATGCCAGGGCCAGGACTCTAGGTGCTAAAGTAAAATGATACTGGCCAGGGACTCAAGAAATGCCTTTACAGTGTGATCATATTGATGTAGAGATCAGACATGTTTTTATTCTGTTTCCAATTAAAATCAGCCAACAACCTACAGAAAATGTTAAGATAAAGTGAGAGAAGACTCTTTAAAAATGTACACAAGGGAAACCACACTTTTTAAAAAAAAAACATTTTTCTTTCTGAATTGAACTATTATTTTGAACAGAAAGTGCATCTGTAAGGCATTGAGCAATCTTTTGTTGTACACATGCGGGTAGAAGGTCACATAACAATGCTGAGTCTGTAGATTGCTCAAAAGAATGAGTACAGGAGGTAACTCCTGTGGATTTGTCTGTTTGTAAGGCAATGGGAAAGCGGGATTCCTGTTAGGTGCCCCATATCCTTCTATTTCCATTTCTTGAAGTTTGCTGAGAGCTGAGATGCAGCAGTCTGCCAAGAATAACATCATGAGCCTCACATAGGTATTTCTTTCAAGGGCAGTAAAAGGTAAAGGAATTATTAATGCCTTTGCTACACAATTTCTTGTTAGTACTTTTAGCATAGAGCAGGCCAGGAGATAACCAGACTTTTTAGTATTCTTCCCTATTTTTAACATCAACTTCTTCCTGTTTTGAATTCTTTTCTTTCTCCAATAGCAATTTGATTTCAGAATACAGTGAGAAAGTCCCTACCTCTTTCAGATGTACAAGGTCATTTTTTAAGCAGGAGTGTTAACTGTGACTCAGTTAGAAACCTGCCAGCCCTCACAAGGAAGAGTTACTAATGAAGCCTCTGACATGCCATTTCCATTACTGTTTAACTAGATTGTGCTATTGAGAACATAGATCTGAAGTCCTGCAACAAAGAGTTGATGAATTGTGATCCATGGCTTCAGGCACCAAAACCAGTCAAGCAGTATGTGCACTTCAGGTGAAAAGTAGTTCATCATTTGCCTCAACACTTTGCCAGACCATGTTGTGATGCTGATAAGACTTTCCTAAAGTCTTTTCCTGGTGGCCTCTGCGTCCAGCCAAGTTATTTCATTCTTGTTCAAGAACAGTAGCTCAGCATTGTGTGAGACTTCATCCAAGTCTCCACGCCCACGTACCCTGCTCTCAAGCAGGATGCTGTGCAGTCAGTTTGTCCTTTGTACACATCAGCCCTTTGGCAGCTGGAAATGTTATTCCCTGTACAGAATTTTAAAGGGCAAGTAGCAACCTAAAACATCTTTAAAAGAAAATTAAGAAAACGTTTTCTTCAGAGGAGACTTCAGAGGAATTTTAAAACAGTTTGTGATTGCTAGATTGTGTAGAAAACATAACTAAAATAAAATAATTATTTTTCTGCAAGTTATCCTCTAGTGCCTGCATTGACTGCTGCTTTCATCATTCTGCTTTAATGGTTTTGCTTCTCAGTGATTAAATCTCACAGCCCTTTCATTTGGCTCTGCTAAGGCACTGGGAAGCCCAAGAACTGTTCAGGAGCAGCAATTGTGCATTTGTTAGCACTGACCTGCAGCCCTTCTTGCCCTGTCCCTGAGTGCATCCCCTCCCTGAGACCGCTCTTCCTAACACTACTCTTAACTGTAACACCCCTTATACCTGCAATATCCAGCACCTGTTACACAAAAACCCCCTTCTGCTAAAAAGATCTTTACAACCTATTCCTGAGAACAGGTTTCCTACAGAAGCAAACATGTCAACAACATCAGGTCAACTGAAGTATCCTGAATACCTTATCCAAATTGAAGAGGTCTAATCTCTTTGAACCTCCCCCAAAAATGTTACTTGAAGTACTTTCAGCACTGCAGGTGCCCTGGGAAAGCAGTGCCACATATGCTGCTGGTATTTGATGATAGCATTTATAATGCAGAAAAACTCATCTTTAAACGCTCTTCTGACTCACATTTGCACAGCCTACCCTTCACTCCCCATGGGATGTGTGAAGGGCAGATACAAAAGCAGAGAACGTCTGAGCCTGTGCCAAACCAAGAACAGGAGACCTCTTCAGAGTCCAACCATGATCACCTGCTCGTCACCTGGGGAGCCATCACTCTCCACAAACCAAGCTGACTGTAAACTGTTCCTGACAGTTTTAATTTCTCCAAGGGATGTCTTTATTAGACAGTATCTCCATACCTCCTGTTGACTTTTATGAAGGGCATCATACTTCTGTCTTTTTGTAATGGATTGGGAAGTTCACAGAGTATAATGGAGGGCCAGAACTATTTAGATAAGTAATATGTGAATATCCTTTTGTAGACAATTAGTTTCTATAATTAAAAAAGAAAGGACAAGCCCCACAAAAAGCACGCTTGAAGTATCTGAGCAATAAACAAGTAAAATTCCCATTTATGCTTCACTATTATCACTATTCAGACACTGGAGATGAAACTGATGCTCAAAAAGCAGGTAATGGAACAAGAAACATGGCAAAGGGGTTGCTCTGCAGAGCAAAGCAAGAGGGAGCTGTCATTTCCATGAAGGTTTGGTTGGTTTGGAAGAGATGAAACATCATGAAGCAGGTTTTGGTAACCAGAATGAAGATGTGTAGAGCTTGTATAAAATACTACAGAGTCTTAACAATGTCTCCCTTCTGCTACAGATACAGATTCACAGATTCATAGGGGTTGGAAGGGACCTCTGGAGATCATCTAATCCAATCAACCTTCCTGCTAGATTATGTAGAGCACATTGCACAGGATTGCATCCAGACAGGTCTTGAATATCTCCAGAGAATACCACCAAGGAAGTGCACTATATTAAAAATTGACACGGGCAAGTAGTTGATTGCTTCATAGGTTTCAATTAGCTATTTAAGAAATTATGATGCTTATACTCCCTCTCTCCCATCCTTTTGTCTGATTCATCTGTGGGTTCGTGTACTGTCCTCTTCATTGTATTTCACTTTATCAGCCCTTCTGAGGAGCCCAAGAAAGGCTGTCTTACAAGGGAAAGATGTTAATCAAGCAAAACATGATCATGACCCTTTGCTGTGGAAGGGAAGATTTTCTTTCTGCAGGCAAAGATTCATTTATGTACCAGCCATGCACTTTCAGAGCACGAAGCAAACAACGTGAGCAGTGGAGCTTATTTCTTATTAGTCAGTTCTGTGGCTGTGCTCCTCACCCAGGCACACTGGCCAAGAGCATACTTCAAAAGGAGGGACTGCATTTTCTGGGTTCCTCCTTTTAGATGATGAGTAAGTTCTCTAAATGTGCTATTTCAGAGATGTTTACTCTGGAGACTAACTGTTCCCAAAATTCAGAAGTCCAAGAAAATACTGAAGATCAAATGGAGATGAGTTTGTAGGAGTCAAGTTTAAATTCAACTTGACTTCCTGCAGCAGAACCAAGAGAGGTAATGGAGGAAAAATGCAAAGTGCAAAGAAACCTCCTTCATGCCATCTTCAAAGGAGTAAAACCAGAACAATTTCTACTTTGCATTTTCTGTTGAGGAGCTGTGTTGTGTAGCCTTAACTAACACAAGTAGCTGACATGTTTAAGTATATATAGAGTTACAACCCGCATTTGTTTTCAGATGCTTCAGTGAAAGATGGGCTGGAAGAGATTGAGGATAAGACAAGTAGAATCACAAAACTGGTCATGACATATGTTGCTACACACTTAGTATCGACTTCTCTGTCAGATTAAACCTATTACACAGCAGAGACAATAACTGTCATTCTGCATATTTCTAACTAAACATTTAAGACAATAACTGCTACTATGATTCTGGAATCATCTGAAGAATAGCAGGAACATTTATGATTTGAAGCTGCTCTTCATAACAGCCACTTGATTCCAGTTGTGAAGAAAATACAGTCATCAGATGGGACTCCATGATCTCTGTGTATGTTTGGAATTTACAAAACAGTTTATCCTCCCACAAACTGTGTTCCATGTAAACTCTGTGGTTCCATTTTTGCAGAAAATTTCTCCATTACTACAGGAGTGGGAGTTCATAAAAACTTTGGTAAAAATAGCAGTAAATTCTATAAGTACTCTATGGTGTAAGCACCATTTGCTATCTGGCCCTGGAAACACAGTTCTCTTACCTGAATCTGCTGCAGTCCTTTGGAGATAGTCCATTAATTTTAGTGGGTGTTGGATTAACTCCTAAGAGTCTAATTCCCAGAGCAGTAAAAGATGCAATGCTGATTTGTGTGGGAAACAGGCTGCCCACGTGGATGAGAGCTATTTTGTTGTATGGCCAGAGGTCTGTATACTGCATTGATCCATGGTAGTGAGATGCTTGTAGAGAGGACTACAACATCCTTGCCTTGCCAACTATAATCACAGATATGGATTTCCAACCTAATTTCCGTGACGTCTTGGGCCAAATCCTGCAATCCTTGCCTAGTTAGCATTCAGCCAGACCTCTCACTGAAATCAGAGAACGTTCTAGATAAGAAAATGCAAAGTCAAGGTGGAAAGCAAATTGCCTTTTAACCACATTTGCTTATTGAAATCAGCTTCGCTTATGTGACAGATGGTGTTTGGCACTCATGGCATCACACAGCAGGAAAGGCAGCTGGAACTTTGCATGGTGCTTTCCTGTCCTCCTCAGTCCTTCATGCACAGGGCACAGATGTGTTTGCTATGTAACTGTGACTGAGTCCTGCACTGAAGGCACATGATATGGTCCTGGGTACAGGCTGTGGGATTTGACCTGCCAGTCCCCTTTCCACTAGCTAAAGGTTGGAGAATGCATCACCTCTGAGAACTGGGCACATGGCAAATTTTACTATTTCAATTTATTTTATATTTCATTATCCCCTTAACTTTTTAATTTGTCTGCTCTAATAAAATAATCAAATTTTATGAAGCTTGTTTTTCTGCTGGGTAGGCAAACATCACAGATATCAAAATGTAATACAAAGGCAAATAGTTGGGATCATCAAGACTCCCTGTATCCATAGTGATTCATTTATAATGCATTAAAGTTATAGTGCTTTAGGCTAGTTTAACTGTTCAAACACATTAAGAGGAGAGCTTCAGATAACTCCATCTTAGGAACAGTGAGATATTTCAGAAAGTGATGTGTTCAGGCAGCTTAAAAAGCAAAATGTGTTGTCACGAACTGTTTTAATAGGTGATCTGAGATTTAGGCATCCTGCAGGCAAAGCTAATTTAGTCTTCCAACAATTTTGTCATATTTACTGTTCAAATTTCTTGAAAAAGTTATGAAGAATAATTAGGGAGGGAAGCATATTTCTTGCTAGACAGTGTTTTTTTTTATTTTCCACCATGCAAACTGGGTATGTGGTGGAGACAAGGAACAAACCTTTGCCTCTAGGTTGTCTGTAAAAGAAAAAAATAATTTTGTAGTAATTTTTGCTTCTCTCTTTTGGTGGCAATATTTATTAACAGTCTAGGTACACTGATGGACCCACACAAAGCTTAATAATGTCTGACAAGGCATTCACAGTAAAACTGGTTAATGTCGCATTTGCTTAGCTCTGACGTTTTAACTTCACTTGCCCCTCAGCCCATTATGTCAAAGAGGTAACAATAAAAACTTGGGGGAAAAAAACCAAATTAGCCTTGTTTCTGTGCTCAACTGGAAGAAAGCAATACAATAAGTAAACCGAGTCAATTTTCTATACACTGTATAAAGCTGAATGCCTTCTCTTTCCCACAGCTTTTACTAAAAGAAAACTGCCCACAGGGCTGGAGATCCCTAATGCACAGGAAAAGTCACGTATAATTATCTCTTCTAAATGATATTGGAAAACTTTTCCAGGTTCAATGAATCCCACTATTTCTGTTACATAGGATTGCCTGACAAACGTGTAAGGGAATGGCAATTAAAGGCAGACAAAACTATCCCAATTTTCCAGACTTAACTGTGTTGTTTTCAAAGATGAGAGTGGGGTGGGTGGAGATAGAAAAGAGGAAAAAAAGGTGAATACACATTATAAAATTTAACTTCTGATTTTTCTACCTGTTCTTGTGGGAAGACCTTTCAAAGGAAATTACTAAAAATTAGTCCATATTTTATGCTATGGTGCAATGTAAACAATTGAAATAGATACCAAAATTATTGTAGGAAAAGCATATTAGGCATCCTGTGTTTACCATGAATAATTTCAATATTAATAAATGGCAGAAGTAAGCAATTACTATGATAATTATATAATTGTAATATTGCTAAGGTCAGGTACATCCAAAGGAAGATATCTTAAGACCTGTATTAAATATTATTTTTCTTTGATAGCCAGACTGACCCTATTTCCCTTTGCAGGAAAATATTATCTAAATAAAAAGATTGTGTTTTTCAACCAGAGATGCAATTATCTTCAATCAAACTAGTATTTCACCTAATTACAGGAAAAACATACATAAAATTCCTGTCCATCTTACATGCCTTTCCAAAAATACAGTACAAATACCGTGTTCTAACTGTGGAGCTTATTTCCTCCAGTTTGATGTGCGATACCTGGAGTTGGGCTGAGCAAAGATCTGAGTCTGTGATGACAAGATAAGATTCATAAGGATGCAATGGGCTTGTTCCATTTAGGGGCTTTGATAAAACCTTTCCTGTATCATCGTGGGAAGAGAGAAACTTAATTTTTGAGGCTTTGCCACTTTTTTTACCTGTTCATTGGTAGAACTCTTTCCCAGCTCATCTTAACTGTTATATGAATTAATAACATGCATATTAAAGCTGGACTGTAGCTTTTGCCTTTGTGGCAAGAATTTCTCAGAATATCTTTTTGGTTTTTAACCTAACCTACTTATCTGAGGTTTCCCTTCAGTTTTCTCAGGGGCTTATAGAAGGTGAAACTGTTTCAAATAGGTCAAATACCTTTATTCTCTCTACAACTATTTTTAAGCTTGCTTTTTTACAATTTTATGTAAGTCGACTTTGAAGGTGATACGACTTTTTGTCAGAGACTTTCTTTTCTGAAGTTGTGTCTATAACCGAGAAAACTTCACCAAATTAATATCTATGTTTACACCTAAAGCAGTTACATGAGTAGCTATAGAGTTTTATTACTTTGCTCTATATACTTAAAATTACAGAATATTCAGTTAAATAGCACTAAATTAGGATATATAGCACTTTCAAGGGCACAGCTCAGAAAAGTATGTTCTTAAAGATTACTAGATTTTCCAACTCTCTGAGGACACATAATGTGATGGAGTTAAACAATCTTCCTTGTGACTCTCTGCAAATAAAAGTTTAAGCTCTTTAAAAAAAAATATTTTTAATGAGACTTTTAGGTGTTTACACTGCTCTGAGAAATGACCCTATACTCAGCTTCCACTTGGTTCCTTCCAGCACCCAAACTCATATGTCCTGAACCAGCTGCACATTGCAGTGCAGATGCCACTGCAGATAATATAGCAGGAGGGAAAAGGACCAGGTTTATGACTTGATTTTATGACTAGTGACAATATTCATTATGTAGGTGACCCTCTGAAGCAGCCTGAGTGAAGTGTCCACAAATATTTTAATTTTCTTAGGTCACAGTTTTCCAAAACAATTTTTTTCCCCCCCAAAGGTAAGATCATTGCTATGATACCTTCTGTCTCTCCACAGAATTTGTCTTGTTCTTTGATAAAACCAAGCAGCAACAACTTCAGATTTGTTTGCCTCCTGACCAAATATGTCAGGATTTATGATCTGACATCTGCAGTCTATTTGCAACCTCAAAAGTAACAGTTTCTGCTAAAGTTTTTTTATAAACCACAAAACATAAAAAATGGTTATGCACATTTTTTCAAAACATCTAATAAAAAAAAGTAAGGAAAATTACAGCACAGTTGGATTCTATAAAAACCTGGTTTTTAGAGTCTTTACTCAACAGACTTTCACACTTTTCAGTAATAAATACCATTTTACAGCCAAATAAATGTTACCTTTCTAGTCATTTGAATTGTTTCTGCGAGATAGCTGAAAATTTCTAGAATATATCAACCATCAACTAAACAAGCACAAAACCCTGTATAAGCATGTAAGTTACTCAGTTTCAAACATTGTATAGATATATATTTTACTTTTTTTTACACTGCAGAAAGTTTCCAGTAAGACTGAAAAGACCTAACAAGTAAGACCAAATTATAATAGGATAGTTGTTTGGTTTTGTGATGTAATTGAGTTTAATCCCTGGGAGATGAATCAACCAAGGAAGAAATTTTTTCATTGAAATTGTTTCACTGCAGAAGCAAAGCAGCAGGAGGCTCAAGGGTGTTTGTACCTTTATTGTATTCTCAATGACACAAGCAGCAAGACTGTGAATATTTCATGCAGGCCTTGGGATAACTGGGGAGCTGAACCAGGTAAGACAGTAAGGTTTGCTTACCAAAAGATCCCTCCACAAACATCCATGTCAACAAAACTGTCTAGGAACATTGTAGGCAAATTCTGTGGAAGGGTTAGTTTGGGAGTTGTCTGGCGAGGCGAATCAAAAGAATTTGCCAAGATCTGCTGCCTTTCAGTGATAAACTAGAACTTGAGGGAAAGTGTACTTGCTCTGGTTTCCATGAGATGAAGGTTCAGTCCTGCATCTGGAATTTAAATGAGGGCAGGACTTATGTTGTTACTGAAAATAACAAATGATTTGGTCATTTTGGTGAAGATTCAATTTGTGGGTGGTGAACACTCCTAAGCATTGCTGCAGACATCTAACTTGCTCACAAGCCTATTTTACAAAGGGGAATGTTACATCAATGATGAGGAACTGGGCTGTGGTTTAACAAGAATTCGGAAAGTGCAGCTGAATTTATGACTGCAGGGTCTGAGCTTTTTAAAAGATGCAGCCATCTCATTTGGTAGCATGCCAGACTTATCCCTGTATTACTCCATTGACTTCAGCCCCAAACACTTTTGGTTTGCTGGTTGCAATGAGGCTGGCTTTTCTCTGTAATATTTATTGCTACAGTCGTCATTTGAGACCCAGGAGGAATGTGCCCTGTGTTGGGAACAGTACAAGAAATGTTGGGTTCTGCCAGGATGACTCTGTGTTGGCTGCTCACTGAGTCTCTCATGTCTCCTTGCGATTGCATTTGGCTTTGTCCCTTGTGAATTTTGGCTTAAGTGGGAATTTTTAGAGACATTATCATTGCTATGAATGATCACAGCTGTCATTAACAAAGTGGGAAGGAAAATAAACCTAGTGTCAAAGCATGATCTCTTGCTGTGGTCTTTTAGATGGTAGTCTGCAGATGTTAAGAAAGGTAGAAGTTGAAGGGCATGAGTTCACATAAGTCAGAGCACAGTCAGATCCCCAAATGAATGGTCCAGATTCTTTTCACCAGATTTTGTATCAGGAATAATGATACAATTTTGGATTCAAGGCATTTTCATATTTCTCTGTAGATATGTGCCTAGCTTGCTTTTATATCCCAGCTATGAAATCTTGCAGGACCTTCTGGGTGCTGGTGGTGATGATGACACTTTTAATGTTTACCTTGTAGAAATTAAAGTGCTCAAGTGGTCTGGTGTAACTACTCTGAGGATATTCTCCAGGATTAGTGAGCTGTGGTTTAGTTACTCAGAGTGAACAATCTGAAGATTGCTCCTAGACATAAACTCCTGGAAACAATATGATAACTCACAACCTACAGGGACCCAAAACCAGTCTAGCTAGATATCATAAATTTTTAGGACAATTGTCCCAATTGATTTATTTGTGAACACTGTGTTTTTTCTTCTCTGATGGAGAGAAATAGGCAGAAGAAAAGGTATCTCACATCCCACTCTTGCCCTGGTGCAAATCATGTTTACACCATCATAAATTAATCCTACCGTTATAAATGAAGATGAAATTAATTTAGTGGATGAGATTATTCTCAAATGTATTAAAACTCAGCTGGAACACCTTTGAACAATGAGTCTTAATAAATGTTCTGCATTCTAGAAAAGACTGCAAATAATTTTTTCCCTAGAAAATTCTTCTTTCCAAGTTTTATTCAGGAGGAATTAATATAATATTGAAAAGTGTTCTTTCATGATACTCTTCTCTCTTTCTTTTCTTGTTTGTCCAATAGAAAAAACAAACAAACAAACACAAGCGTATGTAAAATTATGTAAGCACATTTACAGAGCCCTTTCATCAGGAAACATTGCTACATATGTTTATGTGATCAGAAAAAGATCCATAACTGAGGACTCAAGCACTTTTGAAAACTAAAGGCTTTCTGACATAGATTTTAGAAAAAGTCCAGATGAGAATCATGGAAAGGTTGTATTTGGCAAAATACTCTTTTCTGATGTGTTTTCTTGGGAAAATGGTGAATCATCTTTAATGTTTTGTAAGACATTGACCTCACTGGTGAATCCACACATACAAACACCTTTTTCCTCAGTAAGAAAGCCATCATTTCATTTATGACTGTGATTAGTGGTGACATGCTGTTATTTTTTCAAACTCCAGTTTTTAAAATTTTTTAGTTCTCTTAATTTCAGAGTTTGGGATAAAACCATGAATGCCAAAGGCTACAGAACCAAAATATAACTGTTGAGGAGGAAAAAAACCCAAAAGACAGAAAATAAATGTTGCACAAGAGCAGGCTAGATTTACCAGATATACCACATTAATTTCAGGTATCTTCCAATCAGATTTCTAATCCCCTTAATTCACAAGTGAAGAGAGAGAACCTATATGGCCATGCACAGCCTGGGTCCCTTTCTCAAGCCGAGTTATGTTTGTCCTGACCTTGGTGACTACTCGGGGAAGCTCAAATCTCCATTAATGTGTGGAGAACAGCCTCCCCCTGGCTTAATCAGCTGTATCCACCCAAGAGTCACATTTTGAGAAATCAAGTTGTGAAGAACAGAGGGATTATGGAGCACAGTTAAGCAAACTTTGATAGGAGACTAAGACAATAATGATGATGGACAGTGATGTTAATGAAGACAAGGCTTACAAATTAACACATCTCCCAGGAATTTACTAAGCCCTTAGGCTCCTAAAATAGGATTTCTTTTCTAACATGAGGGAGGTTGAAAAACTCATGTTTGGCCAACCAAGAAATGTGCTGATTAATTGGGCGTGGCTAAGATAAAGTTAATTTTCTTTCTAGTAGCTGGTGTAGTGCTGTGTTTGGGATTTAGGATGAGAGCAATGTTGATAAGACACAGATGTTTTTAGTTGTCGCCAAGCAGTCAAGGACTTCTCAGCTTTTCATGCTGCCCTGCTAAGGAGAAGGCAGGGGGGCAAGGTGGCACCCAGGAACCTGGGAGGGGACACAGCCAGGACAGGTGACCCAAACTAACCAAAGGGGTATTCCATACCAGTAATATCATGCTCAGCATAAAGGGGTATGGAGGGAAAGGGTTAGAGTTTTTCCCCAATCTTTTCTCAACTCCAGTTATTCCTTTCAATTCAGTTCACCATATGGAAAAAGGATGAAGAGAGGGCTCATGTGCAAGGAACATCTCACAGCATGGCATCCTTGCCCAAACTTCAGAATAGGAGTTTAAAATTTATATTCAATTCTGTCTCATTATTATTCAGATGATTAATAGGAAGTGAACACTATATGCTGTGCTGCAGGGTGTCTTCCTTATAAAACTATTTGTATGCAGGAGTACAGATAAACTAAACCTCAATTAACCAGATCTGGTTATAATCCCTCCCCAATGGGCACTCAGCCTATTTAAAAAGAGGTAGCACTGTAACTTGTAAATTTAGCTGAAAAAGAGAAATAAAGCTGTCTGCTTAAGACAAAGCATGGCTAATGATCTCTGCGTGCTGGATTCCTGAAATCTTCTGGACACCCATAAGCCTTTACTGCATCAGCCCCACTCATTTCATAATTTAAGGTTGGTCTTTAGGCCCACATACTCCATATACCTTCATGGTTCACGAATGAACATCCAGTTTGCTTTTCATTGAAGTGGTTTAACCTATTTCTCATATTTCATTATCTTTTGTGCAAGTGGATGGAAAAGATTTCAAAATAAGAAATATTTCAAATAAATCCTGCCTGCTTCTGAGCCTGAACTCACTTCTGTGTATGGAGCACTCTTTATCGTCTAAGAAAAGATATATTTATATGGTTCATATATTCTTTACGGAGCACAGTGATCAAAATAGTGCATTTCAGTATGCCTTCAGGATGCACAGTAGCCTTTACAACAGCTGTGGAACAGGATAGAAATAAGATTCTTCATGTTACACAGTGGTTTTTTTTATTCCCAGTATCTCTGAAGTCCCATTTTGACCCTTGATAATGTCCTTGCTTCCTTCATCACTTAAGACTATCACTTCTGTTAGTGTAGCAGTAATATTATAACTCATGAACTCACAACATGTTAAAGTATAGGGAGAATTGTCCCCAGTCCTAGCAAAAAGCCAATGGAAAGCAACAGTGCTGTTAGTCTGTTATTTGATTGCTTCCCAGCAAGTCTTTCTAAATCTGAGTTGCTCTGGAAGCAATTTGAAGCAGCATTATGTGTGTCAGTACTTCTTAGAAAGTTGTTTGGTTTATGGCTGAAATATACAGTGTTGATGGATTTAGAAAATGCCCAAACTCTCAGTTACACACTGCTTTTCAACATCTTAAATGAAGAATCTGGTCAAGTAAATTACCTCCTTATGTCAACTCGTCTCCCTAATTTTATTGTGAATTCCACCACTGTTGCATATACATAGTTAAGCTCTTATTTAAATGTGTTCTGCTTCAAAGAAAAAAGAAGCACTAAATTTCCATTCAAAAATCAAACAGCTGATAAAGTATTGTGTTTCAAGTGCCTGATTGTTGTCTCAAATCAGATTTTTGCTGTGAATAATAAAGCCCCAAGAAGATTTAACTCTAACATTATCCTTGTCAATTTGAAGTTTATTTTCCTGCAGGTCTATGACAGATGCAGTTATATCTCACTGGATCCTGAGGGTTTGTGAGTGACTTCTGAGTTTAAAAAAACCCCAAACAACTATTTTAAGCTCTAGTAGGGTTTTTTCTCAGACTGCTTTTTATGGAGGAAAAATCACGGGGTTTGGTTATTTCAAGAATATACTATTAAAAATAACTGTCAGTGTAACTTGGGTAGCTTAGCATTTTAGAGTTATACTGCAGTAACTGTTCTTGGATCCTTCTCTGCTCTAGTTTTGGGTGTTGAAGTTATTTATGAGATGATGCTAACACTATGGAGAGATACAAAAGTTCCCACTCTGACCCTGATCCAACATAAATCAAGAGCAACTCCTGCTAAAGCTCATTATGAGATTGGTGAAACAGAGAGCAGATTCCAGCCCAGTATGACTCCCCTTACACAATACATTGTGCTGAAGTGTGGAAGCACTTTTAATGGCTTTGGGTAACCATTCAGCTGGGCTGTGTGATTCATGGCTCTGTCAAATATGGTGTCATGCCATCCTTCCCCAAATTTATTTCTATTTTGTTATTTTTTTTTTATAAAGGCCAATGTAGCATTTTAATGGGAATTGTCTCATGAGTAAGAAAGGAAGGATGTTTTATGTGAGGATGTTTAGGTGAAAGTTAGGGACAAATTCTTGTCTGAGTCATCTAAGTCAGCCCACACTAGATATAAATGAGCATGAGAGCACTTGTTGGGTGAACATGAATTTATTTAAGAACTCACATGGTCTGGAGTCTACATGTAGTTGTACATTCTTCTCTGTTGGATGTTGTGTCAGCACTGGGAATGAAAATGTTTGTACTCCAGACTTGCAATCTTTTAAAGATCTCGGAAGGAAGAAGAGGTCTTCAGGATTTTCCAGGTGAAAAGGTATTTGACTAACACCATCTGGGGATGTGTTGAAGTCTGATCTTCCTGATTCAATGTTGGAAAAGGGATTTCTCCTGATAGGAATATTCTAGAACAATGTAATTTCAATTCTCGGCTTAATTTATAATATGACTACAACTCTTGTCCTGGACTAGAAAAACATTTTTTAAAAAAATTAAACCCCTTTTACTGAAACCAGTGCAGTTGCAAAAGATGTTATTGATATAAAGGCATCTTGTCTGAAATTTGCTGAGCAGTTGCAGTTTGGGATACCAAATCAGAACCAACACTTTCTACAATAGATGCAAGATCAGTTCTTCATTGATATAGGTCATGGGTCAGACACACCCTCAACAAGTTTGCAGATGATACAACCTAGGAAGAGTGGATGATATGCCAGAGGGCCATGCTGCCATCCAGACAGGCTTGAGAAATGCATGAACAGGAACTTCATGAAGTTCAACAAGAAGTCCTTCACCTGAGGAAGAACAACTCCTTGCACCATATGCAGGGGGTCACTGAGTAGGAAAGCAAGTCAGGAAAGCTGCTGGAGGTCCTGGTGGACACCAAGCTGAACATGAGCAGGGAATGTGTCCTTGCTGCAAAGAAGGCTACTTCTATTCTTGGCTGTATTAGACCATGTATTGCCTGCAGGTCAAGGAAGGTAATTGTTCTCTGCTCAGCACTGGTGAAGCCACACATGGAGTACTGTGTACAGTTCTGGGCTTCCCAGTATAAGAGAGACATGGACATATTGGATAGAGTCCAGCAAAGGGACATGAAGACTATCAGGGGGCTGGACAACCTCTCCTATGAAGACAGGTTGAGAGAGTTGGGGCTGTTCAGCCTGGAGAAGAGAAGGCTCGGGGGGAATCTTATCAATGTATATAAATATCTGAAGTGAGTGTGAAAAGAAGAAGGGCCCAGGACCATTTCAGTAGTGCCTATTGATAGGACATAAGGCAATGAACACAAACTGAAATAGAGAGGGTCATTTTGCACATTAGAAAACACTTTTTTACTGTGAGTGAGACTGAATTCTGGCACTGGTTGCTGAGGAATTTTGCAGTCTCCATCCTTGGAAATATTCAAAAGCTGCCTGAACATGGTCCTGGGAAATTCATTCTAGGTGAGCCTGCTTGAGCAGGGCAGTTGAACAAGGTGATCTCTAGATGTCCTTTCCAACCTAAGCTGTTCTGTGATTTTGTGAGATCTAAATGACTGATGGGTCTGGGATATTTAGATCAAATCAAAATTGCCATACTGCTCTGAATCAAGTGGTGGGAATTTCAGTCAGATGTGCCCAGCTCTGTGTTGTCTTGACTTTTTCAGAGGAGGGTCTTTCTTACTGCTGCTCAAGTGTGTAGTTGCTTTTGTCTACAACATACAGAAAGAAAAGTGAGAAGAGATTGCATGCATGGATATAAGATGCTGTTCTTAGAAAGCTGTAGTGCTGCTTGATGTGAAAACAGGTCCTTCAGCCAGATACTTGGGCAAAACAAAGCAAATGGATAGGCCTCAGATACCTCTAGTCCTGTAATTATGGATGGCATTTGTTATTCACAGATGTACAAACTCTAGGTTCCTTATTGCCAGGGTTTTGTGCCCACATTTTCCTTGACAGCCACAGCAGCTTAGGCAAATATGAATTTAATATACTCCATGACCAGTGTTGTTATTACTTATATTCACTGCCCTGTTTTCCCAGGCTCAAGCTGCACTTCCTCAGTTGTTCAGAAGTTCCTATTCTGTTGTATCTCCTACATGGACAGGTTTTGATTAATTTGACAGTCCAAGTACAGATCAGATCAATGGTCTATTTTGACCAATAGTCTGTTTCCATCTGTGAGCAGTGCAAGAAGGTTTCATCAGATTTACTAATTCCTCCCAATTCCTTTATCACAGTAATTCTACAAGGTCCTGGACAGCAGATGACTATGTCATTCAATTAGAAGTAGTTACCATTTACAAGGTAGCTTTTCACTCAACAGAATAAAGAGAGTCAACTAAATTTACAGAAGCTGAAGTTAGACAAGCTCCCCTATTCATGCAGAAGCTTGCTGTTTGAATAGTATTAAATTTCACATTATGAAACTATCTCAAATGATTGGGAAGATGATAGTATCATCCTCACAAGTATTTCTATAAGCGCAATATATGTTGCACCCATGGATGCTGAATAAAAATTCTGCAGAAAGTTTCTGCTTCTCCCAAAACCACTCTACTTTCAGCACAAAACTATTAGTTTACTATGGTGGCTGGGGGTACTGTTGTTGTTATTATTAGAATAAAAAACATGTTTAATGCTGATGAAAACCATCCACAGGAAAATATCTCTATTTTTTACCATCTCAATCAAGCACTGAGGGGCACCATTCATATCTTCCAAATTTCAGTCATCTGAGTTGGCAAAATTCATTAGGTAGGCAGTAGAGAGAGATTATCTCCTCTAAAGTTTGCCCATTTAGAGACAGTTTAAGGATAATAATGCAATTTACACATGGGAAGCACTCATTTTGCCATTGATGACAGAGGGAAGCTGCAGGATTTGTAAACCACAGCCCTAATTTTTAGATGGTTTAAACTAGGCGAAGTAAAGCTCACTCTTAAATGTGGTATATTTAAAGTCTGAATTGCATTAGTAATGTTCTGCAATCTTTTCTATATCTAATTATGCTTACTTTTAAAGGAAAACTAAACCAGACAGATTATTGTAGGGTGCTGATGACAGTGGAAAAATCTCCCTGTCTTTCCCCTCTTTTATCTGCCTCCAAAGGCAACAACAGTAAAATGTCTGTTGCAGTCATAACAGAAGCTAAACACGCATAAACTCAGTATAGCTGTGTAAACAAAAGGACTTGCAGCATTATAATGAGCAAACATCAATATATCTTTGGGTGCTTTGTTGATTTCTTTTCTTAACTGTGCAAGGTAATTCTGAATATGCAAATCTTCTGGTATCCTCATGCCGTGTATTGTCCTCTATGCTCTTGTCACTGTTAATGGAGAAGTTGGAAGATGCTTTACCCACCAGTGAACAGTGTCCTGGTGTCCTTTCAAGCACATTTCTGTCTTTACCAGAAATGTATTGCTCTTTGCCTTTTAGATGGGTTACTCTACCTGGAGTAATGTGTCCAGTTTTGGGCTCCCTGGTATAAAAAGGACAGGGATCTCCTGGAGAGAGTCCAGAGAAGGGCTATAAAGATGATTAAGGGCCTGGAGCATCTCACCTATGAGGAAAGGCTGAATAAGCTGGGGCTGTTCAGCCTTGAGAAGAGAAGACTAAGGAGGGACCTAATTAGTGTTTATAATTATCTTAAGCAGGGGATGCAGGGGGAATCAGCCAGCCCCTTTTCAGTGGTCTGTGGAGACAGGACAAGGGGCAATGGCTGCAAGTTGGAGCACAGGAAGTTCCGCACCAACATGGGGAAGAACTTTTTCCCAGTGAGGGTGACAGAGCCCTGGGACAGGCTGCCCAGGGAGGTGGTGGAGTCTCCTTCTCTGGAGATACTCAAGACCTGTCTGGACGCCTATCTGAGTGAAATGTCCTAGGGAGCTGCTTTGGCAGGGGGTTGGACCTGATGATCTCTTGAGGTCCCTTCCAACCCCTACAATTCTGTGATTCTGTGATCATCTCATAAGCATTGCAGTCATCAGTTCTCACTGAAAGCTTCCTGCATAGTCCAGCCTTATTTTCCAGGCCAGGGTCAAACAGGCCCAGGAGGATCTTTGACTGAAGCAGACACTGGAGCCATGCTGTGCCCATAAAGACAGGTCAGCAACCTGGCAAGACTGGAAATGGAAAAGAGTGGTCAGACAGTGAAAGATCTATAGAAATACCCGCTTAAAAATAAAGGGCAATATTGCACATTTGTGTGGTGTAAAGCAGAAAGGTAGAAACTGCAACATCTTAAGCTGTCCTGGTTTCAACTGGGACAAAGTTAATTTTTCCTAGCAGCTGATATAGTGGTGTTTTGGATTTAGTATGGGAATAAAGTTGGTAACACACTGATCTTTGAGATGTGGCTAAGTAGTTTTTAGACTAAGCCAAAGACTGTACCTTCTCATGTCCTGCCAGCAAGAAGACTAGGGGTGCACAAGAATCTGGGAGGGGACACAGCCAACAAACTGACCCAAACTGGCCAAAGGCATATTCCATACCGTGTGACATCATGTGCAGCATATAAAGCTGGAGGGAGACAGCTGGGGGCAGCAGTCCCTGCTCACGTACTAGGTGTGTATTGGTTGGCAGGTGGTCAGCAATTGCTTTTTATTTACATACTTGTTTTTTAGGGGGATTGTTTCTCTTTTTGTCATTATCATTACAAGTAACAATAACACCACCACCACCACTAATAATAATAATAATAATAATAATAATAATATAATTATAATTATAATTATAATAATAGTTATTTGAATTTTTAAACTGTTCTCATCTCAACCCACGAGTTTTTTCACTTTTACCTGTGAGATTCTCTCCCCCATTGCACCAGGGAGCAAGAAGGAGGGAGGGAGAGAGCAGCTGTGTAGTGCTTAGCTGGGGTTAAACCACCACAGAAGCTTTTGTCTTAGAGGGGCCATACCTCAGGATTTTAAAATTAAGGGAACTCCATGCAAGGAGCCTCTGTTACATGCCCAGAGGAACCAGCCTTGCTATGTATGCAACACAACTGCTGATATACGGATGCAATATCCATCCCCCTCCCTCCCTCCCTCCACATGCCCTAGTCCTCCCAAACTTTTAGTGGTCCTGTGTGGGAGACAGGAGGAGGAGAAAAGAAACTGTTTGCTAATGACTGTGAAAACAACCTGCCATACTGTGTGAATTCCTCCCTTCCCCATCCTCCTCTCTTTTTTAACACCGAAGAAAGCCTGATTATGTTAACTCAGCTATGGATATGAAATTGTCCATCGTGTTCTCACATGTGGGGTTGTTTTTTGTTTGGTTCAGTTTTTTTGTGGAGGAAGGAGCCTATAAATAGTATGGCTCTAAGCTGCCACTGTAAACAGCCTCATAAAACACAGGCTGTTTGCAAAGCAGTGCAGAGTGCTCTACACAGATATGCTGCCTATGTATTGCCTGTGCTGAGGGGCTGCAGTGGAGAATTCAGTCTGTCACTTCATTACAAACACTCCTTCCTCATATATCATCTTCCATGCTTGTGGGATGTAGGTGGTTCTGGTTTTCATTTACATATAAGTTACGCTGCTTCATAGGCTGTGTGAGCAATGTTGGCATCAGCAATGCTGCCCATTTTGACCTCAAAAACTTCTAAAACCTGCTATTCTTGACCACCTAGTGTTTTGAGTCAATTTAACTAGGAGATAGATTAAAAGTAAACTCCAAATAATTTTCTTCAGTACTTGTAGAATTCTATTTAATGTAATGGATATTGATGACATTAATTTTCTACTAAGGTTTCCCAGAAACTTTTAAAGCACTGTCCAGCATGTAGAAGTTTGTGTCATCTTTTAAAAATCCTAATATTTTCAAAGGTTTTCCTCCTTGCTGTTTTCCTTTGATTCTTTAGATCAACTCATCTATAGTTTGTATGGTTTTTTTCATCTTTCAATTTCAGAAAACATTTTGTCAAGCTCAAAATTTTGAGGAAAAAAAAATTAAGTGTGGGAGAGCATCTTCGTTCTTTCCTAAAGCAGCTTAATTGTGGCTGAAGAAAAACATATAATTCTATAGTTCAACTTTCCTTTCCTTTCAGTAGAATTTTTTTCAAAAACACTTGTGGGCTTTTAAAGCAGTTATTACGTCTAAAAAAAAAAAAATCTGCAATCTAAGATAAATCTTTTAATATAAGAAAATATTTCATCTGGAAATATTAATTCACCAGCCAGCTTATAATGATCTTTAACTCTGTAACCTGTTCCTTTTCTATAGAGGGTTGTTCTTGAAACGTTTTTTGCAAATACTTCATATTATTTTTTCATGCCAGATCATGCATAGATACTCAACTGCATGATAACCTACAATTTTCTTAGAATCATAGAACTGTCTTGTTTGGAAGGCACCTTTTAAATCACCAAGTCCACCCATCAGCCTGACCTGCCATCCCCTACTAAACCATATTCCTCAGCACCACATCTAACCATCTTTTAAATACCTCCAGGAATGGAGACTCCACCACTTCCCTGGGCAGCCCGTTCCAATGCCTAACAACCCTCTCTGGGAAGAAGCTTTTCTAAATATCCAATCTAAACTTCCCCTGGCATAACTTGATGTCATTTCCTCTTGTCCTATCACTTCTTACTAAGGAGAAAAGGTCAGCCCCCACCTCTCCACAACCCCCTTTCAGGTAGTTACAGAGAGAAATTAGGTCTCCCCTCAACCTCCTCTTCTCCAGACTGAACAACCCCAGTTCCCTCGACCATTCCTTATAATATTTATTCTCCAGTCCCTCACCAGCCTTGTTGCTTTTCTCTGGATCTGCTCTAGCACCTCAATGTCTTTTCTCTAGTGAGGGGCCCAGGTTTAATACCAAGATTTCTGTGGATTTGATGCTGAGAGAACATTTTTACACTACACACATATCTGTAGACTAGCACATACCTTGCTTTTCATTTTTTTTTGCCAAGCACTTTGTCTCTTCCAGGTTTTGCTTTCATATATGAGCTCATCAGTTAGAAGGTCACCACACCGAAAAAAAAGCCATCTAATATCTCTTTAAGCAGCAACATGTTTCTCAAAAGAGTCTGATTTCCTTCTGCTCTGAAACACACACCCAAAATACAGCCCCATAAATTTCATCCTTTGTATGTATTAGTATAATCCCTTGTGGGGCAAATCCTGAACTCTTGGACAAGAAAACAGAGCTGGGTAAAAACATTTTCCATCCATTAAAAATAAGAAAGCTGTAATTAATTTTTTTTTACCTAAATTCACGTTTTCAGTGATCTGGTTTCCAGAGCAGCCTTATAAACAGCTGCACTGGCAGACCTGAGGGAGCAGGAACATGCTGCATGTAAAAAGAAAATGAGCAGTTGGGGGCTGTGAGGACAGCATGACTGTCTTAAGCAGCTTTACCATCAAAGAAAACCAAGGTTGTGTAAGGGCACCCTTAGGAGTGCATAAGCGTTCTCACAAGTCACTCCTCCTCACCTTTAATCACCGTCAGCACTTTATTCTCATCTCACTGTAATTTTTCAGTACATTTTCCAATAATGAGAGAAGCAGATGGCATATGCTTTCACTGTAGTGTTGCACAGAAGAGGATTCTTTTTGTCTTTCAACAGAAAATATGTAGATACTTAGATAGATAATAACACCCTTAAGTGAAAAGATCCCTGAATTGAAATAAAAAATGCAGGCCTCTTGATTTTAGTATTTAACAATGGTGTCATGCTACAAACTCATGTGGAAATTACTGCTCTCTAGTCTCACCCAGATCCCTTTGCAAAATGTTGCATTGTCAAATTTCACTCTCTAATTTAACAGTCCCATTTAATATATATATATATATTTTTTGGATAAACACACACATTTTAGATCTGCATCCCCCATTTTTTTCCAATTTTTTTTCTTTTTCAGACCTCATTCTGACCTTTTTTGGGTGTGTCTGTCTCAACTCACTGTCTTTCTGGGAATTCATAACACTTCTCAATTTCTCACTGCCTACAGATTTTCATCACTTCATAGCTGTTTGCCCATGCTTCCATTTCATTACAATTTTTAAAAACACAGCCCCTCTCCTCCCACTGTCCTGCTAATAGGATTTGCTGCTGAACTCAGTGGCATACCAAGGTATCTGAGTTTGTATTTAAATAATGACATTTCACGGATGTATTAATTTTCCCAAATTCATGCTATTATTGCAACCCCTGATTAAAGCCTTACATTTCGTATTTCTGTCTTTTAATTGTTATTGTAAATTAAGCATATAACCCGATTTTTCAATCAATTCTTTCTTCCGGGAATAATACAAAAAAGAAAGGGGCAAAAGAGAGTGAGGGTGGAAGGTTACAAATGCACCAGTGTTCCTCAAACACAATAAAAAATGTTAATTCATATATTTGCTATTGGGAAACAGAAGGATTGAGGATATGGTGATTTGTAAAAATTAAAGTGAGAAATAGTGCTGAAATATAAATTTGGAAATTAAATTTGGTCATAAAATGTACTTTAGTTTAGATCTATGGAAAGTTAGAAAGCTCATATGTGGGTGCTAGTTCATAGTGTCTTTTAATTCCCTCATGTATTTTTTTCCTATTTTCACTTTATTCACTCTAGACAAAAATTAATTGACCATCAAGACAGCAAAAAAACCCACAATACAAACCGAAACCAAAAGAAGGCCTGTATATTTGCAACCACAAATTGGGGAAAAACAGGTTTTTACAATTTTAAAAATACAGGGCAAAAAGGGTAGTTAGGAAAATATTTAACTTTTAACAGAAAAATGTCTTTTTTGTCATTATTTTTTGTTAAACCTTCTTTAAAACGTGCCTGGAAGTAACTGAGTGACAGGAAGTTCCAATAAAGATGTTGTATATCAAATCTTATCTTGCAAAGGAAGATTAAGAAATTATTTAGGAGTTTCAGTACAAGAATAAATCAGCCCCAAATTGAAAAGACTTCTATCTCACCTATCCACAGAAACAAGAAACGTAAGTTCCATTCTAATTGTTTCCTTTTCAAACTTTAAGGACAATCTGTCTCTCATTAGGCCTTCATAAAAGCAAAATATGTCTCAACATGTACTGTAACAGTGAGCAGTTTATTACTCTTCATTTCAGTTATCACATATAATTGAACTTTCCACCTGTCTCTTTTCTTCCGAAGATGCAGTATAAGATACAGATATCCACATCGAGGGATTACAGAGCACCCATTGTCCACCAGTATGCAGGATCCAACCTGCCAGCCTATACCTGCTCCTGCCACAGGTCCCAGTGGTTAATGGTTCAGCCGATCCATAGGATCATAGAATGGTCAGGGCTGGAAGGGACCTTAAATATCATCAAGTTCCAACCCCATGGCCAATGGCAGGGACCCCTCTCACTAGACCAGGATGCTCAAAGCCCCATCCAACCCGGCCTTGAACACTGCCAGGGAGGGGACACCCACCACTTCCCTGATCAACTAATTTCAGTGTCTCACCACCCTCATAATGAAGAATTTCTTCCTAATATCCAATCTAAATCTACCCCCATCCAATTTAAAACCATTCTCCCTCATCCTATCACTACATGACCTTCTAAAAAGTCCCTTCCCAGCTTCCTTGTAGGCCCCCTTCAGGTACTGGCAGATCAATATAAGATCTCTTTGTACAAGAGATGCTCCAGCCCTCTGATCATCTTCATGGCCCTCCTCTGGACCAGTTCCAACAGTTCCATGTCTTCCTTTTGTTGGAGACTCAGGAATTGAACACAGTACTCCAGGTGGGGTCTCACGGGAGTGAAGTAGAGCACCTCCCTAGACCTGCTGGCCACAATTCCTGTTGGTCACCTGCTGTGAAAGGTGCTCTTCCTCACAGCATGCATCTCCTGAGAACCAGACTTTCAGATCTGATAGTACTAGTTATGCTGAAGGAGCAGGGGAAGGGAAGCCCCAAACTAGCACAATGTGTAGCAATAATGGCTGAGCCCATGGGGACATGCATCGGTCTCATGGAAATAACAGTGTCCTTGTCCAAGCAGCTCAGGAAGAATCTGTGGTGGGGTATGAGAGTAATTTTAAGAACCATTGTAAGACAACATGATTTACAGACGTTTCTGACTTTGATGAGTGAACATGTGTGAACTGTTGAGCTGGTCCTTCTGGGATTTGACTGAATGGCTCTGCATGGGATTTAGGGTTAAGTCTTGGTCTTACGGCAAATGCCTTTCCTCTGTTTCCTTTCCATGATCGCAGTTTCTCCCACAGCTGGTAAGTCAAAGAAATAGCCCGTGTTTGCTATATGCATTTTTCAGTTTTTTCTACCTTAAAAAGTAGAAAACCAAATGCTGCAAAGTCCATATTTTGAAAAAAGGCAATAAATCAAACTCTGCTTCAAAGGTAACCTCCTGTCTGCACAGCCAATCTTGCACCAGACAGTACTAGCTAGCATGCAGAATTTGGCTAATGTTTCGGAGCCTTGATCACACTCATCTGAACACTCCAGGATATGGATAGAGAAAGGTTTGCTCTTCTGCATTGCTCCTCTGGATTTGTAGTCCATTGGTCAGGAAAAATTCAGTTGCAGTTTGGTTTTTTAAAAGTTTCGGTTTATTTCATGCAAGAATGATTTTAGTCTTATGATCAAAACAAGTAATGTACTGTAGTATAACATAAATTGTCATGACTTAAATAGATTTAGACTTGACAGACTGTGTAGTATCCAAGTCGTTCAAGTATAAAAGCAATGAATGGCATTACGCCTATCACAAGGAGTGTGGCTGTCAACTGCAATCACTTCTGTAGCATTCTGGAAACAAGGACAATTCACCTCTTCAAATCATGAAGCATCTGCTTCCATATTGCTTTCTTCTTCTCTGTCGTTTAGCAATGAACTTTATTTTACAACTAGCTTTTCTGATATCCCTTGTAACTTTGGTCATTTCCTTTTAATAACCATAAAAATAGTCTCTATATAATTATAATTACATATTCCACAGCCTTGGAGGAAAATACCTTGTAGCACCCCAATAGAATAAACTTGTAGAAGGACAGACTTCAGGACTGTCACTAAGAGTAATAATAAGAAGAATTAGAAAGCCCTTAGGAGCTCAGCATTTCTGTCTCTAAACCCATGCGGAAATGCAATTAACGGGAAGAGCTTATGTGACAGCGAGCTTACAGGCCACATGGTGATGTATATTCTTAAAACTGCAGTAAGCATCCAGATTTGTCAGCACAGTGTCACTTACTGCAAGTAGTGCTAGCAGACACAGATGGGGAATGCAGCGAAGTGAAGATCATCTTCTGCTCAGGTATGTACACAAGTGAGAAGGTGGTGCTGACCTTCCTTTAATGAATGTCTTGTGCTTGAAAAGCAAAGCATCACCATACAGCTGCATGTGGGCTTGCAGATAAGCTCCTTGTTCAGTTCAAGTAGCTCTTGGATAAGGGATTGGTTTCTTTGACATCTTCTGAAGCAGCAGCTGTTTCTTCAGTAACTGAAATCATTCTCTGCCTTGGCTGTGCCAAGTCCACCAGTGGCTGGGGCTGGTTCCTGGCCAGGGGAGCAGAAGTAGAGCCAGGCTCCACAAGCGCTGCATGCTGTGGGGACAACGGCTGCAAAACTTATGAGATGTTGACCTCCAAGAATGGCATTCGAGTCAACATTATATAAGGCATAATCCAATGAGAACTGCAGGTTGGCTTTTTTCCTCTGTCCCAGTGTTCGGTGTCCCACAGTGTCTCCCTCCCCGTGGCCCTGTGCAAAGCTCTCAGTGCATATCGTCTCCCGCTGAAGGCAATGGAAGTCTGTGTTGTGAAGCAATTATGCATGTCATTCCTCAAACTTTGGCTTATGTTGTATCTTGAATAACATAGTGTTTTCTTCTTCAATAGGCCATTTACCAGGCAGTAGCCTTCCCCGCCTCCCCACCCAAGGAACAATCTCTATCCTCTCAATGTGATTACAGTCCATTTCATTCCATAATAGGTTTCTTTTATTATTCCCTCAGGCATGCAAATCAAATTTTACTCAGTACCAAAATCTTTGTTCTACAAAGAATGCTGGCATCGAGTGTAGTGAAAAAATAGCTTTGCTATTGAATACAGCCTATGTTAATAGAACTCCACTATCTTTTTTACTTTGAAAGTAAACATCTGTCAAAGTTTATTTGCTCCATCAGAAAGGCAGGAGTGTCTTAAGGGAAAGCACACGATAAAAGCAGATAGATTATTCTGCAATTATACCTTTCTCTGTCTAAATGTTTAATTAGATAAACTGCCACAGAGACAGAGATTACTTTGGCATTCATCTGTCCTGTTTATCGATGTTATAAATGCAGTGGAAGTCTTGGCAAGTTTGATCACAGCAGCCACTGCAAAAGCACGGACCTTGCAATCTCAAACGAGACCAATTTCAAACAGCTTTTCAGCCCAGATGGATGGCTCGTTTTGGTAGGACAGCTGCCAGTGGTTGATCTTGTGCTATCAGAGTTTGGGATGTACCAACTTGAGTGCAAATGTAAATATACTTGAAACCACAGCATCTTGCAGCCCTCTGTGGTTATTGGTCTTAAATGTGTCTTTATATTTCAAAAGTGGCTAAATAGCTATATATGTACCTCACGATACTAGTTTGATTGCAGGTATTTTAAATGCAATGGTAGTGCAGGTTTCTACTGCAGGCCTCACATCATGCTGGGCTCTGAAAAATCCTAGAAAAGAGGACACGATTTCCATTACACAGACCCTGTAAGCTCAGGCAGCCCATGATACACTGAGGAAGGAAAAAAAGAGAATCAGGAAAATAAGCTTGCAAAAATTAAAAATATACGAGTTTTGCCACTTAACATGTAAGTTTAGCTCAAGATCATAAAGGAGCAGGAATATTCAGATACTTATAAATAACAGAGCTGCCTAGTTCTGTGGTTACTGAGGGCTTTGCTGTGCAGAAAGATAAGTGGTGCTTTGTACAGATACTGTGTTTTCTAAAATTGCACTCCATAAATATTTAGGTTTAAAGGCTCCATTACCATTAAAACTCACAGGATTAAATGTATTTATTTTCACACCACCTCATAAGAACACAGGGGTTTGTTACTATCTTCAATTTACGGGTGGTACTAAGCCCATGTTCAGCCCACCTATGAGGTTTGAGCTGTGCTGTAAAAGTTAATAATTTGAGGTGGCATTTGTATGGCCACACGTAAAAGTCAACTCCAAATGAAGAAATCTAAATTTAATATTTTACCTTCCATTACCAGCATGGTCAATGGAAATCTAGTTCATGCAGATGAGAAGAGATTCAGATGCCTGTGGGTGATGAGCTGAATCATGTCCTATGTATCGGCACCCGAGACCTTATGGTAAATCTTGCTGAGCTCCATCTTTAGAATAGTACACTTCCTGTATAGTCCTGTATATTATCTACTATCCCAATGCGGATATCTCTACTTGGGGCATCCCAAATTGCATTGTTTCTGGCATATGATTAATATCCATTCTTTTTAAAAGAACAGTAGGATCAAAGTAATTACTATTTATCCTTAGTAGGATATAAGTAGTTAATGTCAGTTAAAGCAACAGTATAGGAAGATTTATAGCTATGATATGGTTATTTTTTGCATAGCAGATTTTTCTCCTACACTGTTCTTTGAACTTATTATTTTTTCTTGTAACATCAGGATACTGTTCTGGGTTTTGAAAATATGTTAAACAGAGCATATAAATTGCTTTCAAAAGAAGAAAGAAAATATGAAAAATAGTGAGGGACATTCCACCCTCAGCAAAGAGAGAAGAGATGTTGAATGAGTTACAAAGGGATAACATCTCACAATCCATTCTTTTCCCAGTTTACCAGTTTTAGATTGGTATTTAATGATTCTTTCAGTAGTGTTTTAGGAGTCAGATATTTTATTTTGGAATGCTGTTGTGAAGCCATTTGGTGAAGTGTTTTGTATAGGAAAAATAGAGGAAAATATATGAGACACAATAAAAGAAGAAATAATGTGAAATACAGCTGGTTTCAGTTTTGGCTGCAGACTTGAATTCAGGCCATGAGCACTGATACATTTGCTAATGAATTTCATCCAGGTTCTGTAGTGTATCAAAACCACTCTCATCTGGAGCTTCCGCTAGATTTACTTCAATTGTACACTGGAGTACATTTTAAACCAAAAGTGGGATGTGCAGTTTGTGTGTTATTATTTCTGTTTGCTTAACATGCCAAAATAGCATGCTGTTGTGGTTCCAGTGTCCCATAATCTTTATCTGCATGCCTACAGCCACTGCATAGGAATTTTACAAATATAATCCTTTCTTTGAACTACTCATCACAGTTATGTTCCTTCATGCCATCACAGGGCAGAACCACTTATTTTTTAAATCAGAGAGATGGAGAGATTAATGTTTCTGCATCATCTGTTTTTGCAGATGTTACTGAAACACTTTACAAGAGGCAAATGTCATTGTAAATCAATATTTGTAATTGCAGGGCAGAATGATCTGTTTCCAATGGCTGTGGAACAGCTAAATTCAGACACAATTACAAAACTATAACATAGCAGACAAGCAAACCTGCCCTCTGAAATGAGTATATTACTTGCCACAGATTCATTTTCTGTATTGTAAGAACAACACTACTGAATTATTAGCTTGTGAGTTTATATTTTCATTCTCCCTATATAAACATATTCTACTACATTCATCTTCTTGAACCGTATCGTCCTCATCTGGATGCCAGTATTGAATATACACAATACCCCCAAACTGATATTTTTTTCCTGTGTAACTCTGCTCTTGACCTAAATTTCATCTACCAATTTTATTTTTGCAGTATTTGTGCCCTCCCTCACCCCAAAACCCAAGGATGTTGTGATTTCAGTGGCTGCAATTCTATTGCTGGATAAAAAGCAAGCATGTTCATAAGCCCTAAGCCTTTAATAGGACAGTAGGCAAACCATAAAATATGCATCACTCACAGGCCCAAGACATTCTTGTTCCAATTACCTGTACCAGTTGCTATAACAATACTTCTATAGACATGCTTACAGAGCCACATTCTAGAGAAGTACAGAATATTTTTGTCCAAAAATACTAAGTATTCATAAGCAATATCATCCACAAGAGCAGCAAGCACTTCAGAGTGAACCACCAGGTTCAATGACATGGTAAATGCTAGCCAGGAGTATCAAGAAAAAAAAATGAAATTTAATGATCTGTTTTCTTGTGTTGAGCATCTGATGACAACAAGACAAAATGCTTGCTTGCATCTGGGTCTGCCTGAAAAATGGTCTTCAAAAAGCTGCTTGAAAAAAAAATAAATTAACCAGACAAAATAATTTGCGAAAATATGGAATTGTCAGAAAGCTGTGATTCTTCATGAGCTCATTCATTATTAATTTGTATTTTAATTGACATATCTCAGCATGAATCTACGTATTTTGATATCAATTATGGCCAGTTGCCACTGTGTTCTCACTGTTGCTCAGGATATTTCAATTTGCACAGAAAGAAAAAGAAGGAAAAGCTCTGATGTTCAGCCCTCTTCAGGTCAAAGCAAGCTCAAAACATTAAACTGCAAATTATTTTCTGGAAAAATAAAAGCAAACTTTCAATGATGTGAACTGTTTGTTAAAGGTGACCATTTTATTTTAATATAAGGAGAAAGGTTTTGTTTCTTCTCTGTGGTAAACACCAACATTTAAATTTATTTTCTTTCACGGAAACAATTTTTTTCACTTCCTTTAAAAATAATTTTAAAACCCTTTAAGTCAATGTATTTAGCTTGAATATCAGCTTTAATTTTTAACTAGCTCGATATTATTTTAATGTTATTGTAAATATAAATGAATAAAATTTTAACCATAAAAATATAAGATATCTTTGCTGTTTCTTCATTCCTGTTCAGACTCTGATAATCAGTTTCTGAATCAATAACGAACCGTGCATTTGATATATGAAAATGACAATGTAAAATACAAGTGAAATTAAAAAAAAAAAAAGAAACCAGCTTAAATGCAACTTTTGAAATTAATTATATTTAAAACCAGAAAATGAAGACAATCTACTTATTTATTTTTAACATACTTTTGTCAAAACTTAGTCTATTGCTCATCTGTTAGAGCTGTTATGAAACTCCTAATCTCTATTAATTCTCACTGGTGTGAGTGGAGGTTGGGAGAGTGTTTTGTTTTTGCAGTACTCCTCTGACCTTTCCTTATGTTCTCTATAGATACCTACTGTTTGCAATTACTGGAAGCAGGATATTGGGGAAAATAGATCTTTGTTTTTTAAGCTGATGCAGTGTCTTTGATAGTATTGAGTTAGCTAGGAGCATCAGGCATCACTGAGATTTAACAAATTGAGCAATGGGAAGAGATTATTAAGAAGAAAATATAATCTTGTTAGTTCATCTGTGGTTTTTGCGGTGGTCTTTGAGTAGAGTGTCACATGGTATCCATGTCTGTGCAAAAAAATCTCATTTTCTTTCTAGGACCCATTTGGTCTGATGGGTAATACGCTCTCTTATGTGGTCTTGCCTTCAGGCTGCATAAATCAGATTTGTTGGTTGTCCTAGGTCAGCTTGACATGTGAGAAATTACCTTGCATGCTCTTGGTGCGACAGAGGCATGTAGACACACACAGCATTTGGAGACACTGTGTCTGCACTCACGAATACGTGCCATGGCTTGTTTTGTGGCTCTGTTGATAAGGGACACAACACGGCTCTTGCCCAAACAGCTAAACTTTCTACAAAACTAAGGTGCTTTGTCAATGCCCTGTGACTTCATCACGTTTTTCCAAACCAGCACCTCAGAAATATCCTGGAAAATCAAAATCACCCATGGACTGTGTTTTTAGATGGAAAATAGCTCAGCCCCACATGGACACAGCTTTGACATCTAACTTTTCCTTTCCTGAGTTTTGCATTTGTTTTATCCAGCAGAAGTCTTGGGTTGCCAAGAGTGGAAAGGATCAGAAAAGGATGAACAAGCGTTGCTCTGGGGATAGCAGTTATTTCTTGCCATAGAACTTGTACAGCCTTCCAATTCCGTCCAGAGACACTTTTCTCTTTCATTCCCCAAACACAGCCATCTAATCCACCATTACTGGCCAAACATATATATCAGCATAGTAACTTCATAATTCTTCAAAAGACTATAAACCATGGCACAGAGAACATCCATAGTTGCTTTACCATTCAGTATCTCTGAAGAAAACATCTTAGATTTCTGAGACAGGTTCAGGGTGCTCACAGATGTGACATGGGAGCTATGAATGACCAGCATCCATCCAAAGCCGCAGCTCTCAGACAGGTTGTCCTGTGGTACCTCAAATATACAAGGGCAGACCAAAACTCAGTAACTGTTTCTCCTGATTTAATGCTCTCATGCTTTGTGCTTGTCTTACTGGAACCTGCACCTTGATTTTATCTCTTTGCTTGTACCCAGTCTTGCAGAACACCTACTCAAGCACTCTCAGTTCATGCATTTCACATATTGATTTCTCAGAGCTGCAGGACAGAAAAAGAAGGGTCAGTTTTGCTCTGTGCCACTTCTCCAGGTGTGTAAAGCTAAGAATGCTTTGCATTGGCAGAATTAGAGTTTTAGAGCAAATTCTCCTGGGGAAGGGAGGCCACGTAAATACATGTTCTTTTGTTAAATGGATATTTTTGAAAATTCCCCTTCTAGCACCCTTATTTTGTGCAGTGCCCCACAAGCTTTGTGGCATTACTAGCATCATAAATATTCATGGAAGAACACACAGAGCCTTGGGTTTTCTGAAGATATGGAGCAGACTTGGGGTTGTGGCCGAATCAAACGCTGCAAGTGCCTATTCTGTGTGTCGTAATGTAGACCCTGATTGATTCTCTACAGCTGGAGAAAGTATGGGTTAATTGTCTGTGTGCCCTTCATAGTTAATGGTAAAGAAGAGTCAAGATGGGAGAGAGGACCAATTACCCTCTTACTTGACACCAACCTTGAGGTGCCATGAACATATGCTTTCAACTGGTCTTATTTCCCTTTCACTCTATAGTCTAGACAAGATTCAAATAATTTGGATTATAAAATTTGCTTTTAAACAGATAAAATTAGGCACAGAAATCCCACATTTTCAAATGGACAGATAATAAGTAGGATAGCCTTTACATCTCCACTAAATTTTATGCTGGGTCATGGAGAAGATGTTGAGATGTTACCATGGGGGTTCTCACTGTGCAATAGTGCACTAACTCCCAGTCTGCACACTGATACAGTCACATTCCTCTTTCTCATGTAGTAATACAACTGTGGCAAAAGAAAACCTTGACTTTTGCTGAAGTCTCAGATCTCCTTGAGAGGAAGTACAATAAAATTTTGTGTGCATACCCTGGCAAGTAGAGCTCAATCTAATTACCTGTGTGTAAGGAAAACAGATGATTTGCAACAGGGTTGCACAAGTGTCAGGATCCACGTATCAAGATGCAGCAGTCCAGGGAAATTATTTGCTTCCATAAATGGTTATTCCTCTAGAGACTAGTGTATTAGACGTAGCCAAAGAAAAATTCTTGACAATCCCTACTGGATTTAGTAATATAGTTCAGTAAAATGGAATTTAACTTGAAATCTGAACAAAGTAGTGTGTGAGAGAGGGAGGGAATGTTTAGACTATGTTGGACTGCCCATTAAATATCTTGAAAATCAGTATTTTCCTTTGTCTATCTCACCATAGTCCTATTAGCTGAAATGGCAGTGAAAGATTGGACATTGCTTTCCAGCTGCCCAGAAGGAAATAAACTCATACAAGCTGTACCAGATAAAGTGGAAATATCTGCAAACACACAGAGATATCACATTCCTTTAATAAGCTGTAATAGAATTCTTAAATGGGTTAGTTGTCCCAGAAAAGTTTGAGGCTTTCACAACTCTTCACACAAAGGTCTCAAAGACTAGAGAGATGCATTTCCATAGCTCCCTTTCCTAAATGGGATACTCCCCTACAAAAAAAAAAAAAAAAAAAAAAAAAAAATCAAAACCCACCTTGGACTGGAGAAATGAAGTAATTTTTACAGGGACATACACAAGGTCATAGAAAAAGCAAAGAAGAGAGTGGATCCCCATGTGGTTGATAAATAACTGAATTAGAAACTTCAATGTGTTGGTTTATGCATTTTTTAAAAATACCTGGATTTATATATAAAAAAGAAATATATAAATGTATACACACAAAGCTTATACTAAAGATATAGCTATTGGCTATGCCATTTTAGCTTCAAAACTTATTTTAGAAAATAAGAGTTGGGCTTGTTCAGCCTGGAGAAGAGAAGACTCTGAGAGACCTAATTGCAGCCTACCAATACTTAAAGGGGTCCTACAGGAATGTGGGAGAGGGACTGTTCACCAGGGACTGTAGACGTAGGAAAAAGGGGAATGGCTTTAAGCTGAAAGAGGGAAGGTTTAGATTAGATATTGGGAAGAAAGTCTTTGTTATGATAGCAGAGAATCATTAGAACAGGTTGCCCAGAGATGTCGTGGAAGCCCCATCCCTGGAAGTGTTTACGGTCAGGGTGGATGAGACTCTGGGCAACCTGATCTAGTGGAGCACTTCCCTGCCCCTGGCAGGGTGGTTGGAACTGGATGATCTTTGAGGTCCCTTTCAACTCAAAGCATTCTATGATTCTAGCTAATACGGGGTTGTGTTCTGGATTCATGACCAAAACAGTGCTGATGATAACACAGGGATGTTTTTGTTACTGCTAAGCAGTGCTCACACAGAGTCAAGGCCTTTTCTGCTTCTTACACCACCCCACTAGTGATTAGGCTTGGGATGCACAACGAGTGGAGAAGGGACACAGAGAGTATCCTGCAAGAGAAGGTAAATTTTCAGCCCCTTCTAGGGAAGAAATATTCAAACACAGATGAAAAAAGGTCAAAATCTGGCCATTAATACCATTAGAAAAACAAAACACATTTCTCACTAGCTCCCTTACTTTTCAGGAAAGAAGCTGAAAATACAAAGGGAATATGGAGGGAAGGAGGAAGAGGTTGATAAGTAAGGGAAAGAACTGTCAATGTGAGGTGGTAGATGGAAAAGAGTGTTTCTGTGAGGTGTTTTGACAAGTTTCCTGTTGACTATGAGTCAGGAAAAAATGATAGAAACTGGTGCTAAGAGGAAAACAGACCTGCATCAGCTTTTCCAGAATACAGTGACTGATCCTGGGCATACCTGTAAACCCAAAGTCTCCCAAGTTAAGCTTGAACTCACAAGGATGCAAAGGCAGCAGTCCATACCTTTGAATCTTTGGATATGTGTGGTAGTTTCTTTATGCTTGTGGCACCTAATGGCAAGTTTGTATTGAGGTTTCTTTTTCCAAAGCATCCTTTTATAATGTTCAACTATAAATATTAAATAAAAAATCAGCTTCTACATTAAACATTAAATAAGAATGAAATTTTGGGAGTACACTTTAATAATTGCAGATATGCTAGGAGAATTGCAATTACTGAGAAAGTGCTGAAAATCAAGGAAATGCAGAGTCATAATTAAACCTAAAATGAACAGTTTAGAAACAGAATTGTGTGGTTTAGTTATCTCAAGCACCTTAATTCAGCCCTAATAGAGTACTTTGAGGAAGCAGTGTAAAAATTGCAGTGATCCTAGTGCTAAGGAAGTTGTCATGTTTGTTATATACAGGCTACTATAATAAGCTTAATCATTCCATTAGTGTCCCTGTCATACTAGGGGATTTTTAGAGCAAGTCTCTGGCTTCACTCTCAAAACGATACCGAAATACAAACCTCTAATTGAGTGTGTATCCAATATTAAGAGACGGGAATTTACTGTTTCTGCTCTTCATGTGGCCAACAATATTATTGCTGTTTCACCCTGTCATTCCCTTCCACAGACGTGTAAAGTTCCTCAATTAGCAGAGACTGTAAGTCAGCACTAGTTTTAGTGTAAAGTATATGTAAATGACTGTGTAATACAGACTGTATTTGCACAGAGAAGCTAGGGTAAGACAATCTGAACTGTACTGTCTTAATTTCTGCTTGATTTATCAGATTTCAAAATGCTCTTTTGGCACAGCAGTTAATTGCATGTAGCCATGCAGAGCATTGCTGGGAACTAGCATTTTTTCTAAACAGAAGTTTACTAGCTAAGTAATTTCTTCGTGGGTTTGTTGGGTTTTTGTGGTTCAGGTTTGTTGTTTTGAGGTTTTTTAATCAATATTTCAGCTGACTTTTAGGCATACAGCATTGTCATGGTGTAATCCCAGTCAGAAACTACGCTGCATGCAGCCACTTGCTCACTCCCCCCATGGAGGGATGGGGGAGTGAATTTGAAGGGCGGAATTGAAAAACACTTGAGTTGAGATATAGACAGTTTAATAGGTAAAGCAAAAGGCACACACACAAGCAAAGAAAAGCAAGGAATTCATTCTGCATGCCCCTGGGCAAGTGTTCAGCCATCTCCAGGAGAGCAGGGCTCCATCACATCTAGTGACAATGTCTGAAAAATTGCCAATAATGCTGAGATATTTGGGGAAGAAAAGGAAAAGTCCTGTGCTATGTCCCTTGTGTAGTTCTCACAAAACTTGGTGACTGGCAGGTGAAACTCAGTAAAGTGAAATGTGAAGTGACACATGAGATAGAAATCCATCCAATTTTCATGTATAACATGACAGAGTCTGAGCTGACCATTACCATTCAGGTGTGAGAGCTTGGGGTTGTGACAGTACGTGGAAAACGTCAGCTTGGTGCACTTCAGCTGTCAAGAAAGCAAGTGAAATGTTAGCAATTCTTAGAAAAGGGATTGAGGCCAAAGGAAAGAATATTACTATGCTATGTAAATCCGTATTTTGCTCACAGTTTAAATGCTTTGTTCAGTGCTGGTATTCCCATCTTGAAAGGGTTATGTAAGGCTGGAGAAGATTCAGAGAATCATCTCAGGTGCAATCAATGTGAGAAAGTGCTGCTCAGGAGTGAATAAGCTGGAAAATCTTCATTCTGGATAGGATAAGTGCAGGGCGAGGGAAAAGAAGGGGAGGTAAACCTGAGGCCCGTAAAAAGTGTTGTTTGTGTGGAAAGGTTTGGTAGGATAGATTATTTACAACATCTTTCACTTAAAGAAATGTGGACATAAGTTTAACTGAAGGGAAAGAGACAGAGAAGAAACAAAAAGTACTTTTTCTTCACAAAGCATGTGTCAATCTGTGGACCACCTTCTGCTAGATGTAGCAGATGAAAAGGTTTCCACAGATGCAAGGAAACACAAGGCAAGTTAATGAAGGACAAAGCCACTAGGCATTCTTAAACTGTTAGAAATGATGTTGCAAAAGGAAAAGGAAAAAAACCCCAAAAACCAACACAACAAACCCAGGAAAAATAATATACATTCTCCAGTAAACAGGTAGAAAAAATATACTTAAATAAATCTAAATGCATTTTTTTAATTTTTTTTTTCTTTGCATTGTCCTTATCATTGCACCTAGGAATAGTAAGATAGCTTTTATGATGAGTGCATTGGCAGGTCGTAATATCTGTACTTTTAGTCAATGGCTTCCAGGCAAGACAGCAGTCTTTGCTGATACAGATGCCAGTTGCTGCAAGGCTGGTACAAAGGAGTTGTCTCCTTGGAAGACTGAACCACGTGGTTACACTACCATAATTGCACAGGCAAAGCAAGCAGTCATACAGGGCAGCAGAAATGAGAACTAACAGAAACTGAAGAAATAGTATCCAGGAAAGACAAGACTGATAAGAAAACAACATTTTTTTTTATTTGCTGTGAATGGTGAAAACTTTTGTCCTTGGAATTAACCTGTAACGCAGTCAGGTAAGTTCTTTAGCCAAGACTAAGTGCAAAATATTGACGGGGCTTTGTGGATTTCAAAAGGCAGCTGTTCCCTTGCCTCTGCTGCTGCTGCAATGATTTGAGATCACAAACAGATGGAAAGGTTGTCTGCATAACAACAGGGGAGGCATCGATGAAAGCACAGATTTCTTAATACGTGATCATGGCTCAAAGAAAAGAACAAACCTGTAAGACTTGAAGGGCTGCAGTTACCCAGTTTCTGTCAGAACAGTATAAGCAAAAAGTAAAAAAACACAACAATTCACTCTGACAAAAAAGAATAAGGTTAAAATATAAACAGTGTCTTTGATCTTCTGTAGCCTGGCTCATCTTCATTCCTCTGCCTGTGTGACAAGACCAGGCTCTCTTCAGCCTCTGAAAGCCCATGAGACCCTCTGGCTGGAGTCGCTGGATGCAACCTCAGTTTCAGGGTGTACCTTGTACAAAAGCTTTTGATGAGATCACATATTGGCAAATTACTTGAAAAATATCTGAGAGACTGCAGAGACCTGAGCACTCCAATCTAAAAACCCCGCTAACACAGGGGCCAGAAGCTAATGCTGCTGCAGAATTGATGTGAATTATATTAAACTGGGGTTAAACTAGACAATTTTTGCTTCTCTGGGAAGTTTCCCTAAGTCTCTACATAGGTTCAGTAGAACCACAGCATGATCACAGCACATCACCTGGCCTGGAACAGCAACTTCTGGACATGCTGCAATGAAATCTGTTGTGTCTGCTGTGCCAGCGAAAAGACTTGAGATAAGTCTGTTGTACCTCCACAATGTCAAGGCTGCTGGAGACTGATTTTCTGAGCTGTAGAGTCCTCCAGCTTTGCCTCTGAGATTGGCAGTGGCACACTATCCCATACCCCTCTGTCTGTCATACCATGACACCAGCCTTGTGCTTAACATATAAAGGGCAAGCCAACACAGCAAGTGCATAGGATCAGAATGAGTTCCCTCTACTCTCATAATTTCTCTCACCTACCTTTAACAAGGTGACTTTTTCTACCCAAGATATATGGAAGAATAAAGCAGGCCATGACTACAAGCAATGTCTGCTAGCAATGGCTAATAGCTATGGCTTGGGCTGCCTCCCAGGGAGTGACTGTGCTCCTGACATACCTAATTCAGAAACCCATGTGTGGTCACTTTCAGAAACCATAAAGTACCCTTTGGAGCTCCCAGTCCTTTAGCCATGAGCTGTCTCTGTGGCTCTACAATGTTAATTCTTGGAGCAGCCACCCCATATATTTGGCTGCAACACCCTCCAAAACTTACAAACCTTACAGTGGCTTCTCCTTGGAGTGCATTCTCAGCCAGTGGCCCCACAGCCATGAGATGAACATCTTGGCATCTGCACTTGTATGCTGCAACATGATCCACATGTTAAAAAGTGAGACTTTGAACTCAAGCCCACAAAGATGGTGTCACAACAATTTTGGGGCTAGGCACTCACTGTTCTTATTTCCTTCATAAAATGTTCTGAGATCAAACACTGAATAATAAAGGCTACAAATTGCCATTGGAGGGATGAAAGGGAGGGTTGCTTTTTGTCTGAATAACACTGACTAAAGTGTGCCATTATAAGATTATGTTTATAATCTTACAGGTAAAAACACAGACAAAAATAGCTACCTTAAAGACTTTTTGACAGAATAATTCATTATAACCTCATACAGCGTGAAACAACAGCTCTTCCAGTGACAAATAAAAACCTGGGGCTTGAACATTTCAGGGAGTGGTGCTTCACAGGCTGAATGTTGTAAAAACACAATGGAGAAGGAGAAAAGTTTTTAGAACTAACCCTATGTTTCAGAAGCCGAAGTCCCCTTTCCAGATGGAGTAAGTACTTAGAAAACAGATGTTCAGGACACAGCTCCGAAAATGAAGTCTTAGTTTCTTAGTTGCTGAGAGATCTGTTGAAAATACTGAGTCTGGACTTGAATCAGTTCTGAGTCCATGATATGGAGGGAAAGAACATACTTTGTTCCCTTTTTTATGGAACAGAGAAAAGAGAAATTTGCCTGTGTTACTGTAAATATAGAGCTTCCTGCATTGATCCAGTTCTGGATGAAATGAGCAAGGCATTGCTTTTCATCATGCACACACCCCACTGCTCTCCTTTCACCCTAATCAAGCTACATTTTTACACAAGTATGAGGGGGAGGAAATAGATTGTTCCTCTCTGGAATTACTGACTTTTATCAACAGCAGTGTCCTGGGAAATAAAATGTAGGTGCTTCAGTAATATAAAAGGCATCAACTAACAAATGTACTCCTTATGCAGTCCCTGAGTCTAGAAATTTATTGGGTACTGGGTGAAACATGGTCACTTCTATCAAAGCATATTGTCTACTCTGGGAACAGAATTTTGGATGTGAACCAAAACTTTCTTGAGGGAGATCAGCTTGTTATTCAGACAGTAAAACCTTCTGATTATCACCTGATGAAGCATTAAAGAACCATAAAAATTCTGTTACCTGGAAAAGATTACTTAGCAGGAGGCTGCCTGCACTTTGGCAAGAATGTGTGTAGCAGGTGAACTTCATCTCTCAGCTTTAAATGCAAAAGTGGATTTAGACAGTCATTTTGTGGTGCAAAGAGAAGTAAAACCACCCAGACAAATGCAGACATGAACAACCACATTATGTTTCTGTTCACATTGGAATGCCCTCATTTATAGGAATTCTGGCCTCACCTTTGGATTACAAAAGAAATTAAGTGCAAGGTAAATGGGATTAATGTCTCCTTTCACAGCTTGTCAGGCACAGCCTTTTGTAAATTTGCCTATTTCTTTCATCGTGTTGAGAAATTTGGAGCATAGGAAGTTCCGCACCAACATGCGGAAAAACTTTTTCCCAGTGAGGGTGACAGAGCCCTGGGACAGGCTGCCCAGGGAGGTGGTGGAGTCTCCTTCTCTGGAGATATTCAAGACCCATCTGGACGCCTATCTGAGTGATATGTCCTAGGGAGCCTGCTTTGGCAGGGGGTTGGACCCGATGATCTCTCAAGGTCCCTTCCAACCCCTACAATTCTATGATTCTATGAAATAGGAATGATTTTTTCCCTCTGCTTGCCATGCCCCTCCAGCAGGCTGCTGCCTGTTATGTATTGCCTGTGAGCCCCCACCAAGACCATGCCTATGTTAGTCACACTGAGGGGATAGTGCATGCCCAGGTCTCATCCCAAATTGTATCAAGAAATCAACAGATCTAGTAGTGGTAAAGAGGATGCCTTGCTGAAAATCCAGATCTATGTATAGGCTGAAGCCTATATGTGAGTCCTGTTAAGACCATCTCTAAAACAGACCTGCTGTGGATACTGCTGAGCTAGAGCCCAATGGGATATCTAGGTTGAAGCCTTTGGCCTTGCACACACTTACCCTCTTTGAAGTTCCCACTTTAGTCTAAAATGGAAGAGGTTCCAATAGGGACTAGTTATGTAAAATAAAAAGGAGCCTTGAGGGATGATAACCAGCCTCATTAACAGACTCTGCTGAGCGATAGGCTTGCATTTTTTCAAAGCGAATAGTAATGCTGAGTAATTCTGAGTTACTATTTTTACATTTCAGCTTAAAAAGTCTTAAAACATTTTAAAGTGACCAGATAATCTTTTTTTTTTTTCTTTCCCTTTTGTTCTGACATGAGGCTTCAGATGAGAATGAAACCCTAGAAAATCTAGGTCATTGGTCCTAAAGTGAGATTAACATGGAGTTAGTTTTTTGTTCAAATGGGTGTACCCAAGTCAAACTGGACAGATTTACACCTCTACAAAGTGAGATGGAGTGTCCACCACTCTGCTCTGAGAAGGTGGGCCATTAAGGAAGTACATTAAGATGGATGGTTGAGTTTCAGGGAATGAAAACTCAATCAGGTCTGCATATGTAATAACGGTCAGAAACAGTGCAGACTTCTCAGGACATAAAGTCTCTGTGCCTGTTATTCCTATCTGTCCATAAAAGTCATAAGGTTACCTTTCATGTGCCCTGTTTATACAATAGACCATTCAAGACTGTGCTGAGACTGAGTCTCACGACACGTAACTAATGTAATGGTTTCCAGCCTCATTTGTGACCTCAAGCAAAATGTTAATCCAATGCTGAGATTTTTTCACAGAATCACAGAACATTGAGAGTTGGAAGGGCCCTCGAAAGATCATCTCCCCCTGCCAGAGCAGCATCACCTAAACAAAATCACACAGGAACCCATCCAGGTGGGTTTTGAATGTCTCCAGAGAAGGAGACTCCACAACCTCTCTGGGCAGTCTGTCCCAGTGCTCCGTCACCCTCACAGTGAAAAAGTTTCTCCTTACATTCACATGGAACTTCCTATGCTCCAGCTTGCACCCATTGCCCCTTGTCCTATCATTGGCCATCACTGAAAAGAGCCTGGCTCCATCCTCCTGAATCTCACCCTTTACATATTTCTAAACATTAATAAGGTCACTGCTCAGTCTCATCCAAGCTGAAGAGGCCCAGCTCCCTCAGCCTTTCCTCATAAGGAAGGTGTTCCACTCCCCTAATCATCTTGGTGGCCCTGCACTGGACTCTGGTCCTATCACTTGTTACACTTGGGAGAAGACACCAACCCCCATCTGACTACAACCTTCTTTCAGGTAGCTGTAGAGAATGATAAGGTCTCCCCTCAGCCTCCTTTTCTCTGGACTAAACAACCCCAGTTCCCTCAGCTGGTCCTCATAAGACTTGTGCTTTAGACCCTTCACCAGCTTTGTTGCTCTTCTTTGGACATGCTGCAGCACGCCCAGCACATAGTGAGAAAGGCCATTAGGAACGTACATTCTGTTCATCTCCAATCCTCATGCGAACTCCATGGACAGTCCAGGTATAGGGGGTGTTTTAAAGCTAAGCCATCATTACAAGTGCTGACAGATCTGAAACATACTGGATGCCTTATAAATCAGGCACAGAAATAGTACTGAGAGACGTGTGTATCAGCCAGCACGGGGGTATGACTACATGCACATAGAGGGTTCTTTCCATATAAATCTATTGTATCACAGTTTGTCTATCTGTCCTCTCTTATGCTTATTTGTCATCGAGGCATTGAAAGGTCTGATGGTAGTCAGTGAAATAAATCAACAGCCACACCGTAACTGTTGTGCAGTATTTTCCACCATTGCCTCTAAAGTTAGATATAATCGGTAGTAAATTTCCAAGTTTATTTACAGCATCAGAGGTTAGGAAAGTGATGGTGTATTTTTTATGTTGTCTGATATTTTCCAGCTGGTTTTAATATGTGCATCTCTGGAAGGCCTCTCTCTGAGTCATCAGCTCAGCATGCAATGCTTACTTTTCATTGTTAACCTCTCATAATTCACCTTAGCACTGCCTGCTGCACTTTTCAATCCGAGGCGATACTAACAAATCCATTATGTTAAGAGACGATGTAATACGCTGCTGCTGGAAGATACGGACTTGGAATTGTGTCTATTTTACATGGTTCAACATACTCTTCCATTTGGAGAGATGGTTGTGCTTATTAGAGCAATCACTCGACAGATGCTGCCATAGTGAAGGTCACAGCAGGAAACAGGAAATAATTTTCAGGATATTTGGCAGCAGAGACAGGACAAATCCCTTTGTTCAGGCTTGTCCATTCCATCAGGTGGGAGACTGGAAGCTGTATCTGGCAGTTTCTTCTTGTTTTTCTTGTCCCTAACTCTTTCCAGAAGCATTCTTAAACAATATGGCTCTTCCCTCATGCATGAAGCATGGGGGAAGCTAAGCGTGAAGCTGCTCTCTCAGAATGACTGAACAGTCTCAATTGGAAAGGGAGATTACCTGGACAAACCTAAACAGGACCTTAAGTTAGGTTTCCTGGGCCTTGTCATATCAGGTCTTAAATATTTCATCCATTTCTGTATTCCAGAGTTTAATTACTCTCACAGTGAAGCATTTTTTTTGTAAATCCAGACAGAATTTTCCCTGAAGCAACTTGTGCCTACTGCCTCTTCTCTTGCCACCATGTACCCCTGTGTAGAGAGTACCTCCACTTCTTTACAACTACCTTCTAGGTATTGGAAGACCATGATTAGATCCCCTAGACCCCTTCCTTCCCTAGGCCTAGCAAAAACAATTTCTCTTTTTGGGTTTGTTTTTTTTTGGGGGAGAGCAGACGGGAGGTTATTTTGTTTTGGTTTTTTGGTTTGGTTTGGTTTGGTTTTTCCTTTCTAGCAAAACCAATTTTCAACCTTTCTTTGTGTGCCAAGTTCTCCAACCACCACTGCACTATCTCAAATTCTTCAAGGTCTCTCTTTAAGTAGACCAAATCCAAGACCAAGTCCAACCTAACGCATGCTCAGTTGAGTGGGATAATCACTTCACTTAATCTGCTGGCTACAGGCTTGTAGATGTGGCATATGACTTGTTTTGCCTTTGTTGCTGCAAAGGCACATTACTCCTTCATGTTCAGCTTGCTGCCTGCACAGACTGCATGTCCTTTTCTGCAGAAAACGTAATGTGATAATCCTGTGCAAGAGCTACCATTTGATCAACACTGTTGGTCATAGTGTTGATGTCAATCACCTGATAGTGCCTCAGAGTATAGCATCCGACACATTGAAGTGGAATATTTAATGCATGTTTGGCTGCATACATCAATTTGAAACCAAAAAGTAGATCCTCATGGTGGCAAAGCCAAACCCTCAAACATTAAACAGGAGGTAGGTTTTGAACTACCCATACAAGCATGGTTCTTTCCCAGCCTGGGTCTATCTTCTCCATGATTTAGGGAGGGATTCTGTGGAAAAGTGAAACTCTGGCCATATGATTAAAGACCAAGCACATTATGTATGCCATGTTGGGCTTCCAATTAATATTTCTACTGCCTAACTAATACTTATCTTCTTTTTACATTCTTTCTACATTCCTCTAAGCCTCTGGCTAGTAGTGAAGTGTTGTGACAATATGTTTCAGGTTAATTATACATTATTCAGGTTCTCTTTTCTAAGCTTTGAATCATTGCCTTTTAGCTTAATTGAAAGTCCCCTTGTTATATCACTGACCTTTTTACGATTCATTGTTTTATAAAAGCCCCCCACTGTCTGCTGCCCCCAGCACCACTAAGTGGGCTGAGCGCTTCAGATCTCCCTATCCAGAATCTCTACTTTGAGGTTTTACACTGTGGCAGATGTTTGATGGCATGCCTGAGTGTCTCACTTTTATAGGATGTTCTGTATTACTTCCTGCCCTGTTTCCTGTACCGTTAAACACCACCCTCGCTTTCCTTTCTGCAGTCAAGCTTTTTGCAATTATCAGCTGTCCACAATGACATGCCTTGCTTCTTCTTAAGTATTTAAAATTAATTTAAGTGTTACCATTAGGAATGGCATTTAAAAGCTATTGATGTGGATGGGTGTTTCAATATATATCAACTCACACTGTTTATATTTCTCTTTGAGAGAAAATTACTTTGACTTTCACTCCCAAGGCTGGCTTTGAATGATTGAGGAAGCTGTTCTCCCCCACTGCAATTGAAAGGAAATTTTGATGGCTCTGAAGTGGTTCTGAGGGGAAAAAAATAAAAAAGGATTCACACCACATTGGAAATAAAACTGTCATTTGCTATTTCTCCTTGTCACAGATGTCAGCTTACAATTCAGACTGGAGGTAGAACTAGGAAACATATTTACTGTTCAGAGCAGTGCTATTGTTTACCCCATAGATGTTCACCAGGCTTTTTAAATATTCCTGCCAATACTAAAGGCACGCACAATTCTATGTATCGCTCAAGCTGTGTTGCTAAGGGATAGGCTGCAGATACGTGTTGTGATCTGCCACAAGTAAAGCTTAAAATGCTAATTTGGTCTGGTTATTAGCACATTGCTGATATAAAATTGCAATGCATTTTTGGCCATGAAAAAATACAAGCTGTATCCTCATCCCAAATAAAGGTTTTAGGATTAGTGATTTTAGAGCACCATGAAATTGTAATAATGGAACACCAGTTTGTGCTGTAAGAAGTTCTTGAGAATTCAAGTGCAGTGCTTGTAATTTCAGGAGATAATTATTTCCCTGATAAGATCTTCCATGTAAGAGACTCTGTATGTTTTTGTATTGCTTCCTGTACAGACAAATAGTTTTCATTTTATTTCCTAATTGCAGAGTGATGCACTTTGTGATAGAGTTGTGTTTTGCCACATAATTCATACACATCATACTCCCATATGACTCATAGTTAAATAACTCAGGTGTAAAGTAAATAATAACAAAAACAAGTTGGCAAACAGAAGTACCCATACTGCTGCAGAGAGGTGCACTCCTGGGATTCAGTCAGAGAAATAAGGTCTGGAGGCCTTTGAAAGATAGGGACTACCTTTAAAAAAGGAAACTATATCAGCAAATTATTCTGCGATCTCACAAAGCTTTTCATGTTGGAAGGCAACTATAAGTTGCAACAGGTTCATTCACACACAAATAGAGCAGCTGAAGCTAAGGAGTGCAGCAGATGGCAAAATATTACCCATCGGTTTTTGTTATTGTCATAGTTGTGTAGCCCCTGGGGTCTGAAATTCAGATGAGCAGGAACTCTTTGCCACCATCTACTGATGAACTGGGGGAAGACGCGTTGTTAATTTTCACAGGTAGTCTTCATGACAGATGGATATTTTTGAAGCTTTGCTTACAACTCATTCAAAGACAGGAATACAAGGAAAACAAACTTTCATTGTCTACAGAACACTTTTAAGAAGCAAGGAATTAGTTCTTGTGTCACTTCATTACATAGGACAAGAGTTCTGGCAAGGAGAAAAAAGTTAATAAAAGAGCTTGATTTTCAGCATATTCCTTCTATTTTTTAATGAACTGAAAGAAATACTGGCGAATGCAGGTGCCCTGAACGTAGAGGAAAAACAAAGAGATGAAAAAAAATCTTTATTCGCTACCAAAGGAGCTTTGTCTACTGAAGGAGATGGACAAGGCTGGAGATCCTGATCTTGCCATACACCTAAATGTTCCTGCATCCTGGGCAAGAGCCAGAGTCAGCAAGGTGCTGGGAGATGAAACAGAAGGGAACAGTGGTACATAGAGGGCATTATCCCAGAAAGACACAACAGGATAGGGGAACATGTCAAGGGACAGCAAGATGACTGCTTAGGGTGCACCTTTCCTCCCCAGCTGGAGTAAATCCTACCAAAGTGCTCTCCTACTCTTGTGATATCACCAGGGCAGATATGTTTTGTTGAGGTCACCCAGAAAAATTGCCTCATTGCCTTAGGTTTATGAAGAGTCTCTGAAGCACTTGTTTCTGAAGTGAAATCCTGTTATTCCATTTGGAAATTGACTCTCTTAATGCCAGCATTTTCTTGCAGAAAAAGTCACTTTGTAAATAATTATCACCCTACCTTACTGCGATGCCTGGTATACTATATTCGATAGATTATGGAGGCAGTCTCACAGGAAAACAGAACTCATCTGCTTTTTATAACATCTTGGCAAGTTTTTCTAGGAAATGTGCCTTTTGTCTGAAAGCACAAGCTGCAGGCTTTCAGGGACAAGTAAGCAGGAGGTGGATGTTAGGAGCCAGAACAAGATCTCTCATAAATAGACATGAATGTGCCATAGGTGTGCTCCAAGCCATCCAGAAGCATGTAAGCATGAGTAATCCATAACTGGGGCCAAAGAGATATAGTCCATCTCTCCGTGCAGCTTCTTTACAGCCTGAAGTAAAAACTCTTGCCAGCCTTCCAAGAGGTACGAGGCAACTTCAATGCAAAAAAAAAAGGAAAAAGATGTGTATTAGGGCCAAATAGAGTTAATTTGTTTTCTTCTACATTTTTTTATCACTTTTTTGTGCAGTCTCCTTCAGAAAATCACAAAAGCAGGGAATACGCTTTTTTTAATTTAGGGTGTACACTTGGCATTAGTACAGAGGCCTCAGAGGGCTGGCTTCTTCCTTTGTCCCTTCAGCAAACAGCAGCAATCAGGAGAGCAGTGCTAGAGCCTAAGGTGCTCCAGACGCTGCAGAAAATGAATTTGTTTATATTATAAATGCAAAGATAATTTCTCCTACACAGGAGCAACTTCAGCTTCCCCAGACACATCCCACTGAAACCCAAACGATACTCTGCACATTATGTTTTCATCTCACTCACCACACTCTGCCTTCTCTCTCCTGCACTGAATTGATGCAGAAGTAAAATTAGCCCTGACTCATTGTTGCTTTCCTAAGGTGAAATTTTCTCTTTCTGGCTGCTTTACAACAGAGGTGTCTGTAAACACATCTAACTCTCATTCCTATTGTAGAAAAACCTGTTGCAAACAGTTCTCTCTGTATCCTCAGATTCTAGCCAGGAGCACAGGATTAAGATGGACAATTTTAGGTCTCTTACTTCCCTTCGGCATTTCAGCACTTTTAATAGTTCCAAATAGTGGAAACTCCTTAGCAGTAATGTAAGAAAGAAGCTCAAAATCTGAAAAAGGCCCCAAAAGGGCAAATAGTAAAAGAAAAGTCATTAACAGAATTTTTTTAACTTCAGCATTTTAATCAGATGGGTTTAAGTTGTAGAAGGGGACTGGGACAAGCTTGTGGTTTTATTTACTTTAGCTTGTTCTGTTCCTTATTGATTGAAATTTGAAAACCCTTGAAAATATTTTGCTCCTCCAAACTCCACGTTTTTATGGAAAATACAGAAATAAAATCCAAAATGTGCAAACAAATATTCAACAGCTGAAGGATATTTGCACCTACCCACCCTGCACCTGCTCAAGATAATGTTTTTAGTCTGTCTCAGTCTTCCATTTCACTTTTGCCCCTGCCAAAAACTGAGCTAATGTCTCTTGGTGTTCCAGGGCAGGAAAAGTGAGTCAACTCTGTATGTCCAAATTGCTTGATGACCACATTTCATTTTTTGCTGCCCTCATCTACATTGCCTATCTCTGAGAAGAAAATACAAGTTGACTGAAATGCTTTTCAGCTCCACCAAAGGCCAGTGACTCGAAGTCCTAGTAATCATGAACTGTATGGACTAATTGGAGTAAAAATGAATCCTCATGTCCAAAATTTCCTGTCTGAACACACCAGGAGAGAAATTCATAGGTTGAATTGGGGCTGGTGTAGCCCAGAGGTGTAAATAGGACTATATATAGCAAAATCCTCGTCCCATGGAAAGTGTTGTGTCATGTGTCCTTCATTTGAAGGTAAGTTTTCCCTATATGATTCAGACTTCTCAGATGTTTGGAATTTCTTTGCTGACAATATGTCCATTAGAACTTGCTGTCAGCCAAAATTAACCAGTTGAAAATACTCATATGATATGTTAATCAGTTTAATTTAGCATGGTCTATTTGTATGTCATAATGACTTCCTAAAAGCCTTGCCTGGTGGCATAGAAATCTCAGAGGGAATACTACTGTACAGAGGCAAGGAGGGCATTTCTAATTAACAAAAGAACTTTCCAAATGCTGTTTTCCTAGCTCAGCACTCTTGTGATTGGTACAGAAAAAAGTGTCAGTAACCTTATTATCCTTCTCCTTTTCTCATGGATTTCTGCTTCACATATCTGCCTTTTTTTTCCCCACAATGGTGCACATTAAGACCCCACCTTTCCTTGACACCTAAAAGGTAGCAAATTACAACAATGGTAAGAATATTTTATAGCTTCCTATTTTTATTACCACTAAATGCATCATTAAGTATAAACTGATTACAGCAGAGAATACATTAATTGTGACCGCAGTACAAAGCCCTGATTTTCTGCTGATACTAAACTGCTTTCAGGATGACTGAAACATTATGTCCCTAAAAGAACTTGACTAACACTTGTGGGTTGGCCTGCTAGCACAATGTTCCAAGAGACCCTGGAGTCCTAGAATAAAGTAGGATTTTATTTAGCAAGCCCATTACATCGTTTAGCATCTGCCCCCCCAAAAATTTCTCTCCTCATACCCACACAGACTCTTTCATTCCCTTATTCCTCAAATTCATTGTGAATGCACTGTGCTTGGGCACACATGTACTTTTGTAATTTCCTGAAATTGGGTAGGTCTTTAATAAGTTAACAAAATGTCTCCTTAAATAGAAAACAGCTCTATATTTTCTTTAAAGATTGGTATCTGTAAGGAACATATTATGGTGGTATCTTAACTATCCTTATTTTTATATCACAGATTTTTATTTTTTTTTTTCTGAGTGCACAGGGATTTATCATTTCTGTTTTCCTCATGGAGAATAGAAAAAATATGATTGTACAAAATCTCTTTTTGCATTGAAAAACCATTCCAAAAGATAATTATTGACATTCTCTAAAATTGACGCCAACTTTGGAATGTTTTTTGAAATCTGCTGAGGAAAAGTAGTAATAATAGTTCATCTCTTTACTTTTATTGCTTCTGTCTTAAATTTAAGAAACGCTTTGAATTTAAGAATTATAGTGAAACATAAAAACTTTTTACACCAAATTGTAAATCCTTCTGCTTTACTACTATAAACATAAGGGTCTGACTTTTTTGGCACAGGTAGTTTTATTGCATCTATTATTATCAACAGATGTCAGCTAGTGAAATCCAAATTATGGGGGGAAAAGTTATATAATTTTCAGTGGGTTTTACTAATAGTTGAATGTGTCACAAGCTCAGAGGCTATGGGAAATGAATCTTTTGTATTTAATTCTCTCTATCACTCTTCTATGAAATATTTTCCCCAAAATCTTTCATGAACAGACCTTCTTTTCTAGTACTAGATCTGACAGCAAATTAATTTTTTATCATAAGCATTTAAGTCCATTCAACAAAAAACATACAGAGGTTTCCACAGTTCTCACTTGCAGATTTTTTTTTTCTTTATATTAGAGAATGAAAAGAAAGTAAAGAATCTCAGTAAGTACTTTACAATCAGCAGTACTTGTTTGGTGAAAGAGTGGATAAAAGGAATGGAACATAAAGCAAAATGGATTTTTATCACTGAAGACTTTGTCTCTTTCTTTCTAGGCTGGAATACATTTCTAACCTGTGTGGGGAATTAACTCCTTCAGTTTTAATTTCCTCCAAGACAGGACTCACTCACAGGTGAATGCACCTTACACTTCCCATCGCAGACACCACCACCACTGCTAATCAGGTCCTTTCTCCTCCAGGCTTGAAGGGGAAAGAAGTTTTCTTCTACTGTCAGATTTGCACAGATCTGGGAATAACCTTAAAACCAGGCTTATCTTGCAGACATGCTGTGAATACTCAGACAACCAGGTTACTTCAGGTAATCTTTTGTTTCTTGGTGTTTTGTTTAGATTTGGGGTGGTTTGAGGTTTTTTTCAGAGACAGAACTGAGATGATATGTTAACATTTAAACTGAGGTTAAATTTCTTTTTCAGGATAGACAGGGACATGCTTGGTGAAGCTACTGCAAAGTTTCTTCCTTAAAAAAATGGGTATGCATATGTAATAGCTTTCTCATCATCTTGATGTCCCTCCCCTGGACTCACTCCAACAGCTCAATATCTTTCTTGTACTGAGGACTCAAGAGCTGGACACAGTGCTCCAGGTGGGGTCTCACCAGAGCAGAGTAGATGGGGAGAATCACCTCCCTTGACCTGCTTGCTGGTCACGCTTCTTTTGATGCAGCCCAAGATACAGTTGGCTGTCTCGGCTGCAAGCCTGTATTGTTGGCTCAGGTTGAGTTTAACATCAGTCAGCACCCCAAGTCCTTCTGCTCTGGGCTTCTCTCTGCTAGTAGTTGTGCTTGGGAATGTGCCAACCAACGTGATGGACTTTGCACTTCACCTTGCTGAACTTCATGTGGTTTGCACAGGCCCACCTCTCAAGCCTGTCAAGGTCCCTCTGGATGGCATCCCTTCCCTCCAGCGTGTCAACCACACCACACAGCTGGAAACATGCTGAGGGTGCTTTTGATCTCACTGCCCATGTCTCCCACAAATACATTAAACAGTGCAGGTCCCAGTATCAACCCATTCATCACTGGTCTTGATTTGGACATTGAACCATTGACCACAACTCTTTGAGCGTGACCATCCAGCCAATTCCTTATCCTTCTTGTTGATACCAAGGGTTGCCCTGACCCATGTGCAGGACCTTGCAATACGCCTTGCTGAACATCATGAGGTTCACGTGACCTCACTTCTTGAGCTTGTCTGGGTCCTTCTGGGTAAAATTCTGTGCCTCAGGTGGGTCAGCCTCACCACTTAGCTTGCTGTCATCTGCAAATCGGCTGAAGGTGCACTTGATCCCACTGCCTATGTCACTGATGAAGATATTAAACAATACTGGTCCCATTACAGACCTCTGAGGGATGCCAGTCATTACTGATTTCCATCTGGACATTGAGCCATTTCTATTGTTCTCACTGTACATATTGACAGTTTATGACTCCTGTAGCCAAGGTCACCTTCATTAAGAGAACCAATAACAATACAGTTAGTCTAATAAAGATTTTTGACTAATGACCAAAATAAATTTTTATTACTAAACATTAATTAACTTTGCTGTCAAGCAGGCTATGTGTCTTAAGGATTAGGTAATAATCCAGCACTTCACATTAACAAAGCTACCTGACTTTAAAAGAAACAAAATAGGTTGCATAGGATTCCCCACAAAAAAAACAATAATGGTTGCAACCCTTTGGTGCCAAAAGCAGCCTACTGAAGGCATGAAACTTTACTGAAAGCCATAATACGTTTCAATTTCCACTGAAATGCTCAGCCCAGCTATCCTCCTAGCAGTCTTTAAAGCTATTTATATATTACCCATATTGCTTTATTATTTTACCTTTAAGAAGTGCAGTTTAATGCTTGAGTGCTTTTCAATTTTGCCATTCAGACTCCAGATTAAGTTTATAATGAAGCGCTTAATTTTTACAGGCTGTAGCATGTATTTGCTCTGAAAGATACCCCTGGTGATATGAGGCTTTAGACAACTTTGCCGTTTCAATAAAAGTTAGATGCAGTCTGATGCCTTCTTACAGTCATACTGTGGCTGATTATATGACTGTATGTTCTTTCTGGCCATTGCAATACGTAATTTACAGCATCTTTCTTTCTTGGGGTTTGAAAAGGCAGACATCACTGAACGGCAGGGTTAGGAATGATTTTGCCCTCTATTTCTTGTGCCACAGACAGGTTGCAAATGTATGAGGAGTCTGCATTGAAACCCTTAAAATGTGTAGGAAAAGAGCACCCAAACTGTAAAAAAAAAGAGAGAGACAGATATACTTGAAAGCCTCTTAGTGAAGACTGGGTCTGGAGCTGACTGGATTTGAAATGAAATTTGAGAGACAGGAGAGACATGGAGAAAAATGCCTCATCTTCCTCCTAGACCTTTTTATCTCTTTAGTTTTGAGTAGGATTTATTTTATGTAACTCTGGGAAATTTTAGCTTGCATTGAAGTAAGCACAGATTACCTGCATTCCTTACTAGACTCCTCTGAATGTAATGACTAGATCCGCATGGACCATCACAGACCATAGACAGCCAAAGGTGGGATGTTGTAGCCTACAAATAGGTGAGTTTTAAGCTTTGCATGCTATCTTCTTTGGCATCTGTGTGCCACTTAGGAAGAGTAGGGAACTCCAATAACGGTGTACCTCCACAGTGAGTCCTTTGATACTGTAGGGTATCACAGGATGGTAGGCAGATGACTGAGAAACCTTTTTCACATACCTACAAGTAGGTATCTATATTTAGGTATTTTAGTATCAAACAGGACCTACACTGTGTGTGCTCAGTCCAGGTATCTCCACCTGAAACTGCCACTGTAGCTCATGGGGACTAGGTCAACAGAATCAGAGAACTTTAGGACAGGAATCTTTTGACCAAATGTAGGACCTTACTAAGTGACATGAGGAGCCCAGTTCAGGGAGTCTCAAATTCTACAATAAGAAGGACATGGACCTGTTGGAGTGAGTTCAGAGGAGGGCTATGAAGATAACCAGAGCGCTGGATTACTTCTTCTATGAAGTCCAGTTGGGGTTTTTCAGCCTGGAGAAGAGAAGGCTCTGGGGAGCAGCCTTATAGCAGCCCTTCAGTACTTAAAGTGGTCTTACAAGAAAGATGGGGACAAACGCTCTAGTAGAACGTGGCAATAAAATAATCAGTAAAGATTCTAAACTGAAAGAGGGTAAATTTAAGCTAGATATAAGGAACAAGCTGCACAGAGAAGTTGTAGATGCCCCATCCCTGGAAACATTCAAGGTCAAGTTGGATATGGCTTTGAGTAACCTGATCTAGTTGAGGATGTCCCTGCTTTTTGCAAGGGGGCTTTACTAGATGACCTTTAAAGGTCCCTTTCAGCCTAAGCTATTCTATGATTCTATTGGTCCATGTCCTAGACTCTTAAATTTGACATGATGCAGTATCTCAGATTGAACTCTGCCTTGCAGCACTATATCTAAAAAATAGATCTCCAAGTTCTTTCATCATGTTCAACAACGTATGCAACATCAGTTGCAACACCTTAATGTTCAATACACAAGATTTCATTATATGATCAGTTGTTAATTTTAATGAGACTGCTGGTGTATGAACTACATGTATATGCTGAACTGTGCTTAAACGCTTAAAATGGGACATTCTTAACATAGCTGTGATGCCAGGCATAGGCTGGGCTCTGGAGTATTTACTCTTCTGAAATCTTAGTAGCTGGATCACTCATTTACTGAAGGTACTTTACAGAATGAATTATCTGTGTGTATCTTTTTTTTGAGATGTCTGTTTGGAGCCTTAATTGCCACTATGTTTGTGGTCCCAGTTTACCACATGATTAAGACATCATTATTCGGCAAACAGTAAAGAGATTACAATATAGTTGCAATTATAACCCATGTCTTCTCAGATCCAGTGATCAGAGAAGATTCTTTAGCTCAGAGACAAAAAGAAACAGAAACAAAATTACAATTGTGTGTCAATATTGAGACAGTTTTCCCAGCACAACTTCCTGACTTTGCAAAAAGCATGATTCCACTATTATACTACTCTGAGTATGTCTAGAGAGATACAAAGTGCTGAACCACTGTAGTTCTACTGTTTGCCTGCAAAGCCACATTAATTACCTGTATGCTTGTTTGTGCCATGTTGCAAATGTCTCATAGCTTAAGAAAAACCTCTCTCCTCCTTTTGCTTTCAAAAGAGCAGAGAAACCACTTCACATGTTGAAGTGGTTCCCACAGCTCTGGCTATTCAGCGTAGCTGCAATTGGTGTAAACTAGGTGAATGTTTTTGCAGATGTATGCTTCAACAATGTGACATCTGAAATCTGCAGGTGAAATCAAACTAGGCTGAATTTCAGCTAAAATATCCAGACTGTTTTCTTTTTTCCTCTTATTTTTGATTACCTCCACCTTCCCAGTAAGTTCTATGTTGAAGCAACCCTGAAAATTTTCATGTGAAGCTTCATCGCTTTCAATGATTTACCTCCTATCACATCATGTGCAATTGTGGACAGAGTTCTTGGCTGGTTATGATGCAAAACCCAGACCAGGTTTCCTCCAACAGCTTGTAATCTTGACTCGGCTCTTCTTAATCTATTTTGAGCTTGAAGCTTTGACAAAAGTCTCAAATAATGCAAAGTTGCATGCAATTTGGGTCTTTAACAACATTCTTCTCCACTTTACCTTTTTGTTAACCACGGATATTTCACCCCATTATGTGAAATTTATGCTAATTTGGGCCTAATTAAGTAGTGGACAACTATTGTTCACTGTCTTCAGGTTCAATTGATCCTATGGAGGGTGGAATGACTAGATATCCCAATTAAGCAGAGATCAGTGACGTATATTCTACATCAATGCAGGCACAAAAGGACAATTTCTTATGTCAGGATATTTCTCAAAGTATTACTGAAAACCATTTTGTCTGGATTTTTTTCAAGACAAACATTAACAGTTCCCTCTGTCCAAGTTCCATAATACTTCTGGCATTATTATTTTTGAGACAATAGCTGTTGAGTTGATACTGCTGTGGATGTGCTGTCTCTCAAGTCTCTGACAAGAGGCTGCATGTTCTTCCTTGAAGGAGAAGGAGACATCAAGGCTTAGAAGAATTTTTGAAGAAGTTTGACATGAAAGTAGATTCTGGATAACAGGACTGCCGGCTGAAATAGGCAGAGAAAATGAGATGAAGTCACAAAGTATTTCAGTAAAACTCACATTAAATTCCATTTAAAATACCTTTGTATGTTTTACTCTGACTTTAGGTCCAGCTGCAACCAATTTAAGCAACCAAAACGACAACCGGGTTCAACGTGATCCTAATATAAGCTGATGCCTGTATGTCCTGCATAAATGCATATATATGAAAAGCACTGTGACAGTCCAGTACTTTACAGTACTGTCAAATAATAGACATATGACAGAGCATTTTCCTCAAATTAGCAAATAACTCAAGCACTATTAGAGAAACTTGGAAGAGGAACAGTAGGAAGATAATAAAATTTTCTTCTCAAACTCATGTTGAATATAGAATCACAGATTAAAATATTGGAAAAGATTTCTGTAGGTCATTTACCTGCTCTTCCTCAGAGCCAGGGTTACTTCAAAGTTACAAGAGGTTTCTGAGAAGCTTGTCAACTTGAGTTTTGAGTAACTCCAAGGATGGAGATCCCACAGCCTCTCTGGACCCCTGTCCAGTATTCATATTTCCTGCCCTACAACTTGTGCCAGTTGGCCAATTGTCTTTTTTGTGTGCATCTCCGAGGAGTTCTGACTCCATCTTCCATATAACCACCCATTAGACAGAGGACAATGGATCCCTCCTTAGACTTTTCTCCAGGATGCATTTCTGCTACAGCCCCTTAACCAGCCTGGCTTGTCTCTGCTAGACTCTTCCTTGTTTGTCGAACTTCCTCCTGTACTGAGGGTCCAAAATGGAATTAATTTTACCAGTTGGGTCTTCCCATTAACCTGAATGTGTAAAAAATTCCTCTGCTTATTCTCCTTCAACCTAGTTTCTGAGCACAGAGAGTCACTAAGTCAATCATTATCAAGAATCTTTCAATGAGAAGATTTATCTGAGAAACAAGATACTGCCAATCTCAACTCAATCAATGAGAGCTGAATCTGAGCCTTGTCTTGCTACTCCAGTGTTATGGCTGACAGAGATATGCCAAGAAATAAAAAATAGTCTTCAGTGCTTCCTCATCACTAGTGACCTTTCTCAAACTCAGCAAGATTTTTGATCCTGAGGACTAGACAATAAAATGGCTTGTTGTTTGCATCTGAACTGTCTGAACTCCCTGCAGTCTGAATGCAATATCAGGGACAGCAAAAGGCAGAGAGAGCTCATCTGCAATTGTCAACAATATTCCAAAACACAAAATCCAGGACTTTTCTGATTCATGATTAATCTCCTAGGCATCAGCTTTCTCAAAGCTTATTGTAAAGGTACCTGTGTATCCAGCTTACTCATTCAACACAGGTTTTAGCAAATTTGGACACAGGAGAGACCATGGAAATGACTCAGAGAGAGGGAGAAAGTAGGAGAACAGGAGAACATATGACTATGACAGAGCAAGAGCTAGCAGCCTGTTTTTTGTTCCTCCCAGGGACAGCAGCTTTTGGACACTGCGGTTCAGGAGAGACTGCTTTACCTGATGGCTGTGGTTCCATCCTCAGCAATGTCTGTCTGGTATATGAAGAGCTACATGACAGAGAGCAAAAAACTGGAGCTGACTCAACGTCAGTGAGCCAAGTGAGACAGAGTACATTTGCCCAATATATAGGGCATGCACTTACCCCTGAATCATCTGATATGTACGCCAAGACCTGTCAGGGCATTTGTTATCCCATCCATCATGGTTAAGTCACATTTTTCACTGAGATAACATTATCACAGAATAATAGAATGGTTTGAGTTGGAAGGGACCTTAAAGATGATCTAGCTCTATCCTCCTGCCATGGGCAGGGACTCCCTCTACTAGATCTGTGACACAACAGATCTTGGTACACAGGAGGTTTTCCTGAAGCAGGGAAACACCACGGGGGTTTAGAGACCCACCAGGAACCAGCAGCTCTGGCAAGAGGCACTGACAAGGCCTGGGCGCTGCCAGAGAAACTGCAACCACCCCCACACCTATAAAAACTGCCCAGGGAGAGCTGTGACCAGAGCATGGTGCAGCAGTTTGCATGGGAGGGGCCACAGGAAGGGCCTCGACACCATCCCAGCTCAAGTGGTGAGTTCCATCGGTGTCATCAACCCCTCGGAAGGAGCTGAGCTATGGTATCCGCCCAGCAGAAAGCTCTGTCTTTCCTCTGTGCTCACTAGAATGGCTGAGGCAACCCCAACAGAGCTTCCAGGGAAACATGCAGGCCCCAGGCCTCAGGCTGCGGGCAGTGCCAGAGCCTGTCCCTGGGAATGGATGGCAGCAGTGACAATGGCTGTGTGAGGGGTGACCAGGGGGATGATCTGCTCGGTCTGTGGGCAGAACCATGAGAGGAAGTACAAAGGGTCAGGACCATTACAGAGGCTGAGAAGACACAGGCTGGTGGAGCCATGCTCTGCCCTGCCTCAGGTGGAAACAGGGACAGACACCAGACAAAACCCAAGATCAAGGGGACCCTGTGACCTCCCCTGGCCAGGATGAAGGCAGCGGCTTAAGAGAAGGGAGTGAATGGAGGCAAGTGCAAGCTCAGGGCAGCAAGTGAACCTCCTTGCCCACCTTGCACTCCCGGCTGCCTCTCTACAACAGGTATGAGGCTCTAGATGTGGAAGGCCGGTCAATGGAGAGCATGGATAATGGTCCATCTACGCCAGAGGTGTCACCAAGGTGACTGGAGAGCACTAGATAGCTACTCTGCTGATTTAGGATCCATCATTTTTGGCAGTACTGAGCCATGCTGTGCCTGCTAGAGGATAGTACTGGCCATGAGAAGGATGATCAGTGCTTATATGCTGGACTGACTGATTCTTTGATGGATTTAAATTTACAGCTTCTAACTTTACTATTCCCAAAATATCAGGGGCTGGAATCTACCTTTTCTGCTCTCCTTCCACCTGTGGTTGTGTTAACAAGCTCAAGACATACATGGGGTGTCTTGAAAACAAAACCAAACAATTTTATACGAGAAGACTGCATTACTTTGTGTTCCTAATTTTCAAATTACAATACAATAAGGCAATAGCTCATTAGCATGTTCCCCAGTTGAGAGGGAATTGATAGATTTCACAGTTATATTCCAACCCATTTTAAGTGTGGAATATATGATACAAATGTAGTTTTTAATAATGTATCAAAATAGGAATTTATTTTATTTTATTTTATGTCCAAGAGGATAATACTTCCTAAGGCTAAAGCAGGAGATCAATTCTGCAATAGGAGCTTATAACGACTTTACACAATGTAGGGTAAGAAGGAACAGTGGTTTACTTCTTCCATACAATGCTAACATTTTACTGGTACCCACTGTGGGGTAGTCCTACCCAACATGAAGAAATCACACTGTCTCCCTGCAGAGCTTAATTAACCAGCAATCAAGGCACATCAAGAAAATTATCCCCAAAAAATTTACTTGCAAAGGTGCTTACAAAGAGGATGGTGTTGCTTTTTTTTCCTAAGGGTATCTTCTTTACCCATAGATTTCAGCTTGCTTCTAAAATGTGGAAGTTATGGATGTGTGAAAGTTTTGCAAATCAAATAGATGCTGTTCAGTTTGAAGCACAGGACTTAAACCGACAAAAGACATTATCAGCTGCCAGATTTTCCCAGACTTTCTGCTAGACCTTACCGTCTCTCTGCCCCTGCTTCAATCCTGTAAAATGAGGATGATTTCACTGCCTTTTTTTTTCTTTTTTCTTTTTTTTTCTCTTTTCTATTTAAGTCTTCAGTTGCAGAGACTACTTCTTGCTACATATTCTTACAATACCCTGAGCTCAGCTCATCCCATTAAATAAATCTTAGCAGCCATTTTCCACCCAGCCATTAATAAACAGCATTATCTTTCCTGCTTATTAACTGGATGTCTGAGTTAAGAACTCTTTTCTTCATTTTCTTTTGCAACAGTTTACAGATAATGTAGTTTGATTTTTTGTGTATCTTTTTTTTCAAAATGGGTAAGTGAAGAAAGACAAACTTGTTACCATGCCTCAGCAAGACTCCATTTAAGAACTTGATGATACACACAAACCAAAAAGACAAATGTAAATGGTGTTCCAATTAAGTGGAACCCAGGATGTCTCCGTGGGTACATTATAGGATGCAGTGGAGGTGGTAATGTTGAAGAGGTAGCTAGGAATAGCTTCCAGCATTAAAAATTTAAGTTTGCGACTTGTTCACAGCTGTGTCTGTGCATGCACAGGGAGAGAAATGGCACAATTGCAAATGGAATCAGCATATGTCTGCCAACTCATCCCAAGGAAGAGGAAATTTAACCCCTGTGTTCGCGGTAAGTAAGTGTTTGCTGCAAAGTTCATTAGAGCTTTCAAATGGCAAAAGAAGAAACAGCAGAGGCTGGTAGAGGAACAGCAGTAACTACCTCTCAGTGTGGTACAGCAGGGCTGAAAATTAGAGAGCAGACTTCCTGAAAGCCACAGTAGTCCTGTAAACTGTGGGTGAAAGTCAGTCATACTTGTGCATAGCTGTTTGTGGGTGGCAGTCCATTCTGGGCATTCCAAGGTTAAAACAATATTTTTTTTTTTTTTTAATAAATGTTGTGGCATGGGTAATTGTGTGACATGACTTGACATTGCTAGGAGAGAATGGCAGAGACGTCCATCATCCCTGCTTTAAGGGTAGATGTTGCAACTAACCAGTTGCAAAACCTCCAACACAAATTCAGCCAAGTGACTTAACTTATTGGTTTGTGCTTTGCTAGATAAGCCTACTCTTTCTTGGGAGAGAAATGTTATTCTAGGTCTTACTCTTAATTATCCATTGTTTCTTGCATTTTTTTCTCACATATGTCATTAAGTCTTAATGACCTTTTTTATTTGGATTTACTTAAAATGGTAAAGGTGGACATATTCTGCAAGTTACTATCCTCTTCTGTAATTTTCAGGTAGAATTTTCTCTTTCCAGAAGATAAGAGGTATCATGTCTATGTTTGTACCCCATATTTGGATTATTTGACAGGAAAGAACCATTCCTTGGAATGAGGAAAAAAGCCCAGCCCTTCCTTTGGTCAGATAAAAAGCATCTGTTTCTAAAACTGGATCAGCTCCAAGTTTGATGTGAATGGAAGCAGAAACAACACAGACTTGTCCCTCTTTTATTAAGATGACAGTCCTTGTTAGGGAGTACTGTAATTAAGGACAAGGTTGTCTGCAGGTTTCTGCAGTCTCCAGGAATACAAACCATTCAAGGCATATGCCAGTAGCCTGTTACATTGACAAGAAGCCCTACTGGGTGGGATGCCCTGAAGTATCTGATATGCCACAATAGTGGATAACAGCATTGCTATTCTCCAAAAGGCAGAGAAGAAAAGCTTCACCTGTAGACTCAATAGGTGATGAGGGAATGGATTAGTCATTTGGGCAAGATAAACCCCAGCGCTAAGAAGGGAAGACCAAACTAATGAGGGAAAGGGATGTCTCTTTACAGAGACAAGTCCACAGTTAGAGCAGCCTGGGCAGACATAGAGAGTGGAAACAGCAGGATGGTGGGAATTGCTTCAAAGGCCACTTATCAAACCAACTCTTTATGGAATATCACAGAATTGTAGGGGTTGGAAGGGACCTCAAGAGATCATCGAGTCCAACCCTACCCCCAAAGTATCCCAAGACTCATCTTTCTCTGCAAAATTCTTAAAGGATATGTATTCATTTATAATTTTTCTTTGTCCCAGGCCATGTTTACACATACATTTAGGATGGAGGAAACTGCACTACCAGTGAACTTCATTTGCTACGTGTGGACTGTGTTTTTCCATTTAAGCAGATGAACCCAATTCAGAGAATATCTCGATCATAACAGCGGTGCTACCTAACCTAAACATCCCTTCATTTTAGCACTGTAAATCAGAAATATTTCTGTCAGATTCAGCAAAATGAACAGAAAATTCAAATGGAGGGGGTGGTTTCTAGTTGCAGTTGTTGCAAATTGATAGATGGGCACAGAAGGGGAAGCACAGGTAGCTGAAGCACTGTTAGAAACAGCTCAGACTGGAATGAGGACATGTCTTCATGTTTTCAGCATCTATTCATTCCCATGATACAACATCAGTGGGTAACTTTTCATAGCTTGTGTTAAAGGTTTGCTTAAAAGCCTTACTCTGGGCCATGCTTTAGACAGACAGCTCCTATAAGCTTCAGTCTGAAGCTTTATATGAGTAAAACCAAGAAACAACATTTGAGGCCTTGCTCTGAACTTGCCCAGCTCAGTCCCTGCAGTGGCCTTCATTTCTGTATTTTTATTCACTGGTGATTCATCTCCAACAAAGTTGAAGATGTAGGCAGTTTCACAAGGCTGCTAGGTGATCAGGATATTTATTGAGTGCTCTTTAGCTTTGAGTGACTGCTGTACCCTGACAATTCCAAAGTACTACCCAACCACTACAGCAGGGTCTGTTCCTGTCTCTCCATTTCAGAATACCTCCCTATATGTTCTGGGAAGAGGCAAAGAGTTATCTACAGATAACAAATCTGGGAAGTGTTGTGGTTTTGCATGGCTACGTTCTGGTGGAGGAGGAGGGGGTGAAGGGGTGGCTTCTCAGGAAGCAGCTAGAAGCTTCGCCTATGCCTGACAGTAAATACCAAGTGGGCTCAAGGCCTGCCACTGACCAAAGCTGAGCTCATCAGTAACAGTCACAGTGCCTCTGTGAATCACATTTAGGAGAAAAAACCCCACAACTTAACAGCTGCTTTTTGCCTCTAGAGAGAGGAGTGAGAAGATGTAAGAAACTCTGTAGACACCAAGGTCAGTGAAAAAGGGGGAAGAAGGTGCTCCAGCACCTAAAAGATTCCCCTGCAGCCCTTGAAGACCATGGTGGAGCAGGTGTCCTCCTGCAGCCCATGGAAGATGACAGGGAGCAGAGACCCCACCTGCAGCCTGTGGAGAGGCCCCATGCTGGAGCAGGTGGAGACATGGAAGATGCTGTGACTCGCTTTGGATCAAGCCCCTGGCAGAACCTGCAGTCCATGGAGAGAGAGACACACACTGGAGCAGGTTTGCTGGGAGGGCATTTGTGGAGGACCAGGCTGGAGTAGTCTGGGCCTGAGAGACTGAGATACATTCTATGATTTTATAACTGCACCCCATAGAAGTGACCCACGCTGGGGCAGCTGGTGAAGAGCTGAAGCCCTGTGGGAAAGGACTGGAGAAGTTTGTGGAAGACTGTCTCCCGTGGGTGGGACCCCACGTTAGAGAAGAAGAGTATGAGGCCTGCCCCAGGCCACCCTGCCCCTGCTAAGAATGAAAACAACCTGCAAGGAACTGACCAAAATCCCCATTCCCCAGCCCCTCCCCATGTCACCTTGAAGGGGAAGAAGGGGGCAAAATCATGAATAAAATTAAGTTTGGTAAGAAGGGAAGGGTGGGGGTGGTGTTTTAAGATCTGGTTGTACTTCTCATTATGCAACTCTGGTGACACTGTGTATGCAGCGTAGTGTAATAAGTTAGACTTTTCTTTCCATTATTCTGTGCTGAGTCTGTTTTGCCCATGACGTTGATTGTGGAATCATCTCTCCCTGTCCTTATCTCAACTCCTAAACTGCTCAATCTGTATTTTCTCCCCTGTCCATCTGAAAAGGGGAGTCACAGAGAGGCTTTGGTGGGTGTCTGGCCTCCAGCCAGGGTCAAACCACCACAGTAGTCTTCCACTCACATTCAGACTGCAAGGACCACTCTGTCCTGGGGTGTGTAGAATAAGGGTGTCCAGACCCCAGGGGAAGTGGAAGCAACTCAGCAAGAAGTTTCTCTCTCTTCTGAATTGAGACCTTTACCTGAAGCCAGGAACCTATGTTCTGTGTATAAAAAATAGGAAGAAAAGTATGGTTTTGAGTGCATGTTGGCTTAGGGATGTAACAAGAGTTCTGGATGTAAATGTATCCTCAGAGTACTTTTAATCAAAGAAATTGTTCCAGCTGTCGTTGGCTGCTTGGCTGCAGGGGTGGGTATTTGAATAGATGCTTTGGAGCAGGGAATTAAGCCTCAGCACCTTTTGTGACAGGTAATACCAAATCAAGTCAGTTGAGAGAGTGACTTATAACTTAGGATCTTTAAATTAAAAGAAGTGGAAAGCCCACCCTACAGGAAACTTGACTGAAAACGTAAGGCCAGAAGCTATATTTGTGAGCAAAAAGGAGAAACTGTCTATTTTTGAGTATGAGGCAAACGAGTCTCTCAAATCTTCACATGGGACACAAGCCTGAAGGAGATTTAAAAGATTTCACATTCACAAGCCCACAGAAAACTTTGAAAAGTGTTAAATTTAGTTCCACGGGAATCTTTTAATATTTGAACTTTGTCCAAATTCAGATATTGGATACCTCTCACACAGTTGCAACCACCAAAATTAAAAGAGGTGAAGAGTTTCTCTGCTTTTGTAGCCAAATATGTTATTTTGTTTGTATCAAAATATGTTATCTCACAGGCATGTCCTATGCCCCTAGTGCACATGCTGGCCTGTGTTTTAAATGCAAACACCTATAAATGTAGATCTATTAATAAATCTGGGGAAATGCAAACCAAGGAAGATATAAAAGTTGGCTAGTGCTCTTCAGTGAGGTACCATTATAAAGTACCAGACATTGCTTTAAGTTTGGTTATTTTTGGATTTATAACATTGAAGCTCAAAGAAAAATTGGGATGAAAATAGCTCTTTTTAACATGGGAAAGTGACCTGGATCTATTTGCCCAACACTTCACCAGGTGCCAGTGCTTCTAATCTTTACAAAGTGCTTCTAATCTTTACAAAGTGACAAGCTTGACATGATTGTCACTTTGACTTCAGTACAGATACTTTTGAATGAATAAAGTAACACCAGAATTAGGTCCATGATGTTCTCCAGGCTAGCAGCAATCCATGTAGTATGAATGGTGTTTTCTTGCTTCACATAGATTACTTTCTCCTCTAGCCTGTACTTTGACATTACTTTGCTTGAGCAGTTATCTGTTTAACTTTTTTTTTTTTCTTTAAAACTGATTACATTTCCTGAGCTTGGATATCATGAAAAGACCTTCACCCTTTCTTAGGATGCTGCTGGAGTCCGCTGAATATGCAGCGTTCTTTCTTAGTATATTACATTCTTAAATAGTAAAAAAAAAAACAACCAAAAAAACCCCCAAAAACAATTTGAGGATTATTTTATTCATTAAGGGACACAATGCTACTTCCATGGGTCTAGCATGGGTGCTGTACTGGCTTTTTGATAGTGTGCTACACAAAAGCTTCTCTTCATGTAAGGGTACTGTCCATTATATATAGAACTCATTGCTCTGCAAACCATCACAGTGAGGTAAACATCCTTCTTTATGATCTCAGGACATAGATATCCTTTCCTTGCATATTTGGAAATGCTTTTGAGTGATGCAAACATTTTTGAGTATATGTGGGTTGACTGCTTTTCCCCTGGTGACTGCTGGGGGTCACACTCCCAGCATGGATGCCAGTCCAGTTTGAAATCTGCCATACTCTCAGTTGCCAGAGCCTTCTCACTGTCACAATCAATAGCTTTTCAGCATTGTGTCTTTTTCTAAGTTTGTTGCAAATCATGTAACTATTGGAAATCTACACTGTGTAATGTGGATACATGCTAAATCTGGAGACACTTTTCTCCTAGATAGCTAAGAAGGAACATGGACTCCATGGTCAGATTAAGACGACAGAAGATAAATGCCAATATGCCTGCGTGATCTTAAAAGTTCAAAAAAGAGAGAGGAAGATCATATTCAACATCACTTCTGATACATCAAAATAATTTCTATCAGAGACATCCTATTTGATGTAATACCAATTTCAAATACAATCAATCTTCAGCTTTAAAAAGCTATTTATTTTTAACTAGCTTGTTTGTGAACTATTTTTGTGTCATTCCTTCTGTACTGTACTTGTGAAACTGTCTGGAAATAGTAGTTGTGTTGGGTTTACCCTCCTGACCAGTGGGTGACCATCAAGGCAACTCTATCACTCCCCTCCTCAACTGGACAGGGGAGAGAAAATGTAATGAAAGACTCATGGGTGGAGATAAGGATGGGGAGAGGTTGTTCACTAGTTACCATCACAGACAAAACAGACTCAACTTACAAAAGAAATAAAATAATTTATTGCCAAGCAAATCAGAGTAGGATAGTAAGAAATAAAAACAAATTAAAACATCTGTCCCCAGTCCTCCCTTCTTCATCAGCTAAACTTTATTTCTATACCACCTCATCCCTCAGTGGCACAAGGGGACAGGGAATGGGGGTTGTGGTCAATTTATCCCACAATGTCTCTGCCCCTCCTTCCCCCTCAGTGGGCAGACTCACGCTCTTCTGATATTGTCTCTGTCTGACTTACGGGAAGCTTCTAGCAGCTTCTTGCAGAAGACACCTCTGTAACCCCCTCCCCTCTCCCCCATACCTCCCCCCAAACCTTGCCATGAAAACCTAAAACACTTGGTCTTCTGCTTTGCAGACATACCCCTCAGGAAATGAGATAGACCACTGAACTTTTAATGCCTCACTGCCTGAAAAAAGGAAGTAAAAATAAAATACGGATTAAAACCCCCATGGTTTATAAAAAACGATTGTCATCTCGTCTCAAAGTTACTCTACTAAATACAGATTACAGCTTTACCATTAAATGACTAAATGCTACAATATTAGTTAAACATTGTCGTGATTAACCCCAACAAGGAACTAAACACCTTATAGTCACTTGCTCACCATTTCGTCCCAGAAAGTGGATGGGAAGGGGAATGGAAAAAACCCCTGGTTGGTTAAGATAAGGACACTTACTGCCAAGTAATGCACAAATGCAGTTGCTCACCACATGCAGAAGGAAAAAAAAACCTTCATGCCTGTGGTGGTTTTGGCCCTGGCTTGAGGCCAAATGCCCACCAAGCCGCTCGCTCACTCCCCCTTCAGCTGAAAAGGGGAGAATCGAACTATATTCTTGGAGGCTTAGGCCCTGAGATAAGGACAGGGGGATCACTCTCCAATTAGTGCAATGGGCAAAACAGACTCAGCACAGAATAAAGGAAAGAAAAAGTGATTTATTACAACTACAACTAATACACCCAGTGAACCAGAACGAGATAAGAGTAAGAAGCAGCCAGGTCTTCAAGCGCCTTCCCCCCACCCCTCCCCTTCTTAGCAAACTCAAACTTCATCATGATTTTACTCCCTTCTTCCCCCCACAACATGGCGCGGGGAGGGGCAGGGAATGGGGAGTGAGGCTCTGGCAGTGCCAGTTGCTTTCCTTCCCCAGATCTTAACACTTCTACTTCCCCCCACCCCTCATCTCTTAGTACCCTTAGCTTTAATCATCAATTTCTCTCCCTTCTTCCCTCCCATCGCAGCACCAGGAGGGGCAGGGAATGGGGAGTGGGGGGTTTCAGTCCATTCCACCCGAGCTGTCTTCTGTCTCAGCTCGGGGGGGGCATTACACACACACACACACACACACACACACACACTTCCCTTACAGCGCCGTGGGGTCCCACCCACGTGAGAGTTGTATCCACGAACTTCTGCAGCGTGAGTCCTCTCCATCGGGGAGTCATCTCCTCACCACAGGCCTCTCAGCAGGACTCCCTTCCATAGGGTTCTGACATTCAGGCCCAGACTCCCCCGGCCTGGCTCCCCACAAAGTCACAAGTTCCCTGGCAATCCTTCTGAGGTGTGGATCAATCTCTTCACAGGGTGTAGATGTCTCTGCTCCCTGTCCTCATCCATGGGCTGCAAGGGGACAACCAGCTTCACCATGGTCTTCTCCACGAGCTGCAGGGGAAACTTTCTTTCCACATTCCTTTCCCTCCCCTCCTCCTCCTGGGCCTGGCCTTGGCTATCAGTGCAGCTGGTCACATCTTCCCACTCTGCGTTCCGGTGGCAAAGTGTGCCAGCCTGCAGGTTTTTTTCTCCAATATGTGATTCACAGAGGCGCTATGAATCCTTCTGTGATTGGTCAGAGATAACTTTGGCCTTGAATTGGCCAGTTCACTGTCTGGAACTTGCAGAAAACTGTAACTGCTGCTCTGCAAAAGCCATCTCAGCAGCACAGCTACAGCAAACTGCAACAATGCCATTACTTTGTTGAGATCTTTAACTGAATCCAAAGTGCTGTGAACTGTACATGGGACATTATCCTGCAGATACCACTGCCAAATTTTCCACTGACTTCCCCTACAGAAAATAGCTAGGACTTGGCCCTACCAATAAACCAGTAAAATTCTGTGGTTTCATTTACTGTTGTAAATTAAATGTGATCAGGACAGACAGCTCTCTGGACCTGAAGCAGAGTGGTATGGAAAGAGACTCTTATTCCCCAGGAACAAACTATCTTACTGGCAAAATGTGTGGACTACCTGCTGGAAATGTTCCTTGGCTTGTGCTTTGTCCATGGATTGTCTGGGAAAGTGCTAGCTGTTGTGGGCCAAGATCATGCTAGGAGCCATTCCAGAATTGTGTGTATGATTGCATTCAAATGCCTATGAATGTACCTTGATACTGATTTACTGTGCACACATTGTAGAAGAAGAGAAGGTATTTGCCTTTGAGTATGCTGGTAGGGTGAGCTCCCTTTAAAAGCTGGGGTAACTTCTGAGCTCCTCCATCCTGGAAAGTATCTGAGGCAAATATTGGTTGAAAATGTCCCAGTATGAACTCTCTCTTCTCCACAGAGGACAAACATCATTCTGCTGTCCAGCACTGACCTGACAAGGGCAGGAGGCGTATTTATTCTATAACAGAGATCATTCACTTCCAATGCACTGTGGCATTTTGTGTCTCTCATTGTGTGCCTGTGCGATGCAGAGAAATTGGATTCTCTGAGATGGGTTTGTTCCATTTTGACAGGAAAACACATTGCACAATCAATATCTCAGTCCCTGTTTGTAACAGTGGCTTTTCACACTGTTCGGTTGCTCTCTGCACTGAAGAGTGCTGCAGGTGGCTTTTCACAAATGCCTGTGACAATGACAGATTAGGATCTTCTTGCTGTTTTGATATCAAATGAGCCTTGCATATGCCTCCTGTTAAACATGAACCTAACCAGCAGGATTAATAAGAGTAGCAATTGGGACACTCATCTGTGTATGATTTCATTTCAGTCATGGTCCTTTAATGTTGAAATAAATCAGATGTGTCTGCTAAGTCCAACAGAAAATCAAGCAACAGAAGTAATGATTTTTGAACCATGGTTCTAGGACTATCTCCAAGGAGACACACAATGGGGAGTAGGTAAAAGACACATAAATCTAAACCTTTCATATTCATGACTACTTCACTCTTTGCTTTCACTGTTCAGTTACCTCATTTGCATTTCTGTTTCATTCTGTGCAGGACTGACCAAATCCACAGAGTACATACTGCCATGTCTACCTGCCCTGAAGCACCATAGAAGACACATTCCCTGAAAGGCTGTCATCAGATTTCATGTATGTTTAGCTGCAGCATCCCATTTCTCAGGTAGATGTGTGGGTCCTCTGCCTAGCAATTGGGAAAAGAAGTAAAATAGGTTATGTACATATATTTTGGGCATGAGGTAAACTATATGAACAGTTCTTGGGGCACAGGAAAGTCCTTAGTCGTCCTAAAGCAGTGAGAGCCCTAAGCTCTAGGCTGTCAGGAAATGCTCACTTATTCTTTGCTCTAAAATAGTTTCCATGTAATTCTAGAATCACAGAGTCACAAGAGATTGGAAGGGACCTCTGGATGCCATCTAATGCAATACTCTGCTCAAAGCATGTACAGCTTCTAAGTCAGTTCAGTTTCCTCAGGGTTTCGTCCAGTAGGGTTTTCAGTATCTCCAAAGACAGTGATATTATAACCTCTTTAGGAGTGAATACCTTCGGCTGGATGAATGGAATCCTGTCTCCTCCCCAAATGCAAATAGGTTGATTTTGTTCTTGGAGGTGGCTTTGAATAACTCTATGAATCCATGAGACATGTACCAGCTCTCCCACATGCTCAGCACTGAAATGTATATCAGTGTGCATCACCAGAACTGCTCTGTATTAAAAAAGTCATAAGTGGTCTTGAATTGGTGAAGATAGACTAGAGACAAGTAGTAGAGAGTGAATGTTGCCCAGGTAAGCATCCTCATCTCGAGGACAGGCAAGATTTAGCACACAGCCTTATCTCCGCGATTTTGCTCTCCATAGAGATGTCCTCAGTCAACATAACAGCTGCTTTGAGGCACCGGGATCCCTTTGTGATGCCATGTGGTGGGACCAGACACCTTGCCTGGAGATTGTGCTCTAGTAGCCAAATCCTGGAAAGAGAAGTGCCTCTGATTCAGTTTTATAGTCTTCAGCCCTTTGGACCTAATCCTAAGAGATTTACCCAGGTCTGTGATGTGAATTGATTGCAGAGCTAGGAATGAAATGCAGAAGCTCTGGCTTCTCAGTGCCAAGTACTGAAGCATTACTTCCCTAGGTCAGGCAATGAACAAGCTACAAAAGCCTTTGAGGCTCTGAGCATGATTAATAGACCTAAAGCTTTGACTTGGAGCCAGATGGAGAATATACACGCTCCAGCTCTTTATGTTTGCATACGTACAGGTGCTGCTCTCAAGGAACTTGTCAGCTGCCTGCTTTCATGGAGATGACAGATCTACCACAACACTGTTTGACTAAGTGTACAAACATAAAGTGGAGATTAACCAAGATAGCCCTTTAATAATACCACCAGTCGAGCGATCATGCTGACTGACGGCAGGGACTGGGCAGGGTTAAATACATATGCAAAAAGAATTTTTATTGCACCCTTTGCAGGTACAGCCATTCACATATATATGTGCAGGTGTACCCCATGCTACCCAATCACACATTTCTGTCATCGGCCTGACTACCTATCAGACACCGGGCATGAATCCTTGGCAGCTGATTAACTGTTTGTGCCAAGCTCCTCACAATTTACTGCATCATGGTCTGATTTACCATGTTTCTAGACCTATATCTCATTGATTTTGTCAGGCCTGTCCTGGCAAATCCTGTAGCAGGCCAGGATGAACTGAAATACCTAAAAGATGTTTTCTAATAGGCAGAGACTCTTTAATACTCTCCACTAAATTACCAGACTATGCATTTTAACTCTCCATGGCCTTGTCAGTTCTTACTTGACACATTTTGGGAAAATACAAGGCAGCCTGTCAGACTAACAACGCCCTGGCAAGTTTTTTGGGCAATATAAACCCTTTCATGAAAGCCAGAGAGTGAGAGAGCTGACAGGAGAGATAAATGTCTTCTAATGGCAGATGTTTGAAACAAATTAACAAATATCAGAAGGCTGTTTTGATCAAGTTAAACAATTAAGTAAAATGTTTTCTAGTTTCTTTGTTAAAATAAAGTACAAAAATCTGAAGTCTTGTTGAAACAGGGGAAAATGTTTAAATAAGTGTTGGATGTGATAATGTCTCTGTCACAGAACAAAACAACCACTATAGATGAAGCCAAACTAACTAAAATTTATTGCAACAAACAAATTTCCATACTGTTCTCAAACAAGTTCAGATGCCATCAGACAGAGCTGGCTCACATTTAGCTATAGAACAACAGCAAAACTGGTCAACACTACCACGAGGGTGACCTAAAAGCTTTTACGGTAAAAAGTATCCGTGATAGGTGTCCCTTGACACAGGGATGGCCACATATCACAGACATGCTTCTCCAAGGAGGACTTCAAATGGCCTTCAGCAAGACTCCATTTATAACCAAGTTGGATCAGGGCTCCTGGTCGTACATGGAAACTCACTAGAAACTTGTTTGGAGTGAGGAGCCTCATTCACCTCATTCTCCCTTCATGAACTGAAGGGATCTAGCCTATGGGCTGAGGGGTGCACATGGCCATCACTGGAGAGGGACGTGGCTCAGTTGTCGCCAAGTGTTGAATGGTGTTGGGGCAGATGTGCCCACCACAGGATCCTCTAGATAAACATTGGCTCTTCAATACTTAACAGCAGGAGAATCATTACTGGGAGTGCTGCTCTCTCTTGTTAAATATGTGATTCTTTGCAGTGAGATAATGAGGTGTGCACAGGTGTATCTAGTGGCCAGCAGTTTGACCCTTTGCAAGACTCACCCGAAAGCCAGTCTCAGCTCTGACAATAACCTGCTGTGGGACTTTGGAAAGAGCTTCAGTTTTCTTGCCTGTTTATTACTAGCCTTGTCTATTCCGCTAAGAGACTCGTGATTCAAAGACATTCCTGTATTTTTGCAAGATTTCTTGCTGTGTGCCTGTATGAGACCCAGCAGCACTGCCACACTCTTAATTGCACCTCTGAATGCTGCTGTTAAGAGAAGAGGTGGAAAGCTATCATATGAAAACTGCTAGAGTTCATTGGCATCACTTGGAATAAAGGGATCTGGGAAACAAATGATAGTTTCTAGCAGGGACTTATTTTTACCACTGTAGTTGCTGAATTAATTGCTATGTCTACTTTCATAGGTTGCCTTTAGTTAAGGCAAAATACTTTCCAAAGTAATGACTTTTGTAATAATTAGTAATGTCTTCTATGGTATTAGCCTTCTGCCTTTTCTTCAGAAGAACTTTCAAGGGTAAAGCTTTCTCATGTGAAGCACATAAGAATGTATGTATGCATACATGTACAAATGTAAATATGAATATATATACATTAGAGTGATAAAAAAAAGGAAGTTTGGGGAACAGAATTATATGCCAGGGAACTAAATAAAAAACAAATAAACAAACAAAACCCCAGGAAAAATACCTTTAATATTTTCCTTTTGTCTATATTCATTACACTTCACTCAGATAGGAAAGTGGACTTCCTGAAATTCCATCACTTCAAGAAATTTTGAAAAGGAAAGCTTTGGGGGTTGTTTGTGAGATTTTCTCCTTTTGTCTAGATACCTCTTTTCACCAGCTCTGTGATGGTACTTTAAATTTACTGCCACTGAGGAAGATTTCCCACATAGCACAAAAATAATTTTGATGGAAGGTTTGGTATGTTTGTGGCACCACACTCAGAGACTACACCAATTTTTGAGGAAGCTAACATTTGGGCTGGGACTAGAGTCTGGTGGCTTATCCCCAGCCATGAAGACAGACTGCAGCCTCCTCCTCCAACAACTGTGACATGTAGTACTGGAACCAGCCTCATACCCAGTGAGCAACCACAGTCAGTGAGGGTTAAACACCTGCACAGCAGGAGATGGAAGCCAGGGGGAGGAGGTAAAAATCTGTCTCTTCTCCCCCTTAAATCTCTGCCTGCTGCCTTTCAGTGATGTAGAGAAAATTAATTTGAGATTCAAGCATCTGGAGAGCAGTGGATAAAAGGTGTTCTGGAAGAACATATTGTTACAGATGTTCCTCTCCTTACTGCTACAGCAAGTGCAGATGAAAATACACTGCTTAAACAGTGACGTGCCTGAAATCTAATGTAAACTATTGCCTTTCAACCAAGCAGCAAAACCCTGGAAACTCAAACTGTGTCCTGCAGGCAGCTGAGGTGGAGAAATGCTCTTTTTAAAAATTTTATTTATTTATTATTGCATTATTAAAGATAAAAATTGCACTTGGGGGCATTCAAACAATATAGTGCTGAGGAATGTGCATGAAGCAGATAACACTATTTCCCTCCACTAAAAGGGATATATATATAACAACAGGAGTTTTGTTCATTAACATGGAGAAAATTATGATTACGTTAGTGATGCTAAAGGATATGAAATACCTTCTGCCATTGGATAAAGAATGGTCCAGATAATGATGGAACAGGCTTTGTAAGTTCCTACTAGAAAAAAACAGTAGATGATGGTGGGATCAAGAGGAAGGGAGCAATTCCCAGATGTAAAACTATAATTTGGAGAAGTTAATATCATTCCAAGTTTTATTCCCTGAAAAAGAAAAACGCTTGAGGCAGTGCCATATTCTTGGCTCCCTGGTAGGTTAGATAAACTTGTAGCTGCAATGCTTTTTATTTATTTAAGGGACAGCTTGTGCCTTGGACTGAATGTCTGCTCAGGAGCAGTATAATACTGATCCCCTTAGGCTGGCTATTTGATCTGGTAGGTGGTCTAGTATGGTGCCACTACTTTCACAATCTCTTTGTAGATACACACTGAGCAATCAATCAGAGTTTGTCTCTCATTCCTGCAATATGGGAACCAACAGGAGCTCGTTGACCAGAACAGACATGTCATTGTAATATTTTGCAATAATTTTCCATGTAAAACTGAGGTTTTCTTGGTAGATGAGGGGAAACAGGACTGAGCTGCACCTCACCCAGGATTTCACAGGAGAATAAATCCTATCTTTATGACCAGTTCTGCCACCATTATGTTTGGAGTCATAATGCTGCAATATGTGGAACTCATTACACACTGTGGCATTTCTTCAATTATTTAAGTCTAGACCCTCTATTTCTTACTTAGGTTCCACTCAACATGTTGGAAGGAGTGGTACATTACATGGGATACCATTCAGGCTGGAAGAGGGAAGGTCGGAAAGGAAGAGGAGAAGTCACAAATTAGCTCTCATTTGGCCCTTAACAAAAGTATCAGGATTCATAGGGGAAAAAAATAAAAATCTGTGTTGAGTGTCAAATGATCAGAGGGAATGGATATTTACTCTGTAGAACTGAGATGTATTTAGCAATTTAACAAATTTTCATTAGAACAGTGGATAATATCTGATTGTTCCTGCTTTCTTCAAGGTTTACTCCAATGCAGATGGATACCAAGATAACAGGTGTTTTGAGAACTAAACAAAGATTCACTGTTTGAGCAGTGGCCCAAAGCCTTGATATTTTCCTAGCATGTGCTTCACTACTGCTATGCTAGGCTTCTCACATGTGCTCCTGTATGAAATCTCCAGGCGTGGCTGGTACTCAGATGGAAGATCACGTGCAAATCTCAAGTAATACAGAGTCAACCAAGGAACAGGCAAATAATAGACTATAAAACCTATGCAAGTTGAAAAAATATGTTCCAGCCCTCTTGTAATGACAGAGAAGGCATGAAAAGGTTACCTGCTCATGCAGCTATGGAGTAAACTGGAATTCAGTTCCAGGTGTAATTCACATAAAAAGATTCAGCTTCTCTATACTGAAAGATGAGAACACCAGACAGTTTTTACTATGCAAAACTGGGATAAGGAGACTCCCCAAGTTTCACATCTTATGTAAGAGAGAGAGCAGCTGCCTATGTAACCAACAATATCCTGGGTTGCATCAAAATACTTGTGATCAGCAGGCTGAGGAAGGGGATTCTCCCCTTCTACTCCACTCTTGTGAGACCCCACCTTGAGTACTTGCATTCATCTCTGGGGCCCCCAACATAAGAAGGACATGGAGCTGTTGAATTGAGTCCAGAGGAGGGCCACAAAGATGATCAGATGACTAGAGCACCTCTCCTATGAAAACAGGCTGAGAGAGTTGGACTTGTTCAGCCTGGAGAAGAAAAGGCTCAGGGAAAGATTAGAGCAGCCTTCCAGTACCTAAAGAGGTTCTATAAGAAATCTGGAGAGGTTTTCTTTACAAGGGCATGTAGTGAGGGGTAATGGTCTCAAGCAGAAGGTTGGTAGATTTAGATTAAATACAAGGAAAAAAATTCTTCCCTGTGAGGTTGGTGAGGCACTGGCACAGGTTGTCCAGAGAAGTTGTGGATACCCCGGATCCCTGGAAATGCTCCAGGACAGGTTGGATGTGGCTTTGGGCAATCTGTCCAGATCTCACTGAATGGCAGTACTTCTTTATGGTATATGAGCCAGTTTTTTATCATCAGCAAATTTGTTGAGGGTACACACTGTCCCCTCATCTGGGCCATTGATGAGCATGATGAGTAAGACCTAATGAAGCACTGACACTTGAAGCACATCACTGGGTCCAACTAGACTCTGTTCTGCTTATCACAACCCTCTGAGCTCTGCCCTTCAACCATTTCTCAAGAGCCCAGGAAAAGGGGAGGGGTGGAGAGAGATTTTAAAATTTGGTTTTATTTCTCATTATCCTAGTCTGTTTTGATTGTGTAATAAATTAGATGATTTTTTTTGTTTTGAGTCTGTTTTGCCCATGATGCTAATTGCTGAATGATCTCTTCTTGTCCTTGCCTCAACCTACAAGCCTTTCATTATATCTTCTCTCCTCTATTCAGCTGAGGAGGGGGAATGATAGACCAGGTTTGGAGGGCACCTCTAGCCAGGATCAACCCACCACAGCAATATTCCACTATTCTATTATAAAGTTTCTTCTTGTTTCCCTTATCCAAGGTTAATTTCTTTCTAGTCTTCCTTTTGCCAACAAAGACTTCTGGTTGAAACAGCTTCCTCTCTTTCTGGTGTTCACAATTTTGTGTAAGTGATCAGCAATATTTATCTTGCGGGCTATCTCTGTACTGGGCAACATCCTGCTTCTGTGGCAACAGGGTAGGGACTTAACATTTTTTACTATATCATTATGAACTGTGCCCAATGACACGACAGCTAGAGCAGGGAACAGGAAAAAACATCAAGGGAAAGTTTTATTTATGGCACCATAGAAATGCCATCCATGATTCACTGTGTGGAAATGTCCTAGACCAGGAAACACAAACATAGTGCATAGAAAGCAGTAATAAACATCAAGCTGATAAATGCTCCTAATTACTTTAGAATAGCTTGCGCTTTTTTCCCCTGTTAGTCTGCTCCATAACCTTTGTTGTACCAAAAATTATTTTCCATGAATCACAACCATATAATTTTAATGAGTGCAAGGAAACATCAGTTTATGTAAGATCAAGTTAAGTAACAGGAAACATCACATTAAGCATAATCTAATAATACTTTGTTCCCCAACAGAAAGGAGAAATTTATTTTTTCGATAAGACTGAAAAGCAGAGTATAAGGATATGAAACTCAGAAAGAGAATCACAACATCTACCATTAGGCTCTGAAGAGTCAAGAAGCCCATTGAAACTGCCTAAGACAACAGTTTCTCCACTGACACTGGTGGGAATGTTGCTCTTAACCAAACACCTACATCAAAGGCCTAAACCTATGCAGCTAGACACTTCCCTTCAAAACTAAAATCACAAAAAATGCTTCTTTTCCTTCCTAAAGTAGTGGTCCAGAACTAAGAAATATACCCAAAGGTCCTACTATTTTAAATTGTCAATATGTTTGTGCTGCTGAAACTCCACAAGGGTTTGATGGGTCATAAAATTTGTGCCAACAAAGACCATTATCAATATCTTGTTCACATTCATAATTGACACATATATAGAATTTAACTCAGAATCCCCTGCATTGGAACAGAACTTGCATGTGAGATTGTCCTGGTTTCAGTCAGGATAGAGTTAACTTCCTTTGTAGCAGCTGATGGAATGCTGTGTTTGGGAGTTACAATGAAAGCAGTGCTGATAACACCCTAATGTTCTTAGTTGCAGTCAGACAGCCAAGGACTTTCTCAGCTTCTTCGTATTTCTTTATTCATGAGAAAGGAGGGGCGAAGCCAGGACAGGTGACCCAGATGGGCCAAAGAGAGTATTCCATGCCAATTACATCCTGCCCAGGATAACAGGGGGCTGAGGGGAGGAAGAAGAGGGGTGGTGGCGGGACACGTGCTTCTTGGGGGGACGGTCGGGTTCCGGGACAGCTCTGGGTGGTACGGCCTGAGTTGTGTGGTTCGGTGAGAAACTGCATTGGGGATCAAGAGTTCCATATTCTTTTGCTCTAAAGTCCTGTTAGCATTGTTATATTTTATCTTTCTTTTATCTTAGTAAACTCTCCTTATCCCAACCCATGGGCCTCTCAGTTTCTTGGTTTTGGAGTTATTTGTCCCTTCCTTTTCCCTTCCCTTGTTTCCCCCTTTTTCCCTCTTCCCCTGCTCTTTTACTTTAAGGAGCAGGCAGCTGCATGGATCTCGGCCCACAGCCAGGGTGAAACCATGACAGAGATACAGGAATTCTTTGGCAAAGACATTGGAACTTCACCTGAATGAATTCTTATCTCTCTTTGCAGCCTGTCTGTAAGGCTCAGAAAGTGTCTGTGAAGTGCTTTGAGATCCTATTTGGGGATGCAATGTAGAGAATCTGCAGGCAAACAAATAAAAGGTATATTTGTATGTAGTTGATCTTATGTTGTTTTTACTTGGAAACATTGCTCTAAATACCGCTAGAATTCAAATAAGTGATTAACAACTCATAGTGAATATAGTGGACTAGTACAACGTGATACTTTCTGTCTTTCCATAAACACTGTTTACACAGGATCAGATTCTGCCATGAATTACACTGCAGCAAAACCAAACAGCTCTTCAAGTCAGCAGAACTGCTACGGATTAGTGCAGAGAATTGAAGGTTTTCCAAGACTACTGTCAAGTCTTTCAAAGCTTTTTTAACCTCCAGGGTTATGTGTATCGATATCTTGATAACGTGCTTGGAAACTCATCTGGCTGATTAGCAGTAGAGCTCCCTGAGTGAGATGTAATTGAATTGGAAAGAAAAGGTGCTTATTCTCAGGGTAAGGTACTGTAGGCAGTACAGAGCTACATGTCCAACCAAGATCTGTATCAGAGGAGTGACAGCTCTATTTATGGGCAGAAGTGTGACTGTTAAGGACACAAGTGAGCTAACTGATTTGGAAATCTCTGTGATATTGCTACTAGATTGTGGGGTATCCTTACCACCAGTATTGATCTCAGTCTAGCCCATGAAGCACAATTCATCTCACCCCACCAGAGAAAGTTAAGATTTACCCCACTCGTGTGTCCACGTTGTTGAAACGAGCAAACCCCTGCTGTTCCATCCTCCTTTGCATCACTCATGCATCACAGTACAGCTAAGTCTCCTTGGGAGGATGGACTTTGCAAGCATTTCACCAACTATTCTGTGGGACAGGGCAACAGTGTAGCCTGGCAATGATAGGAAACACCTGTACATTAAGTGATCTATGAAAAAACTTGGTTTAATCCCAACTGGCACCTAAGCAGTGTTCACTCAGTCTCCCACACCCAGGATGGGGGAGAGAGAATAAGAAGGGTAAAAGTGAGAAACAAACTCATGGTTTGAGATAGCAACAGTTTAAAAATTAAAGAAGAAATGTTAATCATTTTTAAAATTTTAAGGAAAAGATAAAAAAGATAACAAAGAGAGAAAAGAAAGAAACTCAAGGAAAACAAGTGATGCAAATGAAAACAATTGCTCAGAACCAATTGACCAGCCAGTCCCTGAGCAGTATCATCTCCCCCATCCCAAACCTCCTCCCTAGTTTTATTGCTGAACAGGACTTTATATCATCTAGAATATCCCTTTGGTCAGTTGGAGTCAGCTGTCCCAGCTGTGTCCCCTCCCAACTTTTTGCGCACCTCCAACTTGCTCACTGGCAGGGTGGTGTGAGGACCAGAAAAGGCCTTGATTCTGTGTAAGCACTGCTCAGCAGTAACAATATTATCAGTAACTATATTATCAACACCATTTTAAGTACAAATGTAAAACATAGCTCCATAACAGCTACTATGAAGAAATGTAACTTTATTGCAGTCTAAACCAGTACAAAACAAAAGGAATTAGAGTTGCTTTTTTCTAGAAAACTTTAGAGAAATTTTGATAAATAACTGGAGATACATTCTCCATGCCCAGTCAGTTGAACAAAGATTGCCTTAAATTAAAAAAAAAATGGAATCCATTAGACATTAAGAAAACCTATATAATGAGTAGGAAAGCTGAGCACTGGCACAGGCTATGGGAAGGATGGAGAGTCTAGCACATGCTACCACCTGCCATCAGTAGTTTGTGTACAGCTAACACCATAGTGAGCATGGGCCAAATTGATTCTCACAGTCTCTCCCAGCCCTGTTTTATCTGATCCTGAATGATTTTTACATTGTTTCAGAATGTGATAAGGCAGAGGCAGAGAAAAAGAACACTATCTAGCACCTGCTCTGATTCTTAACAAGTTCCTCCCCATTAAAAAATAGTATTTACAAAGACTTGCAGCCATCAGGAAAGTTAAGTCATTTTCCCCCTTGCACTACACAGAAATTCTCTTTGCAGACTTCTTTGTGGACATGATTGTTCTTTATTATCTTTAACATTTCCCTCACTCTCATGATTTCCCTTTAACTTGGTGATGATATGTATTTAGTTGTATTGATTTTGTTTCTTAATTGTTTCATATTTTGAGGCCTCAGATGAAAAAGTTGTACATATACATTTACATGACTGGAACCAGATACTTCTCAATGGTGCCCGGTGACAAGAGAGAAAGTCTTACGAAGGGAGACTGAAGTGTCTTGGTTTGTTCAGCTTGGAGAAAAGGAGGCTGAGGGGAGACCTCATCATGGTCTGTGGCAGGGGAGCGAAAGGGCAGGTGCCGATCTCCTCTTTTTGGTGACCAGCGATAGAACCTGAGGGAACAGCATGAAGCTGTTTAGGTTGGATCTTAGGAAGAGGTTCTTTACTGAGAGGGTGGCTGGGCACTGGCACAGGCTCCCCAGGGAAGCGGTCACAGCACTGAGCTTGACAGAGTTCAAGAAGCGTCTGGATGCTGCACTCATGCTCTGACTTGGCTGGCCCTGTGTGGAGCAAGGAATTGGATTTGATCCTTATGAGTCCCTTCCAACTCAGGATATTCTGTAATTCTATGACTAAACAGACCATCAAAAGAGGTTTTCAAGAGAGATCTTGATTTAAATAAGTAAAAATTATTTTTTTCCCCTGAAATTACTTGAAAAGTCATAGAATAATTTGTTGGAAGAGACGTCTTGAAATCATATAGTCTATATCTTCTTATCTTTTCCCCCAGCTCAATCAAGATCAGTTAAAGCAGGTTACTCAGAATGGAGACTCCACCATCTCTCTGACAAACTGTTCCAGTGTTTGACCAAAAGCATGGTAAAAAAGTGTTGTGTTCAGATAGAATTTCCTATGTTTTAATTTGTGCCCACTCCCTCTTGCCCTCTCAGTGGGCACTATTTAGAAGAGTGTAGCTTCTTTTCCTTCATTCCCTCCCATGAGGTATTTATACGCATCGTTAAGATACCCCTGAGCTTTCTCTTCTCTGGACTGAAGAGTACAAGCTCTCTCAGCCTCTCCTCATATTATAGGTACAAGCAAAAAGGTACAAGTTAGGGCTCCTGAACCTTAGCTTTGTTTCCCATCACCAGAGCCAAGGTTGCTGCACGTACTGACTGCCCCTGAGAATGCAATGGTGGTATTCTTCACAGACATGACTGTGAATCAAAATTAGCATGGAGACCTTGGATGTTGCATTCGCATGAAGGATGGTGGAAGGCCTGGAAGAAATGTGCCACAACTTATTCTACCTTATATAAGGTGGGGAGACTAGTCAATCTATTTTTAATTACATCTCAGTCTCCAGGCTAAGCAGTTGATATGATTCTCATGCTTCGATTGCATAGCAATGACAGTGAAGTATTTGAATCCTAACTAAAGAAGAGATAATGCACCTCTTATCTGCATGCTTGACGCGTTGTGCTGCCCCCTTTCCTCCACCCTCTACAATAACAATGTCTTATGTGTGTGCCCCTGTGATGTATAATTCACAGTGTTGAGCAGCCCTGCCATTCTCCTGCCCTCCATTCAGATCGGTTTTCAAATGCTGTGACTCCAGGCACTAATGTTTTTTTAGATTTGAGCAACTGAGACAAGGCTGTAAGCTGAAAATAATGTGCAGCAGCATAGCTGAGTGGTTAATCAATACATGAGCTGTCAGGTTTTCAGATCAAGGAATTAACAAACTTATTTTGCAGTAAATGAAATGATGGTTTCTTTAGGGAAAATAAAAGCTGCTAATGAAGAATGCCTGAGATTCTTTTTTTATTTTAAAAGAAAAAAAAGTAATTAAGGAAAGAACTCAATATGAACATTTGCATCTCTTAGTACTCTTCCTTGTGGTTGTTCTAACTAGACTTTAGGAACCAACCAGGGATGGCCCTGACATTTGAGCCCCACACATATCTTTACAGCCATGAATATTCTCTGACCTCACCATAAACTGGAGAAGATTGAAAATTACTGTATCACACACTCGTTGTAGGGAATACTTGATAAAAAAGAAATTAAAGAGCATTTGTAAACGTCCTTTCTTTCTCTCTTAAATCAAAGTGTCCCCTTTTTTTCATGTCAAAACCTATTAATATCACCACAGTCATTTCAAATTCCCCAAATCAAAGGAAGACTGCAGAAGTCAAAATGCATCAAGAGCCTATTCAGGCAGCTGTCAGATGCTTATTTCCCAACCATATCCAGTATCCCTGCAATCCTGCCTACAGCAGGCCACCTAGTCAGGGCCACCTGTTGGAAACATTATTTCTTCTATATGAACACTGTCACAGAGGAACTGCACTCTGCATGTCTGCACAAGCCAGAGTGAAGTGCACTAGCAATGAGGTGCTATTTGAGCCCTGTGACTGCTCTGCTGCATTCCTGCAAAATTCACTGACCTGTTTTTTGCTGCAGATCATGGTCTGTAAAATTTAATTGAAGTTCCACAGGGACTGAATATTGTTGTTATTATAATCTTCAGTACCTTGACTGCGGAACTTCTGGTGATATCCATCATAAACTGAACAAAGGCAGCTCCTGAAGCTTCCCAATCAAAGACAAACCTCCCAGACAAAGGATCCTCTGCCTGCATCTCCCTTGCTGGTGAACAGGGAGAATTGATTGAATGCTCCAGACCTCATCTGCATGTCTATAACAGGTGATGTGAGACATTTTTGTTGAAGTACCATGAGGTTTTGAAGTTGAAGTGAATAAAACATTAATGTCTAACAATGGGTGGAAAAGAGATCTGTATGTAGCTGCATCTAGCATAAGCAATAGGACAAGGGGAAATGGCACTAAGCTGCACCAGGGCAGGTTCAGATTAGATGTTAGGAAAAACTTTTTTACTGAAAGAGTTGTCAGGGCCTGGAACAAGCTGCTCATGGAGGGGGTTGAGTCACAGGCCCTGGATGTGTTTAAAAAAAGGGCAGATGAGGTACTAAGGGATATGGTTTAGCATAGGACAGGAATGGTTGGACTTGATGATCTTAAAGGTCTTTTCCAACCTTGTGATTCTGTGGTTCTGTGATTCCTGATAGCCTTTGGAGCTGCCTGTGCTGATGAGCAAGTCTGGGAAGCTGAGAGACTTTATCAGATAGTGGCTATCTGTGGAAAAGGCTTACGCGCCCTATAATGAGCTGAAGCACTGCAAGTATTGCATGAAGGTGACTGATAAAAAATGGTAATAGAAGTGGGGAAGATTATGTCTTAAACCAAACAGTTTAAGACAGTAGTGATGGGTGACGGGTTTTTGGGAAGAACAGGTTACTCAAGTGCCAGTTTAAGGCTTAAATTATCATTTTAATAATTTGGTAAGAATCTCTTGATCATTTTTCCTGGTAAATACATCACTTAAAACTACCATAAATTATATTTCTTGTTATTTGAACAAACCATTAACAGAAATGTACGTTCTACAGACCACTCAGTACCAACATATTGAATAGAAATGTAACCTGAGCAAGACAACATTTACGACAATTTTATTAAGAAGAAAAGGGATTGACAATATGCACACGTTCATCAGAAGCATCCCAGAACATTCTGGAGTATCTGCAGTTTATTTTCAGGCTTATCCAGTTAATGAAAGAAGAGTAAAGCTTGACTTTGTTAGGCAGACACAACCTCAAACAATTCTCTGCAGCTCAGTTGATGGCATAGCCTGGGGGATGCTGTTTGCAAGTGTAAAAGGCAAAAGTCCCATCACAGGAGCCCAGTGTGGGAGATTAAACTTTCTGTAAAAGGCCATCCTCAAATTAGGCCCATTATCTCTGACATACAATCTCCACACAAGTGAAATATTTAGTGCTAAGAGTTTATGCCATTTCCCTAGGCGAAGCTGTACATGGTTCACAGAGCTTTTGCTTGCAGAGAACAGCTCTGCAGCCTTTCTCAGCCACTTTGACCAAGACCATGGAAAAAGTCTTGTGTGTACAGTCTCTCTTGCAGGATCAGAACATTAATACACAGGGCTACAGACCTGATGAAAAAAAATATGTACCCTGGGGCTTTACAGCACTTCACAGCTTTAGTGTGTGCCCATTGTAAAGGATAATGAATTATTGTGATGCCTCAAGGGCACAGTGGGATCATTTCTCCAGAAAGTATGACTCTTTATGGGCAGAAAGAGAGGCACAAACATCAGACTGAGGCTGTAATAACCTATATGATGAGGTGTCCCCTGACATTATCATGGATCCTATCCCTACAGCTAGAGAGGGTGTCCTAGTGCAGAGTGGAGAGAGAGTACAGAGGAACTGGGGATGTTCCTCAGAGTTGGTGTCTGAAGAGACTTTCTTTGTCCTATCAGGATACTTGAACTGACCCAGTGGCTGGTCTTTAAAACAATATGGGTCTTCTGACTGAAAGTTATAACCATAAATGTGTTTGCATTAACAGTAAGCAAGTCTTGAGAATTTACTGTGTTGTTTTTATTTCATATTTTGACTGAAAAAAACACTAAAAAACCTTTCTTTTACTCTTTCTAAATAAGAAAATGAAAGGATCTCACATTTGCTTCTAATTACAATGGAGTTTACTTTGCAGCCCCCTTGAGGGGAAAAGGTTTTTGAAGTCTACAGCATTGAGTGAGAATTGATCACTAATTAAATTTGCCTCTGGGAAGTTAGCTATAACTAAAATGTACTGAGTAAAAACATTCAGATCATTGTTTTGCTACTGGAAGATGTTAAATAAAACCTTCATAAATTATGTGCTTTGAAATAATTGGGAAAGCCAAGCCTGGATGTGGTGGAAGTTATGCTGCAGGAGGGCACTGTAACGGGCCAGTTCAGCAGCTCTGTGTACTCGTGGTGATGATCAGCATACATGAAGGACTGGCCACTCTCTCCTCTTTGCATGGGAAAGGCCAGTTACGGTGTTTCCAGAGTTCCAAAATGCCAAACATAACCACTTGTCTAGAACAAAGTTTCTTGGCTCTTTCTGGGTTCCACTGTGGGTTTCAGACTGGTCTTTCAGTGTGTTGTGGGAGCTGGGTCTGGAATTGAGTAGAAAACACAAGGCATGCTTTGCCTTCACTTTCATGGGGCACAATCTCAAGTTTCTTTAAAACATGACTCCAAAGGTAAATTAAAACCCAATGGAAAACACCTGTAACAAGTGGTTTTATTTGATGACTTCTCATTTCCTAAGTTGGAGGTGGATGTTTTTTTCCATTTTATCTGTTTTACTAAAGAAATGCCTGTTTTTACAGTTACGTTTTTCTTTACTACTACCAATAATACAGTGGCAGATGGTACAGGCAGGTATGTGTTAAGGTCTATGGGCAGATGGCTCACTCTGTCTTGCAGTGCTTCTGACAAGATAAGGGCATAAGGACCTGCAGGATGCTACAGATTACAAAGGGGAGTGATGTATATGCAGATGGCCCATGCTGACCCATGGTGCCACTAACAAGACAGCAGAATGAGAAACGGCAGGACACTACAGATAGTGAAAAAGGTAATAGCTGGACAAAACTGCTGTCAAAATTACAAATCACTGGGGCAACTATAGCATAGATACCAAATAAGGTTATAAAATCAGAAAAAACAGGTCTGATGGGGAACTAGCACACAGAAATGAGCTGCTCATTTGGAGGGGCTGAGAGTTGTAAAGGGGAAGATCCTGCAGGGAAAAGAGGAGATACAAGGTAAGCCAAATCGTGTGTTCACACTCCTTGTCAAACAGCTCTGAGCCTGACCAACACAGCTTGGAGTGAGGCTGTAAACATGTTGTTGCTCCAACCGTGCTTGCAACTGACTCTCCTGTGCACTCTGTAGGGATTTGGATGCATTCCCCATTGCTGGAAGGGAGCACCCAGAGGAGATTGTTGAACATCCTGACTTCCAAATGTTGTGGAAGTCAGAATGTTAACAATCCTATAAAGAAAATTTTGCTTTTGTGATTTTAAGGAGCAATTTTAACATTGTGTATACCTGGTCCATTTTTTAATCCAGAAATTAATTTTCTTTCTTTCAATGAAATCCAAACCTCATCCTCATTAAGTCTGATTCCTAGTGATGCTATTATTAATACACCATAAATGACCAGAGGTAGTGGCATTATGCATTTATAGCATAAATAGGAAAGATGATGACTTGGACGGTAAGTTTAGGAACAGAAATGTAAATGAATGGTCAGAATGCAATCAGATGTACTATCCTTATTTAGTATAGGAAAAATCCACAAGGGATATACCTACATTTGTTCTCAGATGAACAGGAAAGGTGAAGAAGACACCAACATCCCATTTCCCCACCCAAGAAGATAGGCAGTGGGAAACTGTGTCCCAGTAGACCATATCCCAGTAGATGATACCCCTGGCTGCATTTAAAAGAAAGGTCACAGAAATGTTTTTACAAGTATTCTAGCTGCCTTGAGATTACTCTTGTTCTGTGTGATAGAGATATGTGTATGTGCTAAAGTATAAATATAAATGCACATTTATCTCAAGAATTACTGCCTTTATCTGTTGAAGAGTTCAGTGCTCAAGAGTCAAATGATTTTGCAGGTAGTAATTACTGACTTTGCAAAACACAGCTTTAATTCAACAAGCAAATTGAGACTGACTTGTCTTGAAATGATTTTCTTACTCTGCCCCACCACCTGTTTCCAGTGTCAATTTATTGGTTTCTGTAACCATGCTGCTCTCTTGGCAAAACAAGTTGATTTCAGGATGTAACTTTAGTGACAATAGCTATAATTTTACACTGTATTGTGTGGACTAAGTAAAGGCAGTAGATGTGCTCGTGCTTCTCATGGAGTCCTAGGGCAATGATTCAGTACTTCTTTGAAGACCCTAGGATTACTTGCAAAATAATACCAGTCTCTGATCACTCATTCAGGTACAAAGAAAATGAGAGAAATATAAAGAAACTATTTAATCAAACAAAACTCCTCCCTTTCTCCAGGTTCATTTTAATCAAACCCCCACCTTATTCTGCCCTTTCACAATCTCAACTTCCTTTATTTTCATTGTGGGTTATACTTGGTCTGTCCCAGTCAGTTTGGTGAGATGAAAAAGTGCAGGAGGTTGGAGTAATTATAATAGATTCTTCCTGTTCATATTAGTTTGTGTCTTTTACTCTTTGCTTCTGACTGAATTCTTACTGCCAAATCTTGCTTCCTATTGGTTTTCCTCCACTGTTCCCTGCTTCTTACTGGCTTTTCACTTTGCATGTTTCTTTGTGTCATTGCCCTGGGGTGGGTTGTCCACAGGCTACAGTACCTCAGGGATCTCCCTGTCTCTTTGATCTGATAGGGACCCCCCACTGAGGTGTGGCTGCCCACCTATGATGTCACAGATGTGACAGTTCTGAAATAAAAGTATCTCTACGGAGAATCATAGAATGTGTTAGGCTAGAAGGGACCTTTAAAGGTCATCTAGTCCAACACCCCTGCAGTAAGCAGAGACACCTTTAACTAGATCAGGGCCACTAGCTTCTTTACCCCCAGCCACGTTAGGCAGGGTTTCTCATATTGACCCTTGAGCTCTTCATTACAAAGAAGTTGACCTTCCATAGATGGGCTTTGTTATGCTGAAGACTACTTAAATGATGTGCATCAGTTGTTGCAATGTGCCTTCTGGTGATCTGCACCTCCTCTGGAGGCTGGTGCTTTTCTGTCCAAATGCCTATTGATTTTAATGCAGGCAAAGAGATATGCAGTATTTAAATATGTAAATGGAGGAAGAAAGAGAAGGTGTATGAAACAGAGAGCCTTTTTTTTTTTTTTTTTAATCTTTAAAGACTATCTGCTCTTACACATGAACACATTAAATCCTTCCTCTTCCATGTACAATCATTCCTGGTTTTTTCTGTCATTGGTCGTTTTAATTGCAGGGGATAGCATCTGTGTCTCCCATTACTGCTCCTCCAAACCCAAAGGTAAATAAATAGAAGGCGGCAAAGGAATTGTTATTAAAAAAGGAATGTCTAGTAATTTATAAAGAGAATATTTGAGTAATCCCATGATCCTGTAAACATCTGGTGGGATTTCACTCATCTGCTGTGTTTCAGCTCCCTGGCTTTCCCAATCGCGTGTGGCTATTCCAAAGCACAGAACTGGCCTTTCATATGGGGACTAGGTGTACAACAGCTACGTGGGCACACATTCAGACATCCTGCTTTTACATAATACTTGTTTGGCTTTTACTTCTTTGTTTGCTTTAGAAAATAAGCTTCCTGTTAACACAGAGGTTAAAGAGATTAACAAATATTAAACAGAAAGACAGAAGATGGTTTCAGAGTTCCTTATTTGAGGCTTTAGCCTCAATGTTTTCGAAGGAATTTCCAGCAGCACTAAATAATTAGCTGCTGTACCAGCCAAAGCATCAGAGCTCATCTTCATAGCTGTAATTACTGCAAGCCTCTGACACCACAGATATTACCATTAACCCTGCATGTGAATCATCATCTAATTTATTGTCTGAGCTGAAAGCAATTCTGTCTTTCCAGTTGAAATTTTGCAGCGATGCTTTGTCATGTTAATCTTCAGGTTATGATCTCTCCTCAATATGCATGCAGTGCCTTTCCAGATGGAGGCTTACTAAAGCACCTCCCGCTGTCAGCCTTCATATGCTGTTTTTGACAATTTTGGACTTTTTCCTAAAAGCACAGGCAATCTTTATTTCCATGTATAATGAAGAAGTTCATTTAGCAAGCTGTACTACTTACAGCACAGAAGGCATAGTATTCTGTAGACTTGAGATGCTGAAAAGGCTACTTATTATAATCTCTAAAAAATTAAGAGGTCTGTACGATGTCCTCACGGCTACTGCACAGTTGACAGGTATACATGATGCTGACCTACTGTTGGTGAATCTGCAGAAGAGGCCCCTGACACCACATCAAGTTCTGAAGCTCTCTGAAAAGATGAGCTGTGCCAAGTGAAAGGACCACAGTGAACAATCCCAGCATAAGATGAGATGTAAGCACTGTTACTTGATAAAATATTTACTGTTAGTTGATAAAATATATCTACAGGAAATTTGTTCAAAACAAGCATTTTCATAAAACAATGTGATGTCTACTAAATTGTAGGGATTTTTATGGAAAATGTTAGCTATCGATTGAGGTTAGTTTCAATAGAAGTTAAATATTTAGTGCCAGTTTCCTCTGATACAAATCCATCTGTCTAACTGAATCAAAATATTTTCTTACAAGGAAGAAAAAAATGCAGTATCTCAGGGTTTTTTTCTCCTTTCTGTGTGGTAGGATAAATTATGCTTTCTATGATGTTTCAAAGGCTCTGTATGCACTGATAAATTAAACAGTACCAAAAAAACAATTCCAGGCAGTGGACTCAAGTTTCCTTTAAATGGTATTGTTTGCAACATTAAATTATTAAACATATCTGGTCATTGTCGAAGTTTCATCAGCCTCTACCAAGCATTTCCCAGGTACAAGAAGGAGTTAGAGTGAGCCAGAGGCTGTTTCCTGGCATGTGGGTTGGATGTAAACATCAGGATTAGGAGATTAAGAGAGTTTAATAGTTTTACAGGTATAAACTGTTTTATCACAGTTCAGTACTAAACTTCCCATAAAGTCTACTCGTGGAGACTTAACAGCTTTTCTGAAGTCTTCATGATCCTTAACACATTCATCCTTACATTTGTCCAGAGGTATAAATTAAACAAGTACCATTCAAGGTCATTCGAGAGATCTGTCAGGAGTGAACCTGGTTCCAGGGAAGTCTTCTGGGTCATGGCCATTCCACCTCTGCAGGTCTATGCTAATCTCAGCAGCAGCAGAAGCAGAAAGAAAGAGACAACAAAGCCTTTTGAAACATCACCATATCTGATTATATCTGAAATTTTTGTTTGTAACACAGCAGAACTTTCTGGTTCACCCAATCCATATCTAGCCAGATAATAATCCTCATTTAACTGGATTGAAATGGTAATATTGAATTGTAACAGCATGTCTTTCATTTCCCAGGCTCGTCTGCTGGTTGAACTTGAAAGAAACTTAATTTGAATACTGTGGCTTTTTGTCAAATCCCATTTCACACCTCGATCTCTACCACAAACCAAGCCATAACGGCACCTTATTTAACCAGCTGGTCATGTTCCTTATGTTCTCCTGGAATGAACATTTTTCATGCCTCTTTCTAGACACTGCTCTGATTTCAAAAAATCACTCCAGAGTCTCTCCAGAGTCTGTGATTAAGGAAACCCATTTCTGCCAGTCATCCAGAACTCTGTTAAGTGGTGTGATGCTATAATGGGAGTCAGAATTAATTTGGTCCTCCCAATAGAAGGCATAAGGAGCCTATTCTTTGTGTCCCCTCTCCATCACTCAAACACACTTCTGTCTGGACTCTTCAAAGGGTATTCAGTAAGGGCATATACATGCATTCAATCAGGGATGAGGAGCTTGGTCTGATGGCTGTAACTAAGGACAGCCCAGTACTGGCATCACACAGATTGACAAATTACCCATCAAAGATCAGTTTGCAGTTAACAGAGGTATGTAAAAAAATTGTTCTCCACTTTTTGAACAAGAATAAGTTAAATTCTGGCAAAGGTCCACCATAGCATCATAGCAAGCAACAGAAGGGATATACCAAAATGCCTGTCTTGGAAATATTTGATGTTCCCAGAGTGCTTGGAAAAGAAAGAATCTGTTTGGGAGCTGGTTAGGTGAAACCAAGTGTTTGGTAGGATATTAGGCCCAGGTCTACACAGACAAAATGTCCTTATGATGGTCACAACAAAAGTACTCAACTAGCAGCAAGTATCAAATCCAGTTGTGCTTATCTTGTGAAAACAGATTATGGCATCTAATCAACATTCATAAAAACAGATCTTGAAAAAGAAGCAATTTCCTAAAGATTAATACAATTATTGGCACAATGCACTGAGAGTGTTTAAGTGTAAGATCTTAATGAAGATTTTTCCTAGGCATCCTACTCATCGTCCCAAAGTTACACTTCCCACAAGTGAGCAAAGTGACTTCTGGACAAAATCCATCTAGTGTTATAACACTGTTAAAATGCTTAAAAATATAGTTGAGGTTGAAAATGAGAACATAAAGGGCAGTGCATATGAGCTTCAAATTAAAATCCGTCAGTGACTGATAGGAGAGGTAAATGAGTCAATGATAATATGGTTAAAGAAAACAGCAAGATATTAAAAAAGGCCCATCATGGGAAAATGAACTGATGGGAATTAGAATTACAAATGAATTGCAGATGAAACTACAAATAGTGAAACAGTATCCATGATCTAAAACAGTAAGAGTGAAATAGAATGCTTTACTTCAGTAATAAAACAAAGCATAGGACCTTCGAATTAAGCATTTTCTGAAAAGTAGATTTAAATAACTTGTACCCATAAAATTTTCAAATAATTTATCACCTTCATAACTGAGTTTATATTAACACATTTTTTGAAAAAAAGGGAATAGTCTGGAAGATTATCTACATAATGTCAGTATTTGAGAGAACCAGAGATTAGACAGTCAGATGTAAATCCCTACTGAAATCATGTCAGAAGTAATCAACAATGGTATTCTTTCTATCTCCATCTTTATTCATCTCAGTTACCATTCCCATAAAACAGGCTTGATCAAATAACCTCTTCTCCCTTATTTTTCTTTAAAAAATATTATTAGTATGATTCATAAAGGTAGCTGTTGTAACTTGTTTCTCCCATACCATTTGAATGGGTGCCGTATAGTATTTTGACAAAAATAGTTTGTTTAGTGAGAATAGAAATGGGAGATACTAGGTATTAAACACTGAGCACAGAAAATTCAAAATCCAGGTTTTAAAAGGAAAATATTCAGGGTACCTCTCTGGGTATCCCAGGAATTATTTGATGACCCAATATTATTTGGAGGGGGAAAGAAGAGTGATTGTAGTGATCAAGTAATTAATTTCACCTGCAAAATTTGCACCTGAGAAAAGATTGGTGGGGTAACACCATTACAGGATAGCACAGAAGTACTTGAAGAAATGACTGAAAACACCTTTTAACAAAGACCCTTTGGGGTCCTGCACATCATACACATTGTCTTAAGAGGACAGATGCTTTTTGGAAAAGTCAATGTAGCCTAAGACATTTACAATTAAGTACACTATTAAAGACAGTCATTTGGATCACTGATGACTGACAGGCACATGCAAAGCGTGGCTTATCCCTGTCCCCCAGTCTGAGGTGCTTAATTAAAGATACATAAGCTTTTTTCTATAGGAATCTTTCTCTCTCCCCAGTCTGCTATCTGGAGAAAACACTTTATGATCTGCTTGGACTAGACATTAATGGCTAATATTAGGAGAAATTAATACTACCTTTTGCCTTACTAACTGGAAGAGATACTCACAGGTTATCAAAATGCTAGGTATGCGATGCAAGTGCCTAAGCATGGGCACTTAGCACTGTTTAAACATCTTCCTCAGGCTCCAACAGAACAGAGTGTCAAAAGTTCCCATGGTGTATCAGAAATCAAAACAATGACTGAAGTGGTTGAATGAGCTTTTTTGGATCTAACCTGCAGGAACTTCTGAAAATTCAGCACCAGCCAATCTTGCAGTCAGGGCCACACACACAGGCAGTGCAGAGCCCCTGCACACCTTCTCAGTGGATATATTTATAAGCCTCCATGTCCTCTGTCTTGGTATTGTATTAATCTGTGCTAAATATCTTTTATTGCTCTCCCTCCTTACATGGAAAATTTGCCTTACAAATTTTCTGTTTCCCTCAACTTCAGACTCTTGTTTCTCTTAGGCATCTGTATTTTTGCTGCTGGCATCTGTTTGGGTAAAGAAAAAGAAAGTTTTCAAAGGAGAGATTTGTTACTGGATACATTACAAATAAATGATAATATTGATTTAATGTATTTTATGATACTTAGAGGAAAATTGCCTCATATTAAGTTAGAACACTTCTAAATTAAGCTGATTAGACCATTGTAAAAAAATCTTAATTACAAAGAATGTACAAGCTAGCATATGCACACACAAACACACACATTTTTCATTTAAGAAGAAATAATTTTATATGATTCTAAATAAAATGTATCAAACAACTGTGCAAAGACTATAACTACTAAGGAAAAATATCTGAACATAGTTATCTGCATTGTTCATAGTATCTTCCAGAAATGTACTAGAAAATTGAAGAAAAAGAGGAAAAATTCTTAATTTCCACTGAAGAACCCCACACAAAATACCAACAGAACTGGGGTCTTACAATGAGCAGTTTCACCTCATTTCATCTCATTAGAACAGCATTTTTAACCTTGATATCTTTGGCAGAACCCTATATCAGTAAAATATGAAATATAATTTTCTGAGTTAATGGGAATGTTTAAATGGACATGGGAACAAGGGATGGGGAGCAGGAAGGCGGGTTTTTAGTTTGCATCTTTGTTTCTCCCTATTGAGCTCTAGTCCTAATTGGCATTAAATTAAAATATTTTTCCCCAAGTCATCTGTTTTGCCTGTGATGGTAACAGTATAACCTTGTGTAGAAGTATTAAGACTGTAAAATTGAAAACAAAACACTTCAAGCACTTGTGGGTTTCTTGTAAATTTATTCAGATTTATGCACACGCTGTAAATTTAGCAATTAACCATCAGGTTCATTTTAATTCTTTTTAGTTTTATCCCAGACCAATCTATCCTAGAGAAAAATCAGGCTATGTCTACTGGCACTACTCAACAGTACAGGATTAGTAATAAATTTACAGACAGACAAAATTCCTCTCATAGCAGGACCCTCACTGAAGCCAACTGAACCCATGATATTCAGGACAATAATAGTAGAATTTTATCATTAGTTGAACTGAAAATCGAGCAAACAAAAAACCTCAATGCACTTTACACAAATTATGGTATTCTTTTTCTAAATGCATGTTTTAAGAACAATTGAAAAATTAAATCCTTTATTAAACTAAACACAATTTCATTTTCCGTATTTATCTGAATTATCTTGACTTTCTCTTCCCAAAAGATTATTTCTAATTAAGTTATGGCTTTCACGATAAGATACTCTTGTAGTCTCTGGGGCAGATTATTCTTTCAGTGATGCTGGTATATTTCAGCATAACTTAATTGAAATCAGCAGTATTGTGCTGAATCGATTCTAATCTGGCCAAGAAATCTAGAATCTAAACTTTGTCATCATACAAAGACAACAGCAGGAATAATTTCACAGATTTCAGTTAATAACACTCATTTTATGTCTTGCAGTTGTAGACCAAAAATGCTTTTGTTAAGCAGAGATACAAAGAACCGATGTTCACAAATTAAGGTTTATTTAAATGCTGTTGATTTACCTCATTGTCTCTGAACAAGAAAATATATGTCAAACCTTTCCACTATGAGACATAAATCTTTTCAAAAAGAAGGGTCAAACACTTGGTACTTTCCATTATGATCTTTTTTTGCTCTGCATTAGCAAGACTTACATGCTTCTGTTCAAGGAGGATTGTGGCAACATCTGTACATATAAGGCAGTTTTTGTAGCTTTGCTTTTTAAAGTCAGACTCCAAGACTACCCACAGGGAATAAAAACTGCAATGTTCTTAGGGTAAATAAAAGCCAGTCAACTATGTACTTCCCTGTGAAGATCTATTTCAGTCCTGAGGGAGAACTTGTTAAGAAAAAGTTTGTTTCTTGTTTTTTAACTATACTAGTTGAGCTAATAAAACGTATTATATCTGCCTATAAATCTTACTTTGCCTATGTCCTTGAACCATCATGGCTATGATAGCCATGATGCAGGTAGACATGATGCATGGCTCTTTTCCATGGGGCAGTGGGCATAAACACAAGATGTTCCGTCTGAGCAGTAAAAACTGTTTTTTACTTGGAGAATGACTGAGCACTGTCACCAGCCAGAGAGATTGTGGAGTCTCCATCCCAGGAGATATTCCAAAGCCATCTGAACAAGGTCCTGACCAACTAGCTCTAGGTGACCCTTCTTGAGCAGATGACCTCAAGAGGTCTCTTCCAACCTCAACTATTCTGTGAGTCTGTTATTCTGTGAGAGGAAAATACCAACAAACATTCCTTAAAAAGACTTCGGCAGGGTTGCTGTTTTAGGGAGCTAGGAAAGTGAGAATTAAGGCAAGCTGTTACTGTCTCATGGTCTCATATAAAATGGTCTGAGTTCACTTTCATTCTGCAGCTCTTAGACTGTTTTGTCAAGTCCAAAATCCTTCCACACATTTTATTTCCCTCGAACCCTATATTGTAGTTCACTCCTGTGACCAAAATCAGACACATAGGTCAAGACCTCCAAATGTCTGGAGCACTAGCAGAAGTCAGAAGAAAAATAGAAAAATTCAATATTTTAATGGATTCTGAACACACGTTTTTTATTGGAAAATTGAGAAGTGTTTAGCTTAAGGCTGGATTTTGCTCCATCTCTGTTTGTAACCAGAATGGAAGAAATCTGTATCTCTGACTGCTTTTGTGCCACTAGATAAAAGAATGCCACACACTGAACTTTGACATTGTTGCTACTGTATACTTCTCAGCATAATCCCTGGTCTGGTTTTGCTGCACATCAACAAGCACTTTATCAGTAGTGCTACATTTCAGACCCATCCCAGTCAGAAGCATTTGGCTCCCTGCACCTAAACACTCCTTTAATCCTACTACACAGGGTACTGCCCCTGTTTCAATTAGCTATATAGATATAGTTTTCTGCTGGTTTTAGCTGGGATAGAATTAATTTTCTTCATAGTAGCTAGTATGTGGATAGTATCTGTGTATTCAATTTGCACTGGAAACACTGTTGATGATAAAACATCTCTTTTGATTACTGCTGAGCAGGGCTTGCACAGAGCCAAGGCCTTTTCTGCTCCTCACCCCACCCCGCCAGCGAGTATGCCGGGAAGGGGTGCACAAGGAGTTGGGAGGGGACACAGCCAGGACAGTTGACCCCAACTGACCAAAGGGATATTCTATACCATATGATGTCATGCTCAGCATATAAATTTGGGGAGAGGAAGGGTGGGGTGTAGCATTTGTAGAGATGGACTTTGTCTTCCCAAGTCACCATTACGTGTGATGGAGCCCTGCTTTCCTGGAGATGACTGAACACCTGTCTGCCTAATGCCCATGGGGAGTGGGGAACAGATTCCTTGTTTTGCTTTTTCTATTAATCTCTTTATCTCAACCCAAGAGTTTTCTCACTTTTACCCTTTTGATTCTCTCCCCCATCTTACCAGGGGTTAGTAGGCAAGTGGCTGTGTGGGGCTTAGTTACCAGTTTTGATCAGGTATTAAATATAATATAAATATAATATTATATAATAAACTTCACAATAAATTTATAATAACAGGAACATATAAGAAATGCCGCTAGTGTTCACAGAAACACATAATCACAAGGTTGGTTTCCCATCTCAACCTAAACCACATCCCTCAGTACCTCATCTACCCTTTTTTAAACACATCCAGGGACTGTGACTCAACCCCCTCCCTGGGCAGCCTGTTCCAGGCCCTGACAACTCTTTCAGTAAAAAATTTTTTTCTAACATCTAATCTGACCTTGCCCTGGCACAGCTTGAGGCCATTTCCCCTTGTCCTATCTTCTGTCACCTGGCTGAAGAGACCATCACCTACCTCTCCACAACCTCCTTTCAGGTAGTTGTATCCTCTTCTCCAGGCTAAACATTCCCAGCTCCCTCAGCCGCTCCTCATAGGATTTGCCCTCCAGACCCTTCCCCAGCCTGGTTGCCCTTCCCTGGACTCACTCAAGGACCTCAGTGTCCTTCTTATGGTGAGGAACCCAGAACTGGACACAGTACTCGAGGTGTGGCCTCACCAATGCTGAGTACAGAGGCAAGGGTGTTGGCTCTTACACGAATAATGCAGAATACTAGTGTGAAGACCTGATACTTCTGCTGTCCATCTCAAAAATCTTACTGGTTTAAGCAAAGAATTTCACCTTGGGTGTTTATCCAGACTTTTTGTGTGTGGTTAGAGAGATCTCAAGGTTGCATATTTTCTTATGGTGTAGAGAATTTGTCTAATGGGGATAGAAATATATCTTCGCTGCACAGGGACACTGTGAGGATTGATTAGGTAATAACTTGAAAGCACTATAGGAGTGAACAGTGTTGTGCTATATAAATGCTAAGTATTGTTATCTTTCCTTGCAAAAATACATCAGAAGAATCTGACAGGTTCACAACTAAGCTCTCAAACATAAATACTAAGATATCTCTATCTTTGATTTTGCAATACTACACATGGCACTTAGGAGAATATTATGATAGTATTACCTGAGATTGCTTGTTATTTTTGATGAGGTAACAAAATACTGGCAGCAAATGAGATTTGGTGAAGTATTTTCAGTGGTTCATTTTTACAGTTTAACCCCTCCTTGGTTTTTTATTTTCTCTTATGTAGTCTGTGTGGAGACATGCATCTTCAGGAGTATGAGAGACAAGAGACATGTAAGACAACGCGTCCTTACCTATCCTCAGCACAGCACTGCTTTGTTAGGCTGTTTGTGTAGCTCTGCTCTGCATCAGTTATGCTTTCTCTTCAAGATATTAAGGAGGCTGATATATGTGTAAGGTGAGGGAGGTGGTTATTCTTCCCACCTACTTCACAATTTGATCAGCTGTATTCAGATGCCATAGTGGGATGACAAAGTTCCATCTGTAGTCGATAGAAAAAAGGAAGCACTTGCAAAAGGCTGATGTAAGTTAGAGGCCTGAAATGGACATTTTGAAGACATCATTCTCACTAAGGTTTCAGGTCTCTTCCATCACTCTGAACTCTGCTGTAAGAATATATGCCCAAGGACCAAGCTTTGTCCTAGCACAGATGTACACAAGGGCTTAGGGGCTCAGAGGTGCACAGTCATGCTTCGTAGGGGAAAATCTGTAAGATTCCAAAAGCACAGGAATGCCCATGCTGTGCAGAACTCCATGGTGAAGGCCTGGATTCATCTTACTCCATAGGTTCATTTAATGGAGGATCCAAAAGATGTATCTAGGAAGGATACTTCCATTCCTGTCCATCCTTTGTAAGATAGATGTCACCACTCCTTAGAAGAAAGAGCCAAACTGTTGAATGAGGAAATGCTTCAGACTGTAGCCCAGCATATTAAATAGAACAGGGTTGTGGGTTGTTTGTTTTTTTTCATACACTGTGCTATAAAACATGTAATTCAGAAACTCCTTAATCAGTACTAAAGCTGTTACCAGCTCTGAGCCTCTGTGTCTCAGTGAGATGAGCACAGGAGACAGCTGTAAGCTAAAACCCCTTCAGCTGTCCCAGTACAGTCCACCAACAAATGCAAGTCATTGTGTTAAAGATAAGGAACTGGAAAGGAAAAAATAAGTGGAAAAAAAAACAAATAAAAGAAAATGAGGGTTCCAGGAGGTGTGACAGCCAGTGTGCCATCTGTATCTCACTCTATCTTTCCCAATTCATTGCAGAGGCAATTTTTTTTTATTTTTATTTTTTTTAAATTTAGGATGTGTTTAGGGCAAATGCACACTTAAGTTACTGAAGTTAGACACATGAGCAGGCCCCAGAGTGTGTATCTCTCTTTGTTTTAAAATCTACCCTAATGACAGCAGCTGCTACTACAATTTGTATGCTATGCTGAGGAACATGCTTTAATAACCCTTGCTCTCATCTTCTGTATTTTTATATGCTCTGGCTATAAAAAGTTCTGGCTAATAAAAGCAAATTCCTAGCATTTGTTTTAATAGTTTAGTTTTCCTGTCTTCTTTCTCAGATATTGCATAGAATATTTTATTCTTCCTGAAAACAGTTATGATTCCCCTGTATGTGATATCGAACAATCATGCTTTAATCAATGCTACTAAATCTGAAGTATCTCTTGTGCCTCCAGGGATTGATTCCACTCTGTTCACTTATTTCATTTCTGTAAAACACTCAGTATTTTCTGCATATGGGATCAATCTTCAGGATCAGATCTCTCCATTATTATCACCACCATTCAGATCATCTAAAGAATCAGGAAAGACCTAGGTTCATGGAATAATCTGAAAAAATTACATCTATGGTTGTAAAAAATTCTATCAAATCTTCCCCCATAAACAAAGCAACATATTTTGTGGCACATATGTACATTGCTTGTTTCCCAGGAGTTATTTCTCTGTTGTTACAGAGACTGGAATTCACCCTGTGATATTCTAATCATTCACTTGATTCAGCCATGAAATTGGTTGCTCCTCTGTGTGATTATCTCTAGTACAATCATAGAATCAGAGAATATCCTGAGTTGGAAGGGACTCATAAGGATCATCGAGTCCAACTCCTGGCTCCACACAAGGACCAGACAAGTCAGAACATGGGACTGAGGGCATCGTCCAGATGCTTCTTGAACTCTGTCAAGCTCAGTGCTGTGACCACTTCCCTGGGGAGCCTGTGCCAGTGCCCAGCCACCCTCTCAGTACAGAACCTCTTCCTAATATCCAACCTAAACCTCCCCTGTCGCAGCTTCATGCTGTTCCCTCAGGTTCTATCACTGGTCACCAAAGAGAGGAGATGAGCACCTGTTCCTTCACTCCCCTTGTCAGATAGCCACAGACCATGATGAGGTCTCCCCTCAGCTTCCTTCAGACTAAACAAGCCAAGGGACATCAGCCTCTCTTCATAAGACTTCCCCTCCAGACCCTTCACCATCCTCACTGCCCTCCTCTGGAGACTCTCCAATAGTTTTGTGTCCCTCCTGTACTGTGGCACCCAAAACTGCACCCAGTGCTCGAGGTGAGGCTGCACCAGTGCAGTGTAGAGCTGGCCAATACCCTCCCTGGACTGGCTGGCCATGCCATGCTTGATGCACCCCAGGGTACGGTTGTCCCTCCTGGCTGCCTGGGCACACTGCTGGCTCATGTTTAACTTGCTGTCTACAATGTCTAACATCAGAGAAATTATGTTTATTCAGACCCATGCTTAATTCCAGTCCTCAATGTGTTATCAGTCCTCCTTGATGTGTTATCAGTGATACCAGGTGTTATCAGTGATACCTTGTTATCACTGCTAACCTAGCAATATAAAGCTGGACTCCATGACAAACCCTCCAGTAGAGAGACACAAACTAAAGCAGTTTTTGAATAAGTGGATGAGAGCTTTGAATGGTGTAGAACACGGGTATTGGGAAAACCAGTATCATGAGACTGAACCTGCAAAACCAACTGTACCACTACAGCTACTACATTGCAGTTCATTGTCTACCAAGTAGTGCAATCAGGAAGAAAAGTAAGATACTGAAATTCAGTCTTTATAAGGTACTTTCCTCCATTAGGAATTTGAAGTTATGATTTGTTTTAACTTACAGAGTACTTAACGACTTAAAACCAAACTGTTTGAAATATGAAACTGTGACATTTTATTTATTAAGGTAATTCTTAGAATAATCACGCAGGTGTTCCCTGTGGAAAGTTTAGTGCACATGAAGGACTTTGCTTCAAATTATGAAAGTACTATGGGTACATTCAAAAATATTTAAAAATTATTTGTCAATACAGAATAGAATAGTCCAATTACTCATTCAAAGTGTGAACTTATTTTTTGGCCATATTCTGAGCAGGTGAGTCAAAGAGGTGAGTTAAATACATAGAACCATAGAATGTGTAAGGTTGGAAGGCACATTTAGAGGTCATCTAGTCCAAGCACTCCCCTGCAGTAAGCAGGGACATCTTCACTAGATCAGGTCTCTTCTCCAGGCTGAACAAGCCCAACTCTCTCAGCCTGTCTTCATAGGAGAGGTGCTCCAGCCCTTAGATCATTTTTGTGACCCTCCTCTGGACACACTCCAACAGGTCCATGTCCTTCTTCTTTTGAGGTCTCCAAAGCTGGACACAATCTTCCAGGGGAGGTCTCACCGGAGCAGAGTAGAGGGGCAGAATCACCTCTTGATAGTCTGTGTCTTTCTGTTTGTACATATTAGTACTTCATGCCCATGAGTTTGGCACAACAATTTGCAAGTGAGCAGGTGCTAATCGCTTTTCTGAAATTTTTTATGGGAAGTTTCTCATAAACAATGCAAGAAGTGATAGAATAACATGACAAACAGAAAATTAAGAAGTCAGTGAAAGAGCAGTCTTTGACATATGATGGAAAGGATTATGTAAACTTCTATCTGGCCTTCAATATGAACCAGACAAAAATCTTAGCAAATGAGAGTGCTGCCAAGTGGCTCATTACCACTTGGTTAATACTCCATTAGCAAGCAAAGACACCAAATGAAAAGTGCATCTCTCTTCTTGTTTGCAAAGGGATGAGGCCACAGGATTAATGATTTTAAACCTAGTAACTTAGTATCTTTTTTAATGAATAATCCCTGGAATGAAAATTAATTCAGAAAGTTGCTTGCTCTGGCACTGCCTTCTGTTTTAAGTAGAGTTTCCCCTCCAGCAGTTTGAAAACTCTGTCAGTCTTCCCAGGGAAGATGTGACTCAAGCAGGATATATAGCAGAAACAAGCTCACTGTCAGCAACACAGTGCTGCAAGGAGCAGGTTTCCTTTCTCCTCCTTACAGGACATTATCTCATTCTATGAAACCAACAATTCTTATTCCTGATTTTATTCCTGGACATGCACTGGGAAATCAGTTAAATAAATATAATAGAAAGAGAAAGGAAGAAATTCAAAGTTTTCATCATGCTTCTAATTTCAAGCACCTCTGGGAAGTTTCCACTTCCATGGATTCTGTTTGCCAGTTTACTTTTCATCACTGGATCACCAGCCATTAATAATTTAGTACAAAAAATAAAGGGTTTTGTGCTTTAATTCTCAGAGTTTCAGATAGTACTTTAATGAAGTTAACAGTAATACTACAACTGAGCTTAGTGAAAGTGGAATTAAGCCTTCATTAATGAAAAGCCCTATCTGCTTTATACAGTGTGGCTTTGCTTTAAATTCCATACAAACATGTTTTTTCCAGGTATGTCTAATTAAGGATATTAAAATGTGAGCAACTTACATTCCAGTGTGGATGCCTTGAATTTTATGGCATTCCCATGATTTTTATTTGTTCTCTTAATTTTTCTGCATTTATAAAGATTGTTATTAGATGTTTTCCCTGAGAAAAGTTTTACAAAAAGAATGTATAATTTCAGCATTTCTCAATTAAATGTTTTTTAAAGCTTCTGACTGCAATGCCCTCTTATTCCCATTTGCAGATCTATTACTCCATGAAACAAAACAACTCTGCATTAAAAATATACCCAGTTCTGTTATCAAGCTCATAACTTCATAATACTTTTGCTTCCAGGAATAACTCTGGTAACTATGAACAATAAATGTTGTTTGCCACTTCATTTTTCTTCCCCAAAAGCAAAGCTGATGGGAGAAAAATCCCTTTGACAATAACATCTGCAGCACAATCTGTCATGCAATTCCTTTGGAGTCAACAAACAACAAATAACTCATTATCCAGATTGAATCATCAAGCTAGATAAGAAGCAGTTTGCACCCAAGCACTTCTGTCTGCACGTTGCTCAGCTACTAATCCTCTTCCATTTGGGAGTCTATTTCGTTGTCTGTTTTGGATCTGTCTTTTCCCTTTTGTGGGCCTTCTGCTATACTTTCCTGTTAATCTCAGATAACTCTTGTAAGACTACTTGTTTTCTGTTGAGAAATGGTCACAGTGGCTGAAGCCATCCTGGTGCCCTTTGTGATGGGATTGTGCTGGTGTAAGGTCAAAACCAACATCTCCTCAAGTGGTCCCTGTCTGAAGACAAGGGTTGAAAAGAAACAAAGATGTTTGCTACTAAGCCAGGAAACATGGTGAAGAACTATTAGACAAAGGTAGGTAATGCTGGGTGTTCAGTGGGTGGGATGGTCCTGCCTCTCAGGGAATTGGTGGTTTAGCCTTTTCACAGGGCCTAAAATTGTTTCTGATATAGAAGTCAGTAAACCACAGAGTGATGGTCTAGAATCAAAGCATATCACAGGCAACATAGCCCAAATCATCTTCATCTTCTGAGTAGAGAGCAGCCCTTAACTCTCCTCATTGACTTGGCTGGAGAAGTGAGCTGAAGGTTTCTGCGGGGCTGCAGTAGGATGTCCAGAGCTGTCACTTGAGCCAGTCCTTCTTGTGTTGGTATGACTTAATAAATAACTCTATGAAGGATAGCAAAGGGAGCTTGACCCACACATACGTGAACAAGAAAACTATTAACTTTGAGTTAAAAAACTCACCTGTGTCCCACACAGATCTATATTGCACATGTGATTTTGTCACTGGATACAAATAGGCTGTCAACCTATATATGAACCCAGGATAGTGGGCCAGGTTCTCAGAAAAGCCTCTTGACACTTTAATGATCAGAAATGTTGAGATTTTCACTTACTTTTTATTAGTTTTGTTTTGTGCCTCATCCATATGGCACTGTTTCCAAAAAGCTCATGCGGAATTGGTGTATCATGAAGCTGAAGAAGACCCCAGGACCTACAGAGACCTTGCAAAACCTCTGTTTATTTTCCTGGCTTTGTATCAGATGTCCAACCCCACACACTTTCTTTTGACACCTAAAACTTTCCCCTAACATCATATCTGTGCAGTAATCAGGTTTGAGATGCTAACCTTGACAAAACCAGTGAGCTCACTTCCCTTCCATGTGTCACCTGTGCACCCCTGCCTGGGTGAGGCAAAGGTTTATGGTCAAAACTTACTTCACAGGGCGTGCTTAGTGAATCAGTTACTTCAAGATCTGATAGCATGTACCTAGTTAATTTTTTTTTGCTTAATTGTTCACTACAATTAATTAAAGCTGCCATGGTGATCTGGGCAGTGAACGAACTAAGTTTTGCTGAAATTTTTATAAAGGTCCAATACCCAACAGAATTTAAGTAGCCACTACTGTTTGACCTAATGGAGGGAAGAAGCTGAAATTTTTGAGAATCTGGATGTTGGTGTGGTAAGACTCAGATTTTATAGACATTCAGATTGACAGAAATTCAGTGTGTTTCTCTTCCCTGCAGGTAACACTAAATAGCATACTTATCTTTAACTAGCAGACTAATATTATAGACTGCCAGTGAAACAGAGACTGGGTTTACCAGTCACACTTCTGGTTTAATGTGATCAGCTTCAAAACAGTTCTTATTTGACTCAAATAAATGATCGGGTTTCTGTTTACACACTTTAAACTCATAATGTTTATGTACAAATTGCAATCTAATAAGATTGTTATTGTCAATTATAATTAGAAAATAACTACTGTCTCATTGCTATCTTAATTGGCATTAATGTTGCTTATAAATTGTAGCTGCTCGTTCGAGTTCAGCTGGAGCTTTCTTAGACTTCTAAAATACATGTTCTATAGCTTACTGAAGTAGCAAATCCTGAAGTATTATCAAAGTATTTCTTGTCTCCAGCTACTTCTATTTGTAATCTTGATTTTGCAGTCTGGCTCGTTGTCTGTTGCGTTCTAGATGGTGGCCATTAATTGCACATAAGGCAGAGAATAAGAATCAAATAGAAATTGCAACTTTTAGAGATCCTGCTAAAATCAATTTCTTGCTTTCTTTGACAGTAATTAATATACCGACTTGCAGTGCTAGTAAATTAAGGAGTCATGCAATAGGACTACATTCTAAAAATATTCCATTTATGAAAATAAAGTATTTAGCTGAAGGTTTACTAAGTTTCAAATTACTTCAGCAAGATGTAAATCACCTCTGACCCCAGTGGAGTGCCTAGGAAAGGAATATGCACCACTTAGATCTGAAAAGAACTATGTGGATCTGAAATGATGCACAGACCTTTCGTTATCATCTGAAGGCAGGAGTAAATTCAGCAGATTAAGCACATTAAGGCCTCACTGTTTTTCCAGGTTGTTGCCATTTACTTATTTTCTCAAATTAATGAGTATACAACTAAACACAATAAAACCACAAAGCTGCCACATTTCTGACATTCAGATATTTTGACAATTGTTAGCAATTAGAAGTGATATGCTCAGGTATAACAGTTTTGCAAAGGGCAATTTTAATTATAGATGCATTTGCAAAAATAAAGGGAGAAAATGACCTCTTAATTGATGAGCAAGAAACAGTTGTTTGGGAGGTTTCTGAAGTCTATAAATTAGTGGTGATGAGATCAGTCTGGCCATGCTGTTGTGTTGTATTTATAGCTATTTTTGGCATTTTCATGATGACGAATGCCTGTTTTTTAAAACTTAAGAAAACCTATGAAGTATAACATATATCTCCTTTAGATGTCCCCATCAATATTATATATTGATTTAATTATTTTTCCACTTCTTCTTTCTTCCTTTTTTCCTGTCTTCACTTCTTCCCTCTAATTCTGATTGCTGGATAACTTGGTAAAGTGAGGAAGCAAAACTAAATTACTAAAAATTGTTGCAGAGATCTGCCCACCATCTACTATTGTGGATTTATAAATACTGACAATGAGGGGGTTGGAGGGAAAGGGGTGTTAAGATTGCTGAGTAAATGCACAGTCTTTTGGGAGCAGTGAATCAAGATGATGAAGTATCATGGTAAAAGTGGAGCATTTGTATGCAATACCTGGAAATGAATATGGGGTCTTAGATGGGGATGGCATCATGTTTTATAGGGTATGTGAGTTTGAAGACTATGTGGGATTGTGGTGACCTGAAATTTAGAGGACATGGAGTCAAGTACAGGAAAAGAAAAATAAGGATTTCAATAGCATTTAAGTCAAGGCAGTGCCAGGTTTTTTGCAGGTTTTGAAAAGGAGATTTGAAATCTTTTACTGAAAAGGGATCTGGAGGAGGTCATTTGTATTATATTAGCTCTGCTATCATAAATAATGAGGATCAGACTTATTCTGGATACACAGAAGCAGATGGCAAAAGCCAATTCTTGCCCCAAAGAGGAGCTTGCCAACACAAAAAGCATAAAGACAGGAAGGACAGAGGAAGGACACACAGTAATCTAATGTATTTTCATAATCCGCCTGTATGCACTGTTTATGTGTCTGTCCTAAAAAGCCACCTTTCTGGCCCACAGAAATGGTGACACGCTGGGACAAAGCATGTTTCCATAGCAAAGACTGCACAGTGAGGACTCAGAGGCATAGTTCCAGGCACCAGAAGATATCAGCAGTTTTGAATCATTTCTGTCCATAAAAAGAGAAAGTTACAGCCTAGGACTACATATAACTCCTATGCTTTAAAGAGAAGTTTTCTCTTAATCTCCTCTGGGCTCCGAACTGCTCTTCATGAAAAACTGGCACCTAAACTGAAGGCAAGCAATACACACAAAACTACCTATACATCCACAGTGAAATAATGTAATGTACACCTGAATTATATTTACTGTTCTAAAGAGAATACACTTTCTCCATTTATAAAGAATATTTAGTGACTAAAAGAAACTCCTGAGGTAAATAAAAGCTATAGACAAGTGCTTACAGTTCCTAAAGAATTACTCTTTTGAAGAGCAGTTTACAGCTTGAAAAGCCTTCTCTGTCTCCTTTGCAGGAATTTGAAATGAATTTCCACATTTCTAATACTTTCTCCTCACTTTCTGATGTTTTCCAAAGTGATGCTTTCCAAGAGGTGCTGCAGAACACATTTAATCCATCGCGAGTTACTAATTTGCTGTAGCCAAGTATGAAGGAAAGTATTTGTCATTCAGTTGTTGCCGAAGCCCCTGAAACTCCGCAAGAATGTGTCGTTCAGATATATAACAGACCAGGTAACCAAAACTAGACCACATCAGGAGACACCAAGACTCTTGTGTTTTCTGTTGTTTCATCAAGCACATTTTTGGTCTTGATGCAGTTTTCAGTGGCTGAATGTCCATCCATATCAGAAGCATTACGAAGCAACGTGCAGGGAAGTGGTTTAATCACTATCCCTGGAGGTATTTAAAAGATGTGTAGATCTGGTGCTTAGGGACATGGTTTAGTGGTTGGACTAGGTGATCTTAAGGGTCTTTTCCAACAAAACTGATTCTATGATTATTTGGCCTCATTACCAAAGGCAGAAAACATATTGGAAAAGACAGCTTTTGGGTTTTCTTTGCAGCTTGCATTTGCTGCATATGAACTAGGTGTAGAGGTGTAAGATAAAACACTCACAGTTCTTAACTAAATTTGTCATATGAAATTTTTCTTGGCTTCTTTAACTTGTCTGTTTACTTAGGAAGCTGGCACCTTGGTTTGTCTTTCTACCCAAGGATGGCATGACCTGGAGAGTTCTTGTGATTTGAGTCCCTCTCTGTCTTGCAGAATGGCTGCTCCTTCCTCTTCTGTTGGTGTCTTGTCTATTCCAACCTACATTGCCATCCCAGTTTTCTGTTTAACTTCTACTTATCATTATCTTGCCCTGTGTCTGCAGTTCCTGGGCATCAAGTCATCACATCATCCTGCAAGAGCTTAAATCATTGCCTCTCCCTTCTACCCTTTCCAATATTTCTTTCTATTCTGATTAGAATACATTTTACTGCCTGCCTGACTTCTCCTGTTAATCCTTTTGGAAGACACAGTGGTAAATTTCCTACGTTATAAGTAGCATATCTTAAAAAACAATATTTTTTCAAATAAAATTCATCAGTTCACAGAACATTCACTGTGAGTTTCAAACAACTGCTGCATTTTATGCAAGATAAATTGAAATTAAGATTGCCATGTGGAGGTTGAGTAACATACCCCAAAATACATGGCTAACCTTGAAAGGACTCCTGTGGGGAACTTTCCCATGTGGATTAGACAGGTGCTGGGTTTTAGGAAGAGCTTGGATTTTATCTCCTACTCACTGAAGCTCTTTGAAGTCTTCTGGTAATCAGCTGTAGGCAGGCACTGTTTTAGTCTTCTCCTTTGATCACAAAGGCTTTCATGCACATTGGGTGATGAAGGCAAGCAGGAACAGCATTTCTCTGTGACCAAACTGCTATGCACAGAAGTGAACAACACACCCTAGATATGGAGGAGGTCTTCCACCATCTTTGTTGTTCCTCAGGACATGAGGGTCAAGAGGGAGAAGTTGGCAGTGCCAACAGACATGGGCTATCAGAGAAAAACCCTGCATGTAAAGATCTGACTATTTTTAGGCTGCAAGCACAGTGTGAGCTGGAGCTGCTCTTGACCTTAGAGGGTGCAGGTCCTGGCATATAGTGGCATTAACACCATCAACAGTATTGCCTAGGCAGTTTGCTTGTTTTATTCAAAGCTACCATATATTCAGAAAGTGGGCGTGCAGTGCAGCAAAGCATGCTCTACCTTGCTTTCAAGTAGTTCTTAGAGAATATCAGTCCATGATATCAGTCCAGGATATCAGACTGACAAGTTTAATTGACTTAATTGCACTGAATCATCATGAATCTCAGCCTCACACCAGGAACCTAGTATCCCTTAAACCAAAGAGGTTCAATTTCACTTCTTGACTGAAAGGAGAAATCTCAACTTAAGTGGAAATCAACAGAAAAGATTCATTTTGTTGACTATGCAAATCCCATCACTTAAACTCTACATTAAGCTGGAGAAATTGGTCCTACTTTTCCTGGAGTGGCCCTAATTTTACAGGTAGTGGGTCACTCTCCCAGCAAAGCAGCTGCATCTTTTTACAAGAGCGAGGGCTTAGCATGTGCAAGGATGGGAAGCTTTCAGATCCGAATGAGTGTTCCTTGAAGTGGCTGGCCTTTTCTTAAGTCTGAAAGATCAATTAATATGACTGTGGATCTGCATGTTGCTTCTCCTTTAGTCCAGCCTTTGCAGGGAGCATTGTTACGTTTCACATCATTAAAAGGTGTTCCAAATAGCTATTCTAACAGAAGTTTTAGTTTGGATTTTCATGTTTTCTTCAAGCAGCCTTTATGCCTTCAGTTCCTGTACAAAACTTCATAATTCTTAATGACACAAATTTTCAAGATATAATTAGGAAATATTGCTCCATTAATTAAGCATCACAGGCTAAACCTTAGGAGCCCTGATGATCCCAGTGCTGAGTCCTTATGCACCTTACAGCAAGTTTTGCTAAATAGTCTTTATGTTGTTACTTAGATTTGGTCATTCAAGCCTAAGCAGCGCCAGTTCTTACATTTTAGAGGAGTTCTTTCCTACCTGATTGCCAGCAGAAATGGAGACAAATATTTAATCTATGCCATGCTGAATACCCATATTTAAAGGGTGATGCTGGATTCCACATTAGAAATATGTTGCTATGGAAATGCCAGTGAAATTGAGCCGTGGATTTTGCAAGTAAGGAAGCATGTATCTATGTTTACTTAATATTTTCTTTGGTCAAATAATGGCTTCGGATCACACCCAAATTTGATAGGCATACTGAAAAAAAAATTAATCTAGAATAAAAATGATGGTTTGTAACTACTATTTTAGGTTTATTAGGTAGTGAACTGTCCATCTTTAGATAACTTAGATCATTTTGTTGGGTCCCAAAGACCTGAGTTATTTGTCTCCAAACTTGTGGTAGTCTAAAAACATCATTGTTATTTACTAAATAAAGAAAGTACATCAAAATACACACCATTTCAAAATCATCAAGTGTTATTTTAATAGCTCTCCTTCAAGTCCACGCTTTCTCTAAGGCTTCCCTAAGTTCATGTACACTGAATTCATTCCCCTCATCAGCCTTTTATTACTGGGTCTTACTTCATCTTAAGGCGATGAAAACCTTCCTCTCATCTCCATTAGTGAGATATTGCTTCCCCTTTGTATGATTTTTCAGCTCTGTCTCCTCTAAGATTTCCTGACTGAATAAAAATTATCGCAGACCCCTACAGCTGATAAACCCACTTTCCAGGAAAGAAGCCAACCTATTAGTGCTATTACATACTCTAGCTATGCACTTAAATCTTTTCTTAGCCTTTTTGTAGCAAGCTTTCAGGGTTGCGGTCTAATATCACTGAAAAAGAAGTAAGAGAAAAAGAAACAAGAGGAGAAAAGAAAAATTAATATCTGAAATGAAGACTGTAGTCTAATATAGAAGAAACTAGTCCCTGATGCCAGACTTAATAATCAGTGGATAACCAGAAATCCTGGCTGGAAAGGTTACCATAATCATATGATTCCATGCTATCCATGATTGGCAGGTCTGGCATTGCCTCTAAACTGCAAACAAGATGAATTTTTCAATGCAAAAAGTCTGGGAATGTTTATTTTTTAAAGACAAAACTTCTGCAAGTAAGTGCAGTCAGAAGACTCCAAAGCCACCTCCAGCTCATGGTTTTGACTAAAAATCTGCAGGACTCCATATCCCACCATGTTTTGATATAGCTCAGTGAAAATGTCACTTTGGAAAATGTCCTGGTTTTGACAGATGAATACAATTGTGCCTTGAATTCCTTTAATAAAGGAGTTATCACAAATGCCAGTGAGAAGGGCTGCATTATTTGAAGGGACAAGTATAGCAGACAGTATAAGAATGAAATGTTTTTGCCCTCCTTCCTGTTTCAAATCTCCTCCCACAGAGTAGAAACACAGGGTTCATTATGTAGGGCTCATTTTGTGATCCTCTTTGAACCTATGTGATACAAAACTGCTGAACACAAGGTAATCATCTCTTCTCTCCTCTTTCTCCACTCAAATAAGCCATTTGTCAGGGTAGTGTTTTCAGCAGGACTCCAGGTAGAAGGCAAGGCATATCCTACTGCAGAACACCAGAAGATCTCTTCTAGAGGTTCTCAAGACAGTCATTTCCATCCCTACTGGGCATCTGGCAAAGGCTGGTTCTCATTTCACTCATTCCAAAGCCTGAATCTGTCTCCTGGATGGAATAACCCATGCAGTTCTGCTTCCAGTGTGAGTCTGTAGGGGTCCTTCTGCTTTTCTTCTGAACTCCACAGGAGTTCTGCAGGACCAGGCAGTTTATGGAGTAGAACCTCAGAGTTTTTTCTGTTTTCAGTATGTTTCTGGCAGTCTGACTTAAACAGCTCCTTTATGTCTTCATTTTTATTTCACAATTTATGGACTTTAACAAAGAATGCAATGACAAGAAGGCAATATATGTCAGATACAAGTCTAGAAACTGTTGGGAAGGCATCACAGTGTAGCTCTTTATTACTCTTAGCATACAGAGCAACGATAAAACTCCATTAAGCACTGTACGTCTCTGACTTTCCATAGACTTCTACACTTTAAAGGATTAAGCCTGGGATGGACACACAGCCATGTATCATTCATACACCATTGCTTATTTTCTGAGTTGGAGGAAGCCAGTGAAGACAAGAGCCAGGTCCCATTTTGCTTTCAGATATACAACAGAAAATTCCGTTCCAGCTCTGAAAAACATTCACTTGAAGTTTCACATAGTCATTGCTCATCATAACTTTGGAGCTGGGTAGCAGAAACATTTGCTTTGAAACTTCATTGCATTATTCCTTTTTCATAGAACTGTAATATACAATGTCATGAAGAAAATGGAAACAGAGACATGGTGCGGTTATATAGGGCCACCCAACATAGATTTTTTTTCCTGAATGTTACATCTATAATTAAGCCATCAACCCACCTAAGAGAAATAAAACTGAGTCTTTTAATTAGCTTCTTGAATAGGAATAAATGCTTCATTATTCTTAACCATATCAAGCTGAGAACATTATTAGAGTCTGAAGGAATAATGAACAACATGACAGGAAACACATTAGAGCACATGGAGGAATACATTTGCCTACTAAGTGATCTTCATAAATATGCCTATCATTGCTATCTAGGAAGGTAAAAATGCCAAAGAAAAGAATGAAAACAAAAGGACAGTATAGGTAAAGCCGTAAAGAAAATTATATGAAGTCAGAGGTAGGGAACAAATTAATTGGCATTCAGTGCTGTTGAGCATTCAAGAGTTCAGATGCTCTGCCAAAACTTGTCGAAGCTTCCTGAGTGGACTGGCCTGTGTTTGCACTCAGTACAATTTTTTAAACTTCAATGTGTCTGCTTTGCCTCTTTGAGGCATTTAGATGGAGAAAATGCCACTCCAGAAGCTGTGCAACACAACAGCCCCGACAGGACTTTTGGACAGCTTTCTCTGCTCTGAGTCTGTAGGGAGGATGAGTAATCTTTATGAGCTTTCAGAAATCCCTTGGCAAAAAGGAGATGCTATTCCCTCTCTTTAGAAATAATGCCAAGAGCACAGAAACACTTTCACAGCAGGGAAAACTGAAGGTACATATCAGATCATTCATAGCTGGTATGTTATCCCAAAATCCCAAAGAAAGTCCTGAAACTGAGACCCAGAAAAGCCTATATTCCTGTCTTTGAATTAAATCTCATCCATAAGCCATTTCTACTCACCAAAGCTCATTAATTTCAACTCTGTTTGAACACATGCTTGGAGAGCTGCACTGCTGTGAACTGGAGCAACTACCAAAAGACTGTACTAGATTGTAGAATTGCCATGAGATTCAGACTCCAAGGCCTCAACAATGTTGCTGGGGCAGGTAGAGAGTGGGAATTTCACACAACTTTCTTTGTTCTGATTTTGCTCTTAAACTTCTGGATCCAACATCTGGATCCATTTTCTGAGGGGAGATGAGGAAAAAGGATGGTGGGTTGCCTTTTCCCCACTCTGCTTCCAATCTTCTCCCCACTCCTCTCTCCATCCTGTTTGTCAAACTGCACATGTGGGTAGACTGGAATTTGTCCACTCGACATCCAACTCCACTCCAGTGCCTTAATATCCCATCTGTGAAAGCACTTAGGCACCTCTGCAGTGGCACAAGCAGGAGCAGAGGCCAGGACAGACAGTTCTAGTTTGTGTCTCAGAGCAATGTCATATGCATCTTGCAAACTCCTGCTTTTATCAGAAGTGTTATAATACTTTGAAACCGAAAGACCGAGAACTAAAAGGTATGGAGGATGATGTCCTATTTTCAATTCAGAGCTATCAAATTCTGATAAAAACATTTCCTAGAAGAAACTTCATCCAAACTTGACTCCATAATGCAGTGTTTGTCAACCTTTGCTCTGGGTTTGACACTGCTCCTAATCAGACCAATAACATACTCTACCTTCTAACTAAAGGAAATTATATCTGCTCTTTCAAGTTGAAAAGAGAAACATTTTCATATTTACCTTTGGCATGAGAGATGAGAGAGACACAATTGGAGACAATTAGAGACAATTTTAGAGTAATTATATCTGCTCCAACCACGACAGTTTGATTTCTAGCTTTCTCTGTTTCTCCTGTTTATTTTTTCTTTGAGAAGCTCTGCAATTGTATAATTTAAAATGCAGTTATTTCAATAAATGCTTTATAAGGTTCAATTAATTTCTCAAAACATGATCTTCATTCCTAACTAATGTAATGGGATAAACATCTAATGTAATGGGATAGACATCTAATGTATCACATTTCATGCTTTTGATCCCAAAATGGATCACGAGATAAGGAACTCTTGAAACAAAGATGTGATTCATTGTATGAAGCAGAAAATGGAAATAATCAGATTCATGGAAATGAATTGTGATGATATATGCTGAAAAACAAATAAGATGCGATGAAAAGCTTGAAATGTGCCTGCAATTAGCAGAAAGGAGGGGCTGAAATCTTGAAAATGTACTATCTGGTTTTATTCATTAGCCTTTGGTGACTGCTACGCTGAGACTTGATAAGAAACTGGAAAAAAAAAAATACTCATCTAGAAATTACATTTGAAATGAACTAGGAAATGCTTGTGTTACTGTTTTTTGGTTGGGTTTTTTTTTTCTTCAACTTGAAATGTCTTTCTCTTTTTGCCATCCTAAAATGAAACAGCCACCTCTTTACGTTCTACAGAAGAAATTTGCCATTAAGATATTAATCTTTCCTGCATCATTGAATTTCATATTATATCACCTTTTACCAAAGACTTTGCTGCATTTTCTCTTCTGCCATATGCTGGGCCAATTTTATTTTCTGTAGCTCAACCACTCCATTTGGAGCGGAATCTGACTGGAGGCCTGTGACTAGCGATGTTCCCCAGGGCCTGGTGTTGGGTCCAGTCCTGTTTAACATCTTCATTGACGACCTTGATGAGGGAATAGCATCCACCCTCAGCAAGTGCCGATGATACAAAGCTGGGAGGAGTGGCTGACACGCAGGAACACTGCGCTGCCATCCAGCGAGACCTGGACAGGCTGGAGAGCTGGGCAGGGAGAAACCAGATGAGGTTCAACAACAGCAAGTGTAAAGTCTTGCACCTGGGAAGGAACAACCGTTTCTATCAGTACAGGCTGGGGGATGACCTGCTGGAGAAGAGCTCAGTGGAGAAGGACCTGGGGGTCCTGGTGGATGACAGGTTGGCCATGAGCCAGCAGTGTGCCTCGGTGGCTAAGAGAGCCAAAGGGATCCTGGGGTGCATCCTGAGGAGTGTGGCCAGCAGGTCAAAGGAGGTGATCCTCCCCCTCTACTCTGCCCTGGTCAGGCCCCACCTGGAGTATTGTGTCCAGTTCTGGGCTCCCTGGTATAAAAAGGACAGGGATCTCCTGGAGAGAGTCCAAAGAAGGGCTACGAAGATGATAAAGGGCCTGGAGCATCTCCCCTATGAGGAAAGGCTGAGAAGATTGGGACTGTTCAGCCTTGAGAAGAGAAGACTAAGGGGGACCTAATTAATGTTTATAATTATCTTCAGCAGGGGATGCAGGGGGAATCAGCCATCCCCTTTTCAGTGGTCTGTGGAGACAGGACAAGGGGCAATGGCTGCAAGTTGGAGCACAGGAAGTTCCGCACCAACATGCGGAAAAACTTTTCCCAGTGAGGGTGACAGAGCCCTGGGACAGGCTGCCCAGGTGGGTGTGGAGTCTCCTTCTCTGGAGATATTTAAGACCCGTCTGGACGCCTATCTGAGTGAAATGTCCTAGGGAGCTGCTTTGGCAGGGGGTTGGACCCGATGATCTTTCGAGGTCCCTTCCAACCCCTACAATTCTATGATTCTATGATTCTATGATTCCATTTCTTCCCAAAGCAAGAGTTAAACTTTTCTTGTAGGACATGGACAATAGTGTGCTATTTCCTGAATAACAGAACATGCAGGTATGAATAAGCATCTCAGTATTTTTCTGTCACTGTTATTCGGAATGAAAATTAAGGATTTTTCTCACATTCCCTATATACTTTTTAAAAAATTACTAGCGATTCTAAGGGCAGAACTTAAATGCCTTAAAGGACCTGAAAAGAGAAAATGATTTCTGAAAATGACATATCATTTGCCTTTGTGAGTCAAGAGCAATCAAAGCATCTACAACTGGGCACTAAAAATGAATGGCCTCGACTCTTTGGGTCCCTGAAATGGTAAGACACTTACTTGTTCTGATCCTTTTCTCTCCCCAGGCCTTTTATGCAACTATGTAAGGTCAATGGGATGCCAGCATAACATAACTTTTTGCCACTGCAATCTTTTTTGGTTGAAAGAATAACAATTCTGTGCCATTTCTGGAAAGCAACTGACAAAAAACTTGTTGGATTTCAGTCTCCTGTATTTCCTTGCTCCTCCTCTCTAACCCTAGTGAGGGGACTCTTAATTCTTAACATCCTTTGCACAAAAGTAATAAACAACATCCTAAAAATACAGAATAGGATTTATTTAATTACTACTTAAAGAAATTTGTCTCCAAACTGCAATATGATGGTTAATAAAATTTTCCTAACCAAGTATTTATGTATTTGTTAGAGTACAAGAGCTAGCCTTCAGCTTAAGTAGCTCATTTTCTTCCCTGATGCTTATCTCCTGATGCATTTATACTCAGCAATTAAGTCTCCTCCCATCCTTAGTTTCTGAAACACCATTTTTTGATCTGAATGTTGCACAGTCCTGCAGATGTGGTTTCATCAGTGCCCTGGACTATAGAATTGTTAATTCATTTACTTTACTAGAAATATCTCACCCGAAGTAGTATATTATTTTCCTATGACAGCTTCAGCAAAATGATCATTCAGATCATGATCCATGGGTAGTTTCTGTTAACAGTTTTTCTGCAACGTCTTGCTATATCTCAATCCTAAGTCTGAAATGCCATTTGGGTCCATGACTAAGCAGTGAAGGACTAAGGCTGGATATTCATGAATCATAGAATAGTTTGGGTTAGAAGGGCCCTTGAAGTTCATGTAATCTTCCTACATCATTGTAAAGCATAAAGAAGAACAAGTATACAATAGTGAACTAAAGTGGATGGACCGAAGAATCCAGTGAGTGTATGGACTGAAAGAAGAAAGGAGATACCAATATTGATAAAAGAAATGATTACAAAGTAACTTAGTGAAACAGCAGTGCCTAAACTGGCAATAGTGAAGGGAGTGAAGCAAATGAGAAGTCTGTATGCAAAGCCCATGAAACTGATGGTGGTGATTAAAACATATCTGTGGTAACACAGAGAGAGTTGAAAAGAAATTATAGGTGGAATACAGAAGGCAATAAGAAGGCTATGAATGTGAAGGCTATAAGATTTCATAGAAAAGTACAAAATTAAACAAAATGATGGGAGTGTTAGTTAATATAGATTCATTTCAAAGCACCTGACCAATAGACTTTGGTGTGTATTTGGTGCACTCCATCTTTCCCCCTTGTTCAGCAGCCATGCACAGGGAGGTACTTTTATCAGAGTGAGCTTTCTGGAGAGATGATCACCAGCTGTCTTTCTGATCAACACCATAGCTCCTTGCCTGTGCATCTTGTTTGGGACCATGTGAACAAGGAAACTGCTGCCCCTCCTCTTGGCAAGGGTGCCACCATACCAACATTCTTATGTCTCATGCTCACAACACCTTCACTTGACACCCAGATTTATACATTGCTTCATCTCTTTCATTTATTTCCTACTTTAATTTAAGATTATTTAATTCTCAAAACTCAATCCTGCCATTCATCATCCCAGGAGATTATTTTGTCTATTCCTCCTGCAGACTCCATCATCTGAGAAGTTCCTCTGTCCCAAAGCTCTGATTTCCTGAAATCTTCATTATTTGAATACAAATTTCTTCTCCTTTTCTGGGAACTGGAAGAAATACATCAAAGAATCCAAGAAGAGGAGAAGTTGCACTTTTCAGATGGCCTTCCCCAGACAGACTTTTTTGTTCTTTGAGTATTCAACAGTATCTTATGTCCTAATGTTCCTGGAATTTTTCCCATGTCATGGGAATGTCCTCATCTCATGCTCCCAGCCTGACAAATCCTCACTACCAGCCTTACCAGTGAAGAAGAATCTATAGTATACTCCTCCTCTGTTGTAATTTTCAGCAAGAAAGAAGAGTGGGGAAGAAAAAAAAGTCATGAATAAAAAAGTTCTTTAATAGAGCCAGAGAAATGCTTTTTTTGTAAAAGTCAATGGACTATAATACAAGAATTAACACTGCAGAGAAACGTAAGTTGAAAGATCAGGCAGCAAGACAGAAACATTATGTTCAAACACTTTTTGAATTAGAATTGCACATTATCCATCTGAATGTAGCTGTGCAGTGTAGCAAGATGTGTTATCTGATAGAGTAGAGAGCTATCAGAGATTACTTGAGTCAGCACTGCATCCACCAGCAGTTCTTTGTTTCTGTCATTGATTATTTTTTATTTTTTTTAAAACCTAACACATTATGAAAAATGAGGGGAAAAGAGTTTTGAAGTTTGGATTGGAAAAGGAAATGTATTAGTCGATGTGCATTTGAAATATATAAACTGTTTTATAGCTTGAACTTCTATCGAGTGCCCAGAGATACGGATTTCTGGAGGCAGTTAGGGGAGAAAAACCCTACAAATTTTCCTGAGGTTTTTTTTTCCTGGCTGTTAAAATTTGACACATGTGTGTCTTTTCAAGCCCTCTACCTAATGAGTTAAAACCCAACAAAATAGCCTTATCTTCAAACTAGAAAGTACTATTCTTACAGAATTTTAGGAACAAGTACTACAGCATATCTCATGTGAAATGTTCTTATTTGTTAATTAATTATCAAGGGGATTCCTAGGAGCTCCCATTGTGTGAGATGCCATTATCATATTTCCCAGCTACATACTGTGCCACATACCATTTTAACATGCCTTGTATTCCTCACACTGAATAGAGATATCTACCAGTGCATGAAAGAACTATTTTGAAAAAACAGATATGGTGCTATTTCCCATGCTTTGAGCTAGGTAGAAGCTGTGTGAGTATGATTACTTGACCCCTGTGCCAGACAATTCAATTGTTCCCCCTTAGAAGTGGTACTGACCAGCGGTCCAGCTGGTGGTAGTAAAATTCAGCAAAAAACCTCACCTTGTTGACTTCTGACTTAGTGAATTTGGACATTATCCTTTTCTGGGAAGTGTTGCTTTATAGATTTAAAGGGAAAGAATTATTACATTTCTTCAGGCAAATATGAGGGATACTGCTCTCACTCCAATAGGTATTGGATTTGCCTACATAAAAAATTGAGGTGAACAAGAACAGCAGGGTTTTTTTATTTTATCTGTAGAAGTATGATATTACTTATTTGTTATTCGAGTTCAAGCAGGAAGTTCATGCTCCTAATTGTGGCCTCAGTGAAACTGTTGCATATTTTCACCAAAAAAACCCCCACCCTATTCTCAGTGGTAATGATGTAAGTCTTCTGGGAAATTTCACAGGCTTGTCAGGGTAAATGGATAGATAATAAATGGGATCTTACACATCTCTCTAGAGGAAAAAGAGGTCTAAAAAATTATTTAAACAGAAATGTTGTCTCTTAACTAAAGCCAATGAAAAATTAAAATCCTGATGTGATCTTCTCCTTATGAAATAAAAATGTATATGAGGGCATATACATTTTATTATAGTAAATGTATTATTTTCTATCCAACAAGGACTATGTGCCATCTTTGTATTCGGCTCCACTGATCAAGAAAATAAATTAGATTCCAGAATCTTTGTGCCCATGATAATGGCTTAGTGTAAGGAGCCATTAATGCTGTAAATTATACTCACAGCTGTTAGCAACATGTAAGTATCTTGTTTTCCCTCTTTTGGTTCAGATAAACGTCAATTAGCTCAGTGATATTTACACTAATATTTTATTTATTGGGTGCAATTGTCCATCTGTTTCAGTAATGATGGAAGTTACAGTGATTCTGCTGGAAGTAAAGGAATTAGATTTACTTACTGTTAACTTTTCCCAGGAGGTAAGACAAACCATATTCATAATTTTCCTACATTCAAGCAATTGTAGAAAAGTAATGTGGCATCTCTGTGAGGTATGAAAAATAATTCTGAACAAGTGTTAAAAACACATCAAAACCTGCTTTTCACATGTGAATGTGCCAGCTGAAAATAGCAGTAAAAATAACAAACTAATGATGAAATGACCAACATTACAACTGAGTTAAGTGTAGTGAGCAATGTTGGGCTGAATTCAGTTTTGTAGCATTTGGTTTATCTTGGGGAAAAAGAGAAAAAGACACCTTCATTTTTGACCATGTAGACAGGATATGTCTTTCCATCCTACTGGACTTAAAGTTAGCCTGGGAAAATCATAACCTTAGGTTTTCTGCACTGGTCTTTCACTTCTTGTTAATCTATCAACCTTCTACAATCTCAAGTGTCAATTTGACACTTTCAGTTTTGTCTCATACTTGTCTGCATATGTATGCCCATGTTTTTTCACCTCTTTTTCAGGCATGTTCTTTGCCCTGCATCTTTAATAAGATATCTCTAATAAAGAAGGGCTTAAAGCATGTGATGCCTCTGCTGTTAATTAACTGTTAATTAACTGTTCAGCTCTTTCTTTGGGACCTATAAATTAACTGAATGCTAATTAATTGTGAGTAAATAATTCTAAAATGCATATCACTTCTAAAATTATAAAATACAATATAAAACTAGATTTGTTTCATATGACTTCTTTATGGAGCAAAGTTCAAGTAAACTTTATCCACACTTTCCTATGGATGTGTCATTTACAGTTGGACTAACATAATGTTTTTTGTCTTTATGCAACTGCATTGATCAGGAAAATCAATGATCAGGGTCCGAGAGTTACAGGTTTTGTTCTCCCCTAGGATAATATCTCACTATGAGAAATCTTTAACGCAGTAAATCATAGTCAGAAATGTTGACACCATAAAGCATCTTACATGCTTTTTTTGATGCAACTGAGCATCACTTAGTTCAATGATATTTGCATAAATACCTCCATTTTCTGGGTGAAACTGTCCATCTGTTTCACTAAAAACTTAATTACAATTTTTTCTGTGGAAGAAGAAATTAATCTTTCTGAATGTTAACCTTTTCTATAAGACAAAGTAGTCATGTTCACTAGATAACAGCAACTAAATAGGATCCAATTAAGTATTTTGTCTTGGAAAATAAGATGTTCATTAATGAATAAAAAAAGCTTTTTCTAAAATTTAACAAAAGATCAGCATTAGAGATTTATGCCATAATTATTGCTATGTTGACTATCACAGCTTGGTATTGATGACTTCTTTCCTAAGTATAATGTCCAGATTTCTGGCTTTGTTTTGTTATCTAAAGCACATTTGGTGCTAACAGGTATCTTGCTGAGAGTCTCAGGAGAGATGAAGGGCAATGTCCAGTTAGTCACCTGCAAGAGCAGCTCCACCACCTCATCAGAGCTGAGACACATTGATATTGATATGGTGATGTATACTTCCTGTTCTGCTCTTGTCTGATCTGGATTCTACTGAAAACTCAGAGAAATAGATGTTCTCTCAAGTTTTCTTGTGGTGCTCCAAGGTTGTGGATTTTTTTCCCCTCTCTGACTTTCAGCCCCACACATAATTCCCCTCTTTCATGTGAACATTACTCATGAACAGCTGAAGACACTGCTATTTTTCAAACTGATCCCCAGCTGAAGCAGTTGCTGTAAAATACTAGGTCTGTAGGTATGAGTGTCCACCTTCCTGTAACAGAACTGTAATGATGAGAAGGGATCAGTTGCCAAAAATACTTGTATCTCCTTTTATCTGAAAGATAAAGGCCTTTGTTCTTAGAACTGACAAGTCAGTTATAGTTTCATTTCTTTGTGTGTCATCCATTCTGTAATTGTGAAACTTTGTTTGGGCTTTAACACGTGGATTTATTCTGTCTTCAACAAAGTTTTGATCTATAATTTACCTCAAGAGCTCTAGTTGTCTCGTGCATCCAGAATTATTAAATCAAGAGTATCTATGTTAAAGTTGGTAGACAATCAGTGAAGTTGTTCCAGTGCAAAATTAGTGTATGTGAAGAGGAAAGTTTTCCAGACCCAGTTCTGAAAAACTCTTCCTTGAGTTTTCCAGTTAAATTTTTGCATAACGTAACAGGCAGCGAAGCCATCTGAGGCAAGGCTGAGAGAACTAGTTTGTTCAGCCTTAAGAAAAGGTGCCTTAGAGGAGAACTCATGACCATGTTCCACTCCTTAAAGGTCGCCACAAAGAAGCTGGAGACTTCATTTTTACAAGGAGTCATTGAAAATGCTAAAAGGTACAAGTCAGTCCTGGGGAGATTCTGGATGGACACAAGAGGAAAAAATAAATCACAATGAGAAGAATCAGCCATTGAAATAACGTCCCCAGGGAAGTGGTGGATTCACCAACACTGGATGCTTTTAAGGTTCAGCTGGATGGGATGCTGGCCCATCTTGTCTAGATGGTGTTTTTGTCTAGACAGAGATTTTGCAAAGAAAGATTGGACCAGATGATCCTTGAGGTCACTTCCAACATGATATTCTGATTTTATGATTCTATCATTCTGTGATTCTATGAACTGATGCTCTGCAGTTTACTTGAAAGTTCAGCACTTTCACAGCTGCTCTTTTCCATTTCTTCCACACATCAAAATGTTACCATAGACTAAATAAATAAATGTATCTAAATTGAGTAGTCTCTCTCCCTTTCTTCTGCCTCAATAAAATAATGTATTTTACATCATCATTTTTGCTCATGGTCCTTTCTGTGGTCCAAATCCACATCAGCAAGTCTGTTCAGCCTGGAAAGGTGGTTTAACTATATTGCATGTACCAGAATAAATTTCCCCATAAAGCTGTATTGGGAAAGGGAGCATCAATGCAAAAGACCACAAATGCCAAATACTTTTGGACAAAGTAATAAAAAGTCTTTAAGTTCCTCTCACATTAATCAATATCAGTAACAAATGCATTCAGGAAAAATAAAATAGTAAAACCTTGCTGTGTTTCCTCCTTGCATTCCTACATGCAAGTACAAACATGGAAGATTAATGGAGAATGAGATTACCACACTAATGAAGGGATAGGATGAAATATTAGAGAATAACAAAAGCTCATATAGGACATAATTTATTTTTCAGTGTAAAATACTGCCACTGCTGCAGATAAAGGGTTTGTTCTCATTTCCATTACAATCTGTTTGCTAATATAATTCAGTTGTAAATAAGGGAAAAAACATTTTTCAAATGTTGCCAGAACATCCAACTCAGGATGCCACCTAAGAAAATCCAAGTTTCACCAGTGTAAACCTTATCCTATGGGTCTGTTGGACTCTTCTTGCTTCATAACAGAGTAACTCAAAATAGAATTCCTTCCTCTTATTTCAAATCAAATAGATTCCTTAGTATGGTAGCATAAATCCCTATTCCACCACCCCCTTTTTTTTTTTTTTTTCTGCAGTGTATGTATACCCAATCCTAAATGAGCCTCTAAGGAAATCAAGGAAGGACTTGACCATTTTCAGCTGCCTCTGGACTCCATGATTCCAAGCAAGCACACTGTGTACCTTCTCTAACAACTTCTCTTTTTGCTTAGAGACATGTTTCCAATTCCAGAAGCCATGGTTCTTCAAAATTATTCTGCTCTGAAGATTTTACATTTACAGAATTAGGCTTTGCTCTCCCTTCCTTATGTTTCAGTGCTTGTATCCTGTCTTAATGCATCTGTTTCTGAATATCCTAGCCTCATGTGCATTTAGCAATCAACAAAAGGGCTTCAGCACACAACCAAAATGGGTTTCATATCTTTGTTGGTAACCCTTGGTTTCCTGGAAATTTTAGCACTTAATATGCCTCTCCATATTTTTGCAATACCTTCATTTCTGCAGTTATTGGCCTTTAGAGTACCTTGTCATCTTATGAGAGTACAACCTCCCTTGTCAGAGTAAGCAGCACACTAAGAAGCAGTTAGCATTCAGATAGGTCAGGCACTTTCATGCTTCTGGTTACAGAAAGTTTTCTATTGAAGATTTAATAGCATTTTTTCCCAGCCTTAAGCAAAAGACATTGAAATTACTCATAATATCAGTATGCCATTAGGAACTGAATTGATTAATTTGCACTATGAAAATGTGAAGTGCTATACACTTGGTGCTATTGTGATAATTAAGACTCATACTTTTCAAATTCTTCTCTCTAAGCTTAGATCCACTGTTAAATTAGCTCAGTTTAAGGAGTTACCAAGCATTAGTGGAGCTGCAGTAGCTGCCCTTATGTGTACTCTTATCCCACAGCAACAGTCTGATAATTACATTTCACGTAACCTGTGGTAAAATTAGATTCGTTATATTGGCATTTAGGCTGTTACTGCAAGACAACATCAAGTGATTGTGAAACAAAGTGTATGTCCTTCACTCTCCCCATCGCTATTCAGCCCCCACACCCTTTTCTTTACTGGCTGAAACATCTATAAAACTTCATGGTAAAACAAATTAGAGAACTGATCCACCTGGAAAATATTTTTATTATTGTTATTATATTATTGTTGTTGATAGCCTGAAGACTAGTTAGTTTTCACCTCTATCTTTTCTCTAAGTTCATGTGAGGTTTGGATATGGCCCAAAGGATAAGAAAGGTAGAATTTCTTCTTTTAGTACATGTGACAGGTTAAAACATTTGTTGAACTACACTGTGGATCTCCTTAACCTGAATTTGCTGTACGTGAGAAGAATGAAAAGCACTGAATAGACACTTTCTTGAAGTTTGCTAGACTTAGTATCTTGATAGTAATGTTGGGCCCTCATCACTCATAATGCTTTGGAGGCAGCTGATCTTACTAAGCCACCCATTTCTTTAGTTATTAACTGAGGTTTTATAAACTCAAAATTTTGCAGATTTTGCTTTGAAAAATCCAACAAACTTGCATGTCCTATTTGTCATATGGCATTTAAGAAGTCAAGGTAAAAAAGGATTTACCAGTGCAATCTTTCATTGGATATAAAGCTGCTTATTTTGACCTATCTTTCATCTTTTAAAAATAAATTCATTTTAAAAATAACCTGACCTGTTTTATATATTTAAAAATAAATGTTCTCTGGGTGAACTTTCTGCATCTTCCATCTGATTTGTTTCAAAATCCAGATGCAGCTTCTCGCACAGAAAACCCTGTAGTAATAGGGTTTGTGGCTTAAATGATTTAAACCACAAGAAGTGAGAATTGTATTTGTGGCTTGCTTGAGAAAATGCCAACGAATTTTTAAAAGTTGAAATTCACTTTGGGGCCCTGTTCATTGATTTTAGAGAGATAGAGCCTGAAAACTCTGAGCACTCATCAATGTCATACTAATTGTCAGAGACCAAGGTAGCAGTAGATATTACATACTTTAAAAATATTTACCAACAAAATGATTGGATGTTTCTCCCAGTCTCCACATTTCTAATTATGCTAATTAGATACAGAAGTCAAAGTCTCACCACCATCACAGTGGACTGAATGTAATGTATGCAGTCAAGCCACAACGCAACCAGAATCCGTATGGTTTTGCTGTAACTGCCATAGTTGTTTCCTGTGAATGCAGAAAAAAGAATAGCTACAAAAAGGTTTAGAAAGAGATTTTAAAACCAAAGAGCAATAGCAGACGGAAAAATACAGGTTTTAAGCTATAGATTAGTTTACAGTAGGTTTTGGATGGATGAAGGAGGCTTAAAACTAGCTGCCTTAGAGCTACAGTAATAAAAACAGTCTAAAATATCAGGAGATCCTCGTATCAGAAGGTTTCAAAAAGCTTCTAGGTAGATTAACAAACATGACCCTTCATATCAGAAGGATTCAAAAAGCTGCATTCATGCCACTGGAATGAAATTATATGATAAGAAAACTTTTTGTCAGACACTTAAGTTTCATTAGAATATTGGGGCACTGGAGCATCTCTCCTATGAGGAAATGTTGAGAGAGATGGGTCTGTTTAGTCTGGAGAACACTAAGAAGGGATCTTATCAATTCTTGTATATACATAAAAGGCAGCTGTCAAGAGGATGGGGCCAGACTCTTCAGTGGTGCCCAGTGACAGGACAAGGGGCAAAGGATGCAAACTGAAACACAGGAAGTTCCATCTCAATATGAGAAAAAACTCCAGTGAGGTTGACAGAGCACTGGGACAGGCTGCACAGAGAGGTAGTAGAGTGTCCCTCTATGGAGATACTAAAAATCCACCTGTCCAACTTGATCTAGGAGTCCCTGCTTCAGCCAGGCATTAGACTTTGTTGATCTCCAGAGGTTCCTTCCAACCCCTACCTGTTTCTATGTATTCTGTACATGAGGAATTTAGGTTCCTTAGAAACTGGTAGCAGTTTTTGAATATTTCCATTTTCGACATATGCCCCAAAGAAGCAGGAATAAATCCATTTATGAATATACCCTCTCTGTTCATTCATTTTCTGCTACAAGAGCCATTTTGAAGCAAATCTTTAGCCACAGTTGAGTTGTTCTTGATTATGTCTGCAGGTTTGCTAAGCAGTTTAAAGATTTCTTATCAATTTTGTCTGTACAGTGTTTCCTTTATCTTGAGTTCACTACTGTCTCTTTTTTCCTGTGATCTATTGAAATGGCTTTACATTGCAAAGTGATGGGTATCAGTATGTGTGAACAGTATGCTATGGTTCTGCAGTGCTGAAATGTACAATGTCTTCACTGTCTGGATCGGGGGCGGGGTGGGGGGGTGAACACACCCCACATTTTCTCATTCAAGACTAAATATACTGAACTTCCCATAAAGTGGCACTATTGTGCAGAAGTTAATAGGTCTATGCCAACTTGTAGTGGCCAGGGATGTTGGTATGGAGAGTTGATTACTATATACAGTTTTAGACTGTTTCTGTATCACAAACATTCATTCTGTTATTTCTTTTGACTATCAGTGTTCTTGCTATAAACTTTCTTGTGTGAGAAGGATGCAGTCCCTTCCTCTCATTTTTTGTAGGTGTAACCCCAAAGATCTGAGGAAAAGAAGCCTTTAAAGCATCTTCACAGGTCGTGTCCATCAGCTCCCTTAGTCCTGGGCATTTATTCTTCTGTCTTGAATGTCATTCCAACAAGGATCCAGAGGCAACTGCTGTGTTTGTGTGAGCAGCACGTACATTAAGACCCAAACTTTTCAATAGGGCTGGATTCCCTTTTCAGATGTGTGAACACCTAAAGCTCCTACAGAAAAGGCTGATGGACTCTTAAGCAGTATGTGTATTACAGCAAAATAAAAACCAATCAGCAATATGGTGACCCTGTGGACCTGGTATCCAACTATCCAGTCAGGGCTAATATGACACAGAACACGGTAGACTTCTGCAGCTGGAGGCCAGAAGGGTACCTGAAGACACCTCAGGCAGCTCTGGGTGCCTTTGTACATAAACAAGACTTAGGTTGGGTGCATCAGTGGATACAGGAGACCGTCTCAGCTCCCCCTGCACTACATAACTGCTGATTGGCTGGCTGAGTATTTCACTAAGCACCATAACTTGTGTGGACTGAGGGCTGTTCATTTACCCACATACACACATTTGAAATGTTCCTCCCTATTTGGTCTCCAGACACCCCCAAGAAGGGTGCAGGTCTCCCATTGGTTCTATGTCATATCTACCAACCCTGGATGATGCCTTGGACATTCTAAGACACAAATAATACAACAGATAGTACAAAACATCTATGTTTAGTGACTTTTTATGACTTTTGGAGGTGAACTCAAGTCAATTTCCTTAGGTGTTTAAGACTGCTGTTTTCTTCGCAAGATTAACAGTTTAATTACAGTTTAGTTTTCTTTGCAAGATTCACAGTTCAATTACTAAACTCTCCAATGAAAACACCTGTAGCCAGATCTAGGTAGATTTCTTTCAATGAACACTAATAATCCCAATCTGAACTGGCTACAAGATGTTATTCTCATTGCTTATTGTTAAAGGATGATACAGCTGGATCATATGAAATTAACAGACTGAACTAAAACTTGTAAGGCCCTCTTGACTGCCACAGATGCAGAGAACCTCAAAGTTCCTAAGAAAGAAGTCCTGCTAGAACCCAACACTGTACATACACCTGCCAGCTGCAAATTTTTGAAGACAAACATTTCTCCATAGCTTTTCTCTTTTATCTGTTTCCTGAGGCCAGACATGAAAACAGTGGGTTCTACATTTTTCTTTTACTTTTAGCCGTATCCCAGTAGAAGAAACCCAAAGCAGACTCCTTTGGTTGGATTGGCTTTTTTTTTTCTCAGGAAGAATGGTCAATTATTTTTCTTGAGCTGTGTTTGATATACAGGAGGTATAAAGAAGCTACATAGATAAAAATTAATGCAAAACCTGAGATGGATAAAATGCTTTTTATTCTCTAAAATGTACTGTAAAATTGCACACTTCCTTTTAATTATTGCTTAGGCAAGGTAAAATATTTGCAGGACTTTGGTTCCTTTTTAAATTAATGTAATCACTAAATGACTGTGGTTCTTTACTAAATTCCCAGACTTTGAATTGCCTATTTCTAGCAACACAGCACTCAGAAATGGGATGGTGTGACCTGGACAGGTTGATCTATACTGACTAGCTCTGAGGTTCTATCTCTGCTACAGCCTAAAGACAGGAATCTGCTCAAGCACAAGAAGTCCCATGCACTTTGCAAATTCCTTCTGCCTTGCTGACTATTTGTCTCTTCATTGCTCAATGTGAAACATACAAGATCTGCTTAGGAAATACTGAGTTCAAAGATCAAGTGCTGGACACAGGTTTTCAATGCCCCAAGGTATTCAGGAGCAGAGCCTAAATTTGCATTTGAGCCTATGATTGTGATGGTGTAATAGATGAGTCTGGACTTGAGCACTGTCTTGCAGCTTGGATCTCTTGTGGTATAATCTGGGCATCCTTTACAGAGCAGTTTGGCATTTCTGTGTCTGAGATTATGCCCCTGGGAGCCCCTAAAAGACAGCATCAGCAGACAGATCTAGTCCAGTGTAGCTGTGTACAAGTATATGTGCCATAAAGACATATGTCCTTTATAGAACAACATTTTGCTTAAAGGAAATTTTATAGTTGTAACCTTGCAGGACTGATTCACCTGTCATTTAGGCAAGAGTGGGTTGACTGATTTCAGCATACCTTACTTGAAAATGAGGAGTGAATCAGGCCCTCATTCTCTCACTGTAAGTGGTAAATTTTTAGGTTGGGCAGTCAGTGAATGCTTGGAAGCAAGAACAGGAATTCATGACTGTTAATATAAATTTATAATCTATTTTATGGTGTTTCTAGATTTTCATGCAGTTTTTTAATGTGATGTTACTACCTTTACAAATCCTGACACCTACGTCAGGGAAAGTAGAAACGTACATAATTATGAGGCTTTTATATGCATTACCCTTATCTAAACAGCCACACATTATCAAAATTACCATTCTAAGACCTTCTTGGGAAGACTGAATATCTTAGGCCAACAGACACAGTGAAGGGAGAAAAGCAGCTATTTTGCTGTTTTTTCTTATTATACACAGGTCTGGTGACATTTGAAAGAGTTCATTCAGCTAAGAAAATGACACAAAATTGATATGATAAGGCAAAGTCTGGGATAATCAGAAATATTTGCACTTCCAGCACTTTCCTTCATCTTTATTTTGAAAAAAAAATCCAACCACATGGAGGGACATCAAGCATCAGGCTCTGACTGATGCTCCCCACTATATGATCAAGTAACTGCCTCCGTATGCTGACTTGAGACTTCAGTATGGAGTAGTGTGTGCCCAGGGAGACATGGAAGGAAGCAGAGACTCAGCTGCTGTCTTCAGAAAATCCCAGGACAGCATGGCCCCTCCTGTTACCTTCAAACTTCTCCAGTTATCTTAATTTACCCACTCCATATCCACTTCACTGAAGGAGAGCTTCCATGATGGACCCCAGCTTGTATATGTATATATCGGTATATGTCTATATCAGTGAGACAAGGAATCATAGAATCATGGAATAATATAATGGTTTGAGTTGGAAGGAACCTCAAAGATCATCTAGTTCCAACCCCCCTGCCATGGACAGGGACACCCTCCACTAGACCAGGTTGCCCAAAGCCCCATTCAACCTGGCCTGGAACACTGCCAGGGAGGGGGCAGACACAGCTTCTCTGGGCAGCCTGTGTCAGTGTCTCACCGTCCTCATAATAAAAAATTTCTTCCTTGTCTCTAATCTAAATGTACTCTTCTTCAGCTTAAGGTCATTATCCTTCATTCTATCATAGAATCATAGAATCATAGGGATTGGAAGGGACCTCGAGAGATCATCGGGTCCAACCCTCCTGCCAAAGCAGGCTCCCTAGGACATTTCACTGAGATAGGCGTCCAGACAGGTCTTGAATATCTCCAGAGGAGACTCCACACCACCTCCCTGGGCAGCCTGTCCCAGGGCTCTGTCACCCCCACTGTGTAAAAGTTCTTCCACATGTTGGTGCGGAACTTCCTGTGCTGCAACTTGCAGCCATTGCCCCTTGTCCTGTCTCCACAGACCACTATCACAACATGTATTTGCGAAAAGTCCCTTTCAATATTTACTGTAGGCCCCTTTTTAGGTACTGGAAAGCTGCTAAGACTCACCAGAGGCTTCTCTGCCCTTGCTCCCAGACTCTATAGGGTGGAAGCTTTTATATATGCTTTTATGTATTTATATGTATAAATATATCTGCTTTTCTGTATTTATATTTATATATCTTATTTTACAAAATCCCTCACTTTGGCACTACTGTTCATGAATGACAAAGATGAGGCAAAGCCATATGACCCAGCTAGGGTAAATGTGCCACCTACACCTCAGCTCCAAAAGTGATGATGTCAACTTCCTATGTGACGTTTCATAGATACACAATTCCTATTTGCTGAGTTATGACTAAGTCTTTCCAATATCAGCATTTTGTGGCCATGAAATAAAGTTAACTGGGATGAACTGGAAAAAAACAGATTTAACTAACTGCTCTGATGCATGAACCTGAGGAGTGGAGGTGGTGAGAATGGGACACCCCTTCAACAGCAGTGAATCCTTGGTTAGCTGAAGGTAACCTTGGATGACCTCTAGAAACCAATTTCTAGTGCTTTTCTTCTATGAAATGGCAATCCGGGGAGAGGGGAATTGAGGATGGAAGATGAAGATTTTCTGATTTTGACAGAGATAGAGTTAATTTTCTTTCTAGTAGAAGAGTTTAATAATCAGTATAGTGGTGAGTTTTGGATTTAGTATGAGAATAGCGTTGATAACACACTGATGTTTTTAGTTGTTTCTCCACTGGAGGTGGAGTGGCATGAGCAAGTGTTTCAGTGGTGCTTTGTTACTGGCTGGGGTTAAACCACAACTGAAGGTCAGTGAGTCATTCTCAAAGAGGTTTGTCATCAATTTTCAGCTAGGTTTTGCCTTGACGGTAAGTACTCAGTGCACACAGCCTTGCTTGCATTTCTGCTGCACTTTTGAGATCAGGCATTTGATTAAAGTCATTATGGGGTACTATACTCTTTGTGTGGAAAAGCCTGAAGACCTCCCTCAAGAATGAATGTCAGTTCCTCCCAGTGTCCCAGTGTGACAATTAATCCACTATTGTGCTTTCTATAGAAGACAAATATTTAATGACTTTTGATAGACACTTCAGGCTGTATCACTTTGATTCGTGTTTGTGATTCTGGCTTTCCTCCTTCCATACTTTATTACCAGAGGGGAAAATTCACTTCCTGGTGGGTTTGCAGGTTGTAATAAGCCACTCAATTCCCTTGCACCAACACACGTGGTAGTAGCAAAGAGAGTGATTGCTCTTTCTGATTTTTTTTCAGTACTTCTAGCCCATCTGAGACAGGGCATTACAGAAAATTCAGACAGCTGGAAGTCTTAATAATCCAGACTATGAAAGATAAATCAAATGCAAAAAGCATTTTTAATTGCATGCTTGGTTTTGTCATTATTACTTCCCCCATCAGCCTCTCCAAATGCAAAGCTTTCTTATGGCACCTTAGGTTTCTCAGAGGGAAATAAACATCCTGTTGCTAAGTGCCTTTACCCATGGGTATGCTGCCACCAGATATTGTCTCATGCCATCATCTAAACTGGAAAAGAGTTAAATCCAACATCTTTTTGTACAGCTGCATGGCAGGAACCAGTGGGCAGCAGAGATACTCTGCCAGGGGTGGTAGAGACCATTGGTCTCAATGGATTGCTGGTCTTCTGGGGACAAAGCTGTGAAACATCTTCTCATGGATAGGATGCAGTCAGGCAACAATTCTTTCTCTCTGCTGTGTGAGTGTCCAGGGATTTGAGCTGATGTGCACCGGTTCAGTGGGTTTCAGGTCTGCAGCATATTCAGTACAATTTGCCATGATGAATCTGTAGCTTCCTTTGGCAATGAGATGCAGTGACTGGGTTTTGTCAGGGCGAGAGCATTTGAAATATACACAGCCACCTCTCTGCATTATATATTCTGCTAAGCAAGTATAAAATGAATGTGCTTTCTGGCATAGCCAGATGTGGAAATATGATTGATGCTACTTACCTGAGGAAATGCATTGGAACTGAAGGTGCAGCTGTGTTAGTAATTGCTCTAACAGCTCTAAACTCCAGATCATTTTTCAGGTCAGAGTGGAGACTTTAGCCCTATTTTCCCTTGAGGAACCCTTTTCAATTTAATTATTCAGTCCATTCTTTTCAATATGCCATCTTCTTTCCGGCAGTTTCAAGACTCTGAAAGAATGTTACCACATGTACTGTGGTGGGTTGACATCTGAGAGCCTTGACTCTACTCTTGACCCTTGTCTCAGGCACACAGGTCAGGCATTGCTCCTGCAGGTTACATGGATGACATGACCTACATAATTTCATAAGGTATTACTATGTGTGTAAAATCCCTCCAAGTGTGTCTACCATTTACTGATGATGATGATATTTTGTTCCATTCAGATCGCTGCCTTTAAGAATTAGAGCTGAGATGCAAAATCTAGATCTAAATATACATAATATCTGCTCTCAGGCTTACCACAATGTTTGATGTGTCTTCTTTTACATGAAAGGGTTTGTCTTCACAGCCTAGATCAAGACCAAATCAGAGTTTGAAGACCTTTCACTGCTTTCTCTAAGATCTACAGGCAGTTTATCTGAATGGGCTGGAAAGGCTGTGATTAGATGTTTATTAATATCACTGTTCCCTGTCTCCAAACAAATGACTAAGGACAGTTTTTATTTTGGCTGCATTTAACCAGAAAGTTCAGATTAGGTGACTTTATGGGAGAGGCAGGATATTCTGTGAGCAATAGCTCTTTTTTTTTTTTCCCCCCAGTTTTCCTACCCTGTTAGGGGTCACAGGTGATGCCAGCCCAGCAGATCTTAAGTCATTTCTAAAGACCTGGACAGCAAAAGTAGCAGTAACTCAATTGTCCACTCCATGCCCACATGCAAAACACAAGGATTCTTAGCACAGCAGCAAGTCTCACCTTCAGTACACCCTGGGGAGAGGCTGATCTCAGGATTAGGCAAAGGGACTTCCTGTGCAACATTTCAGCACAGCACAGCTAGAGCAGGGGATTTTCCAATACAGCCTGTGTCTTGTTTGGCATCCCTGACCCTGCTCTATCCCTGCTTCAACTTCTTGGAAGAGAGTCTTTGCCTTACTACTGAGTTTCTCTGCTCGCAGTGAGCTGAGGCAGTGTTCCTCAATGTCTGCCCTCCTTTTAGGCAGAAAACGTACAGAACCATTTATTCCTGTGATGGCTGTGTCATCTGTGATACTGTTTTCTTCTCCCGGCACTATAATTTTCTCCTCTTCACCCAATCAGTTTTTGGCATCTACAATACCATCTTTCTCCACTCCTTTGGCTGCACCTTTGGTACGTTGCTTGCCCCTCTGTCCCACTTTTACGAGGTCATCGATCCTCTATCCCTCTTCAACCATTCTACTCGGCTCTTTCCTCTCCCTTGTCCTCCTCTCATTTCTCTCCTTTTTTTCTCTGTCTCTTTCCTGGCACTCCCTTGCACTGGCATAGCATCACCATTTCAAACATCCCTATTTTCCTCTTTCAAGCCTCCTCCCAGCTCCTCACCCCTTCCTCCACCTCCTTGTTTTCAGCCTTAGACTAACCATTCCTCTCCTCCATGACCTTCTCATCTAAAAATTGGTGTTCCTTTTCAGGAAACAGCCTCCCTCTTAAAAATATGCAGTAATAAAGCAGTTTTACTACATTAAATATCAAAAAATCTACAGTACTTTGGAGGATTGTGTGTTATACCTCCTTTCACAGCCACCTGTTTACCCTTCTCTTAGGTATTGAAAACTGGAGGCATTTCAGTTTATATGATAATTTGGATTGACATGTTTTTTAAAGGATGGAAAAATGTTATGGCAGGTTTGTTGTTGAAAAAAATCTACAAAAAATTCATCTGAATAATATTGTTTGTCATGAAAATTTCCATTTGGATACACACACACAAAGTTGTATCAGTACATAAATGTACAGATGTAGTAGTAGTAGTAATAATAATAATAATAATAATAATAATAATAATAATAACAACAACCCTCAAATACCTCCTTCTGTTTAAGTTTTTACAAATGTGCTATTATTCTAACAGCAGTATGGCCCAAGTTAATTTTATGTGATTTATCACCACTATCTTTAACTCCTCTTAGTTCTTGATATCAGATTTTACATTTGTCCCGTTTAGACTGTGACACTAAAGGAGCATGAACTGTCTGACCCTTCATAAACTGAAAGATTGCATCTGGATTACGAATATACAATGATAAACATTTATCATGTTATGTATATGCAAACACACTTAAATGACAAATAATAAAGGAGTTTGTAAATGACTCAGCCTGTCCATCCACAACATCAGGAAGAGCCCAAATATTTCATGTTACTCTACAAAGCTCTCAGTGCAGCCCTGCACCTGGACATGTGCTTCGTCTTATGAGTATTACAGTGGCAGTCAGACAGGGTACATAAAACAGAGGGGAAGTTAAATATATACTTAATTGCTTTCCTGAAATATGACCCCATTTTAAAAACAGTATAGTAGAGGGGGAAAGCATAGCAGCCCCTATGCATGTTCCTCAACCTTGTCATTTTTAAAAGTGTCCTTAAGGAGGAAAAAAAAAACAATTCATGAGAACTGTGTATTTTCGCTGCTACTTGGTGAGAAAAGTGTAGGGAATTCCCAAACTTGTGATGTGGCTTGCAGAAAGTGGTTATCCAAAGTAATAGTAAGCTACCTCAAAGGGATTAGACACAGAAAAGACGTATATTTGTCTGCCTGTGTTGGATATTATGGGAATAGTGTAGCTAAGAATGCACATCCACTATGTTTTTGAGTTGACAGTTGAAGCTTTTCTTTAACCCCCAGTGATTTATTCAGTGCAAGATGTTGGGCTAAGACAAAAAGGGATATGAAAATAAAGCATCTGAAAAGAGGTCAGATGATCACTAAGCAGCAGAGATACTATGATGTAAAATTTTCATGGCTGGAGGCAAATCAACTGATTTATGATTTCATTTGTTTGATTCCCAAGAGGTGTGACCTCTCCTTCCCTCCTCATCCTAATTAAGTAGAGTCAGGTGAATTTGTCAAAGTTCTGCCTTGTTTGATTCTCTGGGAACATGGTCTACCTGGAGAAAAGCAGATGCTTCTTTCCCACAGTCTTGAGCTTCTGGGTAAAGAAAAAACCAAGTTTCAGCTTTCAGAGTTTTCCTGAATATTTTCTTAAGAGTAGGACGAACAGGGCCTGAGTAAAACCTCTCTGACTTCCTTAGAAATCAGGTGAATTGATAAGGCCCTATAAAAGCGTGCTCATTTGTGCGCAATTCAGGCTAGTCATGGTATAGACTGTATAAACGGGTAAAGTCAAGTTTTCCAAAGCACAGGGACTATGTGGCTCTATCTGTGTCTCACAGAGAGCACAGCCCAGCCCAGAAGCAGAAGCTGCAGTCCCCAGTGGGGTATTCAGTGATTTCTAATAGTGACACCCAGCAAATGACGTTTGTAAGTCTCTGATGTAAAATAAGGCACCACAACCTTGAGAAAAAGGGACTTAAATGTGCTTCTGCTACTGTTTCTACTGGGTGGGCTGATGGCTTGACCCATTGCTTATTCCAAGCTATGGGGCTGTGACATTCACTTCAGCTCTGTCACTCAGTGCCTTTAATAGACCTAGAAGGGTCCTTATTCAAGCAGTATAAATAAGTTGTCCTCCTTGGACCTTTCTTGTCTGTTACAAATTAGATTAATGGAGGCACATAGGAGGCAGGGGAATGGGAGAAAGACAAACATCAGAGACAATAAAAGCAAGAATGGGAGAAAACAGGAATATAAATACCCTGTAGGATCTCAGTAGCTAAAAGGTTACCTGAAAATGAGATAGGGATGGGAGTGTGTTATCAGGTATTTAAGGGCTAGACAAAACCATTACAAGACATACAAGACTGACATAGGGGAAGAAAGAAACAGAATTACCACATTGAAGAGAAATCCAAATGCACAACAAAACATTTGAACAATGCTGTTTACAGATGCCAGTTACCAGCCCAGCAGTATTAACAGGCAAAAGGGACAGACCATTCACTTAAATTCCCTGATAAGAGAAGGTATAAAGAGAAAATCTTTTGATCTTGAACCAGCAAATGTTCGGTCTCAGTGCAAAGAGAATTTTTAACTGAAGTAGAGGAAATATATTCTCTGTGCTATGATAGCTGTGTGTGTTTAAATAAAAGGACAAAAATGAATGTTTTGGTTGTAAAATAGTCAACAGGAGGATTCTAGATCAAGGCACGGGTTGTGAGGGGTGTGATTGGTATCTGAAGTCTGTTAGGATATGCCTACGCTATATGTTTTTTTTTTTCACTTGGTGAAGCAAACCACTGGGCTGAAACAGCAGCTGCCAAACTGCCTGCATCTCTGCAGAAAGTACCCAAGGGGCTTTATTCAGCATGAAACACTGTGTGATGAGAACCACCCGCCTCTGTCACGTCTTGCTGTGCACAAGCTCCTGTGCCTACATACAAAATTTGCAGCTAACGGATACTGGATTCCAGCTGTCTTTCTCCTTCAAATAACATCAGAGAATAACCCAAGCCCTGCTGGGCTGCTGATTAGTATGTAGGCTCATATTATATCATCAAAAGTGTTAATCAAAGCAGATCTCATGGAATCTGTGGCCAATAGATGAACTCTCTCCACACAGGACATGCTTACATGGCCAAAAGAAAGGTACAAAATTGATAGTCCTGAAAAAATGAGAGGGAAAAAAAAAGAATTGGGGTGACATCCTGAGTGAGCATATTAATATTTATATAATAATGGTATAATATACAAATGCGGTATGAGAGGGGTTTTTGATCATCCAGCCAGAGGCAAGCAAAACTTAATACTTTATTATTGTAAGTGCCTTAAAAGTGTAGACATAGAAACCCTGCTGAACTTTTTTTGACTTACTGGTTATAAGGTTGTACTAGTACAGGCATCCATGCTTATCAAAGAACTTATTGAGGCCATCCTTCTGAGATGAAATGAAATTCAGAATCTGAATATTTGTCAGCAAGCAAATTCTTGGTCATGTTGTATGAGACAAGGATTGGACAGCAGCTGTGCTAGCATGGGCACCTCTGGAATTATAAACCACCCATGAAATGTAAACAACAGCTAAGAAGGACAGCATAGGTGACCCATCTGATGCCATGCAGAGGGTCCTGGACAAAAGATCTCAAGAAGCAGGCCCATGTGAACTTCATGAGATTCAACAAGGCCAAGTGCAAGGTCCTGCACATGGGTTGGGCAATCTCAAGCACAGAATGGATTGAGAGCAGCCCTGAGGAGAAGGACTTGGAGGTGCTGGTGGATGAGAAGCTCAACATGAACCAGCTATGTGAGCCTTCAGCTAAGAAAGCCAACTGCATCCCAGACTGCATCAAAACCAGCATGACCAGCAGGTCAAGGGAGGTGATTCTGCCCCTCTACTCTGCTCTGGTGAGACCCCACCTGGAGTACTGCATCCAGTTCTCAGGTTTCCAGTAGAAGGCAGACATGGATGTCTTTGAGCAAGTCCAGAGGAGAGCCACAGATGTTGAGAGGGCTGGAGCACCTCTGCTATAAAGACAGGCTGAGAGAGCTGGGCTTGTTCAGCCTGAAGAAGAAGAGGCTCTGGAGAAACATTATAGCAGCCTTTCAATAATTAAGAAAGAGGGCTTCTGAGAAAGATGGGAATAGCCATTTTAGTACAGCTTTTTGTGACAGGACAACCAGTAATGGACTTTAGAGGAAGAAGGGTACGTTTAGACTAGATGCAAGGAAGAAATTCTTTATTGTGAGGGTGGTGAGACACTGAAACGGGTTTTCCAGAGAAGCTGAGGATACCCCCTCCCTTTCAGTGTTCAAGGCCAGGTTTAATGAGGCATTGGGCAACCCTATGGCAGGGGGTTGGAGCTAGATAACCTTTGAGATTCCTTCCAACTTTAACCATTCTATGAGTCTATGAATTTATTAGTCTATGATTCTATAAGCCAAGCAAGAGCAAACATCAATTTAGTAAGGACAATGCCATATAAGTACCATCCTCTTTTCTATTTTTTCTGGCATTTAGATTTAGAAGGATTGAGTAGAACTGAATTTTTTTTCATCATTTCTGGCAAAACAGAGGCAGACTGAACCTTCTGCTGTAACTGCAGCATTGTCATACCTGTCAGTGTTACTGACTGATCACACCCTTAATTTCTACTAGTTTTTTCAGGGTTTTCCAGCATACCCTTCTCTCAGCTGGCAGGCTCCCAGAAGGCTGTCAGAATATTTTTTTCTTTGCATCTTCTTGGATTTAGCCCTGGTACAGAGGCACCAGGAACTGCTTTGGATTCCTTGCTCAGAATCAACAAACAATTCTTCAGAGTCAAGGTGTTTTAATAAAACTTTTTGCACAATCAGCAGCCTACTCTCTTTTCTTTGCTCTCAGGAAACTTGGATTCTTACAAGATTTGCAGTTGTCTTTATTCCTGTTCTTTAAGAACAGTAAAACTTACTGTCGTGTGCTACAGAAGTCCTTAACTTTTCCAGGAGGTATTCTCGCAAACTTCACATTTGTAACAGCTGAAGAAGACCTGGTTGTATTTTTTTTTAATTGAAAATGTTTACATATATTTTAAATAAAACACCCTTTAAAAGCTGGGATACATGGTAACTTCCCTTGATGGAAATTTTCTGATCAAAGAGATGTCCCAAGACAGCCATTGGCCCAGAGGGCAGGTCCCTTTGCATGGCATACAAGGAATAGCACCTCAAAACCTCACTCGTCACACTATTGACTGCTTTGGGATACATCTTCTTATGGTTCTCGTAAAGCTTCTAAAATTTCATTCAAATGCAGTAAGGTTGAATTTCCAAACTAGCCAAGTCTTGTTTTGGGTTTTCAGACCAGTTTCATTCAGCACAACTGTAGTACATTTGATCTCACACGGGGTGAACATTCTTGATTACAGATTGTCACATCTACGAGCAAATACCTGGTTTATTATTAGTCCCTGGCCTGAGAATAAACTGGTTAACCAGTCATGAGAAATCTCTGGAAATTACAAAAAATTCTGAAAAGTCACTGATACTAGTGAGAGACAAAAGATCCCTCATGCCTGAGGAATGCTCAGGCTTCACTGACAGTTAAAGGGAGCAATCGCCCAAGTCCGTAGGGAACTGAAAGAGACTATTGCGGGTCTTCTGTGAAACAATTCTTGTAAGGCCAACAGCACCAAAGTAACCATATCAGTAATAGCACAAAAGGCCAAGATCACCCAAGTAACAGTGTCAGAAGTACCAGATTTGGGTAAGGATGTAGCAAACCCGTCACCAATGGGGAAGAAGTTCTTACTGGCAAGTTGGGAGGGGGCTGAGATACAAGGGGTGTCTGCCAGGCAACACTGCACCCAATTGTTGTAGTTTTTAGTATTTGTGAATAATCCGCTTCAGTGGTCTGGAGGGACTTGACATCTCTCTTGGCATGATGAAGAAAGCCTGGGACCTCTCCTCCTGACACCCATGAGGGTGTCCTCCAACAGAAATAGCTGCATTTTCAGTTTGCAAAATGCAGTTGGACTAGGTAATAATTGCAGGCCCCTTCCAACTGAAATATTCTATTCTGAACTTCATCACATACACCAGCTATAAAATTACCCAGGGTGTGGGTGCTTTCCATTTTCCTATGTATGGTGGATGGAAATTTCATATTTGAGAGTGCAGTGCTCTAGCAGATATGAGATGCTTAAATGTGGTTTGACTAAATCACAGTATGCAAGAAATTGCAAGGACATGGTATGCAAAGAATTGCAGTCTCCATGATGGAACTCTTCTGAAATAGCAATGAGATACCATCGTGAAGTTCCCTTCATCCCTTATAGTGAAGGAAATGTGCTTGCACTGTTCCAGGTGGAGCACAACAGCTCTTCCACAAGCACTGAATCCCTTTTGCTGTCTTTGAGCATGCTCTTAATAATGCATGGTGATGACATCTGTAATGCTGCATGAATGCCCCATTAAAATATGTACTTAAAAGGTAAAATACATTGAGAAAACACTGCTTTGTCCTTCTCCCTGAATGTGCACACAACCTGTGATTCTACTTAGGAAAATATATTTGAGCCCATTGGTATAATTCCCATCCCCCAGATAATTTCACTCTGTTTTTTAATCTGATTGCTCTTGTAAGTATTCAGTCCCTCTGTGGACATGCACAGTCTTTGACGAGGGTGTTTTTCTTTCTAGCTGATTGATAAATATTTCCCAGGGTCTCCTGATAGCTCAATCCTCCTGTATTTGTGAAATTTGATTAACAGAGTGCTAAATTTCAAGGAAAATCAAATCAGCAACACCCAGTGTGAGATCTGCTTTCTCTTTACATCTGCATAAGTTAAGCTTGATCTGTTGGTCTATTTTACTCCACAGTACTTCATTTGTTCCTTTTTTATGGTTTTTTTGCCTGTGCTAGTGACTTAAAAATGATAAATTGACTCTCCTGCCTCCCCACCCTCAATTTTTTCTTATCTTCTTGTCCTTTTGGAAATATAACTGCATGCACTTTCTTTATCTCTGTGTGGGGCCAAATCTCTTGTCACGTGATTTACATTCTTCAGGAGACAGCATTGGTAATACTGTAATAGTTTATCATCAGACTGATAGTTAATAGCTCTGGCTTTCTTGTCATAATAAGTCATTTTTTGTCTCCATTGTGCCTTTTCTTTAGTTTTCTTTTGTCTATTTGCTTGCCTTATTAAATGCAGAGCACTCAATTTCTGTAATGTGTTATACTTTCTTCTGAAAAAAATCTTTGCCTCCTACTGCTTTTTCTTCACTATGTGCTCAATCCCCTTCAATTGTTCTCCCAATTACTACCTCAAATATAGAAAGACCTGAAATGTCTTGGGCTACTTCCAAAGCAAGAAATATTGTAGGAAAAAAAAGCAGCCAGTGCACTTACTTCATCTTTAATAAATATACACATCTCTCTTTGCAAGTGTATTTGTCAGGCTAAATGCCATAGCAAATCTTTCCCTTTTGTTGTCATTGATGGCAGAGACATTAGCCCAACCTTTAACTGACCTGTGAATGCTGACCCTACCCTGAAAAATTCACATATAATAAACCAGATAGACAAAGGGAAGAAGAAGAAAGGGGAAGGGAAGTATTTCTGAAGTCCCTAGTTTAGTGGTAGGGCGTGGAATATAAATTATCCACCAAGCTATGCAGTAACAGTAGCCTCAAATAAGGCCACGGTTGTCCACTTAATATTTCTGATTTGGACTCTGCATATTCAGAATGAAGGTCTGCATGACCAAAAGGATTTTACAAAAGCTGTCAGAATCACAGAGCAACTGAGTTGAAAAGGACCAGAAGATCATCTGATTCAAACCCCTGCTGAGAGTTGATCCAGTTAGAGCAGGCTGCTCAGAGTCTTGTCAGTTGTTTTATGTATCTGAAAGGACGTATATTGGGCCCCATTTCAGTATTTTATCACTCTCCTTGGTACCATTATTTTTGTTCTATCTGAATGCAGTTTCCAAAGTCGTTATTTGTTTCCAAATTGCAACTTGTTTGCATCCAGAGAATTCCTCTCCTCTGTGCATCTCCAAGAGGAGCCTTGTTCTACCTTATCTGTGTCCTTTCTCTAGGCAGTTGAAGTAAAAAATAAGGATGTTGGCTTCCTCTTGTTAACTTTGAATAGGCTCAGCAACTCCTCAAACATCATGTTCTCCAATCATCTGACCATCTTGATGACCATTCCTTTGATTCACCACTGTTCCTCAATGTCTTTATTGTACCAGATATCCCAAAAAGACACTCCAGATGTTGTCTCACAAGTGCTTGCTTCAGTGCAAGGCCAGGCTGGTGACCCCTGTTCAACTTGTCATAGAACCTCCTGCAGCTCAGCTCAGTTTCATGGACACAATGAGAACATTTCATGTATACCATGGCCCCTAAGTTGCTTCAGAGGTTTACACTTATGCGGGGTGCTGTGAACACTTACTTTGGGTTTAGTCTTCTGAAGGTATCCCTATTTTCTAACCTTGGAAAGTCTGGACATTGGAGGGAAAATGGACAGGAGAGAAGGGCAGTGGGAGGCAGATGAGTAGGTGGGTATGAATCTTAGGGAAAAGGTCAGATTTAATGCATCAAAGGACCAAAATCCTGCACTGATCCTCTCATCTAGATGAAAGTGTCCTCAGGCTGTGCCCATGACTAAGACCTATTAATTTAACACACTTAACACTCACAACAGGTATAGTGTACTATACTGGGAGTAACATATAGATATCTATACTCCTGGGGAGGTTACTGGACTCCAGCTGAGAAACCAAATGGAGTTGGACTAAGCCTAGTCAGCACAGGAAGAAGTGAGATTATGATTGATGTGTTTTCTGCTTTTACTGGAGTTTATCTTCTCTCTGATTGCTTACCTTGTGAGTAATCCCCTTGGGACCACAGACAGAGCACACTTCATATTACAATGTTTCTTAAATGGAAAAACATTTCTGAATCATATGCTTATTATTCCTTTGCCAAATTTGTTTTCATTGTAATTTACTATTCCAACCACATAAATCAACTGAACACAAGACATCTATAACCAGGAATTTTACTTGTCTGAGTTCTCTTAATCATCTCAGTATGCCTTCACTGACTACAGGCAATAACCTTCTCATTACAAGTCATGCTTCTTTGCATGTTCTAAAGCAAATAATTTACAAATTTTGTTTCATGTTGAAATAATGGTGTTGCCTGGGGGTGGGGGAGGAGGATGGGGAGAGAAGGGCTGAGATTTTTATTTTGTTTTGTTTTCCAGGAAAATATACCTCATTGTGTGCTGTAATAGCAAATGCTGTTAATTACAACAGGTAAGTCCAGGCTAGCCACTTGAGCACAGCTTCTCAAAATCCTCAGTGAAATTTGTCTGAGCACAAGGTGGTGGAGTACATGCATGACATCAACATGAAATCATAGAAATGGAAGACATGAGTATCTATAAGAAAACATACAATGAGAGAAGGCACACTTCAAGAAGGAAAAGCTATTTTGTTAATATAAGCTTTACAGGTTCTTAAATCTCCTTTGGGGATGCAGGGGGAATTGGCCAGCCCCTTTTCAGTGGTCTGTGGAGACAGGACAAGGGGCAATGGCTGCAAGTTGGAGCATAGGAAGTTCCGCACCAACATGGAGAAGAACTTTTACACAGTGAGGGTGACAGAGCCCTGGGACAGGCTGCCCAGGTGGGTGTGGAGTCTCCTTCTCTGGAGATATTCAGGACCCGTTTGGACGCCTATCTGAGTGAAATGTCCTAGGGAGCCTGCTTCGGCAGGGGGTTGGACCCGATGATCTCTCAAGGTCCCTTCCAACCCCTACAATTCTGTGATTCTATGATTCCTTAAAGAAAGCATTCTTGTCTAAGCCATCTCTTAAACATTGATGTAGTTGGTAGAAATACCATATATTTCTAGTGCTCCAAATTTGAAGTTATTACTCCTCACTGTGGTGATTTCATGGCACCATAGTGTAACTGTCTGGGGTCCAAGGTTTCCTCTATACTGTCTGGGTTCCACACCACTGCTGACTGATGCCCTGGCTAGAGGAAATCTGTGCATGCACAAGACATGGATGAATTGCTCAGGCTGACTGCCAGAAGAGTTGGACAGGATGCCTCACAAGGTTATACAGGGCTCAGAAAGACTAAGCCTACTTGGTCTGCTGTTGCCAAAAGGGCTTGCAGTGTGATGTGAGCAGGGTGCTCCAGTCCCTGGGAGAAACAGATGTGGCTAAGTAGTCTATGTAACTCAACCTTGATCTTCAATGCTGAGAAAAATCACATATAGAAACAGGAAACTCAGAGTAGCAACTCAAACAATTGCTCAGGGAAAAGTCTGTAGTATCCAAGAACATTCCAAAGGAGGGGGGAAAAAAAAGCAAGTATAGCTTTACCAAAACTTTGCAGTAGATGTTCCAATCAGCTGATATACTCACCGGAGGAACCAACCTTTTATGAGCCTCCTATATGGGCAGAGTGTATTTTAACTTCAGAATTAAAAGATGTAGTAGTAGAGAGTGGATTTTCAACTGACACGGAATATGACAGCTAATTCGTGCAGAAACAGTCAACAAAATTTAGGTTTCCATATGATTTGGGATCACTTTAGAGCTACTAAATTAATATGTATTGCTTTTCCTAAAGTGTCTGAGTCATACATCACATACTTGGTCTTTACCATGAGAATTTTAGTGAATCTAATAACTTCAGCCTTATAAATAAAAATAATCCAATGCCTGAAGGTTATAAATAAGTTATATCAGTATATGCATAAAATTCTATATTAAAAAGGCAGAGGTATGCCCAGAAAAGACTGAAAGACTGAATTTGGGCCTAATATGGAAGAATACAAGAACAATTCATCCTTGCAGAAAGATATTACCTATGTAGTAGTGCAGAAGACTGAGAGATTGCCAGGTTCAGCTGCAGTTACATGAAACGCCAAGTAGGAATAGAGTTTAAATGAAATTCTGAAGGCAAATGGATCATCTCAACATTTTTTGCTCAGAGGCTGCTTTCTTATTGATTTAATCTGCATTTGGAACAGGCATTTACAGAAGAATGAAGGAAATTTCAGTTCCTCGGGTCAAAATGTTGGGTTTGAGTGTGCAACCTGGGAGTTCATTATGATACAAAGGTATTATCCTCCACATCTATTATTCTGCTAATTATAGAAAGGTTACACTCCTACAAAATAGAGATTTTAGTGTATTCTGGGGGGAAAAAAAGAGGAAAAAAAAAAAAAGACATCAAAAAGTCCAGCATATAACTAGACAAAGCCATAACGCATAGGGTGTGATGGTTCCACCCTGACTGGGGGTCAGACACCCACTAAAGTCAGTCTATGACTTCCCTTTTCAGCTGGACAGGGGAGAAAATATATATTGAGAGGCTTAGGAGTGGAGATCAAGAAGGGGAGAGATCATTCCATAATCAGCTTCATGGGCAAAGCAGACTCAACATGGACTAAAAAGAAAAAAAGAAAAGCATTTAATTACATTACACTACACTACACTACACACACACACACACACACACACACACACACACACAGTGAAATCAGAGTTGGATAATGAGATGTAAAACCAGATCTTAAAACATCTCCCTCCACCCCTCCCTTCTGTGTAGATTTAACTTTTATTATTCCGGATTTTGCTCCCTTTTTGCCCCCACTATGGCACGGGGTGGGGGAGGGGAATGGAGAGTAGGGTGTTTGGTCAGTTCCTCATGAATTGTTTTCCTTCTTAACTTGTGGGGCGGGGGGGTGGGTGACACTTCTCACACTCTTCCCCTGCCTAGCTTCTAGATGCTTCTTGCAGAAGCCACCCCTGCAGCTCCCCCACCCTCCACCAGAACCCAGTCACACAAACCCACAACAGTGGACAATTGGCTGAAGGGTCAGGCCCAGAGGGTGATAGTAAATGGGGTTACATCTGACTCATGGCCAGTCACTCATGCAGTTCCCCAGGGCTCCTTTTTTCCAGTTCTTTTTCAAATTTTCATAAACAAATTGGACACAAGACTAGAAGGTGTCATAAGTAAATTTTCAGGTGACACCAAATTGGGAGGAGCTGTTGACTTCATTGAGGGTGGACAAGCCTTGAAGAGAGACCTGGATGGATTAGAAAGCTGGGCAATCACCAACAGTGTGACATTTAAGAAGGGCAAGTACCAGATTCTGCACCTGGGAAGGGGCAACCCTGACTACATATACAGACTGGGGGATAAGACACCAGAGGCCAGCCATGCTGAGATTTGGGGGTCTTGGTCGACCGCAAGTTAAACATGAGCCAGCAGTGTGCCCAGGCAGCCAGGAGGGACAACTGTACCTGTGGTGCATCAAGCACAGCATTGCCAGCCAGTCCACAGAGGGGACTGTCCCTCTCTACAGTGCACTGGTGCAGCCTCACCTCGAGCACTGGGTGCAGTTTTGGGTGCCACAGTACAGGAGGGACACAAAACTATTGGAGAGTCTCCAGAGGAGGGCAAGGAAGATGGTGAAGGGTCTGGAGGGGAAGCCTTAAGAGGAGAAGCTGAAGTCCCTTGTTTTTTTCAGCCTGGAGAAGAGGAGGCTGAGGGGACACCTCATCACTGTCTGTGGCTTCCTGAAAAGGGGGAGTGCACCAATCTCCTCTTTGGTGACCAGTGGTAGAACCTGAGGGAATGGAATGAAGCTGTGACAGGGAAGGTTTAGGTTGGATATTAGGAAGAGGTTCTGTACTGAGAGGGTGGTTGGGCACTGGCACAGGCTCCCCAGGGAAGTGGTCAAAGCACCAAACTTGACTGAGTTAAAGAAGAGTCTAGATAATGCACACAGTCCCATGCTCTGACTTGGCTGGCTGTGTGCAGAGCCAGGAGTTGGACTTGATCCTTATGAGTCCCTTCCAACTCAGGATATTCCATGATTTTATGGTTCCATGATTTAAGGCTTATCTCATTAGCAGCTGCTGTGGACTTGAACCATTGAGGTACAACATGGGTACAGTATTCACAAGAAGCCTGCTAGCATTCACAGAATCATAGAATGGTCTGGGTTGGAAGGGACCCAAGGATCATAGAGCTCCAACCCCCTGCCACAGGCAGGGCTGCCAACCTCCAGGCCTGGTTCTACACAAGGTTGCCCAGGGCCCTATCCAACCTGGCCTTGAACACCTCCACAGACAGGGCATTCACCACCTCTCTGGGCAGCCTGTTCCAACACCTCACCACTCTCTCTGTAAACTTCCCCCTAATATCCAATTGAAACCTTCCCTCCTTTAGCTTTAATCCATTCCCCCTTTGTCCTGCCATTGCCTACCCTTTTAAAAAGTTGATTCCCCTCCTGTTTCTCTGCTCACTTCAGGGACTGGAAGGCTGCAATGAGGCCCCCCACAGCCTTCTCTTCTCCAGGATGAACAAGCACAGCTCCCTCAGCCTCTCCTCACAGGGGAGGTGTTCTAAGGCCTCTAATCACCCTCGTGGCCTCCTCTGAACCCTTTCCAACAGTTCTACATCTTTCTTGTATTGAGGCCCCCAGATCTGGACACAGTACTCCAGACAGGGCCTCCAGAGGGCAGAGTAGAGAGGGACAATCACCTCCCTGTCCCTGCTGGAGACCACCTGATGCAGCCCAGGATACCATTGGCCTTCTGAGCTGCAAGAGCACACTGCTGGCTCATGTTAAGTTTCTCATCCACAAGTGGCATTGTGCCACTGATATTCATTATATAGAGAGTGCTTTGTTGTTTTCCTTGCCCCCACGCTCTTGTTATTTCCAAAGCAGCTCCATTTTTATCCAGGTATTTCCTTGACTTGTGTGTGTGGGGCATCACATGTAAAAATTCTGTCACTGCTCCTGATCACTGGTCCCTCTGGTAAACTAAGGTCATTGTCTGGTTTATCAGCTGGAAGTCCCACTTACTAAGGTAACCATGGGTGGGACCCCTTCCTGGAAGAATTAATCTGTCTTGGATAATGCTGTGTTTATATGAACAAATCCATTGGATAATGATTGGTATCTGGTACCCTGTGTTGACTTTGTCATAACTTTAGACCCACTTCCTGGATGTTCAGAGAGATCTCCATGTGAGTGGTTACTCTTCCACAGGAAATTGTGTACCTATGTTCCCAGTCTGCCAGAGTCCAGACTGTTAGGTAGGACTTGACCAGCCCTTGTTCACCTGGTCCAGGAGGCTGTCATCTGAGAGCATCCTCCATGACAGGTGTGACTTGAGCAGCACCACAACCTGAGACACAGCACTGTGACACTTAATGGTGTCTTCTCTGTGGGTCTGTGCATCTGAGCAAGTTAAAAAGACTATCTATAATGCATGAGATCTGAGCAATACTCACTGCTGGGTTCTACCCTGGTTCCAGGTAACCTCTGGCAGCTCCTTGTGCTTCCTTTTGTGCTTCTTGTTTGGTTTCTGAACTTCTCAGAGCAATGCCTAATAGACAATGTCTGATTTTCCAGGGCATCAGTAAGTTCCTGTAAGAAATCAAGAACAGCTTTAGCATTATGTATACAAAGCTTATACAACTCCTCCTCCAAAGGCTTTAAATCATTCAAGCTAATCTAATTATTTCACCAAGAAGTGGGCTTGTGTCTCTTTATGCAAAAACCCCCAAACATTGTAAAGACTCCAAGTCATCTGGCCACCTTCCAGTTAATTAACTTAACACTGAAGGAAGTACTGAAAAACAAAATTAAAACCCATCCAATTTCTAGCCATCCCAAGTCTTCACAAAAAGTAATGGCCTTACATCTATCTTCAATCAGAATATGAAAGCTACTTTCATATGACCCCAACTCCCCTTTTTATTCCATATTCTAAATCAGTGCTTGATTTAAAAAAAAAAAGTCACAAACCCACACAAACTTATTTCAGTTAGAGAAATGATACAGACATTTAGTTTGTCAAAATGCAAAAAAAATCCTCTGGCCCAGTGGATTCTACTGGAGCTCTCAGACAATCTAGTGTCCCTGAGCAGCCAAATGAAAGATATGATCAGAAAAACAAGATGAGCATGTTCCCAGAGCAGTCGCCCACATGCTTGAATCCTTGTTGAATCTAGGGGCACAGGGGATTTGAGCAGCTACACAGGTACATGGCAGCTGCTATCCCACATGGCTGCAAGGCAGCTGTGTACAGATCAGGGGGTGGGCTGGGTGGTTCTATTTCTGTTGATGCCTTGGTTCCTGTGTTTATGCAGTAGGTTTTATTGTAGATTTGGTCTTATGAGTAAAATTGTGAATGTGTTAAAATATTTGCAGGGTGGCCATCTCAGTTTTATTGCTGTACACCTGATAAGACTGCTAAACTTAATTTCTCAGATTATCCCCCTATTTTCAATAGGATCATGTCCTTTTTGGTAGCATTTTTTTGCAGGATCAGGTTTAATAAACATGAGTTTAGTGCAGATAACACAAGAATATAATGTATGAGTTTCCAGCATGATTTCTTCCACTATACCATGGAGGTGAGAGAAAATTGGCATGTCAGAGGGTAAAATGAATTACACCTGCTAAAGCTGATATAAGTCAGACTTCCTTTCTCTTTTCCTGGGACCTTCACAGCTAAACTTGATAAAATGACAGGGAAATGAAAACTAGACATAGTTCAAGAAGAGTCTATAATGGGCTGCTGAATCCTTCCCCATACAGCCACTGGGATCTGGGTCTTGCTCTGTCCAAGGAATGCCATTTGCCATGCTTGGATTTTAAAGACAGGCTCTCTTTTTTTGTTTAATAATATTCGGTCCTTCCTGTACCAGTCCACAACCTTGGAGTAAAATGGGATCTAAGACTCAGTCAGAAAAACCAGTGCTTTGGACCCAGCTCTGCCACCACTTCATTGCAGCTTACTTTCTGTATGTTGATCCACTCTTCTCTACCCGTAAAGTGTGCACAGACCTTCCTTCATTCCCTGGGGCTGGGAGAGTGAAAATGGCAATGTTTGTGCAGCCCCAGGGAGATGTGAAATGTTGCATGGGATACATGCAGGCTTGTGAGCAAGGCACTGATTTAGTGTGGCTATGTTTCAGCGCAGCTTTCTGCTATGCACTCAGCATCATGGGGGACAGTAAAGTGTTAATGCCCGACAACAGAAAAACTCCATCTTTCCACCAGGCTTGTTCATCTTAAGAGAGCTCACAAATAATGAAACTCACCTAGGAAAAATCAATATTACATTAAATGACATATGTAAAGAGCTCTCCACAGTCAACACCAAGTCAGGCTAATGAGCTACAGGACAATCCTCCTACACTGGTTGATGCAATCTGAAATGTTATTCTGTACGCACAGGTCTGGAATATTATGTCTTTTTCAGCATTCCTTTTATGCTCTTAACTTTAATACTCTTCATTTATTCCCTTTTGCACTTGAGAAACTATTCTTTTCTGTAGGAAAAATAAGAACATATCTGGCTGTCCTTTTTCAGATCTTTTCAAGGAGGTAACTTTAAGGATGTGATCTTGCACCACTGAAATCAAGGGAGTGCTGCTGTTGAATGGATGCACAGATATTTCAGGCTTACGCTGCAGAAAGATATACGTGAATTTACCTCTCAGTGATCTCTGCATTCAGTACCCTGATGCACTTCAGCTAGAGTTGAAGGAAAATGGCTTTTCGCAGGATATTCCTCAACATGGAATACAACTGCAGACAACTTTCATTTTGATGTAGTGCATGACAAAAAGCAGATGGATCTGCAAAGGGTTTGGTCCTGAAAAGTGTTTCAGCGTGTTGCAGTTTTGCATAGTTGGCTACTGAGAGAGGGCCAGGGGCTGCAGAAAACGGCTGCTAGAGTCTTCTGCAGGCCTGCTTATAGCGCCTCTGAGAATCACATATAGGAGACAAAGACTCCACCAGAACATGGAGTGCCAGGAAGGCTGCAATTTTGGCCCGTTAAGGGCATTGGGATGTATATTTTGCTTCGGTCTTCACCTCAAAGGCCCTCCGGGACCCACAGACACTGGATGAAAGTAGGAGTGTTTGGGAAATGAAGAATTTCCCTCTGGTTGAGGTAGGGGAGGTCCAGGAGCGGCTCAAATGGATAAATGCACACAAATCCATGGGCCCAGGTGGGATACATCCACGTGTGCTGAGGGAGCTGGCGGAGGTGATTGCTGAGCCACTCTCTATCATCTTCAACAGGTCCTGAAGAACAGGAGAAGTGCCTGAGGACTGGAGGATAGCCAATGTCACTCCAGTCTTTAAAAAGGGCAAGAAGGAGGATCCCAGCAACTATAGGCCAGTCAGCCTCACCTCTGTCCCTGGAAAGGTAATGGAACAGCTTGTTCTGGATGCCATCTCCAAGCAATTGGAAGAGAAGGTCATGAGGAGTAGTCAGCATGGATTCACCAAGGGGAAATCGTGCTCGACCAATCTCATAGCCTTCTACGATCTCATCACTGGCTGGGTAGATGAAGGGAGAGCAGTGGATGTCATCTACCTTGACTTCAGCAAGGCTTTTGATACTGTCTCCCATGACATCCTGATAGCAAAGCTGAGAAAGCATGGGATAGATGAGTGGACAGTGAGGTGGGTTGAGAATTGGCTGTCGGACCGAGCCCAGAGGGTCGTGATTCGTGGAGTGGAATCTGACTGGAGGCCTGTGACTAGCGGTGTTCCCCAGGGCCTGGTGTTGGGTCCAGTCCTGTTTAACATCTTCATTGACGACCTTGATGAGGGAATAGCATCCACCCTCAGCAAGTGCCGATGATACAAAGCTGGGAGGAGTGGCTGACACGCAGGAACACTGCGCTGCCATCCAGCGAGACCTGGACAGGCTGGAGAGCTGGGCAGGGAGAAACCAGATGAGGTTCAACAAAAGCAAGTGTAAAGTCTTGCACCTGGGAAGGAACAACTGTTTCTATCAGTACAGGCTGGGGGATGAGCTGCTGGAGAAGAGTTCAGTGGAGAAGGACCTGGGGGTCCTGGTGGATGACAGGTTGGCCATGAGCCAGCAGTGTGCCCTCGTGGCCAAGAAAGCCAATGGCATCCTGGGGCGCATCCTGAGGAGTGTAGACAGCAGGTCAAAGGAGCTGATCCTCCCCCTCTACTCTGCCCTGGTCAGGCCAAACCTGGAGTATTGTGTCCAGTTCTGCGCTCCCTGGGATAAAAAGGACAGGGATCTCCTGGAGAGAGTCCAAAGAAGGGCTACGAAGATGATTAAAGGCCTGGAGCATCTCCCCTATGAGGAAAGGCTGAGAAGATTGGGACTGTTCAGCCTTGAGAAGAGAAGACTAAGGGGGGACCTAATTAATGTTTATAATTATCTTCAGCAGGGGATGCAGGGGGAATCAGCCAGCCCCTTTTCAGTGGTCTGTGGAGACAGGACAAGGGGCAATGGCTGCAAGTTGGAGCACAGGAAGTTCTGCACCAACATGTGGAAGAACTTTTACACAGTGAGGGTGACAGAGCCCTGGGACAGGCTGCCCAGGGGGTGTGCAGTCTCCTTCTCTGGAGATATTTAAGACCTGTCTGGATGCCTATCTGAGTGAAATGTCCTAGGGAGCCTGCTTTGTCAGGGGGGTTGGACCCAATGATCTCTCGAGGTCCCTTCCAACCCCTACAATTCTGTGATTTACATATAAATGTAAGCAGTTGACAGACACAAAAGGCTGGGAAGGCTGGGGGAGGAGGCGCCCAGGTACCCAGGGGAGAGATTGCCCCTGCAGCCCGAGCTGAAGCAGGTGGAGTAGCTGGAGGAAAGGACCCATGGAAGAGGCAGAAACCCGACCTGCCTGGTGGAGAGGCTCCACGCTGGATGGAGCCGGTGGAGACATAGAAAAGATGCCGTGACTTACATTGGGATGAGCCCCTGCCAGCACAGGCGACCTACAGAGATAAGCCAAACAGGTTTGCTGGAGGAGGCATCATAGCCCCGTGGAGGACTGGGACTGAGAGACACTGTGATTTGTTGCTGCCTGCCATAGCAGAGATGAAGCCCGGCGGGAAGAGATTTGCCTTGTTGAAAGTTCGTGGAGGACTGGCTCTTGTGGGTGAGATCCTACAGTGCAGCAGGGGGAGGGTGTGTGGAATGAATGCCCCCATCCCGGCCGAGAAGGAAACCATCTTGCAAGGGACTGACCAAAGCCCCCATCTCCTAGTCCCTGCCCCCCTGTCCTGTGCTGCGAGCAGGAGAGGGGAAGAAGGGAGCAAAATCATGGCTGAAAGGGAAGTCTGCTTTAGAATGGAGGGGTGGGGGAAGGTGTTACCGAGACCCCCATTTCCCCAGTCCCTGCCCCTCCTGGGCTGCGACCAGGAGGGAAGAAGGAAGCAAACTTCTAACTAAAGCCTGCTAAGGAGGGAGTGGTGGGGGGAAAAGTGTTTGCCTGGTTGCATTTGTTCTAAGATTGTTGGTTGCACTCTTGACTCTGGTTCTTTTTCACTGTTTTCTCTTTAGCGTGGTGTAATAAATTAGATAACTTTCTCTTCAGCACTCTGTGTTGAGTCTGTTTTGCCCGCGTCATTAACGAGTTTGCCTCTTGAGCCGCCCAATTATGTTATTTCTCCCCTGTCCAACTAAGAAGGGGAGCAATAGACTGATTTTGGTGGGCGTCTGGCCTTTAGCCAGGGCGTAACCACCACACAGCGTCTGAATTCCCACCCATTTAAAAGGAGCTCTGTTTCTAAGTCCATTTTGAAGACTGGTGCCCTGGACAGGACTTTGATCACTGCTGCTTTCTATACTTCCAAATGGAGCTTCATCAGCCCTCTCTGAGCCTGCTGAACTTGGGGGGCACTGGAAACCCATTAGGTCCTTATGATTGTTACACAAACAGACTCTTAAATGTGTTTTGAATATGTTAGGAGATGCCTGTTAAAGCACAAAACATCCACCTCACATCTAAACCTTCCATGCTTCCCAGCATGTTCCTACAGCTCTCTGACCTCTGATGCTCACACTGGGAATTACTCTCATAGCAAGTTTACTACTTCAGGTCCCATGTGAAATTAGGACAGACATACTGTCTCACTCATCTGACCATTTTTTTAAGGACTTTATCAAGATATGAGAGAATAAAAGAATTGTAGAATGGTTTGGAATATAAAGGAACCCCAAAAATCTAGTTCAAACTGCTCTGCCATCACAGGGCCACCCTCCACTAGATCAGGTTGCCCAAAGCCCCATCCAGGTAGGAGGCATCCACAGTTCTCTGGGAAGTCTGTTTCAGTGCCTCACCACCCTCATAGTGAAAAAAATTCTTCCTTATATCTAATATAAATCTACTCATCTTCATCTTAAGAGCATTATGCCTTGTCACTGCTTGCTCTTGTAAACAGTCCTTTCCCATCTTTCCTGTAGGTACTAGGAGGATGCAATAAGGTGTCCCTAGAGCCTTCTGTTCTGCAAGCTGACTGAGCCAAATTCTCGCAGCCTGTCTTCATGGGTGCTCCAGCCCCCTGGTCATCTTTGTGGCCCAACTCTCGACTTGCTCCAACAGCTCCCTGTCTTACTTATCTTGGGGACCCCAGACCTGGATGCAGTACTGAAGTTGAGGTCTTACAGGAGCAGAGTAGAGGGGGAGAATCACCTCCCTTGAAGAGCTGGTGTCATGGTTTCACCCCGGCTGTGGGCCGAGATCCACGCAGCTGCCTGCTTCTTAAAGTAAAAGAGCAGGGAAAAGGGAAAAAGGGGGAAACAAGGGAAGGGAAAAGGAAGGGGCAAATAACTCCAAAACCAAGAAACTAAGAGGCCCGTGGGTTGGGATAAGGATAGTTTACTAAGATAACAGGAAGATAAAATATAACAATGCTAACAGGACTTTAGAGCAAAAGAATATGAAACTCTTGATCCCCAATGCAGTTTCTCCCCGACCCACACAACTCAGGCCGTACCACCCAGAGCTGTCCCGGAACCCAACCGTCCCCCCAAGAAGCATGCGTCCCGCCACCGCCCCTCTTCTTCCTCACAACAGCCCCCTGTTATCCTGGGCAGGACATAATTGGCATGGAATACTCTCTTTGGCCCATCTGGGTCACCTGTCCTGGCTTCGCCCCCCCCTTCTCATGAATAGAGAAATATGAAGAAGCTGAGAAAAGTCCTTGACTGTCTGACTGCAACTAAGAACATCAGGGTGTTATCAGCACTGCTTTCATTTTAACTCCCAAACACAGCATTCCATCAGCTGCTACAAATGAAGTTAACTCTATCCTGACTGAAACCAGGACAGCTGGTCACACATCTTTTTATCTACATTCAAATACTTTTCCTTCTTAATTAGCCATTGTAACCCTAAGTAACAGGAAGACGAGCATACCTGGGAAATACATACAAGATCAAAGGACAGGGTAGGGATTTATGACTAATGTTGGAAGGTAGATCAGCTTAAGCTTTCCTGGGAGGAAAGGCAGCAGTCAGATTTAGTGGCATCTAGTAAAGTGGTGAAGATCTGCATTCATTTCTGGAAATCACAAAGGAAGTCCCACTGCACAATGGCAGTTTCATATATTTAGATATGGTGAAAATGGCCTGGAAAACACAAGCTATCCTGGATCAAGAGGCCCTGGACAGCCTCCAAAAGAAAATGTGGTGGTGGATCTTAGCAAGATAGGACAGTGTTGACTCATTTGTTTTACATTGATTCCTCTACCGTGACATTTACTCACTGCTGAAACAGGTCCCAGGACTCCCTATATCACTTTTGCCTAAGGCAAAACCTGCCTCTGCAGCAGATGAGCTATTACTGTACACAGTGGTACCAAGCCTAAAGTGATTAGGGAATGTCTGTCCCACTAAAAAAATAAAATCAATGTTTAATGACCAGTTCAATGTCCCACCAGAGAAAGCCAAGTTCACTCTGTATACAGCAACTCATACGATGACCCCAGGGTGAAATCAGTATCCTGCTTTCTCTTATTGTTACACCTTTCTGTGCCAAGCATCTTTCAGCTTAGCTCTTGTCTGTTTCTCACTGAATTTCTTAACACAGGAACTTAAACACATGATGAACCTTGGGACCTGTGTGGGGTATGCATGCATTTCAAATGAGAGCTTTGTGGGTCCTACAGGGAAATATATCTATTTATTCTTTTCCTGTTCATGAGAGGATCTCTCTCTAGCCACTGCCCCTATTACATTTGCTTTTATTCAGTATCACAGCTCAAAAACAGCTAGGGAATGGCAGCATTGTTTCTTTATCTGTGCTGCAGAAACATCCTCAGAGACGGGTGGTTTTGTAATGGTATCCACTTCTGCTAAAAAGACCCACAACCCTACCCAGGGAGGCACCTTTTGCAATGGATAAAATGAACATTAATACTGAATTGCACTCACACAGTGGCAGACTGCTAGGAATACACCCTGTTCCTCATGGCACACTGTAAATGCCCTGACCTTTTAAAGGATGATTTGCAGCTCTGATAATAGTAGAATGGCTGGGTAGAGCACTATTACGACACAACTAGCTGGTTTGCTGTTAGTATAATCATCTTTCAGTTGCAATTTTACCAGATTGTATCGATTCCCAGGAAACGCCAATTAACATCCATTTGTACAGAAAAAGTCACAAATTGAAAACTGCATTTACAATTCTCTGCTATAAAAGATGAGCATGATTTTCATATTCGTTTCCAAACTGTAAGATAAGATGCATTGTCCTTATGGGGTGGAATGTTCATTAGGGCTAATTTATAATCCTTGCTTCTTGAACAGAAACAATGAAGTCCTAAATATCTTTGTTTACTGAACCAGCTTCTTCGACTCCTTAGGGAGACATGGAGACCTACATGTAGACAATGTAAAACGCTACAGCCGGGGTGAATGAACAGAGAATTTGGATGCCACACTCCTTAATACAGTGTGCATAGGTGTGAGGTGGTAAAAAGTTAAGAGGTGCCATGGTTTTTTCCTTGTTTATATTGTCATTCAGACTGATTATCTCTAAAATACAGGAAATGTTATTTGAGAAACCTGAAAATCAGTTTCCCTGTTGATGCAGAACACAGTGGACCATGAAAACTTATATCAGCCAAGGATATAACCCCAATCTCACAAAATTTTCTAGGATGTCTATTTATTCCTCCAATTTTTTGAGCAGAAGGAAGAAATAATGGAGTGGAGGACGAAGGAGAAAAATAGGATAATAAAACAATATTATTTCCAATAAATTGACTTAAGAGGACTTATATTTTGTTTCAGTTTCTCCTCCAATTTAGGTGTCATCTGGTGGACATAAATGCATAATAGATGTAGAAATTTAAAGACTAATTGATCTGGTGAAATATTATAAGCAAGCACAAGAAGGAAAGCATACATGAGATAAGAAGACATCTGATCCAATGTCAGAAGATTCCACTGAAACCCAGGACCTACAGGAAAAGTATGCAGAGGAGCTGAAATGAAATGTAAGCCAATATAAAAAAAGTAACATGGGATGATTTTACCACTGTGCTGTTCTTTCTGACCCAGATGGTTCTTTGTTCACAACAGCTCTCACAAAAGAAAAAAATTAAAAAAAAACCAGAAAAAAATGACACTTTAATGGTGTTTCTTCACAGCTGGGGTTATAAAATGTTTCTGACTATCCCCACTGTAGGTAGAGTTGATTTTCATGTCTTCAATATGTTGCATATAAAAAAGAGTCAAATGGGGGGAAAAACATAATTTTCAGCTAAGAAAGCATCCCCTTTCAATGTAAAATCAACATTTCACAGCAACTAGAAAAAAGCATCCCTTCCCCAGGAACATCAAAAAGGTGTAGTGCTGAAGGAGGTTTGGAGCTACCTGCTACTTTGGCACTTGGCAGCCACGAGACCTCAGTTAACCTCTTGAGAGGGAGTTTGAGACTTCACAGCTGCAGTGGTGATGGGGCAGAGAAACAGCTTTCACAGATAGCTGTGGAAGAAAGATCTTGAAAAGAAATTGTGGTCAGCTTGGTAAGTCTCTTGTAGTAAGGCTTCAGGGTAAGACTTTCAAAACGTGCAATAGCTGCTGGCAGATGCTGGGTATTGTCGGGGTTTTCAGAGTTGTGGGGTTTATGGCTATTTTAATTAATAACTGTTAGCATGTATTTATATATAATACTAATATTTCCTGTAAAAAAAAAAATCTGTTATTCCTTGAGATGAAAATTTCTGTTATCTATATAAACAATGATTTTTAATATGAAAAAATAAATAATGACTCCTCTATTCTGTCAAAACGTTTCCTGTGTTCACAGACTTAGAGATGGCAGGGAGAGACATCATTTTCACCACAACACTGCTTGTCCAGAGGATTTTTCTTTCCTGTTAAGTTTCTTCCAAAGTATAATGTAACTGTGCATTTCCAATACTAAAACACTCAATGGATGTCTCCATTTAGTGAATTCCCACATTTCTCCTGAAGTAGGGGAGGCCTAACTCTGCAAAAATAAGATATAAGCATGCCTATTTTCCTCATTAGCACTTTTCCAGTACCTATAAGGGCCTACAGGAAACCTGGAGAAGGGCTATTTACATGGACATGGAATGATAGGAAAAGGGGTAATGGCCTTAAACTGAAGGAGGGTAGATTTAGATTAGACATCTAATGCTCTGAGGGAGGTGAGGCACTGGAACAGGCTGCCCAGAGAAGCTGTGGCTGCCCCCTCCCTGGAAGTGTTCAGGGCCAGGTTGGATGGTGCTTTGGGCAACCTGGTCTAGTGAAGGTGTCCCTGCTCATGGCAGGGGGTTTGGAACTAGATGATCATTGAGGTCCTTTCCAACCCAAACCATTCTGTGATTGTTCCACTCGGTGGAAGCCATGAAAAAATGTGTTTATCAAACCTATCTAGCCCAGAGCTGTGGACATTTTCACATGCATGTTTTATTGTCACCATTTATTTCTCTGACTGTAAATAGCTCCCTGCACTAGAACTCAATAATTCAGGTATAGGGTTGTCTCTGTAGAAATAGTTTCAGTAGAGGTTTTGGGGAGGTTGTTATGCTCAAATGTACTTAAAAATTCATAAAAATAAGCAATATGTTGACATACTTCTTTTAATAGTGATGCATGTGGAAAATAAATTTGGAACTGATACTTTTCCTTGCCTTGAACTACTTATGTTTTGCATTTCTGAAGAAAGTGGATTTTCTCTTCTATGTTTCTCCTAAAATGGATGAGGTCAGATATTTTCTTTGCCCAGAGACCCCTCTCTTGGCACCACTACGTTAAATAAAGGGATTCCTTTTAACCAGATTTCCCATGCCCCCATAAAGCAGTGTATGCATGAATAGTACTTAGAGATTGCTCTATTCATTCTTTAATCTCTTACAGTGGACTCTTATAACACAGCTCAGTCTCTATTGATGTCTTGCATATATCAGGTACAAAAGAAAGCAAAACTGAACAGCCTGATAAACTTGATAGCTAACAGCACTCTTAATCAGATACATGAGATTAAGGAAAAGTAAGCAACAGCACAACAGGAGGGAAAGGAAGGTGAACTCCAAAGCTGTTGTGAGATTAAATCCACAAGTGTCCTTCAGCTGCTCAGGAAAAAAGTTCAGTATCTAACAGGACATTTATTAGACATGCGCAAGAGCTTAACCATTGTCACTTGGCATAGACTCTCCATGGCTTCTCCTACTATTTTGCCTCAGGGAGGTTCAGAGACACTGGCCTGAAGTTGTGCCTGTTGTGGGCATGTTCTTTCTATTTGCTAGCAGGAGGTGTTTATGCTTCTCATTGAGATGTCCAAGGGCCACACTGTACATAAAAAGCTGCTGATGTGTTTCATACAGTAGCTGTAGTCAATGCTGAAAAGCTGTTTCTGGAACAGAAGATCAATTTACATGCCACTATATGAAAACAACAGCTATTATCTTCCCCACTGTTCCTCTTCTTAGTCCCCTCCATTTCAAAGATTAGCAGGAAAAGCAACAAATAAATGGATGAAATGATGATGCTGCATCTTCATCTAAGGACATGCAGAGTAAGCAATGAATTGTAGAAAAAAAAAATCTGAGGTTTCTTGGCTTTTCTAGGAATCCTTATCAAGAAACAAACTTATTCTAAATATTCAAAGCTACTTTACCAGTAGGGGTCTTTTTGCCATTATGCTTGCCTTTAGCAAAATCAAATTGCACACTGTACACATTTTAATTTAAAATTGTGATTGTCCTCTAATTGCGTTGAGATTCATTTTGCATCTAGGCAGGGAGAGTATTAACCATGTTTTTCTTACGCCTTAGGATGCAACAAGGGTTTTCTGTAATATTTCCCTCCATCCTTAGGATCATCTTAATGCAGTAAAGGAAAAACAAACAAAGAAATGAAAAATCTCTAAGTGAAGTTGCAGAATCAACACGCTGCACTCATTCCTCATTCAGACGCCTCTGTATTAATTCATCCCTGAAAAGGTTGGGTTTGTGGATAACATTGTGGCCTGTCACTGAGATAAATATAGAGCAATTCCTGGCTGTGCTACAGACATCTTATGAAACCTGAGGCATGTTCTTTGATTATCTGTTCACTGATGGAAGATACCATTTCTTTTTTACCACTCCCATTCCTACATAATGTAAATTCCTCCTGGGAAGGTGTGGTGCTAACCGTGCAGGGAGCACATGGATAGGTGCTATGTTGCTCTCACTGGGGATTTAGTTGCCACAGAAAATAGGGAGAGTAAAAAGTTTTTTGGTTTGTGGTTTTTTTCTGAATCACCAATGGCAGTTGCTGTGCTTGATCTATGCAAGTTATTCATGCAATTCCATGGGGTTTTATCTCTTCTTATGGATAGTGTTTCTGTAACTGTTATAGGTCAAGTCCACAAGTGAAGAAAGACTTGCAGGGAGATTATATTCAACAGCATGATACAGCTGGAAAAAAATGTCTGCGTTAGTGAGGATTTTAGGATTCTCAGATGTGCAGTAGAAGTGATGAACTCTAAAACTAGTTACAGGTTATGAATCTTCTAATATTTTTTGTTGTTCCAATAGTCATTGAGGAGAGCAGTTTATTTCAACAGAGCAGCCACTTCTGGGTATATGTGTTGCTCTGCCTTTTGGAAACACAGTCTCAAGATGAAGCTCTCCTTTTTGGGCTACAAAAACTGATTTACTACTAAAGATAGACTTCTGTCCTGGCTCACAGATTTGTTTCATCCTGGTCTGTGTAGTTTGCTAAGCCATTTACACTTCTTTTAGTAGTTGACTTGTCACTGACATTGCAAAGTGCCAACAATTGCCTAAAAATCATGCCAAAAACCTAGCCATCCTCTGACTGAACTCTGCTGTCCCCTGTAACAAAAAACATTTTAGGATCCACAGACTTCTCACTTGAGAAAGGCAACCCTTGCATCATACAGTGGTACATTACAGAAACACTGAATCCAGCACTGACCAAGCAGACTTTGAAAGCCAGAATCACAGACCCATGTCAGGGCAACTGTGCATCAGAAGGAAACCAAGGAAAGGACTTTGTAATCTGCTAATTACACATTTATATAAAATTCACATTATACATTTTTCTTAGCTCTGATGAATTATTGACTAAATATGAAAACATTTACCAATTAGGCTAAGAGGAAGGGCTTTTTACAGTGACATTTCTGATCTCAGGAAGAACAGATCTTAGAGAAGCTTACGTGGGGACTGCTTTCTCTTGCAAACCTCATTCACAAGAAAATACGTCCTCAGAAGGTTAAACAGCTATTCTAAGTCATTGGTTGGTATTAATAGGGTTCAAGGAAACTTAGCAAAATGGTCACTGCAGAAAAGTGGTGACAATTTCAAGGTAATGTTTTTAGTTTGCTAAATGATTGACAAATGGATTAAATTTACAAAAATCTAATAAAATAAATTATTTCTGCTGTTTGTTTTTCATTTGACACTTAGTGTTATAGAATATTGCTACTTGTTGTGGCCCAGATATTTCTCTTCTTTTGACAGGCTGATTAAGTTGAATAATATATGACCCTTCAGAGTCTAGCAAGAGACTTACATGATGTTTAAATGTCAAACTCCAAAAATATGGGCAAACATGCATGCCCAGACTCACGCAAATTTGTAGACAGCTAAACATCTGATAATTGGATTCTGCATGGTAGAAATCCTTTCTTTACTTCCTTTGAATAAGCAACTCATTGATGTGCTTGGAGAATTCTTACTGTGAAGCAATAAGAGATAGGTCTTCATAAAATACTTCAGAACATCTCCACCAACTAAACTTCAGAAGGAGGTTCCTTAATGTCAGAACCCATGATGAAACAGATAGAATCTGAGTCTCCTTAAGGCTAGTTATTTGGACATGCACCAGAACCTCAGTATCTTTCTAATCAAATGATCATTGTGAATTATTCCGGATTCATGAGACCAAAAAGAAAACTCCTACAGAATGGAAAACATTTTTTCCAGCATTGTATTATATATTTATGGAAAAAGAAGTTGTTACTGTAGAAGAGGTGGTATTTGATGACATCATCAACCAGAAGAATTTCTCAGGGAAAACAACTGTTTCTATTATGCCGTATCTGGGGACATTTGACTAGCAGAAAATTGTTCCATAAAGCAATTACTGCTGAACTTGATCACTGATGGGATCTGAGCATTTATTTCTTAAGTATATGCAGGTTCTACATCACTTTCCAGAATTTCAGACACAGGACTATACATTAAGTGGTTTATAATTGGATTGAAGTGGATATTGCTTTGATGTATCTGAACTCAGCCATTAAACTCTGGGGATTTTTACTTTGCTTTCATTTTTCTATTTATCTACAATTTGTTGCTAGAGAAAGATTTCTCCAAACAGGTCATTCTGCTAAAGGATCTGAACTGAGTTGACAAGTTTATTTCATGATTGTTAGAAAGGGTAATAGATTAGGACTCCTTGTTCAAGGTCCTTCCTCTGGTTCTCATAAATATCTCTCTAGACAGTAGCAGATCCACCTCCAACAACAGTCCTTGTTTTTCAGTGTCACAATGATGAGCAACATCTGCAAGAGATGCATCTACGCTTATCCAGTGAGCACCTCACAGATGATTCACTTACTGTATACAGACTAGATTCAAGTCAATACTTCAAGGTATGTGTGGATCTTGGTAGCGATGCTGTAGAATCATCCATTACTAGCATCAATCTTCACACAAACAGTCGTGTTTGTAATATTACTGTCTTGCATGACACGAGCTTAAGGATGCGACAATTCCTGTGAGCATAAGGTCTATCTACCATGAAGCAAATATTGAGTTTATGACTTGAGAGCTATTATTTCTCTATAGTAGTTTGTGGTGGTTAAACCCTGGCTGGAAGCCAGATGCCCACCAAAGTCACTCTATCACTCCTCTTCCCAGCTGGATGGGGAGAAAATATATATTGAGAGGCTTAGGAGTCGAGATAAGAACAGGGAGAGATCATTCCACAATCAGTGTCATGGGCAAAACAGGCTCAGCACAGAATAAAGGAAAGAAAACTCTCTAATTTATTACACTACACTGCACACCCAGTGACACCAGAGTTGGGTAATGAGAAGTGTAACCAGATCTTAAAGCACCTCCCCTCTTAGGACTTGACTTTCTTAAATGACTGAAAAATTAAACAGAATGTGTTTCTGTGGAAAGAAGATGCTAAAGAAGAGAGAGAAAACTCCATAAAAAATCAGTATGATTTACACTGAGCCTTTTCCATCTCACAGGGTTACCGGATACAAACGAAAAAAACTGTTTCAAAGGACCAAGAAAAGACTGCAAAATTCAAAGATATGACTTAGCTTCTCATAGCCTTCTTAACTCACAAGAAACCTGTAGCTTAGCACAAGTTGGAGAAGACAGTGACAGCAAAGGACACATTTCAACAAGGAAGAATTTGGGCATTGCTTTCATATGTTCTTTGTCATAAATGCAAGAATCCCACTTTTGTTTAAATTAAATTTTCATCATTTTTTTACAAATTGCATCAATGTCAGCAAGACCCTTTCAGTAAATAAGTCCACAAGGATAAAGACCTGACCTTTAATGTGCTGTTTCTTTTTAAGTGATTCCAGAGGAGGGCCACGAAGATGATCAGGGGCTGGAGCACCTCTCCTGTGAAGACAGGCTGAGAGACTTGGGCTTGTTCAGCCTGGAGAAGGCTCCAGGGAGACCTAATTACATATCAATACTTAAAGGGGTCCTACAGGAAAGTGGGAGAGGGACTGTTCATCAGGGAGTCTATTGATAGGACAAGGGGCAATGGCTTCAAGCTGAAAGAGGGTAGGTTTAGATTAGACGTTAGGAAGAAATTCTTTGCTATGAGGGTGGTGAGGCACTGGAACAGGTTGTGCAGAGAAGCTGTGGCTATCCCCTCCCTGGAAACATTTAAAGCCAGGTTGGATGGGTCTTTGGGCAACCTGGTTTATTTAATGAAGCATGTCCCTGCCCATGTCAAGAGGGTCAGAACTTTGAGGTCCCTTCCAACCCAAAGGATTCTATGATTCTATATGTATTATATTCCCCCATTAGTTGCTTTCCTCTATTTCTTTGTCAAGTATCACATGATCCACATTTAATATATGATGCAGATTTGAGCAAGCAGTTCTGAAAAAATACAGCATAGTGTGAAGATCAAAACTTGGTTTTGACTTCTTACAGACATGAAAATCTGATGCTAATAGGCATTACAAGAATTGTCATATTGGCTTGGTTGCTATGCTTATTTATATACATGAATGTGTTTGAGTTACTGCCCAAATTTCATACAGAAGAAAATAGCTGAAGCAGTGAAGTATTGTGATTCTGTTTCTCTCCTGCCTCTATATTTTAATGTCCAATGAAGAAGTTGTGGTCTAATGGAAAATATGGAAACTGGGTATGATGCCATGGAAACATGGAAACCATACCTCACATATACAGTCCAGACGTGCCAGAGCTTCATGGACATAGATGGTCTTTTATTTTTAAATATAAGTATTTGAACAGCTGATATGAAAGCCAAATGTGGACATTCTAAAGACGTACAAGCAATGATTACTCATATCTCATACTCTCCATACCTTTTCATTTTACTCAGAATATGTGATGTTGTGAAGTCCTGCTGGTGATTAAAAAAACCCCCAAGCTTCTAGACAGGGTTCTAGTTCTAGCACAAGGGAGTTTTCCATCTCCCCTCACTGATGGGAAGTTAAAGAGAAACTACTTTGTACTGTTTTAAATAAATTGTAATTTACTGTTGTTTTACTACGTAGTTTTTTTAATTTTTAAGGGATTCATTCATTATGCACACAGTGGGCAATATTTAATATGTATGTCTATGATGGAAGGAACTGAGATGAAAAGCAAAAAATTAACTGGCTTCCATACAGGGTTTAATTCTGTTGATATGCCCATTAATAGTTGTACATTGTCCCAAACTGTTGTGATGCAATTTAAAATTGTCAGGAGGACATCGAGTTTGCTCAGTAAAGCAAAAATAGGTTGCCATCCATTCTGAGGCTGTGTGGCTAGTGGTTACTAGCCTGAAATATGGTTTCCCAAATTCTTACCTCCCTGGTCATTGCAGTTTAATTACAACCTGGAGACTGGTGCTTCATCTCAATCAGATTGCAAAAGCCAGAGGACTATGTTTAATAAACTGCACTGGAAGTTTATGCATGTTTATAATGCTATCAGTTTCTGGTTTTATTAAAGAAGAACAACAATTTAGCTCTATCTAACCTAGTTGGGATGAGGATTTTTCAGATGCTAGTGTCATACACATTTAGTGAGGCTGAAAAATTAATTTTCTGTTGATTACAGTATTAGCATTTCTTTTTCTTTTAGATACTCAAAGCTGTTACCAGGTTTTATTTGACCAAGCTCAACACAACTCACAGAGCATGCATACTTTGCTGCTAGCCTTTCTGGTTCACTGGAGAACATTCAAGTGTGGGGATAAGGGAACTCATGCAGGTGCTGTCTTCTAATGCAAATTTTTTCAATGCAGAAAGCCATGTTTGCATAAGTGGGCTGTTAATAAATCCCAGACCTTGGCACTTATTGACTAAAGCTCCAAAATAGGTAGATCCATTGCTAGTGGCTTGTTAAAATAATAAGCTGAAAAGAAATCTGTGTCTCAGAGCTGAAGATTTGTGATCTATAGGCTCTGAGATCTAGCAGGGAAATAGAAACAGGTTAGGTTAACATTTCCCATTGGAATATATATATATGGGGTATTTTAATAGGAAAATGTATTTTCAGTGAACAAAACCAAATAAGATTATAAATGTTTCCTCTGTACTAAGGCGATACCTCAGCTATATATAAAAAAAAACCCTAATAAAACCCGACTATCAAAACATTTAATTGCTGGTTTTATTGGTGGGAATAAAACCATATTCCAGCCATACTTCAACTGTTTTTCAAGACTCAGGAAAACAGCTCACAGTTCTGAATTGTGCCACCTATTCATAGGATGATGTTGGAAAATTAATATTCCTTTCAAATTCCCTATACGAAAAAACAGGAATGTGGTTCTTTATTGCTTATGGACTGTTGAATGATAGAAAACACTGCATATGTATGAAGAGTGATTGCTGTAAAACTGGGAAGTGTGAAAACTGGACAGTCAAAACTCTTACCAGACTTATACCAGACTTATGTGGTTGTGAAAGATGATACTGGGTTTTGTTTCCAGATCATCTATATAAAAAGGGGGAAAAAAAAAAAAAAAGGATTCTAGGTGAACCAGAGTGTCTAAGCCTTCAGATTGAAGACTTATGAGTGTGAGGCCTCCTGGCATCTCAGTTTTCATGTTTACAGCCCTGTAAGATTGGTGATGGAAAGCTCAGACTTCATATTCTTGATGTTTTATTGGTTCTTTTCCCGAAATGGGAGACAGAAATCCCATCTGTCCTTCAGAAAGCCCTCCCAAAGAACTGGATGATGATCTGCTTTATGAGTAGAGGGGGAGACAATCAAAGAATCATTTACATGTGAAAAGACCTTTAAGATCATCAAGTCCAACCATTAACATAGCACTGCCAAGTCCACCACTAAACCATGTCCCTAAGTGCCATGTCTACATGTCTAAAGCACCGCCAGTGAATAAAACACTTCTCTGAGCAGCCTGTTCCAATGATTTATAACCCTTTTGATGAATAGTTTTTTTCCTAATATCCAATCTAAACCTCCTCTGGTGCAACTTGAGGATATTTCCTGTTGTCTTATCACTTGTTAATTGGAAGAAGAGACCAACACCTACCTGGCTACAACCTCCTTTCAGGTAGTTGCAGAGAGCAATAAGTTGTCCCCTCACCCTCCTTTTCTCTGGACTAAACAACCCCAGTTCCCTCAGCTACTCTTCATGTGGCTTTTGCTCTGGACCAGCTTCACTGCCCTGCTGCGCAGTGGCCAGCATTTTAGTATCTATCTCCCTGCTTCCTACCGCGACCTACCTTCCCTGGCCATTTTTGTGCATCCCATGAGAGAGTTGCTGAAAGCTGCTGTCTGTAGAGTGTTTCTTAGGGTTCTGTAGATTGAAAATAATTAAAAATAATTTTCATATCTAACTATCAAAGTAAAACAATAAAGTTGTGTTTATATCACCCTGATGCCTTTTATTTTCCTCTATCCTTGAAAAAAAAATCAAGCTGGTTGATGAACTACAAATACTGGGATGCCTGGGAGTGTATCTGATTCATTTTGGGATTGCAAGTTGAAGGCACAAATGTTTCATTACAAGATCTTACAGACAAAATATTATTCTGACTCCCCAAAGGGCCCTTGAATTACGATGCTGAACTACTCATCTTCAAAGGGCTATTTCTGTCACTATTTAGGTACTTGCCTCATTTATTGCCAAATTTAAGCATTCCATGAACAAGTAGCCCTCTCAAGAGTGGTGGTGGGAAGTCTTGCAGCTCAGTCTCGCATTTCATTCTGAAGGTGATTTATTAAAAGTTTCTTTTTCTGTATTATATTCCTTCTCTAGAATGGTGCTGTATCTTATTATCCACATCTGCATCACACTCTCCTCCTCTCTGCAGGTACATTCCCTCTTTTAGAAAATGTCAGTATGGGGGTTTTGACCTTATTTTTTTAAACAAGGTTTTTCTTTACATTTTGTTCAAAGCAGCATCTTTGTTTAAAAATACTTGCATTAAAAAGAGGAAGAAGTGTGAAAGAGAGATAAATAACTACTTAAAGTGTTTCTACAACCCACGTTAAGATGAAAGTTTTAATTTAGAGTCAAAGTAAATTTTATCAGCTTTCAAATTATTTGAATCTTTAAAAAAAAATAATAGATTTTAAAAACCTAGCTTTAATTTGACCAGAAACAATTTTTCTATTGTTTTTTTTTCAATGTTCCCGGTAGACCGGAGGGAGAAATGCTCTTCTTGTGAAGAATTACAGAACTTGAAAGCGGGGAATCACCTGGCAGATGTCTCCTTTCCACTTGCACAGATGGGACCTGCTGCTCACAAGTACCTTTCTCTTTTCAGTCACATGCTGCTATGCGAATACAGACTATGTTTAAATCATTAGTGCAGCTGATGGACACTTTAATGAAGGCTTTTTTAAAGCTTTGCCAAACTGCTTTTGAAGCAGTTGACTGAAATGTCAGAACTTCCTCTCATTAAAACTCCCACTTCAGCTACATCCCTTGTGTTTCAGAAAATCTTTTTTTCACTGCTTCCACTCAGGTTCCAAGAATAACTCACTGAAAAAGGTTACTTACCCTCAGGAAGACCAGACTTGTGATAGGTTCCACTGTGACAGATAGTATTTCACATTTATGTTTATCTTTTGTTTCTGGACAGTAATATTAAGTTACAAACCACGAGTCACTATGTGGCTTGCTTTTTATTTTTTTTTCATTTTCACAGCCAAAAATGATTTAATTTTTGTGAAACATTTATTTTTTTAAACTGCTTTGAGTACTGACTGTGGACTTGAAGACAGGGGCTGGTTGAATGTTTTCTCAGCTGTATTGCTAGGTGCAGAAGTGCATTGTCCCTGTGCTAGATCTAATTCTGATCTACTAGAGGTTGTGGGATGCTGCCTAGAACCCCTGGGAACAGTCTCTGCATTGTTAAGTGTAGTCTGGCTGTCATCAAAAATCTCCACAAAGAAGTTCTTTGACACTTGGATTTAGGGATGATGCCTCCCAAATTTATCCCCCCTCCCTTACTCAGAAATCATCCATTCCAGCAAAACTGGAAGTTTATAGACTGGGTGTGTATGGACTGCATCTGAGGCAGCTGTTGTGCTTTAGCTAAGGAGTCGCTGTTTCCTCTGATTGTCCATCAGATTTGGGATAAAAATCTACCTGAGTTCTAATTTCCTCTTCAAACATCCTCAGCACTCTCTCCATCCTGGTGACTCAAATCCCAAAGTTATTGGATCTTATATTTTAATCAAGACTCCAACGAATGACACAGAAGCCAAAATATAACCGATTTCCAGCTCCCATGATTGCTCTCCCTACAGGACAATCAGATCAGTTTACTGCCATTAAGCAAACAGGACTCTGCATATGGACAGGGAGAAAATATGTGCAGAATTGCACTCTCAAGTCAGACCCAAAAATTATTAAAAAGACTTTGGAAACAAAAATAACTCCAGCTTATTTCCTCCATTGAGTGTTTTGATAGAAAACTACTCTCTCTCTGTCTTTGAAGACAGTTAACCTTTTCTCAATATAAAGCTTACTCCTTTTTTTTAATTCTGTAGAGAAAAAATATTTATGTGGAGGCAAAGTGAAGACAAAAACATTTCATTTCTTTAAGAGATGTTCTCCCAAACCTTTCTGGGGAAAATTTGCTTAGTTTGTCCATTTTTCAGCCTGTCAACATATCCTCTGTATTCTAATTGTGCCATCTGTAGTTTTACTTTTTTACAGTTGTCAGTATTCCAAAGGCTAAGTTTTGCAATTAATTTGGAGGGAGCAAAGACTCTGTAATATGTAAATTTAGGATTAGCACAGCCAAAGGGGAGGGAATACTTGGAATAAATGTTATTCAGGTAGTTATTATTAAAGAAATACATATCGCGGGTTCTCTTGTTTTTCTAAAAAACATGTTAATGGTCAGTGTTTGGCTTTAATGATGTCATGATAAATCAGCATAGTGAAGCACCTGCAGCTGTGAGCCATGACTGTAAATGATTCTTTCCACTGTACATTCCAAAGGCAGTGCTGCTATAGATTATTTTAGTACATGCAAATGGAGAAACAAGTGCTGCATACATATGCAGCCTAGTGTCCTCTTCACATAGGCCATGGAGCAGACATTTTATTCATTCCTGGTTTAGTCCAACTTTGGAGAATATCAGTGGATCCTTCTGGGAAGTATAAAGACACTGCTTGGGTTTTGAGTGCTAAAAAATTCTTATGAACTGCCAGCAAGACATGATGCAACTTATGATGGTGATGACTGTCATACCACCCTTTAAAAGCTCAATGCACCCTGCTCATTTGTGTTTCCTTCTGGTTCCCAGCATTAACTATCCAAGGTAGATTGCTTCTCAAACTTGGGGTCCCCTCCTACCACCAAATCCAGTAACACAATTAGGGAGGTTTTGGGAACCTGGTCTGAGATCCAAGGAGGGACTCCTTTGGTGGCAGAGGCAATTTAGGCCAGATTTGGACAATGGACCTAACTGTGATGGCAGCTGGTAATTTTTTTATCACTTTCTGAATCTTACATTATGCAAATACTACACCTATTTTTGCAAAAAGGACACTGTTCAATGCACATTTGCCACGTTCCTCTGCATGTGAACAACTGGGAAGTTATACATTTTTAACATGCTTTCTACTACTCAGGGTTACTTTGCTCCAACTTCTGGTGACAAATAAAAGATCGTTTCTCTGTGGAATATTTCATTCCCTCTTTTCAGTCCCAAATAAAGACACTAGTAAACAACCAGGAAGGATACATAAATAACATCCACTACCCAGGCACTTCACACCCACTTTATTTCCTTCAAGGAAAAAATTAAAATAAACCTCACTCCTTTAATTCATGTGTGCACAAATGCAACCTGATACTAAGGATTGTCCCACTTAGATGACATGGGTCTTCTCTTGCATCAGAAATTCCATTTGCTCAGGTAGTAGTGTCTAGAGCTGTGGCTGTAAAGATTAAACTCTTAAACTCTATTAAACTCTATTAAAGATAATCTCGCTAGGACACCCTGATATTACATTATAAGTTTTCTGGGTTTTTTCTTTACATTAAATTATTTTTATAAGCTGCTCTGGTGCTGAGAAGTGGAGATCTCAGAATTTAAGACATGTTGGAATTAACTGTTAATTTTTAATTTGAAGATTGGATAAACCAACACTTTGCCTGTAACTCAGTACTTTCATTGTGTTTTGATGGGCTTAGAAATTTGGGATAAGTTTTTGGATGAAACCAACTATTGGCAGGGTGCTGTTATTGAACCACCAGACTTCTTTGGTCATCTGTTCCTTCTCATTGCCAAACCAGGATTATTCTTCATTATTGCACATTTGGCTGATGTTTTGTTCTGCTTGGTTTTCTTCCTGCCAGGCTGTGAGTTCTGAGCATTTTTTACCTGGGAGATGATCATTCAAGCTAATAAATCTGTAAAATTAAATTAAACCCAAAACTGTTCAGTTGTGAAACTTTGTGTTTCTTCTGGATGTTCATGCCCTTACTGTTTTCATCTGTGGGGGCTTAGGTTTTCCTTCTTTTTTGAAGCACACTTACATTTAAAAGACAGCACATAACCAGATGTCCCTCGGTGTGGGTGCTGCGGATCCTGCCTTATCAGTCTGGGCATCCCTTTGTGAATTGAAATGAGGGCAGCACCAACACCCCACAGGCTTGTGCTGATCTCACAGAATTATTGCTGCCTGGAAGAACAAACCAATGGTTTGGAGCCAACTCACCAGGTCACCATTTCAAGCTCAGCCAGAGAGGCCATAGGTATTATCACCTGACAGCTTTTTGGCAAGCAGATCCTTTACAAAATGAGCTGATGGAATCAGGCCACTCCAAAGAGGTGAAAAATGTCCTCAGATAGCCCAAACCAGCTCAAAAACACAGACAAAACTAATTCACTGCAGAATACATCTAGCCAGCTATACATGCCCTCAAAATGCTGTTTTCTTACCCAACAACTAAAGCCTAAAACATGTTGATAGCCCCTGACCAGCAAGCTCAGAGGGAGATGTTAAAAAATGTGATAACAGGACATAATCTAAGGAAGAGGATGGGCTTGGGAAATTGGAAAAGCTTGGGAGCTTGAACTCATTGCTGAAGAAGACAGAAAGAACTGCTGCCACTGTTAAGCCCAGTTGTTACAGAACCCCAGTTTCTCCTAGAAACTACTATAGAGCAGACAAGGCCCTAAGTCCTGTAGATGGAGACAAATCAAGAAAAAATGGTTTTAATGGAATTTTTCTAGAGTCTGTATTCATATTCTCAGGGACTCAGAGACAGTTCAAGTGGAGGTAAGGACCTTCAGTTCTCCTACTCCCTTTAATTCCTTGTTACAGCATTGGGAAGAGCATGGCAGTTTCTCTCCAGTCCCCCACTGGATGCAGAGAATTGAGAAAAGCTGTGACATGGCAAGGTAAGAAGGGACAGCTCATGGTTCCCCCGGTCAAAGTCCTGTGCCACTAACCCATGGCATCCCAAGGGACCCTTGCGTGCACATGCCAGCACTGCTTGGGCTCCATGGCTGTATTATCCTAATGCTGGCATTAGATATGTAAATCTGTACAGGAACCTTGTAACACCACTCACTGCATCCTCTCACAGCAGCGATTAATCTGTGAGAACGTTTTGTGTTTACAAAACTTTCAAAGGTGAGACTCTCAATCACTTCTTTAGCTTCAGGTATTGCACATGTAACTTAGAGGAAAGATTCCAAGAGTAAGTGGTGGCTGCATCTGCCACAAAGTCCAAAGCCTCTTGGGGAAATTAAGCAGGAGGTATATTTCAGTCACAGTTCCTAATAATGCAGCATCTTAACTTTGTCCTTTGCTTAAACTGTGAAAACAGCTTCCATGCTCTTGTCTTAGCAGACCCTGTTACAAATGAGAGGTTGGGTCTCTCCTGGTAGGATGAACTTTGTAACATCTACCTTTACAAAGAGTGACATCAGATGCCATGTCTCTACAGCCTTATTTGAAGCAGTGTTGTCTAAGCTAATAAGAACCAACTATTTAAGTAACAGGAGGACCAAAGGATTAGAGCAAAGAAACTGGATATTCTGCTATTGTGGTGAGCACAAACAGTGCTCCACAAAATGTCCCTGAGCTCACTGAAACTAAGGGCCCTCAGGACTGAAGAAAAGCACTTAGCACTCTGAAGGAGCAGGCTCTAAATGTGCTCTTTATTAAGATGATAGACTCCAAAGAAGGTACAGAAGGGAAGTTATTTTTAAAAATGCAGAATTCTGAAAAGGTGTGAATAGCTTCATCAACAAATCACATGAATATTAATATTCATATACTCATTTATAAGGCAATTGCAGGCGCATCAAGTTGGTTATCTTCAGAGCAAAATACAAGGATGTCTCACTTAATCAATTTTTTTTAAACTGGTTTAATAATTAGATTCCATCAAAGCAAAGAAGCTCACATAGTGGCATTGAGATCAGAATGAACTGGGTCTGAAAAGATCAAGTATTGCAATTTTTTTTTACCTGATGATGTTGTTTTACATAGTTTACTAAGTTAGCTCCCTGACACTAGTGAAAAGATCTGCAGGGTAGAGGGAATAGACTGCAGATCCTTATTTGAGTTTTACTCATTAGTAGCTAATATGCCAAATTGTCACAAAATTCATGTTAGCACACTAGCTGCATATTCAGTGCCAAAACGTCAATTGATCATTGAATCAAATAGATCAAGTGCAAAGAAGACCAGTACATGAAAACTAAGAGGCACTGGATTTGGTGCAACTATCACAGACTCCTCCAGGAATCTATCTCCATGTCTGTTTCAAATACATTTCTAAATAAAGCAAATGCTTGTGCTGATATTTATACTGCATGGTATCTTGACACGAGAAATAACTCTGCCTTAAGCCGTTTTCCAGATGTCTTTCTTTCTTTTATAAATCACTGAAATGGAAGTTTTTGAGCCATGTCAGTTTTACAAAAATGTTTTCAAAACTGGAGACCTAAAGAAAGATTCATTAATTTTTGCAGAGGTATATAAACAAATATTCAGATCTAGATGCAGAATACATTTCAAAGCAATTTTATCAAATAAAAGTTTGAGGATCTCATTTTTGGCTCTGTCCAAGAGCGAATTAAATGCCCAGAGCCCAGTTCAGAGCCAGTAGGTTGCATTTGAAGTGGGAGAGAAGCACAGTCTTCAGGTTTTTGTGTCTGACCTATACGATTTTGAGTTTCTCTTCCTCTTTTCTGTTTCACTGAAAGTTCTCTATTCTGTAGCCATCATGTAAAGAGGCTTTTTTTGGCCCTTGCCCATACGTAAGCTATTGAAAAGGAGAAGAATAAAGAAGGTCTTGATCTGACAGGTTTGAGAACAACCAAGTTGGATGCATTAGGTTTAATCAAAAGGTTTAATCAAAAATCATGAGGCATCATTCTATTGATTTCACTGGGCATGGGATAAGACCTGATCTGAAATAATGAACTAGGACTCCCAGGATAAATTGTCCTGCTATTTTTTTTCCAGAATTTTTGCAGGATTTTAAGACCATTAAGAGAAGGTGACCCAGAAAGCTAGTAAAGAAAAGAATATTGTTGTGCAAGGAAAGATAAAACAGAAGGACATCTATCAGTAGAGTGTGGTTTAATTGGATAAAATCCAAGATGTATTGGCAATCATGTAAAAAAATACCCTGCACACTGGGGGATGAGGAGGTGATTTACAAACCCATTGTTTGCAAATGCAAATGCAAGAATCAAAAAAGGCATGTAAGCAAAGCTTTGTGCTGCATTCAGAAGCCTAGAAGTAATGTAAATTTGGGTTAGAAATCATGATACTGAGATAATCCTTATATTTGAAAAATGCAATACTCTTAGAAGAGGCTAAAATTTAAAGATGTGTTATTTACTAATGAGAATGTAAGGCCTCTTGAATATTAAAGAGAGAAGTTAGAGAACAAAACGGTTCTTAGTTGCATGAGAGAAGAAATATCTGTAAAAATAAATCAGTATTATTATACCTTACAACTCTTGTGATATGATACAGGAATTGGGAAATAATTTCCCTAAAGGAAGTGACATATAATTAGTAGGATAGGTAGGAAGTTTAATTATATAGGGATACAGTGACTTTCTTCCATGGAAGATGAAATTAATGGAGTGTTTTGTGAAAGGAATATAGGAACTTTTCTTAATTTCCTGAGCTCATTAATAAAAGGTTGGGAGATGGTTATAAAAAAAAAAAAGACTCTTCTCAGCAATTTACATATAAGTTTTAGGAACTGCCTGCTCCTGAGTTAGACTACAGAAAAACATGTTCAGAAAAATCAAGGGAGACTTATTAAAAAATATTAAAGTTTCTTTTTTAAACTGAGTATATTAACAAAAGGTCACAACATCAGTATAAGTAATTCACTCCTAAGAGATCTGCCATTTCATCTGTCATGAAAAGCCCCATTGCACAGCCAAGCTCTCCCAAGTGTCCTCAACATATGGGACAACAGTTGAGAGTGTTCATAAAAATAATTCTACTGAAGTGATACCCTTTTGGTAGTACAATTCACCATCGCTGCTGTGATAGCAGGGTTTCATCACTGTCTTGCAGAGATCAAATAGCCAGAACTTGTTGAGAAAAAGAACATTCTTCTAGACTCAGATATCTCAGTGCAATTAACATCTGAGTTTCGATTTCAATAGCCATTCATTTGCAGAGAAATTTTACATAGCGTGATATGAAGAGTTTCTACCCTCATTTGAGAAGGTTAGAAGGTCAGACCAAATTATGACAAAAGCTGCTGTGAAGGTTTGCAGCCAAGGGCAACTAACATGGACATGTGAAACCACCTTTGGGCTGCCTCCCTTAACTTTCTGGTTACAGTGGAAGGCAATTTTACATCCCTGGGGTTTCAGAGAGGGTCCCTGGCAGAGGCAGAAAAGGGCTGAATGTAAGTGATTGAGAAAGAGTGAACTGGAGCTCTGCAGGAAGAGAGTCCCTCTGAAGGAAATGTCTAGAGATCGCTCCCTCCCTGCATCGCAACGCAAGGGTACAGTGCAGAGCATCCTTTCTTCCCACTGTGACACAACAGCTGACTGTCAGCAGACAACTTTTTTATTTTTCCCTTTTGGCAGCATATGTTTTTGCTCAGTTGATTTTTCTGACTGCTAGCCTGCAACCACTGTGGATGCTTATGTTCACAGTGGGATTATAAGCTTCCTACTTCCAATCCATTAAGCATGGTCTGTGACAATGTGGGCACCACATCTTGTTATACAAATACATGTAATCCATCAAACTATTCAAAGAAGTAGAACTTTTCTAAGTTTCTATAACTGATTTATAAACTCTGTTCACTTTGTGGAATATGCACAGAAGGTAAATTAGCTGAACAGTTGAAAGCACACCATAAATTACTTATGAATCGAAGCAGGCATGGATGTACAAAAGCAAACAACACCTCCTTTCCCCCAAAACAGAGACAGAGTTTATACTTGAAAGCAGTAGAGCATCCAACATTATGTTGTGTGTTATGGCATTAGATCTAAATCATTGGAATGAATGTTCTGTCGGACAAAGGCAATTCAGTGATTTTTCATTATCATTAATCTCCAAAAAACATGTCCAAGAGAAAAAATAGCAGCCAGTAGCTAATTAGACACCTGCTTTAAAAAAATTAAAAATAAAAAAAAATGTGTTGGTTTTTTTTTTCTGTAGAATTAATGAAATGTACCAGACAGAAGGGGCTGGAGGTGTATGCTCTAGGTGGATGCTCTATTTGCAGGGGAAATGCAGCCCCATGTGTGTCTGTGACAGGCTAGGACAGTTGTTTAGCCTTCTCCAGTATAGTCCTTGCCAATAAAAATGAAAAACAAAATAAAATAAAATAATTAATTTCAGGATCCTCTCCTAAAAATAAAATATGATCTTAAGATCGTTTATAGAAGAACAGTCACAACTTGAGGTAGAACATATATGTTCTGCTAACTTTATCTGTAAATGTAGAAGTAAACGGGTAGTGACATACTCTGAGTCTGCTATTTCCCAAGCTTGCTTATTCCCACCTACATTACTTTCTAAAAGGTTGTTCCTTTTAAAGAAACTAGCTCCACTCCCTCCCAGGTGAATGATCTCATTCATGGGTTTGTGGTCCCAAAGGTTTCAGAGGTTTCAGACCAAAACATCTGAAATGCTAACATTTCTGGCAGATCAATGCACACATCTGCAACTTGGAATTTTTTTCACCTTCACAGCAGGAGCTGTGAAGTCAATGCTTTTTCATGGAACAAATTGTGGGGGTCTCACTTATCACTGCCACCTCTGCTGGGAACCTCTGAGGCATCAGGGGTTGGACCCGATGATCTCTCGAGGCCCCTTCCAACCCCTACAATTCTATGATTCTATGATCAGAAGTACTCATCCTAGATGGACACTTTCCAGGCCCTGTATTCACAGGCAATCACTATATACCCATAACATTTCTTGAGAAAGGGACACCCCATCTTATCACTGCTTAGCCTGCACATTTAAACCCTTAACCCCTCCATCAGATCAATCACAACTGTGTTACTACAGAAGATAAAAAGCCCTACTTCTATTCTTCTTTCATGCAGACATAAGGACAAAACAGAACAGCTCTGTAAAATCAACATTTCCCATTACACAAGAGCACAGCCATTGCCTGTCCCAAGGAGTTTACTGTCTATGGGTCATAGTTGAGATCTCAGGGTGACACCTCTGAGGTAAGGATGAGAGAAATGCATCCAAGTATTTGTTTCATTTAGGCTGCACCAGAGCAGCATAACAATGATTATCTCACTATATTAAAAAAGTTTGTATTTCTGTAGATAATTTATTTTTATTTAACAAATTGGAAAATGTATCTGAAAATCAAGGGGTTTATTTGCTTGAGCCTGGAAAATGTAAAAGAATGATTGGGTTAATTGTGCAATTGGTTTAATGCCCCAAAAGTCATTAGTATCACTTCCCAGAAACTGCATGGCGTATCTGTATGTCAAATTTATTTGATTACTTTATTTCAGGAAGCTGCAATTATAAAAAGTTGGAGAAATTACGAGATGAAAACTTGAAATATAAGCTTCATACACAAGAAGCAACACTGATCAAAACCTGATAATTAACAGTTTGATTCTGCAAAGTCTTAATTGTCCCCAGGTCCATGTCAGCTCTGCAGGATCTGCTGAGCATCTTGCAGAACTGAAATCCTTTTGACTACCCAGGGACTGGTTTTGCCATCCTTGCTGCTGACTTGAGTGGGACAGTTTGTGAAGCAAGGTGGTGGAGTGAATGAGCTACTTATGCTGCTTCTTTTAGATAAAGGAACATCTGAAAGAGACTCGGGCATAATTTTACATTAAGGTTGTTTGCACATACCATGGAAACTGCTCTGAAGATCATTTCTAGTAGGCAGTCTCATCTTTATAGTTACTGCTTGGAGGTATCTTTCTCCTATTCACACTGTAATTTTCTTTGATCTTTATTTTCTTTTTCCCTAGAGTGGATTGCCAAAGACAGATATACCTGTTAAAATTTGCTAAGAAAAATGCAACTTGAATGACGACACTTACCTATCTGAATGCAGTACTCACAGGACAACACATTGAAACCCACTGATTGTCCTAATTTCTCAATTCTTCAAAATGACTAAAAGCTTTGTCAGTGACAAACCACTGAGCTTGACCTTAAAATCTGTTAGATGAAAATAAGAAACCCTCTTGCAAACATCACTCCACAGTATTATTTTTCAAGAAATGGGAGGCACAGTTTTGCCACAAGTAGCATAAATATGATTGGATATGGGGTTACACATAAAATGAAGTTTGCTTTTAAAGCCTTTGCACCAATTATCATTATCTAATAAGCTTGAAATAGGAAAAAAAATGTAAATCTAGCATGGTATCATGAATTTAGTAGCTGCAAAAACTTTTTGCACCACTATGATTCATAGATTCTCACAGATGAGGGCTGAACAAGACTGGCTTGATCAGTTGGTATGACCTTATCCTACTATCAGGCACCTTTCACAGTTATACTGAGATCAGTAAGTTACCCAATCATTAACTTCCAGAAAATTTCCCATTGATTTGAAGGCATCATAGCTGGAAAAGCTTTGCAATCTGTTCCAGTGGCCAATTGGCCTTGCTGATCAAAGTTTATTTTCACTATAGATTTCCTTGACATCAGTTCCCAGCTATCAGGCTACCTGGAGGGAATCAAAATTAAATTATCCATGGTAGGTGATGGAGGCAGAAATATTACCATCATGCCCTTGCTCTGACACATTAAAAATGGGGACATGAACCCAATATTCCTGTTGTGAAGGAAAATGCCTTACCCAGAAGGCAGTATCCAAGTAAAGTGATGTAATTGTCTCTATTCAGCCTGTTGTTATAGGCAAGTCCACCTAATGAATGCACAAAAATTACTTCAATTAGTATAGCATAGTATACCGAGTTTGCTAGTTTCTAAGTCACTAGTATTAACCTGAGACTGCATCAGGCACTCTCTGTGTCTCTTATCTAGGTAATCAGTTAAGAGCCACATAAGGAGTGAAGAGCTGCCAAAGTGAGCACCATTGCTGTCCCTTGCTGAGTAACATGCATAAAAGTGCTCAAGGGTCACCTAAGAGCAGTGACCATCTGTTCAGGGACATGAGTAGGTCCTTCTTCTGGGAGTGGTTCTCCATCCTTAGAAACAGTGGTGTCTCTTCTGCTTGCGAAAGTTTAAAGATGTTTTCAGACTAGCTGTGTTTCGGCTGATACTACAGAGAACAGCAGCCTTTCAAGGGAAATACCCTTGCAAAATCCTTTCCAAGGTAACACCACGTTCACTTCCACAGACATGATGGAGAAGCAACCCAAGCTGGAGGCATGGACTGAGAGAAAACATCTCCCCAAACCAGCACAAAATCAGAGCAAACCTCACTGAACTCTATGAGATCGATTGGACTTCACTTTGAGTCCACTGATTTCAATTAGTGCCCTGGAACTAATTTCTCCTCTGATCTCCAGCAAACCTGAGCTGCCTTGCTGGTTTATTGGCCTCCTCTCCTTTGACCGTAATTTTTTTCTGGCTGCAGGCCAGAGGGAACATTAAGCACCTGAATTTCCAAATTTAATTATAGTGTTTAAATAATGATACAGAGCATTGATTCCATTTACTCACAATGGCACAAACCAGCTTCAAGTATTTAACACCTGGGGCACTTCCTGTCTCTCTGCTCTCCATTTAATCACCTTCTGTCAATTAAAAAAATCCCTAAGAGGCTGGTCTGCTTTATACCATTAGAGAAAGGGAGTACCCCAGGCATTACAGAAGCTTTTATTTAGTGTTTTATGTCCTGGAGAGAAAGATTTGCTTGAAATTAAGTAGACGGTGGATTTGAATCTTTATATTGCACCCCCCGCATCTCACTCCTAAACTGCTTGGGTACTGACACAGTCTGACCTGAGTTTATAAACTCTTTTTGTTGATCTGGCTGCACAGAAGGACTCAGAGATGTGGATACATGGGTTTTTGCAGAGATATGGGTTTGAGAGCTCAGAGCATGTCTGATCTCTGACGCAGAGTGGTCACCATAGCAGCGGAGAGTCTTGTCCAGAGTGCTAGTTCCTGAGGGCATTGCAACCTCGGAGTTCCAGGATACTGCCTGCAGTTGCCTGCTGTAGACAGTTGGTGAGGTGCTCTTGGTCTTCAGGTCCTGCAAGGCCATGGGAGTGGCTGCTCCGATGAGGCAAGAGCTGCCCACTCTGCTTTCCAAGTATTTCCAGATGAATCTAGAAAAAACTCATAAAATTCCCAGAGCTATAGACAACAGCAATGCTACAGCACACCTACACCACAGAGCTTGGAGCCTTCTGGTTTAATGAGGCTAAGCAGGTCATTTGCTACCACACTCACACTTCCTTCCCCCTAAGGCTCCGGCCAGCTGAAATCCACTTGTCCTTGTCACGTTTCTTTATCACATCAGGAAATCCACCCCTCCCTCTCTACCCTGGGACCAAATCACACCACACGCAGTGACAGGTCCTTTGCTCATTCTTCCTTCTCATCTCTGCCATACAGTCACTCCTGAAGGTCTTCCACATAGCTCTTTCTCTCCCATACCTTTCCTACAACTGCTGATGGTATCTTGCTTTCTGTGTCTTCCCAGTGCTCCTGAACCTGGAGAAGCAGAAGGACCCTGCCTTAGATCTGTCCATGTGGATAATACGTGGAAAATTTTGGGTTAACCCTTCTACCCTTGAAGTCCATGGCAAAGGTCTCTGATACAGACACAGTGGGGCTGTATTTTCTCCATGTGCGAGTGCTGTCAATGAGAAGTGAGGAAGGGGAAATGTGTGAACTAGGAGGGGAAGGCAGATATAAATATCTTTAACACGTATGGCTTTCTGTTCTTGGGACTGAGATCACGGGGTTTGTAGCCCAAGTTTCCCATACTGACTCAACCAAAGGATGCCCTTCTTGTTCTCTGTTCTGCATTTGTTCTGACACACTCCCAGGTGTCGGAGGGTAACTTTGCAGCTTCCACAAACCGATTAAGAGCAGCTTTACATTAATAAGTGTCATCTTGACAGCTTTTGATCATGATTTTCTATGCTTCTGCGACATTGGTCTCAACACCTGATCCAAAAGTCACAAGCAGTGGAGCTACAAATCCCCACTGCCAAGTGCAGCTGGGAAACATCCCATCCCCTGTTACCATGGCTGGTCCCACCAGCCCAGCAGGAGACTTGTGTCTTCCTTTATCCTTTTGTAGTTGCTAATAATGCCACAGCCAGGATGACACTGCCCTGACAGCCCAGCACAGTGCTCATTGCAAGCACCTGGGAGAAGGTTTTCCTCCCTGCTTACTATTCCATCTACTTACTACCTGTGAATGTTTGCCACCACAGCTGATATGATTTGCTCATGTGCCCCACAAGAAGAGATTCATTCATTGCAAACATCTCCTCCTTCTGTCCTTACCTCCTCCAAGGTCCCTTAGTGTCTCACTCAGTAAATGTGCCATCAAGCTGCAGATTGCTTAAGATCTGTTTGGCTTTCCTTGCAACCACCCTCATTTAATTCTTTTGAACATCTGCAAGTTTACTCTTGGCCTTAATGATTTCTTCTACTTGGTGAGTGCTCTGTACTTCCTCTGACTCAGCAGCAGGAGCAGAGGGGGTGCAGAGCTGCTTGGATGTGGTCATGTTCCCATTGTTGGAAGTTTTGCTCCTCACATGAGGGCAAGGAAATTCCTTTCAGATCCAACTGTTCTTTTTGCTGTTAAAAGTGCCTCAGTAGACCCTCTCAGAATTAAATTCAGTTATGCCAGTCTGTTGTAGATTATTCAATTGCAACTATCCTTTTTCCTGAGTTTCTCTGTTATCTAAGACACCATTTACTGGAATTACAGTTTTATCTCTAAGATAAACAGGTCTTCCTAGATCTGCCTTTTTTGGGCCATCACATCTTCATCTAAGGTTTGGAATAAACCTTGGAGACTAAGTGCTGAAATCACATCTAAATCCCATATAACACATTATATTTTAGGCATCAAATTTACCTTCTTGTTGATGTGTATTTTCCTTGTCTGAACCTGAGTTCCCTTTTTACTAGTTGGTAGCTGGTTTTCACACCAGAAAGATTTGAAGACAGTAAATGGTATATGAGGTGACTTTTTTTCTACGTAACTGCTTATATTTGCAAAGAGATTTTTTATTCTCAAAAATAAATATTAGTGGAAAAGCGGTGGGGACAGTCATTCTCCCTGGTTTCTTCATAGCCTTATTCACCTCTTTCCTGAGGATTACAACTCTTCCTTTTAACTTCTTTTTTAGGTATAGCTTCATATTTGTCATTCTTCTTACGCAATTACTTTCAGAACAAAGGAGGTATAAAATGTTCCCATTTCACTTGAGGGCATTTTATATTCTCTTAGCACTCAGATGTGAATGGCCACACCAGGAGCACTGTCTGGAGAATCCAGGGTGAAAGTCCACTCCTCTTCCTCCTTCCCAGGGCAGCTCTCCAACCTGAATTGATGGAGGGCTGTCACAGGGAGCCTGAGGTGTGAACAAGCCCTTCATCTCAATGGAGCCTTGAATCTTAAGATTGATGTGGCAGAGGAAAAAACCTTTTCCCAAAAGGCTTAGGCATGCTCACATCATTTGTAAATGCAATTACTATGATGGTATGCTCCACTCAGGGTAATGTAATTTGCATGAGCAAGTGGTCTATACTTAGTTTAAAGAGAGGCTGTTTATCGAGAGTAATATGAGGCTCAGTCTTTGCAAAGGAAGAGTACAGGACATGGCTAAAAATTGTAATTGTGTATTTCTCTGAGTTTGTTTAACACCTCTGCCTTACACAGATCATAGTTTTCTTGTGCAAATGAAGAAAATCTCAGGGCTCCAACTCCATGGAGCAACATTCAGCATGTGAGTTAAAGCTGCACATTGCAATTTTTCACAAGATTTTTGCTGGAAAACTTCTCCAGAATATAAAATAGCAGAAAGTATCAGACTTGTCTATTACCTTTGAAAAATAGAAGGCACAGACACAGAAAACAAAAACTGGAGTATGTGCATACGTGCAAGGCCTCCAGAGGAAAAGACACGAGGGACTGCTGGGAATCAAATGAGTTTCAGGAAAGAACTGATACAAATTTGTGCTCTGGGAAGAGGGGAGGGAGATATATGTTGTAGAAACTTTCATTTTACCCAGGGAACATTATCTTTTTCTCTGTCCTCATTCCCCTTTCTCCCTAACCCCATATGCATTCATTCCTCCTGGCCTGTAAAATTATACATTGAATAGTAATTGGCATAAGAGGTCGGTTCCCCAGCCCTTTTCTCTTGCAGTGTCATCCTTACATTGAAGGGGTGGTTTTAGCTGGAGCAGAAGTTTTAATGGGTTTTCTTTTGCTGGAGAAATACTGCTTTGGTGGTTACTGAGAGGACTTGCAATGGAGGCAAAGGCAGGATTTTATCTTCTTTCATTTTAAGACTTGGGTGGGGGTTTTTTGTATTACAGAAAGGACAAGCTTATTTGTTTCTAAATGCATGAAGTTTTTAATTATTTTTGTTATTTGAAATTCATTTGTAGAGGTTAAAAAATTTCCTATGAGGTTATTTTTATGTCCAGATAGAGCCCCTGGGTTTTATAATTTAATTGATGAAACAACTAGCTAGAGTACCAGGCACAGCAACATGGAAAGCCAGAATAAAAACAAAAGGTGATGGAGGCTGTATTCATAAAACAAAATGAGGCAATAAAGCAAAAGGAAGATTTCTCAGAAGTTGGTTATTTCATTTCTGATGGCATCAGCTCCCACAAAAGAGCAAAAAATATAGACAGATGTAATCTTTTGCTACATAAGGTTTGTCAGATAATAAATTTAAGTACTGCCACCCTCTCTGGAATTGTTGGCTTTATTTGAGGGACCTGGAAAAAAAATGTTCTTCGTGGGAAATATTTAAAACAGAAGCAATTTGCTATTGTAGAGAAACTAGTAATAATCACTTTGTTTTCCAGTTTTTCAGGGTACTCTGGTGACTACTGAATTTTGCTTTAATTTGGTAACAAAAAAAACAACCCTCTTCTGAGAGGAGAGACCTGAGACCAGAGATGTAAGGGGTTCTACTGCATGGTTTTGATAGAACACATGGAAGTTTTTCCAGACACAAAGTTAAAAATTAGGTGCCTGATTTCAATTGATCATTTGCTAGTGATTGACAGTTGACAGTCTTTGGATCTTCAGATTCTGAATTGTTCAGATCAGTGGTTAAGCAATATCTCATTTTTGCTGCTGTGCCACCAAAAAAAAAACAAAAAACCACAAAACAACCAAACTAATAAAACCCCTTTTTGAACTTCTTATTCTATATGTGTCAGACTGACAAGACTGGAGGCAGACTCTTGCAGTGATCCCATAGTACTCTGCTATGTTTTGGGTTTCTATTTATAATGCCAAGGCCACAGAACAAGAAACTCGCTGTAGATGTTATTGCACATATAATGAATAAAAGTATATTTATGTGAATGAATGTTCTATATTAACCCAGATTGTTTAGAATAGTAAATAGGCTTCACAGAGCAGCTTGAAGATAAACAGACAGTGAGGGACTTAGGTAAAATGATGTAGTGGGTGGCAGCATTAGAAGCCACTAGCTAGGATTATGCAGTCACCAGCCTTCACCTGTTTACCCAGCAGAAGTGTAAAGCTAGTGATGAAAGAAGAGGACCTCACAAGCTGATGGGGCTGAAAGCCTTCTGGTTTAATTACTTAAAACCATAGCAGTGAATTTTCAATGGAACTTCAGTTTTGTTCTCTTCTGCAGAGGTGTCTTACTCTACCCTTACAAGCACATATATATGAGCATCTCCTCACCTCTTGTGACTGCACTGATGCACCTAGTTTTTGTCATGCATAGCTCATTTTTCTCTTGGCTTCCATAAAAGGCCAATGTGAGAGTCTAAGTGCTATTTTTTCATGTTTTTAACATCTATTGTTCTTATAAAGAGTTATGAAAACTGATGAAGTTAGAAAAAAAGGAGAAACAGGTGATGAAAATACCCTCTTGAGTCTTGGGAGCACTATGTGCTTTTTGGGCTCTCTTATGCCTGAGAGGCAGCACTGTTGATGACATTTTTAGAATAAGAATGATTTAAAACTGTAAGGGCACCACTCAGAAATGCTTGTCCCATGCTGCCGTGTTCCTTGATGATGAGGACCAACACTTGGAAGGCAGAGAGGCTAGAACAGCTGAGAATGCCAAGGTAGCCTACCTTACTGCAGGGACCACTGTGATGTCTTGCTTCAACAGGAGCTTCCACTGGTGTAGACAGTGGTAAATGGAAGGCAACGTAAGTGTGGACTTCAAATCATCATATGTTAGGAAAAGATGAAGTCTTCCAGCTGGTTAAGATACTCTGGAAGCTAACATCAGTGATGGTCCTGAGAGTAACATACTCTGCAAGGTGTAATATGTTCCTCCAGAAATAGGAAGCTGCCTTCTGCTGTTTTCTAATTGTCATACAGGGATCCTCTAGATAAAAAACCAGATTGTAACTCTCTGTAAAGTTGAATGTTTAGATTTTTTCTGAAAATACTATCCAAGGCATGGATGCATCTGAATTCTCTGACTATATGGAGAGAGGATTTGACCATAAAGAGTTTGCAAAAGGACAACCTCCCAAATGTTAGCTTAATCTCTATAAACCCCTAATGTAAACTGGCAAACCCACAATTTGTTCCAGGGGAAAACTTGCTTTGTTTGGCATTGAAAGGGAAAAAAATAAATGTTTGTACGTCACTGAAGTTCATAATTGCTGAATTGAGAGTTCAGATGTCATCTATGGTCCAAACACCTTAATTCTGATTATGAGAAATGCCATCTTCTGATTTAAGTTACTACTGCCTAGTGCCAGGAAAATTTGTTATAATAAAAGGTACAATATAATCTAGGATGTCTTCTATTCTACAACTCCAAGCCATCCAGACCTTGATCACACCTGAGAAGTCCGTACAGCCATCTTTCTCCTGGACTGCAATTAAGTATGGATAACAATAAAGGTCTTATTAGAGGGTGAAAATCAGTAAACAGATATGATATAGAGGCAAGTTAGCAAGTACATACAGCATTGTAATAGGAGGAGGAGTGCAATGGAAGGTCCCTACACTATTTCAATCACATCTTTATCTTGAAACCCCTCTGACATAATTACAATTTGTTGGACAATTTATAGGTAATATTAGGTCTGGATGAACACAAGCCTATTAATTAGGTTTTCCCATCAGATAAGCTGTCCTTGGTGGTTTGTACTACATTAACATCACAATATTGTTCCCCAGGGTAGGCTGCAACATGTAGACATTCAACCACTACCTTTATTCAAAAAAAATTACTTCACATACCAGAAAGTAATGAAGGAATTTTAAAGTGTTTTCCCCTTTAGCTGTAGCCAACAATATCAAGAAAGATCAAAGTAAGGCTTTTCCCCAGATGTCACACTCCATTTCCACTTCATTTCCCCATGCTTGGTTTGATTGATGCTACAAGCTAAGGAAAAAAGCCTTGTTTCTTCTGATCTGATTTTCTTTCTCAACTGTAAACAAGCAGAGACTGGAGACTGGGTAGCACAGGAAGCAAACAGGCTAAAATTAAATGAAGGACATTAGCACTGAGTACACCCCACAGTCCTGTGAGTACAAGAAAAGCATCATCACCAAGGTTGGTCACCCACACTGGTGGTCTGATAAATACCCAAAGACATGGGCTATGTGTGACAACACTATAGCATGCTGGAAGTATAAACACCATATTGTGTTTATCCTGGTCAGGATTTAGACCACAGCAGTGCTCAAGTCCAACCCTAATCCTGAGGCATCTGCCCTGCAAGCAGGGGGAGAATCTAAAAGAGGAGGGCACTAAGAAGTCATCAAGTATTAACATTTGTCTTTGTCCTGGGGATTTGAGGTACCCAAGTCCATCCTTAGATGGCATTAACCCCATATGCACAGCACATCATATGAAACTATAATAACAATAAAGTTATGAAGGAGACACATTCCTTCCTCTTTGATGCACAAGACACTAATACCTCTTGAAAAAAAGTGATTCTTCCTTATTGACAACACCTAGTGTAAGTGCAAGAGCAGCCACTAAATAATGTAGAAATTAATATCAGTTAACCAGGAAAAAAACATTAACATACAGGAATCCAATTTACTTTATGACCTACCTGGTGACTGAAGGGCAAGAAAAGGGTAAATATGCATTAGATCATAAAAATGATGATAGTTTTCACTAATAAAATGCATTACTGTCGTCAGAACTACTTGATATATTTACAACCAAGTCTCCATCGTCCCTTTGCATCTGCTGTGATTTAATTACAATGGTAGCACCAGTCTGGTAATATTGTTTTGAGCTGGCTTAATTTGCTTTCTGTAATTTAGGCAAATTACAGGAGGTGAGAAGGGCTGAACAAGTAACTTCATTAGCAGAGAGACCTTTTTCAGGATGCAGACTGAATGAAGGTTAAAGAAAAATGTTTGCTACAACAACAGCAAAAAAAGCTAAATACTTCAGGATGAAACTTCCCCTTTTAGAGGGCTTCTCTTATAACAAAAAAAATTATTTCCTTGACCCCATGTTAGAATCAGTATTTTATTAGGAATTTTTTTCTTTTCTTTTTTTGGTTTTCAGGTCAGTATTTTGTTGACAGTCTAATATATGAACCTTGCTCATTGGCCATTATTTGTGTTTATGTTATTGTAGATCATCCTTCCACAAAGGAAGAGAATCACGTGTCTGAAAATTACTATGTCCAAATTACAGCTTTTGCCCCAATTAAGAAAAAAAAAAAAGGACAGTGTTTTTGGAAGCTTTTTCTTGTGTCTCTCTCACTGGTGTAAATGCAAAGTGATCTCATTAAAATGTATGAAATTACCCTGGCATAAATTTAATGGGAGGAGATTTGGGCACATGCTTTTTGTCTGGATTCTGAAGTATCAGAACTGCCTCTGCTACATCAAGAGCTGCATTCATGTAATTCAGGAAAGGATGGGGTCTAATGCACTCTGATTATTTCTTTATCAATTTTCACTGGCAGCACTAGTCTATACTATTGAATAAGTTATTATGCTTTGATTGATTTTTCTTTCTTCGGGCATGAATTTTATATTTGAGGCAATTCCTGTAAAAGAAAGAAAATTGATGCCACAAAACATGAACCCCAACTTTTCAAAACAAAAATTTATTTCAGTAATTCCATGGAAGAAAAAAATTGCAGTAATTTGTTCTTCTACATTTAACACTTAAATAAAGACCATGGGATTTTTCAGTAAAGGGTTGGATTTTTTTTCCAATTATCTGGTTTTTTGTCTGTCATCACAGCAGGGATTGGTGATGACTACTCTCAAGGAGAACTGAATCAAAACTCACTAAAGACTATCACAATTTCACCTCTGACTTCCATGAGTTTTGGATCAGGCCAAGTAGAGGTTTGCCTGGGTTCTAAGACTGCTAGTTTCTGCTTTCCTAGATTAAGGTAGCTAGATGTGCTTCAAAAATGAGGAACCCTCCTCTTTCAGTGGATGTACATTTAATGTGAGGCAGACAATTGACTATGAGCATTTTAATTGAAAACAAAGACCAACTGCATGTTTCAGCTTGTGTTTGACAGTCCTCCAAAGCTTTCCCATAATTACTCAGCCTGTTCTGAAACTTCTCTCTACCTCTGTCTTATCTCTGATTTTAGTACGTTCTGGGCAATACTTAACTCTGCCACCCCTGTAGACAAGTGACTTCTTATAGTAACAAAGTGAAATCTTGCAGGAGATGAGGCAGCTTACCTACAAGGAGGCAATTACTAGGGAGGGAAAGATGGAGAGCAATATTGTTATGAGAATAAATGAATCAAAGTTAAAAAAAAATGATCAAGACTGCCCTAAACGTCACAATGTTAGAAGCTGCTATCTTTGTTACTGTCACTGTGGAGGATGCAAGCACATGAGAAAGAAAAACAGCATTAGAAATAGTGAAACACTCACTGAACATGTAGAAAAGAAAGAAGGGGCAGGTAACTACAAGCTTGGTTTTGCCATGTCCCTTCAGAGCAATCTAACGCTGTCTGTGAATGACTAAGAGGTCTGGGCTGGGGAAGACAAAGCAGGCACTATATATCCGGCCTTTACAAGGTGCTTTATAAATCATTTTTTGTTCTGAAGTTAACTAGGGAGGAACAGCCCTGAATCACCCTTTCTAATGTGGGCCTCAGAGGAGCTGCAGCATTAAACAGTAGCTCAATGTTTAACTGGAAGAAAGTATCTTATTCCCAACACCCCAAGTATTCCACTGGAATCCCCTCATCTTCCTCTCACATCCTGTGTTACAGGGTGTTCTTGGTTAGTAAAAGAGAGCATTTGTCAATTTAGAGGCAAGGAATAGTAGACTCTCCACCTACAACATGCAGCCCTAGGAGATTAGATTTGCTACATGATTTCTCAGTAGAAAGTGGCTAACTCAACAGACCCTACAAAAACTTGTGGTTACCAGACTGTAGTCCAGGAGACCAATCTCATTCATTCACAGACGTAAATAAGAAGAAAATTAAGGCAATTAATGTTGACAGCCTTTATCAATTTGGGGAGAAATAACAAAGAAAGTTTCATATCTATCAAATATACAGTCCTATTGAGGAAGTTAATTATTGAATATGAAGATCTTAATACATAGATAAAGATAAATCATACTTCTGCCCTTCATGCAGTACACATAAAGAACCTTGAGACTCTGTTGGACGAGGATAGACTACATACAATTATTTTGATGGTTCTGGTTTTCTGACATCACGCCATGGCACTTGCACTGATTATTATATTGTGGAAATAAGATGGTGAATTCCCCTTAGTTTTATTTTTCAAGTTCTTATTCTGTTTCAGAGAGGTATTTCACCGTAAGATTTTAGAGTCCCTTTTTGGGGGTGGGTTACATATACTCGTTTTTGACACATGTAGTTTACTTGATACCAGAGGGACAAACACAGATATGTTGTATTTATTCAAAAATAAGACTTTTTAAAAAATGATTCAGTGCCTTTCCTGAATAAATAATCTTGCATATATCATTTGCTTTAAGATGGATGAGCTAATGCACCAATATTAAAGATAGTTAAGAATTACCCTCCACAGGATAAATCATCCAGTTGCTGTGAGGGATGTCACCTTGTATGACAAAAATGGGAGCGTAGGAAATTAGAAAGGAGATTAATGTCATGTCCTGAAGTTATATATAGTTTGCATCTTTATTGCTTGATCTTTCGATAGCTAAGGTAAATTGGTTTATGAAACATCCAGATGCACGTAATGAAAGATTAGATACAGTAAACATTAAAATTAATCTGTCTACCAACTGTGTCCAGAATCAATATCAGGATGTAGATTTTTTTGGCACCTTGAGCTAAATTCTTCATGAACGAGAGGTTTATTTTTTCATTTAATGGAGCTCCTCTGAAAGGCAATTGTCTGTCATCTCATTTGATCACAGAAACTCTTCCTCTTTGAAGACAACTTGAGATAATTTGGTTTAAACTTGAAATCCTCTCCTAATAAGGATCACTGATAACTACTGAAGTTGCCTGGAAGGAAAGACCTTAGTGTGGCAGCCAGTGACTCCACTCCATGTATATGATGTAGCTACACAATACACCCTCTGTCTGTGCTCTGAAGTTTCCAGAACCCCTTGGATTTGTTAGGGTGGCACCAAGCAGAAGGAGGTCTGGCCCTGTTTTGTGTTGATGGAGTCACACAGGTTTTGCATGGCACTCGGGTTGGATCATGGGGGGCTCAGAACAAAGGCAGTTCATTACTCTGAAGTAGTCACTATTGTGTAAGCATGATCACTTTCTGGATACATTATAAAACTACTGGGAATCTATCTGTGGTTCCTTATCTGAAGTGCTAAAGCCAAGGAGGACCAAGAAATCTGGCTGGTGTTTGGGAATAAAATACTGTGTCAAAGAAAATTACCTCTAAATTTTGCCTTTGTAATTACAGCTTGCTTCTTAAATACATATGAACTGCATTCCAGCATGATGTATCATACCATCTGCCAGATGGTGCCCTGGGGAGGGAGAAGAACCTGTAACGTAAAGGAAAGGGTTCATTTTCCATAATAGTTTTGTGTTTTAGTCTTTAGATATATTTAAATTAAAATAAATTCAGCGAATTCCCATAAAGAACATGTAGCATCAAAAGCTTGCAAGTTCTCTCTCTCAGTTCCTTCATGATGAACTTGACTGGTCCACTAAGTTGAATTGCAATGGGACATAGTTTGATGTGGCAGCCATTGCTTAGAATGCTGCTTTAAATTGAGATTTATTTTTTTTTTAGAATTAGGATACTCTGGCCTTATCAGATCTGATTAGATCTGTAGTTTCAAATAAAATGGGTCATTAGAACGTGCCGTATGGTTAATGCTAATCAACTGGTTACTTTAATTACATAAGAAAACAGCTCTAATCACTGTGGGGTGGGATTTTGGTTGGGGCTTTTTGCATTTTATTATTTTTTAATCATTTGCAGCTTTGCTCCTAGCATTCTCTGTGCTAAATTTCTTCTCATAGCACATTTACTATTTACTGTGTCTGGTGATACAACCTTGCAAGTGTTAAAGGTAGAAAAATAAAAAACCACACTGAAAACTTGTGCCTGATGCTGATTTTCTGAATAAAGACATGTTTTCCCACCTCTCTTCTTTGTCATATGGAAAGTAATACTCAAAGACTTTCCAAGCTCAGAAATGCCATGGAGGTATGAACTAACACCCTTGGACTTTTTTTTTATATGGAGAGGGCATTAAATGTCACGTGAGAGGGTGAAATATGCTTACAGAAGCAAGCCTAAGCTGCTCACTCCTCACCTTTTTCACTGCATACCCTGTGTAGTGATGGTCCTCTGAGCTGTGACTTAACGTCTTATGATTATCAGAAAAGTGAATAAGTAGATACAGTGGTCATATTTAAAAACTTTAATAATGGGCTACCTGATCCCCAGATGACATCTTTGCCAGCCACCTGGTATCTTTCTGATAAGGTTCATCAATAAGTGCACCTGCACTGACCCTGATAAAGCTTGTAAACCACATCCAAAGCCAATGAAATACCAGATATTGATGAGCCAGATCAGTCAGATAGTCACCCACTCCGCTTAATCAATCAGGCCCATGTGAGGAAAGACCTGGAAGCACTAAACACAATCCATTCCTTCAGAATGATTTGGGAAACAGCAACACACCATGAAACTTGGTGCAATGCCAAGTAGAAGTCAACCTGTAAGCAAATTGGAGATGACTAGTGAAGGTGAGTGGAGAGGTGATTTCACTTGGAAACAGAAAACCAGCACTAGGGAATTTCATCTAACATTGGTGTTCACTGCAGCAGTCATACTATTGAATCTGATTGACTGATAGCTTAATTTTCCTTTGAATGTGTATGAATCTAATAAAATGCCTTAGAAAAAGTAATCTACTAAAATACCATAGCAAAACCAGGTGTGGTCTGCAGGTTCAGTCCACCCAGTTCTCCTCCCATGAGGGCAAGCTCTGCCTTGCAGCATCTGTCCTGAGACATAAATGTCAGTGTATGGTGCTAAACACACAGAGCCCAGGTAATGGTCATATTCTGTATCACCAAGATTCTCCAAAGACAGCAAAATTTATGACAAGCTCAGCTTCAGCCACCTCTCTGTATTACTGGTCTCATCTCTAAATGTAGCATCATTAAAGCTGTTAAATGCTCCAGACTTCAGAAACTAAAAATATGAAATATAAATAGTATGTGCCAAGCAGAATAGGAATGGCTGTGCTTATCCTGTATGGGAAGCGTTGGCCACATGTGTCCCATAAGGTTTTCTGTCAGAAGGGTGAATACTAAATACCTCAAGAGCAGAGTTAAATGTTGACCATCATTTATGTTTATTGGACCATACACTTGGCTGTCAGGGAGTGTGTACAGTGCATGCTCCATAGCTGAGAGAACATTCCATCTGCTAATGTAGGTCCACAACTACTGACTTGTATTTTAATGTGGATCCAGAATTGAATTTCAATAAGATCTTCAGGGGCTTATAAATTTAACCACTGAACCATCAGTAAGAGCCTCATTGTCTTCCAGAATGTAGGCTTTCAACCAAAATGGTTTTTGTATCTATATAAAATATATTTAAAGTATTCTGACTTTTTAGTAGATCAAGATGCATAACATAATCGATGCAATATTTTATGTAGTGGGTTTTTTAATACTTTGGAGGCAAGAGTGAGGGTTAGGAGCTGATCACTGAAGGAATTATGTGTTTTGAAAAATGTTTTCTATATTTGACATTTGCTGCATGCAGGATTGATGTATGTATATTTTCACTGAAATAGAATGTGCAGTGATATATTTATTCATTTCAGTCAAATGTAGATGTCTAGCCTGCCATTACACAAAATTAGATAGCTATATTTACTACTCTGAAATTATTCTTAATAACACTATTGCTCTCAACCTGCTTCTTAAGATCCAGAAGGGAAATTGGTGATGTGGTTAATTATTTTCAGCAATTCTGAGTACTATAAAACTGCACACACTGGAATTACACATATATCTGTTCATACAAACTCATATTCCCCTGCTATAGAACCAGAGAAAAAAAAAAAGAAAAAAGAAAAAAGGAAAATCTCTCCCATTTTATCCATATATCATAAATAATAGGCATGTATGTGATGGATGGTATATGGAATAATGTCTTACTTTTCTCAGCAATTGCTTCACTCATCTTTAGAATACAGCTCTTACTAACAGCAAAGAAAAGGACATCTACTTCCCCCCATGGCCATTTAAAAGTAATAGTCTCAAACTATTTGTCATCTTCATTGCAGTGCTCTCAGTAAAGGAAGAGATACTGAGGGCTTATTTCTGACTTGGCATCTGACCGTGAAACTCCGGAATTGCAGGTGTAATGTTTGAAGTGTCCAGCAGAATATACTTTTGCAAAGGGACCTGGTGTGCAGCATCAGATGGGCTACACCTCAGTATGAATGAGTCACCTGAAGCCAGACTTAATAGTCTTGTTCATAGTTTGGGTCTTGGAAATCTCCAATTGAGAGTCTCCTTAGCTCATTGCAGGTGTCCCAGAGATGAGTACTAAAACACACTTCTGGGACAGAATATAGCATTTTCTTTCCCTAACCTCACACATGAAATCCACACACATTGGACCTTCATTATCAGTTCAGAGAAATGTCTAAAGGGGCTAAAAGGTAAATCATAATCAGTGCCTCTCTATTTGTTCTGCTCTGTGCTAAGCCAAGAGACGGGTGCTAGGGAGTGCCAAAGTACCGCACTGCCACCATGAAAAGGAAAAATAGTAACTGAGAGGTTAAAAAAACTCACCCAAAACTTGAGATGAAGAACAAAAACCATCTGAATTTGTCTTTCTGTTAACCAAGTAAATCTTATTAATCGATGGGTTGAATGGGCCTCTTTGGCCTGAACTCACCCTGTCTGACATTAGGTGCCTCACATCTACCTGGTCTGTGTCAGGGGCTCTCTCTGTAATCAAAGGCTTTTTCTCTCCTAAAGCAGTTTCCCTGAAGGCCAGTTTGCTCCCCTAACTATTTTGCACTGAATGTAGATAACCAGATGACAGTTTTTCAGACAGAAAGACTGATGATTTGAATCCCACCTTTCAGATCCTGACCCACTTGAAATGAATCAGCAATGGTCAAATCAATGCCATTGAAACAATTTTAATTTCCATTCTTAAGAACTCTTACAGGTGAGAGAGAAGAGCTTCATAAACTTAGAGAGAACATTTCTACTTGAAATGTTGAAGCAGCAGAACAGACGTATTTCATGTAAGGCACCTGTTCTTGTGGAGTAGCTCGTTTCCTGTACTTCCCTAACAAAAATATTTCAAGCTCCTCAGCAGTAAATGATAAGCTTGATAGTAGATATACTGTTATTTTGAAAGAGTAGGAGCTGCATTCATTTATATGACTTTAAAATAATCCTGTTTAGCAGCTTGAGGTAAGATGAAAGCATGTGCACATTACTTATCCCTACTCAACTAATACAAGGTATATAATTTACACAAAAAGAGCAACATCTGGCACAGTCCTTGCTGCTGGGAACAGTGGAAAATGCACAAGGTATCCCCATTATCCTATCAGCCTAATTTTGCTAAGCTCATTTTAATGAAGCACAGAAATGTGACTGCCTATTCAGCCTCTCATCCTGGGAACATATTGTAACTAACTGCCTGAGCAGCTGTACGGCTGTAGGAGAAGGCTTTAAATTATGTGATTCTGTTGATATTACTTGTGTTAAAATGATTTTGGAGATTGGAAAGGAAGATATGATTGCCTTTTATGAAAGTGTCTAAAGCCTAAATGAGTTCTGACACCTGAAGGAAGAAGGAATAACTTGCACACTTCACACAAGCAGTCTGTAAAATGCATGTGGAAGTTTAATCACCATGACCTAACCTTTGCAATTATTTCAGCCCCTCCAGTTATTGTCATATATTTGATCCTCAAATGTTGTTTAATTGATACCGTGAATGCTAACAAACTCAATAGCAAAGGAACAGTTATTCACTGTGTAAGACAACTTCTTCATTATTGCACAGAACAAAGATACCTCCAATGACTTTTCTCATGAGTAAACAGCAATGAGCAATGGTTCATTGAAAATCTGCAAAAAAAATGGACTTGGAGAAACAATTACAACACTATTAAATGAGAACAAATGGAGTTAGTCTGGCAGACAGATACAGTTTGTAAGGCAAGGATGAGGCAAGCCTTGAGTAATACATTTAAGGTAATACTAATAGCGATGGTTAAAATACTATAATTTTCTGTAGGATGACATAATAGTTCTGCAAAGCTGATTGCTATTTTTGTTTCTAAAAGAAGATTGAGACACTAAGACAAATTACGGTATAGAGTTCATCATAAGGAATTATCATTAAATGCAGCCGTGAGCCGAAAGGCTACTTAAAAGACTTCTGTACCACAAAGCCCTTATATCTACAAAATGATATTTGAACAGAGGAAACTTCAGTGGTGAACTGAAAGTACACCACTACTGAAATTTCACTGCAAAATAGTGATAGCAGATGCCCATGCAGTAGAAAGACCTAGCAAGAAAATATATCATAGATTTTACAATATGTTTCTGATATTGGAGTCCTAATTCTCCACCAATTGTCACCTTTAAGCAGTCTGCATCACTCTTCATACAAAGTCCTCAGCAACATATGTTAAATTTTGAAACTGGGTTTCAATTTCTTTTTGTGTGAAAGCTTTATGCAGCCATGCTCAGACTTTTCCAGAGAGGGGATGAGATGTGCTCCTTCATGTCACTGGAGATGTGTACTTTGCTCACCCCTTCGGAGTGCGCTCATGTGTCAAGGATGTGTATGTTCCAAGTATGTGAGGAAAGGGAGGCTATGGGAGGTTGAAGAAAGGGTATGGAAGAGCACAGTCTGGTTAAACATCTCATTTGTCTTCAAGAACCTCTGAAGATGCCTGCATCCATATGCATCCATATGCAGAGGCTAATCCAGAGTGAAAGCTGTCAAGAAAACGTGGGTTTCAGTGATCCTGGAGCAGGAGCAAGCCAGGCTGTTGTTTAGTAAGGCCTGTGACTTCATGAGCATATTTTTTGCTTGTTTCTGGCTGTAAAAACAAGACTTTCTTGCAACTCACATTTGTAGATAGCTTTCATAACCATGTCCCTTGGCTAGCTGTGGTTTTCCTCTGTAACCCCTTGTTTGCAAAGATCACTTGATGTACCTTGTTTAAGAGCATACGGTCCCCTGTGAAGAAAACATTTCTCACAAGCTAGTTGTGTATTGTTCAATGCAGAAGCTTCTGGGCCTTATTAGTGTTATTATTTGTATTTCAGAGAGCACCACAGAGATTTGAGAACAGTTGTTCTTTGGCTGGAAGAATGGGTTTCCCCATGAAGAGCTGCTTCAGGGACATTAAAATTGAAAGTGGAAATGGCAGAGCACAGAGCACACAAAGTGGCATTCTGACATGATTATGGGGGAATATAAATTACAGTCACATTAGTACCATGTACTAAATATCAGCATAAATATTTGTCTATTCCAGCTGCAGATTCTAACAGAGATTTAGACACATAAGTGCCTAATAGTATTAAAAACATTTGTTCTAAGAATATAGATTCCCATATTTGTGCTGTTATGAGCAGTATTAATTCTTCATTTGGAGTACATTTGTCTTCATCTTTCTGAGTATCCCTTTTCATTAGCCTTGGAAATTCAGTCAGAAACATGCTGTATTCATTCTGCTGATTATGATCTAAACTACCCTCTTGGGTGAGAAATGCAAAATACATTTATTCTGCTTTAATTAGACCTCTAGCAAATCCTTGGCAAATGGCAATTTCAAGCAGAAGACGAGAGAGCTATTTCCCTTAGTCTCCCCCTACTACGATAGCAGGATGACAGAAGGAGCTAGGAGTTAATAGGAAACATTAACCAAAATTTGCCCTTGTAGCAGCTAGCAGTTCAGCTGCTGTTTCATATTTCTTCCATGACATCACATGCACTTGCAGACTTTTAACATTTGTCCATGGCCTTCAGGGACTGCACACCATGGTAATAGGCTGAACTGCTTTTAAAAGATTGTGCTAATACCATCAGGGCTGACACAGCACTGATGTCAGTGGAGGTAAGGAGGGTGCTGAACTCCTCACCTCCATTCCTATCACAGGAAGGATGAAAAATGTGTATGTTGAAGCTGCTAGTGTTGCAGGCTGTCTGCAGCTGCCCATAACCAAAAGTCAGGATCAAAGGGTTGAGAGCATCAGGGCCCCAACATCCACAGTGCTCGAGAACTCAGTGCTGTGATGGAGGAATAGCAGTGGGGTCTGTTGGGGCAGGGGGAAGAAATCAGGGGTGCTGAAATCTTTCCCAGGAAACCTAGATCTGACCATCAACACAAAAATGCTGGTTTACTCTCTGGGGATACAGGCATAGTGCAAGATGATTAAACTGCATTGGACCACCCCAGTGGTCCTTATGGACTGGCTGGCCATTCACAGGTCAGAGACACCCCCAGTTTCTCAGCCACAACGAGACACTACGTCAGGGAAAAGCAGTGCTAAAGACATCACTGAGGTGTAAATTCCTTCCCAGGCCTGTCCTTTTCCTGCCTGCTGACTCAGGATGAGTCACTGTGTTTATCCATTTTCTCTTAGATGCTTCATCTATTCAGTGCAAATCTGACAGAGCATGAGCACCTTCTCAAATGGGTTTGTCTAATGCCAAAGATGACTGAGTTCCCTGAGTGCATCCCTGAGTGCAAATGCAGTGTATCAATAGTAAGGAGGAGATCCGCTGGATGCAGTGGGTAAAACGCTTGTGCCCTGCTTTTTTTGGTCTTTCCAAATTGTGTAAACTTAGAAATATCAAAAGGAAAGAACCCAAAGGCAAAGGAGGATGTCATGAGGAGGAGAAAGAAAGGAGAGAAACTGTGTACAAATGGTTTATGATAAATCACTTGGCAATTTGTCATCTGGTTTCTTTGAGATAAAAAGCCAATATACAGAAATCAAGACCAATTATGTCCCAGCCTATGAAATGTCTTGGGTTATGCTTCAAGCCTTAATTCTTCAGTTTATGAAATGTCTTGGGCTGTCTTCAAGCCTTCACTTTTGATTCCATGAGTTTTGCACTGTGTGTGTTTTGTCTCTTCTGCAAATAATGGATTCTATCATCATGATTAGTTATTATTTTCATTACAGTATTTATTATACTCCTGAAGGTACAGGGTAGGGGTGAAAAGTGACCAGACTGCACTTGTGGAATATATTGGGGTTTAAGGAGTTCTTTCATGTGCTTAATGAAGACATAATTGGGAGAAGAGGGCTGAAAGATGAAACTTAAAAATCCAGCCTGGAATTATTATTATATTTTTTTAAACAACAGCTGCAGAAATTTCTGCCCGAGCCAAGAGAAAGAGCTGATAACTCCCTCTCTGGGATGTTCAGACCAATCTGAGCGTGTTTCCCAACAGCTCAGTGGCCTTGATGACATTCAGCAAAGCAGGGTGGAATATTGCTATCTTGGCGTGGGTTGCAGCAAAGGTCAGGCTAACAGGAATCCTTTCTGCACTGAAAAATAAAATACTCACAGAAAAAGAAGCACGAAGCCTGGAGATCCAGAAGTCTGAGAGAGTTGTTGTAAAAATGTAGGCCTCTTTTAGGGGTTAGGGTGAGGAAAAGTATGTGCCATATAGCAATAAGGAGAGTTCTGAGCATGAAAAATACCACTGGCAGGCGACAGAAGAAAACGGATCCTGCTTTAACAAAAAGAGTAAAAACACTAATTTAATTGGAGTGTACCTCTGCCCTAGTCCTCTTCCTAAACACTCTGAAAACAAGGAGAAGGGGAGCTCTCTGCCTCCTGGAGCTCATGGGGTAAACAGAAGACTGAGAGGCAAGCAAGAAAAATACAAGGAAACAAACACACACTGTTGGTCAAGGTGATAAGGCCACCTGCTTCAGGAGAGGGAGGACCTAAGCACCGCTCACACAGCAAAGGGGTGTTTTAGGGAGGGATTTTAGAGGAGGGTCATAGAAGATTTTTCAGAGCTGTCTGTGGGGTTTTCTTGCCTGATGCAAGGGGAAACCTCAGAGAAGGCGGGAGCTCACTTGAAAACACAAGTCATGCAACTGAGCTGATGCCAAGCCCCAAATGAGGACAGGAAGATGTGGAAAGTGAGGAAAAGAGGGTAGAAATTGCCAGTTGTGAATATTTTCAAGTGAAAACAACTACTTTCTCCTGGACAGCATATAGCATAAGAGGTAGGAAGAGAGAAAGGATGTCATGAGCAGCAGTGTTTTGAATGGGCAGGAGAGGGGAAAGGGAAGATGCTCATGTTATGATGAAAAGGCAGGTAGATGACATCACCCCAGTAATGAAGCCAAGAGATAGGGCAGGCAAGAGGGCAGAATCAGGACTTGGATTCAGGGTTACAGTGAGACTACACATGCACAGAAGAGATACAAGAGACACACAGAGATGTTAGGCAGGAGATTGATTGTGGTCCAGCCTTAGTGTACTGCCCAGCACATAATTTATTGTCAAAACAGGACAGATTTTCTGGTAGCTGCTTTTTTTCATGGTTTTATAATACATCCAGGAGTCCTGCAGCTGGCCAGCTGACCTCTGCCAGCCACAGGTGGGCCATTGGCTCATCACAGCAAGAAAATGCAACTCTATTGATTTAAAGATGTATGAGTCTCCTGGTGGAAAATCATTGTATTCAATGGTTTCTTCATCACATTTAATCATGGAAGGAGGTTTTACATTATATTCAAATGACATTTTTTTCCCTTTTTTGAGACAGATGGAAAAGCACATAACAAATGCATAGAGAGAAGCATTTTTAAACAAGTCTGCACAACAGCAGCCAACTTCAATGACAAGAAAGGTCAGTCTGGCAGGTCCTTTCACACACAGGTGTGCAGAGCAGAGCTTTCCAACTGCTGACAGTTACTACAGTACTGCTGAGGACCAACAAAACATACCTTTGCTCTCTCCTTCAACGAGGTTTATTAGCCCAAAGAGAAACTTTGCCTGCTTTTCTCAGAGTAGAGTCAGGTTGTTATTTCTGTATTCTTCTCCTGGTGTCACAAATCTTCAACTCCTAGTTGTACATCTGGTGGTGTGAAGTGCATGTGCTTGGAGTATGATGGCTGGGAACGTGAGGCAGACACTCAAAACCCTCCCATCATGGAAGGTTAAATTCCTTCTTTTGAGGTATTGACTTCTTCACTGTTAAGGGTTTGAACATCTGTGGTCTGTCAGCCATATGGATGTTTGCATGGCAGAAGGTTTCTGCAAGTATAGCACCAGGGTCCAGAAGCTCTCCTTTGGAATTAGGCCTTTGGGACCAAAACTGAGTATCAAGGGAAGGTGAAACGGGGACCAAACTGATCTAAATGTGTGACAGCAGAGATGTGAAATGTTTGTATTTATATGGATAAGGAATTCTGGGGCTGACCAAAGAGACACATCGATGATGGACAGTAAGGAGTGTATCAAGAGAACTGCCATTTTGAAACACTGCTCTGAGCTGTTGGTATCCAAATTCTGCAGAACATTAGTCTAAATTCAGCCTTAATTTAGGTGACTTCAATCTTGCCTTCACTGTAATTACATGGAATTGAATTGTGTCCTGCACTTACTTCTACAGTAAGCTCTTCAGGGACACATGGATCTTAGGATAGTATCAAAACACATTTATCATTTCCCTGTATTTTCATTAGTTTGGTGACTGTGCCTTCCTAATCTGATACACTGCTTCCATTAGTCGTGACACAGAAACAGTTGATCTGACAAAAAGGCCCTTGCCTATCTTCTTCATTTCCTTTGTTATATTCATATATCTTGTATTTATTCTAAGCTTGAAAGAGAATTACTTGAACCATTTTTTTTATATTTAGGTCTCAGTGTATCTGTGGCAAAAAACTTCAGTCTGGATCAAATCTGTTGGCTCTCCTCACTCTGGTCCTCCAAAGGAATAATTGGATAACTGTGTAAGTTTAGTGAAAATAGTATTTTGCATTTTAAAGCATCAAAGGTCTTCACAAGTATTTATTGATTGCTTATGAATCCTCTTTGAAGCAGGAAAAGTTTGTTACATCTGTTTAACCAATGGATAAACAAGACTTATGGTTCTTTCTAGAGCTTGAATGACATACTAACATTGATATTTTTATTAAATTCCTTCTTTCACATCAAACTGATAGGAAACTTCATCCTTTCCTCACAAGCCTGGGTCTGGACTCCACAGCCTGTGAGTTTTACTACCACTCAGTGTTAGCTGAGCACATTGCAGCACAGTCCAGACATGACACAAGTAGGAGCAGAGTACCTTGTTCTTCCTCTGATCTGCCCCCACTGTCATGGAGGTGTCTGCAAACCGCTTCTGGGGAGGTTTGTTGGACCCTGCTGGCAGTCAGTTTCTGCCTGGGATAACCTGGAGAAGGTGGCACAGGCCAGAAAATGTACAAGAAATCTTTCCACCAAAGCGAGTTGAGGCAGTCACATCCCTCTGCACTCCCGTGTAGTGAGAGACTGAGGAGCTGAGATCCCACCTCTCCATTTGATCTCACTCACCTCCAGTTTTATAATTTTGATATGCCATGTGTTTGCTCAGGAACTTTCAAAGGGAAATGAAACATTTTGGCCTTTACATAACTGAAAAACTTTTTTCAGAATGGCTTTAAGTGTTTTCTTTTGGACCATTTTGGCATCAAACTGTGTTGCCCTACCAGGCATGAAGCACTGTTTCGTGTTTCATGGATGGAGGCACACACCTGTCATGGATATATTCTGGTATCATTCTTCCACATGAAATAAATCATGCTTTTTTGGTTTCATCCAGTAAGAGAAACCGGTGGGTTGCCCTTTTCTCTACCTGCCTCAGTTCATATTTTGTTTTCTCAGGTATGGGAAGCTATTGCAGCTAAAGTCTCATGACAGTCTTATATTTCCTTGCCTCCATTAAAAAGTACCTTCCCTGGTAATCCTAATTTCAGAAGTATGTTTGAATAGATAGTCAGGTGCATCTCCTCCTTTTACCTCACATTGAAGCCAAAATGAATGCTTTCAAGGCTTGTGTGACTTGTATTTCATTCTAATACATTTTTAGCCTCTACCCTATGGTCATCAAATTCTTCCTAAATTATAACCCTAGCCTGCTCTGGGAGGAAAGTGCAGCTTATTTTTTCTTATCAGCTTTTCCTGGAGAGGCTGTTAATGCATGTTTTTAAATATTAGTTTCCAAGGCCAGAGCTATTTTTTAACCCTCAAGACAACCTATTGTAAATTTTCTTTTAATTCCATCCCTGCTCCATTCCCAGTTCTTCACTGGTAGCCGGTTTTTTTCATCTTAAGTAAGAATTCCTTATATGCCAAAAGAAAAAAGCATTTTTGACTAATTTAGGGAATCATAGATCTTATGAAAGAAGACTTCCAATTATTCTGGGGAACATGGTTTTCACAGTCTTGTAGCCTATTAATTAATTTCTATGCAGGTCTATATCTTTCCTTAAAATTTCTTCTACAGTCTTAGACACAACTGGCATCCCACTAATTGAGTTTACTCCAATCATCTTGACAAGATATCTGATGAGATAAAGAGATATGCAGAGAAACTGTGCAGAGGAAAAATACTTTGCACAATACCACAGGTCAGCTATTTTTCATCAGTCCACTAAAATCCACAGGGCTGAAAAACAGGGATTGGTGAATTCAGACTCAGATATTACAGTCCTGTTCTTAAAACCACCTTTTTCACAAGACTTGGCACTTCAGCCCAGGGTGATTTAAAAGCCTGCCACCCCCAAATGTCCCTGCCAGATTACTGATTAGGTGTGGTGCTGATTTTGCTGTTGCCAGTAAATGTAAATCGCTATCAATCTCAGTTTACATTAAAACATCAAGCTGTAAATTGTGCAGGGTGACAACTCACATCCACAATCATCTCTGATTTAGCTGCAACAGTTGAAGAGTTTATCTTCCAGGCTGGTGACCTCTTCAGCCACTGCAGGTAAATCCAATATGTATCAGAGTCTGAATTGCCCTTGTATTCCCAATTACCTGGCTATCAAGGCAGAGTCATGAGAGTCATGCTGCAAATCTCTGCCCTCTACTCCAAAGGTCCAAGCTCTTATCAGGAAAGAAATTATTCAAAATATTGTGGGTCTATGTCAGCTGTTCTAATTGTCTCATGAAGCAGTGATCATATATTATTATCAATATTGAAAAGAATTTCATCAGATTATTCAAGGCCTGGAATATAAACATGTCGGGAAACAGATTCTTACTGTTCATATTCTAGGGAAAATTCTGCCTATTTGTTGTTGCAGTTAATGTTTCTGTTGGCAGCCACATCTATGACAGGCTGAGAGATGCAGGAGCTGTTGCTCTACAATTAGACTGAGCCTTGTGGAATAAGCCTCGGTAGGAGCAGGGAGCTTTGTGCCTGCTGCTGAGTGATGGGATTAGCTCACATCTGAGTACAGACATGATCTTGACTTGCAGGAGGCTTTTGAAAATGGTTTGGACTGAGAGGGAATAAGGGTCTATTGCAGTAACTGTGATTTGAAATGGCAGGTGCCACAGGGTAACTGACAGGCACAGAGAAAATGATGTGGTGGGACATGCTGGCTGCCTACAATGAAAAATGAATGTGCCTGGAACTTGAAGTCAAGTGGTGCACATCAGCCTGCATCCACGCTAGTCAAACGTGGTGGTCCCCAAAACAAGGTGGCAAAACAAATTGCTTTCGTGAGTGATTCCTGGACCAGCTGTTAAATTGTGTCCAGGGACCTCTGGGGAGTACCCAAGTTAGAACAGGACAAATTCCTGACAGAGGACTGTCTAGGGACTTAACAGAACATGCAGCTACGTTTCTATGCCCAGGACCATGCTGGAAATTATAGAATCAGCTTTGGTATGCAAATGGATGCAGAATTGGCTCTTCACTGGTAGGAAAAGGTGTGTGGTAGGGTCTGTTAGCATCCAACCCTCATAATATGATTAAGAAAGTCACCATTAAGGCTTGCTACTTTACACACACAAACCTGGTCCACCATGTAATAGAGAAGTCATGGCACAGAGAAGACCAGAAAGCTTGGACTGGTGATGTGCTTTGCTCCCTCCTCAGTGCTGGACATCTGGGCTGAACAGGGAGACTCACAACTCCTGGTGCTGCTTGCAGGACACTGTCTGGTACTTGATGACTGGGGAGGATTAGGCAAAGTCACTGTGCTCAGAGCCTGAGGTTTGCAAGGTAGGTTCTCTATAGTCACTCACTCTGCTGGGCCATGTAAAGTCTCTGGGGTGCACTTCACATACTCATGTGTATGGGAAAATATCTACCTTCTGACTGAATTTCACTCCAGATGCTGTTTATCTGCTGATCTTCCTCACCTTTATATTTGGCCCATTTAAGAAATTTGTCCTAAGGAACACAAAAGGCAATGTTTTATTGTTCATGCATGTGACAGGTTCACCTGCCCCAACACCACAAGACACCAACAACTGAATCACATCCCTCCCTAGTGACAGACATCATGTGCACCCCTCAGCGCACAGGTGAGACCCCTCCAGTTCATGGACAAGACTCGCAGCCAATGAGGCATCTCACTCCAAAGAAGTTTCTAGTGAGTTTCCATGTATGACCATGAGCCCTGCTCCACCTTGGGTATAAATAGAGTCCTACTGGAAGCCATTTGGAGCCCTCCTTGAAGCAGCAGGTCTGTGACACGAGACCCTCCCTGTTACAAGAGACACTTACCATGGATACCCCTCGAGGCTGGATGCCTTCACTTTAACTGGTGAGTGAAGGGGTGTTACGTATCCTCCCCCTCCTCCCCTTAAACCCTAAAAGTAGTAGTGCTGCCCATACTTGGGTTTGCTGTTCTTCTATAGCAAAGTGTGAGCCAGCTCCTGTGGCTGAACTTGTGTGAGAACTATATGGACATCTGTTTCTTGCAACAAATTGCATTCAGTTTGGTTTCATCTCTGGTGATTGGTGTTTTTTTTCTGTCACTGTGAAATAAGTGACCTTCCAAAATGATCTTGTAGGCAGAGATTTTTAATTTCTTCTGGTTAAAGAAGCCTTCAAATAGGAGTCAGCAGGACCTCTGCCATGCACAGTCCTTGTATACTCAAGAACAACCTCTGTGAAAGGTAACAGAAGAAAAGGAGGATCACCTACATGATTCTCCAGTGCAAGTGGGTTTTTACCAAGTACCAAAACAGGTGCAATTATAAATGAAAAAAAATTATTCTTGCAGATATATGGCAAACATTTTTTTTGGCTAACAGTAAAAATAAACAATTTAATCTTTCAAATGACAAATGACTTTTTATTTGGCAGAGTTGATTAAATTTGTTTTGTGGCTAGAAAAAAAAAAGTGCTGCAGTTCACTGATACAGAAACAATTAAAATAGATTGGTTTTGCTGATGAATTCCAGACATGAACTAATTATCCCTTTATGAAATCACATCTGTAAAAGGATAATTGATTTGAATGAGGACAGTATTGCATAGACACATGGGTAAGCACCTATTTTACCTCCACAGTATCTTATTGTAGACTTCAAAAATCTAATAGTGACTGGTTTACTGTTTGCTTGGGTTTATTTTTAATGCATACATACATGTGCATTAATGTATGCATTTTTTTCTTGGACAGGAAAACATTAGGCTTCAGGAAAAACAACAATAAGCTTTGAGACCTGCAGAGGAGCCACAGTTTACTTAAATGACAATGTTTTTTAAAGCTTCTGTTAAATTTTGTTACTTCCAAGGGCTGTCCCAAAGAGTTCATGCAACATGAAGCAACTCTTTTTGGAGGAGGAATATTAAGAAATAGAAATGTCTCCTGTTTCTTTTGCCTAATTGATGCTCTGCCTAGACCATAGGATTCTACATAGCAGCACATTTACTGCTGGCCCTTATAAATGCTTTGACATTTAGTAGGATCTACATTGGCATCCAAAAGTCTGAGATAAAGTGGAATAATGCCAGACAAGGGCTGCAAGTCCAACAGAAGAACTTCAAGGTGTGACATAAGAAAAAAAAAAGTAGAGAATGTGACACCTGACAGATATGGTGATAGTATTTAGAGAATGTGTTAAAATCATGTCAGTAGGAGTGGAAATTTAAGTGCAGAATTTGGAAGTGACAGGTGACTTTCAGTTGTGAAGTCAATTAGCTAGTGGAATAATTTGTATAGGGCAGTAATAACTTGGAACAACTGATGAGAAAACCTGGTTTGTAGTTGCCCATCATGAGTGACTGAGAGTCACCTCTGTCATGTGCAGCCCTCCGTCGTGCAGCAGGTCTGTGACATGAGGTCCTCTCTGTGGTAAGGGACACCTACAACAGATATTCCCCGATGAGTGAAAGTGGCAAAATTGTTCCTAGGTCATATATATACGTGTGTGTGTGTGTGTGTGTGTGTATAATATTTTTCCAGTATATCCAGAGAAATACATATGTCACTATCTCACATTACTTTTGTGTCCTTGTTCCTGGTAAAGCTTCACCTGCCATACTCTGAGCCAGTGAGGTCCCACACTCGAGAACCCAAACTGGGCATAGTGAAGCAAAGGTCAAGAATGCAGCTGGGCTGCTGTGCAAAAGGAAGCTGGGCACACGGGGGTTGCTTAAGCTGTTGTGACAAAAGGAGGAAAGATAGTATTAAAAATAAAATTGGCATGCACACACTTAGCAGAGAGTTTCCAAATCTCTGAGCACTGAAAGCCTGGATCACACCCAGTAAACATTAGCTGAATGAACGTTTGAGACAGATCCTGGTCAGTAGATCTCAGGAATACTAAACTTTGTGTAACCCGTGAGGAGGCAGAGCCCGATGATGCCTCTAGCCTAGTGTTCCAGGTAAAGTAAAATGGCACAGCCTGATTATGACTCAGGGAAATGTCCTTATTTGTGGATGACCTGAAAAATATACGGGAATTAAACATCTGTTTAACTATTGGGCTGAATCAGAGCTTTAACAAGCAATGTAGGCTAATGTGTTTTATTAATAAGAACTACTTTGCATGATGCAATAACTGCATTGCTAATAGAAAAAAAAAATCAAAAAGCAAACTGAAAAAAAAAAACCCAGCATAAAGTAAACTGAATTTAAGATTCAAATAATAGCATAAATGCTACAGTGCTGCTTTAATTGTTCATAGCAGAAAGTTGGTGGTGCCTTCTCTTAATTAACAGAAAAACAGTTTTTATATCATCAAAATGTGAAACTTAAAAATCGGCAAAGCATGTCATGCTCTCTGTTTTTATTCTCATTGAAAGTTGCACTGGTTTTGAATTACCCTCCTGCTTTTAAGTGTATAGTGCTAAACACGTGTGCCATGTCCATGCTGTTGAAATGCTCTGCTGTTAACACAGAGGAAGGAGGTCTTGACCAGTACCTTAGTAACAACCATTTAAAGGTCCGTGTATATTTATTTGCCAAGGATTTCGGTGAAACTAGAACCATCGAGTGCCTTCTGCAGAAACAGCTTACCAAAACAGCAACAGAAAGCAAAAAGTTTGGATGTAATAAAAGAGGAAGGTCTTTCTTTCCATTCTCAAAGCACAAATTCCAGTAACCTAAAGAGTTATTAATTGAGGCAGTGTGATGATGATCAAAAGAGAACCCTGAAGTGAAGATTTTCAATACCACGCTGCTTTCACAGCCACAGGCCTACAGCCAACATAGTTATTTCTTACGGGTAAGAGCAAAGCCAGGTTAAAGCAATTAATTTTTTATGGAGAATATGCTTTCACTTTTGGAGAAATAATGAAAAACTGTTTGCATTTGGCATTACTGAGCAGGTGGGAGCAGAGAACTTAGTTTGGTTTAATTATGGGAACGACTTAGATATCCTTTTATGATTAAGTTATTTAAGTCAGTTCTAAACAGCTACATGCCGATAATCTTCAATACTTCATCTCCATGATTTATTTGAAAAACTTGGTTTATAACTGTTCCACAGCACTGTGTTGTCTACTGGATGTACTGGATTAGAAATGCAAATTTTCTTAATGCTGCCATTTTTCTGCAGAGAAGCCGTAGAAGAGATTAGATAGAGAGGTGAAGAATTGCCAGGAACTTTGCTTTTTTAACAACAAATGAAGCAAATGCAAAGAGCAAAATGAAAGAAGCAAATGAAAACTCAGTTGCCAAGGAGAGCAACTCTACTGCCATCAGGATCGGCAGTGGAGAGCTCTAGCGTGGTGTAGAGGGGCTGGTTCCTGAACTGGGGAAACCTGAAGGGATCAGATAAACCTACCAGGAGCCCACAGTTCATGCTGAGGAGACTTGGGCAGGGCCAGGATCAACGACAGCCAAGTCCTCCCACCTATAAAAGAAGACCCTGAGGAGTGATAACAAACAGGGTATGGCACAGCAGTTTGCACAGATGGGAATACAGGATGGGCACTGTAAGTCTTACAGCTCAACCAGGGAGCAATGGTATCTACCACTGAGTTAGCAGCGCTCATCAAAAGAGCTTCACCTAGATTTGAAGGGTGAAAGGGATAAAACCAGGCTCTCTAGAGATAAGCCTGAGGGTGACATACCAATTTTTGAAGTGTGCCAGCTAGTTCCTTCATTCTGCCCCACAATGTGCTGAGTACACTGGAGCACATTTGGAATGCCACTGTACTAATGCATGCAGCATCTCAGCCATCTCAGTGGGGGTAAAGGATGGAGATCCACATGGCAACAAAGACAAAAGGGTTATTGATGCATTAGAAACCACAGAAGCACCTGAAAACAGTCACATAAGTATTAGGGCTTCTCCTCGATAAAGGTGTCAGGATCAGTAGCCCAGATGAAGGGTATCTACGCTGATCTACACAGTGTGGACACCAAACAGGAGGCATTGGAAGCCATTGGGCAGCTGGAAAAGGATGATAGGGCTGCAATTATAGAAAAAAGTGGAGAGGGGAAACTTCTGACAAATGGTGAGAAATTCGAAAGGGGACTTGCCTGGTTTTGCTGAACAGTGAGCATTTAATGCCAATGAGAAAGAGTAGAAAGCAGTACATACTGCTGGCCTTGAACTGCCCTGCTTGGCCATATGCAACATGTTGAGATGTTCATCCTGCCTCCAGCTGCTGACACAGAAAGATACACTACACCCCCCACACCATGCAGATGCTCAGACATGCTCAGGCATCCCAGATGCCACTCCATTAAAAAAAATCGTTTCAGTCTTTGGTAGTTTCAATACAGCCTTGCCTATGAGGTTAATCTTGGGATCTGTTGGTAGTCAAATGGGAGAATCTGTCAAAGGTGGGTGACCTACCAACAGACTGCAAAAGTCAAAAGCAATCCCAGTCCTGAAAAAGGTAGAATAGAGAGGACCTGGGAAACATAGAGACCCTTCAGCTTGGCTTAAGTCCACAGTGAAGTTCTGGATCCAATCATCAGACCAGCCATGAGTAAGAATTTGGAAGATAAGGAGTTAGTTATGAAAAGTACCAATGTGCAAAGAGTTACGTCATGACTGAACCTATCTGATTTCCTTCCAAAACTAGATACAAGCGAAGAAGTTTGGAATTTCATACAGTTTAATTGGCACATTTTTTTGGACAGTTCTGGGCACTATTTTCCAAGATTTTATACTTTAAATAAGAAAGAACACAGCCTAAACAAAATCCTATGTAGGAGCAGAAATAGTAGGACACCATACCAGTGTCTCACACTAGTATTGTTCACACTGTTGGTCAGGACTTTTATCAGTAGTTCTTTGCCAATTTGAGAAAAAAGCATTGGGTGGGGTGCCATCCTTCTGCTCAGTGTTTAACAGCAAGTCCTTAATGAATTTTCAGATGGCGTGAAGGCACTGCTGAGCCTCTTTGAGAGCAAGGTCAAATTCCCAGATGATCTTGACATCTGAAATATGCAGGGTGAAATTCAACATGAAAGCACACAAGGCAGGAAGAATTCACTGTAGAAACACACAATATGGACTAACTCCCCAGGCAGTAGGCATTCAGAAAAGGAGATGGGAATATAGTGAGTCACAAATTGGAGCTGAGTCAACAATGTCCTGGTGTGTGAAAAAGCAAAAAAAATGATCCTGGGATGCATGAAAAGCAGCATGCAGCTTACAGAAGATGTGAAGCTGCAGACCTTGCTGGAGACATTGATTAGTATTTGTAACCAAATAAAGGTTTTGCTGACACAGTAGTGAGAACAGGTCTCACGAAAGATGTGATCATAGATAAACTGTTTGCCTAAGATAATGCTAAGGAGGTCAGGAGGGTGTCACAAGGTGAACATTTCTGTAAGAACAGGGTAAGGGAGACAAATTTATTAAAAACAGTGTGTGGCATCCTTTGCAAGGAATGGGATGTTCACTTTTTTAGTTCATACAAAATAACTCAGGATTGTTTTGACCGGTGTATGACATCAAGTAATATGATAAAAAACTCATCTGCACACACTCAGAGCTGCTCAGAGGCACAAAGGCACTGAGAGAGCCCTGATACCTCAGTCAGAGATAGGAGCTGCTGCTCCAGCCCCTGCCCGGGGAGTGAATGACTGGCTGAGTGGGAGTTTGGTGCCTGTCTGAGGTTAATCTCCCTGTACTGGGTTTGCGCGGCAAGGTTTTGGTTGGGGGTGGGAGGGCTATAGGGGTGGCTGCTGTAGAAAGCTGCTAGCAGCTGTCCCCATCTCTGATACAGCCAATGCCAACCCGCTCCAAGATAGACCTGCCACTGGCCAAGGCTGGGCCCATCAATGAGTGGTAGCACCTCTGGGAAAACATAGTTATGAAGGAGGACAAACCTGCTGCATAACAGATGCCAGAATATGTGAGAGGAACAACTCTGCAGACACCAAGGTCAGTGAACAGGAGGGGGAGGAGGTGCTCCAGGTGCTGGAGCAGACAGTCCCCTACAGCCCATGGAGAAGACCATGGTGAGGCAGGCTTTCCTCCTGCCACCCATGGAAGATGATGGGGATCCACCTGCAACCCATGGAGGACCCCACAGTGGAGAAGGTAGAGGCACGCAAAGGAGGCTGTGACCCCAGAGGAAACCCACCCTGGAGCAGGCTCCTGGCAGGACTTGTGACCCTGTGGGGGACCCACGCTGGAACAGTCCGTTCCTGAAGGTCTGCACCCTGTGGAAGGCACCGATGCCGGAGCAGTTCATGAACAGCTGCATCCTGTGGGAGGGACTCACATTGAGGAAGTTTGTGGAAGACTGTCCCATGAAAGGGACCCCACACTGGAGCAGAAGAGTGTGAGGAGTCCTCCCCCTACAGAAGGAAGGAGCAGCAGAGACAATGTGTGATGAACTGACCACAACCCCCATTCCCCATCCTCCTGTGTCATTCAAGGGGAGGAGGTACAGAATTTGGAAATAAAGTTGAGTACAGGAAGAAGGGAGGGGTGGGCACCTGTTTTAAGATTTGGCTTTATTTCTCATTATCCTACTCTGCTTTGTTTGGTAAATTAATTTCCCCAAGTCAAGTCTGTTTTGCCTGTGAGGGTACTTGGTGAATGATGTCTCCCTGCCCTTGTCTTGACCAGTGAGCCATTCATTGTATTTATCTCCCCAGTATGGCTGAGGAGGGGAGTGATAGAATGACTTCAGTGGGGTCAACCCACCACACTCATAAACCTATATGAATTTTTTGCTACCAAACTAATTCTGTGGTCACACTGTGAAAAGGAAGCCCATGGGTCAATGGACACAGTGCACTGAGAGCATAAGGTGACAATAGCCATGAAAGCCACCTTGCTTCCTTTCTCACCTAAACCTCACTCAAGACTAGCTTGGTTAATTCAAGAAAGACAAATGAGGGATTGACAAAGGATGCTGGAGTTGTAATTTCAGCATGAATACTTCAGGCAAGAACACTGCCCCTGAGAATTGGGAAGCCCATACTCCTCAGAGATTTCGATAGGCAGGTGAGATCGTCTGCCAGGATGACTTAGCTAAAGCTGATCGTGTCTTTGGTGACTCAAGATTCACTAAAAAGCTTATAAGATTCTCAGTCACTGACAGATTGCAGTGAAGACAGACACCAATTCTCTGCAACAGCTTTCACAGAAAATTATGATACAAAAACAATCATGTGAAGAGCCAGGACAGACTCATCCTGATGGGAAACATTCCTAAATACATCTCGTTTCAGACCCACATAAGGCAGGCTGCTTCCTTTGCCAAAAACATTTGAGAGCTGTAGTAAATTAAAGCAGAAAAGTCTCCAAAGTTTAAACCACACAATCTACAAAACCCGTATTTCATGTACATCAAGCACTTAGAATCAATGACAACCATCTAAAACAGACAAGTGATCCCTCTGAAACTCAAAACTGCAATGGATTCATTAGCTCAAAAGCACACTGATATGGAAATAATGTTTGATGTGATATAATATATTCTATCAATTCCATTTCTAAATATAAGAGAACAAAATATGTGATAATAGATGTAGACCAGCAAAAGACGTTTATAAGTAAATGTGGTATTTTGTCTAGGACTGGAAAGGCCTATCAGAAAATGTTGTAAATGCTAAGGCAGCAGATCTTAATCCCAACAAAGAATCGTCCTTTCTTTAAAGAGTATTTTATGCATTTAAAGATAGAGACCTATTCCTGTCTCTTTTATAAACTTGTATATCAGAAGGAGATAATGTTCAGTGTCAGCCTCAAGTGAAGTTATAGATGCAGCTTTGGAGACAGAAGTATTAGTAAAATTGCATTTCTGAGGTAGGCAATACATAGGCTGTTTTTTATGTATTAAGTTCATAAGTTCCATCTTATGATACAATTACAGAGTGATCAGGCTCCAAGTTTTGGAAAGGGCTCTCTAGCCCTTTATAAAAACCAAAACGTCGTGGAGGTTAGACAGACCATTAAGTGTTACGAAGGGCTGCCTGTGCTGAAGTGTCCTGTCTGGTATCAGACACTGAAAGGGTCTCTGTGCCAGTGACCAGGACCCAGTAATCTTCCCACTCCACAAAGTGAAGCCTCCTGCTGTTTGCTTTCCCATGTGGCTCCATGGCTTTAGTTGTGAACCAAATGACTTTTACAGAAAATGCCACATCCAGGTGATGGGGACACAGATTTGAGTCCTCTCATCCTGCCTGGGGAAGGAATTGAGTGGAGGTCTCCCAGACCCTGGACATGATATGGGGAAGGTAGCCAACATGCAACATCAAGGCATCTCAGCAATTCAACATAGGTATCATCTCTATGATACCAACACTCTCACCACATAGCAGAACAATAAGCATAACATGTAACACTGCATGAAGAATTTGAATTTGCTTTCTTTGCCTCCAGGCTTCCCCCAGTCAGTGTGAAAAAAACCCTCATTCTCTACCAGGACATTGTTTCATGCCTCTCCAAGAGAGGGAGCTCGTATTTTGAGAAGGCACCAGAGCAATCCTTGACCCCTGGCCATACAGATCTTAGTGGGTCTCAAACTGTTCTGAAAGTGATTAATCACTGCAGATGGAGAAAAAAACTAGTAGGTGGTTAGTGAGTCTGGGGATGGACCAGAATCTTGGGTTCAAGGGAGAGTTATACCAAATCTGTGGCACAAATGCATCCTGAATTGCCCTATGGAAATACCTGCGTTTGAATTCGCAGTGCTACACCCACACAACCTAAGTGATTTACCCAAGGTAACATAGAAGGAGTGTGGCAAAGCAAGAACCAGCATGGCAGAGCAGAGACATTCTAAAATTTCTGTTAAACTAGGTCCTTCTTAATTTTGCTCACGAGTTACTTTCATGTTAATATTCCATGGCAGCCAGGCAAAGCCAGACACAACAGACAGGGTACCGAGTTGCAGGAAATAAATAAGCCTTTTTAGCAATGCCTGGCAGCAACTTAGGGTAAGTCAAAGTTCCCCTTCTGTTCTCACCCTCCCAGCAGAGAGGAACAGTGGAAATACCAAACAAGACACATAAGTGCTAAAATGTGAGATTTTTAAAGCGTCGGTGCATTTCTAGTAATCCCAGGTGTTATTAATTGCATCAGCATGGACATTTATTTTCTCCACGCTGAAACTAGAGTTTTAATCCCCTATTGATTGAAGCTGAAGTGCAGGACACACTGCAATTTATGTGATTGATTCGCGTACCTTGAGGGAATCAAGACATCTGTAAACCAAATTTTTTCTTTCCTTACAGGTCCCTGTTAGACAAATGTCACTGTAAGCAAAATATCTCCTTTAAATTAAGGGCAAGAGGTCAAATACCCTGCTAGCAAAAGCAGGCAGAACTTCAGGGAAGTCCGAGTGGAAAATATGACCTGATAAACACGTTTCCTTAAGTTATGAGAAGGTAAGTGGGATTCAAGAAAAATAACTTTTTTAAGACTTAGAAGTTACATGATTCCATACAGCAGACACTCTTGGCGGCACCCAGAAGGTGATATTCAACTTTTATATATATAAGAAAGCAATTTTTTTTTTTCAAAAATAGCAGGTTATTGCAAGAGACCAATCTAGCATCCAATTCAAACAGCTGGGATGTGTTGCTTCTCAGAAGGTGCCAAGCATTCCCCCTACTAAAACTACCAGTCTTCACTCAAGCATAACGAGAAGCTTGAATATCCTAGTCACTTCATGAAAGGAAGACTGGAAACCTGTTCAGAAACTGCAGATAAATCACTGTAGGAATAAAGCCAGGAGGAGGAGACAGCCCCAGGTGCCTCTGGTGCATGTGCTCGTGATCGACGTCTCCTTAAGCATTCTCTTTAAAAGCTTCATGTCAAAGTTTCTCTAGTCTCTTGACAAATAGAGTTTTTGCTACATTCAGCCCAGCAGGGGAAAGAGTGATAACTTAGAAGGATGAAACTCAAAAGTATTTCTGGTTCATTTGAAATAGCAGCAGCCATGACTAGGTAATAGAAAACAAAGTTCTTTTCATTGCTGTGAATCTCAATGATGCCATCTCAGGCAGGAACAATAATATTTGATTTTTCTTCTACATGCAGGGACAAAGTGCCTTGGGGGAGGGGAAGAAAGAAAAACTCACAGCATTCATACATGTATATATTTATTTATATGCTGAATGACAAGGCTAGGGAGTTGGTGATATAATACAGGTGGGCTTTCAGATCTACAGCATTCAAAGCTGAGAGCTAAGTAATTCAGTAACGTAAAGTTTTGATCCAGTATGTATAAAAGGTAATTTATATTACCTATTTTATATTTTCTAATTTAAGTGCAAGTGGGCAACCACTGCTTGTCCCAAGGGCAGATGGCAGCCTGTCCAGTCCCAAGGCTGTCCTGTTTCTGTCCCACTACCAATATACCACCTCAGACTGATGAAGCATGCTGTTGTCTTATAGTGATACATCCTTGCAAGCTGCACATGAAAGTTGCTGTGAGTAAAAGATTTGTTATTATAGGCTTTTTTCCTCCCTTTTCTTTTTTTATGTATTATTGATGGCAAAGAGATTCAAAACTCCCCTGTGCACAGTATCAGCCCAACAGCGTAAGTTGTAAGGGAATCATTATTGGAAAACAATATAAAACAAGGTAAATTAACAACTTCTTCATCTTCCCCACAGAGAATGACTTTTACTTACTACACTGTTTCAATGCCCTCTTGTTAAATTAAGTTATGGAAAAAATGATCTCTCTTTGTAGTCACAACAGTGTCCTGGTCACCAGGCCAGTGAGTAGAGGTGGGTGAGGCAGCATTTGGGAAACTACCTGTGTTGCCAAAGCCATGCTGATTTGTTGGCATGAGCCTGGATATTCAGTTCAAGCCCCTCTTTGTCTTCCTAAGCAAGTTCTCATTTTCATACATTCCTGTGCAGCAACGTCTCAGCTGGATGTTATAGTGCCAACATTTTGAAAGGAAAATTGCTTTCTGTTTATCACAGTGTTTCACACATGAAGCTTCCCTTAGAACCACAAAATGCAACTGTTCAGCCTGAGTAGAGCAGAGGTTACCGAGGCTTCAGGAAACGGATGGACTGAGTTTTCCTCTACTATTCCCATGTTAAACAGGCCAGGGGCAGGACACTGGCATGGGGCAGGACTGAGAAAAGTAGGATGGTATTTCTAGATGCCTTCTCTAGGCTGAGAACTTATTTAATTTTAAAATTTTTTGGGAAAAAAAACCCAAAAGGTCCCTGAAAATTTAGTGTGATGAAACTAAGCTGAAAAAAAATGAAAAAAGTGTCATTTTTTTCCACAGTTTGCCACAGAGTTAATTCCTGTTTGTCAGTCAGAATCATGCAAAGAAAGGTTTACTAATTGCTACCAAGAATAGTTTATTGTGTCTGTTTAAATGGCTATGAAAGAACTTCTAGAGGAGCATGAAGTCCTATTCATGTTCTAGGCAGCACTGCAGTAGCAGAGGATGTATTTCTATTCACTGCTTGTGGGAGGTGAGGATTTTATCTTTCGTTTTAAAACATGTTTGTACATAATGCTGTCAAAAGATGCCAGACAATCCCAAACCCACAAATCCTCTGTTCTTCTGTCCATAAAGCAGCCCTGGCAGTGCTCTGTGCTCGAAGAGACTGCTCCTCCTCAACTTCTAGTCCTGGGGACCGGTGGCAGGAGGGCTACAGGGCATCACTTCTTGCATAGAGACCACATGTATCGCACTCCCTTCACCTCACCCTATGAGATACAGCTGCTGCCAGCTGCTCTTTTGTTAATGCAGATTATCTGTATCACATTTAACCTCACTCAGATTTATCACAGCCTTAAACTCGTGTGAAGTTTATCCTTGCTGCTCCTAAGGGAAAGTATTCAGAGCCCAGTAAAAATACTCCTCAGGGCAACCGTGGAGTATGGACTTAACAAAATATGGTACCCAGGGATTCACTGTCATCTCTGATAGTGCTGCTGGTGCCCTTTTCTGTTTTCTCACACTTTGTTACGCTGTGGATGGGCTCAGCTGCCTCCCTGCAGCTGTACAGCACACAAGTCAGGAGGAAATGGAATATGTGAGTTATTTTGTAAGCTGAGGATTAGGGTGAGCCAGGAAAAAACAAACGCTTGACAGAAAACCAGCATGAACTGGAAGATAGGCACACAGACTTTCTCTGCGTTCGCATCCCAGAAGGGTCCCCACCGTGTCCTACAAACCACATTTATGGAAATGATGACTCAGAACTTCCATTTCCTCGTGCTTTGCTGGCAGCACAGTTACAAATCATCTGCAGCATTACAAGTGCACCTCAGACACAAAGGAGGTGAAAAAAGGGGCTAATTCTAACCCATCAAAAACGTTTTCAGGCTGTCAGACTCAAGTTGTGTGTCTTTGTGAGGGCGAAATAAAAGGAAGGGACCTAAGAGCACTTGAGAAGAAATTAAAGGCTAGCACAAGCACATCACTAATTCAAAGAAATCCTGCAGCCAGGATCCAGAAGAGCGCCAGTACAAAGTAATAGGTTATAAATCCTTGATTCCCTTAAAAACACTTATGCCAATCATCTCAAGTTTGTTATTTACTACCTGCCTACGCAGCTGCCTTTCAGTTTGAGCACTCAAGGAGAAATTTCTCTGGACAACAGACCAGCAGTGATTAAACTTTAAAATCCAATTCATGACTTTAACCCCACAATCTCCTAAACTTTGTGAAGAGGAAAAAAATGCTATTCCACTTAAAATTTATCAACAAACCAGACCTGATCTTGCCAGTTTGCACAAGGTGACATACTTTTCAGAAGAAAAAAAAAAAAAGAAGAAAAAAAAAAGAGGATTTTCTATATTGGAAGGGGCTGAGGGAGGAGGAACTTTATCGTTTGCATTCATGGTTTTATGTAGAGGGTTTTGTAAAGGGAAAAAGAGATTCAAAACATTTACTGGGGAAAAAAAAAAAGTGTGGAATCTGTTCAAAACCCAGGCTGCACCACTCCAATCCCTCTTAAGTGGAAATAGAAGCAACTAGCCCAGAATGCTCCACCTTCTGATTACAAAAAGAAAAGAAGGGAGGAAGAAATTGTTATCACTGTATTTGCAGCGTTGCATCCTGATTTTTTGTTTCCTTTTTTTTAATATAACTTACTTTTACAAGTGCTCTATTAATAATTCATGCTGCTTCTCATTTAGCAGGGCAGCTGCTGTTTCTTAGTGGCATCTCAGGTGGCTGAGTGACAATGGTGGCTCTGACTCCAGGCTACTATCTTTGACTATCTGCTGGAGAGAGACACATCTGTCCTTCCTTTGTCATTCAATCCCTGACACAGTTGTGACAAATGCTGGCGTGCCCTGTCATTCCCTTCACCCTCCGATAACAGAAATCTGCCACTTATCAATGTGTGGTCTGCACTCTTGTCCCCCAAAGAAGCAGCTGTCTGTTAATGACGCCTGGTGATGTGCAGCTCTGCTTCTGCCTGTTGTTTTTCCTCCGGTGACGTATCTGGATTGAGCACGCTTCAAAAAGCACAGGCTTTAAATGCTGCTCTGGGGCCAGCACCCAGTTTAAGCTCCTATGACAATGGTATCTCCAGGGGGCTGGGGGGTGGGAAGGCTGTCTTTTTTAGCGAAAGTGAGAGGAGACCATGCCAGATGTTAGGACAGACAATAAAAGGCCACAGATGGAAAGAATCGTATGTTTCCCGTGGGTGCTAAGGAGCTTTTGAGCATGAGCTGGCAGGGCAAAGTGTAACCCACAGCAGTGCTGGAGGCTTCCCAAAATCTGCACAGCCCAGTGCAGACAAGACATGTCACACACCCTCCTTTCCTTCTGTGCTGAAGCATCACAAAATGTTTGGCAGAATTTCATAAGCCCAATCCTGCTTCCTTTCTCAGATGCTTGGAAGCGGTGGGTCTGGTTTTGACAGTGCAAGGTGCTCTGGGGGTCTCTCTGGCTCTGACAGTAATTTGTAGCCTCCTTCCCACCTTTCCTTTCTCCCTCCCTACCTGCAATGGGGGTGGGGGTGGGCATATGCTTGATGCATTCAGACAAAACACTCACTGTGCAATATCCATTTTAGTGTGTGTAAGCACCTGCTTGGGATGCCAACTCCAGAAAGGGGCTGGGAGCCTTAATGGGTTTCCTAATTTCCAGCACTTTGATCTTCCCAGATAAATGGATGCAGGCAAGTGCAAAACAAGGATTAAGTCATCATAGCCAGCAATGCCAATACCAGCCTATTGAATCCACCATGCCCCCCGAGCAGGCTGCAGTGCCTTAATGGAGCATATCCAGCATTCAACTGTCCTACCCTTGACAAATGTTCACTACATGTTGCTATTATAAACACTGGGGACAAGATGTTACAAGGGCATTCTTTCTCCCATGGAGACATTTAATGCTGCTTCCTTTATCCATAGCTACAGCAGCACTGTTACCAATTACAATCTCTAAAGGAGAACAGCTGGCACTTGTTCCACCAAAGCACTCTCTCCAAAGCCCGCTGAAGCCAATGGAAAAAGAATCTCCTTTCTTTCATTGAATTTTGGATCAGGCTCAGAGAGATGCAATGGTTTAGAAAGCAGGTTTGGTTTTGTTTTTGTTTTTTATTCATTCCTTTGTTACTTCTCCATCTCATGTTTGTGACTAGAAACCAATCTTTCCAATCTATACACTCAGTGACAGGAGGTTGGGGCAGCATTACTCCCACCATTTTTATAAAATAAGAGATGTTAATTAAAAAGCTGCACAGTGGGGCTGGAACTAGTAGAAACAAGAAAGGGAGAAAGAATGAGGCAGAACAGCAACAGGCAGACTCTTGATGTCCTTTGCACATGATTTTTTTTTCCCATTAGAGTACTTTCAGGGCTGTTCCACGCATTTCTCAAAGCTCAATTCATCTTGCACACAGACTTTACTGAAAGGTAATAAGCAACTTCTAGCTAAAGAGTCAATTAACATGTAATCTTTGACATTTTGAATCAGTGGCAGCCGCCAGATGGGTTTCTCCTTTATACAGACTGAAACTTATTGCTTAAGTGTTTGAGAATTTGTTACATTTTTCCATATTTATCTAGACTGCTATGTTTTGTTTTCCTGTACCAGGGTGGGAAAGTGCACTGAGTTTTTGTCTCTGAAATTATCAACAAACTCTTCTTGATCTCAGGGAAAAACAAGCTGATCCACCAGTGACTGTGTCAGGAGATCAATATTCCCTCTCCTCCTTCAATTTACTTGACCAAATTTTCATTTTCATACCTGTAGTAGGGCTCTGACCAGTAAAAGTGGTGGCGTATCTACATGGTGGACATGACTGGCCATTAAAGGTTCCCTCTGTTGCTGCACAAACAGCTCTGCTGCTCCTGAAGCAAGTACTGAACCCCAGGCACAATTGTTATGAGATTACTTTGTGTTTTCAGAATGCAAATCAGAAGTTCAGCAGCTGCTTCACCAGGCACGGAAAGGTGGGAAGCTGGGGGTCATCATCTCTACATCATTCCTATGTTGCCAAGACAGCAGGTCCTCAATTTGCAGTGCAATAAGTTTGATCGGTTTTGGCAGAATACATTACAGGTAAGATATTTTACTGGATAATGCAAGTACCTAGGAATTCAACTTGCAGAGTGGTTGGACAGGGACAATAGTTTCTGAGGTGCATAGGAAGCACCTACTGTGATGCACCCCAACTGAGGTTTCAATTGGTACAGTTACAGAAATAGTTAATAACTGGAAGTATATGATTATCATTGCTCTGTAATTTTATTATGTATAAAGAAATGGCAATAATAATTATATATATGTATGTAAAATAATATTTACATTTCTAGGAATAGCAGTTGCAATAAGGTCCATCTTGCTCACCTTTCTGCATTACTGTTGGATCCCCACTGGTGTCAACATGGCTGAGATTCCACATCAGTCCAAAGAGTTGTAACCCTCTGCCCTTGAAAGATTAAAAGGAAAACAACTTTATAGAAAAGGATTAAACACACGCATAAAAATAACATAATATGTAAGAAAAATGAAAGGTGGACTAATGTCTGAATCAGCTGTGAAGGCTGAGAAGTCATGAAATTGCCCTGTCTTACAGATCTGCGTATTTTCTGTGTCTTGTTGAGCTGTGTAGAATCAAAAATAAAATAAACTGTTACCAGTACACAGAAGAAAAGCTACAAGAACATTGTAACGATAGCTGCAGGTATTCAGGGCCACTTGCTAGAAGCAGTCGTGGCTCTTCTCAGTTCCTCTGAATGTCGTGCAAATATCTAGGTATGTTTGGCATCAAGTGCTGCCTTTGCTGTTTTCTCTTAACACTTCTGAAAACCAGGCAAACTAATAGCAACACTGATGAAAGAGTGATTACCATCATTGTGCTAATGACGGTTACAGAAGAAAGGCTCCAGTTCAGTGAGTTCTGAATGGGAAATGAATTTTGCAAAAGAGGTAAGGAATAAATGGGAGAATCTGAAATCCAAATCCATGAGGAAGTAATTTACTGCAATTTTATGTGGGCTCTATGATCCTAAATTAGAACAGGATTCAGGCCTTTGAAGAGAGAACTCTGCCACATGGATGTTTGCTGCATCGCTACCACAGCCTGGCTCTACCCACTGTAACACGCTGCCCCCCGGTCAGACGAAATAGCTCCCACGGCAGGTTCACGGGATGGTCAGTTAAATCGAGCTGATAAAGCAGGCGGATTCAGCCAAAGGACAAGCTAAAGCAGCGCAGGACGCAGCATTGCCAAGGCAGGAATGTAACACAGAGCAGATGCAGAGTAGCTGCTGTACTCCCAGAGAGTGCTGTGCTGGCCAAAGCAAGGAGACACGACCAGAAATGCCCGGCAGTATGCTCCGCAGGCTGAACACGGGAGCTGTGCCGCGAGAGGCACGGCCCAAGCGCTGCGGTTAATAAAAAGGAGAGAGGCATTATTCAAAGCATAATCCAGAGGTAAGACTTCACCGTCCTTTATGAGGAGTAGATCAATGGAAGAAGGTTGTTAATGAGAGAAAAAAAAAATATTAATTGCAGTGTTGCTGGTGTATGAGCAGAAATGTCACAAAGGTTCTGTGGCTGGAGCTGGACAGATTGAAGTCTCTATTATGCAGTGTTAGATGGCAATGCAGAATAATTACTTTTGCAAGCTTGCAAAGCATTACACTGATTTAAATAGGATGAATCTAGCTGCAGCCCACTGCATCAGCTTTGTGAAAGTAATTAATTTGCAGATTAGAAAAAAAATATTTTGCATCAAAGTTACAGCAACATCTCAGTCCTTAGCATAGACAGTGTGGAAGTATCTTCCAATGCTTAAAGTTCTTCATGTATAGATGAATTAATTTTCCAGGCTTCTTTTTAATGCTTGAACAACTTAATTTGGGATTTGGAATTTAAGTTCTAGTTTTATACTACAAATTTTAAAAGTGTTTAGAAAAACAATATTCAAATGACTTACAAATATGTTTCATGAAATTGTGGTAGATGTACTTGCTTTGGCTTCTACTTGTTTTGCAGCTACATAAAGGCCACAGAAAGCATTAGACATGCTTAAATGGTCAAGGTAATTATTCACAAATAATTATATCGCAGTAGCACTCACAAGCCCGCCACACACAGAGGTCCAACTGCTTTTTTCATTCTGTCAATCAGACCTAAAACTGCATGGATAGAGCCAGGTGGTTTTAACAGACCCCTACAGAGAAAGTAGTGAGGTGCTGGAACAGGCTGCTCAGAGAGGTGGTGGATGCCCTGTCCCTGGAGGTGTTCAAGGCCAGGTTGGATGGGGCCCTGGGCAACCTTGTGTAGATCCGGCCTGAGGTTGGTGTCCCTGCCTGTGTCAGGGGGGTTGGAGCTCTATGATCCTTGGGGTCCCTTCCAACCCATGCCATTCTATGATTCGACGATCAGCAGTCCCAGACAACACCAGGTGATGAATGAAGTCCAGGGTTCACCTAGGGAATGATGTGAGGAACAGCAGAAGAGTAGGCAGGAGACATAGCTGCAGGTCTGAGGTTGATCCAGAAGATGGACAGGACTAGAGAAAAGCTACCAAAACCCAAGATCCTTTTAGGAAACAAGGCCAGATGTGTCTCCAAAATATCCACAATATTTTCAATAGTGATCCCAGCTTCCGAAATACTTCTTTTGTCTGCTCATTTTCTGTTACACAGACTTTATAAGGATACCGTTATACTCGTGTCTTGGTTTCAGCTGGGATAAAGTTACTTTTCTTTCTAGTAGCTGGTATGGTGCTGAGTGTTTGACTTAATACGAAAATATTAATATGATAACACACTGGAGTTTTAAGTTATTCCTGGATAGTTATAGTGTCTACACTAAGTCAAGCTTTTCAGCTTCTCACACTCTGCCAAGTGCACGAGAGGCTGGGAGAGCACAGCCAGGACAGCTGACCCAGACTGGGATACTCCCTGCCATAGAGCATCATGCTCTGGGTAGAACTGAAGAAGCTAGGCAGGAGGCAGGATCACTGCTTGGAAACAGACTGGGCATCAGTTGGGTTGTTTTTTTTTTGCAGTGGTGAGTAATTGCTTTTGTGCATCAGCTTATATATATATATTATATTTATTATCATCATCACAGAAACACAGAACGTTAGAAGTTGGAAGCTGGAAGTTGGAAGGCACCTCTAGTCCAGCCCCCCACCAGAGCAGGTTCACCTAGACTCAATCACACAGGAAACATTTGAACAGGATGCAGAGCATCATCGTTGTAATTCTCTTCTTTTGTTAACCTATTAAATTATCTTTATCTCAAGCCACAATTTTTTTTTCCATTCTTCTCCCCATCTCACTGGGGGTGGGGAGGGGTAAGCAAGTTCCTGAATGGTGCTCAGTTACTGCTGGGGTTTAATGCACCACAACCAGTCATGATCGAGACAAATACTCTTGATATCCATGGTAAGAAAGGAGAAACTAAGACCAAAAAGTGCAGATTGTGTTACACACTGCTTGATTTTTAAGAATGTCATGATACTCAAATACTTCAGAAGGCATGTAAAGTACTCCTCACCTCTCATGACAAGCCCTGGGCATCTATCTCTGTGCGGTCTTGAAGATCACCGCCCTATGAATGTCCTCTTTAAAATTAGTAAAAAAGGAGGTTGATGGGGTTTGCATCCTTAAGTGGTAGCTAACTGTCTCTAACTAAAGAATAATGCTGGTTTAACCTCTACTATTTTTATTCTGCGAATGACAAAGAAGGGTAGCAAGAATAACCCAGAAGGATTGTGACATTTGCAGTCAGCAGACAATCTTATATTCAGCTTTACCGTTTTGGGTAACTGAACATAGGAGTTACATCTAGGGAGAAATGCTTTGTTATTCATTGTGCATTTCTGTTTGGATAATGTTTGTGTTCCTGCCAAAAGTCAAAACTACATTCTTCTACTGGGCTGATTTCTTAGGCACTCACCCCCTGCCTACAACACAGGGAAAACAGAAGTCATTCACTGCAAGGGCTCTGGGCTCAAACCACACTGCAGCATGCTGGGATCTTTCTGGGCCCTTAACTGTAAGGAGAGCTGTTGCACTGCTCTGTTTTATGCAAATAAGACGTGACCTTTGGATGTGAGAAACTGGCTGTGCAGCTCTCAGCAAGTCCTGAGCAACTCTTCTGCCCCTATTTTTACAGCAGTTTCATGTCCAGTCCCAGATATTGCAAGGGTCTGGAAGGCAAATCATATGAGTGGTGGCTGAGGGAACTTGGGATGTTTAGCCTGGAGAAGAGAAGGCTGAGGGGAGACCTTATCACTGCCTACAACTACCTGAAAGGAGGTTGTAGAGAGGTGGGCGATGGTCTCTTCGGCCAGGTGACAAGAGATAGGACAAGGGGAAATGGCACAAAGCTGCCCCAGGGCAGGTTCAGATTAGATGTTAGGAAAAAATTCTTCACTGAAAGAGTTGTCAGGGCCTGGAACAGGCTGCCCAGGGAGGGGGTTGAGTCACCATCACTGGATGTGTTTAAAAGATGGGTAGATGAGGTACTTAGGGATATGGTTAACATAGGACAGGAACAGTTTGACTTGATCTTAAAGGTCTTTTCCAACCTTGTGAGTCTATGAGTTTCCCAGCCACCTCTGAGCCAGGAGCACTGCAGTTACTACCCAGCTCCCACCTCAATCCACTATGCAGTTAGATGCTTGGTGTTGGAGCTCCCAAGCTCATTGGCCTTGGAGAATTAGTTCTGTTGTTTGTGTGCTGCTGCTTTATAATCTCCACATATGCATAGCTAATTTTGTTTTTAACCACGCTAGCTGTTCCTCTCAATCTCTAAAACCTCCTGAGAAGTGGTATAATCCCATTGGTTCCAATTTTCATGATACATGCTCCTAACACATGCAATTACTGCATGCATAATTGCCAGCTCACATAGGCTCAATTATTAGTTTCTAAATCAGGTATTTAACTAGTCTTTCTAAATCACTGGGAGGGTGATTTAAACACAATTTCATATACCCTTGTGGTGTCATGCTCAGTGAAATGGTTTGGGTTCACAGTAATGCCCACAGCATCCAAGTCTTTTTTTAGCCTTGGGTTTTATAAGCAGGATCTATCGTCTCTGAGCAAGTAAAATCCTTTAATACACAGGATCCTTTAAATTTCTGAGTTTAGGGATAAAGCAAGCTGCCTTGAAGAAAGGTTGAGAAACAGACCAACCTAAGCATTCAGCATAACAAAAGAGCATCAGGAGATCTGAAAGCAGAACAAAAGTGGCAAGGCATATTCTTCTGAGTATACAGCAAAAGGGAATAACCATGACTGTCCAATTCAGATGGATCTTGGTTCCACTGAGAAATATGCAATTAAATGACAATCTGGCTTTATGCTGAGCTGTGATGTAGGACATTCTGACATCTAGTGTAGAAACCTCACTGATGCTTTGCAGCACTCAGTGCCCCAGAGCCTTTGTGAACCAATTTAAGCATAAAGTACAGATGCTAACAGCTAGTGAACTAGGCAGTCAAGAGAGAAGTACCTGAAAAACAAAGTTTGTAGCTTAGGAGAACACACTTCCATTGCTTATAGGGGTGAGCAGGGGGAAATAAGTCCCGGTGGCTTACCTATAGAGCAGTATGAATAGAGAATTTTGCTGCAAAACACATTAATATTGTTAAATCAAGACAGACCCACTTCTCTCTTGCAACACTACAAACTTGGGCTATTCAGGAATATCCCTTACATGTGTTTTTGCAATCTGTGCTTACACTTGCCTTGGGGTTATAGTCCTACCTTGCTGTCTACCAACATCTACCGCTGGAGGCAAGACCGTATCTTTATGACAAAATACACTTATTTTATGCATCTATGGATGCTCAAAGCTAGTCCCAGCTAGATTCCCATGCTGAGAATGCTACCCAAAAATGGAATGTTTGAAGAACAGCGTAACGACTGGAAGTGTGCTGCCATCATTCAGTCATTATCTGTCCTTTCATGCTCCCACTCCCTCAGCCATGGAAATTCCAGTCACCAGAATTCAAGAAGCTCCCAACTCCCACTTGTTCACAGAGCTACAGACACATACAACTATGTATGCCACTGTCTCCACACCGCACTGCATAAGGACACCGCACTGTGCAAAGACATAGTAGAGAGGAATATCAGCTAAGACCCTTTTTGGCTGTGAGAAAAGCTTTCTTCCAGTAGAGGTTTAGGGTTCTTCCCTCTACCCGCCTGTCGGCTTTTCTGCAAGCTCCTTATGGTTTGCATCTCAAGAGAAAGACATCACAAAGATACCTTTGTGGTATCTGGCTTCTCTTGGCTCTGCCACAGATTCACAGCTACTCCCTACTGTAATTCACTGTTTATAAACATGGAAAAATTGTATTTTAAGAACTCGTATCAATCTTGCCCACATAAAAGATTAAGAATTCCAGGGTAAAGGGTTTTGGTATGATTTTACAGCACCTATCACAAGATCAATGACTGGCTGAATTCGGCTCTAGTACAAATCAATGGTAATGTAACTAGATCTGTATTAACTCCAGAATGTAAGACATAGTAATGTATTTCCTTTTTTATCAATTCTTGCCAGATCTTGTGCTGCACTTTGCTTCATGCTGCAACAGTTTTTAAGGTAATAGTTAAAAAAAAAAACAAACCAAACAAAAAAATCCAGTAAACTTTGCACACAGTGCATCTTGCTTATATGGAGCATCAGGAGCAGATGCACTGCCCAGGAGTTCAAGTCAACACCCGAGGTATTGGAATCACCCAAACAGAAATGGAAAGCAACTCCACAAGAGACTGGACTCTAAATAGACAAATCTTCACATGCAATTCATTGTTTAAGGATTTAAAATGCAACCTGAATAGCTGAAACAGAACATTAAATAGAATGTCACTGTCTAGGCTAACTTTGTAGCCAGTGAAGAACAGCTGTTTCTGTTGGATATACAAGTGGTAAGAGGTTACCCCTTGAAGTTAACTCCAGAGTTAAAGAGAGGGGATAAATCATACATACAAACTTTTTATACTGGTTAGAGAATGGTAATGTACTGGTATTCCTGACCATCACGCATGAACCCTATTTCCATTGAGCCATGAACTGGCACCTGTTGTAATGAGATATCACAAGCCACAAAGGTGAAATTGTCAATTATTTTTTTCAAATTCAGGTGTGTATTACAAGTCTTGAGATTGTTACATGATGAAGACTTATAAAATAGTAATTAAAAAAACCCAGGCCCTTTATTTGTCTTCCATTCTCTTTCTAGCCTGAAGTTCTCACAATTGCCCTAGGACTATTTACTTTCCACTCTGACTCCAGTCCCACTGCCAAAGGCTGCTCTTATCAGCAGCATGTTCTCTTTAAATCTTTTTTTTTTTTTTTTTTTTCCCAGTTCTGGCAGCTTTGATTGGTTGGCTTTAACACAAAAAACTTCTGTACTTGATGCTAGCTTTCAGACAGAAAGTGTCAGCTACCTGACATTTGTGTCATCAGCAAAGCCACACATCATATTTTAGAGCAGAAAAGGTGTGTTGCAGAACTTGCACCACAACAGCCACAGAAACCTTCACAATGATCTTGGAAGATGACCTGTATCTAGGTCATCTTCCAAGAAGCTGAAAAACACTTAGATACAGGGTCCATGTGGCTATTTGAAGATTTGTTGTTCCAGTAATAACTGACACACTATTTCATTCCCAATTACATGGTCATTTTTTGGCTTAGCTCTTTTCTAATGCATCTTGGATTTGAACTCTTTAACTAATTCAGCTACCATTAGATAAAGAAAATATTTGATTACTACCATTTCAATATGGATTTTCACAAGCTACCTAGGCCCAAAAATCTTTACTCTATTTTTAATACTCCAAGCCTGTTCAGCTTTCACCTACCAGAAAGTAAATTCACTCTTAATGCCACAGCAAAAATAAATGCCATCAAGGCTAATCAAAAAGGGGAACTCTAAAAAAAAAGCCCAACTCTCTCATCCTGTCTTCACAGGAGAGGTGCTCCAGCCCTATCATCATCTTTGTGTCCCATAAAATGTATTTCATTTGGGTGCACAACACAAAATGATTCCTTATTTTCCTTTTGGAACTTGAACTGATGAAATAAATATATCAAAGCTTGTTCTAGAAATTCCTACTAATGGATTTCATTCCAAAATACCGAAGACCTTTTGATTCCTTTTAATTTATCTAAGATGGTAAAGTTATTTTCAGCTTTGCAGAAAAATTTATAGCATTAAAAAAACCCAGACAGATCTTTGTGCAATGTATTGATGTAATTTCTCTCTTCATCCACCTTTAGCAAAGACTGTAAACAACATTTTTACAGAGAACAAAAAGTCCATTTCTAGAATGATCAGAAATATTTGTTTTCTGGTTTTGTATTTTACTGGCAACCACTGCTCTCTTCAAGTTATGCACTGGATTTTTCATGAAGAGTAAGTGACAAAAGAAAAAACAAGTGTCAACTTTGCTCTTATTTAACATCCCCATCAATGTCTGTACCATCAGTTCCATTAGAGTAAGACTGACAAGCATCTTTGTTAGGTGTGGCTCTGAATATAAAACAGGTATTATGTCATTTTATTCTCCTTTGTTGTTATTAAATGCCCAGGAATTTGAGGTGTAAGAGAATCCTTTGAGGTCAGCTGCTCTGTTGTTCTCACCAGGCTCAGTTGTAATATCTAAGCTGTATTTTTCATTGCTCAGTGCAAGAATACAGCAATTCAAGGACAGCTTCTACTATTTCAAGTACTATCTTTCAAGCTAATAGTTTTCCTCAACAGTATGTTAATAGTGTTATTTGGCCTGATATTTCTTTCCCCTAATGCCATCCCATCATTTCATGTGTTTCTGTCACACTAAGTCCTGTATATTCTCCTCTGGCTAAATTAATTCTTAAATATTGATGGTGACTGTACATATGGGCACTTTGGCATCAATCACCTGGTCAAATTACATAAACCCAGTTGAAGAGACAGAGGGGAAAGGACGTTTTTCAGTAATCCTTAGTTCCAAGTTCTTCCTGTCTTGGTTTCTAAGGCCTTGCAGGCCATTATGGAGCCAGCTGAACTCAGCAGAAAAAACTTCACTGACTTAAATTTTAAAAAAAAGGAAAAAAAAGGCCAATACAGCTACACCAAGCTCTTCTAAGTATAGCCTTCCCCTGAAGAAACTATGTCCCATGGAGAGCCGAGTCAGGGGCAGGGTGTCCCCGAAGGACTGCACCCCCAGAGAAGGGCCCACAGTGGAGCAGGGAGATGGTGGAGGAGGGAGGAGTGGTCCCGAGGGGCTGTCACAGACCCACTGCTACCCCCATATCCACCCTTGAGTCTCTCCAAGGGGATAGGAGTTGGGATTGTGGGAGCAATGTGTGCATGTAAGAGAAAGATGCTTTTTTAAACTAGGATAACTATTGCCATGCCTTTCCTTCATTGAAAGGGCTTACAAAGTAATTTAATGTTTATTAGGTACCTTAAAATAATTTAGAGGAAAATAGGTAGCTACAGAAAACAAACAAGGAACTCTTGAGCTCTTCAGCTGAAGTCCCCTCCTGCACATAGTGCTGTCAGATCAGGAATACACTGCCTGGCTGGAGTTAATTGCCAACCAGATGCAGTTGCAGCTGCAGTGTTCTTTTTCTAGCATTCTTGTATCGAGTTTTCTCCATTACAACAAATATCTGTCCTAGTTGAGGGATTTTAATCAACATGGTGTCATTCCCATAAGCATCAATATGTTCTGTACTCTAAAAATATTTTGCTAATTAATCTGAGAAAAGATGATCAGGGTAGCCATTGGCAACTCATTCTGAGGAAGACAAAGTCATTCTGAGTTGGTCAGTTTTGCACTGGTAACTGCTTTGTACAGGACTGATAGGGCTTATGTTTATGTATAAACAGAGCTTTTTTATCCATTAGTATTTACTAAGAAACTCATGGTGGCTTCCTTTCTCTTCCTCACCCCTCTCAAAGATTGTCAGAGGGGAACACAACAGAGTTGAACAGGATCTTTTGTTAGGAAAATACAACAAGGGCTTTGTAATTTGCACTGTCCTTTGAAATGTGCAGCATTGCTTTTAATCACTTAAAGCCCAGTACAGGCGAGTTGAGAACAGGAACACATGAAAGATCACCTAACCAATTACCTGTACCTTGTGGAATTATAGCAGAGATGAGCGTGATTCTACATATTTATGTCATAATACGAAGTTTGATACTCTCAGGATGTGCCAAAATACATCTCTGTGACTGAGTGAACATGAAAGTCTTCCAAGATGAAAAGTTGTCCTCATTTGAAGGAAGGAAAAAAAAGACAAATGGAATAGAGCTGCTATTGATGGAAATTATGTCTGCTAATGATGGGAAAGCTGGAAATGCAAATTGAGAAGCTGTCAAGCTGTGTGCAGTACAACTCAGTAACCTGATTGTGATCAGATTACAAAAGGGAAAAGAACATCTGCAGTTTATCATGTTATGAGCAAAGACTGTATTACTAGCATTACCTGGTGAAATGACATTTTTACTAATGATGCAGTCTGCAAATAAGCTCACATCTTTCTCTGTTTAAGCTTTCAGACCCAGCTCAAGCATAGTGTTAAGGAGCAGAAACCGTAATCTGGTGTAGAAAAAACACAGCACAAACCAAACTATAACGATCCATATACTCTGATTTTGTGTACACTATCTGTTTCGCTCAGTTTGTGATGTGCAGACTGGTAACAGTCATCATTATTTTCAGATTAAAAGGTTTAAAAAATAAAAACCAATATTCTTTTCAATTGAATACTAGTTAAACAGTTCTCAGCTGAACCCTGTTCTTCTTACAGAAATGCAACTCCACCTTTAACCATGACAAGAAAGGACAGGCTTGCAGTCTTCTAAGGTGTAAGATTGGTTGAGAAATCTCCTACCTCTGAAAAAGATTATCACAGAATCACAAAATTACAAGGTTGGAAAAGACCTTTAAGATCATCCAGTCCAACCATTCCTGTGCCCCCCCTCCTCCATGCAAACTGCTGCACCACGCTCTGGTCACAGCTCTCCCCAGGCAGCTTTACAGGCATGGGGGTGGCCAGTTTCTCTGGCAGTGCCCAGGCCTTGTCAGCACCTTTCACCAGAGCTGCCGGCTCCTGGCAGGTCTCTCTGCTCCCCCAGCATTTCCCTTCCTCAGGAAGCCCCTGTGCTCTAAGATCTGCAGGTTCACTGAGGGTCGGCCCTGCACCCAGCAGCTCCCCTCGGTGACTCAAGTCAACCTGAAGCATCATAATCTTACCTTCCAGTAAATAAGACTGCTTCCACTAAAACTATTTGCAGTTTCCTTTTCTTTTGCACACTTCCAAGGCCTATCTCCCCTCTGTGCCCAGCACATTCCCAGAAACATCTGATGTGTTCTTAGCTGTGTAGATCACTTAGCCCATCAGTTTCTCAATTTATGCATGCATAAGCTTTTAAAGAATAAATATTGCCAAGTGTCAGCCTAAAGCCAGGGTACTCCTCAGGTGTCAGAGAAAGATGAAAAAAGAAGAGTGTCAGGTATTGTAGTAAATGCTAATGAAAATTACTGGTGTGTGGGAAGAATGTATCATCTTCAGAAACAGGAGCTACTTGATCAACCTAAAACTGTAAGTGCTTGTCTCCCTTGAAAAGGTCACAACCTTCAGAAGAGATTAATTGGATAAAAGGAGTTGAATCTACACTAAAAAAAAATCTGTGCTGTTTAGGTGATAAAAGCAGAGCTTGCCGAGCAAAAGATTTCATTCCTACCTTTTTGGTCGATCCAAGTCCAGAGAAAAGACGACCAGCCATGGCTTGGTATAATCAAAGCTCTCTTCCTTTTCTTTGTGCTTCTGAAAAAACAGAAATCTTGGACACTCACTTTGTAAAGTACAACATCTTATATTGAAGAGGAAGGACTTTGCATAGCATTACAGATGTCGCATGTTCTAGAAGGAAGCAAATGTATTAATTATGGAGGCAAGAAATCAATGTGCAGTACTGCAGCACAGCTTGAAGTCCTTCCTGACTTACACCTTTTATGTTTCCAACTGTTTCATGTCAGAGCAGAGTTGGAAAAAACCTGAAACTTAAGAACTTCAACTTAAAAGTATTCTTAACGTAAATAAATAAATAAAGATACAGAAAATTCATCCCAAAATTGCTGGTTTAGTGTAGGAAAATATGATATAAATTGTCAATTATAAATCAAGCCTTAAATTATAGTGGGTATGCATGGCTGTGATATATAAGAATTACAATAAAGAAAACCAAAACCAAATCATTCCTCCAAATGCAGTCACAGCTCCCATGGATGTAAGTACTGAGCCTATCTGGATATAATTTACTTAAGAAAACTTGAGTGGCACATAGCAAAAGACTTGTCCATATTCCCCTCACAGTCAGATAATAAAATACATTGCTGAACTGATTCAGAAAGGTTTTACATTAAGATCATAGCTGTTACCACAAATGATCCTGATGCTCTTCCAAATGTGGCTTTTTAATAGATTAAATGCAGATTAATCAAGTTGATGCACTCGGTTCATCAGTTTCTATCATGTTGCAAATGTCACTGAACACTTCAGAGCTCACCCTAGTCAAATTTATCCAACATGTAAAAAATCATCCCTGATACTTGTGACCAGTTGCAGCCCTTTATACCAAATGGCAAAATGGTCTCCACCCTACGAGTGTTAACATCTCTGAGGCTTATTGTGCATTCTCAAGATTCAACCAGACAGAAACGTAGCTACCACCAAAGTTGAATGATTTTCAGGGGTTTTTTCCATTAACAAATTTAAATTCCCTATCACCGCAGTGAATGTTCACGCTCTGATTTTGTTTAGCGTAGATAGAACCCAGCAGTCTTAGAAGAGGCAGGAAATTAACTCTCCACATTACATCAACTTAGTCAAAAGCTTTTTTCCACTCATCTACCTAGAATGCCCATAAATAAATTCAATCACACAGAAACATCCGTCTATATTTCATTACGGTACTTTCCTGATTAGAGATGACTAACCAGAAGAAGTATTTGTCGGTCAATGCAAAACAGGATTTTTTACTTAATGCTGTTAGGGAAGCCAACACTTAAGAAATTAGAGCTTTAGAAGAAAACACGACAACTTTGGTATTAATTAGTAACTTTTATAGCTCAAATTTAAAAATATTAAATCCAAAACAATTCAAGATTCATGAAGAAAAATCTGGAACTATATACATGCATAATTAAGAATATCTAGATTCTTCTCAATATTTACTTAAGTTTTTTGTACAAGTTCACACAATAATATTTACAAATATGTCTTTTTATAACATATGAACATATATATTTTATAGCATTTACAAATAATTTGAATAGATTTTTTTTTCTTAAAAACAAAGGACTATTTAATTGATTTGACAGATTTGGTTTCAATATATGGTACTGGACAGGTATTTATCCATCGGGGTGGAAAAACTTATTAATATTTAGTTATCTAAATAACAGTCATCCTACTGGTACCCAGAATTATCATATATGGCTTTAAATACCTCCCAAACTCAAAGGATCATCTCACAAGTACAAAATATAGTCCATCTGTGGCATGTATCTAATTAAGTCTTAAGCCTTTGTTTAGGTTAGATATACAACTCTGCAAACACCTTGTAAGCATGTACTCAGAAATAAGAAACCCCTCACAATAAACAAAAAACCCAAAGCAAACCCAACCCTGCTTTCAGTGAAGACAATGACATATTAACTAGGTATAAAACAGGATGTATGGACTTTTCTAGAAATATAGCTACTGTTAGAGATGTTTTATTATTGTGGGTAAGGTGGGTTTGACTTTTTGAGGGATTTACAGGAATCATAGAATCGTAGAATGGCATGGGTTGGAAGGGACCCCAAGGATCATAGAGCTCCAACCCCCTGCCACAGGCAGGGTCATCAAGTGAGAGATCTTCTTAGAATGGGAGGAATAATTTTTCCTCAAAATATGAATCTTTTTTAAAGAAAAATATGTCTGAGAAGGTTTTGAATACAGTATGTCCAAGTTACTGACACATTCCAAGTGGTCAGATCACTATCTAGTAACAAGGTCCTGCTTCACATATTAACTGAAGATTTGTCAGCTTGCTTGCCTTTGGCTGAGTTAGGAAAAACACCCCAAACTTCTGGCTTTGGCAATTACTTAGACATCTCTTCTGCACATTGTTCTCTAGAGCTCCTGCACTGATTGTTCCACAGTTTGTTCTTCCACAGGCTGCACAGCTTCCTGAACGTAAACGATGAATTCTGAAGCCTCTCCACCCTGCGTGTAGACAGTCACTGTCTCAATTCCCTCCACTTCATCTGATGAGACGACCAGGTGATGCTGCTCAGACAGCTCCACTGAAGCCTGCTGCAGTGTCTCTTGAATCATCAAAGTGTGATTGGCTGATTGCTCCTCTTCTTTTACCTAAGGAGAAATTGAAGAGGTTACACAGATTTCACCTTTCCAGTAAGTACCTGGTATTGTGATGATTAATGGGATACAGCACAGAAATTAGAAATCAGACAGTTTTGAAAGAAAATGTCAGTTTTACAGAAAATTTGTTGTGAGCACTTTTGATTAATAAGTGTATAGCTAGACAGAATACTGAAAGCAGTAACACGGCATCTCAGTTATATGCACAGAGAGCTGCAGAGTTCCAGGAACATAGGTCTTTGGAGACAGCTTTAATCTCTCAGCAGTCATTCATGCAAAACCACTCTTATTTAAATAAATCTGAAGTCAAGCAATTCCTCTAGTAGCGCTGAGATGAGAAGTCATCGAAAACCACATGAAAAAACATCTACTGTACCTACTTCTTCTCTTTTTTTTTTCCCCTAGCCAACCAATTGCTCATAGAAGTAAAAATTCCATTCTGATCCATAATGGACTTTTATTAGAAAAGCAAGAAATGCAAATATTACTGAAATAGATTCTAAGACATACTGTTTGTGAGGCAATTTTTACATTATTGAAAGGATAGTGACAGAAACAAGTGAAAATCACAGAATTTTTACTGAACATTTTGCTTCTTCACAAAAAGAAAAAAAAAAGAAGATATTTAATTGAATTTCAAAACGTTCAAACAGCTGTTGATTATTAAAATAGGGTAAAATTATTAAAATATGGTACTTAAGAACAGATCTCAATTGTTTACCAGATCCATATAAAATTCCTAAGCAAAGTACTCCAGACTAGGAAAAGCACATCAGAAAACTAAGTCACATGGAGGAAATGCATTCTCTCAAATGTTAGTGATAAAATAATGTATTTTTGAGGAAAGAATGGAGTAGCAATTTTTTGGTATTCAAGATTTATGCAAAGGCATTTGTTCGATGTTTTCAGTACAATGCCACTCCCTGTGTTCACTGAAGAGACCTGTTTTATTTGCTGGATCATAAATGCCAACCCACCTGCAAATGCAACATGCAGTTAATCAAATCCTCTCTTCCTTCTCTTTTCAGAAAATGGGTTGTTTTTGTTAAGGCCTATTTCTCTTTCATTTAGGCTTAGCAAATGTTTTATGAAGTAAGCTTCCAGAGATAAATCATGTTTATTTCTCACTGTAAGAAAATAGCTGACTGAATTTGTAGGAGGTCACATTCTCTACAACAAATACTTTTTTCATATCAAGCGCATCTATAAATTGCCTGCTTACACAAACAACAGGGAATGAAGTCAGAATCGCTGGCTCACCTACATCTCATGATGGAAAGCAACTCCATTGTATTTCAAATAACCATACAAAGTGTAATAAAAACAGAACAAAGGATTGATAGATATGAATTTACTGCATCTCAGTGTACCTTTGTACCTCTGAGCAGTATATGGCATGCCCTTGGCAGCACTCATCTTGTAAACCATTTTGAAAAGAATAGGTCAAACACAGAATCTAAATCATGTAAATTGGAAAGGGGCTTTTTTTTTTTTTTTTTTTAAACTAGAAGCTGATTAAAAAGTTCTTCTCCAATTCTGATGTATATGACATGGCTTTATAAACAGTATGTAGTGTGTTGACCATGGCTGGAGGTGAGGTACCTATCAAAGCCGCTCTGTCACTCCTCTCCTTAGCTGGACAGGGGAGGGAAGATATAACAAATGGTTCATGCATCAAGATAAGGACAAGGAGATATCACTCACTGATTACTATCACAGGCAAAACAGACTCAACTTGGGAAAACTAATTTATTAGTAATCAAATCAGAGAAGGAAGTGAGAAACAGAACAAAATCCTAGACTGAGAGCAGCCCTAAGAAGGAGGGCTTGGTTGCAGTTACACTTGCTGTTGTATAGGTATCTTTCCCTTTCTTAACTATGTTATCCAAGAGGCACTACCACCGTCCCTGATGGGCTTGGCCTTGGCCAGCAGTGGGTATGTGTTGGAGCTGGCTGGCATTGGCTCTATCAGACATGGGAGAAGCTTCTAGCAGCTTTTCAGAGAACCCACCCCTGTAGCCCCTACTGCTACCAAAACCTTGCCACGCAAACCAAGCACATAGTGATATTCTCTCAAGTTCCAGAAAATATTGTTAAGACCAGTATTGTTTCTTAAGAGGGGAGCAGAAACGGAATGGAGAACTACAGTGAAGCTTCCAAGCATGTGTTTGATACATTGAAGACCAGCAAGGAGAAAAAGATGTTCTATATGTTTCTTTTTCTGATGTTCTTTGCTAATTTCATTCCCCCCCAAGCAACCATTCCCATTGTTGTAGACAGACATTTCACTCATTTCACTTTTTTTATTCCATGTTTAAAATACCTGTCAGATGAAGAAGACTTCAGAGATGTACAAACCCCTCAGGACTTCATAGCACTTTGAACTTTCACTCAATTCATCAGGCTACAGAAAGTTTTGTCTTGAACCATAACAAGCATATCAAGTGTTAAATTATTCACAGGTCCCAGAGTCAGTATTCCTGTATTATATTGATGAAATATATATGGATTTTATCTGGTGAAAGATTTAACATCTAAAGACAATCCTGACATCGTCACTGACCTTAATGCAACAGCAGAGTTGTTCCTACTGATGCTGACTCTGGCTTTGTTGCAGAGGATTCAGATTATAGGGATCAAACTACAGGAATAGGCTGGTCCTTTACACATTCTGTTTCCTTTACCAAATGTATCTGAACATTTGAATTGAAAGTTACTTTAAACAATTCCTGCTGAAGTTGAAGCTTGACATCCTACAAAAGTGAGTGATACTGGATGCTTGTCTTGACACAATAGAATTTGCAATCAACCTCAGAAAAACTAATTTATGTTGTCACAAAATATGTCTATCACCAAAGTACCCATTAGTAATCGATGCCTGAGCTTCTCTTTGAAAAGCAAGGAGATCAATCATGAAGAGAAATACAGAACTGTTAACTTTGCTCCCCTCTCCCCACACCCTTTTTTTTTAATTAGTAAGGAAACCTTAAATCCTACAGAAAGGAATTCCACTAGGAATTTCATGGATTCATACATAGGAACCTCTTTTCCTAACTGTCCTCTCCTCTTTTCTGAGGCTACCTGTCCCAGTGTCAGCTCCTGTGTGAAAGAAAAAGACATACATAAGATCTACTAATGAAGACCATAATAGGCAGACAAAAGTCTAATCACTAGTGAATTCAGATAGGAAGCTGCAGTTATAAATGTTAGATGATTAAAATCTCACAGCTTGTTATGAATCAGCTCACAATTACAGCCTTTGATGATAGAGACCCTTAAACAAATACACAAATAGGAGTGTCTAAAATTTCATTCCTTAATTATGCTGCTGTACTATACACAATCCTCTGACAACACGGCTGAGGCCAGAGAAATTACACTACTTTTGCTAAGAGCTGCAAGAATGCACAGCACAGCCCAAGAAGGATCTTGTACAGTCTCATTTTAGTCCCTCTAAATCAAAACCCATAAATAATTTTAAATATAGTTTGGGGAGTATGCATAAATAACGCAGAAAAGAAAATAAATAAAGCACAGTTGACAAGAAAATGAAATGAAACCAGATTCTCATTCAATTCAACAGCAGCAATCTAATACTTATTCAGGTTTATATGCTTTTGAAATGAAAATGGCCAATAAAGTAAGTTAATTTAACCTCCCCACCTGGCTTTATCGATGTGGTTTTATTATCCTTGTCATGCAGGGTAAAGAAGACCAATGCCCTTATTTCTGGTGTTTCCAGCTTCCAGTATCTTTTTTTGGACAGCTATCTGTAATCCTTTTAGTTTGACAAATGACCATGTTATTTTGGTGTATTGGGCTTGCATGGCAAGGGTTTGGTAGCAAAGGAGCTACAGGGATCACTTCTGTAAGAAGCTGATAGAAGCTCCCCCCATGGGCTATCAAGGATGAATAAAGACCTTCTGGGCAAACTCAATGCAAAGAGAGTGATTACAGAGGGTGGAGGCAAGGGCAGGTAGCCTGGAAGGAATACAGAGAAATCAATTTCCGGGCAGCCAGGGGTCAGGTTAGGAAAGCTAAAGCCCTGACAGAATTAAATCTGGCATTCCTCAAGGGCCAGTACTGGGGACTGGTACTGTTCAATATTTAACATCTTTGTCCAGTGTCCATCTTTGTCCAGGTGTAGAATTGACTGCACCTTCAGAGAGTCTGCAGATGACACCAGGCTGTGTGGTGCAGTTAGTATGTCAGAAGGAAGGCATGCCATCCAGAGGGACCCTGACAGGCTTAAGAAATGAGCCCATGCAAACCACATGAAATTCAACCAAGTGAAGTGCAAGATCCTGCACCTTGGTTGGGCCAATCCCAAGCACAACTACAGGCTGGGTGCAGAATACATTGAGAGTAGCCCCGAGGACAAGAACTTGGGGGTCATAGTTGATGAAAAGCTCAACATGAGCCAGCAACACACACTTTCAGACAAGAAGCCAACTGTATCCTGGGCTGCATCAAAAGAAGCATGACCAGGAGGTCGAGGTAGTCGATTCTGTCCCTTTACTCCACTCTTCTGAGATCCTATGTGGAGTATTGTGTCCAACTCTGAGGTCCCCAGAATAAGACACACAGCTGTTGGAGCAAGTTCAGAGTGGCATGAAGATGCTGAGAGGGCTGAAGTACCTCTTCTATGTAGACAGGCCGAGAGAGTTGGGCTTGTTCAGCCTGCTGAAGAGAAGGCTCCAGGGACAACTTACTGCATCTTTCCAGTACCTGAAGGGGACTACAGGAAAGACTGAGAGGGACTCTTTCTCAGGGAGTGTAGTGATAGGGCAAGGGGTAATGGGTTTAAACTGAAAGAGGGTAAATTTAGATTAGATATTAGGAAGAAATTCTTCACTATGAAGGTGGTGAGACACTGGCACAGGTTGCCCAGAGAAGCTGTGGTTGCCCCCTCCCTAGCAGTCTTTAAGGTCAGGTTGGATGGGGCCTTGGGAGTGCTGGTCTAGTGAAGTGTGGCCTTGCCCATGGCAGGGGGTTTGGAACTAGAACATCTCTCAGGTCCCTTCCAACACCATTCTGTGATACTATGACTCTATGAACACAGTTAAGAAGGGGAAGGTGAGGAACTGCTGGGAAAATAGCAACAGAATAACAAGTGAGACTATGTTATGAGTAACAACTCTGTAGATAGCAAGTTCAGTGAAGAAGGAGTGGGAAGAGGTGCTTTAGGTGCCAGAGCAGAGGTGCTCCTGCAGCCTATAGAGAAGACTGTTGTGAGGCAGGCTGTCCTCCTGCAACCCATGGAGAATGATGTGGGAGTAGATTTCCACCTGCAGTCCATGCAGAACCACACAATGGAGCAGGTAGAGACACCTCAAGGATGTTGAGACTGGTGTGGGAAGCCCAAGCAAGAGTGGGCTCTTGGCAGGACCTGTGGATCCATGGAGAGAGGAGCCCACACTGGATCAGTCTGTTCCTGAAGGTCTGCACCCTGTGGAAGGAAGCCACATTGGAACAGCTCATGAACAGCTGCAGTCTGTGGGAAGGACAGAGCACTGGGACAGGCTGCCCAGGGAGGTGGTGGAGTCTCCTTCTCTGGAGACACTCAAGACCCGTCTGGACGCCTGTCTGTGCAATATGAGCTAGGGAGCTGCTTTGGCAGGGGGGTTGGACCCGATGATCTCTCGAGGTCCCTTCCAACCCCTATGATTCTATGACTCATGTTGGGTATGTTTCTGGAGTACTGTCTACCATGGGAGGGACCCCACGCTGGAGCAGGGAAAGAGTGTGAGGAGTCCTTCTCTGAGGAGGTAGGAGCAGCAGAGACAATGTGTGATGAACTGATCACAACCCCCATTCTCTGCCCTCCTGTGCACCTGTGGGAGACGAGGTAGAGAAAATGAGGAGTGAAGTTGAGCACAGGAAGAATGAATTTTTCCAAGTTGAGTCTGTTTAGCCCGTGACAGTAATTGGTGAGTGATCTCCCTGTCCTTCTCTCGACCCATGAGCCTTTTGTTATATTTCCTCTCCCCTATTCAGCTGAGGAGGGGAGTGACAGAGCAGCTTTGGTGGGCACCTGGCATCCAGCCACAGTCAACCCACCCAATTTAGATATTTACATTTCAAATCAGTTCAATGTTTACATGCTTTTGCTTGGTTGCTATTGGATTGTTCCACAGGGAATAATCTCAAAACATTAATTTACATCCCTCAAATTGATGAAACAGTGGGACAGCTGCCATCAGAGTCACTGCACTCAATTCTTTTTATTGGCATCTGAAATCTTTTGAAGAGTAGCATCCAAGACCTCTTTTCTGTTTAAGAGCCAGCTGAAAAGCATCTGGCTGCTTATCCTTCACTAAAGAATGACAGCAAGAAGCTGAAGCCACACACAGCTGGCATATTAAATCGATTCAGTACCTGCATAAATATTCTTTACTAGCTAAATGTGTCTCTCACAAAAGCCAATGGGACTTTTGCCCCCATGTCTTCCTAAGTAGCTCAAGATTTTTAAATTATAAATGTTCTTAATTTAAATATCTGAGGACCATCCAAACACATGTAAGTGATATAAAAAATGGCTGTCTCTTAGAGGAATCTATTCCTCTCGAAACAAGCAAATCTTTTCTAATTTGAGAGAAATTAATTCAAGACACTAAGGAAAATATATTTCTTCCCTGAAAAAGTGTAAAAAATAATATTCACAGTAAGTTGCTAAAGCCACTTTCTTATTCTAAAGCTCATCCTAAGAAATAATGAATATCCCCAATTTTCTTTGAAGTCAGGAGGAGTTGTATGTCCACAGTGTTTAAGACAGTCTTGCTGGGCTTGAACCAAAATCCTGTACAGAATGCCTCCCTTGGATTTCAGATTGAATACTGCCTTTCAGTTTGCCACAGAGAAGACAAGTTAATCATGGAGATCTCGCAGGATTTCAAAACTTTACATTGGGTTACAGACACTCCTATTTATTTCATGAGACACCACAGGAGGAAAATACACAAAATATCTACAGAAAAGTGAAGATAAGCATTCTAGATCACAGAGGACATCTGGATATATGATTTGCCAGATTACACTGGTGCCTACAGGACTGTCTATCATTTTGTTCAGTGACATTTGAATAATTTGAACACTTTCTCTCCTGGTTCTACTTTACATGAAGATATATTGCATGAAAAACACAGACACATGGAGAAAATACCATCATTTGATCATATGAATAATAAAAGACTTGAATATGAAAGACTTGCTTTGCATAAAATGAACAATGCAAGGTGATGAACAAATCTTCATACTGGTGATGTAGATTTTTAAAAAAATGTTTAGGCAATTGGCTGGTTGAATATATCCTGACAGAGAGACTGTGACTGGCAACTTCAGCCATCTGGCAAAATGCTGGATGACCAGACTTCCTTCTGAGGAAGTATGGCAGCATTGCCATCATTTCAGGAGCTCTAGACAGGGCAGCAATTTGATATGAGTTTTTATCTGCATGCTATGCAGGTGACAAGAACTCCGTAGAGGCTGAGAAAACAGGGCCATCTGTCCCAGTTAAAAGTTTTCCTTTGCTGGTACTGTCATGTTAAGCATCAAATTGCTCCATGTCCTAAAGCAACCACAAACTTGACAATCAACCTATCTATAACATGTATTGGGAAACTTTCTAGATGAACACTAGCACCCAGCATCATGTAGGTACAAATCAGAGCCAGAATTAAATGTTAGATATGTTGCCAAAGTACAACATGGAGTAGCCTTTGACATGATAGCCATGCTAATATTATTAGAGAGCTATTTCTGAAGACGCGTTACACTATACAGTTCTGCTCTGTGATCTCCTTCAAGCTATGTGCAGTCTTTTCTGTGCATTGCTACTGCTATCACTTTGAAGAAAAGTGACTGTTACCATGGTAGGATTTTACTGGAGACTGAAGAGATCAGAGAATGAAAGGATGAAAGGAGCTAAAATAAAGGGTGAAATGCATGGAAATTCAGTGTTTGTTTAAGCTTGATAAAGATCAGCGTAGTTATTGAAACATTTGATATGCTTACTCTTCAGAGCAAATTATGTAGAAGTTTAAGGTGAGAATAAGTTACTATGCTTTCCAAGAATTGAATAAAACCTAAACATCAGTCCTGTCTCTTCTGAATGGGGGAAAAATGGTAAATAATTCAGCAGCTAATTACAGCTCCTGTATCAGGTATGCTACATTCAGAAAGTATTTCATGCCCCAAAGGCCTAATAATTTCAATATAAACCAAGAGACAGTAGGAAGACTCAGAAAAAGGGAGGTGGGGGAGTACAACACAAACAAGAGTAATAGTTTTGTGTGACAGGCATTAGTATCATAGAATCATAGAGCTGTCTTGGTTGGAAGGGACTGTTTAGATCATCAAGTCCAACCATCACCCTAACCTGCCAAAACCACCACCAAATCATGTCCCTCAGCACCACAATTAACCCTCTTTTAAATACTCCCAGGGATAGAGACTCCACCACTTCCCTGGGCAGCTTGTTCCAATGCTTGACAACCCTCTCTGGGAAGAAGCTTTCCCAAATATCCAATCTAAACTTCCCCTGGTGTAACTTGACCCCATTTCCTCTTGTCCTATCACTTCTCACTAGGGAGAAAAGGTCAGCTCCCACTTCTCCACAACCTCCTTTCAGGTAGTTACAGAGAGCAATTAGGTCTCCCCTCAACCTCCTCTTCTCCAGACTAAACAACCTCAGTTCCCTCAGCTGCTCCTCATAACATTTATTCTCCAGTCCCCTCATCAGCCTCACCGTCTTTCTCTGGCCACACTCCAGCACCTCAATGTCTTTCTGCAGTGAGGGGCCCAGACTGAATGCAGTACTGAAGGTGGGGCCTCACCAGTGCTGACTTGAGGGGGACAATGATTCACCTAGTCCTACTCACCACACTGTTCTTAATACAGGCCAGGATGCTGTTGGCCGCCTTGGCCACCTGGGCACACTGCTGGCTCAAGTTCAGGCAGCTGTCCATCAACATCCCTTGTCTGCCAGGGGCTCCTTCTCTGCCAGGCAGCTTTCCAGCCACTCATCCCCAAGCCTGTAGCACTGCTTGGGGTTATTATGACCCAAATGCAACACCCAGCACTTGTCTTTGTTGAACCTCATGCCATTGGCCTTGGCCCATCAATCCAGCCTGTCCAGATCTCTCTGTAGAGCCTTCCTACCCTCCAGCAGATCAACATTCCTGCTTAGCTTAGTCTGTGAATTTACAGAGGGTGTACTCAATACAGGTCATTAATAAAGATATTAGAGAGAACTAGGCCCAGCACAAGACCTGAGGAACACCACTGGTGACTGGCTGCCAACTGGATTTAACTCCATTCACCACCACTCTCTGGGCTTGGCCATCCAGCCAGTTTTTAACCCAGCAAATACTACACCTGTCCAAGCCAAGAGCAGCCAGTTTCTCTAGGAGAATGCTGTGGGAAACGGTGTCGAAAACTTTGCTAAAATCCAGATACACAACATTCACAGCTTTACTCTCATCAACTAAGTGGGTCTTCTTGTCATAGAAGGAGATCAGGTTGGTCAAGCAGGACCTGCCTTTCATGAACCTGTGCTCACTGGGCCTGATTGCTTGCTTTTCCTGCATGTGCCTCATAATGACAATCAGGGTGATTTGCTCCAATTAGTAACAATATACCGATAGCCTAACCACATATAATTGGTCATCATAGTTTTCAAGAGTAATTGAGAGAAGACAATGAAGTACAAATTGCTCTTCATTAAAAAACCACATAACTAAGCACAATATGGAAGAAGGTATTAAGAAACTTGTCTGAAAAAAAGTAATGAACAATTAAAGCTTCATGGACTGAGCAAAGGTAGGAGTCAATACCTTTAGAGTAAATGAGAAATGGGACACTAAGTCACAAAGGAGAAAAAAACCTTGGAAATGAAAACAAGGGTTTGTTTGATGTGGCAAAAAAGGAACATCAAGTGAAAAGAATAAGAGAGGATGATGTCAAGAGGGGCAGAAAAAGGTAGTCTTTGATTTTTTCTGAAAGAATACAAAAGAGGCAAAACAATCTGTGAATGTCAGAAAAAAGACCGTCAAAGTTAATTGTAGCATAAAATAATGATGGCTTGGACAGACATCTTAGCTAAGTGGCTGAAGTAAGAGACCATACAGAAGTTACCATGCAGAACAAGTCAGTACTGTTTAGCTTGCAAGGCCCAAGAATCCTACCTCAAGAGGACACTAACTTTCTGCCTGGAGTAACAGAAGATAAATATACATCCCATTGGGTTGAAGAAGTGGACTACCAATGAACAGTTGTGCAGAAAGACTCATACAGTCACCTTAGTGATAAATAATAATGATTAATGATTTATCTTTGGAGTGAGCTTGAAGTGATGACTCTAGAGTAACAGGAAAACTTTAAGAGGATAGATGCAATCTTTACTTGAGACAGGAGAAGACTGTCTAGAGTGGCAATGTAATTCTGCAAACACAGACAATGCAAGTCAAATGTCTGGGTATTACTTGGCAGGTGTTTTCCTTCTCAGCTGGGAGGGGGACAAAAGCCCCCCTTCAGCCCCTCCTCCTCCACCAGAACCCAGCCAAGCAAAACTACAACACAAATTTAACTGGCTAATATTGCATACTGATTTAAAAGTTTGGTTGAGACTCCATTGCACATTTCTCCTAACAAGCACTGGAAATCGAAGAGCAAGAACTGTAACAAAAACTAGAGCTGATGGACACAGGTTAAGAAGGGGCAACTCTTCTGATGTTCCGCTGAATGCAGTGAGGGATTCAGGAAATAATCTTTCAAGGATGCTCATATTGTGAAAGCAAGAAAATGCACTTTGAATCTTGTCTTACAGGCACTACATACTGAAAGAGTCTCCTCTGCAAAAAATAAAGTAACAGGAGTGCTCATTTCTCAGGGAAATGTTTCTTCACAAGAAGCTCAGTATTTAAATCAAACCAATGTTTAACTTTTGAACAAACTCCTTCAGGATATTTGATATATATGCCAACTGAAAGAAAGAACAATACATCAAGGAAGTTTGTAGTTAAAGTCTCTCTTTTCTAATCTACATACAGATATATTGTGTGAAAAACAAGTCTTTGAAGACAGACCTGCAGATACTGTAAATCAGGGGTGGTTGAGATACTGGGATGACTCCTCATCCTGCAATCCTGCCTTTATATTCAGCACATGAGCTAGGAAAATAGAACAGCTACACAAATAATGGACTGAACAGCCTCTGCTAGCATAACAAACAAAAAAGCAAATGTATCCATCTCCACTCTAAGATGTTCTAGTTTCAGCTGGGATAGAGTTAGGTTTTTTCCTAGTAGCAGGTACGGTGCTCTGTTTTGTATTTAGGATAAGAATAATGTTGTAACACACTGAAGCTTTTAGTTGTTGCTCTGCAGCACTTACACTAAGTTAAGGACTTCTCAGCTTCTCATGGCCTGACAGGATGTAGGCTGGGGTGCAAAAGAAGCTGGGAGGGGACACAGCCAGGACAGCTGCCCCAGACTGGCCAAAGGAATATTCCATACCATATGACATATGGCTCAGCATATAAACTTCGGGAGTTTGCCATGGGGTGGTGATCGCTGCTTGGGACTGAGCAGGCATCAGTCAGTGGGTGATGAGCATTTGCTTTTCATTTACATCAGTTGGGTTTTTTGGGGTTTCTTTTCCTTCTTTTTTTGTTTTCCTTTTCATTACCTAGTAATGAAAGGAAAAGGACTCAAAGTGACAAAGATACACTTCTGCCATGCTGTAATTAAAGCTTTCCTGTGGACTTTGACATGCAGTAAAATTTCTCCCAAATTAGATACCAGGAAAAGGTTTAACTTTGCTAACAGATCACTATACTGAATCTCAGGCAAGAATGAGTGAAATTTCAAGCTCTAAACACAACCTTCGAAAGGCCTCATACATGACACTATGACAGCCAGCAACGACTCCAATTTTCCAATCCTCATCCAAGCTAAACAGGGCTAACTCTGTATTATTTTTGAGTTTATTATCATAAACTATATCACAATTCAGGCTGGGATTAGTTCTTGCCATGTTGTCAAAGTGCTTTATTTTATCAAATAATTCCTATGAATATAAAATATGAAGTTTCCAAAGTCAGAACTGAAGTTTTTACCTTCTCAACACCCAATTCAGGAGCTGGGGGGCTTTGAACAGCTAATCTGATCTTGATTTCACCTCCATCATAATGTGAACTCATGATTTGAGATACTTGCAGTAAGACTAAACAAAACCCAGGACAATAGTTTAACAGAAAGCCTTTCCATCTTGTGACTTCACAGAAAAGAATTTTTAAAATGTACCAGTGATATCTAGCTAATACACTGGACATCCTGCAATGCTAGAAAGGATTTATGGATAAAGACAGGTTGTTTCTGAAGGCAAAAGTTCTGCATTAACCTCAAACACTACAAGTACTGCACACCAAAGGTGTCTGAGCACAAAGACAGCAGCATTACTGATAGATAATCTGGATTCACACATAATTTTAAGGATCAAGTGTAAATGGCACTTTATTGGGGGAAAAGTAAGGAAGAGGACAGCTGCAGGAGAAAATTCCAGGAAGAAAATGGGAGTCAAAAATAGCAACAATATAGTGTAGCTTTTACCACTAAAAATACTTTGAAATGTTCTAATAATTTAGAATTTAGAAGAAATTTCTTATAGCAAATATAGAAACATGAAAACAACTTTCAAGGGCTAGCTAAATGAGATCTGAAGGTAAGAACCGATGAAAAATATGGATAATGTGTGTCCTTAGAGAAAAGGAAAAAAACCAACATAATAGCAAAAAAATCAGAACAACCACAATAAATGTCGTTAAGGAAAAAAATGGAACCAAGCTGCTAAACAAGGACTCGGTGAGGCCATTAAAGAACAGGAGTGGAAATTCAGTGACAGATGATGCTGATATATTGCTGACACCCTGAATGAATTTTTTGTCTCACAATCCACAAAAGAAGCTGAAGGTCACAGAAGAAAGTGTGGAATAAATTTACCAGTAGGAAAGTGAAATATGAACATGTCTCAAGATCACTTCAAGGTTAACAATAAGGAACTCAGCGTAATTAAAACCTGACAAAGTCATAGGTACAAATGAGTGATATCCCACAAAAAGCAACTCAGCATTGAAGGAAAAAAAGAAAAGCTGACAATGCTGAGTAGGAGGATTATAATCACGTTAATAACACTTAAAGACTTCCTTCCCTCAAATTAAAAATGGGTGTGGCTTTAGTTCAGCAACCAGTAAAAACTGGAAACTAAAGCTATATAAAAGATCAAACAGATTTTGATTTATATAGAAAACTGAAGGAGAAAAAACCAGCAAAACTAAGAGAAAAAATCGAGAAAGAATCATCATTGGCATAATCATCACCTACAGACCAGAACTCTGTTGGTTCTTGCTCTACTTCCATAAAGCCTACTAAAGGTAACCAGTCAGCTGTCAGTAGGCGTACTGCCACCTGGTCTTCCCCTGGGAAATCACAGACCTGCACACTTCTGCACAGGCAAAGTGAAAAGTCACTGAGGCTACCAGGCAGAGAACTGCATAGGCATTTCAGTAAATACAAGAAACACATTAATAGAGGAACGGTGCTTCGAGAATCATAGTAAGGTATTAGCAAGTCCAGTGTAAACAAAGGTAAGCACAAGGTCACTCAGCTTGAGATGTACTTAAATTCTTTACTGGTTTTGATTCTGTGCAACTTCCAAGTTAAGGGAAATAAAGGAATTTTATCTTAACAAGTCTCTAAAGCTGGAAGGGTTGAGGTAAGAAAAGTGATAAAGAGATCCTGTGCTCTGAGAATTCAATATTTGATTTGATACATGAATGGGGCTTGTAATAGTTTGACATCAGAGCAGTAAGACTCATTGCTGTATACAAGGACAGGGGAGAAGAAGTGATAGATGCTTTGCTGCTTCTAAACTCAATAGGTTAGAAATATAGATTAAAAAGTAAGGAAAAAAGTTAGTTTGGAATATAAACTGTTACTTAGAAAAAGCTATCAGCAGATCCAGATGATCTAACAAGGAAGATGATAGATTTTAAGATGAATCAAACATTGATCAGATTGGAGGAGGAAGAATCACTATTTTAAAAAAATGAGAATAATAGAATCATTTAGGTTGGAAAAGGCCTTTAAGATCAAGTCCAACCATTAACCTAGCACTGTTAAGTCTGCCCACTATACCATGTCCTTAAGCACCACAGACACACACATTTCAAATACCTCCAGGGACGGTGACTCAACCACTTCCCTGGGCACCCTGTTCCAGTGATTGACAACCCTTTCAGAGAAGAAATTTTTCCTAATATTCAATCTAAACCTCCCCTGGTGCAACCTGAGGCCATTTCCTCTTGTTCTATTGCTTGTTACTTGGGAGAAAAGACCAATGGAAGGGACCAACTGATAAAAGGAGAGATATGATGAAATAAAGAGGTACAAATGGAGCTTTGAGAACACAGTGAGGAGAAATGCAAAATGCCAGCAAAAACGTAGCAGGTACCTGTGAGGAAAAAATACTGAGCAAAATTCTTCACATTTGCACTCAAAAGTCACCTCAAAGTGAAAATTATTTCCTTTTACTTTCTGTTTTTGTGTATCTTATCGTTGTTAATTCCTAAAGTGCTTTATATCAAAAAAAAGTACATTGCAAGTATTTTTAGCAAAAACTGTGCAGTTCCAAACTTCAAGAAAAACATATATACATTCAAGTTACTTCTACTAATATTTTACAAGGTGTGCCTCTTTTTAAGAGGAACAAGATTGCTTAGCACAAATTATGTCACTTAATTATCAGTCAAATCCACTATTTTTCTGGAAAAGGAATTTGTGCAAAAGCCTGAAAGTAACTAGCAATCTTATATGTATATATTTTTATATACATTTATATATACATTTATCTATATTTATATAGATATAAATGTATATATAAATGTATATATAAATGTATATTTATATATACATTTATATATATTTATATTAATATTGACCGATATCTTCTGGTCTTGCACAATTTCTCTGGTTGACGTACGGAAATCGACTCTATAACTGGAAAGTTATAAAGTTGGTATGTTTATTGCGCGCAGATGCATGGGGGATCTTTCCTCCACAAGCGTGCATCCCGAGGCAGCAGACCGACCATATATTTATGCAGTAAAAAAACCTGAATATTCTATTAACGCCTATATATATTAAGTACCTGAACCCGCCTACTCTCGCTTCTCATGCTAATTAGCTTATCAGTTCTTGGCGCTTGCGCAGATCCTTGTAAGGGTCGCGGATAGGGGTCTCTGGGAGGAAGGCTGTATGTCTTCCTCATGATGTACTTTCACCTCTCGCCTGGAATGCGAGGATCTTGCAAGCTTGCAGTGCCTCTATCAGTCTGTGCTAATTGATGTCCTTGTGAGGGGCCCATGGACGTATTTCAGCCATCTGTTTTTCTTTGTTGAAGAGATAGGCGACGCGCCTCGGCTCTGCTCGCCCAGGGGAGCAGCCGTGGGGTGATACCATTCTGTCCTTGAATTCTTGCCTTTTACCTTTTCCTCAAGTTAGCATGAAGTTATCACAAGTAAGCCCTCTGCTATGAGAGAAAAACAGATTTTCCCCCCTCCACAGACCATTCCACACGACCATCTAGCTAAATTTCAAGCTCTATGCTATACCTGCTCCTCTGCCTGCACATCATGGTAACAACAAAATTAGCAACAGATCTTTTCAACTAACTACCAACTTATTGTTCTTTATCTCAAATGCGGCTGGGCCACACTGACTTTTGTCTTACAAAAGCAACTGTTGTAAGGAAGATCTCTATTACGTGCCTGAAGATCTGTGTTGCAGCCCTCACTAGAACTCAAACTGAGGAGAAGGTTCATTTGTCCCAAGGATCCCACAAGTCCATCAAGCTTCATCCACAGGACAGCACTGCACAGGTTAATGACAGTGGGCACGTTCCCACAGCACTATGGTCGCAGAGCACACAGTTCTACACAAGCAACACCCTTTTGTGCTCTTCTGTCTCTGCATGAGCGCTGTGTTAAAGACCTCCTGTTTCTTTTAGATGACAACATAACTAAATGCCCATGCACAATGCAAGCATGTTATTAAAAAAACCTCTGAAAACACCTGCTAGAAAAAAAGCTGCATTTTCACAGACAGATACATATATATGAGCATTTGTTCACTTGTATTTTACACACAGGCAAAAATGTTTGCATTTTTGTATGTATAAACATGTATGTGCGTGGGCACATCAATACACGTACACACAACATGTAGTAAAACATTAGGAAAAAAACTTCATATGTTTTACACAGTCATTCAAAATTTAGCTCTTGAAAAATAAGACCCATTTCACAATAAATACATGAAAATTCAAATAGGTGTTTAGAGAAGAAAAGAGCTCTTACCTGCTTTACCACTGTCACAGTGCCAGGTGCCATGGTAACTACAGAAGCGACTGCAGTGGCATCATGGGTTTCAGAACCCAACTCAATGATTTGCTGCAGGATGTTTACGGCTGTTGGATCAAGCCTTTCACCTTATCAGAAAGACAGTAACTGTAAGATCATTACGGTAAAGCAACTCTAAGGGCATGTGAATCTAACTGCACTCTCTCCCTTCTGCCTTATCCCTGACTCACAGTGCTGTTTATAAATTTCAAATAGCTCAATAACACAACAATTTAATAATAGGTCTATGTCAGGAAAATATTCACAAAACTTATTTGCCTGAGGAATGCATTAATCAACAAGTGACACCACACTGATCATTCCCCTGGCTATTTGAGAGAGATCTAAAAGGCCACACTGAATAAACAAACAACAGGTACAACTCAGAGCTGTAACTGTAAATTAGGAAGCTGCAAGACTTTAAAAATCCCCACGTGCATTTGCCAGACATTCAGCTTAAACAAAACCTGAACTCCATACCTGTAACTGCAACAGTTATTTGGTATATTACAAACCTGTGTTCACCATCTGCCTGGCCATCTGTAATATCCCTCAACCTAAAAGAAGTATTGCTATCACTGATGTGCTGAAGGGAAAAGTTAATTGCTTCAGAGAGCTTATGCCTATCATTTTACAAGCATGGGATCAGAGCATGCTTATCCTTTAAAAAAAATGTTCTTGTTGTGTGTAGCCCTGCCAAAGGATAAACAAGTTTACAGAAAACCACCACACATGGTTCCCTGTTTTCCCAAAGCATGAAAAGGGAAGATTTGGAAGCTGGAAAATGTTTTTTGTTATGCAGGAATATGAATTGCCTTTCTGTGGCTCACCATTCCCCAATGCCCAGTGTCAGTATGACAGCTATGTCAGAAAGGGAAAGAAACTCTGAGGGTCATGTTAAAGCTGCCTTTTATTTGCTCTAATCACTGCTGAAGCTGGGAACGAGGCAGGAAAGAGACAGTAAATAGAACAAAGCTAATCTCTTAACCCCAGACTTTTAAATTGAGGCTGATACAGCAGTGGGTATCTAGGTCAGATAATATAATTTCCAACAGAAAGTAGATGTAGTTTGTCATCTACAGGAGAAACAAGTTTATCTGAGTACTGAAATATGTTTACTTGCTTTCGATTTTTTCTCTATGTAACTATCTTTAGACAAGATACTACTGCTTTTTGTAACGAAAGGGAATGTATCCAAAGTTGGATGCATTAAGGCAAATAATTCTACTTTGAAAATTACAGCTTAAAACCAAAACTGTTATGTACAGCATATGTGATAATTATGTTTATTTTAACTATATAAAAGCTTAAGAAAAGTTCTCAAGAGTTTTTTACTCAATCAGCATTCCCAGTCATTAAAATAAAATATACATAAATTGTCAGTAACATAACTTAATTGCAACATGTTTGGGAAGTCCATTAAAAATAGGAGGGTATTAAAAAATACAACAATGACAATGGTAAACAACTGTTATCTTCTGACAACCAACACATTTATTTCCATATATAAACCCAAGATGAACACCTACTCGTCTCCAACATAGCACTCTCTGAAATCAGAACATTTTTTTCTTCCAGCTTTTGTTATTTCCCACTTAGCAATCATTATCTAATTCCACTCTGGTTCTTGCTCCATCTGATACAGAACAGCTTACTTTGCTTTGTGTATCATCAAAATTAAGTTTGTTAGTACTGTCTTGGGAATGTGGTAAATGAGCTATTCCACCGTGTCACTTCTGCAGGCTGGCTGACTTAAGCAGGGAGAAAAATAATAGCTAGAGAATTGCCATTAGACACACACCATCTACTCTGCCAAGATAGCTGATTTCACAATATATTTAATAATACAGGCAGGAAATTCCACACACCTAATAATAAAGTGCAAAACACAGTGCAGTAAGTATTAATGACTTGGGGATACAGAAATTCATAAAGAATGGTCATTTCTCATTATTTATCCTCAAAGAAAAATGTAACCACCCAGAAATAAGTTCTGGATGACAAATTCAATCATTTTTAATCATTTCACAGGAGATCATATATATTGCCCAATATACTCAGAAAAATTAGATAGTTATGAAAAAAGATGTATTTTGTGTTCCAACCTAAAAAAGGTAACTTACCATTCTCAGAAGTATATCTGAGGTTCTGCAATGCAGCAACAGCAGCCTGAGTACCTTGAACATCTTCTCCAGCCTCTGTGATATGAAGATACTGAGTGGATGCTTCTTCAGAAACTTCAGCAGTTAACTTGAAAACAAAACCCAGTCAAGGCATGAAGAATCTCACCATCATTTTAGCAATTTAGAGAACAATGACAGTTCTGAGTTAAAATGAATGAGTTTTGGACAACAAATATTGTAGTAAGACTTACAGAAATACCGTGTGATTCTGAATGCAAGAACGTTACTTGGGAGTTGGGTTATGATCCCCTAGTTTTCTCCTAAGCTTTATTTCAGAAGTTGTTTAAGCATGTTAAATTATCTTTACTTCATTGCTGTTGCACAGTTATTTTAGAACTAACCCTAGACTTCTATTGTATCAGAGTCTAGTAAAGACCTTTTGGGTAATATTAGTTTAGAAAGTGTGTCTTTGCAGATCTGGTAAAATCCCTCTGAGGCTTGAGAATGGCATTTTGGTTTAGAAAAATTATCCTTTGCATGACTACGTTTTTTCAAGACCGGTTTTAAAGATGCATTCTTGTTCTGATTAAACGTCATTTATAGCTGCTTCAGCAGCAGACATGCTTGCATCCTGGATGTCCTCTTTCTTTTTCAGGTTTGGGCATCTGGAGGAGTGTACAGAGAATCATTTGTGAAATGCATGTGGACCCAGACTTTGAAGGGCCACCTTTTGAAATGCTTGCCCTGTCTTCTTTGAATAACTGACCATATAGAACCTACTTTGATATTTTTCAAGGACTTGGCATTCTGGCTGTGGATATTCAAAAACTCTTGAACAAGAACTGCAGGACACTCTTCCAAATCAGGCATTAGTTTTGTAACGAGGGATAGACTGCTTGTAATTTAGCAGAATGGTTATTAAACTGTGGGGGTCAGCCAACTGCAGTTGACTTCTGGCTTTTCCATCTCATTGGACACCAAAAGCCTACTCAAAAATGGAAAAGACTCAGCTTGCCAAAGTAATTTTTTTAACAAAAGTGTCCAGATAGTTCTGTGATTTTCCCATAGCTTCTTCATCTACAGATCCGGTCAGATCTGCTCTGTAAGAGGAATAGTTTTGATTTGAAAACACATATGATAGCAAAGGAAAGCTTTGAATGGTAAGCCCCCTCAAAGTAGCTGCCCTACTGTAATCCAAACCAAGCAAATTCAGGGTGGTTATTTTTTTCTAACTCATCTTCTTAGGATCAACTTAATTTTTTACAGGTCTTCTCTTAGTGATATTGTGATTTCCTAAATACTTTGGACTGAAGCTGAAAACAAAGAACAAATAACAGAGAACTTACTTTGTATAAAAGTTCCATTTTTCAGCAGCCAATCAATTTACAAATTGAATTTTCCACATTCTAACCTTTTCTGGACTTTTTTTCTTTAATTCAATGTAAGTTTGCAACTTTGCATACCTTGCAGTTAACATCAGCGAATATTTTGCAGGAAACAAAATGTAGTAAGTTTTTCCATTTCATATTTGTTTGCTAAAACTTTCACCCTTTCTGCTGCAAATAGAGGACTAGATCCCTAAAATGCAAAAATAATTACTTATAAGGCTGTTAATCCTACCAGATATTAAAGCAGTCAAGCATAACCTATAGCAATGTATGCATTCATAATGGTGGTGGCATCACATAAACTCCTGATCTTATATGAAGTCAAGAACACAGTTTTGAATACTTCTTGGTTTTGTTCTTATCACGGAACCACAGTCACAGAGTGGTTTGGGTTGGAAGGGACCCTAAAGATCATCTAGTTCCAACCCCCTGCCATGGGCAGGGACATCTCCCACTAGACCAGGTTGCCCAAAGCCCCGTCCGACCTGCCCTTCAACACTGATGAGGAGGGGCAGCCGCAGCTTCTCTGGAAAACTTGTGCCAGTGTCTCACCAGTCTTATTGTGAGGAATTTCTCCCTAATGTCTAATCTAAATCTACCCTTGGTTTAAAAACCCAGTACTCTTCAGCCTATCCCTATGTGCCCTTGTAAAAAGGACCTCTTCAGCTTCCCTTCATATACTATCATTCTTATCTTATTCTTATTCTTACTTTTGATCTTAATTTTCTCCCTAGAATTCTTTAAAATCTTAGGGCCAAAGCCATGGCGACTTTGCTTTACCTCCCACTTGGTCTCCCCATCATGTTCCACTAGCTTCATTCCATGCTTGTTTTTAAGATGTCTGTTGAACTCCCATTTTGTACCATATACAAAGCTGCAAACAGGACACTTAATGCCACCTATAAGGAAACACAAACATTTTCCTTGAGTTATTTTCATATAAATTATTTTTCAAAGCAGTAAGGACTCATTTAATTTCATTCCATCTCAATCAAGACAAGTAACTAATTTAAAAGGGTTTCCTTTAGCCATGTGTCCAACATGAAAAAACGGAAAAAACCCAATAAAGTAGGTAAACTCTCACAAAGCTTAAAGGACAATTTGGCATAATTATGATGGAAAGAGTCTGGGATAACTTATGTATCTGGGAAACTACAGCAATCCTGCTTCTGTGCCCGCATGCCTCCCTTCTGCACCTTCCTCCCTGGGGAACCCCTATCCCCAACCAATTAGAAAGAAAGAGCAGGAACAGACAAGTCCTTGCATTAGTCTGAGGTACAGCATTATTTCCACAATTCAGTCCATGTAAGAAGTATTGGTTTCTTTTCAGGAGCTAGATGTTAAGGGAGATAGCCAAAGTATAAACAGAACATAAATTGCAAAGTAAATAAGAACTTATCTACCAAGTGAGAACTTGTGCTTGCTTTGCTAACAAAAGCCATGCTAGAAGTGGCATGTACAAAAGCAGGTGAAAAGTTTTCTCAAAGAATGACAACATAGTAAGCTACCCCAACCCTACCACATTTTTTGGGGGGCTTGTCCATAAGAAAATACTGCAAACCTAGGGCATGGTTCAGTTTGCCAAATCATTCTCAGCGTCACAATTCCGGTTAATATTTAAGTTTAGCAGCACCAGTGGAGACTAGTCCTACTTTCTAAGTGAAATTTCTTTCACATCTGAGGGTGTCTATGACTGATGTCCTATTTTAAGTCCACCAAAAGCAAAGCCTGGCACATGTTTTAAATAATGCTTTTCCCTTGTAAATACCCCTTTATTTCAAACCATAAATGTCCTTAGAGACTATTTTTTATGCCTACTCCATTAAGTATCATTGCAGTTTCAAATATAAATCATATGTATAGTCCAAATAGCTACATGACGGGGTCTCTGACAAGCTTCAACTTTCAATATCAGTTGTCTGTTGTCTTGCAAAGTCCTGGTGTGCCACACTTCAGGACACAATGAAAAACAGTAGTGCACTGTACACTTTCAGTAGGTGCTGGGATTTTTTAAAGTGCTGATAAACACTGAGATCTTAATATTTAACATGTACAGCAGTAGCTTAATTTAATATTCTTTTTAGAAATTAATTTTCTCTTAAGATACCTGTTCTGGTTTTCTCAAATTTCAAGATTATCACAAGCATTATCAAAGCAAACTAGGAAGAGTTAACAATGTAATGTCATTGTGTTACTAACAATGTTACCCAACTACCTTTGCTTTCACTGAACTTCTACTGTTTACACTAACATACAAAACTGTAAAGGTAAGTTTGTCTGTCTACAAAATGATGCATAGCATGAATTCAGCAGTGTTTACTGTTTGAGTATGCAACGTTGCAGGTAAAATACTGAACATGATGAAACCACAAGCACCCAATTTTCTACACTAGATTAAACAGCTCTTGCCTCTTTTTTTCTTAGGAAAGTCATTAGGCCAAATGGCAGATCTCAGCTGCTTGTAATTATGCAAATAAGAATTTCTTCTTTTTTTCCCCTTATTGACTAAAGCAGAACAAAAATAATCTGGATGTGATGAATCGTTGCACGAGCTGACCAGAGCTCACCGTAACAAATCTAATGGCTAGGGAAGTGCACGATGACTCTAGGAACCATGCCACCAGATGGCTGGCTCCACATTATCATGGCAAATGACAGCTCTTACCCATCATGTTCAAATGCTTCAAATACATTGTCATAAGCTGGTTATAAGCCAAGTCTTCATTGCACATAGTCTGCTATGAGTAAGGTGATTAGAAAAAGCATTCCATTTTACAGAAATGGAAATGTACCATATGGCATTCTACCAAGTGAAAAGAAAGAAACTTTTTATTTTGGTAAAACTGGCTATAACTACACCCAGTCACTAGGGTCTTTCACTGACACACACTATTTCCATACAATTTTCCCTCTTTGCTCTCAATCCATTGTAAGTCTTCACCAACCTTCACTCTTACAGCAGATGCTCAATACTCCATCTCTAGACAAAACTGAAATAGTTTCCCTATTAAGGGAAACTCAGAAATTCACCAAAGCACAATACCTTTGTTCAGACAGGACAAAGATATTATCAGTTACAGAAAATTAAATTAAATATTCATTTCACACCAATCTGTAGTATTAGGAAAAAAATGCTGCTGTAAAGGGACACTTTTGTGATTTACTTTGATATCAAAACTATTATAAAAATACACCAGATTAATTAAAGCTGTAACTTTTGTCATTATAACTTTAATTAAAGAACAAATAATGGAAGCATAGAATTAAACTGGTAATAGACAACTCTACATCAGTGACTTGGTATGAAAGTTCAGGAAAATTAATTGATAGACCATTGTTAAAAGTAATGGGTAACATACAGAGAAAGTCAATGAATTACACACCTTACCTGCTTTCAATACCAAACCTGATGTTTGCAACAAAATAATGCACACAAAAATGATACAGCTCCACAACTTTTTTTCCTCCATCATGGCAACTGACATGTGATCTCTTAACAATTTACTTATTAGCCTAAAATCTCCATAAGACAACTATGACTTTATATTAAAAGAAAGCTTGTGGTATAATAGAATCACAGAGGCCACAACTGGATCATCATGTATGTACTACAGAAGTTTGCTGCACAAACAAACAGAAAATCCATTTCACACAGAGTGCAGATAATACAAAAATAAAACAATGGATAGCAGGGAATATCAGTAAAGAAAAAAGAAACAACTTTGGGGAAAAAAAAATATGTGACTTGCCCAGCAGAAAACAAATGAAACTAAGCAAGGTAGCTATCAAATGAAAAAATAGGAAGGGTCTCACAAAAATAACAGTGGGTAATGCATACACAATGCTCCTGTCCCCTATGCAGAATGCATCACATTCTTACAGTATTTATTTTCCTTTATCACTTTAAAATACTAAAATAAATGTCAGATCATAGGCTTCTATTTAAACAAACCAAACAACCAAAAAACAAAACAAACCAAAAAACCCAAAACCTGGGCATTTTTCTGATCCTGGCTGACCCTTATTTCTAATAGAAGCCCAGAAATTAAATAGCACTGCCAATCCCCAGCGATGCAGTTGTTCAAATGAGCATGTTCCCTCTTCTATGAATCATTTATTTATAAACTCATTCTAGGAATCTTGAGTAAAGTCCAGCAGTGTACATTCATGTAAATATTTCCAATTAAGATTATTTGCAATGTCTTCAATGCAGTCAAAAAGCAGTTGACAGTAGAGAAGAAAAGATGAGCAGGTGTGAGGCAATTCACCCCAAGCTCAGTGCTTAACTTAGAACAAGGAGAATATAAAAAGAAGAATAGACATAGGCAGTTTTTATTAGATGTTAATCTTTATTAGTTTCCCTTCTCACTTTTTTCCAAACCCTTTTGTTTGCTGGTTTCTCCTGCCTCTTCCTTTTTGTCTATAGTCCTTTAATTTCAAAGGACTTGTTTGATATCAGGTCTGAAGGGTCTTCTTCCCTTATATGAATACATGAATAATGTTACAAAATTGCTTCTCAGATCTATGAATATGGGAAATTGAAACTTGATAGAGACTATTCAGGCAGCAAGTTGCAACTGCTGGCCCAAGAAGCTCAGAAACATATACCCTGTCATATTGCATAATACATCCACAGTCATCTGTTTGTGCTGTGTGACCCAAATACAGAAGATCTTCTGATTCTAAAATCAGGAAAAGTTTTATTAACTTCAATAGGACTCATGTTTACCAACTCCACATGCTAATAATAATTAACTCAAGCCTCCCACAAGGAACATTTTCTTTCCCCAGTAAGATAACAAAAATTTGACAAAAGCAGATGTTTCTAGAGCATGGTAAGATATGCAGGTGTTCTGGTTTTATTTTAAGCCCATGTGTAAGGACACATATGGTGAGTCATATAGCAGGAAATGGACCTGGCAAAAGGAGGTTGCATGTGGGAAAAGCACACCTATTAATAACACTTTCTTGAGGGTGGAGTCCTGAGATAAGAGGCCCTGACTTCATTGTTACTACTTGGATTTGAAGACCCTTTACGTATCTGAAACTCCACATAGCAGGTGATGGAAACATGCACAGCACTAGTGGTAGCACAGGAACTACAACTGCTGTGTACAAAGGGGAAGAGAAAGAAAGATGCAAAGTCAGAGATGGGAAGAATTTAATAGAATATATCAGTTGGAAAGGACCTACAGCAATCATCTAGTCCAACTGCCTGACCACTTCAGGCCTGACCAAAAGTTAAAGCCTGTTATTAAGGGCTTTGTCCAAATGCCTCTTAAATACTGAAAAGTCTGGAACACTGACCACCTCTCTAGGAAGCCTGTTCCAGTGTTTGATCACTCTCTTGGGAAAGCAGTCCTTCCTAAATGTCCAGTCTAAAGCTCTCCTGGTGCAGCTTTGAACCATTCCCACTGGCTACCAGGGAGAAGAGCTCAGAACCTCCCTCTCCACATCCCTCCTCAGGAAGCTGCAGAGAACAATGAAGTGGCCTCTCAGCCTCCTTTTCTCCAAACTAGACAAAGCCAGTGTTCTTAGCTGCCCCTCACAGGCCATGCCTTCCAGCCTTTCCACTAGCTGTAAAGTCCTCTGAGGGCTTTACCCAGCTGAGTGCCTGCGCAGTGTGAGGCCCAGCACTGCACCAAGCACCCGAGGTGAGGCCGCACCACTGCTGAATACAGCAGGACAATCCCTTCTTTTTGCTGGCTGGTTATGCTGTGCTCAATACACCCCAGGATCTGGGCTGCTCTCCTGGCTGCCAGGGCACACCTCTGGCTCATGCTGAGCCTGCTGCAGACCTTTCCTGCTTGGCTGCTCTGCCACCACTGATTTCTATTTGTGCCCAGTGTTACTCCATCCTAGGTGCAGAATCTGGCATCCCATTAATCACTGCCCAATGCTCAAAGCCTATTCTCTCCCACCTCCGCTGTCTTCACTGTAAGACTACTCCTGCATCCTCATTCTCAGCAACTTCACAATTTTTTTGTTTGAGTGGAAAAGAATTACGTTCAGAAGTGCATTTATCTGGCTCCCAAAGGACAAGGAAGGTTTAATAAGCATATGATTAGATGTTTCACTTTATTTGTTCAAAAATTATAAATATGATCCTTAATGTCATATTAACACAAGAATTCAATCTCTGATACCTATTCTTAAGAATGGCTATGGACAAATCATTTCTTGCAGTGCTCAGATATTTGGAATGTTAAACAAAGCTCCCCATAGTGCACAGTTCTTCACCAGCATGGCTGCAGAATAGAAGTTCTGAGTATTGACCAAGTAAATATTACCTCTTTAAAATGACTGCAAGTTTGCTGACAAGTTTAACTGGCTGTGAAAATAATTGTAAAATTCTACTATACTTTCCTGCCCTGAAATTTATGGACAAAGATAAACTTTTAACATCATTCTTAAGATCCCAAAAGATACTTTAAAAAGGATGGAAGTTTCTGTTGAAAAAACAGGGAAAACACTTTCTAAAATTATCAGAACCAAAGCAAGAAACTCTAACAAGCATTAAGATATTTTAAACACAATTTAGAATTTTACTTGGCTTTCACATCTTCTTCCCCACATTCCCCCACATGAAGCACTAGAACCTAAAAAGGTATTTGAGTGCACAGTCAATTATTTGCTTTGATTTGCCTGCCCAGTGTGCAGTAGCAAAACTACTTATGGGGATTAAATAACTTGTATACTAATCTTTTGCTAGCACCCAGACACTGCAAAGGATGAGTTAGAGTTTGGGACATCTGTATTAAGCAGAAATAAAGGAGCTAGTGGCACTGACCATCTCTTCAGAAGGATACAGGACTTCAGCTGGGATGAAATTTATAAAAAACCCAGCAGCCAGGAATATAACTTTTTCTGCTACTATATAAATGTGGTAAATCTCCTACAACCTGATTTTCTCTTCCCACACATATTCCATTAAATCTTACCCTTTGTCCTGTCACTTTGTGCCCTTGAAAACGGTCCCTCTCCATCTTTCCTGTAGGTCCCTTCAAGTACTCGGTGGAAACCTGCTATAAAGTCTCCCTGGAGCCTTCTCTTCTCCAGGCTGAACAACTCCAACTCTCGCTGCCTGTCTTCCTCACAGGAGAGGTGCTCCAGCCCCCTGATCATCCTTCTGGTGCTCTGGACTCGCTCCAACAGTTCCACCTCCTTCTTATGTTGGGGGCCCCAAAGCTGGATGCAGTACTCCAGGTGGGTTCTCACCAGAGCAGAGCAGAAAGGGAGAATCACCTACCTCGACCTGCTGGCCACAATTCTTTTGATACAACCCAGAATATGGTTGATTTGCTGGGCTGCAAGTGCACACTCCCCGGGCATGTTGAGCTTTTAATCAACCAACATCCCCAAGTCCATTTCCTTAGGGCTGCTCTCAGTCCTACAGGGCTGCCCTCAATGTAGTATTTTGTTTTATTTCTCATTTTCCTACTCTGATTTGGTTTGTAATAAATTCAATTAGTTTTCCCCAAGTTGAGCCTGTTTCACCTGTTACAATAATTGGCAAGTGATATATCTCACCCTGTGACAACCCAGAAGCATTTGTTTCACCGTGTTTTCTCTCCCCTGCCCAGCTGAGGGGGGCAGTGATAGGTAGGCTTTGGTGGTCACCTGGCCTCCAGCCAGGGTCAACCCATTAAAAGAACAGAGGAGAACAGTCATGGGGTGATAAGAAGTGGGGCACAAGCTTGGCCCTGAAGAGCCCACAGCTATAAACAATTCAGAAATTATTAATGAAAAGTGTGCAAAACTTGAGGTGCTTCTAGGAACAACAAAAAATAGTATTTAACACACAGGAAAGAGACCATAAAAAGCAAATTGGGATTTAATCTGCAGCTACAGAGCAATGAAAAAAAAAACAGATAAATGTGTGTAAAGAAACTTGTAACAATGCCCCAAACTGAAAGGGGAGAGCAAGATGAAACCATCACGATGAAAATCATACTTATCCCAGAGAAGAACTTCAGATGCTGAAAACTTACTGAAACTCCCAGATGAATGCAAATACCAGAGGGAAACCACCCATTTTAGGACTCAGAGAGAAGCATGACCATAGCACCAGAAAAAGGAGTAGAAACTAGGAAGTATTGTGCTACCATTTTAGTTGCAGTAACACCACCATTTAGACTCGTTCTATATCTAGATACTCTAATTATGTATTTTTAAAAAAGAATTAGATCTATACCAGTGGTGATCTTTGAACTACAGTACTAACATTTCCATTGAAGTCTTAGCTTTACTTACATAAAAAAATTTTGCTTCCTTTGCCCACAAACAAGATTCTGAGCATAACAATTTATAACTGGTTTTACCTGTACTCTCTTTCTCCTCATTTTTCTAGCGGGGGAATAATTTTACTCTCCAGTCTCTTTCCTTACATTTGATCAACCTTACCTTTCGTTCAACCTTGCAAAATTGTCAGACAAATTTATCAGTAGAATGACAGAAATTTGTCATTCATTTCAACAGATAGTGATACTTTACTTACAAAAGGAGACAAACAAGTGAAAATGATAAATCTATGCAACAATGAATAGCACAGGCAAGGTCAGCCAACACTGTGGTTAAACCATCCTCAGAAACCAAGAACAAAGAACACTGAAAAAGAGTAAAAGGTGGCCATTTCAGAATTACTAAAAAGTAGTAATGATTTCTCATATAACACCCAATGAACTAAATGCACATTGCACAAAAGTTTACCTTTACACCAAGTTTACTTCAGCAAAAAAACCCAAAAACGCACAAGTGTTACATGGTGAAGGTGTACCTTGTTGGATAAGGGCTTCTGCTGCAGGCTCCCCAGAACCTACATTGACATACTCTTCATTAGGATGCTTTCTGTTGTAATGCCTCTTCAGGGAACCAGATATATTGCAGGAATAGTGGCAATGTGCACAACGGAAAGGCTAGGAGGAAAAAGGAAAATCTTAGAACGTATTTCCTCATCTCTTCAGGATACAGTTCTATGCTGCAATGTTCTGATCCTGAGAAACTAATTTCAATTCTGGTTTAGGTATTATCCAAGGAGACCTTCCAAAATTCAATAAAAATAAGAGTTTGGAACTAATTGATACTTCAAATTTGGTACTTTTTATTATGTTCAAGACACCAAATATTCACAACAAGTAAGATTATTACCTACTTTTCATAATTTGGTAAACTATGTGTTTTCATAAGTCATGATCACTGGTGTGATAACACAGAGACTTTCTACTACAAGGAAATGACTCAGCTGCCGTAAACTTTTGTCTGAAAAGGGGGAGTAAGAGAGCTAAAATAACTGAAGGTACAATATGACTGTATAGCCAACCGAATTTAACAGGGCTGGATCAAGAACAGCATGGTCAGCAGGTCAAGGGACATGATTCTGCCCCTCTACTCTGCTCTCATGAAACCCCACTTGGAGCACTGCATCCAGCTCTGGGGTCCCCAGTACAGGAAAGACATAGAGCTGTTGGAGTGAGTCCAGAGGAGGGCCATGAAGATGATCAGGATGGCTGGAGCACCTCTCTTGTGAAGACACACTAGGAGAGTTTGGCTTCTTCAGCCTGGAGAAGAGAAGGCTCCACAGAGACCTTATTACGGTGCACTTAAAGGGGTCCTATAGGAAAGTGGGAGAAGGATTGCTCACCAGGGAGTCTAGTGACAGAACAAGGGGCAATGGTTTTAAGTTGAAAGAGGGCAGGTTTAGATCAGATGTTGGTAAGAAATTCTTTACCATGAGGGTGGTGAGGCACTGGAACAGGTTTCCCAGAGAGGTTGTGGAAGCCCCATCCCTGGGAGTGTTTAAGGCCAGGTTGGATGAGGCTTTGGGCAACCTGGTCTAGTGGAAGGTGCCCCTGCCCATGGCAGGGGGATGGAACTAGATAATCTTTGAGGTCCCTTCCAACCCAAACCATACCATGACTCTAGGATTCAGCTATTTAGTTTTTCAGAGATGGCTGCTCTCCTTTTCTACTGTTGAAACTCTCTTTTTTTCCCAAAAAATGATCCAGACATAGTACTGTGTTCTTGTATCCCTCTCTACACACCTGCACATCCTGTATGCTATGTGCTATTGGACAGCAGATTTGCAAATTCAAGCAGATTGCAAATACAACAGATTAAATTATCATTGGGTCACGTAACTACTGACACTCTTCTGGATTTGATATGCATGAAAACAGCTGTCCCAGAAGGAGGCAGCAGCTTACTAACAGTTTCTGAACTCGTTTTGACAAACACTCCTGCCTGACCTATTTCTGTGTTTTGAGGTTCTCTTGATAATGCACTGAACAGCCAGGCTTATATGGAGGCTGAGAGAGGACTGAAAAGCGGTGCTGAGTCAGCAGTTCTAAAGCCAATCCCAAGGTCAGAACCAGCTCTATTTCAAGAACTGCACTATGAGTATATCTATCCTGTTAGCCATTAAAAAAGGAAAATGGTGTATTTCCATTTTCAAAGCATTCTTTAAAAAGAAAATTCCCCAGCAAAACTACACACTTAAGAAGGGAATACTCAAAATACATAATCTCTTTAGATGACTTGCTTTGTTTTCTTATATGTCTTGGCTTCCAAAATTCAAAACATGAATCAAAAGACTGTCTTCCTTTTTCCTTTATGGAGGTATGTAGCATTGGTACTTGCTAAGAATTGTTGAAGTATACTTTTTATAGAAGCAAAATGTTTGGTAGATAATGAAAGATATTGCATATGAAAATCATGCAATGCATTCAGTAAGAAATATGCTCATTGCCAAGATGAACCCTTACATTAAAATAAACATTTTCATACATACAAAATCCTGGACTTTTCTGGAAAACAAATTAGTGTAACTTCTATTTCTTGACTATAAAATTTCACAATTCATTACATCAAGACCTATCATGCTGAGATACAATGTGGAATTTAGGAATAAAACCATACTACAGTTTATTAAAATAAACCATATCTCCAATCTAAACACTTCACAGAAACATTGAGTGTCTTCAAAACTCTTTCCAAAATACATTTCAGATAAATGGGATGTTTCTAAATTATTTCAATTTTTTTCCAGTATAGTACATTAGACTGGCAAACTGTGAGAGAAAATTAAGTTGGGCAATGAACAGTGATGTGCAGGATTTGCTATCCCACTTCCCTAGGACATGTTAAGGTATATATTAGATTAGTATTTCCAAGGGACGATAGTCAAAAAACCCCAATGATGTATATTGACACATACATACATTTTTGGCAGGTACAAATCATCCACAAACAAAGTAACTCTATCTCAGAAGTCTGAGTATAAAGCAAAATTCCCAGAACATTAAGATGTTAAGACACCATCTTTGTTACCAAACAGGAAGATGTGCCAGTTTTTAAAATGCTGTAATAAGTACTATATAGTTAGAAAAGACTTATTATTAAGCATGATTTCTAGGTTTTCTTACCTTGAAAGAGACATGTTGTTCCATATGACGTAGGAGCTGTGGTTTTTGGGCAGCTGTATAGTCACACACTGTACATTTAAACTGCTTTCCTGAAATGGGAATAGAGAATGAGATAACTTTTTTCTATCTAAGTTCAGAAAACTAGTGATTACATTTCTTTATAAAGATGATTTCCAGATGCTAAAAATGAACAATGAACAATACTAGAAGTCTGGCACTTGCTCAGCAAGATTTTGGCTAAATAGAGCTAAGAGCAAAGTAAAGAAGAAAAAAGGCTCAAGTGTCATCTGTAAAGGATAAGCATTAAACAGTCTAGATGCTCCTGGGATAGTCCCTTGGGAAAGAAGAATTGTTATTGTGTAGCCTAAATGGAAGAAGGAAACAAATTATTTCCAACTGCAGGCACAGTTATTTTTCTATTTGTTAAGAAGATTTGGAAATCCTTAAAACACAGATGTTTGGTCATGTTAAAATGTGTTTTTAGCTACTTCTGTCCCAAGAACGGAATTGTTATGATTTAAATACATTTCCATTTTCTTGGGTTTTTTTGATATATTTCAGGTAGGGTATGACATGACCTATTATTTTACCATGATATCTGGTTAGGTGTTTAGCACTACTCTTCCAGTAATAATTCAAACTATCATAAAAAAGTTTTCTACGCTGGCTTTAGCCCAGATACAGGGAGAAATTATAAATGCTATACATGAAAGTAAGGTTAGAATGGCAAATAATACAGAGGTTTTGTGTTTCGACCTTTCACTTCTCCTTACACAATTTTAAAACAATGGGCACAAGCTGCTCTATCAACACCAGATTGAATGATGCCTGCTTGCCTTGTCCATCATGACATTTTGTCCTTTCTCATCTAAATATCTGCAGTAACCCTAAGTCTCACCTACAGTCAGTCACACAAGAAAAGATCCCGGGATGAGTTCGTACTTCACATGTGGTGAGTTACACGATGGCAGCTTCCAAACACTAGGGATAAGGGGTAGGTTTTGTGACCTGCTCTTGGAGAGTGATGTTTCCTATTTCCTTACTGCAACTGGCCACAAATTTTTTTAAAAAGTATGGACCTAAAGTGACTGCCTGACTTCTCCTCTTCTGCATCAATCCTTCGAGAAAATCACAGGGTAGACCAGAAGAACAATAAAGACAATGGGTGTATATTTGCGTAAGTATTCCTCCAGTTACCAACCTAGGAAGTCATTGGAAGATTTGAGACAGTCTTTGTCTCCTGAGTATTTGGCAGACTGAAAGTCTGCATTGCAAGCAGGTCTGCTACACAACATAACAGAATTAGAGACACTGCAATTTATAATTATTTGTGAAAGAACAGCACTTCAGAAGTGTCACCCAAAGAAGAGTGTTATTTTAAGTTCTACTGACAAGACATTATACTTGCAATTTCCTGACATGCCTGTGAGCTTTCTAGTCAGGTATCAATAATGATGGCACTAACCCTCTAACCTGAAATAGCAACAATAAAACCAAAGAGGAAGAACTGGTATTTCAGCTAATGAAAACCTTTGCTCAGAACCTGCAGTCTTAAATAAAGTCTGTACTTTAAACAGAGGGCATGATTAATGACTATGACAATTTATTTGAAAATCAGATGGATGACCTGACATATGAAGTCTTTAAATCACATCTTCTTAGTACTTCCTAAAAAGATATACTCCAATACAATGGAAATGTGATGCAAAATTATTAGATTAAGTTATGGTCTGTATTCTGCAAGAGATCTGTATTCTGCAAGAGACTTTGTGACTGTAAGAGTCTGCCTTCAACCCTAAAATAATTAGTCTTGAGACCTTCTTAAGGCAAGCTGGTCGTATTTTGTCATGATTGAACGCCAGAGAGGGACTGTTTACATGAGCATGAAGTGATAGGACAAGGAGTAAAGGCCTGAAGCTGAAGAAAGGTACATTTAGATTATATATAAGGAAAAAAATCTTCACTGTGAGGGCGAGGAGACACTGGAACAGGTTGTCTAGAGCAACCATGGCTGCTCCCTCCCTGGCAGTGTTCCAGGCCAGGTTGGATGGGGCTTTGGGCAACCTGGTCTAGTGGAGGGTTGTTCCTGTCCATGGCAGGGGGGTTGGAATTAGATGATCTCTGAGGTCCCTTCCAAGCAAAACCATTCTGTGACTCTATGATCAAGTTTCTTTAAATTCTGTATCTTTCTCAAAAGAAGTTACAAGCACTTTATACTGTGTGAAACTTTCCATAAAACAAGTCTAAGAAAAACCTTAAGACAATTTCCAATGTCTAATTAAAATAATGGAACCAGGTTTCCTGTTTTATTTCTAATCACAATCAGTAATAAAACTGGACTACAGATTTGGTTTTTATCATGTCACTCTTGAGAAGTCTGTCTTCTGGAGAAGAATAGAGCAGATAGAAAACTATTTTATATTCCTCTGGTTAAATTGACCTTGCAGGGCTGATATTTGAACAAAAACTGCCTGGATTCAAAAGTCAGGAAGACAAGACTCATAAACAGCAAAGCATCTTTCAAATTCATTTATTTGTGAAACAGCTGAAGAACACTAGAAGTGTGTGACTAAGAACTTCTGAAGCGATGCCACTACAGGAAGGGACGCTGGGCAAAGCGAAACTGTCAGCATTTAAGAGGCTGAAAGTCTCTTGACAAATCATAACATTACATCCTTACTGACAAATGTTATTTTTCACAAAGGTTTGAAATGTATGAAGAGTTTATTGGGGTGGACTTAGTGAGGGAAATTATGTCAGATTCCACTGACAGTGAGATTCTGTTCCACTGGAGCCAATGGCAAAATGCATTTTCCAAAGGTATGGGGAATTTCCTGGAACACTTCTGGAAGTAAAATAAGCAAGGCAGAAGAACGTTAAATACTGGGTGTGTTTTTATCAGTCAAAAATGGAGGTGGATCAACAAGGAACATGGAGTTTCCTCAGTTATTGCAGAAGATGATGACAGTCTGAAGCCAGATAAAAAGGGCTCCTGGTAATAACACTGCTTCTAGTGTCAAGGCTTCAGCCTGACCTAACAGTAAATGATCAGAGAATACAGTTCCTTGCATGCAATTAAATGTTTAAAACTAACTTCATAATTCTAAACCAAATCCAGACAAGGCTAGCTCCTGCACAACTACAGCCCTATTCTTAGCAGTGCCAAATTTTAAAAGCAGCCTCAGCTGAATTGCAGTAATTACTTACACACACACATATATTGTTCAAGAAAGAACTAACTCAAAGGTAGAAACAAATTCAACTTCCATTATGGAATTTCACTATTTGAACGTGCCAGATGGTGAAAACAAAACAGAAAGGTTTTAAATGAAACCCCATGCAGGGAACTTTTTATGGCACAATTTTTTTCTCTTTGTAGTTTGATCATGTTCCAATTTTCCTTTTAATTCAAATACAACCTGCCTCCTTCTCCCAGCCAGCAATCAGCTGAGGACTGTATCTGATAAGTAAAAATGTTGGTTCTTGCACATGAAGTTTAGATGTATGTACAACATCTGCTCCTTATTGACCAAGTTATGAAAAATATTGGAAACCATTTTTTGAATATCATTGTGAAAGGGAGCATCTCTTTCATTAATTATACATACAGATATAAATGTACATAACAATAAATAAATGTCTGACAGAAAAACTTCACATATATGTGTGAGATGGAAAAGAGGATGTGTGCCATCTGTAAAAGGACAATGTTAAAAAATGTGTTTTTTAAAAAAAAAAGAATTTAAATAATCAATAAGAGGAGAACAACATTTCACAAGGTTGCATGAGTAACACTACTAAGTGATAATGAAGGTCTGTATAACTTACCTTTCTAAATCATTTACTTCATTGATAATCACAGAGAAATGAAGTATTGCATCCCAATTTTTTAAATAAAAGATGGTGGTTTTTTGCATTTGCATCTCACTTTTTTTCTGTTATCATCACAGAAATATTAAAAACCCAGAACAAATGCATGTTCTTCATGCATGAGTGCCTACGGGGAGCATGTGATCAGGCCTGCCACTGGCTAGACCTGGGGGCACAGAGGTGCAGCAGCCTTAGTTACTGTTAGTTATCCTGAGTTGTAAGGGACCCATAAGGATCATCAAATCAAGTTCAACTCCTGGCTCCACACAAGGCCAGCCAAGTCAGACAGAGCGCGGGACTGAGTGCATTGTCCAGACGCTTCTTGAACTCAGTCAAGCTTGGTGCTGTGACCACTTCCCTGGGGAGCCTGTGCCAGTGCCCAACCACCCTCTCAGTACAGAACCTCTTCCTAATATCCAACCTAAACCTCCCCTGTCACAGCTTCATCCCATTCCCTCAGGTTCTATCACTGGTCACCAAAGAGAGGAGATCGGTGCCTGTCCCTTCGCTCCCCCTCGTCAGGAAGCCACAGACCATGATGAGGTCTCCCCTCAGCCTCCTCTTCTCCAGGATGAACAAACAAGAGACTTCAGCCTCCCCTCATAAGACTTCCCCTCCAGACCCTTTCCCATCCTCTCTGCCCTCCTCTGGAGACTCTCCAATAGTTTTGTGTCCCTCCTGTACTGTGGCACCCAAAACTGCACCCAGTGCTCGAGGTGAGGCCACACCAGTGCAGTGTAGAGAGGGACAATCCCCTCCCTGGACTGGCTGGCCATGCCCTGCTTGATGCACCCCAGGGTACGGTTGGCCCTCCTGGCTGCCTGGGCACACTGCTGGCTCATGTTTAACTTGCTGTTGACAAAGACCCCCAAATCCCTCTCAGCATGGCTGGCCTCTGGTGTTTTATCCCTCAGTCTGTACATGTAGCCAGGGTTGCCCCTTAACAGGGTTGCTCTGTTGGGCTACTGGATTTGGCAACTTTTAATTATATTGTCAGAAAAGTAAGCAGTAAACTTAAACATGGAACTATTTCTACTTTCAGATTTCTATTGAGATCAACGGTACTCTGTAAGAGGGCTGTAAGACCAACCCAAATTTCCAGAAAAATCAATTATTCCAGAGACAGCTGTCTTAATTTTGCAAAGTTTTGAATTATTTTGCAATCAGTGTCTCCTAGGGATAAGCAAAATTGTATGTAGCAATGAGTGGTCAACCTAAAAATGCTTATCAATGAGGTCCTATAGTACAGCCAGTATTAATTGCCCTGAAATGAACCTGAATTTAATAAACACGCACTTACCATCAGCCGTATGAAGGAGTTTATGGCTCTTCAAAGTGCCTTTTGATTTGAATTTTTTCCCACACATATCACAAAGGTGTGTTTTCTCTGTGCTGTGACGATTCATATGGGCTTTCAAGTTACTCTTGCTGCGAGTGGCATACTCACACAGGGAACATTTGAAGGGTTTGACACCTAAAAATAAAAAAAATGCAATATGAAGCAAACAAGCTGTATCTTTTGATTACATAGTCAACATTTGCTTGAAACAAATTTCAGATCATTTGGGCACCACAGAGAAAAAGGTCAAAATTTTAAATTTTAGGTATCTATCTACATTTAAGAAATTAAATACTTCCTTACTTAAGCCAGGTATTGACTTTAACCAAGCAAGTATAAATGTTTTGGTCTTGGTATGTCTGTCCTTCATTTGAAAGTAGAATCCAGACTAAGTTGATGCCTAGCTGGTGTATGTACCAAATTTCCCTCTAAACGTCTTCTGATAACTATCATTCTCTGTTTACTGCAATGAAGAATGAAGAACCCTGTTTTAGGAGGACAGTTCACTAGGTACTTAATATGTAAGCAAAAGTTCAATGGCTTTTATTGTTAATTAGCATCAGATTGCTAATGGCTCTTGCAGTAATACTTATTTTTTTCCCTTGGTAAGATGCAAGAACTTAAATTTCACTTCTGTCAGAACGTCCAAAGCACGTAATAGAGACACGCACAATATATCATCTAGCAGAAGGTCTACAACAACAAACTAAATCCCTCAAAGAAAAGTTGAATAAATCTGAACTGGCAGAGTAGTTCAACAGTTTCATGAGGCTCTGGCAGTTTTAGATTGATATTCATGACCTTAAAACTAGATTTACAAGCATGAGGAATTATAGCCTACTTTAGGCAGAGTTGATTGCACACTTTGATTTTGGAATAAATTTCCATTCACCTCTTTCTCCTGGTAGTTAGATGAGATGGGTTCCAAGTGCTCTTGGCAGAATGGAAAAAGTGTTATCTATGGAATACACAAACAATTGCTCCAAGCCAACAGTTCTGAATTACTAAACTCCCTCATGGAGTAGAGGCTACTGAAGAGGACCACAACAATACACAGACAGGTAAGCTCATGGTTAAAGCATTCAAACAAATATGCAGTATTAGTATAAAAGTCTAAACTATCTGCACAGGCATAAACACCTTAGAACCAAAGTATCTGCTTGAAAGTAACAAATCCCATAATCCCCTTTATGCAGAGGGCTAAAGAATCCAAAATAATGCTCAAAGGCCATAGGCAATCTGTTCCATAAATTGATTAACGAGCATATGAGTGGTCTTCCACCTGTTAAAGAATAGATTCAGTAGACACAAGATTTTACTCAGTGTAGATTTTAGCTCCAAGGGATTTTTAAACTGCTGTTGCCAAAGTACTGAAATTTCTCCTTTAAAAAAGATAAGATCGGAATCATCTTACAGCTTTTTCACAACTGTTTATGTCCATGTCAGCTAGCTGCCACGCTCAGCATGATTTCATTTAAAACACACAGAAGTTATAAACATACATCAAAGCAACTGAATTTCAATTGTTTTCCTAATAGATTTCCAGATCAAGTATTTCTGGAAAAATGTGAAAGGAGCAGCAGTTATTCATGAGAAGTTATAGAAAATTACTTGTTTTAAGAGACTGAGTATGTATTTAATTCACTCCTCCACACTCACGTTCATTACAGAATATTTTCTTGAGTATGGAGGTTTACAAAACTTTTGGGAAAAAAACACAATCATCAACTTATTAATATTACTTAACATCTAAGCTGTCTCTTCATGTTATGAAAGTGCAGTTCCATTTGTGATGCCGAATCTATTAAACTAATTATTTAACTTCTCTTGTAGCATAAAGTTTTTGATTCAGGTACGGTGATAGATTTTAATTCCTTTTTATATCAGCAAAACGTGTGTGGAATATGAGAGTGATTCTATTCCCAAAAGCTTAAAACCAGAGTTTTACCTTCATGAGCCCAAATATGACGCTGAAGATCTGATCCATTCTTCATAAAATAAAAATCACAGTAGGGACATTTCACAGCTCGTTTTCCAATAAGTCCTTTCAGCTGAACTCTTCTGCCAAGAATCTCAGAAATAGTAGTCATTGAAACCTCTGAGAGAAAAGTTAAAGGTAATAAAAACCAGAAGGATGTGAGGGAATTTGTTCAATATTATATAAGTAACACTGAAGAGTTACATTCTGATTCACCCCAAATTTTATAAAGCTCTACTTCCCCTACTGACACCTAAAGAAGACCTGAGCAAAGAACATAAGAACCTTTTTTCCTTTAGAGCTCCTAGGATGTTTTGTCTAACTTAATCATGATCAGGATACTCAATGCCTCCACTCTGGTTTAAAAAACCCAACAGAACTCCAAACCACAAAGCCACTTCAGTGCACCATCATCCTAGAAATAATTTTCCAACTATGAGCCTTCCCAATAAGCTAATTTGGCACTTTTTTTCTTCAATACTTTCAAAAGATTTTATTTAAGATTTCACCCCAGATTTCCAGATGTCAAAGATCTGAATGCAATTCACCACATCCACAGCTACAAAAGATCAAAATGCCTGATAATCAGAAACTTTAATGTTAACAACAGACTAACAGAATAATGCAGTTGGAATGGACCTCTAAGGTCACCTGCTCCAAGCAGGGACAACTTTGGAATGGCAAGTTCAAAGTTACGTCGAGTTACTCAGGGTTAAATCCAGTCCTGTTCTGACTATAAACAGGGATAGAGATTCTCCAACCTATCTTGGCCAATTCCAGTGTCTGACCACCTTCAGAGTCAAAATTATTTTCCTAATTTCTAAGCAGCATCTCCTTGCTTAAACTCAGGTTACTTCACTGTACAGCACCAAGAAAATCTGTCTTCTATTTAATCTCCTATTAGATAGCTGAAAAAGCAATTATGATTCCTTCCCTATCATTCGCTTATTCAAAGCACTCAACTCTCTCTGTTTTTCCTTCACATGACCTAATGTTTTCCTTGTCACAGTGAAAAAGCTTAAAATAATGAAGTTTAATTTAAAATGTCCCAAATGCACATAATGAAAACATTGCCAAATGCTTTTTAAAAATAAATCCAATTACTCAATGCATTTCATATGAACAAAATGCTATTGCTTGACTCGAAAGTAGAGTACTCACACAATCTAAACGTAAGGACATGAAAGTTGGTGACTTATTATGTCCAAAATCTTTTAAAATTTAAAAGTTGCAATCCAAACTTAGATTTTTACCAAATCTGAACTGTCACACCTAGTCTTCTCATGATTGGTCCCAGAGTGAAATAAAAAATCCTGCCTGAACTCATATGCACAAGGAAACCAGCTTCAAAAAGGAAATTTGTGGATGACAGGTTGGCCATGAGCCAGCAGTGTGCCTCGGTGGCTAAGAGAGCCAATGGGATCCTGGGGTGCATCCGGAGGAGTGTAGCCAGCAGGTCAAGGGAGGTGATCCTCCCCCTCTACTCTGCCCTGGTCAGGCCCCACCTGGAGTATTGTGTCCAGTTCTGGGCTCCCTGGTATAAAAAGGACAGGGATCTCCTGGAGAGAGTCCAGAGAAGGGCTACGAAGATGATTAAGGGCCTGGAGCATCTCCCCTATGAGGAAAGGCTGAGAAGATTGGGACTGTTCAGCCTTGAGAAGAGAAGACTAAGGGGGGACCTAATTAATGTTTATAATTATCTTAAGCAGGGGATGCAGGGGGAATCAGGCAGCCCCTTTTCAGTGGTCTGTGGAGACAGGACAAGGGGCAATGGCTGCAAGTTGGAGCATAGGAAGTTCCACACCAACATGTGGAAGAACTTTTTCACAGTGAGGGTGACAGAGTCCTGGGACAGGCTGCCCAGGGAGGTGGTGGAGTCTCCTTCTCTGGAGATATTCAAGACCCGTCTGGACGCCTATCTGAGTGATATGAGCTAGGGAGCTGCTTTGGCAGGGGGTTGGACACGATGATCTCTCGAGGTCCCTTCCAACCCCTACAATTCTATGATTCTATGATATAAAACCCCATGAACAAAGATATGTTCTAAAGTACCCCCAAAAAAATCACAAACACGAGGCTGAATCCTCACCTGCCTTCTATGGCCTAGATCCTTCATTCCTGACTATAAGCTAGTTATGTCTGCTCAGTAGAGATCTATGACATCTGATGCCTCTCATGTCTTGGGACTATTATAAATGTTCAAACTAAATGAGACAGTGGATGGAAAGATAGATAATTCTGAGAACTGGGACTGGTATCCAAGACTCCTTCACTGCTGAGTGTCCAAATCATTTGGCAATAAAGCCAAGCTCCTTTATCTCTTTGGTATGAAATGGTGCTCTACCAAATTCAAGAGAGATTTTTGACCCACCACCTTCATGGGACCAGAATTCAACTCCTATTCTCTGCAAGCCTAAAAAGGAAAAGTGCTCTTTTATTTAGTATTTGTATTTGATTAAATAGAAGAGACAAGAGAGAGGTCACACTGAATGATATTAAGAAAGGAAGGAGAGAGGCACTCCAGAAATAGCATTTTAATGATAAATATATAAGGGTTTCAGTTTAAATTAATTTTTGATATGTCATTTTAAAATTAAATTCCTTTTAACAGTACACATTTTTCCTTTCATCTTCATTCTTTTCAATTTACATTTTTAAAAACAACTGCATTCAGTCCACCACAGTACTTGACAGTTTATACCATCAGACCCCTTACATTTATTTGGCTAGTAATTAAGTATGTTGCATGAATAAAGGATTTCCTCCTGATTACAAGGACAGTATGCACAGGAAAAAATTATGTATTAATTTTCCTCCATATATTAAACTGGTGTTGTTGTACAGCTATTAGATAGGCATATCTTAGATGTATTATTTTTTTAGTACCATGGAGATATATCTAATAAATCTCACATTTTGCTTCTAAATTCTATTTGCCTAAAATATATGAATTTAAACCACAGAACACAAAGTAAAACATTGTGCAGATTTTCTTTTTTAACTTCATTACAAATCAGAGTTGAGAAGAACCTGCTTTCCTGGGTAAAAAAAATTACGCTGTATTTTTAAAGGGATTCAGATACCAAATTAATTGTTTAAAGGTACATAAATGCATGACTTAAGCACGTCAAGGCTCTGGAGTTAACTGGTATTTCTGAACCACAGGCACAGTATAAACTAATAATTCATCAGTCAACAGACCAGTGCAGACCAGTGACAGCCTGCAAGGCCACAGCACTGGGAAATGTACGACTAGTTCACAGATTGTATTATTTAGGGAGAACTTGTATACTCCCTGGCTGAGACGGCATAAAGGCTTCACGGGCACAACTCTTGAGACTCGATTTCTGCTCTCACTGGGTGATATTCCTCCTGACTACAGAATAGCACAGGTGCCTTTCCTCATCTCAGTTTGTTGCATCAGACATGTCCTCTGATGACAAGCCTTCCACCAACCACACTGTTGTAGAGTGGTCTACAAATAAAAAGTTTGGTAACTAAAGAGCTAATGTGGGAATTAAGTCTGAAATTAAAGGGAAGGAATTTGTTTAAAACACGGGTCTAGCACTATCTAGTGGCAGTAGGGAGGAAAGAAACTACTACTTGATGCATTATGTTGTATTTCAGCAAAGACAATAGAAGTTAGGTAATTTTAACTGGATTTTCCCTTTCCCAAACTCGGTTTGAGGATGGTTGATATTTTCTTTCTTAATATCAAATTATGTCAGGTGATAAGGAAAAGGGAAAGGGATGGAGTGTGAAGAGCTGTGCCTGAAGAATAGCCACAAGGAAGTTGACAGCCTATGGGTGAAAATAAAGAGACTGAGGCAACAAAGAGAGCATCTACTACAGGCCACCTGATCAAGGAGAGCCCTTAGATGAAGCCTTCTTCCTCCAGCTACAGGAGGCTTCACTTAAACAAGCTCTTGTCCTATGGGGGGACTTCAACCATCCTGACATCTGTTGGAAAAGTAGCATGGCAAGCTGTAGGCAATCCAGGAGACTCCTAGAACATATCAAAGATAAATTCTTAGCCCAGGTGACAGGCATCCCTATTTGAGGGAATGCCATATTAGACCTGATAGTCACCAATGCATGTGACCTTGTCAATGAGAAGCCTGGGATGCAGTGATCATGCACTGGTAGAGTTCAAGGGCCAGAGGGATATGGGACAGCTGAGGAGTGTAGTTCGGACACTCCATTTCAGGAAAGCAAATTTCCAGCTCTTCAGGGAGTTAATCAGTAGGACCCCTTGGGAAATGGTCCTTAGGGATTAGGGAGTGGAACAGAGCTGATGGATCTTTAGGGATCCTTTCCATAAAGCACAAGAGCTCTCAATTCCCAGATGTAGGAAACAGGGGAGGGAAGGGAAGAGACCAGCATGGTTGAGTTGCGCAAGATCTGCTGGTCAAACTAAAGAACAAGAAGCAACTGCACAAGCAGTTCAAGCAGGGACAGGTAGCCTGAGGAGAATATAGGGATTCTGCCCGGTTGTGTAGAGATGGGGTCAGGAAGACCAAGGCACAGCTGGAGCTGAACTTGGCAAGGGATGCAAAGAATAACAAGAAGGCCTTCTACAGGTATGTCAACTGGAAGAGGAAGGTGAAAGCAAGTATTCCCACCCTGAATGAATGAAAACGGAGACCTCATATTAGCAGATGATGAGAAGGCTGAGGTGCTCAACAACTTCTTTGCCTCAGTCTTCACTAGCAACTCTCCTTGACCATCCTGAGTCAGTGGGTAGCAAGATGGGGCACAAGAAGGTATGACCTCACCCACTGTAGAGGAAGGTATGGTTCATGACCACCTGAAGAACTTCAACATATATAACTTTATGGGACCTGATGAGATGCATCCCAGAGTCCTCAAGGAATTGGCTGATGTGGTTGCAAAGCCACTCTCTATTGTATATGAAAAGTCATGGCAGTCAGGGGAAGTCCCTCATGACTGGAAGAAGGGCAACGTTGTGCCCATTTTTAAAAAGGGTAAAAAGGACAACCCAGGGAACTTCCCACCTGTCAGCCTCACCTCTGTGCCTGGGAAGATCATGAAACAACTTCTCCTAGAAGCTATGCTAAGGCACATGGAAGATGAAGAGGTGATTTGTGACAGTCAGTATGGCTTCACCAGGGGCAAATCCTGCCTACACAACCTAGCAGCTTCCTATGATGGGTTGACCATGTCAGTTGACAGAGGAAAAACAATGGATGTCATCTATTTGGACTATCTGGATTTCATGAGTGGACTGTTTGGTGGATAAGGAATTGGTTGGATAGTCACACCCAGAAAGTAGTTGTCAATGGCTTGAAGTCCAGATGGAGAGATGTGACAAGTGGTGTCCCTCAGGGGTCTGTACTGGGACCATTATTATCTTCATCAGTGACATTGATGATGAGGTTGAATGCACCCTCAGCAAGTTTGCAGATGACACAAAGCTGAGTGGTGCAGCTGACACGCCGGAAGGATGGGATGCCATCCAAGAGGGACCTGGACAGACTGGAAAAGTGGTCTCATGTGAACCTCATGAGGTTCAACAAGGCCAAGTGTAAGGCCCTGCAGGAGCAATTCTCATCATCAATACAGGCTGGGAGATGAAGTGATAGAGAGCAGCCCTGCAGAGGAGGACTTGGGGTGATGGTGGATGAGAAACTCAACATGAGTTGACAATGCACACTCGCAGCCCAGAAGGCCAACCGTGTCCTGGGCTGCATCAAAAGGAGTGTGGCCAGAAGGTTGAGGGAGGTGATTCTGCCCCTCTATTCTGCTCTCATGAGACCTCACCTGGAGTACTGCGTCCAGCTCTGGAGTCCCCAACATAAGGACATGGAACTATTGGAATGGGTCCAGAGGAGAGGCAGGAAGGTGACTGGAGGGCTGGAGCACCTCTCCTATGAAGACAGGCTGAGAGAGTTGGGCTTGTTCAGCCCGGAGAAGAGAAGGCTCAGGGGAGTCCTTATAGCAGCCTTCCAGTACCTGAAGGGGCCTGCAAGGAAGCTGGGGAGGGACTTTTAGAAGGGCATGTAGGGATAGGATGAGGGAGAATGGTTTTAAATTGGAAGGGGTTAGATTTAGATTAGACATCAGGAAGAAATTCTTCCCTGCGAGGGTGGTGAGGCACTGGCACAGGTTGCCCAGGGAAGTGGTGGCTGCCCCCTCCCTGGCAGTGTTCAAGGCTGGGTTGGATGGGGCCTTGAGCAGCCTGGTCTAGTGAGAGGTGTCCCTGCCCATGGCAGGGGGTTGGAATGTGATGATCTTTTGGGTCCCTTCCAACCCTAGGAATTCTATGGTTCTATGTAACACTGTAAAATGAATTAAAGTATGTTGGCCAATGCAGCCAACTCTCCTTCATTCACAGTAGCAGCAGGCCTTTCTATCCACTACAATTCAGACACTGAGGAGTAAAGTATGCACACAGCAGTGCGGCCCTGCCGAGTTCACATCAGTCAGATACTTAAATCAGTCCCAGCACCAGTCACTTTGGGTGCTTTGGCATCAAGTTCCCAAGATCTAAGCAAGGCTTGTTTACCCTGGCACCGCTTCCTGTGTTTGTTTTATGATGTGCTTCCACAGAGAAATCAGGGCACTAGAATGGAAGGAATTAACAGAATTTGAATGGACTACAGTGGTTAGCCTTGATTCAGCTCCAGCTTGATACTGGACAAACTGTATCAGAGCTAGTTTGAGTAAGAGTCCTGTTGGAGACTTCAGCTGGCCCTGGAGGGACAGCCCAGCCACACATTAGCTGAGCATGAATAGAGTCAGAACAGGGACCTTTGTGTTTAGGTGAAATACCTACAGACAAGATAATAGGCAATAAGCACATTTCTGTCAGCTTATGTATGGCCAGTGAGGATTTTATGTCTCATGGGTTGTTACAGGATGTCTATATGGCTAATTCCAAACTTTCCAGTACTTGGTTTGAATTCACTTAGGTCCTCTTTTGGAAATGAGTTCTTTGCTAGATGAAGACAGGTTTCTTAGCACACAAGCTGGAATGGTAACTTTTTTCACTCTAAATTCTAACTTCAGCAAACCCAATATGATTCTTGCTCTAAAGCAGTTAAATTACACATAGACTCCTCTTTTTCTTTGGAATGTAATCACATTATTCTGCACATTCTAAACCTTTATCCATTTATTGCAACAGACTGAGAAACTTTCCTTGATTTTTTTCTTACCAGGGTGACTTGTCTTGATGTGTGATTTTATAAGTCGATCTTCAGAAAATGACTTCTCACACACAGGACAGGAATAACTCTTTTTATCCTTAAGAAAGAAATAAAGAAATAAAGACAGAGATGCTTTATCAGTCCACTGGTGCAATCAGTAGTCTTTATTCAGTAAAACATGGTTCTCAACAATGTTATAATTGAAGGTTCGGTTTTTGAGGAAAAAATGAAGGTATTTATAGTGAAATAAGTGAAGCAGAAATATTCAAGCACTCTAAGCACAATATTAACCCTCATGAATGAAGGGCTCTGAGTTAAACCATATGAGAATGTGCACAATAAATGTAAGCATAATCTTCTAACTGCTTTAGAGAATCAAGACTGGAAACATGAAGGCAAAGAACAGAAGAGAGGGATTTGATATAAGCACTAATATTCAGGTTATTGAAGTTTTTTCACCAGTCCACCCTGCTGAAACCTAAAGATTCAAATCTCATTGTTCTGAGGACATTCACCAGGATGTGTATTTATAATACTACCTAATGGCCTGAAATTGAGCAGGACAGATAACACTGACAGATGCCATTGCTTATACAGTGCCTACATTCCCAGCCACTTTAAAAGTAGGAAACTGTGGGCCCTCTCTGGAAGGAAATGTGAGATCTGGTTACCCTGGATATGGAGATTGGTGAGGCACTCAATGACATTTTTACCTCACTCTTCACCAGCAACTTATCTAGCCAGACTGCCCAAGCTGCCGAAGGCAAAGGCAGGGACTGGGAGAATGAAGAACCAGTCACTGTAGGAGAAGATCAGGCTTGAGACCACCTAAGGAACCTGAAGGTGTCCTAGTCCATGTGACCTGAGGAGATGCATTTGCAGGTCCTGAAGGAACTGGCGGATGAAGTGGCTAATCCACTCTCCATTGTATTTCAGAAGTTGTGGCAGTCCAGTGAAGTTCCCACTGACTGGAAAAGGGGAAACAGAACAGGGAGAAAAGGAAGATTTGGGAACTACAAGCCAGTCAGTCTCACCTCTGTGCTTGGAGCAGATCCTCCTGGAAACTATGTTCAGGCACATGGAAAATGAGAAAGTGACTGGCGACAACTAACATGGCTTCACTAAGGGCAAATCATGCCTGACAAATTTGGTGGTTTTCTACAACTGGGTTACAGGGTTGGCGGATAAAGGAAATGCAACTGACACCATCTACCTGGATTCGAGCAAAGCAGCTCATGCTGTTTCATATGACTGCCTTGACTCTAAACTGGAGAGACACAGATTTCATGGATGGAATATCCAGGGTGGGCAAGGAATTGGCTGAATGGTCACACTCAAAGAGTTTAATATCTTTGTTGGATGCATGGACAGTGGGATCAAGTGTACCCTCAGAAGGTGAGTTTGCTGACAGCACTGAGCTGTGTTATGTGGTTGACACACTGGAGGGAAGGGATACCATCCAGAGGGACCCTGACAAGCTTGAGAAATAGGTCCATGCAAACCACATGAAATTCAAACAGGTCAAGTGCAAGGTCCTGCACATGGGTCAGGGCAATCCCAAGCACAACTACAAGCTGGGTGAAAAGGGATTGACAGCAGCCCTGCTCTCCTTGAGAGGAGGACTTGGAGGTGTTGGAGGGGCAGCAGGTTTGGAAGCACATGATCTCTGAGGTCTTTTCCAACTGAAACTATTCTATGATTATATGAAAAATTCAGTAATTTAGACATTACCAATAATGTATCATTCTATTTTGATTTAAAAACTTAAAGCCTACTCCAGCTTTTATCAGTGTCACTGATGCTATAAAATATTTAACACCATTGAACTGGTGAGTTTTGATCTGATTTGTTCCTATACACCATTTTAGTGTAATTGTTACTTTAATGTTTTTTTAAATGCATCTAATTCCACATAAAAATGTAGTATTTTTCTCAATTAATTTATAAATTACCAAGTCTAAAGTAACCTTTGTTCCTTCTAATATAAATTAAAGAAATTGTAGTTTCCAGAAGCGCTTGCTGACACAAGAGACTGGATGCTCAATCAAATGAGTCACTAGATCTGTCAGATCTGCACTGACCATATTAACATACAAATGGATTATCAAAACAACAGATAGGGTGAAGAAAGTCTAACTGGTCCTGGCAATTTGGCATGTAACATTTTACCTGGTGGGAGATGTGTACCTAGCAAACTACCAAGAGATCACTCTAAAAGGCAGGCTGAAGCTACAGAACAAATATTCCATTTATTATTTCAACAGGACAGAAAACTCCTTGAAGACCATAGGAGGAAGATTTCTGTATCAAAAATAGAGTGAGCCCCGTGTTGTGCAGGAGATAACAGGAGAATAAGGGTCCTGGACTCTACCAGTTTCTGACCTACAGTATCTCTGAATAGCAAGAAAAAATGCTTCAAGGATGTTATTACTCTCTATATGATGCAATTATACATCTATAAGTGGACATCTCTATTAAAAGAACAGCAAAGAAATCGATGGGTTTTCATGGCAAACAGGCTTTGGAATGTGATGCAGCATCAGGTACCCCTGACAAAGAAATCAGCATGTTCAAATATTTATAAGTTGAAAACAGAATTAGTCATGGGTTAAACTAACAATAAATAATTTCTCAACAGAAGCAATGGCACAAGGAGTTCTCCTGCGCTTCTGTAAGGTCATTTGCTCCTGTGAGAAAAACAACAACAGGAACTGGGGAGGGGGGCAGGACAGGCAGCTTCTAAAGAAGCATCCTGAGAAAGGCAAGCAGAGTATCTTACTACAGTAGAGTTGGAGCAGTCATCACTTGGAGCCCTGAGTATCCCAAGTGAAGAAGGAACAGCAGAGAATACTAGCTACTTGTGATTTCAGACCACGTTATTCAAATGAAAAGTGGTAGATTAATTCTAATAAAACTCTAGAGCAACATTTGTACCTTTTCAAAGACTGTATTGCACAATCACATTTGTAATACAGAGTGCATGAAAAAAACACAAGGACAGTGTCATTTAGAGGCTGTTGAGGGGCCAGCTGAAATTTGCTGGCAGATCAGTCTGTTCCTCAAACTCATTGTATAACCAGTTTCAAAATATATATCAACTAAATACACAAATACAATTAATAATCAAAATACAGTACAGTTGGGTTTTGCTGGTCTCTAATATTCATTCACTGTGTTAAATATTTCTCAGTGTGCCCAGCGCAGTAGGATAAATACACCTTGCTGATTCATAAAGTTAAATAAGAAAAAAAATAATCCACTCCACACACACTGCATTAAGTAATTGCAGGTATTTTACATTCTAGCTATTACTCTTCCAGAAGGCAAGGCTGTAAGACCTGAGAGAGGTCATTAGTAATGCAGCAAGAGCTCTAGAGCATCATGGCAACAAAATCATTCAATAACAAAATATTCCATACAGCTTTCTCCAAGCAGTTAGAAAATTATCTATACCAAGTTCTGCAGTAAGTAATGTTCAAAAGGGCCACCCTTTGTAGTTTAACAGAGACTGCACTTCGGAGCACAGTGTCCCTTCAAAGTGTATCTGTCAAGCTCCAGTCTCACAAAAAGCATCCAGCTGAAGGCAAACCTTTCACGGTTGTTTGTCCAGGTCCATGCCACAGACTTTTGGAGCTTACATTATTATTTTTCAATATTTAGGTGTATTTATGTCGCTGCCCTGAGAGTTTGTGACAATGCTTGTCCTCCAGTGTCATCTCATCACTCTTAAAACTAGCTTGTAAGAAATGCTCTGTGGCAAACAATGCATTTCAGAGCACCCAGGTCACAACACAGAGCCCCAGAGAAGGTCTCTCTCCCCACAGCTTTAGTTCTTCAGAGTGCCCTTGTCACAGGTGATGACAGAGGCACTCTGAAGGACTTAAACTGAGGTGGTAGTAATATTTTCATTATATTCTCAGCATGCAAGCTTTCCTCTGGTAAGAATAAAAGTTATTTATCCTATGCCTGTCAGAGTGCCTGCCTTTGAAATGTCTTTGAGGTGTTTGGTGGAGGTTTTTTGAAGGACACAAACAGAAACAAAGTGTTAAGGGAGTTGGCTCAACCTCTGTTAGAGGCTAGATGCACAGTCCAATCTGCTACTTAAATTTCAGTCACTTCCACACTTTCTGAGATTTGCTGAATCCCCCTATTAGCCAACTTGAGAAAATATAAGAAACTTAAAATAATTCCAAGATAAAGATAGCTGTCTGAGTGAAAGTACTGCTCATATTACATGAATCAGGTGTGAATCAGATCCATAAATATTCTTAAATCCAGTTTATGCTGTTTCATTATAAAATAAGGCCGCTTACATAGCAATCACAATGCCTTTCTCTTTATATAAATGAATGTGAATTGTGCTAAGAAAGCATCAGCTATATTGCATTACCCACTTAGAGCTCTCTGAAGAGAATTTTTTCTTTAAGGCAGGTGTTTCAAGACAATTCAAGGTTCAGGTGTGCTGCCACACAGGCACAAAAAGAAAAAAAAAGAAACTCAGCCTCTATACATGTAGCTTTTAAACCAACAGGCTGCTATGAAGTTTATTTAGAATCATAGGATATCCCAAGTTGGAAAGGACCCATAAGGATCACTAAGTCCAACTCCTGGCTCCACACAAGGCCAGCCAAGTCAGACAGAGCACGGGACTGAGTGCATTGTCCAGACGCTTCTTGAACTCAGTCAAGCCTGGTGCTGTGACCACTTCCCTGGGGAGCCTGTGCCAGTGCCCAACCACCCTCTCAGTACAGAACCTCTTCCTAATATCCAACCTAAACCTCCCCTGTCACAGCTTCATCCCATTCCCTCAGGTTCTATCACTGGTCACCAAAGAGAGGAGATCGACACCTGCCCCTTCGCTCCCCCTCATCAGGAAGCCACAGACCATGATGAGGTCTCCCCTCAGCCTCCTCTTCTCCAGGATGAACAAACAAGAGACTTCAGCCTCTCCTCATAAGACTTCCCCTCCAGACCCTTTCCCCATCCTCTCTGCCCTCCTCTGGACACTCTCCAATAGTTTTGTGTCCCTCTTGTACTGTGGCACCCAAAACTGCACCCAGTGCTCAAGGTGAGGCTGCACCAGTGCAGTGTAGAGAGGGACAATCCCCTCCCTGGACTGGCTGGCCATGCCCTGCTTGATGCACCCCAGGGTACGGTTGGCCCTCCTGGCTGCCTGGGCACACTGCTGGCTCATGTTTAACTTGCTGTTGACCAAGACCCCCAAATCTCTCTCAGCATGGCTGGCCTCCAGTACCAAACAGTACTAAACACGACCTACACTGCATACCAGCAGAAACATTAGCAGCTATTTGACTGCACTTATCAGACATTCTGATGATAGAAAGCTCATAACCATAATAAAGTGTCCAAGCCCAAAGTAAGACAAAGATGTTATATAAAGCAGCAATCTGTTCCCCTCCTTTTAGCAGTAGTGACATGATTTTGTGAACAGGAAATAAAACAAAGCTCTATTAAATACTGGGACTCTGAGAGCATTTCCAGCAAAAGTTCCTACAACACAATTAACATAACATTGAATTGTGTAATTTTATAGAGGAATAGAGAGCCAAATCCTGCTCCTGCACCTAGTCAGATGGATCAACAGAAATTTAATTTCTAACACCTTTGGGTGTTAACACCTTTGTGAGTTAAACTTCTGAGGAGTGAAGTTGTCTAGAAATCTTCACCACAGCTGTAATGATGTTCAAATCAATATTTTCACACAAGATTCCTGAATTAAGATGATGTCCTATTAAATGCAACTTAGCTAAATGGATCCAACATACCCAGGAGGCAGATACCCACACCTGCGGAGGCCACAGAAAGATGATTAAGCATTTTATGAAGTGTGGCAAGCAGCTGAAATCACAACTCATAACAAGCCCCTGCATACAGTTCTGCTTAAGCATTTTTTTGTGAAATAACCACTAGTAAGTATGCATGACTAGTTGACATTCATTATGGAAGCTAGGACCAAGAACAAGAACCATTTTCTATCTGAATGACCCATCATTGGATCACAGATCTTTTGGTTAATTCTTTCCCTCTCCAGTACCTCACATTCTTGACTAAACAGTGGCACTGTTCCAAAAGTAAAGGTATCACAGTCATACCACTGATGGTCTGAAAATTAACACTCCTCAGGAAGGGCAAACAAGCAATCAGAGCTCAAGTATATCACTTCCTCCCGAAAGCTCTAACTACCTATTGCATGAAAGGTCAGCAGCATAATGACATTTCTAAGCACCCTTCCAGAGACAAGACTCATTTACATCCAAAAACGTATGCAAACGCTGACATAGGCACCAAAGAGCAAGTGGCAGTTCTGGGTCCAAACTCCAGTTTTACAGATGTGCTTATCTTGGAGTATCAATTAAGGACATAGATTCAAAATCATTTCAGACACCAACCTCTCCATGAGAATTATCTGCTCAGCATACCGAGTACTGTAAAACCCACTGGAGGCTGTAAACAAACACTGGTACCTACATCAGCACTGTTCAGTTCCACAACTGGCCCCTAATGTAACTACTAGCTCATTCCTAACTATAAATTATTTTAAAGTCATTATAAACTGCCCACTTCTTTCCTAGGTGCTACAACATTCAAGTAATTCACATGTGTTATGGTTTGAACTTCTACAGAGCTCCATAAATGCCAAGAATGGTCAAAAAACCACTAGACAAGCCTTACAGGTAAAAAATGGGTACTGAAAATCAGACAATACATGCAATTATTTTTTTTTAAATCAAGCCAAGCCTCAATTCCCAGACTTCAAAAATAAAATCCCTCCCTGTAGCAACAATGTATAGCCAATAATAAGGCAACAGGCAGCACATACACAGTCCCCATCATCATCCCCCAGGGAATAAACAATCCCAAATTCCCTGCAAGACTTGGATGGTGCACAGAGAATAAGATGGGTGGCATATATATGCTGAGTGACAGGGATGAATGTAAGCTGATTTTTAATAACCATCATTTATCCTGTTCACCAAATAATACAGGGAGTATTGAAAAGCAGTGAGTAACAAGGTAGCAAAAGGTATGTATTCATTCAAGGAACTGACCTGAGATTTTTGCTATCTTCTATATCCAGTGAATATTTAATATTTTAATATTTAATAAGAATTTATTTTGTAAACTAGGATTAACATTAAAGTAGCTTTCCACATAAAACTGGGCATAGTTTGTTAAAGCACTATATTTTGGTATGAGTGGTCCTGTTTGGTGAAGTATGCATTAAGTAAATACACCAAGCAATAGGCACAAAGGCACATGTGAGAACTGCCAAGTTTAGCTACTGAATAAATTCTAATACGTCCATCTTTCACTTCATTTAAATACTCAAATATATTTGCCAGTAAGCATACTTCTGAAAGATCTCACTGTCACACTGGTTTTAATTATGAAATGCATTTTCTCAGTTCTATTTAGTATCATGAAAATGACCCTGGTGGGAGCTGTCAGACAGTTGTCACACTTGAAAAAGAAGTACTTACATAAGGAGAGATGATATCTAATTCATAGGCTTTTTCCTCTGAAGTAGTCTCAGATATCACTTACAGAGATTTTTGCTATCAGATGAACTTGATAAACATAATAAATTCAAAAGCAGCCTAAGTGAGCTTTCTGCACATGTCATAACAAAGTCAGTTTCTGTTTAAAATACTATAGAATCAGGGGACAAACAAGGAAAAAATGTTCCTTTTGTGTCACCTGCTTTGTTTTGTTTTTTAAAGCTCTTCTGCAGTTACAAAAGACTATTACTTAACAAGAGGAGGAGGTGAAGCAGTGTGCTCTGTTACAAGACCTTTAAGGTAACTTCAGCTGTTGGAAGTATCAGCTGAGAGCCCACCAGCGGACTGCAGAAGTCGAGCTGAAACCACCAGGCACAGCACATTAAACAGCGTTTTAAAGGAGCTATGCAGAAACTGTCCATGTCTGGGGAGAAATTAACATAAACCCTTAATTCAAGCATCACAGTTCATTAGTTAAAGGAAGCGTAACAACAATATTTAATACAGGACTGAGCTGTGATGTTCCTTTCATATGTGATTAGGGAGAATATGTCACACATGGCACAGCATGGGGAATAAAGGAGAGGGGTTAAGGGATGTGCACATGCCTGCAGGGCTATCATCTCAGTGGCATCGTGAAGGTATGTTGGGATGGCTCCTGTGACTGGCGTGTTAGAATGGAAGAATACAGGCTCTTTAGGAAGGACAGGCAGGGGAGACAAGGAGGGGTTGTCACCCTCTATGTCAGTGACTACCTGGAGTGTATGGAGCAACATCTGGGAATGGATGAGGAGCCCACCAAGAGCTTATGTGGACATTATAGTGGTGATCTGCTACAGGCCACCTGACCAAAGAGACTGAGTGGATGACAGACAGGAGCAGCCTCACATTCACAAGCCCTGGTCCTCATGGGAGAGACTTCAACCATACTGATACCTGTTGGAGGGACAACACAGCAGGGCATAAGCAATCCAAGAGGTTCCTGGAATGCATCGATGGTAACTTCAACAGGGACATGCCGGACCTTGTTCTCACCAATATCCTGGTAAAGAGTGGCCCGCTCAAAGGCAGCCTTGTCTACAGTGTTTTTAAGGTCCTTTCAACCCAAACCATTCTATGATTCTATGGTTTAATCTTTTACAAGACACTGACAGCAAAAACCAAATTTTGTTTAAAAAATGCAGAAAGACCCATCTGTGTGAATATTCCCTTGTTCTTAAAGGATCAAAGAGTGTGTGCTGCAATTAAGCAGCTGGTATTTTCTCCTCTGTTGGAAGAGGAACAAAAACAAACTCCAGAGAAGGGTAAATCACTCTTTGCAAGTATTTTACTGCACAAATCATTAAAAACCCAAATTACAAGTATGTAGTTCATGCCAATTTTCTGGTACTATCAGTCAAGAAAGCCTATTTAAAAATAGCACGTTTGTCAAATATTGTATGAAATCCTAAATTGCACTTTATTCAATACCACTATCTGTATATAAAATTGAAGGAGGTAATAATGCATATATAATATATATAGTTCCACCTCAGCACTCCATATTGCCTTCAGTAGAAACTACAGTCAAAACTGGACTAAATTAATTTTTCTCAGGGAGCAGGCACTAGCCAAACATCCCTTCTAGATCTCAATTTGGAATGAGAAGGAACTTCCTTGTATTTATATACTCTGTGTGTGTACAGAGGTTCTAACTTCCCTGGGTGTACGTACGTCTAGGATGTCCCAGATCAGCTTTACTTTGTAAGCAGAAAGGATCCTACCATGTGACAGGAGAGGGCAGCAATACTGATGTAAAAAAGATTACACTGTTATTTTCTTATTCTGCAAAAACAGGCACATCAATAATTTCACTTCTAAACAAAAGCATTTTTATCAACAACGTAGAATAAAATCTCATTCTTTAGTTTGAAAGTATTTCTTATTCTGAATCTGTAATATATTGTAAAAATATACTTTTGAAACATGCAAGCAGGGTTGATATAGAAACCATTTTTCCTCAAAAAGATCATTCATGTGGTAATGATGGATCAGAGAAAGATTGCAAAGATGCTTCCAGTTAAGCATGCAATTCCTTTCATAGTCTCAAAGACATGTGACAGGGCACACTGAAGAATGAGATCAAACCTGGTTTTAACACAATGGAATTCAGATCTGGAAAGCTTAGTGAATAAGACAGGAATTTTGAAAACATGATGTCTTCTTCTTTGTCTTGACAACAGAAAGTGACAGATGTTCAAAGAGAATGGTTGCAACTAGTTGGATGTATTTTGAAAAAAAAATACTCTTTTCAACAACTTTAAACTTCTGTCTACAGCAATTGAGAGAGGAACATCGTTTCATTTTACCTCAGTCACCTCTTAATGATGGAAGGGAATTCGGCTCCAAGGAACAAAGTAAAGTAACAACAGTACCAGAACTCATTTTAGGCTGTCCAGATACAAAGAGTCTGAGAACACTAGGAAAAATGAAGGGAGAAAATGGATACAGACGTACTCTACTGGATAGTCCTAAGAGAGGGACCAAGTATCTAGTTGCTGTAACTTATGTATCCCCTGTATAAAAGTACACAAAGAGTGCTCAGGTAAGAACTCTTCCCTGTGTCTTCAAATATTGCCACATGATCCCAAAATTTATGATGACAACACTGAATTTCAACAAACATAAGGTTCTGTTTGCTACTTACCAGCTCTGTGTGAACTTTAAGATGTGCCTGGAGCTTGTATTTATCTGGAGTAGAGTAGTCACAATGTTCTGTGGGACATTTCAGCAAAATATTGCTGTGTTTCTGAATGACGTGACGCTTGAGGCAGTTTTTGGTGATGGAAGAGTAACTGCACTGGGAGCAGTAATACAGATGTTCCCGAGTGTGTGTACGGACATGCATGTCATAGTGCACTTGGTACCAAAACAGCTTGCCTGAAAATAAAGACAGGAAGAAAGCAATTTCTAAACAACTGTTAGAGAAAATTCCAACACATACTCACCTCTCTATTTGGACAAAACACAGTTTGAATCCCATCTTTTTCTCTTCTATGAAAACTTGTTCTAATGACCCTTCACTACTGAATGTTACAAAAAACACTTTTGTCTAAAAAGACTGTCATATGTCCTGAAACAGACTAATGGGGGCATCTTTAATACACATCTATGATCTTCTTCCTAATGAGAAAGTCCTTTAATCTGTTCTCCTATACAAACAGCCTGCATGCAACTGTATACCGAAAGAAGTTGCCAAACCCTTTTCCATTTACTATTACGTTATTCCTTCCCACAAGCTTTTCTGACATAAAGGCACCAAGAAAAGGTGCACAGCAATTCATCTGATGTACAATGCTAGAGCATTTTTGGTTTTTTTTTCAAATTTTGATTCCTTTCCCATCTTAAGCATTAAGGCTACAAAGTAAAACCTACATTGTTTCCTTTCCAGCTATGCAAATACAAAAATTTTCAGTTAGAGTAATGGGCATGGTATACTTTTCCCACTTCCATAAACTCAAAAAACCCCAATTACAATCACAACAGTATTGATCTGACACTATATAATGAAAATTTTCATCTCAAAAAACTGGTTCAAAGCAAGTCACAAAAAATGCCAGTAGAGGTATCTACTGTACAGAATGTATATTATCATACATCTTTCCATACTATATGAAAAAGACTGAATTTTATACTAAGCCAATAAAGCACTGCTATGCTATATTTTGCTAGTGGGTTTTTTCTGAGGAGATGTGAGTCATTTCATACTATTTAGACAAGTAAATCTCACTGGACTCCAGAATCCAGACTGAACTACAAAACTAATCTGCTACAAAGATACACAAAATACATCAGTAGACCAGGAAAATATGGCCCTCTATATAAAGCTAAAAAAACCAAACCCAAATAAACCCCATCATTTTACTATTCCTTACCACAGTATTCACATTCCAAATCTCCATAAACTTTCCTTATCTTCTCACACAACTCCATGTTCATTTGCCTCTTCTGCAAGCTATCCAAGATCTGCATGAAGGCAACAGCTCCACTCCCACTGTCTGATGAAGCTACATTAGAAGAGGCTGCCTGTAGACTGATGGCTGCATTAGCTTCTGGTGCTGGCAAAGGGTTTGTGGTTTCTGCTGGATTTTGAGTTGGTGGATCACTTGTTTGTGATTCACTAGAAGGAACAGATTGATTTTTCTCTTCAGAGACAGAAAGGTTCTCAGCCACTGCATTGTACTGACTTGGATTTAAACTTTTGTCTTCAGACAACAGAAGCCGAATTTCTTCACCCTGCTCATTTACAGAACTGCAGTGATTAACCTCATTTCCAGGAGAGACTTTTAACTCATCAGAACCTGAAGTACCGTTTTTCAGCAGAAAGCAATCTGATGCTTCACAGGATTGAATGTTTGGGTCTGTTATGTCTGTTGTCTGACACAGTGTCTCTGTTACATTCTCCGCTGTAGGGTTTTCAAACTCTAACAAAGGGACTGGATCGATTTTTAAGTCACCATTATGTTGACCATTCTCATTTACATCTGCAGCTGTTGATTGCTCTTTACAAGCAGAGGGTTGTGATGTGTTAGTAGCATCAGTGCTCATGACAGTCAATTCATCTGTACTTTGTGTAAGCTGTTCACCAAGGCCTTCTGGCTGGATATCACCTCCTGGCTCAAGGAGGCAGAAACTCTGATTGATAGAACTGTCAAAAACAGAAGTCTCGTGCAAATCTGCATGCACATCTTTGATGTGAGCACGGAGTCTCACCGAACTGACAAATTTCTTCAGGCACACAGAACACACATAAACAAAGGGGTGTTTTCGCACGTGAAGCTCAAGGGCCTGGTATTTAGTGGCTCCATGACCACAGAGCTCACAAGCAAAAGGCCTTTCATCACCGTGAACCAGCATGTGACGGTCTCGATCCAGTTCATTCTTGAATTTGCGCTCACAGATGTGGCAGTCATAGAGCAGCTGCCTTTTCCCCTCTCGTGTCATCAGGCGAAGCTCATCAAAAACATCTTTCACTTTTTTATCTTGAAGGTCATGTGTTTCCTTGATGTGCTTGATCAAATTTTTCACATCTGAGTATTTCTTTTTGCAGAAGCGACAGTGCTGCTTGATTTTCTTATGAACCCTTTCAATGTGGACTTTGAGGTGGCCTTTGCTGAGACAAGTGAACGTGCAGTAATCGCAGCTGAACTTCTCCCCTGTGTGTTTCCGCATGTGAACGTTCAGGTTGGCTTTGATTGCACTGGCGTAACTGCAGTATGAACACTTGTAAGGTTTTTCATTTGTGTGAATCCTCAAATGTGCTTGGAGGGAGTGTTTAAATTTGAACACCTTGTTACAGTATTCACATGTAAAAATCTTCAGCTGAGTTGGACCCAACCTAAAAAGGAAGCAAACCAGTTATATTTACAATATTGAAACTTAGTGACACGTCAAAATTTCCCCAGATATTCATAACAAACAGAAACGTTTCATTTATTTTAAAAAGGTATTCCCCACAGGCCTTTTAAATTCTACAACTCATGCATAGGTTATTTTCATCCAGTTCTTTATTTAAAAGGCTCAGAAAGTATTTCATAGAATGGATAGGGAAGCATTTCAGTCATGTTTTCCATTAGCATAAAAATAAGTACCTCAAAATTACCTGCTAGATTTCATTGCCTGTTCATACGGGGTTTGTTGAATGGCATATTCTTGATATCCTCTTCGCTGTGATGGGTCTTGCACTGTTGCCTCTGGAGTGGTGGGTTCACTTTCTTGGGGAGCAGCCTCAACAGGAACAATTTTTGTGGCTCCTAAAAGCAAGCAAGAACAAAAAAAATATTAAAAACACCCTATTAAAACATGTGTTGTCTATAATATACAAGTGTAAACAAAACACTAAACTCAGTAGTCCAACTATTTTACTTTCAGTTGCTAAAATTCATGTGCCTAAAATGATGGATACAGTTCCAGAAGACATTAATATTTACACCACAGATCTGGTTAAATAAAATTCCAGGACTGCTGCCACATATATGTTACAATATATTATAATTATATAAATATTTGTGAAGTCTTCATATCTTACAAGCAAGTACTATAGAAAAATTTTTGAAAAAAAAAATTGCTTTCTGGTCTGACATTGAAAAATGTATAGTAAATGAGGGACTATAGTAAATGAAGGACCACATCCTGATTATAAACCAGAAAACAAGATATTGAGTATATAGTAGTAATAGATTAATACCCATCCATCCTAGGAAAAAAGTAGTAGAGGACCGATAATTAAAGATTGTTCTATCATGTACTGGGAACAAGGAAACTAAGAGTTTGCACATGAAAACGCCTTTGAATTAAATATTGAATTTAACAACTTCAGGGAAAACTGAAATTTGGTAAATTTATGTTTGTTTTCTTTTTCTTGGATATTACATTAGCATCTCATTTCAATTCACCTGATTAGAAGCTGAGGAGGGGGAAGTACAGAACTGGTCTGTGACAGAGAGAATTTACAATAAAAATCAAAGAAATTTGAAACACAAAAGCCTCAGAAGAGCCTAGAAAGCAAAAAACAGAATCAACATACGGATCCCATTTTTAACATATATAATTCTATATAAAATGAAAAGCCTGAATAGAAAGGAGAACATTCAAAAAATTATTCATGAGCCTTGAACAAAAGGATAAAATTAAGTCTTGTTTCACTCAAATAACATGTTCCTGAAGAGATTAGTTACAAAATATATGCAGTATATGTATAAAGTCTCTGAAACAACAATTACAAGCACAATAAAACTAAACCACAGAGAGTACACCATCCAAAGAAAAGTAGCTAGTTAGCAAATTAGTAAATTGAGTTGCCATAAAAAACCTTCTAGCCTGCAGTCTGGCAAAAGCATCAGGAAAAAGGCAGGTAGAATACAAGGGAAAATTCAGTAATAGGTGGGGTACCCAAAAATGCACCAAAGACTCGGGGACTTTAAGCGGAGGAAAGCACTGGTGTAGACAAGACAAGGGAAAAGATGGAGATCCTGTGGGTCCTTCAGAGTGATTTAAAGTGGGAAATAAAGATATTTTGAGAAGAGGCCATTTGGGAGTATCTAAGGCAATTGAAGGTTTTCTGTATCAGATGGGACATCAGCCAACTCTGTAAATAAACAGACTCTAATGGCTCTGTTGCTCAATGAACTGGCTGGATCTAAAAATGTCTATTTCTTACTACTGTTTTTAAATACTGCATTCAGTTCTGCAGGAAAGATTCTGTCAGTTGATAGAAGTGAACTTCCGAGTTTTCAACCTAAATGTTACCAGCACATTATAACTTCTCTTCTACCTGTCACTCCCTCTCCCACAAATGCCTGGTTGAAGAGCAGGACTGCATTTCCCAAACTGCACTGTAAGCAGTCCAGTGAAGTGGGAGCATGTCATTAGAGTACAGGAGATGTACTTCAATCTTGAATCACAGAATGGTTTGGGTTGGAAGGGACCTTGGAGATCATCTAGTTCCAACCCCCTGACCAGGGAGAGGTACAACATCCACTAGACCAGGTTCAGTTACTGAGCACTTCAGCCTTCTCCTATCTGTATAAAGATGATAAAACACGTATTAGACAGCAGATCAGTGTCCCAATGCTTCATTATTTTAAAAATATAAGCAAAATCTTCTATATTTAGAATGACTCAGATAAAAGTAAACAGATGTTGAACTGCCCTATATGCATGGCAATGTCCTTCCAGTCTCCCATTTCCTGAATGTGAGACAAAGATCCTCATTAAACGCTCTGCACTACACCTCCTCTGTGACCTCCTGCCTTTCAGGATGTTTAAGCATTTCCTGAAAAGACTGTAGAACTGCTAAATGGACTTTTGAGTTACAAGTATAAAATTTTAATGACCTAAATTAGGTGGACTAGGCAAGTCCTAACTCTCCAGTATTTTTCAGACTTGGCGTGATAGAATGCTCCAGGTCATTCTAGCACTACCACCTCCATTCTCAATGCAGTTAATAGAGAGGCAAACAGCACTAAAAATCTAAAGATGGAGATCCAATTCTTCAAACATACTCACAGAGTACTTGCTTGCAGTAGGCAATCACAGACCCTCATGTTAGGTTATTACTTCCTAGCCTTAGAAGGTATGGAAGCATTACCACATATAAGGTGCCTCTACCCACTTGAGATGCTGCTTAAGTATGGGCTACTAATGGACCAGTAGCCACAGCAACCACTGCTACATCACAAACTAATTCCTTATGCCTAGAAATGGAAAAACCTGGTTTCTAGGCTCTACCCAGCCTGGTAGGTAGTGAACAAACATGTCCCACATCCCAAGAGAAAGTCCTTAATATTCCCGTCTCTAAGAGCAGTTCACAGGCATGGGGAAAGTGTAAGAAGGTGGCATATAGACACAAGGTTTGGTTTTCCATTAAAAATATCACACAGAACCACAGAATAGTTTATGTTTAAGAGACCTTAAAGATCATTTAGTTCCAACCCCCCTGCCATGGGCAGGGACACCCTCCACTAGACCAGGTTGCCCAAAGCCCCATCCAACCTGGTCTTGAACAATGCCAGGGAGGGGACAGCCACAGCTTCTTTGTGCAATCTCTTCCATTGCCTCACCACCTTCACAATAAAGGATTTCTTCCTAGTATCTACTATAAAACTGCCCTCCTTTGGCTTAAGACCACTGCCTCATGTCCTATGTCTCCATGCCCTTGTAAAGTTCCTCTCCAGCTTTCCTGTAGGCCCCTTCAGGTACTAGAAGGCCACTATAAAGACTCCCTGGAGACTTCTCTTCTCCCAGTTGAACAAGCCCAAGTCTTTCAGGAGAGAGAGTCTTCACAGGAGAGGTGTTCCAACCCTTTAATTGTCTTTGTGGCTCTCCTCTGGACTTGCTCCAACAATTATATGCCAATACAGAAGATAACAGTTTTCCTTGGTGTTACCCTGGACAATCATTTCAAGAAGTCAGAGTGTACAAGTAGCAGGGAAAAGAGGTTAATAATATAGATAATTTCTTTCCAAAAATCCTTCTTCTAGCACTAGTATATCTCTACTTCAGGCACAGAATGGACTTGAGTGTACTAGACTTTATTTATGCCTTGTTTTCCTCTTTTCAGTCAATATAATCTGTACTAAGTAAATTAGTTTTAAGAGTAGTATGATTTGAGTTCCTCATGATATTATGACAGCAAGTTCCACAGATAAAGTATTACCCAACAGGCCCAAGTATGGATCAAACTCAGTGATGGCCTCTAACCTCTTACAGTCTGTACCTTGGAAAAGCAGTTTGACCTTCACTATAGAGTTCTCCAATACTTGCCTTCTAATACTTAATCACAAAGAATGAATTATTAGGAATGAATCAGAAATAAAACAGGAGACAAGACCAACCAAATTCCTACTAAAATCCAACTAAATTCCTTAAACCTCCTACAACTTCAAAGACAACATAAGAATATAGTAGAACTAGAAAACAGTAACAAAGACAAAATAAGAACGATTTTGTCTGGAAAAGGGATACATATCTTGGAGACCTCCAGCTTAGAAGAGACATAACTGACAGAGGAATATCACAAAGACCTCTCAAATTAAAAATACCATGGAAAAAAGGGTAAATAATTATTCTTTATCTCATAAACCACAAACAAAGAGCAGTTCAAAGCAATAAACAGCAGGCTTCAAAAAACCAAAACAAAACCATGTACACTTTCACCCTGTGTTTAATTACATTATGGAATAATTACTGCACAATGTTAAAGACACTGAAAATATAAACGTATTCAAAAAGGGATTTAGACAAATTAGTAGACATGGATTAAATATGATGATCCAGATGCAATAACCAGCCGAATGTTTATCGAAATCCGCAAGGCAGTAAATAAGCTGCTCCTTCCCTCCTATAGAGATGCTGCCAGCTGCCTTTAGAGACAAGTGGTTGAAGTAGATCAATCTTTAAGCTATGGTTGGGTTTTTTTCAAATTACAAACTATCTTCGTAACGTAGGAACCTTGGTCTGTTTAGATAACCAATTTGTTAAGGCTATGATGTGAATCTCTGTTTCTTGCAATCACTTTTTGAATCATCTCTCCAGGAGTAGGCCTTCCACAACCTCTCTGGGCAGCCTGTTCCAGTGCCTCACAGTAAAGAATTTTTTCCTAATGTCTAACCTAAACCTACCCTCTTTCAGCTTAAAACCATTACCCCTTGACCTGTCACTACACCACCTGCTGAAAAGTCGAAAAGTCCCTCTCCTACTTTCCTGTAGGACCCCTGTAAGTAATGGCATGCTGCACTTAGGTCACCCTGGAGACCTCTCTTCTTCAGACTGAACAAGCCCAACTCTCTCAGCCTGTTGTCACAGGAGAGGTGCTCCAGCCCCTTGATCATCTTTGTGGCCTCCTCTGGACTCATTCCAACAGCTCTATGTCTTTCCTGTACTGAGGACCCCAGAGCTGGATGCAGTACTGCAGGTGGGGTTTCACCAGAGCAGAGTAGAGGGGCAGAATCACCTCCCTTGACCTGCTGGTCATGCTGTTCTTGATGCAGCTCAGGACACAGTTGGCCTTCTGAGCTGCTGGCACACACTGCCAGCTCATGATGAACCTTGTAAATTTTGTATAGGTTACCTCACCATGAGGTTAAACACTTTTTAACTCAGACAAAGAAACAGAAACACAGACCTATGTACGGTGGGATGAAGATCAGTACCTCTTTCAACAGAGCTGGACATTAGATTGGCTGAGCTACATCAATCTGTAATCTCATGGTAATTTAAATACCTGCTCATATGCAGAGGGAAAGCTCTAATTTTCTTAACCTTGCTTAATTCCACATTTTCTTTAAATCAACATAAGGCTAGCTTGTTTTCTCCAGCCCTCAACTCAACTACATGTTTGTGATGCCTTAAAAGTGCCAGCACAGGAGTTTATGATGATGACCAAAGAATCCATCAGGCTAAAATCTACACCTTGTGTCTCCTTCTGCAAATACAAGTACTTTTCTAGTGTGTTTTACCACATCACTGCATAAACGTGCAATGCTCCAAAAGACAGCAATCTGTGGTCAGGGGTAGGGTGAGAAGGCACCACTGTCCCTGGGACAGCAGTCTGTACTGGCCTTAACAACTTAAGTCACTACTTTGAAAAGGGGCAGTCTCAGTTCTCCTCCTCTCCCCTGAAAGACTTATTTTGTCACCACTTTCCAACTTTCCAAACTTGAGTGTCCCCAGTGTGAGACGTTTCAGTAAGGATAACTGGTAGAAAACAAATACTTCAGCTAAGAAAACTAGTATGTGGATGTGCACATGTATTTATACTTTCTTTGCCTCTTTTTAAAAATCAATTTACTGCAGGCTGACACAACCATTACTGCCAGTGCAAGAAACAGGAAGTCATCTGGGAAATAAGAGACAAGCAGGAAAGCTCCCCTGGCAACAGTCTGATATTAAATCAATTCAGGTATGTCATAAACCCACAATCATTGTTCTGTGAGCTACAAAAAAAAATAAATAATCTTCAACAGAAAAGACTGTTATCAGGTTAACAGAAAAGACTGTCATCAGTTAAACTAAGTCAGCCTCCAAACAGTAAGCAAAATATTCTTCCACCTGTTCCCTGCTTAGCAAAAATCTTAATGGAAGGAGGAACCAAGAGTTAATAAATTACAGCACAGAGCATAGCAGCAGGAGAACGTAGCTGGCCTTTTATGGATAGTGCAAATTAGGGAGAGAAAAACTTGAACAGTGTTGTATTAAGGATTTGTATGAGAAAAAAATCTAACTCCTTTAGAAATAAATAAAAAGGACCAAAAACTTAAATGTTTTATGCTATTTTGTATATCTTGAGCTCTACCAAAGAAAACAAGAACTCTACCACTGACCAGCTCTATAGGAAATTAAAACAACTCTCCTAGTAACAAATAGAGTCATTAAAATATTATAGGACTCACATAAAATGACAATTTAAATGTTCAAAGTAGAATCTCTCCTGAGTCAAAGTATTTGGGAATGAATAATAAATTTGTTTTAGAAGCCCTGATAATATTACAGGATTTAAACATGGGAAATAAAATATGTTACAAAAAAAGACTGAGCATTTGGCAGAGTTTACTCACTGCTTCTTAAAAAGCCTATGAACAAAAGTATCTGCTATTCAAAACAACTATTTTTAGATGTGCATATAATTGTAGTTATTAATTCTCATTCTTAATTGCAATGCTTATGTAAAACTGTACTCCACTTATATATAACACAATTTGTGCATGTTCAGGCACACAACACTCCCTGTACTAAAGGTCTCTGGATGCATCTAGTTATGGAATCATAAACTGATTTTGGCTGTAAGGGACCTTAAAGGCTATCTAGTTCCAACCCCCTGCCATGGGCAGGGACATCTTACACTAGACAAGGTTATTCAGAACTGCATCCCACCTGGCTTTGAACAATTCCAGGGCAGGGGCATCCACAACTGCTCCATGCAACCTGTTCCAGTGCCCCACCACCTTCAGAGAGAAGACCTTCTTCCTTATATCTCATCTAAATCTACCCTCTTTTAGCTTAAACCCATTACCCCTCATCCTATCACTACATGCCTTTGTCAACAAACTTTCTTGTAGGCCCTTTCAGGTGCTGGAAGGCTGTCACAGTCGCCCTGGAGGCACATCCAAGCTGAACAAGTCCATCTCTCTCAGCCTGTCTTCATAGGAGAAGTGCTCCAGCCCTTTGATCATCTTTGTGGCTCTCCACTGTACTGATTCCAAAAGGTCCATGTCCTTGTTGTACTGGGAGCCCCCAGAGCTGTATGTAGGTGTAGGAGCTTATAACTGGCCTTGTTGAATTGTACAAGGTTCACACGGGCCCGTCTATCTAGGCTATCCTGGTACTTCAATGTCTGCAGAGAAAAAATACGTATTACTTTTATTCAAACTGCATTTACTCTGTGGGTTAACACTAGCTTTCCAATTTCTAAAGCTGTAAATCTATTACCTTTCTTATGCATCCCAAGTAAACATTTCCAAAAAGGAAGATGGGGAAAAATCAATGTTTTCCAACTATCCTTCCTGCAAAGTTAAAAACTGATCTGTTTGTTCAGAAGGATTTTTAGATCAATTTAGTCACAAATCTACTCAACACACGATGAAAAACAGTGTCCCAAACCCAAATAGCATACAGCAAACTGATAATGTAATACTTCATACATATACATACATATATATATATATATATTTAAAATATACACAAGAAAGGAGACACATGGTCTGATTATTTCCTCTAAATACAACTATATCTCACAGCCTTCTTTATTTTTCTAATCAAATGTTTACTTGACTTCATCAACAGGACTTTACCACACTAGGTATGAAAAAGGATATTTCCATGCAACTTTAAAGCTAGATAACAGGTGGCTAAAGAACACTAAAGCATGTGAAAAGATGACCAAGTTTTTATAGAGCTTAAGCAGCTTTAAACTTTATTTTCAACTTCACTCTACAGATGATCTAGCACACAGAGAGCAGTGGAGAGGGGAGAAATGTTTTATCTATTTCTGTTCTTCAACAGCAGTCTATAGCAATAACTCAGCTCTTCAGTATATCATAAATCTCCAGAAAAATTGAATAAAAGATGATGAAAAATCTTTATAAAATTCCAAGCATGGAAGTATTACTGAGAAAAGGGAACAGATTAAGAATTGTCAGTGACAGTAAAATATAATTAGATCATGGAAATTAATGAAAAAAATACAAGAAAAAGCAATGAAAAATGAATTTTAAAATAGTTGTTAAATGAAGTGTTTGTCTTTGAATCTTCAAAGAGTTAACCACTTATATTGTATCTTTTATAATTTCCAAATTCTGAAAAGTAGGATTATAATTCATAACTGTCTTAACAGACCTTATCACTGCCTACAACTACCTGAAAGGAGGTTGCAGACAGGTGGATGATGGTCTCTTCAGCCAGGTGACAGGAGATAGGACAAGGGGAAATGGCACAAAGCTGTGCCAGGGCAGGGTCAGATTAGATGTTAGGAAAAAGTTTTTCTGTCTGTCTTCTGCACTCGCCAGGACGGCTGAGGCGACCCAGAGAGAGCTGCCAGGGAAACATGCAGCCTGCCAGGCCTCAGGGCAGTGCCAGAGCCTGTCCCTGGGAATGGATGGCAGCAGTGACAATGGCTGTGTGAGGGGTGACCAGGGGGATGATCTGCTCAGTCTGCAGGCAGAGCCACAGGAGGAAGTACAAAGGGTCAGGACCATTACAGAGGCTGAGAAGACACAGGCTAGTGGAGCCATGCTCTGCCCTGCCTCAGGTGGAAACAGGGACAGACACCAGACAAAACCCAAGATCAAGGGGACCCTGTGACCTCCCCTGGCCAGGATGAAGGCAGCAGCTTAAGGGAAAGGAGTGAATGGAGGCCAGTCCATGCTCAGAGTTGTAGGCGAACCTCCTACTTGCCCATCCCGACCTCCCAGCTGCCTCTGTACAACAGGTATGAGGCTCTTATGAGGATGTTGAAGGCCAGTCAATGGATGATGTGGGTGACGGTCCATCTACACCAGAGCTATTGCCAAGGTCAGAAAGGCTCAGGCCTGTATCACGACTGCCTCCATGAGGAAGAAAAAGCAAGTGTTGTAGGTAATTCCCTGTTTGAGGGGACACCATAGCTAAGCTCCTTCCAAGAGGGTGATGCTGACAAGCACGGTGTGCACTCAAGAAGGTCTATGGTATCCTGAGGTGCATTAAGAAGAGTGTGGCCAACAGGTTGAGGAAGGTTATCAGCCACCCCTACTCTGCCCTGCTGGACTTCTGTGCTCAAGAAATACTGGGAACTACTGGAGAGAGTCCAGTGGAGGGTTACAAGGATTATTAGGGAACTGAGACATCTCTCTTATGATGAAAGGCTAAGAGCACTGGGTCACGGAGGAGAGAGGATCTCATCAATACTTACAAATTTTTAAAGGCAGATATCAAGAGGATAGCGTCAGACTTTTCAGTGGTGCCCTGTGACAGGACAAGGGGCAACAGGCACAAACTGTAACACAGGAAGTTCCATCTCAGTAACATGGAAAACTTCTTTACTTTGATGGTAGCAGAGCACTGGGACAGACTGCCCAGAGGTGTTGTTGAGTCATGTTCTCTGGAGATATTCAAAACCTGACTGGATGTGGTCCTGTGCAACCTGCTCTAGGTGATCCTGCTTTAGCAGGGAGATTGGGCTAGATGATCTTCACATGTCCCTTCCAATCCCAACCATTCTGTGATTCTGTTTTCCCTTCTAAGCACACATCATATATGTAATTGAGCTCATCCAGCTTCTTCTACCATAACTATGAATGGACTTTAGCAAAGTCCAAGCATATTACAGATCTCAGTATCAAAGAATACTACAGACCAGCACAGAAAATCCAGCCAGCTTCCAAAATGCAATAATAAATAAATACATTCTAGTTGTTCTTAGAGCTGTAAGTCAAATACTCAGAAATGTTAGCAATAATGGAAAGGAGAACAATAAAGCTACAAGGCTGAAAATAACACAGAAAACTATTAAGCAATTCTGTCAATTAGGTGACTGGTTTATATAAATATGCAAATGCAAATCTAGTTTTAAAATACATAGTTTGAAATTATTCCAAAATCCTTTCATGAAAAAGGCCTATAGAAATTTATGAATGAAGAATCCATCACATCGGAACGTTACTTGATTTTGAAACATGCATACATATTTTCTGTCAAGCTATTAACTTATGTATATAGTAAGCTATTAATAATAAAATTTACATTTATCATAAATATACTTAGAAATCAAGAGCTAAAATAAAGATATTAAGGGACAAAATACTTTCCTTTTCCTTGGTCACTGATTTTTCCAGTTTCTTCTTTAAAACCATTCACAGACTGAACATAACTGATATTCATGTTGCTAACTACACCCAGGTCCAGCATTTGTCATTACCTATGAAGAAATGCGATGGCAGTTCTAAAAGTATGTAGCTGCCAGGTGCAGAGATTCTGTATTATGATATCCAATTACTACTAAATACTTCTTGGATAATACATACCCTAAATGGTCCACTCTTAGACCAATGACTACTTTGTACAGTGTCAGCAATTAATGTCAGCATTAATAAAATCAAATTTTATTATAAAACTGGTGATTCTCATTACCTGGAATAGCTTCATGGGCTGTCAAAACCACACTTATAATAGGATTTTTAGCTCCTGGAACCTGTTCAGTCTCCTTTGTGGATGGAGGTTTCTCTGTTTTCTGAAGTCGGGGCCTCTTTGGAGTTTTTTCTCGCTCATCTTCCTTCCTGTCAAGGTCAACGTCAGAATCATTACCTAAAGAGTAAACATCAAAAAGAATGTAACTATGTACAAAAGAAATGGAATTAACAGTCATTAAGGATCTAAGCAAAAGAAAAAAATCAACACTACTGTGCAAAGAAATACATGTTATTAAAGGAAGGCATGCTGCATGAGTCTGTAAAGGGGAAATTTTTTCCCTCTATTGAATAACACCAGAGTGATATCTGTACAAATAGAGAAAATAGGAAAAAAACCAAAGAAAAGAAAATTTAAAATGGAATCTCAGGAGCATTGAATTTCTACATTATCCTGACATTATTGTGGATTTTTGTGGAAGTTCTACAAATGGAGAATTCCTTACGACTTCACCATCAATGAACAAATTATTTTTCTCCCTATCATATGTAACTGTTCTGAACTTTAGGATTATTTCTCCCAGTACTAGATTTGTTATCAATCTCATTTAATGGAAAGGTTTCCAATGGTCTCTCTGGTTATGGGGCTTTTTTCCCCACTGCTACTCTGAATCAATAATCAGAAAAATACTTTTCTTTTTCAACGTAGCTCCAAGCGTTAAGGTTCAAAACAGTTCTTTGATTCAACCTAACTACTGACATGTAACTCTTCATTTTGAAGACCTGCACTCTTAAATAAATCATCTCTATTTTCTGTTGTTCACAATTTCTTTAGTATCTTGAACTGGATAACTTTTGGACCTGTTAACTAGAAAGCAAGAACAATAATTGCATTCAAATCACTCATCTGAAATAAGAACGAATAAGCTGTAATCAGCTAAGTCGTTCCTTGAACCTATTTCTTTGTTAAAGCAAACGGGGAATTCTTACTGAAATTCTAAATAATATAAAATAAAACTTATATACAAAGAATTAGCAGCATAAAGAATTAGTAGCATAAAGAATAAAAACAGAGGTTTGCATGTTTATACCAGGAGAATTTCTTTATATTAAATGAAGTGGTAGAAAATGCAGGCTGGAGAAAACATTCTTTTCAAATTAAGGCATTATGCAAACATTCCAGAAGTAATGACTAAGGAAAGCAAAAACTGATTGAGGAAAGAAAATTATAAATGAGCCCTGAGAATTTTGGAATATTTTTTTCCCAAATATAAAGCAGCTGACACAATTTCCAGAATAAGGCATTCAAGGTACATTCATAACATGCTGTAGCTGCTCTACTGAGATAAGGAAACAGTATATAAATAAAAAACAGTAATGGCAAAGGTATAATGTGTCTAGAGATGTTTACAGCATGTAAATAGCAAAAGCAGTGGGAAGATATGCTACATAGAAATGCCTGTGTTTTAATTTCAGTAATACTTCATTAATATTCAGCTGAGATTCAAACATATCTGTCTCCTGTGGTCTTACCTTAATGGAACACAGGGTTAAAGAGTTCTGTCTGTTCCATAAATAATAAAGGCCACAAGCACAAAATCACAGACTCACTACAACCTGGATAAACCAAGATCTTTACTAGATACTAACCCAGAAAGAAACAAGATATGTAGGAACTAATTTCAATTTCTCAGACAGAGGCAGAAATGCATATGCTGACAACTGTTAATGACTTGACATTAATCTGTAAATCTGAAAATTACAAGACCTAGAATGAGCAAAACCCACGTAGAAAATTGAATTCAAAGACCATTACCAAGTCATCTTTCTATGGAGTCATGTTAGCAAAATGCTTCTGCCCCAGCTTCCCAGTAGATAATAGAAAATTAAGCTGTGCCCTGAGAGCCCCCAGCTTTACACTGACTGCTGATGATTTCTTCAATTTCATTTAATTCCCTGATATATGTCTCCTGAGCTACCTTCTTCTCTGTAGATCCCTATGATTTTGGAAAAATGAGGCTGCTTTAAAGGCAGATATATAGGCTCTCATTATGTCCCCATTTAACTCTTTAATATAGCTGCAAATTACTGCTTGCTATTGGAAGCACGTAATCCTAACACTGGCATTTCTCTGCAATAATTCAACAGGATATTTGAATATAAAGGAACATGCTTTTCAAACAGAAACTGCCTGCACAGTCTCTTCTTTTGGTGGGATGAACAGGGGTGGGAGGGAACAAATGCATTTTCCACGTTTCCTTCGTGAAACAACCTCTGTTAGTTTATTATCAGCAAGAACATGACTTGTCACAAATTTCTCAGCAGGACTAGGCCACCAACAGAAGAAAATCTTCTCAGAAAGAATCAGAATACACAAAGAACATGAGCTGCTTATTACATTGGGTTTCCCTAAGGCTACTCCACATACAGTTGAACAACAATTACAGAAATTAATTGGGGTTAATTACACTGCTTTTATTCAGTGGACAGTAAGATTTAGTGACAGGTTTAGGGAAAGAAATTATATACCTCTGGACAAAAGTCTTGAGTAATTTTTTGCATGCATACGGAGGAGTGTAGCCAGCAGGTCAAGGGAGGTGATCCTCCCGCTCTACTCTGCCCTGGTCAGGCCCCACCTGGAGTATTGTGTCCAGTTCTGGGCTCCCTGGTATAAAAAGGACAGGGATCTCCTGGAGAGAGTCCAGAGAAGGGCTACGAAGATGATTAAGGGCCTGGAGCATCTCCCCTATGAGGAAAGGCTGAAAAGATTGGGACTGTTCAGCCTTGAGAAGAGAAGACTAAGGGGGGACCTAATTAATGTTTATAATTATAATTTATAATTTATAAGCAAGGGATGCAGGGGGAATCAGCCAGCCCCTTTTCAGTGGTCTGTGGAGACAGGACAAGGGGCAATGGCTGCAAGTTGGAGCACAGGAAGTTCCGCACCAACATGCGGAGAAACTTTTTCCCAGTGAGGGTGACAGAGCCCTGGGACAGGCTGCCCAGGGAGGTGGTGGAGTCTCCTTCTCTGGAGATATTCAAGACCCGTCTGGATGCCTATCTCAGTGAAATGTCCTAGGGAGCTGCTTTGGCAGGGGGTTGGACCCGATGATCTCTCGAGGTCCCTTCCAACCCCTACAATTCTATGATTCTATGATTCTATGATTTAGGTAACAGAAATTCAGAGGAAGACCGAAGGAAAGCTGTGATTAGGATAGAAGAATTTCCTTCATTTTGCTTGGGATCACATACTGAATTCCTAGCAGGTTTATGAATAGAGTACAAGCACTGTACTCCTAAACCCTACTTCCAAAGCATTATGAAATAAAAGTTAAGTCAGTTTAATGAAGAAATCAAGTGGTTGAAAAAAACCTACAAAAACATTTTATTGCCTTTTCCTGTGAACGTGCATCCTAGTGTTGGCTGGGATGAAGGCATGAACTTCTGGGGTGGAGTTAATTTTCTCCCTAGTAGAAGGTATAGGAATGAGAACAATGTTGGTAACACAATGATGTTTTGGTTGTTGCTGGGCAATGTTTACACAACATCAAGGAATTCTGATGCCCTACCAGGTGCACAAGAACCTATGAGGGAACATGGCCAGGACAGTTGACCCAAACTGGCCAAAGGAATATTCCATACCACATGACATCATGCTCAGCATATAAAACTGGGGGGAAGATGGTTGAAGTCTGGGACCAGCTGGGTATCAGTAGTCTGCAGGTGCTGAGCAATTGTGTCGTGCATCATTTGTTTTGTATAATAATTTATTTTTACAGAATTGTTCTCTTCCTTTTCTGTGATATTAAACTGTCTCAATCCTGATGCACGAAATTTAACTCTTTTTGCCCATTCTCTTGCCAATCCCACTGTGGGCAGGGGAGCAAGCAAATAGCTGTGTGGTTCTTTGAGGTGACTCCCAGATAACCAGTAACTCTATTAACTGCTGAATATGGGAACCCCACTGGAAAATAGAAAAAGAAAAAAAAAGGGAATCACAGAGTTGAGTTTGTTCCATCCACAGTAGTGAACAATGAACTCCCATTACCACAGTAACAAACCAACAAATGTTTCATGACTGGGAGGCAGCCCAGTTTGCTAGTTCCTTCAGCTCAAAGAAAGGTAAAAGCCATGGAAAAGATGTGCTGCAAGAAATATAGCTGGCTAACTCCCTGCTTCCAAAACAGAATTTTCCAAAATGCTATTCAAAAAGATTTTAAAATAAGATGCAAAATTGCAGTGTGAAAGTATTTCTTTAATAAACTGTTGCTATTTCATATGCATGGAAAACTTGTATATGGATGTTCCTGCCCCTCTACTCTGGTGAGACCCCCAGCCCACAGAGTACTATGTGTAGGTCTCAGGTCCCCAGTACAAAACAGACATAGACCTGTTGAAGCAAGTCCAGAGGAGGGCCACAAAGATGATGAAAGGGCTGGAGCACCTCTCCTATGAAGACACACTGAGAAAGGTGGGCACGTTCAGCCTGGAGAAGAGAAGGCTCCAAGGAGACCTTATAGCAGCCTTCCAGTACCTGAAGGGGCTACAAGAAAGATGGGGAGGGACAGTTTACAAGGCAAAGGGGTAATGGCTTTAAAGACAGGAAACTTAGATTAAATGTAAATTAGAAATTCTTTACACTGAGGGTCGTGAGGCACTGGAACAGGTTGCCTAGAGAAGTTGTAGGTGTCCCCTTCCTAGAAGCATCCAGGTTGGATGGGGGTCTGGGCAACTTGGTCTAGTGGAGGGTGTCCCTGCCCATGAAAGGAGGGTTGGAACTATGATCTCTAAGGTTGCTTCCAACTGAAGCCATTCTGTGACTGAATCTCAAAATTCACCTTCTCAATATGATATGAAAATAAGCAACAACTAGCAGGAGTACTAAATTCACTATCTGTAAAGATGTGTGGAAAATAGAGTGCCATACAAATTCTTTTAACACAAAAAAGACCCACACAGGTATTAAACTGATTTGCTGATCATACATTTTCAATTAGTGTGTATTATTTGTACAGACATTCTCAACACTCTTATGATACATAAAAAGTTGTGTCATCTATGGAGCGATCAAATAAAATTCTATCCTTAAAAACAAAATTTATTCACTAATATGATGCATGTTAATGGTAGTAGCCTCATTCTGCTTTCTGAAAGGAACAAACATCTTCCAGAAGCAATTAGTTGATGACCTGGGACTGCACATGTTGCTAATAAGTTCTGGTGTAACGTGAAAGAGATGCAAAAAATCCTACCCAAAACATAAAATTTCCCATCAAATCACCAAATAAAAAAAAATAATCTTATCTCCCAATGACAGTTGTTCTCTTCCTGAGTTCTCTCTACACCAAAAAGACCTGAACTAGAAGGTGTGCTTTAGGAAAGGATTAGGAGGGAGACAAAAGTTTGTTTTAATGAAAAACAGGTTTCTACCTTGACCACAGGACTCCAACTGCCTTTCCAAAATGTGGGACCGTATCTCATCAGTAGTTTTTATGTCTTCTTGGAAAAAATTACTTAAGCATTACCAACATAAAGAATAAAAATAAGAATTTTATTTCTCAACATTAGCACAATTAGTATGTATAATACAACACCTCTTCTATTATAATGGAATACCCATAAGTGATTTTAAGATGATTTATGAGGAAGTGGAGTATATGCCACTTAGAATAGCTAAAAGCTTCTGCAAGCAGTAAGGGACTTTGGCTGCTCCTAAACAGATTCACTTACACAAAATGCCTCACTTTGCATCTCCCTTTCTAAGCAATCAGCTTACAGAATCACAGAGAATCACAGATCTCAGAATTGCATGGGTTGGAAGGGACCTCTGGAGATGAGCTTGTCCAACTCCACTGCTACAACAGGATGAGCTAGAATAGGTTGTAAACATCCAGGTTTTGAGTATCTCCAGAGAAGATTCTGTTCCAGTGCTCTGTCACCCTCAGACAGAGTAGTTTTTCCACCCACTGAGATAGAACTTCCTGTATTCCTGCTTGCACCTGTTGCCCTTTGTCCTGTCACTGGGCACTACTGAAAAGAGTCTGGCCCCATCCTCTAGACACCCACCCTTCAGATATTTGTAAGTATTGATGAGATCCCCTCTTAGTCTTCTCCAGACTAAACAGACCCAGCTCCCTCAGCCTTTCCTCACAAGGAGGATGTCCTGGTCCCCTAATCATCCTTGTAGCCCTCCACTGGATTCTCTCCAGTAATTCCATCTTTCTTGAATTGGGGAGCCCTGAACTGGGCACAGAAATCCAGATGTGGAGCCAGCAGGGCAGAGTAGAGGTGGAGGGTAACCTCCCTCAACCTGCTGGCCAAACCCATAATGCACTTCAGGATAACATTGGCCTTCTTGACCACATTGCTTGCTCATGGAGGGCTTGCTGTCCACCAGGACTCCCAGGTCCTTCCCCACAGAGCTGCTTCCCAGCAGGTCAACTCCTAATCCATACTGATGCCTGGGCTTATTCCTGCCTAGGTGCAGGACCCTACACGTGCCCTTTTAGGATTACATTAGGTTTTATGTCACCAGCATATTTGCTGAAGCTACACTCTGTCCCCTCATCCAGGTCATTGATGAATATGTTGATGACTGGAGCCAGTACTACCCCTTAGGGAATATGGCTTGCTACAGGCCTCCAACTAGACTCTGCAATGCATATCACAAACCTTTGGCCTCACCATTCATGCAGTTCTCAAACCACCTCACTGTCCAACCCACACTTTCTAAGCTTGATCACGGGGATGTTATGAGAGATGGTGTGAAAGCTGTGCTGAAGTCAAGGTAGACAACATCCATTGCTCTCCCTTCATCCACCCAGCCAGTCATGCCACCACAGAAGGCTATGAGATTGGCCAGGCATGACTTCCCTTTGGTGAATCCATGTTGACCACTCCTTCCCCTGTGAAGGTAGATAGTGGAGACTGAAGCAGAGTCCTGCTTTTGCAGATCACCGGGGTCTGGGGTGCTTCATTCTCAGTGAAGTCTGTTACTGGCACTTGATTACAAAATCACCTATCTCTGCCTCAGCTCCTCTAATACTGTGCAGCCTTTTCACTGTTTCCTGCAACTTGGCCACCTGAGGTAACAGAACATCAACCTGCACACACCTTGTGCAGGTACCTTTTCACCAGAAGGATCCAGGCACTCGCTGCAACCTACCACCTGTATTCCTAGAGCACTTCCCTGGCCTGCAGCCCTGTAAGCAGGCTGCAGGGCCCTCCCTGGGTGCTCTCCCATGCAAACTGACATGCCACATGCCAAAGCCTAGCCACCTTATCAGCTGGCGCTTTGATTCAAGAGACAAATGAACCAGGACATCTTAAAGGCCTGCTTCTGTCTGTGCAAGAAATACAATGCCATGCCTGTGCATTCCACCACGCTCAAGAGATGGTTGTGTCTGTGTTGACAGGTAAAGCTACTGTTGACACTGAAAGAATTGCTGCTTTCAGAGTCCTGCCCAACTAGATTGCTCATCTTCCCATGATTCTATTTGAGTTGTTAATTGAAGGTACTGTGCTCTGCATTCATAATTGGATGTACAACACTTTGCAGGCACAGCTACACATCCCTAAATGGCATGTTTTTTAAACTACTCTTCAGTCAAATTATTGGTTTTTATCGCTTAAAGGATGCTGGCATTTTATAGCAGCAAGAGAGTAGCTTGGGGAAAAAAAAGTACAGTGGCCATTCAAAATGAACACAGGCAACTGCTTTCCTGCAGAGATTGACATACTTCTCACAGAAAGAATTAATTTAAATCAGATTCCAGGTGATAGCAAAAACATTTTAAACTAAGGCCAAAAGTGCCATCCTTAAGAATTATGCAGGCTCCAAAATCAGCAGGAATGAATTGTTCACTTTAGAGAAGAGAATCTGGGCTCTACACTGCTGTAAATCCATCTTCCACCCAAACCCCATCCTCCAGCCATCAAATATCCTCTCTTACATCTGCCAGAGATTCAGGTATGCTGCAGTGTGGGAGAGGGATGGTGGTTAAAATAATTATCTATTTATCTCTCAGAAGTGATTTTAGAGGCAACTGCTGGGCAAATGATCCAATGCAGCAACAGTTAAAGTCCCCAAACCCATCCCAACCCAGCAGCAGGAGCTGAAGCTACTCTGTTTTCCAGCTGGAAGCAGACAGAGTAAAGACACATGGCTGTTCAGGAAGATTCTCAACTCTTCTAGTTTTGCCTTAGGACAAAAAGAATAGATGGCTGCCAGATCCAAATCATTAGCCAAACACTTCAATGAGGTTTGACCAAATAAAAACAGAAATAGGCATACACACAGCTCTGCTTAAATCACAGCAACCTTCTTATGCAAATAAGCCCTTTATTAAATATATATATTTAATAAGCATGTACATAGGGGATTTGTAAGCAAAATGGACATTATTTAATTCTACACAAAAAAGTAACAATTTTTTCTTGCTATTTTAGTGAATGGGCCTACAAGGTGAAGGCAATCATTATACATCACAGAATTAAATTCAATGAACAGAGGGTGGCAGTAGCCAATAAGGCTTGGTGACTCCTGAATGAGAGGAATGATCAATGAGACACTGATCTCTGAGAGGTCAATGTGGATCACTAATCACAGAAGCAAAGAACAGCAGAGGCCTATTACATCTACCAATTATTCCTCTGCTCAATACATACTGCAGCATCAATACAGTTTATAGTGGTTTATTCACTGTCATTTTTAACATCCGATACAAGGTTTCCAACACACTTCTCCTGTGGATCTATAAGAGACAGCAAAACATGTCATTACTTGGAAACCTTTCCCAGTATTTCAACTTCAGCTCAAACATGTATTACATTTCTCTCAATAAAGAACATCATGCAAAATATTAAAACATACTCTTTCAATATGTATATGCTCAGCATATTTTAGCAATAGCTAAGTCATTAATATGTGTTTTCAGTGTTACTTTGGTCACAAATCTAAAACACCACACCATATGAGCTCCTACAAAGAAAGTTCCCTCCATCCCAGCCAGATGCAGTACAAAGTTAAAATGTACTTGTTTATTTATCATATGTCCATACAGTGCTAAACTCTGCAAGAGATGAAATATATGAGAAAGCAGTAAGCATTAGAAAAACAGATACAAGTAGTTTCAAGTTGGAAAGATATAGGTAAGAAGGGGGGAAAAAAACTACCTATATGTATGAGGTAAGAGCTCAAAGACTAAGGGAGAAGAATTTTCAGTCAAAGCTCCATGATTTTTCAGCCATCTGTTCTGAACTAACGTGTCTGAAATGAGAAAGAAGATACTTCAACTCTGTAAGGCTCAAAGACCCTCAAGAGCAGTCTCCAGCTACTTCTAAGGGCTTTAGCAATGGAGAAATTTCATCAGATGAGAAGTTTCAGTACTCTTTTCTCACATACAACAAAATAAGTATGATTTCAGTAAGTTTTTCTCAGGGATTGTTTACTCTATAAAATGTTGGTATCTGCCACATCTGCTCAAGTAACTGAAATATTTGTTTAACATTACACACACACAAAACCTAAATACATGGTGTTACACTTGCACTACTACGTGCTGAAACAGCAACACCATTATCTGTATGACATACTTAGAATCAACACTGGTTGATCATAATGAAGCTACAGAAAGTCTCTCAATAATCAGTAACTGGTGACAAAATAACCTGGAATTAAACCAGATTAAGGCACCCACAAGCTACATTTCTAAATTGTCATTATAGACAGAGCTCTAATTAACACAGTCAGTGGACGCTACAAGCAATTCAGCTAATCTTATGTCCCTCTACAGGCTCCCCTAAAGTACTGACTTGCTCTTTGCTGAGAATAATTAAAGCTTGAAAACCTAGTGCATAAACTCCTATATGCAGGCATATGCAGGCAGGTGCTAGTTTGGAACAGACTCCCACCAACAGTGTCAATAAATGCAAAGCACAAAGAAAAAAAAAAACAACCCACAGTTCCCAGATGAAACAATGGGCTCTAAATTGATTCTTACAACACAGGAAAGATATAGCTGTCTTTCTAAATAGCTCCCTGAAAATATTAGCTCAATACTCAGCAGTAGTCAGAAGAGCAAACAATCTGAGGGACCATTAAGAGAGAAAAAAAAAAAAAAAAAAAAAAAAAAAGAGTAGAACAAAAAAATGCTATCCTGTAAAACCAGTCATCCTCTTGTGCCTGTAACACCATTTGTACTTCTGGCCCTTCAGCTCAAACCAGTTACAGCAGAGCTGCTAAGAAGAGTAAGACTGCTGAGTAGCATAAGCTATGTCCATATAGTCTAGTTCATCTATTACTTAAGATTCAGGCAGGATAAGAATAATATAAACACAAATACAAAGATTTCTAAATTATGAACCTTGTGCAAGAGGTTATACAGAATTATTATCCCCCACTTCAGGGAACTAGAGAGCAAGATGATACCCAATTAAATAAGCAGTATCAGGTTTAACAAACATAAGTACCACTATTTCAGAAACTATGTAATATTGGTCCTAAACTCATTAACACAGAACATACTGAAAAACAGAAACCAGATAGCTTTGTAGCCCAGTTAAATAAAGAGTTTAACAGCTTTCACTTGGCAAGGATATGGGTGAAACCTCTAGTTGTGTAACTCTTAATTTTGACAACCAAGAATCTTGGTGCATTTGTCTAAGTATTTTTATTTTTGAATTGTGAACAGGTCCTCATGAAATTAAATCAGCTGATAAAAAGTATATTTATATTTAATTAATTGCTTGCCTTTTCAATTTTAGACTATTTTTGTTGACATTTAGAAGGTTCATCCATTGTCCTCAAAAATTTCTTCAAAACTGTATTTGAGTCCTGTAACAATTCAACAGCTCAAGATAAAGAACATGTTTTCTGAGCTAGTAAAGCAACACAAGTATGAAAAAACCTCACATAGACCATATTACTATCTAATCCTCAAAGTTTTGAGCTACTCAATGTACTCACATTTCCTTAAAGGAAAGTAACAATATACAAGCTACTTTTAATTAAATATTCAGAAATTGAAAAGTTCACATGATAAAGCTAGAAGTGAAAATATCCCGTCATGGGATGGTATTCAGAAGACAGATGAAGACTGGATTTCCCAGATCTTGTTGCTGATAACACTAGGCTGTGTGCTGTAGTTCACACAATGGAGGGAAGGGAACCCATCCAGGGGGACCCTGATAGGCTTCAGGTGGGCCCATGCAAACTCCATGAAGTTCAACAAGGCCAAGTGCAAGGTGCTGCACATGGGACAGGAAAATCCCAAGCACAACTACAGGCTGGGCAGAGAGTGGATTGAAAGCAGCCCTGAGGAGGAGGACTTAGGGGTGTTGGTGGACAATAAGCTCAACATGACCTGGTAACACTCACTTGCAGCCCAGAAAGTCAACTGTATCCTGGGGCGCAGCAAAAGAGGTGACCAGCAGGCTGAGGGTTGCGATTCTGCCCCTTCAGTCTGCGGGCAGGGACAGGAGGAAGTACAAAGGGTCAGGACCATTACAGAGGCTGAGAAGACACAGGTTGGTGGAGCCATGCTCTGCCCTGCCTCAGGTGGAAACAGGGACAGACACCAGACAAAACCCAAAGCCAAGGGGACCCTGTGTTCTCCCCTGGCCAGGATGAAGGCAGCAGCTTAAGGGAAGGGAGTGAATGGAGGCCAGTCCATAATCAGGGCAGAAGGCGAACCTCCTGCTGGCCCATGGTGCCCTAGAGGTCATCAATACCCCAAACCTGCCAGTGTTTGAGACACTTGGATGATACCTTTACTAGCATGCTTTATCTTTTGGTTAGTCTGTAATGGTCAGGTAGTTTGACCAAATGATACTCATAGGTCCCTTTCAAATGAGAAGGTACTCAAGTCTAGTCCGTAACTACAAGAGGCTGAATGTATTAAAACAAACTTAAAGCTAAATTTAACCAAGTAAGTCTCTAATCCAAAGGCAGCCAATTTGCATACTGTTTTGTAAAACAAAAAAGGTGAATCTGGTATTATTTTTTATACAGTTCAGAAAAGCAGTATTGAAATCTATCACAAGACCAGGATGGAATTCAGGCTTCATAAGTCACATGACAGAAACAGGATACCTTTCTTTACCTACATGTGAGACTCACCTGTTTGGACCACATCACTTCTCACTGGAAAACTATAACCCTCCCTCTGAGAAACAGAATGATTGCTTACCCAAAGGAAGCATTTCAGGGAGTTTAAGACAAGCTTTTTATGTTAAAACAGACTGACAAGTTCATTCCATTCAAAATTAACACTAGGGATTAAGAGTTGTTACCAATCAGGCCACAGGACAGAAACACAAGTTTCTTACCTCCATCTCCTTCTTCCTCTCCTTCATTTAAAACAATAATGCAGATATGTTTCCTCAGCTGACGAGTGTTGGAGAACTTCCGATTGCATTTCCTACATTCCAAGCTGCCTGGTGAGAGTTCAGATGGCTCTGGACCTTCTTCTGTCCCAGGTGACGTGTCTTCGCTGGGAACAGGGTTATTTTCCGCCACATCTTCATCCACACAAAGCTTCTTAGTAGACCCTTTTGGTCTACCCCTTTTCCTCTTTACTGTAAGAGGCTCTAGAAAAGAAAGTTAAAGTTAAAAAAGAAGTCATAGATAAATTCCACAGCTAATAAGCTAATATCCATCTGATCTTTGAAAAATAAGAATATTCAATGAAGTTCAAGATCCTCTGTCCCTAAAGCTTAAAGAAAGGGTCACTTCACAACCTCTTTTAAGCAATAGTATTTTCTGGCATTTCTGCTAGCTGCAAAGCACCAACACTTGTGTTGCTGAGATCAGCCGGTATCAAAGTGCTGCAGCTTTACAGATACTACACTACAAGCACTCTTTTACACTGTCACATAACTGTATCAGTATGCACGTTCTACAAAGTTCTTCTGCTGTGTTCTGACATTCTACGAAAAGCCTTTTTAAATCACTCTCAAAGGAACTGCCCAAGTATGGAGATGTATGTTTTAAAACCAAAAGCTAATTGTCCTTTTAAGAAATTGAACAATTACTCTTCTAATACTTCCAGTAGTTATTTCTACCCAGAGATCGGTATTAAAAATTGTTGGCAACAAATAAATGCCAGAAGTCATGCAGAAAATGTTTCCTTGATAAATATTTCAAATAATTGAAATCAGAAGGCATCCAAAATTCTTAATAAATACAACAGAACTTTACATTTCCATATTTCTGCAAAGGAAACTGATAAAAATCAATGGTACATACTGAACACTGAAACTCATGACAACATAAAAAACTTCACACTCATATTTTGTGCTTAGAGCAGTGGTGGAAAAAATCCTAAGTGCTTCAAAAGTCAACTTGCCATCATCTGCTCACAGATGTAACTGTTGAAGACTCTCCAAAGCACTCAGACCACATGAAAGCTTCTAGTCCACAAAAGCAGATATTCAGGGGGAGAGGGGAATTTTCCAGGTAGTGATCAAGTTATTTTATGTTATTTCATCCTAGATACAAGCTATTTCCATACAAATCATACAAGAATTGATCTCTTTGACTCTGTATCTTTCTTGCTAATCCCAGGGGTTGCTTAGTTGGGGTTTTTTTCAGTTCTGTACAGTGTGTTTCTTGAGGAACTACCCAATTGTTATTGTTGACAGTGATTTACTTTGAAGCTTTTCTGCAAGAAACCCTCAGTTAAGCAGCAAGGCACATCAGCATTTAAGCCATCTTTTTGAGTCTGAGTAGACATCTGGTGAAGCATCAGATTTACTCTGCACAGAAATAAAAATTAGCATGCATCTAAAAGAGCTCCCTTGTGGTGTATGGAGAAACATGGCAGAGTCTGGCTTCTTCAAGGCTTTTAGGACTCATTTCATCTAACGTTAGACACCTGAGCTCTCACACTAGTTAGCATTTCTCTTCTATATTGAAGGAACAGAGAAACTACTCTCCAGAGTGCAGTTCAGATCACGTAAGGCCTCAATCTCCAGATTCTACAGCGACTAAGATCCCAGTTTAAGAACCCTCAGTTATGGGCAGTGAATTCCAGCTTTGAGAAGTAAATACAAAGAGAGGTCAATATGGTCCTGATAATTGCAAAAAAAAAAATATCCCAAACTGGAGTATAATGTATATTAAAACATGCTGAGTGAAATAGAGCAGGTATGAAGCACCTGTCAGCCATGATCTTCCTAATATCTCAGAGAAAGGCAAAGGACTGGCACATGCTAAAATTTTGCCTTGGACTCTGGTTTTAGTGCTCAGAAAAAAAAAAGAAAAAAACCCACAAAAACACAAGCAAATTTAAATCTCATGCATGTTTCAGCTTATGGTAGCCACAGCATAGGCCTTCAAGTTTTCTCAGCCCAAAATATTTCCAAATCTTGAGACTTGGGCTACAAGAAAAATGAAGTTATTCTCCTCAGAATTTCATATTTCTACTTCAGGGCTTTTTGGTTAGAATTTTTTCTACACAGCACAGAAGGGAGGAGTATGAGATATGTCTTCAGGGTTATCTGAGAAATACCCAGTGATTAAGTAACTCTTGCAGTTCCAAAGGCTTGAAAATATGCTCAAATTATTCAAGCTGAAAGGAATACACAAACTGTGCCTCTTAAGAAAAACTTCTATTTCTCCTGGTCTTATTCCAGAAACTTTCACCAAAACCAGTGTACATCAAGAATAAGAGCTTAACAACTGTCTGAAGTTTTTTATCAAGTATTCATCAAGCCAATAGCAACTATACCAAGTGAAAAATAAAGCATTCTGTCTTGTTAAAGGACTGCTTCAGTACCTGTCTGTTTAAATACAGTGTAATAAGAGCACTAAAGGCCTTAGTATCAATAGGAAAGAAGCAACCTTTTTACATAACTTTGTGCAACCCATCAATCCATCAGCAGTGTTCTGAACTTCTGTGCTTCTGTACTCCAGTGAAACTAGTTCTCTCGATTATCAGCCAAAAAGAGGGGTGATATCAATGCCCTCAAGCTTCTCTTTGCTACCATTCATGTTATTTTGATACCAAAAAATGAAGCAACCAGTATTTGGTGCTTTGAGCTAAGGAAATTAACATGCAATTAAAAAAAGCAAAGAAACAAACATCATTAATCTTCATGTCAACCTGTAAAAAGGTCACAGCATGCCAATGTATCAAACACAGCATGAGGAACACAGCTGTGGATACTACTCAGGCCACTATAAAGTAATTAAATCCCAGGATTTGAAGAGTGATCGCAACCACCATATTCTCCGTGTATGATACAGTGATACATCAGCTTACCCAATGTGTTATCCAAAAAGAAATGAGGCAGAATCAGGTAAAAGAGGCAAGTTTCTCCTTGACTGTTTTAATGTAAGTTTAACAAACACCAGAACAGCACTTTCACATTAAGAAAGAAGTGGAAATAAAATCTCATATATCAATGGAAGTGTGAAAACTGCTCCTTTAGCAGGTTGCTGGAACAACCAAGCATACAAACTGTAGTGCTTATCAGTGTGATTACTAATGGTGCAGCAAGCGATTGATACACCAAATATGTAAATTTACATCTGTTTGTAACTGAGCCTACCAGCAAGAGAATTTACAGCACTTCTCAAACACTTAAAAGCCTGGTGGCAAGGACTGAGTGGCAACATAAACAGGAACAAGATGACACAGATGGAAAACTGACCGATTATCAGGACTTCTGAGGATTATGGCAATTATTTCATTTCCTTGCTGCTTGCTTTCCTCTTCCTCTAGCATTGGTTCCACTTGATTAAAAGAAAAACCCTCTAACATTGTCCTACCAAAATGGTTAGAACACTTCAACTAGATCATGACCTAGCTGTAGGAAACTGGCATGACTAAATGAAATTCAGCAGGGAGCATTGCCAATAAAACAACATTAAAGTAATAAACACATATTACTTGCCTAGCATTTTACTTGTTCACAGTATTTATAAAATCATTAATTTATCACTCAGGCAGAATACAGAGCTCTGTTAAAAACATGGCATCCGCTTGTCTGTACCAGTTCTGGAGAAGTTACACTGTTTAGCAGTGCTTAGAAGAAAAACTATGCTTTCAAAAGACAAAAAGATGTTCATCTGTCAGCCAACAAGTACTAAAAGAAAGCTGTAATTTCTGAGACTGTCATCCATCAATCACTTCTTTTTGTGACAGTAGTGAATTACTACAAAGAAGGGTTCACTGAGGAAAAATAGTATGTCGAAAACTTTTGAAGTTTTATCTGCTGCAAATTCCATAACAGTAGGGAAAAAAAATGCCTTGAAAGACAAACTTCAAATTCCTAAATTCAATGATGAAATATTTTTATTTTGTTGTTTGTTGGGGTTTTTTTAATAGAATCCAGGAAATAATTGAATAGTGCCTCAGAATAGTCTACCTTCTTCTCCAAGTCAATCTGTGCAATGAGAAAGAAGAAATACTAAAGTATGTCTGTAATAGGACTTGAAATCTATGTGAGAGTAATTTACCTCAGCATTCTCACTGACAGTTGATGGCAAAGAGTTGGAAGAACAATATAAGATGATAGCAGATGGCAAAAAGTATTCACCAAGAATAATGAAAAAGGTAACTTATGAATATGTAACTTAACATACAAATGTATTTTCCACAATTATATGTGCAAAGTTTTCTCTTAAAAGCTGCATATATCTAACTTCTGCTGCTTCAGATCACAACAGTAATCTAATATTCTCATAAATGCACAATGCATCCTTAGCAACATATAATACAGAAAGCACAGGCAGTCCCAAACACAAGTACAAAAAGTAGTATGCAGAAGAGTCTTTTTACTGAAAGCACTAAGAATGTTACAAACTACTAGTGTCACTGTGCCTAGAAATGGTGTTTAGTGAAGGGTCTACAGGAAACAAGGACTTAAAGATGCATTCTGTATGCCTGAGAAATTAATTCTGTACAATTAAAATCAAATGAGAATGGCATTTTGAAACTTGATTTAGATCTAATGTTTGTTCATCTTCTAATGATGCTCTGTATATTTTAGACATTGTGTGAAATAATAATCTGGTGTGAGTTTTCCTTCACCAGCCACCTGAGGCAATAGCAGCTTCAGCTGAATGACCATTACTAGACTTATCTTCTTATGTTGATGAAGTTAATGTAACTACTGAATTATTAGTGGTAAATAAATGAAGAAATGCCACAGGCCTATATTAATGATAAAAAAAAAAATCTTTAAAGAATGAGACAGACAGACAGATAGGAGATGTGGCAGGAAGAGCTGGTGAGGTCTGGGGGCACTGCCAGAGCAACCACGGCCACACCTATAAATAGCTGCCTGGGGAGCACTGCAACAAGAGGCTGGTGAGGCAGTTTGGTTTTAGGACCTGATGAGATGCCTCTGTGGGTACTGACTACACTGGTGGATGAATTACTAAGCCACTCCCCATCATGTCTGAGAAGTTGTGGAAGCCTGGTGAATTCCCATTGACTGGAAAACATGACCCCCATTTTTAAATAGGAAGACATTTCAGGAAACTACACCTCTGTGCCTGGCAAGATTGTGGAGCAGATCCTCCTGGAAACTATGCTCAAATGGAACATAAGGAGGTGACTGGTGGCAGCCAACATGGCTTCACTAAGGGCAAATTGTGCCTAACAAATAAATTTGGTTGCTTTGACTGGTTTACAGCATCGATGGATAAGGGAAGAACAACTGATGTCACCTACCTGACACTGTGCAAAGCACCTGACACTGTCCTGCATGACATCCTTGTCTCTAAACTGGAGACATGGATTTGATGGATGGACCACTCAGTGGATAAAGAATTGGTTGGATGGTCACACTCAAAGAGTTGTGGTCAACAGCTCAATGTCCAAACAGAGACCAGTGATGAATGGCATTCCTCAAGGGTTGCAATTTGGACCAGCACTGTTTAACATCTTTGTTCTATAACATGGACAGTAGGATTGAGTGCACCCTCAGCAAGTCTGCCAATGACACCAAGCTGTGTGGTGCAGTCGACACGCTGGAGGCAAGAGGTGCCACCCAGAGGGACCCTGACAGTCTTGAGAGCTGGGCCCATGTGAACTGCACAAAGTCCAACAAAGTCAAGTGCAAGGTCAGGGCAACCCCAAGCACAAAACACAATTATCAAGTCTAAATTATTCTGAACATATTGCTGATATTACAAAGAACTGCAATTATAATCAGTTAAAAATTGAATTAATGCAACTACTTCTGCTGCAGATTAAAATTGTTCTGTGTAACTAATTCAATCTGCAACTACTGCATTGCTTTATTTACTAGTGCCAATATTAAAGTACAGTTATGAATTATGAATCATGCCATTTCCTTTTTGGAATAGAACTATTAACATTATCTGAAAGACAACAAGTAACAAGTTAGACAACTCAAAGCACACCACCGTTCCTAAGCCTCAAGACCCCAATCCACAATGTCACAGTTGCCTCCACACAGCTCAAATTAAACCTGTAGGAAGCAGACTTGGCTATATTTGGCATTTAAAATTAATGGACCAAAGTCACCATTCCCTATCAGATGCTGAGTCTATCCACATCTGTCCATCAATCTATTCAGCACTGAATGAAATTCAGATTGGTGGCTGTACAGTGACCATTATAAAAACAAGCTGTTTGCAACAACAAGCTGTGATAACCATTCTATACACAATGCAAAATCATCACACCACAGGTTTTATTAAACAACTAAATGACTTTCAAAAAATTATGTTCCTCTCAATTTATGAATGTACCTTCTCCATCTTTGTTTATGTTTGTGGGTACTGTTAGAGGTTGGAGCGGAATAATGATGTCATCCACATTGGTCCCTTCTGCCGTATGCTTCTCAGAGACATGAGACAACAGCTCAGATTGATTCGGTGAGAATAAGTTACAAAGCTTACACATGAAGATGGAATTGATCCCTGAAAAATAAGTTTTTAAAGAGGAGTTAATATTTCCAAATTTCAGTTGGTTCTTTATATTGGTTCAGCTACACAGTTAACTTCAGCTATCAGTTAACTTAATACACTAAACAGACAGTAACAAACAAGCTGAAATGAAGAATGTTACAGCATTAAATTAAGACATTCATAATAAATCTCCAAAAGAATTAACCTAGGAAATAGGTAAAATTCTCACTAGATACTCACAAAGTACAAAATTTATTCTGTCTCAAATCTTCAACATTTTCTAAGACCAAAAAGGAAGGAGGTCAGATTCAGATCTTCTTTTTCCCCTTCCAGCCTCAATGTTACAGTTGTGTATTTTTTCAAACAAATGATAAAATTACATAAAACATCAACTCATTTTCCAGGTTTGATGTTCATCAAGACATAAATGCAAAAGATGTTATCCTTTTCCAAGTAGTTCTGAAATACAGAGAAGCTGGGCCCCAAATCCTGATTTATGTTCATGGACCTCATTGTTCTTTCCCATGTGTACTTATTTTTTCTACTTACCTCACCTAAGTAAGTCTAAATCTCTAATTACCTCTGTAAATACTGGAAACAAAAAGAGCAAAAGAAAGAATTAAATCTCATAAAAGATAAAAAGGAAACTTTTTCTTCACTATAGTAATGTTTCTTAGAAAACATTCATAATAAATGTATGCTTTGGTATGTTATTTTTGCCTGCATGTTACCACAAGCATACACCATGAGTCAAAAATGTTAAGTGCTTGGTTTCAGGGTCATTATCCTTAGACCTGGCTCTGCCACTAGTGAAGGAGCGGGGAGGAAGGACAAAACATCTGCAGCACTGCTGACCACAAAATATTGCATCCTATGACAGTCACAGCTATGCAATCACATTGTCTTCCTTTATCTTTCCAGTTACTCACTTCAGAGCTATACCTACAAAATTTATTCCAGTATTTGAAAAAAATAATAATCAGGCCTCATCTTGACCCACCTACATGGATAAAAGTGGGCAGGAAAAGGAGGAGAATTTAAGGACGGGGAAAAAAATCTCTCAAAACAAAATACATTATTTTCGTGTCAGGAAATACTAACATTTGACATTAACAATAATATCTAGTATTTCATATGCTTTGACATTCAAGTTCTATGAAAAATTCCTACTAATCCAAATAACCCAAACAAATTAAAATCTTTGAAGCAGCAACAAATGAAAAATTTCATTAAACTTCAATGCTCTAAACAGAAATTTTACAGAATCTTTTAGACAAACCTGCCTGAGTGGGGTTTATTTTGTTGTTGTTTGTTGGCTTGGGTTTTTTTAATTTGCTGGTACCAAGGTGTGATGTGAAAGCAAAGCCACAAGAGAATAAATAGCAATAAATAAGGGTTAATAAAAAGTTAATCATTCAGAAAAAAATCCACCTAAAAAAAAGCTCACAAGCTTTTGTAAAGGAGTTAATTTGGCAAAGTGTGTTTGCTTTCTAAAACTGTCATTTGTTTTAATGGTTTCATTTTTCAACAGTCCCCACTCCCTTCAGTATCTTGTGAAACCTAACAACAACCAGGAACTAGTTTTAACAGCATGCTTGTTCTTCAGCCACATATATCAATTCCTGGCCCAGAGATCAGTTTCAATTGCTCCTCTCCCTTCTGCCACCCCTATGGAAAATTAGGGACATAAGCTCACTGAAATCAAACTGGACCAATCAATGCTATTTCAGTCTCAAACCACAGATTAGCTTGATAAGTACAGAAATAAAATGGTATTTCACAATCTTTGGGATGAATCTGGGGAAGAAGAGAACAGGGAAGCTCTATTTTGGGACTTGTTTTCAAGACAACCCCAAGCAAAGATCACTCCTATTCAATATTATTCCCCTTCCTTCACAACATGTTCATGTTGTCCACCTCACCTTAAGGTGTCAGGAACCAGAGAGCTGGCTCACTCTTACACTTATTTGCACTTGAAACTTTAACAAAAGCATCCTCATCTTCAGAAGTAATACAACTACATCAAAACTAAAATTCAGAGGACACCTTCATCTCTTTTAAAACACCTCTGAAAAACAGCACAAACACCACTGCTGTTTGAAATATAATCTATAAGCAGCTCTGTGAAATGTATAACATACTCAACATGTCCTTAGGAACTCAGCAGGGTTCATTCTCAGGCATTCTGCTGTTTCAAGCACAAATGCATTTCTATTTTGATTGCAGTATGTTTATAATGTTTTCCTTTTTTATTTAAAAAAATAAACCAAATTAAAGCCTGTTATTGACCTAAAGGATGACAACTGTTGTCTAGTAATTTAAATGCACATTTAAGATTCACCTTACAAAACCTATGAGCATCTACATAAAGATTTAACTAACACCAAACACTGTAGTTCCAGGATTCAGCTGACACTTCTGAGGTTTTATTTGCCACTGCTTCCTGACCTGCTGGTTATTTTCCTGGAACGTTCAGGCTCACTAGTCTGTCTCTCCTGTCTCCTCCACCAACAGTTTTACAAAGCACTATAGCACCACTTTATCTGTCACTCCTCCCGTGAGGACTTGGAGAGGGGCAGAAAACCAAGAAGAGTCCACACGAGTGTGCTTTGGTTGTTTAAAGTGACTGACCACACAAAGTAACATGGGAAACCATCAAACAGACCAGGTGGCAGAGAGCAGTGTAGGTGCTAAGGCACAGAAAGACCAGGAGAACATGCAGAAGATGCACGTGCTTTGCTCAGAGGTGTGATGGAAACATAACTGGGTACAGAAATTATTTTAAGAAGAATGATTGGAAAAGGAGGTCACAAAGCAGAGGATAAACCATGCTGAGCACAGACCTAAACAACTAGATTAGGGATAAGCAAATGATAATTGATTAACCAGTTGCTAATTATGTGGTATTGCAAAAGAGCAATGAATTATAGTCAATTAAGTGTAAAAATCAAATAAGCAATAAGTTAATTAACTATGCAGGGAATCAATGATTAATTAGTAAATAATTAATTATGTAGGAAATCAACAGAGCAATTAATTAGGCAGCAATTAAATATTCAGAGAAAGAAAGGTACAGTAATCAAGTATGCAGGTAAACAAACAACAGGAATTTCAGCCAAAACCAATTTGGAACACTGTTCACTGAACATGCCTTGTGTTAATTCATTATCTTCCCTTTGCCCATATAAACTGCATTAAATAAATAATACCAGTTATTTTCTTCTTAAATGGGAAAGTGGAAAATTAAACTATAATGTATGTTAAGCCATTTCAAATTTTTTTTTACATTCTTCCAAAGATCTCAGCATATATTTCTTATTTAGTCAGTTTTCATAATTTCTACTGAGGATGTATGCAGCAAAGGGAGATTAACAAATGGATTACTAAAAGGAAATAGATGCAGACTAGGAGGACATGGGTTCCCTTATTCCCAATCCCCTTCATAGAGCACAGAACAGTACCTGTGCTGTTTCGCTTTAAAGTAGGAGGGTGTTGGAGAGAAAGGGGGAGAAGTAAGCATTTATCTTAGGAAGGAAAAAAAAAAAAATCACTGAAATCAATTGTATTTAATGGAAACAGCTAATACAGAAACATAGAATCATAGGATATACCGAGTTGGAAGGGACCCATAAGGATCATCAAGTCCAACTCCTGACTCCACACAAGGCCAGTCAGACAGAACATGCGACTGAGAGCATCATCCAGATGCTTCTTGAACTCAACCAAGCTCAGTGCTGTGACCACTTCCCTGGGGAGCCTGTGCCAGTGCCCAACCACCCTCTCAGTACAGAACCTCTTCCTAATATCCAACCTAAACCTTCCCTGTCACAGCTTCATCCCATTCCCTCAGGTTCTATCACTGGTCACCAAGGAGAGGAGATCGGTGCCTGTCCCTTCGCTCCCCCTCATCAGGAAGCCACAGACCATGATGAGGCCTCCCCCTCCTCAGCCAGGCTGAACAAACCCAGGGACTTCAGTCTCTCCTCATAAGACTTCCCCTCCAGACCCTTCACCACCCTCATTGCCCTCCTAATATATATTATTGTTAGATATTGTATGACAAAACCTAGCCCAGAGTTAAAATTAACTAAACAAACAAAACCTTTCATTTTGCTTAAAAGGTAAGCTAGGCAGTGGGTATCATTATATTTTTAAATAACTATTGCCACAAGAGGTAAGGAAACAAATCTGTATTTACATGCCATAAATCATTCTAATACACCCACAGCTTTTCATCACTCTGTTCAACGCAGGCAATAGTTTAAAACTTCTGTAACAGCATTTGAAGTTCTGCAACTGTTAAAAGGAACTAGAACTCTGTACTTAAATTACAAAAATAAACCTTCACTGGATACATATGGGTCTGTGGAGTAACTAAGTCAAAAGCACACATACTTATGGACATGCGGAACCTACAATACAGATGAATAAAGTTCAGAATAGGAATATATGAATAACTACTTATTCTCTTCTAAACTCAAAAAGCTGAAACAAACCTTGCTACCTTGTCATCACCATCAAACCATTGACAAGAATATTCTGCAATTAAAAATCTTATGCACCACACAGACTAGGATTTGATCTTGTTGCATTTTTTCTTTTTTTTTTTAATGGCAATTAAGTATTTGTGATTGTACTACAATTAGCAAAGCTGATGGTGAAAGTGTGAAAAAGAATAAAGTACATTACAATTAAAAGATTTCCTCTCATTTTTGGGATATGTAAAATAAATTTTATTCTCAGTTCAGTAACTCCTTTATCTCTCAAGTTACACTAGTGCTTATTTCCAATTCTCTTCCCCACACACACTTCCCACCATGCATTTTTAATCTTTCCCTTTCTTTTTCCAGCATCTCTTACGCCAGGCTCTCTACTCTCTCCCTGTTCCTTACTACACACTTTCAAGATTACAACCTATCTACTTCTATTAGCTTGTACTTCTATTTCCATTTCTATTTTCTTGCTTCTCTGTCAAGGCCTGACTGGAATCCAACAACACTTGTTCTTAGTTTAAAAATTTACAGGTAAACATAGCTTACAGGTTTCACAAGATTTACACAGGTCAGATCTGAAGCTACCACAGTCTTCACTGGGCACATTATACTGCATGGATACCAGACAATGTCTTACTGAACACCACCAGAAGATTCAGGTATTCTTAACTCAGTAAGAATTAAGAAACCATGTCCTTATTTCCAGAGTTAACACCCAGTTACAACACCACAGAGAAAACCATCATGCCTCTTCTCCAGCAATCTCCAGCACAATATAGACTAGGCACAATTCTTCTGTTAAAGACACAATTTAAGCCACTGATATGTCATTTTCTAACCCAGAAAACCAGCTAAGGGATCTCCATGTCCTTAGTCACAGATATGGCTCCTCACATGCTTGATTCTAACCTCCCCTAGCTTCTACTGCCCTACCTACAAGCACATGAAGGTTTGCAAAGAAAGGCCTTGTGGTGCTGTTGGTTTATTTACAGAACCTGCTACAATTATTAGAAACAGTAACACATGCCTTCAGCTCCAAATCACATCCTATTCTCCTTCTCCCAGTTCCACATCACTGGCTCCTTCTCCAGTGTCTGGCTGCTTTCCCAGTTTGCTGCAGGTCACTGAACAACCTGCCCCAGAGGTAACAGGGAACACAGCAGCCCAGACACTCTAGTCACTTCACTGATACGCAGGTTCACAGGACCACCTACTCATCACCAGCCGGGTTTTTCCAGCTTTAGACTAAGTCATGTCATTACCACAGTACTTGTAAATTTAAGTATTAGGTGAAAAGTGGGGGTTTTAGCATTCTCTGTATGAAAGGTCTTAAAAACACTTGTATGAAACTACTCCTGTTCTGCATCCATAGGCAGAGCCAGAAAACAGAATATAGCAAGCCAAGAATGAAATTAAAATTATCAATTTTTAAATAAGCTTTTAGTTTTTGGGGTTTTTTTTAATTCATTTATAAGGGTATGTAGAAGGAAAGACTCCTTTATTAGGGATATCTGATCTAGGGTATTTTCAATGCAAAGGAGGTCAGTAAGTTAATAGAATAAATGATGAACAAGAATACAGAGACACAAACCTAGCAGACAAGACATAACAGACAATGCCAAGGACCAAAAGTCTCCAGTTACTAACTGATGGGACACCAAGAAATTGCAGGCACAGATTTGGAGGCCAAATGAATTTTGTAACTGGTAAGAAAAGGGAAATACAGTCCCACCTAAATATATCTCAGCATGGGACTGTATTGAGAGATAACTGCCTAAAATCTAGCACTGATTTCAGAATATTCCCCAAATAATTACTTATTCTTATAAAAACTCCCAGTACCTACACTAATGTCTACAACTGGTGAACACAATGTTACAATATAATCAGAAGCCAATTGTAGTTTCACCTCCCAGCAAAGCATTGCATTACTCTCCAACCAGCTTATAAAAGCCATTTATGATACTTCAGTACCTGCCTTCCTCTCTGTCCTGCCACTGCTACACCACTGCAATTACCAGATCACAGCTCTATTAACGTCTACTATTCAATGGAGTTACATTTTCCCTTATTATAACAAAATGTAACGCTACACTAACATGAGAATTATTTAGAAAATGCAAGTTTCTGTTCAAATTTCAAATGCAGTAAAAAGTGGGCACAATTCTTAATTTTTTTTTGTTAAAGAACTCTTCACATACAAACGCTGAGCATGAAAGATATTGAAGTGTCTAAGAACAAAACACAAGACTTCTTGAGGTAGAAGTATTGAAATCATGAGACTACAGTTAATCTGAGCACAACATGTAAAAAGCCAGTCATCTGTGCTCAATACAAGTAACATTCTTTCTCAGAAAAAAGGTCTAGAGGAAAGAACTGGCCCACAGAGTACAATTAATTATGATACCCTATGCTAACGTCAAACACATTAAAAATATTTTTTCTTAGACATAAGATCTTATTTCTCTGCATGTGTCAGATTGTTTCTATTCTATTTCATATATATGAACTTTTCAAAAACCTGTTACGATGTATCTTTGATTTTAATGATTTATGAAAGTGACAATTTGTTGTTGGGTTTTTTACTTCAAATCTACTTTAATGTGTTTAAAAAGAAGTTTTAAAAAAATTAAATACTGTGAAACATCTGATGCTGATTTTTCAGTAAGTTTCAAGTAATCAGTACTATTTCATAATCTGAGTAAAATGTAAATAACTGTCAGCTACATTTTTCTATCTTTAAAAAAAATAATTTTCAATGAACGTGTTTTGATTACCTACACTTTAACATCAAAAAGCAGTATTTAGGCATAGATTTATTTCCTAGACCTCTTCCTCTACCTTGCAACATTTTGGCTGTCATTTTAATAAAGATGCTGGTATAAACTAATTTTATTTCCTTTCAATTAATAGAGTTTAAAAAAAAAAAATCAATACTTGTTTACAGCTATTTTCTCTATTTTGATTCATCAGGAAATTAATATGCAGGATTATGAAATATCTCTAAATCAAAAGCATTAAAGGTAAATAAAACCTGCCATTATTTGTTGCCATTAGAACAGCAGCACCACAAAAATCCTATGCTCAAAACTAATAATTTAACTGTGATTAAAGGAGAAAAGCAGAGTAGAAAGCTCTTAGGGCTTCATTCATCTAAATCTAAACTATTTGAAGAGCAGGCAGATATTTTTTGCTTAATTCACCAGCATAGGATGACAACCAAGACAAAAGCTACAATACAGAATTCATTCAGTCATGGAAAAGGAGCACCTCACCATGCCTGTTCTCACATTTAACTGCTAACTAAAATCAAGACAATTTAATTATTATTAGTTAAATGTCACAAACCTTTTTTTTTTATTTTAACAATAAAAAAGTTATGGCAGTGTTGACACAAAATACATTCCTGCAAAAACTAAAAGATGATACTGAAATCAATACCCCTTCACATGGTTTTATGGGAAGCCTAACCATATGCACCCAGTATTTTCTTTAACAAGGCCACAAGTTTATTTTACAAGGGGAACTATGTAGATACTCTCAGAGAGCTATACAGTGTACAAGATTAAATTACAGTGAAGTTCATCAACGTGAAACCAGGAAAACACAAAGGATTGGAAATTGCAACAAAATACATGTAAAAGCACAGCAAAGCAGGCTATTAAGGCTAATTTTATCAACTTGAAAAATAAAAAGCAGAATGCAGCATTTTTTAAAAACACCTAAACAGGCCTGCCTGAGAGCCCAGGTAGTGAAAATGAGAAGTAATCTGTGTATGAAAAGACCCTTCAAGGAAGGTGAGCCCATAGAAAAACAAGGTTTTCAATTTGCTGCAGTTCTGTGAGGGGTTGAAGAGATTTTCTAGGAAAGTTCTCTCTCAATTCTGGCAAACACTTTAGCACAGTTTCAAAACAAAGCTAAGAACTGCACCACTCAAATACAAAACCTTAGATTTATAATAGGCTGCCCTGTAAGACAAATGGTCCTGTAACATGTATACCTATCAAAACCAGAAAAGAAGATTATCACTGCAGAAGCCCATACTGGGCTTACATGTTTGGGTATTTTTCCTCTAATTTGAAAAACTAATTATTTTTAAAAATCATCGTGTAAATGTACAAAGATAAGGACAATCAATAGCACAGCAGTTTCATACAAGAAGCAGTCAAATAAATCAGAACCTTTCTGCCTGGGAAAGACAGAGCTGCAGGGTGGAGAAAAGGCAGAGAGTAAAATGAAGAACTGTGAAGTCGTGTGTGTTATGGAGATGACCAGTAAATGATCCCTCTGGAACTGCAGTCTGGGTTTTTTTCAGCTGATGTCTCTCTGCACTGGAAGAAACAGAGAACATGAAAGGAGGCAGTTCTTCATATAACCCAAGATGGAAACACATCCACTTGGAGTTACAATTCCTGAAGGTAAGTGCATCAAGAGCTAGAAAGTGGAAAGACACTATTTGCGGCTCAGCAAGCCTATAAGAAGGCCTAAGAGCATATGCTGTGCAAATAGTACTATGTGCTTCCCCTGGTCTTAACACTTCTCTATCCAGCCATCTATAGTGAGTCACTGGGAGAGGCACAATGTGTCAGGCAAGCCACAAAATTAAGAAGAAATCTCAGAAAGCACAAATAATTTAGGTCTAAGTCACAACTGCACTGCACAATGTAGACTTTAGAACAGCTCAGATGCTACACCACTTAAATACCATAATATTTTACAAACATAAGACAGCACCTCCTAAAATCTCCAAGTATTTGACAAAGCCCTAATTATCTCCAATGCAAAAGTAGGAAGACAGAGCAGTAACAGGCTAGAGTTCTGCAGAGATTGATTTTAGATGGTGAACATGAGTCACTGTAAGACTAAGTATCCAATTTACATTAACTTCAGAGCTATCTAAGATATTACCAAAAGCCAGAGCCATCCTCATGCCACATGATGAAACAGCTGCCCAACAAGAAAACAATCTCTCTTCTTTGTCTGAAGCTTGTCCTCACACTCTCACCATAACCAAGCCTACTGTATTTACCTAGTCTGTTGCCAGATTTGTCAAAAGAAACTAGAGTTTAAAACTACTGAAACTTAGCTAATGAAAGCATATGTATTTTTTCTTTTACACAAATAAGCTTTACAAAAGTCTCTTGAAAAAGTTCAATAAAGTTCTTCAAAAGAAGATTCTGCTTATGCACACTGATCTGGGCTAGAACATACAGAATTGAGAACCGGATAAAAAACGGATGTTCTGATAACTAAGAAATTAATATATCTGCAGCAGTTTAGAATAATCAGTTTATTAAGCATCTTAAAGTACCTTTCCATCACAAAACCAAAAGTGCCTTAATATACACTTACAGGGTTGGTTTTTTTTAACGTTCTAAGATCGCCCTCATGTGTCTAAGTGCCACATTGCAGAAGTTACCACCATCAGACAGTACCATACCGTAAGGCACACAGCCAGAGACCCCGAAAACACCTGAAACTTCCCAAAGAACAAGAGCTTACGCGATCAGCCGTGGGCATCAAGATGTCCTGGCTGAAGTGCTCTGAACCTCATCTTTAGAAGCACACTTAACAGAAACACATCTGTAGTGAGATACAGTTCTGCAGTTGCACCATCAAACATACTGTGTGCTCATGAGTCCTGGGTTCAACTATATTAAAAATATTTTTGAAGCCAAATGTGCTTGAACAAATACGGATTTCTTAGAAGCAGTAGTACGAGTTGCAAGAGAATTAATCTCTCATTTAAAGTTGGATAACGAATATTCAGCAGTCCTGGAATGCTTTTTACAACAATATGTAACACAGCACCTCTTGGATATTCTACTATTAAGACAGAAGTTTTCTCCTGATAGTTCTGTTCTCTTTGGCATAAAAATTCTGTTTGAGTGTAAATTAATTGTCTCTAAATATTCCATAGGGCAGCTAGAAATAACTGGGGGTTCTAAAAATGAAAACGTCATCTCAGGTGATGACAGCCGAGCGCCAGATCTGAGTATACATTGTTAATTAACCAGCCCTAAATTACTGCAACATCACAAACTTGTCCTGCAACAAACGCACAGGGATTGTGAAAGGCAGAAAACAGTACTACACAGTGTTACTACAGCCGTCACGCCTGCTTAATTTTCCTTTCAGTTGCAACACCTGTGAACATCAGCGTGCCAATATACGGCATATAAAGGACTGCGATGCCAACGCCGTACAAGCATCTAACTTTACCTTATCATCTCCCTTTCGCAGCTGAACTGTTAGGCTCTCGAGTAATAAAACTATTTGCACACGCTGTCAAAGGCACGGGTGAGTGTTTTAAATCGGGATGTGCACGGGCTACATGCAAGTACCAGGCAGCCCGGCAGCCCCTCAATTCCAGGTGTCGCCGACACGCTCCGGGACACGAACGACGGGACGGGCAGCTGGGGCTCCTCGGGGCTCCCGAGCGTGGGCCGCCCCAGCCTTCCGGCGCCCTCCTCAGCACCACTCGGAACCCACATTACCGCGGAGGGGCCTGCGCTGCCCCGTGGGCTGGGGCCTCCTCCCACGCAGTAACACCGCGCTCGGGCAGCCCCGGCGCCTCCCCACACGCACATGGCGGCCCGCGACTTGCCCTCCACTCCCCCCGCCGTGGGACGCATACCGGCCTAGGCCCTGCCCCCCGGGTAAGGCAGCCCCATAACCCCCAGGGCGGCCGCCAGCCGGTGCAGCCCTCCCCGCGCCCGCACACTTTGCCCCCAGCAGAGGCGCGAGGACGACCAGGGCTGGCGCAGCAGCCGCCGGGCGGCCTTGTGAGGGAACTACTTGGCGTGCGGATGGAGTGCTACCACGAGACGCGCCGGAACTACTTTCTCCCCCCCCCCCCTCCCCGTCGGCGCCGGCCCCACTCAAGGAGGATCCGTGCGCGCTCCCCCGCCCTCCCCCGGCCCGCCGCTTGCGGCCCCGCGCCGCCCCGCTCACCTGCAGCCGCGGCCTCCATAACCGCGGCGGGGAAGGGGCGGGGAGGGGGGCAGCGGGGGTGCCGGCCGAAAGGCAAGCGGCGCGGCCTGGTTTGAAAAAGAAAAAAAAGGGGGGAAAGCAGGGAAAAACAAAAATCACTTTCGCGCCAACGGGCCAGGCCCCCGCAGCCGCGCCAAGGCCCCGCGGGGTTCCCGCCTGTGGTACAGAAATACAGTTTGACGCGGCGGGGGCCAGGCCAGGCGGGGCGGCCGGTTATGGCGAATCTGCTGCGTCCGACACGGCGGCCGCTTCCTCAGCGACGTCGCACAGAGAGCGCGAGGGCAGGGAGGGGGAGAGGGCGGGGCGCGAGGGCAGGAGAGGGAGCGCACGCGCCGCCCAACGCCTGAGCCGCGGCCCGGCGGCGGCGCCTGCGCAGTCGGCGTGTCGGGACTCGCGCGATGTGGGTGCTCGGTTTCCTCAGGTGTGCCGCCGCCTCCCGCGGGCTGCTAGGGGCTGGGATCCCGGCGGGACAGGGCTCTGGTACGCAGGGAGAAGGGGATACGCCTCCGGCCACCGCCTCAGCAGCGGTTAACCTGGGTCTCTGCCTGCTGGGCTGGAGTCTCCGTGCCTCTCTCGCCGCGTGGGCCGGGAGCGGCCCCATCCCCGCCCCGGGCCCCTGAGGAGTACGAGGAGGACGGGGCTTGCACAGCTGATGAAGGCACTGCTCTTCGGTAGGAAGCTGGTTTCGGCTGACAAACGTGGATCTTGAGGAAACCCGTGCCATCTGCGTAGTCGCTACAACATTATGTGACAAGTTTGGAGGAAAAGACATATTCCACCGTATCAGCAACTCCATGAGCGATTATCTGTGCTGTGTGGTTCGGGTGCAGCACAGAATTGTAGGGGTTGGAAGGGATCTCCAGAGATCATCGGGCCCAACCCCCCTGCCAAAGCAGGCTCCCTAGGACAGGCCACACAGGTCGGCATCCAGATCGGTCTTGAATATCTCCAGAGAAGGAGACTCCACACCCCGCTGGGCAGCCTGTCCCAGGGCTCTGTCACCCTCACTGTGTAAAAGTTCTTCTGTATGTTGGTGCAGAACTTCCTGTGCTGCAACTTGAGGCCATCGCCCCTTGTCCTGTCTCCACAGATCATTGAGAAGAGGCTGGCCATTTCCCTCTGTCTCCCACACTTAAGATATTTATAAACATTAATAAGATCGATATTGAGCCTAAGACCATGATTGCTTTACGAGCTGGTGTTTACCTGAGTGCACTTGAGAAGTTACACATCTGCCTCAGAGCCACATATTAATGTGTATCAACAGTCACCTTGATTTTTTTTATTCAGGGGCCAAGTTTTTAATTTGGGTATTAAACTATTTCTTTATTGGGTTTTTTGTTTGTTTATTTTTTCCTGAACAGCTTGATGACAGGTATTACCATTATGCAGCACAACTAGTGTGGCTGGAATACTCATAAGCACACACACACAGACACTTAGTCTCATGTTTTACTGATTTCTTGTTTTTCTGTCTTAGTTGTATCAATAACCACAATACCAGTTTTATCACTTTCACTCTTAAATCATCATAAATGCTGTATGTATTTAATATTAATGAATTTAGCGTTGAATTCCATAATGTCTGTTACTGTAGTTAATTTCAGTACGAATGCCTCTGTAAGAATCTCATTACTCTTCCTAACCATTAAGAGTATTGAATTATTTTTTGTCACACTGCAGATGCACTCAATTAAGTGTAGAGAAAAAACTCTGAAAACAAGAATTAATTTCAGTATTAATTACAGTAATAAACCTAAATAATTTGCTGTTAGAGAAACAATGCGTACATATTAACTGAGAAATAACTTTAAAATATTTTTCCAACATCACTGCTTAATATCTCATTGTGACAAGTAACATTCCGCCACAGGCAGAATGCCTCAAAACCTGATTATTTCTTACTCCAGCAAAACAGTTTTTAACCTAGAAAATATATATGATGATCCACAGTACAAATAGTAACTCGAGAGCCCCAAACCTGATTCACCACAGCTCTGGGACTGAGCCATCTTTGCCATCACTTGGGCATTTTCTGACCATTTCTGCTGTGTTTCACTGTAACACTGCCAGTGCAGGGTTGGTGATCATCCTGCAGCCTCTCTACCATCTCAAAAAGCTGATGCTGGCAATTCTCCTTTTTTTTTTTTCTTTTTTATTTTCTACCCTTCTCTGCCAAATGCAGAAGTAATTTGGATCTTTAGCCTAACAGCCAGCCTTGCAGTTTTACCCCATGCTTTATTCTTGTAAGAGTCTATTAGCCTGGACAGAAAATTCCATCAGGTTGATTGAAGCAGATGCCCTTAAATCAAATATAAGACCACAACCTACAGTGAAAAGGAAGGTGGGTCCCTGTTACCTAACTCACTGGGACCTGTGGGAAGCCACAGCAAAGGATCTCTAGCAAGGGTGGGAATGCAGAGGTTCGTATGAGAAACAAACATCAGTACAACTGGAAGTATGACTGTTGTCAGCAGAAGGAGCTGAAGAAGGATGTGTACTCAGCAGGTCATTGACACCGTGGCACATCTACATGTGGCTCCTCAAGAAATCCAGATCAGGAAGCAGTGGGCAGACAGCACCCAGAGAGGACACGAGGCAGTAAGTCAGCAGTGTTGCTTAATGACTCATGGGGTGGGTTATGATCAGTGCACAAAAGATGAAAATGACTGTCAGCTGCTAAGCACCAAAGGCACACCAAAACACCAAGCTTGCCAGTCTGGGAACAAGTGGGAAACATCATGATGGGGACTAGACAGACCAGATGAGGGCTTCTATAGACAGATAGGAGCAGCCTCATGCTCACCAGCCCTTGTACTCATGGGGGTCATTGGCCACCCTGGTATCTGTTGGAAGGACAAAACAGCAGGTCATAAGCAATCCAGGAGGTTCTTGGGATGTGTTGATGATGCTCCAGTGTGGGGTCCCACCCATGGGAGACAGTCCTTCACAAACTTCTCCAACGTGAGTCCTTTCCCACAGGGCTTCAGCTCCTCACCAGCTGCCCCAGTGTGGGTCACTTCTAAGGGGTGCAGTCATAAATCATAAATGTCTCTCAAGCCCAGACTGCTCCAGCCTGGTCTTCCACGGGGTCACAACTCCCCACCCTCCAGCAAACCTGCTCCAGTGTGGATCTCTCTCTCTCTCTCATCTCTGTCTCTTTCCATGGGCTGCAAGTGCTGGCAGGGGCTTGCTCCAACGCAGGTCACAGAATCTCCTCTATGTCTCCACCTGCTCCATCCAGCATGGGGCCTCTCCACAGGCTACAGGTGGGGTCTTGGCCTTTTCCATGGGCTGTGGGGGGACATCCACTCCACCACGAGTTTCTCTATGGGCTGAAGGGACATCTTTCTATCCACCACCTGGGGCACCTCCTCTCCCACCCTCCTTCACTGACCTTGGTGTCTGCCCAGTTTCTTACATCTTCTCACTCCCTTCTCTGGAGGCAAAAAGCAGCTGCTTGCATTTTTTTCTCCTAAATGTGATTCCCAGAGGCGCTGTGACCATCGCCAATTGGCTCGGCCTTGGTCAGCAATGACTCCGGCCTTGAGCCAGCTGGTGTTTGCACTGTTAGGCCTGCAGAGAGCTCCTCGCTGCTTCCTGCAGAAGCCACCCCTGCAGCCTCCCTGTTCCACCAGAACCCTGCCACGCAAAACTACAACACCCTACAAAGTGGTAGGGAACACAAAGTTAAGTATTGCAGAGGGGATTCAGCCTGCTGGAGCTGGAATCCATGAAGAGCGTGTAGATGCCTTTACTGGGGGCACAAGCAGATAACTGCCAACCTCTCTCTCCTCTTTTGCTGAGTTGTGTGGTTTCACAATAGAAAAAGGTGTTTACTGAAAATGTGTACTCATAAGTGTGACATGAGTGTGCCTTGGTTAGCTGTTTAATAAGTGTTCCCACAGAATTAAAAGTAGTAAATTCAGTCAGAAGTTACCGTTAGTCCCACCTCATACAGCAGCGTTCGTTTCCATTTGCTCTTGCACGAACTGTTTCTGGGAATCTTTAACATCACAGTCACATACTGCACTTGTGCAGGATCTCTGACTCATTGTTGATGTACCTGACCTAGATAGGAATTAGGGCTACATAGCAAAGGGGCTGGTCTGTAAAACAAGACATTTGTAACAGAAGCTGGAGAATACGGAGAAATAAACATGAGGTTTTACACAGGGAAATTAGGAATTCATTTTTCAGGAGGATAATACTTTTCTCAAAGGGTTCATTTATGGTATAAAAAAAGTGTTCATTAATTGTGTCTTCCTCCTCTTCTGGTTGCTCACCATGGCATCTTGCAATGTGCTTTGCAATTGTTAGCATCTGTGCTTAAATGTGATGATTGCATTTTAAAACCCTCATTCTAGATGCCTTAAATTGAACACAAAGTTAGGGATTTTTTTTATTCTAAACGTCAGTGCTTCACTTTCTCTTTTTCCCCCATGTTGTGGTTTAGCTCCAGCCAGAAGCTGAGCACCATGCAGCTGCTCTCTCACTCCTCATGCCCCTGGTGAGATGGAGAGGAGAATCAGAAGACAAAGGTAAAACTCACATGTTGAGATAAGGACAGTTTACTGGGACAGCAAAGGAAAAGGAAGATAACAGCAGTACGTAGTATATACAGCGTGAGTGATACACAATGCAGTTTTTCAACCCAAGACCAGATGACTGCACACAGTCTGTCCTGGAGCCACGCCACCCCTCCCCAACTACTCCCCTTTTTACATGGTATGGAATACCCCTTTGGCTAGTTTGGGTCACCTGTCCTGGCTGTGTCCCATCTCAACTTCTGGAGAAAAATAATTCTATCCCAGCTGAAACCCAGGACACCCCACAAGCAGTTTGTGAAAATAATGCCATTTCTGTTGAAGCAGCAGATCTATACAATTGTCCCATAAACACCCACAGCAACATTAATTAAGCCACAGGGAGGATGCAAAGCTCTCTATATGACACAGACCAAGTACTATTTAATTGCCTAAATGAAACAGTAGTCCTGTGAGAGAAAACAGTAAATTACAGGATCTGCTACCTAAGGATCTACAAGGTCAAATACCAGCAAATGGATAAACACAGAAGTATGCTCACAGTCTGGTCTTTCACATTTAATGAGCTTCCAGTGCTTGACTTTCCAACCTTACAGATTTTTATTATATTAGTATTTTTAAAATAAAAAAAACCAACCCTTTACCATTTTACAAAGCAGAATGCATAAAGCATTCTAACACAAGGGCAGAAATTCAGAGATATGACAAACCAAAGATTTTAAGGAATCTTCATGTTTGTGTATGCTTACTGTAGAATTGAAGATGCCAACCCGCAGTGTCTGTTGAGGTTCTTCCCTAGCACAAAGAGTGCTACAGTACATGCACACTTCACTGCACGTGAGTTCACTCTACTTGCTTGCAGACAGGTTTTTGGGAAGGACACAAGTCTCGCTGGAATCATAGTGGTGGTCTTGGATTTCATCTTTTTTAGAAGAGCAGTGTCGTGGTTTCACCCCGGCTGTGGGCTGAGATCCACGCAGCTGCCTGCTCCTTAAAGTAAAAGAGCAGGGGAAGAGGGAAAAGGGGGAAACAAGGGAAGGGAAAAGGAAGGGGCAAATAACTCCAAAACCAAGAAACTAAGAGGCCCGTGGGTTGGGATAAGGAGAGTTTACTAAGATAACAGGAAGATAAAATATAACAATGCTAACAGGACTTTAGAGCAAAAGAATATGGAACTCTTGATCCCCAATGCAGTTTCTCCCCGACCCACACAACTCAGGCCGTACCACCCAGAGCTGTCCCGGAACCCGACCGTCCCCCCAAGAAGCACGCGTCCCGCCACCGCCCCTCTTCTTCCTCCCCTCAGCCCCCCGTTATCCTTGTCAGGACGTCATTGGCATGGAATACTCTCTTTGGCCCATCTGGGTCACCTGTCCTGGCTTCGCCCCTCCTTTCTCATGAATAGAGAAATACGAAGAAGCTAAGAAAGTCCTTGACTGTCTGACTGCAACTAAGAACATCAGGGTGTTACCAGCACTGCTTTCATTTTAACTCCCAAACACAGCATCCCATCAGCTGCTACAAATGAAGTTAACTCTACCCTGACTGAAACCAGGACAAGCAGTTTGCCAGAAAAGCAGTTTTAGATAACCACAGTATGTATATTCGTAATACAGAGGAGATTACTGTACAAACTCATATGAAGATCATTCCCACTTCTTTCATGACAAAGGGCATTGCAGCACAGGATGCCATGGGGCAGCTGTGATCTCAGTCCAATAATTGGGAAAGCATTATGAACAGCGCTTCTTTTCCACGTTATTTTTTCCCCTTTGATTAGTGCATCAGGAACTACAATTCTTTTCTCTAAGGATAAATATTGGATGTTATTTAAAGAATAAAGCATTAATATACTACGTTGTTATCCTTTCATGTAGTTAAAATATTTTAATTTAACGTAACTGAACTTCGATAGAATTATTCTTTCAAGCTGATGTGTTAATACTAGAGTTTGAAGCCCCTTTTGCATGATTGAGATGCATCTTCATTACTGATGAACTTTAAAAAAACCCAAAAACCTTCCAGAATTTCAATATTTTTCCTCCTCTCCCCACACTCAATGCTTGAAGCCAACAAACCAAATATTTACAAAGATATTTCCCAGTTGGCCAATAGTACCATACCATCATTTTTAATATTTTGCATTCTTTTGCATTGTCACTGGAATTCCTGTTTCTAGACTTCCCTTGTGTCACTTTCAGGGCTGTCATGGTTTAACCCCAGTGGGTAACTGCTCACTCACCCTTCCCCTGCAAGAGGATGAGAACAGAAAAAAAACCCAACAAACAGTAGGTTGAGATAAAGAGAGCTTAGTAGGATAAGAAAGAGAATACTACTACTAAAAGTAATAATTAATAATATAAAACAAGTGATGCACAAATGCAATTTCTAACCACATGCCAAAGCAAAACCCCAACCTGATGCCCAGTCTGTCTCTGAGCAGCAATTCCACCTCCCACCCAGCTTCCCCAGTTCTATCTGGAGCATGATGTTCTGTCTTGGGGAACAACCCCCTTGGCCAGTCTGGGCCAGCTGTCCTGGCTGTGCTCTCCCAGCTTCTTGTGCACCTGGCAGGGTGTGAGGAGCTGAAAAGTCCTTGACTCAGCGTAGACACTGAAACTACCCAGAAACAACTGAAAACATCAGCGAGTTACCATTACTCTCATACTAAACCCAAAACACAGCAGTACACCAGCTACTAGAAAGAACGTTAACTTTATCTCAGCTGTAACCAGGACAGGACATCATACTCATTGCACACTGCAGATTCAGGCAGAGCTTGGCCCATGCCATCACACCATGACACCTGTTCCAGTAGCTACACAGTGGAAGTGGGCTGGGAACCTTGTTAGCCTGCAGAGAGCCTGACAGCCAGTGATGCTGCCACTGAGGCAAGCTGTCAAACCACATCTTCAAAACATACTCTCTATTAACATCCACTTTACGGTTCTGAAATTGGATATGCCAGCTCCTCAGTTGCTGGTCTAACCATGTAAGATATGGACAATAAACCCCAGGCTTAACTTCTTCAGCACAGGGTGATAAAGTTTCCTGGTAAAACAGTTTGAAGCTCTTCCCACTCTTTTTTCCCTACGAGATGTTCACTCCTCCTTGCCAGTACATTTACTGCTAACTACACCTGTTAAACTCTGTGTAGCCAGGTGCTCTATATTCAATTTGCAAAACAATCTGGATACAAAACATTTAAAGTTATTTGTAACCTTGATTAGTTCTCTCAACCAACCTAGAGAAAACTGCACTGAAACAACTGAGGAGACAGGAGCGAGTGAGAAGGGGAGTTGTATCAACATTCATTGATCCCTAACATTTATTTAGTAAATTAAATACGTTTTAAACTGATCAGTATGACTATTGGCTTTATTTTTACACTAAAGAGACTGAGTCCATCACCTTCCCCACCAATTCAGAGCCCTGGGTGAACATGTATTACTGTGTAGGGAACGTGTTTCATTATTTTTTTAATTAAAAGCACTGCAAAAAGTTAATTGCTTAAGTAGTTCTTCCTGGGTTTTGTGAACTGTTTTTCCACCAAGGGAAAACTCTGGCCATCTTTACTCTGGAGGTATTTAACAGTGTCTATTTAAGACAGATGCTGGGAAAGGAGCTGAAGGAGAGCATTCTCAAAGTATTTTAAGTATATAATTTAGGGTATAGAAGCTATATAATTTAAGATTATTTTTTTTTTTAATCTGAATGAAAACATGGATTCCTCCAAAGAGAAGCTCAAAGCACTATATTAAACAGAAATATTACGTGTTTAAAGTGAATTATCTTCACCTTCCTGGGAATACTGCCCTTTAGGCCTACTCCATCAGTGTGCCCATCAGTCAGTCCTCCCCTACACAGGTTTAAGAGGAATTTTTAGCTCTATTCTGCCCATATTTTTAACCTTACCTTTGTTTTCCCATTGATTTCAAAGAGAAAACTCAAACGGATGCTGTGCATTTTTGGAAGCCCTACTTGATGAACAAAGATGGATGCTCAGAAATTACAGCAGTTTGCTTTGCAACTAGTTTTATGCTTAAGAAAAGTTCTTACTGCTTTACTGTAAATGCTTCTTTTTTTTTTTTTTCCTTTAGTATCTGTCTGAAGTAACTGTATCTGCTTGTTATTTTTATCTGCTATGCTCAATGTGGAGTTCTGTGTTTAGGGCTGCAGAACTGCTGTTCTCTTGTTACAGAACATTAACTTCATACTTCCAGTAATAACTTTATAATGAAAATGCTAATAAAAATGGGGCAGTGCAAACTGCACACTTACAAATTTCCAGAGCTTAGTATGAGGCTTATCGTAATTCCTGCCATCTCAGGATTGTAGTCTATTGATACTGATTACACTGCACAGTTAATTTAAAAATTATCTCCTGCAGGCCTGAAAGGCAACAATTATAAATAAACTGCTGAAAAAATATATACATACTGAAAATGCTTCCCATAAACAGATTCTAGTTTTCTCAGTGTAGCAATATAATCACTGCAGGGCTCAGAAATACCCTGTATTAATCACATTTCTGCTTGCAGGTTTATATTGCTTAATCCTATTACAACCATACAGCACGTTTTTCCCTTGCTATGTGATGCCAGACTATCTGGAGACAGCAGCCCAGCTGGAATCCTGTGCAGATTTAAATGGTGGTTTGCCTTGTTCTTTTAAGGGCTTTTTGATTGGGGATTGCCTTCTTGCACAGGCTCCTATGAGACAAGAAATTACACTGAATGAATGACAGTTAAGAAGAAACGTTGCTGTGCGCTAGCACAAAGTGAACACCACACAACTGGGCTGACACAGAAATGCATGTGAGCAAGCAAACTTTGCCAGAAGCTTTTCAAAATGTAGCACTGTCAAAACAGAAGATTGTTTATATTTGTGATCACAGAATCAGAAGGTTGGAAAAGACCTTTAAGATCACGAAGTCCAACCGTTCCTGTCCTATGCTAAGCCATATCCCTAAGTACCTCATCTACTCTTTCTTTAAACACATCCAGGGATGGTGACTCAACTCCCTCCCTGGGCAGCCTGTTCCAGGCCCTGACAACTCTTTCAGTGAAAATTGTTTTTCCTAACATCTAATCTGACCCTGCCCTGGCACAGCTTAGTGCCATTTCCCCTTGTCCCATCTCCTGTCACTTGGCTGAAGAGACCATTGCCCACCTCTCTACAACCTCCTTTCAGGTAGTTGCAAGCAGTGATAAGGTCTCCCCTCAGCCTCCTCTTCTCCAGGCTAAATATCCCCAGCTCCCTCAGCCGCTCCTCATAGGATTTGCCCTCCAGCCCCTTCCCCAGCCTGGTTGCCCTTCTCTGGACTCGCTCAAGGACCTCAATGTCCTTCTTATGGTGAGGAGCCCAGAACTGGACACAGCACTCGAGGTGTGGCCTCACCAGTGCCAAGTCCAGGGGCACAATCACCTCCCCAGACCTGCTGGCCACACTATTTTTGATACAAGCCAGGGTGTCATTGGCCTTCCTGGCCACCTGGGCACACTGCTGACTCATATTCAGTAATGATGTATATAAAAAAAAAATAATTACAGTGCAAGATCCAAACAGCACTCTGAGTTCATTCTCTTCACCTTTACTGTAATTCAGGCAAAGAGGAAATACGTATGTACCAAGTGGAAGTAGTAAATTCATAGTACAAATGGCATCTTCTCAACACCATTAAGAGACAGCGGTATTGAGAAAGGCACAAAGGCAGGTGTAGAAGACAGACATCTTTGTTAGTGTGTTCCTACTGGGAAAGTTGCCACAGCCTTCCCTCAACAGCCAGCTATTTATAGGATAAAGCAGAGAGGAAGAACAACACTGATCCTGCCTGCCTTGAGTTATTATCTCCACAGTAGTAATTTGACAACCACGATATACCCAAACCACAAACTACACCAGTCTGATGGATCCTGCATGACTTGTATGATTTTGATTTGATCAGACATTGCATCATATGTTTGCCTTCAGCAGGCTACTGTTCTGTCCTTAATCTTCATCAGTTTTCTGTGAGATTGACATATCATTGAATACTTCATACCTCACGCCCCCTCCTAGGAAAGTGAGAACCACTCATGTACTCTAAATACGTACTCCATTACATACAACACTACCTACTCTAAATAACTTTAGTTCCTCCAATTAATATATATATATATAGTACTCACACACCCCTAATTATCCACATTCTTTTCCACATACAGTTTATTTGTACTACTAAAATGCAAGTCTTGCACTTTACTTACCGCTGGTGCTTCTTCCCCCCAGTAAGCTTGACTAGAATATGATATGCCTTCATCTATCCATGGAGTTCAATGGGTACAGCAACCATGTTTGTTCAGTACTCAGTGGTTCTTTACTAAAGCTGTTCTCTAACTACAAGAACCAGTATACCTACATTACTATTTCCCTAGGACTTTGTCGTGGTTTCACCCTGGCTGTGGGCTGAGATCCACACAGCTGCCTGCTCCTTAAAGTAAAAGAGCAGGGAAAAGGGAAAAAGGGGGGAAACAAGGGAAGGGAAAAGGAAGGGTCAAATAACTCCAAAACCAAGAAACTAAGAGGCCCGTGGGTTGGGATAAGGATAGTTTACTAAGATAACAGAAAGATCAAATATACCAATGCTAACAGGACTTTAGAGCAAAAGAATATGAAACTATTGATACCCAATGCAGTTTCTCCCCGACCCACACAACTCAGGCCGTACCACCCAGAGCTGTCCCGGAACCCAACCGTCCCCCCAAGAAGCACGCGTCCCGCCACCGCCCCTCTTCTTCCTCCCCTCAGCCCCCTGTTATCCTGGGCAGGACATAATTGGCATGGAATACTCTCTTTGGCCCATCTGGGTCACCTGTCCTGGCTTCGCCCCTCCTTTCTCATGAATAGAGAAATACGAAGAAGCTGAGAAAAGTCCTTGACTGTCTGACTGCAACTAAGAACATCAGGGTGTTATCAGCACTGCTTTCATTTTAACTCCCAAACACAGCATTCCATCAGCTGCTACAAATGAAGTTAACTCTATCCTGACTGAAACCAGGACAGACTTTCACCCAGAGAAGGAAAAAGTGACAGTAGTGGGGATTTCCTTATAAATAAATCAGATTGTTGGAAGCTCTCCTGTTCCGGTAAAAATGCCTCTAAGTTATAAAAATGTGGTAAAAATAACCACTGTTAGTTAAACTCCAACAGTTGCCTATCAGACAAGTGCATATGAATGTTTTCAAATCAAAGACCACTGCTCCTTCTCACAAACACCACAGAATCCAGGCAGCCTGCAAGTGTAGCACTCACTGTCCCTTTCTTTTAATTACTCTTTTTTTCAGAAGACTGCAATTAAGGAAAGAATTATTTGGGGTTTCTCGGAGGGTCCCAAGATTGGACGCAGCACTTTTCAGTGTCCTCAGCTCAGAGGCAACTCCAAACACATTTTCACTAATGGCTGAAGTCAAAATGCTGGGTTTTGAGCAGCAGCAACTGAGGCATGGGCATAATCCCCTCTCCTGACTCTGTATGGATGAGTATGGAAAACAACCTGCAGCTGATGGACCTACCATGACCATTCATGGAGCAGAATCTGACTGGAGGCCTGTGACTAGCGGTGTTCCACAGGGCTCGGTGTTGGGTCCAGTCCTGTTTAACATCTTCATTGATGACCTTGATGAGGGAATAGCATCCACCCTCAGCAAGTGCCGATGATACAAAGCTGGGAGGAGTGGCTGACACGCAGGAACACTGCGCTGCCATCCAGCGAGACCTGGACAGGCTGGAGAGCTGGGCAGGGAGAAACCAGATGAGGTTCAACAAAAGCAAGTGTAAAGTCTTGCACCTGGGAAGGAACAACCGTTTCTATCAGTACAGGCTGGGGGATGACCTGCTGGAGAAGAGCTCAGTGGAGAAGGACCTGGGGGTCCTGGTGGATGACAGGTTGGCCATGAGCCAGCAGTGTGCCTCGGTGGCTAAGAGAGCCAATGGGATCCTGGGGTGCATCAGGAGGAGTGTAGCCAGCAGGTCAAGGGAGGTGATCCTCCCGCTCTACTCTGCCCTGGTCAGGCCCCACCTGGAGTATTGTGTCCAGTTCTGGGCTCCCTGGTATAAAAAGGACAGGGATCTCCTGGAGAGAGTCCAAAGAAGGGCTACGAAGATGATTAAGGGCCTGGAGCATCTCCCCTATGAGGAAAGGCTGAGAAGATTGGGACTGTTCAGCCTTGAGAAGAGAAGACTAAGGGGAGACCTAATTAAAGTCTACAATTATCTTCAGCAGGGGATGCAGGGGGAATCAGCCAGCCCCTTTTCAGAGGTCTGTGGAGACAGGACAAGGGGCAATGGCTGCAAGTTGGAGCACAGGAAGTTCCGCACCAACATGTGGAAGAACTTTTACACAGTGAGGGTGACAGAGCCCTGGGACAGGCTGCCCAGGGAGGTGGTGGAGTCTCCTTCTCTGGAGATATTCAAGACCCGTCTGGACGCCTATCTGAGTGAAATGTCCTAGGGAGCTGCTTTGGCAGGGGGGTTGGACCCGATGATCTCTCGAGGTCCCTTCCAACCCCTATGATTCTATGATTCTATGATTTAAACAACAGTTTAAAGGAACACATGCCTACTTATGAAACAAGGTAAGAAAATGTTAAGGTATTTAACTTGTGCCATGCTTAATACTTCTTCCATATTAACACTGCAACTGCAATCGTTAATTGCTTAATACTTCTTCCATATTAACACTGCAACTTCCAGTTATCACAGCCTGATAATTCATTCTTCATCACTGATGACAGAAAACAAAAATCCTTAAAAGGGAAAGGGCTGTAAGCCAGTCCTTTTTCAGAGTGATATTGTTTGACTGGCACAAAGTCCTGTCACCATCTATTCATTCTTTGCTCCTTCCAAGGAGGAAAACACACACACTGCACAGTGTTTGTGGGCATTTTATCCAAGGTCCTTCCATCTCTCTTACAGATGAGTTTTAAACATAGCCTAGAGATTACATCAGAAAATGGTTTACAGTTTTACAGTTTTGCTGAAAATCACGAACATCACTCACCTTTTGAGTAGTCCAGCTACTAAAATGTAACATTACCACCACTGAATCAATTAGCCTACGGGAAGTCTGCATAAGAAAAGATGACTTCATCTCTCTGAACTCTACTGGGGCTGAGAGAGACTCCAGCTGAACTCCTTAATGGGTATAAGCTCTTTGAAATTCCTTTTTTATTACTCCTTCAGTTTAAGCTAGTACCTTCAGGTTTCGCTCTGCAATTACCTCAGAACCAAGCAACCCTATGCGCTATCTGGGATTACTCTCTTGGCTGTGCTACCAGGGTTCTCCAGCTCCCAGAATTTTATTTCTCCCGCCTTCCTGATAAAAACTTGAGTGTGTTTAATTTCTAACTCCAGCGTTCTTCTGAGATAATTGCTCACATTGGGGGATAAAGGAAAATATGGTTTGTAGCTCACATGCCTGAGTATTTCCCCTATTTTTGGAGGGTTCTTCAGGTCATTTTCTGTTTTAATAATGAGTGGAAAATGAAGCTTTATAGGGTTAGCTGTATTTATTTCTGCCTCGCTTCTCTTTCTCTGAAGGAACAGCACAGTTGCGTAATGTGTCAAGTACAGTCCCTAAAACACATCTGCTCAGTCCACTCTCATTAGTACCCCACATCAAGGGTTCTGGGTTTGAGGGTTTTATTTTTGTAACCCAGGCACCATTACTTAAACATCTAATTACAAGACAGGAGCTCAGTTTTCATGTCCATGCAGGGAGCCTCTGCTAATGAATCCTCCCTCTTGTAACTCAGCTGTTCAGTTTGCAAAACTTGTTTAGGATTAAACCCACTTACGTACTGCGCACACTTCACGTGCTTTACGTGCCTGTTGACATTAGCTTGTGTTCAGTACCTCCAGATACATCCTGAACCATAACTGAAGCCTGGTTATAACCTCACTCATATTCACGAAAGCCAGAAGAAAATGCAGTGAAGTCACCCAGATGTAATGGAATTTAATGGACTGGGAACCTGGCCTTCAGTCACAACTGCGGACTGATTAAACACGCCCATGTCAGCACTGCTGCTCTGTAGTGAAAACAACCATCAAATCCAATGAATAGATTCAAGCCATCACTGACAATGAGGCTTTGGAAGCCAAAAATTTACTGTGACCTCACCTGTTTTTCTAGCACAAATGCTGCAGCTCCAACAAAAATTTAGGGAAGTTTGGCACTCCGGGATTTTCCAGTATCCATCTGGACACACTAAAGGACATCAGAGGACCAACAGCACCTGCACATAGCCAGTGGTTCCCATGCACACAGGCCACATCTGCAAGAGCTTCAGTACCAAAGCTGTTGGCAATGGTCTGATCTTTGGACATCAACGTCCACGTGGTTGCTGTCACACAGAAACACCCATTGCAGAGCTCTCCCCAGTCCCTGGGGGAGAAGGAAAGCAGCTCATCCCTATCACTGGGGAAGCCCAGGCAATGATCTTTTGCTCACTGCCCTGACGGAGAGACGGGACACAGCTTGATGCAAGCAAAAGTCGATTTATTGTATGAAATCATTCCCTTAAATATGCTCCGAAGACAGCATGCTTTAAACAGATTGGTCCTTTCATACGTACACTGGTCTCGGGCTACATCTGCTGTTCCACCAGCATCTCTAATAGAACTTCTAAAACCTGGCTAGCCAGCAGACATACCTTAACAAAAGAAGGAGCTTTTCTGGAGCCTGCCCCAGCAGGGGGCCGGCAACGATGCTGCCATCTCTGTTTAGTTTTCCCCCTGGTTTACGGCCTAAAGGCTCCATCACATTATCTATAAACCTAGCAGTGCTTGAAGCTTTGTCCTCCAAGCCCAATGCCACAGCTCACAGCTGAAACCTGCCCTCTGCGGCTCTGGGAAGGCTTGAAGTATCACCCTATCTCCCTCTCTGATGCCTATCTAAAACCTACCAGCCTGGCAATGAAGGTCTGCAGCTCTTTCTGTCCTATCTTGCCTGCCTCACCTCTCCATTTCTCAGCCCCTCTGATACACACTTCCTTCCTGCCCCCAACAGTCAGTTTGAAACTGTGGCAACTCAACTTTTTCTTTCCACCACCTCTAAGTCCACACACATCCCTGGACAGCTTTTCTCAGTCACCTCTCACAAACTTCATGTAATACCCTAGAGATTCTCCTGTTCCTCTACTCCTGGGGGAAGCAGCACCACCAGGAGTCCAGGAGAAACCTGGAAATGGGTGTGGAGTCCGCAGGAGGTATGATCCTCATTCACTGAGCTGTGTCAGAGAGCAGCAGCAAGCAGTTGAGTGTCTGACTCAGTCCCTCTACGTTGAGGTATGATGATGACTACCCTATGGACGTAGCTAAGCAGGATATATACTACTGGTGGTCAGATGGGGGCTGAACAGCAGTTAGGGGAAAGAGGGCAAGAAACACGCTGGAGCAAAGAAGGAACTGACTGAGTAAGTCTATGCCATTAAATAACTTCTTAGCTTCATTATATCCATCCCTGAGCTTTCTTTTGGTGGGGCAGAACTGGTTACTTACCAAACAGCCATCCCTGAGCTTTAAGACCATTTTACTTCAGGAATACCTGAAGAGATGATACCACAGCTGCTGGAATTCCTGCAGGTGGCAAAGAATACAAACAAGTGTAAGGCTCCTTCACCTGCCATGTTCACAATAAGGGTATTAAAGCAGCAACACAGAATCACAAGGCTGGAAAAGACCTTTAAGATGAATCCAACCATTCCCATCCTAAGCTAAACCATATCCCTAAGTACCTCATCTACCCATCTTTTAAACACATCCAGGGATGGTGCCTCAACCACCTCCCCATGCAGCCTGTTCCAGGCCCTGACAACTCTTTTGGTGAAGAATTTTTTCCTAACATCTAATCTGACCCTGAACATGTCAATACGAGAGTCAAACGGAGCGCCACTCAGTACAGCGGGTGGCTGCCTCAGAAGAGCACCTGGTGAAAGACCCAACATCATCACGTCTGACACAAGGAGAGTTCTAACAATGGTTTCCAAGGATAATGAGTTCATTTGTGACAGATGTTCCACAGGAACAACTCCACACAGCAGCTGTGCTCAGGACAGTGGCAGTCAATAGATGACATTACACAGATGGGCTGCTTGTGTATGTTGTCCCATCATGATTTACTAAAAAATAAATACAGAATTTCAGTTTGGGCATGAAGCTTTTTGGGGTTGGGGGCGGGGGGGGAAGGAGTAGGTATTTTTGCAATTTCTTACTATCTTAGTTTTTAAAAAATGGGCAGTCTACCAATCTAATACTATAACTCTACTTATATTTACCTTAGTAAAACTACAGCTCATTTTTGGTTCAGAAAAAGCAGTTTATAGTACAGTCAAATACTTATTCGTAGAGATCTTGAAGTTTTATTCCATGTTCTGTAAAGAGACACAGCACTTGTTCTCTTTCTGCCAACTGTGTTTCAGTATTTGCTGGCCAATGTTAAGTTTAACTAACAAAAACATTTCTCAGCATTAAAAGGTGTAATTTAAACTATTCCTAGAACATTTAAGAGATACATGCCAACCGTACCCTGGGGTGCATCAAGCACGGCATGGCCAGCCAGTCCAGGGAGGGGATTGTCCCTCTCTACACTGCACTGGTGCAGCCTCACCTTGAGCACTGGGTGCAGTTTTGGGTGCCACAGTACAAGAGGGACACAAAACTATTGGAGAGTGTCCAGAGGAGGGCAGAGAGGATGGGGAAAGGGTCTGGAGGGGAAGTCTTATGAGGAGAGGCTGATGTCCCTAGGTGTGTTCAGCCTGGAAGAGGCTGAGGGGAGACCTCATCATGGTCTGTGGCTTCCTGATGAGGGGGAGTGAAGGGGCAGGTGTCGATCTCCTCTCTTTGGTGACCAGTGATAGAACCTGAGGGAATGGGATGAAGCTGCGACAGGGAAGGTTTAGGTTGGATATTAGGAAGAGGTTTTGTACTGAGAGGGTGGTTGGGCACGGGCACGGGCACTGGCACAGGCACCCCAGGGAAGTAGTCTCAGCATCAAGAGTACATTTAATGTGCTTAAAACCAAGAGTGACAGAACAGTATGCTACACATTCCCTTTCACTTTACATTCTGGTATGTTTTTGTGATAGAAACGCACCACACACAGTGGCACACAGCTTAACAGGACAGAAAAAACTTCTCATGCAGTGGGCACAAAGTCACACTCAGCTATTCCATTGTTGACTATTAATACTAAACTGGAATCCAGTTAAGGAGAGATTTGCTACCTTACAAATTCCTTGGGCTTTCGGTGTGAAACACCACCAGACAAGGTTAGTAACAGATCTTGCTTTCCACTAGTTGGTAGTCAACTTATTAGTATTTGGAGAAATGCATTATTAAAAAAATGCATTAAGCTGTATGCACTTAATGCATACATCTTCAGCATGTTCTCCATAACAGAGTTCTGTTCACAAAGCATCTTTCATCCCTGCCACCTCCCTTTTTCCCTGTCAGACAAAGATAAGGCTTGTGTAAAGTCTGGGAAAACAATTTGTCACTTTATTAAACCAGCAGATTTTTAAGACAGATAAAGCCATACTGGTTGCAGGAAATTATTTCTCTGTTGAGAAGGCGACGTTATCGGGCAACAAGCAATCTGGACTGACACAAACTACATTCCCCTCATTCTGCTACAGGGCCCAGGCGTTGTTTCATGGGTTCAGCTTTCCTCTCTCAGATGCACACACCAGGGGTCTGCTGTTCCCCACCAGCAAGAAAACAAAAACAGAGTGCTCCTCAACTCTCTGCACAGACTTCAGCATCAGCCTACTACAAATACTCAACTGCTACAGAATCCTGTGGAAGTTCGAAGCCGTTTTAACTATGCAGTTACCACACATGCCTTACCCCTGTAAAACACACAGCTGGTTAGAGCTGGCACAGCTGGTTAAACAGGAGCACTCTGAGCTACTGGAAGAACAAGTTTAGTGCATGCAGCACATGAGGAAAGTGGGTATTGATGTACTTCTATTTAGGTAAGCATGTGGATTTTCAGCATAAGACAAAGCCAAGAGGAACTCAACAGAAGACTAAACACCTATTTTTAACGTTCCCATACAGAAAACATTAACTGTGCCTGTGTGTTCATTAAAAGAGAGATCTGATTTTTGACCCATGCCGCTATGTAACGCTTCCAGACAAGCTTACAAATCACACACGCTATCCTCTTCCCAGCTGTGCTGTTTATCTACTTTGGGTTTATGGCACCACACAGGATTGTGATTTACCTGTTTAAAAAGCACCAACAGGATGGAAAGCACCAACTATGGGATTTAAAACAGCTTAAGATTCTGCAGCCTTATTTAATATTTGGAATCTCTGATCGCACACTCTTGGTTGGAAGTTTAGCCTTTCTGGTTAAGCATACAGCTGAGGAGGAACAGCCCCAGAATTAGTCTGAATTTTCAAGACTTTCATGGAGAAGACAAGTTAGCAGCTTGTGCATTTACAACACCTGCACGTGCAGCCAAGCCCAATGAAGGATACACACAGACATGATACTCAGTCTCCTGTTACATCACACAACCATTAAAGTTGGAAAAGACCTCCAAGATCACATGGGCCAACCAATCCCATAGTACCTAAATATTACTTACTAAATCATGTCCTTAAGTACCTCACCCAACCTTTCCTTAAACACCTCGAGGGATGGTGACTCCCTGGGCAACCCATTAATGTATTTGGCCTTGTAAGAAATACCTCACACCCTAGCCTGAGGTTTTCAAATATTCACAGGGATACAGAATTCTAAAACTGACCCTCAAGAAAGTGGTTTTAATTCCATGTGATAATGCATGCCACACCCTTCACTCTTCTATTTAAATAAAAATATTTTGAATTCTTTTAAAACAGTTAAACTTGGCACTTAAATTACCCAAATGCTGGAGCCATACTGTATTTAACAACACATCCCTCACTAGTAGATGGGCAATTCTAGGAGATAAAACATGGTGCAAGAAGTTACAAGCAAAGCTAAAGATGCTCATCTCCTTCCTTGTTCTACCCGGATTCCTCTCCATCCACATAAGATGTTTCTCATATGCAGCAACAGAAATATAGGGCAATCTAAATAGTTAAATCTTATTAGTTTTTCTACTTTAATGATCTGACAGCATGTGGGAGAGGGAGTAGCCTATCTATTCCTTCTCTGACAATGAGCAAATAGGTAACAATAAATCACTGCTGCAATCAACCACCAAACATTCAATATAAGATTTCAGATTATTTCTCTATCAGGGTATCCCTAGGTGAACTAAAGCCATCACAAGTTACTTTAAGACAAAGCTTATCATCACAGTTTATTTACAATTAGAAAGAGAGATACAGATTCCAAAGACTGCTTCACAATCAACACGATGTCTGTATACAGTCAATAGAAATCACAGCTTAAATGTGAGGACATTTATAGAAATACATGCTATGTCCACAGAAATCAGAGTATTTACAATACAATAAGCTTATTTGACTACTACTGAAAAAAAAGATTTTGTTCTTGTCAATATGTCACTTGATCATTGAGGAAAGCTGCCTTTCCAAGTCAGTTGAAGTAAACATCCACCCCCCAGCCCTACTACTTGTTATAGCTGAGTGTAGGATGTTTACAGGAACTAAAAATTAGTTTAACAATATAAATACAGCATTGGCTTTCAAGATATCCCACAATGAATCTGCACAGACACACTTCAGTATGTTGTGAGAGCTACAACTCACACAATTCACAGCATATACCATGCTTGTCAAGCTGTACTGACATTATGTGGTGGGAACACCTTTTTAACATTTAACCTTACAAGTACCAGGAGATACAAAAAGTTTCTCACAGCCTGTGGAGACCAATGTTCTGCAGCAGCTGCCTGCTGAGGCCCTCGATGCTCAGAGCAAACACCTTCTAGAAATCTCAAATTCAGGTAATTTTCAAAACAAACTCAACACCTATATATAAGAATGAGATCCGTTACACAGTTTGTTCCATCCCAAAGACATGCATCTCACTGTTTATACAAAAATAAACCTTTGTGGCTTTAAATATTTTATCAGTTTCCTTAGTGTGCTGAATTGTAGAGGTTTTGTTGCTACATTTCACATCTTCCTATTTGTGTTGCATTTTCTTGAACTAATTCCCATTCCTCCTCCAGAAATTTTTCAAGATGCTCCTGTTACTTCAATCTTTTTCATCCTTGTTTTCCTCCCCATGGATTTAGCTACTCAGAAAAGCAAGCCATTACAACAGCAAAAGAGCAGAACACAATTATTTTACCTTCAGCATCTTATCTTAGGTTTTACATGTATGTTTCATGCCTATAGTCTCAAACAAACAAGATCACAGCAGTCCAGGAAAAGAATACTTGAATGAACACAATCAGCTGAGAGGCCAAGCCTCCAGCCTCTCAAAGCTCTTGTCTGCACAGGTGTTTTGCAGATTTACTGGGGGGAAGGAACCACAGATGCAGATTATTTCATACACAGCAGAGGCGGGGGAAGCCCTCCAAATGTTTAACAGTTGTTCTTTGTGAGAAGAAAAACAGGAGCTCAAACATTTCTGCAGAATGCAGCTGGCGAGTTCACAGTGAGGGAAGACACTGCTTCACGCAGGCCAGTCGAAGTCACCCAGCACTCTGCTGTGTTGCTTTAAGCAGTCATAAACACCACGCAGAGGGAACACACAGGCAACTAACCCAGACCCCAGACACTGGTCGTCACAGGCACACCACTTGCTCAGCAAGTGAGGGCCTTGGCATTCCTCTCTAGCTCCGTCTCCCAAAGTAACTATGCATTGCACTTGCGCACACAGCGTATGACAATTGGCACACTGCAGAACAGCAGGCAAAGGGATCCATGGCTCCTTAGAATATATCCTGCAGTCACAGGCCTCATGTGAATGAGATGGAGTAACCTGCTTGTCCTTTACCAGACTGACATGTCAAATCTGCCTCTTGCATTCCCAGAATTCATTGTTATAGTTGTGGCTCTGTGCTGCCTAATCCTCTTAACAGTTACTCACACCCCTCCTGCCCACCACCAGAGCAGCTCAGCTGCCATGTTAACTCCCAGCATCCCTTCCCAGTAATACCAGTACTGCAAGCTCACCTGGAATCAATGCATAAACAGGCATTCAGACAACATTTGAAGAGACTCCACCTTCTCCAGCTGCTAACAGCCCTGTTTAAGACGTGTTAAGTTGTTCAGTACTTTGTATTTCATGTATAGAAGAAAGTGTATTTCAAACCCTTGGCAAAAAAAACCACAAAACCCTCAAACAAACAAAAGCACAGTGTAATTTTGAATGTCTTTATTTCCTGCAGTTACAAGCCACTTCAATTTGCTTCCATGTGAAGACAGGACAGCTGTGTTTGAGTACACATGTTGGATACTAGTACAATATAAATGTAAGCGTAAGGGAAATTCCACAAGACCGGACTGACAAAATGCACATGAACTACGCTTGTAAAAGGCAAAGCACTGTTGTTGTTACCTGGCATGTGGAAAGGCTAAGGCAGCACTAACAAAAATGTCCACTAGATTAAGAGATAGCATATTTACCTTGATCAGAGAAGTCTGTTAACAGAGACTACTTCCTTTAAAAAAAAAAAAAAAAATCAAGATCTCTAGATTCTGCTTCAAATTCCATTTTATAATGGAATAAATATAAGTGGAATGTGTAACCTATATGAATTATCAAGTCAAGCATAGTATTTTTAAAATGTGATTTCAGCTGAGATTAAATTACGTGTGAAGCTGCTTTAAAACCAAACCTCTGTAGAGGTGCTAGTGCTGAATTAGATGAATAAATATGTTCACTGCTTATCATCACAAGTGTTCCTATGTCACCAGGCCCAACACCCAGGTAACAGTAGCAGAACAGTTATAGCCATGGGACCATCACAGAACAGCTGTCCTCAGTTCATGTTTGGTCATTCACTACAGATTACTTTTCCACAGTTTATTAGTCTAGCTTTCCCAGGACTAAGAAATATGCATAGTTTAAATTAAAATAAATAGTAAAACCCTTAAGTATTCTTATCTTTGGACACAATGTTTTACAGAATCACTATAGCAAAGCTAAACAAGTAATACCTAGGTTTACTGCATTATCAAACGAAGCAGGTTTTCAGTGTCAGGGAATAAAAGGTAACATTTTGGGAAGGGAAAGATTGGAGAGCTGAAGCAGTGTAAGAATATTTTCTGACTTAGCAGCAGCAGTGACTCATACTGGCAATTCCTTTAGCAACTGAAGACTAGAAGGAAACAAAGGAGAAAAGAAATCCCAGAGAAGATCCTGGAAACAGTGTGTGTAGATCCCACTCAGAGCAAAGTGGAAAGCGCTGAAGCTTTTTGCAGATACCTGTTCCTGTTGACATAACTGCTGTAAGTCATTTTGGAACTGAATCAGTGAGAAGTTAATTGCAAAGTACTTTAAAAGCTGTTATTTACACAAAAAATAAGCCTCTGTGGTGCCATGGAGAGGGTGGGGTGCAGCACAAACCAAGATGACCATACCACAAGCAAGTGCGACTTTAGCCCAAATAATACATCCTGTGATACTTTTTAAACCTTTATTTTGGCCTTGGGTTATATCCAGCTTACAAACAATAAAAGCACCACCCACTCACAAGCAGACTCAGGATGTGGAATTCCAGAAAAAAAAACAACCAACACAACAAGCCAGCAACAAAACACAAGGCACATCAGATAAAATGCCTGCTAAGTTTTTCCAGCATGTACAATTTTTTTTCCTAAGAGTCATAACTAACAGACAATTCATAAAGCAAGTCCAGTTTATGGATAATTACACAAGAAATTAACCACCACTTCCCGTTACGTTCCAGTCAAACATAATTGCAAAGTTCATAGCACAAAGCAGCAGAGAACTTGTCTGATACAGAAAGAACAGCTCTCTATCTCCATTCCAGACTAGGTTTCAAGAAAACATACCTACACTACTAATAACAATCAAATTCATTAATTTGAAGGCAATTCACTGTGCCCATAGAAACAGTTACATATAAACATGAAGGTATGTATTTATGACAGCTTTTCCTTCTGATGGTGTCCAAGAATAGCCAGATGCAGCAAACATCTGACTGAAAGCTAGAACTGGTACAGCTTCCAGTCGGGGATGTTTACAGCAACAGACTACTACACATCACCGCAACTGTCTGACACTGCAAAGCAGCCAGTCACCTTGAGAAAGGGGGAAATAAAAGAGAAAAATATTTAAGACATTTCCATAACATTCAAGCCAGCTGCTGTTCAGCTAATTCTGAAGAAAACCTTATTTTCACATTCATTAACAGAAACACAGGTCTGGATTCTCAACTTACATTAACAATGTTTCTACGTGCAACACATTAGAACACAAATTCTCAATTCTGAATATACACTTTAAGACTTCTTTAGGTTCAAATGTATTTTTTATATTATACTTAAATGTTTTATTTATACAATTAAAATAATTATTATATTTGACTTTACTTCCCTATACTCTCATTCCTGGAGTTCTCAAATGAACAGACTTCCCCTTTGAACATGCTATGAATGTCACAGCTATTCTTTCATAAATATACAGTTATATGCAACATTAAAGACAATCAAAACAAGCCATGTTCATTTGGCCAGCCTGATGCACTGAAGGCATCCCTGGCCATGGCAGGGGAGTTGAAACTAGATGATCTTTGAGGTCTCTTCCAACCCAAAGCATTCTATGATTCTATAATAAAGTATCAGAAGCTTGACAGAATTCTGAAAATATTGAATATTGAAAATATTGAATATTGATCAGTTAAAAGCTCTATTATAACCAATTAATTAAAAAGCCCCAACAAACCAAACCCACTTATGCATTAAAGGAGGACAGGGTGGGAGGGAACACAGTAACAGCTCCAGCATGGATCCATTTTACTTTCCATCTTCAACAAGTTACTAACAGAACTCTCCCACGACTGCATTGGTTTGCAGCAATCAATTTTCTGTATGTTAAAAGAACCTTAGTAATATTATAAACATTTACAATGCATAATACTTAAAGAGGAAGTTAGCTCATTTAAACCAATATAATTGCATTGCATGTTCTAATGCTGAGTTCACACTGCTGTGCACAGGAGTTATCCCAAAGTTAAAATTCAAAGGGCTCCTGCAGTGTTCCTGCTGTCACAAAAGTTTCACCAGTTTCTGTGATGGGTATGGAGGGTCTGAAACTGCTATCAGCAGATTTATTTCTAACTATGTAATTCCAGCTTGCTCATATTCACGTAGTACTTCTATGCCTTAACTTTGTAGCTCATAGTAGAATATCTTCCTCTTACTGACAGGGCTGAAATTCCCAAGTAGCAGCCTTCATCCCTTCACAAAAATGAGAATTTTGCAAGTAAAAAGTTTTCTACTGCCAGATTTATATGCAGCCTTCAGCAATTTAAGGTTGCTTGTTCTGGAGGGTTCTGTTTAGGCCTCCACAGCAGCTCAGAAAATTAAGACAAGGAGCATAAAAGCAAAGGAAAATGACATTATTTGAGATTTCTCAGTGGCAGAAACCCACAACATCCAGTTTTTAAATAAAACCTTCCTCCTGAAACATGAAAAGTTTTTAGAAGTGAATTTCTTTATTACAGCAATATGCCAAGACTAACGAGGAAGCTGCATGCCATCCCTATGGATACCATGCTGACCTTCATTATTTTTGAGAATAAATAGTTAAAAAGCCAGTGGTCATTTGGAACAAAGGCTTCTCAGGGCTGTTCCAAAACTGAAAATTCCTATTTTACCCTGAAAAGAAATAGGCTGTTTCATGCAGAGGTAGGCACATAGTATTTGACTAATTAGGCTGCTGAGCATTAAGTTGCAATGAACCATTTCTTATACTGCTTTCCTTTAACACTTCTTAAGGAATAATGAAGGTTATTACAATGTCACCTGCCCAAAGAGAACAAACTTTCCACAACCTCCTTTTGTTTTAACATGTAAATCATGACAGAATAGTCAGTATACACGACAGTGAAGTTTCTTGTGCTTTATCAACTGCAAATACTTACACAGCATCTTAAAAAAGTGATTACATTTGTATAAAAGGAGTAGAAATGTTACTTTCCAAGTGTGGTGTTAAAACAGGTAGAGGTATTACAGGTTGCTTTGTACAACTACATGCTGAAAACAAAACTTCTTGAAGAGCAAAATCAAAGCTGTATGTTTATTTAAGAGGCATCTTAAGATACCCTCCCAAAGAGTTTCTTTAAACAAATGTAAGTAGATGCATACTCCAGCTTGTGGCATTGCCTTCTCAATCTTTTAAAGCTTAAAAGCACTGAAAATAGCTTTTATTCTAGTGTCTAATTTAAGAATATTGACCCCTAGTTTCTGTTAATGCCTTTAACTGTTTTTCTTAAGAACGGTGATAAAAGAATAATTCTTCAAAGTATGAGATCCCATCCTAACTCCAGATGTAGAGAACAATACAAAAATTAAGACTAAAATCCTTCTGTCCCAGGAAATGTACCTATTTGTCATTTTACAGCAGACTGTATGATCACCCACCTAGGATAGTTCTTCAGCTATCAATACTCCAGAATAACAAAAAGCTGTTTAACACCACAAGATGGACACCATGATGATAACTGAAGTTTGCATTTGTTCACAGTTCCCAAATCAAAGATCACAGACTTCCTGCAACTTTCCTGAACTTCAAGCATTATTTTACCAGTGCCACTGAACTTATACTGCACCTTACAGAAGCACCTTGAATAGAGTTCAACAAGGTAAGAGAGGGAGAAAAGAAGAGGGGGAAGAGACAAGCAGCCAGAAAAAGCCTCTTCCTTCTCTTCTCACCACATCTTAACATGTCCTCACTCTACAAGCAGCATGACTACTAGAAATTCATTGATTCTGAAGCCTCAGTTACCACACAGATCATAGTTACATGTAACTGTAGTCAAAGGAGTCTGTCTATGCATGCATGGTCGTGTGTGTGTGTGTGTGTGTGTGTGTTCTGAGCCAAAGTCCTGTGTCAATCAGCTCATCCATCAAAGCAGTTTTGCCACAGAAGCCTGATGCAAGCCAAAAAAGCAACAAGAGCTGACAGAGGGAGACAGATGCTCAGTGCACTGGAGCTCTGATTTTTAGTCACATGTACTGAGCATTAAACATCAAATCCCAAATATAAAAAGGATTCTTGAACTACACAAATTTAAGAAATAGGAAGAATTTCACTGGAGGTCAACAGCCTGCATTCACCCATTTACTACTAAGTTAAACCTGCATTTTAAAATTCTACTGTATGCAATAGCATAGGCTGTTTGAAGACTCATATTACATAAACTGATATGCCCTCAACATTTTTCTCCCTCCCCCACAAACTCCTCCTAAGTATAAATCTGGGCAAAAAAAAATTAAATCCAAACATTTGTTTTTAATAGATTATTTCCCTTCTGACCTTGTAATAATGCAATTATACCAAATTAAGCACAAGCCCACTCCTCTGATACTATAGATAAGTAGCCTGAATGGATTTTCTATTGAAGTTCCTATTTTTTATTTTCCCCCACCTTTGGTGAGGAGCAGGGAGGAGAGAACAAATATACACTAGACAGTTTATAAACTAAAACACTTAAAGAAATTTATCCAACTCTGAAGTATTAAGAGATTAGAAAGCATTTTTATTCCATTCTTTCAGGGACCACAATAAATTAAGCTATTTGCCCTGGGTCAAACAGGGTGTTTGAATCCAAAGCACATCACCTCCATCAGCACTTTTATCGTGCAGTGATTCAGGTCTATGTTACTGCCTTGAACACTGCTTGTATGTTGTAGTGAGCTTCTAACACCCACACAGGCTTCACTCTAGCACTGGAGGTTAACAATGCATGATGAATTAGGGTGAAGTAGGAAGCACATAAGTACCTTTAACACTGCATTTCCTGTGTATTTTCAGGAAAGCACACGATCTGCTGCTTTTGATCACTAATACATACATTGATAGGTATGGCTATCAATTTTGGTAGAAGAGAGAGAGAATGATCTTAAGTGGGCCATGAATTCTAAAGCAATGAAAGAGACCTAATCTAACACCACCAATTTTAAAGGAAGACAAAATAAAAGCATCTAATATTTTAAGTGTATGAGAAGCCATGAATGTAGAATGTTACTAACATAGGTGAGACCAAAATGAATTGAAGGCTGGATGCAAATACCATATGTAATCATTTCAGAAATACAAACACCTAAAAGTCTGCACTGCAAAATATTCTTACTAAAAGGAGACTTTAAGAGGATGAAGTACAGAAAAAAGATGATTGCATGAGTCAAAAATAAAGTTCAGACCCTGATTCAAAAGGGTCTCTGCCCAACTGTTTCATTGTGAGTCTAAACAAAGTTTAAAACAAAATAATAAATTTATTGTGCTATGGCTAAGAACAATGGCAGCAATGAGACACCCCAGTGCTGAACTGCTTGGGTTGAGCAACACAGCTCAGCCTGAAGAAGCCACACAGCTATTTACTGAATAGCATCTTGGCTCTCCATTAGGTAAGAGAAGCATTCCCAAGAAGTTACTCAGCCAAATTAAGTCTTTATTTCAGGTAATTTGGGAAGCTCTGCATTAATCAATCATCTACACAGTCACGACAGCAGGCAGGCTAATCCAAGATCATTTTACTTTAAAAATGAGCTACAAAATAAAATTAAAATAATATAAAAAATCCATCTACCACACTAAGAACTTGGATGCATTACATCCTCATAAAAACCCCAGCCAACAGGTTAAACTGCAATCAACGACAGAAACAGGAAGGATGAATATAAGCATCCTTACTTCCATTTCTTTCCCTCAGAGCAGACATTCAAGAGCTCATATTGCTATATAATTTACAGCAACATGCATTGCTGCTTTCACAGAACTTGATTTTTTCCTAGCAGGACAGTTACATTGCAATGCAGAAATCCAAACAAACAGAACTACAAGCTTAGAAATGTGAATACTCTGAACATATTAGGCCAGATTTTACATAAAAATTTGATCTCTTTCCTTAAGTTCCCGTAAAAGTATTCCTTCTTTAGCTTTATTGTGAAATTTTGATTATACAAACTCAGTGGGTTTAACATAAAATTCAACATAGCTGTCCACTTCTAGATTCCTAGTTTCAGCTATCTACCCTTCTCTTTTGGCCTCGTTTCTGGCCAAGAGCTACACTGAAAGTAGATTGTTCAATGTGAAGCAGATTCTCAAAGATACTTAATTAGAAGCTCTTAAAACAAATCACATTAAATATTTTACAGCTACCTCCACATGACATGTCTCCAAGTTATCCAGAGAAGTCTTCCAAATCCTTATTTGAGCCCAAAGTCTGCCTTTTCTTCTTTCAAGGTCACCAAAATCTCTGGTCCAAGATGGCAAAGCTGTCTGTAGAAAGCAAGCTCTTTCTTTTTAAAGGCATCTTTAAGCATCAGGTTCAGACCATGCTCCAATCTGGAAAATATAAACACAGTTCACACTACTGAGTATGTAATAACTGATCTGATCTTCTCCGAAGGAATATGGAAGACAGAAGCAGGTGTGCAAAAAACCTCCCTAACACCTGAAAAGAAATAATCATAGAATCACAGAGTGATATGGGTTGGAAGGGACCTCAAGGATCATAGAGCTCCAACCCCCTGACACAGGCAGGGCCACCAATCTCCAGGCCTGGATCTACACAAGGTTGCCCAGGGCCCCATCCAACCTGGCCTTGAACACTTCCAGGGATGGGACATCCACCACCTCTCTGGGCAGCCTGTTCCAGCACCTCACCACTCACTCTGTAAAGAGCTTCCCCCTAATATCCAATTGAAACCTTCCTTCCTTTAGCTTTAATCCATTCCCCTTGTCCTGCCATTGTCAATATAATAATAGAATAATAATGGAAACAAAGAATACATTTAATAGATGTTCTGTGCAGTAGTATCAGGAGAGCTCTACCAATTAAACACAAGTAACGCAAGCCCTTACTATTTCCAGTGGCAAGTTGTCTAAAGCATTGAAGTCCTCTATGCCTGCCCAAAACATCCCTAAAGAGACAGGCTAAAAAAGCTGCATACATCTATCACTCATTAGGCTAGGTAGGGGGTTTTGGTGTGGGGTTTATTTGGGTATGTTTTTTGCCTTTTTTTTTCCCAGCGACTATCAATTGCGTCTGGCAGAGCAGACTCCAAATCAATGACACATTTAGCACACTCCTTCACTTAATGACTTTTCACTCACATTTGCAATTATAATTCTCTGGTGATATCAGCTGCCAACAATAGTTCTCTGTTACACTGATGGAAACAAGCTGAGAACTGCAAGGAGACACTCAGAGTACGGAGTCCCTTTGCTTACCTCTGCTGAACAAGGACACATTTGGAAGGTCTGTTAACATCAGCAGTCCAACAATTAAGTCTAGACCATATTACTACATTGCTGATAGGGGCCAGGGCATCAATAGAAGACATGTTCCCATTTTAAGGGTAATTCTGTGTGAACATATTCCAGTCCTTGCAAACTAGCAGAGTTGCAGATACGACAAATCTTGGCATTCTCATGCTCTCAATTTTGGCAAGCAGTCTGGAGATTGTTACTGCAGACTTTGGTGAAAGAAAGTACAGTGTCGCAACAACATCTCCCCTGCTGCATAAAGTGAGCTCAACTCCTCCACTGCATTTCAAGCCCAGAGGATATCAGACAGATAAGTGATCTGTACACCACATATCAATACTAAGATTGGTCCTGGAGCACATACAGTTTTAATCACTTCAAAGAAAACAAGCTCAACCCCACAAACATGCAAGTCACAAACGTAAGTGCAGAGCACCTGGTTTTACAAAGCACCTTTCTCCTTATGCACAAGCTAAAAAGTTAATTACTTGTTTTGCAATAATACCCAAGAGACATTCTTTTAAGTATACTTATACATCCTGCACCCACAAGGGAAACAGCCCGCACAGGGACAGCATGCAGTCATGGCATCAACTTCAACATCGACCTCAAAATCAAAACAAAAATCACAACAGAAAAAATACAAAACACAATTCAACTACTCACAGAATTATCTTTCTTTAATATGTAGATTTTGCCAAGGTATTTTTTTTTCAGAATTTACTGACAGTAATTAGAAGCAGACATAATGGACTGGCAAAACACTTCATTTTGAAAGCATTACCCCATTTTCTCAAATCAACCTTACATAGGACCTGACAAACATACCTAGCAAATTACCACTTTCATACCCTCTCTCAAACCCCACTTCCTCTAGAATCAAGGTAGCTCCTTTAATAATTTATAACACAACAAGAATTCAGATAGACTTTCTTAGTTTGTAAATATGCCAGGAGTATCTCTGACAAATATGAGTCGCATTTCCCTACTTGGAACAACACAGCATTTAACTACAGTAAGAACAAGAGGCACTCAGTTTTATGGAGAAGACAGAAGTGACTTTTAACAGGGCTTTTTATTCTAAATCATGAAAATAAACTCTGATTCTTATACTGACTTTAAAATTTTGATTACCAAATACTACATGCATTAGTCATCTTTGGCTGTATTTTACATTGAATTACCAGTATCACCTAAAAAACCGTCATGGAATTCGCAAAAGGTTCCCAAAAAGCACAAACAGCATCCAACTCATGAATGAGAAAGTCAGATGAGGAGGAACAGTGTACCACCAAAATATGGAAGGCACATGGAATGCATCCATTTAATTGATTTTTAAAGATGTGGGCAAAAAGATAATAATGACAGTTAAAGATCTGTCAGAGGCAGAATGCACCCAACCAAGCTCACATGAAGAGCTGGGGAGTATTTGGATGAAAGTTGAATGGCATGTGTAACAACTCTGAACTTTAGGACAGAGTTTCCCACCAGAGTCTCACCTGGGAGCTGAGGATGCCTGAGCTCAACAAACAGAAGGGAAGCTGAGCTGGAAAACTGGACCCATCTCTGGCTCTGCAAGTAACAGCTGAACACCCAGCTGCAAGCTGGCAAGGCAGGACCCAGGGGCCACACAGGCCCTCAAACATCCTCATCAGCAACCAGGAAGAGGACACAGACTGCACCCTCAGCAAACTGGTAGGTGATGGTAAAGCACAGGGGGGTAGAGAAGAAGAAGAAGAAGGGGCTGACACAGTCAATGGCAGTGCTTCCACCAACATTGACAGACCATGATGAATCCAAGGATGGGGCTAAAAGAATCCTCATTGGGTTCAAGAAAGGAAAGCACAAAGCTCAGCACCCAGGGCGCGATAACCCCGTGCATCAGCACAGGCTGGGGAGAGCTGCTGGGTAACAGCCCTGCTGGAAAGGGGCCACGTCCTGGGCAGAAGCCAGCTGAAACAGGAGCCAGCATCTCACTGCAGAGAAGGCAAACTGAGGAGAGGACTGTGGTAATGGATGTTCTCTTCTCTGCCTGCTGCTGGCAAGGCCACCCTGCAGACACGGAGTGCTCAGGTGAGGGCCTTCACTTCAAGGAGGATGCTGTGGGCCCGAGGAGGGTCCAGCCCCGGGCCCTCAATACCAAGGCGATCAATGGCCTCAAGAGCATCACCCACAGGAACAGCTTGAGGGAGGTGGGCCTGGTTGCTCTGGAAAACATGGCAAGGCATTGCCTAAAAGCTGTCAACAGCTACCAACATGGGAACTATACAGACCGTTGAGCCAAGTGCCTTCTCAGCACTGGCAGAAAGGATGAGTGCAATGGCTGCAAAAAGGCAGCATGTTAAATTCAGGTTGGACATGATGACAGACTTTTCTCACTAGGTGGGTGGTGAAGCCCAGGAACCAGCTTCCCAGAGAGGCTGTGGATTCTTTGTCCTTGGGGCTTTTCATGGCTTGGTTGGAGAATGCCACAGCTGATCCACATTAAATATAGTTAGAGCCCTGCTTTGAACAACTGGTTGGACCAGACCTCCAGATTTCTCATCTGACCATTAGGCTTGCAGCTCCATGATCTCATGAACTCCAGCAACTCACTGCTTCCAGTAACTATAGCCTTGTTTAAATTATCATCTTCAGACATAAAGTCAGTATGTCTTTGGAAACAGTGTTATCTAAGATGACATCAGTACAGACTTTCCTGTAAATAGCCAGGTGCTACCAACAGACTACAGTGCTAGCAGCTCCAAAAATACTGGTATCACAAATATTTAATGTTAAAACATCTTAATTAGCTGATGCCAAACATTTTATAAAATAAACTACAGACTACAGAGAAAACAGAAATTGCATACCTAAGCCTACTGAACTGAAATACACTGCCAAACACTTATCCCAGGGTCACCTTTGTAGACTACTCATTGTGTTCTTCCAGAAAAAAACAACCCTTCAAGATTATAATTTTATGTCAGTATAATTAAAAACAGGGAAAATGAAAACTATTTTCATTTAGCTTACTTGTAGAAGCTACCTCAAATTCGAAAATGGCAGCAGAATGTTTCCCACAAGACATTAATTTTGAACATTCAATTTTTAAAATGCCACTCTTAAGCAATCACCAGGATGCCTTACACTTAAGGCAAGCAACAGATTTCAAGTCAGTTTTTTCCTAGCAAGGCTGCTGGGTTTCCTACCAATACTAAATATGGCTTTTCAAATCCTAATCAACTAAATATAGAAGTTGGATAATGTGACCATATTGGGGTTTTACAGTAAGGCACGGTAGCCAGGTGGGCTACAAGGGTGGCTTCTTGTGAGAAATGCCAGAAGCTTCCCTTATGTCAGACAGACCCGGTGTCAGCCAGCTCCAAGACATGCCCACTGCTAATCATGGCTGAGTCCAACAGTGATGGTGGTAGCACCTCTGGGTTATCTTAGCTGAGATTGAGGAAAAAAACAAATCCACAAAAAAAAACCAACCCACCAGGAAAGAGTAGAGAGATGTGAGAGGAACAACTTTGCAAACACCAAGCTCAGTGAAGGAGGAGAGGGATGAGGTGCTCCAGGTGCCAGAGCAAAGATTCCCCTGCAGCCTGTGGAGAAGACCACGGTGAGGCAGGCTGTCCCCCTGCAGCCCACGGAGGTTGATGAGCAGACACCCAGCTGTAGGCTATGCAGGGCCACACACTGGAGTAGGCAGATGCCCAAAGGAGGTTGTGATACCATGGTGAGCCTGCATTGGAGTGAGTTCCTGGTAGGACTTGTGGAGAGAGAAACCCACTGGAGCAGGTTTGCTGGCAGGACTTGTGACCCCATGGGGTCTGCACCCCATGGAAGGGACCCACACTGGAGCAGTCTGGTCCTGAAGATCTGCACCCTGTGGGAAGGACTCAGGTTGGGGAAGTTAATGGAGAAATCTCTCCTGTGAGCAAGACCCCACACTGGAGCAGGGGAAGAGTCTAAGGAATCCTCCCCTGAGGAGGAAGGAGCAGCAGAGACCATGTGTGAAGAACTGGCCACAACCCCCTTTCCCCATCCCCCGGTGCCGTTTGAGGGGGAGAAAGTAGAGAAATCAGGAGGATAATTAAGCCCAGGACGTAGACAGGGGTTGGGGGAGGCTGGTTGGTTTTATTTCTCATTATCCTTCTGATTTCATTGGTAACAAGTTAATTTCCCCAAGTAAAGTCTCTTTTGCCATGACAGTAACTGACAAGTGATCTGCCCCTGTCCTTATCTCAACCCAGGAGCCTTTTGTTATATTTTCTTTCCCAGGTCCAGCTGAGGTGATGAGCTGGCATCCAGCCAGGGTCAAGCCACCACAATGACCCATCAACCTATTTTTCTGTTACACTACTACAGCAGAGCTGTAGTGATAATCAGAATTAAACCAAGTACTCCCAAGCTGTTTATTTACTGTAACTTAGAGGAGTAGAAGGACTGGTTGGTTGCTATTACAACTCACTCCTAGCACCACACAAATTAAGCAGCAATTCAATGTAATAGACCAAACAGATTGGTGAAGGAGAAGCCCAGGTCATTTACCTGACATTATAATCCTGACTTTTGTGTGCTTTTGGTCCAGTGAACTCTGAAATTCTCTCAGGCTGTCACAGTTTCAAAATAAGAAAGAAATATACTCAATCAATAAGAATAGGTAAAATTAACTCTGCCTAGCATTGACTGTTGGCTGAGGTTTTTTTCCCCACACCTTGTGGTGAACAAACCAATGTATTAATCTAAAAATGCCAAACGAAACCCACATTAGCAGCAGTGTACAACAACAGGAGATATGCAGAACAAAACAGTTTGTGCTGAAGTTTCAAGCTACATATATTCCAAGGGTCTTAATTCAAAATTGGCTCTAGTCCTACTTATGGTCTAAACAACCTTAAACCAAAAGCACTCGCCAAGTCCAGAAGAACGCCTTTGCAATTGTTACATCCAGAAGAAGTCAATCTGTGTCCCACAAGAACTGCAAAACAGGAGTTGGAGACCATCAGAACAGCCATGTCAAACCTGTACTCCTGATCCCAGTTAAAGCACTCCTGTGGTTCACTACCTGACCTTTCAACTGTCACGCAAGTCCAGTCAGTTCAGCCAGGGGTCCGCTGAGTAAGCGGCAGAAGCCCATATGGCACGAAATCCTTCCCGAAGCTTTAAGCCATTAGCTGATTCAGTAATACGAAACAGAATAACAGCCGAACGCAGTTTCATTTGGCAGCAAGTTTTCTAAAAGCTGGAAATTTGCATGTCTATTCTGGGGTTCACGTCAATGTTCACAATGTCAAGAAATACCCTACACCCACCCTGCCAAATCCCATCCAGTCAGAGCTAATGCTACTATCTGGAGAGCCCTGCTTCAAGTGGAAGTTTTTTCTATTTTTTCAAAATTGTAGGAAGTAATATGAATTATTCCTACATTCAATCCTGGAAAAATACTCTCTCAAAGAGAATTATTTAGGATTCATCTTCTTCCTCTCTCTTTTTCATATGAAAGCAACCAAACAACAACAAATCTATCTATTACAGGAAAAGACAGGATCAGCAGCAAAGAATGCCATTACCCAGCCCACAGTGACAGGCACTCTAGAGATAACAACTCAGTTATTCCGAAGTTAATCCTGAAGCAATGTTTATTAGCTGCATTTTAAGTCACAGAACATAAATGCTTCAGTTTTATGCATGCCTGCAAAATGCAGTGCAAAGCAGGAATGCAGCAATTACGTGCAGCTGAGATCTTTGTCACACCTCAAGTACAAAACAACCACACAATAAGAACATCATTTAGTGCCATTTAGTATTGCTTCATAATTATCTTAATGACAGAGACTGTTGCACAATGACTCTTACAAGAACAGCAAGAGAATACTTACACTACAGAGCCTGACTACTGGTGCACTTTCAGGATGGGTTAAATTGAAGATGGTAAGAGCACTGTTGCAGAAGAGTAGTCCTGCTCCCTCTGCCTCCCAGCTGAGGGACCCATGCTTCCTCCACTGTTACAGAATTTTCTAATTTCATGATGCAAGTTACTGGGACAACCACTATGTTAGCTGCAAGCTAATCCTGGCAAGGGGGAAGAAAAAAAAAAAAAAAAGGAAAAAAATATTAGTTTTCTCCTACAGCAGGTAGCTGATCTCTGTTACTGGACGACAGTACAACATCCCAGGGAGGTGATCATCCCCCTGTACTCAGCTCTGGTGAGGCCACACCTCAAATACTGTGTTCATTTTTGGGCCCCTCACTATGAGACAGACATCAAGGCCTTGGAGTGTGTCCAGAGAAGGGCAACGGAGCTGGGGAAGGGGCTGGAGCACAAGTCTTATGAGAAGCAGCTGAGAGAACTGGGATTGTTTAGTCTGGAGAAAAGGAGGTCTCAGGCGAGACCTTACTGCTCTCTACAACTACCTGAAAGGAGTTCTGGTGAGCTGGAGGTCAGCCTCTTCTCACAGATAACTAGCGATAGGACAAGAGGGAATGGCTGCAAGTTGTGCCAGGGGAGGTTCAGGCTAGAAATTAGGAGAAATTTCTTCACAGAAAGAGTGGTTGGGCATTGGAAGGGATTGCCTAAGGAGGTGGTGGAGTCACTGTCCCTCGGGGTGTTCAAGGAATAACTGGATGAGGTACTGAGGGATATAGTTTAGTTAGTAATACAGGTAGCAGAAGGACAGTTGGACTAGATGATCTTGGAGGTCTTTTCCAACCTTAATGTTTCTGTAACCCTTAGCAGTGACAGGAAGGTACTATATAGGCAGGACTGCCTATTTTGTTGGCAATACAGTGCTAAACAATATAAGTGAATTGTTTATGCACAATAGGAACCTTCCCCCACCCCTAAAAATTTAGCAGTAAAGACCTCTGGTATCATCATACTGGGGGGGAACAGAAACATGAGCAAGCAGTATCTCTCAAAGACACAGTAAACAACAAAAAAACTAACCCCTTAATTTGACAAAGTCATGTTCCCTTAAAGGTAGTATCGATTTTAGAACCATTTAGATGTAGCTTCAATACTCCCATGCCTTGCAACAGGAAACTTCCATTAGAAAAAAGAAAATTAGAGGAACATCAAGACGCTTTTCACTCTCTATAATAACGGTACTCCAAGTGTGAAAACCGTCCTTGGGCATGTTGTTTTGCTAACACTGCATGTGAACATGGAGCTGTCCCCACAGGTGTCTAAGCCAAGCAGCCAACACACTCCACCTCCACAGAAATGGGCTGTGCAGGACTCAGGTGCAGGACCCTTTCCCGAAGTGCTGGAGGCAGTCAGATGCCTGTTACCCATGCTCCACCTGCCGGTACCTGAACAGTCCGGACTAGGTAGAAAGCATCCTGACATTGGAGAGGCACAGACAAACCAAAGGAATGCAAGAAAATAAACAAAACCACCTCTGAGTATTCAGAACCATCTAAAGTATCTCAGGCAAAACCTCCCCTGAAGAGACTGGCACTGTAATAGATATCTGAACACTAATATTGCTGAAAAATACTTGTGAAACCCTTTGACCAAGGATGTGGTTCAATCCTCCTTTGGTACTGGGTCACCTACTGACACATGCACGTTAGTTGTGAGCCATGCCCAAAAACCAGAGCTCCCACACAAAAAAGGATTTATCATCAGGATTTTGAAGTGAACTTTACTAGAGCCTAAAATAAAAACCTCATTAAAGCCAGGCTTCTCCCCAAATGAGCCAGAAAACTCAAAGCTGCCCACCTCATTCCACCACACCTACACATGAAAAATAATGTGTTTATAAAAAGAAAAAAGAAGCAAATGTGTGTCTCTTCATAGGAATGGTGCCACACTCAGTTCATGAACCAGATGATATTGTGAGAGGTTTGAAGAGCAAGGCTGCTGCACTCCTTAAGACTTATTTCACCAATTGGAAGAGCTTAAAGGAATCTTCATTCAGCTTTTCACAACAGCTATCATCTCTTCCAAATGCTTGATGCTGCAGGGGGTGAAGAAACAACTGAAGCAGACAGCCACACAGTTTAAGTTAACAGCGTGTTATAAACTGTCTAAATCATTAGGGAAATGCTTCAGTAATAGATTTGTAGCATACCAGTAAACTGACAGACAACCAGTATTCACCTCTTCATTTACAACAGGTGACTTTGGAAAACCCTCCCCTTTCCTCAAAAGGAAAAAATAACAATTAACAGTGTAGGAATTGCAGCCGAGGTTTGTGTTTACTGGGGCACCTGGTAGTTTTAGGAGAAGTTTAAAAGCAATACTACACATAGCAGCAATTCAAGTGGTGTAAATAAAAGTCATCTTTCTTCATTTACATACAAGCAAGAAGTCAGACATCAACTGCAACAATAAGGAACTTCCCACTGAAATCTGTGTTATATAAGAGCAACAAGTAAACCAGGATTTCTCCACTACTGTAGTATTCGCCATCACATTAACACACACAATCACAGCTTCAAACAGTCTGCTAGAACCAAGGAATGTTTTAGTACCTACATTTAGTTTATTTTCCTGAGATTCCACTGCTTCTCGTTCGTATTTGGCATAGCCTGACTTTTAACAGAACCCCCAGCTTAGAAATTCCTGATCCAACTGGTGTGTTTATCAAGACACATCATTTAGTCACCGTATTCGAAGTGGAAAATTCTTTTCTTTTTCCATCTCACAAAATTCTGATTGGGCTTTTCAACCCCAAGTAGTCATACAGGCTGAAATCAAATGAAAAAAATCTAAGACCAACACACACAACTCATCACATGACATCTGAGGATATCAATTACTACATCTATTTTGTAATTAAAAGTATTGGATCAGATGTGGCAACTAATTTTTCCAAGTTAATTTTAACTGGGGGGAAGGAGGGAATCAGAGGGAAGAGTCAAAACAGACAGATGTATATTTTAAGCAAAGAAAATAAGTTTTCTTGTTAAAAAAATCCTCTCTGTATCACAGCTGATGCAAGTTTTGAACACTGCGAGCTGTATTTCATAGTACAATGTTCTGCTATAGCAGCTAGAGATACAGCTCTAGAAGTCACCTTAATTTCTTAAAATCCCCTTGATCTATCCAGAACTGATGAGGGCCAAGTTGCATAAAAACTAGCTTCCCTGATACCAGAACATTCCCAATGTTCCAGTGACCTCTGAAAGTGCCTGATCCTGTCAACAGACAGCATAGTTATCCCCCGGGCAAAGAGCTACATGAAAATTAAGACATCCTCAACAGGAGATCAGAAATTTAGGCTTACAGAACTACAAGAAAAACTTTCTTAAACACACTGCCTTTGTCGTCTTTGGCTTAAGTACACACCCATTAAACTAATATCACAATTATTTACCAGTATTACAAAGTATGTCTGGTCTTAAACATAATTTGATGAAAAAAATTTAGTTATTCTTCTAGAAAAAAATTAATCAGTTTTAGAATGACAAGTTAAAGGTTTACTGGTTAAGTTTAATGAGCAATAATTGAAGATAACCAAAACTCCACAATAACAGATTGAGGGGCAACCAGGAGAAAGACTATTAATTTACAAGCACTATCTTTATATAATTGTTCAGTTTTGAGGTTTATCAGCAGTGCTAATACATCACATGTGATCTCTATAAAAAGCTAGACACTCTCAGAAAAATATCAGGTTAACAAAGCACATTACACTAAGTGTGTAAGTATGTATGTTAGAATAATGATGCATATCAAATAGATATGCAGAATGAGTATGGATAAACAGAAAACGCCTTTAAACACAAAGGTGTCCATCTCCAGGAAAAGCCACAAACATCATGGCTTTTGCACCCGTGGCCAGAGCACTAATAAGAATGAGGCAAACCAACTGAAGCTGCAATGGAAAACTCAGAGCGATTTTAACTTTAAATGCTTCAGCAAAGCTAACACTGACGTCAGACTACTGCTGGGAGTACTGACTCTCCAAGTACAACCACTGAGACATGCCTTAGAAATTCCAGGTAGCAGCAGCTAAACAGGTCACTATTTGCTTAAACCAGAACAGTTTTCAGTCTGTTCTACTTTGTTTCAAATTTCTATCTTATTAAATAATGCTGCCCTCTATTTTACTGCCCTGCCTGCCCAGTGCAGAGGACACTGAGATAGGAGACAGGATGGTGAAGGTTAAAAAGAAAAAGCAACTCTGTGCCAGCATCCTTGAGCAGTCTATAGCCACAGATACATGCTTGGGAAGCTCACGCACTAAGGAGCACTTTGTGCCAAGCTGCAGAGGGTCAGCAGGGCATCGTCTGTTGCCAAGCATCAGCTCCGGGAAAAAGTACTTTCCAGAAGGTACAAATTTGAGTCTTTTTTCTGTGGGTTATCAACAGTATTCAACATACACAAAACTGTGGACTCACCCTGTGATTTCTGCACACAGAAGTACCCAGAGCACAGAACACTCCCAACGATGAACAGAGCAGTTTAAGATTAACACATAGAAAAGAGCTCAGTCTTCTGGAATATTTAGAAACACTTTAAACGTCGGCAGAATGACAACCCTGCATTTCGCTGAACCACGCTCTATCTGCAGAGAAAACAATGAAGTGAATGAAGAAAGTCCTCTGAGGCTCATCTGGCATTTTGATTTATTATACTCATGTTAAGCTTCCAACGTTCGTTCTCCACAGTGCTCTTGCACAGTAAAAGATTTGGTTGGCACAAACTTATTTCTATATTCTTTAGAGAAAATGCTCAGGCTCTTACAGATTCCAGTAGTATCACTTTGATATCTAACATCGTGTTGATTCAGTGTGAAACATAAGAATTAAACAGCCTTTTAGTAGTTTAGCTTCCTCATTCCCACAGGATTCAACATGCCCTGAGACATGAAACAATCTTATCTAGGGCACTTCTTGTGGATATTTTAATCTTTTTTCCTTTATCTTTTGAACCTTCATTTCTGCAGAAATATAGGCCTAACTCCTTCAACTTTCTTGTGCTGTTAAAACTCTTTACTGATTCTGTTCAGACTGAAGCAGCCTAAGAAGACAGTCTACAGGGAACAAACTGGTATTACTAGAGGGTATGTTCAGGGATAAAAAACTTATTTGTGCTAAATAGAATTTTCAGCTGTGAGATGGGTTGTGTTTCTCAGTGCCAGCTCAGAAAAAGCAGTGCCTCTTTATCCTTGCAGGGCATTCTCCAGTTAGACCAGTTGACTGATGCTGTAACTTACAGAACTTCCAAAAAATGAGAAAAAGAAAACAAAAACACCACCAAAAAAACCTCAGGAACATTTTGAAACAAATATAAACATGAAAGACTGAGACTACTATTGTACTGACAGTTACCAAAAGGCTGATCAACCCCATCGTGTGTATGCCTTATTATTATTCTGAGTTGATATTATAACCTGTTTGAAGCAAGATTCAGTGAGGGAGGATTTCTTCCATTTCTGGATTTCAGTTTTTTCTTTGTATAATCCTTAGCATTGTGCTAGGTGTTACAGGACTAATCATTCATCAATACAACCATCCCTTTGTTCTTCTTTACCTTCACCACTCCAAGCAACAATCTGGAAAAAAAATAAATCACTGACCCAGGCAATGAACAGTTACACTAGACAGCTACCCAAAAAGTTTATGTGATTTAACCTTGAGTCAATTTTGCTACTTTCTAGACAATTTCAGAATAAAAATTCCATTGTCATGCAGCACATCCATATTATCCAGCACTAAGGGTTTAGATCATTTTAATATTACTCCATGTTATACAAGCTAAAGATATGTTGGAATGAACTTGTAGGTGTTGTCTAAAACCAAGCAGGTTTTTGTAAGGTTTTCCAGTCCAAACAGTTGTGAAAGGCCTTTCTCCTCCTCCCAGAAGTTCCCTCTGACAATGGCAGACATGCTTTCACCATTATACATGCTTCCAGCTACAAGATTTTTACCTCTCTAGTCCATAGAAAACAGGAAAAATCCCTGTCATGTTAACTAAACCAAAACTGCAAGCAGCATGCAAGCAGCATACTAACTTGCAGAGTCTATTCAGCTTGTTCTCAATCTGATTATTCACCTGTTTTGTACTGACTGCCATCTGCCCGCTCCTCCTCCTGCCTGTCTCCAACACAGACTCAATGCTATCTCATAAGCCCCTTTTTTATCCTTTCTTTCTCTTTTTAACACCTTCCCATACACTTCTTCCAGGTCATGGATATGTGGATAATAATTGCCAGATTGCTCCCTGGAGCTGCCCAGCTATTACATTTCTATACTACTCCAATGGAAAGAAGGTATTGTCACATAACACTTAAAATCCTATATACTTATTTCCTGTCTTTAAATATGTTTTTATATTCATTAAACATGTTGTTTATCTGCACACATAATTTATGCATATAAATATATTTGCATACATATTTACTCTAGGAAAGAGATTCAAGACCAAGTCAGTCACTACTCCTGATTACTTTCCCATGCAGCTTGAGCATAACCACCAGTAGCTATGTACAGGAGGAGTAAGGGTGCAGGTATTTTTGTTGTAGGCAAACAATCCACACTGCTCCACAGAACCTGACAGTTGCCTCCATTAACTCTGTGGCAGTTACAGCCAAATCTTCTCATGCCTTGAAAAGGACACTGGGATTAATTACGTAGTTCCAATCTGGCCTTTTTATTAGTATCAGGAATGTTTGTTTCCTAAGTTGTACATGACAGTCACTTAAAACTCCATCTGGCTTTTTTGATTTACACCAAGAACTTTCATGCTAAGAGTTCATGAATATTAACACTGATTATTCCCTCTCCCCCCCGCCCCCCGCCATCTCCTAAAGGAGAAAAAGTTTTTGACAAAGCACTCAAGCACAAATGAACTTGTGAGTTCCTGTTAGCATCTGGAAATTTAGGAAGGAACAAAGCAAGCAGAGAAATAAATCCAAAAGATCCTTAACTTTACTCTGGCTGCTACTGACCTTTAGACCTGACACCCACTGCATCCTGTGGGAAACTTTTTCCAAGAGCCAGCTTTCTTATAAATATTTTAGCAGATTTAAGAATCCAGACTACATTTGCCTGCATCTACAGAACGGAAAGACTACTGAATAATGACAACATATACATGGGCTTCCATCTTCCATATTCAAATATCTGTAAAAGCAATGAAACAAAGGGATATTAAAAGTACACAGGTGCTTTTGAAGTAATTTTTTCATGAGGTTTACTGTTAGAGCTGCCACAAGTCTGCTAAAATTCACGTAACTATTGCTGTCCATTCTCCCACATATGGCTTTAAAATGGACTTACACTTCCTCCAAAAGTAACAAAAGCACTAAAAAAACACCATGCATTCCCAGATTTGTGCAACAAAAACCAACAGTGATGATTCAATTCCCTACTCAAAATGAAAATTCAAGTCCCTCTTCGACGGTTTGCCAATAAATATCCTTAAACTTTACAAGAACAGCTCACTCAAAGGAATTTATTTAGCTTTTAAGTGTCAAAGCACTGCACCTGTCCCTTTCAGATAACCAGTCCTCTTGTCAAGTCTCATATTGCCCTTGTTCTTCCATTCCAATGAGAAATTGTTTTATGCAGTATGGAACAGATTATTTGTGGAAAGTCACAACAAAGATTTCTTGTTACTTCCAGGGGCCTCCCACATCAGCAGTCCCTTCCAGGTAAGCTGCTGCATGTCAACCCTTCCTCCCATCTGCATATGGTTCCACTGCAGAGTTGTTAAGTCTTTCAGAGTCATGTGCAAGATGACACCAAGCTGAGTGGTGAGTTTCATGTGCTAGAGGGATGGGATGCCATCCAGAGGGACCTGACAGACTGAAGAAGTGGGCCCAAGTGAACTTCATGAGATTAAACAAAGCCAAGTGAGGGTCCTGCACCCGGGTCAAGACAACCGACATAGGTAAGGAGGAGATGCTGTGCTGGAAAGCAGCCCTGAGGAAAAGGACTTGGGAATACTCATGGGTGAAGAACTGGACATGAGCCACCAATGTACATCTGCAGCCCAGAAGGCCAACTGCATCCCAGGCTGCATCAAAAGAAGTGTGGTCAGCAGATTGAGAGAGGTGATTCTGCCCCTCTACTGTGCTCTGGTGAGACCTCATCTCGAAGACTCTGTCCAGCTTTGGAGCTCACAACACAAGAAGGACATGGACCTGTTGGGGCATGTCCAGAGGAGGGCCACAAAAATGACCAAAACCAGAGCTGGAGCACCTCTCCTACAAAGACAGGCTGAGAGAGTTGGGCTTGTGCAGCTTGGCAAAGAGAAGGCTCCGGGGAGACCCTGTAGCAGCCTTCCAGTACCTGAAAGCACCTGTAAGAAAGCTTGACACAAGGACATGTAGCAATAGGACAAGGGGTAATGGTTTTAAACTGGAAAAGGGGAGATTTAAGTTGGATATTAGGAAAAAATTCTTTAATGTGAGGGTGGTGGATCACTGGAACAGGTTGCCCAGAGAGGTACTGGAGGCCCCATCCCTTCAGATTTTCAAGGTCAGGTTTGATGGGGTTCTGAGCAACCTGATCTAGTGAAGATGTCCTTGCTTACTGCAGGGTTGGGCTAGATGGCCTTTTAAGGTCCCTTCCAACCTGCTGCAGTCTACGTACAAGACTGAGCTACATCAGTGCTCATAAGGAAACTTTCCACCTGTTCAAAACAAGCCAGACAAGGACAACCACGTTCAAAGACAGGAAAGGAGGAATTTAGCTCTTTCACACTGCTAGAGCACCAACAAAAGAGATCAGAGTACCTTTAAGACACACTTTTTATTTTTTCTGAACTGAAATATTAGATAATGTTCAAAGAAGGTGCCCAATTGACTTAGAACTGAAGTATAAACACCGCATTACTACAGGACTTTACGCCAGCAAATTTAAGCTAGATTTAGCAAGCAAGAAAAACAGAAGTGATGTCTGAGTTTTGAGAGCTTATAATGGAGGGTTTGCTTCACGTTCACAAGTGGCTATATCTTCATTATGCATGACTAAATGTTAACTACACTAATAAGCTTAAAGCATCAGTATCTGAAGGCACAGTTCCTCTTCAAGACCCTGTAACAAGAGTGCACAGTAACAGTATATAGCTGTCTGTATTTTCCAGTTCTATTATTATTGAAGCTTCTGTTGAAGCCTTAGTCTGTTGGCTTAATGGCTGTTTCATTACCAGCCTTCAAAACTGCATTAGTGGTCCATCTTCAATACAGATCAAGGCTTTTGTCCAGTAAAGCCTCCCTCACCATTACCTCCACAGCCACATCACTTCACCGCGGTTACAGTCCCCATTATTAAAAGGGAGCAGGAGGATAAACTGTGTCTCACTCAAATTTATTCCTCTGATGTCTCCTAAGAGGACAATGTTACACTCCTGGCATAGAGCTCTCCCACGTGCTCGTAAAAAATTTGCATGTAGACATCTGAGACAACAAGCAGCCAGAAACTATTCAGCTCTCAAAACCTACAGTAAGATAACGCTGATGAATTTTCATGCATGAGAACAGCAGGACAGGATGTACAGTACAAGCTTACATAAGACACAAGGCACTGCTGGGAACCAACAGAAGTGAATAGCATAAATGGCTCAGAAAAATGCTGATGTCACTCGTATACGTTTGGGTTACACTACCTTTCCATCTGCCAGATTTTAATATGATCCTAAAACTGGCCTTTCTGTTTGTAAAAAACTCAGTTTAATCTTTTACTGAGATCTTGAAAAATAACTTTATTTCAAAAAAACTCATGTTTCTTCCTAATATTAAGATGAGAGAGAAAGTAAAATCCAAGAACGCTCTAGATTTACTGCGGCATTTAGAAGCAAAGTATCTGAAGAAAAACAGAAAATGTAACAGAACTGGAAAAAGATGCGATTATGTACACAAGTATTTCCTTTCTCCTAATACGTACTGAAAAAATAGTCCAAGCACAACATCGGAGTTAGAATATGACCTCTGAAAACCTGCTAAGGTCACAATGAGACTTAGAGTAGTTTCTCAGTGAGCCCTGTTTGCATAAATTAAAGATGCCTAAGGGTAACTATGAAACTGGGTACTCAATTTTTCCAGGGCACCTACATATTATGAATTAAGAATGAATTACCATTTTACCTGAGCAGCTTTCCATTTACTTAAGAAAAAAAGCAAAAACCCACAACCAAACAACCCCAACTATGTCATGCTTAACCCCTCCTCAACACATAAAAGCTTTCCTATTTGATGTTAAAAATGATTATGGAAGTTTCAGATTAACTTGAGTAGACAAGAAACTATAGATCAGATTACTTTTAAAAAAACCCCTAAGATATCAGGCAAATAGTGCTTCTTGGTGTATTCTTCCACGATACATTTCACAGAATCACAGAACGTTAGGAGTTGGAAGGGACCTCGAAAGATCGTCTAGTCCAACCCCTCTGACAGACCAAGGTAACCTAGTCTAAACCACACAGGAACTCATCCAGGAGGGTTTTGAATGTCTCCAGAGAATGAGACTCCACAACCCCCCTGGGCAGTCTATTCCAGTGCTCTGTCACCCTCACAGTGAGAAAGTTCCTCCTTACATACACTTAAAGAAAAAAAAAAAAAAAAAAGAGAGAGAAGTAATCTAGTTGCACAAGTTAGTATAAAGCAAAACAGTAAAGAAGGAAAACTTAGCTCAGGCCAATATTCACAGCAGCAACTTCCAGCTCTGAGCTTGGTTGCTTTCACCTGTTACCATAGTGTCTGTGCACCACTTCAAAGCAGCATGTGAACCCTGACAGGTAACTTCTTCAGTGCTAGGGCTCCTGTACTGATGTTTTTGCCTATGGCACACCTAAGGCATTTGATTTTCTACAGAGAACATCAAAGTGAGAGGGAAAATGCTGTTTCTAAAACTAAACAACTCAGTTTATCTTTCACTGAAGGACCTTATCATCATCACTCCTTTTAGTATTTTATTGCAATTGCGGAGGCACCCACAGATAGCACTGAGTAAATGCAACTACCAAACCCTGACCAGTTGAATGGCACCACAGTAAACCTCAAACCAATGTCAGAAGTAATTTTCTTCATCATTTCAAGCACAACAGAATACATTTCTTCCCGTTTCTGACCAAAACACCAAATCTAACACCATATAGCTCACAGATGCCATCTATCAGATACCATCAGCCACATTAGAAATTCAAAAGGTTTCCTTAGCAGTGGGAAGAGAACACCAGCTTTGTTCAGGACGAGCAGGGGAGGAAATAACCCACGAACTATCCACACAGAGGAATGGCAGCCTTTTAAAGGCTTTTTAGAGCATACCCTTCATAAAAATATGAAGTGTAAGATGACCACACAGTGCAGACCATTCGGTATCACAGGTTACTAAGTGTCTTTTTAAGCCAGCACCTGTTTCCATCAAAGCACTGCTACTACAGGAAAATTCTGCAAGGAAAACACTCACATCCTGGCTCCAGCCTCTATGCTTCAATGGTATAAATGACATTGTTATCTACCTGTTACTACTATAGCAGATAAGCATGTCAGAGTCATTAGTACATTCGGTTTTGGAAAGCACCAACATTCCCTATTCACAGGAACACAGAGGACTGACGCAGAAAGGTCACAGATTAAGCCTGTGGCAAAAGTAAGAAACTTCACCTGGCTTTGCCTTCATGCAACTAACACTTTATATTAGTGAGTCATCGCTGCTCCTCTAAATTATTCTTTGAACATGAAGAAACAACAGAACGCCCGGGGCATTCAAACTCTATATGCTAATAGCAGCTTTACTCCAGGGTTTTCTAAAAAAAAAACCAAACCAAAACTTAAAAAAACCCATGCCCAAGGGCCTTGTTCTATACTACCACAAGATCCTACTTCAGCGCTGGACTGCTGGGGGGAAGGGATGCATGTGTCTATATATACACACATATGAAAAAGTCTGCCTGATTTGTGATCTAGCTTTCTCACAAGAGAAGAAGAAAAACCCCACAAACTCAGTCCTCGAACAGTTTTAGTCCCTCATGTTACAGACCACTGGGCAAGGCCGAAGTGCAGGGAGGAAGGGACAGTCAGCTCAGGAGGCGAGTCATGCAAAGCCGGGGGCCGGGGCAGGGGCAGAAGTCCCTACTGCCCATATAAAAACAAAGGAAAAAAAGCTACGCAAACCGCCCCCCCTCCAAGAACACAACACCCCCCCCAAGTTCTGCTCCCAGGTCAACGGGGTCAAAGCGCGGTGAGGGGCGGAGAATAGCCTTTCTCCCTCGCTCTGCGATGGGAGAGGGACCCCGGCCCGGGGGAGGGCACACGGTGAAGGCTGCGGGGCTCCTCTCCCACCCCACGAAGCACCAGGCGGTGGGCAGCCCCCTCCCGAGGCTCTCCTCCTCCGCCGGGGGATGGCAGCCTGCAAACTTGCCCTCCCGCCGCCGCCCAGGGCGGCCCTGCGCCCCTCGAGGGCTAAGGGCGCACTCCCATCCCATGTCCGCCGCACAGCCCCGGCCCCCCCGCCCCCGCACCCCACTCGCCGCCCAAGGCCGCGGCCCGTCCCCCCGCCTCAGCCCGCTTCCACAGCGGGGCGGTCCCGCCGGAGCGCCTCTCGCCCGTACCTGTGAGGGGAGGCGGCAGGGGGGCGGCAGGCTCCGCCGCCGGGACCGGAGAGGAGCTGCCCGGAGGGGCTGCCTCGCCCGGCCCGGCCCCGGCCCCTCTGCTGGCGGCCCCCTCCCCCGCCCCCGCCCGGCCAGCAGATCCCGCGGAGCCGTCGGGGCCGACTCGGCCTCGCCACAGCCCCAGCCCAGCAGCGGCCGCGTCTCCTCCTCGCCTTTAGTTTGACCTTTTCCGTGTCTCCGCTCCCTGTCCCCGACACACTTTGACGTCACTCCCATGGCAACCAATCCCCACCCCCTTCGCCTCGCGCGCGCGCGCGCGCCGCCCGTCCCCACAGCCTTTACCCCCACCCCGCCTTCCCGCCGCACGCACACACGCACGCAGCGCAGCGCAGCACGCACGCGCCGTTGGGTGAGGCGGGATTCCCCTCCCTCTTGGCCAACGAGCTCGCGCCAGGGCACGCCCCACCCCACCCCGCCCCGCGACGGCGCGCGGGCTGAGCGTGTCGGGTGCGTGGTGTGCGCACCGGGCTGCGCAGAGTGCGGGGCTCGCACCGCCAGCACGCGGCGTACCGGCTGCGCGGTGCGCAGAGCGTCTGCACGGCCCGCGCTGTGCACGGCCAGCTGCGCGTGTCATGCACGCGCTACCGTCTACTGCGTTGTGGCCACCGCCAGCGCGCGGTGCACCGCTCTCAGCCTGCAGGCCCTAGAAACCCGCGGCGTGGGTAGCGGGGGGGGAAGAGGGATGCCGAGGGAAGAGGGATGTGGAGTGGGAGGGATCCTGGACATGGCTGCTGGGCAGCCGGGGTCAGAGCAGTATGTCACTGTAAAGGGCAGTGGAAGGATAAGGGGGGAAGGGGGGGGCGTGTTCTTTCACACTCCTCCCTGAAGTGACTCGTCCCCTTCTCTCCAAGGGGCAAAAGGAAACGCTAACACGTGTGTGTAAACGCTTCCTTTGCACGCACACGCCCAAGCCAAGCTACCACCATCCGGCTTCACAACCTTCTTGCCAGTGTTTTTATCCCCACCCCAGTATTCCCCAAGGATCCAGCTGCTTCCCCAGTCCCACAGCTTCCAGCACGTTCCCATTGTTTGGGGAGCATATGGGCAATTGCATTTACGTTCCCCCCAAATATTTGGCACGGATACCCTATATGTAATATGTGTAACATATGGCAGGGTGCACATCTCGATGCCTCACTACACAATGCGTGCATACATTTTTTATGTGTAAATCCCATGCTTCAAACACTGTCAGCTATGAAAAGGTGACACACTCGCTGCATGCAACCTTCTGCACGGGGGTGGTGCGGCAGCCGTCTTTGAGTTTGTCCCTTGCTTCATGAAAGGCACGTGCACTAGCAGCACTTACAGGCTCTAAGTTGAGATAAGGGCACAGTCATATTTAAATACACTATCAGTTAGCAATTACACGGCATCTTTCATCTACCCTACGTGGAGAACACACTGTGTACTTTGTATGTGCCACGGATCAGTCGGAGCTCCAATAAAGGCAGTTTCTTTTAATCAGAAGTATTCATTCAGAAATCCAATCCAATATTAATCAGAAATACATGCTGGCATATTCAACCAGTCCTTCCCAAGGGTGAATAAAAGGGCACAGATACAGATACAGTTTCTCTGCCTTTAATACTTGTGATACCTTTCTCTGAGCATACCAAAACAAACTGGTTTTAATCCAATCACAGCAAGATCTGCACTGCGAATTCATACATGGTCTGGGTCTTTCTCATCTGAAGGCAGAGATCTAATAAAGAAGTTATTTTAAAGAGAGCTTTTTAAGTATCACTGAATTTGTGACATGGCTTGTTTCTTATCAGCCCAACTACCTTTAGCATGGTATTACTGCCAGCAAAACAATCAAATTTTGGTGATGCTCAGAGCAGGAGGGTTCAGGTGGAAGCCAGCTCTTCCAAAGGTGCAGCACGGTGTGCAACAGGGTTAGGTGCTGAGCTGCTTGCTGAGGGTAATGCCAGCCTGTCCTGGAGAGCTCACACTCTGCTGGAGCTTGCTTTTTGATGGGTGGCATTCTTTGTTATTCCAGCCCTCAACCCATGAGCCTGGCTGCAGCCAGCTCACAGGCCTACTGAGAGGATGAGTTTGCCCAGTCAGCAGCAATCAGACGTGACCTTAAACCAAACATCTGGGGCCAATGTTACTGCCAACCACGATGAGCTGCATGACTTGAGCCTTCATATCTACAACACTGGGAAACTGCAATACCCGTCTTATTGACTCCCTTCCCCAACCCCAAAAATCCCTCTCGAGTCAAATCAGGAGAAGGACTCTGAACAGCAAACTCTTGTGTAGCATGAGTGTGGCATCATTCCTCAGGGAAGTTGTTTCCTTCCTGCACATCCCCTGTTGCCCTCCGGTTCGGTGAGGACAGTACTTCTCTCCCATGGGGTCAAACAGTATAATCCCTGCTTGTGTGCCATGTATTGCCATAGGTAAATACAGCCCTCAGCATGAGTAAATTCCTGTCCAATCCACTTATTTGGGATCTTTATCCATGAAATCTTAAAAAAATGCCAAGATAAGCTCATAATGACTAATTTGACGTGAGGAAGAGGAGATGGCGCAACAATGTAGGTGAGGGAGGAGATGGAGAAATCTGTCTTAAGGAAGGATCTGGCACTCATAAGGCAAGAGAGAGCCAGAGCTCATCGGTTCAAATATAATCTCTCAGAAAGGGAGAGGGAAGAAAAAAAAAAAGAAAGCAACGTTTCTCCTTCTGGAACAGACAATGCCGGACTCCTGCGCCTGATTTCCATGAGAAAAGCCACTTCTGGCATTGACATTCTGCGGCACCGTGTCCCTCTGCAGACCTCCTCCTCAATGTGAGGCTGAAAGAGGAGGGGAGGAATAAACTCTGCTTTCCAAAAGGGCTGGAAGCTGCCAAAAAGGCCCATGGAAAGCCAATTGTGCAATGAGGGAAAACAGGGAGAGACGATCCCTGCTCTCGTAGACACAGTGGAACGCCTGCCGAAAATAAGCGAGAGGAGGGCGAAGGGGCACTTGGATGCTTTTATACAGACTTCCAGTGAGCACTGGTTTCAAGCAAAAATTGTTGACAAGGACACCGGGGGTGCAGAGTTGATTTTGAATACAGGAGCAATTGCACTGAAGTCTTTTCCTTCACATGCGTAACATCCATAAGTGCTGATTTCCAATCCCGGCTCACACAGAGTTTTTATGAGCACTTTTTATTCCTAGATCTTGGAGGGCTTTATAAAGGAGAGAGCTATAAATAAGATAGATGGGAAAGTGAGGAATAGAGGGGCTTTTAAAGGGCAATAGATTGTTTCTTTAAGGGTTCCTGTGTATAAGAACTAGATAAGAACTGTCATTTCACTGAATATAAAATATTTTGCAGTGCCACACTGTGCCAAATTGCTTGCACATAGATATTTACATTATTAAGGCAAAGTTTTGTCATGCTGTGTACAAATTGTCTCTAGCTAGGCTTTTGGAAAATACAAAAGGAAAAGCATTTAATGTTAGATTTTAACATAGTGTATGCATGTTTTAGGCACTTTTAAATTGAACAGATCAAAGCCTTTTATTCCTAAATGCATGAAATCCAGTGATATTTGGGTAACTATGTAATTTGACCTGTCTGTTTTACATGTTCCCAAGGGATTATTATAGGCAGCTTTCAAATTAAGTGGGCTGGAACATTTGATGCTCTCTTCCCTGGTTTTCAAAGCCTGTGCAGAGCCCGTACGGTGTGAGTGACACTGCTGTTAAAGTGGTAACACTTTAGTCATATTGCAAGGTACGAAGCCTGGTCCTGATTCCATCTCTGCCACTGCAAGGAAGCCATTTCATTTCTTCCACCTTCATCTTTGCACTCCGTGGAGTTGGGTACAATTTGTTTTAATCTCTTTTTGTTTTTTCCTGCAAAGTGTCACGAAGCTGGATTAGACTTGAGGAATGGGTAAACTGCAAACAATAGGGACAGTGTGGGAAAAGCCCCGCCAATTTAAGCATCCCCATGTTCACACTCACCTATGTGTGGCTGTTTTACCACTGATGCTCTGTGGCACCGCAGCCTTGGTGAGGTTGGGGAGAGCCTCAGATTCTTTCCCTGCATCTGAAATAACATTATGATATAACAGCCGTAGGCTGATGGCTCAGTAATGTTTTATGCAGCGTTCCTTTCACCCAACAGTGACCTTGTAACTGGATAATAAAAGCCATATTCCACTCGCAATTGCACCTGTGCTGCCACTATTTACATTGCAATAGCACCTAGAGGCCCCATTGTGTAAGGCACAGGAAAACTGTCGCTGTCTGGAAGAGACTGGAAATGGGAGGGGAAGCAGTAACAGAAGCAGAATGTTTGTCTCAAGGTCATACATCAGAAAAGTAGCCCTGGCAGGAGAAAACTCACGTCTCCCAAGTGCCAGCCCTGCAAACAATGGCTTTTAGGGAAAAAAAGGACATATTTACTTCTAGGAATGTAAATATAAAATGCTGGGAGATCACAATGTCTGCGGGAGGATTTGCTCTTTGTTTATTCTTCTGGCTGTAGAAATGCTTACTTGATAGTTCTGAGGTTTGGTTTGGGGTTTTTTTTAGACACTTTAATATTTAGGCAAATATAAAATGGCAGTTAAATTGTCAGTGCCTTCACGAGAGGTGTGATTTTATCTGGAGAACATTATGTTTTCCCTAATAACAGACCCAAAGGATGAACATTGCTCTTTCACATTTTTCATTGTTTGAAAAGTTAATTGTTTCTGAAGTAACGCTTGCTGGTTTTGCAGTGGTCTTTTGTAGGTCATGAAACAATGAATCTTCAAGTCACATCACCCTACTTTCTATCCAGCGTGTCACTATCAGCTCTGCTTGGGTTTGATCTAACCAGATGGTATCTCACAAGATGCTAGACATGAATATTTCATATGGTTTAGAAACTGTTTTTCCTCACTCTTCAATGGTAAAATGTGTTGATTTAAGACATTTCACAACTTGAGATACTTTCTGGAACGGCGCCATAACTCAGGCCAAAGACAGCTGAGCATTGTTGTCATCTCACAATGTGGGAAGCAAAGGATGTTTTGGACTGCTGAAAAAATGAAGCTGAAATTTTCCATTATGAGGAAAAAAAAAAAGTATTTTTCAGGCGACAACCTCCCAGTTTAGGTGTACTTAGGTTACATATTATGGACACTATGTGGAAAGGCAGAGGCATTAGATCAATGCAATTTTTGATCTGTTGAATCATCAGCCAAGTTAATCCCCCTCTCTGAGCCAGTGAACACTTTGTTTTCATTCAGAGTTGGTCTTATTTCAGCTTAGGCCATTTATGACACAGTTTTCTTATGTACAGTATCAAGGTCTTCAGCCACTGTGTCACGTAACACAGTTAACAGTCACATATGTTTACCATTTTTCACTCAGATTTCGCTTTTGCTCCTCTTTGGAGAGAAGAGTGTTCTCTTTTTTTCCTAGGTCTCTGTTGGTTTCAGTTGCAAGTCTTGCACAGAAACTCTGGAGCTTGCAAAACCAGCTTAATTGGTTTCTTCAGCTGCACACAAAAGCTTTCATTTTAGCTGCATGCTTCTTCAGGGGTGATCCAGCTCCAGATTAGGACACACTATGTTTGATTCAGTTGCCCACATGCAGAACTTCTGTAGCATTTAAGGTCTTAGAGGATTCTGCCTAACCTCCGACTCCTGATTCAGAAGGTCACAAGCACACTGTAGATCCTGTGTAATTTCTGCCAGTCGATTAAATGCATCTAAGATGCCCTGGGGCATCTGCAAAGACACTTGACACCCGTGTATCAATTGGTTAAATGTGTCTGTAAGTAGGCATCCACCTCTGAGCTGCGTGTCTCCTTTCCCACTAGAGTCAACAGAGATCCAGTCAGTAGAGCCTAAAGAGTGTCCAGTTAGCCAGATCTTAAGTCTCTGCTTTAGGGTAGGCAATCATCATGTTTTTCTGCTTGACCTTCTGATGACACATTTTTCAGAGCAGGACATGTTTTGTTCCTTAATGAGTGTGCTGGCAGCTAATGTAAACGCTCTTTTCACACCAGACAACAGTCACACATGGAATGAGCAATGTAACGAGGGACTGGGGATCCAGGACTTTCTTTCCAGCTAGAAGGCTGACACCTCACAAAAGGGAAGGCAAATTCCCAAGCAAAAAATGCTCCTTACCCAAGCTGTGCTGCTTCACTGCTCCCCAACAGATGCCTTGCAATCTCCTGGAGCCTTTGATGGTCCATTCATAGAAATGAGCAGTTGTAGTCCCTCAAGTCATACTTTAGATCAGCGTACCCCTGCTCTTGCTTAATTTACATTCTACATCATATGATACACTTGATAGACAGTCACTCCACATAGAAACTGGTAGGTATAGATTCCTGTATAATATCAATTTGCAGGTAAGTAATATCAACTGCTCTTCAAGGAGTCATGGGAGGCAAGCTGTGAATGGAGGTGGAAGAAGAGCTGGGAGTTGACGCCAGACATCCAGGATGAAGATCAAGCAGGTGTAGCACAGTGCAGAAGAAAAGAAATAAGGAGGAAGAGTGAGATGGATGGTAGAACACAGAGCTAAAGGAGGCAAGGGAATAACAGGTATGCTACTTCAGAGGCAGTCATATGATGCTGGAAAAAGTAGAGGATAAATCACAGAAGACGACGTTGGTCCTTTGGCTGCACTACAGTGTCTCCCCAGGACACCAGGGCAACAAAGAAGGAAGAACAGTGTTGCAATTAATAAGAAATTTGTGAAAGCAAAAGAAAACAGTTAGGTTGTGTTTCCTAAAGCAACTTAAAGAGCAGTGTAATCTTACCCTGACAGCAGAACAGCATGGGGGGAATGCAGCATCTCTGCCCCCTGATACACTGGCCCTGCAGGGCCAGAGGCAAAGCAGCTCCTGGGTGACTGAGTCCCATTGTGTAGTGTTGCAAAGGGTCAAAACCTGTCAAACTCTGTCAGAAATGTAGTTTGGATGGTACCCTCAGCACTCTGCAGCTATTAGTCAGCCTTAGGACATCCCTATTCCAATGGTTACAAGTCTTCGGGACTAATTTTTTTCTGGGTCAACTTATACCACTCATTTTTCACCAGAATTGCTTTTCACTTAAATAGTTCTTCCCAGTGTTTCCCTCCCTGCTGTATTTATAGAAAGCAGTCATGTTGCCTTGCAGTCACTCTTCTGCCAGACTAAACAAGGCTCGTTATGAAATGGGACATTATAAAACAGTATCTTCATTCCCATGGTCCATCAAAATGCCCTTCTTTTTGCCTAGTCCTCGTAACATTTGTCTGTTCCAAACTTGGTCAGTCACATATGATCACACATGGCAGCTTTTGCTTGGGACCATGGATGAACTTCACAGGTCTCACAGCTGTTATAATTGCAGAGTCACTAAAGTACTGGTCAGATAAGACTTCTGGAGGTCTCTGGTCCAATCAGCTGTTCAAAGCAGGGCTCTAACTATATTTAATGTGGATCAGCTGTGGCATTCTCCAACCAAGCCATGAAAAGCTCCAAGGACAAAGAATCCACAGCCTCTCTGGGAAGCTGGTTCCTGGGCTTCACCACCCACCTAGTGAGAAAAGTCTATCATGTCCAACCTGAATTTAACATGCTGCCTTTTTGCAGCCATTGCACTCATCCTTTCTGCCAGTGCTGAGAAGGCACTTGGCTCAATGGTCTGTATAGTTCCCATGTTGGTAGCTGTTGACAGCTTTTAGGCAATGCCTTGCCATGTTTTCCAGAGCAACCAGGGCCACCTCCCTCAAGCTGTTCCTGTGGGTGATGCTCTTGAGGCCATTGATCGCCTTGGTATTGAGGGCCCGGGGCTGGACCCTCCTCGGGCCCACAGCATCCTCCTTGAAGTGAAGGCCCTCACCTGAGCACTCCGTGTCTGCAGGGTGGCCTTGCCAGCAGCAGGCAGAGAAGAGAACATCCATTACCACAGTCCTCTCCTCAGTTTGCCTTCTCTGCAGTGAGATGCTGGCTCCTGTTTCAGCTGGCTTCTGCCCAGGACGTGGCCCCTTTCCAGCAGGGCTGTTACCCAGCAGCTCTCCCCAGCCTGTGCTGATGCACGGGGTTATCGCGCCCTGGGTGCTGAGCTTTGTGCTTTCCTTTCTTGAACCCAATGAGGATTCTTTTAGCCCCATCCTTGGGTTTTTCATGTTCTGTCAATGTTGGTGGAAGCACTGCCATTGACTGTGTCAGCCCCTTCTTCTTCTTCTTCTCTACCCCCCTGTGCTTTACCATCACCTGCCAGTTTGCTGAGGGTGCAGTCTGTGTCCTCTTCCTGGTTGCTGATGAGGATGTTTGGGGGCCTGTGTGGCCCCTGGGTCCTGCCTTGCCAGCTTGCAGCTGGGTGTTCAGCTGTTACTTGCAGAGCCAGAGATGGGTCCAGTTTTCCAGCTCAGCTTCCCTTCTGTTTGTTGAGGTCAGGCATCCTCAGCTCCCAGGTGAGACTGGTGGTAGACCATCTTGAAACCTGGAATAAAGTCAGTTTTATCTGGGTGCAGTGGCTTAACCAGCAACCAATAGCCCTTAGTCTGCTCTCTCACTCCCCATCCTTAACAGGAGAGGGGAGAAAAGAGGATTAAAAAGTGTTAGATAAAGGAAGGGAGATAATTTGGCAATTACCATCATGGGAAAAAGAGACCTGACTAGGGGAAAATTAATTTCATTTGTTTCCAATTCACATAGATACAGGTAGTGAGAAAGAAAGAGAAAATATTAAAATTACACTTTCCTGCCCTCACCTTTCACAGGCTCAGCTTTACTCCTTTATCCTGACTACTCTCATTGCAAGTGGTGTGGGGAGTGGGGATGAGGGTTCTGCTCATAGAGTATCTTTAAGATGGAAGGGAACCGTTAAGATCATTTGAGTCCAACTCCCTGCTCCTCAGGTGTGGCCTTCAAGGTTATAGACTCACAACTCCTTGGGGTTGGGCAGATTGGGAAGATAGGAGTGCCTGCAACTCACCCTAAGTAGGGAGATACCAGCCTCTATACACCTCTCCTGCCTGATAAACTGCTCGTGATCACTCCCTGGCATGCTTCACTAGCCATGAAATGGGTTAGGAAAACACCTACTCTTTGGACTGGTAGAGTTTGGTCCAGAGCCCAAAATGCATCATTAGCCTGGGCTCAATAAATGATGCATTCTGGGCTCTGGGCTTGGCTACTTTAAGCAGACAGGTGGGGCCTGTCTGACCTGCATTGGAACTGCCCCTTGGCTCATGACCTTAGGCTGGTCAGGGAAGATCTGCCCTTGAGAAGTTTTTATTGACTGTTTTCCAGGTGTAGAGCATATGGAAGAAAACTTACCTAGAAGATCTTTAACACTGAAGTCTCTCATCCAGAACATCCAATTTTCTCTATTTTTAAAATTGATTCTTCTAATTTGTCTTCTACTAAAACCCAAATCTTCATGGTCAACTCTCTTTTTATGTTTTGGTGTGCTCTCTTTGAGGACAACTTGCACTAAGTCTTTGGCTTCCTGAAGGATGCCTAGTCCCATCCCAGAGCATCAAACCTGCCATCACGTCATGTACTTGTCACACCTCTGCTGTCCTGCTACATGTTCCAGAAGGATTTTTCTGGAAATCATCATAGTTGCTGTTCACTTCTGGGTGTCTTACACAGTACAGTCTCATCTGTCTCACAGAAAACTGAAGGGAAAAAAAAAAAAAGAAGTGTTCTTTAGGTTTGAGACTGTAATTAGATTATCTTTAGTTATTACTCCACTCTCCACTGAATAGATATGCTTTTATCCTCTTCTCTTTTTTTTTAATTACAAGGATAGAAGTCTTTTACTGTGATATATCTTTTGTCTTCCTGTGTTAACTTTTCTCTCTAATATTTCCCTAAATCAGAACAACATCTGTGTACACCACAGAGGCCATGCTTCCCATCATTTTTTGATGAATGGACTTCTACCAACCTTCAGCGTTCCTTGCAGCACACCATGAACCACTATTGCCTAAAAATTAATTGGAAACATTATTGGAAACATTGCTTAATGTAGCTCCAGAGACTGGCTGTGAATGTATTGCTATGGCTAACTGTACCCCATCCAAGTTTCTTCTGAAAGCCCTCAGGTGCTGAGGACAGACTGTATGGGGTGTAGAGGGAGTGATTCAACTCCAGAAACTGACCTGTGATCCTGAAGGGCTACATATGAGGCTTGGTTTTACTGTATCAGACCTCTGCCAATGGGGATATATAAAATATACAAAAATATTTAGAGTCAGATATTTCCCCAAAGTGTCTTTCTTTTGTAGGAAGTGGGCCATATTCCTTTATTTACCTACTTCATTTATTATTTCATATATCTGAAAGTATTCTGGTTTTTTATTAATTTTGGGGTTTTTTTCCTACAGTTATCAGTGAGGGGAAATCCTCAAAATAAGCAACATTGAGGCCATAATCTTGCTCAGGGCTGAATGGCATGGTTGTCTACAGCTGTACTTCTAAATTTCTACCATCCAAAACATGATGGCATCATTCAGATTGCACTAGCTCTTACATGGTGTGCAGGAAGTGTTTGGGAATATCTTAGCTGGCTAAGAGAAAACCATCACTCTTTTTTCACTGTAAGATCAGAAGGATTCAGTCTCAGTGCCCAGGAACTTTCCCTGCATTGTTCCATCCACTTGTAAGAGTGTAATCTGCATGGCAGCTCTGCTGATTGATGTTAAAATAAAATACGTCTTTAAAAAACAGAGGAGGGGAGGACCCACAGCTGTAAATCAAACATTGCAGCTCTGATACTTGGAAAGATACTGAAACAAATTATTTGCTCATCCCTAGAGGGTTATAAGCCTATGAGAAGAAGCCAGCATGGATTTCTTAAAAATAAAGCATATCACATGAATTCAGTTTAGTTCTTTAACCTAGTGGATAAAGGCAAACCAGATTTTTCTTGGCTGTAGTAAAACTCCTGGCATAACCCTATGCAATGCCCTCACTGGCAGATGAAGAAAACCAGTCTAGACGACCACTGCTTAACCCAGATGATACCCCCTTATCAGCAAAGCCCAGCACATCAAGTCCTGAGGCCACTTTCTGTGATGAGGCATGAGGAAGCCATGAGCTAAAATGTTTGAAAAGGAGGAACGTCCTCGTTCAGAGGAGATTGCTACAAGGCAGAGAGCACAACTGCCTGGAAAATATCATGCTCAAACAGAACTTATAAATGATTCACTTTCCACCACTGAGGTCATTTGGGGCTAACAGGTATGCACGAACTCCAGAATGGTTGGATGTTCTTGTTGCCATGGTTCCTGATGATATAGAGCAGGCCTCTCCCTGGCAGAGTTCGAGGCCAGGTTGGATGGGACTTTGGGCAACCTGATCTAGTGGAGGGTGTCCTTGACCATGACAGAGGGCTTGGAACTAGATAATCTTTAAAGTTCCTTTCAACCCAAGCCATTCTGTGAGCCTATACCACTGTACAATTTTCAGAATATAACATTCTGGGAAGAAATGCAAGCATTTTAGAAGACAGCACTAGAGTTCAAGTAATCATGATAATGTTGAGAAATCCCATAATTGAGAAAGTGAAATTCAATAACAGTGAATGCAAAGTGCTTCACCTTTGGAAAAAAAATAAATAAAAATCTTCCAAATGATGAATGGTCTGTGCCCTAATAGAGTTAAAAAAAAAAAAAAGTAAAAATAAGTCCACTATTAGGCCAGTGGCTGACTGTAAACCATCAGGTAAGATGCTGTTAAGCCATTCTCATGTTTGTCACATGTGAGAGCCAAAAGACTGTTATTCCACTCTATTTATTGGGGGTGAGACTTTCCCCAATATGGACTATCCCCAATGGGATACGTGTCCCATTTTGAACCCACATACTGTAAGGAGTGGAGTGTGCATATGTGCATGCATACAACTGTGTGTGTGTGGGAAAGCTCAGCAAGAGCCATAGGAGTGCTGAGAGATTTAGACAGCATGAACCATCAAGAAAGGGTGATCAAAGGCTTCAGAGAGCAGTGCTACAGAGGGGATACTCATCACTTGTTCCCTAGGCTGAGGAGAGGACTAAAGAGGCAGTTGTAATACACTAAGGGCAGCCTTGCTTAGATACATTCAGCAATCAGGAGGATAATTACATACTGAGACACATTACTGGAAGGGCTATGAAAGCCCAGAATATGGGTGGCAGGCATCTTTGGAGGGTATAGGCACCTTTTTATCACACTCTGGAGTAAGGAATGAGTGTGCTTTGAGTTCCCTTCTGCCACTGAGGTTCTGGAGAAAGGAGCCTGCCCATTTCTCTGCTTTCTGTTAGCCTCCAGAGCAGGACATTTCCAGTAGCAACAAACAAGAGGTGGCCTTGATTTTTTTGATGTCTGTCCTCTATTCCTATCCCTTAGGATATTCTTAAACTTTGCATACTGTTTTTAAAGTAAAAACTGCTACAAGTTTTCACATACATCTATTACAAATGTAATTTTTTAATTTCTTTTTTTTTTAAACTGAGAAAAAGGTCAGACATTTCCCAGAATTGGGGCCTGTCCTCTTCAATATCTTTATTGATGACCTAGATGAGGGCATTGAGTGCACCCTCAGTAAGTTTGCAGATGACACTAAATTGGCTGGGAGTGTGGATCTGCCTGGGGGTAGCGAGGCCCTACAGAGGGATCTGGACAGGCTGGAGAGCTGGGCTGAAGCCAATGGCATGAGGTTCAACAAGAGCAAATGCCGAGTCCTGCACTTTGGCCACAACAACCCCAGGCAGCGCTATAGGCTTGGGGCAGAGTGGCTGGAGGACTGTGTGGAGGAAATGGACCTGGGGGTACTGATTGATGCACGGCTGAACATGAGCCGACAGTGTGCGCGGGTGGCCAAGAAGGCCAACGGCATCCTGGCTTGCATCAAAAATAGTGTTACTAGTAGGAGCAGGGAGGTAATTGTCCCCCTGTACTCAGCACTTGTGAGGCCGCATCTCGAGTACTGTGTTCAGTTTTGGGCCCCTCACTACAGGAAAGACATTGAGGCCCTGGAACGCGTTCAGAGGAGGGCTACTAAGCTGGTGAGGGGTCTGGAACACAGGCCTTACGAGGAGCGTCTGAGGGAGCTGGGATTGTTCAGCCTGGAGAAGAGGAGGCTCAGGGGAGACCTTATAGCTCTCTATAACTTCCTGAAGGGAGGTTGTAGTGAGCTGGGGGTCGGCCTCTTCTCCCGTGTAGGCAGTGACAGAACTAGAGGGAATGGTATCAAGCTGCGCCAGGGGAGATTCAGGCTGGACATTAGGAAGCACTACTTCTCGGAAAGGGTAGTCAGGCACTGGAATGCACGAATGCACTGCCCAGGGAGGTGGTGGAGTCACCGACCCTGGGGGTGTTCAAGGAAAGACTGGATGTTGTATTGAGGGATATGGTTTAGTGGGAGCTAGTAGTAATAGGTGAATGGTTGGACTGGATGATCTTTTAGGTCTTTTCCAACCTTGATAATTCTGTGATTCTGTGATTCTGTGATAAATGGGAACTGTATGGTTGAGTTTGCACTATATAGCCGTACAGTATCACATGCCAGCATCATGGTAATCACAGAATCACAGACTGTTAGGAGTTAGAAGGGACCTCAAAAGATCATCTAGTCCAACCCCCTTGCCAGAGCAGCATCACCTAGACTAAATCACACAGGAACACATCCAGGTGGGTTTTGAATGTCTCCAGAGAAGGAGACTCCACAACCTCTCTGGGCAGCCTGTCCCAGTGCTCCATCACCCTCACAGTGAAAAAATTTCTCCTTACATTCACATGGAACTTCCTATGCTCCAGTTTGCACCCACTGCCCCTTGTACTTTCGCTGGCCATCACTGAGAAGAGCCTGGTAATATCATTACCTTCCTTTCTGGTGTCCAGTATAACACAGTATCTATACCTTCCAAATCCTTTCTGCCTTCCCTTATCACCACATCCACTCTCTGAATACTATCCAGACCCACAGCTGCAGCCCAAGGTGATCAGACAGGGTGAGGGAACAGACCAACAGTGTTTTCTCTGCAGGCCTACACTTTCAGGTAGGAAGGTTGCCGGGTCAGCAACAGTTTCTGAGAGTAGGGCTCAAAAACACAAAGTAGCTTGTTGAGGCAGGGATGGGTAGCTGGAGAAGCCGGGGCAGGCCTGAAAGAGAGATGCAGCTCACACTATTTTCCTAGACTAAAGAAAAGGCAAGAAAAAGGTTAATGTGCAGCCTCTCTCTCCCTAATTTTAGACCCCCTCTGGCAGATACATTATATTTTCAGGGTTTGACTATTCTTGTGTTATATTTTTTATCCTCTTTCATCAAATGACTGTGAAGAACATAGAATAGCAACAACCAAAAAGCAATCAAAACAGTATCCAGAAGAAAAGACAGCAATTTCTTCCTTTGTGAAATTCTTCTTCAAAATATCTCATCTCCTTCACCCTCCTACTCTGATTAGCTGTTCTCCCCCCTACATCTGAAATTATGTTACTTTGTTGGCACAGTCATTTTGGGCAGGATGAGTTTTGAAACTACAGTTTTAAAGCCAAGGAAAATCCTACCAACTCATGCACTAGAGGTCAGGAGTTGTCAAAACAAATATTGCTATTTTCCAGGCTGCCCATTCTGCACCTTGTGTTTGTTTCCTCTACGACCTGTGGAGGAGTTGTGGTCAACAGGCACATGACCTTCCCAACCCGAGTTTTGCTTAAACCTGAAGAGAAGGAAATTTGACCATTGCAGGTCATCTGTGGCATCTTGCTGTTGGCTTTAAGCTTTGCATCAGTTGCCAGAATCCAGACGTGTTGTTCAGTCATAGTATATCCTGCACTCTGTCTGTGTGTAAGTGTTGTACAACACAAGTGCTGCTGCATGAGTGCTCAAGACATATACAGGCAGACACAGATGCATCTGCAGAATCATAGAATAACAGAATCATAGAATGGTTTGGGTTGGAAGGGACCCAAAAGATCATCAAGTTCCAACCCCTTGCCATGGGCAGGGACACCTCTCACTAGACCAGGCTGCTCAAGGCTCCATCCAACCTGTCCTTGAACACTGCCAGGGAGAGGGCAGCCACCACCTCCCTGGGCAACCTGTGCCAGTGCCTCACCACCTTCGTAGTGAAGAATTTCTTCCTAATATTCAATCCAAATTGATCCCCTTCCAATTTAAAACCATCCCCTCTCGTCCTATCTCTGCATGCCCTTCTAAAAAGTCCCTTCCCTGCTTCCTTGTAGGCCAGTTCAGGTTCTAGAAGGCCTCAATAATGTCTCCCCTGAGCCTTCTCTTCTCCGGGCTGAACAAGCCCAACTCTCTCAGCCTGTCTTCATAGGAGAGGTGCTCCAGCCCTCCAGTCACCTTCCTGCCTCTCCTCCGGACCCATTCCAGTAGTTCCATGTCCTTATGTTGGGGACTGCAGAACTGGACACAGTACTCCAGGTGAGGTCTCATGAGAGCAGAATAGAGGGGCAGAATCACCTCCCTCAACCTTCTGGCCACACTCCTTTTGATGCAGCCCAGGACACAATTGGCTTTCTGGGCTGTGAGCACACATTGTTGGCTCATGTCAAGCTTCTCATCCACCATCACCCCTGTGTCCTTCTCTGCAGGGCTGCTCTCTATCACTTCATCTCCCAGCCTGTATTGATGATGAGGATTGCCCCGACCCAGGTGCAGGACCTTGCACTTGGCCTTGTTGAACCTCATGCAGTTCACATGGGACGACTTCTCCAGCTTGTCCAGGTAAAATTCACAGATTTGTTTTCATTATACCATGGATTGAAAAGCCAGTACAAGACTCTTGCTCGCAGCAATGCACCCCAGATTCATCTCATCTAAAAAGCTTATGAAAATTGCTTTACCTGTGTTTTCCTTCCTATACTGGATGTGGAATAGCTGATTGTATTGCACTACACTGGTTTGGTGTTTTTTTAAAGCCAAGTTTCTTTAGCTTATTAATGACTGAAACTGTTCAGGAGCAGAGAAGGAGGGATTTGCATGTCTTTGAAGAAAATACCCCAAAATTGTATGAGATGTCTTAAGTTTTGTGTAATTTGGAAAATAAGAGCTTATGTGTATCCCAAATTAAGAAATTTTGAGTTCCCAGGTTCTGTACAACTATTTTAAAAATTCAACCAATTATTACAAAAAGTTAGTACATTTTCTGGGAATGCCTTCAAAGGAGCAGCCCATACAGGAAGGGGTACTGAAGCTTGGAGGAGCCAGGGAAGCTCATAGAAGTAATAGCTTGGAGGATTCAGAAACTGATGGTCAATGAGGTTGACCACCTGGCACATGAGCTTGGATTATGTGCCCAGCTTGGTGACAGGTGGTTTTCTTCCTGAGCATTAGTTCTGTCAGCACAAACCCATTAATCAGGTTTAAATAAATGTCACTGTAAATACAGAATCTGGCCTGAATCTGGAAAAATGCTAAGTACCACCATCACTTTTTCAGTGAAGCTGGAGTTGCAGGTGGTATGTCCTTTCGAGAATTCACTGCTATTCTGTGAAGAAGCAGAAAGAAACCATAAAAGGCTGTAAAAAAACCCTGTGTTTTTCCTAAAGAACATCTGACCTCATGAAAGGAAAGTTATAGTATCTCTTCTCTTTCTTACCAATGTAGTAAAACTGGTATTTAAATAGTATTTTCTCCTTGGCAATTCAGGGGAAATATAAAAATTAAGATAGTTCAATAAAAGCACCCACATTTTCTAGTAACCTCCCCATCTCTGAAAAACCCCCAAACAAACCAACCAACCAAAGCAAACTAAGAAAACCAGGGTTGCTGGCTCATTGATGTAACAGTAAAAAAAAAAGCAAACCCAAAAACCAAAAGCACAACAAAAAACCAAATAGAAATCAGACCTACAGAGAAATTTCTTGTTATTTTCAGCATGCCTCAGTATGTCATTTTTGTGGAGCACTATGTTCTGGTGGTGCCCTGCTGATGTGGTAACAGTAACGATCTATCAACATTGCCTTTATAAACCTCATCTTTATCCCTTGGATGTACACATTTGCTATTACTAGGTATTTGTTATAAAAACATTCAATTTTCTTTTTAATGACTTGATAATTTTTAAAGAAGAAAAATAAGGAGGGTTTCAGAATGCAAAAAAAAAAAAAAAGGAATGAGATTTCATACAAGAGAGAAGCATCTGTAAATGACAACATCATTAATTATTTTTAGTAGTAATATCTGTAATTTTTATTTGTATTTTTAGTAGTAATATCTGTAACTTTTATTTGTATTGCAGTAGTGCCCATACACTGTAGCTGTGCAGAGGCTTGATTTTTTTTTAATGGATTTAGTGCTAGCAGAAAGTGTTGGGCTGAAAGCCTTATGAATTCTTCTTTTTTTTTTTTCTTGACTTTGATAGTGCCCTGGTATCTGTCTGAGATTCGGCTTTTATTGTGATAGATGTTGTACATGCACTCAATTATCTCAGTTGTGAGAAGCACTTTAACGCATGCTTACCTTTAAAAGGCAGCTGAAGCACTCGCTGTGGAAAAGAGCATTTTTGCAGAGCAGAGAGCAAGCCTCATCCCATATAGTATATAAAGCACATATTTCTTCCAGAGCCGTGCTGTAGAAGTTCAGCAGAGATATCTGAGCAGCCTCCCAAAGGGCTGCCCGGTTTACATGGTGCTGAAGACGTGGGATGTTGGCTCAGATGCTGGGAGCAGCACAGGTGTGTTAGTGCAAAATTCTTACCATGCTGATCTGAAGGTGCTCCATGGGGCTTCTCAGCTTGGTGGACCTCTGAGCTGGTGAGACCTCAGAGTTTCTAGCCCCCAATTCAGTGAGACACAGAACGTTTTTTTCCTTTGTCTCTGTCTGGCACAGGGAGGATGTGCTCCTTCAGCCTAAGGCTCAATTCTTACATTGGGTTGAGGTGCTACACAAATGCAAAGTTCCCATGGACTTTACAGTCTCTGTACTGACTAAGCATGGAATTACAGAATCATAGAATCATCTAATTTTCTTGAAAAAGACCTTCATGATCATCAAATCCAACCGTTAACCTAGCACTGCCAAGTCCACCACTAAACCACATCCCAAAGAACATCTATGCATCTTTTAAATACTTCCAGGGATAAATATCTCAACCACTTCGGTGAGCAGCCTGTCCCAGTGCTTTACAACCCTTTTGGGGACGAAATTGCTACAGGTATCCTATCGGTGACCCCAAAAAAGGCAGGGAGGACACAAAAGCACACTTGCCTCTCCATTTTATGGAGACCTTCACACAGGTGCTGGTACTTCACTAAATGGCTTGCCCAGGATCACAGAGGGTTTCAGGGCACAGACACAGCTGGATCCCAGGATTATACACACAACCATGTTTCTGACACAGTTAGTAGCTGATCCTAGGCTCCTTCATTTGTAATCCAGTGCTTTGCGTGGGATTTGATCTGTCCAGAATCCCTCTTGGACAGATGGGTTAATACAGTCTAATTACTTTTTTCTGCCTTCAACTAAGCTTGTCAGCAGTGTCAGCCTATGATGTAGCTGAAGGTAAGAGCAAACAAAAGAATTGTGACACTTCTAATTTTAGTAATACACACTTTATCCCCCTCTTGCTATCTAGTCTTGAGCACCACGCTCTCAAACCTAATTTCTACTTTAGTTTTTATAGATTAACCATTGGGCCTCAGACTGGTTTTAATCACACACATAGTAATTGTTTGGGTGGATGCAGCATGCCCAGGGAAAGCATATTGCACTCTCTTTTCGTGACAGGTCACGCACGCTGCTCATGTGGATTCACGTTTAAGCCTCCCTGTCTCGTGATGCATTGTGCTGCCTCCAAAGACTAAGTAAGCAGTAACTTTCAATTTAAAAAAAAATCATAAATACATTTTCCTACTTGGACTTAGTGCAAATGCACAACTGACTTGTTGGCTCGATAGATGTAATTGCTCTCAAGGAGCCTTTATGGTCTATTGTTTCAATTATAAGTGAATTGCATAGTCCTCAAGTACTTACTCACTCTGCTTTCAAGGAGAGTGAAAAGACCAAGTCAAAGCAGGAAATTAGACAAAAAGGACGTCATTTTATTGAAACTCTTCACTTTCTGAATGAGGAAGGGAAACACATCAAGCAGATTCTAAGCCATTTGTGAACTGCATATTTTATCTTTCTGAAAGCATTACAGACCATAAATTGTATAAAATCAGATGCTTGAGAGAAGGTGGCAAAAATCGAATGTAATGTATGCAAGGAAAAGACAGGGATGAGGCAGGTAATAGAATGAAATAATCTTCCTTCCTGTGATAAATAATTGGGCAAAGAAACTAGAAGTAAGAGATTACATCTCTGAAAGGCCAAACTGTGTTTTGAAGGACACCCTGCTGTTTTTCCTAAGTGAAAAGGCTTCTAGGATCTGCAACTTTCCGTACCACATGCTTGACACCAGAAATCACAACATTCTCCAAGAATATAGCAAATTAGGCAGGAGAAGCACAGATAGGACTTGTTAAATTGAGACCTCCAGGTAACAGCCCTCACAAGACAAAAGACAAGTTGTGGCAATACTTCAGTGACAACTTTGAATGAACTTATAAATAGGAGACTGGAAATAGTTGATGACAACAGAAGTATGCACAAACAATAAGCAAAGATATCCTCCATATCTCCTTTTTACAGTGCTTGAAAAAAAAATAGTATTATAATAGTCACAAATGTGCAGATAATATTAGTGTTTTAACCTATATTTCATCAAGAACAACTAATTTTAAGCTAGAACATGAATGGGTTGAATCCCTTGAGACCCCAAATGTGAATCCCTTGGGATTTTCAATCCAAAGATCTTCACATGTTTAATTTTCTAGGAGAGGATTGACAGCTTTGTTCCAGCATACAGGACCCTCTGAAAATTCCCACATTCATCTGGGATCAAGAAGATAGTATCGGGGGAAACATACAAATACAGCAGAACTGCATGCACTGCCAGCATCCCACAGCTGCTAACCAGAAAATAATGTACAGGGTGGTTTGTGGTGTGGATTACAGGAGATCCACAGCTCCTTGACAGGACAGTGAAATGCTTGTTTTCTTGTCATTTGGTGACCAGTTTAGAGGACCTGCACTTTGGTTGTGATCTGTGTTTTGGTGGTTTAAATTATGGGCATGATTCTCGAGGATGCCCCTGGTGGAGGTTTTCATTGCCCAGAGGGAGGATTGAGAGTACTTATGGAAGAGATTACAGGGAAGCAAGTGGAGAAAACACAGAGCCCAGAGATGGACTCAAGAATTAGGGAAGGCTGTACAGGCAACTCAGAGTTTGCAGACTTCTGCTGATGGAGAACCAGGAGGGCAGAGCTGCTCTGTAGCACCTACTACACAAGCATGAAGTTCAGTCAAAGACACAAACCCAAGCAGGAAAACATGGATAGACAAACAGACCTGGTGCCTGAAAGCCTGAAGAAGGGAAACTGAACAGCAAAGCAAAACACTCTGCCCTGACTAGAGGAGAAGAGACATCCACACTAATCAGGCCCCAAGAGTAAGAATGTGATACACTGAAGAAAATAAAAGCTACTGAACAGTATACCACGAAAGATATCCCACTCAGGATGCTTTTACCCACAGCTGACTGAAAAGACAATACAGGGCAAGTCCTCCATCGTGGCACACGGTGTTACATGAATACTTGCTGGGAAGCATCTTGATGGAGCTGGGCTCCACATTTGTGGACTTAGGCTTGGTTTTGGGGACCCTTCTCTGTCACCCAGGAAACATGCACACAAGCGATCCTCTGGCAGTGCATGCTGGATTTGGGCTGAAAGAAAAAAGGTGGAAGAGATGCTGCTTTTGGAAGAATGCTCTGCTAAGCCATGCTGGGTCATGGGAAGTTTTCAGCAGAAGTGTCAGTGCAGCCTTCTGAAGTGTTGTAAACTCAAGCAGCAAGGCCCACCAAACATAGGCATCTTTGATGTTTGATTGTAAATGAGCAGGGCTACTTGGAACCACACTTTTGGGTAAAGCCATGTTTGGGTTGTAAACAAGTGAAAGGGTGTGCATGGCACAGCTGCTTCACACAGTCTGAAACTTGTCATGTGTGATAAGAGCTCCTTGCCTTTATCTTTGTCTTGGATTTTAGGTGGCTACATTGAGCTGAAGCCCCACACTAGGCACTTGCTATCTTTGATTGCCTTGCAGTCCTGAGGGATTTCTAAGCAGCTCTGCAAGGACTCCAGTTCTTTAGTGGTTCACCCCCCATGCAGAGGCAGCATGCCAGTGTACTGCTTCACGACTTTCTGCTACCTTTGTCCTAACAATTAAAATCTTCAATGGACCACACTTTGGTCCTGAAGATGAGTGGCATTGCAAGACTAATGCAGCTAAACATCTCCACACACCTTCAAAACAGGGAACCACATTCAACTTACCAGCTGGAAAACACTCAGGGTTCAGCTCATCTCTGACATATGACATCTCTGGCAACCTCTCTGTGGGTTGTGACACCATCACCACCATCATAGATATCCCTATTTCTGACTTACTAATCTCTCCAGTTGCTGGGTCACTGTTCCAGCCAGTGGTCCATCCCTCCAGTCTCTGACTTTCTGATGCATAATGGCCAGCTGAGACTCTCTTTGCAAGTATAGGGGATAATACTCTTCCAGAGTTCAATGTCATATGGACTTTAGGTTACATCTGGTGAAACCAATGCTACTTGCAACCATTAGTACCTAGAGCCAGCCCAGAGTTATACTGAGCTTTTCCTTTGACTGTATCTGTCTCTTCACGCATCCTTAGACTACCAGGGACTTTGCTACTAGTAAGGTGTATCTTTGGAGTTTTTTTCTGGACAAAATGCCTGCAGATTACATTTATTTTTCTCTGGGGCTGTACAGAAATCTAAAAGCACTAAATATCACTCAGAGTCTGGCTATCTTCTTTTTTAGCTGCATTATTACTTTCATCCCATTCTTTGCTACGCATGGGACTAACAATGATGGAAAGGAGTTGATGGATCTAAACCCCACACAACGCTAAAACTCAGGTTCAGAGACTTATGCTGTACAGGACTTAGCTATGTCAGCTATACCCTGTCCAACAAACTGACTTAGTGTACAAGGTCACCTCTTATCTGTAGCATCTCTTAGTAGAATTAATTTAGGGAATTATCTAGGAAATTATCTAGGACAGGTACATTGTTTCTTCTTGTCAATAGAGGAAAATCTATGCCTATCTAGCTTCTGGGGACCCGTGCTTGCTGCACTATCAACACAAGCTTTTGACCTGACTTCTGGTTCCAGCAGCATACCTCAAACATATTTTTTTTTTTCATTGTTTTGCATTTGCCACTTCTCAGGTAGGGTAATTTTAATCATGTTTGATCACTGCATGATCTTTTTTTTTTTTGCCTTTCATAAGTTTTTGCTAGCATTAGGGGTTCCCAGTTCCTTCCTCCCAGCTGGCATATCCATGCTCCATCTCTGGACTAGACAAGTGTTTCTTGCAACAAGTGATGTCTCCTGTGAAGGCATGGGGTTGACACTTCATCCCAGGAGAGAGAGCAGTGTTTCCTAAATGAAGGTATTTCTGTTAACTTATGGGAACCAGGCCTAAGGCACAGCCTTTTCCACTGTATTTTCTGGTGACTTGGCCAGATATTTGCCTCCTTTCTGTGCTAACAGGCATGGGCTTGGTTTTCAGGTATCCAACAGCCTTGTTTGGCTCCTTCTCCCATGGGCTGGCCCAGCCAGGCACTGTTTGTGAGGAACTGGAGAGCTCTTCCCTGCCCTGTGTCCCAGGGCACTCCCAAATCACAGAATTGTAGGGGTTGGAAGGGACCTCAAGAGATCATCTAGTCCAACCCCCAAATGCATTCTATCTTCCTAATGGGGTGAGATACAAGCACGCAACTTCCTCCTGCCCCACCACCCCTCCTGCTTGTGGGGGGAACCTTGCATGTGTGGGCCAGAAGGGCACCAAGACAACCCTCAGGTTGAACATTTGAGGATCGGGGCTGGAACCAGTGCTTGAAGGTGCCTCCCCACCACGTACCCTGCATCAGCCTGTGGGTGTTTTTGAAACTCCCAGCACAGAGGCTGGTTCCCATACAGCAATAACTGGCTGCTCTTTTCCTTGTGTTGCTGTAAGACAGTATAAGACATAATAATAATAATACAATTCAGAGAATAAATTATTCTAAATGAAGGTATTGTTCTAAATATAGTTTTGAATAATATTCCTAAAAATAATACATAAAATGGCATGAGAGTGACAGCTGGGCTTTATAGCCAGCATAACCAGAGGCACCTTTTCAGAGTGATTTTGGATAAAGAAAAGAGATATGAATAAATATTTCTTACTTCTACCTGACCACAGAATAATTACTCATCCTCACATTGTCCAGATTTTTTAATAAAATACAGCATTAAATTATCTGGATCACTAGATCTCCAAGCAGTGGTTCATTCTTCGATAAGCCACTGGGCTGTGCTATTACTCTACTTTTTAAGGTTTAATTTCTCATATAACAGCTGCTGACATGTTCAGAAGAATGAGGACTGCTAGTGGAAGATTTTAATTGTACAGTATCATAAGAATCTGGTCAATAATTAATGTCACAATAACAAATAATGAGCTGAATTTTAGCTCAGTCATAAGGTTTGTTTTCTTTGTCTACCTGCAGATGCATTCAGTAAACCAATTTCTGTTGGATCAAAATAGTTTTCAGGCACATTGAAAGTATCTAATGATGCAGATTACTTGTAATTAACTAATTGAATGCTGCAGTCCAGCTCCCAGCTTCTTCGCAACCAGATGCTCTGTTCTCCATAGGCAAATGGAAAATTTAATCCAAGAAAAAGAAAAGACCAAAAAAAAGAAGACAAAAGTGTAGCTTATTTTTGTTCATACTTTTACAGCATTGTCTTTTGTAATTGATCTCTATTAGCAAATATCCAGGTTCATCTCTCTATTGCATGGTCTTTGTTTTTAAAGGTGTTGCTCCAGAAAAGTATGCAGCAGTCAATACACTAAAACATTAATAATATTATAGTCAGAGCAAAAGGATCAAGCAAGTGGAAGCAACCCACTCCTCTCTGCAGCTTCTTTGGCCCTTTTGATGTTCAAGGTTTCACTGTGTATTGTTTTTTCTCTTTTTTTCTTTTTTTTTTTTTTGGTGATTTTTGGGCCTGGGGGGAGGTTTGGAGGGTTTTTTGGTTTTTTTTTGTTCAGTGATTGAGCGACAGTGAAGGTGATAAAAGATTCCCTGTGTGTGCTCAGTGGGCTTTTACTTCGGCCAGCCACTCAGTCCCAGATTTTTTTCCAGGATAAAATCCTGGAAATTCTGTGTATGATTTACAAGAAAGCCTGATTTATTTGCAATATGCTCTTTCTCAAGTTGTCCACAATTGTAAAACACTTATGAAGTCTTCTTATTGGGCCCAGGTAATGAACCAAGTCTGCTTGACTGTGGCAGCATTAAATCAGGAAATAAACTCCACATTCCTGAAATACAGCTTTGAGGAGCACAATGCCTCTGGTATTATTTTATGTGCTTTATATTATATCATGGACCAAGATCCCATCACAAAAAATACTGTAAAACAAAACCAGACAGTAATGACCAAGACCTTTTCAATAATCTAAGTAGTTTACTGGGGCAAATTGCGTTGTGATTGGCACATCTGCTATAGAGGGTTCTTCAGATCAAGGAATTAAATTGATTAGGGCTTAGTGTGATCCCAAATAGAACTGTCTGAAAAAAGTGCCTAAGTGCTTTCTCAGTCTGGCAGATAGTCCTAATAGGGCTGTTAAAAATGTGAAAAGGTCCTGGTCATCTGTCCTGGTGTGGTATGACCTTAGACCAGACCTCTCCAGACCTATGTTCACCCCAGCTGGCGGCGTCTCAAGATGTCACAGACTCCATGGGCAAGGAATGACCCATTCCAGGTGGTACTTCTACCTAGTCCAATCTGCGGCGTGACCGGGGGATAATACTTGAAACCTTGTTTTTCCGCTGACCAAGCTGCGGAGGTTACGCAGCCACTCGAGGTTCCAAGACTGCCAATCTATTATCTCCTGGGAACATTACATTTACTGTAATATCTTGCAAATGATTTTCATTTTAATGCACAGCTTGATCTATAATTAGTTAAGAAGTGTCTCTTGAGCCAGCTATGACAATGATTACTAATTTTTAGTAGCGTATTTATAGAATGGTCACTAAGATACATGTAGTTCCTCATCTTTTTACTGCTGTCCTGAAGCATGTAATTATTTTACTGGATCTAGGGACATAGCTGAAAATAATTCTTTGAATATATTATTAATAACACAGTAACAGTTTAAAATAATTTTTTAAAATAACTCACCTTTTTTCCATTAGGAACATTTATTCACAGTTTACATTGTGCAGAGTCTGGACAGTGGAGTATGATATTCAGGGCTTTCTTTGTAGCTATTTTCACATTCCGGTTTTCCAGGACTATTATAATCAGGCTTTAAACATACCTTTTAGACGTAAACAAATTGCTGTTTCCACTATGCTTTTGACTTTTCCTTGAATCTCATATTTCTAGTGATTTTTACATGGGCTTGATTTTCATCTCTCATGTTAAATGTGCCTTGATTTGATGGTTTAGACCCTTGTTTGGATATGTCTGGAGCTATGGAAAAGAAGGGCTTGCCTCTGGGATCAGATGCAGGGGATGAAAAGGTATGTATTTTAACCCTGGGTGTGGAAACATCCCAGTACAGGTCAGTTTGTAAAACACCCTTCACTGCAGGGTCAGCTCCTTGCCCTCTGAGAGCGGCTTTAGCATCCTTCGCGTACAGACATTCACTTTCACACTATAACAAGATTTCTAGGGGTGTTGTCCTGAGGGATGTGGCTCTCAGAATTGCATCACCCTGAACTGCCGGCAGGAAAGCAGCTTATTATCAATCTGCCTCTCTCTTCCAGAAAAGCAAAAAGTCCCATCTCTTGCTTTTAATCCTTTTTCACCCTTTCCTGAAAATAAATTAGGTATTTCAGTGCCATAGGGCGTGCTAGCAAGTTCTGATAGTACCACCTGAAAGGACACTAGCTATTTTTAGCCTTTGGCTTGCCTTTTTGCCATGGCTCCCCTTCCCCTCTGTAACAGGGCACTGTTGGCACGCTGCTGTCACACACCCAGATGTGGCCTTACACTGCAGAAAGCATCTGTTCCCTCTATGGTACCACTTGGTGATATCCCAAATATCTCAGCCAATTGGTGGATTACCTCTGATCTCCTAATTTCCTCAGAATCAATATCCTGGTCAATGGTGTAGCAGAAGGGATGAAACAAAATTTCTCTTGGATGCTGATTTCATGGGTGCCTTGAAAGATAATTGCAGTGCGGGGCAAGTAAAAACTGTTCAGGCACTTCCTTATGCCACACAATCAGATGTGTGCTACTTGGCCTGCAACTTTTATTCCCAATGAGTGTTTTTCAATGTCCTTGCCCAACAAGTCCAAATTTCTTCTCTCTTAACCCAGCCACTTTCTCATAAAAAGATGGTTCTAACTTGGAAACAAACTTGAATAACTCTCACAAACAGAGCCCGTGTCAGAGCATTTTGTGAAGAATACACAATGTGAGTCAGACAGCTGGAAAAGCAGGGGGTTTGCAGGAAGACCAAGTACGGGCATGGATGTTGGATGCTTAAAAGAGGACGTCACTGTCAGAGATTCTCCACTTTAAAGTGCTGTTATCATCTGGAAAGTGTAAAAGTGACATCCTGGTATGCCACATTTATTCCTCCTCCGCAATTTCTATTCCAAATTCACTCAGTCTTCAAGTCAATACCATGTTTTTTTCTTTGACTGCCAGCACAGCTAGCTCAGCCTGTTACCTGAGAATCAAGCTGTGTTCTTTCTGCTTATTAAAACATTGCCAACTGCAAAGCTTCTGGAATCAGACATTAACTGGCAATACTGTGGGAGAGGCAGGAGAGCTGAACGCAACATGGCTAGCACATCCCTAGCTACAGGAAAGAGAGAGCAAAAAACCAAACGGTCCTTAAACTCAGCACATATGCCTCGAGAGACCTGCAGAGAACACATATTTACAGCACCTAGGTGCCATTTTTATGCAGTTACTTTTCTGACTATCACTTCATTTCATGATGGAACAGCTAAAACAGGGAGCCAAAGAACCCCTTACTCGAGTCCCAGCTGTGCTGGATTTCAAACAGATTCATTATAGAGGAAACAGGTGAAAAAAACATGCAGCCAGGATTTGTTTACTATTGACTTGCTCTGTCATCTCTAAACTGCAGCTCCTCCTGCAGCACGTAAACCTGGCCAAGGTACAGTTACTCCCTTTCTTACATTCTATGTGTTTAGTTGCTGAGAGAGTTGAGAAAAGTATCTTCAGTCTTCACAGAGGGATTAAGATTTCTGGGTAAAAGGAGGAAAGAAGAAGTGACAAGTGAAAAAAAGCTTTAAATAGTTCAAAACCTGTGCTGGATTCAGAAGAGCACTGCAAAGTCCACATGCTTATCTGGAGCTTAGCCGAGGTGGTATGAACTCCTACTGTCTGAAAGTGCAGGCATGAGGCTGCTCGTTCCATCTGGAAATACTGCTGGCTTGAGTTGTCACTGCTTTGGACCCGGTGTAACCAATTATCCCTGAAAAGACTGAAAGCAAGGAAGGTGCAAATGCTGGAGGATTACAGCATTTCAGCACCTTATTTCGCTCACAGGCACAGAAACGGATCATGAACCATTCAGTGCTGCTCAGTCTGGTTCACATCCCACCAGCTTTACTGATGTCTAGAAAACACCTGCTTTTCTTGAGGGCAATATGGCTACTGAAGGCAGCATATGAGCTGCCTTAGACAACTTTCTTGGTTTAAGTCCAAAATATAGGGACTAGGGAGTCTTTGGGGACCTTAATTTCTCCCATCTGAAGACTGCACAGCCAACAGGCCCCCTGCCTGGAAAATTATCATCTGGTAACTGTAAATAACCTTCATTTTGGTGGTCTCCAAATGAAGGTCAGAGTTTGCATACAGACGATGTGGTCCCCGACTGGTCATCATGCCCATCAGCTGTGGCATCCTGCAGACCGGCTCTGTCAGTTACTGTAGTGGCCTTCTTTGGGCCAGACTTGAAAGATGATTAATGAGGTTTAACCAGTCCCCGTGCTGTCCTCTGATTTGCAATAGGTCTCCATATACCTGAATCACAGAATAGTTGAGGTTGCATGGGAGTTGCGGAGGTCATTTTGTCCAACCCCCTTGATCAGGCAGATCAAGACCTAGAGCCACTTGCCCAGGACCATGTCCAAATGGTTTTTGAATATCTCCAAGGAATCACAGAATCACTAGGTTGGAAAAGACCTTTGACATCATCAAGTCCAAGCATACCTGTCCTCTACTAAACCATATCCCTGAGCACCTCATCTACCCGTCTTTTAAATACACCCAGGGATGGTGACTCAACCACCTCCCTGAAGTGAGACTCCCTTAGGGAGACTCCACAACCTCACCAGGCAGCTTGTGCCATTGCTCAGTCACCCTCACAGTAAAAAAGCGTTTCTCGATGTTCAGAGGGAACCTCCTGTGTTTCAGTTTATGCCCATTGCCTCTGGTTCTGTCATTTAAAGAGGTTGTATGTGATAGCCTGCAGTGGACCGAGCAGGTGGAAGTTAATTCATGTATTTCTTTCCAGTGACCAGCTGAAGCGTGTAGCACAGGTCAGTCCCCAGCAAAATCACAGAATCGCAAGGTTGGAAAAGACCTTTAAGATCATCAAGTCCAACTGTTCCTGTCCTATGCTAAACCATATCCCTAGGTACCTCATCTACCCATCTTTTAAACACATCCAGGGATGGTGACTCAACCTCCTCCCTGGGCAGCCTGTTCCAGGCCCTGACAACTCTTCCAGTTAAAAATCTTTGTTTTGTTTCAGGAAAAGATGTGAGTCCCGTAGTTCATGCTGCTCTGTGCTCAGCACTGTCAGCCAGTTGTGGGTTCCAGGTTTGGCACTGGACATGTCTTTAATTCCAGAAATATGAAATATTACCTTCAGTCAGCTTGACAAGCATTTTTCTTCCTGAATTTAGTTTTCAAACCCACAAATCTCAGCAGTAAGTAACACATAAATCTTTACAATTGGGTAGTGGGCAGGACTTGATGCTTTTAATTCTTTTCCAACATTTGCTGAGGTCCTGTTCTTTAAATAGCTGCTACAACTGCCTGTTTTCCCACTCCACTATTGCTGGTTGCTATTTATTTGTTTATTTATGTTATTTAATTGCTTATTTTCACCTGAATGGTGGAAGACAATATCCATGTCACAGTGATAAAGCACTAGCTCCAGGCACCAGCCCTGGAGATGTCATGGCTGTGTCACAGCAGGCATAACATTGCTGGTGATGTTTCATAGGGTGAAAAACTTGTGACTCGGGACTGTATAAAAAGGGCTGCACCAGACCAGACTGGGAGACAAGAAGCCAAGTGACCAAAAGCTGAGAGGGGAGGGCGGGGGAGGGATGAACAGGGTCTGCCCATGGCAATGGAGGGTGAGTGCTCCTCCTCTGTTGCTTCTTCTGTTTATTACAGATGGATGCCTGGGTGGGGACATAATCAGACCATGACACAGTCCTCTTCCTCCTCCAACACCCAGCCAGAGACCTATCAGAACACTACAGGACAGATAAGAGGCCCAACTCATACCCATTACAGGCTCACAGGGAGCAGGGAGCTCCCTATGTCCATGGCAAAACCATGCATCCTTTTTCCTCAGGTAACCAAGGGCTGGGCCACACACAAGCTCCTGGCACCAGCTCCAATGTCCAGGTCACAGCAGAGAAAAGACTGGTTGTAGCCCATGTTGCAGTGGGGTGGGTGACATGGTTGTTCCAGGATGGGTGTCTCCTATAGGATGGACACCTTTGATGTGGGGCTGGCAGAGCCCTGGTCAGGGAGGAAGGGCGTCCATGGCAATGGGGGTGTGGCTGCTCTGTTCTTTGATGCTTCTGTCTTTGGCAGCTACATCCTCAGACAGAGACATGACCAGATCATGGCATGCACTGGTCCTGTCCTTTGTCTACCACTTAGCTAGAGATTGTTCCAACTTTCTACAAGGATATTGACCTAGAGATAAGGAAGCACATATAGCCCTAGTCTGTAGCCTGGTATAGTCCTACAGGCAGCTGTATGCTCCCCATAGCTGTGGAAAAAGAGAGCTCTGCATCACCTACCATCTCTTCTTGAAACTTATCTGAAAATAAATTTGAGTTTAATGAAGCCAATGGCTGGTTCTTCTGGCTTGTGCTGTCATTTAGGGGAAAGCTTTTGGTTTCCTTTTGCTTAAGTGTGCATAAGTCTCAATATCTTAGGAAAAGAGCCCCCTGGCAGGTTCTTCCAGACAGACCACCCCTTACTCTCCTTTTGGTAGCTCTTGGCACATATCCCTTTTCAATTTTTGGAAACATGCTACAATCTTTCACTCTCATTCCAAGTCTCCTGTTACCTAATAGCAAAAGTGTTTTTCTTTGTGTAAGGTCAGAGTCCCTTCCCTACATTTCTCACTGAAAAAAAGAGAGTGAAGCAAATGGGAATGGCAAAAAGAGCATCACAGAAGCCCCATCACTCTGTGTCCCCCAGGGCATTCCCCTTCAGCTGCAGAAGGACAACAGAAGACTGTTGTTATGCACTGGAAATGATGGGAAAAAAAATGGGCTGTCTTCTGCTGTGATTTAAATAGCCACCTTGTAATCACAGCCAGTGGGGATGAGATAATGTTCATGAGGACAACCTCACAGCTCAGCATGGAACCTTTGGGAGTGCCATTTCATGGAGCACACAGTACACCCCTGTTTGTACAAATCTCTCATCACATTAGCTTTGTCATACCTTCATAGAAAATGTGGAGAAACAGCAACACAGTGAGACCCCTTGGAGGGGGCAGCCCCTTGGGCTTGCACTGTGGGGTTAGTCCCAGTTATGATGCAGGTCAGTGCAGGAGGGACATCAGTGAGAAGCAGGTAGGCTGGGGCACTCAGCAGTTTGGGTCTGCTTTGGGCACAGAAGCCATAATGTGCTTGTTTGATGCTCTTAACACCCGCTGTATTCCTAGCCAGGAAGCCTGGAGGATCCTCACCAATCCTCTTGCTATTCCCTTTGGGAAATCTGTCTAGAGACAGAAGAAAATAGGCAGGCTGTTTTATTCTTTTTGCATGAATCCAGACCAAAAATTACTTTCTTACATGAGAGAGCACTGGAGTGGAACTGTAACAACATTTCCAGGGGACAACTGTTCCCTGCTCTTGGCTTGCAGGGTTTCCAAAGGCAGCAGATTCACACTTTCCACCACACTGAGCTGGATGGTGTGTCCTGACGCACAGGAGGTCAAGAAGTATTTGTTTGCTAAATGAATCAGGAAAGAAGAAGATGAACGGAAAATTAATTGCAGGGCTTGATACCACATCTGATAATTCACAAAAGAAGAATGCAGAAACAAATACAAACACAAACAGACGGATGAGGCTTGAGCCCCTAGTATCCTGCTGTGGACTGCAGCAGAATTGGCCTTCTGGGGATGGTGGTAAGTGGTGGTTGGAAATTTAAGTACTGCCTGTACTCAGTGAGCCCTTCATGGGATGTAATACTGTGCAAGAATGAGTACGAGCATCCAGGCAGCCCCTTCCAGAGCCCAGCCCTCCTGCTGAAGTCTTAACAAAAAGACTCAAACAAAGGAACTGATAGAATAACACAGCAATGGCAAAATGCTGGCAATGACTGACTGCTGTTACACTTCCTTGACTTTTAGGTGATGGAGCGTGACATCAGAATCAAACGCTGTGTGCCTGTGCAGTAAGAGAGCTAATCCAAATCCAAGTTCTGCCCCTGTGGAACAGTCACTAGAAGGTGGCATGCTTTACTGGGTACTGCCCTTGCAAAATGCTACATTATGTTCAGTTTCATGATCTGGTTATGCTGATGATGAGGACCTGAGAGGATGCTTTCCTTCCAAGCCCTGACATTTCAGGAGATTTATGAAGAAAGAGAAATTCAGCTTGAATTCTTTATCTTCATGGCATAAAATGTCCAATTCCCTCCCAAGCACCACTGAAGGATGATGACATGACTGCTTATGCTGAAACCGTTTGGGTCAGTTCTGATTTTAGACCCAGGCCTAGGCTCTGAATGTTGTTGCCTGCAAAACTGGGCTAGTGAGATAGGAAGAGATATAGCTGTACATTGCTGGTTGAAATAGCATTGCTCTGCTGCTGTCGAGGGTCTAGCCTAACTCCTCGTGGAAAGGGTTACTTGAAAATCAGAGACTTCAATTTATCGTCTATTTTTTTAATTATTATTTTCTGTCTAATACACTCCATAAAGGTATTTGTCTTCCTATGTGTCGTGGCCTCACCCCGGCTGTGGGCTGAGATCCACGTAGCTGCCTGCTTCTTAAAGTAAAAGAGCAGGGAAAAAGGGAAAAGGGAAACAAGGGAAGGGAAAAGGAAGGGGCAAATAACTCCAAAACCAAGAAACTAAGAGGCCCGTGGGTTGGGATAAGGAGAGTTTACTAAGATAACAGAAAGATAAAATATAACAATTCTAACAGGACTTTAGAGCAAAAGAATATGAAACTCTTGATCCCCAATGCAGTTTCTCCCCGACCCACACAACTCAGGCCGTACCACCCAGAGCTGTCCCGGAACCCGACCGTCCCCCCAAGAAGCACGCGTCCCGCCACCGCCCCTCTTCTTCCTCCCCTCAGCCCCCCTTTATCCTGGGCAGGATGTAATTGGCATGGAATACTCTCTTTGGCCCATCTGGGTCACCTGTCCTGGCTTCGCCCCTCCTTTCTCATGAATAGAGAAATACAAAGAAGCTGAGAAAAGTCCTTGACTGTCTGACTGCAACTAAGAACATCAGGGTGTTATCAGCACTGCTTTCATTTTAACTCCCAAACACAGCATTCCATCAGCTGCTACAAATGAAGCTAACTCTATCCTGACTGAAACCAGGACACTATGACAGGGTGAAAAGATTAATTTGTTAAGTCAAATATTCATAACTCCCAGAGTTGGAAGAGGAAGTCACCTCAAGCTCATTTATTATGGGCTAGTAGCTGAGGTTCTTCTGGAAGAAGGTATAACTGCAAATGTGTGACACCGAGGACTTCTGACAAGGGATGAGTCATCTTAAATCACCTGGATTTAAGATCACTGACCGGTAACAACCCTGTAACATGACAGCTCATTTTCCATTGATTTCAGCAGCTGCCCTTACAAATCTTGAGGTTAGATTATCCAGAGAAATTTCCAGAACACCCTTATCATGGCTGTGATAAGGTGGTGTGATAAGGTAGGGGATTAAAGGACCTTGCATCCTCCTGGGGAAAACCAGACAACTTCCAAAGTCAACAGGACTCTGCTGAGCACAATGAGGAACTTGAAGAGTGCTTTACAGGAGGATTTCCCACTCGGATTAAACTAGGAGGGTAAACTAATTACGTGAACAAATGTTTCTGGCTGTGGCATTATCAACCATTCAAATACGTGTAGCCAATGAACTATTAAGTACAGTATATCTTTAGCATCACAGGAGACAGTAACTTATCTTGCCTGGCAGCTAATCATTGCTACCTCAGCTCTGCGGCTCAGTCCCTTTGAGTGGAGTTACACCCACTCATAATCAGGCCATTCATGCTCAGTCATGCATACAGCCATCTCCAAATAGACACAGTCCTACTAATCACCACCTCTGCTCTCACGCAGACTGCGGGTTTGGAGAGTGATTCAATACTCAAATGGATCTCGGCAGCACAAGGAGGCTGCCTTGTACTCCCTCTCATTTAACGTGTGTGTGTCGACTTCCCACTCGAGTCATTCATCTGGCACAGAGAGTAATCCTGTCACTGAAAACGCTGCTCACCGTAGGGCTAGCTGCCTGCAGCACTACTGCACAAGGTCAGTCCATGAGCTTTAAAAAGATGATGCAAAAAAGGGTGTAGATTTCCATAGGCATTCAAGTGTCTCAGGTGGTGGTTGGCCTTGAGGATCTAAAGGGTCCCTTCCAACCAAGACAATTCCATGATTCTACGAAAGCAATTTGAACCTGTAGAGATAGACAGTTTTTGAACACTCACCTTGTATTCTTACATTTAAAGGTAACACTGTGGGATGGTCTGCCTGGAGAGGTGGTGGATGCCCCATCCCTGGAGGTGTTCAAGGCCAGGTTGGATGGGCCCTGGGCAACCTTGTGTAGATCCAGGCCTGGAGGTTGGTCGCCCTGCCTGTGGCAGGGGAGTTGGAACTGTATGATCCTTGTGGTCCCTTCCAGCCCAGACCATTTTATGATTGTATGATTCTATGATTGGCTTTGGGCTCAGTACTGGGTCCTGCAGAGCTGGGCCTGACACCGTGCAGGGTCACCTGTACTCCTCCACATCCCAAATGTTCACATTTCAAGCTGGTGCATGGCTGTTGCCCTGTACCAGTGTGTGAAACAAGTCTGCATGATGCTTCCAGGGTAAAGAATACCATGTCTCCTCCAACAGTATTTCATGAATATTGTTTGTGGCTTTTGGCTTGGGAAGGAGAAAGGATGCAGAAATTGTAAGCAAAGCTTTAAATAAAATTTTCTTCTTCCTTCACATATTCAGGCAGCTTTCTTCTTTCTGCTCCACAGCTCATAGCCCAACTCTTGTGTTTTTCTGAGGGCTGAGAGGCATTATCTTAATTTGTCATTTTTATTTTAGGCTGGAGTAGGGTTTTTGTTCAGGACTGACCATTACTGTCTCTGATGAGTAGCAGTAGCTCAATACTGGAGATCTGTTTCTCAGTGTGTCTTTTTGGACCTTGGCATTGTTACCTGCAATTCCCAAAGTTTGGTGGTGACAAAGATAGCAATATCCTGGCTGTGCTAGTGAAATAGTGGGATTTTTTTTCAAAATTGCTCTTAGGTGTTTCTATTTAAGCGGTCTTCACTTTTCTCTCGTTGTGTCTATACAGGAACAATCAGGAAAGTTGATTTAAATTAACTAAAGGCAGGAGTTTAAAGTGAATTAGCTAAATTGCATTAAACCTCCCGTTTCACAATTAAAGTGGCCTTAATATGACTTAGCCTTGGAAGAGAAGTAAACCAAATCAAAACAAAGCCACTTAAATTCTGACAGTTCCCACAAAGGGCTTTAATTAATGCAGTTTAACTAATCCACTTAAAAATTCAGATCAACTTTTCTGAGCAGTTTCATCTAAACAAGCTCTTACAACTTCTCTGCCCTGAAATGATTTAGCTTGGTTGGATGGTTTTCCTTCATAAGATAAATCTGTGCAAGATTTAGTCTGATGGAAGTCCCACTACAGAGGCTTGCACTTGGGTAACTGCATCAACTGGAAAAGTTGCATGAATATAATAAATCCGTGCTAGCTTAGCTCTTTGCAATGCCTACCAGCTCCAGGCTGCTGTGATTTCATGCTATTACAAACCCACACAAAAGACCACCTCACCAATTTAGGACAGGAAAGAGAAAATGATGGTGTTTCTCCTGTTTCTCCCCTTCGGTTAGCACAGAGGTCAGCTGTGTTGGTAAGTACTTGGTATAATTTGCATTGTGCCCTGGTGAGTCCTTATGCTGTATGCAGGCAGGCTGCAATCAGGGTGGGATTTATTTTAGGTGGGATGAGAATTACATTAGCACAGAATTCTTTTGCTTCAATGGGCCTTAGGATGGTATAAATTAGGGCATATAGCGGTTTCGTCTTTTCTTTCTTTTTTTAATGTACCCCTTATATTTTGCTAGTGTCAGTTCTGGCTGGGGTCACAGCAAAGGACATGGCTTACAAACAATAAAAATCACAGACAATGTTGGCCAAGGGAAAAAAATAAAAGAAAGACTATTTCAGGCAAAACAGACACTTGGTCAATTTGAAGTGTATCTCATCAATGTGCACATCAATCTGGCCCATTAAATAGTTTGCCCATTAATTCCTTCTGCCTTTATGAACAATTCCCTTTGTAGCTAAAATGCTTGATGAAGGTGGTGCTGCCTCTTCTTTAGCAGGAATATGGATGTTTGACTTTCTCAATTAGTTGAAAGTCCTTCAGCAGGGGGTTCCCCGAGGCACACAGAATTCCTTGGCTGGTGATCCTCATTCCCCATGCCACCTTACCCTGGCAGGGACAGCAAAGTGCAGACTGTCCACTAGGATTTCTTCACTTTTCCCAAAACTTGCCTGTCTGCCAGCTTGAAATATTGTTCCCTTTTTTTGGGAGAACAGCCTGACTATTCCAAAGCTCCCTTCTCACCGCACAGATCCCTAGTCTAGTTAGTGTTGCCCCTTTTCTCCCACCCCTCCTGGATCACCCCATATGGTCTCTGAATACCACCAACCTGCGATGTCTTGGTCCAGACCAGGGCACATACCCTGACTGCAGTTAGCAGAGCTCTCGCTGCTCATCACATTTATGAGACTGTATCTTTGTGAGAGAGCTCCCCTGAAATAACTCAGGCGACTGCTATGCTCTAGCAGCACTATACACAAATAAAATATTCCCAGTGAAAAAAAGTGTCAGCATCCCTTCCACTGGATCAAAAGTCATGTCAGAGAAAATATCAAAGCATGAAAATCTGCTTGCATAAAAAAGCCAAAAGCCTGAAGCCATCCCAAACACCTTCAAACAAGTTGGGAGTCTGCACACAGATCTGCAACACAGAGGTGATGGATCAAGAGGTATCACAATTTCTAGCCAAACTACTTCAGCTGTTGCTATCTTCTTCCAGAGTTGTTTTCAAACTGTGCAAAGTTTAACTTTTTTTGGGGGAAAAGAAGGCATTGCACAGTGTTGGAAATCCTACTCGATTCAAAGGCTCAGCCCCTGCCAGGTATACTTTCCTTCAGGGCAGCAGAAGCAGGAGTCATCTCATCCCAGTCAGAGATGAAATCTATAAGGGAACTGTTTTCTGCCCAGATTTTGCAGGTGTGGGGAGCAGCTGGCTCCAAGGATGGGTAACGGGGTACACAGGCCTTCTGCTCAAGAGTATTAGCTCAGGTGCCACCCAGGCTGGAAGAACTTGCGGGTCACTCGGTCTGATGGAGCCTGTCATTTATTCACAGGAGCACCTGCCACACACAAGATGCTTTCCAAATCCTTAAAAAGCATGATTATCCCTCTCCCATCTCCCCCGAAGAATTTGCAATCTAACAGACAAGTTGCACTTTAGGCATCTTTGAAACAATTTTCCTGTGGAACCAATTTGATTCACGACATGTGAGACAGCACCGAAGGCTGCTGGGTCCCCCGCGGGGCTGCAGACAGCCTCAGCCAGAGCTGTGTTATTTGCAGGCAGCAGCTTGGCAGCAGATCCCCATCGGCTGCGTTTCACAGCTGGGGGAGAGGCAGAGGGCAGACTGTTGGGGTCACCAGGCTGGCCATCCTGGTGCTGGATGTCCTCAGCGCAGAGGTGGCCATGCAGGAGTAGAGGGTAGTTCAAACAGCAGAACATCTCCAGTGCTTCTGGGCGCTGCTGCTCGTGGATCGATTTGGCCTCGCTGCCTTCCTGCTGTGACAGGCGCTGCATTGCTCTGTGACATGCAGCTGTCTCTTCTGTCATTACTCAAAAAGGGCGAGAGCTCCTCTTCCTGCAGCACCAAGACACCCTCTCTGGGCAAGCATGCAACAACCTTACTCCTGGAGGCTCTTCCCTCACAAAAGGAGACCTGGAGGGCCATGGATGAGATGGCCACCAGAATCACAGAATTCTGGAGTTGGAAAGGACCTCCAGAGATCATTGGGTCCAACTCCCCTGCCAAAGCAGGCTCCCTAGCTCATATTGCGCAGGGAAGTGTCCAGATGGGTCTTGAATATCTCCAGAGATGGAGACTCCACAACCCCCCTGGGCAGCCTGTCCCAGGGCTCTGTCACCCTCACTGTGTAAAAGTTCTTCCACATGTTGGTGCAGAACTTCCTATGCTCCAACTTGAGCCCATTGCTCCTTGTCCTGTCCCCACAGACCACTGAAAAGGGGCTGGCTATTTCCCCTTGTGTCCCACACTTCAGATATTTATGAACATTAATAAGATCCCCTCTTAGTCTTCTTTTCTCTCACCAGTTTGTAACAAATTCTGTGTTTAGTGACCAGCTTGGGAAAAAAAAATTATGCTGTTTGCATTTTTACAGTTAAATATTTGTATTCTGTCATTTTTCCTTGGATATTAGTACAGGATAATTTGTAGGAAAACTCTGGGGATCCTGATCACACATTTACTCCAGATGTCTTGTGTGTAGAGAACAGTTCCTGTGCAGAAGTCACAGAATCACAGAATTGTCGGGGTTGGAAGGGACCTCTGAAGATCATCTAGTCCAACTGCAGATCACCCATAGCAGACTGCACAGGACTGTGTCCAGGTGGGTTTTGAATATCTCCAGAGAAGGAGACTCCACAACCTCCCTGGGCAGCCTGTCCTAGTGCTCTGCAACCCACTAAGGAATTGGAGAGTGTTTCATTCTATGAAACCTCCAGTGAATCCAGTTCTGGAACTTACAGATGAAAAACCTTAATCTAATGTTTCTAGAAATTTGACTCTTTGGTGCTGTTAGAAGGGAAAAACAGTATTTGTCACTGATGTGGCACATAATTACTGACAGTGCATCACTTCTTGAGGATGTAGGTGCCACTATTACTGTGCCATGCACTATTCTGGTCTTTTCTATAGTCCTCACAAACCTGGCCAGCTGCTTCTCTTACTTTTGTGAAGGGGAGGGACTAAGCAGCTTACATACTTCTGAAATGTGCATTTGGGTGTTTTTTCACAGTTTATCTTCTAGCCTGAAGGATTTAGCACTTGCTGTTAGTTCTCCCTGCCGTACTGTGCCTGGCTTTGGTATCTCTCAAGGGTTTATCTATTTGTGCTGAGGGCTGCAGTGTCTTTTGTATCAGTTTATTTCCCTCCATATAAGCACACTTCATCATCTGATTTCCTCTTATTAAGTTGTTCACCTGTTTATACCATCTTGTCAAGATGCTACGTCTGCAGTATCAAGCTAGTACACCTCTTAGAATACCTGAGACCCTCTGAAAATGTCTTGATCTTTGTGAACGTGGCTTTTGCTCAGATCTCCCATCATTTTGCAAAAGCTTTTTCTTTAAAAAGACAAATGAAGCTGGTTGATAGTTATGCTGTTAAGTCTGACAAATCTCACATAAAGGAAAGTGGGCTTTTACACATGTGAGTGATGGAAACGGTGTTCCTGACAAGCCCGCTGTCGATATCCGATCTCCTTTATGGCATTGTTGTCAGCAAGTGGAGCCAAGCTGCTGAGGAGACAGCCACACTATTGGGAAGCCTAAGTTTGAATTTCAGGCTCTGAAGGCTAAATTCTAATTAATGTTATTTATGGGATCTTATTATATGGTTTACAAATATTCAAACTATTGCCAGTTATTCATGAAAACCAGACCTCCACTAAATCCACACAAATTGTTGCCTGAATGATGGCAGTTGGGTTTGGGGATAGTTAATATCTGTGATTTCTCCATATGAAAAAAAGATGTTCCCACAGTCCAGTCACAGACTGAGAACCACATCAAATATCTCTGTCAGGAATAAAACAAATGTGAGTGGTTCCTGAATGGCCCTGAGTTTGGGATTTGGTTAGAAATATTTAGTAAGTTCTTTTAAAAACAGTAACAGAGTGTGCACGCATGAACCTGAAAGTGTAATTTCTGAGCATAGCCACATTTATTAAAATTATTTTCAGTGAATAATCCCTGTGTGGTCTCTCAAAAAAAGCTTCCATTATTGATTAATTTGGAGATACATGGGGGAAGTCTCATTTGTGCAATCAGAAATTGTACTGTCTGGTAACAGTGCTTAGGTACTGCAGTGAAAATGTATTGGCTGGGTCTTTGCATTGACCTGATTAAGGCAGTGCAATATTTTTGGGGAGTCAGCCAAACATAATCTGGTTTTTTTTTTTCTGCATGTCAAACCCTTTCATTTGGATTTAAATTGGTGTTTTGTTTAACCTGAAACAAGCTATTTTGCTTGGAGCCCTTCTTATAAATACATAAATAAATAAATAAATAAATAAATAGATAGATAGATAGATAGATAGATAGATAGATAAATAAATAAATAAATAAGGAAACCTACATTCATAAAAACAAGGAGGTAGAAACATAACGAGATCCAGGTGGTCTGAGACACCTGCCTGCAGATCTACACTTCAACAGAGACATTTCAAACCATCTCAAACTGTGGGTTTTGTAGAAAATGAGGGAAGTCAGTTCACTTTGATAAGTGGCATCGTCACCAGGTTAGAGTTATCATCCTGCCTTTCTTCCAGTGAGTACTGCTGTTGAGAGCTACGACACCGATGAACTCAAGAAGAGCCTGCTGTTGGCGGTGAGGGAGTCCTCTGGAAGCAGAGAGATGCAGAAGCAGAGCCCGGTTTTGGGTGAGGTAGGGAAGCCAGTTGAAGGAAGCGAGAGAGCGTAAGTGCTCCCACAGCAACTTCCATCTGTTTTGCATCATCCAATGCAGGGATAGTCAAAATAAATGGGAAATATGAAATAAAACATCACTGCTCCAGGTGAAACTAACTCAGCTTTTACCTTGTTCTGACCCACTATATTCAACTCAAATTTCTAAAAGCCTTCGCATAGGATTGGAACTCTCTCTGAAAACTTGTGTCCAGGAGCAAACTTATTTTTTCCGCTCCTGATCTCCCTTGCTCCACTCTGTGGCTGTGTTGGGTTGTTTCCATGTTCTATTCTTGCTCTGGTATTTTTTTCAGCAACCTCTAAAGAAAAAGAAGATAAAGATGGAGCCTGCTCTAATCCATCTCCAAGGCAGGGCTCTTTGTGTGTAGCCCAGCCAGATGGCTGGGTTGCCATGTTCTTGTGAGCCTTGACCAGATCCCATCCTTCCCTGGAGGGTGAGATGATGCACATAAAAAGCTTGGATGATGCTCTGGCTTATGACTAATGCACAAGCAGGTGGGAGAGTATAATATTTCCTTCCAATTCTTCAAGCCATCGGGCAGCTGGGAACCAGGAAGCTGAGCTGTGTGCTCCAGCATACAAGCACCACAGGCATGCTGGAGCTTGACCACACAACAGCTGGGGGCTGGCAGCTGCTCCACAGGCAGCATCTGCTGTGCTTTGGAAAACAAGGTAGAAGAATCAGCACCAACAACCTGGAAGTGCTGTGCTTATTCCTTCTGTCCCTGGTCCCATTCAAGCATTGTCCCAGTGTCCCTGGCTCTGTGCTCTTGGTGGGAGACCATCCACCACCTCTTCCCACATCTGTTTACATATGACAAAAAATGATGGGAGGGAACCACACTGTGCCTCGAGTTGAGTCTTGACAGACCAGCAGGATGGGTGTTAAATTCTCTGAGGATCTTTGTTTGTGTTTCTCTTCAGTTCCCTCAAATCCGGAGAACTCTGAATAATGAATGTGGCGTTTACAAGCTGGCTGAATTAAGCAGCCTTCAGATTAATCAGGGGGATGGTTATTCAGGGAAGGATTCAACGTGTACATCGCGTATGTAGTCCAGTGTGCGGTGTGGGAGAAGGTGGACAAAGACCTGCCCACAGACAGCAAGGCAAATAGCTATGTTCCCTCTTGGAGACACCTAACTGAAGGCTGAATGAATTGGGTCTGTTCAGCCCTGATAAAAGAAGACTGAGAGAGGATCTGATTAATGTTTATAAATATCTCAAGTGTGGAACACAGGGGGAAATAGCCAGCCCCTTTTCAGTGGTCTGTGGAGACAGGACAAGGGGCAATGGGCTCAAGTTGGAGCACAGGAAGTTCTGCACCAACATGCAGAAGAACTTTTACACAGTGAGGCTGACAGAGCCCTGGGACAGGCTGCCCAGGGGGGTTGTGGAGTCTCCTTCTCTGGAGATATTCAAGACCCATCTGGATGCCGACCTGTGCGACCTGTCCTAGGGAGCTGCTTTGGCAGGGGGGTTGGACTCGATGACCTCTGGAGGTCCCTTCCACCCCTACGATTCTGTGAATCTGTTATTCTAACAAGCGCCCAGCCAGGCAGATCTTTCCCCTGTGCATGCACAGATCTGTAGTGGCATTTTACTACATCATTTATCAGCATTTAGTAGCTTTCTGCTTCGTCCCAAGTTAAGATTTATTATTTGTATTACAGTATCACTTAAGCAACCGGCACTGGCTGGGCTGGGACTTACCTGGACCATAAAGATGATCCCAAAATAAATTTATAATCTGAGACCGAGTTTATCTCTTTCTTGTGTGCATTAAGAAAATGAGGCTGTGGTATTTATTGTCTTCCAGCTAAGCAGTTGAGACCTTGGAGGCATTTCAAGTTGACAGAAACAGGAAATTTCCATTTCTGCATGAGCCTGAATGGTAAGCAAACCCCCAGAAGCTTGTTCCCACACATATCTAGATTTTCCCTTATTATGGTGCTAGAATAGATGGATACCCAGGTCTCATTTCCTAGTGTCTCAGTGGGTGAGAAGGCCTTAGGTGAGTTGTTTCTCTTTCCTGCACCTTACCTTCCCTCATAGCAGATTGGAGATAATGGTGGAATTTTTTAGGGTGTTTAAGTAGCTACAGAAAAGGGGAAATTTTAAGGGTGAAAAATCTCACTTTTGGGGAGGTAGAGACTCAGCCACTCCCTATGGAGCATCAGTTCAATGGGATGCTGAGGCAGGACAAAATACTGGGATATTTGAAATGAAAGTACATGTTCACAGAATTCAGCTCTCCTTTTTCCTCCCAGGATCTGACTGTTTTTTCTAAACATTATAAGCTATCTTTTTTTTTCCTCCTCAAGCTCTTCTGCCTTTTGATTTTCATTAATGGTTTTGTATCAGCTTTCATCTTTCCACCAACCTGGTTTTAGCCTCAGAGGTCAGTTTTTAGTCCCTGGCACATACTTACATTTTCAGGGATACTGGAGAATTTAAGGCTTATGAGAGCAGCCCAAATGACAGTGGTGGAAACACTCAAGTGCCCAAGTAAGATGTAAGTTTAAGAGCCTTGTTGAATAGATTTAAATCTGGAATAATGCTACAGAAGTAGAGCAAGTTGTCTAGATTTATACTGTGTTTTTGGAAGCAGAATCGAGACTTAATGTATTTTACTGGAAGCACCTTTAACAACTTAATAGATAGGTGCTCTGTTGTATAAATGCAGTTAATGAGGATGATTTGAGACTTCCTATATAGTGTACTTTTGAAGGTTTACTGTAAGATATTGCAGTTGTAGCAGAAATTGCAGAAAGCACCATGTCCCCATGGTACATTATGTGCAACGCTTCCCAGTGGCAGTAAATGTTCTGGCTTAATCAAAAAGATCACATTTCTTTCTATTACTACCTGTCTAGAGAAGCCAGAATAACTTTTGGCCAAGGAATACTTTTGTTTAAATCTTAAATTTCAAAACTAAATTACACAAAGACTTGCAGATGTGATTCATATGTCCCCCATTACTTCCAATCTCTTTCATTTTTTTGCCTGCTAACTTCAATTTGTGTGGGACTTGTGGTGCCACTGGTAGCAATTGCACAGGTCAGAGGCTCTGCATGGGCAGGCATGGTATGCAGGCATTCCCATCGTGCTGGGACTTTTCCCTCCAGCCTTAGCACAGCTCAGAATCACAGAATCACAGAATTGTAGGAGTTGGAAGGGACTTTGAGAGATCATCGAGTCCAACCCCCCTGCCAAAGCAGGCTCCCTAGTACAGGTTGCACAGGTAGGCATCCAGACAGGTCTTGAATATCTCCAGAGAAGGAGACTCCAGGTGCCTCTCTGGTGGTCTCCTCCAGTTGGAGGGTATTCAGCTAAACTGTTCCTAGCAAACTGTTGTCTCAGCCAGAGTCACTTTTGTCCTTGCTGCCAGCCATCCTCAAGCAGCCACAGCTGAAGATTTAGATTGCTATGTTCTGCTCTTTGCAAGGTTCATGGAGAGAGTTCTGTGGGCATTCGTTGACCTTTGGACTCTCCCTAACCCGATGGATGAAGTTTTTTCTCTACCTACTGCGGGGTGAGTGTCCCAGTTTGGTAAAGTGGGGATAACACTGGCTACCCACCCACTGCACACGCCTGTCATGAAGATTTATGAAGTGATATTTTCAAAGTGTAAAGCATTATTTATGCCAGGTGCTGTGAACTATCAATAACAAATGGGATAAATGTTGCATAGTTAAATATTTAAAACACAGTCTTTGGAACTGGGACACATATGACCTTTTCCAGGTCTCCTAATGGATTTCTTCCTGTCCATGGATGAGACACTTACCTGTTCCTGACACTGCTCTCCCCCCAGATTTTATCTAACTATTTAGCTGTGAATGCTTCTTGTGAGCAATGCTATGATGAGGTGCTGGCTGAAAGGTGGGTTCACCTGGTCCTGGATGCTTATGAGGCCCTCAAAGGCTTTTGATAGAAGATTTTAGCCCAGTCTCAATCCAGGACTGGAAAGGAAGAGTGCCTCTTCCACCAGCCACCTTTAGTTTTATTGCAACTCTCCACTACCCTGCTGTTGTCACAGGTTTTGGGTGTCACAGCTCTAGGAAACAGCTGGCTTAATGCAGTGATAGCTGCATGAAGTGCAATGGCCTGAAACAGAGGAGATGGCTTGGAGTAACTATTTAAGCATCTTTTCTTCCGTTAAAATCTGATATGATGAATGGAAACCAAATACACATTCCTATAGATTTGATAATAAGCCTTTTTACCTTTTAAGAGAAACCTGGTGTTGATGTTTCTTCTTGGTTGGTGCATATCCCTACTTCCAGAGCTCAGGTATACAGATATATAGCAGGGCACCTGCGTCTTTTGTGTCATACCAAAATATTGACAGGAAAAAAATTGCTGCAGACATGCCCCAGAAGAGTTCCTCAAATAGAATAGTCATCAGAAATATAGTCAAGTTGTGGTGTTAGTCCCAACTGCAACTGTGAGAGATCACTAGCTGGATTTCATGGTTTATATCATGCCCAGCTGTAGATATTGAGAACCAACACATCTTTAGTGCATCCTCCTATTTCTCCATGGAAAATGTCCTTATTTAGTCATTTACTCATGCAAGTACTTTCTTTGGCCTGAAAGGACAGCTTAGTCTGGTGTCCACGTAATTCACTGTGATCCAGTTGAATACCCAGCACAGAAATGTTTTATAAATCACATCCAAGGAACTTTCATGGTAATATTCCATCAAGAACCACAACATAAGCGTATAATTTGTACCTGGATTCTTGCTACCAGCTTCTGACTCAACTGCAATGTGCATATTTTAAGATGGGAGTATTTTGTTTTTTCTGCAGTACTTAATGTTCGGAGAGAGTTTAATCAAGAAACATGAGTAATTGGCATTAACATTCACTTCTGAGCAAGAGAACAGCTTTGATAGCATCTATACTCATTAGGCTTTTCGCTCCAAACACTGTTCATTACAGTGAGTGCTCTTTGTATTGGCTTTTACTTTGTAAATACAGCACAGATTCTGCTCGGCACAGAAGTATGTCTTGAAAAAACACTCTGTGGTTACACAAAAGTAAAGAGTTTTCACTGTTGAAAAGAAACAAGTGGAGCACTGCAAGTGCTTTGAGAAAATGTCTAAGCACTCTGCAGCGCGACGTAGGAACATGCACTGATGGAACACAAGATTTATTCACTGGCTGCCTAATTGGAATGAGTAGGATTGATTTTGCTCACGTACTGAAATGAATCCTTGGAAAAGCCCAAGATTATACTTGTGGGGCCAGATGAAAGTGTTTTGGGGTGCACTTTATGGAGCCAGGACCACTTTAGGCAGCATATACCCCATGAGCAGTGAGATGAGAGGGAGCTGTGTGATTCCCTGTGTGATTTAGTCTAGGTGATCCTGCTCTGGCACGGGGGTTAGACTAGATGATCTTTTGTGGTCCCTTCCAACTCCTAATGTTTTGTGATTCTGTGAGCTAGGTAGGTCTCACCACCCTGAACTTCTGTGTGCTTAGGTGAAGTCCTGGGTACTGATCCCCAAAGTGACTACATCAGCATGCCTGCACCACACTCCCTGTCCTCCTCCTACTGGAATCAGTACAGATGAGAGACATTTAAGCACCTTACACTCTCTGTTGACTTTTAAAAAGGCATCTTCACTGGATGAATATGCACTTCCCCTGTTTACTATGGAAAAGAAGAACAGTACAATGTAATGTGGATTTTCAGCTAACTTATCAAACGACAACAAAAATATTGTGTTACTGTAATATCTAAAATGGCCCTAGGGCAGAAGATAAGTGTGCTCTGTGTCAATTCACCCTTCACTCCCTGATTAAATTTGCACCCAAATCAAGTAGTTCAAAGTCTCAATTTGTTTAATGAGTTGACTTGACAAATAGATAATTTTCTATTTTAGCAATTACCTTGAAAATGGGAGTCGGCAGGAGCCCTGATTTTCATATCTATTGATACAAACAGTTTGGGCATCTTGTTCTACTGTGGTATGATACTTAACATTTTCACAATTTTAAAGCATTTCTCAGTAATGTGCTATCTGTTATTTCACATAATGCTATCTAAGCTCATGGTGAGTGAAGTACAGAAATATCAATTACTTTATGCTGGTGTTTGACGATAACATGCCAGTGTAAGGACTCTCAGATTCCAGTTACCAACTGTGACCATCTGACCTGAGTTTCTCTCATTGCTGCACCCTGCAGGGTGTTCTGCAGTAGTCAAATTATTTCAAAGAGTTACAGGCTCTGTACTTGGTCCATGGCTTCCTGGATATGGGATAGCCAAGAGCCAGAAAATCCTGGGGATCACTATTCATTTAGGAACTTCTGCTAGAAAAAATGCTGCCTTAGAAGGACCATTCTAATGCCAGTATCATATGAGATCAGCCTGGTTAGGCTTTTCATCCTGCACATGCAGCCCAAGGAATAGGTCTTTGCTTGGTCTGCTCTCTCTGAACTAAATGTGAAATTAGCCATGATGAAAGATATACTGGCTGAATACCCTGAGCCAACAGCTTCCCAGTCACTTCTCCCCAGATACAGTGTTTTTGCTCTTTCCAGCCTTAGATTCTTCAAGACTGTAACCCAAGATAAAGGCTTAGGTGAAATCAGATCGTCTTTCTTCTTTGTTGGGCTTGAGGCTCACGTAGGAGGCTGGCTCAGTACAGAAGAGCCATCCACCCTGCTACATACCGGTGAAAGAGCTCACCTCTGACTCAGGTTTTTCACTGAAAGAGTTGTCAGGGCCTGGAACAGGCTGCCCAGGGAGGAGGTTGAGTCACCATCCCTGGATGTGTTTAAAAGACGGGTAGATGAGGTACTCAGGGACATGGTTTAGCATAGGACAGGAACAGTTGGACTTGATGATCTTAAAGGTCTTTTCCAACCTAGTAATTCTGTGATTCTGTGACTCCTGCTCTTTCCCACCATGGCAGCTGCCATGAGGTATTTGTGGGATAACACTTGCAGGAAGTCCATGCCAGGGAGAACCATCTTGATGCTATTCTATTGCCCAGCAGCAGCAGTACTGAAGGGGCTATACCCCACTGGAGAGACACCAAACATTGGCAGCCACATTATGCTTTCCCTCCATGCAAACATCACTTTTCTGCTTAAAAAGTATTAAGGGCATAGTACTGTTACTACTGCTGCTTCACAGTAAAAGCAACAAAACGAGGGTTGGTCCAGCCATGTAACTTGCATTTCTCGTTGTCTTCTTCCTGCCCACTTTTTACTACTTCTAAGCATTGTTGTGTCCTTAGACTCCAGCAGGACCTTATGCTGGAGTAACACCTTCCTCTCAGAAGCATATACTACCTAACAGTTTTTAGGAAGTGTGAGCATGAACATGACCACTAATTGCAGTGTGGCTGATGAGCTGGGAAGTCCTATCCAAACATAACTTAGAATCATAGAATGTGAAGTAGAAAAGGGACAAACAATAGAGGTTTATTTTAGGAGGAGCAGGATGCATATTTAATACATTTTCAGCAACAATTTCAAAGCCATTGTGACCTTCATTTGCCTGGAAGTAATCTACCAAAAGCATAAGGGGGAAAAGGGAGGCTTTCTACAGGGCAGGCTAGGGCCAAGGCAAGATCCTGCCATCTTTTAGTTAATCCTATCCATATTCTCTCACAGAGTACCTAAAACCCACCAAACATACACTTTATGACTGCTGCATGTCTTTGAATCAAACCTGGGGAAACTATGAGGGAGATGAGGCACTGGAACAGGTTTCCCAAAGAGTTGTGGAAGCCACATCCCTAGAAGTATTTAAGGCCAGGATGGGGCTCTAAGAGGCAACCTGATCCAGTGGAGGGTGTCCCTGCTCATGGCAGGGAGTTTGGGACTAGATTATCTCTGAGGTCCCTTCCAACCTAAACTGTTCTGTGATTTTATGAAACTGGCCTGCAGAACAGCAATCAAACACTGTAGCTGAGGCTCCTTCAGAGAGCGGAGGGAGAAGTCTGTCATAGTGATGGCAAGTGAGGCACTCCAAGCAAGAACAGGAAGGTGATATAGCCCCGTGGGACCAGAAGAAAAAATGAGGTTAAGGAAAGAATTTGAGGGCAGAAAAAGGGGGAAATGATAAAAACAAAAGCACAAATATGGGCAAGAAGGAGCAGCAGGTCTTAAGGACAGAATCAGCGATATGATGAAAAGGGTTAAGGACTGTCATTAAATAGTCTGAATGGTAATGTATAAGGAGCTTTAGCTGCAGTGCTGTGAATGTGAGGGGAAGGAGGAGGAAAATAGGCAGCAGAAAGTTTGCAGTCATCTAGTTAGCCACAAAGGATGTCAGCTCAACATTTCAGACCTCAGAAGTTCATTGGAACAAAGTGGGACACTCATGAGAATAGGTTTTCTTGGGGGATTCACGGGGCCTTCTGTATGGAAATAGCACAGGAAGACCTTTGCACAGCAGATTTTTGTCACTGCTGTCTTCATTCCTAGCTGGAAATGCAAGGCAAAACAAAAATAAATATTTATTTTCCTCCAGCAATCCTCAATCATTGAAATATTGAGTGAGTCTGTAAGTTTGGTTTAATCAATGCTGGTCTGGTCAAACTTGTCACTTACAGACAAAAACGTGTGTCTGCTGGAAGAGAAAACAAGACCAGAAAAAATAACCAGTATTGACAACAACCTTTGAGCAAAAGGGGATTTCATCTCTGCTACCCATGTATATTTTAAACCTCCTAGATCAAAGTTCACAGTAGCAGTCAGAGCTAAGTTCAGAGACCTTAGTTCACAGGAAGAAACTTGAATAAGTGACCTGATTTGTCAGAAGTTCAGAGTACTGAATTCCCAAGAAAACAGTGGAAATATCAAGTACTGAATGTCTTTCCACCCCCCAAGAAATTAATTAGTTGTGGCACTTTTTCTCATCCCAGGGTCTTTGACATGTCTCCTGAGATGTCTTGGACCTTTCAGACTTGTTTCCTGGTAGAGGAACAGCAGTGACCCCAAGTCTGGTGTGTTCCAAGTATTTTCTCACTGGATCTGGAAAAAAAGTGGCCCAAAGCCCATGCAGAATTTCACTCATTTCCTGTGCTGAGGGGAATAACTTGAAGAAAAAAGAAATCCTCCATTTATTCATGAAGCTCATTCTAGTCAGAAAAAGCAGTGAAGGGTAGCTGATGTAGCTAGAACTAATACAGCACATATTTCTAAAACTAAACACTGGCTCATGCTAAGAAAAATAGTCTTGAAGATTGTGTGAAACCATACTGTCTGCTGATACCTTCCCTGAATGTGTCATGGTAGATATTTAACTCCAGGCATCTGACTGAAGTCAGCATAGGGGTTTTTTTAATGTTTATTAGCTCCATTTTGTCCAAAAGAACCAAATTCACTAAGGGAGAGATGGAGAAATATTGCATACAAGCATGATAACCTTGTGTGACAGCATAGTCATGATAAATACACTATACATCTAGAAGTTCAGTCTGATACATAGTCTGGACCAAAGGGTTCTCTCGCAATGTGATGATCTATTGTATTGCCCAGCCAGCTGGAGTGGCATTAAAATGAATTATACCAGGCTCCTGGTTTGGAAATTGTCTAGTCCATTATTTTTTAAGCACGGATTTCTTAAAGGGCAGAAGGAACCTTAGAGAGAGAGAATGAATTGGAAACAAATTGTGACCATGACATTCTGCCCTCTTTCCTCTCCCTGCCATTTTTGGCAATTAGGGCATTATTTGCTCTTTCCTGTCAAGGACCGTTAGGGTTTGAAAAAGGTTTTTCAGTCTTTTGCTTTTGTTCTGATTTGCAGAAAGGGAAGAAAAAAAGAGTTGTTTATCATTCCATGGCTGCACAGCTATCTCTGTGCTTCCTTTTTCCTGCTACACCTCCTTTTCTTGTTTTCTGAAAGTTTCATAAAATGAACATATAAGAGATGGGCCAATGGGTTGCTTGGGCTGAATCAGTATTTTACAACTCTTTCATGATGCCACAGACTGTGATGTGATGTGCTGTACTGTTCAACCAGTCTCTATGTTCACACATTTCTGTGTACTTTATAATAATCACATTTCTGCATGTTCTTGTTCTTCAAACTGACTCATGTGAGAAGGCCTTCAAGTTATCCAATTCATTTTAAGGTTGCTAAGTAAAATTATCTTTTCCTTTTTCCTTTCCCCTTCCCTTCTTCCTTTTCTTTTCTTTTCTTTTCTTTTCTTTTCTTTTCTTTTCTTTTCTTTTCTTTTCTTTTCTTTTCTTTTCTTTTCTTTTCTTTTCTTTTCTTTTCTTTTCTTTTCTTTTCTTTTCTTTTCTTTTCTTTTCTTTTCTTTTCTTTTCTTTTCTTTTCTTTTCTTTTCTTTTCTCTTTCTTTCTTTCTTTTCTTCTTCTCTTTCTTTCTTTTCCCTCTCCTTTCTTTTCCCTCTCCTTTCTTTTTCCTCTCCTCTCCTCTCCTCTCCTCTCCTCTCCTCTCCTCTCCCTCCCCTCCCCTCCCCTCCCTTTCCTTCCCCTCCTCTCTTATTTTATTTATTTTATTTTTATTTTTAAATCTATGCTAATTTTAAATATCCTACTGATGCTGTTGTACATGTCCAATTATGTAGCTGCCACAGCTTTTCTATTTCTGCTATAGCTAGAAAACTTTTCAGCACCACTATAAACATGCAACGTGTTCTCCCGTAATAGCTACTGCTTTCACAATATCAGATAGGATGATCCCCAGAAAGACATACTGATTTTGGGTTATCCAAGGTATACAGTAAGACTATGCAATTTTGATCCATTGCTGCCTATATAACTTTACAAACTCCATTTTTCCCATCACAAAGCACACACACAAGTGCTAAGTGGTATTGTGCAACTTCAGTGATTCACAGCATTATTTGGTTGCCATTGGTATCCTCATCTCCCACACCTCCGTTTGGAAACTGAGCTCTTAGAGGCACCCACTTCCCATTTTTATTTCTATGGCCTTCAGAAAAGTGTGTAATTTAATATGATACACAGGTAGACAAAATGCTAATCCTGGGTGAGTCACCCTCAGTCTTGGATGTACACAATTGTTTAGCAGCTTATTGAATCAAAAGGTAGAGGAGACCCACACGTTTCATCTGAATTCATATACACTTGTCTTTGGATGTGCTAATCAGATATCGAGGAATGTTGCTCAGGTCAACATGGCTTTGGTTTTGCATGAACTTCTTCTGAGTAAGTCAGTTTTGGTCTGTGATGCCACAGCCACCTGTAGAAAATAAATTTTTATATTATTATTGTTTAGACAGATGCTGAAAATATTGGTATATGTGTCCTTTTCTGATAGTTCATATTGCTGTCTGCACCATTTGCTCTTTTTCCTGCATGGTTTTATGTAAACTTTTTGGTGTGCAATCCCTATGGAGTGATGATCAATTTGTGTAATTTAATAATTACAAATAATTACAGACTTTGGATTTTCCCAGTGTTGTGAGTAGCTGCCGATGGACCTACAGTCATAGAGTCTCTGCCCATGGCCTCCTGAGGCTCTTTTGGAACTGCTCAGTAATGTTAAGCACTTAAACAGCAGGGACTTTCTGGGAACAGTCCAGCTTCCTCTGGTATTAGGAGCCATTTAGCAAATGGTGATAACTAATTTAATTAAGATCAGATGCTAATGCCATTTGTGAAGATGATGCCGTATGGACACAGGCCTACTGTTCCTTGGCTCTGAAGCATCATTCTCTGATTTTTGGAGAGCCATGACATACATACACTAACACACTGACAGCAATGCACAATAAATATTTGGAGTATTCAGGTATTGTGTCTTTCAACCAAGGTTTTTTATCAACTCAGCTGTCAGATGTCATGAAGACCAGTAGTTTTATCATTCTTCAAAGAATTGATTCTTCAAACGATTGACTGACTCAAACTGATCAATGTTCTGAAATTCTTGTCACTTACTGTGTAGCTTACACTTTGGGTCTAATTTACGGACTTTGGGTACTCAAAAAATTGTTCTGCATGGGTAGGATATGTCTAGCTAATTGTCAGTCAATACAGGGGTTCTGACTAATTGTTGGTGCTTTTCTGCTGTTGTGGATTACATCTACGTGTTCTACAGAGCATGACTTCTATCTTCTCTCAGTTTTGAAAAAAAATCCTCACATGGTAAGTTACTTTACAAGTCAAGGCATTCCTCTTTGTATTTCCTACACGGTGGAGCTCATTGCCACAGGATAGAGTGGATACTAAAACTTCCTCTGCTTTTCAGAAGGCATTAGACAGATTCATGGAATATATTGTAATGCCTCTTTCTCCCTAGCAGTGCTGTTGATGACGAAGGCCTGGTATAGATTATCCTACTCATTTTTGTCACCTGCAGACAATTTGGATCATGAATTAGATTCCAAGGATGTCCATACTTCTACCATTTCTACCCATCATGACCATCAGGCCAACAAGGCAAGGAAGTGGAGTTGCTCTTTATGTGAGAGAGCAACTGGAAGGCATCAAGCTCTGCCTGGGGGTGAATGAAGAATGAGTTGAGAGCTTACAGGTAAGAATTCAGGGGAAGGGTAATAGGTGACTGTTGTGGATGTTTATTAATGGCCACCTGATCAAGAAGAGGAAGTTTCTTGGTTTCCACAAGCCTCTAGCATTGCATGGGGGTTGTTGTGACCCAAGTGTAGGACCCAGCACTGAGCCTTGTTGAATCTCATGTAGTAGGTCTCAGCCCATGGATCCAGCCTGTCCAGATCCTTCCTACCTTCAAACACATCAATGCTCCCACCCAGCTTGGTGTGGTTACTAAAGGGTGCCCTTAACCCCCTTGTCTAGATGTTTGATACATATATTAGAGAGAACTGGCCCCAATTTATAGACCGAAGTAACAGAAACACTGCTGACACCTCTAGGTAGACTATCAGCAATGGGTGTGGCAAAGACAGCAGGATCAGGCTTACCAAGTAGCCTACTATTTTGGTTCATCTTTGGTATCCTGGTGGTAGCTGTTGTTCATCCCCTTATGTTTTGTTTGTAGATTTAGCACCTAGCAGTTATACTTACCAGACAGCTGGATGATGATTCCTTGTGTGACAGATGAGGGCCCTTCGACATTTGCAGATATTATTGTCAGTGCTGGTCCTGATAAGAGGCCTTTTATAAATAACTGACAGCCTGCACATTTAGGTATGTTTTTAGTTGTGATATTAGGTATTTAGCAGGATTTGTGGATTCATAGAATCTGACAGGGATGGCAATGTAAGCATTTCTGCTGGGGTACTGTTATATATGAATATCCATGAAAAACACTCAAATTTCATTTCTATTCTCTGCATGACTGCTTACAGGTAACTCAGAGTGAGAAATGGGGCAGAGTTATAAATTTTGCCTTGTCTGTGCTTTAAAATATTCTTGTTGATACACTGTAAATTTGAAATCCCACAAAGCCTTGTCTTCTTGGTTTGTAATAAAGGAAGAACTAATAGAATCTAGACATAATATCAAAATAGGTCTGACTCCCTGGAAATAGATTTTTAGCCATGAATTATTTCTTATTTTGCTAACCGACTGAGAGGGTATCTATTGTGTGATTTGGTCAATGCCCTTTTATTTAAAATCTGTGAATACCCCACTCTGGTCTTCCAAGGAGTTCTCCAGCATAGTTATGAGAGACAGACTGTCATGGTTTAACCTCATCTGGCAACTAAGCCCCACACAGCTGCTTTCCTACTTTCCTTCCAGTGGGATGGGGGAGAGAATTGAAAGAGTAAAAATGAGGAAAACCTGTGGGTTGAGATAAAGGCAGTTAAATATGTAAAGCTGGCACACAGGCAAGCAAAGCCAAACAATTAATTAATTCCCTCCTTCCCATAGGCAGGCAGGTGTTCAGCCATCTCCAGGAAAGCTCCATCATGTGTAATGGTGACTTGGGAAGACAAATATTATCACTCCAAATGCCCCCCTTCCTTCTTCTTCCCCCAGCTTTATATGCTGAGTATGACATCATATGGTATGGAATATCCCTTTGGTAAGTTGGGTTCAGCTGTCCCAGCTGTGTCCCCTCCCAGCTTCCTTTGCACTCCCAGCCTACTCACTGGTGGGGTGGTGTGAGGAGCAGAAAAGGCCTTGACTCTGTGTAAGCCCCACTCAGCAGTAACGAAAACATCCCTGAGCTATCAACACTGTTTTCAGCACAAATCCAAAGCAGAGCCTCATACTAGGTAGTATGAAGAAAATGAACTCTATCCCAGCCAAAACCAGCACACAGATTCAGAAGTTCTACTTCCACAAGAAGTTTTTTCCTCTTCCTCATCAAGAAGAGAAAGAGAACAAAAATACATTTCACTTACCAGTTTCTCCAAGGTACCCTGCTACCCCACAGTTTGGTGAACACAGAAAGAGATACCTTTCTAGAGGTGCAGAGTTTGAAACCATGCATATTTCTTATGATACTTTCTCAATTTCTCGATTTCTTGAGACTATGACTGACAGACAGCAGTCATAGTCTCTAATTCTAGGTCAGAGACTTCTTAGTATTTTATTTCTGACTTCCTTTAGAGGAGGGAGCAGCTCTCTGCAGTGTATTAATTGCTGATGAAGGACTGATAAAGACTGGTGGCATGTGGCTGTAGCTCCAGTGCTGAGGTTCTGTTAGATGGGTTTTATACTCAGAAGATGAACCTTCTTTCTCTTCACACGTAAATGCCTGGTTAAAAAGGGTTTGCTATTGTAAAAATAAGGAAGAAATTTTTTACAGTAAGGGTGGTGGAACACTGGAATGGGTTGCCCAGGGACATTGTAGATGCCTCATCCCTGGAAATATTCAAGGTCAGGTTGTTTGGGGCGTAGCACAACCTCATCTAGTTGTAGATGTCCCTGCTCATTTCAGGGGGCTGGACTAGATGGCCTGTAAAGTTCCCTTCCAGGATTCAGTTCTCACAATGGTACATTAAGAAGTATAATCATGGTCCAAGAAACAAAGCAGTTTAGATAATCACCATCAATGATCAGATATCCATCTTCATTTATGGAAAACATTAACACTGTGGGAGTATAATGTGGCTGAAAAGGATTGAGAAGAAACTGAGGCAACATAATATCAGGTAAGACTAAGAGCCTACATAAGATATTCCTTGAAATACTGCATCCCCCTTTCTAGAATTATTCTTTTTCCAATCAGAGTTTCCAGGCTCACTGGTTTTCAGAGTATGAGATTTAACAACAGAGCACAGTGTGGTTTGGTTTGTTGTTTTTTTTTTAAAAAGAACCTTCAAGGATTTAAAAAAAATAAAATCAGTGCTTAGCTCTCACTGTGTGTTAAGTTGTTCAAATCTCTAAGGAGAAAATGAACCCCTGCCATAAGCTGCAGAGAGACAATAGGTATGCATTATAGAAGGGAGAGTGTTTGGTTGGAGGGCAGGAACAAATGATGCAAAGACAGCAATGGGATGCTTTAACTTTCAAAATAAATCCATGATTAAGTATTTTCAGGAGAATAGCACTACACCAGTAAAGTGAAACAGAGAACTGCAGTGTTTAACCCTGAAAGATGAGAGATGTATAAACCAAATCCCAATGTTCACAACAAGCAAGAAATGACAGTAAATTTCTAGCTATGAGTCTAGGATGCTGCTGTCAAAAACTCTGATGACATTTGATGCAGTAAATGAGATTGGAAGGTAAAGTCGGAGTCAACATTTGCTCTGGGGCTTCTGACAAGTAGATGTAAACTGATGGTCATCAAGATCTTCTGCCAGTGAAAGAACATGTCTTAGGACATGTTGAAATTTAATTATAATTGGATAAATTGAGTTGTAAGAAATTAGCGTTCGTGTGTGCAGTCCTTTGAACTGAAAGAGCAGACACCCTGTGAGGAGAAAGGAATGAAAATCTGTGGGTGTGTTTCTGGGCAGGCAAGAGCTCAGTCTCTGGGAACTGAAGACCTTAGTGTAAGAAAGCAAAATGTGGTTTAGTGAATGTGTAAGTGCACAAGAAGATTTCTGAGAGCTAGGAAGGCAAGCCTTAAGAAGGAACTGCCTCAACTTGTCCATATATTTGTTGCTCCTCCAAAACAGTTCTAAGATCTATACATAAGAATAACAGGCAGCTGCAGCATTCTCTTACAGAGCAGGTGCTAAAAATTCTCCAGACTCCTAACTGTCACAATTTCAGTTCTGGTTCATAAAAAGCTATTTAATTTTTGTTTTTACAAAGCTTTCAGACATTATTTCAGCCCTTTGTTAAACTGGTATTTACTGGTGATACAACATAAAGAAACTTGCAAAGCTCCTTTATTTTTCTGGGCAATTTAAGAGTCTGCATAAACAAGCATCTCTGGTTTTGTGTGACTCAGAAATTTGAAATCAGATTTTTATCCTGTATATATATGTATTCACATGCATTTAGATATTTATAAATGGATTTAGAACTGAATTACAAACATATGACCTCTATTTTTCTCTTTGGTCTTCATTCAGAGGACCACAAATTATTTCAGTAGGAGTTGCCTCTGATTAAAACTAGTGAGTGTAACAGAACAGCCTTTACAAGTAAGGGAATAGAATAGCAAGCTACAATCACCCAAATGCATTTATTGTTCAAGCTAGGATTTAAAAGTCCTGAGAATCTTATTTATGTAATTTTTATTTCCCTTTAACCCCTTGGCAATAGCTGGTAGGACTCCTGCCATAAGCACTAATGAATTTTGCATTGAATTCTGACTCTTGGCATTTAGGGCTTAATAAAATCTTCTTTTCCTTTATCTGGAAGATTCCTATTCTGCTAATTGGTGTCAACATCAATCAAGATCAGAGTTGCAACAACACTAGTTTAAAGGCCTTTTGCTCATCTGCTTTATACCTCAAGTAATATGGATCTGTAGGCAGCTTACACATAAAAGTGGCAATAAATGTCTTTCCAGTCCAAAATGCAAAAAGATCTTGGAAACTTTGAAAAAATTGTGTTGCAACAAATTAAAAGCCACTCCCAGAGATCTGTCAGTTATACAAGTGTCACTTTGAGTGTGTGTGGCTCTGCAAAATATTTTGCACAGCTCTACAATAGCTTCCTCCAGACCCTCAAAACTGTGAGTGACACCAAGTTCCATAGAAGAAGCTTGCCTGGAAGATGAGGGTTGGGTAAGAGGTCCATGAATTTGCATGTCTAGTATCATATGTGATAAGCACTCATTCAGGGCAATTCACATTGATTATGCAAGTTCAACAGATCATTAAAACTCGTGCTTGACTGGAGGGAAGAGTAGAAGTTGGAAGCATGGTTCTACCTACAGCTGATAGGCAGCACCTTGTTTCCATGCAAGATTGCCCCTTGCTCTGGGCAAGTCTGGAGATCTTGGGTCCTACTGAATCAGGGCTTTGCCTAGGCCATAAGCAAGATCCAGACAACCAGCAGCTGTGGGTGAGTCCTTGCAGAGATGTTTGATGGTGAACCAAGTTCTGTACCTGTTGGTGAGGCAGTGGCTCCTGAGACAGTCAGCTCCTCCAGTCCTTTCAGGAACTTAAAGTGAGCAGCAGCTCATCAAAATCAGCTGCAGGGTTGCAACAACAGTTCCTGCTGTCTTATGAATTTTCAGAATACTGGGGGTTTTTGTCTAGATAAGCCAGCAATACCAGGCTTGGAGCCAGGTATTGATCTGGGTTTTCCCTTCTCTTTCCTCATCACTCCCTGCAACTGGAGGGATAAAGGAGAACACTGCTTGTGCTCCCTATCCCTTAACTGTTTGTCTCAAGGCTTTGAAGCCACTGTTGGACTTCTTATTGCAGATTCTTTCCTGCCTTCATGAAAAAGCAATAATGGATAATAATCTGAGAGCCATACCAGGGTAGGAAGGTTTCTCATCACATTTTCAACCTGGGACCCAGGGAGACAGCAGACTTCCCTAAGAAGCAGATCCAGTTGGCATACTGTGCCTTTTGTTCCCCTCAGGAGAGTCTTCTAAGACAATCAACCGACTTCTTTTCTTTATGGAAGCCTTTTTGACTTAGAGCATAGGCTGATTTAGCCTTAGCAACACATTCAACCTAGAGCAACCATTGTCCTCATCGTTGTTCAGTTCCACTTGCAGAGCTTCATACTTATTATGCAAGGGCACCTGAGGAGATGGGACAGTCACAGTGTAGATGTGTCTGCTGTGCTGTGCAGGAACTTGTCACCATTGCCCTGTATCCTTTAAGTCACTGTGGTCAGCCAGGCAGAGAGAGGGTAGAGAATCCTTCGTATCATGCACCCTGTCTGTCTGTTGGGCCTGTCCCAGGGAAGATAGGGTGTGATTCCAGTAGTATGTCTCTCTCCTGCATTCCCAGAAACCCCTCAGCCTACTGCCCTCCTCCCAGAGCTCTGTTACTGAGCAGAGGAGTTCCTCCTCAGGGCACACCTCCCACACCCGTACTCACTGCTGGGTCCTGTACTGGTCTGAGTAGGGTGCAGCCTGACTCCAGGTGGCTGCATGTCCCCACCCAAGCTCTCTCTAAGAAGCTGCATTTAGCTGCTAGGTGGATACATTCCTCCTTGGCCAAGAGGAATTAAAGCATCCTTCCCTGTAAACTGCTTTGCCACACCCTGTTTACCCAGACTACTTGCTAGTACTCTGCAGAGGGCTATTTCATAGGTGTGGGGACTTGGCTATCATTGCCCTGGCCTTGCCCAGGTCTCCTTAGCTGCTGTGTCATGAACTGTGGCCTCCCGGTGGGTCCCTCTGCTCCTCTTAAGTTCCTCTGGTTCAGGACCCCTCCCCATACACTGTATTAGAGCACTTGGCTGATGATTGGGCTAGCACCCGAGCTGCTCACCTCAGTGACTCAAGCCTCTAGATGATTGCTTAGAAATTCACCTTTCCCTTCCCCATTCAGCTCAGAGCTAATAGTCAGATGGGTGTCAGGCTCACTGAAATTCATAGCATGAGACAACTACCATGATCAAGTCACTCTGAGAGAGTATGGAGAGTTCACTTAGGATCTAATTAATCACCTCAAGTGGATCACTTGTTATCAAGATGGACAGGGCCTTAATTTTGGTATTTCTTGGACTGGGATTATGGGTAGACATTTCAGAACTGCAGGATTCATGATGACATCCACCAAACCTCTAGCAACTCTTTCAGCTGGTATGAAGTAGACCAGGATGGTATTCCCTTCCTGTTCTGAAGTGGTTTCAGCAATTTGCTACATTCTTCTTACTGACGATCCTCTAACACAATGTATATATGGTGAAATGGTCCTTATCTCTGATGAGATGTTCCACTGAACGCTTCTGCCCCAGTACCTTCAGTGTTGGCAATACCCCAGTTTGCTCCCTTGTTCCTGGGGGTCAATGCAGAGCTGGATGATATCAAAAGCAACCTAACTAGTGAGTAAGCAGAATGTGTTATCCTTGTGGACTGCCAACCTGGTACCTTTCTCTGGAAAAATGCCTTTTGATGCTACTTCATTACACAGTGCAATACAAGGCTGCTTCTGGTCAATAGACCAATGGCAAATCTTTTGGTGTCCCATAGGCCATTGTGCATTTTGAGTAATAGCTGCCTGGGGAGCAAGTTAATGCCAGGAGTGGGCATTGTTTGCTGTAACTCACATGAATAGCTATGAACAGAAAGGCTGAACGTTGCGATGACAACACATCAATAAGCAAAGCCACTTTCTCCACCTTTTGACATGAATTACCTGTCTTGGATACTGCACTATAATCAGCACTTGCATCGCCAAGAGGAAAATAAAGGCCAGTTTGACCTTCTGGAGCGACAGGATCTGTTTTCCTGGACTGATGAGAGAGTCATTAGTCTGGAAAGTTATCTGGACTCTCAGTAATGCACTGCCTTGGATGAGCCACACCTCAGTGTCTAATTAATACCTTTTTCATAGGGTGAGTCTTTTAGGAACTGTTAGCATAAACACATCTGGAAGCAAGATGACTGAGCAACCTGCAGGATGAATTTGTACAGTGACAACATGTCAATCCTGTGGAGATTCAAAAGTGAGCCTTTTGTGGTGAGTCAGTATGTTAGAGAGAGAATCAGGAAGGAGCAGCTTTGCTGGGACTACCAACACCCTTCCTGACCAACCTGACTGTGTTATGTCGCTGGTATGGGGGCTGCTGGACCGCTGCAAGGAAGCAGTTACAACAGCAGTGGGACTGCTTCTACGTTAAAGGGGCACTCATATTGCTAGGCAAGACAAAACAGAGCGTTTTGTCTCCTGTTCACCTTCTAGGCAGATCAGTGCAGTCCTTAGTGCTGGCCTTAGCTATTTCCCTCTTCATTTCACACATATTTCAAACAAACAGGGATGACAAAAGTATGCAATTTATTGCAACACACAATGCTGGTAATTTTGCAGTATCTGAGGCCAGCTGAGCAATATGCTGCTGACCTTAAATTGCTCATTCCCCTTTGCTGTTAAGTAAAAGAATAAATCAATGGGTAATTCCTTTCTCTCACCGTACCTCCTCTCCCTCCTCCTTTTTTTAAAGCGAGACATCAGTCCTTTTCATTTAGTCATGACAATGCTACCAGGGTGAAGAAAATCTTAGTACCCAGCCAGCATGTTTAGTTTCTTTTATAGTGTTAATTAGGTGTCAAAGGTATGCTTAGTGCCTTTCTGAGAAAGGCAAGATGCTAACCCGGGAAGCTCAGATAATCCTATTGTCACATTTGTTTGTTTATTAAAATAAGGCTTTTTTTCTGCAGAGGACTTAGCCTTCCCTCTAAAAAACAAACTAACCTGAGACTGTTGGATGCCATGGTACGCCGTTGTCCAATAACTGCAGAGTGCTGCTAAATCTTTTTGGAGCAATGTACACAGCTACAACATAGCTCTGCTGCTTGAGGAGCTGGGAGAGATGTAAAACCATTTTAATCCTTTGTAGTTCTTGCCTGAAGTTCTTGACTAGCAGGATATTAGAACAAAATAGGGAAGGCTTTTTTTAATATATGCAAAGTATGAACAAGGTACTCCTGCTGCTCAGAGGAACTAGCTCTTTCTTTCATTTATACACAGATAGTATCCAAATAGGTCTGTCTGAATTGCAGTGCGCCTTCAGTGCTTTAAAGAAGTTAAATGGCAGACAGGAAACAGGACTGGATAGTGGCAAAAAGCCCCACCATGTATGTCTGAAGTCTCCTATACACCAACAAATCTAATATTCTCTGTATAGAAGTATAGGCATGTAGATGTATAATTGTTTTTTAACAGCATCATGACTGTGCTGTCTGCCAGGTGAGTGTCTGGCAGCATCTGTAAAGTGGGACCCCTGAATTGTGTTTTCCTTACCTCCCAGCATCCTGTCCAAGGTAGTGAGCACGTGCAGTGGCAGAGGCTGTCCTGCCCGACTTGCTGTGCACAGGACAAAAGGTATACAGGCAAGCAGGCACTTTATCTGAGCTATCCATCTGGGAGCAGAAATAGGATTTCTTACCAGCACAGAAAACTGTTCTAATACAAAGAAATAACTCACAGGGAATTAAATTATAAATGTATATGTTGCCCTGAGGGTATGTCAGTTTGTATCACAGAGTATCCATAACCATTCACTTTTGTGCTGTTGGGCAGGGGAGGCCAGTTAAACTGCTCTGTGGCAGATTAACTGTTAATATCTGAGGCACCCTCTAATAGAAAGAGGCATGAGGGCAGTATATCAATTTATTGTAATGCAATGAAATATGAACCACAGCAAAAATAGAAAAAAAAATGTTTCAGTGAACAATCACATTTTGGAATATTTTTTTCCTGCTGGTGGAAATTTAATAAAACAACTGGAAGTCATCAGGAAATAATAAAATAGTTTCTGACTAAGGAAGAAGGTTTTTGGCTACTTCAGAAAATCTGGATTACATTCTCATCTCTGTTCCAGATGAGCCATGTCACTGAGGCCAGCCACAATTCAGTTTCTCAACATGTTGATCCCTTTTCTTGGACTTTCTTTTGCCTACGATAGGTGCTTCAAGGCTAGTCAGGCCTTTGAGTTCACTCAATATGGCAGTACCTATGGTCTTCTGAGCCTGTTATGCTGAAAGATGGATGATCAACAATAAAAATGAGATGATATGTGTCAGCAGACCAGTCTTGTGAAGCACAGAGCCACACGGCCAGTTGTTTTTGATATGCAGCAGAAATAGCTGGCTAGTGGATTAACCTAAAGCACTGCTGGTAACTATGTTTGCTGTCACATCATTGTTCTACATGGTCTTCACAGAAATTAATTTTACAGAAGCCACATCCAGTGTTTTATTTGTTTAAATTTTGTTTGCAGTGAGTCCCATGAACTTCTCCCTCACTTCCTTTTTTCAGTGGCTTTTCCCATTCCTACTATGAGTGAACAGCAAGAAAGCAATCCTTTTTCAGTGGTTTAAGACTTGTCATCCTGTGCTTTATGACTTAGAATAGGTCTGGCTAGGAAAAGAAGCCACTGGGAACAGAGACTTATTCTCTGTTCAGACTGACAGCAGGATAGACAGGTGTCATGTCATGATGACATTTAAAGGTGGACGAGCCCCAGGAGTGGGGGAGTTCAGTCTGGAGTAATCAGTGTCAACCTTGAAGAAGATTATTTTTGTCAACTTTATTTATTCCTTTGAGAGACCACTTTATAATAAGAGGAAGACTGTAATTTAAATAGTTATGGGGGGTGGGTAGATGAATTATTCATTCTTTACAGAAGGCAAACTCTCCATCAAAACCCAGAAGTGGCTGACACAGAATATCCTCGCTCTTCCGTTCCTATATTTGGTGTCCTGAAACACAAAAGGAGTACTATGGCTCCTTCAGTTAATCTGCAGGGATGGAAAATTAGCATCTTCCTCTTTTATTTAAGAAAGACGCTTCACCCCTGAGACTTCCCAAGAAACACTCTAATTGGTCATCTTTTTGAGCTTTGATTTTAATAAGAAACAGTGAACAGCATCTTGCAACCAGTCTAAGCAAAATCATGCTGAAGTTTATCGCAGCATGGATCTCAAAACCACTGAAATGAAGACTTGTGCAGGCAATTTGCAATGGCCACTGCTATTTAAATGAAGATCTGTATACAGAACTTTGTTCTAGATACCAGTCACTTGATATGCCCTGACTTTTGTCCCTGTCTTTAAATTCCTGAGTTTTCTTCTGAGGTGCACCTTCCTTTTAAAAAAACCCCAAGCAACCAACCAACCCATACCCCAGCCTGTCTATCTAAAGTCAAAATAAACTGGGCAGCTCAGTATATGGTAAAAATGTGTTTCATGGAGGCTGGTGACACACACATGGCCTTGAGGCCACCGGCTACTGCTGGGACAGAGAGACATATAGTAGGGGAATATATTGGCCGTGACATACTAAATACAGTTTCCACAGCATCAGCCCTCTTTTTTTGCCCCCTCTCTTTCTTCCTCTAGGAATCTTGATTGTGTTTAAATATTAAAGCTGGCCACATCTCAGTGTATCCCCTATGGAGTCTTTCTATTGAAAACATCCAAAATCCAATAAAATTAGCAGGTCCTTTTGATGTTTGTAAAGTGGCTGCTCACTGAGGCAGCTGGTCTGGGAGTCCAATATCAGACTCCTATAAAGATATCTACAGAGCATTTCCAATAGTGCTGATATGTGTAATCTCCTTGCTAGGTATTCCATTCAGCCACTAGGATATCCTTTACTTTAAAAAAGATATTTAGGACAGTTTGTTTGCTTTATTCCTACTACAATGTGGCACTGATTTACCTTGTGTCTTAGAGAAATCCCTCAGCCAAAAACATACTGTCTGTGTCAACCGAGTGAAAACTCAGAAATTCTAGTATTTAGAGTTTTGCCTTAATAATGCTGCTCCACTCCCAACTCCCTACAAAACAAGCTGAGGAGGGCAACAGACTCTCAACAGGCACTTTTCATGACCATGGACCCAGGCACAGCTGGTAAGAACAGGGACCTCAGAGCCCTTTAGGATTAAGTTAACATGCAAAATAAGCTTATGTGCTTTGCTTTACAGTGCTCACCGTTTCTGTGCTCTCAAATCAGAGCTGGTAAAATACTAGGACAAACTCTCAGCTCCTGCAGAAATATTTATACCTCCATTTAATTTTCACATCAGGCACAAATGCTATTCATGAAGATTAAAAATAGGATTCAGAAGACAATAGAGGTTCTCAGCCAAATTAATATTGTCTGTCAGAAAGAACAGACTCTTTCAGCAGCCGCCACATTAACCATTGGCCTAAGTCAGTTTCCCATTGAGCAGCAGGCGCTTCTCCAATTTTCTAATACATACTATTGCCTTGGCAAAGAGTAAATGGGATCTGGTGCCAGGACACTTGTATCTAGAGCATACTTTGACTGCTTGCTGTATTTGCAGAAATTCTAGGTATACATCATTAATCACAAAGCCTGTCCTATTCTTGAATTATTTAATACAATATTGGAGCAGTTCTGAATTATTTAAAGCAATATGAGAAAGGTTCTCTGTGATATACATGCAGAGATTATTAAGAACCTTGCTAAACAGATTTAAATTGCCAGAACCTAATATCAGCTCCCCATGTTCCACAGCCCTAACTCAAGGAGGGAAAGAAACAGCATACCCCTGTCCAATAAATAGCCTCCCGATTTACTCTAAAATTTACTGCAACTGATATAAACAAATGAAATGATTTTAATCTGTCTCATCAGAAGCTGCTCAAAACATGACAGGCAAAAAGCAAAGGCCCAATGCATTGCAATTTGGTACTAGAGGAGAATGGAAAAGTCAGAAGGTTTATCTGATCCTTCCAAACCAGAGATAGAAATAACACAGAAACATACTGTCTTCTAAAGTTCTCTGCCATTTCTTTGCTGGAGAGACCAGGTATGAAAGAGTAAATTTATAATGAATCTCTGTTTTTTAGTGGCAAACATTCATTCAGTTACTTAGTCACACTCAGAATGGATGGACCACTGCCAGGCTGCTCTTCCATGGATTGCAAAGTTCAGTTTCATGAGAAGACTCTACAAAGCAACTACTTCTGCTGTGCATGCAGGTGTTCTCAGATACTTTCTGAAAAGTTCTTTCTATTGTTGCTCTTTCAGTGTGCAACTCCAATCAGACTACCAGATTTTGGATATAAGGGGTGGATGATAGACTCTCATCCCTGTTTCCATAACCCATGAATCTATATACTAGATGAAGTTGGAGAGGTAGTCCAGACTACCTTGTCTGCCTCAGATCAGTCACCTATGGCAAGATCGGTGAAGGGTGATGTCTAGCCATACAGCAGATTTCTCCCCAGTGTACTATAACACTCAGGCTATAGCTATGATTTCCCACCTGGAAACATCAGCTAAATCACCAGGAGATCAGTGCAAAGAGTGCTCCAGGAACCAAATAACAAAGCTGGGAAGGAAAATGCGATTTGAGTGTAGCTTTGTAAGTAGTTCATCCCACTCCTAAATGGTGGTTTAGAACCAGATTTTGCAGCTGTGACCTTATTTTTGGTTGATATCTATGCTTTCCCACTGAAAGGGTCCTCCTCTTCCCACTCATTGCAAAGATGGGCTGGGGAAGATTCTTTTTAAAAGAGAAGGGAGAAAAGGCAGCTGAGAAATTCTTAGCATCAAGAGAATCAGTTCCTGTATCCTTGCTCCTCCTCTTCTTCCTCTTCTGTTGTTTGCTAGTAAAGAGGGTAACTAGCTCTTTAAACCCCACTGAGGAAAGCTGCATACTGAATTAGGACCTTATGGAAATGAATATGCCAGGTAACACTAATCAGAGCTGCTATCTCAGTTTAACTGTGCATTCAGGAACATTACCGGATATACTCCGGGCATTTGCTTGAAATGTTTCTTCCTAGATAAGCAGGTGAATTGAAATCTCCTACTGAATCTTTGTCTTCAACTTGATAAACAGAAGCTGAGATTCTCCTTCAGTCACAGAAGCTGCAACCTTATGTGCAAGTGTGCCTATCCACCCTTTAACCTGCCCCAATAGTGACACCTACATCGAGGAGTCATTTTCAATATGAATATTATTTTCCCTCTGTTTCTAAGTAATTTAACTCTGAAAAAAACCCAACCAAACCCTGGTCAGTTTTCTCTGGCATGTACACAGCATTTTCCCCATTGTTAACCTTAAAATATTGCAACTAGGTGGTGAAGAGGGTAAGAAGAGGGATTGCTGGCATGTATTTTTTAGCCAAGTAATCACAATGGAAGCATTCACCTTTCCACTCACTTCAGGATGGCCATGAACTTATTATATAGCCAACTCTAACACACCAGGATAATATATGATGGTGAATCATCTTACTTTATCCATTCAGCTTGTCCTATGAGTTTATAAGGGCTTAAAATCTATTTGCTTTTCACCTCATTTAGCCTTGATTTAAAGGTATGACAGCAAATAAGTGAATGGTGTAGTTCAGTGTCTCTTTGTATGGAGTAAAGCATATCATACACGGTTACTGAAGTTTCTGTCCCAGTGTGTATACAGAGATACGACTCCATGCATGCAAGGGACAAAGACACACAGTTCTGTGCCTGGGCAGAAAGCAGGCACAAAACATTTGGGATTTTGCTCTCTCTGTGTCCAGTGGTTTGGTTATGGAGAAATGAGCACCAGGCATTCCTACCCCACCTCCACCCTGGGTGCTTCTGGGACTGTGCACTTCATCAGGAGACCCTGCCTTTGTGAGAACTGGAATTTCTGCACCTAGAAATCTGGGATAGATGAGAGCATCTCAGGGACAGTTCTTTTCCCCGGGGCTTCATGCTTCCATTGGTTTGGAGCATGTACATTTTTGATCATTTCTTATATTGTGTCATACAGAATAATGTGCTCTCCTTCCTTTTTTTTTCTTTTCCCCTCTCCCAAGCGTTCCTGTGTCAAGTAGATTTTGCCCTGTACACTTTCCAGTCATTCAATCAGTGCCGTGTTCTCTTTACTTCATGCAAATACAAAATTACATCATAAAAGTCAACCAGCCAGTGCCCTATCTATACTGAAGACAGTGTAATTGCACCACAGGTACAGATGGCTTGTATTCCTCTTTTCCCTTTTTCAGTTTTCCTCATTCTCTTTAATTCAAACGATTTTAATCCAATTTTAAAACCCAATGACAAGTTCAGTGGCCATCACTTTATGCCTTGACTGTTGAAAAAGGGCTTTATGGACATACTATTTTTGTTTCATGGACATCCATTCTCATCATTTTATTCCTTTGAAATCAGTTTTGTGTTTGTAGAATTTAAGAGCTGTGTCCTTAATCTTAACATCCTTATAAATATTTTCAATCAGTCACTTATGTTAATCCAGAGCTCACAATATCTACCATAAAATTGTTTTAAGGGCAATGTAGACTTTCAAAGGCAAACATACCATAGAATATTTTCACTCATATTTTTCTCAACTTCTGGGTAATTTTAATTGTCTGCTTTCTTGAAAGAAGTGTGTATTTTTTTTTTATGAAACATTATTTTTCCTGCAGAGCATTCTTTGAGGTACACAAAAACAATAATATAGAGATACCCATCTTCTTGTGCCATTATCATGGTACTTCAAGACTTCTTTGAATTATTTGTGGTACTATAAGGATTAGAAGACTCTCAGTTTGTACAACAGGGCCTTTCATTTAATACAGACACAGCCACTGCTGTTTATTAAATGCTTTCAATAAGATAGCACCATCACAAAGAAGCAAAAGACTGCCCAGTTCTTATTGTCACTGCAAATTTTGCAGCCTGCTGTAGCTCAGGGTCTGTTATCTTTTTCAGCATTGCTTTCTTTGCTAAGTGAAATATTTAGGATAAAATTCTGACATCTTATTCACATCCTGCAGTAACTTTTTCCACTGAAATCAATAAGACTACTCAAAGGATGAGGAGTTACATAATATGTTTGAGGTAGGCAGAATCTGATCCCTCAGAATTTATCTGCATTTCTTTTCATTTTAGTCTGCACAACAAAGCTTTATTAGAATACCCATAAACCAGCATTCCACTCCAGCCCACATGAAAATGCTGCTGTTACCAGGAAAGCAGGATTCAAAACAAAACTGCAGCCCTTCTACAGTAAAAGACAGAGAAATGGAAAGGGAAACAATTACAAAAGAGCACTAATTTAGTTATCAACAATCTGCAAAATCCATATGAAGCAATTATTATGTTGAAAAGCAAGGAAGGAAATTGCACTACAGTCATTTCCACAGTGTCATTCAAAATGGAAAAAATTGTTAGGGTGGGAAGTCTGACAAAGTTATGGTGACCTGCAGCTTTTATTTGATTCTTTATTAAGAACAAAAGCATCTTAGGATAAATACTCTAACAGGCACATGTACCTGTCTAAGCTAAGAAGCTGCTTTTATGGTTTTGACCAAACCTAATGTGAGAGACTACACACTGAACCCATTGATGCACTGCTGATGTCCCTCAAGGACCCTTCTTTGACTTTTACAACTTCTTATTCTGCTCTCATGCCTGAACGATTTTCTCCAACAAATCACAGTACTTCTTCTACAAGGTGTGGTACCCTGAATCCAACCAACCTTGAAGACCCCAGGTCCTGAGAGACCAGAAATCCATAGTTGAGCTGTGGACTTTCCACGTGCCCCTCTCAGTGTATGTGTTCACAGGCAATTGTAGGGATTTTTTATGCTTCTGCCCTTTTCTCAGGTGAGCTGGAAAGGTGAAGAAAGTGGTTCAGAGACCTGAGCAGAGAGGAGGTAAGACGGCACAGTCTGAAAAGCCATGTGATTCTGCTTACTTGAAGATATGCTGAAAGAAATAAGCCATGGGTCTATTCATTTATATGTATTTATTAATTTACCTTTTAAAATTATTATTTTGATGTGGACATGTCACATTATTAATGCAGTGGGAGATAAAACATCAGAACTCCAGTAGATAATTGGGGTTGCATGAGACTATGTCCTGTTTTTTAATATGGATGTGACAGATGGAAAAGCTACTGCAGACCTTGTGTGTACTCCTTTGGTAAATTGCACAGGAATGTTTTAAACACTCAGAGCCATATAGCATGTAGCCATCTCTTCTACATTTAATCAGACTAGGTTTAGTCTACAGGAGGGGACTGGAAGGGCTCTGATCCATTCTGAACAGGTTGACTGCCCTGATAAACTTGTACTTCACATTTACCTGTGTGTTCTCCTCAGTGGTGTCATCTTAACACTTGGATTTATAAGTTTTTGTGCTAGCGAAGCCTCTGATACAGCTGTGGTTGATGACTGTGTCTGCTAAGCCTGTTTATAAATAAATAATAGTGAGCAATGTGGATGTGGACAAAGCCAAGGAAGCTTATGAAATCTGATGGGGTTTTTGTGTTTACTCATTAGCATGAGAAAGTTGGGGATGCACATCCAGTTGTTGTCATAGACTTACAGAAACAGAGCTTTGGTTCCATGTGGCAGGATCCTGGGGATTGCAGTTAAGATCAATGACTAATAATTTTAATTAATATAACCACAAATCACAGTGGGAAGTATTGTGCATTGTGTGTTAGTACTTCAGTTTCCATTATGGAAAGCAGAGAGGATAAAACTTCCTTTTCCCAGTTCTTTGTTTCTTCTCCAGTAAGCATGTTGGGGCAGGACCGTGTTTGTTCAGCACCTACAACATCAGTGACCTGGACAGATACAGAGTTTAGATGAAGTTGTAATGAGAGTTGTGACAACAAATTTGCTTTTCAGCGTCTTGGTTATGCATTAGTATAAATTTAATACAAGAAATATATGTTATGGAAGTGGGGCTTCTGGCTTTGATTAGAATCCAGGAATTCGGAATCATGATAAGAAGTTAATAACAAAAAACAAGTTAATTGACCTTTGGAACTGTTTTGACTAGCACTTGTTCAAGTTCTAAGCAATGTTTTTTTCAGTATTTTTTTACCTAGATGAATTAATTAATCTCTTTCTTGAAAAACTGTTATTCAGCATCAGAGAACAGCAGTGTTTTTCATTATCTATAATAATCCGTGTTTTTACCAGTTTATCTTATCTTTCACATAGCAAAGATGTGCATTCCCAAGGTGCCAGATGTTTATACCCCCAAGTAGGTAAAATGTAGTAGAAAAGGATGTCATTTTGATGACTCTCTTTATAGCGTATACCTACCAGTACTCATTCAAGCATCTGGGATGACAGTAGTAAATAATGCTTAGTGCTCCTATAGCATAGTACATGTTGAAAATGAAATTTTAGTAGTAGGTTTAGAGATCTCTGAAAAAGTGAACATGTACTAAACACAAAAATTTAACCCTTGATTGTGATAAAACCATGGCAAGCCAAGAAGTGTTCTTTGGGGAGTGACTGTTTCTCATTTAGAAAAATAATGAAAAATGCTTAGGTAAAATTAGACATCTAAATGGACTCCAGGGAAATGATTTCTGGGGGAAATATAATCATTTAATTTCTCACTTCAAATCTAATTTGGCATTTGATTGACATAAATATGTAAATTCAAGAAAGACCTTTGTAAAAAAAAGAATAGTTATTTTACTTATCTGTGAGAATTAAGTTACTTGCAATCCAAACTGACATTACAGTGCTGTCAAAATACTACAGAGTTGCAGGACTTTGTAGTATTTCAGAACAGAAAGATTTCAGACTGGAGAGGCCTTGGTCTGAAGGTCATATTCAAAAGATGAGGTCTACTGTTGTAGTTTTGAGGAAATACAGACAGAATTTTACTGAACATTGTTGTGTGCTACCTCAAAAAGTACAAAGAAAAAACCGTCATATCATCAATATTTTTTGTTGTTTAAATGTGTTACTATTCTGCCACAACAAAGACCAAGTATCTTGGACACTTGAAGAAAAATCAGCTTCTCATTTTGAAGGCTTGAAATGAAGCTATCCATCAGTGACCCATCATCATAAAAAAATCTGCAGAATAATACTCACCCCCATCTTTACCACCTGAAGCCTGCACGTTCCTCCGTTTAGAGGATGCACAATGCTTTTGTTAATTAGAGCCTTAGTTTAATATGAGCTGTCAAAGTTCACTTAACTTCAATTAATTGTTTCTCCTGAGCTTAATTTCTTTAGTTAAGTATTGATTAATCATGGCTTAATTATGCTGGAGTCTCACTGGGTGATATTTCAGTTGCACACTGCAGCAATGCATTGCTTTCTAAAAATACTCTGGGAATCATCAGATATCTTATGCATTGCTATTATTGGGATGACTTTTAATATTTATCTTTTCATCCCTTACGTTCCAAAACGTAGATTTAACATGTTGTGTTTAATTTCACTGCTTTACAACTCATTTTTCTCTATGAGAGAAGGTTTCAGACCGTGGTTTTCCCTTGCATAGTGTGAGGAGAAAGGGCTTAGAGTCTGGCATCCATCATCCTGTGCCAGGAGGAGGGAGCTAGAGAACACCAGTGATGCTGGAGCAGCCAAAGGGACGTGTGTGGAGTTTCCATGCCCAGACACTGGCAGAAGGTTCTTCAGTATGGTCTTTGTGGAGAGAGGCTGGGGCAGACTCTGGCTGGACACCGATTGGGCCCCACTGCAGGACACAGGTGAGCCCCTCAGCTGAGCTGGGGGTGCCGGGAGGGGCGTGTGAAAGAGGTTTCAGCAAGGCCCAAAGGCTGCACAGGCAGAGCAGGAGGAATCCAGCCAAGGAGGGAGCAGCAGCAGAGGGACCCCGAGGCTGAAGCAGGAGGAAGGGGGCAGGAGGTGCTGCAGACCTAGAGCAGGGATCCCCTGTGGCCTTGCAAAACTCCATCTGGAGCAGAGACCTGCCTCACAGCCAGGGGAGGGCCCTGTGCTGGAGCAGGGAGACCAGGGAGGAGCAGCCTGGAGAGGCTGTCATGGAGTGACTGTAACAGTTTTCTCTTTCTTCCTCTTCTCTAGTCTTGAGCTTTTATATTCCCCCCAAAATAACTTTCACTTCTAGGTTTGATGAACACCATCAGCAATGGAACCAGCTAATAAACCTTTGTGAATATGAACTTGTCTCAGTATCTTTTGTGCAAACCTTTATCATGAAACCACTGAGATGAAGTTGCTGGTCTTCATTAGAAGATTGATTTATCATCTGGGAGACAAACCTGATAGAGAAGAGAAGAATGATGGGATGGGAAGGTGTCTTAGCTACCACTGTTGTCTCTTGGCTTTCAGGAACTGCTTAAAGTAGCCAAACCATGTCCATGAAGTCCAGGCTGATGATGCATTTTGGGCTCTGGACTGAATTCCATCAGTCCAAAGGACAGATGTTTTTCTAACCCATTTCATAGCTAGTGAAGCATGCCAGGGACCAATTGTAAGCAGTTTATCAGGCAGAATAGGTGTGTAGAGGCTGGTATCTTCCTACTTAGGGTGAGTTGCAGGCAGTCCTATCTTCCCAATCTGCCCAACCCAAGAAGTTGTGAGTCTGTAACCTTGAAGGCCACACCTGACACCAAAACCATGATGCCCAACAAGAGGAGCAGCATAGACCATTGTATGTCATAAAGCAACATGCAGTGCAGGGAGGCACCCTTTGGCTCTTGTAAGGGACAGGAATAGGGGGTTAGATCACTACGGAGCAGGACCTTTCCTGGCTTTTTTTAGAGGCAGTGGAGAGTGACACAAGTCTAAGAAGATAAAACCCCCACCAAACCGGAAAAAAAACAACCAAAAAAAAAAGAGTTACATGATTGGCCAGCAGCTTAATTGCTCTGTTAATTGCTTTGCCTCTGGTGCTCCCATCCCTGAGGAGAAAGGGCCTGAGGGTTATCCTAGCCAGTGCTAGTTCCCCTCAATGATGAGCAATTATCTCCCAGGCAGTGACTGCCAAATGTGTATGTCTCAAGCTAGCTCCATTCAAAGTGATGGATGGGCACAAAGGTAGACTTCATCCCCTGGAATTAGCATTTGAATTAGGAGTTGACATACCCTGATCTGTGTGGACTGAGTCTGATTTTGTTGAGGCCCACTATGGCAAAGGTTTAGGTCCTCAGCTCAAGTTCATGGCTGGATTCTGACTGAAACCCCTTGTTGGACAGGTCATTTTTCTCTTATTGAGGCCTCTACAAGATTACTGTGGCCAAGAAAGTGTTCTGGGTGCTCTGTGGCAGCATGTTTCCATTCTCATTGACCAAATCTGACCTAGTGAGTCCCATGTTCCAGGGGGATGGAGGAGTACTTGGAGTTAGGTTACACACCACTGGTGGAGGTAAAGTAGTGGTAGTGGCCTGCTGTTATGAAGCCACAAAGGAGGAAAACCAAGCTGAGAACTTGCACTGGTTTTATTCTTTGAATAGCAATACCTGTGAGCTCCAGTTGTGCCAAGGTCCCCATCGTGGGCATTACCTGCACCATGAGGGAAGGAAGAGATTTACCTGCAGGAAATTCCAAATCCTAAAGAAACAGAGGAAGAAAGCAAAGCAAAATAATAATAATTAAAAAAACCCAAACAAACAAATGCAAGGGGTGAAGGGACTTGCCTGTGGAGACACAGTAAGGCAGCATGTCCTGTGCTGTTCCCATTAAAGCCACTGTCTCTCCATTAAGAGTGCCTGACCAGGCGTATGATGTGTAAAGTGCATGAGGGTGAGTTTTCCCAAGCAGCTATATAAATGTGTATTATTGCTATGCTCCTGCCTGCCATATTTCCTCTTCTTTATTCACCAAAAGGTGGGAGCTGTCTCTGGCTCATCAATTAAAGCTAAGAGTGATGATTTCTAGAGGTATTGTTACTTAGCAAAAGAAATTAATCCCTAGGCTAAAGGACAAAGCACAAGGCCTAAGTGTTATTTAAATGGCTCATAAAGCATATGCTGGCTCTTTAGCCAGGGTGAAAATCACCCTTTGCTAACATAGGAAATATCCTGCTTTCCTCTGCCTTCATCAGAGTTTTCATGATGATGAATCTCTTTCCTTTTGCTCTCCATTATTTCTGTAAATGAGAATATGCTGTAACATTGCTGAGGTTGGGCTAATTAAATCAGCTCTTTCTTATCTCATTGATCTGCATTTTAAAGCTGAGCTGATTAAGGATGGGAAGACTATATTTGATTAGAAATATGTTTTTGCTGGTTAGTTACATCAAAGGGTAGATTACAGGAGAACAGAAGAGCTGAACTCACATGGCTACTGTTCCTCCTGGTTGTTAAAAGGAAAGAAAAATAATATGAAATAAAAAAACCACAAACACCAGAATGCAATTCTTGCCCAGATTTTTTCGCAGCAAATGACAATACCTTTATTTGATCTTCTGAAAAAATGTAATAAAAATACATGAAGTTATGATGTAGAGAAAACATTTCCATAGCCTGTGCAATGCTGTAGACAGTTCTTTACCTAACATCAGGCAGAAAGCACAGCAAACTGACAGTTATTTCCTGGTTTTATGGGTGGTGACAGCAGAACCACTCAGCACCCAGGACTAAACCATTACCTGAGCTGGCATCCAGAGCAAAGGCTCAGAGCACAGCCCTCAGCAGATCCTCTGTGCAGGCAAACTGCTCAACAGTTGTGCATTTAGTTGTGTCATATCCAGCTGGCATGTCTGTATATATTATCAAAGAATATATTATGCCTGGTGTGATTACCTGACAAAGCAGTTCATTAAGTCTTGGCTGAGGGGCTTTTCTTCAGCTCAGTGAGGGCTTTCTCAGGGGAAGGGGAGGGAGGGATAAAGACAAAGGGTAGATTCTCCCAACCTTGTTTCTCTTTGTGTTTTCCAAGAAGACTCAGTGCCATATTTTGCACCACAAACTTGAAGATGGCAAGGAAGCCACCTTGTTTGATTCCTGTGTTGGGCTAGCATGCAACCATCAGAATAGCTCCTGATTTCTCCTCAGTAGGGTGAGGACTGAACCAATGAATTTATTCAGATGTACCATTGTTGAGCCATACCAGGAGATGCAGCAGTCTCTTAGACCATCCTCCTCCAGAATGAGCCTGTGTTGCACTTCTCAGAGTGATGTTAGGGAGGTTCCTCCTCTGCATCACCTTTCTACCCATACATCATCACACATGCTCAGTTACTCGTCTTTATTGTTACATCTCAGGTGCTCTTTCACCCATGGTCCTGACCTGAACTAAAATGGTAACTAGTAGAAGCAATTTGTTGCATTCATTCCCGTCAGCTGGCATCCTGATGATGGTCTAATGGTTCATTTTGTCAGTAGCTTAAACAGCTTCTTTGGAAGAGCTTGTTGTAAGTGGGAGTCAGGATACTTACATTCACTGCTTGGCTCTGAGGTCAAGCAATCAGAACAGGAGTTACAGGCAGCAGAGGGAGTCTCATAGATCTGGCATGTTCATTTGGAAAGGAAGCAGAGCTGTGACAAAACATGGGCTAGGAGAAGAGAGAGGTGAGTTTTACTTCTGAGGTAATACTATGCAATATTATGCATTATTAATGAACTGTAGTTAAGTAAGTTGGGAGAGGCAGAAGGCTTGAGAATTTTTTTATTTCAGCATCCTGAAGAAAGAGATCATGATTAGGAATAAGACATAGACAACAAAACTACTGTCCCTACATCATCCCAGTGCACTATTCTGAATACCAAAAGAAACAGCAGGAATGAGTTTCTCTCTAGCCGCAGCACTTTTCCCCCGTTTTACTTGAATTGTTCATCTGATGGGATTGAAAATAAGCAAGCATGTAGCAACTATAACAAGTTTTATGCTTTCTACTCAAGTGCAGGAATAGATGAAGACAGGCTAATTGCAGGGAGATATTTATTAAAAGCAACACCCTAGAAACGAAGACCTGTATGTCCAGAAACAGCTTTAGACCCAGTCTTTAAAATGTGTCAGATGACATTGAAAACTAACCTGTGCATAAAGCTCTAAACACCAGACAAAATGCAGACTGAAAAAAGTCAGCTCATCTGTCACAGGATTTCTGAAATGTCTGATCAGGAGAGAAACAAAACTTAATGTTGACAATTCATGGCTTCTCATTTCTCATTTGTGTCACAAGTGAGGTGGTGCAAGGGCTTATTTTTTTTATTATGAAGAAATACAGATATTTATCCTTAAATGAGAATTAAAGAAACTGTCTGCAAGAGATTACTCACACTATGCTGTGATGAGATTTGATAAGTACAAGATGCATGTAGGAATTATTTTTCTCTTTTTGCAGTGGCAGTATTTGCCTGCATTACTGCTCAGAAAGATAATAGTTGCTCTAATGTCCTTTCTATTGAAATCTATGAAATTTCCTTTGAACCAAAACAATCCTTCAAAGGAATGGCAAAGATGAGGAACAGGACTCCAAAGCTAGTGAGTTTCCTTACAGAAGACTGTGTCTGCTGTCAGTAGTCACCTAAGTTAGAAGGGACTATATGTGCTTAGCCCTTCAGAGAGGTGGATTTTATGTAGCTTGTTTTATTTTTATGTGTCAGGCAATGGGAGTTGCAAAAAAAGTGGTCAGTACACGGGTTTCAGAATTTACCCCGTTACCATCGGTTTATATCTGTACCTTCTTCATGTGAACTGAGCAAGATTGCATTTCTGACTAGCCATCCACTACTGGAGTTGCATCAATTAAAATATTTATTAAAATGCCAATTCATCTCTGGAGTCAATATCAAATCACCTAGCTGAGCTGTCCTTGTTAGATGCCAGTTCCACATGGAATCTAATTTGTAAGTAAACAATTATGCCTTTATACTAACTATATGACAGCAGAATTGATCCCATTTCAAGTGCCCTTAAGTTTCTTTTTAATAAAAGAATGTGGCAGCCTATGATGATGGCCTCCATTAAACTGATATTAAAGGCTTATTTATGATATTCAGTATTTATATTTTTTCAAGCAGGAGGTAGAATTCTAGCCCAAAGCAGTAAGCAGTCCAAGCAATCCCTTTGAGCTAGCTCTGAGCTAATGTTTCTTTTAAAAGACCTATGTCAAGAACATTCTTACTTTTATGCATTTGTTTCCTTTGTGAGCCAATGTAGGAGATACCTGTTTAAGAGACACTGCAGTGGTGAAAATAATAGTGTCTGAGTAATACTGGGGGTGGAGTTGACAGTGTGCATTGAGGAGGCATTGGAGTGAAACTGTGTTGCCAAGTCTGCATTTTTTTTATTACAGTGATTAATGGAAATAGTTGTTCTCCTGAATTCAAGGTTGTTATTTTGCCTGGGTTTATGAAGCCTGTTCAACAGGAGCCGCGTATATATGTTTGTGTATGAGTGAGGAGGCTGCTAGCTGATTCCTTCCCTTAAATGTGATCGACTGTAGTGTGGCATTTCTAAGGAACTGTTTTCCTGAAGAAGATTTGGCCAAGAGCTGTTAGGGAAAAAAGATCTTGGGGTTATGTTAGGAAAAATTTTTTCAGCCTGGAACAGGCTGCCCAGGGAGGGGGTTGAGTCACCATCCCTGGATGTGTTTAAAAGACGGGTAGATGAGGTACTTAGAGATATGGTTTAGCACAGGATGGGAATGGTTGGACTCGATGATCTTAAAGGCCTTTTCCAAACTTGTGATTCTGTGATTATTATTCATGATTTCTGGGCCTGTGGATATTCTTTGCTGCGGGTTTAGGAATTGAATCCAAGTCAGAGTTCATGAGGGTAGTTTCTTAATTATAAAGTGCTGGATGCTCACTCAGATTTAAAGGGAAGGAAAGAACAGGAGAAAACAGGAAATCTACACCCCCCCTCCTTTATTTTTAATCCCTGGGGGATAAAAACACCCAAACCCTCCAGTCTGAGAAACTGAACTTTGAGCAGGATTAAATAAAAACCAGAGGTCACTTCCAACTTTCTCTTTCAACCTAGATTTTTCTGTGATTACTTATCTATTCTGAGAAAGTGCTTTTATCATGAGAAGAAGTGTAAGTAAACGCATCATAAACCATCACAATCTCCTGAGGGCTGTTTTGGATAGAAGAGGCCCAGGCAAAAATGAAGATCTGAGTGTGAGTCTTCCATGTCACAAGTTAACATATTTCTCTCCCCTCTTTGCTCCCCTCTTTTCTCACAAAAAGATCTAGATCTGACACATGAAGATTTCCAAAGAAGATACTTTGAAAAAAAAAATCTCACAAAGGTTTGTTATAGTGATCCTTTATGCAATTTTTTTCTCTATCTTATCTAGAAGACAGTTCAAAAGTATATTCTTTCATTTTTCTTTTTTTTTTCCAGCAAAGTAGTAATTGTTTTGAAAATCTCCAGCAGTTGTAGCAGACTGGCAAAGCCCACGTCTTTCTCTGTAATATGAGACTCCTGCCCCAAGTCTAGTTGATATCTAGACTGTCTGGGAAACTCTCAATTTATTGAGCCCTATTCAGTCCAATGCTGTGTACAGAACAGACCTTAGTAGGAGGAATTTGTGTATTTGAAGGCAGGTCATCTTCAGAAATACAGGATTGAGCAGATTTTTCTCTCTCATACTAGTTCCTCAGGTCTTGGTTGCACCATGTCATGCAATGAAGAAGGCTAATCATATCTTTGACAAATTCTGTGCGTAGAGAAATACCCCAGAGAGAATCAGAACCACAGAATGTGTTAGGTTGGAAGGGACCTTTAAAGGTCATCTGGTCCAGCCCTCTAAGCAGGGACATCTTCACTAGATCAGGTGGCTAAGAACCCCATCAGGTCTGACCCTGAAGATCTCCAGGGATGGGGCCTCCACTGCCTCCCTGGGCAACCTGTTCCAGTGATCCACCACCCTCACATTAAAGATTTTTTTCCTAATATCCAACCTAAATCTACCCTTATCTAGTTTGAAGCCATCACCCTTCATCCTATTGCTACATGCCCTGTGAACAGCTCTTCCCCAGGTTTCTTATAGGCACCTTTCAGGTATTGGAAGGTCGCTGTAAGGTCCCCCTGGAAAGAAGCTGAGACTTCATAACATCCATGGCTGCTGGATAGACACATCTGTGTGCCTACCCATCTGTGTCTTCAGCAAATTTTGCCTAGATGGATGAACTCATTTTCATGAATGAGATGTCAATCAAAGCTTAGGAAATAGAGACAATGCTTGCAGTGCTTTAAAAAGTTTCTCTGATCAATGTAAAAGGGAACTATCTTGGCAGTGCTTGTAATCAATAGGGCATTATCACACACACGAGAGCTATGTTCTTATACCTCTTGCTGGGGTACTGTGCGAACTTCCGTGCCTGCTATGGCTGGAGAGCCTGAATTCTCAGCAACTGCTAGTATGGTCACAGTTACCTCCCAGATATCTGAGAGTGAAGAGCTCATGCCTCATGGGAAAACACAGCAGTGCAGTGCAGGCTGGTGCTCTTCCCTACTGCTTTTCTCTCCAGCTACCGCAGGCCAGATTCCACTTTGTCCCCATCTTTGTGCATGTGCTGACTTCCAAATTTGCCTTTAATAAGCATCTTGATAGGAGAGCTTTTCACATTTGAGTAGAGCTAATTAGGTCAGTCCAAGATACAGAAAGCAAATAGTGACTGTATCTCAGGAGCCTCTTTCAAGGCTACAGGATGAACGAACTGTGTTAGCAAACAAAGAAGAAACTTGTGCATGTTCCCCTTCATGACTGTCTATCTCAAGGCCAGTATCTGTAAGAAACAGATGGTAATGGCAGATGATTTTGAGAAACTAGAATTTGCAGTTTGGACCTTAAACATACCTAATTCTTAAATTGATTTCCAAAGAGAACAAATATTTAAGATCATCATAGAATCACAGAATCCCGGAATAGTTTGGGTTGGAAGGGACCTTAAAGATCATCCAGTTCCAACCTCCCTGCCATGGGAAGGGACACCCTCCACTAGCCCCGTCCAACCTGACCATGAACACTTCCAAGGATGAGGTATCCACAACTTCATTGGTGCTTCACCACCCACACAGTAAAGAATTTCTTTCTAATATCTAATCTAAATCTACCCTCTTTCAGCATTACCTAGGGTTTTTATGACCAAATTGCAGGACCTGGCACTTGGCCTTGTTGAACTTCATCCCACTGGACTCTGCCCATTGATCCAACCTGGCCAGGTCCCTCTGGAGAACATTCCTACCCTCCAGCAGATCGACATGTCCCCACAACTTGGTGTTGCCTGCAAACTTACTGAGGGTGCAGTCATAGTAAAGAGGATGTGCACCTGTACCGACCCCTGGGGAACACCACTTGTGACTGGTCGCCAGTTTGATTTAACTTCATTCACCACCACTCTCTGGGTCCAGACTTCCAGCCAGCTTTTAACCCGGTGGAGAGTGTACCTTTCCAAGCCAGGAGCCAACAGATTCTCCAGGAGAATACTGTGGGACCATCAAACGTGTTAGTCACCATTTGTTCTTAGCAAAGTTATATTGGCTGTCACCAATCATTCCCTTATTTTTCATGTGCCTGAGCATAGTTTCCAGGAGGACCTACTCCATGATCTTGCCAGGCACATGGAACAGGAGATGATGCTTTTCAGTTTAGCCAATCTTCCTCAAAGGGTTGTGTGAGGATTAAAAGTTAATACTACTCTTTTTAAATGTATGGCCTCATTACTACCAATCCTACCGTAACTGAAATATCACACATTCTACATTCACTAGGATAACATACAGCATAAAAAATTTGTGGCTGCTTTAACAATCTAAGAAACTCAAATTGCAAAAATCAGCAGCTAACGCTGCACACCAGATAAAATAAGCAATAAATCCAGAGTGAAAACATTTAAATGGCAGGCAAAGCACACTGCAAAAAACCTCTGTGGGAATAAAAGAAAAGTCTTTGAACTCCTGTGAGTGATAATGGATTTTAAAGTCTTAATGCTGAAACCCTGGCTAATAGGGCAACAACCCTTGAAAGCATAGGTCAGCTTTCCACCTGTCTAACATCATGTGTCCAGCCAATTCTTGTCCTTTATTTCCCTGGTGTTGTAAAGCTGATGAGGGAGAGAAGCTGATTGAAGACTGTAGCGCCTAGTTTTTCAAAGACCAAATGTTATTTAATGTTCAGCTGGAAATCTGTGTGTGGATTTAAGCCTGGGCTGGTACTTTAATAATTGTTCTGGTTGTTATGTTTGCCCAGAAAGAGGTCAGTCCAAGGGTTCTCTTATACTCTGAAGTCAATTAGGGTAGCATTAGAGCAGATTTTGTTTATCATTGTAGTTTTAAAAGGTACTTTTTGGTTTTTTTCCAGCCTGTTGGGCAATCTAAAGCGTGACACGGGATGTTACTTAACAACAGCCGGAGTCCTTTGAGGAAACAAAAGCTGACTGATTAGGCTTAACTTGTCATTTTCCAATGAATTCTTTTGAACAAAAAGTAATTCAGGCTTGTGGTTAATGATAGTTTTGAAGGACACAGTGGGAAAATATGGGGAAAGTTAGAATTTTATTAGGGTTATAGATTCAAAAGTAGGCTGGAAATCATCTGGAAGGGAGGGTAGAGGGTGCTTTAAAAATAATGTAAATGCTATAATAGAAGTCACAGTTGCTTTGCCTTTTTTTTTTTTAAGGCATCTTTATATTATCAGTAACGAAAAATCCTGCTTAACTTGTTTAGGAAGTAGTAAAATCAGGCATGAAATGGATTATGTGTTCTATGAAAATCTGAGGTTCTACCAATTTACCTTACCTAAGACAAAATTAACAGTGTGTGAGATTTCGCACAAAAATACGGGGACAAAAATGGTGTTTCCTCTGAAATAGGAAGCCTAGGTTAAGAAAGAGTTAAGAATAATAGCCCTGTACAGCTTTATCTTCAGGAGAAAGACTGGGAGTCCCTATATCAGAGCAATTTCTCCTGCTATATACTTTAAGGAAACCTGATTGTTGCCACCACAGGCTTTTCCTTTTGACTAATTATAATTTTCCAACGAAATGCAGTTTTGCTTGTGTTGAGTCTTTTACCTGTGTGGAGTCTGAGCAGGGTGGCAGGAGATGCGAGTAACCGTGAGATGCCATCACCACAGTAGTTCTCATGAAGATACTGCCAGAGTGTCATACAAATTAACTAACATCTGCTGATCGCACGGGAGCAGTACCTATGGTCAGTTCAAAGAAGGGTGAAATATAATACAGGAAAACTGAAACAATCGTATGTGCTAGAGAAGCAGCAGTGGGATGAAATTCAGCGGTTCAGTATGAAAAGCCACGTGCTACAGGGTGATAAGGAGTTCTGCAATGGCTGGGGACATGGTTTGGCAGGGGAAAGAGGTAGACATAGCAACTGATCACAGGAAAACTGTAAATGGAAGCATAAGCCTGTATTGTATCAGGGACGATTTTTTTTTTCATTGAGAAAGAGTTAAGAATGTAATAGCCCTGTACTAGACTGTGAAAATTCATCTGGAATCCTGGCTGTCATTATGCTTCTTCAAGAATAATGTTGACGAAATGAGTAAGATTCAGTGAAAAATTATTAGCTATGATTAAAAAAAAAGCCATAAAGAGACCGAAAGCATAAGTAGTGCAACAGCCTGTCTCTGATGGTGACTGTTGCAGTTCTACTGAGAGAGGGCCAGGTCCGGCAGAAAATGGTTGCTGGAATCTTCTGCAGGCCTGCTTGTAGCGCCTCTGGGAATCACATATAGGAGACAAAGACTCCAACCAGAACTTGGAGTGCCAGGAAGACCGCAAAGTTTGGCCCATTAAGGGCATTGTGATGTATATTTGCTTGTGAATGTAAGCAGTTGACAGACACAAAAGGTCGGGAAGGCTGGGGGAGGAGTAGGCGCGCCCAGGTACCCAGGCGAGTTTGCCCCGAGGGGAAGCACGTGGAGTAGCCGGAGGAAAGGACCCATGGAGGAGGCAGAGACCCGACCTGCCCGGTGGAGAGGCTCCACGCTGGATGGAGCCGGTGGAGACATAGAGAAGATGCCGTGACTTACGTTGGGATGAGCCCCTGCCAGCACAAGCGACCTACAGAGATGAGCCAAACAGGTTTGCTGGAGGAGGCGTCATAGCCCCGTGGAGGACTGGGACTGAGAGACACTGTGATTTGTTGCTGCCAGCCAGAGCAGAGATGAAGCCCGGTGGGAAGAGATTTGCCTTGTTGAAAGTTCGTGGAGGACTGGCTCTTATGGGTGAGATCCTACAGTGCAGCAGGGGGAGGTTGTGTGGAATGAATGCCCCCATCCCGGCCGAGAAGGAAACCATCTTGCAAGGGACTGACTAACGCCCCCATCTCCTAGTCCCTGGCCCCCCGTCCTGTGCTGCGAGCAGGAGAGGGGAAGAAGGGAGCAAAATCATGGCTGAACGGGAAGTCTGCTTTAGAATGGAGGGGTGGGGGGAAGGTGTTACCGAGACCCCCATTTTCCCCAGTCCCTGCCCCTCCTGGGCTGCGACCGGGAGGGAAGAAAGGAGCAAACTTCTAACTAAAGCCTGCTAAGGAGGGAGTGCTGGGGGGAGAAGTGTTTGCCTGGTTTGCATTTGTTCAAGATTGTTGGTTGCACTCCTGACTCTGGTTCTTTTTTCACTGTTTTCTCTTTAGCGTGGTGTAATAAATTAGATAACTTTTCTCTTCTGCTCTCTGTGTTGAGTCTGTTTTGCCCGCGTCATTAACGAGTTTGCCTCTTGAGCCGCCCAATTATGTTTTTTTCTCCCCTGTCCAACTAAGAAGGGGAGTAACAGACTGATTTTGGTGGGCGTCTGGCCTTTGGCCAGGGCTCAAACCATCACAGTGACCAAGAGTAAAAGCTGAACACAGTGTAAGATAGTATAAGCACGCATTCCTCAAAGTACTCAGTCTTCAGCAGATTTCAATTTAAAGGCTTCCTAAGCAATAGGCATTATCTTTGCATTTAATATCATCAGATGACTTTTTCCTCTACTGGATTTTCCCCCATACTTTATTTTGCTCTCTTTGCTTGCAGTTGTGAACTCCTGGCATCTCTGTGTCAGCAGGGACTTCTACTGATGCAAGATGTGGGAAAGCCATCTCCTTTTTCTTCTTTACAAACTGATCCTTGTTATTTCCTCCAATTCATTTTTAAGAAGACAATGAGCAATTATCCTTTGTTCATTACTTTCTCCTTAACAGTGATCTGGAAAGTGCCTGTCTCACACCTTACACCAAGACACTGGTTTGTTAATTTTAACACACTTAAGGATGAGAGAACATGGCTGCAATCTACAAACAGGCATTGGACTACACACCAAAAGTGATTTCAGCTAAAGGCAACTTTTGTCTAGGTAACAAAAGAGTATCAAGAAAATATATACCTAAGATGAAAAGTAGAAGAAAATTTATAGCCATGAGGATAGTGAGACTCTGGGATAGTCTTTTGGCCATGGTTTGGCTTCAACTGAGCTATGAGTGTACAAATAGACTTACTTTTGAAGAAAACAGTTTCTAGGGTCCTGGGAGATCAACTGTATTAAGCCTGTTAAATTTGCACAAATGGAAATGTCTTGGCTAGCATCACTTCAGGTTGCCTTTGAGCCCCTTCTCTGAATAATTGTGAACCATTTATAAGAGGATCAACCATGGCCTTCTGCTCATGTCTGCAGAGGCACTCAAATGCACAACCCAGATACTTTAATCAGACACACCCCCTCCTTGTTGGGGCTGAAGAGAATCTTGAATGATTTGAAGATAGAGCATACAATTAATTAATAAAAAGAGTCATGCAGCATAATGGCAATGGACCCCACTTGATGAGTTGGGAAGACTCTTTCTATTCCCTGTCCTATTTTGGGGGATGAAATGCAGTTTGAAGTACCCACTCAATTCCTGTCACTGCAGGACTGCAAATTAACACTATCTCTCCCCCCACAATGTTTTATCCCCTTTAGCTCTAAACCTACTCTGATGGAGTTTTGTTCCAACACTTCCCCCAGAGGACTCTGCTCTCCTGTCTAATAAATTTCACAGTTAGGAAGCTTTCTTTGATGCTTTGTCACTCACGGCCACAGAAGAATGGATAAGGCTGGCTTCAGACGTCAGAGATGAAGGGTACTTATGTACATGGGAACAGTCCCGAAAGAAGTGAGATGAAGGACTAGTGCAAATATCAGCAGCATGGTTACCTTTACTCACCTTATATAGCAGGGATCTATCTAGCAAGAAATGTGAAGGTGTGAATTTCAGCACTTCTGAAAATGCCAGATTTACAGCCTTAAATAGCAGTTGTCTGCCTCTCCAGAAAGCAAACATAGCAGGATGTCCACTGTGTGAGTTTTCTCACAAGTAGGTGTCAGCCCAAGGGAGAAAAACAGTGAATAGGCACCCAAAGTGGGGAAGAAGTGGTCTTTTGTCCTGTGACCTACAGAAATTGTTGCAGAAATACCAGCCCATTGAGCTGTTGACATTTGACAGGGATCAAATGAAAACACTTGGTTGTTATCGATATGGGTTCATTTTAACATGGCAATGGAAGATTTCCTTTCCAATTACCAGTCACTGAAATCACCCTGTCGTCTGTCAGTGGCTTTAAAAACAATGTCATGGAAGGTGATTTGGACTGAGATGTCATCTGTAAAATATTTATTATAATGAGATATATGGTTTTCAGTTACTAAGTGCATCTTGCAGTAGCTCCTAGATGGGTTAAAGACCAAATAACTCAATCCTAATGTCATACACAGTTCTTGCACAGTATTTTTATTGCTAATTACTTGGTGGCATTATATTCACATAAAATAAGACCGATATGGACATGGCTTTTGGGCCAGCCAGTTTGGACCTCTCCTGTGTAACTCTTTACCTTGTCAGAAGAGGTGAATCACTAGTTGAAGCCAGATGCAAACTGAAGCTAGTGTGTTTAATTACGCTTGAAAAATTGAAAGGTCAAAATAGGACAGTACTGACAAAGTCAATTCAGCCTCTGGACAGAGTCCAAGCTTCAGTCATCTCCTTGTTTCTTCTTTTGGAGGAGTCTACCCTTAAGTGTAGCTGTAAGAAGACATTCAGACTGCACATTTCTGTAGTTCTTTCTTTTTCTTGTTGTCTCCTTTTTTCTCTCCTCCTTTTCTTCATTCCCTGTTCCCTCATTCTTCCTCACCCCCTGCTCTCTCTCTGTCCTCTCTTGCTCTCTTTTTAACTTCCATGTGACAGTTTAGAATTTAATATTTAATACTGAGCTCGTCCCAAGACCCAGCAACCAGAACCCCCAGTGTGTGGGCTCTTATAGCCCTGCTACATATTCATCACACATATATTAAATATGGGTACACACATATGTACAATCTATACATCACTGCACTTTGCATATGCACATCTGGTGCGTAAATATACAGACAGAGAGGCACACTGATACAATCAATTAAAAGCTCTCTCTGCAACACTCAAGTTTTGCTGATCATTAATCACAGACGTCTGACATCTTTTTATCTCAAGTCAAAGATTCTCAGTCTCCTTTATAGCAATCAATATACTGGGATTGCTTCACAAAGTCCATAGATTTTTATTCCAAAGATCTGACAGGACAATAACTGTATGATTCTGACCCATGTAAGAGGCTTAAGGTAATGCATGTGTAAGACTGCTCGTATTATATCTATAATTCATTTGCAGCTCCATCTCTTGGGGGAGTGGGGGGAACCGTGGCAGCTGTTTAACAACCCACAGTTACAACGGAAAGTAAAGGGAGCTACTATTCAACTGAAACAGCACGTAAAGACTGTGCTCTCTGGGGCAGGGAATCTGGACTAATATTCCTTTTTTAGTGGGAAGTGTTGGGGGATTTTTAATGACTGTAAGATCCTTGACTTTCCAGCTCAGTCAGAAACACAATAGCCATAATAACATATTGTAGTGATAGTATTCTTACAACTACAAAGTTTTAAGGATGTACAAAAGGAAAAGCTAGTGTAGAGAAGTAATGCCATTTATTAGAACAACAGACACCTAGAAAAAAAACCCAGACATGCTTTCAAGCACAAAGGCCTTTCTGCAACTCTCAAACAGAAAATAGATGTGAAGCTAAGTAGGGCAAGGTGTAATTGCTCTGAGTTTAACATTATCATGTTAATTGTCTGCGAAAAAAGGTGGTTAATGAAAGTGAGCTCCTATGGGACAGAGAGGGGTGGGTTATTACTGCCCCTGTAACTGTGTTGGCAGCAGGATGTGGTACTCACAGAAAATGGCAGTCCTGAGCCATGTCCAGCAAGTCAATACAAGGATGTGTCTTGAATTAAGAGGTTTCTGCAACATATCATCCCAACTGCTCTTTCCTAACTCTGTGTCCCCTCATACCAATAAATACAGCCCTTTGAGGGGACAAGATGGGTTTTTTTTTTACAATACTGATCTTTTCAGCCTTCCAGTGCATGAGCACAGAGCAGCAAATACCAGCTTTATGTTGCAAGGTACTGTGAAGCTTCTATATGGAGTGAGGATTGCTGCATCTATGGATACAGTCAACAAATCAGTTTATCTGTTGTCAGCAACACTGTAACCCATTCAAGGGAGCTGGGAAATTAATTGTACTGAGGCTCAACTCCTTCAAACTGAATGAACAAAACCCAACAGATTGTAAGGATAAACCTAGAAAGACCATTCCAAGCTTATTTCCCCCTCTCCCCTTAATCAAGACTGGCAAACGTTCCTTAAAAAATGAGGCATGCTTTTGAGTGATAAATATTTAGAGTGCACAAAGGAAGATTCAGTGAAATTTTTTCTTAGCATTTTGTCGTACTAAAAAATGAAGATTCATTGGAAAGTGCTGACAAATGACAGAAAAAGTTTAATAAAAAGGAAAGGTCCAAGAAGCCAACTTCCAAGTGAGTCACTTTTTAAAAAAAAATACAACTCAATCAATCTTTGTGTATCTTTGTGGAGCTACAATCAGAGAAAACTGCTGTTATCTAATAGACTCCCTTTTCCTTTTAAATTTGTCACTTCTTTAGAAGACAAACAACAAATGCAAAGTGTTTTGAAGATGTCATGCAACCAAAGCCATCATAGTTTTATGTATCAGACTTCCTATGAAGTGTATAGTCCTTTGAGTAGCGGATTCTTTTGTCCAGTCTTCAGTAGAAACCCACCCAAGGTTGCACGTCTTTCTGGAAGACATAGGTTCATTGATGTCTGTTTCTGATTCTGCCAGCCCGATGTTGTCTTCTGGAAGCAAAGGGGGGCAAATCAATACCTTCTCCTTTGATTCATGGCTGGGCTGGGTACACACACCATGGACTGACTGTGGCATGCAGGGAATCCAGGATATCCTCAATGTGTGAGTAGCTGGTGTGCCGTTTTTGGATACACATGGGTAGACAGCAGTTGGGCACCTCTTTGCATGCTCCCTGACTAAGACTCCAGGAATTACAGGATGAGGTGGGGGGTTGTGTTTCAGGAAGATGCTGCCCCTTCCGGAGCTATCCATATAGCACATGCAGAAGATGACTAGAGGTGAGGTGGATGAAGAGATCAATGTGAATTTGTAATGTGTCCTTGCAGCAAAAGCCAGATGCACAGAGGGCAAGAAAGTAGCCAGTAGTTCAAGGGAAAAGGTTATTCTCCTTTGGCACTTGCCAGACAGCATTAGTAGTCCGGTATGAGAACTGGCACAGGCACAAAAAGGGCACTGATATACTGGGATGAGTCTAGCAGAGGGGTACCATGTAGGTCAGTGGCTGGGGGACAGGACATGGCACGAACGGCTGAGAGGAGTGGGTTTATTCAGCCTGAGGAAGTGAAGGCTATCTGTGTAACAGGAGGCTGTGTAGAGAAGACAGAGCCAGAACCTTCTTAATGATGCACAGGAATAGAAGAAAAAGGAAATGAATTATACTTGTAACAGAGGAGACGATGTCTCGGTGTAAGGGTGGAAGAAATCCCTGTGAGAGTGGTTAAATACGGTCCCAAAAACATGATGGGATCTCCATCCTTTTTGATACTCAAAATGTGACCGAACAAGGTCTGAAGGAACCTGCTTATCCTGGACTTTATTTGAGCAGGAGGTTGAAATAGAAACTTCCCTTCCAAACTGACTTTTTTCTGCAATCCTGTAATACAGTCCTCCCCCATTTAACCTGCTGACACTATCGAAGACCCAGCTGTGGATTATTTCCTAACCACCGTTGTTCCTGGATGTCAGTATTTTTGTTGTGTAATAGGAGAAGAAAGAATGGTGGACACAGAGCAGGGTACACTTACAGAAATAAATCCCTGTCCATGTCTAGGGAGACCTGGTGAAAGTTTTTGTAGAAGGGAGTCATAGCAAGGAGATGGTTGAACTATGAGATTGGTTAAAAGATGGAATACTGGTGAGGATCTCTATATATCTGAAACTGAAAAGAGTTCACTGCTTACCATGGTGCAGGGGGTGGGTAAGTCAACACCACAATGCATGCCCTAAGCAAAACCTGATCTTCCATTTTCTAAATAGACCCCCTCAAAAGCATTTGTGTTGCAATGGCTCAGTGAGTTACTGCAAGTCAGCTGAATGGGCATAGCTGACCCTGTGCTGACTGCAAGGTAAAGTGCTTTGACACATACTGTGGTTTAGACTTATGTGTTTCACCTTTTTGTTGATCTGGGTTTGAACACAGTCTGTTAAGGGAGTTTAGCTGACACACTGCAACCCATTAAAGTCCTGCAAAGTAGATCATATGCTTCTATCCAAAGAGGAAAAAAATGAAACTTGTAAGTTCAGTGCTCTGCAGCAGGCAACAAGATAAAGGGAAGAACAAGGAATGACACAGAGCATGTTTCTAAGCAGCTTCAGAACTACCACAAGCTCTCAGGTCTTGGATGCTGTATGTGGGTTTTTTATCCTCATAGAGAAAGGAGTATAGCTAGAAAATACATTTATGAACTAAGTCATGAAATAGCTTTCATGGGAAAAGATATGACCTAAGCTATTAATCACCAGCTTGGAAAAGAAACGGTTGCAGGAGTGGTAAGACAGAAGATGAACGGGGCTAGGTGGGCTAGATGGACCTCTGGCCTTAGGCGGCAGTAGGGCTGTTTTTATGGTCCTGCTAGTCACACTGAACACCGCTCTGACCAGGATGCCTTCTGGTTCACAGCCACGAAGCTGAGAGAAGAATCAAATATCTCTGCTTTGTTGTGCTTGTCTGAGCTCTGCCTCAAGTCCTTTACAAGTTTTCTACCTGCCTTTACTAGACCCCAGGGAAATTGATGGCTCTCTGCCAACCTCTGTCAACAGCATGTGCAAGGACAACATTTGCAAGACAAAGCGGCCAGTGTATGGTGTCTCTGTAAAGAAGAAGAGGGTGCTTTATTAAAAGGTCTGTTCTGCATCTAAGAGGTTAATAAACATTCACTGAGACTTATCAATGTCAAGACTAAACCAAACAGGGACATGACAATCTCTTTCTCTTTTGTAAAGGAACTTGTTGAAATAACTGCCTAAGTCTGCCCTCTGTTTACTAAAACGGCTTCGGAAATCTCTAAATCCATTTATCCTGAGGATTATCATCATCTGGTTTCCAGACAACATTCTCATTTCCTCCAGTGAGGTTTTTTGATACCTTAGGCCATTAGCTGTGGTATTGATCTTTCCTTAATACGTGAGATTTCCTACAGCAAAGGCAGCTTGGCATCTGAAAAACCCCAAGCCAAACCTGCTTTATCTGAATAGCCAGAATAGCATTTTGTTAAGAAAGAAAATTTAACATTCTTTGGCTTTTGTTTGTAATAAATGTATCAGGTCAGGCTCTGAGTACATGCTCAGTGGAATAGACTGAGCCTGCTATCAGCCACTTGGGGAAATTCTGTTCCAGAGACAAAAGCCTGTGACATGCCAGTCCTTGAGCTGTGGTATGTGCTATGGCTTGAGCCCAGGGAAGGAGAAAATGGGCAGCACTTGGGAGTGCAGCCTCTGAAATGTTACATGTCCCCTCCTACCCCAAAATCCACCTTGCTGACAAATCCTGTGCAGTGTTCCACAGAAAATTAGTACTAAATCTGTTATTATTCATCTGGCTTACCTGGCAGGGCTAGTCAGCATGGTGCCTCTCTACTAGGAGTGGAAGGAAGAAACCTTGAGCAAAGATCTGACAAAAGAAATCAGCACACCTTTATTTCTTGTTTCCTGCTTTACAATCCTGTTTAGCCTTTAGCCTAGGCAATGTTGAAAGCCCACAGTTACTCCTCTATTTAAGGAAGACAATCCGGTATCTTTGAGAAGAGGGATATGGAGGCACCTGGGAAAAGGAGGACAGAACATTTGGACCATTAGTATTTTAGGTGGGAATCTACTGTCTCGTTTTCTGAACTAATTAGAGCTTGTTGAAAAGCTTACATTTCTAAGAAAATGTTTTCCTTGTAGCTATAATCTCAGGGTCAGAGGACAAAGAGTTAAATTCTTTAGCCACAGCTGTTTGAATTAACTTATTTTCTTTTCCCTTGAGCCAGAATCTGCTTATTAAGAAGCTCGTTCCTCCCACCCCGCCCCAACTTTGAGCAACTCTGCGCTAAACATAAACGTCACCCAGCCCCATATTGAGTTAAGGGGAGGAGGAAGGCTTCTCCAAACACTGCAGAAAAAAAAAGATTTACTAAAATTGCCTATCGTGGAATAGGACAAAAGAAAAAAAAAGCTAGAATTTGCTTTCTCCTACCTTGGACTTCTCTTAGTGCTTGAAGCATAATGTTCAGCAGTCACAGAGAAATATGATTTAAAATTTTATACAAACATCAGAAGAGCCCTTCAATGTATGAAAGTCCTCATTAACACTATGGAGAAGTCGTTATGGCCAAAAAATTTAAATTCAGGTGCCTTAAGTAAGAATAAGTATACACTTTATCAATTTTTCAGTATGTCTGAGCACCTGCAGATAAAATTTAAGACGACTTCATTACAGGAAACTAAGTATGGATTAAAGGATTAGTTTTAGACATTAAATTGTGAAAAGTTTAGCTTATGTAACTTACCAGGGCCACATGGCAAGTTGTCAAATTTCTCTTTACAGGTAAAATCACAAATCTTCTTAAATAGGAGACAGGGTGCAGCAGAGGTTCCAGGATTGTCTTCCCTGTTCATTATGGGCTGCTGCTTCTAGAAACCCAATAGAGAATGAAAAGAGGAAAAAAAAACCCCACAAAGTAGGACTTAGTTTTCTTTAAGTTTCTTTCTCAGTTCTATTAAACATTATTAGTAATCTTGAAATAAAAAAACCAAAACAAAACCCCAACAACAACAAAATTATCCCCATTCTGCAAACACTTCCACCAGTTGATGATATTATTATGTTGGCTGCTATTTTGCCCTCTGAATGTGTAACTTTCTTTTCCTTTTCCCTTTCTGCAAACACTTCAGCTCTGCTAGCAAAATGAGTCCTGAGAACGCTCCCTAACTCAAACAGTAAAAATAGGTGATTAGACTTGTTTTAGCTTGTTTTGGTTGAAGAGGATACAGCAGTGCTGAAGTGGGGGTGGAGAGGAAGCAATTTTTGGCTAGAAACTGTCACACCTTCAACATACAGAAGAGAGAATTTGGAAGAGGACACTAGTTTTAGGAGATGATGTTCAATCTCACAGCCCTCTAACTAATTACCCTGAGAGAAAGCAAGTAGATTTTAACTTTTTTTTTTTTTAATGGTGAAAATAATTCAATAGTGATTTAATAATGTAAATGTTATAGCAAACAGATTCAGGACAGGAGCTCAGGCAAACAAGCAGTGTTATTTCACATGCAGTTTCACACAGCAAATCACATATTAAACAAATACCAGCGCTTTCCTTAATTAAATATTTCTGGCTTCCCTCTCCTTGTCCTAGACCAGTGCCAGTAAAACCACCACATTTTTAGAACCGTATCTAGTTATATGCAATATCAGTCAGGGTCAAAGATCTTCCTTTGCTGTTATTTTCAGCCTGCCTGCAAAACAGGAGCTGCACAAAATGTCAGCTCGCTTGTGGCCTGTGAAGGCTGCACTCGAGCAGCACTTCAAAGAGGCAGCTTGGGGGAAATTCGTTCTCAGCTCACTGTGGGGGCCTCTGTGATTCACAGAGCCCCCGTCGGCGCTGGCGACAGCTACGTGGCCATAGCTGTGCGTGTCTCTGTATGGGAAATAAGGCTCTAAGATTTCACACAAATTAAAGAGTTCCTACTTCAGGGCAAGGTTTGGAAACCTGCTGGAAAAATCAAAGCAGCTCGTATCCTCTTTCTTATGCAAATGGTATAATAAGGAGGCTGGGGTGGCAAATGTGGTCAGTAAGACCTTCCCCATGAGAGTTACCTGCCATTAAGTGGTCCGTGAAAATGTGACAGCAGAACCTCACCAAGTTCTTTTTATATTAGCCTAAAATAAACACCTTTATAATTAGTGCAGTGAAAATCAGAAGGCACGGGGTAGAATCATGTTCCTTTGAAATATATGATTCCATTAAGATAAAATAAAATATTTATAGACATTAGATGAGTTAATGAGAATTTTGTTTTGGAGAAAATTCATAAAATGCAAGTGATACCAGGGGACAACTGCCTCTGCTTTTTGGCACCAAAATTTTGAAAATGAGATATTTTTGAAAGAAAAAAAATGTCAATTAAGGTAATTTATGACACATAATAGAAAAGTTGAAATAATGAAAAAAAATCTTGCATTTTAGCTGAAAAGGAGGTTTTTGGATCATCCCAAAACAATCTATTTTTAGGGCAGAGAGAGATTTGCTTTCAGTGAGACTATCTACTTCTTCGTTTTGCATGTCTGACATAAATTTTATCATCGAAATTCCTGACAGACAAGAAATGTTCCCTTAATATAGACCTGTGTTACATGAGCATGGGTAGTAGTCCAGTGACAGCTGCAAAGGAAGGGTTATCTCTGATGGGTAATTTCTGCAGTTACTTTGGTCCTCCATTGCAATTAGCGACCCTGAGTGACGAGTGGAGATGACTTAGCTTGAAAAGCTTATCACTCTTAGTTCACTGTCCCCTTCCTTCTTCCTCCCCCTGCTCTACTTTACCCTCATTCCACTCACCAATTCTTAAACTACTTTTTAAACAGCTCCAGGACTACAGGGCAGAATTTTAAGGAAAGTAAAGTTGGCAATGAGCTTCCATAAAATGTAGTGCTGATGGCTACAGTGATGAGAAAGGCTAATGGATGAGCTGCTCAGATGTCTTGCTGTGAAGGGCAGAGGGGCCTGCCAGAGGCAGGACTTTGTCTATTGGCATCTTAATTGCCAGATTTCAGAACTGCACATAAATATGCAAACCCTGATGTTGTCCCGGGCAGCTTCTTGGAGTTGGTCTGATTCACACCAGCCTACAACAACTGAAGAAAAGCTTTGAAGATGAGGCAATGATGGTCCTGTATGGAACAGGATCAAGACAGGTAGGATTCAGGAACAAGATCTTTAAATTAACTGTAAATTTCAATAGCTGCAGTAGAAATGATGAGGCAATAAAACACGAGGAAGCCAAGGAATTAACTGTGGATCCCTTTATGGTGTATGTCCACTCTGTTAGAAGCAGACTAGGACTGAAGTCTGCTTAGACAGTCAGAGAGAGAATGTAGAAAATTGCACTGAGGGCAATGAATGGAAACTCACACCTTTTTTAGTGACTTTATACAGCTCACATGCGAGTCACAAAGTTCTCTAGGCATTGCTTTTCCAAAATCTGTGTATGTGAAATCTGCAGTAAAACTGGGCCAAGTGGGGCTGCAGCATTGTGGTAGGACCTCTGAGGTGAGACCTTGCACACATCAGGGAATGCTGTCTAGGGTTTGTAATAGCACAGCTTTTGGAAACCCAGCACTAGAAGAAACTGCCAGTTTGCAGACTGCAAGTTGTTTAAACTCCTCAACTAGACAACAGTACTTGACAAATATATAGTATTTTTGTGGCTTCCAGGGGCTAAAAAAAAAAATAATAAAAAAAAATTTCTTCAGCTAAGCCAGATGATAGATGAATTTTGTGAAGCATTCTCCACCTTTGAAAGTTTTTAAGGCTTGATTCAATAAAGCCCCAAGCAACTTCCTGATCCCATATCTGACCCTGCTTTGAATGGGAGGTTGGGTTACAGAACTCTTGAGGTCTTTTCTAAGCTGAATGATCTTATGATCCTGTTTTAATTTTCCAGTACAAATGACATCAAAACAATACCTACTTATGAGCAAGTAAATGTATGCAATTAACTTACTGGCCACTCATGCTAATGAGTGCAGAAACTTAAAAGACCCCCACAGCCCATCCCCCAGAGGATCTGGGAGACGGATCTAAGGAGACCATGTCTTATATGCGGGGCACAATCCTTAAGAGATTTAGCAGGTATCGGTCCCCACTTAGTGCACCAGTAAAAGACAAAAGGCTTTCTACAGTGCTTGGCACACCATCCCTTCACAGTCCCTTCTGCTATTTGTAACTCTTGCTGTGAGATGCAGCAAAGTCTTCATTTCACCTCCCTGTCAATATTTATTGTGCATGGGTAATTTGAAGGTTTTAAGATAATGAAATAAAATTCTTGCCTGCATTCATCAAGTCTGATATGTCTGCAGCATACAAATTGAATACAGAATGATGTAAAACTGGCATAGGAGACAGTGAAGTAGATCAACCTTTGTGTAATTGAATGAACAAATTCTCAGTCATAGCAGCGATGCCAGTGAGTGAAAGGGATTGAGGCCTCCCATGTCCCTCAACAAAACCTTTTTCTGCCAATTACATGGCTTCACAGTTGGCAAATGCCAAAGATTCATTAGCAAACGATCTTTGTTTTCTCACTGCTACATAAAGCATGTGAGATACTTGTGGAAGATGTCAGTTTTAAGGAATGTGTCCATTTAATTGTGTCCCTTTAAAGGAGCAGCTTTTATGACTAAAGATAATTTTAGGTTTTAGGATTAATAATGGTCTGCTGTGCTTGAACTACAGGTAGACATTTATGCTTACTGCCTGGAAAACGTAGTTCACCTGAAAATTATTATCTTAAGATTGCTTAAGTGCCTAATGTGACCAGAGTCTTTAGGCAGTTTTAAGGATGTGCATTAGAGATTTAAAGGAAAACAGTGTTTTCCCAGAGCTGTTCGCATATTTCTCATAGTCAATCAGACCCTTCTTCTCCCTCCAACATTATTTTGATATTGATGAATTCATTTACATAAATTATTAGATATTATGTCAGGAGACAGAGTGAGAGAAAGAAAGGAGGGGAAGTTTCTCAGGAAATTCCTCTGGTATCAGTGGGGGAGGCTACCAGAAGGGAGTTGAAAATTGGGACAATTTAAATTAGTCATTGGTAACTGAGAAAGTAGAACAATACCCCAGACACATAATGAAATGTGGATGGAAAGGGAACAAATTCTCTGGATAACTGTACATATACAAAGATGTTCCTGGGCTTGCATTAGCAGAGATTTCTCAAGTACATAACAGCTCAAAGCACGTAGTGGAGTTAAGGGGAAAGAGAAACAAAAGCGAAAGCTCTAGTATTGTTTTCATGTATTAGCCAAAACAGGGACTGGTATCTTACCTACCACAGATGAGAATAAATGAACTCCTATGGGAACAAAGGGAACCATTTTAAACAATTCAGTTTGATTGCAGATGTCGACATCTCAGGCAAATTTGTAGTTTTGGGGCTGGAGTCTTAGTCATGCTCTACAGAAATGGGAGAGAAGCCAAACACATCAGTGTCACATTGAAACCAGGGCCCTGGGGAAGCAAGCCCTCCTGAGAAACTCCCACTGGCTGCTCATACTGCAAATCGTGTGTGATTTATACTTGTACTCTGATTACAGTTAGTTGGGATTTGTTTTTAGCTTTCCATTCAGAAATTAAAATTTATCAAAAGTGCTTTCGTTTTTTTTTTTTGTTTGTTTGGTTGGTTGGTTGGTTGGTTTTTTGTTTGTTTTCACCCGTCTAAAACTTAGATTCTTCAGTGGAAGAGATCCTCAGACATTTCTGAGCAAAACCAGAGAAACAAAGAACTGTCCAGAATAACTAAGACGATAATGATACCAGCTGGAAACAAAGTTTAAAGCTACCTCACAGTCCAGTGCTGTAAACAGGCAAGTGAAAAACTGAACCAAGATCCCTCCTATGCCCAGTTTGGACTATTGGTTATTCTAGTTAGTGCAGAGTTGTGTTGTGAGTGTCACCATGGGCAGCTGATTGCTGCTGATCAGTCAAGAAGGGGCCTGAAAGAAGTCTCACAGTGTTGTAACTGGAGAGTTTTTCTCAGTTATCAGCTGGAATATCTTGATTTGCTTATATCAGCTTTTACTCAGGGTTTGACTTAATCCCCCTCAAAAAAAAAAAAAAAGGGAGGGGAAGTGCTGGTGCAGTACTGGGTGCACTCTAGGTGAAAACATAGATTCAGTAATTCAGGGATTTGTAGTTTCTTCCTCTGGTGATTCCTTCCTAAAACAGGCCATGAAAACTTCTAAGTGCCTATACCCCCCTCCCTTTTTTTTATTTTTATATTTAGGATCCCTCTAGGAAAACTCTACATTTCAGCTGTGATATTTTGCATTTTTTTTTATCCTCTCCTGTCTGCTGTCTTATTGTGGTTGTAAATGAGAAGACTGAGGGGTTGTGTTTGACTTCTAACTTCACCTCTGCTGTGTGTAATCAGCGGTGTTTTTCAGGCAGAAAGAACACGGGTAAAGTCTCATGTTTGCCTTTTGTTCCACATGAAAGGACATCACACATCCTGTTGTTCATCAGTCAAGGTTATTCCTCTTGGCTGCCTGCTTGCTTCTCCCATTACTCCTGCCTTAAACTCTGCCTTGTTCACTTTCCTGTAGCTTTATGTGCCCCTGGTTTCTCTCCTTGCTTACCCCAGGCTTGCCAAGGTGCCAGTAGGGAGTTAGCGGCAGGCATGGTGCTTTCTAGTTATCCATGCTTCTGACACCCTCTGTCTTACCTGGTTTTGGCATAACAGAAATGTCACATCTGTTTGTACATGCCCTTAGTTTAGACCATGAAATATTTAGGGGTCACAGAAGTATTAAAATTAGCATTCTGACTCAGAAGGTGAGACCAAGACATAATTGTGGAGTCAGCAACTGTGCTCTTGGCAGTGCCATCCTCTTGAACCCATGCTGGTTTGGCACTGCAGGAGGGACCATGAGAACTCTGTTCCAGGAAGGAATATGGTTTTGAAGTTCAGTTTTGTTCCAAGTGAGAATGCAACCCAACAAAAATATTGATGATCTCCATGAATAAAAAGTTCAGGGTGAAATTAAGTATTTTTGAGAACTCAACAGCTTTGTTCAGACAATCTTTTTTTTTTTTAATAAAATACACTGCAATTCTTTTCTCTCCCTTCTCCTTTTGGTCAGAACTAAGCACGGTGTCAGAACAAAAATTCCTTTTTTTCAAATGTCAGAAATGGGACAGACTGGCACTGCTGTCACACCTCTCCCTTTCTACTCCTCCTCATCCTTTCCCAATTCTTCCATATGAAATTTTGGCAAAAATAGATGAGATTTTCCATATGTGAAGTAACTGATAAAAACTCCCACACCAGGTTCTGATGAGATTTACTGTCATCCCAATCTGATGTGACATTGCCAAGCAAGGTGATTGATCAGTAGGGTCTGTCTTACAGTGACAACTACTAAGTTGTGAGATCTGTCTACCAACCAGAAAATGTTCTGGTAGAATTAAAGCAATGTTCCAGCAAGTACTAAAGTTCTGCTTAGACCTGGTATCAGCTGCGTCTTCCTATCATTGCTGCTTTGCTTCACAGAGGTTGTGGTGTCTCGGGGGCTGCCCCGTCTCCTGGTATGTTTGTGGTGAAATGTGATGCTTGAGAAGGTGCATGGGAAAAACCACTGGTGTAGCAATCGTGCTGATGGAATGGGTTGCTGTTCCACAGACAAGTGTCAACTGCAAAAACTGCCATAGCTGTGTGTGGCAGATGCCCCAGTTTGAATGCCTGAAGACCTGAAGCCTTGATTTTCTGTTGCTTCCTATGCCCACAAACACTTTAATGCAAAGGATTAGCAAATAGCGCAACAGCTCTTTGTGTGCTTGAACACAGTTTTCAGAGAGGACTGCTGTTTTTCCCATCAGAGTTTCTCAGAGAGAGATGCGAGTACACAGGTTGTGTAGTGTTTGTGCAGTCAGCCCATCTGTTGCATCCTGGAAGTGTCAGCCTTATAGCAAGGGTGCCCAAGCAGAGCTGCCATACTTATTCTTGTGTTTTCCTGGATGGAAATCTGTGCAAACACAGTGTGTGCCCTGCAAACACATATGGAGTGAAAGCTAGCACATCTAGGAAGCATTAGTCATGCTGGGCATACACTGTAGGGATGTTCGGCACATATGCTGTGGTCATATCCAGGATCTCCTCTGTGTCTGCACAGAGGGCAACACCCCACTTGACAAAGTGACTACATTTCCATTATTGCAGATATCTTCTCATGGTCAGATAACTTCCATGAGCCAAAGTGAAGGAAAGGCAAATAAACTGTGCAGAGATGCAGGAGTGTGGGAGGGTTCAAGGAGAGCTCATGAGCTATAGAACAGCAAATCAGTGCGTTTCCTCTGTTCATTCTTCTCAGATTCTCCTCTGAGACCTCCAGCATTTAAGCTTTGCCACTATCTCCTGTTCTTGTGATTGCTACCCACTCCTTTTCCTTCTTGCTTCTCCCATCCTCTTCCGCCAGATTTTTCTGCCTCCTGTCTTACTGTACTTTCCTGTGTGCCTTTGCTTCTCCCTTATTATATCTTCTGTCCCTGCTGTCTCTTTCTTTCCTTGGCTGGAAACCAGGCAGCACATCTAATTCCCCCTGGATAAATCCATCCAAAACAGCTGGGATGTGTTGCAAGGCCACAAGAGCTTGCCAAATTCAGTGCTGACTCTTTAGAGCTCCCAACCTTGAGGTCAGTGTCTCACTGAACTTTGTCTCAATAAGGAGATGTGGCTTTGCAGTTAGGAAATGTTCACCTGTAATATTATATTTGAGTCCGATTGTCTATAAGGGGCAATCTGTGTCCCTCTGTGTTGAAGGAATCACTTTTAGAATGGACTTTCTCCCTGTCTAATGCAAGCTCATCTTATTGTCCCAGGCTCCCTGGTGCGGTTGGCAGCCATTTGGCAACATGAACAGCAAGGAGTAACAGTTTCTTCATGGACTTTTAGGGAGGCTGTTGGCTGGAAAACCAGGTCTGCTGATCTGTTCAACTAGATACCTGTGAAGATCCTTGAAGATGGACTTACCTGCCAATGGAGGAAGTCTCATCTTAGACAAAGGTGTTCTCAAAACCTTTCAGAAACAGGTTTTCCTATTGAATTATAGCATGAATGAGGGACAAATCTGCCACTGAACTGTTACTGTTGCCTTGCTCAGCACTGTCGTACCAACCCACTGTGCTTTCATGGCTGCAATAATTGATGTATACACACATCTTCCATTCACCTGATTCGAGAGGCATTGCTTGACAATTACAAGGGCATCTATTTTCCTGGGGAAATAGCAGAACTGTCCTAAGCTTTTGCTGTGACCTTTTGGCTTCTGACAAACCTGCAGTCATCTGTCTAGAGGGTAGCTTTTTTCAGTGTCTTTTTCATCTTTTGTTAAAAAGTAACTCTTTTACTCAATATATTACTGCTTTGTCTGAGCATTTACATCTTTAGTGCCAGAGGATGGAGTTTCCAGAACTTACTCAATCACGTCCTTAATAAGAAAAAAGAAGAAAAAAATCAAGATAGAAAATGTGACTTTTAAAGATTTTGAAGGATGTCTGTCTCTCCCGGGGAATTTGGCGTGGCTTCTCTGCTGCCGGAAGGCAAAGCTCAGTTTCTACATCTGCAAGCAGACAAATGAGGATAAATCAGCTTACCAACAGGCAGCGTGAACTTGGGGAAGGAAGAAAACACACACAAAGGCCATGCAGTGAAACCACAATAGAGCCAGGACCGTGTGCATGGGACAATTCCGCTAAGGTGGGTTTCTTTTTTGTCTGATGTGGCACAGGAAAATAAAATTGGGACTCTGGAACTCTGCTACTGTCTTCACCAGAAAAATCACAGTGAGATACCAGGAGAAAAACTTCAACCCAATTGCAGAAAAAGCTGTGTCTCATACAGGGTTTTTTTCTGTGTTTTTCTTCTGAGCAACTGTTACTGTGATGTACTAACATGATGCTGCATTCAGCGTGACTACAGCTTCAACAGCTTCCCATGTGAGTAAGCATGAGTAGGAGCAATGTTTAATTTCTGTGTGACCATACAACATTTAACAACCTTCTAGCACATTGAGCAGGAAGAGTTAGCTTTACCCAGTGTTCTGAGATATTTTGGTGCTTGCTGCTGTGCTACAGAGGGTAGGTTTGTAGTGTGCACTCTTTCTAAGAAGATGCTGTTATTTACCTGTTGAATTTAAAAAGATACCCATTAGAAATAGCATGTAGGCACTGTAGTGTTAGACTCTCATAATTTCTAGTATCCATCAGTGTTATTTATATGATAAAAGGTAGTTTGAGAGTACTAACAGGCACTGGAATCTAGCTCTCCTTCCCCATCCCTACCTCTCACCCTCTGCTTCTTTACTTCATTTACAATGCAAAGAAGAAAGTGTTTGGTGACATAAGAGGAGGTATGAAGGTAGGGTGGAACTGGCAGCTCTTAGCAGTGAATTACCTCCATCAGTGGGGATTACAGAAGAGTGGGGACAGGAGGAAAGGGAAAGATGAAGTGATCCTATTTATAAATGTATTCCCCCACTCCCTGTCTGTAGCATGCAGATATCTCAGCAGCGCAGATGGATCTGCATACTGATGAAGACATGGGGCATCCGTGAAAAATGTTGGATCTGGCTGAGCTCCCTGCAGGCACAGGGTCGGTCTGCTTTCTCTTCTATTAGAGCCCAACACAGGCACATTTTTCAAAGCTTGGACATGCATGCCAGGTTTTGGTTGGGTTCCACTTCAGCAATCAGATAAAAGAGTGCGAAGAGACTGAATAAGGGGTTGAACCTACAAACAAGAGGTAACTTCAAATCAGCTCATCAGTAGGCAATGTGAATAGGGGAAAATTAGTATCACTACAAAAAGGCCATGTGGGATTACCAGCCAGAATGCCTGGAGAAAGCCATCTCTGTAAAATACAAGAGATAAGCTTGCTGAGGTGCCTGGAGGATTGTAGAGAAAAATCTGTGCAACTCCTCAAAGCCTAGGCATTGAGCATAGACCAGCACCACGAGAAACACAGCAGAGTTACTGTAGTTTCTTTCACAGTGTGTACACCTGACAGTGCTGTATGAATATCAGCAAAGTGGTACAATACACCGTGGAGGTAGGTATGAGAAATCACATCTTTTCAGTACAGACATCAAAGAGTCAAGACTGTTGAGCTTCTTTGGTTCCAATATTCTGAACAGAGAATGCTTCCTCTGGAGTCAGTGGGAAATGTGGGCGTCCAGCATGCCCCAGTACAAGGCCTTCAGTAACTGGCTTGAAATCACACCACAAAACAGTGACAGATCTGTTCAGAGCTCAGGACTGGTGACTCTCAGGCCACCTGCTTTTCTTCTAACGTAATCCTACCCTGTGCCAAAGTGTTTGGAGAAGGAAAATGACTGGGATGAAAAATATTAGTGTCTGAAAAAAATGCTAAGCCCTCAAAGGACCCTTTTTAATACGCTAGCACAGATGGAGTGATCTCCTGGAGGCTAGGGCAACTGTGATCTTTGATGAGCTCCTTGCATATGTAAACTTCCCTTAATTCTCCCTCTTATTCATGATGGCCTTAGTGCCCTTTCCAAAATGGGTCTTATCCCAGTTCCTGATGAACAAATTGCTGCGCTGCTTTGTCACAGATGACAGCGGTGAGCCAGACAGAAGCCAAAGATCTGGAGACTCAGAAATCTCTTAGGAAATATTCCTGGAAAGGAGGAAAAGTTGCACCGCAGTAAGCCCAAGTATAAAAGTTGGGTCTGCCTGGCTCATCTGTTAACCCCAGCTGTGAGAACTGCAAGCTGCTTTCATCTCCACATGTGAGGAGGGACACCTGCTAGAGGAGGAGAACCCCACATACTCAAGGTCCCTCCTTTCCATCCCTGGCAGTAGTGTGCTTTAAACCAAGCTCTCAAGGCAGACACATGGCTAACACATTCCTGTCTTGAGTGGCTCCCAGGAACCAGAAGAGCAAATACACCTTTGTAAAGCGAGGCACTTGAAATACCATCCAAAGCGATCTCGATAAAGGTTTTGATCTTTCCTTCCAAGCATGGACCAGACGTTTCTCCCAGCACAGACTGTTCAGCCCTATCAGCATGATAGGTACTCCTGCAAGGAATATAATTTTAGCTGTTTTAGTACATATCTTCTGTCACCATCTGCTATTTGTTGGCATGAATGTGTACTATAAGAAAACTGGGTTCAAGGAAAAAAGAAGGGGCTTCACCAACCTTTTAGAGTTTCAAGTTGTTTTGGGGTTTTTTTGGGGTATTTTTTGCTTAAGCATTGCTGATAATAGATCTTGAAACAAGGGTTGTCCTTACAATAATCACTAGAAGCTCAGTTATCTTGGTAAGACAGTCTGTATAATGTGTAGAAGACCTTCTCAAGATGATTATGAGAGTTTACAGATGTGCTTGAAAGAGTTTCCCTGTATTCTTGACCAGGACTTTAGTCTTTCTCCTGCTCTCACTGGGATTTGCTGTCCCAGTTAACCTGAATCAATTAAAGAAGCGCCTAAATGCAAAATCATCCACAGGAATATGAGACACATCAAATAGCCTCATCCTTCCCTGCAAGTAATAACAGAGAACATCGGTGTGTGTATTGGTAGGAAATATTTGTACAGTGCTTTGAAGTCAGGAAGCACTATATAAATGCTAAGTATTATTTACTACATGAATCAGTAATCTTCAGAGAAATCTAACACTGTTAAAGATGGGAGAGAAGTCTCTTCCTTTCTTAATGATAACCAACCCCCAATGTTATTAATAAAAAAAATACTTTTAAAAATAGATCAAATGATTTCCCATCCCGTGATAATCCCTCTGATTGCCCCCATGTTTCAGTTCACTGAATCATCTGCAAGATCAAAGGATGTGTCTGAAGCTGGCAAACCAATCCCACAAAGAAGAAAACCCTCTTCTGCTGTAGATAAACAAAATACAATTTCCAGATAACATCATGGTGCTGATCAAAATAGCTGCTTTTCCAATTAGATTTCAAAGAATTCTTAATTGTTATTGATTTAATCTGGAGATGTGCAGATTTTTCCAGTCAGGAACGTGTTTCACGGGGAGCTTATTACCCTGGGGATTTCAGTTACAGACAGGTTTTTGTAAGCAGCAACAGCCTGGCTGTCAGGCAGGTGACAATAAAAAGGGAATCTGTCCAGATCCAGGAGACAGTGCTATTTGTGTTTCTGTTTCCTGCAATAATTTAGAGCACATAGCCTTATCCATGCTGAAATGGCAGCAGACCTCACATTTGCATAAAGGCACTTGCAGAGTACTTAAATAAAAAACTTACTACCTAGTTATCACCTCAATCTTTCCTTCTGTTTTAATATTTAATTCAAACCACAGGGGTCTGCTCTGAAACTTCTGGACTCCTCTGTGTGCAATATGATCTAGGGAGCCTGCTTTGGCAGGGGGTTGGACCCAATGATCTCTTGAGGTCCCTTCCAACCCCTACTATTCTGTGATTCTATGACTCTCCTTACTACTCCTAGATTAGATACCCACTTTCAGCAGATAGATAGATAGATAGATATACATACATATATATATATATATATATTTATTGTTTGCTGTGAAAAAAACCCCCAAAAATTAAATAGAGGATTCTATAAAATCTGCTGAGCTGCCATTTCAAAGTCAGGTAGAACAGCAGGGTGTGGGAAGAAGGGAGGGAAATGGGGACGGCTGCTCCACAGACAGGTGACATTTTGGAGCAGAACAACGTGAGATGGTTTCCTGTCAAGCAGCAATAAGAGGAGAAAGAACAAAAAATAGCCCCCTGAAGAAAATTGTTCTGTCCCAGTCAAATGATGGTGGAAAGATCTCTAATCCTTTGGTAAAGTGACAGTGGGGGATTTAATGCTGTCAGGTAGGTATGATAGTGTCAGGAAGAGTGACTCAGGAAAAGTGAGTCAGAGCACGATGCCAACGGGAAAATAAGTGCCTGACCCATGAGGAAGATCCGTTGCTTGGTGCCTTCTTGCAAGGCAGCTGCACTATAGCTGGATGGCAAAGCACAGCTATCTTTGCACACCGTGTCCTGCATGGATTTTGATAGGATGCTCTGACAGGTAGAGAATTTGCTATCACGTGGAACAGAGAGGGCCTGAGAGTGAGAGTCACTAGAAGCACCAGGAAGAAAAATTAAGACTGGTACCATCAGGGGAAGAAATGGAGAAAGGCTTGAAAAAGCCTGGAAAACAATGAGTGATGTGGAGAGTGATGAGAAATGCACCTTCCTGTATGTTTTAAAGCACCACATTGGCCTCAGGACACCTGGGTTCCTCTCCAGCTGGATTTACTGCCACCAGGCACCATGGAGGCAAGGAGCTGATCAGTTAATCCTAAACCAAAAGACTGAAAGGGATATAAATCTTCTCCATTGGAAAAAAAGCCAACCTTTATGAGTTATTTCCAGTGATACTGCCTTTCTAGGACCCACATAGGAATGCATGTGCCTGGTTGGCTATACAAGACATTTACTTTCTGAATTAGTATGAAAATTGAACTTTATTTATGGTATTGATATGAAAAGCCTTGGAGTAAGGAAGAATACCATTTCTAGGAGGGTTAAAGCACTAGAAACCCATGGGAGATCCTTTCCATTTTAGATTTCTATTTCCCAGAGGCTCTGAATAGCACCAGAATTTTTGGATCCCTGTGAGCAGAATCTATTTCTTCAGACACTGACTGTACTTTTGGGCTGTACTTATTCAGAAAATAAAAGATGGTTATGAACTAATTGCCAGCACTGTCATCCAAGCACCTTCCACTAACTACAACAGGCTTTTTCTCCAAAACCAACATGTCTAAACAGTTTTGCTAAATATTGGCTGTCTGTTTGATGATGTAGAAAATAATGGACTCTGTAGGCAATCAAGCCAAAACCACAGCTGCTAAAGTCAAAGTTACATTTAGATTAAGTTTAGCCTAATCTCAATTGTGATAATTTTTTCTCCATCATCTTACTGGGAAATGGTGTTTCATTAGTAAAAGATGTTGTAAAGGACATTTCTGTTATACAGCAACATTAGGGGGCAGTACTCAGCTAGCAGCCAGTCCTATCAGTTCATTGAACAGCTGTGTTTATATGGGGTTGTTTGTAAAATTAATGTTTGAGTTTGTTTTAACCTTACTTTATTGCTACTGGAGAGACAATAGATCTTTTTCCATTACAAGTCATCGAGTGCCACATTAAAATCCAGCAGGAGGGGTGAAACTTCCCATGCTCCTTCTCTCCACAAATCTCTGATTATCTGTATATGTGTTTTTTGTAAAGAAAAAACCCCAGCATAATCTGAGATGTCTTCTTCTCAGTGAGCTGCTAGAACTGTGCTGCATCCATCCAGGTTCTTTGCTTTTTCCCTGGGGCTGCATACCTGATCTTTTCACAGGAAAGTGGATGTCCCTTTTTTCAGTCCCCTGGCCAGGTCAGGCACATCATAGCAGGAAAACAAAATCCACATCGTTCTGCAGGGTGGGCACCTTGGGTCTTATCCTGTATCTTTTCAGTGTCTAGGTAGAGTGAACACATTATTTCAAGGGTCTTCTCCCTGTTCTGGTGTTTGTCCCAGCCTAATCCATCCCTGTGTTTATGATTTCCGCTTTCTGTCTTCCTGCAAGGGAATATGTCCTCCTCACCTACAGTGTTGTTTTTCTGCCCCACTTTTGAGCTCATTGCAGAAATCACATCTGCAGTTTAGGAAGAGAACCTTGTGTGACCTTTCCCCAGTCTGTTCCAGAAGCTTAATACCATTACTTTCTGAGACTGATCTGTGGTCCAGCTCTTCCAAATCCACACGTAATCCAAGATTTTCCTTCTTTGGTTATCTTATTCCTGCCAGAGATATCGTTTGTTGCTGGATACAGTACTGTGGAATTGTCCTCCATGTGAAGCTCAGTGCTCTGACCATTGAGCTCCTCTCAACTCTAGGTCAGTAACACTTGCCATCACAGCTGCATCTTGGCATCCTCAGCAATACCTTCTATGGTATATCTAGCTTTCATGGTGCAGTTTTCCATGTGCATCCTACTGTGACAATCAGGAGTCCCAGCACAATTCAAATGCTCTGGCCTGCTGTCAGTGGCTTTGCTGTTGCTACACATCATCTCCTGGATCGATGCCCTCCTAAGAAATACAGCCATTCTTGGCATTGTCTCTTACAGGCTGAATGCCAAGGAATAATGCTTTCAGTCCTACAACTATGTCATTCTTGCTTCTCTCTGGCCCTGTCCTACATCTTTAGGAAACTAGTTTTCATGGACGTGCTCCATGTGCCCTTTCTTTGGATCCTGCTTGTTTTCCTTTGTTTCCCACCATCCCAAACCAAGATTCCGCTGTCCTACATATCTCTTTGATAGTCCCTGAGCCAGTTCACAAAAGACTGGGGATGAAAATGGGGAGAAAAACCCTGTAGACACTGTTTTCCCTTGCCTAATGGTATGATAGCATGTTTCATTCATGGTACCTTTCATGTCCATTTGCACACATGAACAGAAGTTTCTATTTACAAAAAAAGAAAGTGAGCCCAAAAAGCTGTCTTGATTTACAAATCAGGTGTGGAAATAGGAACAATTATCCAAATACTCTGTCCAGTTCATATACACTTCTTGGAACTGACCACTTCAATTAATAGCTGTGCAGATTTAAAGCCACTGATGACAACTCTTTCCTCACACTGCATGTAATCAGACTACATCTCCCACAAGAGGTCAACGAGTCAGACACCAGAGCTGGATTTTAAATGCAATTCTTAATGAAGCTGCCAGTTGAAAACCAGCTGTGGTTCTGCTGAAGTCGCCTCAAGCCTCTGGATCTGAATGAAGTAGCAATGGGCTGAGGAAGAGCCATCCTCACCCTCTCCAGCATCACCTTCTCCGCAGCAGCTATTTAGTGCTGTGGGAAGGACACCAGGCATGATGGACTGAAGCTGGAAGCCTTTACAGCAAATTCTGTGTCCCAAATGCTTCCTCAGCTCGTTGCATCTCTGCGTCCATGGCAGGTACATTGATCTAGCTGACAGACTAAGGTCCTATAGCTCAGTTTTATATAGATGAACTGTAATTTTAGTAATAGGATGTTTAAATAATATTGTGTCACTTTTACATCTCACCTCCCTTTCCTTTGAATGAAAGTGCCTGTCTCCTTTTGACAGGTAGAGATTTTTATTTTTTTTTCTTCTCCTTTTCCCCACAAAGACTTTGCCTGAAGGACATCAGGAGTCATAATAATGGTTGATGCTTTCATGAGATCCTTACAGATTATGGCTAAATGGAACGGTGCTGTAATGTGATTACCTCCCCACTCTTACTCCTGCTGTGCCATGTAATAGCATGGCGGGGCTCTCCACTGGGATTAAAGGCAGTCAGACTGAAAATTGACTTGCCTTGGGGGCCATCAAGCAAATTTAAATGGCTACTTCAAGATTCTGCCTGCCAGTGAGCCATTTCTTCAGCAGATTAGCGCAATGAATGAAATATGGAGATGGGAAGGCAGTAAAAACTGTGCCATTAGGCATACATGCTCTCTCTCCCCCTTCTTTCTGATTTTGCTCTAAACACTAATTCTAGTTCCTTGTAATTTCTGTGTTCTGCTTCATGCCAGAAATGGGAAGGGAGCTCAGTTCAGATAAAAAGACCCGTGACCTGTGTTCACTGGGTTTCAGATGGGCTGGGAGACAGGGAGGAGGACTTGCCCTTCTCTTTCATGCAGTTTCACTGGGGACAGAAGCTCTTCTATAGAGAATCCAGAATATATAAACTTGTTTTCCGCTTGGAGTCACCCTTGGGTGTGATTCCTCCTGCAAGGGTAAAGCTGACGGTTGGGAAGTAATGACTGTCCTCTATCGCTCTTCTCTGCTGTCACAGCCACAGGGAATATCTGCTCCCTTCCCCCTGTGCTTACATTGCACTGGGACGTGGGCTCAATTCCCTTTGTGCTGTCACCTCCTGACTGCCACAAGACTATAAAAGTCTCAAATATATGACGTCAGTCTGGATAGAAACAGGTTGTCTGGCTCTACAAGCATCCGTTTGAGGTGAATGCTCTTCATAGCAGATTCTCACAAGTCGTCTTGGGCTGGAAACAACACTGGTGTCTGAGGAGGATCCACATCTACTCTCATCCAGTGCCCCTCGGTACCTCCAGCTCTACTTGAATTCTTTAGCTTTTCAGATTATGTGAATGGGACTTAAGCATGTTTAGATACTACCGTGAGTAACAACGTTTTTCTGCATCAACCCCCAAGAATGCTGAGATAGGGTTAGCGTGCTCTTAACCTATTTACAGAAAAACATTCATGAGATGTGACTTTGAGTACCCCGGTTACACCACAACTTTTTGTTGGCAGCTAAGCCTAGGGTTTTTTTCCAGCTATTTTCTTAATATTCTCTGTAAAAATTTCCCTGATGCAGCTGAAGTTTAATTACTTCTTTCTCTATCATTGCTGACTAATGATAATAATTGTTTCCTGTCCTCTGGTGCAACATTCTTTTCTTTATCTGCAGACAGTTATTGTGTCTCCCCTTGGTATTATTTCCTTTACTTTGAAATTGCCCAGAAGCACAGTCCCATTTATTGTCTAGCTGCTAAGTAAAACCCAGAAATATAGCAGTGAGAGTGAAACCTGGGTGGTGGCAGGGGACAGACAGGTGGGATGACCCAGGAAACCAACATCAGCAGAGAATTTTGCTCTGCAGTAGGTCACTTTGACAGCTCTTTGATAACTTACACAAAACGCACTGATGGCCTCAGCTCAGATACTAATGGACTAAATTCTACACTACAGGTACTGGTAGTTACTGTCTTTATTACAGGTAGTTTCATAACAGAAGTTCAGGTCTGAGTGGCTATGGAGATTTTTCCATTTTTCCTCTAGAAAGTCTCTTTCTGGAGATGGAAGGAAGGAGCCACTGGTTCTTAGAGCTATAGCATCAAGATGTGCAGTGAGTTGCCCAAGGTCACTAAGTCAGGGGGAAGAAATAAGTCTAAATCCCAGGTTCCAGGAAGCCTCCCTAAATCATGTTTAAGCATTGACAATTTCCTTCAGCATAACAAAAAAATTATCTTCAGAGGTGCAGGATGAAGACTCCAAGGCTCAGACAAGACTATCCACATCATTAAAACTCCAGATGTGGTTTTAAGCACTTTGCTGGCTTGTGGTCTTCTTTTTTTCAAGTAAATCTGCAGTCAATATCAGTATCCACATGAAACTCACCCAGTATGCTATGCTTCTGTCACTGATTAGAGTACACATACTCTATTTCTCCCAATTCATTTTTGTGAACCAACTTTTTTTCAAATGCAAAGGTTTTATTCTGCTTCAGGGAAAAGAAAATAATATTACAGCTCCATGGGAAGAAAGAGATAGATTTTGTTATCTGTTAATAGCGTGCAAGGAACTTCTTGAAAATATCTGTAAATAGGTCTTCATTTAGCTAGCAAGGCTATGAACAAAGCTCCTTAAAGATGTTTTTCAAACATAGTGCCTTATTTTTTACCAAGGAGAGATGCACCTGAAATGTAAATTCCTCTCCAGCAGAGTTCTCCTTTCTGGTCACTTATATAGAAATAGCTTCCAAATCCCATCTCCAGACACTAAAGACCTTTGGGAAAGAAGTGTAAAAACTAACATCTTCTTGGAAGGTGGAGGTTACCTAATTGTTTGAAGTAGAGGTAGCATAGTAGAGATAGCATGGGTCACTTGATAAGGCATTGAACTGAGACTGTGGAGTTTCTGCTGGTTAACTTGCTATGCTCACTTTTCTCTTGTTGTGTACTTAGCTTAAAATTTCATTGAGGCACAGACTTTTTCTTAGTAAGCAGTTCTGTATCACCTAATATAACTTTGCTCCCAATCTTAACAGACACTTCTGCATGCACTAAAAGTAAAATAAAAAATAAAGGAGAGCAAGCCATAATTCTCTTAACTATTTGTTTATCATTTTTCTGCCACTGTCAGCTCTTTGTACTGTGCACTTTTCTGTAGGTGAATATCTCATAAAAACAGACCTTATCCAATACAGCTGATATGCTAGTTTAAAGTGAGGATTGGCAGAAAGCTAAAATGCAGAAAGGAAACAGATACAAACATGGCAGTTCTACTGGGTCTGGCTGGGATGGAGTTAACTTTCTTCAGAGCTATGTTTTGGATTTATAACTAAACCACTATTGATAACACACAGATGCTTTGGTTACTGCTGAGCAGAGCTTACACAGAATCAAGGCCTTTTCTGCTTCTCACCCCACCAATGAGTATGCTGGGGGAGCACAAGAGGCTGGGAGGGGACACAGACCCTAACTGACCAAAGGAATAGTCCACACCATATGATACCATGCTTAGCAATAAAAGCTGGGGGAATTAAGGAAGAAGAGGAGAACATTTGTGGTTATGTCATTTGGCTTCCCAAGTTACCATTAAATGTGATGAAGCCCTGTTTTCTAGTAAGTGGTTGGACATCTGCCAGTTGATGGGAGGTAATGAATGTATTACTTATTTTGCTTTGCTTACACACAAACTTGTATCTTGGCTCATGAGTCTTCAGCTTTTGCGAATCAAATTCTCTCCTCTGGGTCCCAAGGGAAGGGAAATGTGTGAGCAACTGAGTGGGCAATTGGATGCTGGCTAGGGTGAACTAACCACAGAAGTGAATATCAGACATTCTAGTTAACAACTGTCAGATTTTTAAAGACCTCATGGCAACCGATTTCTGCTCAATGACCAGTGCCATCTCTTGTGTTTTGGCTCAAGATGATGCAGCTCTCGAGTACATTTACTAGGTAAAAGCAGAAGGTAGTAAGAATAAGAGCGCTAACCCCGTGATTTGATACGCCAATCATGAAGGACAATTGGTTGGTGACCCAGAGTGCAGTTTTGTCTGCATAGGATTGAGTAGGGGAAAGGAAGGGAAAAAAGAAAATCAGTTCCTGAGCAATGCACAAATCCTAGTAGTTTTCTCACCTACCAGCAGGTAAGTTGCAGCCCATTACAGTTGTGGGGATAAAGGTGGTCGCACAAATGGTCTGTGGAGACAGGACAAGGGGCAATGGCTGCAAGTTGCAGCACAGGAAGTTCCACACCAACATGTGGAAGAACTTTTTCACAGTGAGGGTGACAGAGCCCTGGGACAGGCTGCCCAGGGAGGTGGTGGAGTCTCCTTCTCTGGAGATATTCAAGACCCATCTGGACGCCTATCTGAGTGATATGAGCTAGGGAGCTGCTTTGGCAGGGGGGTTGGACCCGATGATCTCTTGAGGTCGCTTCCAACCCCTACAATTCTGTGATTCTATGATTATATGAAATGAATGAGGTGAGATGCTTATGCTAAAATTAAGAAGTCACTCCTTTTGGGGAGAGAAAGTCTCTCTAGCAGGTGTCCTTGCCCGCATTGTGGATAAAAGGAAAAAGCCCCAACCAATCTTCACCAATAAATATAAACATTTGTGTGTGTGTGAGAAATGGCAGTATAATTCAACCACGGTTAATTGACCTCCATCTTTTGTATTATGTAAAAATGGTATATATATATTTTCAGTTTTGTCCTCATTTTGGAAATTTATCTCCCCTCTTTCTCAAAAGGCAAACCAAAGGATCAACAGACTCATGAGAGTGGAGTTTGTGACCTTGAAAATACTGAGATGGCTTGGCTAAGCACCTAAGTGCAGTGAGGCAGCACTAATTCTTGTCCAGGTGTCGGGGAGGCAAAGAACAATATAACTAAGCCATAGGAGGTGAGGTGGGGGGAGGAAGGAGAGCTTTTTCGCAAGGCTCTGCATTTGGCTGGCTGATGATGGTGGACATCGTCACTTCCACAGCACCATGCTGTCACTCTCTGTGTCTGAGCTGTCTGTCACCTGGGTCTAACCCATGAGAAGTGGCCAAGTGCAGTTTTGCTTCACCTCTCTGTTGTATTCATAGCAATTTTGGAGATAAGGGGTAATTTAAAAAAACCACATAGACAAATTTCCTTCCAAGAAACGAGGGCCACTGCTTTAAGTAACCTTTTGCCAGGCATTATGCCTCTCCATTTTATAAGTTCATTTTATGTTGCTGTTGTTAAATCAATCCAACAAGGATGTCTGGACCACCTGAGACTGTACCCATGTACAGATGGTTTTAATTATATCTGTATGAACCTCAGTGAAGTTGTCTGTCCTGATTAAACAACGTCTTATTTCAATGTAGCTTGAACTTGTTCCTTGCTGACAACGTAAACCAAAATAAGTCACAAAACACTGCTCATTTTTTATAGTTAGCTTCCCTAAAGATACCTTGTCTCAAATTAAAAATGGTTAAGGTGTTTTGGAAAAAAAAAATCTTTACAGCCAAATAAGTTAATGGAAAGCATATTGAACTCTAGCCAGGGATGTGCTGAAAACAGTTCAGTAAGTTTATATTTAACCCACTTCTGAATTCTAAACCAGGTGCAATGCTAGCTGTTAAAATTTGTCTTCAACATGTGGCCTTCTGCCCTATTGCTGTGTTTGTGCACACAAAACCAGTGTTTATGCTTGACTCTACAGGAGAGTTCCTTTCCCTACACTTGCTGAGGTTCCAGCAAAGGAACAGATGCAATCTCATCTGTTATTGAGATTGCAGTAGAAAGGCTCGTTACTCCAACTGCTCCCTCATCCATCCTCTTCCCTTTTTCGACTCCTGGGCTTGATTGATATTCAGAGGGTGGAATAACCCTGCAAATTTGTTTAGGAGAAAATCACAAGTAATATTGTAGAAGATCATCTATCACTCTGCACATAGTGTATTCTTATCTTTTAATACTACTGTTTTCTGTCAGCATTGCACAAAACATGAAAGTTTTGATCATGTGCATCCACAAAAGTGAATGCTCAGATTTAACTTCTATTGTTTGGAGATACTGAGGTAAGGCAAAATAAAAATCTGGTTTTATTTTACATACAATGTGTGTTTGCACAATAATCTTGGCTTATATCCTTCACTCCTGTTGCACTTGATGGACAGATCTGAATGCCTTTCCCAAAATAAACTCAGAAAAGGACTGGCAAAGAATGGTACTTCACAGTGTGCAGCTGGCCAGGAGGAGTTTCTGCATCACCTCCACTTGTTATCTACAAGCGTGTCGGCATTGAGCCTGCATCAGCCTGTGACCACACTAGCTGAGAGTGTAGGGGAGGTAGAGTGTTCAGCCTTCCTTGCATGGGGAAGGAGGCTGCTGTGATCCAGTGTAAGATCACAGCAGCCTACTCTGGAGTAGTCAGATACTGTGCAAACTTGCTCGCAGGGTACACCCCTAAGGTACACCTGATGTAATTTTTTGCTTTATTGCTAAGTATAGAGGATGGAAACCTCTGTGTGTGTGTGTCTTGAAAAAGTATATGGAATGATGCATTCAGCCACTTGGCCTATAGTTCAATAAGTGGTCTGTACTAAAACAGTGACCATACAATGACATGCATGGAAACTCATTGACATATCAGTCATACACTCTAAATGTGGGAGTCCTCATTTTTTGGTGGTGGTGTGTGCAGAGACAGATTTTCCTTTAGAGGTCTTCCTGGAAAACATTTCCTTGATCTAGTTCACGACTCAAAATAAGCTGTGAGACAAAAGGGATAATTTGGAATTGATGGCACTGGAGCAGAAATAGGAAAGTGAAGCTTGGTGACAGTGAGTTAAAGAGGTGGGATACTTGGGGTGCTTGTAAATGAGCTGTTGGGACAGAGCATTGCAATTAGGATCTATTATAAGAAGATGCTTCCAATTCATTGTATTCAGTTAACATAGTTGTGGATACTGAATCCCTCCACCACCATCAGTGTGTAATACATCCTCCCTTTAGATGAACTTGAATTACTTTCCAAATGGTTTGTCCAATTTCAGATTAAAATTGTGTTTCAGACAATAGCACAGCAGTGTCTCCACGATGAGAGTTGTTCTCTTCTATGTAGAAAATTAATGGCTTGTTTTGTTCACACACTCTCTGTCTTCTCCCCATGCTGATAATCTATTCCGAGTTATATTTGATGGTAAAAAAGCTGCAGCAGCTGAAGCCATGATCAAGGTGAACTATCTTCCCATTTAGAAAATAGAACAGCTGTCTTTCAATTGAGATACAAAATGAGAGGAACTGACCATTTGTGGTTGTTGAAGACTGGCTCGCAGAACTACCTGTGAAAACAATAGTCCATTTGCTTGCATTTGGCCTGAAATTCCTGTTGGAGATTCAAACTGGAAAAGTTTTCAGCTTCTTTTCCAGAGCTTTTGTGTACTGTTTGTAGCCTTGTTGAAACAGTTGCTGTCTGCTGCAAACGCAACTGCCTTTTGATGGTGGATGGAGATGAGCCTAGAATGGGAAAATGTAGAAAGACAGGCAGTGCTGTCAGAAAAGGACAACAGTGTCATTGTTTTATTGTATGTCAGAAACATCAAATTGATACCAAAATCTTCCAGCTGGAGAAATGAGGCAGACAATGGAGCTGTTCAAAGGAAATGGTGGATATCCAGAAAAGGATATTTTTTCTAGTTTCATATGAAAACTGGATTTGCTAACTTTGGTAATATCATGCATCCTATTACTCAGATCATTTGGAAAACTGAGGAAGGCAAGACCCCTGCTATGGACTTCTGAGTATTCCATCTTCAAAACAAACTTTATCAAAGATAGATTTTGAGGAGAGCTCCTATTTAGCTATTTCAGTAAGTGGATAGATTTCTAGAGGAGTTTGAGGAGGTGAACACCATTGAATGTGAATGCTGAGCACCTTTGAAAACTGGTCCCAGATACAAACGATGTCATTTTAAAATACTATATTACTGGGAGAGACAAGTAAGTCAGTGAATACAGAGCTCAAGGGTTTTGATTCTCCTTGTGCATTAAGCTATCCATTCCTCCCTGAAGAAAGGGAGGGACTGTGAACTCAACTATCTCTGAGGTACTTGAGATAATTGTGGTACAACTGGTTTGATTTGGAAATGGAATTAGAGTGTTCTTTTTTGCTCTCATAATTAATCAGGGTTGAATGTCTATATTTGCGGCTCCTTCAATTAGTTCTCTACAGATCAACCCCCACCCAATCTATTAAATTCTGGGATTTGTGTTTGGAGCAAAAGCACTCTACAGATTCAAAGCTCTCAGCTAAATTACTTCTCTCAAAAGTTACATTTTAGGGGTTGAGGAAAACAAAACACAAAACTTGCCAGAGTTTGATAGTTGTAGTTCCCCTATTCCTTTCCTCCCCTCAAGCCAAACCACGTAAGGAGTCAGACAAGCCATACACTGTCTGCCGTGCTACTGTTTGATGCTGAACTTGTTCCCACCTCCTCTGCAGCAAGAAAACCAAAGAGAGTCAACAACAGAGTTTTAAATAGCCAAAGCCTAATGAATGTAAAACTAAACACCAACAAAACTCATAAAAAACCAAGCAAAAACAATCCAAACTTCCCACAGCTCTTAGTAGCTTAGTAGTAGATGTAATTCTGAGACAGGGTAAACTAAGTGTTTGCCCAACCCAGAAAAGTTCAAAAGAAGTCTGGAAAAAAGCAGCAAGAAAAGCAGAGACAGTGTTTGGTAAGGTGAGGGTGACTTAAAATGCTCAGTCCAGTCACAGCTCTGGAAACACATCTGAATGGAAGGATGTTGGTGTCTCCACCTACCCCTGTACAGCAGCAATTTTTACTCCAGGCAGTTCAGGTCTTGACGGCCAGCCTCCCCACAGACTGCTCACAAAGTTTGGCAGGTTGACTCACTCACATGCTTTTTAGCAGCAGTATTATTCTTGAAGTCTGCCCTTCTCCCTCCTTTTCTCTTTAGGTGAAATTTTTGCATCACATAAGTGAAGAATTTGAAACGGATTGTATATCTGACAAATCAGTCTCCCTAGCTACGGAGCCTGGGCTGCGAAGGCAGGGGCAGCTTAGTCAGTTGTTAAAGTTATTATTGCTCATTTTGCCCAGCTTTTTGTGGTGCAGGACTATTGTCTAAAGTACCTAGGAGCATTTATCCTTTTATGTATATACTTAGCACCATCAGCAAGAGGAGATATTTATAGGAGTGGAGGAGTCTTTCCAGTCTTCAGGCAATATTTCACAGTGGAGACTTTGGAACAAAAGTTTATGAACTTTCTGACTCACAGCCCTTGCTTCCAGGTTCAGGAAGCCACTTTCACTGGCATTTTGAAACTTGTGACTCAAGTTTTGAAGTTGTTTCATTAGGAGAACTTCCTCTCATGCTTTCAGAAAGTCTTTGGTAAGTTAGAGAGAATTGTAGACAAAAGGCTGTATTTTCATAAAAACTCAGAGTGAAGAGAGAACGAGGTTTTATGAGTGAGAGGGTGCTGGAGTCTTCATTTTTTAATATGACTTGCTTGCCAAAGTCCATGTTCCCCATACATCCCAGTGCTGTATATTTCCTGAGGATGTTGTGACACAAAAAGCTGCTCTAGCACTGGTGCATCAAGCAAATTGCAAGGCTCGTACAGGATGGAGGCAAGCTTTCTGCTTGTCACTACACATATAATGATGCTTCCTATGCAATGCAACTCAAAGTGAGTACATTCAGATGAGTGAATACAGCATCCTTTCCTACTGGCTAAGCAGAAAAAATAATCAAATCCCCACGTGCATGAAATTGTGTATTGTAGGAACTGCTACAGCTCTAAGGAACCCAATGCTGGCCCTGTTTGGAGTTAGACAGTTGTGACATGTGTTGTTGAAAGGCATGAGAGCAGAAAAGAGAAGGGAAAATGGAAACACTTCTTTCTTTTTGCCATTCTTGGAAACTATTCTGCAATGGGAAAATACATAAACTGCCCAGCACAAACAGTTACATCGTAACGTAGACACTTTGCAGTCATCATTCACTTGAGACTCCTGGCTGCTCTGAGGTGGATTTTGTAGTTTTCTAAGTTCAGTTACCATGGAAGAGTCTAGAAACTGGGGAGCAAGCTTGACAGCTTCCTGGGATTTTTATTTTAGTGTGTTTATTTTTCTAGGAGGTGTTCTTGGTTATCAGCAGGAAATAGATTGCACAAACAGCTTTTCATTAAGGGTGCTTGACCGTAGCCCTGAGCCACAATGGATGTTCGAAGAATTGAATGAGTTTCCCGGTGGCTCTGCGAGCTGCCAGAGAGGCGTGTGTAGGCTTTCACGCTGAAGCCTCTGATTAAAGCAAACTCTACGCAAAGGGAAAATGCAGCCTCCTTTTGTGAAGAGCAATTCCAGGCACTGTTAGGTAGGTAAATTGCTAGGTGCGCACTTACTATGGGGACAGAGATGGCAAAGGAACAGACACATAAGTGCTGCAGCAGAAGTGAAGAAGCTTCTTGAAGGTTAGCGGTGAATAAAGGATGTTACAAATGTCAGATATGTTTGTGAAGTTCCTGTTGGTAATCAGGAGCCTTAATCAAGGTGGTGTAATCTCACGTTGTGCTTCTGCCCTTATTTGCCCTGTTCAGAAAACAGAAGGGAGGTGAAGGGAACCGATGCACCACAGGTGAGAGCAAAGGAAACTTTACTGGTAAAGACTCAGCAGGATATAATCACAAGGGTGATCCCTCCAAGGCTCTTGTTTTCATGTCCAGGTCAGTAAGACATGCTAGGAATACAAAGGGCCTTTGCTGTCACATCTTATTTGTCTGACAGGCCTTGGTGATCCATAGACACAGCTTAAATACTCTTCTCTGATGTTGCAAGAACTGCTCTGCCCCTCCTTAGGGACCTGGAAAGTGTTCAGGGAATGCCTGAGAGCTCTTTGCAGGAGAAACTTGCAGCTTTTCCAACTTCATATCAGAGAAAGGAGGTAGCAAATATAGGCCTTAGGGTTTTAGATAGTTTGGGTCCTTAGATAATTTCCTTATTTTAAATCAGTACAGCTACTAATTGCATAGTCTTTATCCCACCATCCTGCCTCAGATGAGAAAGGCATTCCTGCCAGGATGTTGATATGGAAGATGCCAGGATAGGATAAGGTGATTGCTGTGGAGGCACCAGGCTGTGGGAGGTACCAAGCTTCCAAGGGAAGGATAAAAAAAGTGAGAGGAGGACAAGAAAAAAGGCATTGGTTTGGCTTGATCCCCTGGTCTTCATCAGCTTCTGAAGAAGGATCCTTTTTAGCAGGAGAAATCTCTGTGATCTAGAGTGAGAGCAGAGTACATAAACCTCATCCAAGGCTTTGCCTCTCCATAAATCCAGATGGAATTGCTTGGAACCAAAGGCAGTGTCTGAGCTTTGTTTTGATCATATAGAATCTCCATGTCCTAGAAAATTGTAGCATTACTGCTACTTACCTAATTATTGGTAGGGCAGCGAAAAAGTTTGTGGTGAAACTAAATGGCTCACAAAGTTGACCTAAGTAAAAAATGCTTCTATAAATGCTATTTGTACATCAATTTCACAGCCTTTGCAGCAGTGGTCTTACCAGCTTTTTATTTGCTTTATGTGGGCCTTCTATGTATCCTCCCTTCTTCAGAGATGCACCAGGTCACTGGGTTGCTCACTGAACAACAGTTCCTTCCACCAGAGATTCCTAAATACCTTTTGCCCTGCAGAATCCACAGCAAGAAACAAGACTGGTGCTACCTGGAAAATATGTTTTTCTGCCCTGTGTATTTATTTTCACACAGCTAAGAGCCACCTTTGTGAATAAGACCTGTGTGATTCTGTTCCTTTGGGCAGCTGTTCAGGAGGAATTTTCCCTGCAAAAATACCCCACTGGCATCTCTACTTTTCCAATTACTAGGTGGGATAGTTTTCCTTTGAGACTGATGCAGTTAACTTAGAAAATATTTATGATCACCAAACAAGGGAGGAAACTGTAATGAAAAAAATAGAGGTGAGGAGTAAATAATTTGAATTTTTGCCTTAGGAATGGCCTGAGAACTGCCTCTAAGTTGTGGTTCTGTGTCCTCTCTCTCTCTTTCCAAGTATTGTGGCAGCATAAGGAACTCAGCACATGAGAAAATCCTGCCCCAGAGCATATGTGTGTGTAAGATTTGATGTATCAGATTTGGTGCATTTTCCCTGTTCTCTTCCCTGAGGAGCACTGTCTTGCTGACATTATAAACAAGAAGACACTACATGGGTGCAAAGCAGAGAGGAAATGAAAACAGGATGTTAAAAGGAATCATGTTATAATGAGTGCTTTCTGCTTTACAATGGTAGTAACAGTGTATTCCTGGCTCTGACTTTTAAGTGGAGATGAAGTGCTTTATCTTGGATTGGTGGATATTGTTTAGAGAGGCCATGCAATGGTTTTGCTCTTTGACATTTTTGCCTTTGCCATATCTAAGAGTAGATCTCTTGAATGGGATGAATAACTCTCACTCTTTCTGAAAATTCTTTAAAGGTATTTTATGGGGTTCCAATTTCTGACCAATGATTAGCTGGAAGGACAAAAGGTAGTTGTTTTGTCTCTTGACCCACCTTTGTCCTCCAAAATGCTCCTCAAAAATGAAGTCACCAGGAAGGAATTTGCTAATGCATAGTGGGATTAGATAAGAAAGTAAGCAAATGCTTTTACAGCTTTTGTATAGTATAGAAAATTATTTTAAACAAGAAATGCCATTATTATATCTACATTTCGCTTTGCCATAAATGAAGACAAGTATAGGAAAAAGTACTCAAAACTAAAGCCTCTGTTTCCCCAAACTTTGGGTGGATCCTGTGCTGGAAAGTTTCATTGTGCAGTGTACCCACACAGGCAGGTGGGAGCTAGTTCTGGAAGAGTTTCAAACAGCTTGGGCTGAATCTCACTTTAGGGTGGAGGCCGTGTAGTCATGCTGGTTCCAAAACTCCTAGCAAAGCCAGTTATCTTCGGTACAACACTGAGCTAACACAGTTGGTGGATCAGAGCTGGCTTGTGGATGGCTGGTTCATGTCACAGATGATGCTTCTTTCTTCTCTCATACACTGTAATTGTATCCAAACAGGAAAAGAAAATGTCATCTGATGTGTTCCCTCCTAACTTGAGGTGCAAAATCTTTTTCCCTTTCCAGAAGAAAGATGTGTGCTATAAGGGTCATTTGGAGACTGTAAGGCATTTCCTTTGCTGGTCTTTTCTAAAGCTTACCTGTCATGGGAAGGGCTGTATATCTCGATTGTGGGTACACTGGAAAATGAAGACCCTTTGGGCTGAGGTAAAGGGATACAGTGGCAATAAGGCTACTTCAAGTTTCTAGCCAGCAGATAGGAAGACTGTGTTTCTGACATGTTTAGAAGATGTCCGCTAAAATACTGTTTATTCAGTTATTTCAGCTCATGTTGAATCTGGAAAATAAGATCCATTTAAAACAGAATTTGTGGTTGTTATACCTTTCTGAATAGACCATATCCAGGGACTCAAAGTTTACACTGTATGATTAGACTATGGGCTTCAGCCAGCTTCTAAATCTACAGTGTTCAAGAGGGCTCAAGACTTAAATATGTCAGTACACACAACTCACTAGAGAATGCCATTGAAGGGCACATCACACATAAATTGATGAGACCCATCATGTCAATGGTGTTTTTTCAGAAAGGGGGATCTTTACGACCTATCTCTGGAGCACAGCAGCTCAGGCTTGTTCTCAAGTTGCAATAGCATTTTACTAAGGCTTCTGATTGCAACACAGCGCTTCACATTGGTAGGAAAAAGGGCTTTGTGGATTTTCTTCCTTTCCCTCTTCCAGAGTCATTGGAGAAAGCCAAAATGAGACCTACTGCAACTTTCACTCTAAGGCCAGAATGGAAGGCTCATGCATCACATGCTGTGAAGAAGTCATCAGGTATTGTTGTAATGCCTCCCTGTGGCATATGCACTTGCTAGAGAATTTTTTTTCCCAGGTATGTAAACTGATCAGAGTTAATTTTTAAGATGCAAAGGTGCTTTCATCTTCCTTGGGTAGTACAGACTTTTGTTTCTGAAGCCATCACTTCTTGAGCCTCTGAGCTATGCTACCTTCTCCTTCAAGGAAGGGGAACAGGGAAAATACATTCCCACAGCCCCTGGGCCAATAGCCTTACTGGGAGTGGTATTTTCAGGTCAGGGATTACATCTCATGTTGCTATTTGATTGCCCATTGTGAATTCCTTACACACTTTCACAGGGGCCATCAGCATTTCCATGCTTTGTTCTGTTCCTCATCAAGATCATCAGCACTGTAACTCTTACATAAGCCTGTCACTCCAAGCCCCCATCCCACAGTAGCGTTTGCTTCCTTCTTTTCTGTAGATCTTGACAGACCTCTTCAGAGGCTCATTGAACATATTCCCAAATTTCCACCCACTTCTGAGCTGCATGCCAATGATTCTACAGTTCATTTCCCTTCCGTACTTTGCTTTCCTGTTGCCTGCAGCCAGGTGGGTTCTGTAAGAAAAGAGGAAAAGAGGAGCTGGCTGGGACTTTGTGGAAAACCTTTTTTGCTCTTGCTGTTTGAGGTCTGGCAGCATCTCTTTGCTAACCTGAGCCAAGACAGCAGGAGCAGACCACCTTTGTGCAGTCACCTATCTTGCCTGTGCTTTGAATCAAGCCTAGTTTAATGCCACTCTCTGGGCATCTTGGACTTTGAATTAAGAGGTAATCAGAAGTGTATGCTCACTGAACCATGTACCAGGGAAGATAGCTGTCAAGTTCTTTTTGCTACTAGGAGTTGAGGTGTGATCCAGCAGCACCAAGATCACCATTCCCCTGGAAGTGAAGTAACATCTTTCCCATGCAGAGGAAAACATTTCACATCTTTCCTAGAGCCAGGAGCTGGAGGTATGAAATCACAAGCACTACCGTACTGAATTTACATGTTACACATGTACTCTGGGATCTGCACCACCATCTCCAGCACTGAGATCTGAGGTGAACTGAATTTTGTATCGTAAGACCATGGACTGCATTTGCCTTCTCAGGCTGTACCTTGCACACTGTTGATCAAGGCCACCTTGCCATGAGTGGGGCGACAGCTAGGTACGCTGGAGGGACTGGCACTGTTAGAGCCAAATGCTAGATCTCATTCTTATGCAATCTATGTACAGCAGTCCTTTTCATCCTCACCCTTAACTTCTGTTTGCCAAATGAAAGCAGCACGTAGGCAAATAACATTTTGCATTTTAAAAGAGTTTTAATTTGTAGCTGTTTTCAAAGTACACACCAAGGCTAATGAATAGTCACTTCATTCTCTAGGATACACAGGAACAACTGACTAAAATTAGCATTAATTAGATGAATTACAGTGGCATCAAGAGGCTTCAAATGAGCTGGGGGTCTTGCTGCAGTAGGTTAAGCATGAGCACGCTGTGCAAAGCTGGTACAGGTTGGTGTAGCTGCCATTATAACTTAAAGGAGAGGTGGTCAAGGAGTGATTTCCTTCTTGAGGTGCTACAGCTGAAGTTGCAGAGCTGGTGAAGAGCTGTAGTGAGCAGCGAATGCTCATTGCTCTTGAGTTCTCTTTGCTTCTCATTTGAGTGTTACTACAATCCCATGTCTCATGTATTCATTGGTTTTTATTCATTTCAATGATCTCACTTAGATCATGGTCTCATGAATGCTTGTACCACCCAAGTTGAGGAGCTGGAATACCAGTGTGGAAAAGGGCAGGAAAGGAAGAAATTAAGAGCTGCTGGGAAACTCTTTATCAGGATAACTATTTGAATAATATCCCTTTCTTAACAAGAGCAACCCACTCTGTCTCTAAGGGCAAGGGTTATTTGATTCATCACAAGTTGAGGGTCAGGAGGGGGAGAAAGAATGATGCATCTTGCTTGAGTTTTCAAAGTAGAAGGTAGTTCAAATCTCTTGTGTGCTACCCTTCAGCATTAAGGCTATGACCAGATGAGCTCCCGGCTGGGGGACTTCTGGGCAGGAAGCCCAGAAAAAGGATTCTTGCAACTCTACCTTTGTTCCAGGTAGTCTTTAACACTATCCTGTGAAGAGGAATTACTGAGAGATTTTTTTTGCAATAGGCAGCACAACAAATTTGGTTTGTCTTCCTCACTGTGCATGGGGTTCCTTTGTTGTTTCTTTTGGCATCACATACATTTTGATACATATTTAATGTCACCTGAGCACAAATGAAATGTACCAGATTTTTAGTTCTAAAGTTGGGTGCTCTATTCTTCTTGACCTGAAGTTCACAGAGACCACCATCCCTGAAGGCTTCTTCTTCAAGCCTACTACACAAATGAGTGGAAAAAAAAAACCATTTAATTTTTCACAGCTCTTATTCTGGCCTTTTAGCTATGTCTTTTATGCAGAAAAAACTTTTCCTGGATTTGATGGTTGTTTTCGTGCCTCAGCACTGCTCAATTAAAACTTGATGGAGAGAACCAATTAATTTCACTCAGGCCCTCTCACTACTGATAAATGATTATTAAAATGGCTGCAACGTCAGGCTGAGATTATGCTGCAGAAACCACATTGTATTTTGGGTTAGTCTGATGATGCAGGGATATTGAATATTGTTTCTTTCCAACTTCCTTCTAGAAGCTTACTGTGTTTCCCAAAATGAAGCAATGATCTATTTGACCTGTGACAGATCCATTGACAATCTTGCAAAAGCAGATTAATGAATAGGAGAACCAGAGTTACAAAAGCAGGTGCCAAGCTACAATTCCAGAAAATGCACAAAATCACAAGGGCTAAAATACATAGGAACTACTGATCCCTGGAAGTTGGAAGTCTAGACCAGTTCAAATAAATGATTGTTTCAAGAAATCCCTCTCTTCACCAGCCTCCAATAGTGTCTCCAGCAGGTTCATTGCTGTCTAAATGGATGTCCCTGGAGACTAATCCATTAGTCAGATGGATCTCTACACCACATTGAAGGCAAATGCCAGGACAGTACATGTACCGGGACATCAGCCAAAAGTGTGCTCCTGATAGCAGGGTACTGACCCTGAGCCAATACTTCCATCCTGCACGAAGTTTCTGGACTCTTAGCAAATCAGAATGAACCGATTTTGCCATTGCATAGCTTTTGCACAGGGACTGACTCATCTTTTCCATGCAACTGCCTACAATATACCACACAGGGTACTATTGGACGAGAGACATCTCAGTGTCCCACACTTTCAGAGCAACCACAGCGTAAATTTAATCTCTCCTCCACTTTGTCTGCAAGAAGTAGGAGGCAAGAGGCATATCCAACCTACTTCACATCTCCTAGGCTGTGAGGGGTTTCTCAAGGTTTCCTTCTGAAAGAACAGGTCTCACAGTTTCACTCACTGCCTTCTTTGCTTTGAATGGCGGATTTCAAGCATCTCCATCTTTCCCCCAAGTAAAGAGGCTTATTTTTCCTTATGTCTCCTATAAAAGGTAATGGCAAGGGACGGACTCTTTTCATCCTTTGCTCTCTGTCTCTGATCATCAGTGTTTGTTGAGAAGGTCTGGCAGATGGACCTTTGATGTGCTGTAACTGACAGCCAACTTTGCCCAAGCCCTGCTCAGAACCTCATCAGTCCTCACTCAGGGCACAGAGTTGTGCCAGCTGATGCAGCATGGCCTGCAAGACACAAAAACACTGATTGAGATTAAATAATATAATATATGAATAGATGGACAGGGGTGATATTTAAGTTCTTCGAGTGGCATAAATCTGCAGAGATGCTTCAGACTCAGGTTTTATTTCTTTGGTCTCTTCCAAACTCTGTAAGGAGGATTTTGCAGGGAAAGGGCTGCTTTGGACATGTTAAAGGTGTAAAGAGTAGAAGGAGGAGGGTGGAGATACTTCTGCTTTGGAGATGTTGTTGCTGCTGCCTTGCATTCCCTGTAGGGATTCAGGAAAATGTTGGTGGTCCCTGACTAGTTTTCTGGAAGCAGACAGGAATTTATTTGGTGCAGCACTAAGTATTTGATTTAGCCTATGCTCCATTATACTCGAAATGGGATTTCTTAATGTTTCCTGCATTAGAAAGTATTTTTATGGCAGTCAGCAGAAGAGAATAAAGCTGTGATTGCACTGATAGCCTCTAGCAAATAGCATTGCTTTGCTAAGCGTAAGAAGAGGTCTCTTCTTTTTTCCTTAGGTGAACAATTCTTTTTTTGAAGGATGAAACACCTGATTACTAAGCTAGCAGAAATGTCCAGCTGCAGATCTGAACATTATGATATGTTTATTGTCTAAAACACCTTGTGGTCTGCCAGAGAGTGCCACCTTTCTCTGTGGCCTGAAGTCAGCTAATTCATAATCATGAAATAGTAACAACGTGCTTGGGGCTTGTCATTTCATATTATATAGAAATAAAGATAAGCAAGTGGATGGTATTCAGGAAGTCAGAGAGTAACATTAATTTCATAATCACATAAAAACACACCTTTGTGGATGCATACTCTTCTGAGATTAAGATATTTGTATAGGAAATTAAGAGAGTGGAAGAATTGTTAGCTTGCTGCTCTACCTTTTTCCAGGACAAGATAATCGGTTCCTGTGTGTTTTTAAATATTTCCATATAAGGGAGGCAAAAAGGTTCATCTCTTCTCTTGGGAGAGACTTCATCTTTCCAATGGATCTGAGGCAGAAGATTTGTAATCTTTAAGAATGTCACCCTTAGGTTATAAAGTTAATTTATTTGCGCCCCTAATTACATATGAGATGTGCTCAGTTTACAAGTTAAATCCTGGGATTTTTTGTTGTTGTTGTTGTTGGGTTTTTTTTTAAAGATGCTGGCTTTGCAAACTCTTCCTAGAACTAGAAAATAAACAGTATTTTCTGCTTCCAATGCTATTCTAGGTATATAAATTTCTCAGGGTGTAAGAGGAAGTTATTTCATTGCCAAAATGGGAAGCATGATAAAGTCCTGTTTACCTTCTGGTTAGTGGCAATGGTTTTGTAAAGCTAACTAGAGAAAAAGTGACATCATAAGACAGATCCTCTGAAGGTCTAAACTACTATAAGCTGCACCAACTGCCCAGAGACATGTGCTGTTATCATGTTATGCTAACAGACATTGAAGTCCTAAACTACTTTGGTCCAAAATACCATAACTCTGCATATTTCATTAAAAGCGATCTTATTTTTCTGCAGCTGAGCATCTGGCCTTGTGAGCTGATTTCATGTTTCCAGCTGGAATTATTATTTCTTTGGCTGTGGGAAGATACATCCCATATTTATGCTCAAATCAAGAGCATATATATTATATATATATTATAATTTAGTCCGACATATATATATAAAATAAACCCTGAGTGTTATTGAACATCTTTATGCTACATAAATATTCTGATAGACTTGAACAAACCACCAAAATACTAGACTAACTTTCAGTGTGATTTAATTTTTGGGATGTATTTCCCCTCTATTTTCATCATGTTAGCTGAGGAATCTGGAGAAAGCATTGGCAGGAGATATGAATTCTCAGAAATTCTCATCTGGGAATGGTCATCTCAGATTAGCATTAATAAATGGGGTGGAACATTGTTCTGACCGGTGAGTTGTGATAAGGCTAACTATTTTCCTCACCCTTCTAAAAGCTGGCTTCAGTCATCATCCTCAGTCTGCCAGGTCCAATTAGAAGAGAGAAAAAGATAAATATAATAGCTGCTGAGGCTTGATTCCAACATTGGTAGACATAGAAAATACCTATTTCTCTGTAATGATGAATTTGTCAGCAGATCTGGGCCATGAATGATAAGGTCATAGGGTCCCTTCAATGAGCTGAAGTTGTCCCTTTGTTTGTCTGGAAGTAAAGGAAGTTCATTGAAGGTTTTGGGTTGGAGGTGACCTTAAAGATCATTTATTTCCAAGCCCCCTGCCATGGGGAGGGACACCCTCCACTAGACCAGGTTAGCATGTTCTTCAGAAAGAATCTGTTGTGAGTAATAGTGTTTTATTTCCCCACCTGAAATTCATAGTTCAGCCTGACCTGGGGAAATTCATATTGTCTGTTTGAAGTTTAAAGCTTGAGGAGGGGCAGCAGGCATCAGGTACATAGTGACATTTTGACATTTTCACAGGGCTCCTCCCTTATATTTGAAAAAAAAGAAAGATACTTCTACTTGCATTTGTGGCTGCTCGATGGTTGTTTTATAAACTGAATAGATAGCCTTGCTGAAAGCTTGACACAGAGGGGCCAACACATGCCTCCTGCACTGCTACTACCTACTAGTCCATGCTGGGCATGTTACTTCCTTTTTTTTCTACTGGCATGATTTTAAACTAATGACTTGCAAACACATATGGCCAGGTCTACTGCTTTTGTCTGGGACAGAGTTAAATTTCTTTATAGTATCTGGTATGGGGCTATGTTTTGTATTTGTGCTGAAAACAGTGCTGATAACACAGAGAAGTTTTCATTCCTGCTGATCAGAGTTTACACAGAGCCAAGGCCTTTTCTGCTCCCCACCCCACCAGCGAGTAGGCTGGGGGTGCCTAACAAGTTGGCAGAGGACACATCTGGGACAGCTGACCCTAACTGACCAAAGGGATATTCCATACTGTATGACGTCATGCTCAGTATATAAAGCTGAAGGAAGAAGTAGTAAGGGGGAGGCTGTTCAGCATCATGGGGTTTGTCTTTCCAAGTTACTGTTATGCATGATGGAGCCCTGCTTTCCTGGAGATGGCTAAACACCTGTCTGCCCATGGGAAGCAGTGAATTAATTCCTTGCTTTGTCTTGCTTGTCTGCACGCTGTTTCCATTCCCTATTAAATTACCTTTATCTCAGCTCACAATTTTCTTTTTCACTCTTCCAATTCTCTCCCCCATCCCACTGGAGGGCAAGAGAGTGGGTGAGTAGCTGTGTGGTGTTTATCTTCCAGCTGGGGTTAAACCACAAAGCCAGGTTTCTTCTACAGGCATATCCGGATCTGTTTATAAGCAATAGGCAAGAGCAGCAGCTTCCTGTGACCAAATGTCCTTAATTTTGCCCATGACTCATTTGCTTTGGCAGCATCTGGAGCAGTAAACTAGCTCTATGGACACTTCAAGTGATTGATCTGAATTACAGAAAAAGCATGGCAGAGGGGGAGAAAGAGTCAAGCGCTGCACCTTGCCTGATTTATGGCTGTGAAGCCAGTGCCCTCTGCAGCAGAAAGTGGAGAGATGAAGATCTACAACCACCTACATTATCACCCAAGGAGTGGAGAGAGATGGCTCACATTTTATTCTAGCTGGCAGACACACAAAAGAGGCCTCCTCTCTCACCTCCTCCCTAACCCTCTGCCTTGCTCTGCCTTTTGATGCTATAATGACTGCAGTGATGTACCGGAGAACACAAACGATGAAGTCTGGTGGTGACCAGAGACCCCAGCTCCCCCAGGGCAGCAGTTTCAGCATGATGTAGGTTCCACTTTTTTTTAAAAAAAAGATTGTAGTGCATAACATTCAGAGAAATAATAACCTATATAAAGACAAAACCCAGCATGTTGTGATTGTTGTCACCTGATCTGCCTCATACATGGGGAATTAGTTTCTGACATCCCTTGGCTTCTGTGACAGCAGATTGGATCAATTTTACCTTGGGGTACAATTTTCAGCAAAATTTGAGATTTCTGCATCTTTATTTTTGTTGCAGTCTTCCAGATTGCATTTTGGGGTTTTGAAGACCAAAGAAGGGTATTTCTGAGGAAAGGAGTGTGCCTCCTTTCATATGCAGATTAATTGTCTTATTATTCAAGGAGAAACCTCATGAACTGTGAAGTTTACAGTTCAGATTTCTTTATTTTTATAGCTATCAATATTTGCATGAAATATGTAAAACCTGAGAAATGTTGATACTTCAAAAACAGTTAAAGTATGACAGCTATATAAGAGACAGATTACAACTGTCCTACTCCCAGCTCATCGTGGAACTGAGTGTTGCAGAAACGGCTCAGAAATGACCAGCCAGAGCTGGAGGAGGACACTCATCCACTCGGACAGAATTCTAATTGCACAGTGAATGTGGGGGTGGGCTCTCCAAACAGGGAGGGTTGCTAAGGAGCACCTTGGAAGTGAAAAAAATTTGTAAATCCATGAAGAAGACAGACAGAAGCCTGTACGCTATGTCAGAAAGACCACTGTGGGTGTATGCATGGGGGTGTGTGTGTGTAAGGGGTCAGATGGTGTTAAAGCAACTTTGTGCTAGCAACCTTTGAGAAGAGTCCTTCTTGCAGGCCTCCTCTGAGTCTGGGGCTCTTCCAGACAGTCTGTTTGCCACATGCTGCAAGCACCACCACTGCTTTCCTACCCCACAGCCAAGGTGAATGGGGTGTCATGGCTCAGGCTGTTTGGTTGCATGTGTGACTGTTGGGTGAGAAGTCTTGTGGTGCTGCCCTCTAAGTGAATGCGATACCATCCTTATGGAGGGGACCATGGAAAAGAGCAATTTTAACATTAACTGCAGTAGTGGCAGCATCTGGCACAACGAGCTTTATAAAATCTGCGCAGTTAATTCTCCCGTGAGACTGAAACCAGTCATGGTCTTTTTAGGGGGAGAGGGTAAAGCCAGGGGGAAATGCATTTACTTGGTTTTAATGGAGTAGTTTTTCAATCACTTAGATCTCAGCAGGCTGTAAAAGAGAAAAACAATGGTATTAAGGCACTACATGGATCTGCTGTATTACATTGACCCAAATTCTATATCTTTATAAAGCTGCAACAAATGGGAGCTCCAACAAGGAATACATTCCCCCATGTCTGTAATATTTTTCTCTTTTTTTTCCCTCTTTTTTTTTTTTTTTTTCTTTTTCCCATCTGTGTCTGCAAGTATGGCTCATTCAACAGCTGGTGAGGTAGTTATTATTAACGTGAAAGAGAGCTGAAGTAGTTTACTGGAAAGCCTGTCTTACAGCAAATGCAAAGCAAAGGTTTAGGTGAATCAATTTGCTGTTATTATTGTGTCCTTACATGGTCTCCAGGAGAAAGCTCTGTCGAATTTACAGCTACATTTTGTATCACTTTGAAGTATTAACTACTTAATTCTACTGGTGCTGCTGCCGATGATAAACCAGATGTTTTATCGTGGGCTGCGGTGTGGATTCTTAGAGGTACTTATGAGCCAGTTCTATTCATTTCCGCAGGAGCTGGGCTTATCTGCTCAGCTGTAACCAGAAAATGTATATGGAGCACTTTGAGTTCAAACTGCTGCCAAGTTTTTTATTTTAACCTGCATCTTGCATTAGTGGATGTTTTCCCTTTATGACTTATACCTTAGACTCCTGGGGCTATTGGAAAATCAACACCCAACTTTCATTGCTCCCCTCACTTTTCGGGGTTTTTTAAAATGTATTTAAATAACAGGAGGCAAAGTTGTAACTACCTTTATGGAGTCATCATTGTTGTTTCGTTCCACTGTCTTCCATGGAAGATTAAATCAGCTAAGGAACCTGAGGATATGTTAACAGCCAAAAATCCCAAACAAACTGAAGAGTGCATTCTAGACTGACCCCATACCTTGGGTCTTGTTTGTTTGGGATTTTTCTACATTAATCTAGTTAATGGATATTAGTAATTTGAAATTGAAATTGTTTTTAACTTAAAACATTGCTATTGAACTTTTTTCAATATTTGCCCTTAAACAAAATGTTTTAATTAAAAAAATAATCACAAAAATGCTAAAAAATTTAAAAATTCTATATTTTCCACTTTGGAAATATTTACTGTTGCATGTAACAATGTTTAGTAATGTTTTAAATAGTCTATTATTTTCATCCAAGTTTTAGTAGATTTATTTCAAATATATCAGATGTGAACTAAGGTCCTCTAGCTCAAGTTATTTGCATTGAAGAACTATGTGAATTTATTTGGACTGGCCTGGGGAGAGGGGATTTTTAAAAAAAAATTTTTTAAATGTGTCTTACTGTAAATGCCTATACATGCAGAGCTAGGGCACAGGTAATGCTTATTCCTGTTTGCCTTGGGCAGACTTAATATTCCCATATGCTTTACACAGACAGAAGATCAAAAAAAGTATGTCAAAAGGAGAAAAAAAACCCACAGGATTTAGGATGTCCATTTTGTAAATGGACAACACTCAAGTGAATGACAAGCCTTCTGATTCAAGACAGTGATGAACTTCTGATGCTCAGGATTGTTTTCAGGCAAGTTCTTAACTTTGAAGCTGGCCCTGCTTTGCATATGAGTATGGAGTAGATGAATTCTGGAGGTCCCTTTATATCAACATTATTCTTGTGGTTCACGGTTTTGTATCAGAGCCCCAAGAAGAAGAGACTACGTGCAACTTACTGTGTACTTCCGAGACTTAAAAAGTTGGAGGAAAGAAAAATGCTGTTTTAAAATCAACTTTTCCCCCATCTCTCGGGTCTAAAAGCACTGACGGCTTTGATTTTGGGGCTTAAATTATATCACAGCGGCTGTTGAAAGCTGCAGACTGAAACGTCAGTGTTGCTGGAATACAATAGCAGTGCGCCAGTAAATATCTCCGGATTTAGCTCTCGCGTACTCTTTTTTATTTAGTATTCCATCAATAACTTTGTTGTACATGCTTTTGCACAGATAGTTCCTTACTTTCAAAGTGGTTTAACTGCCTAGCAACCTTATAAAAATAAACTTCAGTGTTCTGTAGTAACAGCTGAAAACAGTGTAGCTTACATGAACGTGACTGCAGTGTTTTGAAGGGTAATGACTTAAATGCCCTGGCCCCCTTTTATTTCCCCTTTTGTAAGAATAAATTCTAAGCAGGGGAAACATTTCTAAGGACTTAATTAAGCCAATTTATAAAGAATAAAAAAAAATATGGCTATTAAGTAGATCATCCCACTTAAATGGTGACTTTCAAAGACATCAGTAAGAACAGGTTGTCCACGCATTCTTTGTGCCTTAGAAAATGTTGTTTTCTTCCCAGGAGAAGTAGTAAATTGAAGCCTTCTGGAAAAAAAAAACCCAAACAAAAAAACCCCAACAACAAAAAAAAACCCAAAACAAAACAACCAACCATAAACCATGCATTTATCTCACTCAGCCCCCAGAGACGTAGATGGCTGTTCTAGCGTGAATGACATATCCAGACTTACAAAGATTTAAGTGTGAAGCTGCAAACACTTATTACCAATTTCAGGGCTTACTACTCTGAGTAGTTCCACACAGTAGTATCATATTTATTATTTCCAAGGAGAAAAGATGTGCCAAGTAGTTTCTAGAAGATTATTCTTAGGTGAAAATTTGGTATTGCAGAGGTGACTGTAGGCTGTGTAGGAAGATAATTCCTGAACAAGAGACTCACTGAGGTGTTTGTTCATTTGTAAGCATGGAATAAGGTCAAATGAAATTAAAATTAGACACATATTATTCAGGATTTTATTGTGAAAATTGTGATACTGAAGGGCTACCAGAGGGAACCGATCACCTCACTGTCATTTGCAATGTTTTATTCTCTGTCTCACACTTACAGGAACAAAACTCACAACTGTGACCTGAAAAAGTGACAAAGGAGCAAAATGACCCTCATGCTGTGATCCCTGTCAGCTCAGAGGATAGCTGGTTGATAGATAAGACTTTCAACCCATGTCTCAGAGATTGAAGTATGCCACATCTTTCTTGCACTGATTGCATATTTTTATTGTAATAATTTAAAAGAAGTTTTCATGCTCTGGGGAAAAAAAAAAATCAGCCTTTTTTGCAGATGTTTCTTTCCACTAAGGATTCAGCCTCTTACCCATGACAGTTGCCAGAATGTCAATGACTTAGACCCTGGAAGAGAGCATCTCCATCCTTACACTCCTGAGGTGCAGTCATGGAGCAAGACGTACATCAAAGCTGAATACTTATTCTCAGGAACAGTGTCAGTAAGGGGTCTGTGGGTCCCTGTAAGCACTGCCAGTTCGCCCTGCATTTGCAATCAGAAAGTCAGAAAGCACTTAGGGATCTTGTCCTTATCCACAGTGAGACATCTTCCAACCCTGACAGACCCTTCTCAGAGGATTTTTTTTATGGGATTTCCTTGCATTATAAAAATAACTGACCTTGTCAATTACTTAGGGGGTATTTTGGTTTTGTTTATATATAGCATCAAAATAAAGCATTACTTCCCCATGAGTTGGGTGAGCACTACCATCTCTTTCTAATTGGAAAACCTCCTGCAAGAGCTCAAAAATACATTTCAAAAAAAGTTATTTTTACATTATCAAAAGAAAGAAACAACAGCTTGGATTAGTAATTAGCAATAATAAAATATAGCAAAGGTGAAGTCAGTCATGAAAGACAAGTTTTGCTTTTTGTAGTGTGTATGATCAGTCAGGTTTGCACATGTCTTACCATTAAGAGTATTTTACAAGGAAAAAAAACTACACCAAGAACCAAAGAGTTTGATCATAACTTGAAATTGTAACACTGTAAATTAGGCACAAAAATTCAGGAATTGGTCCCCTTTAATTTGACCTGAATATGTATAGATGTCCATTAGAACTTTAATCAGGATCTGAGGTGCAGTTTTGAACTAATTGCTCCAATCATCCCCATTTACAGTCCTGTGTTTTGAATCCTGGAGCAGTCCTCAAGCATGCAAACCAGATTCACTTTAGGTGAAACCAAACCATGACACAGTCTCTGGAAGATCCACTCCTATCATCACTGAGCTTTCAGCCCTCAGGACCAGGCTCCAGCTGGACCAGAGTAAGTCCTTTCTCTTGAACAAGTGCTGTACAGGACTGGGAGCTCAGGCTTCAGCACAGACTGGGCACTGTACTGCTTCCCAGAGGAGACTTCACATCCAGCTCCCACCAATGAAAGCATATCATGAAACCTGACTTTCTGTAAAGTGTGACAGCCTGTGTGACATCTCTTTATTATCTGGTCACTTCCCGAGATGATACCCACATCCAAAATTTGGCCTGAGATTTATGCTTGAAATCTACCCTATTTTTGGACATGGACCAAAATGCTTCCCTGAAGTCCTGTAGGTGGTCTCGCTTACAGAGAATGCTGTTGGTAGATAACTTACGTAGGTATGTGTGCACAAGACTGTGTGCATCAAGAATTGAGAACCAGGGACTACCTCTATGCTAGCAAATTAGAGACAGGAAATGTCCCTTGGCACTGAAGCTCAATTGCCTACCTTGTTAAATTGTTGGAATTGTTCCTGGTATCCTTCTGGACAACCAGCACTGTCCCAAATGGTTCTTCATCACAGCTCAGTAATTAGCACAGGCGAGCTACCATTCCCAATAAGCAGTTTCCATGCAGCTACACTTTCCCGAAGAGTGAGAGAGTGAGGTAGTTTGGACACTTTGGAGTAGCCTTTTCAATGCCTGGTTACCTCAATCCCTGAGTATGGTTCTAAGCACATTTAATTTGTTAGTATAAATCTTGTTTATGTATCCTGATTTCCAGGCATTTACAAACGCAAAATATTATCTGAATATTCTGTTCCAAGCTTAGCTACTGACACCCAACAAACATCTGAGACAAAATAAAGATATCTGAGACTGGAAGGAGTTAAATGATGAGATGAATCCTGATACTGGAAGCAGGAGCTTTGCCTGCACAAATCAAGTGCAGACTCACACTTCGGACATGGAGACTATTCTTTCATAAAAGCAGCTTTATTTTCTCTATTTTTAACTTACATTTTTGCATTTTTCTAAAAGGAAGGTGCTGCTTATGCCAGAGCTTTGGCCTGGTATTAGAGGCTGGCCACCATCGGCTCATTAAGCTGCACCACTTCAAAATACTAGTAAGTGGCAATGGTTTGAGTCACTGCAGCTGAGATGATGTGAGCTCTGTGGCTTTCTGCAATGAGAGCAGCTGTAACCTTTATACAAGCAGGAGTTCTGCCTGTCTGTGATAATGGTTTGTACAGGGGCAACTGTGCCAGGGACTGTAATGTGAGAAAACCATTAGTATAATGGAAACTCAAATATGTCATTCTTATTGGGTTGGACAGACTGCAGACAAATATTATTCCTTCTGTCCTGGTGCACTGGCTGGGATGTTAGTATCTGCCCCTCACTTTTGATCATATCAGTCTACTAAGCAGTATGCAGCAGGTAAGGAAGAACTAGGAAAATGAGCTGTTATGCTTATACTAATCCAGGAATCAATGGGATCTTTTGGAATCTCCTGTGCTTGGGAGGTCATTTTTACTAGGTGGTACTTAAATTTATATTTTCACTGTGAATTAATCAGTGTTGTGGGTTTTTTTTTTTTTCTTTCTTTCTTTTAGTTTTCACAAGTCCTGAAGTTCTCTTTCTAAGCTGAAAAACATCCAGTTGGGCTGAAAGCATCTCTGTTCTTTTCATCTCTTCTCCAGTATTATGTATTTCATCCTGCGCAGGGCTTATCTGTGGTCCCAGCACTTCTATCTCCTCGTGAGGTCTTTTCTTAGATGTCCGATACCTATAGAAGGTTTTGTAACCATTAATCTCGGAGACTGGATTTCCTTCATGTGTGGAGTAATCAGAAACTGCAGATCTTCAGCTTGGTGACAGATTTCGCTGTTTCCTTACTCCACCTGCTCCCTCTAAGTGCAGTAAGTCCAGACTCGCAGACTTGTTTCGAACAAGTCCTGCTTAAATGCCACAGATAATAATAGATCAAAATGAAAATGCTACATACCTAGGCCAGAATAAAGCTGTCTTGAGGTGGCCTGGAAGCTGTCTTTCACAATAACGATCATTTTAACTTATAATAATTTAACAAACTTACATACTAAGAACAGAGATATAGAAGTATGCAAATACCAAATAAGATCAGAAAAAGCTTGATGAAAACTTTTTTTTTTTGCTGTCAAACACCCTGTGATTTGAAATGCTTTTCAGATCAGATTTTTCAGATCCCTTTTCAGGAATTCTCTTTTAGAAGAAAACCCAGGAGGAAAATTCTGACCTTTTGACATTCGCAGAATCAAATATTTCATTTTTCCATTTTGCTACGAAGTTCCCTTTCAATGTTTTAATTTGGCATTCAATGTGTTATTATGTAATGCCTGCTGCAGTAAAATCCTAAAAAGGTTGAAATCTAACAAAACATTTCAACACTAACTAGAACAGTTTAGGTTTTTTAGTATTGATGCATCATTCTGTTGCTTGTTCTCAGCAGAGCAAGTGCTGTGATGTTAACCTTAATCATAGCATCAATCTCTTGTCATTGCACCTCCTGACCATAGAGTCTCTTTGAAGGACAGTCTACAAAACAAATTTGGTGCTTCTTGCAGCAGGTGAAGGGTAAGTGACTCTTCTGTGTGATGGTTAGCTACATCCAGCATGCAGGACCTTTCCTTTCATTACTGTAGACATCTGGCATCAGGTTGCTTAGTGTCCAGCCATAAAACCCACAGAAAGGTTAGCTGAGTGCCTCCACAGTTCTCCACATTTCCTGGACCTAGTCAAAGACATAACTCCATCATCTGTTTTACCTCCCATTTCTGGAAGATCAGTGTGGACATATCTTTAGCCCTTCTGATGAACTCAAACCCCTAGTGAAGCGTTGCAAGGAGCTCAGATAATGGCCCTGGGAAGGTTAGTCTGGAATCCTACTAGTTAGATAATTAATCTGACCTAACATTAGGTATCTACCACTTGTCTAGACTTTTATTATAGTCAGTGGTGACCTGATCAATATAGTCTATGGAGATTAGCGCATGATTCACCTGGCCAGATGCAGCTCTCTCTTTTAGGGTGAGATGAATCATGACACGAACTACATTAATTCTACTGACTGGTTGTCTGCTGAGTGCAAGAGCATCCCAGAGTGACTTGCTTAGAGGTAAAAGTGTAACTCTATAAATAGTCAAATTTAGTTAAATCCCACTTCACACCTCTTAAGGGCTCTCATCACTGCTGAAATAACTTTGACAAATGCATTTCAACACCTGAATTAGAAAAGTCCATGTTTGAGTAATCATACTTGAGAATCCTGCTAAAAGTATGGTGTCCCTACTAATACTTATCCCACTTATATAGCTAGGACATAAGTCATGGCTCTTCCTGATACAGTACACTGAAGTGTGTTGCAATACTTTCCTAGAGGTGTGGGAGAAGTTTTTGTCTTAAGGAAGCATCAGAGATATTAGGGAAAGGCTTCAGATGATTCAGCTTGAATACAAATAGCAAAGAAAATAGATCTAGGTGACTCATCTACTTCCTCTCTGGTCTGTTCTAAGCACCTGTGTGTGAAAGTCTTGTTTGGGTGACATGATATTGTTCATGGAGGGGAACGAAAGGGAGGCAACATCAGATTCCAGGCAACTTCAGCCTGTCTCCTGCTGCATTGTTCAGCGGGAATGACACTGTGTTTCTGACAAACTCTGAAGAAGTCCTGGCTTTGACTTCAGTAGAGCCCAGATTTCATCCCAGAAAAGTAAAGTCGAACACTTACACAGCACTGAGCAGAAGGATTACAAAATCCATAACATTAGCACTTGGAGTTTGCAGTTGGGATCTAATTTTTGGGATCAAAGTACACTACATATAATAGATGTTCTGCTGAAACCAAATGAAGCTTATAATAGTAGATGTATTTTTTCCCCACACATCCCCCTTTTATAACCTGTGATAAGGAGAGTCAACACCATTGTCCATGGAGCTAATTGTGCCCTAGGGATCATGTAATCAAAATCATAGAATCATAGAATCTACTGAGTTGGAAGGGACCCATAAGGATCATCGAGTCCAACTCCTGGCTCTGAGCGGAACAACATTTTACTAAGGCTAAATTTTTATTTAAAGTGTAAAATTAAAAGTAAAGCTTAAAGGGGCATTATCAATAAAGGAATAACTAGAGCTTGGAAACAAAATAAAATTAAAATGAACAAAAAATATATCGAATATGGAATTATCTGGAAAATCATTCATAATGCTTCAAAATGAGAAAAAAGCATTACCTTTGCATATGTTATGGACGCAGACTCTAGATGTTACTGCAAGCAGCACAGTAAAAAAAAAAATTAGCAGGTGCCTATGTCAGGGCTTGAAAGAGTACACTGGAGATACTGGTTATATTGTATGTGTCATATTTCTCCTTTCTGGTTAATGTAAAAGAAGCATCTGCAATGCCCCTCCTGGCACTGCAGATTTAATGCTAACACAGTACAATTTAATCATATGCTATAGCAGGTGTTTAGCAGACTATTCAGGACATTAGCAGAGAATAAGACTTGGGCTGTTGTCTAGGGGAATGAACAATGTGATGTAAGAAATTATTCAGTAGTTTCCAGCAATGGTATGAATACCTTGATACCCTCCACACATGCACATAATGCTCTGAGAATATAATGAGGTATTCTGTGCTGGGAGGACACATCTGGGAATTCCTGAAGAAATCTGCAAATGTTTCTTTTGCCTTTGTAACGTCCTGTCCTCCCATAGTGACCTAGAAAAAGACTTCTAGGACACATGAATCTCCATTTTCATTGCTGGCTAATCTTTCTTTTTTTTCATTTTTGGAAAGTAACCTATTATCTCTTGCATATAAAAATATTCCAGAAAGGCTGTATGAAAAATTAACCCTAATTATACATTTCATCCTCTTTCAGGGAATAAATGAGAAGTGTGAAAGGCAATTCATTATATAGCTTTAAATGAGCCACTCTGGGCTGTATAGTTTTGATCAATATATTATATATATATATTGATCAAATATATATATATAAAAAATGAACTGATTTTATTTACTAAATATTCTCACTGTAAAGAAATGAAGAGTATAAGCTTTTTCTTAAAAGCCCATAGGATGGATTGCCTAGGGAAAGCAGAATGCTACCAAGGTGTGGGAAAAGTATGTCCCTGTGTCTGCCAGAGTACTTCCATCACAGAAATCAGCAAGGGCAAACAGCAGTCTAAAGGGAAAGGAATTCTTTCATTGCAACTGAAAGAGGCTGAGTACTGAGCCCCTTCCTTATATTAATTCTTACGTTTGGAAATAAGGCTAGAGATTTTGTTTCCTGCATTTTATGGTGTATAATTCACCTAGATGGAGCCATCTGTGAGCTATTATCTGCCCACGGAGACAGACAAACCTCTTGATTTCTGTTTAGACTTCCCCTATAGGGTGAATTTTTCTGATACAGATGCCTAGAAGACTCAATTAGATGATGAAAATTAGGCGAGTTCAGCCTTATTCATAGTTCTTTGCTGGTGAATATCTCCAGTTAATTTCTACAGCATAGAACCCTCTCTGTAAAGCATGGGAAATGAAGTTGCTCCACTGAGAAGAGCAAAGACAGATTCTTTGTCTTATTAGCCTAAAGCCAGCTGACTAGAGATGGAAAAATGGGTACAAATCATTGGTCCAAATATGTCAGAGTGGTTTTGGATTTGTGTTTATTTTAGCACAACTCAAAGACTATTTTACAGGGAACAACATATTTGCCAAAGTATAAATAAATTCTGCGTTCCCCGGAAATGTCTCATATTAAACCATCTCACACAAATAATCCCGGAGGGAATGGAGATCAGCTTTAAAATGTGAGCAAAACCGCCTTCTGCAGAAAGATACACCTAAAGTGGAGGAGCCAGAGATGTGTTTTCCCAGGCTGCTTGCTGCCATGGATGATAAGCGGCTGCTGCGCAGCAGCTGGATAGTCTTCTAGGACCATACACTAACTGGGATTTGTTCAAGAGAGGCTTCACCTTCCCTGGTTATCTTTCTCCTTCCTCTGTAGAGTGTTCCCAGGGATGATGGTCTGCTTCATTCCAGTAAAGGGTTTCTCCATTCCTTTAGACCAAATTTTTTTAAAACTAAGAATCCTTCATGATTTTGTTGCACCTGGGCCTTGTATGATAGGTTTGTCCCTTATCAAAAAACAAAGAAATTTTTTTTTCTCTTCCAGAAGTTTTGAAAAACTTATCTTCTCAGAATAAAAAAAAAAAAAAAAAAAGAGTTAAAAGAATGATGAGTTTCTCTAGGTTCTACCTGAGAGTCAGCTCTGAGGTGCCTTGTCAGAGCTGTGAAGGGAGCTTAGGCAGCTGTGGTCCAGTCTTTGTGTGACAGATGACTGCACCTGCGCTGTGATTTATAGACTTAGCAAGGATGTTCTTAACAGTCTCACAATTAGGATGAGACAGATTGCTGCATCTGAAAATATGATGTATGATGTTGCATTAAAGCTGTTAGGCAACGGAATCTCAAACTTGGTATGATTTCTATAGACACGTGTAGCTGGTTACTGAAGGCAAATGAGTCATTAACATGCAAATACATTTCTTTAGAGAATGTTTGCTCCTGAACACAATATGGAGTGTGGACCCTTTGGATGAACTCCAAGTTGTCAGTAGTAGAGTTGAGTGAGTGATTCAGAGCAAGTAATGTGACTGATGAATTTTTCTTTCTGCTTGTAAAGTGTCTTCAGACACATCAACATTGCCCAAGACTGATTTGTCTTCAAACAGTCTGTGGAAAGGAAAAAAACCCCACCACAACCTACCACAAAACCAAACAAACCTTAACTCTATAGACTGATCTTGTGAAGTTTTCTTGAGAATGCACAGTACTCAGCCCCCATGGTCTTATGCAAAACCCAAATTTTCTTTTAATTGGGAGAACCAGAAAGTAGGTGCCTCCTTTTATCATGAAGCTACTGTGGAAAGAATTTATGGTATTCAGAAGAGTGACAGACAAGATTCTGGTGAGTCTTTATTTCTTAAGACAGGCTGGGTTAAAATCTGTGGAGGAAAGTGATGTGAGTACCACTGCTGATAAATACTATTTGTAGATTTCTTTTGGGGGCATTTTTTTTCTCTGTCTGCAGTGATGGGGCAGTTATTTGAGACTGATGGATCAACTAGGTTTTGTGGAGGTCCACACTGAAGGACCTATAAGTATTTGGATTCATTCATCTGTATAATGCCAGTTCAGCAAGTCAAAACCAAATAGTTTTGCGAAGGATGCTCTGAGATGGTTGAGTTTGGTTTAATTTTTTTGCCAACAACTCATTTGGAAAATCAGAGATGTTTAGCTGAAGATCTGAAGTCAGTTCATGTTTCTTAATGGGGAGTACCACGGTCAATGGGATATACTGGCAAGCTCCTTGAATATCTGCTGTCTACTTCTGCTTTTCTTCCCCTCACATCTTGTTGGTTCAGAGACTTAGCTCTGTGCATGCAAGATTCCCACTGCAATTAATATTATGGCCTCAAAGAAGGCCTCCAAGCATCTGTATCCCAGCAGTATTACAGTTGTAATGTCTTCTGAGCTATTTCCACACCACTATCCATGGATTTCTTCCAGAAGATTTGTGGCTCATTTTTCAAGGTTTCATGTACTAGCTCATAAATAGAAGGAATGTTCTGGGGTACACAAATGATCTTTAACAGTTTAGGAAATCCCTTTAAGACCCCAAGAAGAGAATGGCTCTGGAAACAGAAGATGTTTTTTTCTCTAAAGCGCTGCTGTCAGTATGATGAAGGAAGAACTTGCCTCTTACCAAGCCAATTTTCTCCCCATCAATTACTGTTTAGTTAGTAGTCTTTAAACTGCAACATTATAATCTCTAATAAATGTTTCAGCCTTTCTACTAAAGCAAGGTGTTTTATGTGTGTGTACACTGTAGAGCTAATCTGCAGTGCCTTGTGGCAGTGTTTGCAGAGCATGTAGCAAGAGTTTAGTCCAATTTCTGGGGAATTGGACCACTATTATTTACAGTCATGTGAATGTAACTTCTTGCATATCATTTCTGAAATGTCACCCTCATACAGTACATATCTAGGTGTGAAATTCTGTGCATGTTTGTGCCATCAGATTTTGGCATGGATTTGGAATTTGAAAAGCAGAAACTGGTCCAACTAAATAAAATGAACCTTGTGGAATCATGCCAGCTGCTTCCTGCTAATGTGACCTTTTCTTCCATGTTTCTCTTTCCCTGTCTTGCTGATGGATAGGATGATTTTAAGAGACTTTAGTACACGATAGGGCTGCCAGGTTTGGATCCACATCCAATTATTTCCAAAGGTCAGAAGCACTTGCACTGGGCATTCTTGTTTGCGTTCCTTCTCTTAATTTCCAGGAACTCTGGTGACAAAAATAAGACAGGGGATAACTCTACTGAATGTACAGACCCCTGGCTAGATATCACTGATATCCTTCTTATTCTAACAAATATTAAAAAGATAGCAATTGATTTCACAGCTGCCTGCTATAGGGCTTTTTGTACGTTGCTATTCTAGCATTGAGCTTCCCTGGAGACAGAGCTGAATTAGAGAGATTGTTGGACTGATTCAGTCTGGCAGTTCCTGTGTTAATATTGGTCTTAACTTCTGGAGTTGTCAAACAATAAATAAATGAATGCCAAAACAAAACATGCCAGGGTTTTTATTTTTGACCTGACAGAAGAAAGGAAAACCTGAAACACATGGCCTCTGCAGTTTGCTATACTTCACAAGTTTAAATATCAGGGATATTTGTCCCTTCTTGGCTAAAATGGTAGATTTGCAAATCTTCTAAGGAAATGTGAGTCACTAAACACAGAACTGAAACCACTTAGGTCTCCTACTCTGCTAAATCTGTCCTCAGATAGAAATACCCCTGTTTAAATCCTTCCAGATCAATGTCCTTGAAAAACTTACGACTAAATAAATCAAAATGAGAAAGTCATAGACTAAAGTAATATTCTGGATACCTAGAAATTAAAATTCGAGTTTAAGCTGTCAACCACTCTTTTTTTTTTTTTTAGCCTTATATGCTGACTTCAAATTCAAAGATTCTGTGTCTTCTCTGAATTATTTTTACATTTTATCTTTCTGTGGATCCACTTCTTTGCTTTTGGTTAGAGGGAACAAAATTCCTGAGGACTTCAATGTTTCAGATTCTGCACAAGCTGTAAAGTTCCCCTGAAACCACTTTCATTAGTTTTGCAAAAATTGCAGCCTTAAGGCTTTAAAAAGTGCTAAGCAATCAGCAGTCACTCATTTGGGAGCCTAATTATGGACTTAGGAAACAAATATGTCTTGGTCTATCACTTGCCTTGCATAATATGTATAACGGGATTTAACCCCACACCTGCTTGTACAGATGAATAGATACTTGTGACTCCTGGGAACCAATGCAGAGATACATCTCTCCGAGTATGCTGCTAAGTGATGTGGGAAAGCATGTGGATCCTCCAACCCATCAACCCAAATCTGCCACTGTCTGCAGTATTTTATGATTTCAAATTACATCTGAAGTATTTGAAGTATCCCTGAGCAGACATTAATGACCTCTGAGAAAGGACTTGGTATACACCACTACAGCAGAGGGCAGCTGTGGCATCTCCTCACAGAAACCACCCTGCAGCCCCCTGACAGCACCTGAGCATGGACCCTCAATACATCAAAACAAAGCTGAGCAGTTTCTATCAACTGGGTACAGTGAAAGTTTATTTTGCTGTCAAATCTGCACTTTTGCAGTCAGTGGCTGGGCATTGGTTAGTTAGTTTCCCCTCAAGGTGAGGCATTCTCACGGGTGCCCATCATATGCTGCCTCTCACAGGGCAGGGTCTGTGGAGGTGTGTCTGCCTCTAGGCCTCCCACCTTCACACTGACATGTATCTGTGCCTCTCCAGTCATTGTTGTACCTGAATGAGCTCTACCTCTATATTCCTTTTAGATAATGTATTTCTTTCTGCTTTCAGGCTCCACAACTTCTCCCAGTGTGAAAAAAACCCACAGATGCCTACTACCACAGTCTCTCTTCTTACATGTATCCGTTGCCAATCCTTTCCTCTCAATGGGAGTAAAAAGCAGTCTGTGAATGCCATATTTCATTAAAATAGTGCAAGATTTTCTGAATAACTCAAGCAGAAGGGTTTCTCTGAGGCTGTCAAATGCATCTCTCCAACTCTTGCTAAGAATTGGTGAAGAATGACAGAGACCAATGGTGTGAGGTTAGGTTAACTGTCCATTACAGCAGTTTCCTCCCATTAATAGAAAGTAAAAAGCCTGGGAAAGAAATAGGCTGAACCTACAACATCTACAGAAGTCCACAAGCACAGACTTTTTCTTGGTACTTGGAACCACACTGTTCTGGGAACTTTGGAGAATGGGTGAATTTGCTTGCATGTTGGAGAGGAAGAATGGGGTAAGGGAGAATGTTCCTGTCCCCAGCGTCTCTTCATGGTGTGTGTACATGCTCCTGTATCACTCAGTGCGATTTCATCTATACTGTCGTTCCACCTCTTCACCACAAGGAGTTGTGTTTTGCCTGGAGAGCCTCTCCCAGGTTACACCCTGCTAAATTTCCCCTATTGTAAGGGCAGGAGATGTTTACAGAGACATATGAGAAGAGGTGGTGACTTAGAGAAACAGCAAGGAAGAGAGGTGAATATTTTTCTGGCAGTGAAATAGTGAAGAATAGCTCAAAGATGAAGAAGACATAAAAGATACTAAAACAGGTCACTCAAGCTTTCAAGGACACGAGTCAGAACTCCTAATGCTGTTTTTAGAAGAAAAGAGTTTACACAACAGATTCTGCTCTGAACACAGATGAGATTTGTAATTAAAGCTGGTCAGAAGATATGACACCTTAACTTTTAAAAATATAAAAGCCTTAGAAAGACTTGATCTGAAATATTATCCAGGGTCAGACTTATTATCCTTCTTCTCTGCTGGTTTGTGTCTGGGACTGCCAGCTCTCCAGGTGCCAACGAATAAAACTTCACCTAGCCAGAATCTGCTCACACAGGTGTTTTTTTTGCTGATAACTGATATGAACTTACAGCCCCACTAGAATCTGCCAGTTTAAATCATCAATTGCTAATGATTAAACAGGCTTAGGCCTTTATATTCAGTCCATTCCAGAATTACATTTATGATCTATCTAAACAGGTAAGTGTAGGAAAATGCTCTACATCATCTTGTGATGATGAGAAAAAAATAAATGTTTGTGAAAAACTAAAAGCTTTTCACTTTCCAGAGATTAAACAAAAAAGTGTGTGTTGAGGAGAGGTTGCTTTTATTTTTATTTGAGAGAACATGATAAAATAAAGCTCAAACTAATCAAAATATCAACAGGGCTAGAAAATTCTGAAAACAACCTGAAAGGCCTTTTTTTTTTTCTATTGACAAGCAATGTGAATGAAAAATGTCAACCAGTTCTATTTATAACTAGGGATGGGCAAAGAAGATGCATTTAAATGTGGATGTGGGAAGCATCCTCATTTCTGTAGATTGTGAATGCTCTGTCTGATTTCTCTGGGATGAAAAACTAGGCAAGCAGGTAGGGTCTAATTCTTTACTGGCATAAACATTTTAGCAACTCTGAAGTCATTTGAGCTATGACAATTTATGCTGACAGAATTTCTTCCTCCTTCTACCCTTTGGTGTGTAACAGGAAGTGTGTATAGCTAGTATATTGTGAACAGCCCAGCTACTGTGTTGGTGGTGTGTGTCCCTTTGTTATACCCATCTCCAGCACTGTTCATTTTATTAAAGTTAATTATTAGTCAGTGGGTGCCAAAATGAAATGCCTCTGTGTAAATGCACATAACATGAGGAATAAGAGGAACTGGTATTTGCATCAAGAAGACACCATGGGATGGCTCCTATGACTGGAGTGTTGGAATTCAAGGATATAGGCTTTTTAGGAAGGACAGACATGGATTTGATGGCTGGACTGCTCACAGAATAATAGAATCACAGAATCTCTAGGTTGGAAAAGACCTTTGAGATCATTGAGTCCAACCATACCCGTCCTCTACTAAACCATATCCCTAAGTACCTCATCTACCCATCTTTTAAATACATCCAGGGTTGGTGATTCAACCCCCTCCCTGGGCAGCCTGTTCCAGTGCCTGATAACCCTTCTGGTGAAGAATTTTTCCTAATGTCTAATCTGAACCTGCCCTGGTGCAACTTGAGTCCATTCACCCTCATTCTATCACCTGTCAACACCTACCTTTTTACAACCTCCTTTCAGTAGGCAGTGATAAGGTTTACCCTCAGCCTCCTCTTCTCCAAGCTAAACAACCCCAGTTCCCTCAGCTGCCCCTCGTAACATTTGCTACCAGCCTGGTTGCCCTTCTCCGGACACATTTCCAGGACCTCAATGTCTTTCTTGCAGTGAGCAGCCCAAAGCAGTATTGAAGGTGTGGCCTCCTGAGTACAGGGACCTACTGGCTATTAGCCTTCTTGGCCACCTGGGTACACTGCTGGCTCATATTCAGTCTGCAGTCAACCAATATCCCCAGATCCTTCTCTGGGGGTTGTTAAACCTCATCCCGTTGGATGAGGTCTCAGCCCATCCATCGAACCTCTTCATTTCCCTTTGAAGAGCCTCCCTACCCTCAAGCAGAGTGACAATTGGTCAGCTTAGTGTCATCTGTGAACTTACTGAGGGAACATTCAACCCACTCATCCAGGTCATCGATAAAGATATTGATCAAAACTGCACACAAGGACTGAACCCTGGGAACACCACTTATGACTGGCCTCCAGCTGGATTTTGTTCCATTTACCACAACTCTTTGGGCCCAGCCATCCAGCCAGTTTTTTACCCAGCAGAGGATGTTCCTGTCCAGGACAGTGGTAGCCAGTTTCTCAAGCAGAATGCTGTGAGAAACTGTGTCAAAGGCTTTGCTGAAGTCCAAGTACACTACATCCACAGCCTTTCCCTCATCCACTAGTAGGTCATAGAAGGAGATCAGGTTAGTTTGCCTTTCCTAAACCCATGTTGACTGGGCCTGATCACTTGGTTGTCGTGTGTGTGCTGTGTGATAGCACCCAAGACGACCCTCCCCATGATTGTCCCTTGGACTAAGGTCAGATTGACAGGGCTGTAGTTCCCTGGATCCTCCTTCCAACCCTTCTTGTAAATGGGTGTAATATCTGTCAGCATCCAATCTAGTGGAACTTCCCCAGTCTACAAGGATTGCTGGTAGATGATGGAAAGGATTTTGGCAAGCACATCCACCAGCTCCCTCAATACCTTTGGATGGAACCTGTCTGGACCCATAGACTTGTGAATGTCTAATTGGCCTAGCAGGTCTCTAAACATTTCCCCTGGATCATGGGAGTTTTGTTCTGCTCTCTCTGCCTGTCTTCTGGCTCAAGAGGCTGAATACCCAGAGAACATCTCACTTTCCTATTAAAGACTGAGGCAAAGAAGGAATCAGAATACCTCAGCCTTGTCCTTATCCTTTGTCATTAATGTTCCCCCTCGCATCCAGTAAAGGGTGGAGATTCCCCTTGGCCCTTCTTTTGCTGTTGATCAATCTGTAGAAAGATTTTTAGTTATCTTTCACAGGAGTGGCCAATCTGAGTTCTACTTGGGCTTTAGCCCTTCTGATTTTCTCTCTACATGATCTTACTTCATCTCTCTAGTCCTACTGAGATGCCTGCCCCTCTCATGGACTTTCCTCTTTTTGTGATTTCCACCCAGATCTCTCTGCTCTGTCAAGCTGGGTTTCTCCCTTGCCAGATCATTTTCCAGCACATAGGGACAGGATTTCCATCTTGAAGAGCAGCCAGCCCTCCTGGGCACCTTTGTCCTTAAGGACTGTCTCCCATGGAGCTTTATCAACCAGCCTTCTGAACAGTCCAAAGTGGAACAATCCAACAAGTGGGCCTGTGTGAACTGCATGAAGTTCAACAAGGCCAAATGCAAAGTCCTGCACATGGGTTGGGGCAATCCCAAGCACAATTCCAAAGAAGCATGGTCAGCAGTTTGAGGGAGGTGATTCCACCCTTCTACTCCACTCTTGTGAGACCCCACCTGGAGTACTGTGTGGAACTCCAGGGTCCCCAGTGCAAGAAGGACATGGAGCTGTTGGAGTGAATCCAGAGGAGGCCACAAAGATGATCAGGGCTTGGAGCACCTCTGCTATAAAGACAGGCTGAGAGAGTTGGGTTTGTTCAGTCTGAAGAAGAGAAGGCTCCAGAGAGACCTTACAGCAGCCTTTCAGAGACTGAACAGGGCCTAAAAGAGAAATCAAAAGGAACTGTTTACATAGACATATAGTGTCAGGAAAAGGGGTAATAGCCTTATGCTGAAGGAGGGTAGATTTACATTAGATATTAGGAAGAAATCTGGTCTAGTGGAGGTTGTCCCTGCCCATGGCAGGGGGGTTGGAACTGGATGATCTTTGATGTCCGAATCTAAACCATTCTGCAATGTGTTGTTTAAGTGCCCTCTCATTGCCTGTAGGTAAGTTCCTTTCAGCCTTTTTCCAGAAATGCAGTTTCTTTTATTCTTAGCTTTCAGTATATGCAGTCATTTTAATGGCAAAGAAGCCTATAGGAAAAGCAAAACAAACCAACAAACAATATATTCAGAAGTTTAGCTGAATTAAGCACTATTTTGCAACAAGGGCAAAAATAATTTACAAGATTTGATTCTGCTTTATTTTATATTGTTTTGTCCTAAAGATTGTTGCACTGTTCTATACATGTAGGAGAAAGAAGATATAAAGAAATAGTATTTGGATTCAGAAATTCAGCTTTTAATTATTCTTTCTAACCAGATTCTGGTGACCTCTTCCTGCCCATGAAATGCTCCAGTAATGTCTATTTTTTAAATTCAGACTTCAAAATGGAATGATACTGTATCCATACTGATAAACTCTGGATGACATTCCCACAAAGACATATTAGTGTATGCCACCTCATATGGCCTTATTTTGTGGTATGACATCATGTGATAAATTTTAATACCCTCTTTTAACACTTCCTATGTCAGGTACTCAGCTCTTGTGTTTCCTTTATAATCAGTCATTCACTACACAGCACAGCTTTAACTGACAAGTAATTCATTACTTATCGGATCAGTCACTAATCTGCTTGACAACAGTTGAGGCAGAATGATATCTTGAAGTAACAACACAGCCAAAGCTTCTTCCAACTTTGTTTTGACTTAACCTTTCCCTTTACTGAGTCTGGTTTCCCCAGATGCATGATTTTTGGAGCACCCACAGCTGCAACTGAAGTGAGGAGATAAAATCCTGGCTTCCAGCTGCAAAGCTCTTACTGACCTTAGTTTAAAAAAAAAAAAAAAAGAAAAAGATTTTACCTAGTGGCAATCATCCAACACCTTTGAAAAATCAGGGATTTAATAACTGGTCAAAGGTCAGAGCAGCCAGAAAAAGGACTAGACCTCTGTAGGGTCTAACTCCCAGTGCAGCCTTGGAAACACAAGGTGCTTTCTTCCCAGGTACAGTGTCACAGAATTTTCTGTCATTTCTGAGCCTTTTTTCCTAGTACATGCTGGACTGGGGAAGAAGTGTGGCAATATACTAATAAAGTTGCAAACATGCATCAGCTCCTTCACTCTGGTGTGAGGGAATTTAAACATTCTGGGAAGAAAAATGTCTCCAGGCAGGAGAAAATATGAAAGAAAGTTTTCAAAAACTCAAGCTGTAAAAGAAAAGTGAAAACCACAAGCTGTTAAGAATATGAAAGGTTCAAGAGGGTATGAGCCGTGGCGCCTTGAGATTTTAGGAAAGGCTGTGTTGGCTTAATAGGAACTTACCCCAGCTTTTTTCCCACTTCGAGAACAGGTAGCTTTACCTACAAACAACAACAACAACAACAAAAACTGGACAGGAAGAAGCCTGACTGCTTTGAAGGCTGTGCTCGCTTACTGGGGAAAGAGAGAAAAGGGACAACCAGCTCATGAGAGTTGACTGCATCAGATAATGAGTTGCTTCTATAACCCTGAGCCCAGTAGGATTTTCTTGATCTAGTTTAGCAAGCCATCTTGCTAATCCTTGTCTTTTGGGCAAAAATTAGACTGCAGAAACTTGTGGTTTGGAGAAAGTTAATATAGCAGCATAGAGAACAGATCTTTAATTAGCAGGACGAAAAAGATCAAAAGTTAAAGTGAAAACACACAATCCAGATCCCATTAATATCAGCATAAAAACCTGGTTTGTTTCAGATTAACATTGGTCTGAAGGAGACCTGCCTGTCTTGATATTTGTCACTGCCTTCTGCCCACCAAGTGTTTGTGTTCTCTCTCTTCTCCCTGAGTACTCAAACAAAATAATGCAGCTCCTACTTGCATTTGTGTGCTCAAACAACCATTTAGAAGACAAGGGGCTTTGGATGATTGCTCTTTTTTTTTTTTCTCCCCTTATCTTAAATAAGAAAGCTTTTTTTTTTTCTTAGTTTGGGTATAGAATGTCCAAAATCAGGTTGGAGCATTGTAGGTGCTTTATAGGACCTTTGCCCACAAACTGAGGAGCTGATAATATGGTGGGTAATGAAATTCCCAACTACCTTCTGGGAAAACAGTATACAGAAAGAGTGTGGTTAGTTGGTATCCAAGGGGCTCCAACTAAAGACCACTGGAAGGATCGCAAGATTTGGTTTATTACATCATCCATCCTTCATTACTTCAACCTCTATAATAGTGAAGCATGATGAAAAGTGAGCTCCTACAAACTCTATGATTTGATCACAAGTCCTCTCAGGTGAATATTGTGTTCTGCATCTGTGAAGGAACTTATGCTGTGGGATGGCTCCTATGGGTGATGTAACATTACCATAGACATCTGAGGTATATGCAGAGTCAGAAAAATGTGACTGTGGTTAGGACTTGAGATATCAGCACTATGCAGCTATGACAGAAAGGTACCTTGGCCATTCCATTTTCATGACCCTGGAGATTGGTGCTGGTTCAAATAGCAAATAATGAATTCTGTCAACTCTACTTATAAATCTGTAACTACAACAGAACTTGGGTTTTGTGCTCTTCTGATGGGCTGCATAGGTGCAGGTTATCTGTGCTTTGTGCCTATAGTTAATCATTCAACTATGACTTAACACACAAATGATGAGAAGGAATCTTTGGCATTTGTTCTGTAGGCTGGCAGGCTGGCAGCTAACTGTAGGATTCACTGAGTCTGGAAGAGGCTCTCAGCTGACCTAACACAAGTAAATTATGTTGTTTTCCTTAATCAGTCCACCAGAACTGTTATCTTGAGTGTCCTTCATCTAATTTTCTTGCATCCTGGAATCTGACAAACACATAATAACGGTATTTTTCACCCATTTGCAATAGCACTTTCCTTGCAGTGGTATTGAAATACCCCTCAAATGCCTAACTTATTTGGGAAAATATTCACGTATCAGTTTTAGTAATATAAAACTATTATTACTGCCTATCTCCCAGGGGTTTTGTGAAGCTTGTTTAATTGAGGTTTGAACTGTCATTATTTGTGAGATGAGATTATCTATCATTCATGAGCTTTCAAATGAATTCCAGTTTATCTGGGAGAAAATATACTGAAAATCCTAAAAGTTTCATGATTTTCAGCACAAATAATTATTCCTCCAAATATTCATTCTGTACAGTTTGTTATTTGTTACTTGCTATTCATTATCCACAGTTTATCATTTGTTATATTCCTGTCTAGAAAATTCCGTCACCCAGTCAGGTACCAGAAGTAATAGTATGTGACTTTTATGACCGTTCACCCACCATAAGTAACACATAGAGTAACTTGCACAATCAAAGCAAACAGTGCATGAATAACACGTAGACAAAATTTGTTTACATGAGCTATTCCATGAATATTTATGAACTAGAAACATGTTTGTATAAATTAGGATCAGAGTGCAAAGAGAAGAGCAGGGCCAAATTTGCTGTAATTCAAGTTCTACCCATAATTTATTACTACATCGGAGTTACAGATGGGTGAACTCCAACTTTAAGTTCAGAGAAGCTGCAAAAAGTTGTATAGCAAGTTGGTGGGAGCAGAAGGGAAATGGGAACATGGCAACACTTTGACCCTGCATGGCAATGTCTTTGCTGACTCCCAGCCTGTGTCGGTGTATCGTGATCCCTGCTAAACCATTCAGTGGAACTGCAGTCATCACCAGCATGTTGTTAGATTGACCTATGCTCTACACTGGCAATTTCCTCCAAGTTTTCCATCATGGCATGGGAGAAGATCCTCATGAAACAAATGCTGGAGAGACTGTGGCAGGAAAACATGCTTTGTACTTCAGGAGCTTTACATCTACCTCAAGATCAAGAAAGTCTTGTGGCTCAAATACCATCTATGCTTCTAGATAGCAGAGGTCCAGTCTGTTGTAAAATACCCACTATTTAATCCAAAATGTACACTTTCTTTGCATGGAAACTTTTTAAATTGAAACATAGTGTGGTGGTTTGACCCTGGCTGGAGGCCAGATGCCCAGCAAAGCTGCTCTATCACTCCCCTTTTCAGCTGGGCAGGGGAGAAAATATATATTGAGGAGCCTAGGAGTGGAGATAAGGACAGGGAGTGTCTGCAATCACTGTCATGGGCAAAACAGGCTCAACACAGAATAAAGGAAAGAAAACTATTTATTTTATTATACTACATTGGACACGCAGTGACACCAGCGTCAGATAATGAGAAGTATACCTTAAAGCACTTCCCCCCACCCCTCCCTTCTTAGCAAACTTCACTTTAGCCACGATTCGACTTCCTTCTTCCCCACCCCCCTCCGCATTGTGGAACAGGGAGGGGCAGGGAATGGGGGAATGGGGTTTTTTGGTCAGTTCCTTATGAGTTGTTTTCCTCTTTAGCCAGGGGTGGGGCGTCATTCCTCACACCCTTCCCCTGCTGCAGCGTGGGGTCCCACCCATAGGCTGCAGGTGGGGTCCTATCCTTTTCCATGGGCTGTGCTGGGACACTGGCTCCACCATGGGTTTCTCCACAGGCTGCAGGGGCATCTCTTTCACAGGCACCTGGAGCACCTCTTCTACCCCCTTCCCCCACCCTCCTTCTTTCCTGGCCTTGGTGTCTGCACAGTTTCTTACATCTTCTCACACCCTTCTCTGGTGGCAAAAAGTGTCTGCTTGTGTTTTTTTAAGTGTTAAATGTGATTCCCAGAGGTGCTGTGACCATTGCTGATGGGCTCAGCCTTGGTCAACAACAACTCTGGCCTTGAGCCAGCTGGTGTTTGCACTGTTAGGCCTGTAGAGAGCTTCTAGCTGCTTCTTGCAGAAGCCACCCCTGCAGCCCCCCTTCCTTCACCAGAACCCAGCCACACAAAACTACAACACGTATACAAAACCACAGCTTTCAGATTTCCTATGCATTTTTAGATAGCCAGAGCATCACAGGGGATAAAGCTGCTATACATTATTTCCTGGTAGAAAAGGCATCTTCTAACCCACAAAATCAAGCAGGGACTTAGATTAAAGGCAGACGAAAGCCTGAGAGCATAAGCAATGAATTAAAATCCCTTTTTGTCTTTCATCTGGCAATAAAATCTGGCCTCATGTTTAAAAACATACAAATGCTGCACATTTAAAACCAAAGATAGTACATGTTACGCTGACCAGCTGCATAAATATTTGTGGCCTTGGAAAAGAAATGTTTTGTTTTAAGTATATCTGAAGTTACTCATGTTATTTCACTCTATCAATAGCAAGTACATTAACATTATCTAGTGTCTGCAAGCACACTATTCATTTACCTTGTACTGTCCCAATAGAGGGAAAAGAATTGTTCAAGGCAACGAGGCGTATCCACTTCCACTCCTCGGGACTCTTTACTTCCAAATAATCAATATTAATGCTGTGAAGGGAGGGCAGAGAGGAAAAGGACCCTCTGATTTATCAGCTAAAGCCACATCACACTGCAATGAGTCTGAAGACTCTTTACTAGACTGAACAGAGACTTAATGGTTTATCAAGGGTGGAGGCTTTGTCACAGTGTCCACCTGAAGTCAGGATTAATATGATACTTGACAGCCAGGATGCTGATAGATATAACTTTCCCTTTCCAAAATGTTACATTCTTGATTGTAGAAAAAAATCAATTCTACTTTTGATAATACCTGCTTATTTCAGTGTTAGCTTTTTTTCCCATTGGGGAAAATGTTTTTTACAGGAAAGTGGTTTTTTTTCCTCTGATTAGAACTACGTTTTGCCTCCAGGTCAGATGAACAGTGCAAGACACAGTTCTTAATGATATCTGAGGCAATGTTGGCAAACTGTGATTGTCAGGAAGTGAAAACCTGAAATATTGGGGGGGGGGGATTTTTTAGATAACATGACCTGAATTTTCCTATTTAAAGCACGAGAAAAGTAATTGCTATGGAATAACCATTTGAACTTTTGACCTTCAGCAAGAAAAAAATTACTTTTAAAATTGCATTTTGATAGCAAATTCTATAATCTTTACATAGGCTGAAGTCAGAGAGGGATGGCAAGCACACTGCAGCAATACTAAAACATTTGGTTCTAGCTTTCCACAATAACACATGCTTCCGCTTGAAAATATAGATAATGTTAACAAAAAAAGCTCAGCTGGGGGAAAAAAGGATGACTCAAATATTGTCAGGAAAACCAGTTTGTTTTCCCCATATGGCTAACAAGAGTAGAATACAGTTCTGCATAGTTAACTCATTACTGTAAAATATGAAACATGGATATTTAACTTTCCTCCTTCCTTTATTAGTTATTATATCAAATTTAGCAGTCAGATTAAAGAATGCTTAAACTCCACAGAAAGGAGTGTCCACTGTCTCTATACATAGGCCTGTTATGTGTGAAAGCACTACTTGCTGCCTGTCAGACCTGCAGTTAGGCCTTTATAAAGAAGGATGTCCCGGAGGTAAAACAGGCAAGTATTCATTAAATGCCCAACTGACTGTTTAACTGTGAAACCAGGAGATGCTTTGGTACCCATGGGTGGACACTTTCAGGCTGGGAGTACTCAACACCTTGGAAGTAGGAAGCATGACACAACTGTGCAGTGATGAGGGTGACAATCCAGGCTATACAGTTGTGACAGTGAGGATGGATGAGTGGGCCCATACAAACCACATGAAGTTTAACAATGCCAAGTGCAAGGTGCTGCACATGGGTTGTGCCAATCCCAAGCACAACTGCAGGCTGGAGACAGAATGGATTGAGAGCAGCTCTGAGGAGAAAGACTGGGGGTTGTTGGAGGGTGAAAAGCTCAATGTGAGCCAGCAATGCACTCTTGCAGCCCAGAAAGCCAACCATATGCTGGGCTGCATCAAAAGCAGCATGACTGGCAGGTATAGGGAAGTGATTCTGCCCTCTACTCTCATGAGACCCCACCTGGAGTGCTGCATCCACCTCCAGGGTCCCCAACATAAGAAGGACATGGAGCTGTTGGAGCAAGTGCAGAGGAGGGCCATGAAGATGATCGGGGTTTACAAAGGCAGGAAGACTGTTTACAAGGGCATGGAGTAATAGGGCAGGGGTTAATGGATTTAAGATGAAGGAGGGTAGATTTAGATTAGGCATTTGGAAAACTTTCTTCACTGTGAGGATGGTGAGACATTGCAACAGGTTTCCCAGTGGACGCCCTGTCCCTGGAAGTGTTTAAGGCCAGGCTGGATGAGGCTCTGGTCAACAAGGTCTTTCTTGAGGGTGTCCCTGTCCATGACAGAGGGATTGGAACTAGAGGATCTTTGAGGTCCTTTCCAACCCAAAACATTCTATGATTCTTTCATTCAATGAGATGCTGTTTAACTTTTCCCTATTCTCTACTTTTTCCAGTGCTAGAGAGGACCCAGCCCCTGAGACATCTGTCATTTTGTGGGATGCTTGATCACAGTGACCTGAGTTGGAATATATTTCACCTCAGTTTGGGTATTTGCAGTGTGGACTTTTACACTGGCTAACGAGAGAAGCCCCTCTTTATAGACAGCAGAGAGAAGTGAGCACTTTTTGGATAAAATGTACCAACTTTCTTCAGATATGTATATTGGAGTCAGAGGAACTGCAACCCTGGCTCTGTTCATTACATCCACGTGTAGTCAAATGAAGCCCATTAAGGTTTATTCTCCACTTTTCACAATCTGAAGTGAGGACAGTGTCCACTGCAAAGGGTTTGTTGTGCTTTTTGTGGGTTGGATAACACAACATGAATCTGCCTGAAAACGTATGGCAGGTTTATGCAGCCAAAATGTGAGGATTTAAAAAAGTGAATCAAAGGGCTGTAACTAAGAGTAATGGGATGATACTAACTGAGGGAAGTGGTAGAGTGTCAGGAAAAGCTTTTGGGTGCTGCAGGGGTTTGGACTGTGGAAGATGCTTTTGGGGGATGAACACTACATAGTGTGCACTTAACTATATCTAAAAGGCCAAACACTGTACTCACTGGTGCCCAGACAATGATATTACAGGGCTTTGCTGGCCTTTATAATAGCTATTAGGCTCTAAATCATTGTTTAAAACCTATATGACCTAATTCTTCTCTGGGGTAACTTATCTGAAGTTCTCGAGGGTAAAACTGAGCAAGTAGGAGAGAGGACTGCAACACCTAGAGGCAACACCGCACAACCGAGATTTTAGTCAGAGATAAATTCAGTTTAGCTTCAGGTAAGAAATAATTCAATTTCTGCCTATTTTCATGGAAATTACACCCTAGAAAAACTCCCCTAAAGGATATCCAGTTGCAAATAGTATGTTAACAGAAAAAAAAAAAATTACTGAGGGCATATATCAAACTTTGCTGACCTGAGTCTAAACATACAGAAAATAGGAAAGACAAAAATTTCAAGGAATATATTTTAAATACATGTTTTTAAAATGTGGGGCTTTTTTCAGAATATTTGATTACAAAAGCTGCTAGAAACCCATCTATTTAGACATTTCTATTCCTTCTACTTGTGTAAGTCCTTAGAAAGATTGATTAGATTTTCTAATCTTGCTTTCTTGATATGCCTTGCACTTATATTGAGGACAACTTTATGTCTTTCTCCTCCTTCTTGACTGTCAAAGATTGTCTTAAACTCTGATGGGTCCACTCAGTCTAGGTTAAAGAATTCACATCTTCAGTACTAATCAGGTGAGTGGAGGAGAAGAGTCAGCATTCCTTGGAAACCAACAGGAAAAGGCACGAGTGAAGTAAACAGAGGTGTTTCACTAAAGAGTCAGAATGATTTATCCTAAAATACCAATATTCCATGTTTTAACCTTGTTTTCTGGGAAGTTCTAAAGAAGACATCAGCCAATATGTAATTTCATTTTCATATTACTGTAGAACCATCAAAGCAAGACAACAATCTACTCATTACCTTTGCTTCCTGAGAGGAAGTTCAAAGTTTCTGAAATCCTTTGAGAAAATCCTATGACATTTCCAGAGACATTTTGTATCTTTAGAACAAAGATACCAGAGATGTTCACACCAAATATGTGTGATACTTGCTGAACTGCAGTGAGATGAAGACGTGAGAAAGTAACTATGGGCACTGGTTCTTCAGGTCTTCACAAGTCACTAGTAGAAGGATCGAGTCCTAGCTGTTTAGAAACAACTTCTTGTTAGTCATTATGAGTCTTCATTGGATAACACTAATGAGTAATTTTTTATTATGCTTCCATGAACAGTAATTTGAGATGTACTAGAATATAGTTAGAACAAACATGGAAGAGAGGACAAAACAGAGGTTGTTTGTGGTTGCCCTCTTTGAAGGAAACATCCAAAACCCACCTTCTGGTTAACATGATGTGTACATTGTGGACTTAATCTTACAGAAACATTTTTTTTTCTCTCAATGGCCTATACCAGGACACCTACCAAGAACCATACTACATTCCCTGGTTGAACATGAAGTGAAGCACTGTGAATGTACCTCCATTTCTAGTGTACTCTCCACTTTGACCCTGTTTTCCACCTTTTGCAGCAGCAGAATTTATCATTGCTTTTTCTCTAAAAAAACTAACACTGGTTGAAGGACTTGGCCTCTCAGAACAGATTTCTCCAGCAGCAGGACTAGAAAGGGAAGTTCCCATAATCTTTCCACTTCCTCCCTGCATTTGCAAAGCCAAAAGTGAAGTCAGAAAAAGTAACCTCCTGCCCTTAGTGCAGCAGCCACTGCCTCATTAGCCCAAGCATCCTCCATCCCTCTTCTCTAAGCGCTCACATTCTTGTCTCAGCTTCTTACCTCTTGTTCACATTTATTATTGATATGACCTATCAATAATACTTTCCACTGCTTCAAGAGCTTGCCCTGTCTTCCAGATCCCAACTTTCAACTGCTCTTCTCTTCACCTTTTTATACTTTCAGTGACATATACTTTCTTTCTTCTTTTTCCTCCTCTGCCTGCCTCCTTCCTCACAAAGGGAGGGAAAAGAGTTGGTTGAGAAAGTGACAGGTGCCAACACCAATGCTTTAAGCAGTTGTTCCCACACTGTCCCTCAGCCTACTGCCTAGCTTACTAGCATCTGGTCTGCTGGGAAGGCAGCAAATGAGCTCGTCTGATGCCCACTCAAACATCAATCCTGTCTTGGAACCACCACATAAGAGAGGAAAAGCTACTAATTTCTTTCAATTTTGCTGCAAATAACTGTATTTGATCTCTGAAAGATAGTCCTCCTCACTAGTTTTCCCAGCTTTATGATTTGTGATCTTCAGTCTATTTTATCTTCTGTTTGTTTTCACATTGGCTCATGTTTTCTTCTTTTATAATGGGCAAGGTAACAGCCCATTACTCGTAAGACACAGCATTATTATAATATCTATGCCTGAGAACAGGATTACAGCACTGACCCAGAGACAGACTGAGTGCTGAACAGAAGAAGGATTAGTAAATTATTCTAATATTTGCTTGGACAATTTTGTATAATTGAGGAACCTGAACACAAAGGATTTTCTGGTGATATCTGAATAATTCAAGAATTCCTATTTTGAGGCCATGGAGGAAATTTCTTTCCTTTTTACCTTTTCATAAACTCTATCCTGACTCCAGTCTAATACAGGATTCTGTCTTTCACAGCTATTTCCTCTGTCTGCTTGCTCTGTGAGTCTGTTTGGGTCAAAAGCCACATGTGTTATGCTTCCAGAAACCAAATCAACCAATTATGTCATTTCCCATTATTAGAGTTATTTAATTGGATAAGAATATCAAGAGAAGAAAGGCAACAGCCAAGCAAGAGCCAACTTTCATGTTGAGTGGAGTGATCTTGATATACTGCTTCTGCTCATCTCTGCCTGTTCAGGGACTTTACGTGACCATCAGACCTTTCAAGGTTTGCCAGGCAAAGAAGGTAAAAACACTACAGTCACACACAGTTGCTGGTCCTCCAAGCTCTGCAAACCACATTGCGACTCCTTCCACATATGTGAATTGCAGAGTATTTATAGAAAGTCTACAGTGTGATTTTATGTGGGTGCAAGAATTAATATAAGATGCAGAAGTCAGAAAAAACATTAGAGTATTGTGGCATCATTGTAAGCATCTGAAAAGACAGCAAGTCATGTCTTCTGCTGTCTGAAAGACATGCATACACAGTGCAATTAAGCAGACATCCTCCGGCTTGGAGACAGCTGACTGGGTATCAGCAGTATGTGCATCTTTCCACTGTGCATTGCAGAGCAGTTTTAGCTGCAGAGATGTGCAGGTTGTTCACATACAGCTGAGCTGTCTGTGAGATGCATCTTGTTGATGGTCCCTTCAGCACAATCTGTATCTGAATCCAGAAGGGAGACTGGTGGATGCTATAGTGCACACAATTTTATGGCCATTGTAATGCAAAAGGATAGCTGTCAATGTTGTGTCCATCCTAGCCTGCCACCAGAAGAATTTCTGGGGCTCAGGCAGAGCAAAGTGTCAGCTTTGTTGCAACAGACCTGCAGCAGAGCTGCCCTGTTGTTTACCTCTAAACAAAGGGGCAGGTGATTTGCTGTCTGGTCTTCAGTATCACAATTCCATGGTTTCAGGATACCAAGTAATCCTGATCTCTGGCTTGCATGAGTAAGGCATGGCATGACTGTGACTCGATTTGGAGCCTCTGGGTGTATTATAGAATTTATAGATATGGGAACACAAATACAAGGATTTTCGTCTTATCAGATTGATGTCCTCTATGCTCATACCTTTGGAAGAGCTGTGATAATTGAGATAATCCCTATCCCTTAAAGCAGCTTTTTAAGCCATGATTATTTTGGCAGCACAGCTCAAGTTTCATCACTCACAGAAATGCAGAGGAGGAAAAGGACATAACATTTCTTCTTTTTATTCAGCTTTAACCCAATTCAGCCCAGAACACTGAAAACATGAAACATCTCTCACTACACAGTCCTTCTCTAAATGCTGTCCAGGAGTTCATACTTGCTAGAAAATACAAGAATTGCTTAATCAATTTTATGTACTCTAAATATACTCAAACAAAAAGATTTCTAAAATGCACAGTCCTGTCCTCTGCAGAGGTAATGGTCTGTAACTGTGGAGATGAAAGTCTAGAACTTCAGCAGAATATAGGTACTTCAGAACCAAATACAGGAGACTGACAAGTATTCAGGGCAAGGGATCTGTCCCTAACTTTTTCTTAAATAAATAATAATAGAATCACAGAATCATAGAATGTTTTGGGTTTAAGGGACCTCAAAGGTCATCCAGTTCCAACCCCCCTGCCATGGGCAGGGACACCTTCACTAGACCAGGTTGCCCAAAGACCCATCCAGTCTGGCCTTGAACACTTGACAGGGCATCCATAAATTCTCTGGGAAATACATTGCAGTGCCTCAACATCCTTAAAGAGAAGAATTTCTTCCTAATATCTAATTTAAATCTGTGATCTTTCTGTTTGAAATCATTACCCCTTGTCTTATCACTACACTCCCTTGTAAACAGGCTCTAACTTTGAACAACTGAGGTTCATTTTCTTTTATTGAGTGACCTTGCTAACTGAGATGTACATAAAATCTAAGACTTGCCACTTTCTTTGAATTTTATACTTGCTATTTTAAAATTTCTCCTATCTCTCTTTACTGCATTTGAGATGTCTTCTCTGCTCTGATAATGTGTGGGAAGATTGAAGGTCTAACTGAAGGTTGCAAATTTACTTAGGAACACATATGTCAGATCGTCCTGACTCGAGCCTGAAACTCTACTCCTGTCATCATTAAACCAAAAGTTTATATCACCTTCAGTTCTGCCTACTATGTACCATTGAATTACACAGTGCATTACTCAAGTATCAATGTGGTATGTGAATGAGGTTAAAATTAAGGATTAAATAGACAAATTTAGGCACGTTAGAGAAATTACAGCCCTTATGGCAATGTCAGTGCACAATGAGTTCAATCTCTAAAATCAGGATCCACAAAAATCAATGATCAAGGCAAGGATGTGTCTTAAATTATACCCTGTTTCTTGTAGGCCCTGAATTGTATAGAAGCCCTTGAAAGACAAGTCAACCTGCAGGCTGTTCTGCAGCTTTCTCCTTCCTGGAAGGTATTCCACTGTATGTGGAATCCTTGTCTCTGCTGCGGTGAAGAGTGTGATAACTTCTGGTAGCTGGAGCACACAGAGCTGTGTCCCAGAGCTTGCCTCACTACTTTCCCAGGTTTACTGGTAAAAAATGACTACAGAGAAGCCATTTCCAGGTACATGAGGGACAAGGTGATTGGGAATGCAGAGTCTGGATAAATCATGGGTAATAAATCAGAATAAATCATGCTTCATCAATCTGATTCCTTTCCATGATGAAATGGAAGTGTCTGCAGAGATGGGAAACATGGGGATTAAATAGCTTACATTGACTTTAGCAAAGCATTTAACATGGTTCCTTTAGTATCCTTGTAGCCATAATGAGGGTGTATGTACTGGATGGGTACATTAAATAGTGGATATTAAATTCAGTGAATTGCCAGGCTCGAGGGTAGTGGTCAACAACTCAATGTTTACTTGAAAGCAATTATGAATGGTGATACTTCATGACTGATACTGGGGTTGGTAAGTTGTCATCTTCAAATGTCCTGGACGATGTGAACACAATCTTGTCAAGTATTGGGGAATTATTTGGTGCTATGGACTATCTTCCTCTGGATCAGATTTATCTTGGGAAGATCAGGTTTCCTTTTTTGAGACCAAAATGGAGCTGGAGGTATGTTAAGAAGTAATGTAGCCAAACAGGCATCAATCAGGCCGGAGTAACAAGCTAACAGGAACAAACCCATGCAGAAATACAGATTCAACCACATCTGTCTAGGGACCTGCTCAGCACAAAATATCTCGGGGAACCTTCTGGTTGCTTTAGAAAGAGCATAGCCCATCAGACAAGGGATGTAATTATTCCCTTCCATTTGACAGTTGTAGGACATTTGTGTCCAGTTTTGGGTTTGTACAGGACAAATAAAGATGAACCAGATCAAGTCCAGTGGAAGGCCACCAAGGTGACTATGATGCTGGATCCCATGATAACAAAAAATAATGTATTAGGGAGCAGAGTTTATTTAGGCTGGGTAAGAGAAGGCTAAGGGGAGACCCAATTGCAATTTTCAGCTACCTGAAGGGTTGTTTAATGAAGACTTAACTTCTCTCAGAGGTGCACAGCAAGAAAAAAGGGGTAATAGTCACAGTTGCCAGAAGATAAATTCCGGTCAGCTACAATGAAAAGTTTTTTGCACGTGTGCACACACACACACACACACACACACACACACACACGTTCTTCACAGGTTATGCACGGTTGTGAACTCTCCATCCTTGAAATTGTCACAGCTCATCTGGACAAGGACCTCATCAGGCAGACAGCTGAATCTAACATCAAAGACAGTCCTGCTTTAACAGGAGAGGTTGACTAAATGAGATTGGACTAGATGATTTCCAAAGGTCCCTTCTAACCCCTGTCATTCTTCCATTCTGTGAGATAATATCCAGAGTCCCCTTCAACTCTAATTTAGTCTGTGATTTTAAACATTTTTTTTGAAGCAGGACTGTAAACCAAGGACTTCCCCTTTCTTAGCAGGTTTTCCCAGACATGAAGTGAAGGGTCCCAAAGCTTCTGTTCAAGTAACAGGGGGAAGCAGGTCATACAAAGGGGTTCCCGTGGAATAGACACTGCAGGGAGTTCTTGCTATTCTCAGACAAAGATGAAAGACAGAAAAGGGACAGAAAAATTGCCTCTTTGAGTTGGATTCTTATCTCTGCTTTCCCCTTGTCTCTGCCCTTAAAGCTCTAATTGGGTGAGTGAGAAACGGTACTCATATTTATACCTGAGGAGCAGAAAACGGAGTTCATCAGAGGTTCATCATCCTCAGTGATGCTCTCACTTTCCAACTGCTGTTAGTGGCCTCCCTCCCATTACTTTGGTCTTCTGACATGTGTTGTTTTGAGGCAATAGCCTGCACCTCTGCATATGTATGAACCAGAAAGTGTCAGCCAGAAGTAACTGCATTTTATGAGGGCTCTGGCTTCAGGAATACTGTGTGTATTCCTCCTTCTTAAAGATCATAAGCTGAGAAAAGGCATTGTTTCTAGGTCCCAGACAGGCATAGCACCACCTTGCTCAGCTCTTTCAAGACTTCATGGGAGACTCCAGGCTTCTGAAAAAGTTTGAGAAATAAAAATTCATCTGGATTTTAAGGCAAAACTCTTCTATTTCAAACCTGGAGCAGCATGTCCATTCTCTTCCTTAAAAAGTATTGTATTTAGGTATCCAGGTAACTATGTTTATCTTCACTATTTGGCTGGTGAGATATAATGTGAGGTTCTGCACTGAGTCCCTTTGGCTTGAGATAACCAGCAAACAAATAACCCAAACTGGAACCACTGTTGGATCTATGTGGGCACTTACAAGAAACGATTTAATCAGTATTTTCACCTCTTTATCCTGTTAACTTTTTCACAGAATCACTAGGTTGGAAAAGTTCTTTGAGATCATCAAGTCCAACTGTATCTGTCCTCTACTAAACCATATCCCTAAGCACCTTGACTACCTGCTCATCTTTTAAATACATCCAGGGATGGTGACTCCATTGCCTACCTGGGCAGCCTGTTCCAGTGTTTTATATGAGCTTTTTCTTCCACTGTATCTGTCTGTCCCGTTCCGGAATAGCCCGGTCAGGGGCAAGATTCTTTATAATTCCCAGAGTGAGATTAAGACACAAACGAGGTCAAATGTCGCATCATAAGAAAGTTTAATTATTACAGCAAAGTTCGCGAAAGGTGTTAGAGAAAGAGAGAGAAGGAAGAAAAAGAGAAAGAAAGGTAAGAGTTTGAAGTTAAAGGTGTTAGAGAGAGAGAGAGAGAGAAGGAAGAGAAAGAAAGGTAAGAGTTTGAAGTTACAGAAAAGTCATAACTGAAAGGTGTTAGAGAGAGAGAGAGAGAGAAGAGAAAGAAAGGTAAGAGTTTAAAGTTACAGGAAAGTCATAGCTACCACCACGGGTTCCCGCGACGTCTCGCGGGACCGGCTGGACTTCACTTCATGTCGGGTGGGGGAAAGTTCCAGCGAAAAGCTGCTTTGCTCAACATTTTATAGAGGAGAGGTGTTAGGAATTCCTAACACCTATACATATGCATGACCTGTCCCGCTTCGCATTCAAATTAACTTCATCCATAAATTCCTCCTGATGGCGCAGGCGCAGTGATCTCTGGTGGTCGTGAGTTGGGGTCTTCAGGATGAAGGCCTGTAGTCTTCATCGGGCTAAACTTTTCACCTTTTGTCTTGATGCATGCGTAGTCATCGGCATCCCAGCTGGACACTGTCATGTTAATTGGTTGTCTTGTTAGCAGTCTCCAAGTGCCAAGTGGTCCTTTGTAATTGGCATCAAAGTTTACTCAGTCCTTGGTCCTTGGTCTTAAATCTTCTGTCTGCAAAGCATCAGTCAGAGACAGGTAACTCCTTAAAGCTCCTGTCCGCAAATCATCTCATTATCTATGGATGCTTATTAGTCAGAGGCAGATTTGGAGACTCTGGCTTGCACCAAGGAATTTCCTTACACTGTCTAGTAGTTAATTTTCGTTTGTGGGTTTGTTTGTGGGGTTTTTTTCCTATCGCTATATCTTATCATTCCACCGCTCTTTCTACATGAATTATTAATACTGTTTTTATGCTAAATGTCCCTGCCTCACATATAATTTGACCTTACTCACTGAACGAGTAACTGTGCTAACCCCCTCAGGACATATTATCCTCACTTTGTCTATGAAACATATTTCTTCCTTCTGTTTGACTCAGCCAAAATTCAAAACACTTGGAACACAGACACGTGGCTTTTTAAAAATTAGGTCTTTTTTTATTAGGCAGTAAGCAAGAAAAAAGAAAACATTAACCTTTCTGGAAGATGGTTAATGTTTTATTTATTGCTGGTGATTGTCCCTGTATTTTCATATTGTCTGCTACACAATGACAGAGTGAAGAAACTAAAGCTTGCCTTCTACTACATTTAAAAACTGACTTGATCATGAAGAAATATTAACAGCACCCTTCAAATGTATTTTAGGAAGGAGCTGCAGTTTGTATTCTCTTCAGGATAACTGCAAAATGTCTCAGTTTATCATATTGGCTCTCTGTTCAGCCAAACATGTTACACCTTTCCCAACTTAGTAAAATTTTAATCCTTTTCTGTGCTCAGCAGGAACAATTTTAAACACCTGCTGTCTCTATCATAGTGGCCACCATCTTTCCTGTAGGGAGTTTAGTTTCATTTCCATGGAAAACTTGCAAAGTAATTCCAAAACCTGTACTGAAAAGATGATGTTTACCAATGATCTTGTTCACTTCCACTGAGAATAATAGATGTCAGATATTTTGTAAGGCAAATGTTTGCTAACAATATCCCGTAGAGAACGAATAGTTAACAAGCAAGATAAAATATTCACCAAGCTAATAATTAGCAATATGGTTATTCTTATGTCCATTGAAACATCCTTTTACTTTCTGAGCCCCAATATACTGTTTCTTCAGTGGTATCCTATGGGATGGAGTTTCGTAGTCCAATTAGGAATGCATTTCCTTTTTTGACTAGTACTATTTTGTCCAATATCAACTCTCCTGTCTGCTCCCAAACTATCTGTTGTGTCTTCTTTGTCTCCTGGCCAAAATAAACAATTCCAGCCTTTTACAGTTTTCATTACTTGAGATATTCCTTCCTTATTGCACTTGTTTCCACTGACATCTGGATCCCCACAGAAATGTTTTTGTGAAACTAAGCAGCACTGCAGATAGGATGCGTCCATCACTCCATGTGGGTTTACAGCCACTAGCATGTATTTCTTCATCTTTCAACCATTTTTGATTGAAGGGTGTGCACATAGCTCACTTTCAATAACTTCCATTCTCTGTGGTTTCAGAAGAGAAATAGACGACAGACTACATCTCAATCCTTTCTGTCTGAATATAAGTTTGGAGATCCTTCTCCTTGAAATCTGTCCTGTCATGTGTAGGGGAACTCTGTCAATCTGACTTGTCATCATAACTTTTTTTTTTTTGCTTGAGGAACTTCTGCTTAACAGGATATGATTTCTTACTGCTTTGTCTCGTTCAATCCCACTGAAATAGGGCCTCTGCCATTGGCAACACAGAGAATATACTCCTGAGTGTGCTCTTTTGAATGTTGCATGAGAATTTAAAGAAGGGAATCATTATATACTCTATATGGCTTACCTTTTGCCAATTATATACTATACTATACTATTCTATACTATATTCTTACATAACAGAGTAGTCACATTCTCAGTCATATCCTTAGGTGAAAAACCCAGTCAACTGTGAAATGACAAACAGCAATAATATTTATACTTACTAGATTACCCAAATTATGAATACTGTGCAATTATCATTAGGACTAATTGTTAAAATTCAGTCACATTTATAACTAGTCAGAATGTCATTTTTGTGCTACTATTTTGAAGAAAATAACTTTCCCTTTCTTCTTGTTATCCATTTGAAAAATCTGCTAGTTGGAATTTAATTGTACCCTTACCAATTTTTACGTTGTAGCTGGTAATCAAAGTTTGTTTAGACTCTGTTATCTGGCTCTGACACTTGCTTTACATTGCTTTCACGTGAGTGCTGCATACTGCAGTCTTATCGGAATACATTCATTGCAAGAAATATAATAGACTTTTTCCTAATAGACACCTTCAGTGTGTAAATTACTTTGGAATACTTTAAAACTTGCCAAATTAAATCTTCTATTTCTGCCTTTGCACAAGCAAAATCAGAAGGAAAGAGATAGTACAAGACAAATGATTACCATCACAACTTTAACAGTAGATGCTCAATAAAAATAAAGTCAATTAATTCAAATGCCAGTGTTAACACTGTCAGGTTTTGTTCTTAAGACTTTTATTTTATTTTTTCCCCTTCAAATGTCAGCATTGAAATAAAATTTGTGTAAAATATTACATGCCTAAATCTTCATTACAAAATAAACTTCTGTTGAGGATTGCTTTACCAAATAAACACATATTTGAGAGCATTTCCTTTTTTTGATATCGATATTTGATGTATATAAGTGGGCACAGAATGGAAAACCATTTGGGCATAAATATTTGCATGGCTGGATATAAATATTTGCATGGCTGGATTGTTAACATGTGTTGAGATGAGTCAAATATCTGTAACTTCTTTTTTTTTTTTTTTTTTTGGTCTTTCTTTCTCTAAAGATTAGGTGAAAATACCTGGATACAAAACAGCCTGAAGAACATCCCAGTCTTTCAAAAAATATATTGCTTTCAGCATATAAAAGTGAAATGGGCAAATCCATGCAGACCTCAATTTATTGACAATGGTAGAGCTGTATCCATGGACACAGGGGCTGGATTTTAGATCACAGGATCACAGAACATTAGGAGTTGGAAGAGACCTTGAAAGATCATCTAGTCCAACCCCCTACCAGAGCAGCATCACCCAGAGTAAATCACACAGGAATGCATCCAGGTGGGTTTTGAATGTCTCCAGAGAAGGAGACTCTACAACCTCTCTGGGCAGTCTGTTCCAGTGCTCCATCACCCTCACAGTGAAAAAATTTCTCCTTATATTCACATGGAACTTCCTGTGCTCCAGCTTGCACCTGTTGCCCCTTGTCCCATCACTGGCCATCACTGAGAAGAGCCTGGCTTCATCCTCCTGACTCTTGCCCTTTACATATTTGTAAACATTAATAAGGTCACCCCTGAGTCTCCTCTTGTCCAAGCTAAAGAGGCCCAGCTCCCTCAGCCTCTTCTCATAAGGAAGATGTTCCGCTCCCTGAATTATCTCAGTGGCCCTGTTCTGTAGTACTCTGTAGATGTAAGGACTAGGTGCTACTATTATCCAGAGTAGAAGCAGTAAAATTATTACTGCTGTAATTATATTGCATTTATTTAAAAAGTCACTGATGTGTGATATAGTTCCCCATGGATATATAGTTCCTTGATAACTTGTGATTAATGCATGAGATAGAAAAGATCTGGTTTATAACGTTTCTCTTGAATCTGTTTACCTTAAAAACAATATCTTTTTTTGCTTGCTTCTTTCCAAATTACTAAATTGTTGTTGTTCCTATATATTAAAATCCCAAGCACAACTACAGGCTGGGCACAGAATGGGTGGAGAGAAACCCTGAAGAGAAGGCCTTGAGGTATTGGTAGACAAGAAGTTGGAAATATGCTCTTGCAGCTCAGAAAGCCAACTGTATCCTGGGCTGCATCAATAGAAGCATGAGAGAGGTGATTCTGCCCCTCTGCTCTCATGAGACCCCATCTGGAGTATTGCATCCAGCTCTAATGTCCCCAGTACAAGAAAGACATGGGGCTGTTGGAGTGGGTCCAGAGGATGCCCATGCAAATGATGAGAAGGCTGGAGTATGTCTCCTATGAAGGCAGACTAAGAGAGTTGGGCTTGTTCATCTGGGAGAACAGAGGGCTCCAGGGAGACCTTATAGCAGACATCCAGTACCTGAAAGGGCCTACAGGAAGGATAGAGAAGGACTTCTTGCAAGGGCAGGTAGTGATAAGGCAATGGGTAATGGGTTTAAGCTGAAGGATGGTAGATCTGCATTAGATGTTAGGAAAAAATTATTCACTGTGAGGGTGGTGAGGCACTGGAACAGGTTTCCTAGAGAAGTGGTGGATGCCTCCTCCTTGGAAATGTTCCAGATGAGTTTGGATGGGGCTTTGGCCAATCTGGTCTAGTGTGGGGGGTGGGTTGAACTAGATGATCTTCGAAGCCCCTTCCAACCCAAATCATTTTATGATTCTATGATTCTGTAATTCTATGAATCTATGATTCCATGATTTATGTCAACAATTAATAAACTTTGGTGTTACAATTTTCACAATAAATTCATATACTTTTGTGCTACTATGATTATTCAACTTGGAGTCCAAATTCTGCTGTGAACTTTAATGAGCTTAGCAGAGAGGATTCTGCAAGTGAAGTTGGCAAGGCGTTCTCTGGAGCCCTGTGTTTGTTTGATTCTGGCAAGTCACTTCTCTATCTCTCACCCAACATCTGCCCATCTTATGTAGTGAGCTACCAAATTCTTCTCCTGTCATGACCAGTGCCAGTAGTGCACGTTGCAGTTGGCAGTTATTGAAAGAATGAATCACAGCTTAGAACTGTGCTAAGACTTTGCTATTAAATGAGACAATTTAACAATGATAAAGGATCATGTGGGGGAAGGAAGCAATGCTAGATCAGAGGGCATCAGCACTTTCTTATCAGAGTGCCCCCCTGCCCCAACTGGGTCAATGGTCAGCATGGCAGGATGTTTAAAGTTGAAGTTTCTCTTTCCAGGGGCTACCCTGAGAGCAGATATGAAACTAGCAGGTCACTTTCACCTATATGCTTTGAAGTTCAGATTGCTACTTTAAACAAAGGTGGAACATGCTTTAAAAATTAGACAGATATACAGTATCTAGTCATTCTCTGCAAGCCACATTAGTTTCACCACTTTTGTTCCACTTAAGTGTTCATCACTGCTGTTGCTGGGGACTTTTTTTGTCTTTAAATTATGCAGTCTCAGTGTATGCATCTGTGTTCCAGACAGACAGAGAGACTGACAGTCAGAAGATTTTACTCTATGTGCATAAATGCTCTAAACACCTCAGCACAGTGTCTATGCTGGTGAACAATGTATTATTTAAGGTGTGATTTGATAGTGATCACTGCCAGTTCCCCAAATCCAATATAAACTCATTTTATGTTCATTTCTTCCTTTTTTTTTCATTATCTTTTTAGCACCCCTAGCATAGAAGACATATTAGAAGTGAAATATTAACAGGAATCTTGTCATAGAGAAGCTCAACTCAAGAGAGTGTGCTGGGTAATCCAATTTTAATTTCCCCAGTTTCTAATGTGACATATGATACTAGGTCAACCAGCAACATTCAACCCACTAGTCTGCTTTGCATTAACAAGGAAATTTAAACTGCCCCTTTAATTTTAAAACAAAAAATAATTTTCCTAATTTAATTGATAAGTGGGGAGTGTCATACTCTAACCCCAGCTGGCAACTAAGCCCCACACAGCTGCTCACTCACTCCCTCTCCAGGGGAATGGGGCAGAGAACTGTAAAAGTAAGAAAACTCATGGATTGATACAAAGACAATTTAATAGGTAATAAAAGCTGCACACACAAGCAAATCAGAACAAATTCACCACTTCCCATTAGCAGGCAGCTGTTGGGCCATCTCCAGGGAAGAAGGGCTTCATCATGCCTACTGGTGACTTGGGAAGACAAACACTATCTCTCCAAACATGTCTCCTCTGCTTCCTTCTTCTTTCCCCAGCCCCATTATATACTGAGCATGACATCATACAGTATGGAATATCCCTTTGATCAGTTGGGGTCAGCTGTCCTGGCTGTGTCCCATCCAAAATCCTTGTGCACTCCCAGCTCGTGGGGTGGGGTGAGAAGCAGAAAAAGCCTTGTCTCTGTGTAAGCCCTGCTCAGCAGGAATGAAAACATCTCTGTGTTATCAACACTGTTTTCATCACAAATCCAAAACAAAGCACCAAACTGTACATTATTAAGAAAATTAATGTTTCCAGCCAAAATCAGCACACACCCTGCATGGTGGTGTGCTTTGCTTTTGAGTGTTGATAATGCAGAAGTGTTTTGGCTACAGCAGAACAGTGCTTTCATAGTGTAAAGGTTTTCTCTCTCTCAGAATCACAGAACCATTTAGGCTGGAAAAGACTAAGTCCAACTGTTAACCAAACACTGCCAGGTCCACCACTAAACACGCTATGGTCCTTCAGAGGAGACCCCAGAGATTTAGCTCAATGTCCAACCTTCAGTGTTGTGAAGGTCAAAAGGAACTCTTAAAAAAACAAATTCAGTTTTGCAGTTCCACATTTCATTTCTACCACTGACTTCACCTATGCAGCTCCTCTCAGTGTATCCCATGTCTTTCTCACTACATTTTTTTAATCCAGCAGTAAAAAGGTAAGTGTGAGTACATTTGATTTCACTTTTATTTCTTCCTTCCATGACCTTTCTAGCATAATCCTAACTGCTTGAGAGTCTACACTTCTATTCTCCATATAGGCACAAACCAGCCTAATTTGTGTACTAACTATACAAAACCAAGGTGGTTTCAGATTCATAAGAATACAAAGGTTTCTTTCTTTACTACTGTTGGATGAACAGGCATATTCCATTAAACCAACTGCTTTCTCCCATCACTGAAAATCTGAATAAGAAATTAAATAGGAAATCTAAGTTCTGCCCTGAAATAAAGGACTGCGACTTTTCTGGATTGTTGTCTAAATGATCCCTGCAAAAATTTTACTACCAGAGATGTTCAAGACTATCTTTAAAGACAGTTTCAATTTGTGTAAGCTAACAGTAGTTCTACCAAGGCAATAATATGATATAGATCAACAGAATTTCTGCAGAGACACCAAATGAAAAAGGGGATTAAGAAAGAACTTTAGCATAAAGCATAAATGACTTTTAAATAATTCAACTCTGTGCTGTTGTCCTGCAGACGTAGCCTGGACAGACATGTTTTGAAAGGAAAATTTAAATCCACACTGCTATTGCCATAGTACCTGTGCAAACTTCTAACATCTATGGGCTTCTTTCTCTAAGAGCAGAAGGTCGAGCACATGGCATGGGGGAACAGTGATCCTGGTGGTGAGTACTCTCTGCGAACTCAGCTGGACAAGCTCCAATCTGCTGGACTTTTCTCTGTCAGAAACTTTGGTAGAATACCAAGTGACTTACTGTACCTTTGATATCTTGGCTAATCAAAAAATAATCATAATGGAGGTTAAATATATGTAGCAGTAATAGCACAGAGGTTGCTCTGCAATGACAGGAACAAACACAGGGGCAACACAATATTTACATTCCATGCTAAACCCATGGGAAAAAGAAAATAATCATGGACTGATTGTCTGAGGCAAGCACCTCCACACCCTGTATCTTCATATGCAAGTGAGGTAGTCAATGTCATAGAAGAGGCCTTATGGGAACAGTGTTATTCCATCAGTGTTCATGCATACTGTATCGTTATATTCACATACCACCAAGGTCTTTATCCAGTTTCCAGTGAGGATAGTGCATCTCTTTCAGACTCTGGAGTGCAGCAGTAGTTGGTCTCAGGTACACTGTTATGAATGCACTGGCAGTTATGCACTCCTCTGCACCATCCAAGAGTTAGTGAGTTACAAATAAATTAGTTCTGCTTGACAAAAGCTCTTTAATTAAGGAGATTCAACCACGGCCACTGAACACAACATCAAAGCCAGCAAAGCAGGAAAACAGGTTTGCAGAAGGCAGAATTGTTGTGTAAGAACATGAAACACCCAAATTATTATTGGTAATACTAGCAGCTGTGTCAAAAAGTATTTTGGTTTGATTTAGTTTTACATACTGGTTGAAGTTATTTCATCATCAGAATTCATCTAATTAGATGTTGGACATGCTTTAATAATGAAAGTTTGTCCATGCTCCCAAGCAAGTCATCAGGGGTGAACGAGAAGTTGGGAGCTGACCCAAACTAACTAAACAGCTATTCTATAGTATATGCCATCATACTCAGCAGTAAAACCCAGGGAAAGGAGGAGGAAGCAATAATTTAAGAGATATGGCATTTGTCTTCCAAGTAGCTGCTTTGCATGCTGAGACCCTTCTTCTCAGGAAATGGATGGACATCTGTCTGCTGATGGGAAGTAGTGAATTAATTCCTATTTTTTTCCTTTGCTTGAACACAAAGCTTTATTTTGCTTATTAAACTGTCATTATCTTGATCCACAAGTCCTTTTGCCTATATTCTCTCCCATCTCATTGCTTTCAGAGAGGGGAGTGAGTGAAATACAAGGTCAATATTTAGCTACTGGTTGTGATTGGCCCAGCATAAATGGTCTTACAGAACAGAAAAATTATGGTTGTTATTGCTCTAGAGGGAGAATACATTGGGTAAGAGCAGGCAATCTTGCACAGTCTCTTTTACCTAATACACTTTATACTATGTTTCCAAATTAATCTTCTTTCCTAACATAGTGGGTAAGGACCCAATTTAAGACAATTGCATTTATAGATCTACTTTTTAACTTCCCCTGGGTACTTTCTGTAACTGATGGTGATCCATGGGCCCTGTTCAAGCACCTAAACATAGGCATCTATTGCCATTTGAGATGCAGAGGGTATCTTGCCTGATCTCCTATCACTGGTCCAAAAGAGCCCAGGTATCTCCACCTGGTCCAAATACATATGCTACATCAAATGTCTACATACCTACCTGACAGTGTCTGAATATTGTCATTACCTGATAAAAGCAGAGGGGGAGATCACATTAACTCACCCTAAAGTAGACTGGCTGATCACTGGACATTCTGTCTAGGTTTCATTGTCTCTGCTGACCAAGAAACTGTGACATAGAACTTCTAGGATCTACATGTCCCTTGGGAGTAGCAGCTGGAGGAAAAGCATGGTGCACTAGGTGTTTTATGCCATTGGAAATTACATTCAAACAACTAACAGAGACTCTTAAATCTTTACTGATTACAGTGGGATCTGAGACACCAAAAGCAAAGGTAAACACCTGTTTGTAGTCACTTAACCCTAGGAGTCTTAATCTTAAACTGATTGGCATCTGGTAAGGGCAGGATAAAGGCGCCCAGGCTGGATAGGTGGCCAGTGCCATTTTGTGTGCAATTCTGCTCCATTTCCAGCTGCTGCTCCAAGCAAGCACTGCCATCCCACAGGTTCTGTGTAACAGCTGCCAGCACCATGAAGATGTATCAGCTGTCTGTGGGTGTTGCAAATAGCACTTGACACCTCTGAATAGGCAACTGAGTCAAGCCTCAAGAATCACTCAAACAGTCTATCAAACAAAAAAAGTCAATTCCAACACTCTGTGTCATGAAATCCTATGCTTAGAATCTGCATAACTGCAAATAACAGAGCTAAAATGTCATTTGCCTATACTTGCTGTGATTACCTAAAATGAAGTTACCGCATAATCATCAATAACTGAATGAAAATATCTGTTGTCCAAAACCTGAGACTTATAAGTAATGCAATGAGAGCCTTGGTATAACTTAATGAGAATATTGTCTTTATTAAAAATAAAAAAAAACAACAACAAAAAAAATCTCCATATAAAAAAACCCCAAACCTACTGTGAACTTCATTAGCAAATCAACAAGCAAACAAATAGATCCCATGAAGGCAATAAGCTATATGTGCAATCAAGAGGTATTAATTTGATCATATAGAGAACAGATTGACAGCTCCTTGACTGAATCTCTGAACTCTTCAACTAAGACTTCAGAGATCTGGGTTTGATTTTAAGAGCTTGCCTAATGTTTTGAGTCAACCCACTACACCTAACTTTCACTAGAATATGCACTGTTGGCTGAAACTCATGTTTAACAAAGCTTTCTCCATGGAAATTTTCACTCTGACCCAACAAATCTTATTCAATACAAATAGATACTAAGTTCTTTTTTTCAGATCAAGGCATACTGATCAGCTGCAACTCCCTAGGTTGAAGATTGGTTAAATCTTCACATTTGCATTTAAATTACACATCTCTGTTGTCCTTTTTTAATGTGTTTTGTTTACACTGTAAACATAACCATTATGCCTTTCCTAAATGCTTAGTCAGTACATTTTTTTTTTCCCATGGAATATCTGTAATAATTTCTGGAGTTGATGACCCTCAGACAGTTTTTTTCATCCTATCAGCTAACACTTGGAAATGGTCACATGAACTCCTCAAATTCATTAAAGAGCAAACTGAAACAGTCTTGTGGAAATAAACTTCAATTGTTCCAGTTTAAGCCACCTCTGCAAAGGAGACAATGGATCTATTTTATTTCCCTCTAAGAATAGGAACCACACATATTCAGCTGCTGTGTCTTGGGGAGGCACAGTAACGATGAGATGAACAGTGCTAGCAAACTGTTGCAGTTGCAGTAGGAGTCTGTGATTATATGACTATATCTTAGACTCTCTGTTAAGAACTCAGATATTTTCTGAAATAAATTGATATTTTTTTTTCCACACAGATTGTATGTGATAACTGAAAAAGAAATCACAGACTCTGGAAATCTATAATATCACAAAATCTTAGTAAAAAGTGAATGTGCAGACCTTCAGGGGGAAAACTGGTAAATGTCATCAATACCCATGGAATTACACCAATTTACATAAGCTGATGATCTGCCTGACTGAATCTATAATCTTTCACCACTGGTAGATGTATATGGTGCTAAATATAACGATGATATAACCACAGATGAGTTACCTTATATTTAAAGAGACATAAAAACACTGTTGGTACTGTTACTGTAATTCTTGCCTTGTGTTCTTCTCCTTTGCAAATCCATCTGCTGTTTCTTACCTTATAACCCAATTGGAAATCTCACTGGGTAGGGCTCATATTTTTACATGTGATCATTTTTACATGTGATCATATATCTAGCTATATTTTATAGAATCGTAGAATAACAGAGTCTCAGGTTGGAAGTGACCTCAAGCATCATCTGGTCCAAACTTTCTTGGCAAAAGGTCTGTCTAGACAAAAGCACAGTCTAGACAAGATGGCCCAGCACCCTGTCCAGCCAAATCTTAAAAGTATCCAGTGTTGGGAAATCTATTACTTCCCTGCAGCGATTATTCCAATAGCTGCTCATTCTCATTGTGAAAATGTTTTCTCTTTGTGTCTAATTGGACAAGTTACATCCCTAGAGGTAACATGCACCCATTATCCCTTTTCCATGTGACTCCGTATAAAAAAGAGGTGTCCTTCATTGTAAACCACCCTTTACGTACTGGAACGTGGCTGTGAGGTCATCCCTAAGGCTTCTTAAGGCTGAATACTGAACAAACACAGTTCTCTCAGCCTTTCCTCATAGGACAGCCTTCCCAGTTCTTTCATCATCCTGGTGGCACTTCTCTGGATCCGCTCCAGTCTGTCCACATCTTTTTTGTATAGCAGAGTCCAACACTGAACACAATTTTCCATGTGTGGCCTGCAAGTGGTGAGTAGAGTGGGATAATGAGTTATCTCTGCTGGTGATGCCCTCATTGATACAGCACAGCATCCTGTTGTGTTTGTTTGCCACTGCAGCACACTTATCACTCATATTGAACTTCTTGTCCACCGAGACCCCCCAGATCCCTTTTCATAGAGCAGCTCTCCAACCAGGTGCATGTTAGTGTGTGCTGCACTTTCCCACGTGCAAGACCATATACATGTCTTTGCTGAACTTTGTAAGTTTCTTGTTAGCTCACACTTTCAGCCTGTCTAGGTGTTCCTGCAGGAATGGGAGACGGTGGCTTTCCCTTTCAAAGTGTCCCCTTCTCCACTCAGCTTGGTATCATCAGCAAACCATCAGGGTGCACTTGATCCCATCAACCAGATATTTTATGAAGATGTTAAGTAGCATTCGGTCCAGTACCAGTCCCTGGAGGACACCACTTAGTGAGAGGTTGCCAATTTGAAGAGGAGCTATTTACCACCATCCTCAGGGTGGTGTCAGACAATTGCCCTTCCACCACACAGATGTGAAAGCTTCCCTTTTAGTTTTGAGCAGAATCAGAATCTGGCAGTTAAGACAAAGGGGTCTCTTTCTCCACCTACTTCCTTTACCTTTAAAGGCGATGAACTGTTTTTGTACTTCCAGGAGAGCATTCTTGAAAAACTCCCAGCACTGGTTAGCTAATTAATCCTCCATGGAAGCTTCCCCCAGAATCCCTCCCAAACGATCTCTGACCAAACTGAAGTTTCCTTTTCTAAAATCTAAAAACTTTGTCTTTAGTACTAACCTTCAGCATGCTCAGCAGGATCCCAAACTCCACAAGTTCAAGATAAAGTAAAATGGTGCAATGATGCATCATTGGAACTCTTAACTAGTATCAATACTATGATTATTAATTGTTCCTAATTAACAAGGAAGACTAATCATTTAAATAAGCTACAGAAGCCAGAAAGAGAGAAGCACATAGGAAAGAAAATCTAGTTAAACTTGAAGCTACTTGTACTTTTTAAACAAAGAAAACAGCAAGAAAAAAAAATTGAGGCCAGTGCTGACTACAAGTGAGATGTTTCATTTCTACCTTGCAGCTGAGATGTCAGGTCTCAGTCCAAGGTACTTTAACACACAATGATTGTGTTTGTTTATCATTTGTTCTCTCAACCTTGAAAACTCAGTAAATAATGGAAGCTATGATGCGCTAAACCCACAGCTTACTGCTATCCTGCTTGAAAAGACAGTAGTGGATTGCTATTTATTCCAAAATTTTCCCGTGTTGCTTTCCAGGCAGAAAGCTCATTACCATGACACTGAATCTCATTATTTATTCAAATGCTGCTTACAATCCAGTCAAGGTTAATGTCTCCCCTTTGTGACCATGTGAGCATGGGAACCGCCACCTCTCCAAGGAGATCCAGGTAGTGTAGCCCACCCTGTGTCTGACTTCTCAATTACACTCTTCAGCTGTCCGAAAAAGTGCTTTTTCACTCAAGAAAAATTATTAATATATATTTTTTTAAAAAATCAGATATTCCCATGGCAGATTTTTAGCTTTTGATGAAAACTTGAAAATATTTTGACTCTGAAATGTCACTTTGGTGCACTCCTGGTTCATCCAGGAATCACAGCTTACGAAGAAGAAAGGAGACCTGAGACACAGAAAGAAGGACTCAATGTCATAGCCATGCGTAATCTGAAGCTGCAAACTCAAACTAGTTTGAATCTGAGATTCCACAGGGGACACTTTCATGAGCATTTCATTGAATGCTCTTTTTTACCTTTGAAACAGCCTGAGGAAAATTTTATATATATATATATATATATTTACTCACATTGGTTGAATTGTTGGACAGAGAGGTTAAAAATTTAAACACTCATGCACTCCAGGTCAGCTTGTCTTTTCACAGTGGAACTGGTCATTTAGATGTGAAGTGTATTTCCTGCCACTAATCTTCTAAACCATTCAATTTATTACTTTAAAACAGAACATAATTCTTTTTTTTTGTTTTGAAGCTACTGATCTAAAAACTTGCTATGTTTCTTACCTTCCTCATTCTTCGTTTTGATAGACACCAAACACCAAGGGGATACCAGCTTGGTTATGAAAATAGTATTCATCGGGGTATAAGTCCATTGGCATTTATTTGGCTGTAAAATACATTAAAAATCTCTTATTGCCTAATGCTTGTTTCTACTAAAAGGCAACACTAACTCTTCACCTAAGGAAAAAAAAATGCTGTGGTTGCTGTGCAGTAAAGCAGAACATTACTTAATTTTTTTTTAAATGAAACCTAAAAATTTCCATGAATTTCTGGAGTGGATTTGTTATTAGGCTAGCCTCTGCTGGCACTCTACTTTAGGACAAGTTTAGTGGTCACGCACCAGTACAAATGAGGAGGAGACGGTATTGAACTGCAGTGGGGACTGAAAACAAGGAAAAGAGGAAGAAAGAAGGTGGAACCTGAAGCTGGTTTGGCAAGCAAAGACAGTGTATGTGATGTAGCACCTTGAATTTGAAGTAGGTTGTTTGTTCCTCATAGTCTGTACTCTGTACTCTGCAAAATGCCAATCTTGCCCTGTGAGAAAGAGAACCAAACCGACATTATATGCTTTTCTTCATTCAGCTGCCACCTCTCTGTCTCAGAACCAGGTGGCTCCAAGTTATGAGTAGGTTTTTTAGCCAAAGGGTTGCTTCTGACCCAGGCTCCCAGGGCATATTTTCCAGAAGCTATGTTGCTTCTTGGAAAGTGAAAGCAGATGGAACAGTAGACACTTCATCACTGTGGTAGAGTCAGACACACACAATTGCTTTGAAGATGTGATCCTGTTCTGAAAAAATAATGGCAAAAGGAACATCTACTTCCTATAATTGTTTCTTGTAAAGTTTAAGCCTTTAGGCATAGGGATCGTGTTCTAGGTTGTATGCTTAGTTACTAATCAGGATGGTGCAGTATTCATATTGGATTAGAGCAGCACTTCAGGAGAACGAAAACAAATGCATCAGCTGTCACTTTTAAAATGCACCAAATGCAGAGCTTTGGAAAGAAGAAGGTTTGATTTCCTTACATGGTGCAAAATGGGAAAAAACAACAGCTGAGTTTCTGTATGCATGTACTCACCCATTGGATATAACACCTTAGCGCTCAGGTGGCATGAGGACTTGCCAGTGTAGAATCATTCTTTTGCCATCAAGATATGAAATGCAAAGACCAATCGCATCAAAAGGGATCAGCTTCCCTTACCTGGACATGCCACTCTTCACTTGGGAGAGCAGATGATTGGAGTGACAGCATTGGTAGATAAAGGGAAGGCAACCGATGTCATTTACTTGGACTTGTGCAAGGCCTTTGACACAGTCCCCCACCACATCCTTATCTCTACATTGGAGAGATGTGGATTTGATGGGTGGACCATCCAGTGGATAAGAAACTGGTTGACTGAACATAGACAAAGGGTGGTGGTCAATGGCTCTATGTCCAGGTGGAGGCCGGTGACAAGCGGGGTCCCCCAGGTCTATCGGGATCAGTGCTCTTTAACATCTTTATCAATGACATTGATGATGGAATTGAGTGCACCCTCAGCAAGTTTGCGGATGACACCAAGCTGAGTGGTGTGGTTGACACCACAGAAGGAAAGGAAGCCATCCAGAGGGATCTTGACAGGCTGGAAAGCTGGGCCCGGGTGAACCTAATGAGGTTCAACACTGCCAAGTGTAAGGTGTTGTACTTGGGCTGAAGGAATCCCAGACATATACACAGACTGGGAGAAGAGGTCCTTGAGAGTAGCCCTGCTGAGAAGGAGCTGGGGATTTTGGTGGATGAGAAACTTAACATGAGCCAGCAGTGTGCTCTTGCAGCTCAGAAGGCCAATGGTATCCTGGGCTGCATCAGGTGGTCTCCAGTAGGGACAGGGAGGTGATTGTCCCTCTCTGCTCTGCTCTCGTGAGGCCCCATTTGGAGTCCTGTGTCCAGATCTGGGGCCCCAAATACAAGAAAGATGTAGAACTGTTGGAGAGGGTTCAGAGGAGGCCATGAAGATGATTAGAGGGCTGGAGCACCTTCCCTCAGAGGAGAGGCTGAGGGAGCTGGGCTTGTTCAGCCTGGAGAAGAGAAGGCTGCGGGGGGACCTCATTGCAGCCTTTCAGAACCTGAAGGGAGCATATAAACAGGAGGGGATTAAACTTTTTAAAAGGGTAGACAATGGCAGGACAAAGGGGAATGGACTAAAGCTAAAGGAAGGGAGGTTTAGATTAGATATTAGGGGAAAGTTTTTCACAGAGAGAGTGGTGAGGTGCTGGAACAGGCTGCCCAGAGAGGTGATGGATGCCCTGTCCCTGGAGGTGTTCAAGGCCAGGTTGGATGGGGCCCTGGGCAACCCTTTTGTAGATCCGGCCTGAGGTTGATGTCCCTGCCTGTGGCAGGGGGTTGGAGTTCTATGATCCTTGGGGTCCCTTTCAACCCATGCCATTCTATGATTCTATGATTCTATGATTGATTTAGGATAGACACATAACGTGTACAAGGCTAGAGTCCAATGAACTATTGGAGAGAGTCTAGCAAAGGGCTACAAAGATGATTAAAGGGGACCAGAGCATCTCTTGTATGAGGAAAGGCTGAGACAGCTGGGTCTGTTTAGCCTGGAGAAGACTGAGAAAGGTCTAATGCTTAATATCTAAAGAGTGGATGACAGGGGAAGGGGCCAGACTCTTTTTCAGTGGTGCCCTGTGACAGGACAAGGGGCAATGGGCACAAACCAGAACACAGGAAGTTCCAACTCAATATTCTTTACTCTGAGGGTGAGAGAGCTGGAAAAGGCTGCTCAGAGAGGTTGTGGAGTATTCTTCTCTGGAGATATTCAAAACCTACAGGGATACAATCCTGTGCAACCTGTTCTAGGTGATCCTGCTCTAGTAGCACGATCAGACTAGATGAGGTCCCTCCCGACCCCTACTGTTTTTTGATCTGTGAATCTATGAAATGAGTCACAGCCCAAATGCTTAGGAGTGGGACAATTTTACTTCCTGAGATCATATAACTTAGTATCAATAAAACACCACAGCAGAACATCTCAGCAAGCCATTTTTTTCAGATACTTGCAGAACGATGTTAGTTCTTAATTTTCTGTATGGTTTTGTGGGGGGACTATCTTTCTAATCTACCAGCATTTATGAAATGCTACAGTTCTATGTCCTGAGCTACTTAATTTCCTACAGAATGTCTAAACTGAAGATTGCTCTTTGTATATGAAAAACACACACTGGCATTATCATGTTATTAGAAAAATGTCAAAGAAATTAGAAGGACAGGTTTTTGAAAGCAAGGTAGAGAACATTAGTGTATAGCTCACAAACACTTAGGAATTGAAAAGAATCTCTGCCTTAATTGCTTGGAAATAAATTTCCAATTAATTAAGAAAAAAAAGATGAGCTAGATAAGGATTCTCAATTTATAATGCTGAAAACTGAAATTAAATCTCAGTCATTAAACTCATGTAATGTCTCTGCACCTAATTATGATTTCCCTAGAATTCTTATTAAATTTATATCTCACATTATCTGAACTTAATGGCCTTCTTATAATTGGAGAAGATGTAAACTTAGCCTTAGTCCCACGCATTGGACAAATCCTGAATGAGGAAGCTACTATGTCACGTACAATGTGAGTAATAAAGCAAAACTGTGCTCAGTAGAGAGGAGGGGACTGTCAACATCTGGAAGACCACTAAAACTACATGTGGATATTCTTTTTTACTTCCTTTCATAATGTTATTCACAATGTCTTCTAATATCCTAAGAGGGGAAAAAAGGCAAGGCAAGGCAAGGCAAAAGGAAAGGACTTTTGGCTAAAATTATTTTATTATTAAAATTATATCAGTTTCTACATGGAACTAGAGTCTTGTCTTAATATTTTTCTTTAACTTGTCCTTATTAGTTAATGTAAGTATATTATTACTGAAAATCAATATAGAATGAACTTCATGGGGGCAGCAGGCAGAAGCCGAAAGTTCTGAAGCGCACAAAGTTCATGTGCACAAGTGTCAAAGATTTATCACCTGACCAGCAGAACTTCTGTATAACCAAAATTCCTACTTTATAGGGGTAGGCAAACCCCTGTTAAAGGCAGCATATAGCAATGATTTCATGTCCCATTTGCAAAATACACCTGGAACTCCTTTTCTTCCCCATACACTCAACATAACTGGTAGGCATTTCATGGATGTCAGCCGCACTAATATTTTTTTTCATTCTTAAACTAATTCTTAAAATGCTATGTCTAGCATGCTTCTGGATATATCTGCTTAATAATGGAGATTCCATGGCAAACCTGGGAACTTGTGCTAGGACTTTAGTAGCCTAATAAAATTACCCAAGTGAATTAGCTATCTTTAGACCCATGTTAATACTTTGTGTGTATGAGCAGGCTCCATGAAAAGGGGGAGGAGACAAGGGACAGAGAGGAAAAATTGCAGTATCTAAAAACAACAAAAATGAAAATGTGGAATTACAAAGGCTTTTTGTTAGCTATTGAGAGATTCCAGCAGGATTTATGCTGCCAACAAGAGAGCTGCCTGTAGGATAAGTGACCCTAACTACAAAGAAACACTTTGCACCACAGAAATTGCAGGAAAGTATAACCCAGGATAAGATTTTCAAAGAAGCAAAGTAAAGCAAGAGCCCAGTTCCTGCCTTAGATAAAATATTCCCACCTTGTTATGATCTCCATGAGAAGCAGTGAAAATGCAATCTCTATACTTACAGGAAAAATCCCTGGAAGACCCCGGTCAAGATGAGGGGGCAGGAATCAGTGTCTCCAGAGCACTCTACTGACTCATCACTTCAGGTAGAGGTATCGTACTTCAAATGCTAATGCCATATGTTTTGAGCTTAGCTGTTTGGAACATGGTTGAATGGATCACCAAATTTATTCCAAATTCCATCTCAGGTGTCATAAACCTTCTTTACTAGCTGTGAAAGCGTTCAGTATGCCCTGGTATGTTTGATAGCCAGCTAAAGCAAGAAAACAGAAAACCCAAAAGAAAGTACTCCACTACTCCCTTTTCTTCTTGACTAAGGAATAAAAGAAGAGGCATATCATATATGTCCATCATTTAAAATACATTGAGCGAGTAAATCACAGTGGACCATTTTGTTAATAATGGTCCATATGATAAGGTCATGGATCTTTTATATAGAAGGTCTAACTCCTTCTATGGAGTTAGACCCATAGAATCATAGAATGGTTTGGGTTGGAAGGGACCTTAAAAATCATCAAGTTCCAACGCCCCTGCCATGGGCAGGGACACCTCTCACTAGACCCAGCTGCTCAAGGCCCCACCCAATCTGGCCTTGAACACCTCCAGGGAGGGGCTAGCAATGAGAACAGTTTGTGCTTTGCATATTTCTGAGTCTAAACTCATTGCTACTTGTCCATTTCACCTAGCTGCTGATTACAGCTAAAGAAAGAATTGGTATTAATGATGTAATGCAGGTAAGTAGCATAGAAATCGAAATAACATCTCTGTTTCAACTCAGTGGCAAGATATCAAGCCATTTTAACACATTGTTCTGAATCCTGGCTATGCTTCTCAGGTGAGGAGCTGTATTTTATGCTTGGCAATAGCAGATGTTGCAAAAGGATTTGTGAGACCTCTAATAAAATCTTTTATCTATTGACAGAAGAATTATCATTAGCATGGTTTATACAATTCCATGCCCATCACTCCATTGAGACTAAGATGAGTCTGCATTACTATTTCTACTTTTACTACTTGGAGCAGCTTAAAGTTTGCCTTTCCTGGAATTCCCCGTGGGTACCCATGGGTATTCTTACAAGTAGCAGATTTGACACTGTATTTTTTCCACTATAGCAAATAAATCCAGGGTAAGTTTCTTCAGTGTTCAGTGGATTGTAATGTGTTTGAAGGAAGATAGGAAATTATATCCTTCTGGCTGAGGCACAGGTTTGGAGTGACATTAGCTGCTCATGTTTTTCTTCAAATCAGGAAGGAGATAGGTGAGACTCATGAATTTGAGAAGGAGAACTTTGTAAGATGTCAAGAGCTTCTCAGTAAATCAGTGGACAGAGTTTAAAGAAACACAGTGATGGATGGTTTCAGATTGTCTAAAAAACCTTTGCAGATGGTGCAATCTATTGAACAGAGCAGGATCCTTCCGTACTGCTCAATTCGATAAGCTGAAGATGCAGTTTAGGTTCATTATAGACTTAATAGATTTAGTTGCAGCATAAGCCTTTCTTTGCAGCCGTCAGAGTCTAGCCATGTCTTTTTCATGAACACCATGATCAGGGGGAAAAATAGGATGAGACAATATATCTAAATCATATGCTGCTGTGCAGTGTTAAATACTCACCAGAATCTTCTTTATTCCTACCCAAAAGTAAACTAGCTTGGTGGTTACAGCCTTTATCCTGGTTCAAGCAAATTCTGGAATTTATTAACATTCATATTTTTCATAGCCAGAGGCATCTTTTGTGAATAGAAGAGTTCTGTCATTTGCTTGGTCCGAGTCTGTAACTTTCTGTAGATCTAGCAAGTGCAGAGGGATAGTACTCCTGGTAAAAGCGCTGTAGTTAAACTCCCAACATCAGACAGGATGAATTAGAGTCATAGTGAATTTGGTAGCAAATCTCACAGCAAAACTTTCTTTTGACACTCAGTTGCCTGCCAGAAAGGCTTGCTGATGAAAACAGAGGTCAGAACTTCACAGACTGATATCAGAGAGGATCAATTCTTTTGTCAAGTGCATATCTTTAAATATAATCAGATTATTTGAGTGTCTTAAAATTAGCTTAGCTACTGTCTATGTAACCACAGGTACAGTGAACTGTACTACTCATCCATTTTTCTGATTTTTTTTTTTTAAATTCATGTAACATAGCAGAATATTTATCCTAAAGCAGTTGTAAGCTGTTTACTTCTAGATGTGGATTTCCGCAGTTTCTGGCTGCATTTTGATTTGGAATCCATTTCTAATTACATGCTTGCTGAAGAATTTCTTGATGAGTAATTTCTTTCTGTTTTGTTCAATATAACACTGCATATTTACATATTGTAAAGCAGAAGATAGCTGTCTGTCATTTTCTTTAACTACACTCAAGAAGAAACCTTCAACAAAAACCCTTATCGTTTTCTGCTTATTTTTTAGCTCATGAGGCCCAAAGATCTTATTCTGCAAATCTTTCAACCAAGTCCACTGACTGACCGCTAGCACTACTAAAGGCATCCATTGACATAAGAAGTGTTTTGTACAGAGACTAACTCACTGTGGTGAAAGAGGCCTAAATATCTAAAAAAGCCAGAAGTCCTACCTTAAAAGTACTGGAACATGTAACAGAGGCTTTCTCTTTTTAACACCTTTGTGATTTCTAGACAAACTTCACCAAGGGTTGCTGTTCTGGTGAGGACCCAACCCACAGCAGTGGCAGATACTGGCACAGCAGGTTTTCCTGAAGCAGGAGAGCAGGGAGACCTGCCAGAAACTGGCAGCTCTGGCAAGAGGCGCTGATAAGGCCTGGGCGCTGCCAGAGAAACTGCAGCCACCCCCACACCTATAAAAACTGCCCAGGGAGAGCTGTGACCAGAGCATGGTGCAGCAGTTTGCGCAGGAGGGGCCACAGGAAGGGCCTGGACACCCTTCGAGCTCAAGAGGTGAGTCCCATTGGCGTCTTCCCCTCTGAAGGAGCTGAGCTATGGTATCCACCCAGCAGAAAGCTCTGTCTGTCCTCTGCTCTCACCAGAACAGCTGTGGCAACTCAGACAGCACCCCAGGCCTCAGGCTGCGGTCAGTGACAGAGCCTGTCCCTGGGAATGGATGGCAGCAGTGACAACAGCTGTGTGAGGGTGACCAGGGGGTGATCTGCTCAGCCTGCTGGCAGAGTCATGAGAGGAAGCACATCAGGGAAGCTGAGAAGAGACAGACTGTTGGAGCCATGCTCTGCCCTGCCTCAGGTGGAAACAGGGACAGACATGTTTTTGAGTTGCATGGCAAGGTTTGGCGGGGGTTGGGGTGTGTGCGGCTAAAAGGGTAGCTTCTACAAGAAGCTGCTAGAAGCTTCCCCTAGGTCTTGCAGAGCCAATACCAGCTGGCTCCAAGATGGACCAACTGTTGGCCAAGGTGAAGGCCATCAGTGGTAGTGTTAGCACTTCTGGGATAACATAGCTAAGAAGGAAAAAGAAAAAAAATCAAATGTCAGGGAGAAATAGATGGATGCAGTCCATCAATACATGGCTCTGTGACTGGTGTCACCACCACAATTTTGGGTATTTCAATAATTGGATGGCCTACATGGCACCAGGCATGCTGGTATGCTCGTGTCAGATGGGATTCACCATTCTCAAAGGGGAAAGAGGATCTTTGCCAAGAATCTTGCAGGGCTCATTGACAGGGTTTTATTCTAAGCTTGAAAGACGGGTGGTATAATATCAGGCTTACCTGAAACAACCTGTGGGATGACACACCAAGGTTAGAGGGACAGGAAGCTAGCGAAGGTCCTCAGCCTGTTGCTCAGAGATGTGTTAGATACGCTGCAGCACACTTGAAATCTTGAAAGGATAGATTTAGGTTGGATATTAGGAAAAACCTCTTTAATATGAGTTGAACAGGTTTCTCAGAGAGGTAATAGAGGCCCCAGGCTTGATGGGGCTCTGAGCAACCTGATCTAGTGAACATGTCCCTGCTTACTGCAGGAGGGTTGGACTAGATGACCTTTAAAGGTCCCTTCCAACCTAACACATTCTATGATTCTTACAGAGGTGAGCCAGGGAGTCCTGAGGTAATAGAAGCCAACAGGGAAATGTCAGTTAAATGCCTCAAAGGAATTCCAGCTACTCCAGACAGTAAGTCATTTTTATCAGGGGCCCAAATGAAATGCACATGCACATAGTATGTGGAATAAACAAGGAGTTGGAGATGTGCACACACCTGTGGGGCTATGATCTTATCTGCACCAAGAAGACGTGGCATGGCTCCTATGACAGGAGAGTTGGGATAGAAGGATACAGGCTCTTTAGGAAGAACAGGCAGGGGACACGAGGAGGGCATGTCTCTGGGCAGATGTTCTTGTTCTCCATTAAATGCCGCACTGACTGTGTAACAGTGAAACCAGGAGATGCTTCAGTGCCCATGGGTAGTGCCCATGTTTTCAGACTGGAAGCAGAGTACTCAACACCTTGGAAGTAGAAAGCATGACACAACTGTGCAGTGATGAGGGTGACAATCCAGGCTATACAGTTGTGACAGTGAGGATGGATGAGTGGGCCCATACAAACCACATGAAGTTTAACAATGCCAAGTGCAAGGTGCTGCACATGGGTTGTGCCAATCCCAAGCACAACTGCAGGCTGGAGACAGAATGGATTGAGAGCAGCTCTGAGGAGAAAGACTTGGGGATGTTGGAGGGTGAAAAGCTCAATGTGAGCCAGCAATGCACTCTTGCAGCCCAGAAAGCCAACCATATGCTGGGCTGCATCAAAAGCAGCATGACTGGCAGGTATAGGGAAGTGATTCTGCCCTCTACTCTTGTGCGACCCCACCTGGGATGCTGCATCCACCTCCAGAGTCCCCAAAACAAGAAGGACATGGAGCATTGTGAGTCCAGAGGAGAGCCAGGAAGATGTTAAGAGGACTGGAGGACCTCTGCTATGAAGACAGGCTGAAGACAGTTGGACTTGGTCAGCCTTGAGAAGAGAAGGCTCCAGGGAGACTATAGCAGCCCTCCAGTACCTGAAGGGGCCTACAGGAAGTACTGAAAGAAACTCTTTAGGAAGACATGTAGTGATAGGGCAAGTGGTAACAGTTGTACATTGAAAAGGTGTAAATTTAGATTAAATATAAGGAAGCAATTGTTTACTTGTGAGGGTAGTGAGGCACTGTTACAGGTTTCCCAGAGAAGCTATGGATACCTCCTCCCTGGAAGTGTTCAAGGCCAGGTTGGATGGCGTTTTGGGTGACCTGGTCTAGTGGAGGTTGTCCCTGCCCATGGCAGGGAGGTGGAACTAGATGGGTGATTATTAAGGTACCATCCAATCTAAACCATTCCATGATTCTGTGAGCTGGATATCAGCATCGACTTTAGAAACAAAACCCGTTTTCTCATTAAATTACCTCCTCTGTCCCCACAAAGTATACAATAGTTTCAGCTAGGGCCAGAGCTAAACTTCAAACCTTTTTTCTTTCCAAAACACCTCAAGGTAGCGATCTCAGTTGCAGGCTATTCATGAACAGTGGCAGAGAAGCAGTTAATTCAGCAGGTCCTAAAGTCTGCCTGCAATAACCAATTGAATCACTAAATTTGTACCAGTACATCTGTTATATAGAGGGAAAGGGGAAGTTGTGGGTTTTTTTGTCTGCCTTCTTTTTTCTTTTTTTTTTTTTTTTCCCACTTTCAGCATTTTTGTGACTCATGGATTTTGTTTGGTAGAATTGCTTTCATAATTTAACTTTGCCAGAAGTGGCTGTGCCTCTTAGTGGTTTTTCATTATAAAAAATCCTCTGTGTCATCCCTTGATAGTCTGAAGCCAATAAAAAGAAACTCATTATTACTTTTTTTTTTTTTGTCAAGTAGAAGAAAAAATACCCAATATGCTACAATAATAATGACAATAATAAAAGATACTGATGATATTTAGAGATCGGCTGAATAAGCCTGTTGACTGCACTATTTTGTTTGGGGGATTTTCAAACCCCTTCTTGATGACACTGTGGAATGTAATGTATTCTGCCTTCCAAATGACACATGACTGTTAACTTTTGTGTACAATCTAGGCTAATAGCATCTCGTGGCTTTTCAATTGGAACTCGTTCTTTGATAAAGTGACAGTGATATGAGTGCTACTGCAAGATATTATTTTTGGAACAATGGAGAGAGAGTTGGAAATTCTACGATTAGTGACAAATTTTCAGTGACAATTGTTGTATATTGCCAGTGTTGAAATCAATAGGAGAATTCAAGAAGTAATTCTCTATTCTATGTAAAAAGAGTATGACCCATCATTAACACCTTCAGGCAAATAAGTGATGATTTAGGGCACTTAACAAAATTTCATTTGTCTCTTAGGCTTTTGAAAATAGGAACAGGAATTGTAATTATAAGAGTGAGAAATTTTTTTGAGCACATGGGAGATCTGAGATTGAAATTGCTTGTTGGAGCATTTTATACTCTACTGTTGCACTTAAGATGTACTTTGAAGTTACATCAAGGGCACCCAGAGTGTGCAGATAAGCAGTACCTGTCATGTCCTAATATTAAAAAATAAATCACAGAAATATGCCATTACTTAGAACAGATGTTTTAATGTTAGGATTATAAACTTAAAGAATTAGAGTCACCAAAATGAATAAATGTCAATAAAGAATGCCATTGAGATCGTGAACCTCAGCATAAAAATGAAATACAAATAAACTATCTCATATCATATTAACAGCTTTCAAGCCATTCTCTCTCACTAATCTAGGTATGGGATAGCTAACATCTTTTCCTTCTAGTACAAATGAAGTCCAGTATCCAAAAAGGAGGAAAGAAGCTTCAAACATTTTGGCATATCAGTTCTTTCCAGGTGGCTTATTTGTTGCAAAATATTTTCTGTGGGGTCTCAAGAGGCACTAAGAGGGAAAAAAACCTTGTTAGACATGCATATATCCATTCAAAAAGAAGATTGTGTTATTTTCTCATTTTATTTTTTCCCTTTTTCTTTTTGACATTATGTTTCTATCTGAAGAACTACCAGCCTTTCTGAGCTCTGAATGGAAAGTGAGATCTTTAGCTTGGCCAGCAAGGATAGATTTTTGAAGAACCAATAAACTCAATTTAGGACACTTTGGTGCCATAAAAACCAAGTACCTCACATCTCTAACAAAAAGCAAGGTTCCAGGTCAATGTTTTGACTAGATAAATCTCTTCATGTTCCTTTCACCAGTCTCTATAGAAGGAACATCCTTGTCACCCAGGTGTCTCCAGGTATTTGGGATATCTTCCAACAGCACTCTCTTTCATGCATCTTTTTGAATTCTGCTGTGTAGATCTCAAGCACTACAGCTATCCTGTCACCACTTCTGAATGAGTTTATTTCAGCTCCTCCAATTCATACCCATAAATTACATCTCACATCATTATCCTGTTTTTCTCCCGCAAGAGGCTGCATAGAAAGTGTATCAAGCCATTAGGTGATTTTCCAAAGTACATTAATCATCTTACCAGGGTGTAAGAATGGTCTCACAAGTGCCAGTATTAAAAGCTGAGTGGTGTGCTTGGAGGTATCCCAGTGCTCTTGAGGAAGGTCAAATAACATACAATAATGTAAATGAGAATGCTTTCCACTAAACAATTATTTCCCATAATGTTCCATGAAATGAATATAAATAGATACACTGGGTCCAGAGATGATTTTTTTAAAATCAGAATGTCAGAAGGAGACATACCAATCTCTCCAGCAAATACAAGTAAAGTTCCTCTGAATTTATCCTTCAAGCATGAGTATTTAAAATAAATGGAATTGAAATCAAACCTAGGTAGGAGCTTAGGCTCTCTCCAGGTCAGCAAAAGAGAGATTAATCAGTTCACATCAAAGTCACAGTATGAAACTTCTGGTGATCACAGTGGTGGGACATTTACAATTTTTAGACAACTTCCTAGACTCTAAAACTGAAGCCACATTTCTCCTCTGGGATTTGAACTGTCCCAGCCTAATGTCAGCAGACAGCACTCCCCCAGCATGGTGTATGTGCAAATGACTTCTTTCCCTCTTCTTTCACTGTGTAAATCCTAGTGATTGCTAATCAGGAAAGCAAATATGCAGCATGCACTGGGGTTCACAACATCATCTGCATCAAGGTACTACTCAGAATGTCCTTCCTAAGGAAGCTTTTTGGAGTGAGATGCAGGTAGGAATCCAGAGCCATTTCTTTCCTGATTCCTTCTCTAGTTGGAAAAAAACCCACTTTCAGATTATCTGTGTCACTGCCTACGCAGAAACTTTCCCACTGTCTGTGGTTAAAATAAGATGGGATTTAATAGTGCATCTCTGTCTGAAGGCATGAGACTTGACAGCTCTCTACATGGGAAGGCAAATTTATCCCTAACCCTGGCATGTCTCTGAAGTTCTTCTCCTCTGGCCAGAATTTTCTCTCACGGAGGCCCCAGTGCAAGTTCTGCACAAAGAAACAGCCATTCACTTCTTTGCCTTCAGGCATATTACAACTTCTTTTTTTCTTTTTTTTTTTTTTTTTTTAAGGGCTCATCCATCAAAACACAGACAATTGTAGACGTGACTATCTTGGCAAGTCTATCTGATCATTACAAAACGGGAGTGGGAGATGATGACAGCTGTGTATTTCAGAGAGAGGGACAGGAATTTTAGCTCTCATTTGATTCTTCAATATTACTGGCTATTGCAAATTGTAGGAAGATTGCAACATCTTCATTCCCAGAACAATATCAATTCTGTAAAGCCTCAAATTTCACAGAATTACTTTTGAATCCAGATATCATTCCCAGTCACTATACAAAGGATATTAATGCTGGGATTAAACTACAGAGTGACATCAGCCAAATTAATTTTCTCCCCTTCCATCTCCTGTATCTTGTCTGCAGTGTGAATGGAAATTAATTTCCTATGGAGGTGAATGACTGTGAGAAATATTGAAGCAATTAATTACTGTTGATTTTATTCTTCTTGTCCAAGACATTTTTATTTTCTTAACACTTTGAACAATTGAAGCAGAGTTTTTAAGTAATGGGATAGAGAGAAGCTGACGTGATATTATGTGCAATTATATTACACTCCCCTTCTTCCTGTGCATTTTCTGGAATTTTTGTTCACATTTTGAAAAGGAATTTCCCTAAGTTAAAACTTCTAGACCATAAGTAAATCCTTGAGTCATATGGACTGATCATATTCAGTCACTGTGGAAAGAAAGAAAGAGTATGCTCCAAACACCAAATGCACGTTAAAAATGAAATAAATAATGGCTGAAATCTATGGTTGATTTTAAAAATAGTAGTCAATAGACATTAGATCTTCCTTTGTTATCATTGTACATTGAAATTTAAATACTATCTATATATACTTCACAGAGCTGTCAGCATATCCAAGTAAACTCACCTTTACTACTTCTCTTTTACAGCTGATTTCTACGTTTATCATGTTTCCATCAGAAGCACAGTGTACATACACATACTTGTATTTGTATAGGTCTGGATTCTTCATGCTGGAAAGAGTATCAACCTCTCAGTTCTTATCCAAGCATTATAAAACATTCTCATCAAGCAGTTCTCCAGATCTACTGGTATTACAGCCCTTGGTTTAACAGCTGACTGATCCTTCATGCCTAGTGAAGCAGAAATCTGTAGTCAAACTTGTCCCAACATGGGGATCAGCATAAACTCTAAGCGTCTCACTTCATAGGACAGCACAGAATTTCTTTTAAGGGACTATATCCTCTACAGAGAGGATACACAAACCCTTTCTGTCAGTTCTTTTCTCTCAGCAAGAGAGACAGCCAGTTTAGAGCAGTTAATTAATAGCTAACTGCAATCTCTAAAGCTGTATATTTTGAGTACAATAAACCCTAGGCCCGGAGAAGCCTCTGTGAGAAATCTAATAAGACCAGCCCTCACATTTATCTAACTACACTGGTTTGAAACCAAGAACTGAAGCTATTAACATCTTGCGGTTCCATGTTAGTCCACAAACTGCAGTGGTAGTGCAAGGCTGGCTATGGTAATTGCTCAGTGCTGTGAACAACCAAGTTTTTTGGGAAGCTCATACTTTCTGAATTGTTTTCAAATCTTTCTCATCCCTGATTTTGCTAACAGAAATTTTTAACATTTCTACTGCCAGATACAGTTGGCAACACGAAAAGTATCCTTTGCAAGTAAATTAATAATATCCATGGTCTGCAGGCAGAAAGCTAAATAGCAACTGAGTAAATCCACATTTTCAAAAAGCTTTATACATTTTTGGACACCCAATACCCTGAGCAATGTGCTGAAATCCCCAACCCAAGTTTGGAGCTAGTACTACTTATGGATGGTTGACATTTGTGAAAAACAGGACTGCAGTGATAGGCACCAAAATCAGAAGTTAGTTTCAAAGAGTCTACTCAGCAAGACCAACTTTAAGATCAGCTAAGAACTTCTTGGAAGAATTAAAATGCAAGACTAATGCTCATTGCCATGCTTAATGTAACAGAGTGCTATTTCTAGTCATAGTGTTTCCCTTCTAGACAGGAATTACTGACAGAGACATTCCAATCTGACAGACATCTAATTAGACTATGAAACTCTGTTGAAGTCAGAGGCAGGCTGAGTGTTTATACAGATAACAAAAATATACTGAGTTAATTCTAACAGCAGCAGCATATTTCAATATTGGAAGTGAGAGAAAAGAATACACAATAAACAGTTAATGATTTAGATGAAACCTCACTCATTGTTTTATATATTATGTTTTTTCCTTATGTGAATCATTTATAGGAAATGCCACTGCTCATACAGGTATCTAATATTTGTTCAAGCATTGTGTTCAGTTTCTGCCTATGTAGTTTCAGGTTCCCCTTTGAATTTTGGAGATGAAGTTCAAAATTAATTCCAGTCTAAATTTCAAAGTGCCAGTTATAGTTAATTCATCATTTTTATTTCGAAGAGTTGTAAGATAAACATTTCTCACCAGGTTCACACACCATCTTCCCAGATCTCTCTTTATTTGCACTGTTGTTACAATGTCTCGTTGTGATCTTGTCATACTAGGGGTTGATCTTATTGCCTGAAGACAGATATCTGCTGCTGCTGCAGTATCTAAACATCCAAACAAGACTGACAGGTCTGAAACCAGACCTCTGGGAGACCTGTGTTCTTTTGGAATATGACCTGGAATTAATTTCAAATGATGCTTCACTACCCCGTTTAGGCATTGAAATTGTACTCTTCTTTGTGTAAGTTTGAGCACAATAAAGTGGCTCCCACATGCATGGAAGTTTCAATTCTGAGTTCTTCATTTTGATTAAACTATTAGGAATATAGCTTCTGCCTAGGTACTACAAGTCAGTGAGAGCAAGCCATCATCACCATTACTTATTATTGATGGGCTGATTCACTAAAAATGAACAAAATTTTTGATTTTGAAGGCTCCTATTCTGTACCTGTACTGTGATTTACCAGCTACAAAGTTGTCTAAGACCTGACGCATTTATACCAGACCATATAAATAATGTTACCGCTGCAAATACCTCATTAAGCCACGCTTGTATTCTAATGAACAATAGCTTTTGCAAAATCACATACAAAAGCCACTCTGTCAGGATCATGGATAATCCCAGGAATATTCAATAACCACAGGCAGGAATTTGGTTTATAATTTGCAAACATGCCCTTGGGGATTCTGGCTATGCAACACAGTGACTACTTCAAGAAGGGTCACAAGGCATTTGTGATGCTGCACACTATCCTGTTTGCCTCTGAATTTAAAAATGCAAAAGCTGAAAAAATAAACTAGGTTCAAAGCTATATCTGCCACACAAGAACCTACCTGAAATCTCCCCTCACCCTGGATCCCACAAGAGCTCACCTATCATAATTTTTGGTATTTAAATGAAGTATTGACAGCATATCCAATATATAGACATTGAAGACTTTGTGTTTGCCAAGGAGATCCTGGGAAACAGCCTAAATGTTCAGTCCCAAAAAGATGTCCTTTCACTTCAGTGAAACAGAGGATCAGCAGCTCTCAGCAGTTCAAGGTGATGTCACCAACACTGCCTAGTTGTTTGTTTGATGCTGCTGTTACAAACATGCATTCACCCCCTTCTTACTGACAATTGTTTTTTATTTTCAAGGGAAGCTTTTGTTTAATTTCCTTATTTGGTACATATGGAAGAGCTGCCTAAAGCACAGAGCAGGAACTTTTGACATTTCTATAAAAACCTAAGTGCAATCAATAGCTAGATATTGAGGTCAGAAAAATAGCTACTGAGAAAGCTCAGTCAGTTACTGTAGCTTACAGAATGAAACCACTTTTCATTTAAATCCACAGACTTATAATAGATGTTAGTGAAGGGCTATAGGGATGACATTATGTCAAAATAAAAACAAATTGTCAGTATAAATCCAGGGAGACATTGTCACAATATCAGCTTGAAACAAAATGACACCAATAAAAATTTTATAAGAAACAACTTTAAGATGTCAAGACAGTGGCAAATTGATGTCAGTTCAGGTCTGTAGGGAGACTGTTACGATTACAAAAGAAAAATCTAAACAAATTCAAAAACATTCCCAAAGTAATAACTATAACAATAGGGTCCAATTTTGTCAGATGAAGTAGAAGTTAGTTATAGAAATACAAATGTAAAGACATCATGATTAGATGTCAACACCCCACCCCGCCAAAACACAACGAAAACAACGCAAAAGGAGATGCTAATACAAATGTTATATACACACTTGATAAACATTAAATTGCATGTGCAGATAGAAACTGACATTTCCACAGTTTTGATTGCTTCTATATTTATAGATATAATCTCTGATGTTAGTTCAGTTAACTAATAAGAAATCTGGAAGCTTCTTCATACCATACAAACCTTCTGTAGCTTTTTACTCATGCAAAATGCAACAGAATTTAAGGTGAGTTGAACAGATCAAATAGACAGCAGGAGCAGAGACTGCCTCTCCCTAAGTCTCTTGTTATCAGGCTTTGCTGAATCTCCTTGTCATCAATTCACATGTGTTGCAGCTCAGTATTCTGGTAAATCTGAGCCTAGCCCCACTAGTGACCAAGAAGGTTCAGGCACACAAATGAATATATTTTGAAAGTCTTACAGGGTTTTGAAGCATCATTTTTTGAGCAGTGGGATGTTGGGGGCAGTTGTGAGAACACTTAATGCCTGGCATCTCCTGAAGTCATTTACATTCAGGCAAAGTGGGTGGAAATTCTGCCATGTGAAAGCAACATTTGCAAATGTGTAAATGACTGCACAGCACTTGAAGCAGTCAGCAAACGGGGCCCCTGCTCGGTATTGTGAATCTGCCATGTGCAGCATTAACCTTTACCATGTTCTGCTTTTCTTGCATACAATAACAGCAGATCCTTGTCAGGGGGTGGTTACAGAAGATGGTACATATGCTTCTAGGCACCCAGTCCTGTATCAAAAATACATGGCATGTAACACTGAACTGATCTATACTCGTTCCCCACTCTAAATTGATTTGAAACACTTTAGGGCATACATCTGCCTCTGAAGACTTTTTGGCATAAATCTTGCATTATTTGCCCTGGCTATTTTAAAAGTGAAACTATTATGCGATTAGGACCAAAGTGGATCAGGTTCATACTGCCTGGAGATCTGAAAAAACCACAGGTTTACTATTTATCACCAGTGTCAGCTTCGTTGAAATTAAGTAAATTCTGCAATCTGCCTTTAGATGTAGGTTTAGTTGTAGAAACCTAAAGAAATAACAACAACCACAAGGCATTAATAATAATTACACCTTTGAAATCATTCATTCCCGAGTTTCTGTTTAGAAGCTGACTGAAAATATCACAGGGCCAGATTTCAACACCTTCCGTACTGGAGCCTATCTGAAGTGAAACCATTGACGTCAGTGGAACGATTCCAGATTTATAGCTGCCAAGTTATGCACATCTCCGTATGTGTCGTTTTATGCTAGTTATTTAATGCATTGATTTGCATACCATAAGCAATTTGCATAGAACTAAAATTTGCATAGAATAGCATGGAGCCACACCAATGTGTCCGAAGAGGTGAGGTGGGTAAAACATCTGGAAGTTTGGGTGAAGTGTGTTAGTAACTGTGTACAGGTGGAAGATGAGGGTCTGCGGCTGATTTGGGTGTTGATGGTTTGAATACGTCAATATATCTGAGAGATGTTGTGTCTTTCACCTGCTGTCTCTGTGCTTAGAAGTTCTGCCTAAAGGTGCCACTATAGCAACCTCCTGCATTCCCTATCCAGGGGACTGCTAGTAGCAATAGGGCGTGTAGGTTGATACGACAGGGAGAGAGGACTAAAGGAGTAAGAGGGATGCTCGCCACATTTTCTGCTGTCTATGCGAACATGACTTGGTGGCTAACAGCTACAGTGCCAAGTTTCATTTGCAGCCAGATGAGAGTATGTGTGAAAGAGATCATGAAAAAAACATGCACTTGCTAAGCCCACAGATGTACTCGAGGGTAAACGGAATGATAATTTTGTTAAGATTGACATGAATCACTGACATAAAGAAAGCTCTCTTTAGGAAACCCTGGGATCATTAACAAAATCCTATCTGCTACAGCACACAAATCTGCTACCGATCCTTTACAAGAGATGACCACTTTCTTGATGACCTACAAGAAAGATCACCCAGAAATTCAGGTTGTATCATTTACGTCCTTGGTCTTTCAGGACAGATGTAATGTTTATCTACTCAGAAATCTCTCTGAGATTGATTGTCAAATGGTGCTTTCCATACATGCACATCTACTCAGCACCAGCTGGGATCTTCTGAAGAGCAAACAGGGGAAAAAAGTGCAACCTCCCAGGGTTGTCTATCTACCTGGGTGCCTAAAGTCTCTTAGTGCCTACATTTTTAATGAGAATGTCCTGTTTCTTTGCAAATCTAATCTGCTGGCTCTTAGCAGCTTGGCTTTTCCAGAGATTCGTTAGACATATCAAGGTAGATATCCTTCTCTCTAAATGTCCTCAGTGGTTTTGAGGACACTCATCAAAGATGTAGTAATAAAGGCTGCAACAATACATATTTCAAACTCTAGTTAAAGTAGATGATCCATTGTGAGAAATGGAAGTTGAGAGACTCAACACCTTCTCCAAAGATTTGGTGTTGATTTCTTTGCTGGCACCAAATATTTTCCAGACATCCTAATGTCAGGTCAGGACTTAACCAGAATGCAGAGATGCTGCATACTTCAAGGGCTTAGTAACCAGATCATTTCTGCTACAAAAGGTGGGGTGCCTATAGGACAACCCCACCAAAAATAAAACCTCCCCTTAGGGAGTTAGCTTAGTGATACTGTAGGATCCCAGCTCACCTTTCCCCAAAACAAACTACACACTTTGTATGAAGGAAAAGTTCACTTGCAGTAAAACATGGGCAGGTAATGGAATTTTTTGCCCTTTTAACAAAGGTTGAGTGTCAGTTTACCAAAAAGCCTGAAGTGACAGAGATACATCACAACCATGTGGCTGCAAGTCCCCTGCTTAGATCAGCACTGTCTGTCACTCTTTTTAGTGGGTTGAACTAAATTCAGTAGGGTCCAGATTTTAATTAGATTTGCTAGTCTTTATTAGCAACTTTTACTGCCTTCTCTTAATTTATTTTTTTGGCCTACTTTTATATAATCTACATTTTAAAAAGCCAAAAAAGCCAAAACCAAACAGTATTTCTCTGGCTGAAGGCAAGGCCTTTCAGGAGAAACACATTCCTGCAATGGTTAAGGAGAAAAATCCAGTTCTCATGAACTGTGTCCTGGCTCCTGCAGCAATATGGGTTTATTTATCATTATTATTCATTATGAATAAACTGAGGTTATTTAGCTTTATAAACAAGAGTGGAGCTCAGCTGTGGCTTTCAGTAACTGTTATTAGTGAATTGCTACGATGATGGACAGATTTCAAATGGTCGGCTCTGTTTCTGTCACTGTAATCTAGATCAGTTAGCTTGTTAGTGATAAGCATTCCTAAGTAAACAAACAAACCTCAAACAAAACAGAAATCCCCATACATACAGTGCATCAAAACCTATATTTAACTCTAAATGGATGGTTGGCTGCAGTTTCTGCTCTTTCCCTATTGTTCTGCTTCTCTGTGTTTGTCTCTATCTATCATGTGCTGCCACATTTATTAAAGTTCTTTTCTTATGAAAATATTTTCTAATCACAAAATATCTCCTTCTGTTTTAGCAAGTTAAACAAAAGCCACTCACAATACTTCAGGTAGCATTATGGCGATGGTTCTCATAAACCTCTCCCTTTTCGTTTTGGTCACAGTTCTGCTCCAGGGCATCTGAAATACCATTTCAATACTTCTAAAGGTAAATAGAGTTCTGTCAATAAACTTAAAATTGCTGACCTTGTCTTGTTCATCAATTTAGGCATCGAAAAAATTCTGCCTCCTGGGATTAGTGGTGCTTTTTCATCTGAAGTGAAAAATGCTAAGCCTGCCATATTTAATGACAGGCCCGGGAGGGTTAATGAAAGAATATAAGTGGCATTTCACCTTGACTTGCAGCTGCCCTATAACATTGCCTAAGGGTCCAGCTAAGTGTTAGCTCCATCTGAGAAGTACAAGGCAGGAGTAAAGATCTATAGAGAATTCTAACAGGATATCCTCATTTGCCCCGATTGTTGCCCTGGCTGCTGCTTTTTTTTTTTTTTTTTCTTTCTTTTATTTTTTTTTTCCTTTTTTCCCCCCCATTTTTTTTTTTTTTTTTTTTTTTTCTTCTTTCCTTTGTGAAATCTGTAACCAGTGAATCCTCACAGATTTTGTCTTCATTGGTTACAAAAGCTCTGGAAACACTGAAAAAGTGAGCAGGAAAGAAATGGACAGAGAATGACTTAATGTTCTTCCAGCTTATGCCTTGCCTCTACCAACATTTCAGATTTTGCTTTCTTCATTGATAGCTTCATTTTTATAAGCTAAACATTGATGATTAGTCTAGACTGCTAATTAGAAGCTATCCTTTTACATGGAGGCTTGGATTAAAAGCTTTTGTGATTTCGGGGACTCTGGTTAGTGTGAATGTCAATTTGATCCTTTTAGTGTGTTTATGCTAAGTATCAATAGGCCCCTGGGATTCGTGGAAGTGCAGTGCTGAACCTCTCAGACACTAAGCAACAGCTGGGGTGCCGCTTCCGTTTGAAAAGCTTTCTTTTCTCCTCGCTAATGGAGGATCAAAAGTCATCCCTTCAATTAAAAACTAAACTCCTGGCTAAAAATAAAGAATCCCATTCTTTGGCATTTTATGTCTAATTAAGGATTTTAGTGGGAAATGTACAGCAGTGCTCACTGATTAATTTATCAAACACAAAAATCCCCCTTCCTCTACCATTGCAATTAGACAGTCATTTTATATGGATGCGAGATTGAAATACTGCTGCTACATGGAAACCAGAGGCTCTTTGCTTTTGAAATTGCATGGTAAAGAGACTGGAAAATTTCTCATCTAATACTGCCCACATTTAGGGCCTGATCCTGTGAATTATTGAAAATCCCTGCTAAAAAATGTATGGCCTACTGAAGGTCCATTCTGGTATGATACTCATTATCTTGAATACACGAGAGTATCAGGGAAAAACACAGGATGTTGCATGCCTTGGAAAATAGAACGTTTACTGTATAAAATGCCCAAAGGGAAGCATAGCTGCTGCTTAGAAGATCTCAGGTACTGTCGAATATCATTCACATGTAAGTTGCTGCTTTCTTACCTTGTGTTGAGATCTTTCCACATTTCATAAGCTGGGATTGATCTATCCTTCCAAAAGCCACCTGTCAGAAGTTATGTGGAAATATATTATCAATCATTTGTCATTCCCCTCTAACACAAGGACTGTGAATTGTACTCCTGATTGTCAGCCCATGTCCCTTGACTATACAGCAGTAGGTGTTATTATCATTTCACTTTTCCTATGCTTAGAGTAGGCATGTTAGCCACAACATCCAGAACATTCCCCCTGCTGCATGAGTGTTGCTCAGAAGTGGACTAAGAAGCAGAACTAATATTTTCCATATGCTTTTTATCTGCTTATCCTCATTTTTAGAGTGGTCTTTGGTAGAATGCTTTGTTTTGTGGCTTTGGGGTTTTTTTTTAAATTTAGTTCTGATATTTGATGATGGTATTGTTGTTTCTGATTTGTTTTATTTATTTTGAATAAACATGTTGTTCCATTTTTGTTATGGGAGAACATAAGATTGAGGGAACACACTTGGTATTTAAAATGGATTTGTATAGCTCTGGAGCATGGTGATGCTCTTGACTAAAGAGGCAGTGGGAAACTGCACAGCTCTGATCAGACCAGCTGGAAGATGCTATGGTCACATGCAGATGGATGGAGGGATGAGGTTATATACAAACAAGTGCAAGCATTAGCATGTTTACATAGAGAGTATGCTCTTAAAGCAAACTTCCTCATTCTTTCCACTTAGTGCCCTTTGTTTTGCATTGTGTTAGAGGTCTCAAAGGGCCTGAGTTGGATTCCTGCCAAATGAAATTGAATTGGAAGATGTGTGCCCTGGCCCTGAGGGCATTTACCTCATCCAGTGGTACTTCTCTCATCCCTGCCCATGGGTGCAGAGGCTCCATTTCAGTCCAGGCCAAGGCTGTCAGTCTGTGCCCCATGGAACTGCCCAGTCATTCTGAGCTGTGGTGACCTGATTTCCTGCCCACTGTGGTAGTTAACCTTGGCTAAGGTCTTCCTTACTGACATTCTTCATTATGACAGGGAGAGAAAAATAGGATGAGGAAGTTGATGGTTCAAGATATAGGCAAAAAGTTCCCTCCCCCATTGCTCACAGGCAAAACAGACTAGAAAGAAAGACAAAATACCACGTTTCTTCTTCCCTTCTTCCCAGGTCCACCTTTCACCCCCTCACGCCTCTCCCACTGAGGGGAACAGGGCTGGGGCTGGGGGTTGCGGTGGGTCCATGACAGCCTCTATGGGCCGCTCCTCCCTCCTTCCCCATCTCTCCGCTCCAGCATGGGCCCTTCTCCAGGCTGCAGCCCTTAAGAGACACCCTGCTCCCTCCCCTCCCGGTGCCCCCAGCTCAGCTGAGGGGTTCAGCTGTGTCCTGCAATGGGGCTGTTGGAGCCGGCTGGGACCGACTGGAATGGTTAGAGAGCCAGAGGCCCTGGCCTCTCCTCACAGAGCTGCTCTGCAGCCCCTGCCAGCAGCTAGACACAGATAGCCCATACACCCCACCCATGTGCAGACATCCTGTCCCAGCCTCTGCACCTTCCTATCCCTGGCGAGGCGCCTGTTCCCTGGGGCTACGGTTGGCTGCCCCTCATCTTGCCCTTCACTCAGGTTGGGGGTAGTGGGACAGGCCCTGGCTGCCTGGCCCTGCTCTGCCAGCTCTCGAGAAGCTCCCACAGCCCCTTGGAGCACCATCACCCATGGCCATACTGTGGCAATGGCTCTAAAAGTGAACCCAGCAGCTAACAGCTACTAGTGATCCATTACATCCTTGGGATTTCAGCCGTTTTCCTAAAGACACCCCCCTGCTAAAGTGCACAGCGAGGCCATTTTATGTCAGCAATCTATTGCCAGGGGAAAAGAAATAAAAATCCTAGCCTGATCTAATGCTGTCAGGCTGCACAACCTGCCACTACAGCCTCAGCCTGCTTTCTGACCAGCTGTGCAGTGACCACCTTGGGTGCAAAGCGTGCCTCGCCATTTAGCACGGCATCACATTTCTTTGCAAGGCCTGTTAGTCTGGGCCCATGCAGTGGTATCACTTATATAATTTATGTAAAAGATCTCCGTGGCAGCTATTCAGGCTGGATGGCAGGCAAGTTAAAGAAAGTATGATAAAGGTCTGTAGAATCATGAGTGACAGGAGAAGATGAATAGGAAATTACTGTTTGCTATTTCTTCCAGCGTGTGCTGTAGGAGGCATCAAATGAAACTAGCAGATTAAAGATAGGAACCAAAGTAAGATGCTTATTCCCATAGCATGGGAGCTCCTCACTGTACTGTGTATGCTAGAAGTTAACATTCCTTCAGCAAACAGTAGGAAAAAATAATAGAAGAAAAAATTATCAAGGACTAGGAAATATAAGGATGCTGACACAGGCAGTCTGGTACTGTAAAGAGCTAGAGATTGTAAGGTGTCCTGGGGAACATCATGATATTCTGTCTTTGCACATCCCTGCATTCTTGGCCACTCTTTTATATACAATATTGGACCAGACAGACTTTTGGTCTTACCCAAGATAGGTATTCCTACACTTCTGTGTTTTCCTCTTTCTTAAGAACATAAATGAACATAATCAACCATGGATCTCATGGTGTTCAAGGGGGATACTACCATTGCCTCATCTTTTGCTAGTGGAAGCTCTGTACTTCCCAATGTACAGATTGAGCTCTAGATGGAGTACAGAGCACCCAGAGAGATGATTTGTGTATTTCCTAGTCTAATGACCTATGTATCACAGGGCAAAAATGTGCTAAAGCCCTGGATGTGTTCAACGCCAGGTTGGACGGGGCTTTGGGCAAACTGGTCTAGTGGAGGGTGTCCCTGTCTGTGGCAGAGGTTAAAACTAGATGGTCTTTAAGATGGCTTCTAACCCAAACCATTAAATGATTCTATGATTAACTAGGAGGGGTTGGGTGCTTCTCTAAAGACCCCTTGATAAAGGAAGTAATACAAAAATAAATGTTAATCTCTCTTACTACACTAAGAGAATAAAACAAGGGAGAGTGATTGACAGATCACATAACGGTAGAGGTTGGAAGGGACCTCTGGAGATCATACTGCTAAAGAAGCATCACCTAGAGCAGATTGCACAGCATTGCACACAAGTGGCTTTTGACTATATCCTGAGAAGGAGATTTTACAACCTCTCAGGACAGCCTGTCCCACTGCTCTGTCACTCTCAAAGTAAAGATCTCATATTGAGATTTCCTGTGTTTCAATTTGTGCCCACTGCCCCTTGTCCTGTCACAGGGCACCACTGAAAAGTGTCTGGCCTCTTCTTTTCATCCACCCTTTAGATCCTTATAAGTGTTGATAAAATCACCTTTCAGTCTTCTCCAGGCTAAACAGACCCACCTCTCAGCCTTTTACAAGAGCTGTTCCAATCACCTAGCCATCTTTGTAGCCTTTTGCTGGAATCTCTCCACTAGTTCTTTTTTTCTTGAACTGGGGAGCCCTGAATTGGACACAATACTCCAGATGCGCCCTCACCAGAGCAGAGTAGAGGGAGAGGATAATCTCCCTTGACCCGCTTGCCATGCTCTTTTAAATGCACTGTAAGATACCACTGGCCTTCTTAGGCATGAGAGCACACTGCTGGTTCATGGAGAGCTTGTTGTCCACCAGGACTCCCAGGTCCTTCTCTGCAGAGCTGCTTCCCAGCAGGTCAATCCCTAACCTGTATGGGTGCCTGGGGTTATTTCTCCCTAGCTGCAAGAACTTGCCCTTATTGAATCTCATTTGATTTTTGTTGTGCCAGTTCTCTAGCTTGTCAAGATCTTACTGAATGGCTGCGCAGCCTTCTGTTGTGTAGGCCACACCTCCCAGCTGGCTCTGGCCCATGGCTCTGCCACTCAGCCAGTTTTCAACCCACCTCACTGTTCACTCATCCAACCCACACTTCCTAAGCTTGCTTCCATGGATGCTGAGAGACATAGTGTGAAAAGCCTTGCTGAAGTCAAGGTAGACAACTACTACTGCTCTCCCTTCATTCACCCAGCCTGTTATGACATCATAGAGGGCTATCAGGTTGGTGAGGCATGATTTTCCCCAAGATAATTTATGCTACCCACTCCTGATAATCATCTTTTCCTCCACATGCTTATTAATAACCTCCAGAATGAGCAGTTCAATCACCTTTCAAGGGATACATGTGAAGCCAACTGGCCTATAGTTTCCTGGGTCCTTCTTCTTTCCCTTTTTGAAGACAAGAATTTGGATACTTTGAACAATTTACTGATGGGGGTAAAAGAAACAGACAGGAAAGGTTTGAAAGGAAAAGGAGATAACTATGTTTCTGTAGCAGGAGGTCATTGAAAAGCAAGAAGCTTGAGGCCTTACGAGTTTTTCTGGTTCTGACTGGGACCAACTTAATTTTGTTCACAGTAGCTAGTATGTTTTGGACTTATACTACAAGGAATGCTGACACCATTCTTCCTCCTGCCTCTACAACACTGTATTCTTACTGCCAAGGACATGGTTTTGGGGGCTACATTACTTTCTTTTGTAGGTCATTTCTCTTCCTTTCCTCTGTCCTATATTTTCTTTCCCCATGAAGAAAGGGTTAATAACCCATATCTGAAGTCCAAGAAAAAACAGAATAGTAAAATGAGGCACATTTAGTCTAACTATATCCAAAGGTAGGATAACTTAAGGAAGGTTTCTCATCTCCATACCACTGTGGTACTAGTGGTACTATGAAAGCAAAGTCATAACTAATACGTAGATATATTCAGGTAAGAATTTGGGTTCTACTTGGGTATTTCCTCCCTGCTTGCCAGAATACAAACTTGGAAGTTCTGGGGGCCATAGAAGGGAGAGGTATAACAGTATCTCATATTTCAGCAGCTTTGGGAGACAAAGGGTATCTGTAGTCTGCTCCCACAGCAACAGGAATGAATTTTCAATAAACATCATTGTTAAAAGTTAGTACTTTACAAATATTCTGCCTGGACAGGTAGGAGATGAGAAAAGAGGATCTGTCATCCTTAGCATGGCAAATTTCTTCATTTTCTATTCCAGTCTACATCTATTTTGTATATCCTGATGTACAGGTGACCTGCTTTGACTAATGCCTTCAGTGCAGAAATAACTTTGGTCTGGTGAAAGCACTGAAGGGTATACTTTTTGTCTCTGTACCTATGGCAAACATCTCATTTTCAATGTAAGTCATACCCGGACATGGAAGAAAGAATTCATGTGAATAGTTCTAACAGATTAATTTCTTTGTACCATAGGAAAGTGATCTTAAATGACATAAATAAATATCCAGACATAAAATGAGAAATTTTATGCCCAATAAATAGGCCACTTTGGCAATTAAGAGCAAAACAAATTAAGAAACTCAGGAGGACTACAAGGATGCCATGAGGTTATGCAGGGAGAAAATCAGAAGAGCAAAAGCCCAACCAGAACTTAATCTGGCTATTGCCATTGAAGGCAAGTAAAATGTGTCTAAAAATACATTAGAAAAAATATGAGGACTAAGGAGAATCCCCATTATTCATTGGATGCAGGGGGAAGCATAGTAACAAAGGATGAGGAAGAGGATGAGGTAATTAATGCCTTCTTGTCCTCAGTCTTTAGTAGTAAGACCAGTTGTTTTCTGGGTACCAAGCACCCTAAGCTTGCAGATAGGGACAAGGAGCAGAATGAATCCAAGGGAAACAGTTAGCAAGCTGCTACGCTATTAAGACACACACAAGTCTCCGCAGATGCATGGCGTCCACCTGAAGGTATTGTGGGAGCTGGTGAAAGTGCTCACCAAGCCACTCTCCTTCATTTATCAGCAGTCCTGGATAATGACGGACATTAGCCAATGTAGACGCCCAAGTATAAGAAGGTCCAGAAGGAGGATCTGGAGAACTACAAGCCTGTCAGTCTAACCTCAGGGCTGGGGAGGTTATAGAGCAGATCATCTTGAGTACCATAATGTGGAATGTATAGGACAATCAGGTGATCATGCTCAGTTAGCATACGTTTATGAAAGGCCAGTCTAGCTTGACCAACCTGATCTTCCATGATGAGGTGACCTGCTTAATGGATAGGGTAAAGGCTGTGGATGTTGTCTACCCGAACTTTAGTAAAGACACTGACACCATTTCCTGCAGCATTCTCCTAGAAAAACTGGTTGCTCAGGGTTTGGAGAGGGATACACTGCCCTAGGTAAAAAACTGTCTGGATGGCTGGGTCATTGTGGTGAACGAAGTTAAATCAAGTTGGTGGTTGCTCACAAGTGGTGTTCCCCAGGGCTTGGTATTGGGTATGGTTCTCATTAATATCTTTATTGATGATCTGGATGAAGGATGAAGTTTGCAGAGAATGCCAAGTTGTGTGGGAGTGTTGATCTACTTGAGTGTAGGAAGGCTCTACAGAGGGACCTCAACAGGCTGGATTGATGGGCCAAGGCCAACATATGAGTTTCTTTAGGCACAGTGTCAGGTCTTGCATTTGGATGATAACAACCCCATGTAATGCTACAGGCTGGGGGCAGAGAGGCTGGAAAGGTGCCTGGCAGGAAAGGTCCTGGGGGTATTAGTCAACATGTGGCTGAACATGATCCAGCAGTGTGCCCAGGTGGCCAAGCAGGCCAACAGCATCCTGGCTTGTATCAGAAATAATGTGGCCAGCAGGACTAGGGAAGTGATTGTGCCCCTGTACTCTGCACTGGTGAGACAACGTCTCAAATACTATGTTTAGTTTTGGGCCTCTCAGCTCAGGAAAGACATTTTGATCCACTGAGGAGCAATCACACTGGTGAAGGGTCCATAGAGCAAATCTTATGAGCAGCAGCTGAGGAAACTGGAGTTGTTTAATGAAAAGGAGGATGAGGGGAGATCATAGAATCACAGAATCACAAGGTTGGAAAAGACCTTTAAGATCATCAAGTCCAACCGTTCCTGTCCTATATGCCTAAGCACCTCATCTACCCTTTTTTTAAACACATCCAGGGATGGTGACTCAACCCCTTCCCTGGGCAGCCTGTTCCAGGCCCTGACAACTCTTTCAGGGAAAAAAAAATTTTTCCTGACATCTAATCTGACCCTGCCCTGGCACAGCTTGGGGCCATTTCCCCTTGTCCTATCTCCTGTCACTTGGCTGAAGAGACCATTGCCCACCTCTCTACAACCTCCCTTCAGGTAGTTGCAGGCAGTGATAAGGTCTCCCCTCAGCATCCTCTTATCAAGGCTAAACATCCCCAGCTCCCTCAGCCGCTCCTCATAGGATTTGCCCTCCAGCCCCTTCCCCAGCCTGGTTGCCCTTCTCTGGACTCGCTCAAGGACCTCAATGTCCTTCTTGTGGTGAGAAGCCCAGAGATGGTCAAGGGGTAATGCTTTTAAACTCAAAAAGAGGAGATTTAGGTTGGATATTAGTTCTTCAATATGAGGGTGGTGGATCACTGGAACAGGTTGCCCAGAGACATAGTGGAGGCCCCATCCCTGCAGATATTCAAGGTCAGGCTTGATGGTGCTCTGAGCGACCTGATCTAGTGAAGATGTCCATGCTTACTGCAGGGAGGTTGGACTAGATGACCTCTAAAGGTCCCTTCCAACTTTACACATTCTATGATTCGATGTTATTGCTCTCTAAAACTACCTGAAAGGAGGTTGTAGCAAGGTGGATGTTGGTCTCTTGTCCCAACTAAGAAGTGATAGGAGAAGAGGTAATGTCCTTAAATTGAGCCAGGGGAGATTTAGATTAAATATTAAGAAAAATGTCTTCACTGAAAGGGTTGTCAAGTACTAGAAAATGCTGTCCAGGGAAGTGATTTTAAAGGTTTTAAAGATGTGTAGATGTGGTCCTTAGGGACATATTTTGATGGTGGACTTGGCAGTTTTAGGTTAACCGCTTTTTCAACCTAAACAATTCTGTGATTCTATAAAACTAGTTAATTTAGAGTTTTGATGTAATCCTGACTCTTCAAAACTGTCCACATATTTGGAGATTTCTATTTGCAGTGAAAGTGCCTGAACCTGTCAATATTTTCAGGAAATGCTGAATGTTAGAAAACATATATAGACCTCCTTATTTCCAAAGGCTAAACAAATATCACTGCAAACCCTTTCCAGCATGCAAAAAAGGTGAAGAACCACACTGTAAGAGTCGCTAATGCACATGAAGAATACTCTGATGTCTATGAGGCAGATTGGTCTTTCTGCAGAGTGAGGAAAATATAAGAGTATTGACATTGCTCTTTTGAAGTAGCCATCTACTCTGCTATGGCCTCCTCCCTTCTGCTTGATTCCTATTGATTATCTCTGCACTTATAAAGTTCAGCTGACCATTTATATTTCAAGTGAAAAGGAGGAAGAGCTGGAGATTTAAAACCATTTGAGCACCTCGTGCTAGAGTTAATGCTTGACTGTCATTGGCAGTTGTCAAGACTCAGGCAATGAAATTCCTGAGGGTGGTTCATAATGATTCAATTTGTCAGCATTTCGAGAAGAAACACGCAGGTCTGATATTCCTATCCAGGAGTTATAAGCACAGCCAAAAGCTTGTGTCTGTATGCTACGTACCAGTAAAACACACAAAATACACAATAAGAGAGAGCTACCTGTACAAGTTTAACTGACTATTGCATGAGGTTGCAGAGACAGAAGCTACTGAATCATCTCCTTTCTGTGAGAACTTTCTTTATCTGTTGTGTTACTCCCTCTGAAAAAGTATACTCTTTGGTACAGCTGTGCAAACAGTTGCAGGATGATTTGTGAATCATTTGTAAAGTTATACATGTTTTTTATGTATATTACATATGCTCTCTTTCTGTATGTATTTCAGGCTTTAAGAGGTCTCCAATAAAATCTGTAGTCAAGTTCTGCAGGTTTTGGTGATCCTGTTTTCTTATTCTTTAAAAATGCTGGAAGATCTGCACAAACAAGAGGGGAAATCAAATTATCAGCAGACAGTGCAGGGTACTGACTATTCACCATTATGCAATTCTTCCATCTCTCTCATTGCCTGATTTGTCTTTCCAGACCATGTGCCTGGTGCACTTTGTGTTGTACCTGTGCTAAATCCAGGGTAAGGTTTATTTTTTTCCTCTTTTGTTCACTAGATGATAGATTGGTGACCCAGGATGGCCTCACACTGAAAATACATGGTGAAGTCTGGATAAAAGCACAAAGCAAACAGGATAACAGAAAGGATATTTTACTTTCTTTTCTCCTTGTGTAAGGTCAGATTTTAGGTGATGCACATATGAACTGCAGGTTGAAAAAAAAACTAAAGAGAAAAAAAGAAATCCTAACTTTTCTGTAAATGTTGGTGTCTTAATTTCAACTACTTATGAACTACAATATAGAATAGACTGTGTCTGCAGGCAGTTTTAAACCTGTGTTCTGAGACACTTGATGCTTTGAGGGACTTCTCTTAAATACAGTTCATGAAAGGTAACAAAAAGAATGCAACCTATAGTTTACAAGTTTAAAGTCACTCTTAAGGATCTATGTGTTCTCCAGTGGAAAGCACAGCTGTCTCCTGCAAAATTGCCAATTAGGGTAAACTGGAAACTAATCAAATAGACCATGTCTCCTGTCAAAAATCACATATTGAACCCTGTTTGGAGTGCCTGTGTACTGAAATGATGACAAATAAGCATGGACTATATACATACATGAAAAATTGTATTTTTTCTCCACTGGATTTTATTATTTGTTTATCTATGAGAATCTTATATGTTATTTGATGTAATGTGCTTCTCTGCAGTACCTTTTAATAAAAGATTCAATATGCTGCTCCTGATAGTTTATTCAAATAACTGATTAATAAAGCTGCACAAGAAAGTAGGAACAGATTTTCTTTTACTGTGGTAGGATGAGTGAATTAGTGTAGAAGCTTTATGCAGCTTCCACCGCCCTTTCCATACACCACGCTCTAATGATTTATTTAAAATGTTCAAGTTAAAAACATATTTAACACAAAAATAAATGTAACCCAACACTCACAAAGCTTAAATCTTTCTAGAGGTATAGATATCATTCTAGAACAATTTCAATGGCAATTTTATTAAAGGGACATTTTATTAGGTACTTCTGATTTTTCAGGAGCATCTCTTTTGTAATCATACTAAACAAAGATCTGTTTAGTATGGTGGAATGGTCCATGAGGAGGGACTAAGTGAACTGGCACTGTTTTGTTTATATTGGACTGAGGGGAAACATAGCAATAATGTTAAAGTCTGGAAAGAGAAAGGATGGGATTAGAAATATTGATCTTGAAGTGCTGAAAGAAAAAAATAATTCAGAAAGAAGGAAAAAAAGATCATCAATGTTGAAAGGATACAACATTACTATAAAATACATATTTATCTTGTAAGAATAAAGAAAAGTCGATAAATACAATTTCTATTTATCACATGTTCAGTAACATTATATGCCAATATTTGTAAGTGAAGCAGGGCTTAATAAAGAAAAATAGAGAGAATTTGATCTCTGAAATGGGTAAAAGTAGATCTTTAGTCTCTATGGAGATACAATGGATTAAAAGGAAAAATTTATGAAATGAATTCCATAGTTTTAGTGCCCCATTCTGAGAAATACTAAGACACAATGTCATCTTGGATTGAAATCTCCCAAACTGGTTGCTTAAATAAGGCTTTGCATGTCTATTTTTCTTTGAAATTCACTCCTAAAAATTCCAGAACTGGATGTTGCCAAGAGCCTCCACCACAGAGATCAATAATCTTAAAAAATAGATATCCCCATATATTACATCTAGTTATTTTTTACTTGCTGTCATGAATATTATAACATCTTCTCCTTGTACTGCAATAATTAAGGTGGAGATGACATTTCCATTAAAAAGATCATATAACTCAGTGGGGACAAACTGAATGTTCCAGCTGGGCTGAAGCTCAGCTTTGGATGTATCTGCCTAGAAGAGAATATTTCCATCAGATTCACATTTAAAATTGAGATATGTCTAAATAAAAGTTGTAGAAATAAGTTTTTAGGCACTAAAATATCTGTCAAATGCTGTCAAGATAAAAGCATTCTGTGGCAGGAGATTTGCCCAGCATAGTTCTTGATGAAGGAATTGCTCAATATAAGCCACCCTTCTCAATATTTGGTTAGAAATCCTTGTCCCAAACCAGATGTACCATTCCACATTGAAATAATTTGGAAAAAAGCACTACATTTATGTGGTAGCACAATCCTCTATCTGACATAGTGCCGGTGGTATTTGAAAAATAATCCTGCATGTTTCCCCAGATATGACCTGATGTTCCCAGGTTTTCTTTTCTCCTCCTTCCTTTAGACACACGCTAGGCCATATCTTCTTCAGAGACACTACCTTTATCTCTAGTAATTCTTATCCTATTTCTCTCTTTTCCTGGCTTCTCCTCCCTCAGTATCTCTCTGCTGAAAAGTGGGATATAGCAAGGGACTATTTTTAAGGAGCAGAGTGATACTTGGGTATCTATCTCAAGAGCAGAAAGCAGAGAAATCCTACAGCCATCCCAGACTCTAATATACTTTATCCTAAGAATCGGTCTGGGCAGAGCCATGAGCGTATGTGATTTGTGACATAAGGGCTATGACTAAACCACATGTTCTTTAGTATGAGACTACAACAATGACTCATCATCTTGCTGAGTGTTCTCACAACAGCACAAGGTCTTCTATTATCCCAGATTTTCATCTTTTAGCAGACTACTTGTTATACACTATTGACTTGAAGAGCAAAGCAGCGAGGAAGTTTTTTTATTTTAATGAGCACAATAGATTCTGATCTCTGTTCACTCCTCATTTATATCAAATCTGTGTTCAAAGTCAGTGGTGAGTGCAAGTAGGGGAAAAAAAGGAGGATGCATAAGGGTTAGCTACAAGAGACTTAATCACAAAGATAAGAGGGGCAAATAACACATATGAAAAATTTAGACAAAGGAAAACAAGATTAGAAATGATGTGAGAGGATCTAATGTAGTCAAATTAAGGGAATCCAGAACAATGGCTGGCGCTTTAAGTCACAGTCTGTCTTCATTTGTGTATGAATTGGATGGGATATCAGGCAGGGCAGAGTCCAGCCATTCATTAAGCCCTCTGTACTATACACTGAATCTGCTTTAGTGTGCTCTGGTCCTGATTCTGATGACAGGTACAAATATATATAACATGTAAATCTAAAATACTTTTTAAATGCAAGCTGGAGTCTAAAATACCTTGTCTGGAGTTTTGTGGATTTTGTCCTGTTAAATTTTACAAAATTTACATAGAAAAACCTCTTGACATCATGACTTGTAATTTAAATCATAATTATCAGTGCAGGAAAACTTCATGATACAGGAATTCATCTGTTCCTTTTTATCTGTCTCAAAACCGTCTAAAATTCTATTTCCCAGCTGAACATAAAATTAGCCCTAATGTATATCTAGTTTGGATCATAGTTGTTTGTTTGTTTTGACAATTTTCTTTGCACTTTGCCCCTCTGATAGTTCACTCTGACTCATTATCTAGTCATGGTATATTGCCAAGCTTCTCAGTTAAAAGTGCACAAATAGAGATTAAACGTCACTTGTTCTGTTTGCACACATCTCAGTTTTCCTCAAAGTACACCATGACAGGACCTAAGTGGTTTCTGCCTGAAATACAAGCATACACACTGAATGAGATCACTGGGGGAGTCTGGCAGGAGGGTGTTTTTCGTAGCTCGTAGCTCTGCCGCAGCAGAGACCTCGGTACGTCCCTGGGACAGAGCCCTAGGCAGCATCTTATTGGAAGAGTCCCATTTACACTGTTAGAATCTGTGCTGGTTATGGTTGGGATGAAGTTAATTTTCTTCATAGTAGCGGGTATGAGATCTATGCTGCTAAAACAGAGGTGTTACTTTATTGCTGCGCAGTGCTTACATAAAATCAAGACCTTTTCTCCTTCTCACCCCACCCCACCAGAGAGTCGGCAGGGGGTGCACAAGGAGTTGAGAGGGGGCACAACCAGGACAGTTGACCCCAGCTGACCAAAGGGATATTCCATACCACATGATGTCATGCTCAGCATATAAGGGGCTGGGAGAAGAAGGAACAGTGGGATGTTCAGAGAGGTGGTGCTTGCCTTCCCAGTTAACCATAATGTGTGGTGGAGCCCTGTTTTCCTGGAGTTGGCTGAACACCTGCCTACCCATGGGAAGTGGGGAATGAATTCCTTGTTTTGCTTTACTTGTGTGTGCAGCTTTTGCTTTACATATTAAACTGTCTTTATCTCAACCTAGGACTATTTCCACTTTTAATTTGATTCTCTCCCCAATTCTGCCATGGTGGAAATGAGCAAGCAGCTGTTGGGGTTAAACCATGACAGAAAACTTCCTCACTTTTCTTTTGTGGCATTTTAAGAGTAAGACAACCGCTTTGATGTCCCAGAGTCAACATGATAGCCAAGGTGGGGAGATGCAGATCAACTCCTACAATGTGATATGGGTCAGGATCTTGTCCTGCATTTTTTCGTGTACCTCAGAAGACAACAGGACCTTTAGGCTACTCTGACTGAAATGAGGCCCAGGAACTCCATAGTGTAATTCAGTAGGTATAAAATAGTAAGTTTTTTGGCAGCCTGGGGAAGAGATATGCATGCTTCTGCCTCCCTCAGCCGCGCTAATGTTTGTTATTATATAGACACTCATCATAGCTGTTAGCTCCAGCTAGAGCTCTCATTAATCACCACCTGGGAACACCATACACAGAGCAGGCGTACATGAGCTTTTGTAAGAAACAGCGGAGGGGAGGACAGCTGCGTGTTGTGTGGGGGTGTGAGTGATGATTTTGGGGTGCTGAGTGAGAGACTGAAGTGAGGAAGACATAGGCCATGTAGGAAGGAGGAAAAGAGCACGGCAAGAGCTGTTTGGGAGACAGAGAATGAGAAAACACAAAGGGAAAGAAAGATGACCCTATTTCAAATAAACTGGGCAAAAGGGGAAAGAGTGCACTGCTGACAATAGCCCATTTTGACTGCTTTTGTGCCACAATTACTGTCAAATTATAAAAGACAAAACTGCAATTAGGCCAAGACCATTTGCCTGTAGCAAAGATGAGGCCAGGAAGAATCCGCCTCCCCAGTTTCATGCATAGTTCTTCCCTCCCTGCAAAGACTTTCATCTAGAGCTCATTATGAACAATTTTCTTTTTGGTCTTAATTTGTGCTAAGAATGGCACAGAAAGTATCCCAGGGCAGACATCTCCCCATTTCCTGCAAGGTTTTACTCTGATCTCTGGTAATTGGTGGACTGTTAAAAAGATTATTATTATTTATTATGTTTATTATAGTCAAGCCTAACAGCAATGAATGATACGGTTTCTGATGTGAAGCACTCTACCAACACATATTGGTACAAGATCCTTGCCCCAGTGAACTTATACTCCAAACAGAGACATAGATGAGGCTAAGAGTTTAATGCACAGAGAGTGAAAATAGTGCTGCAGCACACAGCATATGGCAATAGACCCATTTTTTTATTTTGCTGACATCATGAGAGGAATAACTGCAAAAACAGGAATCTTGACATACTGAAAGAAAAAAACCAAGATGCATGATGTTATGTCAAGGAGCTGTAAGAGTACAAGGTAGGCCCATTGAGAGATACAGATATGTCTGTGAAATTCAATAGTCACCAGCCTTGGAGGGTTCTGTGTCCCATTGCTTCATTGTGGTTCTCGAAACATTTATTTTTTTCCCCCTATATGGCAGGGAAAAATGGAGCAAAGGACTCTATGACTTGCTAAATTAAGATACCAGAATCTCACTATCAGTTGCTTGCAGGATGGAAGACATAGTTCATCACTCTGATAGGCATAAGATGGCCAAATTCTGTGCTGCAGATGAAATCCAGTTCTCTTGCAAAGTCGTTTTTCAGTGCTCAGTCACTTTGCTACTGCTTTCCAGAGTATATAAATATCACCAGAGTAATGCATAAAGAATGGAAAACACTCATTTGTTATTGTTTTTTAGACAAATATATTCTTCTTGAAATGTAAAGAATTTATGTTGTTTCTAACTCAGAAACTCTGAGAGAAAATTATTTCCTGAAGTCATAGGTACTATCTTCCTACACATTACAGAATGCCTGGAAGGTTTACTGACTAGGGATCTGGTATATGGATACCACTTTACTATGGCATAGAACCATGTGTGTGACTCCTCTCACTATGGACAGAAAGGCTACATATCTAAGAATAGAGCAAGGGCATGCTTTTTGGATGAGAGGACAGATCACATGGCAGAGCTCACATCTGTCTGTGTAAAGTCTCTTTTACCTTCTCTCAAGCAGGGTGACTTTACCTATACTTCATAACAGCAAGAGTCACTAACCAATGCTATTGCTAAAAGTTGGGGAAAAGTGCTAGTTGGCACAGGAATACTACAACATTAAAAAATCTGGGTAAGAATGGACCAACTTTGTTTCCATGTCTTGGCGATGTATAGTCTATAGTATAGACAAAACTGAAAGAACCAATATTGTAAATCTGTCATAACAATGCTAGGAAATATTTTTTCAGTGTAGAGCTTTTATTTCAGACCCTTTTGGGTGACTGTGCCTTGAAAGAATTTTTTTTTTTTTTTTGAAGGTGATAAATTTGTCACTTATTTTAGGTTCTCATCTTCAAGACCTTTGTCTGAACCAGGGCATGCAGTATGAATGGCCTTTGCTGAGAATAGTAGCTCCACAATCTGGAGTTGGAACACTTTGATCCTAGATCCTTTGCCTTTTCTTCTATTTCAGTCTGGTTGACAAAATCAGTCCAAAGCATTTCTGTGCTTGAAGATGCTCAGATGCTTGCTGGATCAGTATGCAAGTCATATTCTTTGACAACAGGGAATGTCAGACTAGTGTGACATGTTGTGTTTCCTTTTAGGTAAAGCTGGCAGTATCTAGTGGTTTGGTGATTGTGGCAGTTTCTGTATGATTCTTTCAGCAGATGGCTTCGATATGCTGGAGCTCAGTCCTTTGCTTTGAAATACATAATCCTTGGCTAATTTTATGATGCAGAGAGACACTGTGGGACAGAAAATTATATACCTTTTATCACAAGTGGTATTACACATTTAGTGGTATGGTGCCAATTATGCATTTCAGGATGTCTTCAAAAAATCAGTATGTGACAAAGTTTTAATTTGAAGGGAAAACTTAAAGATAAATTATTACTCTCTTACTTTCAGATCTGTTTCTATGTTGAATGTTCCATACCATTTGAGTAATGAGATTTCTGCATATTAACATAATTTTCTTTTGAGCTTCAATCTCTAATTTCATTGCTCATTAAGACTGCTTATACAGAGCAGTGCTTTTTTATAATTGGGGATCATCTTTATTAGCCCTTGGGCCACCCTTATCAGCGTGACATCTTAAATACAGTACATTTTCTTATGCTTTTCACCATTCTAATATCTGCATGTTTGCAGCTAAGGCCACCTGTCAAATTTTCACCATCTATTTTCAGGAATTAAATGTTGCCATTCTGTTGTCCTATGAGGTGGAAGAGCAGGCACAAATTCTGCAAAGTAGATTTAAGATTTGGCTTTCTGTACATACAGTCTTTAATGCACACACTTTCCAGCATCTTGAATAGTGTGTTAAAATGGCAAAGAAAATTGCTGGTTTGTGCTGCTGAATAATTCTTTAGTTCTTAACTTAAAATGAAGATGTGGATATGAAAATGAAAGAGAGAAGAAAACAATGTAGGAGCTACAGAAACTCAGTCGTGACTACGAACTATGAGCCAATTATTGCAGTGTAATTTGGAAATAGAGTAGGATTGTTCTATACAATGCTTATTTCTAAGCTGACAAGGAAAATGCAAAATTGCCTTTATCACAAAGTTGTGAGGTGCATGTGAATCACTTGTAATAGGATTTCCTAAGTAAGGAAATTATATTTGTTTAATGCTTATGAACTTAACAAGACCCATAATTAAAAGTCAGGATGGAGAGTGCCAGTGAGATGTTTATTAGGGAAATGGCAGAAGTGATAGGTCTTCACATTTTTTCAAGTAGGATGGTTATTTTCCTCTTTTATCTTAGATGCCTATAACAAGGACATAACAACACAAACTCATAGCTCTGATTTTATTTGTCTTTTATTTGTGTTAGTTATTTGTGTTATAACAACATTGAGAGTCATGGGCAGAACCCTACTAAGGTAGATGCTCTCATTCAGAGAGTGGATGTTCCTGCTCTAGAGACCGAATTGTCTGCTGAGAAAAAATCATCTTGAAGGACTGGCACAGGAGTTGTAGAATAGCTTTTATTTTGTAGAGGGAAGCTGAGGCACATACTTGTGAAATAATATCCTAAAAAACATACAAGAAGTATGGGAAAGCATCTGGGAGTTAAAGAAAGGTCAGAGGAGCTTAAGTGTAGTTGTTGCCCTGTGTCTACTATATGCCAGTCTATAAGAACACTTAGGCTCAAAGTGAGATGGCTCCTTCCAAAGCTCAGCTCTGGTATGTAAGGTGGGCAAGGCATAGCACTCAACAACTCAGTAAAAATATGTTTTGGCTCCCTTCCCAGCAACTGTAAAAATTCACTTATAAATTAGTTGACTTAAAAACACCTACATAAGTACTTGAAAGTTAGATAACTTTAAAATAAGTACAACTACCAGGAAATACTAACAAAAAATATCTCTTGGCAGTTGTGGTTACTCAGAGAGTAACTTTATGAGATTCAGCAAGGGCAAATGTATGGTTCTGCACCTAGGGAAGAATAACCCCAAGCAACAGTTAGGGGCTGATCTGATGGAAAGGAGCTCTGTGGAAAAAAGCCTGGTAGACAACAGGGGAGCCATGAGCCAGCAATGTGCATTTGTGGCCAAGAAACCTAATAGCATCCTATGGTGTATCAAGAAAAGTGTGGCCAGCATGTGGAGGGAGGTTATTCTCCTTCTGTACTCTGCCATGGTGAGGCCTCATCTGGAGCATTTTATGCAGTGCTGGGCTCCCCAGGTCAAGGACAGGGAGCTACTTGAGAAGGTACAAAAAAGGGCTACAGAGATGATTAGGGGACTAGAACATCTCTCTTATGAAGAGAGGCTGAGGGGGGATCTTATCAATACTTACAAATACTTGAGGGGTGGGTGTCAGGAGGATTGGGTCAGTCTTTTTTCAGTTGTCCCCAGTAACAGGACCAGATGCAATGGGCATAAACCTGAATATAGGAAGTTCCACCTAAACACAAGGAGAAACTTCTTTACTGTGAGGGTGACAGAGCACAGAGAGGTTGTGGAGTCTCCTTCTCTGGAGATACCAAAAACCTGTCTGGATGTTGGCCTGGGCAGCCTGGTCTAGGTGACTCTGCTTTAGCAGGGTGGGTTAGACTTGATGATCTCCAGAGGGCCCTTCCACCCTGACCACTCTGTGGTTCTGTGCTTCTGTGATTATGAGTGGTAGTAGACCCCAAAAGAAGGCTTCTAGTATGAAATACAGGAAAAAACCCAACAATTACCTGACTCTCACATATTGACTTCACCTAATATATTGCAAGTAGGACATCCAGAAATACAGATGCAATGCAACTAGAGAGAGATTTTGCCAGCAATGATAAATATGGGAAGATAATGGTAAAAATGTTAGAGGAAAAATAATGCTTAAAAACGAAGACACATTCGTATGTAATATTTGTGCCCCAAAGTAAGAATATATAGGGAAAGTATTTGCCATTCAGATATAAGCATTTATCTTTCATAATATTTTATTTTAGTACCTCTTTGCGACTAAATAATCTTATTTTGACAGAATGAGAAATATTCATCCACTGCTAAATCCAATAAAACAATATTCGATCTTCTCCCAACCCTTTATAGGCAAACTTGTTAAAATTTAGTGCAAGCTTTGTATGAGGACTTTAGAATTTAACTTATTTCAGAGACAAATTCATTTAGTAACATGTTCATTTGGGCTTTCATCCTCTAACCACATCCTTTACTCCTCTACATATGAAATCTATCAAATTAATTGGATTTTCCCATACATTGTGTAGGTGCATGGTACATTCATTATGAAATTCTTCAGCTCGTTATTTGTCACCTCTAACTATTGCTTCATGGCTGTTTTAGGTACATGCATGGTTATGAGGAAACCTGAAATAAGCCAGAGCTCTAAGATGGACTGAGAGCACACCACAAACACCTAACAGGCTCTCCATCATCACAGATGTGCTTATGTAAACACAGGAAAGAAGTAGCTTTCTGTGGTGGTTTTGGCCCTGGCTAGAGGCCAAATGCCCACCAAGCCGCTCACTCACTCCCCTCTTCAGCTGAAAAGGGGAGAAAATATATTCTTGGAGGCTTAGGCCCTGAGATAAGGACAGAGGGATCACTCTCCAATTAGTGCAATGGGCAAAACAGATTCGGCACAGAATAAAGAAAAGTGATTTATTACAACTACGACTAATACACCCAGTGAACTGGAACGAGATAAGAGTGAGAAGCGGCCAGGTCTTCAAGCGCCTTCCCCCACCCCTCCCCTTCTTAGCAAACTCAAACTTCATCATGATTTTACTCCCTTCTTTCCCCCCAACATGGCGCGGGGAGGGGCAGGGAATGAGTGAGGTTCCATCAGTACCAGTTGCTTTCCTTCCCCAGATCTTAACACTTCTACTTCCCCCCACCCCTCGCCTCTTAGCACCCTTTAATCATCAATTTTGCTCCCTTCTTCCCTCCCATCGCAGCATCAGGAGGGGCAGGGAATGGGGAATGAGGGGTTTCAGTCCGTTCCGCCCGAGCTGTCTTCTGTCTCAGCTGGGGGAGGGGCATTGCACACACACACACACACACACTTCCCTTACAGCGCCGTGGGGTCCCACCCACGCCAGAGTCATATCCACGAACTTCTGCAGCGTGAGTCCTCTCCATCGGGGAGTCATCTCCTCACCACGGGCCTCTCAGCAGGACTCCCTTCCATAGGGTTCTGACATTTGGGCCCGGGCTCCCCTGGCCTGGCTCCCCACAAAGTCACAAGTCCCCCAGCAAACCTGCTGAGGTGTGGATCAATCTCTTCACAGGGTGTAGATGTCTCTGCTCCCCATCCTCATCCATGGGCTGTGAGGGGACATCCTGCTTCACCATGGTCTTCTCCACGAGCTGCAGGGGAAACTTTCTTTCCACGTTCCTTTCCTTCCCCCCTCTCCTTTAGTCTTGGCCTTGGCTATCAGTGCAGCTGGTCACATCTTCCCACTCTGCGTTCCAGTGGCAAAGTGTGCCAGCCTGCAGGTTTTTTCTCCAATATGTGATTCACAGAGGCACTATGAATCCATCTCTGACTGGTCAGAGGTAACTTTGGCCTTGAATTGGCCAGTTCACTGTCTGGAACTTGCAGAAAACTAACCGCTGCTTTGCAAAAGCCATCTCAGCAGCACAGCTACAACAAACTGCAACACTTTCAAAGTGGAATTTTAAAATGTGATTTTGAGTCAAAGATATGTTGGGTAAAATACAATGGAAACAAAAGGATTTGCAATCATATTCCCTCCTTCTTCAAAAGGTTTTTTCTGGTCTTGATCAGTTTTACAGTGTTGAGCTCAATCCGGTGTTCTTCAGTCCCTTTCTGAACTGTAGCAAACACCAGGTGACTAGGATGCATGTGGTTCTCTAGAAGTTTATCAATCTCAGTCATTTCTACAGGTTTGCTGCTGTGCTGGTCCTGCTTTTCATTGCAGTGACTTCACCCTGGTTGCTCTCACGAAGGGCACAAATTCCCATGAATCCAGAGTGTAACACATCATGCGAAGAATATCTGTCAGTTAAGGCAGTCAAGCAGCTTTCCTTCCTGCACCCCTTTTCAGCAGAACTGACCATGTAGTGAAACAGAGCACACTGCAAGCAAAGAGATTAAACAGTTGTACAGTCCATCACTATTTCCTGCCTTAATACTGTCCCTCATCAAATCTCTCTGAACTCCCTGATACTGTTTCTTATATTCATTTGTTTGCTTTGCTGGAAATAAGATTTTGACTTTTTCTGAGCTCAGACTTTATTTTCTCTAGAGTCTGAACAACTCCTCACATAATGGAGCCCACTTTTCTTTCACCCCCTTGGCCACTATCAGAACACAAAATATAAATTATAATGTTATGTACCTGGGTGGAATACTTTTGTTCCTTTAATAATCCTTCTTCTCATACTGGCTTTCTGTAGTGGAGAGGTGTTCGGTGATAGCTTAAAGCAGATTGTGTTGCACGTATACTAAGAGTGATAACAGAGAGGAGATAAAAGAATTCTTGTTGAAAAAGTGGCCGCTGTGCTCATGGGTCAATGTTCAATATTCATTTGCTGTAATTTCAATTTCCAGTAAGCTGTCCAATACATCTCTGTTTCAGTGCCTGTTATATCTGTGTGATCATCTACCCTCAAACTAATAAGAGTAATTTCATTAGTCTGGACATTCAAAAAAGCAAAACTTTTGTCTGAAATTAATAACTCCCACAGATTAATCAAAGGTAATTATATTAGGAGAAGTTATGTCTTCTTGTATCCTGAGTCATAAAATAAAATTCTCATTAAAATTGTATTACATTCATTACCCATGTATACCCAGATTCCCAGAGATATACATTATATAAGAATCTCCGTTTCAATATTGCTTGCAAAACTAATTTTGATTCAGTCCAAGGTTTCAGCACAAGAATGATCAGTCTGAGGAAACCTTGCAAATTCTACACATGCAACTTGGATTGTTTTGCTATGAATAAAAAATGCTGCATTCCCTCAGCACAGGCCATAGTACTCACTTTGACCACTTCTAAACATTACCTGATTTCTAACTACACCAAGAAAATGCTGCTTCAGGAGGATAATTAAGTTCCATTGCACCTCTCCACTTTAGAGGATAATGTAAGATCACTGAATTTTATGTCAGATGGTGGTTTTTCTGCTATGAGGCATCATGGTAAGTTGGGCAGAACCCTAGGTTAAAACTCATGCGATGAGTGCTCTGTTTTGCATTTGGTTTGAATGTGCTCCCATTCTGCCCTCTTAACTTTTATCATTCCTTTCAATTGAGCTTGCTCCTTCCATGAATCTATATAGTGCCTACTACAATGCAGCCCTGACCTTGGTTGGGACACTGCAGTGAAGAAAAATATTAATTAACTGCTATGTCCCAGCCAAAAGATTTGTCCTTCAAAGGTGCATGAGTATTTTTCTCTTCTTATTGGTTGCAATAAGGACTGCCAGTAATTTTGTGGTGATAACTTTTTCTAAGACAACATACTTAGTAGCAAGGTGGCTCTGAGTAAGAGACAAGGTTGTCTAATTTTTTTGAGACTAGTAATATATTAATTACTTGGACAAACAAAAAACCTTAAAGGAGGGATATTCCTCCTTTAACTTTGCTCACTATCACTGAAGTCAATGACATGTTTTCTACCTTAACTCAGAAAATTCCATAGCTGCTGCTATCTTTTTACTCATTTGTGCTACTGCAAATTGCCCCTGAATTTTATTTTACTATTAAAAACACCATAATAAAGGCTACAGTTTATGGGAGTTGTCTGAATGAGAATGGTATGGAAATAAATAGTAAAAAGGAAGCTGGGCTTTGGAAACTTCCCTCATCTGTTTCTTAAAGTCCTACTATTCTTTCATTGAGGAGTGCCATTATCTCACTGCACTGCTGCTCTCCTGACACTAGCAGGTATGAAGCATATCAAGGAATCAAATGATTGTGCATATTGCTAATCTAAAGAATATCACATTAAAAAGCCCACCAATTCCTTCCCCCATCCCCTCTCCAATGAAGCCATCCTTTCTGCTCCCACTCATTCCTTTTTTACCAGGTTTATTGCTTGGATTGTAACTGGACAGATTCGCCATCCTTCATGAGGGGCAGCTCTGGCTCTGGAGCTCTATTTCTGGTGAATTAGCTGAGACAATTTCTTGGGAGTCCTGGCACTAGGGTTTACCAATGCAAAGGAGCAGTTAGAAATGTTCTATACACACTAAAGCAGGTGTGATAAAAACAGTTCACCAACCTAGAAGCGTATCATGAATATCAAGCTAAGGGAAGAATAGAATAAACTAGACTAGACTAGTCTAGACGAGACTAGACTAGAATAGAATCATACTAAAGAATGGTTTGGTTTGGAATGGACCTCAAAGATCATCTAGTTCCAACTCCCCTGCCATGGGCAGGGACACCTTCTGCTAGACCAGGTTGCCCAAAGCCCCATCCAACCTGGCTGGGAACACTTCCAGGGAGGGGGCAGCCACAGCTTCTCTGGGCAACCCATTGCAGTGCCTCACCACACTCACAGTAAAGAATTTCTTCTTTATATCTAATCTAAATCTACCCTAAACCCTAGTCCTGTCACTACACTCCCTGATAAAGAATCTCTCTCTCTCTCTTTCCTGTAGGCCCTCTTCTGGTACTAGAAGGTTGCTATAAAGTCTCCCTGGAGCTTTGTATTCTCCAGGCTGAACAACAGCCTATCACTACAGTAGAGGTGCTCCAGCCATCTCATCATCTTCATGGCTCTACTCTGGAGTCATTCCAACAGCTCAATGCCTTTCTTGTAGTGGGTGCCCCAGAGCTGGGCACAGTACTTCAGGTGAGGTCTCACCAGAGCAGAATAGAGGGGCAGAATCACCTCCCTCAACCTGTTGGTCACGTTTTTGATGTAGCCCAATTGGCTTTCTGGCAATGCTTGCTTGCATGCTGCAAGCATGTATTGCTGGCACATGTTGATCTTCTTGTCCACCAACACCCCAAGTTCTTCTCCTTAGGACTGCTCTCAATCCATTCTCTGCCCACCCAGCCTATATATAGTTGTGCTTGAGATTGCCCAGACCCATGTGCAGGACCTTGCACTTGGCCTTGTTGAACTTCATGCAGTTCACATGGTCCCATCTCTCCAGCCTGTAAAGGTCCCTCTGGACCTTGTTGGAAAGCAACCTAAAGCCAAAGAAGAACAAGACAATATGTTCCTCTGTAACTGAAAATAAGGTAGTAATTTTTTGTATGATTTTCACTGAGTTTTACTCACAGATCGAGCAAAACATGTAAGTAGAACTTGTGTCCTACAAGGAAGACCTACAAGGCCATGGTGAGTACCTGACTGCATTATGGTTGTGCCAGCAGAAGTATTTGCATTTCCAAGGTGAGGTACCAGAAATACTATTAGTGGAATGTAGTTAAAGATAATTACCTGTATGTTTCTATCATGGACAAATTGTGATCCATTTCTCTGAGCTGTAATGAGAGAATATAGTCATCAACACTGAGACAAGATGCAGAGCCCTACACAGAATTTAAAGAAAACCGCAATAAAGCACATTTGCCATAAAACAAATTCCTTCCTTGGCAGGTTACTGCACAGAGTAACTTTTAGAGAAGAGAGATCTATGAATGTCATCTAGTTTTGTGCTCCAAGACATAATATGGTCAATGGGAACCTATTGTCATAGGGGTCTACAAAAGTAGTAAAAATATTTCTTTTAACTTCTCAGCACAGCACAGGACACTTGCAAAAACCTCCTGACAAGAGCACAGGATAGGAGCAATATTTTAAGGAGCTCCTGAGGAGCAGAAGTGGCAACACATCCATGGCCAGCCTATCAGCTATAATATAACATGAAGAGAAACTTTCCAGGACGCCTCTCATAATAACAAACCCAGACTGTAGGAAATACCCAAACCTGGGGCTACAAACACCTATGGCTGCAAAGGCAGAGACCATGTGAGGAGCAGGTATGAGGACATTAGTCAGTCATACAAACACATGTGCATTGCTGTACTGGCCACCCAAGCTGAGTTACACAACAGACCCATACGAGGGGCAGGGTTTTCCTCTTCTATTACAGCATGAGACATGCTGATGATGAATCTGGTTACACCTCTCTTTCTTACACCCTCCTTCTTTGTGCTGACCTTGAGATGCTTTCTCTCAACTGCCTGTGTGTTGGAACACATCCCAAGCAAATTCTCCAGAATTTGGCAAAACATGCAAATTATGACTTGATGTTAACTGGGCTTATTTTTATTCATAAGGAAGCTTAGAGAAGGTGTTGTCAAAAAAGGTGTGGACAGAAGGATCATTTCTACAAATCTGAGAAACTAAATGTGTGATGGAACTAGATTAAAAGGGGGATGACAAAACTGGGCAGAAGTCAACATTGTTCCCAGCAGCCTTCTGTGAAAGACTAGATGGCAACTGCAACAAACCAAGAGATAATGAAATATACATTTTTTTCCTTCATAAAGTCACTCCAGCATATCAGGAAATTGTTGGAACTACCTCTGTTGTACTTCTCATTTGTTCCCCAAAAAATTACAGAACATTAAGAAGGTGGGTTTTTTTAGTTATTGGGTTTTTTCTTTCATTTTAAAAATTTGACTCACTTCTACCCGTTGAGAACAGGTCAATCTTATTTAAGAGAGTAACTTCAACTGTGTAAAAGAGAAGCTGAAATTTGCATAAGTTCATCTCTGTTGTGAAAACTATAGGTGCTTTAATATATGGATACATATATACATACATACATATATATAGTCCTATTCTGATATGCTCTAATTTTATTCAATATTTGTGTTTCAACAAAGCAGGAAGATATCTCATAGCTTTCCTTTAAAGGTGGGAAGCAATTCTACTGAGTGAGGCTGACTTTTTTATCCCAAGACCTACAGATTAACTTTTAGAGAATGTGGCCCTGATGATGCCCAGTTTAATGAAAAGATAATTTTAAACTAAAGCAAATGATGTTCATCTCACATATCTGAGCCTGTGATCTTTCACTTCTTTTCCCTAGCTTACATCTACCTAGATACATTTCTGAAAACTGCTTTAACAATTTTTTAAAGCTCATAAACCTGTGACTCTTTTTCTAATTTAGTTTGGCAGAGCTTGTTCTTCTAAGGAAACACTTGCATGATAGTACCAAAGAACTGAGTAAATTTGTAATTAAGAAAGGACTCTTCCAGAAATTTTATGTGCTAGATGAAATAATTTTCCAGTAATAAAAGCTTTATTTGCTATCTCTAGCATGACTTAATCATAAGTTACTAAAAGGATGCTGTGATCTAGACAGCCTTATGTTCACTCTCAAGTATCTAGTCTGTAACACTAAGAACTTTTCAGGCTTTGTAATCTTATAAATAAATGCATGCTATTACATATGAATTAGTTATTGTTGAGTCTTTTTATAACCTAATCATCAGTTTGGCATATACACTCCTTCCATTTCATCGGATCATGGGCAAATACAATTTTTTCTAAAACTCATTTCGTTTCCAGAAACTTTACCTTGTTGACAATTCCATGCTTCTGCCTAAATCAGAATAATTTTCTCTGATAGAGAATTATGATAATTATTAACAGTAGCAGTAATTGTTAACTGTAACAAAAATTTTTATTTTCTCACTTAATGGCCAGGACACCAGAAATCTCTAAAATAGGCAATTTGCACAAACACAGTTTCAGATTAGCAGAGGAATACATTCAAGAATGAGTTGATTAAAACAAAGATATTTCTTTACAGTTTGCTGTGCTGAATTAAAAGTATATGTTTCTATCTTCACATCTGAAATAATTTAGGCATTTTTAAAATCATGTATTGTCCTTATCTTAATTATTTCTCACAGTTAAATTATGTTGAAAAAAAAAAGTATTTGCCTGTTTTCCTGAAATTTTGAGAAATGGATGTGTAACTGATGCAACTGAGAGTAATGCAGTAGTACACATGTAGAAAAAAGTGTGTGCACAAAGAATAAGCTCTTGAAGGGTCCATCAAATGAGTCTTATGAGGAGCAGCTGAGGGAACTGGGGTTGTTTAGCCTGGAGAAGAGGAGGCTGAGGGGAGACCTTATCACTCTCTACAACTACCTGAATGGAGCTTGTAGAGAGTGGGGTTTTGTATCTTCTTCCAAGTAACAAGTGATAGGACAAGAGAAAATGGCATCAAGTTGCACCAGGGAGGTTTAGATTGGATATTAGGAAAAATTTCTTCACTGAAAGGGCTGTCAATTGTTAGAACAGGCTGTGGTGCTTAGAGACGTGTTTTAGTGGTGAACTTGGCAGTGCTGGGTTAACAGTTGGACTCAATGATCTTAAAAGGTCTTTTCCAACTTCAATGGTTCTATGTTTCTATGCTTCTATGATACTACACCATGTCCTTGGCCCATCTTCTCTTAGCTGATGTTGGTTCCTTACCACCAGTGATTCCAGTGTCTGACCGGCTCCTGACATTTACAGTCAGCTCTTTCTTTCATGCTTTCCCCAGCAGTGAATGAAATGCCTCATTTGAAAAATTCTTCTTCATTGGTTTCAATATGCATGTTTCTGTGACTTTATGTTAATGAAGGCATAGACATTGCAGTTCTAGCAAAAGCTGGTGAGGTTTGTGGTAGTCCTCCCTCAAGATCATTTTCTCTAGGCAGACATTTAGACATGAAACTAATCCCATGTAACTGAGCACTGCTAGTCTGTCTTTGGTACTGTGCCAGTTGACAGCCCACAGACTAGTTGTGCTCATCCTGCTTGATGCAGTGTGATATGAGCTCGACCAAGTGCCACCAGTCATGTGTTCATCTTGACAAGCCAGTTGGCATCTCTCATGGTATTAGTTAACATGCTGGCAAATGTCAACAATAGTGGGTCTGGGGGTGAGCCCAAGCCCTTTGTCAGCACTACAATACAGATTAAATCCTCTGAAATTAGTACTTAAAAACCAAATTTAATTTGGTTTGGTAGAGGTCTTCGTGTCAAGAGAGTAGCCTTGCCATTATCAGTGAGGAAAGAGTTAAACTGATAAAGTTCATGTAGTATCGACCTCAGTGGCACAGGCCATCTTCAGCCACTGTGCCATTTGTGAGGCTGTGGGTGAGTTGTGGCCAGCCTATCTCGTATAGATCGGCATCTATTTCACCTCATGTTGGTTGGGGCCATCTGCTTCTGTCTTATACCTAGGTTGTGTCTCTGGCTATCATGCAAGTGCTAAGTATCTGTTGTGTGGGACCTGAATTATCCCTAGGCCATTTATTTTCTATTTTAATTTTTAATAGTAACAGATAGTTCTCTGCCATGTTGTAATGCCCTTTCTTGATTTTCTTTTATTTTAATTTGTTGTTGCTCTTTACCTTTGTTCAATAATGAGGTTATTTAAAATATTTTCTTCTATTCTGTCTTGTTAATTTGTATAAATGGCACCTTTATGTTTAGTGACACTGATTAGACCATAACTGACCTAAGAATTTACTAGAAAACCAGTTCTAGACAGAGGTTTCTTTCCCCTGTTTCAGGGAGCAAAGTGTTATGATGAGGCTGAGCTATGGAAGGTGGGAACAATTTGAAAAAATTGCAACAGTTGTCCTTAACCAAGACCTTCTTAAATCATTGTAGTTGCACCAGGGCTGAATTCAAACCCTTATGTGGGATTGAGAATTGTTTGTTCTCAATCATGGAAAAGCAAAATGCAAGAGTTTATTCTTGTCTTGTGAAGTCACAGGATAAAAAGTGTGATCATCAAAGTGACGATATGATTTCCTCTGCTCACACAGTAATGACTGCTTGTTGCAAATACCTGTGCCATTAAATAAGTTTGCTTACTGGGTTCTCATATGTTTCAGCACATACCATCTACGTAGCAATGTAAACTTTGGAGGATCCAGCCCTCAGTTCTTGCTTAACAGGATTGACTCCAGTGAGCTGCATCTGATCAATGTTGATGTCCAAGGACCCAAGTCAGGATCTGGGATTTCACAGTGCAAGGCAACCAGGCTGCTTCTAGGTCTACACTATTCACTCATTAACAAAGTGACAGATTGTGTGGGATCTTTTCACATGTCAGCAACAGATAATTGAAGAAATTAACTGGGACATGGTATCCTTTTCCATATGTACAGTTTTGATGAAGTCAGAGGCACAAGTCAAGTAACTAAAGAACAGTAAGGAAACGATTGATAGAAGCAAGATCTAGATCACAGGCCACTATAACGTCTCCAGTCATCCAGTTAAGAAAGTCTGTCCTTGAAATGGATTTGGTTTTGTATGCCAGGCACATGTTTTTATGATTGAAACACCCACGGTGCAGAAAACTGTTGTGAGGAGCATGTGGATGCACAGCTGTTTTGGAAATGACTGTAAATAAATAGGTGTCTTAATTCTGTCTACCTGTAAATTTGCAAAGAGGTCAGAGCTGCAGTGACTATTTATGAGACAACAAGGAAAATACTTGAAATTAATAAGAGCGGGAGTCCATTTTCTTAAGCTATAGAGGAAAAAGTCATAGAAACTTAGCAGTCAATATATTCTTTCACTGTGCTGAGTAAACAGCAAAAAGAAAATGTAATTTGCTCACAGGCTATTTCATTGTAGAAAAATTGTGGAAAGGGTGTATTTTTATTAACTTATAAATATATGTGCATATATAGGACAATTTAAAGACTGGATTTCAAGTACTGATGAATGTGCAAATGCCACGTATATATTCCAATGAAATGAATACTCTTTGGAGAGGATGAAAAGTTAATTTACACATTTCCAACAGTTGCAGTCCAACTTTTAATATAAGTACCATACTAATGATAAAAGACATTAGCTAATTGTCAGTGCTGAGTGTGTCGGTTCTGAGGGTGTTGAGGTGCAAATGTTAGAGGTACCATCTTAGAGAGAAGTACCACGCAGACTCGGGTTTATGCCCTGTGCTGACACTTCGGCAAAGTGCTGGAGCCAATACTGTTTAATCTTTTAATTAAGTATCTAGATAATGGGGTAAAGTGAACCCTCAGCAAATTCAGAGATGACATGAAATTGGGAGAGGTGGACTTCAACAAGGTGGGGAACTGGGCAGAGAGGAATCTGATAAAGTTCAATAAAAGGAAATGCAAAGTCCTCCCATGGGGAGGAAAACCCCTATGCACCAGTACACACTGGAGGCTGATTTTCTGGAAAAACAGCTCTGTAGAGAAAGACAGCATTCCAGTGGACAAAAAGTAGAATGCTAGCCAGCATAGCAGCAATACGCCATAGCAACAAAGGTGGCCAACAGCATTTAGGACCGCATCAGAAAAGGCATTACCAGCAAGCTGAAGCAGCCATCCCTTCCTTTCTCCTCAACACTGATGAGGCCATTTCTGAAATACTCTGTCCACTTCTGGGCTTCCCAGTATGAGAGAGATGAACTTACTGGACCAAGTCCAGTGAAGGGCTGTGGAGATGATTAAGCGACAGGGGCATCTTGGATGAGGAAACCTGAGACTCTTCTACCTGGAAAAGAGAAAGTTTGGAGGTAATCTCATAAATAGAATCATAGAATGGTTTTGGTTGGAAAAGACCTTCAAGACCTTCAAGATCATCAAGTTCAACCATCTATCCTACTAGGCCCAACACTAGACCATGTCACCAAGTACAACATCTACTCTTCTTTTAAACACCTCCAGGGGTGGTGACTCAACCACCTCCCTGGGCAGCCAGTTCCAATATCTGACAACCCTTTCAGTAAAGAAATTTTTCCAAATATCCAACCTAAACTTCCCCTGACACAACTTCAGGGAGAAATGTATGGTGATACCTGGTAGGAGGGAATGAAGAAGAGCCAGACTGTTTTCAGTAGTGCCTATTAACAGGGCTCAAATATTCAGATACTTTTTGACATTTGGAAAATTTTTTCCACTAACTTAATAAATAAAACATTTAAAAAAATCTTTCAAATATTATTTTTGAACCATTTTCATTCACTGAACTATATATTAATTTGTTTTGAAAAATGTGAAACTTTCATTTTTAAACAATAATTGATGGCCTTCGATCAGATAATATACAGTTAAAAGAGTTGTTCTTCACATGTCCCTGGATAGCAATGTCCTTTCAAACTATATCCATTTTACATGGCTATTGCTGATCCATGGAAAGTTTTTAGAAAGCAGTATCCTGGGTCATCAGTATTCTTTGTCTCCTGAAAGTCATGTGCACAACCTAAGACTTTGACAAGCTAATGATGAACATTAAGCTGTGTTCACTTTGATATATAGAAAAAATATCACCTAGTGTACAGTCTGAACAAGCATGACACGGGGCTCTCCTTGAGAAAAATAAGAGTAAAGAAAGCAATTCTGATGCATTGAGTGGAGTTGGCTAAAAGGACAAAAGGGATTGTTAGTATTGGTGGGTAGTTCCTTGTTAATTGTCCCATAGCTGCCAGCTACTTTCTCCAGCTGTAATATATTGCACAAAATTCTTGTGCTTCCACTAGGAGACTCCCTGTATGAAACCCCAGAGCTGAATTCAGAATTTCTGGTCTAAGTCTAGGATTATCAAAGGGGAAGCAGAGTCAAGTCTTTTGATGCAAATTATTGCAGCACCTGATTTACAGGGGTCTGGCCAGACATGGAAACATTCAACATCCAGGTGAAATATATTTGGACCACCACACAGTGCCTGGAAAGACTCAGCCCCCTAATGGGAGAAGCAAAAAGCATCGCTGTCCACTTTCCTTACCCAATAACTCAATGGTGGGGTCAGTCATCTAGCTAAAGGAAGATTTAACTTTGTCTTAAGTGGTTTGGAGCTACATACTCCATTATGCAAGGTAGTCAGCTACACAGGTCAATTAAATTGTATGTAAAACAGAAACCAAGGTGACTTTAGGGCAGAGCTGGGCAGGAGATCATAGATCAGAACTTGAGAGTGGAATGGCATACGTATGGAAGGATATATGTTATTGTCATCCTCCCTAACTGCTACTGAACCATCATAACTTTTTTAGTTGAGTATAGTGAACCTAGACATCCCTTTTTTTCCTTCATTTTCAAAACCACTGTCCCATTTCCACACACACACCCCACTCTCCTCCCGCTGCCCCCAAATATGTATATCATGGCTAGGAAAGATGGCATAGAGCAGCTTATTATCTTCTTCCCCAACAGTGATTCTTGACACCAGCTGCCACTTTGACATTGACACAGTGGGATCAAACATGATGAACCACAAGGTGCCACTTTAACTGTCACTTCAAATTCATGGAGTCTTCATATATTTAGTCATGTTTATTTATAAGATCCTTCTCCTGTTTCTATATTGGCACTGATTTTAAACTGCCTACAACTAAGCATTGCCTGTCAGAATGCGTCTTTCTTTCCCTAAGTATGTATGCAGAAAATTATTCTTTCCAGTCTATGGAACCAAATATCTATTGTAGCATCATTTACTATACAGACCAATCAACAGCCCTTTTCAATCTATCAGGTATTTCTTCATGTTGCAGTGAGCTAATTTCCAGATTTCCTTGAGTGGTTTTTAAATCACCTGACCATCTGTTTCAAATTTAAACATCCAAAGATGCAGTCAATCCAAATATGTAAAGTATGTTGTAAATTATATTCAGTTACCTTTTAAATTATGTGGGGGTTTTGTTGTTGTTGTTGTTGTTGTTGGCATTTTTGGGGGAGTTTTTTGTTGGTTTTCTTTTTTAATTGGAAACCCTTTCAATGAATAAATTTTTCATAATATCCAATCTAAACCTCCCCTGGTGCAACTTAAGGCCATTTCCTCTTGTCCTGTCACTTGTTACTCAGGAAAAGAGACCAACGCTCACCTTGCTACAACCTCTTTTCAGGTAGTTGTAGAGAGTGATAAGGTCTCCCCTCTGCCTCCTTTTCTCCAGGCTAAAAACCTACAGTTCCCTTAGATGCTCCTCATTAGATCTATTCTATGGGACCTTCACCATCACCATTGCTCTTCTTTGAACATGCACCAGCACCTCAACGTCCTTCCTGAAGTGAGAGGTCCAAAACTGAATGAAGTATTCAAGGTGAGGCCTCACTAGTGCCCAGTACAGGGACACAATCAGTGCCCTAGTCCTGCTAGGCCACACTCTTTCTGATACAAGCCAGGATGCTGTTGGCCTGCTTGGAAACCTGGGAACACACTGCTGGATCATGTTCAGACACATGTTGATCAACACCCCCAGGACCTTTCCTGCCAGGCAGCTTTCCAGCCTCTCTGCCCCCAGCCTGTAGCATTACATGGGGTTGTTATCATCCAAATGCAAGACCTGACACTGTGCCTAATGAAACTCATATGTTGGCCTTGGCCCATCAATCCAGCCTGTTGAGGTCCCTCTGTAGAGCCTTCCTACACTCAAGCAGGTCAACAGTCCCACACAACGTGGCGTTGGCTACAAATTTACTGCAGATTCATTCCATCCCCTCCTCCAGATCATTGATAAAGATATTAATGGGATCTGTCCCCGGTACTGAGCTCTGAGAAAGACTACTTGTGAGCAACCACCAACTTGATTTAACTTTGTTCACCGCAATGGCTGAATCATCAAGACAGTTCTTTACATAGGGAAGTGTATGCCTTTCTAAGGATGAGCATCGAGTTTTTCCAGGAGAATTATGTGGGAAATGGTGTCAAAGTCTTTGCTAAAGTCCGGGTAGACAAAATCCACAGCCTTTTATAAAGCCATGCTAACTGGGTATGATCATAGAGTTCTCCTGTAGATGCCATGTAATGGCAATCAAGATCGTAGAATCAGAGAATCAGAGAATGTATTGGGTTGGGAGGGGCCTTTAAAAGCCATCTACTCCAACTCCCCCCACAGTAAGCATTGACATCTTCACATGTTACTCAGAGTCTCATCAAGCTTGACCTTGATTATGTCCAGGGATGGGGCCTCCATTTGCTTTCTGGGCAACCTGTTCCAGTAATATACCACTGTCTTATGGAAGAGTTTTTTTCTAATATCCAACCTAAATCTTCCCTTTTCTAGTTTAAAACCATTACCCCTCATCCTATTGCTACATACCCTCCTTGTGAACAGCTTCCCCAGCTTTCTTACAGGCACCTTTCAGGTATTGGAAGGCTGCTATAAGGTCCATTCAGAGCCTTCTCTTCTTCAAGCTGAACAAGCCCAACTCTCTCACCCTATCTTCGTAGGAGAGGTCCCCCAGCCCTGTGGTCATTTTTGTGGCCCTTCTCTGGGTGTGCTCTAACAGGTCCATGTCCTTCTTGTATTGAGGGCTCCAAAGCTGGACACAGTACACCAGGTGAAGTCTCACCAGAGCAGGGTAGAGGGGCAGAATCCCCTCTCTTGATCTACTGGCCACAGCTCTTTTGATACGGCCCTTGCACAAAACCTGAAATTTATTTTGTATAGCTAAATGAGAACATCAGACCCATGTGAGGCTACTGTTAAGTGTCCCTTAGCTCGAGAGCAGACTTACCTAATGAGCATTCAGACCAAAGCAAAACAATTTCAAAAGCATTTATTGTTTTCTGTGAAGCCTGAGCTCTGCTGTACGCAACTGTTTGTGTGCAAGATTGATGAATAAGAACTGCTCCTATGGATCCAGGGGGATCCAGCAAATGCCAAGTCAGCAGAGAAAGACCTGCTGAGTGCATTTGCTCTGTAACTACCATTAAGAAAACAGAGCTACATGAGGTGCTAATCCAAAATAGAAATGGCTTCTAAAAAGCTTAGATGATGCTTTCAAGATGACCTGAGGGGGTTTTTTTGTAATTAAATGCCTTTGATGGGTCCTGCTTTTCAGTCTTTTATATTTTTGCTGGAAAACATACCTGTCTTGATTCCACTTCAATATTTTGTGTTTTTCTTTTCTTTCCTGTTCCAGTAACATGTCAAAATGCACTGTTCATATTTCTTACTTTTCTCTCTTTGTCCACTGCAAGGCTGGTATCCTTGATTTATTAACTAGTAGCACCAATACCCCGTCTGACACAAGCCTGCATACCATATTCTCCCATGACATAAAATATTTGGCTTGACAGCATTAGGATAGATGTGTCGCAGGCAAGAACCTGTGAGGGAAAACAGGAGCAGAGCATCTGTGTGCTTGGGAATGGAAGGGCACATGCAAGCCACAGGAAGTTCAATAAGACCCAGTGAAAAGTCCTGCGCATGGGTCGTGACAAGCCCAAGCACAACTACAGGCTGGGTGCAAAATGGTTTGAGAGCAGCCATGCAGAGAGGGACGTGGGGGTGTTGATGGATGAGAAGATCAACATGAGCTGGCTATGCATAGCTCAGAAAGCCAACTGTAACCTAGGCTGCATCAGAAGTGTGACCAGCATGTCAAGGGAGGTGATTCTGCACCTCTACTCTGCTCTCAAGAGACTGCACCTAGAGTACTGAGTTGAACTGTGGGGTCCCCAACATTAGAAGGACATGGAGCTGTTGGAGTAAATTCAGAGGAGGCAACAAAGATGATCAGAGGGCTGGAACACATCTCCTGTGAAGACAGGCTGAGAGAGTTGGAGTTATTCATCCTGCAGAAGAGATGGCTTTGGAGACACCTTACAGCAGCCTTCCAGTACCTGAAGGGGCCTACAAGAAATCTGGAGAGGGACTTTCTGTCAGGAAGTGTAGTGATAGGAGAAGGTTTAAGCTGAAGGAGTGTAGGTTTAGATGAGATATATATGAATTTTTTTTCACTATGAGGGTGGTGAGGCACTGGAACAGGTTTTTCAGAGAAGCTTTGGCAGGGGGTTGAAATTAGATTATCTTTAAAGGTCCCTTCCAAACCAAACCATTCTATGACTCTATGATTCTGAAACTAAACATAGCCTTAATTTAATTTGGTATTAAGTTGCAGTTCACTCCACCTGCTTTCTGTGGAATTATTTAAAACATATTGGGCTCTCCCATTTTAACATACCTTTGATGTATTCATTCCTTCTTAAAAGATCTGGCAGGCTATTTCATCACTCGCCTAGTGCTCTCTGAACATGAGTTAACATGTGCTCAGGTTGATTCATGATAATACATGTGCAGATTGACTACCTTACACACAAAAACTAGTTGGCAAGTCAGACCAACCAGGGAAAAGAACTTTTAGCTTGGCCCAAATCTCTCTCAGTGTGGTGCTAACTGAACCTTGTCTTTTATGGATATGCTGATCATCAAAAAGAACGGCTGATCATGCAAGAATGGTGATATCTTTGCAACTTGATTCTTGGCAAGACATGTTGGAATTATCTACTATATCCAGAAGTTATTGTTAGTAGACAAGAGGGAACCATTAGACAGACAGCCGGACAGACAGAGAGACAGATGGAGAAACTGTGATCCTTGGGCAAGCAAGTAAAAATTTTACATTAGTTTTACTTTTTATAAAAATTGCTTTAGCAAAAATTGCACTTCCTAATGATTTTCATTTGATAATAATAACACCAAGCATCAAGACATTCCATGGTTCCATGGATGGATGGAGATCTCAATACACTCTACATGGGTTGAATGAAGCAGAACAGAAATTGGCAAAAACAGGATTATCTTTGTTATTTAATATTCATAATAGAGAAATACACAGAGACTCTAACCAATTTTATACTGCAGTAGATTTTCAGCTTAGTCCTTTTTCAGGAAGTTTAAGCTCTGAAGTCCTGATCTTACTGTCTAAACAACCCTCTGAAATGTCTGTGATTTGAAGAAAGTTTAAGGTAAGAAATGAACATTAAATCAAGTACACAGCTTTCAGAGAGTTTCTATTTCAGTTTGAGGCTTTACAGGTGTGAGGACACAGGTAAATCATCACATGAATTAACATGAATTTGACATTGGTAGGAGGACACCGACAGTGAGTTTCAAACCAGTCTTCCAACGATCTTAGAAAGGAGCAGAAGGAGACAAATATGTAAGAAATAACATTGGGAATTCTCCAGCTCTCTAAAGCAAGAGAAGAGAAAAGGTGGTACATTGTGTGAGTTGGTTATGTGCCAGAAGAGAATGGTTCTGCTCTGTAGGAAATCTTCTTTAGACAGCTGTATCTCAGCCCTGGATATATCTATGTCTGGAATGCCAAGTTAGTTTTAACAACTAAAACTACTTTAGATATCCCAGAAAAGGGAAAATTCTGCATGATCTGTGTATGTAAGAAGCATAATTTGGGATTATTTATTATTCAGGAATATTAAAATAAAGGGAAACAGAAGTTTGTACATATCCATGAAGAGCAAGTCCAACCCAACTATCTTTGTTCTTTTTTCTCTGATACCAGTGTTTGAAGATCTTTTCCAATCCCAGCAAACTCATGCCCCCAGAGCATTCTAGAGGTATTTCTGCACTAGACACCCTCCTAATTATAGCTGCCTGACTATATTGATGCCCCCTGACAAATTTATGTGTAAATCTTAGAAGTGGCATATTCTTCATTCTGGCATATTTCTGATGACATTTTTGTTCTGAAAACAGTTTAGATTTGCGTTACAGTTTAGGGAAGAAATGTTCTTCATCAACAGAAAACACAACTTCAAAACAATGTTTTGTTTATACTCAGTCCTTTCTTCATGAGATTCACTTGTGCTTGTTTATTTCTTGCAGACTCACTTTCAAAGAACAATGATAGTTTCATATTTAGAGTGAATTCAAAAGGGTGGTGGATGGTAAAAGATCTTGGCTGAGGAGAACAGTTGCCTTCCTGACTTTTTAATTCAGTAAATTGAAAAAATTCTTTTGCTTTTGTCATCTTTCAAAGGAGACTGGAGCTGTTGAGTTTATATTTCAATAAAGGACTAAACAATGCTGCATTCATATCTGAAAAAGAGTTTCTACTGTACTTTAAGCCACTTGTTGTTTTTTATTTTCCCATAGAAAAGTAGATAAGATATTTGGTGCTGGCATTCTGGTGTGTATCCTCCTCTCTGTTTTGATACTTTACCATGCCATTCTGATGTTTCATAATACATTAAGTGCACATAGACCTTTCTTTCTAGACTTGACTCTAGATTTGCAGGTTCACAGAATAGTAGGGGTTGGAAGGGATCTCTGAAGATCATCTAGTCCAACCCCCCTGCTAAAGCAGGATAACTCAGAGCAGGTTGCAGAGTATCATGTCCAGGTTGGTGTTGACTGTCTCCTGAGAAGGAGACTCCACAACCTCTGTGGGCAGCCTGTCCCAGTGCTCTGTCACCATCGGAAAGTAAAACAAGTTTTTCCTCATATTGAGATGGAACTCTCTGTATTCCAGTCTGTACCCATTGCCCCTTATCCTGTCACTGGGCACCACTGAGAAGAGTCTAGCCCCTTCCTCCAAGCATCCACCCTTTGGACATTTATAAGTGTTGACAAAGTCCCCCCTCAATCTTCTCTTCTCCTGGTTATCTCAGCCTTTCCTCCAAAGTTCCTCTAGTCATCTTTGTAGCCCTTTGCTGGACTCTCTCCACTAGTTCTTTTTTTTCTTGAACTGCAGAGCACTGAACTGGACACAATACTCCAGATATGGCCTCACCAGAGCAGAGTAGAGGGGCCCTCAGCAGTCTGGCCACATACTTCTTAATGCACCCCAAGATACCATTGGCCTTCTTGGCTACAAGGGCACACTGCTGGCTCATGGATAACTTGCCATCCACTAGGACTTCCAGGTCTTTTTCCACAGAGCTGCTTCTAAACTCGCCAACCCCTAACCTGTACTGGTGCTTGGGGTTATTCCTCCCTAGGTGCAGGACTTTGACCTTATTGGATTACATTTGGTTTCTCTCCACCCAATTATCTAGTCTGTCAAGATCTTGCTGAATGGCTGTACAGCCTTCTCGTGTGTTGACCAACTTCTCCCAGTTTTGTATCATCAGCAAACTTGCTGATGGTACACTGTGTCTGCTTGTCTATGTCATTGATGAATATGTTGAATAGGATTGGACCCAGTATTACCCTTGTGGGGCACACTCACAGAATCCTAGATACAGGCCTCCAACTAGATTCTGTGCCACTTCTAACAGTCCTCTGGGCTCTGCCATTCAACTAGTTCTCAACCCACCTCACTGTTCACTCATCCAACCCACACTTCCTAAGCTTGCTTACATGGATTCTGAGAGACATGGTGTGAAAGCCTTGCTGAAGTCTACCAGACTACTACTGCTCTCCCTTCATTCACCCAGCTCATCATGACATCATAGAGGGCTATCAGATTAGTGAGGCATGATTTTCCCCAGGTTAATTAATGCTATCCTCTCTTGATAATCTTCTTCTCCTCCACATGTTTATTAATAACCTCCAGAATGAGCAGTTTGATCATCTTTCAAGGGATCCAGGTGCTGCCGACTGGCCTGTAGCTTCCAGAGGCCTTCTTGCAATTTCTGAAGACCAGAGTGACAATGACTTTCCTCCAATCCTCAGGCAACTCTCCTGTTCTCCCTGAGAATCACAGAATTACAGGGGTCGGACAGACCTCAAGAGATTATTTGGTCCAACTCTTAAAAAGTGATTAAAAAAGGCCTAGCAATAACATCTACCAGCCCCTCTGAGCACTGAGAACTTGTGTATCCCATCAGGTTCCATGGATTTGTGAGTGTCCAGTTTCCCAAGATGTTCCTCCTCAACCAAAGGAAGGTCTTCCCTTTCACAAGACTGACTTTCCTACTTCCAGGTCTAGTTTTCTTGAGAGCTAGCCTTTGCAGTAAAGACTGAAGCAAGAAAGCATTCAGTAACTCCATCTTCTCTGTATCTTCCATCAAAAGGTACCCATCTCATTCAGCAGTGAGCTCACATTTTCCCTGGTCTTCCTTTTGCTGATGACATATTTGGAAAAGCTGTTCTTGTTTTCCTAGATATCCCACGCCAGATTTAATTTCAAGTGGGCCCTTAGCCTTCCTTGTTTCATCCCTACATTCTCTGACTACATCCCTATATGCCTCCCAAGTGGCCAGTTCCTTTTTCCATGTTTGGCAAACTTCCTTCCTCCCTTCAAGTTTTTCCAGGAGTTTCATGCTCATCCATGCAGGTGTATTTCCTCTTTTGCTTGATTTCCTATTCTTCAGGATGTATCGATCTTGAGCTCAAAGGAAGTGGTGCTTGACTAACTCTGTTGTGCCCCCTTACCCTCTAGAGTTCTAACCCATAGGATTCTCCCAAGCAGGTCTTTCCTTCTAGACAGTTGACTCAATGGTGCAATTTTTTAACTTTATGCAAGAGCTGTTTCATATAACAACAAGGTTTTTTTGGGAAATGCTTAAAGACACACACATCTGACAGCGACATTTTCTCATCCTAATTCTATTAGTTTCCAGATATTCTCCAAGAGTTAAGACATCTTTTTTGCACTCATGTTCCCTTCATAAAATTTTATAGGCAGGATAGACTGAGTTGCTAAGATAAATGTAACTACTAGCAATCTGTATTAGAAAATAAGTGGAACTATTTTCAGATATTCTGACATTCTGCAGATTTTGTTAATTTTGTTCTCTCTTATGAAATTTAGCTGGAATTGTAAGCACATTGCTGGCTACTCACCCAAGTACATGTGTTTTTGCACACTGTCTCCTGTCCTTGTGCTGGAATATACCTTGGCATTGATGAAAGAGTTTTCTTCTGTAACAGTGTTTGAGAAGTTCCAGAATTCCCTACTGTGAATATGCATTCTTTCCCACCAGCATATGTTTCATCACAGTAAGGCCAAATGAGTTGTCATCTCCAATATCCATCAGTCCTTTTGACCACTACTTTTTATAGGAATTTCTAAAACCTTTACAACTCTGGCTACAAAAAACTGAATTACCAACAGAAATTAAACCCAGAAATTAGCTTGTTTTAAGACCTGCTTTCATACCCAGTTTATATTTTTATGACAAGAATGTTCTGCCTTTTTTATTTCATCTATGAAACTGGTTTTGATAGTGTGTCAGCTATTGTACTTGAAGTTATATTAAAATATTTTTATTCATTCAAAAATACAAACTTTTACATTAAAAAATTTGTGTTAGAATAAAAATTAAAATTTACTTTCTTCAATGAGTGATATTTATCATGTAAGGGGAAAATTAGCCATAGCCTAATACATAGCCTCAGAATTGCAAATACATTTTTTATTTCTATAATTATAATTTCTATTTGTAACTACCCAATCTTCATATAAAGACTAAGATACAATATCAGTTGGACTATGCTATTTAAACATTACAATATGTAGCACATAAAACTTAAATAATTCCCTAAAAATGCAAGAGGGATTTAAAGAACAAGGCAAAGGGTGTGCATGGGGTCAAATAACTTACCCTCAGGCACACAAGAAGTCTGTGTCACGGGTCTCAGTCAAGCCTGGCTCTGAATGCCAATCGTGTCCTTCCCTCATAGCACTTTGAGTCTGCATTTATACCAGCCATTACGCATTCAAATAAATGCAGTGCGAAGTCCCATCTATATATTCGATTCTCACATTGCATATTCAGAGAAACACACGTTTATTATTAATGTTGATAATGAGATATTAAGCTGTCACAGGGGATTGTGATGAGCAGCATCAAGGCAAGTCTATTGCTAGCATCCACAGTGGAATTTCTGCCAAGGAACTGTAATGAGGAAGATTGGGGGGAAAAAAGAAAAGAACCAACAGCACATGGTAGTGTGAGGGGTGTGTGGGCTGGGAACACTATCTTGGGAGATCAACAGTTCTGTTTGTAGAGATGCAAAGTTTAGCCTGTCATTTATTTTTTTGGTACGTTTCCTTTTGAAATGAATCTCATGCTCATTAAAGGTGCCAAACTGACAGCCCTTAAGACTGAAGTTCCCTCTTACAAAATCAGGTGTAGCAAGCAAAAGCAAAAGAAGCTTTTTCACACATGCCTGTTAGTAAGTCTCCACCTTGTCCAGGCAAAGCTGAAAAAATAGTTAAAAGTAATCTTTACCCTCTGTACTTTGCCAGGTAGCAAGTGGACCTTTTACTGACACTTCTGTGATTTCTACTTTGACTTTGGAAATGAACTGGAATCAACAAATTTGTCTTGGATCACCAATAAGCCCAAAGAGGAATAGTATTTGATTGTCTTTATCTCATCTTCTTATTGACATGTGACCCCATCTTCACCACTAGCCATTTACCATCACCACTTACTATGTTGTAACTAAGTTCTTAAGAGTCTTAAATGCCCCATAAGGAAGCATCTTACAGAAAAAGCTGAATGAAACAAACATGTTGCAGGCCCAAATACATTCCAGTGAGTATACCAGACTGCATAGTTTTGCTTTCCTCTAATGCTCTGTTTTCTCTTCTTCTCGAAATATTGGCTTCTAGTCCCAAAATTCCATGAAAGCTTTCTTCCTACTGATTTTCCTTTCTGTGGGGTAGTGGAATTGGCTGTTTCTTGGGTGTAGTTTGTTCAGTTCATAATTGTGGTGGGTTGACCCAGGCTGCAGGCCAGATGCCCACCAAAGCTGTTCTATCACTCCCCTCCTCAGCTAGATAAGGGAGAAAATATATAATGAAAGTTTTACAGGACGAGATAAGGACAGGGAGAGATCATTCAGCAATTAACATCATGGGCAAAACAGACTCAACACAGAATAATTTATTACCCAATAATTTATTACCCAATCAGAACAGAGTAGGATAGTGTGAAATAAACCCAAATCTTAAAACACATGCCCCCACTCCTCCTTTCTTCCCAGGCTCAAGTTTTTTCCTAAATTCTCTAACCTCCTCCCCCTCAAGTGGCACATGGAGAGAGAGGGAGTTAAGGTTGCAGTGAGTTCATCATGCATTATCTCTGCCACTCCTTCCTACTCAGAGGGAGGACCCCTCACACACTTCCCCTGCTCCAGCGTGGGGTCCCTTTCATGGGACACAGTCCTCAATGAACTTCTCCAACACAAGTCCTTCCCATGGGGACTTCAGCTCTTCATAAACTGCCCCAATGTGACTTCCATGGGGTGCAGACCTTTAGGAAGAGCTCCAGGATGGAGCTCCACAGGGTCACAAGTCCTGCGAGCCTACTACAGCTTGGGCTCCTGTCTCCATGGGCTGCAGGTCCTGCCAGGAGCCTGCTCCAGCGAAAGCTTCCCACTGGGTCACAGCATCCTTCTGGTGAACACAAATGTGGAGAACTGGAGCATTCCTGGAAGTGGTCCAGACCAAAAAACAATTAAATGTCAAAAATCAGAGCTAGCTGTTTCAGTAGAAACCAAACTTCTCCATATAGGTTTTACCACAAAATAGACAAAGTCAGTGACAATCTCTTGATAGCCATCTGAGAGAACCTGTGCAGAGGTATGGATGATGGAAGGAGAGGATCAGAATGCTGAGGGGCTCTGTGGGCAGTGTTAAATGTTCCTTCAGATTATGACATTGTAAATGCGGCCAGATTAGAAATGGTGGTATGGGAACACGTACTTGACAGCCACTCTGCTTTTCAGTTCTTTATGCTTTTTTGGTCAGAAAAAATGTTAAATTTATGTTTTCAAATATACACAGAGATTTCTCTGGAATGTATATCTTGGACTTGTATGTTGCATTTTCAATTCAAAGGAAAAAGTAGTAAAATACAAAATTGTCAAGCTCCAAACTCTTCTTAAACTCTCATTGTGATGTATTGCCCTGGGAAAGCCTGACAGACTGTTTAACACCTTTATTGCTTGATACCGGGAGCTCAATTTGTTATTTATGGATCCTTTTCCTGTCACTGGTCATGACCACATATCTGCTTATATTATTCCTTTCAGGTTCTCCAGCACATACTGGTTCAAAAATCAATCACATCTTAGATCCATCATTTCTGTCCCACTTTTGGGCTACATGTCTCAAGTGCTAATCTTATGGTGGTGATCTAATGCTGATTATAATGATACCTGGTTTTACCACACAAGGAAAGAAAGTTTTGCCTCAGATTTTTTCAGCCAAAGCACTTCAATAAATAGATTATATGGATGAATATATCTCCAAAGGTACAGAAGTTCCCTGTTGTACACATATTTATATTCTGTAAATTTTCACATGGTTTCAACATTCCTCTGGGAAGATGCTTCTTCAAAACATCAATTCATCAGAATTTGTTTGAATTACCCTCATTTTGTATTATCTTGAGTTTAATTTCATCCTACTCTTAAGTGATATTCTAAACCATTTTCATCGTGTTTATTCCCATCTATATTGCATATTTATCCAAGATACATTTTCTTTTATTTTTTATTCATCTTTCTTATTGTTCATTTATTTCTCAAAGTTTTTAAAATATGATTTTGGGTAACTCCTTTGACGATTTTTTTTTCACACTTAAATGTGAATTCATATCCCAGAAGTATGGAGAATTATTTTTACCTAAGTACTGTCCTACTTTTCTGCCATATCTCATCACAAGCTCCTGTACATTTTCTTGTCATCTTTCTTAGAATTGTACTTTCCAAGTTGTTCTTCTTTCACATAGTATTGAATACTGATTAGCTTTGCTAATTTGCATTTCTTGGTTTGTTCTATTTCCCTATCCGTACTTTCCAAACCTCTTCATTCAGGTGATTTTGATCCATTTTCCCAATTTCTCTGATGTTCACAGCTCATTTACTGCTTTTCAAGGATACAATTGTGCTATGTTTTGTAAACATAAATGAAAGGAAAGCCTTAGCTTAAAGGAGAGGTATTGTAGGTTCATGATAAAGAAAAGAAGATAAATAGTCAGGGAAAGAGAATTTAGCAGTGAAGACAGATGAGTGTGGTTCATATATTCTGCTATTTAGAGGTATGCCTGATTTCATAGGTTCAGTTGGAATTGAAGTCATGGCTGAAGCTTCTTACAGCTTAGTGTTTAAGGACTTAAAGCTTGATCAGTTATGATTGTAAGGTTGGCTGTGCACTACTTTAGATACTCCACCAGAATACTCAATTCATAGGTTATTAAAAATCAGATTTTGTGTTCTCCCATTGAGGGTCCTCTGATATGATCAAAATACAGCATGGGCAAAAACTGTAAGGTAGTGCAAGACCCTATGTGGTTGTTCAGCCTCGAGCAGTGGCTGAGCACCACACACCACTTGCTCATTCCCTGAGGAGAAAGAGACAGAGCCTCCTTGGGTTGGGATAAAGACAGTTTACTGACAAAAGCACCATGAAAGTAGAACAATGACAGCCAATTACACCCACACCCAACGATAACACAGAGTACCTTACCTACCACACAACACAAAAACTGACCCAACACCCCAGCCACACTCAGACAGCTCTAAAGGCACCAATCCCACAACCCTCCCCCAACCAGCTCCTCTTATGGGGAATTGATGTCAGGGGGTGTGGAGAACAGCCCAGACTGACAGCTCAACAGGCCTAACTTAGCTCACCTGTAATGACTGCTTGGAGAAGTTGACTCTGGCCTGTCCAGAACCAGGACAGCCTAACATGGGAAATGGGGCTGAGAGAGGTACTTTAGGGAAGAGTTACATCATTTTGATCCTCCAGAGAAGTTGAAGAAGAATAGAAAGGAAGGGGAAAGCTCTGATAGTCTGATACAACACTCCAGGGCCTTTTAAACTAAATTGGAGCCTCTCTAACTTTCATATAAACCCAGATTAGAAAAAATAAGATGGAATAATAGTATCTGCACTTTTACAGTGTTAGAAACTTTCAAGAACTTGCAAAAATAGCATAATTTGTGGATGATTATTTCTTAAGAAATGCATATATTTTAACATCCTAAGGACAACAAAAATAACCCTGGTATTTTTCTTCCAAAGATATAGTCTATGCCAAAGCAAATCATTCAACAAGACAAAAGTTTTCCTTAACTGACCTCTGCTGGAGCTGTTTTGGTTTTCTCTTAAAAGAGACTGGCAAGGACATTGCAGGTTCCAGATTTACTCTGTGATTCTTGCTCATTCTGTGGCTCTCAACTGGCCATATATTATTTATGGCACAATGTGTACCTAGATGACCCTGAACAATAGGTAGCAGCTCCAAAACAAAGCAGGATCTCTGCTCAAAGGATTTTACCGTCTTAGTGTACTACCTTGGAAAATTACAGAAAACAGCAGAGATCTCACCACTGTCACTGTACTGAGCCCAGCAGCTCTCTTTGGGTAAGGCATCATTTAGAGAGTTGCTGCACTCCCACAACAGCTTCTCTGGTTAATGAGACATGCTACAGGAAAGGAGCTGCCACAGTCTGTCATAATACACAATTGCTGAGGAGATCCTCTAGCACACCCGTCCTGCTCAAAGCAAGGTCAGCAACAACAGGTTGCTCAGTTTCCAGATGAGTTTTCAGTATCCCCAATGACTGAGACTGCACTCTTGTAGGCATAATGTTCCAGCTGGAGGTTATTCTCCCAGTGAAAATATTTCTTCTTATGTTTAAGCAGAATATCCTGCGTTTCAAATTGTGCCCCTTTCTTCTTGTCCTTTCAGTGGAAACCTTTGAGAGTCTGGCTCCCTCTTCTTTATAATTCTCACATTAACCAATCATAAGCTTGGGGAAGAGTGGCTAGAAAGCTGTCTGGTGGAGAAGGACCTGAGGGTGTTGGTTGACTGCAGACTGAATATGAGCCAGCAGTGTGCCCAGGTGGCTGAAAAAGCTAGTATCATCTTGGCATGTATCAGAAACAGCATGGCCAGCAGGTTCTGGGAGGCAATTTTACCCCTGTACTCAGCATTGGTGAGGCCACACCTGAAGTGTTGTGTCCAGTTTTGGGCCACTCACCATAAGAAGGACATTGAGGTCCTGGAGTGTGTCCAGAGAAGGGCAACCAGGCTGGGGAAGGGGCTGGAGAACAAACCTTACAAGGAGCAGCTGAGGAAACTGGGGTTGTTTAGCCTGGAGAGGGGAGACCTTATCACTGCCTACTGAAAGGTGGTTGTAGAAAGGTGGGTGTTGGTCTCTTTGCCCAGATGATAGGTGCTAGGACAAGGAAGAATGGCCTCAAGCTGTACCATGGTAGGTTCAGATTAGACATTAGGAAAAAGTTCTTCACTGAAAGGGTTATCAGGCATTGGAACAGGCTGCCCAGGGAGGTGGTTGGGTCACCAACTGTCCTGGTTTCAGTCAGGATAGAGTTAATTTCATTTGTAGCAGCTGATGGAATGCTGTGTTTGGGAGTTAAAATGAAAGCAGTGCTGATAACACCCTGATGTTCTTAGTTGCAGTCAGACAGTCAAGGACTTTCTTAGCTTCTTTTTTTTCTCTATTCTTGAGAAAGGAGGGGCAAAGCCAGGACAGGTGACCCAGATGGGCCAAAGAGAGTATTCCATGCCAATTACGTCCTGCCCAGGAAAACGGGGGGGCTGTTGGGAAGAAGGAGAGGGGCGGTCTCGGGACGCGTGCTTCTTGGGGGGACGGTCGGGTTCCGGGACAGCTCTGGGTGGTACCTGAGTTGTGTGGTTCGGTGAGAAACTGCATTGTGTATCAATAGTTTCATATTCTTTTGCTCTAAAGTCCTGTTAGCATTGGTATATTTGATCTTTCTGTTATCTTAGTAAACTATCCTTATCCCAACCCACGGGCCTCTTAGTTTCTTGGTTTTGGAGTTATTTGCCCCTTCCTTTTCCCTTCCCTTGTTCCCCTTTCCCTTTTTCCCTCTTCCCCTGCTCTTTTACTTTAAGAAGCAGGCAACTGCGTGGATCTCGGCCCGCAGCCAGGGTGAAACCACGACAGTCTTTTTGGCGCCCAACGTGGGGCTCGAAAGGTTGGGATAATGGTAGATCTGACCCTATAGTAATTAAGACAAAGTTGTGATAAGTATTGTTGTTTAAGCAGTCTCTGATCACGATGCTGTGGTATTTATTCACATGGCTGTGGTCACATCTGTGGCCGCGAAAGTACCGTACGCTGTATGCAATCCTGGCAGGATTTTTTACCATGTCGAGGCTGCGTTTCCTGGTCCTGTTCTTGTCTTTTGTGATGACAATCTATGATACAGTAATATTGAGGATCGTGAACTTGTGCTGGTATTTGTATGAGAGCTTGCTGCCCTGTCCATTCCTTGGACAGGGAGGGTTTAGTAACGGCAGCTGGCATGGTGGGAGTTCTGTTTTCTTTTCCTTTGGGCTAAATACAACAGCTCTGCTAGCAGTCTTAAAAAACTTTCAGTATCCCTGGGATATTCAAACTAGCATTTTGCTGTTTCTCGGTTTGGTGCAGACGGTTCAGTTGTTGTCAAATATTAAGCAGAGGTTTACGAATACCACTCAAGATTTTTCTGCGAGGCCAGATAATCGTGAGTGGCAGGGCAAGTGGCAGAGCATGGGCAAGTACCTAGGCACTTTTTTAACTCCGGTGGTTTGGAGTTTCACTCCTGAGCAGTTACAAGACCCTGAAAAAGTGACTGCATATCTGAAAAGAAATTGCTCTAAGCTTGCCAGAGATACACACCTTACTGCACTGTGCTGGGCCCTGGCCACTATTTACAAAACACTGCTTGATAACAGGCAGCACTGTCAGTACTGTCAGCACTGTCAGAAGGAAAAGAATGAAAACAGACCAGCAAAGACTGCAGCTGCTGCAACCCCTATGACTGGCACTGCAGCTACTGTAACCACTGTGACTAGCACTAAGGCTACTGTGACTAGCACTAAGGCCACTATGACTAGCACTGTGGCTACTGCATCTTGTCCAACCGATGCTGCAGCTACTGCAACCCCTACAGCAGATACTGCTGATAAAACAAAAAACCAACCCCCGCCAGTGTCTGTTGCTCCTGTACAAAAGAGGAAACAAACAAGGAAATCAGTTCGTGTAGTGAAGGATGAGGATGAATCAGGGCCATCTGGAGCATGTCAGGATGACTCAGGGTCATCTCAAGCATCTCAGGATGGAGCAGGGCCACCTCAAGCACCTCAGGATAAAGCAGGGCCATCTCAAGCCCCTCAGGATAGAGCAAGGCCATCTCAGGCATTTCAGGATGAGGCAGAATCAGAGGTTGTCACACGATCCCTGACCCTGAGTGAGCTGCGTGAGGTTCGAAAAGATTTCAGCCGCCGCCCAGGTGAGCACATCATCACTTGGTTGCTCCGATGCTGGGATCAAGGGGCCGATAGTCTGGAATTAGATGGCAGGGAGGCCAAGCAGTTGGGATCCCTAGCTAGAGAAGGAGGTATTGACAAGGAAATTGGGAAAAAGTCAGAAACCCTCAGCCTCTGGAGGCGACTACTGTCAAGTGTGGAGGAAAGGTATCCCATAAAGGACTATATTACATGTCAGTCACCCAAGTGTAACAACATAGAGGCAGTTATCCAGTACCTGAGAGAATTAGCTGTACGGGAGATCATTTATTATGATCTGGGCAAATGGCAGTCTGACCCTGATGAAGTTGTATGCACCGCAGATATGTGGCGTAAGGTTGTACGAAGTGCACCAGCAGGGCACACCAATTCATTAGCATCAATAGACTGGGATAATATGTATCCACCAACTGTAAGTGAAGTGTCCTGCCGACTCCGGAAATATCAGGACAATGTTTCCCAATCTGTGATTGCAGCAGTAGAGAAACTGGTCGAACGACTTGACAAAAATTTGTGCAACTCCCAACCCGTATGGGGCAATGTTGCAGCTACTGGGAGAAAGCGTCCATCATCCCAGAAGGGAGGATGCAGAAGGTGCACACCACGAGACACGCTGCGACAGCAGCTGTGGTTTGAACTGTGTGACCATGGTGAGGACATGAGGAAGTGGCATAGGCAGCCCACCTCAGCCCTCCAGGCACGAGTAAATGAGCTGCGAGGTAAAAGAACCGCACAACGCGATTTTGTCAGGAAGAAGGCTGCACCAGTGAGCAGCCAATATGATCAGCAACAATAGAGGAGCCCTGCCTCCAGCCAGGTGGAGGAGAGGGATAACCGTGCTTATTGGACTGTGTGGATCCGATGGCCTGGTACGTCAGACCCACAGGAGTACAAGGCTCTGGTGGATACTGGTGCCCAGTGTACTCTAATGCCATCGAATCATGTAGGGACAGAACCTGTCAGCATTTCTGGAGTGACAGGGGGCTCACAACAATTGACTGTGTTAGAGGCTGAAGTGAGCTTAACTGGGAAGGACTGGGAGAAACACCCAATTGTGACTGGCCCAGAAGCTCCATGCATTCTAGGTATAGATTACCTCCGTAGAGGTTATTTTAGAGACCCGAAAGGGTACCGGTGGGCTTTTGGAATAGCTGCTTTGGAGACAGAAGGCACTGAGCAATTGCATGCCTTGCCTGGACTCTCAGATGATCCTTCTGTTGTGGGGTTGTTGAAGGTTGAAGAACAGCAAGTGCCAATTGCTACAACAATGGTGCACAGAAAACAGTACCGTACTAACCGGGATTCCCTGATCCCCATCCATAAGCTGATTCGTCAACTGGAGAGTCAAGGGGTGATCAGCCGAACCCGCTCACCCTTTAACAGTCCCATATGGCCAGTGCGGAAGTCCGATGGAGAGTGGAGGCTGACAGTGGAGTATCGTGGCCTAAACGAAGTCACTCCAGGTATGAGTGCTGCTGTACCAGACATGCTGGAACTCCAGTATGAATTGGAGTCAAAGGCAGCCAGGTGGTATGCCACAATTGACATTGCAAATGCTTTCTTTTCAATACCACTGGCGCCAGAGTGTAGGCCACAGTTTGCTTTCACTTGGAGGGGCATCCAATACACATGGAATCGTCTGCCCCAGGGGTGGAAACACAGCCCTACCATTTGCCATGGACTAATCCAGACCACACTGGAAAAGGGTGGAGCCCCAGAGCACCTGCAGTACATTGATGACATCATTGTATGGGGCACTACAGCAGAGGAAGTATTTGAGAAAGGAAAAAGGATAATTCAAATCCTTTTGGAAGCTGGTTTTGCTATAAAGCAAAGTAAAGTCAAGGGGCCTACAAGAGAAATCCAGTTTTTAGGAATAAAATGGCAGGATGGGCGTCATCAGATCCCAATGGACATTATCAATAAAATAGCAGCTATGTCTCCACCAAGCAACAAAAAAGAAACACAAGCTTTCTTAGGTGCCATAGGTTTTTGGCGAATGCATATCCCAAACTACAGTCTCATTGTGAGCCCACTCTACCATGTAACTCGGAAGAAGAATGATTTCCAATGGGGCCCTGAGCAGCAGCAAGCCTTTGAGCAGATCAAACGCGAGATAGTCCATGCAGTGGCCCTTGGGCCTGTCCGGACAGGGACAGATGTTAAAAATGTGCTTTACACTGCAGCCGGGGAGAATGGACCTACCTGGAGTCTCTGGCAGAAAGCACCAGGGGAGACTAGAGGTCGACCGCTGGGGTTTTGGAGTCAGGGCTACAAAGGATCTGAGGCCAATTACACTCCAACAGAAAAGGAAATACTGGCCGCCTATGAAGGGGTTCGAGCCGCTTCAGAAGTGATTGGAACTGAAGCCCAGCTCCTCCTGGCACCCCGACTGCCGGTGCTGGGCTGGATGTTCAAAGGGAAGGTCCCTTCTACACATCATGCCACTGATGCTACGTGGAGCAAGTGGGTTGCACTAATTACTCAGCGGGCTTGAATAGGAAACTCTAATCGCCCAGGAATCGTGGAAGTGATCACAGACTGGCCAGAAGGCAAAGATTTTGGGATGTCACCAGAGGATGAGGAGGTGACACGCGCTGAAGAAGCCCCACCTTACAACAAACTGCCAGAGAATGAGAAGCGATATGCTCTGTTCACCGATGGCTCCTGTCGCATTGTGGGAAAGCACCGAAGATGGAAAGCTGCTGTATGGAGTCCTACAAGGCAAGTAGCAGAAGCCACTGAAGGAAAAGGTGAATCAAGCCAATTTGCTGAGGTGAAGGCCGTCCAGTTAGCTTTGGACATTGCTGAGAGAGAAAAGTGGCCAATGCTCTACCTTTATACTGATTCATGGATGGTAGCTAATGCCCTGTGGGGTTGGTTGCAACAGTGGAAAAAGAACAACTGGCAGCGTAGAGGCAAACCCATATGGGCTGCTGACTTGTGGCAAGACATTGCTGCCCGATTAGAGAAGCTTGTTGTAAAGGTACGTCATGTTGATGCCCATGTACCCAAGAGTCGAGCCATGGAGGAACATCAAAACAACCATCAGGTAGATAAGGCTGCTAGGATTGAAGTGGCTCAGGTAGATCTAGACTGGCAACATAAAGGTGAACTATTCCTAGCTCGATGGGCTCATGATACTTCAGGTCATCAAGGGAGAGATGCAACATATAGATGGGCTCGAGATCGAGGGGTGGACTTAACCATGGATGCTATTGCACAAGTTATCCATGAATGTGAGACGTGTGCCGCAATTAAGCAAGCGAAGCGGCTGAAGCCGCTTTGGTATGGAGGACGGTGGATGAAATATAAATATGGGGAGGCCTGGCAGGTTGATTACATCACACTCCCACAAACCCGCCATGGCAAACGCTACGTGCTTACCATGGTGGAGGCAACCACCGGCTGGCTAGAAACATATCCTGTATCGCATGCTACTGCCCGGAATACAATCTTGGGCCTTGAAACGCAAGTCCTATGGCGACACAGCACCCCAGAAAGAATCGAGTCAGACAATGGGACTCATTTCCGAAATGCTCTCATAGACACCTGGGCCAAAGAGCATGGCATTGAATGGGTGTACCACATTCCTTATCATGCACCAGCCTCTGGGAAAATTGAACGATATAATGGACTCTTAAAGACTACCCTGAAAGCAATGGGTGGTGGAACATTCAAACACTGGGATACACATTTGGCCAAAGCCACGTGGTTAGTTAACTCTAGGGGTTCTACCAATCGGGCTGGCCCTGCCCAGTCAAAATTTCCACGTACTGTAGAAGGAGACAGAGTCCCAGTGGTGCATATGAAGAGTATATTAGGGAAGACGGTTTGGGTCATCCCTGCTTCAGGTAAAGGTAAACCTATGTCGGGAATTGTTTTTGCTCAAGGACCTGGTTGTACTTGGTGGGTAATGCAGAAGGATGGAGAAGTTCGATGTGTACCTCAAAGGGATTTGATTTTAGGTGAGAATAGCCAATGTAATTAGTAAGGTAGAAATTGTATTATAATAAGTGCTAAATAACCCATTACTGTATATTCATTATTATTATAATTGCTGTATGTTGTTGTTTGTTTTACCAATGGAGTTACAGCTGGAATCATACACAACAATGAAGGAAGACTGCCACGATGATGGGACCAAGACCTGCCATCATAAGAACTTTTTCCTCTTCCCCTTTGAAAATGAACACTTTTGATTCACAGACAATGACCATGGACTATGTCAGATGCATTGGTCGAGAGCCCGAGATACAGCATGCAACGATCCAATGGCGTATACTGACACCATGAGAGACTGTTACAACGAATGGAGCCTGAAAATCATGGACTGAATCATTTGCTCAACAAAACTCAGATGAATGGTCTATAGACTAAGGGAATAATACATATATGTGTGTCTGAAACATTGGTTGTACCCAAAAGAAATGATTGGACCTGGTCATGACGTAAATGGTATGGAATAAGGGGTGGAATGTCCTGGTTTCAGTCAGGATAGAGTTAATTTCATTTGTAGCAGCTGATGGAATGCTGTGTTTGGGAGTTAAAATGAAAGCAGTGCTGATAACACCCTGATGTTCTTAGTTGCAGTCAGACAGTCAAGGACTTTCTTAGCTTCTTTTTTTTCTCTATTCTTGAGAAAGGAGGGGCAAAGCCAGGACAGGTGACCCAGATGGGCCAAAGAGAGTATTCCATGCCAATTACGTCCTGCCCAGGAAAACGGGGGGGCTGTTGGGAAGAAGGAGAGGGGCGGTCTCGGGACGCGTGCTTCTTGGGGGGACGGTCGGGTTCTGGGACAGCTCTGGGTGGTACCTGAGTTGTGTGGTTCGGTGAGAAACTGCATTGTGTATCAATAGTTTCATATTCTTTTGCTCTAAAGTCCTGTTAGCATTGGTATATTTGATCTTTCTGTTATCTTAGTAAACTATCCTTATCCCAACCCACGGGCCTCTTAGTTTCTTGGTTTTGGAGTTATTTGCCCCTTCCTTTTCCCTTCCCTTGTTCCCCTTTCCCTTTTTCCCTCTTCTCCTGCTCTTTTACTTTAAGAAGCAGGCAACTGCGTGGATCTTGGCCCACAGCCGGGGTGAAACCACGACAGTCACCAACCCTGGATGTATTTAAAAGGCAGGTAGATGAGGTGCTTAGGGATATGGTTTAGTAGAGGATAGGTATGGTTGGACTCAATGATCTCAAATGTCTTTTCCAACCTAGGGATTCTGTGAACAACATATCTCTTCTATTTAGGGGCAAGGATGTTGTTTGGAACAATGACAAATGCTTTTAATAAGTCCAGGTAGATGACACCTGTTGCTTTTCACATATCCACTAATGCTATAAACCCATCATAGAAGGTCACTAACTTTGTCAGGCACAATTTATCAGAAGTGAAACCATGCTGGTTGTCACCTGTCACCTGCTTATTTTCCACTGGCCTTACTATAGTTTCCAGGAGGCTCTGCACCGTGGTTTTCCTTTTTTTATAAATGGGGGTTATGTTTCCCCTTTTATAGTCAGTGGAAACTTCACTGGACCTCCATGCCTTCTCTTGTATGAGAGTGGCTTAGCAACATCATCCACCAGTTCCCTTGGGACCCACAGATGCATCTCATTAGGTCCCATGGACTTGTGCACCTTCGTGTTCCTTAGATACTCTTGAACCTGCTCTTTTGCAGTGGGTAGTTCCTCATTCTCCCAGTCCCTGCCTTTGCCTTCTGTGTCCTGGGAAGTGTAACTAGAGCACTTGCTGGTGAAGACTGAGGCAAAAAATTCAATGAGAACCTCAGCTGTATCCACATTCTGGAGGGGGTCCACATTTTTCCTAGTCTTCCTTTTATCACTGATGTACCTATAGAAGCTTTTCTTGTTGCCTTTGACATCCCTGGCCAGATTTAATTCTGTCAGGGCTTTCACTTTCATAACTTGATCCCTGGCTGTTCTCTAGGCCATTTCTCCATATTCATCCCAGGCTATCTGCCCTTGTTTCCACCCTCTGTATTCTTCCTTTTTGCATTTGAGTTTGCCCAGAAGCTATGTCTTAATTCATGCAGGCCTCCTGGGTTTTTTTGCCTGACATTTTTATACACATACATAAGATGTGTGTGGCAGTATTGATCTCCTTGAGAGTAGGAAGGCCCTTCAGAGGGATCTGGACAGGCTGGATTGATGGGCCAAGGCCAATGGCATGAGGTTCAACAAAGCCAAGTGCTGGGTCTTGCATTTGGGTCATAATAACCCCAAGCAGTGCTACAGGCTTGAGGAAGAGTGGCTGGAAAGCTGCCTGGCAGAGAAGGACCTAGGGGTGTTGACTGACAACTGTCTGAATATGAACCAGCAGTGTGCCCAGGTGGCCAAGAAAGCCAACAGCATCCTGGGCTATATTAAGAATAGTGCAGTTAGTAGGACTAGGAAAGTAATTGTCCCCCTCTACTGAGCATTGGTGAGACCCCACCATGAGTACCACATTCAGCCTGGGCCCCTCACTACAAAAAGATATTGAGGTGCTGGAGCACGTCCAGAGAAAGGCTGATGAGGGGACTGGAGAATAAATGTTATGAAAAGCAGCTGAGGGAACTGGAGTAGTTCGGTCTGGATAAGAAAGAGGAGGTTGAGGGAAGACTTAATTGCTCTCTACAACTACTTGAAGAGAGGTTGTGGAAAGGTGAGGGCTGACCTTTTCTCCCTAGTGACAAGTGACAGGACAAGAGGAAATGGCATCAAGTTATATCAGGAAGTTTAGATTGGATATTAGGAAAACCTTCCTAGCCTTCCCAGAGAGGGCTGTTAGGACCAGGATTCCCAGGGAAGTGGTGAAGTCTCCATCCCTGGAGGTATTTAAAAGACTGTGAGATGTGCTGCTGAGTACATGGCTTAGTAGTGGATGGCAGGTTAGGGTGATGGTTGGACTTGATGTTCTAAAGGGTTCCTTCCAAACAAGATAATTCTATGATTCTAAGATGCCTTCTAAGCCTTCTCTTCTCTGGCTGAACAGTCCCTCCTCTTATCCATCTCCTCCTGATGTCAGAATCTCATCCCTCAACCAGCTTTGTGGACTTGTTTTGGGGCCCGTCACTGGACTTGCTGTGGTACAACCAAGCCTCTCTTGTCCTGGGAAGGTCAGCATGGGATACAGCGCTCCCAATGTGCAGCATCAGTACTGAGTAGAGTGGAAGGATCCTACAGCCATGCACCAAATCTGTGTAAGGGTTACCTCTCTGCACTTTACAAAAAAACCCCAAAAACCCAAAACCCAAAACAAACGCAAAACATTCATTAGGAGTACAGTGAAGGCCACATCAAAGTTTTTTTTAACTTGCTGAACAGTTAAAGGAGCACTATCTAACTCTTGGCATTCTGGTGCATCGTATCATGTGGATACTTTCAGAACAAACAAAAGATCATATATTGTAAGAACGACATCTCCTCATATGTTGCTTACTCCTGATCTAGATCAGGTTTGATGAAGGCTGTGTATGACTGAAACTATATGCCCAGAGAATCTTTTTCCCAGAGAGATTTCTAAGATTTTTAAGTGCATCATTGGGGTGTGCCCTGGTATGAAATGGAGTAATGAAGTCTATGTGATACGCTGCTTTTGAAACACAGCTCTTATGAAAAATTCAAGAGGAAGTGCTTTCCTTTTGTTCACTGCCAGTTCATCTAGTTTGCAGCTGGAGAAAAGAGAGATGATTATTTTGGGGTACTTTAATGTGTGGGAGCTTTTAAGTGGATATAGATTTGTTCTGTTTGTTGTCAAGGTGCCAGAAGTTCTTGAAGCCTGATAATGCTCTCTCCATGTTTTATTCAGGTTGTCATCAGTAATGAAATATAATTTAATTTTACTTTCCTATTATACTTTTCTCATCTCACTATCAAAAAAAGTGTGCAGGATATTTTTTATCACTGCTCACAAACAAGGGAGCTTTAAAAACAAATGTATGCAAAGAATTAATGTTTTTGTAGAAAGCCTTTAATTTATTATTTAGCTCTATTTCTCCAGTGATAGCAAGAATATGCTTTTTATGAACATCATAGTACCCTTAATTCTTGAAGACAATTTACACATTAAAAATAAATTGTAAAATCCCAGTAGGATTCAGTATGTTGACACATTTTAGATTAAGTATGGTAATGTTGATGACTGCTAACTTTTAAATAAGTTAGATGGAAAAAAGTGATTAGCAAGAGCTGTGTTATAAAAAGCAGGAAAAAAAAAACCCATTCCTTGAGACAGTTAGCCTTTTCTCTACAGGATGGGGTATCAGCACTATTGCTAAAAGTCTTAAAAAAAAAATCTCTTAAGATGGTTGGGGGCAGTCTGTGGAGGGACTACAAATACATTTTCCTAGAGATCCACAAGGTCTGGATATTTGTTGACTTCTCCATTCGTGTGGGAGCTAGTTAGTCTCTCATTGTATAGTCTGCTATTGTTTGTGCTCTTTAATGTAGTTTGTGTCAACTCAATGTCCAGCCATGAAGCCAGCTGGTTGGCAAAGGAAAAACTGCTGCACTGGTTCCTACTGTTCAGAACCAGTAAAATTACCAGAGTTTCCATACACCAATGGAGTAGCTCTGTCATACTCATCAGAAGCACTGGTCCCCTGTCGTGGTTTCACCCCGGCTGTGGGCTGAGATCCACGCAGCTGCCTGCTCCTTAAAGTAAAAGAGCAGGGGAAAAGGGAAAAAGGGAAAGGGAAACAAGGGAAGGGAAAAGGAAGGGGAAATAACTCCAAAACCAAGAAACTAGGAGGCCCGTGGGTTGGGATAAGGATAGTTTACTAAGATAACAGAAAAATAAAATATAACAATGTTAACAGGACTTTAGAGCAAAAGAATATGAAACTATTGATACACAATGCAGTTTCTCACCGAACCACACGACTCAGGCCGTACCACCCAGAGCTGTCCCGGAACCCGACCGTCCCCCCAAGGAGCACGCGTCCCGAGACCACCCCTCTCCTTCTTCCCAACAGTCCCCCGTTTTCCTAGGCAGGACGTAATTGGCATGGAATACTCTCTTTGGCCCATCTGGGTCACCTGTCCTGGCTTCGCCCCTCCTTTCTCAAGAATAGAGAAATAGAAGAAGCTAAGAAAGTCCCTGACTGTCTGACTGCAACTAAGAACATCAGGGTGTTATCAGCACTGCTTTCATTTTAACTCCCAAACACAGCGTTCCATCAGCTGCTACAAATGAAGTTAACTCTATCCTGACTGAAACCAGGACATTCCACCCCTTATTCCATACCATTTACGTCATGACCAGGTCCAACCATTTCTTTTGGGTACAACCAATGTTTCAGACACACATATATGTATTATTCCCTTAGTCTATAGACCATTCATCTGAGTTTTGTTGAGTAAATGATTTAGTTCATGATTTTCAGGCTTCATTCGTTGTAACAGTCTCTCATGGTGTCAGTATGCGTCATTGGTTCATTGCATGCTGTATCTCGGGCTCTCGACCAATGCATCTGACATGGTCCATGGTCATAGTCTGTGAATCAAAAGTGTTCATTTCAAAGGGGAAGAGGAAAAAAGTTCTTATGGTGGCAGGTCTTGATCCCATCATCGTGGCAGTCTTCCTTCATTGTCGTATATGATTCCAGCTGTAACTCCATTGGTACAACAAACAATAACATACAGCAATTATAGTAATAATGAATATAGAGTAATGGGTTATTTAGTACTTATTATAATACAATTTCTACCTTACTAATTACATTGGCTATTCTCACCTAAAATCAAATCCCTTTGAGGTACACATCGAACTTCTCCATCCTTCTGCATTACCCACCAAGTACAACCAGGTCCTTGAGCAAAAACAATTCCCGACATAGGTTTACCTTTACCTGAAGCAGGGATGACCCAAACCGTCTTCCCTAATATACTCTTCATATGCACCACTGGGACTCTGTCTCCTTCTACAGTACGTGGAAATTTTGACTGGGCAGGGCCAGCCCGATTGGTAGAACCCCTAGAGTTAACTAACCACGTGGCTTTGGCCAAATGTGTATCCCAGTGTTTGAATGTTCCACCACCCATTGCTTTTAGGGTAGTCTTTAAGAGTCCATTATATCGTTCAATTTTCCCAGAGGCTGGTGCATGATAAGGAATGTGGTACACCCATTCAATGCCATGCTCTTTGGCCCAGTTGTCTATGAGAGCATTTCGGAAATGAGTCCCATTGTCTGACTCGATTCTTTCTGGGGTACCGTGTCGCCATAGGACTTGCGTTTCAAGGCCCAGGATTGTATTCCGGGCAGTGGCATGGGATACAGGATATGTTTCTAGCCAGCCGGTGGTTGCCTCCACCATGGTAAGCACGTAGCGTTTGCCATGGCGGGTTTGTGGGAGGGTGATGTAATCGACCTGCCAGGCCTCCCCATATTTATATTTCATCCACCGTCCTCCATACCAAAGCGGCTTCAACCGCTTCGCTTGCTTAATTGCGGCACATGTCTCACACTCATGGATAACTTGTGCAATAGCATCCATGGTTAAGTCCACCCCTCGATCTCGAGCCCATCTATATGTTGCATCTCTCCCTTGATGACCTGAGGAATCATGAGCCCATCGAGCTAGGAATAATTCACCTTTATGTTGCCAGTCTAGATCTACCTGAGCCACTTCAATCCTAGCAGCCTTATCTACCTGATGGTTGTTTTGATGTTCCTCCATGGCTTGACTCTTAGGTACATGGGCATCAACATGACGTACCTTTACAACAAGCTTCTCTAATCGGGCAGCAATGTCTTGCCATAAGTCAGCAGCCCATATGGGTTTGCCTCTACGCTGCCAATTGTTCTTTTTCCACTGTTGCAACCAACCCCACAGGGCATTAGCTACCATCCATGAATCAGTATAAAGGTAGAGCATTGGCCACTTTTCTCTCTCAGCAATGTCCAAAGCTAACTGGATGGCTTTCACCTCAGCAAATTGGCTTGATTCACCTTTTCCTTCAGTGGCTTCTGCTACTTGTCTTGTAGGACTCCATACAGCAGCTTTCCATCTCCGGTGCCTTCCCACAAGGCGACAGGAGCCATCAGTGAACAGGGCATATCGCTTCTCATTCTCTGGCAGTTTGTTGTAAGGTGGGGCTTCTTCAGCGCGTGTCACCTCCTCATCCTCTGGTGACATCCCAAAATCTTTGCCTTCTGGCCAGTCTGTGATCACTTCCACGATTCCTGGGCGATTAGGGTTTCCTATTCGAGCCCGCTGAGTAATTAGTGCAACCCACTTGCTCCACGTAGCATCAGTGGCATGATGTGTAGAAGGGACCTTCCCTTTGAACATCCAGCCCAGCAGATCACGTTTGATCTGCTCAAAGGCTTGCTGCTGCTCAGGGCCCCATTGGAAATCATTCTTCTTCCGAGTTACATGGTAGAGTGGGCTCACAATGAGACTGTAGTTTGGGACATGCATTCGCCAAAAACCTATAACACCTAAGAAAGCTTGTGTTTCCTTTTTGTTGCTTGGTGGAGACATAGCTGCTATTTTATTGATAATGTCCATTGGGATCTGACGACGCCCATCCTGCCATTTTATTCCTAAAAACTGGATTTCTCGCGTAGGCCCCTTGACTTTACTTTGCTTTATAGCAAAACCAGCTTCCAAAAGGATTTGAATTATCCTTCTTCCTTTCTCAAATACTTCCTCTGCTGTATTGCCCCATACAATGATGTCATCAATGTACTGCAGGTGTTCTGGGGCTCCACCCTTTTCCAGTGTGGTCTGGATTAGTCCATGGCAAATGGTAGGGCTGTGTTTCCACCCCTGGGGCAGACAATTCCACGTGTATTGGATGCCCCTCCAAGTGAAAGCAAACTGTGGCCTGCACTCTGGCGCCAGTGGTATTGAGAAGAAAGCATTTGCAATGTCAATTGTGGCATACCACCTGGCTGCCTTTGACTCCAATTCATACTGGAGTTCCAGCATGTCTGGTACAGCAGCACTCATACCTGGAGTGACTTCGTTTAGGCCACGATAATCCACTGTCAGCCTCCACTCTCCATCGGACTTCCGCACTGGCCATATGGGACTATTAAAGGGTGAGCGGGTTCGGCTGATCACCCCTTGACTCTCCAGTTGACGAATCAGCTTATGGATGGGGATCAGGGAATCCCGGTTAGTGCGGTATTGTTTTCTGTGTACCGTCGTTGTAGCAATTGGCACTTGCTGTTCCTCAACCTTCAACAACCCCACAACAGAAGGATCATCTGAGAGTCCAGGCAAAGCACACAATTGCTCAGTGCCTTCTGTCTCCAAAGCAGCTATTCCAAAAGCCCACCGGTACCCTTTCGGGTCTTTAAAATAACCTCTACGGAGGTAATCTATACCTAGAATGCATGGAGCTTCTGGGCCAGTCACAATTGGGTGTTTCTCCCAGTCCTTCCCAGTTAAGCTCACTTCAGCCTCTAACACAGTCAATTGTTGGGACCCCCCTGTCACTCCAGAAATGCTGACAGGTTCTGTCCCTACGTGATTCGATGGCATTAGAGTACACTGGGCACCAGTATCCACCAGAGCCTTGTACTCCTGTGGGTCTGACGTACCAGGCCATCGGATCCACACAGTCCAATAAGCGCGGTTATCCCTCTCCTCCACCTGGCTGGAAGCAGGGCTCCTCTATTGTTGTTGATCATATTGGCTGCTCACTGGTGCAGCCTTCTTCCTGGCAAAATCGCGTTGTCTTTTACCTCGCAGCTCATTTACTCGTGCCTGGAGGGCTGAGGTGGGCTGCCTATGCCACTTCCTCATGTCCTCACCATGGTCACACAGTTCAAACCACAGCTGCTGTCGCAGCGTGTCTCGTGGTGTGCACCTTCTGCATCCTCCCTTCTGGGATGATGGACGCTTTCTCCCAGTAGCTGCAACCTCACACAACGATACGGGTTGGGAGTTGCACAAATTTTTGTCAAGTCGTTCGACCAGTTTCTCTACTGCTGCAATCACAGATTGGGAAACATTGTCCTGATATTTCCGGAGTCGGCAGGACACTTCACTTACAGTTGGTGGATACATATTATCCCAGTCTATTGATGCTAATGAATTGGTGTGCCCGGCTGGTGCACTTCGTACAACCTTACGCCACATATCTGCGGTGCATACAACTTCATCAGGGTCAGACTGCCATTTGCCCAGATCATAATAAATGATCTCCCGTACAGCTAATTCTCTCAGGTACTGGATAACTGCCTCTATGTTGTTACACTTGGGTGACTGACATGTAATATAGTCCTTTATGGGATACCTTTCCTCCACACTTGACAGTAGTCGCCTCCAGAGGCTGAGGGTTTCTGGCTTTTTCCCAATTTCCTTGTCAATGCCTCCTTCTCTAGCTAGGGATCCCAACTGCTTGGCCTCCCTGCCATCTAATTCCAGACTATCGGCCCCTTGATCCCAGCATCGGAGCAACCAAGTGATGATGTGCTCACCTGGGCGGCGGCTGAAATCTTTTCGAACCTCACGCAACTCACTCAGGGTCAGGGATCGTGTGACAACCTCTGATTCTGCCTCATCCTGAAATGCCTGAGATGGCCTTGCTCTATCCTGAGGGGCTTGAGATGGCCCTGCTTTATCCTGAGGTGCTTGAGGTGGCCCTGCTCCATCCTGAGATGCTTGAGATGGCCCTGCTCCATCCTGACATGCTCCAGATGGCCCTGATTCATCCTCATCCTTCACTACATGAACTGATTTCTTTTGTTTCCTCTTTTGTACAGGAGCAACAGACACTGGCGGGGGTTGGTTTTTTGTTTTATCAGCAGTATCTGCTGTAGGGGTTGCAGTAGCTGTAGCATCGGTTGGACAAGTTGCAGTAGCCACAGTGCTAGTCATAGTGGCCTTAGTGCTAGTCACAGTGGCCTTAGTGCTAGTCACAGTGGTTACAGTAGCTGCAGTGCCAGTCGTTGGGGTTGCAGCAGCTGCAGTCTTTGCTGGTCTGTTTTCATTCTTTTCCTTCTGACAGTGCTGACAGTACTGACAGTGCTGCCTGTTATCAAGCAGTGTTTTGTAAATAGTGGCCAGGGCCCAGCACAGTGCAGTAAGGTGTGTATCTCTGGCAAGCTTAGAGCAATTTCTTTTCAGATATGCAGTCACTTTTTCAGGGTCTTGTAACTGCTCAGGAGTGAAACTCCAAACCACCGGAGTTAAGAAAGTGCCTAGGTACTTGCCCATGCTCTGCCACTTGCCCTGCCACTCACGATTATCTGGCCTCACAGAAAAATCTTGAGTGGTATTCGTAAACCTCTGCTTAATATTTGACAATAACTGAACCGTCTGCACCAAACTGAAAAACAGCAAAATGCTAGTTGGAATATCCCAGGGATATTGAAAGTTTTTAAAGACTGCTAGCAGAGCTGTTGTATTTAGCCCAAAGGAAAAGAAAGCAGAACTCCCACCATGCCAGCTGCCGTTACTAAACCCTCCCTGTCCAAGGAATGGACAGGGCAGCAAGCTCTCATACAAATACCAGCACAAGTTCACGATCCTCAATATTACTGTATCATAGATTGTCATCACAAAAGACAAGAACCAGACTAGGAAACGCAGCCTCGACATGGTAAAAAATCCTGCCAGGATTGCATACAGCGTACGGTAGTTTCGCGGCCACAGCTGTGACCACAGCCATGTGAATAAATACCACAGCATCGTGATCGGAGACTGCTTAAACAACAATACTTATCACAACTTTGTCTTAATTACAATAGGGTCAGAGCTACCGTTATCCCAACCTTTCGTGCCCCACGTTGGGCGCCAAAAAGACTGTCGTGGTTTCACCCCGGCTGTGGGCTGAGATCCACGCAGCTGCCTGCTCCTTAAAGTAAAAGAGCAGGGGAAAAGGGAAAAAGGGAAAGGGAAACAAGGGAAGGGAAAAGGAAGGGGAAATAACTCCAAAACCAAGAAACTAGGAGGCCCGTGGGTTGGGATAAGGATAGTTTACTAAGATAACAGAAAAATAAAATATAACAATGTTAACAGGACTTTAGAGCAAAAGAATATGAAACTATTGATACACAATGCAGTTTCTCACCGAACCACACGACTCAGGCCGTACCACCCAGAGCTGTCCCGGAACCCGACCGTCCCCCCAAGGAGCACGCGTCCCGAGACCACCCCTCTCCTTCTTCCCAACAGTCCCCCGTTTTCCTAGGCAGGACGTAATTGGCATGGAATACTCTCTTTGGCCCATCTGGGTCACCTGTCCTGGCTTCGCCCCTCCTTTCTCAAGAATAGAGAAATAGAAGAAGCTAAGAAAGTCCCTGACTGTCTGACTGCAACTAAGAACATCAGGGTGTTATCAGCACTGCTTTCATTTTAACTCCCAAACACAGCGTTCCATCAGCTGCTACAAATGAAGTTAACTCTATCCTGACTGAAACCAGGACATCCCCTCTCAGCACTTCACCTCTAGCCCCACTCAGGATGATCTTTGATTTCTTCCTTCTCATAACCCTAGTGTGTCACCACACAGACTCATTTTGTGCTCTGACTGCCCTTGAGTCATCATGTCCTCCAGCCCTGACACCTCTTTCCTAACAAAAATCTTCATCCTTTGCAGTCACCCTTGCTCATTTCCCCTTAGTCTTCATCATGCTCCCATATCTCCTCTTCCTGTCCCAAGAAATGCACTTTCTTGAAATAGGTCTTGAAGAGAAACTGCCCTTTGGCAATCAGGTACCTTTTCTGTCCTTTTGCAGGTTTTTATTTAAATCCTATTTCTTTTGCATTTCTTCATTAGGTTGCTGTCAAACCTCTAAGCCTTTTTGCCTGGGGATAATAGACTACATATGCATAATACATAGTTTGGATGTCAATAGATTTTATTACAGTTTAGGATAGTGGTTCTGCTTAATTTCATGCTACCCACAAACTAGATAGATAGTAAATTGTTGGGTCTGACAGGAAGGTTATACTACAGGCTAAATTTTACCCTGAGTTAAATTCAAACGTCTTTCTACTAGAGTCACAGTATGGCCTATAATGCATTTGAGAGCGAAACAGAGATGTTCTGGTCTCCTTATCAGAACTGACATACAATCCTGTTACATTACAGATGCACCTCCTTGATATAAAGTAAATGAAAAATCCCCAATTCACAGTGAATTTATATGGTTAATATTATCTGATAAACAAGTGAATGAATAGAACCTTGAGGGAAGGTTGGACTGGTGAGGGAAACCAGGCACCCAGGGAAGCATTGCTACATGCCTAGCAGAAGGGCAAAAGCAAATATAAATGTAGGTCAAGAGAAATATCAGGAACAAAGTAAAATACTGAGAAAATTCCAGAATAAATAAGACAAAATGACCTGCAAAGGGAATCATTTCTCCTCACAAATCAGAACACAGTCAAAGAAGATGTAAAAACAGCACGGATACAGCAGTCCTTTTCCATTCCTTCAGTAGTATATGAGAAATAAAGTAGTAGTTCTGCAAACCCACCTCTTTATATTTACTAAGTCACAAATTTAGAAATAAACTCCCATTTCAGAATATCACTATTTTCTTTTCTGTCCAGCTAAGAACAAAATCAAGACAGACAGTTTTCTGACCTAATTATTTGAGTAGAAATGCCATGCACACCACTCACAGAAGGATGGCATATTTCTCACCTGACTTCCCAGTCTTGAATCTTGTGTCCTAAACTCCAGAGTTCAGCAATAACAGGTTCTCCTGTGTAAGAAGGGGGATCATAGAATCATAGAATTGTAGGGGTTGGAAGGGACCTCGAGAGATCATCGGGTCCAACCCCCTGCCAAAGCAGGCTCCCTAGGACATTTCACTCAGATAGGCGTCCAGACGGGTCTTGAATATCTCCAGGGAAGGAGACTCCACCACCTCCCTGGGCAGCCTGTCCCAGGGCTCTGTCACCCTCACTGTGAAAAAGTTTCTCCGCATGTTGGTGCGGAACATCCTGTGCTCCAACTTGCAGCCATTGCCCCTTGTCCTGTCTCCACAGACCACTGAAAAGGGGATGGCTGATTCCCCCTGCATCCCCTGCTTAAGATAATTGTAAACATTAAATAGATCCCCCCTTAGTCTTCTCTTCTCAAGGCTGAACAGTCCCAATCTTCTCAGCCTTTCCTCATAGGGGAGATGCTCCAGGCCCTTAATCATCTTCGTAGCCCTTCTCTGGACTCTCTCCAGGAGATCCCTGTCCTTTTTATACCAGGGAGCCCAGAACTGGACACAATACTCCAGGTGGGGCCTGACCAGGGCAGAGTAGAGCGGGGGGATCACCTCCCTTGACCTGCTGGCTACACTCCTCCAGATGCACCCCAGGATCCCATTGGCTCTCTTAGCCACCGAGGCACACTGCTGGCTCATGGCCAACCTGTCATCCACCAGGACCCCCAGGTCCTTCTCCACTGAGCTCTTCTCCAGCAGGTCATCCCCCAGCCTGTACTGATAGAAACGGTTGTTCCTTCCCAGGTGCAAGACTTTACACTTGCTGTTGTTGAACCTCATCTGGTTTCTCCCTGCCCAGCTCTCCAGCCTGTCCAGGTCTCTCTGGATGGCAGCGCAGTGTTCCTGCGTGTCAGCCACTCCTCCCAGCTTTGTGTCATCGGCGTACTTGCTGAGGGTCGAGGCTATTCCCTCATCAAGGTCGTCAATGAAGATGTTAAACAGGACTGGACCCAACACCGAGCCCTGGGGAACACCGCTAGTCACAGGCCTCCAGTCAGATTCCACTCCACGAATCACGACCCTCTGGGCTCGGTCCGACAGCCAATTCTCAACCCACCTCACTGTCCACTCATCAATCCCATGCTTTCTCAGCTTTGCTATCAGGATGTCATGGGAGACAGTATCAAAAGCCTTGCTGAAGTCAAGGTAGATGACATCCACTGTTCTCCCTCCATCTACCCAGCCGGTGATGAGATCGTAGAAGGCTATGAGATTGGTCGAGCACGATTTCCCCTTGGTGAATCCATGCTGACTACTCCTCATGACCTTCTTCTCTTCCAATTGCTTGGAGATGGCATCCAGAGCAAGCTGTTCCATTACCTTTCCAGGGACAGAGGTGAGGCTGACTGGCCTATAGTTGCTGGGATCCTCCTTCTTGCCCTTTTTAAAGACTGGAGTGACATTGGCTATCCTCCAGTCCTCAGGCACTTCTCCTGTTCTCCAGGACCTGTTGAAGATGATAGAGAGTGGCTCAGCAATCACCTCCGCCAGCTTGTGTGTGTTCTGGTTCCAGATCAGGCTCCAGTTCATACAGTCCATACAACTTCCATACAGTCAACTGTCTCTTCCTTTTCCCATGTTTGTAATCTGGTGACTGAAATAAAATGACAGCTGTGCTTTTGAGATATGCAATAATTAAAAAAAAGTGGGGAGTGTGAAAAGGTACATAAGAATTAGGAGCACACTCAAAATTAGAAGACTCTGAAAAAAAGAAAAAAAAATCTGGCTGGGTTTCTTTGTATCTCACCCTCCCAGATTGTTTACTGTGATTTAATTTCTAATAGTCTGTCCCACAGAAGCAAAAATATGTCAGACACAAGATCACTGGGAAGTTTTCAGGGTTGCTTCATCCAAAGATAAGAGATCCCACCCACAAGGATGCGTGTTTTCTATACAGAGCAGACTTCATGGTAGCAAATAATTGGAAGCAATTAATCACACCAAAGACAAACAAACCTAAGCATAAATCATGAAACTAGCAAGAACAGGATCTGTTTTTCTACCCCATTCCATCTCGTCGTCTGCCTCTCTGCTGCTTTGAAGGAAGACCCTGCCTTGCAGAAAAAATACATAGCTGCCAGTGCATTTTATTGCTTATAATGATAGCAGGAAGGCTTGTTTTATTTTTCTTTTCCCTTTGCATTCTTTTTTGTCCGTTTGTGTGACTATGATGTCAGTATGTCTCTCTGTAGATCTTCCTTACTGAGAACTCCAACCACATATAAAAGAGCACACTCTATTCAACCATCATTAAGCATCATTTGCAATCTTGTACTTTATCATCAGTGTACTGTCCATTCAGCAAGTTTTCATGCTTGAAATACCCATGCTGACCATTGAGATGTGTCAGCTAGTTTGTGTAACAAACTAGTTCTGATAACATGCTTTTTATTACTACTATCTTCAGTGGCTCAGCTCTCATTCGCATTCACTGTACAATACAAAAGCCTTGCATCTCTGACCTTATTCCCCATGACCTAGTTGTAATACTTTAGATTTAATGGTCTTATTGTTGAGATGCCCTTGGAGGGATCCTTATACATTTCCTATGGAAGTCTCCTTGAGATATGGTGTCTTATCACAGCATTTGCACTTCAAAGTACTCTAGCAGGGCCTAAATCACAAGCCATCTCACTGAATATGGCTTCTAACTGTAGGAGAAGTTCAATCCTGTCCTTCAAGAAGGACAGATATTTTAGGAAATAAGAATAAATTGCAGAATGACAAGCAACAGATTGATCTCTGCTTTACTAGTCCAATCTCTTTTAGTAGGTATGTCCAGAAAAGCCCCATGGCTGGCTGGTGCAGGAAGAGCACTCTGGTTAAGTCATTACCAGGTGATGAGAATCTTTGAAATGAAGAAGGGAAGTTACAGAGCTGATTATTCTGATATTTCTAAAGTGAAACAGTGACAATTCTTACAAAGATAATACAGAGGCATGACTTAGTTCGAGGAACCAACTAGACAAATGAGCAGTCTTGGAATTTCACTGGTGTAGACTTCAAGAAGGATGGGCACATGTGTGAGTGCCAGTACATGTATGATAAGAGCACCGTAAGTGTGCACATGAAATATCCAACTACAACTTCTGTTACAAAGGAATATCCAGTCCTGCCAAAGAGGAGATAAGAACTAACTATTTGTCGACTTTTGGCTAGTGACTTCTTCAATCCCGTGTAAAGAGAGAGACATGCAGTTCTATCCCATTGGCTGCAATCTCTGAATAAAAGGTAACTTGAATTGTTGCTCTTTATGATTAACAAAAGAAGCAGACCCTAGAGAAAGAGACAGCAAATAATTGCCTGAGCTCAATGTAAGTTTCTTCTCATAACTATCACAGAATCACAGAATCACAGAATGGCATGGGTTGGAAGGGATCCCAAGGATCATAGAGCTCCAACCCCCCTGCCACAGGCAGCGACACCAACCTCAGGCCAGATCTACACAAGATTGTCCAGGGCCCCATCCAACCTGGCCTTCAACACCCCCAGGGACAGGGCATCCACCACCTCTCTGGGCAGCCTGTTCCAGCACCTCACCACTCTCTCTGTGAAAAACTTTCCCCTAATATCTAATCTAAACCTCCCTTCCTTTAGCTTTAATCCATTCCCCCTTGTCCTGCCATTGTCTACCTTTTTAAAAAGTTGAATCCCCTCCTGTTTCTCTGCTCCCTTCAGGTTCTGAAAGGCTGCAATGAGGTCCCCCCGCAGCCTTCTCTTCTCCAGGCTGAACAAGCCCAGCTCCCTCAGCCTCTCCTCTGAGGGGAGGTGCTCCAGCCCTCTAATCATCTTCATGGCCTCCTCTGAACCCTCTCCAACAGTTCTACATCTTTCTTGTATTTGGGGCCCCAGATCTGGACACAGGACTCCAGATGGGGCCTCACGAGGGCAGAGTAGAGAGGGACAATCCCCTCCCTGTCCCTGCTGGCCACCCCTCTCCTGATGCAGCCCAGGATACCATTGGCCTTCTGAGCTGCAAGAGCACACTGCTGGCTCATGTTAAGTTTCTCATCCACCAAAATCCCCAGCTCCTTCTCAGCAGGGCTACTCTCAAGGACCTCTTCTCCCAGTCTGTACCTGTGTCTCTGGGATTCCTTCAGCCCAAGTGCAACACCTTACACTTGGCAGTGTTGAACCTCATTAGGTTCACCTGGACCCACCTTTCCAGCCTGTCATGATCCCTCTGGATGGCTTCCTTTCCTTCTGTGGTGTCAACCACACCACTCAGCTTGGTGTCATCCACAAACTTGCTGAGGGTGCACTCAATTCCATCATCAATGTCATTGATAAAGATGTTAAAGAGCACTGGTCCCAAGACAGACCCCTGGGGGACCCTGCTTGTCACCAGCCTCCACCTGGACATAGAGCCATTGACCACCACCCTTTGTCTACTTTCTGTCAACCAGTTTCTTATCCACTGGATGGTCCACCCATCAAATCCACATCTCTCCAATGTAGAGATAAGGATGTGGTGGGGGACTGTGTCAAAGGCCTTGCACAAGTCCAAGTAAATGACATCGGTTGCCTTCCCTTTGTCACTCCATCATAGAAGGTCACCAGATTGGTGAGGCATGACCTTCCCTTGGTGAAGCCATGCTGGCTGTCCCGGATCAGGAGCTCATTCCTCATGTGCTCCAACATGTCATCCAGGAGGATCTGTTCCATGATCTTCCCAGGCACAGAGGTGAGGCTCACCGGCCTGTAATTCCCCAGGTCTTCCTTGCTCCCTTTCTTATAAATGGGAGTGACATGACCCATTTTCCAGTCCCTGGGGACTTCTCCTGACAGCCACAACTTTTCAAATATGATGGAGAGCAGCTTGGCAACCACATCAGCCAGCTCCTTCAGGACCCTGGGATGCATGTAATCCGGCCCCATAGACTTGTAGACATTCAGTCTCATGAGGCAGTCTCGGACTTGCTCTGCCCTTACAGTGGGGGGAGATTTACTCCCCCAGTTCCCACCTAGAGGTTGAGGGACACAAGGTTCTTGGCCTTGAGAATTATGAGAATCTTGGCTGCCAGAGAAGACTGAGGCAAAGAACCCGTTCAGTACCTCAGCCTTCTCCACATCCGTTGCAGCCAATTCTCCTTTCTCATTTACCAAGGGGGTATGCACTCTTTGGCCTGTCTCTTCTGGCCAACGTACCTGTAAAATCCCTTCTTGTTGTTTTTAACATCCCTCGCCAAGTTCAGTTCCATCTGCGCCTTGGCTTTCCTGATCCCGTCTCTGCAAGTCCGAACAGCATCTCTGTATTCTTTCCAGGCTACACTCCCTTGTTTCCAGAGCTTGCATTTGCCTTTCTTTTCCCTCAGTTTGACCAGCAGGTCCTTGCCTAACCATGCTGGTCTCCTGCTCCTCCTGCCCACTTTCTTATTCAGAGGGACATCTTCTTTATCAGAAAGCTAGATGACCCCATCCCAAAGTTAAGAAATTTATCTAAAATATAGATAATTAATCAGTTATAAGACCAAAGACCACCTCTACCTAAAAGCTCTTTGGGAAGGACTCTTTCACTCATCTTTAAGTGTTTGCAGTGTAGATAACGTCTCTCTGAACTAGATCCTAGCACAGTCAGTGAAGAGAAACAAGCACACTGAGGATGTGAATCATCTTATCTATTTTAGTTCTCTACTTTCCAAGATGAATCACCTCTTGCCTGCTTGTCTTGGGCTACATGGGAAGTCTAGATTACTTGTTCAGGTATATATGATTACCTTGTAGATGTTTCTGTTGGAACAGAAGAGAACAGAAGAGAAGAGAAGGCACTGGGGTGGACCTTATAGTGGCCTTCTAATACCTGAAAGGTGCCTATAAGACAGCTGGGGAAAAGCTGTTCACAAGTTCATGTAGGAATAGGACAAGGGGTAATGGTTTTAAAAGAGAAAAGGGTAGATTTGGTTGGATATTAGAAAAAAACTCTTCACTACAAGGGAGGTAGTTTGCCCAGAGAGGTAGTAGAAGCCCCATCCCTGGAGATATTCAAGGTTAGGCTTGATGAGGCTCTGAGCTTACTGCTTACCTTTAAAGGTCCCTTCCAACCTAACGCATTCTGTGATTCTATGATTCTATTCTTCAGAGCTTTTTTGACATTTTGTACAGTCATGTAAAGAAATGAACCTACGTTCAGGTTTTGAAAGGAAAGAATATTAACTCAGTAATTACAAGAAATGTCCACAATGACTGGTGAAACTCCATCCTCAGTCTCTTCTGAGCTTTAATTTAATTCAGGCTAACAGAATTAATGCATCTCTTACCATTCCTGGGTGGGAAGGCAGAAGCAGGGTGAATGAGACTATAGCATGCACCATATTCTGTATTTTGACCTCTCTCTATGCCAAAACTGCTGCTGATCATTGTGCAGACTTGCCTAGACACTTGGGGCTCTTGAATTAGCAGAATGAATGAACCAGCCCCTGCCTCAGGGGTGTTTAGCAGTCTCTATAAGGTTACCAGTGTAATTGTGATCTGGGGAAAAGGGCTTATAGAAGAGGAAAATTTAGTCCATAAGATCAACTTGGAATCTGAGACTTGGTGAAGGGAAGACAGAAGAAAAATAATCTGTGTTCTTCTGGGAGAGCTGGTCAAGAGGATTTGTAATAGCAAGCAGACAGTGATAGTAAAAGTAAACAAAAGAAGGAAAACAAAGGACTTTTAATAGATGTATAAAAAATATAAGCAGGGCTGTCAGGGACAAGGATCTGGCTTTAATAGTGTCAAGTAAGAAGCAGGTCTAAATATAAAATATAGCCCAATGGAATATTTACTGCAACTATTTCCAAGTGTGAGGGAGGCATATCCTGGAAGCATGAACAAACACTGCTGTCTGGGTCCCCTATCTCTTTCTTTATGGTTGTCATTACATCAGGGCTGCCAGCTCTCTGGGAAAGCAAACATTGTCCATGTGTTTGTCTGAATCCAATTGCATGGAACACTGGCTGTTGGGTACAACCCTAATAGCAGTGCTGAAAAGAGAAAGAAGACTGACCCAGACATGACACCTTCCTCTCTCTTTTCCTATTTCTTATTTTCTCTCTATTTTTACAAGTCTGAAAAAGTCACATTTGGTTTTTTTTAGAAGCAGCTCAGAATAATCAAGCTTCTCACTCAGGATAAATAGGTTGTTTGGCATACCCTGGGAAAAAACCCAAACAAATAAACAAAATACTGTACACAAGAAAACCATTAAGTACTGCTAGTGTTTTGTAAACAAAAATTGAAGTAAAAAGTGAATCAAAGAGAAAGAACCTCGTCATGTACAAAAGCCATTTACTATTTGAACAATCTTGGGTATTAAATAGGACCACCTTTCCATGGTCTGAATGAGATACAGGCACCAAGAGAACAAGAAAGTGATTAATATTAAAAATATCATGCATAATCAAGGAAGTCTCTTTTATAAAAAACCCCAATAATAATAGCAATCTGCAAAGAGAGGCCTGGTAATTTCAAAATGTTTCCCAAATATATCCCAGCTATATACAGCACAAAGGAAATGTAACTGCAGTCTGAAGAGTATCCCCCAAATATATTAGGCACTCTATGGAAGAGTAAGAAGAGTGATAATTTGACCAAAGACATATTGGAAAAATGTTATGCCTGAAGAACTTTACTGTTCATGCATGACTACTATCTGATCCAGAGAACAGTAATTGATAAATTCCACAGATCTGAACTCATCTACTTTGAAATATGGAAGGGGTAAATCAGGACCCACTCACATGAGGCTCTGGTCTTAGACATTCCAAAGTGAGCAAGTGTGCACATCTTCTAACCTCCCAGTAAATGCAACGTAAGAAAAATTTAAGATAACATATGCTATCTCACCTCTGTGGCTTGATCAAGAACCTAAGCCTACTTCTCTGTTAATCAATTATTAGGCTTTTGGTTTCAGAAAAGTTTGTATCTCAAGCAGCAACCAAAGTGAACTTATTACACTTTTGAGAGTGGTTAATATCCAAACCCAGGTCGTTTTTTTTTCTTTGCATTGATTAAAAAGTACAGGAGCAGACTTTGCCTGTGGTTGCTACTAATACCCACAATCATCTGAGGGCTTTTCAGAGAATTTAATCTCTTAGTTCAAGAAGAAAGAAGTCACTTTCTGTAAAATAAATATTATACCTGAATTTTATAAAGTTGACAAGTATATTTGGCTAGTGCCCCATTCCCAACTCCTGCATTACCTGTCTCTGAAAGCACAGAACGAAGGAAATAAAGTTAAAAGGATCAATGACCTTTGAACATGCAAATGTCTGAGAACAAAGTTGATTTGTTTTCTTGTCAGTAAATTTAGTATTCCTTTCATGAAACACAATTTAGTCAACCTATTAAACTGCAACCATAGATCTCATTAATGAAAAGCTGCTAATTTAGCTTTTCTCCAATTATAGTGTAAGTTTTGGTGTAGAAAATAAATAAATAAATGAAAACCCACACCAAAACTGACTTCTTATTTCTCCAGCCTTTCCATCTACTACTTTCTTTAGTAGAAAAACAAAATGAAAGAGTTTTCTTCAGGCAAGATAACATGAAAACAATTATCTCCTTCTTCCCTTTTTAAATTCCCTTTTCCCTGTTTAACCTCCTCATCTCCCCCTGTAGAGGATTCATTATCAGGAATAATAAAATCTATTCCCTAAGGATAAAGGATGAGTAAACCTTATGGAAGGTTAGACTTTCTGAACTGTTTTTTTGCAAAATCATGCAGTATTCATAACCCTTTCCTTCTAATTTAATTGCTTGAGTCAAATCACTCTTGGACCAGTTTTACACCTGGACAACTCCACTGGGCTTGTTTCTCCACTGCATTGCATTTGGCACAGTGACTTATACCTGAAAAAACTGAGTGTTAGATGTTACAGCCCTGGTTTGGGACAATTCTTCATGCACCTTGCAGAGAGACAGATGATTAACTGCAAGACATAGAGCAGCAGAGATCTGGGCCTTTTGCCATATATGGATTTACTTCTGACTTTCAGCTGCACCAAAACCAGTTTATTTGCATGGATCATTCAAATGAAAGCTGAAAGATTACCCTATGAAAGAGGATAGTATGAATTGAGTTCTATACCTTTCTCCTACCCTATCCTACCCTACCTTACCCTACCCTACCCTATCTTATCCTATCTTTTTGCCCTCAAGCTAGACAGACACAAGGCAGCAACAGTCTTGGTGCCGTATAGCTGTGATGGTGCTGTATTTATCCAGGACAATATGCTTCTTTGTGCAGACAAAGCCTCTCAGCAGAACATAGTACCTGGTCATAGTGTCACACCAGAGAAACTGAAAGTAGTTTTGAAACTACTGAGCTTCTGGTCATCTCAATGGATGTACTGAGGAGTTTGGGACTGTGCCTGAACCTATCCTTGCTAGAGTAGGTGAATGATTTGCACTTATTTGCTCTGGGAATCCATTTACAGGTAACGACTAAGTCCCAAGAAAGACTTGATTCTCAAACAAAAGATTTCTACCATTCTTTAATTCCTTGCCAAAATAAATCCTGTCAACCCCTGCTGCCATGCCTAAGTCTTCTTTGGTGTTTCACACTTTATCCATTACATACTTCAGAGTAATCAAGAGGACATTACACTTTGATTACTGTTAGCTCATTATGTATGGCAGGCAGGGAAGCTTGTCCCAGTGGTCTCCTGCAGTGGGCCTATCACCTAGGGTTTCTCAAGTTTCCCAGCCTTCCTGTCACATTGCCCAGCTGAAAGGTCACAAAGGTGTAAATGACCAGTTTTCCACTAGAATACAGACAGTTTAAGCTCAGTACTGTTAAATACATTCCAGAGTATGGTCAGCAACTTCAGCACTTAGACTGTGACTATACCAAGCCATAGCAAATTCCAGTAACACTAATTTCAATATATCTATTTCTGTTCAGATAACAGCTTAATTTTTATCTAATAAGGAATGGATCCTCAAGTTGTAATGATATCTTATAGCCCATGAAAACCTGAGAAGGCTGCCAAATCAGTCAGCATAAAAATCCTAGAATGTTGTTTCCCTGTGTTGATAAAAGTTACTTAGAAAATGAGGTGATACCTCTGAATCATAAGATAATAGAATAGTTTAGCTTGTAAGGAATCTTGAAGAACATCTAGCTCCTACCATGGGAAGAGACAACCTCCACCAGAGATGGTTGCCCAGTGCCCCATCCAACCTGGCTTCAAACACTTCCAGGGAGGGGACATCCACAACTTCTCTGGGCAACCTGTTTTTGCACCTCACCTCTTTCTGCTTTCTGAAAAAACATAAGCAATGTATCTGTTTTGTATGTATTTTCTGGGAAGATATTTCTGAAGACAGAGGTCTGAAATCAGAGTATAAATAATCTAGCACTGCTCAGTGTTGCATGTATCACACATCCAGGAGTCAGGAGGGAGAGCACAGAATACATCATCGCTTTTGAGACTGCAGGTTTTGGAAACAACCAGTTCACCGTGAGCATGCTCAGAGGCCTATTAGCCTAGTCCCTGGTGACTTGATATTCAACAAAACATCAGTTTCTCAACCACCATAAACTTGAAAATGTAATGTTTTAATCCTCACAAGCCCTTTACATCTTAGCTGAAGACTATATCCATTACCCAGGGAAGGAGTCTGAGGGCTCTGACAGAAAACTAAAATCAAAAGGGCTAAGACAATATCACTATTCAGTTTGTCTCCCATCCTTGCTTCAGAGATCTCCACTCCTCCTAAAATGAGCAAGCTGCAACCTGGCATATTTAGCAACAAATTTCTTCACTATCCAATCAATTTTTCTCAAATTCTTCCCCTTCCCAAAGAGATGCCCTGATGACCTTTCTCTCCACCTGCTTGGCTCATTTTGCACAAGGTGAAAGTCAGCAATGGAGCCTTGAGTGAGATGTCTTTAACCTTTGTGGAATTTCCCACTCACTCCTGTGGGTTGGAGCTTTTTTGGTCCAACTCTAGAGGCAAAACGTCAATAACGTGAAATGTCCCAAGCACTTACAGAATCCCTGGAGCAGTGTCTAATTTTAAAATAGTCAAGACATTTAAATTTGGACTCTATTTTTTATGTAGGCAGAATGGGGGCTGTTTCAGGGCCAGATTCAGAAAATCTTAAAGTATTCCAAATGCCTAGTAAGGGAAAAAAATCCATAATCAAAGGGAAGTACACTTGCCTGACACTTTCTAGGATATTTATTCCTGAAAATACGTGAGATACATGAGAACTTAAATCTTAGAAGTTTCTTTTTCTTGTAACTTTAAATGCTTAGGCATCCTTGTTTATACCTTAACCAGGTGGACTGCACTTAACCTAAGTAACAAAATAGAATGGAGGAAATGTTGACCTTGTCTTCACTCCAATACTGACAATGTAATACCTCATTACATTAAAATGCACCATTGAGAAGTTATACATGGTATAAAAACAGAAACTGCATTTATGATCACTTTGCTTCAATGTGAATATGGTGTGAGAGGTGAATTGTGTGCTGCTTGCCTCCTTCGTAGTTCTAACCTTTTTATCAGTCCTTATGCTAAGGTGGTAGCACAGAAAAGCTAAAACCCACAGTCAACAAGAAAAATAATTACAGGATGTACTGTGATAAACAGCCCAAGCATTTGTCAAACAAGGTGCCTGTAATTGCCTAAGACAAAGAAACGGAAGAGGAAATGTGACTGACAAAGGAAAATCATCACAGTGAAAACTCACAGAAGATAAAGCACTTGCAATGAAGCGTTTTGACAGTTCTGCTAGGGATGAACTGCAGGAGAAAGGTTGCCTTTTTGGCTAGAAGTTGCTGATGAGAATGAACACCCTTTGTGGGGAGTTGTTCATAGCAGCAGGGAAGCCCAAATCAGCTGAGATGCTGTGTAAAATTGGACAATTGGTAGCCTGATAGCTCAGGCTAGCCGGAAAGCAAGAACTAAACTTAGTGAAAATGATCAACTTTTGACATTCATCTTTCTCCTCAGAAAGACAGCTTTTCAGACTTTATTGGTAGAAATATACACCAAGAGAATTATCCCAGCTCACTATAAGCTGGTGTCCAGGCCTAGGGGCACTAACAGGAATAAATGACCCTGACATTGTTTTAAGAATACACAGCAAGAATAATGGTTTAAATACCTTCACTGTATGACTTGGATTTGATCTCCCAGGTGACAGCTCATCTCCAAGCTATGGAGTCTGCCAGGCAGGCAGTAGGTTAGCAGTTGTTTCACAGCATATAAATGTGAAATATTAAAGCAGGACCACAAAGGGGTTAATTATGTTTTCTGGAGAAGGTAACATCTTTCTACAGATACAAGGCCATGATTTGAAACAAACTCAGTCCTGCTCCACAGGGCCTTTTTCACTATCTGTCTGTGTTGGCCTGGGTGACTCTCAAATTTTGACCAGGAATTCTATCTCTGTTCATGCTTTCTGATTGTTACAGACTATTACAGCTCTGGGAATGAAGGTTCAGTTTCCACAGAGTGACTGATGGTTTAATCAGAAGACAACAAACACAAGGAATATTTATTTAGACCATCCTTTATTACATAAAACAATGTTCCAGCTATTATTGATAATCTTATTACAAGTGCTTGTTATACACAAACAGTATCCCTCCTAATGTGCATATCACAAGAACATGTGCAGTCACTGGAACACAAGCCCGGGCAGCACGTTCGTACACCATCTGCTCTGTGACGACAGAATCACCACTGTCCATTAGCCACTCAGTGTGACAGCACCAGGGAAGTTGTGTTCCCAGTAACTAGGTAGGTTATCTATCTATCTATCTATCTATCTATCTATCTATCTATCTATCTACCTATCATGATGGAGCTCAGCAATTACCAACAACATGGGATACTCTGGATATGACAGCGTATGTGCTCCACAGTTCTGGACATACAGAAAAGACAGGGTCTTTTCTCTCCAATTGGCACTCATGTGTCTTGATAGATATCCTTGGGTTTTTTCCCCCCCACATTGTTTTCCCCAGTAAAACTGATCTATTGTTATGTTTAAACCCAACCCAGCAACTAAACAACACAGAGCTGCTCACTCCCCTCAGTGGGATGGGGGAGAGAATCAAAAAAGAAAACTCCCAGGTTGAGGTAAAGATAATTTAAAAGGCATAGCAAAAGCCACACACACAAAAGTAAAGCAAAACAAGGAATTCATTCACAGCTTCCCACTGGCAGTTAGGCATTCAGCCATCTCCAGGAAGGAAAGCAGGGCTCCATTACACATAATGATTAATTGGGAAGACAAGCCCCATTCAAACATGTTGCCCACTTCATTCTTCTTCCCAGCCTACTCACTGGTGGGGACGGGTAAGAAGCAGAAAGGGCCTTGACTCTGTGTAAGCCCTGCTCAGCAGTAACAAAAACATCACAGTGTTATTAACACTGTTTTCTGCATAACATATCCTTGTACTGGATAGTATGAAGAAAATTAACTCTATCCCAGCCCAAACCAGCACACCTAACACTGTTCATACTTACACTGGTTATCTATCTAGGTGTTACATGGACCACCTGTCACATATTTTTATGTTCATCTTTCAATTTATCATCGATCTCAAGCAAATTATTAATTCTTTCTGTCAGTTAAAGCCAAGCACTCTAAACCTTCAGGTTGTTTCCATTTTCTATACCAGCAACCCTGCAGCCACAGTTCATATTTTACTCCACCTTTGGCAGATTTCTATCATCAAAGGAAGATCTTGCATACTTCTCCAAGTGCTTCAGGCACCAGAACAGAAATTCTCCTGAAAGCCCATGCAGAACATGGTGAGGCAGGCTGTTCCCCTGCAGCCCATAGGGGATGATGATGGAGCAGCCACCTGCAGACTATGGAGGACCCCACACCAGAGCAGGTGGATGCCTGAAGGAGTCTGTGAACCTGTGGAAAGCCAATGCTGAAGCAGGCTCCTGGCTGGCCCTGTGGACCTGTTGAGAGAGGAGCCCATGCTGAAACAGATTTGCTGGCAGGACTTGTGACCCTGTGAGTGAGAGACCCATGCTGGACCCATTCTGTTCCTGAAGGACGGCACCCCATGGAAGAGACCCATGCTGGAGCAGTTCATGAAGAACTGCAACCTGTGGGAAGGACTCATGTTAGATAAGTTCATGGAGGACTGTCTCTTGTGAGAGGGACCCCATGCTGGAGCAGGGGAATAGCGTGAGGCATCCTCCCCCTAAGGAGGAAGGAGGTTTGGTTTCATTTCTCATTATCCTACTCTGATGTTATTTGCTATAAATTAAATCAAATTTCCCCAAGTCAAATCTGTATTACCCATGACAGTAGTTGGTGAATGATCTTTCCCTGTCCTTATCTTGATCCATGTCCCTTTCATTATAATTTCTCTGCCCTGTCCAGCTGAGAAGGGACATGACAGAATGGCTTTGGTGGGCACCTGGCATCAAGCCAGAGTCTACCTACCACAGCTACTTAGGGCTCATGTAAAGTTTTCTTATCTATTCAGAGATGGGTAGTGTAATTAGCCACACTACAGACAAAGCCCAGTTAAGACTAAGATCAAGCAGCATAAACTTTCCCAGTGCTACCAGCAATCAGCAGAACTTGAAAGCTGAGTCTTTGACCACCATTAATCCAGATATCCTCCTGCTCCCAACTGAGCACAGTTTGACTAAATCAAAGGACTAAAGTAAAAGCCAGACTAGCAATAAACTAAAATTAGTGAAAAGAGAGGCAGGAATCTCAGGTAGTTGTAACATGGCCCAGTTGTGCAGTTATCTGGGCTTCCCTGACAGAAGTCAAAGCCCAAAGTTAATATCCTGCTTAAATCTCTCATCAGGGGCAGAGACAGAATCGATTATCACCCTAGTTGGCTTATAATGAGTAATGACTCCACCACTCATGTCGCTCATTGTATTTCCCCTCCCCTGCCCTCTTTTCATCCTCATTTCTTACATGCTAATGAACTTCTCACCTACCTGTTATGACATCATTTGAGCTAAGATACAATTATTGATATTTTCCCCTCATGTCTTCCCTGGGCAATTTTTGGCTATGAAACTCATAAACTTACAGAACAATATCATGTATTCAGGGTGGAGACATTTTTCCTCCTGCAGCTGAAGAGAACTGTCTGGGGATGTCACAGATGTATTTTGAATGTTTTCAGTACTTTTAAAAACAAGAAAAAACTAATGCCATGGTATTTCTTAGGTACTTCTTAAGGAAGTATTGATCTATTCATGGGAATTTTTTGTATCATCTAATTATTTTCAGTACTATTCACTAAAAAAAAAATATATTTATGTTCATCTGATTTAGTAGCATGAAATAACATTTATTAGTAGTACAATTAATTTCATACTAAAGGACATACCTGCTTCATATATAGATAATTCAAAAGGAGAACAGTCAGCTCCAATGTAGATATCCACACTGTAAATAATAAAACTTTAATGACATGATCCCCAACCTTTTTTTCTTACCTAGTTTTGTTGCTTCAGTCATACATAATATGAGAACTGTTGGTCACTGCCCTGCTCTCATCTTCCAGTTCATGGTGCTGATGTGGCAGACAGATGTTTAGATGAAAGAGGTGAAAAGCAAAAGTTCAACCAGGAGCTGTTAGTCCATTTGACTTAGTTCTAAAATGCTAAGGACTATCTTCTTTTGGAGCAGAGATATTTAAACGCGATCCAACTCCAGATGTTCTCTAACATCTGACTGGTTCTTTGGCACTATACGGTGCCCCTGTAACCTTTGTAAGCAGGTCAGCTATTAGCTAACAAAACCCCTTACGTCACAATGAAGTTTCAGCATAAAAAATGACAGCTTTGAAAATGAAGACAGCTGTGTACAGAGTGATGGTCCATGCATGAGGCATAACAAAAGATTTCCAAGGACTTCTGTTAGGAAATTTTTTTTTTTACAAATCCAGTAATCCCATTGTTCATGTGCAGGAGCTGTAACATATTACCTGACTTCTTCACATGAGCTATGTAACTTCCTCTCTAAAAAAATTTGGAGACTGCTTGGTGTGAGATCTACTTTTCTACAATGAAATCAAATGAAAGCACCTTGAAAATATGCAGACTCATTAATTCTTGAGCAGGTTGTAAAATGCCAAAAGGATCTTACACAGTGTGGAATTTCATGCTCTTTCTCTTATTTTCTAGGTGAATTTCATTTTCCTTTTTTCCTGCAGAGGCAGATAGCAATTTCTGTTGGGTCTAACCGGAGCTTTTTGATAGAAGTAGCTTCAGCACCTTTCTTTGTTCAGACCATTTTCTTTGTCAGGCAGCTGGGTTTTCTTTTCTTCCTTTCTTTTTTTTTTCCCTCCTCTTTTTTAATTAATGCAAAGCCCACTGCAACATGAAAAGAAAATGAATCCATCTTCCCTTTCCAGCTGACACAGAGCTAACAAATTAATTCTTTCCCACCTCCTCCTCCCTACTATGTTTTATTCACAATTTTACCAGTTCTCATTCCTTAATAGGCCCAGCTCTGTGTGTTTCTATTTGATCATAATGTGATGAGACTCAGAAAACCCAGTACCCACTACCTCTTGCTTCATCGCCTTCATCAGCTACTGCATCCCATACCACAGCTCTCCTACAACCATTATTGTATTTCCTTTCCTTTCTGTTTTTCCTTTGTATCACTTAATGTGTTGATTTGGACCTGCTGAGTGGTAATGGCAAGACTGCTAGGCTGCTGAGTGACTCATAGCTATAGCTGATTGACTTAATATTTCCCAGCTTCCTTCTGCATGGCCTTTCTGTAAATGGAAACAAAATTATTCTTTAATTATGACCACTATTTCATGCCATCCCTATGTGCTGAAAGGCAGGCTGTTGGGGAAGAAGACTGGGCTGGCTGAACAGAGAGCTCTGGCTGGGACTCACGGGAAAAAAAAAGAAAAAAGAGTTTATGACGTTTTCAAGAAGGGCCAGGCAACTCAGGAGGGCTACAAGGATGTCATGAGATTATGCAGGGAGAAACTAGAAGGGCCAAAGCCCAACCGGAACTTAATCTGGCTATTGCCATTGAAGACAATAACAAATGTTTCTATAAAACTATTGGCAACAAAAAGGACTAAGGAGAATCTTCATCCTTCATTGTTTGTGGTGGGAAGCATAATGTTAAAGGATGAGGAAAAGAATGAAGTACTTAATGCCTTCTTGACCTCAGTCTTTAGCAGTAAGACCAGTTGTTCTCTGGGTACCCAGCCCCCTGAACTGGAAGACAGGGTCGGGGAGCAGGGTGAAGCTTCCCCCCATAATCTAAGGTGAAATGGTTAGCACACAAGTGCTTATAGCACTTACACACAAGTCTGTGGGGTCACATGGGATCCACCCAAGGATACTGAGGAAGCTGGTGGAAGTGCTCACCAAGCCACTTTCCATCATTTATTGGCAGCAGTCATGGCTAACCAGGGAGGTCCCTTTGACTGAAGGTTAGCCATTGTCACACACATGTACAAGAAAGGGAGGGTTAGGAAGAAAATAATTTGAATGCTGTCATGTAAAGTACAAGGTTATCAAGCCTACTCAGCATGGGTTTACGAAAGGCAAGTCCTGCTTGACTAACCTGATCTCCTTCTATGACAAGGTGGATGAGGGAAAGCCTGTGTATGTTGTCTACCTGGACTTTAATAAAGACTGACACCATTTCCACAGCATTCTCATGGAGAAACTGGCTGCTCGTGGCTTGGATGGGTGTATGCCTTGCTGGGTATGAAGCTGGATGGATGGCCAGGCCCAGAATGTTGCAGTGAATGGAGTTAAATCCAGTTGGCAGCTGGTCACAAGTGGTGTTCCCCAGGGCTATGTACTGGGGCCAGTTCTCATTAATATCTTTATCAGTGATCTGGATGAGAGTATGGAGTGTAACCTCCATCAATTTGCAGATGACGCCAAGCTGAGTGGAAGGGTTGATCTGCTTGAGGGTAGGAAGGCTAGGGATCTGGAAAGGCTGGAATGATGGGCTGAGGCCAACATCATGAGATTCAACAAGGCTTGGATGGTCAACAGCACCCTGGCTTGTATCAGAAATAGTGTGGCCAGAAGGGCTAGGGAAGTTGGGAGGGGACACAGCTGGGACAGCTGACCCCAACTGACTAAAGGGATATCCTGTAGCATGTGATATCATGCTTAGCACATAAAGCTGGGCAAAGAAGAAGGAAGAGAGGGAGCCATTCAGAGGGATGGTGCTTGCCTTCCCAAGTAACCATGATGTTTGATGGAGCCCTGCTTTCCTGGAGATGACTGAACACCTGCCTGCTGATGGGAAGTGGTGAATGAATTCCTTATTTTGCTTTGCTTGTGTGCATGGCTTTTGCTTTACCTATTAAATTGTCTTTATCTCAACACATGACTTTTCTTTTTCACTCTTACAATTCTCTCCCCCATCCTGCCATAGGGGGAGTAAGCAAGAGACTGCATGGTGCTTAGCTGCTGATTGGGGTAAAACCATGACAAGCAGTACACATTAGAGGCTGATCAGCTGAAAAGCAGCTTTGCAGAGAAAAGCATGCTGCTGGACACCAAGTTGCACACAATTCAGCACACTTCAGCAGGCTAAGGTACAAGGTACACCATTGCGAGCAAGTTGAGAGTGGTGATCCTTCGCCTCTACTCAGCCCTGGTAGGACACATCAGGAATGTTATGCTGGGCTGACCATGGAAAAACTGGAGTAAGCAAGTAAGAGGCCATGAAGATGGTTGCTCTGGGTTTGGCTAGGATAGAGTTAATTTTCTTTCTAGTAGCTAGTGTAGTGCTGTGTTTGGGATTTAGGATGAGAATCCCCTTTATAACACACTGATGTTTCAGTTGTTGCCAAGCGGTCAAGGACTTTTCAGCTTTTCATACTGCCCTGCTAACAAGAAAGCAGGGGGCACCCAGGAAGCTGGGAGGGGACACAGCCAGGACAGGTGACCCAAACTAACCAAAAAGGGTATTCTATACCATGATATCATGTTCAACATGAGGGAATCCTAGTATATTGTGTATCACCAGTATTGTATATTTTGTTATAAAGTCCTGTTATTGTTATCTCTCCCTTCCTTTGCTGTCCCAGCAAACTGTCCTTATCCCAACCCACAAAGTTTGCCTTTGTCTTCCCATTGTTATTCTTCCCTGCCCACTTCCCTCTGCTGTGGTGGGGAAGCAAGTGAGTGGCTGCATGGTGCTCAGCTGCCAGCTGGGGCTAAACCACAGCAATGGTTAAGGAACTGGAGCATAAGACATACAAGGAGAACCTGATAGAGCTAGTGAGGAGAAGGGTGTCAGAATTAAAGGCAGGTCAGGGATCAGTGACACTGTAGTGGGAATCTGCTACAGGACCAGGACAATCAAGGAATTTATCTAAATCCATGTATTGTCTCCTAAATTGATGCAAGAAACAAATGGAAGCAGAAGCAAGGTCACCTCAAATGAAAGAAACCAATTTTCTGTGGCCAGAAAAGAATACTACATCTGATATAAAACCCAGAATTGTTAGCAAGGAGCTGAAGCTTGAAAATACGTGTAGACAAGGAAGAGACTGCAATTAGCTGGAAGGGGAAAACAACAATAAAACAACATTAAATAGTAGAAGCAAATTTTTAATGCTTTCATCTGATTAATATAACAACCTGAAATGATCAGTACTATGTTTGAGGCCCTAACAAAACTCATACTTCCACTTCTGTAATGTTAAACATAATGCCAAGACAGATGATTTTGTGCAAAACTTTCCTAACACCTGGTGCTAAGAAAACATACTTTCTATTTTTTTCTCTTTTATTAAAAAAAAAAAAGATATTGCAGGACTCTTTCTCTTGAAAGTATGCCATCCTTTCAGCTCTGTATTCTTATTCCCTGTCTTTATAAAGAAATACACAGTATATATACTCAAATACTGTCACTAATCATGAACTTCCTCTAAACCAGCAAGAAGATGACCTCAAGGTGACTCTCATTTCACTGGCTATGAAAGCTGCTTCACTCATGTCAGGATGTATGATCTTGAGTCTTACCAAGGTGTAATTACTCACGCACAATTAATTTTGTTGGTTTCTCTTATTTCATTGGACAAAGGCATGTGACACTCATATAAAACAGGCCCTGATCTAACTGATGGCCTACATTCAGCACTCAGAGATGTGAAAGTTTAAAACAGCACCTCTTAATTTAGATATGTTTCTTTATCATTATAAGCTGATCCAGAACAAAGCCAGAGGTGTTAAAATACTAATATTATTAGTATCCTATTTTTATATAGCCATTTCAGCAGCAGATCTTCAGACACTACTTAAAGTAGTTTAGATATACCAGGACCTCTTCTAGATGCAGAAATGTATGCCTGTGAGCAGCAAATGATATGCCCAAGATCAGAGAGTTACAGAATCCTGTGCAAGCCACTACTGTCTAGCCAGAGCTCTGCATTATATTACTAAACCCTAACACAATTGCAGTGGGTTGACCTTGGACAGCTGCTAGATGCCCACCTAGATGCTCTCTCACTACCCCTCCTCCACAAGACAGGGACTAAAAAATAGGATGGAAAAGGTTATGTGTTGGTCAATATAATAGGGACATCACTCAGCAATTGCCATTATGAGCAGAATAGACTCAACTTGGGGGAAATTAACTTATTCTATTGCAAATTCAGTTTTGTTAGTGAGAAACAAGGATAAACATTAAGATAAAGCTGTCCTTGCAATTTTTTCTTATATCCAGGAACTCCACTGCTGGGCTGTGGGACCCAGGGATTTTTGACCTGGCGATCCACAGGTGAGAGTACTGTTGCTCTCTGTAGGTCCAGCAAGTAGCAAGGATGAGCAGGTATCAAAGATGCAAACCTCCACAGAGTCAGGCATGCCAATCAACACAGAAAGTGGGACTTTTACCAACACACACATAAAACCCAACAGCACTCACATAGATGTGAAAAACACAGATGATGACCTGGTTGTACTTGGTAACTAAGTGCAACCCCTGGGCTCCTTATTTAGCCACCAGTTGTAAGCTTGAGTCTTTTCAGGTGCTGGCTGACTAGTCCAGCCTAAATTTCATACATGAATCACACAGAAAATGAGGTCACAGAGAAATTTGGAATAGGATTTAATAAGAAGAAAGCACAGACTACAGTTCTTCCTTTTCCCATGCTTGTTCCACCCTGATCCACCTTGATCCTTTCCTTTCTTACATGTGTCCCTTCCCCTAAATGTTTCATAATAATTGTCATGAATTCCCAAAATTCTCTGAAAGCATTCCATAAGAAGCTTTACAAGACCCCACAAGCCCCCTCAAATTACCCATATCGGTTTACTCTTTCCTGTGGGACAAGTGAGAGACTTGTTTCCTCCCTTCTTATCAGTTACAAAGTTCTGGTTGAACTCCCTAAAGGATTTGAGCCATTTGTTCAATGGCCCCTCAAACAGTGACCTCAGAGCTCAGATCTTTGCTGTTGTCTATTATCTCTTGTTTTCCTTAGGGCTTGTATATCTAGGTGTTTAATTTATGATTTTCCCTACCTCTTATCTTCTTCTGTTATCTTTGTCTCTTATGCTGTTAACCAGATGTCTTTACAGTCTACTTATCCTTGCATCAGTCACTCCTTGGATTAAAGAGTCTGAATTAAAAAGAGAGACAGCAAGTGCAGAGGAGACCTGAAAGCATGCTAAAGGCTTCAGCTCCAGGGGCTCAGCTCAACAGCTGCATCCTGAATTCCATTTTACAAGAGGTGCCAAAACTCCTTCCCCTCTATGTTTATCAGCTACTTATATACATCACAGGAAAGAACATGTGGAAGTAAATTTGCTGTGTACTTGGTCTGCAATGAGCTGTATAAAGGTTAGTAATAGCTAGTCCCGATCTCATGACACTGACAATGAAATTACACTATACAAAAATTACTATTATTTCTGTTTTATGGTTTATAAATCTCTGAGCTACAGAGATTGAATAGCTAATCCTAAATCACACAGGAATTTTGTGACAGATTGAGAATTTTGCCTCTCTACCTCAAGTCTCACATCAAAAAAATCTAAAAATTCACATTTGGAAGCTTCCCCAAATGCGAGGGTATGACTTCAAGCATGAAATCAGTACTCTTCCCAGTTTAGTGACAGGACGAGAGGGAATGGCTCCAAAGCAAAAAAGAGTAGGTTTAGATTAGATGACAGGAAGAAATTCTTTATGATGAGGGTGTTGAGGCACTGGAATGGGTTGCCCAGAGTGGTTGTGGATGCCTCCTCTCTGGAATTGTTTAAGGCCAGGTTGGATGAGGCTTTGGACAACCTAGTTTAGTGGAGGATGGCAGGAAGGTTTGGAATTAGATGATCTTTGAGGTCCCTTCAAACCCAAAGCATTCTATGATTCTATGACACTCCCCAGCTTCTCTTAATTCTAACCAATATTTTCTTATTCCAAAAGGGTCTTCAAAGCTTCGACTCACAGGCATATTCTTCACCTTGTTCCCAAAGCAGTGCAGAGCTAATTTAGGGCCACTTTTATACCAGTTTATGCTTCAGTGAGAAGGTCTCATCCAGCTCTAGTTAAACAAGGCAGAGCAGAAAATGTCAGAGGAAAGAAATAAAGACTCATTTTCACTCTGTTTTATCCACATGGCCTAAATTAAATTAGCAGTGGCACGCTGACACATTCCTCAGTGACTGATGACTTTGTTGTATTGCTGCAATCGTGATGCTACACCAACAAAGCATACTCAGCCCTCAGCTACTTGGCTGTCATGTGTGTAACACAGTCTCCTCATCTTCACTTCACTATCTGTGAAGTAAACAGTCTGTCTGAGGGCAGGTTCCTATATAAAAGCCTACTCACATGCACTGGGTTTTCTCCTCTCCAGAGGCACCTTTTTGTCCTAATGTTCAAACCTACTGTCAAAGGGGAAGGCGGACATAATCTATAGAGGGGAGCTTCAAAGGCTAGTGAAGATAAACCAATAAATAAATGCTAAATTATGCTTCGTGGTGTCAGTGACTCCTACTGATCCTTTATCTGCTGGCTGTGATCTTTTCTGAACTCATTCAACCTCTGTTGCAGCCAAATGCTCTGTAGCAGCCAACATACTCTGCCCACAGAGAAATCCAGGCTTAAGCCCTTCCAAACCTGTTCTAAAAAGCAGAATAATTTATTCTCAGTGTCTTACCTTTTCTCTACTGAAGACCACAACCAGCTAAATTTAGTGTAAATTATATAGCATAACAATCTGTTAATCTGTCCTTACATTCAGCTCGCTGTGCAAAAAGTGTGGATAAGAAGCTGAACTTACAGTAGTAAACAAAAGTCCCTGGGAGGTCACCATAAATAGTTGTGATGCAATCTACACAGTCTACCAGATGATCTTTTTCCGAGATTTCCACGCTGTTGATGATTTCATATGAACTTTGTGTGAAATGGAAGTGCTGCTGCTAATCTGCATTTTTGTTTTGTTGATATTAGCACATTTTTAAAGGGTGTGATGTAACAATATTTCTTTGTTGCTAAGTGATGATTCTTAAATACACATTGGCAAAGCCAATGCAAGCAGAGCTAACTGAGTTGGCTAGAGTTTTTAAGATCCCTGTTTCTTCACAAAAGAAATCATTTTCTTTTTGAAGAACTATTGGAAAAGGAATAGGTATTTTTCATTTCAATGATCTGTGAACCCAGCTCTTCTTAAGTTGGAAGTTGATTTATCCAAAAATTGGCTTATTGTTGCTCACCATCAAGTTTTGCATAACATTGAAAATAAGATAATATGTTTAAATATGAACATTTGGACACTGCAGTCAGTCAGATGCTCTGACTTGGCTGGCCCTGTGTCGATCCAGGATTTGGACTTGATGATCCTTTTGGCTCCCTTCCAGCTCAGGATATTCTATGATTCCACGATTCTATGATTATCAGTCTTATTATGCTGTCTATCTAGTAGTGAAAACTGCAAAAGTTATGTATTAGGGAATCACTCCAAACAAGAACTATAGATACTATGCAGCCATTTTCATCCCTCTTTTTTAACCACACTTAGCTTTCTTTTCAGTGTTATCTTATTTTTAAACTGCCTGGATCTGGCACGCTTGTTGGCATGTTTGTAAAATCCCTGTAATAATATATTTAAATGTGGTAGAAATATCTTTATGCTCACTGATGTGTGGACAGAAATTTCCCTCTCAAATTCCACAATAAAACCTCTCCGTTTAATTATTTTTACCAGGAGAAAAACATTAACATTGGAAATTAGCTTTCCATGACATTTCAAAAATAAGTAAAAAATCATCTCTAAGTCAGTTAACACTGCAATAGACAGTATCATACTCCTTAAAGAAGAAAGTTAAAAAAACCCAAACAACTCTTAGATTGCAGGGAAGGAATAGGCATCTTGCTAGAAATGTTTGCTAACTCTTTTGTGCTCTAAATAGCTCTGTGTATTTTGTGAAGGTGCAGGTGCTCCTGTTATCTGTTAGTTGTTTTATGGCTAAAATGCTTTATTTTATCTGATTAGACATAGATAACGCGTCATCAATTCACAGGCAGGCCTTAACTCAAATTTAAGACATCTGCACGTGGTCATCCACATCAAGAACCTATCCTGCAGGCATAAAAAGAAAATTAAAATCTAATCAGTACCATTACTATGAAAAAAATATTTTAACCTGGTTTGAGCAATGTATACTCCTAAGGTAGCCCTCATTTTAGTGAGTTTCCCAGAGAGGTTGTGGAGTCTCCTTCTCTGGAGATATCCAAGACCTGTCTGGACACAATCCTGTGCAGCCTGCTGTAGGTGATCCTGCTTTAGCAGGGGGGTTGGACGGGGTGATCTCCAATCCCCTTCCAATCCCAACAGCTCTCTGATTCTATGAATCTGTGAGTGAAAACTTCTCATTTGACTGTAAAGGAAGATGAATCATGTCTCCTGTTCTGTTTATAGACCAATGCACAAACCCTTCATTTTGAACACATCTCCTGAGTGTATTAACAGACTTTTAATGCAGAGACTGGGGTTATATGAATTTACATTTACATGCTTTAAAATCAAATGTGGAGTGTGTCCTCATTTGAGGCATTGTTCCTGAAAAGTAATGGCAACTACATACACTGCCATGGGAAAAGTGGGTTAGTCCCTCTCCTCCTCTTTTTTAGCTAAGGACTGTTGCTGAGGAATCAGAGCCAAGCTGAGAAGACTCAAACACCTGCTTCTGTAGGATATAGGAGATGCTTACCCTTTCTTTTCTGTCCCTCTGCAATATGGTGCAAAGAGAACATGTGCTGCAGCAGCTCTCATCTAGTAATGCTTTTACTCATTAGCCCTGGGGTAAATAAATGGCTGGATACTGACTAGGGCATGGAATAAAAGAGATCTCTCTTGACGTTTAGAATATTAAATCATTACTTTTCAGCTTGAAAATGTTTTCTCTCCCTGCTGATCCTTCCTAATTTTCCAGTTACTCAAGGCAAAAGAGTAAAAACAAAAATAAAAAATGTCATTTCTCTGCTGCACCAGGAAATTTAAAACCCCAATCGATTCTGGAGCTGTGGTTCATGTCCAAAGTTCTTTGATAATACAGTCTGTAGTCAAGGGAATTGCTTAATTCTGTTCAGTTTGCTCATCTCTACTCATACCCATAATGAGTTCCTGCATAAATTAAATGATAATTAATTGTGTGACATTTTGGACCACGTGTTGTGGATTTTAGAGTTAAGATTTCCTGATGGAATCCAATCCATGCATTTAGTTTCCTCTTGTTTACTATAACAGTTTCCCAAGTTTTTTCACACTAAAGTGCTTGCAATGTGGTTTCATGCATAATAATCAGATCAGGGTAAGGTTACATAACAAGAAAGAACTTCGCTTTCATCCTCTAGGTAATAGATGAGCAAGTCAGACAGGAAATCAGTCTGCTTTCAAACAGGGTATATTTAAAAATTTATGATGCAACGATATCTTACACTCCCTAGGTTTAGAGGAAAAAGTGTGGTTTGATACAGTGGCATCCTATATCCAAATCAAATCAGTAACACAATTGCCAGTGTACAGCATGAAACATTGACAATATCAATCTTATTATTAATCATTCTGTTGAGAACGGCTGTTTATCAAGCAATGAACATCCCAGCAGCTCTGGTGTACAGGACTTGAACTGAAAGAGCCCTGAATGATCCTAGAAAGACAAAGGAAACATTAAGTTTTCACGTAAGTCACATGAGCCTTTGTTTTGCCAGGTGAGGAGAAAAACATGGCACTACCATTAGGGCCAAAATGGTTAGGTTCTCCCTTGTGGCAGTAAATCATGGGAGGAGCAACAGGAGAAGAAAGCAGAAGGGTTTCTCTCAGCTTCCCCTCCAGAGGAGCAGGCAGCACAACCTTTCCTGATGAAGAGGACTTGGTTGCAGCCTTTCCAACAGTTCTGCTCTTCACCTGCATTCAGATGGGGTCCTGGCAGAGATGCTGCAGGGCAGAGCAGAGCTCCCAGACTGATCTCACCTTTTCAGGTGGGTAAGTCTGTCTTCTCAGGACCTGCTCCAAACTTACTACAAATCAGAAACAAGGGAGGAGGACTACAGAAAAGATGCTGGCTGAGACAGACTTCCCGATAGAGGTGCTAGATAGAGGTCAACAGCAGTCCAGATGACTGGAGACTCCTATACTGCTTGTATTACTGAGGAGAGAACTTTAATATGTGGGTAATAAAGTGGGCAGTCTATCCCACTGAGGAGGGGCAGTGGGGAAATGCTTTTGATGCCAGCATATGCATTTATGCATCTGCTATTCAAGAAACTCTTTCTGCTGGCTTTAATGAAGGAAAGAAGATGCACTGTGTGGTGAGGGAAGTTTGCCCTGCTGGCATTATAACTCTCCATCTGTTCTGCAGACAGAGAGAAAACTTCTGTGTCAAGAGCAGTGACATCAACATTAGCTGTACTTTTTTCTCTCTTTTTCAGAAAAAAAATATTAAAATGAAAAGAATCAGAAAGAAGTGGATAAAAGTGCATAACTTTCCACAGGCGCTTCTCCTCTGAAGAGAGAAAACAGTCTGGGTGGATGCTGAGTTGAAAGAATTCAAGAGTGAGTGTGTCAGTTAACAGCGATTTGGCTTGAATGATACCTTCCCAGAGGAAAGAGGTAACTCATAAAACTTTCTTTCTGGAAGCTCTCAGATTCCAGCTAATTAATTTCAGTGAGGTATCTTTTAAACTAGAGGTGTGCCAAGGCAGATCCAATTGCTTCTGCAACACTGTTGCCAAGTCTTGCTATTACTTCTTTAAAGATCATCTCCAACATATATCAATGCAAAAAATCCTTGGCAGTACAAAGATAATGCAGAAATACAGCAGATTTTATTAAAAAAACCCCACTATCTCAATGAAAACAAGAAGGTGAGGATGCACAGGAAAACAGGTCTTGCTATGAAACCTTTTAACTTGAAGATCTTGGAATAAAGTTCTGTGCCCTGCATGCTCATGGGCTGGTGAACAATGCAGCTGGTTTGCCATCTGAACAGCCTAGGCTGACCATATTGTCCCTCCTGCTTTAAATATATCATCGTACAGGTCTTCAGGGCCTTGTCTCATAATGGCCACCCTTACCTGACTTAGTGTTGGTTCTTTCTGTGCCTTCATTTGGCATGAGACTCAACGGGCTAGGATTTGCTCTCTATCAAATGGATATCTGTTCCTGCTTTTATTGTGTACACCTGGGGGTTTTGTAACTCAGCCTGGTCGTGTCGGTCTATTGACTGAGCAGGAGAGAGGTTCACAGGCTCCCAGAGTTGCACTGAGGCTGCGGGATGCTACAAGGAGGGCCAACATCATCTGAATCTCTTTCCAAGTAAAATGCAAACTGGTGTGTTTGATTTTGCTCTCTCATGGCAGCTTCCCCAAATGTGCGGGCTGACTTGGGCTTTTTACTTGCTTGTGAAACAAAGTGAAGAAATTATCTTCAATAACCTTCAGCTTTGCTCCTGATGACAAAGCAGCCATAGGTGGTGTACATCTAAATAAATGTAGAAATAAAGATGGACTTCTTATTACAGCTTGTTAACTCCAGTTAAAAAAGCTTTGTAGACAAAGGCATTTGCTCTATAACTAGCAGCAGCTACTGCCAAACCAAACAAAAGCCTATATTGCTGTTTGTTTCTTTTCCTTTTTCACTGCTATTTTAACCTGTGATAAGACCACAGCTTTTCTCATGCTGGGTAGATTGACCTAGATTAACCCTTACTGGGTTTCTGGATCGTATAGAAGATGTTCAAATATCAAGGTGATAGCTAGCCTTAGAAAAACCTTGATATGTAGCTTGTAATTCATGTGCAATACAGCATGAAAGATTGAAGTCAGTGGCAAACAGTTTTGTTTTGAATCTGTATCCTTCACAAGAAAGGAAAAAAAGAAAAAAGCGTGCAATGACCTAAATAAGCTGCATTTTATCATCCTTAAAAATGAAAAAAGAAAAGTGGATCCTCCATGTTTATAGCTCTAAGCCCCACAGAGCCACAGATGGAGGTTGCCACTTTGAATTTTTAAATGAACGTTGTTCCTTAAAAAGTGCAAAGGAATAATAGGTAGCAGAAAACTTGCTCAACTATTAATGGTGTCATTCTGTTAGAAAGATGTAGGAAAAAGAGATAATAATGATTATCACAAAGCGGGAGAATAAGGTGGAAAAATAAACTATAATTTCAAAGCCATAAAAGCACTTGGGAGGCAGTTTTTCATCCACCTTTTTCTACGTCTGACTTTTGCACATCAGAGCAGAGAGATCTCAATAGAAAGACAGTTTGAAAAGACTGACAAGAGCTAACACGACCAGAGTTTTCTTTTACAAGTGACTGTGCATTTTGATTTAATATTCAGGTTTATTAGATGCAAAAGAGTAAAACTCACAGTTCTGATTCAAGACAGAGCCCGGGAAGATGATACTGTAAAAGTCCAAGAGCCTCACCACCACCTTCCATGCTCACACTTCTCCCTGAGGTAGCTGCCTTCTTGGGGTACAGCTTATATAGGCTGCCCCATCTGCTTAACTTCCAGAGTTTGCAGACTAAAATTGGTCCTGATTTACTTTAAACACTAACATATAAATTGCAGAGATTTGGCAGCTGCTGCAAGAGCATGTGAATCATTTCTGCATGTTTTCTTTAAGAAATGGGTCAGAATGATAGCTGGGGCCAGGAAATATCACTACTGTCCTCAACTAAGCTGTATTCCCTCTGGAAACAGAGGAGGGAAATTTGCTCTTATTGCAGGTAGCACCTAAATGTATGCTTACCTTAAGCATAAGCTTAGGCCCCATTAATTGTAATGGAGTTTAAACTTACATTTAAATATAAGCATATGTGTCTGGGACTTCGCAGAAGGCATGTGGCTTTTAATTGAGGGCTAAGGTAATTTAGACAGCCAGTTCATCATGAATGCAGCTTCACTGAAGTCAGGAATACATCTTTATTCTAACTGATAAAGAGCTCCAAACTTGTATAATGTAAACGCTCCATAAATTCTCCCAGTACCTTATTCCTGCTATGAGATCTAAAACTCTTGATATGGGAAGAAGAGGATGAAATCTAAAATAATGCATCCTCTGTACACAATCCTGATAACATAATCCTTCTGATAACAGGCAATCACTTAAAGATTTTACTTACTTCGAGAGTTCTTCTGGGTTTGAATATGATCTCAGTGTGGCTGACATGCAGGAACACTGCGCTGCCATCCAGCGAGACCTGGACAGGCTGGAGAGCTGGGCAGGGAGAAACCAGATGAGGTTCAACAAAAGCAAGTGTAAAGTCTTGCACCTGGGAAGGAACAACCGTTTCTATCAGTACAGGCTGGGGGATGACCTGCTGGAGAAGAGCTCAGTGGAGAAGGACCTGGGGGTCCTGGTGGATGACAGGTTCGCCATGAGCCAGCAGTGTGCCTCGGTGGCTAAGAGAGCCAATGGGATCCTGGGGTGCATCCTGAGGAGTGTGGCCAGCAGGTCAAGGGAGGTGATCCTCCCGCTCTACTCTGCCCTGGTCAGGCCCCACCTGGAGTATTGTGTCCAGTTCTGGGCTCCCTGGTATAAAAAGGACAGGGATCTCCTGGAGAGAGTCCAGAGGAGGCTACAAAGATGATTAAGGGCCTGGAGCATCTCCCCTGTGAGGAGAGGCTGAGTGAGCTGGTGCTGTTCAGCCTTGAGAAGAGAAGACTAAGGGGGGATCTAATTAATGTTTATAAATACCTTAAGTATGGGATGCAGGGGGAATTGGCCAGCCCCTTTTCAGTGGTCTGTGGAGACAGGACAAGGGGCAATGGCTGCAAGTTGGAGCACAGGAAGTTCCGCACCAAGATGTGGAAGAACTTTTCCCCAGTGAGGGTGACAGAGCCCTGGGACAGGCTGCCCAGGGAGATGGTGGAGTCTCCTTCTCTGGAGATATTCAAGACCCGTCTGGACGCCTATCTGTGCAATATGAGCTAGGGAGCCTGCTTTGGCAGGGGGTTGGACTTTATGATCTCTTGAGGTTGCTTCTAACCCCTACGATTCTATGATTCTATGATTAATGGATTACATTTTGATGGCGAAGTAGGTGTTGGCAAAGAGAGGCTAAACCATAACATGTGGCAACAGCTAGTTCAGTCTAAGAACCAAGTCTGGGTAGGTCCTCACTAATGTTAACAGACATGCCCACACTTTTGTTGATAGTGTAGATGATTGTAGATAGCGTCAAATCCATCAAGTCCTGTAACTCTGTAACTTCATGGCAAAGGAAAATCCAAAGATATCAAACACTAGCCCAAGTGATTTATATTTTCAATACTTTTAATAAATACATAATATTTTGCAGAACTAGTAAACAAATGCTTTCAACAGGAAACTTCAGGTATAGTTTTATGATGGCAATACAGAGTGTCTTCTGTCAGGGTTGCAAAAGCAGAAGTATCATAGCTATGTTCTTCTCCTTCTTCCTTCTCCGGAAACCCCCAGTTTCTTATCCAAATGGATTTAAGTCTATTTTCCAACAAACCCATAGACTCTCAGCTATTCCTGAAATTTTCCAAGCATTCGTATTTGGTCGTTATTTTTCCCTTAGCATCTAAATAATTCTCTAGTTCCCTCTGCTTCTGAAGTGCTCATACCTAGCTTTCTCCTTTACTATACTTTTTCTGGGAGTTATTTATACCTATATTATGGTTTATAACCCTGCAGGCAATCTCTTCAGTCTGCCTAACAGAATTGTCATTACAAATTTTGTCAGCTTCCCACATATAACCAGTATCAATAGCAAAGTCTCTTTGGGATTTTGCAGAGTCTTCTGGGATCAAAGCTCTAGCTAAGAGTCAGAAGGAGAGATACTATCTGATCTTTGTTCAAATTCCTGGTAGTCTCAGGAATGCAATTCATGTGGCACTTACAATGTGGAAAACTTTTTGTGACTCACTCTTGGAGTACACCTGACCAGTGACTGTCTCTCAATTTCTAAAGCTGGATATATGTAGTCCCACTGTACCAAACTTTGGTCTTGGGTCTTGATCATCTGTATGATCCCAGTGAATCCCTGATGTGTGGCTTGAAGGCTGATGTAAGTGGGGTGGGAGTCCTTGACTGATCGAAATCAGATCTAAGTACTCAAACTTGCACCTAGGATGTACTGAAAATGTCAAGGAACTTACTCTTGGGAATGGCTTTCTCATGGATACCTGAACCACTGGAAGACAAACAGCTGCATTCTTATACCAGTGAGAAAGAGTGCTCATAATCCTTACCCAGAGAGAGAATGCAACAAAGAGAGATGGTGGTGACAAACGTGGGGATTGTGGTTGCCAGCAGTCACCTTGCCGCTTTCCGATCCACGTGCCTGGCTTGAAAAGCTTAGCTTCATACACAAGGTCATTTTATTATATATAAAAGCAGATGTGGATTTTTCAGTGCTAAAGAGTTTGAGCTCCCCAGCTCATCTGTTAAAGTAGGGAAAAGATGCAATGTAATCTCTCAGCCCCCCAGCAGCTTTGAGACATGGCACTGCAGTGTTTTACAAGCATCTTTTGTGCACCATAGCAATTTTCTCATGATTTTCTCACTTGAGTTCCCAGCCTGTTGTAACAGCTGGGTTACAAGAGGAATGAATTGGCCCTGAGGTCTCCTGCGACCACTCCTTCTTACATTGCACTTCTGCTCCCTCCCTTTGGGAAGGGAGTTACACTGGCTGCAGCTTTTATTTTCATTCCTATTCAGTCTTTAGCAGTTCCCCTTTGATGTTTCCTGCCATCTCTCTCTGTCTTGCTGTGCTTTGACGGCTTGCTACTGCAGGCACAAGTAAGATCATGCTGTGATGAGCTTCCTCAAAGCAATGTCTTGCTGGTAACAGGTATCTCTGCAGTGGAAGCTGGCAGTGTACTGCTGTAGGGAGACAATATGCTCCTCTCTGTCTTTTCAAATTTATCCCCTCTTGGGACTCGCAAGGGCACCCCTCTTGACCAGAAATGTCAAACCGCAGTTTGAAGCTGGCAGCAGATAAACTCTGACAGGGTTCAAATATGCAAGCCCTAAGAGAAGTAGCTTGCATTGACGTGCTTCCTAAAGGTCTGCATCTGCATTAGGAGTGCTGCTGATCTTTCCCCTTAAAGGTTTAAGATTTAAAAAGGTACCAAGGTGAAACACAGATAGGGGCATTATTCCTTTTCTGAGTTTCTGAAACTCTTAAAGCCTGAAAGGTGTAATTTCTTCTAGTGAGAGATGAAACTTAACAAACAAAAATTAATAGATTTTTAAATTTATATGCAGAAAGACAAAATAATTGAGAGAATGTATGTATGTTACTTTAAAAATTAAGAGTGAGGAGCTGAAAAGGCTTCAAGGGTAAGAGGTGACTTGGTCTCACAGTAAACAGAGAGAGAAACACTCAAAACACACTAGATTGGATGAAGATTTTTCATGCCTTCTGGTTACTTTCAGGAAGATGTAGTTCCAAGCTTGAACTCAGAAAACACCAGGAACTGTAAAAGAGTGAAACATTAGAAGATTGCCAGCTAATGTACTCAAAGGCAGCTGCCATCTTGCACCCTTAGCTTAGAGACAAGGAAAAAAATGTGAATGACACCCTTCTTTCATAGTATAAAAACAAAAATGAATGCAGCCAAAGATCCACCCCCTCCTCCATGTCTCAGGCTTTATCAATGAAAAAAAGAAGAGAGGGCAGTACAATAAACTGAATGCTAGCAGTATTGTGTGACAGCTGGGCATTTTGCAGTCTTTGTACATGCGTAAACTGCAGTGACAGCTGGTTTTGAGGTTGGGCTTGAAATCCTAGGGAGTTTCTGAGCAGCCTGAATTATAAGAAAAGTCTTGGAGTTTGTGTTGGTGGTTATTTTTTAGCCAGGCACCTGCACAGCCTGCCAAGGAAGATGTGAGAGCTCCCTCCTGGTTTTGAAGAACAAAATATAGACAACTGTCAGAAGACATACAGGTAGGGTGTGTGATTTTTATTCCATTAAAAGAGTGAAAAGAGCCTTGTTTCTGCTAGAATATGGTAATTTGTTTTGTGAAGAAAGTGAATATTAAAAGGACTGGAATTGGCCTGGGTCAAGTGGAAATCCAGAATCATTTGTTTTTAATATTCTGATATGTCCTTTAGGAGTACAGGTTGCAGCTTGGCATCTTTTTCTGTTGATGCCTACAAGAGTGACCCCTAAGAGGCACTGTCCAACTTTCAGTGAGCTGTAATAAGAAAGTCATTGGGAAAACTGGTCTCACACAGGATTCTGCTTCCATTTAGAAAACCAGAGGAATTATGAATGAAGAATTCATTTGACATTAATGGAAGCTATACAAAGAGACATATAAGGGAATGATAACTCCTGAAAATAAATCTTAAAAAAAACCCCAAAGTTTAAAGAACTAATACATTTTTTTTAATATTGTATTGTTAAATTATGTCTACATGCAGATGATCCCAGCTATAAAAATCAACTTTTTCTACTCTGACACCTACCAGTGCTCCCATTGTCAGTAATCAGTTCACGATATTGGCATCCATACGATTGCAGGGAGGACTGGGGGGACGAGTACTTCACTTCAGGTCAGCCTATCAGAGAGAGTTCCCTTTAAAAAAACCCTGAAGAGTAAAGTGAGTTTATACTTAAGACCAAACCATTCCACTGTTAAAATGATAGATGCATTGTAATTAGATATCCTTGGAGACAAGACTGGTTTTACAGGTAAATTTTTAACACGAAAACCCTTTGATGTCCTTGAACTTTTCTGCAAAAGGTCCTTTGCAAGGGAGTATTTTAAACATAAGTGGAGGGATCCATCCAAAGACAGTAGCTGTTCACACACCAACAACCTATTATTGCTGCAGATATAGATGTTTTTCTTTTGCACTCTGAACTACCACAATTTTGCTGTAACTATTCAAGCTCCTTACAAAGGAATTAAATTTCATGTGAAAGCAAAGAAAATACTGCAGAAGCTAGTACAGCATCTTTCTGCTTCCTTTCAAAGTTCTTTTCTTTTAGCTATCTTTTGTTTCCAATTTTTAAGCCTAGCTGAAGAGTAGGCTGCAGTAAAGGTGTTTCCTTTCTTTCTACACAATATGGTAAGCTTGATGTACTGCTTTATATAAATGTTACAGATTAAACCTGGTATTAATATTTATAAGAATATTAAACCTGATGCTAATATAGCACTGCTTTCCTCAAAGATGTAACAAAGCACAATCCTTGAGGCAAAAATGATGAAATAAATATTTTTTTGAGATAACACTTTTCTTCACTTTGCATAAAGTTAACACTGTGCTCTCTGTAAAATATGTGATCTTTTTCCTAACTCCCCATAGACATAAATAGCTCTGGTGAGATGTCATGATAGCAACAGAAGCTTCGGAAGACACCACACATTATCGATGCTGAATTTAATTTTCTGCTTTTGTTTTGGATGGCCTACTTACTCTTCAAAAGCCTTGCCATGTCACGATACAGAGTAGGGATGAAGGAGCTATTAAACTATATTTAGCCACGTATTAAACTTCAGCTGTAAACACCCAACAAAGAATATTCTTGGAGGCCTTGAGGTGTCTGTAAACAAAACCGGCATGGTGCAGTCACCTTCATTAAGAAGAAGAATTTACCGGGAACATCATGGTCTACCAGTGGTGTTCCCTCCAAGTACTGAGCAGAGATTGCTATTTTACAAGCTGGTAAGTAGGGAGGGAACTGGTGCCTGCAGATGTCTTCCTGGAATAGCTATTCTGCAGAAGTCATCTCTTGGAGATTCTGTGCCTTCTTACCTGAGACTTTTATTTTTATTAGGACAGCAGGTATTTGTGCCTTTGGCACTTGGTAGGTGTTTCATGCACGTGGAAATAAAAAACATACAGGAGGTGTAATCCTGGACAAAAATTATAAAGAACCCCAAACACATAAGTGGCCAAATTTATTTAAGTCTAGGCTCTCTGTGTGTAGTACCATCCATTCTTCCTCCCTCTTTTCCATACTGCTTTGCCAAGTGCTATTCTGCCACAGATTCACAGAGTCATAGTGGATTTACTTCTTGTCATTCAGCAGCCTTCTGTATTTCCTTGGGTGATCTGCTCAGTCAGCTGCTGACCTAACTCCAGAGCAGCTAGTTTGTGGCTCCTTTGGAATTGCAGACTAAGCCTAGACGTTGCAACTGTTCAGATGCACCCTGTTACCTCACTAAACTAACTCCAGTGCTTCCAGGCAGAGAAGTGCCTTGTACTGCAATCCAGATTTCAGTGTCTCTAATCACAGGTGGGTTTTATTTAGAAACCAAAGACACGAGGATATTTTTTTGTCCCTCCAAGGCTGTGCTCAATGTAATACATGTTTGGGTCAGTCTCAAAGAGGGGACCAAGTTCCCAATATATTTTTAATCCATGATCTCTACTTGATTGATGCATCTATACATTTTTTCAGCCCTTTCCTTAAATACTCCTACTTCCCTGTCATCCTCTTCCCCTTCATGACTTCAGTTGTCACTTCACTCTTTACTGTGAAGCAGGTCCAACTCTCCTTTTCTGGTGTTGCCCAGGACACCATGTTCCAGACAGGGAAGATGGCAGGAAGGGAGAGGGATGTGTTACAGTTAGTGAGAACTGTTGTAACATCCTAATTTTAGTAACATTGATAAATTTCTAAATTATAAAGCTTGCAACTTTAAATAAACCCAGTACAGAGTGTATAATCAGCATACAGTTGATTAAGTATTTTCTTATTTGATTTAGCCTTACCATCAAACAATTTTTTCAGTTCACAAAGAAAGTGGAGATAATTCAGCTTATCTGTATGGGTGGAAACAGTGAATTTGGACTGCTGGAGAAAAACTTCTTGGTTTGATTCCTCTCAAAAATAACAATTGATACTTCTGGAAATAATTTTTTTTTTTTTTAAGTTTACTTAATGAAATTTACCCATTAATAATTACTTTGTCTTATACTAATATGTCATTTTTTAAGGGTTTTTTATTTTATTTTTTTATAATGCTGCCATAAAGTATCTGTTTAGTTCTTTTAATTCTGCCTTTTTGTTTTATTTGGCTATATCTGTTAATAAAATGCACTGCAAGCTTACAAATAAGTATTCTTAAAATCATTTTTCAGTGATATATGAATTAATAACGTGGAGTTTAAACAATAGATATGGAGTTATATGAAGAACATTTATTTCTGGTTTGATGCTGAATTTAATAATTTTAAAAAGTAATTTGAGTCAAAATAAAAAAGAAATGTGATCAACTTGGGTCCCAGCAAAACAAATATGTTACCTAAAATAATTTTATTTTAATCTAAAACTTTTAAAATACATACCACTTCTTCTATACTCCAAAATATTTTTTCCAGATGCACTAGTTGATATAGCAAAAGATTTATTCCTTATAAAATTTTACTCCTTATGTCCTTAAATCATTATTGCTAGAAAAAATATGTATGGAAAATAAACCATCACATTTTACAGTGTTACACATGCCTTTTTTAATTTTTATTTAATTTAACAAGCATTTCTGAATTATATATTCTTTTCCCCCTCACCAAAACCTCAATTTTCCAGTATTTGTTGGTAAATTACAAGTTCTATTGTAACTGTTCATCAGCTTTAAAATCTGAAGAGCTGCAAATCTTCATGTTTCAGAGAGACACACTTCTGGCTGTGCTCAAGGAGAATTTCTCTGTTGCGCAGAGCACACTACAGCGATGGGCATTGTCAGTATCCAAGCTCCCCTCCCACTCTCTCCTTTGCTAGCTGCTTTCCCAGCTATGGTGCGTTGAAACCACATTGCAGTTTTTATAATTTCAGGCAGATTATAATTACAGCCTAAGTAAACTGGTTTTACAAGTGATGACAACATTTAATTTGGTCCATTAATCCAGCCATAGCCGTTTCCCAGTTCTACATAAAAACTCGCAGCTGTCTCTAAAATTTACAGCATGATCAGTTAGAAGGTGGCTATATCAGATTCCTGGGAGAGGTTTCCTCTCAAAATCCTACATATTAGAGAGGTGCAGAGAGACTCATTCTCTCATGTTTCTGTGCAAGCAACAGGCATATCTGCCTGCTCAGCCTTAAAGAGATTCTCAGAAACTCTTACCAAAGACTAAAGATTACCCAGTTACACTGTAAACAGGCAGTCACCACAAAGAGGATAAATCCTGCATGACCTACCTCCGTGGACCAGTGATTTCCTTCAAATTAGCCCAGGCAAATTGGAGTGGTTTATATGCATATTTCATATGGATGTGAGAGATCTTGGTGGCAGAAAGGGCCACACTGAGATATATGAGGGTTTGCTGTAAACTTCACAGATCGTTGCTCAGAGCCCTCACCATGACATATGGCCAAAAACACCTCACTCTATGTTCCCTGAATCCTGATTCCTTTCCCATGGGTACATCTCCCACTATGACAAGGAGAATATTTATTTTTAGAGAGTGAGGACAGGAGAAAGTGATTGTGGGGTGGAAAAACTCAGATCAAATAACAGCGTGTGTATAGAAAGGCTGAGAAGAATAGTTCCCCATCCAATGTCATGCACAGCAGCTACTTGTCCCCAATTTGTCATCATGCTGTAAACATTCAGTGAGCAAATATCCTTTTTACATTCTGCTCCCTGCTCTCTACTCTCCTGATAGTCCTCCTCTGAGAGCTTATCACCCCCATTTCTTAAGTGACTTCAGCTCTCTGAATATTCCATGGAAAGGGAATTCCTTCTGCCTCACAGCCTTAATGCAACCTCCACACCCTTCCTCTCATTGTGCTCTCACTTTCCATCAAGCTGCTGTCTCTTGGGATAGCCCAGAGAGTCACAATAGCCCCAGCGTCCTGCCTAGGGACACGTTGCCTTCTCTGTCACCCTGTAGGCAATTGAAGAGTTTCATTTTCATCTGGACTGTAGAGTTTCCCCACAGTGTTCCATGTGGAGTGGCTGCTTGCCCTTCTGCAGACCCAAACACAGCTGATGAGGTGTAATACCTGCCGCTCTGTGAAGATACTGGACATAAATGACTGGCTTCACTTGATAAGGGATCATGAAAGAGGGAGAGGATGAAATGCAATTTTTCCAATGCATTTGAGAAAGATTTTTCTCACACTGTACTTATCAAGTACTTGTATCAAAAATTCCAGTGCTATTCTGGTAAGGGAAGCAATTCATTCTGTCTTTCCTTCAGGTTTGTTGAAAAATAATGGAAGGAGTTCATTAATCAATGATGTGCCAGTCCTAGGATTATCAGGGGATCAAGGACGAAGGGATATATAGGATGAGGGAATGAAGAAGCACATGTTCTATTTTCACCACCCTATGCAACGTATACAGTCTGGGGCATGCAATGTAGTGATGGACATATATCTGCTCAGCCTTCTCCATCTCACTACACTGCATCTGGCCTTCTTCAAGATCTTGCATGTCAGCAACTCCAGAAAGATGATTTGAAAGGCCAAATCATCTCCTGTCATCAGCCTGCAAAGAGGTTTGATGCCTGCTTTCTGAGTTTTTCTCATAGCATTGAGGAATCCCCAATTCAAGGGCTGGAGCACCTCTCCTGTGAAGACAAGCTGAGAGAGTTGGGCTTGTTCAGCCTGGAGACGAGAAGGCTTGGCAGAGACCTTATAGCAGCCTTCCAGTACCTATAGGAGTCCTAAAGGAAAGATGGAGAGGGACTGTTTATCAGGGAGTGTAGCGATAGGACAAGAGGTGGATGCAGTACTCCAGGTGGGGTCTTATGAGAGCAGAGTAGAGGGTCAGAATCACCTCCCTTGACCTGCTGGTCACACTTCTTTTGATGCAGCCCAGAATGCTGTTGGATTTCTGGGCTGTGATTGCACATTGATGGCTCATGTCCAGCTTTTCGTCAATCAGTACCACTGTGTCCTTCTCCTCAGGGCTGCTCTCAATCCCTTCATCCTATAGCCTGCATCAATACTGGAGGTTTTCCCAACAGGTGTGGAAGTCCTTGCACTTGGTCTTGTTGAACCTCATGAGGTTCACATGGGCTCACATCTTGAGCTTGTTCGGTACGGTTCATTGCAGACCAGGGAGGACCAACGTACAAGGAAGAGCAAGTTTAATAAAAACATGCCATTAAGTAGCAGAGTGCCACAAGGGTGACTAGTGAAAGCTTGCAGTCGTATTTCTACCAGGGCAAGACAGATAAAGTAGATTTTTACTGGATCGACAATTACAGTAAAGGGCATTAAAGGTCAAAATGGATAAATATCAAGTCGTACAAAGCCCGTATTTAGCTAACAGCAATTTGGAAGATTGTACTGTTTTAATAACAAACCATTGTAAGAAATCTGCTGGAAATTCATCACAGAGTCGCTGTGGAAATCACATGTTGAAGATGTGTCTTCCTAGCTATTAACAATACCAGAGCAAGTATCCCCCTGTATCATATCAGTGGTTTTTAACTGCTCTTCATAAATATTTCTGGAGTTGGTTGAATTAGACTTCTAATGATTTCTCCATTAAATGTGGTCTGATCAATTTTTATGGCATCGCCTGAGGAATGAAATCAAACAAATGTCGTGCTGCACTTGCATTTCCTCTATGGATTTTTGAGGCTTTCCTTTAAAAATATATTTTTGTTTGACAGCAGAGACATTGATTTGACAACTTGCTTTACAAAATTAGAGTAGCTTTCAAGCAAGGTAGTTATGCTGGGTGATCTGTGTACTGCTTCACTATTATTTGAGGTTTCAGCTCACATCCCAGTCACATGGGGCAATTTGTCATTATCTCTGCTAATGACTATGTGAATCTGGATCAAACTGAGTAGCTGATAAATAAACATGCTGATTTCTGGCAAACTACCGGCAAAGAACATGATTTTAATATTTGTCATTAAAAAGTGACACGGCTTCCTAAATGCTGCAACACAGAACTGTGGAAGATGAGACTTATCACTTATCAAAGGTATAATTTTAAACTAAATTTGTGAGCAGAGGACATGTGAACTACCAGTGAGTCAGGCTAAAGGCCCTCCAGTCTAGTATCATGTTTCTTAGTCTGGTGAGTAGTTTCTGCTTAGAGAAAGGCCACAGCCACTGTTGAAGTTAATTGGGATAGCTGAATATTATGTGTTCATCTATTAAATGAGATATCAAGGGTCATTTTAGTTGAAAAATGAAGGGATTTGCTAAGCTATGCTGTAAAAAGTTAACGAAATGTAGGGCTGAGATGAAGAGGAAAATACATTGAGCCTAGCTAAAAGCACCTCATTAATGCCCCATTTCATTAGCACAGCTTGTTAAATCAGTAACTTAAACCTTAATGAAGGTCTATCCACTGCAGCAGCTGTGGTCCTGCAGGGTTCTAGATAGAACATCAATTGAATTATCCTGACAAACAGCAGAGATGGGTCTAACAGCTTCTTCATTGAGGTAACAGATACTTTTGCTGGTGCGCACTGAAAAGATAGCAGGTTATGCAGGCAACCTTTTTCAAGTCTTGCAAAACCACTGCAAATGGCCAGGTTTCAGCACTCCTGAACAATAGCTCTGATTAATTATCATCTATGCTGAAATAAAAATAATCGGTTGACTACCTTGTAATGGGAGCCTGTGGTGAGCTTGCAGAAGACTTATCTTCTCCCCTCTTTTGAAATGGCTTTCCTTGTGTATAATAAAAGATAATAAATGTCCTTTTTGATTTTTCATTATAGTTGTGAGTAAGAGTTGTATCAGTTTTCTGTAGATTTAGGGAATAAGAAGTTAGAGGAGATCATTATAAGCTTTTTATCTTTTCCCACCTGAGCTCTTGAACCAATCCCCTAGCTTTCTGCTAGTTGAAAGCATATTATTTAAGAATCATTTATGTTTTATTTTAAGGCATCAAGTAAACTGGAAATGAAAAATCAGTGGTGTCAGTTGTATGCCTTGTATCATGTCTACGTGATATCTGAGTGCTTTTTAGCACTGAAGGACAAATTCTTTGTCAAAACAATGTGTGGCCCATTGAAGTACATGGAATTGCATCTGTTTGCAAGATTGGAAAATGTAATGTTTTGTGACCACTAGCTTTGAAGTACACATTACTTGTATGACTTTAGTGACTGTGAACCATTCAACACAGAAGTAGAACTAATCCAAAACTTGTACAATCTGAGGCTTCAGAAAATATATCCGAAGTGAGACAGATTGAATACAGCATCTGGTGCTGAAATTGCTTTCACCAGGCAGGGAGCCAGTTGTTTCAGAAGATCCCAAGAATCTTGGATTGAAACCTGCTCCCCCTCATGCCCTCTGTACTCAACCAAAAAAACTAAGAAAAGGATTGGGATAAGCCATGCCCACTAGGACTGAACATTCTGTTGCATTTCTGGCAAGGTTTTGGTAGATGGAGGCAGAACTACAGGGGTGACTTCTGTGAGAAGCTGCTAGAAGCTTCCCTCATCTCCAGTAAAGGCAGGGCCAGCCAGCTCCAAGACAGACCCACTGCTGGCCAAGGCTGAGCCCATCAGTAACAGCAGGACCACGTGGTTTAATATATTTAAGAAGGGGAAAAAAACCCTGAGTAACACCAAGAGAAATTCCAGCCAGAGGGAGGAATGAGAATATGTGAGAAACACCTTTGCAGACATTACGTTCAGTGAAGAATGAGGAGGAGGGACTCCAGGCACTGGAGCAGAGACTCCCCTGAAAGCCCACGGATATCATGATGATGTAGACTGTTCCCCTGCAGCACATGGAAGTCCGCACCAAAGCAGATATCCATCTGCATACTGTGGATAACTCCACACTGGAGCAGGTGGAGACACCTAAAGTAAGCTGTGACCCTGTGGGAAGCTGATGCTGGAGGAGGCTCCTGGCAGCAGCTATGGCCCCATGGAGGAAGGAGCCCATGCCAGAGCAGGTTTGCTGGCAGGACTTGTGACCCTGTGGGGGACCCATGCTGGGGCAGTCTGTTCCTGAAGGTCTGCAGCCTGTTGAAGGGACCCATGCTGGAGCTGTTCATGAAGAACTGCAACCTGTGGGAAGGATTCACATTGGAGAAGTTCATGGAGGACTGTCTCCTGTTGAGAGGGACCCCATGCTGGAGCAGGGGAAGAGTGTGAGGAACCCTCCCCTTGAGGAGGAAGGAGCAGCAGAAACATGTGATGAACTGATTGCAGCCCCCATTATCTGTCTCCCTGTGCTGCTGAAGCTGGGGAGGTAGAGAAATTGTGTGTGAAATAGTTTTGAGGAAGAAGTGAAGGGTAGGGGCAAGGTGTTTTTTTCTAAGATTTGTTTTTATTTCTCATTACTCTGATTTGATTGGTAATAAATTAATTTTCCTGAGTTGAGTCTGTTTTGCCCATGACAGTAATTGGTAAGTGACGTCCTTGTCCTTATCTTGACTGACAAGCCTTCCATTATATTTTCTCTTCCCAGTCCAGCTGAGAAGGGAAATTGATAGAGCAGCTTCAATGGGCACCTTGTCTCCAGCTAGGGTCAAACCACCACATGCATATAACTAACTCCAGGCCTTAGGAAACTGGACAACTAAGCCAGATTGTCCTGAGAAATTCTGGTTCACTGCCTTCTTCCACATGGTTAAACAATCACCAGCCTCATGGAGGATCACACCTCATTATTCCTCTTCTGTGTGTGGACATTTGTTCCCATCATGGGAACTCCATGACCTAGTAAGAACAAAAGGACCTGAAGAGGAGCTCTGGAGCTTGGTGGGAGAGGTTCTAAAATTCTCCCATTCAATCTGTTTCACTTCGATCAGGTTCCCTAAGTATTTATTGGACCACCAAAAGATAAAGTTCATGAGAACATCTCTGCAAATGCAGAAGCTGAGTCACCACTCGGGAAGAGAGAGAAACTGAATGCTAATGCTTGCTGTAACTAATAACAACCACGACTACTACTACTACTCCTCAAGTATTACACAGCTACTCCTTAAAAAGGGAATGAGCATTAACAGGAGGGATGGAGGCTGTAGATGCTTATCCCAAGTGTACTTTCTTCCAGCAGTGGTTCAGGTTCATTCGAGTTAGAGATTTTATAGACAGGGGGCAGAAATTATGCTGAATCTCCCAAGTCTGGTATTTGTTTTAATCTAGGGTGAAAATGTTATCTACAACAAGCCTGCTCACCACCTAAAATGCCTCTGAAGATGGATCTCACAGGTAACAGAGTTGGTGGCATAGTATTGTCTTGATTGAGAGTTTAAACAAAGAGTAATGATGGGACAGACACTGATTATTCACAATGAGCATATGATGTGTGATCCTGGGCAAAGTTACTACCAAAAATATGTATATTTTCAGATCCTTCAGAATTTGGTTAGCAACTGTTTAGCTGCTTAGCCATTCTATGATGGCAATTACACAGCTGTTAGGCACCTAACTCCTTCCATGGATTGAGCTCTAAAATAATTGTAAAATCCCTTACAAAACCCCCTTTATTTAAGGCTTCTCCCTCACTTGCATGACTCTGAAAATTTTATTCCTCAAATTTGACTTCTGTGGGCTCTGATCTCAGATGATCATACGCATGCAGATCCCAAATATATTTTATTCCTAAGTATTTCCCATATTGTTAAAAGAAAGGACAAATTTTCACCATTAGTCGTTATTTCTTCCAAGATCCAGCTGTTCCCGTGTTTTACTGTTTTCCGTAGAAATCCTGTATCTCATGAATATACACACCCTGGCCCCCATTCTGCCTTGTTACAGACCTAACCTGGAGTGACTTTCATTGTCATTAGTTAAAAAAAAATCCAAACAACAAGCCAATCCCATAGGACTATGAAGAGTTAAAGTGTTTAACACAAGATTTACTCGACCCAAAAAGTCTGCATTCCCCAGTCCCTACCATCCTTTCACATACTTCATAGTCAGACTGGTTCTCCATATGTTCAGAATAATCCAACCCATGGTGAGACTAATCTCCTGAAAACCAACTCATTAAATTAATGTCAGTGATTTTATATGCCTGACTTGGGGGAAAGGGAAAAGCTCATGGACGAGTGACAGGTCCTATGTGCTATAGTGCTGTAACATCACTGCCATTGAACTGACCCATATACATATTTTGAATTCCAACAGTGAAGTTGGCAACTTAATTTCAGATGCATTGGAATCAGAGAGCAACATGCATGTATCTTCTCTGTCAGGATAGCTTTTGCTGATATTTATTGGCAAAGAATGCCTTCAGAAGAGAAATTTTTTGGCCAGGCTTCTATTTCCACAAGCTATCTTATTGTTAGAATATTCAGCAGTCAAATAGATCATCCCTCAAATAAGTGATTGCAATAGCAGTACCACACAGAAGTATTTGGAGGTTAGAAAGGATGCGATGCTTAACACAAGCCACTACTGCAATGCTGTCACAGAAAGTCAAAACATGCACTGGGGTGAATTCAAGAAAGTGCAATATATTAAAAATGTTCAGTAGGCTTTTCACTGTGCTCAGCTTTGGTTAGGTCTCAGTGGCAGTGATTTATTCCTTTTGGTTCTGGTGTTACTGATGAAATTAATTGCTGGTGTCATGACACTGATTTACTATTTGTACTGCTTTAGAAGAGGAAGCATTCTCATGAAGCATGGCCTTCTTTTTCTAGGTGTTTTACCACCATAAGATAGAAATATGGTCTGTGCTCAAAAAGCTTCCAGTGGAAAGCAAGAGATGTAGACAGATGGGAGAGCAGAAGGAGCCAATGCACTGACGCTGGCCTCTGCAGTTAGTCCTGGTCTCAGCACAACTGCAGCCGAGCAACACCAAGCTTGTCATATACACCAGAGGAATTGTAAAGGTTGGAATTGAAGGAGGGATATTAGATGGGAATTTTGAGATGGAAACACTCCTAAGTGAACAAGGGGCCTGAACAGCTCACATCTGGCATGGGTAGGAGGTAACCGCCATCCTGACAGAGCATGGATAAGGTCTGGGTTGGGAAGGACCTTGGAAATGAAGAAAAAGAATGCTTGGTGCAATGAAGAGGAAGAAAGTAAAGCAGAGAACTGGGGAGGAGAATGTCATGGTCAGAAATGCCACAACAGGAAAATTATTTTTACAACAGTATTTTGAAAGAATTAAACAGTCACAGAATGGGGTGGGCTGACCACAAAGCTCATCTCGTTCCAACCCCCTGCCATGGGCAGGCGGGGACATTCTCCACTAGTCCAAGTTGCTCAAAGCCCTGTTCACCCTGGGTTTGGATGACTACTATGTATCGACATTTTTTCAGCCACATCTTTTTTCTGCCTGAAACTTTAGTTTGAATGGAATTAGATTTTGCACTTGAACGCTTCTAGGGAGGGGGCATCCACAGCTTCTCTGAGCAACCTGTTTCAGTGCCTCACCACCCTCACAGTGAAGAATTTCCTCTTAATATTTAAATCTACCATATTTTATTTTAAAGCCATACCCCTTGTCCTATCAACTGTAAACAGTCCCTTTACAGAATTTTTGTAGGCTCCTTTAGATATAAGGTCTCCTCAGAGCCTTCTCTTCTCCATGCTGAACATGACAAATTCTCTCAGACTGTTTTCATAACAAAGGTGCTCCAGCCCTATCACCATCTTTGTGGCCTCATCTGGACTTGCTCCCAACAACTCAATATCTTTCCTGTACTGGGGACCCCAGAGCTGGACACAGAACTCCAGGTGGGGTCTCACAAGAGCAGAGGGGCAGAATCACCTCCCTTGACCTGCTGGTCATGCTTGTTTTGATGCAGCCCAGGATACAGCTGGCTTTCTGGGCTGCAAGTGCACATTGCTGGCTCTCATACAGATGTGCTTGGGATTGTCTGGACCCCTGTGCAGGGATTTTCATTTGGCCTTGTTGAACTTTCATGTAGTTTGCACAGGCCCACCTCTCAAGCCTGTCAAAGTTTCTCTGGATGGCATCCCTTCCCTCCAGTGTGTTAACTGCACCACACAGCTTGGTGTCATTGGTAAAGTTGCTGTGGGTGTACTTGATCCTACTGTCCACATCACTGACAAAAATGTTAAACAGCACTGGTTCCAGTATCAACCACCACTCGTCAGTGATCTCCATGTGGACATTGAGTCGTTGAATACAACTCTTTGAGTCTGCAAATTAGAGACAGGGATGCCATATGGGACACTATCAAAGGTTTTGCACAAGTCCAGGTTGATGACATCCATTGCTCTTCCACTGCCACCCAATTCTGTAACCCCATCATAAAAGGCCATCAAATGATTTGACTAAAGAATAAAGACATGACTAAGATGTATAAGGGAATGCAGTATAATAGGACAAAAGCGTGGATGAGCTTGTTCCAGGCAATAGAAAAAGGAAAAATGGGGTAGTTCCTGGACCAAGGTATCCCTTTGGTTCAGTTGTGGCTGTCAGAGAAGCTGAGCAGTTTTGGGCAGACCACTTAATCTGTAACTCAGCTCCTTCCCTGTAAGAGGTGGATAATAACATTTTCAATCATTAGGAGATATTTCTTTTGTCAGAGAATGTTCTGACCATGTTTTATTCCTCAGTTCATACAAGTTTGACCTTTTTATCAAATTGGGACTTAAACTGCAGCATGAAATAATATCTTTAAAGAGATATTGGCAGATTTCAAGCACTTTGTGGAAAAGCAGAAGGTGGTACTAACCAGAGAAAGCAAGAAGGAGCTACTCTGAGAACTGAACTTCATTGCCAAGTTTTGCATGATGTCTGTGAGGAAGCTACTGGCATGAATGCAGTACCAGGACCATATCATGTTAATACAGCCCTTTATTCATAATGTGTATGTCCTGGCAGTGAAGCACAGGTGCCCAAGTGGATGCTGTCTGTCATGAATACTGCAATGCCTTAGAGTCTTTCCAACTATTTTGTTGGCTTTCCAGTTTATTTTTTGGTTTTTTACAAGGCATTCAGGAGGAAAGGGCTTGTTGACTTCCATCCTGGATGGGTAAGATAGAGAAATATATACCAACTGCAAGCCAAAACTCAGAGAACTGGGCATGTTTATAGATAAGAAAAAAATTACTCAGTTTTTGTCTCTTCCTTCTCTCTGCCTCATTAACGTACATTGTTTAAGAAAAAAAACTTCTGCTTAGCTGAACTTGAATGCAAAGATCCACTGTCTCCAGGAGATCTCAGAGTTTTTGCTACCTGATTCCCAATTAGGACTGTATCTGGGATTATTGAAAAGTTTTATTTGGGTATGTTGAAACATTCCCTTTCCAAAATGTGTAGTATCTAGGCAAATTAGACTTCCATTTCTAGCCTGTACCCTTCAACAGAGTAGAGTTCTGCCCTTGCTATGGCAAGTGAAATATTGAGGTTGGTCCATATAGAAATATAATCTGTGTTAACGTAGAATAGCAGAAAGACCTTTAATTGGGTGTCCATACTTCAGATTTTTTTTAAAAAATAAATTATTACAAAAGAGCATTCCCTGTCTTCTTTTCACCTTCCCTGAAATCACCTTTGTAAAGTTGAAAGAGAGGACAGGTTCATACCATGAAAAAAACTTAAATATCTCTTTAAAAGTTTTTTCTGAAAACTGCATACAAGGAGATACTGTAGTAAGAAAGGAAAGAAAAAAAAAACCCTTGTTTTTATTATTGGAATGAGGACATGATTTGTGTTGAGAATTTAAAGTCCAGCAAAGAGTCCATGTTACATCTTCTTATTCATGTGTAAGCATTGAGAAAGAATTTATAGCCAAGTCACAGGAGAGAGTCACTTCAAGCAAAAGTGCTCAGGAAGAAATTAATAGAATAGCTGTTAGAAAAGAGTGATGAATATTTGTATATGTTTCAGCTGTAAATGTATCCCATTGCTGTCTCAGAGGAAATCTTCACAAATCAAATTACCACAGCAAAGGCTGTGGTTAAGGCTTGTATAGTATAAACCCCAGTTTTTTGAAAGTGTGTGATTAATTTGATACATATCATAAATCTGATCAGCTAGTAGGATGATTAGTTGAACATGCTGGTCCCCTCTCTCAGATCATTCCTTGTTTATCGATTATAGTGTGGCTTTTTCTTCCCTACAGTTAAAGCTCAGTAGTTTTCACTTAAAATTATCATATTAGACCTGAAATGTTTACTGTGTGTAAGCTAATTCTAGTCACTTGAAACTTCATGTAGCATATATTCTGTTTAAATCTGATTAGAATGGACAATTGACTTCTGATTTATGCTCACTTCAAGGGACAGCATAGCAGCCCCCAATGTGTAATTAGGCGAAGCGCATGGAGTCCCCTCTGCGGGAGGAGGCAGAAGCTCCTGGCCAGCCTGCCACTTAACATTACCCAAGCCAACAGAGGATGTCACTGTAACAAGAGCTGAAGTCAAAAGGCAGAGACTGAAAGTGCCCAGTCTCTGAGTGCTATAAATGACCTTGAGATATCTCATGCAAACGTCAGACAGCCTGGCTGTATTCTCAGGCAAGAACTCATTATGATGTTTTTCTCAATCATGAAATCCTATTTTCTAAATACTGTACTTGTACTACAAGTCTCCACAGGATAAGGAATATTAATTGTAGGCAGATGTATTTGTATTTACAGGAGGTGTTGAGCTCCTTCTGGATTCTGAACCATTTCTGGTTATGGCTTCTTTCTGCTGTGTTCTTCAAAATTTTCAGAGAGCTTCTAGTCACAGAACACTCAAGTGTCAATTTTCTTCTCAACTGCCTTGACCCCTCAGACACTTCACACAGCCATCCACATTCTTCCTCAAAAATCAGACTTTTTCTGACTGTCTGTGAGTGGGTAGCCTGTACTTCTAGGCTCCTCCTTCCTCTTTTCTGCTCACCGTTTTATTCTTTCTGTTTCGTAGATTTTTCCTATTTTACTTTTCTACCTTCTCACTTCTACGGAGTCCCAAGATACCAGCTTCTGCAATAGCCCTGATTTTACTACCAGTTTTGGTTATTGCCCGCCAACATGATTCTCAATCCTAGGCATGTCTCTCTCACCAACTTTTGTCTGTGGTACTTCTCCCCTGGCTAGCAATTAAATGTGCCTGAGGCAAAATGGGCTGCTTTGGCCTCTTATCCAAGCTGTTCTTTTCATGTGCATTGCAGAAAGGATGCTAGTCGAGTTTCCATCCCTGATGTCCTGATTGCTACCCCACTTTTAAATCTGATCTCTGAAATGCTGTTGGATTTTCATAGGCACCACACCTATTTTCCTGAGTCCCTTCATAATCCCTCTGAGTCACGGACATCAGATGGAAGTTACTTCTGCATCTTTACCTGTACAGAAATAGTCTCATTTGTCCTTGCACATTTTCACGCCCTCCCTCTTCCCAGGTCTCTCCTGCTCACATGACTCTGCTATAGAACCCCTTTAATGCTTTTCAACAAGATGCTTTATGTCTTACATGAACTTACAACTCAGGAGTTGTATCTAAAGTCCATCCCCCTTTAAAGTACCTCTTCAAAGTCTCTTCAAGAATACCCTCCAACTATGCTTCCTGTAACAAATGAACAGGACTGGCCAGAAGACAAGGATCTTAGGATATTTGTATCTCTCATTCTATATACGCGACATTAATTTACTAAATTCCATATAGGGTAATGTAAATAACATAACATATATCCTTTCTCCTGCTCCATTTTTCCCCTTACCTTTGGCTTTCTATTGGCTGTGACAACTACCTGGGTTTTTTAATAAATGAGCAGCACTCTGCACCAAGGAATGATTCTCACTGGTAGGCCTCAGCTCCCCTGGAAAATAAACAGTGGAAAAAACATAATAAATAGAATAATAATTAAATTAATTTTTTTTTAAATCTGACTTTTTGACACATCCCTATGGATGCAAACCTGGTTTTCAAATTGCACAGACAACTTTGCATCTCATAAAACTATCTCTTAAGAACAGGATTGGGCCAAAAATACTTCAATAAAACAAAACCAAACAAAAAAAAAAAAAACAAAAAAAAACAACTTCCCCCAAACAACCCCAAACCCCCAAAAATACCAAACAACAAAAAAAAAATAATAAATTACTACTTTGATTAATGTAAGGAAATTAACTGATCTTTCAGGTTTGTAAAAAAAAGGAAATTTTTTTGATTATTTATTTATGTGACAGAACTTAATTAATTTTCTCTCATTAACTACAACCTATTTATCAAGCAGTAGGAACACAAAGCATTCTTCCAAGAGAGAACTGGAGTCTATTTTCTAGCCCCAGAATAACGACAAATCTTGCAAGTGCTTTAAAAATGGATCAACACACAGAGGCAGGAATAGATGTAAATTTTAATTTAGGGCAGCATTGTTTTATGTTATATTATTACACCATTTCAGAGTAATTTTGGTGTTTTATGTTGTATTTAAAGTTCTACAGCTGTAACTTCTAAAGAAAAAAGAAACCAATAAAAACCACAGCAATTCTTTGCCCTATCATCTGCTGTGATGTTTTTTTTAAAACCTGCTATTAGATGTCCAAGAAAAAAATAAGATTGTGGGGGTAAATTTAATAAAAAATAATTGGAAAAACAAAATTGAGAAAACTAGGGGAAACAATAAAGAGAAATTGATGTTTCTTAACTATATGAGGCTTCCTATCAATGTGTCTCTCTTGTAACTTGTAAAGTTAATAATCAGAGTATGCGAAAAGAGCCTGGTCATTTTGTCATGACAATTTTCTTTATCTTGGTTAGTCAAGAGCAAGTTTGAAGCTCTGAAAACCAGTTATGTATCAGTGGGCAGAAGATGTTTATTGTGTCTACCCACACACACACATTCTTCCCATTCACAAAGAATGAGGACCTGCTGTTCCTAAGCACAAGGATGGCTCATTCTTGCTCCCAAAGAAGTGGGTGACAGTCTCTTAAGCTATGTTTTCCAGAACTGGGGAGTGTACTAGGAGGTATCTGTATCTATAAGACCTGGGCTGAGTTTAACCACTTTATCAGACACATGTATGTCTTAGCTACTTAGGGTCCAACTGAATGCACCATCTAACTAGGAGCCCCATAAAGTCCCACCAACATAGTATGTGTCCTGAAGACAATTTCCCTATTGGATGCTTACATTTTGCAAGACTGTCCTAAAAAAAACCCCAAGCCTGATCATCTTAAAACCATATGGCCATATATTGCCTCATTCAGGAACAGGGTGCGATTCATACAATTAATCTGTGGATGTCCATGTCAATAAGCTGCCATGGGCTCCCATGCTAATTAAACAAGTTTAGAAAAGTTTTAGACTTCTGGTCTAGTGAATCACACTCTAAATACCATGGATTGTCAACTGTCTCTCTACTGAATATGCAACCAGCTTCAGCAGAACCTATTGTAGGAAGGGGATACTGTTGCTGAAACGAAGGGGCCCACAGTACTTCCTCATTCAGGTAACCAGTATGGGACAGGAGTCTTGAGAAGCCCAGATCCTGATAGAATTGCAGACAGATATCATGCAGAATATCCTACAGCTTTGTACCTAAAAATCCTTATTAATTGGTGTCCAACTCATTTAGGGACCTGGTATACAAAACTTGGTAGAACTATGTGAGGAGATACAGCACTTCTAGGATTTGTAGAGAGCAGAAATATAAAGTAAAAGAAGATTTTAACAATACTCACTTTTTTATATGTGAAAGAGCTTAAAGATTTCTAAAGTGTCTGGTTGCTCTGAGTAAAAATGTAAAAATAGAGATGCCCTAAACATAAAGACTAGCACGTGGCTGTAACTCAAGAGAGAGGTGAGGAAGTAGAAGCAGCAAATTTAAAGGAAAGTACTAATATTTTGTACAAATTCTTAAAGGGCTTTTTTCACATTCCGTTGACCTCTGGTGTTTTTCCTCTACTTTGAGCCTTTGTTCTCTAGCTTCAGGTCTTAATTTTTGGTTACTTATGGATTAAATGCTTTTTATTAGTTTGGTTATATGCCAATTTCCCTGTTTTAAAAACCAGTATTTTCTTTTGCTTAAGTAAAGAATACCGTTTCTCATTGAAATTTTCCTGCAAGTCAATGGTTTTTATTTCGGAGGGAAAATAAAAGGTCCACAGTGCTTCAACTAAGATGATGCTGTAAAGAGAACAGAAAGAGAGATTATAAAGCTTGCCATATAGGAAGCATATGATTTGTCTTTTATAATGAATAATTTGATCTCTTTTCTTTCTTCGTTGCCATGGTATTCTTTTGTGACTTTATTTATAAGTGCTTTATGTAGAATCCATAGTCAGTAGATTTTTCTCAGGCTGGGAAGTTTATGTTAATCTCTATATATTGCTGAAGCCTCCTCTTGTATTCAAATTTCAAGTTTGGGCATCTTTAGGAATACACACTTTGGAAATAGTTGGTAACACATCAGAGTTTATCAAAAATCATTGTCTTCAGAACAGATCCTCATGCTGTTGCACTGTCTTTTAAAAGCATATGAACAATGAAGCACTGACCTCTTCAAATGCTCCCAAAAAATCAATGAAAGAGCTGATTGGAATCTTCAACAGGAAGTTACCAAAGCTGTACAGATAACAGCCATGCATTTTCCTGCTCCTTTTTTTCACTTAACAAAAATAACAAAATGCCATGCCCCAGAAAATAAGGAGGACCAGAACAATTATGCCACTTAACTGCACTGTTACAATGTTCATTTCTAAAGATGTGGAATGTCACCCAAATAAAAGACAAGAAATTAACACCAAAGTGTCCAGTACCCTTCTGGTCTGCTCCTTGCCTGGACTGTGAGTTCAAAGATTGCTGTAGAGTAAAAGATTGAATCCACACCTCCCGCAATGTAAATCAGTGCCGTGACCACACTAAAAAGTAGACACTGGCTGGGCTTCAGGTATTTCTTTTGTAAGATCTCAGCTGTGCTGAGAAGAAAAAGTCTTTGAAAATCCTACTTCAGGGCTTCCTATATGGCTAAGGACCTGAGCAGCATGTGAATGTCAACAGGCAGAAATTGGATGCCTTGGGGATTATACATTAAGTGAATGTGGCCCTGAATGTTTAAAAAGATAGCCTAGACTTCAGTGGTTTATAAGACTAGCATGGGTGGACAGCCAGCAGTGTGCAAAGGAGTGATGAGATTAACGTAGGGCCCAGCCAAAATTGCTAACCTGGAGGTGGCAGTCACTCACCGGCACTGGCAGGCTGAAACCAAAGGGAGTCGTCTTTGATTCTGTAATTGTTTCAGGGCATCAGTTTCCTAATATTGCTCTAGCTGCACAGAGGACTTTGAGCTTCTCTTCCCCAGCTACCAGAGGACACAAAATCATAGAAACATAGTGGATCTCACTCCCCAGGGTGGTCAGTTCAGGACTTTGCAGCATATTGACTGAAAGCTTCAGTTTAAAACTGAAGACTATTCTGACTAGTTGTTGCAAAACCCCATGGTGCAAGTAAAGGGACAGTCACCATTCCTCCTTGCAAGCCGTCGTCCCTGCCAGATGTCAGATTTCATGGTCTGCAGTATGTCAACAAGGTCCAAGGCAAGATCTTTTAGGGGCTGTAGTCTTAACTGTATTTTATGATTGGAAGGACTGCAATGATTTTGTGTGGTGATCATAATTATTACTTTTGTAATTGACGCTGTCTCTGTCCCATGGCACACTAATCCTAGAGCAGCTTCAATGCCTGTTTGTGCACCCACTGACAGGTTTGAATTGTGAGTCCCCTTTCCTTCCTGCACAGCCCGTGATGCTAAATTTGTGATGTCTTTTTCTGGGATGCTGCAAGAACACTCTGCCTGTCTCTTACTGTTCCTGTTATATTTTGATTCTTTCTGCATGTCCCAGAACTTCTTCACAACCAAATCACATATAACAGAGATGCTCTTAGGTATTATTGTTCTCTGCATGGCAAAGAAAGGAAGCACAGCAGGTTCTGAGTGCTACTTTCAGATGTTCACAAGGGACATGGTAAAATCTTTGCTCGCTGGCTTAATTGCGCCTGTGATCTTGTCTGATTGTTGTCATACCACTTTCTTTTCTCTGGAGCATTTCATACCAATGCTACAATTCATCCTGATTTCTTGTATGCTGAGAACTACATCTGTGACAGGACCTTTTTCACACTGGTGTCTCTGTTGAGACAACCATTAATTTGTCTATTTTTCTTTATGATTGTTATTCAACTTTTTGTTAAACAGATGTGATAATCATACTGACAGTGCAGTGACAGGATTACACAAGTTTGATTAGTACATAATGAAAATTGCCTGTAACATAAGTATTTTGCAATTATGTAAAAAGCACAATGCCATCTGGGTCCTGCTCATATTTCTCTTTTTTGTTTTTTCTCTAATAAATGACAGCTAGCAATAAAATTTCACTCTGTAGTAAAATGTGAAGTACAGCAACAAGAATTTATAAAAGGTATTTTGTGTTTTCTCTGAGCATTTTAAGACTTAGAAATCAGTCCAGAAAATGTTTAGCCTGCTGAGTAGTCCTTATTCACAGAAGGAGCCATTGACTTTAATAGGATGACCTATCTGATTAAAGATTATTTGTAAGAGCCAAATGTTTCCAGGTCTTGTAAAGAATGGGGAGGGATTGATTCTGACTCCTGCAGAATGATCATTTCTTACCTTTCCTCCATTCATTTGATCTGTGAAAATACTGTAAATTGTAAATGCCAGGAGACTGGCATCCTCTTGGCTCCATCCCTGTGACCTCACAGTAACATAGCTTTTTACCACTGAAACAAAGATCTTGGTTTCTCATGTCAGACACTCAGAAATAAGAAGTGAAGGCAACTAGCCAATCAAAGACCCTTTAAAACTTTGTTGTAAATAACCTGATGAGAAACCTGGTATGATCCAATGAAGGAACTGGGATTACCAGCGTTAACTGGATCTCAAACTGCAGCCATAGCCTCTGCGAGAAAGAGAAGTTTATCCAACTCCTTGTTAAAACACTGGGGGTTGAGAGCAGGAAGGTAATTATCCTTCTATAAATGTTGAAAATTAGATAAGAAATTCTGATACTTGAGTTTGCTGGATTTGGGCTTTTATCTCGCAGAATGGTATTCCTTAGGCACCAAAACACATAGTTAGAAAGGTTCTTGCAAGATTCATGTATCCATGCATGTATAATGAATTCAAACAAGAATTATATAAACCTCAACTAACTACTTTCATCTAAGTCCTGGAAGTCCTCTGTGCTTTCACAGTCAAAATGCTGTTTGCAATTACTTTGACTGGATGTAAAGCATGGCCTGTTTACATAGAGAAAAATAGCACAGTGTTCCTGTACAGCTACAGAGAGGGCTGTAAAGAACTTCTACTCCTGGTGAGCGCTAGATAAAGTTGTTTGTGGTCCTCCAGGAATATAGTATTTTCATTTTCTATTGGGAAGATGGCACTGAGCACAGGGCCAAGAGATTATGAAAGGGTGTGGAAAAGGAAAGCCCCATCTCTGAGGTGGAAAGAAGTCCAGCAGGCAGGCTGGACTACCCCCTTGCCCAGACTCCAGGAGGTTCATCAGATGATAAACTCTCCCCAACAATGAAGGGTTTATGTCAGTATACCTGGGGAATACTTCATCTTCAAGTGAGGGAAATGACTGGAATAAGTTATACTCTGAAGTTTGAGCTTCAATATTATGATAGGTTTAAAAAAGAATTGAGGATTATTTACATAAAGTAAACAGAAAATGAGATAAAATGCTAAATAGTTTACCACAGGTAGATAATGCTTGAATAATCAGCTATCTCCCTTTGATAGCATAACCGATTACCCAGACAAAGGAAATGGACTAGATAAAATCTGTCTGAATTTAACTAAGGCATTATACATTGTGTCACATGGGAAAACACTAGAGAGGTAGAAAAATGGAAAATCAGTGTAACATCTGTAAGGTGGGAAGAAATTTATCCAAGGGTAGCTGATAATCAGCTGTACTCCAGCAGGGAGGCATCAGGCTGAAGAGAAGATCTTAAGGAAGTTCTCCAGGGTTCCTCCTCAGAAGCTATTCTTAATATTTTAATTACTGAACACAATATAAAAAGGCTACTGAAATCCTCCATTGACCTGAAGTTGGGATAAACACAGACTGGGATTGTATGGATCCAGGGGACAGGTGGTTTGTCTGAGTCCTGTCACACTAGAAACGGGGTGACGCTCACTTGTACTGACTGCAGGGTCAGATACTACTGACTAATAAGAAATATTTGTGGTATAAACTGGGAATAAAGATCGAATCAGCTGGAAACCCTAGGAAAATGTAAACAGAAACGTTTTTTTCATCGTTTTTACTTGTCAGTTCTTCTTAGAGAAGTGCTTTCAGGGGGATAGTGCAAGGAGGCGTAGGAAGGCATATAGATATTTCCTATTCCGGCTTTTGCAAATGAGAGAAGAGCTGGAAGTCAGAGGAAGGAAAAAAAGGTCATCTCAAACTGTCATTGTTGCTCTCAGTAGCTACATCTTGATAGACGAGAAATGGTTTCTGCAAACGTGGGTAACAAAAGCCAGGAGAAAACTATTTAAGCCTTCAAGGTTCCCTCTTCCAGTGGTTGGGTGATGCTCTTCATCAGCATTTGCTCTGTGCTGGGAGTTCAGTGCAGCACTTCAGCCTGTCAGTGCCCACCTTTGGTTTGTCTCACATAGTATCTCTGATTTGATGTCTCAGACCCTCTCCGACACCTGAACAGAGACAATAAGTAAAGGCAAAACACTTGTTCATTTTTTAACTCTGAGTGTTGAAAGGCCTTTCAGACTGTTTTCTTTTTCTGGAAGACATAAAGAAATCTCTCTTTTAAGTACTTGCTAGAGAACAGTTGTGTTTACAAGAAGTTCACAGGCACACAAAATAATTTCAAAAGCAATGTTAACCATTTCCAAAATAAATTGCAAAAGTTACAAAAACACTATGCATGTCTTTTTTTTTTTAATTTGAAAGGAAGTTTTAATAATAATTAAGATAAATAACCTCTTTATTAAAAAAAAAATCTGATTTGACTAAACAAATTATTTAGTTCTGGGACTATTTCCAGTTTGCAAATTGTTTAAGTCCATACTAGTTTGATAATTCTTGTTTGTATGTATTAATCCTGTGGAAAAACAAAATACAAGCATTTGTTTAATGAAATCATTATCACTAAACACTTTTCATCTGTTTAATGAAATTCAGAAATTCACAGATGGTTGTTCTCTTATACAGAAAATGCATGTTTAGTAGAAAGAATGTTTAGAAAAAAATATAGTAATCAGTATTATAAATCTGCCTTTTTTGCAATAAAACTCAGAACCATTTTTTTCAAATATAGATATGGACTATCAGCTCAGAATAAAATTATCTGTTCTGAAGAGTCCTCTTTAAAATTAAGAAAGGAAATAATCTGCTTTTTGAAATACCAGATTAAAACAACCAAAAAAAGCAGAACGCTATCCTGATCCAGAGCCTAGCAACTCTCCAGACTTCAAAAGTTCATTACCACATGTGTAATGAACTTTGGTGAGGCTGATAATTATACTGAGTAGCTATTCAGGATTACAACAGCAATAATTGTTATCTCTCATCCAAAACTGGTGTAAGTTTAGCTAGCCTTCACCACAAGTACATTTCTTTTGTTATGCAGAATATACAGCTTTTTAATTTTCTTCTGTAGCTTTTGCCTGCCTGTGGGCATTTACCCTTCACTGCCTGATTTTTTTCTCCTCCGCTTTAGATGTTCTCAGTTATTTAACTGTTCCCATATGAAATTCTGGGTCTGCCTGAAGTCATGTCGTGTTGAACTGAAGATGAGATGTTAAAGTATGTGATTCAGCCATACAGCATAGCCTCACTCCTCTTCCACATCTGCAGAAGGTCTGGGGATAGAGCCTGACAAAGCGTCTACTAAATCAAATTGCTTCTCAACATTTTGTCCTTGGATTTGCTCTTCCCATATACAAGGACAGCAAGTAGGAGAATAACTAATACAGGAAAGAAAGCTGGAAGGGAGCATTTACTTACGGGGATTAAAATGATACAACATAGTGACTTTGCAATCTGCACTTTAAAGTACCAGATGTCCCATTACAGTAATCCCCTTAATCTAAAGGAATACACGTACGATTCCTTTTCCTCCTGCTTTGCTCTTGTTAATACATTCTTCTATTGCCTTCCTGCTGGAAAGGCCAAACTTTCCTGTCTATTTTCAGTTTGCTAACAATCTCAGCATGAAAACATACTGATCTCAAGTACTGCTTTATTCAAAAAATAAATGCCAGGTGAAAGGGATGGTTTTATCAAAAACTTGGCAAGAAATGGCTGCATGAGACATGTAATTGCTTACAACGGGTGAAATTTTAATTCAGTAAATATAAATTTCGTCTTTTTCCATTTCACCACTTTGTGCAACTGGGAGACGTGTCAGAATACTCTTCCAAGCAAACTACATGTAAATAATTTCACAAATACACTTCAAACATCCAGGTTGTAAATTGGCCAACCTCCAGAGATAACAGCCTGGAAGAGCTCTTAACTTTTACATTCAGATGGAGGAACAGATTTCCAGGTTTCTGTTGCTGATCTTTCTGCTTGTACATGGTTCAAATCCATGGCAAAATCTGCTATCAGTTCAGAGCAAGGCTGATGGAATGAAAAAGGAAATCTGAGCAGAGAGGAAGAGATGGAATAAGTTATGTAAAGAAGCCATCAGCTTTCAGCCCCAGGGAAAATGGGGAATATTATTATTGCAGCCAGATTTTTTATTGCTTTGCTATGGCAGCTTTCTGTGTCTGGAAAAATTCCTGTTGGAGGTAGCGTAATTCCAGTTGCTGGACAGCTAGAGAGCAGGCGGCAGAAGTGAGAAACCCTGGAGCCAGAGATAAACCTGACTGGATAGCTCTTCTCCCTGACTGAATAGCACCTTCTCCTGAGGTGCTGAGGGAACTGGTAAGAGGGCGTGGAGGGCTTCTCCTTCCACTCTACAGGGCAGACCCACATGGTGAAAAAAAAAAAAATCATCACAGAATCTGTCAGAAATATTACTATCAGTGGGAAAAATTCTGATCCCTTACTGAGGAATTTCACAGGACTTGCCCAAATCAAGGCAGCATTGGGGCACTTTTCTTGAGCAATGTAATTGGGGAATCAGAGAGGATAGGAGCTGCCACACTGGGATCGTTTATATTTAGGGATAAAATTCACTTTCAGTCACAACAGTGAAACCAGAGAACTTGGCCCTGCAATGAAATCTGCATGAAACCTGAAGTCTAGGAAATCGCTGTGCATTTCCCTTGCGAGTGCTTTTCAGCCACTCTGTGTCACTTAGACTCTTACTATTGAAAAGAAAAAAAACCCCAAAACTGAAGGGCATTTTCTCCCCTCTACTGCATGGTTAAATCTTTGAAAGCTTTCTATTTTCATCTAGCACAGATCCTTCTCAAGCTTATCCCTGCCCAACCTCCAAGCAACAACAAATCCAGATTATGTGTTAAAAACACGAAATGCTCAGTGTGTATGCATATTATATTTAAAAGAATTTTTCTTTCCTCATGTACCCCTTTAGGTCTTGTCTTCCCCCTCCCACCCCTCTCCGCTACCACCCCCACCCAGGAAACAAGACTATAACTTTTTTCCCTTTTTTACATTTTCTTGAGACCCTAAACTCAGATCTCTTAGCATTGCCATGCATTTAATTTAGTTAAGCAAATTTAGTTTGTATCAGTTCGTTTGCTGTTCCTGCCAATGTACTGAGCCTGCTATTAGTTTACGGACTGTAGGAACAGCACTGAGGATTTAAGCTGGATGTACAGACAACAGAGGAATTTACAGCACTGGCAGACCCTTGTGTTTGTGCTGGACCGTGAGACATCAATCATTTCCAGAGGCTTTTGCCAAGAAGGTGAATGGCCAGATGTCTTATTTTGGTAAGTTTCTAATTCTATCTAAACAGGGGAATAATCTTTCTCCAGCAGACATGAATCTCCTTCAGAGGCATCACCTCTAATTATGAAGCCCTACATAAGACAGGTCATCGGCTTTCAAAATGCCCATTCAGTTCATGTCCCACACCCAACAGACTGAACCAGTGAGACTTATCTGATGAGCACATTTATGGACTGAAGTTTACTCCATGACTTTTGATTCAAGTCAAAAATCCAAGTGTTTGTTTTGTTGAAATGTCTACATTTTGGAGTAGGTTTACATCATGAATCACAGTGACTTCAACTTACAAGGCATCAGTTGGCTTTGTTTTAACATAAGATGCTTCTTCTGATGAATATATTTCAATGAGTCTGGTGTCATGGGACTGAAGATTGTAAACACTCTGCACAATCTCACCATCTTCCCAGGAAAATGCCATAGCCAGATGCAGCAATATTAAGGTTGAAAATTACTCTTTTCTCATGTATTTTAAAATAACATTAAAATAATGACACAAAGCCACAAAATCATGAAATAGAAAATTCCCAACCAAATTTTCAAAGTAGAGTTTCAAAAAAAGTCCAGATATCAATTTTTTTAATTCCAAAATATCTTCCCAATAACATATTTTGTTCCAGCTGATCCAATTTCAGAAAAACAGCTTCAACCCATTTTGCAGCACAAATAAGGAAAAAAACCCTGATACTCTTGCCATCACCATACGCTGCAACTAACTACTCATTGAGCTTCCTTATTACACCCCTGTGAATGAATGGAACTGTTTGATTCAGACACATGTTCAAGCAGAAAAAGAGGCATCTTCACTGCCCCGTAAATGTTGTGATCTTAATACCAATTTTATTGGTACATGCATTCACAAGCAGCTACCATTGTCAGCAAGGAGAGCAATTTGTTCAGCAGAGAGCTGATTCTAGCCTTTAGCCTCACTTGAATCTGCTGTCCCGCACCTCTGAATTGAAAAGCGATGCAAACACGTTGGCTGCAACTGGGAGCAAGATGATGTAGCAAACAGAGTAAATCATAGAATCATAGAATTGTGGGGGTTGGAAGGGACCTCGAGAGATCATCGGGTCCAACCCCCCTGCCAAAGCAGCTCCCTAGGACATTTCACTCAGATAGGCGTCCAGACGGGTCTTGAATATCTCCAGAGAAGGAGACTCCACCACCTCCCTGGGCAGCCTGTCCCAGGGCTCTGTCACCCTCACTGTGAAAAAGTTCTTCCACATCTTGGTGCGGAACTTCCTATGCTCCAACTTGCAGCCATTGCCCCTTGTCCTGTCCCCACAGACCACTGAAAAGGGGCTGGTCATTTCCCCCTGCATCCCCTGCTTAAGAAAATTATAGACTTTAATTAGGTCCCCCCTTAGTCTTCTCTTCTCAAGGCTGAACAGTCCCAGTTCACTCAGCCTTTCCTCACAGGGGAGATGTTCCAGGCCCTTAATCATCTTCGTAGCCTCCACTGGACTCTCTCCAGGAGATCCCTGTCCTTTTTATACCAGGGAGCCCAGAACTGGACACAATACTCCAGGTGGGGCCTGACCTGGGCAAAATATTTTACTAAACTTCTTAGCTGAAGTGCTGACATCACATAAATGTCAGAAGATAAAAATGGTAGTCAGGAGGGGAGAGAATAATATAAAAAGCAGATCCACTGAAAGCATAGTCTTACAAGTGTGGTCTGAATTCAAGCGATAATTTTTTCCCACATATCTTCTTATAGAAAAAGTACTGGCATGACCTCATGAGTGATCTGATCAACAATGAGTGAGGCAAAGAAGACTGGAACTCATTGTTTGAGCTGTTACATAGATTCATCAGAAAATAGAGCAATAACAACAAAAAGCATAATAGAAGAAAGGGTTAATCATTTTACACCCCTGAGGTGGTGTTTAGGTGGTAAAAAATGAAAGGTCTTAAAGGTTTTCAACAGATTCCAGTGAAGAACCAAGAACTGGGTCTAGAACTTCCATATTCTCATATGTGTCACTGTTATTGCTCAGACCATCTTTTATATACTTAACCTATAGAAAAAAGGTTTTGTGAATTTTTTGATAATGTGCACTCTAAAGAGCAGCTTGAAAGGAATATGGAACATAGGCAATCAGTCTGCAGCTTTGTCTCCCATTTATTGAAGTGCACAGCTGGGGAGAGAGAACATAAACACAGGTAGGATAATCTATAAAGATGCTATTTTATGGCACAATTGCCATTATCTCTATTGAGTTAAACCCAATGACTGACTGAAGTTACTGAGCAAGCCTCGATGGGCATGGGTGAAACTTCTCACAGAATCACAAGGTTGGAAAAGACCTTGGAAGATCATCAAGTCCAACCAATTCTATCCTAAGCTAAACCATATCCTTAAGTACCTCATCTACCCATCTTTAAAACACATCCAGGGATGGTGACTCAACCCCCTCCCTGGGCAGCCTGTTCTAGGCCCTAACAACTCTTTCAGTTAAAATTTTTTTTCTAATGTCCAATCTGACCCTGCCCTGGCACAGCTTGAGGCCATTTCCCCTTGTCCTGTCTCCTGTCACTTGGCTGAAGAGACCATTGCCTACCTCTCCACAACCTCCCTTCAGGTAGTTGTAGGTGGTTCTTGACACAGAGATCCAGCACAACTGATTCATTTTCTTGTATACAAAACCTATTAATCTGTTTGTCATTTTAAAACAGAAACAAAAAAACTTACAAAGTAATGTCATGCATCAGGGTTGGTTTCATCTGTTTGTAGAGGTGTGCCTGCTCTTATAAAGTCATATATACCATATATTTAATTATATCTCTGTCCCCATTTGCACAAGTTTCTTGGTCTGTTACAGCAGTCTTTCTCAAAGTGGCTCCACATTTAGTTACTAATAGCGTTGCTGGATCACACTGAAATCTTCCTTTGGTGCTCTTTCTAATTAGCAAATGGGACTGTGTCACAATGACTACGGAAGGACAATAATATATTTCCACAATAAAACCTTCCTTGTGCTTATTTTTCAAGCATCTCTCGTATATTTCCCCTTTTTAGTTCCTCAAGGATATCACTCCAAATGCAATCTAAGACATGATAGGATTTGTTCTTATGTTCAGTTGGCCTAATTTGATGAGTATTTTTGCCAGGATTCTTGTGATAGGAATTAGATAGCCTTTGTGTAGCATGAAAGTCACAAGAAGGGAGGATTGTGGAAATAACAAAGAGCTTTTAACTGCAAGCTGAAAATAGAAACCACAGCACTTGACAATCTTTTGAGCAGAAGGGCTTTTTAAAAAAGAGCAGTTTGTAAAGGGAGAAACAGAGGAGGTCAAGCGACAAAGAACAGGTCTGTTACAGGGAAAGCAACTGAAAAGTGAACGTAGTGCACTGCAAAGCAAACAGTAAAGGAATTTGCTGACTCTACAAATCCTTAACCAGTGACCCTGAAAAGAAGATTTTTGCCTTTCTCTTTAATTTTCTTTTGGGGGTGGAAAATGAGAATTTCAGAGCATTCCAGTTTGCTGGTAGGCATATTCCAGTGTTTAAAATTACCCTTTATATCCTTCACTTATTTTCCTTATCATGATTCAGCAAGGTGCTTCAGCACATGATGAATCCTTCTGCAATCAACTGAATGACATGCTTAAATTTTGGCAACTATTTAAACACCTCAGTTAAATGAGGCCTCAAACAAGACTGTATATGTGACCAAGATAAGCTTTACATAGATATGCAAAGATGATGTATAATGGTCACATCAGTTTCTGACATACTAATATACCTCCATGGATTTCAAAGAAGTCACATTGATTTATGCTGCTAAGGACATGTCTCACTGTATATATCACATATATAAACTGTACTTTTGGTCTGTTCAATAAATACCACTTTTCAGATGACTGAAACACTACATCAGACAGTATAAAAGCAAGACTCTTTGACTAATAATCTATGACAAGGTCTAGAGCGGTGGTTTTTGAGCAAGCAAAGTCATTTTTTAATATAATATTAGAAAGAAAATGTACACTTTTCCTTAATTTTTGAAGGGGTATATGCCATTCATGTTACATGTTGTTATGACTGGAACACCCTACAGTTGAGAAATGTGATATTCCATCAAAGTGCAAGAGAAGCCAAGAGGATGCCAAGAAATAAAAATACAATTATAGCAACTGTTTATAAAGTTGTGTTTGTGCCATGGTCTGTTGAGCCCAGATCAATTCTTGCTTTGTTTTATTATGAAATTTTTTAACTAATGATAGCTTAGAATCATGAAATCCTGGAATAACTCAGGAGGGCAAGGACCCAGGGATGGCTCCAGCTCAGCTATGGGCTCGGTCCTTGTTGCTCAGGCAGGGCTTTATCTACTTCTGTCCTGAAAACCTCCAATGATGGGGTTGACATAACCTCGATGACTGGGCAAGTGGTACAGCCTGACCATGTCAGTGGCTTTCTGCTGAACAGGAGAACTGAAAACTGTAAGCACTCTCCTGAACTTGACTTATAAAAGCTGAATTTTGCTTTATTTTTTTTGTCTTCACTAACTGTCAATGTCCCTTAAGGCTAGCAGCTGGGCTCCCCATGGGGGTGGGCAGGCAATGTCTCATAAGCCAGAGACTGTCACCTCACCCCCATCTAGGAAGCAGGGTGGACTGGTGGGCAGTCAGGTACAACCCCAAGTAAGAGCATCAGCTTTGCGGGGTTGGGGACAGACAAGGCCAGACCAGGATGTTATTCCATGTTTCAGGATTGTGTCCTGTGTTAGCAGCAGCACCCATGGCCAGGCACTCAGACCTCCTGGCAGTGCAAACAAACTGCTTCTCTTTAAGGACTCTTGGGCTGGAGTTTGTCAAAGGCCCAGTAAATTTGTTGCTTAGAAGAATGTCTCAGACAAGAGAGCCAGGGTCCCATGGAAGGGTGAAAAATCCCTTCTATTCAATCCATCTACCACCCAGTGGAGAGTGTCTGCACCCAGAAAATGTAATTTCATCCTTAAGAAACCTGGGACAGCCTCCTTTCATCTAGAAGCTGTGCTGCTCACCACTTGTGAGGTGTGAAGCACACACTGTTGCTATTTTGGTTAGTTTTCCAGCAGAATGTGAATATACCCCTTGTTCACTCCAGAAGATCTGTCCATATCAACAATCTACTGTATACCCACAGTATTCTTCAAATAAAGATGGCAAATAATAGTTGATGATGCTTCACAGTGCACCTCTTGGCATCTTAATTTCCAGACAGGAAGATTGTGACACCAGTTCGTGTGATACAATTGTAGAACAACAAGCACAGAACAGACCCTCTATGTCATGCATCCTAAGAAATACACACCAGTAACTCTGGTTTCTACCACTTGCAAGATGGTTGAAACTCTACCAAAGAGTAAGATCCCTTTGTTGATGGATAAACACAATGCCTTGCATAAAAGCTGACAGAGTTTATCTCAAAGGAAATCCTGTTTTACTAAATCAGCCATGGTTTTATGGGGATGCAGTAAATATGTGGCTAATGGTGATGCAGAATACATTATATATTTGCATTTTTAATTAGCCTTTTGATAAGATTCCATAGCATTGTTAGAGCAACCAAGTTGCCAAGAGATTGCTAATCCAAGTTTTTGGACTGAAGCTGGTGAAACTGTAGGAAGTCACACTTTTTGGGAGTCAGTAGTGGAGGTCCAATGGACCCTTAAGGAAGTAAATCTTAAAAATAAGCAGAATATTCTTTGGGGAAAATAGGACAGAGTGAGACAGTGAGTATCCCCTCTAAACTTGGGAAACTACATTAATACTTGAGTAATTTGGAAGACACTTCCCTGCTTCCTTCTTAGGCATCAGAATTATCATGACCCTTACTGCTGTAAAAGGCCAATGAGTTAACTGATCACTGCTTGCTCCTGTATACCTTCTCACACTTGGCTGTTCAGGCTTGGAGACTACACTTTAGAGGTGCTTCTCTGTTTCTCCTCAGGAAATTGCAGTTGAAGTGCTCTCCTGTGTCTTTTGTTTCTGGTCATAAATGGGCCTTACATTAGACTCCTTCAATTAGGCTGCTAGTGCCAACACTCAGGTAATCTGAGGTCCTTACACTGCATCAGGTAATAATCTCCTCATTGTCTCAGCTTCCCTGAGAAATATCAGCATTATAAAGAAGCACATCGATGTTCACAAATAAGCCCTTCGAGCAGAAAAAGGCTTGGGTTTTTGCTAGGATGGAGAAGAATCCCTTATTCCAGCGGTACCTTCTGCCATTCAATGTTGCTCACCTTCTGCCCAGATATGACATGATTCTTTTGTGATTTCTTTAGTGTACTGAAGTAATACTTTCTTTATTATTATTCAAACAAACATCTCAAAAACCAACACACATAATGGGCAAACAATGTCCAGGTCAGGAAGTTCCTCTTGCCCTACAAATTTTTCTTCCTACTTGGGTTATCGGTCTACCTGGATTTCTTACAAGCCTTTCTCTTCATCTACCAATTACCTCTTAATTCACTGGGGGTTTAATCTCCACACCTTTCACCTGACATCTTCAGATAAATTCTAAGGGAGAATGGAATTCACACAGCACTGACAGCATACATAGATGTTATGAACAAATACAAAATAGTCATGCTTGAGTCAGTGGAACTAAAATTTCAAATGAAACTGTATTACTACAATCAGCAACGCATTAGATGACAATTTATATTAAGTACAATATGAAATAGGGGTATCATAACAGCTGAACTATGTCTAGTTGTCTTCCAGGTTGATAAGTAATAACATGCTATTCAGAGACACAGATCCATACCCTTCATCCATCCTGACAATGCAAGCATAGATTTCTTTTTTGTTCAGTATCTCATTATGCCTTTTTTTCTGTAGATAATTTTAGTTCTATAAGTTCTCTCTGATAGCTATTTACACTGCGCTTCTGCTCTTCAAAGTGACTGCGGAGCTCCATAAGCATTACATGTCAGTGATTTTCATATCAAATAAGCTTGGTTTAAAACTTGAGGGGTTTTTCCTTCCAGCTCTACAAAATAAAGTCTGTGCCCATACTGTGGCAAACAGAGATGGGGTTTTCCACAGAAAGAGCTACATAGACGTGCCCAGAAAGGGTCTGGAGGCTGTGTTTCAGGACCATGCTTGCTCTTGCGTGTATTTACATCTCTAGCATTTCTGACCCTTTGAGTCTTCTCCTCAAGCTCTGGTATCTGGGCCCACTGAATATACATGGCTCAGATGCATTTTTTCTTCTTCTATAGCTGGCAATAAAGGTGGTGTCACATTTTTACCCATACTGTCTTTGGGTTATGTTCCACTGTCTCCACAGAATTTCCATCCTTATAAGGATGTCCTCTGCAGAGCAGTTTTGACTTGGTGTAACTTCAGGGACAAGCAAATGGCAATAGGGTTATGGAGGTGTTATTGAATTGTTACTGCTGGTAATAAAGTGCCAGCAAAGAAAAGCACAGTTTGACTGCCATATTCCAAACTGAGTTACCAGCTCTGACAGCTAAGGAAAATAAATGAATACATATCTTTTTTTGCTGGTAAAGTGATCATATTTGACTCAAAGCCCCTGAAACACTCTGCGTTTGAAATGATATGTTACAGCTTTTACAGTCACTAATCAGAGGAGAAATGTGATTTGCTGTAACTTCTTTTAATGCAGACACCTGGATGATATAAGCTAACTGCAACCCAGAAAATCTTACAAAAACTGAAATCCTGATCCAAAGTTTTGCAATAACCATACATACCAACAGTAATAGCTTGAGCTCTCTAATCTTTATTGCAGGTGTAGTGCACCACTGTGGTAAAAGAGTATACATTGCAGTGATTTGTTTTTTAGCTTTGAAAATTTAAATACTGTTAAACCTCTCTTTAGATCTAATGTAAATTTAACTTGCTTATATAGCAGACTCCAATCTTTCCCTGGATAAATTCTGCATTCCTCTTCTGCCTTGACCTTTGAAAATGTTCCCCATGACTACCAAGCAAAACACTCTATACATCAGAAATTCTTTCAGATCTTGCTGGAAGATTAATCATTCTGTATTCGAAAATATTCAATTGAGGGACTTTTAGATAGTTAATTTCCCCAAATCACATTTCAATACTGTCTGAGTAATAAAAATCGGCAGAAATGATTAGTGGCAGTATCTTAGGTTTGCCATAGAAAAGAACATGAATACTTCTTCACAAAGATACTTGCTCCCATAAGTGTACTTTTTGCTTCCTAAGCTAGGTCCAAGAAGTGACTCCTATGCCTGGAAGCTAATATATGATATTTAGAGCTCTGAGTCCCCCTAGGCAGAATCCAGAATGTTTTACTGAGTGTCTGGACTCTGAGTTTGTGACACAGAGAATAACATACCACAAAATGAGATTCGGGGCAGCTCCTGTGCTGAACAGAAAGCTGACAAGAGTATTTAATCCTTGGAGCACAGGCACCTAGTTGGTGTCAAGAAAAAAAACATTGCTCGGATAACTCCAGACACAGCTTTAAAACAGTTTTAAAACACCTCTGATCTGGTTCCTAACACAATCTAGTCTCTTTTCAGGAATGCTGAGAATCCAAAGACCATCCAAATGTAAGAGCAGGCAAATTTAAGAAAGAGCTGTCGAGTTATATCCACCAACTCTCCCAGAGTACACTAGCAATTAGCACAGACACACTCTAAACAACTTGCCAAATTCAAGCCTTGCCATACACAAGAATATGGGATGAAGGTGCCTCTGTGTGTTTGCAGAGAGTGTTTGTGCTGATCTCAAGTCCCTGCTCCTTTATCTGTTGTCTGATGGGAGGGAGAAAGGCTTTGGATAAGAAATGATCAAAAAAGGAAGCTCTGGGATTTGCAGCTCTATCATGACACATCAACTTGCACAGAGGCACACAGCTCCTGTGCTCTCTTCCCACAAGTTTAGTTTCTCCTGTATGTTTAAGGGAAGGCTCTGATTCTAAGTTTGGGGGGGACAGGGGCGGGAGGGGTGCGTGGGAAGGGGGAGCAAGACAGGACAAGTCTTTAATGGCAGGTCATGTAGATGCTTTTCCCTTAATCTCTGCCCATTCCCCCAGAAAGTTGTTTTTTATTTTTAATTCCTCTGTATATCAAAGATTCTGCATATAGTTATATTTATAATAATTCCTCCTTGGAAAGTATCAGCAGGGTTGTTAAAGATGAAAGACACATTAGTTCTCATTGTCATACCGTGATTTATCATTTACAAACTGTGCAGGTAACAGTCTTAGTAGCTTTTGCTAACTTTATGTTTGTGCTCCCACTAATTGGTATCTCTCTTGGGATTCTTCACCACCAGATGGGTGACCATATGGATAGGGACACTTGTTTATAAACCTTGTTATTTATGCCCATTCAAGGCTACCTAGGGAAAATAAACTTCCCCTAGATTTTATTAGGGAGACAGACATTAAAGCATTGTTATTCCAAAGCGGTAGGACTTGTATTTTTCTTGTACCTTTTCAATAGAAACTAGAGAAAAGCTTAGATTTTGGCTGTGCTTATTTTTTAATAACTTCTTAAAGAAAGTGAGGACTTAAATCAGTGCTAAGGTAAAAAGCTATTAACTGTGCAACTGAATTGCTCTTTCTTCTCCAAAGAAAGAGCACACAATGGTGAAAGGGGAAAAAAAAGTGTCTGGCAACAAGACTGACTCTGATAAAGAATAGTGGATTTTACTATTGTGGAGCACACCAGGAATATCAGATGGAAAACCAGCAAATGAAACCTGCATTTTAAGTCCTACCAAGAAGGACAAGGAGTCCAGATTGTTATCTTTTACATTAGTAAATGTTCAGAAAAAGTTTAGTAGCTCTAAGTCAACAGTTACCTGCATTCACACCAGTGTATTTGAGATCAGATCCTGGCCTGGGAACTGTAGTAAAACTACTATTAGAATAACACTTTAGTCTCATAATAGTTTACAGTGCTTAATTTGCCATGTTTACCTAAAGCCACCTAATCCACCAGAAAAAAATAATTGACGATTAAAAGATCTTTTGTATCCCATTTACTGCAATGGACATTGAAAAAATCTTTATGAGTTCAAATCTATTTTCAAAAGGAAATGAAGATAGATGCCAGTTTTAATATTGGTGAATTGAGACAGTACATGTAAGGAATACTGTGAAACAATTTATACCACATCATTTTTACCTACTTCCAGTAGCAAAAGAGTTTTTCCTAATAAAGTTAATAATTGTATAACTAACACAGACAACAAACGATGCTGCACAGGGCCTTCCACTGAAACAATCCAAAACATTTTGCATGGGGTGTGTGACATCAATATAGCACTGGTGCACCAGATAGGTAAAACCTGCAAAACCATCAGCCCCTGCAGCAACACAACTATCCATATTTTTCCATAAGTGTTAAACATAGTCTGATGCCGTTGCCAGACTGAAGGACTGAATCACAGCCAAGCAGACAGAGTTCTGTCTATTCAAAGCAGAGCTGTTATGTTCATCCCTAGGCATCATTGTCCGGCCTCCAAGGTTTCATCCAGCTTCTCTTAGCCTTTTATCTTTCAGGCTGGGACCCTTACTGGGCCCTGCTGGGGGACTGTCTGCTTTCCCAGTTCATGGATGAAGGGAAGAAAGCGAGTGTGTCTGTGTCTCACTGAGACATGAGGTCAAACACAAGCAATGAAAATGAAGAGATGGGAAACACAACCCAGATTGCTGGGCTTTTTTATTTGTTTGTTTGTTTGGGGTTTTGTTTTCTGTTTTCAGATATAGCTCAAGAAACTGCTTGATTTGTGTTTAGCCTCTACAGCCACTTAAAAGATAGGTTACAACAAAGCACAGCTTATATTTTGAAACTGTTGGTTTCAGCAGCACAGCACTGTAGGGAGTTTTCACAAAGCATCTCACCTTCAAAGCCCAGTGTGCAGGAATGCCTTATTTACCTTTTGAAGCCCTGTAAGGGAAATAACAAGGAGGCATGAAATGGAGGAACTGTTCCTCTGCACTGCAATTCTCCACTTAATTTGTCTGAAATTCTGCCTTACTTCAAGATGAATAGAGTTAACTCAGCTGTGAGGTTAAACTTAGGTACAAGGTTTGCATTGGCACTTCTCCCCCTTCTCTATAATCCCCCAGTAATACTCACACAAAACTACATCCCTTGTGATAAAACATCAAACCCTAGCACTGACTAGCTCAAACTGGAATGCAACTTTTTCCTTCAAAGGCAGAATATATTTCTCACAAAAGCTGATGGATTGTCCAGCTTCTGCACAGAGTAGGAAAAGCACAGGAAATAAAAAAATCCCAGAAAACTTCTTTGTCATGAATTGGAAAGCATGTTATTAAGGCTATTTATTCTGCAAAGTAAGTTGCCATTCTGCCATCTAAAAGAACTGCAGAGGCCAAAAACTAGGGTGGACACCTAGCCACTAGAAACAGGGCTGAGATAACAGCACTCACTTTTAACATGTTGCAGGATAAAAGTCCCCATATCCCGTAATTAATCTGGTTTATGAAGTCAGAAATATGTCCACATCTGTGGTCCTATCTTTTGAATATGCTTGAGCAATGAAGTACCAATAGATCAACTTTTAGGGAAAATCTGTAAGCAATACATTTCTGAAGTCTTTAATTTTTTAAAGCTTGAAGAGAGTTATCATCCCCCTTACCTCTCACTTCTCAGAGGGCCGAGAGTTTGAAAGGCATGTCTATACCACCTCCTCATATCAACTGCACCACGATATTCTCTCTAAGTAATTTAAAATCCAGATTAGATTGATCAAATGTTTCTTGATAACAAAGTAGAAAGATTCTGACCCTATTAGTAAAACATATATTTAATAACTTTTAAGAAATCAATATTCATGGATGCTTTTTAAAAGTGCCCTTGGACCCTAGAGCAATTGATGGTAGTAGGAGAGCAACAGTTCTTACCAGTGAAAATGGGCCATGGCCTCATGAAGGTCACTGCTTGTTAAATGACTTGTGTAGGAGGAATTAGAGCCAAAGAAGAGTGGAGAGGGGGGAAAGACGTTACCAAGTAAAACAGAAGTAAATCCATCATGGGCCTCAGCTCAGCTGATACCTACCACTCAAACACCACACAAAACAATTTTCTCCTCCTGGCCTTGAACTCACTCTGCATATCCAGAATTGCTGTAGTCAGATAGGTCCCTACCTCTTTTCTGCCTGGGCCATGACAGGGTAAAAAGAGCAAGCAAAGTAGGTCTACAGTGTCTTAACAAGCCCATCTGGTCTGTTCAGGGTCACATAATCAGCATACCAACAACTATCTGGAAGCTGCAGATTATGTGTATATTTTCAGTGATACCGGATGGCACTATCATTATTTTCTATATAACATATCACTTCGTACGTTCCTCCCAGGCAGAAGACTATGCTAGCTGAAGAAGAGAATTCCCATCCTTTTTGATTTCAAGAATAATGTTTGAACAGACAGGTGTAGCTTCTTTGAAACTACCATGGCTGAAAAATCCTTGGAGCAGCATCTCACTTTGTGGGGAAGACCTTCTAGCCACTTGTCTTGAAGGTAATGGGGTGACACTACCACTGTTTCTCTTTCATCTTTAAAAAGAAATGAGAAAATAACCACTCTTTGAGTTAACAGTTGTAAGGGCTTATCCTAAAGAGAGAACTCTGGGGTCTAGCTTCTGAATAGCTAGGTAAATCCTTCTGTAAGACATTTGTTGAAGAATCTCATCTCTGGAATATAGTCAGGGTTTAAAATGCATTCACATGCTTAGCAGATTCAACAGACTACATGGAGAAAGTTTAACATGAGTTCTGAAATGGTTGAGTTGATTAAATAGCACACAATAATCAGGAGTGGTCTGCTTATTGTTATATGCTCTCATTTCATTTTGCATTCATAACAGACCTTGCACCTCACTAACCCAGGGGAAAACCGCTCACTCATTCTCCTCATGGCAGTTTCTTCTAGCATAAAGGAGTGAACAAAGAGAGAGAAGGGAGAAGGAAACTACACCTCTGTTTGAGTTTGGCCACCAATGGTGGATAAATGATGAAAACCAAAGGGCCAACCACCTCAAGGGTGCATATGGTTTTTGTGGACCCTCTTCAACCCCTCCAGGGAAACCTGCATGCTCTATTACCTCTCTGAAATGCCTGTACACCAACACACACAGCGTGGGGAAAAACAGGAAGGTCTGCATGTGGTCACAGGCCTGTGATCTCATTTCAATTACAGACACATGGTGGGATAGCTCACATGACTGGAATGTTTTCATGAATGGCTATGTACATTTTAAGAAAGACAGGCTAGCAAGGTGAGGTGGTAGACTTGCTCTTTATGTGAGAGAGCAGATGGATTGTACTGAGCTCTGGCTAGGAGTGAATGAAGAACAAGTTGAGAACTTGAGTATGAATTAAGGGGTAGGCTGATACAGGTGACAGTGTAGGTGTTTACTATAGGCCACCTTATCAGAAAGAGGGAGTCACTGAGGCTTTCAACAGATGAGGGAATTAACCTTACAATCACAGGCCCTGGTTCTCAGGGGGAGATTCAACCACCCTGATGCACAAATGAGTGCTCAGGGAGCTCGTAGATGTTACTGCTTGACCAATCTTCCATCATCTTTGAAAGGTCATGATTAACAGGAGACGTGTCTGAGGACTGGAGGAAATCCAGTGTCACTTATGTCTTCAAAAAGGGCAAGAAGGAGGACTCAGGAAACTACAGGCCAGTCAGTCTCACCTCCATCCCTGGAAAGGTGATGGAACAACTTGTTCTGGGGTTCATTAATAAGCATGTGGAATAAAAGAATGTTATCAGGAGTGGTCAGCATGGATTCACCCAAGGAAAATCATGCTTCATCTGATAGCCTTCTGTGATGGGGAGAGCAGAGCCACAGTACAAGAGGGACACAAAAAATTGAATGGTGTCCATATGAGAGCAACAAATATGGTGAAGGGTCTGGAAGGGAAGTATTAGGAGGAGAGGCTAAAGTCCCTTGGTTTGTTCAGCCTGGAAAAAAAGGAAGCTAAGGGGACATCTCATCTCAGTCTGTTGTTTCCTGATGAGGGGTAGTGAAAGGGCAGGCACTGATTTCCTCTCTTTGGTGGCCAGCGATAGAACCCAAAGGAACAGTAGGATGCTGTGACAGGGGAGGTTTAGGTTGGATGTTAGGAAGAAGTTCTTTACTGAGAGGGTGGTCGAGCACTGGCACAGAATCCCCCTGGAAGTGGTCACAGCACTGAGCTTGTTCAAGAAGCATCTGGAAGATGCACTCAGTCACGTGCACTGGCTTGTCCAGCCCTGTGTGGAGCCAGGAGTTGGACTTGATGATCCCTATGGGTCCCTTCCAACTCCGGATATTCTATGATTCTGTGTTACAATGGATAATATCCCTGCCTGTGGCAGGGGGTTTGGAACTTGATGATCTTTAAGGTCCCTTCCAACCCAAACCATTCTATGATTCCATAATTTAACACATTAGAAAGTCAGTTATTTACAATTTTTGTTCATTTAATTAATAATTAAATCACACCATCGTTAATCCAGGATCTTATTTACTTTTGCATCACTAGGATTAAGATAGACTGGATTTCCATCTTTTAAAAAATAAATAAATTAAATGGCAGTTGTTACTCTCCTGAAGGCAATTCCTAATGGACAAGCCATAAGAGACAAGCGTTTGTCCCCTCACAAGTACACTAACTAATGGAAATGATTGGAGAGCTGAATAAGATAAAGAAGCACTAAGTAAAAGAGGGGATTTTGAAAACAACATATTATTGCAGCATTATTTATCAATATGCGTAATTTAGAGTTAATCAATAGTGGTAATTACAACTTCTTACTGACCTAACCGCTATCAGTTGGCAACTTTAGATTAATATTCATGTTATTAGAATGGATTAACATTATTATTCACGGCTATATTAATTTTTATAGTGACATAATTGTCAAAATCCTTTTCATTCATGTGTGGCATATTAAAGTTTTAGTTTTGGTAGAAGGAGATCTGCTCCATCCATCTTAGCACAGTTCAGCTGTTGCTGAATTTTCTGATTACTTAACCCTGAAGAAATATTCCTGTTAAACTGACTTTTTCCCTCCTCTAGTCATATTCTACATTTCAGTATAGCAGGACAAGCACTCGGGTGTGTCAAGCAGCTATAATTTGACTTCAGTGAAAGTTACAGATGCTTGATACTTTTCAGGCCATGAAGCAACATCTGCTTCTTTATCTGCTGAAACACTGATGCTGTCCACTGTAATTTGAGTTCACTTTCAAATCAGGGATTTGATTGTCAGTCGCTGGAGTTAACAGCAGTCTTGACATTCATCCCACGTGGGCAAGACAGAGCTACATGCAAAGAATAATAGAGATTTATTTCTCATGATTGCATTGAGTATTCTGTGAAGGAACTAAGTAATAGTAGAGCTGTATTTGTAGAACAGATTTTATACCCATGTCATAAAGTACTTTACAAATAGCATCAGTCTAGACTTCATGTCCAACTCTCCCAGAGATTCAGATAAACTCCTTTGGGAAGGTTTGGTTTGCCTTTGGTCTAAGTTCAAAGCTCTGGGTAATCAACAAAGTATTTTTTTTATCAACAAAACAGAAGAAAACACTTCTGAAAACAATTATTTAATTTATTTATCCAGTAAAACTAGCCACAAAAATAATGAGTTCACCCTTTATATTTCATGCTTAAGTGATTGAATTTAAGTAAGTATTACACTAATAAGATGACAATCTGAAAAGAGATAAATACATGAAGATGTTATTCCAGTGTTCTCATATGGCCATGTATTTCTGCACCAAGAGATTACTTGGTGTTTTCAAGTTGGTCATGTGCATTTCAAATATTTACCTTTGGGATCTATAGTGTTTCTGGTAAGTATTTTCTAAGCAGAAATGTGGAGTTGTACTGATGTTTCTGCAAGGGTAAGACCTGCTGCACAGATGTTGCACAGCTGATCTATGTTTGCACAATTCTGAAATGTCCCAGATGGGCTGACCATCCAAGGAGTGGAGGCTGTGAGTCTTCATGGGTCTGAAGGGACATTGAACACGTTGCAGTTGCACAGAATTGTGCAAAATCTTCTAACTCTGTGACTAAGAAACTGTTGATATGTGGTAGCCATCCAACCCCCCCGGATGGGACTTTGAGCAATGTGGTCTAGTGGAGGGTGTCCCTGCCCATGGCATGGGGGTTGGAACTAGATGATCTTTAAATTCCTTTCCAACCCAAACCCTAAAAAAAAAATCTATATAAAAATAAACCACTGGACTCTGCAAAGTGGAAAGGTGAAGCAGAAGGAAAAAGGTAAATGAAGTGTCTTGCAAGATGTTGTAAATTCAAAGTAATTCCATTAAAAGTTGAGCATTAAAGAAAACACACCAGTGTACCACAGCCAAGATCTCCACAAGTTCACAGCTATTTATTGTATTTTATGAAGGAGTTTGGTCTTGAGAGATCTTCATCACTTATAGATGAACCCGTCATTAGTAATCTTTTATGTATCTCCAGAGAACTATCACAGCTCTCATTAACCACTATATCTAAACAACTGAGATCTCCTGTTCCAACTGCGTGTATTTTCAAGTTTGAATCCTCATCCATTCCCATGTCCTGACTTACAGAAACAGAAAAAAGCCTGAATAAACCAGGGTAAACCACAAATCTTTCAGCACTGCCTCCAAATACAAGATATGTTGGACTTACTAGTTCAGGTTCAAAGACTTCTTCAAGAAAATGAGGAGAAAATAAAGGACTGACACAAAATATTTCTTCTGAACCGAGAGAACTGTTTTTTTTTTCCCCACCAATTGTTGTTGATATAATTTGTATCATTCATTTGCTAACCATGAATGTGATCATTTAGGTCAGAAAAGAAACCTGTAATCAGAAGATTTTTATGTAAAATCAGTTTGGACAGCTATTGAATCCTACCAAGAAAAGCAGCTGTGTTGCTTTTTTTTTTTTTTTTTTTTGCCACAGCTTTCCAGTGGGAAAAAATCTATAAATGAGTTCTCACCTAATTTACAGCTTCCACCTTACCCTTTGTATGATTCTTTGTCTGAGACTGTGTATAAACACTGTATGTACTTAATGAAATCATTTTCCTTCTCTCAGTTTTACTGCTATCCTTGACTTAGGCAGAAATGTAAATCATAACCATACTGAATTGGTGAAAAGGTCCATTTTGCTGAGTCCCATCCATGACAGTGGCCAGTAGCTGCTGTTTATAGAAAGGTATAAAATCAGACTAAGGATCCAATGGTATTTCCTCTCATCTACCCTACCAAGCTTTCAGCAAAAATATAATGGGTTGCTTTGTACTCATCTTTTCACCCAATTTTTTCCCTTCCTGCTAACTTGAAGGATTTTATGAAGCACTATAACTACACAATCACTGTCCTCTTTTATGGGCACAGACAACATTTCCCCCCACCCCTCTCTTTTATTACATTTATAGCCTTTGCCTGCCAAGATACTTTTATGGCGGTGGGAATGATTGCCTCACTCTTGATAAAGTCTGGAGTATCCCTTGGTGCTCCATATAACTTGTCACAATATTCTTAACAACGGCTCATCGCATATTCCTGAGCGACTGACGCTTGCTACCAACTCCCCTGATGTGCTTTCTGACACTGAGAAAAAATATTCCTCTTTACAGCATCTCCCACACAGTGCTGAGCACCATTTCTTTCCAACTTCTGCTCTTGGTTCCTTCTTAACTCCTGGGCTTTTGCCTTTGGAGACAATGAAAATTTATACATTTGCTTTGCACAGCAACTACACAAACAATTTGAAAGTAAAAACAAAATTCCTCTGCTGCATCACATTTCTGTTGAGAGTGATGTGTTCTTGTAAGGGGTATATCCCCAACACTTGGTTTTTAGTGGAACTGGAAAGCAGGCTTGTTTACCTCAAAGTATCTTGAGGGGAGCAGCTTCTATTCTCACAAACTCTTGGCTTTCCACACAGCCCAGCCTTGCTGTCGGGTTCATCTGCATTTTAAGCTCACAGAAGATTACATACATACTTTCTGCACTGAAATGTGTGACCTAAAGGGAATAAAAGACCAAGCAATAGTATAGATTTGGTTCTTCTTCAGAGATCTAAAGAGGAAAGAATTATTGGATACTGTTAGGGCCCCTTGCTGAATCATCAAACTATTTTGCAGTGGTAATTGAGACAGCATATAAATACTGCATAGATATCTCTTCAGGCCCTCTTCATAGAGCAGTTATATTCCATTAAAGTGCTTTTCTTATACAGGTTAATCTCTCAGAATAAAAGTGGAAAATACAGCAACAAAACAAGATGATATTTTCACTACTCAATAAACCTCTCTTCTCTTCTCGGTAAATAAATGATTCCCAGAGGCCTCCCTTCAGGGCTTCTGAAAACTCGAAAGGGCAAGGAAAGGAATTAAAAAATATCACAGCCTACTCTGACACGTTCATAGTACTTATTAAAAATAAACAAACAAAACAGCATGTTAAAGGCTGCCCTGCTTTTTACTGCACAGAGCCTCACCGATTTACACGGTATGCAAGTTAAATCAGATTTGGACCTAATCTGACTGTGGGAATACACGCCTTGTACTCCCATTGATGGAGATAAAGTTGGAAACAACCTTTCAGTTGATATGAAACAGAAAAGCTGAGGGTTTTTTCTTTTTGAAAATGAGAATGGCAAATCAGGCTTGATGATCAAGACAAATTCAAAGTGTGAAAGTAGGAGTAGAACAAGCTGCAATGTCATCTCTTGTAATTTCTTGCACATCCCTTGCTTTCTTTTTTTATTGTCCTGTGATTATTTTTTTTTAGTGCCAGAACTATATCTACAGCAACTGATATATTTTGGATACTATGGTAGTGTAACTACCTACCAGTGACAAAAGTACATTGTCATTGCAGCTGCACACATAGGAAAGTATTTCAGCACTCAGCGTTGAATTGATTTCATGTTATAGGTTAAAAAAATACAAACATCTCTCCTATGGGAAGGGAAGTCCTATATTATAATGGCTAGATTCCAGACTCTTCGATAAATTGCATTAATTTATAATGTATCTAATTATATACTATCTGCCCTTATGTTTTGACACCTTTGTCCTTCTTTTCCTGTCCCAAATCATTGTAGGTTGGCATTACATATTTTGCCAGACAATTGTTTCTTGCTTAAGAATTGGTCACATTTTCTTCGTGGGCCTTGTATTTCCTCTCAAAAAGGGTGTTTAAAGGACTTCATAAAATGCTTTGGGATCTTTGGGGGATGAAAGGCACGATATAAATCTCAGTTATTAAAAGAACACAGAGTGAGTTGTCTAGAGACAACTCCAGAATGCAGTTTGGCTCTTAATCAATAAATCATACAAACCTGCATTACTGGTCTGCTTTACTGTATCTGAAAGAAGGATGACACCTTGTATTCCACCAGCTGCTTTCCTGCAATTTCGCAGAGAAAGTAACACAATACATGGCCCACCTGCTGTGAGAACCTCTGAAATACCACAGACAGTAAAAAGCATTTGAGTAAAGTTCTTCTAGAGAGTCTTTTGTTGATATGCTCTACAGCCCTTACTTGGTTTTCAGACAGTATCTCTAGTTTTCATGGGAAAGAACTATGCTTGCATCACTGTTCATTTTTCTATGTACATGAGGTTTTGGTGAGAATATTTTTTTAATGCTCTTTTTTCTTTTATTTTAGGCTTCTGGGTTTTGGGGGGAGAGGGGATGTTTGGGTTCTTTGGGTTGTTTTGTTTTGGTTTTTTTCTAATTTTCATTTAGCTCTGCACAAAGGATCAATCAGCCCATTATTACCTCTTTGCTGGCAAGTACAAATTTAGCTCCTGTAAGAATCCTAACAAAGGACTAGACTTGTATCCTTCACTTATGTAAGTAAATTGTTAGATGTTAGTGGAACTAATTACGAGCGCATTGCTTTCTGCTTTCATCAAGACTTCAAGGCTTGATTGAAGCATGGTCAATACACACCACTGTCTTCCAATAACATCTTTATTCCAGAAGTTGACTTTATAAGTAGCATCCTCTTCAAATGTGAAAGAACTTTATAAGTGTTAATTCCTGCAGTGACCTGGAAGGGGGCTACAGTCAATCCACAGGCAGGTCAATTGAGTTTGAGCAAGGCTAGATGGTTCATCCAACACATCATCAGCAGCAACTGAGCCACATTTTCCATAATCCACACAATCCTCATCATTAAATTCCACTCAAGTCTTTACAAGCACCTTGTGCCTTTGATGTATACTTGATTCTTGTAGACCCACAAAGCAGACACTAATTGTACTATACATATACAGTGGAATGGGACCTTAAGGGATAGGTTTTTAGTAACTCTGATGACACCTTTCTAGTTAGTGTGGTGTAGCAGTATCCTATTTAAGATTGCTTTGTTTAATTATTTAAGAGCCATTATGGTAACTGGATATACTCTAACTGTAATTTATTAACTCATACACTTGAATTATCCAAGTGTCTACATCCACTTCACAGAATTACAGAGGAACAAGGATAAGGTAATTGTATGAAAATGTTACAGAATATTCCCTCTGCTGAAAAGTACAGAAGCTCTCATCTCTCATAGCACAGGTTCACGACCCTTTTCAAACTATGCACTAAGACCATAAGAACCATTCTATACCAGCAGCAGCTGTTCATATAGAGAATTTTAAGAAAATGTGTGCATTTTATATATATTATGTACAAGTAAATATTTACACATGTATATGAATGCATAGATATGTCTTCAATGTAATACTACTATTCACTTTCCTTTTTTGTGTAAGAAATGATATTGCATCCATCTGTTCATACCTCTTTCTCTGCTCCTCTGAATATGCTTCTTTATACTGTGAACCTTGTGTCATTTTCTACTCTCGTGCTTTCTGGCTATCTATTCATCTTGCTTAAGCAAGCTTGCCATGTTAGATGGTTCCTTCCTCACTGGAAATACTGCCCATTCCCCCAAATCCCTTTTCACCACCACTGTCTACATACACTGCCTGTCTGCATCTTTCCTGCCTGCACAGGACATCTTTTTTTTTCTCTGGAGAATGACATCTCCGGGAGCAGAACCTTGAGACTCATTCTTCCTTGCTCCAATATAGTGTCTGTTCTTGCCATCATCAGCTTGATTCTCTTCCTGCCATTCAGGCACTTTTACACATCTCAGAGCTGTCATTTGCAAAAAGAATAGAGACACATGGGGCAGCAGATGAAGAAAAAAATCTAGACTAAATCATGTGAGCAGCCAGCTCCCTGAAAGCCATAGCAAACACTCACAGACCAACTCAGTGTCATAAATTAATTTGGAACTGCTTAGAAAGGAAAACTTTTAGCACTGGAATTCTTACTTATAGCAGTCTCCTCAACAGAATATTGCTTTAGTTACAGCATGTATCTTTCTTAACCCAAGATGCTTACCAGAATTCTGCTGTGCTCCAGACAATATGTCATAAACATCATGAACGTGCAGAGCCATTAGAAGTCCTGGATTCTGGGCTGCAGCATCCCTGCTGTTCAAATATACTGGCACAGAACAGAAAACTGATAACAGCAATTCTACAAAGCTTTTGAGCCAGGAGGAGATGAGGACTGCAACCAAATAGTGCCTTGGAGGCTCAGCTGTTCCAAAGCAGAAAGGGGAGAAATTCATCATTTACCTGGACTGACCACTTTTGCAAAAAAAAAGTCATTTCCTCTAAACTAAGAACCTGCCAAAACCTAAAAGTTAGGGAAGTGTGTCTGAGAAAGATCATTAGAAGATACAGAATGCTTTCCTGCACAAACACAATTGTGTAATCACTAATGCACAACATCCCTCTTACACTTAACCTTTATGTGCTATCGAAGTACAGTGTCAAGATTGTCCTTCCAGCAGATGTTTGTAACTGAGAGATTTTAATATCCTCCTTCCACCTCCCTCAAAGCCAAGTTATCAGGAGCATAGAAAGATTTAACCACTTATTAAACAGCGCTACCTTGTCAGGCAATATGTTCTTTTCTGCAGGGCACTAGTGAATTGAATGGGCAAGAGAGACAAAGGGTCTAACAAAGGAAAAGAAAAAGTTGCTGCATGACAAGTATGGCTTCTCCCCTCCCAAGGAATCTGACTAGCAAGGAAAACACTTTGTGGGGGACAAAACAGAGAAATCCTGCAACAGAAAGCAAGGCAGTGGGAAATCACACAAATAAAGATGTAGAAAGACTAGAGGACATTCATTTTGCAGCCCTTTCTTTTTTTTTAAAAGCTGCTTCAATAAGAAGAAAGTTGGAGATCTAATTGCTTTGATTACCTGGCTCACAGTTAATGTGTCTTTCCCTTCCTCTTTTTCTGCTAAATGGAGTTGGAAAACCCAACTCTTGCTGCCATGCTTTTCACCACCACTGCACAAGCACGTCATGCAGCAAGCTGATGGTGGAGAATCAGGCCTTGCAACAGGCACTTGTATGCTTAAAAACAAAAAAAACAACCCACCAGCATGTAACTATGGGGATTTAACACTGCAGGAAACCTGTCACTGGGGACTGCTTCAGTGAAAGAAAATGCAAGAAATAGTTCTCCTATGGCAATATTAACACATTGTGATTGTGCAGTATAGATGCACGCATGCATCCTGACACAGAGAGGTCAGCATGAGCCTGTATTCAGCCTTACGGCATCCCAGCTTCAGTGTATCGACACCCGCACTATGTGGAGACTAAACAGTGCCAACAGTTCAGGGATCCAACATTTTTCATCTTCCTCCAAGACTGCTGCTGACACAGATTCACAGTAGCTCATGTCAGTTTCCCAACTTTGAGGGTATGTCCAAATCCATAACTACCAGTTCGTATATAGTCATGAGTCATATATACAAAAATCACCAGCACTTCTGGGCCCTTCAGATGCTGAAACTCAACATGAGACATGCCAACCAACCTACAATGTCTTTACTTGCCTCTGCAAGCCTCTGCTAACTGGAGGACACAAGGGTTTGGTTATACTCCTATTTTTTTCTTTTGAACACAATTCAATTCAGAAAAAGAGCATTCAGCTATCAATATATGGGTGCATGGCAGCCTTGAGTTCTGTCTGGCTTCCGTGATTAAAATGATTACCTAAAATAAACAGCTGTTCTTAAAAACAGAGGCTGTAACTGTTACAGAATCACAGAATCACAGAATCACAAGACTGGAAAAGACCTTCAAGATCATCAAGTCCAACCAATCCCATCCTAAGCTAAACCATATCCCTAAGTACCTCATCTACCCTTTTTTTTAAACACATCCAGGAACATCCACAGGGCCTGGAGCATCCAGTGCAGCTGCTTTCACATGGCCAGGTGAGATTCTAAGTACAGTCCTAAGGTGACACAGAAAAAAACCCCAGAAAGTGACCCCCTACACTACACACCAAAGTTGAAATACATTGTGATTTCAACAGAAAACTAACGTATTAATATAAAAATTCAAAATTAACTACACAGACATCATATTAAATTCGCACAGTTAATTTAGTCTTCTTGTTTATTTCACCTTTAAAAATAGGGGATTGTTTTACATTCAGTAAAACAGAAATTTAATTAGGCTTTGCAATTCATATATAATTGAATAAAATACGTGGAAAAGGGCATATTCATCTCAAGTAATTTTATGCCATTGTATGAATTAATACAACGTACCTCCATGAACAGTGGCTATAGCCCGATGAAACTAGTGTGTATTGTTTTTAAATGAAGCATTAAACCCAAGGACATTTGCAAATTGTTGCATATTCAATCACTTAAGTGCCTTTCGTCCTCCTTCCTATGTTCGGGAGGAAGGAAGATGGCTAGCACAGACTTCCATATCACCCTTTGTAAACCATTAAGTCTCTTATCCAGTGTCTGCCAGGTAAAGCTGACAGCCCCTGAGACAAGCTTCTGGAAATGAACTGAAATACCAGTCTTGGTTTTAAACTTCAGGATCTCATTCTCTAGGGGTTACAAAGATCTCCTACACACTAATGGTGTCCTCTGCATATTCACAGCTACCAGTCTCATCTCATTATATTCACATATCTATCACATACGTCTCTAATTTGACCACATTTTAAATTTTTCAGCTGCTGAGTACATGAAGTGTTAAAAAAGAAGCTGGCTATGAATGTGACAGTGGGAGCTGCCGGAGTGAATGCCCAAAACTTAAGACAGGCTGAGCCTTCTTTTAACTGTGACTTTCAGCTTTTGAAATGCTACTCACCTCTCTGAGGTCTAAGTGATTCAGTAGTCTTTGTGCAGACGGGTCAAATGGACCTGGGCATTCACAAAAAGCCATAAGTAGCACCAAAAAAGCTAATGAATGTAATTAAGTTGAAGGATACAGACTCATTAAATCATTTCTGCAAAATGATGGGAAGTTGCTAGCAATTACACTGCTCAGTATGCTGCAAAAGAAATTGCTCTGGACCCAAATTTGACTGAAGGGGTATAATGCTTTGTGCATCTTCCTAAATAACATTGCCAAGCCACAGAAAGAAGGAAAACCAGCATGTTGAGGTTTTTCAGTCCGAGTCGCAATGACTGCAGCTATAGTAGATCAATCATATGGAAAAAGTCAGAAAAAGCATCCTGCAAATGCAGGTATGGATGTAGTAATGGCTCACTGTATACAAAAAGAGGAGTGCACCTACTTGGGCACATTTAGCGTTGAAAATACAAAAGAAACGCCGTGATTTATTTTAGCTTTAGAAGGTGAAGGCATGAAGAAGGAGTGGCAGAGGATGCCACTGGGAGGCAGTGTTGTCCCTTAGCAAGTTCATGATCAAAGTCCTCCCAGCCTCCTCAGGCCCTCGGCCACAGCACTGGGAAGCACAGCGCAGCAGCCTGGCATGCAAGGCAGGTTCCGAAGGAGAACATCAAAGTACAGGCAGTACAGCACGTAGACGTATTTAGAGGCTGATGCTTTCCCACCTACCTTGAATAGCATTGAAAGTATTTGCGATGCAAGTGATGTGTGAGTTTTGATAGTTACAGCAAAGTGTTTTGGGGGTTGGGTGGGGTTTTTTTGGTATAGCATCATCTGTCTTTACCCTGAAGAATCATGGTATGACCAAAAAAAATCCTAAACAAAAGAAAAAACGGGCTGCAATGAACATACAGAAATTTCATGTGCTTATGAAAGCTTCTTTGTACATTAGAAATTCAGGAAAACCTACAGAATTAACACTTACCTGTCGTAACGGCAAATTGCTGTGCAAAAGAAACTGAAAATGGTGATGTAATACAACTCTCAGTTGACACAAACACCCCTTAAATTTGTGTTTAATTAATTTTAAACTGTATCAAGCCCCTTGATTACAAATTACAAGAAGCAGCAAAGGTATGTGCAGCACAGATGAAAATCAGAAACCACAGAAGCCTGAGACATCCTGTTCTTACACTCTCATCAGAATAAAAGTCTAGAAATCCAATAATTTTGTTTCATATGGACTCACCTAAGTAATTTTTTTTTAATGTAATTAAGAATTCTTTTGCAACCTGAAGGATGTTGTAGGCCTTTTTCACCCCTGCATTCCTTGACTCTGAAGGAACTTCCTAAAAACCACAACACTTATTTGTATAGTATCACAGGCAGAAAAGGCTTTACATAATATCTTGTCTTATGCATTTTTAATATTATTAACAGCTGTCACAAGCTTGGAAAAAATATATCATTATTTAGGATTTTTGATATTTTACAATTAAAATTGTATGAAAACTGCTATTTCAAATAATGCTATTCCAAATAATTCTTGATGGTCTCAATTGGTCCATACATACAAGAATTTAATTCCTAAAGCTGATACCTACAATATGCAGGATATTTAACCTTTTTCACCCTGAAAGACACACAGTTCTAATTATTGACAAATGTGCTATCATCTCCCTTGCCTGCCCACGAACAATTAACACAGGAAGATTTGTTGACAGCGTGAAGTATAGACACGCTTGCAAGGAACCAAAGTGGACAATTCTAAAGCACGCTGTACTTTGAATGATTTAATTTGCTACACAGAATATATTGGGAGAAACACAATACGCATCTCAATTGAAACTACTCTTTAATGAAGAGGTTTTAACGGTAAAGCAACTCCACTAGGTTGTCCCTGGGAATATCAGATGTTGCCTAGCATATCTGTCTGTGCCAAGAGCATGTGCTAAGGCAGGTGGAAACATCTGGCTTTCATTTTACTTCCACTCAAAGCTAGCAAAGTGCAGATCAGCTCCAGGTTTGATAGCTGTGCCTCTGCAAGAATCTGTAACCTGAGATGACGGATACAAGAAGAAACCTGAGCCAATGATGTTAAATAGTTCTGCTTTTACAGTTGGCTTGTACCCTGCCATGCTGCCACATAGGCAGAGTTAGCCCAGGTCAGTATGTGCTCATGAAGGTATGCCAGGGCATCAGGGCAGTTGGCTGTATGAGGTGATAGCTGAAATCTAATCCATTGCTCGGTCATAGCTTGACAATTTTCTGTGCTTTGGATCTTCATCTAGAAAAGATTAATTCTCTAATTATCACAGTATTTTAGAGATAAATCTATTTATAACTGTCATGCACTTTGATACTGCTGTAATGACGATCATATAAAATATTCCAGAGAACTCCTTAGAGTTATCTCCTATGACAGTGAAGTAAAGCTGGGCAGGTAATGCTTGCGTGTTTCAGGTATGAGACACCCAGAAGCTTCAGCAAGAGGAAGAACAATAATCTGTTAATTTCAGGTATTTATTTAATTATTAGTGCTGGAAAGGGGGTGGGGGAAAAGAAAAAATCATTTCAACAAGGACAGGGTCTAGGTGACATGGTGGTATTGGACAGGCAGGTGACTTTATGATCTTAGAGGTCTTTTCCAACCTTAAAGATTCTATGATTCAATGATTTAGTTCTACTGCAGACAAAAAACGTGGAAAGTGCAACAAATATTCTGGCTGTTTGCATCTACCTTCATTAAAAACAACTTGTGAAATTATAAAGTCAAGTGAAGTGTGGGACTCAGATCCACTTGTAATTCACAAAGGCAGCGATTACAAAACAGCTCTGCCCTTACACTGCTTATTGTCTAGAAGTGCCGAGAGCCCCAGAGTCCCCTCATCAACTTTTGATTGCACAGGTGTGTCTTTTCACTCCTTTACTAATGAGAATTAACAATATTTCGGAAAAAGTTAATTGTTAAAAGTTGCCCTTTCCAACCTTGACTTCGGAAGTAACCTGCAGGTAGGAGAGTTTCAGTGATGCTATTAACTAACTTAGCTTTTCACTTAGCCTCAGACTTCTGGGGTTAGAGGCAACCAGAACGGGCTTCTTGAACCAGCTGCACTCAGTAGCTCGCCGGAGAGCACATACCAGGTTATACTTCCAATTCTGTCCCTACAAATTAAGCCATCCAGGGGAGACAGTTCGAGAGAAATCCACAATGTGCCCAAATGAAACTGCCTACCTTCATCATTAGGAGCTCAACTTTGTATAGGTTTGAATATTTTTGGTTTTCTTGTGTTTTCATGTTGCTTTTTTTTCTCCTAAAGGACAATGTTGATTCTTGAAGTAGGTTGGAGTTGAAACCAATAAAACCCCTGTTGATTGGTTGCAAATGACAATCTTCTTGAAGCTGTACAGAGTAAGAATCATAATTAGTAACTTAGTAATACTTGTACAATGTCATGACCTGGTAGATGATTTTCCATCTATAATTAATTATACTCATTTTGGACAGATTCTTTTTAGAAATAGGAATGACAGTATTTGTCCTGATCTATTTATCTGCTGACATTGGTCTAATTTCTTTCACAGTGAAATTTTGTTTCTGATTTGCACCAATGGAAACAAATGAACAATTCCTGAAAATTACCTTAAAACTAACTAAACCTTTGCCTGCTTTTATCAAGGTACAGAAATAGAATTTTTTTCCATATAAAATGATAAAAAATGCACACACTTACCTGTACTGTCTGGAAGCTGCTGTCCATTACTTCCATTTCGATAATGCAGTAGCTGTAGAGCTAAAAGATAGGCTCAGAGGACATTTGTTTTAAAATTTACTCTTTGGAGAGTTATTGCATTTATATGCTTTTTATGGAAAAGGGCAAAACAATAATGATGCTGAAAACTAGAATGCATAAGTAGACCATGTACCTAGTTATGTGCTATAAATCATGATGAGTATTTCTAACAGGGGAAAAGCAACACAAGAAGAATGAAGAGTGAAGAGACTCTAGAAATGTACATATGCACAGAGGCTTATAGAGCTCTGCTTGCTTCTCAAAGGGAATTGATAAATGGGGGAAGACATCCCAAAGGGTTCCTGTAGTTTAACAAAAAGAAAAGTATTTTTCAGTACATTGCTTTTTCCTCATGTCTTCCCTCAAATAAAATGAATTATGCACATAGATTGTTTATTGTCAGTTTGCATGCTGTGGAATTTCTGTTGTAATAAGCAGGGCTCTGAGGACATCCCTGTAAATGTTTTTCCTGTTTATTTATGTGTGTTTATCAATACAAATGCTTATCTCAACCTCAACATTTTACACACAGCACCCCACAAAAAAAAAAAAAAAAAACAAAGAAGAAATGTTATTGATTGGGTGATGCTGAGATATGTTGGAAGTTGCTGTCCCTCTGTACTTTTCCATCTGCAGAGCAAATGGAATAGGAAAGTTTAGATTTCTGCCAAATTGATTGTTAGACTTTTTCTATTCCTTATATACTTAGAAAACAGATTTTTTTTGGTGTTTGAAGTTAATTTTATAACTAAATTAGCTGTAGGATTTAGGAATAGTGATGCACAATTAAAAAGAAAAGTGCATACAAAAAACAACCTGACAATATTTGCCTGGCGATTCCTTTCTGTACACAAATACGGTAATGTATCTTCCAAGCAGGTGCAGTTCTGCCTTCTTCCCTCAACAGCCCAAAGCACAAGTTCTCTAATGATCCAGAAAATACGTAGATCCATGCCTAACACTCAAGATACCTGGTCTGGAAGGTCTCTTCTAAGAATGGTGGGGACACATACTCAAAAGAACAAGTGTTGCCAAGATGCACTTGTAGCTTCTTTCTTTATACAAAAAAAAAACCCATCTGCAGCAGAATCTATCATTGTAATAGCTCAGTAGTTGTATTATTTATCCAGAAACTGTTGAGAACTAATTTGGGAAAGTTCTCCCCTCACAGAAAGCTACTCATTCACTCTTTCACATCCTTTCTCATTCTGCCATATGAATCTTTTCTCCTTTTCAACACAGGGGAACGCTTTGAAGGTACCTACAGGCTACTGTTGTGTTTTGCATTCAGCAGTCACTGGATTTAAAATAATCTTGAGGGAAAGTCAAGAGTCCAGGACTCCACACTTTTAAAGCATTAGGCATCAGTGTAAAAGCATTTCTGATTGTTAAAACCAGCAGGCTGTTTTCTACAAGGAGGGCATCACAATGTTTTTAACACAAGATTTTTTCCATTCTTTCAGATTAGACATCTTTCCTCATGAACTGTTTTTGACTCTGGACTCTGAGGAGGTTGCATAGCATCTCCTTTGCAGAACTGACTGCAGCGCCTAAATTGCAGCGAGGATAAAAAAATGGACTTCCCCTGCACTCAGAGTTTTCCCCTGATAACTGCTGAGATACTGTGTCCCAGGGTCTTTGGCTTGTCTCCCCAAGGGAACAGTTCTCCCCACAGCATTGCAAAGAAAGCATACGGTAGGCCTTGGCTTCCATTTTGTGGGATAAACCACATAAAAAATAACCATTGCAAAAGCACCACTACAGTTCTTTATCCTTTTGCTTTTAGTGGTGGTGTGAGACAATTTTCTCCAACTCCAAGTTGCTAGTACTGAAGGAGTCCCACTTCACTGAAGTACTGCCATCAAAAAAAGATAGGCAGAGAATCTATTCTTGGAGGGTGTCGTTGCTGACTGGAGCAGATTATAGTCCTTCACAGACTTAGAGAATCTTGAAAAAGTAAGAAGATGCAGAGGGCTCGTTTTGGCTAAGGTTGCTGTGGCTCCCCATCCCCATTATAAATGTGCTTGTTAGAGGTCACTGTAAGAGTTCTGCATCTATGTCTGAAGTTAAACACCTGCTCGTCCTTTGGCTCAACAGGGTTGTAGCTATCACCAGTAATATTGGTCGTTGTTCTTATCTGCTCTCATGGTAACTTGCTTTCTATGTTTTAAAGAGCTTACCAAAGCACCACAATGATATTATTGTCAGGACATGAAAGAAAGGCTCTGGGAAGTACTTCAATTCGTACTGAAGAAAAACCCTACCAAACCCCAACAAACTAGTAAAGCCCCAGAGAAGCAAGCATTTACAGTCTTTAAACATTTTTAATAAACACTAGCCTTACAGGGTAGACTTGGTCTGTGAAAACAAATCAGCTAATGATAGATTTCATTTGGGTTAACATCAAAGAAACAGAATGCAACTGTTGACTATACCTCAGTCATTTACACAAGAATAAACACTTTATTAACAATGGAGTCAATATATTTGTTTTCTTAACTGGGGTGAGAAATCCAAATCATTCCAACTATATTTGTCTGTCCAAGTAGTGACTTTCCACAGGTTATGAAAAAGAAATTATCCAGGAACAGGAAGGGCTCAATTCAGTTGTCTAAATGTAAACATCTAGTGATGCCTGAGATTCCCTGAGGTGTTATTTACACAGGGAGAGATGGTAAAGCACCAGATCTATGGGTGATCTATGTCCGTCTACAACAGGATCTAGAGGTTGGGTGCGCTACTCTAGGCTTGTCATGTCACATTAGACACAGGTTTGGTACCTGCCTCCCACCAAATGAACACTGTATCACCTTTGTGTCAAAAGAGAGCATAGTTCATGATGTGCACTCTGCTGAATCACAGGTGATGGCCTCACTGTCCATCAGTACTGGTGGACAGTAATTAAAACAGAGAAGCCAGAACTACAGTCATAGTTGCCAGCAATTCTAACTCATCCTCTATTCACTCTCCTTTACCTCTAATAATTGTTACGATCTCACTAAGGGTTGTTTTTCAGTTAAAAAATTAAAGCTATAGATTTTTAATCTTTAGATACAGCTCATGCAAAATCAAGTTTAGGAATCAGCTTTTTTTTTGTTTAAATATCCATCACCAGCTTCAGAATGACTGCAAAGGAATTCACTCTAAAAGATGTCATGCAGTTCTTCTTTCAAAATGGTAAAAGATTGCTGTTTCACAAACTAAATAGTCTCATTTTCCAAGAAATTCTTTGTCATTCAGATTCAGAGGGTTAAAAATGTTCTCCAGTGGTAGAGCAACACCCACCTGCAGGACCACTCCAACATCAGCATTGCAGCAAACTCTGACTTCTGTGCTGTATTAATACTATTGATTATATCACACAGCAGAGGGGTATAAGCAAAAGCTGTATCACCTCTTTGTCTGCATATTGAAACAATCTAATAAAACTTAGCTTTTTCAACTACTACTAAAAAAACCCAACCACCTATTGTAACAGATTTCAATGGATGATTTATTGTGTGTTGCTCACAGACCCTATTATGAAGCAAACAATGAAACCCAAAGCAAACTGCCCAACATTATGCTCTTAAAAAACATCTGACTGCTGAAAAATCAGTTATTTTTAAATGGCTCTCAACACCCACCTAACAGGAAACCTTCTTCTTGAAGCTTTCTCAGGGACTGAATGCAGCCAATACAATTGTATTGTAGAGCTGGTCTCAACTCAAGGTTTGCGGGTATTCGTACAGAAAGATAAAAGATTATTTTTTTATAGGGACATTATCTTGTCTCAACTGACTTTACTGTTGCATCTGTAAATTTGTACATTACAACTAATTTCCTTATAACAAATTTTGAAGGGGAAACACGATTTTCTAAAGAGTTTTCTCTCAGCAGAGGAAGTGTTAAATGATATGTAGCACAGAAAACATCTAGGCCTAGATTGACAGCTTAACTTTTAGGGGCTTTAAAACAATATTAATAAACAGATAGGATTTTAAAGTATGAGATAGTATGATTTTTTTCACATTTTTAATGCATGTTAATATTTATTTGTTTCAATATTTCTTTGCTGTGTTTTTTCTAAGGCTCTGGAGGATCAGAAATAGATTCAGAATTCCAAGGCTACTTTTTTCTTGGTTTGGATAAAGAAACATGTTACAAATAGCACTTGCTGTGTGTGAGGCTTAGGGGTTTCAGGCTTTTAAAGGTGAAGGTTGATGGCTTTTTTAAAATCAGGTTAGAAATTACTCCAGTTAAGACTCCTGCTGTATCAGCAGATCTGGATGAAAGTAATCAGTATAAAATGATGTATGGGCTGCTTTTCTTTAATAAAAAAACCCTAAAACAAAACAAAGACTAAACAAAACAAAAAACCTTGAAAGAAAACAAAAGTTGAGAACTCAGTGTAAGTAAGAAAAAGCTAGATGCAATAAAAATTATTATATAACTGCTAAATTAGCTTATAGTTTATAACTTTGCCTCATTCTTCACTAGCAAGGACTCTAGTCACACCACCCAAGTCACAGAAGGCAAAGGCAGGGACTGGGAGAATGAAGAACCACCCAGTGTAGGAGAAGATCAGGTATGAGACTGTCCAAGGAACCTAAAGGCATCCATAGATCCTGAGGGGACTGGCGGATGAAGTGGCTAAGTCACTCTCCATCATATTTGAGAAGTTGTGGCAGTTCAGTGAAGTTCCCACTGACTGGAAAAGAGGAAACTGAACCCCCATTTTTAAACAGGGTGTTGTAGTTTTGTGTGGCTCAGTGTGGTGGAGGGTGGGGGTGTGGGGGCTGCAGGGGTGGCATCTGCAAGAAGCAGCTAGAAGCTCTCTGCAGATCCAAGGGGGTAAACACCAGCCAGCTCAAGCCCAGAGTCATTGTTGACCAAGGCCAAGCCAGTCAGTGATGGTCACAGTACCTCTGGGAATAAAGTTTAGAAGAGAGAGATAGATATAATAATAATAGTACTTATAGCAAAATATACAAAACTGGTGATATACAGTGTGGTTTCTCATTGAACTGCACAACTCAGGCTGTACAGCTTAGAGCCATCCTGAAACCAGACTGTCCCCAAAAAACATGGGTCCTGGAGCTGTGTGCTCTCCCCCGCCCCCGCTTTATTCTGAGCATGACGTCACTGGCATGGAATACCCTCTTTGGCCAGTCTGGATCACTTGTCCTGGCTGTGCCCCCTCCGAGCTTCCTGAGTGCCCTGCACCTTCTCGTTAGCAGGGAAAAGTGAACATCTGAAAAGTCCTTGACTGCTTGGCAACAACTAAAAACATCAGGGTGTTATCAGCACTGCTCTCATCCTGACTCCCAAACATGGCATAACACCAACAGCTAGAAATAAATTAACTCTATCCTAGCCAAAACCAGGACACAGTGGGAAAAAAGGTCAAGCAACAGGTAGAAGGAAGTGATTCCACCCTCTACTCTGCTCTCATGAGTCCCCCGCCCCCAAAGTACTGCATCCAGCTCTGGGGTCTCCAGTACAAAAGAGGCATGGGTCTGTTGGAGTGAGTCCAGAGAAGGACCACAAAGATGACCAGAGGGCTGGAGCACCTCTCCTGTGGAGACAGACTGAGAGAGGTAAATAATAGTCTTTGCAATCTGAGGATAAGCATAGCAATGAAATGTTGTTAAGAAATCCAGATCTTTTAAGCTCTTTGTTATGGATGAACCATCCTGTAAAACTGGTGCCACAAATAGTCAACAGTCATTCTTTAAGAAGAAAACAACATACTTGTTTGTAGAATTACGGTCTTTGCTTTTCTCATCTGCTATCAAATAGCTTTGTTTTTTTGTAAGTTTACAATAGAAAAGCAAAATTAGGTAAGCACACCTCATTTTACCTGATTTGTAATTAAATTAAGGTCTTTCAACGCTATTGTAGTATTGTCTGAGTCCTTTTCACTTGGATGAATTTTGAGATTGAATATTGTTTTCTGAACTTCACCCATCCTATGCTGCATTACACAGCAATCTAAAACAACTGAAGGATGAACATGTTAATTACGAAGATTTTATTCAGAATTTATTCTTCAACAGCCTGTAACTTCTAACCTTTCACAAGTGCCTTCCTCTAGCTTTTACATTTAGTGAGACACAGAAGACCACTGGTCTGCAGCAAATTTTACTGCACTAAATTTTAAATGAAAAACAGCCTAACAATTAACCTTTTCAGGTAAAAAGGGTTAATTGCGATACAGTATTGCTAGTATTGCTAATCATTTCCATAACTGTGGGAGATTGAAACCTGTTACAAGAGCAGTGTGGAAAACACATGGACTCTTCAATGTACAATTTACTGATTCCACATGTAAATATATATTCAGAATCTTCTACGATCCCCAAATTAAACTGCAAAAGAATTCATACCATGGAAAATAGTATAGGGGGGTAAAGTTAAGTTTTTGTCCTGTGTTCAAAAAGGGCACCTAGGCACTTGTATAAACTTAGATTCTAAAAGCATAGAGTAATCATTCACAATCTTTAGGATTAGTCATTATTAACAAATGAGATGCAGGATGCGTAAGAGCAACCTGCCTAACCTGAACAGGTGGGATAAACATTATATACATAGTCTTACCAGCTTCAGGGCAAAAGCTCAGTGAACTCTCTCGACAGTGTCCCCTGAACGCTTTCATAGGGCAAACTTTTGGATTAGATGACCTCGTGGGGTCTGTTTTTCTTCTGTATCATGCAGCTCACTGTAAGGCTGTGTTGTTAGAAAAAAACAAACAGAAGAGTGTTCATTTTTTTTCTCTTCTGACATGTAAAAGACAACAGCATCCACCAAAGCAACCTTTTATAAAGCTACAGTTGACCACTGGCCCATTGTGTTAAGGACATCTGAATATTCGTATTTTCATCCATACGAAAACCAGCAAGACTTGAACACTGCCATAGCTAAAGACCACAAATCTTGAAATGAAAGCATATGTTTCTTTCACACATTCCCACTTTTATGCTTTAATTTTTCCCAGCCTACCTGAAGTGTTTTTACTGAAATTAGATCTGTTACTAACATAAAATTATAGCAGTTCTATTTATGTGATATTAAAAAAAATGAAATCAAAATGTATCTGGGTATATTTAGGATTGAATATTTTTAGGATTGCTTGCTAATCTAATGCAATATAGAACATAAGAGATCATGTTATTATGCTTACAGCTATAATATAGGCCATCAGGAAAAAAAGCATATGATAATGAATATTAAAAAATCTAATTATTTGTGTCATCTAGAAGATTGTATTTGTTTTATAATACAACAAAGACTATGGCAAATTCGTGTGACACATTCAGTTTATTGAAAAACAAATACAAAATGAGATAATTTTAACTGCATAGCATATCATGTGAACAAAAGATCTGTGGCAAAACAGCAGGAAAAAAATCACAGTAATGAATGAAAAAATCAGTAGCTGAGAAATTTACAGCTAGGGACCCATTTGTTCTTTAGGATTGTTATGCTAATTTTCAAGACTTGCTGCAGCAGCAAAGTTGAGATTTAGGATGAATGCATCAATCACTAACTACTAATGCTATAAAGATATCCTTAGGTTCTCAAGGTAATTTAAAAGACCTATTCATATGGTACTTTTCAAGCATTGCACTTTTACGTGAACTGCGTTAGAGGCAAACTCTTCAAAAGTCAATAGAACTTAACAGTTTCCTTAAGCAAACAGAAGTGGTTTCCTTGGGAAGTATTATGTTCTAATTCACCACTAATTTAAAAAGCAAAATAAAAAATCCATCCAGAGGCCTGTGAATAAGAATCAGAATTGATGTATTAGCTCACTGATGTAGTATTTTAAAGAAAATTTATGCGTGTATACATTTTAAGGCTTACTAAGCATTTCTTACCCAAGCTTACATTCATGGCTGTTCACTGCCAAAATAAGACACTGCATCAATATAATTCAAACTATTGATTTTTAGTAACTTTTTTTTGACAAAAATTTATTTCTCAGTTTAAGGCACAGTATTGCTTTATGTCAATATCCCAAATTATTAAGGAAAATTATTGGGTGAGGGAGGGAAACGACATTTAATTAAAATCTTCTGGCTGGAATGCAAAACCGTACCTTTGTCTTACTATTTCACTTTATAGACTGATCTGTAATTAAATAGTCCTGCTTCATATTTTCCTTAATTTTGCTAAAACTTGTGGACAGAAGCATTGTGATATTTGTGAGCATATGGTCAGGATTATTGTTTCCCAGTTGAGTTCTAAAATAAAAATCAGAAATCAGGTCATCCTCACCCACTGAATTCTCAGGCAGACTTTGTAGAAACAGGTTCTTTCCCCCACCTCAGTGACCTCTCTCTTCTCACAGCCACATTTCCTTTTACCATGCCCCAAAACAAGAGTTCTCTCAACTTTTCTGATACTGCTCTATTCTATGTGGTCTGCTTTGTCTCCACAACACATTTAAACCTCATAAATCCCAGACAACCTCCAGAATTGCTTTTTAAGTCTCAAAAGCCAATCTCCTAATATACAGCTGCCAGACTGCATTTCCAGAGCACCTTCCCCTGGGATTTATTAGTGCTTAAGATATTTTTTTAACTGTAAGTAGATTTGATACTTCTGTAGATTTATTTTTTTTTCTTGTTGCAGCATAAAAATTCCAATACACTCTCTGCAATTATAACCTGTCCTTCTGGATTTTTGGTTTTTTTTTTAACATGACAGGTAACACTGATTTTCATCTCTTAACATGAAATTTTGAAATTCCCTACCCTGTTTCAACAATCCTAAAACTGTATGCAGTAAAGGAGGCAACAAGACACAACTTCATAACTGTAAAACTAACATACAGGGCTGTGACAACTGTTGTAGTAACTCTCTCTCCCCTTATCTCCATGTAATGCTACCTGATGTTGTGACAAGTCTGCATTTAAACAATGCACGATACAAATATTGATTTCCTCCTACATTAAGACAGCTAATGGGTGAATGAATCTTGATAAACAGTTTTAATTGTTAATTCGGTCCAATGGCTATTTCAAATAGAGAAATAAATATATGGCTGTATATTTACTATAAAATCTATAATTACTACAAAAGAAATCTAGATGACTGTTCTAATGCAGCATCATATTGCAGAGAAGGCACTTTAAATTTCAGTTCATGTCTGATAGGAAAGAAAACCTAAAAATCAAATCAGACTGTTAATGTAATGGAAATTATGTAGTCTGTTTACTGTCTAACGCAAGGAATGTTAAAGATAGGATCTTTGCTTATTGCAGAAATTGAGAGAAAGCTGAAATTAAGTAAGGAAACATTTTATTCCAAAATCTAAGACCAAAAGACAACAATTAGGAGTCCCATTAGAACTTAATTGAAACTTAGCATGTGACAGATTAAAAGACTGATTTCCTTTTGAGACAAAATTCGTAAATAGGACACAACTCTGCCTTGCCAGCATAGGTTCCCTCTTTTTCTATACTAGTAATTATCAATATATAAACTGCTGAAATGTTTTAAAAATAATTGGCTTTGTATATCATGGGTCCCTGCTTTGTGATCAAGCAACAAGACACATACAAAACACTCATATCAACATTTCAGTGGGCGGCTGATGGTTGGGAAGCACTGGGCCTTAGAAAACACAACTACCTTGTGTTAGAAGTGTAAATGACATTATTTGGAGCTAGACATAAAAAGACATTAGCCTTTTCAGCAACTGCTAGTGAGTAGAGCAAATATCTGATCACAACTGTTCGACAATTCTCTTTCTGTCCCTTATCTCTCTGCATCACAAAAGATACCAAGAACACAGGATACTAAAAAACATTTTGCACTGCTTGATCCTTCCATTGTAGGACAAATGCCTGGATGAGTGGGAGCATTTATAAAATCAATGTTTCACATACTGATTTGCCTGTGTACTTTGGGCAGGAGCTGAGTCTTTCACCATGAGTTCAGCCTCTTTCATCTGTTGCCTGTGGAAGGTGCAGAAGGAGGTTGCTGCCATTCTTAAACAGAAGATGAACATGTTAGAGTGCTTTATATTTTTTTTTATTCCAAACAGTCCCTTTGGGGCTTTCCTAAAGGTGCTGCTTTGCTTTGTAATCTGACTTCAGATATGCAGACTCTTTAAGGTCACTTAAAAGTATTGTTATTTTTATGTGGACTTTGGTTTCATCATAGCCTGCAAAGTCTTCATGAAGTATGTTTTGGCTCATTTTTGTAGAGGTAGCTGTTGCAGGTGAACACCTGGACTAAAAACTCCCATCTTCTAGCATTTTAAGCAAGATTTATATTTTTCCAATAGAAAAATGGACATTTTTCTGTTCCCCCTCCTCCCTTTTAACAGAAGCTTAAGAAATACTTTTTATAAAACTGCTTCATTATTGCTGTGTCTGAGTTAACTCTATTTAAAAGCAAATGCAATAAACTATCGTCACCAAATGGGCTGTCGTATAACAGCTTTAGTTTACCCTAGCTCTCTGAGGATCTCAGCAGTCTGAACAATGATATTTTCTGATATACTATCTGAAGAAAAGAAACTATCTACTGTTTTCATGCAGAATAATGAAAGAAATGGGCCATGGGTGAATCAGGAAAGAAGTATTGCAGGAAACAGTGGTATATAGAAGATATTAATGCAGCAGATTTCTTTCAGCATTGGAGTAGATAATCTTCATCTTGCATAGTCACTCATTCCAGTAGGTAACAAGGAAAAAAGGCAGGAGTATTTTCAAAGCTCAGGTATCTAGTAAACTCATACAAGGAGATAGGAAAACACAGATTATCATTCTGAATTGAGTTCTCTCTTTTTTTTTTTTCAAAGAAAACATCATCATACAAAGATAAATATTGTGAGACACATCAAGGTCTTAATAAGACAACTGATGTTATGGATGATAAGGCCTCCGTAGTTAGGAAAGAGTCTGTGAAAGACAAGCTTTTAATGGGATTGAATATAAGAGAAAAAAATTAGTAACAAACAATTTCACACTGGAAAAAGCTGTCCTAAGAACAAAAGAGAACATTCATTAGCACACAAAATAATGTGCTAGAAGAGGTGCAGCCAGGAAGAAGACAGGTATAACAAAGATAAGGGCGTACTGCATTTGGCATCACCCACGTTCAGAGCAATGAAAGAGGTACATGGGAAGATCATATGCATCAAGGTTTGTAATACACTTAATTGGCCAGCACCAGTGAAGACAGTCACAAAGTGCACAAAGCAAACCACTTTCATAAGCATACTAAAGAAGAAAATAGGAAAGTAAAGAACAGAAAAGTTTTCGAAAGCTCCTAGCAGAGAAATTTAGCAATAGTACAGCTTACAGCTACAGCACAGGATCAAGAAAGAACTAATGAAGATATATGAGGCAAGAGAAAAAGAATATACAAAAAAGAGTTTTTCACCATGCTAATATTGGTATGTTTTGCATCATTAGGACAATATGAACTAAGTATTAGCAAGTATATGAAGGAAAATGTCAAGTCTAGATTTCTAATAAGTACGTGTACAAAGCCAATACTGAGGCAGAGAACTGTAAAGTCATTGCACCTTATTTAAAACAGAGTAAGAAAATACTCTTTTAATCTTACAAAATACTTCAGAGAAAATTAAATTCGTCATGATGCCTATAGTCGCATCATATGATCAAGGTATATTTGCATGCAGTTCCAGGACTATGTGCACTGTTACAACTGCCAGTAGCAATAATCATAGAATCTTTGAATGCTTTGGGTTGGCAGGTCCTTAAAGATCATCCAATCCCCCTACTACAACATCCACAGAGCAAAGAATTTCTTCTTAACATCTCATCTAAATATATGTTCCTTCAGCTTAAAGTCATTACTCCTTGTCCTATCACTGCATGCCCTTGTAAAGACCGCCTCTCCAGATTTCTTGTAGGCCCTTTTATTACTGGAAGGCTGCAGTCAGGTCTCCCTGGAGACCTCTCTTCTCCAGGCTGAACAAGCCCAATTCTCAGCCTGTCTTCACAGGAGAGGTGCTCCTATAATGCCTAAAGGAAAGAAGAAAGCCCTTTGGATCATGGCATACATGAATACCATGAAAAAGGTTGTGAACTCACTGCAATGTATTGCCTCAATTACTTCACTAGAAATGGGAGAGACTGTTCTGATATACTGCATTAGCTTTTAAGACCTAAAAAGAATAATAAGGTGGAATGTAGAATGCTAAAATTTACCTGATATGCATGGTATAATTTTTTGTTCTCCAGGACTCATACATTCTACATACTATGTGTTCCACCTGCATACCAGTTCAGGCCAGACTGAGCATAGTGACCCACTCTTCAGCTCTCTGGAAGATGGCAGGTCAAGAAAATGCTTTTTATCATGACTGTTGCACATGAGGATTTTAAGGAAGGTGCAAAGATATCCTAGAAAGACTGGATTTAGCCATTATCGTTACTATACTGAAACAATAACAAAAGGTTATGGAGAATTCCCAATGTCACAGGCAAAAGGTACAAGGAGATGTAATCTAAAATTCAACTACACTTGATAGAAAACTCGTGTTAGTCATTTTGGTTATGTCTAGGAATAGAGATGTATCTAACTCCCCTGAGTTAGTGCTAAAGCAAGTAAAAATATTTTCTTCTTACAAGAGCTGAAGAACATAATGAAGATGATGACTAAGACTGGCAGAAATCTAGAGCAATTGGGGAGGGAAGGATGAAAACGGCGCTGAGATCACAGTCTGAATGATTTCACAGATGATGTTTTCCATAACGGGAAATATTTAGTCATTTACTTGTTCTACTGTAGTATCTTAGCTCATTCAAGGAAACACAATGTAGGCCAATTCATAACAAGGAAAAGTTAAGAGTAGTCCTTCATTCATGTAAAGTTATGGTTATCAAAACAGTAATTATTTGTGGATACTATACTACTTTTTTTTATCACACATATGGGTACAGGGGAACAGCAGAAACTAAACATAACCAGTTGAGATTAATACAAATCTTGATAAACCTTCAGCTATTTCAGTGCTGACTATACCACAATATAAAAAAATACAAATGTACAACTTGAATGAAGCATGTAATTGCTAAAAAAATTCCTTAGTTGCGTATCTTTTATATGATACAGAATCTGGTCTAATCCCCCCACCCCCACACCTCAAAGAGGGTCATCTAAGCTGGTTGTCCAGGACCAAGTCCTGATGGCTTTTAAGCATCTCCAAGTTGTGAGACTCCACAACCTTCCTGGGAAGCCTGTACTAGTGCTCAGCCACCCTTATAGTAAAATGTGCTTCCTCATGTTCAGAGACAACCTCCTGCCTTTAACATTGTGCCCACTGCCTCTGGTCCTGCCTCTGAGTACTACCACTACTGTGTTCTCTTGGCATCTTTCTTTCGTAAGATACCCCTGAACCTTCTCTTCTCCAGGCTGAATGAGCAGTCCCAAATCTTTCAGCTGTTTCTCATAGGAAATATAAACCAGACCCTTCATCATCTTCAAGGGCAATTTTTAAATTCTATGCAGTATGCCCAGGTCTATCTTGTACTGAGGAGCCCAACACTGGATAGAGCTCACCTTCCTCAATCTGTGAGCAACACTCCTCCTAATGCAGCCCAGGATACCATTAACCCTCTTTGCAGCAAAAGCACATTGCTGGCTCATGTTCAACTTGGTGTCCACCAAGCCCACCATGTCCTTTTCTGCCAAGCTGATTTTCAGCTGGGTAGCTCCCAGCACGTGCTGCTTCCTGGGGTGACTCTTACCCAGGAAAGTGCAGGACATTCCACTTTCCTTATTGAACTTCATGAGGTTCTGATATTTAATACCATTTTTACAGGAAAAAAAAAATCCCAAAACAAAACAAAAAAGCCAACAGTCAGAAACACTGCATTAGTAAATGAAAGAAAAAAAAAGAAAAGGCTTGGGCATAAGTTCTTTGCCACCATATCTGTAGTCACTGCATGAAAACAATACTAACAAATCTTTAAAAGAAATAACCTTAACAGAGCTGATAATAATAAGTTTCATTGTGGACAAAAATAGCTTAACATTTGAACTCTGGGGCAGAAGACATGAAAGAGAAAGCCATGAATTTTCAGAAGCAAGCATCCAGAGCTTTTGAAAATGATTCATGATGGATGCCTTGATATGACAGTATATTCTTGTCTATTTTTTCATACTTTAACCTACACAGAGGTACAAAATAAATAAATAATAATAAAAAAGAAATGGCCACAGGAATATTGGAAAAAGGAGTGCAATGGCAATTTCCATACGCCTAATAGAAATTGGCAAGTGATATATTGGAATACTAAGGAAGCCAGCACCTACTTAGCAACATGCTAATCAGATCTGTGGTGAGTCACATCAAGGACATATTCACTAGATGTGGTATTTGTGACAAACTATTTCCTGAAATAGACCCTGCTTCTATAGGTCTTCAGCTGTGTGCATTTTAATGAGCTGAAGTCGCAAATAAATAATGATTCCATAACACTCTGTTGTGGCCTGAGCTTTAAATAGGGAACTCAGAAATAAGTAAGAGGTGACAACTAGAGTCATGTAAAGTCTACCGTGGTCAGTAGCAGCTTGATAACGCTGGTCATACAAAATAAAAACTCTAGTGAACAGTAATTTAGGAAAAATTACAAGTATTTATGCATACTTACAATATGAGCAACAAAGACTTAAATGGTGAAAATACTTCTTATTATGCTCACCCAAGAAATAAGGAAAATGTAACTGCAGAAAGTTCTACAGGACCTACATACCAGAGGAAGAATGTGGAGCAGTTACAGCTTCTTCACACACAGTCCTCAGACTGCACCAAAAGCTGCAAGAATTAAGAAAGTGACTCTCACCCCTGAGAGTGAAGGCACTAACACATTCTAATGCTTCTAATATGAGTATCAATTTTGGTATCTACAAGTTTTCATCACTGGCCGGTGAGACATCTGATGCTTTAAGGGAAGTAATGGACCTTAGTTTGACACCAGTTCTTGATTGATGTACAGCTACCAAACTAACTTCCTGAGACCATCACATGTCTATAGATATGTAAAAAACTGTTAATTTTTTTTTAATCTCACAAACTGTTGATTAGTAGGTATAGACACATCTAAATTGTGAATTTTGAAAGTTTGAACTCATGACTTTTAAACATTTGGGAATAACTAAAGCTAATCCTTGCTGGGCAGCTCCTTGATTAAGCTGCTTTTCAAGCTTTGTATAGATTTCAATAGTAGGAAAGCACTCAACCCTTAAAGTGTTGGTATTTCCTGTCTTTCTCTTAGAGTAAGAACTATGCTCCGCAGGCTCTTCCCAGCTAATCGCATCCTGGGCTGCTTCCTATGGCCTGATGCTCATAACTTACCATCCTTTCTGTCCTCCTTTTTATTACATCCTAGTGAATTTCATCAGAGCAAACAACGTCCTGCACTTGTTATGTGCAGGTTTGAGTTTGAACAATAGGGTAAAATGTGGATAACTTTGTTGATATAATTTTATAATTCCCATGTTCTTATATACCTGGTGAGAAACAAGTCTTCAGACACACAGTCTTTTCCAGAGGGAATTGGTATAATTGGGAAGAAATACCATGGTTTCTTGAAACACCAAATGCTTATTTAATCAGTTACCAGGGCGAATATGACTCTTCCCAAATACGTACATTGTGTTTTACACCTTTTGTAATACAGCTACCTTTCTGTTTGAGGTCCTGCGTGCTGTTGGGGGACATTAAATACATTTTTTGCAAATATAGGGGTTATTTTTCTCCAGGTCATTCAAGAAAGGCTATACTCCTACATATTGTTCTGTGTCAAAGTTGTATATGTCTGCCTGTTTCACAACAGATGGCTGCATCTCAGTAGTTTTATATAGACGATGTATATGGAAGGTTGAAATAAAACATTCATTGTAATGCAACTTTATTCAGTTGCTTATGTATGTTCTAGTTGTCTCCATCAAGCTTGATGTCATGCAAAACAACTTCTAAACTGCAACTTTGTAAGTTTGTTTCTGTTAGTCCTGAGTCAAGATTTATTTGGGCCGGTTATAGAGAGACTGTAAATCAAGTGTATTTCATATTCTGACATATTAGACATTGCTTTATAATATATTCCAGTCTTTAAAATACAAGAAATAAGATACCTTAATATATGGTCCTTCTGTTTTAAGGGTGAAAGAGCACACGTAATTCTGAGAAGGGAGCCTTAACTTCTTCTTCCAAGCTCTTTCTCATTATAGCCTTTTGTTTTTTTCCCAGAGCTCTTTTCTCCCCATCTTTCAGGAGTAAGATACATTGCAAAGTGGTTTTGGTTTCGGGTTTTTTTTTTCATGGAATACAAAAAATAAATGTGTAATTACTCAATTTACAGAGGTAGGAATATATTTAATGGTGTTTTAATTGTAGCTTATCAGTTCAAGTTTCTTACCAGCTTTTCTGGTAAGCGCTGATTTAAGACCAAGAGAGAGAGGAAAATGTTACTTTAGCATTATGATTTTGGCTTCAGGGATTTAGTAATTTTCCTCCATCTTGCCCTTGTGCCCTGTCACAGAGCAGAAGAGTTGGTCTGGCTCCCTTTGGGCTTTTATCACCAAAGATTCATTGATGAAACACCTACGGTCTAATGAGGGAACTATGTAAAGCCTCAAAGCTAAAGATCAAAGTGAATAATGAGCTAATACACCAAGTGTACCCGCTGAAAAGAACAGGGCCCTTAAAACTTTACTTTCCTGTAAAATAGGATGCTGCTGAATCACCTGCCCACTTACAATGGCCCACCCAGCGTAACTCACCACAAATAAGATTTCTGACTAAGATTTATTAAGAGCTTTGCATTGCTGGCGCTGCAAGTACAGGAGGCTGGATGAAGAAAGAGTACCGCGGGAGGAAAACGCACAAAATTAAACCCACATTCCTACTCCTGCTTTAAACCCCACTCTAGCATCCCTCCGCTCCCCCTCCGAGAGCTGTCTGCCCTGCTCCCCCGAGACCCTCGCTCACACCCTGCCGCCTCAGGCGGCGGAGATGGGCCGGCAGGAGGCGGGACACCCCGGGCGGCTGCCTTCTCCCCTCGCCCCGCTGCGGCTCTCCGCCCAGAGCACTCCCGCAGCCCGGGCGCCCGCAGATCCTCGGGCGCCGCTGGGTGCTCGTATTTCGAGACGCCCGCGAGTTCCCGGAAGGAGAACAGCGCCCGGTCCCCTCTCGGGAGAAGGTCTGCTGCGGGGTTTAGATCCTCGCAGCCCCTCGGACCGGCTGGGCGGCCTCCCCACTCCCCGTCAGGAGCCGCTGCGGGAACGTTACCTCAGCGCCGCAACCGCCCAGCGGTCACACCGCCACCCACATTACCAGCGAGGCGAGGGTACGAGCAGCCACCTATCAGAAGCTGTATCCCGTTCCTGACTGACGGGAAACACCATCCAATAGAAGTCGCTACTCCAATAGGCGGGACAACACAGGCGGGGGGTGCTATATCACCGCCCATTGGGAGGATTCGGGGGCGGGGAAGAGGTATGGGGCGGGGCCAGATGGAGTGGGCGGTGCTTTGGGCGGCAGGGGGCGTGGCCTCAAAGGGGCTATTTAAACCTGGCGCGGAGGGACTCGCCCGCTTAGTCGGCGCAGAGCCGGGAGAGAGTGGGGACGTAGGCAACACGGCCGCCTCGCGGTCTCGCGCTCTTTCTTACGTGCGTGTGTGCGGGAGGCTGGTGGGCCCCGTCCCACCTAGGTCTGCGGCTCCCGGAGCCCGTCTCCTCTTCATTCCCTCCCCCAGCCCCGCGCGCCTCCGCAGAGGGATTTCTCCGCGTCCCTTGCCCGGTGTTGTTGGGCGTCCCACCGGCCCGCGTCCCTTCCTTCCCCGCTCCCGGCCGGGGGCTTGCGGCGCTTCCCTCTGGATGCGTCCCCGCAGCCCCGGGCGGGAGGCGGCCAGGGGGAAGCGCTGCCTCCGAGGATTTACCGCCGCCTGGGACTCGGACCCGAGTAGCCACCGCCCCCTTCCCCGTGGGGACACCCGGCGCCCCGGCTCTGTTGCCGCTCCAGGCCGCCGCTATGGATGAGAAGTACCTGCCCGAACTGATGGCGGAGAAGGACTCGCTGGACCCGTCCTTCACTCACGCCCTGCGGCTGGTCAACCAAGGTGAGGGCCGGCGGGGGCGGAGCGGGGCCGCTTGGTCCCGCTGTGGGGACGAGCGGCGGCGTCTGCCGGAGTTGTCATCGGCCTCCGGGGACGCTCAGTGAGGGGCTTGCTCTGCGCTTTGCAACGCTTGGTGGGTTTTCTTGTGTTCAGGCTGCTGGTGTTTACCGGCCCCTGCCCTGTTTACCTTGCTGCGGGGGAGGGAGCCGGGGGGGTGGTCTGCCCAGCACCGGCAACAGCTGCCCGGGCAGGGGGCTCTGCCTGCCGCTGCCCGCGGCGGTCGGTGAGGCGTTGGGACTGCTTCCCTGGCAGGCTGAGCATCTCCCCCTGACAATAGCAAACGCTGGGCTGACTTGGAAAGAAATCTCTTTCGTAGGTATTTTTATAACTGCCAAGGCACGATGGCTCACTCTCTGAAGCTGTAATTCCGAGTTGATTTGTTGTGTAGAACAGCTCGGGTCTTACGTGCTTTGCTTGGGCTTCGAGTCGATTAAAGACACAAAAGATTCTGCCTGGTTTACCCTGCGAAGTGTTTCTGAACAGCAGATAGCTTATTGTTTGTGTGTGTGAGCTCTTCAAAAAATGAGTCAACAGTCGGGTACTTCCCTAGGAACTTATGTCTCTGAAATACAAAGCAACCAACAACAGATTTTGGGGAATCATTAAAAAACCCCAAAGTATGTTTTTCCTCTTGCAATTATGTAACTCCGAGTAAGAACTTACATGCCCAATAAACAGAGCTAGTACTTTAAAGCTTCAGTGATACTACACTGAAACGTAATTGCTTGTGATTTGTATTATGGTTTGTGGGTTTCAAGTACAGCTCAGGAGAGACAAACGGTTGATGCTTGGGATGGTCCAGTGAAATAAGTTACTGGGGTTCTTTTATGTAACTTAATGACAGCCGAAATGATTCTGGCTTCCACTGAAGTGATTACGAAGCTGTCCTGGTACACTTTATTTCCTGTAACAGGAACAGGTCTAAATCAATGTGGCTTCTTTTAATGCTTTGTTGTAGCTTTTTTGATGTGTAATGGACTGCAAATGTCCATCTCTAAATCAGAAGGGGAATCAACTGCCGTCTGAAATACTCTGGAGCTGGTAGCAGCTGTCACAGTCTCAGCTGTGGAATGCATATGCCATGTGATTTGTTAGCTGCATGTCTTCAGATGACTGGTATTTTGCATGTTTTTTCTAACTTTGTAGAGGTGTCACTGATAGCATAATTCTCCTCTAATAAATATTTGCACCGTTTGCTATCAATAAAAAAAAACTTGATGGTTGCAAATTAATGAAGTTCCTCTCCAGCTAGTGAAGAAAGAATATTTTTAATCTGTAAATTATTTTAGGCAGTTACAGAAGTGATTTACTATTTTGCAAACAGTGTTTATGTAAATAGGATGTCTCTTAGAAAAATTGACTACTTGGGGCTGCTGTAGTTTTTTGAGATTCACATTGAAATGAGAAATTAGAGGACAACCTTCTGCCTGCTTTTATCATCTAATACTTGGTATTTGCATGCATACTTTCAGCTCCAAAAATAGATACTGTCAGTGAAACAAATGTAGATGAATGTGGATCCAGTGTCTTTATTCTAGTATGTCTCTAGATTTTTAGTTTACTTTTAAGTATTGTATTAAAACTTAAGTATTTCATGTTAGACATGGGTAAAAAGAGAGGTGTGACTGTTAACTGGTTAACTGTTAAAAAGCAAATTTGTGTAATAGCTCTATAAAATTATATTTTGCATGGTTGTAGAGTAACCAAAAATACAACTAAAGCAAAGTGACTGTAAAACCAGGTAAGGTGAAATGACTGCATAATGCAAGTGGGAAATGCCAAGAGATGTTTTATGAACCTGTTCTGTCATGACACTTTATTACTGACTCCTTTCTCAATTGTAGTGATTCGGTGTGGTTAAATGAAGGCAAGCATTAGTGAAAATGCATGTGTAATAATTCTGGCATGTACAACTGAGTTCTTCCTGTGATAGTTCAGCGAGCAGGCAAATTAAATGGCTTGTCTTTTTTAAACTGGGTATGTGTAGCTTTTCAACTGAGAATGAAACATGCTTTGCAGTTTCGCTTCTCCCAGGTGTGTGTGAGAATGTCTTAGCAAAGGTTTTAAGTGCTTAAAATAACCATCTTAATCATGTAATGGCATTGTGATGCCTTAATACTATTACATTTACTATCTGTATTTACTTAAACTGAAATACTGTAGATCAGCCAACTTCAGGAACTCAAGATAGATTGTAAGACTTGTGGTTGAATTTATAACTCCTTCGATGCTGAAGGAATTGAAGTGTTTGTATGGCATAGAAGAAAGAGCCAGATCACTAGTAAATTTTGAAAATTGGTTTCTAGGGAAAAGTCCTGTGTCTAGACTTCCAAAATCTGTTAATTATAGATCTCAAATGGAAGTGGACAGATTAGCATATTATGTTTGTAATTACAAATTATACTTTGGGTACACACAAATTACATAATTTTAAATGACACAGGAAAAAAGTGGAGCTTGACATCCCTTTATAGTTCCAGGGTAGCCTTTCAGTTGAAAAAGAACAATGTGAAGATAACTAGGATGCTGCAAGTATACTTTCCTGGGTGGTGATTTTAATCTGTGTATCAGAACTAAGAGATGACAGCGTGTCTTCCTGCCCTAACACCACCTTATTTCAAGCATTTTGAAAGCATTTAAATCAAAGATCAGTCTCCTTCCCTGATCCTGCACAGTACGTAGAAGCACTAATTATTTTCTTGTTGAAAACTCTGCTGAAGTGTTTGACTTGTCTCTTTGGGACACAATTGTAAGATACATTGCTTAAATTTGCTTTAAACAGTCACTGAAACCTTCAAGTGCTGCTTAAATTTTAGAACAGTGGAAATCTTTTGCAGGAGGCTAGACTGCTCTTTTCTATTTAGATTTACCTGTATACTTGAATACTAAGCCTCCCAGAAGTGGACATTTTAACCTGTAAACCTTTAAAAGTTATAGATTGGAAATAGCCTTACTCCTCATGTGTAGTAAGGTGACCATGCTAATAGGATTAGTTTGCAGCTGGTACCAGACAATGGGAACTGGAACATTATGTCTAATTATTACCTTATTAGTCCTGTAATTGAAGAAACTTGAGAGATGAGCTTCGTACATGTCTATCTGTTTTTCCCATTTACAGCCCTCAGGTGCTCATCTTTATGCAAAATCTGAAAAATATTTTTGTATGTAAGTGATGCTGCTTCTTTGTGTTTCTTTGCCAGATGCTGAGTGGCTTTAGGTTTTAATCTTTCATATCTTTATTTTGAAGGCTGGCTTTGTTTTCACTTTGGGTTGTATGTAAACGTTGGTAGATGTGTAAGCGTAATGTTGATTCTCATAACTTCATGAGTGATGCTTTAAAAATATTGAAAGATCTGTAAGAGGAGAGTTACTTTATCATCTCTCATGTCTGTGCATAGTATTGATTCATGACAAGTATTTTGTGGATGTTGGATAAAATATGTGAAATTGCAGATGGAAGAAGGTAAATAAAACCAGGCATGTTTTGTAACAGGGTAGGCATTAAAATGGATGCCTGGCACTTGTTTGATTTGGGTGATGTTAAATGTGTGGGTGAAGATGACCCTGTAATCACAGTAGGGCAGCTGAAATCCTGAAGTCAGAAGGCAGTCCAGGTGCTGTTGCCAAAAGACACCTTTCACTTCTGTAAATTGTACTTGTTGAATTCTTCCTTGCAAGCTCTTTGTGAGATTTGAGGCAATATCTGAAGTTGGTGAGGCTTACTTTAAATTGTCAACAAGGTGATGTACAGGAACACCAAGACTTCTTATCAGTAGATGGCTGTATGTGCTAGCTGTATGTTGGCTTTACTGAGACATGTGACTAGTAGTTGTCAGTAGAGGCTTGCTTGTTCTTGTGTTGAATTTTGAGTAGGAGTTCAATAATCACTGGTACCTCCCTAAATATCAGGGCAAATGGAGTGTGTAGAAAGTGACTGAATTTCTGCATTGTGGAGAATGTTAATGGACTGACTTGTAGCAGTTAAGGCATAGCTTCGTTAATGTTTTAAGTAGGAACTTACCAGTAATGGATTTATTTTTAATAAATCTGTCTTGGTATGCAATCCTTGCTAAGTGCCTAGAAGGCCTTTAACTTTCATAAATAGATTTTTTTGCAATTCTAAAAGATGTGTGTCACTTCACTACACAATCAAGTACGTATGTTGTGACATAGTTGGTTTGCTACTGAACCATCTACTTACCTGAGGACAGGTATTTCATGACAGGTGTGCATGGTGCTGCTTGTCCCACTCCCTAACCATGCTACATTACATGTACTCTGTTGCTGTGTAACTTCAAACTCTTCTTTCTCATTGTAGTCTGTCATAGGAGCAATGTTCCTTTCAAGTGTCCTGCTCTGAGGGTCTGGCAAAATGCTTTATGAAGGTCATAGGTGTTTTGTAAAGCAACTATAGCTCAGAGAATGGAGTTTCAAGGTTACTCGGGACATCCTATTAATTTGAATAAGTACATAAATTTTGTCATATACCCTATGGATAAAGATTTTTCAGAGAGCAAGTTACTAAGTTTCTTAGATGCTAGCTACAAAGAAGAAACTTTCGTTGTCTTCTAGTAATCAGCCTTCAAAACAGGCTATGAAAATGTGCAGGTGGAATTGGTTATTTGACAGGCTCAGTGTGATGAAAATCTTAAGTGATAGTAATTGGGATGGTTGTGGTGGGATGGTAGCATCATAGAAGCAGGGAAGGTTGACTTTGGTTTTATTTCTGGTTTCTTGAAACAGGGAGAAAAGCGAAAGCTTGGGAGTGAAGAAGGGATTTCAGACCTAGTTCCTCATGTATCAGAATTCTTCATTTGGTATCACTTAAGACCTTCCCATTTTTGTCCTGGCTGGCTCTTCACTTTTACTGCACTGAACCTGTTTTGGGAAAGTCATGGGACTTGTTAACAATTAGATTCCACTGTTGGTCTCTTAAAAGGCTGTGGAAGTGATTTATCAGGTATTCCAGTCATGTTAACAGGACTGCTGTGAAATGCAGTTGAAGATAATCATACGTACTTCACCCTAGGCTCATCTGCTCTGAAGCATGACTCTAGCCTGCAGCCGCTCACCCATGATCGCATTTAGTCTAAAGCTGACTTCTAATTCACTTGCACACTTACTTTGGCAGTCAATGAGAGAGATCGAATTTAAAGGTTTCAAATTTAAACTGACATGGTTTGTCACTTCCAATCCCTTTCGACACCAGCCATGCAAATTAAAATTGTAACCTTCTGAGTACTTATTTACTGGAGAAATCAGAAAGAAGGTCACAGCACTGGATGGCTGCTCTTCTGGCCCATGGCTTGTTTGATTTCACTTGCATTTACTTAAAATTTATGTATGTGACCTTTTTGCCCTCTTGAGTCCGCCTGTCCCCCGGTGCTTCACGTAGAATTAGGAAACAAAAGAATTTAGGATGTGCTTTGATTGTAAAGAATTAGGTATCAAAGTTGAGTAGCCAGCCCTGATAACATATTCGGTGTGGTACTGCATGACTCTTTAATTAGTATTTAGCAGTTTCAGTAAAAGGCATGTTTAAATGGATTAACTGGTAGCTGACACACCTAATATTTTATGGTGAATTAACTGACTGCTCTTAGCTGAGCTCTGCAGGAATCTTGCAAGCTTAATGTTTACATTACTAATACTGTTTTTCAAATAGAAAATGATTCAGGACAGGGTGTTTATACTGGGCAAGTGGAGTGTCTTGGTAAAGTGGGGATATTGACCCCTAAGACCTGGGAAGGCAGGTCTCACTGTAATGGGTGCTGCATGGTAGAGGAGAGAGTCATTCTAGGGAAGCTGTATATTGAGAGCTAAATGTGAGCTCCAGATGAATCACTAGCTGGAATATTAATATCTTTATGGCCTTAAGCTAAATTGTAAGAGTGTATGGACTAGGGAATCTCATTTTCTTGACATTGTAGGTAGTCTTTCCTAATCTTCAAGATCATGATAAACACGATGTTTTGCAAGCTTGAGATGGTCTGTAGGCCTCTTGCTAGCCTGATGGGTTTCTGAAAATCATTAACCTGTGGTTTGAGTGCCTAACTACCTTCCCAGAGGTAACTAAAGGTGCTAAGAGGTGATGAAATGTCTTGCCAAAAGGTGCTTTTTTCATTTGCACAGTGCTTTAGCAGTGGGTCATTAACTCTTAAACGTAGCTGGTAGGTTTTTGGATCTCCTGACATTTTTTGGGATGAGTTTCTGGACACTTACCTCAAATTACTAGGCTTTTTGAACTATCAATGACTTGCAATATACAGTAGATGTAGTCTGGCTATTTATGACAAGGAGCAAATTAGAGTATCAACTACAAAGGTGGAATGAAGAAACATCTTGAAGCTGAGAACGGTATTTTTGAATGACTCAGCTGAGCAGTGCATGTGTTATTCTTTGTGTGGTTCTCCTGTCTTAAAATATTCCTTTGATTTCAACTTTGTCATATTTATCACTTACTGTTCTTTTGTTTGTCATAGTCATTTTTTATCCTTTTACCTTATTGTGAAGGTAAAATTAATAAGAAACTGGGAAAGTTAAATGGATTTTCTTCCTATTCTCCACTTCCAGCTGCTGTCTTGCTGGCTGCCTTCCATTTCTTATTTTGATGTGTTTATCAGGCTTTTTGGCTTCAGCTAGCAGCTCAACAGGAACAAAGTTGCAAGGCAGTAAACAAATGTCAGTTTAATTCTTGTACTTGGTAAATCTTTTACTTTTTTGGCCTACATAGGTGTTCTTTTATAGGTCTTTATTTTCTAGGAGGAATTTCTTGACAAAGTAATTGGAAACCTAAAAGATTAGAAATCATTTCAGTAAACCTATTGTTCTTGCACTTAATCCAAAAGAAAATTTGTTACAACTGCTGCTGTGCTGATCCTGGTAATTTAGTGACAGTGGAAATCTGAAGTTGCAAATCCTTTGAGGATTTACTGGTTTTCTTCAACTTTATTAATCCATTTGTGTTGTGCAAAAGAAATAGTTGGTAGGGGAAGATACCTTTTTGTAGACAAGACAAAGAATCTAGGGAGAAGTCAAAATAGCTGCTGTTGCTCTGACACAATACTGCTGCATTTATGGAATGCTTGGAGAGTCAATGCATCTGTAGTCTCTTACTGCCTCTGATTATCCAGTAACAAAACTCTGGAAAGAGGATGTATTTGAAAGAAGCAAGCTTTAGATACTTTTAGACGATTCTTCCTGTTGCTTTTGGGGTAGTAATGATGTTTGTTAAAGATGTAGAATGGAAGGACTGTTTTTGATGCTGTAATTCTTCCTTTCATATATGTCTTTTTCTGTTAACTGATAATAGACAAAAGGTTTTGTTACTGGTTCGTTTTGATCCGTGTCCTAATTAACCAGAGGTGGTCACCTAGACGGCAGTGAAGCTCCAGTCCTGATGCATCTGTGGTCAGCAGCCCAAATTCTGCTTCCTGAGCTCCTTAGCCCTCAGATGCAGAGGATCTGATCTTTTTTGTTGTATCTGTCCTGCTGCAAAGCAGAAACATGCTCCCTTGCATGCAGATTTGAGTGATAAAGCTCTGTGGGGTAAAACAGTATAGTAAAAATCCTTTTACACCTACCTACAAAGAGATATTAAATGATAGATCTCACTTGGACCTTAGTGCTTTTCACTTCTGCACATCATGTCCGTTTAGATCTTTGATGGCTTTTTGTTATGCTTAACTATACCCTCTACCCCTCCCTGAGTTAGAAGACAAACAGATTTGCCTAGAGTTACCTTCACACAGTTCTGAGTGCAGTGTTCTTGGTCCATTTGTGGATTCCCAAAAGTTCAAAAACCTAGAGTGGTTTGTAACTGACGGTTTCATGACCACTTCCAGCCTGCACTTCGCAGGATCAAGAAGTCCTAATTTCAAGCAAAAAGGTGGTGTCACAGCTGAGTTCTGCCTGCCCTGCAGGGATTCCCCAAAGTTTTTGTGGTAGGTGGAGCCTGTCAAAGTGAACATGGTTTGTAACTAATGATTTGACTCAGTTTCTCTGTTTAAATCCTGATGTGTGTGAGAAGCTAACCTGCTTCACTTTCTGCTTTACAGTGGATAGGTGGTTGTGATGCCTTCAGTGCTAGTTACCACTTTCTGCTTTTCTGGATGTACCCTTAATGATGTCCTAGTCTGACCGGTTTACAAGGTGAAATGTGGCACCTTAGTTCCAGATCTTAAGACTGGGAACGTCTCCTGTGCTTCAATTTGTCTTGTGTAACACAATAGGTCTTAGACATTCTTTTAGCTTATCATATACCCTTGACCTTTTTATTGCACCACATGTCCATGGTTTGGAAAAATGATTAGGTTTTTATTGGCCTGCTGTATAAAAGCATACAACAGAAGATTTATCATGTTCTTAAAGCTTACTGTAGCTGTTCAGGCATTTTTTTCTGCAGACATTTGAAGTCTTAACAGAAGCTTGTTAATACTGTGTAAAAAAACGTTGGGAATGATGTAAGTGTAGCAATATAAAATGCTTGTGAGGGAATTAATGATAACTTTAAGATTTCCTCCAGCATTACTTTTTCTGTGAATTTGGGGATCTCAGGCAATTATGAAGTATTAATGTGAGCTCCCTTTAGAAAAGAGCAGAAGTCTTATGCAGTGGGTTTCCCTGTAGGAGACCTGTAGAGCATCTTAAATACAGGGATGCTGCAACTCTGAAGATGTGACTTACCGGGGAAGGATTTTGGACGCTGTTTGTGTCACGAAGCGGTTGTATTAGCGATAGGTCGCTAAGCGGTAGAGGAATCGCCGTGCAGCTTCTAATTTTTCGTGGAGCTTTTTCTGGACGGCCCCGCAGACCAGTTCGGGGAGTTTCCTTTGGAGCGCAGCGCAGCCTGTGTGCGGCGTGACGGCGCCTCCCGCGGGTGCAGCACTGCCGCAGCGTCAGCAGGGGGAGCCGGCGCGCAGCCGATCCGGCCCGGTCCGGGCCCCCGGGGAAGGCTGGATGGAGGAAGGGGGGGGGGGTGTCAGCCCCTCGAAGGGAGCCTGGGAGCAGATTTTGCTGGGGGCCCTGGGTGTTCGCTAGTTGCAAGAACTCTTACAGCCACCCGCGTTCTGTCTGCACCTCAAAAGGCGTGTCGCTCCCGAGAGCCAGGGTTCCGTTAACCGAGGCTGCAGCCCTTCGGGAGTCACTGTCAGTAGTGCTCTCCAGGTAGCTTCACTGTGTGAATACAAGCAGCTGGATGCTCAAGGTATAAAGGCGCTAATTGGTAACTGGTCTCTTTGAAATTACCACTGGCTGCGTATTTCTGCTCGTCCAGCTCTTTTCTCTCCTGTTCATACCTTGGTCACAAACTTTGGCTCAGATATGGACTTAATGCTGTGGCTGTAATAGAACTACCTTATCTTTGGACACAGGGCTTCCAAATACAGCTGAGAAACAGATGGGTGCTGAATTAACTTTGGCTGGTGCTCTTCCCTTGATGTATACTTCAACTTGATACTGCTGCCAGTCCAGTTTGTGTTGTTTTTTAAACATCTGGCAAAGTATTTTATTAACTGTACGATCTCTTAAAAGATCACATTATTATCATCTGATTAAATGGAGAGTGCAGAGAAACTACTGCAAAGTTGTTTATAAATCATTTGTTCATAGATGGATTTGCAGAATTTACAAATCTCCTGAAACTGGCCTTGCTTGGAACACTAAGTAATAGGTCATATAGCTCAATATAAGGTTAATTAAAAATGCTGATGTGTTTCGTTCACATGTGGCAAGTAGCTGGCTGTGAGATCAGCTCTATAAAGAACTCTAGACAAATTATCCCTCTTAGTGACCTGATAGAGGAAAATGGATGCAACTTGCTTTAACTAGTGGATTATAGTTTCTTTAGACTCAGTGGTGTGCAGAGCACTATTCTAACATCACGTATTTTCTGCCTGAGTAGCTTGTAGGCTTTCAAAGCTCTGATCTCTTACTTTTGTCTGTGCTCAAAGCAATGACCAAGGCTTTCCATGACTGGTTGTGTAGGCTAGAGGGCTACCTGTTATGATGGCTTGCATGAAGATTATACTGAGAGGTTATCTATTCCAGGCACTGCTGGGTAGCATCCTGCCTGGTCTTTCAGTGGAAAACAGTGAAATGGATAGAAACTGGATCAAAAGTACTTTTTTTCCACACTTGGACGGAGTAGAAATTAAAACTACAGGCTTCATTCTGTAGAGTCCTTTCAGAATCCTATGCTTAATTTAATAATACTGTGTTGGAGTAATACCTGTGGAGCTTGAACATGTGGCTTTCAGTGAGTACCTTTTTCAGAAGGAACTCTACTCAGCATCACTTGCACACTTAACATTAATAATCATGTAAATTTCAGCATTTTGAGATATTTTTGGGCACCTCATTTGTAAGGTTTTGGGGCTGTTATCAGAGCTGAGATATGAAGCTTTTCCACAGAGTAACTTGAAAAGACTTCAGAATACAAAAAGTAAACATAGACCCTTTATTCGGGTTTAGCACCTTAAAACATTGATTTGCATACTTGTCATAAGGGATTTCAAGCTGAGTTATAATAAAGCAAATGTTAAGCATTATTTTCCCTTCATTTTTTCCTTAATTTATTGATGGCTAACGAGCTATTGGAGCTGTATCAATTATAACCAATCAGCTTTGGGTAATAATCCCTTTTCCCTCTATACCTTATAGTATTTCATTTTCAAGGCAGCTATCCTGACACTTTTACATGTAACCAATTGAAATACAGAATAGTGAACTAGGCCACAAAATGAAGAAACAAGAGCAGATGGCCCCTTAAATTAAAGAGAATAGATACTCCTGGCCAGATATGTAGTTAATCCTTTGCTTGTCAAGAGGTGCTGCCAATAGCTAGTTATTTTGCAAGGATAAAATAAAAGCTGTATGAATTTACAGCTTTTCCTCATTCTCAGCTCCTTCTGATTGGTGTGGTCATCTTTTTAAGATAACAGCTATAGTAAATTGTAATAGTAACCTGTTGGGTGTCCATGTTGCTTCAGAAAGGGATACTACAAAAGAGTAATCCTAGGAATGTAGTTCCATCTATATTCAATGAGGATTCATTGTAGCATTTCTGGTATTTTCTTGCTCTGAAACACTGAGTCTTTAAACCTTCATGTCAAATTTGGTAGACATACTTGTGTTGTGATAGCTTTGACCTCTCCCTTATTAAATGTTCTTTCCTGAATTATTAGTGGACAGTCAGATCTTTTCCAGTTTAGCTAAACACCTTTTTCTCAGGTTTGAGAAGTAGCACAATAACCACCTAAAATGCTGGAATCTGTTTGTATCAAGGTAAGTCATGCCTGTACTTGCTCTAAAATAATCAAAAAAGAGGAATTGATATTTGAAACAATATACATGTGAAACATTATTTAGGAATACTTATAAGTAACAATTGTGACTGTTTTGGTCTTTTGTCCTTCCCAGTGCACTTCATGCTTTGCTTCTCTCATAGCAAAGAGTGCTAGAACAATCTATCATGTTATTTATTGTTGCCTCAGCTGTCCATCCTTTTAGCATCCAGACCCTGAGTTTCTTGGGCAACTGCATTTTTTAAAATGTTTTTTTCTCTGCCATGTGTAGAAGGGAACTGGGTTCTATGCTGCTTCAAAGTGGACCACCAAAACTTCCTTCCCTACATAGAAATAGTTCAAACATCACTGAAACAAGTAATGGTACCTTGGTGTTGGCATTTAGTGTTGCTTGGCAGACAGAAGTGATGGAAGAGCAGAAACTTGAATGTATGTTGATTATGAAGGCAAGTGGGGAACAGGCAGTGCAGGGAACTGTGGTTAGTTAGCAGCTTCTGCATTTTCCTGGCACTACTGTTACCAGTAAGACCAGTGCAGTTTTGGTGTCTCAGGTTGAATGTAGGTGTACTTCCCTGGTTGTGTATTCTACCACTGCACTTAAAGATGCTGGCTGCCTTGTGCATGTCACATGCTATAGGAGTTGACTAGTCTGTGGGGGTTGGACCCGATGATATCTCGAGGTCCCTTCCAACCCCTACAATTCCATGATTCTATGCACAGCTGGTTGGCTCCGTATATAGGCTCTGAATGCATGGACTCATTAGGCTAGATTGCAGATAGTACTTAATATAAAATCAGTAGAAATGTACCAAAATCTATTTAAATTAGAGGCATTACTCCCATAAGAGAACTTGTAACTTACTACTGGGGAAAATGTTGCTGTGTTTGGTGAAAACTGGGATTTTGGAATTAGTGGGATTAAAACTAACAGTAACACTTCTAAAGTTAATCACATAACGACAGGAGAATATAGTTTCTGAAACTGCAGTAAAACTGAGGCATCACACTTCATGCTTTGAGATAACCACTTGGTTTTAAACTGCCTTAAAATAAATTTGTAAGACAAATGAATTTGCAGTATCTTGATTTGAGTGGTTGCATAAAATATCATGTAGTCATTGTTTTACAGCTGTAATGACCATATTTTTGGAAAGAAACTTGACCTTGACCTTTAGAAAATCTTTTACTGAAGAAAGGTGCTTTTTCGAAAATTTATTAACCTGAAATATGTGGCTTTGAAAGAAACTAGTTTTACTAAAGCTAAACATGAAGATATTTCCATTGGCTAATTATAATTCAGAGCTGTTTCCTATCACAAGTGAAGCTGTACCATAAATGGTACTAAAACTGTAGCATATTGTAACTTTCTTTACAAGTTACGTTTCAGCAAAAGTTTACTGGCACAAGTTGGTAGTTCAGATATTTATATGGGTATACATTACAAAGGTATGCTTCACTTTTTCTTAAATCTGGAAAATTGAATAATTCTGTTGGGTGAATGCTAGAAATAGCAGTTCAAGAAAATGTTCTTCCAGAGATGCTATGAAAGTTAGATTGCTTTCTGCAATGAAGGTGCTATGTGGGAAGTACATGGTCCTACAGAGAACAGGCTTATGGCAGACTTGGATCTCACTTCTTTCCTGGAGAAACTGGTCTGTTAGATCTTAGTTCCTTCCATTTGAATTGCAGATGGAATGAATTGATATCATAGAATACCCTGAGTTGGAAAGGACCCATGAGGATCAAGTCCAACTCCTGGCTCCACACAGGGCCAGACAAGTCAGAGCATGGGACTGAGTGCATCATCCAGACTCTTCTTGAACTCAGTCAAGCTCAGTTCTGTGACCACTTCCCTGGGGAGCCTGTGCCAGCGCCCAACCATCCTCTCAGTAAAGAACCTCTTCCTAATATCCAACCAAAACCTCCCCTATTGCAGCTTCTTACCCTCAGGTTCTATTGCTGGCCACCAAAGAGAGGAGATTGGCACCTGCCTGCACTTTTGCTCTCCCTGGCAAGGAAGCCACAGATTGTGATGAGATCTCCCCTCAGCCTCCTCTTCAGGCTGTATAAACCAAGGGACTTCAGTCTCTCCTCGTAAGACTTCCCCTTCAGACCCTTAACCATCCTTGTTACCTTCCTCTGGATGCTCTTTTCAATAGTTTTGTCTAAAACTGCACACAGGACTTGAGGTGAGGATGCAGCAGTGTAGAGTGGGACAGTCACCTCCCTGGACCAGGTGGTAATGCTGTGCTTGATGCACACAGGGGTATAGTTGGCCCTCCTTGGCTGCCTGGGCACACTGCTGGCTCATTTAAACTTGATGTGTACTGAGCCCCAAGTCACTCTCAGCTTGGCTGGCCTCTGGTGTCTGATCCCCCAGTCTGTGTGTACAGTCAGGGTTGCCCCTTCCCAGGTGCAGAATCTGGCACTTGTCACTGTTAAAGTTCATGCTGTTGGTGATTATTCAGCTCTCCAGTCTCTCAGTCTATCTGCAAAGTTTCTGCATGCTCAGTGGAGTCAACAGCTTCTCCTAATTCGATGTCATCTGCAAACTTAAGACACCTAGTCCTGTGCCTGGGTCATTTATGAAAATATTAAAAAGAACTGGACCTAAGATGGAATCTTGGGGAACTTCACTAGTGGCTGGCCACCAGACAGATGTTACCCCATATACTATCACTCTCTGGGACTGACCCTTCAGCCAGCTGCCCACCCAATGCATTATGGCTTTGTCTAGTTGTATGCTGGATATTTTGTCCAGAAAGATACTATGAGACACAGTATTGAAAGCCTTACTGAAATCCAAAAAATATAACACCAACTAGTTTCCCTTGGTCAACCAGATGGGTGACCTTGTAAAAGGAAGTCAGATGGGATAGACAAGACCTTCCTCTTCTGAACCTATATTGGCTGAGACCAATGACTGTTGTCCTTTTGCTGTTTTTCAATAATTCAAATATGATTTTTTCCAGAATTTCCCTGTCAGAGGAGACTGACAGGTCTGTAATTACCAGGGTCTTCTTTCTTACCCTTCTGAACTTCCAGTCAGCTGGAACCTCTCCAGATTCCCAAGACTGATGAAAAATAGAGAGGTTTCTCAATGACATCAGCCAGCTCCCTGAGTACCTTTAGCTGGACTTTGAAGGTTTATCACACTTATATGAAAGTGTGACCTTGGTCTAAAATTCCACAAAATGATTCAACTGATTTTGAAGATTTAGAGTAATATTTGGAAACAATTGAATGTGGCAGTAATCCTAATTCTGTGTAACTTGTATCTTCCTAGAAAAGATTATTTGGATTTACCTGCTAATGAGCATGTGGAAGGGTTAGCTAATTAATGCTATCCCCTCTGGTAGTTAAAAATCAACTTGCATGCTAAGAGTTTCTAATGCTTGATTTGCGTTGAAGCTCATACATAATATTTCCTCAGGAATTTAAGATGTGCTTTCCTGAAGGAAAAGAGTAAGCTGCTTTTGTTTTGTTCTGCCAGGGTACATTACTGCAGCCAAAGACTCTAATGGATGACAGAAAAGCAAAACAATTGCATCAAAAGTAGCGTGTTGCCTCTTGTCTGCTGGCAGAGGCAGTAGAAGCCTAAATGATTAGAGGTGTGCTAAAGTAATCCAGAGTGCTTATGCTAGAATTATATAATCATACAATATATTGGGTAGGAAGGGACCTTTAAAGGTCATCTAGTCCAACTTCCCTGCAGTAAACAGGGGCATCTTCACTAGATCAGGTTGCTCAGAGACCCATCAAGCCTGGCCTTGAATATCTCCAGGGATGGGGCCTCCTCTACCTCTCTGGGCAACCTGTTCCAGTCATCTACCACCCTCATACTGAAGAACTTTTTCCTAATATCTAACCTAAATCTGCCATTTTCCAGTTTAAAACCATTACCTCTCATCTTACTGCTACATGCCCTCATGAACAGTTCCTCCCCAGCTTTCTTATAGGCACCTTTCAGCTGTTAGGAGGCTGCCATAATGTTCCCTGGAGCCTTCTCTTCAAGCTGAACAAGCCCAACTCTCTGTCTTCACAGGAGAGGTGCTCCAGCCCCTTGATCATTTTTGTGGTCCACCACTGGATGTGCTCCAACAGGTCCATGTCCTTGTGTTGAGGGCTCCAAAGCTGGACACAGTATTGAGTATGAGGTCTCACCAGAGCAGAGGGGCAGAATCACCAACTAACTTCCTAGGTTTTTGTTTATCCATCTCCATATGAGAATACACAACTGCTTTAGGATCACTGGGTTATCTTTTTCGTAAGTATTCTTAAAGCATTTTTCAAATTAAGCTACATGTTTATGTATTAAAATACAACCCATCCACAATGCTGTGTCCTTTCACATTCACCTGTGGTTTCATGCTCTTTCTGTACAAGTTTACCATTTCATGCATAGTGCTTACACATCAATAGATTGTGCTTTAGAAAACAAAGTTTCAGGAAGCTCAGATCAATTTACATCAAAGGATCAGGAAATTTGTGTTAGAATCAACAAGCTGTTCATAAATTTTTATGAACAGTAGGTTGCATCAAGACATACATGCATGAAGCATCCAGCATATATAGATTCCAATATTCTTTGTTGCCACCAAAGTAGTGGTAACATCCATTTTGCTTGTGCACTAGACTAGTGCAGTGTCACAAATTTATAGATGTTTTACTCAGTTTCTGTAGTAAGAGTGGTAATGTTGGGAACAGCAGATAAGAGCTGTAAGTTGTAAGTGTGTCTGGTGTTAACTCTGAGTTTCACTGTATTCAATATAAGAATTTAAATTCATTGCGGGTACTTGTGCTTGCCTTCTGTTCCTTTCCCTAACACTGAAATAAGAACAATAAATTTTTATTTGACATCTATTTTAGACTGCATGGTGTTCTGGGAAGCAATTGGAAGGTATGTCTAACTTTGGAAGAAAGTGTATACTTTTAGCCATGTAGTGAAGAGTAATGGTGGGACGATGAAGAGGTAAAACTATGTGGGGTTTAAATCTTTCTCTGAACTGTTTGATCACATGCAATCTGATGTAATGTGAATTGCTAGCATGTTTTCCTGTAAAAAAAAAATCATGGGTTTCTGGGCTACAGTATTTAATAAGAAATGACCTTGGGGTGGGGTCAGATTTCACTAGAACTGGAACCTTAATATGTAAAAATACCAAAGATGGAACAAAGTTGTCCTTTAAAAAAAATTTCAGAACTCTTCTGTAAAGCAGTAGAAATCAAGTAGCTTGTACTAGTACTGAGGAGGGAGGAAGGATCACACTTTCCAAGGCATTGCTGTTCTAGTGCAGGCTGGGGTGATAGTCTTCATGAACACAGATTCCTGTTCAGTGTTCAGCTTGTAGGGACCAGGTCCTCTTCTGCAAAGCAGCCTTCTAGCTCATCATGAGTGCAATCCAATGGCACATGTAGGAGAACCAGTTGATCAGGCCCAGTCAGCATGGGTTCATGAAAGGCAGGTGACTAACCTGATCTCCTTCCATGAACAGGTGGCACTCTTAGTGGATGTAGGAAAGCCTGTGGACATTGTCTATGTGGACTTCAGTAAAACCTTTGATATTGTTTCCCTCAGCATTCTTCTGGACAATCTGGCTGCCTGTGGCTTGGACAGGTGTGTGGTTGGTTGGCTGAGTAAAAAAACCCTGCCTGGATGTCCAGGCCCAAAGAGCTTTCCTTAATGGACAATTAGCAGTTGGTTGCAAGTGGTGCTCTCCTGGACTCAGTATTTGGGCTATTTCTGTTTAATACCTTAATCAGTGATCTGGATAAGGAAATTGACTGTACCCTTGGTAAGCCTGCAGTCCAAACCAACTTGGTGTTTATCTGCATGAGTCAATGGCCCAAGACCAGCTGCATGAGGCTCAAAAAGCTCAGATTCAGGTCGTACACTTGCGTCACAACAACTCCATGCAATGCTGCAGGATTGAATGAATGGCTGGAAAGCTGCTTGGAAGAAAAGGATCTGGGCATGTTGGTTGATAGCTGGCTGAATGAGCCAGCAGTGTGCCCAGGCAGTCAACAGCATTGTGGCCTGTGTCAGATAATAGTGTGCCCAGTAGAACTAGGAGGACTTCAGCACTGCTGAAGCAACACCTTGAGTTCTGCATTTGGTTTTGGGCTTCTTGCTACAAGGACATTGAGAGGCTAGACTCAATCAGGAGCAATGAAGCCAATGAAGGGTTTAGAGGACCAGTCTTAGGAGTGGATGAGGGATCTGGGATTGTTAAGCCAGGAGAAAAGGATGCTGAGGGGAGACCTTATCACCTTTTACAACTGTCTGAAAGGAGATTGTAGTGAGTTGATGCTGGCTGAAGATGCCCACCAAAGGCTGCTCTATCACTCCCCTTCTCAGCTGGACAGTAGAAAATATGAATGAATCCTTGGTCAGTGGTGGGTCTGTCCTTGAGCTGGCTGGTATTGGGTCTGTCTGACCTCAGGCAAGCTTCTAGCAGCTTCTTGCAGAAGCTACCCCTGCAGTGTGCCCTTGTCCCCTCACCCTTTCCCCCCTGCAAACCTCCCTATGCAAACCTACACCAAGGTTATACTCAGATGGGTGTCGGTCTATTCACTGAAGTAACAAGTGATGGTACAAGAGGAAATGGCTTGAAGTTCCACCAGGGGAGGTTTAGTTTGGGTATGATAGGGAAATTGTTCCCTGAAAGGGCTGTTGATCACCAGAACAGGCTTCCCAGGAAGTGGTTTAGTCACCATCCCTGGAGGTATTTAAAAGATGTGTTGCTTAGGGATGTCTTTTAGTGTTTGGACTTGACAGTGGCACATTAACAGTTGGACTTGATCTTAAAGGTCTCTTATCACAGAATCACTTAGACTGGAAAAACTGGCCTGACATCAGCCAGCTCCCTCAGTGCTTCTGGATGTTCCCTGAAATTTCTGAAATCAGTGATGATTTAAGGTAAATTTACTTAGACATATGAGTTGTGTTTTATTAGAGTTTATCAATAGGATGTGACACACTTCCAAATGAAGGGTTGCCAGAGTCTGAGGCCGTAGCTTGTTCATGTTAGTTTGGGTGAAGGATGCTGGCCAAGCTCTAGAGTTGCTTAAAATTATTTTTAGAGAAGCAGGGGAAGGTAACACCACTTGTCTTGCTGATGGCTGCATAAATCTTTCATAAAGCTAGGTAAACAGTTGTATGCTTATTTGTGTAACTATAAATTATAAAATATGATCCTCTATTAAGATGTGTTTTGGTGTGTTGTATGTATCTTCCAGTATTGAATGTGGTTTGAATCTGTTGGCACCTCTTTAGACTATGATGTCTTTGTCAGTACCCTAAAAAGCTTTACGTATGGTCTTAGTGCACAGGCCTGCTTTAGGGTTCTGTAACAGGATGTGTTATGGCTGGAGTTTCAATCTGGCAATAGTTTAAAATGTGACGTATGAGTATCAAGAGCCAGAGGTGTTATCCATTCTTCAAGTGAGACCTGAAATGATGCCTTTCCTTCTTGTAGAAGTTGTCAAAGGAGTCACATAAAGTTTGAGTAGTGTTGTATACATAAGGAAGTATCTAGACCCTTCCTGATGACTCAAGTTATATCTTGTCTAAGGGCTACCTGATCACATTGATGCATATAAAAAAGATGGAAAAACTTTTTGTAGGGGCTCTTGATACAAAGCTAACTTAATTTCCTCTAAGCCCTGTGCCCAGAGTAGTTTAAGATCTGTATGTTGGGTCCCCTTATGAAATAAAGTCATGGTTTTACATCTAAAATCTGCATCCAAAGTAGCTTTACATTTATACTGCCAACTGTCACGTTGGCACATTCTGCTTCTTGGAGGGAACTACTTTAGGCTGATGTTTAAAACGCCATATAATCTTTCTAGACATAAAGTTACTCAGTACTAACTACATTTTTTTGTGCCATATCACCTGAATACTTTGGATTTTCTTTGGGGCTTTTGGGATACTTGTGTGGTGTCATGGAAGCAGAAAAAAGTCTTGGCAGAAAGGGAATTCTGTATTTCTAGGCTGTTGCACAGTAGATATGGTAAGTAAAAAAACAGGACAGAAAGGGTCCCTTTTATAGGTGCCTTATAGGAAGGATTGTAAAGTGCCTGAAGCGTTAAGAAACCTCTGAAGGTCCAATTGATGCCTCAAAGCAGGACAAAAGCAACTGTTCTTGCCAATATTTAGGTCAAGACTTAAAGTGTTCTTGAACCAGGGAAGAACATGGTATTCAAGTATTTTTGTCTTCATGGTATGTAGCATCCAAATACTTGACTGTAGGACATTGGGTACTTTTTTCAAATGTTGCCTTTGGGATTCTTTTGTTTTTAAATCAAGGAACAAGTACCTTGAAATTCCTGCAGCTAGTGGATTCCTGACCTTGCTAATGTCAAAATGCTCATGCTGGAAGAAAGCTGTGAACAGTAGGTAAATTGTAGGAAATTTTAGTGCTTTAAGTTCAGAAACTCTTCACAAAGAGATAAACAGTAATTTTCAGTGAAGTAGGGTGGATATACAAGACTGAAGCTTATGTTTACATCTTTTTTTCCTGAGCAAGACTGAACATCTGTTAATATCTTACTGTTACTTTTGACCGTTTCTACTGTGGTATTTTCTACTTTTTGCTAATATTAATCAGCCTGCATAGATTTTAGTGGAGTCACTTTTGATGTGAAGGTAATAGGTGTTCAATTAGCTTTGAATTGCTTAAATAAAAAGGCCTATTCAAAATATTTTTCATGTTGGTGACTGAAATGTATTTTCAGATCAGTGCAGACAGTAGTACTTATGCTGTAAAATAGAACTTACAATGCCAGTGAATGAAATTTAAATAAAGATTGGTTTAAGTCCTTCAACAGGGATATTATTATTAATTTGAGTATGCTGAATGTTGTGGACATCATTCTAGCGTGAACCACTCATTGTAAATTCAAATTAGATTCATTGTCAGTTGCTTCTACAGAATTAAGGTGGCATATAAGACAGTTATGCTGAATTCAACTATTGTAGTAATTGCATTTGTTGAAGTAAATTCCTATGTTTCCTATGCACAGTTAATGCTTTTCCTCCTAATGTATTACTACTTATGCCAGTTCAGAATTAGAACCTGCTGTGGAGGCTAAACTTGTGATTTTAAAAAGGCTTTTTAATGTATTGAAATAATGGTTGAGGAGTTTAGGTGGAGTTTTATGAAATTCATAGAGGAATGGGGGTAGATGCAGTAATAGAGCAGCAGCAATAAAAAATGAAACTTACTACCTTTTTAGAGTCCAAAATGCATTTAGCATGGATCTAGATGTAAGGAGTCCACATATATTTAACCTCTTTCTTATTTTTTGAGGCTGTTTGTTTTATTTGCTTGATTATATGACTTTTCCCTAAGCAGTATTTGCTTTGGTAAAATCATGTGGGTAGAAAATACCTGCATCAGAAAATGTACAATTGCTATTCTCAATTGTTCTGGGGTATTGGGATGCTTTATACAATTCAAACTGAGGAATCCTGCATCCTTTGTGAATATAAGCTGTTTTGGGAGTAAGTCTTCTGTTTTGTGTGAAGGTTGAGAGGGTCATCCAGCTTAGTGTTGATCAAGACAACAGGGAGAATAGAAGGTGTCCTAGAGTCTGCCTTCAGAAAATGTGGGGTTTGTTTCCAAAGGCCTTTTAAAATGTTGAGTTAGACTTGATGATCTCTAGAAGTCCTTTCCAAACCCTACAATTCTGTGAATTAAAGCTTTAATATGATTTTTGTTTTGTGCATTACTGTTTGTTGTCTGAGAAGACACATTTGGAGAGGTACTGTTTTAGATGACTTAATTACGCCATTATGGGAAGGAACCCAGTGTAAGATGTGTAATCTGAAGCATAGAATCACAGAATCGTAGGGGTTGGAAGGGTCCTCAAGACTGAGTCAACCCCCTACCAAAGCAGGTTCCTTAGGACAGGTAGGCGTCCAGACAGGTCTTGAGTATCTCCAGAGAAGGAGACTCCTCAACCCCCCGGGCAGCCTGTCCCAGGGCTCTGTCACCCTCACTGGAAAAGTTCTTCCACATGTTGGTGCGGAACTTCCTGTGCTCCAACTTGCAGCCATTGCCCTTTGTCCTGTCTCCACAGACCATTGAAAAGAGGCTGGCCATTTCCCCTTGTGTCCCACACTTGAGATATTTATAAACATTAATCAGATCCCCCCTCTGTATTATTTTTTCAAGGCTGAACAGCCCCAGTTCATTCAGCCTTTTCCACACTCAAAGTCACTTTGCTGTGGCAGTGAGATTAAGCTCTTGTGAATGTCATCAACACTAGAACTATTGTTGGCTTCATCATCCTGTATTTTGCATTCTGGATTTGGTAAATAAGTCATAGAACTGAGCATTAAAGCAACTTCCAGCATAGACTTTCTGTGACTGCTCTTATGCAAAAGTTCTAACTGCCTGTGTCTTCTGAAAAGTGTCCTTAAAATGTGCCTTCTGAGATATGATAATGGGTATACTGCAATTCAGATTTTGAAATAAAGGTATGCCGTGTGTAAAAATTATCCAGCATTTGGATTCAAGTGTTACTTTTTCCAGAAAGACTTCCTGAATGACTTACACTCTGAGCAAGAAGGATTGTAGAAGGTGTGAGGAAACTAAACTGATATTGTTTGCTCCATTGAGAGATTTTGTTACGGAATTTTGCTACAGCTGACTTAAAATTTCCTTCCTCCTCTGGAAGCAAGTTAACAAGCTGAAGTATTGGTTCTTGTGGTACTATCGCTTCAAGTTTTCTAATGTGAAACCATAAGGAATCATACAGTCAGACCAGATACCCATCTACCTCAATGCTGTATCTCCAGCAATGGTTTTAAAGAATTGAAAGGACAGGGGAAGTATCTAAAGGCATTTCCACAGCTTTCAATTGGACTTAGCTTCAGAAGATGGTGTGTTGGTCATTTTTCAAAGTAACTGAAGTGTTGAGAATTAACTGAAATGCTGTTGGGCGTGCTTCAGTAACTAAAACAAATATGGTTGACTTGGTCTAAATTTTGATGTTTCTTTCTCTTGGCCACAAGCTAATAAATTTTAAGTTGTCCAAATAAAGCAAAATATATTGCTGTTGTGTAGTATTAGTAATTTCCAAAACTGCTTCAGTGTATTTGTCAAGCATTATTTAGGACTGTTTATGAAGGGTAATGTTGTTCATAGAATATTTTTATTTTCAAAATCAGTGTGGAAAATTTCTATTGAAATTGCAGCACAGTTCCATCAAGCCCCTATTTTCTGAATTTTTGATCATTGGGATGTTTCTGAATCCAAAGAATTGCTTCATTTGTTCCATGTGAAGTAGAAAATTAATATGGAAGTAATTAGATTTCACAGGCTGATATGACTTCTGAATCTAAGGGGAAAAATAGAATGTTTTGTAAAGTTTAAGAAAAATCTACCTGATTCCTGTTTCTCCTGATCTTTTAATTGGAAGCACTGTATAAATGCGATGCAGGAAACTGAGTTTGACATTTGATCTTTCATTGATTATATTGATTTTTACTATGGACAAATGCAAAACTTCACTTGTATAATGTAGAACAATCTATTTATATTGGCTTAGCAGAGGGAGCTGGAAGCCTGGCATGTAGGTCTGCCACAGGAAGATTAATTCTACCTAAAGATTAATGTGAAACAATTCTACTTTGTCATTATCTGATGTATCTAGCAATGTTATTTGAATTAACTGAGGAGTAATCATTGCTTAAATCTCTCTGCTATGATTAAATGTAAAGAAAAAAATCCATGCAGCTATTACTTCATCCAGTTAAATTCCTGGATGGTTGCATTAGCTGCATCCTTGGTCTGAGAACATGGGATTTTAATCTCTAGTATTATGGGAAGCTTTAATCACATGTTTATTTGCTACTTGTGATCTAAGAGACGTGCTGCTTAGCTATATGAAGCAATGACAGAATGTAATCTAAGGATTAGGAAAAGGCAAATCTTACTAACCATTTGACCTTGAAAATCTGATTGGATTTCCTGTGTGATCTGGCATGACTTTTCCCTAATTATGTAAGATTGATGCTGAGTTCTGCAGATATGGATAAAGTTCTAATGCTTAAATCTAATATTATTATGAAAAAGTGCAAATAAATGACAAGAAACAAAAACAGTCTGAGAAAACATGGTCTCAGTGGAAGACAAATTTTCAGTAATTCAGTAGCCTTGACTTTGTTAATTCCAAATGAAAGCTTTATAGTAGTGAATATGTGTAAAGTCTTAAGTCACTTAAGTTGATTGGCCTCAGACCATATTAGGAAACAGTGCTGTGGCAATGGGCTGTTGCTGTTCATTAGAAGAAAAACAAGTCATTTGACTTGAAAACAAATTGGGAAAATTGTGATCCATTTTGCTGAGAGTTGATTGGCTGTTTCAACAGCATCTTGAAGCAAATGAGAAGTTGATTAAATGGTGAAAGAATAAAGAAATGGTTGTACTTAAAATGGTCAATAAAAAGCTTGTGGCCATGTGGGGTAGGAAAACAGATCATCAGAGTAATGAACAATTTGTCCTAATATTTGGCCACTTCAAGTTGAGCGATTACTGGAGCAAAAAGGGAACGGTCTTTTTATGACCTTGTAATTTTTTAAGTATATCAAAATACTAGAGAGTTATAGCTGTATCTAGCATTAATCAAGCTGTTGCAGTCAAGTCCTTCAAATACTGAATTGAAATAATGTAAGCTAAAATATTTAGGAAATGCAAATAATGGTGTATTGATCTCCTAAGGAATTAATGCAGCTGGGGAATTCCCCATCTGAGGAGCGTTACTGAAATATTGTTACAACTTTGCTCTTCACTGTTCAAATACACTTTAACCTTGACAAGTCCTTTTGAGGAAAGTTCCTGAAATAAAACTCACTTTCAGGTTTATTTCTTGTCAATTTCTAAGGTCTTAAAACCACTGCTCAATCATAAAACTGTGGAACTCTAATTAGTAGAGTTCCTTACTAATTATGGGTATGGAATTCTTGTGAAATTCAACTTCCAGGTGTGGAAGGGTATTTGAATGGGAATTTGATGGGAATTTCAGTTATTGAAAGATGTTAGCTTCTGCATTTTTGTGGTAAACAGGAATGGACTGATATTATACAAAGCTGCTAATGACGCATGGGGTTTTTAAGCAGTAAGAAATGTGCTGCTTTACTCCTGTTTCTCATTGGAAGCATTTGCAAAGTAATTTCTGTTATAAATTATATCTTTTGATCTGTTTATTTTCACTCAATTTTTTTAGTCTTCTGCTGGCATAATATCACATTGCCACTAAAGAAAGTTAAAACAATTGATAAATTTCATTAACTTTACTGCTGAAATAGATTGGAAAGGTGTGCTTTGTTGTGCAAAGCTAACAAGATACTGAAAGATTTAGTAGGGCAAGTGCTAGATGTCCATAGCAGAACTATTGTTGCACTTGTGCAATTGGATTTTGGTGTGTTCTGTGCTGAGATGTTTTAAAACCAACTCAGAGCATGTTGGACTCCAAGCCAGCAAAGAGTTCAAGCAGTGCTTCATCTTTAGTTTCCTTTTCTGTTCAAGTTTCACCATCCATGAAATGAAATCTGCTATTTTTTATTAGCACAGTGGAGAGTCAATATTTGGAGAGGTATAATCAAGAATCAGTTCTGTGTATATCTCTAGTGTGTAGTCATGCAGCCTAGGTTTTTATGTTGTCATTGGTTTAACATTAATTTCAGTTTTTTGGGCATGATCTATGTGCCTCGGTTATCCTGAAAGGTTCATGTAACATTTGCTAATGAGTACACTGGACAGCTGCCATTAACATTCCATACTTTGTTTATAGTACCAAGGAATAAAATAGTTAAGTATTAAATTATACTGGTTTTGAATGGAAAAATGAATAAAAGTATCTAAGAATAGTTTTTACACTTATATTTTATGACTGAAACAGTATCTGAAGCATTCAGTTAAAAGCATTTTAAAAATGCTTGCAATGCTAAGTCAAAATGATATGCACATGACTAAAGTAGACTGAAAGTAAAACATGACTTGTGTAACTAATTATATGTATTAATTACACAGCATACTGTCTGTATTATGCAATATAGTGTTAGCTTAAAGGTTTTTAATTTATGCTGACTTTTTGAAGGTTCTCAGCTTTAGATTGTGATAAACTGAAAATAAGTATCTCTTTTCCTTTAACAGAAATTGAAAAATTCCAAAAAGGGGAAGGAAAGGAAGAAGAGAAGTATATTGATGTAGTCATCAATAAAAACATGAAGCTGGGACAAAAAGTTTTGATTCCAGTAAAACAATTCCCTAAGGTAAGCCCATTTTAAATCTAAGTGCTTATATTCCACTAAAAAACAAATTAGCTTAAATTGCGTTTAGAACTAATTCTCTCTTGGCTGTTCTGCAGTCTGTTCTGTGGAAGTTCTAAGGTAGAAATGGTTCTTGTTGGAATAAGTGTGCAGGAAAGTAGTGGTGGTCACAAAAAAATAGTATACTAAGAACAAATGATAAATATATTTTCAGGATAGCAGGATGGTCTTCAGGACTGCAAAAGGGATTAAATATATTTAAGTTGACTCTGATGGCAGACTTTGAAGCTTTCTTATTGTAGGTAGAAGTGCAGCTTAAAAAGTACCATTAAAGGAGTTCACTTTTCCTTCTCATCCTCTTAAGTTTTAGGTGTTGTTAGTTCAGCCATTGTTGTTCTTGAATTAGTAGTACCTACACTGCTAAATTATGTACTATATTCTGGAGGTGTAGGGACTGTTTTGCTTAATATCTTTGATCACCATTAATTCTTAAAACTGCTTTACTGACAGTATTATCCTGCACTAAAATATTGCTATCTAGAAGCATTTATTCAGTGTTCAGGAGGCTGTGGAACTTTATTCCTTCGGTTCCTTTTTAGATTTGAAGGTTGTTATGAGAATCCAATTAGCATTTTTTCATTTGATGGGTTTGTTCTTCCTACTAGAAATTTCAAGGCTGTTTCTACTTGTGGAGGAGATGAGTTCTTTCATTGCTTCCTCCATTTCTTCAGGAAGACTAAATTCCCCTCCATTGTCAATGTTTTCCTCATGCTATGCTGAGTAACAAAAACTTCATATAATCAAAAGGCATTATAATTTCTCACTCTGTAGGAATAGTGTGGGAGGTCTATGAAGTCCAACTTAGGACAGGTATTCTTGATCTTCTCTGAAGAACATTCACCCTAAACTACATCAGTAACTCCAGTTCAGTACGACTTTTTTTTACTAAAACCAAGCATGTGGCTTTATTTCTGAGATCTAATAAATGTAAATACTTGGTATGAAGTGACATAGCTTCAGTGTGGCAAACAGAGCCTTACCCTGGCATGCTGTAGTCTGTGGTGAGTGACAATAAGTTCTGACTGTCTCTACACAGGGGAACAGTCTTTTTGCATCCTAATGTCTGCTCTACAGGCTAATCCTTTTCCTGTTAGGTGTGTTCAGAGGAGGGTTTAGAAATCAGGGATGCTTTGCAAAGCCTTTTGGGGCAGGTAGGGAATTATACCAAACAACTTGATTTCATTGAGCTGCATTTAGAGTGCATGCATTGTATATTCTGATTCTGCAGAACTTAAGCAGAAAATGTGGTGCTTATAAAACCTGAAATAATGCTTCATGTAAATGCTTTATTGATCTGTGCTGTTCTTTTCTGTGCATGTGTGCAGTTTCCTAGACCACTTTACCTATGAGAGGTATTAGTGCAAATATATCATTCAAACTCAGGATATTCTGATTTGTAGAAGGCTACCAAGTAATAGTTCCTTGGAAAAACAGATAAAAGATTTGGTTCTGATTTAGGAGCAATTTTCTCCTTCCTACTGATATAAGGCTGTTGATAAATGCTTCAGAAGAATGAAACTTAGGGCTTAAATATGGATGAAACCTGTGCAAAAAGCTCTTCATGTAAACATTGAATTTAGAGCAGTTCTAGCAAGCTGGCATCTGTTTCTGTATGCCTGCAGTCCACACCAATGTGGATTCCATGCTAATGTGCTAAATCTAAACAAAAATACTTTCACTCTTTAAGGAGATAATATTTTTGGTGATGGTGAACTGCATCTGCTGTTGGAAATTGACCAAGTCACTACAGTAATTGATAAATATGTCAGATTAGCATTGGGACACCAGTTTGGCTTGAATCTGGCAAACTTTAGTATCCAGGAAGTGTAACATACTTAGTTTTTCACCACCAATTTTAAGAATTTAATAGTGCTTCCCCAAAAAAGCTAAAGTTATTAACTCATTAATAAGGTTTATTATCTGAAAATAAAACAAACATAAGTGATTACACTAGCCAAAACTATTCTTTTGTTTCTATTTGCTGGTGGCTCTGGCAAGCAAAAAATGCTTCTGTTCTTTTGGTATATAGATAGGATTAATGAAATATCATGATTTTTTTGATAAATGTGCTTTCTGGACCAGTCACTCCCTCATTCAGACAGCTTACGAAGACTGACACATGGTTAACTAAGTTTTCTTTAAGTATTTCATTGCCCTTTCCCTCTTTAAAAACTTCTCTGTCTGACTCCTTGAATAAATCATAATAGTCTCAACTTGGGTCAGGCAGTCCTAGCTCTGATCTGATCAGGCTGGCATTGTACTGCCTGCTCACATTACCTGTCCTGTCAGATATATTCTTACGGGCTTGCAGCTGGGTCCTGTGCACACTCAGCCTCATTATGTCTGACAGCCCTGGAAGGTGACAGGTTAACTGCAGCAGAAAGCTATTCAACTGAAGTTCAGAGCAGCTGAGTTTCAATTGGAAAAGAATCTTGTAGACCTCAGATGCAGAAGCATAGGTAGTTCACTTTTTAGGCACCTTTTCTCTCCCTGAAATAAACCTTTTGAGTTCTTAGTCTGTTTAGTGTGCAAACACCAGAGTGTCTGTGGTGAGGTGCTTAACTTGCCTTCTGCCTAACTGCTTTTTGTAGCTTCTCTGGTTCTATGTATTTATATCCTTTAGCTGGAAGCTTTTTGTCTTGCTCAAACATTTTCAGTGTTAGCAGGCCTAATATCTCAGCCTAAAACTAGTTGGCTTAAATGTGGGGGTTTTTTGTCAGGACCTTGACTCTGGTTTTGTTTTGAACCTGAACCAATTGCTTTATGAAATGATTTAAGATAGTACTGGGAGTCATGTTTGGTTTCTACTTGAGTCTGGTTGTACATTTGAATAAACTTTGTGTTCTTTAGACTCCTGTACACATTAAAAAAACCCAACAATTAAGGTTGTCAATCAAGACATTAAGACAAAACTTTCTGGAAATTCTACTATAGATTAAAAGTCCTATTAAGTCTTTTCAAAATCTATCCTGTTAAGTCTTTTCAATCTAATTGTGTACAGTCTTATTACAAATTTTTCAGGTTGTTCCAGCTCTGCAGATCCCTTAGAGAAGTCTGAATTGCTGTGATAGGGAAATTACCTGGGGTATTTAGGTGAGGTTTGAATAAGCTTTGGCAATGCTGTCTGCAATTCTTTTGCAACTGGGACACAATGCCACAAGCAAGGATTGGAGAGGTTAGAGCTTTTTGCAGCCTTATAGGAAAAGGACCAGTGTTTTGAGATAGGATTCAGTTCTAAATCAAGTTACCTATAGGTAGGAGCCAATGTTGGATGCTGGGTGTCTAAACTAGAGTTAGTGGAATGAGATCTTGTCAGTGTAGGCAATGGAGTTCAAGGTGATTTAATAACCTTGCTATTTAATCAGCTGAATACCTTGACTGACTCTAGGTCAAGTGTGAAAATGTGACCCTTAAACCTGTACTACTGTTTCATTTTGTGCTTGAAAACAATCTCCAGACTTGCACAGCCGTAAAGGCAGAAAGTGAGCTGGCCATGGCAGGTCAAGATGTAGTTGTCTTGGTGAAAGGGTTCTCTGGATCTATCCTAAAACTGCTATGAAATGCCAGTATGTGTGAAAGGTACTTTGTAGCTTAAATATTTACAAATGAGCCTGGAGGGTGTTATCCTCTCCCAATGTGTTTAATGAGTATGCATTGAGAAGTAGTTCAGTCTCCAAAATCAGATTTTTCTTTGACAGCTTCGCGAACTGAAGTGTTCTGAATTCAGAGAATAAATAGCTTCTGTGGATCATAAATAGAATGATGATGGTTTTCCATGAGATGGATCAAAATGATGGGAACAATTATTTCCATTTTGTGACAGGCCACTTTTAAAAATTGCTCATAGAACCAGTGGGTGAATCTCTCAAGTCAGTAAGAAATGGTCTGTGTTCTTCCCTGAAGTGATACTTTAAATATATATTCTTAAACATTACTGACTTATGGAACACTTAAGCTGTTTAGATATTTTCATTTTAAATGTTGAGCTATTTTAAAATATCACTGTCATGTACCATATCTGCAGCTGTTACATAAAGTCATGGAGGGATTAAAATATTAATCACATGACTAGTTAGAAAATGATTTTTCGTAATAGCTTAGCTCAAGGATTTCTTAAAGTAGAAATGAGAGAATGTGGTTGTATAACAAGTAACATGAAGGAACAGGCATCAAATACAAGGTGTAACTTCTGAGGAACCTTATAGTAATTGATCAAGGTTTCCTGTTGTGGATGTTTAAAGTTGTATGACAGTGGGTGAAGGAGAGTAGTTTGTGTTCCAATTTAGATGCTTGAAGTATTTACTTTTCTGTAGAACCCTAGTTTCTTGAAATAAGGAAAACATTGAGTTTTTTGTGTTTTCTGATCATTGTAAAAAAAGTGCTCTGAATTATTTTTTTTCTAGTGACCTTATTGCAGAGGTGATTGCCATTGCAGAAAACTAATTACAACCAAGAAAGCTTTCCGTGGCTTTAAATGACAATGGATGCATAGAGCTTACAGGAAAGCATTTGGTCAAGTGTTTATACTTTCACTAAGTATTTTAAGCTGGATGAACTGTTCTCAGCAGACTTGTTTTGGTGGGGATAAACAAGGATTATTTTTTTGTATTTTATCCTCTATTCTGTAATGTATACATTTAACAATGCTGCAGTATTGGTGTTAATTCCTTTTGTGTAATTTCATATGGTAGATCAAATGTTTACGAACATATTGTCTTACTTCTATACTTTGTAGCTGTTATCTCCAGCACTGTTTTCAGGGAGTAGTTTCAAGCAGTGATCTGGTAAGATAATAAGTCTCTAGATAACTTTTAGTCAAGGTTTGATTTGGGGATTCTGAAGAAATAGGTGTTAAGCAGTCATCTCCATAATCTCCATTGTACTTCATCTGCAGAAATGCTTCTTAAAATGAAAAGCAATGAATATCTAGAGAAAAAATTATTTTCAAGCAGAAATCTGACTATTTTTTCCATTTCTACTGAAATAGATGTTTTCTATTAGTGTACTTTAAATTGGTACTTTTTAGTTATGCAGCACTTTAAGGAAACTTGTAAATGGGAAACAAATACATCTTTTCAGTATAGTTAACTAATATCTGTGGACTAGCAGACACCATATCCAAGGTTATAAAAGCCTGTATCCAAAGAAATCGAGAAAGCTGTTGCTCATCATGGTGTATTTTTACCCACAAAGTGAACCAGAGGGAGATGCGTGTTCTGTGATCAGAGGTTTTTGAAAATAAGATGACCTCTTATGTACTGCATCCTTTTGCTCAAACTAATATATACCTGGTGAGAATTTGTGAAAATTATTTCAAGACTGCAGTGTGTGCCATTGACAACTGAGGTGGTATTGGGCTTGAACTGTAGCTGGGGTAAGAATTTTTCCTATCTTCTCCAGCTGTCTCCTCCTATGGTCTGTAAATCTGAATTTTGGTACTGGTTTTTTGCAAAGGTGTCTTAAATGTTTTGCTGTAATTTTGTTTGAGGAACCATATTTGACATATGTCAGATCTGGTCTAGAAGGACCTTGGATGTGGGTAGCTTCATCTTCTGTTTTTTATATACTCACCTGTAAGATCCTTTTTCTTCCTTGAGACATCAGAAGTTGTCTTATTGTATAGACAACCCTTGATTTAACATAGATGATTCATCCAGTATAGAATAACACTCATAGCTGACCATTCAGAGGTCAACTATTGTCAAACTGAATAGGCAATAGCTTTCAGACCAGCTTGTGCTGGAAAGCAGTGAGTATAATGCAATCTTAGGATGAAGCTGCTGAACTTAAGGACAGCTCTGTCTTTATGGTGATTGAAATACAATTGTGCTGTACTAGAGAAGGGTGAGTGGTATCTGATTTTGAGCCAGGGCTAGTGAATATGACTGATGGAACTTCTACGGAGTGCTCAGATGTTGTTACTATCCAATGACTCTGATTCAGATACTTTTATAAACTTGAGTTCAGTATTAGACATGAACTTGTTTTTTGTTCTTGTGCTCTTGGGCAAATGAAGTCTAGGAATGTGAGTTGTGGAAAGTGCCTGTGGAACCTTCACATTAATATATTCTGTAATAGCTAAGTTGGATCTCTCAGCTTATTTGCTTTTGATTCCACAGCAGACAGGCTGTATTTTTGTAAGTAAAAATTGTCTCACTCTGTGGCAGTATTGATCCTTTAGGTATGAGTCCTCCTACTCCTTGATTACTGTGGATAAAATGTGTAATTAAGGGTAATAGCTTAGTGGTTAATCTATTCTTGAGCTATTTCAAAGAGTTATAGAAACACTCTAAACTTTTCCTGATCAGATGTTTTCAATTTGATGTAACTAGTTCAATCAATCAGTACCTGTTGAAAGTAAGTATCTTTCCTACTGAAAGGATTCATTCAATATCATAGGGAATAAACAAATGATCTAAAGCATTTTAGCTTCATGTTAAAGCAAAAAAGGCTTTGGGACTGCATTGTAAGGTATTGTAACCTTCACTGCTTGTCCAAGCTATATCTAGAGGTAGGGGCTTTCAAAGCAGCAGGATTTCAGACTTTCTGTGCAGGTTTCTCATGATTCAGACTTGTCAAATCTAATATTTGGAGCCTCAGTGCGCAGGAAAGAATAGTTCAGTGGATCTCAGGGTACAGCTAATGCATTTGTCATTAAATGTGTTGTCCAGGACATGTCATCTGTGCAGCTACTTTATAGCAACCATAATTTCTAGCTTCAGTGCTAGAGCGTTTTTGGTTCTGAGAAGATGACAGCTTGTGGTGGTATCAGCTTTGTGTAGGTCAAGCTTTAGATATGTGAAACATATTAAACTATTTGGCTTTAAAGTAAACAATACAGCTGGAATAAACCCTCTGTTTTGAAACAGCCAAGTCCCCTCTGAACTCTGAAGCCTAGTTACTTTAACCATGTGCAAATTAGATTTTGCTTTGTTGCAAGAATGCACTTCCATTTGTTATGATTATAGTTTTTTTAATTATCACACAGTTGCTTGTTCTGGTTAGGAAGTGACATTTGAAACTCTGCATTGCATAGTTAAATACGTGCTTGCCTACTCCTAAACTGTAGTCAAATTCTACGTAAAATTTCATCCGAATATTTTCACTAAGATTACTGCTAGTAACTTAGTATATATCAGACTGCAAGAACTCAACATGCTTGAAATACCTTCAACATACTGTAAATGAAATATCTCTAAGTGTATTCAGTGTTAAATTTCCTAATAACTTAGCAAATAAAACATAAGTAATGTTAAATAACTCTTGAATAATTTGTGGTATTCTTTTATATAAAAACTTTCATTTGATCTTAATTCTGAACTCCTTCCCTGTTCAGAAGCAATGATCCTCTAGTTAAGGTAACTGACAAGGAATTAGTGACTTGTGGAAATTCAGTGTACTTTCCTTGCAGTTACACATTCAGTAATAATAAGTCCAAGTTAGAAGGGATATCAGGAGAACATCTGTTCAAGCCTCCTGTTAAAATCATGGCTGTGAATTAGGTTACACAGGGCTTTGTTCAGTGGTCCTGAGTCTGGAGGATGGTGAAGGGTCTGGAAGGGAAGTATTAGCAGGAGAGGCTGAGGTCCCTTGGTTTGTTCAGCCTGGAGAAGAGGAGGCTGAGGGGAGATCTCAGTGCTGAGGGGAGATCTCAGTGATAGAACCTGAGGGAACGGCATGAAGCTGCAATAGGGGAGGTTTAGGTTGGATATTAGGAAGAGGTTCTGTACTGAGAGGGTGGTTGGGCACTGGCACAGACTCCCCAGGGAAGTGGTCACAGCACTGAGCTTGACTGAGTTCAGGGGGTGTTTTGACAGTGTATTGTCAGATGCTCTGACTTGACTGGCCCTGTGTGGAGCCAGGAGTTGGACTTGATGATCCTTATGGGTTCCTTCCAACTCAGGATATTCTGTGATTCTGAATGTTCTCAGGAAGGGAGATTAACTGTTGTGCTAGTCAACCTATTTCTGATGTTTTCTTTGAATCTTAGGACTTCTAAGAAGCAAAAAATGGAATATACCTAGTAAGAAAATTAAATGGCCTGAGGATTTCTTAATATTTGTCTGATAATGTCAAAAGAGTAGTTCATGTTGGGCCTTAAAATTAATACTTGCTGTCGTTATCTATATATAATTGTATTTTGGTTCTAAGTCAGGTTTATATTGGGAATTCAACTTGCCAGGACTGAGGTGACTAAAATTACAATTTTGTACTTAGTAGGCTATTAATGCTTTCATCTTCTTGTCTAAAGTAGCAGAAGTAGGTGAACTGGAAGTGTAGGTTTCCTGCATCGTAGGGTGACTGCTGCTGGGCTCTTCTCCATCAGCACTTCCCATTTAGCAGCAAAGGATTATTTCAGTGGCTACTACCCCATGTAAAAGTGTTTTCAAATTCCTCCAGCTGAATAGGAAGATCAAAGAACCCTATCTTGAACAACTGAAGAACTTACTGCTTCATAAATTCTATAAATCCTCCTTCACTGCCCATGGTGTCTGCAGGACTTCTCACAGCTTTGGCGCAGAAATTTTTACTCTTTAATATTTTATCAGATGCTACCAGCATTGCTGATGTTTTCATGTTTGGCTGGCAGTGGATTGGCCTGGGCAGGCTGGAGCTGGTTCTGATATGGGGCAGTTTCTGGTGTCTTCTCACAGAAGCCACCCCTGTAGCTCCCCTGCTACAAAAACCTTGCAATGTAAAGCCAGTATAGGAATAAATTGTTACTTCCTGGAAGTATTTACAACCTTCCGTACAAAATTCCAGGTGTAGCATATACTTAACCAGTTCATTCTGAGAATTTTTTCCAGCTTAAATGGCTCTGTACTTTAACTGTCCTTCAAAGTTAACATTCCTTTCAAATGCAGCACAGTGAGTGGACTCCTGATGGTACATAGCTTTTCTCCCAATACATGCGGCTGTACGTCCTGAAGAGCAGTGCTCATGAGAACTCCTACATATCCTGGCTCCAAGTACTATTTTGTGTCCTTGAAAAGACTCTTGTATTTTTTCTTCTGCATGTTTTTGTACATATTTTCTTTTAGCACTTTCTGAAGCACCAGCCATAGGTTTTTGTGCTTCATATAAATGGGACTGGTTAAGTTTTCCTTGTCTTCCTTTCTTTTTGTGGCTCACCACTTCTCTGTCTCTGGTGTAAGGCCATGTTTGACCCCAACTGGTTTTGGTAAACTTAAATAATGGGGATTGAGTGGCAATTGAGAATCCTGGGTGGTTCTGTTTTGGGACTGGTGTTTTCTGGTTTTTACTCCATGTTTGTTTCTGTGGTTTAGTGTAAGGTATATTGTATGGGTTGCAGAGTTACTTCATGAATCTTCAAGGGAAGATAAGGTTAAGATACTTTTTTCAGAGCTTTGGTTGTTATGATACAAGATTGCTGCCAGCTTTGTTTTTATGGTTATGTACCTGGTAGCAATTTTTGACAAACTGAATTGCTGTTTGAGCACACCTGTCTCAGTGTTGAATGGGATAAACAGCAAATTCCCTATACTATCTGAACTCAAAGGACTCAAATACTTCTGTTTCTGCTGGTACCTGGTGGAGACACAGACCTGCTGTTAGCTATCCTACACTCTTGTACTTGACTGTGTAATTGTTGGTCTAATAATTGTTTGCACCTGGAACAAAGATAAGCAGCAAAGTATTTGATTTTGTGTGTTCATTTATGCTTAAAAATCTAATGAGTTTAATGGTTTCCTGTTTTCTTACAGTTCAACTTTGTGGGGAAACTTTTGGGTCCACGTGGCAATTCTCTGAAGCGCTTACAGGAAGAAACACTGACAAAAATGTCTATTTTGGGAAAAGGCTCTATGAGGGACAAAACCAAGGTAAGTCTTGAGTATGCTGATGGAGTGTGTGATACCTGAATTTTGTGGCCTTCCTAAAGTTTTTGGGGATGTGAGCAAACCACATGCCAGATGGGAGCAAATAAAAAGCACAAGATAGCCTTGTGTTGGTTGGATTCAGATGGAGTCTGTTTTCCCTAAGGAGTCTGTTCTCAGTAATTTGAATCTAACAGAAGTTGTACTACGGCCTGCGTTGAACTGTAGTCCAAACTATTGGAGTGGAGTGTTTCAGCGACATGTTGTAGACTGATCTTGTGTGGCTTGCAATGAATGATGTCTGAGGCATCATGGTACTGTTCTCACTTCTGAAGGAACGTGACTTCTAGATTAAAAAATGTTTTGTTGAAAAATAAATTTAGTAACACTTAGCACTTCTAGGCAAAGAAAAACATCTGATGAAAGGAAATAAAATGCAACCAGAAAACTTAATAGTTCTGAAGATGACTTATGCAGCTTAACTGAGAAAATGCAATTGTTTCTGAGAAGTATTTGTTTGTAGTAGATGTATCCATTACAAGAGCCAAAGTAGATGGTGGAAGAGAAACCTTTAGCTTGCTAGCTTCACTCTTTTACTGAATGAAATCTCTGCCTAAATTTGTAATAGATGTGTACATCAATGAGATCTCTCCTGTCTAGTAAGCTGTATTTTAATTCCTAATGATACAAAAAAATGCTGAACATACTTCTTACTAGTAAGAGATCATGTTATATAGGACTCCAGTGAAATGTTTCTGCTGTTACATAATCTGAAACATAAAAATATGGTGTGCTATAAAGACTGATAATGACATACATATGGATGAGTGACTTACAGGGGCGGATACTGAATTTCCTAAACTATGTCTTTTTCAGTGCACTTCTCCATAAGCAAAATACCAGTTAGGCAATAGGGTATTTATCAAAAAATTAGAGCCCATAGATTACTTTGTTCTGTGCAGTTTAAGAGCTAACACTTCCTTTTAATTCCTTCTTGAAAATACTTTTATTAAATATAGTTTAAATATAACAATACAAGTACATTCTCCTATAAAAAAGGCTTAAAGGTGAGAGGTATTTTTGAATGGGAGCTGTTTATGTAATACATAGTAAAAATAATGCAACTTTAACATTTAAGTGTTAAACAGTAGTCATAAACTACATTCTAGTAACTTTATGAGGAAATATGACAGTTACATTAAAATAGAATTTAGATATTTACTATGTCATCCTGGCTTAGAGAAAGTTTGGGTTTTTAAGTAACACTTGGTAAACTTTCTCAGTTACTGTGGAATGTGTCATACTGACATTTTTATGTTGCTGTTACATGTTTCCATATCAAAATACAATGTGTCGTGGGGTAGGAAGGCCCCTTTTTTATAACAAAAAAGTTATATTAAAACTAGAAACTCAAGCTGAAAAGTTCGGATTCTAACTTGAGTCTCAGAATCATTGGGAAGAGTCTTAAAGTTTTTGTGAATCATATGAACTCCTTTCTTTTGGTAATTAACCAGTTGTGCAGATTTTTATTTGGCTCCTCTTGATTCAGATGCTACCCAAGAGTGTTTTAAGTGATTTTAAAATTAAGTCACTAATGAAGTTGTTAGTTTGAACTGTTCTTTGCAGAGAACTTCAACAATCTTTGAATTCAGAAATAGTAAGATTCCTCTCTGAGTCTGGTTGTGTTTTTAAAAGGGACAACAGAAAGGACCTGCTCTGATACTCTTGAATAATACAGCTGGAATAGCTTATATGTACCTATCTACTATGGTCCTTCAGAAACCATCATTCAGACCTCAACCAGAACATGAATAATGCTGATTCCAGTACTCAAACATGCAGAAATAAGTGCATAAAAGTACTGTTGCAACAAGGGATCCTATCAGCTAATAACCTAAACCAGGGTGAACTCATCCCTAGTTATTTGGAGATGCTACTCACTATGCCAGAGACTATGTGGACAACTTTACCTTAAGAGAACTTAAGACATCTTTTCAGCTTCATGTAGGTTATTCATGTATTAATTTTCTGCCATATCTAGTTTACTTTTTGCCTTGATCTTTATGTATGTTCTTGGCTAACATTTTGGAACTACTCTATAAAACTTGTCCAGACAGCTAGCAAATAAAAGAACCTCAATTATGTGGTTTTTTGTACAAAAGAGTAGTGGTCTAGGCTGAATTGAAGCCCAGAATTGAATTACTTGGTGTCAACAAGTTGTTGATCAGAGACTGGCAAATTTTAAGGTGTGACCAATTTTTGTATTACTTGGAAAATCTATTTGAGACTTCACTGTGGTATTGACAGCTAGTGAAGTACGTAACTCTTGCCCTGTTTGACATATTTCAGATATGGAGAGAAGCCCAAGTTGCTCCTATAGGAGAATAATAGGTAAATAGAGAACATTACTTTTTCTATTTGCCGGTAATCCAGGTGCCAAAACAAGCAATTTCACTGCTGCCTTGTAGAGAAGATAGATGGTGTACCAGGGTGACATGCCAGACGAGACAGATGGGAGATAAACTGCCTTTCTACTGCCTCTGACGCTGTTACTTGTCTGTCATCGCTGTTCAAGCATGGTTGCTTCTCCCTATTTTCCAGTGTGCTATCTGATGAAACCACAAGTTTCTAGCCTACTATTTGGTTTTGCTAGATGGAAGGAATTGACTAAAAATATAGCTGTAATTACATGAGACTTTCTTGCAGCTCTTACTGACTTCTGGTTTAAGGGTCAGATGAAAGCAATATTGTATGCTGGTGATCAGCAGGTTAGAGCAAACCTTGTTTTCAGAAGTGAACAGGTGATAGGAAATGCTGATGTTCAAAGGCATAAATGGTAATTTAAAATATTTCTGGAAAATTGCTGGGTTTGGAGATCATTTATTGCAATTTTTAAGTGTAGAAAGATCTTTGGAGTTTTCATTGACTTAATTTTTTTACTGATGTAAATGAATACTTTTACACTGAGGCCAAATTTGCTACACAAAACTAAGGATTTAATCTGTTGTCTCAAAAGTTAACCACAGTATCTTTTGGTGTGGTCACCAGAAGCAAGACAGCAGTGCTGCATATTGATGGTGACCACAGATTGTGGGATGAACTAATTGTTGGAGGCTCTGGATCAGATCATCAGATGTTTCTGAACACCTAAGTTACTACACCTGCTTACATCTCTGGTTTTAAATGTGTGGTTATTACCTCTTCCTGAAAAGTGGCAGTAAGTGTTGTGGACTTCTTTGGCTAAGCCAGACTTCTAGATACTTTAGCTTTGAGAACTTGAGCGCTGTAAGAAAGCTAACTAATGTGAAAGGTTAGACAAAATATAGCAACAGCACTACTTTCAAGCTTTCTAGGGAAACAGACAAAACAGGAAACACAGGATTCTTTAAATTAGAGACTTGGATATAAAAAGAACACATTCAGGAAATTTTTCACTGTTTTCCTTACTCATTGAACAATTGAGTTTTAAAATCAATCTAGGGTTTCCGTTTCAGCTTTTCTTGTTGACATCTGCAGAATAATTTCATGCATCTACTTGTGATATGCAGTATCTAGATTCAGTAATTCTTTCAGTTGCATTTTTTTTTCCAGGCTGTGCTGTCACTTCAGCACTGGCTTTTCCTGAGTTGTGACCATGGAGGGATGAAATGGGTACTGGAGAGCTAAAGGGGAACTACAAGAAAGTTGGAGATGGACTGCTTACAAGGGCATGTAGTGATAGGACAAGGGGTAATAGCTTAAAGGAGAAAGAAGGTAGATTTAGGTTAGATATTAGGAAAAAGTTCTTCACTCTGAGGGTGGTGAGGCCCCCTTCCCGACAGTGTTTAAGGCCAGGTTGGATGTGGCTTTGGGCAACCTGGTCTGGTGGAGGGTGTCCCTGCTCATGGCAGGGGGTTGGAACTAAATGGTCTTTGAGGTCCCTTCCAACTCAAACTATTTTGAGATAAAGCCGCACAAGGCACAAGAGAGTGAGCTTTTTCATAAGGCTCCCTGACTACAATACTTGAAGGATGTGTCTGTACTGAAAACAAGCTAGATCAGTTTTTTTAAGCCATGAACTGTTTGGTGTGACAGATTTTGTCTGAAGCTGGAGATTTAAAGGACAGATTAAAAAAAAACACAACTGGTGGCCACCTTGCTGTTTTTTAGCTCTTTGGTTCTGTATCTGCTTTACTCTTCTCTCAGCAGCTCTCAAATCTCCACTGGAATCAAGGAGAAAATGTCTATGTTTTGGCCAGCCATGCACTGCCCACATGGGCCAGGCAGGCCTAGACAATGTTTGTACTGTCAATTAATGGAAGGCAGGGGGCTTTGTGGGAACTAAAAAAACTGCTAGTGAAGGATTCTGGAATGGGAGCAAGCTGTGGCGTTTGGTCTTCATGTGGAATAAGAAGCCTGACATGCTTTGTGTGCCCAAGGTTGGGAGATGTAAGCCGCAGTGGATGACCTTCTCATTTGTGTGATGCTAAAAGCTGTGGTGAGTAGTGAGTTGCCAAGTCATGTTGCAGAATTGAAAACAAATTAATCCAAGTACACTTTGCATGTGAAGCAGGAAGAAAGGATCAGGTGAAAGTTTGCTTATGGAATGATTTAGAACAACTCGCACTGGAATCTTGTTAAAATTGTGGTTTGGAATCCTTTTTGATTAGGCACTGTGGGAAATGGTGATGCTTCTACTGCTTATTCCTATTAATAGGTTGAAGGATATCCACAATGTCTTAGTTCCCAGTTCTTTGCACATCTAACTGTATGTTTTTTTACTTTTTAAAGGAATGGGAATGCTTGATAGCTTCTGCACAAAAACATATGGGTATCTATGCTGATGAAGACATGTAATGCTCAGTGCTAGATGAGGGTTTTATAGCTCTTGAACTATGCTTAAATGAGAAACAGTTCTTATTAAAACTAGATGTTTGAGCTGCAATGTTTATATTTGCTTCCTGTTTCTAAGATCAGTTATTTATATGGACATGATAATGATTTTGATGATAAAGTGTAACCCTGCTGACTGCTTACTCTCCTTCCTGTGGATGCTCTTACTACAGTTAACTAGATTTTGCTTTTTTAAACATACCCATAGTCAAACATAGTCTGACAATGTTATTTGAGATGCAGAGATGGATTATCATTTATAAACTTCAACCCATAATTAAGAGGGGTGTGTGGGAAGATTTCAACTATCATTGAAACTATATAATTTTTGTCATCTAAAAGACGAAGTACTTACCTGATGCTTGCTAAATACAATAAACAGCAGGGGAGAATTCTTAAGGCTTTGTTTTTTAGATCACAGACCTGCTAAAAATTTGATATGATGATACTGGATAATACAGTGAAATTGTTTTTGATGGTGACTTAGTCTTTTGGAATGAATCAGTCACAAACACACAAGGGAGGCAGGGAGCCTGAGACTAGCAAATGTTGTCTAGGTCTGAACGTTTTGCATTTGAGTATGAGAGATCTGAGCTCTGTTCCACTACATTGAAATCATAGCTTTTCAGTCACAGATAAAGCAGAATAAAATAAAACTGTTCTGCAGTGGTGAATTGTTTTCTCTCTAATGTCTTCCTTTGTCAACTTATACGCTGAACTGTTAGATTCACATCTAAGTATCACAATTCTGTGAAGGATGTACTCATGGGGTAGAAATCTGAGAACAGAAAATAAGCATGAGCTGTGCAGTAATAGATTGAAATAATTTTGGTAAAAATCTTGCTCTTGTGGAATGTTAGACCAAACCTGTTTCTAAAGATCTTTAAGAGGCATCCAAGTTTACTTATGGTTCTTGGCATCTTCTATGTGAAACTGGTACACTTGGAAAACTCCTGTGATTATTGTCCTTTGTGCTACAGTTTGTGTATGTAAGCAAATGCTGATAGGCCATATTTTGTGTTACTGGTCCCATAGTATTGATAAGCAAACTGATACTGTTCTGATATTTAGCAATGTGATTTTGAAGTGTATCAAAAGTGTGTAACTTTAGGCTTTTTCTAGTTGACATCTGAACATGAGTTAACCGTATGTGCAGATACCTCTGAGGGAACTTGTAGCACTTGTATTAAGTTTAAAATAAGGTAGAAAAAATCAACTTCTTTCTTATTCCCTAGGAGGAAGAGTTGAGAAAAAGTGGAGAAGCAAAGTACTTCCACCTGAATGATGACCTGCATGTTCTAATTGAAGTATTTGCTCCACCAGCAGAAGCATATGCCAGAATGGGACATGCGTTGGAAGAAATCAAGAAGTTCCTCATCCCTGTTAGTATATTTGGTAAAAATTCTGGCAGTCTTGAGTGAGAAATTTTCTCTAAAACCATAATTTGAGTCAGATCGTGTTGCTTAACTTCCTTCAGTTTTGAAAAGGGTGATGTTTACTTTTCATTCTCATACAGAGCTATTGGGTGAATGCATGGATGTCCACATACTCTCACCTCATGACCTTTTGTGTAAAAATAATTTATTCTTGCTTAACTGTGTATTTGCAGGGGGCTTAAACTTATAAATAATTATAAATAACTGTAAAAATCTGTATAAAATGAGATGTGGTTTCCAGTATGTACTGCAGGTCTGGGATACATGTAGACAGCAATGTGGCAGGCTTTCCAGTCTTTTTTACAGAAGACACCTTTACTCACTTCTCATGTAAGGACCAACCTCAGTTGTTTTGCAATGGTAAACTGCTTGGAAGGGACCAAGCTCTCAAGAAGGTGGGATGTTTGAGGTGGCCTTACTGTGTGAAGACTGTAATTGCATTAGCTTTCTAATGAATCATAGAATGCATTAGGTTGGAAGGGACCTTTAAAAGTGTGATGGCTTGACACTGGCTGGAGGCCAGATGCCCACCAAAGCAGCTCTATCACTCCCCTTTTCTCCCCTGTCAGCTGAAAACTTTAAGAGGCTTAGGGGTAGAGATAAGGACAGGGAGAGATCATTCTGTAATTAGTGTCATGGGCAAAACAGACTCAACACAGAATAAAGGAAAGAAAACTCTCTATTTTATTACACTACACTGCACACCCAGTGACACCAGAGTCGGATAACAGATCTTAAGGCACCTCCCTCCTTAGACTTCACTAGTCATGATCTTGCTCCCTTCCTCCCCTGCTTCAGTGGCTTGGGGAAGGGCAGGGAATGGTGGAATGGGGGTTTTGGTAAGTTCCTCAGGAGTTGCTTTCCTTGGCGGGGGAAGGACTGTGTGTGCATTCCGCACACCCTTCCTCTGCTGCAGTGTGGGGTCCACCCATGGGAGATAGTCCTCCATGAACTACTCCAGTGTGAGTCCTTTCCCACAGGGCTTCAGCTGCCCCAGCGTGGGTCACTTCTATGGGGTGCAGTCATACAGAATATCTGTCTCCTAGGCCCAGACTGCTCTGGCCTGTTCCTCCATGCAATCACAAGTCCACCCCCGACCTCAGCAAACCTTCTCTGGCGTGGGTGTGTCTCTCATATTCTCTTTGTGTGTCTCTAAACAGGCTGCAAGTGCTGTCAGAGTCTTTGTTCAATGTGGGTCACAGTGTCTTCTGTATGTCTCCACCTGCTCCAGTGTGGGGCCTCTCCATGGGCTGCAGGTGGAGTCTTTGCTTCCTGTTATCTTCCATGGGCTGTAGTGGGACACCTACTCCACCATGGTTTTTTCCATGGGCTGTAGGGACATCTTTCTGGTGCCTGGGGCTCCACTTCCCCCCACCTTCACTGACCTTGGTGTCTTCATCTTTTCACTCCTTTCTCTGTTGGCAAAAAGTGGCTGCTTCTGTTTATCTTAAATGTGATTCATAGAGGCGTTTGTGACCATTGCTGATGGGCTCGGCCTTGGTCAACAATGACTTCATCCTTGAGCCAGCTGGTGTTTACTGTGTCCTACAGAAGGATTCTAGCTGCTGCTTGCAGAAGCCACCCTTGCATTCCCCCTCCTCCACCAGAACACAGCCATGCAAAACTACAACAAAGGGTCCTCTAGTCCAACCCCCTGCAGTAAGCAGGGACACCTTTAATTAGATTAGGTTACCCAGAGCTTTGTCAAGCCTCATCTTGAATGCCCTCAGGGATGGGGCCTCCACCACCTCTCTGGGCAACCTCTGTCAAAGTGAAAATATCTTCCTGATAGGCGTCTAGGGTAAACTTATCCTGCTCTAGTTTAAAACCATTGCTCCTCATCCAATATCTATGTGCCCTTACAAACAGTGCTTGACAGCTTTCCTGTGGGCCTCTTCAGGTACTGGAAGACTGCTACGAGGTCTTCCTTGAGCCTTCTCTTCAGGCTGAACAAGCCAAATGTTTTAGAAATGTTCTTCTGATTTTATTGGTTATCAAATGACTGACTATAGAAAGCAAAGCATCCTCAAGGTGCATCTGTTTGTTTTATCTGCTGAAAATTTTGTCCTAGTGTTATACTTAGTGTCCAATCTTGGAAACATGAGAAATCTAGCTAAGGAAATGTCACTAATTCTGCGTATAAAACCAAGTCCTGAAGTGACTGGAGTTGTGTGCTCAAGTGTTTTTTGTCTTGTTCTTGTCTGATAGGAAGTCAGATCATATGCCCCAATACTACTGTAAGACATGAAATGCAGCATGGTAAATAGTAATCATCAGGAGGTTCATTTAGGAATACATCCTGATGTGAATAACACTAATGTCGTCAACCTCCTAAATGTCTTGAGAATTATGTTCTTTTATAAAGAAGCAAGCATGACAGAACTCCATCTGCAGTTTCCAAATGGCTTTTGTCTTGATGTTTATGGAAGAGGTAAATAAAGTACTGTTCAAACATCCGAACTGCTGAAGTAGGGGATACTCAAACAGAATATTTGTAGGAATGCTGGACTGTCTTAATGTTGAAGGTTACTGTATTTACATATTCATGACTGTATGAAGAGATAAGGGAGAATTAAGTTCTTGGCTGTTCTAGTGAGCAGCCAGCTGTTTTCTTTTGAGATGAAAATATGATCAACTTGGTAAGTGTTTTGCATGTACCGGAAGTGAGGATATATCCAATTTCTCTGCCCCTTCATCAGATCTTATTTTTCTTCATTGAGTTTGATTCACCTAATGTCATAACAAATGAAATAAGCTTATCAAAACCTTGTCATTACTTCTGGTAAGGCAGTAGAATTAGACTGATAATGAGCAATTCTACTTTTCTGTCTCAATTTTTGATCATTGCATCTTTATTGTACTGAGCTGAACTGATGCTACATAATCTTTTCTGAATTACAGGATCAAGCCAACACTGTCTTAATTTCCCTTTGGCTTTTAAATGTAATCTTATCAGAATGGTTCTAAATGCCTTAATCTCTTCTGCTCCCCTACCCTTCTAACAGGAGCTACTCCAGAAAGAACTAAGGAACAGCTTTGTCCTTTCCAAAACTACTGCTTAGCTAACTGCTGCCAAATGCAACTTCATTTTTACTTTCTATAAGGTCTGTTACGGCTTTCCATAACCTTCTGACAATTTTAGATACTGGTAGTATGGCCATATGAATATGGTCATTGTTCAGTTTTCACATCTGCCCTGAATATACAATCACAAGTGGTCCTACAATGCAGGATGCAAAATATCCTTGTAGTAGCTGATTGTAGCAAAAATGCCTTGGCCTCTATTTTCACATCATTAGATCAATGAACAAGCATCTTTGCATTGAAATTCAGCCTCAGGCAGCTATAGTGGTGTGTACTCTCTTTTAAATTATTGATATAACTCAAATCTTACAACTCAAATTTCCATGTTCTGAGAAGACTGTAGTCAGTCAGGATGGGCAGTATTAATACAGTGAGACTACATTTGTTCACTTGAGATTAATCATCAGCATTTGACTGAAATTTGTGTTGTCTCCGCTTACTGTACACGGGAGGAGTGCAGTCCAAAGGGTTTCCATGTCCATCCTGTGTCCTCAGTGAGGAAGAGATTGTCTCCTCAGCTTGACTTGAAGAGTGCTGTTTTCAAGCAGTGGGTTTTCAATTCATAAATTGACCATCTCTTCCTTTTAATTGAAGAATCCGGTTTAGAGTAATGGTTTAATGCTGTTTATCATGTATTCCTGGTTTCAGTCAGGATAGAGTTAACTTCATTTGTAGCAGCTGATGGAATGCTGTGTTTGGGAGTTAAAATGAAAGCAGTGCTGATAACACCCTGATGTTCTTAGTTGCAGTCAGACAGTCAAGGACTTTTTCAGCTTCTTTGTATTTCTCTATTCATGAGAAAGGAGGGGCGAAGCCAGGACAGGTGACCCAGATGGGCCAAAGAGTATTCCATGCCAATGACGTCCTGCCCAGGATAACGGGGGGCTGAGGGGAGGAAGAAGAGGGGCGGTGGCGGGACGCGTGCTTCTTGGGGGGACGGTCGGGTTCCGGGACAGCTCTGGGTGGTACGGCCTGAGTTGTGTGGTTCGGGGAGAAACTGCATTGGGGATCAAGAGTTTCATATTCTTTTGCTCTAAAGTCCTGTTAGCATTGTTATATTTTATCTTTCTGTTATCTTAGTAAACTCTCCTTATCCCAACCCACGGGCCTCTTAGTTTCTTGGTTTTGGAGTTATTTGCCCCTTCCTTTTCCCTTCCCTTGTTTCCCCCCTTTTTCCCTCTTCCCCTGCTCTTTTACTTTAAGGAGCAGGCAGCTGCGTGGATCTCGGCCCACAGCCAGGGTGAAACCACGACAATTCCTTGTACTGCTCCTTCACTCTGTATCTTCCTGCTGCCTCTGGCAAATGTGATAAGGGATGTATCTTGTGTTCTGTGTCTGTTTGGTGGAGTCCTTGTCTGTGACTAAGGCTGCTGCTGTGTCTGGTAGGATGCTGCAGGAAAATGAGAAATCATTGACAAAAAGACAAAACAGGTACAGTGACAACCTGACCACATATCTGATTGCCATCAAAGGTGTATTTCTAGGAGCCTTGTTGAGGTGGGTGTCACGTGGAGAAGTTATAAATGGGAGTCTGTCAGAACTTCGAGACCTAAGTTTTGTTGGTACAGTTTTAAAAATCCATTAGCATTTTGTTTCAAGGCTGAAGTTTTGTTCCATACATACCTTTCATAAAATTTTGCATTTGAAGTCAGTACTGGTCCAGCAGAAAGCACAACTATAAAGTAGTTTTCCGAACAGCAACTGGCCAGAATCGTACTCAATTGGCTGTTAGTATTGTACTCCCTATAATGGTTTGATTGTGCATTGGTCTAAGCTATTTTGGAGAAATCCATTCCTCAAAAACTTAAATTTTGCGGTTTAAAACCAGTTCATTTGGTCTTCCAGAGTCTTTTCATCATGTTTGCTGTCTGATTTCTGCTAAGTGGAAGGTGATGTCAGATGGTCAGTTCTGAGTTAAGTTTCAGAGCTTATTCAAGATAGTTTGGACAAAATGCCTTTAGTTTTACTCTTCTAGTCACTGTCTTTAAAAGTGGCATGTAAAGGAAAACTTATTTTTGTTGGGGGAACTCTAGGGGAGGTGCAGTGTTTCAAAGATAATTGAGATCTTTGAATTCATAGACATTTTAATCTCCTTTCAATGAACAGTTATGCTGCCTAGTTGTCTGCAAGGCTACCTGGCAGTCTTTTTGTACCTGCCTAGTGCATAGATGCAAAACTCAAGGTTTCCAGAAAGATGCTGATCCTTTGTTTTGTAATTGAATTGGTAAAATAATTGGTGTTCGTACAAACCTTTCTTTGACATAGGAGGATTTGCAGGTGATAAGAGCTGCTACAGCAGAAATATCACTTCATTATTATTAGAGAATGTATTAATATTTTGGTAACTTGTATGTATACATTTTGGGTAAAATATTTTTCTGATTGACCTTTACATCTGTATCCTTTGGCTTACTCTAAGTAGAGGGAAAATTATAGGAAAATATGTATGGCTCAAGTTCATCATTCTATTTTATTCTTGTGATGTGCTAGTTTTGGAGGTTGGTTCAAGGTCACTGAAGAGACTCTTGTGTACTTTAGAAGTACCATACTAATTCCACTTAAATAGCTTCAGCTTTCCTTATGGTAGGACTTGAGAGGATTTGTTGAACACACAGTTTGCTTATCACTGCATATTCTAGAATTGAACTCTTTAGCTCTTTTTTAAGTGTCTGTGGAATGAATTTGATTTTTCATTCTTTAACTCTTGATTTTAAGTTTAGATGTCTAATCTGTCTGTGAGGGCTGTTCTCAACAATGCTTGCTACTGCTATTTCACACTGGGCAATGATTTTTCCTGCTTTTAGCACGCTGTCTTTATACAGCTTGAACTACAAACCACATCTTGCCTCAGAATACAGGACCTTCATGTTTTGTTGTTGCTTCCCTCTATCTGCAGCCTTTTAACAGTGGTATTCTAAATAGCAAAGCTACATGGAGCTAATATGTAATAGGAAAGAAAAAGTTTCTAAGCAAAAATTGCATAGAAGTCTTAATTTTCAGTTGACTATTATGCCTGTAGTGTTCTGCATATTAAACTTTCAGTGGGATGGTTACCTTTTTAAGAGGAAACTTTCAGGATCAGTGTTTGCTGTTTGAACAGTTTGTTTTTTTCTCCCTCTGCCCCCGCCTCTGTTTTAGGACTACAATGATGAAATCAGACAGGCACAGCTTCAAGAATTAACATATTTAAATGGTGGTTCAGAAAATGCAGAAGTTCCAGTAGCTCGTGGAAAATCATCTATTCGAGCAAGAGGAGTGCCAGTTCCTGCTTTATCCAGGTAGGTATCTCAGCTGCAGTGCTGTTTCTTTTGAATGTATGCTATAAGCTTCTCCCTACGAAGATGACCCCCCCCAAGAGTGTGAACAGTAAAATACTCAGTACACCCAAAAGAGAAGCAAACTATAAGGGAAAAAAATCTTCATTCAATATAGTCTAATTAGTTAAGACAGAATCCACAATGGTGCTGAGTTTTGTCTTACGAAACTTGAATGATACCCTGCTTAGTGCAGGGGGCTGGACTTCAAACTTTAAAGGTTTCTTCCACCCTAACATGTTCTAAGATTCTGTTAGCAATCTACATCATATGAGATGTTCAGTTTTAGTGTGACCATCTGACTAACTTTCAGTGACTCCTTAGGTGTGTGTAGGGTCTGTGTACCGGCCCTATGGAGCTCATGCCTTTGAAAAACTGGTAAATCTGTCTTGCCTTTAACATACAAGTTTCAGTACAATGTTTCTTAAGAGTGTGTTCCTTTTTTACTGTATTTCTAAGCTACAGTCATGAAATAATTTTATAGAAGGGTTTTGGAAGTAGAATTTGGATTGTCTCATGTGATTAGCACTTCATAAAGGCTTTTGTTTGATTCAGGAATAGGCAAGTCTACTGCTGCTTCTGCTTTATTTTTCTTTGACACAGGAGATGTGTTATTTTTACTTTAGCATCCCCTGCCTTCCTTGCAGTACTGAGATGACAACTTCAACTCCTTTGAGTCCTGAAGTGTGAAAACAAAAACTAAACGAAGTGCATAACTGTTTCTGTTTACAGTACCAGAGAAATTGTGGCTGCAGCAGCTAAGCGTAACTGGCTTCTACAGTGAACAGTTTCCCTTCAGTTGTGACTGGTGCTTATTAATACAAGCTTTAAAGTGTGTTAACTCAGATTAAGCATGCTAGGAAAATAGCATTGAGGAATTACTCCTTTTAGAGACCTGTTTAGTTACATGTATCCTGTAAGAGTGGTTGCAAGTGTAATGCAGAGTGAATCTTAATTTAGAGAATTTACAGTTGTGATTGTGCCCTGTCAGAATACCATTTGCTCTAAACTGTGATACTACTCAAGAATAAAAACAAAAAATTGATTTATCTGTTCTGCTTGATTTTAATACTATTCGGAGTAGTGGTAATTATATACCAAGGCTCACTTCTTCAGCATACAAAAGTGCTTGCAAACACCAAATTATCTCACTTGAGTTTTGGAGACTCGTTTTTTGCTAATTTTTTCCTGTAACACCTCTGCTACAGATGTTCAGTACAGGCACAGTCACAGTTCTCTTGAATGTTTTAATTTTTCATATGTCCTTAAGCTAGTGTTTGATGCAGAAGTTAGTTACTGTTTGGACTGATCTTATCACTGAAGTTTGATATCTAATTTCCACTGCTAGTATCTAGCATATGCATGCAAAATGAACTCTTCAGGGTCGTGAATTTTTAACATAACTAATTCCATCTGCTGGGTTTTGGTAAATTATTTTTCAAACCTGGATGTTATACAAGACAGACATGCTGTTAGGCTGTTCACAAAATCCTTTGTAGCTATTCCTATTGGTCTACAAATGTTGAAGTGTCCTCAGGGTAAACTTAAGTTAGTATTTGATTTGGAAATGACAGCTAAAAGTTGTATATGCTGTCACATTCTAAGGAAAACCAAAGGGGTTTGGTTTGACTAGAACTTTCTTTAAGGCTTTTTGTAAACTCCAAAACTTTCCCCTCAAATTGAAGTGCTCTGTTAAAATAAAAGATTCCTTGAGTGGAATTGAATGTTCTTGCTACTAAGATACTACAACCGTTGAGTTAAAGATCTCAAATGCAGTTGCAATACTCCGATTCTTTTTTAGCACAAATTGATTTCAGTGAGTAATGCTTTAGTTGAAGGATGGTGTTGTTAAAGGCTTTGTCTTAGTGTTAAATAAAACAGTTTCAATAGCAAGCATCCCTGAGATCCAGGAGAGGTTGAAGCAAGGCTTAAAAATGTAAAATAAAGGTTAAAACCTTGATTTTAACTACTTTATAATCTGTATTTAAGATACCAAGCTTAGATAAATGAAACACCCTGTGAGGATGCAATAACTTGAGTTTAAATTCCCAATTTGTTAAGCCTTTATTATTCCTGAATAGTTTCACTTCAAAAAACCAAAAATACTAATTTATGCCTTTTTTTGCTCCTTATCAGACATGTTGAAACTGGAGATAATGCATCTTATCCAGTGCCTTCTTTTAAGAAGACTTGTTACGAGTATGTTTAGCTCCATACCAAAATTTTACTTGGTAGAAAACACTGAATTTATGTTTGCATGTAAAATTTTAGCTGCTTGTGCACAGGTATTCCAGTATATGGTAAGTAATTTCCTAACAGTCATGGTTCAGTAACTTTTTATTATGCTTTGTGGCTTGATACAGATTTTGACTACTTTTTTGGACTCTAGACCCAAGTAATATTTTTGGGGTTCGTGGATGGAGTTTCCTGTAGAAGAATTGTTTTGAATTCTACCTTTAGCTTTTCCTGTCACTGATCTTCGGATTATAGCTACTTCCTTCTTCCCACTTACCACCATTTTGTTCCTTTGTCCTAATACTGTTAAAGACGACCTTCAGATGTAATAAAACTTCAGTTTTCCATGATGTTTATGCTGAGCTTTCAACCTGTTTAGGTACCTGCTGCTTCTGTGCAACAAGAGAAAGGACACGTGAATCTTTTTCCTAGTGAAAGGCTGATTTTCATTTCTCTGTGTTTATTGTAAACTGACATGGCTCTTAACTTTTTGGATGCGACTAGATAAAATGAAGTATCATACCAATTACTCAGTTTATTGTGCTAGGAAACATAGAGGATCTATGATATCTTATGTAATGCAGCTATAGTAAGTAGCTAATGATGTAGCTCTTGGAATCAGGAAAATAACATTTTTCCGCTCTAAAATTCACATTTCTATATTAAGGATGAATAAAAATAAGGTTTGAGGATCACTCAATTCTGACTCAAATTCAGGGAGCAAATTCATGTTACTTATAGCTAGAAATCACTGTTAAAATCACAGAATGGGTTGAGTTGGAAGGGAGAGGCACTCTTCACTGCCCCAGGTTGCCCAAAGCCCCATCCAGCCTGGCCTTGAACACTGCCAGGGAGGGGGTATCTACAGCTTCTCTGGGCAACCTGTTCCAGTATCTCACCACTTTCATCACAAGGAATTTTTTCCTTATGTTCAAACTAAACATAACCTTTCGGTTAAAATGTATATTGCCTCCTGTCCTATGAGTACAGGCCCTAGTAAAAGTCTCTCAAATCTGTTACAAGCAAGACCCCCCTTAAGTATTGAAAGGTCACAGTAAGGGAGAGCTGGTTGGGTTCGCTCTTGAGATTAAGAATTGTATTTGAAGGTAGATATTTTGGTGTCACTAAGGAAAATAAGTTTCTAAAAGCCAACATGCAGGAATATAACTAAAATTCTTGTTTATGCTTACGGTTTTTTTACTTTTCTGTAGATTCCTTTTTATGCATGTTTTTCAGTGTATACATGGCTGGGATCCTAATGACAGTAATTCATCCATTATCTGGGGAAAAATAAAACTATTACAGAAGTTGTAGACTAGGATTTACTGTCTTATATCAAGTATGAGGTGATGTGGATTACGGCTGCAGTGTGTTTACAACTTTGTTATTCTCCTGCCATATGTATGGAATCAATTGATTTCTTTTTGAAGATTATTTTGAGAACATGCATGAAATGCACTGCAAAAGATTCTGTAGTAGGAAAAAAATAGGTGGCAAAGCCAGGTCAGGATCCAGGACAGACAGGTATGTTCAGTGTGTTTTATTTTTTAATTTTGTGATAAATCTCTCCTTTTTCCCCAAAAGCAAATAAAACTCTGTAATAAAACTTACATAGGTGTAACTTTAACGGTGAAGGCCATCTTAAAAAAGAGGCAGGAATCCTGAGTGGTATCTGGATTTCACTGTTTAGTATTTTGGTGCTGGCATTTTAAAATAGCAGGCCTGTTTTTCAGATCTCTAATAAAACCTGAACAAAAATACTTTCTGTTTGAAGGACACTGAACATAGCTCACTGTACTCAAAGGAAAAGTTGATAGCACTGTTAGATCCATACATTGAGCAGTTTAAATCCTTGCAGATAAATGTTAAAATTAAAGAATTCTGAACGTTCCCTTATTGAATAATGTTAGGGAACTGGTCTTAAATTTCACAAGTATTTTTATTTTAAAGCTGCTATTACACTTACTTCAAAAGATACTTGAATGAGCCTGTGACAAATTTCCTTTCATTTTTTGGTTTTTTTCACTAGAACAAAATGAAGGAAAACTGAATTGACTTCAGCTATGATTTCATAATCAGTATTGTTACTAATTCAGTCACCCAGTGAAATGTGAAATCAAAATCAATATAATGCTAGAGAAGAAAAGTGAAAAAAGAGTAGAGATATTAGTGAGGGAAGCTGGAAGGGAGTATCAGCTAGATGCTGTGCTTGCTTACGGCCAAGAGCAATAACTTGGTTTGCTGGAAACAAATCCTAGAAACACTGAGACTAATGTAAAGCAGAAATGTCAGATTATTGGTAATAGAGAGGAAGTACTTAAGTAGTTTCCTATGGATGTATTTAAGTTGCATCTGTTGGTAAAATACTATTTTATTGGCAATCAATTATTAATACCTGTAAATTACTTGTAAACATTTACAGATGTTTTGAGTTTATAGTATAGTGTGGTTCTAAATGGTGGTAGATTTTCTTTATATGCTTTCCCATAAATTAAACTATTCAAGCAGTGAAAGGTTAATCAATTACAAAATGCAGTGCTTAAGTGATATTTTGACAGTACACAGTGAAGTACGCTTTTCAGGTTTTATACACTAAAATTTTCTATAATTACTGTATTTGCAAATCACCCAAACGCATTCTAACGCTTTTCAAAGGCTTGTTCTCCCGTTCTTTAATGTGATAGCTTTATAGTAATTAAGTGCTTCAATTATTCTTTTTTAATGAAAAGGGGGATGAATCAGATTCCGTCAAAAATAGTTTTCATGGCATCTTCAAAGGATGCTGCAACATGAGTGTGATTATTTCCTTTCACTATTCTTGTACACTGTTTGGTATAGCGAAACAAAAGGTACTGAGTTACTCATATCAGCTTTATTTAGTCTATTCCATGGTAACAAGATTTAAAAAGACGATTTTTGATGCAGGGCCTGCAAGTTAATTACCCACCTTTTGTGAGGTAAACTATTCTTAAATTAATAATCAAATTACTTATGCATTTAATGGGGAAGGGTTAACTTCCTTCACTGGATTCAGATTAAATTCAAGAAAATAAAAGCCAAGGTGATGATTAAGATGAAACCAGAAGTATTTCAAACTTTCTCATAGCCATAATCTGGTTTAAGGCAGTAATAAGGTTTTGTGAGAGTAGGACTTTGATGGTCTCGAGTACGGTGGAAGTAACAATAATAGTACCTGGCTAGAAGCTAGGATTTGCTGAGTTTGTTCAGCCATCTATTGAACTACTACAGTCTGTTTAGTAGAAAAAACTTAAGTAGTTACCTAAGGAGTAGATTTTCCTCATCCAAAGATGTTTGAGATTCTGGGTTGCATACTGATGTAAGATTTAGAGTAGAGTTTCTTACCAGTTTAGCAAAATGAAACCCAGTGTCTCCTGTGGTGCCTCAGTTGTGTATTTGCAGTATTACAGTATGTAGTTGGCTGTGCTCAGAGAAAGAAAATACATCAACATCTAGTAACAAAATGGTAGATCCATATATTGAGCAGCTTAAATTCCTGCAGATGTATGGTACTGAATGCTTAAATGAAAGAATGATTAGGCCTGGATGGTGGTGGTCAGTGATATGAAGTCCAGCTGGAAGCCAGTGGTAAGCAGCAAGCCCCAGAGAAAATACTGGACCCAGTCCTGTTAAACTACGTTAATGATCTGGGTAATGGGGTAGTGTACCCTCAAGCAGTTTTCAGGTGACACTACACTTCCCTTGTTGATCTTCACTGGGTTCTGTCAGGCCACTTTTCCAGCATTTCAGGTTCCCTGTGGATGTCAGAACAATCTTCTGGAATATCACCCACTACTCCTAGTTCATGGTTCTGCACCTGGGGAAGATCAACCCTGTGCACCAATGTATGCAGGAGGCCACTCAGCTGGAACATGAGCCAGCAGTGTGCTCTTGCTGCAAAGTTGGCTAATGGTATCCTCACATGCATTGCTGTTGATTGCAGGCCAAGGGAGGTGATCCTTCCCTTCTGCTCGTCAACAGTGAGAACACCTGGTGTACTATATCCATTTCTGGGCTCTTCAGAACAAGAGGGATGGGCATATACCACAAAGATGAAGGGTATAGAGCATCTCTCTTGCAAGGAAAGCCTGAATGCTGGCACAGTTCAGCCTAGAGAAGGCGCTCTCTGGTGGTCTCCAGTGACAGGACATTGACTTACACTGTCCAGAAGTTGTGGAGCCTTTACCATAGAAACATAGAATTCTCTTGGTTGGAAGGGACTGTGACCCTAACCTTTCAATCTAAACCTCCCCTGGTATAACTTGATGCCATTTTCTCTTGTCCTATCACTTGTCACTAGGGAGAAGAGGTCAGCCCCCACCTCTCCACAGCCTCCTTTCAGGTAGTTGTAGAGAACGATAAGGTCTCCCCTCAACCTCTCTTCTGCAAACTAAACAACCCCAGTTCCCTCAGCTGCTCCTCATAACATTTATTCTCAGGTCCTCTCACCAACCTCTTTGGACACACTCCAGCACCTCAATGTCTTTTCTGTAGTGAGGGGCCCAAAACTGAACAAACATAGTACTCAAGGTGGGGCCTCACTAGGGCTGAGTACAGCGGGACAACTCCCCTAGTCCTACTCACCACAGTATCCTTTAAGGTGTTAAAAAGCCCCCTGGATGTGGTCCTGGACAGATGATTCTATGTTGCCCTGCTTGAGCAGGAGGTTAGATCAGATGGCCTCCACCAGTCCCTGCAATCCTTAACCATTCTATTGTTCATTGATTGCATTTCACAGGAGCACTCATAGTGGCTGAGGCCTCAAGGCAGTCTGGCTTAATACTCTTGCTATATGTTGATATCTTCTGATACTTAAATTAAAAAAACCTGCTGAATAATTCCTTATGTACCTTAGAATATCTTGAGTTGGAAGGAACCATACGAATCATTGAGTCTGACTCTGCACTTCTTGTAGGACTACACAAAACTAAACCATATGACTAAGTGTTGTCTACATGCTTCTTGAACTGACAGGCTTGGGTGTCAGGCCCACCTCCCTGTGGAACCAGTTCTAGTGATTGACCACACTCTCAGTGAGGAACCTTTTCCTAATGTCTGGTCTGAACATCCCTTGATGCAGCTTCATTCCATTGCCTTGTATCCTGTTGCTGCTGCAGAGGTGGTTGACACCTCCACCTAGGGTGCCTCCCTTGAAGTAGTAGACTGATGTCACCCCACAGTCTTCATTCATTTGTTTGCATAGGATTCTAACATATCAGCCTGGGTTGTTCCTTGTAGTATGAAGTGCCTTAATCTACTTAATTGTGCATATTTAAGCTCTTCTATGCTACTGATGATCTTTACTGTAGTTCGTGCTTCCAGTTCTTTTATATTCTATGCAAACTGGGAGTCAAGACTGAATACACACAGTCAGGTAGCAGTTTTGTGTTCTCTATTTTCTAACATTGCTTTTACCATCCTGACCACTGTGGCAATCTTAACTGTAGCTGTTCTATGAGTAGTGATAGAGCAAAACCTATTACTTTGTAGAATGTTAGGATATATACATTTATTTGTGTGCATTAACTCTCAAGTATCCCCTCTTACTTTGCTGCATTGAATTTTTTCTTTTTTTCTTTCCTTAATGTTCGGGTTGGGATTCAGCTACACATTAGAGCTAAGTGTCAAAACTCCTGTTGTAGTTTATAGAAAGATAGTTGAATTATTTGTATTTGCTCCTTCTGTTCAGAAATTTGTCTCCAAGCAGTTGGTGGCACTATCCAATGCATTCCCTATAGGGAAAGGATCTGCCATGAAAACTTTGTCTGGTCTCTTGTGTAGTAAAATTTAAGGTATATGTACATACACATCTCACTGTTCACTGATGACTTGGCCTCAGTCTGGAAGGTTTTCTGATTCCAGAATGTTTGAAAGACTTATTTTTTTGGGCTTTTTAGAAATTCATTAAACTATCTCTGACCTGCTTTTCTGAGTATTTTTTCATTTGTTCCATTAGCATTTTTCCTTTGAGGTTAGAGAAGCGTTCCGCTTCTCAAGTGATACCTCTTTTTAATACCTCTCCTTATCCCTGCTGTTCTAGCCTGACTGAGCTCCTTTTACCTTTTTCCAAGCTTTTTCTTTTTTAGCAGTTGTATAGTTCTTCCCATGCGACTTCTTGAAATAGTTTGCAATACTGCTTACATACCTTTTACTCATTTCAATATTTTTAAACATAAGTTCTCTGCCCTTTTTCAAATTAAGCAATGCCAAAACTGATCTGTTGGTTTTTGCAAAGGTTCCTATTCAAGTGTTTCCTCTATTTTGACTCACTTTCTGTTCATTTTTCATGTCAATTGACCTTTAGGTCCCTGATAAATTCTTAATGAATAACAATTTCATTTCTAAAAACTTGCTCTTAGCATCATGCCTTGATATGGCCCAAATCTGGTGGGAATTGAACTCTCCTGTTAACTGGGTTTCCTATTTCTGCACTTTTCTAGTCTCCAGCCAGGTGCAGTAGCCATCTGAGTGGTGCAATACAGAACTGTTTCAAGACTGTTTTATCTTTCTTCAGTAAATTGTAAATAGTCTTCTAATATAGGAGAAATAGGTGTGATACCCATCACCAATCCTATTAACTGGTTTTGAAATGTAGAAAAGACCTTCCCATCAGTGTTTCTGGTGTTCTAAATACTATGCTAGCTCTAAAAACTGTACTTTTCCCTCCCTCAAATGTTTTTTCCATGTTTTTCAGCATGTCCCACTTCCTGCTACTTTCACTTTCACCCTATCTGAAGGATGCCATGAAGACTATGGCTAATGATTCTTGAATCTTTTTATTGACTTTTTTACTTGGTATTGACTATTGTCTATGCCACTAGGTTCATTTCCCTTTGCCTTCACTTGGAAAGTATCACATTTGCTATTTCTTTATATTACTTCAGCAGGCTGTGTCTGGGAACTTCACTGCTCACCCCTGCCCCCACTACAATGAAGTCAAATAAGCAGCTGATACCCTGTCCTGAGGAGGCATTCTACAGATTAGCCAAAACCAAGTAATAAGCACAGTTTTAAATCACTTACTCTCTAGGCTTGTTTAAAATACTTTGTGACTGTGTTTTGATCATGAATTAGAATTAATAAAACCTGTCCTGATTGTATCAAGTATTTATGGGTTTTTGTGTTCTTCATTTAGTGATGCAGGTTTTGTGCTAGAACGATTATATCTGTTTCTGATAAGGTTACCAATAAGATATGACTTTGAAATGGGATAGGAGATCTTAAGTCCAAATCTGGATTTTACTTTATTATAAGTTGGAAGTTTCTACTGAAATCAAGATGGAATTTTAACTCTAAACCTTTGCGACTAGATGATGGCGTGATAGGTAGAAAGGTAGTGTAGAGCTTGTTTTCTTCTATATATGTGTTCTTGTATACAATAAGGGTGTGACTTCCTTGGAACAAGGCTATGTGCAGGCAGAGCAGTCATTTAAACTCAATTACAGTCCATGGGGTGATCTTTTTAAAGGAGATGTCTGTTAGCAATATTTTAGACATCCTGTTTAAACGAGAATTAATGATGAAAATTTCTAACAGATTTTTACCTCCAAGTCCTTCCCTTTAATAGAGGGAGGTGGGGGGGAGGGAATTCAACTCTAGATCAAATATTTTTGAAAGCTGTTTCAGTTTAGGTCTCAGATTTTTCATCCATATGTTAAGTGTCCAAAATAATGGAATACAAGTTAATGCTTCTCATTCTTTCAGAACTTGAAAACCAAATACACTGTTATTTCTTGCTCTTAAATACATAATAGAACATCAGGTTATATATCCTATCATCACCCTGCACATTTACTGCGGGTTTAAATGTTTCCCGCTACAGCTGGAAATCCCTTCTTTTTAACCAGAAGAAAATGTAACTTTTTACTAACTCAATCTCCTACACGCAGTGTAATCTTTGGGTTGTGTTTAGAAGCTTACACAGGGTCAGAAGCGAGTTGCAACTGAATCCTTTGTGCAGAGTTTGAGTATGATATAGCCTGACAGCTTCAAATTAACCTGTTAATCTATGATTGTGATTTCACATACTAAAGTCAAATTCTAGTTGAAGTTGACTGATTCCAGCAAATTGGTTTCGGTGTCTGTGTATGTGGGAATGGCTCAAGCTAGTGAGTTTATCACTGAATCACATGTCTAGCTTTAGCGTCCTGCATTTATTGCATAATGTGTGTAACTGGATTAAAGCATACAGAAAAAGGGGCAAATTAAACCTTTCAGAATTTTTCTGGCTGTAGCAAAGCAAAATTTGTCATGAAATGGGCAGGAAAGCTGTTGAAAGGGAGGCTGAGGGTGTAGTATTTAATGGTAAGTGATCCATATATTCACAGGGGCCGTGGAGGAGTGCCTCCGCCACCCGCAGGAGTACCGAGAGGGGCACCAGCACCTAGAGGAGTGCCTCCCAGTAGAGGACCAGTCAGTCGTAGCCGTGGACTTCTAGCACCCAGAGCAAGAGGAGTACCTCCACCTGCAGGCTACCGGCCCCTTCCACCACCTCCAGCACAGGAGACTTACGGTGAATATGTAAGTGAAGCTGTTGACGTACCATACATAGTGCATAATTTTGGAGGGATGATCCTGACTGTCACTTTAGAACTCAGTCTAAGTCTTACACCCAGAATATATTGCAAATGTAGTCATCTCCACCTTTTCAGACTTGAACTGTTTGACATTAATAAAACTTCAGCTTATATGTACTGCCATAAAAACATTTATAGTGTATTTGGCAAAATAGTTATGTACTTCTTAAACACATTATATTAAGTTTCTGCTTTGCAGAAATCTGGAAAAAAGACATTGTCAGTAAATTTTTAATTCTCATGTAAAACTGGAAACACTGTTCTACTCTTAAGTTAAATTTGCAGTCATTTAACTATTCAATGATTGGACAATTAAAATAATTTTATGAATCTTTCAGAAATGATCCTAAACTTTCAATAACATACAGTGCACTTCAGTAAGCTCTATGTGTTTATTTTATTGTATTAAAAATTGAAGTCCAACTACTTCATATTGTGCATGACTGAAAATTATAAATAGCTATAAGTAGTTAATTTTAACCAAACTTACAGAATAGTGAGGAGAACTTGTTAAATCAACACTGTCATAAAAACTGATTTAGCCTTATAGAAAAATAACGTTTCTAAGGACAATGCTTCTAATGGTTCATGTATCTTAAAACTTTTAGCCTGCCCTCAACAGCCAAATCTGTTGGACTTTGTTCAGTCTTTTGCTAGTCTGAGGTCTGGAAAACAGCTTTGCTATTTTGACATCTTTTGTGCTTCTCCCAACCTTACTTCTACCTCCCTCCTTCCTATATTCTTTCATCTCCCCAAACCCTCTAATCAAATCTCAACCTCCATTCTTTTGATCAGAAACCTGATTTTCTATATAGCACAGCTTTATATGGAAGCTTAATGTCAGTGGTACAAACATCTAAACACATTTTCTTCTGACTTGTTCAGGTATCTTACTAATGTTATGAGAACTAATACTTGACCACTATATCTAAATGTCCCCTGGCTATACCTGACTTGACTAGTCAAGATGGGTATTGCAGATGAGTGGTTATTTCAGTGCTTCCAAAGTAACTTATTAAATGACCTGTTTCCAGGACATAGACTGCAGAATACATGGTGATCTGGTTAAAAAAACCACCTCTGAGTAACTTCATACTTACATGTATCTGCTATTTATAGTATGTGTGTGTGGCATGGAAATAACAGGTGCTGGAATCAGTACCCTGTTGTATGCTTTACTTCTGAGAGAATAGTTAAAAAATAGCACCATAAAGAAACAATACTGTGCTAATTAACTTAGAAAAATATTCTCTATAACTGGAAGACTTATTTTCCAAAGATTTCTCAACTGGGGTAGTTATATTAAGCTGTAATTAATAAAGCAGCAACATTGCAGAGAAGGACCTGGGTGTCCTGGTGGATGACAAGCTCTCCATGAGCCAGCAGTGTGCCCTCATATTGTAGAAGGCTAATGGTATCCTGGGGTGCATAAATAGGAGTGTGGACAGGAGGTTATCCTCCCCTCTGCTCTGCCTTGGTGAGGCCACATCTGGAGTATTGTGTCCAGTTCTGGACTCCTCAGTTCAAGACACAAGGAACTACTGGAGAGAGTCCAATGGAGGGCTACCAAGTTGATGAGAGGACTTGAACATCTTCCATATGAGGAAAGGCTGAGAGAACTGGGTCTCTTTGGCCTAGAGAAGACTGAGAACAGATCTCATCAACACTTATAAATGCCTGAAGGGCAGACTCTGAAGAGGGCAAACTCTTTCAGTGGTGCCCAGTGACAGGACAAGGGGCAATAAATACAAACTGGAATACAGGAAGTTCTGTCTTCACATGAGGGTTTTTTACTGTGAGGGTGCTTTTGCTTGGCCATTTGTAGTATATTAAAGTGCTTTAACTGTCTTTTACATGTTAAGGTAGCATGGGAGTCATTGGTAGCATTTCTGTCCTTTCCTTACTAATAGTTTAGCCATATTTACTGCTGGCCTGCCAATCTGATGATCTCATTGGTGTGATTGTGAGTATTGTGAGTTATTGTAAGCACTATAGTTTCAAAGCCTTGGAGATGGGAATATCCAGAGAGGTTTTAGAACTCTTGCACTGGAAAAGAACCACACTCTGAAAAAAACAACTTGGATTGGAAAGTCTGCAAGATTCGTTAAGTTTTTCAGTCCCTTTGTGTTACAAGCCTCTGCCTTGAAGCTTTAAAATAATGTGAAACTATGCAAGTTCAGAAAGAAGCAAGCTGTATGCTGGATGGAAGCCTTCAACCACTTTCCTTCTGTAACTCTAACAGGAGTTCCAATATATAGTCCTTGCCGTTTTCTCTTGAGTACTAACTATCCTGTATGATGGAAAATGAGGCCAAGTCAAACAGCCTCCATTTGCCTTCTACCTTGCTAAATTATTGCTGTAGTCCTTGTGACTACCTGGGTCAGGATCAACAAAAGTAGGTGACCTGTACTTAAAAGCTGTAGGGAAGTCATCCAGGGCATACCTGTTACAAGCAGCTCTACACATGTCTGCCAGCTTTCTGGGTACTTTTATTTGTGGTGCTGACTCTGGATGCTTCATGTTGTCTTAAGCTGAGCAACATAGTGGGCTAACGGCAATATCTGCATGATTCATTCCTCCTGGGACCTCACTGTATTGCGTGGTTAGTACCATGAAGAAAGCTTTGAAGCCCCTAAATGGCAGTTCCGTTTTTGTGCATAGCATCAGCTTAGTCAATACTAAAGATTGTGTGGCTTCTCTGACCAGACAGCTTTATAATCAGTGTTCTCACCTCACTGCTCTGTGGGGTGTGATAAACTTTCCTCTGAAGGCTAACACACCTCCCACTTTTGTCCTCAACTGCTCATGTCAGGAGAAAGCCTAGTAAGAGTTGTGAAGTGTAGCCAATACTTGGATAAGGGAAATCATAACGAGGTTGTTGCTAGATTTATTGAAGCAAGCACTTACAGATTCAGGAACACTTGTTCTCTTAATTATGAGAATTTTCCTTTAGTCATTGAACCAAACCCTAATAGATAAAAATATTTTCATGTATTTTTAAGTTGACAATATATTCCATCAAGATAAAAATCAAAATTGTTTGACTACTTTCAGCTTTTCCATGATTTTCAATAAGCAGGAAATTAGTAACAGTACGTTAGCAATTCACTGCTTTTAAGGTGTCAATTCCTTAGCCAATATTCATCAAACATAGCTGTTCACTCAGCTACTGTCTAATAACAGTTGCTGCTCTCTGGCTTTTCCAGTTTTCTTAACAGCTTCAAAATTTAAGGCTCTTTCTAAATTAGCAACACATCAATTTGCCTGAAGCTTTTAAGATTCGATTTTTATTAGCTGCTATTTTCATTATACACAGGTAAATATTCTGTAAGCATTTCAGTTCTGTACTTTGTATGAATATAGTTGTGATCATGCCATGTCAAGTACCACTTTGGCTGCTTAAAAGTGCTAAGTGACACTTATGTTGATAATCAGATTTTTTTAGGCATTAAGAACTGGGTTTTAAACATGGATTTAAACACTGGTGCTGTGGCACTATGGAAGAAATCTGCACTGAAAAAGCTCTGTAATGTAGCAAGTGATGGCCAAGACTTGCTTCAACGCTGCTTCAGAAAACAGATCTAAATGTCCCTTTCTAGTGAAGTGTGTGGGGAAGCTGTGGCAGAGCTTCAGATCTGTTTCTGGAAATGTTATTGATGTATTCTTGTGTTCAGACAAGGTTTCCCTCAGCAGCAGATTTTTCTAATGCACTGACAACATGTATGATTTCCAGCAGTTAATGCTTCAATTAGAATGCTTCAATGAGATTGCTTTCTATAATAAGAAATTGAAGATGGAATGTCTACCAGTAAGACACCTAGGGAGCCTTTCTAATGTTAAATTAATTTTAACTTGAAAAAGAACATCATGAACTATTTCCAGTTACACGCAAAGGTGTTTTAACTTAGATACAGACTACTTAAACAGGTACACAGAGCACTTGAATACAAAAGGGATGATAAGAGTTCAAAATCTGTTCTTAAAATCTTTTTTGCCTCATTCTGGCAGATCCTAAAGTTTAAGGATTACTAAGTCTTAAAAAATTAAAGGCATACATTTTTGGGTATTTCCAGAACTATGTTGCTTTTACTGGTGGGCAGACCAGTGCTTCAGACTAAATTTAGACTTAAGCTTATAATTCTTATACTGTGTCTGTGCTATGAGACTGTACTCACATTAGGTATCCTAGAAGATGTGTATAGCTACTGCCCTAGTATGAGACTATGCTCATACTGTTTCCCATGGGGAATGAGGAATACCCAAAAAATACATAACACTTTGGCTAAGAAGATCCTACCCAAACAATGAGCAGTAGATGTGGTGCTATGTGTCTCTGAAAAGTTAGTATTTTTCCAGTAGTAGGCCTTTGGTTCAGAATTGTTTCAGGTATTCATATTCCCATGGTTCTCACCACAGAATATTCACTGTCCTCAGTGTTTGGTGTTAGGAGCAGTTTTTCTCCTTTTGATTTTGCAAAAGATCCTTTCACACTTGATGGAAGACTTAAGGGAAGCTTGTTCTCAAGTGACATTTGGCTTGATGGTTAAGAACAAAATCCATTTCATGATCCAGTGATTATTATAAAATATGCATGTATCTATTAGTGGAATAAATGGAATGCAGTGTTAATGTTTACAGGTGAGAGCCCATTCAGCTGAAAAACCTGTTGCCTACTTAGTGCACCTTCCCAGAAACCTTGTGCAATTTCTGTTTGATCTTGGCATTGAGCTTGAATTCTTCATTGAGATATTTAGTTTAGACTTTCAAAAAGTGAAATATTAGGATTAATGAAGAAGCAATTTCTTGGACTTATTAATACAATGTTGATTTTGTCTGAACTGTTTTCAAAGTAGAATTCTTTCCCCATTAACATTGCTCACTCTTAATGGTTAAAGAAGGGAAGAGCTGTAAGAAAGGAGCAAACGAAATTGTATGCCATATTAAAAAAAAAATCCATGTTTTTAGTCACAAATACTACTTAGCTTTGAGGTGGCAAAATACTAGCCAAAATAAGGACTAGTCCATATGATGTATCACTTTGAAAAGTTTAAATTCTCTGTGAACAGAGAGTTGAAGTACAGTCTTAGTATTTGCAAGAGTTACACTGTTTTAGTTTCTTTTGGTCTTTTGAATGATAGTTTTATTAAAAGATGCAACATCAATTTCACCCCTAATTTTTATTTGCTTAGTTGTTTTGTGTGAAGCTTTTTGTTTGGATTCCTGGAAAAAGACCTGAGGTAGCTTCAGTTCCTAAGAACCAGAAAAATGATCTTTTGTCCATTCTTTCTGTTCCTATCTGTGGATAATGAAGTAATTTCCATGTGGGTTTTATGCCTTTTTAAAAGGAAGGTAATTTACTAAGTTCTGGCTTTTCAGAAGACTTAAAGATGACTATTAGGGTGAATTCAGGTAAGGCTTTTGGCAATCATGTTCATAACAGCAAAACCACTATTTCTCCACTCTTTTTTCAAAATAGGACAAGCAAGAAAAAACAAATTAAAAGTTTAAATTTAAAAGTCTGTCAATTGTTTCATTTTAAATCCTCCACATTTACCTTCTCTGAGGTTTTTGTAATAAGGTGGAGAGAATGGAAAATCTTCATTTCTCAGGAACCCAGGTGACTTTGGCTATGGGAAGAGTGGAAAGTTTTGGAGGAAAGTCTGAAAAGCTTTTCCACCTGCCTATCTGAGTTGAAAGTTCACTTACGTGCATATAATTTTTTCTTAAAGTGTATTAGTTTAATCTGCTTATCTAAGTTTACCATTTTCTTGGCATTGAAGTATGTCATTCTTATTCTGACACTACTCCCTGCTGTTGTCTTTGGAAGACCAGAATTGTTTGGCCTCAACTTGGTTTCAGTGTTAGCACATATATTCACTAGCAACTGTTTGGAGGTGCATGAAAGACAGTCTACTAGTGAATCTCTCATTCCAGGAACAGCTTATTTGTTCTGGTTGAACATGAACAGGCTTCTAGAGGAAAACAGATTAACATCTACAAAATAAGAGTTTGCAGTCTGCATGTCAGCTGCTGATGTTCTTGATGTTATTACTCAGTCTTGATGGTAGTAGCTGCCCATATTTGATTGGCCCATATTCCCTGTTGATTAAATGATGGGGAGATGTTGTTTCTATGTAACAAAATGGCTGTTCCTTCTCTTTACAGTTCTAATTTGCCAAAAATTCTTCGTTGTGTTGCAGTGATGCTGCCTTGTTCTTTCTCCTCAAGTTAATCTCTGTGCAAACAATTTTTTGAATGAATAGTTTATATCTAAAAGGAAGACATCCCTTCACTATTTTGTGATTAAAGTACTGGTGTAAGAATAAATTTCGGATAATTATGAGGGAAAGTAACAACCTTTTAGATACAGTGATAACATCCTTATTTTTCCCCCTTGGATGGATTTCCTTAATTGGAGAGAGCTGGAAAATTGATTTCTTACTGATTTCATTATTTTTTCCAGCACTGCAAATGGCCTTTCTGTTAAAATGAACTTTTTACCCTCTTCTTTCTCCCTGTTTCTATGTCATGTTCTCTTCAAAACATTGTTAATTTTCCCTAAAGAGGGCCCAAATGCTAGTCTGTCATCGTTGATGACAGCAGATTATAATTTCAAGCCACCATTTCCTATTTCCCACAAACAAGGGTATGTTTAGAGTACTTAATTATTAGAAAGAAATACTGATGGGCAACCCTCAGCCTGATTTATAATGTTTTGAGTACTGCAGAGGTTTTGGCAAAGAGTGCTTTCACTGCTTTTTATCTTTTGATCTGTGATAGTAACTTACTATTTAATATATTTGAAGAGTACATATTTACACATTGCCTTCATTTCTGTTCATGGAAAATTTTTGCACTTTGCACTGAACATGACTGCTACCAGTGCTGCTTTCTGGATTTATATTAACTGTGGTCACTGTCATTGAGACAACTGCAGGCAGCAGTTATCTAAGAGGAAATGTAGTGTGACTGGCTTAATAAAGGAGTTATTAATCAGGTTTAAGATTTTACAGAGTAATTTCATATTCTTTTGAGAACATCTGTCTTGTAATTGTGTTCTGTTAATTTCAGTCTTAAGAATCTACACAAATAACAGAAGCAGAAGAATTGTTCTTGATAGCTTCTTTGTTGGTATTTCAGATACTGCGTGCAAAATATCTGTAGCTTGACTTCACCATTTTCAGCTCATCTTTCTTTACATTTTGTTGTAAGCACAAAGTTTACAGCACTCTTGCCTTTTGCTCAGATGTAATGTGATCAGTTATTTTTCTAGGTTATCCTAAAAAGTAGAATAATGAATAACAAAATGTTCCAATTCATGGGATAAAAATAGGATCTTTGGGCTTTTTTTTTTTGGAGTGGGAATGGAAGTACTGCTTCTCTGCTAAAATTCTGAAGACAAGCTGAGCTTGTTGGGCGTGTTCAGCCTATAGAAGGCTCTAGGGAGACCATATAGCAGCCTTCCAGTACCTGAAGGAGCCTATAGGAAAGCTGGGAAAGGACTGTTTATCAGGGTGTGTAGTGATAGGACAAGGGGTAATGGGTTTAAACTGGAATGACAGTATGTTTAGATTAGATGTTATGAAGCTCTTTACTCAGAGGGTGGTTAGGCACTGGAAGAAGTTGCCCAGAGAAGGTGTAAATACCCCTTCCCTGGAAGAGTTTAAGGCCAGATTGGATGGAGCTTTAGGTAACCCTGGTCTAGTGAAGTGTGGCCATGCCAGTACTAGGACGGGAGGTTGAGGGGGAGGGGGTGGAACTAGATGATCTTTGAAGTCCCTTTCCAGCATAAGCCACTCTATACTGAGTACCTATAAATAGCTCTTCCTATAGCCTGAGTAGAGGAAGAAGTCCATTGTACAGTGTATGGTAGGTAGTAGGAATGAAATGCTGTCATCCACATGAAGACCGATGGCTTTAAATACAGAAATTAATGCTCTTACAAATACCTGAAACATGGTGAAAAATCAGCAGGAAGAATACAATAGATTATTCTAATTCTTCCTGTATTTAACAGAAAATCTGAGCAGTTATGAGTGTGAGTGAACGTGATGTACTGTACTACAGGATATTTGTGCATATTTAAGTTCTCTCCTGTCCTTCTTCATTATGCGTAAAAATGGTATTTACCTCAAGTTAGCATGTTATTTTATATTATTGAAACATGCCAGATGGCCAAGGATGCTTCACCTAGATACTAGATAAAGCTAAGGAAAACATTCATTGAAGCCATAAGGGGTCTGTGTTTAAGAAATTACTTGTGTAGTGTAGATTTAAAATGTAAAACATTTTGCCTTGCCCAACATTATTTGTAACCTTCTGAAAGTTTTCAAATACTGTATGACTAAGGAAATACTGTCAGACCTAATTCAGGGAAAGCTCTGAAACATACTTCAGCTGCCCCTACCTAATTGCTACTTCAAGGAAATAGTGCACAGTAAACAAATGTCTTGGAATTTGAATCGCTTCTCTCTTAATGAGCTATTGACAGCAGCTCTTTAAAAATATTTTTTTCAGTGTTACATGAAGTTTATCTTGGGTTTAATGTAAATTTTGTCTTATAAATGTAAATATAGCAATAAAAAGGAAGAGTTGATCTAATTAAAATTATAGTAATTGCAAGAGCACAGATTAATCTTTTTAAAGTAAGAATCCCACATAATAAAGTACAAACCAGATATCTTTCCATTCAAAATTTATAAGAATAACCTTCAGCAAATAGAGGATTTGGCACTGGAACAGGCTGCCCAGGGGGGTTGTGGAGTATCCTTCTCTGGAGACATTCAAAACCCACCTGGACACGTTCCTGTGTGACCTACTCTCTGTGATCCTGCTCTGGCAGAGGGGGTTTGACCAGATTTTTCAAGTTCCCTTCCAACCCCCAACATTTGGTGATTCTGTGACTTGATTTCTGCAATATCCTATTTATTAACACAAAATATTGAACAGTAGTGAGTTCCAGGTGAAACTTCCAAAGGGAGATGTTAATATTTGAAACATTTAAATCTCATACAGCATGGACAGCCCCCAATTTTTTTGTTCTGCTGGATATCTTGTTAACTTAAGGGTCTTTCTATTACATGTTTATGTTGTCCTTTTGTCTGCTCAAAGATATGCCATAATTTCAGAGTAGTCTTTTTTCCCCTCTTTCAATTTTCAGTAAAAAGGTGAACGTAAATGTGAATAGGAGTGATAGTTTAAATCTCCAGTGGTTTCTTAGTGGCAAAGCCTTCTGAACATATATAAAGGTTAATTTCCTTCCTCTTTCATTTCTCGTCACTGCTGGGCATACACAGTTTGAAGTTTGGTAGTTCCTCTTAAGGATGACTGGCTCACAGTTGAGAGTAGCTATGAGAGGAGATCAAATGTCAAGTAAGTATTCTGCAGCAGAGCAAATACATTGGCTCAGCTTCTACTGTTGATCAATGTCTGTATTGTTAACAGATGTCTGTGTATTCCATCAGTAAGTAATAAAATGCTTGCTCCTAAGAACTTTCAGGAGGCAATAGTTTTGTGGGTTTAGTGTGGCTTATCAAGAAAAATCCATATTGGATGGGCAAAGAGAATGCTAAGACCATTTTAATTTTTAGTTTAAGGATAAAGCATTACTGAAAAAGAAAACAATGCATTTATTCTTCAAATGGGAGTATTTCTCCATGGATCTAGTCACACTACACAATTGGAAGAATCCTTGTTCTTCTTCCAGACCTACAAATAGGCTGTTATTCATTTGTTCCTGCAATTATTCACAGATACCCTCCTACTAATCACTGTTGGGAAACAATCATGGTCACTGATGTAGCTGTGGTGAAAATAATAATTACGTGCATCTATATGGAAAACCGGGCATTGTGATTTCAGATGACTAGAAAAATGCTGAAAACTCTTAATAAATGCAGTTTTCCATCCCTTCTTTAGCAGAAGCCAATAACATCCTAAAAGGAAAACTTTTTCATTATTTTGGAAGCTGTCAGATTCCACTCATTGGAGATGTTTTCTACTAGTTAGACAGTCCCATCACTTGTCATCCCAACCTAGTTGATACTGCTAGCTGGTTTTGTTTTCTGTCATTGCTGAAAGTCTTGAAGATACCTTTTCCCCAGGAAGACTTTGTTCTCATGAGACTTTATCTCAGGTTGTCAGGGTTTGATACATACTCAGAAAACACCATATATAAGATGTCTGGTTTTAATTTCTCTGGGTCTCTCTTCAATGTGTCCTTCTCATTAGATCATTCTTATCTGACAAAACTAGACAAGATACCTCTATATATCTATTGAGGTCTGTGACATATTTGGATATTAGGATTTCCTTGAAATCAGTGCAAAGTGCTGTTGCTACTTTTCGCTTGTTTAGCTCAGTTTTATTATTGGATGACATAATAAACTGGTGACAGTTCTTTGGATTTCTCTAGTTCATCCTTCTCTGGGAAAACACTGCATCACTGTCACTTGGTTTTATCTTAATTTTCTCTTGCTTCTGGCTGGAGTTACCAGTTTATTCAGCTTGGTATTTAAAATGCAGTGCTATTTTTGGAAGAAATACTACAGTGTATATTTAAATAGCATAGATAATGTGGGAGGACCAAGAAGTCCTCACTTCTAATGGATGCTTATGTCCAACAAGTTGAAGCGTATGCAGAGGGCATTCAAAGAAGTAAAACTTATCGTTCTTATTAGTCATCTCTAGGAAATTTCTTTCCTGTCCATAGTCTGTGAAGAGTTTTGAATTTATTGTCCATAAATGTCAGCTACCTAAGTCAGTTGCACAATATTTATTCAGATGCTTAGACTCTCTACGTGTTTTCCAGAGCTTTCTTCCAGATAGATCGGTAGCTCTCACTTCAAATTCAAGTACATGAAGCATTTATACTGTTTCTGCAGAAGCCAGTGTTAACTAAAAAGAAACCTTTGAAGTACATTTCCAATAGCTCAGAATGTTTAAATTATACTTAGATGCATGTGGTCTCCTAAATGGAAGTAGTCCCTAATATTAAGATTTTGCTATTTCATGATATGTGTATGTAACACTCATTTCAGGAGAGTCTTTCATCTTTAGAAATAGGTTACTGCTTTGTTTCTGTAGTGTGCTTATGTTTAATGGTACCTTTCTTTTATATCATTCCAGGAGTATGATGATGGTTATGGAACTGCTTATGATGAACAAAGTTACGATTCCTATGATAACAGCTATAGCACTCAAGCACAAAGGTAAGTCTCCAGATCTGCTGTAACTGCATTAAGTATACTACAGTTGCAATGTTAGCTTTACTTAAAAGTTTTTCCAATTTAATCTTAATCAGCAAAAATGTTACAAAAGGCATATAGGAAGTGAACCCCAGTGGTTTTTGTCTCTAGTAGCACATAAGTATAAAATTTGTTGGATGATTGAAAAGAAACAGACTAGAACTTGGTTTTTGGTGATGTCAAATGATAAATCCAAAAGTTCAGGAAAACTTAATTCAGTTTAATTCCAGAGGGAGGTGGGGGAAAGAGGAAAAAACTTTGTGAAAGGTATTAAATCATCCAAAACAGAGCTGATTACATTTTTAACTACATAAACATGGTTATATTCCAGTATTTAACCTTTCTTCGGCTGTAAACAAAGTACACCCACTCCTTTGTGGAATTGTCTTTTGAGAAATTTTAATCTCTTGCCATTTGTGTTCCTTCCCCTATTTCATTCCCTACAGTATTTTTAACCACTTGTGGTTGGTTTTCTTAAAATTTTGTTTTCTTCAAAGGAGGTGCTATTTGAAATCTCCATGACTTATGGGAATGCTAATGTGCCCCATTGATAAATGCTATGAAGTACTAACTACTTGTATTAGGTGGTAGTTTGATCTTAATGGCAAACACCAGGTGTTAACTCACAGCTGGGCTGGTCATACTTACTGTTAGGTACCTCTGATGTGCATACCTGGAAAGGGGCATTCCATGCACACTAACTTTTAATTTATTCTTATTAAACCAAGAATTGACAGCTTGATCAATAGTACATTCTGAAATGTATCTGAGAATCTCTTGTAACTTTTATGGCAATAAACTTCAAACAGTTGAAACAGTGTTTAACAAATGATAAAATAAAACAGGATGCTCTAGTTCTGTTACTGCTTTAGTTATTTGGGGTGATTAGAGCTTCAAACCTTGTCCTCTCGGAAGGTCATGACAGTAGGAAGGGGAGATCCTTGGTGGATATTGTGATATTGACAGGTACAAATTACTGTGTTAACTTCTGCTAAATATTTGGACTTTTTTACAAGGTAGCCTTATCTGAAATACTACAGAACTGTTCTCAGTGAAGTTGAGAACAAAGCTGTTTACACCTGACATCAGCTTTGCTGTAGTGTTGACCTATGCAACTTAGATCTTGTTGTATTATTTTCCTGTGCCCAACAATTCAGTCAATGTGAGAAAGCTTAGTGGAAAGTTCAAGTGTCAGTGTTGGGAACTAACAAAATGAAAATACCTTTGTTCTGTGACACTTGGCCCCTACAGAATCTTGTAAGCTACTGAAAATTGATAAAAATGACTCAAGAAACCACCAGTATAAGACCCTCAAAATATGGGGCTTTTAGGATGTTGCATTTAGAGAGCAGCTGTTGGTAATGGATTTTTTTCCAAAAGGAAAATTACCAAAATAGTCCTCAACTTTTATGTTGGTAATTCCATTCTGTTTTACTGCTTCCAGTGTTGGTAAATGGGTTTATTGCACACAAACATTTGGACTTCATTACAAAGTCATTTGCCTGAGCCAAAATTAAACATTGCTTAGATTTTTTTCCATGTTAAGAACATTTTCACTAAGATACTTTCCTTTGAACTAAAATTAGCAAAAAGCAAATCTCCCAAGAAGTGAAATATTTTTTTGTGAAGAACTAATACAAAAGAATACCTAGAAATTTCTTAGAAACAGTATGTGTGCATGTTTAGCCCAGTCCAGAAGGTGGTATTTCATAAAATGATTGCTCTGCTTTGTATTTTACCTGTACTTTTACAATACACTGTTAGATTTTGTTGAATTCATTATCTTCTGAATGATTACTTCATTTTTTCCACTAATTTTAAGTGCTGCATGGTAGAAGAAAACAAGAAATGATTCACTTGTACATTTCTCACTGGGTATCTATCGACACTCATTTTCTGGTATATTTTCTGGCTTGGCAAAAAGATTTTTAGGATTTTATTGGCAGGCAAAAAGTAATAACTGTAAACAGCCATCTGAGCTACCTAGAACAGCATTCCTGTCTTTAATCTGAATATCAAATAGTAGCCCATATTGCAAAATGTCATTTTGTAACCACTAAGAGATACTTATCGTATTTATATGCATTACAATGTCTTTACTGTGAAGGAAATTAGGGAAAACTGTATTGCTTTCATAGTTTAGCCTTATATCGTTCTTTCCATTCCTTATGGGGACAGAATATAAAGAGAATACATTTGCACAGGAGGGAATTCACATGTTTAAAAAGTATAACTTAGTGACTAGCACATATAAATAATTCTTCCTCTTTCCTTTTGGAAGTTGAAAATAGTAATCTTTAAATGTAATATTATGTCTTCTGAAATTAATTTCCCTAGATGTTTGTGATACAAATGACACTCTGTAAGAAACAATTTGAGAAATCACTAGTAAAGATGGGTTTGGTCATTAAATTATTTGCAGTAGTTCTTCAGTACATGAACACTCCTCCTGCATCTCTTCAAGCTTGGTTAACATTCACAAGTGTAAATTGTGTTCAGTGTACATGTGTGATACAGTACAGGCATTAGAAACACTCATTTTGTTTTGAAGTGGTTTTGGTTTAGCGATTCCTCTGTTAAAGACAGAAATTCTCCAGATTTGACCATTCAGTACAACATGGCATGCCTCTCCTTATTGTTTTTAAATTTGATGTTTCTAGTGTATTTCTCAGAAATGGTCCATTTGAGATGGGCTAGGATGGTTGATACATTCAGATAAGATTAGCATACTGTATGTTTTTATGTGCATTAAAGTAGTTGAGATTTTTTGTGTGCCTCTGCAAACAATTCTTCCTTCCTATAACCTTTTGCTACTACAAAACCATGTCTGTTAAACTTTAATGGTGTTTTATTTGTTATGTGAGATTATCTGTTCTTGATGATCTGAATCCTTAGTTAAAATATGTAACAGCACTAATAGCGATAGAAACATCAGAATTTTCTCCAAGCTGACATGTATCTTAATGCCCTGTAATCCTATATAAAATAAGTTCCCTTTAAAATACAGTCTTTTCCACAGTTTTCACTCATGTGAAAAAGCCTGATCTAGTACTTCAAGATGTCTTTTACAGAATTATTTCTTATGGTCAAAAAGACTTGAAAATATCCCTTGGAGCTGTAGTGAGCTTGAGTAGGTATCTTAAATGATCTTTAGAAGAGATTTTATTAAATTATATGTGTAGCTTTTTGTGGAGGATTGCTGGATTATATTTTTACTGGTATAAACTGGGATGGTTAATCATCTGGGCTGTTTAGTATTGTTATAAAAAGCAAAAGTGATTTTTAAAATTACTTTAACAAAATACTTCTCAATTTCTGCTAAGCAAAAGCTCACAAATACTTAAAGCAGCTGAGAATTTTACCTCAATTGTGTGTAATCATCAGTGACGAAAGCTAAGATCATTTATGGCTTGTACTCAGTACCTAGCTAAGGAGAGCAGCAAAACCACGTTGAGTTGCTGTCATGTAGAGCATCTCACAATTTGCAGCCTAGGAATTCTTAGCATTTCTCCTAAAAATGTATGTAATAAAATTAATGTGCACTTGTATGCTAAAAAGCTCTTTGGGATCTTATGGTAGAATGTGAGTCAGAAGTGTGAAACACTATGCTTGTGTGTACTTTTTTATATGCATATAGATTTGTAGGCTTCCCTCACCAGCACTTAACACACGCTTGCTGCCACAACCTGGGTCACTATTAGCCTTCCCCAAAATTGTCTAGAACTGTAATCCTTGGTTGTACTGTAGAAATGTTAGGGTGTTTTGATGGCCTGATGTTAATGCTAGACCAACTTTATTATAAAAATTCAGAGAATAATACTATGGGGGAAGCAGGAGAGTGTAGTTGGCTCTTCATTTAAATTTGTACATAAATTTAAACATTTTCAGCATAAAGAAAAATGCTGTTTATTTTGATCTCTGAAATATGTTTCAAATCAAGTAAAAGTGCTTTTGTCCCTTAGTGGCTCCATACACTATCTGCACAAGTGTTTGTGAAGACAATAATGGGGCAAAGGGAAATGGATGCTAATAAATCAATTGGCACTGTCAGTTCACTGTTTAATGTTCTCTAGAATACATAAGATTTATCACCAAGGAATTGTGTAATAATGGTAGTGTATGGAAACAAAGTCCACCAGGGAGATGTACTACATCATTCGGATTTAGCGCTGCCATCTGCTTAATAGCACTGAGATGACTACAGAGGTACTTATGATCAACCATTCATAGCAGTGACAGATGCTGCAGAGAGTTAACATGCCAGAGAATGAGGTTTGTTTCTAAAATTCAGATTATGTGACAAGGTTGCTGAAAAAGGGGGCAGAGTTTGTTACCTCTCCAGCAGCATTAAAGGTTTACTGTGTGCTTTTAAGTTTGCTATCAAGAGAGAATTGCAAACACAGTTACCGTAGTACAAAAAAATGCAGAGGAACCCCATCTGTCTACTTCGTGACACTCAGAAGTTTCAGATAACTTCTTTAGGCTTGTCTGCTAGCATTTAAAACTGGACACTTTTCCTAGGAACAAAAGCTTTTGTCTAACATCATTATTTTTTTTAACTACAGCAGATCAGCAGTCTCAACTATAAATGGAATAGGTGGTATAAATATACATGTGTTTAGGGGTAAGAATGTCATTCATGTAGAGTGTAGTATTTTCTGTGCTTAATTATAACTTATTTATAACTTTAAAACTGTTTTAGATTTTCAGGGTGATATCACCTTCATTCCATTGAAGAATTAAACTTAATGTTGTTACCAAAGGGGAAGGATTACTCAAGGCAATTGCTGGATTTGCTTAGCTTCCTGCAAGGTTTCCTGATTTTTACACTTGTCTATTAATGCTCTAGATTTCTCTCAGCAACCACCATTGTGCAGTTGGCTTAAGCATAGTTTTAGTTGTTCTTTGATACAACTACTCTCAGATAGGCGTGTCAAATCAGACCAAAATGATACATTCAAATGCCTGTCAGTTGCATGTAACCTCAGAGTCATTCAGTAGGGCTAATCTGAGGGAATTGCCAAATTCCCTTCAGTTTACCTGTGTTCATTCAGTGTCTCTAGTTCACCCTTCATTGCTTAATGTGTGCGGCAATGAGTAGTACCTGCTGCAACTTCACTTTAAATTATCTAAGAGCATAAAAATAAATGCCAGTGTGGTAATTCCTCAAAATGTTAAAAGTCCACTGTTATGAATGTCAAGCAGTGAGGCCTTGTTACCTTTCATTTTAACATTGATGCAATACACACAATTTTTTTTAAAGCAAGGAGGACTGTGCATAATGATCCTGTGGTTTGGAAGGTTTGAGGAAGTTTGTTTCATAGCCTGGGGTAGTTACTTAAGAAAGAGCCAACTGGGTGATAGGTCAAAAATGGACTAAAACTGGACCTAGAAATTGGGCAATGGCCATTGGCCAACCAATGACTAAATACAGCTATTCTAAATGTCACTGATTTATGCCTTTCCAGAGGTACCTTACTCATAAGAGAAGCTTGATTCCTAGTATGGAGCTCTTGCCAAGACCCAGAGGATATGGTTCTCCCAACTTTCCATTAGAAACTCAAATTTTCAGGTTTATTCTGAAACTGATTAGTAGTTATCCAAGAGTCAATGACATTGCCTTTTATAAGAAGAGGATTTTCATACAGCTGAGTATATGGATTTGAAATTAGCTTATGGAGGTGTTGCTATTGCTATCTGAAAGTTAATTGCCAGCATTTTGTTTGATGTTCAGTGTTTTAAATTTACATTGTTAAGTTTGTCAGCAATCATGCATTTCCAGGCTGTATAAATATGTATTATATGCAAAACAGTGTCTGTTACTGTAGCTTTTTAAAATGTAATTCTTTGGATTTTAATGCTAGTAGCTGTTTGTATTTCATGCTCTAACTTATAAATAAATCAATCCACTGCATTTTGAATTCTGGGGTTAGTGCAAATGGCTAGTATTTAGTGGTTGTTGCTTATGAACACCTGGTATATACAAGCTTATTGGAGGTGGTAATTCTGTACAAATGAAGCTTCAAAAACATTAGCATAAACAAGCTAATGTATCTTTTCACTGAAAATCCCTGCCATGTGGTTTCCTGCTTAATTTTTATACTTACATTATTGGAAGAGGTTTTTTGCAGTTTTCAGATCAAGCTCTTCAGGTTTAGATAGATGTCTTTTTTAACTGTAATAAAGTGACAAGGTAAAATAAAAGTACCTCAATAGCTTCTATTTGGTCTAGCATACATGCTTCAATTTTTTCAAATTAATTAATAAAGTTTGTTATGAAACCTCAGGTAATTCAAGTGTAACAATGGGGAGGAAAAAAGAAAAATCTCAAGTATAACAAAAGCTGCCTGCATAAAAATGGAAGAGGTTTTTAGAATCCTCATTATGTTGACATCAGTAGATCATTAGACTTTTTAGAAATGCTAAGATTGCTTTTAATTTTTACTAATTATATTTAATAAAATGGATTTAGTTTTTTCTTCATGGCCCTGCTTATTAAACTTATTAATAAATATGCTTCAATGTTTAGAAAAGAAGTAAAACTAAAAAACTAGAGACCCATTGGAGAAAACTTATCTAGAGATTTTAGTACAAAAAGCAGTTATATGAACTTTTAAATGTTACAGGAATCTAAAGGAATTATTTCATAATAATCATTTTGCATGATTGATTTAATTTTACTTAGGTCACTGTACAGCAACTTAAACTGAGTGGTTTAGTTACCACAATATAATTAGAGGATTAGTATTTGGTACAATTTAGGATTTTTTCCTTGTCTGATTGTATAAGTGAAAACATGAGAAGAATAGGCCAAGTAGGACCTTTTAAGAAGCTCTTAGTAGGAAGAAAACCTCATTAACAGGCAATATTTTTGAAATATTAAATGCCATATTGCAGTTATTAATGGCAGCCTGTGGAATTTGTCATAGTTTAAAAATAGCTTAGTTCTGAGTGCTTCAATTGAATTAATGTTTTAAAAACAAGGTATTCTAAGCCTGCGTGATACAGGTGAGAGAGGAAGTAGAGTATCCAGTTGCTGGACCTCAGCAGGATGCTGCAGCAATGCTGCTAGATATATGGTCTTTGAGACAAATTGGATAAATCAGGCTTTCGAATCTTAGAAATTAAAGTTGTTATTCACTTAGAAATAACTTCCTCAAATGTCTTAAACTTTCTACCAGTTTGAGATACCAAGGTAAGGAAGAGAAATTATCTCTGCCTGTAGAAAAGGATAACATCATACATTTGCACTTGCAAAATGTGAAGAATATACAGTGGGAAGATTTGCTTTTCCTGTGGTGAAGGAACTTCACTGGAATTCAAGTTGGAAGCCAAGTTATATTAGTTGAATGAGACAAATGAGAAATCAGCCTTCATCAGTTACAAACATTTTTGTCACAGATTAAGGCCTCTTCCAATTCAAAATATTTTATGATTCTATAAGACCTTTTTGTAGATGGTGTGATGCAGTTTTGCTGGTTGACAGTCGACACAACAGTACCTGAAAATTGCATTTTCTCTTAGATTATGTTGTAGTCTTTGGTTTGCTTTCAAGGAAAGAAAAGTTTTGCCTCTTTGTATTGGTGAGGAAGTAGCTATATAATTGGCCAACTTTAGAAGAGGGAGGTGGTTGCCAGAAAACTTTAATTGGTCTTACTTGGTTTTCCTCCTTGTGTTTAGTTCAGAAGTAGTACTGGGAGCTGTAAATTGCACTTTTAAGTGCAATTTTGGCATCATTCAGTTGACAGATTACAAAAAGTAGTTTTGCAACCACCAGGATTTGAGGTTTATCATAGAGTAACGGTCAGGTGCAAAGCATTGGGGACTTAGATGTGAATAAAAGTACTGGAGTCCACATAAGCCTAGCAAACAGTCTTAGTAAAGTAGATTTCATTATCTTTTAAAGCAAGAGGAAAGAGTATTGCTGCCTTACTGTATGTGAGGTGAGTCTTGAGCCTTGCCTGCATAAGGGGTGTTAGAGAAGCACTGGAAAGATCTCAAACATGGTAATACATTCCTTTTAAGATGTGAGATGTTTATGACTATACAGCCCTGAGAAGTTAAATACAGCCTCTTCAACAAAATACATTCTTTGGTGGCTCTCTTGTTATTTTTGTACTATTGTATAAATCTGGGATGGAATGATATTTTTTCCTCAAACATTCAATTTCAACTGACAAGTAAGGTATCAAATATATAGGAAACTGAGTTGCACCATTTCTTCAATAACTTAGACAAAGTATAATGTATATATTATAGTACTTCTACAGACAGAATGGTGACATACTGTCTGTGTGGCTTCTGTGGATGATGTGTTACCTTGTACTCCAGTCTGTGACAAGTAACATCATCTTGGATCTCTAACAATGTCTTATGCAGGACTCAAGAAGGCTAACCAAGAATTAGATGGAATAATACCCCACAGCTTTTTCCAGTGGGTAGTCTTTGAAGATTTTGACTGATATTGTCAGATTTTCATTATTCTCTACTGTTTCCACTGTCCTGAGTAGTCTTGCAAGGGAAAGGGAAGAAAAATGCATCTTTTTCCAGTATTAATATTCATGTTGGTTTACATATTTGTTCTCCATTTAGCTGTTGGAGCACATTTGGTACACACATGGATAGTTAAAGACTTCCAGTTTACATCTGGTTCATTTCTTGCAAACTGCTTTGTAAACTAGACAGATGTGTTGGGGGATGGCTGGGGCTTGATTATCATTTACAAGCCAAACCAAATGCTGATAGGCAGACTGAGCTGGGAAATTTACTACAACTTGTGTTAAGAGTAATTTCTAAACAGTGATATCTAAGGGAATCTTTCAGGGGGCACTCTGGTCATCTTTGAGATTACAGGTAATAGATTTGCTATTTATATCATTCATGGGAGTACAATAGGATACAATTTAAGGAAGATTGCATCATTTTTCTGTATTTTATAAAGCTTTCACATACAGGTCTCAGTTGCTTTCTCACATCACTCTTTCACAGACATAAGTTGTTGCGAGTATGTATCAAACTATCTGTAAGATACAAGAAAAGATGTGGATCTCCTCTTGATCTCCTGCTTTTATGCTATCCAGATATTAGCTAGGTTACAGAATATGGCATTCTAGTTATCCACAAAAGCATTAGGATCAGATATTCAACTTGCTATTGCAGACAAGAAGCTTCGCTATAGTGATTGCTGCCTTAACATTCGAGACACTATTCTTCCTGCTTACTGTTGATAGATGCTTTTTGATATCTGAAGCAGCTGAGCATGAAGATCTAGTAGAAATGATAGTCTTGCCCTTGTAGAATAGTTCTGTTCAGATGTGATTATATCAGGGTCTATCATAAAACCTTTTGAGAGATGGTTATTTGTTCTTTCTGCTTTGGTGTTCTGTGACTTCTGTGTAGGAGAACAAGGGTGATGCTTGCAGAGCTACTCTTAGTTTAAAAGGAAACCTTCATGCTTGGAAGGCTTTTTGGTCACTTTCTGAAATTGTCCTGGCTTTTCTCTGAAGGTATCCTGATACCACATTGCAAAACAGAAGGCAGATTCCAACACAGACACATTTTTCCATAGTAAAGCTTGCAAGAAGCTGAACTGGTTGTGAAGACTCATCACTGAAGGCAAAGTTTCAGTTCACTCAATGCTTAAACTAGTAACCAGGTTTTTAATGCTTAAGCCTGGGCTTTTCTGTTAAACTTGAAGCTTTCAATCAGACCTTTTACTTTCCTCTTAGCATGGCAGGAAGCCTGATTGCTACTTTTGTTTCAAACACAGAAATGACATAATGCTCATTCAAAAAAGTCGATCAAATCTAAAGGGCCATGGTCATCACATGCATTAATCACTATATTTTGACTACTTTTATGTAATTTCTGGAAATATTAAAGAACATTTATGTTGCGTGGTTGGTGTGACTGTTCTGGAATTGTCCCAAAAATAGCCTAGTGACCTATTCTGTTATCTTTGAGAGTTAGATTGAAACTTTACCATTCTGATACCTGTTCCAAGGGAATATCCTTCATCTGGGCAGAATAAGCTCATAGTTAATATGGTATAAAAGGTAAAGATTTCCTGAAGACTTAATCATGTCAAAAAGTAGTTGCTGTAATTTGTGTTTTTTAAAAAGATTAGTTCTATTATGGTTCATCAAGATACTTTCAGAAACAAACAGCTTAGCAGAAAAGCCTGAGAAATTCAGGTCATATTCCCTAAGACCTTTGAAGGCTTGTTGAATACCTCTAAAGTATTTAAGACACTTTTAAACACACAGTGGTTCTAGAAAAATGCACAGGAAGCTTTCCAATCCTCTATTTTACTAGGAAAAAAGCTTCTCTAAGGCTTTACTTCATCAGTGATAGAGTACTAAAATCTGAGGTTGCTTTTCTCTATCGAAAGCTTTTTGAACAGAGAAAACAGGCACTTTCTCCAGCTTTATTTAAATTGCTTAAGCCTCACTTCACACTTCCTCTAAACACTGTAGGATTAATGTCCAGCCCTCAGGATTAGAAGCAACATAGCACTTACATTTATTGTTCTTTGCTAATCCTTACATATCACTAGGTGGTTACAAGTTTGTATGTCGACATGGAAAAATCAAAGCTTTATTGTTTGCCACCTCTGGCTTCTCTTGTTCAGCCCAAAGACATTGTACTGGGATGGGAATACAAAAGAAGTTAAATAAGGAGAGAGAAGTAAGGGCTCTGTACGTACAAAAGATCCAAATCAGAGCTGATACTCCAGTGTTCTTTGCACTTGTACTCTTAACTTGATATTTAGGGAGAAGCTTGAAAAGTCAGTGAACTACCATGTACTGCACCTATCCACCTACCAAGTAGACACCTAGACAAGTAAGGAAAATCTGACAATGAATTTAAGAAAAGTGCCTCAAGACAAGTCACGTTTTAAAGATGTGGAACTCAAAAAGGTTTAGTCTTGCTGGTTTAAAAAAGAAAGAATCCATGAGATGTTTTCCTTGTTCTGAGAGGAGCGGAAGCACGCAAAGAGAATGAACCTGGTTTGGGGGCAGGGGGGTTGTCCCTCCTATGAGATCAGATGAAAGGAATAGTAGGAAAGATCTTCCCTTGAATAAATCCATTAAAGGGAAATGCACACTTTGTGTAGTCTTAGTCAGAATGCTAAGATGCCAGAAAACCTGTATATAAAAAGTATAAATGTCAAGGATGCTTTTAAAACAAAAATTGGCCATATCTTCTGTCCAGAAGCAGACTACTTTAGTATAGCAACTTAATTCCTCATAACAGAATTTCCTTCAATTATATCAGTTAAGCTTGGTATTTCAGGTTCCTTTGAGTAGGGTTCCTTTCTGCAGGTGATTGCTTTAGAAAAAAAAAGGTTCTGTAAACCATAACTTCATAAATGGTACTAGATTTTTTCTGTAATTCCTCTAAAATAAAAAAAGCCCCAACAACAGTTACTTTGGTCTTGGTTGCAATCTCCATGGGCTATTCAGTCTCCTGTTACAGTGAAATAAGGATCTTGTTAATGTTTTCTTTTTTACCCAGAATTCCTTACAGCTATCTGCGTGTCTCCTTCTCTTTGGGTCATAGACTTAAAGATGTCTTATCTGAAGTTTTGCATTTGTTGAATGTACATTTGAACTGAGAGAGCATTGTCAGTGTTCAAAGGGCACAAATGAAAGCAGTCAGTGGAGGTAGTATTAAATTGTACTAGGCAGCTTTACTTCCCATTTTAACTTGCAGCTTCTGGACATATTATTAATTGTGAAGGGTTTGTTCATAAAGATATGCTTTCAGTATAAGTAAAAGATTGTTTTTCCTTTATGATGTTTATTCATTTTGAAATTCACTTGCTGTATAAATGAGTCATTTTTTATTTAATAGATATTTTAGATATATGAAATCAAACCCTGCAAAAGTCATTCTGATAGATTGACAGATGGGGGATAGAGCTCAGCTGCTATAGGCTTCTAAACTTAGTGACAGCCTTAAAATAAATAGAGTACTGCGTGGAGGAACAATGAATGTCAGCTTTAAGGTGGTTGTCAGAATAAAGACTACCACTGGCTACTGTGGGTGAAGTTATGTTATTTCTTATGCCTCAGACTTGGCCCTTGTTGTTCTGGTGTTCTCATCACATGGACTGACAATACATAACATTTAGGTTATATACATACACTTTTTTGTGGGCCTTCATGGTACATTCCAGTTAAGACTTTGCTTGGACGCCTCAAAGCTGTGGTCAATGGCTCACTGTCTAAATTAAGACCAATGGTGACTGCTGTTCCTCAGGGCTCAGTATTTGGACTGGTGCTGTAACATGTTCATGTCTCAGACAAAAAGGATTGAGTGCACCCCCAGCAGACTTGCTGACAGCACCAAGCTGTGTGATGCAGCTCACATCCTGGAGGGAAGGAATGCCATACAGAGGAACCTTGACAGGCTTCAGAGCTGCATGAAGTTCAGCAAGGCCAAGTGCAAGGTCCTATGCATCAGTCAGTGCAATCCCAAGCACATCTACAGGCAGGGAGGAGAATGGATTGGGAGAAGTCCTGAGGAGAAGGACTTGGAGTGTCAATTGATGTAAAATTCAACATGAGCCAGCAATGCACACTTGTAACCCAGAAAGACAACTATATCCTGGGCTGCATCAAAAAGTATGACCTGCAGGTTCAGGGAGGAGATTCTAACCACCTACTCTGTCCTGGTGAGACCCCACGTGGAGTACTCTGTTCAGCTCTGGGCCCCCAATATAGGAATGTGGGGCTGTTTGAGCAAGTACAGATAGGCACTAAGATGAGAGGGCTGGAGCAGCCCTCCTATGAAAATAGGCTGAGAGAGTTGGGCTGCTTTAGTCTGGAGAAGAAAAGGCTCCCAGGAGACCTTATTGCAGCTTTACAGTACCTAAAGGGACCTATAGGAGAGCTAGAGGGGGACTCTTTGTCATTGAATGTAGTGATAGGCCATGGGGTAACAGATTAAAACTAAAGGAGGAGGGATTTAGATTAGATATCAGGGGAAAAAAATATCTTCACTGTGAGAGTGGTGAGGCACTGGCACAGGTTTCCCAGAGAAGCTGTGGACACCCTCTCCCTTGAAATTTTTAAGGCCAAGTTGGATGGAGCTTTGGGCAGCCTGGTCTAGTGGAAGGTGTCCCTGCCCATGGTAGGGGGGTTAGAACTAGATCTTTGGGGTCCTTTCCACCACAAATTCATTCTATGATTCTTGTCTACTTGTTAAAATCATAGCATTTACATATGTGCATATTTGTCTTGTTTTGAAGCAACTGAACTTATACAGCAACTGTCTAACCCTCTGATCAGTGAGTTGCTTGCCCTTTATTGCGTTTTTATCAGTGAATTAAAAAATGCAAAAACAAAATAGCAGATAACAGGTGATGAAAAGCTTTTTATGTGGAAAATTATTTGGTTCAGTACCTACACATCTTCCTTTTATTTCCCCTTAAAAGTTCTTCCCAGCTATAAATACAAAATTCCCGCATTCACATTTCATACTGTAGACTAGGGAGTCAGTGATAAACCATGTCTGCTTTTCTTTAGGATTTTTTCTCAATGGAGAAATAGGACCTCAGCTGTCATTGTCACATGGGGGTTTACCTTTCTTACATTAAGGCATGTCTACAGCCTTCAAGATTTCTTTTCAGAAGTAGAATGTATAATGATAAGCATTGTCTCCTAAAATGTAACTGCTTTATTTCTTCTTTCTTCCTACTTCCCTCCCTCTTGTACAGTGGAGCAGATTACTATGACTACGGACATGGACTGAGCGAAGAAACATATGACTCTTACGGTGAGTAGCTTTGAGCTGAATGTCTGCAGTAGTGTGTTCCTAAAAATTATTATCAAAGAAGAATTTCTGTAAGGCAGGCTTCAGTTCTAGAGGTAACAACTGTTCAGGGATTCTTGCTCTGTCACACAGCTCCTTGTGGTTATTGAGAGAGATACTGAAGGAGGTTTCTGTGGTAGTATGTTAGTAAGCATATTCTGTGAACTAAAATCAAAGAAATAAAACCTAAAATAAGACTTAAGGAAAAAAGATGAGGGTGTAAGACCTTTTTCCAGGAGCTGTTTGCAGCTGAAAGCAAATACTAGGTGTGGCACAACTGATGTTTAAATATGCTGAAATTCTCACCTGAATTGGGGCCTAATTGAGTGCATTTTAGACTTACATGGTCTCTGTATTCATTTTCACACATCAGTCTTGTGAAATCAAGTAGGCAGTCATTATGTAAAGGTTATGAAAGTACTTTAGGTAGCTAAAAGACATGAGGGCAGTGGGTTACTCATATGGAGACAAAGCAATGCATAATGAAGCAAAAAGCATGTGCTAGGGGTAAAGATCACATTTTTTTAAGCTAGAAGTATGGTAGTGACAGGTTTAATTAAAGAAATCTGTAATGGATTAAATGTAAATCATGTTAAATGGCACCTTTTCTTAAGGGATAAATGTTAAATCTCTGGCTAGACATCAGAGAAACATAATCTTGATCACTCAAATCTCGAATACTTGAGGATTCTTAATTAGTGTAAAAGAGTTGTGATTCTGGGTAATGGGTGCTCCAGTGATTTTTTTTTTTTGAGCTTTACTTAAAATTTTCCATAGTATATTTCTTGCATTCCAATTGGAAGTGGTTCCTGGTGGAAAGTAATACGACCTCAACTAAGTTGTGATTAATGTACCTAATGCAGAAGTTTGCTCAATATCATCTGCTTAGACTAATTATATGGCTTAAGAGGCAATCAGTTCATCAAAAGAGGTCGCTTGAAATTCCTCTATTGCCCAGCACTTTGAATTGGTTTTGATAGATTTATAGCTTAAATCTTTATTTCAGCATTAAAATAAACTGTTTGCCATTATCAGCCTGATGTTTCTAAAACTATTTCATGAATGCAGAATTGATGGGGGGAGAAAGTGTATGAAACTAATGTAGATAGAGTTGACTGGGGGAAAAATGTGTCTTGCCATATTTAAGGTTGAAAAAACGGATTTTTTTTCACTGCTTTTGCATTTAAAATTGGTTTTCTATTTATCAAAGCACAACCACTCAGAATATTAAGTGATGTATTTACTCAAGTTGAGAGGAAGACTATAAATACCTTGAAGAATGGTTCTGGGTTACAGCCACCGAAGATCTTGCACATACAAATAGCTCTACACTTTCTTAACTAGCTGACCCACAAGTACATCTTCAAATGCCAAGTTAGATACTAATAATTATCTTTATAGCATGTAAAGAACATTAGATGCTTCAAACTCAAATTTGCAAGAGTGCACAGTGAGCAGATGTTTACTCCTGGCCAAAACTAGGCAAGTTGTTTCCCAGCAAGTACATTCCCCTGAGAGGCTCCAATCCAGAGGGTCTAGGAGGAGTATTACGATCATTAGGATTGGGAGTATTGAATGGCACCAAAATGAAAACTGTTAAACTAAGGTGACTAACTGCTTGGAAATGAGCAGCTATTCCCCTCAAACTACAACCAAGATGTTTTTTTACACTTAAACAGTACCTTGCAGTAGAGCTCAAAAGCTAGAATACTTGTTCTACCTCTTCCCAGCTGCCTTTGTTAGGCTAGGGTTCTTCCTCTTGATTAATAGAGGCCATGCTTTCTGTGAGATGAAGCAGCACAAGAGGTATGTCGCTGTGTTATCAGATTCCTGTGGAACTTGCCTGAGGTATGAGCTTAATTCTTTCAGCCTCATGCCAAATTTCAATTTGTTCCTCTTAACTCCTAGACGAGCATTCTGACCTCCTACCTATGATATGTAACTTAGGCTTTGTGGGTAACTACCAAAATTTTTAAAGTAAGGTAGCTAGGGTGAGATTTACATGTGGAAAGCAATTAATTGGACCTTTACTTTTGAAACCTAAACATCTACTATGTGAGAACTTCCTTACCATTTAAAGCTGTTCTTTATCTGTTGTGGTTTTTTAATTGACTAGAAGGTAGTGATGACTACATTTTAATCACTTACATTGGACCCTTAGTTTCTGAATTTCATAGGACAGTAGTTCTAGCAGATCTAGAAGTGCGTTTGCTGCTTTCAAGTGTGTTGCTTGTGGTTTGGGGTTTTTTGGGTTTTTCTTTGGGGGGGGGCAGTATTTTGATTTGCATACTTGATTAGTGTGTACCTAAGTACTGTTTCATTACACTCTGTTTGGTCCAGTGTCTTCTCTAGTAAATGTGTGGCACAGTGGGTCTGATTCTTAAGATAAATATTAACAAAAAAGCAAAGGACTATTGCCACTAACATGTGGTAGGATTATGAAGTGTGAAGTATGGCACAAGCTTTGTCAAAACTCAAACAAGGTATCCCCCTTTTAATTTTTTTTAAATCTGCCTTCCTATTTCTTGTGTTTTAGAAAGTGTGTGTTTACATTGAAATTGAATATTGCCCCTAGATTAGAAGCCAGAGGTGTTTGTAGTGTTAGAATCAGTTGTAGAATTGCCTTGGTTTGAAGGGACCCTCTAGGTCATCAAGTTCAACCATCACCCTAACCTGCCAACTAGACACCGCTAAAGCATGTCCCTCAGTACCACATCTAACCATCCTTTAAATACCCCCAGGGATTCTTGAGGCTGTTCACTATTGGATTGAGTATTTGAATTAAGCCTAAATTGTTACTGACATAAAGAAACCTATTGCTGAGGGTAGCTTATTTGCTTATACATAATTCATATCCTCCATTCATTTCACTCTAGCATAATTATTTCTAGGTCTGCTACTAGAGCTGACAGCTCTATTTGCAACAAGCAAACGTCTGAATGCCACTGGCCTGTCACATTCCCTGCTGTTACGTGCATTTTAGGGTAGCTGAGAAGTATTGTACCCAGAATTTTCATTTCTAGTGTTAGAATTTACTTTGTACACCTTGGTTTCAGTAAATAAAATGTTATCTGATTCAAAGTTAAGTAAGGAAAAAGTACAGCTTCTGAGGGCAGGAAGAAGTCTAACTCCATTTTCTCTTCTTGCAGGACAAGAGGAATGGACCAATTCAAGGCACAAGGCACCTTCTGCAAGGACAGCAAAAGGAGTCTACAGAGACCAGCCATATGCCAGATACTGATTGTACTGTCTGATGTTGTGAAATATCCAATCTCCACCAGTCCTGTATACTGTTCAAAGTAATTTTTTCTATGAACAATCCCTTTTTATTAAATCAAAGCGCTTAAAAATCGAATGGATGGACTGAACTTAAAATATTTTGTTGAAAGAGCAACCTGGACAGAAAGATATGTAAAACAAGGAACTTTGTTATTTCCAAACTGTATTTGAAAAGATAGGTGATCAAAAAAAATAACCTTTGATTAAATAGTGTTAAACAAAAAAATAGGTTTACTAAATATGTTAGTCCATTCTTTTAACATAAGCGTAACCTTTTATTTTAAAGGTTTTCAACAATTTAGTTCTTAGTTTTTATTTTCAGCCATTTGCTAGTTTTCTCTTTGCAAACATGCGTAAAAAGGGAAGCAAATTACAATTGCAAATAATGTGGTATTTTGTAACTCAAGTCTTGAAATGTTCTGTAGTGTTAAGCAAAGTTTTACCCTTGCTTGATACTAAATAAACTTTTGAAAGAAAAATCAGTGTGTGTGAGATTAATTTTATGCTTTATCTTATAATAAAACTTCATAAATAGTAGTAAACAGGGAGAAAATACGTTTAACAGTGATCAGCATAAAAGGCTTATTTTAAACATTGCACAACTTCTTTTTAAAAAAAATGGTATAAACCTAAATGTATATATATACTCACAGTAGATATAAATGCTGTTAAAGTATCCAAATGGTATGGATCTGCTTGAGTGCCACATTAAATCAAAATATTTTTGTTAAAAATGGTTTAAAATAGCTAATGAATTTTTCTGAAAAAGAAAATGTGACTAGTTTTCATCTTGTTGAGCATTTTTTCACTAGTGCAACTTTGGATTTTTTATGAGAATTTTGGTACGTTAATGACCACCTCGCTCCGTGCTGGAAGCAATAAACACAAAGCTTTTAAAGACTTTCTGACTTGACTAATTGAGGTCGCTTTCGTCAGAGGCAGAGGATGTGTAACCCTTAAAACGGTCTTCATTTGCAAAGGTAAATAAATCAAATAAGATTTTAATCTCAATTTATCTTAATAGAACCAATAAAAACAGGGAGGCTACAACTTAGAAAGTTTCATTATAGAATGTAGGAGAAGACTTTGAGGACACCTAAATTCTCATATTAAAACGTTCAATTTGTGTTAGTCATCTAAAAAGCCTTAGCTTAGCTAGTTAAATTTGGACAAACTATTCCCTATTAAACAACTGTAAAACCTCATAACCAATAGTTTGTAATATATTATTTTTCCATAAATTCTAGTAACTTAAACAATACAAATGCTATCTAAAGCTTTTTGTTAATCATTAAGTTTGTTAATTGTAGTTTTATTTAAGTTGTTTAGTTTTTTATTTGAAAGTCCTTGAAATTTAGTAAAATCTTTTTTTCTCTTGTCAGGAAACCCACCTCCTTGGACAGCCAAGAGAACAAAAACCCTAATCTTCTGATGCTTTGGTAGGTATCTTTACTCATCAGTGAAATTATTTGAGAGAGATAATGCTTTTGGTCAGGTCCTTAATTCTTTATGCACAGGGCTTTATGTAATGATTTCAGGTGCGAAGCTGGAATCTAGGAAACATCATTGCTTATGGTCAGTTCTGTTGGGAAAAGTCAATAGCTGTAAGCTGATGTTAAACTGTCCTAGTGTGTGGACAACTGTCCTCTGACTGTTTACTGAAAGGCATATGTACCTTTGACAACATTTCAACTGATGAAGTATTTAATTAAACAGAAGAAGGAGAAATGTAATTTTACACTAGCAGTGTTTAAATGGGAACTTAAAACTCTAATCTGGTCAGCAAACATGTCTAAAATGGTTTTCCAAAGCTGAAGAAAGCATTTTGTAGAAGAATTTTCTAAGTCAAGCATTTCTGCACAAGGAGCAGACTGATTCTTGGCACAAATGAAGAACAAGTCCATTGAGAAACATTAGCTAAAGAATAGCTAGCTCTGCTGTTTACAGTGAATTCAATATATGAAGTAGGAAATAATTTAACTGTATGTTCAGATTGTGTATACTTTAAAAAGAATAGAATTTTTTCGTTATTTCCTACTTGGAATGGCAATTCGTCCTGCTAACCTCATGATCTCAGTGCCTTTAGTTGATGTGACTTGAAGCTCTGTGTTTTGAAATATTGCACACATTGTGCTGCCTCTGTATACAGCAGTAAATTTAGACTCCTTTCACAGGCTAAAGAACTGTTTTGTACTTAGAAAATGGCTTTAGAACAATTTTGAGTACTATAAAAATTTCAAGTGAAGGACCCTTTTAAGTTTAGAGCTTGGAGGTTTCTGTGCTCTGGGGCTCAAAGAGCAAAGATGTTATACCAGCTGCTAGAACTGCTGTAGCAAAACTGAGTATATAAATATCTTTAAAAATATTTATCATGGAACTGGCCCAAAGTCTGTTTCTGCTCACATCTTAAATCACATAATATGAGGAGCTACAGGAGTCACAGCAAGTTTTCATTTGCAGATAGGAAGCTTTACATACTGTATGCAGTGGAGTTTGATGGGTTGAAACTGAAGTATCTGGTAGCAGAGGTGGCTAATAGACAAGTGAATCAGAAGTGAATTCAGCCTTTATCCAACTTTCTTATCTTTCCTTAATGCCTTCTATATGGAGGCTGAATGTAGCAGTGTGTGTTTGTTTCACTTTTCTATTGCTTTACCCAAAATCTTATAAATCCTAAAATGTTTCCAGATTCCCTTTTTTTTTGGGGGGGAGAGTGTGTTGCTGTCAAATCGTGCCAAGGCTGTTTGGGTGCTTCACTGTGTGGCAGGATGCCATATGATTGGACATTGTCTGGTGTCCTATACGTTCATGGACAATAAGCTACACCAGTTAGAACAGCTGGTGCCAGGTGTTCTTAGAAACGGTATTAGCAGGATAAAACTTCTCTGGACAGTTCCTGAAATAACATGCACTAGCATTGTGTTCTGCTATTGCAATTCTGGTATGTTTTTTTTTTTCTTTTAGGTAACCTATGCAAAGAAATCCATTAGGTTTTGAAGGGAGGGAAAAATAACCTAAAGATCCTTATTTAAAAAAAACCCAACAATTAATGCAGAAGGCAGCTTTTTTATTGTGACAAACTAACCTAGGAGTGTTTATCCATTCCAGTAGGATTTTGTTCTGACATTGGTCAATTTCTGTGTTACTGGTCTAACAAATTATGCTAATTATTATAATCATAGCATTAATTTCCCTTTATTGAAACTTTATCACACTTGCACTGAATTTCAATGATAGTGGTTCTGCAGTGGTTTCCATAAATCTGCATATGCTTATTATATGCGTAATTCCCTGATCCCACTGCTCATAATCAGACAGGCTTTGGAAAATTCATAGTTTCCTGTCTTAAGATATATACAAATAAATTATATTTTGCTCTTTTTCAGGAACTTCTGCCATGTTAATTACGGACTGCTTAGAGCCTTGTACTCATCCGTGCGCCTAGACAAGACGACAGGCTACGGAATATGAAAAACCTGTTCTGTATTTCTTGTATTAAAGCCTTAAAGTGTAGAATTATACACTTTTTAAACAAATTGTATACTTAAACTCTTAATTGTTTAGTGATGCAACAATGTTTTATTTGGAGCTCAATAAAGAATTTTCATCTTATTTCCTGTTACAAAGCAATAATGCAACTTCATGTTCCTTTGGTGATTATTTTTAGCCTTATGCAGCAAGTGTAAGAGTGTGAAATCCCATGACTAGAATTTAAATGCTTTTGGAAATAGCTTGTCTAATGTATGAACAACTTGAATAAGTTAAAATGAAGATTGGATTTCCTGAAGCTTTTCTTAATAGCTAATTGTAAACAGGTCTACTCAAAACAAGACCCTTGAGTAGAAATGATACTAGGACTTCCATTTCCTTCAGCAACTTGTATAACATGAAGGTGTGTTAATCCCTGTCAACTATACTATGCTGCTTATTCTTTCACTTGGTGTTTGATGCATAGAAATGTTTCCGCTGATACACCATCACAGGTTTTCTAGTAGTAGTCTTGGATGACGCTTTTACACCTTGATAAATCTTGTATCTAATAATTAAGTTTCCTCAGTGCTTTCTCTGTTTTATATTAATTGTGATTGTGATATTTGTAACAGAAATAAAATTATGATAATTTAATTTCCTGTGTGTTTTCTAAATACTGCTTGCAAAGTAGTAGTGGTCCCATTCCTCTATTTATTAATTTCTTCACTGATTTTTTCAAATTCATCCCAAGAAATTTGGGTCTATAGCTTTATTTTGAAAATAAGTGATGCTACTTGCTAGATTCACACCAAATACTACCTCTTCCTGTGTTCATAACTCCTAATACCATATATTGACTATTGAAATTTAGGGGTATATGAAGAAAATTAAGATTTCTTATCAATCCTGGCACTGGCCAAAGTGTCTTGAATTAAGATAGCATTTTTATTTTACTGTTACAGTTTTTATCTATTAATGTCTGTATTTTTAACCTTCAAAAAATTAAGGTGATTTTATCAGTCGGTCTTAATTTTGAGAGGTTATCCCTGCCATTATCTCTCACTACTACAACTGCATTTCTACAATGTTTTCCACAACAAGCAATAGTTTAAGATTAAAAAAAAATCCCACCTTCAAATAAGTGCAAGACATGTATAATAATGATTCCCTTCAGAGTGACAGGCAGGAACCTCTGGCGTGGAACAGCACCTAACACTTTAAATGCTAGCTGAGTATAAAAACTGTATATAGATACTGGGTGGGGGGAATTCAGATAAGCAGAATGCAATTTCACTTGCTGTAATTTGGACTGGACACCAGGATTACCAGCACAATTTCATTTGAGGAGTGCTAAATGATTTAAGGAGTGAAATATCAAGCCTTCCTCCCCAGAGTCATGAACAACAAGAGTTTCTTAATATCAGCTGAGAAATACTTTGCTACTGTGACTTATTTTATTATGGGACTATCAAAGCTATCTGGCAAATCTGATAAGTTTTCTCTTAGGGTCCAGGAAAAGGGGGCTGACTGCAGACTCTCCAGCTCTGTCTTGCAAGTACTTTGCTTCCTTTCACTAACAATTTAAGAAATGGCTGTTTCCATGTTTTGAAGCCTGGACATAATTTCTGCTGATCTTTATAATGAGGTAGAAATATATGCACTACTTCTGATGGTGTTTTGAGCAAAAACAGTGTCTCATTGGAATAGTTTTGTCATTCACTTCCAGAGACAATACACGTGTGCATCCTGCCTGTGCTGTCACTAACTGCAACTTGTGCTGTGTGACAGTCCTGATGCTCCTGGTGTGTGATACCAGTGCAACATGACATTGCCTTACATCAGTGTTTTGAGAAAGGATGTGAGCCTGTTGCTTCCATTAATTGTCTGGTCTGCATCACAGTCTTTACTTTATCCTAATGTGGGGATGTCACCACATTTAGTGGTGTAATAAATGTCTGGAATATTATGACTATTGTGACAAACCTTGAGATCAGCAGTCTTTGTAAAAGACAATGCTGAGTGTACCTTTCAAGTTAAAACTTTAAATTTTCAGTTCCTTTGGCCAGAAAGATGAAGATCAAAATGCAGGGTTAAAACAGATCATGATCGGTGATAAATGGAGTCACATTTGCCTTGAGTGGTTCTGCTTCCACTCCTCCACATGGACACTGTCTTTATTAGTATTGTAGTAAGATTTTGTTTGAGGTTCACCATTGTGTGCTCAGAAGGCATGATTTGTAGAAAAATTTCCAGGTTGATGATGGCCAAGATCCTCAGTACTGTTGGAACTGAGTAAATCAATGCACACACAGAATCAGTATCTTTTGACTTTGTGGAAAAGATTAATTGGCTGAAAGGGCTGAGAATTATTTTCACAGGCTCAGCAGTATTGTTCAAGACAGCTGCGTTCGTTCAGTGGGGAGAAAAACCCCTTTGGTAATGGAAATTACTGAAGGTATTTAGGGTTAAAGCACATATTGCTAAGATGATAAATGTTTGTGCGGCCTCAGATACTTCAGTGAGTTTGCAATGCACTGACCCTCATCTTTGGGCAGGCACTCTCTACAACTGCCAGTCCAGGAGAACACGTCTGGCAAATCTGGATTTTAAAAATGCTTAGAAACTGTAGCCAAGGGCAGAAATAAAGCTGCTTTGCTATGTAGTTCTTTTTTAGGTTCCTCATTGGAAAGTATTAAAGTATGAAATGTTGACATTCCTAAAAATACTAAATTGGGGAACAGGCTTAATGGAAACTTCAACTTTTCTGTCAAACATGTACTTGAAAATTATAAAATTAAAATAATTTAGACAGAAAAAATCTTGTGACAATTTCTCAGAAATCTTTATATCCATTAATCAAAATAACTCATGCTCTTTCAAGATAGAAAACGACTGAGCTAGAATTCCTGAATAAATAAGGTTCTGCTCTTATTACCCTGAGGAAATCACATGTAAATCACTCCTTGGAGATGGGTCTCTGCTTTTGCAAAGCTAAACACTTAACCAGTTATTTATGCCTAGAACCATTTGGTACGAAATAGCCTAAATGACCTGATCTTTATGTTCCTACTGAAATTTAGAATCAAGAAAGTAAGTTTTCACCTGAAGTGGAGACAAAGGGAAGCTGGTTTTTTTACTAACTTTCATAGACTTGTTTTTTTTTTTCTCACTCTTATTCAAAACACAGTGAACTGCTCCAAATGCTCATTTAACGAGCAATCTATGAACTCATTGTCTTCTACAGCAAACAAGTGTTAACTTGTGCTATTGCTGTTGATGTTTGTGAAACATGCATCTCATGAAGACGAAACAGTTGCTTTATTTCACACTTTATTCACTTGATAAGCTGTCTTGTTTCTTTATTCTGTGAAGAGTTAGGGTTTCTTAACGTGGTGGTAGCTGTTTTTTGTGTTTCTTACTGAGAGAAAATATGCAGACTGCCATCTCAGAGAATTCACTACTCTTTAAGGATGCATTAAAAAAGAAGGAAAATACATTTGTGTCTAAATTCATTCTTCTGATAATGCAATTCCCAGTTCAAAAATCCATGTATGATGGTGCTCTTGCTTCAGACAGTGAGACTACTACAGAATTTACTTTTACTAAATAATTTTGCAATGTTCATAATACAAGATAACTGTTTGAAAAAATTCAGTTGACCTTTCAGGATATCTAATTGCAAGCTTGAAAGCAAATGCAAAAGCTAAGTACAAATGATTGAGAATGGACATAACCTGACTGATGATCAGAATTAACCACATATGAAGATTCACCTTATTCTGTTTAGTGTAGGTTTTACCTTTTTACAGCACTTGAAGCTCTAACTTTAAATGGATTGAATAGAAAATGCCATTAGATACTCAAAGTACTCTTGTGATGATTTTCTCATGCAGAATATTAATTTTAAAAGTCTGTGTTTAGTTTTTTCCATGATTCACTTGAGTATTTTATTATTACATCAAAAATAGAGTTCCCCCAAAACTGACAGAATTAAGGAAGTATAAGTAAAGAAAGCAGAGTTGATCCTCAGGCAATTACTCCCCTTGAAAGAACCATGGGATAAATGTGTAAGGGATTGTGGTGAAGTTTCATAGTATGTTTTATGGTGGTGATCATGAGTTACATTTACTTTTTTTTTATTACACTCATTACAGATTTAAGGGAATGAAAATGGGAAAAAAAATATAAGCATATTCCACAACAGGAAACTGGATAGGGGGCGGGGGTGATAGGTTGTTAAAAGGCAATCTAAATACTAGCAGCTATTTTGGATTTCAGATTCCGGAGTGGAAGGGAAAAGCCTCCATACTCTAGAGCAGATCTTCCCTGAGCTAGCTGGGGAAATCATCTGATAGCTGATAATCTTTAAAACGTCTTTTTTTGGCATAGACTATTCCAACAATTATTCCCTGGACTTCACTCTTGTTTTAGACATGGTCGATGTTAGGAAGTAGACGTGATGCACCCTAGGTCAGAGGTAAGAGAAGCATAGGTCACAGGCGTGAGCTGTGAAAAATACCCATTTCTATATTTTTTTTCTACCTGTATCTCATTCAGCTGCTGTTGGAATCCCTCATGCAGTCAGGATCGCTTCGTGAATTCTTGGTGATATGCTTGAAAAATCTAATCAGATCATTTTTATAAATGCCACGATCAATACCCCTTTGAAAGGTCACTTGGCATACTCCTGAATAATATTTATGTGCATGTGTGCATAATTTCATGTACTTGGTAAGGGCTCTTCAGAAGAATAATTCAAAGGACAGAAGATAATATCTTACTGTGAGAGGCTTAAAAAGCTTGATTATGGTTTGTAATTGCTTGCACAGGGAGAAAATAACAAGTACTAAATGACTCTAATCCAGTAGTGGAAAAAAGTAAGAGCTAATGCTGAGTGTAAAAGCCCTGCAGTTTTAAATGAGAAATTAGGCTCAAATGAGAGTGATTAACCACAGCAGCAAGCTACATACAGAAGAATAGGCTTCCGTTGTTTTTTTCTACGATGCAGACAAGATTGAATGATCTAATAACTATGTCTGAACTTGAAAGTCATGGATCCTTGATTCTTGTATAATAATTCTAGACATCACAAGAAAGTGCTTTTTTTTCTTCCCGATTTGCAGGCTAACACAGTAATCTGTGAGGATTAAGATGAAGAACATACCTTTTGTTAACAGAGATGAATTATCTGTTTCTGTATACGTATTATGCGTGGCTTACTGCCTTTACAAACAGGGAAAGACGTGGGAAGTCAATAGTTAATGGCACTAACATACCCACACAACTTGCTGTCCACGCAAGCACCATTTAGAAGCCTTGTGTATCTCTGTGGTTAACGTGCAACTTACACTTTTGTTTGCAAAACAGTGTCTACTTATTAACAGAAGTCTCTAAATGTTGTTAAGGAAAGGCTGGAGTTTTCAGTTCTGATGTGTGTTTCTACAGCTCAGCTTGGGTGACAGACTCTTGACTGGTTGCTTACCCCACCCCCCCCTTATAGACAGCCAAGAAAAGCAAGCTCAAACAGTATCTCTTTTTGAGACAGAAGTACGTTGAGATCAGGTGAGCCACCCTCTGAAAGCACCTGGCACTCCCTCCTTGACTCACGTGGATGATGAAATGTATTTGGCTGTTGAAACCCAAGCTGTCTGAAGTGAAATGTGATGAGTTCCACTCGTATTTCTGTTCCAAATCCAGCTTTGTTGGTACCTTGAAGACAACAGCAATTGACGGAGCCTGGAAATAACCAGGTACGTGGAGAAAATCACTGATGACAGCTCTCATAGTGATGTGTCTGGGTATGGTTTGCTACACACTGTAGAGGGGACTATTCCAAATAGGAAGGAGGGGGTGAGAGGATGTGTATGTAACTATGTTTGTTACCTGCTGTGTCCTTCCTTCAACAAACTTTTATGCTCTGCTTGTTTAAGGAGAAAAGGCAGACTGTCTTTAGATGGCTTCTGCTCCAAACATTCCATGTGATAGCCTGCTTAGAAAATGTCTTTATCTGGACATTTTCTAACTCAGTGTTTGTTTCCAGAGACTTCCATTAAACGTGGCTACATGTTTTTGTAAGCAACTTAAGTCTAAGAATTAGCTAGAACATTGTCTGAGAAGACTTGTACAAGAGGGAATTTATGGTTATGCTATAAATGGTGGCGCTGCTTAAAGGAACGTTTCAAATGGGATTGGCTAAAGGAAAGTCCAGAGATTAGAAAAAGCAGTTGAATTTCTTTGCATAAATACTGAGAATAATAGGAAGTTAAAGATTTCCTATTTCAGTCTAGTGTTTAAAATATTAGTATCTAGCCCCCTCTGGTAACCATTAGATGCTACACAGAAGGACAATGAAAACCTCCAATGTGTTTATCCAGTTCTCCAGAGCTGTGCAAATAAGATTATCTCTCATTTGGAGTATCTGCTGGAAATCTTTTAACTACGAGACAGAAAATACGCAACACTTCAGCTAATGGAAATGAAAACGTCATACTTTTGTGGTTCTTAATGTTTAAAGAATTCACTGACTTTCAAACACTGCTGTGTTAAGGTAGAGGTAAGGCAGGTAGATCATTTCGTACTATGCAGATGAAGAGACAAAGCCAACATTATCATTGGTGCAACATTCCTCAGAAACTCAAATTTCCACAGGAAAAAAAGTTGTATTGCAGTAAAAGGTATCTGGAACAGAATCGCTATTTCAACTTCAAATAAATACTTTGAAAACTTTTTAAAAATGCACACATTTTTAAAGCATGATTTTCTGGGCGAGCCTAGTGTTGCCAGGCCTCTCAAAAGACATGAAAAATTAATAACAAAGCAAAGGAAAACATAAAGGCAAAAACAAAACTAACAGGACACACTAACAGACTGTAGTAGTTCTCTGTATTAACATAGCCTTGGGCCACCTGCTCCAGGTGGAGCTGCATCAGCAAAGAAGATGGATAAAATGACCTCAGGATGTGTCTTCCAACCTCAACCATTATGTGGCTGTTAAACATAGTAATGTCACTGTGACCGAGACCTACCTAAAACATATTAAATATGTCCTCAATCCTGCACCCCCCAGTGTCTACAGGAGTACATATAGTGGTGTCCAACCTGTTATCAAGCATCGGCTCCAGTATAGATCCCTGAGGCATGCTGCAAGGAACCGTCTGCCACCAAATCTTCAGTGACCACCATCTTTGGAGTCCATCTGTCCAGCTATTTTTTCAATACAGCCTAATTTTCCTGACAACGTGGAGTCCAACCAGCCACTCTGCATCTCTAGATTGACTGCAGTTTTGCCACACATGACACTGACCACTCTCCATGCCCATCGCTATAGAAGGCGACCAGGTTGCTCAGGCATGATTTGCCCTTGGTAGATTCATGTTGGCTCTTCACAGTTGCCTTTTTGTCCTTCACATGCATGGATATGTGCTTCTGAGTGGGTTTGCCTCATAACTGTCTCAGAGATCATGATTAGGCCAGCCAGCCTGTAGTTTCACAGATCCTAATTCTTTGTGATGGACATGATATCCAGGCATCAAGAATATAATTTGTTTGCTTTTTATTTGATTTTATCTATGTTGTGGAAGGGGGTGGAATGACTCCTCCCCCAAATCTTCCTGTATTCTTCCTTACCTGTGTACACTGGACTAGTTGGCCAGCTTGTACCCAACAGATAGAATCATGAAATCATAAAATTGGTTTGGTTGGAAAAGACCTGTAAGATCATCAAGTCCAACTGTTAACCTAGCACTGCCAAGTCCACCACTAAACCACATCCCTGAACACCATAGCTACATGAACTTTAAATACTTCTGGGGATGGTGAGTTAACCACTTCCCTGGGCAGCCTATTCCAATTATTGACTACCCCTTCAGTGAAGACTTTTTCCTTACATCCAGTCTCAACATCCCCTGGCACAACTTGAGGCCATTTCTTCTTGTCCTGTCACTTGTAACCAGGGAGAAGAGACCAACACCCACCTGGCTACAACCTCCTTTGAGGTAGCTGTAAAGAACTATAAGGTCTCCCTTCAGCCCCTTTTTCTCCAGGTTAAACAATCCCAGTTCCTTCAGCCATTCTTCCTAAGACTTGTTCTCTAGACCCTTCACCAGCTTCATTGCCCTTCTTTGGACACACTCCAGCATCTCAATGTCTTTCTTGTAGTGAGGGACCCAAAACTGAACACAGTACTCAAGTTGTGGCATCACTCGTGCCAGGTAAAGTGAGATAACCTCTTCCCTACTCCTGCTGGCCATGCTGTTCCTGATGCAGGCCAGTATGTCACTCACCTTCTTGGCCACCTGGGCACACTGCTGGCTCATATTCAGCTGGTTGTTGACCAGTACCACCAGGTACTTTTCTACTGGGCAGCTTTCTAGCCACTCTTCCCCAAGCCTGTAGGATTGCAAGCACTATAAAAAAAAATGTTGTAGTTGAGAGGAGCCTAAAACTATAGAAGTCCTCCCTCATTTCTCTTTAAAAATGTGTGAAAAGGATATTAAAAATATGCTACATGCTTTCTTGTTACTTTCTTTTCTCAAGTTGGTCATGGTAAACCAAAGATGTTTGCACATCTTTTTTCTCCCTCAGTCAACAGTCATCCCTTGGGACCATTTCAGCAGTTTCGTTCAGTGCAGTCTTGAAGGATGCTGTAAACATATGTGGGCTTTTCAGAGGGAGTATAAATCCTTCCACTATATGTTGAGCCTTACATGTTTCAGGTGCTTTAGACCTACATAATGTGATCTTAAGTCTGGGCTATCATTCTATATTCCTTTATAGAGAGCTATGATAGAAAGCCATGGAAGAAGAAAGGGAGAAACAGGTGTTCCAGATATGGTTTGGCTAGCCTGAGGAACATGAGAGCGCTCTTGCCCTAGGCTAGAAGCCTCATTTGGTTGCCTGAAGTTAGCTGACATGTCCATACTGATTCACACAAACTGCTTTTGAAATAACTGCAATTGCTAATATAGTAATGGAATTAATTTAGTAATGAATAAACGCACTAAAGATGAAGCCTGTGCTCCCTCCTCTGTCTTCTCTTGTGCAAACACAGACAGCAAGTGAACTGATTATAAATAAGTTCCAAACGATTAGCATATGTTAGCAGGAAAGAGTTGACTTCCTTATGCTACCCCACCACCAGACCCATTATTGTCATTCACTGACGACGCCCTGTTCTGCTAATTCAAGTGGAGGACCGTGTAAACGGGAATGCTGTTAATCAGATAGCTCTTGAGGAACAGTGCCCCTTATTAATCATCCCTGCAAGATCTTTTGTTCTACTACAGGTACATTAAGAGAGCAGGCAACATTTTCAATTATATGCAGGCATTTATTTTTCAAAGAATTTCTTAGCATTAAAAAAAAAAAATACACACCACAAAAACCTGGCGAAACACAATTTATTATTTACCTTCTTCTGAGCACCTGCAGCATTTCACATCTAGTTGGCAGAACACAACACGGCATTAGTTCATGTAGCTGTGAATATATTGTTCTATTAGCTCTGGGAAAGAGGTTTTAAAATTTAAAAAGCCTCAGCTATATTTTAGGATGGGCTCATGATCCATCTGTATCTTTCAAAAGAACAATAGTCAGAATTTTAAGTACCTGCCTGTAATATATTATAGTTTGATTAGGACAGAGCAAGACTCAAAAGATTTACAGCTTTGATTAAGACAGCTACTCCCCAAGAACAAGTGACAGTACTGAAGCAAATAGACTTCAAAATTTTGCCATTATGGTCATATCTGCTATATTTCTCAAAAAAACCCAACCAAACAAACAAACAAAAAAACCCAGCAGCAGATCTTTTAAGCTTATGGTTTGAGATAAAGGCACAGAGGGAGATCGCTGTCGTGGATTGACTTTAGTGCCCACCAAGCCACTCCTCAACAGGGCAGAGGAAAAAATGTGATGAAAAGCTTGTGGTTCGAGATGAAGACAGGTAGATCACTCAGCAATTACCATCACAGGCAAAACAGACTCAACTTGGGGGAAATTATTCATTTAATGCCAATCAAAATCATAGTAGTATAAAAAGTAACAAAAAGAAATAAAATCTAAACCACCTTTCCCCACTTGCCCCTTCTTCCCAGGCTCACTTTCTCTCCCAGTTTTCTCTGTCTCCTCCCCTTGAGCAGTGCAGATGATGGGGAATGGGGGTTGCAGTCAGTTCATTGCATGCTGTCTTTGCCACTCCTTCCTGCTCACACTCTTCCCATGCTCCAGTGTGGGGTCCCACCCATGGGAGACAAACCTTCTCTGAAGGAAGCCATGACCCTGTGAACATCCACCTGCTCAAGAGGCTGCAGGGTATTTATCTGTTCCACTGCAGACCTCTGTGAGCTGCAGGGGGAAAACCATGGTCTTCACCACGGGCTTCAGGAGAATCTCTGCTCTGATGCCTGGAGCATCTCCTCCGCTCCTTCCCTGACCTTGGTGTCTGCAAAGTTGTTCCTCTCACATATTCTCACTCCTCTCTCTCAGCTGCAGGTTTTTCCCTTTCTTAAACATGTTATTCCAGAGGCTCTGATCCCACTGTCACTGAAGGGCTCAGCTTTGGCCAGTGGCACATCTGTCTTGGAGCCAGGTGGAACTGGCTCTGTCTGACATGAGAACATAGCTTCTCACATCTTCTCACAGAAATCACACCTGTAGCCTTCCGTCCACTACCAAAATCTTGCCACATAAACCAAATAAAAAACATTCATCAATTATTATCACAGACAAAACAGACATGATTTGGGAAAAATTAATTTAATTTATTACCAATTAAAGTAGATCCAGGGGTGAGAAAAAAAGGTGAATTAAAACACCAGCACCTCCCAATCCATTTTCCCCATTTCCACCTTTCACCCCCTTACTGCCAACTCCTCTCCCCTCAAAAGGGTGCAGGGCTGGGGATGGGGGTTGTGGTGGGTCTGTGACAAACCCTCTGAGCCGCTCCTCCCCCATCTCCCTGCTCCTGCAGGGACCCTTCCCCAGACTGCAGCCCTTCAGGGACACGCTGCTCCGTACCAGTGGATGAGCAGTTCTGACTTGCAAATTGTTGCAGATGGTGGTGTTGGCTTTGGTATAGATTAGGCTTCCAGTGAGATTTAAAAGCATCTGTTTAACTGTGTCTAAATCCTTCACTTAAGCCTAGATTTTGATTAGGAAGGTCACCTTTTATTCTACTGAAGAGGCCCATAAAGTTAGTGACAGGATGGCATACTCCTGCTATTCAAGCAGGTCATGCAAAGGCTGCCTCTGCAAAACAGGCATCTCTTCAACTTAAAACCTGGGTAAGCTAGCAACAGATCACTTGTCTCTGATAATAGCAGCGATTTGTGAGCTTCACAAGAACTGCAAGGTATTCCTTCTTTCAATGCCTTTTACATTTACCAGTGCTTTAATCAGCAAAAATCCTCTATGGGCAAACCCATCACCACCTCCTAGGCCTCTGGTATAGATGGTTCTTTGTCTCTTAGATTTCCAGCAACCACATTAATTTTTCATCCTGCACTTCCCCCTTGAGAAGCAAGTGAACCATTGCTAAACCTGCCTTCTAATGTTCCTCCACAGCCAGGTACTTACCAGCTCAGTGCAGGTCCCTGTTTATTCTGTGGGTTGCACAGCTTTTGATTCGTATTTGGATAGCTGCCTTTTCTGATTTCTTTGGATTTTTCTTTTTCCTTTTTTTTCTCTCTTTTTTTTTTTTTTAACACTTTTTGGAAGCAGCCCAAGTTATTAGTACCAGCAAACTCAGTCTGTAACCTAATATTGCTCCTCAATGAAAATGTATCTGCCGTGATGACATTAGAACAGCACTCGCAGCAGCAGTATCAGAGCAAAGGGCCCTATGAGGTGGTGGTTGCCAGGCTTCAAATAAGACATCAAACGTCAAGCTTTGCCACATAGGGGTGTTTAAAGTCCCTGTGGTACTGCAAGCCTAATTCCCATCTCTGTCCCAACAATCAGAATGGGTAATGACTACACAGTTTGTCTAGAAAAGTTCCTGATGCTGCTGTGCTTTCACATGTGATTTTTCCTTTCCTGTCAAGTTCCTGTGCGGCATCATATGTAGTGTTACACAGCTGCTTCTCTCTGCCCCAGAGATGGATGCATTTCAGCAGAAGACAAAGCAATTGCTGTTCTCTAAGCATGTTAAATTCCCTGTGAGTAAAAAGCTCCTAATCTGCTGCCTTATTTGACTTTAAAATATTTTTCAGACATCTGCAGATTTAAGAGCCATGGTTTGGATACTGGTAGGGATATGTCCTTAAATTATTATATCCCTGCAGAGGACTAGTTCTTTTCACATCCGCCCACCCAGAAAAATAATTTAGTGATCTCTCCTAGAAGAGATAGATTTTCAGGCTTACTAAATCAAACTAAATGTTTGCAATTAAATTTCAGTGTACTGGAGGTCATTTATATTTGAAATTGAAAAAAGACAGCCTTAAGATTCTACCAGATGTGCTCCTCTTGCCTGTTCTTAGGATGAGTTATATTTAATTTGAGTTTGTGTTTACTCCTACTGTAGATTTTCAGCTGACTTCCACAGTTTATACCACAAGAAAATCTGACCTGTTTTGATAAAATTAGTTAATGAGAAAGAAATCTATGGTGCAAATGAGATATTTAAAAAAAAAAACCAAACAAAACCAAACCCACACTCAAAACACAAAATATCCACTTTTTCAAGAAGGAAGATGAAATCTTGGTGATTTCATATAACACAGAATGAGGACAATGAAGAAGTGACCTTGATGCAGGTAACTTGCTCCGTATTATTCATGTGTGGCACACAAGGTTGCTCCTTCCTGTTGCAGAGAAAAATACAGTCATGAGCCATTCCTGGTTGTCAGTATTAACCAAACCAAACTGGAAAATTTTCCTCCAAAATATAACTTTCCCAGACCCTTGGGACTGGTCTTTGTAGACATATAGCTTGCCTTAAAAAACTCTTCACGCAAAAGGTGCTCTGTAGATAGGAGATTGTCTTTCCTGCTCCATAATCACCACAGCTCCGTTCATCTCAGCAGCCTTACTTTTTTAAAGTAAGGACTGCTACAAGCAGGGATTGGAAGTATCTCTGCAATGTGCAATAGGTATATGACATGAGACAAGGGTTGTGTCTCACTAAAAGGACAAGAGATGGTCATCACTGGCTTGGAGAATGAAACAGAGCGATTTCCTAAATGGTGGACTTCAGATAATGAATCCAAATTAAACCAAGACAACTAAATAGGTTGATTAAAAGTCATTAAATGTTATATGATGTCCTCTGATTCTGAGTTCAACAGGCAGTAAGAAGTGGTGAAAGGAGGCATGAGTTTCTCAGGTGTGGGTGTCTAATACAGTTTCTTTTGTTTCCATTTTGCAGTGGTTGATTCGACAAACCTGAGATTCATATCTGGAAACTGGCTACTTAAACTCAGTGAGTTGACTGGTGCCTGAGCTGGACTGGGGCTGAGAGTATTTTAGCTAGGAATATCTAACAGATCTTTCAGTGACAACTAAAGCAAATTTCTTTTAGCCCTCTGCTCACTTCTATTTCCCACCTATTATATTAAATATGTTGCTATAGGACTTGCTATTTAATGTGTATTTCTGTAGTGTGTTCACGTCTATGTAGAGAAATATGTCCTGAGTTTATTTTCTTTGTTCTGAAAAGTTTAAATGATCATTCTAACTCTCACTTGAACCCACACTAATTGCAGCTTGCTCATTACTAACTGTAAAAGCAAACACTGGAGGCAAGGGTCACACCAAGAGGAGTGGTTCTGTGGACACAAACCAGTGGAGCACAGAAGATCTACATCTTATGTCCCCCCTCCATTTTTTATGCATGCAGTTGAGAAAAGAGTCCTTCCGACCTTTAAAGACGATAATCTGTCATGTTAAGTTCTACTGCAAGAAATTATTAACTGTTAGCAAAACTACTGTGTTATGAATGCATTGAGAGCAGACATTCAGCAGAGGAGGCTCATGTCATGTGTCCTTCCCCCTAAAAAAATGCAAAGCCAACAATTCTTTCTAAAGCTGAATAAAAGAATCTCAAACCATGTTTAAGAGGCCACAGCAGACAGTGCCTGCTATCCCTTTCCTTGTTTCTGGAGCAGTCTCAGCTCTTGGCAGAACAAATTCTAGGACATTGTCACTGATTTTCACGTTGAATTTTACAGTTTCCAACTTTCAATTACCAATGTCAAAATAAAGTTTAGCATGTTTGTGTACAAGTCTATGAAACGAATGAGGCCAGGTCTGTTAGTAAGGGTTTTCATTTTGTACTAGAAAAGTATAAGTGATGAGAATGTTTCATTCTGTTTGACTGGTAGATGGAAGTCTAGAAGGTACCGCATTGATATCATCCCTAAAATTGTGCGGCATGTCACTTCACAGGTACCACAACTGACATAGAAGAGAAAGCTTTTCAAAATGAGTAAGGATAGCAGAATCTGTCTCTAACAGCACAAATGCTACAGGAAAAATAGCTATTAGGAGAATAAACTGTAGTGATAATACCTATGGAGGCCTTAGGGGAAATAAAACAAAACAAAAAACCAAAAACAACTATCAAAACCCAAAGGGTGATTAAGATAAAAGGTGTCCTGGTATTTAAAACTCCCTGCCTTGTTCACCAGCTAGTATGTTCGCAGAGCTGTTGGTGCAGACAAAAGGACATACTGTGCTCTACCACAGAGAACAGCACCGGAGAAGAGGGAGCAGCTTCACTAGTCTAGGGGGACTGAGAGCTGTGCTTAGCAAAGCCAACTCTTTTGGTCCTTTTAATAAAATGACAGTAATTTGACAGTAATAAACATTAGGCTGTCACTGTAATGTAGCAGTTTGCAAATAATGTTGACATTATCTTATGCTTCATGTCAGAATGTGGGTCCGCTTTATTGGCTGATTAATGGGGAAATTGGATGAAATTCTTTAAATCTGAGAAAAAGAAGCTTGGATTGCATTGGGAATGAGTTGTCTTTTATTTTCCTCTGCTCTTTTCAAACCTTGGTAGTGCTTTTTCATCTCCTTTTTGTGTTGGTTTTTTTGTTTTTCCCTCTCATTTTGAAGATTTGTGCAAAACTATGACAAGTTGAACATAAGCAGTAATATTGTCTAAACTACTGGAAGTGCCGCTTACAGAAGTCCTAGAGTTTTTTTCCCAGAAATAACACAGTTCTGAAATAGTGATAGTTTGGTTTGCTGGGGTGTTTTCAGAGGGGAATTTGGTTTGGTTTGGTTTGATTTGCTTCTGTCTAACTACTGACATAGATTGTGGTTATTCCTACATGCTAGTAATCTAATACAAATGATGATTAGACTTCCAGAATTCATTTTAGGGCTGGGGAAATTATGAACACAGACATTTGCCAGTGCTGTGCGAGGGATTTCCTGTCGTTGCATCCCATTGTTGTGAGCCAAGCAGTCTGTCACACCAGAGCCCTCTCAACCACATCCTTCTAAATCTTATATTTTTCTTTTTGTATTTCCTAAAAATGCATCTGACTCTAACAAGCAGGCACTGGGAAGATTTGGACTTTGCATACATTTTGTAGCTGTTTATGATCCAAACACATTTCATGCCATTGAAGCAGGATATTGGACATGTATGCAAATACCAAAGAAAATTATCAGCTGGCTACTTTTCAGAAGGCAAAGTACCAGCATCTAGTATCCTCCTTCAGAAGGGTTTGAGGATGCTGCTGGAAATACTTCTGACTCATAATGATTTCTGTGTATGCTGGATGTGGAGAATGACAGATCTTCCCATCTGTCCATTCTCCCAGATGTCTCACATGAAGGGAGTGAGCACCAATCTAACCATTTCATGATCATCAGGTATTCAGGTTAAATGGGACAAAACAGAGTTGATTTTGTTCATAGTAGCTAGTAGGGGACCATGTTTTGGATTTGTGCTGAAAACAGTGTTTTTGTTATATAGAAGTGTTTTTATTTCTGCTGAGCAGTGCTTATAAAGTGTCAAGGCCTTTTCTGTTTCTCACACCACCCTGCCAGAAGGTAGGCTGGGGTGCACAAGAAGCTGGGAGGGGAAACAGCCAGGACAGCTGACCCCAACTGACCAAAGGGCTATTCCATACCATATGACATCATGCTCAACATATAAAGGGGTGGAGGAAAAGGAAGGAGGGAGAGGAGGTGTTTGGAGTGATGGTGTTTGTCTTCCTAAATGGAGCCCTGCTGTCCTGGGGATGGCTGAACACCTGCCTGCCTGTGGGAACTGATTGAATTACGTTTGCTTTGCTTGCACATGTGGCTTTTTGCTTTACTTGTTAAGCTGTCTTTATCTCAACCCAGGAGCTTTCTTACTTTTTCTCTTCCAATTTTCTGCCCCATCCCATTGTGGAGGGAAATGAGTGAGTGGCTGTGTGATGATTAGCTGCTGGCTGGTGTTAAACCATGACAGGGACCTCAGGAGATACCCATTCCTACTTCCTTCTCAAGACCAGGTCTGCTACGGAATCCTATAATATTGCTCAGAGCTTTTTCCCATTTTGGTCTTGAAAACCTTCAAGGATGAAGAAAGCACAGGGTACCTCCACAATCTCTCCACTGCCTGGCTGTCTTCATGGGGAAAAAGTGTTTCTTATATCCAGTATGAGACTCTCTTGAGCTTGTTGCCTCTCGTCCTCCCAAAATGCACTGCTGGGAAAAGCCTGGCTCTGTCTTCTTGATGACATTCCTAAGGATACTGGGGACTTCTCTGTAGCCACCCCAAAGCTACCTCTTCTCCAGGCTGAACAATTCTTATCCCTCAGCCTCTCCTCAGGGCATTCCAGCCCCAATAATCTTAATGGCCTCCACTTAAATTGTTTTAGTTTGCTGATGTGTTTTCTGCATCAAGCTATTTAACTCACATTTATGTCAGCAGAAATATAGAATCAGTGATTCACTTTAAACCCTGAAGACCTGGAACCAACTGCTGAGATCAATTCTCTGAATTTCCTTTCTGTCTCTGAATCCCATGGGCAAGAGGACAGGATTGTCTTGTTTTCTAGATGAGAGATGCAAACATATTATCCAAATTAGACAGAAGTTGTATAGTTATTTAGTGACAGAGTCATGATTATTACGTGGCTCCTTAGTCCTTTTACAGCTTTGCTGGACTGGACCTCAAAATCCATTTGATTTTGCTGGCATGGGTGGCAATTGTGAGTGAATTTGGAATAAGTGTCAGTAAGTACTCCCAAGAGGTGCTTGACACCCTCTACAGGAAAACCAGCAGCCAATATTAAAAATCAATTAGTACTTCCACAGCACAGCGTTTGCCATAGAATATACAATGACCTTTACAGGCCAGAGAAGAGTCAGTTTAATGTACTATATAATGCCAGATGTTAATGTCTTTCCTCACTTAGGTGGCTTGTGATTAAACTCAATTTTCTCAGCCACCAATTGACCTTTATCCATCTCCCGCAATTTAGTGAATGGGAGTTGGTAAAAGCTAAGGAGGTATATACATCATGTTGTGACAATTTCTCCTTATAACAAGATACAAGTGGGTGGTGAAGCACATCTGAGGTGAAGTCATTTCAAGTGAATTTTGTGTTTTTCCAGATAAAGGAGAACTTGTTGAGATTTAACCAAGTTAGTTTTGGGTCCATCATGTGCTACATGTATATTTTCCATTCAGTGAGGTAGTGGTTATAACTAGTCCTCTTTTCACTGTCAGGCTGTGTTGGAGGTGTAAGTAGATAAATATTTTCCATTTAAGAAGAGAAGGATAAGACATTTGTCTTACCCCAGCTGGTGTCACAGTAAAACCAGTAAAAATGGAGAGAATTTAGCCTTCTTCTCCAGCTTGGGAGATCAGTCTGTATTCAAAGAACATCTAGTAGTTGATACTGTGCAAAACCAAAGTACAAGAAACAGCCTTTGCATTACTTGTTTAGCTGCTTGTTGACACAGTAGCTTCCCATGATCCAGACAGTTGCCAGCCCCAGAGATCTAGCAGATATGGATCCAAGGTCATTAATAAAATGAAGTGTCATGGCATAGGCTTTTCCTTCTATGATCCAGTTGATGTGCTACCCCAAGTAGTATTGACAAGTAGATTACTTACACTCGTTTACCACATTTGTAAATCCATGCCCGTGGGAAGTCTAGATACTTCTTTCTAAAACATATACATTTATATTTGTTCCACATCTTCAGTTCAACCTGAAGACAAGTTTATAATTTATAATCGCTATTTCTCTGGGAAAGTTTGGATTTTTCAAGTTCCCAGCATGTATGTGTCACACTTGCCTTTCCTGGTAGCAATTTTTAACAAAGTCTTTCTGTTTCTGGTAAATATTCCACACGATAACTGTGTCCAGGACACGGTCTCAGGATAGCAGATCTTGCAACCTGGTTTAAATGAAAGCTGATTTGAGCTCTCCCTGTGGAACAGCCTGTGGTTAACTCTGTAGTGCAGTAATGCAAACAGAGCACTCAAAGGGTATTTTTGAAATTAAACAGCACATCTTTGTGAGTAATTGAGTATTTTGCTTCTTCAGCTTTTCAACATATTTCCCTTGTAGTGAAGTAATCTGGAAGGAAGTAAGAGAAGTGCTGTTTTATCATACCCCTTTCCTCTGGCCTCATCTTTTCTTCACTCGTGCATCTTCACTCTGCTTACAGTGCCATGAATGATGACTGAAATTTCCTCTGTATTGCAGTTAGCTTTTACAGCTTTCCTTTGGCAAAACTTTCCTTAAGTTGGTTTTATTTTCTCTCCAAACCCCAAAGATGCCAGCATATGGCAATGAAACACAGGCACTGAATTACTGTCTCTTTTCATGGTAATTAGTTTAGACTTTTGGACTACATCTATCCCAGCTAATTGAATGGCACCAGGGAATGTTCCCAGGGACAGGAACTTGATCGCCTGTCCTGTTAAATGGTTCCTGTTATGATTGCAGCCCCAGCCAACTGGCACTCTCCCAAATGCATCCTGGACACAGTTCGGGAATCAGCACAGACCAGGGACCATTTCCGGTTATCGGTTTGGTTGTGCCCACCCTGTTTCCCAGGCTAGGAGAATTTAACAGCACAGATATTAGGCAAATCTGTGCCAAAAGGTGACCCTGGACACATACAGCATAACTATCTAACCATATTGTAACCCAAAAGTAGTGTCTCACTTCCCCTTTTCACCCAATAAAAGAACCCCAATGACTGTTCTTAAAAAAATGTACATGTTTTTAACACATATAAACATAGATTGGGAATCACTAGAGCTATCATTTTCCATGAGAGACAAATTGGTGCTGTTCATAAATATATATTACCTTCCAACCATTGATTATGCAAATACATGCACATATTGCGTGTATATGTTGGACCTGCTCCACAAACGAATCAGGATTGCATAGTGAAAGTGCACTGCTTAGACAAATTGCTTATTGCAGCAATTAGAAGGCATACAATGAAAAAGAAATAGAATAGGGGGAGGGAAGGGAGGATTTCTTGCCTATCATGGCCAAACTGAAGAACTGGATACTATCCCTTCACCCAGTACAGAGCTCCCAAGAGATGCTCGGCAAGAAGCTCAGAGCCAGTAGCTTAGCCTAAGGTGGAAACTTATACTGAGGTATTATGATGCCTCAGAGAAGTGCCCATTTTCTACATCTCCAAGGTGTAGGAAAATTCTGGTTGGGCTACAGAGAGAGCTGTGACTCATTCTCTTTCATGAAAAATGGTGGAGAAAGAGACAGAAATTATGTCTTCATGAAGCAATCATGTAGCTTTATCTAGATTTATTTTCTGGGTACTCAAGTACATAGTAGCCTGTGAGCTTTTTCTGTCTAATGTGTTGGTACATGTTTTGATGCAGAGATCTTTCCCTCTCTCAGAAGACCTAGAGAGGCAGTCCCCTTCCTGTGCTTACAGCTCCACATATTGCTTTTCTAGGTGACCACATCTTCATCCTTGAATAGTGATCGCTTGTAGTGAAAACCAGTCTGTAGTGTGCATCAACCATTCTTACATACAGACATTGTGGCCTTGAGGTCAAATGCAGATATAGGCCTAAAATTATATTTTTACATTTATTATATTTTTATCTGATTGCAAACTATCCTGGTTTCAGTGCAATGGCAGGGAATTTGCAGCAATACCTAGAATTTCAGTTAAAATTTGAGAACATTCTGCGAATAATTCCATTTTCATGGAATGTGTATTATTTCTGGATTAAAAGTTCTAATACATCAAATGCAGATAATTTTTTATATCATACAAATCGGAATTAAATTTATATTCTTCATTTCAACCAGTTATTAATATTGACATATTAAAGGAACCCAGTGCTACAGAGAGGTACAATTAAATGTCCCCAGAATGTACTATCAAGGATAGCAAGTATTATTGACTAATTTCATGATACAAGTTACAGTATTCACTTTAGAATGCTAGTTATGAAAATATATGCCGAGGGCAGGTGAAGGTTATGAAACTGTCTGGGGAACATAGCTAACAAACACTCAGCTCTGAGTTCTGTGCATGACTTATTACTTCTAATAATGTAAATATGTGCATATTAGAGGCTCTATTGATCATCAGTAGCTACATTTCAACTTAGAATTAACAAAGGTAGTAAGACAAACACAGAAAATAATAGTCCATTAATCTAGGTAACAGAAGTGAACTGTGAAGCTTAGGGCCCATTTGAAAGTCACTAGTAGGATAGAATTTTATTCTGCTCATGTAGTAGCTACAGAGTGCAGGAGAAAGAAAGGCATCTTTCTTATACATCTGAGATTGGTACCGCAACAGGTACTACTGCAAACCCACATAATTTCTTTTTAGTGCTATTATTTTTCTTATTGTCCTTAACATCTAACACAGTATGTTTGTGTTCACTGATGTACAGTAACTTCCACTACAAGCAGTTTACTGAATGGAAGGCAAATATAAGGACTCTCTGTCTCTGACACACAGATGCTCTAAAACCACAGGCAATTTGATTAATAACTTCTCTGTTTCTATTTTTCCTTTATCACCTTTCCTTTGCATTCAAAATATTTATCTGTGATGGCTACTTACCTCATCTCATTCCAACTGATTTTCCCACTACAGCAGCAAGTTCTAATGCCTTATTATAATAAAAATGAGCAATAGCTCTTACGTACCAAGAAAGAACTTAAGACGAACTTCCATTTTTGTAAAAAACAACCTCATCCCTTAACAACAAACAAATAAACAACAAAAAAAAATCCCTTCCCCAAAAATCTTAGTCAGTAATCAGCTTTTAAAGTTTCATATTTATGAAACTGCACATAAAAATCAGACCCTCTAGGAAACTGAAATGTTTTTATACATGATAAATTTAGTCTAAACTATACCAATTTCACTGAATTTATATTGCTGTTTGCAGTTGTTGTGGGTTACTGGGACAATAAGGGAGGTGAACTGTGTGATGAATTTGGTGGAGGTCACTCAAGTTTCCTCTTGCCAGCAGAAATGAGAATTCTCATCATCTCCAGAGATGGATGTGGTCAGCCAGTCACCTGCAGTTCTGGTCTGTTACACCTGCCCGGTCACACTAACTTGCACTGTCCATGAAGTATTAGAATTCCTTTCTTTATTGCTAAAGAGAAAAGAGAAGGAATCATGGTGTATAAAATGGAAATTAGCACACTGAGCTCTGTCACTGTGGTGACCATCTGTGTCTGGCAGGCTAACAGATTCATTTAGCTGGTGGAAACACATGATGCACTGAATTATAGGAGGGAAGAAGACGGAAACTTGAACCCACCTGAGCCCTGTAAAATTACTTTTCTCCATGATGTGGCAGCTTTGTCATCTTTTACAGTGACTTACGGGTGATAACAAACACCCTCTACGTGGAGGATAGTCTAACTCTCCTATTGATTTTTCTCAGTCCTCTGTGCTTGTTTAATAAGACAAATGTTGTTCAAAACTGAGTCTGATAATCTTAAAGATGTTATTTACTTTTTGAAAGGTGAGCTGTATTATGATTAATATGGTGAATAGCTAAAACCTAATAGAGTCAATGCTTCTTTATATCTCACAGTGATCTAGTCCTGGTGTAGAGAAGAAAGTAACAGTCGAGCCTGAATTAAGCACTCTCAGCTTTCATGTTTGTGCAAGAAATTCTGATTTATTTATTTATTTATAACTCTGTGTAGGCCTCTCTTCAATCAAAGGAACTAATGTCATCCTGATGCACAGAAAAGGGACAAGAAATGCAGTTATCTGCCAGGTACAACCTGCTTCCCCACTGCCTCTTTCCAGGGTCAGTCTCTGCACTGTCCCCTCAGGACCCTTCCCTTTTCATTATCAACTGAGTAACATGGAACATGCTTCTCTCTCTACGTGGATCAGAAGCAGTTATTACAGGGCAGTGTAGTGAATGCATGACAGTTCCTCTGTCTCTCATTTGCACTGGGAGGCTGTGACAGGCAGGAACCTCATGGGATCAGTGTCTCATGGGAAGAAGTGCACAAGTGAAACATGCTACCCTATCCTTCTCTCCTCTCCCTTATTTCTTCCTTCCCTAAGCAAAACTGCATCTCATCAGTGCACCAAGACTCTCAGACTCTCAGCAACTCCCTCAGGAGTCACCTTAGGATGGGACCCGCCACCTGCCAAATACGTCTTGCCTCCCTCCGCAGGAAGTGGGGAATCACTTATCACAAGCCTGCAGAAGATACAGCTTCTCCTGGGCCGGTGAAGCAAGTTGGATCCCAAATGGTGAGTTCTGACCTTCCTTACTGGCTTTCAGAAGGGTCTTCAGGGCCCACCATCACACATGACCTTGCTGTAGAAGCTCTGCATGGAGTGTTTCCTGTAGAAGATACAGAAACAGGAGTTGTTCTTGCTATTGATTAGCAAAAGCTTGTTATAGAAGTGTTTTAGGTAGCAGAACTTTACTGGAGCCACAGTTGCTTCTGGTGCTGCTGACTCTCAAAGACAGAGCACCATTCATTACACTCTTCCTCAGCTCATCTTCCTTTCTCGTGAGATAACAATGTACATTTGTCATGTTGTGCAGGAGCCTACGAACACCAATGATTGCTTTGATTTTCCTCTTGGCATCCCAGCTGGACAGTGATACGTTGTCTTGTCATGCTGAACTACCACTTTGTTCTGATATTTTTTACAGAGTGACACAGTATTTCCCAGTATCTTACCTTGAAACTAGAACTGGGCCTAAAAGGATGGAAAAAACATTGCTAAAATTTTCTTGTTAAAATGAAAAAATAAATAGAAATAAAAAATGAATAAGCTTTTATGTGTTAGTACTCATAAGGGAATTTATCTACAGCGTGGTTTGGTTTTAACTCATGAATTTAAACTGATGGTAGCTTTTTACACTGTCAAAATGTACAAAATAACTTACCAAAATTATTTTAATAAGCCATCTACTCAATGTAGTAAAATTTTTACCATGTTCCAAATAGGATTAGAAAGAAATTCAGTCAATCTAAAAGACTATTTGGTAATTTATTTTTTTCTGATTGATGCTGGAAGGAATTTTTCTTGTGAGAATTATCACCAGAGAATTTTGACTATTCAGTCAGGACTCATTTGACTACATTAATTAAAAACATCAGTTTCAGGGTGTTTTTTGTTTGTTTCTTATCTCTCTCTTTTGATTTAACAAGAATAAAATACATATCAGAAAGATAGAACTACCTTTCATTACCTCTTACATTTATATTTTTTTTTCTTCCCAGTTTATATTTTCTACTGTGCCTTTTTCTGCCAGGTAAGAAAGGCCATCCCTCATGAGCATACTACCACTTGGAATTCAACTGTTGAGTTCCCATTTCCAGTCCTGCTATCAACATTTTAATTTTAAAAACTTAACGAAAGAAGAGATTTAAAATTCCATACAGTTGTGTGTCTTGATTTATGTAATGCTTTTGTCTGGGATTAAGTTGATTTTCTTTACAGTAGTTTTTATCATGCTGTAGTTTGGATTAGTGCTGAAAACAGTGTTGATAGCACACTGATGTTCTAATTACTGCTGAGTAGTCCTTAAATACTGCCATGGGCATTTCTGCCCCTCACACCACCAGCAAGTAGGCTGAGGGGTGTGCAAGAAGTTGGGAGAGGACACAGCTGGGACAGCTGACCTCAGCTATTCGGTATAAGACGTTGAGCAATTAAATTGTAGTGTGTGTATGTGAAATTTGCCAGGTTTTTTCTAGCTTCTTCCCTTCTGATTCTCTTCCTTGACCCACTGGGGGTATGAGAGAGTGGATGAATGGTGCTTAGCTGCTTATCACTGTTAACGCACAATGATTTGTTCCTGAAGAAGAAAGATGGATGGCTTCGTCTGCCTGGGGCATACCCACCCCTTCTTCTTCTGCCAAAGTGGATGGGAACTATCAGATAGCAGCTGACTGTTTCACTGGTGATCAGTGTGAGACTTTGCCTTCTGAGAAATGATCCAGGAATCTTTAATGTATTTCCCAGGGCCAGAAATAAGAACATCAGTTCTAACAACCGAATGATCCAGGAACTAGCAATATGCAGCAATTATGTCTACAACTACAGGGTTAGGGAGACACTGTTTCTAGAGGGCACAGAGCCTTACTGGAGCATCAGTTACAACACCATAGTGAACACGACGTGGTGATTCATATCTTGAGCATATTTCACACAGAGTATAAATAAAAATGGTGGCCTCTAATTATCCCAGTTCACTGCCTCTGTTTTCCTTAAATTTGTGCTAAGTGAAGGGAATCGTGTTTAGAAAGATTAATTTAGATTTTTATTTTTTTCTTCTTTCTTAAATTTCGGACTATTTTTGTCCATTAAATGTAAAAAGAAATGAAGTGGGGAATTACAGCTGAGAATAATTAAGAGCAACTGCATTCAAACATGAAGTGAAACACCTCTGTTGGCTACCTGATTGGAAAGCGGTCTGACTTCTCAAAGTGAGAGAATTTTTTCCCCAAGTGTCCCAAGTCTGATGTGGCATGGTTTGGCATTTGATATTTTAAAAAGTTTTGTTATATAGTTTTAATCTCAGAACACTTAGCTTCAAACTGGATAGACGGTATGAAACCACAGTCACCCAAAAGGGCTGTTTCAGATGACAGAGAACAGCAGCTTGGCACACGTGTGCGTTTCTCACTTGAGCTCTTCCTCAAGCTTATGGATGCTTTGCCTGCCATAACATCCACATGTGCGAGAAACCGCCATGTCAAGATTCATAAGCCTTTAAAGCCTTTTTCATTTGACCTTTGTTCTTTTTGTTATCAGATCCATTCAGCCAGTGCCTGTTCTTATTTTCCCTCCCCCTGTCTGTCTGAATGGCTCACCTGCTGTATTCCTTCTGGCATTTAACTTCTGAGTTGTCTGGGCAGGGACTCAGTTGTGATTTAGTTTTATAGCATCTGGTCCTAAGGGACTCTGATCCCCAGTGATGGTCTTTCAGCAGTCCTGCTTTCCTAGTGATTCTGTCTCATGTACCAGGCAGCTCAGGAAGTACCTGAAAATATATTAAGCATGTAGCAGAATAACACATCCCAAGAGAATCTGATTTAAGGCCAGATCTTCAGGTTAACTATATACTTTCTTCTTGAACAGTTCAAGTTAAGGACAAAGTGTCAGCCTAAATTTACCATCTTTGGTTATCTCATGTCACAGTCTTCATGTTATTTTTATGCAGTTTACTTAGACATGCAACAAATAAAGGTCATTTCCTTCTACTTAGAAGAAGTTTTATTGCTTTGTTTTTAAGAGTGACCTTATTGCTAGTAAAAAACCAGACAGGCAGCTCAGGAGTCTGGAACTAGAGTTTATCAAGCATGGTGTGCATGCTGTTGATAGAGTACAGGTAAATGCAAAAGCAACAAGGCAGCTGCTCCTGGTGGCTTTGGTGAGAACACATGCACTACTGTTTAAAACCTGCTTGGCCATTAACAACTGAGAAGATAGGTGAAAAACGACTGGTAAGGAAGGACCATAGAATCATAGAGTGGTTTGGATTGGAAGGGACCTTAGAGATCATCTTGTTTCAGCCCTCTGCTATGAGAAAGGACACCTCCCATTAGACCATATTGCTCAAAGGCCCATCCAGCCTGGCACTGAACACTTCCAGGGAGGGGGCTCTTCCAGGGCTGAGGCAGGAAGCACTGGTGCAAGTGTAAATGGGGAAAGTATTGTCATGGAAGTGATAGTTGTAGGTATGTTTTCATAAGGACATAGCTCTGAGTCCTAAATGATGGGAAGCTTAGACATAGGCATGGAGTTTTTCTCAAAGGTGGTGAAGGTGTACTAATATTTTTGTTGAGAATATGCAGAGCTGACCCTCTTAAATTGTCCAGAACAGAGCTCAGCATTGACCTACAGCTATTTTGGAACCCAGACAAGCCAGATCTGAGACATCTTTGTTGATGTGCAATCTTCTTACAGGCCATGGCTCAAGCTGACTTGGAGAGGGTAAGGTGGTTTATCTACCACCCTCTGTGTGCTGGCATTATGGTGCTCCTTCTCTCTACCTTGCAGAAGAGATAATGTTCTGTATAGAAAATGGCTGCTAATCTGTCCTTCTACCATGAAGGTGGCATTATACTTATTTTAGAAACTAACCAAGGAGAGGGGTAGCTGTCACTGGGAAATCTTAAGGCAACCTCCCTCCTGCAGGAGGTGGTTCTGAAGAAGGGCCAAGAGGCTTGAAATAAGAGTGTGTCAGAACATCCAAAACAAGTAACACTAGACAACTTTTAAAATTAAAGCTGGGAAAAATAATACTAAAAGAAATGGCACAAAGAGACACATAAAGTGTTACTTTAAAATACCCTTGGGATAGGTGAAATACAAGGAGTTTCTCTTAATGGGAATTTTTTAGTGTCAAATCCAGGAGGGAATGAAATGAATATGTAATGTCAGAATTGTAAAAATAAAATAAAATAGATGTCCAAGAAGCTGTCCAAGGATGACCTCTTCAATCTTAGTCTTTATTTTTCTTTGAAAGCCTGTCTTAAACAGCAGTTTTGAGACCATATTACTTCCTCCCTGTAAATCAGAGTTAAATGTAAAAGGCTTTAAGGTTTGTTCTGCAATTGTTCAGTTTAGCCTCAGAGCTGTATCTGTGTATCTTGTAATGACTGTGACATTGTGTAATATGTGAAGTACATTGAGAGCAAAGTAACCTGTAAGCCAAAGGGTTGATTAGAGAAATCTGCAGCAAGATTCCCCTGTCCCACAGGTCACCATTTGAGTGCTTGGTGACAATTACAGTGACTGCACCAGAAGCGTACCACTTGCTATTTGGTGCCTGCCTGCATCATTGGCAGGGAAATTTCCTCTTCCTCTTGGGAATTAGCTGGAATAGTGGAATTTCTAGATGAGGATGAATCTTCACAAAACCAAGTAAGGAGTTACTTTCCATGTTATAGCTTTTATGAATGGAAAATAGAAGTAATAATAATATTTGTACAATAAGACTATAGCAAATTATGCAAGATGTGGATCCTTTTGTAAAGGGTATGTACCCTTAAAAAAAACACAACAGAATAGATCTACTATGAAAATAAAACAAAATCCAATCTTTTTCAAAGTAATTATTCTGGAGTCAAGTGACATAACCTGCTGAACTGAAGCCTGAAAAAGTCAGTTTAGTATGAAAAGTGACACAACCCATACAGAGAAGTGTCACAGTCAAATTTCTCTGCTCTGTACATAGGCATATTCAAATTTGTTCAGCAAGACACAGTACAGGAAGGTCCTGCAAAGCAGAACTTCTTTGCAATTTCCATGGCATTGAACCCAGTAGATTGATGATTTAAACAAGCTATCTAGATTTCCAAGTAGATATGTAATCAGAATGGAAATGCACTGGAAATTTTTTTATTCATGCTACACTGGATTTATCTCACCATAAAGACACTTTGCAATGTCCTTTTCTCAGGATCAGTGCTGAAATGTCATTCTAGCTAATGCTTTGCATAAAAAAGGGCATATTCTATGAAACGTGAAGTTGGCTCTGCTACCCGTTAAAAGAATCAGCCCTGATGGAGAATAAAATGATAAAGAATACAAACCTACATATTCTTGTTTCGGAAATGTCGGTAGTGGCTTTTGCTTTGTGGGTGTGAAGAGAGATGGGAGAAGCTATTTTAAATTATCTAATTAAGCAAATGAAAATGGATGTGCTGGCAGCTGCTGTGAGGCAAAGATGTTGTATATGGACATTGCCTACTACCCGCAGTCCCTGCCCATTCCACATTTAGAGAGCTGTTGCCTGATAATGGCCAAGAAGATGGTAAGCTCTAATTGCTGCTACTGATTGGACAATGATTGCAGCTGCAATTTGTTTGTACTACGACAACAACAATAATGATAATAATAATAATGATAATAATAATGCTTTTTTGACTTATATTACCCTTGCTTGCCCATTTGCACTCACTAGTAGCTATTGTTTAAGTGAAGAGGTGGTATCAATCAACATAACAAAGTACTGCAAGTACCTCGACACTCCTACAATTTCAGCCAAACATATTTCACACTAAGGCAGCTAAGAATAGTATATGTAGTGAAATGCTAACTGCTGTTTTGCAGCACAGTAGAAAAGATGATGTAGGCATACAGAAATATGTACATGGGCTCACATCTGAGTGGTGTAAGTTGTTACTGTATTTTGGCTAAAGGCTGCTGACCTCTTAGCAGATGTGTAATTTCTCCTCTGAACCCTCCTTGACCGTTACAAGGCTGAATAAATAAAGCAAGCCATAAATAAATAAATAGACGCCCCTCATCCCCATTGTTTTGTCCAGTCTGCTTCATATTGAATAGAAACGGATCTGATAGGACAGTAGCTGGAAATTTGAGAAACAGCCACATCTGAGTGGCATTGTCTGGCTACATCCTGAATGAAATGATACCACTTCACCTGTGTACCAAAGCTGGTACACAGCCTGTGCCCAGATTTTGGATTAAGGAGTCTGGGCATTGAAGTCTTTCACATAAGGACTGATATGTTTAAATTATGTTTTAGTGCTCTTCAGAGGAAAAAATAACACCTAAAACTTACCTGTGAAAGGAGATTGAGCCCTAACTCTGGAGGTGATGAGTAGGAGCTGTGGAAACCCTGAAAGCACAGTGGTCTGCTAGGTAACAGAGAGGGAGTTTTGACTCTTGAGGATCCATGAACCCTCTCTGTGCTCTGATCTTGCCTCCTCTCACCTTGACAGGTGATCTTGCTCACTTTAGCAGATGAGCTGTCAAGAAACTGTAAATCATCAGAAGCTTAGGTAACCTGGGAGATGAACATGTGGATGAAAGGTCTGAAATAGACTAACTGGTCAGGGACACAGGAGAATCTTGTAAAACTAACTATCTCCTCAAAATTTCATAACTCTGGCTAATCAGCCAATTCTGATAATAAAGAAAAGTTCAGCCTTACTCTGGTTACACTCTTCTGTATGTGTAACTCTACAGAAGCAAGAAAAATGAGTTCTCCTTTTGTTCAGACATTGCAGAAGAAATAATATTAAATACCATTATCTCTCAGAGTGGTGTCCTTGACATTAATGGAATAAAGCACCCATTGGCTTTAATGGGAGTAAGTTCAGATGCATCTGTAGTTTTCCAATTTCTATTCACTGCTTGTATCACCCACAGGAATTGCTAAAATGTTGCAAAGAGGTTAGATCAGCAGAAGGGAAATGGAGACACAGGAGATGAGATCCCATATGGGTGAGCTTGACTCACCAGAATACATAATCAAGTGTTTATCTGCTTTTGCTGCCTACAGAGCTATTCCTAAGTCTTTAAGGTGTTCACCTTGGTCCTGATTAATCAAGGTAATCAACCAAGATAAATCAATTAATCTATGAGATTTTCATTAATGGTGATATTAATAGAAAAGAGGCATTGAGGGCACAAGTCTGGCTGATATAATCCTAATTTGGCAACAGACATGTTTTAAACAGCATCCTGCCCCGGAGAAGGTGCCAGAAATCCCACCATATCTTATTATGTACAAACTTTCAAAAGAAGACTTCTGTCCTTCCCCCAGAGACAATTATGGCTCTTTATTGACCATGAAGTTTTATGGCCTTTGTACTTCTATTCCCCTTTTGCTTTTGCATTAAAATTGCAACCAAGTCTCAAGGGCATGCTGCCAGATGAAATGCAAGCAGTAGAATTGCTTTTCTTTTAATGATAATAAGACAATACTTACATATAGAATAACATAATATAGGATACCAAAGTGTTCAATTTGTGATTTTGAATTAAAAAAGGGGTGCATGAGCAACTTGGTATTTCTTACAGTCTTATGGACACTTTCAATGGGCAGCTCTACCTCTGCTGGCAGCGATGTGCAACTCTTATGATTCTCCACATTCTCTGTGTACAAGACGAATTAGTTATCCCACGGAAGGTTCCCATTTTCTTCAATTTCATAATACATCCATCTGTCAATGCAGTCTGAAATCTTCTGCATCTCTGAACTGGTTATTTTCAAACAACCTTTTTAACTGTGGATTTTCCATCACTTTTTATTTTACTTCAGGTGTAGATTAAGACTTGGTATCCTCCCTTTTTATTTTTTTTTCCCTAAGTGTGGTTCAGGATAGCCTTAGGATACTCTTGGTCACATACATGTTATTTAAGTTTCCAAGATTTCTCAGAATCCCTAGAAATCACAGCGTTCAGCCATAGTTAAAAGAGTATGTTTGTATGCATGTATGTATGTGGAAAACTTCTATAATTACTTGTCACTGCTATATATCTAATTACAACAATGTTGTTGGTATTTATCAGACTTGTTTAATGAAATTTGTTCATGTCTCTTTCAACTTGGCACAAGCAAAAATAATCTCCTTATCCCTCTTTTTTTATCTGAAGAAAAACTCTCTGCTAGACTTTACTGTGTTGTCTTACCTCCCCCTGCCCAGGGCAGAGGCTGAGGAGGATGGGGCTTGCTGACGGAGCCTCTGCACAGCAGTACCAGGGCTCCCATCTGCTCAAGGTTGTTGCTAAGGAACTGCTGCAAATAACAGCAGCGCCTTCCCCCACCTGCTCCCACGCCGGCTCCAAGGGCTTCGCTCCCTCTCCTTGACTCCACAGACAGGGAAGCACCAGCTGCTGCTGCTGCGAGATTGTGTGGAAGTTTTTCTCTCCCACTTTTTTTTTGTTTTTTTTTAATTTTTCCCCCCAATGACTCTTCAAATCTTTCAGAATTCAAGCACCTGCTGTCACCCCAGAGACAGCCTTTTAGCATGCTCCCTCCCCACCATGTTAATGTCAACTGTTGCCGACCTTTTTGCTTGGGCTTGCTTCCTCACCCACTTTTCCTTGATGTGATGTACTACACCATGATTCAGGCCTTCAGACCTAAATGGCTTGTGCATGGATTTACAGCGAAAGGGCGAGAATTCATGTAGCAAGTTCCCTTCCCTCCCCCATCCCTACAAAAATGCATGAACTAGACCCTTACAAGAGCTGTGATTTGGATCTCATAATTCATGTATGCTTGGAAGGAAATAAAAAAGCATGTGTCAGACTACCCTCATACTTTAATGATCGCTCTGTTTGAATTAATTATACCCATTTTGGTATTTTTTTAAAGGTTTGCAGCTGATGGTGTGAGATTTGATTTTATAAGAACAGAAAAGCCAACCACTCATGTGATTATGAAATGATACAGAGTTGAGCAAAGATTCTTTATCTCTACTGAAAGCTAAGAAAAAGTTCATAGGCAGAGCACCCTACTATGAATAATCTTCTTATTTCTAATGCCACCCAGCCATGCAGACTTAAAGATAAGTACAGATGAACTAAGAGAGGCTGAACTTATTAAATGTAATGGAAATGGACTTTAAAATTTGGTGAATCAAAATTTTGCATTAACTTCTTTCTTTAATACACTTAACTTGCCACCATAGCAGTTCCATTTTCCTCATCAAATTAGTTAAGTGGGCGATGAAGTGATGCAAGTTCTGATCTATCAAGGAATCACAGCCTCCAAGATGAAACAAGTGAAATATGGAAATAGCTGTTGCAAAGCCAGGGCTGGTGCCAGAGGGAAATGGAAGCTTTTATTCTTCAGAATTTCTTCTGAAGGGAAGGTTGTGCCTCCAGTGAATGCTGTGTAATCCACCATATTTTGACATCTCTGTGACAGTTCCTCCAGGTTGTTTTATTCCCTGCTTCAGGCAGTGGAAAAAGGAGTTGTGGCATCCATCAGCTGAGAGAGGAAGGGGTTTGGAGGAAATCAGAACTGTTGCAGGAAAATTCTCATAGCTGATGAGACTTAATGCAACTCTTTGTATGACTGTTACTGCTGGCCTGGAGGGAGTAGGGAGGCTGGGGAGCTGTCTCAGGGTTTCTGGGAAAGCGATGGCACAGCATGGACTTAGTCCATGCAGGGAGAGACTGGACAGTCTCTATTTGCCTGCTTGGCCAGGGATGGGAAGGCTGCAGCCTTATCTTGGATTTGGTGGTCTTTGTAGCTGAGACCATGTCCAGAGGCTCACAGCTCATGAGCAGCACCACAGAGAGTGAGGGAAAATATGGGAGATCCATCCTTAGACAGGATAACTCTTCCTACTGATTTCACACCTGTCTGTGACATACAGACTTAAGAAAATCTTTTTACTTTTCTTACAGTACCTCAGCAGCAACAAACCAAACCAAACCAAACCAGAGAAAACAATTCCAACCAGACAGGAACAATAATGTATATATTGCAACACTTCAAAATAAAATCATCTTCACAGGAGTGGCTATATCAGAGGAATCACAAAGGTTGTCTTTTTTCTTTCATTCCCATTTAATTTCCATTTATTTTGGAAAGGAATCATAATTTACTTTTGTTTTTAGTAATTTCTCTGCAACAAAGTTCCCCAGTTAGCAAGGCAGTGCAAAAGTAAAATATTGTTGAAATTAGAAAAATTGTATGAAAGATTTGGCCTTCAATAAAAATGCTTCCCTATTTAGAATCAGTTTGGTCTCATCTGTGCCATCCAGAGTCATGATTTCATGAATGATAAAGTGTGTGAATAGCTTGCCTCTGGTTACTGTCCTCATGAGTCAGACGTCCTTATGCATTAGCAGGTTTGGGGGCTCTAAACATTATGATTCTTCTCTTAATTGAATCAAGGGGAGTTCTGCTAGTAATTTCAGTGGGAATTGGATTTTTTGTAATGAAATGTTTCATATTTTTAAGGTATCTCCAAGTCTGTGGGAAGATTCTTTTCCTCTTGGCTATAGGTTGAGCCCAGCTTTAGATTAGACAGGTGAAACAAGTTGTCTCTTGAAGTACATTCCTCAAGAAACCTGATACTGTACAAAGAATCTCTGTTAAGCCACAGAAAAAGAAATCATCCCAAACTGAAGCATCTCTGCCAAAGAGTATGTCACAGGAATACCTCCTTGGCCCGAGAGGACTGAGATGTAGATCCAAGGCTCAGATGCAAACTGTGTAGGCATCTCCAGGCTGTGTTGTACAGGGCTTTTTCTCTATCCAGAGTAAGACAACAGCATTTGTGGTGCTGAGGTCAAGCAATTCACTGCATTGGTCTCTGCCCCATGCCATGGGGGTGCACTGTAGTCAGAGCCACTTGCTTATCTTCACCCTGTTGCATTGGCAAGACTTACACTTTACTCCTCACATTAGGGAGATGGTTTCCCTTCTTTCCTGTTTTGCTTGTGGCAGCTTCTGTTATTTGATGTCATCAGAGGTGGAGAAATGGAGTGTTTGAGCTCTTCTTCGTTTGATCTTTATTTCCACTTGTTTTTCTTTAGGTTGCATTGATTATTGATATGGAAAAATGACTTATCTATTTACCCTGCGTGTTCACTGATTAAACATCCAGGTTCCCAGAGATATTAATGTCCGAGGACAAAGGGAGTCCCAATCTCTTACACAAGGAAATGTGAAAAATGCAGTTAAAGTATCAGTCTAGGTGGATAGAGAGGATTTGACTGTTGCAGCTTGTGCTGGACACAGCAACCAGGTCAGTGGCTTTTGTCCCTGGTCGCTCTGATCTATCTTACAGTGTTTCAAGGATACAAAACAAAATAACTGCATATTGAGGCTGCTAACTCCTTATTCCCCGTGTCTAACTAAATCCCCCTAATATTCATGTTAAGGAACTGATTATAGGGCATGCTGTTGGTTGTTGGGGTTTTTTCCCCTTTTTTTTTGCCATCTGTCTGCTGTGAATACATCTGAAATCCCTGGCTTCACCAGCTAAAATGTACTCAGCAACCCCCTTTATTTTTTTTCTCTTCTAATTATCCTTTTAATTTGCTTCTGCTCAGCTCCCACACCTCCTCCCCCTTACCAGATTGTTTATTTTTTTTCCAAAGAGCTTCTGAGAATCACTTATCCTGCTCTTTGCACCCTTTCCCTGCTCCTCGTTCCAGAAATTGCTGTCTCTTCTCTCCTCCCTTGCTGTGATCTTGCAGAAGTGAATGTGGATCACAACCTTCCCAACTGTTTCTGACAAATTGCCCCATGGAGTAATAATCTATTATATTAAGAGTATTTTCCTGTTACCCAACCCTTCCTGTTTTGCATTAGCAACTGGGATAGATTCCAGTGATTGCAAAGTGATTGCAATAGTTCCTTATTTCTGGAGATAGATACTTCATCCAACGATGTCACCACACTACACAACCAGCTGCTAACTGAGATTTGACTCAAAACATTCGTGTTAATTAATATTTGAGTGCCTGGAAAAGTGCAGACTGGAAAGAAACTATGGGATCGATACTATCAGTGAAAGACTTAGGAATAAAACCATCAGTCAGCTTCCCTGCCTGGGGGCTTGGTCTGGGCATGGATGCAGACAGCTAGTGCAAGGCTTAAACGGGACTTCTGTGTGTAGCTTCGAAATTACATTCCCACAACTCTTTTCCAGGCACCGTTCAAGGCTGCTGACAATTGAACTCTCCTGCCTCTTTAAATTTCCTTGGGCTCATAACAGCCCCACTCTGAGCCCCTACCTCTTGTCTAAATGTAATCAGGAAGCAGGAACAAGGCAGCACGAGGCTGATGTCTCCTGAGGAGCTCCGTAGAGTGTTTCAGATCTTACCTAACATACAGTGACAGAACTGGGTTCCTCAAGAAGCTGTTGCTGGTGGTTTTATGTAATACCCAACTTCATAAACACATTTACAGATATCTATAAAAAGCATTTGCTGTAGTGTCTGTATATAAATTGCTATGAATTTCATGGAACGTACATCATATACATGGAACACAATTCATGTGAGGCATTCATCATTGTACAAAAAATAATTGCATAAAAATAATTTTATATAACATAGAAATCTAAAAAACCCCTCAAATGGTTGGAAGATTCATCAGTGGAGCAGGTCCTGGTCTGGGGTTCAGGTGTCTGTCTCTGTCTCCAGGTATGATCTGTCCTCTCTGTGCTGGAAAGGCAGAGAAGGGAATATGGTAGAGACAAAACCTACAGAATACAGAGTTCAAGAGTAATTTTACCAGACAGGGAGTGTGCAAGTGGAGGAAACCTTTGTCATCAAAGGGGTGGCAAAATCACTGGCAGGCAATGGAGAGGGAGAGGATGTAGAATAGTTTGCAATTTTTCTTTTAAGATAAATTTTTGCTGTATAAAATACCTTCTGCTGCAGGTTTCTTCTCCCAGGCTGTTTTTCTTGGTAACGAAGCCCCCGTAGTAGTTAGAAACTCCACCACCCCTGAATCTACTACATCAAGGGATTTCTTTTTGCTTTTTCTCAATACTGCTTTATTGTATAACCATGAAATTGGCATAACCATGAATTTGGAGTGGAATCTGACTGGAGGCCTGTGACTAGCGGTGTTCCCCAGGGCTCGGTGTTGGGTCCAGTCCTGTTTAACACCTTCATTGACGACCTTGATGAGGGAATAGCATCGACCCTCAACAAGTACGCCGATGACACAAAGCTGGGAGGAGTGGCTGACACGCAGGAACACTGCGCTGCCATCCAGCGAGACCTGGACAGGCTGGAGAGCTGGGCAGTAAGAAACCAGATGAGGTTCAACAACAGCAAGTGTAAAGTCTTGCACCTGGGAAGGAACAACCGTTTCTATCTGTACAGGCTGGGGGATGACCTGCTGGAGAAGAGCTCAGTGGAGAAGGACCTGGGGGTCCTGGTGGATGACAGGTTGGCCATGAGCCAGCAGTGTGCCTCGGTGGCTAAGAGAGCCAATGGGATCCTGGGGTGCATCCGGAGGAGTGTGGCCAGCAGGTCAAAAGAGGTGATCCTCCCCCTCTACTCTGCCTTTGTCAGGCCCCACCTGGAGTATTGTGTCCAGTTCTGGGCTCCCTGTTATAAAAAGGACAGGGATCTCCTGGAGAGAGTCCAAAGAAGGGCTACGAAGATGATAAAGAGCCTGGAACATCTCCCCTATGAGGAAAGGCTGAGAAGATTGGGACTGTTCAGCCTTGAGAAGAGAAGACTAAGGGGGACCTAATTAATATTTACAATTATCTTAAGCAAGGGATGCAGGGGGAATCAGCCAGCCCCTTTTCAGTGGTTTGTGGAGACAGGACAAGGGGCAATGGCTGCAAGTTGGAGCATAGGAAGTTCCGCACCAACATGCGGAGAAACTTTTTCACAGTGAGGGTGACAGAGCACTGGGACAGGCTGCCCAGGGAGGTGGTGGAGTCTCCTTCCCTGGAGATATTCAAGACCCGTCTGGATGCCTATCTCAGTGAAATGTCCTAGGGAGCCTGCTTTGGCAGGGGGTTGGACCCGATGATCTCTCGAGGTCCCTTCCAACCCCTACAATTCTGTGATTCTATGATTCTATGATATATGGGCTAACTACCACATTGGTATATGGATAGCAGTGCTGGAGAACAGCAAGACTTGATGATAAAATGTATTGCCTTAAAAATGAGTTGTCTGAAGGTATGTAGGTAATTTCAAGACTGCAGAGAAAAAAAGAAGTCATAAGGACAACACTAGGATAAGACATATTGGTGTTATAAAGTGATGGCTCTGATAGTTTGGGTATATGTCAAGAAGAAACCTGGAAATAATATCTGCAATGCTATTAAAAAAAAAAAGAGTAAAAAGCAAAACAAAACAGAGGGAGTCCAAAATGTTTTGGGTAGCTCTAGTAAATATATCAGGAGGAGGTTCAAAGAATCCCTGAAGCTGGAATAAAACTGAAAGCAACATTATGTTTTTGAGCTCTTTTTGCTCAAGACATGCATCCTAAATTTGTCTGTTTTTACAATGCTGTGATGTCTAGTCTGAGTATTACTTTGAGATCTGCTGCTAAGCAGAAGTTCCATTTCTTCAAGGAGAATTATACAGATGAAAGTGAAGAGAAGGGAAGGGAAGGAAAGGGAAAGGATATAGTGATTAGATTTTTAATAGATAATCTAACTGTATTTATCCCTGAGGAAAGCAATTGCTAACTGTCACCTACTTGGACTTTGTACCAGTGATCATCACTGTTTTAGCTAGAAGGCCCTGAAAATTTTATGCCTACCGTACCATCCACTTATCCAGACCATAGCTTATCGATTTGGCTCTAAGAACACTATAAGGAGACCACATGTAAGACATTTCTAAACTCAAGATATACAGCATCACTGTTGTTTGATGCTGGAATGTGGCCTGATGCCCACCCAGCTGGGCATTACTCACTCCATCTCCTTAACATAACAATGGGAGATAAGATGGAAAAGCTAATGGCTTGAGATAAATACAGGGAGAATACTTACAAATTACCATCACAGGCAAAACAGACTCAGCCTAGTGGGATAATATTAATTTAATTTATACCCAAGTAAAATAGATTCAAGAGTGAGAAAAAAGGTGAATTAAAATATGACCTCCTCCCCATCCTGTTTTCCCCACTCCCACCTTCCTCACTTACGACTCCCTTCCTCCCAAGGGGTGCAGAGCTGGGGATGGAGTTTGCAGTGGGTCCATGACAGCCCCTCCAGGCCACTCCTTGCTCCTCCCTCCTCTGCCCCCATCTCCCTGCTCCCTTCAGGGACACCCTGCTCCCTCCCGTGTTCTCCAGGGCCGCAGCTCCTGCAGGAAATACCCCGCTGCTGCGGCGCGGGGCCCTCCCCGGGCTGCAGGGCGGGTCTCTGCTCCAGCGGGGGCTCTGCAGGGGATCCCTGCAGGGGATCCGTGCTCCGGGCCTGCAGCACCTTCTGCCCCCTCCTCCTGCTGCTGCAGCCTCGGGATTCCTCTGCTGCTGCTCCCTTCTTGGCAGGATTCCTCCTGCTCTGCCTGTGCAGCCTTTGGCCCTCGCTGAAACCTGTTTTCCCCCTCCCCTGCCGGCGCCCCCAGCTCGGCTGAGGGGCTCAGCTGTGTCCTGCGGTGGGGCCGTTGGAGCCGGCTGGGACCGGCTGTGTCCAGCATGGGGCAGCCCTGGCCTTTCCCCCCACACCCTGCAGAAACCGCATGCAAATACCCACTTTTCTGCACTAGTCCACGTAACATACAAGGTAACATGGCTTTGTGAGGCTTGATTTGCCTTGGTAAATCTATGGTGGCTATTTACCTTTGCTGTGGTTAGAATGACCAGCCTGCAGTTCCCTGGAAAACTTATTATTGCTTTTCCTGTAGTGATGTCTGTCTGCATCTTCTAGGCATCAGGAACCTCCCATGAAATACATGGCCTTTCAAAGACATCAACAAGTGGCTTGGCAACGACATCAGCCAGCTCTCAGCACCCTTATATGTCTACCCACTGATCGCATGTGCTTTGGCATGGTTGGTTGGCTTGAGTACTCCCCAGCCACATCTTCCTCTGAAGTCAACACTGCTTTCCCACAAAATCTGCGAGTAGGATCTAAGAGGCCAGAAACCAGACCTTTTGAGTGAATATTGCAAAGCAGAAATGGAATATTGCCTTTCTAGCCCAGCCATCTCACATCCAAATATTTTATCAGACTGATTATTACAGATCAGAGCTATATGGCACTGAATATCTAAACTGACATGGTGGCTCATGGGAAAGAGTAGTCTGGAGGTTTCCTCTCTTCCTCAGACTGGTATCCTCATCTGTACTTCCTTTCCCACAAGGCACTATGGTTTCCTTGGTTGCTGAATTGTCTCAGTGATTCATGTGGCACTTTCTCTGAACAAAAAAGTTTTGTTGCTTGAAAAATGCCGTTTGTTTAGTCTTTCTAAAAAGATAAAGACATAAAAAACCCAGAAATGACACTTTTTCAAACTGTTGTATTTCATCAAAAAAATAACAAATAAACAGGGGTAGACTTTTCACTAAGTCTCACTGGTGATATTTTCATTCTCCCTTACGTTCAAGGCTTTGTTCTGAGTTAGATCCACTCCTGTGAAAGTGGAGCAGTGCAACAGAGACCTTGCTGTTGGTTAACCAGCTGGATATAGAAGACCACATAAATTCATGCAACTGACAGGGTGACAGACTGGCCTGAGCAAAAGGATAGGGGACAGAAGAAGGACCACAGAGCTGGATCTGTCACATGAACAATGAAAGACAACTGAGGGGGAGAGATAGGCAAGATGCCAGCTTTACAGTGATGCAGATTTTATTGTAGTACAGCTACTGACCCTGAATCCTTATACCAGCCAGGGATGCTCCAGTATTGGCTGTGTAGTCAGGTTTTCAGCAGAGGAAGGACCCTGACTGCACAGTTGATCAAATGGGCCATCAATCATGTGATTCACATTGTATACTTAAACATCCTGCTCAAAGTCAGGTTATAATTCATACAGCTGACGACCTACCAGAGCAGATGCATTAAACCTAAGGCAAGAACTGCAAAATGAGTTAAAAATTGCTGAAAAATAAAAATCTCTGGTTACTAATAACAAACATCAGAACCCCTCCTCCTGACCTCTTCCAAATGGGCATCTCATAAAATCATATAAATGAAATTTTTTACCTCAGTGGGAATTACCCTTTTATGACAATGGAAGGAGGAACATTAAAAGATTACTGGTGTAAGAAATTGCTGACCATGCAAAGAGTGGGCAGTGAACATGGCTTTAAAAGAGATAGGACTAGTGAAGTGTAAAAGACAGGCATTGTTTCCTTGTGTGACTCTCTGCACCAACTAAATACCGTGAGTCTGGCTGGATTCAAGGTGGAACCTGATTCAGTTGTCTGCAAACAAGTTTCTAGTGCACGTAAGGTGGCTTGAGGTGTCTGAGCAACTGCACAAGGAAGTCCAAAATGAGACAGTACTTTTACAGACTGAGTGTCTGCAAGGCCAGCCACTAGAAGCCAGGTGTGAGACTAAGAAATCTCAAATGGCACTGTCATGATCAGGCCTAGACATCTATAGTACATATGGCCCATGTTAGCTCAGGAATTTCCTACCTCTTTGAGTCCTTGCAGCACCAATGTTAAGCTGCCTGCCATTCCCCTTTCTCTAGTAGTTTGTGACTACCAAAGCGGGGGAAGCCTTTAATGCAACACTACTCTTGTGCATAGAGGATTTGCTGCTACATTGGTTTAAACAAATTTAGCTTAATGGAAGAGGGAAGGAAGTTACAGGAGTGCTGTAATTTAGATTCTGGAGTGTAATTAATGCCTGGCATATTCATCACAGAATATGCATGCAGGTTCCTGTGTTCACTTCCACTATACAAAATTGACACAACTCCATTTTTATGAAAGCAACCTGAGGCAGGATACATTAAACAAGAGGAGAAACTTTGATACTCAAATAGAAGGTACTGCCAACGAGATGGGCCTGATGTACAGTAATAGCATGGTTACTGTCAGGTCTGCTGTGTAAGTCTTAAATGGAATCCAGTTATTATGAATAACTGTATAATATTCAGACAGCTCCCTAATGCTGCATTCAGTAGGAACAAGGGGATAATGGCTTGCTGGAAACAGCTTTTTACTTTCTTCAAAGACAATGGGTCTAAATGTTTTCTCCAGAGATCCCTGTTTTCCAAGTTGCAAATCTTGTTTTGCTGGACCTGATGTGCTAGAGCACCTTAAAAAATATGAACAGACATAAGGCTTCTGCAAAGGTGGCAGGATCAATTTGTTAGCAGCTTTTTAGAGAGAAACCCTGGTGTACTTCAGTCTAGTGGAAGAAAGTGGAAGAATTTGTTCTTTATCTCACTGAAAGTGAACTTAAGGGTAATTTAGATATCAGGATGCTGGTTGAATTTTTATACATATTTTAAATCAGATTTAACAAAGTTGTTATTCTGCTGATGCCATTGCCATGGACAGTACAGAACTGCACTTTCTGTATAAAACAGATCTAATTAAATAGTCCTAACTGCTACCACTAGGAATATACATCAGACTATTGGCTGTCTGTAGAAAATAGTTTACATAGTATAAGATATACACTGCTCTGGTTTGGCCCCACCTTAAGTATTGTGTGCGGTTTTGGGCACCTCAATAGGAAATGAACATCAAATGATGAGAGTGTGTTCAGAGGAGAGCAACCAAGATGGTGAAAGCCCTGAAGAACAAGACTTTGGAGGAGAGGCTGAAGCCATATAGTTTGTTCTGCTTGGAGAATAAAAGCTTGAAGTGTGACCTCATCACAGGCTACAACTTCCTCAACGGGGGTAGCAGAGGTAGGGGTGCTGATCTACTCCCTTTGGTGAACCAGTGATAAGACATGAGGAAATGGAATGAGACTGCATCAGGGGAAGTTCAGACTGGACATTAGGAAAAGGTTCTTCACTGAGAGGATGGTCAGTCACTGGTCAGAGGGTGGTCGGTCTACTCCAACTTGAGATATTCTATGATTCTAAGGAATCTTCATTGTTTGAATAGACAGAAGATACGGGCATTAGTTTAGTATGCTGCATCTTTCTGAAAATGTTTTATCTTCTTTCTTCTCCTGCTAGGCCTCCAAATTCTTAGGATGAAGTTTGTGGTGTCCAAATCTTATCAAGTGTCATCTTTGTGTCCTTCTAAAGCTGAAACTACTCAGTACCCTAGTCAGAGGATTCCTTTTGGATTTTGGACAGCAAAATTTCCATGGGCAAATTCTGGAATGTATTTTTCTTTCTGAAAATGAATTTTTAACTTGGAAATTGAAGAATGGCCAGCATAGGTTGATACTGCATCTTAGCAGGGTCTGTGGTTTTCTGCTATTAGGAGTTTCTAGATCTTATGTCCAATGAGGACACCAGGCCAAGAGGACCAGGAGTTGGAAGGTGCTGCACTTCACAAATGGCTCCTACCTTGTCTGCTCTGAGCTCCTGCTTCTATGCTATGTCACAAATCATCCTGTGTGACCTCAGTGACATCCTTTTCAACCATCGCAGAATACCTGATGCCTGTATTCCTATGATGGCACTGGGGAAATTCCTAAATGAATACATAGGAAAGAGAGAATAGCATAGTTTCTCCCTTGGAAATTTTTACCCAAGGGAAAACAAGACAAAGATTTCAGTGGTTCACCTAGAACTATATTCTGCTTCTATACAAGATAGGTGTAATATATCAGGACTGTATATCTGTTTAAAATTATGGCAGCTATTGCTTCGAAAATAAAGTTTACTTTTAAGTATTGGTGGTCATGTCAAATCCTATCACTATGTCAACACTGGCTTGCCAGCTGTCATGAAATATTGAAAGCTGGTGAAAAAGAGAACCTATCATCAAAATTGGCTGTCAGTAAAATCATTGGAGAAAAGAAAATGCATGTCAGGAAAGAATTTAAGATAATTTAAGAGAAAGAAAAATATTTTTTTTTCACTTAGTTTGGTTTAAGTTCCTGGGCTAAATGCATACTTTAATATGTAATTTGGATTTATGGGCTTTTTAATAGTTTTTATGATAGCTTTGGAACAAAGTAGCCATTTAGTTTATCGTTGTAAAGACAGGTGGGAATCCAAAATTGCGTTAAGAACATCATTTTCTGAGATGGAGGAGTATTTTTGATGTCGTATCTTTATTTATGGTGCTTTTATTGTTTGAAGTTTTATTAAGAAAAAAGTTGGGAGAGCTAGTGAAAAACAAAATGCAAATATCCCTCTTAGTAAATGGGTTTTGTTGTTGCGGCTTGATTCTCTGGGCCAGGATCTTCTCTTCTGCTTCTTTAAGTAGATAAAAGAAATTCAATGTCAGTGCAATTTTTTCTCTGTATATTATGTGCTGATCTTCCCTCCCACCACCTTTTCTTATAAAACACCCAAGAAGTTAAAGAAAAATCCAAATGCTGTACAGCAATAATTGTATTTTGCTATTGCATGCCTCTTTCCTTTCCAGATTACTCTCCATTTGATGACAGGACAGGTCCCATAGAGAGATTAAGATTTTTTTTTCAAACATGCCTAGAGGACCTGAGAGCAAAATTTATGTGGAAAGTGCACTGGTCATTCATCTCTTGTGCTATTAAGAATTACTCCAGATATGAGTGCTAAGAAGCCCTTCTTTTCCTTCCATGGAGAAATGTTTTATGGATGTCAAAATTAAGCATCGGCATTCTTTTATTGGGGCATATTACAACTGCTTTAAGAATGCATTTCAAAGTTCAAGCCAGGTGAAATATGGAAAGCTGCATCTCTACTATCACACTCACCTTGGGGAGACGTTGCACATTGCAGATTGCATATATGTGGCTAAATTCCTTTTTCCAAAATACATGTCCGCATCCAAAGTGCCTCCTGAGAACAGTTCTTGTTTTACTCTGTTCCCAGACTGACCATTATCTGTAAAAGTGCAGGTCACTATGTAGATAACTAAAAGTGTTACAGACAGTGTGGGGACCCTGGTCCCATGCTGTTCTGGTTCTGTTTTCATTGATCCAGACATAGCCAAAGAAACAGATTGGGAAGTAGGAGCATAAATGAGGGACAGATGATTCAAATTTCATCTGCCCTGAGAAAATGCCAAGAAACCTATTGAGCCCTGACCAGGCACATCATGTATAAATAGTGAAAAACTAAGAATTATTTTCAACTAGTGGAGAATTTTTACCTTAACTGTCTGGGAAAGACCCTGGCTGAAGTTGAAGATATATAAGGGGAAGAAGGAAAGTTCAGTGTGTGTAGCTGAAACCTCTCCATCATGAAGAACACTGCATTAAGAAAAACAGGGCACTGTCAGACTTAGAGCAACTGTAGATCCTCTGGTTCAGCTATGTTGTAGTAATCTAGACGTCTTGGATCAAAGCAAGACCTGCTATAAAACCTTGATGCTAGCACATCTGCTGCTTACATAGCAAAACAGAATGATGGAGAACATAGTCAGAGGGTTAACGTATTCAATGTCCAAACCCAAATCACTAGCTGAGGAAGAAAAATAATTCTGATCCTCTGCTTCCAGATGACCATGTTGCATACTGGCCTTATGCATAACAATAGCATGCTGTTAGAGAGAGATCAAATCTCAGCATGAAATAAAAGCTTCCGAAAGCCCAATTTTTCTTGCTTTGTTCAGGCAGGGGCTAAGCTGCTAAAACATGGAAAGAAAAAGCTTTAAAAAATCCCCAGATTCCTTTTTCAGAAATTCCCATGCTGCCTCCTGTGCTACACACTACAGTTTTGTCTCCCAGAGAAACTGAAATTTTGCCTAGGCTTATAGTTACCTGATCAGTCTATTTGTGCCTTCATTGTGAAGTTCTAGATCAGTTTTACTCATTTTTAGTACCTATATTGTGTTGGTTTACATCTAAATTGAAGGAACTTCACTTATCTCTGCTTTAGTCTTTTGGATAGTGTAAGAAATACATGTCTCTTTTTCTTTTAGTCCGATTCTGCCTGGCTGTGTAACTATGGGGTTCTTGTGTATGTGCTGTCTTAGTTTTCAAAAAGCATTCCCTCTTTTGTGCTGATGGTGAAGCCATCTTGGAAGGTGAGCACACAGTCTCAGGTGGGATATTCTCAAGTTCTTTTGTATAGACAACTAAAAAAATCTTTTCAAACTCAATCTACTTTCCTGTCAGTTTCAGCATCCCTCCACTACCTCCAATTCCCAACCTTGGTGTCCTAATTTCCTCCCTGACTGATTACGTGATTTTTTTTTCCTTCTGCTGCTGTTGTTACTGTCGTTGTTACCCTTGTTATTTGGGGAAGCGTTCTTTAACTCAGTTAGGCATCCCCAAGCCAAGGAAAAAATGTGTTAGAAAGTCAGAACAATTGGGAGGGACTCAATGCAGACATCTGCTGACAATCCTGTTAGGTCAAGAGCCCATAGCGTTGACAGCCTGATAGTTCTAAAACTTAAAAAACAACAGCACTGCAAAGCTGACAACTGCTGCTGCCAGAATCTGAGGGTCACTTGTCATAGCAAATGGACGCACAACTCCTGATCAATCAGGATAAAAAGTTGAGCCTGGCATGCACTGAATACCTTCACCTGATACTATATGAAATGCAAATTGAAAATGATCCAGCCACAGATTGTGTGGGCCTGGATTTTTCTTGTGAGACCGCACCTGAAGTACTGTGTCCACTGTGAGAAAGACATTGCAAACTGCAAGGAGATCAGCATCTCTGAATTCAGAGAAGCTCTAACAGAAATTCTGACTGCTTACATATTTTATCCTTTTGTACAAAGATAACAAGGAAAAAGTTTTATAAAGAGTTAATGGCTACAGCTAGTGATCAGTTAGTAGAAGCCATTAACAAACATTATATGGATAATAAAAGGAAACAAGACTGCAGCAACCTTTAGCAAAAATTCAAAGTTTTTCTGTCCTGAAAGAACAAAAGCCTTTCAGAGCACTCAGAATAGCCCATGTTAATGAAGAAATAGGTTCAATGGAAACTTCTTACCAAAAGTGGGTTATTTGACTTTTTACATTTCAAAATGTGAACTGTGACTTACAATTAAGTTTTTCAGTCTTCAGAGAGAAACAATTTCAGTTCTGTTTTTCCATCCGCCTCTAACCCATAATGGTAGAAATAATCTATAAATACTATGAGGTGGAAGAAAATTTTCCTTGTAAAAATTTAGTTGGCTAGAGGCAGGAATCTTTGAAGCGAGTAGCACCTAAAACTTTTGGAGTTGCACTGGGTGAACCAGCAGAACAAGAGAAGTGTACGCTTGCCCAGTAGAGCCATGCCTTTCCCTGTTGCCAAAAGGTGAGGTTACCTCTGTGTTCCAATATCAGTTTTAGCCATTTTTATTTTCTGAATATCCAGCCTTAGCATGAAATTCATCAGGTTTATCCTCTGCAGAATGACCTCAGAAGGTCACATTCAAAACAACTTCAGCTATTTTTATGTACAAAATGCTTATTATGTAAGAACACTGCATCCCTTTCAACCATCCTTTCTTTCTTCTACCATCATTTATTCTTATCCAAACTTTTTGATTTAATCTACATGTGTGGACAATTTAAAAACTCTTAGATTGAACTGGACGTTTTTTGTTTACCTTTGATTGTCCTTCCTCCATTAAGCTAAGGACAATCTGATTCTATTTATGCTGCCTCTGAGATTTTCCTTTTCAGTACTTGCTGATATATACTTCTGATCTCTTCATGGCAATTGGGGTAGTTTAGATTTCAGAACAAACTGCTCCCAGCAGAGTCCTAAAAAAACCTCAGGGTCCAACTATTTGTAACATCTATCACTTGTTCGTGAGGTGGCATATGCAGGACCTTCGCTAAACCATGGGACAGATTACTTTGGAATGGTTGGCATGACCATGTCCCCTCTTCTGCAGGGACATCAGGGTCTCTTTATGGCTGCCACTGGAAGTAATGTAAAACCCCATACCAGCTGTTCCATCTGGAGGGACAGGGCAGAAAAAAATCCAGTTAAGTGGCATGTCTGGACTGCAGAGGGTATGTGAGACTTGGTAGGCAGTCATTAGAGTGGTAATGCTTCACAAAACACTTCTGCCTTTGTAGACTTCAAGGTATTTTTGGGGTCAGTCCAAGTGCTTGCCCTAACAGCCAGTCAAGTCCAGACAGTGACTTGCTACCACAACTTCATAAAAAATAGCAGAGAGAAAAAGCCTTCCCACACGGGACTGAGAAAGTTACTAAAAGGAAGAAGGACCTGCCTTCCTCAGGGTGCAACAGGTGAAGAACACTGCATGAAGCATGGACTGAGGTTGCAGGAGCTGTCTTACTGTTTTGTGTTACTGTTTTGGATGAGCAAATCATGCCCAATTACAAGTCCAGATGTCTGTAAGCACAACTTATATGTATATTTGGGCATCTGGTATGTGTGTCTATGTGTACACGTAAGTAGAGAATTCGTGTTTGAATAGCTGAAATGCTAGTAGAAATCAGAAAGGTGATGTGTACAGGGGGTATTAGCCACACTCTCACTGGGGCCTAGCAATCTGAGCAATCCAAGACCAAAAGGTCAGTGCTGTTTCTAAAGATGTTAAGTTTCCCATCTTCACTGAAAAGGAAAATGATGCAATAAAGAACAAATCTTTCCTGAAGTAAGAAAAATAACTCTGCCAAAGAAAATAGGGCCATGCTTGCATTGAGATTGCCTAATATCATAAAATAATGTTCAAATTCAGATCAATGATCCTTGGCCTGAATCAGGCAGAAAAAAGCATTTACCCTTGATGTCTCACCCTGTATAAGTGAGCAGCCAAATTATTTGGATACTGGCCAGTGTAAGAGAGCTAACTGAGGGTCTCTGAGCAGTTTTTAAGCATCTCTGCTGTGAGCTACCACCTTCCAGCAGTGAGGATTGCCTGGTGGTTTGCTGACTCTCAAAGTGCAGCATCAGTTCCCATCCACTGATCCAAAGTTCTGACTTTGTAGTGCAGTGGGGGTGTTTCACACACACTTTTTTGTGTGTGAACTGTTTTATGGAAAATGCTCATCCCTGTATCTAACACTTCCCCTGGAGCATATGAAGCCACTGTGGGTGGTCCTTAACTTTATAGTTTCAGGTAAGCATAGTAAAAGAAAACCACTCTTACTAAGAAATGATAGTCCAGTCCCAGGACCTTTCCTTAACTGGTATCACTATAAAACACCTTATGAGGCAGTCTGACTCTTGACTTCACTTTTAAGGATATCTTGGCAGCATAGGCATTTTCTTTTTGTCCTGCCTGTAAAGTAGTAACCAAAAAATCCATGTAGGAAATCAATGTGAATTAAGATTGTTAACTCCCAGTTATTATAAAGGGAATGAAAAGAATACAGTGAGCTGGGTAGCTTAATTGTATATCTTTCAGTGTGTTTGAAAAATATGGGCTTACTTGCTATACTTATTGCCTTTATTATCCAGTACAATTTGTAACCAGAAATATATGAGAGTCAATTAAGGTTTTGAAGAAAAGTTTTCTTTTCTTTTCCAAATGAAAGTGTCATATATCATGCAATATCAACTCCAGTGTTAGACTAGCAGAAATTTACAGCACCATGTCCCCACAGTGAAAATTTGCAGCTAGATTAATGTTCCTTTAGCTGGCATTAAATCAATTTCATACATATGCTCGTATTTTCACCAGTGACATTCTGCAATAGCTGATGTTTTGTAGGAGCAGTAGAGAAAAAACTCCACGGATTTTGTTCAAGTTTCATATATATGTGTCTCTGTGTGTGTATATATATATATATATACACATGCACATACACAGGTGAACATGCATCATGCTTCCTTTGATAGAAAAACATCTTGAGGTTTCAAAGTTATCCAACTTGCTTCATGTTTTTCATGGCATATACGCTGTGTATTATCAGTACACCTTCACACAGTTGAGAAACATCTAGAATTACATATGTTTAATCTCAGTAGAATTGAAATTTTCTTTTTTTCCACCAGTTTATTGAACTTGTTATGCAATTTACACTTCAGCAATTTGACATATGGGGATAAAATTGTCACATATCTTCCTATCTAATGCCCCACACACTGTAGCTGAATTCATCCTGGCTGGCTTTCAGTAGATCAATGAAATAACAGCAGTCTCCATAACAAGATAGACAAACTGCTCAAGGAGGTTCTGCCTGTCTGTGGGAGTTTGCCCCCTGACCAGGACAAAGCAATCCCCTGGCAGGACTCCAAAACCATGATTTTTCCTGAGCACTCATTCGGAAGAAAGGACATTGAGAAGATCAGAAGTCAACTTACTGAAGCTGTCCTCACAGACCAGCCACTGCAGGACAAAGACCTCACCTTCCTCCCCCAGTATTTATCTGAGAGTCACCTGGGGCATGAATAGCAGTTTGTGCAGCAGTGAGAACATGATGACGTCACTGATAAATAAGTCACAGGAATTTTCTCTTTGTTACCTTGTGTTTGGTAAAATCATGCCAGTTGCTTCAGTCAACAACTATAGCTGTCCCTCTTGCTTTGAACGGGTGTCTAACTGGGTATGACTCCAGGCAATATGAATCTCCAGGGTAGAAAACATTTCTGTGTAGGCATCTCACCTAGAAGACATGATCTGAAAAAGAAGACCTCATTTTATCTCACAGTAGTAAAGGAGAAGTAAGTCTACTAGGTAGAGACTGCAAGTGAAAAGAGAATCAAACCCAAGATTTGCAAGTAGCTGTACTGTGAATTTGCAATTGAGTAATTTTCTATCATTTAAGGGCTTCCAAGCATTCAAGTACAGGTATATTCTGTGCTGAGACATGCATGGGTGTAGGGATAATGTAGCAAAGACTGACTATGTATATGGATAGGGAAAAAAAATACTCCTTTTCCAGCATTAATGAGGTATAATGAGGGACCTGTGAAAGACTGTGAGGTCTCTCAGAATGACAGACAATAGCAAGTGCCAATCTTTTGAAGGTCAGGGTACAAGTGATCCTATCTAGCCATTTTCTTGTATGATCCAGGGGTACAGGCCATCAGCTATAACCCTGAGGTATTTTGACTTTGTTTATATATCTAAATTTTATGGCAGAAAAACTCTAAACTGGGCAAACAGCAGTTCCAACACACTGAAAATGGGTGGACAATGTTTCCTCAGGACCCTGCTCATCCCTGATGTGTTACTTGTGTCATCCTTCTGCAAGTAACTAGGGTCATATATAAAGTCTATCACCAACCTGGGTAACAAACTTGAGCACCGGAATGTATGCTTTACATATAGTTTTCTATCTTTCTATGTCTTCGTAGATATGTTTACTTATATCAGGTCAAACTCATCCCCCATGTTTATAAGCAACATCCAGAAAGAATATAATTTTCCCCTGTTTTATTTGTCACTTATTTCTTAACGCTTAGTCCTGTCATGATGAGTACCTTTTGTCAGCACAGTATACAGTTAACATTTAATTACCAAAAAGAGGGAGGTTTGTTTGATTTTTTTTTTTAACATTTGAGGCAGCAGAATAATAAGTTAATACCTGGGTCAAGAAGAAATGGACCCATTAAGCATTTATTGTTGCAAATTGCTTGAATGACTCATTTTCAGCTTTGGTCAGTAGTGTTTAGTCGAAAAAGAAACCTCTTACATATGCATTCGTTATGGACAATCAGAATGAGAACCAACAGAGGCATTATCACAGAATCACATATGATCAGAATTGGAAGTGACCTCTGGAGATCTTGTCCAACCCCCTTTCCAGAGCAGGATCACCTAGAGAAGGCTGCACAGGACATGGCATACATACATGAGTGGTATGTTTGCTTCTCCCCTCCCAACCCTGAATATTGTTTAATTTTAAATTCATAGAATCGTAGAATATCTTGAGTTGGAAGGGACACATAAGGATCATCAAGTCCAACTCATGGCTCCACACAGGGCCAGACAAGTCAGAGCATCATCTAGATGGTTCTTGAACTCAGCCAAGCTCAGTTCTATGACCATTTCCCTGGGGATCCTGTTCTAATCTGTCCAGATATCTCTGTAAGGCTTCTTGGAGTCATCTGCAAATTTATTTAAGACACCTTGTAATCCTGTGTCCACATTGTTTATGAGAACAGGACCTAAGATGGAAACCTTGGGAACCCCACTAGTGACTGATTGCCAGTCTGATGGTATCCCATTTATAATCACCCTCTGGGCCTGACCCTTCAGCCAGTTGCCCACCCAATGCATTATGGCTTTGTCTAGTTGTATGCTGGATATTTTGTCCAGAAAGATACTATGAGACACAGTATTGAAAGCCTTACTGAAATCCAAAAAATAACACCAACTGGTTTCCCTTGGTCAACCAGCTGGGTGACCTTGTAAAAGGAAATCAAATGGGATAGACAGAACCTTCATATTCTGAACCCATGTTGGCTGACCAATGATTGTGTTGTCTCTTCATGTTTTTCAATAACTCCCAGTATAATTTTCTCTAGAATTTCACTAGGTACTGAGGTGAGACTGACAGGCCTGTAATTACCAGGGTCATCTTTCTATCCTTCTTGAAAACTAGGACAGTTTTCCAGCTTCCATTTAACAAGGACCTCTCCAGGTTCCCAAGACCATTGAAAAATAATTGAGAGAGGTATCTCAATGACATTAACCAGCTCCCTAAGTAACCAGGGATGAATCCCCTTGGTGCTCATGGCTTTATATGGATCCAGATGGAGCAGACAATCACCCACAAGTACAGGGTTCATGAGGAGTTTATTATTACTGCAGTCATGGTCCTCCACCTTGAGGCATGTGGATTCCCAGAGCCCACTGACTGTGTGAAGACAGAGGCAAAGATGTTCAATGTCTCTGCTTTGCCTATGTCCCTGTCAGTAAGGTCACCATTCTTATCAAGTAATGGACCAATGTTATCTCTGGTCCTCTTGTTGTTAATGTGTTTGAAAAAACCCTTTTTATTGTCTGCCACAGTATTGGCCAGCCTCAGCTCTCACTGAATTTTCTAACATGAATTTTCTCCCTACAATGGTGAACAGTGTCCCTGTAATTGAAGGAAAACTATGCTTTAGCAGAATCATAAATTAAAAGTGACTGAAAAAATTGTCAAAGCTTTGAGAGCCTTGAAAGGCAGCTGATTTTTAAGTGTCTGCCAGCAGTGTGCATGGAACAGCCAGTGCGATGGCTCATATACATCCACCAGCTTTATTGTTCTTAGGGAGGATTTTCACAGTTTCCACATAAGGGGCTGTTTCTCTAAACCCAAAGATGAGCTGCACAAGAATTTTATTTCATAAATTTCTGGTTTGGAATATGTGCCATGTGTTGTATCTATCGATTCTTTAGCTATGTTGTGCTCTGAGGTGTTATGATGTAACAGTATAGGAAAATAAATTCTGAGCACTATATTACTTTCAGGCTTTTTTCTTTAAGCGTTCAATTTTTTATTCTCTGTGCTACTTCTTAGGAATTTTTTTGTTTATATATGCACACATACACCCCCACACACCCACCCCCATACACATGCTTCCTCTATCATCCCAATTGCCTATCTTGCCTTCTTTGTAAATCACTTTTTAAAATTTTCGACTCTTCTCTGTGTCATATTTAATTTAATCCAATGTTTATAACCATGGTAAAACAATCACCTAGTCCTTTCCTGTGCATGGTTTGAAGCAGTTTTCATAAATAAGGATTTAATAAAAAACAGATTTCATTTTTTACACTCTAATTAAAAATTAAGAGGGAAAAAAAAAAGAGTAATAACAATGGACCAAATTCTTCTCTCAATTTTATACACTAGCTGGATTGTATTTGTTGGATTTAGAATGAGCATCAGGAGGGGAAAGCAGAGCTTGGAATAGCCATTTACACAATGGTGAGCTAGCAGCAATAACAGGGTAGTAATTAAAGAGTGCCTCTAGTGCACTCTTTTGAAGGAGCTCATATGCCTTTGCTCACTCTCCGAGAGTGTTACCTGAAAATTCATTAAACACAAAGCTTAGAGTTTAGAAAGGTAGCCAACAGCTAAGCAGAGATCAGGGAATTATTTGCCACCACTGAATTACCACAGCTCAGCTGACTAATTGTAGTGGATTGTGGTGTCTTCTTGGTGGTGACCACTCCTTTTTTTCTGCATCATCAGGGTCTGGAGAACAGGTCTTATGAGGAGAGGCTGAGGGAGCTGAGGCTGTTCAGCCCTGGGGGAGGCTCAGGGGAGAACTTATCACTCTCTACAGCTACCTGAAAGGACGTACCTGTAGTGAGGCAGGTGTTGGTCTCTTCTCCCTAATAACTAGTGACAAGATAAGAGGAAGCAGGTTCAGTTTGCACCAGGGCAGGTTCAGATTGGATATTAGGAAAAAATTCTCAAATCACCAATAGAGTGTTGAATCATTCGAACAGGCTGCCCAGGAAGGTGGTAGAATCACCATCCCTGGAGCTGTTCAAAAAACAGGTAGATGTGGTGCTTCAGGAGGGTGATGCTTTAGAGGTTACAGTGGTGTAGGCTGATGGTTGAACTTGATGATCTTGAAGGTCTTTTCCAGCCTTGATGATTCCTGATGCATTTTTCCAGTACATGGTTACGTGATGACTTATCCTTCTTGGTAAAATGGTTTCTCTGACAAATGACAAAACCTGTGGGCATGTAAGGGCTCAAGTAGGCACATACCTGTGTAGATGCCTGTCCTGGTTTCAGTCAGGATAGAGTTAACTTCATTTGTAGCAGCTGATGGAATGCTGTGTTTGGGAGTTAAAATGAAAGCAGTGCTGATAACACCCTGATGTTCTTAGTTGCAGTCAGACAGTCAAGGACTTTCTCAGCTTCTTCATATTTCTCTATTCATGAGAAAGGAGGGGCGAAGCCAGGACAGGTGACCCAGATGGGCCAAAGAGAGTATTCCATGCCAATTATGTCCTGCTCAGGATAACGGGGGGCTGAGGGGAGGAAGAAGAGGGGCGGTGGCGGGACGCGTGCTTCTTGGGGGGACGGTCGGGTTCCGGGACAGCTCTGGGTGGTACGGCCTGAGTTGTGTGGTTCGGGGAGAAACTGCATTGGGTATCAATAGTTTCATATTCTTTTGCTCTAAAGTCCTGTTAGCATTGTTATATTGTATCTTTCTGTTATCTTAGTAAACTCTCCTTATCCCAACCCACGGGCCTCTTAGTTTCTTGGTTTTGGAGTTATTTGCCCCTTCCTTTTCCCTTCCCTTGTTTCCCCCCTTTTCCCTCTTCCCCTGCTCTTTTACTTTAAGGAGCAGGCAGCTGCGTGGATCTCGGCCCACAGCCAGGGTGAAACCACGACAATGCCAAATCTGCTCTGCATTTTTATTATTGTGGGGTATCATTATGGGTAAACATGAGTAGTAACACCTGAGAGGAGTTCAAGATTGTTTATAAATACGTAATCCTTTCCTTAGAATCACAGAATAACAGAATGGTTTCAGTTGGAAAGGACTTCAAAGATTATCTAGTTCCAACACCCACACCAAGGGCAGGGACAAACTCTACTAGATCCAACATGGCCTTGAACACTCCTTTTCAGGGAGAACAAAAAAATCATAACCAAAAAAAACCCAGACTCCAAACTTATTTTCACTACAGAACTTGTCTGGTGTTGAGTGATTTTGGGTTTATCTGAGAAAACCAAGGTTCATTCCTTCTCTGGAAGGAACATATGAGTTTTAAATATGTTTAAATTCAATCCATGTACCATGGACTGTACCATGGGAAAGGGTTTACAAGTCAGTGTGGCTTGTTTGAATCTGAAAGGGTTACTTTGATGTCTAGGATTTCCATTTGTCCAGTTCTGAGAAAACAGTGGGAGTAAAACCCAGCAATTATCACAGTGGAGGAAAATGTATAACATTGAGGGGACAGGGCTATCTCACATTTAAAAAACCCAAAGTATTCCTTATGGAACAACACCTCACGTATGGAAGTGAAACACTTGATCTGCTAAATGCTTAAAAGTGAAAGTCTTTGTCCTAAGGGAGAGAAGAAACTTATAAATTAAAACATTCTCATTTGGATTATTGAATAGCTTCTCAGTAGGAAAGGATAACATTAGAAATGGTACTTTCAATGTGAAAATTGTAGGGGTTTTATGAAACTGCTTTCTTTTGGGAACAATGAAAAAGACTAGCCATGTTTTTTTTACTAGAACTTGTGAAATCATTCATGCTCAGTCCTCAAAGAGCCTTGCAGATATTACCTAGGTGTCAAAACTCTGCATCTCAGTGAGGCAGGCATTATCTGGACTGATAGAATGGAGTATCACATAGCTCAGAGAGATTGGCAACTTAGAGGTTATATGTTGTCTCTAATACCTTTAAGATTGTGAAGCTAAACCACTTCTGTGAATAGGATTGAAGTTGCTTATCCTCTTAATGTTTTTTGCAAATGGTGCTCGTAATTTTTCAAAAACTGAAGACAGACAGACACTGGATGCACCTTAAAGCTTTTTCCTCAGTTAATTATTGTTAAAATGGAGGATTATAATAAGGAAGTCATACTATAACCCTCCAAAGAACATATTTGTTTATGCTCCATATACATACATATACTGACATTTATTATTTTCTGTTGCAAGGAACAATAATCCTGTGTCTGGCTTCATAAAGTGTATGAATTTTCAAGTATGTCTGTATCAATCTATAGCAACACGCAGTCGGCTGGCATTTGTTTGGATCTCGCTGTATTTCTGCAGAGCTAATTTCATCACCTATCCAATATAAAACTGTCAGATTGTCTGTTACACCAGGAGACCACTTATATTTCCACTTGTGGATAGTTAAATCATGGTTTGCAAGCAGGTCTTTAACTCATTTGTCTGTGTATGCATATGTCTGTCTCTATCTTTCTTCAGCTCTTTGGATTAACCAATGTTGTGTTGGAACTGCCCAAGAAAATTCAGACACTCAGCATGAGAGCTTTTCCATCACTAAACTGTTTTCTTTCAGGCATATGAAGACACTGAGAGGTTAAGAGATTAATTTTCTTGTTTGTTATAGCCTCAGTGCAATATACCTTATTCTGACTCTGAAAAAGTTTTTAATAAAACCTAGGTGGATTAGGGAAGGGGGTGAAAATCTAGTCTGATTAGATCACCTTCCAAGGAGAGGCTGAAGTCCCTTGGTTTGTTCAGCCTGGAGAACAGGAGGCTGAGGGGAGACCTCATCATGGTCTGTGGCTTCCTGACAAGGGGGAGTGAAGGGACAGGTGTCGATCTCCTCTCTTCGGTGACCAGTGATAGAACCCAAGGGAACAGTATAAAACTGCAACAGGGGAGGTTTAGGTTGGATATTAGGAAGAGGTTCTATACTGAGAGGGTGGTTGGGCACTGGCACAGGCTCCCCAGGGAAGTGGTCACAGCACTGAGCTTGACTGAGTTCAAGAAGAGTCTGGACAATGCACTCAGTCCCATGCTCTGACTTAGCTGGCCCTGTGTGGAGCCAGGAGTTAGACTTGATGATCCTTATGGGTCCCTTCTAACTCAGGAGATTCTATGATTCTGTCAGAGTGAATGGGCTGTAATACTCATGATAGACTTTTAATAGAAATGAGTTAATCTGCACTGCAGTTTAAAACAAAATTTGAGAACTTTTAGTAAACAAGGCCACAGAATTAAAGTCTTTTTCTGATTCCTAAAGATTAGGAAACAGTATATGAAAAAAAGTTAAATTTTAACATAGTCATTATTTTGACACTTTTATCACAATATAAACTACTTCTCAAGTTTCTGAATATTTACTGATGTATATTTCTCTCCCTTTTCTGTGTTCTTTAATTTAGGTTAGCCTTTCAAAGCAAAGTTAGTCATTCTTCTCAGAGGCAGAGAACTGTTTAACTTGGCTTTGCACAAGGAGCTTGAGGTGTTCATTGCTGTCTGTAATGTGACAGTACACCCCTCCTCTAAAAAAATTTTTTTTTTCTAGAACAAACCTCAAATTCCAAAGATCTAAGCAGGAAAAAAAAAGAAAAAAAGATTCAAACCTCAACTAGCAGAGGCACACAACTTTTCTACCTATAAAGTATGTGACAGTGAAGGGAGTTTCAAACCTGTGCAAGATTTTCCTCCTGGTCAATAAAATATTCATGTAAAAATAAACTTCCCAAACATTTCAGTATGTATATTGAGTATAGACTTAGTTACTCTTCCGCAGAGATGAGGTGGCAGCAGACTGGAGATGCAGCCAATTTCATCCAGGAAGTGTAAACATGGCAGACCTTTAAACATGGTAATATAATCTCCATTGTGTTTATTAAATTATTTTAATACACACCAAATTCTAATTCTGCTGAAGTCTATGGAATTCTTTCCATTAATCCCAATGGCAATTAATGGAGCCCTAGTGTTGCTTAAAAAGTAGCTTGTGAATCACTTTCCCTCCTTGTGGGGTTGGACCTGATGAACTCTTGAGGTCCCTTCCAACCCCTATGATTCTATGATTTATGTATGAAGTGGATTAGATTTGCCCTTATTAAGACAGTAGTGATGGTGAGCCACAGGAGAATAGGTGTCTAAGATATAGACTTTTCTTAATTGTAAAGATAGAATGGGTGACAATATAATACTTATTGTTCTGTTTGGCTCAATAAATGTCCCAGAACCCACCAGACACAGCACAAGCCCACCAGTATTTATTGTCTAACAGGAAAATACTGAGACAGAAAGAGTTGGGTTGTTTTTTCTTCCATGGAGATCTCTCTCTTATTACAGCTAAATTGGAAAGCTTCAGTCCTGAGAACAGCAGATGAAACCTGTTGGTCCTGGCATGATGTATCTTCCCCATAATCATGTGTGCATGTGTATTTCCTATTAGCTGTAATAAGGGTTATGTATTGAGAGCAGATGGTTTTTAACCAATAACTGTCTCATACTATTATGTCTGGATTTATTTAAATGCTCTTGCCTCCCCATACCATGGGAGCATAGGAGTGCTGATTTCCACAACAAACCATTGAGAAAATTCTCAGCGCTGTTGATCATCACAGTGCAAGGATGCATTTCAGATCGATAAGGCTGACATTTTCTCTGAGGCTGCCTTTGCTGGTGTCAAGAAAAACTTTGAACTGCAAAAGATGAACTGCAAAACAGCAGTTCAGAAGTGTCTTGGATATGAGAAGGTGCACCTCAGTGTTAGACAAGGACTTGTGCTGGCTTGTACATGGGTGGGTTTTTGACCAGAGTTAATCTAAAGGCTGAGGTTGTAGAAAGAGAAAAAAAAATCTGCCACAATTTTACTCTTGGGGTGAAAGTGCAATGTGGTGTGAACTGGCCCTCTTTCTTTGCTATTAGCAGTGTCCTGATGTATAAGAGAGCTCACTTTCCAGCTTAGGTCAGTGAGGGCAACAGGTTAGAAAATCCTCTGTGAGAACTCCGGGAAAAGTAATGGGAAATGCTGCTTACCATCAAAAAAGTCAAAGAAAGAAAGAGAAAGCGAAGGGAGAGTGTGAGAGAAGAAATCCAATAAGAAAACACATTTACTGTGCAAAAGCTGCCCAGAACAGGGAGCTGAATTGAGTCAGGGATGGTAGGGATTTTCTTATCACACACATTTTTCATCTCAGTACTCATCTCTCCCTACGCACAAAGGCAAATGGATAGGCTCTGTCTACATAGTACAGGATTTCAGATGCAATGACTGCACATCTAGACCCTCAGGACTGCCCTAGGATGTCTTTTTTGGAGGTTCATGTCTTCTCTTCTTGAGCCTGTGGACCTGCCTCTTGATCTTTGGCAGACAGAAGGGGCTAGGACTTTTTAAAAGCACTTAGGAATAGTTAAATATCCTCCTCCTATACAAAATGAAGTCTCATGATGCAGAACAGCCTTCTGGTCACATTTAGCCCAGGGTATATGATGTCCTCAAACTCACTTTGCAAAAATCCCTGATTGCTGGTTCTCTGCTCTCTAGTCAGGAGGTTTCTGGTAACAGCTAATGCAGGAGGAAGAGCTGCCTGTCTTTCTTCACCACTGAGTCCTGGGATTACTCACTACTCCATGAACAAAATGGATAGTGAGACAGAAAGATCACAAACTCCAAACTGCCCCATTATGTGTATTTGTATATAATTAAAAACATTTTAAAAACATTGCTAGGCAAAACCCCTCATAAACACTGTACTCTAATGGCCACATTTTCTAATAGAAGGCACTCAGAAATCCAGATCTGTTTCCACAAATGTAACAGTACAGTTGTATGGGTACATTCACATACTGCTTGGGAACACTGTGCTGTGTGTGGGGTGGCAGTCCTTAGAGGACTTCTTGAGAGAGCACGATTTGGATTTTCTAGTGTCTGTAATGCACACAGTAGTCAAAATATGATCCTTCTGTTCATAGCCAGAATATTTTTTTTTTAAGGTCAGTAGGAATCAGCTTTCAGGAGTAGGAATCAGCTTTCAGGAGTAGGAATCAGCTTTTAGGAGTAGGAATAAGTTTCCAGGCATCAGTGTCACGTAAAGGGTGTGAGTCTCATGTGTGGCGGAGAGAGGCCCTCCCATTGTGTCACAAGGCTTTCTAAACTCCTCAGATTATAATCATAATGCCAGAAAAATGCTATCCCAGGTATTCTCATCAAAAGAGTGAAATCACAATTTCTTACCAAGTTATCCCTTTCTTCGGTGGAGGAGAAAGAGCACATCTTGTTGGTAGCCTCTTTGCAGCCTTCAATTTCTTCTCTTCAGCCCTGGGGAAACTTCCTCCCTATGTTTATACCCCAGTCTTAGCTGTTCCCTCCTACGGGTGACATTTAACATGATTTGGGTGGAGAGCTGAGTACTATAGTCATGCATACCTGTACCTTGAGTGCTGTGTCCAATTCTGGGCCCCTCACTGCAAGGACATTGAGGTCCTGGAGTGAGTCCAGAGAAGGGCAACCAGGCTGGGGAAGGGGCTGGAGGGAAAATCTTATGAGGAGTGGATGAGGGAGCTGGGGATGTTTAGCCTGGAGAAGAGGAGGCTGAGGTGAGACCTTATCACTGCCTACAATTACCTGAAAGGAAGTTGTAGAGAGGTGTGAGATGGTCTCTTCAGCCAGGTGACAGGAGATAGGACAAGGGAAAATGGCACAAAGCTGTGCCAGGGCAGGTTGAGATTAGATGTTAGGAAAAAAATTTTCATTGAAAGAGTTGTCAGGCCTGGAACAGGCTGCCCAGGGAGGTTGTTGAGTCACCATCCCTGGATGTGTTTAAAAGACGGGTAGATGAGGTACTTAGGGATATGGTTTAGCATAGGACAGGAACAGTTGGACTTGATGATCTTAAAGGTCTTTTCCAACCTAGTGATTCTGTGATTCTGTAACATGCTTAGCATGTACTCCTTTTAGCTCATTAGCATATTTAGAGACATCAACTTTAATATTAATTTCACAGTTAATGATGCAAAAAATCTCCCTCCAGGCACTGTGGCCTTCAAGATTCTGTGTAGAAACTGTCTGTCTGTTTATTCTGAGTCCCTAGCCAAAACAGGGAAGGCTTGCTGCTGTAGAACTCCCTCCTTTGGCTGCTTCTCATACCAACCTTGCAGATCTCCATCCACAATATTTGCATAAAAGATATGAAGACACCAAGTGTTCTTAACTTCTTATGTGAAATTGTCACACCCAGTTTATATGAATCTATAAGAAAATACCTTAATGCTTGTGTTCAACCTCTAGATTTCCAGCAAATTAAGCTGCCCAGGGAGGGGGTTGAGTCACCATCCCTGGGTGTATTTAAAAAAGGGGTAGATCGGGTTCTTAGAGATATGGTTGGACTCGATGATCTTAAAGTCCTTTTCCAACCTTCTAATTCTGTGATTCTGTAATTCAGTGACAGTTATCAGTAAAAAAATCACATTCCATATTTAGTACTTTCATATTGGTGCAAATGTGTGGCTTAGAGCTATACATTTTTAAGTAGCTAGTTTTAGTCATGTTACTTTTTGCATAAAACTTTTTTTTCCTGAATATAATACGCTGTATAGGATAAGCACATGTCAGTGGCTAAATCTGCTGGACATGCCAGAGCAACAGAAGAAATTATCTTACTGGCTGGCTGTTTAGGTGAGCAAAGGAATGTTGCTCTGATGTTTCTGTCTGGTCTTTCAACCTTACAGGGACATTTTTTGCAGTGCAGATGTCTAACCAGACCTCCAAAGGCCGAGGTGAGCAATTCCACAGGGGAAGCAAGTCAGGCGTTCAAGAGATGAAGAGTTGTAAAATTCAGAATACTTCTGTATGCTTTTCTAACCCAGACTTAACAGATGGGTCCTGAGGTCTGTTCCATGACCTCCCATGCTGTCATTGAGATTGGAAATCCCCACTGCAATTACCAGCAAGTTCCTTTGTCCTCATCTGTTATGAATGTTGATTCCCTGGGGAAAACATGGTAGTCAAGAAACTGGGTAAGGTTAACACTGTGGCACTGAGCAAACAGAAAGGATACAAAATGGGTTTTTTAATATATTTTGGAGTGGATAATTTATTACTTCTTTTTTTAAAGGGTCTTTCTTGGTCCTTCCCAATTTTAAGCAATTTGCACAGTAGTAATAGGCTTAAAGGCTAAAAATATACTGTTAAAAGGACAATTATAACACCAAATTAAAAAAAAAAAAAAAAAGGAGGAAAAATACACTAGAGGGGGAAGATAGATCTGTTTAGCTACAAACCCATCAGTACATTCTGCAAGATGCAGAATGCTGTAAGGCTCAGGAAAATTCCAGCAGCAGCCCTGGATCTAAAGCTGAGTGGCTTTATCTCCACTTCTGAAACTGCAGTCTTTGCTTTGGTTACATTATTCCTCATCAGCCTGACTATGTTCTTCTATATTTCTCCTGTCTATTTTCTGAAGAGGCAATTGTTGTGAAATGGTGGAGAAGGTTGAGTTCCTAACTGAAATAAAGGAAAATTAGTTTTTAAGGAGGGCAAATTGGATAGAATAGGACCCGTAAGGATAACAAGCTGGTGATAATTCAGTGTAGTCTTCCTGTTCTGCTCCTGTTTATAAAATATTCTTATTGACTTCTGTTTCTCAGTACTCTATGTTCTGTAGAGTACTAAATTACAGTAACTGAATATTCTGTCTACGTATGCTGACTGGTCATTTGAGAGATGAGTGTACTTAAGACAGAATGCTTTCCTTTAGTCCTTGCATCTTTGAAATGTCTATTATAAAATGTACATCTGTGAGCAAGCACTTCTCCCTGCCAAATGAGATTTAATGCTGAAATAGCTACAGAGCTAAATAAAATAATAAACTTTAAGGATGAACCTTCTTTTTGACTCACAGTCCTCTTACCTATCCACCACTATAACTGTGAGTAGGAATTAATGCCACTGCCTCTGTACCCATACCTCCCTTCAATAAAAGATGTTCCAAAAGCTTAGCTTCCTCCTTGCATGACCTAAAATGGGATAGACTTTCTTGTGCTTTATAAATTTTGGCCTCTTGCTTGGGAAGAAAGACACTTTGACTGTCAGCCTCTTTTGCCAATGAAGGGTAAGCTATATCAGGCCAAAGAAGGCTCTCAGAGAGAAGCATGCATTTATCAATGTCTAACTCTAATTACTTTCTCTAGAATAGTTTTGATGGGTACATCTAAAAGTATTTTGGATGATGTCTGTATGTAGCATGGGGAATAGCATAAGCTAGTGACTGCTCTCATTAGACAACACAAATGAGACCATTCTGTTCATGAATGAGGTGTCTTGCTTCGTGGATCTACACTGGTTTTGTAGCCATACAACAGGTCTTGGTCAATTTATTTACTACTGCAGAATATTTTTAATGTTCCAAATTTCTTATCTTTTCAGAAGAAGGGGAGGAGAGGAAATGTGACCTCTCTCTCTTCTCTAACTATTGATCTGCATAATCCTATTCTTATTAAAGCTCTTTTCCTGGCTAAAAACAAAATAGGTTTTGTTTGTTTGTTTGTTTGTTTAATTTTTGCTGTACAATGACAGAATTTCATTGCCTTTCCACTCAGCATATCCTGTTCCTGGGAGACAGGCATTTGACAGAAGGGTATAGCTTTGAGGATCCTCCTCCTGCTGATGTAAAGATTGAAAACAAATCTCCCAAGGGTCAGGCATTTCTTTGACCATTAGGATATTTTACAGCAATGTGGCATTTCCTCAAGCTGTATTTTTTTTTTAAGTGTCGCTCTTATCTATCTGATATGTTGGTTATGGTCTGAGAATGCTTTTCACAAGAAGCTCCCAGAGGAGAAAAATAAGGGTACAAATGCCCCATTTCTGAATCCCAGTGAAGTTTATTCACTAGTCAGATGTTGAACTGATGAACAAACTATGCAGAAAAAAAAATTAAAAAAAGAAGCTTCTCCATTTGCCTAGAGATAGAACTTGCAGGCTCGTGAAATATTTGCAACTGAAAATAGTCACATTCATAAACTTTAAGTGTGTCCAAATATGGATGGGAGATGTCATTGCTTTAGGAACATATTTAAAATAATAACAATGCATAAATATATTTTCTATCCCTCTATGTCCTCATGTTATAAGACTGCCTTTATTGCCTGTATTAGTGATTGAGATTTGTCCTTGCTTTTCCTGCAAGACCCTTCCTTGTCTTTCACTTGCTGAACTAAATATGTATTCCATCTCGCTTAGTTTTCTCTGCAGCAGAGGCTAAACCTGCATTCAAAAGGCAATTCAACATCTACAAATTCAACATGCATTGGGCAATTTGGAGACAGAAACAGCATCTGTTCAGAAAACATTCAGCTTGCTGTCACTGGTCTCTCTTTTCCATTTGGAGTACCAGTCTTTTAAACCAACTACAACACTCTCCCACTGAACTGGGCCCCAGGGCCCCACAACTCTCACAAAATCCATGAGGATTTCTTTGGCCTTTGAAAATCATATAGCATATGCAATATTTTATTAGGGAGGAAGATATTTTTTCAGCTAGGAAGTAGTTAGTTTGTTTCTGTTTTCAGCCAGGAATCAAGTACACCTTCAGCAAGTTGACCAACGGCACCAAGCTGTGTGGTGAGTTTGACACACTGGAGGGAAAAGATGCCATCCAGAGGGACCTTGACAGGCTGGAGAGATGTGCCCATGTGAACTGCATGAAGTTCAACAAGGACAAGTGCAAGGTCCTGCATGTGGGTCGGCACAATCCCAAGCACAACTACAGGCTGGGAAGAGATTTAGAGCAGCCCTGATTAGAAGGACTTATGGGTGCTGATCAATGACAAGCTCAACATGAGCCAGCAGTGTGCACTAGCAGTTCAGAAGGCCAACTGTGTCCTGGGCTGTATCAAGAACAGTGTGGCCAGCAGGTCAAAGGAGGTGATTCTGCCCTTCTGTTCTCATGAGACCCCATCTGCAGTACTGTGTCCAGCTCTGGGGTCCCCAGTACAGGAAATATACAGAGTTGTTGGAATGAGTCCAGAGGAGGGCCACGAAGATGATCAAGGTGCTGGACCACCCCTCCTATAAAGACAGTCTGCTAAAGTTGGGTTTTTCACTCTGAAGAAGAGAAGGCTCCGGGCTGACCTAATTGCAGTGTACCAATACTTAAAGGAAAGTGGGAGATGGACTGTTCACCAAGGACTGTAGTGATAGAACAAGAGACAAGGACTATAAGCTGAAATAGAGTAGGTTTAGGTTAGATGTTCTTTTACTATGAGGGTAATGAGGCACTGGAACAGGTTGCCCAGAGATGTTGTGGAAGCCCCATCCCTGGAGGTGTTTAAAGCCAGGTTGGATGGGGCTTTGGGCAACCTGGTATAGTGAGGGTGTCCCTGCCCATGGCAGGGGGTAAAAACTAGATAATTTTTGAGGTCACTTCCTACTCAAAGCATTCTATGATTCTATGAAAATAATTGTATCTAATTGTATGTATGTATGTATGTATGTATATATGTATCTCTCTAATTACTTTAAGATATCCTGTGTAGCCAAGTACCTGAGCTCTGGTACCTCAGCTTAGAGAAATGGTTAGGACTAATTCTGTTCCCTATCTATTCATAGAAATTTTAGGCTTTATACCCTTGTGACTCTTCAAAGCAGTTCAGGCCATGTAAATGTTTTGCTTTATTTTTCCCCTGTGCAAATATATTCAATTTGTTTTGTATATTTAAGGCTATAGATTTGGAATTTTTCTCAGATTTCTCAGTTTAAGGCATTCCTCAGCACCACACCTCAGCTCCTTCCCATATTTCCCTGAGAATAATCATTCTAAATTATGAACCAAGCCTGCCAGGCTCAGGTGTTTCTCAGGGTGGAATTCACACCATGTAATTAAGATGTCTTCCCCACCACCACCACCCATGTCTGTCATGGGGAAAAAAAAAATTAATGGAATTTAAGTAGCCTGGGTGACAATAATAATTCAGGAACAGCAGATTTCTTCCTTTTTTTTTTCAAGATGCAGGATTTCAAGACTATATGTCACAGAGACTGGACTTGGAAGAGTTCTTTGGATTCATTTTCTGAAGTCTGGTATTGCAGAAAGCCCCAACATCTAACCTCTTATTTAAATAAACTTACAGGAAACTCAAAGATATGTAGGCACCTTGTAAAGTTTTGATTTTCCTTTCAAGACCCAAACATGTTGAAAAAAGAAATCTAAAGAATATAGGTACTGACTACATAGTTGACTTTGGTTTAAGTAGGACTAGATTACTTCCTTAAGATGTTTTTGTGATTTTTCCTGTGTTCCAATCATTACAGCATAAATGGGAAGACTGAGGCCTGAATACTATCCATGAGGTGCACAAGTGACATAAGTAATGGATTCCATTGAATTTTGACATCTTATGATCTTTCTGGAAAAAACTGAAAATTTGAGAAGAAAATTTTTTTGGCTAAACTCCATAATGACCGTTATTTTGTTATACCATGATAATTTCACTAAGGTCCTTCAGCTTCTTGGGTTTATGGCCTAAAATGATTCAAAGCAGTTCCACAGAGATACCAGCAGTTGGAACAGAGAGAGACATGGAGCTGTAAAAAACTGCAAAGCAAGAGAAAAGGGTAGTGAAGCAAAAATTACTTTTAATTTTCTTTGTTACCAGCACATCTATTTCTTTATCTATTTAATTGCTAAAATTGAAATCTTGAGAATGTCAGATCCATATCATAGGGAGTAAGTGGAAAGACTTCCATTGACTTTAGTATATTCTTGACTTTAGCACATTCTGGATCTTGGGGGTGTTGGTGGATGAGAAGCTAAATATGACCTGGCAATACGTACTTGCACCCCAGAAGACCAAATGTATCCTAGGCTGCATCAAACTAAGCATGACTAGCTGATCAAGGGAGGTGATTCTCTCTACTGCACTCTTCTGAGAACCCCACCCAGAGTACTGGGACCTGAGTAAGGACATGATGCTGTTAAGTGAGTCTAGAGGAGGGCCATGAAGATGATGAGATGACTGGAGGGCCTCTCCTATGAAGACAGGCTGAGAGAGTTAGGCTTGTTCAGCCTCAATGAAGAAGGCTCTGTGGAGACCTTACTATAGCCTTCTGGTACCTAAAGGGGCCTACAAGAAATCTGGAGAGGGATTGTTTATCATGGAGTGCAGTGACAGAACAAGGGATAATGGTTTTAAAATAAAGGAGGGTAAATTTAGAACAGGTGTTAAGAAAACTTTATTCTATATAAGGATGAGGAAGCACTAGAACACGTTTTCCAGAGAACCTGTGGATACTCCCCCTCCCTGAAAGTCTTCAAGGCCAGGTTGGATGGGGTTTTGGGCAACTCAGTCTACTGCAGGGTGTCCCTGCCCATGGCAGGGGGCTTGAACTGGATGATCTTTGAGGACTTTTCAACCCAATCCATTCTGTGATGCTATGATGATGATTCTGTGAAGTAGAGACAACCAAAGAAGAACTGCTGAATATTGCACGTGACAGAAATTAGCAGGACTACAGATATCTGCACAGCAGAAGTCCTGCAAAGACAAAATATTTGGACTTGGATTTCTAAGAAATAAAGCTTTATCTCATAACTGTCTCTCTGTGTTGCCTTGACTTCGGGCTGTGCAGTTACTTCCTAATCAACATGCAGTAACTTAAGTAGCTACCTTGGAAAAATGGAAGTGGACAAGATCTTCCTTTGAATTTCTGCTTATTTAACATTTCTTCTGTGAAAGCAAGTAACACCAAGTATTATATTTCAATGTAATTATTAATGTAGTGATACCAATATAATCAATGATGGGATTAGAATTCACTGGACACCAATGACAGACTCTTCTTAGGGATACAATAGTCTGTTAGATCAGTAACCTGTTCCTGACACCTGGTGAAAGAAAGAAGACATGGAAAGGCAAGGGTGACATTTCTCCTGATACACCTTCTTCAATGCCAAGAATCAGCGCTTTGGATACTTCTGTATCTGGGCACTGGATCTGTATATCTATGTTTAATATTATATATATATCTATATTAATATTATAGCTTTTAATGGACTTTGTTTCCAAGATTCTGTCAAATTACATTTTGGCATTTCTGAAATTCTGTTTCAGTGATTTCCATAGTGTCCTTGGACACTATATGAAAGCATATATCCTTCCTTTTGATGTTTGCCAAATGCCTGTCTCAATTTCACTTCTGTCCCTTCTGCCCCTTATTCTTAGGTTTTGACAAATAACACTTGATCATTGCCTATTTCCCTTCTCACAGGTTCTCCACCACTGTATCTCCCTCATCTTCTCTTTTCCAGACAATCACACCATCGTCTGTTTAATATCTGTACATATAGAAAATGGCTCATCTCTTTGGTCATTTTTCCCCTTTCTTCTTAATTCTCCTAGTGCTAGTACATCCTTTTTGTGATATACAGGTGAGAATTCCATGCAATATATGAGAAGGACTACTAAGGTTTTACAGATTAGCATGATGCTTTCTGTTTTGTTCTCTCTTTTCCTGTAACTCCTGTTTCAGTTTTCTGTCTGCACTTTAGCAATGAGAAGGCATTTTCATGAAGGGCAGAAGGAAGTCTGTGTTATAAGGAATCTCTGTTCAGCCTGTTTCTATCAAAACACAGTGTTTTTCTAATCTATATGCAGAAATAAAACAGTCTCATAACATTTTTGTGGAAAGATACAGGTAGAGGGAGACAGTGGTAAGAGAATATAGATCAAAGGGGGTGTTAGGAAGACTTGATAGGTGTACTCATTCCTGGATTTGAGTAGAGGTTTCTGTTTCCTCATTGAGTGGGCATCCACAGTGAATCTCATTTCTGGGATCTGGACACCACTATGATAACCCTGATTTTGAGAGACATGTAGTATGCCTGTGACAGAACCTGATACTAGACTCATTTTTATATGGCCACAGCAGCACATGTTGTACATAGAAAGCCAAAAATACGTTAAAAATAAATAAAATAAGTTGGGGAAAAAAAAAACAAAAACAAAAAAAAAAGAAAACCCAGGACTTTTCTTTCAAAATGGTTGTGTTTCAGAAAGTTGTTTGCCTGCAGGTTATGGTTAATCTTGGAGTGGATCTCACAGCACCTGTTCAAGATGCCAGGACAGAGGGTGTTGTTCAGAGAGGGATGAAGCTGTCCTTTATCAATAACTCTAGCACATTCAGTATAAACAAGCTTCTTCCATCTGTGCAGCATCCTGTCATTGCCTGAACAATGCTGAAAGGAAAATCCTACACCCCACTTACTTCCTGCTCTTGACATATGAAGCTCCCAGAGATTGAAGGCAACACATGGTTGAAAAGAAAAGAAATGAGGTAATGGCCAACCATAGCACAACTCTCCCTTTTTCATGACTCCTCCAGAGGTAAACCTAGATAGACCTGAGGGTGAGTCCTGAAAGCCATGATACCATTAACTTTAAGTATTACATTTTGCTTTGGTTATATTGCACAGGGAAAAGAATGGCAGGTGAGGTTCTTCTGTTTCCCAGAACCCCACACTGATGAGCAAAATTAATACATCTATAATATGAGTAGTGGATCTAAGATATGATGCCAAGGGGAGGAATGGCTCTATTTCCAGACAGAGGCTGTTAACAAGCAGTGTCTCTCAGCGGTCTGTCTTGGGACTGGTGCTCTTTAACATCTTTATCAATGACATTGATGAATGCACACTCAGCAAGTTTGCGGATGACACCAAACTGAGTGGTGTGGTTGACACCACAGAAGGAAAGGAAGCCATCCAGAGGGATCTTGACAGGCTGGAAAGGTGGGCCTGGGTGAACCTAATGAGGTTCAACACTGCCAAGTGTAAGGTGTTGCTCTTGGGCTGAAGGAATCCCAGACATAGATACAGACTGGGAGAAGAGCTCCTTGAGAGTAGCCCTGCTGAGAAGGACCTGAGTGTCATGGTGGATGAGAAACTTAACATGAGCCAGCAGTGTGCTCTTGCAGCTCGGAAGGCCAACGGTATCCTGGGCTCCATCAGGAGAGGGGTGGCCAGCAGGGACAGGGAGGGGATTGTCCCTCTCTACTCTGCCCTCATGAGGCCCCAGCAGGAGTCCTGTGTCCAGAGCTGGGGCCCCAATACAAGAAAGATGTGGAACTGTTGGAGAGGGGTCAGAGGAGGCCACAAAGAAGATCAGAGGGCTGGAGCACCTCCCCTGTGAAGAGAGGCTGAAGGAGCTGGGCTTGTTCAGCCTGGAGAAGAGAAGGCTGTGGGGGGACCTCATTGCAGCCTTCCAGTACCTGAAGGGAGCAGAGAAACAGGAGGGGATTAAACTTTTTAAAAGGGTAGACAATGGCAGAACAAGGGGGAATGGATTGAAACTAAAGGAGGGAAGGTTTAGATTTTTGCGGGAAGAGTTTTACATAGTGGTGAGGTGCTTGAACAGACTGCCCAGAGAGGTGGTGGATGCTCTGTCCCTGGAGGTGTTCAAGGTCTGGTAGGATGGGGCCCTGGGCAACCTTATCTAGATCATGCCTGGAGGTTGGTGTCCCTGCCTGTGGCAGGAGGTTGGAACTGTATGATCCTTGGGGTCCCTTCCAATGCAGACCATTCTATGATTCTATGATTCTATGAAAGCCAGCCTTGTGCTTCTTGTAAACATGCGAGCTGAGTATTCCAGATAAAGGGAAAGACAGAAAGCTTTTGGACTTGAACAAACTAGTCATAAATTGGAAAAAAGAACCACAGCGGAAGAAAACTGCTTTACAGCAAAGGTGAGGAGTATCCCTGTCTTATTCCTGCTACTGCTACCAAAAGTCATCTCACTGACCCTTGCGTTCGCTGAAGACAGACAGTTACTATAAAAGCAATTAATAAAGATGCAATTTCTACTTTTACCCTTGCTATCTGAAGCACTTGTTTTTTTGACGTTCCAGCAAGAATGAGGTAAAGCCTAATTTCCCCAACCTGTTGCACTGGCACCATTAGATACTGCAATGAAACACTGGAATGTTTTTAATAACAGAAGAAAAACAAGTGCTCCATAGCTCAACATTTGGATCCATACTCACGTAGGCAAGCCCTCTGCCACACTATCTGGAGCAGAGATTGACTTCTCAAACCCACACATTGCAGGCTATCACTCATTGAATTCCTCATTCTTTCTTTTGCAGAAAAAGTAAAACAAACACATCCATTTCTCTCTCCAGGAGAGACTTTTCTTCATGCAAGGGGCAGTAAACCCAGCCCATTTCCATGAAAGTTCATTCTTTCGAACTCCCACTTCCAAATATCCTTCCAATCCTATGGCCTCACTGGTGAACAGAGGTTGTTCAGCCCCTCACATGACTGAAGGTTATGTGCCTAATAGATACAGTGAGACTTAGCACAGAAGATCACTCTATCTGGGTGAATGGCAGTAAACTCACTGTCCTTTTGTACTCTTGTGCTTGCTGACAAGATGAGCAGTTCACTGCACTGCTAGTCAGGAGCATCAGCATGTGAAAACTGCTCTGGCCAGTTTTTCTTCCCCAAACCCATAGCTAATGATATACATTGTACCCCCAGAAAAGTGGTGTTTTAGAATTATGTAGTGTCTGGCAAGTGCCTAGTTAATGGAGATAGACATATGCTGAAGCCCCTGTGTAATAATTCCTTCCAATATTAGAAAAGCATGCAGACTAAGAGGAGAATTTGAATTCAAGTGTCTTCTAGAAGCTTTGAGTTTAAAAATAGCACCCCTTTCTCTTTTTTCCTGAGAAACAGCTGGCATACGCACTTAACCAGCTGCAGCGTCAAGGTTGTGCCTTCACAGCTAGCCCTCCTCCAGTTGTGTCCCCAATAGGAAGCGATTGCCTTAGGACAATGGAAGCTAAAAGCACTTAGGGACCAGGGAAGAGAGTTTTAACAGACATCTCCTCAGAAATTTCTACTCCTACCTTAGCTGGGAGAGTAGCTTTGTGGAATCAGTTTTTCATCTCTCCCCAGGCATTGTACAGGAAAGTCAGATGCTTGATTCACTGTGGAAATTTGTCTTAGAACCTACTAAGGCTTAGGTGTTGAGAAGCTGCCATTCTGGCCTTCATCTGAAAGTCTTTTAAAGCATCTCCCTATTTTAGGGTCACAGAAACTGATGATCTTTTATCATCTATGTCTGCAACACCTCCTGAAACAATGTAGGTTCATTTTACAGATAAAGAAGTGACAACCAGAGCTTCTACGGATTGAGAAGCTTAGTGGTCTCACAAAAAGCACCTGGTGAAAGGAAATACCCAGCTAACAGTTCTCTTTTCCCTGCTCCATGCAGCATCCCGTCTTAAAACCCCAGGACACTGGTTATTTGTATTATATATGAGGACATCTTTTGCATGGCAGAAAGTTAAGTTCTGGTCTCCTCAACGAACTTATGACTATTGTGCAGCTGTTTATCCTGTTGTTTGCATCAGTATATGTGTGTATCTTGTCAACAGTGAAGATATATGTGGGTAATGTGGTCACAAGTGACTGAAGTCAGGCCTATAGTTTATTAAATTTGCTTTTAAATGGATGAACAAGAACATCAAAACCACACCATTTTTTCTCCTTTCTCTTTTCTTTTTTCTTTTTTTTAATGTAAAGGTAACAGGCAATAGAAGCGTCAGTTCTAATGTAGGAATTCAGTTTTGTGTCTTACATGGCATCAGGTAATCCCTTTTGAAGAAATCATTACTACTGCTAACAAAACATAGAGTAGAGTGAGAGTATGGTTAACAGTAACATTGACAATAATAGTAACAACAATATTAATAGCATCTTCAGTTTCAGTAAGGGACAAATAAACCTCAAGTTGACATAGAGTTTAGGGCAAAGGAAATTCTACCCTATATTTTGTTGGTGTTAGTATATCACTGTAGGAGGTGCTAAGTCTGGCTTTAAAGTGTACGAAAATATAGAAAAGAACATGCATCAGAACCTGCCCTCCTTAAAAACCGTGTTACTTCTCCGACTTCAGCAGAAGTAGAATGTTGGTTTCTAAAAGCGGATTTTAGCCTCACAGATGACTCTGATCATATACTTATACATTGCTATAAATTGCTAATGGGTTTGTAGATTCTGTGAAGCAGGAAGGAATTGGTTGGAAAAGTGCTGTTTTCAAAAGAGCTTTTGAAAGAGGAGAGGAGGGAAGATAATCAGTATTCCTGCAGAAATCCAAGGTCATAGGCTGGAAGCAGAACTTTGGAGAAAGAAATCAGAAATGAGAAGGGTGAGAAGTTGTGATGGGCACAAAAGGGCTTAAAAATATGGTAGAACTGAAAAGGATGTCACAAAATGTTAATCATGAGAAAGGGACTTCCTTTGGTACTTTCCTTGTGATCCACTTCATGATGCTTAGCTGAGACCATTTCTCTATTTGTATGGACTTCAGAACAATAGGGACCTGCTCTCTGTTCTTTTACATCTCCAGGCATTATCATCACACAACTAATTAACAGCAGTAATAAATGATACTGTATTGCTTCTTAACCCTCTACATTTATTTTTCTGTAGGTTGCATTAAAAAAGAACAAAAATGAAAAAAAAAGAGAAAGATTAATAATCCTCAGTCAGGGCGAAACTCCAGAGAGATGACACCATCTGGATGATTAGTACTTGTTTCATTTGCACGTTGAACTCAGTACTCTTCCGGCACTAATTATTGCATACCCTTTCCTTATACCATGACTTCTGGGGCTATGTGTATGTGATATAAATAGCAGACTAATGACATGCTGCATGTTGCTCAGGAGACCTCATGTTAGTTTACAGCATTTCTCTGATTATTAGTTTTTTAATAGAGAGAAGATAAAATACTGATCTCACAGGCAAGGCATGAGAGCCTTAATTTGTTCACATTTTTCTAAGAGCCAGCACATGATGAAATATTTATATGTTCCTCTCTGACTGCAGCATTTTGAATGTGCTGGGTTGTTTATTGTTGTAGTTAAGAACTGATGGGGAAAGAAGTGCGGGAGCATTCAGTAGCAGGATATCCATGTCAAGTGTGAAAGTAAAATGGGTATAACCAAAGCAAACATAACTGCTCGTGATGCTAAGGGCCTGACCTATTCCATACAGGTAAAGAATTTAATAAGTTGTTAATTGGTGGAACATTTGTAGAAGAAGTCACAGAGCCAGACGCTGTTCCTAATTTCTCAAAAGCAAGGCAAATGTAAGATCGTTAAAATGGCATATAATGCCACCTAAATTAGTGAAGTCTTTCATCTTATGGGGCTGTAAAACAAACTATCTAGAATGGCCAAGAGAGCAAATCCCCACGTGGGCACAGAGGTTTTTGGAGAGCGATGACATCTGAAATATGGACACTGCTGATGAGATGCTCGTTCTAGGTTAATCTAAACATGACCTGGTTACAGTATCCTAAGGTTTTTAGTCTGATGTGTTGCTTTCTAGCTGTAAATGTACAATGCACAAAAATCAGTAACTGCACAGTGAGGCTTGGTGTGGCATTTCCATTGTTGTGATGACATTTTAGTTGATTTGTTATTCACTCCTTGGTTTTTTGGGACTACCAAAGAATTTTTCCCTGTATGAAGTGTGGGTTTAGTAAAGCTTTTGTTAAGTGTCACGGCATGTGAACAAGTGTGTATTCTAGATTAAAGACCAGACTGGTAATCAGAAGAAGATTGAAGACCATTTCAATGAGCTTTGCTGCAATTCACTTGCTTGATGGTGTTCTGCTCAACTCAGCCCTCACTCTGCTCAGAGCTCAGCTCAGTGCCACACTGTTGTACATTAGCAACTTTCCATAAATACACATTTGAACCATGGAGAAGTTCTTCTGCAACAGTCTTGAAAATTTTTGTTCTTGAGTTACAGCCAGAAAATTCCAGTATATCCTTGCTTTGCTATTGCCTATAAGTAATGTGACAACTTTGGTAGGAGAAACTGGTAACCTGCAGAATGATTGCCAACAGAGATCTTCAAGAGAATCTGAAACACACCTTAACATTGTTCTCAGGAGACATAGACAGCATTGAATAGGTGCTACGAAATAAAAGAAAGAGGCAGCTTACAGGCTTTGAACTGCTAAATATTAAGACAGGATTTTAGTTGTCAGTCTTTCCTGATTATTCTGTCTTCAAATTATCCAAACTCTATCCTGAAAATTTTTGCCTTCTGAAAGCATGTTTAATTTTCTTTGCTATCTTTCGTAGTTCAGACCCTCAGAAGGCCAAGGCCCAGTTTGAAATACAGTACTGAACATATGCCACTGGAAAGATTCTAGGCGGGCAAAGGTGGGATAAGAATTTAGAGAGGCCATGTAGACTGAAAATACTCTGTTAAATCACTTAAAGAGGATATGTTCCTCTTTCCCATCCACTGTGCTGTCTCCCCACTGAGAGTACTCTGTCTCCTAGTCCAGAAAATGAAAGGATTCTTTTCCACACTCCTTGGAGTTTCCAGACCTTTATCTCTACCTAAGCCTTCACATCCACAAAGTCCGAGGACCAAGAGTGAGTCAAAGAAAGGCAAGGCTCCTTACAACCTTCTCTTACCTTCTTGCACAACCATGCAGTACTGCTAGCTGCAATCTTGGCCCTCTGTGATTCATAAACTATCTAATTATCTTTTTAAAACTCTGCTTTAAATAAGAAAAAAAATGTTTTCTTGCCTCCTGCTGCATGAAGGTCAAAGCCTAGTGGTGCATATTTCACTGATTCATTATAAGAGTGCCCTCTTCAAGAAGCGTTTCATTCGCCATGTGTCTCTGGTTTCCACTCTTGTCTTCAAATAATTACAGGAAGGTGATATGAACAACCACTCTTCACCCATGTAAATGTCTGAAACTATCTTTGGATATCTACAAGTAATTAATATTTGAGCTTGCTGTTCATGTAAAAAGTTTTCTCTGCTGTGTTTGGCATGTTATTTTCCCCTCTAAAGAAACCTTAGATCTCATGGCTTAGATTTTAGAGCTGGGAATGGGAAAAATCAACACAGTAGAAATGTTGAATATATTAGATACAATGAATTTGGGAATAAATGCTTCCATTTCTTATTTACAAATTAGTTTATCCTCTAACAAAAGACATATAAAGAATCAAAACAAGACAGAATAGCTAATATTAGAAAGGAACTGACATGAGTATTTTAAAACAAGGAAAATTATATGGGCTGATACCTATACAGTGCACTCAGGGGAAGAATGCAAGTAATTATAATATTATCTCTCTATTCAGAATATAGGTTTTTATGGATTTCACAATGAATGTAAAAAGCCACACATTCCATTGTATTTCCAATGCATACAACGAACAATACAAGATGCGAAATGAAATGGAAAGTTCTCTACCCCAGTTGTATTTGACTTGTTCTGATTTGCTATTGTAAGTAGCCAAAAATGTCACAGGAGATAATTCCAAAAGAAAACGTGTGGGCATTGTGCAAAATGTGCTGGTAAAAATGCTACAATTTTCATCTTAAAGAAGTGACTTACCAAAATACAAAGGAATGTAATGAATAATAATAGGAAGTGGCATTGCAATTTGAACTGTCTGACCATAAACACTGAGGTTTGATCTTCTTGTATTAGGCAAATTCTGAAGTCATAGGTGATTCACATATACTTTTCTAACACCTACATTTCCAGCTATCTCAGGGAGCAATACAGGTAACCTGGTGGTCAGAATAGTAATGTCACTGCTCTAATAGAGATGGAGAGCTTGTTATATACATGGCCAGGTGCAGACAGAACCTGCCCAAGGTCTCAACAGGAAAAGCCTGTATGAAAATGCTAGTAGTCCAGTGCTGAGTCCAGGTAATACACTCTCCCCTCTCTTCTCCCCCTTTTTATTCCCTCATTGGCTCAAAAGGCAATAATATAAGTATTTGCATATAGGGCTTTGGAGTTGCATTTAGATGGCTTGTGTCTGACCATCATGAAGCATAGACAGCCATTCTAATATTTGTGCTCAGGGAACTAATTCTATTAGCTGCTTTTCTATAGTTGTTACAGGTCAAGAGCCTGAGTCTTCACTCTACTTGTTGCTTCTCATACTGTATATGTTAACATACTTTTTAAAAATTCAGTTTGCTGTGAATTTTTTTCACAGGCTGCAAACACCCTGAGGAAGAACGGGTTTGTACACTGAAAAAGACCTTCACTGAGGTTAAGTTGGAGCAACAATACTTGGGGAAGCTGTGGGCTTTCTTAGAATAAGTATATAGTGTTTCCTCTGCCCTGGAACTAATTTGGTCTTGCTGGAGGATGTGGCAAAACTTCCATTGATTTAAATGAGTCAGAATTAAGGTATTGGGAAAAAAAAACCCTGCTCTTATTTGTACGCTTTTACCTACAATAATGAGCACATCTAGGTATTATCATAGAATCATAGAATGTGTTAGTTTGGAAGGGACCTTTAAAGGCCATCTAGTCCAACCTCTCTGCAGTAAACAGGGACATCTTCACTAGATCAGGTTGCTCAGAGCCCCATCAAGCCTGACCTTGAATATCTCCAGGAATAGGGTCTCCACTCATTATGCCGTGGATTATATTTCATACTATAATAAATATTATACATTACAATATATACTTTATATCACAGTTACATAATTAGAAATAATATAATACATATCTCATAATACAATAAAGATAAAAACATATAAAGGATTACAATACATCACAATGTATATTTTAACACATGTGACACAATTCCATGGCAGACTTCATAGTTTCAAAATGCCCATGGAAGGGAGGTTGGAACTTGATGATGATTAAGATTCCTTCCAACCCTACACCCTTCTATGATTCTGTGATTTTATGAAAATACCTGTTTTCTGATTGCCATCTATGGTCAGGAGTTGATGGGAGTATAGGGTGAGAGCTAAGATATGAGGATGTTAGCACTAAAATGTATTAAATTTTAGCAGCAGAAAAATCAAATATCATGGCCAAATATCAAGAAAGCACCCCAATGTATCTTCAGAGGAATGCAAAACAGGAAATGTCCCTTTCTCCCTAACTTGCTAATACCATCTGCCTGATTGTCTTTGGCAAGAGAACAGCCTCCAAAGGAAAAATGCTGACACAATTAAGACGAGACTGGACAAAATCCAAGGAACAATTCTGTATTGAAGAAGTGATGGACCAGGACATTTTAAAGGCCTTTTTTTTTTCTCTGTCTATGTGCTATTTAGTGGCTTTGGAACTGATCTTTAGAGCTTAATATTTAATACTGAAATATTTTGAAAAGTGTCATAGAAACAGTATTGCCTTCATATCTTACTGCTCAAAACAGGATAGCAAAATAGCTAGCTCTGTGTATTGATGTTTTTGCAGGATCTTGTTCTCTCTCTTTACACTGACTAAGATCCCTGCCACTGAGCAGCGAGGAGGAGCATCCCTGTTAGCTGTGCTTGTGCCTGTATTTCAAGCCCAGCCTGGGCCAAGTAGAGGTCTTTGATCCCAAGATGCTCCTGACTGACTATTGATTCCTAATGATGGCAGAAACTTTCAGAGGAGCAGAAACTTAGAGAAGAAGAAGAAAGGTTATAGATCTGGTAGGAGGAAGAGTGAGGAAATGAAAGATCTGATGGCAGGGAATTTATGTAAATGAAACAAAAATTCACCTTATATGCAAAGTGGGTGTTGCAGTTTGCTGTAGCTGTGCTTCTGAGATGGCTTTTGCAAAGCAGCAGTTACAGTTTGTTGCAAGTTCCAGACAGTAAACTTCAGCCAATTCAAGGCCAAAGTTATCTCTGACCAATCACAGAAGGATTCATAGTGCCTCTGTGAATCACATATTCGAGAAAAAACCTCCTGGCTGGTGCACTTTGCCACCAGAACGCAGAGTGGGAAGATGTGACCAGCTGCACCGATAGCCAAGGCCAGGCCCAGGAGGAGGTGGGGGGGAAGGAATGTGGAAAGACAGTTTCCCCTGCAGCTCGTGGAGAAGACCATGGTGAAGCTGGTTGTCCCCTCGCAGTCCATGGATGAGGACGGGGAGCAGAGACATCTACACCCTGTGAAGAGATTGATCCACGCCTCAGCAGGTTTGCCGGGGGACTTGTGACTTTGTGGGGAGCCAGGCCAGGGGAGCCTGGGCCCGAATGTCAGAACCCTATGGAAGGGAGTCCTGCTGAGAGGCCCGTGGTGAGGAGATGACTCCCTGATGGAAAGGACTCACGCTGCAGAAGTTCATGGATATGACTCTGGCGTGGGTGGGACCCCACGACTCTGTAAGGGAAGTGTGTGTGTGTGTGTGTGTGGAATGCCCCTCCCCCAGCTGAGACAGAAGACAGCTCGGGTGGAATGGACTGAAACCCCCCCACTCCCCATTCCCTGCCCCTCCTGGCGCTGAGATGGGAGGGAAGAAGGGAGAGAAATTGATGATTAAAGCTAAGGGTGCTAAGAGGCGAGGGGTGGGGGGAAGTAGAAGTGTTAAGATCTGGGGAAGGAAAGCAACTGGTACCACCGGAACCTCACTCCCCATTCCCTGCCCCTCCCCGCGCCATGTTGGGTGGGGAAGAAGGGAGTAAAATCATGATGAAGTTTGAGTTTGCTAAGAAGGGGAGGGGTGGGGGGAAGGCGCTTTAAGACCTGGCCGCTTCTTACTCTTATCTCGTTCCGGTTCACTGGGTGTATTAGTCGTAGTTGTAATAAATCACTTTTCTTTCCTTTATTCTGTGCTGAGTCTGTTTTGCCCATTGCACTAATTGGAGAGTGATCCCCCTGTCCTTATCTCAGGGCCCAAGCCTCCAAAAACATATTTTCTCCTCTTTTCGGCTGAAGGGGGAGTGAGCGAGAGGCTTGGTGGGCATTTGGCCCCTAGCCAGGGCCAAACCACCACAGTGGGACATTGCATTGAATGTAGAGTGTCTCCAGTTTTCTCAGTTTACTTCCTTGACAGCTGTGAGAGACAGAGGAGGATGGCCAGTCAAGTGCATTAGCTGATGGGCACATTTAATCCTGGGCAAGGTCTGCTTCTACACACAAGGCTGGGGTCCAGATAATGCTGTCATTCTTCAGTCGTGTGTCATATTTCTGTTAATCTTCCAAACAGCCAATATCAGGATATTGGAGACAGGACAAGGGGCAACGGCTGCAAGTTGGAGAACAGGAAGTTCCACACCAACATGTGGAAGAACTTTTTCACAGTGAGGGTGACAGAGCCCTGGGACAGGCTGCCCAGGGGGGTGTGGAGTCTCCTTCTCTGGAGATATTCAAGACCCGTCTGGATGCCTATCTCAGTGATATGTCCTAGGGAGCTGCTTTGGCAGGGGATTGGACCCGATGATCTCTCGAGGTCCTTTCCAACCCCTGTGATTCTGTGATTCTGTGATCCAGCTTTCTTGCCCTCCAATATTTTGCACACAAGCTTCTTAACCACATTGTAAATGCAGCAAAGAAGAACAAACTCTTAAAATTTCTGCAAGTATATTTTCTTTCTTAAGGAGCAGGCAGGCATTTTCCTAATTTTGTGGGAATTAACTATGAGAGGTAACAATCTCGACATCCTCTTGAGAAATGTGACATGTGGAATGTGCAGCAAGAACCTGTGCTGGAGGGCAACTTTTGTCATTTCTATCTTCAAGAAATAGGCAGCACAGGGAAGATACCCCAGCCATGGCTATATCATCTACTCCAAAAGACAGTGGCAGAGAATAGCGTTGGAACTGGCAGGGATTTCTTTTAGTCTACTTGTTCCAAAGCTGCTCGGTGCCAGTGATCAGGACAGTAAGTGCAGTAACCTATGCACTTGGATAACACCAACATTCAATACAATGCAGTTTTTTCTAAGGTATTGACTTACTGATTTGGAAATGTTTTCTTCCCTTTCCTCTTCAATATTTACAGAAAAGCTGTCTCTTAAAATTATAATTGACTCCTCCTTTAGTTACTGAAGATATTTTTATTATTTACTCCTGTGAGAAACTTTCTTGAACAGTGAAATGATGTTTAAGAGGTGAACAAGATTTAGTTACTTTTGGAGCCTCACAGCTTTCTTAGCTTTAATTGAGAGACTGCTAACAATGATCAGAACTAGAGAAACCAGGAACAGGATTTCTCTGACTTGGGTAAGAATTTTGTGGAGTGGATCAGTGTTGGACAAATTTGGGCAGTCAGTCGAGCAGGTTTGCTACCAACTTCACTGGAGTTGGATTAAGCAAAGACAGAGCACCATAGTAAATACCACTCACAGGGCAATCAAGCTGTTACTGAATCTGACATGAAAGACTCTGTTGGGAGTAGCCAGAGACCACATCTACCACATCCAGCAACTCATTCTACAGAGCTCAGTAAACAACCCTCAGCTGGTAACAGATGCTATTTGGGTCTCTTGAAGTGGCATTTAAAGACACTCTAGCCTGGTTCTTTTCAAGGTATTTTCTCTTAATCAATAGTACCTGTCTGTTTCAACAATTGGGGGTTTTGGAATAGGAGTCTGTTCTGTTTTCACAGTAAAAACAAATGTACAATAACATGGTGAGCTGCTTATGTGCCAGGTGAATGCTGAGAAGAATGCAATGAGATCTAAGTATCCAGTACAAAGCAGAGAAGGCTTAATTGAAAATGAGTCTAGACGATGTCCTGAACCAACGAAAATAAAGAGAAAACTGACATTAAAAGCTGCTAAGAGGATAAGTGTCCATGGCAATCATTACTGGTGAATACATCTATCCTAATTTCATTGCCTTCTGAATTATTTTCAAAGCATTGCATTTGTCTCTGCAGTTCCTTCCTTTGTCATCTGTTCTTGCTGCTTTCATCTTTTTTATGTGTGTGTGTGTGTGAGATTGTGTTCTGGTTTCAGCTAGGATGGAGTTAATTTCTTTCTAGCAGTTGGTGTAATGGTGTTTGGGAGTCAGGATGAGAGCAGTGCTGATAACACACTGATGTTTTCAGTTGTTGCCAAGCAGTCAAGGACTTTTCAGTTGTTCATATTTCCCCCCAAGAAAGTGGGGGGCACCCAGGAAACTGGGAGGGGACACAGCCAGGACAGGTGACCCAAACTGGCCAAAGGGGGTATTCCATGCCAATTACATCATGCTCAGCATAAAAGGGGAGCTGATGGAAAAAGGAGTACACAGCTCCAGGACACGCAGTTTTTGGGGACAGTCCGGTTTCGGTATGGCTCTGAGCTGTGCAGCCTGAGTTGTGCAGTTCAGTGAGAAACTGCACTGTGTATCACCAGTTTCATATATTTTTTTACTATACAAGTCCTATTATCATTATTTCTCTCTCTGCTCTCCTAGTAAACCATCCTTATCCCTACCTAGGAGGTTTGCCTTTGGTTTTTTTTTTCCTTTTCCCCTTCCCCCCTGCCATCCCCACCCCACAAGAGTGAGCGGCTACTTGGTGCTCAGCTCCTGGCTGGGGCCAGAACCACAACAGATTGGCAAAAGAAGGAAGAGAGTTGAGAATAGATAATGATGAGCAACAGAAAATATCTGGGAGGGAAAAAGGCTTTTCAGATGTGAAGCTGTCCTGATTATTTCAATGCAGTATTTGCCACAGCTGCCTTTTCCCTTGAGAATGCTTAAAAATGATACCAGTGCAGGAGTTGTGGTCCTTCTTTGAAAAACTTAGGAATATCTCTGCTGTCTCTAGATGTTTCAGTTTTCATGCTGACAGTCTAACACATATGGCAGTCCAAGCTCAAAATGCTAAGAAGAAAATATTTTTTCCAGATAAATACACACCAGACACTGGTGATTCTTATTTTGTATTAGAGAAAGGAAAAGAGATTCTCAAAAGAAGAGATGGGCAAAATTCTATACATCAGTGATTTTGACATTTCATTTTCCCAGCATTTTTGGGTTGGTGGAGCTTGCTGACCTCTGAGTGCTACAACCCGATCTAATTTCTTCCTACAAATAACTGGTAATAGCAGAAACCTAATAGGGAACATAAAAAACCCCCTCAAAACCAAAAGAAACAAAGCCCTTGACATCCAACCGCTGAACAATAGATCGAGCTAATCATTTAAAGAGACTAATTTTAAAGAGGCTGCATATTGAAGAGAAATAAAAAGGTTCATTAGGTGTCAGTAAGGAATATTAAGCATCTGTGACCCATGAGAAGAAAAAGAGAGATTGAATTTGACATATAAGTGAAAACCCTTGGAATAAAAACAATTAGGGCATTAATGTAAAAGGATTCAGCATTTTTTAATGTAATTGACCTTTGAAGCCCTATGAATATCTTTTTTTTTTTTTTTAAGACTGCAAAGCATCTCTAAGAGCCCATTTGGGAACAAGACGATTTAGAAAATGGAAAATGCATTCCTTAACCTGAGTTTAGCACAGTTGCAGACTTCCAGCATTACCCATGAGATAACACTTCAGTGCTCCTGTTTTTCTGTTTCCCAAACTCAGACAGTTACATCCCTAGATATGTCTAGGAACCCTGGGTGTTTGTGCATCATTATGCTGTCTGCTTCACTTCTTCCCACCCCCAAATTGGATTAGGTCCATCATATTTAAAGGCAAGGGATAGAACATGAATCATCCGTTGTACTAACTTTGAGAAAACTGTTAAGTGCTGTAGGGTTTCAGAAGCAGCTTTTAATATATCAAACTGATCAACCTCAGATGCAGCCTGATGTAATCGTTTCCATGGACAGTAAGTGTGCCAATGAAACCATAGATAACAAATAACAAGATCCTGGTAAGGTATTACAGTAATAGAGGGTTTGAGTGGGGGTTGTCAATTTTGGTGACACCTGTTTATAATGTTTCTTTGATGCAAATGTAGCAAAGCATAAGGTGGGATACAAGTCCTTGATGCCTTTTCAGAAAGTTTCTTAGTGCACTTCAATGTTAGGGTATAACTTGATACTATTTGGTCATCAAAAGGAGAGGGTTCAATTTCTTATGTGAGACTTACTGAGACAAAGAAAATATTTTGAGCTCCAGTCACCATCCCAAGATGTGGACAATATTTCTCCTCTAGAAATTACTCAGTCTTTGGTTTGAGAATGAGCAGGACTTCTCTATAGTGGAAAGGGAGAGCAAAATCATAAAGACAAATTATTACATAAGAAGTACCATGAGACACTGCTATTGCCAAGGGATTCCAGCAGCAGCCAAGGACTGATATATCTTCTGTTGATGAGTATCCAGTGAAGGGGCAGAGCTACCTTGACTTTTTCCCCTTGAGCATTCCTATCTCAAAGACTTGTAGTTATGCAGATTTCATTCAACCTAATTACAAATAGAAGACCATAATGTCTTTACCAGCCATAGTGCTTTTTTCATACCCATCTTTCACCCTTTTGTATATAACAAGGTTGGATTCTGTAGGGCTTAGTGAAAAGGTAGCCTCAGCACCAATGCCTGGTGGGACAGGGTGTAGCATTAGTGAAATTATAGTGGTGCAAAGAATTAAGGTTTACTGGGCATCCACATGTCTGTGAGAGACTTTGGATAGCCTGTGAGGACATCTAGGGGAACAGTCAAAGAACTGATCTCTGTTTAGGACCAAAAAGCTTGTCTGGAAGATTCTGTTACACATCTAGTCCAAGCTGGAAATTAATAAAGTTGTTGATTGAGGTTAGGTAGTTTCTGCTCTGAGGAGTGAAGGTGTTAAACCTCTTTACCCTGAAAGAAAAAAAAAAAGCCAGTCATTCTTTAAACATTTCAGTGACAAAGAGGATAATAAATTGACACAGGTATATGTGCTACCAGGAAGAGGAAGTAAGCTGGCTGCTCCACCATATTTATTTTAGACTTAGTATAATGTTATATGCACTGTGGCAGCATGTCAATATTTAGGAAATGTTCCTATGAATAAATGCAGTGCATTAGTTTGCAGCAGGTTCTCCCAGAGGAATTGATGAAAACACTGCATCTCAAGGCCACAACTTGCAAACCACTCTAGACATAACATTCCATAATATATTTAAGACAAATGTAGCAACGAGGCAGGAAAAAAATATGGTTCAGTGAAGTCTTTAGCTTAATTTCAAAGCAATAAAAAGGAGAACCTTGTTCTAACATAAAAGCTAAAAGAACAGGAACTGAATCAGACTGTGAGGAACACTTTTCCTCTTTCACAAAAAAAAAGATAATTTCCTTCAAGGAAAATGACAAATTGTTTCAGTATACTTGAGATAAATAATTCACAAATAACCTTATTCATACAAGTGAAAGGATTCAATTGTGCACTCCTATTCATATAAGGAATGGAGCCATTTTAGCCAAAAGTAATTAGCTAAGCGTTCTTTGGAAGTCTGTATCAGCATGAAAGAATAAATCTGAATCACTTGAATCCCGATGTAGTTCATTAAGTTCACAACATTTATCTCCTCTTTGGTTGTAGCTGAGCTCTCTGTTATATTTCAGTGGTCAAAGGTAATGATTTTTTTTTCCTAAGAAAGAAAGAAAGAAAGAAAGAAGAAAATATTTAACAATAGTAGAAATTCTCACATCCATTTTCTATATCTGATTAATATAAATGTGTTGGGATTTTTTAATAAGAATGAAATCTCTGATGATTGACTGTATTTTAAAATAAGATTTATTTTAGATTCTCTGGGAGAGCTTTTCCTTGCTTCCACGTAACAGAATACAGTTTTAGTAGGATAATTTAGGCACTCATAAATGTTTTGGTATCTTAATACCCTATGGAACAACTGTTCCAAAGGGAACTCACAGTGTTGGTGTCTCACTGTTCCTTCTCTTTCCACATCTTTGGGTTCTTACATAATACATATTCAGGAAAAAAACCCCAAAACCCCAGAACCCAACAAACCAACCAAAATTGCACACCCTCCCCCCAAATTCAGGAATGAAAGACATGAATCTTCAAAGACTGTAAAAGTAAAAATACAAGTGATATACTGTCTTACAAGATTCACAAGAGGCTTGTGGAGAAAGTAATATAGAATTTTATATTTGTTTTAAATTATACAATATTTTAATGTAGTTTAACCTGAATTATCTAAGGAATTCGGTCACACTTAAAAATAGAAAAACTCAATGGATGAAACAAAATAGTGAAAAAATAGTGAAAAAGACTATTTTTTAATAGATAAATGTTGGAATAGTTAATTTTTTAAAAAAGGATATGAACTTCTTCCATGATTTTACTTGCTATAAACAATATGTCTAAAAGGGAAAAACAAAACCAAACTGAATTGTCAGAGGAAGAAAAATTGATTTTTCGTATTGTGTAACCCCACACATCTTCTAACCATTTGCTGCCATGTGAATTGGGTATTTCCATGATCCAGACAACTTATATAACATTTTTAAACTGCAGCAATGAAATTATTCATAATGACAAAGCAGAGGGCTGACCCAGTTTACCTGAAGTGAGGTTCCCCTCCTTCCCCCTCCCCAGCAATAGCTGACACTAGGAAGTTTCACTTCACACTGAGGTTAAAGCATTTTATTTTTTTTAACAGAAGAACAAACAGAAACAACCGTTGCAAATGGGAAACAGGCATTTGTGAGCAAATGACAACCTTACTTTTTTAAAGCTGATGCTCTGAAGCTGATTGCACTGCTTGGTTATTTATATCTAAATGCCTCCACTCCTTAATAGGGTCCATTTATATTTCAAGTGGCCTAGATAGACAATGGTGGTGTTACATGACTGCTCCACGTGCATCGTAATTGAATTACTGGAAGAAAATACAGACAGGAGTTGTGACTTCTGATACATAGTTATTGCAGTCTAATAAGGTCATCAGAGATTAATTGTGAAATCAGGGACTGTTACATTTGAGGAGGAACATGCTCCAAATGACAAGAATAAAGCACTGTCTCGTATCACGTTTCAGACACAGCTGTTTTACCCTCATGTGCTCCTTATTTTTTGCAAGTGAAACTAAAGCAAAGCTGTATTGTCCAACCTGGTGCTGCAGGTGCTGACTTGGGAGCACAGGAGTTGGGAAATGGCAATTTCCCAACCTCTCTTGCTGACTTGCAGATCGTAAGAGCTTCCTGAGAAACAGTTCAGCATTTTAGGGAGGAGCTTTTTCTTCTTTCACCTCAGGTTAGAAAAAATATAGTTGGATATCCTTTGCATGTGGCTCTGGGGAAGAAGGAATTAGGAGCCTGTGATGTGTTTAGAACATGGCTAAAATATTCACTGGTAACAGAGGAAAATGTTATACTGGGAAAGAGAATCAAGGTGTGGTGGGTTGACATTGGCTGGGTGCCAAGTGCCCACCAACCAATTCTAGCAATCCCTTCCTCTGCAGGATGGTAATGGGACAAAATAAGATACAAAAAAACCCTCATTGGTCAAGAAAAAGGCAATTTAAGAAAGCAAAAGAAAAGGTCACATGTGGAAGCAAAGGAAAACCAAAAGATTTATTCTCAACTTCACATCAGCAGGCAATATCTGTCTACTTCCTGGGAAGCAGAGCTTCAGTATGTGTAGTAGTTGCTCTGGAGCACAAATTTCATGAATAACGAATGTGGTTGCTTCCTCCCCTTTCTCTTAGTTTATGTTGCTGAGCAGAAACCACATGGTATGGAATATCCTTTTGGTCAGTTTGGGTCAGCTGCCCTGGCTGTGTCCCCTCCCAAGATCTTGTCCATCTCCAGCCTACTGGCAAGGGGGAAATGTTGAAAAGACAGCCTTGCTGTGTGCTACCTCTGTCAGCAGTAGCCAAAACACAGATGTGTTATCAACACCTTCCTAGCTACCAATGCACAGCACTCTGGGGGCTGTGATGGGGAAAATTAACCATTTCAGCCAGACCCAATACACAAGGTTTCCTTCACCTGCAGAGATAACAGAGGGCCTAATCTTCAGAATTTGGATACTATAAAGCAGGTTTTCTCTCACTGGGACTTTTCTGATTGAAATTCAGTTGACATATTTTGTCATGAAGCTCTTTGGTTAAGATGGACTAGCACATTCTAAGGAGAACAATTTATTTAAAAAGACTGTCAGATTTCTGCAGCTCTGACAGTAATCAGAGCAGTAATCTTGCAACCTTTACAAAAATATCTCCAAAACAGGCAGATGTGGGATCATCTGTTTCCTCCTTCCCCTGCTGTGTCCTTTTTCTAAAATGTTACAGTTTAGGATATAATACAGTACTGCCTTACTGCCAATCCTACATTCAGAGCATGATTCAATATGAATGACTTAACAATCATATAATTGTTTTGGTTGGAAAAGACCTTTCAGTTTATCAAGTCCAATCCATAACCTAACACTCTCAAATCCACCACTAAACCATATTCCTAATCTTCACATCTACGGGCCTTTTAAATACTTCAGTGACTCTACCACTTCCCTGTGTAGCTTGCTCTAGTGATTGAAAACCCTTGTGGTGAAGAAAGTTTTGCTAATATCCAATCTAAACATCCCTGGTACAACTTGAGGCAAATTCCTCTTGCCCTATTGCTTGTTACTTGGGAGAAGAGACTGACACCTACCTGTCTGCAAACTCCTTTCAGGTAGTTGTAGAGAGAGATAAGGTCTTCCCTCAACCTCCTTTTCTCCAGGCTAAATAACCCCAGTTCCCTCAGAACCTCCAGGGACAGGGCATCCACCACCTCTCTGGGCAGCCTGTTCCAGCACCTCACCACTCTCTCTGTAAAAATCTTCCCCCAAATACCTAATCTGAACCTTCCCTCCTTTAGTTTCAATCCATTCCCCCTTGTCCTGCCATTGTCTACCCTTTTAAAAAGTTGATTCCCCTCCTGTTTCTCTGCTCCCTTCAGGTACTGGAAGGCTGCAATGAGGGCCCCCCACAGCCTTCTCTGAACCCTCTTCAACAGTTCCACATCTTTCTTGTATTGGGGTTCCCAGATCTGGACACAGGACTCCTGCTGGGGCCTCATGAGGTCAGAGTAGAGAGGGACAATCACCTCCCTGTCCCTGCTTCCCACCCCTCTCCTGATGGAGCCCAGGATACCATTTGCCTTCCGAGCTGCAAGAGCACACTGCTGGCTCATGTTAAGTTTCTCATCCACCAGGATCCCCAGGTCCTTCTCAGCAGGGCTAGTCTTGTAGTGAGGGGCCTAAAACTTAATTGAAGGTGCAGCTTCACCAGTGCTGAGTACATAGAAACAATCACTTCCCTATACATTATTTCTGATACAAGCCAGGATGCTTCTGGCCTTCTTGGCCACCCGGGCACACTGCTGGCTCATGTGCATCCTGCTGTTGACGAATACTGCCAGATCCTTTTCTTCCAGACAGCTTTCCAGCCACTCTTCCCTTAGCCTTTAATGTTGCAAGGAGTGGTTGTGACTCAAGTGCAGGACTGACCCTTGTTGAACTTCATACACTTGGTCTTGACCCATCAATACATCCTGTCCAAATCCCTCTGTAGAGCCTTCCTACCCTCAATCCTCCCACTGAACATGGTGTGGTCTGCAAGATTACTGGGGGTGAACTTGATCCTCTCATTCAGATAGTTGATAAAGATATTAAGAAGACCTTGTACTAATATTGAGCCCTGGAGAACACCACTTGTGACTGGCCACAACTGGATTTAACTTCATTCACGGAAACACTTTTGGCCAAAACATCTAGCCAATTCTTTACCCAGCAAAGCAACAGCTTGTCCAAGCCATGAGCAGACAGTTTCTCCAGGAAAATGATGTGGGAAACAGAGTCAAAGGTTTTATGAACTCTAGGTAGACAATATCCACACCAACTAAGTGGGTCACCTTGTCATAGAAGGAGGTCAGGTTAGTCAAGCAGCACCTGCCTTACATGAACATGTGCTGACTGGTCATGGTCACCTGATTTTCTTGTATGAGTCATGGGATTGCACTCAAGATGATCTGCTCCATAACCTTCCCCAGCACTGAGGTCAGACTGACAGGTCTGTAGTTCCCCAGATGCTCCTTTTTGTCCTTCTCATAGATGGGTGTCACCATGGCTAGCCTCCAGTCAACTGGGATGTCACCAGTTTTCCAGGACTGCTGAAAAATGATGGAAAGTTTCTTGGTAAGCACTTCTGCCAGCTCTCTTGGTATCCTTGGGTAGATGCCATGTGGCCCCATAGACTTATATCTAGGTGGTATAGCAGGTCACTAACCATTTCCCTTGGCATTACAGAGGCTTTATTCTGCTCTCTGTCTTCCAGCTCAGGGGAGAAGACCCAGAGAACAACTGGTCTTAGTATTAAAGACTGAGCCAAAAGTGCAGATCTCCTGAGGAAGGGTAATTCCGGGGGAGTGGAGGTATCTTCCAGGAACTGGCAGCTGTCATTAGACCTGCTGATGAGATCTGGGCACTTCCAGATCAAATGCAGCCACTTCCACACATAGAAAAAGCCACCTAGGGAGCCCTGCAACCAGAGCATGGCACAGGAGATAGAGCAGGAGGGTGTGCAGGAAGGGCCTAGTCACCCTATCAGCTCAAGAGATATCGTGACCACCTCCATGAAGAAGAAAAGGTGGGTTATAGTTGTAGACAACTCCCTTCTAAGGGTAACAGAGGGTCTGATATACTGGACAGACCCTCCTCTAGGGAAGTCTGCTGCCTCCCTGGGGCCCAGGTTAAGGACATCACATGAACTTCATGTGCTTCACACAGGCCTACCTCTCCAGCCTGTCAGGGTCCCTCTGGATGACATCTCTTCCCTCCAGCATGTCAACCATACCACACAGTTTTGAGACATCAGCAAACAGGTTGAGGGTGTGTATCTCACCATTATATTTGCTTTACTGGCCTTCCCCTGATTCTTATTCATAAACACTCAACCCTATCATTACCAACTGGACAATCAAAACATGCACTTAACATAAAGACTACCCCACTGCCTCTCCTTCCTTGCCTGTCCCTCCAGAGGACTTTATAGCTGTCCATTGCAGGACTCCAGTTGTATAAGTCTTTCCACATTTTTTCCATGAAGGCAATGGTGTCCTGCTTCTCCAGTTTGTTGCCTGTGCTGCATGCATTGCTGTAGATGTACTTCAGTTGGGCTATTGATACCACCACATTTTTTGTGGAGAAACCCTAATTCCTACATGACCTACCCATCTCAGGTCCTTCCATGGTTTCTAACACATTAATTGCATTTTTGATGTCACATGGATCTCCATCACCTACTTCCACTGAGAAGGCAGACCAAAGGACCTTGCTTGCAAACCATCTCTCAAACATTGGCTTCTGCTCCCCCCAGGATTCTCTCTAGTGAGCCTGGTTTTATCCCTTTACCTGTTAAAACCTAGTTTAAAGCTCTTTGAATGAGCCCTGCTAACTCCCGTGTAAACATGCTTTTCCCTGACTTACAGCATTGGAATTTGCATCCACATTCTAGAAATATATGAGTGTTTTCATGACTTCTGGTACACTTCCTAAGACAGCTTCAAGATGAATACCTGACATACCCAGAATTTCTCCAGATATCTGCCCCTCTGTGCCAAATGTGTTCTTCCAATTTACAATATTTTCTTTCACTCCTACAGGTTTTATTCTATCAGTTTGTTTTCTTGTTATTTCAACTCAAATATATATGTTTTCCTAAGTAACATAAATTGCCTTAATGATCATCTTGTTTGAGAACAAATATCAGCCTATGACTTACTCAGAGGTAACTGAGTTGTAGATTTATTTTATTTATTTATTTTTTTAATTGGAGTGGTAGGAGTTTTCCCTGGCAGATAAAATCTGCAACTTTTCTTTCTACACTTATTATCTTGATGGCCATATGCATGGCTCTAATGTGTGCATGGTACATACATCCTATTCTGATAATAATGCAATGTAATAGGCATTACAGCCTGAAATAAGGCATCTCACAATCTGAATGGCGTTCTGATGGGGAACGGGGCAAAAGAAAATGAACCTGATGGATAATACCTCACTTAAAGTATTCTGTTTGGTCGATGTCACATTTTCAACTGTAGTAAAATTTCTACCAGCTACTGGGGGAGATGTGTAAAAAAGGGAATAATACATGTTTGTGGTCTCCCCTCTAGAAAGATTTGTGAAAGCTTAACAGAGGATGATCACAGGACAACTTATTGGGTATAAAAGGCTGTAGAGAAGTTGAGTTTATAAGAACTAAGAGATGAGGCCATGTTTCTGTAGTTTGTAAGTGCAGGTAACACACCTCCCAACTGGCAGGTCTGGGAGTCCCCAAGCTCTATAATGAATAATGTGTGACATGAATTCCTACTAAAGTATAGCGGAAAAATGCTGAGACCACAACGTGATGGAGTCTCCTGCTGGTGCAGCTCACCCTCAAGCTAACCTTCGAGAAATACTTTGAAATGGCAGCTGAATAACAAGGAAGACAGCTCTCTGTATGTCAGTGGTGTTTTAGACACTGACTTAGCAACATTAAGAGTTGTTTCTGTTCAAATTTTTATATTCCACTAAGACAGGACTGGAGAGGAAAACAGCACCTTCAAATGGTCATTGTCCTTTTTCAGCTTTATTTTTTCCAAGGAGAAAGCAATCACTATTTTTCCCTGAACCCCAGGCTCTAAAAACATCACTCTGTCATAATGACCTGGAAAAAAATTGACTTGTTCACATGAATTGCTGGATCATTGTTGTCAAAGGCTCAAAAATCAGTCCTTGATTTCCCACAGTGTTGTGGAAAGATATTGACAAAAGGTGAAAAAATATCGTGATATATGGGGGGTGGGGGGGGGGGAAGGGCTTCAAGGTCTTTCAGAATATTTTACATTTACCTTTAAATATATAACTTTCAGAATAAGCATATTAGGAGACTATTGCATAACACAAAATACATTTTCAGATTTTTTAGTTTAAGTTTTAGAAGCAATGCTATAAATTCTGGCAATTCATATCCAAGAATTGATATAAACTGTTTCAATAATGTAATGAAGTAAACTTGTTCCCAATTTCTTATGTATTTAGGATGCCTATAAATCAAACTTTTCTTTTGTGAGAGAAAGAATAGGTTCCTACATTTATCAAGGATTTGTTGAAGCCAATTCAAAGAGTATAGGAAGAGCTGATTACAAGTGTTGACACTTTACCTTGCTGTGTTACTATCCAAAGTTCAAGTATGGTTCCTTGAGTACCTACTCTTATCCCACTTAATTCAAGCTTTGAAACCTAACAAGAGAATAGAATATGCATTAAAGGGACTGATAGACCTAAATTCCCTTGCAAAAATTAAGGTAGTCAGATAAGGTTTCTACATCCCAACTTTTTTTCTGTTAAATAAAGCAAATTTAATTTAAATTGCTTGTATGAAGACAAAGATGGGGGAAATCGGTGAAAGAATACATTTCAAAAATTTGTAATCCTAAGAATATCTAACTTCCAAATTTAAGCTGTTCTATGGACTGTGATTTTTTTTGAAGTTAAGTCTGACTGATATTATTTTGCTCCATGTATATCGCAACAGGATTTGTTTGCACGGTGACTCCCTCTCTCCCAGTGAAAAACATGTGGTTTTTGTGTTCATAAGCACACTTTGTCCCCTTTTGCTGATGCAGTGGACTACTGACAGGATAATCCTTTGATGATTAGGTCACACACCAGGCTTTCTCCATCCCTTCTGCTTTCAAGGGCCAGTGTAAACAAATTGAGACAATTTACACAACCTATATTTACAGACACTATTGCAACTCAAGATAAGAAATAAGGAAGAGGTCAGGCAATTGCGATGCCTCCCTTCATCTTCTCGAATCCTTTGTCCACACTTTTGTTCATCTTCCCCATTTCCCTTGCCCCTGTGACACATTTCTGTCTCGTTGCTTGGTAACCTCCCAGCACTGCTGTTCATGCTGGCATCAACTGCTCCCTGCTCCCCCTTCCACTTGCTCAAAACACTGAGAGACAGCCTAAAAATCAGATGAGATTTTCTTCTCTCCGCTTCTGACAGGCAAATCAAATTCTGAGTAAACGGTGAAAGCTCTGTTAGAGGGTAAATTCTCAATTAGGAAAAAGAAACAGAGGAAGATACACATTTAGAAACAACTGATTAACAACATGGGATTTCTATATGTCAATTATTTCAGATCATTGATGAAAACCCAGCTATTGTGGGGGGAAAAAAAAGGTAAAAAGAAAATAAAATAAAGATTGAGAGTAAAATAAATTGTTTATTACTTGCATAACACCAGTGTCTAAAGATCCAGCTGGGTATGAAGCACTAATAAGTTAGCTAATACATAACAAAAATAAAGCAAATCATATCCCTTAAAGGCAGCAATCTAAAGATGTTGGCTGAATGCTTTAACCATGAGGATGTGGTCTTGCCATGGGACATTATACCTGTTCTTCCTTTTTTCAAAAGAAATTGGCAACTTCTGATGCATTTTGTGCTTGCTGTTAGTATTCATATTATTACAGAACATTAAGCATGTGTGTATTTCTTTGGAGGACTTTTTTAACATATTTAACAGGAAAATGGCATGATCGAGACACCTGGCAAGTGGAAGTGAGATTTTAAATCTCTGAGGAACTTGATTGTTGAAATTGGACATTTTAACAAAGCAGGCACTTCCAGATGTCAATAAGACCCAGGTCAGAGTGAAAGCATAATTTTGGATTGAGCTGTGTCCTTGCAGCAGGGATGTTGGAGCTAGCCAGAACCAACTGTATCCAGCACAGGACAGCCTCTGACCTCTTCCCATGCAGGTCACCTGTGCAGACATCCGCTTGCCAGCACCTGAGCATGGACAGCAGAGATATTTGCCTTCCAGGAGGCTCAATACCTAAAGTCAGAGGAGGTTGCACAAGAATGTTTCATATATCATTAGACACCTGTATCTCAGCACCTAAATTGTGCCTCTAGAATTAGACCTATTGTCAGAGTAGGACAGCTGAATGTTGGAACTGGTGTGTACAATTCTACATACTCTATCTAGGACTGCATGAGCTCATTATACTCCACAGAAACCTAGTAAATGGATTCCATCTTTCAGCTGATCAGACAGTAGGTATCTATATTAGAGAAGTTGAAATGCAGTCTGGGCTTTGTCAGCTATATTGACTGCAGGCTTGATTCAGTAGCTCAGGTATGTGTCCAGGAACATCTCACAAGCTTTAAGCTATCTTCCCTTACCTCTAGCTGTGTCTCTGAAAAGGTCTGGATTTCTTGCACACAGTTTGTCACAGTTGCCAATAGAGATGACTTGAATAATCTACAGGTTTTTAGATAGCAGCATATATGTATATTTGAACCTAGACTGACACAACATCTAATGGGACCTTGGACATCTAGTACGAATGTAGGATTGCATACAGAAGCCTAAACTCAGGTAAATCAATCTGGAAAAGAATTGCCCTCTAATTTTGTTGTCAGTTTCTTACAGATTTTTTCCCTCATAACCTGCTTCACATAAATTGCATTTGTACAAGGAAATTGCAGGCACACATGAAATCTTAGCGTCTAACTTAGTGGGAAATAAGGCAATATGCAGGACTTTTGGACCCTAATTCTGTTAGAATTCAGCAGTAATTTAGTAATAGAGGAAAAGGAGAAGGAGTGATGTCCCAGTATTCAGAAATAAATCTCTGTAGTGAGATGGATCTGTATGCATTTATATATGTGTGTATATATGTATATATATATATATATATATACATATACCTTCTTCCAAGTGCAAACCAAAACCAAAACTACACTCCATGCTGCTGCTCAGCCACCTCAAAAGTAAGATATAATGAAGCTGTTGAGAGCTCTGGGGAACTGTCAGTGAATGAAACACCAAGTCATTTTTATTCCCTTCCTTAGTCAGTAAGGAGTTATACCTTCATTGCCCTCAATATTCTTACACTTCATAGTCTGTTTTTAGGATAATTTATTCTTTTCTCCTGTCCTTTCTTCTTTTATTTTATGAAAACCACACACATGTAAACAGAAATTGTGGACCTGAGCTGTTTGGTTTGTTTTTTTTAAATAATAATAAATATAAAAACACAAGGGAGAAGGGTAAGAAGAAGGACAAAGAAAAATATTTTTGTAGTCTTTTGATTAAAAGCATTGAAAGCAACTTCACCTATGGAAAGTTGTATTTTACAGAGCACCTGTCTAAACACCATATGTTTATAGGATTTCTCCTTCTAAGGTTCTGTATTTTTCTGAAAAAGAAGCTTTGATTATTGCAAACTGTTCCTGTATCTCATGACAGTAATTCTAGGTGACACCATGTGAATGTTATTAAGGGTGAGGAAGGACCAAAAAATGCAAGAATATAAATCCAATCCTCTTTCTTTCAGGGAAATAAAGTGATTCATATCTTATCAATTATTCCTCTGTGGGATTTTTGGCCTGAGTAGAAAAGATCTCCTTTTGGAACATATGGGTGAATCCAACTGCAATAGGAAGAAAGCATGTCTCAGTTATTTAGTTTCAACTGCTCATTTATATCAATAAAAAAATACTGTAAACAATACAGTTGTTTGGTTTTTTAGCAGTGCACCAGAATATCTGTAGATGTCTGCACAAATATACGATGGGATCTGTCTGATCTCATTTACGCTTTTATGATTTTGCAAGGAACAACACAAGTCATATTAGATTCTTCTGCATTAACTGAATGGGAAAAAAAATCCCTACATCTTCCTTCCCCAATAAAATCTGATGTGTAAGGATAAAGTCACACTGACTGCAGACTTCAATGGGATAAGAATAAATTGAAGCACATATCACCCTCCTCAGTTTCCTTCCATATTTAACAAGTTCAATACTGACAAGAATAAAACATTAATATGGGCAGACAAGCTGATGGGAAAGAAATTGTAGTCACAAATGACATCATGAGTATCTTTCTTCTCTCCAACTCTGATAAAATTTTTCATCTGAAGTCTTATCCTGTTATCTGTATAACAAAATGTATTCTACTTAACCAAACTAATTCTACAATAAAATCCTGAACAATAAAACAGAATATATGTCTTCTTCTAAACACAGTTTACTTGACTGAAAAATAGAAGGAAGAAGAAAACTTGTGATTTCTGGAAGATATTTGAAAACCGAGGAGGAGTTAATTATTTTCTTCTCTACATACTGAGAATTAGTTAATTATGGTTTAAAAGGCCAGAATTGCTGCTTCTCATCTCATTGATAAAAATCCCCAAAGAGATGAAAAGCAGCTGCACTAGTTCAGTAAAGTATCCATTTACTCCTCCTTTTTGTTTTTAACCCCAGTTGAAAATAGATGCACATGAACATGTATGAGCAAAGTAAGCAACTGTGGTGCTTCCATCCTATGCCTATATTTAGCCTATTGGGTAATTCCTAATGGATCCTTCCTCTCTTTGTCCAATCTCCCTTTAAACCAGTAAAACTACCTTGCATCCATTGATATCCTTTCTCAAGGAATTTCACAGATTTTCAGCTTCTCACATGAAGGAGGGGTTTTGATCATCAGCTGGCTGAGTATCAGCCAGTAGTGTGCCCAAGTGGCCAAGAAGGCCAATGCTGTACTGGCCTGTGTCAGGAACAGTGTGGCCAGCAGGAGCAGAGAGGTGATCCTTCCCCTGTCCTCAGCACTGGTGAGGCCACAGCTGGAGTATTGTGTTCATTTTTGGGCCCCTCCCTACAAGAACATTGAGATCCTTGATCATGTCCAGAGAAGGGCTACAAAGCTGATGAAGGGTTTAGCAGACAAATCTTATGAGGAGTGGCTGAGGGAGCTTATATTGTTTAGCCTAGAGAAAAGACACTAAGGTGAGACCTCATCACTCTCTACAACTACTTAAGAGGTGGTTGTAGTGAGGTAGGGGTTGGTCTCTTCTCCCTGGTAGCTAGTGATAGGACAAGGGGAAATGGTCTGAATTTGCATCAGGGGAAGTTTAGGTTGGATATTAGGAAAAATTTCCTTACCAAAGGAGTTGTTAAATATTGGAACAGGCTGCCCAGGGAGGTTGTTGAGTCACCATCCCTGGAGGTATTTAAAAGAAGAGCAGATGTTGTACTTGGTGACATGATCTAGTGTTGGACCTAGTAGGGCTGGATAGACAGTTGGACTCAATGATCTTGAAGGTATTTTCCAGCTGAAACCATGCTATATTTCCATGATTCTATGAAGAACAAAATTCTCATTTTTTCCTTTTGAACTGGGCTCTTTCTTCATTTTATTGCCTCTAGTACTTACACTGGAGGCACAGTCAAAATTTGGTCCCTGTCCATTTTCTTTGTGCCACTCACGACTCTGTAGACCTCTGTCATATCCCCTTCAAATGACCTTTCTTCCAAGTATTTCAACCTATAGGAGGAATAGTTATGCTACCATTTCTTGGGAGAAAGTTCTTCCATGTCTTTGATCAGACTTGTTACTCTTTCTGATTCTTTTCCCCTTCCAATATAGCTTTTGAATGAAAGAAACAGCAACTGAGTTGTGGATGAATCATGGAATTGCCGAAGGAGTACTCTGAGTGCTATCGTGGAGTCTATCATAGCATCAGGCCTGCTGGATGCCATATTAAGATCTTCAGCTTTTTCAAACCATTGTCTAACATGGAAATCCCAGTTTAGTGCTTGGCATTTTCCCAGTGACTTTGAAGGGGATTTTTTGTGCGCCACTCTGAATTTATTTACTTTGGAAATGATATATGTGTATGTATCAAAGGATGGGAAGGGACGTGGTAGTGAATGAGGATGTGTTGGATAGTGAGAGACCTGAGCATGACATAAATGGTGTGGAATAAGGAGTGGAAATTGTACTGCTTTTGGCTGGGATTGAGTAAATTTTCTTTATAGTACCTTGAATAGGTCTGCATGTTGGTTTTGCAATGGAAATATTGATCATAATACACCAATGGCTTAGTTACTGCTGAGCCGTGCTTACACAGCATCAAGGCCTTTTCTGCAGCTTGTGATGCCCTGCCAGCAGCTAGGCTGGGGGTGCACTAGAAGTTGTGAGGGGACAGACCTGGGACAGCTGACCCCAACTAATGTAAGGGGTATTCTATACCATATGATGTCATGCTCAGCAATAAAAGCTGGGGGAAGAAGGAGGAAGGGAAAACATTCTGAGTGATGGCTTTTATCTTCATAGAACACCATTATGCATGATAGAGCCCTGCTTTCCTGGGTATGGCTGAACACCTGCCTGCCCATGGGAAGCAGGGAATGAATTCCTTGTTTTGCTTTGCTTGCACACATGGCTTTTGCTTTATGTATTTAACTGTTCCCCATCTAAACACACAAGTTTTGCTGCTTTTACTTTAACAACTCTCCCCCCCATCCCAATGCAGGGGGGTGAATGAGTGGCTGTGTGGTGGTTGCTGCTGTCTGGGGTTAAAACACAGCAATCGTTTTAACGGTTTTAACGTTCAGTTGAACAAGGAGTATGTCTCTCTCTCAGAAAATTCATGATCGCTGTGGGAAATTCGCCAGGTAGACTGCTGGTTTGCTGATAATCCTACCATGGGATAACCCATCTTGTCTCCTCATGCAAAGTTACCTACCTTCAGTAAGTTTCCTGCTACATAGATCTCAAATCTCAACAAAATTGTTTTGACAGTTTTCCAACATCCTTGAATCCGTAAGAGCTCATGTTTCCCAGACACACTCAGATTAAAGATGTGTTGATGAGAGCATCCAAATACCTAGAAGTCATGTTCCAATATTAAATAAGCATAGTCCAAAGAGAGTATTAAAATGATAATACAGGCCATTTTTCTTGCATTTACTTTCTTGAATTCATGCTCTGAATTTTTCGAGTCTCCTGTTTTGATCTAGGCTGCAAGTTTAAGATGATAGCCTTTAAGTGTTTGCTATGGTATTCTGAAGTAGGAAATACATGAAACTGCTCTGTGTCATTTTAAATCACTTATCTCAGAATATTCATATTTCATTAGTAGTATCTTCTGCACTGAATGAAAGACTAAGTCAGTTTGTTATAACTTAATTTTTATTTTTTCTCCTTTGGTAAGGTTTAAGTCCATAGTTCTATACGATTGCCTCTTTATCTGCACAAAATAAAAGAATGGAAAAAGAAAAGGCAAAAAGTTTTTTAGGTTCTGAGATATCAGGTTTGCTGTACAAAAGCATACATCTCATAGAGGCAAGTAGATGTATGAAAGAGCACAATAGAATCAGGAGATAGGATACACTACCTTCTGGGTTGAATTCACAGTGCTGGGGTATGGATTTTATAATTCCAGTACAGCTCTTGAGCAAAAATAAGAAAAATGGGCAATTTTCACCCATTTATTAGAAAAAGAGCAAAATACCATTAAATTTAGTTCTGCTTCTAGAACGTAAAAATTAATATCCTGGAAAGTTATTTTCTGTAGTCTTAAGTACAAAAATTAGTTCTGTTTCCTGAGCCTCTTTCCTATGACCACCCTGTGGCATTGTGCATCACAAATCTGATCTCCCGTCTCTTCACCAAAAGCCAGTTTCAAGCTTTTCCAGGTAATGCAGGTGTTACATTGCACACTGTGATCACCCTAAGGGAGGGCAGCGTTTGCCAACGGTCATCACAGAATGATACTTGAAGTGCTGAAATCTTTTTCTGTGTTTGAAGGAGGAAATTGGGTATTTGCAGTCAAGTAAGCGCAATGCAGACTTTTGAGTGTGAGTGCTGCATTAATAACAGGATTCTAAAATTGGGTTTTATGTCTGCACAACTAAACCCTTATTAGCAGACCACCATTGCCTCTGGAACAATAACATACAATTGATAAGAATTTGATTCATAAAATCAACACCACCACTTCTCCTCCCTCCACCCTCCCCTCCGACCCGTTAATTAGAATTTTTTATTCTGTTGTCTCTCAACCTCTTCTTCCTTCCTACTAAACATACTTCCCTATATGAAAAAAACAAGCCCCCAAATATTCTAGACACATTTCCAATGATCATCTGGTTTTAAAATTAAGCAAAACATGTTCAGTGAGCCTTATTTCCAGACACTACTCCCCTCCTCCCCACCAAAGTAATGACTTTCTGTTTCAACAACTCATTCCACACTACAAAACCAGATGGATTGCTCTCTACCACATGAGTGAATGTGTTCTTGATCGGAAAGTAGCAATTATTGAATACATCATGTAGAATGACACCAGGGAGGGAATTGTTCTTCATTCTGCCCAGTGAAGCATGTTGGAACACCTGTTTCCTATCTTGAAAATGTTTATGATGACTGCCAAAGAAGTTAGTGCTGAAACAGCACAGTAAAGTCAAGTTGCCCTGCTTGGCTACCTGTTGGGGAATAAAAACTCCAACCAAAATAACAACAACAACAACAACAAAATCTGCCAAGGCAGTTCCAAATCTCAGCTCATTCCAAGCATATTACACCTCTCCCTGTCTATAGGATAATTTTCTTACCAGTGAGAAAGTCTGTTATTTGAGGAAAAGTGAATCAAAAAAGGAAATATTCCTGTTTATCAAAGATTTCTGTTACGGTAAAGAGTCTCTTTTGCTGCATAAGCAATAACAGAAGTGAATCTGAGGACTACTTTACTTGAAGGAAATGATCTGAGCTCCATTCCTTGCAGGTGGAAATCATATACTTTGAACCTTAGCTACAGTCAAAAATGGGGTTCAGAAAGCTTTTCAAATACAGATTTGTGCATCTTGGTTTTTATGGCATATGTCAACAAACTGACCATTATCTAGCTCAAATGCAAATCTGTGTATTTAATACAATGACTCTTACTCCCCTTATTGACTGAAAGAGAAGCACGTTGCATGTAGACTGTATAGGAAAAATTCACACAGAACAGTTGATATTAAGGTGAGATGAGGTTTTTACCTCCACCACTTAGTGTGTTTCCATCCCAAATGGATGAATATGAAAGATTGGTAATTCTTTGCTTTGGAGAATTCCACTGGAATATTAAATGAGTTAAAAACTTAACTTAAAGCTACATTATTCACCTTTGCATGTGAACCTGAACTCCTTTGTACTGGACTGAAACTTGTACCATAACACAAAACAATTTATTACTTAATTTTTTTGTCCTTTATTTTTATTAAGGTTTAACTTATTGTAGTAAAAGATTTTTAATATTTTTCATTATTTCTAAGATAATACATTGCTAGCTTTGAAGTTTTTTGCTAACTAAAACTGTTTTTATGAAAAAAATCTCAACCTTAATTAAATGTAGGACTTGACTAGTTTGGTTTTTTCTTGAGATTGTTTTATACAAAGGCAGAAAATAAGCTAAGTATTTTCTCTGGCTAGAGAATAAATAGTGATCTCTGGGCTTTTAGATATAGGAGTGTTTGTTTTTATACTTAAAATAGCTACCACTGTATAAATTTTGTGGAAAATGTTGATTTGAGATCCCAGGTTTCAACTGCTACTGCCAGGTACTAATGTTGTGTGGGGAGCACTATATAAAGACAGAAATCAGCTGTTTAGAAACATCAGTTGTACAACTAGGTATAGTAAGAACCTTTCTGACAAATTTTCAAAATGTTTTGAGAGTGTGTATTGTACAGTAAGACAATAAAACTTAGCTGTCACAAGCAACTGTGAGAAACTCAAAGCAAAGATTGAATATTAAGAAATATTTTTTATTTCTGAATTGAATAAACTAGAAATTCTTCTACCTATGGGTAATGTACACTTCTTGTCAAAAAAAAAAAAAAAAATTAATCCCAACCTGATTGTGATTATTTTAAAATTTTTCATTATTTATCATCATGTGACTATTTCTTGACTACCTCTTAACTCTTTCCAGGAAAATCTCACGGCATAAATAGACCAAAAGAAGTATTTTCTTCTCATTTTAGAGATTGCACCCATTTTACAGTTAAGGAACTGAATCTCACATGCGTTACTCAGAGTGAGGCCACATTGCCAGGTTTAAAGAATTTGTGTCTTAATTTCATCTCAAAATTACACAAATTGAAAGCATGTACCAAGGGAATTTGGTATTGCTGGTAGCTTTGGTTCAGCTGTACTAATTGCATTCATAAAAGTAAAGCAAACAAAGTCAAGAAAGAAAAAATCCCCAACAACAAACCCCCTAACTAGTAAAATAACAAATAGTAAATAAGAAGTAAAGTAGTAACACAAAGAATTTCATCATACCCTACTAGGAACTGAGCTATTAGAAATATCTCTTCATATGAACAGTTCATGAGAAAAATTTTTACAAATCATTCAGAGTACATTTAATTTGTATGTTATGGCTTAATTCCCAGCCATGAGATCTGTTATTTTGTTCAAGTATCTCAGAAGAGATCTGAGAGAGTAACATTTCCTTTGAAGGGAAATAGAATAGCTGATCAGCAAGGTCTCTCATTTCTTTCCTTTTTTTCTCCTTCTTTCTTGTTTTCACTGAAAAATATTTTTATGAATATAAATATGTTCATGCTTAATGGATTTATAAAAAATCCCACTATCAGCCAGAGGAAAAAAAATCCTATTTCCCCATCATGCTCTGTACCCAGTTGAGAGAGAAAGAAAAAAAAAAGTACCACTTTGCAAAGTTGGGGGGGACAAAGGCATAAGGAAATTCTTCCAATTTTAAAGAAAACCTTTCACAAATTCTTCCAAAATTATCATAGAGCCATAGAATGTTTTGGGTTGGAAATTGAGCCTGGAAAGGAGAAAAAGTGACATCATGGCAAACTGTTCAGTGGCCAAAATCCTGTCTCTTGTCCATGCCTTAAACAATCAGCTCCAATACGAAATCATCTGCTGTCAAGGATGGAAGTGTGGCAGGTCAGTTTGCTTTTTGGAATAAGAGGAGGAATGAACTGGGATGGCTGGAATTTGCAACTGCCAATAATATGGATATATCTTATTTGTCTTTCGTCCTTCATAAGGCAGAGCTTTGAAGACTTATGCTTGGCCTGTCAGGTCCTTGCTATTGGCTATTGGCAGTCAAAGGCCATTGATGTAAATTTTGTGAAATGCTGCACATGCTATTGACTGGCTACTTCTGCTGATGAACTGGCACCTTAGCCTTCACTGTCAGCCAGTTCATTAGCCAAAATGGGTCTAGTTCCAGCAAATTCCATATTAAAATAAAACAATTGTCTTGTTGCTTGTTTCACACTGTGGAAAAACTGTCAGTTCACAGAGAAATGAAGGTTTCATTATGTGATGGAGGACTGAGTTCAAGTCATTGATGATTTTTACAAACACTGAGTCCTCTGCACTTGACATTTCAGAAGAAGATGGGTGAGAAGATGTTCACAGGAAAAAATGAGGCTGAAAGTCTAAATCTCCCAAGAAGAAGAAGGAGAAAGTTAGTGCTAGATTGATTTAAATTTGTCATACTGAATAAGAAAACTAAAAACCCCACCAAAATATGTAGGAATTATATTACGCAGTTAAGCTAGAAAATACTCTGTACTCAATTTACATATTTAATTTGCTACTAAGAATCCTTATGCAAGGTGAGTTTCATTGTCCTGAAAATGATTGAAATACAAATACTATCCACAATTAGTGATTTCTGCTTGATATCTCATTACAGACAACTTAAAACATGCTTCTTGATTGTTTTAAGTTTACTTTAAGTATTTTTTTCTTGAATAGAGGCTGAAACTTCTAACAGAACATACTTCTTTTTGGTATCCCCAAAAGAGACTCTGGTATATAGCTTAAAGAATTGCAAAGCATCAGAGTGGGATAATACAGTCCCACAGCTACTACACACAGATGGGAATTTTATTCTATCGTGGCTATTGCCTCTCGCCAAGCACATGAACCACTAATACAGACTATCATTCCCAATGACCAGGGAAGTCCAAGGATGCTGCATCACCTCAAAAAGCTCATTATGTAAATAAATCTATGATGAATATTGTTTAGATCTCAGTAGTTTATCATTACACTGCTTAATATGCATTTATCATCACTGCAAGAGAACTAAAATGAGAACGAAAGCTATGTTTGTAGTATAGCCAGGTTCCTGTTATGATGTTCCTGAATCTGTGCCACTCCACTGGAGCTCCTCATACCACAGGAGGCCCATAATAATTTAGAAAGAGTCTTGAAAGTAGGTGAAAACTATCATTATTTTTCAAAATAAACATGCATATACATTCTTGCAGTTGGCAAAAGTGTTACTGCTGGCTGGTGGATGAAACTGGAAGATGACCCCTGATGGCTGTTAGAGTGTAATTAGAGTGCTTGTAATTATAACAATAAAATTAACGTTTTTGTAAAGCAATAACATTTTGATTATGAACATCCTAAGTATTTTATTTATGTATCATTATCCCTGATCTTCAACTATGAAGCTGTAGGAGGATTTCAGATACTTTTACTTTGAAGAATTTGAGACTCAGTGCCATGCAATTGATTCATAACTCTTTGAATCTTGAATATTTTTGGGGGAGGACTGTGTGTTGGTGTTGCTTCTATAAAACATGTGCATATTTGTAACCCTTTAGAATCAGTAAAGCACTTTTTGATATTGTCAGAGGTTTTCAGCTGGTAAAACTGTAGATTTGGTTGCTTTGAACTTCTGTCACTACAGTTCAGGCTGTGAGAATCATAGAATATCTCAAGTTCAACTCCCTGCTCCTTTCAGGACTACCTAAAACTAAACCATATGACTAAGAGCATTGTCCTGATGCCCTGGCCACTTACCCTGGGGACCCTGTTCCAGTGACTCTCAGTGAAGAACCTCTTCCTATTGTACAAACTGAACTTAGAATCATAGAATCATAGAATATCCTGAGTTGGAAGGGACCCATAAGGATCATCAAATCCAACTTCTGGCTCCACACAGGGCCAGACAAGTCAGAGCATGGGACTGAGTGCATTGTCCAGACTCTTCTTGAACTCAGTTAAGTCTGGTGCTGTGACCACTTTCCTGGGGAGCCTGTGCCAGTGCCCAACCACCCTCTCAGTAAAGAACCTCTTCCTAACATCCAACCTAAACCTCCTCTGTCACAGCTTCATCCCATTCCCTCAGGTTCTATCACTGGTCACCAAAGAGAGGAGATCGGCACCTGCCCCTTCGCTCCCCCTCATCAGGAAGCCACAGATCACTATCAGGTCTCCCCTTAGTCTCCTTTTCTCCAGCCTCTACAAGCCAAGGGACTTCAGCCTCTTTTCATAAGATTTCCCCTGCAGACCCCTCACTATCCTCATTACCCTTGTCTGGATGCTCTTCAGTATTTTTGTCCAAAACTGCACCCAGTGCTCGAGGTGAGGCCACACCAGTGCAGTTTAGAGGGGGACAATCCCCTTCCTGGACTGGCTGGCCATGCTGTGACTGATGCACCCCAGTATATGGTTGTCCCTCCTGGCTGCCTGGGCACACTGCTGGCTCATGGTTAACTTGCTGTCAACTAAGTCCACCAAATCCCTCTCAGCTGGGCTGGCCTCCAGCATCTGATCCCCCAGCCTGTATGTGTAGCCAGGGTTGCTCCTTCCCAGGTGCAGAATCTGGCACTTCCACTGATGTAGCTTTATTCCATTTATTCATGTTCTCTCACTGCTCACTAGAGAGATCAACTACCTTCCTGCTGTTGCCCCCCTTGAGGAAGTTGCAGACAGAGAGAGGGTCACCCCCCAGTCTTCTCCAAGCAGAACAAATCAAGTGACCTCAGACACTCCTCTTAAATCTTGTCCTTCAAGCCTATCACTGTCTTGGTCACCCTCCTCTGGCCATACTCTAATTGTTTGATATCCTTTTTATATTGAGGTGCCCAAAACTGGACACAGTACTTAAGGTGAGTCTGCAACAGTGCAAGATGACTCAGGTCATCCTGTAGTGGTCTTGTAGAGCTTAACTCCTCTGTCTGAACAGAAGTGTTGAAGTTTTTTGATATCCTAAGATATGCATGAGACCATCATAGGTTTGGTGAGTGTGATATAAAAACTGCAGGAGACTTGTGTTCTTTTGGAGAAATAGTCAGGATATATGAGTGCAGTGATGTGATTGAAACACTGGTCTCCTCAGAAGAACCCAGCCATAAGGCTTTAATGTATGTAACACTGTAAATAACCAACATCAGCAGTTCCTGGTGAAATGCAATTATTCAACTATCCTAAGCAAGGTGAAAATAATGTATTTGATTTTCATTGAAAAAAAAAACCCTACCTATTCCATCTTTTCCAGATTTCCTAGTATATGAGCTCACTCACCCATTCACTGTCTCAAGGTCCCTTGAGTTTCTTGTAGACCATATAAGCTGTGCTGATATGGACACAGGTTAATTTTCAAAAATAGGGTGCCATGCTAAACATGGCTCAAATTGAGGATAAGTGGGGTTTTGTTTGCAAAAGGATAGGTTAAAATTACCAAAGTAATATCTCAAAAACTGTGCATTTGTGATAAGCTCTCAAGGTTTGTTTAGAGTGACTATTCATAAGTGAATAGGGTATTCCACTCTCTAAAACTGATACAATTTATTTTATTTTTAAAAGGAATACAGTTGGAGTAAGAAATCAGAATTTTGCATTCTAATCAACTGAGGTTCACAAATAAGTAACATTAAATTTACCAGTCCACAAACCATTGTGAGTGTAGTGCATCTACGTAAGGTGTGTAATTATTAGGGCTTAGCTTATTAAGCACATTTGAAAATTGGCTGAATTGCTTGATTTGGTAAAAAATTACATGCTACATTTAATCAGCCCTCCTTTAAGGAACAAACGTCATTAAACACCACTTAATTAGCTGTTCCTACATCCCCACTGTGTGAAAAATTGTATCCTTGATGACTACAAAACATTTTTAAGGTCAAATGTGGTGAATAAAAATATCATTGAATGCCCTCTGGTAATAGTCTACATAAAAGTGCAGCTCATTTGCATTAATTGAAAAGATTAGTTCTGTATCACATTTAATCAGAATCTGATGTCTGTACTGTACAGATGGAGAAAACCTTCCATAGTTAAGCTTACTATTCCTTTTTTTTTTTTTAGTTGTTTATAAGTCTGTTAATTTGTCATGGTGGATAGATATGAACGTACCTTCTCGCTCTATTAATTTAAGATTCCAGCTTCCTACTATGCCAGCGTGCCATGTTTGGAAGGAGGAGAACCTGACAGTAAATAGATAGGAATTGACTGGTTTGAAAAAAATTGTTTCTTCTGTCTCTCTCTCTCTCTTTTTTTTTTTCCTCTCTGTAATTAACATTTCTCCTTCTGTGTCTGCATGAAATCTGATATACATCTCACTCGATCATTCACTCACCGAAGCCTTTCCTGCCTATTTACCCCCTCCTTGCCTCTCCCTGCCACTATATAATGTGCAATGCCATGTGCCTGGTTATTTTACTGAGACCTCTGAGTGAAAGTCCTTTTTAGAAAAGGTATGTCCAGAGCCAGATTTTTGGCAAACTCCAGTGAAGCACTTAAATAATCTGACTCACTGGTGTCATCCCCTGATGTATAAAACAAAAGAGAGAATGGAAAGGTGAGATGCAAGGATCGGATTTTATTTTTAGATAGGATGCTATGGCAGGTGTTGTGGCTTGTGACAAAGATTTCATCTGCTCTCTAAGCAAACTGTGGGAGGGATGTCAGCATGATCCCTGGCAAGAACTGCAGCACAGACCCTAGCAGGCTTGCACAGTCAGATCTCCTTAGCTAGTAAGAATGAGTTCAGTATTACCTGAAAAATGTATCTATCCAAGGTTTCGCTGTGACATTTGGTTTCACAGGATGCACACACAAGAAGATCATTTTTCTTCTGGATATATTCCTAGAGGCATAACCACTAGGACAGAGAGCTTGCCAGGGATATTTAAAGGAAGAGTTCTCCCTGATCGCAAATACTCAGTGGCTTTATTTCTCTTGTGAACTAGGAGTGGACGAAAATGTGTGAAGAACTACTTTTTTTCTACTTTAATTCCTACTGTATTTTGGGATTCTACAGGCACTTTCCTAAACTTTGGCATAAAATAAGAAAAAAACAACCAACCAACCCCCTCCCCCCCAAAACCAGAAAAAACACCCCGAACAAAAAAACCCAAACAAAACCCCTCAAACCAACACTAAAAGGCCCCATGGTGTAGTCTAACTTAGGCTTTGCAATGTCCTTGGAGTTTGGGGTATTTGGGATTACACTGGTATGTAAGACTTTAGCAACAGCTTTGAAAACAGCTCTACAGGCTGGAACAGGGTTTGTATCAGTCAGGGAGCCTCATACACAGGAGCTCTCCTCAGAGGGCTCTGCCTCTTCACTTTCTATCTCTTCCTCTAGTCAAACAAGGAAACAAGTTTTGCTTGCTTCTGTTTAATTGTCTGAAACCTGTTTGTTGTCAAACAAACATATCTGAGGGGATTGTGGAAAAAGTGTTTCTTGTGTTCAAGGTTATTTATAGGTCTTTTCTATAAAATTGTGACAGCAGACTGATTCTCTGTATGGGGGAGAAAGCACTGAGTGTTTTGTCATAGACAATGGTTTGTATTCACAAGTGGTATATGCCTCTCAAGGGATCTTCAAAACGTGATTTTGTTGCAATTTCCTTTTTCATGTTATTACTTTTTCTAAGTTTTTCTTCAGTTCTAAGCAAAGCTAAAGAACACGGTTGAAGTAATCAGAATACTCAGTTTTAAGGCCCCAGAACATGTTAATTTAATTGCAGTCTCTAGAACAACGAAGAGTAGCTACAAAAATATATTTCTTTATGAATTCATAAGTCTGAATTAAGAAAAAAAAACTAACCAACCTCTCAATAAAATCAATGCTTTTGTAAATTAACTAACCCCCAATGGAAAAAAAAATATCCTTTTTTAGTTACTTCTCTACTTTCTTGTCATCACATAACTTTCTTACAAACACATGTGACAAAAATAAACTGCATAGGGTTTCTTTTCAAAGGCAGAGCAAGGCTTATTGCTCATACTTCCTTTGAGAACTAAAAACTAATGTGCATCTTAGATCTAGAACTAATACATGTATACCTGAAGGGGATATGCAGGGGCTGAAGGGTGAGATAGGAAGAATGTGAGTACATTATTTATATATACATGTTACATGACAATAAATATTTTAAATATATATATATATACAGAGTACAATATCATTTGATACAATTTAAGGAAACACAAAACATTAATATGCATATGAACAAAGGGCACACTCTCCTCTTCATTCCCAGTGAAGGAGTGCTGCAGGCACATTTTTGACAAGCAGGCAATTTGATCCCAAATGTTCTTCAGTTTCTTACAGGGCAAAGGTCTCACCCCCAAGTCCTTGTTATCTGCTGAGCTCTTCTGAAGTTAGCCAATTCCTTTACGCAGGTCTTTGGCTCCAATCCAGTAAATTCCCCAAAGACTCTGATGGGAGTGTTTCTAACTTTTCTCTTGAAAAATAACTTAGAAAAAACTATGTGATATTAAACTGTAACAGATTTCTCTTTTAGCAGCAGAGTGCCTCAGATTATCCCCTGGTCTCATGATGACAAACCTTTAAATGTCATAAAATAACAAGTGTTATAAGACTCAAATATTTTGAGGCTAATAGTGAAATTATATATGGTATGAATTCTTCCTTGGTCCTCTGTTTTCTTTAGTCTTTTCTAATGGCATCTCTTTTTTCCCTTGCATATGTAGGCATTGCAAGCTTAGTTTGGATCTGTAAGCAAACATAACCTTCATGTGGGGACTTCCTCTTTCTGCTTCTTTTACACTTTTACTAGACTGAGCTTGGATTTTTATAGTATTATTAAAATGTTTAAATTCAGAAATTAACTCAAAAAAAAACCTCTGTTCCACTGTTCTCTGTGAAATCATTATCGTCACACACAAATCACAATACTGAAGAAATACTATTTTTATGTAGCTCATGGATAAAATAGATAGTATAGTACAATTGCTAATGATTTCATATACACATACAAGCATGTATGCACACGATATTGCATGTTATCCATGTGGCAATGTTCAGCTAAAGAAAGCCTAAATGTATTATTAGAATAATACTATTTTTCATAGAATCATAGAATCATAGAATTGTAGGGGTTGGAAGGGACCTCGAGAGATCATCGGGTCCAACCCCCTGCCAAAGCAGGCTCCCTAGGACATTTCACTCAGATAGGCGTCCAGATGGGTCTTGAATATCTCCAGAGAAGGAGACTCCACCACCTCCCTGGGCAGCCTGTCCCAGGGCTCTGTCACCCTCACTGTGAAAAAGTTCTTCCACATATTGGTGTGGAACTTCCTGTGCTCCAACTTGCAGCCATTGCCCCTTGTCCTGTCTCCACAAACCACTGAAAAGGGGCTGGCTGATTCCCCCTACATCCCCTGCTTAAGATAATTGTAAATATTAATTAGGTCCCCCCTTAGTCTTCTCTTCTCAAGGCTGAACAGTCCCAATCTTCTCAGCCTTTCCTCATAGGGGAGATGTTCCAGGCTCTTTATCATCTTCGTAGCCCTTCTTTGGACTCTCTCCAGGAGATCCCTGTCCTTTTTATAACAGGGAGCCCAGAACTGGACACAATACTCCAGGTGGGGCCTGACAAAGGCAGAGTAGAGGGGGAGGATCACCTCTTTTGACCTGCTGGCCACACTCCTCCTGATGCACCCCAGGATCCCATTGGCTCTCTTAGCCACCGAGGCACACTGCTGGCTCATGGCCAACCTGTCATCCACCAGGACCCCCAGGTCCTTCTCCACTGAGCTCTTCTCCAGCAGGTCATCCCCCAGCCTGTACTGATAGAAACGGTTGTTCCTTCCCAGGTGCAAGACTTTACACTTGCTGTTGTTGAACCTCATCTGGTTTCTTACTGCCCAGCTCTCCAGCCTGTCCAGGTCTCGCTGGATGGCAGCGCAGTGTTCCTGCGTGTCAGCCACTCCTCCCAGCTTTGTGTCATCGGCGTACTTGCTGAGGGTCGAGGCTATTCCCTCATCAAGGTCGTCAATGAAGATGTTAAACAGGACTGGACCCAACACCGAGCCCTGGGGAACACCGCTAGTCACAGGCCTCCAGTCAGATTCCACTCCACGAATCACGACCCTCTGGGCTCGGTCCGACAGCCAATTCTCAACCCACCTCACTGTCCACTCGTCTATCCCATGCTTTCTCAGCTTTGCTATCAGGATTCTAAGGATTTTTTTAATTTTCTGGCAATTTGATCTCAAAGGAAATCTTCACTAGAAATATTTGACTGTAAAGTTTACCTTTTCTTTAATCAAATAAGAATATCTTGTAGACTCCACCTTAACTATCACTGTTTCCATTAAATCTACAGACTTTCCTTACCCCTGCATCACATTATTTAATTAAATGACATTTAATTAAAGGAAATGTTTCCTCATGTCCAGTCTAAACCTTCGTCACTGGACTGTCTCAGATTTCCCAGCTTTATCTTGTATTGTCAGTATTTTTTTATTGAGGGCAAAGACAAGGATCCACTGTTGCAGGTACTTTAGGAACACAGATAAAATGTTCTACAAAACAGGCACAAAATTAGCAGCATCTTATCTGTGGCCCTCAGCAGAATAATGTGTGGGTATGTATGAGGTATTTCCTATTCCCATGAACTTTTGTCCCTCTTCATCATGATAAAGGAATATTAACATAATATGAGGGAAGCTCTGCACTGTTATTGTTAGATTTGTGTATGAGTTACACTACAGCCTTCACTCTAAATGTAGTAGCTCCATTCATTTTCTGGAGATCAGTCTGTCTCCTTCCACCGATATTAAATTTATGCATTTATTTCTTAAAATAAAATGAGACTGAATATGGAATTGTTTTAAGCTTCACACAATCATCCAGTGTGTGTGCATGTATCTGTCTGTGCATCATCATGATCTGAAGTTAAACTTTCTACTAATGTAGCTGGATCTGGTTGCTGAAAATTATAAGCATCTGATGTGATTGAAATTAAGCATCAGGCATTTACTCATCACTTCAGTTATATCCTTCAGTCTGAGTGGACTATGCCTGGTAAAGAACACAGAGGACAAAACCCTACTGCATTTGGGTTGTTTGAAATATTGCTGTAACAGACTGTCTATATATAAATAACTAAACTGTGTATGGATAAAGTCTGTATCTGAAAGAGATTATCTGGGAAGCTTTCAATCTGTTCTCAGCAGCCCAAAGTCCAAATTTGAGAACAAATCAGCAAGAATATATAATAATAATTCTAACTACATGGGAACATGGACTGTAGGTAACAAGATGTAATTTCATTTGGTTACATGAGCATTTGAAGAATCCCAGAGACTATTATTCCCTATGTATGACTAACAGCTGGGGCAACGAAGAACAATTCCATGAAACCTGTTTTCTAGTGGATTCCTGATCCCCTCCATCCAATAATGTAGAATACTATGAACACAGATTGAAAACAAACACACAGGCACAAACACATTCATATTCATTTCCTGCATGGTTGATGGATTCATCACTTCATCACTTCATCCAGGCTGTCTGCTGGTGAATGAGGTTGCCATTATGTCTAATATTTAACTAATAATTTATTTTCTTATAATCCATTCCTGAAAAATGTCACTCTTTGACAGAGCCTGCATATTTGACAGTGTGTGCCAGAATAAAGCATCTTTTATCTTATAGACTTTAGGACTATTGGAAACCTTTTACTTTGATTGATGCTGATGAGCTACCCCATGAACAATAGCACTGAACAGGACTTTGAGACCTCAGAAAATAATGTTTTGTTAGATTGCTCCAGGACATTTAATTTTGGAAAAAAAACCCAACAAACAAAAAGCCAAAGTAAAAGAAATCCAAGCCCCTCTCCCTCCAAAGAAAGAAATATGACCTTCTGTCATGTTGTTCTGTTAGACTAGCAGGTATCAGGAAAAAGCATGCAATTAATTTGTCTTGTGATAATTTAGTGTTTTTCCTGTGCTATTTTGGAGGATAGTCACTGTGTACTCAATCTGGAAAAGATCTTTTTTACAGTGGCAAACAGCTGATTTATCTTCCTTTTATTTTAAGGGCTGCAGTAGATTTGAGGGTTGATTTATTTTGTCTGTATTAATATGGGCAACATCACTTGGTCTAATGATTAAGTATTCATGTCTGGGTATAAATTACTTTCTTTGCTCTAGATAATAACAGATTATTTTTCACCCCTGCTATATGTGAATTATGAAAGATAGTTATTTCTTCAATCTCCAACATATCTTGCTATGAAAAGGTTTATGCATTTAATTCTTCTGGTTCAGGGAAGAAGTGATCTTTTAAGACAAACTAGGATGAATGTATAGCTGCCATCAGAAATCTTTTTCCCTTTTACTTTAGAAGAAAGGGAAAAATGACACAACAAATATTTCTTTTGCTTTGTTTTCTTAAAAGTTAAATTCAAGTGGATACACAGAAGTATTTGGAAGCCGTTTAAAACACCAGAGTATCTATTTGCTCAGCCAGGATATTTCATTCTGCTGTGTTCAGTTTCCAACCCTTCAGCAAGCAGATGAATCTTCACTCCCCTGAGCTGTCCAGTGATCTAGCCTTTTCAGCTGGATCTGAATTAGTCTTCAGAAGGATGGGAGTTCAGTTTTATGTTGAACTATGTGAAAACTCTGTAGTTTTGGAAACATCTTGTAGTCTCTGTAGCTGGTTCTTATATGTACAAAATTAAGATTACAACTCTACTTTCTCATGTGAAGAACTTTTCTACTGCTCTTTAAAATGCACAGAATCGTACTCAGTAATTAAGCTGACTTTATCTACTTTGATTATAAAGGAAACCAGAGGTGATTCTAGTATAGATATCTGTGCTGTAGGCAAATATGTGTAACCAGGTGAATTTTTCCCACAGTTAAGGTCTAGGCAGATGGCTGGATGCTGTCAGCCAGTTCAGTAGATTGCTTTTGGAAACTTATTTTCTTCAGAAACAGATGATGAAATGTGCTTCTTCTGCTTTGTTTGTCTTTATAATGTATCTCTTCATACAGGCAGGAAGAATGACCAGTCTTTTGCTAACCTGAGAATTTGCATGTTTTCAGTCACATAGAATATGCAACTTATCTACTCCAGTGTATGATGTGCTGTTGCTCTTCTTATATATTTAGTTCTTTAATATATATACGGCCAAGTATCTTCCTCCATCTTATTGGCACTTCTGGCAATCAAGATGACATCATCCACATTTTAAAACTAGAGTAGAGTATCACGGATCTTTGCACAGGCAACAACAGCACCTTAAATCCATTCCTTTCTCTTCAAATGAGGATTTTTTCCCCTTGGGAAACATGATTCAGCTAATTTGAATATGGCCTACTGGTTCTCGAATTGAAAAAAGGTCATTAAGGAGTGCAAACACTGTTGGTAACATACTGCTATATTAAACTTCCAGATGTCAGCTTTGGCAGAGAAAGCCATCAACAACTCATGACATTGTAAAAACATTTTTCTTGCCGATCCATTTACAATGAAGTATTATGTTGCCCTCTTGACAGGTAATGTGATATTATGTTGAGTATAAATAAATCAAAAATACAGATGTAGCTGCTTGAATTACGATGGCCACTAATGGCATTTTGAGAAGTAAAAGCAAATTTGAAATCTTACTAATGTCTCTGGTTACTCCTGTCTGGCATTTCTGAGGTGCTCTAATGTCTGCTTCAAGGGAGTAAATGGTTGTGCATTTGGGTAACTCAGCTAGAGACAGTCCTACACATTTGTTCTTTAAGAATGGGAATTCTAGTACAGCAAGACCACTGACCCTCCTCTGACAATGAAATTCAGTGCTTTCCCAGGGTGGGAGGGGAAGATTCTCTGATTCTGAAGGTACAGCAGCCCACCCACCCAAACTCAGCTTGCTACCTTAGCATGATAATCTCTCCCAGGCAAATGTTAGTGGTTATGTTGCTCAAAACCTTATCAGCCACAATTTGTTCCAAATTGATTTTTCTCTGCCAGTGGAGAGGAGAGTATATACTAGATAAACATATCTATCTTTAAGTAAATGTAACCTTCTAAGAGGAACTTGTTAGAAGATAACCAGCATTTTTCTGATGCTGTTTGCTTTTGGATGGATACCCATAATTAGAATGGAGAGATCTTTTTCAGGGCTAATCCTTTCTATAAGAAATGAAAAAGTGCGGTTAAAAAATTATTAATATTTCTTGGGAACAGGCTAAAAAGGGTTTTGAGATGCAATATTTAAACTTGTGATTTATGATAGCAGAATATTTAAACTGCATAAAATGTACTCATCTTTTGAACTTGTTGTTTTGCTTGTATCTCAAATGACAGATTTGAACATCTTCATAATCCACTAGTCTATTATAATCTCTTCTCAGTGTTTTGGAAGTACCATTATTTCATTGGCTCATTCATTATTCTGTGCAATGTATTAAAAAGAGGGTGTTTTGTTGACCTTAAGCTCTGAAAAAGTAATATATGAGAGCAAAAAGCAATAGTTGGAATTAATTATAGATGTAGACATGACGGAAGACTCTCTGCCAGTGTGTATTGGCATAGTCCCACTGAAGTCAATAGAGTAAAACCAATTTACGTCAGCAGAGGAACTGATTTAACAGGCACTGGAAGATGTGCTGGGATTTTCACAAATGTGAAGAGAGACACAGCACTGAAAACAGCAGACTGCTTGTTATTGTATTTGCATGTATGCTATTAACCTTCACACCTGTTTGTTTAAGCACTGCAACAATATATTTTTCATTTTTTTAACATGTGCAGGATATGTACAAAATTGCAAGGATATCTCTGAAGGATTTTGCATGAATACAAAGCTTGTTGAAAACAAATCACGGTGTCTCATAAAATGGTAAAGCTCTTCTTTTTGAACATCAAAGTACATCAAAGTGTACCTCCTGATGCTATGAAAGCTGGTTAAACAGATTCAACAGTTATCCTGTAATAAGCTTTGAAAAAATATCTATGCATATATGAGGCAGAATATTTTTAATCGTATGAACCATTCTAAAATTACATGAAGGGAACAAACAGTAGGTCTAGTTCTTAGTTCCTTTTCATTTTACTTCAGTGTACTTCCACTGACTTCAGTGGCAACGTACTGGATTTACACCATGTAAGGGTAACTCAAAACCAGTATTGTAAAGGGGAAAGTGTCAGGGAGATTCTTTCTGACAAATTGCAGGAGAGCAGTAGGGAATAATCAAATGATGTCTTTCAAATATTAGTGGAAAAACAGGGCTGATTTTGGTTCCATTCTGTGAATTAAAATGCCTTTTTCTCATGCTTTACAATCTGACTACAAGGAAACTTAGTTAGCATGGAGGTTTTGGTGAAGAGACTATTTTTGTAATGCAGTGATTCATGCCTCCTGTTCCATAGAAAGTGCTATTTTGTGCTAAGCAAGGGGCTAAGTGTGGCAGTCAGGGTGCCAAAACTACCTATAGAAAATAAAAGTTTCCTATCTAGCAGTAGAAGAAGAACTTGTCCTACAGCCAAGCTCCAGACTCCTTTACTGAAAAGAAAAAACTCCTAAAAACACTGCATTAAAAATCAACTTTGAAAATTAGCTGTTCTTATTTATTTGTTGTTCTTTTCCTTCAAGCATGAATGACACTGGCATGAATCCAAAGGCTTAATTTGCAGTTAGAGGAACCTCTCTACTTTCTTTCATCCCATAGCCATGTGAACACAGAACTGGAGATGATGCCTGGAGTGATTGATCTAGCTCTCTGATGTTCCAGGCAGTTGCACAGAGCCACCATAGCTACTTCAGAAGTGGAGGTTCAAAGAGATATAGCTATCCTGAGGGTAAGGATTGTGCTGTGTCTGTCATTGGGCTAGGAGAAGCAGAGAGAGGTGTGTAAGCAGGAGGACCCATGGCAATACCATGGGGTGGGGGGAAAGGATGGACCAGTGAAGTCTCTGCACTTCTCTGGAAGCAACGAGCCAGACTTGACAATGAAGAAAGAGGTGGACAGTCTAAAGCTGATCATGCATCCATATAATCTCCTCAATTTCAGCATGTAAATACTAATATCCTCTCTCTTGTTTATCAAGGTCTCCAGCAGGTAGAAATCCATGGGCTTAGTTGTGCAATCATAAGAGGTTGCTTCCTTAGCTTGTTTTAATGTCCACAAGGCATTGTCAAAGAAATTGCTATGATCCCACAAAGAGAAGTCTCTGAGTTTTAGTGGGGAGAACCTAGACTCTGAAATACTTGCCTCAAAGAATATGACACACGAATGGGACCAGATAGGGAAAGAGTAAAAAAGGGAATGTCTCTATAGGGGTGCCTGTCCATAAAAAGAGTAGTCTTCATAAAATCAGCTGAGACTCACAGGTTTCAGCTAGGTAAAGACATGGCACTGCTGGTTTACATTCATAAGGATGACCATACGTACAGCCTTTCTGCCATTTTGGATTTCTCTAATGTACCGCAGCAATACATCATCAAAATACCATTCCTCTGATAATGTATTACTGGGTTATGCTGCTAAAGTGACTTTGTTTGATGATACACTCAAGTAATACATCTTTAGACAGATGAACTATAACAGCAGTGGCCTCTCTGTCTGTCACATGCAAGGGAGTATGGGGAAATAAAAGATGTAGTGGCAGGGGCTAGGGAGAAACATGAGGCAGAGCATATGCCAGGCCTTGTGGAACATAAAGCACACTTACCAGGAAATATATAGGAAGTCACTTAAAGGACAAATTAAATAGGCTTGTCATGGGACCTCAGAAAGCATGTGGGTACTGCATATCTCTGTTGCAGTAGCCTTTTCAAAGTCAACAGCAAGAAGTACCATGAAAAAGTTCAAAATGATGGCTCTGAAGAATATTCCATGGGGATGCAAAACATTGGATTCTATAAAACCAAGGTAATGCATTCAAGCTACAGCCCAGGAGACCCAACTTCCTATCTGAATCAGATGAAATGTGTTTGGCAATGCAAACTCGTTCCTCCTGTTAGTTTGTCTTCATTCAGTTGTTCTGCAGCACAGTAGTTCACGGCAATTAGAAAGTTGTGCTCAGGATCAAAGGGACTTGCTGCTACTGCGTTTGGGAGTGTTAGCATGGATGTGTGTGAGAAACTTAGAGATCTTAGAGTCTGGAGGCTCCTGCAGAAGAATGTGCAGAAACGATGTTACAGCATGACACACTGAGATGCTTCCTTCTCCCTTTACTGAGAGTAAACAAAATAAAATTCAGGGAGAGGAGGCATGTAATTCAATTCAAAGGCATATCTTCTTTTTAAAAAATTGCTCAAAGAGAAACATCTTTCATTGAAAACTGGATAAATCACCATTGTAATTCATTCCTACAGGAAGGTGGTGTGTCAGTGCCGCTGGGTACCTTTGTAGATTTAAGAATAGAGCTGGATTGTGCCATAAACACAAATAACAATGGTATACAACAGGAAGAGTGCAACTATGAGAGCTATCCAGTTCTATTTTTAAGGTATAGAGTGACCCACTGAGGTTAGACAAAATTGTCCCATAACATATCACTTCACACAATCAGATTCACTGTAATAATTTTGCACTTTTCTGAAGCAGCTGCACTGACAACTGTTAGACACAGGAACTTGGTCCAGCTAGTCCAATGATCTCTTCCTAGGTGACAATCTCTTTGTTTCTACAAATAAATCCAGGGAAGCTCCAAAAGCTGCCTAAAGTGAAAACTGAGCAATGCTAAGCTTAGAGATTCAGGCTTTCTTTCACTATCTATTTTCTCTCCATGTATAATAAACCAAGGTAACATGACTAATAAATAATAAATGAAAAATTCTTAGGTCTTATGCAGCACCTCTTATCAGAGCAGCTCTGAACACACTGAAGGGAATACATAAATTAATTCTTGTAGTGTGCCATTGGGACAGATATTTCGTCTACACATTTCACACCTGATTAAATTATTTTGTGCTTCTGCAATTAGTGTAGCCCATAACCTCCAAAATTTATTTTCAAGTAATTTTATTAAAGTTTTTTCCTAATAAGACATTTTTTTGTCACACACATATTGATATTCCTGGATCATGCCATTTTGCTTTTTTTTGAAAGTGTGTAAAAGGCTACAGTGGAATATAGGGTGCTGAGCACTTGAAAATCTTGCCCCAACTATTTTGCTGTAGGTCACATAACACGACTGTCACTTGCTGTAACTTTGAGACAAAAGCGAAATGAATAGAGACAGTTCATTGCTTGTGTTTCGTAAAGCTGGGACAGACCAAACTCCACAGCACAGCAGGATGCATTTGGAAAGACAAAGAACAGGGGACATTTATTTCTAAATCTTCACTTGCTTTTATAACTTGTCACAGTCTATGTCATGTAGAAAATGTGAACAAGAAGTTCAGTAAGTTCAGTGAAGCAAGTTATAAAGATTCCTTAATATTTTTTTTTCTATTTCTATGTCCAATAAAAAAGCAGAGGCTAGAAAGCTTTGCAATCTTAAGACCCCTGTCTCCAGCCCCATTCCCCCATTTCAGGTTTAAACCCAGCCTGCAATCTTGTAGAGGTATTTGAGTGTTTTCTTTTTTTCTTCTGGAATTCATTAATTCTTTCCTTTGTGCCAGGCTTATAGGAATTTTTCCCCATTTTTCACATGATGTAGTTTTCATGATGGCCATATTCCTAGAATTATATTTGCTAGTGAATTATTTGCAAAATACAAATACATATGGAAAAATAAACACCAATGACTATGACTTAAAAGCCACTTCATTAGCCCTGGAACCAAGAAAATGCATAACCATGAGCTAATCTCTTTTCAGGGAATAATTTAAGTGAGTGCATAACTTTTTTTCATCTAAATGCTTTTTTACTGAATCAGACAAAGGTCACCCAGAGAGGATTAAACTGCTATTTACATAGTGTAAAATCAGGCAGTTTATACTTAGGTCAAACTCTCACAGCATAGTGTTCAGTGATTCTCCACTCCTCAAAATGTAAAGCAGGTATAATTAAGGATGTAAGTAAAATCTACTCAGTTTCTTCATCCACTTGCATATGAATAAATGAAAATGTAAATAAATCTGAAATATAATTGTATTTATGTCAAATAGTTGCATCCATTATTACAATACTGAATCTCATCCATATACTGCATCCATATTTGCTGTCTTATAAAACATAGCATTATTGAATACCTCTATTTTTATTCATTTGTAATGCTGCAGTTAGGGTGATATTTGTCATCCACGTTATTAACATATTAAATAATTTGCACATAAGGAAGTCTAATCATTTTAGGTGCTCTAAGGTGCCCTCCCTCTGCCTGTCCAGAGGAGTAAATGTGTCCCATCATAGACTACTCACCAACCTGCTGTGCTTCTCCAAGGTATTTGACATGGTACTAGATGTCAAGAAGCTTAAAAGTCAGTGAAGTAGGCATGCAGCCAAAACCACCCCACCCAGGTTGTCTCTGAAGTCAGAGATGAAAGTCAGCTCTTCTGGAAGCTGATTTATCTCACCCTGGGGGTCATTTGAGGACACAATGAATTGCACACTAGAAGTGTTTGACCACAGAAAGCTCTGTAAGACATTAAGAATATTTGTCCACTGTTGTGATATGGAAAGAGTTTAGTTCCTCCCCGCCCCCCCATCCCTTATAGCTAGTTCTAAAGGAGAACTGGCATGATTTAACTGTGAACATCACAGCCTTAGCACATTTCTTATGTCTGCTAAGTTCAGGTTCTCATATCACACCCTCATTGCTTTATTGCCTATATGCTTTCTGAGAATCACATGGCACCTTTATATTTGGAGTGGATACTTCATCTTTCCTTAAAATTTGTAGTAAGGAAAATAGGTGGGAGACAAAATCAAATCTTATCTAACTCACCACATTCAAGGTGCTGCATTGCTATCTATCTTGTTCACGTGATTCTGACTGCAAAAGTCTGTAATGAAAGTACTGCCTCTCTTCCTATCTCTTCACCTCAAGAGTTACTTGGGAAGGGAGCCCACCAGAGAAGGAATGCTCTGTGAACAGCTGATGGAGGAAAATTCAGATAAATAGAAAGTACTAGTGGGCACACTCAATGTGTAGTTCTTCATAACTAGCATTATTTATTTTGACCACTATTTCATTTGAAAAAAAAATTTAGTTGTTTTATAAAGCAGAGAACATTTGTAATTATAATAAGTATAGAAATTTAAGCCAATGAACTCTGTCAAATGCATCCAGGAGGAAGTGGAGTGTCACTTAAACAGTGGTTTCCAGCACAGGTGGCAAAGATAACATTGAAAAAGAAAAAAAGAGGAAAGTAGTACAAATTTTAATAGAAAAAAAGAAGAAGGAAACAAAATTTTTATATGATGTTTTGTGCAGTATGAGAGAATGAAGGATTTGATTTTTTCCAAGGTGTCCTTGAGAGCTGGGACATAAGTAGATCTTTGTATAGTTTCTAACACAGTGCAAAATTACTGTGCAAAACTGTTAAGTTAGTTAAAGCACCTGTAAGAGAGGAGGGCAGCTAGAAGAAGTACTGGTACAAAACCTCAACCTATGGTTACATGTCAAACCAAGGCACAGCTAGTACAGTCAAAGATCTGAAGGTCAGTTCAGCTTCAGGTCAGCTCCTGTGACCAGCAAGACTTTAATTTTTAAAATAGTGCATGAAATAATGCAGGAAAGAGAAAGCAGTTGGTTGGCCTAGCAGATTACTACTGGTATAGTTCTACTTTAAGAGTTATTTATATAAACTGGCTGTTTTCATGTTTATCTGCTTTTCCTATCTTTAACTAAAATAAAAAGTTATGATTCTTTTTTCCATGGGTTGTTTGTTTTGGGTTTGTTTGCATTTTGTGTGTATGTATATTTGGTGTGGGTTTTGTTGTTTTGTTGGGGTTTTTTTTTGTGGGGGTATTTTGTTGTTGTTGTTGGTTAATTTGGTGATTTTTTTTGTTTGTTTCCTTTTTGTTTTTTTTACACTGACCTTGTTACATTTTACCTTTAACTAAGTGCTGGCAGAATCCTTCTGACAATCATAGAATGTTGCTGTAGGCTGCTGAGGGAAACCCTCTCCTTTGTTGGTGGCATGGACAGACCTGGTGGTTTGATGCTGATGTGTTTTTTACTTACAGTTACTCTGAAATTCTGAAACTGAGTGAGCAGCAGAAATGGAACCATTGTCTGTAACAGTGTATATGAATATACACAATGTTGCAGTATTTTCTCATCTAATCTTTCCTCAGAATTCCTTGTTCTCCCTTTAGGTCCTTTTTTGGCTTTAATAGCTCAGCTATTATCTTTTCAGATGTGGCCCATTAATTCTTCTGTATGAATTCATGCACAGTCAGCTCTCCTGTGCTAATGATCAGAGAGGAATAATGGCTAATGCCCACTGAGAAGGATATGTATTGTTTTAGCTACTTTTTGATTTATTGAAATATCTCTCTGTACATTTCTGCATTTTCCTTTTTTTTCAGAATCTGAGAAAATAAAGCATTTCAGAAGTCATTCAAGAATAATGATCTATTTCTGGTCACTGTGAAAACTTGGGCATTCTCTGAAGAGAGACAGGAGAGGTTGAGAAAGGAAGAAAGAAAAAAAAAAAAGAATACTTACCTACTAATACCAGAAAAAAATAATCAGTACTAAATACATTAAAAACTAGTCAAAATGAAGTGACTTTTCTTGCACTACATTCTTTGATGGCAGTACTTACTAGAACAGGGTATTGTGGGTTGTGACAAAATGTGAATTAACAAGTAAAAGGACATAAATTTATCTAATTGTACCAAAGAATGAATCAGGTTCAAGTTCAAGAAATCCCTAAGTGTTTATGGCCCCTTTTGAGGGCCAGAACTAAATCTTTTCCTTACCCTTACACCAACTATTAAACATCAGTTAACACTTGCCATCAGTGTGCATCCTTGGTGTCATCCAGTTACACCCTTTTGATGCTTCTTGCTTAGCAGGTCAAAGAAAGGATCTGCAGAGTACTGACCATGACATAAAACCGGTCGATGGGCAAACAAGAACTAGGCAAGGTAAATATAAAGAGATTTCAGTTTCTACTCTTGAACTGTGCTGCAGACTGCCTTAGAAAGAAAAACTATTCTGTCTTGTATGTAGCTTGCAAAATGTTTTAAAATATTTGAGTTAAACTAATGAATGCAGAGGCTGTCACCATATATCGGTGCCCCACCTTTTTGACATTCTGACCTTGCATATTATATTTATACATAAACACCCCAAATGACCATTTCACAACAGGAGCTAAAAGCTGAGAATTAATAACAACTTAATGAAAAGTCAGGCTACACATAAATTAATGACAATCAAGAGAGAAAGTTTTAATTTTTTTTTCAACTACATCAAAAAATTGTTCCCAATGCTCCAATGCTGGCAAAGCTTTGTTTTGCAAAAGCCATGAATTTACTAGACCTCTGAAGGAGCCTGCTGACAAAAAAAAAAAAGTCCAGCTGCTTTTGTGAGTGACATAACAGGTTATTTTCCCTTTGAAAAATACAGATTCAGATCTTACGTTGTTTCCTTTTATCGGTTCGGCCATCATAGTAATTTTTAGTTCAAACAGGCAACATAAGTGCAACATATCAGTGTGACTTCAAAAGAGCATATCTACAGAGGATTTTAGTGGTAACTTCACTGACTTCAAAACTTTTCTCAACATACAATCTTTTCAGGTTGTCGTGAATTTAAGAGGGTTGTCTGTTCATCCTTCCCACACTTCTGGACCTCTGCTTTATATGCAGCTGTCAAAAGACATGTTAGGACCTAAGCTTTCTGTATGATAGTTTTTTGGTGGATAAGCTTTTAGCCAGAATAGTCCACTGAAGGTAAAAATATATTTGGCTAACATAAGTGTCTTCAGTAATGTTGGATAAAAGCAAAATAAGCTACAGAGATGGAGTTTTTTCTCTGTGTGTGGTTAGCCTTTTTTTTCTAACTAATGCAATCTGCAAATCAGTCTAATCTTTAAGCTGATTAAACAAGAAATTGGTAAGAAAAATTTAAAAAGCATCTAGCAAGATTTTTTTTTTCTTCAGGGGATATTATAGCAAAGAAGCAAAGGAATCTTATTTACAGTTCAGCCTAGCTAAACATGAGATAAATCCTGCCCTTCACAAAGTTATTATCTTTTCCTTGATTAACCAATGCAGCCGACTTAATTCCTTTCATCTGAGCCACCAAAGGAGAACTGAAGTTAACTTCTTGTTGATTAACAGCTAGAAATTGCTATTCCTCTATCTCCCCTGTGACAACAGTCAATACTGTGATAGAACAAGGAAAAAAGAAACCCCAAACCCCAACCCATCCGCCAAAAAAAATTAAAATAAAAGAATGTAAGAGATTATTTTTTTAAAGAAAAATAACTTTTTCAGAACAGCCTAAATGACTTAAGGCTTAACAAACATTCTGTCAGCCAATTTTTTTTTAAAAGAGATGAATGTGCAAGAAATTTGTTTTGTACCAGAATGTTTCAATTCTTCTTCAGTATTTCTGTATCTCTGGCAAGGTTTACAAGCTCCCTTTCATGAAGGCCTGTCAGAAAAACATCCTCTGTGTCCTGTAGCCTACTGGGAAGGGCACTCCATAAAAAAGAGACTCAAATTTCCAGTGCCAGAGTTTAACCACTAAGCTGTCACTAGTCATAGCCCAGAACTCTGTTCATCAGTGTAAATGTCCCTTTTCAGTTGTCTAAGTACACCTGATTTTCACTTGATTCAGATAACGTGTCTGTATTCATGAAGTCAAAGGGTGTGACTCAGATTCTTAATGTACTTGCCTAGTATTAGCTGTTCAGTGCTATTTTAACTGTTCTAGGATATTTTGCTTGGTGCCCACAATCATGTGGGTCTCCTGCAGGTCCCAAGTTCTGAATCGTTATTTATTTGGCATGACGAAGGGTGGAGAAGATTAATTCCTTCCTGTGGTGGTTCAGCCCCAAACAGTGGCTGAGCACCACATGCTGCTCACTGGCACCCAGCAGAGAAACAGAAAGAGCTTCTGTGGGTTGGGGTGACAGTTTACTGACAAAAGCACAGTGAAAGGGGAGCAATAACAGCCCATCACACATTACACTCACACCCAGTGAGTGAACCTGAAAATAACAGAGAGTACTGCACCATGCAAGGATTGACCCAACATCCCAGCCACACTCAGACTACCCTGGAGGCACCCAGGAGCACCCCTCCCTGACTAGCTGCTTTTATGGGGGAATGATGTCAGGTGGTGTGGAAAACATCCAGGGCTGACTTAGCTCACCTGTGCTGACTGCTTGGGGAGGTTAACTCTGGCCTGGACAGAACCAGGATACTTCCCTAAACTATTGCTGCTATATTCAGTGCAATATTTAAAAAAACCCCAAGCAAACAACAATGCACACCCCAAAACCAGACCAAAGAACCCCCATGAACCAACAAAAAAACCACTAAGCAACAAAACAAACCACCAAACAAACCCAAAAGTCAAACCAAACCAAACCCATTGTCTAAGTGGAATGGAACAAATACCGAAAGGACTCAAACACTGTCCTGCTGGGACCATCGCTGAGACTGCTGTTAGCTAATCACACTGCTCTGAAACACTGTAATGCACTAAGAAAAGCACCTTCTCACCTGCATCAGCCCATAGGTAAATGTCTTCACTTGAAAAGTCAGGCTTTGTCTCCTGCTTTATGGGGAGATGCTCAAAGTAACAGCGAAGCAAAAGATTTTTAAGCAGAATATTATGGTGTGGTTGGGTTATACCAGAATAAGTCTCGCTGCATTTTCTTGACTTTTGAAGTTTCTAGTCTGTATATTTTTAACACTGAACTTTGACCAGAATCTGCACCAGCTTGAATCTGGTGTAATATCTTTACCTCTATAATTATCTGCAAGCCACGGGGTCATTCTTAGCGGGTCGTTTTCCCCTTTAATGTCTCCACAACATTTCAAGGAGGTGAGGGGGTTAAGTACATCCTGATGCAATGGAGAATCAGACCTATTCTTGACATTATTTTTTTTTTTTTTTTTACTAAAAAGATCTATTTTAAAATGTAACAAATTGTCTAAATTACAGAAATGGGAGAATAGATCATTATTTATCAAAAGGATAATGAGGTGGAGGAAGAACACACTGCACCATCTTAATGACAGAGCAGGTGATGCTGCTTTAACCATTTTAATTTATGAAAAAAATCGCCCTGTGAACATTTGACAAAATAATATATCTTCATACAATTTCAAGTTTGTTAAGTGGCTCTCTTAATTGCAGGTTGAGAGGAGCACAAACTGTATCCATGTTTAACTAGAATCAGACATAATGAGCATTCAGAAATCACTGCTTAAGGAAACTGTTATGTATTTATGTGGATTTTTTTCTTTTGTACTTCTCTCTCACATGTACTCTTTCTAGTGGTCTTCTATGATGTGACTTGACTGTCTCCTGCACTGCTTTCAAGTACTGGTATATGGATACACAAACTAGTTTAAAAATACTTTTATTCAAATCAAAAGAAAAACCTGAAAAAAACCCCCACCCATTAGTAAGGGATACAGAAAATTCTCCAATTCTTATGTATTCAAAGCTACAACTTACTGGAAAAAATTGTTCAGTAAAATTCAAATTATGAGGCTAATACAGGGTGAATTAAGTGAGTACTTTGACTTGTAATAGGATCCTTCTGGCCCTAAATATTAAGGCTTAAAAAGTCACCAATACTTGAAAGAGCCTCTGCAGAGCTAGATGTGCAGGTATCTAGTAGATAAAAAGTGGAACCACTTTTTAAAGACCTTTTATCTAAAAGTGTGGCCTGAGCTTATTAGGATGTGTAGTTTAATTTGAATGTGCTCAGTTCTTTTTTAATGCCTCAATAAGGAAAAAGCCCACCTGAGAATGTTACTCAGATTTCAGTGTTGAGATCTTTTAAAAATTGCATTCCTAAGATCTTTGGATACAGAAGATTTCAGCCTTGGAACTGAAGGAATGACTGATAAGACAGAGAAATGAAATAGAACAGCTTGCTCCTTAAAATTTGATTGCAAGACTTCGACGTGAATTTTGACATGGTTATTTACACCACAAGGAAGTTTGCTCTTTGCAAATTATTCCAATGGGGGAGGGGAATAAAAAGTTAAAAACAGCTATGAAAAGCTCAAGGCATTTGTACGTAACTACATTGCAATATGTGCAGAGACAGGGAGGTGAAGACTTGGGGACCATGAGAAGCATGAGAATCACAGAATATCTCAAATTGGAAGGGACTCTTAAGGATCATTGAGTCCAATTCCTTGTTACTTGTAGGATGATCTAAAACTAAATCATATGACTAACAGTGTCATGTAGAAGTGTTTCTTTCCTTCTCTGATGCCGTTTGGATCATGATTCAGTGTTCAAGTTGGTTGCAGTAAGCATCTGTATCCAAGCTCACAAATCCTGTGGGTTGATTCTGGCCTCTGTCGGAAATAAAGAGGGGCTGAGCAAATCTTCATTCCCATTATTCAGGATTCATCATCATTCAGATCGCATGATCCCTGAGAAAAATGGGAGTAGACAGATAAATGTGCATATTTCTGCACACCATTCTGCCTAGGGGAGGGGAGAGAGAATAAAAAAGGGAATGAAGCTAATAAAAATGGTTGGGGAAAAAGGCAAAAAAATTGCTATACATACAGACAAAAAGAAGTGATGAAGCAGTTATATATAAGTTAAAGAAACAGAGTTATAGAAAGGCTAATATGTGCAAGTTAGGGAAAGAAAGCAAATATGATTACACACAGACAAAAAAAAAGTGGCAAAAGCATGCTGTGAGTCAGGGAGACATAAAAAAGGCTTAGATAAAGATCCACCTGCAGAGACAACCATACACATATCACTGGGGGGGGACATGTTAGCTGTAGACAGAGATTAAAAATGACTTGAAGGTATGAGCAGAAAAATTCCCTGTCTTTATCACAGAAAAATTTGGAAAACACACCTGAAGAATACTAATAATGTGATGGTGACTGGAAGTCAGACATACAGCGAGCTTTAGAAAAGATGTTTATATCATTTGACATTAGTATATTAGAATCATAACAGAATGGTTTGGGTTGGAAGAGACCTTAAAGATCATGTAGTCCAAACCGCGGACAGGGACATCCTCCACTAGACCAGGCTGCCCAAAGTCCCATCCAACCTGGCTTTGAACACTGCCAGGGACAGTGCATCCACACCATCTCTGGAAAACCTTCATAGTAAAGATTTTTCGCCTGGTGTCTAATATAAATCTACCTTTATTTGGCTTAAAACCAATGCCCCTTGTCCTATCACTGCACTGCCTGATAAACAGTCCCTCTCCATCTCTTCTGTAGGCTCCTGTACTGGTTTCAGCTGGGATAGTCAATTTTCATTCTAGCAGCTGGTGGAATGCAGTGTATGGGAGTCAGGATGTGAGCAGTGCTGATAACACAAGGATGTTTTTAGTTAATGCCGAGCAGTCAAGGACTTTTTAGTTCATATTTCCCTGTTAATGAGTAGGTGGGGGGCGTGCAGAGAGCTGGGAGGGAACACAGCAGGGACAGGTGACCCGAAGTGGCCAAAGAGGGTATTCCATGCCAATTAAGTCATGCTCAGCATAAAGGGGGGCTGGTGGAGAGGGGAGGGCATAGCTCCAGGACGCACAGTTTTGGGGATGGTCTGTTTTTCAGGATGGTTCTGAGCTGTACAGCCTGAGTTGTGTGGTTTGGTGAGAAACTGCATTGTACAGCACCGGTTTCATATATTTTTGTTATAAAATACCTTTTACTATTATTTCTCTCTCTGCTGCCCCAGTAAACTATCCTTATCCCAACCCACGCGGGTTTTTTTTGGTTGGTTTTTTTTTCACCTTCTCTCCAGAGCTTTCTTTGCTCCAGGCTGAAGAAACCCAACTCTCAGCCTGTCTTCATAGGAGAGGTGCTCCAGCCCTCTCATTATCTTCATGGCCCTCCTCTGGACTTGCTAGGACAGGTCCATGTTCTTCGTACATTGCCCCAGAGCTGGATGAAGTACACCAGGTAAGGTCTCACCAGAGCAGAGTAGAGGGGCAGAATCACCTCCCTCAACCTGCTGGCAATGCTCCTTTTGATGCAGCCCAGGATACATTTGGCTTTCTGGGCTGCAAGTGCACATTACTGGCTCATGCTGAGCTTATTGTCCACCAATACCTCCAAGTCCTTCTGCTCAGGGCTGATCTCAATCCACTCTCTGTAGTTGTGCTTGGCAGTGCCTTGATCCATGTGCAGGACCTTGCATTTGGTCTGGTTGAACTTTGCACACATGGACCCACTTCTCAAGCTTGCTAAGGTGCCTCTGGACAGCGTCCCAGCATGTCGGCTGCACCACACACCTTGGTGAAAGTGTCTATGAAAGTGAAAGAGAGTAAATGTCCTACCCTATGAATGCCTGCTTCAGGCTACCAACTGTCCCAGCTGGTCTATTTTTATCTAGTTCCAGAGATGGTTGGGTTGTGGTGAGTACAGCTTCATATTTCTAATATATATTATACTACTGGTAAATAAAGCATCCATTGCTTTGATGCATAGCTGCAGATGACACAGGTTTCAGTGCCATCCTTTTAAATTACTGTAAGAATGTGGGGAAATAGCTGTTGTTACATATAAATGTTAGTACCACAGGTCTCATGGGGCTCTGAGAATCAGTGGCAGGACTTTATCCTCTGGGTAACAGTTCAATACCAGTTCAAGTGAGCAGCAACTGAGTCTTCCTTTTGAAAGCCCTCTGTCCTGCATGACCTAAATTGGTGGTTTCATCCCACATCTGTGTAGATACATTGCCACAGTTATGAAACATCAATGTTAGAGCTGAACTGTCACAGGAAGAGGTTACCCATACTTTTTGGGATGAAAACCTTAGAAATTTATGAAAGGGGTTGTGGCAGTGGTGGCTGAGACATCAGGGCCAGATGCCGATACATCTGTGTTTTAAATTCCAGACACTGAAAACACATCAGCCACTCATGTAAGGGAGGTCATAAAACAGATGCAATATTGTCATTTGTTCCCTCCCAAGGTGAGAAATCTTCACTGTCTAGTTTATATCTATCCTAATGAAGCCAGTCCCATTGCTAGCAAGTGGAAGTGAAAGATACATTATACTATTAGCAGAAATTAAAGGACTTGCTGCTATTTTTTCCCTATTAACTTCTGATCTGCACAGTCTGGCTGTAGTGTTCCTACACCTATTGAAATGGTTGAACAGATTTTATGCATTGAAGACATGTTATTGTTATTTATGTGGTACCATAGGCACATCACTGCTACTTGACTCTTTTACTACAAAGAGCTTTTACTTTAAATAAGACACAAGATGCCAGGGGATAGTTATAGCAGTGGACTACTGAGAGAGAGGATTCCTGTGTCTTGCTGCCATATATACTTCCGAGAATATCTTATGCTTGTATTTCTTCCTTCATCAGAGACACTGAGAACCTTAATTTGTTTCTATTCTGTTGGTTGGATTTTTACCACACTTCAGAAAGGAAATCTTTCTTGCCACTGGAAATAAATATCAAGATGAATAAAAATGAACTTATAATAAAATAAAAATAATGTAGGAAAAACACAAAAATGAGACGAAACTCGTATCTATAAATTTTTATAATCATTATTACAGAAAAGAGATTTAACAAAAATCTCCATCAGATTTTTAAAAGCAGTTTTTTTCATCTTTACAGACAGGAAAAAAGGCAGTGAAGCCTGCATCCTAATTTTTGGGGGGCTGAGAAAATCTGAAATAACTTTCGGGGTGGTGACCTGAATCTGACTAGTATAACGAGAAAATTTGATTCATGCTGAATGTCAAAAAGGAACATGTCTTAAAAATTTAGAAAAAGGAAAAAATAACAAACCTTAAGTGCTTTCAGAGGGTTAAGGAACTATGCTGACCACTATGTGGCCAAGCATTAAAAATCATTGAAAAAGACATGAGAACACTGCACTTTAAAAGGATCAATAATTGGCTAAATGATGTATTAGGCAATAGATAGTGTAAATGGATTTAGAAATGGGGTGCTTACTAGGAAATGTCAAATATTGCACCTACTGAAGAGGAGTGAGATCCACCTGAAGTTCAGAAGGGCTACAGTTTCATCTTTGAGCCTCAAGGAGAAGTGGAAAAGGTCAAAGGTTGGATCTAATTGAAAAGGGAGCAGAGGAAGAACATTGTTTAAAATGTCTTATTGCAGTTCCTTAAAGGACCCAAATTATTCAGCCCAATTGTAATAAAAGGTTTCATGTCTGACCATTAAACTCTGATTTAAACATCTTCTCAGCCCTGAAATACATAATACCAGATTATATTCTCCATTGTGATTCTGTCTGTCTGATCATATATAAGCATTATTGTTTTTGTATATTTATATGTGTACATATTTTATTGCCTCTTAACTCTTATATAAGTATTTAAGCTTTCCCTCTTTCTATACTAAACCAATCAAGGCAAGAAGGAAAATATCATTAAATATCATTAAAATTATTGTGGTGTTTTGACCCTGGCTGGAGGCCAGATGCCCACCAAAGTCAATCTATCACTGTCCTTTTCAGCTGGACTGTGGAGAATGTATATATTGAGAGGCTCAGGAGTCGAGGTAAGGATGGGGACAGATCATTCCACAATCAGTGTCATGGACAAAAAAGGCTCAACACAGAGTAAAGGAAAGAAAACTCTCTAATTTATTACACTACACTGCACACCCAGTGACACCAGAGTCAGATAATAAGAAGTGTGACCAGATCTTAAAGCATCTCCCCCACCCCTCCCTTCTTAGCAGACTTAACTTTATTCATGATTTCGCTCCCTTCTTTCCCCCATTGTGGCACAGGGAGGGGCAGGGAAAGAGGGAAAGGGAGTTTCATTCAGGTCCTCACAAGTTGTTTTCCTTCTTAGCCAGGGAAGCATTCCTCACACCCTTCCCCTGCTTCCCTCTCCACGGGCTACAGGTGGGGTCTCAGCCTTTTCCATGGGCTGTGGAGGGACACCTGCTCCACCACGGGTTTCTCCACAGGCTGCAGGGGCACCTTTCTCTCTGGCACCTGGGGCGCCTCCTCCCTGCTTCACTGACCTTGGTGTCTGCACAGCTCCTTACATCTTCTCACTCCTTCTCTGGGTGAAAAGCCTCTGCTTGTGTTTTTTTATTTCTTAAATGAATGTGATTCACAGAGGCACTGTGACCATCACTGATGGGCTCAGCCTTGGTCAACAATGACTCTGGCTTTGAGTCAGCTGGTGTTTACTCTCTCAGTCCTTCATAAAGCTTCTAGCTGCTTCTTGCAGAAGCCACCCTTGCACCTCCTCCACCAGAACTCAGCTACACAAAACTACAACAATTATTTATTTCTCAGTGCAAATTATTATAATGATCTGTAGACAGATATTTTGATTAAATGTCTAAAAGAAATAGCAAATTCTGTAAATGTTAATATTTCTGTGATCTTGCTTTATATTTATTTATTGCCACCTACTGTTTACATTGACATTATTTAGGAGATCCATTTGTAATTATTAAAAAATAAATAAATATGGAAACTCTCATGTAGTTTCTTCTGTTATTGCTTCTCAAAGATACAATTGAATGCAGCTTAAACTATGAGTAACTGGCTAGCCATCCTGCTTACTCCTTGAAACCAAGTCTCCACTTGCTACTTGCTGGTATCCCATGTATTTTTGTCTTGGAGATAATGAGATGGTGATGTAAAATGGCCATCCTGTCCTTTTTCCATTCCTTGTAGGTGTGTGTTGTTATTAAAGATGCATTTCTTAGAAGAATGGACAATTTTAATTTCTGTGTTTAGAGCAGGGGGAAGTCCTGAAATTATCTTTATTTTCTCTTTAGATGACAAAAGGGAATGAACCAAGCCAAGACAATCACCTGCAATTCAACTTAAAGTATTAAATTTTTTCTTGTTATTGTTGATCTTAACGAGAAACACTTCAATTTTTGAGATTTTAGTTCTATACTGTAGAAATGAATTAAGAGAAGCTGTTCATTCCTTTCTACATCTTTCACAGTTAAAAAAAAAAAAAAAGCAAGCAAATTTATCCTTTCAGTGTTTCAATTTTCCAACCAGTATGTCTAGTGTGCCAGATAATTAGTGACAAATGTAAGACAATGATTGCTATAAAATGACAGTGTTGTCTTTTGGGGCTTTCTCAACACTTTCACCATAAGATGGTGAAAAAAGGAAAAAAAAAGACAACAGAGATAATATTAAAGACCCTGGGCAATCTTTTTACATATTGGGAAACAGAAGGAAAAGGAAAAGGAAAAGGAAAAAGGGAAAAACTTTACAGGATTTTGGAACATGCATGAAAAGCTTGTAGTAGAAGAGTGCAGAGATTTCTTGTAGATTATTTTCTTTCCTCTTTCTGACCCATTCTTGTTTGTATGTGACTTGCAAACATCTTTAAAGAGAAAATAATATTAATAGGAAACACATGGCAACAAGAAACAATTAAATTGAGATTTAAAAACCCCTCCACACTACTTTTCTGAAGTCTCTCTTTTGGAAGCCAGGAAGCTTTTAAAGTGCTATTTTACATTAGAATTCATGCAATCAACCTATATGAAAATGGGAGAGCTTACAATAAAAGCGTTCCCCAAATTGATGAAATATTTCAATCATTTGTTTAAAAGTCAGCCTGCGTTTCTGCCTTGTGCTATAGACATTCCTCTAAAACTGGAGAAATACTCATAGATCACTGCTGCAGATAGTCACCTGGCATGAATGCCAGCATTCCTGTGTGACAAAAAAAATGCAAAGACGGGAAACATAGTTTTGCTACATCAAACCAACTGATGTAGCAAGTAAGCTTGGGAAGGAGACAAAATAAATTGAATAATATGAAACTATTGATCCCCAATGCAGTTTCTCCCCGAACCACACAACTCAGGCCGTACCACCCAGAGCTGTCCCGGAACCCGACTGTCCCCCCAAGAAGCACGCGTCCCGCCACCGCCCCTCTTCTTCCTCCCAACAACCCCCCGTTATCCTGGGCAGGACATAATTGGCATGGAATACTCTCTTTGGCCCATCTGGGTCACCTGTCCTGGCTTCGCCCCCCCTTTCTCATGAATAGAGAAATACGAAGAAGGTGAGAAAGTCCTTGACTGTCTGACTGCAACTAAGAACATCAGGGTGTTATCAGCACTGCTTTCATTTTAACTCCCAAACACAGCATTCCATCAGCTGCTACAAATGAAGTTAACTCTATCCTGACTGAAACCAGGACAGCTTCTTAAATGTGCTCCAAAGCTTAGACTTTCTCTCTTGCAGATAGATAATCATGCTCTCATTCAGTGAGGCTATTTGTGTGCAGGAATCAGTACACACTTGCATATTAGTGGCATCAAAGCCTCAGGTAGAAAACTTTTTGGGTACCTTTCTTTCAAGTGCTGACTCTTGGTAAGTGTTAGAGAAAATGCAGGCCAATGAAAGCCTGATTCAATTCTACGGGCAAAGAGAAAATGTAGGCACTTCGGTGTGTCTCCACTTGAGGTGACAATGCAAGCAGCAGTTCTGGGTGTTTTGTGCAGCAGTTCATATGTTTGTTGCTCATGCTCTAACATTTCTTTGAATTAGATGTTCTCTCAAAAAGATGCAAATTCCCCACTGAGATTTGTTTCTTTGTGAGGTACAAATGCCTTTAGAAATTCTTTTTTGCTTCTTGATTTCCTATTCAGATATGAATAACTACACTACTCACCCAAATCTACCAAAAAAACCCAAACAACTTTACATTGATAGAAAGGTGTTTATTTTCATAACTTATTCCCCCCTCCAAAAAGCATTCTAGATTCCTCCCTTCTAGAAAGGATTTTCTGCCATCCAGCTTGACTCAAAGGGTGGGATGAAATTGCAGTAACAGAAGAATCCAGTGCTTTCTTTATGTCATCCTATGTGGCTTTCAACTACTAATCTTGCAGCATTCAGCTCTTATGTGGGTCATGCATTACATCTACTATCACACACAAAAGTCTGGGATATTCTAGGACATCTAGTATGAAAAGACATGGATTATGCACTGGGAGGTGACCAGTGTCAAACTTCTAGCAACATTGATTATAGCCCTATGTCTGGTTTAGAGAAGGGTCAGGAGGAATCTGTGCAGTATGATGTTACTTTAAAGGTTTCACCAAGGTGTTATGAAATACTCCATGTCACACTAGACTGCAAGGAACCCAGGAGTCGTCATCATCAACTTTTCAACTGGACACACAGCAGTGAGCCTGGAAACAAGGACAATTTTAATGCAAGTTAGTTAGTCTACAGGCATAATGTTTTATTATTCTGTCCTGGTTTTAGTCAGGATAGAGTTAATTTCATTTGTAGCAGCTGATGGAATGCTGTGTTTGGGAGTTAAAATGAAAGCAGTGCTGATAACACCCTGATGTTCTTAGTTGCAGTCAGACAGTCAAGGACTTTTCTCAGCTTCTTCGTATTTCTCTATTCATGAGAAAGGAGGGGCGAAGCCAGGACAGGTGACCCAGATGGGCCAAAGAGAGTATTCCATGCCAATTATGTCCTGCCCAGGATAACAGGGGACTGAGGGGAGGAAGAAGAGGGGCGGTGGCGGGACGCGTGCTTCTTGGGGGGACGGTTGGGTTCCAGGACAGCTCTGGGTGGTACGGCCTGAGTTGTGTGGTTCGGGGAGAAACTGCATTGGGGATCAAGAGTTTCATATTCTTTTGCTCTAAAGTCCTGTTAGCATTGTTATATTGTATCTTTCTGTTATCTTAGTAAACTCTCCTTATCCCAACCCACGGGCCTCTTAGTTTCTTGGTTTTGGAGTTATTTGCCCCTTCCTTTTCCCTTCCCTTGTTTCCCCCTTTTTCCCTCTTCCCCTGCTCTTTTACTTTAAGGAGCAGGCAGCTGCGTGGATCTCGGCCCACAGCCGGGGTGAAACCACGACAGATTCTTAAACTGGAATAAAACCATCAAGAGATTTTATCCAAATGAAAATAGAGCCTTCTATTTGATGGCAATGAAGAGTTATTGAACTACTTCCTGGCTGCTCTTTGCAGTTTGTAGGATTTGGAAACTCTTAAAGGAAAGTTGATGGTGAGAAAGAGACATTTCAAAAACATCGAGTCATTCTAAACATGAATTTTCATTTATTTATAGACTTACTTCACTATCTCAAATGTTACAGAGCTTCCTGTAGACAGTATTTAGGTTTTTTATTAGGAATTTTTAAAATCTCAAATGCATTGACATCTTGCATTTAGATAATGTTCCAGTGACAGATTTTACAAATAGATTATATAAAATTAATGGATGGAAAATTTTTTGAGTGCATTTTTCATGCCTGAAACCACTTTCTGGAGGAAATGTTTCTTAAAAAAGAAAGTTTCCACTTCTCTAAGAAATCCTGAGATCACATGCTGTCACATAAAGTTTAGTTGATAATACTACTGAAATAAATACAATATACTGAATATACAATATACTGAAAATTTGAAATCAGGAAAGGAAAATATTTCATTGCTTTTAAAAAAGCTTTAAAAAAACCAAACACATAAGAAATATTTATTCCTTTTAGAAATGTGGAGATCTACTGGGGCAAAATCTGAGAATGACATTCAGATGATCTCCACCAAGGGGTACATCTGGAATACCATGAGATTAAGAGTTATTCTTCCAGTAGCGGGTTGATTGCCTCATTCAGTTGCTGAAATGTTGCACGTCTAGGCTCTTGTTAACACCATCCATTTGATGTTCATCTGCCATTGGCACATAGAATTTCCAAATTCTGTTTTCACTGGCACATTTCTCTGGAAGAAACATTTCAAAATGAAAAAGTAACAGGAAGCAGACTTTTCTCTAAAGCAGAGGTACAACTAAGTACAAATCAGCAAGAACTATACATATATACATTAAAAGACATTTGGAGATGAGACAGCTTCATATAGTTACAAAGTCTGAAGAGAAACCGGTATGTTACGGAAAGAGGATAATAATAGGAAAGGAATTTTATCTCAGTTTAGTAAGGAAACAAATATGGGAGTGTTGACATTAATGATAAATTTGTAAACATTTCAGCACTTGTGGAAAAGTTAAGCCAAATTGCAATTTTCCTTCTTTGCATAATTTGTTATTTTTTTTAGATTAATGTTTGAATGCCAGAAGTGAGATCAAGACTTCACAGTGTTGTATGTGATAAAATGAAAGATATTTTATAAAGTCAGCCCTCCTCATAACAACCACTGAAGAAATAGTGAAGGAGATTTGGAGCAGTTTTCATAAATGAGCCGTTTTCTTCTATATCTCTGTTTTGATGTAGGAATTCCACTGCAGATTTTTTTCTTTTAATAATGTTTTGCAAGTTCAAATATCTGAAAGTTATTTCAGAGAAGGTTTGTGAACCTTGAAAGTTTCCTGAAAAATTGTTTAGAAATGTTTTTTTTGTTATATTCATATTTAAGTCTTCAAAATAGAGGTTAAGTGCTGTGGTAATTCAGAAGGTAAATTCAGAGCCATAAATTAGCACAGAAACCAGTTATTTTGCTTTTCCACAATATAAAACCAAAGAGAAATTCAGGAGATTTAACAGCAAGCAAGCTGAAAAAGTGATGAAACAAATTGAATATACACAGATGCATTCTGTGAAACTTGTTACCACAAATTATCACCACTTGCTGGACTTGTGCTTTGCACACACCCATGAATGATCAAAGGAAACACAGTTACGAAATAAAACTGAATTTTCACATTGATATATTTAAATTTCTTCTATTTCCTTTGATAGTGGTAAGGGTTGACCAAGGACTGACCAGTCAGGAACAGAAAGTGGTACAGCTCTCAGCATGGGTTAGAGTCTTTTTGACTCACAATTCCCAGAGACCAGATCTGCACAATTTCACAGAGTCATAGAATCATCAAGGTTGGAAAAGACCTTCAAGATCATCAAGTCCAACCATCAGACCTACACCACATAACCACTAAATCATTTCCTGAAGCACCTCATCTACCTGTTTTCTGAACATCCTCAGGGACAGCGACTCCACCACCTCTCTGGGCAGCCTGTTCCAATGCTTCACCACTCTTCCACTCTTTCAGCGAAGAAATTTTTCCTAGTATACAATCTCAACCTCTGCCTGGTGTAAATTCAGACCATTTCTTCTTGTCCTATTGCTAGTCACTAGGGAGAAGAGGGCAGCACCTGTCTCACTACAACCTCCTTTCAGGTAGCTGCAGAGAGCACTTCATCCTGAAGGTCATTTTTGTACATGTATTAAAATGATACCATGTTTTTTTCTTTTCTGCATATATAAGAAGTTACCAGCCAGATAGTTGACATAAGACTGTAATGATGTCCTCCTTCTGATACCCAGCTTTATATATGCACTACCCTTACCTGAGACAATCAGACCAGTTCCTCAAAGGACACATGTAGAGATCAGCTGGCCCTCCTTGACTAAATATATAGTGGAGACCAAAGTAGAGTAGCTGAGTGAATTTAGGACCTGAAGTTTTACCTCTGGGGTTTTTGTTGACTCCCCAGATGCCGTTCAACAATCTCATGACAAAAATATCAAAGAAGTCAGATTTGAAAAGAAAACAGATTTAGTTGCCATATTCTCTTCTCTTGTGCCCTTGGGACAACAGCACTGCAGAGAATGGCATGTTAAGCTATATCTTAAAGGTGACTCAGAATGCAATCTGACAGTAAGAGTGTCCTTGAAAAACAAAAGAGGAAGTTGGTAGTGGAGGTCAGATTAAATATGAGTGACTCCAGATAACTGGTTACAGTTCGTCTTTTTAGGCAGTATTTTGGGAAATGATACATTAAGTTCTGAAATTTGCATGAAATGTAGGCATGGTCTGGATTTAATTTTGTTGTCTTTGGTTATTTCTTTTTGGTTTGCTGATTAGGAGCAGATGCTGGTTTTAATTTAAATTTAATATTTTATTTCTGGCAAGGATTCCTACATCTCTGGATGGATTTTTTTTTCCCCCAAGATTTTGATGTATTTATTATAAATAGAGAACAATAATAGATAATAATAATTGTGAGCTGCAAAGATACAGTACAGCCAGGTGGCTTCCTGTGACTCAGTGACCTTTCAGTATTAGAAACCACCCGCTGCCATTAGTTATATTAAGCCTTTGCAGCTGGGTTGCAACAATGACAGAAATATTTGCTGGACCCTGATCCTTCCATCTCAGAGCTACCTGTAAGTCCCTTTAGACAGGGGGAGGGAGGTTATTCAATGGATTTCAAAAGAACTTCCTGCTTGGATAAGGTCTGCTCTGGTAGAAAAGACTGCTGGGGGACTCTCTAGGGAGGGGATTGGCTTTGTTAAGACACCCCAGTGATTTTGCTGCTTAGTGAATCAAGTTGTGCCTATAACTGGCTTTTTTTTTTTTTTTCCAGGAAGACTATGACTATGCTTTCACAATTTTGGGTCCCAAACTATGCTTTTAATCAAGTGTAAGTAAAATTCATATTGAAGCACCAGCAGAAGATCTTAGAAGTGTATACTTTTAATAAGTCTAGAATAAGAAAACAAACCTAAATCAAAAATCTTTAGCATAGCTTAATATTGAGAGTTTCCAGACTGAAGAGAGACTAACATTTTCTTCTCTCTTGAAAGATGACCCAAGGATGCTTAGTTATATCTAACATTCCAGAAGTCTGAGGTGTAAACTGTGTGCCATAGGCTTTAGTACCATTTTGTGCACACTCAGCATAAGACTATCAGGAAAAAAATTGTGTCACGTATATAGAGATAAAATGGTTGAAAGTTTCACTTTAGTGTAGGGATATTATGAAAGAGATGGAGGTGTCTGTTTGTTTCTGAGAGTCTAGAGTCTGCTTTTTCTTTTTAGTGCCTGCAGTTTTTATGCCACAATGTGGGGAGCCTTGTGTTCATGATGTCAAACCTAAAATGTTATAAACATGTTCAAGCACAATTCTGAAGACAGTCTGAGGGACTTGGGTTTGTTCAACCTGAGGAAGAGAAGGTTCCAGAGAGACCTTATTGCAGCCTTCCAGTACCTTGAGGGGGCCTACAGGATAGCTGGAGGGAGACTCTTTATCAGTGAGTGTAGTGATAGGACAAGGGATAATGGGTTTAAACTAATAAAGGGCACATTTATATTAGACATTAGGAAGAAATTCTTCTAGGTGATGAGGCACTGGAACATGTTGCCCAGGGAAGTTGTGGATGCCCTCTGCCTGGAAGAGTTCAAGGCCAGTTGGATGGGGTTTTGGGGCAACCTGGTCTAGTGTGGGGGGGTCCCTGTCCATGGTAGGAGGTTGGAACTAGATGGGCTTTAAGACTCTTTTCAACTGAAACCATTCTATGATTCTATGATTCTATGAATCCAAAGGAATCTCATGTCAGAATAAATCACAATTTAAAAAAAAAAATTACAAAAAAATCACACTTTTGGTCTATTCTTCTAGTACCAGTTTCTAGTTCCTAAAAACTGCCACCAACACACCCACTTGTGCCCCACATCACTATGCATCTCACAGAGTGCTGGAGTATCAGTGTCTTTCACTCACATGCTAGTACTGCATGGCTAGCATGGCAATCGGGTGCGGTATTATCCAATGTACTTGGCAATTTTAATGAAACATGCCACATGGGACAAGTTCTTGGAGTTTCTATTAGAGATTGAGGAGGTTAGGATGTTGGTTACCAAGGTCAATAACAATGTACTGCAATTGTCACACTGTAAACCAGTAGAAACTGCAAGGTTATGCAGTTCAGGACCAAGTGGGGATAAAGACCTTTCTTCTGTGAAATGCATATTTCACTGACAGAGTAAATGAGAGAGATTCAACTTTGGGCAGTAAAGGTGGGGTTTAGTTTAAAACAACCAAAATCTAGTCCTCTATGTGTAGATTTCCCATGTGAGGCAGGTATATTGTTTTTCATTAGTCATGGAGATGAAGGTATCCTGGAGAGTTATTCAGTTCACCCTGGAATATGCATTTGTAAGTGGCCATCTGATTCTCAGCCTCTAACTCATTAGAAGACTTACTTCTGCTACTTCTCTTCATATTATTTCATATTACATCAAAATCTTCAAGAGTCAAAGACAGTTTAAAGGGTATTAAAGGCAAAAATTTATGATTTGATGTAAGTGTAGAATTCCTCTCTACAAACTTGGCTGTTATAAACAAAACAGGCTTCTTGTCAGCCAGGTGTTAGCCACCAGCAATGAGAAAAAGAAACTGGTATTCCAGAACAATAAAGCTCTTTGTGATGCTCTGCAACCTGTCCTGCACCATTATCCTCCCATTAATCTCAAATTAATAGTGCTTACTTTGGATAATGGTGATGGGGGGGCAGGGGGGGAAGAGATACAACTAATTAAAAACAAAAAGAAAAAAAAAAACAAAAAAAAAAAGAGGGGAAAAAAACCCCAATCCTTCTCAATAACTTTTCATCCTAAATGGATAGAATTAGTTAGTGACAATGACTAAATGGAGATTTCTAATTTATCTTCCTCTTGGTTAGAAAGAAAATGACTAATTTTTTTCTGGGTATTTACCTAGTAAATTAAAACAAGCACACAGTAGACCAAAGTGACTTGGATCTTGAGTTAATTAAAAGCATGGGACCATTCTTGGTTTTGAAAAATACAGCCATGTATTCATAGAGTTGCCCCTGCAATGATAACACCAGTTAAAGCAAATGATCTCCATGTACTCCAGAAGCATTAAGCTTCACAAATTTCTCCAGAATTCTTACTCGAGGAGAGAGAATAAGGAGCTTGATCTTAATTGCACAGTCTAACTTTACACCTTTGAAGGGTACCAGTTTCAAGACTTCTTTATAGACTTTAGGCAAGGCTGGGTGTCCCTGAGAGCATACTATGGCTGGCACCAAGGGACACAGGGAGAACCTGGAATGTACTCTGGTCTGGAGATTGACCTCTTACAGCGACAAAACCATGAAGTCTCTATTATTTCTGTGCTGCCCTGAAATATGAGCCCCTTAGGCATGTCCTGTCCTGCCTTATTCTTCCCTTTACACAAGTGACTGGACTCTGAGCTTGCTTTCAGATAACACTTAGGCATACTTACACATGAAATTTACCTGGGACTCTCTGACTGGCTGGCAGCAAAACTCTAGTTTAGACTATACTAGCTGGCATTGCTAAACTTTTCTTAGTCTTCAAAACAATAAAAACTAACTGTGCCTTGGAAACTGTTCTCAACTTGTTCTGTCTTCTGTACTGTGGGTGGGTGATGTCTGGGAGGACACACGCTGCCATGGACACAAAACACTCTAAGGAATGTTGCTTGCAATTTAATCATCATTAAAAACTATGCCTTTCTATCAGATTTGGTAACACTGAATATTGCCTTCAGACATGAGTGGTGTGGGGATTCAGAAGACAGAAAGTCCAAAAATCTAATGTACGAGCCTTTTTTTCCTTAGGAAATAAAGCTAATTTTTATTTTTTTCATAAATGGTATAGTATTCCTGCAATAATTTTCCAATAAGCAAATCTGCAGTTGCTACAATGATCTCATGGCAAACAAGTAGAGTAATATAAAATGTAAATTACAGAGAGCCTATTAAAGAAATCAAATTCCCCAAATGCTAATTACAACAAAAAAGAAATTAAAAGTTTAACAAGAGTGCAATAAAAGAAGGAATTTAAATATTCTAAGTGTATTCAGATATACCACTTAATTGGCACTAAGCAAGTTTAAGTTAGACAACTAACAAGATAAACACTTTTGATGACAGAAAATTAATGTAGTGGCACGGCAAAAGCCTATTTTATTTGATATTTTATATGTGCTATATGACAATTTAATTAAATATTGAAGTAATCCAGGCAAATAATTTCCCAGTGAAATAAACCAAGAATGATCAACCTCCTTTTCCTTAAAGGATCAATACAGGGTGACACTTACCTAATTTATGCTTTATGACTCTACAGTCTTCAATTTTATGTCAAAATTAATGAGACAAAATAGATTTCTAAGGGCTATTTTTTTTCACTGTCACACATGCAGGATAAGTCAATTCATTTTTTCTGGAAATAAGCTCAATTAGAGAAACAAACTTAGTTCTTGTGATGTTATTACCTTGTAATGTGTCTAAAAGCATGTTGCTCACTCTCAGTGTAAAGGAAAAATGAAAGGCCTTCAGTCCAGAGCAGCTTGTCAGGAGTAGTTTGAAATACTTTAAGTATGCTACGTAATTTGTTGCCTTTAATTGATGCTAAAGGGAAACACTCTCAGAACTTGTCCTGTGATTCCAAAGCAGTTTATTTGAATCAATTAAATATAAGTATTGGGTTTTTTATATTAAATTTTAGTAGAATATTGACAGGCAGAATTCTGGTTTGCTATTTTTTGAATTTTCAAATATTTGAAATGTTTTTTCCCTTGCAAATTAGACATAATTTCACGATGGTACTCAGTGCCAGGACATGAGGCACATGGAATACGTGTGCATGGTTTTGTATCTTTCGCTTATTTGTGGGCCTGCACATGTGCATAGCTGTGGTCTGACAGCATTTCTGAAAAGCTTAAATTGCTGTCCAGTCTGGGTCATATCACAGATTGTAAGAATAATGTTCCCTGTGCCTATAGTGCATTTTCCCTCAGGCAAAGCAGACCAACGCTGAGGAAAGGTACTGTACACTCTTTGCTGGGTTAAAAACTGGCTGGATGGCCAGGCCCAGAGTGTGGTGGTGAATGGCGTTAAATCCAACTGGCGACGGGTCACAAGGGGTGTTCCCCAGGGGTCCGTATTGGTGCCCATCCTCTTTAACATCTTTGTTGATGATTTGGATGAGGGAATTGAGTGCACCCTCACTAAGTTTGCAGGTGACACCAAGTTGGGGGGACCCATCAATCTGATGGAGGATAGGAAGGCTCTCCAGAGGGACCTGGACAGGTTGGATTGATGAGCAGAGACCAATGGGATGAAGTTCAGTATGGCTAAGTGCCAGGTTCTGCACTTTGGTCGTAACAACCCCAGGCAATGCTACAGGCTTGGGGCAGGGTGGCTGGAAAGCTGTACAGAGGAAAAGAATCTGGGGATGTTGGTTGACACTTGCCTGAACATGGGACAGAAGTGTGCCCAAGTGTGCCAAAAAGGCCAATGGCATCTGGGCTTGTATCAGGAACAGAGTACCCAGCAGGATCATCCCCCTGTATGCAGCTCTGGTGATGCTACACCTCAAATTCTATGTTTTGGGCTCCTCACTACAAGAAAGACATCAAGGCCCTGGAGTGTGTCCAGAGAAGGGAAAGGGGCTGGTGAAGGGTCTGGAACACAAATCTGATGAGGAGCAGCTGAGAGAATGAGGCCTGTTTAGCCTGGAGAATAGGAGGCTCAGGAAAGACCTTGTTGCTCTCTACAACCACCTGAAAGGAGGTTGTGGTGAGCTGGGGGGCAGTTGTGTCTCACAGATAACTAGTGATAGGACAAGAGGAAATGGCTGCAAGTTGCACCAGGGGAGGCTCAGGTTAGACCTGATGAGAAATTTCTTCACAGAAAGAGTGGTTGGGCATTGGAAGGGGTTGCCCAGGGAGATGGTGGAGTCACCATCCCTCAGGGTGTTTAAGGAAAGGCTGGATGAGGTACTTAGGGACACAGTTTAGTTAGTAATATAGGTGGTAGGGGAACAGTTGGACTAGATGATATTGGAGGTCTTTTCCAACCTTAATGAATCTATGATTCATGATTTTTCCAAGTAGGAAACAGCTACTTTTCAAGACTTCAAGAAGGTGTTGCAAATATTGGGAAGTCTGTTCTACAACTGTACACATGTTGGGTTTATGTCCCCAGTGTTTCCTATTGATGGTAGGAATTTAACTTTCCATATTCAAAGTAAAGCATTAACAAATTTTTAAGTGGCAGGAACTTTAGAAATCTGCACTTCCTAAATTTATCAATAGAGAATGTAGTCATAAATGGTTTTATAATTATTTCAACTTTTTATTGAGACAGCCAGTATTTTTGTTCCATTGAAAGTACTTGTACTTGAAAAAACCCAACTTTAACAGCCATTAAAAATGCTTAAAGACCAATATATTTCTCCTTCAAGCTGTAATAAAATGTAAACATTTCTTTGTGTGATTCAGGGACAGCGGTATCTATTAAACACCACATAGATAGCTATACATAAATGACAGCAACAAATAAGTGGACTTACAGTGTAGGATACATATGTGTGCATTAGCTTATTGACAACATTTCACCTTGTGTTATCTTAATCTCCTATGTTTATTTTTCTTATTTCTTTGCATATTAAAAGTCCTTCAAAGGCTTCCTAAAATTTTCTGATGGTGACAAGCATCTTTTTCTTAATCAAATATAAAAACCTTTTTACCCTGTGGTTGGTTGACCTTGGCCAGGAATCAGGCCACTCAGCTGCTGCCTCACTCCTCAACAAGACACAGATAGAAAATAGGACAGAAAAGCTCACAGGTTGAGAAAAAAAGGAGACAATTAATCAATTACAGACATAGGCCAAACAGGATTATATGTGTAAAAATAATTCAATTTATTGCCAATTCCTATGAAAACACAATTAATAATTTAAATATTGGGGAACAAAAGGCCAACATTAAAACACCACCTTTCACCTCTCCTCCTTATCAGGTCAATCACGCACCCCTTCACTCCCAACTCCTCTCTCGTCGAGGGGCACAGGGATGGCAGTTGTGGTGAGTCTAAGACAGCCCCTTCAGCCGCTCCTCCCCAGTCTCTTTGCGCTAGCGTCAGGCCTTCCCCGGGCTGCAGCGCTTCAGGGACACCCTGCTCCCGCCCGGGCTCTCCATGGCCGCAGCTCCTGCAGGAAATACCCCCCTGCTGCGGTGCAGGGGCCCCCGGGCTGCAGGACGGGTCTCTGCTCCAGCGGGGGCTCTGCAGGGCTGCAGGGAATCCCTGCTCCGGGCCTGCAGCACCTCCTACCTCCTCCTCCTGCTGCTGTTGCTGCTGCTGAGGCCTCGGGGTCCCGCTGCTGCTGCTGAGGCCTCGGGGTCCCGCTGCTGCTGCTCCCTCCTTGGCGGGATTCCTCCTGCTCTGCCTGTGCAGCCTTTGGGCCTTGCTGAAACCTATTTTCCCCCTCCCTCCCCTCCCGGCGGCCCCAGCTCGGCTGAGGGGCTCAGCTGTGTCCCATGGTGGGGTCATTGGAGCTGGCTGGGACCAGCTGTGTACTGCATGGGGCAGCCCCACCTCTCTCCACAGAGGCTGCCCTGCAGACCCTGCTGGCATTTGGGCAGGTGTACCTGTTACATCCCTCTATAAATATGAAATACAATCAGAGATGACCCTGAAAGCTCTTCTGCAATCTTTTTCCTGTGCAAAAATAGCAACATCCATCAATGTACTTGGTGATGAACCACACTGTGTCTGTAACATGTTTATAGTGCATACTTGGTACTTAATGCTGAACAAAATGCAGCGCTCTGTGACCTGAGAGAGACCTAATCTGGTTGGGGGGACTAAGCAGTCTACTTAATCTTTCCATTAATTGGTTTTTATTTAATATTTCAATATTCTTTCTGGCATATTCTTTTCAGATTAAAACCAGGATGTAGAAGCAGATACTCTTGTCAAGCCATAAGAGAAAGATAAAGGAAAAAAGAAAAGGAGAGCAACAAGTCTATTTTTATTTTTTAAATTCTACTGTAATACATAGCCATATTAAAGCAATCTGATAGAGATGAAATGATAGAGAAGGAGATCACAAAAGCCTAAAAATGACAGATTTTCTATATAATACATTATTTGAAGAACAATCCATCTAAAGGAATCTGTGTGTCAAGGTACTAAATATTTCATATTTTAAAATATTTTATTTTGCGTGAAAGGTGAAACTAATGTGTGGTCTAAAAGGCTGGAGAGATTAGTATGGGATTGTGATAAATTGTTTCCTGAAGTAAATATCCCAGTGGTTTGCAGGAGAGATATCCAGTAGTAGAGATATTCTAGCTCAACAAGAATGATAAGAAAATTTAACTGCTGAATAAAATCTGGAGAAAATGTATCTGATAGAGTCCCTTTTACTCCACAAAGTTTTTTTACAAAACACTGGGCAGATACAGCAGGATTGCTGACTGTTGATAACAAATGTGTCACTGATGAGTTGATGAGGAATGATGGAACTCTAAAGCTTGTTGGCTGGAGGATGCACTTTAAGATCTAGAAGTATATATGAAGCTACATGCAGTCAGGTATTGATGAAAAACACCTGAGGCTGCAAAGCAATGACGGTTGGAGAGTTGAGAGCCACAAAAAGACAGTAATTTCATCTGTTGGCACTGACAGAATACAAGATAACATGAAGAAAAAAGGAAATTGTGTATGTCAGTTAACCTTTCCTTGTTCTTTGCTACCTCCTTGATTTGAAATATGGTGATCATCTCAGATTATCGTTATATATCTTACTCTATATAGTATGCCAAGAGAATACAAGAAACAGGTACCACAAAGAATGTAAATGTTGAAAGGCATAAGTTTCTTTCCAAAGAGTAAATATTAAAAATAGATCTCAGGAAGTAATCTGTAACAAATAATTTCTGAACAACAATTTCCCTTCCTGCACTATTTGTTTAACCACCAGGTACCATGTCTCTACAAAATGTAAGGCTTCTGTTTGATAGTGCCATCCTCACTCTCACACACATATTCCAGTGATGCTTTGTGTTTCTCTGAAAAGATAAATTGGTAGGAAATTAATTTGAAAGGGAGAGCCTACTTTGCCCATCCTCTGAAGATGAAATTCATACTTTCTTAAGGTTTTGAAAGAAAAGGTTTACATGCCTAACACAGGTTTGAACTTAATAGGTAGGTAACGCTGTATTCTTTCTTTATCTAAGTTGTTACTGTTTTATTCAAGGATTTAATATTTTATTATACTTGTTGAAAGTAGGTGTTTGATGACCTGATTGTATTGGCTCATCTAGTTGTAAAGCTGATTCTGTGAAATCCTAGCCCTCGAGTGGCTACACCAAACACTAAGCTGTCCTAGTGCCTGTGTTTTTATCAATTTATGGAATTTTGCCATAGACTTAATATGGCATATATTGGAGCCCTGTTTTGGCATGTTATAATCATTCCCTCTAACTTTGGGTGGGGTTGTAGACAGACATAAAAAAAGAAAGAAAAATGATTTTAAAAAATCTCAATTTTCCTTCTAGATCATTCTAAACTGTGATACTCAATTGTACTATGTCACTTAAGTATTCATTATCTTATATTTTTCTCGAAACTTAAAACATATTTCTGATTCAAATAAGATTTACTCTATTATTTCTTTTAATTTACATCTCTGATGATAAAAGTATTTCCAATCACTGAAAAGAATCAGATATGAGAGGGTTTTTTTCAGTTTTCTGCTTCTGCTGATCAGCAGAAGGATTCAGGAGGTATTAGATATAAAGTAACAGAGTAACTGATTTCATTTCTTTCTTCCTAGCATATGGAGAAAGAGCAACTGGTCCGAAGAATACTTAAAATTTTGCAGTTCCATGTTTTTCAGCCGAATAAAGATCTTCAGTCATTAAATAATCCACTCCTCCACTCTACATTTGTGTCATAAGTAAGGGTCTTTGTGTCTTACAAATGTAAAAATAATATATTAATTCAATTGCTATAATAAGGGGATAAAACCAGCGAAAACAAATCCTTAACCTTTTTTCCTTCACCCTTGTGTAATGAATCAATGACTTGGCATTGTGGTCTGATGACCCAGATAACTGAAATAGTTTAATCAATGTAACTACACAGATTGTGTTGAAAAATCTCCACATATCCCAGATCCACACAATTACTTTTGACACGTTAAACCTCTAACCGCTCAGCAACAAGGCAGATAATGGCTCTGGAGTACTTTGTTTATGCACTTGAATTGGTAGCACAGCTCCTGGTGGAACTGAAAGCCCAGTGTCTGGCATGTCTATGACCTTGTATGTAAAAAGAGTAGACATATTTTTTACCATTTGTGTTGTCTAATACCCTACCAGATTAGTATTACTTGGAGGGCATGATGGTGTCCATTAGGATTCTCAAGACAGACACACTATTTATGTTTATGTTCCCCTAAATCAACTGTGCCTAGTAAGCAGAAGAGTCTTGATCAAAAATGAATGTTGTTGACAACCAAGAACATCTATGTTTTGGCCAGTTGATTGGGTTTTTTTCCTTAGCATCAGCTCCCCTGTAAAATACATTAGGGGAAGATGTCACTGTCAAGCTTGTCAAGGTCCCTCTGGATGGCATACATTCCCTCCAGCATGTTGATCATACCACATAGCTTGGTGTTGTTGGCTAACTTGCTGAGGGTGCATCTGATCCCACTGTCCATTTCACTGACAAAGATGTTAAACAGCACTGGTCCCAGTACCTATCCTTGTGGGACACCACTCATCACTGGTCTCCACATAGCTCTACCTGGAGCACCATCTCCTTCTCCTTCTTCACTGACCTGGGTGTCTGCAGAGTTGTTCCTCTCACATATTCCCAATCTTCAGCTACTGCCAAGTTGCACAGTAACTTTTTCCTCTTTTAAAATTTATTATCCCTAAGGTGTTACCACCATTGCTGATGGGCTCAGCCTTGGCCAGTGGCAGGTCCATCTTGGAGCTGGCTGGTATTGGCTCTATCAGACATGGGGGAAGCTTCTGGTATCTTCTCACAGTAGCCATCCCTGTAGCCTCCCTGCTACCAAAACTTTGCCGCACAAACCCACTAATGGTCAATTAGAGAAATGCCTATCAAGGAGGAGGGAAAACTGGGTTTAGGGGCAGCAATGAGGAAAAAGAGCAAATATCTTCTATAAATAGCCACTTCAAGTAGAGAAGTTCCACACTAGCAATGAGTAGCAGATCACAGAAGAGAAAATTGGGTGTAAAGCACCACTGAAAATGTATACTATGTATTTTTCCACGTATTTGGTCTAGACTAATACTTTTTTGAGTAAGCTGTAAATATTTCAGTTATACTAATAGGACATTCTTGATGTTTTATATGAGGGATGTTTCCTTTTGCCCACAGCAATGTTTTGAATATAATATTTTGTATTTTTGAATAGTAGGAAATGTATAGAGTCTATTAAGTATGGATTTTTTTCCCCAGTTTTTGTCTTTCAACAGGCAACTAATGAAGCAATTAAAACAAGCAAGTAAGGGATAATATGTATTTCTTGAAAATATTAGAAAATATGCTATATGCATAACATTGCATATATTTAATTTTTAATATATAAAGCTGTAGTCTGAGTCTTTTAAGAATTTTTTTAAATTATTTCCATTCAGACTGAAAGAACTATTTTGGTGGACTAAACTGAAATTCTTCTTGTCTTCTTCTGTTCCAAGACTGATATTTTTGTATAGGAAAAGATCCAAAAGTTTGAAAAAGATGGGGTTTTTTTCTCACTCCTGGCTTGCAGCCCTATTTTGTTTCAGGTATGATGTAGAAAAAGGCTTAAAGTAACACAACTCTGAATGATAAATAGCTACTCCAGTTGGGTTAAGCAAAAGAGAGGACAAATTAATCTAACTAAGGTAGACTTCACCAGGATAAATCAAGTTGCTTAAAAATGGGTGTTTAGGATTGTTAGAGATGCTGTGGGGTACTGAAGACATCACACTTGGGTGGCAAATGCTACACAGAACCTAGGAGACACACTCCTCTCCCACCCCAGATGGAGGTTACGCCACAGTGCTCAAAATGGCACCACTGAAGACAGTCTTACCTTCTTGAGTATTAAAAATACATGATTTGAGCTAGTTGTCTATAATATTTCTTGGTCATAGAGGATAAGAGGTTGTAAAAGACACTTTTAAGAAAGATTTTTTTCCCTAAGTAGTAGCCTAAACTGGGCCATCTATCTTGCTAGTGAAAACATCCATCTCTCTCCACTGGGTATAACAGTGGTCTGGTACAGGTAATTAAATTCATGCTTATATCATACATTAAGTGAGATGGATAAGTGGTTACCTCCTACTCTACCAGCTACCAAATTGTGTAAAATTCTTAACTACTGTTTGCTTGGGTTGGGTTATTTGTTTTTTTGTTGGAAATAATGACAAGAACTTAATACTTTGCTTTGCTAGTGGATATGTAGGCTTATATTTTGGCTCGACATATGAAGCATACTGTTCTGAAAGCTGAATAGATCTATTGATTTGTCCAAGAGTTTTTCAGCTTCGTAGTAATTTATGCTTATTTGCTACGTCCTAATGTTGCACAGTATTTGTCAACTGTGACAGAGTTAGGCATAATGTTTCCATAAGCCATACCTTGCAGCTAAGTAGCACTTCTGAGAAATATATCCATCTAGGTTGTTTACATCACTCAGCTTTAAGAATGTCATATATCTTCACAGTGCCTTTCTCCAGAAAAAGAAATGTTATTTACATAGTAACTGGTACAAAACTATTGGTGACTTACCAGAGATCACAAAGGAAGTCTAAAAAGTTTAACTTGTTCCTTCAGCCATAGGTTAAGATAGCTGCATATGGATGTCTTCATGGTATGGTACCTAATATCCTGTTTTCATCAATGGAATTTTGAGTATTTTGACACTAAAGAGAAAATTATTCTAAATTTCACACTTACTGGTAAGTCAGCTGAATGATCCTCTGAACTGGATTTCTACTGAAGGGATTCAGTTCAGTTGCCCATAGATACTTATTGCCACATAGAATGTTTTACTGTAACCAGACTGTATAACCATGGCTCCAGCAGATACGACACAGGAGGCCTACTAAATGCAAGCTTTTCTGGAGTGGATGCTCCAGAAAATCCTGCATGTAAACTGCAGGATTCATGTAGAAAGCAGATAAATTAGGTAAGAGCAAAAAGCAAAATGTAGAGGCGTCCTCAAGCTCTGAGAAAAATTATTGCTTGGTAAGTGTCTTGGTGTGTAGGTTGACCCTGGCTGGAGGTCAGATGCCCACCAAAGCCTCTCTATCACTCCCCTCCTCAGCTGGACACAGAGGAGAAAATATAATGAAAGGCTCGTGACTTTAGATAGGGAGAGATCACTCAGCAATTACCTTTATAGGCAAAATAGACTCAACAAGGAATAAAATTAATGTAATTTATTACCCAATCAAAACAGAGAAGGATAATGAGAAATAAAAATAAATCTTTTAACATCTTGCCCCAACGCCTCCCTTCTTCCCAAGCTCAACTTTATTCCAAATTTATCTATCTTCTCTGAGTTTCACAGGGGGATGGGAAATGGGGATTATGGGCAGTTCATCATGCTGTCTCTGCTGCTCCTTCCTCCTCAGGGGTAGGACTCCTCACGGTCTCCCCTGGTCCAGCATGAGGCCCCTCTCACAGAAGACAGTTTTCCATGTACTTCTTCAACATAAGTCCTTCCTACAGGATGCAGTTCTTCACAAATTGCCCCAGTGTGGGTCTCTTCCATGGGGTGCAGACCACTGTTCCAGCACAGTTTCCCACAGGGTCACAAGTCCTTCTCCATCCACATGTCCTACCAGGAGCTTGCTCCAGCATGGGCTTCCCATTGTGTCACAGCCTCTTTCAGTTGTCCACAGCTACTCCGGCTTGGGGCCTCTCCATGGGCTGCAGATGAAATCTCTATTCCCAGTCATCTTCCATATGAAGACCTGCTTCAGCATGGCCTTCTCCACAAGCTCCAGGGGAATCTGTCTCAGACCTATGGAGAGCTTCTAGCAGCTTCTTGCAGAAGCCACACCTGAAGCATGCCCTCCCTGCACCCCCCCCCAAAACACTTGCTAAGAAGAGTTTCATTTCAAAGTGTGGGTGAAGTGGAAGTTGAAGTGGGAGGCCCTTCCACCAGTGTACAGCTGTGGGAACCCATTTTGGATGACAATCTTATAACAGATTTGTCTCTGCCTTCTCCTGCCCTTAGTCTGCCTGACTGGCCTCCTGACTTTTTCAGAGGTTGACATATCTCTGCTGTGTTCTGCAGAAATTCCGCAGCCCAAGAACCATATCCTAGCAAAACTTTCATCAATACTTAAATCTTGTAAAATCTTCATTGCAATAAACCCATGACTTCAAAGTAGCAAAAAAAGATGTTTCATTAAATCTTTCTCAAGCATCCTAGTTAGGACTTGCCTTTGAAATGGCATTATCTATAAACTGTGAGAAAATATTGAATTCATTGTGTGAGGAAATATTCTGAGGTACAGACATCTTCAAAGCCATTTAAAACTGCAGAAACAAAAAGTCATAGCAAAAATCCTTATGACATACTGGAGATCCAAGTGCTCTTGAAAAGCGTTTTTCAGGCTTTTGTGCCTGAGAAAGAAGTGTAACTGACTTAAAAGAAAAAAAGAAGCAAACCAAAAACTTTTAGAAGAGCTTTATGATTTCAGGGGCTTGGCTTATATTGATTTTGTGCTCGGCATTTACTAGCCAGTGCTCGTGCATCTTTTCTACTCTGTGACCCACATTCTCCTCAAGTGCAGGAAACCTTAATGGCAGTTTTGCCTTCATTGTCATGACCAGGAAATCCCATTTTCATTTACTTGAGCTTTTCATCAAGGAAAATACTGTGTTTTGCTCTGAAAGTGTGTGGTGTTTGATTTCTACCTCCCTTTAGAAGAATATTTATCCTTAGATTGCTGATACTTTGTGGACGAGTCCTGTATTATTTTTCTTATTTAGCTTGATCCTATCTGTCCTCCAGTTTGAAGAGTGAGGCATTTTGTTGTTAGTCTTTTATCTCAGGCATGGATTATATCTACACTTGTTGAGAGCTCAATACAATAGACTAAAACCATGCAGTATTGCTGCAATTTTTTCCCCCTAAGGTGTAACGTACTGGAAATATGCCTTAATAATTGTCAACAGAACCGTACCCCTCCCCCTCCTCCTTTTTCCTCTCACCTAACCAAACTTCATTCCTGACACACTACATCACCACCACCGGCTTGGTCTTCCAAAGACCTAATGACTATTCAACGAGCTACCCAAAAGATACACATCAGGAGCCATCCACACACCAGGAGAGCATTCCACTATCAGGAGAAGACATCAGGAAACATTGGGAGCCATTCACACATCAGGAAAAAACATCAGGAGCCATTCACACACGGGACATTCCGTCTCCCACCCTGAGGCCCAGGAGCAGAGTGAAAGCTTCTGATGACCATAAAAAGGGAAGGAAAGGAGGAGGAGGGCATGGAGGGAAAAACGAGGGGACGCTGCCCCCTTCCATTGGACCCGGAGCTGCCATCGGACTGAACGCCGCAGCCTCATGGTGGTAGATATACCCTCCTCCCCTCCTTCTCTCTCTCTCTCTCTCTCTCTCTCTTTCTCTTTACCACCCTTTCTCCCCCTCCCCTTTTTCCTGCATGTTTGTTCCAAATAAAGCAACCTTAACCTTGACTCCGTTTCGAGTCCTAATTCTGTTCTCCGAGAATTTAATTGAGAACTTATCACGGTAAAACACCTAGCAATTGGACGTCACTCAGGGGTTAAGCCCAGCCGCCCCCAGCCACCCAGAGCGATCTGAGTTTGGGTTGGAAGGCAAGGGGGTTTAACGGCTGCCAAACTAAATCTTGTCTAGGTTGTGGATCCTGACATAGGGAAACAGGAGATCAAGAGTCTTTGAAGTGTTCTATATGCAGAAGGAAGAAATAAAGAAACAGAGAGTAAGTACTTCTTTAGTTATTGTCACCTTGGTAAAAAAGACCATAAATGACCTCGAAAGCTATGACTTACAGCTCTAGTTCCTGCTTATGCTACAGCAGGATCCAACTAGAAGATCCAATTAAAAAAGGTGAGTGTTGGCTCCCAGAAAATCATGAAGTAGAAAACCGCTCCACACAGAAAATCAAAATGCCAGAATCCCAGAATCGTAGGGGTTGGAAGGGATCTCCAGAAATCATCCAGTTCAGCCCCCTGCCAAAGCAGGGTCCCTAGCTCATATTGCACAGATAGGCGTCCAGACGGGTCTTGAATATCTCCAGAGAAGGAGACTCCACCACCTCCCTGGGCAGCCTGTCCCAGGGCTCTGTCACCCTCACTGGGAAAAAGTTCTTCCGCATGTTGGTGCGGAACTTCCTGTGCTCTGATTTGCAGCCATTGCCCCTTGTCCTGTCCACACTTAAGGTATTTATAAACATTAATCAGATCCCCTCTCAGTCTTCTTTTCTCTAGGCTGAACAATCTCAGTTCACTCAGCCTTTCCTCATAGGGGAGATGTTCCAGGCCCTTAATCATCTTTGTAGCCTCCACTGGACTCTCTCCAGGAGATCCCTGTCCTTTTTATAACAGGGAGCCCAGAACTGGACACAATACTCCAGGTGGGGCCTGACCAGGGCAGAGTAGAGCGGGAGGATCACCTCCCTTGACCTGCTGACCACACTCCTCCGGATGCACTCCAGGATCCCATTGGCTCTCTTAGCCACGGAGGCACACTGCTGGCTCATGGCCAACCTGTCATCCACCAGGACCCCCAGGTCCTTCTCCGCAGAGCTCTTCTCCAGCAGGTCATCCCCCAGCCTGTACGAATAAATTCACCTATAAAAGACTGTGGAACGGGTTATAAAACGAAATTAACAGGTATGCAGATGACAGAGTGAAACCCAAGTTTCCAAGTTCTTTCAGAGATGAACTGAGCCATAAGGCATTCAAGTCAAATTTTAAAAAAAAGAGAGAAACAACAAACAAACAAATAAAACTATTTCTGGATTTTCCAAACTGTATGGGCAACTCTGAACTTTGTGTGTGTTGTCCATTACTGCACTGCACACTGCCTTACAGAAGATATAAAATGTATTTGGAAGCTATACCTGTAAAGTTCAAATATTTTGTCATGATGTATTGACTTAACATTACAAATATCGATCTAAGCTGAAAACAGAATTATGAATTACCTTAAAAGACAATAAACATTGATACTAACTTTGGGAAAAAAATAATGTTTATTACAAACAAACCTGAAGCCAAATCTTGTGCAGTAACAAAAATATTTCACGGATTGTCTTTTTCCATTTCTTCCATTTTTTTATAACATAATAAAAGGTAATGCAAATGTGAACAGGGGAAGATATATCAGAAAGTAAAATATGAGGAAATAAGACGTAGATGTTGACACACTGCAATTTTAGAAAAAGAATAATTTCTTAAAATCTGCAGTATCATTTACTATGGTAAATAATAGAAATGAATTCTTAACAATACATGTCTGTTTACTAGTAATTATGAGTTATTTTCTCAGGAATGTTACAACATTACCTATTTAAAGGGCCTTTGTGAGGGCTTTGTAATCCTCAATGTAGTAATAAGAATAATTCTTTATTATTTCAGCACTTTTATCTGTAAAGCTAAGAGATGAATCCAGAGCTGTAGTTCCATAATGTCTAGTAAAACAGGTCCTGAGCTCAGTTGGGGTTTCTGGTGGATAAGGGTTGATTTTGGTGTAGGTTTTTTTTTGTTTGTTTGTTTGGGGTTTTTTTTTTGGTGGCTTGTGGGTTGGTTTTTGTTTGGGGTTTTTGTGTTGTTTTTTTTTTTTTTTTTTTTTCCTCCCAACAGACCTGGAGATTCAGATTAGGAGCACAGAGTAAACCCAGGGTCACTGTGGTAGTAAAGATCCTGCAGTGATACCTTCACACACTTCTTTGACTTCTGAAAGAAAAACACTAGTTAAAGTAAGAGAAACATGCAACTTCCAGTTGACTTAGCAGACCTGACTCTGAAAACATACAAGGAGAAAAACTATGAAGAAAGGGGTGATTTTTACTGACATTCTTCATTTTTTAGTTAGACACTATTTGCAAAGTGTTTTCTTACACTTGGCTGATCAGCACTAAATAAATTGAAGAGAAAATGTGCTGGATAAGTATTATTAGTAAAAATATGGATTGCTAGCTAAAGTGATGTTTCATGATACAGCACAAAAAATAAAGTAAACCAAAACTCTTGAGGTAGAAACTGTTTTGCATTGAAAATTCAATGAGTATTGATTTTAATATGAACTATGTTTGTTTTATATTGCTAGCTATATAAAAGATTTTGATGGTTTCAAAAGATTGTGACAAATCGAATTGTAGAGGATTTTTCTCATTGGACTGACTAAACAATGTAATAAAACAGTCACACAGCTTTCAAGGATACAAGGCTTTTTATCTATTAAAACACATAGATCAAAATGTGTATTCTGCTTATGCTGGCATTTAATTGAAAATTGAGCTACATCAAAGAGACTATTCAGAAATGAGATTAAGTGGGTGGACTATCTCCTTCAATGTCAATGACTGACCTTTTCAGCCACTCTGAAAATACATTTCCAGAAATCTGGAGAAGCAGGACATGCCAGTCAGAGCCTGCAGTTTGGGAACATCTCTCTCTGATTTGGTTGCTGATGGAAAACCCTTTTTAAATAAATTTTTAAATAAATTCAGGGATGGTGACCCAACCACCTCCCTGGGCAGACTATTTCATTGCTCAATAACCCTTCTGAAGAATTTTTTCCTAATGTCTAATTTGAACCTGCCCTGGAACAGCCTAGTGCCATTCCCCCTTGTCCTATCACCTGTCACTTGGGCAAAGAGACCATCGCCCACCTCTCTACAACTTCCCTTCAGGTATCTCTAGGTGGTGATAGGGTCTACCCTCAGCCTCCTCTTCTCTAGGCTACACAACCACAGCTCCCTCAGCCACTCCTCATCAGGTTTGCTCTACAGTCTCATCACCAGCCTGGTTGCCCTTCTCTGGTAAGGCTCCAGGGCCTTGATGTTCTTCTTGTAGTGAGGGGCCCAAAACTGAACACAGCACTCAAGGTGCATCTTCACCAATGCTGAATACAGGGGCACAATCACTTCCCTGGATCTGCTGGTCATGCTGTTTCAGACAGAATCAAAGCAGTGTGTGAATGAGAGTGTTAAAAAGCTTTTACTCTCTTGTCTGTACCACACATCCTGGTGTGATTCTGACTCTGTAGATGAGACTCTTCTTGCCACCTTGGATCATTGTGTACATCCCTGTATGACTGTACATGTACATTTACACAGAGATGCCCACATAATTCAGTAAGGAATCATTGCTAGAAGCTTCCCTATGGAGACATAAGCTTTGCTATTTATTCTGTTTAAAATTCACTTTATTTAAAAGCTGTACAGGGGAATTGTATATTTGTGAGTAAAAGCAGAATAGCATAACCGAATAGCATAATTTAATCAGCCTGTATCTGCTGAAAACTCTTATCATCTCCTCAAAGACTTAATATTGCACTTCTTTTGCCTGACCTTTGCTCACTCTGACAATAATCTCTGAGAATATTCCAGACACATTTCTATATAAGACTTGTTAGGAATAAAACACTTTTAAAAAAACCTGGAAAAATAAAAACCTAATTAGGAAATCTGTCCTGTTCAAATGCAGAAGTCTCCCTAGTTTTGCATTTTGCATCATAATCAGTAATGCTAACTGGGAATACTTAAAAAGAAAGGCAAACTAATGTTAATAAGATCTATTGCAATGTTCACTGAATGTTTGTTTTCATTATGATGTGTACAGAGGAGATACTCCTTGCTATTGATAACTTTTTTTTTCTTTTTCCCAGTAAGAAATGTTTTTGTCTCTGATTAAAGGCTCAAATAGCTTCATATAGAGTCTTTAGCATTGACCACTGGTGAGTAGTGTAAGCGATATAAGAATAGGACAAGAATTTTGCAGTCATTTTTAGAATATTTTAGCAGCACCATAATTAGTGATTGCAAGGCTTCCTGAACCAGAAGAGTTTTCTTCATATTTAATAGCCTGTGAAAGATATTTATTTCATTAATTTGTCTAATCCTTGTCAAAAAGTTCCTTATCTTAGAAATCCATTAATGCTCTAATTTATCTTACCCAAATTTTCCATTTTTTCCCTATTCACTTTCTCCATGACAGATTTCATTTTACAGACCTCTGTTACTTTTTTTTTCTTTCTGTGCTCCTTCTTCCACTGCTTCCAGCTGTTGCTTTTCAAGCAAAAGGCTCTTGGTATTGTATTTTGTTCTTTATGTAGTCCTGTTAAAATCATTCTTTCTCCACAATAAAATGGTTCAAACTTTGCTTTAATGTTTCTCTTCATAATCTTGCTCTTCCTAATAGAAATAGGGACATATTCTGCTGTAGAAGCATACACACCATTACTGTTGACAGGTGTAGGAATTTTCCATAAAAAAAGCCCTGCAACCTGTAGTGTCTCTACACAGGCTTCCCAGGGAACTGGTGGAGTCTCCATCCATGGAGGTATTTAAAAGATGGTTAGATGGTGCTGAGGGACATAGGTTGGGTGCCAGGACGGTAGGGTGATGGTTGGACTTGATGATCTAAAGGGTCCCTTCCAGCCAAGACAATTCTATGATCACAGGTATACTTCTTTCACAACCTCTTTTATGCTAGCTGGTTACTTTTTCTGCTGCAAAAGGTATGAAAATGAAGAAAAATTTTTAGTTACAGTGGAGTAAATACTTGTTACATCCTCAAGTAATGTAAACAAAGCTCTTGATGATATCAGAGTTACACCTCTGCAGGTCATATTCTGTTGTAAGTAATTTCTTTTCCCACGTTAACACAAATATATAGCTAGTTGCTGAAAAGACTAGAGAAAATGAAGGGTTCTTCTGTGTGTTATAATCTATGCTTCAGTCTCACTGAAAACAACCCAAATATACATAGATAATTAAAGTCATGAATGACTTATTCTTCCTTTCCTAATGTATGTGGGTTTAGAATCCTGTTAGATTTATTATATATTACATTAACATTCATTCTTGCAATTAACATTCTGTTATATGAATGGGTAATAATTATTGTTTACACATTAATGGAGTCTGTTAGTTACGCAGATGCTTTTAGTCACATTTGGAGATGGTCAGCACAACTTTTTTCACTTCTTTCTGTTAAGTGTTTGTGACAATTTCAGATGTTACACATTCTGCTGAGATCCATGTGATATAGTTGTTTAAAAAGGGATTGCAAGTGCTCTGTGTGGGTCTGTAGTGTAAACCAATCCAGGAGCTGATGAAGGCAATGACTTACTTCCTAAGAGTTGTAACTCAGCACGAGAACTTTATCTGAAGTTGTTAGGCACAGAAACACAGGGGTTCCGGCAGTCATGAAAACTCTTCATCATGTTCTTCATGTTATTTATTGATTGGCACAAGGGCCAAATCTACAAACAGCCTTAACAACGGCAGTTCATAAATCTGAGCAACCTTAGGTTAGCAACCTTTGGTTAGCAACCTTTGGTTAACCCATGAGTACCAACCTGTACAAGTGGTAAAAACAGCCTTTGCAGAAGGTGTCAATCTAAACTTCCTTTTTTACTTTCTTTTATGAGGCCCTTAAACTTTCACAGCATGTAAAGAACAACAGGACCTTAGAGGGCTAACCTTGGATGTGGGTCAAACTGCCATCTAGCTGCTCTCTACTTCCCTTCCTCAATATGATAGGGGAGAAAATCATAGAACGGAATCATAGAATGTATTAGGTTGGAAGGGACCTTTAAAGGTCAGCTAGTCCAACACCCCCCTACATCCCCGGGCAGTAAGCAGGGACACCTTTAACTAGATCAGAGGATGGAAAAGTGCATGAGTTGAGATAAATACAGGAATATAAACTGGGAGTTACCATCATGGGTAAAACAGGATTATGTGGGTAAAAGTAATTCAATTTATTGCCAATCCCTATGAAAATGCAATTAATACTTTGAATAATGGGGAACAAAAGGCCAACGTTAAAACATCACCTTTCACCTCCTCTCCTTCCCAGGTCCAACACTCACCCCCTCACTCCCAACTCCTCTCCCGCTGAGGGGCACAAAGATGGGGGTTGTGGTGAGTCCAAGACAGCCCCTTCAGCCCTTTCCTCCCCGGTCTCCTTGTTCCAGCACAGACCCTTCCCCGGGCTGCAGCCCTTCAGGGACACCCTACTGCTGCCTGGGCTCTCTATGGCCGCAGCTCCTGCAGGAAATACCCTCCTTGCTTCGGGTCTCTGCTCCAGTGGGGGCTCTGCAGGGCTGCAGGGGATCCCTGCTCCGGGCCTGCAGCACCTCCTGCCCCCTCCTCCTGCTGTGGCCTCGGGGTCCCTCTGCTGCTGCTCCCTCCTTGGCAGGATTCCCTCTGCTCTGCCTGTGCCACCTTTGGCCCTTGCTGAAACCTGTTTTCCCCTTCCCCTCCCAGCGCCCCCAGCTCGGCTGAGGGGCTCAGCTGTGTCCTGCGGTGGGGCCTCTGGAGCTGACTGGGACCTGGTCAGTCCCCCCTCTCCTTGCACAGCATAGCACAGCATTTACCTATTGCATCCCACTATAAATATGGAACACTGTCAGAGATATCCCCCAGGTGCCACCAGTTTGGCTGTCAGGGATATTCCCTCAATTACGTTCACATGAAAAACACTTTATGAGAGACGTGACACAGTATGTAAGAAGCAGTTGAGTCTTACATAAAAGATCTTTAAGTTATTTTCCTGATCTAAAGATTAAAGGCTTAGAAAGTTAGGGAAATATGTGCAATCTCACAATGTAGTTAGACATTCTGCTAAGAGATTTGCCATATGTCTTCAGTCCTCCTGTAAATGCCTGTGGTTCTATTCATAGGTACCATGCAGAAGCCCTGAAGAAAGATGGCTGAAGAAAGGGTTTTGACAACAGGAATATATCTTTGTTAATAAACTCCTTTGGAAATCTGAACAATCTTCCAGGATGTCTTCTCTTGTATTAATTAATTTTCTGATCATCACTGGTGGATGTGTTTCAAGTAAGCCATAGTATGTCAAACTGATTTATAGAATAAAATGTATATCTACTATTCCTGAATACTTCTTAAATTAATAATATTAAAGGATGTGCTATTTATATATTCCTGGAGGCAATTTGTCAGGGCAATCACTATTACCTCGAAATAATAGTTCTTAGACTAAAACTCCAGTGTATGCATGAGGGATCTTAGTCACAGGCTCACCCCCTTTGCTTACATATTTGTAGATGGAACTGAATTTTAATTTAGATTTTCATTTAGCCTTAGAATAATTTACATTAACTTGAGTTAGCTTTAAGTTTCTATTATCAGTTACCTTTGATTTTATATAATCCTTCTGTTAATCCGTCAATCAATCAAAAATATGGAAACATTCAACAGTTTTGACAGCACAGACCACATCCTTTTTGTGAACAAATTGAGTTTTTATCCCTGAAATGAAAGATAAGTGCCGTTATATCTAAGGATGAAAAAGGGAACAGAGGGAGCTGTGGTTTTCTAACCATTGGAAAGATATAACGTATTTTCTGAAACTGATCTAAAAAGAACAAGTTTCCAGGTTATTGTCTGGGATCCACCTGAAGCTGTTCAATTTTAAAAACAAAGTAAGTATTCTAAAAAAATAGGAATATCTTTTGGCAAAAAAAAAAAAAAAAAAAAAACCAATATGTTTCTCCACAATATTGTGGTACACAGTAAGTTTACATTTAGTACTCATAATTTCAGGTTTTGAACAGAACAAAAGAAAATAGTGAAAGCCAAAAGCTAACTGAACTAATCCACATCAGCTCCACAATTGAATTATGCTGATTTACAATGACTAAAAATGTTGCAACTGAGAGGAAACATGTAGAGCTTCTCTTGGGCGTTATTTCCCTGTCTACCCTGGTCTTTGAAGAAAGATTGCTGGCTGTGACTCAAGAAGTCCTGGTAGAACTGAGTAAGTACCGATTCCTCAATTACTGTGTTCACATGCCAGTTTGTTAGCACTAGATAATATCATAGGTGTTTTAATAGGTTCAGGTTCAATGTGTGTCAACACATTAAAATGTCTTAAAATATTTGGGTGAGTTATCTGACACTAGTGGAGAACAGACACTGATGCCAGTCAAATATTCATTTTTATCTTGTTATGCTATACTGAGTCTATATTCTCTTGATGGGTGGCAGTAAGTACTATTAGCAGGTTGACTGGACATCAGGGAACCAAGAATTGTACTGAAACATCTGTTTTTCAGATATCTAATTATTATGAAGAGTCATTAGCAGGACAGGTCTCAGAAAGAAACAGACAAAGATCGGAAGTTTTCATGATGTAATTGTATTTCATTGCTATAAACCCAGTCAATGAAATAAACCCCCTGACTTCATTTAGAAAGAAACAGGACTTTATGATTCTGGCTAATGGGATATGGGCATGTCACAGTAAGTCATTAGTTTAATTCAGCCTAAGTCTGCAGTCCAAGTGAAGTAATTACCTGGTAGTGGACAATGCAAAAGGAGAAGTGATGATTTAAAATGAATGTGGATCCCCAAAGTTATTTTTGTCTTCACACCTAGTGGTGGATTTGCTAGTGCATTTCTTTTTTACTCTAATTTATGTAGGAACATGAGCGAATAACATCTCACCTTGTATCAGTGAGTAGAGTCCTTGAAGATTAGAGATGGAAAAAAGTAAGTAGGTTTCAAGTTTCTCAGGCTGACAAATTTCTCTAAATCCAGTGTGGTACATGAGCAAGAGTTAACTGAATTTTCAAAGGGCAGAGAACAATTCTACTGAAGAACTTATGACCAAAATTAGTCATTTAAAGCTATCTCTAATATCAAAATGTCTAATTCAGAATTTGCTGTCCCACAGTTAGATTCTTTACCTGGCACTGAAGGAATTAAAATATAATTTAAAAGCTTGGAAAGAGTAGTGAAAAATAAAACTATCAATGTTCTTGGTTAAAATATAAACCCCATCCATCTGTTATTATTTCTTAGCAAATCTGCTGTATGAAAGTGTTCTGCTGTTGGCTGAGATAGAGTTAATTTTCTTCATAGTAGTTAACTAGTATGAGGCTATGTTTTGGATTTGTGCTGAAAAGAGTGTTGATAATACAGGGATGATTCATTATTGCTGAGCAGTCCTTACACAGAGTCAAAGCCTTTTTGGCTTCTCACCCCACCTCAAGAGTGAGTAGGCTGGGGCTGCACAAGAAGCTGTTTCGGCATAGCTGACCTCAACTGACCGAAGGGATATCCTGTAACACATGACATCATGCTCAGTATAAAAAGCTGGGAGAAGAAGAAAGTGAGGCTGTTCAGAGTGTTGGCATTTGTCTTCCCAAGTAACTGTTGTGTATGATGGAGCTTTCCTGGAGATGGCTGAACACCTGCCTGATGATGGGAAGCAGTGAATGAGTTCCATGGTTTGCTTTGCTTGCATGTGTGGCTTTTGCTTTACCTATTAACTCTCTGTCTCAACTAATGATTTTTCTCACATTCACTGTTCTGATTGTCTCCCTCATCCCACCTGGGGAGAGGAAGTGGCTGTGTGGTGCTTAGTTATTAGATGGGTCAAAACTATGACAGACAACAAAGAACAAACAAGAGAAGCAGAACCCTCTAATGTCTGCAGTCCAGATGTATGTGAAGTTGTGTACACAAGATGAGATGTTTAGTATAGTGTTCTGTTAACGATTGTAGAGATTCTTAGCTATTGATAAAATCACTGGGAAACATGCCATAATATCTCTTCTCAGGGAATATGTTGATTTCTTCACTTCCACTCCAGGATAAATTAAGGTGATCCAGAGTAAAAAAAGCCTATCAATATATACTCTAGAGAAGTTTTGAATCTATCTAAAACATAGCTTAGCATGATATTACTTTATATTCCAATGAAAATCTACTTGAAAGACATTATTAGATAACTTGAGCATCTAAAGAGTTAGGTTCTTTTTACTCACCTTGACATAGATACACCTCTTGGCATAAAGGACATGCTACTGGTACAGAGTGAAAGAATTAGCAGCACCCCAAAAGGCACAGGAAGCACTCTGTGCTTGCTCTCAGGTCACAGAGCAGTACAGCAAATTGTGAGTTTGCATCTTGTTCTTTCAGTATTAAAGAGTTATTGGGCCAGAGAGTAGACATCATCTTTGGATCCAAGACCAAATCCCAGGCTGAGTGTCCCAGCTACTAAATCACCTAGAAAGTTGAGCGCTTTGTCATCACAGAATCACAGACCGTTAGGAGTTGGAAGGGACCTCAAAAGATCATGTAGCCCAACCCCCTGCCAGAGCAGGATCACATAGATTATATGACACAGGTATGCATCCTGGCAGGTTTTGAATGTCCCCAGAGGAGACTCCACAACCTCTCTGGGCAGTCTGTGCCAGTGTTCATGATCTCTTTTTGTACCATGTCTCAATATGAATTTAAGAGGGAGATTGCAGAATCCTTGCAGAATATGCTTAGGTGCTGTGGTTCCCATTGGGACTAAGACAGAAGCAAGATGTATCTAATCATTACAAAACAGCTCTGGGGTTGTTCAGAGACATGCTTCCTAGACAAGAAAATTTCAAGCTAAGAAGAGACTCTGAGAAGTGATTTTAGATCACTAAAGTTGTTCTTAGTTCACAGTTGCATCAGAAAATAAATGTTTCTTTTAGATGACAAAGGTATGCTTTCTAGCTCTAAGGACTGTGTGTTCTCATCAATACCCCAGGCTCAAAGCTAAATGATATGTGAATGCTGGCCATCTACTTTCTTTTCCCTCTTCTTTCTTTTGTGATATGATTATACCATGCATCACAGTATTTACCCTTTTGCTTATTTCACTAGGACATTTTCTATAAATTGAATTGAGGAGAAGTAAAACAAATACAGTCAAGATACCATCAATCCCTTAGAAATTTTGACTACAAGGAGCAATGAGTACTTTAAAATAGAAGGTACAAAACCTCATTTCCTTTCCTATTATCTATATGCTGGTGGTCCTGTTTTTTTTTTTTTTAAGCGTGAACAAGATAAACAACAAAAACCAATTTTAAGAAACATTCTTTAACTATGAATATTGAATAAAACCCAGTTATATTCCATGTTGTTTCCTCATATCACTAAACTCTAACAGCTCCTACGCAGAACAGCATTGCAAAAGGGGAATGTGTTATTTCTCCTATTCTCCTCAGTCATGACAGGTATGACAATAAGCAGGCAGGTGACCATGACTGGCCTGGGAAAAAAAAAAGAAGTAAATTAATTTACAGAACAAGCAGTCAAATAGTTTGGCCAAGTATATGAAGAATCTGTCTTTTTATCCTGATACTGAAGTAATTCATTGGTTGGTTTGACTTCATACAGATAATAATTTCCTCTCATTTCTTTCTCCTGATATAATTGATATCTCAATGCTTGATGGGCTCTGTGCTTCCCAGAATTGGGTAATATGGTCCAGATCTAGGAAAGAACTCATGTGTCTGAGTTGATCTTGTACCCTAACTTGTGTAGGAGGGAAGGACCATCAAACCTGCATCAGCTTAAGGATAATTTTTATATCACAAAACTCAAAAGGACTTGACCACTTGGACATAGAACTAGACTGTATATGAAATAAACACACTCAGAGGTTTTTCAGTATTTAAGTATGGTGAGCATGAAAGCCCTGTGGACTTCTTTCCTCAAAAAACCTGCTGCAACAAATGCTTCCTTATCATGTTAATTCACTGCTGTACTATGTGCTGATAAATATTAGACAATATTTATCAATTCTCATCCTGTCAGTAGGACCACAGCAGTTTATCTTAGCCCAAAATGGTAATCTCATGCTTGGCAATTTATGCAGGGAGCATACTGGTTACTCTTTCATCTCAAGATCTTCTGAAATGGTTCTGTCTCTCAGGTTTCTGTTTATAAAATATTGTAACATAATTTCTATACCCTGCAATGGTATTTTAGGGCAATCATATTAAAGGTTGTGGCACTCCATAGTGTAAACCCACATACAGACTAGAAATAAATATTGCCATGACTAGCACAAAGTTTGGTGTCTACAGATTTTTTTGTCAGGGCTGCATAGGTTGCACCTATGGCCTTTCTTCTTCCCCACATTTCAGTCCTGCTGACCTGCCAGTGCCTTCCTTAGTGACACCATAGGACATTGGTTTCCAGCTCTGCCAGAACCCTGCCCTGTCTGGCCATGGAAGCCTCTGGGCCAGTCCTATCAATGGTCATTCTGTCCTGGCCTTGGCCCATCCACACCTCCATGGAAGTGTCAGAGCCCAGGGATAGTGCTGCCTGCAGTGCCCCCTGGTCTGACCTGTTCCTGGCTGTGGTGTTGGGAATGGCCTTGGATACTAGGCCTTCCCCTGTCTTCCTGGGAGATTCTCCATGATCCCTGACCCCAGGGAACTGCCAGCCCCAACAGCATCCTGACCCTTGTGGAGTTACACCAAAAATATCAGAAACAGTCAAGTTTCATTTTAAAATACCTCTATTAAAAGAAAAAAAAAAAGAAAAGAAAAAAGCTCTCCCTGTGCTTAGATTATGATAGTTAACTATCTTAGACCGTTTTATTTTTATTGAAGACATTCAAATTAGGCATATTTTTGCTTCTGAAAAAGACTATTAGATCAATTTTCTGGGCAGGATTCCTCTGCATTATGCTGTAGACTATAGCCAAAAGCCAATATTTCAAAATCATTAGACAAGCTTCTGCTTAAGAAATCCTAAGATTCACTTAAGAAACTGAATCTAAGACCTTTGTCAAAGGTCTTTTTTTGGATGGACATGAAAACTGTATTTAAAAGTTATTTAGAATAAACTTAAATACAAATATACACAACAGCTATATAATTGCACAAGCACCACCTCTTTAAGGAATGATAGGAAATAGATGTGCAAAGTTTTCTTCTTGGAAATGTTAGAAGGAGTCAAGTTATTACTCCCAGTTCTGTTTTTTGCTAAAAATACCCTATGAATATTCTTGAGGATTTGCAGTAATGCAATTTTGTGCAATACATTAAACAGTATGACCCTTGGAAAAGCAGGATGAGACTGCAATAGAGGCAGAGTACAGGGAAAAGTGCCAGAAGTCATACAGTAGTGAACAGCAGTCAAATCCAGGCCAGAATTGCTGATTCCATGGTTGTACATCAATGCTACTAGTTCAGGCTCTCAGGGAACTACTTTAAACATCTTCTAGATCTAAAAAAAGAGTAAGCAAGCTCAGTAGATCCTGTTGTGAAAGTTTGGGCTTTTTTAATGTAATTGAATAATTTTAAACTGTTACCCAGATTTTATTATTTCCTGCAAGTATGGTGAAATCATAGGTTGGAAGGGACCTTAAATATCATCTAGTTCTGACCCCCCTGCCATGGGCAGGGACACACTCACTAGACCAGGTTGCTCAAAGCCCCATCCAACCTGGCCTTAAACACCTCCAGGGACAGGGTTTCCACGTCCTCTCTGGGCAACCTGTCCCAGTGCCTCACTACCCTTGTAGCAGAGAATTTCTTCCTAGCATCTAACCTAAACCTACCCTCTTTCAGCTTAAAGCCATTGCCCCATGTCCTATCACTACACTCCCTGGTGAAGAGTTACTCTTCCACTTTCCTGCAGGACTCTTTTGAGCATTGGTACACCACAACTGACAGTGAAAAACTAAAAGAAACAAATTAATAATCATAAAAAGAAATTATCTTTTCTTTTTGTTCTTTCCAGTTTGTTTCATAATAGCAGAAACTGGAAATTTTATGTCAAATGCCAGACAATTTGTTGTAATTTGAGGGGTGATTGACCAGTCAGCTACCTCTAGTGCTGCATATGTGGAATTGGTATAATTTTCTATTCTGTTTTGCAGGGTGAATATGAATGATTCACAAGCTCATGCTTACTGTACAGATGGATCCTTAGGTAAGTTACTGACTTCTTTAAATCTAGTGTGACATACCGTGTCCGTCAACGAATGCCTGACCAGTGGACTTATGTCTCAACATTGCTGAAATATTGCACCTCTTGCTATTACTGCTGTTTGTGATAAAGGGGACTTGCTAATAAGATGCTTGTAAAGGGTTAAGAAAGACTTACTAACAGGATGGTTTGAAGTGCCATAGTGGTGACCTCACATAAATATTATCACACTTGAACAACCCAAGACTGATAAAGAAGAAACATCAATTGAGACATAAGTTGGTGTCTCTCTGTGCAAATAAAATGACTTCTTTGATGAGTTCCAGTCCCCCCCTCGATCTAGCAAACTCCTTATCTGTCCGATGAATTCCTCAATTCAAGCAAAGTATCTCACTGTAGTTAGTTCAAGCTTCCTTGGCCTTCAAAAGTATGCAAAACCTGCTGAAACCAAACTTGTAGTTTGGATCAGAGTCAAGGGGTAACTGAGTCTGTGCAAAACAGAAGGTTACTTGTGGTGACGAAGAGGAGCCATCTGACTTCATCCCCACCACCCCCGACGACCACCACCAAACACCAGAAGCAGTTGGGAGGACTCTGCCTGTAGTGAAGCAATCTGCCATGCATCCAACGCTGGACTGTGGAATTCCTGACCTGACGTGAAGCCACTTCGGACTGCCGGGACATCCCAGCTCCATGATGGTAGATACTGCAATCTCTCTCTCTCTCTCTAACTCTCACTCTCTTCCTAACTCTCTTCTCTGTGTCCTGTCCCGTTCCACACACCCCTCCCCCTGCCCTCCTTCTCCTGCACACTCATTGCAAGCTAAATACAGTGACCTAAACCTTGACTCCGTTCTGAGTCTTAATTCTGTTCCCGAGAATTGTGAAGAACTGATCACGATAAAGCACCTAATTGGACATCACTCAGGGGTTAAGCTCAGCCACCCCCAACCACCCAGTACAATCTGAGGTCGGTTGGAACGCAAGGGGGTTTAACCTCTGCCAAAACAGTCTATCATCCAGTTGCGGATCGTGACATCTAGTATTTCTCCCATTCCTGTCCACAGTGAGCATTTTGAATTTAGAATTCTGACCAGGATAATATCTGTTGATAGTTGGAAATTTCCAAGTGCTCCAAGTGATAAATTCTCCCAGTGACATTTTAGATCAGTGGCTGAGTCAGTGGTTTGGTGGTGTAACTGAGAACCAACCCTTGAGCTAATATCCCCTGGAAATGATACTTCCAAGAACAGTATTTTTTTCTCACTTTTATCTCCTCAGACTGCCCATAGCAATGGCTGACTCAGTTATTGATTAGCAAGCTGAACTCTAATGAAGCTGAAGTAAGGGACACTCAGTTGAACCCGTTTGCATGTCAGTGCTGAATTTCACTTATTACTGTAGTGAAAGCGTATTGTCTTACTGTATTCATTGCTCTGGTGCTGTACTTTAGAGCTCATCAGGTACCGAAACGTTCTGGAAAGAATCCAGTTCTAAATTTAGCTACTTAAATAAGTCAGACATAGATAAAATGACTATCTAACAATGCAGTGATAAGTCCTCATTCAATATGCAGCACTCTCTACAATGCAAGGTGTAGTTTGTATTTCAAAGGATTATTAGGGATAGGTTCTCAGTTTCACTATAATTCTGTATAAACAATGCTTTTGTTCCAAACTGTATTGCACTCTATCAGATGTTATTGTTACAAATATGGTTTTCTGATATACATTGACAAAAGTTCTTGTTGCTTAAGAGACTGGCTTATTGAATTACTTTTTTTCCCCTTCACAGATACTGGAACTTTGGAGGTCCCTTCCAACACCTACAATTCTGTGAATCTGTGAACTTTGTTTTTGTATTATAATCCTCTCCTTAAGGAGATATGATATGATATGAAGAAGACTACTAGAAAAAGCATATTGAAAGGCCACAAACTATGATGAGGACAAGAAGAGCAATTTATTTATCTGCTACTGAGTTTAGGCAGTTTCTTGCTTTTTACTCTGCTAACATCTCAAAGGCAAGGATTTTGATCCAGCAAAGGATATAACAATGCATTTAGGCCTTAAGGTAAATATATAAGGAATTAGAATTGTCTTGAAGATAAAATCACTGATGAATTCTGGACCTCTGGTGGGAAAGAAGCATTTTTTTCTACCTTCCTCTCTCCACTGAAGCAATGTAAATTGTTTTGATTTCTTGTGCGTTCAGTGAGTGCTTATGATAAACCAAAGATAGCTCTGGAGTTGTACCTCTGTAGTCGTAGATTTCTCATGAAAATGTTTTCAAACATAGGAACACAGCTTTTGCCACACCAATTTCTGTGCCATCAAACTGCTTTGAATATTCCTACTGTTCTTCATGTTATTGTCAGTACATGAGGAGTCACTCGCTTATTGAATTGGGTGAAGTAGTTATTTCCCACTTTTTCCCTCTTATAATACACATTCCTACTCCCATCCTGTTGGGAAGCCCCTTCTGAGGAATAAGGTATTCATCACAGAGAACCATAAAAAGCTGGAAAAAAAGACCTTCCCAGGAGTACTAAATTTCACATTCTAAATCCAAGTGTCATCAATGAGGATAGAATGGAGAGCCTGAGAAAGCTAGGGTTCTTTCCTGTCATGCTGAGAAGTGACTCAGAATAACAGCAACTTATTTATTTATCTACTTCTTTATTTCCTGTAACAACAACAGAGAATTTTAAAAAGTACATTAAAAAAAATAATGTTGCACAAACAAGTAAGTCTTCTATCTTAGTGTACAAAGACATATTTGTGTCATAAGCAGTGTGTCATAAAATCAAAGAATCACAGGCTAGTTTGGGTTGGAAGGACCTCAAAGACCATCTAGTTCTGATGCCCTGCCATGGGCAGGGACACCCTCCACTAGACCATGTGGCCCAAAGCCCCATCCAACCCGGCCCTGAACACTCCAAAGGAGGGACCTTCTACAACCTCTGTTGGCAACCTGTTCTACTGCCTCACCACCCTCACAGTAAAGATTTTCATCATAATGTCTAATCTAAATCTACCCTCCTTTAGTTTAAAAACACAACTCCTTTTTCTATCACTACAGGGCCTTATAAACAGCCCTTCTCTGTCTTTTCTATAGGCTTCCTTCTGATACTGGAAGGCTGCAATAAGGTCTCCTTGGAGCCTTCTCTTCTCCAAGCTGAACAAGCCCAACTCTCTCTCTCTTTATAGAGAAGTGCTCCAGCATCTTTGTGACCTTCCTCTGGTCTCAGTCCTGTAGTTACATGTCCTTCTTAGGTTGGAGACCCCAGAGCTGGATGCAGTACTGCAGATGAAGTCTTACAGGAACAGAGGGGCAGAATCAGCTCTCTCGACCTGTTGGTCATGCTTCTTTTGATGCAGCCCAGGATACACCTGCATTTCTGGGCTTCAAGCATGCATTGCCACCTCATGTTGAACTTCTTGTCCATAAACACCCAAAAATCCTTTTCCTCATATCTGCTCTCAATCCACCTTCTGCCCAGCCTGTAGTTGTGCTTGGTATTGCCTTGACTGATGTGCAGGACCTTGCACTTGGCCTTGTTGAACTTCATGCACTTCACAGGGGCCCGCCTCTCAAGCTATTAAGATCCATCTAGACATCATCCCTTCCTTCCATTATGATGACTACATGACAGTTTAGTGTCATCAGCAAACTTGGTGAGGGTGCACTGATCTCACTGTCCATGCCTCTGACAAAGATGTTAAACAGTGTTGGTCCCAACACTGACCCCTGAGGAACACTGCTTTTCATTGGTCTTTGTTTGGACATTGAGCCATTGACCACAACTCGTTGAGTGTGATCCTCCAACCAGTTCCATATCCACTGAATGGTCCATCCATCACATTAATTTCACTTCAATCTAGAAATAACGATGCTGTGCGGGACAGTATCAGATGCTTTGCCTAAATCCAGGTAGGTGAAATATGTTGGTCTTCCTTTATCTACCAATGTTGTAACCCTGTCATAGAAGGCCAGCAAAGTTCTGAGGCATGATTTTCCCTTAGTGGAGCTATGTTGGCTGTGACCAGTCACCTCCTAATTTTCTATGTGCACTCAAGGCTTCCCTTAAGTTTCACAGAGAGCCCTTGAGCTTTACAATCTTTGAGGCAATGTAATCATAATTATCATAAGATTAACATTTACCCAGCACATGAATATCCCCATCCTTTCATAAGGATAGGCTGTCCTTCAGGCTTTTTTAATATTTCTTGAGCTTCCACTTACAAACACCAATTCTGTTAGAAACTTTGTTTAATGTACTGTTGCGAGAGTGGGCAACGGCTGTGTTGTAACTGGGTATACATTTTCCCATGTATTTATATTGGAAGAGGTGGAAAAATGACTACAAGACTGATGGGAGGATAAATGCTCCATTTCCATTGACTACTGAACATAGGATTTGTATTTGATTCCCATCAGTGCTTTGACTCTCACCAGTTCTAAGCACTGAACAAATATATAAGGGTATAAGTGAAAGAAATGACAATAGTCTCTATGACTTTGTCAGTGATTCTTAACAACTTCCATAGAAGCTTTCTCCCACTCATTTTATTGTAGAAATGTCTAAATTAGTATGTCCATTTGAATAGCTTGTTTAATCAAAAACCCTTTTCACTTAATCTGTACTGCTCTGTACCTACTTAAGCTTTACCTTGGTTTATGAAATTCACGGATATTGCTTCTAAATCATGAATCACACAAAGTGCTAAAAAAGTCTTTCTTATTTTAATATCCCCTTGGGTTCTAGAAGAAAGCTCTTATACCCAGACTGACACAGTGATAGATCCTATTTTACTCATGTGTTTGATAGAACATGTCATCATTATTTGCTATTTTATTTCGTTTCAGCTTGAGATGTGTATGTGTTTTTGGAGGAAGACTGACTTTTAAAAAAGTAAAAAATAATGTTTTCATTATGTGTTTGGACAAGGCATACTTTTTAAGTGCTCAGTTTCAGAATGAGACAAAACACTGCTGAAGCTTAAATGACTTCTTAATGGTACTAGGCAATTTAGATGCACTTAGAAGTGACACAGCTTCCATTGCTGGCCAATTGTTGGAAGAAGTATCATTTGTCAAAATGGTCTCCATAATACTCCGTGTTTTAAATGTCTCACAAACCTACATATCAATCTCAAACATATTCTATAGTGTTTAAAAGTTATGTAATAAATTTTGCTGTTGTAGTCTGTGCCTCAGTGATCATTTGCAAACCCATACTCACACTGACAGCCTCATGGTACACAGAGTTTTAATTCTGACCTTCCACTTTCAAGAGAACCAGCTATTAACTTCTGAATTGCAGCAGTTTTCAAAATCTGTTGAGCTTCAGACTTTGTAAACAATCTAATCCATCGGTAGATATCAACACTATATGTGAAAAAGGAAGAATGATAGCTATAGGTATGAAAACAATGGACATGTTGAATTAATGGGAGATATTACTTGGTAAAATGTAAGCACTTTCAGGAAAGTTCTTTAAAATTTAAATTCTTTTCTTATATCTAAATCTCATGCTTTGACAATGATTACAACATTATTGTGGCTCCTGTTAGTTTTTCCTGTGTAAAAGGCCTATACTCAGGTTAATGCCTTCATTTTCCTCTTAGGTTGTATGTAAATGTGGGAGAAGAGTTTATTTATATAGGTTTTTTGACCCTCTCTTCCAGAAATTATACAAAAATTATGTACGTATAAAGGAGGCAAGTGGAATCTTGAAATTATTTAACCTTCCTATTTTTCAAAGAACTGGAGAAGCAATAAGAGAAGGGTGTGAGTACAGTGTAATTTGAAAGAATTTTTCGTTCAAGCATTAGTATAGTTCAAGCTTATTAGTTTCGTTGCCCACCTAACTGTTAGCCCAAGCTAACTGTAAGAATGCCAGGAAAATTTCAACACAGTAATAGTAGTGATATTATTACAATTTTGCTAATGTGTAGATCCACCATTGAGGGAAGCTGTTTGTGTTGGTGTTATTCAAACACATGAGAAAAGCATGTACAATAAAGAGACAGGCTTAATTAAGCATAGAAAGGACTGTACATTTATAGCGTTACCAGCAAGGCACTAAGCAGCACTCAGGCCTAGGCTCTGGGCCTAATCGTGATGGATTGGGATTCCCCATATGAGTAATTTAATTCAAATCAAAGATTTTACAGAAGCAATGATCTTCCAAAAAATGATGTTGAAAATCAGCACAGTGAAGTTGTTAAGAAATTTGTCTGGTTGTGAAAAGAGTTCTTTCCTGAGCTTTGTCTTTGACTTGTCCTGTGACCTTTGGCAAGTGTCTTAGCATCTGTGTTTCTACATGCTTTATCCAGCCTGTATTAATGTTGGAATCCCAAAACTCCTTTACTGTCAGCGGACTCCTGCCTACAGCATGCATCACTATAATATAAATACCTAGTCTGCAACATAGAATGACAGTGCTGCACATGTTATTACCTCTGCCATCTAGCTAAAGTTCCCCCTCACCAATTCTCAAAGACTTCAAGAAAACAAGAACGAAGATGTATGAGATTTATTATCATATATCCTCATTATTACAGGAAAAACAAAAGGAAACAAATTCTGATTTAAGGTTTGCAAGTTCTGCTGGGATTTACATTACCAGTGCAATTTTGCTGTGATGCTGCAAGCCAGAAACTTGAAAAACCTTTATATTTCCATATTCAATAGCCTCTTCCATTTTGTTAAAACCACCTGTGTTCCATAATTTGGTTTTGTGTTCCATAATTCTTTTTCAGGTACGTCAGGTCTTCTCAGCTGGTACAAAGTATCATTACTTTGTTGTTTTGTGTAGCTGCAACATCCCCACAGAGGTGCCTGATGCTCTGGGCTGGGGGCTGTACCTGACTGCCCCCCATGCCTCCTTCTATTCCCCCAAGAATCCCCCACAGATCCTGGCTCCAGTGGAGTCACCAGACCTTACATTCTGACAGTACAGTGGATATTCCTAGGTTTTTTGCAACGTATCATGATTTGTAAATGGAGTTTGTAGAGTCAATGGAAAACATAGTTCCAGTGGTATCAGAGGCTTCAGGAACCATCTAGCCTATTAAGTTGTGAAGCAAAGAACTGTGGAAAAGCTGGCCTTCTTATAAAGAAGTGTCACTTGCCTTTTGCCTAATGTAATGACAACATGAAGTGGGAGGAGGTGGTTATAAAGACCACAAGTAGGAGTAAATGTGATATGAGGCCTCTGACAGACATTCAACACACCCCAAATCCAGCTGGGTAAAATAAATTAATAATGGAGACTATATAAGAGTTTAAACAGAATGGTGACAGGGTTTGAGATAAAGAGAAATAAAAAGTGGAAAGCGAAGTCCAAAAGATCATTAAGGAACAGCACTGGGACACCAGAAGCAACACAGGAACTTAGTCTTCCTTACAATGATCAAATCTTCTTCAATTGCAGGTTTGCGTACTTGTAATAAACATATTTTGATTTAATGTTTATCTGCTGGTTACAAAATTATTTCTTAAGGGCTGCAGCATGTCATTCTATTTGTGATTTGAAATAATTCAAAGTACTTATTCAACCTCAAAGCAGGGACTTTCAACCTCATTGGAAAAATAGTTTGTGAGTGGGATTATGAACATCAGCTGATTGACTTGACCTGTGAAAAGCAGCAATTGTCAGTTGATATGCAATAATTCAAGTGAGCAAACAGTATTTTAGTGGGTGTTTCAGAACCACAAACATGCCACTCTACCTTAAGACCACCTTGGGACTTGAGCAAAGGTCACCTGTAATCTAGTGTGGAGTATCATCTCAAGATTATCTTCCTCTCCTGAAAGATATAACAGTCCAATTAGTTAAGAAAAATTGTCATTCCTTACTGAAAAGACAAAAGGAGACAAAAAGATATCTGGGCTATACAAAGCCCTTAGGGATCTTATTTAAACTCAGGAGCAGAGCCGAGCAAATAATCAACTCTTGTTGTTGTGTCAGCTGTGGAAAAAAATGTTTTGGAATGAACAAACTTTGTTGTTTTTGTCAAAAGTAGGGATTTTTTATCATTGAGTAAAAATGCATTTTATTTCAAGAGTTGTAAAGCACAAAGGCAATTTTCGTCTCAATGTACTTTCACAGGTACATTTGCAAAAATAATTTCAGTCAAAAATGTTATTGTTTTAAAAATCTTGAAGCATTATTTTGTGTTACTTTTAGATAGTTTATGGCTTATTTGATTGACAAGGTTCTGTATTTTTCAGTGGAAATATTTAGGTCAAAAAACACTTCCCCCATCTCTACTCCAGGGACTACAGATCATACAGCTGAACTCAGCTGAAAATAGTCAGCTTCTCTTTAATTTTTTTTCTTTTGTATTTATAATAACTTGCTCTGTTTTTCTAGCACTTTTTAACTAATTGCCTGCAGTTATTATATTCCTAGGATAAGTAACTGCATATGAGAACCAAATGTGCTGCATGAATCAGTTTTACTGAAGGGGAGAAAAGAAAAAGAAGTGGAGCAATGTTGAAAATGCAGAAAGAGAAGCACTTTTATTAGGGGCATGATCTTCTATAAAGCAATCAAGAGTTTAGATAGAATATTGTGTATAAAACTAGAACTGTCTATACAAAGCTGAGAAGTAATTTATTTCTTTCTCATGTTTGACACTTAGAGTCACATAACATCAGTCTGTGACCCCAAAATAATGTATTGACATATCTTAGGGAAACTTGACATAGCACATCTGGATTTTTATTTTTTTAATAGGAGCATTTCTTTCAAATACCTGCTGCACATCGAAATAGCAAGAAGCTGTTTCAAAAATAATTGCAGTGGGTAGAAGGAAAGCTAATAACAGTACATGCAGATTCTCTGCAAAACAGCAGATGTAGAGGTTCTTAGGCTACCTGAATTATTTATGGTTAATTCGGCGCATCTCTAGTAATGTCTGAGGCTTTTATAGGTCTCTGAAGCACATCCGAGAAAAATGCACCCATATTCATGCACCTGCATACTTTTAATTATAAACTCTATGGATTGTGTGACCGAGTCATTTAGAAATTTTGGCTGAATCATTCAGGGAGTAATTTGACACACTTTGTGCTGTGGTTTGCAAAAGCCTCACATTTATTTGCAGGGATATTCATTTTAATTCGATGACTTTCAGACGTGATGTGATTCAATAGCACAGAAACACAAGAATCACCATACCATCACGGATCAATGTTCCCTCTATTCTGACTTTGGCTCCAATTCCACACCTGGGTCCAGTAACACAAAATCCTACCAAAATCAATGTGACTCTGCACTGACATAGGATGCTCAATAGCTGAGATGTATGTTGAGCATGGTCCTTCAATATTGTTCAGCAAAATGATTTCTCAGAAGGAAAGGGGGCACTTCAATAACTTTCATGCACCATAATAGCTAGTGTTATCTCCTTAATTATTTTTTCTTTTAAGAATGCTTTTTCTTCCTTGTGTTTATGCATATGCATCACTGTGAATTTTGTAGGTGTGAATATTAGCTGGAATCCTAATTATGCATTTAAAGATGTGCAAATATGTGTAATCAAACCCAAGTATTTTGTATGTCAAATATAAACAATGCAAACCTTGCAATAAATGACTGCTAAAAAAACCAACAAGGTTATTAAACATTTTAGGCTAGAATGCAAAATATGTGTGAGAAGAAATATTTAAAATGCAAGGAGTTAGACCTGGGAATCTGGTTGAAAATTTCCTCATGCAAGAAGAAAATGAAGAAGCACATTAACCTGCTTTCTCTGTGTTTACCATTTCCCTTTCACAGACACATTTCTTGGACAGGGTGGACTAGGGATTTAGTTAGCCCATGAAGTTTCTGTGTTCATGTATATTTTGTCTTTAATAACAAATACATCTGCCCTATTTCTACAGTTGTTACACTGTTCAGATGGTTCTTTTATTATTACAGTTTTAGGGTCAAGAAAGCTGAGTTAGTGAGAGTAGGACTTCACTATGTTGGGTCTGTACAAATGCAGAAAAAACAGTTCCTTCTTCAAAGACCTGGAATATGATTAGCGTTTGTAGTGATGCAACTCAGTTAAAGCATCAGACATCAGCTATGTAGTGCTTGAAGCCAAACAGAGCTAAGCTCTTTTCTAATTCAGATAACATTCAAGGAGGAGCATGTCTGTAAGTTATCCAGATCATTTTTTGCTCTCCGAAATGTCCCAAACTTACATGTTAAGCACAAGATACAAACATCAGAGCAGCAGTCCAGAAAAATCAGTGTCTGAGACCTTTTTATTATAGTTGAGTTTTTGGTGTGTTTTTGTGGGGGTTTTGCTTCATTGGTTTGGTTTTAATATTGATCCTTTGCCTTTCTCTACTCTAGATCTTTGCCCTTAAATTCTAATAGTACTTCCCTACTTCACAGAGAAGTTACCAAGATAAAGCCCATTAAATATTTTGAAGTGCTCAGAAAACACAGCTTATGCTATCTGCAAAGACTTTTTTTTGCATACACATTTCCCTGCTTTACTCAGCAATTAGCTTAATGTAAGAATTAGAAAGAGCGTAATCTGAGACTGAAGATCTGCAGTCAGCTATTGCCATGCAAGAAGGGATCCAGTATTTCAGAGTACTGTAGGTCTACAAATCTCACTAAAAAGAGATGAAAATACCTTGAATGCTGGTCCTCATAAGATCTGTTCTCTAGACCCTTCATCACCTTCATTGCCCTTCTTTGGACATGCTCCAGCACCTCAATGTCCTTGTAGTGAGTGGCCAAAACTGAGCATAGTACTCAAGGTGGGGCCTCACCAACAGCTGCTGCTTTCTCTTTCTCCTAAACCCACTTGTAGTCCCCATCTGCTGCTGCTGCTGCTGCCTCTTCCTTGTCCCATCCTGGAACTGTTGCTGTTGAATCCCTCAACTGCTGTTACACCTTGAATCTCTCCAGCTTCATGCAGAAAATATCTTTTCTCTTCACCATGATGAGAGAACATCAAGGTAAAAAAAATATATCTGAAAGCAATGAACTGGAAAGAAAAACTTGCACAGACATTTATACTTGTTTATGAATGTGCATTGTAGCAACTTTAAATATATGATTAGCTTTTAATACAGAAACATAGAGCTCAGAAGGGTTATATTGGATACAAATTCCTTACAATTTCGTGCACATATAATTTCATTGCCTTTTGTCTAATACTGAAAATTTCCTATGCTTGTTTTAGATTTAAGCCATAAAGCTGCTAGGGTAGTTCAGTGTTTTTCTAAGCATCTCTTCTCCCGCATTCTGGATTTTGGTAAACAAAGCAAACCAAAACAAATATTTAAGGCTTTTTCCAGCTGGCATTTTATGTGGAAACTAAAGAAAATATAATTTTCATCCACTCAATCTTTTCAGTACTGTAGTGTTTTAACCCCAGTTGGCAGCTAAAACACCACGCAGACACTCACTCACCTCCCCTCTGGGGGCTGGGAGAGAGAATTGGAAGAGTGAAAGGAAGAAAACTCACTGGTTAAAATAAAGACAGTTTAATGGGCAAAGGAAAAGCCATGCACACATCAAAGCAAAACAAGGAATTACTTCTCTACTTCCCATAGGCAGGCAGGTGTCCAGCCTTCTCCAGGAAAGCAGGGCTCCATCACATGCAAGAGTGATTTGGGAAGACGAATGCCATCACTCTGAACATTGTCCTCTCTTGCCTCCAGCTTTATCTGGTGAGCATGACAACATATGGTACAGAATATCCCTTCGGTCAATTTGGGTCAGCTGTCCCATCTGTGTCCCCTCCCAGCTTCTTGTGCACCCCAGCCTACCCACTGGTGGGGTGATGTGAGAAGCAGAAAAGGCCTTGACTCTGTGTAAGCACTACTCAGCAATAACAAAAACATCTCTGTGTTATCAGGACAAATAAAAAACATATTCCCATTATAGCTACTATGAACAAAATTATCAAACACACAATGTATCTTCTTACTACATTGCTTTCAAAACTGGAAATAACTTGAGACACACTGAGTCACAACTACAGCAAACAAGTCTTTACATCTTTGTCTAGCAAAATGAGATTATATTAATTCTCAAAAAGAAGTTATTGAATTTGACTTGATTAACTTTTATTTAGTATTATGAAATCTTGAGTCCTATTGATTTTCAAATCTATAACTCTATCCCTTTAATTCTTATTATTACCAGCATTAGGTACTGATTGCTAATTTTAAAAGGTTTCATAGCTGTAGAAACTGATTTGTATGATTAATTTGACATATTTGATGATCATCATAATGTGATAATTTCAGTATCTCATTAATTGAATGACTACCAAATTGATTTATTTGTGCTAAGATAAATAACCTGACAAATACAATATATCAAATGGCTTTTAACTTCCATGTCTACTATAGTTGTTAAAAAACCAAATGCTTTTCAGCCTATTTAGGACAAGGGGTCCTTTTAAATTTTTCCCCTTGACAATGGTAAATCAAATCAGCAAGGCTGTAGTTTTAACACTTGAGAGATGTAGGGCCTGAAGAGATGCAGCCCAGGGTCCTCAGATATAGTTGCTAAGGCACTCTGTGTCTTATTTCAGAAGTCATGACAGCCAGGTGAAGACTCAGTTACTGGAAAAAGGAAAACATCATGCCCGTTTTAAAAAAGGGTCTAAAGGAAGAGCCTGTGAAGTACTGACCAGCCAGCCTCATCTTTGTTCCTGGAAGGATTATGGAAATCCTCCTAGAAGGCATGTAGAAACATTTGGAATACAAGGAAGTGATTAGAAATAGCCAGCATGGCTTCACTAAAGGCAATTCATGCACGACTAATCTGGTGGGCTTCTATGATGATGGTGTGACAGCATCAGTGGACGGGGGAAGAGTTATGGATGTCATCTGCCTGGGCTTCTTTTTATCTTCAATGAAACTGAACTCCTGTTGTTAAAGCCCACAGTATTCTTGTTGCTAAACTGGAGAGGTATTTGTTTGATGGATGGACACTTGGATAAGGAATTAGCTGTATGGTCATAGTAAGAAAGTTGCAGCCAGCAGCTCTGTGTCCAAATGGAGATCAGTAGCAAGGGGTGTCCCTCAGGTGTCTGTATTGGGACCAATAATATTTAATATCTTCATCAGTGACATAGGCAGTGTGATTGTGTGCATTCACAGAAAGTTTGCCAGCATCACCAAATTGTGTGGTGGTTCAACATGCTGGAGGGAAGGAATGCCATCCAGAGAGACCTTGACAGGCTTGAGGAAGGGGATCATGTGAATCTCGTGAAGTTCAGCAAAGCCAAGTACAAGATCCTTCACAGGAGTGGAGGAAGTCCCCAGCATCTACACAGGCTGCATGATGAATGGATTGAGAGCAGTCCTGAGAGAAGGACTTGGGGATATTAGTAGATAGAAAATTAGACATGAGTGGCCAATATGCACTTGCAGCCCAGAAAACTATTCATATCCAGGTGTGTCTCAAAAGAAGAGTGACTACCAGGTTGTAGCAGGTGATTCTCCCCATCTGCTCCACTCTCATGAGACCTCCACCTGGACTACTGTGTTCTGCTCAAGAAAGGCATGGATGTGCTAACTCCAGAATGGGTCTTTGAGATGCTATAAGTCCTTACCTGAACCTGTACAGAAGCTAACAAAGAACAATACACAATGATTCTGGGGTTGTTTGGTTGTTGTTTTTTTTTTAAATGGAAATTGTTTTAATTAGATCATTTTACATTTAATTATCAGCATTAGAGGCAAGACCTTAGAGATAAGTCTTCTAGACTAAAATTAGCAATAAAGTTGCGATGTACATACTGGAAGTATGCCTTTTTCACTTTGGGGAGGAAAATCAATGGAAAGCCATTTTTGATTACTTTTTCCTTGTCAGATAAAATGGTATTCTGTCGATCTTACGTTTTACATATAAAGCACAGAACATCATTATCATGGGTGAGCGCTTACTTAATGCCGTTATTCCCAGACACTTTCCTCTCAACTACCAAAAGGTAGAAGACTGTCATTACTTTGGCAAAGCAAAAGTGGTAGACATATTATTTCTGTTAATGAGGTGGGGATAATTAGATAGATCAAAACATAACCAAAGTATGTCCAAATTACTTAGGTCCTAACTCAGCAGAGCCCACAACTAATGGAGCATGATAAGAAATACCATGTGTTCAAATTTTAAGGATGACTCTTAACTCTTATAATGGAATATTGAATGTTTGCGGTTAGGATCAAAAAAAAGTGCTTTCCCTGGGACCATAGCTAATGAAGAAACTTTATATGGAGTTTGAATAGTCTTGTTTTTTTTCCAGTGATTAAAATTTAGATTAGCATGTCATTTGGGTCTTGTTTTTCATATGTTTGGGTTTCTTTGCTTTTCTTGTGATTTTATTTTATTTTTTTCCCTGTCTCCAATCCTTCCAATAAAGGAGGGAAATGCACACTTTTAATTACACTCTTTCCCACTCTACTTTGCAGTAGAATTCTCATGAGAATAAATAACTTCCCTGCCCCGATGCGCTCCCCCTTCCTGATTTCTGACACTTCCAAATCAGAGATAAAATGAATACAGGGAAATTCTTATGATATACACATTGGTAAATCTTTTTTATGCCCCAGTTCACTGCCTGGCTCACTAGAGACTAACAGCTCTTTACCAGTTTATAAAATTATTCTCCTGGGTCTGTGATGTAATGCTGCAAGCTATTGGTGGAGGTGCATAAGAGCTGATTTTCCCAGTGTATGATTGATTTTTTTCAGAATTTATTTCAGATTTCTATTCCTCACTGGTATAACAAGAAGATTCTTAACATATTATATGGAAGAGTAAAGAGGGATTTTTCCTTCTGGGATGGTTTTAGAACCTTACTTTTAATATGATACACCACTGTATTCCTGAGTAAGGAAAGGGATTGAATGTAATTCTACAACTTTTTATTAATGCCCTTACATACTGGATATTGATTAAAAAAAAGACAGATACACACTCTCTCCCATAGAAATGCACATGGCACTTGACATTTTACTGATAAGTTTTGGTTGTAAAGGGCTAACATTTTAGGTTTATTTTTGCATGTTGTTAGAAGTAATAAGAAAATCCCATTTTTTCTGTGTGTCACTCTAGCATGCTCAAGAAGGTTTCTTTCTGATGTGGTAGGAACCATATTTATGTCAGTTTGTTGATCTGTTGATTTGATTAAGACTCTAAACATCTGCTTAACCTGAATTATATTATTTGTTTCAGACAAGAAGAAGATCTGAACCCAGAAGTATCTTCTTTTTTCCCCCATGATCTACAGCAGTGAGGTAAAAAAAAATAATATTATTTTCCATATAAACTTTGCTTAGTGGATTTTAGTCATGGATTGAAACCCCATTGATTACTCATTATTAGATTTTTTTAGAAAGAACCTTTAATTACTGTATATACACGCAGATAAGTATAGGTATAAAACTTAATTCCTTTAAAATAAAGCTGCTTAAATTTATTTTTACAAGATCTTTTCCGATCTTTTGTAAACAGCCTTTCCCAAAGGGTTCAGAATTTAAGTTTGTTTCAAATGAATGCTAAAGAAGATCCCTGACTGTATTATCAATGATATATTTTTTTTAATTAGTCAAACATATTTTCCATCCATGGTAAATATTTATTTTCTTTGGATAGAACATACCTCATCTGAGCTATTTAATAAAACACTTTTCTTAGTCATGAGATTAAAAAATCATGAGGATGGAAAAGATAGCAATAATGTATCAGTCTCCTGTCAAACATGTCAAAAGGTATGTCAAAGTGGCTCTGAAATATGTTACAACTGTGAATGGAAGTAAGAAACCTAATAACCTTTGGGAATGTTTTGAAGATTTCTGTAATTAAAGAAAAGAATATACAACTTTCTGGAAAGTCTGATGAAAGAATGTGTCATAAACAGCAGGGAAAATGAATCTTCAGCTTCTGTACAGTCTTCATCTTATAAAGGATTTTTTTATATTTGAGCTTTGCCATATAACTATTTCTGTGCTAAACTGCAAATGTAACATGCAAAAAGAGAAAGTGCTATGGATGTGCAGTGCTGTTTAGGCAATGCTGAATTAGAACGTACTGTAGGTGTGTATTACAGCTTTGATAGTGTAGTGGGTGCTCGTGGCAGATAACCTAGATAAATCTCCTGTACTTTTAGCACAGGAGCACTGTGGTTGTTCCATGTTCAGACAAATAAAATTATCTGTACATATGGCCTTGCTCAAATCATTGTTCTTTTTCCTATTCCTCATTTTCCCTTTCATTTTTATCTTCAATGAAACTGAACTCTTGTTGAGAATGGGTTTTAAGAAAATATAATGAAATCTTCTACCGGGAGAAGAAAATGAATGATACTGAAATGGAGCCACTAGTTTTCTTTACAAAGGGGAAACATACTTTTCAATGTGTGACTTATGAAAGTTATCCCCATTACACTGGAATACTGAGAATGTCAACCTTTTATTTATGAGGCTTCAAAACTATCAAGTGTCAAATGCTGATGCAAGAGTAAGCGATTTTGACATTATTTTTTTCAGTCTGTTTCTTGTGCTTTGCTTAGAAATCTAGTGAGATTCTAGTCTCCAGTGTCAAACTGTGAAAAACAACCTCTAAACTTAATACTCAGGTAGCTTATAGATTCAGCTCTGCTGGGGTTATCAGAAATTTGGCAGGGAGATGATGAAGAACCCTTAAAATATTAATCTGTGGAAGCATATATGAAAGTGATTTTGTGTACCTTACTCTCTTGTAAAAACAAGTTTAAATTAGTGCCAGGAAACACACTGAATTTAAGGATATCAGCTAGGATTTACAGCTTAACTCAGCTGGCCAGTTGATGTGAAAGTTAGTAAAGACAGCAATATTTGGAAGCCAAGGACTGTCAGCAGCAGCTTCCCAGCTAAGGGTTTCAACAGGTTATGCTGCAGTTAAACAATTAATAATAAATAGCAGAAAATCTAGCAGAGGAATCCCAACAAAAATACAAGATTGAAGAAAGCAGAATAACCTTTAACTTCAGTCAGGCAGTGACCATGATGTTCCCTTGTTGGGGAGGAACATCCCCAAAAGCAACATTCACAAAGTAGTGAATGATGAACAAATGCTGCAGGAATGACTTTTTAGTGAAGATTTCATAAACTCTAAATTTTCCCCATAGTGTAAAATGGTTTAAAATCTGATGCCACAGTGTAGGTTGTATCAGTGGAGAACATGACCTTGGGCCCCCAAAATGCCTTTTGTAGTCCTTGTAGCCGCAGATTGGGGTCTAACCTACACACTGGGATCCACAACCAAAGGACAGTGTGAGATTTCCCCTTTTGCTGCAGGGAGTGGTGTCATAACCTGAAGGATAGTGTTTTCCTTCTGTTAGTATTCACAGTTCAGTACTGGCATAGATAGAGTTAACAGTTTTGTATTATGTGTGAACACACACCCTACTCTCTTGGTTGGATTGTAGGTCCCTGTAGCCCAGAATCATTTCTGTGAAAGTGGCCAGCTGCAGATTCTAAGAGAAAAGCAGAATAATTTTGCAAAAATATGCTTAAACAGCAGAGGTTTTGATTTCTATATGGTCATGACTGGCCTGGAGAAGATAAATAGGAAATGATAGCTCTTTGCATCTTCTATTGCAAATAGATCATCTGTTAAAATTGATCTGTTAAAATTGTAGAAGCCAAAAGCTTGCATGTGCCCAAAAAATAAGTGAAAAAAAAATTAAGAAAAGGAAGAGAAGCTTATCACAGTTATTAAAAACAAACCCACCATCTTTGGCTCAGGAAGTCTGAGTCATAACATTCCCTCTTGTCCCACTGCCATTTAAATTCATCAAAGATATTTGTTAATGGACCTTGCCAAATACCTTTGGAAAATTCAGTACTCAGTATTACCAAAAGACATTTAATACCTTATCTCACAAGGAGTTCTAAGGATTTTTTGGCAAACAATAAAAGCTAGTATCTAAACCAAGTAAACACTGCTTGAGTAAGGTATTGTGGAGTTTGAGGTTTTTTCTTCTTTATTTCTTTCCAAGGACAAACAGCAAATCTGTAAGAAGCTGTCAGGTTTAGCTACTATCCAAAAACCTCCCATGCTTTTCTAAGGAGCAACGGTTTTAGCAGGTTTCACTGTCAGCCATTTAATTCGAGCTCACAAGCTTAACCAGCTTCTTGTCTTCTTCCAGACTTCAGGAAGTCAGTCTGGCTGCCAGGAGGCATCCAGGTGCTCTGAGGCTTACAATTCAAGCAGAGATTGAAATGATTAAGGCATGGGAAGATGGCTGGAGTAGCACCTGAGGCTGATGAGTCTGCCAAAGCTGGGACTTGGAAAATGCTAGTGAAGAGTGATTGTTTTCATATTTTAGAGGTCATCTGAAGTAGCTGTGTGTAACAAAGGTGTTTTAATCACAACAAAAACACTGTGTCCCAGCACTATTACAAATAGCTCCCAGGTAAAAATAACTCCATCTTTTTGTTCTGGGAAAAACACCCATAAATTTCTGATTAGGGAATGCATCTTTCTTTTCCTCTCAATACTGGTTTCTCTAATTTGCATTATAAATAGATGAAAACATTATCACACCTTCATATAGACCTTTATGAAATTCCGTAGTCCTGCAGAAATTCCAGAAATCCACTCATTAATCACCCCAAACTTACTTATCTCAGCAAATATTTTTCCTTCTCAATGCATTTGGATGCTATTTCATTACCTCTGAACACTCACACTGAAGTTGTTAGTCCAATAGCATCCATTTCATGCTTAGCCATTGTTCAGGTTAAAGTATTGAAACATTCTTGAGGAGTTCCTTTTATCAAAGAATTTTAGCATGAAAGCAAGAGACAGTCTATCTTTTTTTTTTTTTTTTCTTTTTGTTATAGAAGATTGTATCAGTTCTCTCAGCTCTATGTGAAGCTTTGTGAGAAAAAGGACCCTGGATCAAACCCTCAGTAAATTTAGTCATCTTCGATTTGATTTGAGCCATGACTCTACTAGAAGCAATCTGGTGGAGTTAGGTAGGATTACTGGTAAACTCAGCTGTTCTGTTCTATGCTGCTGCCCCCTCCAGTTTTCATCATCTGTGTTTGTCTCAGGACTCCTTCTTCTGCTTTTCTTCTTGGTTTATTCCTGGGTTTAGAAGGCTTCATGCCTTTCCCAAATCCCATCTCACTTTTTATGGGGAAAGGCCAGGAGTAATCCCTGACACCTTCTCACACAATGGCTCTGCTGCCTCTGTCTTGGTTCATTGCCCTTGGAGATAGCTGATACCTTTCTTTGATAGTAATGCAAAAAATTTATAGCTGCTGAGGATCTGCTGAGTCTTTACTGCTAAATAAATATCTCACCAGTGCAATCCTACATCTGGGACCAACTGATCCTCCAAACTGCATAAATATTAATTAACTTCTGAGTATTCTTTTGGAGTGAATCAACTCAACAGAACAAAAACTAGTTGCAGTTTTCATCACAGTTCATTGCATGAACCCTCCCAAGTGCCAGAATGAGTGAGTTTGTACCAAGATTGTGTATTCTGGCCCTATACAACCCTCTAACACTTCTAAGCAGGCAGTATAACCTCAAGCTATATTTTCTTCACTACAAAGAGGATTTCTTTGTTTAAAAGATCAGATCATACGGGAAAGGGCTTCCTCTCTGTCTCTGAAGGTAAGTGACACAGTTCCATTCATATTCAGATAATTCTCTCACCCTTCAAAACAGGATAACCTTATCTGTACAGCCAATTGAGAAAAAAACCCAAACATACCTGAGCTTTGCCTGAGAGAATGTCACTTGGCCTGGGCAAAACCTATGCTAGGTACTATCCTAGTAATTAATCTGTAGTGACAGTCTCAGGAAAGTGTTCAGACTTGTGCCTTGGCTCTGATTTATCAGTGAAGACATAGCTGGAGAGTCTGCAGAGAATTTGAAGGAAAACTTGGTAGTATGTGCATTTAAACTCTTTACAGACCAAAATAACTTTTTCCAAATTCTGTATAATTCTCTATATCCTTGCCTGGAACTATGTTTGCCCCCAGACATCAATACTTTGAAATGAGACAATATATTTTCTAGCATAAGCAGGTTCAGTAGTTTGCACCTTTGCTAACAGACATGTTTATTAAATTCATGGCTAGAGCATGGAGCAGCCGTTAGATGCCTAGGAGGAAGAAGTGTACTTTGCAAGCATGGCCCCTATTTCTGAAAAAAAAATCAAACCCTAAGTGCTGCTTCCAGTTGGTCTGGAAGAGGAGGGAATTTGGAAGGAGAGTTAGTACCACAGAACTGATGTCCCTGGGGGAACAAGGACTCTACATCCAGTCACACCACAGCACAGGGGTTACATTCAGTTTTGTAGAGGTCTACAATCTTTTTAAGCCCCTTATGCCAGAATGCAGCTTGTATTTTTCAAGGTGCAGTGGCATAGTGATCTTCCATACCTCAATAAATGAGATTTAAGGCCATAAGAATGGCCAAAGATACAGTCAGGTATCATAGAAAATTTAAACTTTCTTGACTGATTTCTCTATAGTCCATGCAGCCCTTAAATCTCAACCCTCCATCATAGCACATCATAGCACATCAGCTATTTGCATTGTGAAAAGGCAAGCTTGGGCTCTGCTTGGGTAGATGGAGGGAGAGCAGTGGATGTCATCTACCAGTTGAGGTTCAACAAAAGCAAGTGTAAAGTCTTGCACCTGGGAAAGAACAACCGTTTCTATCAGTACAGGCTGGGGGATGACCTGCTGGAGAAGAGCTCAGTGGAGAAGGACCTGGGGGTCCTGGTGGATGACAGGTTGGCCATGAGCCAGCAGCGTGCCCTGGTGGCTAAGAGAGCCAATGAGATCCTGGGGTGCATCAGGAGGAGTGTAGCCAGCAGGTCAAGGGAGGTGATCCTCCCGCTCTGCTCTGCCCTGGAGTATTGTGTCCAGTTCTGGGCTCCCTGTTATAAAAAGGACAGGGATCTCCTGGAGAGAGTCCAAAGAAGGGCTACGAAGATGATTAAGGGCCTGGAGCATCTCCCCTATGAGGAGAGGCTGAGTAAGCTGGGACTGTTCAGCCTTGAGAAGAGAAGACTAAGGGGGGTGTTTATAATTATCTTAAGCAGGGGATGCAGGGGGAATCAACCAGCCCCTTTTCAGTGGTCTGTGGAGACAGGACAAGGGGCAATGGCTGCAAGTTGGAGCATAGGAAGTTCCACACCAACATGCGGAAAAACATTTTCCCAGTGAGGGTGACAGAGCCCTGGGACAGGCTGCCCAGGGAGGTGGTGGAGTCTCCTTCTCTGGAGATATTCAAGACCCGTCTGGATGCCTATCTCAGTGATATGTCCTAGGGAGCTGCTTTGTCAGGGGGTTGGACCCGATGATCTCTGGAGATCCCTTCCAACCCCTACAATTCTATGATTCTATGCATTCTCTCCACAGTGCAATTGACTTTTAGTTCACAAGGCATACTTTTCAACTTTGTTTCCTCACAGGAGTCAAGGAGTAATTCCCAGGAGGTCATAAACTTCATGATGCATATTACAGCTTCTAAATGCCTCCGATTAGATTATATATTGAACTACAACTGGGAAGGTCATAGTCTTACCATTTTGAAAGATGTTTTGGATTTGTTGTTGTTGAGTTGTTGTTCTCCTATCAGAAATATAACAATATTTTCCAAGTTTCTCATGGGAAAAGACTGCAATAATCAACCTTACAGCTATCATTAATTTACTGCTGCAGTAAATTACACTAACTCAAAGTGTGAGAAAATCCTGGGTTCAACAAGACACTTGCTGCCCTTGTAAATAGTTTCACTGCCAAACTGATGAAAGATCTGCAAGGGGGTCCTTTTTCATGTTTATCAATAGCAATTCCAGTGGAGTCACAAGGAATTTTGAAGACAGTTTTCAACAGGAGGAAATTCTGATTTCAGTGTTCTGTGCTGTGATAAAATAGGTTTCTTTGGAAACCTGTTTTAATCAAAACACACTCAGTCTTCAAGCACTTCAAGCATGGAGGAAAAGACCAAGTATGGTAAATTTGTGTGTCCTGATCTTGTAGAACTTTGTCCTGGATGTAGCTGGGGTAGACTTTATTTTCTTTCTAGTCACTAATGTAGAGTTGTGTTTGGGATTTAAGATGAGCACAATGTTGATAACACACTGATTTTTCAATTGTTGCCAAGCAGTCAAGGACTTTACAGCTTTTCATGCTTCCCTGTTAATGAGAAGGTGGGGGGAACCCAGGAAGGAGGGGGACAGACAGGACAGGTGACCCAAACTAACCAAAGGGGTATTCCATACCATGATGTCATGCTTATCATAAAAGGGGTCTGGTGAGAGAGGAGTGCATGGCTCCAGACTGTGTGGCTTGGTGACAGTCCGGTCCAGCTTTAGGATGACTCTGGACTGTACAGTCTGAGTTGTGTGGTTTGGTGAAAATCATATAATCATAGAATTGTCTCTGTTGAAAGGGACATTTCAGGTCATCAAGTCGAACCATCAACCTAACCTGCCAAAACCACAACTTGATGTCATTTCCTCTTGTCCTATCACTTGTCACTAGAGAGAAAAGATCAGTAGTGTCCCCCCCCAGCCTCCCTTCAGGTCACTGTACAGAGTGATTTGGCCTCCTTTTCTCCAGAATAAATAGGTCCAGCTCCCTGAGCTGCTCCTCATAACATTTTTCTTCCAGTCCTCTCAATGGCCTCGTTGCCCTTCTTTGGTCATGCTCCAGCACCTCAGACCCAAGCCTGTAGTATTGCACAGAGTTTTTGTGATCAAAATGTAGGACCTGGCACTTTGCCTTGTTGAAACTCATACCATTGGCCTTGGCCTGTCCATATGCCTCCATATCTCTATCCTCAAGCAGACCAGCACTCTCGCCTTAGTGTCATCTGCAAACTTACTGAGGGTACACTGGAACCCCTTTTCCAGGTCATTAAAAAAGATATTAAGAGAATTTGCCCCAGTACAGAGCCATGAGGAACAACACTTGTGACTGGCTGGCAAATGGATTTAACTCCATTCACCACAGCTCTTTGGGCCTGGCTATCCAACTAGTTTTTTTACCCAGCGAAGAATACAGCTGCCCAAGCCATGAGCAGCCAGTTTCTCTAGGAGAATGCTGTGGCAAGCAGTGTCAAAGGCTTTACCAAAGTTGAGGTAGACAACATCCACAGTTTTTCCCTCATCCACTAATTGGGTCACCTTGTCATAGAAGGAGATCAGGTTGGTCAAGCAGGACCTGCCATCATGAACCAGTGCTGATTGTGCCTGATCAACTGGTTGTCCCGCATATGCCACATAATGTCACTCAGGATCTGTTCCATAACCTTCTCAGGCACCAAGGTCAGACTGACAGGTCTGTAGTTCCCTGTGTCCTCCTACCAGACCTTTTTGTAAATGAGCATCCCATTGGCTAACCTCCAGTTCCTGGGACCTCCAAGTTACCCAGGACTGCTTGATGATCACTTCTGCCAGCTCCCTCAATACCCTTGGGTGGATCTCATCTGGCCCCATGGACTTGTGTACATCTAGGTACTGAAGCAATACAGCAGAAACTACATAATATATCACCAGTTTTGTATGTTTCTGCTATAAAGTCCTGCTGTTGTGTTTCTCCCTCCCTTTGCTGTCCCAGTAAACGGTCCTTATCCCAACCCACAGGGTCTGCCTTTGTCTTTCCCTTTTTTTTGCTCCCTCCTCACCCCATTTTTCCCCCATGGGGGAAAAGTAAGCAAGTGGCTGTGTGGTGTTCAACATCTGGCTGGAGCAAAACCACAACAATCTGCTACCAAATTTTAATCATCTATTGGTTTTCTTAATCACTTCCTCTTTATCAATATATCTTTTCTTTTAAGATCTTTGGAAATGCTGTTTTCTACATGACTAAGCTGTGCCTGAGACAGATGGAGACACTGTGGGTGCTGAACAAGCAGTCTCTGTAGAGAAACCAGCAGTGTGTGGAAGTTGGGGAAGTAACTTCTGCTGCTGCTATTTTTTGATTGCAGTAATATACCTGAGAGGCTTAGTGACTTAGTGGTACTTAGCAGCATAAAGAAGGCAAAATTGGCTGGTAAGGCATTAAGTGAAAAAAAAGTTTATTTGTTAAGTTCTTTGTAAGAATTTTGTATTTATACATACCAGAAGAAAAGCAGTAGGTTAGAGAAAGGGTTCTGTTTATCTCCTTATGATATTAGAATTATTCAGTCACAAATGCTTGTAGTAAAAGGCTTAATCTGGCAAAAATAGCAAGGGAACAAATGTTGAAATGGATGAAAATGACATTTTCTAAATGAACGCTTTTGTTCTTACTGGAATTAGAGATGGGTTTATTCTGAAATATATGTTAATTTATAGCAAAGAAATGCAGTCATTTAAAGCAATGAAAATCAAGCCATTCAAATGCATTCTTTCAGCCCCTGAGATTTTTACAGATTTCAGTATATATATACTTTGACATTTTCATGTTTTCATCTATTTTGAAATGGATATGTTTTAAAATTTTATAAATCCCTGAATAGTACAAAATTAAGCAAACAAAAATATTTTTCCTATTTTCCTTAGTGTTTCTTTTAATTATATTTATTTTCTATCTTTAGTTCCATGCTAACATTTGACATGCATCATGTGCAAAAGCCTCATTCTCAACTGGTGTAAGGCAGTTTTACTTTATTGTTTTCAGTTAAGCAATGTCTTTTTGCATCAATTGAAGTTGTGGCCCAGAAAGTACTGTATAAATAGAGAAATACACCAGTGAAAAATTCACTTGTGACTATGTTTAAAAGATTGGGGACAATATAGAAGCACTCTGTAAATTAATCACTGTTCTCAGTAGTACAGTACATGAAATGTACTGTAAAATGTATTGCAAAAATATGTCAAAGTATGTGCAATATTGCATTATAATAAAATATAAATTTGTGGCATTTTTTATTTGTCATGCTTGGATAAAACTCCTACATTATTCTTGTCAAGTCAGACATGACCCAGAGGAACATACTCTTGCAAGAGGCTGTGGAGTTGAAGACCAAAGAAGAGAGAAGATTTTATTCAGCAGCTTCATCTTTAGATTCTGATCCTGAGCTGGTGACACACCAGTGACCTGCAGTTTGGGCAATGCTTCAAAGCAACACTCTGCACACTGTCAACTCTGGAATCACGACTTCATTCTGGTGGATCGACACGGCTCAGCCAGTAGAGAGCAATCCAGTCAGTGTTACAGACTTTTACTCCTGCTAGGCACTGATCAGGGAAAGAAGAATGTACTGGAATTGCCACAGAAGGATCACCATTCTGAAGCAAATTACTTTCCTCTTACATCTGAATTAGTAAATTTGCCTTCCTGGCCATAGGGATAATAGAAAGAAGTTCAAGGACCTGTGTGGACACAGCTGTATTAAGAGAGCTTTAGTGCTCTAGTATTCCCAAGGTAACCATGAGAATATGTAACTGTTAGGCTAAATTCCTCTACAGTTTTTCACCAATTTAGATCTGGATAAACTAAATGCATTAAGTGAATTGTTCCAGATTTCAACTGGTGAGCTATGCTGCATTTGGCTTCATGTGTGAGAAAGATACTCCCATCTGTAATTGTTACCATCTGTTTGGTATTCAGGATGTAAAAATGTAATGGAGATGAAGTCATATTTCATATTTTTTTCTCCATTTGGAGGTAAGAATGAAGCTGTAACAGCCTGTAAATGCATCTGCTGGTGATAAGATAGTACAGCTGGAAATGGGATGCTAGATTCTGCACGGTTCAGAAAGCTTGTGTGCAGAAGCTGTTATACTGCAGCATGTGCTGGTATTCTGTGATCCCATGAGATGATTGATGTATCATATAAATTGGGTGACAGAAAAGTATTTTTTTTGCTGGTGTAAAAGGAATAGGAAGTGCAAAATGTCAAAAATACCCTGAAAATAACCATTCAAATTTATGTAAATTGCTTAATTAATTGACCTCATTTGTGCTTGCAGATTTTATTTGCACTTTCCTTTGTGAATTAGTTATTTTTCATTGTACACTGAGACAATATTCCAAGGCTAATTAAACTCTTTAAAGCTATAGGTTAATATCCAATTCTTATGTAAACACATTTATAAACATTAATCATATCTAAATTACCCATTTTATAAATAGTGTTTTATTCATTTGCAGCTAATAGATGTACTGTCTGTATTTATACTGCTTTGGGCTCAAGTTCATGTTACTCTGTAAATGGTACTTCTTTAGAATCATAGAATCACAGAATGGTTTGGGTTGGAAGGGACCTTAAAGACCATCATGTTCCACTCACCCTGCCATGGGCAGGGACACCCTTCACTGGACTAGATTGCCCAAAGCCCCATCCAGCCTGGCCTTGAACACTGCCAGGGATGGGCATATATGGCTTCTCTGGAAAACCTGTGCTAGTGCCTCACCACCCTCAGAGTGAAGAACTTTTTCCTAATATCTAATCTAAATCTACCATCTTTTAGTTGAAACACATTACCCTTGTCCTACCATTACACTCCCCAATAAAGAGTCCCTCTCCATTTTTATGTGGGCTGCCTTTAGTTGCTGGGATGCTGCTACAAGGTCTCCCCACAGACTTCTCCAGGCTGAACAAGTCCAGCTCTCTCAGACTGTTCATTGGAGAGGTGCTCCAGTGCTCTGATCATCTTTGTGGCCTCCTCTGGAACTGCTCCAGCTGCTCAATGTCTTTTTTTTTACTGGAGACACCAGAGCTGTGTGCAGTACCGAATCACCACCCTTGACCTGCTGGTCATGCTGGTTTTGATCCAGTCAAGGATACATCTGGTTTTCTGGGCTTCAGGCATGTATTGTTGGCTCATGTTTAACTTCTCATTCACTAACACACCCAAGTCTTTCTCCTCAGGGCTGTTCTTGATCCATTCTCTGCTCAGCCTGTAGTTGTGCTTTGGATTGCCCTGACTCATGTGCAGGACCTTGCATTTGGCCTTGTTGAACTTCATGAGGTTTGCTCTCATAGACCCACCTCATAAGCTTGTCAAGGTCCCTCTGTACAACATCCCTTTCCTCCTGCATGTTGACTGCATCACACAGCTTGGTGTCATCAGCAAACTTTCTGAGGGTGCACTTGATCCCACTGTCCATGTTGCTGACAAAGATTTTAAAAAGCACTGGCCCCAAAAGTGACCCTTGAGGAATGCCACTTGTCACTGGGAAATGTCTCTTGTCACTGGTATCATGCTGTTTACTTTTTTCATGTACTTCCAAGTTTTCATAGTGTTTATAATCTCATTGAGATTATTGTATAAGAATCTGTTTATAGTGCAAAGACTGAACTCAGAGACTGAGTCTTCAATCCTTTTGGTGATTGTGGTTGATACAAAGATAGTCTAGAGAAAAAGACTATGCAAGAAGCAGGGTAAGTTGATCCTCTGGTACACACCATGCTTTCATACGGTACTATACATCTTGAAATTTCAATCAATTACCCACTCTTGGGAACCTGAGCTTCCACCTTGTGTGAAATGTAAACTAATTCAGCTTTCAGTGAAAGAGAATGGAACAATCCTTGATGCATGAAGTTTAATATCCTCTCCACATTTTCCTTTCAGCATTAGCATTCAAACACTAGATTAATTTTTGGGTTGGTTTTTTTTTGGCATAAATATCCTATCCCCCTTGGAATTTTATCTGTTTATTGCAAACACTTGTAAATACATGGGAAAGAGGGATATACATTTTTCTCAGGTAGGCAAAATCCATTTTCTGTTCCTTATTTGAATGAATGGTGAATAAATACCACCTCACAAATCATTAATGCTACATGGAGAAGGTTGAACCTGTGGTTATGAATTCATGGAACATACAGTGGCATGTTCAGTCATAGAATGATTCACCCTCTCTCTAAAGCAGCTGTTAGTAAATTTGGAATGTTTGCATTGGTGCCATGCTTTACTCTCCATTGCATGGATCACAGTTGCCAGAGGCTGTGGTTTAGATGTTGTTCCACTGTTATAGGTGTTGTTTAAGATCTCAATGGGAATGTTTTCTGTTATGAAGACTAGAGCTTACATAAACAGCCAACAGCTTGAAAAAAGGAGAGACACAAAAAAAGGTATTAGGCCTGGCCTACTATCATACCCTGAATCTGCAGCAGATATAAGATTATGCTTAGGTGTTATCATTCCCAGAATGATTCCATGTTTTCTCATGCCACAGCAGCATATTGCTTTGCATTTTTCTAACATGGACACAGGACAATTATTTACTGTCAAGTGATACAGATTCTGAGTTTTCCCTTCTGCTAGAATTTTTATACCACAGGAGCTTCTAGTATCCCTTTCCACACCTTCTACATGCTGCTCACTTCCTTGAGACTTCTACTTACCAGATGTCTGCTGGAAGTATAATACAGCAGAGAGGAAACAGTCTAGGAGGTTCCTGTAATGTGTGGAAGACAACTTCCTGACACAACTGGTGTGAGATAACTAGGGAGGACTCCCTGCTGGACCTGTTGTTTGTGAACAGAGAAGGCCTTGTGGGAGATGTGACAGTTGGAAGGCTCCTGGGGCATAGTGATTATGAGTTGATAGAATTCTCAGTTTTAGAAGTGAGGAGGGGGAGGTAGAACAGCCACCTTGGACTTCCATAGGGCAGACTTTGTACCGTTCAGAAGGCTCATTGATGAAGTTCCATGGGCAAAGGAGCTCAGGAGGGCTGGACTCTCTTCAAAAAGGAAATCCTGGCAGCACAAGAAACCCCATGTACCAGAAAAGGAGGTAGAAAGGGAGAAAACCAGCTATGTGCTTTGGAAGAAGGGGCAGGCATCTTGGGAGGACTACAGGGATGAAGTAAGATCATGTAGAGAGAAAATCAGAAGGGCTAAAGCGCAGCTAGAATTCAGATTGGGCAATTCATCTTTCTACTGATATATCAACAGCAAAAGGAAGGCCAAGGACAATCTCCGGCCTTTACTGGATGCAGGGGGAACATTAATGAAAAAGGATGAGGATAAGACTGAGATGTTGAATTCCTTCTTTGCCTCCAGCTTTAATAGTAAAGTGAGATGTTCCCTGGGTATTCAGCCTCATGAGCCAGAAGACAAGGAGGAAGAGCAGGGGGAGCAGAACAAAACTCCCATGATCCAGGAGGAAATGGTTAGAGATCCACTAGGCTGGTTAGACATTCACAAGTCTATGGGGCTGGATGGGATCCACCTGAGGGTATTGAGGAAGCTGGTAGATGTGTTTGCCAAACCCCTTTCCATCATCTACCAGCAGTCCTGGCTGACTGGGGAAGTTCCACTTGACTGGAGGCTGGCAGATGTTATGCCCACATATTTAGAAGAAGGGTCAGAGGGAGGATCCAGGAAACTACAGTCTTGTCAGTCTGACCACAGTGCCCGGGAAGATCATGGAAAGGGTCACCTTGAGTGTTATCACACAGCACACGCATGACAACCAGGTGGTCAGGCCCAGTCAACATGGGTTTAGGAAAGGCAGGTTCTGCCAAACTAACTTGGTTGCCTTCTATGACAAGGTGACCTGTTTAGTGGATGAGGGAAATATGAGGCATGTGCAGTATGATCCAGGGAGCCTGCTTTGGCAGGGGGGTTGGACCCGATGATCCCTTGAGGTCCCTTCCAACGCCTACGATTCTGTGATTCTGTGAAAGGCTGTGTATGTAGTGTACTTTGACTTCAGCAAAGCCTTTGATACTGTTTCTCATAGCACTCTGCCTGAGAAACCGGCTACCACTGGCCTGGACAGGCACACCCTCTGCTGGGTAAAAAACTGGCTGGATGGCTGGGCCCAAAGAGTTGTGGTAAATGGAGCTAAATTCAGCTGGAGGCTGGACACTAGTGGTGTTCCCTAGGGCTCAGCCCTGGGTCCTGTTTTGTTCAATATCTTTATCAATGACCTAGATAAAGGAATCAATTTTCCCATATATTTGGTTTTGTTTAATTTTATTCCAAGTCCATAGTGTATTTATTCTCAAAGATAGACTTCAGTCTTCATTAATGGGCATGTCTTTCCTCTCTTCTCCCTTCCCCTTTCTCTTGATACATACGGATATATATATATTCACCCACACACAAATATATCTAATATAGATTTTGAAGAAAGAAGGGCTAAAATTGTATTACAGGTGCTGGGCTATCTGCAGCTTGTTTAGTGTCTTTTTTCCTGGACAGCTGTGTACAGGTAGCTAAGGAAAGCACTTAGGAAAATAGAAGGAGACACGTCAGGCAAAGGGCCCACTTTGTTACACTTGGAGTTTTCTCCTCCACTTCATAGACAACTGCACTTGTCTCAGGGGATAGGTTTGAATTTGTGGGCTTAAATTTATTTACTGTGAAAAGGCAAGCAAAAGCAAAAAGTTACCTGTAACAGTCCTTTGAAAAATATAGACCTAATTAAATATGAGCAAAGAAAATCCAGCTGAGGCAATGTGAAATAGAGGATTTCTGTACGAGAGGGTTTGAAGGACACTTTATTATTATGTTTGGTTTGTATTCTGTTGGTTCCTACTCAAGAGTCTTGAATTTTAGCTCCATTCTGAAAGGGCTCAAAAATGTATCTCAACTGAAACCACTGAATTCTGCCTTGCTAAGTTTCTGTAACTACAAAATCAACCTGCTGGTGTGAATTCCAGGTGACATTGAAAAACCCTTCCTGGCATAAGCATTCGTCGGCAAATTTCAGCCAAAATCTGGCTTATGAATGTGTCTTGGAATGGGATTCAGGCTGACTGAAAAACAGGCAAAAGTTGGCCCAAGATTGATAAAAGCTTTGGAAATTATTTCTGGTTTGTTACGAAAATGTTGCCCAGCTGTAATCATTACACATGCATTGCAACAATTATTATACCAAGTGAAAGAGTGTCCTGGGGGGTGTGGAAAGACTGATGGTAGCTTTTCATCTTGTACACAACAGCAGGATCAGAATCCAAATTCCATTTAGCAGAGTTCTAATTAAAGGGACTTATTATTTTCTCAGCAGAACAGAGTGACCCAAAGAAAGCCTTCTTGGTGGTTCAACAGCTGGTTCGCTGAGAAGTTTTCTCCAGATGGGTTGCATTTGTATCCAATGTCACAATGCAACATATATGGAAGTATTTCTTACAGGGTAAGGAGCCCTATGAAAAGACGGTTATTTTTAAAGGAAATAATCCTCCCTTTTTTAAAAAAAATTGTAGCCTGAATCATGTAATTTTTCACTGAAAGAGTTGTTGGGATGTGGAATAGGCTGCCCAGGGAGGGGATTGAGTCATCCCCCCTGGATGTGTTTAAAAGATGGGTAAATGAGGTACTTAGGGATATGGTTTAACATAGGACAGGAATGGTTGGACTCGATGATCTTAAAGGTCTTTTCCAACCCAGTGATGCTGTGATTCTGTGATTTCACCCCAAACTACGTAAGATTAACAGAATGAGAATGCACATTGTCTTCAGACAACATGCAGGACTCCCTTTTCTTCAGAGCATATGTGAAGACAAAAATCAGAAAGGGACAAATGGTACAAAAAGTTTATCATTCTTGCTCAGGAAGTGCAGATGATGCCTCTAATTTCAAATTGGCAGATAGGTGATGTGGGTCAATGGAAAAGCACTAAAGTGCCACAGTCATGAAGTGACCTTTAAGCATGTCATGTTACTGTGGAACTCTGTATCAGAAGACAATCTTCTCACATTCCTGCAAGATTTAGGAATTGTGTAATGCTGACAAGAAAGTTGTGCCTTGTTAATCCTTTTTTATTTCCCCATTCTTTTAATTTGCTAAGTAAAATTTGATCCCCTTTGTTATTCTTCTGGCCTACAGGTTGCAGAGAAAAAATAAAGATTAGCAGAACAATGCAGTCATAAAGTCACTGTTTGGTAAATAATGTAAGGAGCTAGCAGCCAGTGTTCAGTTTGAGAAGGTGTGTCTGAATCCATCTGTCCGAAGGAAGAGCTAATCCCCACAGAGAAAATGTATCCATATGTCAGTGGTTAATAGTAGGCTATACTGAATCATGCATTTCTTTCAAAAGCAAATTTTTAGGTTTTTGCTGTTAAAAAAGATACTAAAATTGCATGTGGCCGCAGCTCTGAAGATCTGGGTTTCACTAATTCCTAAGCCTTTTTGGTAGACTGAGGAGAATAAAAAGACATGAACTACACCTCCCTTATTATGGTGTATTATTGGCAATCTGTAGTAGCCTCATTATTTCAGGAGTGCATTGAGCTAGTTACTGAACTACTACATAAAAACAGCGCTGCTAATGCATGTCCAAGTAGATTTCTTATTTAAGTTGACGTCATCTCCTTCACTTCTGCTTCTCCCTAGAGATCCCTTCCCACAACATCCCATCTCTTCTCCTGATCTCTGACTACAGTGGGGTCACAGCAAAGCTCAGCAGCTCTGTACTGAACTGGAGACTTGGGTTTACATGGCTGTCTCTAGAAGGGGAATCATCCAGGACCATCCTTCATTTCTAACAGCATCAGTGCTCCTTGGGCAAAAGACCAGCCTTAGAGAGCTCTGTATTTATTCATGTCTTGTCCTAAAGGCAAGAAAGACAAACTCAATTAATTCCATCAGAAATTTCCTAAAAGGTGTTAAAAGGCAGAGCTCATAGCCTACATGTGTTCTTCTGCAGAGTAACATGCAATGATACATGGAAACAAAGCTGATCCTGCTAAGATTGAAGCTGTTGCATGTATCGTCTCAGATTTCTTTACCTCTTTTTGCTGCTATGTAGCTTATACCTGAGGAACATCTAAAGGCAATGTAAAATTATAATTTCCAACAGAGAGAAAAGATGTTTACAAAAAATTAGGACTGCAGAGCTTGCCACTACAAAATGGTGTTGTTAGTGAAATCATGGCAAGTTTTAAATAGAAACAATTCTTAGAGAGAGATTGAGAGATGCAGAAATTTTATTCTAAAGGCATGTTATGAACACAACATGAAACTGTCTTGCATATATGTAACAATTTCAGTGCTTGTGGCTAGATTAGGATGTTCTGGCCTTTTGAAAAGAACCTGTCCACAAGTGTTATGACCAATATTAACATAAGTAAGATTATGATGAGGTCTTTCCCTATTCAGTTGTATTTCACCAGGTGAAAGATTTTATTCCCAAAGAATGACAAATGTAGAACAATTGCTGTTTTAAATCAATAAATTCTCTGCTACTCATCAGAGTCCCAAGTAGGTGTCTTTCTATTTCTTTCCTCCAGAGAATAAACAGTGAAGGATAAATGTAATTCACCTCAATTCTTAAATTTTTTTTTTCACAAGTTCTTTTTTTTTCCTTTTCACTTCTCCATTCCTTCTTAAATTTTACAGTGGAGTAGAAACTTAACATCTGAATGTTAAAGCAGAATATAATTACGTGAGAAAAGTCAATGAAACAGTTCTTTTTAAAATAATATATTTCTAAATCTCCAGAAATGACAGAAAAACTTGTGATAGACTTCAGAACTCTTCCCTTTACAAGTTTTTAGAAGATAATACTGAACAACTTGCTCTAGGTGGTCGTCCTTGAGCAAGGAGGTTCGACCAGATTATTTCCAGAGGTCCCTTCCAACTTCAACCATTCTGTGATTGTAAGAATAGATAACCTTGAAGTGCTTTAATATCTAGGAAAAAATATTTCTGTGAAAAATATTAAAAATAAACCAAACCCAATCCCAGTATTATATATCCTAACCAGCCCAACTTCAGAGTAAGCCCATAGGACTAATTAACAATAAAATCTTTCCCTGTAAGTCTCAGACTGGTTTATTCCAGCTCAAGTAAAAACCTTCTGCAGCAGTTCAAAATTTCTCAATATTTTTAGGAGAAATTAATAATCTATGAAACATTAATTATTGGAAATACTTTCTAATTACACCCACCCCCTTCTTTTCCCCTCTTTCTTCCCAGAAGAGAGCAACTACAATTAGAAAATGATTTCTCATAAGCATCAATAAAAATCAGGATTACATGACTGTCTTTGCAGCATTGTAATTGTAATCGTAATCGTAATGCTTGCATTGTAATTGTTATAACTCACAATTAATTAAAATTAGAATAATCATCACCTGTAAGTCTAGTTGGTTTGGGGGGGTTGTTTGGCAATTAAAGAAAAGTAAATAGTCCTTTTTAATAACTGTCTGTTCTCTCATTCTTGCTTCCTAGATCAATGAGACAAATTTTCCATGGTATTCCATTTCTGCTGACCTCCAGACTGACTTCAAAACTAATTTTTGAGAATATCTAAAAAGAAATACTCAATTATTCTGCTATAACAAAGACTAAATTAATTCTTCTGTGTTGAGCTGACACAGTGTTCTTCCAAAGCATTTTAAGGAACTCTGATAAGAGGACTTTTCTTCCTATTACCAGTAAAATAATGAAAAAATATATTAAAAGTTAGGAATTTAGCTTATTGTGTTTTGGAGAGTGAAGGATGTTTTAGTTTTGTCTAGATTTCTTTTTTCTGTTTAGGATAAGATACAGGGATTCAGAAAAGTAAAATACTATAATTAGACACTTGCCATGAGGTTTCAAAAACATATGAATAGTTAAGCCAATTACAAAATGCACAAAATAATTTTTGAACACTTCATTTTGTTGTGACCAGTTCCCAAGATATCCTTGAGGTGGCTACTCAGTAGAAACAAAAGGTCAAGTAAATTTCTTTTTTAAGGAAACAAGAATGGCAAAAAATGGAAATCAATAATTTATTCTAAAAATCCTAGATACACTTAAGACACCTCTTGTTTAAAAATGCTGATTAATTTTTGGGGGTTTTTTTTCAGAAACAACTTCTATTTCAGAAATAACTTTCACTTCAGTTGTAGCTGACATCTCAATTCACTTCAGTTGTAGCTGTCACCTCAGTTGTGCATCTGAAAAAGAAATTGTCATCATGCTTTCCCCTGCACCCAGATAAACGTGGGATGAAAGAATCAAAAATAAGAACATAATTTCATTTAGTTTGCTAACACCATATACTTCACCACTTAGGAAACTTGTGGCTTATTTGGTAAGTATTCAGTCATAGGTCTCAACTCTTCAGTTGAATTAGATAACTAATATTGTAAAATATGATAAAGAAAGAAATGTTGGAATCCATGGTTTCTTAGGAAAGCCATAAGTGGACAGAGGAAAATCAAACTATTTATGATAATTAAATTATAATAATTACTGTCCTCCAAAAAAGATTGCCACTAAAATCTTTCAGAAATGGTGCGAAAACTTGGATTTAATCTTAATTCTTATCTTAGTTGTAAGTTTTAATGGACATTTAATGTATTATGATCCTTAGGAAAATATACATGAATAAAATAGGGAGGATTTAAAAACAAGAAGAGTATTCTGATAAATTATAATTGACTGTGGATTTACAATGTTTTTTTTTCTGGTGCTGCTACAAATTTCAAGCAATAAATGGAAAATAATGCTATTAAAACACATAGTATTATAAGTTTATTTTTAAAAGGTAGAAGCAAACTTTATTTTCCCTTTCCTTGTAATATAAATAGTTTGATCCTGATTTTCTTTTGCCTTTAATAATATTTTTTTATATTCCTACTTTTATTCCTTGCAAAAAAAGTGATACTGGTATAATGGAGTTTTATACTACTGATGTTAATTACTTTAATCTATAAATAGTATTTGACAAGTGATGAGTAAATTTTTTTGTCAAAACCTCAGACCTGCACAACATAGCTGAAACAAAAAATATTTTCAGTTCTAAATATCACCAGTATTGTAAGTGTATCATCACCTTAGTTGTCTACTATGATATGGCAGTCACAGGCATTCTGCAGAATTTGTGCCCTTTTTTCAGTTTATATCCATGGTGTGTGAAGAGTAATGAGATAGAGAGAAATTGGATGAATTGGAAATAAAAAATTACTAAAGAACATCCATTAAAAATATTTTGAGATAAATATTTTTGTCTAGCATAGTTGAGCAAAATCAATCTACTATACAACAAAAATTATAAAATATAATTTCAATAAGAAATAAAGGAATTTTATAAAAGTTATTAATGAAGAAGATCCAATGTAAGTTGTCTTGAGAGTTTGTTCATGCTGCATGTTCTGATAGGGACTGGTATATAAGGATTATTAGTTAGAGCATATTTCTTGACAGGAGTTCTGGTCTCCAACACTACCATTGGTTCATGGTTGCTCCTGTGTTTACTAGGCCACATAAGTATTAAGTTCACTTGCTGATCTTCAGCTGACAAAGTTCAGGAGCTGAAGCTAGTAGAGCCAGCAATGGTGATTCCTATTCACTACTGGCTTCTACTAGTTGTATTCACATTGCACTTTTGCAGGGCTAAAATTCAACCCAGCTGCTATACTACACTGGCTATCTTTACTGGCTTTTGTAAGCCTCACACTTGACCTGAATCATCTGAATTACCTATTTCATGGCCTTTCAAAGAGCTATATCCAAATCTGTCATGCTTCAGATCGACAGCATTCACAATCAGTGGTTGGCATTTTAGTACTCTTTTTGCTGAGATGATATGGGCCAGGATCATGGCCCTGAACCAGTTAAGGAAGAACAGCAGTCCTGGAGGAAAGAGCCTTGAGTTATCTGGACTGAAATGTCTTTATAGTCCATAAAAATAATAGGAAGAGCATACCTTCACCAGTAGGTCAAGGGAGATGATTCTACTCCTCTGCTCTCCTCTGGTGAGATCCCAAATGGAGTACTGCATCCAGCTCTGGGGTCCCCAATATAAGAAATACATTGAACTCCTGGAGCAAGTCCAGAGGAAGGCCACAAAGATGATGAGAGGGCTGGAGCACCTCTCCTATGAGTAAAAACAAAAGGGCAAAGGGGCAGGCACCAATCTCCTCTCTTTGGCAACCAGTGCTAGAACATGAGGGAATGGTATAAAGCTGTGACAGAGGAGGTTTAGGTTGGATATTAGGAAGAGGTTCTTAGTAAAGACACTGGCACAGGCTCCCCAGGGAAGTGGTCACAGCACTGAGCTTGACTGAGTTCAAGAAGCATCTGGATGATGCTCTCAGTCCCATGCTCTGACTTGGCTGGCCCTGTGTGGAGCCAGAAGTTGGACTCGAATGAACTTTATGGGTCCCTTCCAACCCAGGTTATTCTGTGATTCTATGATTCTATGATATATTGCCTGTGTAAAGGGATTTATAAGTTTTTAAATTTAATGATCTTTGTCCCAGCCCTTGATGAACTGTAATAGGTATTAATATAAATTACATTGAGTGTGTGGATGCTGGATAAGTCACCAGACGTCCCCATCTGCCCTGAGCAACATGGGCCCTCCCTTCCCTCTCCACACAGGAACATGCACAGTGCCAGGAGACCAAAGTTCATGGCTTTGTCAGAAGCCCCTTCTCACTCTGAGTCATATGTTCTACCTGGAAAACACTGGCTCTCACTCTCCAGCTGAGCTCTTCATGAAAAAATAAAATGAAATAATCACTTGCACAGCAGTGTCCCAAATGCCATATGCATTGTCACAGTCTGCTGCATGTTACAGAACATTTGCTAGCCCAGCAGGAGCCATGCCATCAAGATTGGTGAACAGGGCACTTTGGGCCAAATTTGTCTAACCCAGTGCTGTTCCAGCTCCCATGAGGGAAGTGCAGGCTATGATATACTTACTCCTGCCCCATAAGGAGACAAAGTAAACTGTGAATGTAAGTCAGAAGGGGTGACGGTGTATTTTCTCTCATAGTATATCCTAAAACAAGCCTATTACCCTTCTTCCCCTTCTTCGCCTTCTTCCCCGTCTTCACAGTTCATGAGCTAATTAGAAACTCAGTGTGTGAATTTTTTATATTAGGATCATAGAATCATAGAATGCATTAGTACCCACAAGTACTCCCAAGTCCTTTTCCTCAGGGCTGCTTTATAGCACATCATCTCCTAATCTGTATGGATAATGGGGATTGTCCAGACCCAGTTGCAGAACCCTGCACTTGGCTGTGTTGAATGTCATGAGGCTCACCTGTTCCCACTTCTGCAGCCTGTCCAGGTCCTTCTGGATGGCATCCTGTCCCTCTAGCACATTAACTTCACCACTCAGCTTGGCATCATCAGCGAACTTCCTAAGGGTGCATTCAATGCCATTGTCAATATCATTAATAAAGATATTGAACAGCACTGGTCCCAGTACAGACCCTTGAAGAACACTGTTGGTCACCGTCTTCCATCTGGACATCAAGCCATTGACCACCACCCTCTGGATACCACCATCCAGGCATCAAATCCATATCTCTTCAACTTAGAGAGAAGGATGTTGTGGGGGACCATGTCAAAGGCCTTTCAGAAATCCAGATAGATGACATCTGTAGCTCTTCCCTTGCCCACTGATGCAGTCACTCCATTGTAGAAAGCCACTAGATTGGTCAGGCAGAACTTGTCCCTAAGTGAAGCCCTGCTGGCTGTCTCAAATCACCTCCTTGTCCTCTATGTCTCTCAGCAGAGCTTCTAGGAGGATCTGTTCCATGATCTTCCCAGGCACAGAGGTGAGGCTGACAGGGCAATAGTTCCCAGGGTCTTCCTTCCTACCCTTTTTTAAAATGGCCATGATGTTTCCTCTCTTCCAGTCACTAGGGACTACACCTGACTGCCATGGCTTTTCAAATATCTTGGAGAGTGGCTTGGCAACTACATCAGCCAATTCCTTTAAGACTCTAGGATGCATCTCATCAAATCCCATGGACTTGTGTACAATCAGGTTCCTCAGATGGTCATGGACCTTATCTTCATTTACAGTGGGAGGGACTCTGTCTCCCTGGTCCTCATCTTGTGCGCCCTCAACTTGAGAACGTGGAGGGGAGAGGTTGCCAGTGAAGACTGAGGCAAAGAATATTGTTGAGAACCTCAGTCTTTTCCTCATCTGTTGTTACCAGTTCTCCATTGTCACTCATGGGGGGGGCGTACACTTTCTTTAACCTTCCTTTTCTGGTCCATTTACCTGTAGAAGTCCTTCTTTTTTCTTGGCATTACTTGCCAAGTTTAGCTCCAAGAATGCTTTGGCCTTCCTGTCCTCGTCCCTACACAACTGGGCAACATCCCTGTACTTTTCCCAGGATATCTGTCCCAGCTTCCACTGTCACTGGATCACTCAGTAAGTTTTCCTTACGAAGTTCAACAATTTTCCTCTGAAGAATGTGGATTCTTTTGTAATGTTCCCCCATTCTCTGAACTTGCTACCTACCAGGAAGTCTCTTTACTCTTTATGTTACTGCTTTTACTGATGCTTCTATTTACTCATAATTACCTTGCTTTTGAACCTCTGTTTATTTTTCTTCATGGCAACATCCCAGGAGAAATTTTCAAGTTTGCATTTGGTGCTCTTTACCTTATTTATATTTGGAGATATTAGAGACATTCTATCTAGCTCCTGTTCTGTGCCCATAAAGGAGCCTCATTCTCCTCCACTCCTCTCTTCTGAAACAAGGTTAGCCCTCACATAAGCACCAGAAAATGAATGGTGGTTATGAATTCTAGCAAAACACCTAGCACCACGCAAGGTCTGGTGCCTAGGTATCCCCTAGTCTTTTTCCTATTCTGCCTGGTCCAGAGTGGCTGGTACCCTCTGGTGGTTTTCTGCTTCATGAGTCATCTGATATTTCTGGTAGACCAGGGCACTCCTACTTAGAAAGTATGTTGTGGATTTTCATTGATTTCAATCAGGTATTTTCCACAAAATGTCCAAACTGTAGAAACAGGAATCTAGATCCGAGGGCTCACATTAGTGCTTTATGGCTCACCCTCAGAATCATGTGGAGAGGGGAATAGAGTCAACACTGTGTCTGGACACAGTGTATGGCAGGATGCTGTACTGACTGCATCTGCCTAGCTGCTAGCTGTGCATCTCAAGCTATCACCAACAGCCCATCTACATCACTGCTTCTCTATCAAGAAGATAGAGTTGACTTGATCCCAACATAGCATAAGATGTGAGCAAAAATTGGCAGTGTGGGGGACCACAGTGAGCCTAGGTTGGAGTACAGGCTTAGTCTTGAGCATCATGATGGTAAGGACAGCCTTTGGGATATAATTTAGACCTGTCAGAAGCCAGATAAGCTGTTAATGGGAATAGTGCCCAGGCCACCTGTGATGGATTAGCTACCTTCCTGCCCAGCTCTTACAGGACAAGCCCCTTCTGATGGATCAGAGCCAGCAGGGGTGGTCTCAGTGTGACAGGGCTTTTGATGGGAATTGGCCTGGATGACTGGTGAGGAGGGCAAGGAAAGACATTAATCTAGAATGTGAGAGTCTATTGAGATTTGAATGAACAAAGTGGCATATTGGAGAAGGGGTCTGAGTTCTGGTGGCTATAGCACATAACTGTTGGTGAGCTGGAGAAACAGGCAAGAAACCTCTGGCTGTGGGTGGTGTTTGGGTGAGTTGTGCTGGCCTGAAAACCTGCAGCTGCCAGGAGCAGTTGTATTCCTCCCAGTGCTGCATTTCCTCTGGTCTGCTGGTTTGAGCTGCAGGGCTTCCAGTTATGGGATTTTTTATTTTTATTTTTTTTTAATTTCTCTTAGCCATGGGAGAGTTTATCTGATAAAGGAACTTGGTGGATTGACAAAGATTGATTAACAGTGAGGTGGAATGTGATTTTTATTTCTGCCTCCATAAACACCTGAGTGACAGTCAGCTCTGTGTGACTGTGGTCTTATCAATAACAGTTTATGTTAGATGGATTTGAACTAAAACATGTTGTATTTAAACATCCACATCTCTAGAGACTTGAATCTTAGCAATATTGGGTGAAGAAATCAAATACTGTACTATTTCAGCATCAGGGAACTGCTGAAATAAACAGGTAATGTTAGAGAGAGAGATGACAAAAACTGTGCAGTGACATTTGGGGATATTTCATGGGCTAATTCCCCAGAAATTAAGGTCAATATGTGCTATTTTGACTGAAATTTTTAAGATTATGATAGAAGGCATATTTCAGAACGGATTGCTCTTTTTCTCATTCATTGCTTTATACTGGAGGATTAAAAGGTTTGTGATAAAATTACAACTGCTCTTGAAACCTGAAAAAGAAAATGTCTCTTTGGGATTTTGGGGAGATCTCTGCCTTTTTCAGCCAAAGCCTGATTTTTTCAAATAGAATTTATTATCACAAAATAATAAACTGAGCCCTCATTGCGCCTCAAATCCTGGTTTTCAGTCAAATGTTTAAGTAATGGAAAAGCTGAAGGTTTTGCAATTTGGGCTAAGTAGGACCTCTAGAGGGTAACAGAATCTGTCACCTTTCATTATTATGGGCCATATGTAGTGCTGAAGAGAGCCACAACAGATTATCTAGATTAGTGCCTGGTGTTTAATCAGGTTTCCAGAGACCATCATAAGACTTTCAGCCAACACAGCATATCAAGGATGAAATTCCTTGGTGGAATTTCTCCTTCCACTTTTGCCAGCAGAACCTCTTGGTCATCAAGCTCTATATTGCTCATAGACATAATTGAGAAGGAACAGCCTGTTTACAGTGAGATTGCCATCTCAGGTCAGGCAGGAGAAAAATTTCAGAAGTCCATAACATCAGGTAGGAACTGATCCGTATCTTTTCTGTGCTGGATAACAAGAGAAGGCCAAAATGTATGTTCATGTACTCATGTGGTACTTGCACCAGAAGAAAACATATGTAGCTTATATATAACATATGGATTATATAGAATATATATAGAGAGAATCTCAACCAATGAGAGAGGAGATGAACACTAGACTGGAAGAAGGAAAAGATTTTTTTCTGCCAATTAATTATGCAGAGGGCAGTGATTTCATACAGGTCTTGTCATCCTTGCTAAAGCTTGCTGAAATCAGTGGCATTTCCTAGATGCAATTTTAAAGTCTCATTGCAGACAGTAAATAAAGATGTTCTGTTTGCATAGGTATGCTGGAGAAAAGTCTAAAGAGCAATGGGGCAATACTTTAGTAATTCTAATGGTATAGATGGGGAAAAAAAGTAAGGCAATTTTGTTAACTGCCTTAATTTTAAACTCAAAGTTCCAGAAGAAAATAAGGGATTTTCAAAAATCTGTTGCTCATTCCCATTGTTTTCCAGCCCTGTGTAACGATAAGACAATCTAGAATAGTTGTAATTCTGTATAAGTGGACTTTCTGCAATCAACATTTTATCCAGCTGGAAAATACATTCATGAGTGTATTGGAGGGGGAAAAAAATCAAGAAAGGTCTGAAGACTTTATCTTTCTGGTTTCAATAATTGCTGCATGTTTTAAAATCACAGTCTTCATTTCAACTTCTGCATTGTGGTTCTGCACAGGTAGAAATGGAAGATTTCATGTTTGCTTTGTCTTTCTGAGTATCCAAAGAATTTGCGTGGACAAAAAGAGTTATGCTACATGGGAACTTCTGGGAAAAAAAAATGCAGGAAGATCTATAGTCACATACCAGACTAAGTGCTTTAGTCCTGGTGTATATCATTTAGCTGACGCACTGAACAGTTATACTAAATAACAAAAGTATGCATAGTCCTTGTGCACTGATAGGGGGTGAAATGCTTCACCTTAATTCATGAATCCACTGAGAGTCTTTTAACTTTTGATGGACTCAGTATACCTATTTCCTGTGGCGTAGTAAAGCTGTAGCAACGGGAGCAGCCTGCTGGCCTTTGCACACCTGACCGTAAAGATTGGACTTCGTTTGGTTTATGATTTTAGCTGCAAAAGTACATTAGAGGTTGTGATAGGAATTGATTGCTACCTCACATGGATTGGAGTATAATAGAGTGGCTGAAACCTGAAGAGTTCTGTTTTATAACTCTTAAGATCTTAAATTTCCGATGTTCTGGGTTTGCTTTTCTGATCATACTGTTTTTCACATACTGTTACGTGGTGGGCATGTATGAAGAAATGTTACTGAAATCTTAACTTTAAATTTCTGCATTCTGTAGTGTCTCTCTTGTGTTTTACTAGGTACATCTGTGTCTGTTAGTCAACTGTAAAGTGCTTTGAGGGAAACTGTGGAGAAAATGGACGTGAAGCAACAGGTTATATCTGCCCAAGGGCATTTTAACACTTGAAGATTTGTATAAATACACAATACTTGAGACAGCCCAAGTATTTGGGTTGTGCTATAATATTTTTTTCTAGAAAGAATATTATTGACTCCTCAGATTCTAGTAAATATAAACACTGAAGTTCATGTTTAATCTTATGTGATGGATTCCAGGAGTCATACATAAAGCTAGAAAGAAAAGAAATTACTACCAATATGCTTCGATTCAGAATGCTTGTTTGTTCCACTTACTTACATGTCTGAGTTTTTATCAATTTCCTGGCAAAAGAGCATACTCAAAACAAAGGTACTATTTGCAAAAAAGTTGTGTAGAAAATAGTTGGTTTTAGTTTAATATATCTTCCTCAAAACACTTGTTAGTTTGTTGTTTGGGTTTTTTTTAAAACAATGTTATTTTGAATACAGAGAGCCAGAACTGAGCATGGAGTTTAAGGAATGAAATGAATATCATTTGGATTGTTAAGCAGTTCAAGATCAATGAACTAACAAAAAGTGATGGAAAATGGAAAAAAAAATTCTCATGGATTCTTATTTTTTTTCAAATACAATTTATTATTTTGAGGCTTATGTTGGGGCTTTTTTAATTTGTGTCTGTTTAAAATTTAAGTTTTGTGCAATAAGCGAAACAAAAATGTTTCTGCTTTATAAAGAAAAATATTTTTGAACAGAGGAGGTTAGGTTGAACATTCTTATTATTATATAAAATCAAATAGAAACTTTCCCTGTTTGTGGAGCTCTGGCAGTTATCTAGCAGAACAGAGAAAGGAGAGGGAATGGAACACAGAGAAAAAGAGTTGAGATTTGAGCACTTAAAAGGAATTTAATTTTCTGGCCATCACACAGAAGTTGGATGCCTATTGTTGAATTCTTTTGCTTCATTTTAATTGAACCAATTAATGTAAAAGACCCCCTCCTCCATTCTTAATATTCTTTTTTTTCTGCTATTTTCCATGAAATTTGCTTACTTAAAACTCTCCTGAAAGTCAAAATTCAGATATTGTAGGTCAGGCTAGAGGAATTATTCATGACTGATGGTGAAATTTTCCTTCAGATAACTTATTTGTGAATTGGTGCCTTCCTATTCACAGCTAAAATCCAGCTGTGTGCAAAAGACCTCACAGAAGCTTTATGTGTCACTTCCATCTCAGTTAAAATGCATTTTGAGGACTCATGTGGGACTAGCATGATGAATAGACCATGTTCTGGCCTGCTGCACAGGGTTGAGTTTTATCCTTTCTGACTGTCTAAAATGATACAAACTTTAAATAAAGCACATATTGACATTGTAAGACGCTATTAAGGTCCACAGTGGACCACTGTGGTGAACCGTGACCAAAGTACTCCCAAGGTTGCAATAATTCATTGCTGAAATAGCTTTCTTCTAATGACTAAGGCTGACTGTGTCAAAGAGCTTAGACTCCTAACCCCAAGGCTTGTTATACTGCAAAAAAAAAAATCTCACCTGATCATTTACCTGTAGTATCAAAGGTCATGAATCATAGTTGACATAAAGATTTGGGTAGGTATCTCCCTCTGATCATCGGATGAATTTACTGTGAGGCAAGCCTGGGCTTGCACTCCCCAGGAGTAATAGGTGTGAATGAATAGTACTGAAAAACACTTCCATTTGCATGAGCTATTGAGCCAATTGTTGAGCTATTGAGCCAATTGTCCTATAACTGTTTTCTTTCAGTTTCTAATTATTTTTTTTTTTAATTTTGGAGACAGATTACCTCTGTTGTTCTTTCAGGTAAACATTCCAGCTAACAGGGAATGCAGTCATGATTCCTCAAAGTGTTTAAGGCCTGTTGATCTTGACCTTTTTCGACCTCTGCCAGGAAGCAGCACAATAAGAAATGGAGGGTTCCTCCTTCCCCAGGCACCACCTGTGAGTATTGCTGGGAGCTGAGGGAGGTGGGAATTAATCCCATTTAGCAAAAAAGGAAAGTGAAAGGTTAATGGATGCCTCCCATCCTAGGTCAGTGCTCTCACCACTGAATTACAAGAGAAAACCATTCAAACTGCTCTTCTAAATGGAAAGTGACAGCTAGCACCTTATGAATATCTCAGATTTTTCAGAATGCATTCGATACACTCTGAAAATATGCTATTTTAAAAGCATTTTTAGCCTTCCCAGAACATCTGTCTTGAGAGAATCAGAACCACCCTCCTCAGCTTTGGTCCTGGTTCTGTAGGAGCTCTTTCCTGTCAGCAAATAACCCTTCTGACTTCATTACAGTCATTGGCAGAAGTGAACTGCATGTAAAACTCTGCATATACAGCAAATGTAAATGTCTCTGACTAAACTACCATAAGCAAATAATTATCAAAGTTCTTATATGTTTACTTGCATTTCTCAGAGTGTAATAATCTTCATTCAAAGAATCAGATGGCCCATGGAAATCTATACATGAAAATAAATAAACCTTTCTCCATCAAGTATATGGAACACCTGAAGACCAGTGACCACTGGTTTTTGCACTCAATTAGGCTTGAGTTGAATAAAGATATTTCTTTTATGAACTTAATTTCATATGGCATAAGATTTTTTTCTTAATTAATAAGTAACAAGAAATAATTAATTTGGATTTAAAATATATTTTTTACAAAATTTTTTACATGACATTTAAAAACAGGTAAGAATGTGTGACAGCAAGGTAAAGGAAAGAACTTGGAAAAATAATGGGAAAAATAGAGTTAAAAAGTAAATTTTCTATCGGGCAAGGAGCTAAGAGTGAACTTTCTTGGATTTTGCAGAGCTTAATGTAATTAGTAATTATCACAGATGATAAGATAGAAAGAGTTGAAGGTGGTAGTGTGGTGGTTGAGCCCTGGCTAAAGACCAGATGCCCACCAAAATCAGTCTATTACTCCCCTTCTTAGTTGGACAGGGGAGAAAATATATATTAAGTGGCTCAAGAGTCAAACTCGTTAATGATGCGGGCAAAACAGACTCAACACAGAGTGCTGAAGAGAAAAAGTTATCTAATTTATTACACTACACTAAAGAGAAACAGTGAAAAAACAGAGTCAGGAGTGCAACCAGCAATCTTGAAACAAATGCAAACCAGGCAAACACTTTTCCCCCCACCACTCCCTCCTTAGCAGGCCTTAGTTAGAAGTTTGCTCCCTTCTTCCCTCCCAATCGCAGCCCAGGAGGGGCAGGGACTGGGGAAAATGGGGGTCTCGGTAACACCTTCCCCCCACCCCTCCATTCTAAAGCAGACTTCCCGTTCAGCCATGATTTTGCTCCCTTCTTCTCCTCTCCTGCTCGCAGCACAGGACAGGGGGTCAGGGACTAGGAGATAGGGGCTTTGGTCAGTCCCTTGCAAGATGGTTCCCTTCTCGGCCGGGATGGGGGCATCCATTCCACACACCCTCCCCCTGCTGCACCGTAGGATCTCACCCATAAGAGCCAGTCCTCCACGAACTTTCTCCAAGGCAAATCTCTTCCCGCCGGGCTTCATCTCTGCTCTGGCAGGCAGCAATAAATCACAGTGTCTCTCAGTCCCAGACCTCCACGGGGCTATGATGCCTCCTCCAGCAAACCTGTTTCATCCATCTCTGTAGGTCGCTTGTGCTGGCAGGGGCTCATCCCAACGTAACTCACAGCATCTTCTCTATGTCTCCCCCAGCTCCATCCAGCGTGGAGCCTCTCCACGGGCAGGTCGGGTCTCTGCCTCTTCCATGGGTCCTCTCCACCAGCTACTCCAGGAGCTGCAGGGGCATCTCTCTCTCGGGCATCTGGGGTGCCTCCTCCCTCGGCCTTCCTGGCCTTTTGTATCTGTCAACTGCTTACATTTATATGCAGATATATATCACAGTGCCCTTAATGGGCCAACATTGGGGTCTTGTTGGCACTCCGTTCTCTGGTGGCAAAATGCAGCTACTTCCGAGTCTTTTTCTCCTGTATGTGATTCTCAGAGGCGCTATCAGCAGGCCTGCAGAAGATTCTAGCAGCCATGTTCTGCAGCCCCTGGCCCTCTCTGTCTCACTCAGCACTCAACTATGCACAACTGTGACAGGTAGGAAGATAGAAGAAGTAAAAAAAGTACAGGCAAGAACAGTTATTTTTCCAAAGCTATTTATGACTTTTTTCAGAATTGTTGTGTCAAATGCAGATTAGGTCAGTCTGGATAACATGTCTGAAGAGCTAGGCTGTTAAATTGTTGTTAACCAGTAGTTAGAACGTGTGATAAATAGATAGAATTCTCTAACTATTCTGGTTACCTTACAGAAAGTACAGTAATCTGAATACTTTATTTGCTGTAATGATCAGGCTGTAAGTGTGTCTCAGCAAAAAGGTGAACTGTGGGAAGCTGAAGGGTAACACCTCCATTGACACAATCACATCTTGTTTCAGGAAGCATGCTCTGATGTCTGCATTTCAGCTGCTAAACTGCAACAGCTTTAAATTCCCATCCAAAGACCGTAAAAAGACAAGTAGAACAACATCCACAGGAGAATTCAAATCTGTGCACAAGTTTGTCTTGGTCTGCCTTATAACCAAATGGTTACAGCCATTTCAGTCTTCAGCAACTAAGTCCCTTTCTCCATGTTTTAGTTGGGAACACAATCTCCTGGGCTATTGAAGATTAATGAGGCCGTTACCTCTCCTGGAAGTTTTGAGTAGCAAATGCTTGATTGCTTTGACTCCTCAAACTATGAGAGCACCAGAGTATTTAATCTGAGTGAGAGTGAGAGTCTTGTCAAGTACAGTAACCTGCTTAGCCTAGGTTTTCATTTTGGGAAGAAACAATGAAACATTTATATACTTGTTTAAATGCTAATCAGCTTTTGTTTGGCAGCCAGACCAAAATATTAATTATTCTTACAGCCTTAGTCAAGGACAAAGAGTTTGCTGATGAGCTTCCGAGGGACTGAATCTTACATAAATGGGTTACTTAATGGCAAATGAAATTCTGTGCCCAAAAACATCAAATAACAAAGAACAAGGAACCCTTAAATCACCTGTCAAACCTTGCAGCATTCAAGAATAACAACAATAAATGGAAAAGGGACAAAGGCATCTCTGAAGACCTGTGCTTAAACTTCAGTTGCAGTAAAAATGCAAGCATAATATTAGAATTCGTAAAGAGCAAGACTGAGAAATTTCATATCATATTGCAGTGCCTGTCTGTGTTCTGCATAGTGGATAATCCTGTATGATCCCATCTAATGTACTATGTGGCACTGGTGGAATGTTTCTCCAGAATAACAAATCAAAATAAGAAGCTATGTAAAAAATCAACAAGATTAATAAGAGACATAGAAAGCGCCCTCAGTGAAAAGTTTAAAAAAACTTATGAGAGTGTCAGGAAAACAAATAAGAGTCAATCCATTAAAATTAACAGGTATAATGAATTTGAATTAGGGAGATTGTGTTCCCTGGCCCACGTGACAGAATAAAGAACATGGCATGACCTTACAAGGCAACTTTCACATTTTGTCAGAACTAGTAAAAAAGATTTTTTTTTTCTGTTATTCAATCAAATTTGGGATTTTTTCCATATAAAATTTGTTATATATTACACAGATTAACAGTATTCTTAATAGAATGTAGGTATTTAAATGGCTTCTCAGACTGAACAGATGCAATCTACAATAGCTTTGCTTTCAGAAGAGGCAGAATGAATGATAAATACTATTTGGAAGGACAGATGGAAAACAAGAAGTTATTTGTGACAGCCAATATGCCTTCACTAAGGGAAAATCATGCCTAACAAATTTGGTGGCCTGCTACTATGGGGTTACAGTGTTAATGGATAAGGGAACAGCAACTGATGTCATCTACTTTGGCTTCTGCAAAGAATTTGACACTATCCTCCACAGCATCCTTGTCTCTAAATTGGAGAGACATGGATTTGATGGATGGATCACTCAGTGGATAAGAAATTGACTGGATGGTTGAACTCAAAGGGCTACAGTCTACAGCCCAATGTCCAAGTGGATATCTGTGATGAGTAGCATTCTTCAGGGGTCAGTATTGGGACCAGCACTGTTTTACGTCTTTGTTGGTGATATGGACAGTGGGATTGAGTGCACCCTCAGCAAACTGCCAACACCAAGCTGTGTGGTATGGCTGACATGCTGGAAGGAAGGGATGCCACCCAGAGGGACCCTGACAGTCTTGAGATGTGAGTCTGTGCATGCAAATTTCATGAAGTTCTACAAGATCAAGTGCCAATGTCCTGCACCTGGATCAGGACAATCCCAAGCTCATATACAGGTAGGGAGAATGGATTAAGAACAGACCAAAGGACTTTGGGGTATTGGTGAAGGAAAAGCTCAGTATGAGCCCAGAAAGCCAACCATATGCTGGGCTGCATCAAAAGAACTGTAACCAGGAGAATGGCTGGGAGGTGATTCTCCACCTCTACTCTGCTCTTGTGAAACCCTAGTACAAGACAGACATAGAGCTGTTGGAGCACTCCAGAGAAGGGCCATTATGGTGATCAGAGGGCTGAAGCATCTCTTCTATGAGGACAGGATGAGAGGGTTGGGCTTGTTCAGTGTGGAGAAGTGAAGTCTCTGGGGACACCCGACAGCGGCCTTCCAGTGCCTAAAGGGGACTACAGGAAAGATGAAGTGGGACTGTTTACTAGGGCATGCAGTGATAGGACAAGGGGTAACAGCCCTTGAAATGAAGGAGGGTAGATTTAGATTGGCTACAAGAAATTCTTCACTGTGAGGGTGGTGAAGCACTGGAACAGGTTTCCCAGAGAATTTGTCGATGCCCCATCCCTGGAAGTGTTGAATGCCAGGTTGGATAGGGGTTTATGCAGTCTGGCCTAGTGGAGGGTATCTCTGCCCATGACTGGGGCATTGGAACTAGATGGTCTTTAAGGCCCTTTTCCAGACCATTCTATGATTCTATATTTTCTCATAATTACTTGCTGCAAGCCTTCAAGATTTTCGTATATGTAAATCCTAAATCTGTATGTAAGGCTGCAACAAAACATATCTGATTTCTTATATCTAGTTTTCCTGGTATTATTAGGACAGATTTTTCTCTCATATTCTAGTTTCTGAACTGTGGTGACTTTTTCTTCTCTTAGAGTATAATATAATTACACCTCTTGCATACTATCTCAGTGATGTTTTGTGAAAGTAACTACATGTTCAACTTTACCATATTCAGAAAAACATCTATGGCTCATTATATTCCTTTTACTTCTGTTATCTTCTCTGGAAATCCGAGGGAGCTATTATTTTCACTGATACACATCTAATTGTTGGTCACATTGCAAATGGGCAGAAGATAGCTTCTGTCTATTAAGAGAATAGCTAATTTTCATAATGACCTTGATATACATAATATTCATGAGAGCATGCATAAATGCACATTTAACTATCCAGAACAACTTCTGTAATAACAAAACAGTGAACAAACCTGAAATACAAACAATGATAAAAAATGTGAACATCTGGAAACATTCAATAGCTAGTGAGTTATCTTTTCCTCCTATCATCAGAGATACAAGAATATTATAGCATCACCTTACTCTACCTCTACCATAAAATTAACTGCCTTTTGATAGACCCCGTTTAATTGACCATAAAACTGGTATGACTTTCCAGCTTTTGTAGAAACCTGTATGTCATCAACAAAAGGGCTTAGATAATTTTTTTTTCCATGTCTGTGATATCATCACAAAAATAAACTAAATTGTTGTTCCAATAAATCTTGGCAGGAACAGTAGGTATCTCCAGAATAAACCAACATTTTTCCGGAAGAAAGTACTTATGAAGAGATAGTTATTTAATATTCTGACACTGTTGAGAATACAGGATATCACTCTACAAAGGCCAGTGTTTTGAAATACATGATATTGAGGAATTTGGTAAACTGTTATGAATTAAGAGTTACATAGATATGTACAATCTTTGCAATTTCACAGAACCATTCACAACAAAGAGTAAGATAGGATTAGGATAGGATAGGATAGGATGGGATAGGATAGGATATTTAAGTTTGAAGGGACCCTCAAGGACCCTCATCCACTTACCCTCTTCAGGGCTGACTAAAATTTAAAGTGTATTGTCAAGGTCATTGTCAAAATGCCTCTTAAACACTGATAGGCTCGGGATATTGGCCACCTCTCTAGGAAGCCTGCTGCAGTGTTTGACCACCTTCTTGGTAAAGAAATGCTTCCTAATGATCATTCTGAAGCTTGCCTACTACAGCTTTGAACCATTCCCATGCATCCTGTCACTGGATCCCAGGGAGAGGGAGAAGAGCTCAGTACCTCTGTCTCCTTTTCCTCTCCTCAGGATGCTGCAGACAGCAATGAAGTGGGCCTTCAGCCTTCTTTTCTGCAAATTAGACAAATCCAACGTCCTTAGCTGCTCCTTATAGGATGTTCCTTCCAGCCCTTACAACAGGTATTTATATTTCCCAGAATATATTGTTATTCAAATATTAATTTTGAGCAGACAAAAAACCTCCAAAAAACAAACAAAAAAGTGTGTATAGAATTATTCTGCATAAACATTTTGTCCCCAAAATTTTGAAAAATAAATTAAAAAAATTAGGAAACTTCCTCTAGGATGAGGCTGATTTCTTTGCTTAATCCCACTGTAAAACTTTAGATCTTCTTTTAGTTTAGTAACCTTTTGGCTATTTTAAAATTAAGTAAAAAATTGCTTCAAACTATTTTATTGAAAATCAGGTAAAAATGCTGAATAATTCTTTAGATTTTTTTTAGGTTGAATCTTAAAACTTTCCATTGACTTTTCTTTATTTTCTTTCTCAAGATTATAAAAGCATAAATCTCTGATCTATGTATTTACATAGTCCACATCTCTGATTTACTACCCTGGTGTTAAAGTACTTAAGCCCAAAACTAGGGCTGTATATTTTAATCCAAACTATCCTCTTGTTAGGAAATACAATACAGGTATTTTATTTAAAATGATCTGTTCAAATGCATCATTCTGATGCTTTTGATTCAGTTACCTTTGCACTCTGTAAATATTCATATCAATATGGAGCTGTATGACTGGATGTTGCCAAATGCATTATTGAAGGCAGGACCTGTTATGGTTTTGCTTCAGGTAAAAAGTGGTTGGCAGATACATCCAACTTCTGTGTTTCGTAACAACAGACAAGCATTAACTGAGAAAAAGATGATAGAATATTTTCCCCAAGTGCTCCTACTCTGTAAAAGCCATTAATAAAAATGGATAATGAAGACAGACATTACAGTTAAATTTTATTGAATAAAAATGCTTTGTATTCATTACCAGGTTCAATGGTGCCTGGTAACTGAAACCAAACACAAAAACAAATGTGTGGGGAGTTGGAACAAATTTTGGACTTGAGGCTAGATTTACACTATTGTGTATAAAGGCTAGTTAAGGTAGCATCCTTTGGCTTTCCACATTGTTGCAGCTTTTTGAGCATGGTCAGAGAGAAATAAAACCATCCTAACTAGTGTACCAAAGAGCAAGGTAAGTCCAGTCGTAAACTTTTCCTTCAGTTCATTCCTGAAGGAAGATGGACAACTCCTCAGATGGCCTAGAAGTAACTAATTGAGTTAGTTCTTCATTGTCAGATTACAAATATATCTTCATGTCAAAATACAAATTTTTCTTTTTCATCCTACTAACTGGGTTTTTGTAAACTCAGGAACAGCCATAGTATCCCATCTGGTCATTTACTGGTATAGTCATGTTGCCTCATATGTACAGCAATTCTAGGCACAGCTCTAGTTTTTGTAAGATGTGTGACCTCAGCCAGTCCTGCTCACCTCTGCTGGCACAACAAAAACACCTCTCACACCCACACTGGTTTGGCTTTGAGAGACTGGGTTTCACACTCCTAGGTGACACCAGCTCTGACATTGCTGATCAAAGAATTAGACAGGAGTTGCTGAATGATCTAAGTGTAGCTGGAGACAAGCTGAGCTGTCTCATGAAGAACAGCAGTGAGATAATTCCCAGGAAATTAGCACTGTGGTTGTGCACAGCCTGCAGCCTTTGCGTGCCCTGGAAATGAGTGCACATGGCCATTCTTGGTGTCAGCTGAGGTCTATGCTTCTCTCCTTCCAAAGAGTAGTAAGCCATATTATTTTGAAGCAGATGCTAACCACTTCAAACAGATAAAAGGAAAGCAGAGTCATTATTTTATTTACATATGGGGTGTAAGAACCCCACTGATGTTTCCTGTCTGGATTTCCCTGAGCCCAAACCTTCCAGTTCCCCCAACCTGATAGTTCCTACTGGCACTTAGCAATCACAGAGCCCTGGGATAACCTATACAGAACTTAGTTCGTGTTGCAGAGGAGTCTGGTGAAGGGTAGGTTGTCCCAAGATGTCTCAGTCTGACCCATAAGGGACAGAGACAACAGAGTTTCCTACTCCCTCCTGCCCAATCATACACATGAACACTTGCTCCAGTCATGCCCCATCCACATCTCTGTGATAGGCTATCACTGCTCAGACCTTGTCATACTTCTCTGGAGGCCAGGCTGACTTTTATCTGACTCAGTTTGTTTGAAGTTTTCTCAAGCAACAAGATTGGCACTTGGTAAAGTGCTCGGGATATCTCTGGAAAAATATATCTTCATGCTAAAATAGGTGTCAGGATGAATCATCTCCTACAGAAGGCTTTGTACAACCTACACCACTGCTTGGGTGATGAGCCACGACCCTTCTCTTTTACTCAGAGTTAGCACCTCAGTACAAACTTGCAATAATTGCAGGGGCGGAAAGCAGAGAATACAGAACACTCATTTACTGGGATGCAGCTTTGTCTATCCCTGACCTACCCCACTAAGGTCCTACTTTATCTTTGCTTTTCATCTTAAGGAGGAAGATAAGCTGTTCCTAGGAACAGTCTAGGGTTTTGGCTGAGATAATTTTCTTTCTAGTAGCTGGTACTGTGGTGTGTTTTGGATTTAGTATGAGAGTAATGTTGATAACACACTGATGTTTTCAGTCATTGCTGGGTAGTTTCAGAGTCTACACTGACTCAAGGAATTTTCAGCTTCTCACACCCTACCAGGTGCACAAGAAGCTGGGAGAGCACAGCCAGGACAGCTGACCCAGACTGGCCAGAGGGATATTTCCCAGCACAGAATGCCATGCTCCAGATAGAAGTGGGGAAGCTAGTGGGGTCTGTGCTTGGAAACAGATTGAGCATCAGATTTATTTTTTTCCTCTGTATTGTGTGGTGAGCAATCGGTCTTGTGCATCACGTTATTTCTATTATTATCTTCCTTTTTATCCTATTAAACTGCCTGTGTCTCAACCCATGACTTTACTTTTTTTTCCCATTCTCTTCTCGATCCCCTTGTCAGGGAACTTAGGGGTGGGGGTGGGGAGGGATGAGCAAGCAGCTCTGTAGTGCTTAGCTTCAAGCTGGGATTGAACAACGACAGTCCTTCAACTTGTCCTTAGACTCCTCCTTCATTAAGCTGCCTGTGCCTCACTGACCCTGACTGCTGTGTAAAAAGCTTCAATGGGGAAACAGGGAGTAACTCTTGAGAATATGAAGTTAGGTCCCTTCCGTGCAGGATCAGAGCTTCTGAAGAAATCATTTTATTTAGCAGACATCTTGAAGATTTTCACTGACTGTTCATCACAAGACAGAGATTGAATAATTAATATTAAGGAATTTGAAAAATTAATATTAAGGAAGTTACATGAGTTTCATCAGTACTAGTATATCAAATGTGCCTGGCGAGATTCCACCTGTGATTTGTTTCCCTAGGTAAAAAACATATAAGTTCTTTACACTTCATTGACTTCATTCTCTTCAATTGCATTGGGGGAAAAAAAAAATGTTCCAAATGTTTTCTTTTATTCAATTTATACCTATTTTTTCCCATTTTTTCTTGCACAGTAAAGAAAAAAACCCTAAGGCTTGCTTTCCTGCAGCTTTATGTATCAACTTTTTATGCTCTTTGTTCTTCATAAATAATCTTTTTTTTTATTATTATTACCTTTTGTTACACATATTCACACATTTTTTGATTGGAGGATGAGATGGCTTCACTGCCTTCAAGGCGCAGATGTCTCATTGACTTCTGTGGTGACCAGACAATATTTATATCTATACCTAACTGTGATCTAACTCCAGGGGTAAAAAAAAAAAAAAGGAAAAAAAAATTACTTTCTTTTCAGAAAATTAAATATTAGCTGTTGCCAAATTACTTCAGCTGGACAAGCAACAAACCATGGGGTGGATTTTGAGAAATGTCCATGTTACATTTCTAAGAATCTGGTCTGGCCACCTCTTCATGACCTCTAATTGTTTCATAGCACATATGAAACTTCACAACATGATTTGAAATTGGAATTTTACTTGGTATGCTAGCACCATCACCAGATTTTTCTTCCTTTTTCCCCCAATGTATTTTCATCTCATAGGAAAGCAGAGGAGGGGGGAAAGAAAAAGGAAAAAGGACCTTTTTAATTCTCCTTCTGTATGGGGCCACAGAAATCTCTCAAGCTAAACACAACACTAACTGAAAAAGAAGTGGGAAGAGATTATCAGGAGCCTGGCAAGAGTGGATTGCAGTCAGTGGTCAGGTGAAGGCTGCTGTGGAGGATAAGCAATTTATGTGTTATCAGTGCAGTAGAGAGAACAGTAGCTCCTCACGCTGAAAGGAGATTAAAAAGCAACAATAGCCTTTTCAGTATGCCACAGGCCAATCTGCTAACTGTATGAAAAGCTGAGAAGCTGCTTAGAGATGATGTTTGTTTAATTCTCACCTGCACCCACTTGAACTGTGTAAATGGCATGGTGCTTTTCAGAACATATGCATATGTTTCAATGTAGCATCATTTTGTGAAAGAGCTTGTGCCTGGTTAATCTTGCAGTGCTGTAAGATTTGCTGTGAGTGAAAAAGACAACATCCCTTCTGCACGCTGAGTAGCCAGAACAGAATGAGGAAAAAAATTGTTTGTTTTTCTCCTTTTAGAATCAATCATAACATGGAACTGACAGTAATCAGGGGAATGTAATACAAAATAAAGGGCAAAGCAAAAGCGTCCTTCTTTGTTGGAATAGGATTTCAGTTGGGAAAATCAAGCATTTGCTCAATTCAGACCCAAGGTAATTAATAGACTTGATAAATCAGTACATCACGTATATTATTTTGGAAGAAAGTGTGATGGAGGAGCAGTGCAGTAAAGTTGTCAAAGCATTCAACAAGAGTTAGGAGACAGGATTTCTTTTTTTTTTCTTTTTTTTTTTTTCTGCTCCTGATTTTCACTATGTCCTTGAATCACCCATTTATCCCTTTTTCTTTCCCCTTTGACTCTAGGACACATGAGATACATTTTGTACAATACCAGTTCCTTGCAGGCAGAGAGCTTATCAGTGATGTTCCCGACTACTCCAAAAGTAACATTAAAAGACAGTTTCTGAAAGTCCTTAGCACACTGAATATTGGAAACTCAGGATCTGTAAGCATAATTGTAGGTGGGACCTGAGCTGCTTTAGAATATGCTCTTATAAAAAGACAATACCATTCTGTGTGCATGTGGTCCTTCCTTACAGCATCTTATCAAAGCTGTGACTCAATTGCCTCTATTCACTACAATAATAACAATAACAACAATATTAACAATAATCACAATAATAATAATAATGAGATGGATTATTTAGCAAAATTTACTTACCTGACAGTATATAACCTGACATTATCTAGACTATTGTAAGGTATCCACATTAAATTCACTCTTCTGTCCATGTCTGATATTACTAATTGATAGATAACCTGAATCATTGTCTGCTTTACTAATAGTCTCAAACCAGATTAATTTCTACAGTCATAATACCACACTAAGATAATTTAGAGGTACAGGGGCTTTCATACAATAACACTCAAAATCTGTTATGAAAGCAGTATAGTACACTCCTCCTGAAATTTCTTAGCTCCATCGCAAAGTGCATTTTGTTTTCACACATTGAAAGGCTGATCAGACCTTCACTATCTTACTGGTAACAAAAAACCCCCAAAGCTTAGTCACAGTCACAGCCCATCTATATGCATGTGTTCTTGTTACAGCTTTACCCTTTTGCTGAAACAGCCTTTCTCTTTCCTCATGTATATAGTTCTCTGGTGCATGTGCAGATTACTATCAGATCCTTTCAACCTTCACTCCAATGTGTCAGAGAAGCCTAAACTTCATAATTATCTGTCTACCTTCTTTTTGCATAGTGTTCCACTGCCAAAGCAGAGGCTTCCAGACTGTATATGTAGCTTCAGAAAATCTGTACAAATACCTGCCTCAATGATTTGAAAGAAAGATGAGATGGAGTTGCAATTCATGACAGAGACAGATGCTAGCGAGGCAGTTGCATTTGCTTTCCACTTTGTATGTCTGGAGGTATGGGGAATTATACCTTGTGTGTTCTACTGAATCATCTTGGTAAAACCATTGGCCAAAAGGCAAGGATAGGTCTTACGACTTCAGTCCCATTTCTATTATCTCCTCTGAAGTCTTGGATATGTTTTTGACCCTTCTTGTGTCTCTTTGTTATCTTTTTTTTTTAAGGAAGAAATGATAATACGTAGAACTTCATTACATGTATATGTATAAAACAGAAGTTACACCAAATTTTTTCCTGTCTGTGCTTTAATTTGTTAATTTAATCTGAAGTATGGGATGTTGGAAAACACAGCATTTTTTAATCAGCTTCACCTTTCTTGGTTGAAGAGTTCTTGATTCATAGTGTACAGGAGAAAATCATTCATTCTTTTGCTTGATTGGGATCTGTCAATATGGAAATGCAAGGGCTGATTCTGCTCTAAGTTGATTAGATTTTAACAGGTTACCTCTGATTTATTCTGTTGTAAGATTAGACAAATTCCTGACATGATTTTATACAAAGAACACGAACTCCTCCCTATTGAAAAGTGCTAAATAAATATTATTGGTATTGTGTAGAGATGATGGAATTTTGTTATTCCACTTGCAAGTCAGCTTTAAAAATGTAGCTGGATAGGCATCTTAGCTGTGTAGGCAGACAGCTCTGCACTCTCAGAGGGTCTTTTGTTTGCTAAACAATGGCACATGGAAGACCCAGAAAGCCTTGCTGTTGCTTTGTTTGCGGAGTCACAGCATTTCCCAAAGTGCAGACTTGTAAGATATAAGCTATCATATATTAATTACTCATAATTTAATTATTGCACATTGTCTTTTCTAGCTGAGATATTGATTTCTCATTCCAGATGTTCTGCCGGTAGTTTATAGTACTATTACTGTTCACAGGCTGCCCACTGTTTTTTCCTGTGGGTATGGATATTGTATGATGAATTGAGGGATTTTTTTCAGTTTTATCTTTGTATTTTTGCCTGGTTTTTTTTTCACAAGCACTTTTGAATCAAATGAAAATGTAAGGATTACATAGTGAAACAGTTGTTTAACCACTGACAACCTTTTTGTCCATTAAAGCAGGACCCAGGATTCAGTCACCCTCAACACAAATTCTTGTTTCTGTTACTGAATGCTGGAACAGCTCTGAAGAGGCAATATGTTCCGTGTCACACAGATACATGCAAACATTCCCCCTCCTCCTTTTAAAAAAGAAAGATGTTTTTCTTTATAATCAGCTTAATACACAAGTTCTTTTCAAATGAAGTAACCAAACAAGTAATGTTAAAGATAGTTTCAGTTACATTTTTCCCTTCTTTTTCAACAATGTCTTGTTAAGAAAAATCTGTGGGTTTTTTGGTTTGAGTTTTGGTGGGGTTTATTTGTTAGGTTTTTTTTTTGGTTTGGTTTGGGTTTTTTGGGATGTTTTAAAAATTATTAAATCTAACAATCCTTCCTCTATAATTTATGGAAGTTAAATATCCAATACCTTATATATCCTGTTCCTCACTGTTGGATAAATCATTTTGCCCGTGATTTTCTGATGATTCCTTTCATCTAAGCTGTCATCATCTATTATATTTCATCTCTATATATTAAGGGTATTTTACTCAAACAGAAAATCTGTTCCATTGATATCAGAAACTGCAGTCCAATGGACTGATTGACTCATGATTTGTCTTAGAGCATTTCTACATGGAGAATTTCTGATTTTCTAGTAATTTTTTTTTTATCTTTCAGTTTTCAGGTGTTCTAGTTTTTCAGGTAAAAAAAAGTTTTACTCATAAACTTATATGTTTTTACACACCACAAACACATCTATTAAAAAAAAAGGGGGACATGCTAGATCTAAAAAGGCATTATTAAAATTATGGCTTAAGACAAGGGCAAATTTACATTGATACCTAATGTGCTTAAAAACTGCTCACCAATTATATAGTTGATACACTTTCTTATGAAGGAATAACAGAGAATGTGAACTTCATCCTACTAACATACCACTACATCCATCATGAGAAATACTTAAGTTCAAGTTCCTCTGCTGGACTTGCTCATATCTTGTCTGGTCTCTGAAAAGCCAACAACATTTCGTATAGAGAACTCATCAGAGATGTTTGAATTAAAATAAAAGCAGTGATGCTATCCCTCATTCTTTCAGAAAACACAGGTGCTCTGAGTGCTACTTGTGATTTGATATTAACCTATTAAACAAAAAAAATGAATTGTGTCTCTCTTAAAAACAAAGAAATCTGGGAGGAAGGTCTTGCTATGGGACATTACTGCTGAAATAGAGGAAACCAGGTTTAATAAAATAAAGGCACCAAAAGAAATCAGTGCTGTAAAACAAATACACTTCTCATGGTTTACTTGCAATCTCTCTGCAGTGTTGAAGCTGAGTTAGGAGTGGCCACATTAGCCATTCCATCAAGGTCAAGAATCCCGAATGAGTTGCTATGGGAAACAAATTACTGAGGTGTCAGCTGGAGCTGAAGGTTCAGATATGAGGGAACTTTACCCATTATATGCTTGAAAGATTTTCAGAACAACAGAGACTGGAAAAGAGCATACTAGTAATAACAAGACCAGGAAAGCAGATGTTTCATTGACCTTTGATCTATGCATTTGGACTACCCATTTGCCAGCATGCCTGAGTGGACCAGAAAGGAATCACAAATGAGGTATGCTATCCTGAAGCACAATTAACTAATTAAATAAATAAATAACATATATTAAGTCCTTTTTTTTTTTTTTAGGAAGATATGTACAAGAAACTCAAAAGTATATGAAATCACCTGGGGATCATGCCCTTTTATTAAAGATCAGGGGGAGATGTTTCTGATTTTATTATGGCATTAATTTCAGTGGAAAAAAATTGAAAGCCAGTGAAAGGACAAGCTCATCTTCCACTGTGGTAGAAGCTCCCCAGAATGGTCACTGTGAACATGACCTTGGATCGAATTGTCTGTGGAAAGATAGTTAGACCTTCTATCCAACACTGACATACCCCTTTCACAAGGCAATCTGATATTCTTGACCCCACAAATCTTACCTCCAAATCTGTAGAATCTGGAAAGTTTTCACTTTCCACCAAACATTAACTTTGACAAAAGAAAGAATTTTTTCCTAATTATACACAAGCTTGTTAGAAAAGTTTAGGGTAAATCCCTCTGTCCTAGTTTGATACTGCTGATCTAGCTGCTCACTCAGCAGCTATGGGATGATTTGCAGAGGGTAGTACTATCATCATCATCAGAATGAACTAGCTTGTCTGTATTACAACATTTGTCTAAATTTTCCCATCCATTAAACTTCTTTCCATTGCAGAACTTTACATTATCTATCGAGGAACAGGAAAGGGACTTGATTTTCTCTACTGAGATAGAACGAAAAACATCTGCTCTTGAGACTAACATTGGATGTTGATTACTGGGTGAAAGAAATAGGCATAATTCATTTCCATTACTGAAGATGTTTTGCTACACAATAGATAAAATTCTGGTCTACTATTTCCTTGACTTCAAGCTGTTTCTTCCCATGGGATATCTTTTCTTCTCCCAGTTGTTCCTACCATGACTTTATGTTTAGGGGGTTTTGCTAAATATTTTAGAGCTGGGGATGGGAGAAAGAATCAGTTATGAACATCTATTTGTTAACATCTTGCATCATTTCTACACTCTTTGCTCCACTAAAATTCTTAAAAAGACACATTATTAGGTAATTTTCCTAGAAATTCAGTAAAAAACCAAAAAAGCTAAAGGCCTATGCAGGGACTCTAAGAATTACAATACTTTATGAGCTACTACAGTAGTCCATGGACTTCACTGCTAACATCTCAAGCTTTCCCAGAATACTTCTGTCTGTATAGCCAGGACCTCAGTGTTCTGATGACTCTCAATATAAACATATGTTCTGATCAGGAGATGTATTTGTAGAAAAGACAATAAAACAGGCTTGGATGGAAATACTTTCACTTCTGTAATAAGGAAATCTTCCTCTCCAAACATTTGTCTTTTTTGCTTTTTCCCTGTTTAATTTGTTGGATTATAATGATCTAAATTGAGTAAAAACTGTATATTTTATTTTTTCAAAGTAGTGATAAGTCCTAGAATATTTTTTCCTTTCATTAGGCTTTATTGTACTTAAATACTGTGTGGGATAACTGGAGGTAATGTCACTGACAGAACTGTGCCAGCAAGATCTGTAAATCAAACCAGAATTTACATGGCATCTGATAGCTCTCTTGAAAACATTTGCTGTGACCCCTAATTTCAAAGAAGGGCTGGCAGGGATTTTTTTGTGCAATTGCAGCTCAAACGTGAGGGTTTCCATGTTCTCAGGCAGCCTGAATTGAAGCTACAGTAATGAGAGCAAGAAGATTTCTAAAGGGAAAGATGCAGTCTCTTCATGCTGTAGAGGTTGTTCCTGCTGTGTTTTCTTTTAAGCTTTCTCTAGTTAACATCATGGAGCAAATGCAGGTATTTCTGGGAATGCCCTCTAGAAGAACTGGAAAATAATCTCCATCTATCTCAGCTACTGCCCTTAAAACTAAAGAGCAAATGCTTCTGCATTAAGGATGTCTATGCAGCTGGAGAATGCTTTTCCAGTCACTGAAATGGAAACACCGGAGGGAAGTGGAACAGGTGTTCAACTGTGTACTGCAGGCTGACCAAAGTTGAAAAATACCTTAATTGGAGGAGTCAAAGAAATAACAAAATAAAAGAGAGGGTAAATAGAACAAAGTTGCACTAGGTGAAGTTGGATTAGAAATCACTGGTCAATTAAGGTAAAAGAACAAAGGTAAGATGCTTTTGAGAGCTGGGATGCTAAGTGAAAATTCCCTGAATGTAGGGAAGATACCTATATTTAACATGAAATTACAAATTGGGATGATGCCATTAAAATAAATTATGGAACTATTATAAAATTTACTTTTCCTGAATGACTAAATCTGTTGTAAGAAAAGCTAGTGCTTGTTCAAAGCATTTCTCCTATGAAAGAGAGGAAACTGATTAAATCATGTTCAATGCTGATTTAGCACTGGTTTTACTGAAACACATGTTCATTTTGTAGACAATACCTATGCTAAGTTGCCCAAACTGAGGCAATATGAGCTTGAGAGTGACAGTTTTCGCCTATCAGTAACTAGGAAACATCTGCTCTTCTCTGTGCTACCCTAGGAAAGGCCGAAAGTGGCTGCTTGCAGCTTAGGAGACCAGGATCAATAACCCCAGAGCCCTCTCTAGCTTTTTATTATTCTATTTCTCAGATTTTTCTTAGAAAAAGGCAAAAGCATTTATGTAGCTGTCTTACAGTGAAGTTAGACAACAGATGAAATGTGGGAAGAAACACAGATGGACAGAGAAAAGGTAGAAAATCAGCAATAATGAAGTGAGCTGGTAAAGTGGATAAGTGAGGAAAAAGATAACTCAGGAGGCCAGAGCAGATCTAGTCTTACCATGTGGCTGACTGAGACAAGAACATATATGTGTTCTGAATGGAATCATAGAATCATAGAATGCTTTGGCTGAGTTGGAAGAGACCCAGATCACCAAATCCAACCACAGCCTAACCCTGACTAGTCCACCTCTAGATCATGTCCTTAAGCACTTCATCTACATGCCTTTTAAATTCCTCTGGGTATGGTGACTCCACCAATTCCCTGGGCAGCCTGTTCCAATGCCTGACAACCCTTTCAGGAAAGAAATTCTTGCTGAAAACTAACCTAAATATCCCCTGGTGCAATCTCAAGCCATTCACTCTCCTCCCATCACCTGTCACTAGAGAGAAGAGACCAACCCAAGCATCTCTGCAACTGCCTTGCAGGTAGTTGTAGAGAGCAATAAGGTCTCCCCTCAGCCTCTTTTTCTCAAGACTGAAAAGCCACAGATCCCTCAGCCATTCCTCACGGGACTTCTGCTCCTAACACTTCAACAGCTTTGTTGCCTTCCTCTGGATGTACTCCAGCATCTCAACATCCTCCCTGTAGTGAGGGGCCCAAAACTGAACACAGTACTTGAGGTGCAGCCTCATCAGATCTGAGTATATGAAACAATCACTTCCCTACTCCTGTTGGTTACACTATTCCTGATACAGACCAGGATGCTGCTGGCCTTCTTGGCCACCTGAGTACACTGCCAGCTCATGTTCAGCCAGCTGTCAACTAACACCCCCAGGTCCTTTTCCTCCAGGGAGCTCTCCAGCCATGTGCCCTAAGCCTCTAATGTTGCTTGGGGTTATTGTCACCAAACTGTAGGACCTGGTACTTTATGGTTGACCCCATGAAGTTGAACCTCATATATGGCCATGAATGCACATTGCCGGCTCATGAAACGCTTGTTGTCCACCAGGAGACCCAGGTTCTTCTCCACAGAGCTGCTTCCCAGCAGGTCAACCCCTAACATGTACTGGTGCGTGTGATTATTCCTCTGTAGGTGCAGTACCCTACATTTGCCTTTGTTGAATTTAACTGGGTTCCTCTCTTCCCAACTCTCTAGTTATTCCAGGTCTCACTGAATGGCAATGCAGTCTTCTGATGTACCAGCCACTCCTCCCAGTTTTGTATCATCAGCAAACTTGCTGATGGTACACTCTGTCCCTTCATCTCGGTCATCGATATATATTTTGAACAAGACTGGACCCAGTGCAGACCCTTGTGGAACACTGCTAGCTGTAGAGCTCTAACTAGACTCTGTAGTGCTTATTAAGTCCTTCACGCAGTTCTCAACCCATCCCGCTGTCCACTTATCCAACTCATAACTTCCTAAGCTTTCCTAGGAAGATGTCATGGGAGACATTATCAAAAGCCTTGCTGAAGTCAAGGTAGACAGCACTGACTGTTCTTCTCTCAGCCACCCAGCCAATCATGCCATCATAGAAAGCTATCGAATTTGTCAAATATTATTTCTCTTTGTTGAGCCCATGTTGACCACTCCTGATAGACTTCTTTTACTCCTTGTGGTTTGCCCTAGTACCACACAGCAGTTATGCCCTCCAGGATGAGTTCAAAGAGTTTAGCTCCAGAGATTTTGCATCTTGTGAGAGTTTGAGACTTTCCTCAGACAGGCTCAGGGGATCTTCACCCCTCTTCACTTACTGAGTTTTGTCTCTTACCATGGTCCACACTTCTGAGAAACCAGTTCTTTTTTCCAGGGGGCCACAAACCAGCTTCAGTATTCAAACTATTTGTTCAGATCATTTGCTCTTCCAGTTGGTCCCTGACAACCATATCATAGTTGCAAAAGTCCAGGGACATGACATTCATAAGTCTTCACTTGTCTACTAATGTGGTTACTCCATCATAGAAGGACACTAGATTATTGAAGCATGATTTGCCCTTGGTGAAGCCATGTTTGCTGTCTCTAACCACTTCCCTATTCCCAATGTTTCAACATATTTTCCAGTTGGACTTGCATGATCTGTCTGCAGGGCTGAGCCCCATACCTTGTTTTTTTTAAAATTTCCTCAGTAGACAAACCACTTCAGAATACATCATAGCCCAGACTTTTAAAATGCAATTAAGATCATCCATGTTCTCTTAGGTGATGCAGTTGCATCTGCTCTATTGTTCTCTATCTTTTCTGAGAAAACTATCCAGTGTAGGGATTTTTATATTACTAGCCAGAGATATGTTCAGTAGTTATCACCATACATCAGTGTTAAGCAGCCTAACTTTTTTCCTCAAAACCCCTTAGATACAGGGAATTTAGTGAAATAATATTATATAAGATGAAAAAAAAAGGATTTGTACCAGGGTTGGTTTTACTTTCTGGATGTTTATTAGGAGATTTGGAAAGCACTAGCATGTTAACTTCTTTCTCACCAGAGCTAGGAGAAAACGGAAGTAAGAGATTGTTTTTCTCTCTATAAAAAGAATCATTTCATCATTGTGGAAATACTGCTTACATATGTAGAACTATTACATTGTGAGTTTTCCCCCTCTCCTAGTAACACAAATCCATGTATTCATCATCAAATATTTGTTGGAAGATTAGCAGGGAGCATTGTTCCAAATGCAACAAAACAACCTGGATTTGTGAACAACATGACACAGGAAACTTCAGCAAGACCATTCCCAAGATTGCTACTACCAAAAAATATTACTCTCGGCGTCTATTTGGAGTTGTGGCTTACTGAGTCATCTTAATAAGATAAATTGTAGCCAATTATACATTCTTTATTTGTGTTCAGATTGAATACCGGTGGAAGAGGAATGGGAGGATTGGCATGCAGAAAGTAAAATTTTAGTGAGGTTAAGCATCCATATTTGCAATTATTGTTAGTGGGAGCCCTTATCTGATCATTTAAGATGCTATAGAAATTATCTGTGTAATTTGTACTTCACTGTTTCCTGGAAGATTCAAATAATGTTGGTGATTCTCTTTTAAATTACATTTAAGTTACTTTAATTTATTGTTTGCCAAACATTTTATTGTTTAGCAAGGTCAAAGGTAATTTTGTTCTACATAATGTACAGAAACACATAATAAAAGGAAAAGCCTATTGTGAGTCTCCTCCAAGCTCAAAAAAAATGGATAAGAAACATGCAGAATATAAGTATATATGCTAAAAGTTATATCATTTCTCCATTCTTGATTGTGGGAACTAGCTTCAAAATGTGTTAAGATATTCTAAGTCTGGGAGAGATTTCTTCTCTTTTCTCTTTTTTTCCTTTTTTCCAGTGCTGCATTCTTTTTAAAAAAACCCCTAATCATTATATATGTTGAATAGAGGGTAAAATGTGTAAAAAAGTTACTTTTCCACCCTAAAAAAGTACATGCTATCCAGTGCTAGTGTTTTGATGCAACTGGTTTCCCTGAAAAGACCAAGGAGGGTCAACAATGTCTTGAGTCTTAAATTCTTAGGGGGTGTGTGTGGAATAAATAATTCAATTATTAATAAAGTATCAAGCACAGGGAGCAGGTGTAAGGTGTAAGTGGAAAGATTAAATGTAACATTATTCAACTTTTAAGGCAAAAGACCCTGGAAATTTAGAACTACTAAAGAAGTAGAGAGATGTATTAGAAGGTCCATTTTAGCTTTTATAAATATACCTCACAAATAGGAGAGTATTTATGAAAGGTTATCTCCCCTGCTGGGAAATATGATCATAAACTGCTGCAGTCAGGGCAAGTGGAAAGAGTGTCTCCTGGAAAGAGTACCACAGAAGGCCACAAAAGTTGTTAAAGGCCTGGAGCCTCTCCCCTATGAGGAAAGGCTGAGGGAACTGGGGCTGTTCAGCCTTGAGAAAAGAAGACTGAGAGGGGATCTGATTAGTGTGTATAAACATCTGGTGTGGGAGACAGAGGGAAATGGCCAGACTCTTTTCAGTGGTCTGTGGGGACAAGATAGGGGTCAATGGCTGCAAGTTAGAGCACATGAAGTTCTGCACCAATATGTGGAAGAACTTCATGGTGAGGGTAACAGAGCCCTGGGACAGGCTGCCCAGGGGGATGTGGAGTCTCCTTCTTTGGAGATATTCAAGACCCGTCTGTATGCAACCCTGTGTGACCTGTCCTAGGGAACCTACTTTGGAAGCGGGGTTGGACTCAATGATCTCTGGAGGTCCCTTCCAACAACAGTTCTGTGATTCTGTGATTCATCCCTCTGTCCTGTGGCTAATGACAAGAGTATCTTATGAACACATTGAACTGTAAAATACTGTGGTTAACGATAATTATTTAACCTAATGATCACTTTTATAAACAAGACTGTCATGATGCTATTAATATTTTAGGGGTTTATTATTGAGTATAACAACTGGAAGAAGTGCCTCCATGTCTAAAAGGGTTGGAGAGCTTGGTCTTTGAATTAGTGGCCATTGTTACCTACTCTGAAGGGTTTGATCATTATGTGCTCTGCAAAATTCACCAGCATGTTTAAAACTTTTGAAGCATTAACTGCTTCATTGGAAACAGCTGTTGAGGATGATTCAGAGAGTAATATTCTGATTTTTCACACAGAAACTTCAGGTCATTAAGATGTCGGGAAAGAAAAAAAATATTACTTCAATCTGGTTATCAATTTATAGCTTACCTAAGAAAGAATTTTTCCAGAAGAACACAAGCAGAACCATTTTTGTCCATGTTTATAAATACATTAAAAAAAATTCTTTCCAAGAAACTCCGGGTGAAGAACTAGTAAAATTTCCCCCAAAATTTTATGCAAGCTTATTTTTGAAAAAGCAAAACACAACTTTAATTAGTACTCTTATACAGATAATAAGCCTGCCTTCTTTCAAGAGGTGATTTAAATAACCTTCTCTTCTAATCCTTGCCTCCTTCTTGCAGTATGTTAAACAATTACTCTATTGTTTTACTAGAAAAAAAAAAAAAAAGGAGAATTCATCCAACTAAGTAAACATGGAAAAAAGAAGCATAAGAAATAATTTCTTCATTGCATTCCTGCTAGTCAGTATTGAAATAATATTCCTATACCTTGCTTTTATTGCTATGTCTAAATCTCTTGATTAAAGTACCCTCTTCTATCTGGAAATTATTTCATTTTTCATATCTCCATTTCCTTGCAGTCACATGGGATTCCTTATATCTGCTTCCCCAAACTAAGTGTCTTGAAGGTCCCAGGTTAAGGTCCTATTATATGAACACCATTAGAGTTTCTGCATTATGATGAGCTATTTCAGATCACTCTGATATTTTCCTCTATGCATTCCACCTTTTTTAAGGTGCTGAAAAATATAAAAAAAAGTTTGCATATACAGTTATACCAATTGGTACTTTGCAAATTGATATCTATAACTTCTGTGAAAAGCTTGGGTTTTTTTTCAGCTAATTATTCATGCTTAATACAGATTTTTACCTTTCTTCCCTTCCTTCCCTTCTTTCCCTTTCTTCCCTTACCTCCCTTCCTTCCTTCCTCTTTTTTGCATGGAAATTGGTGGGAGGGCAAACCTTCTCCTTGTATTTTTATTTCTACAGAGAGGAACCTGTGAAGAAGATAGGAGGACGCAATGAAACCGTGCCAGAAATGGGTGATGGCTCTCAGTGTTTACATGGTGGAATGCCTTTCCTTTGGCTGTTAGCCTATGCTTTGCACCTGTTACAGATAATGTGATGTATAAAAATTAACTAAATCTCCTTCAGTGTTTACCCTTGTATGTGAATATAGTCTGTCTTCCAAGGGGAAATTCCATGTCTGCGTTGCTAAGCCCTTTGATCTCACCTTGATTATTTGTCAACAAATGGATCATTGAGGCAGCACTACTGAACTAGGCCAGCTCTCCAGAGCCCTTAAATACTTTTATATGTTACCATTAAATGTAATTCAACCTCCCTCTGACTCAATGTTGAGCTTTGCCTCCCTGCCTGGAAACAGCAGGAACTGGTTTCTCCTCAGGGTACGTGATCCGGTATCTGACCGTGACACAGTCAGTACTGCTATGGTGACAGTAATCTTTTATCCTTATCAAGTTAGATTTCTCGTGGTCATGGGGAATTCTCATGCAAGAGAACAAAAGAAAAGCTGTATTTTCACATTCAGTACCAGAGCCTTTCTCAGTTCCTGTGCAACTTTGTGGGTGACCTTTGTGGGCTCAGGAACACACTGGGAGTTTGGGGTTTGTTGAAAGCAGAGCACACCAAGCAGGACATTTTTTTACAAGCTTAGTTAAAACCCAACATTTTTCTATCTACTTCTATCTACCTAAAATATACTGATGACACTCATTTCTTGTGTGCATACTGCTGCAAAGCTTCAGGGGAATACCTGTTCCAGTATTGCATGCTCCCTTTTTCTTCAGTGGATCTCGGTCCCATCATGGGGGTTGGACCCGATGATCTCTCAAGGTCCCTTCCAACCCCTACAATTCTCTGATCTGTCCACCTGGTTATATCCTGATAAAAGGCTATTAGATTAGTCAAACATGATTTCCCCTTGGTGAAAAAATGTTGACTGCTCCTAACAACCCTCTTATCCTTGATGTGCCTGGAGACAGTACCAAGGATAAGTCATTCCATCACCTTTCCAGACATGGAAGCCAGGCCGACCAGTCTGTAGTTACCTTCTTGCCCTTTTTGAAGACTGGAGTAACATTTGCTTTCCTTCAGTCCTCAGGCACCTCTCCCATTTCCCAGGACATGGTATATCCTCATATGTTAATGTTTTATGCATACCATAATTGTGTCTGTCAGTCAGAAGCAAGCGACAGGTGCTTGTGTTTTACCTGACGTACTAGCAACAGCCACTGTAGTGTTAGGGTTTTGTTTAATGATGTTTAAGTGCATCCTTTCAATAACTTGGTAAAAATCACCCAAAGCATTACAAAAGTTTCCATAACTTACCATTTCTCAAGCACTTCTGGCCATGGGGACCAAATAAATTTTAGATTTTTTTTTAATGTTTTGTGAATATTAAAATTTATACTTGTGGGGTTTGGGGTGGTATTTTTGTGCACCTAGAAGTTTGGTGGGTTTAAATATAATAAAGAACAACTGAAATTCTGTCCACAAATGCATGTATTCAGGATGACATGATGTTTCCACTCAGTGCTGGTGAGGTGCTTGAGGACACCCTGGAAAAATTGGTATTGTTTCTTTTAAACTCAAGCTGAGGAGACCAATACTATAATATTTTATCATTTAAAAGCTGTCTCTGTCTACGTGTATTCACAAAACGTTTTCCATTTTCTCTTCCTGATAAAAAATGGCTACATTTAAAGTTGCATTCTCTTTTTTAATAGGAAAATTATTTTTGAAATTGCAGGGTTATAATGGAAAAAAGATGCATGGCTTCTAAGGCAAACTTCTACTATAGCATGAAGGAATCACACTGATTAAGGAGGACTATAAAGTGAATCTTGATGTTTTGGGTCATATTTAGCTGACCTACCAGGGATGGACAATGTACCTGCTGGTCTTGCTCAGCTTAAGAAGGTAGTGGCCAAGACCACATGATCATCAGTTAGACATTTGGTCCTTATTTAGTCCAAGGAGAATAGTAGTTTCAACAACAGCTTTCTATTGCATTGAGTGCATATGATCCAATGAGGTTAATGAAATTATATAGTCAAGTGTTTTATAACAGTGCAGAGCTGACTCACAGCAGTCTTTCAGATGATGCTAAGTTTAGGTAGCAATGAAGCTTCCATCCAAAAAGCTACCACATTGCTAGCATCCTTGTAAATTTAAAGACATCCCAAATTTAAGGATGCCTGAGATTGAACCTCTAGGCAATAGAGCTACTGGGATTTGGGTTCCTACACATTGTTATTGATCAAGCTTCAATTTTTCTGAATGATTTTTAAGAAAAGAGCAGAGGTATGGTGACATAGTCCAACTCTGGCTGAAATCTCTGAAGCCTACTAAAGTCATCAAATATAACACTAATCATCAGGTTTCCTTTTCATTATTTCTGTGTAGCCTGAGTGGACTACAAAAGCAGCATTTCCCACAGTAATTTGGAGCTGCTACTTCAAATCTCAGCTTCCATCATAAAGAACAAAGAAAAGAGGACAGATTTTAAAAGACAAAGTTCTGTACCTAAAATCCTTTTATTCCAGTTCTAGGTGGAAAGTGAAGTTGAACAAAAACTCATAGTCTATTTATTACCTTAGCTTTAAGTATCACACTGTATCTTGATAAACTTTCAATATTTTCATACTTAAGAAAAATTGAAGCTACTTTGGTTGGCTGGTTGAGTGGAGGTTTTTTGGTGAAACTGTCTAACTCCCTTAGCTCAGTGAAGACTCGAACAGGGTCCTTTATGACCTCATACAACATCCAGGATAAAGATGCTGTCAGTGATGCTTTGCCACTTGCTTATAAATTTTCATGCTCTTTCACAGTATGTTCTCAAATTTTCTAAAACAAGGTCCTAAAACTGCTGCTAACATCTCCAGTCAATTCACTCTGATCTGGTAATCAAACAAGCCTGCAGAGAGTCTGCCAGGCAATTTCTCTCTAAAGGGTTTAAACCTTGCAGGCATATTTCCAGTGCCAAAAATCATTACAGAACCAAAAAACCTCTTCGTCAGGTGCAATCAAGTGTGACTCTTGGTCTCTGGGTATATAAATTTTTATATTTAGGGCATGTTAGTGTTAACAACTTGACAGTATGTCTGAAACAATTAATTTTTTAACCCAAAGGATCCCTCCTGTCATAACTTTTTATCATTATCATAGAAGAATTTGAATCCAGTCTGGCAGGAAGCCAGCCATTTCTATTTAAAATAATTTTTTTATTTATTATTGTTGTTGTTGTTATAAAAGTGTGTGGTGCTTTGACACTGGCTGGAGGCCAGACACCCACCAAAGTCACTCTATCACTCCCCTTTTCAGTTGGACAAGGGAGAAAATATGTATTGAGAGGCTCAGGAGTCGAGCTAAGGACAGGGAGAGATCATTCTACAATCAGTGTCATGGGCAAAACAGGCTCAACACAGAATAAAGGAAAGAAAACTCTCTAATTTATTACACTACACACCCAGTGAAACCAGAGTCAGATAATGAGAAGTGTGACCAGATCTTAAAGCATCTCCCTCCACTCCTGCCTTTTTAGCAGACTTAACTTTAGTCATGATTTTGCTCCCTTCTTCCTCCCATTGTGGCACAGGGAGGGGCAGGAAAAGGGGAAATATGGGTTTTGGTCAGATCCTCACAAGTTGCTTGCTTTCTTAGTGGCAGTGTAGGAGCATTCCCCATGCTCTTTGCCTGTTCCAGCATGGCGTCCCACCCACGAGAGACAGTCCTCCTTTTTTTTAGCATGAAATCATTCCATCTTGCTAAAAACGTTTCCCATCACTACTTGGTTAAACATCAGTCATAATAAATAAATCTGAGAGCTATTGTCAGGTGACTGCTCACAACCTTCTCTGTTTTCTCAAAGAAACAAAAGTGACACTTTGAGGACATATCAACTGGGTGAACAGCTGTTTGGACCTTAAAGGGAACTGATGGAAATAAATATATAAAAACAATTTCCATTTATTAAGAAATGGAAAGTTTTTCTTTATATTTGGTTTTTGGTGGGATTTTTTTTTTTGTAGAGATTTTTAAATAGTAATATCTGACATCAGCAAATTTCATTGTTCATACTTACTTCAGATCTTTGTCAGGTAAGTATATAGCAACTTAAGCTTTTACAGTGGGAAGATTATCTGAATTGGTCCTGTATTGCTGGTCTGCCATGATACCACTACCTCCTTCAGCCTGGGTTATTGTTGTATTTGAATTTTTCATGGTGCATCTTTTGCATGAATTATTTATTATGAAACAAAGCTGGACCTATACAATCACTTTTGATATAAACCTTGCGTCAGCTAAAAAAAGGATTAATTTCAACAAACACTAAATTAATTTTTCAATTCCTGTTTTTGAAGTGCTTAATTTCCAAATGTTAAATTTAGCAAGAAAGATTCAAGAAAGAATAAATAACTAAAATAAAACATTCTGGCTAAATTAACTAAACCTGGACAGTGTTTATTTTCTTCAGGTTACTTAGAAAGGTGTTTCTTAGTCTCTTTTTCTAATGTCACCTTATTTTTAGAGCAGATTTACCACACAAGGATATCGTAAGACTAAATTCAGAGTTCACTGGACTTTATATGAACCTACACACCACTAAAACTGGAAAATAATGACACTGATTTAATAAATCTAAAATGAATTACAGAGATGTCAATGCTGTGCATTCCTGTGCCACTGCTCAAATCTATAACTGCTTTCTGTGAACATCTTTGTACCCACTACTATAAAATCCATTCACTTCCTTTATCCCTGTGTTACATGTTACATTCCCTAGGGCCCTTTTCTGACTGCTTCTATTCTCTAATATTCCTTTAATGTGTGTGCTGACAGCCTTTTGGGCTGTTCTTGGCTCCATCAAAATGTGGTTCAAGAAGAGGGTGCAGTTTGACTTGCTGAAGTGCTCACAACCATATTTTTGACTGGATAGACGTCGAGCCATGTTAACTTGATCGAGATCTGTGAACTCCCAGTGCCTCTAACAGACAAAACTCTTTTTGGTTCCCAATATGCATAGTTAGGAACTCAGCTGCAGGCATTATGGCCAGCAGTTTCTTTCATGATGACTGCTAAAAGTCATGGAGGGGTTTGGTGCAAAATGCAAGCTAAGAACTGCTCTCTCAATGTTGTCTCCTCTATTGCTCTATCTCTCTGGCTGAAGGCTGTAACTATTGGTTCAGGATGATTTCAGAGGCCTTGAGATCAGCAATATTTATTTCTGACAGCACTGAAATGTGAATTATTATTGATGCTGAGGCACACTGTGTGCATTTGGGGAGAGGGGTTGTTGCAGAGTTACACCACCATTACAATTAGAGAGTTGTCAGACAATATGATTTCTGCTGCATCCTAAGTTCTCTAATTGTTTATCATATTAACCTTGGGTGATCTTGCAATCTCCTGTCTGCAACATTAATCAGCTGACATCATCCCATGCTCTGAAAAGACATTATCAAATCCAAAGACCAGATTACATTTCCAATGAGAAGGGCAATGGGGCTTGGTGACCTGAGAAAGGGGATTGAAGAGACCTTTACTTTTTATCTTTGCCATATAACCTCAAATGAGTCACTTCCATCTATGCATCTTCCTGTCCTTTGTCTGAACAAGACTTGTCTTCAAGCTGCTTGGCACACAAGCTGTGGCTGCTCCTATACATAGTACTGCTGAAATAAAGTCTCTCAGGTTTGGTCCATTCCAGGTCCAAGTTCTCATCAGAAGTTACAGTGCTATTCTGCAGACAGGCTGAACCTAGGTCAGCATTCAGATTACAGTATAGACAGAGACAACATCCCAGACATCCCAGTGTATTTTAAAAAATATTATTAATCAACCACCATTCCTAAATGATCATCAGTAGGAAACATTTAAAAAAACCCCAACAAAACCAAAGAAAAAGAGTTGCTCAGGAGGTTGGTGGGGGTTTTGTTTTGGTTTTGTGTTGTTTTTATTGTTTGGGGGGGTTGTTTTTTTTTTTCCTGTATTTTTTTTCAGAGCTCAAAATGGTCACATTTGCAATGTGAGCTCACACTTGATGGGAATAAAAGGTTTAAACTCAGTAAAGTCTGGTTAATTAAGTATTTTTGCCAGGAAAATAGACTGCAGCATAATAAATATATAACAAGTAATACTACGCTGGAAGGACAAAAGCATTAAACTTATGAAATACAAATTAATTATGTAATATTTAAAGGACTATTTCAATAATCCTCACTTGGTTAATAAAATTGTTTCACAGAGAGATGAAGTTCATGAAAAGATGTAACCTACACAGAGATGAATTATTTGATTTCAGCTGCAAATACAGTATATTTATATGGTTTAAATTCACTGTATCCCTGGGATAAACTGATGGATGCTTATTCTGGGTATCAGTAACACAATCCTTTCCAGACTATGATGGACAAGATTAAATGGCCTAGGGCTCTATTGGAACCAGACACAAAATAATCCTCCAATTTCTCATTATGGAATGTAGCAGTGTGGCTCAAATATTCGACATGGTCACGGACTGTTATTCTGCACTCTCCTCTGCCAGATAAACATGAGTCTTTCTTCTCCAAAACCCAATCCTGACCCTTTAGGTACATCAGAAATGCTCAAACTTTTGCCAAAAATCACTGCCATGAGCCATGCTTATGAACTTTCTGGAGAGGGTCAGCACTGGGTAAACTGCACAACTACATGTAGATTGGGTTTTGTTTAAGGGGCTTGGATGGGTCTGACCTGAGTCGTGGGGTGTTCAGAACTACATGCAGCAGGTCTGCAGGGTGTTTGGGAACATGTCAGAGCTAGGACCCCAGCTGTGCTTTATCTACTCTACAGCTAGCAGCACTGACAGAAATAAATGTTTCTTAGGACATGTTAAAAAAAAAAAAAATTAAAAAAGTTTCTAAATTAAAATCACACTTAATGATATCAAAGATTAAATGTATAAAACCTCCTTAAATTGGCTTAGAAATTACCAATTGATCTGACACTTGGTTTAATTTAGGGTGCCTTGACTATGCGACAGATGCTAATTTATACTCTGGGCCTGAGATCAGCACTATGCACAGCAAGGAGGCTTACGGTTCAGTTTTTGTGCAGCAGTAAGCTACTCTGTGTGTGGAGTACAACGGGACTCATGCCGTCAGCACCTACTATGCAGGCTGCTTTTCAAACTGAGCTGTTTCCTAGGAAGGACCTTCAGTCCTTCAAAAACACAAATACCAACCCCCTGCCCAGAAGAAAAAAGAAAGGAAAATTAAAAGGAAAAAGGAAGTTGAAGAGAAAGGTAGAAAAAGGAATATGCACAGCTCAATGGGAAGCTTTTACTTTCTTTTTTCTTCTAATTAATGAGTCCTTAACTACTTTTACTAGTCTCTAGCTTTATTCAGGAAGAGTGAGACTGACAAGATACTCATAGGATAACAGTTTCTGAGAGGATAAAAAAACCCCAAAAAAACCCCCTATTAGAAAACTATTCAGCTATGCAGAAGTGTTGAATGGAACAGTTTCATTCCATTAGTATGCATTCAACAAGGAGAAGTTAATTAGCTTCAAGAACTTCTGATATTTCAGTAAAACTTTTGACTAATTTTCACTTGCGTTTTTGCCTTCTGGGGATCCTGTCAGTATTTTCAATTAACAGATTTCCCTGCACAAGTTCTTCAAAGAAAATAGTGTTAAAAATAGAGGAGAAGAAACTGCATTTTTCATTTCACAATTCCTTTCTTGTTATAAGAAAAAGGAAAAAAAAAAAAAAAAAAGGAAAAAACCCAATCAGGTTTTATGTATAAATTATGGTTAATAATTCTGAATAATTTTATAAAAGTAAATTCACTGTAATATTTTAATATATTAGAATTGAAATGAAAAAATGCTGCAATTGCCCCATTCTACCCCATTAGTAAAATACATTCAAAGTTATCTATCTCACTTGTTCTACGAAGCAAGAGGTTCCATGTAACTCTTAAAATACCAGAAGAATTATCAGTGTTTCTGGAGAAATCCTTTATTGATTTTGAACTACTTGCAAGCATATACGCTACCTCCAGGCTTTGCTCTGGTATTAATTAAACAGATATTTTAAAGCATGAAGGCTTTACAGTAGCATGTGTAAACTACCTACAGTCCACAGTGGGGAAAAAAAAAACAGTAGTTTTTCTTTGCAGGATAAATTTGATAGTTTTTAAAATGGTATGTAAGTAGTAGATGATTATGTTCCATTTTTACATTATAGATTTATCCACAATAAACATGAACTTTGGTCAATTTTATATTAAATGAAAATAGACAAATGTATCAAAGAAATAGATCTTTTGTCAGCCAAGTGCCTAATGACAAGTACTGTGTAAGGACTTTCTGAATGATCTCTGGATCTTGTATACAGGACTTTGTGGAGTCAAAAAAAATGTATTCAGATTGCATTTCTTCATGTTTATAGCTAGCAGGACTCAAAGGCTGCACTTTTACTGGCCTGTTTGTGTATTGGCTCATTCAACCTGCAACTCTGGATCATCTTTAGAGAACATCCTACTATTCCTCAGATTTGGCTTGCATTGAATTCATTCCACCATAAAAATCTTGGTTTGTTCAATAGAAAAACATTCTTTATTCTTGTTTTCTCTTTCTTTATGTCCATAAGCTTTGCTTAGCTCTAAGAACTACCAAACCCATCCTCTTTTCATTCCCTCTTTGATTCTCTCTTCTCCAGACAATTATCTCAACCTTCTCCTTGGTTTTATTGCTTAAAATAATTCAAAGCTTTCTCCCTTTCAGCTGAGTGTTTGTAGCAATGATCAAAGCAATCTTAACTCCCAGCTTTCTGTATTCCAAAATTAATATGTTGGGACTCAGAGATTTTTTCCTTCCTTAGTGTTTCTAAACAGTCAAAAAAACTCCACTCATAAACTTGGCCAGTTCTTATACATTTCTTCTGTCACTTACAGCATATCACTTTTGCATGATCATTTCTTCCTTGATTATGCTTTTGACTGAAAGATTTTTTAAAAATGCCTCTGTTGAGATTTTTACCAACAATGTCTAATTCAAGTTATGCACAGACAAGGAAGGGCTACAGCTTGCATGTGAGATCTGAGCTTCCTGGCTTTCAATAAGACAACTAATTACTGGGCATCTGGAAAAGCCTTTGAGTGCTCTTGGATACTTCTCAACCTTCTGTTTCAGCCTCCTTCTTCTAGAGGTGAACAGCTCTTGGTTCCTTAGCAAGTGTGATGCAGCCGAGCACTAACTTGAAAGAAAATATATGGGTTTTCTGCAGATGAAGGCACTGGCAGCTTTCAGCATGACACCAAGATTTAAAAAAGAATTAACCTTTTTGCATCTTTTTGCATCAATATTATGGGTTTAGATCATTTTATAAACACCAGATGCTAAAATCAACTCAATCAGGGGAACTAATAAGGTTTATTTATTTCATGTATTGGAGTTGTAGTGTGGGTTTTGTAAGGGTTTTTTCATATTTTATATAAAATTCTCAATTAAGTGTTATAGTAAACAGCTGTAGATGAAGACAATTTGTTTATATTTTATATTTTCTCTTATCATTTTGAAGAAAAATGCTGCTGTTGACAGCAACAGCAGTAAAAGAAGATAGGAATCATATTGTATATAATAGAATTTTTTTACTTTGATCTGTGGGTTTGTGCTGTGTGTGATGGAAGACAGCAAAGGCAGCAGTGAGTCAGGATAAAAAGAAAAATATTTATAGCATTGATAGCAATAAATAAATAAATTCCAATAACAGATCAAGCAAAATAATGCAAAATCAGTTTGAGGGATTATCATGTGAAATGTCAAGCCTGACTTTTCAATAAAATATTATTTTTTTTCTTAAAGCATATCTAAAAGTCTCCAACAAAACTTGTCTGACAGAACTTCAAAGGAGACCTTTACTGAAAATTGCCTCATATGGAACATTTTAATTTTCTAGGACAAATCCCACATATAGGAGCTAGTGCCAGAGAATCTTACAGCACTTTTACTTCAGTTTTTGCATACTTACACTGGTCTGTCTTCCTACAAAGATACCTTTCCCATGATGCAATCAGAGGGTGAAACATGGATGGTACACTATTTCCCTTCACCCAGAGTGGGGACATTAGGAAAGACACATTCATGCTGAAAAAAACACACACCTATACCTTGAATTCAATTTCAAATAAAGTAGATTATAATTTTTAAAAACTTTTCAAATTATCTCTCTTTTTTCAAAAATACTTCCAACTGCTTATGCATCCTATACTAGATATTGTTATTAAACAAACAAATCAAACCACAAGAGTTTTTGTACTAATTCTGAATGACTTTTAGTTGGTCCCATTAAGGACATAATTTAAAAGACGGTAGAGTAATTTCTATTATTTCTATTTCTTTTACATGATTGATTAAAAAATAGGTTTTTTTAATATAATTTTTTTTAAAAAAACTAGCTACTACCATAAGTTAACTAAAGTAATTATTAACTCAACTACATTCTCAATTCAGCAGTATCGTGTATGTCTATTGCGAACATTTTCTGCATGTCTCCCCTCCTAGAGGAAAAGTTTGGAATCGTGAGTCAATATATATGACTTCTAATCTAGTATTTTCTTCTAATGTCTGCTCATCTTTAAAAATGAGAAAGATTCCCTTGTCTATAGACTTGCCTGTATTATATAAGTGTTTTAATATTATATTAAAGTATTAATGTAATTTCTAAAGTTAGAAACTGATATTCGTATTTAGAAACTTAAGGTTTAGTCTTCTAAATCTGAAACATCTGAAATAAGAATTTCAGAGTCGTAAATGAAGATGGTGGCAGTTCAAAAACCAGAATTTCCCTGGGATGTTGCCAACTGAGCAACTTGTTTCTCACATATGGGTTTGCCACCTGGAAAATAAAAAGAGAAAAACATATTTTTGATCTGGCTCACGTTGACCCCTTGATATTGTTGCAAGCAATTATGTGATTTATAATGACACAAATTCGTCAAACAGTGTTGAATCTTGTCCCCATTGATCGTATGAGCATATTTGGACTGTAATAAGAGACAGATAAGCCTCAAACCTTTTCCTCGCTTTGCTTCAGGCTTTTTCTTAAGCCTGGTCTGATGCCATAACAGTTGAAGCATTATAAGCAAACAAGATGTCTGAGAGCTTCAGGATTTTATTTTAACAGGAGTATCTTCTAGAATAATTAAAAAAGAAAGTTGTTTAGTTCTTACCCGTGAAACAGAGCACTGTATATGAAGAGAAACAGTGTAGAGATTAAAATATATGTACAGCATAAATTAATAAGTCAAAGAACACACTAAATATTCTTTTTGGTGTGGGGGCAAGGTAACTCCCAAAAGCTCAACCACCAATGCTTAGGGGGAAAGATAAAAAAAAGTATTGGGTGGATTGGTTTTGGTTTGCTTTCCCATGAGAAGTCAATGATGATGATGTTTGTATCTACCAGTGCAGGGAAACTCAACATGGTTAGTTGTGAACAACTCCAGATCCAGAAGAATTATTATTATGATCATGTAATGTTGTGCTCACACTACTATTGAGGTTCTGCATGCAAGCTGGTACTGACATGCTGCAGGGAGCTGTGCTCTGCTGCTGCAGATGTAAGAAGTTGGTATCTATTACTATAGACAAATCTGTATCACTTCTTACTGTCTTTTTCAATCTTGGCCCTCTATCTTCTGCTAATTTGGAACTGTGTAAAATCTTTCAGACCCACCTCTGTTTTATCTATGTGATTACTACAAAACATCAGGTATTTTCACTCAGGTTTCTCTCAGGCTATGCAGAGTCACATATCTCTACTAGTCATATTTCATAAGTATTTTATGGTGTGAGTTTGGCCTGGTGCAGATGCTCTGTCCCAAAGGGTTCCTAGACTAGAATTAGCAATTAGACCATTTCAGAGATCCCAGTAGGCTGTTTCCAAGATGTTGAACTCTGGTGACTGACAGTTCATTAGCATAGATGCAGGTCTTCTTGCCAGTTAATCTGAGAGTCTGGGAATGCTTCAGGGTACGCATAGTTTATTGGTGTAGCTGTAACTACAGTGTGAAGAGATTTCCTGGATTTCATATATCTTCCAATCAATACTGTTAGTGAAATATCTGTGTTTCTGTGGAAAACTGCAAGAACCAACAACCAAAAAAAAAAAAAAGGAAAAACTGTGGAATTATTTTATTATTAAATATTCTTCAACAGTGATAAAATCATTACATAGAATAATTTGGAATATTAAAGAAACAAGTTACCTTTGAAATGAGATTCTATGAATTATGTAAAATTAATTTTTTGTGTCTAAAGGACTTGTGACTGAGGTAAATATTAGAATACTATGTGGCCTCAGACACTATGGGGCCTACAGTCAGTTAAATTTATTGAACAGCAAAAAAACAGTGAAATTTTGACTGTCTTTATGAAATGAAACTTCTTCAGGTTTTTCTTTTTACTATAATCTTTGGGGATGTGAAGTAATGAGACCTTTTCTGTGTTGTAGCAGAGGAAATGGTAGTTTTACATGACCTGGCTGCCTAGAAGTTTCAAAAGAGGTTCTGAATCACTGTACGTGAAGGAGTTTCCAAAATTTTAAAAAGCTTTCTCTGCAATATTACTGACATAAATCAAAATAGTGAGTACTAGTCAAGAACAGTATCTGTTTTCTTTGACAATTTTCCAGCAAGTCTGAGACCTTCTTTCCAGCTCCCAGTAAGAGCCTTCCATTTCATAGCTATTATTTCAGTTATTCTGGGCTACATTCTGTTCTTGCTGTTCAAGCTTCTTTCATGCCTCTGGGTGCTGATAAATAAAGATCTCAAGGCATGGAAACAGAAAAGGTACTACCATAGTATAAATAAGTTTGAAAAGTACATTGAGAACATAAGTTCATGAGTGGAAATAACCCTAAAATGGCAACTGTTGTTATTTTACTTCATCTTTGTTTATGCCTCTCTACTGAGGAATAATCTGTATGATTTATGCTATGATCAAAGTAGATAATAGTTCTAAAACAAACCAAAGAATGTATATAACATCAGTTACTATTTCTCATGTGACAATATTCAGGATTTGCAGGCATGGGCCCATTGTTCACTACATTAGGTATTGTATAAACATGGACCTAAGTGCCAGGGCCTATTTGAAAAGTTTCCAGCTCTTACAAATGCATCTTTATTTACATCTGTATAAATGGAAAGCTAAAATGATAAGAGGCTTTGTCAATACAAAGTCGTCAAGTTAAATTGGGAATAGACAACTCACTGTGTTGAATTGTCTTTATGCTCAGAGTTTTCTCTTTTGCCCTCAGGTCTCTCATTACAATCAGTGGGTGGTAGGGCATCATGTGTTAGGGATACACTAATCTGCCCAGAAGTAGTCAAGGGGTCCTTATATCACACTTACTGTGTTTTTCAGATATCTTTATGGCAATGTAGACTTCACTAATGTTATCAGCATTAGTTTAACAGGCCCCTACAGGGCTTAGTAAAGGAACTGTAAGTTCCTGTAGGATATTAAGGAATTTGTTAATGAGCACCTGCTCTGATAAAGCAAATAACATGCATAATATGTCCCAAAATATCACTACTGAATAGAAGAAAATCAATAATCCTAATTGTTTATACAACGGTTCAGAAAACCTAGGGTGTTCATTTTGTGGTCTGTGAAACAGTAGTTAATTTTCAGCAATGTGCTGGTTGTTAGGTAGTTTTTATTGTCTCCTTAAACACTTATTCCTCAGCCCCTGCTGTATCTATGTGCATTCAGCTCAGCAGATGCTTCATTACAGTCCCATGCCACCAAAGGGTCCTTCTGTGTTCAGAAGTTCAGTCTCATGTTTGTCAGAGATGCATTTTGATGGTGTGAGGAACTGCATTAAGGCAAAGCTGGATTTGTTGCTACTGAATCTCCTTCGTTTTGTCCTGCTGTCGATGGCTTAGTCTTTCTTCCCACTATTTCCTTCTTTGTAATTCTGTAAATCTGCCACACATAGAAACCTGACTCCACAGCATATTCCTCCCCGGGATAAGGAGACTGACATGAGAGTGATGCCAGAAAACAAAGACTTAGAGAAGCACATTCTTAAGTACAGATGTATTTGTGTGGTTGGAACAAATAACAGAGAACAGTTGAGGTTGAAAAGGACCTCTGGAGCTCATGTTGTATAACCTCTCTGCTCAAACATCTTCAAAATAACCACAGCCCTTACATTTATTAGATATTTTCCAAATAGTCTATATTCAAACTCAAAACATACTGACAGCACATAACAGTTATAGAACACCCAACAGAAAAGAGTAGAGTGCTGCATATAAGTAGGGCCAAGTCCTCAACTGCTAAGGTAATGCTTCTGGGGAAATAAAGATGAAAAAATTACTTATACTTTCAAGATGTGAAATCTTCTAGGCAGTATTACCAAATATTTTTTTCAAAGGCATATAAGCATTGCTCTCCTCATTTTACAGGTAGGATTCAAAAATGATGAACATTTATGATGACCAGATTCTGGGTGCCTGAATTCACAGGTGCCTAAAGACACAGTGCCTGGAGGAAAATCTTAGTTTAGAGTACAGAAAAGGAACAAACACAGAATGGAAAAAACATGCCACGGCACAGTCATCCATATTTCTTTAATCTATTCCTCTTTAAAAGATAGGCATATGTCTTTTCATAGAATTGTCAAATGATAGAATGGTTGGAAGGGACCTAAAAGATCATCTGGCTCCAACTCCCCTGCTATGAGCAGGGACACTCACCATCCTCACAGTAAAGAATTTCTTCCTAATATCTAATTTAAAACTATCTTCCTTTAGTTCAAACCCATTAGCCCTTGCCCTCTCACTCCATGCCCTTATATATAGTCCCTTTCCATCTTTCCTGTAGGCCCCTTTCAGGTACTGGAAGGCTGCTAATTACAAAGCCTCCCCAGAGCCTTCTCCTCTCCCGGGTGAACAAGTGCAACTCTCTCAGCCTGTCCAAGTCCTTCCCAGGGCTGCCTCAATCAAATCTGCCCTCTCCCAGCCTGTAGTCGTGCTTGGGATTGCCCTGAACCATGTGCAGGACCTTGCACTTGGCCTTGTTGAACTTCATGCAGTTTGCACAGGCCCACCTCTCAAGCTTCCTCTGAAAGGCATCCCTTCCCTCCAGCATGTTGACTGCACCACACAGATTAATCTTTCTAGCAAACTGTATAACTGACCCTCACTTGAGCCTGCCAACAGTGTTTCTCACTCAGTGGGTTTGCTATCTTGTCCTTTCTCTTTTTCTCCTGCCTCTGTACTGTGGTTGGTGTTTCCTTAACCTTTTTATAACCGTATCTAAATGAGTAACAGGAACTTGTTTCTGAGTACTCTCAGATCTTCCCAGTATTGCCCCACCAAATGGTTTGGGCTGGTTGCCCTCAAGTGCCAGCATTTGAAAATAGGACTTCACTGACAAGTGAATGTTCACTCTTTTTCTATAATCACCAGTGTAAGTTTGATGCCATTAAACCCAATTAAAATCTTGGGCTTACTAGTAACAAAGCTGAACTGCTTATGATCCCAGTTTGATTTTTGGAGACAGAATATCATTCTTCTACGATACACTGCCCTCAACCATCTTTTTTTTTTAAAAAAATAGATGTTTTATTGTAGTTTTATTGTTCCTCCTCTTGTTCAAAATGTGACTCACTTCACAGAGCAAAAGTCTGATTGCTCAGAAAATCTTTTTCTTCAAATGCTGATTTTCTTACTGCCACAGCCTGAGGAACATTTCTCTTTTTACTATTTACACAATGTAGTCTTAGGTGTTATTCTCAAGTATAGGAAGATGTCAACAACAGAAGAAAAGAACAGTGAACTATTCAGATTAATGCTGTCCTGAGCACCAGAACATTTATCTTTGTTGACAATTCGAGTTATAAAGATGTCTGTTTGCTGACCTCAGCTTTGATTTCCCTTGTGCTAGACACTGACCATTGCTTCATTCTTTTAAATCGCTTCTTATTGCAGATTTTTTTATTACCTTTTGCATCTCTAAACTATGTCAAGAATAGTAAGTTGAATAGTATCAATAATTGTTCCTGTTCAATCAATGAGTTGTTAAAATGATCCTTGATATGGTTTTAGTTTTGGACAACTGGTACTGTCTGAATAAGCTTCTGAGTAGCTTAAGGGATCTGAAAACACTCCTAAACAAGTTTGGATTTAGCTATGCAGTTTTACAGTTTAATTGTCTGGACACATGATTCTGTGACAGATGGTCTCAGTATCAAAGACTCATCCCGGAAATGTTTCATTTACTAATACAAGTATTGCATTAGAGGTTTATTGATGTGACCTCTTCCAATTCCCTGTCTAGAGGGGAGCAACTGTATTTTTGTTATAATTTTTAGATTTTAATATTATGTGGAAAATTCTATGGATTATTGTAGTAGACTTGATAGAAAAATTAATAAAATGAAAAGTGAATATCCCAAAGAGCTTTCAATCCTGAAAATGGAGAACACAAGTGAATGAACAGAGTAGTGGAAAGGGATGAAAGAGTGGGATGATTTGGGAGAACGAGAGGCAGGAATAAAAAAATATTGCAGTGTAATTTCTCAAGCCTCATTCACACAGATATTTAAATATGTGCTTAATAGAAGACATGTAAGCAGTTTCTTTAAAATCACAATGATGTCCATGTTGGAGGAATGAGCCTTATTTGGCACTCTTATAATACACGAGTCCCAGAAAACAAATAGTAGAATAAATTTGAGAGTGTCCATAGGAAAGCAATGAGGATGGTGAAGGGTCTGGAGGGGAAGTCTTACAAGGAGAGGCTGAAGTCTCTTGGTTTCTTCCTTTGGAGAAGAAGAGGCTGAGGGGAGACTTCATCGTGGTCTGTGGCTCCCAGATGAAGGGGAACAAAGGGGCAGGTGTCAATCTCTTCTCTTTGGTGACCAATGATAGAACCCAAGGGAACAGTATAAAACTGCAACAGGGGAGGTTTAGGTTGGATATTAGGAAGAGGTTCTGTACTGAGAGGGTGGTTGGGCACTGGCACAGGCTCCCCAGGGAAGTGGTCACAGCACCAAGCTTGACTGAGTTCAAGAAGCATCTGGACAATGCACTCGGTCCCATGCTCTGACCTGGCTGAGTTGGACTAGATGATCCTTATGGGTCCCTTCCAACTCAGGAGATTCTATGATTCTATAACCCTCTCTGATTCTAGAGGGGGTTGCTAAAACCCTAACAGTAATATGCTTGTGGTTTCATTTTGGTTTTGTGGGTTTTTTTTTTACCCCCCCCAGAAGTGAAGTATGGTGTAGGTGTTAAGATTTTAAATTGGGGGTTGAGATGCAAAGATTCTATTTCTTGCTTCACTGTAGATTTTCTTTTTGAGCATGAGCATAAGTAACCGGCCAGCACAACAGCAAATGTAGGTAGGTATTTGGCCAAAACATATAAAGCAATCTAAATGAGGTTTTAAAGTATATTATTTGCACCAAAAAAGAAGGATCCAGAAAGCCATCTCTGACAGAGGATACTTTAGACTGGTGCAGAAAGAAAGATGAGAGAGAGGAGTATACTTAGTTTTGTGGCACATAGGTATCCAAATAGGGATTGCATAATGCAGGCTTCTGCCTATTTGGGATTCAGGCAAATTATCTGAAAATAGATGGCTGATTGGATAGATGTTTTTCTGTATAAAAGATGACCAGAAGAAAAAGCAGTGGAAATATCTCCTCAACTTACTTTTGAAACTCAGGAGGAAGGGTGCTCCTGAGTTCCAAAGGAGGAAGTTTTCAAAGACAAAAGTTGCTTCATCATCTGGGCAGAGAGTATGTTGAAGAATACACGTAAAAGACATCACCAGGCTGAACAAGGAAAGCACCTGGAGAATAGTGTGATACAAAAAACCATAATGTGGATCTGTATCTGAACTCTCCTGAAATCCCTGTTTAGGTAGGCTTTGAGGTATCAGGAACTCTTATCTTGAGTTCCTTGTGTAGAGTGGGGAAAACAGCCATTGTTGGCAGATTATAAATTATCTACATATCACAACGTTTTCTAAAGAAATACAAGCCACAAAGAAACTTGAGTTGACTTGTTCTTTGGTAATCATGTAAAGAACAAGTTTTTCCTCTATCAGCCTTACTACTTTTCATATTTGTCAATTATACCTGTCTTGTTTTCTGCATTTGTTTTTACTGCTCCATTCTCTGTATCTCTCTCTGATGTGTTACATACAAATATACACCTCAGTTTTACACCAAACTGTTTTTCTAGGCTTTCTGGTTGACTTCCACTGTATTTTTTTTCCACAGTAATCCAACTTGCATATCTTGAAGTTGTAGACCTCAATCATTCAGGCAAAGAAGCAGCAATGAACAAGACATTAGAACTTAGCCTGGACATTTCATATCTGCAAGGTAGCATGACTTCTGCTTTAGTCAGACTTGTCATTCTCCATATGCTTGAACCCTTTTTTGGGGATATAGTCTTTTTGCCCTGATGCAGTACACATAAAGTAAAAAGGAATGAAAATCTAGTTCAGATAACTGCAGTACCAGACACAGTTTACTCCCACAGACCATGGTTTTAACCCCTACTATAAATCAGTCATGAAGTGATGAAAATAAAAAACCTCTGTGCCTACGAGAAGTGTTTGATAATCACCTCTGTAGAAGGATTTCTTGGACAATTAAATTGTGAGATTTCATTTTGAAGATATTTGTTTTCCCTCATGCAGATAGTTCACAATACTCCTGGATCACACTGTGTCAGAATTTGGCTGGAAATCCTGCTCTATTGGACTGGAGACATTATCTGCTGAAATGCCATATTTTGCATGAAATACGAAGCCAAACCAAGATCCAAGTCTGTACTTCTCAATACAGAACTTTGCACTCCAAGCAAAAAATACAGCCAGGACATCAACATTATGGCCAAAATCCAAGTTTTGCAAATACATTGTGGCAATGCAAATTATTCTTCAGGTTGCGTTGCCTACAGTATTTTTATGTAGAATTACTGAGAGTTATTAGGTAGAGACAGGTGAAATGACTGTTATGTTTTGTTATCCTCAAATGTAAGTATATAATACACAAAAGATTAAAAAAAAAAATTGAAGAGGGTAAACAGAACCCTTATAAAGTAGTAAAGGTATTGCAAAGAAACCTACTTCTTTGATCTATGTCATCACAGTCTTTATTTGAATTTGTTGATGATGGCATTGGTCCTTTTTTGGTAATCAGTGCTCAGATTTTACTCTGTCTTGGCTGTGGAGACTGGGAATACCCCTGATAAAACATAGAACAGTGATGGGGAAGAACCAGCACTGGAGGGAGTCCTTTTTTCTACTGTGCTCTATCTTCTGTCAAGAGAGCATGAGGATGAATACTTCAGGTAGTGCATGAAGACATAGAATAGTGGCCTCCTGGAAAATAAATAATAACAGAAATAACTGAGGTTAGGTAACTATGATCCTGCTGCAATACAAGAAATGACATCAAGATGCAACTCCTGATGCTCTATAAGAAATTGCATTTCACCTTCTCCATCTCTCTCCAGTTTTCCATCAGTGATGAGATCAAAGGCACCATCAAAGGTTTAAGGTTTAATGAGGAGGAAGATGAAAAATAGGTAATTTATCACCCAAATAACTGCTAGCTGAGATTTGGATTCCAATGAGGGCACAGAGAATTGTTTACAGTCTTCTTATCAGTTTAAAAACTGATATCAGTTTAAAAACCACCGCGACTGCCTCCCAGTTCAGCTGCTGAGGAGAAGGGCTCTGAAGCGGGAGACTCCGTCGAGGGACCCCTTTCTGCAAGCGACAAGCCCCGGGCATAGATCCGCGAGGGCAAGGGAGAAAAGGCGACAGAGATCAAAAGGAGAGAGGCAGAGGTGCGGCCAGCAGCGGCCATCAGCACCCATCATCAGCCATTGCTCGTCCCCCGCACTGCCCGGAGCGGTGACTCATCGGGGGCGGAGCTAAGGGCGACAGGAATTATCCCTCTCCATACAAGAGCAGCCTCTGGGAGCGCGGCGACCCGGAGCGCGGCGAACAGGACGGGCAAACAGGGCGTGGCGCGTCAGAAGGGTGTGGCGCGGCAGTTAGCGCGGCAGTTAGCGCGGCAGTTAGTTAGCGCGGCAGTTAGCGCGGCAGTTAGTTAGCGCAGGCAGGGCAAGCAGGCAGGGCGAGCCTCCCCTCCTAGCTAGCCGAGAGGGTAGATTCAGCGGACGGGCTCACAGAGTACGAAGGGTGAGCTGAGGGTTCCCTGTCTGCTGTGGGCTGGTAACCATGGTCTCCACCAGGCGGAGAGGTTCCCCCTACAAAGCTGGGGCAACCCCGACGGAGGGCCTGCCTCGGGATGCTGCGGTTCAGGTCTCGGGCTGCAGGGAATGCCAGAGTCTGCAGTTGCCAGGGAAAAGAGGCAAGCCCCTAACCTGTGTGAGGTGTGAGCAGGTCGACGATCTGCTCTGTTTAGTTGTAGAACTGAAGGAAGAGCTCGAAAGACTGAGAGCAATCAGGGATTGCGAGCGAGAGATTGACTGGTGGAGTAGCTCCCTGGCAACCCAGAAGGAAGAGAGTGGGGAAGACACTTCGCACCTGAAGACGGTCCCCCCCCTCTGCCCTAGACAGGAAAATGGGAGTGTCCCAAACCCCGAGGAGGGCTGGAAGACAGTCCTGACTCGCTGTCATAGGCAACCCCCTCCCTACCTACCCCACTCCCCCAGGTTTCCCTAAGCAACAGGTTTGGGGCCCTGGCAGTTGAGGAGGAGGTATGTGAGGAAATGAACGCAGCCCCTCTGCCTCAGAGGAAGCGGAAACCTAGAGTGAGGCGATCATCCGCACGCCTTGAGACTGCCTCTGTGAAGCAAGAGAGAAAGGTTGTTGTAGTAGGGGATTCCCTTCTCAGAGGGACAGAAGGCCCTATATGTAGACCGGACCCTACACACAGGGAGGTGTGCTGCCTCCCTGGAGCCTGGGTCAGGGACATTACAAGAAGGCTATCAGGGCTGGTTAGATCCACTGACTATTATCCATTACTGATAGTTCAAGCAGGCAGGGATGCAATCACGAAGTGTAGCCTGCAATCCATCAAAAGGGAATTCTGGGACCTGGGGCGCTTTATTGAGGGGGGGGAGCCCAAATAATATTCTCGTCTATCCCCACTTGTGGGAGGAGGGGCTCAGAGCAGGACAGGAGAACCCACGAGTTGAATGTGTGGCTGAAAGGCTGGTGCCGACGCAAGAACTTTGGGTTTTTTGACCATGGGATGGTGTACTCTGCTCCTGGCATGAGTACTGCTGATGGGGCTCACCTGTCCCATAAAGGAAAGAGGATCCTTGCCCAGGAGATGGCAGGGCTCATCGACCGAGCTTTAAACTAGTTAGGAAGGGGGAAGGGGATATTAAGAAGGCTGCTGGGGTTAGGCAAGTGCTTCGGGAGTCACAACGAGAGTTGATGGTGGAAAAAGGTAAATACCAACAGCACAGTGGTGGACTTGGAGACATTTTTCCATGTGTGAGTAGGGAAAATTCTGTGGATTGCCCTGAGTACTCCTCAGTGGAGCCACTTTTACCAGTGCCCTGTCTGAAATCTCGCTGTGGGCTGTTGAGGATACCTACATCTGCTGCCCCACTTAAATGCCTTTATACAAATGCACGTAGCATGGGGAACAAACAAGAAGAATTAGAGATCTTTGTGCGGTCGCAGGGCCACGATCTCATAGCAATCACAGAGACGTGGTGGGATAACCTGGACGACTGGCATGCTGTCATGGATGGCTATGTGCTTTTTAGGAAAGACAGGCTAGGGAGGCGAGGTGGAGGAGTTGCTCTTTATGTGAGAGAGCACCTAGATTGTATTGAGCTCCACCTGGGGAAGGATGAACCATCTGTCGAGTGCTTGTGGGTTAAAATCAAGGGGCAAACCGGTATGGGGGACATTGTTGTGGGAGTGTGCTATAGGCCCCCTGATCAAGATGAGCAGGTTGATAGTGCATTCTATAAGCAGCTGAGGTTTAACAAAAGCAAGTGTAAAGTCTTGCACCTGGGAAGGAACAACTGTTTCTATCAGTACAGGCTGGGGGATGACCTGCTGGAGAAGAGCTCAGTGGAGAAGGACCTGGGGGTCCTGGTGGATGACAGGTTCGCCATGAGCCAGCAGTGTGCCTCGGTGGCTAAAAGAGCCAGTGGGATCCTGGGGTGCATCCGGAGGAGTGTGGCCAGCAGGTCAAGGAAGGTGATCCTCCCCCTCTACTCTGCCCTGGTCAGGCCCCACCTGGAGTATTGTGTCCAGTTCTGGGCTCCCTGGTACAAAAAGGACAGGGATCTCCTGGAGAGAGTCTAAAGAAGGGCTACGAAGATGATTAAGGTCCCAGAGCATCTCACCTATGAGGAAAGGCTGAGTAAGTTGGGACTGTTCAGCCTTGAGAAGAGAAGACTAAGGGGGGACATAATTAAAGTCTACAATTATCTTAAGCAGGGGATGCAGGGGGAATCAGCCAGCCCCTTTTCAGTGGTCTGTGGAGACAGGACAAGGGGCAATGGCTGCAAGTTGGAGCATAGGAAGTTCCGCACCAAGACGCGGAGAAACTTTTTCCCAGTGAGGGTGACAGAGCCCTGGGACAGGCTGCCCAGGGAGGTGGTGGAGTCTCCTTCTCTGGAGATATTCAAGACCCGTCTGGATGCCTATCTCAGTGAAATGTCCTAGGGAGCTGCTTTGGCAGGGGGTTGGACCCGATGATCTCTCGAGGTCCCTTCCAACCCCTACAATTCTATGATTCTATGATTCTATGATCACTGTCAAGATTGCTTCTATGGGAAAGCAGTTTGGTGTCCTCTTTTTACTTTTTTTCTCTTTGGAATATATATTTTTTTTTTTGCATGGTACAACCTGTTACTCATTTATCTCTATAATCAAGAAATATGTTAGTTTGATATCTAACAGGAAATTCCCTTTAAAATTCATCAACTCCTTGAGTATTCACTTAATGACATTTGGTCATGAAGACCGTTCTATTTGTACCCTCAGCTTGAGTATCACTGAAACCTCAAATTAAGAAAAAAGGTTAATGTCTTTGATAGAAAGTTGTATAAACTTTGGCATTACCCCTCCTTCCCCCTCCCCAAAATAGAAACAAAATATTTCATCCAACATTGCAGAGGCGAGAAAAAAGAAAAGAAAAAAAAAAGCAATTACCAGAAATGATTGTGTGTTCAGGACTGCTTACTTCATTGGAAAGTAAAATGGGCCATATCCAGCTCACCAAGCGTGTGGAATATATATCAAACATTACAGCCTGACATCTTCTATTGTCCTGGCTGGTGAGAGCATGTGTTTGAACAGGAAGGTCATGCCCAGTCATGTGTGCTAAGTGTTTAGCTGGTAATGCAAAGTCAACAGTTTGGGGTTTTTTTCTCTTTTCTCTTTGTTTAGGTAGTAGAGCACTGATGTGATACTAAGGATCAGAATATTGCCTTGATACAAAATCCTCAAGTACAGAATCTTAAATTTTATTTAATTTCACCAAAACTCTCCTACCAGTGTGTACTGTCTTATCAGAAACATCAATTTCTCAGTAATAGTTTTGCTGATTTAATTCCAGGTGTAATTAAAATGTCTGACAAGAGGGCGTAGCTTTTATTTTTGTACTTCATATATATTTACATGTCTGTTCTGGAAGTATCCATATCTACATCCATCTGTGTTACTTATGCAAACAGAGACGTTGAAGAGAAACCATAGCGTAGCTGAGTAATGAATCCTTCAGATGATGGTAGGCAAGAAGTCGGAGAAACATTCCTCTTTAAATATTACTTTTTCTTTTAGAAATATATGAAAATTGAGCACTACTAGTAATAAAACCTTGTGACAGTCCAACTTAATTTCCCAGAAATAAGGAAAATTCCGAGATTTGACATTTGAGACGCTATGATCAAATTGAGAGACCATTTGATTTCTGATGGAGCAGAAGTTCCTTTTTCTCTAACAACAAGTGCCAGATCAAATGAATTATTATGACCATGAGCAATTCCAGTTTTGTCACTGATGCTTGAACAGTGATAAGTGCTTTGATCATCTCATCCACTCAGAAGGTGCACCTGGACTGCCCTGCATTATGTATTTGTACAATGCTTAGCATAATGAAGTTCTTATGACTCCTGGAACAAAATTCCATGTCATATTTGAATGATAGCAACTCTGACAATTTCTAGATGTTGGAGCTTATGGTATAGTGATGCAGAATGAAGGAGGAGCTTTGGCCTTGGTGACTGTGATCAGAGTTTTAATTAGAATTCAAATTTTCATAGAAAATGTTCATTTCATCCATTTTTTAAGATGTCTTTCCATGGGAAAGTCATTAGGAAACTTATATCACTCTCAGATCTGCTTGGCTAATACTGTCTTCTCTTTATCTCCTAGAAATTACCATCTGTCACCTGAATGTTTTCCCTAGGAAAATAGGAAAATGAAATTTGTTATTCACAGTATCAGATGGCAAAGCACTGTGTTGTGTTCTGTGCATTCAGTTACCACCATATTCCAAAACTTGGAAGATTCATCTCTTGCAGAAGAAATATAATCCTGTCCAAGGCTTCAGTAAAATGAAAGAGGAAAAAAAGAAGAGGTCCATATCATTGAACACTGATGATTGAGTATTCTTTCTTCATTTTTTTTTTTAGTTTTCAGAAAGAAGAGGTGTAACAGATGTGCTGAGGATGTGTCTGTGTATAGGGAGGGGGTGTGGAAGAAAGATTAAAATAGTTTAGACATAAATATCATAGAATCCTCCTAGAAATCATCACAGAATGTTTAAGGTTGGAAAAGATCTCTAAGATCATCAAATCCAACCATCAGTCCAATACCACCATGTTGACTAAAACATGTCCTGGAGTGTCACGTCTACACATTTTTTAAACATATCCAGGGATAGTGAATCCACTATCTCTCTGGGAAGCCTGTTCAAATAGCTGACCACTCTTTCAGTGAGAAAATGTTTCCTAACATCCAGTCTAAACTTCCCCTGGCACAACATCATGCCATTTCATCTCATCCTATTGCTAGTTACTTGGAGATGAGTTCAACCCCCACCTCATTACAGCCCCCTCTCGGGTAGCTGTAGAGAGCAACAAGGTGTCCCTTGCTTGCACCTATCTCAGAGTCTTTGGCAGAAACTGTAGAGCTGGTCATGCTCCTTTTGCCTGCCCATTTATGCATCATAATTTGGTAAAACTTTTCCTACTGTGAAGCAGAAAGTGAATTCCCTTGTTTCCCACTTCTCTACCGCTCATGGTCCTGTATGCAGCTTCTTTCACAGTGTAGTGTTACTGGGCTATGTGCAGAATGCTATAACAGAAAGTCATATTTTGAAGCCTCTGACAAGTCTTCTCATGAAGGCATAGACTCCAAAAGTTTTCCTTGAAGAGGAAAAGTTGGAAGATGTCCTTGGCACAGTTTATTGAAACACTGAATCTCTCAATAATCTCAAATAACTGTGTAGTAATTGCGCTCAGATCAAAATATCTACATAGAATCACAGAATCGTAGAATGCTTTGGGTTGGAAGGGAACTCAAAGATCACCTATTTCCAACCCTCCCCGCCTTGCTATGGGCAGGGACACCCTCCACTAGGTCAGGTTGCCCAAAGCCTCATCCAACCTGACCTTAAACACTTCCAGGGATGGGGCATCCATCACCTCTCTGGGTAACCTGTTCCAGTGCCTCACCACCCTCATAGTAAAGAATTTCTTCCTAAAATCTAAATTAAACCTGCCCTCTTTCAGCTTGAAGCCATTACCCCTTATCCACTCACTACACTCCGTGATGAACAGTCCCTCTCCCACTTTCCTGTATGACCCCTTTAAGTATGTTAATTTAAAGTCTGTATGCCTAGTAAGTATACAAGAAACAAGCTACTACAATAGTAATAACAGCAACAATAGCAACAATAATAACAAGATCATATATCTATTTACTCCAACAGTTAGTGTATTTTAAAATTCTGTTACTATTGCTTCTTTTTGGTAGCAAAAAGGACCATCTGCTCAGCAGGAAATCAATACAGGATGGATTTACTAAGCATAAATTGATCCAAAATGGCTTCTCCAACAGAGATAAAAAAATCTTTCATAAAATTTTCATCAACAAATGTCACTAAGCCCCTGTCAGCACTCATCCAGGAAATTCATATCCAAAGGAAGTATTTAATCCAAAAGATTTGTTTGTAAGAATAAAAAATAATAATTAAAAATGGATATATGCTTTAATCCTTTTTTTTTTAAAAAGAATGAAGCTAACTTACTGGGACTGATATCTTTTCTGTGGTTCCTTTGCGATGTTCATAATCTTGTCTCCAAAGCTAAATATTAAAGTAGATCCAATTAGCAGTATAATATTTGTGTATTAGGAAAGGCTGTTTAACAAGCCTATACTTGTCAACCGAAAGGTGAATGTTTGTCCATGCTGCAGAAAAGAGACTTTTCAAAGAAAAATAATGGCTTTTCAGTCTGCAGTTACTAGATTTATACTGTCTTTGATCAGGTCAAAGGCAAGGAGAGGGGACTCATCAATGACAGGATATAGTGAGTTTCCAAACTCTTCACTGGAAACCATAGCCCTAATTAAAAGAAAAAAACATATCTCTCCCAGGCAAATACAAGACTTTCTGAGTCTGTAATTAAGTTAAACAAACACTTTTTTTGAAGGAAATGAAGCAAAAGAAAAAAAAAATCCTTAATTTCTATCAGGCCAATTATGCATTACGTTATGTTACTCATATGACTTGTATACGGTCTAGTGGAGTGTGTCCATGCCTTTGGCAGGGGGATTGGAACTAGATGAGCTTTAAGGTCCCTTCCAAGGCAGGACATTCTATGATTCTATGGATCGATGTAGATTTGTTTAATTTTTTTTAAAATTCATCTCAGTCATGAAATTCAGTGGTACTACTGAAGTGCCCTGGAGAAGAGAAGGGCACTTCTCTGTCTGAAAAAGGTGATGTATTTTTTCCAGTGGATTAATTTGAAGAATAGTATACAGGTCTTCTAATAAAGGGTACCAGAATTTACTATATAGATTAATAAAGGATTTAGCTCAAAAATCTTAGCACAACAAGAACTATCAGCATTGACACACATGCATGACTCAGGAGGGACTTTGGAAACAGTCAAAAGTATGTAAAAAGGGGAACAGCTTTATGTGTACCTTGAGCCTAGAGCCCAAGACTGTAGCAGAATCAAATTATGTACTAATATAAATTTTCACTGTATTAATTGTTTTCATCTAGAGTCCTTAAAGAGTTTCTGATGATGAACAAATCTCACATGCACATAACCTGTGAGTGTAGAACATTTCTTATATTGAATTTTTGACATGAGTCTCAGAACCCATATGATTCTCAAATTAGACAAGTAACTCAAATAAGAATTTGAGATTTGCAGGAACACTTCTCCATATCTGAGTTTCAGGATGTTATTCATACGAGTGTGACTAGAGGCTCTATCTGTCATGCACAGGGAGGCACACTTCTCCATTAAGGTGAGCTGTGATCATTTTAGCATGTATTTCATACCTGTTGCTGCAGACATAATTAAATGCTTCAAATTTTTGATCTTATAATTACAGAATCATTTTTTCAGAAGTTAAAGGAGCTATTCTTTCAGTGTAGTAACCTGCCACGTATTCAGTAGAAATTCTTCAATTGCCTTTGGTCAATGCTGAGTAAATGCAGTGCCTAGAAATACTGGTGCTCTAAAATAGAGAAAGTTCAAGATATCAGTCTTCACTAAGAAGACATAAGACCATGGAAGGCAGATCAAGAAAAAAATAGTTCACACTGTGCTTTATGAATATTCAGAAAACGTGAAATCACAAAGAAAAGAATGTCAGCTGATGTTATAGTCAGCATTCCTTTGGATGATTGAGTCATTGTCTCTAAGGTACATAAAAATTATTTTTAAAAAGTGCTGTTTCTCTTCAATGACTAAATAGAGAGACCAGAGGAGTAGCTTAACAGTTTCATTCACTGATGTGAATCCTACATGAGTTCTCAAGGTGCTGTTGCCCATCCAGGACTAGCTGGGGAGTCTTGCAGGCAGATGTGCTAGCTTATTCAAGGATATAAATTGCCTTTAACATACATTAAAATAAGAAGGGGGGAGAAGGGGGAGGGGGTGTGGGGAGGCAGGAGGAGGGAAAACAACCCCCCAAAACCCCCAGAAAATAAAACCAAACCAAAATAGCACCAAACAAAACTTATACAGAACATATCTCAAAACTGGAAAGATCAGAAGTCTTGCACCTTTTGTTGACTGTGGTATCTGAAGTTTCCTAACTATTCAGCAACTCTAGGAGTGATTACAAAAGGAATGAACAAAGGTCAGATGGTTTGATTCCTCCAAATTTAGAAAAAAGGAAAAAAAAAAAGGTAAGAGATGAGATTCACATTTTTATTTGTTCGAGTCGTAAAATCTGATTTCCCTGAGAACTGGTAGAGCTCTTATTTATTCATTTACTGGGTAATCTTATACAGCAATTTCACACAATATAATGGCCTAAACCCCTACGTTTGAACAAAATAAACCACAAAAGTGATAGGATAAATATGGAAAGGGAACTACCATCTGTTTCCTGGCTTTAAATAGCCCCTCTTGTGGACAGCAGAGTTTTGCAATAAAGTCAAAAGTTTCTGTGAGGAAAAGGAGGGAAAAAATGAAAAGAAAAAAGATAGTGAGGGGAAAAGAAGCCCTCAAGCAAACAACCTCCCCTGACAGGAACAGTATGACACAAAGAAAAGAAAAAAATAATCTTGACACTATCTTTTTCTTAGTTAGTCTCCTTACTTATATCTCTTTTTTAAAAGATTATTTTAATTACCTAAATTAATCTAAGATAGATTAACACAGGAAGATACACATCTCTCATATATTATCCATTCATCTAGTCTAAATTTTCCTTTCCCTGTAATATCTTCCAAAGGATGCAGAGTAAATGGATTCTTGGTAATGGGATCTAATAAAATAGTGTATATGAGAATATTGTGAACAGATTATTTTTCAATTAAATTATATTTCCATTAGAAATATATCTGCTGAATATTTTTCACCTTGGCTTTAATGTGCTCCATTTATTTATTTAATGAAGATATGGATGACAATGCATTCATTCTAAATTTTAGTTTTCATAAAGGAGTGGCCTTTTCCAACCTTAGCAGAACCCATAATTTCCTGTGCTGAGGGCTGTACAAACATACAAAAAGGAGATTGCTCTTGCTCTGATTAATTTATTATCTAACAGATAAACCAGACATAGGATACACCTACATGGGCTCTTGCCCTCTGAGCAGACATGATCTCATTCTATTTGCATCCAAAGCAGATGGAAATTTTCTCTGCCTGTGCTCCACATTAACTAGAAGCCTCGTGAATACAAATAACTTGGTGTTTAGTCCAAGTCAGTGAGTGCTGATGAAAGATGTCATATCTTAACTTGTGCTTAGAGATTCCTACAGCATCTGTTCAGGAATATTGATAAATTGAGCTCTAGTGTTTCTGAAAAATATCATATAGATAACTCCATGGAATGGAAAATGGCAATATGGAAGAGAGCAAAATGATTTTTTGAGGTTTCTGGATGGGCAAAATAAAGGACAGGGGTACCAGTTTCTTGGGGAAGAACTGAACAACTGCAAATTCAAATACAATGCCCAGGCTAACGCAGAATCGATGTGCCTCAGTCTAATAGAGTTAATCATGACTGAGAGTCATTTAAATCTTGGAGTGAGCATTTAACTGTCTAATAATTAGCTTTATTAACTCAGCTACTCATTTGTATTCCCTCTAGAGTGAATGGGGAAATGCAGATACTCCCAGACAAGTTACCTGTACAATCACCTCAGACACTGAAATTATGATGGACTGAATTATCTGCAGGCAATGCTTTTCTCTCTCCACTGAGTACTGAAAAAAGGCTGCACTTCTCATTTTTAGGTTACAGAACTGTTTCCCCTTGATTGTGAAATGTTTGATGTTTCCTTGAATTTGCAAATTCTCTGTTCTTACAACTCATCACTCAGATACTACAGGACATTATTTTTATTCTCCTTCAATAAGCTAATATTCTGGATTTTTTTTTCCTATTTTCTGCTGCTCTGCTCTGTAGATTCCCCATCACCAACCCCACCTGTAAGAAAAAAAAATAAAATAAAATAAAAAAATAAGAATGGTGAGAAAAAGAAGTGATTACAAATCCATTTTACACTCACCCTCACTCCAAGCTGAAATTATCCTGTTCACTGAGGCACAGGTGGTGATTTTCCTAACTTGATTTGGTCATTAAAAATCCTCTAGCTGCTTCAATACTTTCTCCCTGAGGCCCCTATCAGCACTCTGTTCTCCAGTGATTAGAATAGAGCCGATTGGCCTTCTGAACTTATTACAACCCTTTTTCTAATGATCTCATAATGACTGCAAACCTGAGCCCAGCAACCTGACAGATAATGATGTCAATTATGCAAAACAGAAATGAAAGCTTTGAATCTAATACACTGGTTTTGGAACTGGGGGGGCGGGGCGGAGGAGAAGCTTATTTGTAGTTTCACTGACTAAAACTGTCATATTTCAAAATGTCAGTAGAAGTTAATAAAGGGGAGGTTGGGGAACACACAAAAAGATGCTGATTACAGGGACCTTGATAATTTTTAAAAAGAGAATTAGTTCTTCCTTCCCTTTTTCCTTAAAAAGCTTCTGGTGATTTTTTGCTCTTGTGTTACTCCAGTGAGATCTTACAATTTTAGTCCATTATTTTTGTTTTCCAGTGGAATTCCTATGAGAAATTCTAAGGCTTGTAGGCATATCAACAGTCAGTGTCAGTGAATTTGCTTCTGATGAATGCTTATGAATAAAATCAGTCTGCAACTGCTTAACTCTGAAGATACTGTAATATTTCTTTATTTTTAAATTATTTTTAATTTTTGTCTAATGACACAGGAAAGTTCCAAATTCCTCTGTGGTAACTTGCTTTATTGTGTCATCAGTTATGGATATGGATATGAGCAAATATTTAAGGAAAAGCTAAATTTTAAATGGGGATTAGTAGGACTTATCTTACCTCTGTTCTTATGGAAGGAGCTTCTGATTCTTATTTAAAAGAAGTGTATAGCAAAGATGAGATTTCAACCTACATGCACACAGAAATTCAACCACTGGTAATAAATACTAGGAACAGGCCGCCTCCAGCCAAGTGGAGGGAGGGGAAAACTGGGTTTACTGGACTATGTGGACTTGATGGCCTTTCACATCAAACCCTCAGGAATATAAGTCTCTAGTGGACACAGGTGCACAGCGTACCTTAATGCCATCAAGCCATGAAGGGGCAGAACCCATCTGTATTTCAAGAGTGACCAGGAGATCCAAACAGCTAACTGCATTGGAAATTGAAGTGAGCCTAAATGGGAATGAGTCTCAAAAGCACCCCATTGCAATTAGCCCAGAGCTCACATGCATCCTTGACACAGGCTACCTCAAGAGGGAGAATTTCAAGGCCCCCAAAGGGTTTTTTTGGGCATAGCTGCCTTGGAGTCAGAGGAAATTAAAAAGTTGTCTACCTTGTTCATTCTCCTGGAAGACCCTTCTGTTGTTGGGCTGCTGAGGTCTGAAGAGGAACTGGTGCAGATCACTCCCACAATAATGCACTGGCATCAGTATCACACCAAACAAGACTCCTTAGTTCCTATCCGTAAGTTCAGTCATTGACTGGAGAGCCAAGGGGTGATCAGCAGAACCTTCTCACCCCTTATTAGTCCCATTACGGACCATGGAGAAGTCTAATGGATAGCGAAGACTGACAGTAGGCCATCCTAGCCTGAACAAGATCTTTCTGCCCTTGAGTGTTGCCGTGCCAGACATAGTACAACTTCAGCATGAACTGGAGTCAAAGGCAGACAAGGTATATGCCACAACTGATACTGCTAATGTGTTTTTCTAAATCTCGTAGGTCACAGTTTGCTTTCACTTGGAGGAGTGTCCAGTGCACCGCACTGGTGGAAACACAGCCCCACCATTTGCCATGGACTGATCCAGACTGCACTGCAGCAGTGTGAGACTCAGGAACCTGCAAGACACTGATGATGTCATCATACCAGGGAGCATGGCAGAAGTTTTTGAGAAATGGAAGAAAATAGTCCAAATCCTTCTGAAAGCTGGTTTTGCCATGAAACAAAATAAGGTCAAGGGACCTACGCGGGAGATCCAGTTTTAAGAAATAAAATGGCAGGATATGTGTTGTCAGATGCCAATGGATATGATCAATAAAATAGCAGTTATATCTCCATCAAGTAGTAAAAAGGAAACACAGGTTTTCCTAGAGGTTATAGGGTTTCGGAAGGTGCATTTTTCCAATTACAGTCTGATTGTAAAGTGACCTGGAAGAAGAATAAATTCAAAAGGGCCCTGAGCAGTGACCTGTCTTTGAATGAGTGGTGGACTCGGGTGGTCCAAGGCCACATTCTTAGTGGTGTCCACTACAGGTACTTAGTTATGAAACCACCTATCCATCTATGCCTTGGCCACTCTAATACTATGCAGCCTTTTAACTGTTTCCTGCAACTCAGCCTTCTGATCATCAACCTGTGCCTACCTTGTGCAGGCATTAGAGAAGGGGGAATGTGCTTTGGAGTAGTGTTTAAGTATAAGGCTGGACCTGGGACATGTTGAAATTATATCTGTTTATTCCTAACTGAGTATGGCTAGGAGGAAAGAACCTTTCCAAGTGGCACATTATACTGTCCTTTCTTAAAAGCAGTGATAATACTGCAACCAGGTCTAGGAATGGGAATAAAAAAGCACTTGTAATCAACACAAATACATGCAAAATATTCTGCAGGTCTGATCCAGTATGTAATGCAATTGACAGAAGAACTCCTATTGATTTCTGTAAAGTTAGACCAAACCTGAGGTGGCAAAGTTGTAACTGAAAAGTTGATTCAAACTTTGTCATTTTTCTCACACTATGAAAAAATAAATGCATGGATTTTTCAAAATTGTGTATTTTTCCAATAATTCATAGTGAATTCCAACCTATTGATTCTGTGATTTGTATAATTTATTAGACCATATTTGCAGATTAAAATTTAAATGTTGTTTATAGTAGCGTAGGAAATGTATTTTTAATGATCTTAGTATTTTCCAGTGGAGGGAGATGGTAAGAAACCCTACACAGGGGTAAACTCAGAAATCAGAATTGAAAAAAGAAAAAATTATTGAACCATCCAACTGTAATATCATCTCACCATAAATGTCAGATTTTTCTTTACAGAGGTGATACTGTGTCATCTGGGTTATAGCACAAAGGGCGATGGTTTTCATCACTGACACCAGCCAAATAAGACACTACCTGCTCAGAGACAAGCATTTCCTTACCGTGGATTGTCACGTTTTTCCTTCATGTCAGCTCCAACTCATGACACTGAGCAGAATGTCTGATTTGGGTGACTTCTTAGGGACATTAGCACAACATAATAAAAAACAGAAGCTGAAAGAAGAAAAAAAATAAAAGGAGGGAAGAGATTAAAGAATTGACTATTGAACTTTTAAGTGCAGCCACACCACCAGTCATAGCTGTCTCTATTGCATTGTCAGAAAAAAGGAAACTTGACATTTTTACCTCTCTGTATCTTTCCTAGAGATTAGTGGCTGTTGTAAATCATTAGATAAATTTCTCTGAACTCATGTATTTTTACATATATTATCCAGAAGTTTTTTATTAACATAAACAAATAAGCAAAGTACGATTAATTCCTCTACATAGGCTGTATATAAATGAAGGTAATATCAAGATATTTTTATCTAAAAATATTTTCCTTATTATTACATCTATGTAGACTGAGTACTCTTAGTTCTTATTGTATATCTGTATTTACCTTATGCTCCATATAGCAATGCCTTCACCAAGGCCTTATATTTGCAGAATGTTCTGGGATAAAGAAAAAGAATTTATTACTTATTCATAGAATCATATAATTGTTTGGCTTGGAAGGATCATCTAGTTCCAACACCTCTGTGAGTGCAGGGACACTCTCCACTAGACCGGGTTGCCCACAGCCCCATCCAATCTGGTTTTAAATTCTTCCAGTGGTGGGTTTCCACAACCTCTCTGGGCAACCTGTGCCAGTCTCACCACTCTTTCTTCTTAACGTCTCATTTAACCTATGCTCTTTCAGCTTGAATTGGTGACAGAAGAGGGATGGACAACGATTAGTGGATAATTTGTTTTCAGTAAGAGTAGTTGTGGAGGAATTCATTGAATGGGATGTTTTACATTTTGCGTGGAGCTTCTTTTGTTAGACACATTTTCCAAGTCCAAAACTGTTGGATTTTTTATGGGAATTTACTTTTTTTTGCAGGTCCATGGAATTGGAGATGTTTTTAGATATAGTCTGAGTCAGAAACAGCCAGCTTACTGTTCATATTTTTCTGCCTGAAGCCCATATTGCTGCCAAAACTTTGTGCTCTTCTAGTACATGTTTATGTCTAATTGCACTTCACTATCATTTCTTAGTGTTTCAGTACACTGACTCAGGGGTGTTTTCTTGGGCTGCAGTGTTTTAGATTTTATAACCTCTTTAATTTCTATGAGACAAACTACCATTTTGTGAGGTGGTTTAACTTGAAAATACTTTATTTCAGACACTTCAGTGCAATGACAAGGTGTGGAACATGCAATAAGTGTTGTACAACTCCAAACCCAAAGATATTTAATTTCTATCTTACATTTAATTGATTGCTTAATAACAACACTTGTTGCTGAGGGGTATGGTGAAAGTAGAATTGACATTGAAAAAAATAAGTGCAACCGAAGATACATCTGTACTACCAATGCTTTTATTTTCTCTACATGCAGTTACATCTCATGTGATGGACAGGAGAATTACTCTTTCTGTCCAGAGAAAAAGCTATATAGCAATAGTTATTAAAGAGCAACAGGGGAAATAGATATCACAAATAGAATGTGTCCGGCACTCTCATATTGTTGGGAAAGAAAAGCAAAATCGTAGGTACCAGGTGTAACTAATGCTCCAGTTCAGCTGCTGTGACCACTTCACTTAATATTTTATTTCAAGCTGTAATAGCTTTTTGTCTTTTGAAAATTACAAGAAGTTATTAGTTCTCCTATAAACCATAAATTCTATCAGGTTTAGGAATAGGCTTATACATCTCTGAGAATATGACTAAGCCAGATACTGATTTTCTCATGGCTTAAAAAAATAGTTGATTATTATTTATTATTCTCTATATCTCAAATAGTATAAATCCAGGACCTTTAAAACAAAAGCCTACTGTGTTTGGCTTTTCAGAAATACATGTCAAAATACATCCAGTCCTAAAGAGTTTGCAATGCAAGGATAAAACATAACAGAGCAGGCACATTTGACAGACAGATGGTGTGATTGCAAGGCACCAAGAGAACAATCATTACCCATGTCATAAGCAGCAGTCATGACCCACCAGCTGTCTACCTGCTGCAGGAGTTTCAGATACCCTGACAGAGATTAGAAGAGGAAAAAGTAGTGGGGTGGCTGTTGGCTAGACGTATGAAAAAAATTCAGTGGGAGTTTTGAGCTTGGCAAAGCCCTTAGGGATGAGGATAAGTAGGATTGTACATTCACTTTTTCAAAGACCATCTTTGGATTTAGAGACTTGACTTTTCATAGTTTTGTTTTTCTTGTCTCCCAGTAACAAGATAGAATTATTTATGAGAGATGTGGGCATTACAAATCTACCTTGCTTCAATTTCTTATTGAGCAGTCATAAAAGAGACTTGTGGAGCATGAGAAATCGGAGACCTGTAACCAATAGTGGACTCAGACACATAACCTGGGGAGACAAAGCATGCAACATGCTGTTCAGTCATCTCATGGTCTATGTTATCTCCTTCTCTGGAGATATTCTGGATGCCTACCTGTGCAATATGTCCTAGGGAACCTGCTTTGGCAGGGGGTTGGACTTGATGATCTCTGGAGGTCCCTTCCAATCCCTATGATTCTGTGATCCCTGCCCTCCAGACCTGCCCCTGTATATAAAAAAAAAAATCACCTGAGAGTTCATAGATGCAAATATATTACAGGGTATGTGTGTTTGAATGGGTGCTTATGCAATGTAGCCCTAATCTTGGCTGGTCAATCTCAGTGACACTCCAGCACTCAGTTTGTCATGTAGTCCTCCAAGATGACCTTTGAATCTTGGAGAATGTGTGTGGGACTTAAAACAATTTGTGGCTGAGAGTGTCTCTTTCATTTGTCAGTGATGACAATGAATTTCCTTCCTATGTATTTGGCAGCACCTATTTCCTCCCTCCTCCAGTCCACAGTGAGCAATGATATATGAAGGGGGCACAAAAAAGGGCTACAAAGATGAATCAGGGACTAGAACATCTCTCTCATGAGAGAGAGGCTAAGGGACCTGGGACTTTTTAGCCTAGAGAAGACTGAGGGGGATCTCATCAATAATTATAAATATTTGAGGGGTGGATGTCATAAAGATATGGTCAATTTTTTTTTCAGTAGTGCCCAGTGACAGGACAAGAGGCAATGGGCATAAACTTGAACACAGGAAATTCCACCTAAACATGAGGAGGAGCTTCTTTACAGTGAGGGTGGAAAACAATGGAAGGGGCTACCCATAGATTTTGTAAAGTCTCCATCTCTGGAGATATTCGAAACCAACCTGGATGCTGTCCTGTGCAACCTGTTCTAGGTGATCCTGCTCTATCAGGGGTATTGGACTAGATGATCTCCAGAGGTTCCTTCCAACCCCACCATTCTGTAAATTCTGTGATACCTACTTTGAGTGGGACTACTGTTTAGAAACACAATATGGGGATATGTGGACCTTCAGTATAATCTAATAATTCACAAACTTTTGTGTTGTATTCTTTTTATTTTTTTTTCCCCTGTGGATAGCAATGAAATCTTACAGCACCAAAGATACTCAAATTCTCGTCTTCCTAATAAAAAGCTCTGGATTTTTTTTTCTTAAAAGTAATAAACTTCAATTGTTCCTTCATTAGAATCTATACTGGTTTTTGGTAGCAAAGTTTTGGCAGTGGGAGGGCTGCAGTGGTGGTTCCGTGAGAAAATACCAGGAGATGCTCCCATGTCTAACTGAGCCAGTTGCAACATAGGCTCAGCACTGGCCAAAGCTGATCAAGTCAGGAACAGAAGAAGAACCACTGTGATAACAGTTAAGAGGGTAAAAAAATTATATACAACAGCAACTAGGAGAGAGAAACAAGAAAATGTGAGTGGAAACAAGTCTTTAGACATCAGTCAGTGAAGACAGAGGGAGAAGGTGTCCCAGGACTGGAGCAGAGAGCTTCCCTGGAAGCCCATGGAGAAGACCATGGTGAGGCAGGATGTCTCCATCAGCCCAGGGAGGTTAACAGTGGAGCAGATATCCACCTGCAGCCCATTTAAGCCCATGCCAGAGCAGGCCCCTGGCAGGAGATGTGGCGCCATAGAGAAGAGCCAGTGCTGGAGCAGTCTGGTCTTGTAGGACTGCACTGGAAAGGACCTACACTGAAGCAGTTCACGAAGAAGTGTAGCCCATGGAAAGGACTTTTGTTGGAGTAGTTTGTGAAGGACTGTATACAAGGGGTCCCCCCATCCTGTTAATAGAAGACGATTGAGAGCATTTATTGTGAATTACTGGTTGTTGTCCCAAACCAGATTATTTAACATGTGTGTGTAGTCCTCCAATACAGGCACAGAGCAAAGTATTTATTTAATGTCCACACAGAGATGGGTGCTAACTTGGAGAAGTTACCACTATGTGAACTCTTAAATTATTTTTTTTCATCACTGTATCCTTAATATTTTTTAAAAAAATATTTGCTTCAAAGGAAAACTGAAATTATTCCAATAATAAGTTAAAATAGTTAACAAGCAAAACCACCCCTAGCAATGATAAGTCAATATTTTATATGCTATGCCTTTTTGGCAGTGGGACTGGGATAAATGGGTCCTTCAGATAAATGAAATAATACATGGTTTGCTGCATCTGTGAATTAGTTGCATAAAGATAACTGAAGCAGGTAAATGCTGAATAAAACTGGATGATGTACATTAGAGAACCAATTGCATCTGTTAGTCCTTATATTAAGGTGCCCACTAAACACTGATGCCAAGCTAGCACTTGAAATGAATGGCTGCAGATCCTAATTTGATAACTGGTATAGTTATGCTAGAAGCAATGGAAATATGTTGATTTGGGCTACTTAGCAAAGAATAACTGATACCTTAAAGCACAATATTATTCTGTAAATGCTGAACATCTTTGTTCTCCCTGTGAATACCACAATTGAGATGAGATTTTCTTAATCTAATTCACAACACATATTTAAATTGGGAAGTTCCATCTACTCCACATGTACCTAAATCTCAAACTTTGGAATCTACAGCTTTTTAGGCAGTTAAGACCATGCTCTATTCCAGGTCAGGTTCTGAGCCAGGATCTGAACACAAAGCTTTGTCCAAATTAAAGGAGCTTTGGGGAATGTCTTTGCCATTGTAATTCTAATATCCTAAATGAAACTCATCTTAGGTGACATCACTGCCCTACACTCTCCAAAAATTGCATTTACTATTAGTAGCATTTTTTTCATTCACAGTTTCATTCTGAGTCACAATGTGGCCATTCCTGTCACAACCTTGTTGACACAGATATCATCATTCTTCTTTTTTATAAAGCACCAGTTCCCTACAGCTATTTTCATGCCTAAATACGACAGACTTGAACTGCTAAGGTAGATCAGAAAGCCCCAGAGAATGAACAGATGGAAATGATTAAATATTACTTTAAATTAAAAGCTGAACAAACTAATTTTATGACCATAAGAGAGAGGCCCTGGTACAAACATATATATATTCTTAGCTTTAGGTTAACTGCACAACAAGGCTGTGAGAAGCTTGACCCCATTTTCTTAATGAGCCCCTCATACTTTCCTGGGAGGCTGCTGTTAGCTCATCTGAAGCTATCCCTTCTTCAGGCAGAACAAGCTCCAGTGCCTCAGCTTATCTTCACTGGGAAGTAAGTGGACTGATTCCATGCATTTTACCCATAAAAACATTATTTCAGCCTCAAACTGATGAAGTTTGGGCTGCTTCTCTAGCTCACTAGAGAAAACTGCTGTTTTCAGTTGACATTGTAAAATTTTGGCTGTGGGGAGCATTGCAGGGGTGGGTGGCTTCTGCAAGAAGCTGCTAGAAGTTTTCCTTAGGTCTTACAGAGTCAATGCCATCCAGCTCCAAGAGAGACCTACCACTGGCCAAGGCTGACCCAATCAGCAACAGTGGTAACACCTGTGTGATAACATATTTAAGAAGGACAAAAAAACCAACCAAACAAAAAAAACCCACCAAAAACAGCAACCGAAAAGAATGAGATGATGTGAGAAATTTTGCAGATACCAAGTGAAGAAGGAAGAGGAGGAGGTCTTCCAGGCACCAGAGTAGAGATTCCCCTGCAACGCATGGATGACCTCATGCTGGAGCAGGTTTGCTGACAGGACTTGTGACCACATTGGGTACCCATGCTGGAGCAATCTGTTTCTGAAGGACTGCCCCCCATGGAAGGGACCTACACTGGAACAGTTCATGAAAACTGCAGCCCATGGGAATGATTTACACTGGAAAAGATTTTGTAGATCTGACTCCCATGAGAAGGATTCTATATTGGAGCAAGGGAAGAATGTGAGGTCTACTCTTGAGGAAGAAGGTGTGGCTGAGACATTGTGTGATGAACTGACCATAACTCCCATTCCTCAGGAAGAAGAAAATGTGATGACAGGTGTTTTAAGATTTAGTTTCATTTCTCATTATCTTACTCTGTTGTTATTAGGTATTAAATTAGATCAATTTTTTTCCTATTTGAGTCTGTTTTGCCCAAGATGATAATTGCTGAATGATATCTCCCTTATGTCAACTCGTGAGTCTTTCATTATATCTTCTCTTCCCTGTCCAGCTGAGTAGGAGGAGAGATAGAGCAACTTTGGTAGGCAACTGGCCTCCCGCCAGGGTCAACCCATCACAGATGCAAACTGGCAAATAGCAGATCACCTATACTGGAGATGTCTGTCAAGACTTCTTTCTCCACTGACTCTAGAGAGCAGTAGAGACTATAAAGTCTAGTAGGTTTTGTTAGTGTGGATGGTAAAGTATTCAGTGGCTAAAGAAAAGGAAGTTTAATTTCATACTTGTAGACTGCTCTGTAATATCAGTCAAAACTGATTCTTAAAGTACTAAGTCAAGGCAGCATCTGAAGGCTCATAATGGCAAATTTTGAGCTTCGTCTATTGTGACAATAAATAGCAGGTTTGTCAGGCCATGAGCATGAAAATGAAGATGACTTGGAAAATAAAAGGGCTATTTTCCTTCTCCAACAAACAGACTTTGACTTTCAATTTATGATTCGCAAAGTACTTTATCCCTCTCATGATCACAGAATCACAGAATGACAAGGTTGGAAAAGACCTTTAAGATTATCAAGTCCGATCTTTCCCATCCTGTGCTAAACCATATCCCTAAGTACCTTGTCTATCCTTTCTTAAAACACATCCAGGGATGGTGACTCAACCACTGCCCTGGGCAGCTGACCCTGCCCTGGCACAGCTTTGTGCCATTTCCCCTTGACCTATCTCCTGTCACCTGGCTGAAGAGACCATTGCCCACCTCTCTACAACCTCTCTTCAGGTAGTTGTAGGTGGTGATAAGGTCTCCCCTCAGCCTCCTCTTCTCCAGGCTAAACATCCCCAGCTCCCTCATCCACTCCTCATAAAAAGGACAGGGATCTCCTGGAGAGAGTCTAAAGAAGGGCTACGAAGATGATTAAGGTCCCAGAGCATCTCACCTATGAGGAAAGGCTGAGTAAGTTGGGACTGTTCAGCCTTGAGAAGAGAAGACTAAGGGGGGACATAATTAAAGTCTACAATTATCTTAAGCAGGGGATGCAGGGGAATCAGCCAGCCCCTTTTCAGTGGTCTGTGGAGACAGGACAAGGGGCAATGGCTGCAAGTTGGAGCATAGGAAGTTCTGCACCATCATGAGGAAAAACTTTTTCACAGTGAGGGTGACAGAGCACTGGAATAGGCTGCCCAGGGAGGTGGTGGAGTCTCCTTCTCTGGAGATATTCAAGACCCGTCTGGACACTGACCTGTGCAATCTGTCCTAGGGAGCTGCTTTGGCAGGGGGGTTGGCCTTAACGATCTCTCGAGGTCCCTTCCAACCCCTCCAATTCTATGATTCTACTTCAGACTGATGATTTCTAGAGATGAGTGAGTTTGTCTTAAGAGTAAACAAATCCAGCTTCAGGAGTTGAAGCCTTCACCTAAGACTCCATGTACTGATGGGTGGTTTTGTTTCTGGCTTGGAAGGAAAAGAATAGGAAATATCAAACAAGACTGGGAAGAAAGGAGGTTTGAGTAAAGAGCACATGAATGAGATAAGAATAGAAAAAACTTTGTAAAAAGATTAGATTAGAAGGGTCTCTTGAATAGTTTATAGACAGATTATTTTGACAAACAGATGAATGTGTGTTTTCAAACATGCCTAAGTGATGCAAAGGCCTACGTTTTGTTTTTAAACATGAAATGGATGGCCAGGAGTGTATTTTAAAATATTTCTACGTCTTTTGTCCTATAAAATCACTAAATATTTAAAAGTCTTCATTCATTTAATAGTGGTCTTCATATTTTTTTAATAAGATACAGGTTCTTCTATCACTTTTATCACAAGTCTGAAAATTATTATAAGAATTAGAATTAATTCTTTATTAACTTCATCTGTACCAATTTATTCTTTATATTTTCTATTTACAAAGGCTGGATGAAATTCTTTTCAACAGCAAAATTGAAGTGAAATTAAAAATACAGAGTAAATCTTTTTAAAAAGCTAAACACAAAACAATGCCAGGACTGCTATTAAGCAGATAACTCCACTTTAAAAACAATCTTAAAACCCACTGAAATCAAACAAATTGTAAACAAATTTTTTTTTTTAATATTTACTGAATCAGGGCCAGATGTAGCTGAAAATGCAATGACATAGACTACTGATCCCCAAACTGTGACACAAGTGGTGTTAATGGTTCATGAAGCCACCATAAACTGGTCCCCAGGTGGTTCATGGAACCTTATAGTACTGAAAAAGGTATGGTGTTTTGAGGGATGACTATTCTCTCAGTCTTATAATCTGGTACTGAACAAATTTGGGAGGTGAATGAATATACATTCTTGGATAGGAGCAGGAAGGTAAATACGGAATGAAAGAAGAAAGTTTGTTGACAGATAATTTGAGGGATTTAGACTGGTATACTTCACAGCTGCAGGCCAGCTATACATGATGTCTACTTTCTGCAAAGATCCCTCTCATGAAATACTAGCTTTCATTTTCTTTTTTTGTTTTATTAGAGATTTGTAATCTCAGATATGAAAAATAATTTGTCAATTATATTTTGTTCATTTCATAGAATCAGAGAATCATAGGAGTTGGAAGGGACCTCGAGAGATCGTTAAGGCCAACCCCCCTGCCAAAGCAGCTCCCTAGGACAGATTGCACAGGTCAGTGTCCAGACGGGTCTTGAATATCTCCAGAGAAGGAGACTCCACCACCTCCCTGGGCAGCCTGTCCCAGGGCTCTGTCACCCTCACTGGGAAAAAGTTCTTCCGCATGTTGGTGCGGAACTTCCTGTGCTCCAACTTGCAGCCATTGCCCCTTGTCCTGTCTCCACAGACCACTGAAAAGGGGCTGGCTGATTCCCCCTGCATCCCACGCTTAAGATATTTATAAACATTAATAAGGTCCCCGCTTGGTCTTCTTTTCTCAAGGCTGAACAATCCCAGCTCACTCAGCCTTTCCTCATAGGTGAGATGCTCCAGGCCCTTAATCATCTTTGTAGCCTCCTCTGGACTCTCTCCAGGAGATCCCTGTCCTTTCTATACCAGGGAGCCCAGAACTGGACACAATACTCCAGGTGGGGCCTGACCAGGGCAGTGTAGAGGGGGAGGATCACCTCCCTTGACCTGCTGGCCACACTCCTCCCGATGCACCCCAGGATCCCATTGGCTCTCTTAGCCACTGAGGCACACTGCTGGCTCATAGCCAACCTGTCATCCACCAGGACCCCCAGGTCCTTCTCCACTGAGCTCTTCTCCAGCAGGTCATCCCCCAGCCTGTACAGATAGAAACGGTTGTTCCTTCCCAGGTGCAAGACTTTACACTTGCTGTTGTTGAACCTCATCTGGTTTCTCCCTGCCCAGCTCTCCAGCCTGTCCAGGTCTCTCTGGATGGCAGCACAGTGTTCCTGCGTGTCAGCCACTCCACCCAGCTTTGTGTCATCGGCACTTGCTGAGGGTCGATGCTATTCCCTCATCAAGGTCATCAATGAAGATGTTAAACAGGACTGGACCCAACACCGAGCCCTGGGGAACACCGCTAGTCACAGGCCTCCAGTCAGATTCCACTCCACGAATCACGACCCTCTGGGCTCGGTCCGACAGCCAATTCTCAACCCACCTCACTGTCCACTCATCAATCCCATGCTTTCTCAGCTTTGCTATCAGGATGTCATGGGAAACAGTGTCAAAAGCCTTGCTGAAGTCAAGGTAGATGACATCCACTGTTCTCCCTCCATCTACCCAGCCGGTGATGAGATCGTAGAAGGCTATGAGATTGGTCGAGCACGATTTCCCCTTGGTGAATCCATGCTGACTACTCCTCATGACCTTCTTCTCTTCCAATTGCTTGGAGATGGCATCCAGAACAAGCTGTTCCATTACCTTTCCAGGGACAGAGGTGAGGCTGACTGGCCTATAGTTGCTGGGATCCTCCTTCTTGCCCTTTTTAAAGACTGGAGTGACATTGGCTATCCTCCAGTCCTCAGGCACTTCTCCTGTCCTCCAGGACCTGTTGAAGATGATAGAGAGCGGCTCAGCAATCACCTCCGCCAGCTCCCTCAGCACACGTGGATGTATCCCACCTGGGCCCATGGATTTGTGTGCATTTATCCCTTTGAGCCGCTCCTGGTCCTCCCCTACCTCAACCGAAGGGAAATTCTTCATATCCCAAACACTCCTATTTACATCCAGTGCCTGTGGGTCCCAGGGGGCCTTTGAGGTGAAGACCGAAGCAAAGAAGGCATTCAGTATCTCCACCTTCTCAACATCCCCCGTTACCAGGACACCCTCCTCATTCAGCAAGGGACCTACATTATCCCTGGTCATCCTTTTGCTATTCACGTATCTAAAAAAACCCTTTTTATTGTCCTTTATGTCCCTTGCCAGCTTCATTTCCAAGAGGGCTTTAGCCTTCCTAGTTGCATCCCTACAGGCCCTGACTACATTCCTGTATTCTCCCCAGGTGCTCAGATCCTTCTTCCACAATTCATAGATCTTCTGCTTCTAAGTAGCAAGGTTGTTAATTATTTTCATCATTTGTTGGAGGCTGTAAGAAATTAATACATTAATGTTGATCATATTTCCTGGAAATTCTAGAGTGGTGATTAACTGCTTGTTAAAATAAGGAACATATATGAGCAATTTCTGTACAATTAATCTTTTCTCTTCCTCATTTTTTCCTTATTTATAGAATAAGAAATGCTTTCCAAAAGTAGGACTCATGCTCAGGAACAGTAATGGCATAAAATTTAGAAATCTGCTAAGCACTTTGCTTGTAGAAATTTTATATGCTTATCAAACAAACTGTAGTGAGAGACTTGAGGAACACAAGATGAATCACATTTCATTCTCAAGAACAGTTTGCAGGTTGCTGTAAGTTATTCAGCCTAGCAATACAGGAGCCAAACAGTTTTGAATAAAGTCGTATCTCCACCTACACAAACAACCTTCACTGGAACTGCATCTCATTTCAGTATCTAACAATATTTTGCCAGAAGTTCAGCTAAGTAAAAACCAACACATTTATGTCAGCTATACTGCTAGCTCAGACAGAAGACCCTGTTCCCACAAAGACTTGATATTAGCAAATAAATATTCTAATTCCTCTATGAAATAAATTTGAACTTTGGGATTTACCTAACCCTGACTTAGTCCATAGGAAAGGTTTTCTTCCAGCAATGAAGTCACGTCTCTGTTTCCAGTCTTGCCACGTTCTTATTCAACTTGTCAGAAAAAAAAAGCAGCATCAGAATACTTAGTGGAAAGCTTTGCTACCAGCTAATAGAAGCCTGGTTATGGCCCAGTGATTCACACTGATATATTGAGAGGTTTTAGATCCTCTGTCAAGCTTCATTTACAGTGAAAATGAGCCAATGACTCTTGTCTATTTTCCTTCCCAGGCTATCAGAGCAGCCATCTCCTGACCATGTTTCCTATCTCTAGGGAAGGGCACAATTATGCTGATAATCACTTTCTTGATTTGGTCTGACATGCAATTTCTCTTCTCCTCCAAATCTAACAAGTCCTTTTTTAAGCACACTTCTTCCAAAACATGCTTAAATATTAGATCTCCTGCACAGAGATGGGCATTACTACCCAATCCTGAAGTTCATGAATACTCCATTGATTTTTTTTATTTTTTAATTTTTTAAATACAATTGTTTCTCTGCAAGTTCAAAGCAAAAATTTATAATTGCATTTTACTGATCCCTCTTACTTACATGTCCTTGTCTTTGTTTGGGAATTGTCTGTTTGAACTAGAAGCTCTGCATGGCAAGGCTGACTTTCTCCCCAGAAGTCTGTAAAGCACCTAGACAGCTGGAATGATAAAATAATATCAACAACTAATGAGAACAGCTAATGTGGGAGTTTTATTATTGTGCTAGATTTAATAAATAGAAATGGTTGAAAATTGTTCTACGGAAATTATTTTTGATAGAAAATTGTTTCTTTGACAGAAGGGACATTTTCATGGAATGGGAATTCTTTCTTTGGAGAAGTAAAAACCAAAACAAATTAAAAAAAAATCCCCAAAAACCCCCACAAAACCAAAACAACCCCACAAAGAGACCCTGGTTAGTTCCTGCAGAAATGAAGCTCAAATAGCTCTTTCTTTAATCATGACATTTTCAACCAAAAGAAAATTGTACGCACAAATACTTCTGTACATGCACACAGGTGCATAATTTTCAAATTTATTTATTTATCTTTCTATGTGTTTATTTATTTATGAATTCAGATAATCACAGAAATCTTAGGAAGGAAACTCGAAAGATCATCTCGTCCAATCCCCTTGGCAAAGCAGGATCACCTAGATTAGGTCACATAGGGTCATTCTGTCATTCTCACTGTGTAAAATTTTTTCCTTAGGTTCACATGGAACCTCCTAGGGGCCCAGAACTGGATGCAATATTCCAGATGCAGTCTCACAAGGGCAGAGTAGAGTGGGAGGAGAACCTCTCTTGACTTACTAACCACACCCCTTCTAATACACCCCTGGATGCCATTGGCCTTCTTGGCCATGAGGGCACATTGCTGCCTCATGGCCATCCTGCTGTCCACCAGGACCCTCAGGTCCCTTTCCCCTGTACTGCTCTCCAACAGGTCTGTCCCCAACAGGCCTGTTGTTCAGCCCCAAATACAAGACTGTATACACTTGCCCTTGTTACATTTCATTAAATTTCTCCCTGCCCAACTCTTCAGCCTGTCCAGATCTCACTGGATGGCAGCAGAGCCTTCGGGTGTGTCAGACACTCCTCCCAGTTTTGTGTGGTCAGCACGCTTGCTGACAGTGCACTCTGTACATGCTTAAGATATAGTAGAGTTCAATTGGGTTGGTTTCCTCTAATACAGTTTTTTTCTCCATGTAGAGAAGATACCAACTCTTATGTCCCATATTCATTCTCCCCTAACAATGTGAAATTTTATTTCTACTAGACTAAGGAGGAGTTTTTCATTTGCAGTAGATGGATATTGCCCCACAGCTTGTTCAAATTGATGGTGCTAACCAGCACAGTTTGTTCTGAGCTGCCTAAACCCTCATCCTGTAAGCACAACTTAAATTAATTCTAAAGCAAAAAAGGAACTTTCTGCTGGCACCACAGAGATTTCACTTAGTTTTTGAGTTAAAACCCTGCAAAACCATCCACGAGTATGCATTCACCTTTGCATTCACTTAAAACTTGCACAATGTTCCTTTATGACTCTATTGACTCATTCATATCCAAGGTGGAACCGCTTCCAATTTGCTTTCTTCAATCAAAAATCTTGGAAAAAAATAGCAGGCAAGGAGTTGTTTTAATGATAAGAAGTTGTACATGTTTCCAAACCTATTAACTGCTTTTTAATTGCAATTACTGGAGCACACAGAAATGAACATTGCACATTTCTAATTTTTCCTCTTCCTGCCTTTCTGCATGGAACAAGAAGCTGTGTTGAGGGGGATTTCTGTCTATCTAATCTAAGTTTTTTATGAAGCACATATCAACACTGAGTTTCCACCTCGACTTAGTAGAAAGCCTATTTTATGGAGATGACAGGTTATTTCAGGATTTAGAGGCAGTATGTAGGATACACAGATCTGTGAAGTCCAATCCCTAAAGCAGGGACTTATAAATGGTTTGTAACCAACAGTTGAGCTTGCAGTACAGACTCTTTAACAGCTCAGGCTGAGCAAGGCCATAGAGTAAGGCTGAAGATAATGTGCTTCTGAGGTCCAAGATTAAAATTTTGGTTTATGAAATGCACCTTTTCCTCAGTTGTTCCTAGAGGACTACTAGCTATTGTAAACGTGCCTTTCTTGATTAGCTTGTAATGATTAAAATGATGTCTCCCACTGAAAGCAAGTGTTTAAAACTGAATATGAAATAATGTGCTTAAATTTTTCAGTATGAAAATTCAGTGATAATCACGCTTTACAGCATAAAACTACAGGGCCTGATTAAGATTGACATTAGCAAGAACTCTAACAAGACATTACCAAGAAAAATACCACACTCAAAGCTGATGATTCGGCTCTTACCACATTAAGGAAGTAATAAGCTTTAATATCACCACTGCAAGACATGGCAAAAATAGAAAAGCATCTTTCCTGTCAGATGTTCTAACAGAAAATCTAAACAGAGAAAAAAGGAAATGTATCTTAAGCAGAAGAAAAGCAAATGTAGCCACACAAATGTATTTGAAAAACAAAAAAAAGAACCTGATATCAATGCTTGCTGCAGCTCTAAGAATACAATTTCAAGTATTTTCCATGGCTTCCTATGATATGGTGATGATCCATTCTGAATTTGTGCAGCAGCTGTTTCAATGATCTATAGAAATTATCAGTAATAAGTCTCATAGGAGCTTGAAAATGTGCCCTGTGAGCAGCTGAATCCTTCTTACCTTCTGCTGGACAGCCATTCCTTCTTAGTCTCATCCACATGCAAGGAGTACCAGAGGGCAATGGAGTTGCCTTGTTATTTCCTACTCTGTGAGCAACATTATTTTATAATGAACCTCAATTGGACTTCATGATTTTTGCAAGTCTATTAGAGAACCTGCTTCATCTTTCCCCTTGTAATGGGATTTGCAAAGCAATTATACATCCCCGTCTCAGCTGATGTGCCTCAGACTAAAACCTTACACATGACTGCATTAGTTTATCACAGTAACACATATACTCTATAATACACCTCTGCTACCTGTCACAACAGTCAAAGAAATTAAAGAAAAAAAGAAAAGGGAAAGTTTCTGACTGTTGTTGCTGTAGCTATTTTCCCAGTCAGTCTCAAAGTATTTCCTTTAAGGTTGACAATACCCCGTGTTTTCATCCACAGATCTCCAAGTGCAATTGAAAGATTGAGAAAGTGTTGATTCTTCTGCTTAAACAGAATAACTGAGGAGCAATGATTTTCTACACAAAGGAATTCTGTGTTCTTCAGGGGAAGCATCTGAGACAGTTCTGTGCACTTCAATGGACTGCACATGCAGTGCAGCAGAGATATGGGGCAAAGACCATCTGTATGATCCGGATTTCAGCCAGAGTATCTTTAGACACTAAAAATGTTAAGAGATTTGTTGAGCAATTATTAGGATGAGACTCTCAGCAGTTTAGAATGGAATTGGAAGGGGTACTGACTGAACTGATGATGGATTGTATGTGTGTACATGAAAGTAGACACATGGGGTGGGAGTAGTGTAAAGATTTTTCACTAACCCATTTTCCTTTCAGTCAGAAACTTTGTCAAAAAATTAATCTTATGCTTTTAACCTATTCAGTGAAATGTCTGCAGAAAAATTTGCTGAGGTCCAGAGAGATCACAGAAGAACACTGAAGGAAACGTATCATTGAAGGACTGACTGCAGCTATGTTGAGTCCAAGCTAGTAGCCTCTGAAGTAGGCAAGAGCTGCACCAGATAGGACCTTGATCTGAAGTTTATTACATTCAGAGACTCTAAATATCTAACCCAGAGTGTAATGCTTATTTTCTTTCTTCTGCTTTTTTTTTTTGTTGGTTTTTTTTTTTTTTGAGGAGGAGGGTGGAAAGGATAGACATAGCTGTGATCTTGTAATGTTTAAAGGTCCAGATGTAGCAACTTCCCAGACAATGTGTTTTTTCCAGTATTTTGCCCTACTTTCTGTCTTTGGATCTCTTGTATATGTTACAGTACATCTGTTCTCCTTGGTTATTTCCACTGCATGCTGGCAGAATTTGTTTCTCTTCCAACACACCAAGTTAAAAAATAAATAATCCTGCATTGTGTATAAAATGCATTCCCATGAGATCAACCCTCTCCTAATGAAGTCAGTTGTTTTATTTTTTTCATACACCAGATCATTTACTCTGAGATGATATTAATTTACAACTAGAATCACAATTGACACCTGGCAGTGCACTAAACAATATGGGCTTTCCAATCTACCTCATTAGTTGCTCATGCTTTACTGAATCTCTGCTCATTAAACTCCAAATCCTGTCTCCAGTGAAGTCTCAGTAGCTTGTTGGTCATTGGGGAGTTCCTTCTGAATTAAAGAAGCAGGGACACTCCACAACTGCCATGAAAATTGAGGGCTAGAGCAGCTGTCCAGATGCCTGTGCCTCTAGCTTCATCTATTCTGGCAGAAAAAGCTGGATGATATGCATGATGGTGGATCCATCATTTATACTTTCCCCTTCCCTCATTTGCACTAAATCCCTGATGCTTGTTGGCAAACTCAGGCTTTAAAGATGAGATGTAGATACCCATTACAAGCATAGCTTACTTCAATCAACAGAGATATGTTAGCTATGGTGTAGGAATAGCTAACACTTCCCACAGAGATGAGTACCAAAGGGAGATACTTTCAAAGCTATAAACCCTGAGTAATTTGATGGTGAGCCATAGAAATACAGGTCTGGAGACAAGCAGCTGCAGAAATCTGCTTTCCTGCCTCACTGCTTTACAAATTAGTTGTGGACATTATATCTCTGTGACTCAGATTTCAAACTTGGGACAAATCTGGGAGACATTCATAGAGGTTGGTACTATTTCTGTACCTGTTTTGTGGCTGTGCAAAGAAACAGATGCTCCTTAATTGGAATGTAGCCCCACTGCTAGAAAGGCCTAGTTAGCTTTGTGGTCTAGTATTTGTCACCAGTGACTGTTTCTAAGAGCAGTCCTTGCAGGAACATTGAATCATTTCTTCCAGCTGAGACAAGCTATTGGCTTAGACAAGAGTTAACATTGCCTTGACTCATCCAGCAGAGTTTTTGACTGTGCACACAGTGCTGCTAGATTAGGTCTTACATGAAGCAATACAAAAGAACTACTTCGATCAGGATCAACTATAGGCTAAGAAGCTCCTTTTCAGCTCCAGTGATCTCTGGTATTTTGTACCAGTGGACAGATACAACATAATTAATAGCAAAAAAAAATTGTATGTGATCCATTTAATGTGCTGAAATAATTAATTTTCACAGTAGAAAATGTAGATGTATAAAAATAGAAAAAAACAATAAAGTTTTATTAAATATTGATTGGCAAAGTGAACTGAGATTTGGACTGCAGAGAGGGGAAGTTTTGAAAATGCTTTCAGAAACAAAGGAGTTACTTGAGGACTAAAGAACAGCTGTCAGGTGTTACACTGGTCACCATCAGCTTTGTAACAGTGGCCTTTGCAGCAGGGAAGAAACTTATTATGTTAATCAGAGACACTTAGAAGCAGAGAGAATGCTAGTTTGATGGATTTAGAAAAAGACACATGAAGTGTAGGAAGTGAGTTGTTTTATGTGTATGTTTGTGCATTTAAGAAATAACTATCATGGGTTGTGAGGATATGCTTAATCCTGTAACATTTAACATTGCCTATACTTTTATAGACTGCAAGAACTCTTATTGAACTCCTTTTCACCAGTAGAAGAGTAGTGAAAGTATTACATTAGCTTTTAGTGAAGAGAAAAATCAATGAAAAGAGACAGAAGGGTATCTGCAAAGATTGTAACCCTTCAGATACTGAATGGAACTGAGTGGGTTTTAATCAGTGCATGTTAGCTAGGCTATATAAGATACTTCTTCCCAACCCATGAATGATAAGGGGTGTGGTTTAGCTCAGCTCGAGTTTAAACACAACACAGTCTTGCTAAGTTTCCATCCCCAGTAGGATAAGGGAAGAGTAAGGAAAAAAAGGTAAAACTCCTGAGTTGATGTAAAGACAGATTAATAGAAGGGTAGATAGCAGTAATAGTAGTAGGGGAAAAAAACCAAAACAAAAACAAAAAAACCCCAAGAGAATATACAAAAGAAGTGATGGATAATGGAGTTTCTCACCACCCACTGACTGATGCTAAGTTCCTGAACACAGGATCAAAGAATCATAGAATCGTAGAATGTTTTTTGTTGGAAAGGACCTTAAAGATCATCAAGTTTCAACCCCCTGCCATGGGCAGGGACACCTCAACTAGACCAGGTTGCCCAAAGCCCCATCCAACCTGGCCTTAGACACTGCCAGGGAGGGGGCAGCCACAAATTCTTTGAACCTCTCCACCCTCACAGTGGAGAGGTTCTTCCTAATACCTAGATTTACCCTCTTTTAGTTTAAACCCATTATCCCTTGTCCTATCACTACACTCCCTGATAAAAGTACCTCTCCATCTTTCCTGTACATCTCCTTTTACGTACTGGAAGGCTGCAGTAAGGTCTTCCTGGAGCCTTCTCTTCTCCAGGCTTAACAAACCCAACTGTCTCACCCCAGACATGGATGCAGTGTTCCATATCAGGTCTGACCAGAGGAGAGGAGAATAGGGGAACAAAACCACCAACTTTCACTTGCTGCTCATGCTTCTTTTGATGAAGCCCAGGATGTGGTTCATTTTCTCTGCTGCAAGCATGCATTGCTGGCTCATGTTGAGCTTCTCATTAATTAGCACATCCAAGTCTGTCTCCTCAGGGATGTTCCAAATCCATTCTCACCCTAGCCTGTATTGTTGCTGGGACTTCCCCACACCATGTGCAGGACTGCTTTGCCCCTAGCCAACTCTAAACCAAGTGCTTGTTTTTTTTTGTTCAGCATGACATTAGCTGGTATGTAATACAGATTTGGCCAGTAGCATTAATAATATTCTACATGTTATTGACATTATTCTCATCCTAAATCCAAAACCCAGCACTATACCAGCTACTAGAAGAAAACCAACTCTATCCCAGCTGAAACCAGGACACCAGGAAAATCAAGCTTGTTAATACAATGAAATGGAATACAGGTGGATCTGCACTTTTCATGGGTACTTTTTAGGAATCTGTGTAATGTCAAAATGTGAAAGAAATTGGTAGATTACCTTAGATATATTTGTTTCAAGATTTTTTTCTCACATCTTACATATATTTATTCTTTAATTCACAAAAAAGTTTAGAAAGAATGAAAAAGGAAGACTATTCTTTGACTGTCATCTAAACAACACGTTTAATTTTGTTTTGTCTTAAGAATCCAGAAACTTAATTTAATTATTTTTCTGTCTAAGATAACTGTATTATCACTTCTGACAGAACAAGACTGATTTCTTTCTAATGTGAATAAAAAGTTTGGACTTGGATGTGACCTAGCCTTATGTTTATTCACATATACTCAAGATCTTAAATTTTGTTTTTTCTATGAGAACAACTGAATGTGTTAGATCTTTGTTTACTTATATTTACATATAGTAAGTTATGTGGAATTGTCTGACTTTGGGAGAGAATGGGAACATCATGGAGGAAGAACTGCCTGAGAAAATCTAACAGGGAAATATTTATTGGTGAACATGTCCTGGTTTCAGTCAGGATAGAGTTAACGACAGAACAGCTGTGAGTTATTGATAGCTGGACAATAAATAAGGCAGTTGAACTGCTTTTGGGACTGAGAAGAGATGTTTTACTTCCAGGGTCTCCTTTTGGTCATCTTTGTTCTCATTAACTTTCCATTCAGAATTTTCCGTTCAACTCTCTGGAGTACTCGGCGCTGTGGCTGGCAATTGGTTCCAGCTCAGCTCTTGATAAGCAGTATAACCATTTTAAACACTTGTAACACAAAAAGTATCAAAGATTATAGTTTCGAAAATCCATGGTGGCAACTTATGCATTTTCTGTTGGCCGTTTCTCTTGTTGTTGCTGTCAAGAGAATGGGATCCTATTGTGACATTTATTTCTTTTCTCCATCAATCTTTGTCCTAAAACTGTGAGCTAGACTTGTTACATGCCACAGTCTCTACTGTCAAGCTTTCTACAGCCTCTGAAATGAACACAAGATAGCAACACATGCTTTTGGAGAGAAGTTTTATTCAAACTTAAGTAAAGACTCTTATTTTACACTTTGGATCTGATTTGAAAACAGATGCGAGCCAGGGAAATTGAAGGTCTCAAGCTATCATGAGGTCTTTAAAATCATAACCACAAGGGGTGAACCTGGATGTTGTTTTCAGTAGAAAATGCCATTTTGGAAATCCATACTTTGAGAAAGACTGTTTCATAAAATTGAAGAGCTACCTTATAGTCACAGAATCGGTGTAAATTTTTAATTTAATAGTATCTGTTAATTAGGATTTTTTGTTGACATAATCATACAAGATGGGCAGTAATGTACTCTATTCAGATTCCAGGGTACATGTTTGTCATCCTGTTTTATATCTATGTGTCTTGTTTTTTCTATAATAAGATTTTTTCTGCTATTTCTGAAAAAGACCCTTCCTTTCTAATAATGTATTTGAATTGGAGAAAGGAAGAAAGCATGTCACACCAGGTATGTGAAAATCATTAAAGAAAACATTAATGAGGAATAAGGAATGTAGTGTAAGGCACTTGGCTACTTCTTTCTTTACCCAACTTTGAAAAATGTTGCAGATAACTGTTTTGCATTTGAAAAGGATTGGTTTGTAAGAAAAATGCTTTTTTCATTGAGGGAAAAAAACCTATCAGCCTTCTTCACTTAAGAATATATTAAATGCAATATGTAGTCACTTTTTGTTGTCATGCTTCAGGAAACTTCCTCTATCATCCAAACTCCACAAAATGTTTTTAAATATTTTATAACAGAAATCAAAACAATATGAAATATATATAAAAAAATTATATTACGCTTAGTTTAATTCCTGACTATAATTCTTCCATTGATCTTGCTATCTTGGGACCTACTGCCTGCTCACTGCTCAAAGTGTTTCTTGTGATTTTGTTATCTCTGCCATGTCCTGTGTGCAATTACACAAAAGTTCTTTTGAAGCTCTGCAATGGAGCTTGGGCTCAGTAACAAGTGAGTAAGGTTTTGTCATTTGTGTGCCAATATGACACATACAATAGCATGTTTGTTTCTATAGCCATTAGAACTGAAGGTTTCCTCAACCTGCAAGTTGCATGTATGCTTTATTCATACACCTCTTACTGTAACGCCCTATGTAGTTCTTTAGAAATCATCTGAGCAATAAGCTCACCCATCCCATACCTGTTCTTTAAGGTCTCTTCTTTGTCTGCACTAATACTGCTCAGCATGTATTCTTCTTCATCTTATCTCACCTTCAAAGTTTTAGTGTACTTTTTTTCATATTTCTTTGCTTCTTTATAATGGTAACTTAGCTAATAAAATTTGAAGCAATCTGGCACCTTGCAGGATATTAACATCATTTTTGAGGTAGGTGACTCCCTGGGACCATTTCCTTTTTCATATCTGTTTAATCCATTGACATTGCAACTTCTCATGGTGATAGAAAGGAGAAATAGAACTGTTTCTTTTGTCCAGTTTGCTTTCTAAAGTTTTTGTGCCTGTCATTAAAAGTACATAAAGTCCAAAAAGTACAAAGGCTCTGTGTGTTTTGACTTACACAAATACACAGATCCTAAACTGTTATTCTGTTTGTATATAGTTAGTTGTTTGGCTGCAGTGTTGGGGGTGGTGTTGTTTGGTTTGGGTTTGCTTTGTTTTGGGTTTTTTTTTTAGGGTTAGGACCACTGAAACAGCTGAGCAAGTACTTAAGGAAAGAGAAGTGACACAGAAAGCCTTACATTTCATAAAAAGAAATAAAGTTTCTAAATCTGCTAAGGCCAGAAGATCTCTTTTACTTCTTTGCATAGGTCTATTAAGGGAGAGATGAATTTGTGGACCATGGAAATAGCATAACAGATATTTTCTTACTCCTTCATTACCTACTCTCCATCCACGGTGCAGTCAATATAACTTCTTGACTTCTATGAGTTTCAAAATTTTTACCACCATTTACCTAAGTTATGTATCTAGAAGAAATCCTTGGATATCTGGAAAAATATGTGTACTACTTTAAAATTTCACTTAATTTGCCCACTCTGACCCTCATATCACAGCATTCTTATAGTTCAGAAATCAACAAATTACCTTAATCATGGAATTAAATTATCAGTATTTGACTCAGTCCCTACATAGTCAATGGGATATAAGTACATACTTAAAGTTAAGGACATACTCAAAAGCTTTGCTAAATCAGGGACACAGTTAATGATGTTATTTCACTCTTACTATTTAAAAACAAACCCTTATCATAAATTATGTGATTAGACAGCACCAGCATTCCTTTGTAATGACTGGAAAAACCACACTACCTTCCCCAACCAACCCCCCCACCCCCAATATACTTCTTTTACTTTACTAGTATCTGAAGAGTTGAATTGCTACAGACATTAATCTTGCTTAATTTCCCTTCAGGTTCCAAACAACACTGTTCTTTAAACAAATACCTCTTTTCAGCTGAGAAACGACACATTCACTGATGTGATACTATCATCGTTCTTGCAGTCATTGCAGTTTTTTCAAGTCCTTGGCCTTGAGACATCCCTATGAATAGTATGTTGGATTATCCTTACCTACTTACCCTGTAAGAGGCTACCTGCTGTGGCATCATGATCTAGGAAAAGGGAATATTCTCACAGTTCACAAACTATTATATGTGTCTCATGCTCACCATGTACCCAAACATTACACCTTAGGGTATTTGGATACTTATTTTTATTGTTGTTATTGTTGTTTTCTTTCAGAAAGACAATTATCATACTTAAAATGCATAATTATAAAAATAATAATAATGCAACTCTTCTGCCAGAACTTGACTGGCAACAAGAACTGGGTTCTAATGTGAAGAAATCATTATTAACACACTCATTAGAGACTTAATGCAGAAACATGAGAAAACTAAAATAAGATTTCTTCTGCTCAGTGACCTAGTTTTCCCCAGTCTCAAAGATTAATTAGTTTAAGAAACAATATTTGTATTAAATGGAGAAAACAAGCCACCAACAAGACAGATAAGCAAGGCAACATGCAATACCTGATTTATAAAATCTAACTGCAATATTTTTCAGTCTTTCTCTCTGGGGAAAAAAGAAAATACTAGGCAATTCCACAGACTTCTATTTTTCCACTACGCAGGAGGTGTATTTGGATCTTTTTGGAAAAATCCTCAGGGAGACAGTCATGGACAAAAGCAGTATTCAGGAGGGTTTGTTGATTTTTAAGAATCACTTCCTTCAAGCTCATCATGATTTACAGGAAGGCAATGAAAGGCAGCAGGACTCTGATGTGGATGAAGGAGATCCTGACAAATATCTAACATAAATAGAACCATTGCAGAGTTGGAAGTATACATAGGTCATTCAGGAGGAAAGTAAGAGACATTGCCCAATTGTGTAAGGGTAGGGTTAGTAAAACCAGAGCCCAGGAGGAGTTGAATTCAGTGAGAAATGTGGAGAGTGACACAAAAGGTTTTTACAGCATCAAAAAGACTAGGGAAAATGTGGACCTGATGTTAACAGGGCAGGAAACCTGATGGCAAAGGATATGAAAAAGGCCAAGGAATTCCATGCCCCATTCTCTACCAGTAAGACATATGTTCAGGAATCCCAGGCAACTGAGGCCAAATGGAAAGTCTGGACTAATGAAAACCTACCCTTGGTGGAGAAAAATCAGATTGGGGAACATTTATGCAAAGTAGATATTAAACAGTCCTTGGTATGTAAAGGAACATACCTATGGATTCTGAGGCAGCTTATTGATATTATTGAGATGCTACTGTTGATTGTATTTGAAAGGCTGAGTCAGGTGGGAAAAATTTGTGAAAGAAAGAAAATGTCAATTCTATCTTCAAAAAGAGCAAAAAGAAATATCCGAGGAATTGGAGTCTGCTCAGCCTCACTTCAGTCCCTGGAAAGGCAATGGAGTGAGCAATTCTGGAAAACATTTCAAAACATATGAAGGATAAGAAGGTGATTGGGAGTAGTCAGCAAGGACTTGTAACAGGGAAATCATGCTGATACTGGAGACAATACCGTTTAACCTCTTAATGAATGACTTAGATGATGGGATAGAATGCACCTTCAAAACATTTGCAGACAATATAAAGCTAGCGAGAGTAGATGATGCACTTAGGTGTGCAGATATTCAGAGGGACTTTGACAGGCTAAAGAAATGGGCTAATGAGAGTCTTATGACGTTCAACAACAGGAAACACAAGGTCCATGCATGTTGGAATACCTACGCAGGGTTCTTCATGTCACTGGTAGACTTGAAGTGTTATAGAGACCTTTCTAGGCGGTATATATATTTCTTAAGGGACATGGACGTCCGTAGCATTAAGGGAAACTGAGACTTCAGTTGCTGGAGTTGGTTTCCCCAAACACCTGTGTCCTATCTGTGAAACTAGCAGCTTGTTTAGATAGGATTACAAATGAAATGAAGAAAGCAGGATTTGCCACTTCAGGGCTTTATGTAACAGAAGTCTCCACATTAGTTGATTTGTACAAAATCTTGTAGCTTTATCATTGACTTTAAATTAGCCAGATGTTGTTTCCTGTTGAACACTAGCAGAAAGTGCCTGATTGCTTAGTAAATCAAGATTTTTCTTTGAATAGGTTTACAGAGATGGAGTCACTCACTTGCAAAGTTGGCTGTATATTTGACAAGGAATTGGTAGAGCTTATTAATTGAGCAATGTTACTTTTCCTGTCACAGGAAGAAACAATTCTGCTCCTCTATGCTGCAATTGAGTTCTGTGTGGGTTTTTTGGTGGGGTTTTTTTTTGTTTGTGGTTTTTTTTTTTTTTTTTTTGGAGGGGGGTGTTGGTTAAAGAATAAAGAAGGCACAGATTTCTGTTTGTTCTGTCCAAAACAAAAAAGACAAAACACTTAAGGACTTCATGGAAAAAGGGAGGCACTCTTTCAAGGGCTAACTCTCTAGTATATGTATATGTATATGTATATGTATATGTATATGTATATGTATATGTATATGTATATGTATATGTATATGTATATGTATGTGTATCTATAAATTACATAGCAGAAAGCTTAGTAAGAGTTTAGAAATGTTATACCTTTTAGTGACATTTTAATGCCATTGATGCTGGTGGCAGAATTGGATTCTGTCTTTCCATAATGTCATTCATAGATAGGAAAAAGTACAAATTCCCTTCTCATTTGCTCATAAGGATCAATATGAAAGGCATGTTAAAAGCATTTCATAAACCAAGATGGATCTTGTTCAAATCTTATTTTGGTTTTCACTGTTGTAAACTAAATTCCCAACCTGGTTTTCAGAGCTACAATCTGGAGATGACATGTATAGTTAGTTGTTCAGCTAGCTGTCTAAGCTTCTTCCTAAAGGCACTTTGTTCCAAATTAAAGCAGTTAGCATAGAATTAATTCTTTTCTGGACTGCTTGTTATTGGTGGTGATGGTTGGTTGTTTTTTGTTGTTTTTATTTTTTTTTTAAGACAGTCTTGACCAGTGGAGTAGCACAGACTTAAATATACAGGTGATTATGCAATCTGGATGTTTAAGCCCATTTCTAAGTCTGGTCCCTGTCAAAAGTGCTCAGAGTGAATTTTTACTGATGTTCTGAAAACTTAAAAAAAATTTAAAAAAAAATAAACAAAAATGCAAATATTTTTTAGAAACATCTTTCTGTCTTGTCTATGAAAACTTCAGTGTAAGTCACAATTTTCCCATTCTAAATTGAAATTTGTTTCAATATCAACAATATTTTTCGCAAATATAGGAATAAAGTTGTAGCTGTGTGGTATGTTAATAGTAGTGAATTATCGCACCTTATAGAAACAGAAGAGAAAGAAGAATATAGGAGAAGCAAGAGCTGCTCATTTATGAAGAGCTTCTCATTTATGAGAGCAAATTCATTTGTGAAAGTATAATGAGAATTACTACATACTGTAATTTGGGTTTTCCTAGAGCAGTCTACAGAGATCTCATGGTAACAATAATTCTAATAAATTGCCTGTTGACTATTCTATTTTTGACGGTCTGTAGTCCCACCATTCCTTCTAAGGATACCTAATGATGCCTCTTGCAGGCTGCTGGATTTGTGTACCAAATTTACTAAGCAGGGTCGATATTCACCTCCTCTGTAACATAACAGGTTACTTTGGTGTGGGATGCTTTTAGCTTTCCACCTTTATGAAGCTTGTGGCTTGCCCGACAAACTGCAATCAATAACTTCATTACATGCCTTTTCATCTGGTACCTGCTTTTTCATCTTGGTAGTCTGGCATACAGCTGGGCTGGAGCTTGTTTAGCCTCATTGTGTTACCTCAGATTCACTGCTCCCTATTTTCCCCTTCTCACTTTAATAGTCATATTTATTATGGTTTATGTCTCATAGAGGCTTTTGTTGCACTTCAGGAAGAGGTGATACTACTTTTAGCACAGTATTTATCTGGTAGCTCATCTAGACTCTTATGTGAAGTTTTCCTCTTACTGAGGCTTGTTCTACATTTGCAAAGGCAGAGGTTGGCTTAGATGGTGAAGTGAGAGGCCTTCTTTGTCACGCTACTTTTCTCTGATACAGATTTCTGTTACTCTTGGGCTGTTGGATTTTTTGCAGTGCATTTGTTTGTTCTGTGGCTTATAAATAAGTCATGTTTTCTGAAGTATGAATGACAAGCTTTTGTCAAGGCCCGAATTCTGCTTTTAAGTGAATAAAAACACTCTGTTCCAAAGTTGCTTTGCAAGTGATAATTCCACTTAAAAAAATAACAAAGCATACCTAAAATTATCTTCCACCATGTCCATGTAGAGCAGATACTCAAGGGTGCAACTCTTGTATTTGGGACTATAAAATCAACTGTAATGTGCAAAACTGCCACATGGGGACTGTGAGAAATCATGTGCTAAATGGCTCATTGCCAGGAGCTGTACATAAATACTGCATTCAGGTCAATAGTATCTGCAGCTGTTGTTTTAGAGGGCACGGTGGATCAGTGAGAGTAGACGACAAGAACAAATTCAGAGCTGATTAAAGGAAATGTCTAACTAGCCTATGAAATTCATGGTCACAAGACACCAAAGAAAGGGTTTAGAATGAAAATTAAGGAGACTAATTTTCCATTGGAAAAAAGACTCTCCCAAAGATGGGATGTGTGTCCTTCTCTGTAACTTAGAAAACTATTTGGCCTGTTTCTTTTTCCCAGTTTTCCAAGAGTAAGACTCATTCCTCTCAGCTTTCCAAAATATTTTTGGCCCAGCTTTTAAGAATTTTTCTAGGTTTGCATTTAAGTTCAGGTTTCCAACCGATGAATCTTTCGCATACTTGTATCCTCACCATATAAACACTAAATCTTCCACAACGTCAGATTCACTAAAGATACATTGTTTTGCATTAAAATGTAATTAAATTATTCCTCTCAGAATATCTATGCTGAAAAAAATTAAGTAGACCTTGAATGGTATTAGCCCTTTACAGTATGATGCTGTATAAAGCTGGCGGGTTGCTTTGCAAGGGTCGTAAATGTCCTTCTGCAATTTGAAAAATGGCATTTTCCTTGTGCTGAAACGAGATCAGGGCAAATATTTCCATGACTGTGGAGACATGGAAGGACTTACAGGCAGCCCTTAAAAAGGAGTGTACCATGAATGGGAACCCCTCCAGTGTCATGTAGTCTCACAATTGGCTGTCTACCTGATGTTGCTAGTCGGACAAGGGTTCAATTAGACATGGTCAAAACTCTAATTCCTCAATGTTACTTTTTGACATTTTTGTGTGTTTGAGTCAACAAAATCAAGATTACCTATTTTGTCACTAATTAGAAATGTATATACACATGCATATATTTTCACCAATGAAAAAGTACATACAATACAATGACCTTTTATTGATTAGTCTGACATGTCAATGTAAAAGGAAGAAAAATTATCTATTTTTCTTCTACTTGTCATGGGTTTTTTTATGTGATTTGAAATATTTATTATTTCTGGCTTGCACAGTAAATAATCGATACCATTACACCATAGAAACATAGAAACATAGAATATACTGAGCTGGATGGGACCCATAAGGATCATCGAGTCCAACTCCTGGCTCCACACAGGACCAGTCAGGTCAGAGCATGGGACTGAGGGCATCGTCCAGACACCTCCTGAACTCAGTCATGCTCGGTGCTGTGACCACTTTCCTGTGAAGTCTGTGCCAGTGACTGACCACCCTGTCAGTACAGAACCTTTTCCTAACATCCAACCTAAACCTCCCCTTCATGCCATTCCCTTGCGTTCTATCCCTGGTCACCCAAGGGAGGAGATCAGCCCCTGCTCCTGCGCTTCCCCTTATCAGGAAGCCAGAGACCATGATGAGGTCTCCCATCAGCCTCCTCTTCTCCAGGCTGAACAATCCTAGGAACTCAAGCCTCTCCTTGTAAGACTTCCCCTCCAGACCCTTCACCATGCTCGCTGCCCTCCTCTGGACACTCTCCAATAGTTTTGTGTCCCTCTTGTACTGTGGCACCCAAAACTGCACCCAGTGCTCGAGGTGAGGCCGCACCAGCACAGTGTAGAGTGGGACAGTCCCCTCCCTGGACCAGCTGGCCATGCCGTGCTTGATGCACCCCAGGGTACGGTTGTCCCTCCTGGCTGCCTGGGCACACTGTTGGCTCATGTTTAACTTGCTGTAGACCAAGACCCCCAAATCCCTCTCAGCATGGCTGGCCTCCAGCATCTCATTCCAGTCTGTGTGTGCAGCCAAGGTTGCCATTTCCCAGGTGCAGAATCTGGCGGTTGTTCTTGTTAAACTTCATGCCCAGTATTTTGATCTGTTCAGGTCTATCTGCAAGGCTTCTCCAGTCTCAACAGACCATAAGCTTTAAATTTCTGTTCTTCTATTTAAATACATTCTTTCAACCCAAAGCTTACGTTGATAGTCTTTTTTTTTTTAATTTAAAAATATTTGTGTTTTCATTTCAAATTATAAAGAACTCTAAAAAATGTGTTTTGTTTTGTTTTGTTTTTAAAGGTGAGACTATTTGGAAGAAAACATCAGTAGCTGATTTACTTTAAAGAAGTTATGGGTTATGTTCTAGTTCTTGTGTCTGTATATCGAAAGTAGCTCTTATAACACCTGGAAAAGAGTTTTATCTAAAAGGTTATTTTTATTCCAGATGCAGTCCTCTTCCTCCCCTTCTTCCTTAATGTCAGGGAGGGGTTAGATGATGCATACACTGTGAGTGTCATTTACCATATTATAATTGATACAGAGAGTAAATAACCACTGCATAGAGCGAATAGTTGCGTTAAGGCAAATTAGACTGAGAGGAGCAAAGAGTTTCTCAGTGAGTACTGTAATGGAAAACATCTGGCTGGGTCACAGCCCATCTACTATTCTAGTCTACAGTGCAGGTCAGGTCGACGAGGAAACAAAATACACTGTGTATCTTTACACAGTCAATAGAGCAGAGAAGAAAGCGCTTCTTCAGGGAAAAGTTTCAGATGCTGGCACTTCAGGAAAGGTAGATCAGTTGGTTTAAAATGCTGCATTTGTTCTCTCTGGTTGCTAGCTTCCAGAGAGACTCCATGTGTCCCTGAAAATCTGGGATCTGTAGTGCAAGGTCTGGAAAGGGAAAAAGATTAAAAAACCTCCAGGGAAAACTGAAAAAGAGAAGGAGTTTGCAGCAGAGAATGAAAACCAAAAATCAAATGCACACATAAAGAAGGGCAAGCTCACATACTTTCATGTTCTTCCTGACCCATTTCTGTCCAACTTACTCTTAGAAATCTCTAACAATAATGATTGCACAAGAGCATTCCAGTGTTTCACCATCTACTCCCTTCACTAGTTTTCTAATATCTAATATTGTCCTCCTAACCAAAGCAGCTGGATGAGAGTTAGTTCCTTTATGTTATTTCTTATATTGCAGGTGTGTTTATGTCTCCTGTCAGTCTTTGTTATTCTAAACTAATCAGTCATGATTCCTTCAATCTTTCCTCAAAGATTATATTCTCAAGGACTCCGATTATTCTTGTTGCTCATCTCAGACTGTTGTCTGATTTTGCACAGAATTGGACACATAAATGAAGATTCATGATGTGAATTTTATTTTACAGCTAGCTAATTGACTACCGAGGTCCCATACAAATCAGCAGTGATAATTTCAGTTGCCCACACTTAGGTTTCCAATCAGGTTGACCAATCTAACTCTGTCATGAAGAGATCAGATCATGTCAAATAAAAACTTCCACCACTAATTTAAGAATAGGTCTTTGCCTAATGCAAACTAGCACAGTGCCATTAAACCACTTTATTACATGATGGGTTTGATTTATAGCAGTTGAGTATCCTGCTCACAGGTTGTTCTGGGGTTTTTTTGCAATAATAATCTTTTAAATGGTTTGGGAAATATAGGTAGGCCACTTGAACTAAATCCCAGATGAAAGAAATCTGGAAGCAGAGTCTAAAATGACAGATATCCTACCTTTACTATGGCAGCGTCCCTCAAACTGCTCAAAGACAGGCTGCGTGTCAGCAAATCTGTTACAAACTCCAATTTCTGGGTTTAATACCATGTCTGTTTCAAATTGCCTGGGTTTGAAATCTGAAATATATGTGTCAGTCCATATGAAACTTTCTTTAATTTAAATCAGTCTTTGAAGACTGCAGGGTACTCTTTTTGTTTGCTTAAAGTGAGTTTAAGACTTTCTTCTTGTCATATCCTAGATCAATAATAGTCTTCTGCCGTTAGGTAAACTATAGAGGCAGTGAGCTCTTAAAGTCTTTCAAGTCTTTGTGCTCTCTTCCAGTTAGTGACCTTGCAAAAAAGACAAAGGACAATATGACAATGTTTGGAGGGTTAATAACTACTGCACTTTTGTGCAGTATTTGACATCTGAGCAGCACAGCCTTTAACATCTTCAGATGCAGAACAACTGGGACTTTGAGTTCTTCAGGAATCTACAGAGTTTCCCAGCGACCTCCTCATCATGTAGCAGAAATTTGTAGTCGTTTTTCATACATGGGTATATCCCACCCAAGGCATCCAAGAGTGTATTTCTGCAATATTGAAACTGGGGAGAAAAGGATGGTAGTTGTAGATTGACATACGTCTGTGCATGTCTTGAATATCCCTAACAAGAAAACTAATTAGTTTACTCTACTTGAACTTTTAAATGCACTGTTATGTGATAAGTAGAGCAGGTTCACTAGGTGAAACACATTACTTTTGGGATAAAGTTGTTTCTGTTGTGCAAAATGATGTCACCTTCCTATAGTTAGCAGAAGTTATGTGGTTTTATACAAGATAAATAGTTGTCCCCAGAATTGACATTTACTAGTATTTATTATTTATGACTAGTTGTATTTATTATTTATCTTTGTAGTAAAGTGTTTCCTGCGCATTTTCCCAGAGGAGGCCACAGTGCTTGATCCCTGCCCCAAGGAACTTACAAACTGATCTGTAATTACTAAGAAATGGCTAAGTCTGGCAACTACTAATTTTGTGCAAGAGGCATGGTATACTGCCCAAAGAGCTTCACAAAGGGAAACAATGAAGAATTGAAAGTGATTAAACCTGAACCATCAAATATTTAATTCGCAGAATGACAGAATTACTAAGTTGGAAAAGACCTTTAAGATCATCAAGTCCTACCATTCCTGTCCTCTACAATTCTTTCACTGCAGTTTTGTTTGTGTGCGTTGCAAAAAGATAAAATGATTTCTCTATACATTTGGCAGTTAACTCTTTTATGGATTTTTTCTTTCCAGCTAGAGCACATCTTACCTGTCGTTTGGACAAAAAAATTAAAATATGCACACTGTGAATGCTAGCATACCCATCTGCAATACACCATCCCCTTTATTCTAAGTTCCAGTAAACAAAATGAGAGCATCAGAGAAGTGCTTGGTTCCAGTCACCTCACTGTGGTCCCCTAACTAAAGAATGATGAATCTGTGCTACTATCCTACTGGCACCAAACTGAGCCCATGACACAGGTTGACAAAGATCAATTGAGATGTCTGTGGCTTTTCCCAAACTATTTTACGGTGGGAAAACAAAGCAGGACTCAGCTTTTAAAAATCTGCCTAGCCCTTTTGAGGAGGTTCTTGCTAAAATGTTATAGAATCAGTGGTCACATCTCCATTTTTGTTAAGTCACCTGCTTGTGATAGAAGTAAATATACAGGGGGTATAAATATTTCTTTTCGCAACAGAGAAAAAATTATGTTCCAAATATGCTGAAAGTATGATAATAAAACCATAGCACTAGAGCCCAACACAGGTGGTGTGAATTTACTTAATTATGTTTTATGAAAATTGGTAATTCTATCAATTGTAAAGATTGAGTGTCTGTATTGTATTTCTGCTGTTCAAATGCATAAATGTAAAAGACTACTTGTTTCCACACATAATGTGGAAACTAGGAAAACTAGAAAACTAGGAAAACTAGGAAACATATAATAGGAAACTAGGAAAACTGTAATTTATTTGATACCGAATGAGAAAAAAGGCACATCATTCTGTGTAAGTAAATTGTTTTGTTTAAATAGTGAGGTCACAGATTGCATTGTCTCTCTTTTTCTTATCTTCTTTACTATTTTTTTCTCCCTCACTCCTCACATATAAATGCAAAAACACATAAATTGAGCCAAACTCTGGATCACTATGGGTGGAATACTGTAAACAAAGATGTGGCACATTGTAAAACAAAGGCTTGAATTATACTGAGACACACAAAACAGACATCACAGATGGAGAATTTTTCAAGGAAAAAAAGCTGACAGAAATCAACTTCACTTGGATTTCTCCATGACAAGGACATTTAAATATAGTTAACTACATGTTAGCAATATTGCAATTTGGGATGTGAAAACACAATATGAGGATGAACACAAAGGGGGAACTAGAAGATGGCTAGAGAAACAAATTACAGGAATCTACCTTGTTTATAACAGGAAGCTTGCCCAGTGAAGTCTTGATCAATTTATTCACACCCTATGTGATATATATTGATTTGTTACATTAATTTATTGTCAGATTAAACAAAGGCAAGTATCTCAAATAACTGGAACAGTCTAGAACCTTGTCTAGGATCTCACTTATTACTACTGTTTGTCCACATAAAATTGCTAGTTTAACAAATGGATGAAGTTTTATTCTATAAATAAGGAACTTGGGCACAGAAAGTATGAGTTTATACTGCTGCCAAAGGCCCAACAGAACCTTAAGTAGTTATACATAATTTTGGTCTAGCAGAACACAAACTACTTTTGTAATGTTTACATAGATTTTAACTGCAGCATAAACCAATCTTTTGTGATTTGTGGCACAAGATGTCCTTAAAACTTCAATTGTCTAAAAATGAGACATTTATTGTAACCTTGTTATCAATGAAGAGTGAGATAAGTATATCCCAAGTACTACTCAGTTCAATATAAATAATCACAAACTTGAACTTCAGCAATAGTCACCTAACATTTGCACGTCTTAAATTAGTTTTCCCTCTAAGAATTTAACGTATCTTTTCTAAGTCCATTCCTGAGTAAATTGTTTTGGTTTTTTTCCGATGGCAAACTTTCCAACACACTGTTGTGATCCACATTAGATGTGTTTCAGGTCTGAAGGAAATTTGGGAAAGGAGAGTTGTTCTACAATGCTGCTGTAGCTTCCCTGTTGCGTTACCACAGCATATATCAGGTGGCTCTAGCAAAGGGGCTTTTATGCCTTTGATTCCTGTCCTTTCCTTGTTAAAATGGCCTCTGCACCTTTCAGAAATGTGAACAGAAAACTACATGGTATAAAGTGTGAGTTAATGCAATATGCAAAAATGCCCACCCCTTGTCCTCTTTGCCTTCGGTGCCTTGATGCCATTGCATACATTTCAAATGTACACAATTTCATGCCCAGTTCGATCTTAGTCTTCTCAGATGCTAAGTACAAGCAAACATTCTAATTATTCATTTTGATTTGATACTGTATTTGTGAAATAGCACAAACTATACCACTGATTTCCTCTGCAGGTCAGTTCCTGTTGCTTATTTGAGTGAACATTCCTTCCTGGCCACTATCACAGGGTGTCAGGGAAAATCAGGCTCCCTACTGACTCCAAATCTCTAGACAAGTAGTTGGGATTTTGACACCTGCTTGTACGTAGCTAAAGTCAGGTGAAATAAGTTACATTTTAGGGCTTGATTTAGTTGCCAAAAGGCACAAGAGCCATGCATTACTTGGAATACCAGTGACAGGGGTGACAGATGTCATACCTGGTGTGACTTTGGCATTTCTTAGGGTGCCTGAAATGTTTTTGTTGGCACACATGATACAGGTGTTTGGAGAGGCAGTTGAAGACGAGGAGGGACATTTTGAACATCCATGTCTATATGTTGTCTGCAAATTTACTGAGGGTGCACTCAATCCCTTTGTCCAGATCATTAATGAAGATGTTAAACAGGACTTGTCCCAGCACCACACCCTGGAGAACACCACTTGTGACCAGTCACCAGTTGGATTTAGCTCTGTTCACCACAATTCTCTGGGTCTGGCTGCCAGCCAGTTTTTAACCCAGTGAAGAGTATACCCATCTATTTCATGGGCAGCTAGTTTCTCTAGGAGGGTTTTGTGGGAGACAGTGTTGAAGGCTTTACTGAAGTCCAGGTAGACAACACTTACAGCTTTCCCCTCATCTACTGAGCAGATCACTTTGTCATAAAAGGGGATCAGATTGGTCAAGTATGATCTGCCTTTCATAAACCCATGATGACTGGGCCTGATCGCCTGGTTGTCCTGCATGTGTTGTGTGATGGTACTCAAGATGATTTGTTCCATCACCTTCCCCAGCACCAAGGTCAGGCTGACAGGCCTGTAGTTCCCTGGGTCCTCCTTCTGGCCCTTCTTGTAGATGGGTGTTATGTGCCAGCTTCCAGTCCAGTGGAACCACCCTGGTCAGCCAGGACTTCTGGTAAATAAGGGAAAGTGGCTTGGCAAGCACTTGTGCCACCAGCTACCTCAGTACCTTTGGGTGAACCCATCCGGACCCATTGACTTCTGCTGATAAAATCAGCTGAGCAGGTCACTAACCAATTCCCCTAGGATTATGGGGGCTTTGGTCTGCTTCCCATCCCCATCTTTCCACTCAGAAGTCTGGGAATCAGGTGACCAATTGGTCCTACTACTAAAGACTGAGGCAAAAAAGGCATTAAGTACCTCAGCCTTTTCATTGTCACAATGGCTCCCCCCGCATCCAGTAAAGGTGAGAGATTCTCCCTGGCCCTCTTTTTGTTATTAATATATTTACAGATTTTTTTTTCATGTCTTTTACAGCAGTGGCCAGATTGAGCTCTAATTGGGCTTTGGAACTCCTTATTTTCTCCCTCTATACCCTCACCTCAGCCCCGTACTCATTCTGATTTACTTGCCCCTTGAAGTCATGAAGTCATGAAGTCTCCTTTTCTTCCCAAGTTCCAGCCAAAGCTCTCTGTTTAGCCAGGCAGGTCATCGTCCCCACTGACTCGACTTTGGGCACATTGGGTTGGCTTGCTCCTGTGCCTTCAGGACCTCATTCTTGAGGAGGGTCCAGCCTTCCTAAGTTCCTTTATCTTCCAACAATTTGTCCCAGGGGACTCTATCCCCCAGGCTCCTGCACAGGCCAAAGTCCGCTCTCCTGAAGACCAGGGTGGTGTTTCTGCTAACCCTCCTCCTTCCTTACCCAAGAATTGAGAACTTTATCATCTTGTGATCACCGTGCCCAAGGCAGCCTCCAACTGCTACCTCACCTACAAGTCCTCTCTTTGTGAACAACAGGTCCAGCAGGGCGCCTTCCCTTGTTAGCTCACTCACCAGCTGCATCAGAAAGCTATCTCCCATTCACTCCAAGAACATCCTAGATAAACCCTCTCTGCCGTGTTGTCTACCCAGGAGATAGATGGTAGGGTGAAGTTACCCACAAGAACAAGGGCCAGGGATCATGATGCTACTCCCAGCTACCTGAAGAATATTTCATCTAGTTCTTTGTCCTGGTTTGGCAGTCTGTAACAGATTGCCACCAGGATGTCTGCTTTGTTGAACTTCCCTCTGATTCTAACCCATAAGCATTCAACCTTATCACCACAATCATTAATCTCCAGACATCTATAACTACATTGTAGATGTCCACATTTAGTCACTCAAACGAACCCCATCCTAGCAATTTATGCATCACACTTCAGATATGAAAGAGAATACTCTTTGGTCAATCAGCAAGAGCCTAAAACACAAGCCCTGTGATGAAAACCAGAGGAATATGTAGGTGAGTGTGGTGTTCTGAGGGTAAAGTTCATGATTTATTTTTAAGTGTCGGTCCCATTCCCTTCAACTGTCACTTGAATTTCACTGACTCTTGAGTATGTTTACGCATCTACTTTTCTACACAGGCATACAACTGCTTGTTAGTTTGTGAGTAAAGAAAACCGACTGTACGAAGTTTGGTTCCTAAATGCTGTTCAATCTGTGATGACTTGTTCTGTACAGAAGCTGTCCCTTCCCTTGCAAGTATTCATTCCCTTTTTACTTTGCAGTTTCCTAGTGAAAGACAAAACACATCGATCAAACACAAGATTAATGGAATCCTTTTACTGGACTTCAACGGTAACTTGATGAAGTATGAGTAAAGGATAGATACAGGACACTTCCTGAACAGAGTTTGAGTGGAGGCTTCAGTATGTACCTCTGTGAATAGTAACTTGATTAAGGATTGATCTCTTTCAGAAGATAAAAAGAAAAGCTCTTACTGCACAGTGCACTTGTATTTGTACTACCCTGAAGAAGGTAGAGAGGTGTCATGTTTATGTCCTGTTTCTTCAGCAATTCCTATACAAGTGGACAGGAGTTTTATTGTGTATGAGTAGCAAACATCCAGCTTGCAAATTGGAGATGTCAGAGAGATGTGAATACAGGGTAGCTAGAGTCTCTGAGATGTGAGGGTAAGAGTGGAGTGCTGCAGCGGTAGAAGCTCAAAAGCAGGTAGGCATTGAGTATGGAAACGGGACACATTTATATTTAGAAGTTACAGCATTTGGACTATAGCAAAGATATTTAGTGCATTCATTAGTAAGTTTGTGGTGCAGTTACCAGAGGGAGACAGAGAGTCACTATATGAGCATGAATTACGTGCATATATACACACATATATAAAATGTGACCACATATATATAATTATAGTGCTTATTTTCTCAAATATCTGTTTTTCAGGCAACACAATTAAGCTTCTGATTAGTAAAACTGACAACAGCTCCTGTTCCATATACTTTCTAGAACCTCTCTCTAACAGGGGTTGCATTTTAAGTAATAAACAGTAACTTTCCTCTCCGCTAAATAAAGCACATTAATTTATACATGATATATTTTAAGGAAGTAAGCGTATGCAATTCAAGGGTTTTTTAATAGCTTAAGATTTTCTCTAAGAAGTGTTATGCAAAGATTGCTCTGCGATGGATCATTGGCATTTATGGTACAAATTAGTGTGAGTGTTGTTAGCCGTTTTAGTTATCAGGGAGTATAGCGATAGGACAAGGGATAACGGGTTTAAACTAAAAGAGGATAGATTTAGATTAGATATTAGGAAAAAAAATTCACTTAGAGGATGGTGAAGTACTGGAAGACATTGCCCAGAGAAGTTGTGGATACCCCCTCCCTGGAAGTGTTCAAGGCCAGGTTGGATGGGGCTTCAGGCAACCTGGTCTAGTGGAGGGTGTCCCTGCCCTTAGCGGGGGCTGGAACTACATGTTTTTTAAGGTCATTTCCAACCCAAACCATTCTATGATTCTATGATTATACATCTTGAAAGTGAAAATTATGAAAGATAAAATTGGGCACATTATAAGAAATGGGGGTTAATGCCTAACCCAGGTGCATGTTACTAGAAGCCAAAATTTTCAAACTTTTTTTTTAGAACTTTTTGGAATAGGCAGTCAGGATTTGTGGGGTTGGTAAAAGCTGTGTCTGATGTTAAAAATAGTTTAAGGTACTTATCTCTAATCGCACAGACCTCATAAATTTTCTATTATGTGACATTATGTTGATTAACTTTTCCAAGACACTATGGACCATATGCCATTAAACTGAATTGGAATTTACTCTCAGTGTAAGTTCTTTAATTGTATAGTGACTGCTCAAAAGCTAAGGTAATATGCTCTGATAGTTGCATTCCAATGTCAGTTGATTATTTTGATGTTACTGTAGTCTAGGAGTATGACTTTAGCTCCCAACTGACTAAAAATCACAAATGGCTATTGAGTATTTGAAGGAATTTCTTGCACTTCCAGGGTATAAAGAGATAGGGAAAGAAACAAAAAGAGAGCTGACTAGAACACAGCAATGATCTCATCATGAGAGTTTTTTATCTTAAGGAAAGTTCAAAATGTCTTTCTGCTCAGTTTTCTGGCAGGGATAACCAGATAATAAATTATGCTTTGGGTATCATCATGTTTTGTTCTCCCTGCTGACCAGGTCTGCATCAAAAGCAACTTTGAGGTACCAATCAATTCTGGAAACTCATAAGAAAAACTATCAGTTTACTAATAGCAAGGTGTTTGGCTTAGCTCCAGAAGCACTGATAGACTGATGCAAAGATGAGAGAGACAGGTTTTGCACCAAATTTCTGTTGATTACCTGCCCCAGATTGATTAAAGTCTTCAAGAGAAGAAAACTGCAGTTGAAACAGGTAGATTCTCCAAGTTATTTTCACTCTTTTTACCCACTAAAACCTGTCTTACTTTAAAACCAGCATTCCTTTCACTCTTCCCCACCCAGATCTGAAATTGGAATGATTAACCTGTCTTACTTTAAAACCAGCATTCCTTTCACTCTTCCCCACCCAAATCTGAAATTGGAATGATTATTTTGCCCTATGGTACCTTCTGTTAGAAAATCTAACCATTCTGTTTTAGCCATGCATATTATAGTCTTATTTTTACCAATGTCTTTAAAAGTTATATTTCTTGGAGTTGACTTTTGCAAATACCTTCTTTACATCTGCCAGACTGTACTTGTGCCATCTTTAAAGTGCCTGTTGGCAGAAAGGTGTAGATATCTTGCTAAGATATTATTTTTTAAGAATAACACTGAAGGTGCTAATTGTTATACTGTAAAAACAAGTAAAGGGAACATATCAAAGTGCCAATGTGATTAACCAGCTTAACACATTTTAGTAATTTTCTAAGAAAATGCTAGTAAACTGTTTCCATTCTGTATCAAGAAATAACAATAGGTATTTTGCATGTTACCATGAGTTCCTGTGGCTGGAATGAGTATCAAGATACACCATTAAATGTATATACGTCCATTTCAAATCATTGCAAGATCTAAAAATCTGAATAAGATTAGGTCACCTCCACAAAAGAATATACATCATGAAGTTGTGAAGCTTGGCTACAAAGTGTCCTGTTCCCAAAACCTTCAACCGTTGTAAATTATCAGTTCAACAATACACTTTTCTTTAAACACACTTTATTGAGGAATCGGCATATTTGTCACAGATGGTCCTAATGGACCTGAAGAAAAACAAATGCAGACCACAGCATTTCAGAACTACTATCAGCTCAGGGAAACCTTAACCTGAAGTCCAAGCTTTATACCCTGATTCCACTGAAGTTAATAGCAAAATCCATATTGGCATAAGGAAAGCTGAAATTTCAACCTTGGTGTGAGTTGTCCTTGGAATAAAAAGACATCTTGATACCTATTTCTTGGACTTCTATATATTTGATGCATAATCATTAAGAGGTCTGGAAGATTTGGTTGATAATTAGTTCTTTGTTTGCAGTAATGGGTATCCAAAATTTGGATTATGTTCAAGATATTTTTAAACAATTTTTTTATGATCTTGAGGGTGTATTTTCTGGGGACACATACACACTGGATTTCCACAGTAGTCCATTTTAGACTCATTTTAGAGTGATCCATTTGTGCTGAGGGAGAGGTGAATCTCTACGATATATGCAAATTCACAATACACTTAAAGTATATATTTCCCTAAGTATGCCCTATAGGAATATAGTCTGATTAGGCCTCTATATTGTGTTTACTGTTGCACTGGTACTACAGAGAAAACAAAGAAAAGGGGACAAATAATCAAACACAATCTCGATATCAAGGAAGCACTGAATAGTGGCTTAATGTAAGCCAGAAAATCATATATACCTTCACATTATGAAGACCAAAAGACTTCACAATATCATATTGAAAATTTCAGCTCCTTACACAAGTTAAATATCCTTACACTTACGTATCAATTTTGTTTAAAAAAATTAAAAACCTTCCTACAATATAACAAATGCAGTAACATCTGCTGAAGATGTGAAAATCAAGAACTGTAGCTTTCAGAGATCTGGAAGCCAGATGCCCACCAAAGTCATTCTATCACTCCCCTTTTCAGCTGGACAGGGGAGAAAATACATATTGAGAGGGCTAGGAGTGAAGATAAGGACAGGGAGAGATCATTCTGCCATCAGCATCATGAGCAAAACAGACTCAACACAGAATAAAGAAAACTAATTTATTACACTAAGAAGCCTCCAAAAGCCAGAATCAAAATTCACTAGCTTTGGTGACTATTAAGCAGGTATTCTTTATTGCAGTGCTGGGCACACAGAGGATTGCTCCTCCTAATGTGTGTGCTGTTTAAAGCAAAATTTCTCATATTTATACAGATTAACTACACATATTCATTGTATTTCTAAGAAAAGCCAGGGTTATGCAAATTATTTCCAGGAATTAACTGGGAATAATTCAAAAATATTAACTACTCCCAGATAGAACATGCTCAGTGACACTCAGGGGGTCTTCCAGTGGTCTTCGGGGATAAAGGCTGAATGTCTTCCTCTCAGTGAACTTCTTACCTTTTCCTTTGGTGCATTCTCAGTTTTCTCCATAGTTTCAAAAACACATTCCTGTGCTCAAAAACACATTCCTGAACAAACTAGTTAGGAACCCCTTTTAGCTGAAAACAAGATCTACTCTGGCTCTTAATTGGTTGTTGTTCTCAATTTTTATTACTTCCCTATTTTTACTTTCTTTATCTTCAAGGCTGTTCCACTGTTATGGTTAAATTTTGTAGCTGCTTTAATAAAACAGTTCAAATTGCTATAGTCATACTCCACTAACATCCAAAATATACAAATGCTTTCTATTCTCCTTATATTAAAGATCAATCTATCCAGTATTATTATGTATCATTGAATCAACTACACCACACACATAGTGACACCAGAGTTGGATAATGAGAAATAAAACCAGATCTTAAAGCACTTCTCCCTACTCCTCCCTTGTTAGCAGACTTCACTTTAGTGGTGATTTTGCTCCCTTCTTCCCACCCCCCACCCACCTTGTGGCATGGGGAGGGGCAGGGAACTGGGGTTTTGGTCTGTTCCTCATGAATTGTTTTCCTCCTTATCTGAGGGTGGGGGGCATTCTTCATACCCTTTCCCCACCCCAGCATGGGGTCCCACCCATGGGACACAGTCCTCCACAAACTTCTCCAACATAAGACTTTTCCCATGAGGTTTCATCTCTACACAAACTGCCCCAGTGTGGGTCACTTCTATGGGGTTCAGTCATAAAATCATAGAATGTCTCTTAGTCCCTCAGGCTCAGACTGCTCCAGCCTGGTCCTCCACAGGGTCACAAGTGTGTGTGTGTGTCTCCAGCAAACCTGCTCTGGTGTGGATCTCTCCCTCTCTCTCTCTCTATCATCTCTGTGTCTCTCCCTCTGCAGGCTGCCAGTGCTGGCAGAGGCCTGCTCCAACGCAGGTCACAGTGTCTTCTGTCTCTCTACCTGGTCCAGCGTGGGGCCTCTCCACAGGTTGCAGGTGGGGTCTCAGGGGAATCATTCTCTTCTGCACCTTGGGCACCTCCTCCCCCACTCTCCTTCCCCGGCCTTGGTGTCCTCACAGTTTCTTACATCTTCTCACTCCCTTCTCTGGTGGTAAAAAGCAGCTGCTTGCAGGGTTTTTTTCTCCTAAATGTGATTCACAGAGGTGCTGTGACTGTCACTGATGTTCTCAGCCTTGGCCAACGACAACTCCAGCCTTGAGCCCAGCTGATATTTACTCTGTCAGGCCTAGGGGAAGCTTCTGGCTGCTTTTTGCAACACCCATCCCTGCAGACCCGCCCCCCGCCCCCCTTCATTAGAACCCAGCCATGCAAAACTACAACAGAAGTACTCTAATTACTCTTAATAAATTAACATCTCTAATGTGCACTGTCCAAGAGGTACTACCCACAGTATTTTCTCTGGGGATTAAGAAAATCAGGTTGCCCTTGCTAAAGAATAAGATTTTTCTGAGATTGTCCTGAGGGTAGATCAAGGGTAAATTGTCTCTTCTCTTTAGCTATTTCACAGCTGACTCAGAGATGGCATGGAAAAAACTGCAGAGAGGAAAGGCAGAGATATATGTTGTATATATATTTAAGTTGTCAGGAAAAAAGTCCAAGGCTGACACTGCTACATACCTTGGTTTGTGCCTTTACTTAAAGTATTTAATCTTGCAACAGTAAACTGCTAATGTCAAAAGCCCTTTAGGATTATTTTGCAAAGTAACATTATAAATTCCTTATCAAATTCAAACACACTGGATATTTTCACTGAAGGAAAAAGAATACCCTTTTGCAAAGCAGTTCAAAATTGTTATACATCTTTTGTGGGTATCATGTAAAAATGCACATTTACAAAAGGCATATAATGACCCCAAGACATTAATTTTTAGCAATCACAGAGTTCATTATTAATATTTGTCATTAATCAGCATATATCTCTTTGTAACGCAGATGATCAATAGCCTATGTTCAACATGCATTCTGACAGAGGTCAATAGTTGATCACGCCTAATTAGGTGTTGTTCATTAACTCACAGTCATGAACTGAAATGTTTAAACTATGTGTCTTCTCTGTTCTTGAGTAATCACTGCTTCTAATAAGTGACTGTGATGAATTGTGCTGCTACTGAATACAACTTTTCCTATCTGTTTTTTGATAGCTGAGGCTAGGAATGATGTTGGAAAACAAGGGAAGCAAATATAAACAGCATAATACAGTGATGCAGACTGGAGAAAATGGAGATGAGCAAGCTGGCAAGTAAGATCAGATTTGAAAAGATTGGGATGTATACAGCTTGTGCCTGGGACAATCCAGATATTTTTATTTGCTACTGAGAAAAAAATAATCTGAGGAAAGCTGGTTCATATTGCAGAGCTGGCATCACTTAAAGCAAATATTGTGCTGCTGGGAGGCTTTACTTGACCTTTTTTTTTCCCCCTGAAGCTTTGTAAGAAGCTAAAAGACTTACTGAAGACTAACAGATAAGCTTTTCCTGCAAGTCACAGGATGTTCTGCACTCCCTATATAAGATAGCATGTAAATAAGGATACTAAGATGTCCGAGGTACTGTCTCCTGTGCTGTATCATGACATTTCCCTAAAAAAACCCCAAACCAGAACAAAAACAGCAGCCCAAAAATCGATTAACAAATTAAATGGGATAACTAAAATTAGAAATTAAATGTGACAGGTCATACTGTTATCTGGTAATCGCAGGAAAGACAGAAAAGAAAAATGTTCTCTGACTTGAGAAGCCAAGCAAGTCTGGGATCTCCCGGATTCACTTTGAATTATAAAGCATCTTCTGCCCATAACTGACTGTTGCAAAACAGCCGCATGAGTTTCAGCAACAAGCTCCAAAGTGTTGGTGTGCTTCTGGTAGACATCTAACTAACTATGTAAGATAGAACTGTCATCATCCAGTATGTTTTTTTATAGAAGCTACAATCCTTTTTGTTGTAGGGACCGTGGTGAATAGTCTTCTTGAGACTGTATGTGGGAATGGCATTGACATGGTTGGCCAAAGCTCTAGTGTCATGGACTGTAGACAACTTCAATCTCTGTGTTTTTCTTGCCTTAAACCCTGAGTAAAAACCTTATGTCTTTAAAGCAAGGATGCAATTTGCCTGTCTTTTTCTTTAACATTATGGATAACTGAGATTATATTTTGCTCTTTATCTGCAAGTCTTACTTCAGAATATTTTATAAGTTATACAGTAATGGAATAAAAAGACATACATAAAGCTTATAAAGGTTGCAATTCTTAGTTTGAGAATAACAAAAATAAAACACTTGATGGTTACCAGTCAAAAGTTATTTAGAACATTATGATCAAACACATAGATATATTTAAAGTTTATTAAGTACATCCCAAAAATCTTACAAAGACAAAAATACAGATGATTATTTAAAAACGATGGGTTTTATCTGAATTTGGCTAAAGACTTTTGAAGACTGAGATTCCAAGAAAAACAATTTGAAAATAAAAGAGTCGCTATATTTAAAATTATTTTTACAAAAGAAAAAATTTGGAGGCTTCTTTAGGAGCTAGATTATACAGAGAGGTTTCTGTAGGAAGCCAACATGTCAAACTCCACAATATTTGGTCTGTGAAGCACATGGAAATGAAATGAAAGAAGAAAAGGAGAAGAGAATTTCAGGAAGAAAGATGCAGAGTAGTAGATGGGATGTCATGTTAGTATGTTTAGTAGCTATATGTCACATCTTCAGGACAGTTATTCTGTGAAAAATAGTAGCTAAAATAAATCCAGTTGAGAATTCAAGGGTATGGAAACTTTATAATCATAGAATAGAATAGAATGGTTTTGGTTCAAGATCATCAAGTCCAACCATCTCTCCAGCCCTACTAGGCCCAACAATACACCATGTTGCCAAGTACACTTACTCTTCTTTTTAATGCCTCCAGTGATGGTGACTCAACCACCTCCCTGGGCAGCCTGTTCAAATATATGATAACCCCTTCAGTAAAGAAATTTTTTCTTCATATCCAACCTAAACTTCCCCTAGTGCAACTTCAGGTCATTTGCCCTTCTCCTATCACCAGCTACCATGAAGAAGAGACCAACAACCACCTCATTACACCTTTTAGGTTATTGCAGAGAGCAAAGAGGTCTCCCCTCAGTCTCCTTTTCTCCAAACTAAGAAATCCCAGCTCCCTCAGTTGCTCCTTAAAAAGACTTATCTTCTAAACGCTTCACCAGTTTTGTAGCCCTTCTCTGGACACACTCAAGCATCTCAATGCCCTTCTTGTTGTGAGGGGCCCAAAACTGAACACAGTAGTTCTCCAGCTTTGGCCTCACCAGCGTTGAGTACAGGGGAAAGATCACTTCCCTATTCCTGCTGGCCACACTATTCCTGATGCAGGCCAATATACCACTGGACTTCTTGGTCACCTGGGCACAGTGCTGGCTCATATTCGGCTAGCTCTTGATCAGCATCCCTAGGTCTCTCTCCTTCAGACAGCTTTCAAACCACTCCTCTCCAAGCTTGTAGCTTTGCATGGATTTTCTACGGGTAGAAGTCAGAAGGGGTGACAGCACAAAAATCCAACTTGAAGAAATATCTTGGCTCTTAATTAGAGATTATATATTACTGAGGGCAAGAGCAGTCTTATGCTTATAGTTGAGGTCTAGGCAGCAGAAGATACGGGTATAGTGTTTGGGTCTGCAAAACATCAGCAGTATTTTGTGTTGCTTTCCTTTGTGCTCCTGAGATACCTGTCTATCTGGCGCACCAGCTGTCACTTGCTGATAGTCTGATGCTTTTTTGCATTATTAGGAGCTAAATGCCATGATTCCAGATTTGCTGTAGTGTCTGTCACACAGACCTAAACCCCACAAATAATTCAGCCCTCAAACGTGCGCTTTTAGAAACTGAGGTCATTTAAGAAAGCTCCATTTTAGGGGTATTTTTTGGTCTATTCTCAGTGAGTGGCTGTTGAAATGAAGCATATTTGCTTCCAGAGAAATCCTACCAAAGCAAAATTACAGTACTTCTCACTTTTAAATTTCACAGCAAAGTAGCACTTAAGGCTTATTGCAGTGCATTAGATTTAAAACCAATTAAGTACAATGCTAAATCAGTGTAAACCACATTTCTGAATTTATCTACAAGATAATGAATAACATCTGCATCTGCAAAGAAAAGATTTATACTGAGCAGCAAAACAAAATGTGTTGACAATTTGAGCAGTTTTCATTCCCTTATGTCATATGTCTTCATTATTTGGTAAAGCTTTACTATAATCCTTCATTGTTAGAGCAGTAAAAGGGGAGAAACACCCAAATCACAACACATTTAGGTAGATTCTTCCTCAGTTCATTTCCTCTTCTCAGTAAAGGTATATCTTATTTACCTCAGGAGCGTTACCAATTTGAAATCTATTCAGAATTAGACAAGGATCACCGTTCTTTGGTGTTGGAGGATCAAGGATTATCTTCTGACCTCTGATGGACACTTCTAGTACTGTCCTCTCCAGAAAGATGACCTTAAGTAAAGCAAACCTCCATTTTTCTTCCTAGATGGCAAAAGGTAGGAAGTATGACAAAGGGAACCAAAACACTTCAATGCTCTTTGAGGGACAAAAATACCAATTTTGACAGAGCTGAGCTTCCTTACTAAGTCTGCCTGAAGTTTCATGTGTGAACTTTAACAAATACATTATATAGTGATCCAGAATTGGTTTGTGCATATCTGTTTTTCAAAGTTCACTCTTAAAACCTGCCTTCATATAATTCCCTACTCTTAGAAGAAAGTAGGAATGCCTTCTCTGATGGAGAGCATAGAAGGAGAGCTGTCCTTAATGGTGATAGTTTCTGAGAGACAGAACTGATGTCCACAGAGAGGTTACCATTAAGAAAATATTCATAAAGATACCTCTACATTTTAAGGATTAGCCCTTAGTGTTCATGCAGCAGAATCATAAGGGCAAATCTTAAACAGGCTTTTGGATAGTATTCTCCTCATTAATTTTCCAAGTTGAGTCCTCTTCCTGTTGTTACGGACCTGTGTTATCTACGACATCATAATGATGCTAGCGCAGCAAAGGAATGCTCCGCTCTAAGTGATGTTTTATGGTGCTTTCAGCGTAAGTCTACAACACACAGTGCAGCACTGGACAGAGACAAAAATCCCTTTCAATAACATGGGATGCTGGACAGAGGGTACAGATCTGCAGCTTCCATAGCTGAAGCTAGCATTTCTACCCCATGTCACATTGTGCTACTTTTCCAGCTATCCTATCTGGCATTGAACAGGGTATTACAACCTTCCTGTAACAAACCATTATGGGCCATTTATGGACAAGTCTGGATGAAGAGATTCAAATCTCTACCAGTATACCTCTGGTTCTCATATATCCCAGGAGCTCACTGGGCTATTATGAGAATTTTAAGGAATTCATCCTGCAGAATACTGGGAAATTTAACCTCATTTCACTGGTGAGTAAAATGTGTCAAGTAAGGCTTCAGAGTAAAAGATACTTGTCTGTCTGGGAAGTAACATTCCTCCAGAAAGTCAGTATAATGTTTTCCTCTGCTGGATAATATTCTGTCATAAATGGTTTTGACTGACATGGCTAAAATGTGAGCACTAGTGACTTCAGTTCCATGCCAGAATATCTAAAACATCTGCCTGAGACCACTAGCTGTGATAACAGATCTCTAGGATACCTGTCTCCTTCTGGAGCTGCAGCCAGGGGTCAGGAAGAACGTTTCACAGCATCTGAAAGAGCACTGAATGCTCACATTTCAACAAACCGATCCTGCCTACAGTGTCTCAATTGTTCATCTTGACTGAGAAAACCCTCAGAGGAAATAAAAAGAGACAAATGGAATTCAGCAAGCTAAGCAGCAAAATTTATCAATGAAACTTTGGGGTGGGTTTCTTCACAGGACTCTGCTGTGGGAAGAAAAGCAGTCCCCCTTTCAAAGAGACTGCTTTAAGTGTTAACCCTGCTCTGCTGGTTTGAGATTTTTGCTGTGAAATCTTGTTTGCAAAGCACCTGAGGGCTCTAATGGCTTTCATGAAAAGACTTATACTTTGTGCTTATTCTCTGGAAATGTGCAATCAGGCCATTGGCCAAAACCTGTTTTTTTCTTCAGTACTGGAAAGGGTCTCCTGTGGCCTGTGGACATGCCTGGTGTTCTCTCCTAATCCATTCTAAGCCTTACTATGGACATTGATTCTGTCTTAGGTTTGAATGGGGAGCAGACATTTACTTTTGCTAGTGATTTACACTCTTTTATACCACTGGGGCTTAAGAATAGCTTCATTTACCAATACCAGGTAATTGCTACTGCAGCAATTTGCTACCATAGAACCGAGTAGCTGGAAGGTATTGATGTCTTGATAAAAGATTGTTATTTGTGTTAATTTTCCCTCCCTCATTTTCATTTTTGGCCAGCCAAACATGGTATCATGTGCCATTGTTAATGGGTATGTTACCTGAAGCTGTTACAAAAGTCCATGCCAAGTTCATCCCGATGAATTGAGGAGTAATGTAGTTTTAATTTTAACTCCAATTATATCCAGGAAGATTAATTGTTAGGGGCAAATCCTTGTGTGGGGCCAAAAGGGAGTTATAAATCATTCAGTTAGATGATCAGATAATTTTCAAGCTCCTGTGGGTTTCAGAAAATGGACAAGAATAGCTTAAATCTGTCTCTTTCACAAAAAAACAGTAGCTTGTGATAAATTAGAGTCTGTCTTTTTCCCCTCTCCAGTGATCTCCCTGGATGTGGGTGAAATGTCCACTAGTGCTAATTTAATTGAAAGTGGAACCCTCTACTGCCTGCGAGTAATTCACATTTTTCAATAGCAGGTAATGGCAATAGTGAAAGTGTCTCCTTGCTATCAGGTCATTTTATTTTTAAGTCAATGTCAATGGAACTATTATGTACCAGCTGATGAGAGTTTAATTTGTTTAAGTATAGAAGAGGATTTATTAGCAGTAAAATGTTAGCATTGCTATGGCCCTCTACTCATAGCTCTTACATATGCATTAGATAATTTCCCCTAATCTAAGCAAATCTAAACTAATCTTGGTAGATGCATAAGTGTGGACTTCATATTTCTTTCATTGAGAAAAGTGTTAATTAGAACTGGACCTAAAGCAGAGTAACTTAGAGAATCAGGTCTCATATCTTTTGTCTAATCTGAATATTGCATGAATATGATCATGATCCTAGGCATAATTAAGGTCATAGAATATGACTAATTGCTTCCATGAAAGTGAACCATCCCCCTTAGCAAGGCATGCATCCATGCCAGCTGCTAAACAGCTGTACTGGGGAACATCTATGAATAGTCCTCCCTATAGTATTGCATAAATACTTAATTTCCCCTCACTTTAGTATATCACTCCCAACTCCTCTCCACCTGAGGGGCACAGGTCTGGGGATGGGGGTCGAGGTGGGTCCATGACAACCCCTTCAGGCTGCTCCTCCCTCCTCCTCCATCTCCCTGCTGCAGCAAAGGCTCTTACCCGGGCCGCAGCCCTTCTGGGACACCCTGCTCCCGCCCGGGCTCTCCATGGCCGCAGCTCTTACAGGAAATACCCCTCTGCTGCGACGCAGGGCCCTCCCCGGGCTGCAGGGCGGGTCTCTGCTCCAGCGGGGGCTCTGCAGGGGATCCCTGCTCCGGGCCTGCAGCACCTCCTGACCCCCTCCTCCTGCTGTGGCCTCGGGCATATGACTTCTACTTCACCCCACAATTGCCAAAACCAGATATCTCTTCTTTGTAAAAGTAACTAATTCAAAATAATTTTTAAAGGTCATTGATCTCTTGTTACAAAGAGAAGTTACAGACCAGAACAAAGCAAGTGTGTTGGCAGCAAGAAGTGTTTAGAGATTTTCAGAGATTTTTTTGTCAAGGAACACAATAGAAGAAGGTTTTCTGTACTGATCCCTGTCTTGAAGCAGACTGTCCAGAGGAAAAAAGTAGTTTTGGTACACCAAGGAATAATACTCTTCCATTGGTGGTAGTTAGTAGGGACAGCCCAAGTCCATGATCCCTGTGTCCGAGTTCAATTTCAATTTCTTTTATTATGTTGATGCTCCAAGCTAGATAAGAATTTCTCAAACTTTACTTTTCTTTTATTCCCAATCCAAAAAAACACCTAAACACCTAAAAATAAATTTATTAACTTAAGAGTTAACTACAATCCTAGGGACCATTTTGTGCACGATGTTCATTCACAGGAAAGTTTTTAAAAACATTTTTAGTCATCAAAAAAGGGAGTTGAGTTGTTACCGCTTATTTTTTTTTTTTTTACTTTCCATGTGTATAAATATGTTCATATTTATATATGTGCCACCCTCTGCTGTCAGTGAAGCATTAGAACAGGCTGCCTAGGGAGGTGGTGGAATCACAGTCCCTGGAGCTATTAAAAAAATGGGTAGGTGTGGTGCTTTGGGAGATGGTTTGGAGGTTATAGTGGTGTAGCTCTGACAGTTGGACTTGATGATCTTGAAGCTTTTTTTCAATCATGATGATTCTATGTTTCGATGAATAACACCATGAGAAAAATGGAGTTCTGTGTAAAGCTGCACATTTGTTTTCAAATGTGTATTTTATTCTAAAGAACACTGAAACAATTAAAAGTAAACCCAGTTAAGGGGTTTGTTCAGATTCTTTGAATATTTCAACTTAAATGACAGATATATCACAGCTGACACTAAGGGCTGGTCTGAATTCCTATTTTGCATGTGCTGCATTGTATCAGTAGCTTAGTCTTATCTATACCACTCTTTTTTTTTTTCTTTTTTTTCCTTCTTTTTTTTTTTTTTTTTCTTTTTTTTTTTTCCCCTCATGGCTATTTCAGAGTTGATCATGGCTCAAGTTTCATTATTTTTCCAAGAATGAGTTGCAAATAAGAGCAACTGGGAGAAATTGTATTATTTCCTCCTAGTAAACTGCAGCCCAGGCATCCCACTGTGACAAAGGGCATAGACGTAGAATTAAAAAAAAATCAGAACTCCCTGTTTAGGATAGCATTCTTTGGATAGATTTATATATTCATAATCCTCTTTGGAGCTGCATGAAGTGTGGCATATGTCTAAAAGAGGAAGATAGAATGTAAAAGGTTTTTAAAGGGATTAAAATGATACACTAAAATGCTAGGAATTGCCATGAGCCTAACTCATATTTGCAAGCATTAGAATTTCACACACAAGTCCATACCTCCTTAACATTGAAGGGAGTCAGCCCCGATCCTACTTAGAAAGCTCTGATACATTTTTTGGACATCATTCCTTCTGAGTCATGACAGACCAGGAATTTTACCTGAACCAATTGGAAAGGACAGATTTTCGAAAGCAGAGAGACACTATATGAACATTCTTGGGCAATAGAAAGAGTACTTCTTTGAGTACTTCTGCTTCATTTCTTTAAACATGTTTTCTCAAAGTTGTATTAATGTTTGCAATCATTTGACCCTGGCAAGATGTATAGCAAGTTGAGAGCTAAACTATGGGAAGGATAATTCATTTACTTTTAAAGATCTACTGCTCAGATCTTTCTTCCTGGGCAGCTTTAAATTCTTCAGTAATGATGTTTATATAATTTTCTTTGAAAAATGAACAAATGAACAGAACAGAATTTTTATTCCCCCTACCCCCGCTCTTCATCCTGAATTAAAAAATTCTGCTTTCTCATTAGTAAGATGATACTTTTAGGCTATCCTCTTACCAATACTTCTTAGTCTTCATTTATCCTCTTTCTAAACATTTAATCCTACATTAAAAAAAAAAGCATTAAATTAATGGACATAAGGGTAAAACTGTGCTTTTTAAAAATCCATCTCTTTCACATGATATAGTATGCTGTAGATCCTCCGATTTTAAGCAAGGAGATTCAAATTATTACCCTGGTTTTAATTTCATTTTTCATTTTAGTTCCATTCCACAAATCTCCATATATGGAACTGATTTAATTACTTGTTTTCTTTTTAAACTCCTTAAAGTTTTTCCATTATCTTTTCTCTCAGAAGGGAAAGGTCCAAGTATAGAGACAAGAAGGTGCATGAATAACTGCTAAGGTTCCCTTCACTATGATTTAGATCTTTAGGTAGCTCACAGTTTCATGCAAGAGGCTACAGTAAAATGTAGGCACTGACCATCCTGTATGTAGACTGTGAAGGTTAAGCAGGATAAAAAATACCTAATAGTTGGTTTTCTTTAATCTCAAAAAAAACCAACCAACCAACCAAAAATAATAATATGTTTTAAATAACTTTTCTATTGGTGTTTGTTCTTGAATACCAAAACATTCCAATTTACAGATAAGGTATTAATTTGTAACAGGAAAGTCGTGCCAAGCATATGACCTTTTCTTATCTACTGTGAAGTTGTTTTTATCATTTTTAAATGTAGTCTATAAAAGCAACATAAGGGAAATTTCTATGAAAACTTTGAAAGGTTTTGTCAATTAAATGATAAGCATGGAGATTTTAATTTTAGCTTATGAAATTCAAATACTCTTACTATAGGAAATACTTTATTTGCCTAATTTAGTCATAAAAATAAGGTTAGGAAAGGAAGTAAACAGATTGTCAAATTCCTCATAAAATTCCTCCATCTGAAGGATGAATTATACAGGTGCTATTCCTGACAAATATTGTCTAAGTTGTTCTTAAAGATGTCTGAGGAGAACTCCACAACAATCCCAAGGAATTTGTTTAACCTTTTTGCATTTTCGCTTAAAATCCTTCCCAATGCCTCTTACTGAATCATCCCCTTCTCAGTTTAACTTCACTGCTTCCTTTTAATTCATGACAGGCACAAGGGCTTTTTTTTTTTTCTTGTTTTTTAGCAACCTTTTGTAGCAACAGACATTTACATAGTGTCCATACAGTCTTCTCTCCCTTAAATTGAGCAGCACCAGCCATTTTAGTATTTTCTGGAAGGGAATGATTAATAGTACCCTGGAAATTCCTGTCCTCCCCCAAATTTATTCAAGCCAAACTTGAATAACAAGGCCCAGACTGAAAAACTTACTCAGCTGAGAATTAAGAACATGCCAGCAGTGGGAGATGTTACTCTCTTTGCAGGCAATATTTGCATTTGTGTCATCTAGCATTCACTTCATGGACTGTTCATAAGTTAGAACTAAAGTTATGGGTGTATATTAGCTTGTAATTTTAAATTTTCTTGTTGTTGTAGTTTTCAATTTGTTTATCTACCTGCCTTTTATTTATCTATTTTTCTATATCTTTTTTTTTTTTTAATTTGTTTAGGTGTTCTTTGTTTTGTTTTGGGGTTTTTTTTTTTTTTTTAAATTTGGGAGAGCCAGGAGCCTGGAGATGGATCCAGGAAGAGAGGGAGGGAGAGAGAGAGAGAAAAAGAAGGAAGGGAGGGAGGGAGGGAAGGAGGGAAGAAGGAAAGGAAAGAATCCTACACTGTGAGCGTGCTGAGACACTGAAACAAGTTGCCAAGAGAAATTGGAGATGCCCCATCCCTGGAAGTGTTCAAGACCTCGTCTAGTAGAGGGTGTCCCTGCCCATGGCAGGGGAGCTGGAACTAGATGATCTTTATGGACCTATCCAACCTAAACTGTTTCTACGATTTAAACATTTGTCATAAATTCTAGGAAAGAGAACAGTTTTAATTGGAGCCAAAGAGAGTTTTGTGACTAAGTTAATTAATATTCACGTTTTGGAGAGATCTTTTCTTTCAGAGATGCTGAACACAGAGATCTGAAATATAAGATATCATAACATTTCTGAATGTTACATTTTTTTCATTCATTACATCAGTCATGGTGACCTTGATGAAATGTTTGGATTGCTGTGGTTTTCAACTCTGTGGAGCTACAGCTATTAAATCATGTACCTAAGAGCATTGCCTGGTCTTCCAATGACCTGTGGTAAAGACTAATGACTTATATATATTTTATCTTTACATCTTATTATTTGAATTACGTCCACTCAGCTCACATAGTTCTGTGAAAATCCTTTGAATGTTAAAATATGAGCTCCCTCTTTGTATTGTTGGTGAAACAGAGCTCCACATATAATTCTGTAATATTCACAACTGTAGAAAAGTTTTCATTCTTCCTTTGCTGTCCTACATGTGCAGAAAAAGTTGTACAGCATCCATCTTATCTTTTTTAATAATTGTATTTTAAATTATGGTTATTTGTCAAATACTCTTAAACCTGTAGCTGCAGATCTATAAGTATCATGACCTGTCTCCACTGGAAAGGGCTGATGTAATTAGAAAAAGGCCTATATCAATCACTGAGATAATGGGTGTTCTCTCTCTCTGCCTTTCTCTCTCATCAATTGCCTTGACTATTTTAGACAAAATATCAGACAAACCTACCTTCTTTTAGCTACAGTGCTGCCATTACTATTAATGGAATTTTAAATCTTCCATTAGGTGAAAGTTTCCTAGGGAGGCTCTTTTGCAACTGCCAGTTAAGAAAAGTCTAATTTATGTAATCTCACCAAATTAGAATGTGTGAAAGTTGACATGACTAGTTCAGAGTGATTCTTCTATGAATTAGCTATGTGAATTTGGAGTGTTTCTGTCTTAGTCTTACTGTGACTTGTATTAAACATGCATGAAAATGCAAATACAAGTTTAAAATGTCCATTATTATCGATATTATTTCTAAAAATCCCTTTAAAAATGTTGAAAACACCAGACCTATGAAGGTAGTATCCTCTAATATCAACAGGTGATAACCTAGCATCATCAGTTACCAGAAGTGACTCTTCAATTAACATCTCTCGAACTGCTTCTCAGAAGCTGATTCAACAAAACATGGCAGTACAATAAAACCACCTGCTAGAACTTAATCTTTTGCAGAATAATAAAAATTTAAGTGTAAGCATGTCCATCCACATTTTTTAACAAACAAGTTTAACTTTTGAAATTGAAGCTGCTGTAGCCCTGCTAGAATTAGATAGAGACAATAAGATTATGCTGAACAGTTTTGATGATGCATGTCTTGGAGATCTTTGAGGAATGGGCCATAGAATCATAGAATCATAGAACCACCTGGGTTGGAAGAGACCCTTTAGATCATAGAGTCCAACTATAGTCTGGCCCTGACTAGTCCACCTCTAGATCATATCCTTAAGCACTTCATCTACACGCCTTTTAAATACCTCCAGGGATGGTGACTCCACCACCTCCCTGAGCAGCCTGTTCCAATGTTTGACAACCCTTTCAGGAAAGAAATTCTTCCTGATATCTAACCTAAATATCCCCTGGTGCACTTGCAAGTCATTCGGTCTCCTCCTATGGTTTGTCACTAGAGAGAAGAGACCAACCCTGACATCTCTGCAACTGCCTTGCAGAGCAATAAGGTCTTCCCTCAGCCTCCTTTTCTCAAGACTAAAAAAGGCTCAGCTCCCTCAGCCATTCCTCATAGGACTTGTGCTCAAAACCCTTTGTTGCCTTCCTCTGGACGCACTCCAGCATCTCAACATCCTCCCTGTAGTGAGGGGCCCAAAACTGGACACAGTATTTGAGGTGCAGCCTCACCAGAGCTGAATATAATGGAACTATCACTTCCCAACTCCTGCTGGCCACACTATTCCTGATACAGGCCAGGATGCTGCTGGCCTCCTTGGCACACTGCCAGCATGAGGGAGCTCTCCAGCCACTCTGCCCCAAGCCTGTAAGGTTGTCTGGGCTTATTGTGACCAAAGTGTAGCACTTGGCCTTATTGAACCCCATGAAGCTGGCCTCTGCTCATTGATCCAGCCTGTCCAGATCCCTCTGCAGAGCCTTCCTGTCTTCCAGCAGATCGACACTCCCACACAATTTGGTGTCATCTCCAAACTTACTGAGGGTGCACTCAATCCTTTCATCCTGATTATTAATGAAGATGTTAAACCTGACTGGCCCCAGTACCAGGGCCTTGGACTTGCTCCAAGCTAAGAAGAGAAAACTTATTGCAAGAAATTATTATCTCTGCTGAGACTCAGAAGCCAACAAATTTCACTCTGGCTTTCCCACATCAATCCAAATCAGTAATGGATAGGTCTCTTCCCATTTTTAAAAGAACATAAATGCTACAAAATTTATGTAATGAGTAGCACAGAGTAAAAATGCTTTGTTCCAAAGTTGCCACGATTACAGCATAATGAAATAAAAATCCTTGTCAGAACTTACTCTAAAATATGATTAGATTTGAGTATATGAGTACCAGAGATCTTACCAGTATAGATTTAAGCTCTAGTATACTACATGGAGTGAGCCTGTGTAGACTAGCCATAGCAAGAGAGGTAGCTTACCTTCAAGTAGCCCAGAAAATTAAGAAAGATTTGGCCTCCAGCGTTTCAGAAATGGTGTCTCCCAGGTGGCTGAGGAGGAGAGGCTGCAATTTATCCATTTCCCTCTGAATTCAAAACACTGTTGGTGGTCAGGTTTTGTAGGCTAAAAACACAAAGTAGTTGATGGTTTCTCATTTTCCTCCCCCACACTTACTTATTTCACAGAAATGTCCCTAGGATTTGTGTTGATTCTGGGAAGTTTTTCATACAATTATATTAATATATAAACAAAGTCACAAGGAAACACTTTTTTCAGATAAATCTTCCTTGCAGAGACCAGAGAAATAAATAAAAGTTTCCCTACATTTCTCTAGCTGGAGTTGTCAGCTCTTTAGCAACAGCCAGATGATACTTTTAGTCTGTTGGCCTATGTCAACTCCAGTGGTGAGCCAAAACGATCCTTTGTCAATGATATAGGATGATTCTTCACACTCTAAGGAGTACAAGTGTCCTACAGCTGCATCATTTTTCAAGACTGATTTTCTTATTGTTGAAGCAGTGCTTGACTTTGCTACTCTTCTTATCTTTCAAAAATGTTATGCATTGGTAGTAGTCTTTCCGGGTATGCAGAGAAATGCAAAAGATAAAAAAATAAAGAAATGCTTCTGAAACCCAGCATTTCAACCTTTACCAGGAGAATGTTGCTTATCTTTTCCTGAAAATGAGCACATTTGTTATCAACCTGCATAAAAGCCACTTTATAAAACTTACTGAAGTTGTGTCAGAAATTTGCAATTTGTGGCTTGGCCTGTTGACCTTGTCCCACTTCTATGTTTTAAACATTTTCTCTAAGTTTAGTGCTACTGCTGGGGAATGGATTCATACAACATTATTTCTTATTTTGCAGCTATTACATGTGAATTTTTACATATGGCATATAATTACCTTCAAATAAAATTAAAAGCTTATAAACAACTGAAAGTCTCCTTTTCTCTCTCTCTCTTAAAAATCTGTGTATATATATGTCTGTATATGTCTGCATGTGTTTCTGTGGTATCAGCTGCTGTTTAATAGGTTATAAAAACTCCAGCTTGTTGTAACAGCACTCCTGGAGTTTAGATTCATTTAGCAATGAATCTGAATTTCCGAGCTAGTTTTTGTCTTACAATCATGGGCAGTGGAAAACTCTGATTTGAACCTCCCCTGGCAGAGTTACTGTTTTTGAGACTGTTTAGAACAGGTTATAGCCTTAAGTCTTGAAAGTAGAAGGTATCTGTCTGGTGAAGTCATTCACTGCTTACCATAAAAGACTATGACTGATAAATTCCAGCTTGGGATTAGTTCACCCTCAGCACAGAAAGTGTTCTCAGCTACGTTTTTGCAATTTTTTACTAATGCACTGACTCTGGATCCTGAAGCATTTTAATGTTACTTGAACCAAGTGCTTCTTTGACACTTTTGATTATAATAGTATCCCACTTGATCATGTCTTATCTGGCTTTACTTACATTCTGAATTCATTTCAATCTTATTTGTCCAACACATTTTTTAGTTTGTTTCTCTGCCTCCCCTTCCCCTCCCCCCATTAGGAGAGCTCTCTGCCATCCTTAGCTCAGAAGTTATTTATGGAAGGGTTCTTTCACTGATTCAGTTCTGAATACTTTGTTTCTGCATAAGAGTTTCCATCCAAAGCAAAGTTGAACAGGAAGGCTGACTGTTTCCAAAGAATCATGTGCATGACTTTTTAGAGAATTCCATCTTGACATCTCACTTTTTAGTCCACTGACTTCAACAATAACATGTTTTTACTTTGCATAGTAATATTTATATTTACTTTCTCTATTGTAAATACTTGACTTTATTTTTATGAAATGCAATAATGCGAAGAACCACAATGCATTAAGGGTATAAAAGTATTTCCCAATCATTTCTCAGAGAAAAATAAACACAAAACCTCCTAACACTCAGAAAAGTAAGAAGGAACTGAAAAAAGGAATACTGGCACAACTGATGATTATTTTGAGTGAGACAGCAGGAAACAAAGGTTTCATAAAGCAAGAAGGGCATGTGTTACACCTGATACACAAGAACAAAGAGGCAGAGGTTTTCCTAACAGGTAGATCACAGCAATGTCTTTCTGTCAGGAGCAAGAGGCACTGCTAATGCTTGGACTTAGACCCAGAAGACTAAGGAGGGGAAAAAATTGGACACACTGCTCTGCTAGGAAAATAGATGTCTTGTCACAGTCCAGAAACCCTGTATGATGCATTACAGCTCTCTACCCTGACCATCTGTATCATATGATTTTCTCCTAAACAGATATGGGGACGACAAAGAGAAACTAATGGCTTCTAAAGGGTCAGGAGAGCAGGGTATACTTTGTTTGGAGTAAAACAAAAAAGATTAAAATATATATATTTTATTGGAAGGTCTACCAAATTAATCTGATTCCATATAGTGGAAAATTAAACATGTAGCCTTTAAACATGTAAAAATAATCTAAGTGTCACGTCATACTTAAAAGCTATGCCATGAACCTACTTTGGGTTCAGAGAAATGGATCAATAGATAGAAGGAAGGCAAGAAAATTCAAAGCTAAGCAGTGAGACAGACAGAGTGAACTTTGCCTTGTGAGCTGTCCTGCAGTATTAAGACAAATCATAGCAAGTTGCACTTCCAGGAGTGATTAAATCAATGCGATTTGATCATTCTTTTTGAACTATTTGAGGTCGTTCTTCCTTCTCTTAAAATATTATCCACATCACAGGAATGATGGATACATTTGTTTTGATGGATTTGACATTGCATTACTCCTCCTTTCTCTTAATCTCCTTCACCATTAACCTACATGGGCTGCAGGGGGACCATGGTCTTCTCCACAGACTGGGGAGACTCTGCTCCAGTGCCTGGAGAACTTCTGCTACCTCCTTCTTCACTGATGTTGGTGTCTGCGGAGTCGTTCTTCTCACATATTCTCACCACTTTCTCCCAGCCAATGTTGCACAGCAGTTTTTACTTTTCCTTAAATATTTTATCACAGAGGCCCTACCAGTATACCATACATACCTTGAAAAACTTGTGTTGAGAGAATGCTTTTCTTATTACCCAAATCTCTCAGTAATGTGCCATTAAGTGTTGGGATGAGAACCTCTCTAGTTTTTGTGTGGTCACTATGGAACTTGACATCATCTCTAGTATTTCTCTGTAAGTCCCTTGTCCAATATGGCAGGGCAGAGGACACAATCAAATTATGGTCCAAACACAGCAGATCTGTCTCATGAGTGTAGATCACATGAGCAAGATTGCTTGCTTAAATTACACTTAAAGCCTCAAGCAAAAAGAGATTAAAACAAAATGTAACACCAAGAAGCTGAAAATCAGAAGAGGCAGAACATCAGCCCCATTTTACAGTCTGAAGACAGAAAGATTAAATTGTTTGAAGTCAAATGAGGACAGAGAGGACACCTTTGGCAGAGGTAGAAATATAATAGCACATCACTTTCTTTACCATTACATTAGCCTTTCCTCCTGGCTTTTGCTTAAACCCGTTTGACAGCAACTGACTCAATTATTCCTTGTGATTAATTTCCTGCATATGTGGGCTTTTTTTCATTTATTTTCTCATTTGTGTACATTTTACATACCAATCCTAGTGTCTATAAATGCATTTTTATTAGCATTACATGAATAGTTTTGTTGAATAATACTGAGTCAGTAGATGATAATTTAGTATGAGCTAATTAACAAAAGGTATGAGCTATGAACCCAGCACAACATACAGTGTTGCCTTCTTACTGGAGAGGCTCATTTTGAAATTTAACACTAAATGAAAGGCAAAGAAGTAACACTTCCATTTTATATTGATCCATTTCTTTATATATTTTAGATATGCATGATATGTAGGACAAGAGGAAATGACATCTATTTGAGTCAGAATAGTTAGATTGGATATTAGGAAAATAATCCTCACAGATTAGTAGGCAAGAATTAATCTAATTGATATTGCCCTAAATTAGGCTTTTAATGAATTTCTTTACACAGAAGACTGATAGCACTGATTCGTTGTAGTCACCTGTGAGGTTGTAGGGGATGTGTACACAACTTCTCCAGGTGTCACCATGCTGTTGTAAACACCTTTTTATAATTTCCATTGCAAATCTTGTCCTTCCTGCCTTCTTCCCTTCCTATGTGACCTCCAGCCTTTCAGCCTTTCCTTCCTGCTTTAACAACCTTTTTTCCCCTTCCCTTCCCTTCCCTTCCCTTCCCTTCCCTTCCCTTCCCTTCCCTTCCCTTCCCTTCCCTTCCCTTCCCTTCCCTTCCCTTCCCTTCCCTTCCCTTCCCTTCCCTTCCCTTCCCTTCCCTTCCCTTCCCTTCCCTTCCCTTCCCTTCCCTTCCCCTCCCTTCCCTTCCCTTCCCTTCCCTTTTCTTTCTCCAGCAGCAGAGGATATCACAATCTGTGGGAGCCTGGTGCCAGCTTGCTCTAAATGTGGACAGTTTTTGCACCAACTCAATGTGCCTGTCATACCGATTAACAGAGGGAGTGCATCCAGCCTACTCAGTTCAGTTCTAAAGGGAAAGGAGGTCTCCATAGTGTGGGCAAATAGTTTTGCTGGCTGACTCCCACCTAGAGCCTCAATTAACTGGCAGAAGCTTCAGGACATTAAACTTACTTGCCACCTACACAAAAACCAAAGCTGCAGTGAGCAAGACTGAACAGCTCTTGCACATCGCTATCAAAGAGTCTGGGTGACAGGGGTGTTTAGTGGGTAAGTGGATACAGATCACAGTGTTGTCCTGTTCCTTGGAATTTCTAGAAGAGGGCCTTCCCTTCCCTTTGTAGCTTCTGTGCAGAACCAACCTCTTATATCTAGTTAAAGGAGCTGCGTGGAAAATGGATCCTGCTCCATCTTTCCTCCTACACGTTGCAGTTTTCAAAGTATTCCAATCTGCATTATGATAACTTAAAAGCAAATAATGCATTGCTTGTTACAAAAACTGTCTTTTTCCTCAGCTCCTTGCCTGGCAGCTGATCAGGCAGGTTTTTGGGTGTCTACAGTACTATCTGTTAGCAGTGCTTCTCACCGGTTATGTAAAGTACTGTACTGCAATATAAAACAATTAACTTCACACTGTTCAGCAAAAGGTGTGGGGGAATTTCCAAAAATGATGAAGAACAAAGAAGACACCGTGAGACTTTGCTCATCAACAGCTCAAATGAAATATCTAAACCACAGAATTCACTGTTCAGACATACTGAAGCACAGATCAAAAAAATGTCCATAAACTGATGAGGCTCTTTGGATGTGAGGATGACCCTAAGGTATATCTATTGTATCCACTGTGATCCAAAGGGTAATATCTGAAATACAACAATGGATAAGTTAAGATGTCACTTTAAATAAATCAGGAAAAAAATTTGAGAACATTAGTAAAATCATGAAGATTCAAAGAAGTTTCAAGGATGTAGTTTTAAGAAATAACAAAGATTATTTTTTTAATAGTCTGAATTTTACTTGAGGCATTATGTGTACCTGCAATGGATAAATCCATTTAAATAAAAAGGTTTTGGGGAGTGGATGATCACCATCAAAATCTTTGTGTTTGCAGTATTTTTGGCTATATAATGGGAGATTCACTGCAGTTATATATATTATTGTCAATCATTTTGACTTTAACTCCCCATAAAATGAACCGGCAGCTGAGAAAATAAGTAGAATCATAGAATAGATTCTAGAATAGACTAATAGAATGTGTAAGGTTGAAAGGGACCTTTAGAGGTCATCTAGTCCAATCCTCCTGCAGTAAACAGGGACATCTTCACTAGATCAGGTTGCTCAGAGCTCCATCAAGCCTGACCTTGAATATCTCCAGGAATGGGTTCTCCCCTATGTTTCTGGGCAACCTGTTCCAGTGATCTACCAACCTCATACTGAAGAATTCTTTTCCTAATATCCAACCTAAATCTCCCCTTTTCTAGTTTAAAACCATTGCCCCTCATCCTACTGCTACATGTCTTCATGAACAGTTCTTCCCCAGCTTTCTTATAGGCATCTTTCAGGTACTGGAAGGCTGCTATAAGGTCCACCCAGAGCCTTCTCTTCTCCAGGCTGAACAAGCCCAACTCTCTCAGCCTGTCTTCATAGGAGAGGTGCTCCAGCTCTGTGATCATTTTTGTGGCCCTTCTCTGGACATGCTTCAACAGGTCCATGTCCTTGTGTTGAGGGCTCCAAAGCTGGACACAGAATTCCAGGTGAGGTCTCACCAGAGCAGAGCAGAGGGGAAGAATCACCTCTCTTGATCTGCTGGCCACACTTCTTTTGATGCAGCCCAGGATTCAGTTTTCCTTCTGGGCTGCAGATGCATGCTGGTGGCTCATGTCCACCTTCTCATCCATGAGTAATCGCAAGACCTTTTCCTCAGGGCTGCTATCAAGCACATCATGTCCTAACCTGTATGGATAATAAGGATTGTCCTGACCCAATACTTCACAATAAAAAGAAAAAAACCCAAACCCCCCAAAAAAACCCAACCCAGTCCCTAGGCAATTTTTGTTTTGTTTTATTAATTATCTCTAGTACCTTTCTAGTGGAAAAAATAATCTTCATTGCATATCATAAAGTACTGATGCAACTACTGAAGGCAAAGCCATTTCATGGCTAATAGTAGCCAGAATACATAAATGATGCTGTATCTAATTTTAAAAAGTAATTGTTTATATGTATAGGCCTGGTTCTATTTAAGCACAGGAAAATATGCAAGGGCGAAATTACCATGTCCCCATTTGATGCCTTTACCAAATCAGCCAACTACTTCAGAAAAAAAATCCATTTGCTAAATAATTATGAACTTTAAAGATGGTTTCATTAAATAACCAAAAGGTAATTCAGAACTTTCTAGTTCAGGAGACTGAAGCTGTCTTTAAATAATAGCTGTCTCCGATGGGAAAAAGGTAGTAATGAAATTATATCATTAGCACAAAGATTAATATGATTTCAAGACGACATTCCTGGCCATCAGCTTAATATAAGGAAAGTAATCATCTGACTCCAGAAATAACTACTGGCTCTGTCAGAAACTATAAGATCAGCCATGGAGTTGAATGGCAAAGTCTTTCAGAAAGCTAAATGTAGAAACAAAAAAGCTACATATTTTGTAGTGGCTGATGATTGCTCTCCATGGCCAGAAGTGCTACACATGACAACAATCTGGTGTAGAGAAAGCAGTTTAAAGGAATTTGTAAAACACATTTCCTTCAGGTTACCTGGTGAATTTTAAGCTAAATCCTTGTAGTTTATTTCTGAGTTCTCAACATACTACAGTAATATTTAGTCAACAAACATTGGGGCACACACACCGGGAAATGCACAGGCAGAACAGTCCGTGCTGCCAATGATATGAGCAATAGTGAAAAAGGGGACAAACTTCTTCTTTGTACAGAGGCCAGCTAAATATTATTGATGCAAACACTGGGACTTATATATTCCTAAATTTATTTTTACTGTATAGGTTAAAAACTGCTTGCTCATAATTATAAAAGAGAAGGCTCCAGGGAGGCCTTATTGCAGCCTTTTGGTATGTAAAGGGGCCTACAGGAAAGATGGAGAGCGACTGTTTATTAGGGAGTGTATTGATAGTATAAGGGGTAATGGATTTAAACTAAAAGAGGGTAGATTTAGATTAGATACTAGGAAGAAATTCTTTACTGTGAGGATGGTGAGGAACTGGAGGGTGGTGAGCCCAAAGAAGCTGTGGCTACCTCCCCAACCTGGAAGTGTACAAGGTCAGGTTGCATGGAGCTTTGAGCAACCTTGTCTAGTGAGGGTGTCCTTGCTCACAGCAGGAGGCTTGGAACTAGACCATATTTGAGGTCACTTCCAACTCAAGCCATTCTGTGATTCTCTGTTTCTATGATTATCATATCACTTACAGACTGATTGAAACAGAGAGAAAATCTGGGGAAGCAGAGAATCCACAGGTAAGGAAACCAAAGAAAATCTATGTACAAATGCTGTGAAGGCTGAGTTTTGCACAGGTCTAATCTTTGTTTATAATAAACAAGGAATTAGGGTCTAAAAGCATCAGACCATCTAAAGCAAAGGAAACCTGATTTAGGACTCCCACAGCACTATCAGCTCAACCCTGTAATACACAGAGTTATTAAGTCACTTGGTTAGAAGATTAGGTGAAATAAGTATCTGACAACCTTCTCAAGATGAAAATACTGTAAATTAAGCACAGTTGATTATGTTGGTGGGTTTTGGTTGTTTTTTTACTGTAGTTTGTGTGCTCCTCTTCTTCACAGCAGGGCTCTCTTAAACCTCTTGAAAACAATTTGTTTGGTAACAACAAAGGTAAAAGAAATGCCTGAGCCTATTCCAAGAGAACCAGTGTTAAAGTGTTCAAGGAAACTAACAGAAAATCACCCAGACCAATTGAAGCTTCTTTTTTATTCTTTTTTTCCTCTCCAAATGTAAGAGTCTCTGAAGATCAGACTAATGGCTTGTCTCAGTCATACACAAACACACCTCTTGGATGGGGTAAAGGCAAGCGATGGTTTGAAAAACAGCAGTTAAATAATGAGTGTGTAAGAGGTAAATATAAATCTGACTTAGAGGTAAGATCAGACTGCATTTGACTTCCAAGGCTGAGACAAAAATCTAATATGAGGGCTCTTCTAGCACTATCTTATCTATGCATGAGTTTCTGCTTTCACCTTTCAAAAAAATTTATAGTGTAGCTGTGCATTTTCACATAGAGTTCACGAGTGCCATGCATTTCAAACCCACAAGTTGTCTGCTTTGAGAATTTTAGCTTATATGTCTCATTTTGAACAGAGCAGGCGGCTGCAGAAACAACCCCCAGCTTTGCAGTTCAATTGCTTTAAATACGGCTGATAAATCCTAGGGAGGGCAGACAGCTAAGTGCCTTACTTATCAACTTCTCTACTGACTGAATTAACAGCAAGCCCATGATGTCACAAATAAAGGTGTGTTATGGTTTTGCAGTATGCAAAGAAGCAGTGACATAATAAAATAACAAAATAACAATTTACTTGCTTGGAATACAGTGCAGTGACTTCCATATTTCTGTTTATACAAAATAAAATAGGAAAAAAACAACAACAACAAAAAGTTTTTTCAAGGAAGTTCAAAGATTTCAGAAAGGAAATACATTTTCCTGATCATAGGAAGAACCCAATTTTTTGGGTTTTGTAGAACCCAATTCTTGGTAACACTAGTAGGTATGTAAGATGTAAAGCAATGACTAAGCTTTCTTATGTAGCAAGCACTTCATAGATATTCTTAAAAATAACCGTTAAAACATTCCTCAGACATAACCACTAAAACAGCAGAAATCACATGGTGGAAAAGATCTTAAATATCACCTATTTACAACCCACAAGGGAAGTGTGGTGGTTTAGCCCTGGTTGGAGGTCAGATGCCCACCAAAGTCAGACAGGAGAGAAAATATATATTCAATATATATTTGAGAGGCTTAGGAGTTGAGATAAGGACAGGAGAGATCATTCCACAATTATTGTCATGGGCAAAACAGACTCAACATAGAATAAAGGAAAGAAAATGTTTTTTTTTTCTCCTAAATGTGATTCAGAGGAACTGTGACCATCACTGATGGGCTTGGTCTTGGTCAACCATGACTCTGGCCTTGAGTCAGCTGGTGTTTACTCTGTCAGGCCTGCAGAGAGCTTCCAGCTGCTTCTTGCAGAAGCCACCCCTGCATCCCCCCTCCTCCACCAGAACCCAGCCATGCAAAACTAGGAAAGGGAGACCTAATTGTTCTCTACAACTACCTGAAAGGAGGCTGTGGAGAGGTGGGGGCTGACCTTTTCTCCCTAGTGAAAAGTGATAGGACAAGAGGAAATGGTGTTCTAAACCAGGGGAGGTTTAGATTGGATATTAGGAGAAACTTCTTCACAGGGAAGGCATTTTTAGGCACTGGAATGGGCTGCCCAGGGAAGTGGTGGAGTATTCTTCCCTGGAGGTATTTAAAAGAGGGTTAGATGCGGTACTGAGGGACATTGTTTAGTGGTGGTTGGCAGCTTAAAGTGATGACAACTTGTTGATCTAAAGAGTCCTTTCCAACCAAGACAATTCTATGCTTTCATGATTCCATGTTGAGGAATCTCCCTATTCCCTGTCTGGGTTACCTGTACTGGCTGTGGTCTCCTAGCTTCTTGTGAACCTGGCAGGGAGTGAGAAGCAGAAAAGTTCTTGACTCAGTATAAACTTTATAATTGTCTAGAAACAATGGAAAATACCAGTGTTTTATCAACATTATTCTCATACTAAATCCAAACCACAGAACTGTACCAGCTATTGGAAAGAAAATTAACTCTCCCTCAGCCAAAATCAGGACGACATACTCAAGTGACCTGCAATAGAGGTATAGAAAAACACATATATATTGCTAATTGTTGTTTAGCCTTGTGTGTTGGACAAGTAGAACATCTTTGTTTGGGTAATGTCATAGACTTGGAGTCACTCTATCAAAAATGCTTGAGATTCCTGCTCTGCTGTGTGAAAGATCAAAGCAAAATTGTAAACGACACCTGTGTGAATCCCTGAAATACAGATGAAAACAGCAGGTTCAGTGATTTTCTATTGTAGACCGAGCTCCATGATGCCTGCATCCCTGCTTGTGTGCTCAGAAGCTACTTCAGGGATCCCCTGTTTGGTTAGGTAATGAAAATAAATCTACTCTGTATTTCATCTGTGGCTTTGTGTTGTTCCTGCATTCTGCCTGTGCCAGCTCACAAACTTGGGGTCATTTAAATCCATAGCATAAGTTTTTTAGTCCTTTGAATACCTGATTCAGATACATAGCGCATCCAAAGTTAAGCTGTTACATTATCACTACTTATGTTCACTTAATTCAACAGATTCCTTTTTCTTTTCCAGTGGTTCCAACCTATTAGACATTTCTGAGTGACATCAGAAATGCAGGCCTAGACTTTGCAATTATGGTCACAGAAGTTGATGGGAGTGATTTGGAACAGATGGTTCAACCTTACTCAAAACGTTGCTTAATTGCATTAAAAATATCTGCCAAATAGGTGGCTGAGATCTAACTCCAGGCTCTGCTCTTGTGCAGACTTCCAAGACAACGCTGGGACAATCCATTGTGCTCTGTCTCTGATCTCCACTTAGTGGCTCTGTTCTGTTTCATTCCTGTGTAGAGAGACAGAAACTGTTAACTTTATTAGGTGCTCAGATATTGTGCTGCCCAGGACTAATAAATACTTCAGTTTTAGCACTGTGAGAAACCAGTAGGTCAAATCATGACAGAGGATGGTAACCCTTGTTTTTATCCCTATATATGGCTAGGGGAGTGACATAGATGTTTTCCAGAGACATTCCTCATGCTACATAATTCTGATTAGCAGTTGAAGCCCATCCCTGAAGATGCCACAATGACATAGCCAAGATGACATCATGTGAAAGCCAGTCCTCCTTTCTCCCTCTTTTCTGTTTCAAGAGATAGGCTTATGTATAAAGAACATTTCTCCGTGTGAAAGACAGACATTTTCTTGGCCTGTGGTTTATGAGGTCTCATAAGGTTGTATGCTTTTTTTTGCCTTAAAAAAATAAGCATATTCTTGTAAAGTTATCATAATGAAAATAACTTATACAATTTGTAAAATACAAGCAATGTTCTGGTCTTGTTCAATCCCTTTTATCTTACAAGCTCTCCCTGAGGAGTGAGTGATGAAGAAAACCATCCCAGTTCAGTTCTGACATCATCATGGAAAGGAAGGAAAACAAGACTCACTAACGGATGTGGTAGCTCTAGGGCCTGAAATGCAGTTTTGAGAATCTGCTACTCATTCTGTAAGGGATCAAATCCTGTTGCCTCATACCTTTTAAGCACCAAAATTACCTCTGTCTGAGGTATTATTCAAAATATTCAATATTTTATAAAGAGCTTGGTTATTTCGGGAGGAAAAATCACTGGGTTTGCATGCTAATGAAAGAGCTGTTTAAAGACATTGCTTTAATTGTTTCTGATGTGTACCACATTGTAACTTTTTTATAAGTGGAAATATCAGTTCCTGTAAAGAGAACACAAGTCTAATAAGTCACTCTTCTCTGCAACCTCTTGCAAGCTATTAGGCTCTCAGACATAGAATTCCACAAATCAAATTTTGAAAACCACTGTGCTAGTTCCAGCCAATAAAAAGAAGCAAACAACCCTCCAGGTGCATGTATTTAGAGCACAGTGACTGAACCACTCATTTAGAAAGTAGGAGAATTGAGTTATAAACCACTCATAGGGTCCCACTCTGACTACTAGGCTACCAAATGGCTCAGTTCAGTTCTGAAATAACCTTCTTTTAGTGTGGGAAATAAAAGACTAATAGAAAAAGAAAAAGGAAGCTTCAACCTGAAGCTCACAAAGGAAGACTTTTGTAGTTGGTACATTAGTAGGAGACTAATTTGCTGTTTTGATGAATAACAAAAATGTTCTTCAGAGCAACCATGCACAAAGTGGGATATCCCTGAAGCAGAGTATCAAGTCAGCAGCCTTGCAAATCCAAAAGCTACATAAACAACAGTCCTTCAAGACCAACTGGCCTTTAATAGAGGGAAACTAAGTACAGGAGAAACATTCAAGAATAGAACTGTGCTGTTCTCTTTGCACTGCTGGGACAGAAGCTAAGTGGTTGGATGCTATGTTCTAGGAGTCATAGAAACTGTTAGCGATCTTACATGGGGGAATATATTTATGTGGTTTCCTCCTTTAAAAATATTGAAGATGAGGGTGGATAGTATGTATACAGACTAGATATATGACAACATGGTGCCTGTGTGGGTGACTGCAAACAGTCACTGAGGCAACAAGAACAGACGTCTTCACAAGAAAGACCAGAAGAAGGGGTTGCAGCCTTTCTTACTGCAGTGAGTCAGCCCAGAATAAATGTGATTGCCAAGAACTGTGGATAAATAAAATAGCTTCCACGTTGCAGAGCTAGTTGGAGATTATCTTTGCAGCTCTGCATTATGCCATGTATCTGCTAATGCCAACACAGGTTAAAAGAAAATAGGTTGTGCTCTGCCAAGCACCGCCAAAATGGGTTAATTTGATGATACGTGTTTGGAAAAGCTTCAGAAAATCCTTCACAATTTCCTGTATTTTTTCTGTACTCCTTCCACTGTTGTAATTCTTTAAAAGACAGGGTATAAACTATAGCTCTAACATGTGTAGAGCAACCAGGAAACTGTTCAAACATGTTCAGGTAGCTATTCTAAATTCAGAGGTACACAACTATTGCTAAGGAAAGTCAAATCTTGTGAACATTAAAACCCATGGGCTTCTGGTTGTACTTTCTCAATGCTTTGAGTGGTTCCCTCATAATCCTATTGTAAATTGACCTTGGCTGGATGTTGGGTGCCCACCAAACTGCTCTGTCACTCCTCCTCCTCAACGGGGTGGGAAGAAAAAGTAAGATCAAAAAACTTGTGGGTCAAGATAAGGATGGGGAAATCACTCATCTATTACTGTCTTGGCCAAAAGAGATGACCTATGGAAGATTAATTTATTTCCACTAATAACAGTAAAATAAGAAGAAAAAAACTAACAAACAAACAAATCACCACATCATCAGTCTCCCCACCACCATCCCTTCTTCCCAGAGAATTCTATGTCTTTCCTTCCAAAGTGGTACAGGTGGATAGGGAACAGGGTTGTGGTCAGCTCATAGCACCTTGTCTCTGCTGCTCCTTGCTCCAACTCTTTCCCTACTCCAGTGTGGGGTCCTTCCCATGCAATACAGTCCTTTACAAGCTTCTCCAGTGTGGGTCCTTCCCACAGTTCAAGAGCTGATCCAGGATAGTCCTTGAGGAACAGACTGCTCCAATGTGACTACCCCGTGGACTATGGTTTCTGAAAGGAAACCTATTCCTGAATGGGCTTCTCTCCACAGCCTGCAGCTTTCTTCAGGTCACATACACTTGCTCTAGTGTGGGGTCTTCCACAGGCTGCAGGTGGAATCTCTGCTCCATCATCATCCTCCATGGGCTGCAGGGAGACATGTCTCACCTTAGTCTTTTTCATAGGCTGTAGGGGAGTCTCTTTTTTGCCTTTCCTTCTCCACTGGCGTTGGCCTCTGCAGGGCTCTCAGATTTTCTCACTCCCATTGCACCACTGCTGCACAGTGTTTTTCATGCATTCTTAAATATGTAATTACAGAGGAGATGCCACCAGCATCACAGACAGGTCTGTAGCAGGTCTGGCTGGAACTGGAACTGGCTATGACTGATATGGAGGAAGCTCCATATCAGACTTTTGTGTCTTCTCACAAAAGTCACTTCTGCAGCCCTGTACTATCAAAACTTTGCCACATAAACCTAATACAGCCTCTCAACTTGTGATCTGAGACATTGGGGCCCTCTTGTTTCCTGATTGTGTCAGTCAGTGTATCTAGGTGTGAATTATTTTTCCTGTCTCCTTTCTTTGTTTTTATGCTGAATAAATATAAACCAGATACATTCACAAGCCACACACTCTTGCGTTTAAAGATTTGCAAAAACATTAAGGTGAGAAGGTACCTCTGGAGAACATCTATTCCAATCCCCTCTTCAAAGCAGGGCCAACTAGAGCAGGTTGATCGTGGCCAAATGCAGTCCAGTTTTGAATAACTCCAAGGATAAAGACTCCACAACCTCTCTGAACTAGTCAGTTCTGGTGTTCAACCATCTTCACAGAATAAATGTGTTTTAATTGATAATTTTACTGTAATTTGAGCCCATTGCCTGTTATCCTTTCACTGAGAGAAGGCTGGCTATGAGCCACTCATTTCAGGAGATCATAGTAATACCTGTTCAGGTGAAGCTTCTTCAGTGCTCCTACACTGCAGAGCTATTTCTCTTCCTTTTTTATTTTTCTGTCTTCCCTTGCTTCAAACAAGAGTTGAGATGAGTTTTCCCTCGCTTCAATCCTTTCAAGACTGACTATATCTCTAAAAGATCAGCTATCTTTGGGACAACAACTGCAAGCTCTTGAATTTGATTCAGGAAGTACTGGGTGAAATTCTATCACCTGTGTTACATGGTTGTACTGGATGATCACCATAGGTTTTTTTAGCATCTGAATATAAGATTCTCTTTTTCTCACTTTGTTTTACATCCTTTTCTCTCCCAGTCTCACTATCCTTCTACTATCAACTCTGAAACAGCACAGATTTATTTGGCTGTAATCCTTCTCCCTGGCATTTTCCTGTGTTTTAAATTAGTACAGTGGGATTAGGTTTTCCCATTTATTTCAGTAGGAGACTGGAGAGGCACAATACAACTGTACTATGACAGGAGGATGCAGGGAGAGGAAGTATAGCAAAACTTACAGAATCTGTTATTTTAGTTTGACTACTAATTAGCAAAGCGATTTGCAAAAGCAGAACTGCAATATGTGTCACACTCTGGCTCTGTCTGCCTCCTGTTACTGATGAGGCTCCTGATTCATTGTGCTTTTTTTCTCTCTTTTCTCTCACTTCTTGTTGTGTGAACACCAGCTCCTCAGAACTGGTGGCCAATAACATGTCTCCTTGGTGAGAGCAGGGATGCCAGAATCTGGAATTTAACCATCTACATACACGATCTTTCTAGGGCTTTTTGTATTTGTCAGGTTAAAGGTGTCAGAAGACTCTTTAGCATCTTAGGAGTATTTGATTCAACAGCAGCTGGTTTTCTGGCCTTTATGTGAACTGTCAAGATGCATTGAAAGGTACAGGCCACTGAATCCTTTTTTTCTGCAGTCTGAATGCATGGAAAAGGCTCTTTGTCTAATGGCAACTTAGGCAGATGCAGGAATCAACTATGTAAACCAGTTTACAGCACACATGATCTTGGGGCCTTGTCAGAGCTCACTCATGTCAATGAAAATATTGTTGACTTTTCTGCTTGCTTAGGCAGATTAATAAATTCATATGTATTAAATGTTAAACTCATTGGGACATGCACTGTTATCCATGCTGCAGTCAAGTAGCACACAAGGACAACTTCTATAAATAAAACACCTTATGGGGATGGTTGATCATTTGAAATAATCTTCAATTGAAACTCAGTTTTCAAAGATGGAATTCTAAATTTGCTGGGATTTCTTCCCCGTCCCCACCCCCACCCTCCCCCTGTTAAGAAATCATTCAATATACCAGGATCTGCTTGATCCTTTCCTAAATTTAGGCAATGTTTCCTGTCCAGGAGGCAAGATCCTACATCATAAATTCAGAAGTTCCACCATCAAAGCATTCCGATCACCAAGAAAAATGGGAAATATCAGTTTGAGAAAACAACCCCAGTGTTGGGGATTTCTCTCACAGTTTCAATTAGAACAAGGAAAAACCCTGTTCTGAGTTCTTTTCAGAATTCAAACCTGCAATTCAGGCAGTGCCAAACTCTATGACATATTAGTATATTTCTGTAATGAAGCAACCAAATTCTTTTCTTTTAAAGCTTTATCTTTTTAGTATGTTTATTAGGTCATCATTTACATTTTGTCATTTTCAACAATAATGTGAGACTGCTTTCTCACACATTTTCTCTATGAAAGATAATCCTGCCTTAGTTCTAATAGTGTGGTTTATAAGATGTTGCCATACTTAATCACATTTAAATCTGTTTACCCCACTACTACAGTGTGGTGTAGCTCAGCATACCACTAGATATTATGGTCCCTAGAAGAGGAACATTATCATAGAATCATAGAATCATAGAATTGTAGGGGTTGGAAGGGTCCTCGAGAGATCATCGGGTCCAACCCCCTGCCAAAGCAGCTCCCTAGGACATTTCACTCAGATAGGCATCCAGACGGGTCTTGAATATCTCCAGAGAAGGAGACTCCACCACGTCCCTGGGCAGCCTGTCCCAGGGCTCTGTCACCCTCACTGGGAAAAAGTTTCTCCGCGTCTTGGTGCGGAACTTCCTATGCTCCAACTTGCAGCCATTGCCCCTTGTTCTGTCTCCACAGACCACTGAAAAGCGGCTGGCTGATTCCCCCTGCATCCCCTGCTTAAGATAATTGTAAACATTAATTAGGTCTCCCCTTAGTCTTCTCTTCTCAAGGCTGAACAGTCCCAATCTTCTCAGCCTTTCCTCATAGGGGAGATGCTCCAGGCCCTTTATCATCTTCGTAGCCCTTCTTTGGACTCTCTCCAGGAGATCCCTGTCCTTTTTATAACAGGGAGCCCAGAACTGGACACAATACTCCAGGTGGGGCCTGACCAGGGCAGAGTAGAGGGGGAGGATCACCTTCCTTGACCTGCTGGCCACACTCCTCAGGATGCACCCCAGGATCCCACTGGCTCTCTTAGCCACCGAGGCACACTGCTGGCTCATGGCCAACCTGTCATCCACCAGGACCCCCAGGTCCTTCTCCACTGAGCTCTTCTCCAGCAGGTCATCCCCCAGCCTGTACTGATAGAAACGGTTGTTCCTTCCCAGGTGCAAGACTTTACACTTGCTTTTGTTGAACCTCATCTGGTTTCTCCCTGCCCAGCTCTCCAGCCTGTCCAGGTCTCGCTGGATGGCAGCGCAGTGTTCCTGCGTGTCAGCCACATGCTTAAACATGTTTGGTGCTCCATATCTACATTCTTTAAACATTCCTATAAATATATCCACTGACTATTATTATTGGTGAAAAAAAAAGTTTTTAAAAAGGAAGATTATAGATGTCACTCACCAATCAGACCTGCCAACTGGATGAATATTTTCAGTCCCCTCTCCAGTTGTTTTACAAAGAATGTGTCCAAGGTGAATTTATCAAGGTGACTTATTGCTAGCACCTTCAAAGCACAAAAAAAGTGGCATAGTGGACATCCAGGGTTTGATTTCACTACAGATAGTCATAAGATATGTTAACGTAACCCTGTGTGTACTACAAGTAAGCAAAGCTATGGTTCCAGTTCACCTTTCATATTGTTGTGGGGGAGTCCAGGTACTGGTGACATTTACTTGGTCTTGTGTCTGCTCCTTGGCAGTGTTAGGTCAGTACCTTCTTTTCCACTTCTTTTTCCCTCCTACTTATTTCAAGTCTTTCCAGCTGTCTCAGTCTGCCTTGCATTATCAATAAATTAGGTTCAAGGCAAGAGAAACATATTTGTTGCCAACACAGATTTTTCTGGTCCTTTCCTGCTAACTTATTTCCCTACATGTGTCCTGAGATCTTCAATACTTGCCACTGAGTCTGTAAAACACATTTGTAAATTATTGTATGAGTGTGGTGTGTTTTTTCCTTCCTTGACAACATTTTTATCAAAGCAAATTATGCCAGTATCCTTCTCTTACTGTTCTCTTAAAAGTGGTGTATGGATAACCAGCACAGCAGTGCTGTTCCTTGCACCATAGAAAGGCCTTCCCCAGGACCACCTTCCTACCAAACATTCTTGTTAAAAGCCACTTTTTCACTCCCCAAAACTGCTTCTGCTTTATAAGATGTATATTCAACTTACACTTTAAAGTTTAAGCATTGTGCTGAGAAGAAATTAATCCCCCATCTAGTTCTTCAGTCATATGTTATCCATACACCTGCTAGATCCTCAGTCACTTCTTATCCATGAGACTAATTATTTGTCCTGGGTGTAGCCTTGGATATTTAGCAACAACCAATTTATGATGAATACTCCTCTGTAAAATTGCTCTGTCTAGGACCAGTCGTTAAAACACAGAGCTTCCCAAGTCAGGTACACCAGATTTGTAGTCCCTAATGTCAGCAGAGTAAAATATAAACATAAGTGATATTTTTATGATATTACTCAAAATAGCAAGTGATAGTTAAGAATAAAGAAAATTTAAAAATATACAATGCTAGAAATTCATAATAGAGTCAGTCTATCAAATATATGCATATAAGCACACTAATTTGCATATATATGCAGAGAAAACCACTTTTGCAAGTAAGGGGTCCAAAGCATCTGTCCATCTTTATGTTTCCAAGAAAAAGATTTCACATGAGACAAACTTGCATTCAGCATTGGAGACCTTGGGACAAAGACCACCAAAAAAGTTAATAGGAAATCAGATGCCAAAATTACTTCTTGCCAAATTTGCCTGTTGCCAAGAGATAAAGAGAAGAGATAATTCATGAGTTAAAAGTATAAATTCATTTATAATGAACCCATAGTCTTCATTCCTATCAATAAAAATGCGTACACAAAAAAAATAATCTTTGATATTTTAAATAGACTAATTTTTATGTTTAAGTTCTTGAATAAAAAATATTAAGCATATTCATACATTTTTTTCAGCTGCAAGGGAGACACTGAATCCCAGTGTCCTTTCTTTCTCACTTTTTTCAGTAATTATCTTCAAAAAGACCTCTTGTCTTTATTGGACCAGTCTGAGACCCTCCATGGGGAATATCGGCCAACACTTAATCATGACAGTAGGCTTTTCTTTTCAGTAGATATGTTTATGTGAGTTGGCTCAGCTAAGCTAGCTTCTAGTCCAACTAAAGGTCCCTATTTGTAACAACACACTCAGAGCAAACTTCCAAGCAACCTGAGTAGCAGAGGCAGGAAACAGCTTCTGCATTGTGAAGAAATAAATGCAAGATAAAAATGAGAGGTTGCTCTATGGAAACTAGTGCCTAAATTTGCACACTGAGGGTAGGTAGAGTAGCTATAAACAATAGTGCAATTCAAGTGAAAAGACTTTGATGGAAATAATGCCCTGAGTGTTGCTTCTAGCACTATGTTAGAAGCTGTCTGCATCAGAAAACACTTATTAAAGGTAATTAGTGTTTCAATTAATGTTCTATCATTGTTCTATAACACTCACACACAAATGATCATCCTTTTCTCTCTTTCATAATTACACAATTATAGATTGTTAGAAGCTGTAACGTTTGAAGTGGAGTAGAATCTGTATAAAATATGCTGGGTAACCACCTCACTTTTACTTTCCAGTTACTATTTTGTTGCTTTACATCCAATTTTATTTTATATATTCAGCTGCTGCTTCAACTTCATGGGCGTAAACCATGTGGAGAACTGGCCTAAGAATCAGAAATATCTTCATCAGTCCAAACTTCATATTACATGTTCACTTCAAGCATGCTGGGGGTCAGTGCTGTGTGTTGTTAGTAGCTATCCTGCCAGAACTTGAGTCAGATGCCAAGATCTTTATAAGATCCATGCTATGCTTAGAGGAAGTAGCTACTCTCATTATTCCTTTGTGAACCTGAATATGCCATCAGTTTCCAGGCTTGTCAAGTTCTTTGTCTTCAACAGCCTTTATTTATCTAGCTGACCTCCTTCTTTTTACCCAGAAGGCTTCATGCTATTACTGCCAGAAAGTCATGGCATCTTGTCCTGCTTAGGAGCTGCAAAATGCTCATGAGCTACACAATTCAGTCATCCACTTCTCTTTTTCTTTACTGTCTATTCTACTACAAGCATTTTATTAGTCTGAAAGAGACTTGTATAGATTCAGGATGTGCTGCCTTTATTTACACTGAATAATAAGCTAAAACTACCCTATTTTTCCCAGTGGTTCAAGTATTGTCTCAGCAGTATTGCAAAGTGCATATTTACTCCTGCAAACCTATATATGTAAAGAACAACTGCAGAGCGGAACCTTGATGTCCTTTCCAATGGGTGTCTTGGTGTCTGTCAGAAATGCCATATTCTCTGTGAATCAAACAGGAAGGGGAAAATGAGAAAGCTTTTCATGGATTAAATAGCTACCACAGACAAAATTAAATTACCTGTTCTTTCAGGATGCTGTAATTCATTACACCAGTGCAGATGTCTCTGGTCCTGCTCTGTACTGCTGAATAAACTTGTTTTTCTAGGGGTGACATCACATCAGGTGTTATGGTAACTCTGGCAGGAGGCTTTGTTTTCTCATTGTGGACTTGTTATCTCAGCAAGTTCAGGACAAGGTGCCACTCACTTGGCTGCTGAAGATTTCATAATGTTGCCAACAGGAACATCTGTTTCTAAGTTGTTCTTGGAAGTGACCTAGAGAGCAGGATACATACAGATTGCACTCTCACATTCAGGAACTGCCAACAGCCTCCGTGTATGGGGTTACTTTGGGACTCAGAGGTTTTCATAGGTAGCACTTCTACGATGGGGTTATGGACTTCAAGCCTGAGTAACCACCATGGAAATCAACAACTAATTGTAATCCATGTCTGGTCGTTGTGCTGCAGGCATCCTGTCAAGTTTAAATGATGTTCTGCAATAGATTCAAGAACTCTTGGGTTAGGAGTTTTTGGCAAATATAATTCCCTGTGGTTTTGAATTTGCATTGAGGCATATATTGTCTGTCAGGATATGAAAAAGCCAAGTTTGCCATGGCAAGGAATAATTCCCTCCATTCCCCTCAGTGCACAAGCATTTAGAAGGGTTGGAGAGGGCATAAGGACTATTCATAAAACAGGACTTCCCATGTTATCAAGATCATAAAAAAACCCCATTTTTTTCTCCCCTGTGACCTTCCTAAGAGCCTTGGAATATAGCACAGATATCATTGTTTGCTGTAGAAAGTACTGAGTAGTAAGTAATGTTTGGTTAATGTGGCTGCTCAAATATGACTGCTGGACACCCCCAACTGAAATAGTTCAGGCAGCTACTTTGTCTCATGCATTTCTGAAACAGCACTTCTCAATAGATTGGTTCCTCAATGCAGGAAAAGGGTGAGATTTTACTCAATTAATCATAGTTGCTTAAAATTTAGGCTTTCAGTGTAAGGAAATATCATGGGTTCCTTCTACAGGTAATGAAGCTACAGAAATATTTTGAAAATAGTAATCACACAGTGTAACAGGTGCCTAGAATACGCAAGGTGCCTTGGAAGCTGCCTATTTTCATGTCTCAACTACAAAGTCATCAGCACTAGTTTAGATCAGATTCTATGTGATATAAATCCCACATTTTCTGACAAAGCAGCACGTGTCATTCAAGCATGGCAAAGCCCATGTAAAGTCCCTTTTGTGACACCTAACAACCATGTGCTCCTGACCAGTGACTGCACAGATCTTGCTCTTTTTCTTGTGGTCTTATTTGCTCATCCAACTGTGTAGATGTAGGGAATTTTTTCTTCTATTTAGCAAAATAATTCACAAACCTGGTGGTCAAAAACCAAAAAAAAAAAACCCCAAAAACCCCAACAAACCCAAAATGACAACAACAAAGCCCCCCCAAAAACACCCACCTGAAAAAAAAAAAAACCTCCCTCCAAATAATGTTTTGAAAATCATAATTTTTCCTTGTCTGCATTTCTAACTCAGATAATTGTTCTCCCAATATACTTTATTCTTCATACTGTGGTTTACATTATGCATTTTAGCAGTTGCTTCTGCTAAAAATAAATGTGAATATAATTAGATTTTTTCCACACAATTGCATATAAATATAATTCCAAGGTAGTTTCAAAACTACTATGTTCCTTATTGATGGGTATCAGAGTCTGTTTAGAAATTGACCTTTTCTCTGAAGTAACTCTACTCATGAAACCCAGTCCTACTTCCCTCTTATTCTTGCTACAGTTTCTGCCCAGCATTTTGCTAAAACTGGGAACATTGGCAAGTGGCTGCCTCGGCAACTGATAGCAAATTAACTTCTGGTTAGCCTACAAGGCATATTTATTCTGGAGCTTTCATCTTTAAATGAAGGCATGGATCATCTGAGATGTGTTCCTTGGAAATGAAAGAATGAACAGCTGTTTCCTGCTCCTTCTTCTAAATCTCTAAGAGTTGGAGATCTGGTCGTAGGCAGCTTTAAATAACATTTAAGGATGGAGCAAATAACAGTCTGCTAGTCTGCTGTGATTTGCTTGTAAAATTGATCTAAGGTGTTGGAGGTTTAAATTAGCTGGCAGTCTTTTCATTCAGTGGAGTGAATTTTAAATATTTGTTCTTCATATAAATGACATATGAAAGCATTCCTTTTTTTTTTCTCCTTTCTTTTTCATACTATCACATGTGGTTCATCATAAACTGGATTATTTTTTTCTTCTGCAAACCATGACAGCTACTGTTTTCTTATAACAAAAAAGATTCTTAACTTCTAGGTATGAAAGATAAATATCTAGAAAAGCAAACCTTTTCTAAACCAAAATGCTGTTGTTCACTAGTAATTAAACTTCTACACAATTGTTACTTAATATGAATAGACCTTTCTTTTAAAAAACAATTTAAACATTACTTTTTCCAGAAAAGTTAATATTTAAAAAAATTGAATTACTTTACATAAGCTTATCTTTCTTTAATAATATTAAATGAAAAAAAATATTCTTATATTACCACCCATAATATAGAACATATTTTCCTTATTAGCAAAATGTTCTTTATTCATGAGTTTGAACTACAGCATAAAGTAGTATGTTCAAAACAACATTCTGCAGCCATGTAAAAAAAAATTCAATAAGATCAGAATTGAAAATTTTATTTCTCTTTTTTCTCATTAAAATTATAAAAACTATAAAATTTCTAAATAATGGACTTTTTTTAAAGTAAAATTTTGAAGTTAATGAAAAGGTCTCAATTTTTTTCATATCTCATGCCAGTATGGTATATAGTACAGTCTAGTATGTTGTTCATCTACTTTTGTATTACAATCCATCAATATACTCTTCCAGAAGACTGGAAGAAGCCTCACATGTGTGTGCTATAGTCCTCATGGGGGACTTCAACCACCCCAATATCTGCCTGTAGGTCAATACAGGAGAGCACAATAAATCCAGGAAGTTTCCAGGATAGTATTGGTGGAAACTTTTTGGTACACATGATTGAGAAGCTGATGAGGGAAGACACACTGCTGGACCTCATACTTGCAAACACTGACCAAGATATGGATGATTTCAGGATCTAGAGAGAAGATGGTACGAAAAGCAGGACCATGACCCTGGATTTCAGGAAGGCAGGGTTGTCTTTGCTGTAGAGATCTGTTTGGATTAATCCCATCAGTAACAGCCTTGAAGAGAAGCAGGGCCGGGAGAGCTGGCTGATTTTCAAGGATAACATTCTCCGGTCTCAATATTGTCAATCCTGACAAGCAGAAAATCAAGCAAAGGCTACAGGAAGCTTGCAGTGATGAACAAATAGCTTCCAGCAAAAGTCAAACACGAAATGGAAGCATAAAAAAAGGTGGAAACTATTGAGAGCAAAATAGACTATCCAAGCTCATATGGAAGGGATTAGGAAAGATGAAGGTCACCTGGAGTTGAGTTTGGTGAAGGGAGTGAAGAGAAACAAGACTCTTCTCAGTGATGCCCAGTGACAAGATGCAATGAACAATCAGTACAGGAAATTCCATGTTAATAAAGCTTTTATTGTGAGGATAATCACTGGTACAGGTTCCCCAAACAGGCTGTGGGGTCTTCATCCTTGGAGATATTAAAAACCAACGTAGAAGAGGCTCTGAGCAAACTCTACTAGTGGATCCTGCTTAGGACAGGAGTTAGACTAGATGATCTTCACAAGTGTCTTCCAACCTCTGCCATTCTATGAGTCTGTGACATATGGAAAAAGGTAAGACATGGCCTTCACCATGATTCCTGTTCCAATTCCAGAGCTTTTTTATTTCCCATTCCTCTTTAAACTTGTTTGTTGTCTGGATCTTCTAGCATAGAACCTAGATCTAGCTGCAAAATGCTCCTTACCAAGAAATCTTTTCACCTTCCTGGGGAGCTTGAACCTAATCCATAAAACACATTCACAGGCAGATTCTGGAGTTAACGTCATGTGAAGAATTATTCACTAGCTTTCAACCTGTAGTCCAAGGTTTTATTTCTGAGTTTTCTGTTTAGGGGAAGGGAAAGGGGAAGCAGAAAGGGAAGGGGAAGGAAAAGGGAAAGGGAAAGGTGAAGGCAAGGTAAGGCAAGGCCCTAAGAGAAACAACTTAAACAACACATTGCCTTGAAACTCTTGCTTGCTGTTTCTCTTCCTAAAGGGCCTTGTTATGTGGGGTCACACAAAAGTGCCTGTTTAAATGAGTATGCTTTCAGTAAATCTTTCTGTTGATTTTTTCTTAATTTGCATCTCCTCTTTTGTCATTCATTGTCATAAACATGTAGTAACTAATGAACACTTATTAATTTCACTAACTGTATTACATCTTGTTTTCTTTCTCCTGACAGCTCTAAGAATGATCTCCAAACACAAAATCTACATAATTCTCCTTCAATGTTTTATCAGTGAGGTATTTTATTTTATAGAGTCCAAATAAGCAAATAACTAGTCTGTAAGTACATTATAATTACAGATTACAGACTAATTAGAGAGTTATTTATGCCGGAAGATTACGTACTAATTATACATGAAGTTATTATGGAAAAACTGGCAAGTGCTATAGAAGCAATTACTATAAAATTATAAGTAGATGCCATTTGATTTTATGATTATTTGCACCATATGAAATAACAAGTTGCCAAAAATCAGACCAGGCTGGTTTGTTGCATCTGATAGCTTTGACTTTTTAATACCATTAAGTCTCCAAGCATGCCAAGAAACATTTTACAATTGCTCTGCAAAGGCACAGGCATCTGAGCACCTTGCCGTAGAACATTAAGTGCCACAACAAACATCTGCTATGTGGAGTTTGTTCCACTCTAATCTTATCCCGAGGGAAAAAGTGTTTGTGTAGGTTCTTCTTTTAGTCAGGTTTCTATCTGTTGTTTTGTTTGTTTGTTTGTTTGTTTGTTTTTTCTTCCCCCCCTCTAATTTTGTTTTAAGGTGCCCTCTGGTCCATATGCTTGTCAGAGACAGCAAGTTGTGCTCTTTCAGCTAGGAATGAAAGTAGTGATGCTTGTGACAGGCCCAGGATCCTGCTGGATCATTTCACAGCCTGAGGACAAGCCAACCAAAGAACTGTTTCCTGCACAATTGACTGAAAGTGTCTTTTTGCCTGAGGTGAGTGAGAGCCAGTTTTGGTTTTCAATCTCAAATTTAAGGTGTCTCTCAAAGGAGCCAGAGATTGATCTGTAGAGAATATCTTGAATAATCAAAGGTCAAAAAAAGGCCAAATGGATTAAATTATAAAATTTGTTTGTTTGTTTTAATAAGCTATGTCTCCTTAATTTGAAAAGGCTCATTTCAGTGGGACAGTGAATAAATTATAATTTCAGTAGTGAGCCAAAAAAAATAAACAAAAAAGTTCATACCATCCAAAACTAAAGTGCATGTGTGCATGCATGAATATGTGTTTTCCTGCCAAATCTGTAATACTGGAATGAGGGAAAATGTTTTGTACAACTGAATGTAGTGCATAGACCAAAGTTTGTAGTAAAAGTAAGAAGAAAAAGTTGATGTGCACTAATGTGCTAGTGATGGTCCCTGATTTTCTTTTTAAGGTACTTTTTAAGAAAGTGAGAAATCCAGTTCTGGGAGGGAAGTCAACTTTATGGTCTCAAGTGACAATGAAGCTATTGCACAAGTTTCTGACTCAATTAGAATTTAAATATTTCATAGCAAATGGAACAAAGTCATTAGGAGAGACTGAAGGACACTCTAGACAGTCCAGAAAGTTTTGTGAGGGCACATAGCACTTCTGTAGGTTAGGACAGAGGAACTGAATAATGCTGTCCCTAGTAGACCCCAACCCATAAACTGGATATGTTTAAGGAAGGTGCCTCTCAGTCATTCCTGGCAGATCAGTTATAAGTTTTATATATATATTTCTTTTTTATTTTTTTTTTTTTACTGTTCATTCTGCAGTGCATGTTTTTGGTCATGTCACCATCCCAAGGGACAAACTGCCTAGATCCCAGTCCCTTTTTCAGTTATTTCATGCAAAGGAGCACAGCTTTAAGAGGAAATGCTGGAAATATGAACAACAGCAGAGTGGTCACAACACTCTCCTTTAGGGTAACATAAGAAGAGCTCCAAACCATTTGTAGAGAACTTGGACTGGTCTCTCACATGCTATTCCAAGCACTCATTTGGTCACCAGATAAAAGAGTGTTCCAGTTTTTTTGTGAATTAATCTGGGAACTGTGGTCTAGTTCTTTCCCTACCCTTAGTTGGTTATTCCGTGAATAAAAAAGCAGTCTACAATGCCATTGTTGGTAAAAAACTTATGCTCTGAAAGAAAAAGATGTTCAGGTCTATATTTAAGAGACCTTAGTTTATAACTGCTTTAAAAGCTATCCCCTATTTCCCCTATTCAAAGGAGAACGGGTATAGTGCTAGCTCACTACAAAGGGTAGCTTTCTCTTGATTATTCTATTTCTCACATTCAAGACTGTTAAAGCATTTTATTATATTTTATTATGTTATACACCTACAGGTGAACTGATCACTTTCTTCTGTGTTACACAGTAATCAACTCCAGAGGCTGTCACTGGATCAACTTTTTAAAATATATTCACTGATTTTCATTGTTCCTGCACTTTGCTATTCAGAATGACATGGAACTGTTGGAATGGGTCCAGAGGAGGGCTGGAGCACCTCTCCTAGGAAGACAGGCTCAGAGAGTTGGGCTTGTTTAGCTTGGAGAAGAGAAGGCTCCAGGGACATCTTATAGCAGACTTCCAGTACCTGAAGGGGCCTACAAAGAAGCTGGGAAAGGACTTTTTAGAAGGGCATGTAGGGATAGGATGAGGGGCAATGGTTTTAAATTGGAAGGAGATTTAGATTGGATATTAGGAAAAGATTCTTCACTATGAGGGCGGTGAGGCACTGGCACAGGTTGCCCAGGGAGGTGGTGGCTGCCCCCACCCTGGAAGGGTTCAAGGCCAGTTTGGATGGGGCCTTAGGTCTAGTGTAGGTTGTCCCTGCCCATGGCAGTGGGGTGGAACTTGGTGATCTTTAAGGTCCCTTCCAGCCCTAGCCATTCTATGATTCTATGATTCTATGAAGCTATTAAAAAAGCTTTACTTTTTGTAGAAGCAACCAACTACAGCTCCTGCTACACTCCATGAGGTCAGTGGTGGTCTGGGTGGTCTTAAGAAAAATAACCATATGGTCATATAATTAGCTGGTACAAGTAATTTCAAAGGAGTTTTTTTCAATTTACATGAGTGTCTACTGCATGGAGTATTTCCATCTCTGTGAAGTCCTTGAGCAACTTCTGCTGCTTTGAGAAAGTTCATTCTCCTCATGCCTTGAAGGCTATAATGTTAAAAAAAAAAAAGATAACACATATTAATAGCAGCAAAGATATTTTATGAAATCAGAATGTTTTTCTTGACATTGTTATTATAGTAAAATTGCTTATAACATAAGGCCATGTTTATTGAGGTAGAGGTGCTTAATATTATTTCCACAAGCAATTCATAAATTTCAGAGACAGCCTCATGGGAACTAGTTATTTTTACTGTGTTTTGTGCATGTAGTACCATTTTATTTTCTTGTATTTTAGACTCCTCACTGCGACCCAGAAGTAGTGTTCAGTGTTATTAAAACAAAATGCAGAGACTGTATGTATTTATCTTGTCTGAGCTCTGTATGTGAGTCCCCCTACATGCTAGCACAGAGGAAACTGTGGATTGGTGTCCTGATGCTCTGACAAACCAGAATTATGACACCCATTTTCTCCATCTCTTGTGGTCATTAATGTTTTATGAAGGGAAAAGGAACATTTTGACATTTGGTAAGGACAGTTTCTAATTAAGGGTTGGATTCAACAAGGCACTTAAGTTCTAATGGGACTTAGACATATGCTTGACTGGAAACCTGCTCTGCCCTGTCCCAAATTTTCTGTCTAACCAATAAACCACAGAATCCCGTTCTTTCTTATTCACTCTTCTTCTGAACCCACAAGCTTTTCTCACAGAAGCCTATCTCATGAGGCACGTTCAGAGGCTATTGCTATTCAGTTTGTGTGGCCAGGTTATGTTATACACCATCTATGCTACAGGCACCCAGCACAGTTAGAAATAACATAGAAAATAAGAGGTACTGGACTAAGTGGTAAGACCAAATTGCTCACTGAAGCCAGGTCTTCTATTTATTGGGGAAATAGATCCGTATCTTAGTTGCAGGCTCAGCCTTGCAGGCAGTGTAAATACACATATTGCCCTTTTACTGACAATCGGGGAAGATGTTTTGAGTTAAAGAACATGTTGAGCTACAATTTGAAATTAAACATTTGAAACGATAGCACTGATTAGATTATTCCAACACATTTAGAATAAATAAGATGTGGGAACTTATTAAAAAACCTCACAGGTTGACTATAAATAAACTCTCCTCTCTAACTGTGTAGCTTTCCCTGGAGAGAATAATGCTGAGAATACAATTCTAGTGCTCATCCTGGAAGATGAACAATGTTTTCAAATGTCTTTATGTAACCTAAGTTGCAACTGTGAAATGTGGTATATTGCAATCATATAGAATGAGAATGAAATTTCATTGTCTTTAGATGCTGGAAGATTACACTGCCCTGTTTAGCCTTCAGGTTGCTTTATGTTAGCATTTCTCTGTGTGTTAACCTGCAAGCTAAAAAAGAATAAATTGAAGTGAGTCCAGTTGTTGTGATGAGGCTTACTTACCTAGGTCCAAGGAAACAGGGAAGACAGGGCTGGAGAGGAAAAGTCAAGGTAGACTATGACATAAAGTTGAACAATGGTACTGTTGCTTGACAATGGGTTTTAGGGAGAAGAATGAAACTTTCTCGGTCCTTTGGAGGAGTTGTTGCCAATATATACCTAGTGGGTTTGTGCTGCAGATACTAGGGTATGTTTTTGTTGCAGATGTATAAGTTCCAAAACGTTTATGCTGTCATATCCAGTCATTTGGATATATTTCCCATTGGCAGGCTTATTGTACCTCCTCTCTCAGAATAAAGATATTTCTGAATGAGCACTCAGAGGTATTTTACTTTACACAGACACCAGAAGTTCTTCAGAAAGTTCCAAATTACTGTGTAGGAGATTGCTGTCTGAAACCTAGCCAGTGTGGTGTTCAATTGTGTCTTTGAGCTGTTGCACACTCACTAATTCAAACATTTTTTTACTTATTGCCAGTTCTAATGTCATTTGTATTTAATGTTGTTTTATTATTTTGCAATTTCAGAAATATTAATGGGACATAGTTTGGTTTACAGGTTAGCCATTTGCATGGACAAATTAAATCTTTTATATTAGTTTTTCATATACCACAAAAAAGTTAAGTTTTGGTTCCTGTTTGTGAAAAAAGATAACATGAGGAGGACTTTTCATAAAGAATATTTTGCAACTCTGGAATGTTATAGTGATCTCAGATTATGTTGTTTTCAGACCATGTGAATAACAACAGCAAAAAAATTACAATTTAATGTTTATTAGTGACAAAGTCTGTGTACTTATTCTGTGAAAACAAAGATTATACAGCCTTATACTTACACAGGGAATAGAAATGTGAGGCAGATTATTGATTAATTGTTATATTGGAAGATCCCAGAAGAAAGGAAAAGTCGTCTGAGGTTCAGTATATCACAATAAATGGACAGATCTGATGTAAGCAGTCAAACTACTGTAAATTGTTGCACCATCTGAAATTATTTATGCATCTTATGTGAGAAATGTTTTATGTTTCCCAAAATGTGAAGATCTAAACTTCCAAGACATCTAGGAATTTGGACAATAAGGGGAAGAAGTCAAAAAAGAGCTCACAGATTGTGCCATGTGTCCAATTGCTGAGCACAAGTTTTCTAAACTCTTTCCTCTTTTGAGGATCACTTTCTGGATCCTCAAAACAGAGAGCTAATGAAAAGTCCTTGAAAACATTTGCCTTCTATTGTTTCAGTTTGAACATGTCCTGTAAGGTCCTTTCACTTACTTAAGAATATGATTCTCATTAAAGAGTGAGATCTAATATTTGAAAGATTTCATAGAATGGTTTGGGTTGGAAGGGAGCTTTAAAGATCACTTAGTTCCAACCCCCCTGCCATGGGCAGGGCCACTTTCCACTAGACCAGGTAGCTCAAAACTGCATCCAACCTGGTATTAAACACTTTCAGGGATAAATTTATACTGTAGTATTTTATTTTTATTTTATAATTCTCACTTTTTCATAAAAAACACTACACAAAATTGCCCTTTGGTATGTTTCAAATTCTAGAGGTCAAAATCATAGCCTTTACTTTTCATGTTATAATGTATTGTATTGCCTATGTTCTTTTAAATTCTAGCAATAGTTTTCAAAAACTTACTATATTGTAAAGTTTTAGATCTTATGTATGATTCAAATATTCTGCTAGAAAACACTGACATCAGAATTTTTTTCACCAATTCTAGTCAGTAGCTTTTTTTTTCCCCTGTAAATGTCATCACCTTCAGATGAGTCTGTGCCTTACAGAGTAAGCCATCCAGTGACTCCTGCTAGCAGAAAAAATTTTCAAAAAATCATAGCTTTCCTAACAAGAGAACTATTAAGAGTCTTAAAAGTTTGGGTTCTGCTGTCTGCTATCTAGGTAAATAAAATCTGTCTCTGTAGGAATAATCTTATTGCCCATTTCACATTAATTCAATATTGTATTAGACTCTAAGGACTGTTTTGTACTTCATATGCGTATGACAATGCTAAGATGTGGTGCTACCTTTTTTAAAATCTAAATGTGATAAATAAAATTGAAACTATTTTTCTTTCATGCATGTAAAGTATCTGGGTTATTCTGCTAGGGGAAAAAAAGGAACAATTTTGTATTTCATACATGTAACCTAAATGTCATAAATTACTCTGTCCTGAAGATGTTTATGGCCACCTGCAGTCCTTCAGCTATAATTAAGTTTCACACCATTCAGTCTGCATTTTTAATCCTTACAGTTCCAAGATGCTCCTCATATGGAAATACTTTCTTATGAGGAAGATGACTCAGCATTTAATGTATTTTGCTTTTTATTGTTAGTACCTAAACAAAAAAAAAGGGGGCTTGTTTCCTTTTTTTTGTTAGGTTTTTTGTTGAAGAGGTTAAGTAATGGCTTTAACAATAGTAAAGTGATAGTAAGTCTATACATGTGGTACAGAGATTTTAATGTATACTTTAAGAAAAAAAAAAGACAGTGATCTGTCAAAGGTAGGCACAGGAAATCATCCTCTGCTGAACAAAGAATCTTCTTTCTACCCCTACAGCTAATAGAACTTAAAGGGGACATTCTGCAGCCCAAGGCCTTTACACCATAAAACACAGCAGCAACCTCAAGTAGGTGAGGAAGTTCTCACCTCATCTGAGAATGATCAAAGAAGCCTATAGAATCATAGAATTGTAGGGGTTGGAAGGGACCTCGAGAGATCATCGGGTCCAACCCCCTGCCAAAGCAGCTCCCTAAGACATTTCACTCAGATAGGCGTCCAGACGGGTCTTGAATATCTCCAGAGAAGGAGACTCCACCACCTCCTTGGGCAGCCTATTCCAGTGCTCTGTCACCCTCACTGGGTAAAAGTTTTTCCGCATGTTGGTGCAGAACTTCGTGTGCTCCAACTTGCAGCCATTGCCCCTTGTCCTGTCTCCACAGACCACTGAAAAGGGGCTGGCTGATTCCCCCTGCATCCCCTGCTTAAGATAATTATAAACATTAATAAGGTCCCCCCTTAGTCTTCTCTTCTCAAGGCTGAACAGTCCCAATCTTCTCAGCCTATCCTCATAGGGGATATTGTAAGGCAGTGCAGAGTGGTCCTGTTCTGTTTCTTACTTCTGATCACCATATGAGAAGATAAGTGGGGTAAAGCATAACATGTAGGAATGTAAAAAGAAACAAGAAAAGACCATAAGAAGTGGTAAGATTTTTCCTTGAAAACCCCTGTTCCTTGATTTCCTTGCCCAACAACTCATTTTTTTTTTATTTTCCCTGAACAATACCTGTCAACAGTCACACTTTGCATACCCTTGGGAACCACTCACCAGCTCTAGCCTCAGTCTAAGTGGGAGTCAAATGAGTAAATTTGGAAGTTCACAAGGTAGGTTCTTCCATGAGAAAAAAGTCACAGTAATTAATTCCTTTTTGAGTGAACAGTGCCCAGGCCAGCAAAGATAATGAAGTTGAGACTCCTTCTGAAATACATCTCCTTTTTCATCTAGGAGATCTCATGCTAAATTGCAATTACTACATTGACTGAACTTCTAGATCTCCCTCAAATATAATGGGAGTTAGAAAGGCAGCTCGCATAAAGACACAGAAAAGGGAAGGTGATCTGCAGAAATTTATGTCCCCACAGTGTCATCTAGTGCCACTTTTATGTTTCAGAGCTATCTGATGTGACCATCTGCTGCTCCAGAGTAATGTGGATCTCCTCTAATGACAGTGTCACATTGGCCAGCACCACGAGGATGTCTAGGATTTCCTAAGTTAACTTAAAAGTCACTGTATGTCAATGTGTATGTAAATTCTCTTAATTTAAAGGTACATGACTTTAGCATCTTCTGCCAAGGAACATGTTCACACTTTCTATTGTGTAGGCATGTAAAATAATGTTCCTGGAAGACAAGGGACTGTTTTTTTTACGAGTAACCTTGTTACAATACCCCCTTTTCTCAATCTACTGTGGCCATTTAATTGTAGTTTAATTTACAAAGTTACCCCAATAAACAAAACCTCCTTAAAAACCAACAAACACACCAAAAAAAACCCATGAGCTTGTGGTAAAATAAGAACAAAATACCTTTACTATGAGCGCAGATACTCTAACATTGCTTTGTGGCCTTAAAAAGAATCTTATCTGTCCTAAAGGAACAGACTTCAAGAAGAAAAAAATAAGAAAAAAATAACCTCTTGTTTATAACCATTCAAAAAATAAATGTACCATTTCTTTCTGCTTAATAGGACACATCAGAAAAGCCAAACATTAAGAGCTGAGCCAACTGTGGTAGTTGCTGGAGCTGCAAAACTCAATTTCTTGACTGATGGAAGCCTGTAGTTAAACCCAGGGCAGGAAAACTGAGCTTAAAGAAGAATTCTGTGCAGTATAGAAGAGGAGGGTGAAGATATGGAGGTGGACAGGCTGCATATAAAATGAGCTCTAAAAGGTACTGAGGGGAAAAAAGAAAACATGAACCTCCGAAACCCAAACAAAGAAAGAGGATAAAGAAAAGGGGAAGAAATAGCCAGATGGCCACAAATCTCCAAGTTTGTCAGCTGCAAATTGAATCATCATTGTCACTTAAGAGCACTGGAGGTGAACATGTCAATGTAATTCACCAGTTGAGGATATAATTTGAAGGACAGTCCTTGAAGGATTCAGAAAAGGGCTTTTCTCCAAGTTATTTCCCTGTCTGAATGTTCATTCACAGTAAAAAAGATGTGACAGCAAAATAAAATAGCATTGTTGTTTATAAATATGACATTGATTTCAAAGTCCCTAGTTACAATAGTTAGAAACTACAGTATGTGGTTATATGTGTATGTCTTTATGAATTTGAAAACACAGAAAAAAACCACCACTGAGCTGTTAGTAATTACTAACATCCCTCCTTTACCATGGGATATGAGTAGAGAAGAGACAATTTTTTTCGGAAGTTACATGTGGATCTCTGGAGCCAAGGGAGGGAAGAGTGAACACAAAGGTTAGGACATGGAGCCAAGATTAAGGAAGGCCCTTTCAATGATCTTATCATTTGTGAGCAACCTGCTGAGTGCAAGGTCAGCCTGGAGTGACTCACACAGCCCAGATAGTGAGATTTCTGATATATGAAATAATTCCGAGAATTCCCACCCTGGCTGCCTAATCAGTCTGCATCATGAAGCTTGCCAAATCAGGAATTTCATTAGCAAGACTAGACATGCCAAGCTGCTTGGCTGAGTAAATAATTGCTATGGAAGAGAGAAATAAACATCTTTCCACCACAAGTACCTTTTCTGGACTTTCTACAGTCTTTATTACTGATCAGTCTTGACAAGTTGTCATCATGGTATGTCTTTGCCTGCTATGGACAGGCAAAGTGCGTGCACATGGAGTATTTGGCCTCCTTGGTATATCACAGTGGATGGAGATCAGGCAGAGGTCTTGCCTCTTTCCATGTCCCTGCTTTGAAGCAAGCCGATGGAAGAGTTTTTTGAGAAGAGGGGGACAGGTGGGTTGTAATTTCTATGGCCTAAAAATAACAGCTTTTAAATTGACGCTGAGGAGGTGGAAAGATATGACAATGGAACACAAGTGAATACTCTGTAAGAAACAGGAAACTGAAATGGAGAGATATGACCTGACATACAGAATCAGCACAACTGGCACATGATTTATTGATTATGGCCTGTCATATGAGAGGGCCTCAGCTAGCTGAAAAGCACAAAGCAAAGTAGTATTTTTCTCTCTATAGAATTTGGCATTTGGAAATTGCATACACTTTACCTTTACAGTGATTACTCTCTCCACACAAAGGAATATGTGGCTTTGCTTTTGAAAGCAGGCATGGTGCAAACTGCAATTTTTTTAGCTGTCAACGTAAAAACTGTGAATTGTACTATTGATTCACACAGATAACTTGGAGGGCCAGAAAAATACATGATGGGGAGCAAAATCTGCATGCATTTCTGAATGTGGAACAAGCTATTGCAAGAATACACAAAAAAGGAAAAAAACACCACAAACAAAGACATCTTTTTATCTCCTTTGAATGCACTAGTTTTGTCTGCATGAACCTTCAAGCCACTCTTTTGTAATCCTACCTTCTTTCATGATTTGGACAGTCCCATGTACAATCAGTACACCTAACCCTGACAAAAACTACTTCAGGCTAATATGACTGTAGCAAAATACCCGAAAAGATAATATTAACGCAGTGAGTGACCCAACCCAGTCTTTTTTGAAGTCAGTGGAAATTTGACTCTAACATCAATAAACTGCAGGAAGCTTAGCAGAGGCTACCAAGATGTTTGGGGCTGGAAAACTTAATCTGTAAGCAGAGGTTGAGTCATGACTGTTCAGCCTGAAGAAGAGGTGTCACTTGGGGGACCTGGTAGCAGCGGCCAGTACACATCAAGAAGATGAATCCAGGCTCTTCACAGTGGAGTGTGGGAAAGATGAAAGACGGTGGGCATAAGCTTAAAAATAAAAGAATATCTTTTTTCCTCTTGAGGACAGTAAGGCAGTAGATCAGGTTGTGTTATCTCCATCCTTGAAGGTGTTCAAGACCCAATGGGATACAGTTTTGAGCAAACTGATTTGATCCCTCAGCTGACCCATCTTTGAACAGGAGTTTGGGCTAGGGACTTCCAGAGGCCTCTTCACATCTGAGTTATACCATCATGGTGTTCCCGCCCCAGGAAGGGGTTTTGGAAGTAGGTGGTCTTTGAGGTCCCTTCCAGCCCAAACCATTCTGTGATTTCATGATCTTCGTACATAAGTGCTTCAAGAACTCATGTTAGTTCAAGGATGCATTTTACTGGCATGTTTACTTACAAGAAGGTTAAACATAGAAATAACATTAAAAAAATATACATAGGGTTTTTTACTTTGTTTTATTTTCTTAAAGTGGCTGCATCAGATTGAGTATTGCTTTTAAAATACATTTGATTTCTAGGAGAGACGGTGATTATCCTAACATAATCCATTTTTTTTGCAGAACAAGTCAAACTGTTTGTGCTTGGACACTTGTATATACGTGGGCTATAAAGAAGACTGCTCTCTCATATTTATGGAAATGATGTTTTGCATATATCACTGGTATCCTAGAAACTATTGCAAACTGACATTTAGGCATCATATGTAAGGAAACTCAAACCTTCTTTACAGTAACTTTTTTTTACTTGAGGAGAAAAACAGTGATTTCAAATTTTTGAATAGGATTTTAAAAATAATTCCAACCTAAGTATTGCAGAATGTAACAAAATGTGCACATTAAAAACCCAAGAACACTATTAACTCAGAATAGCATATAACATTTTAATTAGTATCTCTGAATGACCTTGAAGGATATTATGGATTTCCATTTAAGCTGCTAAGGGGCCAGACTCCTGACATCTGGCTTGAGTCTTTAGAACAAAAAAGTGTTGTGGATTTACATGGCTGGGTTCTAGTGGAGCAGGAATGGCTCACAAAGGGTATTCCACTTTCTCACAGTGCAATGCACTGCAGACACAGCCAAAGAGATCTGATCAGATCCTGTGTATACATCTACAGGCTTTAGGGCATTTACGAAGATGATAAAGGGCCTGGAGCATCTCCCCTATGAGGAAAGGCTGAGAAGATTGGGACTGTTCAGCCTTGAGAAGAAAAGACTAAGGGGGACCTAATTAATGTTTACAATTATCTTAAGCAAGGGATGCAGGGGAATCAGCCAGCCCCTTTTCAGTGGTCTGTGGAGACAGGACAAGGGGCAATGGCTGCAAGTTGGAGCATAGGAAGTTCCGCACCAACATGCGGAGAAATTTTTTCACAGTGAGGGTGACAGAGCACTGGAATAGGCTGCCCAGGGGGTGGTGGAGTCTCCTTCTCTGGAGATATTCAAGACCCGTCTGGATGCCTATCTCAGTGAAATGTCCTAGGGAGCCTGCTTCGGCAGGGGAGTTGGACCCGATGATCTCTCGAGGTCCTTCCAACCCCTACAATTCTATGATTCTATGATTCTATGATTCCTTTGCCTCTACAATGCTGCTAACTGAACAAAACCTGGCCTAAATATCAAATAGTCAAAATAATCCATTTCCTTTACTTACGGGATCAAACACCATTTTAATGGGTTCTAATTACAACTACAAATAAAATGAGCAAGGATACATTTGACAGAATTCCTATCATATAAAAATATTTGTTTTCTTTTCTTTTTGATTTCATCATCATTTCTACTTACATGTCCTTAGAATATTTTTTCCTTTTATATCTGTTCGAAATATATAGACTGGATTTCAGTATCTACTATTAGTCTGGAGGCTCTCAGTCCATATGAGTGATTTAATGGTCAGATCATCTGCAGCTGAACCCTATCTCATATAGCTGACAAATCTTAAATTCTAAATTTTGAAATTTAATGCTTACTTTTCTGGCCAGACCTGCAGACGTCTACTGAAATGATTTCTTAGGAGTAGTTCCAAAGGATAACCCTTAGCGCCAGAAAGCCATTTCAGGATGATGCAATTGTGTACAACTAAGTCTTGATACAGAAAAGTAAAGTTAATAAAAAGCTGTGAGAAAGTGAGAACTCTTCCTCGTCATTTTCTCAGGAAAGCAAAATGTTGAATAACAAGAGTCATAGACTCAGCACTGATTGATCATTTTTGCTGTATAATTAATCAAAGGATCAGAGAGACCCATTAATTACTGTGTCCTTAACATTTTGAATCATTAACTGACAAGTCTTCTAGTCAAGGAAGAAACTACATATGGGCTAAGGAATTATGCAGCACAGCAGAATTCATCCTTCGTATGAAGAAGCAGCCAAGTGTTACTATCCTCCATTTCCACCTATTCCTTTATTGTTTCCCATTTGTTAACCTGTGTATTTAGTTTAGTGGACATTCTCCTTTCCCAACATCTATCAGTTAAGGGGTTAGAACAGGGTCAACTAGAGTCCTGTAAATCACACAGTTTTTATAACTTCAGTTTATAGTTTTCCCTCCTGTATTTGTTTTGTATTCAATATCAGAACTGGCCAAGGATTACTTAGCTTCTAGGGTGTGATACATTTGGCACAGCATGGCTCAGACTGGGTAGCTATTGCCTCTGCCTATTTCAGCTGCAATTTTTTGCAATGAACTACTGAGCTTTTACTAAGGACCTTGAAGTAGCAGAAATAGTCCACAGCGAGCATAATAAAAAACACTGATGCAGATTGTGAGCTAACTGAGAATCACAGGGTACAATCTGAAAGTAGTCTTGAAAATGATAAACTGATGTGATCCCCTGGCTAACAGACAGCCAACAGACTCTTCTATAAGCCAAAAAAACCCCAGAGGGATGGCCTAGTTGCAGACATAGTATGATTACAACAAACAGATTCTAACATTTTCTTATACTTTTTTTTCCTTGCAGGGCTTTAAGAAGAAAAATCTTTGTTTTAATAAATTGCGAAAGAAGCAGGCATTAGGGATTTGGCCTGTTAGGCCACTCATATGTAGCTATGGGCTGAAATATACATATGGATTCAGAACCTCAATTGGAAAGCAAAATGCCAAACTCTCTCCAGAATCTCCTCTCCAATCTATAAACAGCAAACAGAAAATTCACAGTAAAAACCATGGGGCTCTAATCTTGGTGAAATTGTGCAACGTGCACTCATTGAACTGTCAGAGCCAGTGGGTCACTGGCTGTATGGTTATCGGTATGGTGATCTGAGAAGAATATTTATGGTCTATATATGTTCTCCTTGTGCATCTCCTCTGTGAATCTCATCTCCCCTCAAAATATTACTGGAATCCACAATCCAAATGACATCTGTTTTCTTAAAGGAAGACAGACTCCAAAGACACTAGCTCCTGGAAAAATTGAAAATGTGTCTGGCACACACCACTGAGGAGAGCCTGGGAGCTTAACCTGTATTGGGCAGAGAGAAGTTAGTTTGAGGGTCCCAAAGAATCAGTGAGACATCTTTATAAATGCCAGTGAGTGCAGCCAGAGTATATGAAGCTATGGGAAAAAAAGAACTGCATTTATTCCAAAGCTTATGTGAAGGATTTGGTGGCATAAAGAAGAGACAAATAAACTGAAGCAAATATGTTTATTGCTTCTGGTCAGTCTGCTTTGGAAGCAGAAGGAAATGAGGTCTGTATGCCATACATCTAGGAGGGCACAAACGTGCATTTTAATAATACTTTTATTACAGAACTTTCAGAGGTCAGAAGCCATTCCATTAGTCACTGTAGAGATATATAGTCCAAGATATTCTCCTTGAAAGTGTTTGAAAAATGTATAAAATAGAAAGAAATGAGAATATTAAATAGACAGGAGAGGGAGAGGGTGAGACATGGAGATGAAGAAGGTTGCATTTAGTGCGTTACTAACTTATGTTTGTTTTATAGTGAATAAAGGGTAACTTAAAATATAATCATTATAACTAATTAACAGGAGAGGAACTGAATCACATGGAGACTGTCAAAAATTGAAGAAGAAATCTGCACAGAACTAGCAACTCGCCCCCAAATACACAACTCTGTTTTTAAAAATAGATTTTCTAGCAAATGTATGCATTTCATTTAGGGATATATGGCTTCTCTTAGTGCTTAGAGTCTGGATAAGTATGTGAGTTCATGAAAACTTCATGTTTATTCAGGTTAAGCTTTCCGAATTCATAACATTACTGCCACAAACACCAAATTCATAACTAAGTTTTATTAAAATAGTTTAGAAATATATGCCTACATAACTGCAGAAGATGAAGTAAGGAAGACAAATTTGTCTACATCACCCAGCAACTGTATCCTCCCCACCTACTCCGCCCTGGTCAGGCCCCACCTGGAGTATTGTGTCCAGTTCTGGGCTCCCTGATATAAAAAGGACAGGGATCTCCTGGAGAGAGTCCAAAGAAGGGCTACGAAGATGATTAAGGGCCTGGAGCATCTCCCCTGTGAGGAAAGGCTGAGTAAGCTGGGACTGTTCAGCCTGGAGAATACTAGGGAGGGACCTTATGAATGTTTATAAATATCTGAAGTGTGAGACACAGGGGGAAATAGCCAGCCTCTTTTCTATGGTCTGTGAAGACAGGACAAGGGGCAATGGCTTCAAGTTAAAGCACAGGAAGTTCCACACCAATATGCAAAAGAACTTTTTCACAGTGAGGGTGACAGAGCCCTGGGACAGGCTGGCCAGGGGGGTTGTGGAGTCTCCTTCTCTGGAGAAATTCAAGACCTGTCTGGATGCCTACTTGTGCGATCTGTCCTAAGGAACCTGCTTTGGCAGGGGGTTGGACTCGATGATCTCTTGAGGTCCCTTCCAATCCCTACGATTCTGTGATTCTGTATCATTTCCCACACCCCTCAGTGTTACCTTAAGTATTAGTTATCCATGCTCTACCTTTAAAAAGAGAACATTTATCAAAGTGTAGCTTTTATTTTATGTCCTTCCACTCCAAAGCAATGCATAACCCACTAAAATAAAGGTAGAAATTACTCTTTCAGACAAAACCTCTACAATAAAAAAAAAGCAATAACATAGTGAGTTTTATTTTATTAGTCCAAAGCCATAAGCACCAGCCAGTATATGGTATAGTAGCTGAACTAAAGATTTAAATTGTACCTGCAGATCAGTGATTCACTCAAAGTTTGTTTTTTTTTTTTCTCAGCAGTACAGCACCACTTCCCTGTATGATCATTTTCCTTTATCCTCTTCTAGCCTTTAATCATGGTTGGCCTGACTAACCTAAGAAAATAAAGATCGCTCTAAACCTATCATTTTCATATTCTGCCTTCGTTTTCTGTCTATAGTTTGCTAGAAGCCTGACCCTGCTTAAATGGTGGTAATGTACTCTTCCTGAAAAGAATAATACCCCCATGTGTATAGATGAGCTCTCTGTTTACATGTTACCTGCAAAATATCTGGGTGAGTGGATGTCATGGTTTGACCCTGGCTGGAGGCCAGATCTGCACCAAAGTCACTCCTTCATGGAGAGGCTCAGGAGTCGAGATAAGGACAGGGATAGATCATTCCACAGTTAGTGTCACGGGCAAAACAGACTCAACATGGAATAAAGGAAAGAAACTCTCTAATTTATTACACTGCACTGCACACACAGTGACACCAGAGTCAGATAATGAGAAGTGCAACCAGATCTTAAAGGACCTTCCCCCCACCCCTCCCTTCTCACCAGACATCACTTTAGTCATGACTTCTCTCTCTTCTTCCCCCGCCATTGTGGCACAGGGAGGGGCAGGGAATGGGGGTTTGGTCAGTTCCTCATGAGTTGTTTTCATTCTTAGCTGAAGGAGGGGGGAGGGGGACAGACAGGCACACATTCATCATTCTCTTCCCCTGCTCTCACATGGGGTCCTACCCATGGAAGATAGTCCTCCATGAACTTCTCCAACGTGAGTCCTTTCTGTTGGCATGACAGCTCCTCACCAACTGCCGCAGCATGACTCCCTTCCATGGGGTGCTGACCTTCAGGCCCAGACTGCTCCAGCCTGGTACCCCACGGAGTCATAAATTCCCCCAGCAAACCATGGGCCTCTATGGATGAGCTGCAAGTCCTGCCAGGAGCTTGCTCCAATGTGGGCTTCCCACGGGGTCACAATCTCCTGCAAGTGTCTCCACCCACTCTGCCATGGGATTCTCCAAGGGCTGCAGGATCTCTGCTTCTTGTCATCATCCATGGCTGCAGGGGGACAGTCTGTTCCACCATCGTCTTGTCCACTGTCCACAGTGGAATCTTTCTATCTGGCACCTGGAGCACCTTCTCCCCCTCCTTCACTGACCTTGGTGTCTGCAGAGTTTCTTACATCTTCTCACTCCCTTCTCTGGTGGCAAAAAGCAGCTGCTTGTGTTTTTTTTCTTCTCAATGGGATTCACAGAAGCACTATGACCATTGCTGATGGGCTTGGCCTTGGTCAGCAGTGGGTCCAGCCTTGAGCCCAGCTCATGTTTACTCTCTCAGGCCTAGGGGAAGCTTCTACCTGCTTCTTGCAGAAGCCACCCCTGCAGCCCCTGCCTCCTCCATGAGAACCCCAACATGCGAAACCACAACAGTGGAGTAGAAGAGCAAGTTGATAATTATTTTCTGATTCTTTATCTGTGGACAAAACAGATGCGTCCCAGGATATGGTTGTCTCTCCTGGCTGCCAGGGCATGCTGCTGGCTCATGTTTAACTTGCTGTTGACTAAGACCCCCAAATCACATTCAGCATAGCTGCCTCCAGCATCAGATACCTCAGCCTGTATGTGTAGCCAGGGTTGCTCCTTCCCAGGTGCAGAATCCGGCACTTGTCCTTGTTAAACTTCATGCTGTTGGTGATTCCCCAGCTATTTGATCTGTCCAGGTCCCACTGCAAAACTTCTCCACCCTCAATGGAGCCAGCTGTTCCTTTCAATGTGGTGTCATTTGCAAATTTACTTTAGATATGCCTTGTCACTGTTGAAAAATGTCTTTATGAAATTAATTTCTTAAATCTACAGTGCAGAATGGTTACATTATAACAAATGCATTTTACACCTGGAAAAATATGAATTATTTAAATGAGATAAGAAGTGAATCTGTGAGAAATTGGAACCATCATCAGCTAATAGATTTTATTTTACTGATTTGAACTGAGCTTGAGTTAATTTGCAGTCATTCACCAAAAACTATCATGGCTTGGCTGTGTGCAAGTGTTATTATCATAAAACATAATGCAGTAAAATTGCAGGATTAAGAAAAATAAGGTGAAGGAGAAAATTTGACACACACACTGACATATATTCCAAGGGGAAAAAAAAGGTTTCAGGAGAAGATTTACTGAATCAGTGGTAAAAATTTGTAAAACATAGGGTCTCCATTTTAATTCAGGCTTTACTGCACTAGATTTCCAAAAGATGGTTAGGACCTTAGGAAGTTTAGAAAACTAATTTATGATGAAAATATACACCCAGTCTTTGGTTTTTCCTACGTTGTTGGTCCACCTCTTTCACAGAATCACAGATATAACCAATTAGAAAGAAACACAGAATCACAGAGTTGGAAGGGAACCTTTACATGTTTATAGACATTAATGAGGTCACCCTTCAGTCTCCTCTTCTCCAGGCTAAAGACACCCAGCTCCATTAACCTGTCCTCATAAGGAGATGTTGTACTCCCTTAATCATCTTAGTCCAGCCCTGCGCTGGACTCTTGTCAGTAGTTCCCTGTCCTTCATGAACTGTGGGGCCCAGAATTGGACTCAATATTCCAGATGCAGTGTCACCAGGGCAGAGTAGAGGGGGAGAACGTTTCTTGACCTACTACCTAGACCCCTTCTTATACACCCCTGGAGGCCTTTGGCTTTCTTGGCCATAAGTGCACATTGCTGGCTCATGGTCATCCTGTTGTCCACCAGGACCCCCAGGTCCCTTTCCCCTGTGCTGCTCTCCAACAGGTCTGTCCCCAACCTATACTTGTACTTGGGTTTGTTCTGCCCCAGATGCAAGATTCTATACTTTCCCATGTTATATTTCATTAAATTTCTCCTTGACCAATTCTCCAGCCTGCCCAGATCTTGCTGGATGGCAGCAGAGCCTTCTGGTGTGTTAGCCCCTCCTCCAAATTTTGTGTGCACTCTATTCCCTCATCCAGGTTGTTGATGACTATACTGAATAGTACTGATCCCAGTACCGACCCTGAGGGACTCTGCTAGATAGAGGCTACACTGTCCCATTGACCAAAACTCTCTGACTTCTTCAACCAGTTCACAATCCACCTCACTATTCGATGCTCCAGACCACACTTCCTCAGTTCAGCTGTGGGAAATGATGTAAAATGCTTTACTGAAATCAGGGTAAACCACATCCACTGCCCTACCATCATCTGGTGCCTGACATTTTTGCATCTTAGCTCTGGCCCCTACCTCCTATATGGGCACTGAACTGATGCAGTAGGTATATTGCCTCCTATGTAGGCCCTCTATGTGTGCCTTGTAACTCATCTCCAGTCCCACCTTTGTCCCTGTATCTTGGATGTACCCTTGTTTTAGCCTTGTCTCCATTCCTGTTTCTGGCTCCATTTCCTTTAGTTCAAGAAAGTACTCTCTGGATGTATCCCAGCCCTGATCCATCACTTTCTGTGTCTGCCATTGCCGCTGGACCCTGTTACCAGCACCTGGAGGATGCACCCCACAAATGATGACAATGCAAGTTCTGGGTCACTTTTGACTCCTGGCTCCATGTCCTTAGAGAGAGCAGCAAAACCGTGCTTTTTCCTGACAGGCAAACTTGTGTCTTCCTGACAGGCAAAGCTTGATCTAAGGTGCATACATTTCTATATCCTGTGCTGAGTGTGTCAGGAATGTGCGAGCTTCGATCTGAGAAGACCTTAGGTAGCTGCCTAGATGCTCAGATCCACCCAAAAGGTGGTGAATTAGTGTCAGGAGTATTACATATCTAAAGAAAATAGCCCCTAAAAATAGAGGAGCTAGAGCAATGGTTAGGTGTGGTGCTTAAGCACATGGTTTAGTAGTGGATGGCAGGTAAGACTGACAGTTTCACTTGGTGATCTAAAGAGTCCCTTCCAACCAAGACAATTCTATGATTCTGTGATTCTGTATTTACAAGTGGTACAGGGTAATACTAGGTAAGTAATCTGTCTGAGCATCATCTATCACATAAGGAATGTCTTTCAGAAAGAAAGAAATTTGGTCCCTCATGTTACGTTTGTAGTTTTTGATAGAGAAATGGGGAGTTGCATTCTCAGATTCACAGAACTGTAGGAGTTGGAAGGGACCTCTGGAGATCATCTAGTCCAAACTCCCTGCTAAAGCAGGATCACCTAGAGCATGTTGCACAGGATTGTCTCCTAGCAAGTTTTGAATGTCTACAGAGAAGAAGATTCCACAACCTCTCTGGGCAGCCTGCTCGTTCCAGTGCACTGTCACCCTCAGAGTAAAGTTTTCCCTCGTATGAGATGGAACTTGTGTGTTCCAGTTTGTACCCATTGCCCCTTGTCCCATCACTGGGCACCACTGAGAAGAGTCTAGCCCCTTCTTCTAAACACCCATCCTTTAGATATTTATGAGAATTGATAAGATTCCCCTCAGTCCTCTCTTCTCCAGGCTAAACAGACTCAGGTCTCTCAGCCTGTCCTTACACAAGAGATGCTCCAGTCCACTAATCATCCCTGGAACCTTCCAATGGACTCTCTCCAGTAGTTCCCTGCCTTTCTTGAACTGGGGAGCCCAGAACTGGACACAGTGCTCCAGATGCTGGGCAGAGTAGAGGGGACAGATAACCACCCTCAACCTGTTGGTTTTAATCTTCTTAGTGCACCCCAGGATACAACTGGCCTTCTTGGCCATGGAAAACTTGCTGACCACCAGAACTCCCAGGTCTTTCTCTGCCAAGCTGCTTCCCAGCAGGTCAACCCCTAACCTGTACTGGTGCCTGTTGTGATTCCTGCCTAGGTGCAGAGCCCTGTATTTGCCCTTGTTGAACTATTAGCTGCATTTGTACAGATTTTCATATTCACATATGAATTCACACCTATTTGTGACTGGAATTTTCAGTTTGAAAGACAAAAGAAATATGGTACAAGTGACAGAATCTGATCTGATCTCTTTTTCTCACAGCTGCTGGAGGAATTTGCAATGCAAAAGCCAAGAGGTAAAGCTGGTTGGTATATTTGAGATTCAGCATTTAGTGTGAAGCCTGCTTCCAGAACTGCTGTAATGATATGGGTGAATGTTGATTTCTATTAAATACATTGCAAATATGTACAGCATGTTCTGTCCCTGGGAAGATGCCACTATGAAGAGATATTGCAGCTGAATTGCCAGAGAATTCAAGTGTGATGCAGAGGGGGAGGAGGAGGAAGGAAGGAAGGCACAAAGAACAAAATGTCCCCACAGCCACCCACAAAGACACACTCCTAGTGAGATATGAATCAGCAACAGCCAAGGAAGCCCTGACGCCTAAAGGGGATTATGTAAGAATCTGAGATAAGTGGTGTCACTAGCACCTTTGGGTATTTCTCAGGCATTTAACTGTGTCATCTAACCTGAGAATAGATACCAGGAGCTGTACTCTAGTCTATAGAGAAAGCCAAGCAGCTGCTGAGGGTGATAACTTTAATAAGGAGCCTAGAGGAGACAGGCTTGTAAATTAAGAATCTCAGGTAAATGATCTTTGGCTCTGCTGAATGCCAGACTTAAGCCTAAATCTGCTGTTTTAACACTTTGTGAGCAGCTCTTTACTGCACGGTTTCATAGATCATGGTCTCCTTGGGAAAGTACAATATCTTCCCTATTCCACTATTCTGATCCAAAGGATAAATGTCAAAAGAATAATGAGAAGGCATATTACCATAGTGATAAGACATTATAAGAATAATCATAAAACAAGAAATTGTAAACTCTTCACTAAGAAGATATGTGTCTGTGCTTTTACTGACAGTGACCAAATAGGTCAGTGTTTTACTGACAGTGACCAATAGTAGAGCATTGAGACACGAGAATCAGCAATTTTCATCGTTGTCATCTACTCATCAATGTCAGTAGAGTCCAAACTGTATTCTCACACACTTGATATCTCCTAACGCAGATGGTCAACTTGGCTTATGAATACAATCCTTTGTAGATCCTTTCTTCCTGCACTGGGGTCATCCACAGTGATTCAACTATCAAATTTAAGTGCACACAAATCTCATCATAACTAATAAATCAGAATTCTCAGAAGACAATAGTAATTATGATATTCAAATTATGATATTTACTCTTAATGTGGCTGTTGTGAAGCTACATTAAGACTAAAAGATACTAGGTTGTGTACGATTTGGGCATCACTACCATAGAAGCACAGGGAGAACAACTTTCAGTAGTACTTCAGTTGCAAAATTCCATTTTTGTTTTAGCATTCCCTTTGAGGAACACCAAACATCATTCCCTAGGTTCCACAGTTATCTATTCTGTGATTCCAGTTTGCTTCTGGACTTTTCTATACTCTTCTAAACTTTTCTCTGACAGTGGGCAGTATAGACTGGAATAGGAATGAGAGGAACAGAAATTAAAAGTAAGAAGTGTCAGGCTACTATTACTGGAATATCTGTGCTCAGAAGTGGCACAGCCATTCAATTTCACTCTGTGATTTCAGGCTATGTGGAGCTCAGCCACAAGTACAGCTTCAGTAATTTTGTGGAAAAGAGAGTTACAGGGTTTATGACCGGGATGTATGGGATCATGGTTGCACTGTTGCACAGTGAGGACTGATGTCACTCGCCATCTGAGGCAACCAATTACTGCAATATTTTTGGTAATCTGTCATGGGAGGTCTTTAAGGAAATGAGAAAAATGATCCATATGAAGACAAAAGCCTGTATGCATGTGGGAGAATTTGCTTGAAAGAGACAAGTATGTGACAACATTTGGTAAAACACAGAGAAATTTGGTCAGAGACAGGGAACAGGAAGACAATACACAGGTGGAAAAGTCAAAACAGAATTCTAAGAGACTATCACTTCACACAGGCAATTCTATCTAATGTTATAAAAGGTGTGATATGAGTTTTTGCACAGTGTTCATTCATAAGCTATATGTGTTGAATCATTATGTCAGCTAAATGACCTGAAAATCATTATACACTTGAAATGAGATATCTCAAAGACAGGAATTTCTCATTTATGATTGTCTATACACACTGTCTTGTCAATGTGCAGAAAGGCTATATACAAATGGAGAGTGAGGTGAAATCTTTAAACACAGTAGGGAAGACAGAATTTATATCGTTTGATCTTTTACTCTCAGATTGGTTTTTTATTATTGTTATTTACTTCAATTGCAAGACGTTAAAACTTCAGATTTATAATAAACTTCAGTGCTTTGTTTAGTTGTGTCCAAAGACTCATAAAGGAATGACACGATGAAAGGAGATTTATTTTTTTAATAAGTTTTCACTTTATCAGGGTTCATATTAGCATTTTAGTAGTTGTCTTAGTGTGGATTTACTAGATATCTGGTAAAAGTAAGAAGTTTCCTGGTTTAATTTTATTGAATATCCAATCTTAAAAGAGTGTTAAAGCAATCAAAAGCATCTGAAATGGCAAAAGATCTGTTGCAGTCATTAGGCTGAAAATACTTAGATTTCTGGTAATTTCTTTTTCTGGAAGCATTTGTTTTCTGATCAGTGCTCTAATTCCTAGCATATGACAGCTCAGACTGTAGCCTTTCTCAGGTTTCCTGAAATCCGAGTGCTATGTATATACAGAGAGCATTTTTCTCTCTGCTTTTGTTGTTACCTACGTATTCCTGGATCAATAACAAGGTCTGTGTGAAAGGGGAAATTCAAAGCTACTTAGAAGATTGGACACCCATTCCATTTTAGTTTTGAAATATATCTAGAGCTATTCACTATGGCTTCAGAATCCACTGTAAATGCCCCCTCTATACCATCCACCCTCCATTTCTGGCAGTTTGCTATAATCTGGTGGGTAAAACTCCCAAAAGTTGTGGAACAGCCTATTTTGAGAGAATTTGTAAGCAGGAACACATTAATGGGTATCAGGTGCAGCTATGAATTTAATGAATGGTTTGTTGGAAATAACATTAAATAGCAACATCCGTCTGCAGATGAGCTCTGCAATGTCCTTATTTCAAGCCCAGGCAGATGGAGGATTTGCAACGCACTGTTTTCTGGTTCATGCAGCATTGCTTGCTTGTAAATACATTTACAATTATGTTTGGAAATATCTGGAGCTTGACTGTCCAGCCTTTTATTTTTTGCAGCTTCCTCTTCAAAGAAATGAGTGTAGAAATAATGTAACATGTTTCATCATGAGAATTAAACTGGCTTAGGTTTTTGTCCTGCTCAAAAAAACCTGCACAACTTTTTTCTTTTTCTCTTTTAAACACCTTTAGCCTGCAGAATGGAACTGAAACAGACATTGACAGGTTCTTTTTTTAATTTGTTATTGCTTTCTGATGTTAGAGAGAATCTCGAAGTTTCATATTTAGGAAACAAAAAGGGAAATGCCACATTAGGTATCAAGACCAATGACTTCCTAACATATGAAGTCACATCATGCAGATCTTTCAGAGCTAAAAAATAAATTTTTAATGTCAATATTCAAAAATATCCAAATTTATTTCAGTTTTCAACCATTTGCAATCCAAATATGTCCCACAATATTTATATATGGCTGTCCGCTGGGGAAAGAAGAGGAGCAAACACCTTCCCAGGAAATTATTTATATGGTCCACGAATAGATAGACCAGACTAACAGGTACTAGTTTTTTCCTTCAGCCCTTCCCACAAACATGAAAGGAATTAATCCTGCACATACTGTGTGTGCTAAAACCTTTTTTTCCCCCTCAAATCAAATAAAAAAAAAAAAACAACAAAAACAGAGGAAAAAGAAGAACATATTGAATATTGATTTTTGTCTCAAATATAAGGAAGTCCATTTTGGGAATAGGTTAAAAAAAGGATTGTTGATTAAGGATATCCTGATCCTAAATGACTTCCAAATGTTTCCAAACAGTAACTGAACCAAGTTTAACCTCCTGTATATAGCTGTCCTGTCTCTTGCTCTAGATAGGAGAATTTAGACCAATTTTTTGAAGGACCATGTTACTGAATTGGTGGGACGAGGCTTCCCAGGCATACAAAAGTAGTAGAAAGGTGTTAAAATGTTAATTGGTAAGATTATAATGGTTTAAAAACAGAATGTAAAATATCTTTCTTTAAAGATCAGTTCCAGGTAGAAAAACTAGTTATTCCCAATCTCATTTCTACCGTGTTAACATAGCTTTATTGACTTCAGAACTACACCCAGTAGACAAATAACACAAATATGTAACACTGTTGAAGTCAACAGGCCTCTGATGACTCATGTCAGTTGGAGTTGCAGTTTAGCTTGTTGTTAGCAGAATTTTCCAAACTTGGAAACTCTTTCTCACATTTCTAGCAAAGTCAAAATAGGTCTTTGTGAAATAGCTGCAGCAAACAGTAAATGATGTATGAAATGAAATATCTCATCCATCCCATACATGGAGAATGTGCAGAGGAAGCTTTGCTGCTTTCATCATGCAATTTCAAATGAACCCCTGATGCAGAACCATCATTTCTGTGGAGTACTGAGAAGATGGGGGTGATTCTTATCTGCTCTCAGGTATGGCACTTCCATATAGAGAGATTCAGATTTTATCCCTCCCTCATTTTATGTAATAAATACTGTCCTATATTCTATCAACTTCCATTGAGTTTGATGGGAGCCTGCAGTGTGAAGATCTATTAATGTTTATATAAATATTATACATTATGGTAATTCTTCATATACAACAGATCCTATCTCTTAGCACATGTCTACACTACATAGTGAAGTGATGTTAAAGATCTCTAAGCTTTCAATCAATAAGCTGACTTACCTAGTGTATTGACAATGAAATATTTTGGCTCAGGTTCACAAAAACAGTACTGATTTACCAGTTTGGTGATGTGTCTGAGCTAATACTGCTTACAAGCAGCTCTGCATCATGTTGCATTTGCATCCTAAATTCCTCCATTTTGAAGTTAGGTAACTGGCTCATGCAACTTGTCCAGGCTTTTTCACTAGGTCCAAATGGTAGTTCATTTTAATGAATATTAATATCCCTCTGAATAGACTTTATGAGCTTTTTCAGAGTTGAAAGGACTGGTTTAAATCATTATGATTCAGTAAAGTTAGGTTTGGTGAATGTCACCTGAACAAAGGATTCAACAGTGATTGTAAGATTTCTGCTGTGTAAAGCCACAAATACTAGAAAAGTGAAAGATGTTATTTTTGATTCTGCACCAAAAGAAAAATGAGTTCAAATAAGTTCTGAAATTGAAAAAAAAAAATAAAAATCTGTAGTGAGACCAGGGAAGCTTCTGAAGAGTAGCATTTGTTTCCTGACCAATTGGATTGCCATTGGATTTCCAAAATTTTGCTCATTTTTAGTGGCATGAAAATTTCATGTCCTAATATGATGGGCAAATGAGCTATGCAGTATGCTTAGGCTTTTGAAAACCTGGATCTACAGATGTTTGACTTTTTTGTTGGCATCTCTGCTATGACAACCATGCCTGACCCTCACAGGATAGAAGTTTAAACTGTTCAGCTATTGTCTGCCTATCTCAGAAAGTTCTTCTGACTGTAATAACATGTATGAGCATGGATTAGTCTCTGTGGTGACTACATGGGGACTGGTTTCCAGAAGGAATCAAGCAGTCAGCAAAGAATGTCATCTTCAGAGCATTTGTATTTAAGAATCTCTAAAATTCACAGTTTTGATATATCACATCTCTAAATTTCTAGCCTACTCTATTATTCATTTGACTGTGATGGTCTGCTTGGCAGAGACATGGCAGAAAATTTAGCCATGAGGCTTGGGGTGCTTCTGAGCTCTACGCTCTTCCTGAAGCTTTGTCAGAAACAGTTGGCTTGTCTCTGAAAGTTGGGTGATTTGATCACTCTTGGCAGTCACAGTTTCCCCGCCCCCTGTAGTTTGTTTTGTTCCAAGAATGCCAGGAAAATGTTCTTTCTTTTAGAAAATAGTCTTATCCTTGATGAATTCACAGTAAGATATCCTCAGAGGGCTTTACTGTCACCTTCTGTAGGTTAAAACAACAGGATGTCCCCCTCTTTCTCCCCCTGACTTTGAAGAACTTCACAGTGGGTTGTGTTTTAAAGCTTTTGAGCTACAGGCTGTTATTTGCATGCAGTCAGCATCATGCCAAAGAGCAGCATCTACAAACCTGAAAACTGCATTTGCTTTTTAGTAGAAGAGAATCAGCATGCAGAGTTATTAGATATCCTCATTCTCTACCACTCAGTAGGATATGTGAATGTGGCAGCTGTGCAGTGTAGACACATCCAAGTTAACAAGAAACTAGCTCGCTAACGCAGAAGCAATCATTTAGCCTATCCATTGCCCAAAGTCACATGATTTTATGTGCTCTTTGGTCCAGTCCACTTGGGTCACAAGGCAGTTAATTCCAAGAAGTTCATCTGTATTTTTAAGGGATGATGGGTACAGTGGTGCAGCTAAGATTCATGACACTGGGTGAGAAACAGAAGATTTCATATCTCATCACTTACTACCTCAAGAGTGGGATGGGGTGGTTGTAAAGCTGAAGCTGACATGAGCACCATCTCAGCCAGCCAAAACCAGAGCTCCACAGAGGAGACAGCATGGCGTTGAAGATTTCAGATGAGCATGAGGGAAATGCAGTGACACAGCATGAGCATGGGAAGCAACTAGTTCTCCTCCCCAACCCCCCAAAGCAAGCCATAGCATTTGGGAGTTTGCAGGGGATTTGGCACACACCAAAGTTATCTTTTGATCATTTACCAGCTGAAACATAGTTACGTTTGTGGTGAACTGGATGTGCTTCAACTTTTCTTAAGCCTCTTTTACTGAATGCTAAAAGGTACAGAATTACCTTTGCCACCTTTGTTTTTGAATGAAGATCCATCTTATGGGATTTGGAGGGAAGTTTCACTTACTAACTAAAAATAGACTATGAGATATGGTAACTATGAGCAGAGAACAGGTAAGCCCTGTCCTCCCATTCTTTTGTGATAATCATCTCCTGACCCAGGAGCCAGAGCATCACTTTCCAAACTTGTGTGTGCTTGAAGACATACACTTGGACACTGGTGTCAGCTCAGTGATGTCCTTGGAGCTCTTACTCTTGATTAACATTCAATACCACCTCAAATACCTACCCGAGAAGAGAGTAAAAATATGGATTACTTCTAATACCAAATACAGGACACTAATGCCTAATATTATACAAGTTATCCAGGCACAGATAGAGGAGAAATAATACCTGGACATGTTCTCATGAGAAATGGAGGGGCAGGGGGAGTAAAGGAAGAGAGAGAGATATTTTGGTTTAAATTGCCATTTTCAGAGTCGTCGCCCCTACAGTCAAAGCATTAACCCAATTTGTCAATGTTTAGAGGCTGCAGAGGAAGTGAGGGCAATCATAATATTTGGCTTTAAAGAAAAAAAAAAAGGAAGAGAGGGAAGAGAAATAAAGTTAGACTGAGTATTAAGAAAAAAAGAACCAAGGGAAATGCTTTAAACCCAAGAGCTACAGTGAATTCCTAAGAGAAATTGTGGAAACCCAAAGATTCATTGGAGTGGTTTTTTTTTTGTTTGGTTGGGTTATTTAATTTATTTAATTACCAGAGCAGAAAATACACTTGGGAGAACAATTCTTCATTGTCAGGGGAATTAAGAATATATCATACTATGTCTCTCCTATCATGGGTTTCTATGAATATGTGAGAAAAACCAATGGGGGAAAGCCATTAGCTTTGACACTCTGTAGTAGAAGAGTACTTCTGTTACTCTTCTACTAGGTTTTGGGGTTTTGGGTTTTTTTTCCTCCCCTCTAGGTGAGGAAAGTATTCTAAGTGACAACAGCCTGTGTGAAGAAAAAAAAAAAGAGGAACATGTAGAGAAATAAAGCTACTCTGCTTTAGTTAATAGGTATTCCCAATCCCAGTTTGAAGCATCAGGTTTCCGTGACTATAGCTAGGGCAATATCTGTTCAATTACTCTAGGAAATGTGCCTGTTTCTCTAAGGAGCAGAGCAGGTTCACGTTTCTTTGCAACTTCACTGTGAAGTTTAATCTTCATGATCATGTATGTGTGGTTAAATACCTTCAAGGCTTTCCCCTTTTGCTACTTATGGCTGTATCCCTATTAAATCTGGCATTTTACTGTTGTTTTGAAGATTGACTGTAGATTCTCTTATGCATAGCTTGAACCTTTGATATTTGCATCCAAGTATTATTTGGATTACTTATTACTGAAAGTAATAGATTATCAATTGGAAATGGTATAAAAATATCAGAAAAAAATACAATGTATTATCCAGGCAGCCACACTGAAGCCATAAATGAAAGATTAATAGTTCACATCTTTTTCATTGTGGTACATTAACACCTTTGACCCAAGGGAGGGAAAATATCCCTTTGCAAGAATTAAACAGTGATTTCTCAGTTAGACAGTTGCACTAGATTCTTGTGGGGTTTAGCAATCAGAGAGGGATCAGGACCTACATTTTCTCAGTCTGCTGTGCAATCACTTCCATAGTGCAAAATAAGTCTAAGGAAGCAATTACATGTCTAAATTCTTTTATGTACATCATCAGAGGCTTTTAAAATCAGTAGCTCTGTGGAGTTGTTGGTATAGTTTTACTAGGAGAAATACTGTTGTATTTGAGATTTTACACTAGATAATTATATAATTCATTTTGTGTTGCCTGTTTATAAGTTTTATTTTACTTTAATAGATCTGGTTATGGATGCAGAGTATGCAATTGAGTAGGGTAGCTTTTAAAATGGAGTAGGTTCAGACTCATTCAGGGCATTTCAGATGTTATCTTGTTTTATTTTTACATGGGAAAGTATCGATAACGTAAAAGCAGTGTGTAAACACACTATATTGAATTTATCTACACACCAGGGCATGCTCCTGTGAATATAGGAGCAACTACACCCCCTACCCTTTGCAGTAGTGATATATCAAACCTTTCATGTGCACCTCCAGGGTTGCAGCACAGATGAACTTTGCTCTGGGCATTGGGGTGCCCTGGGGAAACACTCTTTTGGGTCAGAGCTGATGGTACTCTTCATAGGTGAGGTGATCTAAAGCCAATAGGGATGTAACAGACCTCTCAGATTCAAGAGGTACCAGAAAAAAGCCTGTTTTGGAAAACACCTGGATTCTTGTCCCTGATGCTTCATTGCAAAATGTTCCCTGTGTGCTTACAATTTTCAGTTCCTCTCTCTGTATCACCCAGTAAACGCAGCACAAGGTTTTCCCTTGGGAGGAAGATGATGGAGGGAAGAATGGGCTCGAATTGTGCAACAGCAACTGTTGAATGCCAGAGTCACTCCACAAGCCTCTGCTGGTTCTTATAGGCTAAATCTAGGCAAGGACTTGGAAACTCTTCATACTTCTGGGGCCCCTACCTCTGCCCCAGTGTTGTTAAGACTCTGTGGCAGGTTGGAGCAATCACCCACACACCTCGTTTTAAACCAACAGATGCCAAATTAGGATACAAGGGAGACAAGGACCCTGGACCACCCATGTTCCATCACATCCCAGAAACAAGGTGTTAACACGGGCAACATCATCCTTTATAAAAAAAATCTAAGCCAAATAGATTATTAATATATTTTCATCTAAGCATGAAATATTGTATAGTTTTCAAGTATACAGTTGTAATTATCTGCCAGTCACATCTATCTGCAGCTAACATTGATTTTGGGTAGAGAACAAAACTCTCTATAACAATGTATAATGTCACTATATAAAAGAAACCTCTCTGTGACCCTACCATCTCTGTCTGTATCTGCAGATTTCAGGATTTTGCATTTCTCTACATAGTGATTCATTCCTCTGTAATGATATTCCTTTTGTGGAGTGTCAATATATAATTAGAGGGTTGTGTTGTATGTCATTGTGTTAGTTTTGCTACAAAACATGAAGGTTCAGATCCACTCCTGTAAGTCAGTAAAGCTCCATTAAAATCAATATAGCTACAGTGATCTGATCTTCTTGTGCATCTTAATTTCATTATTTTCTTCTTTTCACGTAAGCCAAATTACTATTTTCTGAACTCAGATAATTTGTTTTTCTTAAATTTACCAACCACAATGCTAGATTTTTATAGAAATAAATAATTACAGAGAATAGCTATAGTTAACAATAGGAAGATTGAAAATAGATTTTTATGCCATAGTGCAAAAAAAGCAACTGATATGACATGCTGCTCTAATTAAAGTATGCTAATTATGGGAACAGATTTAATCAAATTATACTTTCTGTGTGTAAGTGCAATATATAACAGATTTTAAAATATATCTGCAAGCATGGAAGCATGAGAATAGAAATCCCTCACCTTATGTTCTAATTAGTGTTAGCCAGTTCCTATTTTCTAATGCCATATATGAAACACTGTATTACCAGTGGAAAGCTGAGTGAAAAAGCTGTTAGTGATTTTAATGTATAAGGATGATTTTGACACTATGAAAGCAACAGGAACAATGGGGGCTTGGCATCACTGGCTGTTTTCTGATTTGGGAGATTTCCAAAGAATCTCTGAACTAAAAGAAAGCTTTAGTCACTTGTACTCCCTTGGGCATCACCTCCATTAAAGGCACTCTGTGATGTGCATGTGCTGGGTGATGTGGCCAGCAGGTTGGGCAGCGATAGCATTAAGAAAGATCACTTTAGAGCCATATCCCATTGCCACAGAGTTTGCCTGAAGTAGTCCTTCCGTGGATGTCAATGGATTTAAAGGTTCTCAGGTCTCCTGATTCAGTTGCTTAAACACAGGCAGCTCGTCACTTGAACTGTGTTCAGGTACGAGTAACATCCAAATAGTACTAGTGAATATGAGCACATGACTTTCAGGAGAGACAGCTGAATCTAGACTTGTGGGATCCCCTCAGATATAGAAAATGGCTCTTAGTGGCTCTGTATGGGCAACTGAATTTAGCCCCCCAGGGCTGAATTAATTTTCCCTAACTAGATTTACATATCACATGTTTCTACATCTGAGTTAGTCTTTTTGGACCTTTACACATGGGAATTGGTACAGTATATTTGACTTATTTCAGATATCTTCATTGGGATGAGATGCCTTGTTCCCAGTTCCTTTCACTGGCTCTAAAAAGATTCCAGAAAACTCAAGTTACTGTTATCTTCACTGTAGACACCTTGGTTTGATGGTGCTTAAATACAAAGGTTGTTAGTCAGTCACAGGCCACCACATGAGGAAGGTCCTTGTGGTTCCATTTTTTCACAGCTTACTGCCTCTGGCTGAGAAGAAGAAAGGGGCATTGGTACTGTAGGACATTAGGGCAGCAAGGTGATAACTGGAAGCTTTCCACTAACCTTAATGAACTTTGGACTAGAATCAGAAACACAAAGTCTTAACCAACACCTTCACTGAGAAAGTTACTTGCTGAAATAATTCATACAAGGCTGATGAATGGTTTCACACTGTGCACATGACACTATATGCCTTCATGTTTCTCAAGATGATGCAATCTCTTCACAATAACTTTTACTATGGGGAACTTGACTGTGTTTTGATTTCCATTTAAATTGTGAATCTGCACTCTGAATTATAGGTCTGCTGTGGGTTGGCCCTGGCCAGCAGCCACACACCCACATAGCCACTTAGTCAGTCCCCTCTCCTTCCCACCTCCCCGCAAAAGGGGGAGAGATTAAGAACAAAATTGAGAAAACTAGTGGGTCGGGATAAAGACAGTTTAATAAGTGAAGGAAATATATATTAAAAAAAAAAAAAGTAAAGTAAAAGAAAAAAAAAGTAATGCTAAAGCAATTGCTCACCACCTCCCACCAGCAGACCCGTGCTACTCTCTGAGTAGCAGCCACCTTGGAAATCAAGTGCCCACCTCCACCTCCCTTCTTCCTCTATCCCAGATTTTACTGCTGAGTATGATGTTATATGGTACAGAATAGATCTTTGATCAGTTCAGGTCAGCAGTCCAAGCTGTGTCCTAGTCTCTTCCCCACCCCATGTGTACTCAATGGAGGGGTTTGCGTGGGAAAGAGAGAAAGCCTTGCCATTGTGCATGCACTGTTCAGTAATAACCAAAAACACTGGTGTGCCATCAACACTGTTTTAAAAACAAATCCAAAACACATGGGCAGCTATAACAAGAATTAACTCCACCCCAGCCAGATGCGGTGAAAGGTTTAAAGCCATTGCCTTCTTGGGGGTAAGCCAAAATCAGAAGCATTGTAGAGCAGCAGTTCTACATGCTACCACATATTGAGGGTTGAACAGATGAAGGTAAGGGACTGAAGGGATGTGAGGAGTGGAGCAGTTCCAAAATCAGAGTGAACGTCTCATCTGTCTGTAGCTCTCCAAGCAACTCAACTGTTGTTATTAAAGGCTAATTGTTGATTTGCTGCATGGATGGTCTAAAATGGAAAAGCAGTCAGATACTATTCTTTGTCACTTCATATTCCCAGGGGTAGAATGAAGGTTGCAGTTGATTATTTTCATACTCTACATTTTTTGGCCTTACCAATGCAACAGCTTAAGTTTCACTTTAAAGGGAATGCAGAAATACAAATATAGGTTTGCATATTAAAATGCACAAACCTTTCACCATGCAGTCTAAGCCCTTTACCAGGCAACCAGAATTTTTCTGCTTGATTTGTATCTGTTAGATCCCTCTCCATTTTGACTGCACATCCTTTCCGTCCTGCTCTAAATAGACGGGAGAGATCATCAGTGCATTTTACTGAACATTTGCCAAGAGAAGGTGTTGGTTTTTTATGGGAGGTGTTGGAAACATTTCAAAATATAGGTTTTACAGCAGAACACTCTGCTTTTAAATTGGTTTAGGATTTTTTTTCCCCCGGAATGTGTCATATTGGCACACAAAATATCTCTCTGTGGCTGTTCGTGTGGAACAGGCACACAATTAGTAACAAGCTGGTACTCAGTCCATCAGCAGTTGAAATGTTTTGTTTGGAAGCTCTGGCCTTCCCTTTTGGTTCTTTTTTCAGTTGAAGGAGCTATTGTTATCACACCATGCAAGCAATGTTGGTGCCAACTGTCCAAATATTTTTTTGCTTGCAGCCTCACTGCCACTTATTTAATTATTGTCTCATTTCATTTAAACTACATACTCTAAGAACACTTTAGTACTTTAAGCCAAAGAGAACACTTGGGAACATTTTTATCACTTATAGAGACTCAGAAAAAGATAGGAGCACATGGATGCAGTTCTCATTTAATATATGGTTAATTATATTACTTAATAAGAAAAATTGCACATGAAAACATAGGATGCAGCCAGGAGTTTTTTATATAATAACCTGTTTTTCAGAATACATTAGTTGCATACTGATATTCCAGCTTTTTATTTTCAGCTGAGGAAAGAGCTGGAACTGTACATTGCTTTTTACAAGATTTAACTTTGTCTTTGTTTGCATGATGATAGTAAGTCAAAAGCTGTAACTGGAATCTGGTGTGAATGAGTTTGGCCAATGTTTCTCATTATTATACAGACTGAGCCAAAGTGCAAAATTCAGACAATTTTGTATTTTGGTACGTTTGAAATCCCCATTGCTGTGCATGTTTTAACATGTCCTCATCTTTAGGGACTTTTTCATGTTCAGAGGAGGAAAAATAAAAATAAAAATCTGTTTGTGGACAAATAACGATGGATTGTTATATGGATAAGTAACTCACAGAATCACAGAATCATTAAGGTTGGAAAAGACCTCCAAGATCATTTAGTCCAACTGTCCCCCTACCACCTATATTAGTTACTAAACCATGTCCCTAAGTACATCATCCAACCTTTCCTTAAACACCCCAAGGGATGGTGACTCCACCACCTCCCTGGGCAACCCATTCCAATGCCCAAACACTCTTTCTGAGAAGAAATTTCTCCTAATTTCTAACCTGAACATCCCCTGGTGCAACTTGCAGCCACCAGCATTGGGTAGATGGTTACAGACAAAGAGTTGCAGTCAGCAGCTCAATGTCTGGATGGAGATCAGGGGTTCATTCTGAGATTGGTACTTTTTAATATCTTCATCAAAAACATAGACAGTGGGATTGAGTGCACCCTCAGCAACTATGCTGATAACACCAAGCTGAGTGGTGCAGTTGACTAACTAATAGTTATCATGTTTTTTGCTTCAGGTTCAACAAGGCCAAGTGCAAGGCTCTGTACCTAGGTTAGGGCAATCAGTTCAGGCTGGGTGATCAATTGATTGAGAGCATCCCTGCAGAGAAAGACTTGGGGATACTTGTAGATAAAAACTTTGATGTGGGCTGGCACTGAGCTGAGAAAGGCTGGGCTGTATAGAAAGAAGCATGGCCAGCATGTTTAAGGAGGTTTTTCTCTCTCTCTACTCTGCTGAGACTCTATCTGGAGTACTGCATCCAGCCCTGGGGTTCCCCAGAGCAAAAAATACATGGACCTGTTTGTTAGACTAGCTATAGAGGAAGGCACAAAAATAATCAGATATATGGAACACCTTTCCTATGAAAAACAATCTGGAAGAGTTGGGTTTGTTCAGCCTGGAGAAGAGAAGGATGCGTTGAAAACTTATTGTGGCCTTTCATTAACTAAATGGGGCTTATAAAAAAGATGGTCTGTAGTGATAAGGGGCAAACATTTAAAATGAAAGAATATAGATTTAGAATATATATAAGTAATAATTTTTTTACAATGAAGGTAAGGAGACACTGCAACAGGTTTCCCAGAGAAGTTGTGGAATCGTGCTCCATCATTGAAAGTGTTTAAGGTCAGGTTCGATGGGGATTTGAGTAACCTCATATAGTCAAAGACATCTTCTCCATGGGCTGCAGGGGAATCTTTGTTCCACCCCTGTAGCCCCCCACTACTAAAAGCTTGCCATGCAAACCCAATACACTCATTAGCCTGTCTGTAGGATTTTGCATATGGCTAACTTTGAATCACGGAGCTTACAAAGACAACTACCATATCCCAGCACTGAGTTATATCCTCTTCAGGGCATCTCTTGGATGCATACTGACCCTCAGCTGATAAAACTGTCCCCACTTTCTAACTGTTCTTACTAGGAGGGTTGGTCCTATTTACAAAGCAGTAACTTGGCATTTACGAGTCCTAGATTAAATGTCTTGTACTGCTGCAGACTTTTCTTGGTGACCATGGACAAATCTTTTAGGAAAAGATGTTTAAAGGTATTGAACACCCACAGCTGTAAAGATGTGCTAGTGATTTAAATGGGACTTGGACATCTTTGAAAATGTCACAGTATACCAAATATCTTATTTTCAAATCTTCCTTTTAGTTTTTTCATTCCTCAGTTGCTCATCAGCAGGTAGGAGATAAGAGCACTTTCCTGACTTATGGGATAAAAATCCATCAGGATTGTGATATTTTTTTCTATATTCACATAAGAAATAGGAGACTGGAAAGTTTTAAAGCAGGTATTAGATGAACAGAGGTACACATCATTCTTGGTATAATCTGAAACATCAGAGATTACACAGTACTTATTTTATCACAGTAGGACAATTTTGAAACCTCCAAGCTGTTTGCTTATCAAATAATATAATTGTATAAAAAGAACCATCCTGCTTCTCTGAAAACACTGTTTATGACAAGAGGTCCCCAAAGCAAGTGTATTCATATATCTATACCTATATGCTATGGGTATATAACAGAAAACTATAGCTAAATTCACATCACAAAGTGGTGGTGGTATCTAGTGGCACAGATCTAAGAACAAAAGAACCAAATACAGATACAATAATCTGTTTCTACCATAAGGTTATTTGCCTGATCAGATGTCTCTGTTGCTTTTTCCCTTGGTTTGGAGCATGCTGTAACAACAGATCAATATATTTTTCTACCAAAGACTAAAAATCCTTTTGACAATGAAATGCTTATTCAGGAGATGATCACAAATATTTTTTTACCTAATTGGTTCTAATGCTGCTTGTGCAACAGCAGTGTGCCTTAGTAAACATTATCTTTTCATTAGCAGAAGTGAACAACAGGTGGAAAGTTTAGTGAAAAAGGCTGTTTTGTAGGATAATAACATATCAGAACATTGAACTTGAAAGTAATGCCCTCTGATGTAAAAGGAGTCATCTGTCCAAGTTTGTCATAATCATAAATATCTCCATCCTTTTCATTTTTGCTAAGTGCTCAACACAAAGCATCTCTTTCACATACTGCAGTTCTTCATGTAACTGTTGGTTCTGCTCTGTGATCAGCTAGTTTGCCACTTAAGTGGTTGCTAAATACCTGTTTCTTGACTAGCCTTTGTATATGTTTGTGTTGATGTGTTGTGACATTTAGTGAGAGTGAACCTTTCCTACAGACTGATGTGTCAGCCTGAAAGCAGAGCAGGAGTGGAATTCACAACAGCTTCCCTTCCTACCTCTATAGAGCTCCTCAGCAAAAGGAGCCCTGATGTTGATCATTGATGGAGAATACAAGAATCAGCAGGCGGGAAGCTCAGGGGATGGTTCAATTATTAACTTCTGCTTATCAGAATATCGAATGAGTTGGACAAAATTGCTGATCTGATTGAAAGCTAACCCAGAAAAAGCCCCAACAACAACAACAGCAAGTTTTATTTTGGATCAGTTACTGAATTAGTGCTCCCATAGGAGTATTTTCAATCCAGGGATTGTATGTTTGAGTAAGGAAGAAAAAGGGCAGGAATAATACCTTTTGAGTTAGTTCCTATTATAGATTGATTCATCTGGCTGTAAAACCATAGAATTAAAGCAGACTTCACTTAATATGCACAACTGTGTGCTCCATTTATAGTAAGCAATGAAAGGATTAGGATTTTTTTAAAATCTACATAAACCTATGTTTCTTACATACAGGCATTTACATCAGATTTCTCATTACAGTTTGTTGGTATTCCAGTTATTATAATTTTTATAAGTACTTCCCTGGGTTGCATTCTTGATCAGGGACCATTGAAGATTAAAGGAAAAACTCCCAGAAGATCGTACATGATGGGCAGACTGGGCTAATATTATAAGACATGGATTGACCTGGACAGATACTGCTGCACTGTGATTTTACAAATTGCTTTCCCTTTCTTATATCTTAGCTTTGAAAGCTGTAAAGCAGGAATAATTTTAATAGGCCTTCTGTGAAAGATCATCCAGATTTCTGAGAACAAAGTATGCTCTTGGAGAAAAATGTATTACCAACAGTAATTAAGCCTTGCTGGGGTTAATGGAAGCAAGAAGACCCAGGGATAAGCTGGAGCTGAATCTCTTTTTCTGTACACACTTGTGCTTATCATTAATGAAATCTGGAAGAAAAGCATAATTTGGGGAACTTGAAATGCTTAATCACATGCCCAGCTTTAGAAATGTGAGAGGTTCTACTGCTATTATAGACATTGCCCACATGGTAAGGCTTGCCAGCATGTGTGAGCTAGGACTGATGATGAGCTGACAGTAAAATCCTGTCTTTGCAACCAGTGGGAAATTTGTTTTGGATGGTTAGAATGTGGTCAGCAACAGTCTGCCCTGTATTGTGTTCCTTAATGTCAGCTTTAAACTTCCTTCTTTCAACTTCCCAGCTCCTATCACTGTCTGCAGCTGGATAAGTTGCAGATTTAACTGAAAAAACAATAAAGTATGCAAAGCAATGCGACACTGTAATAATGCTGCTGGGATTTGATGTAATTAGCTCAAGTATTTTAGCAAATTTTGTGAAAGTCTGCTTATATCAGGTGTGTTGGGTACCCATTAAATGCACTGGACCCTTTCAGAAAGCTATGTTAATTCATGTCAGAACAGAGGAACAATAAAGCAGTGGATCTGCAAAGTTGAAAATTATGAAATAAAATTCCAGTGGATTTGATCAGTTGAGTGTTGTGTATTTTTTAAGATTAAATTCTGACTTTCTGATGAATCTTAACATGTTTGCCACTTCTTTCCACAGCAAAATTAAAATAACCAATAAACAACAACAAAAAAATCTTCTGCAAAGACAGTGATATTATGGATTTTTTCAGGTTTCAAGCACCTGGCTTTTTGATGCACAATTCATTATTTATTTTATAGGCAGTAGTAAAACAGAGTAACTAACTAACTAGATGTGTGTCCCCTTACCCTCAACATCAACAGAGCTTTAAGCAAACGTTTATTTGAGGGGGAAAAAGAAGTTTATGGCTTTTATAGGACACTTCTGTGTAAACTTTACAATGGTTGTTGAAGGGATCCTGAAAAATGCTACACTGCTACAAAATTTTTTTGATGCTCCTACACTGCAGTGACTGGAATTTCAGGTGAATACTTATTTGGTTTTGTCAGCATAGCTTTTTTTTTAGAATACCGTCATTCTGGGGTATTGAAAACATATGTATATAATGATTAATTCATTTTTTTCATATACACAAGTCCTAAGGAGGACATAAGGGAGAATGTAATTAATGGAATAAGGGAGATGATGACACATTTTTTTGGGGAATAGAGAGAACTTGAAAACAGTAACAGGGCTGAAGGGAGCCCACCCCAAGAATGCCAACCAATAATTTATGAATCACAATTAAAAGGAGGGCAAGAACAGGTGACACTGTAGTGGGGGTCTGCCACAGGCCACCTGATCAAGAAGACTGAGTGATGAGGCCTTGTGTAAACTAACAGGAGCAGCCTCACATTCACAAGCCCTGGTCCTCATGGATGAACTTCAATCACTACAATGTCTGATGAAGGAACAACAGAGCAGTGCACAAGCAATCCCAGAGGTTCCTGGAATGCACTGGTAATAACTTTATTCTCCAAGTGACAGGGGACCTAATGAGGATGGAAATAATGAATGAATTTGAATCCATGAAGAAGGGAGGAGTGGGGGGATGTGTTTTAAGATTTGGTTGTACTTCTCATTATCCCACTTTATTTTCAGAGAGAGAAAGTGAGTGTGTGTGTGTCTCTATCTGTCCACATTAGTATTCAAGGATCACCTCATACAAGCTCAGGAGTGATGCATCCTAACCAAAAAAAGTCCGGAATAAATGCCAGAAGGCCTGCATGGATGAACTAGGAGCCCATGGGCAAACTCAAACATAAAAAGGAAGCCTTCAGAAGGTGAAAGCAAGGGCAGGTATCCTGGGAGGAATACAGAGAAATTGTCCAAGCAGTAAGGGATGAGGTTAGGAAAGATAAAGCCCTGAAAGAATTAAGTCTTGCCAGGGAAGTCAAGGGCAAAAAGAGAAGTTCCTGGAAGTACACGAGCAATAAAAGGAAGACAAGTGGAAATGTGGACCCTGTCTAGAAGGAAAAGAGAGACCTGGTTTCCCAGGATATGGAGAATTCTGAGGTATTGAAAAAAAATTTTGCTTCAGTTTTCTCCACCAAGGGCAATAGTCATAGTGCTCAGATCACAGCAGCCAAAGGCAGGGACTGGGAGAATGAAGAACTGGCCACTGTAGGAGAAGATCAGGTTTGAGAACATCTAAGGAACCTGAAGGTGCACAAGTCCATGGGACCTGATGAGATGTATCTGTGAGTCCTGAAGGAATAGGCAGATGAAGTGGCTAAGTCACTATCATATTTGAGAAGTCGTGGCAGTCCAAGGAAGTTCCCAATGATTGGAAAAAAGGAAAAAAAATACACCCCATTTTTAAAAAGGGAAGAAAGGAACACCCCAGGGGATTATAGACCAGTCAGTCTGGCAAGATCGTGGAACAGAACTTCCTGCAAACTATGCTCAGCCACATAAGGAGCTGCAGAGGGACATTGACAGACTTGGGAGGCAGGCTGTACAATCTTGTGAAGTTCAACAAAGCCAAGTGCAAGGTGTTGCATATCAGTTGGAGTAATCCCAAACACAGCTACAGGCTAGGTGGAGAATGGATTGAGAACAGTCACAAGGAGAAGGACTTAGAGGTTGGAACTAGATTATCTTTAGGGTCCCTTCCAACCCAAACCATTCTATGACTGTATGATTCCATATGATATCCTAATTTCTCCTTCTTTTTTTCTGTGTTGTGTCATGGATAAGAAAGATTAAATGACAGCCTGTAGTGTTTTTGCATAATGGGGTTTATTTAAGAAGCAAGGTTGTAGGAATCTTTCCCTTCTTCATTTTCTAAACCATTCACTCTCCCCTGCAGCACTATCCTCACAAGGTCTTAACTCCACTCTCCTGCAAGGAGGGCACTGCTTATAGTCATCAGTCTGGACAAGGTCCCTGGGCATCTTCTGGCCTCATCTCCATGCATATCCTCCATCTCCCAGACTTACTGCTACTTCCATGGTGTTTCCTCCAACAAGGACCTTCACCACCTTCTTTCTGGACCCTGTATTTCTTTTCCTCCCCTTGTTTTTAGTAACACACATCTTTCATGCCAGCTTTTCTTTCCAGATGCTAAGCCTCTTGTTTTCTGAAGCCCCTGAAGAATCTAAGAGCAAAACCACAATGTGTGATCAGCCTTCTCACCGGTTCTTTCTCATGTCCCAAGTTCAGGAAAATATTGAAATCTGAACTTCCAATGAGTTTTCAAGAGGGAATCGGAATGACAAGATATTCAATATCAGAATACAAAAGTTTCTTGCTGAGTGAGATCAAACTAAATAATAAAAATAACCTCAAAATTCATATATCTATGTGCATACCAGATGTTATCTCACCAGGTATCTGTCTTTTGTGATGCAAGGTCTCAGAGTAACTAGCAGAAAAATCACATTATTCTCTGTTATTTAGTTGCAACTTTGCCTCCCACGTCAATGATAATGATTTGGTTTTTTATCTATTATCAACTCTAGATTTTTAAACTTTACTATTTGATGATGTTTTCTCTTTTAAATACAATTTTCATTAAGTTCATTAACTTGCTTTTTTCCAAAGGTAAACACAATGTTATTTCCTTTGCCTTTTTGCTTCTTCTTGATGACATTTTATATTATTTTTTGCCTTACTGATGTTTCCAAGATTTCTTTGTGTTGCATTTTTCATAAGTTCCTGTAACATCATCTTTGCATAATCACTAGAGTTTCTATAAAAGAACTCTAGCATATCAGCAGTCTACTAATCATGTTCTTGTTATGATGAAATTGAACATTATGCAGTTTTCATGACTCCTTTGGATAGTTTTCCACACAATATTATGTTTATGTAAGATGATTTTCAATGAAATGCCCTTATTAAAGAATAATGGATTTACAAAATTGTTGAAGTTGGAATGGCCCTTTAGGGATCTCCTGGTCCAGGCATCGTTATGGAACATGGCATTCTAGATCTGTCTCGCTAAAGCAGAGGGACAGTATCATCTCCCTTAGTCTTCACCAAAGGCAAACTGTACCTGACTAATCTAGTGGCCTTTTACAATGGAGCAATTGCATCAGTGGACAAGGGAAAAGGTATTGATGTCATCTGTCTGGATTCCTGTAAGGCCTCTGATATGGTTTTACACAACATTTTTACCTCTAAAGTGCAGTGATAAGGGTTTGATGGATGGATGCTTAGATGGATAATGAATTGGCTGGATGGCTGCATTCAAAGAGTTACAGTCAATGCCTCAATGTCCAAATAGAAACCAGTACCAATTTGTATTCCTCTGGGGACCACCAAGTCCAGCTCCTCTTGATGGCAGTATAACTGTCTGGTGCATCAGTCACTCCTTCCAGTTTTATATCATCTGCATGGTTGGACTCGATGATCTCAAAGGTCTTTTCCAACGTAGTGATTCTGTGATTCTATAGACCTGGTGAGGGTACACTCTAATGAAGATCCTAGTTTTGCCTTCAGTATATACCTGTGGGGTACCTCTAATGGAACTGGCCTCCAGTTCAACTTTGTACAGTTAATCACAATCCTTTGTGTCTAGGAATTCATCCAGCTTTCAGTTCACCTCACTGTCCATTTATTTTGTCCTTAATTCATAATGTTACAAGGGACTCTGTCAAAAACCTTGCTGAATTCTACACAGCCCTGTGTAGAACAACAAGGAAATTTCCTTATTTTTGGTTTGAGATTCCTGCTTTTTATACTGCTGAAGATGATTTTAGTCCTTTCTCCTACGGCACTTTGCTGCTTGGAGGTTGAGATGATATTCTATTGCTGAACAAAAGGTGTGTGGGTTTTTTTTTCTCTGACTTACTGCTTTCTACTGTAAGGTCCCTTATTGAGTAATTTGAGCATGAATTTCCTGCTCTTGCATATGTTACTGAGCAGTCAAAAATCAGGAAACAGCTTTAAGATACTTCAGAACATACTGTTGAAGAGACACGCCTTGTTCATTATTTATCTCATCTTTTTTTGCTTTATCTTCAAGATTTATCTGTAAATGTCTGATGTAATTGTTGAGATCTATATTGTAAGTATTTTAAACTAGTCAGATCATGGTTAATAGCTGCTGCAATGTGATGTTAATTCATGTGATGTTTTATTTGTACAATAGAAAGTAAAATATTGTGTAGTACTTTCTCCAAAGCCCTGCAGAAATTCGAGTGTGCTACATCAATATGTTTATCTTGATCAGATGGATGAATAATAACAGCATAGAATGGGAAGAGACATTAATACAGTTTTATTTATCACGAATGATGATGTTATGTAATCTATTTTATAAACTGCTCTATATAAAAACAAGTATGTTTGCCTGACTACTACAATTAGCCTCTTCTGCCACAACTTCATTTCTGTTATCATTAAAAGCCTTCTTCTAAATTCTAGTTTGAGATTATCAAATATATTCTTGTTTCTTTGTTCCACAGTTGCCCTTTATCTTAAACAGTTGCTCTGTCATCTTGATATTTAGCCCCAGATATAGTGATATTCAGTTCCTGACATATTTCTAGACAGAATTTTTTTGCCCCAGGTTAGACAAACACAATTCTTTTACTTTTGGGACAGTAAAGCAGTGACATTGTTCTTGGATTTTTGTATAAATTGTTTTTAGCAGTTATACCATCATCAGGAAAAATACCATTTTATTTGATCAGCCACATGGATATTCACTAATCATGGATTTTGTCTTTTGGGAATTAAAAAACATTTAATCGTTTTCTCTGGGACTGAAGTCAGGATAAGCAGTCTTCATTCTTTACAAGATCTGTCTGTCCTACTTAAAAATACAGAATCATAGAATTATGGAATCACAGAATCATTTTGGTTGGAAAAGACCTTTAAGATCATCAAGTCTAACAACATTGTTCTGCCAGGTCCAACATTAGACCATGTTGCCGTTCACCACTTCTACGTGTCTTTAAAATACCTCCAGGGATGGTGATTCCACCACTTCCCTGGGCAGCCTGTACCAGTGACTGATAACACTTTAAGTGAAGAAATTTTTCCTAATACCCAATCTAAACCTTCCCTGGCACAACTTGAGGCCATTTCCTCTCATCCTATTGCTAGCTATTTGGAAGAAGAGACCAAAACCTACTTCACTGCAACCTCCTCTCGGGTAATTGTGTCCCACTCAGCTTCCTTTTCTTCAGGCTAAACACCACCAGATCCCTTAGCTACTCCTCATCGGGCTTCACCAGCTTCAAAGCTCTTCTTTGGACATAGTCCAGCACCTCAATGTCCTTCCCTAGTACTGCTGGACACAGTATTTCTGATACAAGCCACGATTCTTGTTTGCTGTCTAGCCTACCAGAGCACACTGCTGGCTCATATTAAGCCAGCTGTCCATCAACACCCCCAGGTCCTTCTCTGCCAGGCAGCTTTCCAGCCACTCTTCCTCAAGTCTGTAATGTTGCATGGGGTTGTTTTGACCTAATTATAAGACCTGACACTGAGCCTTGTTGAATCTCAGTTGGCCTCAGCCCATTGTTTGAACAAGACTGGTGACCTTTTTAATCAAGAACTATCACGACTCAAATTTATCTGTTTATCTATTTATCTAATTATCTATGCATGTATGTATGTATGCATGTATGCATGTATGCATGTATGTATGTATGTACCTATCTATCTATCTATCTACCTATTTATTACTCTTTCTTGTTAAGGAAGCCTCCCCCAAAATAGATCTTATAAGAAATAAGCTTCTAGATTTTACTGTGTTGAATTTCATCAAACCCTGCTTATAACCACCTTTATTAGAAATGCTATGCTTTCTGTTTTATTCACAACATAATACAAAGCCAATATATATACAGAACATTTTTCCTTGTTGTGCATCCTTATCTCTTTCATTTCTATTCAAATGCAACAGTGGTTGCATACATTTCTTGGGACCTCACCATTGTAATATGCCTACTTGCTGGGCCGTGACCCATGATTTTTACTGGGCCATTTAAACTTCTGATTGTTTTGCTTTCTTTATCAGCTGCCTGCATTAAATTTTCTATTTGAATTCATTATTACCAAGTAGGTTGTGGGTTTTTTTCCATGTCACATTCCAGATTAAACTAGTATAGTAATTTTCACCTCTTCTTTTAATCAAGAATTTTTGTGTAATGAAAGTTTCTCTGTGTTTATGTAATTATGGTTTATTGTGCATCCAATATAATGTGCTTGAAAAATACAGAATGTCCATTAACACTTCCTTCTTTAAATTTATCCTTTCATATGAAACATCATTAAGTACTGGGATTAAATTTATCACTTAAACAAAAAAATATATCATTAGTGTTAGAATGTTAGTATTCATATAATCTCTTGAAGTCAGAAAAACACTTGCCAGTGCCTGTTATAAGGGATTATAATTGATGAGCAAATCTGATGAGGTCTGTAAATTTAAAAATGTCCAAAAATCCAGATGATTTCTGTAGAAGCAGACACCTTTTCTTCCTCACCAAGGCAGCCACAGCTGATACAGGTGACTAATCCCACTAGTCTCATCCAGCAACTGGACCCTGTCTGGTACCTCTTGTTACTTCAGACTCAGCTCTCTAATTTGTCAGTGTTCCCAGTGCTTATCATTGCTTCTTAAAAGCAGCCTCACGGATTTATTGCTAAGTCCTGTAACTATCTACTTTAAACCTGCTGCTTTCTTGAACATGCAATTTTATCTGTATTGCAAAACCTCTTATGACGAGATACAGCTTTTTGAAAAGAGCCATATCTCCCTAAGAGAAGGCGGTGTTTCTATCAGTAAGTAGGATATTGCTGCAGAAAGCAGTAAGTGCACAGTCAGGTTTCAGCCAAGTCTAGGAGATTGCAAACACAGGAAGATGGAAGAGAAAGGAAACAGCCTTTTCTGCAGCTGCAGGAACTGTCAGGTTTGTACTTTTCAGGAAGAAAACATGGGGTGCTAAAACGTTTCTGTGTGAATCAAAAGACGAGCTGAATGTTCATAATGGTGCCCAGAAGGTATATTATTTCTTTAACAAGCTGTTACAAGAAAAGACTTTCTTGTTAGATGAAAATGCTAAAGATAATTAAAGGGGGAAAAAAATCCCTCTTACTTACAGTGATGAAATTGCAGACTATCACTAATCTTGGAAGTAACATCTGGAGGTCTCCTGGTCCAACTGCCCTGCTGCAGTAGGTCCAGCTACAGCCAGTTGCCCAGGACTGTGTTCAAACAATTTTTTAGTGTCTCCAAGGATACAAATGCCACAACCTCCCCAGACAACCTGTGCCAGTGCTCAGTCACCTTCACAGTAAGAAGTGTTTCCTCATATTCATAAGGAAACTCCTGTGTTTCAGTTTGTGCCCATTGCCTCTGGTCCTGTCACCAGGCACAACAAAAACCAGCCTGGCTCCTTCCTCATCCTTGTCTCCCTTAGAATCATAGAATTGTTTTGTTTGGAAAAAACCTCTAAGATCCAATTCAAACTTTTAACCAAAAGCTGCCAATCCAACCATTAAACTATGTCTCTAAACACCATATTTACATGTCTTTTAAATACCTCTAGGGCTGGTAACTCCACCACTTCCCTGGGAAGCCTCTTGCAATGATTAACAACCATTTTGGTGAAGACACTTTTCCTAATCTACAATCTAAATCTCCCCTGGTATAACTTGAGGCCATTCTTTTTGTTTTATCACTTATTTGGAGAAGACACTGATGCCCATCTGGCTACAATCTCTTTTCAGGTAGTTGTAGACAGTGTCTTCCCTCAGCCTCCTTTTCTCCAGACTAAACAATCCCAGTTCCTACAGCTGCTTCCCCTAAGAGCTGTGCTCTAGACCCTTCTCCACCTTTGTTGGCCTTCTTTGGACACGGTCTAGGACCTGAAGGAGGTCAGGTTAGTCAAGCCGGATCTGCCTTTCATAAACCCATGCTGACTAGGCCTGATCACCTGGTTTTCTGTACTCGATGTGTGAAGGCACTCGAGATGGTCTGCTTCATAACCTTCTCCAGCACCAAGGTCATCTCTGGCATTTTCCGTCAGACAGGGATTTCAGATTCAGACATTGAAACTAACATTTTCTCATGAAACAGCTTTCATTTGACAAGCTGTGTTTTCTGATATTTCACAGCTCATTTTATGGCTTACAAACATTTTGCATTCATTTCTTTTCAGGCAATGGGTACAGCCCTACTTACTGCATTAGTGCAGAGTAAAAGATCTGTGCTCTTAGCTACAGTGAGGCAACTAAGTGAAAGAATAGACATTGTACTCTACTCATATAGAGAAATTTCTAGATTCAAAATCATAAGTCAAGAAAATCATTAACTCCTCATAGGAGACATTGAGGCAAGGCAGTGTGGGGATAACTTGAAGGAATATCGTTGTAATTCCTCCATCTGGCAACAAACACTCTATCATTTGCTGTCCTAATAAGGAACACAGTGATTAAATACGGCTAAGCACTCAGGCAAGTTGTGAGTTTTTAATTAAAGGAAAAGCAAATTGTTTTGATGTTTTATCATAGGAAAAAGATGTATTGTCAACCCCTTTGCACAGATACAATTCAATGCAAATTCTCACTAAGACTCTTAAGCAGAGAACAAACCCCAGCATGTCCTTGTTAAGGCTTTTCTTCAGAAATTTGCAAACACCTGCTCTCAGCTGCATAGCTAATGATTGTATTTTACGCAGCAGAACTTTGGGCTTACTTTTGCTGGTTTTGAAATTACCCATACACTGTCATAGTGGTAGGTCCTTTAAATACGGTACAGGTTGTATAGTACAGACCATACTGAGTCTGTAGATCCTGGGAAGAAGGGAAAGTATCAGATGTTGAGGAGTGTTTGAGGGCTCTGTTAGTCTTCATGTTTGCAAAATCTCTTATTCATTGCAAGAACAAACTCCTTATTCTTTTGTTTTACTATTTTTCATTTTCTATTTTTCTTCCTTAAAATGCTTTTACAGACCATTTTCAGAAAGAAGGACACGATGCTAGAATGGAATTTTGTGAGGAACCTCACACACTTCTTTACAGAAATGTCTGATGAAAAGAATTAACAGCAGTGTACAAAGTCAGACAGTCGTGCACATAACAGAATAGCAGTATTTGTTGTCAGCTAAGTCAGAGCATCATGCCTTCTAAAAATGGTCTGGTGCCAAATCCCATTAAAATCATAGAGCATCTTCTGTTGATTTCAACCAGATTTTTTTTTAAATTAAAAATTCATCCTATGAAATATAATATTTATTACCTTACATAATACTTTGTTACTAACGAAAAACAAGAATACAAATAGCTGATTTAAACTGATTTGGTGAGACTGGAACAGGTTGCCCAGGGAGGTTGTTGATGCCTGCTCCTTGATAGTCTTCAAGGGTGGGTTGGATGGGGCTTTGAGCAGCCTGGTCTAGTGGAAGGTGTCCTTGCCCATGGCAGGGGGTTGGAACAAGATGATCTCTAAGGTCCTTTCCAACCCAAACCATTACATGATCCTATGAAACTCCTCTTGCCCCAATGATTATACCCCAAACCCACAAAAGGTGAGCAGGACTCAGAAGTGCTTATCATCTCAAGAGTGTCTAATGGTCTACATGAAATGACTGTGGATTATTTACACTACTTACATTTTATTCAGAGTCATAATGTTTTTCCAAGTATAAATTCTTATCATAGTGTAATTAGGACTAAATCTTCCTTTATCTATACTAGAATCATTCACCATAGTGTCATGGAAACATGTAAGCAACATAATACTTTGTGCCCTGCCTGAGACAGTTCTTAAGAAGCACTATATTAATTCATTAACCAGCAAAAATAATATGCATATTTAATGAGAGAGTGAGGCAAGAAGAGAGAAGGTTGTCAATACTAAATTATGTCCATTCATCCCATGGCACTACTCTTGAGATGATTTTTTACATTGGTTGCTGTACTCGGTTAATCCTGTTAACTGTAAATGATGAGTCAAGTTGACAGCTTGGTCCCTATTTATGCTTGTATTTTCTTTATGCTCAAAGTTTAAATAAATGTAATTTGATGGGGATGAATAAACCCCTCAGGACTTTTACTAAAACAGCTTAGGAAGAGGCTATCTTAAATGGAAATAAACCAATGCAAACCAGAATTACCTGAGAGCAAAACAGCAGAGCAGTTCTAAAATACTGCATATCCTACCTGCCAAGTAACAAATGAAAGTGGAAAAGAATCATTATAATGAATGAACCCACTATTTAATATCAACAGGTTGGTCAACATCACAAACTACATGGCCAAGAAAATATGATTATTTCTTTAATAAGGTATAACATTTGTTAGAGAAGATGAGACAACAATGGAAAATATCCTTAACAGAGAACCTGAACATGAGAATCAGCAGATCTGCCTTCTGGATGATTAAAACATAGCTGAAAGTTCTCCTCCCCTCTCCTCTCCTCTCCTCTCCTCTCCTCTCCTCTCCTCTCCCTCTCCCTCTCCCTCTCCCTCTCCCTCTCCCTCTCCCTCTCCTCTCCCTCTCCCTCTCCCTCTCCTCTCCTCTCCTCTCCCTCTCCCTCTCCTCTCCTCTCCTCTCCTCTCCTCTCCTCTCCTCTCCTCTCCTCTCCTCTCCTCTCCTCTCCTCTCCTCTCCTCTCCTCTCCTCTCCTCTCCTCTCCTCTCCTCTCCTCCCCTCTCCTCTCCTCTCCTCTCCCTCTCCCTCTCCCTCTCCCTCTCCTCTCCCTCTCCTCTCCTCTCCCTCTCCTCTCCTCTCCTCTCCTCTCATTACAGGAAAATAGGCAATGGGTATAAACTGAAACACAAAACCTTCCATTTAAACAGAAGAAAAAAGACTTTTTCCCCTCCTTTACCCCCACTATGAGGGTGACTAATCACTAGAAAAAGTTACCCAGATATTAAAACCCCAAATAGATTGAGTCCTGAACAAACTATTCTAGTTAACTCTGCTCTGAGCAGGATGTTGGACTAGGTGATCTACAGACGTGACTTCCAGAATCACAGAATCACAGTTTGGAAAAGATCTTTAATATCATCAAGTTCAACCTTTCCCATCCTATGCTAAACCAGATCCCTAAGTACCTCATCTACCCTTTCTTTAAACACATCCAGGGATGGGGACTCAACCCCCTCCCTGGGCAGCCTGTTCCAGGCCCTGACAACTCTTTCAGTAAAAAAAAAAAAAAAAAAAATCTGACCCTGCCCTGGCACAGCTTTGTGTCATTTCCCCTTGTCCTATCTGCTGTCACCTGGCTGAAGAGACCATAGCCCACCTCTCTACAACCTCCTTTCAGGTAATTGTAGGCAGTGATAAGAATATGGTGAGGAGCCCAGAACTGGACACAGCACTTGAGGTGTGGCCTCACCAATGCTGAGTACAGGGGCACAATCACTTCCTTAGACCTACTGGCCACACTATTTTGGATACAAGCCAGGATGCCATTGGCCTTCCTGACCACCTGGGCACACTGCTGACTCATATTCAGTCTGCAGTCAACCAACACCCCCAGGTCCTTCTCTGCCTGACAGATCTCCAGCCAGTCTCCCCCAAGCCTGTAGCACTGCATGGGGTTGTTAAACCCAAGACAGTCTGTGATTGTGTAAAGGAGCTTCAGATACCCAGTTTTGCTAAATTCTTGGAATAATCAGCCAAGAGACAATACAGCAAAACAGCAAGTATTAAGAAAACAAATGTATATAATTACTACTGAATTAAATCTTAAGAATTAAAGCTGGAATCAGGAAAACTACAGGAGAGGTGCTGAGCAAATAATTTTACTCAGAAAGCTGGTGAGACAAAAGATATTATAATAAAATCAAAAGATGCTTTGGGTTGGACAGGACCTCAAAGATCACCTCGTTTGATCCCCCTGCCATGGGCAGGGTTACCCTCCGCTACAGAAGGTTGTCCATAGCCCCATCAAACCTTCCAGATTAAGTTGTTTCAAGAAATAATGAAATATGTTAACTAATTTCAGCACACCAGTCATACATCTCTTCTTGTGTATTTCATAACTTTTAGAGAAAAAGGAAGAAAAGGGTTGGCTTTGCACACAGCTCCCAGTAGGAATGAAAGGCCACTCAGGTGAAAGCAGAGACAACATTGGCCATCCAGCAGTGGGCAGAAGCTTGGTGTTGCAGGATATGGCAACTAGAATATGAACCCTGAACGCAGACCTAAGTACAGAATTCAGCTTCTTTAAGTCTTATTCTCTAGTTACATTATTGGATGAAGTGCCAACTGAATTTCAGGTTACAAATGACTTGTGTTTGGAAAGAACATAATGATTTCAAAGCTGCCTTTGGAACAGGACCCAAGTCTCTGCCCTGCTTATGCTTACGCCTCTCAGATGTCAGTAAGAGGAGTCTTGGCTTGCACTGAGCCACTGGGCTGGGCTTTGAGCTTCATCCCTGGCACTGATCTAAAACAGGATCTGTGAGCATGTCTGTGTATGAACAATATGACTGGAAGAAAGTCGAAGTAGACCATTGCCTTAACTGACAGCACAGACACAACTGCCTTGGGCTGGCTTCTTGAAAGTGGGATTTGGGAATTCAATGGGGAGGAGACAGAGAAGAAGGCTAGGGGGCACTGAAAATAAGGAGATAATCTTTGATGCTGTCAGAAAGATTAGAGAGATCTCCATGACTCCCGGAGGATTCAGTTCTTTCCATATGTATAGTATTTGATACATAGTTCAAGACTGCAGAGACACCAGTGCAGACCAGGGAGGGTTCTGTTAGCACAGAGTGGTATAATTCTTGTCAGGCTGACATTCATTCTCACTTGCTTCCCTCTTCTCTCAGCTGAGAACCAGATTTCAGTAGCAAGCAGAAAACTTAAGAGTCAAAAAAATAAGGAAAGAAATATAAAGCTTTCACAGAATCCTTCTGTGCAGATGTTAGTCTTAGGGGTATTCACAGAGATTCACATACTCACCAAAACTTCCAGCTGAAAGATAGACGACACCTAGTCTAATAAACACTGGTCTCTAAACGGGGATTCATTGATTTTAATCTTGTTAAATCACGTTCTATTTACTCAAAGACAGAAAGAAGGAAAGAAATCTAAAACACAACTCGGCAATAACCAAATTCCCCAGGAGATTAAATCAACAATTTTACTGACTTCTAAGGCTAGAGAACAGAACTTTAAAAGAATTTAAAGGATAGGTAATGAAAGCTGTTGTGTTTTACAATGTGGTAACAGAAATAAGTAGCTGCAGAGAAAGTAGAGTTTTAAAAAGAAAAATGTGACAAAGACCTTGAAACAGGAGTAAGAAAGATATTTCAGTGAGATCCAAGCTCTCATGAAATCTATTTGCTCATAAAAATATATGATGTATTTATTTTTGGAGCATGTTTATGAGTTTCTTTGTAAGGATGAAACTGCCATCTATACTCTAACCACTAAGCCTCCAGTCAAAAAAGTGTTTTTGACACTTTACAGAGAGAACACTATGGACCTGGAAAACTGTACAGTCCAAAAGCAGAAACGAGTCTCAGCTCTGAGTGCCAGCTCCTGAACTATGTCGAACAGCAGATCTGATCCGGGCGCCCAAGCATTCATCGGCCATTGTGGGGGTTTTCGTTGGGCTGGTTTTTCCCCTTTCTTTTACTAAATGGTAAAAGGGTTCTCAGATCACACAGAAATTGTACTTGTTCTGTGGCAAATGGTCACTTACTGAAAGAGGGAGGGCCTGCGGCAGCTGGAGTTCAGAGCTTGGCAGAACATGTCAGGTGGCACCGTGTTCCCAGCCTTGCCAGCGACTTAAGTAGTTCAGGTCAAATATATCTTTCTGTTGCCCCCATTTATAGGATCATGGCATCATAAATGTGCTTAGGACTTTAAGCCATCTGAAGTGACATCATTCCTATCATAGAGACATAGCAACCAAATATCACTGCAATTAATACCAGTGACTATCCTTGCTTTGGGTGAAGTGAAACTTAATCCACTAATGCTTGTAAAATGCTTCAAGATTCCCTGATGAAAGCCAGCATCAGAATGTGAAGCATTAGCCTTGTAAGTAACATCAGGGTGCACGCTGGAAGGAAGGATAACAATAAGATCACTGGGTTAAACTCTTCAAACTCAGAGGAATTTTCATTTCTTCCTTACAGCATTTCCTTCCCAAGAACATTTCTCAGTAACAGCTCTAATTCTGACGATAAGCAGTAACGACTTCAGATGAACACCAGTGCATCATGTTTTCCTACTTTTAATTCTGAGCTGTACTGAACTCACTTGCTGAGAAATTACCCTGTTACTTATATGTCTCTCCATTTCTCTTGCAGTGGCCACTGAAGTTTCAGAACAGGCAGTGGTTAATGCTGCTCTCTTCTGGAGCTAGTCAGTCAGCTCTTGGGCATAACAAAGGGAGTATCTTCTGCTGCATGTGGCTTTGGCCTTAAAATCCAAGAATTCACTGAAGGTTTCTCACTGTCTCTCCTAATAGTTTGACTGTCAATATGTTTAGGACAGGCCTGCTGACATTTTACTGCTTTTAGCCATTTAGCATATGCCATGTTGGAAATAATCTTCTGGAAAAATACCCTCCACACAACTGGCTAAGATTCTGCTGATCTGATCTGTATGTCCCAGTCTTATCTAATATGACTATGTCAGTTGCATACAGTATGACTACACCCTGGATTAGAAATACCCAGGTGTTTATAGTGTTACTTTGTACAGTTTATAAAAGGCTTGTTATGGTCACAGAGAAGTTCAAGAGGGGAAAGAAAAAAACACAAAACCCTCCAATCAAACAAATCCCAACAAAACAAAATCACAAAACAAACAAAAACAAAACCACAAACCAAAGCAAAATTTTAGCACACAAGCATGGCTATTGCATAGCATCCTTTGGAGTATTTAATCTAGTAAATCTAGCATATAAAAAGCTACAGGACATACTCAAAAAGTATAAATTTAGGTGAGTGTCACTCCAGGAATTCCTGTGTTTGAAATTAGAAACCTTGTATTTTTAGGGTGAGCAGGGAGGGAAATGTCCTGCTTTTTGGCACTCTCATTTGAGAGTTTGATGCTTGGGAACATTTGGAGATCTACTGTGTCTCATCTGAGATGTGTAGTAAATTGTTTTGATAGCTTGCAGCTCCCACATTATTCCCAGTTCCTTGTTCCCTCCATTACTTTTTTTTGTGCTTGCTCAGAGAATAGAGATTGTCTGAGAATACACGCCTCAGTGACCCAAGTAGAAATCATATGCCAGTGAAGGGTGATAATCATACACAATAAAATAAACATCAAATCCTTTTCTTCACCCTCTTTCCTTCCATTTTTCCTCTCAAGTGAGCAGCTTAGTCACTCCCAGAGCACAGTAATAGAAGGAATGAAAGACAAAGGAATTACATCTCCATTTGGGGTTGGATTTTCACCTGGCTAAGATGTGGTATGGGCACTTACAATTTGTGTAATGGGCGTTCAATTTGATTTGTAAATGCACAAATAGCTGCCATTTTACTGCAGAATTGTCAGGGAAAAGACTGACCCCAATCCTGGCTATTTCTCTTGTCATTGCTGAAAGTGAAATTACTGCTTTCCTTCACCTCAAGAGTTGTCAGGAGGCAGCTAGAATTTTCCAGCATCTTCACACATGGAAAGTAATGCTTTCTGCTGCATACTTCCAAATGCTGTTATACATGTAAATTGTATGTTAAAAATGTTTTCAAGTGTTGTTATTTGGTCAAATGGCCATTTATTTCAATAACACAGATTTTTGTTACACAAAGGTAGTCAGAGTGCATTTTAGAATAAATAGGATAGGATAGGATATGTTAGATCAGTTGGAAGAGACTTATATTTTCAGTGGCCAAGATCTGCCATTCTCTTTTTTAACTTTTACTTTGTCTCTTTCCATGACCACTGTAGTAGTGGTCTACCTTTTTCTCCAGGATTAGGTTTTGACTTTGTGGTATTTCCTTCCCTCCCGTGAGCATGTGAGGAGGCATGGTGAAGCACAAGGTATCACCATAAGTCACAAGTTCAATTTCAGAAAAACTACTACAAGGTCAATGCTCAATATTTTAACACTTTAATCTGAATCCTACTGGCATGTTTATGCTCACCACACAGCAATAGGAAATGAAGAAGACTGCACATACATGGCAGCATCCCAATTAATTGTGGGTTTTACCATGTAGAATCACTTTCATGAGTCCATTCTGCAAATGCATTGCTTTAATCTGCAGTAGGACGTAGTGACACACATTAGATGGTTTTCAGAGCCTTTAATGGACAATTCTTTTATCCTTAGTCAGAGGCGAGCCATGAGCTGGAGAAGACAGCCAGGCAGAGAGGGCAAGAAAACTTGCAGACAAGGTGTACAGTCCCACAGCACCAAAACAGAAGAGCAGGACAGGTCTGGTGGCAGTAACCAGGGGCAGCAAACAGTAATGATCACTGTATTAGTTCTAATGATGAATCAGTTCTGGGTTCAAGCCAGCAGGTCAGGATCTGCTAGGTGCAATGCCAGGCATGGACACACCTGCAGTGTAGCTCAGGCAAAGACCAAGGGCAAGGACTAGAGTTAAAATGCAGCTTCTGAACAGGGCACGTGGTGCAAGTGTGGGTGAAAGCCCAGGATAAGGCTGTCCATAAGGCTTTCTCACAGTTTAGCTGTTTTCACCAAAGTTTGCTCTAGGGCTTCACAACTGCATCATATGTAGCACACATGCAGCTAAATCCCTAGGCTCAAAGGGAGGAGAAATTTTCTGGAGGAGGATTATAGAAGATGTTTTCCTGATGCCCAGATCAATCAGAGCCTGCTGGTTCATTCAGTGATCCACCTCTGAAAACCAAAGTTAACACTATCCTCAATTTATTAGACCATGAATCTTTCCTACAACATTAAAAAAAAACAGGCTATAAGGCAAGTATCATTAAGTTCCATCTTAATATAGCCATTAGGGGTTGAGACAGCTGCTGCCCTGAATACCTGAGACATCTGCAGGAACTGGCAGATGTGACAAGGGGCTTGCAGAAAACTTGCAGCAGGAGGTCAAGTACAGTGTAATAATACATTGAAAACAATGCTAGATACTTAAGTTTAGGTAGCTGAATCAAGCAGTTTATTGAGATAATCAGGACCATTTTACCTTTGCAAAATTGGATGGCAACTTGCTTACACAGGAAGTGTCTGCGGATTGGCATGCATAATGCTCCCTGTGAAGTGGAAAGGCTTGTCTTTTGATAATGTGCTGTGTTAAGCAAGCTGTTAGGGATAATTGTAGATGGTCATGTCTCTGATACTTATATGACCCATTAGCTTGTCTGGGCAGAATGAAACCCTAATGTCAAATTATGTATGTGCTATTAAGAATGCATTTTTTCCCATGGTCCCTGGATTCAGTGCCCCATAGTGAAGAAGAATAATAAATTGGTATGCTTTAATTGGGGATGCACATGGGGGGTTGAGTTTTGAGGTAAAGCACTATCTATACATCAGTGGTATTGTTCCCCTAATTATTACTACAGCCCTGCTGATTTTGATACCTAGAACCACAGTGACAAAATCTATTACCTTATTTAATAACTGAGACTGACAGATGATCAGAAGAAACAAAGAGTAATGAAGAGCTTTAAAGAAAGTTCATCTGGCTGAGCATGAAACTAGTTTCCAATGAATGCTAGAATGATGAATGTAAAGTTTTGTTTGAAGGAGAATCTGAGATGCCAATTTGTAGAGAAAAAAAACATGTCCTATTCCTCAACAGTGCAACAGACCTGGATCAAATAGCTCTGTAAACATCCTCCTCCACTTTTTTTCTGCACACATTTACACATGAGCAATGAGCAAGAAAGTCTGAACATTTTCATGGAAGAAATTCAAACACTGTCCCCATTCCCTTTAATTCACACATCAGTGTTTAGCAGGTGTATGTCTCATTAAGTCTCTGAAACCAGCATCAGTACATCAGGGAACAACTCTTCCTTCTCATTATATACTTATACCAAGCTTATAGTCTGTGCCTCTACTGGTAGGGATTTGTGTGTTTGTCAGATCTTGTAAACACTAATGTAAATGGCTACAAATTTTTTGCTTACACGTTCATAGACAAAAATTAGGGTGACAGTTGAATCAGTAAGGGAAAACATATTTTATCTTTGTAGACCAGTCTCTGAAGCTGACTACAGCCATAAGAAAAAGAAATTGAAATATATTTAAAAGATTGTTGCTTCTTTCTCCTGTTCCTGTCACCCTCCCTGCTTTTCCTCTCACACATACAATCATTATCACAGTCCATAAAACAAGATGGATTTTTAGGGAAATGAGAGCATATAAAAAAGACAAAAACTGAATTAATGTCTCAGAAATCAATATTCTTTACAATGGCACAAATTTGGAATACTTAAATATGTCAAATAAATAATACAAACCAGAAAAAGATCTAGACAGCCATCAATTATCCTCTGACATTTGCTAATGTTGGAGGTTGTCAAGTTCAATATTGTGGATAAAGTTATATATATTTATATTTTTAATGGTGTGTAGTTATGAACCTAAAGACATAGAGGACCATTTGTTTCAAGAGCTTAAATCACTTTTCTTTGCCTCTCCCCTTACCATTTGATCTACTTACTGGCATCTCGGTCTCCTTTTAGCACACGCATGTGGATATCTACATCCCAAGTCCAGAATTGGGAACCTAGCTGGAAAAGTCATTCAAGTCAAAAATAATTTTATCTATGTATTTTAGGTCTTGATCACAATGTAGAGCAGAACAAAGAGAGGATGGAGCTGAGCAAGGAGTGTTAAAGAGTAGCTATAGTGATTTTTCATCATGATTGATAAAAAGTAATGCATTTTGAATGACCTTAATAGAAAAGTAGTGAGAAGCTTCACTCCAACTGCTTAAATTATTCTCCATTTAAGGACACTGGGTTTCAAACAGACAACACTGTTTTTAAGTACAGTGCATCTCTCTCTTTCTGGAGTTAATGAACACAGAAACAAACAAAGCCCTACTTCAGTGTTTTCAAACTGATCCTCAAGAGGGCTGGGAGTTAAATACTATTTAAGTACTATGATTTCACATTCTCTGATCGGTCAGTAGATGTGACATAAGAAGTTAGTATCCTTTAGCAGCTTTTTATTGCCTCCCTCCTATGCATTATTACAGGAACAAGAGAGTTGGTATGTTACGACATGGACTTACACTTTAGGTACTTCATTTCATGGACTGCTTCCTATATTCTCAGTAAAATCATCATGAGCATCTCTGAGAACTTGCTTACTAAATTACATCCCTACATTTGACCACCTGATTCCTGCCTTGACAGCTGGAAAGATCATTGTGTATCTTCTGGACACACAAAACTTTAAAACTATACAATGTTATTTAGTGTTCTGCCTGGCAAAGTTCAAAATAGCCATTTTTGTTACAAAAAAATTTCTCTGTCTCCCTCCTGCTCTTACATTAAAGTTCCTGCAGTGTTAAGTGACACTTGTTTGGGAGAGAAGAACCCCTCTGGACCCTGCACTCTTGGAGGTGTTTATGCTGTTTATTATCCCTCCAGGGGAAGGCAGTACAAGAGACACTATGTCCCAAATTACCTTCTCAGAAAAGACAGAAGGGAGTAAAGGAGGCAGGGAAGTGGCCCTTGCAGACTCTTACCGGAAGCTTGTGTTGCAGCCCAAGCATCTTTAGCCTCATTTCCACTGAGGACACCAGCCAATGATGCTTCAAACTGCCTGCTACCTACAAGTCTGTCACCTTTTTCATTAAGATGAGGACAATGATGGGATAATGCGTGTGCTAGTGCTGGGGCATAAACTGCTGAGAAGGGATCTAGCTGCTGCTTTTTTAGCTCATCCAGATCTTTTAATCCTCTCTGGCATTCTCACTCACCAGAGGTGTGATGGTGGCCAGCAGGATATAATTCTTGATGATTTTCTCTGAATAACCTTTCCACGGGTCAGCTTTAGCAGAGATAAGACTGTCTCTAGAGAGACAGACAACCACTGATATATTTGGATACTTAGCAAACATGCTGTCTGAAGCACCTGTCACTAGTAGCAGTGGAACAACACTGGTGCAGAGCTGCTCAAATTATCTCAGGTTCAGAATGATTTTTCAGTGCTATCCACTTTGCTGTTTTTTTCTCAAGAGGCTTTTCAAATGTCATATCATCCCTACTCTTTAGCACAATAGTCTTTACGTTAAAACTAGCTATAAAAATCATCAAACGCTACCAGGGAATACAAGCTGTGCATATTTCATAGGGGGGCAATACAAATAAGCAGCAGTCAGTTAGTCTCTTCTTGTTGAGCCTGTTGAGAGATCATTATTTAGTTTTAAGAATAGAGACAAACTAAATGACGAAAATGTCATAAGGGGGGGGGAGAGGTAAGGTTTGCATCTTTCCTGAATATTTAAATGAGGAACATCTGTGGTATGACATTCTATCTTCACTCCTTAACTGTACAGAAGTTTGTACTACACCAGACATCTCTTAGATCACTGCATCCTAATGGACTAAATCTTATGGCTAGATACAATAAAGAAATAAAGCTCACGGAAGATAGGATCAGCATAGCTTAGATTATTCTGAGCCTATGGACCTGCCTGGGTCCCCCGTGACAGTCAGTCTGTGTCTTTATCTGGGGAGATTCTAGGGGCCTCAAAATGACAACCCAAACAGTGAGACCCTCACAAGAGAGTAGCTTGGAGTAAGACAATAGGAAGCACTGGTGACACAGATTATTTAAAGCAATATTTTCCTCTCCCAAAGTCATAGAACTCTTTAGTCCAAAACTGGTGACTCAAAACTGATGTCTAAAACTAGCACAGTGTTGTCCTTCTGATGACAAATGTCTCCTGCTTTTCCAGAGTAAGAGAAGACTTCATCCTCCTGCGGAAGAGCTTCATGGTTTGAATAGTCATTTGGGATGTATATGTGGATGAAATTCAGTGCCATCTATAGCTTGAAAGGGTCTCAAACCCTACACTCACATATTCCCAGAAAACGCCTTAACCAATTTGTACTGCGTTCCTGTCACTGATGGTGAACTGAGAGCACTAGAGAGCAACACATTGTTGAAAGAAAGAAAAAAAAAAGATAGTCAACACTTGTATTAGGGCCTTGTGTTTTTAATTAATAAGTAAAGAAAAAAAAAATAATGAAAATTCCAACCTGTTCACATCAGCATTTACTACCCTGCAAAGCTGTCTTGTAAGTCACACATTTCCTGCCTTTTGAAGATCATCCTGAGCTGTCTCACTGCTACAACCCAGTGAAAAGTCTCCTTAGGAAGACAGGACCAGTCTATGCAGGCAGAAACAAAACTATTCAGTGACCTGATCTCTGTGCTATTAAGAATAAATAGGTAATTTTCTGTAAGGCCACTAGAAGACTCATTACTGTAGTGTTCTCTCATAAACATCTTTTAAAACCATAGGAGAATAGGATATATATCTTTGCCTTTGAACTGTAGTGTAGTTTTGTACACCAAAGCAGTGGGTAGTTCATCATGTGAGTGTTCTCTGGAAAAAGAAGAAATGGAAGGATTATGCTCCAAGTCCTTTGTTTGTATCATTGATGTTTGAATGTGAAATGGGTATTTTTTATTTCAATGCCCAAGTTCCAATCACTGTTAGTGAGGACAGCACTTCATCCATGGGGAATCATGCCATTGATTTACATGAGAGTTTTCCAAAGTTTTATGCTGAGCTGTATATTTCTTATTCCATAAATACATTTATATGTTTTTCTTCAAAGCCAGAATTTAATCCAAAGGGAAAACAAAACCTTTTACCATGATAATTTCTTTTAAGTAAAGTTGTCTTCCTGGGCCTATTCAAATGACCACAGAATAAGAGATTGTCTGCCAGAATATAAAATCACATAAATTTTTATGCCTGGGTAGGGATTCTTTTCTTCACTACAGGATGAAAATGTAAGAACCAAGGCCTCAGCATGGACTAGGGAAAAGCAACTTTTCTTCCTTTCAACATATGTATCCTCAATTGCCTTTTCTCTTTATTGATGAGGTATGTCCAAAGAATATAATGTCATGATTGAATAGGATATGCTTGAAGACATCTGGGTTATAAAATATATATATAAAAAGATAGGTCTGTCTGTATTAGTAAACATGATTCCACCTGGCTGAATCTTTCATATGATGTCTAAATCTATTGCAAATAGATATAATGTTGACATTCCTAGAGAGGTTCCGGTATTTCTAAGTTAGGCAAATGCACCTTCCTTTCTGCATTTGTTTACATTTGTTAAGATATCTCAGTGAAGTGTTTTAATACCAAATATTAAAGTTCTGAAATTCCTCACAGCTAACAAGGCAGACTGCAAGGATATATGTGAATCAGCTGGTGGTAAAAGAATCCCTCTACTGTTCATTTAAAAATACATATTTTCCTCTAATGTGGTTCCATCATCTTCTATGATAAATAAATTATCGTATGCCAAAGTGCAGTTGTCTTCTTGTTCCTGTTCTCTTTATTCCTAATTGGTCATTAATACAGAAACGATTTCTCTATGGAACAGTTTTTGGCATTTTAATTGTAAGACTACCAGGTGCTGCTGATTTCTTACCACGGGTTTGAAACTCTTACAATGCTGTCCCCAAATTCCTGGTCTTTTAGAGATGATAAAGTGATGTGTTAAATCACCTTCTTCCAAGGTCAGCAGAAGTTGAAGGTATGAAGCATTTCACATTCTCCATGTCTTACACTCCAAACAAAAAAAAAAAAAAGCAGAAGAAAAGATCCCTGGAAGTGTGCCTTGTCTTCTGTTCACACCTAGGCCACAAGTAATGAGAGATAGTTGGGTACTTTTCACACAGGGACATCTTTCAGAGGAACATCAGAATGCAATGGCTGAATAAAATAAATAGTGGTGACATCAGCATTTTATGTCAAATACAATTAAGGTCAAATATTGTAATGAATGTTTACATATATGCTATATACTTTCTAGCTCTGGAAAAATCAGCTCTAAGGCAATAGGAGTGCTTTTCAGCATTTTTTTCTTTAGAGTATCACCACAGTAGTACAGATTATGAAATTATTATGGGCAGAAGGGAAAACGGACCTCATTTTTCCTTCGCTGATTGAACTCAACACCACCATTGCAGCACATCCATAGAAAACTTAAAATGACTGTTTAATAGCTAGACTGATATTGATCCACAAAGAGGGAGGTTGGAAAGTCTAACAGAAGAAAAATCTCATCTGTTTCATTAAAATAATGCAATGCTGAATTCCCCATTAAAAAAAAAAAAAAGACCAAGAGAAAATGAAATCGGTATCAGTTTCTAGTAATTTCTCCATAAGAACTGCTATTTCTATATTCTAGCATGTTGTCCTTCAGAAAGACTTTCTCTTCACATTTTCTTCATATAGAAACTTGAAAAAAAAAATCCCTGTTTAGCAAGTGTATTAGTGAGGTATTTTCTCTCTGCTTTTTATTACAGGAGACATGATTAATGGTTTTCTGTGCCAGGAGATAAGTCCCCTGGGTTTTGTTTTGGCATTGTCAGAAACGTGATTTCTTTACACACATTCATTATTCTAATCTGTGGGGTTTTTTCTGGTTTGTTTTCTCAGCATACAGACTGAATGGAACTTCTTCAGATATTAGAGAACTGCAGGGTGTATCTAAGCAAGTTTACTTCCCCTTTAAAAGACTTACAATAATGTGGGCTACAAGAGGTCAGACAGTACAACTTCCTTCTCACAAAAGGTCTCCTTGTCTACCACTGAACTTCTAATTTCCATTGTTTTCTTTAGACTTTACCATTAGGTAGTCTAAATATAGCATCTTCACTTAGATTTCTCTTTCCAAAGAGAAAGCAACAGTTCACAGTTCAGCCCCCCCTCATGTCACTTATATTTCTTTCTTAGGCTGATGTTCATCCATAGTGCATGCATATTACTTTACACCCAAAATTTTATATGGACTAAAGTAAGGTTTGATTTTTCAAATATAGCTCCATGCACAAGTTATAGATTTCACTAGTCCTCTTAGCATGGACATTTTATAATGTAAGCACCAACTATTTTTTTTTTTCTCTAAAGAAAAGGGGGAGTTGACCACTTCAACACTGCCCATAAAAATGTTATTTTTACCTGATTATATTAATTAAAAAAGAAAAAAATACTTGCATAAACTATTACATGGCATTGTATTATAAATGCTAACTCTCTTGGTGAAAGACAAAGGGTTAATAGTTGAAAAAATGTGATATTTGAGACATAAATATTAGCAACATTTTGGAAAAGATTTTCAAAAACTGATGGCACAATCACTACACTCATCTCATTAGGATCGAGATTATTTGTTTCTTTGGACTATTACCTGTCACATTTATCACCAGACCAGTTACAAGGAAGTATTATTTAGACAAAGCTGCCAAAGAAAATATTCAGTAGTCTACTATATGAGTGTATTTCTGTGAGAAAAGTTGGGGGAGGGGGAAATCCTTGGCTTCTAATTATTAGAAATCCCTGGTTTCTAATAATTAAATCACCAAACTACCCAACGTCACATTATTTGGTAATGTGACAATGAATAAACAGTTGAAAAGTTATTTCCATTCCTATTTTTTAAAATATTAATTTTAAATTAAATTTTCTGCTTTGTCATGTCTGCAAACCCTATTTAAACTGTGCTGTACTGGTATTACTAGACTTGAGTTTCAAGCAAACTGCTTGCCAATTTAAGCTTCTTAGCATTAAAATTCACAGATGGTACAAGCTAAGTCCTGCACCCCCTTCAATAGTCTCTGTGGCTGCAACTTTGTCTTTGGGACTAGAAAAAAATATTTAATTACCTTATGATCTCAGTTCCCAGTCAGTACACTGGGGATGTGAGCACCTTGTAACCCCTTTCTGCCACACACCTACTCTGTTTTCTTCACAGTTACAGGAACAAATGAACTACAAATTACTGGAAGCCAAGAAGAACTGAGTCATTTCATTCTGTTCACCTTTGTTCTCTAAACTTTTGTATGGGGCCATTGTCAGCAGTGGGATATAGTACTAAATGGTGTGACATAATACAACTGCTCTCATCTTTTTATAATCCCAAATCACTGCCAACAGCAGTTTGGATTAGACTCCTGGTTTAAAAGGTTTTGGGGAAAGAAATTTGAAGAAAATAATAGTCTACTATTTGTACTGCCAATGACAATCATTATATAACTACAGAAAATTATCATTCATAATCAGTTTCTTGGCAGAAGTACACAAAGAACAGAATAATCCTAGATTTATTTTGGATTTACAGAGAGCAAAATTGTATCTTCGTTTCACTGACTTCGTTTATGGGCATCTTTAAGTTTTCATACTACTTACAAGGATTAAAAAAAGGCTAGCTGTATTCATTCATTTATTTATTTTTCTTCTACATGAAGAATACTGCTATACTGTACAACTTCTTGTACATGAAGAATACTGCTATATCAAAAATACTTTAGGCCATATTTAATACTTAAATTAATCACAAGAAGTAATATCTTGAGAGAGGCAAGCAACTTTGTTCAAAAGATTTTTGCCATTCAGCCTTTATTAGAGAGAAGGCACAGAGCATTAGCAACAATGACAGGTCTGAAGCAAAAGTCATAGATTATGAAGATGAGAGTGCCCCCTCAGATAAGCAGTAGCTGATTAGTATTTTATTGGCCCTTTGTCAACTTCAATTACTTTTTTTTTAAAATTCTGTTTAGAAAGCATTGTTCAAAATGCTGGATTTAGGGAGCTAAATGTTAATTAGGTATTTGAGTCTAACATAAACAGATACCTCTAAATCAATCAGACTTAAAGTTGCAATTATCAATTTCATAAATACTCAGATATTTGTAGTGTTCTACAACAGAAATTACTTACTCTAATAAGGTAAGTCCCCAGCAAAAGATGCTGTTGTGATGTATGTGTGCAGATTAGCTAGAAACTCCCTAGCAATAAGCCATTATTATTTACCAGTATGGATTTTGAGGACAAGCTTTTTAAAGCCACTTAGGGGCTGAGTATGCCCAATTCTCATTAATTTTATAGGTGGTTTGGTATCTAAATCCCTTTGGAAAGCTGAAAAGCTCATTTTCTGAAAGTCCAACAAGCATCTATGTCTGGATATTTCCTCTTAGGACCATAATTTTATGTGCCCTAGACACTTGAAGAATGATTCTTCCCATTAACTTTTGATGCAGAAAGTCAGGACTCGACACTCATGCAATATGTATATGAAGCTAAAATGGAAACTTCAATCTAACATGTCATGTGATGTGAACAAAGATAGAAAGTGGGCAAGGAAAATACAGGAATGGGTTTTCCTTTCTGCAATGTATTTTGCTACAGGGCAGAGAATCCTCTATTACAAGGCAAAATAACCACTGGTCATTAATATAAAAGCCATAAAATTATTAGGGAAGTGAACTTTGCTCTGTTGTAAGTTTTCCTCTCAGAACTTCATACTAAATTACTGAATTCTTACAAAGGTCTTCTTAAGGCAAGGGGTTTTTTACCTCAGAAGGAGTAGTTTTTTCACTTGCCTTTATCAGGAGATATTCCAGTACGGGTGAAAACTAGGGTTTTAATGCTAGGAAACTTTTCTGGTGGATCTGCTACACATTACTCTTAGCATCGACAGCAGCAATCTAGATTGCAGACAGAATACTATATATAAAAAATACAGTGATTTCATAGTAATTTTTTCTTGAATTTCTGTGTTTCTGTTTGCTGTGCTTTTGCAATAAAGCAATGTGCCTTTCAGAAGAGCAGGTGACTAACAAGGGAACCATGTATTACCTGAAGTAGATTTTCAATAATTGACTGTTATATGCTTGAAACTAAGAAGATTATTTTATAAAACCACAACTTTAAAAATAAAAAAAAGGGGGTGGTGTGGGGTGGGGAGTACCTGTATCTTTTGTCATGAGATACCTAGTTAGACACCCTTCCTAACCTCCCAATGATGTATCTCTGTTTTTGCAATCATGTTCAGCTCTGCACCCACACCACTTACTATATAACCCTGCAGGAAAAAAAAAATAATGTCTTTAATTTCTGAATGAATATAGTCATTTGACTCCAGTTTACTCTGGCTGAAGGACTTGTGGTTCTCCCTGGATCCGAATCCGGCTGTAAGAAGTTTCAGGGTAAAGAATGCTTCTTCTGTATTTACAGGGAAGAGAAATCCGCATGTCTACTGAACATCCATGTTCTGCACAATTCGTTGCTCAGGGCAGGGTATAAAGTGTTACTCTAACCCATGGCGCGCAGTGGTTACGTGTCTCCCATACAGCATATCAGACTGCGCACAATTCTAATTAACAACTAATTTTGGATTAATTTCTGATTACCTCCTCTGGGCCTTTGTAATGGGATCATGAGTTACACTGACAGAAGTTTTATACTTAAAAAGCTACCTATATGGTACAGCCTTCTAGGTAGTTAACTGACAACAGCATTAAAAAACTATCCAAAATAAACAAGTGGAAAAAAACCCCCAAACTCCCTATTTGTTAGACATCTGGAGTCTTACTTTTAAATTTCATCATCTATGATCAAGGAAAGAATCTAAATATGTTCAGCTCCCAGCAGTTTTTTCCTTGCCTTTCTTTCCATGCATTAAGAAGCTGGGTGTTATTATTATGTTGTTTTTATTTTCCTAAAGTACTGAAAGCATTACACTGATTTAGGAAAGTGGACAATTTTACTAAATAAAATGCCTGGAGTTCAAAATCTAACTTTTAAAGTAATTGCTTCTCAATTATTTGGTAAACCCCAGAGCTGTTGGAAAAATATGTACTTTAAATATAAAATTAATGCAAAAGTTAAAGATTAGATGAGCTGTTCTTATTTTCCCACACATATGCAGGAATGCACCATTGGAAATCAGGCAGTAAAATTGGTATTCTTTACACATCTTGGTATATATTTCTCAAAAAGGCCCAGAACCTGAAAGGTACCCAGTTACCTTTTCCACATGTAATACTTTGTTTAAAAAGAGATAGAAGTCTAAAGTACCCTGATGGGATCCTAAGAAAATAAATGAATAAACACCGAAGGGCTTCATTAGTAAGAGGATTTTAATGGATGAAGGAATCTCAACATTCAACTCAGGCACCCAAATCTAAAACTGATTTAAAATCATAGAATTGCCTGGGTTGGAAGAGACCCTTTAGATCAAGTCCAACCACAGCCTAACCCTGACTAGTCCATCTCTAGATCATGTCCTTAAGGACTTCATCTACATGCCTTTTAAATTCCTCCAGGGATGGTGACTCAGCCACCTCCCTGAGCAGCCTGTTCCAATGTTTGACAGCCCTTTCAGGAAAGAAATTCTTCCTGATATCTAACCTAAATATCCCCTCCTTGATGCAATCTCAAACCATTCCCTCTCTTCCTATGGCTTGTCACTAGAGAAAAGAGACCAATCCTGAGATCTCTGCAACTGCCTTGCAGGTAGCTGTAAAGAGCAATAAGGTCTCCCCTCAGCCTCCTTTTCTCAAGACTAAAAAGCCAGCTCCCTCAGCCGTTCCTCATAGGACTTGTGCTCAAGACCCTTCACCAGCTTTGTTGCCTTCCTCTGGACACACTCCAGCATCTCAATATCCTTCCCATAGTGAGGGGCCCAAAACTGGACACAGTATTTGAGGTGCAGCCTCACCAGATCTGAGTATAATGGAACTATCACTTCCCAACTCCTGCTGGCCACACTATTCCTGATACAGACCAGGATGCTGTTGGCCTTCTTGGCCACCTGGGCACACTGCCAGCTCATGTTCATCCAACTGTCAACTAATACCCCCATGTCCATTTCCTCCAGGGAGCAATCCAGCCACTCTGCCCCAAGCCTGTAATATTGCCAGGGGTTATTGTCACCAAATCTAGGACCTGGCACTTGGCATTGTTGAACCCCATAAAATTGGCTTCTGCCTATCTATCCAGCCTGTGCAGGTCCCTCTTCAGAGCCATGCTACATTCCAGCAGATCAACACTCCCACCCAATTTGGTGTCATCTGCAAACTTACTGAGGGTGCACTCGATCCCCTCATCCAGATCATTAATGAAGATGTTAAACAGAACTAGTCCCAGCACTGATTCCTGGGGAGCACCATTTGTGACTTGCCACCAGCTGGATTTAGTTCTGTTCACCACAACTCTCTGGGCCTGGCCATCCAGACAGTTTTTAACCCAGCAAAGAATATACACATCTATTCCATGGGCAGCTAGTTTCTCCTTATCAGCCAAAGTTAACATCAAGATCCATCCTTAAAAACACCTTTTCATCCCATCCACCTTGAATCTATATGTACCAGAATAACATGAAGGTTGAAATCCTAAGCTTTTTCCCATTACTGGGGAGAGATTCCTTCAGAAAGCATTGTTGACTGAATCGCTTACTGATTGTATAGTAAGCCTGAAGTGTGAAAAGATTCCTATTGTACTGTCCAGGATTCAATACTGCCTAGGTGAAATCCACATTTAGAAACTCGGGTTTTCTACAACAAGAACCTGCAACTGCTGGTTTCAGCTCTTAGAGCAGCTGTCTGAGATAAGAGACTTGCAGCTCTGTGATTTGCTGGAGTAAACAGTGGGCATGGCAAGCTGGAATATCCAAAGGCATACAGTAACACATTTAAACTTGCCATTGTCATGTGCCCCTTGCACTTTTCAGACACTTGATTGTTGTCTGGACTTTTTTTTGTCTTTTTTTTTTTTTTTTTCTTTCTGGTATGGTATTCTGATCCCTCAACAAGGACAGAAGTGTCATTTCAGACAGTGAAGGTTTATAGATATGGGAGACAAAACACAAGATATGAGGGAGTATGGGATATGACCATCAGACTTGCCCTCTAACACCTTCATCAGCATTGCTGCCCTACTTTGGACATGCTCCAGCACCTGTGTTTTCTTCTTCTGAGTGGCCCAAAACTGAACACAAGGTGCACAATACAGAAGGTGCAGCTTCAGAAGTGCCAAGTACAGGGGGATGATCACTTTCCTAATCTTCTTCACTGAGTACATTTGAGGTATCCTTACATGTAAACTCAAACTTCAGGTGTGCACATATATTCATTTAGCAGTGAGCTGCAATTGCTTCAAAGTTTTTGCAATTGCAAGAGGCTGTCTGAGAATGGAAAGCTTTTAAACACAACAGCTTTCTTTGGTTGCCATTTGAAATGGATATAGAGAAAAAAAGAAAAAATAAAGTTTCATACTAATGCTTAATATACTGACAGCTAAAAAGAAAATTCCTATATCATAAGACATAAACAAAAGTTGAATTTGGGGGATCTATTATAATCTATTGTGGTATCAATTCGGATTTTTCTTTTCCCATTTTATGCATTGACTTAATTTTTCCAATTCCAGAATAAATTATTTCATGATATAAGATTCTCATCCCTGAAATCTACATCATCAGCTCGAGTCTGGTAAATGGAATATAAAAACATCAACGTCTGTTGCAATAGACCCCTACTCATTGTAAATTCTTAATCATACCAGCTAACTATGAAAAAGACCATATTAGGTTTTACCTTTTGCTGTCACCAAATAGTTATATGCCCATGAGTGTGGATTATTTTCTGGACTGAACATCAAAGAATTTGCATTTGAGATTGTAGGAGTTGTTCGTGCAGCAGTGGGGCTACAGAGCAGCTCTGTGGGGAGAGGCTGGGGCAGCCCCGTGCAGAACACAGCCGGTCCCAGCAGATCTCAGCCGGCTCCAACAGTCCCCACCACAGGACACAGCTGAGCCCCTCAGCCGAGCTGGGGCCGCCGGGAGGGGAGGGGAGGGAGGGGGAAAACAGGTTTCAGCAAGGGCCAAAGGCGGCACAGGCAGAGCAGGAGGAATCCAGCCAAGGAGGGAGCAGAGGCACAGGCACCCCGAGGCCACAGCAGGAGGAGGGGGTCAGGAGGTGCTGCAGGCCCGGAGCAGGGATCCCCTGCAGCCCTGCAGAGCCCCCTCCCGGGGTGGGCCCGGAGCCGCAGCAGCGGGGTATTTTTTGCAGGAGCTGTGGCAGTGGAGAGTCACAGACAAATCTTCAGAGATAAATTTAATAAGATCATAAAATCTCCAGGCATCGTCAGACTATCATACTAACAAGTATCTTGTTTACATGTGACACTCTTATCCCCTTATACTTCAATTTTACTCTGTTCAGATCACCTATGCCTATTTCCATACCTTTGGTTCTTTCCCCCAGCCCTCATAGTAAATCATGCACAATCCCTGTATGCTCCTGGCTTGCATCCCAGAATGACTCCCATGACTCTAGGCAGTGCACCCACTTGGTAAGGTTTCCAAGAGTACTGCTCCTGTTGCCCCACAGTGTGCATGCCACTCCCAGCCATTGGGACTGAAGCCCTCCTGGGACAGCAGTGGCAGGGGCCAGGTCAGGGACTTGTGTCTCTGACTGAAGTAATGGGCTCTTCTGCCTTCCTTGTGCTTCTGAGCTACTCTGTGTGTATGGAGACAAGCTTTATATGACAGAACCTGACAATGTTAAGCAGCTTGACTTCTCACTCCAAGGCATTTACAGCTCAGACATCTCTCTGTCTAGCCCAGAGACCTCAATCTCATAGTCTTTTTCATTGTATTCTTAGGCGTTCAGGACTTAGCAAGCACTTTTATAAGTAGCTGTGAGAGTACTGTCTCCTTGTTTTCAGAGAGGGGAGAGGAAAGGGGCAGAAGAGATAATTTGGAAGCATGAAAAAATCTGCAGCCAAACATCCCAGAAGATTATTCAAACAGCTTCAGTATGCGATATCATTAAAAGACTGGAAGTTACGGAAATCCCATTCCCTCCTCTTACAGCTCATCTATTTTAAATATGTCTCTGATGGAAAATAATATAAAAACCGTGAGAAGAAATCTATGGAATGTACATGTCCCATGAGAGAATTAAAGGGTATCTGACTGCTTTAGCCACTGTCATTTGCCATATTCTGAAAAAAATAACTGAATATTATTATTTTTGAAAAGGTGTATCAGACAGTTGACCCTAGTGTTCCATTTAGGATAGAGGACCAAAAGATGAAAGATGCATGTGAACTCCAGAGGAAGAATATATAAGAAAATGTATATTTGTTCATTCAATTCCAATCATGATATATGACTGTCTTAAACGCTTTTTTTTTTTTTTTTTTACCACTAGGACCTAAAAACAGGGCTCCACAAGAAAAGTTTTGTCTCTATTTTATGCAGTCTATACTACTTCTAAGCTTTCAAGTATCTGCAATCCTATGCGTAGCTCTTTTATAGTTTCCAAACTACAAAACTCTATTGAATTCCACAGTGTCACTCAAGAATCTCACTGTTTTGGCTTAGCTATTGTATATTCTTTGAATTTAAAAGCAACCTTATCTTCCTCGTAGATCCAGTGACACAGTCACAAAGGACTGAAATGAAATGCCACATAGCAGGACAAGGACAATAACTGAGACTAGAGCTGATGTATTTGATTTCATGGGTAAAGGTCTAGTTACAAGTTCATTATAACCTCAAGATATGCTTTAAACTGAACCTCTGATCCTGTTTCACCTACTGTCTTTTCCCTTTTTTTTTTTTAGTGGACAGGTTGTTTCCTAGAGCCTGGGAAACCAGCAAAAGAGTGAAGAGACCACCAGGAGCTGACAGCTCTCCCAAGCAAGGCTGATGTGGCTTGGGTGCTGACAGGAGCAACCCAGCCTGCAGGAGTGACCCCAACTGCTGAGAACAGGATGGACAGTTCACCCAGGAGGGTGTGCAGAGGGCCCTACAACCTGCCAGTATGTTCACGGACCAGGGAAGTGATTTAGGTCCCTGACAAAATGATGGGTACTCACCTCAGAGCTAAAACCAGTTTTCCTACAGAGAACATCTTCCCTGAGATGTATGATGCATCCACCCAGATAGAACTGGCAAGGAAGGAAAATTAAGTGCAGGTAACAGGTTGCAGCAAGTGCCCAGACCCTTCTCATGGTGAAAAGGTAAGTACCTACACAAGGTGTGCATAGGTTCATGATCTATCCTAAGGAACCTGCTTTGGCAGGGAGGTTGGACTTGATGATCTCTTGAGGTCCCTTCCAACCCCTACATTTCTATGATTCTGTGATATCCAAGAGGGTGTGACAACTTGTCAAGAGCACAGACTGTTCCAAAGCTATACATTTATGAGGGCATATATGACACAACAAGCTAGTACCTGGGCAGAATCAAGGAAGACTATAAAGCTCTGGGGGTGCAAATGAAAAATCTTTTTTGTCCATTTTTACCAGTTTTACCAGTTGGAGGAAAGGAGGCAGCCAGAAATTGATGTATAATGCATATCAACTGTCTCTGTGGCTGGTGCCATCATAAGGGTTTTGGCTTATAGGACTATGTGACATTGTGTGATGAGTATAGCCTGTTAGGGAGGGATGGGATCCACCTGTCTAGAAGAGGCTAGGGAATCTTTTCAACAGGCTGGCCAACTTGGTGAAGTGGGCTTTAAACTGAAGGACTCAGGGGTGGGGTCTCAAGTGGTAATGCTCATGCCATCACATCACACTGGGCAATAAGCCAGGTCAAGCAAAACAACAACTGTTTCTTAGCTGCCTCCAAAGATGAGAAACAGAAGATCAACCACCTCAAGGGTGTGTATGGCTATGTTGGACCCTCCAGGGAAACCTGCATACTCCATTACCTCTTTGAAATGCCTTTACACCAATCTTGGAGAATAAACAGGAAGAAAGAGATCTGTGTGTGGTCCCAGGGCCATGATCCCATGATCTCATTGCAATTACACAGACATTGTGGAAGAGGTCATATGACTGGAATGATGTTGTAGATTGCTGTGTATTTTTTTAGGAAAGACAGGCTAGCAAATCAAAGTGCTGAAGTTGCTCTTTGTGTGGGAAAGCAACTGGAATGTACCAAGATCTGCCTAGGCATGGATGAAGAACAAGTTCACTGCTTATGGGTAAGAATTAAAGGGCAGGCTGAAATGGGTGACATTGTTGTGGGTGTTTATTACAGGGCCCTCTGGTCAGGAAGTCGTCAATGAGGTCTTCTACAGAAAGGAAGAAGAGGCCTCACAGTCTCAGGCCCTGGTCCCCCATGGCAGACTTCAACCACCCTGATATTTGCTGCAAAGGTAACACACCCACACACACATACAGCCCAGGAGGTTCCTGCAGAGCACTGGTTATAGCTTTTTGACACAGTTGGTGGAGGATCCATGAGGAGAGGCATGTTGCTGGACCTTGTATTAAAAAAAAAAAGGACTGGAGAGTATGTGAAAGCTGGGAATGGCTTTGGCTGCACTGTCCATGAGATGGTGGAGTTCAGGATCCTGTATGGAAAGAATAGGACAATGAATAGGATTATAGCCTTGGACTTCAGGAGAGCTTACTTTGACCTCTTCACAGACCTACTTGGAAGAATCTCATGGCTTAGGGCTCTAGAAGGTATGGAGGGTCGAAGAGAGCTGGTGAGTTTTCAAGCACCACTTCCTTCAACCTCAAGATCGGTGTATCCCTAAGAGTAGGAAATCAGGCAAAGGAGTCAGAAGACCTGCATGAATGAGCAAGAAGCTTCTGGAAAAAACTCAAAAGGAAGAAGGAAGTTTACTGAACATGGAAAAGAGGACTGGCTACTTGGGAATATTGTGGTTTAACCCCAGTGGGCAATTAAGCTGTTGCATGTCTACTTGCTAACTCCCCACCCTGCAGTGGGACATGAAGGAGAATCAGAAGAAAGGCAAAACTTGTGGGTTTGGATAAGGACTGTTTATGGGGACAGAAAAGAAAGAGGGAATTAATAATAGTACTTAGAATACACAAAATGGGTAATACATAATGCGAGGAGGAGGACCCAGGAAACTACAGGCCAGTCAGCCTCACCTCCATTCCTGGAAAGGTTTATCCTGGGGGTAATCTCTAAGCATGTGGATGAAAAGAAGCTTATCAGGAGTGGTCAGCATGGGAAATTCATGCCTGACTAATCAGATAGCTTTCTATGATGGCATGACTGGCTGGGTAAGCTTATGAAGCGTTGGTTAAAAGAGTGGACAGTGAGCAGGCTTGTGAAATGGATGAATGGCAGAGCTCAAAGGGTTGTGATAAGTGATGCAGGGACTAGTTGGAGGCCTGTAACTAGTGTTTTGTCTCATGGGTCTTCTTCTCTGGAGATATACAAAAGCTGCCTGGACATAATCCTGTATAACCTGCTTTAGATGAACCTTTAGCGGGGTTGGACTAGATGATCTCCAGAAGTCCCTTCCAGCCCCTCCTGTGATTGGTTCTTTTATTGTTGAGTGGTTGTTTTTCTGTGTATGTATTTCATGTTTGTTTGGTTTGGTTTTTTTTCCAGAATGCCTCTAATTCTTTGTTTTCTCTTCCCACTGTCAAGCAATTAATTTTGAACTCAGAACAAATAAATATTGTAGGTCTTGATTACAGTGGACACAGAGGAACTGTCTACCATAGCTTGCTTTTTGGAAAGGCAGATTTATTACAGATATAACACTGTATTGTAACTTTAACAGAAGGACATTTAGAAGGAAAGCTGAAGTGATTAATTATTACACAGTAGACAGTTAAATATTTATTAAATACAGGTGATGCATACTGTAGTGAACCAACTAATGTGCACATGAATTGTTTTTATTATCATGGCAATAACCACATGCTCAAATTGAGGTAGGCAATTTGCAAGTTTTTAAGATGCCTGTTCCCAAGAGAATGTGAAGCTTTATATAGGATATTAAAGCACAGGTCAATTCATTTAAATGTAGATTAAGTAGTCTTTGTTGAAAGGACCACTCTTCATTCACCAAGTACATTTGAGGTCTTCAAGATGATATCAGAACATTCAGTCAGAGCATATATTTACATATATGTGTAAGACTAAACAACAAGTTTCTCTGGAATGGCCACATTCTAGCTACAACTCCCTATGTTGTACAAGTAATAGATAAGCTCTTCCCTCAAGTTGTCTATCTGTTGACATAATTATCTCAGCCTGATTGCTTACCCTGAATTTATTCTTGAACTTGAGAATTGCAGTTCCTTTTCATGACCTGAAGATTTTATGAAACCCCTATGCGTTCCAGAGCCTGCTTGCCATCACTTTGTAGATTGATGTAATTAAAAATAACATTTCTTCTTACAAACTTTGCTCTGTTATATCATGGTTATGTCATGGTTCAACCTGTCAGGCAACTAAAACAACCACACAGCCATTTGCTTACTCTCATCCCACAGGGGGATGGGGGAGAGAATCAAAAAGGTAAAAATTGTGGGATGATATAAGATCAGTTTAGTAGGACAGAAAAGGAAGATGATGATGATAATAATAATGATAATGACAATGATAATAGTAATTACAAAAAAAAACCAACCCAAAACCAAAAACCAGCAGCCAACAGAACAAGTAATTGATACCACAATTGCTCACGTCCTGCAAACCACTGATGCCCAGCTAGTTCCCAAGCCACAGTCCAAACTCCTGGCCAGTTTCACCCAAGTTATATACTAAGCAAGAAGTCAAATGGTATGGAATATTCCTTTGGCCACTTTGGATCAGCTATCCCAGCTGTGTTCCCTCCCAATGTCTTGTGCACTCCCAGACTCTTTACTGGCAGGGTAGTTTGAGAAGCTGAAAAGTCCCTAACTTGTTGTTTAAAAATGTCTAGCAAACCCCAAAATATTGGTATGCTATCAACATTATTTTCACCCTAAATCAAAAATACAACACTATACCTGCTACTAGGAAGTAAATTAACTCTATCCCAGTTGAAACCAGGACACACATCACTACAATTACTGTCAATTATAAAACTAGTGAATGCAATAAGGAGAAAAGATATGATCTAATAGTAATAAAATAAACTATTTTTTTCTTCTAAAGAGCTGTCAGTGAATGTGCAATGGCAGCTAGGAAAACTTGAAGGAATGATGCATCTCAGGCACATACAAATCTCAGCAAAAATATCTTTCCTAGCTTGATGGGCTGCCCAGAGAAGTAGTGGAGTCTCCATTCCTGGAGGTATTTAAAAGACATTTAGATGTGGTGCTGAGGGTCATGATTTAATAGTGGATAGCAGATTAGGGTGATGGTTGGACTTGATGATCTAAAGGATCCCTTCCAACCAAGATAATCCTGCAATTCTGTGATTCTATGGCTGTGAAGGAGTCATTTCATGACAGAAGGGATATCAGAGAAAATGAGGGCTAGGAAGAAACACAGGCATCTAGTGACGCCTGAGTGTCCTGAAATCATCTAGGTTTCTACACATGACTGGTAAAATGGCACAGAGTTTATGGGAGGTTAATATCTGTCTGAGCCATCACCTGCAGGCTATGCTGAGATCTGAGACAGCCCTGGTTTTAAATTTTTAGCAAAATGAAATGTTGTCTCATGACTGAATGATGTTGCACCATTCCACAGATGTTGCTTGCATACTCTGGAGCTTTCCTGTTTTGGAAGGAGAAAGATTTAATGTGAATACTTAGAATTTGGAATTGAGACTCCTGTGAAGGATCATTTATTAGGTAAGGAGAGTATATGATACAGGGAAAGAAATGGGAATGACGCTGGGTAAAAGGAAGAAAGAGCAGTAGCAGTCCATCACTAAGAACAACTAAGACACAAGGACTTTAGATGCAAAGGGAAAACAGTGAGGTAGAGCTCAAGTGGGGAGAGTAGAAAATCAGTCAATGTTGACAATTGGAATTCATCAGTGATTTTTTTTTTAATCCCATACCTTTAACCTTTCCAACTACTTACTTACTGAAAAGTAAGTGCTTTGGTAAGTAAGAATAACTGTACAGTTACAGTTATGGGGCAGTTTAAGTAATCTTCCCATTTTAAACAGAAAAAAAAAAGGAAAAATATAGCTTTTAAAGATAAAGTCATCTTCATTTTGATTCAAAGACTTTTTTTCAGAAAAAAGGTTTAAAATATATTCCATGTATTAAGAGTGTTTCTGTGCTTCAAGAGGCTTTCCTTTGGGTACTGTAAGATGGTTTATTATCCATTATCTGTAACACAAAGATAATGAAAGTGGTTCTATTGTACTGTATGTGAAACCCACAGGAATACCAGGATTTGACAGTCATGATATATCTCAGTTAGTTTCTAATGTGTAAAACCATCACAAATCATAGAGAAGACAGTCTGTTGGTTAAATAAGTCCACAAAGTAAGATGATAGAGTTCTTCATTTATCTTCATTGAAACAGCTTTGACTGCTGTGTAGTTGATAAAATAAATCTAGTTCTATTCAGAATCTCTCCTCTCTGCCCATTGTAAGTAAGCAGTTTCTATTCTACTGTATTAATTCTTATGCAGCCCTCATCACCCATAATATTGGAGTATCTTCCATTAGCACATTAAGTAAAGTGACTAACATGTGTCAACTGTGGCTCATTTGCTTGCTTATCCTCTCCCAAGGGAAAGAATTGGGTATGCAGTGAAGTGTTTTGATTGGAAGGTTATTTCTTTTTTTCTTTCCTATGTATGCATAAAAATAGTAGGTCAAAGACAATGAAATGCAATAGGAGTTGGAGACTTTCATTATGATGTTTCTGCTTTTAGGGGAACTCACTGTACTACTGAAGAATAATCCCTTGAAATTCAATGAACTTCACAGTTATATAGAAAGTTGATTGGTGCCCACGGGCCAGAGCTGTTGCTCACAGTTTCATAGCCTCAATTTTCAATGTCTACAAGTCTATGGGGCCAGATGACATGCATCCCAGGGTCCTGAAGGAGCTGGCTGATGTGTTGCTGAGCCTTTCTCCATCATATTTGAAAAGTTGTGGCTGTTGGGTGAAGTCCCCAGCAACTGGAAAAAGGGTCACGTCACCCCCATTTATAAGAAAGGGATCAAGGAAGACCCAGAGAACTACAGGCCGGTGAGCCTCACCTCTGTGCCTGGGAAGATCATGGAACAGATCCTCCTGGATGATATGTTGGAGTACACGAGGGATGAGTGTGTGATCTTGGACAGCCAGCACAGCCTCACCAAAGGAAGGTGGTGCCTCACCAATCTGGTGACCTTCTATGATGGAGTGATGGCATCGGTAGATAAAGGGAAGGCAACCGATGTCATTTACCTGGACTTGTGCAAGGCCTTTGACACAGTCCCCCACCACATCCTTATCTCTAAATTGGAGACAAGGTGGACCATCCAGTAGATAAGAAACTGGTTTAAAAGGATGCAGACAAAGGGTGGTGGTCAATGGGTCCAGGCAGAGACTGGTAACAAGCGGTATCCCTTAGGGGTCTGTCTTGGGATCAGTGCTCTTTAACATCTTTATCAATGACATTGATGATGGAATTGAGTGCACCCTCAGCGAGTTTGTGGATGACACCAAGCTGAGTGGGGTGGTTGACACCACAGAAGAAAAAGAAGCCATCCAGAGGTATCTTGACAGGCTGGAAAGGTGGGCCTGGGTGAATCTAATGAGGTTCAACACTGCCAAGTATAGGGTGTTATACTTGGACTGGAGGAATCCCAGATATATATACAGACTGGGAGAAGAGCTCCTTGAGAAGGATCTGGGGGTTCTGGTGGATGAGAAACTTAACATGAGCCAGCAGTGTGCTCTTGCAGCTCGGAAGGCCAACGGTATCCTGGGCTCCATCAGGAGAGGGGTGGCCAGCAGGGACAGGGAGGTGATTGTCCCTCTCTACTCTGCCCTCATAAGGCCCCATCTGGAGTCCTGTGTCCAGATCTGGGAGCCCCAATACAAGAAAGATGTGCAACTGTTGGAGAGGGTTCAGAGGAGGCCATGAAGATAATTAGAGGGCTGGAACACCTCCCCTACAAGGAGAGGCTGAAGGAGCTGGGCTTGTTCAGCCTGGAGAAGAGAAGGCTGTGGAGGGACCTCATTGCAGCCTGCCAGTCTCTGAAGGGAGCATATAAACAGGAGAGGAATCAACTTTTTAAAAGGGTAGACGATGGCAGGACAAGGGGGAATGGATTAAAGCTAAAGGAGGGAAGGTTTAGATTGGATATTAGGGGGAAGTTCTTTACAGAGAGAGTAGTGAGATGCTGGAACAGGCTGCCCAGAGAGATGGTAGGTGCTCCATCCCTGGAGATGTTCAAGGCCAGGTTGGATAGGGCCCTAGGCAACCTTGTCTAGATCATGCCTGGAGGTTGGTGTCCCTGCCTGTGTCAAGGGGGTTGGAACTATATGATCTTTGGGGTCCCTTCCAACCCAGGCGATTCTATGATTCATTCTTAAAGTGTTTGTTCCTCTCCAATGCCTATATAGACACAAGAAGCACATACACACATATACATGTAATCGTTAAGGCTAGACAAGATAAATATATCTTTGCTGCCTTGGGGACCATAAATAAGGTTCAAGATTCTGAATTTTACTTGGTGTTTAATGACAAGCAGTAATAAAACCAGACAATTACATTTGTTATGTCTCCTGGACATGCCAGACCCAATACAGACTGTATCTGCAATTAATGATTTAACTCCAAGATATATTTAATGGCTTTAACCCAGACAAGAAATGTGAAAAAACCAGGAATATCACCATCACTGCGAGTGTAGTGTTAAGTGCATTTGGGCAGCTGATGACAAATAGAAGGCATTGCTCAGCAGTGTGGGTCAGTACGAATCTGAAATCAGCAAGGGATGCAGAAACAGTAATAAACTATAGACCGTGTTAGCCAAAGATAGATAGACATTCCTCAGCCAACATCTGTTTCTTAGTAACAACATTTTAAAGAGCTTTTTTTGCTTGTCAGCATAATCACTGACCTCATTGTCTTTAATTTCAACAAACTACTTTTCACACCTGGACCTGTTTTCTAAGTTTTCCACAATGTATACCAAAGTGGTGTAGTATATATGGTGAATATATAGTAGTATATATATATATGTGATGAAAGGTTGCTGGTATGTGTATATATAATTTTAAAACTCCATTTAAATACCATACAGGACCAGAGAGATGGTTGATCTTTGCTACCATTTTCCATCACATTCTTTGGATGTACTTCAACATTAAAACGTTCCCTTGGAAATACAACTGATGTGTCAAATGACTCAGGGAGGTCTAAGATAACAATGTCTTTGTTAATCATCCCTGATGGTAGTAAACCATCTATCATGCCACAAAGACTTCATATGCTGGGATGAAGCTGGGATATATCAAGTCTAGGACATTAAATATAATTTTCCAAGTTTACGATTGACCTTGAACTTGCTTTTATGTGAAATTCCAGTGGGGAAAAAAAAGATATTTGATATTAGCAGCCAAAATAAGTATTTCCTGAATAGTGTTTTTCTTGAATACAATTATTTGTGTCCTAGTCTCTTGTTTTAAAGGAGACTTTGAATGACATTTTATAAAGAATATGTAGTATTTAACAAAACACACAAGGAAAAGAAAAAACCACAACAACAAACAATCATAAATTCTTAGGGAAAAATGACGGAAAATAAAAAAAAAGTGTTGTCACGGTGAGATTGAGTGTTGTGAGGAACCAGCTGCTTAAAGTCAAGGTACTTTATGGATCTCCTCTCCCACCTCTGGTATCATTGTGATTTCTTTAGCATCTTAATGCAAAAGATAATGTACATCCAGATTTCAATAACAAGTGTGAAAAGTCTATTTATTCCTGAAATGGAAATTACCACTTACAGTAAATAGATTTCCACTTAGGCTGGACTAGCAGTAGTGCAAAGTACTTTTCTTTCCTTTTTTAATCATTTTTTCTCTTTCTCTTTTTTTCTTCTCTCCAATCTAAGAGTCCTGACAAACAAGCAAAAAATAGAAAGAAATAAAATACAAAGGCTTCTAAAGGTTTACCAAGATAAAATACATAAGTATACTAGACAAAAAAAGAGATAACTGGGTCACAAACTCCTTATAAATTCTTTTCCAGTCTGTGCTTTCCCCCTCAGAAGTCAGCATGACACTCTTTTTGTTTTAGATCAGAAATAAGACGTTATGTTCATAGAAGTTGGCATCCCAGTGCTTTCATTTTGCTGAGAGTCATGTGATGATGCTGGGGATGGCACACTGAGAAAATACATAAAGTACCTTAAGGTTTTTTTGTCTTTCCAAACCTCTCAGGCTAGATTGCCTTATCTTTGAATTCTTCTCAAGTGACCAGAGGACAGAGACCTTAGTACCCCCATTATGGTAATGTGTAAGACCAAGAGCTAAATGGCACTGGTTTCAGCTAGGATAGAGCTAATTTTCTTTCTAGCAGTTGGTGTAATGATGTTTGGGAGTTAGGATGAGAGCAGTGCTGATAACACACTGATGTCATGGTATCATGAACAGAAAGAGGTCATGAAACTCTGAAGAGACCGGAATCTCTAGCAGGTAGCTACTGCACAGCTGCATCATATTTTGAAAAGAAGTAAGATGAACAACTTAAGCATACATTGTATTTACACCCACGCAAAGGTTTAAAGACAGATTTCCCTTCCTTTCTTTTTGCAGCTCTGATACATGTGGTGCAAGTCTGTTAGACTTCAATAGCCACCTAAAGCTGGATTCAATTCAGGAGTGTGTGCTAGAAGAGGAGGGAGGAAAAGCACACAGCTGCCAATGTCCCTGGTTAAACTCCTGTAACTTTTCCTCTTGATTGAACATTGAAGAAATGTCCTGTAGTGAAGAACAACATCACATGTAATTCTTAAAACTCTTTTTTGAAAATAAAATCCAAAGGACTGTTTTACTTAGCCAGTGCTCCTTGTGCTGGAGAATGTTTGCTTAGTCACAGAAATAATATTCTACTTCAAAATGGAGCTGAGAAATAAAGAAATTACAATACAGCACATTTTCATCAAGTAACAGGTGCCACTTGTATACACCTGAGTCAAGGATACACTGCAACTTTAAATTAATCTTTGGCAAAAATATCAGGAAGCAGGATCAACCTACTTTCCTCAGAACAAGTTGAGAACTGTGACCAACCTTTTGAGGTGCTTTGTTGTACTTAATCCTATGAGGCCTGGTTCATCCAGGACTGGGTTCTTTAATTTATATTTATATTTATACTTGTGAAATAAATTACTATTAACAAACAAGAACAGCTCTGAACCTTTAACACTGCATGTGAGTTAGAGTGGAATTTGCTACATTGGATTTTTGAAATATTTCCACAAGTAAATGCAAATTGTAAAATGTTTGCTCAAAAATGTTTACTGCACTTATCATTTCATTGATCCTAAAACCAGAATAAGGACAAAAAGGCTACTGATGTAATTTACAAGGGAAAAAAGAAAAGCCTGAAACTTACTTGCCTGACCAGCTCCAGCAACAATACACAATACCATTTCATGAAGCAAGATGTTTATTGTAGTGTTTTGCATCTTTGCTTCTAGGTGATTGATTTCCATTTTTCCACTGTTACTGTGTGAGAAAGAAGAGATAAAAAGGACCTCAAATCTGATCTTCTGTCCTTTCTGCTGGCACAAAATATCTTTCCTTTGTTAGCCTTGGAAGTGGAAAGATCAATAGATTCGGGGAAAGTCTATAGCTTTTGGGGAGAGCAGCAAACCCCAAAATAAATTAGACAAAAAAACAAACAAAAAAACCCCCAACAAAAACACAACCCCAACCCTCCTATGCTTTACTAAGGTGTTGGGGGAATAAGAGGTAAAATGGAAGAGATTTTTTTTTTCTCAATGAATACTTCATGCATCTGCAGCTGACATAGAACATTTTGAAATTTGTCTGACAAACTGGCAATGAATTTTATCTGATGAACACCAAAATGTATGATACATAGTAGGCAACACAGAACACACTAATATACCAGCTCTGATTCTTTTCTTCTTGGTTTCCTACACTGTATATATTTATGAGGTAGCTGTCAGGACTAATTTGCATAGAGCTGACCCTGCCTGGGTGGATGAAGTTTTGAGATCCAATCCAGCATCTGAGAGCAACAAGAGATAGCTTCTCCCTGAAGTAGGGTAGTTGGGAAGATGGACTGACCCCCAGCATAGGCAATGCCCTCACTGAGCAGGGCTGTGCTGAATTGAATGTTAACATATTTATAAAGGTCTGATCCAGGGAAGAATTAACAAGTGATGTGCTTTCTAACACGAAAGTGGTTCCCTTATAAATTCCTCACATTTTTTACTTTGATAGTAATGGATCTTTGTCATAAAATGTTAATAAAAACCCCAACAAACCAAACAAAAAGTTAAATTAGAAATCTGAATAAGTGTATCAGGTGCCTGTCCCCAAGCCCTGCAGTGGGGCTGAAGAGCAGCTCTATGGGGAGAGGCTGGGGCTGCCTTGGACAGAACACAACCGGTCCACGCAGTCTCCAACAGCCCCACCGCAGGACACACCTGAGCCTCACAGCTGAGGGAGGGGAGGGGGAAAACAGGTTTCAAAAAGGCCCAAAGGCTGCACAGGCAGAGCAGGAGGAATCCTGCCAAGGAAGGAGTAGAGGCACAGACACCCGGAGGCAGGAGGCAGGAGGCAGGAGGCAGGAGGCAGGAGGCAGGAGGCAGGAGGCAGGAGGCAGGAGGCAGGAGGCAGGAGGCAGGAGGCAGGAGGCAGGAGGCAGGAGGCAGGAGGCAGGAGGCAGGAGGCAGGAGGCAGGAGGCAGGAGGCAGGAGGCGCTGCAGGCCTGGAGCAGGGATCCCCTGCAGCCCGGCAGAGCCCCGCTGGAGCAGAGACCCGCCCTGCAGCCCTTGGAGGGCCCCGCACTGCATCAGGGGGGTATTTCCTGCAGGAGCTGTGGCAGTGGAGAACACAGGCATGGCCAGTAGGTCGGAGGAGGTGATTGTGTCCCTGTACTCAGCATTGGTGAGACCACACCTTGAGTACTGTGTCCAGTTTTGGGCTCCTCACCATAAGAAGGACATTGAGGTCCTCAAGCGAGTCCAGAGAAGGGCAACCAGGCTGGGGAAGGGGCTGGAAGGCAAATCATATGAGGAGTGGCTGAGGAAGCTGGGGATGTTTAGCCTGGAGAAGAGGAGGTTGAGGGGAGACCTTATCACCACCTACAACTACCCAAAGAGAGGTTGTAGAGAGATGGGCAATGGTCTCTTCAGCCAGGTGACAGGAGATAGGACAAGGGGAAATGGCATAAAGCTGTGCCAGGGCAGGGTCAGATTAGATGTCAGGAAAAATAAAATTCACCGAAAGAGTTGTCAGGGCCTGGAAAAGGCTGCCCAGGGAGGTGGTTGAGTCACCAGCACTGCACATGTTTAAAAATGGGTAGATGAGGTACTTAGGGATATGGTTTAGCATAGGACGGGAAAGGTTGGACTTGATGATCTTAAAGGCCTTTTCCAACCTTGTAATTCTGTGATTCTGTAATGAGAATGAGCACACAGGTCTTTTGTGAATTTTTGATTGGAAATAAATGAAAAGTATTTCATTTCAGATTAATGGAATTACTGCTTTTGGCCTAGAATGACACAACTAGTGGAAATTTTTCCTGACATATATTTAGTCCTAGCATTTTTCTGTAGTAGTTAACACTTTATATTCTTTCTTTTAAAAGGAGACTGAGTGGTTATTGATCTGTTTAAGAGATTTTGTCACTTTACTGATAATATTTATATCTAAGCATGCTTTTATATTCACCAGAAAAAAAAAATTACAAAAAACCCACAACCTAGTTTGGCTATTCTTTACAGTCTCCCTGTTTTTCACTATTTAGAGAATCAAGGAGCTTTGGCTGTCCAGGTGTGCAGCAGACCAGAATAAACTTCTGGAGCTTCAGAGAGTATCTACTATCTCACTAGCCATTGCTAGCTCTGGTTTCTGATCCTTTCTCAGCTGTTTCCAGACTTAGACTCATAGATGTTGACATGGTTTCCCTATTAATTGTAATATCAAGCAAGTATGATGCCTGGCCAGAACCAGGACACTTGTAAATCAGACCAGAGAGTTTTCAAAGTTCCAGTTCTCTTGTAGCTTAAATTCAAAATTCTGGTTTATGAGTAACCTTTAAAAACATCTATTGCCTTTTGTAATACTTTGTTTCATGCATCCTTCTATTGGTTGTCATGTCACACATCAGTCATGTCTCTTTTAATTGTCATTTTTTACCTACACAATGAGCTTGTACACAACATTATGATTTCCAGCACTCTATGTTCCTTTCATGTCATGTGTTTTGAAATACTATATTTAGGTATTTTCTGGTTTTCATATTCTCCTCCAGAAACTAAGAGAGGTGTCTTATGTAGATCTTCATTAGTTCTTTGATGAATTGCAATCATCCTGCTCATCAGTCTAGTACCAGCTGCTCATCAGTTAAACTGCTGAGTTTTGCTAATGTTAACATTAGCGTCTGCAGTTCTTGTAAAATCAACAGTTGCCCTGGAAGTCAGTGCCAAAGAAATGTATTTTTAAGTTGGGTATACAGTGTAAGCTTGACTTGTTTTATAACTGATTGAAATGGTTACTCCAAGGGAAATATTTAATGTAATGTGCATGCTAATTTTGAAGGATAACCACTGTTCAGACTCTGTGGCCTATAGAGGGAACCTAGATGATTAGCTTAGGTTTCACTTTCAGGTTAGGTTAAATTAGGTAATATAAATCCCAACCTGCATGTCTGGAGTGTACTGCTATTTCATCAACAGATCTTATTTGTATGCAGCTTTACATTTTTAAACAAATTAAATCTGTTTAATGAAAATAAGCTGAGACAACAAAAGGAAATACTACAGTTACAGTGCTAGCTCCAATGAAATCGATGGAAATTTGCTCTACCTACCTACAATAAGACTTTACATTCAGTTCCAACTCCTAATGCAGAAGTATTGATTGCACAGATGAGGAATGGGCCTCATATATTAATGTTATTGAGATACTTGAATACTTTTAAGGATTGGGAATTTATCTGTTATCCTAATTCAACAGTTAAATAATGAGGAGACATTAAGACGTGGTAAGATACAACTGTTGGATACTATAGTAAGAGAAGGGGGTATACATACCTGAAAAACCCAAACCACCAATGATGATAATAAAAAGATATGCAGCAAAAACAATCTTTCATATATATTGATTTGGGCCGTTGACACCACTCTGCAAATTGCTATCTACCATAACCTTATATTTGGTCATTTTGTTCAAGACATTACATGAGCTTTGCAGCCCATTAAGATAAACTGGGTTCATTGACCAATTTTCACTTTGTAAGTATATAATCAAAATCTATTTTAGTTAGTTAACATTACTGAAGAATAGACAACAATAATTAAGCAGAATAATCAAATCTGTGGAATGGTCATCTCATGTACTTGGAATGTTAATCATCTGTGCTGGTTTTGGTTGAGGTAGAGTTAATTTTCTTCATAGTAGCTAGCATGGGGCTAAGTTTTGGATTTGTACTGAAAACAGTGTTGATAATATAGAGAAGTTTTTGTTACTGCTGAGCAGTGCTTACACAGACTCAAAGCCTTTTCTGCTTCTCACTCAGTGAGTATGCTTGGGTGCACAAGAATTTGGAGGGGACCCAGCTGGGACAGCTGACCCCAACTGACCAAAGAGATATTTCATACCGTATGTTGTCACACTGAGCAAGTAAAGGTGGGGAAAGAAGAAGGAGGGAATGACATTCAAAGTGGTAGTATTTTGTCTTTCCAAATCACTGTTACACATGATGGAGCCCTGCTTTCCCAGAGATGGCTGAACACCTGCCTGCCCATGGAAAGTGTTGAATCAATTCCTTGTTTTGCTTTGCTTATGTTTGTGGCTTTTGCTTTACCTATCAAACTGTCTTTATCTCACCTTGTGAGCTTTCTTACATTCACTCTTCTGATTCTCTCCCCATCCTGCTGGGGGTGGGGGTGGGGGCAGTGCAGCTTATCTGCCAGCTGGGAAAAATCCATGACATAATACATATAAGCTTAAAGAAGTGGTCTAGACACAGCATTCCCTAGGGGAGGCTGTGATTTTCTGAAATTCCCACCTTGAGAGCTTCTGAAACAAGTATTTCATGTGAAGATGGTTTGTAGGTCAGAAAACCACCTTATTTCAGGTCAGTTTATTGTCTTAAACCAGCCCATTAAGCCATCTATGCTAAGAAGACAATAAGGAGCCGACAAGGAATTCAAGTCGAGGAGCGTCTGGGTCACTCTAGGGATTAATGATATAAGTGTACTTATACACTTATATCATTAATATACAAGTGTATACAAGATATGCATAATTATAAGGGAAACTTATGATTGATACTTATAGCTAGAATTCTATAGCTCTTACCACGGCGGTAGTTTTTTCTGTTTGTATTTGAAGGCCAGATGAATGGGACTTCAAATGGCTTTTTGCTTTACTGGTCCATATTATTCAGATATAATTTCTTGTCCAAAGTTAGAAGAAAGATTATTATTTAGTATCACTTCAAGCATAAATGAGTTAGAAACTTTATTTTGAAACTGATTAACTTGAAAGGTGACCCTCACTTCTAATTTGTTAATTAAAAAATGAAAAAAAGTAAAATATGGACTGTCGTTTCTCTCCCTTTTAATTAAATTTCTGGAAACCTTTTACCAATTTTTTTTTCTTGGCCTCTTACCAGCTGTGCAAGGTTCTACACAATATGCTTTTAGTGAATACTAAACTGAATACTAATAGGGTGCATACTCATTGTCTACATCTGGAACGAGCTTAGTGTATTATCAGTCATAAAAAAATTCTCAGGTGCAATATCAGCTTTCAAGTATAGTGTATACTCTGTTTAGGACCAAACTAAACAAGCTATTTTCATTAGCTAAGCACAGAATATATTAAAGCAATATAATAATAAATGCAACTTGGAAGTTATAGGCAAAGTAAAACAGGATTTTTTTTGTTCATGTTGTAGAGCTAAATGAGTAGCAAATGAAAATGGTAGTCACAACAGTGAAAAGAAGTATCTATAGTTTTGTCTGAAAATTAAGGAAAAGTGTTCAAACTTAATGAGAAACATGGAAATACCCAAGACCAAGCGTTCTCCATTTCCACTCCATGTTTGATTCAGACTTGCTCTTCTGGAAATCAGTGGAAGCAAGCTCAACATTTGCCAGTTAGAAGACAGTGTGAGTCCTCAGTAATTTATATAGACAAAAGTTTTGACTGCAGCTCAAGAGAACTAAATGGAATGACTAAGTTGAGATTTGCCCATAAAACATGTATATGCATTTGTGGGGGGTTGAATCTGGATGGATGACAGGTGCCACTCTATCACTCCCACTTCTCAACTGGACAGGAGGAGAAAATTACAATGAAAGGCTTGTGAGTTTGAAATAAGAATAGGGAGAGATCACTCGTGAATTACTGTCATGGACAAAACAGACTCAAGATGTGTAAATTCATTTAATTTGCCAATCAAATAACAGTAGTATAATGACAGATAAGTCCAAATCTTAAAAACATATTCCAACCATCCCTCCCCTCTTCCCAGGCTCAGCTTCACCCAGTTCACCACACCTTGTCTACCACTTTTCACTCCTCACTCTTCCTCTACCCCAAGTTGGGTTCTCTCCCATGGCAGACAGTACTCCACAAAGTTATCCAATATGAATCCTTCCCACAGGCTACAGTTCTTCACAAACTGCTCCAGTGTGGCTCTTTTCCATGGGGTGCAGGCCTTCAGGACCAGACTGCTCCAGCTTGGATCCCTCACAGGGGTGAGCAGGTTTCCTGCCAGCAAACCTGCTGCAGTGTGGGCTCCTCTCTCCACTGGACTACAGGGCCTTCCAGGATCCTGCTCCAGCATGAGCTTCCCATGGGGTCACAGCCTCCTTCAGGTATCATCTACTCCATCATGGGGTCCTCCACAGACTGCAGGTGGATATCTGCTCAGGCACCTGGAGCACCTCCTCCCCCTTCTTCTTCACTGACCTTGGTGCCTGCAGAGTTGTTCCTCTCACATATTCTCAGTCCTTTCTTCTAGCTGGTGTTGCACAGCATGTTTGGGTTCTTTTCCTTTCTTAAATATGTTATCCCAGAGGCACTATCGCCATCGCTGAAGGGGTTGGTCTTGGCTAGCAGCAGGTCCATCTTGGAGCTATCTGGTATTGGTTCTGATGGTCATGGGGGAAGATTCTGGAATCTTCCAACAGAAGCCACCCCCATAGCTCCCCTGTGATCAAAACCCAACACATCAGGTTTAATTTGAAATGTGGTTTTTTTAGGATGTTTTGGATTTTTTTCTTTAAATAATTTTATTCTTAAACACATTGTTGAACAAGGTTGATCCACTAACTTTTTATATAAAACTATGTTAGATCATGCAAGTCATACCTGAATGAGTAAATAAATGCATTTCATTACTAGTAACTTGTTTAAATACTCACAGGACAAAGGCTCACATACACTTAAATTTAGCATTTGTTTTGGAAGTGCTACAATCCCAGATTCAAGAGGATTAAAGAAACAGCTTTCCCAGAGTAAGAAGAACCTTTTAGTGCTATGTTTTGTTTTGTTACTTGTTGTTAGGTTTTTTTTATCCCTCTGACACTTATAGATGAAAGAGTAAAAAAAGATTAATGCAGTTGCTGGTTTTTTCCAGGTTATAGGCCTTTTCCAAAAACAACTGACTGCTATGATCAACATGTTTTGCTCAAAATATCTCTGACTTATTTTGTGAAATGTCAGAACAATAAAGCATTTGTCCTCTGGTAGCTGGCCTGGAATTATGAAAAAAATACTGATAACCCCAGGCTCTTCAGGTCTCGCCAAACTACCCCATCTGGAAGATACTGTTTCAAGGATGTAACACTTACCAGATTTTGACTGGAGATCTGGCATTTTCTAGAATCACATATTTTAATTGATACTGCCAAAGCTACAAGTATCCTTAACACAAAGCAAGACTGGGTTGCAGACAACACAAAACTGTGAGGGATGTTTTGTTCAGTAGATAGCTTTGCTGCCATTCAGAAAGACCTTGTGAGGCTGGAGAAATGGTCTGACTGAACTCTTGTGCAGTTCAACAAAGGGAAAACCCAAGCCCTGAACGAAAGGAGGAATAACCCCATACACCAATACAGGCTGGAGACCAGGTTTGCAGAGAAGGAGATGGAGGTCCTGGTGGACATCAAGTTGCACATGGCCAGCAATCTGCCCTTGTGGCAAAGAATGTCAACAGCCTTTTGGTGTGCATTAGCATCAACAAAAGATCAAACCGCCTAAGTTGGTTTTGTAGCTCCATGAATGGACTTTAGTGTATACTTTTAAATGTATACCATGTAGATATTTATCTCTGAACCCTAAAGTCAATACAAAGCAACCATCAACAGAAAGAAATAAATACTCTTACTAAACAATTTATCTAACCAGTTTTAGATTCATACCTTAAAGTAATTTCACTGAGAAGTACCTATTTATCTCCATGACTATATCAGATGAAGACACACACATTTGTTCAAATGAGTACTATCTCTAGATAAAACAAGAAAGTGGGTTAGCTTGGATAAAGTACTGAACAACTGGAATTAATATGCTGCCACAACTTAATCTCCACATGGTGCTGCAGTGAACTTTATAGGCATACTAGTTTGAGCTGACTTAACTCATGGTCTCTGAAACATATGCATCGTTATACAAACATGTATATTCCCAGTGATAAATCCCCAAATTAGTTGCAAATTCATATTTTGGGATTTCTTTATTTTCATTTTAAACAAACATGCCAGAATTAATTGTGAAGACATTTTGAAGAAAAAAAAAAAAAAGCAGTCTAAAGGAACAGTGTTTTCTGGATCACCTTGTATCTGTTGCTGTGTTTGTACAAGATCCAAGTTCCCAGGTCCTTGGCTTTCCTTTGTTGATGCCTTGGCTTCTGATGGACATAAACTCTGCACAAGCCAGGAGACGACCATTGTCTTTCTTGGATAAGTAATCCATATCTATATCCAAGAGATGAATAAAAAAATTAGGACCTCAGGACTCCATGTCTTCCCAACTACCTACTGTGGATTTGGGGATTTCACTGATTTTTTATTATTTATTTTTAAAATATCAATTTAAGTTTATCTAAGTTCACATGGATCTCAAGGACTGTGATTTCCAGATCCTTACTAGTAGTCCTTGATTTCAGTTACCTTGGTTTTCCTTTATGAAAGGCTGGCATTCTGCTTTCGCCATCTCTCTTCTCTCCTGTTTGTATCTCCTGAACTCCCTAAGAAGAGGGAAGAGAGATGAGTCCAGAATATTTAAAAGGTTAAAGTCTCTGTTTGTAAGTCCATTAAGAGTTTATAGTTTTTAAACAGACTGTACTGGCCCTTAAAATTCTGATGCCTTTGTCTGACAAAGATTGTAATGAGAATAGAAAATGGCATTAAATAGAATCCATTCTGAAGATGATTGCAAAAGACACAAGCCTAACTCATTCTCATTATAGCTTTCTGTTGGTATAATTGTGAGTGTTACTCAGATACCTGAAATACTTGGAGAGAATTTTATGGTGATTGTAAAAAGGAGCTACTTAATTTGATTTAAAATTGGAACTGCAGTTGCCTACTTTTGCTGTACTGCAAATGTGCATGGGAGCAGCTGACACTGATTTTGTATAGGCCTGCAGGAATATTTTTTCCGTTGCTTAAGCCCAGCTACTGACAGTCAAGAAAACTATATATGGTTTTAAAACTCATTTTCCTGATCATTCACAAGGCTGACATGTCAGCTGCTCCAGTCATGTAATTTAGGGTGAAACCAGATTGGAGAAAAACTACATTTTTATATTGTATTGAAATATGTCCTTGACTCTGTGTGGATGACCTTGAGGACACAGCCTTTGTATTTGCTTCCAGGTAGTTTGGACAGTCTCTTCACAACTAATAAAGACTTTTTTTTTTCTATTTACATCCAGAAAATATGATTTCTTCTCTTGGTGTTGATCTCACAACTCAAGGCTGCTAATGGACACTCAGGTGCTAAGAAGACCTTTCTGTCCTAGAGCAGTTCCAAAGTGCTGTTAATATTGCATAAGAAGAAAAATAAAAAGAACAAATCCTTTTACATCACCTTTCTTGATTCCTTTTACCCCAGTATATTATTGTTTAATGCCAGTATCAGCTTTGTCTGAATGGCTATGTACTAAACACTGCAAGAACAAACGAATCCCGTGAAAGAGGAAAAAGGAAAATGTGGAAGAAGGAAAACGAAAATCAACTGAGGAGCAAAAAAATTTTCAGTTTACAGCATTGCATTTGTCATTTGTCCTTATCAAAGCATAAATCTTAATCCACCAAAATCATACAAGGTAGAATTCCACAGATTTCAACACTGGTGCTCCCTTTTTGCAGTCTTGATAATTTCTATAATACCAAACCAGATGGTTGGAAAAAGAAGAAAAAGAAAAGGAATACATTGTTGTTGAAAGCAGACGCTTTGCTTTTGTAACAAAGAAAACCACTTCTCATGGAGAACAACTGCAATTAAGTCTAATAATAGACACAGAATCTTCCACTGTGTCTCAGAAGCCAAAGGAAACATAGACGTTATTTATGTGTCACAACATAAACATGTTCAAGTGTGTGCCACTGGATAAAATTGGTTAGGGACACCTTTTTATCCTTCTCAAGAAAATATTCCACCACTGTATAATAGTGTATATGTATGTACATATAGGGCAAAAGTAGACAGAAAGCCTGCCTTGTTATACAGTCTGAGAAGGAAAAAAAGTATTTGTGGACTGTAACAATAATCTAAGACCCATCTTTAAATTGATTATGAATCAATATTTCATACAGACAGAACTGGTACCAAATCTAAGGGAAAGATAGCTCAGTCAAATAGCCATTGATCTCCTTGTCAAATACATGGTGGTTATGCAACTCTGTGTACGTTTTGCATGTGCCCATGTATCTCTCTGTGTAAACACATTTGTGTATATTACTTCCCAAGAAATCAATGTAATGCCATGTTTTTGCTTAAACTTTTGTTTTGTAATATGGATTCTTAGAAAGGGAGATTCATGGACTGCTAATGTAGTGCAAATTGACTTACAAGATTCATAGAAGTGGTCAATATGTTTATTGTTTTAGAGAATAAAGCATTACCCTTGAGAAATATGGCTCATATCCTAAATAACAAAGAAATGCTTAGTGGAAAGAAAGCAGGGAATGCAAATAGAGCATACAGCAAATATATTAATTTTAAAAGATGTGGCCACATTCTTCATATTTGCTCACAGCAGTGTTTCCTTGATGTAGTAGAAATGCATCTGATTTATGTCATGTAAATAATAAGAGAATCTATGCTGTCATTTAAATATGCTTTGTTGGAAAACAATGAAAGCAATTCTAAAGGCATGCATTTTGAACAGTATAAGGAGTTTGACTGCAAAAGCAAGATACCTATATTGATCCTAGCAAAGTCACTTTAGACTTATCAGGGAGAAAATAAGAGAAAACCAACTGGTTCTCATTCTTGTCTAATTCAGTGAATTTTTACTACTGCCACCTTTTTATTCTCTTCAATATCTAGGTAAAGTGAGGGGTATTAGGTCTAAGAAGGCTTTGGGGTTTTCTCTGTTGTTTTTTTTTTGGGGGGGGGGGGGGGCGGGGGGCGGAGGAGTTGTTCTTTGATTGTTGGGGTTTTTTAAGCTACTAAATTATTTTATCATTGCTTGTACAGGCTGTGTGTTGACCTGATTTTGCTAGATCCCATGGCTTGTCAGGACTTGTGCTAGACTGTGATAGTTTTAGCTTCTTTCAGTTGTGACAACAATCATCTAGCCATCAAGTAAGTGTCATCTAAATTTGTTTAGCTTTGTGGAACTGTATGCTGTACTGCCTATTGTTCATGGATAAGTAGTAAAGCAAGTACTATGCACAAGGTGAACTATCTTATGACCCTAGAATAAAATGTAGTGTTTAGGTGAGGGCACATACAAGATGACACAAGATGTACTAGGACTCTACACACAAATCACAGTGGACATATACTGGTGACTAAAGGTAAAACAAACAAATAAACAAATGTAAGTCAGATGAAAGAGGTTTTGTGGATAGTAATAAAAACCCAAGCATACTGTGGCATTGGAAACCAATGAAGTACTGGTTGAGTCACTGCAAGAATGAGAGAATATCCTTCTATATGAGGACTGAAGCTGATGACCTTCAAAGACAAGTGAACATTAGACTGGAGAGCATAACACCAGAGAAGACTGTTTTTGATTATCAGTCTTACTGATAATTATTACCTGGAAGTCTTAGTATGATCATAACAGGGTCATAATAAAGGTTGTAGTAACTCTTTGATTAGATTACCTTGATTTTAACTGCAGTAACTACAGATTCTGAGGTCTTTATGTAAAGTGTGTTTCCTTGGATTCAGATGAAGTGCAATATTTTGTACATGTAAATGACACAGATACTCACAGCTGAAGCCTAGTTATTCCAAACATGAGATCTCTTATGCTGGGCCATACCAGGAGCGTGGCCTAGGCCGTCTTTAGAAGAGGTTGGTAGAAGCCGGTTAAGAGAAGAATACAGGGCAAGGGGAAATAGGGAACGACTCCTGTCCCAAAATGCCATCCCAATCCTTATCAGCCTGAAATTTAGGAATTTCCTGTGCCAAATATGTTTAATAGTTTCTAATCAACTAGCCCTCAGTACAAGAGGGACTCAAAATTATCAGAGTGTCCAGAGGAGGGCAATGAGGATGGTGAAGTGTCTGGAGGGGAAGTCTTATGAGGAGAGGCTGAAGTCCCTTGCTCTGTTCAGCCTGGAGAAGAAGAGAATGAGGGGAGATCTCAGTGTGGTCTATGGCTTCCTGACAAGGGGGAGCAAAGGGGAGGGTGCCAATCTCCTGGTGACCAGTGATAGAACCTGAGGGAACGGCATGAAGCTGCAACAGGTTTAGGTTGGATATTAGGAAGAGGTTCTTTACTGAGAAGGTGGTAGGGCACTGGAACAGGCTCCCTGGGGAAGTGGTCACAGCACTGAGCTTGACTGAGTTCAAGAAGTGTCTGGACGATGCACTCAGTCCTGGGCTCTGACTTGGTTGGTTCTGTGTGAAGCCAGGAGTGATCCTTATGAGTCCCTTCCCACTCAGGATATTCTGTGATTCACAGAATCATAGAATCATAGAATGGTCTGGGTTGGAAGGGACCCCAAGGATCATAGAGTTCCAACCCCCTTGACACAGGCAGGGACACCAACCTCCAGGCCTGGATCTACACAAGATTGTCCAGGGCCCCATCCAACCTGGCCTTCAACACCTCCAGGGATGGGGCATCCACCACCTCTCCGGGCAGCCTGTTCCAGCACCTCACTACTCTCTCTGTAAAGAACTTCCCGCTAATATCTAATCTAAGCCTTCCCTCCTTTAGCTTTAATCCATTCCCCCTTGTTCTGCCACTGTCTACCCTTTTAAAAAGTTGATTCCTCTCCTGTTTATAAGCTCCCTTCAGGGACTGGAAGGCTGCAATGAGGTCCCTCCGCAGCCTTCTCTTCTCCAGGCTGACCAAGCCCAGCTCCCTCAGCCTCTCCTCTGAGGGGAGGTGCTCCAGCCCTCTAGTCATCTTTGTGGCCTCCTCTGAACCCTCTCCAACAGTTCTACATCTTTCTTGTATTGGGGCTCCCAGATCTGGACACAGGACTCCAGCTGGGGCCTCATGAGGGCAGAGTAGAGAGGGACAATCACCTCCCTGTCCCTGATGGCCACCCCTCTCCTGATGGATCCCAGGATACCATTGGTCTTCCGAGCTGCAAGAGCACACTGCTGGCTCATGTTAAGTTTCTCATCCATCATGACACCCAGGTCCTTCTCAGCAGGGCTACTCTCAAGGAGCTCTTCTCCCAGTCTGTATCTATGTCTGGGATTTTTCCAGCCCAAGTGCAACACCTTACACTTGGCAGTGTTGAACCTCATTAGATTCACCCAGGCCCACCTCTCCTGCCTGTCAAGATCCCTCTGGATGGCTCTGATTCCATGAATTTGTCTAAGCCTTATCTGAAGTAACATAGTGTCTTTTGAACATAGATACCATAATTAAATTATGCATTTGGGTAAAAAGATAAGCAAACCAAAGCAATGCACTACTTGCTTCTTTTGAATGCCTGGAATTCTTTATATCAGCATAACTGACAGTGTATCTTATCCTATGTATCTTTTAAAATAAGCATCATCTGAGCTGTGCTTTATCATTATAAATATGATGACATTATTTTGCATGTAAATAAGAGTTAATGAATGGTACAGGAATGGTATTAATTGAAATTGCTTAGGAATAAATTTAAAAAAAACACAACCAAACAGAAATACTTACATTGCAAAGCCATTGTTCTGTCTTGTTACTGCCAGCTGAACACATTTGCTTCTTCCTTGGGGCTTCCAGGATCATAGGCTTTATTCCAACTTAAACACAAGAAAAGGACAACCTGGTTTAAACATTACATGCTACTACTTCATGACCTGTTAAAACTAATTGCAGACAGGATAATTTCTAGATTTTAACTTAAACTCCTTACCCTATTTGCACACAAAATTCTACTGAAATTCATCTATTTTCATTATTAAGAAATAAAATTCAAGCTACAGATTCATTCCTTACATTCAACTTTCCAAATAGGTCTCTCTATCAAAACATGGAATATTAACAAATGAATTATTTTTTGATTATGATAATGTTCTTGACTCTGAACAACCTTACTTTAGATCTATCCCAAAGGCATCCCTAATAGCTTTGGTTTTATAACTGACATTCATCCTTGGTGAATGCAATTGATAACAAGGGATTTATAAGAGGTGTAATAAATAGGTCTTGGCATTTCCAAATTTGTTTCATTAACCTAGTACATAGACATAATCATTAGCTCAGGTCTTCTTGCAAGATAATTTCCCCACTCCCACTATTACTGAAACAAGTACTAGTATGGTTTACACTGCCATTCACACCGGAGAAAATTTTGGATTAACTCATTTGGCAACTCTTCTCTGTTCTCAGGTCCAAATTCATTCCTGAGTCCTTGCTTATGTCTATGACAAAGGGGTGTAACAAGTACAGTAGTGTCGGTACTTCTAGAATAGTTTGGATTTCTGCCTTTCTGGTATTTCTTATCTTTCAAATCATTATGTGAGTGACTGCCTTCTACTGCAGTGGAGTGGAGTGTATGTAAATGATTTTCCTGCTATCAGGGACATGCTAGCTAGTTTGCCTGTGGCAAGCAGAAGCTTATTGTTAAAAAGCATCAGATCCTGCATTCAGAAATGCCTTCTAAAGCTGAGTGGCTTCCCTAGTACCTTTGTATACATGGCCACAGATCATCATAATTGACTCTCTCTGCTCTGTTGGTTTAATTACCAGGAAGAGTTTGCTTATAAAACAAGTAGTCAGGTTTTTTACCTTATTAACTTTGCTACATTACATTGTCAGTGTTGCACAACTCTATTTAATGTATTGTCTGTCTTTTGTGACCTCTCTAACTTTTTTCCACTCCTCCTTCCAGAATTTATTAATTTTATCAACAATTCAGACAGAAGATTGCATGTGACGTACTAGTTGGCCAAAAATGACATCAAAGAGGTCTGGACAGTCTAGAAATAAAACACAAGAGCTGGAAGATCAGATGACACAGCAGATGTTGCGCATTCAGACCATCTCCTGAGGATTGCAAGTACTCGTGAGAGGACCTGAGTAATCTCAGTCAGTCACTGAGCCACAGGATGTTATGAAAAATAATTTACTTATGAGTATGTATACTTTGACTCAGTAGAAACCTGCTAAAGTCCATACAATTCTGTATGGTGTTTATTATTTCACTCAGATGGACTTCCAAGGAGCCTAGTTGTGTTTGCTGTGAATGATGCCCTATCTGATAGATCCTCTCTATTAGCAGAGATGCAATACCATGCAAACATATCAAAGAATATCTTTGTGCTGCTTTTCATTTCCCCACCTTTCTGGTTCAGGTAAATATAGAGAATGGGGTAGAAATGGCTTAAGGTGGTATTTTTTAATTTGTTTTAGGTTTGAAAAGAAGAATGGAGATGGAGATGAACCTCTAATAGGAAAAGGGTGAGTAAAATAGTTGCTCAGTTGTCTCCACTTAAAAAAAAACAAAGAAAATAGGTAAATTTGAAGAAAGACATTTGGGACTGCAGTTTGTGAATATTTCTTTTGTAGGGGAACCAGTGTCTTCTGCAGTTTTTGAGATCTGTTTAGGGTAGCAAGTTAGAGGTGTTGTAGGTGTGGTTGGCCCACATGAGAGGAAGGGACTGTATGAAACAAGCCTTTGAAGCGACTTCCATCTTTTCATTGATTGAGGTCTTTTCTTAAATTTGCAAACCACATACCTGCCTCTTAATTTCTGCCTAATTCACAGGTTATTCCAGTCTGTCTGGTTCCAGAATTAAATTCAAAATAGAATAAAATTCATATTTTCAGAGTTTGAGTTTCCTTCATTCTAACTTCAGACTGATTAATTAATTAAATTGTCATTGTCACCTCTGCTATGTTTCCCACAACGTATTGATGGTGAATTAAATGCCCCCCTGAGCCACAGATACTTCAGAAGTGCAAGCCTGAAGACAGTTTGACAACCTGAGCCCCAGAATCCTTTAAGATTTTCTTCATCACAAACCTGTTTGTAAGAGAAAATTACCTGAACAATGTAGGTTGGGTCAAAAAATAAAAAAATAAAAAAACCAAAGGAGCATAAAAAGTATCTATATTATTGGAAAGAACTTTCTATGTTAATAGTCTACACCAATATATGCAAAAAATTTCCATTTAGTACATCTGTTACAAAGACAAGGATTTAGCCTTTTTGTCCTCTAATGGAGCACCTATCCTGTTAATGAAAAAAGTTAATTATTAAAGTGGATTCTATGGCCTCCCCAGCAAAATCCCATTAAATTGTGTTGTGTGTTCTCTGTGTTAATGACAGAGTAATGTTTGCTGGGTTTTTTTAATTCTCTTTCCTCCTCCTTTGACTAACTGCAGGGATACTCAGTGTGCTGGCTTTTGTGATATGGAAACTTCTCATTTTTAATCAGGACTACCACATGGTTTCACAGTGTGAACAAAAACCGCATCACATAGCAGTGTTTTTGACTTCCAAACTTCACTAGGCTCATCACAGAATTTTAAGGTAACTTTGTCTAAAGCCCTTCAGAATCAGACTTGGATCTCCTGAAGGTCCATTACCATTCCTTTTGTCAATCCCTCCTTGAGTTTCAATTCTCATGCAAGCTCTACCCTGCACTGAAGAGATAATAAACACTAAATTTCTTGGTATGTCCATTTGGCACTTCCATGTTCCCTTCCTCCCTCTGCAAGAAAAGTCATCAGGATTTTTAGCCTCCTGTGCACAAATGTTTACTAAGAAAAGCTTTTCAGCAAATTGCTTTCTGGTTGATGTTATTTTATTTGTTTTTATTTTTCATTCACCAGAAAATGCTGATTTCTCCCCAGGAAAACTTTACTAGGAATGTATTGTTTTGATTGCATTTGGGAATTTCCTGAAGCTAAAGGTGGAAATCTTGGCCAGAGGAACTCCTCCATTGTTGAATGGCCCAAATCACTATGGTATATACACGGCCTAAGTGCTTTGTAACTCCTTCCCCTCATTCAAGACCTGTTCAATGAAAATGGAACCTAAATGTCTCCATCAGAAGTTATCATATAAATAAGTGGGAAAATATTCTTTCTTCTTAACCTGTTTTCCCCTCTATAATGAAGCTCACTGGCAGGCTTGTTTGTTTTATGTTTACATTAAGGGACTAGGCTGCATTCTGAATTGCATTAAAATAAGTGCTGAAACTTAAGTCAGTAAATATTCTGTATAAGGGATATATTTTTACCTGTTCTTACTAATTTGAAAGTTCATAAATGTTACATTTTTTTCCAAATAGCCAACAGTCGGGAGAGTGGGTGATAGGTAGACTTCAGATGCACCTGAAATAAGTTCATCTGACTGAGAAAATTCAGGCAACACCCACATCTCTTTATGATGTGGCTGGCAAGATAAGTAGTGAAAATTCAAAAGGCTCAGTTGTTAAGCTGAGATGAATCTCTCATGGGCTACAAGAAATTTTGCCTTGAATAGCACTCCACAGTGTGACCGACTGCCCTGAGTTTCAATGAATGTATTCTTAGGAGAGTTACAGGATGCTCACATGGGCTTTTTTTTCCCCACAAGTTGCACTCTATTCCTTAAGTCTTGCTGGGAACTCCGAGGGCACAACACAGAGGACTGAAATAATAACACTTGTAGTTACTATACATTGTTACTAATACTAACAATGTTCTGTTCTATCTTTTCTATCAATGTGTGGAAATGGGATTCTGGACTAGTAGGCAAGGATTAACAGATCTATGTAGCTCTTATAGTTCAAATAATAAACCTCCTGCCTCTCCCACTTGTGTGTGCTAGTAATTCAGGGGAAAGAGGACAGAGGGGGCCTAAAAGTCTATGGGAGTTTGAAAACAAAGCATATTAGAAAGAAAATTCTGAGCCTTTAGAATAGTAAAGTATTTCTAGTTTAAATCTGGTACAAAAATTGCCATACATTTGTGTAACAAGGGAGGAAATGTCTTTTTTTTTTTTTTTTTTAATCCAACTCATTCAAAACTCATAAATTCTCATCTTCATACAATACTGCCATGAAAACTGACAGCTTTTTGGGAAACTTTGGAATGTTTGAGTAGCTGCTACAGTGTATTTACAAATTAAACTGATCTGTAGCCATAATAGTGCTTATCAAGAACAATCTGATGGATTTGAAATATTTATCTGCTCTTCACCCCTCTCTTGTATTAGCATAGTAATCTGCCTTTCCAGTTCAAATGCAGCCTTTGTAGTAATTCTGTGCGGTATGGTTCTGATGTCTTCTGCCCTTGCCTGTGTAATTCATGTTTGAAATGCAACAAAAGATTCTGGAGAACAAGAGAACTACACAAATCCTTCCTTAATCCTTCAATCTTTAGATTAAAAAAAATCCCCGCATTAAAGTTTGTAAACCCAATAATGGGACCCTGTCCAACCATTTACAGCTACATTTGCAATTCAGTTCTCTACTAACATGAAGATTAAAGAAAGGATTAACTTCTAGCCCAAAGAGCCACTGTTTAGCTACATGAGCTGTCAGTAGCCAAAGTATGCTTTGATCACTGAATGTGCCAGAACGTAAAAATACAGGCAAGATTAAAGTGGTCATTTTTGATATCTCTTCTTTGAAACAAAGATTAAAACCATTTTAAATGCACCCATATGTTTATATTTTTTGGTTTTGTTTGTTTTTTTTGAACAGGTGTGTTGCCTTGGCATTGTGTATGGCCCCATAGGACTTGTCAAAACTACTCTTCCTGACCTTGTCTCGTTAAAGTTAAAAAATATGAAGGCACCAGCTTTGGTGTCTTCATGCTGAGGGTAATTTGAAAGTGTTACTGGAGGTGAGCTGCTTCTCCTTTGTGCTGACCCAGGGTAGCAAAATGGCAGTCTGATCCAGCAGATAAACAAGTCTGTGACAAATAGCACTGACATCCTTGTCAAAAGAAAAGACATGACTCAGACCTGGTATCTATACACGGACCAGTGCTAGCTTTCAGTGACAAATGGTTTTAGTCTGACAGCGTGTTTCACTGCTTGAACTTTCATCTATCAAAACAAGACACAGAAGCATGGGGACACAGACAAGAAGAAGGAAGCATGAGAGAAAGCCACAGATATACACAGACAGTCTGGCCTGCCCTTGCATAACAGTACTTATATTTTTTTGTAAGTCATTCCCTGCTGAAAATATTATTTCTTCTCCCTGTTGCTTTAAAGTTAAGGAAAAAAAAAAAAGAAAAAAAGTTTGGTTTCATTACTTGCAGACTCGAGCACTAGAAAAACAGAAAAAAACATGTGGTATTTTTTAAATTTAATCTCTCTCCACACAGGACACTAAGTTTTACTCACTCATGGACAGAGTCTAACGGTTAGTATTAGACTAGTGGAAAAAAGATGTGTGGATAAAGAGTAACTTCCAGCCAGTACTCCACTCTTGCTTGAAGGCATCAGCAGGTAGAGAATAAACAATAGGCTGTTCTTTCTGGCATTTAATCACCTTTCTGTGTTAACAGTTTAGATCTGGATTTCTATTTTTGATTTGTCTGCCTCCAACTTTCAGCCATGAATTTATTTCAAGCTTTTCTATGCTAGAAGAGGAAAAAAAAAAAAAATAATAATAAAAAAATATATATATATAGAGTGGACTGTAGAGTGCATGTTCCCTGTCCAGACAACGTCTGCAGGGCAGCCTGTGTGAACAGAGGCTGAATGCCAGGTACAGTCTGTCTCAGCAAGTCCCAGCTGGCTCCAACAGCCCCACCGCAGGACACAGCTGAGCCCCTCAGCCGAGCTGGGGGCGCTGGGAGGGGAAGGGGAAAACAGGTTTCAGCAAGGGCCAAAGGTGGCACAGGCAGAGCAGGAGGAATCCAGCCAAGGAGGGAGCAGCAGCAGAGGAGGGGGCAGGAGGTGCTGCAGGGCAGGAGCAGGGATCCCCTGCAGCCCTGCAGAGCCCCCACTGGAACAGAGACCCATGGCCTCATCCTTTTCTTCTCACCATCTGATCAGGTGATAGCTATACACTATTCCCTGTTGCTGGCACCTGGGCATTAAAGCACTGGAGACTGGAGCCTTACTCCAGTTGTTCCAATAGATGCCCCTTGTGCACAGCAAAACAACAGACACACAGTGTCTCGCTCCAGTAACTGAATTTATGCAAATAATCCATCCGGTAGCTGGTCCTGTATCCTCATTCCCCTTCCAGAATAGACACACACACACACAAATGTGTCTCTGACTTCACACTTCTAAAAGGTACAATCTCTCCAGGAGCTGTCCTGGACCACTTGTCTGTTAGGTAGCCAGGTCCTCCAGATGCCTCACCCTGAGACATGCACACATAACCCTGGATCCCAGGTCTGCTTTGATACACAACAAAGCTCAAACACTCACACAAAATGAACACACCTATTGAGATACGATAGCGTACAGGGGGTCTGTGCCCAGGTCTTGGCAGCAGGGGCTGCAGGGAGACCTCTTTGGGAAGAATAGAAAGATAGATCTTTAAGATCATCAAATCCAACTGTTAGCATAACACTACCAATTCCACCACTAAACCAGGTCCCTAAGCACCACATCTGCATGTCCTTTACCTCCAGGGATGGTAATTCAAAATCTTCCCTGGGCAGCCTGTTCCAATGCTTGACAACCCCTTCTGTGAAGAATGTTTGCTAATATTGAGTGTAAACCATCCCTGGCATAACTTGATGCCATTTCCTCCTGTCATATTACTTTACACTAGCAGTTTATGTATTACCAGAGCACTCACTCCAGGTGCTGCAGCATGGACACATGGATGCCATGAAAGCAGATACTGAGAGACACAACTGGACAAGGTGTTCATGCCCAGGTGCTGTCAGAGGCTGCAGGGCAGCCTTTATGGGGAGAGGCTGGGTCTTACCCATGCCAAACACAGCTGGTCACAGCTGGCTCTAATGGCTAGGAGGTATTATCTGTATCAACCACCATTATCTGTGTAGCTTTTTTCATAAAACCTATATTCCTGAAGGCTGGTTTTACTGATATTAATTACATTTCTGTCTTTTAATAGTCTACAACAAGCAAGTTGGGTGATAGCTTTCCTTACTTTATCAGGCTTACAGTCACCAGTCACCCACAGAATCTTTTTTGTTGTTGTTGTTTGCTTGTTTTGAATGCTAGGCAAATGTTTGTGTTTTCAAGATTTTGTAATGTTCTGTTATTATATTCCTTATTAAATATCTAACTCTATATCCAGAAATCTGCTCAACAACTCCCTAAGTTTCTTGGGCATGATTTTGGATGCCTCCTATATTAATGAAGACAGATAGTGACTTTTTCAATTACTAGTAATTCAAAATTATCTAAGTGGTTTGTTAGGTTTTTTTCCCAAATATAGAAGAAAACTTCTGGGTTTTCATAACAGCTATTTATAATGTTATCTGTAACTAGTAGACTTATCCACTGAATTTGTTTCTTATATGCATATTTTTCATTATTTGTTTGAGCCATTAATTTTACTTTATGTGTTTGTCTTTTCTTATGATATTTTACTCTTAACTTCTAATTTTTATTGATTATCATCTGTTTCCCTTTTCTTCCTTTTGATAGATATTGATTTTTATTTCCCAATTATTGCCTTCATTTTTCCACTAGGACAGATTAAGTACTAGGAAAATATGTCTTCTTTATGAATATGGAATCATTACTTCTCAAGTAAATAGCAAAATAATAGCAGAAATTCTTTTCACAAACCTTCATTTTTCAAAAAGACTGTCTCTCCCCTTTTTATTTTTTGTCTTCCCTTTCTCATTTAATTCTCCTTAGCATGGAAACTGAGCTTGTCTGAAATGTCATATATAATTCATACAGGCAAGCTAATCACCAGCTTGAAAGCTGGTAGTTTCCTAGGAAGTGATGGTCAGGACCATCTTGCAATCAATGAAACAAAATAAAAGTGGTTGGGACTATCTTTTATCTGCTTATATTAAATATAAGCAGGTTATAATCACTGGTTTCTAAGCAACAGCCAGATACTAATCCAGCAATTAATTCATCTTTATCCATATAATGAGGTCCAAAATAGAGCTAGCTCGTGTTAAGCATGGTGCCTCTAGTGTGATGGAAAAAAAAAACCAAAATAACCCACCCATATATGCATGTATTCAAGAACTCTAATAATGCTGCCTTTGTGAATCCTTTAATATGCCTCCAAAATTGAGATCCTCATCAGTAACACAGTTGTTCTTTCTCTTATATACATACATTAAAAAGTGAATCCTCTTTTCTCTGCTTTAATTTAAGAATCATGTATAGAATCTGTTTCCTTTTTTTTGGTTATTTAGCTCTTTGGACCCTTAACACTGAGGTCCTTGGACCTATAAACTCTAAAACTGGTACTGAAATTGCTACTACTGAGTGCCAATGTTTCTTCTCCTCTTCACCCTTACTTTTCACTTGTTCAACTTTCTCTGTCTTTAATAAACATACTATGAGCAGAGCTGAGTTATGTAAATTAGCCCAGCATCAATCTTAGAGTGACTCGCTTATACCTCTTTTCTCAGAAGTGAGACAGTCAAGTTTGGCCCCCAGTTTTGTACCACAGATACATAAGCAACTAGAGGAAAGTGGGAACCTTTGTTCCACTGATACTTAGTCATCTTCTATGCAATTTTAGTATAAATTCAATCTGTTCACTCTTGACTATTCTAGCTATGCTCCAATTGAGATGAAGTCTTCATATTTTCCTCCCTGAAAGATTTAAGCTATCCCATACACATAATGCATTAGCTATTAGCCAAAAGGTTCTTGCCTTCTTGCTGGGTTCATTGTTACTGTTGAATCACTAGCATCAACTAGCAAACAACAGTGCTTAAGAGACCCACCTTCAACAAAATTAGACTTCCACAATAATACAAAAAAGGGATTTTTAGTCTTAAGCACACAAGGCTAGCTATCTGTTTGTTTCATGAGGATATTATAATTGCCCTATGGCATGTGACAGTAGACACCTATGGTGAGTTGGATACACTGGACGCCAAGGATAGAGTCAGTATACGACTTCACAGATTCGTAGAATCATAGGGGTTGGAAGGGACCTCCAAAGATCATCGGGTCCAACCCCCTGCCAAAGCAGGCTCCCTAGGACAGATCACACAGATAGGCATCCAGAGAGGTCTTGAATATCTCCAGAGAAGGACACTCCACAACCCCCCTGGGCAGCCTGTTCCAGTGCTCTGTCACCCTTACTGTGAAAAATTTTATGGTTTAGAATAGGATGGGAATGGGTGGACTTGATGATCTTAAAGGTCTTTCCCAACCTTGTGATTCTGTGATTCTGTGAAAGTTCTTCCTCATATTGGTGTGGAACTTTCTATGCTCCAACTTGAAGCCATTGCCCCTTGTCCTGTCCCCACAGACCATAGAAAAGAGGCTGGCCATTTACCCCTGTGTCCCACACTTGAAATAATTAATAAGATTACCCTCTGTATTTTTTTCTCAAGGCTGAACAGCCCCAGGTCACTCAGCCTTTCCTCACAGGGGAGATGCTCCAGGCCCTTAATCATCTTCGTAGCCCTTCTCTGGACTCTCTCCAGGAGATCCTTGTCCTTTTTATATCAGGGAGCCCAGAACTGGACACAATACTCCAGCTGGGGCCTGACCAGGGCAGAGCAGAGAGGGAAATTACTTACTTACATCGATGTCACTGCTTACACATTACTACTTCTAATCAAGAGTGGTTGGGTTGGGTTTTTTTTGTTATTTTTTCCCCCCATCCCCAGGGATTGTAAAGTTACTTAATGTATCATACATAGTGATAGTCTGTATGTGTGTGTGTGTATAGCATAGTATAGTGTGTGTGTATGCTTTTTGTTAATGTGATGTTATTTCTTAATAGTACAACTTAAATGAATATATGAATATACTGAGAAGATACTCATATTACCTGTAACTTTGTTAACTTGCTGAGAGTTTTTATTTGGGTGGAAGACAGCTGTCCTTTTCTGGACACAGCTGTGACATAAAAATGGCCATAATTCTTGACCGCTCATTACTGCTCGATTAATCAAGACTATATCCCTCCAAAATATACAGAATAGTTTTTAAGTGCTTCTAATTAATTTCTGGTAAAATTAACAGTTTTGTTTAGACTTACAAACTTGCCCTTAACCTAGGTTATTTTGCCTGAATTTAATCAAATATTGCTCATGAAAATTTCTGAAGGCAAAGTGAAGTGGTTGGTAATAAGCAGGGAAAGGTAGTGAAGAATGACTCAAGAGAGTAATCTCTTTTAGCCTATCACATCTGGAAGTGAATGTCTGTCAAGAGCTTCAGTGACCAAGAAATAAACTGCAAACTTTACATATAATCCCCACACAGACCACATTGGAAATTACAAACTACCATGTAACAAAAGAAAAAAGAGAAATGTGCCAATAAGCAGAGCTGCAAGCTCCTTTGCTCCTGTGCAAGATAGCAGATCCCTTTCAACATTCATTTCTCCTACCTGTTTCTTAGATACCTTCATCTAGAATTTAAACTTACCTTGCAAACTCATTAGGATGGAGCAATGGTAGAAGGTCAAAAACAATCAGGGAAATCTCTGAAGTGTTCTGGTTTTTATCTGGTTCCATCAGTATCGAACTATTGTCTTCAATGTGTGCTGCCATCATTACAGATTCCCTATTTTTGCTTTAGAGACACCTTGCGACTTCTCTCTGTGCCTGAGCACTTGGATACTTTTTACTGATAATATTTAGATCTATCTGAAACCAGGAAGAGTTGAGAAGACTCATCATCTAATTCTTCAGAGTATAAAGAGTTGGTTTTGACCTATCATTACAAATCCAAGCAATTTGGATGGCCAGTTAATTCAGCTTGTCAAAAGTGGAATTTACTGGTTCACAAATCCTAAAAATAGCAATTATTTAGAACAGTCTTAGGCAACTGAAAAATAAGTTTCTAACTGAATCAACCGTATTGGATCCTTCTGCAGGTAATGCAGAGAGCAAGATAATTCACTTTATCATACACATTTTAGAATGGAGTCATCCTATAGAGCTATCCACCTCCAGTCACTATAGAGGAATCCTAGCTGTCCATGTTAGATACATCACTTTTAGATAAATACTGTGAACCCAACCCTGAATTGCCTTGCAGATCATCTAGGTGGAAAAGCCTGATGGTATGATAACTGCTTAGGAGAGAATCTGGTCAACCACATATTGGTTGAGTTTGACACTGACAGACACTTCTGCGCTGTAATCAGCATTCATAGTAAATATCTCCAAGAAAAATAAAAAATAAATAAAGTTTAGTACATTATCTCACTGGTTTTTAGGGTGAATGTAACTATTTAAACACCGATAGAAATGCACCTCGATTTTGAGCACAGAAGTGGGATTTTCCTTCAATGAACTTCTTAAATTTTATTTTTCAGTGAAAGTAGTACAAGAATGCGGTGTGTGGGTCTAATAAAAAATATGCCCATACAGAACTGCTCTACATGCCCCTTTAGAATGTTAAACTACTACTTTTTATGTGATATTTAAACTGAGATTTGTGGATATTCAAAGCCCCAAAACTATAACAGAACATTCATAGAGATGTAGGATGAGTGATTAGTTTGTTACTTGTTTACTTTTTAAGTTTAAAATATATTTTTGAGCTAACTTGACCTCCATCACTTACTATGTACATGAATTTTTTACCTGTGTTTGAAAATACTTCAGTTCTAACTTAGCTACTTCATTTATGTGCAGAGATTTAGCACTGTGCTCTGCAGTTCTTCCTTTTGTCAGGTTCTGATTTACAACATAAAAGGTTTCTGAAGATTCCAGTTCCTCACGTGTAATTGAGTGAATGTTAAAGTCTTTTAGATGTGTCCTAAAATACTAGATTCTAAGAATTTTGAGAGACAAAAGCTTATGCAAATTTCATACCTCATAGTTTTATTTAAATGTAAGCAAATTTTATAGTTTAGTGTGTTAGACCAAAATTCCAGGCTTTGTAAACACTAATAATTAGTGATTAATTACTAAATATTAAGGACTTAGCACTTCAACTCACTGTGAAATGACATCAGATATCTTTTCCTGAAATAAAATATGTGAATTCTATTTTACTCCCTGTAAATTTAAATTCCCAAAATGTCAGTGATTAACTAATGCTGCCTTTGTTCATTGAATATAAATAAACTCTACTTACAAGTTTTAAAATATACTGTGGTTCAATTGGAGGGCAAGCATGTCATGGTTAAAATGTCCCAAGTGTATTTACTGGACGCTCCATTTTTTTTTCTGTTTTAAGAAAGTAGCAACATAACTGCCTATCGGTTCACATTCTTCTGAAAGTCAAGAAAGCATTTTCAATCTTCCATGTTAATCCATAATTGTACCAGTTGTTGCTTCTATACATGTGGCTGTTAGGGAACTATGAAATGGTGCTACAACAAAGGAATGACTAGACTTTTGTGAAACTTCTGCAATATAGCTGGGAAACAAAATTTTCTGATGTAGTGTTTGAATCAGATCTGAAAATCACAATCAGTTGATTATCATTTAATAGTTCCAGAAGTACTGGGCATTTTCAGGGAGCGAGCCAACTACCCTGCTCTAGTTGTTCATTATACAGTGAAATAGAACAAATATTCTAAGTTCAATTTATTTCCTTGAATGTATTATGAATTTAGATGGCAAACTTAGATACCCATTTTACAGCTGATTCCCTGTCTGTGGGTAGGATTTATCCCATCAGTTTCAAGCTCTTATTTTTAGATATATTTCATCACAGTTCTGTAGAACTTTGCTCTCTCTGTTATCAGCAGACAGGACCAAATGTTTGGCTTTGTCCTGGGATCTTAAATTTTTGTCTATTTAAATCTACAGAGAATTAATCCTATCCGTGGTGTCAAGTTATCATATATCTAGGTTCAGTCAACTTTTGTATCTAAACTGAGTCTGAACCTGAAATGCAAAGAAAATTTTAAGGAGGTAGATCTAAGCAACAAACACATCACACTGAAAAATATTGTCCAAAAGTCTTTGAGTATAGGGATTTGCTTTGGGCTGTATTAAAATAGTCTCACTATCTTTCACCTGATGTAAATTGGGATTAGCAGAATTTTACAGAAGTCAGCAAAATTACATCAATTTGCATTGTCTGTGTTATATCACAGAGTAAATTCTAAATTAGCAAAAAAAATTATTGGGGATTTAAAATGGATTGCACGGCTGACTTTTTCCCTCTATCCCAAAGCCTGTGAATATTTTTATTATGCAGATCACTATCAGACAATTATCTCCTATTTATTGTATTTAACTGTCCCTTGAGTTATACCTTTTGTTTCTCTCCCTGGAAGGATTGTATTTAATTCAAGACATGCAAATTAGTTTTATCGGATTGGGGTTTCACTGTTCTTCTCTACAAGTCAGTAGAAACACACCTTGAGAAGCAAATAAAATACAAAGTTAATTTGATTTTTAAAGAATTCTCTACAGTGGCAGGAAAAGAATGACACCACCTAAGATCCTACCTCTTGTTTTTGAGTCAACTACGTCTAGTTTGGAGGACCTAAATTCAGTCTTTGTGCTGCCATAATTGTAGTTCCAGTTTGGAGACTAACAGCATAGAATAGAATAAATCTGTTCACAGGCAGTTCATATTAACTATAACCTTTAAAAAAATATTCTTTTATCTGATGCTGCTCTATTGTGAGACTTAGATTGGTAGTCTCATTTTTCAGTTGTGCACATTTCCATTTCCTGTTGACTTCTTTTGGAGTTGAATGCACTCTGGTTGTACATACTATTAGGGATTATTATATGTTATCACTCAACCAAAATGGAATAGCTCTGCTCAAAAGTGTGGAAGTTTATTTTCCAGTGACTCAGTTTACCCTTCTTGTTAACAGAACTGAGTACTAACATATTTCTTCTTTCACATAAATGATAAATGCTTGAATTTACTCATCCTTGCAGCTGTGCATAGAGGCCATCTGGTGGAAGCTGTTTTTTACACAAAGGCAAACTTTTTCACAGTTGATAATTTTTTCCTTCTATGATGTGAATTAAAAAAAAATGTTCTATGCAGAGATTTAAATGCCAGCCACTTTGGGGGCTGGAGCACTCTGAAGTAGTCACCAATTAAATCTTTTCGTTTGTAAATAAAAGAAAAAAAAAATCATTAAAAAGCAAGCAGAAAGGAGTCAGAGAGTAATTAATTACCACTATGAATCTCAGACTTTTCTTCAATTATGCACAATTTATGATAATAAAAGTATGCACTGTTTCACTGTTATACCACCTTACCTACACAGATTCAACAAAAATGCTAAGATCAAGAACAATAATGAAGAACAGAGCAGTGCAATTAGTGAAATGTTATTTGAGAATCAGAGCAGTATGAGAAACAATAATGTCAGTGATCACTATATCACTGAAACACAGAAACAAAAATTGTTGAGCCTGAACAGGCCATTCCAACATTCTGGTGCACTGAAGGAAGAGCCAAACATCTTTTATAAGAGTCTTTGTTATTGAAATTTTGTTGCAGAGACTTCACTGGTACCTGATACTAGAAAATTCAGGGTGGGGGGTGTTTAAAAGAATCCTTCATCTTAAAGTATACAAAAGTTTTCACCTGTGTGGGTGTTTCTTTTTCTATTCTCACAGGATACAGACAAAGATTAATTAGGATCTTGCCAATACAGAACCTCTCTTCATATTAGAAGATGTTCACCAAGTCTTTTCTTCAGTCATTTCTTCTGTAGATTTAGTAAATTCAGTACTTTTGTCTTCTTTTTAATGAAGTGAATTGTTACACTGAAGGGAGAATTTAAGAAGCTATCACAATATAATCATTTGGCCTTCCAAGGTTTTTGTCATGTGCACATGTGGACATCTTCAAGGAGTTATTTTCAACATAATCCAGTTTCAAGAAATATTATATTATTTTTTGTTTTACAAACACCAGGGTTCCCCCCCCCCTTCTCTTTATAGGGAAATAAGCCTACAGGAAGGACCAGGCGCTTTTTTTCCACAGACACCTGGGACTCATTGTAGTAACATAGTATGTCCTTCTAAATACACTCCTCAGCAGAGTTAGACATTGCTCTGCCTAAATCATATTTTTTGTCCAGGTACACTGACATCCCCATGGACAGGAGCAATCTGATGCGTTTGACATACCTCTGTGAGTGACCTTGTCTCCATTAGAGGTTCTACCTAGTTCCCACCAATGACACCACAAACAATACTGTGGGTGTCCATCAGTCTAAGAGACATTTGGCTTCTTGGTCAGAGTTTGTTGCTTGAGAAGGCATCCCTTCTTCATCAGGGGTAAAGATGCTGAGCCACAACTGTAATCTTGTTGAACCATATTTCTTCTCACAGCAGTATTACCCCATAGAATTGTAGAATCATTTAAGCTGGAAAAGACCTTTAAGATCATCAAGTCCAACTGGTAACTTAGAACTGCCAAATCCAACATCAAACCATGTGCCTAAGCACCCCATCTTTTAAATACCTCCAGGGATGGTGACTCCACCATTTCCCTGGGCAGCCTGTTTCTGTGCAAGACAACCCTTTTGGTGAAGAAATTTTTCCCAGTGTCCAATCTAAACCTCCCCTGGCACAATTTAAGTCCATTTTATCTTATTCTATCGCTTGTTGCATGGAAGAAGAGATCAACACCTACATCACTACAACCTTCTTTCAGGAGTGATAAGATCTCCCCTCAGCCTTTTCTCTGGGCTAAACAACCCCAGTTCCCTCAGATGGCCACTCCCTGTAAGACTTGTTCACTCAAACCTTCACCAAGCATTGTTGCCCTCCTTCGGACATGTTCCAGCACCTCAATGTCTTTCTTGTAGTGAGGGTCCCAAAATGTCATCCCCAGTACAGGGGACATTCACTTCCAGAGTCCTACTGGCCTCACTTTCATTTTTTTATTAAGTGAACAAATAAATAAGGATCAACCATCGATAAGTAATTCACTTGCTTGTCTATTTGGGTTTCTTTGATGCAGACTCATGCAGGGAGAAGGTGATTCAGGTTCAAATTCAGTGTGAGCAAATTACTCACAAGAGCATATGTTAGCCATTCAACTTCTTGTGTCCTGACATAGTTGCTCACTGTGCAAAAGGAGGTCCAGATTCTGTGGGAACATTGGTCCTGCACTTTCCAGCTGGACACATATTTCCCTGAACTTCTTATACATTTTGCCCAGTTACAGGATAATAGGAATCTTGTTTCTCTGACTTTGGTGAGTTCTAATATTTGTGGACTTTTTTTGTTGTTTCGGGTTTATTTTTTCACAAAAAACCCAAAAAAAAATAAGGGAGTTTGCATTACCATTAAGTTTTACTCTGTGTATTCATAAACAGAAAACCCTGGCTGTAAAAATCCTGAATTAAAATGCATATATACTTCATTTTTTCAGATGTCCTATGTTGCAAACAGATTGAGCAATATTTTAAATCTCTTCATGACATGACCAATATAACACTGCAGAGTTTTAGACACTGTCAGGTAACATATCCTGCTGTTAACCTGTGGGCATGTTCTGAAATTTCCCACTGCGCATGTTATATGATTTTCCACCTTGTTTGCCAGGATTCAGTTTTCCTATACACTGTTAAAGACACTAGGTTTTCAGTCCTTATGTAAGGAAAAAGGTTTATACAGTTTATCAATAAAAACTCCAAATTCTTGGTTCTTTACTTATGCTAATAACAAAGGTTTCACTAGCTTTGCTGGATAAGAAATTAAGCCTTCATTGCCCTAGAGTAATGAAGTAAATGTTTCCTTCATCATGAACATGTCTGACTGAATTAATTAGAAATAGCTTGCTTTGGGATTTGATCTGGGTTCACTTTCATGTTTTAAATTAATTATTTGTGATGCGATCCTCTTTTTCTAGTTTTAGGGGGTTTATTTTTTAATTGGTTTGTGTTCAACTAATGTCCATCAAAATGTAAACTTCAGTTTGCTTGTATTTGATGTGTCTTTTCTGCATGCTTTTTAAAATATTCTGCCCTGTTTGAGAATTTACTTTGATTTTTATTCCTTGCATAGTTTTGTTTATAGGGTTTTTGTTCTTTCAACTCACAATTATTTTCACAATTTTTGGTGTACCATTTTACCAATTCGAGATGCACTTTTTAAGAGAGTGATTAAGGAAATATGTGTTGCTAGGGTTTTTTCTGTCATTCATGGGATGAATGAGAAAGTATTAGCGAGAAAATAAGTATCTAATTATGAACAACTCACTTTCTGTCATGATATTTTAGACGAATAATCACTTGTTCTAAATCTCTGCAATATTTCTGAGCTTCCTGAAGCTTAACATGAGCACTCAGCAGGTGCTTGGGAAACAAGGTTTGTTTGTTGGTTTGGGATCTTTTGAAGCCAGTTCCATCATAAAGCAGATCTTCCATTTCTGTGCAAATCACCTCATAAAACTCTTAATTGCACTAGTGAAGTTAACACAGAAAGTAATTTATTTTCCATGACATACTAGTAATTACATTACACTAACTGCAGTGAGCTAGGAAGTTCTAATTTTGTTGTATTACACCACAAAGGTTTTACCTCCACAGTCATGAAACTACTAGGTATGATGGTGGGGGAGACTGTGGAAAATGATCATCAGAGAGATGATGCAATCTTAATAAATGGGAGAAAGGACAGGCCTGAAATAGAAATAGTATCCATTACCCTAGTAATATGTTCTAAAACTGCTAAGGGGCAGACTGAGCCAAATACACTATGAAAGACTCAAATGACCAATAAGTAAATAAATCCCATAACTTAGTATTCGCAATTTATTTTTAAAACCTAATTTGAAGGATAATAAGGGCTGCTAAGGAAGATTTCAGCCCTTCAATGGCCAAAGGTGACTTAAAATTCTAATAAGGACAGGCAAATTTTCCTTGGATTTCTAACAGCGTCTTGAAGTACTTTGTGATTTACTTTCACTTACAGTTTGCATCACATGCACTGAGAGTACAGTGGTGGGGAAATTACAGCATATTGATGAACACAGGCTATGAATTTCAGTAATCAATCAGAATTTATTTGCAGTGAAGAGAATTATTTGTAAACATCTGTCAAAGAGCAAAGAATTTATAAAAAACAACGACAAAAATAAAATATTTTGATGCATTTTGCTGCGGTTCAGGTCTCCGGCTGCAGGGAATGCCAGAGTCTGCAGTTGCCAGGGAAAAGAGGCAAGCCCCTAACCTGTGTGAGGTGTGAGCAGGTCGACGATCTGCTCTGTTTAGTTGTAGAACTGAAGGAAGAGCTCGAAAGACTGAGAGCAATCAGGGATTGCGAGCAAGAGATTGACTGGTGGAGTAGCTCCCTGGCAACCCAGAAGGAAGAGAGTGGGGAAGACACTTCGCACCTGAAGACGGTCCCCCCTCTCTGCCCTAGACAGGAAAATGGGAGTGTCCCAAACCCCGAGGAGGGCTGGAAGACAGTCCTGACTCGCTGTCATAGGCAACCCCCTCCCTACCTACCCCACTCCCCCAGGTTTCCCTAAGCAACAGGTTTGGGGCCCTGGCAGTTGAGGAGGAGGTATGCGAGGAAATGAACGCAGCCCCTCTGCCTCAGAGGAAGCGGAAACCTAGAGTGAGGCGATCATCTGCACGCCTTGAGACTGCCTCTGTGAGGCAAGAGAGAAAGGTTGTTGTAGTAGGGGATTCCCTTCTCAGAGGGACAGAAGGCCCTATATGTAGACCGGACCCTACATACAGGGAGGTGTGCTGCCTCCCTGGAGCCCGGGTCAGGGACATTACAAGAAGGCTATCAGGGCTGGTTAGACCCACTGACTATTATCCATTACTGATAGTTCAAGCAGGCAGGGATGCAATCACGAAGTGTAGCCTGCAATCCATCAAAAGGGAATTCTGGGACCTGGGGCGCTTTATTGAGGGGGGAGGAGCCCAAATAATATTCTCGTCTATCCCCACTTGTGGGAGGAGGGGCTCAGAGCAGGACAGGAGAACCCACGAGTTGAATGTGTGGCTGAAAGGCTGGTGCCGACGCAAGAACTTTGGGTTTTTTGACCATGGGATGGTGTACTCTGCTCCTGGCATGAGTACTGCTGATGGGGCTCACCTGTCCCATAAAGGAAAGAGGATCCTTGCCCAGGAGATGGCAGGGCTCATTGACCGAGCTTTAAACTAGTTAGGAAGGGGGAAGGGGATATTAAGAAGGCTGCTGGGGTTAGGCAAGTGCTTCGGGAGTCACAACGAGAGTTGATGGTGGAAAAAGGTAAATTCCAACAGCACAGTGGTGGACTTGGAGATGGTTTTCCAGGTGTGAGTAGGGAAAATTCTGTGGATTGCCCTGAGTACTCCTCAGTGGAGCCACTTTTGCCAGTCCCCTGGCAGAAATCTCGCTGTGGGCTGTTGAGAATACCTACATCTGCTGCCCCACTTAAATGCCTTTATACAAATGCATGTAGCATGGGGAACAAACAAGAAGAATTAGAGATCTTTGTGCGGTCGCAGGGCCACGATCTCATAGCAATCACAGAGACGTGGTGGGATAACCTGGACGACTGGCACGCTGTCATGGATGGCTATGTGCTTTTTAGGAAAGACAGGCTAGGGAGGCGAGGTGGAGGAGTTGCTCTTTATGTGAGAGAGCACCTAGATTGTATTGAGCTCCACCTGGGGAAGGATGAAACATCTGTTGAGTGCTTGTGGGTTAAAATCAAGGGGCAAACCGGTATGGGGGACATTGTTGTGGGAGTGTGCTATAGGCCCCCTGATCAAGAGGAGCGGGTTGATAGTGCATTCTATAAGCAGTTAGAAGTAGCCTCAAGATCCCGGGCACTAATCCTTATGGGGGACTTCAACTATCCAGATATTTGCTGGGCAAGCAACACGGCCAGTTGTATGCAGTCCAGACAATTTCTGCAGTGTGTTGAAGACAATTTCCTGCTACAGATGGTGCAGGAGCCTACAAGGGGAGGGCGGGTGCTGGACCTTGTTTTAACTAACAAGGATGGGCTCGTTAGGGAAGTGAAGGTCGGGGGCAGCTTAGGTCTAAGTGACCATGAAATGGTTGAGTTCAAGATCCTGAGTGGAAGAAGCAAGCCAAAAAGTAGGATAGCTACCCTGAATTTTGGAAAAGCTAACTTTGATCTCCTCCGTGACTTAATAGGGGCTATCCCGTGGGCTACGCTGTTTGAAGGAATGGGAGCCTGTGAGAGCTGGCTAGCATTCAAACAGCACTTCTTCCAAGCACAGGAACGATGCATCCCTTTGTGCAGGAAATCGGGAAGGAGAGGCAGAAGACCTGCGTGGATGAACACGGAGCTGCTGAGTAAACTCAAAGAGAAGAGGAAGATCTATGAATTGTGGAAGAAGGGTCTGAGCACATGGGGAGAATACAGGAATGTAGTCAGGGCCTGTAGGGTCGCAACTAGGAAGGCTAAAGCCCTCTTGGAAACAAAGCTGGCAAGGGACATAAAGGATAATAAAAAGGGTTTTTTTAGATACGTGAATAGTAAGAGGATGACCAGGGATAATGTAGGTCCCTTGATGAATGAGGAGGGTGTCCTGGTAACGGGGGATACTGAGAAGGTGGAGATACTGAATGCCTTCTTTGCTTCGGTCTTCACCTCAAAGGTCCCCCGGGACCCACAGGCACTGGATGTAAATAGGAGTGTTTGGGATATGAAGAATTTCCATCTGGTTGAGGTAGGGGAGGTCCAGGAGCGGCTCAAAGGGATAAACGCACACAAATCCATGGGACCGGATGGGATACATCCACGTGTGCTAAGGGAGCTGGCGGAGGTGATTGCTGAGCCGCTCTCTATCGTCTTCAACAGGTCCTGGAGAACAGGAGAAGTGCCTGAGGACTGGAGGATAGCCAATGTCACTCCAGTCTTTAAAAAGGGCAAGAAGGAGGATCCCAGCAACTATAGGCCAGTCAGCCTCACCTCTGTCCCCGGAAAGGTAATGGAACAGCTTGCTCTGGATGCCATCTCCAAGCAATTGGAAGAGAAGAAGGTCATGAGGAGTAGTCAGCATGGATTCACCAAGGGGAAATCGTGCTCGACCAATCTCATAGCCTTCTACGATCTCATCACCGGCTGGGTAGATGGAGGGAGAGCAGTAGATGTCATCTACCTTGACTTCAGCAAGGCTTTTGATACTGTCTCCCATGACATCCTGATAGCAAAGCTGAGAAAGCATGGGATTGATGAGTGGACAGTGAGGTGGGTTGAGAATTGGCTGTCGGACCGAGCCCAGAGGGTCGTGATTCGTGGAGTGGAATCTGACTGGAGGCCTGTGACTAGCGGTGTTCCCCAGGGCTCGGTGTTGGGTCCAGTCCTGTTTAACATCTTCATTGACGACCTTGATGAGGGAATAGCCTCGACCCTCAGCAAGTACGCCGATGACACAAAGCTGGGAGGAGTGGCTGACACGCAGGAACACTGCGCTGCCATCCAGCGAGACCTGGACAGGCTGGAGAGCTGGGCAGGGAGAAACCAGATGAGGTTTAACAAAAGCAAGTGTAAAGTCTTGCACCTGGGAAGGAACAACCGTTTCTATCAGTACAGGCTGGGGGATGACCTGCTGGAGAAGAGCTCAGTGGAGAAGGACCTGGGGGTCCTGGTGGATGACAGGTTGGCCATGAGCCAGCAGTGTGCCTCGGTGGCTAAGAGAGCCAGTGGGATCCTGGGGTGCATCCGGAGGAGTGTAGCCAGCAGGTCAAGGGAGGTGATCCTCCCGCTCTACTCTGCCCTGGTCAGGCCCCACCTGGAGTATTGTGTCCAGTTCTGGGCTCCCTGGTATAAAAAGGACAGGGATCTCCTGGAGAGAGTCCAGAGAAGGGCTACGAAGATGATAAAGGGCCTGGAGCATCTCCCCTATGAGGAAAGGCTGAGAAGATTGGGACTGTTCAGCCTTGAGAAGAGAAGACTAAGGGGGGACCTAATTAATGTTTACAATTATCTTAAGCAAGGGGTGCAGGGGGAATCAGCCAGCCCCTTTTCAGTGGTCTGTGGAGACAGGACAAGGGGCAATGGCTGCAAGTTGGAGCATAGGAAGTTCCGCACCAACATGCGGAGAAACTTTTTCCCAGTGAGGGTGACAGAGCCCTGGGACAGGCTGCCCAGGGGGTGGTGGAGTCTCCTTCTCTGGAGATATTCAAGACCCGTCTGGATGCCTATCTCAGTGAAATGTCCTAGGGAGCCTGCTTCGGCAGGGGGTTGGACCCGATGATCTCTCGAGGTCCCTTCCAACCCCTACAATTCTATGATTCTATGATTCTATGATTTTAATCTAAATATTTTAGTCATCTTTTGTTCCAACCAGTACATTAAAAGGAAATGCTGAATATTCAAATTAACAGATCTTTGTGATTTATCCCTTTCATGCACATTCATTGGAATATTACCAGGTTGGAAAGCAGCTGACCATTCTAGAGATAGTATGTCATATCCTCAAGAGGTTTAAGTTATTTATGTTTGCCTAAAGCCTATGCTACTTGATATCAGCTGGATATTTGGTGGCAAGGAAAGTTTCCATTCAGGTCGAGTTCTGAGTTTGGCAAAGGCTATCTGATTCTCTGATGATGCTCTCTGCTGTAGGCTAGTTACCAAACTGTGTTCTCTGTGACAGTGGCTAGCAAAATCTCTGTTATTAAACTGGAATAAAACAAGCATGCATATTTACACAGTTTCACACACAAAGAAGTCCTTTATTGAGACAATACACGTGGTGTTTGTTTTTTATTTGGGGGTGAGCATGGTTTGCCATGAAAGATAATCAACACTGGATTTTTTCCCATTGCTGCTTACCACAACACCTTAGTTGGACAAAAGGCACCTTGAAAGAGTAAGAAGAAACCATTACTGACAGATGCCACTGTCATCTGAATCAAGTTCCCAGACTTTGCCTTGCTTGTCTCTGATATATTACATTCTGAATGTTGCCTTTCCCTCATTTCCAGCATCATGTTTCTTTCTTCTTTTCTTGAAAGACTGAAATTGCTCATTATCTGCAATAAATTGGCTTCAGAGGAGTTATCTCAATTCATACCAGCTGGAACAAAGCAGTGAATGGCTATAAAATGCTATTCTATTTTATGATAGAGTTGGATTGGATTTAAGATGTTATTTTTATTTCACTGGCAGGTTTTCTCTGTCTCCATCATCTTTCAATAAATAGTATTTAGTAAATAAACATATCAAGCTGTAACAGTTCTCCTTAACTTAACCCCCCATCTATTTATTTTACCAAGTTCATATCAGCCAGGCTGGGTAAAGTATATTTTAAAACTTATCAAAGCAAAGAATGTCCAGTTTTAGGTTATGGGGTAAAAGCTTATATGAAAACCCACAAAAGAGCTCAGTCAGAGCAGGAGAGGGCAACTATGTAATACCCTCCCTTCCACTACTCCCCAGCCTAGCTCAAGAGTCTTCAGTTCATCAAAGGCCCATCTGCAATATCCCAAAGCAGCACTGGAACACAATAGCAGGGGAAAACCCAAATTAATGACTTAGCAGAAAAGACACTAGGTTGGAGCCCATCCAAGGGCTGTCCAAGGGCACTCTCAACCTCACTGTCCAGGTATGAAACCCATCATAGAATGTTTTGAGTTGGAAGCGACACTACAGGACATCTAGTTACAACCCCCTACCATGGGCAGGAATACCTTCCACTAGACCAGATTGCCCAAAGGCCATCCAAACTGGCCTTGAACACTTCCAGGGACAGAGCATCCATAACTTATCTGCACAACCTCTTCCAGTGCTCCACCACCCACATAGTAAATATTTTTTTCCTAGTATCCAATCCAAATCTACACTCTTTTAGTTTAAAACCATTGCCCCTTGTCCTATCACTATACTCCCTGATAAACAGTCCCTCTCCAGCTTTTCTGTAGGGTCCTTTAGGAATGAGAAGGCTGATCTAAGTTCTCTCCAGAGCCTTCTCTTCTCCAGGCTGAACAAGCACAACTCTCTCAGCCTGTCTTCATAGGAGATGTATTCCAGCCCTCTGATCATCTTTGTGGTCTCCTCTGGACTTGCTCCAGCAGCTCCATGGCCTTTTTTATTGGGGGCCCCAGAGCTGGACACAGTACTTCAGGTGGGGTCTCATGAGAGCAGAATCATTTCCCTTTACTTGCTGTTCATGCTCCTTTTGATGCCGACCAGGACACAGTTACCTTTCTGAGCTGCAAGGACACATTGCCGGCTCATGTCCAGCTTTTTATCAACAAACACCCCGAAGTCCTTCTCCTCAGAGCTGCTTGCAGCTTGTAGTCATGCTTGGGATTGCCATGATCAATGTGCAGAACCTTGTCCTTGGCCTTGCTGAATTTCATCTCTTTTACACAGGCCCACCTCTCAAGGCGCCTCTGTATGGTTACCCTACCTTCCCACATGTTGACTGCTCCATACAGCTTGATGTCATTGGCACTTGCTGAGGGTGCATTCGATCCCACTGTCCATATCTCTGACAAAGATGTTAAATAGTGCCAGTCCCAATACTGACCCCTGTGCAGCATCGCTCATCTCTTTAACATTGAGCTCATTACTAGAAGTCTTTGAGTATGACTGTCCAGCCAATTCCTGATATACCAAGTGGTCCATCTGTCAAATCCATGTCTCTCCAATTTAGGGACAAGGATGTCATGCAGAACAGTGTCAAATGCTTTGCACAAGTCCAGGCAGATGACATCTGTCACTCTTCCCTTATCCACCAGTGCTGTAACTCCATCACAGAAACTCACCAGATTTTTCAGGCAGAATTTGCCATTAGTGAAACCATGTTGGCTGTCACCAATCACCTCCATGTTTCCATGTGCATGAGCATAGTTTCCAGGAGGATTTGCTACATGATCTTGCCAGGCACAGAGCTGAGACTGACTGACTGGCTTGTAGTTCTCTGTGTCATACTTTTCTCCCTTTTTAAAAAAGGGGGTTATCGTTCCCCTTTTCTAGTCAGTGGGAACTTCACTGGACTGCCATGACTTCTCAACTGCGATGGAGAGTGCCTTAGCCACTTCATCCACCACTTCCCTCAGATGTATCTCATCAGGTCCCATGAACATTTAGGTTCCTTGTACGTTCCCAGACTTAATCTTCCTCTATAGTGAGCAACTGACTGGGCATTGACATGAAAAGTCAACATTACAGCACCTTTTGGACTGAGGGAATTTTCTGCATAGAGATAGGGTATGCACTGTGGGATGCAGAGGAAGAACATTTGGGGATTGTAGAGGATTTATGGGAAATTTAGGGCAGGGAAAAGACTAGGCAACTGCAAGCTATGATGTGACATTGTAACCTTGTTCAGTTATGCACACAATGCATAGTTAAATGATATGCATGTTACTTCTATAGCTCATTTACTATTAATGTAACTGCATCCTGAAAGGATTTCAGCTATTGTTTTTGACCAACTCAGTCATAATCCTAAAAATAGCATGCCTTCTTAAAACTGTTTTGGCTGTATTCAAAAACATTAAATCCTCTTGGGTCACTTTGAGATATCTGTTAAGTTTGATTCAGGAGGGTTTCTCTTTCATCTAGATGTATTCACTTACTTCTACCTGTTTGCTTTTGTTCTAAAACCTCCAAACCTCCTTTGATGAAGGAAATGCCAGTCAGTTTGAAGATCATAGTGAATCTCCTTAAAAAGGGGCAAATCTGCCTGTAAAGTGGAGGTGGAAAGAACATTTTCTAGAATTTCAGTTTACATTTTCCCCACAGTACTAAGTAATGTCTCTCAATAATTTAACTGGCTTTTTACCATATTATTTCAACTCACAGAAGTAATTATGGTGCTCTCTTAATATTGCAAACCTCTAGTGTGCTATATGGAGAGTCGCTGAATGGTACAATATACACAGAGGACTTTTAGTTAAAGTTCTGAGTTCATTTAAATACTGAGTTGAAATAAGAGCATATTAAAAATCATAACAGGATCTACTTACTAAATTCAATTAAGAAATAGAACTACAGGTTATCCAGATGCATACAAGTATAGCAGGTGAGTACACATGATTAATCAGTTTTAGGTTATACACCACAGACCAGAAAGGGTTCATCATGCCGTTTTATACCCTTCAGAAACCTGTATATATAGACATACATATAGGCCTATGCAATAGATACAGAACAAAGACCTATCCATGCTCCAGAAGTATTCTCTGTAACCATACCTAGAAAGTTTGACAAACTGTAGCACTGTCCTAATTAAGATGTCCGCAGTGACATCTAACTAAATCTGGTCTTACATGGAATCAGATTCCTTCCTTCAAAGTTACAGGGTTCTATGGCATCAGAAAAATCCAGGCTAAGCATTTAGAGGGGTTTTTAAAAAAAATATTTTGGATATTGATATGTGATTTTAGATATGGATATTTTATTTATCAAGTATTCCCTTGTAATTTTCTTTTTTTTCCTTCACAGTGTTCCAAAAATACTATTTTCGTAAACTATTCCTAAGTCTAAAATCTGAGGAAGATCTAATTTTTAATTCTTATTGTATGGGTTGCTGTACAAGCAGACTTTATTATTCTGATACTTCATTATTCTGATCACCTTTTCATTAGAAATGTGTTGAATATTTAACCAGCTGTCACAGTATAGCAATATATTGAACTGACTTCCTATGTATTATTGGCTAATTTAAAGAGCTTGGTTGTGTGAAACTGTTGCACCATGTTCAGTTTAGATTTAAAAGTGTAGTGCACATAATAATACTAAAGAAAATAAACCAGCATATTTTTCTCAATGAACATAAGTGAATGGCTTTGTTTAAAAAATGTTGCATTTCAAACTATGCTCACCAGAAATACATATAGATATAAATAATATAAATATATAAATAATAATATATTTGCAGAAATAATATAAATAATGTAAATATCAGTGTAAATATAAATGTATAATATATATCTATAATATATATCTATATACAGAGACATACACATATTAATGTGGATTCCTGAAAAAAAAAAATCAGTGTATTTGATTAATGTTTTATCCTGGTCTGTTGTTTACTGAGCAATAACAATAGAAGGTTAAATCAGTAGGATTGCTGGAAACAGGAAAGAACTAGAGCAAAACCTGCAGATGAGCAGTCCCACAACCAGGACTTAAAAATTAAAAGAGCAATAATAAAACTATTATTTGAAACCTGACCTCTAGGCTGTCATGAAGTTGCATGAATCTTTTTCCCCGCAAACAAAACTCCTGTTAATTTTGTACATGTGAATGTAAGTGTATGATCCCCTTCCTAATTTCTGTAGAAATTGAGTCTACAGTTTACTAAGAAATACTTTTTATCCATCCCAATTACTATTTTTTCTTAGTATCCAGAATAGCTGGACAGGTTTTTCCCATTAAAAATTATCCTGATGCTAAATATGGACTTGCATTCCGTTTTAGGCCCCTCACTACAGAAAAGATATTGAGGTGCTGGAGCATGTCCAGAGAAGGGCAAAAAGGCTGGTGAGGGGACTGGAGAATATGTGTTGTGAGGAGCTGCTGAAGGAGCTGGGATTGTTTAATCTGGAGAAGAAGGGGTTGAGGGGAGAACAAAGCGCTCTCTGTAACTACCTGAAAGGAGGTTGTGGAGAGATGGGGGCTGACTTTTTCTCCCTCGTGACACGCAATAGGACAAAAGTGATAGGATTTTTGAGATGAGCAAAATTCAGCTTTCAAAAAAATATTATAGAGGTTGACTAAATAATCTCAAAATAAACACCAACTTCTAGGTAGACCCTAAAAACCCTGTCTGCAATGTGATTTCATTATGTTTTCTTCAGCTGACAAAAATGTCTTTTGAAGTTTTTCCAAATTTCTTTTCTTCCCTTTTAATTTCCACACTCCAATTTCATTTCCACACTTTTTTTTCCCCAGACTCATTTTAGAACTGCTTATGGTGGGAGCACTTCTCCCAGTGTTCATTATTTTTTTTTTTTCACATTTACAGCACAAACTTGTACACATCAAGGGGTACAATAAAAATTCCTCAGCAACCTATAGATAAATGTTTTAATAATCTCATACTTATTACGTATACTCACTTTTCTTTGAACATAAAAGGAAAAGTAGCCAAACAAGTTCTGCTTTCCTCTTTTACACATGCTACAAAATAGAAATACAGAGCAGAATGATACAGTGCTTTAGTACTCCTGAGAATCTTCTCAAATGTCCTGAAGGCAGACTGCAGGGATATGACATGTGCTACCCCTGCATGACACTTCCTGATTTAATTGGACACACACAGCTTGAGTTTGCATTTATTTTTTGGTATTTGTTCTTCATGAAAAGAACTGGACCTTATGCTCATGTGCAGGGTTAGATACCATTGCACAGTGCTCTGTTCAGAAGAAGCACATACTGTGGCAGCAACAGCACTCCCCACCCACCTTGTGTGTCTAACACCATAGCACAGGAGGAAGTCGTGACTAGTTCAGCAAGAATCACATAGGCTGTGGGCATGTATGTACCTGCAGCAATGGAGGTTAGATAACTGACCCCACCAAAGACCATCTCAGCCATAAGCCCTCCAACAGAAGCTGCATGTGACTATGACCAAGAGATGACCACAGTTTACATCCAACCAAGGGTATAAATAGGATCCCCACCAGAGACCCCTTTTGAAGTTCTCAGAGCAGCAGGGCTGTGACTAGAAATCCTCCCTTTGAACAGGATGCCACACAAAGTAACTTAGAGCAACTGGGTGTCCTCACTTTATAGATGAGTGTGCATTTTTTCTCACCATATTAAACTTCTATTCAGTCACACACTGTGTGGTATTAGTTCCCAACTGAAATCCTGGATCTGTAGATGAGTAGTGTCTGCCAAAGAGTTTGTAAAATAAGTTCCCCATTCAGTTTGACTGTTCTACTTTTTTCCAAACTCCATTAAACCTTATTTTATTGGTCTTAAACTTCCACAGCACATGCATGAGTGGTTTTGCTCAATTATTTCTGGAGAGTTGGGTCCAACCCTTCAATTACATGAAAGCAGGACTGACCAGTACAGAACAGTGCATTATGGCATTGCTTAAACTTTTGATTATACAAATATTTATGAGACTAATACAAATTAGCTTGTGTGACTGTTTTGCATAATATTCAGTTCACAAGAAGTTAATGTGTCATTCTATTGAGTCTATTGATTTACACAATGATATTGTGATGCTCTGGTGAGGTTCAATTTGTGCAGAAAAGCACAGGCGTGAAAGGGGGATACCAGAGGGGAATCAATTCCTCGGGACATCTAAGGTGTGAGTGGTATATCTGGGATACAAATAGATATTTCTACTGATACAGTAGAGACAGTTGTGTAAACTGTTACTGGTTATAATCCCAGTTAGCTAGGCGTATGGCACAGTCTTACCTTCAAAACTTAACAGGTTCTCTTTGCCTAATTTAAGCATCCAGACATTGGCAACTAGTCCTAAACTTGCTGCCTAAGCTTCCTTTTGCAGTCTGTGAAGAACAAGGAGTATTTCCTGAAAAAGACATTTCAGATGGATGCCATGAATGACTTTCTGGGTGAAGCTCTCACACTCTCTACTGATTATGTATAGAAACTAGATTAATACCTTTTCCACCTAATTTGGAGATGGCTAAAAAGAAATAAGATTATTTCCATACATTTGAACAGTATCAGTCCTGGATAATTAACCTGAATTCGAAGAGAGCAGAAGTGGACATTAATTTTTCATCTCACAGGATATCTTTGAAGATCCCTTATGCCATCATGTTTAGCGGTCAGAAGATTCCACAGGACAGGTAGCTTTTGTGGGACCTGGCTACTCTCTCCTGTATCAGGAAAATGCATAAGCTGACTGCTTTATTGGCAATGCATACTGATCTTTATTTGGAGGTCCAGAATATAAAAAAGGTTGTTCTTGGCTATCTTTGTGTTCTTAAATTTTCTCCTTAGAATATGATATATTTCTCCTTAGAATCTTCTTAAATAATCGGGGTTGGACCCGATGATCTCTCGAGGTGCCTTCCAACCCCTACAATTCTATGATTCTATGAAATACATTGGGTAAATTATTGTCTTTCCTTTTAGTAAACAGTTAAAAAGATATAAATACAGAGGCAGCTGCTTATTTGGGATTGGAGACAAGTCTGTATTACATATGGTGCTCTGTCCTGAGTGCCAAACATCTTTCCACATACTGGCTCATTATTTAAGAATCTCAACACCCAGCCCAAAATGCAAGCAGACCTTTCCTGATGTATTGCAATTACAATGAATGATAACCTTCCAATCTTCCAGCTCTCATTTCCATGCCTCCTACTTTCCTTCTGTTATGAAATCACCCTGTGATGCTTGGAGTGGAGAAGGTAAAGAACTGAGAGTGAATGTGAGTGTATGCAGAAGCTGGGGTAGGCAAAAGATGTTTTTAGTTTTGTTCTCATTTCTCACTAGCCTATTATGTTGTTAAATGGCAATAAATTAATCTTCCAAAGTCTACTCTGCTTTGCCCATGACAGTATGTGGTGAGTGATCTCATTGTCCTTATCTTGACCTATGAGCTTTTACATTGTATTTTTCCTTCTTTCCTACTAGGTGGAGTGATAGAGTGGTTTGGTGGGCATCTGGTACCCAGTCCAAGTCAACCCAACTCACAGAGTTATTTATGGTACCATTTTAAAAGTTCAGGTCCATTTTCTTTGCTGAAAGCTCCTGTGATAGGGAATTAAGTAAATTAGTAAATATCTCCCTTTGTGATTGCACTAAGATATAAAGCTACAACAAACCCAAGTTACCATGTGTTTAGCAGAGAATCCTTTTTCTCTTTTTACTCTGCTACCTTTTAAAGTTATTTTGGAAAGACAGTTTGGGAAAGTTGTTGGCTTGGTTGTTGTTTTTTGGGTTTTTTATACTTTGCAAGAAGTACATAAAATCTCAACTAGAAACTCTAATGGGGATGTTTATTTTAGATTGAAAATTCAAGATTTTTGGCTGCCAGTCCTTTTTCTCTACTTCCTAGAACAGTATTCTCTTTCTTTCTCAGGTTATGAAGAAGTTTAATTTCTTGCAGAGCCATAATGATCCACCTTAAAAAAATAAATATAGAAAGAAAGAAAGAAAGAAAACTCACCTAATAAAAATGTAAAAGATACTGAATTGCAAGATCAGTGAATCTGCTAATTCGGTATGTACATGTCCCCAGGCACTCTTTCTAACAGAGAAATCAATTCACTGCTCATTCACTCTTTGGATAATCTGCTGGTCTATACAGATGACTACATTGCAAAGTAAAGATAGTTGATAATATCCTGCAAACACTGGAAGAAATAGTCTTCCTTTCCTCTTCTGCATGAAGAATCAAGTTTTAAACACTTGACTCCTTTGGAGAACCTCCTCCTGCTTCTAAAGGAAAAGTATGGCTTTTCTAAGTATATGAACACTGTGCCTTTATTAGGCATCAGAATAGACTTAGCCACAGCAGCACTGAGTTTCTTGGCATCAGCCAACAACAAAATATCTTGAATATTTTTAAGGGCTTTCTTCAATATTTATGGTATATGCAGATTCCCAGATTTGGTGTATTTTTTCTCTCTTAGGCACTTTTTCTATAATTCATTCATATCTGACTTCAAAATAACAATAAAATATTCCAGAAATCTATTACTCACACAGGGATATCAAAGCTAATTCTTGCCTTACGATATGTTGGTTTATTCATTCTCTGCCAAATTCTCCTATCCACTTGAATGGAAATTATTATTTCCAGATTTATTGGTGTTTTCGAAGTAAGCTTTGTTTGTTTTTGTAGCTGACATGCTGTCACAGGCACTCTTCTTCTGATACATTAGTCAGTTCCTGAGGCAATGAACCTCCTCCAGGTTGTATTGGTTGTATTTGGCAAATGGAAGTGGTGAGGTCACACAATAGTGTGGATCCCAAGCAGGAACTTCATGTGACTGAACTGCATCTAAAAGGCACACATTTCCAAACAAGTAAAATCAATACACTTAAGCCTTGAGATCAGATCTTTAGCTTGAAGGGTGCAAGTAATCAAGCTGTCTAAATCACCATCACAGAGGTTAATGCATGAGACAGGCAAGATACCGTAGTTTGCATGAACTAACTGATGGATCATCAAGTTCCATTTCCTCAATTAACTGTATTGACATAAACAAGTTATATGCAGACTTCCCTGGATAGATCCCTTTGTTGACAGACATTTTCAAAATTAAGTTATTCCAAGCACCACTGATATGAGTAATACTGCAGACAGTATCACTTTATCTTGATTATTTTCAGCTTGGGCACAAAAGACAATGACAAAATGAGAAAACAAAAAAATAACTAAAGACAAGGAAATAAAGTTGTATTTAGGTTCTATATTCTAGCCTCAAAATGCAATTCTACTATGATAGAACTTTTGTTTCTCCCTTATATTGAAAGTTTTCCAAATGTTATGAGTTACACACAGGCACTAAAAATGACATCATTTTTTGCAGGGATGTATACCTCTAAACTGATAAGGTTCCAGAAAATAGCTTTTCTCTTTTAAAATCCTTGAGGAATTAAATGCTTTAGAAATATGTTGATAATGTCTAAAACTTCCTCTGAAAGGACAGATTGCAAAAAAGAGTGTCATCTGTTCTGTCTTCCAATTTTTGTTCTCTATAAGGGCAGAAAAAACACCCACATATTTTCCTAACACCTGAGTGGTTACAGAACTCTGATTTCATTCCAACCACATCTCAAAAGGCTTCAGATTTTAAATTCTCAACTGTCAGGAATGTATCCTAACCACCAGCTTACAAGTTTTCCAAAGACACTGAAGATACTTCAGCCCTTCAGCTACTGCTATGTTATTCTACAGAAAATAATTTAGACAATGTTGTGAGAAGACAGAAATAAAGATCTCTGCCTCTCATTCATTAAAATAGTCACTTGAATATGAAAAGTCAGGTACAGGTTTAATCTGCACATCTCTAGTGGTCCAGCCCAAATAGCATCTGATCACCACAAGCCACTCACCACTCCCTCACTACCAGAGGAGAAAGACACAGCCTCCATGGGTTGAGATAAAGACAGTTTATTGACAAAAGCACTGTGAAAGTAAAACAATAACAGCAAATTACACTCACACAGGCTGATAACACAAAGTACCTTACAGACCAAATGATTAGGGTGCTGCAGGATGTGAGGACCAACCCAATGCCCCAGCTGCCCTTGGACTGCCCTGGAGGCACATAGGAGTGCCCCTCCCCAACCAGCCCCTTTTATGAGGAAGTGATGTCAGGTGGTGTGGAAAACAGCCAGGGCTAACTCAGCTCACCCAGCTGCCTGGGGAGGTTAATACTGTCCTGGCCAGAACCAGGACAGCACCCAAAACTTGTTTTAGCCTGTACTTTTTTTTTTTTTTTTAAAATCTTCATTCATTCTTAAAGTAGCAAAGATTAGAAATGTCAGTTTGCTAAATTGTAAGCCAAATCATACTTTTAATGAAAAAAAAATCATCCAAGTAAAGTTTGTGTCCTCTTGAAAAAAAACCAACTATTGTCTCAGATTTCTTTGGTTTGGTTTGGCCTTTTTTCAGACAGCAAGCACATATTAGCTAAAGAACTAAAGTACATACACATACAGCTCTGAAACAGCTTTGCAATGAGTGCTGCTTCTAGTCTTACAAGAGAAAAGAGGATGTAGGAGGAAAGCAAGAGTACTATGTCATTTAGGGAACATCCTGGGAACTGATTGTGTTCAAATGCTAATCTTTAAAATAGAGAGCAGGAGCTCTTAGACAAACAGACCTGACGTGTTTAGGTGATCTACCAAATAATGATTTGTATTTTATCAAGTGGAGGAGTAATATAAGTCAGAGAAGCTGTTTGCAGGAGAGAAGTCAGAGCAGGTTTCCTCTGCTTTATAACTGAAGTACTTGGATACAAAGTCAAAGCATATTCCTTTTCTCAATGTCTCATTCATTTTTTTTTCTTTACAAGAGCATAAAATAAACATGAGGGTAATAAACTCCTGTTCTTCTTTCTTAGCTCTCACAGTAGACTACCTTACACATGGATAGTAAGAATATGCTTTAGGAAGGAAGAGATACTGCTTTGAATCTCTGAAGTGAAGGTAGTAACATGTTGGTCTGCTTCATTTGAAGAGAGTTTACCAAATACCTCATCCATTGCATGGAAAGATTTCTGGTTGTGTTTTTGTTTTTTTTTTTTTATGGATTAAAGTGAAGTGGTGGTCTTTGCCTTTGTTTGGATGGATTACAATCCAGTAGTCTTGATCTGAAGGCTTCTGGATGCGATGTAAAGGGAAAGACTCAGTTTGAACCCCTGGGTATCTGTAAAGGCAGTAGGTGTATCTAAACTCCATTTCAGTTAGGGGATATCATGTCAATACAGTTTATGTTGAAAATTCAGTCAGATATTGAGCTAACATGGGCTCATGTCTGTTACCTGAAGTTGGGAATCTGGTGACACATACCATGTCAGAAATCTGCAACATCTGCACAGGGCTCACATATCTGGCACAGGAAGTTCAAGAGACCCACATCCTTCTGGATGAGACTTTTGGGAACAGATAAGATACACAGGTTATCTCAAATGACATTAGACACGTTTACTATATGAATCATGTCTCCTGTATGTCACCTTTTAGGTGATCTGCATAGCGCACCAAGCTATGATAGCAGTAAGTAGTACCATGTAAACACAGGTAGATCAGCCGGTCAGTTGCTGAAAGATATGCATCTACTAACTCACAAAATGCACTCTCACACTTGCTGTCTCTCTCAATGTGTCCCTCTCTCTTTCTCTATGTGTGTATGTGTGTGTATATATATATGTATGTCCTGCCTGGTCTCCAGCTGCTGCTGCAGAAGAACTTAATTCTTCTTTACGTTCTTCTCTAGGCATAGAACATTATTTTCCAGCTCAATGTAAATGCCTTAAATACCCAAAGGTACCTTTAGCAACACATGAATCCTACATTTAGGCAACTGAACTGAGAACATATACTCAAACTGAGTCACCTCTTGTTACAGCAGCTTGAGTGGGCTAAGAACAAAAAATCCTAAATTTCTCTTAGAAACAGAATGTTCCACAAGATCCTTGAAATGAAAGTACAAAAGGAGAAAAAACACAAATGATGAAATAACTCCAGCATTAGATGAAGATTAGAAGAATTTTAAGGATTGAGCAATTTTTAAAGTACAGTTTTAAGGATCGTAATTTTGTACTTGGCTATCTAATTCTTTAATTGCAAATTCTCTGAAGCAAGCTGTTATTATGCCTGAATATTACCTTGCATGGTGTTTCTCTCACATGCAGTCTCTGTGTTTTTTCATAACAGAAACAACAAATAACAATAACAAATATACAAACTGCTAGAGAACATAGCCGACTGCCTAATAATTAACCTGTAGATATATATTATCCTTACATTTCAATACCAAAAGTTTATAAATCAGAGTTTAAAAAATATTGTCCTGGTTATGCCAACAAATTCCCAAACCTGAGGTCATTTTCTTAGAAGAAGTATCTTTCTAGGTCAGAAAAGAGACAAGACATGTATCTGCAGAGAGTTCAGTGTCCAGGTTGAGGTAAAGGCTCTGTTGGGAAGACATCCCTATCTCTATTGTTTTGGAGAGTGTACATTGTCACAATGCTACCCATGGACTGATCATAAATATTTATGCTTTCAGCAAATGGAACAGTCATGCCAATAAAAACTGGTGATTTATCTTGTTTTTTAATATTTCATGAGTATTATGCAAAGCTGGACTGTACTGTGACAGCTAACACGATACCCTTCAGCAGCATTAACTCGAAATTCAGTACCATGGAAAGCTCAAAAAACATCAGAATTCTATCATTTTATTGTTTCCATTTCATAATCATCCTATGTCATCAGGCTTGCAGGAGGAGACGCTGTAACTGTTCTGGATGAACTCTGGCTTTAACAGTGACTGACTACAGGTAATGAAGACTGCTCATTTTTCCACAAACAAGAAATGACAAGGCATTTTAAGGTTAAAAGGCTTTGGGTGTGGATTTTTGTGCTTTGGTTTAGTTTTTTGGGTTTAGTTTTTGTTTTGGTTTTCTGTTTGTTTTGGTCTGAGTATTTTTTAGATTGTGTCCAATAATCAGGACAGAATGGAAGTCTTTTCAGGATAGAGAGCATGCATCTCTAAAATATATTCCTTTACAGTTACACTTAACCAAGTCGGTTCTGCTTTTATCATTCTATACTTTAGAAGTACAGTTTTCAGGAAAATATTTTGATCACAAAGCTAAAGGTAGACCTCTGTGTTTACATATACAGGCATCCATATTTAAAACCCTTCCCAGGCACTTTTATATGTTCAAAGGCACAATGCTGTAGTATTACTTTTTCATAAAATCATAAAAGATTCAGTATCCTTGCTCTCCTAAGCTTTCCTTAATGGAGCAAGGAGATTTTCAGACTAATGGAGGTAGACAAGGATAGCTTGTCTACAGTAAGGCTTGGATGGCAAAACCCTGAAATTTATTTTATTGTAAAGTGATCCTTTTATATTTGCTGTAGGGTTCATTTTAAATGTCAGTGGGGCCAAGGTTGCATTTTTACCAACTTTTGTGGATCTATGTTGAGAGGAATGTTCAACTAGTAGTAAAATTGCAATAAGAAAATTACAGAACTTTAAAATTACTTGTATTCACAGTTACATTGTTGGTGGGCCAGAAATCATAGACAGTGTGTGAAAAAGTTCATTAATGAAGGATGAGAATTTTCTGTTTGGGTAAAGGGTGAAAGCCAGTTAGAACACAGATCTCTTCACACAACTCAGTCACACAAAACACTTCCAGTTTCACATTTCTTAGCATGCTGTAATTTTTGTTCTTCCCTACAGTGAAGAAAAGCAGGAATACATTATTCCAAGATTAAATGGAGTTTAGATTTCTACTTCCTTTTCAATGCACTTAAAGTAAAATTGATGTCTGCAGTGATATTTATAACCAGTCTGGAAGCTTGTTTCAATTACACCAAGATACCCAAGTTGACTGTCACAAGTTATCTTTAAGCTGAAAATGGTTCCTTATGTTGCTAATTCATTTATGTACAGAAGATTGTTCCATATTTGTGTATGAACACATGATTGTTCCAAATTTCTTATACAGTAAGGAAGTGGAACCACTCTAAAAAATGGGTCTCTGGACTATTTCTATCTCCATGTAGTCCTCTGTATGAGAACAAACCCAGGGCTGAAGAAAAGTTTGTGACATTACTAGACATGTTACACAGTATCTGGCAAAATTTCCAGTCTCAAGACAAGGAACCGGACAGTGATTTGCAAATATTGGGACAAGGGGTAATGGTTTTAAACTAGAAAAGGGTTGGATATTGGGAAAAAGTTATTCACTGTGAAGGTGATAGATCACTGGAACAGGTTGCCCAGAAACATAGTGGAGGCCCCATCCCTGGAGATATTCAAGGTCAGGCTTGATGGGGCTCTGAGCAACCTGATCTAGTGAAGTTGTCCCTGCTTACTGCAGCGGGGTTGGACTAGATGACTTCTAAAGGTCACTTCCAACCTTACACATTCTATGACTCTATGAAATTTATTTCAGAAGAATTTGTTGGGGGCAGTTGGAAGGCAAATCAATCCTTATTAATTTTCAACAGAACTTCTCAGCTCTGAGCAGCTGCTGTAGGTTGAGCCTAATGCCTTGAAACAGAGCTGGTCAATGGTTGTGACTTGAAATGTGATGTAAAACCCAGGCCTAGTAGTATAATATATTCAATTACATCTATTTTTACACAAAAGCTTAGAGACAATATCTTCTATGAATAATGCCATTATAGGCTTAATGAAAAGTGGAATTTAAGGATCTTCAGTAATAATGAAGAGAAAATGGTTACAATATGAATAAAAAGATAAGGAAGATAATATGATCTGTATATAAATTTATATATGTACATGCATACGTCTGTATACAAAGAGCCTTATTTCATCTTGTATCACATGGTGTCCATAATTCAGGTATGTACATTGAAACAAAAACTTCCAGTTGGTGATTTATTACCTCTATATTGTACATCTATCTTAGAAAAATTGGTCTTTGGTCCCTGTATTACTCCATTGTTTACAGAGCAAAGATACAAGTAGGTCAGCTTAGATGGTTAACTTTAGTATGATTCACTGCTTCAAATTAATTAACCTCATTGGACTTATGCATCCGGAAGACAATAAGAGCATTCTGAAGGCACAGACAGCTGCAATGAGCTCTGAAATCCTGGAGCTCTGAAATCCTGGAGCTCTGCAGTGGACACCAGCACAGTGACATCATGGTCCTTGAGCTGTCTGGCCAGCTGTTCTCTCTTAAGCCAATGAAAATTATTTTCTCTCAGTCCCTTGACTGCAAAAATGGTTTTGTCTCAGTTTGTCTTGACATTTCACATTAAAATACCCCTTAACTACTTGTAAAATTTATGGCATTATCTGTAACTTTTATCAATTTCCCACGCTGCTATTGTCACATCTGTTAATTTCTCATGTTTTATCCATCACTTTCCCACATCCCTTTGGTTTGTTTAACCTCACATCAGAACATAGTCAGCAGGCTAAACATTTGCCTACAGTCTGAATAAAGACGTAATCAAGTCTGAGGCTACAGGCACTGGCCATCTTCAGAATGAATTATCTTTATTGCCTTCAAATTCTGGTTTGATGCATATGAGACATAAATGAGGTAAAAGCATTTAGCTTTTCATAAAGAGGTAGATGAATGGAGCTCAGTAACTCTCATATCCATACTATGATTTGCGTGAACATAAAACCCTCTACAGAGCTTTAATGCATTTTGCCAACAGCAGCAGTTACTACAGGTGCCTTATAACTTGTAGATGAGTCACATTCTTGAAAATTTCTAGATTGTAGGAATGTACTTAATTCAATGCTCATCTCATACATTTTATACATTTGCTTGATTTGGAACATTCTGTCTTCAGCTATTATAGCACAGATTTTTCTTGCAGAATCTTAGGAAGCAATGTACAATTTGTGCAGATACTAGAAAAAAATTCTTTGACATAGGATTATTCTACTCATGTATCTGTCTTTCATTCATATGGCTTGCAAGCAATTTTGTCTTTGGATATTAAAGTGTATTGTTTTTACTTAAGAAATACCCAATTGATGTGTCTTGTCCTTAGAATCTAAGGCTTGGAAAGACAATTTAGAATTCACCTTTTATATAAAAATAAGTGCAAATACATTGTCTTAAGTAGATTTAAGATCTTAAAGCTTAGAGCCTTGATTTAGAAATAAAAAAACATTTGCAATATAATTCTGGATAGACAATGTTACCTTTCCTTTTTTTTTAATTTTTTTTCCCTGTCTCAACTTTCTTGAAGGACATATTAGCATAACAGTGCAGATTGCACATTCATCCAATAAAGATAGATTTCAGTCAGGTTGGAGATACATATACTGTCACCAGAAATCTCTACACATCTTAGAGAAATATTAGTCAGATAGATTTATTTCTTCACTTTTAAAATTGCATTGATATTTATTACAGTGTGTAATGACTGAATTACATGCTTGATTGTTTCCAGGTAGTAGTGCAATATGAATATATTAGTAGTCACTTTCTTACTGCAGTAAAGTACAAAAGCAAATGATATAAACCAGATTGAAATAGTGCAATATGTATTTACAACATCCTATAAATTAACATCCAGTGAGTATGGAAAACACATAGTAGCAAGTAATGTTTCTTAACCTTATTTCAAAAATTCTGAAGGACAGTTCTTCCCTAGTTTTCCAGTGACTGAGAAAATACATAAGGAAAACTAATAGGCAGTTTTGTTTCTTTGCTCGTAAAAGCTTTGTATTGATAGATTCTCAACTTTATATTGTATCCTTGTTCTGTTCGATAACACTCATTTGGTCAATTTATCACTGAAATTAAATGGCCCAGATAGAAGAGAAAAAAGGAACTGCAAAAGAAATGCATTCCACAGTGGAAAGAAGATGCCGTTTCAAGTCACTGAAAGCGTGAAATATACTGACTTCCTTTAGGAGGTTTCTTAACACTTTTTATGCTGTAAAACAAAGTTCAAAACATTATTTTTGTGACAGCACAAAATATATTTGAGCTGCAAAATTTCTAATAGACATGTAAAAACTAATACAAGTAAATTATCTCTAATTTGATGTCTCTAACCACAAATAAGAGCATCACTACAATGGATCAGTTACAAGAACCGTCATTTTCTGTTATCTTGTTTTTGAGGATGATGAGTTCCACCTTTTTCAATAGGAAATTTTTGGCATTTTTCACAAGAGGAATATGAATTTATATGACCCTGTAAACACCATCAATTATTGTCCTCATATATTCACAGACCTGTGGAATAGATCTTTCTGGATCATACTTTATTTAAACTTTTTAATGATTTATTATTATTATCTACCTCATGGATCCTTTGTTTCATTTTGTAAATAACTAGACTGTTCAGTTTCTTCTTTCTAGAAAACTTTTAGATCAATTTTAGATACTGTTTTCTTTTGAGATCACTCTAATTATGAAATATAACATAAATGTTTTCTTCTTAATCACAGCACTGTAAAAAAAGTGGGCTATTGACCATCTGAACAATTATAGCATCATGCTTGCTGGTGACAAGAAATTCAACTAAGTGAAAGGAAAATAAATACTGAATCTGCAAATACAGTTGGGTGAACTGGATTGTCTAAATTAGGCCCGTTAGAAAATGTTAATGTGTCATACAACCTATAAGACAAGCACATTACTATAAGACCCCTTATTCATCTAGTGTTTATGTATGAGGGAGTGTTCACCATTTAAAGCAGTTTCTTGAAAAAGGATCCCAGATATTATACTTATTGTATATTAATGTGACATGATTATTTTGAGTGCTGAGCATTCCAAATGTATGCAGATTTCTGTGTTATTGTTTATTTATAATGTTAGATCCAGAAAGGGCTGTGTGGTGGATAAGGGCCAAACTTCCACCCAGTTCCCTTCCTCAAGAGAACAGAGAGAAATAGGATGAAATAGCTTGTGAGTCAAGATAAAGACAAGAACATCATTTACCAATTATTATCACAAGCAAGAAAAACTTGACTTTGGGAAAGTTAATTCAATTTATTGACAATGAAAACAGATTCAGCTAGTGGGAAACAAACATTAAATAAACTTCTCCCTCTACCTTTCCCAAGCCCACCTTAATTTCCTTTCTCTCAACAGGGAAGCGACTTAGTAGTTACTATCATGTAACTATCAAAACAGACCATTAACTGCAACTGAAAATTAACTGCATTGATAGCAAATCAAACACTTGCTTTCCTCAAAAATGAGTGATTTATTCGCATGTAAACAATGAAATCAAAACTGAAAAAGTAGGCATGACTGAGATTTTAATCAGCGGTCGAAGGAAGTCACTATCTTTGTCTTTCACCATAAATACCCTCAGTTAACCTGTTTTGCTCTTAGAGTTTCCAAAAAGGTTTTCAGTTGAAACTGTCTGTTCTTTTCTGTTCAACTTCTCTACTTCTAATTGCTTCTATGACCCAGAGGCCTTGTCAGTTCACATCGTACACTGGAGCTTTGTTACTGTTATGCTAGTACAGGGAATTCTTGATGTTTTAACAGTACTCTCAGAAATAAATGAATCATCAACAGCCGTAAGAAAGTGGCTGTTCTGAGGCTGGCCTGTGATACCAATCTTCCATATAGTCCCAGTCTGTGTGTATATATATATACATGCAATGTGGCTCTCTGATTTTAGCATAAATACATTGTTCTGTCACTGGACTTCCTGGGTCCGTCTTCCCACAGCAGTTATTAATTTAATGTAGAAAAACATGTTAACAGCTGTTGCCATAATATTGTTAAGTGATGTAAGAAATTTGATCACCTCCTCCAGATGCTCTAGCCCTGGTCCCTGCTGCCCAGCCACTAGAGCTCAGCCTGGCACCCAGGACCTGGGTTCTCTGCCCAGGCTGAGGGATGTGTCTGTCACTTTCCAAGTTGCAGTTTCACCCAGTAACGAAGCAGAGTACATGGCTGAGAGACAGACAGGACACTGACATGACTGATCAGACAGATTATCACAGAGAAGGCAATACCTTCAACAGCATCTATACAAAGGGCTGACATACAACAGAAACACAGACATCCAGGTCTCTTCCTCATCTTTGTCTGGCAGAGACAGAAGAGCACTAGTGGTGGTGTACACATACGTCACTCCTCTTCCCCCACCCCAGCTTCACACACATATTTGTGTGTGTGCAACAGCTTGAGCAACAGCTTAGCCCTTGCTTGTCCAGCACCCCTGCTTGGACTGCCTTAATTGCCCCATTGGTCTCCTACTTACAGGCTGGTCGATCCTGATGCTTGCTGCAGACGTGCACACATAACACACAGTTGTCCCACATGCATTACATGCTTGCTGTTTCTCCTGTGTATACCAGCATAGACCCCTCTGCCTGCTAGACCTCAGATCCTGCTACTAGCCAACTGATCCAGCTTGAAGTTTGCTGGTGAATACATAGGCATCCCACACACATCCCAATATGGGGGATGATGCCCCACCCCAGCAGCACATGGGTGCCTGCTCCAAATACTCCCTTTCTACATACTTTTACAACTACAGTTAGTTCTTTAATAGCGGTTTTGAACCTATGTAAAACTGCTAAATGAGGGTTCAAAAATATGTTGTGCTAGGGACAGTTCACACTCTTAATGAAGTTATAATCCCAGCCTTCAGGATTTTACAGTTTAGCATTGTAAGTAGAGAAAAAATAGAGAAATCCAGGGAACAAAGCAATCCAAAGTAACAAAAGAATAGAAAACAAAATTTTGATACAATAAATAGAGATTGTAGTGCATCAGCTGTATAAATTAAGCCAAGTGTAGAAGTACCAGGGAACATTAAAGAATAATTTGTATCTGTGCCCTTCCTGTGTAAGGCAGATTTGAGACTGATTTAAGACTGGAACTAAAGCAAAAGAACAATAAGCATGCTTTTTGAAATAAAGAAATCAATCATACTTTGAACTGAATGTGTTTATACATTTGTAGCTCTGTTACGTTGGTAACATCTGAAATTAGTTTCCAATTTTATTGAAACCCAAAGAATATTATCTTTCCTCAAAATCTCTAATAAACCATACTTAAGCCCTGTGATAATTTAATTGCTTGATTATATTGCTAATTACATCACATACCAACTATGAACCTTATGTTGTATAATTGACAATTCACTGATAATAATCTGTGGTATGAGTTAGATGTCTGAGCTTCTTTGTAAATACTCATTACAAGATTTTCCTTCTCCTAAGGAGCTGATAATAACAGCCACCTTGACCTGAAGTACAGAATTTCATTCTCATCTACTGCTCCCATAAACACAGAAGGGAATTTTGATCAGCTCACCAAAAGAGAAATTAAAGACAAGTCACTTAATTACATCATACTTTCATCCTGGATTATTTCAAGAAAACCCTTGTAAGATACTCCACTAAATTTCATGTAGACCTAACTTAAATTGCATAATGCAAGAGGCCAACAGTCATAATATTCAATTATCAGGAACATGTATAAGCTGTGACAGTGACAGACATTAAAATCATTGCAGTAGAGAGCCATTGGCAGTGGTTGATTAACTCTTTAAAAAGCTGCTTGAATAATTAATTGGTTTCTATTCTCCACATACTTAGTGGGCAAATTGTCAGTACCCAGATGCATATCAAATGATATATGCATCTCATTAAAAAGCTTAAAAGTTCATTCCTTTACTAGCAAAAGGGAAGCTTCTTTAATTTAAATGAACAAACCTCTCTACCCAAACATCAACCGACATCCAAATCTAAGCACAACCATTTGTGAAATTCAAAACATGCCTTAACGTCCCTCTCTACTGTACTACTTATATTTACTCACTTTTTGTCTTTTACCTCTCTGTCTTTCCTCTTTAATGCAGTCTTCCCTGAATTTAATGGCAAACATTTAATGGTTGTCAAAGGTGGTTTTGTATATAACTAAATATGCCTAAGCAAGTTGCTACACAAATGTAGAAACTGATCCTACCTCTATTTAAGCTCTGTTTTGAAAAAGTATAAAATGACCAAAACAGAAGGCATTATTCATTCATCCTTTTTTCTGATCTCCTCCCACACCTTGTTTAAATATCTCTGAATGATGTCATCCAGCTACATATACAATTGGTCAACTCCCTATCAAGATATTGATCAGAAATAATGAGTTTATTTCACCTAACTGCAAATAGCTGCAATCTAGGCATCTACATCTGAACTAGTGAATATTGGTTCCCTTTACAGTTAAAGGGCATTTTGAAAGTTAGTCCACTGCTTATTTTAAGCATTTACTTTAGAATAAATAGAGTTTAATTTAGGTTTCAGTATGCCTTTACTTGTTCTGATAAGAGTGTAAATAACTCACTTGAGAAGATATACAAGAATTATTTAAAAATACTGTGTCCTGGTTCCCATTCGATGCCATGTTCTTTGGCCCAGGTGTCTATGAGATTATTCTGGAAATGAGTTCCATTGTACAACTCAATTATTTCTGGAGTGCCATGCTGCCAGAGGACTTGCTTCTAAGGACCCAGGATGGTGTTCCAGTCAGTGGCATGGGGCACAGGATATGTTTCTAGCCAGCCGGTGGTTGCTTCTACCATTGTGAGCAAATACCACTTGCCCTGGCACGTCTGTGGGAGAGCTATATAATCAATTTGCTAAGCCTCTCCATATTTGCATTTCAGCCATCATCCTCCATACCACAGAGGCTTTAACCACTTTTTATGGGGGAGTGGTGTCAGATGGTGTGGAAAACAGCTGGGGCTAACTCAGCTCACCTGTGCTGGCTGCTTGGAGAGGTTAAAAAAATAGGCCTAGCCTATTATGATATTTGTGAATGCTCCATTATTTTAAAATCCAAAATGATATAAAAAGATATGTAAATAAAAATGAAGGCATATACAGTAATTTTCAAATATACACACAAGCGTTTTTCCATAAGGTACTAAAAATGCTGAAGAAAAAATGAAGTTGATAAAGAAAACTGGTTTTGAAGTTTGAGGAGTTCTTGTATAATCAAACAGGATATATGGTCCAAAATTTAAAATGTATTATAAGTATTTATTTGATAATAGGATAGATCTGGTTCTGATCAAGGCTTCTTTAACAACATTTCTTCAACTTCATTTCATTTTTCAGAAAAAACAAAATATATGTTTGTTGCTCTTTGTTCCATTCATGGCACATTTGAGCAAAATCAGAACTGGCATCACTAGATGAGTAATCAAACAGGTGGCATCCAAACTAGTTTTTGATGTGTACCAAGAGAAGACATGATGCAGCTGGCAGATTATTTTGCATGCCAAATAAGTCTGATAAAGAAAAGCAATCCTTTCAAAACAAAAACAAGAAGAAAAAACAAACAGATAAAAGAAGGGAAAAAAAAATCCCAAAACCATGGAGCAGTTTTGAAAACAGAGGAAGCTTTGTGGTTGGAGATTACAAGAATCCCATCCCTCTTGGCTAAACTTTTTGAATATTACTCATGAGAAATAGCACAGTTCCTATCTTGGGAAGTCTGTGTCTATGAACTTTGAGGAATTGCAGGATTTTATGACTTAGAGCATTCTCCACTGCCTTTTAGACATCATTATGTCTCTCTGACTTTCCAGAGTAACTCAGCCAACAGTAAAAAGTAAAGAAATATAGGATAGGATATTACAGATAGAGGATGCAGCAGGGACATTAGTGACAAAGGATGAGGACAAGGCTGAGGTACTTAATTCCTTCTTTGCCTCAGTCTTTAATAGTAAGGTGAGATGTTCCCTGGGTATTCAGCCTCACAAGCCAGAAGACAGGGAGGGAGAGCAGAACAAAACTCCCATGATCCAGAAGGAAAGGTTTAGAAATCTGCTAGGCCAATTAGACATTCACAAGTCTATGGGGCCAGACAGGTTCCACCCGAGGGTATTGAGGGAACTGGCGGATGTGCTTGCTAAACCCTTTTCCATCATCTACCAGCAGTCCCGGTGGACTGGGGAAGTTCAGCTCTACTGGAGGCTGGCAGATGTTACACACATTTACAAGAAGGGTCGGAAGGAGGATCCAGGGAACTACAGGCCTGTCAGTCTGACCTCAGTGCTGGGGGAGATCATGGAGAGGGTCATCTTGAGTGTTATCACACAGCCCACATATGACAACCAGGTGATCAGACCCAGTCAACATGGGTTTATGAAAGGCAGGTCCTGTTTGACAAACTGTCTTGACATCACCTTCAATGACAAGGTGTCACCTTCAATAACAAGGTGATCCGCTTAGTGGATGAGGGAAAGGCTGTGGATGTAGTGGACTTGGACATCAGCAAAGCTGAATAATAATAGCATTCTGACTGAGAAACTGGCTGCCACTGGCCTAGAGAAGTGGACCCTCTGCTGGGTAAAAAACTGGCTGGATGGCCGGGCCCATTGAATTGTGGTAAATGGAGCTAAATCCAGCTGAAAGCTGGTCACAAGTGGCATTACCCAGAGCTCAGTCTTGGGTCCAGTTCTGATCAATATCTTTATCAATGACCTGGATGAAGAGATTGAATGTTCCCTCAGTAAATTTGTGGATGACACTAAGCTGGAAGGAAGTGTCAATCTGCCTGAGGGTAGGGAGGCTCTTCAGAGGGATCTGAACAGACTGGACTGATGGGCTGAGATCAACAGGATGAGCTTCAACAAGGCCAAGTGCAGAGTCCTGCACTTGGGACATAACAACCTCATGCAGCGCTACAGGCTTGGGGGAGACTGGCTAGAAAGTTGCCTGACAAAGAAGGACCTGGGGGTGTTAGTTGACTGACTGCCGATTGAATATGAGCCAGTAGTGTGCCCAGGTGGCCAAGAAGGCTAAAAACATCTTGGCATGTATCAAAAACAGTGTGGCCAGCAGGTCCAGGGAAGCATTTGTCCCCTGCACAAGGTTGCACCTTGAACACTGTGTTCAGATTTGGGCCCCTACTACAAGAAAGACATCAAGGTTCTGGAATGTGTCCGGAGAAGGGCAAAAAGGCTGGTGAAGGGGCTGGAGAGCAAACGTTTTGAGGAGTGGCTGAGGGAACTGGGGTTGTGTAGCCTGGAGAAGAGGAGGCTGACAGGAGAACTTATCACCACCTAGAATTACCTGAAAGGCAGTTGTAGATAGGTGGTGTTGGTCTCTTTCTTTGCCCAAGTGACAGGTGATAGGACTCAAGTTGCACCAGAGCAGGTTCAGATTTGACATTAAGAAAAAATTATCGGGCATTGGAACAGGCTGCCCAGGGAGGCGGCTGAGTCACCATCCCTGGATGTATTTAAAAGACGGGTAGACGAGGTGCTTAGGTTATGGTTTAATAGAGGACAAGCTGTACTACATTGCTAGACTCAATGATCTAAAAGGTATTTTCCAACCTAGTGATTCTGTGATTCTGTGAAATATGGAGGATAGAACAATACTTACATGAAAGATCTAGAATAAATCTATTAGGAAGGAAAACAGTCCATCTCTAATCTGTTTTCAGAATGACAATCCCACTACCTTGATGAAAAAATTATATTAGCTTTTGTCTCTTTATAACTTTTCTATATAAACTTGAGATAAAAGTGACATCACATGGAGGAAAATTCCTGTCCTATACTTTGTGTTATGTTTTTCACAAAGAAAAATAGTTTATCTTGAGATCAATCTTCCTCCACAATCCATTATGGTAAGGAAAGGCATCTTCAAAGTGTCATGAAGAATGAAAAGAATTTTTAACTTTGCTTGAGATCTCTGAGGATTTGGTTAGAATTGAAATACAAATATCTTCACAAAAAACAAATTGAAAGTAACATTAAGATGACAGCTCTTCTGAGGTTTATCTTGCTTTTGAAATTGCTAAATAATATGGCCAAAAAAATCAAATTTTTAAAAAATTCCAAAATTCTATTTTTAAAACCACACACACAAACATGTTATCCTTTCAAAGTAGAACTCTAAATAAATAATATGTGTGCATATGCACTTTTAACTTTTAAAGTTAATACTAAAAAATAAAAGTTTCTTAAAACTTACTTATCAACTTTTCATTTACTTCAATCTAATTTTCAGCCACAAAATATAAATTGTTAATTATATTAACTCTATTTCTTTTTATGATCATAAAGTGTTTTTCTTTGAAAGAAATTTTAACAATTTAAAATATTTTAAGGGTCTTTTCCAACTTAAATGATTCTATGACACTCTGATTTTAGTAGTATTGTGCATTTCCTTTGCAGTTATTAATCAACCAGTAAAGTACAAAGCAATGGGCAGCCAGACTTGGTATTTGACGCATTGCTTAAAAACAGATTTTCTAAATATAAACCAAACGTTTCACAAAAACCGTATTTCAGCACTGAAATACAACAATTTGCATGGAACAATTACTATCAGCATGTCAGTCTTGTATCTGAAAATAGTGTCATTAAAGCGATGACTTTAAGTGATATTAGGATAAGCAAATTCTATAAAAATACTTTGGAGGGGAGGGATTTATGTGTTTTTGTTTTGCTTTTTCGGTTGGTTTTCGTGTTGTGGGTTTTTTTTTATAGGGTGTGGGTTTTGTTTTGTTTTGTTGGTTTGGGTTTTTTTTTTCTGTAAAAAGTACTGTCAACTGTTGAAATACCCAGGGACACGAAGAGGTTGCTTGACACCTTGCATACTGATCAAGAAGTCAAACAATAAATTCTTTAATATAGAAACTGTTATACACAACACATCTAACAGCACATATTCTTTCATTTTGCTTTCTTTTTATTGTTGCAAATTGTGTTTGTGCAGAATGTCACATTCCACATGATATTTATTGTTCAATATTCTTAAATATCACACTGAGTGCCTTTAAATCTAAGGGAACAAAAGCAACTTGGTTCTTCCTTTATTGGTACTCTGGAGGCAAAATGTTTTAGAGGGTAGTTTTGGCTACCATCTTATTATATTAATTTGAAACTGTTCAGGAGATTCTCTTCATTGCATTGTTTTGTGGGTGGTCCTTTAGCTTCTTTGAGTAGTACCACAAAAGCTTTCAGGAGCTTTTCAACGTTTGAAGATGACTTATGTGCCTTTATATTAAATACTTGAATGGATCAATGCTAATAGGAGCTAAAGATCTACTTCATTTTTGGTCCACATTACATGCATTGTCTGATTACATTATTTAGAATTCATGTCCATGTGCTAGATCACTTTCTTGTGAGGATTCAATCCACTGAAGGCAAGGGTGGAATTGTTTTAGTGGTGTGTAGACAATCCAGACATATTAGTTACTAGACAAATGAGAAGGTTTTGGTCTCAAAAGTCTGCATATAAATTAGTAAGATAAGAAAATAAGTGAAAGGCTATTACTTGGGAGTTTGGCTTGTTGGGTTTTTTTTTTTAGTTTGTTTTTGTTTTGTTAGTTTTTTCTTTTTCCTGCCCTCAAACATTAAGGGACAGAACAAGAAAATGGCATTTCAAAGATCTATTAAAAACATAGGGGAAAATGCAGTGCAAATCCCTGGATCCTACATTTGCACAAATCCTACCTATCCTGAACCTTCACATAGTTTTTAACCACATATAGATTCGTACACCAATGTGGAATAAAGCAGAAGTCTAGTTCACATTTTATAGCAAGACCAGGGATTGCATCCACAAGGCCTAGCACACATGAACTGAGAGTCTATAGGATCATAGAATTGTAGGGCTCGGAAGGGACCTCGAGACATCATCAGGTCCAACCCCCCTGCCAAAGCAGGCTCCATAGGACATATCACTCAGATAGGCGTCCAGACGGGTCTTGAATATCTCCAGAGAAGGAGACTCCACCACCTCCCTGGGCAGCCTGTCCCAGGGCTCTGTCACCCTCACTGGGAAAAAGTTCTTCCGCATGTTGGTGCAGAATTTCCTGTGCTCCAACTTGCAGCCATTGCCCCTTGTCCTGTCTCCACAGACCACGGAAAAGGGGCTGGCTGATTCCCCCTGCATCCCCTGCTTAAGATAATTATAAACTTAAATGTAGCCTAGGGTTCACCTCTTTAAATTTCATGTTTAAAAACATCACAGAGATACCAGGTCACAACTAAGAACTGGGAACAGAGAGTAGAAACCATTTCACCTAACTTCTGCCATATGAAAATCAGATGCCTGGTTCAGGTATTTTTTTTCCCTATAGGTGTGACATACAGCCTCATTAGAAGACAGTCTCCCTCTGGATGTGACAACTCTCTGAAACATCTTAGGTTAGATATCCAAGTTATGACTGCAGTGAGATGACGTGAATCCGATCCCCAAAGTGGAAAGAGACAGGTTCCTTAAACCAGGCCTTACCTGTAACTGAATGTATAATCTTCTAGTCCTTTCAGAGAAACCCATACCAGATTCATGTAAGTAATCTGTTTTGCTTTGTCCTGTGGGGCACTGAAATATTTAAATGCATCATAGTGGTTGAGAACACTACCACTGTGATAGTACAAAGACCCAGAAAGTCATCAATGGTGCATGAAGACCTCTTATTAATTTTGTAAGTGTCTCACTATCAGATAAAGGACTCCAGCGTGCTTTACAGAACTGTTACCTTACTTTCTTACCTTTAAACAAACATAATTTTCTGTTGTATCTTATTTTCACTTCACTTTTTTCAATATGTTCACATTTCTGTATCCTTTCTGATTTCAACAGTAGAGCTTTCCTATAGAGCAGAATCTTTGTTACTTGCTGACACATTCAGATCTTAGATACACCTGTATCAATTAAAGCTAAACCATGAACATCAGCAGGGTCACTCTGAGAGCAACATGATGTCACTGTGGAATGTACTGGTGCTTTACGCCTACAAATACAAGAACACACTTTGGTTGGATTGTAATTGCTTTTATGGGGAACAAATAGATCTTGTTCTTTCTCCTTAAACAGTGTAATAAAAATGGGATTATTAGGACTGTGTCAAGTTGTTATGACAACCTGAATTTGGGCCCTGAAAAATTGTGTCTGGTTTCACTCAAGTATTAATAAAATCTTCCAGCTAAGGAATGCTGCTTAAATTCTAGGTAGGTAAATCCTCTGAAGTGATGTGATAAAACATGTAGGAGTCATGATAATTGTGAATAGTAGAGACTCATTGCTCTGCTAAAGAACAGTAGAAGCCAGCAACATTCAAGTTCAGCTTCTGCACTGGCTAAGGGATGTATGAGGCCACAGTTCTGCTGGAGGCGGTTTGCTCAAATGGGATCTTTATTCCTGAAAATCCAGCCTTCATCCCACCTGACAAGTTTCAGGAAAAGTTAATACCCTCCCTCAACTGCTGTTTTGCAATGATCTGCTAGAAGCTGCCCCTAGGTCTGACAGAGCCAATACCAGCCAGCTCAAGGATGGACCCACTGTCGACCAGGCCAAGCCAATCAGCGATGGTGGTAGAACCTCTGGGATAACATACTTAAGAAGGAAAACAAAACAAAACAAAACAAAACAAACAAAAAACACAAGAGGCTGTTTTTAGCTGAAAGGAGTGAGACACCAAGGTCAGTGAAGAAGGAAGGTGCGGAGGTTCTCCAGGCGCCAGAAGACAGTTCCCTGCAGCCTATGGAAGATGATGGGGAGCGAAGATTTCACCTGTAGGAAACCAGGACAACTGCATACTTTCTCAGTCATGATCAAGATTTTACTATTCAAGGCTGAACGTCTAAATATGCTATCAGGGCCTGGAACTTGAAGTAACCCTGCCAAATAGAAGAGGTGAAGAGACAGTCCTTTTTATTTCTTCTCCTTGTCCATGCTCACACTTTCTGCCATGTCTTCAAAAGAGTTAACAAGAACCCAACTTCTATATAATCCCTGTAGTTGTAGTAGGAAGACTTCTTTTTTTCCCTGCAGTTTAATGTACTAATATGAACAGCAGGAGGTCCCATGTCTCCATCTTTCATTCAGAAAATGTATAAGATGTGAACCTCAAACTACTGAAAATCAGCAAGCACATTCTTTTTCACAAAACCTTGTCTTAAAATTCAGTATTGGGGCATCTAGTTATATTAAATGTCTTAAGATTTGCAATATTTTTCTGTAGCAATATAAAATAAAGAATAATTACTACTAATAAAACCCAATGAATAAATATTATTTTCTGAAATGAAATAAAATAAACTAATATTGGAAATATTTACTTTCTTTTCTTTAGCAAATGTTTAGTATTTAATGCTTTGGAAAAATACGTTGCTTCAAAATTTCCTTTGGCTGGTTTTGTAGACAAAATGACAATTTCTTTTTTTTCTAAATTGCAGTATTTAATTTGATCAAAAGTTCTTCATCTTTCATTCTTCTAAATAACATTATTTTTAGCTATAACACACATTTATTTGTTTTTTTGTTGGTGAATCAAAAATTATTTCCCTACTCGTATTCACAAGACTTAATTACTAGATTTTACTACAATCATTCAAAAGAAAACTATTCTTCTTTAAGTTATTTCAAAATTTTAGTAAATGAAAAGTACTGAAGCTCTCATCTTTTTAACATTTCTCTCATTTGAAACTGAGTTCATTGCAGAAATCTAAAAATGTCTGCAGCAAATAAAAACATATTTCCATACAAATGTTTACAGAAAATTTTTTTCCCTGAATGGAAAATTGGGCTTTTTCTGATTGTATTTCTGAAATTTTATACAGAACACTAATATCTCACTGAGATAAATACAGTGACATGTTTTTGACAGACCATCCTAATTCAGGAGTTGTAATTATACTTATAATTCATACCTGTTCAAGAGAGAACTCCAACAGGGAAACTAAGCCATGTTCACAATGACAAATTTCTATACTTCTGTACTGACTCTTAAAGATATGGCACTGAGCTATTGTACAAGTGAAGATGATTGCACAGAAACACGTTCTTTCTGATTACTGTACCTGAGGAATCCATGGGAGACCATAAGCAATGCACTGTGCATCCGCTCAGTGCAGTACAGTAAATTTTCACCATATACTGAAGTTATTTCCCATATTAATCATCAAAGGTCTTTGCTGATCCCTGAACTATGGTCTGATGGGATGTTAGCAGCTCCTCATATGTATCAGAAAAGAGATGCTATCAGCTGTTTTTTTCTGGCAATATTCTGGTAATATTTTCATTACTACGTATTGAAGCTTGTTGTGTGCATATATAAACATGCATATGTGTAAATATGGATATGTATGTAAAATAGGTGCATATAGCTGTATATATATTTGTCACATATTGTATGTGCATGTATATCTATATATAATATATGTCAATGGGCTTTCCTCTGTGTATGTTCTTACATTTATTATTTTCTCATTATACAGATACAAGTTCAGTAATGAAGCAATATAGCAACAGAAACAGGTCTTCCTATACAAATAACATTCTTACCCCAGCAGTAAATAATGAGCACATGATTTCTCTCAATCTCATTTTCCGCTCTGCTCTTCTATTCTATTCAGTGCCACATCTTTCCTCTGGCTAATTTCAACTCCTAAATTTCTTCCCTTGAATCATGCTACATCAGATTGCTAAAACAGTCTAGAAGTGCAAAGACCTGTTTTTGGATCCTCTGCTCATTCAGAAGCAGACTTGTACCACAGATCTACATTTTCTCACAAAGGGCTATGTGTATTAGAACTAGCAAAGCAAGGGAATCAGAATATATTTTGTCAGGTTGATTTTAATTTTCGTAGCAAGATTACAATCTCATCCTAGAGAAAACAATCTCACAAGTTGAGAATTATAGCTGTCCAATCTAAGCCCAAACCCAATACAGTTCTAAAGTAAAATAATATTACTTTGGAGCTTTCTTGTTGGCAGCTTCTAATCCTTACATGAGCTGCTAACAATGGCAACTCAGCCATTGCACTGTTGGCTTCCTAGGCCTCAGCTGTATGATATATATGGTCTGAAGCAGTCATATGATGAGAGAAGCAACAAGTTTCCCCAGCTGTGGGCTGCCAAGAAGTAACAGGCCCTGAACCTGTCGCCCAGTAAGTGTCATACCTTTCATAATCTTTGCAAAACTGGGCAAAACTCTCTTGCCCTTCTTTATGTTTTGGTTTGGTTTGGTTTGGTTTTTTAAAGTTCACTAGAATTCTTCTGTTTGATGTGTTTTCACAAAACATTTTTTTTAAATAATTGCCTTTGCTATGTGCATGCCTTATCCGTTTGAGTCCTCTAAAGTAGCACCAGCTATAAAACCATGCCTCTTTTATTCTTACTTTTTTATTGGTGAACAATGGGTAAGTGGATTGTAGTAGGAAAAAACTCAAGGATAACTCTACACTGCCACAATGTGCATTTTTAACCTTGAGACATTACAAGACTAAAAGAGTAGGAAATGAATAAAAACATTTTCTTGGAAGTAATTTCTTCATTTACAGATGTAGACTGAGATTTGCTAGGATGATGACTTAGCTGGCAGGGTGTAACTTGATGAGAAATGATAATAAAATGACTGTAGGCCAAACCCATAAAACAAGGTAAAAATTTTCTACATAATCACATTTCTGAGATAGACATATGCATAATGCTTTAGACTAGATGTAAACATTTATTGATATTGGTATCTAGTAATCGATAATTCTCAATGCTGGAAGCATTTTGGGCAGAGATATTCAAACTAAAATTAGATTTTATTTTCACTGCATGATTAGAAAATAAAAATATTGCCTCAAGGATAAATTGCAAACTTTTTCTTCAGGAGCTATTCAGAAATAGAAAAAAAAATAAAATTGGTGACTCCTTATAGTTTTAGTGCATGTGGCATCAACAGAAGAGCTAACAAATATGGGAAGATTGTTCTTAAACTTGGAGTTTTCTCTTCTTGCACTGCTTTTCCACATTGGACTCATAAACTTTCTGTCCCTGTAACACAGAACACATCTGTAGACCAGTATCACAATTTGGCAAGAGACTCATGTTGGGAGATTTTAATGTTTAGTGGAAGAACTTTATACGGTTTGCCAGGATGTTACACTGCCAAATGGAAGATCTTTCAGTGGAGTGGAATTAATAATGTATGACACAGATCTTGTCTGGTTTTACTGTTAAGTATCGAGTGAGAAAGAACTAAAATCTATTTTTGTCTTTCACTATCACCTAACAGTTACTGCTGCCTAACACCTGTGGGAAGGGTATCTTGATGTTTTTACATAATAGTCAAAGTACCTCAGCATGGACTGCAGCTGCTCCAGCCCTGGATATTTCTCAGTATTCATTTAATCTCTAAACATTACTACAGATGTTGCTACTTAGCCTTCAGTGAGATGTATTCTTTTGCAATTACCATGGAATATGTCAGCACAGCTGTGATTTTCTTTATTTTTTCCAAATATTCCCTCAAACAAAACACACACAATCAGAAACACTCGCATATATGTAAATGCAAAGACATGCATGCATAAATGTACAGAGAGTCACAAACTCATCAACAGTTCAGTTTTCAACTAGTCCTTCTGACTTGATGCTGCTGATCAAATGGGGACTGGAGTGGACAATTTTATAAACACCTTAGGGAAATATAATGATATAAGCAATTCTAAACCTTCCTTTATTGTGTAGATACAACTGTCAGAAAAAGTCTGTTACAAGTATCTCATGAACCAAAAATGTGCTTGCATCATGTAAAGCAAAAGAAGAAAAAGAAAAAAAAGAAACCTAAATCAAAAAATAAAGAAAAAAAGAAAAAAAACCACCCTAAATCAAAAAACCTGCACTCAAACCCCAGTAACATAAACTTCTTTCATTTTTTAATATTTTTAATATTAACATGAAAAATATGGTTTAGCATGTCAGGGAAGAAAGAAATGACTGGGAGGGAGATGGCACTGTTTTTTATTTTTCATGGTAACAGAATTTCTGCTAAGGATTGAGGCACGCTGCTCTGATTAAAATTCAAACAATTCACTAAAAAACAGAGGAAGACATGACAAAGAAAAAATACTGGACCAGAAGGTGAAACACATTCAAATTATTAGTCTGAGATATATTTTCAGCAATGTGAGTTATTAATACTTAGATCAAATCACAAGAAGTTTGAGACATTTCCTGAATTTCTGGGTCTTGTCTAGTGTCTTTTTTGTTGAAAAAAAAATCTGAATTGACGCTTATAACTAGGATGTAACTTTAATATGAGCAGTTTTGTTATCATTTAAGTACCTAAGAAAATGTCAAGATCTTAATATCATGGCTGACTTTAGTAACTGAAATTTTAAGGGAAAAAGTTATATTCTTTTAAAGGAACAGCTACTCTAATAGCTCTTAATGAGAGAAGATGAGTAGGTTTCATCTCAGATGACTCTGGTTATCTGAAAACTGAATTGCTAATTAAGCTTTTTCATAGCAAACTGCAGTGGGCAATTTATCCCATCCTAAAGCAAGACTCAAATATTGATTTGCCTTCTGAAGTTCTAAATAACTTCCTTCAGACAACATGGGGAACCCATATATCAGAGATCCAGCTCTCACAGAATCACAGAATGACTAGGTTGGAAAAGACCTTTAAGATCATTTGGTCCAGTTGTACATGTCCTCTACTAAACCATATCTTAGTACTTCTCAGATTAATAAAGTTCAATGAAATTTAGGCCAGGCTAAAGACTTTCTTGAATGGTGTCTTAAAGCCCAGTTTGTTCTATTTCAGTTTGGGAGAGGCATTACAGAGTAGATGGCTTACCATTCTTCTACTCACAGTATCTTTAGGTCTTCAAAAAGTACAAAACCTGGCTCTACAATAGCATTTTTCCAGGGCTTCTATCAGATCTCTATGTGGACATTGTGGTTGTGTTCTAGGATAGTATATAGAAAAGCAGACATTGTACTTTCCATATAACTTTTCAGTATCACTAACCATATGCATGAGATTCAGCAGGCTGAAGGTTAAAGGTACCTATAAGTTGGAACATAGATAGACTCAGTTTCCATCTCCTCAGAAAATCAGTAAAAGCTCTGTCTGCAAAAAGCTTTGATGTATGATGTAATCATGTTCTCATCCATTTAATAGAGAATCTGTTCATTTATGATGATTCTAATTTTAAAAAAAAGCATTAAAAAAATCAAATGCCTCACAGAAATCTAAGAATATTTCACAGATATTACCTTTATCAATGTAATCATCAAAAGATGATTAGAGTCATCAAAAGCATCCACAGAGAGTTTGCTTTTCCTAGTTCATTGAATCTTTTTCATTCTAGAGACTGAACTGTGAATTATCATTAGTGTGTCAAGGGAAAGATGTGTTTAGACGTCTTTAAGCAATCACATAGCCCTTTTTTTATTTTTTTAATCTTTCTCTTACTATCTCTTTTTCATTTCTGTTTGGTTTTGGCTTTTGTCTGTTCTTTTTCTGTTGCAAGTGAAAGATTCCCTGCTGCTTTCATTATTAATGCACACAAGGACCATACAACAGTGAAAGCCAGAAAGCAGAGCTGCTAAAGGATGTTTCTGAGTTTTGTTGCCTTTAATGATGTGGAACAGCAATGAAAATAATGTCACACTCTTCACACTCATGGGAATCTAACCTGAAATAGTGTGAATGTTTAAAAGTCATAAAGGATGTTGCTTACTTTGATATAATAGTGTATGTATCCATAAATTAAAAGCACCAGTGCTATGTACTTTTTCAACACTCATTTCTCAACTTTCTCCTGTGCACACAGGGAGGTTATTTTGTTTCACGGTAGTATAACTCTATAATCTTTCTGTTAGATTGTCACAATAATAGAAAAACACACTGCCTTTATTTAACTTTATTTTTTAGATTTACAGGTATTTATTAACATATTCTCCAACATGGAATTCTAGGGATTCCACATCCAAGGTGTTTTGGTTGTTTTAGGGGTTTTTCTGGTTCATTGGTTGCTTGTTTGGGCTTTTTCATTTTTTGTTTGCTTTTTTTTAACATCACTCCATGACTGTTACATCCTTCATAGCGGATATAGAGGAAGAAGTGAACAAGGAAACTTTAGAGGTCATCAAAAGGGAGACTGGAACAGCAAAAATGGGAGGAGATTTTACTCCATCTTCCCAGTGTGCCAGAAGAACTGCAAAGACTCAGCTACTCAGATTATATTCACAGATGATGTCCTTTTTGCTTGTTGGTGAGAAGAGAAAAATGCCATAAATTTATAAAGACCTCAGTAAAGTTTTTTATTCATTTATTCATTTTCAAAACCTAATTTCTGGATTTATGTTAGTTAATGAAAGTTCTTGTTTCTAGTAGTTTCTTGAGGATGGTTTTTAGTCAAGAAGTTCAGAAAGCTCTATGACCCTACAGACTTTGATATACAAAGGCAAGGGTAATTTCATACTTACCTGTGTGTTTCCTCATCTATTTTGAAGTCAGTCAAGTGGATTTTTGCAGCCTAATGCATTCTTCAACCATATCTCTATGGTAGGAGAACATCATGTTGGAGACCCACAAACAGGCCTTAGCAGAACAGCTCCATCCCCAAGATCCAACAAACTGACTGGCAACACAAGAGTCCCAGAAGAAGAGTTCATGAATCTCCTCAGAGGCACTTTATGTTCCCAGGAAATGTGTGTTTGTACACATTAGTACACATGTAGCACTGCATTAACACAACTATGCTGTTTCTTCTCCTAGAATTTTTTGTTTAGCAGGAGGAGGGAGATCTCAAGCCATATTGGATGAAAGCTGTATTATACTAGGCAAAGTACTTAATAGACCTGCCCTCTGGCACTCAGTGACATGTCTTTTGAGGCCTTGTGCAGCAAATTGATTTCCTAAGGGTATGCCTTGGGTGATGTGACTTGCCTTTTTCCCTCCACAAAAGGACATTTCCTTGCAGTGCTCTTTAGCCCAGTGGGACTGAGTGTTGAATAAGGCATTTCTTATTGTAAGAACAAGAGCAGAATCATTAGCACATTGGTGCTACAGACAAGGGTCTACAGGAACAAAAGAAATTTCCTGTGAAAGTCAGTCTGCCTGCTTATTTGGCTGAGAATAAAGAGATGAAATCTTTCAATTCTAGATGAAATAACTGTTGTGTACGAGATTGGACTTTTTCCCCTCCCCCTTTATCTCTTGAAATATGTTGGCAGCTGTGAAGATAATGTGTGTCATTGCAATATCTGCAACATTATCAGAGAAAGCAAGGAAATGGTCACATCCCCATCGTGGTAATAATCTGAATCTATTTCTAAGACATCAGCATCTTCACCCAGTCTCTGCCTGAACGACAGCTCAGAGCCTGCAAAGGCATCATAATCTATCCCGGTATGTTGTGAGCAGTCAAGCAAGTTGACAGCTGTTTATAAAAATCAGCATAGCCAGTCGCTTTTTCCAAACCAGTTTTCAATCATTTTTATATCTATGTACGTGTATGTACAATATCTATGTGGTAGCCTGATACGCTCTGTACAAATTAAGGAGGATTTCCATCTACGACTCTGTTTTATCTTTTTTGTTCTTTCTTTTTATTATTAGAAAATCTGTCTGTCAAGAATGAGGCCCCATTGTGCTAGCAACCATGTAAATACTTACTAAGAAAAAGACAGTTACAGTAGGGAATGAAAATAAAAGGTAATGAAAGTATTACTGCCCTTAAAGGAATAAAATAGGGAATTATTAGATTAATAGTGGAGGAATAAGGAGACCAAAATAAAATGGGAAGTCTGTGACAGGGCTCAGGACAGTCTGATCTTTTGCACGTGTCCTTTTTCAGCCAAGGTTTATAAGACACATTTAATCATATTCTTTATCTAAGCATATTTTAATTTTCTTTGAAATCTGTTACTGAAATTTTAGTTGTTGCAAATTATGACTGCTTGCAAACCTGGTCAGGGATGTGGCTACTGTGCTCGCATTTTAACCATCAGTTGTTCATATCAGAAAGCAGTATCAGACAAGGCTCAAGGTTGACTCCAAAGGTATAAATCAAGGAGTACTAAAGGTCAAAGCTGAAGCAAATTTCCAAAACTGTTAAAGGATTAATTCTTTGCTTATCTTCTAGAAAGCTACAGACAACGATCTGAAAGTCTCCTTTTTTTTTTTTTTTAATTTACATTTTAGGAGTTGAGACAATGTGAGAAGTGATCTGTATTGAAGATTAGTTGACACATAATTCAGGTGTTTGGGTCCATAACCATGACTTAAACACATACATTCTTGGCGCAGGATAAACTGTGCACTAGAGTATGCATCCAACATGAAACAGAGGTTTGCCTCAATGTTCCTTAGCCCAAATCCTGAGCAATGTCCCAGGAAAAACTTAAGTCTCCATCAAGCACAGTCTTTAGGGCATACAGGACAGAAATTACAGTGCAGTCTAACAGTTGCTCTGTGATTTTGGTAAAAAGAAGAAGGTACCAAAACACCTCTCGGTGAATATGAACACTGGGAAATAGTTAAACACTTTGAAATGGGGTCCACAAGGAACATTAGATTAAGCAAGAACTCTCAAAGTGAAAAAAAATAGTTGAGCTTCAAGAAAGTCCTCATTCTTCTAAGCTTAGACGTTACAGTCCAAGTACTCAGTCAAATCCCTTATAAAGTTCCTTGAAGATTAGACTTCAGCTGTGGTTGATCTGGTTTCCCTTACCACTGCCTAGGTACGTACCTCCACCAAAAGACTGTCTTCTTCTTGAAGCTAGTTCGCATTTCCTGGGCTATTTAAAGATTAGTTGGAAAAAAAAAAAGAAAGAAAAAAAAAAAAGACTGGGTAGAAATGAAAATCCTGAAGGAACATGTCGAAATGGTACAAAATAGCATGTAGCCACTTTTGAAAAGAGGAGACGGCTAAGCAAGGATATTAAGGTGGTCAGGTTGAATATCAAGATTAGTTAACTAAGTTAGTATAAATTTCTCTTAGGAACAACTACCACGTATTCAGGAATACCTAAAGTATAACCTAGAGAGAGATGTGTAGACAAGGAAACAAACACCACATCTCAAACTTTGGCGATGTTAGAAGAATATTCTTTCTTCTCTGAGTTTACTTATTTCAGTAAATAATTTGATATTAACACTATAATGAAATTAAGATACTGAACTCGTTGTGGTGGTTGAGCCCTTGATAAAAGACAGGTGCCCACCAAAATCAGTCTATTACTCCCCTTCTGAGTTGGACAGGGGAGAAAAAAATAAAATTGGGTGGCTCAAGAATCAAACTCGTTAATGACGTGGGTAAAACAGACTCAACATAGAGAGCAGAAGAGAAAAGTTATCTAATTTATTACACTGCGCTAAAGAGAAAACAGTGAAAAAGAACCAGAGTCATGAGTGCAACCAACAATCTTAAAACAAATACAACCAGGCAAACACTTTTCCCCCACCACTCCCTCCTTAGCAGACTTTAGTCAGAAGTTTGCTCCCTTCTTCCCTCCTGGTCACAGCCCAGGAGGGGCAGGGACTGGGGAAATGGGGGTCTCGGTAACACCTTCCCTCCACCTCTCCATTCTAAAGAAGACTTCCCTTTCAGCCATGATTTTGCTCCCTTCTTCCCCTCTCCTGCTTGCAGCACAGGACAGGGGGGCAGGGACTAGGAGATGGGGGCTTTAGTCAGTCCTTTGCAAGATGGTTTTCTTCTCGGCCGGGATGGGGGCATCCATCCCACACAACCTCCCCCTGCTGCACCGTAGGATCTCACCCATAAGAGCCAGTCCTCCATGAACTTTCAACAAGGCAAATCTCTTCCCACCGGGCTTCATCTCTGCTCTGGCTGGCAGCAATAAATCACAGTGTCTCTCAGTCACAGTCCTCCACGGGGCTATGATGCCTCCTCCAGCAAACCTGTTTGGCTCATCTCTGTAGGTCGCTTGTGCTGGCAGGGGCTCATCCCAACATAAGTCACGGCATCTTCTCTATGTCTCCACCGGCTCCATCCAGCGTGGAGCCTCTCCACCCGGCAGGTCGGGTCTCTGCCTCCTCCATGGGTCCTTTCCTGCGGCTACTCCACCTGCTTCCTGGGCTGCAGGGGCATCTCTCCCCTGGGTACCTGGGTGCCTCCTCCCCAGCCTTCCCGGCCTTTTGTGTCTGTCAACTGCTTACATTTATATGCAAATAGACATCCCAATGCCCTTAATGGGCCAAACTTTGCAGCCTTCCTGGCACTCCGTGTTCTGGTGGAGTCTTTGTCTCCTATATGTGATTCTCAGAGGCGCTATAGGCAGGCCTGCAGAAGATTCTAGCAGCCATTTTCTGCAGCCCCTGGCCTTCTCTCTCTCTCTCAGTAGCCAACTATGCAAAACTGCGACACTGGTTTATTTAAGAACCAAAATTCAAGAAGAACCAATTTTACCTGTTATACTCAGGTATTAGTTTCCAGCATTTGGGTAGTAAAATATCTTGGGTAAATCCAGTTTTGTTACTTGAAGATATGGAAGATGTATGTTGTCAGTACAGAGTTTCCTGCCCTAGGTTACTTAGTGTTGTCATAACTTCCATATGCAACTCATGCAGTATGTGGAAATGAACAAAGAAGTGGATTGCACTTATAACTAGAGTAGAACTGATGGAGAAACCCAACTCACTTTCTTCTTTAAGGGAACATGAACCTTCTGTTTTGACTTTCCTCAAAACTGGAGTCATCAAAATATTAAGACATTATGAACTCTTGTTTTCCTTTGTCTCCTTGTTGAAACTGTTGTGGTTTTTTTCTGACGTTCTCAACAGAGACAAGGACAGAGTGTTTCCACTTGAACAGTGCAACCACTAAGCTCTAAAATAGAGTACTCTAAGAGTATTGAAGCAAAATACCGTGGTTCAGCTAAGAGGAAGAGAAAATGATCATTCACAAATATGCTCTACCTGCATAGAACATTTTGCAAAGACTATAGTGCAAAACAAACAAACAAACAAAACAAAACAAAAGAAAGAAAGAAAGAAACGAAAGCATATAAAGATCTTCCCTTATATAAGATAAATGTTTCAACTCATGAACAATTAAATACAGTAGGATATACTGTCTTCTGTTTCTTCCTGCTTATGTTTTTGTTTTATTGGAAGGAAAGAAACACTTGCTTAATTAAAAAAAAATTTTGATTGTGAATGGAAAGTGAAAGAAGTTATTTTTTTCCCTGAAACAGACAAATATTTGCTATGAGCATTTTATAAAGAATATCCTTAAGACTCGAATATATGGACTTTTCTATGTGGCTAGAAACCACAGATTTAGGCACAAGGAAAAAAAATCAGTGTGGTTTTTTAAAGGGAAATTATGCCTCACTATCCTACTGGAGCTCCAGGGCAGTGTTCATCATGGGGACCCACTAGTTTCTCTATATTGAGATTTTCAGAAATCCTATGAACAGTGAAATTTTGAAGTAGCAGACAAGAACTTTCTATTTTTCAAATCCCATGTCCCCAGACTTCACATAACCAAGCAGGCAATACAGTGGCAGATAAGCTTCGTAAAATTAGAGGTCAGACAGTACATAGAGGGAAGATACTCCCATTACAGCTGTTCACATAAGTGTATGTTACAGGGTCAGACTCTTGCTTCCTGATCAGCTCAAGTTAATCAAGTAGCCAGTTCGTTTCTGAAATGCAGGAGAGCACGAAATACATGTCTTCTTTTGGCACACAGTATAGCAGCTCACTTTGGCCTGTTGCCATTATCTGCAGGTACAGAGTTCAGAACTGTTTTAGGATTTTGTATATCCATGTGTTTGTCTCCCCTTCAGCTGGACAGGGGAGAAAATATATATTGAGAGGCTTAGGAGTCAAGATAAGGACAGGGAGAGATTCTTCAGCATTTAGCTTCATGGGCAAAACAGACTCAACACAGAATGAAAACTCTCTGATTTATTACACTGCACTGCACACAGAGTGAAGCAGGGTCAGATAATGAGAAATACAACCAAAGCTTAAAAACTTCCCCCCTTCCCCTCCGCCCCTTCTTCACAGACTAAACTTTATTCATGGTTTCTGTCCCTTCTACCCCTATTGTGGCTGGAGGGGAAACAGTGATAGGGGTTTCAGTCGGTTCCCTTAGGCAGGGAGGAGTGGGGGGAGGGGGAGGGGGGAGCATTCTTCACACTCCTCCTCTGCTCCAGCGTGGGGTCCCACCAATGGGAGACAGTCCTCCATGAACTTCTTCAATGTGAGTGTTTTCCCACAGGGATTCGGCTCTTTATCAACTGCCCCAGCGTAGATCATTTCTATGCGGTTCAAATCCTCAGGCCCAGACTGCTCCAGGTTAGTCCCCCACGGAATCACCAGTCCCCCCAGAAAACCTACTCCAGTGTGGGCCAGTCTCTTCATGGGCTGCAGATCCTGCGAGGAGCTTGCTCAAATGTGGATCACAGCATCTTCAATATATCTTCACCCACTCCGGTGTGGGGTCTTCCATGGGCTGAGGTGAAATCTCTGCTCCCCATCATCTTTCATGGGCTGCAGGGGAATGATGTGATCCACCATGGTCTTCTCCACGGGCTGCAGTGGCATATCTTCTCTGGTTCCTGGAGCGCCTCCTCTCCCCTTCTTCATTGATCTTGGTGTCTGCAAAGTTTCTTACGTCTTCTCACTCCCTTCTCTGTTTGCCAAAAAAAAAAAAAAAAGGAGCCATTGGTGGGTTTTTTTTCCTCTTAAATATGTTATCACAGAGGTGCTACCACTGTTGCTGATTGCCTTGGCCTTGGTCACCTGTGGTGGGTCCATCCTTTAGCCAGCTGATATTTACTATATCAGACATGGGGAGCTTCTAGCTGCTTCTTGCAGAAGCTATCCCTGCAGTCCCCCTCCTCCAGCAGAACCTTGACACACAAACCCACACATTAGCTAACAGTCTATTTCTCAATTCATGAGCTTTTCCATCCTGCTTTCTTCCTCTGCCCTACTGTGAACTAGAGGGTGAGCAGGGAGTACCTGGGTGGGCATTTGACAGCTGGCCTAGGCTAACCCAGTACAATTATGTATTAGGAAATCAGATGTTTGGGAGCCCATGGTTGTAATGGGAGAAGACTTTGTTCAGTTTAATAAATTGATGTTTCCTACTCTTTTATAAGATTATTATTACAGTAGTGGTATGAGACTTGTATGTTACCTACTCATTAGGAATTGCTGCAGAGAATTGAAGCAGATTTTTTTTCCCTTTTCCAAGTACATTAACTTCTCCCAGCTTACTTTGACATGGAAACACTCTCTAATAATTGGCTTTAACAGAGCTGTCTAGCCATGCTGAACACTAATGATAAAGCATCTTAGTTTTTCTAGCCCTAAGCATGAATTCAGAATCTCTGTTGCTATGGATGAAGTTTAACATTGAACAGAATATCACTGAAGAAAATTGATCCTGTTAAATTTACTGGTTTCACGGGTGAAACATTTTATAGACAGGCAGTAATTCTTGAGAAATAGGCTGTTAATAACGGATAGGATGAAACTCTTGTTTGCTTTATTGTATATACAATCTCCTGCAACAGCCAAGTATCAGAAATATTTGGAAATGGTGTAGACTGGTATACATCATATGGATGACAAATAACTTGCTTTTGCAGGGTTTTGCACAAAAAACCAGACATACACACACACACAAATGTTCATATACATCCAGGAACACACAGGTAAAAACTTGACATTCCCAAGAGATCATGGAAATTAATTTTATTATATTAACTATGATTATCAGAAATCAGAGCATTATGGAAGATACTAAGTAGCATTCATTGTACTGTTTCTTTTTTAGGAGATGTGTGTTGTTGCTTGTTTTGTTTTAATGGCTGTATGAGAAGATAAAGAAATGTGTTATTGCATATTTTTGCAGGGTACTGATTTTATTGGTGACTCTGATGTGGATAAAAGGGAAAAAATGTGAAAGTAGTCCATTGGGTAAATCACAGGTATAGGGCTCAGGACATACTATGTCATCTTAAAGCTGAGTTGCTTTGTGTGCTCAAGCAAGCTGTGTTGCCTCACACTCCTTCCCTGCTGATCCTGGAAATGGGCCTTGACTTCATCCAATGTCTTGACTATTAGAGCCTGGTAGCTAAATGCATCTTAATACAAATAATAAGTAGGCAAAAAGTAACTACATTTTCACAATTGAAAAAGAAAATAATAGGAAATCACAAAATAATAGTTGCTCTTTTGTTCTCTGGTCAACTTCTGACTATACCCAGAAACAGGTAGCTTGAATAAAGACCTTCTGTATTTTCAAAGTTTTACTCAATCATTTGCTTTGTAATTTGTATTTTCTCAGTGGATGGTTCACTGTAGTGAATACAGTGTTTGAACAGAGAACCTAAAAGAGCTTATAGTAAAAGTTGGACACTATTGGAAACTGCCTCCATTCTTGGTTCTGCTACTGCCATCAATGCAAAATGATAGGTTGAATCAAGTTAAGAAACAGGACATGAAACTGTCTCCTGGAATAGAAATCTTTTGGCTAGGATAGAATTAATTTTCTTCATAGTAGCTAGTATGGGTCTATGTTTTGCATTTGCCAGCAAAATTGTGCTAACACAGGGATATTTTAATCATACATGAAGTCAAGCACCCCCTTCCACCAGTGAGTGTGCTGGGGGTGCACAAGAAGCTGAGAGGGGACACAGCCAGGACAGCTGACACCAACTGACCAAAGGGATATTTTGAACCATATTGTGTCATAGAATCATAGAATGATTATGGTTGGAAGAGACCTTAAAGATCATCAAGTTTCAACCCCCCTGCCATGCAGGGTCATCTCTCACTAGACCAGGCTGCTCAAGGCCCCATTCAACCTGGCCTTGAACACTGCCAGGGAGGGAGCAGCCACAACTTCCCCGGGCAACCTGTGCCAGTGTCTCACCACACTCACAGTAAAGAATTTCTTCCTAGTATCCAATCTAAATCTAATCCCTTCCAATTTAAAACCATTCCCCCTTGTCCTATCACTACATGCTCTTCTAAAGAGTCCCTGCCCAGCTTCCTTGTAGCCCCCTTCAGGTAGCCAGAAGCCACTATAATGTCTCCCCTGAGCCTTCTCCAGGCTGAACAACCCCAACTCTCTCAGCCTGTCTTCATAGGAGAGGTGTTCCAACCCCCAGTCATCTTCATGGCCCTCCTCTGGACCTGTTCCAATGTTTCCATGTCTTTCTCATGTTTGGGACTCCAGAACAGTACTCAAGGTGGAGGGGTCTCACAAGAGAGACCTGAGTAGGTGAGTATATTAAAGTCACAGGATCACAGAACTGTAGGGGTTGGAAGGGACCTCCAGAGATCAGCAAGTCCAACCCCCCTGCCAAAGCAGGTTCCCTAGGACAGGTCACACAGGGAGGTGTCCAGATGGGTCTTGAATATCTCCAGGGAAGGAGACTCCACCACCTCCCTGGCCAGCCTGTCCCAGGGCTCTGTCACCCTCACTGTGAAAAAGTTCTTGTGCATATTAGTGTGGAACTTCCTGTGCTTTAACTTGAAGCCATTGCCCCTTGTCCTGTCTCCACAGACGACTGAAAAGAGGCTGGCTATTTCCCCTTGAGTCCCTCAATTGAGATATTTATAAACATTAATCATATTCCCTCTTAGCCTCTTCTCAAGGCTGAACAGCCTGAAAAGTCCTTTAGCAACTCTCTTTCCTGTTCTACAAAATTTGTTCATGCTTGATGAACATATAGCTGATTCATGGCTTGATGAAACACATAGCTGATTTTCTAGTTTTGCTCCCAGTAGAAATGTAAATATGAGAAATACTACTTTATATGGTTTGGTTTTTTGTTTTTTTTTTTTTTTGGTTATATCTCTAGAGATGGTGTCTCTGAGAAGAAAACTGGCACACCAGCAACATTTTTAGGATTCAAAAGACTTTTTTGTCTTTTTTCAACAGGATAATTATAATTATGGCATATTGTATGGAATGGCAACTTCAGCTGACATATTTTTGTCCCCCTTGAAAGGATATAGAGGAGAAAAAACTAAAATCTTTAGAAAATGGTCCTGAACTACAAGCTCAAGGAAAAATCATGAAATCCTCTCACTGAAGTTCAAATTCTTTTCTGTTTCTGATGTCATATTTCTCTGAGTTAGACACTGAGAATGAATGATGTATCTCCTCTAGTTTTTACTTCTTCGTGTGGAAAGATGTAAGAGTTTTAAAATTCTGGTGATTAATGAATTTAAGTAATCATGTTGATTGATGGACCAAGTTTTCCAAATGTGATGCTGAACATCCCTTTGGAAAAGATAAGCCCAAAGCAATCAGCCCAAAAGGAAGCTACTTAGAAGTGACTACTCCCATATTAAAGTCTGGACTATTGCAATTATAAAAGTTTAGCAACAACTCTGGTGACCATCTGGAGTCTAGTAATTTATGTCAATTTTCTGTAAATTAATGGCTAATAATGAAACAGCTTCATTTTTTGATTTGTGGAATTAACAGTTGTTTTAAATATCTTAAAATCCTGTTGTTTAGGGGGTGAAGGAAAAAAAGAGGAAAAATTCAGATTTTGTAATATACAAAACTGGTTCTTGTTTTAAACTTTGTCATACCTTCATTTTTGCTCTTTGTTATGTATTGATTTTGTAGCAGATCTGATGTGTATATGTAAAGTGAGATGAGTGAAGTTGAGCAGAGGAGAAGCCATTTCACTGGTTTTGTTTCATGTCTCATTTTTGCTTTCACTTTGCTTCTGAAAAAGAAGAAAGTTTCTGAGCCAAACAGGATTTTGTCAAAAATGTGTGCTTGGATTCTAGTCCATTGTACCTCAATCTGAATCACACAGGCAGCAGGGTCTTGGAGCCAAAGCTTTCACCCTGATCACCCCTACCTTCTTAAGTCCTTATTTACATTATACATCTTTCTTCCATACAGTGAACACAGAGGTATACACATATATATGTATTAGCATGTATATATAAATACATGTATATACATAGAATCGTAGAATGTATATTTATATGGGTATATTATTTCCCCTGAAATCTTTGTGAAAGCTATAGTGATGAATAACAGAATTATTTCTGCTACTTTAATAACAAATATACCCTAATAGTTTAAAAAGCAGAAAGAAGGTGGAAAAGTACCTTTATTTTTAATATTTTCTTCATTTAAAATTATATTTTGAATTTTTAAAGTTCTATTCTCAGTGGATATGGATTCCTCACAGGCACATACACTCAAGTACAAATAATGTCAACCCCAAGTAAAAGACATGTTTCAATGGATGTGACTGGTTTCCATGTTTTCCTCACCTCTCAGATATTCCATGACAATTTTGCCTGCCAGGGTACAAGGATTACAATACTTTAAAAATTCTGAACGGGACATGCTGCCACAATATATTTCCACAACCTTATGAAAAGGCAACACTTTTCTGTACACTGCCTCCTGTTAGAAAATGAATGAAATTCAAGGTCTTGTATGTTCTCTTTGAAGTATTCCAGCACTTGGCTTAGGATACTTAAGGGAAAAGAAAAAATCACCTAAATCTTTGAGGTGAAGAACCTGGTTGACAGTTTCAGTCCCTTGGCACAAGGGAGCTCTCTGCAGGTACAGAAAAGCAAATGAGAGAAAAATGGAATATTTTCAGGGGGCAGTCCAAGGCTGCAAAGTAATTCACTTTAGAAACTTGAAAGTGTCATAAGTGTCACCACTTCTCACTTTAAGTGCTTTCTCTCACAATACCTGGCAACACATCGCTGAAGAAAAGGAAAACGCAAATCAAAATAAGTCACATCATTTCAGGTACTTCTTTTGCAGGGGGTGGTTGAGAGAAAAATAATCCATTAAAGTTGTTAGTCATACCATTTTAAACACTGTGGAATATTTTAGGATACTATAAATACGGTCTAATATAGAATAACAGCAGAATAAGATAGGATAGGATAGGATAGGATAGGATAGGGTAGGGTTTGAAAAGTTTAATATATGGAAATGGTACTATCTCATGTGTAGGAAGATAAACATTATACCTGTAGTATATAATCACCTTATCCCTAAAGACAAAACATGCATTGGCAGCACTCCATGATGGGCGATTTCCTTAATATTTTTCAGCATTTTCTTGTGTTCTCCATTCGGTCTCCGTGCAGCCGCCTGTAATCACGTGCCTTATTCTCACAGTATAATTGCACTTGTTGTGGTGCTTGTACAATGGCCAGTTTAATAAATTTTTGTTTCTGCAGTGAAATTACTACCACAGCACAAGAACTGTGGCTGCTAAAATCTGTCAACCCATATTTTGTGTTTTTTGGTTAATATATAAAAGGCATAGAGTTGAAGTAGGTTGGTACAGATTTCAGTAGGACTTGGGTGTGACCTCTTCAGATCCAAAAGATTTATCTCCTGCTATTTGAAATAAATGTAGACTCCCTCCTTATGTAGCTACAGTACTGTCCCTGTGTGCTGACAAGTGCAAAAGTCATTGCCTTGTTTCCTGCATACTTATTCAATATTTGTTTCAGAGCATTTTTTTCATGTTTCCTCTCTGACTAATGAGCCACCCTTCTCCTGTTCCTTTGCCAGAGTGAATTTCTAGTTTGTTTTCTTCACTTTAAACACAAAATTACTTAGGGCAGTGAGATTTCATTTTATTTATTTTTAATTCTATCACAATTTCTTTCTACATGAACACAGAAGTTTCAGCTTACTGCTCTCACTGACAGCTCTGAAATGGTTAACTGTGTAAATCTACCTTAGAGGAAAAGGAGAGGGGAATATTTAAAGGCACTTAGACTGCTGCTTGACTTTTGTTGCTGTTGCCTAAGGTAAGCTCCACTCCTGGGGCACAACATCAGTGAAGAAAAGATGAAAGATCCACCCTTTGCCAGCTCCTGTACCTAGTCCTCCCTATAACCAATACAAAGGTGAAGCTCAAAGAATTTGTAAGGGATTGTAGCGAAGCAAGCATGGAAAAGGTAGATGGATACTGTTTTAATGGAAAACACACACGTATTAAGGTTAGTCATTTAGTGGTAGAGACAGACGGCAATATAGGACAAATGTTAGAAGTACTTTTTGTAGGAGAAATGAGCTTTTCAGACCTTCTTTAACTTTTGTTTTCCTGGGTTTGCATGAGGAATGTTTTGCTTTCTGTACTTTACTCAGAACACATAATACCAAGAAAGAACAAAGGAGTTTACTAAGCGAGTTTACTAAAGGTATGCAGTCATGGGACCCCTGTCTGTATAACGACTGCTGCAGGTGGTATCTTTTTCCAATTTTGTTAGCTCTCAGATGTTTGCATTTGGGCTTTGGCAAGATGTAGATTGGATAAAAATGTAGCTGGCAAAAGAAACCATGTTATAAATCCTTTACCATTGTGCTTGATCCCCTTTTTAGCAGGAGCTGCACATTAAGTATTCTCTAATATATAAAGATACTTGCCATAAGTTATGTCTAATGTTCAGCTGTCCATAAATCACACATTAAAAACCACCCCCTCCAATCTGTACCCTGAAGAAACAGAAAACTAACCTGAAAATTTCTTATACCCAGACTATCATGGACCCCACCTCAAAGCTACTGAGACACTGACACATTGTAGACAAGATACTTGTTAGAGTGACCCAGAAGGGAAAAGAATGCTCAGAAAGAATATGTCTTTGTGTTCCCTCTCCAGGACTCAAAATGTACTGGACTGTTACTAATACTATTTCACACTTAAAGAAAGAAAGAGAAAAGTAAAATCCTAACAGATTCTTAAGCTATTTGTCATGGATAGCAGTCTGCAAGGGAAAAAAGAAAAAAAAAGAAGAAAAAAGAAAAATACATGAAGGCTCATGCAAGAACTAGAGAACGCAGCATAATGAAATCAAATTTGCTTGCATACACTGACTTCATTCCTTCCAGAAAAACAAAAAAAAAAACAAAAACAAAAAATTTACTCTATCAAGGAGACATTGTTAACTTTGGGCAAATATTCTTTTCAGCTGAGCCACACAATAATTGTTAAAAATTTTGAAGACCACTATATTGGCAGCCATTAAAGACAGAGGCATTCACTCAGAGGCTAATGAACTGGGATGTGAATTCCTCTCACAAAGCTAAGTATGGTAAATGTAGCCTCAGGAAATGAAGCAGGAACTGTGAAACACATGACAAATATCACTTGTATTTGTTTCACTTTCCAAGGAAACAAAAATTATGTGTTTTGCATTTCTAGCTCCTGTTTAACATAGGTAGTTTCAGTATTGTCTCTGCAAGGGAAGTACCCTTAGCTCTGTGGGTATTCCACTTTTGCAAGTGGAATAACCTGAAACTTATGAACATTTTTATTATGAAATACTATGAGTGATAAACCCAAGAAAAGTAGGCTGTTTTTCAACTGTAAGTTCACCTAGAAATAGTTTTTCTTTTAATTGTGCAGTGGGTAGTGAAAAAAAAAAAAGTCACAAAAAGGTTTGGGTTGGAAGGGACCTTTAAAGATCATCAGGTCCAACTCCCTTTCCAGGGGCAGGAACATCTTCAGCCTGGAGAAAAGAAGGCTCAGGGGAGACCTTATAGCAGCCTTCCAGTACCTGAAGGAGCTTACAAGAAAGATGGGGAGGCACTTTTTAGAAGGACATGTTTAGAAGGGATATGGGGGAATGGTTTCAAATTGGAAGGGTTTTCTTTTAGATTGGATGTTAGGAAGAAATTCTTCACTATGAGGGTGGTGAGGCACTGAAACAGGTTGCCCAGGGAAGTGTGGATGTCCCCTACCTGGAAGTGTTCAAGGCCAGGTTGGATGGGGCCTTGAGTGGCCTGGTCTAGTGAGAAGTGTCCCCATCGATGACAGGGGGGTTGGAACTTGATGACCTTTAAGGTCCCTTCCTATCGAAACCATTCTATGATTTTATGATGTTGCTCAAAGCCCTGTTGAATCTGACACAGAACACTTCCAGTGATGGGGCATCCACAACAGAATAAGTGAAATTATTTGGAAGTCTTTTGGGGCAGAGGTCAGGAAGGATTATTTTTAATACTGATTTCATTATAAAACCAGTTTGGTGGCTATTATCATATTGGTATTGGTAGAGAGTGAGAAACTCCTGCAAACAGTCATTAAAATGTGTGGAAATTTCACTCTCACCTTTAGTGAGAAGACTATCATTTATGAAAGTATAATCCTGACTAAAGGATGATTTTCTGTTGGAGCTTGATTTTCTGTTGCCTTTTGTGTTTCCAAAAAAGGAACAGAGATCACGGTGTGGTTTGAGTTTGCTGCAATGAGGAAAACCTGGCTATTGAAGGCTTTCACACAAAGTGATAAAATGTACCAGAAAATGAGCACAATGAACGAGAGTGTTCAAGAGAAAATGAATAGAAGACTGGAAGCCTCTGCATGATCTTCAGGACTGGTTTCAATATAGGAAAACTGCATATGAAAGAACAACAGCTATATAAAAGAACAGCATGGATAAAGAAGGAACATGACAGGAAAGAAGAAAGAAATAATGTATAGAAGAACATCTGTAGAGCAAGCAGTACATACAATGAAGCTATTGTACTTAATCCAGCTAGGAAAATGAATTAAATCAGTGAGACACAAGTGAAATATTTGTTCACCAAAGAAACACGGGCAACGCGGTGACAGAATATGAACTGCTGGTACAGTATGTGAAAACTGCTATGAAGAGATCACAGGAACGTGGTACATTAGCAGATATGACTGTAAAGCAAGTTGTGGTGGGTTTGTTATATTTCTTAAAAACATAAATCAGGGAGGCAGTCATAACAGCTTGATGTGATATTTTGAGAAGAAAAAAAATAATTCTGTAAATTAAAGACACTCGACAAAATTTTTAGGAAGACTTGTACTGGTGTTTTTACTCTCAGTAAATCCTTTATCGGTAGTGTCACGTGAAACAGGTAAAGGAATTTCATAGGAAATAAATCTCTTCATGGTCCAGCTTGTCCTTGGGTTATGAGAGGGGTTGGGAGTGGCCAGGAGTCAGAGTGACTGCTAATTGGCACTATAAATCCAGTTATGTTCACTTACTGAACTACCGCAATTGTGAATTCACAAAGAGGGCAAGTACTGTTCAGTCTGGTTGTGTTCATGAATTATCATGGTCAGACAAGGTTTGGTCGTCTTCAGCTGGGAAATACTGGGGTTAGATTAAGGAATGGTGCTGTTTCTTGGGATTACAGAGTGCAGGTTCTCTGGACTGCCAGTGATGATCCACTGTCTACAAAACCATGTGTAACTAACATAGCAACACAAGACAGCATGAAGTTACACATGAAGCAACATAAAATTAGTTGAACAATATAGCAATATAAATAATTATCTATAGAGATTTCTAAGTTTCCTAGGATAGATAAATGTTCAAATCTCACCCAAGGTGTCCCTCTGTATGGAGAAGAGAGGCTCAGTCTGTCAACTGATCCTAGAATTCAGCGATGGTTCATGATGGTATCTTCCTGACTTGTTGAAATGGTGTCTTCCCTAACATATCTCTGGTTTGGGGCTACTTTTTACTTATCAGGTGAAGCTTGAGTGATTCTAGTTATGCATATCTTTGTTGTGATTTGTGTAAATTTTTCTCACTTCATGTTTAAAGGTATAGGCTAACAGAAATTCAGAGCACATGCTCAGTGAGGGGTGGTTGCACCTTGGAGGCTGGTAGTTTTGGGGATGGAGGTGTGGTTTGGTATTATAATTATATTATAATGAGCAAAAGTTGACCTGAAGAGCATCATCTGGTCAGGAAAATTATGAATTGCTAGCTCAGTTCTGGTTCAGTTCTCACTCAGGGCAGAAACAATGCAGTATCTTGGTACTATAGTACACCAGGTCCCCATAGATCACAGAAGTTAGCCACAGCATCTGCATTCCTCACATGTACTGTTCTCTCAGTGTTAGCACATCAAGCTCCCCTGATGTTGCCAACCTCCAAGATTGCTTAGGGAACTTACTGCAACATGGATTTTTGTCATATCAGCCGCTCTTCATGCTGGAAGTTTCTTGAATGCTGAACCATGTCTTAAACTGTGAACATAAGTTTTAATTTTAAGTCACCTCCAGTAATTATTCCACAGGTAAGTGTGTGCTGTAGATCTCAGTAAATTGGATTTTGTGTGGACAGAAATGGGGAATATCTTAGAAAATCTTTCCCTATTGATACCAGTATTGTTTAGTAATGTATGACATTTGGTGGTGGTACAAACCTATGAGGAATTGTTAGCAAGCAGAAGGGTTAGAATCTTTTATAGGCAAAATGGGTTAATTTAAGGACAGAAATAGTAAATACAAAATTAACTTTGGTCATATAATCTGAAAAGTCAGCCAATTGAAGACTAACAAAAATAGTATCTACTACAAATCATTGCAATTAGAGAGGATTTGGAGCAGCCAAGTTTAACACATGCATAAAAAAGAACTGTATCATCATCTAAATTATGTAGCAAACTTCTCCTGCCATTGTGTTAGGCAAGGATAAAAGCTCATTCAGAATAGTGTGTATCATTCTGATCATTATTTGCAAAAAGCTGAGTTGAAAAAGGATCTTGTGGAGATAAAGGTTACTGCAGTAAGTACAATGAGAGACAAGTACTTGCCTATCTGTATTGCATATAAAAATAATTGTTTTGTTTTAGCAAGAGAGACTAACAATATTTTCCATGAATATAGCAGGAAGAGAAGCATCAGAAGAGGTGAATTAAGCTTTTATATTATAAGGTACTGTCATCAAAGGAGATGAATCAGTAGAGCTTAGCTTTGAATGCTACAATGGTGGTCCTCCCCAGTCAAGTTGTAGCAGTGAATTAATAAAGCTTGGTGAATGTCATAAGAAAATAAATGCTGATTTGCATGTTAAATTTTAAAAGGTAATGCTACTGGAATATTTGGAACAGAAAAGCTATCTTGTTATTTTGCATTGTGTGCTGGTTCCAGTGCCATTTCACTCAAGGACGGAAGGACTTGCAAACTATCCACAAAAATATTCACAAAAATCCTCTCTACTGTGAACATGACTGGGATTTTGCTTTTTAGACAATATCTTTCAGGGTAACTCCATTTCTTCATTGTGCTTGCCCGAGTGGGTTACCATGGTGATTAGGAGAGTCTGGGAATTAACTTTGTTTTATTATTATTGTGGAACATTCATATGTGAGCTGATGAGCTGTATTTCAAAACCAGACCTTGAAGAGACAATAACGAATTGGGGATTAGCAGCTTTTCCTCAGTAAAAGATAAAGAGCAACCTAGATTAAAGAACACCAGATCTGTAATTGATGGATCGAATCATCAGTGATTTCACTCAAGTCATACCTATTTAAATCAGCCAGAAATCCAACTCATTGTGATGTTAATTTCCCACCAAAAAGCAATAGGATATGCAAAGAGTACAGAAATAAAACAGCAAAACCAGTTAAACAAATTAGCTGCCAAATTGTGTATGTTCTGCCAATGACCACTATCTGCAACACCCTGTTCTATTAATGAAAATATTCCCTTTCTCTGTTATTTCAGTTGCAGTTGTTATTTCACTTGTTAAAGCATGGGTAACGATGACAACAGTAACATTCTCTGATTATATCTAGGTAAGAAATATTCCTCTTAACCTGAAGAAACAGAGGCAATTTTTTGGAAATGAAATACCAGGAATTTAGTAGATGTTATCCAGATGGATGTACACTTTCATTATAATTACACATTTGTCTGCTCTTTATACATTTTCTACTCAACTGACAGCTGAAAGAATCTTTAGGAGTATCTATGTAAATGGAGGAGACTACATCATGAAAAATGTGTAATTAATGAAAAGGTAGAAAATTTGAAGAGGGAAATACCACACTATGACTGGGTTTTGACCTTGGCTGGCTGCCAGAAGCCAACCCAGGTGCTCTCTCACTCCTCCTACCTGACAGGACATGGAGCAAAATACTTGTGGGTCAAGACAAGGACAATTACCATCCCATTTAACACACACTTTACTTGGGGAAGATAATTCAATTTATTACCAGCTAAAAATATTATATGACAGAGAGGGAAAAAAGCTCCAACCAACCTAAATAAAGCCCTTTCCCCCACCCCTCCCTCTTCACAGGTTAAACTTCCTTCCTTCATTCCCAGCTCTTCTACCTCCTCCTCTCTAGGTGGTACAGGGAAATCAGAATGGGATTTGTGGTCCATTCATAACACTTCATCTCTGCCACTCCTTCATGTTGTTCCTCTGCTCCAGCATAGGCCCTCTGCACAGAATTATAGTCCTTCCAGAATGGACTGTTCCAGTGTGGGCTCCCCACAGGTCCTGACAGGAGCCTTCTCTTGTCTGCATTCCTCTCCACAGGCCTCAGGTCCTTACAGGAGCCTGCTCCATCATGGAACGTATATCTGCTCCACTGCGTGCCTCCACAGAGTACAGGGGGACAGCCTGATTTGCCATGCTCATCTCCAAGGGCTGTGTCGGTAGCTAGGGCCTGGCGGTCGGAAGATGTCATGCTGTACGGAAAGGTAGGACCCCTCTCCGGATAGCCAATAGTGTTTAGTCTATTATGTAAGCAAACGGAAGTGAGGTTGTAAACCTAAGCTATATAATGCTGTGCCACTCATCAATAAACGCCATTTGCTGTCCTCCACATTGGTGTCTGTGAGCAGATGGCCTGAGCGGCCTGAGATTGGTTGCCGTGCCGTTCCTAAACCAGGACGCCATGCCTCCCGAAGGCAACAGGGCTGCAGAGGTATGTCTTCTCTGGTGCCTAGAACATCTTCTCTTCTTCACTGACTTTGTGTCTGTAAGGCTGTTTCACATTTTCTCACTTCTATTTCATATCTGCTGCGCAGCATTTGTCACTTTTTCTTAAATATAAGAGGCAGTACCAACGTCACTGATGGACAGTGGTGGGTCTCTTGGAGCTGGCTAGATCTGGCTCTATCTGACATTGAGTCAACTCCGGACCTTTTCTCACAGAAGCCACCTCTGCAACTTCATAGTAACAAAGCCTTACCACATAAAACACACACAGTGAGTTATCATGTAAGAAAAGAAACTTAATTCCCTTAACATTCCTTTTTCTCACATGAGAGATTTTCCAGACTCTTAATCCACTTAGTGGACCTTTGTTGGAGTCTCTCCAGTAGGTTCATATCTCTCTTGCATAGGGTGCCAAGAAGTGGACATATACTCCAGATGTGTCCTAATCAGCACTGAACAGAGAAGGATCACCTCACTCAACCAGGTGGCCACACTCATGATGAAGTTTAGGATAAAGTTAGACTCACAGGGCAAGTTCAGCCTTCCCAGGTGCAGGGCTTTTAATTTTTCCTTGTTGAATTTTATTAGGTTCTTGTTGACACATTCCTCCAGCCTGTGAGGTCTCACTGAGTGTCAGCCTCCTACTGTCAAGAGTATCAACTGATTCCCTCAGTTTGGTATCACAAGATGATGATGACAGTGCTCCCCAGCTCTTACTCTGAGATGTGGTGTTAAATAGGAAAGGTCCCAAGACAGACGCCTGTGCTACTCTTCTTGCAAACATACTCTAGGTGAAATAGGATCTCCTAATAACTGTTCTCTGAGGCTGAGCACCCACCCAGTGTTTTACCCATCTGGTAGCCCACCCATGGGCACCATAACAGGCTAACTTAAATAGAAGAATATTTTGAGACACAGTGTCAGAAACCTCTCTACAAATGAAAATAAATTACATCCACCTTCCTCATCGATAAATCCAGACAGTTTATGATAGGAAGTAACCTGTTTGGTCATGCATGATTTACCCATGATGAATTCATGCTACTTATTACAAATGGGTTTGTTATGTGACAATAAGTATATTTCAAAAGGATTCACTCTGTGATTTTGCCCAGGACTGATGCAACTGGCCTTTAGTTTTCTGGATTGGCACCTTTTTAAGATGGTTGTGGCAGGTGCTTTTCTCCAGTCATCAGGGATCTTTGCCAATATCCACAGCCTGATGAAGATGAGAGACAGTGGCTTTCAATGACATTGGCTAGCTCTCTCAATATCCCTGGATTCAGCTTCTTGGGTCCCATGGCTTTACAGGGGTTGAGTTCTCTCTAGAAAACCCTGACTTTACTGTCATCCACTGCTAGTAATTCTTGAATCCTGCCTCTAATCATGGATGTCTAAGCAAAGAGGGCAGTGATTACCTCATGTCTTATGTGTGTGTCTTAATGGTCTGGTCAGAAATTTACTCATTTAATTTCTTTATAGTCATTCACTACACCAATAACCAATGCCAAATCTAGAAGATAGGCAGATTTTTAAAAAAGAGTAAAATCAAGTACAAAGTAGATATTGTTTAAAATCTTACAGATTTTTATTTACATTCTGTATTTTTCCCCTTAATTTTTCTTCCTTCTGCCCCATTTTGCATTATCTTATCTCTTTTGACATTAAAGGAAGCACAGTAGGGCTTTAAAACACGCTGAAACTGATTTTAAAAATGCTAATTCTTCCCTGTACTACATCTAGAAATAATAATTTAAATTAATTTTAATCTGATTCTTTTTTGATTGTTCTTTTTCAATAATCAGGGTACTTGAACTCTGATGCATATGCACTGCTCTCTTTTGAAGTACACTTAAGGAAGAAAAGAATTCAGACCTCGGTTCATCAAGTCTGAAAACATCTCACAAAAGCTAAAAGGTTCCACTTTCACAAATCTCAGCTTTGACTGAGAATCTTACTGATTTCTCAAATAAAAGATGAAATTGTTTTTTCATGAGATGCATAAGACCAAGCTTTCAAGCAATCTGTGCAGCTGCAGAAAGCAATTTATGTGTTATTGGGGAAAAAATTCCAACGGTGAGGTTGGTGTTAATTGTATTTGACCATGAGGAAGGTTCAGAGGAGAGTAGCAAGAATATTTCTTGATCTGTAAAACACTCCTTTAAGTGAGAGAATAAGTAAATGTAAGCACAATTTATTCCATTTATCAGAGTGAAATGTAAAAAGCAAATACTACCTTGGGAAGTTAAGGTAGAAAGTAAGTTTCCACAGGGTGTATTAGAGAGGCTAGTCTTCATTGTCACAATACTGGCATCTGTGATTCACACCAGTGAAAATCAGGGTTTGCATACCAGGGAAAATCAATGATTTACTGTGAGATGAAGGAAGTAGTTCTCCAGACAAGGAAGTTCAGGAGCAGACTAGGGACTAGTACATGTCTATCTGTCATGGTCTAACCCCAACTGGCAACTAAGTACTGCAGAGCATCTTGCTCACTGCCCTCCAGTGGGATGGGGGAGAGAATCAGAATGGCGAAAAAGAGAAAACTCATGGGTTGAAATAAAGACATTTCAGTAGGTAAAGAAGAAGCCATGTGCACAAGCAAAGCAAAATAAGAAATTAATTCACTGCTTCCCATTGGAAGGCAGAAGTTCAACCATCTCCAGGAAAACAGGGCTTCATCCTATGTAAGTTACTTAGGAAGACAAATGCCATCGCTCTGAACATCCTCCCCTTCCTTCTTCTACCTCCATCTTTTATTTCTGAACCTGATGTCATATGATATGGAATCCTGTGTCCAGTTCTAGGCTTCCCAGTTTAAGAAAGACAAACAACTAGTCAAGAGTCCAGCGAAAGACTACAAGGATGACTAAGGGACTGGAGCAACTCTTATATGAGGAAAGGCTGAGGGAGCTGGGTCTGTTTAGCCTGGAGAAGAGAAGACTGAGAGGGGACCTAATCAATGTTTATAAATATCTGAACGGTGGGCGTCCAGACTCTTTAGTGATGCCCAGTTACAGGACAATGGACAACAGGCACAAACTGAAACACAGGAAGTTCCATCTCAATATGAGAAAAAAATCTTCACTTTGAAGGTGACAGAGCTCTGGAACAGGCTGCCCAGAGAGGTTGTGAAGTCTCCTTCTTTTCTGTAGATATTCAAAACCTGCCTGGATACAATCCTGTGCAACCTGCTCTAAGTGGTTATGCTTTAGTGGGACAGGGTTCAACTAATTTATCTCCAGAGGTCCCTTCCAAGCCCTATCCTCCATTTTGTGATTCTGTGATACTTTGGTCTTTTGGGGTCAGCTGTCCAATCTGTGTCCCGTCCCAACTTCTTGTGCACCCACGGCCTACTATAATTCTGTATCCCACACGTATGGTCTGTGTGTGTGTTCTGGTCACCTTTGCTGTCTCATCTTTCTGCTAAATTGAGCCATCCTTCCCAGTGTGCTCTGCAACATACAGACAGGGAAGACAGAACCATACAGTCAGTGAAAAGGGAAATACTACACTAGAGGAATTAAATTAAGCTTTCTTCTTAACTTCACATGGAGAACTCCCTCCCTCTTTTGTTTGCAATAGCAACCTAGATAGATGTGAAGGCAGGATGATGCAGATCCTAAGGAAAGCTAGCATGTAAATGACAGTGACTGGAAGTTATTTTCAGCAAAAAAATTGAGTATTTTGGTTCTTTAAGAATGTGAAGGGGACAATTTTTTTTTTTTTTTGAAAAAGACTGTATGCACATAGTTTTCCATGCTCTAGTTCCAGACAAGTAACTTTTGTATTTTCTTCAGGTCTCTGCTATTTATCTAGAAACATAAGCAGAAGTGGATAATCATAGTGCTCTTGAATCAGATCAAAGATCTGTCTTGTCTGAAATGTTGTTTACCAGCAGCAGACACCAACATAAGAGTATAAAAAACACTGAATTGTATTTGGTACCTTCTATTCGTTCTCCATCATTATATATCCTTTCCCAGCCTCCAGCAATCTGTGGATGATGGATGAATGAGTACAGATAGGAAGGACTTTGTTATATATGGATGCACTTGACTGCGGGTAATCTTCACAACTTAAATTTCAGGAGATATCAGAAGCAATTCCTGAACGGAGGAAAACCCCAAAAACTCATTACATTTCATGAATTAAAATTTTTTAGAAAAGTTTGTGTACAAAACATGGAATTTTAAAAGTATTTTTAAATATTTTTCTTTAGTAATGACCTTTTATATATTTTAGCCATCAAGAAGCTTATTAAAAAGTTTATTTCAATATTATTATTAAGAAAATCAATGCTTTTGAAAAGGAAGAAAGTTTTTCTGGTTTTTTCAAGCATTTCTTTACACAATTTAAACCAAAGACAATTTATAGAAAGGACTTTTATAGAGGAAGAGTTTTGGATAGAAAAAACAATGGGTTTTTTTCTGAGGAATGAGTGGGATTTTTTGGAAAAAATCTTGATATGGACATACTTCCTGCAGACTTACACTACTTAATTATTCCATGCTTCCCCCTCAAAAAGCAAAGAACTGCTATCAGAGAAACAGAATTGGTAGGAATCTAGATGAACATGGAAGAAGGACTGATAAGGAGAAGAGTGAGGAGGAAAAGCAGAAAAGATAAATTGCAGAGTAATATAATAGTCCCCATATAAAACTCACAAATGCAATAAGACTGAATTATGAGGAAGCTATGATTATGGTGTTAAAGAATAAACACCATTATGCAAACTACTAAGAAGGAGAAAATGATATGTGACTACTGAAATAGATTTTGTATACAATAAGTGGTGGTAGTAAAAAAAAATAATTTAATATTCCTAGTCTAATACATTCCATATAATGTTATTTATTACACCAAAATATCACATACTCTTCTCTCATTTTCCTGCAATCTGTAAGACATAAGAGACTCTTATTGAAAAAGTAAGAGGTTTTCAGTTCTTGAAAACTACATTCTTTAATAATGAATTTAATGGAATGGCAAAGAAAAAAGTCATTTATATATATTTTTAATACAGAAGTCAGTAAAATTTAGAGGAACACAAGATCTACAAGAGCAATTATAAAAAGATGACATTCATGGAAAACATTGACATACAAACTAACAGAAGGAGTCTGGCTTCCTTTGCAGCCTGTCTCCCCTGCGTTTTCTACGGGAAGTTTTTTATCACCTTTGCAATTTGTAGTATCAGAAAAGGAAAAGAAGGCATCACATGAGTTGAATTTGTTGTGGTCCTTCATTCCAACTCAGCCTTCTACCCTTTAGCTACCTTTCTGGGGTATTTGTCAGGCACTTACTGAAAACTGCTATATAGGTACACAGTTAGTGGAGCTCCTTTGATTTTCCTTTTTAACTCCCTGTGGTTTCATGACCATATGTTCTTTGACATTCTTTTTAATTAGTGACAGATGGGTGAAAGAATTTTAGGTCCTAGAATGAATTTCTTGCTGTTGTGATTTCTTTTTTTTTTTTTTTTTAAAACGAGACTTTCCATATACTAGTTCCTTAAAATACTTTGACTTCTTTTTGGTGCATCTCTCTGCTCTATCAATCCCTCTGTATTCTGTGTTGCTTTCAGCAAGAGAAAAAAAAAAAAAAAAAAAAGACCAAGTATTCCTACTATTCCTCATTTTGAACTGTGGGATTTTTTATCCTTTCAGTGGCAGCTGAAGATTTGTGTGGTATGGTCTTCTCATTTTGTTGTCAGAATTTCTGAAAAACCCTGGCATTCAAAATTATAAAACAGTTGTAGTAAGTTTGATACTCAATTTTAAAAGTCCAGGAGACAAAACACAGCAGAATGCCACCAACAAAAATCAAAAGCAAAGATTAAGGTCATGTCCCTGGTATAATAGGACAACCATAATTTCATATTTCCCTTTACTATAGACCTACGCCAATACTCCTTTTATGTCTGTCATTTATATGTCCTGTGTTTTCTTGTTTTGTACTTTTTTGATTTTTTTTTGCTGGTTTTACTCAACCCTTCTCTTTCTTCACTGCTAGAAATAATAGAGCCCTTTGGGCACTTCAGGTCTTTGCAAATTTCCTGCAATAGTATCTTTTTCTTTTGCTCATTAAATAGTACCTTGCTTCCAGTAAATCTGGTTCTGTGAGAACTTTGATTTTACAGGCTTTTTGAACACAACAGCTCTATCTTCTGCCAGATAAAGACAAATGAAAACACACACTTAGGTCTTTGTCTGATTTATATTTATTTCTTATGGACAAAAAACAAACAAGCAAAACCAACCAGCAAGGAAGACCTGGCTTTATAATTCAGAATATGATTAAAAATTACAAGTAAACTGCTAGAAATTTTAATCTCTGGCAACAAAGTAAATGCTTATTTTTAGAAGTTTTATTGTGTAGATATATTTAAAAGTCAGAATTTTTAGATATATTTATTCAAAAATACCTCTATCAAAAAAATAATCTTTTCAGAAGCAGATAGTTTAGTATACAAGGATGGTGGCTAGTGTAAACCTTAACAAACATCTTTCCCTATTCATCAACTGGGTTTGGTTGTTATTGGCCAGCAACACATCCAGAATTGCAAGATATGATAAAGTGTTGTAGTTACCTGGATAAAACCAGGCCTTACATCTCTTTGCCCTGAACAGAAAACAGACAATGTTTTCTTTCATTAGCTGGACAGAGGAAACAGTATCAGAAGATAAATTTTGCCATCATATTCCTTGGATGATTAATCTATTAGTATAAGAATCTATCTGTTTCTACCTTCTATTACTCTATCTGATGATTTATATACCTACTTTCTTTATTCATGATTACCTATTTTCTCCATTGCTACAGTCCTTTAGTGAATATATACTTAAATATTGCCTCAGTTTCCTCTGTCAGAGCACCTAGTAGTAGAAAAGAAATAAGATGTGAAGAAATACATTTACCAATCATCACACACACAGTGATTGGTATTTCTCATGATGTCACCAATATTACTTGTTACTATAGTTCTTCCATGAGTAAAAAAACCTGAGATTTTGAAGAGGATAATGTATTTTGCATTAAAAAAAAAAAAAGGCCTTTCAAATTATTTCCTTGAGTATTTACAAAGGAGAGAAGAAAGTTTTTGTTGCTGAGCAGTTCCGAAAGAGCAGATTGGAGGCCTAAAGCACGGTACCAGAATGCTGCACCTGTAACTGTTAGACAGTAATCAACAGCTGGTGATGATTAGCACAGCAACAACCAATCTACCCAACATATTTCACTCTGATAAAGAAGAAAGCAAGATGCAAAATGGCATTACAGACTACAGCCTTTACCTTTCCCAGTGCAGCTTAGGGAGGCAGTATTTTATCAGAGGGTTCTCAAGAACAACAAAAGTGCACTGTCTGTTAATTTGCTCTCCTGCTCTTAATTAAGGCAAGCTAAGAGAAAAGGTAAAAAAGAAGTTGACATCACTATCAAATTGTGCAAGTAAACTGCAAAAATGTAATTTTACAATGGAGACCGAAGATGAAAAATAACTTTCATGTGATATATTTTCACCAACCTAACAAAAATTGGGCATTTTCCTCTGTGTCTATATTTTTCTATGTCTGACGTCATATTAGTGTAGAAAGACACTTCTTTAAATAACCTATAAAGCAATACAAGTAATAACAACTGATGTCATATAACTTTTGGATCATCCAATTCACTTAAGAGCTGGAAATTTAAGCTTCAAGTCTCTGTTCCAGTCTCATTCCCTGAAACATATTCAGTTCAAGCCAAGATGGATACCTCAGTTACACCAGATGAGTCATTCTCAGGCAATGAACTGGTAATAAAGGCTGAGTACAAACTTTATATTGACCACCGTTTTGGTACTGTCTAGGATGAGTACGAGAGTGGATAGGTGGATGTCTGACACCAAGCTCAACTCAATGCAGACAGCTCCTGCTGTTCCTCTGGTTTCAACAAAGCCTCCCTATTTATTAGTTCAAATATGGATGTCATTTAGGATTGATTTAGGAAAATAAGCAATCCCAGATCTTGCTTAAATTACCCATAGGTTCTGGAGTCCCTTCTGAATGAAAATTCACAGTACTTAGATTATTTCTGTTTCTCCAGCCAGGTGATTTGGTGGCTCAGATGTTTGTACCCTAACATATAACCACAAAGTCTTCAGTAGAGACATGGATCGTAGAGTGTCTGTAGAACTATTTATCAGGTACACTACACTGGTAAACCTAGGATGTCAGCTTGCTTTGCTGCCATAAAAGTAAAGGTTACAAAAGTAAGATAATGGTATTCTGAGCAGGGGGAGAGGTGGAGAAAGATAAGTGAAGTTCATCTGAGAAGTATCAGCAATGTTCATGAGAGAATCATAATTTATCAGAAAATGACTTTCAGATTAAATGCCAGTGCTGAGTTGTCCTGGTTTCAGCTGGGATAGAGTTGATTTTCTTTCTAGTAGATGGTATAAAGTTGTGTTTTGGATTTAGTATGAAAATAATGTTGTTAGCATACTGATCATAGAATCATAGAATATCCTGAGTTGGAAGGTACCCATAAGGATCATCAAGTCCAACTCCTAGCTCCACACAGGACCAGCCAAGTCAGAGCATGGGACTGAGTGCATCCTCCAGATGCTTCTTGAACTCAGTCAAGCTCAGTGCTGTGACCACTTCCCTGGGGAGTCTGTGCCAGTGTCTGACCACCCTCTCAGTAAAGAACCTCTTCCTAATATCCAAACTAAACCTCCCCTGTCACAGCTTCATCCCATTCCCTCAGGTTCTATCACTGGTCACCAGAGAGGAGATTGGTGCCTGCCCAATGTCTGATGTCAGGAAGCCACAGACCATGATGAGGTCTCCCCTCAGCCTCCTTGTCTCCAGGCTGAACAAACCAAGGGACTTCAGCCTCTCCTCATAAGTCTTTCCTCTCCCGACCCTTCACCATCCTCGTTGCCCTTCTCTGGACACTTCAATAGTTTTGCATCCCTCTTATACTATGGTGCCAAAAACTGCACACAGTATTCAAGGTGAAGCCACGCCAGTGCAGTGTAGAGCATTGTCCTCCCTGGCAATACCATGCTTGATGCACCCCAGGATATGGTTGGCCCTCCTGGCTGCCTGGGCACACTGCTGGCTCATGTTTAACTTGCTGTCAACCAAGACCCCCAAATTCCTCTCAGCATGGCTGCCCCCAGTGTCTCATTTTCCAGTCTGATATTTTAATTGTTGCTAAGCAGACTTTCCAATTAAATCAAGGATCTTTCAGCTTCCAGGGCCCTGACGAAGCAGGAGTGAGCCTTCTGCAAGCAGTGCAAAAAACCTGGGAGGGGACACAGGCAGTACAGGTGACTCAAACTGGCCAAAAAGATATTCCATGACATATGACACTGTTCTCAGTATATAAGCTGGGGGAAGTTTTCCAGGGAGCACCATAATGTGGAAACTGGTTGGGCATCAATCAGCAAGGGGTGAGCAATTGTGCTGTGCATCACTTGTATATTATTGTTGTTGTTCTTGTTGTTACTGTGGGGTTTCTTGTGTTGGGTTTGTTTGATTTTTTTCTCCTGTTAAATTGTTTATGTCTCAATGTCATGAATTTTCTTTCAATTCTGTCCCCCATCCCAGTGAGGGGCCAGAGGGAATAGGCGGGTGGGGGTGTGTGTGATTTTTTAGCTGCCTGCCAGGTTAAACATCAACAGGTTATTTTGTTTTGAGTTTGTTTTGGATTTTTTTAAAGATAAAAATATTGTATTGTTAACATTATTTTTCACAGTAAATCCAAAACACAGCACTGTACCTATATAATATGTATCTATAGTGCAAATAAAATTAACTATATCCCAACCAAAACTAAGATGTGAGTCTAAATGGAGTCAGAAAGAACACAGATATACACAATTTTACATATTATACAACTTCCCTGTTCTCTGGTAGAGATGACAAAGCCCAGGGGAGGATGTTGTCCTGTTAGCAGTAATATTAAAAGTAGGATCACAAGGTCTCTTAAGATTCCTCTGCAAATGGCTTTGAATGTAGTCAGTTATAGAATTGGATAGAAAATAGCTAATACTTATTCAATTCGTTCAAATTCACTTGTCATTTAAAGTGGACTGTCACCCTCACTGATGCTCACAATTTGTTCTTCTCCTTTGCAACTTTCACAGTGACTGACAAGTTGTTTACACTCAGGGATTTCTCTCTTCTTATAATAAACCTAATTCCTCTTCCTGAAGGGTTAGCTAAAGTTCACATGCTAACACTCTTGTCAAATAGGCCTAATTTATGCTAACTGCTGAACTTCGTTAATTCCTAATTCCTAGTTTGAATAAAATTCATTGGTGATAGGCTCTGGGCCAGGCTGGAACTCAGTTCTAAAACGACTGATGATTTGACCACTTTCTGAATATTCTTCTTGGCCTTTGCCCCAGCAGATATTGGATGAGTAGGTTTGACAGCTTTTTGTATTAGTACAAAATAAATTACATGTAAGAATTTATGAAGTCTGCATTTTGCAGCATGAACAAAGCTCTTGGCCAGAGTTATGTGAATAATTCATTCTTGGGTTCATATCCAAGCTGCAGTATTTTATTTCTAATGACTCAAAACCTCTGAATGTCCAGATTTTAAACTGAGAGTAAGGCTCAACTGATACATGAGGAAATTCAGATACTTTTCCCCAGCATATCATCTTCATCTTTCAGAAGGTTCTTGGACCATTTTGGTTTTCTGTTCTTGAAAACTAAACAATTAAACAAATTAAACAGTCGAAATATTTGTATTTTAAGAAAATTCACAAATGAACACATGTAAAGGACAAACACAAAGATCACATATTCAGCCAGTTAAATGATTTGTAACATGTGACAGTATCTGAGTAGATAATTTGAGAGAAATGCTAGAACGGGGTTTGTTTTTTTTTTTACTACAGCTTAATATGTTTATGAAAATGCATTGATTTACTGACAGAATAAGGGCATAATAGACAAAATGGTTACATACAAGACCTTGTAAAGAATGTGTAAAGTGTTGTAGTCTTTTTAGTGAAAGACTTTCAAATGGAACTCAAATTAAGATTCCAGAGGTTGGTGGACTTTTTCTTTCAAAAGACAAAGGTATCACAAGTTCCTCTTGCTATCAGCTGAATTCAGCTAGATTCAGATAAGAAATTAGAATTGAGTAAGGTCATCACTTATTATAGCCTGGATAAGAAGTTAAGATAATTAACCATGGAAGACATGGTTTGTTGTTTAAGGCAGGGCTAGCTAAAGCACATCCTTGTCTTCTTGTAGATCAATTTTCCATAAGGATGGAGACTGCACAGCCTCTCTGGGAAGCCTGGTGAGATTCCTACCAAAATCACAGTTAAAAACTCTTTTCTCTCCTGTTTAAATTGAATTTCCTGTGTTTCAGCTTGTGCCCATTTACTGAATTTCACTGCAAAAAGAGCTTCCGTCTTGCTTTCATTTCTGTCAGTACTTAAAGGAAATCAGTTTTTTTTTGTCTGAACAAATGTACAATGAATTGAGAAAAGAGGAGCTGTTTCTACAGTTATTTTTGTAGCTGTATTTTAATTCTTGAAGAAGTGTTGAAGTCATTAATATCATTTAGTATTACAGTATCATCTAGAGGTGCCAGCTGAGAATAGTTCTGTAAATAATGTAAGAATGAGATCTTGTTATTAAGATGTTATAGTCTACATAGGCAATGAAAGACAGTTGTCAGAACTAGACAAATCCTGCTTCTTTTCATTCAAGACAGACTGCGTTATTTTGCTAGAAGCATCCACATGATTTAAATCCCTCACTCTGTATTTCCTTGCTTTTCAATAACTTGTATTTTTTTTCTTGTGAGAGAAAGTGTGCTTATTAGAACCATTCATTATATTAAAACATCTTGTTTATATGCAAGCTTTTATATGAAATTAGCTCAATATATGTTTTCATTTCATGATATATTTATTTAATTCTTAAGAAATACAAATCGTTTCGTTTCAAACTACACTCTTTCATATATGTTAAGAAAGCAATAAAACCTCACTTTATAATAATTTATGCTTATGAGACATGGTATTTATTTAAAAATAAAGGACAAACAGGTTGCTACTTTGGTGATTTTTAGGAAAGCTGAGCTTCAGTAACTACAGTTATCTTCTCACATGGTCTTCTTCCTAAAAGCAGGTATCAGGTATTTATTTCAAGTACTTAGAGTTAACTTAATGAAGGCTTATCATAAATTTCTATAAAGTCCTTTTAAATTACCACAAGAAAAATATATAGATCTCCTTTCACCCATGTGACATTTTTACATGCATCTTAAAAACATTTAATTAAATACTGGTTGCAGCAATGTCAAGAGACATTTTGATTGACCCATTAGGATGCACGGCTGAAGTCTGGTTGACTGTTCACCCTGCTACATACTAACAGCAACAATCAAATTTTTTTTGTACTCTTGACCATAAAATTACATCCGATTAGCTAGAAATGCTGCAAGAACCACAATTGACTGAAATGTCTGATAATACTAAAAAAACCCCACGGAAATTAAATCTGTATTTGGGGTTCATCATGAAATTGACATGTAGAAGCTTTGATTTTTTTTCTCCTGAAGACAGTATCTATGTGCTACGAAAAACTGTTGAGTACTTTAGGAGAACATTAGCACATCTTTTTACATTATGCAAATAAGAGCTAAGGCAACTTCCTCTGTAAATTTTGTATGTTTAGATCCCAATTCTGTAACACTGGACTTGTCTTGAATCACATCAGAAAATTCAGTATAAAAAAATACTAAAAAATATTGAATTTTTTATTGATGATTACTTTTATGTTTAGATGTGCTTCTGATACATTTCCACTACCAAAATCCTGCTATATCCATTTGTTTCAGGACATGCTGCAAAGGTAATAAATACTACTTTATTTTAGAGAATCTGTTGACTCAAAGAAAAGTGGTAACTGGAAAATATCAACACATTCATTGGCTGCATGCAGTGAAAGAAAAAAAGCCTTAATATTGCTGAATCAAATTTATGGCTATTATTGATATCATCACACACAGAAAGAAGGAACCAGAAAACAGTGGACTTTTTACATGATAGGCTAGAGCCAAATCAAAGTCTCCAGAATAGCAAGAAATGAATGGATGAAACTGAACATCTAATATTCCAAGAACATGATTGCTCTGTTTTGTTCTTTATGTGTTAAATAGTTGACTTTTCTCTCACAAAATTTAATTTTTTACTGATCTCATCCATTGTGTGACAAGAATTATTTTCCCATAAATTTTTTAACAAAACAAATTTCATAATTCTCCTTACAGAATCACAGAATCACTAGGTTGGAAAAGACCTTTAAGATCATTGAGTTCAACTGCTTCTATCCTGTCTATCTACCCTTTTTTTAAACACATCCAGGGATAGTGACTCAACCACCTCCCTAGGCAGCCTGTTCCAAGTACTGACAGCTCTTTCAGTGAATTTTTTTTCCTAACATCTAATCTGACCCTGCCCTGGCACAGCTTTGTGCCATTTCCCCTTGTCCTATCTCCTGTCACCTGGCTGAAGAGACCATTGCCCACCTCTCTACAACCTCTCTTCAGGCAGTTGTAGGCTGTGATAAGGTCTCCCCTCAACCTCCTCTTCTCCAGGCTAAATATCCCCAGTTCCCTCAGCTGCTCCTCATATGATTTTCCCTCCAGCCCCTTCCCCAGCCTGGTTTCCCTTCTCTGGACTCACTCCAGGACCTCAATGTCCTTCTTGTAGCAGGGGCCCGGAACTGCATACAGCACTGAGGTGCAGCCTCACCAATGCTGAGTACAGGGGCACAATCACTTCCCTAGACCTACTGGCCACACTATTTTTGATACAAGCAAGGATGCCATTGGCCTTCCTGGCCACCTGGGCACACTGCTGACATATTCAGTCGGCAGTTACTGGGTCCCTAAACTTTTTGCTCCTTGGTTTCTATGTTGCATGTGATGCCATTTATTACATCAGGGAAAGTTTTTGGAAACAAGTTCACATTTTTTATGCATTTAGTTTTAAACAATACTGTGAGTCCACTTATGTACAGGACAGAAATACAAACTACATCTGCCCAAGGAACTTTGACCAGGAACCTTTGGCATTGCTAATTCTCTGCAACTGGTAATCACAGAATACTTACTATTACTAAAGAAATGCTTGTTTTATTCTGTGGTGGTTTGATACATTTATCTTTTGTTCTTTATGGAAGAAGATTAAATAGTTTTGAACTCTCTATGACCCATACATGAGTTTCCTTTTATTGTAGAATATCAGGGGCAGAAGAAATTATGTGAAAACATGGAAGGATCTAGAGTTTTGTCTTATTTTTCAGAGGGGAAGGAAGGGAAGGGAAGGGAAGGGAAGGGAAGGGAAGGGAAGGGAAGGGAAGGGAAGGGAAGGGAAGGGAAGGGAAGGGAAGGGAAGGGAAGGGGAGGGAAGGGGAGGGAAGGGAAGGGAAGGAAGGGAAGGGAAGGGAAGGGAAGGGAAGGGAAGGGAAGGGAAGGAAGGGAAGGGAAGGGAAGGGAAGGGAAGGGAAGGGAAGGAAGGGAAGGGAAGGGAAGGGAAGGGAAGGGAAGGGAAGGGAAGGGAAGGGAAGGGAAGGGAAGGGAAGGGGAGGGAAGGGAAGGGAAGGAAGGGAAGGGAAGGGAAGGGAAGGGAAGGGAAGGGAAGGGAAGGGAAGGGAAGGGAAGGGAAGGGAAGGGAAGGGAAGGGAAGGGGAGGGAAGGGAAGGGAAGGGAGGGGAGGGGAGGGAGGGGAGGGGAGAGAAGGGGAGGGAAGGGAAGGGAAGGGAAGGGAAGGGAAGGGAAGGGAAGGGAAGGGAAGGGAAGGGAAGGGAAGGGAAGGGAAGGGAAGGGAAGGGGAGGAATTCCCTTTTTCCATTCTGCAAAACATTTGATTGGTATTCCTTATAAGCTGATACACTTACTGAAGACAATAACCAACTTTATTTAGTATTTGCTTTTTAACTCCCCAGGATTGTTTTAATTGAAGGTATCCTCCTATAAAGGTATAAAGTCAGGATGATGACTATAAAAATCTCTTAACAAACTTTTTGACAGAAGGTTCACATGTACTATCCCAATTTCCAAGGTGGTAGCCAGTAGCCTTTTTCACTGCAATTTCTTTAATCTTGGCTGTTCTTACAATATCTTGTTTCTAGTATTTACAAATAGCATATCTTTTTCTTCAAGGTCTCAATGTGACTTAAGATGAATTTTTATCTCCTTTGACCTTTTCCTCACTTTCCAATTGTCTTTCAAAGTAGAAAGCTTAAAAACTTTTACAATTGTAGACTAACTAAAATCCTTGCTAGATTTCATAGCTCATCAAAGATTATTTAAGAGTGCACGGTTGTGTGCAGATGAAGTAAATGTGTGGTTTTCTCACCTGTTTCTTGCACTTCTTACCCTCTCCATTTGTTTCTTTGACAAAAACAATACCTCTAAAAAGCAGTGCCTTCATGGCCTAATCCTGCTAACTCTTTTAATGTATAATTCTTCTGGAAGTCAATGAAGGCTCCATTGGCACAGAAACAGGTGTCTGTCAAAAAAGTTAAACATATTTCAATCCTGTGTTAGAATAGTATGTATCTTGGCTCAGATGTCTTTTCTTGATTCATTTGAATCTTAAAGATTTCAAGAACTAGATGCCTTAATGGAGCTCTTTCTTAAGTGTACATAAGTCCTAAGTGGATTCTAGCAGCAAAACATTCTTCTATTCTATCCTGAAAGCCCAGTCTTTTCAAGGATATTTTAGATGTGATGAGGATATATCCTCCACTTTGGTTCAGAATGTGGTAAAATCAGAAATTTGTAGGCTGACAATCTGTAGATAATTCATTTCTGTATATCATTCTTCCTTTAAATCTATAGTCCAGCCTGAAGGCAGAAATTCCTACCACCTTCTACAGCACAAATTGCAAATATCTTATGTAGCTGGTGGGATTCGAATAATGCTGTCAGCCCCAAAGCAACCTGGACAGAGTGTTGCCAGGAAAGGAACTGAGAAACTGGTGACCTCATACCACATAATGTGTTATTTGTATTTAACTTAACTCAGTGATAACATAAATTGTATTGACACAATTTGGAAATCGCTAGTGAAAGGAAATGTGAAGTGAGTCAACCATCCATGACGCATGTGATAAAAGATCTTGATGGAAGAAACCACCTCTGCATAGCACTTATAAGGATGTAAAAAGTGCCTTATGGGTTTAGATGGCAAAGAAAACTAAAAGTTGAAAAGAAAAAAAAAAAAAAGGGAAGAAAATCATAAACTAGGAGCATGAGAAATGCACATAGACATAGGACCTCAGCAGCACAGGGACTTGGGAAATCACACAAGGATCCACACTCCCCTGAAGTGAAAATTAAGATTTCATTAATCTTGCTTAAATGAAACTTTACTTTTTTCTGGCAGAGGTTCAGCCCATTTTCTGTAGTTTTTACTAATGAAGTCACATATTGGATTTAAATGCACTTATGCTTTGAAGCCCAATGGTAAGACTAAATACTTAGGTGCTCTCCCTGTGGACATTTCTGTGCTCAACCTCTTTAAGAGCCAGCTGCTCAGCCAACTGATGTATTCTTTCTATCAGCTGGTTTGATTGGTATGCAGTAGCAGCCTTTGGGGCATAACAAACCCAGAAACACTTTGGAAAAGTAATAATTTTCTATTTAGTCTAATAAGCCTTTTCTCCTCATGAGATTTCTTGCAGTTTAAAATCTTTATGGGAAGATGATACTTGCCATGCACATCAGTTTTACTATGTGAAGTCAGGAGAGTGTTTCCTTTGCAAATGGTCTGTACTGTAGTAGGATGAGGATTAAGAGTAAAAAGACTTTGAACAGCTCTTCTCTCACCACTCCTGGGTGGGCATAACTTTGCCTATGAGATGTCCATAGTATAATAGCAACATTAGCAACTTCAAGCTCTGCAGTCTTAGTAGGGATTTGTAGTTGTTTATTCAGTCCCAAAGCAAGAGATAAATAGTGAGAGGATATCTTTTTCTGCTATGCTAAAAAAATTGTCAGGCATTGGAACAGGATGTCCAGAGACATGGTGGAGTCACCACATTGACATGGAACTCTAGGACATGGTGATACTTTAATTCCCATTGATTAGGTTTAGACTGATTAAGTAACAGGGGTTTCCCTGCTTGCTATTGCTCCTCCCATCCTGTGGGAGGTCTGTGTTGATCTGGCTTAGCCTGTATCCTCATAACTAATCAGGAAGTATTTATCATCTCAGGTATCTGTTATCATTGTGTTCCCACCTGTATTCTACAGCAGATATAGGCTTCCTTTTGGTGCTGCTGTTCCTGTAGAAACTGTTCTGGCCCATCACTTCCATCACTATTTCATCTGCAGCCGACTTAGTTTGGTTAACTTTAAGCCTGGATGTTTGGCCAGTGTCTCTATGCCTTTCCTGGGTAGTATTTATGCTAAATCAGGAGCTCCCTGCTTAGCCACTCTGGCTTTTAACCATGCCAGTTCCACTTACTGCACATTGGAAAGTACAGGCCTTGTGTTTTAAGGAAGCTATCCTTAATGATCAATGAGTTCTAGTGAGCTTCTTGTCTTTCAGAGCAGTCTCTCAGTGCACATGGACTACTAGTTTCCTGAACAAGCCTGCTTTACTCAAGTCCTGTATTATTATTCTGCTAAGTGCTGCTTCATTTAGATTAGGATTTTAAACTCCACCATCTCATGGTCACTGTAGACAAGTCTGCTATTGATCATAGACCACTTCTTTACTAATGAGTGGCAGATCCAGCAGGCTGAAACCCTTATGCAGTTCCTCTAGCATGTGCAGCTAAAAATTCTCCATGCTCACCAGAAAGATCCTGGATTATTTATGCCCTGAAATGATTGTCTTCTAGCAGATCCTAATTTAACCATCTAGTACGCTTAATGAATTAGTGCCATTATTGAAAATGAACGAAATGTTATTTTTTTACTTTTAAATGTAAATGTAGTATAATGTTCCTAAAGAGAATAAGCATAATAACTGTCTTTATATTCCACTTTAATTTAGAGAAAATATTGTTATTTTATACATTATTTTGGTTATAGATATAGCAAGTCCCTTCTCTGTCAGCTTTTACATGAACTTCCATCTTAGTGGTTTAGTTTTAAAATGCAGATGATTCTTTCTTTATATTGTTTTGGTTTCAAAAGCAACCGAGCTAAAGAGTAACATTTAAAAGGGAAGGAAAAGCAGTCCCAAAGGGCTAGCATGAGTAATGTACCAATTATTTCCTGTGCTACAATTATATTTTCTGCCCTGAGAGAATGCAACAAAATATTGCTGCATTTAAAAAAGTAGAAAAAAAAAGGCATTTTTGTACAAGAGAAGTATCACTACAGATATTAACCATTCAATTCCAGTATGAAATGTATTACAGAACACTCACACTTCTAGTTAACACTCTGTAGTTTCAAGAAAAGCTAATCCAAATAATTATATTTAAAAATATAAACATAGCCAAAAATGTTCACCCACAAGTTTCCACAAGTCTCTGGAAACTCCTGCATCTAAAAAGCCAATAAACTAGTACCACAAGCAATCACATCCTAAAATTATTTTATAAAAATTATCTAATTATACATTAAATTAAAAGAAAAAATATCTTCTGTATGATCTATTTTTTGGAAAGCTCTGGAGTCAAGATCTTCTAAAAGTTAAAAACCATTCTGCTCAGTTCCAGTGTAAGCATATTTTAAAATGTTATTCTGGTGCAAGACATGTTCTTTTCATATTTTTCTCTGCTATGTTTACCTTTTTTTAATGTTTGCAGAGAACATCTTTGTGCTCTTTCAGCACAACTCACTCTGAGCTCTGTTACCTGTGTGTATCAGTTATTGTCTACATGCCATATTTCATAGCTAAATAATGTTTCCCTCTGTGACACATACTTTTCATTCTTTGTCAAGAAAATCATGAGCTTTCTAAACGCAAAAGGATCTCATCTAATATGATTTGCCTTTTATTAAAATAATCTTTCATTTTACTCCCTGATGAGGTCAAAGTAATTCCTTTACAGTTGACCTGATAACATGTTCTTTCATTTTGTCTATGTATATGTATATATACATATATATATTTACATATATAACAGTCTCTTTGGATACAGAATTGGAATTATGACTGCTGTGTTAGAGGATTTATAAATGCCCATATATTTTCCTGTGAGAGACATAATAAGGTGAGCTATTAACTGTATCCTAAGGGTGCCACATCCCACTGTTTGGAGTTTTTACACTGAGGGTGCTTCTAAAACTCATAAGTGTCCTTCAGATCCTTCCCACATTAACCCTATATTTCCCTATCAGTACAAAGTAGTCTCTTTTGCTGGCATGAGGACATACCACTCCACACCAACCCAAATAAACACTTCTCAGTGGGTCTCTTTTATCAAATAAAAAATCTATAGTGTAAACAACTACATATGAGCTAGACATCCCAGATATGATAAGTAGTAAATGAAGTCCTGGCAATGGTTTGGGTCACACTGAAATTAAATTAATTTTGTTATATAAATGCCAATTTCCTTCCTTTGATCATAAATGAAACCTAGCTCAGTTCAGTTATCTACATTATAGATAAATCTTAATCTATTCTAGAAGGTGAGAACTATAATTCTGAGTAGCTTACTGTCCCTCTCCGGTCAACAGTTATGTTTCTTGGAGATAGAGGCTTGGATATGAACCAGAACAACAGGACATTATTAGGCCTACATTGTTCAGTCTGTAATCCAGGAAGTCTTAAATTTATTTTGCATGACCTAAAAAAGTGACAGAGTAAAAAAAGTGACAAAGATATGTGTAATATTTCCAATTAAAGAGATAGTTGTGCTGCAGGTTAGGAAAGTGTTTCTTTAGAGCATGTAGTTAAGGTTGCATATTGCTTAACCTTGGAAGTCACACTGGTAGTTCAGTGGTGGCGTAGCCCTTTGTATAGGGACACAAAGCCTGTTATGGTGTTGTGGTAGGATACATAATGCAGGAGTCATCAGTTTGCACTTGTCTGAAATGCAGTCTGTAGTGAGTGATACAGCTTTTTCTTTGAGACAACCACTTTGCTTCAGGATCACAGAATCACAGAATTGTAGGGGTTGGAAGGCACCTCAAGAGATCATCGAGTCCAACCCCATCTCCAACCAGAGAGAGAACTAGTGTGTACGAATTGCGGATAATGAGGGAACATTGACCACACAGTAACTTGCCAGGCAGGCCAAGTTGATAGTGTGATCTCCTTTGAAACCTAGTGAGGTCTTGTGCAGGTTTATGAAGCATAAAGCTAAAGGGCAGTGCCATTGAACAATATCATTAGAACACCCTTCAGACTGGAAGAAATATTTCCACCAGAAGCTTCTTCAGTCCCTGGCACAAAAGACCAAGGATGAGATCTTGTAATATTCTGCTCCTATGTTTAGGACTAGTTTTAAAGGAAGAAAATGGGGTGTTATTGGATACCATAAAAATTACAGAATCACATAATCACAGAATGTTAGGGGTTGGAAGGGAACTCAAAAGATCATCTAGTCCAATCCCCCTGCCAGAGAAGGCTAATCTAAATTAGGTCAAACAGGAATGCATCCAGGCAGGTTTTGAATGTGCTGGTATAGTTCTGATAGGGTGACCTGGAGCAAGTGGAAGAAGAAACAGGTATGCCTAAGTGGATGAGTCCTGGAAATAATGAATTTGCACCTGATTGACTGCAACAGTGCTTTTGAACTCAGCCACATATAGGCAGCAATGATGCACCAAGATAAGAGAAGCTGTTCTCCTGGAACAAACACAGAGTCCCCTTTGACCGGAGAGGCAAGTAAGATGAAGCAGCAACTGAAAACTGACTCAAGAACCAAGTGGAACAGTGAACTGTGAACTAAAAAATGTTGGTCAAGAATAAGGACCTGCACAGTCATCTAACTGAATGCTATACCTGACATAATTCAGTTTGCTATAACACTGTTATATAATTATGAAGAACTAAAAACCCATGGCACCTATTACAAACCTTTGGCCATGACAGTCTGTGGGAGTGTTAATTAAAAAAACCCAACAAAAACCAACCCTTTTAGTTTTTAATACTAAAGTTAGTAATGACTGTTTTTGTAAATTTGATTTTTAAATGCAGGGAAGAAGAAAAGTGCTAATCCAGGGAGAAATGAAAGATAGTTCACAGGTTTTGCCATGAAAGATCATTTGCTCTGCCATTTGGGACTGGATCAATAAACCATTAGATCAGTTCCCTTTTCTCATCTACACAAAAAGTACAGTTACTTGAAAGACCAGTTTGAATGCAAATAGGAATATAGATCTATTCCTTGTACAGAATTAGGGCAACAACAGCCCTAGGCTTCTCAGGTTGACCAAAGCTGGTTAGGAAGCAGATGATTAATTGTGGCAGATTTTGTGTACTTGTCTCTTCAAATAAGGATGAGAGTATAGGTCAACTTTCTGCCACTTTCTGATAGTTATGCTACATTCCAGCAGGGATTCACATCATTCCAAACCTCACTTCCTTACCAACAAGACAAGAAAGGAGAAATGACCCCAACCTGTACTAACCCACTCTAAATGTCAGGAGAAACAGATAAATAACTGTGGTTTTAATGGTGTCAGGGGCTGAGCCAGCTCAGCTATCCCTGTCTGCAGTCCTGTGCTCTGAGCTAGAAGGTACTTCCAGAGAAAGGAACTACAGTTATGGCAGCATTTGGGAAAGTTGGAACAAGGCTGGTTTTAGCCAGAAGATCAAGCTGGCCTTCAACAAAATTTTACATTAGACACCTACAGTTAAGTTTTTCTCATTCTAATCAGTAGAGAGATGAAAATTTTCAGGGAATAATTTTTCCTGTCTTATTTTTAACCATCTTCTTTAGGCTTATCTGTATTGCACCACAAAATAACTACTTCTGTGCACTGACTATAAAAGGAGCTATTTGGTTTGGCTGTGCACATTGTGCAAGATGAACCAAACTTCAAGTCCCCAATCCATTTTTCTGCAGTTACAGCTAAAAAATAAGAAGTTAACATCCAGCCACAAACATACTCTAAATCCAGGCTGCAGAATTCCATTAAGAGAGATTTGGAAAAGAAAACTGTGAGAGAAAGACAGCAGAAGATTTGTCACACTTGGCAATAAAAAAGGATATTTGAAAGAGGCAGCTTGCACCCTAAGGCATGTTCTAATGGACAGGCCAATGCAAAGGGAAGTGTATCAGATTGGGTGTTTACACAAATGTACTTTAGGCAGTAATTCATGTCATTAGTTAGTGAAGACCCTATACAAATTGCTGTTCACACTATAGTAGTGTTCCTGGTAATACCTCTCCTGTAACAGGGTTTGTACAAGGTATTAAAAACTCTTGCATTCAGAACTCATAAGGAAAGCATCCAGCATCATTTTGATCTTTACTCCTTATTTCAAAGATGTCAGCATTCCACTGGGTCTCAGCCTCATGAGAATTTCCTCTTTCAATACCAGTCTGAGACACAGTGACTAATTTGGTTTTGACTGTGTTTCAAAATCTGTCCCTTTGTTACACTTGAAATATACATAGCTTGTTTTTTTGCCTTTGTAACAACTGCACTCTGTACAACTTGAAATCATTAGGACTTGTGTTATATTTTACTTTATTTGAAGCATTTTTGTTTTCCTCTTCCTCCCCCCACCTTCAAGTTTAATTTTTATTATTTCACAGAATTCACACAGAATTTACAGAATCGTAGGGGTTGGAAGGGACCTCCAGAGAACATCAAGTCCAACCTCCCTGCCAAAGCAGGCTCCCTAGAGCAGGTTGCACAAGTAGGTGTCCAGAAAGGTCTTGAATATCTCCAGAGCAGGAGACTCCACCACCTCCCTGGGCAGCCTGTCCCAGGGCTCTGTCACCCTCACAGTGAAAAAGCTCCTCCTTATATTTACATGGAGCTTCCTATGCTCCAGCTTGCAACTGTTGCCCCTTGTCCTATCACTGCCATCACTGAGAAGAGCCTGGTTTCATCCTCCTGACTCTCACCCTTTATATATTTACAGACATTAATAAGGTCACCCCTCAGTCTCCCCTTCTCCAAGCTAAAGAGGCCCAGCTCCCTCAGCCTCTCCTCATAAGGAAAGTGTTCCACTCCATCATCTTGGTGGCCCTGTGCTGGACTCTTTCAAGGAGCTCTATGTCCTTCTTAAACTGAGGGGCCCAGAACTGGACACAATACTCTAGGTGTGGTCTCACCAGGGCAGAGTAGAGGGGAGAAGGACCTCTCTTGACCTACTAACCACATCCCTTCTAATATACGCCTGGATGTCGTTGTCCTTCTTAGCCATGAGGGCACATTGCTGGCTCATGAATGATAATCCTGCTGTCCATTAGGACCTCCAGGTAACTCTCACCTACACTGCTCTCCAACAGGCCAGTCCCCAACCTATACTGGTACCTGGGGTTGTTCTTCCCTCATATGGGTCATCAATAAATACATTGAATAGTACAGGTCCCAGTACCGACCCCTGAGGGACTCTACTAAATACCGGCCTCCAGCTAGAAAAGCAAGAAAATAACTATAACAACGAGGGAAAAGGTCATTAAAGGAGAGGGTCAGGGTTTCCCCAACTCTGGAAGTGTTCAGAAATTTGTAATTTACCCAGAGGAGAGATCAGTTATAAAGATCAATGACAGATAGTTTCTATGATAGAATAATAGAATCATTTAGGTTGGAAAAGACCTTTAAGATCACCATGTCCACTATGTCAAGTTCACTACTAAACTATGTCCATAAGCACCACATCTACACATAGAATCATAGAATTATAGAATTGTAGGGGTTGGAAGGGACCTCGAGAGATCATCGGGTCCAACCCCCTGCCGAAGCAGCTCCCTAGGACATTTCACTGAGATAGGCATCCAGACGGGTCTTGAATATCTCCAGAGAAGGAGACTCCACCACCTCCCTGGGCAGCCTGTCCCAGGGCTCTGTCACCCTCACTGGGAAAAAGTTTCTCCGCATGTTGGTGTGGAACTTCCTATGCTCTAACTTGCAGCCATTGCCCCTTGTCCTGTCTCCACAGACCACTGAAAAGGGGCTGGCTGATTCCCCCTGCATCCCCTGCTTAAGATAATTATAAACATTAATTAGGTCCCCCCTTAGTCTTCTCGTCTCAAGGCTGAACAGTCCCAATCTTCTCAGCTTTTCCTCATAGGGGAGATGCTCCAGGCCCTTAATCATCTTCGTAGCCCTTCTTTGGACTCTTTCCAGGAGATCCCTGTCCTTTTTATAACAGGGAGCCCAGAAAATATTTCCAGGGAAGGTGACTCAACCCCCTCCTTGGGCAGCCTGTTCCAATGCTTGATAACAGTTTTGGTGAAGAAATATTTCCTAATATTTAATCTAAACCTGTAAATCTAAATCCAACCATTATATGATTAAAGGCTCATCTCTGCAGGCACAGAGGAGCCCATAGATAGAAAGGAAGTCTAGGGAGCCTCAAAATCAGACACCCTGTTTCCCCTTTGTCCTTTTCATCACCCCCACAAGAGCGGTTTGGAATATGCAGAAGCTAAAAGAGGAACTTAGTCATACTTCAGAGACAAAGGTCCCAAAGTGAACTAAATATGTTTTAAACATCTGCAAACTAGATAAAAACTGGATTGCCTACACATGAACTCGCCATAAACCACAATAACTAGGTGAAAGATAAAGGTAGTAGCAGGGGGAACCTTTCTTGAGTATGAGTGCTAATTTACCTAAGAAGTGGAGAAGAGATGGAGCTTATGCAAAATGAGCATATAAAACCAAGGCATAAAAAGAGCAGTAATGATCCTGGATAGGGGCATTTCACATGAAACACCTGTTTGCAAGATGGACCTGGATCCAAGACTTGTGATCTCTCTCTCTCTCTCTCTCTCTCTCTCTTTCTCTTCTCTTTTCTCTCTTTATCTTTTCCCTCATAGCTGCTAAGTAACAAAGGCTGCTAAGTAATGAAAGTTTAACTAGTCTCCCATAAAGCCGCATAGCTGAAATAGGTCTAATTGTTAGGGAGTCAGTGTTAATAGTATGCTTGATCTTTGTGTTCCTATTAAAGTTAACATTTGTGTACAGAACTTAAATGTTGTCTCACTTCAATTCCAACAATGGGAATTGGTGAATCTGACTCACAGGTCCCTCCTTCTGGAATAGGATGTGACAGCTCTCCAGGTGTCATGGTTTTGCCCCAGCCGAGGGCTGAGAACCATGCAGCCACTCTCTATAAGAGGGTGAAAGGGGATAACAGGGGAGGGGGAGGAGGGGAAGAGAAAACAAAAAAAAAAAACAAACCTTGTGGTTTGTGATGAGGATTATTTACTAGGACAGCAGAGAGAAGATTATCTAACTGTGGGAAATGAAGAGCAGTCCTGGGAAAGAGACACAGTTATGCTTGTTGGAGGGAGAGATAAAGCAGTAGAGCATGAGATGGAATGTGTGGGGTATTGTAGACATGTACGTTTGTGTGGTGTTTAGGAGGGTGGTGACATGGTGTGCTCCGTAATGTTAAGGAAGGTGTAGACAGGAAGAAGCCTGCACAACAGGAGTTCGCCAGGGTGGGACAACCTTTTGTATAGGAAAGAAAGCTGTGGTTCTTGTGTAACTAAAAAGTACTGAAACCTGACTCCAGGCTGCTGCATCAGCCATTGAGAGGGTATAAAAGTTTGATCAGTTGTTATTAAAGTTGTCTTCAATCCCCCAGAATTGGAGTCCATGCCTTTCAATACACCACATCTAACAACAATAGGACTTTACAGCAAAATATATAGAACTGGTGATACACGATGCAGTTTCTCACCAAACTCAGGCCATACAGTTCAGCGCTGTCCCGAAACCAGACCATTCCCAAAACCTGTGTGCCCTGGAGATGCGCACTCCTCCCCTCACCACCCCCCTTTATGCTGAGCATGACATAATTGGTATGGAATAACCTCTGGCCAATTTGTGTAACCTGTCCTGGCTGTGTACCCTCTCAGCTCTCTGGGTGCTGTGTCCTACTCCCCCTTCTTGTTAGCAGGCCAATGTGAACAACTGAAAAAGTCCTTGATTGCTTGACAACAACTGTGTTATCAGCACTGCTGTCAACCTAGCTCCAAACATTCCACTGGCTGGTGGAAAGAAAATTAACTCTTTCCTAGCTGAAACTAGGACACCAGGTCACCTCACAAATCAAGGAAGTCAGTGTCTAGGATATGGGACCCATTATGGGATGCAAGAGAATAGCACTGATAAGGCGATGGTCTGAGCAGGCCCCAAGTGAGGCCAGAGAGTCTTCAAGTGTTTACTGGAGGGGCCAGGATATCCAAGCCAGATACTGAGGAGTCCATGAGGTCTAGGGATCAACTGAGGGACCTGTTTGCATGTGTGTATCTTTCTGTGTGAGAGTATTTGGAGGCCTATGAGGTTCCAAGGTCCAGACTCTGAGCATACTGAGTGTCTAAGGACTATTACTCATGGGATCCACAGCAAGCTGGTCTGTGTATCACTAACTGGCTCAAGGATGTTATGTCCCAGTGTTGGCGATTTTGAGGACTTGCAATGCAGGGCCAGCTACTGGGCAGGCTGAGCAACTGAGATCAGTTACTGCAGGAATCCACACTGTATACAAAGGTATATATGTATATATGTATATGCGGATATGTGGATATATGTATATATTTTCATTAAAGGACTTTCATCCTTATCAGTCAGAGAGGAGAAGAGGATGAGGCCTTTGGTGCTGTTTTGTGGGCCAGATTATGTGTTTGTCTGTGTTGATCAGTGTGACAACCTGTGTGCATGTGCATATGTGCATGGAATATGCCTGTTTGTGCATGTGCCTACTGGTAATACACACTTATCCTCATTGCTGGCTAGACTTGGCACATGGAGCTGTGACAACCTCACCTCTGGCTGTCTAAGAGATTTGGCATCTTCCTAGCAAGCTGGGCAACTGGAATCAGGTTGGAGATGCTTGCTTTACAACTGCAGGAAAGGACCTGGTGGGAAGTGACAAAATAACATTTTTACTTTGTCTATTAGAAGACTTCATAAAACTTGAGAGCTATAGGAGTCTTAGCTCCAACAAGAGGCAAAATGCCACCCAAAGCAGCATCAACCCTTCGGCTTTGCAACTGTCCTCTGGCTTCAGGGAAATGCTTGCCCAAGCTGTGGGGTAGCTCTGGGAACTACTGCCTGATGGGGAGGTGAGTTGCTACTAAATTGCCATTCTGTGCATGAGTTGACAGCTTTTCCTAAGGTCTGATTTCTACAAAACAAGACTATTAATTATTAAAGAGTGAGTAAAAGCCTGTGTCACTCCTCAACTATTTGGTAGTGGCATTTGATGACAGCCACATTTTTAAATGTGACTTAGATGGTGTGCTTTCCATAAAGCAAAATAAAATATGTCTGTCTAACTGAATTTAAACAATCATCTACTTTCTACTGTTTCTAATCATTCTCCCTCAAATATTTACTCCAAAGACAGCTCATGATGCCTTTATTTTTCATTTTCTGATATTCTATTTATCTATAACTAATTATTTTGTTAACTGGTTCATCCTAGGTTTTGGCATGGAAAATCTGGCCCACAGCAGCCACTCTAGACTTTTGGAGTTTCCCCAATGCTATCTATAAAGATGTTCAGGGTATATCAGGAGGAGACTAATTGAACTGTTCATCTCCCCGAGTTTGCTTTATGAGCAGCTCAGTGGCAACAGCTAACTTAGGCTTCTGCTTTCTGTAGGAAGACACTGTCTGAATCTCAATTGTTTGAAAAACAAGCACAAACAGTTAAGAAAAAGCCTAGCACATGACATCTATAACTTACTTCTCACTGTCTGAGACCTGAAAGAGTAACTGGGAACAGAGAGAGTAAGGAATGTAATACCTCCCTTCGGTAATCAGGAACAAGACATGAGACTTAAATTTGTAATGCAAAATATGAGAGCAGCCCTAGGAACCCACACTGGTTTTCTCTCAGCGGACTATCTGGGCAGAAATTATTTCTCAGTTTTTCTCTTCATTCTCTGACCTGATAAATCCAGAGTTATTTTCTGTAAAGTGAAGCAAATTCAACATGAATTTAAACTCCTCTTTCTCCTTAATAGGCTTCATGTAAGAGAATACGTTGTAATGAGGAAAAACTGTGTATTCAGAATAAGGTTTGTTCTAGGTGCATCCTCTAAAAAACGTTGGTCTGTTTGCACTTTAAAATAAATAACAAATGTTGCTTTATATTCTCAGCAGCAGAACAAGTCTTTACACTTTCTTTGAAAGCATCCTGCTTCCAGATCCTATTTTGGCTTATGCTGTAGAATCTGAGGTGTTTCTGGGCTGGCAGATTTTGACCTCTCCTTTAACAAGCTGTACAGCTAGAGGAAACATAACCACAGCATGTCTGGGGTTGACACCAAACTGTGGGAAGCCACTGTTACCCTGGAGGGCTCTTGATAAGCTTGAGAGATAAGTTGGCAGAAAACTCATGGAGTTCAACCAGATCAAATGTAGGACCTTGTCTCTGGGAGATGCAGGGCACAATGTCTGATTTAAAAGTTCACAGTGGAAGGGACGTGTTAACCAACTGGAGCAAGTACAGCAAGGACCTCTTAAGATGGTTAGGGTTTGGAGCAAAATGCTATCAAGAAAGGTTGAGTTAGGCTGGAGAAGCAAAGTCTCTGAAGGCATCTAATGTTTTCAATAATACTTGGGAAGACAAATGCCATCACTCTCAATGCCCCCCTTCCTCCTTTTTTACCCAGCTTTATATGTTGAGAGTGATACAATATGGTATGGAATACTCCTTTAGTTAATTGGGGTCTGCTGTTCCAGATGCATCCCCTCACAGCTGACTCATTGGTGGGGTGGTGTGAGGAGACATAGTCTTAACTCCATGTAAGCACTGCTCAGCAATACAAACACATTTCTACATTATCAACACTGTTTTCTGCACAAATCCAAAACACAGCCCCACACTGAGAAAAATTAACTGTATCCCAGCTAAAACCAGCACAGTGTTATCCTCACAACAGGCTGTCCACAGAGGTTGTGGAGACTATTCTTGAAGACATTCAAAAGTCAGCTTTTCACAGACCTGAACAATCTGATATAACTTAAAATTTATACATGCACAAAGCAGGCAGTACCTCTGGAGGATCTTTCCAACTTAAGTTTTCCATATTTCTGTATGCATATACAAATTTATGTCATCCTGGAAACCTGAACTTCCTTGGAGTCCAGGCAACAGTTAAGTAGGAGGTTTGTGAATGACAGTGTTATTTTACTACTGCAGACCTACCCTAAGTACTGATCAAATGACTCTCAGATCACTTATCCACCTACCCTGGTGGGAAGAATTGCATGATACATCATCAAACACTCTGAGGAGTAATCTAAAAGAGATGTACACCCCGATGCTTCTACATACTGTGCTCTGTGGGTTTCCTGTCTGGTAGAGGAGGTTGGACTGTCAGCTTCTTTGTATCAGAAGACCAATAATCATTTTAGAATAACAGACTTTTGCCATTTTCCTTTCTCCCTCAAAAATAACTTGGCCTGATGAAAATTCAGTCTGCTTTTAGCAGCAAGGAAAAAAATTAACAGAACAAATCTGGGGGCTTATATTTGGTCTTGGCAGTTAAGTGAAGGAAGGACAAAGATTTGAAATAATTTTCAAGGGTAATACAGTTCCAGAATTTGATTTGGAATCACAGTCTATTGTCTGAGGTTAGTATTTATTCCTTAAGGTATTACGATTCACTGCAGAAGTAAATGCTAGGAAATGGAACAACTGTCAAACTACCTTAGCTTTAAGGCCCACATTGCTAATCATGACATCCATGCCCCAAGGCCTTGAACCTGTAAGTTCTTGTTCAACAAGGACAGCAGGTGGGAGTGGAAGCTGTACATGAACACAAGTAAGATTAAGTGCTAGATTTATTTCTCTTCACAGAGTGGAAGTGAAATGTCAGTTTTCCACAAAACTGCTTTCTTATTTGCAAGAATGGGAAGGTAGAAAGGGCTATTGTTCGCCAAAGATTGTCAGATCTGACAAATTAGTGTGCTAAATCCACAGCCAATTTATGCTGATTTACACCCACTAAGGGTCTGGCTTGTGTGCTGAAATATAAAACTCAGCTATGTAACGAGACTTTTACTCATACAGTTCTGTTAGCCCCATTACAGCTATTCAGGAATCAATTGGTGGCTGCATAGCTCAGGTTGCTTTCCGTTCTCTGTCCTGCTTTTGCTACCTTATGCTTTCATGTGGAACAACTGGCACCTGCCCAGAATGAAGGATCAGCTTTCTATATCCATTGTATGCTTTCTTCCACCTGACATTAAAAAAAAAAAAAAAAAAAAAAATTAAAAAAATCTGGATTGATCAGGGTATTTAGAGCTTAATTTACTAAACAAAAGCAAAGAAAAAAATCCACGTGTTACCTGGCTATTGACCTATTCTTGCTGATTTGTAAAATTTCTATCTAGTTTCTTAGGTCATTTTTCATTTTGTTCATTGTACTGGGAATTTTGCAGAGCCACATGTTTTGGTGAACTTCATAGAATCGCAGAATAGGTTAGGTTGGCAGGGACCCTTAAAGGTGATCTAGTCCAACCCCCTGCAGCAAGCAGGGACATCTTCACTAGGTCAGGTTGCTCAGAGTCCCATCAAGCCTGACCTTGAATATCTCCAGGATGTGAAGTTTTGTTGGCCCATTGGTGACCTGTTGTTTAGGTTTATTGGGGTTCTTCCCCATCAGTCCAATACAGAACTAGTATATCTAGATTCAACTTCAGTGAAGCCCTCATCTTTAAATGGTTTACTGATATGCAACAAAGCATGTTTACAATGTATCCTGATAAGGGCACATTTTGAGATCCATGTACTTCAATTCAGTGCCCAAAAAAGAAAACTGATATCCTAAACAAGGTATTTTCCGGGACCTCTGAGGTAACTCTACTGATTGTGACAGGCAGTCTGGGCTCCAAAATTGCCACTCATTCTGCTGTAAGCACCTACTTATATCTACACATCGAAAATTCCGGTTCAGGTGAAGAAACTATTCATAGCATCAGTACCAGGAAGTACATTGGCTGAATATTCATGAATATTCATATAAATAACTGGTACTTAATATATGCAGGTACTAAAATGCCTATCAAAACTAAAAAAAAACCCAAAACCTAAAACAATCCCCACCACCAAACCCAAAACATACACACACACACACACACACAAGATTTATAAATCTTTAATGTCAAGAAGAGATGAATCTTGAGATTGGAAACAAAGACAATTTTTCAGTTAATTACACATGGAAAGCATATAATTTAATTATGACGTTACTGTTTTCTGGGATTTGTCAGTTTGCATCAGAACATACTGGAACAAAAGTCCAGGAAAATGAAATTTGCTAGATTAATCTGAGATTCTTCCACATGAAACTCCCTAGAGTGAATTAATATCAACAGTGGGACTGTTCCTACACAATGGGCTTCAGTGGGCAGCAGGAAATAGCCAAAAGCTGTGATTTGACTCTGATTTGTCCATACAAACTCCAGCTTTTCACCTATCTGTCAAAAATTTTTTCTAAGTAGCGATGGAAAATCAATGCACTTCCTGGAGGCAGGATTTGATTTCACAACTTTCAAAAAAATTTACAAAATTTATCATTTAATGAATTCGAATTTGTGTGGTGTCACTATCTAGCAGTTTGTTCCCAGTATGTCATCAATATCTAGGATGAAAAGCCCTTTGTTATGCTGTATTTTTGTTGGTGACATACATTAATCAAGTTCTCAGACATCTTTTATAATAAATAAAGCAGGCTCTGCTTTTAAGCTGCCCTTTTTCAGAAAGCCTTTTCTCCAACCATTTAATACTTTAAATGGAGTTTTTTGTGTTGTTTCAGATTCTTCATAATCCTTTACATATCGCAGATCCTACAACTGAACATGCTATCAGGCTAACTTCTTGGGCACCTAACTTCTTTCCAGGGTGGCCAAACACTGGAACAGGCTCCCCGAGAAAGTGAACATGGCACCAGAATTCAAGAAGTGTCTCTATGATACTCTTAGCCATAAGGTTTAGGTTTTGATAGTCATATGAGGATCAGGGATTTGGATTTGGACTAAATGATCCTTAAGAGACCCTTCCAACTCAGAATATGATTCTATGATTCTATTTATAAAAAACACTGCTTGACTCATTTACATATCTATTCTTACTTTGAGAGTCTTTTTCTACCTCTTTATACTATATAATTGTAAGAAAGGATGATGTTAAGTTTTTGATGTTGAATAAACATTTTAAAAGCCACTGTTTTCAAGTGGAAAACACCTTCTTCATTCTTCAAGGCTGCATGACCCTTGCAAAATTTTTCCCAAACATCTAATTTTTCACTGCTCTTTATAAAATACACTAGCCTCATAGCTTAACTTTCTGTTTCTTCTTATCTTTATTACACCTTTTTTTGAGTTGTCCAATGTTTTACATTTACTTCAGATTTTTAATTCTGATGTTGAATAACTTACTATCCAAGTTTTGATCTTTACACGGTCCTGCTAACATGAAATTCAGCATGACCTGGGTGTTGACTTATTAAAATGTCAGATGGCTATTCTTAATCTTTTTAATATGCACATTATGATTTGTATGCTGAGATTTTCAGATGAAATACCATGTTGGGTTAAGTGAAATGTCTATGCATATTAGATTAAAGCAGATAATTTTACCAGTAAGGCCTGCCATCAGGGTGAGATTTGGAGAGAGGAGGGATAAAGAATGTGTTGACTTCCATTTGTGGCTTATAGTAAAGGCTAAAATATCTGATAATTCAAAAAACTAGCTTGTAGTTTCTTGACTGTAAACTTGTAGTTTTATCAGCATCTGCCATAAATTTTCCTACAGAACTTTCAATTAGCTCTGATATTCTTCATTTTAAATTTATCTTTCCTCTTTATTTAGACTTTTAAGTTTACTTTCTTGGGCTAAAATATCCCTTTTGTAATTTTAGAACATCTTTTGTTCAGAACACATTAATCAGACTCAGAATCATAGAATGATTAGGCTTGGATGGAACCTTAAAGATCATCAAATTCCAACCCCCTGCCATGGGCAGGGTCACCTCTCACTAGACCAGGCTGCTCAAGGCCCCATCCAACTTGGCCTTAAACACTGCCAGGGAGGGGACAGCCACCACCTCCTTGGGCAACCTGTTCCAGTGTCTCACCACACTTGTAGTGAAGAATTTCTTCCTAGTACCCAACCTAAATCTAATCCCTTCCAATTTAAGACCATTCCCCCTTGTTCTTTCACTGCATGCCCTTCTAAAGAGTCCCTTCCCAGCTTCCTTGTAGGCCCCTTCACGTACAGGAAGCCACTATGAAGTCTCCCCTGAACCTTCTCTTCTCCAGGCTGAACAAATCCAACTCTCTCAGCCTGTCTTCACAGGAGACGTTGGACTCCTATGAAGCCCTCCAATCATGTTAATGACCTTCCTCTGGACTCATTCCAACACTTCCATGTCCTTCTTATGTTGGGGACTCCAGAACTGGACACAGTTCTCTAGGTGGGGTCTCAGAAGAGTGGAGTAGAGGAGACAGAATCACATCCCTCAACTCACAGCCCAGGGCCTTCTGGGCTGCGAGCTCACATTGTCGGCTCATGTTGAGCTTCTCATCCACCATCACCCCCAAGTCCTCCTCTGCAGGGCTGCTCTCTATCACATCATCTCTCATCCTATACTGATGACAAGGATTGCCCTGACCCAGGTGCAGGACCTTACACTTGTCCTTACTGAATCTCATGAGGTTCACATGGGCCCACTTCTCCAGCTTGTCCAAGTCCCTCTGGATGACATCCCATCCTTCTGGCATGTCAACTGCACCACTCAGCTTGTGTCATCTGCAAACTCGCTGAGGGTGCATTCACCCTCATTGTCAATGTCATAGATGAAGGTATTAAATAATACCAGTCCCAGTACAGACCCCTGAGGGACATCACTTGTCACATCTCTCTATCTGGACTTTGAGCCATTGACAACTACTCTCTGGGTGCAACCATCCAACCAATTCCTTATCCACTGAACAGTCCACTCATTAAAACCAGTTTAAAGAGAAGGATGTTGTGGGGGACTGTGTCAAAGGCTTTACAGAAGTCCAGATAGATGACATCCATTGCTTTTCCTCTGTCAACTGACATGGTCACTCCATCATAGAAAGCCACTAGGTTGGTCAGGAAGGATTTGCCCCTGGTGAAGCCATACTGACTGTCACGAATCACCTCCTCATCTTCCATGTGCCTTAGCATAGCTTCTAGAAGTTGTTTCATGATCTTCCCAGGCACAGAGGTGAGGTTGGCAGGTTGGTACTTCCCCGGGTTGTCCTTTTTACCCTTTTTTATAATGGTCACAATATTGCCCTTCTTCCAGTCACCAGGGACTTCCTCTGACCACCATGACTTTTCACATATGATAGAGAGTGGCTTTGCAACCGCATCAGCTAATTCCTTGAGGACTCTGGGATGCATCTCATTGGGCCCCATAAACATATATGTTCAGGTTCTTCAGGTGGTCACAAACCTGATCTTCCCCTACAGTGGGAGGGGCTTTACCCCCTTGTGCCCCATCTTGCTGCCCACTGACCCAGGAGGGGCAAGGAGAGCTGTTGCTAGTGAAGACTGAGGCAAAGAAGTTGTTGAGCATCTCAGGCTTCTCATCTGTTAATGAGGTCTCCATTTTCATTCTTCAGAGCAGAAACACTTTCTTTCACCTTCCTCTTCCAGTTGACATACCTGTATAAGGCTTTCTTACTATTCTTTGTAGCCCTTGCCAAGTTCAGCTCCAGCTGTGCCTTGGTCTTCCTGACCCCATCTCTACACAACCGGGCAGAATCCCTATATTCTCCTCAGGCTACCTGTCCCTGCTTGAACTGCTTGTGCAGAACAAGTTGCCTCTTGTTCTTTAGTTTGACCAGCGGGTCTTGACTCATCCACGCTGGTCTCTTCCCTTCCCTGCTCAATTTTCTTCATCTGAGAATGGAGTGCTCTTGTGCTCTATGGAAAGCATCCTTAAAGATGATACCAGCTCTGTTCTGGTCTCCCATCCCTAAGTACTGTTTCCCAAGTGGTCCTACTGATTAACTCCTTGAAGAGCTGGAAGTCAGCTTTCCTAAAATTGAGTGTCCTAACTACACTCCTCACCTGTCCCATACCCCTGACCTTGAACTCTACCAATCACCTGGGTCCCAGATTCCCTCACTAGCTGTCCCATGGCCCTGAAGTCCCTCTTGATCACCCTTGGACTATGTACTACAGCTTCATCACCCTCCCCCATGAAATAGCAGTAGCAGATAATTGTCCGAGGGCCACAGCAGACTAGGAAGTTTCCTAGTTATAAACCTAACCTGGGCTTCCAGAACGTAGCTGACTTCCTTGTGAGTAAGATCTGCCCTGAATGTCAGTGCCTCCATTCCCCTTAGCAGGGACTCTCCTACCACTATGACTCATCTTTTCCTTCTTGCTGCAGAAGTAGTAATATGAGATCTTGATCACTGATACCTAATTAGCTATCAGCTTCCAGTATAGTGCATTAATCTTTTTCAATGATGATGATATTAAAAAGAAAAAAAAAAGATCAAGAAAATAATTTTAGTTACACAGAAGAAAAAAGAGATTACATGAATCACCCAAGACTACACAGAAACTCTTTGCAAGAGACAGTATAGCATAGATCATCTCAATCCTAAATTACTGCCTTCAACAAAAGATCATCCTGTCAAACACATAGTGTTGGCCCCACATTCATCTGAGGTCCCAGTCTGTTTTCACGCATGAACAGATGGCAAATAGAACTTTTTCATGTGAAATCCCATTCCCCAAGTACTATGGTTTCAAAAAAAATATATTAAAAAAAAAACCCAAATAATTTGAAAATTATATTAGAGTACACCAAACACTCACAATGTATATCGCACTAGAAGATGCAATATTTTTTACTAATCACTGGATACATTACCACAAATAGTATGGGAAATATTCATTACCGAGTGGAATGACAGAGAAAACATTTAGTTATTCCTTAATATAAATTCATGAAAGGCCTAACTAGAGTTAAGTGAAGTGTTCATTACAACATGTACAGTGATCTAGTTTGTGACAGCATATCAGTAAACATATGTTGTAAATGTATTAATACATGTTACATGGGCCTTGTGTAAATGTTATGGCTGTCATGTTGGCCACCAAAGTCGGATTTTGAAACAATACACAAGGCGGTATTGTCTCCTTGTCCTGGTTTCAGTCAGGATAGAGTTAACTTCATTTGTAGCAGCTGATGGAATGCTGTGTTTGGGAGTTAAAATGAAAGCAGTGCTGAGAACACCCTGATGTTCTTAGTTGCAGTCAGACAGTCAAGGACTTTTCTCAGCTTCTTCATATTTCTCTATTCTTGAGAAAGGAGGGGCAAAGCCAGGACAGGTGACCCAGATGGGCCAAAGAGAGTATTCCATGCCAATTACGTCCTGCCCAGGAGAACGGGGGGCTGAGGGGAGGAAGAAGAGGGGCGGTGGCGGGACGCGTGCTTCTTGGGGGGACGGTCGGGTTCCGGGACAGCTCTGGGTGGTACGGCCTGAGTTGTGTGGGTCGGGGAGAAACTGCATTGGGTATCAAGAGTTTCATATTCTTTTGCTCTAAAGTCCTGTTAGCATTGTTATATTTTATCTTTCTGTTATCTTAGTAAACTATCCTTATCCCAACCCACGGGCCTCTTAGTTTCTTGGGTTTGGAGTTATTTGCCCCTTCCTTTTCCCTTTCCCTTTTTCCCCCCTTTTTCCCTCTTCCCCATCTCTTTTACTTTAAGAAGCAGGCAGCTGCGTGGATCTCAGCACACAGCCGGGGTGAAATCATGACACTCCTACAAAGTGGGGGGGAAATGGTTTTAACTGGGAGAGGTACTTTATGACTAAATAAGTCAGTTTTAGAGCAGTTTTAGTTTGTGCTACAAGCAGTAATAAGAGAGTTGCGAGACCAGATAGCAGCTAACTTTTTTGCTTTTATGAAAGTGAAAATGATGGTCTTTACCAGTTCTCAATTCTAGTGTGACTAATTTAGCATCTAACTTAGGCCTGGATAAACCTCAAATGTAGTGTTCTAAATATGTGCAGTAGAGGCAGAATGGAGGATAGCGTTAAGAATAGAAGAAATTGGTGGGAAATGAACCAGTCTTCCTAAATGAAAATTTTTAACTCCTTAACTACTCAGTGGAGAGCAATGAAGTGTCTCTGAAAGCCTGCTTAGCATTTTCTAGTTTGACTAAATTAGGTCCCTGGACTAAAAAGAATTGTGAATATAGTTGGAGGTTTACCAGTCTGCAGAGAATTTGAGCAAACTGATGTGAACTCAAGCCAGTGTCAGTGAGGACAAACTGCCCTGTCAGCAAGTACAGATGTAGAAATATCTGTAAAATCATAACGACAGTGAAAAGTAGCATGCTAGGAAAAACCCCACAAAGAAAACAAACAAACAAAACAAAAATACCCTAAAGAAAGAAAAAGAGCAAAGTAGAATAAAATAGTTCCAAAAAAAGGCACATCAATCAACAAAGAAAAAACAAAAAAAAACCTCTTTCCAACTTCCAAGCACATGGAGAACTGTTCCTGTCTGTGGCATTTTGTTCCCTGTAGATATTGCAGAAATTTACATTTTTCATATTTTAAAGAAATATATATTATGCAGAATTTTTTTTGTTCTGTAATTTATTATAATTGATTTGTATTTTAACAGCATTAATAGTATACATATGAAATAAGTCTGTAAGCTTCTATGTAGACAACTCACCTGGGTTCCAGCTAATGGACTATTTTGCTAAATCATTTGAAAAATTACTACTACATAAAATTCTATTAGGGATTGCCACTGGGTTAGATAGTCATATCCACACTTGCTTTCACTTCCTGTCAGAATACAGAAATGTCAAAATTTAAAAAGTAATAGACTAAAATTAAATTATTACAATTAAAATTAAGAGAGATACATTTTTGCTTAGCAAAGTAACTCTCATGATGGGATCTCTTGTCCTGGATCTGAGTACAATATTAAGGACCTCTGCGTTTCCATCTTCTTTAGAAAGTACTCTAAATTATATGTTCTGATACATAGGAGATATTTACATCCTTCTGAGATTTAATGTCTATTTTAGGAGTCACATGGAAAGTCTAGATCAGGTTTCAAGGATCATTTCAGATGGCAGTTTGGTATCATGGGATAACTCAATCTGGAAGGGAACTCAGGAGATCTCTAGTCAAAAATCCTGCTCACAGGAGGGGCAGCTATGGGCCCAGACCAAGTTCATCAGGTCTTTATCAGATTCAGTCTTGAAAATATTACAGTATCTATATGCAAGCTGACTTTTTTCTTTCTCTCTCCCCCTTTCCCCTCCCCTTCCCTTTCCCTTTCCCTTTCCCTTCTTCCTCCTGTCCTTGTTCTGGTCAAAGATGAGATCAGCCACTTCAACTCATCTTATGTTTAGAAAAGGCAAAGAGGAAAGGAAAACTATACATGTGCCATCTCTGGGGTAACAAGATGTATGATAGCTGAGCAGACATCACAAGAAAATATATCAAGTCATTTAAAGTCTCAAGTTGCATGCGGGGATGTTTAGATGGGATATTAGGAAACATTTCTTCATGAAAGAGCAGTCAGGCATTGGAACAGGCTGCCCAGAAAGGTGGTGGTCTTAAAAAATATGCAGATATGGCTCTACAGAATATGGGTTGGTTGATATGGTGATATTGGACAGATGGTTGGACTTGATGATCTTAGAGGTCTTTTCTAACCTTAAAGATTCTATGATTCTATAAACATGTGGTACAGTTAAAAAAAGACCTGTAAATAAACAATTACACATTTTAGTTTAAGCAACAAATTTGAGATATTTGGCATTGTTTGCCTAGTTTAATCAAATACAATACCTAAAAAATGTCTGTGATTCCTTTCTTTTTTCCGCTAGGTTTGTGTTTAGATGTATTTTTTCCCAATGTATTGAATTAATCTAAAACAGCTGTACCTTTAAATATGTAATTACTTTCCTTTGCCCACTGCTGCAGAGCTTTCCTTGGGGGAAAGGTATCAGAAGAACAGTTACCCGTACCTCGCACCTCGGATGAGTGGAAAATTTAGTTGTAAGTGGCATTTACTGCTCTCTTCAGTAGCAGTAATCCAACCATTGAAATGTTACTAAGATTGCTTCTTTTGACCCTTTTTAACAAGATCACAGCTTTCAGCATTTCAAGTACCCTTATCAACCAGAGCCAGCAGTAGTTTCATGAAAGGCATTACTTGATGCAGGAAGCTTTAAGGTATCAGAGAGAGTCAATCAGCCCCAGTACTAAGCAATTCTTATCAGAAATCCTTTGCTCTTTACTTTGTATGATTGTTCCCTTCCTTATTGACATGGGGGCTGTAAGGTTGGCTGAAGAAAGAACTTTGTGACTAATGTAAAGACTTTTTCTCTACATAAGTGACTTTTATGAAACATCAACTTATTAACAGAGTTGCTACAATATGTGCCTTGAAGGTGTTGTGAGTGAAAAGCCTTCACAGATGAAGTCTATAAAACTCTATGCAACTTTTAAGGGGATGAGAGAAGAAATCAGCAGGTCTCATCAGCATTTCTACTGTGGCACCAAATCCACAGAAAATTCTCTCTCTTTTCTCATCTTCTCAATGGCAGTACATCTTTATGTTCAGGGGAAAGATAAGCTGATACTGTGATCTACAGCACCAGATGAAGGTACTCCATGATGGAAGAGAAGGTTTGTCAACATAAAAAATTAGGTTTGGAGAAAAAGCAGGTATTGAACACAATTAGCTCTTTAGTATAATTGGGCAACACTTCTAAATTTCAAAATCACACGGTATTTTGGACTTTCAGACCTAGCAAGAAATAGAAAAGAACCTTAGGGATATTTAACTTGAATTTTTTATTCTATGAAGCTGTCAAAGGAACTGCTCACTCTTTTTTGGTATGTTGGGAAATGAAAGGAAGCAGAAGTGGTTAGGTTCATCTGTCTTCATATTTTTATAAGTGTCATCACTATATTTGCTTTTTATGCTGCATAATCTATAACTTTTACATTATTTTAAACTCCATTGCAAAAAAAAGTTGGAGAAAAACTAAATATCATTCTATTGCAATAATTATTGTTCATTAAATTCTGATTACTTAGAAATTTACATTTGTCTTCTATTATCATATTACTACTATTATTATAGGGTTTGAAAAAATTTAAACAAATAATAAGCAAATTCTTTTATCATGTGCACGGTCCACTTGCATACTTGTTGCTATTAATAGAAACTCAATAAAAAGCATTATTGAAATCTATCGATAAATGTAAAAAAATTGTAAGGATCTGGAATGTTTGAAGTTTCTGGATGCACTGGGAGTGCCATTCTACATAAATGACAAACAGTAATCAATGGAATTGATGTAAAATCGTTGAGTAAAGTTGAAAAGGCTGGAGATGTCAAATTTAAAGTGCGTCTAATCTGTTGTTGTGAAGATCCACTAGAAAGCAACAGTGAAAATGTCGTATTCAACTCCCTTTGATTCCTGGGACTAAGTGACTACATTCTAGCTTTGCAAAAAAAGGTCTGAGAGTCCTGGTGGACAAGAAGTAAAACATGAGCCAACAGTGTGGCCTTGTGACAGAGTTGCATTCTGTAAGCTGAACCTGGTGTTGCAAGCTTGCATGTTACAATTGTATATTACTTTTCATTTTACTGAATCTTGTCTGAGACCACCTATGAACTAATTGACATTTGTAAATGGTATAACGCATCAGTATCCATCCTTCAAAGCATGCATTTCCTATTGAATGTTAGATGAGTTCATGGCATCATTCAAAGGAAAAGGAAGGAAGGCCCTTCAGTTTTCACTTGCAGTAATGATCTAAGCATTGCCTTGTGAAGGGGAATTAGTGGTCTCTACCTTGGCTCTATTATACAGTGCCAGATGAAATGTATGATTCCCTACTCCTGCTTTTCACAAGACAGAAATTCCCTCTCTGAGGGAAGAAGACTTTAAAATTCCAAATAGCTTTGTCCTCTCAAGATTCATAACCTGATCCTTCTCCTGAAATTAAATGGCTAAAGACTTTTCTATAAAAGGAAAGAAAGGAGAAAGACACTAATTTCCTGCAGAAGATAGCTAGATGAGAAAATAACTCTGGCTTTTAGTGAAGTAGTTAAAGTACTCTTCTAGAAATGGACAAGCTTAGTTTCTTTCTTTTTATCTAAACTATATCAAACATACGCTTCTTAAAGTAACTGCACTAACAATTACAGTATAAGGTATTTGAAGTTATATTGTTCCCAGTATAACTGTATATCCTGTAGAAAACACTGCACCTTGTAAAAATGGATAGATGAATAAATAAATCAACAACTAATAATCCTCATCTACTCACATGCTTAAGAAGAGCGATCCACTTTTCTGTCCTAAACAATTGTTGTTATGGTCTCCTACAGTGTCAGCTGATGAATATTTATTAACTTTAAAAAACTGAAACAGCTTCAACAAAAAATATAGGAAAATCTGATAACTGAATGACCATGTCTTGTCTCTGGTGAATTTTCATAGGGTATTTGAGTAAAAATACTTTCAGGCAAAGCTCAGGATTGTATTTGTCTTTCCTTTATGAGTTTCACTGCCATTAAATTAGAGACTTGGTCTCCTTTTGGTTTGCACATAGCCCAATTTATGCTTGACTCTTTAAACATAGCTAGATATTGCAAAAGTAATACCTGAGCATATTCTCTGATCAAATGGTCTGTGTGTTCAGCTGGGATGCTGGAGATGGGGATTCAAAATACCTGCTTTAAATCAGAGGGTAGAGTTGATTCAGGGTTTTTGTATATTCCAGATGAGTATTTTAATGACTGGCTACTGGGTGAAAGAGGACTCACACTGCTGTCTTGATCAAGAAGTGTTCTGATTGAATTATCTACTTCCCCAGGATAGGAAATTGGGGAAAAGAGGAAAGATGCACCAAAATTCCTGAGAAGCATCACCCTGATAACAGTATCTGCAATTAACCGTATTAAAAGGTTTCCAGGGTCTGTGTTATGGTTTTTTATAGATTACACTCTTAAAAGCCTAGACAGTTGATAACACTAAGCTGTAGATCCTGTCCTCTGACAAACCACTAAAATAAAGCGATGCAGTACTGACCTTAACTCCCATTTGAAGTTAGCTTAGATGTCCCAGCATAGGTATGGAATCCTCTCCATAATTAAAAATCAATTTTTTATTTAGCACAATGGTAGAAGGCAAGTCAAGGTCAAAGTAAAGATCAAATGAGAAAAGAAGAGAAAGAGAATGTGACTATAAGAATAACCAGATTACAGCACATTTAAATGTGTCTACTAAACAGCTTTTACTTCTAGACACCAAAACCAGGCCTGACACCAAAACCTGTTTAGAAGGGCTGAAAGCTTATTGCACATGTAATGGCTATAAATTCAGCTATTCTGACTTATATATATATATAGTCAAGTGACCTCTCTGTAATCATCTGCCATGAAAATGGTTTAAATAGATATGTGACCATGAGTTGCCTGTATGCATCTGAGCTTTATGTGGGGATATTATACTACTACTTCTGTCAGTGTCCTTATACTTTACTCACTGTCTTAACCCTTTTGAACATTACATCTTAGACTTGGTTTGGTTTGAAAGGTTCTTTCTTCCCATCATCACTGTATCCAGTGAATAAAAATTGTTAGAAATAGATGGACAAGATTTTAGAAAAAGCACAAAGACTAGGTTTATATGGGTTTTTTTATGAACACAAGATAATCTAGAAGGCATAATTAAAAACCCCAAAAGTAAAAAATACCCACCTTCTTGAAACTCAGGAAATTTTCATTATTTCAAATTTGAGAACCTAGATCCATTGCTATTTATAAATGCTAGAATTGTTCATGTTTATATGAAGGTCTAAAACAAATAATATAGAAATAATTGAGTTTTCAGCTTTACTTGTGTTTGCAAAATGGTGAAGAAACTGGAAGGAACTTTGAAAAAATAAATAAATGCTGTAAAGTGATTAAAACATACACCCCAGGTCTTCAACTGGAGTATATTAACTCCAATTGATCGTTTGCCTTAGCTGGTACACATTTAAAAGCTATCTTTATTTTCCCTACTAACAGATTTTTTTCTGATTTCACTTAGGTTTCTCACAAACTGTTGCAACATTTCCTTGAAATGCATAAAGTATTAGGTCATATTCCCAACACTCTGTTTCCCAAAGTTATGTCCTCTGAGCACATCAGCTCTATAATTATGATTAGCAATGCATGGTCAGGCTGTTCAGCAGCACTTAGTGAGAAAGAAAGAAAAAGATAGTCTCCCTCATTGTTGCCTGTCAGTATTCACAGGCCAGTGGATTTATTTGTTTTCCATCTGCATCACTAGTTTCATTTTTGAGTAAAGGAAATGTTTCAAATTGGATTCAAGATGTGCAGGTTCAGTTGTGGATGTGTTCATCTTTGACTGAGCCTCTTTCTTCCGCAACCACCCCCTCCCCGTCTGTTTTGAAAGAAGCAGCTGTTGTGTGATTCTCTCACTGATAAGGTGATAAGTTCTAGTGTGTGTCTTGTACAATGCACTTCCATAGCTTCAGGATTTTTGCACTTGTATTTACCTTTCACTTCCTAAGTTTTTCTTTCTTCTGGCAACATTCTACCTTCATTCTCAAATCTGTCTGGCCTTCTTTCAAAATGACTAACTGGATATTTGAGAGCTAATTCTTAGTTTCAGTATATACTGTGTTAATGCCCAGGTGTTAAGAGAACCCAGATCCTCAGGGCTGCTCTGTGAGGAGAGGCCGGGCTGTCCCATACTCTGATACAGTCCCAGCCGGTCTTAGCCAGCTCCAAAGGCCCCACCGCAGGACGCAGCTGAGCCCCTTAGCCGACCCTGGGGTGCTGGGAGGGGAAGGGCAAAACAGGTTCCATCAAGGCCCGAAGGCAGCACAGGCAGAGCTGGAGAAATCCTGCCAAGGAGGGAACAGCAGGAGGAGGGAGTCAGGAGGTGCTGCAGGCTACAGCCCTGCAGAGCCCCTGCTGGAGCAGAAACCCCCCTGCACCCTGGGGAGAGCCCCGAGCCTGGCAGCAGGGGTGTATTTCCTGCAGGAGCTGTGGTGTCACTGAAGGGCTGCAGCCTGGGGAAGGGCCTGCATTGGATCAGGGAGATGGGGGTGGAGGGAGGAGCAGCACAGAGAGGCTGTCATGGATCTGCTGCAACCCCCATGCCCAGTCCTGCACCCTCGAGGGGACAGGACTTGGGAGTGAGGGAATTAAAGTTAGGAATGGGGAAAACAGAGTGGAGAGCAGGGAGGAAGGCATCCAGGTAGTGGAAGGTCACAACTGGTGTTCCCCAGAGCTCAGTGCTGGGGCGGGTCCTGTTTCACAGCATCATTAATGATCTGGATGAGGGGATTGAGTGAACCCTGAGTAAGTTTGTAGACAACACCAAATTACGTGTCAGTGTTGATCTGCTGGAAGGTGGCATGGCTCTGAAGAGGGACCTGGGCAGGCTGGATCTATGGGCAGAGGCCAACTTTATGGGGTTCCACAAAGACAAGTGCCAGATTCTACACTTTGGCACAATAACCCCAAGCAATGCTACAGGCTTGGGGCAGTGGCCAGTGAGCTCCCTAGAGAAGGAGCTGGGGGTGTTAGTTGACAGCTGGCTGAACATGAGCTGGCTGTGTGCCCAGGTGGCCAAGAAGGCCAACAGCATCCTGGCCTGTATCAGGAATAGTGTGGCCAGCAGGAGTTGGGAAGTGATAGTTCCATTATATTCAGCTCTGGTGAGGCTGCACCTCAAGTACTGTGTTCAGTTTTGGGCCCCTCACTACAGGGAGGATGTTGAGATACTAGAGTGTGTCCAGAGGAAGTCAACAAAGCTGGTGAAGAGTCTTGAACACAAGTCCTGTGAGGAATGGCTAAGGGATCTGGGGCTTTCTAGTCTTGAGAAAAGGAGGCTGAGGAGAGACCTTATCGCTCTCTACAACTGCCTGCAAGGAGGGTATAGAGGGGTGGGGGTTGGTCTCTTCTCTCCGGTAACAAGGGATACGATCAGAGGAAATGGTTTGACACTAGGGGAGATTTAGGTTAGATATCAGGAAGAATTTCTTTCCTGAAAGGGTTGTCAAACATTGGAACAGGCTGCCCAGGGAGATGGTGGAGTCACCATCCCTGGAGTTATTTAAAAGGCGTATAGTTTCAGTTTCCAGTTCTTGTTGGATTTTAGTGTGCGTTAATGTCTCTGTTTCCTTCTAGTGCAATCATAAGTTGCTTCCATGATGGTTTGTTCTTTTTCCACACTTTTTTGGTTGCTTGACTTCCATCCAGTTCAGGACTTTGAATGAATGGTAAAGAACACTGGAGAGTTGGTCCAGGTCCTGGTCTAAACAAGAATGTCTTCTGAAAAGCAACTAAATTATTCTCATATACAAACTTTTCCAATTTATACATTATTTAGAAGTTTCCCATCATATCTAACAACTAGCAAACACAGTATTATGAAACTAAAGGCCTGATTTTTTACTAAGTTGATGTCAGCCTAGATTAACCTTAAGTTTTGAAAACATATCAAGTAAACATGCAGTTTAATAGATGATTTAAAGGCAGTATCTTTCCAAAGTAAGTATTTTTTCCCCCAGGCAAGTACTTCACTAAAATAAAGAAATAAATGAAATTAAACTTGACATTGAGAAGATCCCGAAATGCTTGAACAGTGTCGTGGAGAGGAAAAAAGTCTTCCCAGAATTTCTGTCTGAAACCTGATTGATCAAAGAACCCTATATTTATGTGTCTCGATTGTACTCCATAGCGGACTTTGAATGAAAGAAGAAGAAAGAAATCATGACACCAAGGGAGAAATAAAACAAAACAAAAATTCTCTTGATATTCGCTCTTTGTGTTACTTTGAAGGAATTATTTATCCATTTTAGTAAGTTATTCTACTTATTAAAATGAAAAAGTTTAATATGAACAAGAATGTTCTGAGGGCAAATTAATTGTAAGATAGATCCTCAGCAGGTGTAAATTACTGTAATTTGATGGAATTCATCACCTAATCTCAAACTTTCCCCAAACGAGAATCTAGTCTATTATATGTTATATGTTTTATAGAAAAAGGATTAAAATTAAGCCATTCTAATAAGTTTTATTTTTCAGTGATTTTCTGTTCTCAAAGTATGGCTGGTAGCTTGTTAATAACCCCAGAAACTTCAATTAATTTATTTAAAAATATCTTCCTATACTGCACTAGACCGAACTACTTTAACCTTTCTCTATGACACATCTCAAAGGATATTATTCTTGCTGCTCTGCTTCTTACTAACTCAAGGACAATTATATTCTTGCTGAGGTATTGCAACAAAAGCTGCAGAAAGTGCTCTGGATTAGGAATAACAAGTGTCTTTACAGCAATAATGCCACCTTCTAAAAGTAATACTATCATCTCCTTGCACATTAGGATGGCATTTTCATCATTTTATCTTTGAGAACCATATATTTCATGGCACATTTAAAGGACATTTTCAAGCTTTTTCCCATATTTTGCTTTCTGTTCCTGTTTGGCCTCTTTTAAATTATTTTAATTCAGAATATCTCTCTGCATGATTCAGTCTTTTCTTCATTTACTTTTTTGATATAATTTTAGTAAGGTTAGTTACTTGAATTCAGTAGCATTCAGTAGTTCAGTAGCTAAGTGCTATTTTGTTTTGCAGATCAAGAGGCAGTCCATGATAAAAAAAGCTTACTGAAAAAGGAGGGAAAATAATTAGTGAAGAAATTCAAGACTCTCTGAACTCACTATCAAGATCTGGTTGAACGACAGTCAAGGTCAGGCTTGATGAGGCACTGAGCAACCTGATCTTACTGCAGGGGGTTTTGGACTAGATGACCATTAAAGGTCCCTTCCAGCCAAACACATTCTATGATTTTAACAGTCAAGTCAAAATCTCACACATAGACTTTAAATCCCTGATGTCATATTGTGCAGCAAGTTTGCACCTTAGTTGGCAGCTGCTGAGTATATAGACCAGTACTCTATTCTCCTAAAACTAAAAATGCTTTTCCATCTAATAAATGTTAGATAACCCCTTAATGTTTCATATTCGTTCATCATGAATTTGTTAATCAAGTCAATCAATGGTACTTTAAAGAAATATTTTTCTACATAATTCCACAGCTTGAGTACTGTGTTCAGTTTTGGGCCCTTTACTGCAGGAAAGACAAGAGGGTGTCCAAAGTAGGGCAACAAAGCTTGTAAAGACTCAAGAGAGCAAGTCTTATGAGGAGTAATTGAAGCAACTGGCGCTGTTTAGCAACTGGGGAAGAAGAGGCTGAGGGGAGACCTTGTTGTTCTCCACAACTTAAAGAAAGAAGGTTGTAGTGAGGTGGGTTTTTTTCACTTCTCTCAAATAATGAGATGTGAAACTTAAGTACTTAGTGGTGGAGTTGGCAGTGCTAGGTTAACAGTTAGACTTGATGATCTTAAAGGTCTTTAAGGTCTTTTCCAACCTAAATGATTCTCTGATTCTGTATTTTATGAAATGGTCTCCATCAAGAAAAAGAAGAGTATCTCATTTCATATTCCTTCCACTTTATTTTGTACAGTTTAATCAGCTAACTCTTTCCATAGGGTTTTTTACACTAATGTATAGAACATGTGATTCTCCTTTTCATTTAGTAGTCCTTTTTCTTTAAAAAAAAACCCCTGCATTTCCCTTAAAGCCTTTCAGTCTTTCCATTTTGTCATTCTAGCATTCTTAAGAATTCACCTTTCTGACAGTTGTAAAAGTGACTAACAGTAATTTCTTTTATGTATGTGTTTTGGAGGTCCTAAGGGTCTCTTCTCTGGAAATCATTTTTTCATTTGAGCAAAGCTCCATTCTTCACCCCTCTCTCCATTTATGTTGACTGATGGTAATTATTTAATATATTTGGTTTTTCCTTTGTCCTCCATCTCTAATTCCCTATAATTATTCTTAAAATAATTAATCTTTCATTTCACTATTGTTTACTTTCCCTAGCATGAAATCACATTATTTGTTCAGCATCTTATTATTAAAAGTTCTTTGTATTTTTTCTCTCTGAATCATTTCTTTGCTATTTTCACTTCCTCCCAGAGCAAGCCCCATCCACAAATTATTAGATTCTGAGTAACTTTAAATGTTTTTGATCAATCTTTTATATTCTTGTTTATATTCCTTGTCTAATCACATCAGTTTGTGCCCCATGCTGCCTTTTTTGACAATTAGGATACTATTTATGAAACAAATGGATTATTTACATCACAATAACTTGTAACTAATGTGTGTTTTCTTTGTAATTTGTTAGGTTTCATGATTTATCAAAACCTTTCCTTGACAGCTGCCTCCTCTACAGCATAGAGAAAATGAATGCTTAATATAGTGTGATTATTTCCTTTTAGCATGCATTACAGACTAATGAAGTACTTAGGCCACAATGAAATGACTATTCGTGAAATTATATGAAATAGGAACAGGTCAGGCATAAAAGATTTTTAAAAGAGCCAAAGTGCCTGATCACCAGAACGATGCCTTAACTGTTATTGCAGTGAATTTAACCAACTCATAACTCTTTCTGCTTTAGTACAGTGCAGATAAACCTAGACTCCTCTTCAAGGAGCTTTCAGATCTGAGGATCAAAAATATGATGTAAGAATTTAAGAAAGATCACTGGAGAAAAGGTGTTATGGGAATGCTTCCAACTTAGGTAAATTATTTAAAGTTCGTTTGAACATGTACTAGTGATAAGAACAGTATTTATATGTGGGGTCAAATAAGCTTTGCCTGAGGCAAAGATGTCCTGTAAAGGTAACTGCTGTTACTGTCAGGGGATTACTTTGACCATCAGCTGTAACGACAAGCACAAGCCTGTCCACCCGGGAAGACAGCAATGAGAGAGGTTTTATGTCCTTCTAAATTGCCATACCTCCTGTCTACATAGAATGGTTGAGATGATTATCATAATTTCTAGATCTAGCCATAGCAGGAAGAGTTTTCCTCACTGTCCTTCATAATAGCAACCAGTTCTTGGAAAGCAATCTCGCCCTATGTGAATTGTCACCACAGACTTTATTGATGGTTCACTGGAAGCTGAGGGACCTCGTGGGGATGCAGGTAATCAAAATGCCATTATCAGTGTACCATTGCCAGTTTTTGTTACTATTACTGGCATTAAAGTAATGGGCAGATTTTTCTAATTGATCCTTAATTATCTCCCACTACCATCAAAATTGGTAGGTGTTGACTATCTATTATTCTCCTTCATCTTATTATCTGTTCATCTGCCATACATCTTTCTCAAAGTCTAACACAAAGTGCCTTGCTCTTCAGTGAGCTTCTCAAAACTCATTATAGTGTCCCAGTGCACTGTCAGCATGTGGCAGACAGATGGCTTGGTGCTCCTGGCTGCTTTCTCATGCTAATACACATTTTGTTCTTTCCATCTCACTTAGTAAAGGTAAGCATTAATGGAAACCCTTAATTTCACCTAGTATAAAGTGGCATTTACTAGCTTCCTCAGCCTCAAAATTGCCAACTGACTATCTGTCCCTCTAGGTAGTGATATTGTTATTCACATCTGTATTTCAGAGTACGTTAACTCTAGACCCTGATAAATCTAACAGTTATATGGATGGTACCTGTAAGATTTTATTATAATATTGGTCTCTGTACTGGCTTTGGCTGAGATGGAGTTAATTTTCTTCATAGCAGCCCATATAGCTGGATTTATGACCAAAACAGTTTTTATAACACAGAAATGTTTCACTTATTGCTGAGCAGTGCTTACAGAGAGTCAGGGCCTTTTCTGCTTCTCACACTGCCCTGCCAGGCTGTAGGTACCCAAGAAGTTTGGAGAACACACAGCTGGGACAGCTGACCCCAAATGACCAAAGAGATATTCTGTATCATATGACATGATGCTCAGCAATAAAAGCTGGGGGAAGAGGGAATGGGAAATGTTTGGGATTACAGTGCCTGTCTTCCTAACTAATCATTGCACATAATGAAACCTTCGTTTCTTGGACGTGAGGAGTTGCAAATGAATTCCTTATTTTGCTTTGGCTGCACACACAGCTTTTTGTTTATTTGTTAAAGCGTTTTTATCTCAGTACACAGGTTTTGTGTCTTTTACCTTTCCAACTCTTTCCCTTATCCCACTGTGTGAAAGTGAGCAAGCAGCTGTATGGAGCTGAGCTGCCCACTGGGCTTAACTCGCAACACTTTCTTTCCCCTGTGGTACCACTGGCACAGCTCCATTTATTTTGCAGTACAAAATGAAATAGAGAGGAATGTGACCTTTGAACATGGCACATAGGTGACTATTGGGTAAGCAGAATGATCCCAGAGAAAGGATAGAAGTCCTTACTGCATATAGGAATTTGTTCCCTACAGCATGTTCTTTCCAGATACAGACTTGTTAGGTGTCCCAATTAGATTACCAGCGAAGTTGGAATGCTTGAGCCTCCATCAACAAAGCCAAGACTGATGTGGATCCTAACATGTGAATAGGATTCCTCAACTAACTATCGCAGTAGGGGTATGGCTAACAGCTGTCAAATAGCTTCTCCCACCTCCTGCCCCAAAGGTCTGAGAAAACCAAATAATAAGTTGTATGGCATTTCTGCAGAACATATCTACATGCATCTGTGCATGTGCATACATAAATATTTAGGGGTGAACAGGATGAGCACATGTGTATCGATTTACTGAAGCGAGTTCAGAAAATCTCTTAATGAAGTCATGAAGATGATGAAGGGATTGGAGCATCTTTCATAGGAGGAGAGAGGCTGAAATAGCTGGAACTGTTTAACCTGGAGAAGAGTTGACTCAGGGGAATCTTAAAAATGTGGATAAATATCTTACAGGAAGGAATGAAACAGAGAGTGATGGACTCTTCTAAGTGGTGTCCAGTGATGTCAAGAGGTGATGGGCACAACTCAAAACACAAGATATCTGAACATAAGAATTTTTAATTTTTTTTACTGTGATGGTGGTCAAACACTGGAACAGGTTGCCCAGAGAGTTTGTGATATTTCTATTCTTATTGAATACCCAATTAGACACAGCCCTAGGCACACTGCGATAGGTGACCCTGCTTGAGAAGATGGGGGGACCAGATTATTTCTAGAAGATTCCATACAATTTCAGAGATTCTATGATTCTGAAATACTGTTGTGTTTGGGTTTTTTCCTATAGAAATATCAATTTGATATTTTAACTGTTCTTCTTCAGTGATACACTTTATTATTAGTGTTCTGCAGACTATTTATATAAGCTATCCCATGTGCCTTCTCTCTTCAGTATGGGCAGGTAGCTCAGTTGGTTCCCTTCTCCCCTGTTGTACCACAACTTATTTCTAGCACGGGAAGGCTCTGTCTTCAGCGAAATTCTTGACCTTTACAAATCAGCTGGAACTTGACATAGTTCAACTTCCAGGTAACTAATTAATTAGTCATCAGTTCTGCCAGCAAACTTAAATACATAAAAAAGCCTGTTTTCTTAATATAAAAACCTGTTTTCCAGGAAAATGTTCAACCTGTTCTGTTTATCAACACATTAAATGAAGTGGCCACTAGAGCAGGACATACTTTGAATACTTTGCACTAAAGACTGTATTTCTATACGGTGTTGACAAGTGTGATATAAATACACAGGTAGCTAATAATTTAAAACAAGAAATGTCTGATGTCACTGTTGTGTGTGTTACTTTTTTTTTCCTTTGGAGCTTTTAAAAATGCACCCAAATCACTGGCACTTTATAGAATTGAATAACCTTCCTTAGAAAAAAGGCAACTTTTTTCATTGTTATGGGAAGAATATTAATGCTTTATTATTACCATGCTTGGAACTTTGAAATCCCTTCAGTTCTTAGCTGAAAAAAAACCAAAAACAATTGATATGAATGAATGAGAGTTGTGTTGCTTAAAAAAAAGAGACTAAGATAAAGTGAAAATAATAGAATGAGGAAAAATAATTTTACCTGTTTTTTTTTTTTTTAAATTAGCAGATTTATGAATAAGATAGTAATGCAAATGGATAACTAATAAAGGGGAAAAAAACCCCTAAAAGATGGTGATTAAAATTCATCAGATATGCAATCTATCTAGCCTACTTCAATACAAACATATGTAAATAAAACTGCAAGAACAATAGAAATAAAGTGTAAAGGTCCCCTGCCAGATGATTTTTATACACAAAAAAGTATATACCTATACTATAAAGATAAGAATAACATTCCAGAAATCAGTTAAAAATTTCATTGGAGAATTTATACACTGTTTTTTATGATGATGAATAAATATTCTTCTGTGATCTAAGAGAAAGAAAGGTATGAATAAAGTAATCGGTTCCAAATATCATCGGTACCCTCCACATACCTGTAAGTGTTTACTTTTTAAGCATGGGTGGAAAAAGACCAGGTTAGTATGGACCATGACAGCAATTTATCTCTGTAGTTGTGTTTAGTACGGAACAACAGGTATGAGTAATATGGGATACAAATAAATAAATAAATAAACAACCTGAAATTCTACATTCACAAAATCTGTGTGTAAGACAAACCTCATTCTTCATGATCATGACCTTTAAGAGCTATGTGGGTTTCAAAAGGGTTTCAAATGAAGGCACAGCACTAGTGCTAAACACGTACCCTGCTTTGTTGCAATGTGGAGCCTCAGCTCTAGTTGCTTTGCTACATTTTGAAGGCAGACAGCTTAAAACAAATCATGCTTATCTTTTTCCTTTTCCACTTGTCCTTATCCACCCTACCTATAATGGGTAAGAGATTCTACAGTCATGCAGTAAAGTACCTTTTGACAGTACCACTAAGATGTGCTACACCATGTCTTTGGCAATGTATTATTATTTTCACCTTAAGGGGAGTAATTTTCCAAATCATTGTTCGAAAACATGATGGAGTTAAATGCTCGTTCTCATGGTCTGATGATATTCCCTGTGCCATCATTATATCAAAGAGCGTTTTTGTTACCCAGGGAAGAAAGCGGCGCTGAGCATGAATGAGCTGTTTGTGTGTGAAACTAAATGGCTGATCATCATATGTTTGTAATCAGCTTGAGGCTGGCAGCTGCTGGGTGACGTCACATGTAGCCTTGGTCGACATCATGCAGCCAGCTAGGAACAATCCTGTTGCCAGGCAGCCCGTTGCTTCTCAATATCTTGTTCAGTCAAGAGAAATGCAATTGCTCATTGCCCTCCAGAAAGCCTACACTTGAAAAAAACCTGGCTCTACTGACTGAGCAGCAGGTCTGACTTAAGGCTGAAGATGAAAAATAACCTCCCACCTAGAGTCCCTTTTCACAAAATTTGCCAAATAGCAGAGGCAGATAGTTTTGACTGCCTGCAAAGCTACTTTGAAAAATTCCTCCTCCAGCTCTCTTTGGTTACTGGTATTCCATAATGTCATACCTTTGGTCCAGGTCATGTGTACAAAACACTTGTGATTTGCCAGCCAGATTCCAGACTTGGTTGCTTAGTCTTAATTCCTGAAGTCTGCAAACAGGTGATCCACCTGAGACTGACATACGCTGGGGCATCTCCATTCTCTCCCTGCTATGAATGTTGTTATCTGCATGCATGCTTTTGTGACCACTTCTTGGGAAAAACACCTACCTCACTATTCCTTTCAGGCAGTTGTAGAGAGTAATAAGTGACACCTCAGCCTCCTTTTCTCCAGGATAAATAACCCCAATTCCCTCATCTATTGACCCTACTACAGCTCTGATGCCCTTCTTCGGGCACACTCCAGCATCTCAATGTCTTTCTTGTAGCGAGGGGCCCAAAACTGAACACAGTATTCGATGGGGCCTCACCAGTTCCAAGTACAGGGGCACAATCACTTCTGTAGTCATGATGGCCACACTAGTCAGGATTCTGTCGAATTTCTTGGCCACCTGGACACACTGCTGGCTCATATTCAGTTGGCTATCAACCACTGCCCTTAGATCCTGGCCACTCTTCCGCAAGCCTGTAGTGCAGCATCAGGCTGCTGCTATCCAAGTGCAGGACCTTGCACTGAGCCTTGCTGAACCTCATACAATTGGCCTCAGCCCATCAACCTAGCCTGTCCATATATCTCAGTAAAGCCTTCCTATTCTCAAGCTGGTAGAACCTCACTAGCACACTTTTCTACAAATATTATCTTGCAGCACAATGCTTATCTCTAGGAAGCCTGCTTTTATCCCTTTCTCCTTCAGATCCAGTTTAAAGCTCTTCAGATAATCCCTGCTAACTCCTGTGCAAAAATCCTTTTACCTCATTGACACAGGTATACCCCATCTGCTGCCAGTAGGCCTGGTGTTGTGGAGACTGACTCATGATCAAACTCCCAAAATCATGACAGCGGTGGAAGTAGTTTTGATGCAGGGCAGAGGTTGACTTGACATTGTGACAGTTCCAAGCTAGACAATCCATTGTCCTCCTTACTGTTCAGTTCCACTTGAAAGCCTCTATCTGTTATGCAAGAGCACCTTGGAAGGTGAGGAAGTCACAGAGGAGCTGCATCTGCTGTGCCAGGGAGGAACTTTTTGCCATTGTGCCCTATCCCTTAACTCATTGTGTTCCAATAGTGTCTTTCTTACCTCCTCCCAGAGCTCCATCACTGAGAGGAGGAGTTCAGCCCACTGGGCACACCTCCCAGGAATGCTCACTGCTTTGGTCCTGTACTGGTGTAAGAGTAGAGCAGAGCCTGCCCCCTGGCACCAGAGGAGCCCTGTGTTCCCTGTGAAGGTCTGATTGGGAAGCTGCATCAGTTGTGGTGGGTGCAGAGCTTAGGAAAGCTCTCTGTTAGACAGTTGCTACAAGCTAGCAGAGCTTCAGCGTGGTTCCAACATTCTGTTTCATTCAAACTACATGTCCTTTCTGAAGCACCATGTCCTGTTTGTCCTCTCTATTACTGACATTCACTAGGGTTTGGTGGGGGCTTTTCTGGGGGGAGAGGTGTTGGCAAATGTTGCTTATGGCCCTGCCCAGATCTCAGTTGCTCTTCTGTGAGCTGCGGGATCCTGGAAGCTCTCTTCTCACATGAGATCTTGAGGCCAGGCAGGATGCAGTGAAGCTAAAATGGCACTAAACACCTGCATATAAACAGCTGAATCCAATCCCATGGGTCTAGCAAAACTCAAACTATCAATTGCCTGTAAGAATAGATGATCCCACAGGAAAATAATAGCTTAAAGCATTATGATCTCCAATTTTCACTTCAGCAGAGAGTGTCAGTTTCCTTGATATAAGATAATCCAGGGATGACTAAAAAAACCCACAACATACAAAAGCTGTGATCTTTCTGCTGTCCACAATTCCTAAGCAGGAGCATCCCAGTCACAGTAAAATATGCTCTGAACATCATATTATGTTAATATATTAATGACATGTAAATGTTTTCAGAATAAACTACACTCATGTAAATTTGTTGGCTCTGAACTTATTTTATTCTGACAGAACAGTGTATTTGATCCGGGCACAAAGCAAATTAACATTTTCAGAACTCATTAGTATGTGTGAACATCAGGCAAAGGTGACAAATCATTTTGGTAGACTTCCATTATTTTAGTCTGAAAAGTCAGTCATTCGGGTGATTTGGGATGCCTGATCCAAAGCACACTGCAGTCTGTGAGCATTCTGCCAATAACTAAAAAGGAATTTAGGTCAGATCATTGGACATGGTGGCTAATGCAATGACAAAACACAGAATGAAGTTTAGACTTGAACTGTATTAATAGATATGTGGAATTGCCAGCTGGAACAAGCTCAGTGGCACTAGGTCGTTTAATTTTCCCTTCGTGTAACACTCACTGTAGGATCATTCCCTTTGGTATAACAAGTCTCTGGTGCTTTATTTTAATTGTTCAATAAATTTCAGAGATGCGGTAATTAACATGGTCTATTTAATATAATCAGCTACTTACTTCTAACCAGTTCTTAAAAAAGCAACTTTTGTCAAATGTATCATTAGCCAGTACTTACTACTAATCAACTACTTGCTAAATTTTATGGACTCTATTCACAAATATTTGTTCTATTCAGACAAACCTTGATTGTGTTGTGATTCTAGGAAAATACATTGATTCATATACAATGTAAAACATATCCAAATATTTGGCAGCAAATGTGCCTTCAAAAGATTTGGAGAATAAAATAATACCACACAATTTACATTGGCAAGAAAAGTATTTGATTTTCTTTGGCTGTCAATACACAGGCACTAATGCATATTTGAGATTTCTTATGTGTGTGAAAGAATAGATAAGAAGAGGGATGGAAGAAATACAAAATAGATTTCTATCACACAAATACAAATATCTGAGATTTGAAGTGAAACGATTGGCCTTATTCATTTAAAGGGAATGAAAATGCTCAACATATTTCAGTAAGGCTGAAAGAAAAAGGAAGCACACAAAAAACCAGAATAGAAAACCTCTGAATTCATCTGGGCCAGCCAAAAAACTCATACACAGTGCTCAGCAGAGCATGGTGAAGCAGTTACACAGCTACCAGTGACCTGAAAATAGCCCGTCCAAAAGAAACAATGCAATGTATCTTGTGGAAATACACATCTCTCCCTGACATCAGTTAAGTTATACTGAGACATCACTGAGTCTGAGTGCTCCTGCACTCAGAAAGAAAAATGGTTTCTTTGGGATGTGCTGCTTGTAGCATCACAATCGCTGGCCCTTGTTCTCATGGGTGACTTCAGCCTACAAGATATCTCCTGGATAGACAACATGGCAGAGAGGGGTCAATCTAGGAGGTTCTTGGAGTGTGTGGAAGATAACTTCCTGACACAGCTGATGAGTGATCCAACTAGGGAAGGCTCCCTGCTGGACCTGTTGTTCATGAATAGAGAAGGACTTGTGGATGAGGTGATGATTGGAGGCTGCCTTGGGCACAGTGATCACAAATTGATAGAGTTCTCAATTCTTGTGGAAGGAAGAAGAAAGGTTGGAAGAACTGCCACCCTGGACTTCCAGAGGGTGGACTTTGTCCTGTTGAGGAGCCTAGTGGATAGAGTCCCCTGGGAGCAAGTCCTGGAAGACAAAGGAGCTCAGGAAGGCTGGACGCTCCTCAAAAATGAGGTCCTGAGGCCACAAGAGTAAGCTATTCTGCTGTACCAAAAGTCAAGGCAGTGGGGAAAATTACCTGCCTGGCTAAACAGAGAGCTTTGGCTGGACCTCAGGAAGAAAAGGAGAGTTTATGATTGCTGGAAGAAGGGGCAGGCAACCCAGGAGGAGTACAGGGCTGAGGTGAGGTTATGCAGGGAGAAAATAAGGAATCCCAAAGCCCAGTTAGAGCTCAATCTGGCCACTGCTGTAAAAGACAACAAGAAAAAAATCTAAAAATACATCTATAACAAGAAGAGGGCCAGGGAGAATCTCCCACCTTTATTGAATGTGGGGGAGCCATTGTGATGGAGAACAAAGAAAAAGCTGAAGTACTTTATGCCTTTTTTGCCTCAGTCTTTAGTAGTAAGTTGGTCTTCTGTTACCCAGACCCTTGAGTGGAATAGGGTTACAGGCTTGGGGCAGAGGTCCCTGGAGGAGAAGGACCTGGGGTGCTAGGCAACAGCCAGCTGAACATGAGCTGGGAGTGTGCTTAGGTGGCCAAGAAGGCCAAGGCATCCTGGCCTGTATCAGGAATAGTGTGACTAGCAGGAGTAGGGAAGTAACAGTTCCCTTATACTCAGCTCTGGTGAGGCCTATGTCCAGTTTTGGACCCCCACTACAAGAAGGGTGTTGAGATGTTGGAACGTGTCCAGAAAAGGGCAATGAAGCTGGTGAAGGGCCTGGAGCACAAGTCCTGTGAGGAGTGGCTGAGGGATCTGGGGCTTTTTAGTCTTGAGAAAAGGAGGCTGAGGGGAGACCTTATGGCTATCTTACAGCTACCTGCAAGGAGGGTGTAGAGAGGTGGGGGTTGGTCTCTTCTCTCAGGTAACAAGGGATAGGTTGGGAGGAAATGGTTTCAAATTTCACTGGAGGAGATTTAGGATAGATACCAGGAAGAATTTCTTTCCTGAAAGGGTAGTCAAGTATTGGAACAGGCTGCCCAGGAAGTGGTGGAGTCACCATCCCTGGAGGTATTTAAAAGGCATTTAGATATTGTGCTAGGGATACGGTCTAGAGGCGGACTAGACAGGGTTACACTGTGGTTGGACTCTGTGATCTTAAAGGTCTTTTCCAACCTAAGTGATTCTATGATGCTATGGATCCTAACCTGGCTATCAGATACGGAGTTAAGTCAGTTATCATCCTCCACCACAAGATGCCAACATGCCTAGAGTTGCTATATCTTATATGCACAATAAAATATGTAATCCATACTTTATTCCAAATTAATAAGTAATGGTATTAGTTGTGGTAGGACTACAGGCATGGTTTTAAGAATCAGGACCAAAAACTTACTATCTCCTTTTTTTCTTGCATCCTGCTTTTAAATAAATTGCAATCTTTTTTGGGCAAATGCCTTCTTCCATCAAGATGGCCTGTCCCACAAGGTGACATGCTTGTGTAAGCATGTCTTTCAACAAATATGTGATTAATAAAACTAAGAGAATAATGACAAGTATCTTATCTGTGTCATCCATGTCTGTGTCCATCCAATGTCCACTCCTGCTCCCCCGTCCTCCCTTTCTCCTCTTAGGTCTTTAAAAATTTTAAGTTATGTTCTTAAATATTAGAATTTTAGATAAAGAAGACGACCCTGATTAAACTTTACTTTGTTGCTCAAGGAAGTCTTGGGCTAACAGAACTTGATTCTAATGGGTGACATTTGTTGGGAAAATAACACAGTGGTGAAGAAATCATCCATCAGGTTCCTGGATTGGAATGAGGATTGCTTCCTGCTACCATTGCTGAACACACTGACTTGATAGAGTGCATTGCTGGATTTACTGTTCACAAACCAAGTAGACTTACTTGTCAACATAAATTCCAACAGTAGCTTTGGATACAGTGACAACAACATTATGTAGTTTATGATCCTGCTGAGGAGACTGAAGACTAGTAGTAAGACAAAGACTATGGTTTTTAGAAGTGCCAACTTCAGTATGCTCAGAACCCAGCTGCAAGGGATTTCCTGGGAAGTATACATGGAAGGGTAAATGGCCTCAGGAGAGCTGGGAGTTACTCAAGAACAGTCTCCTGGAAGCACAAGAAGAGTCCATTCCCTGCAAAAGGAAAGAAAAGCTACAGAACTAGATACCTCCCTGGCATAACAAAGAGCTTCTGTGTGTTATTAAAAGCAAAAAAGAAGCATACTTCTATTGTGACTGGCTGAGACAGAGTTAATTTTTCTCCTTTGCAGCCCTCATAGTGCTGTGATGTGCATTAGTAGCTAGTAAGGTGTTGGTAATACACCAGTATTTTGGCTATTACTGAGCAGCGCTGGCACACATCAAGGCTGTCTCTCCAATTTTTCTTCCCCCTCAAGCAGAAGGCAAGATCACTTCGGGGTGTGCAAGATTATGGAAGGAGACAGTCAGGATAGCTGATCCAAACTGACCAATAGGATAGTCCATACCATATGACATATGCTCAGCAGTAAGAAGCTGAGAGATAAAGGGAGGAGTTGGCAGGCAATCTTTTTTTTTAGAGTGTTTGTCTATGTGCATTTAAGCCTTGCTTCCTGAGAAGTTGCTAGACATTTCTGGAGAATGGGAAGTAGAGAATAAGCTTTTGCTTTGCTTCTGTGCACAGCCATTTGATTTTTTGTATTAAAACCTGCCTTTATCTTGATCCACAAGTTTTTGGTTGTTTTTTCCATCTTATTTTTCTCCCCTCCCCATCCTGCTAAGGAGGGGAATGGTAGAGCAGCTTGGTGGTTACTTGACATTCATGCCAAGGTTAAACCACCACAATACTGCCTAGCAAAAGGTGGCTAAATAGCCATTGAGGATTACAAGAACCTTTCTAGGACATGAAGAGATGAAGTCAGGAAAGCTAAAGCTCATATAGAACTGAAATTGTACAAAGATGTCAAGAACAAGAAAGGAGTCTTCAGATGTATAAGTATGCAGAAGCATAGGGAAGACATAGTCCCATTGCTATATATGGCAGGGAAACTAGTTAATAATAATGCTGACAAAGCAGAGGTTCTCAACATATTTTTGTGTCTGTCTGCTGTTGTATCTGGACCCCACATTACAGGATCAAGTATGTACAACAAAACACATGTGATCCACCAGTAATGGAGGAAGGGCTGGTATATGGCCTCATGCAAGAGCTCAATCCATCCACCCATATAAATCTGTGGGTCTGGATGGAATTCAACCCAGGGTGTTAAGAGAAGTGGCTGGCATTATTACCCACACTCTTACAATCTTTGAAAATGTGTGGAGATCAGGTTGTATCCCAATTGAAGAGGGCAGATGTCATATCCATTTCCAAGAAGGACCAAAAGAGGACGCAGTAAACTACAAGTCCATTAGTCTAACCTCAGTCCATGCAAAACTAATGGAATGATTAATCTTTGAAAATAATGAAGTAAATTAAGTAGGTGATTGGGAAAAACCAACAGATATTTCCCAAAGGTGAATGCCAAACTAATATGACCACGTTCTAAAAAAAAAATTTACATTTTCCGTTGACATTGGGAGACCAGTGGATAATGTTTGCCTGGACTTCAGAGAAGTTTTTGATACTGTTTCCTGGAAAAAGTGGCAGATGGGGTAGTAAATTGCTTAATAAACCACACTCAGACAGTAGTAATCACAGGTTTTTACTCAGTGTGGCAGCCTGTCACAAATTGGGACCTGCAAGGACTATCCCACAGAAAGACCTGGAGAGGCTGGAAGAGTGGGAAAGTAACAGCTCTATGAAGTTTAACAACGAAGGGTGCGAAGTCCTGTAATTGGGATGACATAACCAAAGACCTCAGTTGGAGTGAGTCCAGATGAGGTCCATGAAGATAATCAGAGGGCTAGACCGCCTCTCCTTTGAAGACAGGTTGAGAGACTTGAGCATGTTGAGCCTGGAGAAGAAGCCTTGCACCCATCTAATGCAAAAGCACGTTGCCATCTTTGGTGTTCCTAATGTTATTTCATTTTTCTGCCTCAGATTATTTTGTCATAGGCTCTAACAGCTCAAGAGCACATCCTTCTTGCTCAGTCACTGACATTTTCACCTCACCAACATTTGATTTCAGATCTGGAATGCTCTTTTGAAGAGAACCTCTCAAGATCCTCTTCAGTATGCTTTATTATTACCAACAATGGTTTCATTTGTATCAGAGGGTGCTCTTTGTGCATGCACACTCATTTTAGATGAAATCAAAGTTGAAGATCTGCTTCAGGACAGTTCTCAAGCTGCAGATATGTATTTAGTCCATGAATTAATATAAAGACAGATTTAAATAAAAACCTTGAAAAATAGGTTGTGTGGACTTCTAACTATCTTCACAAACTGTTTCACCTTCCAGATGTCCCTCTACTGCACTGCATTACTTGTTAACATAAAATAAGCCCTTGGACAAAAGCACACAATACAGAAAAGATTCTTATCTCACATTCTTTTCCTCTTGAAAGTCAATGGTCATCTTGCCATTTCATATCATACTGTCTGATTTTATCAGTTCTGCAGGGTATCTGAGCTCTCTAAATAGCAAATAGTTAAGACCTTATCTTGTTAGATCGATACATATAAAAGATCAGATACATTTCATTTAACTCAATAAACACTTTACCATTGATTTTAATGCATACAAAAAAAAAGCTTCAACATGAGAATATTGTTAATTTCTCACTTCAGTCTTAATGAATGATTAAAAAAAGAGAAACTGAACTGAAAAAAAAAAAGCAACTGAAGGTATGATGTCCTGTTTCATGTAAAGAATCAATAGAACTGGGTCAAAGAGAATCCAGATAATCTGAACATTAAAAATGTATTAGTATTAATCTTTGTTAGAAAGTGACCATTGGATAAAGTTATCTGTTGGAAGAACAAAAACAGAACAGCAGAGGTCTGTATAAAGGCTTCCTTTAGGAAATTATTTAACCAAGAACTCTCCTTTAAGACCACAATCCTTTTGAAATCAGTGGCTTAAATCTTTTCCTCAGTAAGGAACAAATTCTAAATTAGGACCTAACTCTCTTAATTCTGTGAATAATTCAGGTTTAGGACAAAGACCATTGAAGACCAAACAGATGTTTTCCAGCAGAATCAGCACGTTTTAGACAAGGCAGGTAGAGCTAATCTGCATATTTATTATCCAGGGGTGTTTCATTCCTATAAATGCAGAAACATAGGATGGAGACAGCTATATCACAAACTAGAATGTCTAAAAAAAATACGCTATTCAAACTGATAATGCTGCTGTAATACATTTGCCACATATCAGAATAAAAATACCATGTCTGTACTATGATGTATATGTTTAATAAAATAGATCATTTGTTGAAGAAAAAAGTTGAATTAATAGAATGAATGTCTCATGTTGCCTGTTGGATCAAATCTGTTACCTATTTTTTCAGTTGTAAATCACATTATGTTTCAGTGGCCAAGTTTCAGTGGCCTCAAATTTAAAACATTTTTAAAATGATAGCTGCTAAGAAACATTATGCTAAAGTCAGGAGTTTGCAAACCAGTTGCTAACATTTATCTGTTCTTTTAAAGATTCATCTACTCTTGGAATTGTTTGCTGTTGCCTGGTTTGTGTCTTTGGGAAGCTTCAGATGTTTTACTTTTAAAGAGAAAAAAACAAGAGTTTTGAAGTAACAGTTACATGTTTTAGCACATACAAGTGGTTTTCTGGTGGATGCTGCATTTGAAAACATCAGATTAGAAGGTCGGGTGGCATACATGACTGAACACTGCATATAGCCAGGCCCAAAGCAGCCCAACTACTAAATGTTATCTTGCAGAATTCCAGAGAAGTGAGTGAACCTACCCTTTTTATAGCAAACAGGGAGGAACATTATCTGCTCATGTTGTTCAGTGTCTCATGAGATGTTAGGGGTTACTCAGGCAGGTACCACTCAGTTTGCAAATGATACGTCTAACATAGTAATGAAGAATCATAGAATTGTCTTGGTTGGAAGGGACCCTTTAGATCATCAAGACCAATCATCAACCTAACCTGCCATCCACTACTAAACCATGTCCCTCAGCACCACATCTAACTGTCTTTTAAATACCTCCAGGGATGGAGACACCACCACCTCCCTTTTGCCCTTCAAAAAAAAGAAGAGGTGGGGGTGAAGTGTTGCTATAAACAGAAAATTCACATTAATATATTGGAAATCCAGTTCACTTTCTACTGAAGTATATGTTAAATACAGGAAACCTCCAATAGCAAACCAATGCATGAATAAGAATCTTAAGTATTAAACATCAGGTGAAAAAGTTGTCAAGGCAGTTTAGCTGCTTCACAGTGACAGATTAAAAAAAAACTCCAAAACAGAAAGAAACAAAAAAATCCCAACAAACAAGCAAACAAAAAAGTGCAAACAACTGGAGCATCTTTTAATTAGAAAAAAGGGGGAAAGAAGGAAAAATAAAGAAGACAAAGTTGAAATAGAAATCAATCAAATGTCAGCAGGAGAGGAGGTGTTAGTAGCTGAAATAATGCCTCAGTGATAGACAGATGTGTAGAAGAGCTGCTTTATGCCTCTGAGGCCACCTTGCAAAGTAAAAAATGTTCCCACACTAAACATTTCATCAAGAGGAATAACAGATGGCCTCTTTCTTCCCCTGTCCAGAACACTCCAATTTGTTTGGTGAAAGGATGACTGAAAACAGACTACTACCTGGCTCCTGTAGGTTGCTGTGGAGACAGCTGTTGCTGTTTTCCTAAGAGAAGAAAATGGGTCTGCTAGTGGATTGTCAATTATCTTGGGTTACCAGGTCACAAAGACAGAGTCAGGATCATACATTTTGAACCTCAGTTGAAGCATGAGTAACCACTGCTCTTTTCCTGTTTGGATGCACTGATCTTACTTGCGGCAGATTTATCAGATATCTAGCATGCCATACCCTCTTCAACTGTATATGGCTCCTAGTGCCTCACACATGCATTGATATATGATATGCTACTCCTGGATGATGATAGATTCAAACAGAAGCACCAAAATAGTTTTTCTTCCTTCCTCTGAGGACAGGGACTTACCTCTGTATTTAGTATTAATCAGAGGGAACATCAGTCAGGCAATGGCTACAGAAAATACCTTGAGCTCTTAAACTCAATAGATTGTGTAGCTATTCAGATGGGGAGGAGAAATAAAACATTGAAAAGGTAATGTTGTCTGGCATGTCGCATTCACACTAGCATCTAGCATCATTCTCACCTGTTTTTTCCTGTTTCCTTTGTGTGTTCAGGGATGGACTTGCCAACAAATGACAAACATGGAATTAGAGCTTCCTATTGCACTACTCTCTTAAAATTCAATCTAGTAATTCCTACCTACAGCCAGGATCTTGTTTTACAGAAAAAAGAAAAAAAAAATAGAAAAAAAGGTATGCTCTGGGAGACTATATGAAGAGAATTATTCATAGTGACCTGATAAGAAATGCCTTTTGGGTGGTTCTGGGTTAGTTTTTTTTAATTACTATTTTAATTTTTAAAATATTTATTTTAGACAATGTTTCTCATCCCATTTTCTGTCCTGTAAGCCTTTTTTTGTAGAAACTGACCACAAAAAATTTATTTTTTCCTCTTCCCTTCCCTTGGTTAAAATTAAAAGAAAAAAGAAAACAAACCTCACACACTTGACCAACTAAAGAATATTTGGGAAAACAAACAATAATGAAATTGCTTAGAAAAAAATAAGTTTCAAGTAGCTTAGAGTGGGAGCTGGTCTCCTGACCATGCAGAGATGCCTAGCTCAAATGTTAATATTTATGCACTTCAGATCTAAAGTTAATTCTGATGAATCCCATTGTGGGTATTTGGTAGCACAAGATCTTTTAATGAGGGCCTAACTTAGGGAGAATTATCTGCTCGATTTCCTAAGCAAAAAGAGTATGAAGCCAATCTGGATGAACAGTGAGAAAAAACAAAACTAAGAAATAGATTTCTGTCCTGTTTCTAGTAATACACAGAGGACTGGGTCTCATTACAGCAAATTTTGAAGGTATTTTCCAACATCATTTTTCATCTACAGAGCACTGTGGATTGCAGGATGCTATCATTTTGCATCACTGGCATATACAAACTAAATTAATCCTATGCATGAGTCACTTATGTTGTAGCACAGTAACCTTAACTTCAAGTCAGCAATAGAGGAAGGTGGATTAAATTCCTTCTCTTAGAGGGACTGTGATCTCAGCCATTTTCTGGCCAATTATTGCCATTTACTGGAAAGGAAAGTTGGAGGGACTAACCTTCTAATTCAGATATCTATACTGTGTAAATTATGCAGATTACTCCTGACAATGGAGATGAAGACGTCGTAAGAATCCTAATTTGTCTATATCTGCATTTAAAAGCAAGGGGAAAGGTTTGATAATATTGCCTTCTTAACGTTATTCCTCCATAATTGAGGACCTGGAATACAGTCCTCAAAGACTGTAGTCACTTGAGATGTTCCCTTTGTTCAACCTACAGCTTTTTCAGGACAACATCTCATTGACATGAAATTTTGAGGAATGTTAATGAAGATCTATCCATCTAACTACTGTCTTTCCTGGGCTGGAATGAAAAAGACAAAGGTAAGATGTTTTATGAAATATTTATGTGGAATAAGCTATAAAATTTATAAACTCTAAAAGGTCAAGTTGCCACATTGTTACAGCTAATTCACAGAGGCATAGTATCAAAGAATCACTGAGGTTGGAGTGGACCCCTTCAGATAAACCATCCCAACTCCCTGATAAGCAGGGTCATCAAAAGCAGGCAGTATCCAACTGGGCTTTAAATATCTCCAAGGAAGGAGAATCTGCAGTGTTTCTGGGAAACCTGTGACAGTTCTGTCATCCTCACAGTAAAAAAAAAAAAATATATTCTTGTGTTCAGACAGAAGTTGATGTGGTTTCTATTTTTTTTAAATTAATTCCTTCTTTTGGTATCACTTAGTCCCACCAGGAAAAGTCCTCCAATCAGTTATTTATACATGGAAATAAAACCTCCTTGAGCCTTCTTTTCTCCAAGCTGAACAGTCCCAGCTCTCTCAGCCTTTCCTCATTTGAAAGATGTTCCAATACCTTAATCATCTCAACTCAAGGGGATTTCGTTATTGGTTTTGGTTTTGGTTTGTTTGTTTGTTTTCTTTTCTAAGACAGACAATCAATCATGAAACACCATCAGTAGGAAATGATGGTTCCCTCTGGTTCTAGGTAAGACGTAACAACATTTATGGCTGTCAGTGCTTTCTTTGTTACACAGTACCACTAGGAATTTAGACTTGGAACCTGAGTGGAAAAAAATCCACATACACTCTTTTGCCATTTGAAAACAAAGTATTGGCTTATTTCATTGTCTGTTTCTGTTGGTTTGGTTTGGTTTTTCCCACTGTGGAAATTTGGCTGGTACAATTTAGCTATGTCTATTCAATAATTTTCTGACCCTCCAAGTTTTCAGGCAATTTATCTAGCAAAAAGATGTAGTTAGATGTACTCAGAGCAGCTATTTGTTTTCAAAAGAATGTTATTTTTCTTTCAGGGAAGACCTGATAACTTACTAACTCGTACACATCTCAGTGAAAAGGATCAGCTATCACAACTTATCAGTTGAGGAGTGGGAATCTCTGTCTGAGAGGAGAAATACCTCTGAACATGGGTTCAGTCACCTGTGATCCTGTAAACATTAGCCCTGTTCTTCATAGTGAGGGGCTCTTTTTTTCAGTTTGTTTGTTGAATGGTCTTTGTTTGCTGATTCACTGAGAAAGCAATGATTTTCTGCGGGAAGAATTTTCCATTTCTTACCTTTCTCCTAGAACATGCAAAAAAGTACTCTGTGAATGGATTTTGATTCAAACCCAAATATATTTACAAGAATGGCCTCTCCACCTATTATAGGACATTGCAGTGCTTGTGATTATTCTGGAAAGGAATTGTAATTCAGGAAATTTGCTTTGAATTGCCATCTATACATAATATTCATAGTTTGAATCATGTACAGACTTGGTAATATACCATGCATTTTTATGAATAAACATCTTCTTGTTAGATAAAAAGAAAAGTTGTAATCTTTAATGCAGGAATGCAGAGTACTGCATTATGGAAAATTCAGATGATGTTAACTATTTACTTAAATTAGTTATTTTGATGAGTAAATGTTAACTATCTTAATGCATTTACTCTGAGAGAACTATATCTATGCAAAACCACCTTAAAAGAAAACAAATTCTTTGGAGAAAATAGTAAATTATGCTTTTACTAATAGAGTTTGCCATATTGTCTCAAGCTAGGCTAAATTGCAGCAAGAGACTGAGCCCAAGAGCAAATATGATTTGTGGTTTATTTTATTAGTGTTCAAAGATTATCTTGTTAGGTGGAGAATATTTGCTAGGGAAAATTGATCCTGTTAATTTATCTTTGTTTATAAAACATTAGAGATGATGTTTAGATCATATATTAACATATCATCCATAATACGAAAGAACCAGATGCTCATGTTGTGCTTTTAACTGTGATTGTTTGCTCTTAAAGCTTCTTCTTATGCATTTTTACTTTTATGGAAGGTGAAAATTAAATCTCAATTATAAGTTCATTCTAGATTATTTTCTTTGTTTCAAATTAAAGGCTCCCCCCAAAAAAACCAAACAAAACCAAACCTAAAACCAACCAACTATATTGCTTTCTTAATTTTCTGTGCTGTGTCAGTTCACATTGCTCTCCTAATTTGCATTTTTTTGGGATGGAATCTGAGCCCAGCTGAAATTAGTGGTCATTTTACCACTCTCTTAGTGTGAGTAGCTTAGCATAGCTGTACAAGGGATATCTTCTGCAGAAATGGGCTTAAATACACTTTTAAGGCAAGGTCTGTTGCATTAGCATAAAAAATCATAATAGCATAGACGTGGGAAACTGAGGAAAAGTCTAAATGTTTTAGTCCAGTACTACATATCCTGACATTACATTTCTCTTTTCATCAACACTGTATTCAAATGTGAACCCCAGACAGTGAACCACGCACTAATATTGACAGACTTGGCACCTCTGACTGCCACCTATTACAGCTTTTTGGGAAATGAATGGGCTTGAACATTGCCAAGATTTTATTCTAGCAGAAGTATTGTTACTCTTGACAAGTAAGCACAGCTGGGGATCGGCTGAAAAAAAAAGTTTAATAAATGATAATGAATACCTTTCACTGGACAACTCCAAACCCTTTAGCTCAAACTCAACTACTCAAATGAATGATTCAGGTGAGGCCAGGAGAGCCTGTGGCAGACAGCAACTGAGATTCTGATGCAGGAACGGACGCAGAGGTCAAACACTGATCTAGCTAGAAAGGTTCCTAATTCCCCAGGTTGTGCAAATGCTGCATCATCTGGTTTGCATGGCAAATGTCAACATAGGGTTCAGAACCTCTAATGACATTGCAGGAAGGAGCATCTGGGAAAGAAGAGGATGGGAACATCTTCAATGTGTCAGACAGAGGCAATCTGATTTTTAAACTTGTTTTTCCCCATTACAATAACCATGAGTTAGAGGAGAACTGCATTGAAGACTGGACAGCTTTCTCAGTGGATGGAAGGTAGTCAGTCATAGTATTGATAACGGGGCAGATTATCTCATCTGGTAAAACCTGCTTTTTAAAGCTAATAGCAAAAAAAAATGTCCAGTCTGCCAGCTGCATGTATCTATAACAAATGAACAAAACACTGCCATTGGATGGACCCCTTTAGATTATACTGCAATTGAAAGTGGATGTGAAAGTCCACCCTAGACCTGAAACTCCTCTTGATATGCTGCAGAGCCAGGGGAATTGTCCTTGGACATGTTACACCCTGACTGTCAGAACTTGCAGCACTGCAGTCACATTGATGAGGCTGGCAAAAGAAGAAAATTAGAACACATAGAGACATGGAAATAAAATTCAACAAACAAATTTTTTTTATACTTTTGTTTGGTTTGGGTTTTTTTTTCAATAAACACAATTTTTATCTTAAGAGAAAAAATAAACTCAATTTACCTTAGATAAACCTTTAGCTGTTCAGAGTGCTAAGAGTGATTACTTAAAAAGTCTTTTGGTGTCCATTTGTGCACAAATGAACTTGAGTTGATTTTAATTAAAAAACAGCTTTAATAACTGGTTTATGCTGTTGAAAAAATAACTGCTTTTTCAGTAGGATATATATGTATTAAAATTACTATTTTATTAAAATGAGTATATCAAGCCTGGGACTACTGTTGCCCAGTTCTCCAGGATCTTTGGGGCCAAGTCTTATGATTACTCAGGTTTCTAAACCCATTTCATTTTAAGGTACAGTTTGTGAAAAGTTCACAGAGTTGAACAAGTTTCTGTTCTGTTATAGTTTTGCACAGCTGGGTTCTGTTGGAGAAAGGGGGCCTGCAAGGGCAGCTTCTGCAAGAATCAGCTAGAAGCTTTTTGTAGGCCTGACAGAGTAAACACCATCTGAGTCAAGGCTGGAGTCATTGTTGACCAAGGCCGAGCCAATCAGTGATGGTCATAGTGCTTCTGTGAATCACATTTAAGAAGGAAAAAAATCGTGCAAGCAGCCGCTTTTGCCACCAGAGATGGGAGTGAGAAGATGTAAGAAACTGTGCAGAGATGAAGGCCAGTGAAGGGGAAGGAGGAGGTGCTAGAGAGAAAGATGCCCCTGCAGCCCGTGGAGAAACCCATGGTGGAGCAGGTGTCCCCTGCAGCCTGAGACATACAGAAGATGCTGTGACCCACATTGGAGCAAGCCTCTGGCAGCACTTGCAGCCCATGGAGAGAGAGAGACACAGAGATGAGCAAGAGAGAGATCCGTGGCAGAGCAGGTTTGCTGGGGGGATGCTCCTGAATCGCTGGAGGACTGGGCTGGAGCAGTCTGGGCCTGAGAGACTGAGAGACATTCTATTAATTTTTGACCACACCCCATAGAAGTGACCCACACTGGGGCAGCTGGTGAAGAGCTGAAACCCCATGGGAAAGGACTCACATTAGGGAAGGTCGTGGAGGACTGTTTCCCGTGGGTGGGACCCCATGCTGGAGCAGGGGAAGGGTGTGAGGAATGCCCCCCACCTGCAGCTAAGAAGGAAAATGACTCATGAGGAACTGACCAAACCCCCATTTCCTCATTCTCTGACCCTCCCTGTGCCACAATGAGGGGAGGAAGAAGGGAGAGAAATCATGAATAAAGTTAAGTCTGCAAAGAAGGGAGGGGTGGGGGAAGGTGCTTTAAGATCTGGTCACACTTCTCATTATCCGACTCTGGTGTCACTGTGTGTGCAGTGCAGTATAATAATATAGAGAGTTTTCTTTCCTTCATTCTGTGTTGAGTCTGTTTTGCCCATGACACTAATTGTGGAATGATCTATCCCTGTCCTTATCTCGACTCCTGAGCATCTCAATATGTATTTTCTCCCCTATCCAGCTGAAAAGGGGAATGATAGAGCAGCTTTGGTGCTCTCCAGTCCTTTTTGGTGTCCAATATAGCGCTTGAGAAATTTGAGACAGGGACAGTAATTAGAAGAGGAATTGGGCAGAACAGACTGAATACAGAAGGGTAGTGTAATCATTGTGGGAATTTCTGTTTGGATGGGGATTTTAATGGCAATTCTTAAATATGTGATTCACAGAGGTGAAAACTACAACATCTATTTAATATGCAGTAAATTTATTAAACACAAGAGTGTTATTCATGTTGCTACAATAACCAATATCATAGTATTTGAGCACTAATTCTCTCTCAGGATTGAATACAAGCACTTCTTAAACCTCTCCACTTTGTTTTATGCAGAAGAAAATTTATAAGTATGATGTAATTATTTAGAGAAATATCAGCTCAGAAACTGAAGCCAGTGATCCAGTGAAACGGGAGGACTGACAGGGTGAAAGGAGAAAGAGAAAGACTGATAGAAATACTGAACTCCTACTCTTCATGTTTCATCCCTCAGGATCTCATTACTTCCCACCTTCATCACCTTCAAGCCAATATGCTGCTTAGATCCCAACTTGCACCACAGTGCTGTTCCAACAGGGCAGATGCATTCTTCTCAGCAGTGCTGAGAGTTCTCAGGGTTCAGACCAGAAAGAGATGGAGTATCAGCTCTCCAGTGTGGTTGAAAGAATCAAAATCACTAAACTTTCAGAGGAGAGTGGCAAAAAAGGGGGAGGAATATGGAAACAAGACCTTCTTATTATGTGATATTACACCCATCAACTTAACATGCAAAGGACTGTATTATTTCATAGAACCATATGATCATAGAATGGTTTGGGTTGGAAGGGACCTTAATGGCAGGGAGGGTCTCCACTAGACCAGGTTGCCCAAAGCCCCATCCAACTTGGCCTTGAACACTTCCAGGGAGGGGGCAGCCACAGCTTCTTTGGGCAACTTGTTCCAGTGTCTCACCACTCTCAGTGAATAAATTATTCCTAGCATCTTATCTATCCAATTTTATCTTTATCCTTTATCCCATCACTTCATGTCCTCGTGAACAGTCCCTCTCCAGATTTCTTGTAGGCTTCTTTCATATACTCAATGCCACTATATGGTCTTCCCAGAGCCTTTTCTTCTCCAGACTGAACAAGCCCAACTCTCTCAGCCTGCCTCCACTGGAGAGGTGCGTCAGCTCTCTGATCATCTCTGTGGCCCTGCTCTGGACTCGGTCCAACAGCTCCATGTCTTTCTTGTACTGTGGACCCCAGAGCTGGACTAGAGTCACTCAAGCTCCACCTGATATGCAAAAATCATATACAAATAGTTTAAGAACAGGAGGACAACTCGGGAAGATACCATCACAAGCTGTTGCTGACTTAGGGAAACAGTCAATACGCTGAGCCTTTCTTTCCTCCCATATGAACTCTTGGGGTGAGACTAAATTTCGATAGTTATTTATGCAGCTGTATTACTCAAGTAGTTTTATGTTGTTCTATGTGTAGTTTTATGTTAGTTTATGTTACTATATTACTTGCAAATGCTTTAGTAGACAGTGTATCGTCACCTGCAAACCAAAAGAATCTGCACTTCTCTTGCACCAGTAAACCCCACAATTCATTAATCTAGCTGCAAGAGTTCTTAATGAATGCAACCAAGTCTGGCCATGCTAGTTTATTGAATGCAACTAGACTGAAGGTGCCTCACACTATTTGTGCATCTGTAGTTGTGATAGTTCTGTATATTGAACTAAACAACACTTAGTGACAAATTGAGGATCACTCAGAATATAAGCCCAGTCGCCCCCACTCCTTCTGATATCTGAGGACAAGCTAGAATGCAAAGGGGTCTACTTTCTGCCAAATTCCTTTACAAGCCCAAAATAAACTCCCTAAGTAAATAAAGTATATAACACATTATAGCAATCGCCTTGGCACCTGCAACCAGCAACACTAGTTGCTAACATTAGGAAATTTTCAGGATTGCTGTACAGTTTCCATTCTCATTAGCCAGAAGTAGAGGAGAAAGTGTGAAACCATATAACATAAAGGAAAAAGTTTTTGTATTTCTTCCAGTCAGTGCCGTTTTTTTCAGTGCTATTACTTAAAATCTCACATATGAAACTGTCCTCTCTGATATAACAGCAAATTTCTCCTAGACTTTTTCTTGGTGAATGAATCTGTTGGTTAGGAGAGGTGTTTGCTCCCTTAATCATTGCAGCACTGATTATGGGTGTTGATGACATACTGATTCTGATTTTCTGGATAATTTTGTAAAGCTAAAATAATTCTTGTGATGTCAACATGGTGCTTCCAGATTCCCAACTCCCTAAATTAAGATCGTATTCTTGATGTCAAGCAGATAGGGACAATTCTCTGTAAATAAATCATAAGAGATTTCAATATGCCAAACCTTAATCAAAGTTAACACAAGGATCTTACTATACTTAAAAAATGAGATTTTTTTTTTCATTCTCTCTTTTTCAAAGGACTGTTTGTTTGTTTGTTTGTTTCCCTTTACTATATTATATTACACTACAGTATTTCCAAACCACAGATTCTCTTGCGCTCCTTTGTCCTTCTTTAGTTCTGTATCACAGCAGAGAGCTGTTGTTTTTCTTCTGTTATCAAAAAAAGTTACAGCTCTTCATGGCATATCTGAGCTGAGTGTTGATTTCTGAAGCTTCTGCCAGATGATCTTTAATAATACTGTCACTCCAGGAGAATCCATGGCATGGCAGGTTCTGACAAGGTGCAAAATATGGGACAGGTGTGAATTTACCATCTGCACTGCCCCTATAACACTCAGCCAGTGTCACTATGAATTAAAGTAAAGGAAAGATCTTGGGAGGAAAAGTCACATTATACTTTCCTCTTGAAGCTATGTCCACACTGGGAAGCATAACAGTCATAGAGTATTGGTAGAAGACAGTATATTTTTGTTTCCATATCATTATCAACCCGAGGTACACAGATCAGGAAAAAAAGTTTGAGGTTTGTTTGTATACATACAGTGTAGACATTTGATAATACATACCTATATAGCTGTGTGTTATCCTAGAATAAAGCAGTTGAACTTTCTTATTTTAGCATTGCCAGCTGCCAGCACAGTGTCAGTTAAACCTGAACCAACTATGTTATGGGGCAAAGGAATATTTAAGAATTAATCTAGTCTTGTCTGAGGGAATTTGTGGCTATAAAAAAGGTCTGACAGTCTAATATGACTCTATTACTAACTCACATTATCAGATACTGGCAAGCTAGAGCCAAATTTCTTGAGCTGCCTTATTCTTAAAGTTGCTTGGCCTTAGGAATATAATACAGAGAACCTAAGCTAGGCACATACAGTCAAAATCTATACATTCCACAATGTTAAATACTTACATATCAAAGCACCTTATTAAGCTAATTTTGAATAACATATCAATGGAAATTAATAATTTCATATTATTGAAAGTGTCACTTTGTGATAGGCAACAGGAAAGATTTGGCAGACAGGAAAGCATCTGATCAAACAAATCAGGAGGGCTACATGTCTATCCACTGAGAATTGAGAACTCCATGTCTTCCCTTGACAGGTGATGCTTTCCAAAAGAGATAAATATGACAGTCTTACACTAGACTAGTAAATCAGTGGCCCAGAAAAACAGAAACAAATCCTGAACAGCAGCAAATCCTGAAAAATGAAGCACTACTGAACACTGGGAGACTTGCAATGCAAAAGCTCTTCTAAGTTACTGACGAAACAATAGTTTAAAATTGGAGAAAGTGGGAAAGGGAGAGCACATTCTATTATTAAAGCTGAAGCAAAACTATTCACAAGTACCTATTTAAAGCCTATAATTTAAGGTTTGGAAGAGTTCCATTCCATCATCATCCTTGGAGACTGGTCCTGATGAATTGAATGTTCTCAGGGTCATCTTAACATTTGTGGGTAATACACTGTCCCTGAGATTTAATACATTCACATGGTCCCTTAGGTTGGAAGGGGCCCTCAGGATATCATCTAGCTCAAGCTTCCACTAAGAGTGGATAAATTCTACATTAGATCTGACTGTTTTGATTCTTGTCCAGTGGTGGTTTAGACATCTCCAAGGACAGATATTCTAGAGCCTCTATGAACAACCTGCTCCATGTTTGATCCATGTCAATAATAACACAAACAGTACATGGACTACTCAAACTATTAAGTTTCCTATGGACTTTCTATTGGAAGGTGCCATCTTGAAAATGAATGATCACAATACTTCCCAAAAGTGACCAAATCATGCCAAGAAACAATAAAACCTGCCATACTTAAGAAAAACAATAACAATAACCCAAACAAATCCAACATCACAAAACCCCAACCCCCCAGATAATGGGTGATAGTGATTTTTTCATGATGGCCCTTGGCAGTAATTTTTCAAAGAGTTGGCCAGCTCACCACTCATTTTCTTTTGGAACAGAGGTGGTGAGTTCTTTCCAGATTTTTTTAACTCTTCAAAAATATTTAAGACTTCTGTAAAACCACATGTTCAAGGTACTTATTCCTGTTTAATTTACTCACAAGGTTAGTCTGATAAAAAAGGAAATGCCAAACCACCGGAAGGCAGATTACTGTATGTGTAAGGTTGGAAAGGACCTTTAAAGGTCATCTAGTCCAGCCCCTCTGCAGTAAACAGGGACATCTTCACTAGATCAGGTTGTTCAGAGCCCCATGAAGCCTGACCTTGAATATCTCCAGGGATGAGGCGTCCAATACCTCTCTGGGCAAGCTTTTCCAGTGATTTACTACCCTCATATTGAAGAACTTCTTCCTAATATCCAACATAAATCTACCCTTTTCCAGTTTAAAACCATTACCCCTTGTCCTGTTGCTACATGCCCTTGTGAACAGTTTTTCCCCAGCTTTCTTATAGGCACCTTTCAGATACTGGAAGGCCACTATAAGGTCTCACAGAATCACAGAATCATAGGGATTGGAAGGGACCTCCAGCGATCATCGGGTCCAACCCCCTGCCAAAGCAGACTCCCTAGGACATATCACTCAGATAGGTGTCCAGACGGGTCTTGAATATCTCTGGAGAAGGAGACTCCACCACCTCCCTGGGCAGCCTATTCCAGCACTCTGTCACCCTCACTGTGAAAAAGTTCTTCCACATGTTGGTGCGGAACTTCCTGTGCTGCAACTTGCAGCCATTGTCCCTTGTCCTGTCCCCACAGACCACTGATTATTAGGTACCCCCTTAGTCTTCTCAAGGCTGAACAGCCACAGCTTATTCAGCCTCTCCTCATAGGGGAGATGCTCCAGGCCCTTAATCATCTTCGTAGCCTCCTCTGGACTCTCTCCAGGAGATCCCTGTCCTTTTTATACCAGGGAGCTCAGAACTGGACACAATACTCCAGGTGGGGCCTGACCAGGGCAGAGTAGAGGGGGAGGATCACCTCTTTTGACCTGCTGGCCACACTCCTCCGGATGCACCCCAGGATCCCATTGGCTCTCTTAGCCACCAGGGCACACTGCTGGCTTATAGCCAACTGTCATCCACCAGGACCCCCAGGTCCTTCTCCACTGAGCTCTTCTCCAGCAGGTCATCCCCCAGCCTGTACTGATAGAAACAGTTGTTCCTTCCCAGGTGCAAGACTTTACACTTGCTTTTGTTGAACCTCATCTGGTTTCTTACTGCCCAGCTCTCCAGCCTGTCCAGGTCTCTCTGGATGGCAGCGCAGTGTTCCTGCGTGTCAGCCACTCCTCCCAGCTTTGTATCATCAGTGTACTTGCTGAGGGTGGATGCTATTCCCTCATCAAGGTCGTCAATGAAGATGTTAAACAGGACTGGACCCAACACCGAGCCCTGGGGAACAGCGCTAGTCACAGGTGTTCCCTGGAGTCTTCTCTGCTCCAAGCTGAACAAGCCTGACTTTCTCAGCCTGTCTTCATAGGAGAGGTGCTCCAGCTCTGTGATCATTTTTGTGGCCCTTCTCTGGACATGCTCCAACAGGTCCATGTCCTTGTGTTGAGGGCTCCAAAGCTGGACACAGAATTCCAGGTGAGGTCTCACCAGAGCAGAGTAGGGTGGAAGAATCACCTCTCTTGATCTGCTGGCCACACTTCTTTTGATGCAGCCCAAGTTTCAGTTGTCCTTCTGGGCTGCAGATGCATGCTGGTGGCTCATGTCCACCTTCTCATCCATGAGTACTCCCAAGACCTTTTCCTCAGGGCTGCTTTCTATCATATAATCTCCTAACCTATATGGATAATGGGGGGTTGTCCCAACCCAGTTGCAGAACCCTGAGCTTAGCTTTGTTGAACCGTGTGAGGTTCACCTGGGCCCACTTCTTCAGCCTGTCCAGGTCCTTCTGGATGGCATCCTGTCCCTCTGGTACATTAACCTCACCACTCAGCTTGGTGTCATCACTAAATGTGCTGAGGGTGCACTCAATACCACTGTCAATATCATTAATAAAGATATTAAACAGCATCAGTCCCAGTGCAGACCCTTGAGGAACACCACTTGCTACCACCTTCCATCTGGATTTTGAGCCATTGACCACCACCCTCTGGATGCCACCATCCAGACAATTCATCTACTGAACAGTCCACCCATCAAATCTGTATCTCTCCAATTTATACAGAAGGGTATTGGGGGATGCTGTATCAAAAGCCTTGCAAAATCCAGTCATCTGTAGCTCTTCCCTTGCCCACTGATGCAGTCACTCCATTGTAGGAAGCCACTAGATTGGTCAGGCAGGACTTGCCCCTAGTGAAGAAGCCCTGCTGGCTGTCTCAAATCACCTCCCTGTCCTCCATGTGCCTCAGCAGAGCTTCTAGGAGGATCTGTTCCATGATCTTCCGAGGCACATAGGTGAGGCTGACAGATTGGTAGTTCAGATTAACAACTGTTAAGCAAGGCTTCAAATTTGGCTTTGAATTTGTGGTGTGCCAGTGACACAGAAGCACATGACCCCAGCTTTTGGTCTGCAAACTGAAAGTTCTCTAAGAATTTGGCCTGTTTGTGGTTTACATGGGAAGTTTTCCATCACAGCTCCACATATTAATACCTGAAAGGCAGAAGGTGGGTATTAGAACCAGCAGTCTGGCACAACAGTGCAAAATCAAATTATTTTTAAAGGAAGATCCTCATGAAGAAATTATGTTCCCCAGCAGTTCCTTGATACTAGCTGTGACATTAAAAATAGCTGTTAACTGTCATGTACAAACTGAACTTTTCAATAGCTTTCATTTCTACAAAAATGGCTTTCTCTCTAAAGCTTATCTATATTCCTTCTTATTGCACTTTTTTTTGTTGATATATGTCACAGGCTAATTCCAATATATAAAATGCTAGAAGGAATCCAGCAGCTCCATAGTTGCAGAAAGATTTAGAACAATACATGGACCAGTAATTTTCTGTTTCTCTTTGCAATAATTGTGTGGATGCCCAGCTCTGCACAGGCCAGTTTGGCATCAACTTGGACTCAGATTGGAAAAATAAAGAAATAGAAATGCATTTTAATTTGCTGATTTATTTTAAGAAAATACTGAGTAAATGTCCTATTTTCAGTGAAAACATTGATAAAACAGTATCAAGAAAATAAGAAATTATATCTCTTTGACCTATATCTCAAGGATAAAATGTAAACTATAGTGCCTTCTTCAGGCCACATGGAATTGTTATTTTAATTTCTTAAAGCATTAATATAGTTTATAGTATTTTCTTCAATTATGGTTTCATAGAGAAAAAGGGCTTTAATTCTAGCTGGGGCATGGAATATGACAGGACATTCATTAGCTGCAGAGAGACACTGAATGTTTTTGATCTTTTTAATGTGCTACATGTGTCCCCATAGATATTTGGTCAGAAATGACGTCATAGATGGGGAATTTACTTATTGGCTGTTGTACAAGAATTGCTCTTCTGGTTGAACTCTTTTGATGATTAGTTAACTAAAGTCGTCTGTCTGAGTCTCACCATTTTTAATTTCTGCTGCCTTGTAACTGTGAAAAAAAATATAATTATTATCTCTAGTATCACACTGAAACTACACATAAATACCATTCCAGGGCTCTTCATCTACATTTTTCTTCTATTTATCCTTAATGCAGAACAAACAGAACAAAAAATCAAAAAAGCAAGCAAACTAAACAAAACCAAAACAAATTATCTGATATGCAGGTCTGCTTTTTGCTTAACTCCTTAAGCAGGAATTATGCCAAATTTTTCCTTGACACCAGCTACAAATAGTCCTCTTCACTGGGTAGGTGTAAAAACTCATGCAGAAAAGTAGTGTAGAGCTCAACTTACACTCAGCTTGGTGGTATCTTTGAAGCTTAGAAAGTTACCAGACTGATCAGTAGCATGAAGAACACTGAGGGAGGCCTCTGGAGATGCTCTTCATGGTTTATCAGTCTCAGATATTGAAAAGACTAGTACACTGCTTGACTGAAAGAGAATCTGTACCTCACAAAACATGGTGTGGAGTCGAGATTCACCATCATATTGTTAAACACCTAGTTTAAGATACTCATCCAGGCTCCTCCGATAAAAAACAGTTACCAAAAATCACTAATTAAAACCTATGATATCCAAAACAATTAGGACAAATTACCCTCTAGGGGAGTCTGTTTCTCTGCATGAGCATTAGAGGGAGTATAAAGACTAGCTTAGATGTTTAAGTTTTAAAAATGTTACCTTTTGTCAGATGAGTCAGAACCTAAATCTAAAGAAAACAAACAAACAAAAAAACCCAGAGTTTGCACAAATTGAACACATTGCTATTCCTAAAACAATTTCTTTGAATTTAGACTAGATCACTAAAAAAATGATACTCTTTCAGAAATAATAGAATATATGGTCAATTTAACTTTGCTACAGTGAAAAGAATAGTACAAATATCAAACTAACTTCAGTTGTTCATCACCAGAAAGAAAAATCTGATTTTAAAGGGGAACAGTATATATTTATTTAGAAAAGCCCATGAATCTAAGACTAACTAGTGTAAAATAACTATTATTAACAGTTGATAAAGGTGTATTCCTTTGTATTTCTGAAGATAAGGAGGTGTTCTGAAAACTTAAACTAAATGTTGATTCAGTTAGTAATTCTTTCTAGATAATTTTATTATTAAATAGTGGGAGGGTAAGGGAGACATATAAACATCACCCTCCCAAAAAATCCCACCCAAACCAAACCACAAACAAAAATCCCCAAAGAGGTTCAGAAAATCTGTACAAAATCTCTTAGGATAATTTTTAAAGCGTGTAATGAGTTCAGTAATCAGACATTCTTTCCTATCGTACAGCAAAATGTCTCTCGATGCAATTAAATGGCTCAAAATTCAGAAACCCAGACCTACTGTCTCTTCAGCTTTTGACAGCCAGTCATGTGTGAGAAAGGTCACTCATGTAAAAGAAATTAAATGAGTTCTGCAAGGACTTAACTGGGATTGATGCAAAGCTCTCCAAACAGCAAAGGTGATGAAAAGTTCAATCAAAGTCAGATGCAAGGAAAGATGCTCATTAATATCCACATCACTGGGTCACAAACACCCTGCTCATCTGTATGGCAGGATTGTGTACTTAATGATGTGATCAAAAGTGATATTCATGATAGAACAATGTACTCCATCCCACCTAAGCACTATATGTGGTATATCCTGCAGATACTCCTAAAAAGAATATGAAAATCTTCATATCTACATGAAGATTTTATAAAGGGAAGAAACACATATACAAAATCAAATAAATAGTTTATTACACATGGAATTAAATGCAGCTACTATTGTCTCGGTGTTCAAATAAACAAAACATACTTGAGAACCTTTCTGAATCTGTGTTAAAATAAAGCTTCTAGCTTTAGAAAGGCTTTTTAATACTAAGGATATTAATGATCATTCACTGATCTGAAAATGCATTTCAACAAATTTGTATTCTTGTGTAATAAAGGTATGTACTGAGTTCAATAATGGCTCACACTTTAAGTATTCAGAACTACAGATAGACAATCTCATTTGACTAATTTCAAGTAAGAAATCTTAGCAATTTTTAACAAACTTGATAGTAAAAACCAAGGGGTTCTTTCTATACTTTAATGATTTGACTAACACATATTTCTCTTTTAATGACTTATTAAACCACTAAGTGAATTTATAGTCACTATTCTCTGCTTTGAGTATTTTAATTTTGTAGCCATAGCTAGTTGAATCAGAATACACAGAGGTGCAACTTTCAAAAACCAAAGGCAGCAGGTAACACTGACATTCTAGCGTTTAAGTATTTCATTTGAACATCACCAGTCAAGATACCTCTAGTAGCTGAAGGATAGGCACCTCCTCAGAGCACTAAGGGTATGAGTAGTTAAGTTCTCACTTCACAGTGAAGATAAAGAGAGGTGTAGATCTGCCCCAAAGGTGCAAGAGGAGAAACACCACTGACAGTGAGCCATGCAGTACCCCAGACTGTCAAACTGACACAAGCACCATGTTGCTAGAGACACATATCCACTGATCAAGATCCTCAACTTGAGAAATGTGAGTTTATAGAATCATAGAATGGTTTGGGTTGGAAGGGACCTCAAAGGTCATCTAGTTCCAATCCCCTGGCAAGGACATACTCCACTAGACTAGGTTGCCCAAAGCCCCATCCAAACTGGTCTTGAGCACTGCTAGGGACAGGGCATCCACAGCTTCTCTGGGCAACCTGTTCCAGTGCCTCACTGCCCTTGGAGTGAAGAATCTCTTCCTCATATCCCAACTAAACCTGTCCTCATTTAGTTTAAATCCATTACCCCTCATCCTATCACTACATGCCTTTATAAACATTTTCTCTCCCGATTTCTTACCAGTACCCTTTAGGTAGTAGAAGGTACCTCCAGAACCCTTTCTTCTCTAGGCTGACATTCCCAACTCTTTCAACCTGTCTCCATAGGAGAGGTGCTCCAGCCCTCTGATCATCTTTGCGGCCCCCTGGACTTGCTCCAACAGCTCACTGTTTACCCAGTGAAAGGATTGACTCATTATTGTGCAGTTCACAAGAAAACCCCCAACTAAAACCCAAACCATAAAAAATTCTCATCTCACTTTTGGCATTTTATTAAATTCGATACTTTTACTCCATGAGAAGTAAGATCAAAATCACTTCCCCGGATTTAAAATGACTCAAGTCACAAGTTTTTTCAGGAAAGATAATGACTTTCCAAGGACTGAGGATTTAAGACATAAACATTCCTCTCATGTTTTGGTTTCTTCCCTGTGCAGAGAAGACTTCATGAAATATTTACCCCTCCTCCCATGGGAAATAATGAAGAATCAAATGTAGAATCATTACTAAATGATGTGTCTTTTTCACTTAGGTATGAACACAGAGGTCAGGAATACCTCTACATATCCTAGTGGTCCTGATTCGAAGCTAAGTATGGAAGCCATCTCAGTAGGGCTTTGCTTCTTTATATGATGCTGCAGGAAGTGAAAAATATAATGATTTATTTAAAGACATTTATTTATTCTGCTGCATTTGCTTCATTATTTTGTTACTTTCTTTAAGGTTCTGCTTCATTTCCTCTAAACATCTCTTCTCTACCTACAGCTTGATTGGAAGACAAGAGCATGTAATTATTTGATCACTTTTCATTTCAGCTGATTAAAAGAAAAAGGAAGCGTTTGTTTGGGTCAAAGGTTATTACAATGCATAATTAATTGTCCAATATCATCTTAATCAACAACTTTCCAGTTTCAGCTTCTTTGCATTTATCAAGGGAAAGGCGGGGTTAAAGAGAAGTATTTAATCAACTATGCATGAATTGCCAGAAATGGATTTCTGTAAGGGAGCCTTCAACCAGTTATTAGGAAAGGTGCTGAAGTGAAACAATCCTCCTCTAAGAGCAGCAGATTACCCTGGTTTGCTGGGAATGAACTTAAGTATTATTGAACAAAATATTTCAGTCACATGTTCCATCTCCATCTCCTTAATGAATTGAAGTGTCAAGAAAATTTGAAGAGGCAGCCCAGGAAAACAGAAATGTAATTTAATGCAACATGAATCAGTTGCTGGCCAAATGTACAGTATTGATGAGATTCCAGACAAGGCTTTTAGATTATGGCCATTGTTACAGGAAAAGGCATTTAATTTGTCCAGTAATTCATATGTTTAAAGGCAGATTATTAAAAGAAAAATCACAGGAAACTAAGCTTGTCACAGTCTTTTAGAATACTTAATTGGCAAAGCAGTAAATCTAATTACTTTCAGAAATGTAACTTTGAGGCATCTTTGCATCTTTAATGTAGTCAGGAAAACATATCCAGCACAAATTTCTCAAAAATCACATAAAATCTGAAGTTATCGGATAAAGATGTACAAGCTGGTTAAGCTCTTCTATCGGTCTGTTATTTGTGTCATTGCTTTGAGTTTCTGTATTTCTGAATGCAATAACTCAATCTACTGCATCTGGAATATCCCCAGATACAATTAAGTGGACACCAACTGTGTTTTCCTCTTCTCAATTTCCCTGATGCAGATAATCTGTCATATACAACACATGCTAGATATCTAGTGAGGTAGCTTCTCTCTCTTTTTCTCTTTTTTAACTCTTCATACCACAACTTAAAATCAGTGTTAATGTATTACCTCTTACCAGTTCACTGAATGAGTTTTGCCCTGCTCTCAGGACAATGTTCAGCTGCAGTAACGCAGAAGGGAAAAGACAGATCTAGAAGAAAATCTGATGTCGGCTGCTTGCATATATGATCATCCAGCAAGTGGCATGGCAGAGCTTTGGCTTGTGACAACGAGCCTTCTCCCACAACACCCACATCGGCTTCCTGGGGCAGCAAAAGTCATTACAGCAGAAAACATCACAAACTACATGTGTGATACCAAGATGCATGGGCAAGAACTTATGTTTTAGAGAGAACTAAGTTAACCATGGCACACCGTTTGCAGTCTGTGCTACAGACTCTTTTTATTTCCTAGCACAGGTGGAAAGAAATAGCAATATTTGGGCCCTCAGAATATAAGCACAAGCAACACTATTTTGTATGTCTGTGTGGATGATATTAATTATTACATGATGCATTATTGCTCAATGGGCACAAAAGAATATAAAATCCAGGCATGAGTGATAGTTTGCCACAATAGACAAGGCCTGTGAGTTGGAGAATTTGTGGAGAAAAAAAATAATTTAAAAAGATGACAGAAACCAGTATCACTTTGGCAATTTAAACATACAGATGAGGTTAGACTAGAGTTTACTCTTTCTGATGTGATGATTCAGCCCCAGGCAGTGGCTGAGCACCACACACTGCTCACTCACTCCCTGAGTAGAAACAGACAGAGCCTTCTGGGTTGGGATAAGGACAGTTTACTGACAAAACCACTGTGAAAGGAGAACAATAACAGCCTGTAGCAAATTTTGCTTAAACCTGGTGATAACACAGAGGACTAACCCAATACCCCAGCTGCACTCAGACTACCCTGGAGGCACCCAGGAGTGCCCCTCCCCAACCAGCCCCTTTTATAGGGAAGTGATGTCAGGTGGTGTGGAAAACAGCCCAGCCTAACTCAGCTCACCTGTGCTGACTGCTTGGGGATGTTAACTCTGGCCAGAACCAGGACACCTGAGTAAAATCTGTTTTGATGGCCAGGCCCAGAAAAAAATTGTGGTGAATGGAGTTAAATACATTGGGCAGAGAGTCACAAGCAGTCTTGCCCTGGGTTGAGTACTGGTATCAGTTCTGTTTAATGCCTTTATCAATGATCTGGTGGAAGGTATTGAATCCACCCTCAGTCAGTTTGTGGGTGATACCAAGTTGGGCAGAAATGTTGATTTGTGGAGGGTAAGAAGGTTCTACACAGGGATTGATAGGGTGAGGCTAGCTGTATGAGGTTCAACAAGGCTCAGAGTTGGGTCCTGCACTTGGGTCACTGCAACCTCATACAAGACTACAGGTTTGTGAAAGAGTGGCTGGAAAGCTGTCTGGTAGACAAGGATCTTGATGTGTTGGTCAATAGGCAACAGAATATGAGCCAATGGTTCGTCCAGGTTGCCAAGATGACCAAGAGCATCCTGGCTTGTTCAGAAATAGTGTAGCAAGCAGGACTAAGGAAGTAACTGTACCCCTGTACTCAGCACTGGTGAGGCAACAACTTGAGTACTGTGTTCAGTTTTGGGCCCCTCACTACAGAAAGACATTGAGGAGCTGGAGTGTGACCTGAGAAGGGCAACAAAGCTGGCGTAGGATAAATAGAGCAGGGAACTGGTATTGTTTATCCTGGAGAAAAGGAGGCTGAGGTGAGACCTTATTGCTCTCTACAACTACCTGAAAGGACGATGTAGTGAGGTGGGTTTTGGTCTCTTCTCCCAATAACAAGTGACAGAACAAGAAGAAATGTCATCAAGTTCTGCCAGAGGACATTTAGTTTGGATCTTAGGGGAAAAAAACTACAGAAAAGATTATCAATCATTGGAACAGGTTGCCCAGAGAATTGTTTGAGTAACCACCCTTGGAGGTATTTTTTAAGAGATGTGTAGATGTGGTGCTTTGGGGCTTGGTTTAATGGTTGGACCTGGCAGTGCTAGGTTTACTGTTGGAGTCATAAGGGTCTTTTCAAATTTGAATGATTCTATGATTCCATGATTTTAGATGATCATTGTAGGTCCCTTCCCAATAAATACTATATTATTCTATTGTATTCTATTCTAGTAATTTGGATGTTAATAATACTGTCATTTGGAAACTAAAGTACAAGAACAGACTGAACACAAATGAGATAGAAGCTAACGACTGCAAAACTATTGAGCAGTTACTGTTAAGTTACTGTCTGGGGTGAAATATGAGTTGATTTGCTCTTTTCCCCCCAGTGACTACTAAGAGACATCTCAGCTTCTCTGTAAGATGACATACAACTTTGGACAACTAAATAAGTTAGATGAATCAATCATATTCTAAATTCTTGCAATGATACACACAAAAACGATGGCTGTACACACAAATCTGGATTGTCACTATTATCAAGCTAGGTTCAAATCCCAGTAAGATAAGTATTAGCAACTTATCTTCCTGAAGGAAAATAATAGTTCCCATACCTATGATATCTACTAAACTTCAGAGACACTATCCATACTGGCTGTGGTAAGGAAAATGGAAAGGCTTCAGTCTTTTGTGTCAAAGGTGCAAACTCAGGAAAAAAATCCATTAATTTTAGAGGGGCCAAGAGTCCTTAGAGGTTAGAAAGCTGGGCAAATCAAATGGTAGATGAAAATAAAAAAGACAAAGTTACACATATTGACCCTTTGGATAAAGACCTAGCTCCATCTGTACAGGCTAGGAAGGTTTGAAGGTTTTCTAAGTAGCTTGTAGACTATTGACAAACTTCTGGATGCTCCTCAAATCACTTCATGAAGTCATTTTTTGTGTGCCCTCTTGGTTATAGATTTTGAGAAATAGTGACTTTGAAATATCTTGGCTACTGCAGTGTATAATATACCTGGTTAGCTGAGGTCTGAATCTACCACATTCCTCCTTGATCTCTTCAAATTGGGACAGCAGTTAAGTACCAATTGCTTTAATTTCTAGTGCAGTCAGAACATAAGCAACTGAATTAACAGTAATAACACTTAATTGCATTCTTAAAATAATAAACATGCTTCAATGCTCCCCTAGCTGAAGACAGTCTGGAGCTAGGACCCTGCCTCCTGTCTCTGCCATTCAGTCTATCTTGATCAGTTCCTTCATTTATAAAATAGAACCTTTGCCTATATACCAGACAAGCTTATTGTTGGAGTTTGCTGTAGCTGTGCTGCTGAGATGGCTCTTGCAAAGCAGCAGTTACAGTTTGTTGCAAGTTCCAGACAGTAAACTTCGGCCAATTCAAGGCCAAAGTTATCTCTGACCAATCACAGAAGGATTCATAGCGCCTCTGTGAATCACATATTCGAGAAAAACTTCTAGCTGGTGCACTTTGCCACTGGAACGCAGAGTGGGAAGATGTGACCAGCTGCACCGATAGCCAAGGCCAGGCCCAGAAGGAGAGGGGGGGGAAAGGAATGTGGAAAGAAAGTTTCCCCTGCAGCTTGTGGAGAAGACCATGGTGAAGCTGGTTGTCCCCTCGCAGCCCATGGATGAGGATGGGGAGCAGAGACATCTACGCCCTGTGAAGAGATTGATCCACGCCTCAGCAGGTTTGCTGGGGGACTTGTGACTTTGTGGGGAGCCAGGCCAGGGGAGTCTGGGCCCAAATGTCAGAACCCTATGGAAGGGAGTCCTGCTGAGAGGCCCGTGGTGAGGAGATGACTCCCCGATGGAGAGGACTCACGCTGCAGAAGTTTGTGGATACGACTCTGGCGTGGGTGGGACCCCACGATGCCGTAACGGAAGAGTGTGTGTGTGTGTGGAATGCCCCCCCAGCTGAGACAGAAGACAGCTCAGGTGGAACAGACTGAAAACCCCCCACTCCCCATTCCCTGCCCCTCCTGGTGCTGAGGAGGGAGGGAAGAAGGGAGCGAAATTGATGATTAAAGCTAAGGGTGCTAAGAGGCGAGGGGTGGGGGAAGTAGAAGTGTTAAGATCTGGGGAAGGAAAGCAACTGGTACTGCCGGAACCTCACTCCCCATTCCCTGCCCCTCCCCGCACCATGTTGGGGGGGAAGGCGTTTTAAGACCTGGCCACTTCTCACTCTTATCTCATTCCGGTTCACTGGGTGTATTAGTTGTAGTTGTAATAAATCACTTTTCTTTCCTTTATTCTGTGCTGAGTCTGTTTTGCCCATTGCACTAATTGGAGAGTGATCCCTCTGTCCTTATCTCAGGGCCTAAGCCTCCAAAAACATATTTTCTCCCCTTTTCGGCTGAAGGGGGAGTGAGCGAGAGGCTTGGTGGGCATTTGGCCTCTAGCCAGGGTCAAAACCACCACACTTATTCAATTGATATTTTAAGCTGCCAGGGGAATTCTTGAAAGAAAATAATTATAATGCAAAAAATATAAAAATAATTGTATGTAATCCTTTGGTTTTCAAATCAACTCTGAAAGAACATTCAATGTTCAGATAAAACCTGAATGAGTATAATTGTAGAGGGCCAAACCCCCTCCAGTATTACAGAACAATTTGCTTACATGATAACATCTAACAAAGCTTCTGGAATCTTTCAATTAACTCCTTTCCGTAGAGAATACCTGAAGCTCCGTATAATGACATTGTGATTCTGTGATTAATACAATTTAAATCTCAATAGTTCAGTTCCTGTTCAGATATCTGAAGAAAAATTCAGAGGAGATTTGCTTATTTGTTTAAGGTAAAATCCATTACAGTCATCAAGATTTAAAAATTCTCCAACTTCTCCCAAATAAAAAATAATATTTTTATTTTTAAAGTTTCCTGTTTTTTACTACATGTAAACCCAAAAACCTGTATATAAAAAGAATACTGGTGGATTTACACAGTAAATATAGATTTTGATAAAAGTATTGTCTTATTGGCCTATCAATTATAGCACTGTGATCTCTGTTTGCAGGTAAAAGACATTTCGAGAATGATAATTCACTAGTGTAGTCAGAGGGTGAAATCTTGCACTGACTCCTATTTTATCCTAGGATATGACTCTGAGAAAGCAATTAATCTCTCAGTGACAAATACCACATTTGATGCCTTTTATTGTTTCGAGAAATGGACTCTTCACTACTGTTCATTCTTATTTATGAAATCAATACAATTTCCCAGTGGTGTACAATAACTGAAGAGGAGCTTAAGGATTTTTACATAAATTCTGCAAGGCGGAAATTCTTTCCATAGTGCCATTTCATTTATTTCTTTACCATTCAGTGTTTCTGAAAAATTTCCTACTTCAAATCATCAGGTTCTTGTACATTTCTTTTTTTAGGTTGAGATTCAGTTCATAATATACATTTGCAGCTGTTAAGTGGTCATGCCTCAAGCTTTTACAATTTCATTTTGAATATGTCACACCTCTAATCAAGACAATTCAAACCTATGACCTTAGAACAGGATATTTTTTAACTAAACTAAATATGCAGAACAGTGTTAACAATGGCTCTATAAAGTGACTTTTCTGCCCTGTTCCTAGTGAGGGTTTCTTGCTCATTTGAAGAAATAAAGTGAGAATACCAATCATCTTTTTCTTATTTTGTTTTGTTTTCTGTTTGTTTTCTGGCAAGCAACTTTATATATGCAACATCTGGTAAATAGCTAAGGCAGTGATTAAGGCAGGAATAATTTTTAATAGCAGCATCTTAATATCTTTAAGGGATTAACCAAGATAATCAGTACATACAAAAAGTCACAAATAAGAAAGCTTGGAAAACACTGTGAGATTCATGAAAATATTTTTGGGTTTTTGATAAATTAATGGAAAATCTTTCTTTCCTGTTTCACTTTTATAATTTTTTGTTAACACTGGGATGTGATATTCTGGAACATGCAGGATAGAACAACTTTCTGATCCAGAAACACATGGCACTTCCACATCCTGACAGTTGCTACTTGCAAGGAATAACAGCACAAAGTTAAATGCTTCTTGCTTGATGTGACAGATTTTTAGAATAGTTTAGGCAATGGAACACTTTAAAGTGACTATCCACATGAAGGTAATCCAACACAAATGTATTTGTAGATGTCTAAAGTGCAGTGTAAACACTGATGATTTGTTGTGAGGACTGCCATTCCTTGCAGCAGAACAGGTTTGCCCTACACAGATCATTTTATAACTATAGGTGAAATTACAAAATAGCAATGTTAAATATGACATGAATATTTTATCTGTGTGCAGGAACATATACTCTTAATGCTGTGGTGTCATGGAGAAATATAAATTTAATCTAGATGATGTCTAACCATATGATCACATGGTTTTCAAATTAGTGAATGTGTATGAATGGTGTTTATGCTAAGAGAAAAGAGTTTGCTGACTCCCTGTAATTATAGTTAGATTTAGTTATCGATCAAACACCTTTTTTACAATATCATGTGTAGATCACTGGAGTGGGTTTATCTCACTTGTCTTCAGGTGTCTATAAGGCAATGAAAAGGCGAGACCTATGTAATTCAGGCTTCCTTTAAAGCCAAAGGAGAAAAAGAAGCATCTCAAGGCCACGATAAATCTGATTTTTTATGGATATCTACTTCAGTATGAGATTGACTGCACTAATTGTGCTTGTTAGTCTTAATTGACTATAAAGGAGAGCACAAAGTTACGTCTAGTAACCTGTAAGGTTCATATCTATCCTTAGTCAATTGAATCCCACATCAACCTTCTATAAGAAATACAGTAAAATATATTATATATTTTTTATATTCTCCCAACTAACAGAGGTAAATCATTCCAAAATAATAGGTAGTTAATTCAGTTACATAAACTTTGTCAGTTAAATACAAAAACCTCAAAGTTATCTAAACCATTAAAAAAATCTATAGTCATCAGTTAATAAAAGAAAGACATAAATGGCATGTGATTTATAGTATTTTCTTTCTTCTCTGACTTCTGTAAGAAAGTATTTTTTTCTTTTTAAAAAAAATAATAAAGAGACAATAGGTAAACATATTAAACACATAATTGACACACATTGACAACAATAGAGATTAAAACAACTGTTTAGTAAGTCTAGTAGTCAGACTTCTCTGATTTGCCTACCTTCCATCTTTTATAAGAATATATTGAGCCACAAAATCAAAAACAGCATTCATTTTTGAGAAGGAGGGTTATCTACTAAAAACAGCATCAAAAGATGTGACCAAATGGATAAGTTTGAGTTCTATAGATATTATGTGTATATACAGGATTGAAAATGTTCACTCCTTCACCAGGTAAAAGGACCAAGCACTGGGTTTGGAGGCATTCCACACCCTAAATGACTGCTAGATGTAGATTGTGTTGTGGCATCAGCAGCTGTTGGCACATTAGGAACCTAGCAGTCCCAGCTTCACAGTCCGGATCTTGTTTCAGAGTAGTTTCGGTTTGATATACCCTACATCTGTAGTGTTGCTAAATGCATCAAGGATTAACTGAAGGCACAAGTGTTGCCTCTGATACATGCTTTTTCCTGCTAGCACTTCTTCATGAAAGACAACCTGTCTAACTGCCCTGCCTCCTTCCACAGGGTCTCATGAAAAGGACACTGAAGGAATGCAGGGCATAGCACTGCCCTGCCAGTCTGAATCACAGCCTCAGTTGATACTGTGAAGACCCCTGACTGCTTGTGTGGCCTTGTGGAGGTCTCTAATTGTTTATACCATAAGTAATTTATAGGTAAGTGTAAAGTTTTGCAGGGGAGAAGTCTCTCTGAGGGTTAGGGCATTTCATCTGAACTCAGTTCCTCATTAAAAAAAAAAAAGAAAAAAAAGAGAGATATTGAAAAGATAGAGATATGAGTAAAGCACAGTTTGTGCCACTGTGGATTTTTTATTTGTGCTTAAATGGGTTGCTGAAATTAAGGAATTGCCAGGTAATATCTTAATTTGTTGTAGACTGTAAGATAAAATGTTGATTTGATGGATAAATGAGAGCAATCTCTTAAATTATGCAATATGAAAAAAGTAATAGTTGGACTGCAAAAGCTTAAACCTTCATGGAACTGGGCTTTTTTTACTTTTTCTATGCTCATGACTATTAATCTCTTTCCTGAAAATATATTTCTTTAGAGATCAAAAGCTATTTATGAAAAACTGCTGGTAGAAAAGGGAGACTAAGAAGACAGTGTGTATAAATAAACTATTTCAATGCACAATATTCATAGTATGGAAAGAGTTACTTAAGTAAAGAAGTACTGCTTAACCAGATATGATTTTAGAGATAATTAAACAGTTGTTATAACACAGAAGACATAGGAAGTGTCTTAGATCAAGCAGAAGTGCAATCTAAGGCCAGAAACAACATTTTAATCTGATTTAACATTAGGAGTGATTTTGGAATTCCACTCAGTGATTTTTCCATGATACCAAATAGAAAATTCCCCTGCCTTAGAAAAAGTACTTGGCTTTGATAGAATTAGAGGTAAGGGGGAATTTAAACAATACCTTACTAAATTAATGTAGTCTTTTATGTGTCTAAGCAACCAAAATATGAATGTTTATTTCCATCTTGAACTTGCTGATTTTAATTGTCAGTGGCTTGATTTTGATGTTATCTTCTTCACACTGAGGAGTTATAGGACAGTGGAAGAAAGACAGATGCCTAACATATGTGTCTAGCATTTAAGGTATTTGGTGTGACCTCTACCTACTGCTCCAGACTAGCTCAGGTATATCTGCCACATGGATAGCTCACTCATGTTCCTCAGAACATATCTGTACCTTCAACTATCTATAACCTCAACATTTACAGTTAGAGCTTGTTTTTCTTGAAGCCTGGCCTTAAGCTGCTGTTCATCAATAGATGAGCTCATAGCTGTTGAAGTCCACGTGCATTTCTTAGAAAAATAATTCTGCTATGAACCATATTAAAAAGCTTAGTGCAGATAGAATAGAAATTTCATCTTCATTCCAGCAAAGGAAAGAACTAAACCAGTCCCCCATATACAGATGAAAAGTGACCTCAAATAAATGGAAAAAGCCTGCAATAAAAAATCAAAACCACTTCAACACCCTTGAGTTTTTAGAAATGAAGCATAAGGGTTATACAGCATAAAGAGAACCAGAGTTTGAGGCAGCAGTTAGGGTTCTAGCAAGTGGTTCTCAGCATCTGGGCTCCAGACTAATGAACCTGTAGTACATTTGGCAGGCAAAGCTTGCCTATCTGCCCTGCTTGCACTGTGACATGCTGATCTGCGGTTACAATAGATATATTTCATCTAGTGCAAACTGTTCCCAGTTCTGGTACAGCTTCAAACCAAGAAACATACATTACCTCTTTGAGAACTAGGACACAGATGCAGAACATTCTGTACCAGAGCACTGCCCTCCCTGCAGCCCAGCACACCCACGGCCAGCTGTCATTAAAAAACAGACAGCGATTTCTAGGGGGAGAAGGGGGTTCATGGCCACACTATCATTTAATCAGTCCATTGGGATGGTACAAGCCATCTTTATTTAGTTAATTTTCAGTAGTTTTGATTCCTAAAAAAGACCTATTTTGTCATTTTTGAGGTGATTATGTGAATAGGTGCTATATGGTGTGGTCTAAATTCATAGTAGTAGAATAAACAGGGACAAGAAATGTGTTTGGATATTGGTGCTTGGTTGTTCATACCACTGCAATTTTTAGACTGTCTCTGGCATGACTTTAGCACCTGCAACTGTCTCAAATAGCTCAGGTATAGTTTAGGATGTAGGAAGGTCTAATTACTGCTCCCAGTTGGCTGCCTAGTTTTAGGAAGCAGGAGAGTGTAGTAGTAAAGAGATTGTCTGTCTTTCCCATGGGCTGCAATGTCTGAGACTGTATCTAGGCATGCTGAATTTACTATCATAACTGAGACTGAGTTCTGTCTAACTCATGCAGGATTCTGAAGTAAAAAATGTTGAAGCAGAAACCAACCCTTTCAGATCACCTGAAACACGGTGTGTCAGTAGCCAATCATTGAGATGGTGAACTCAAACTAGAGCAGATACAGAACATGCCTGGCAAGATGAAGGGAGAGCATAACTGATAGAAGGGAACCAAATAAACTCTGATCCCAAGTGTTGTGAAAACAAGGTTTGTGAATGTCAGTAATCATTCTGGAAGGAACAATGCTATCTAAGCTGGAAGACAGTATGCAAAAAGCCAAATGGCCAAATGGCTTTTGCTAATATGAGGCTGAGAATTAGAAGATGGGGTTTTTGGTTGGTTGGTTGGTTTTTTAAAATATTTGTGCAGTGAAATTCTAGAATGGCCTTTGAGATGGTCTAAAGTGCTGCTACACTGAAGGAACTCAAACTCAAAACAGAGTAAAATCCATCTCTTCATCAGTCCTCATGGATTTACCTTTTGGTCATTGTTTGATGGTGAGTTAGGAAGGCTTGCGAATGCTATTTCCAACAAAGCTGCTGCAGAGCAAGGCTCCTTCCATGAGCACATCATCTCTTAATAGCCAAAATCTGTTCCAGTGTAAAAACAAATTGAGACTTTCTGTGAGCCAGGCATCAGCATGTAGCAATTTACATTTTCATCAACAAGGAGGTGTTTCATCCTTTAACTCATGCAACATTGCTATATTATAAATAAAGGGGCTTGATGTGTAAAGATAGCATTAGACTATGATGCAGCTTAAAGAAGAAATGCTGTCCTGGTTTTGAATTACAAAGCCATTCAGATTTCTTTTCAACTGATAAACCCAGTGTCATTTAATTTAGAAGTTGCCCATGTTAGAAGAATAAAAAGATGATGAATAGCCATAAGATAAGTATCTTTGGAGCACAGGAAGTTCCGCACCAACATGTGGAAAAACTTTTTCCCAGTGAGGGTGACAGAGCCCTGGGACAGGCTGCCCAGGGAGGTGGTGGAGTCTCCTTCTCTGGAGATATTCAAGACCTGTCTGGACGCCTATCTGAGTGATATGTCCTAGGGAGCTGCTTTGGCAGGGGGTTGGACCCGATGATCTCTCAAGATCCCTTCCAACCCCTACAATTCTATGATTCTATGATTCTATGATCCTTCAATTCTTTTTATTGTTTCTGAGAAAGTTTTATTTTGATTTTTACATTTGGAACATGATTCAAAACATTAACCAGAAGGAAGTATTATTATTGATAAATATTGTTGCTATTTGAATAATAGCACATAAAGGGAAAAAAAAAATTGCCAGGACCTAATTTTAACCTTTCCTGGTTCAATAGAGATTAAATCACCTTTTTTTTGTCAAAACAAAGGAAATTCTATAAATTTCCTTTAACAAGAAATATGTGAGCTCTCAGTCCTGAATGTAGTTCTTACCCAAATGACTAATATGAACAAGCAGTTTCTTAGATCTTCATTTGTGTTTCTTCATTGCTAACTGGTTTTATGTAATGTATTAATGGACTGATCCTCTCTGTCTGTTGATGTTAATTTTGGTATTTTTAAGTATATGGGCTGGCCTAAGCTATAGTAACTCCAAACACATGATGAAAACACCACCAAAACCCATGCCTTGTATAGCTTCTCATTTGACATTAAATACACAAAAGCAAGAACCCTACCATGGTCCCATATATATAGGGTAGCATATTTTACACCCATGAGTTTTTCTCATGGCACTCTCAGATTCAAGGGTAGAGACTGAACTTGCAGAGATGGAAAATGACACAGGACACCTATGGAATCAGTGTCAAAGGCAAACAATGTCAAAGCTCAGATTTCTTAGCCACTAGTCAAGTGCTTCAAGTGCTTGAATCTTATGTCCTACTTACATAGCTGATCTTACATATTTGGCAAAAGATGTGGTGTGTCAGCCGTAATAATAATCCTAAATACTTTGGTCATGCTTAACACTGCCAAAATGCTTCATAGCCTTTGGGCTATAATGTGATTTGGCCTGAGTTTTTTCCCCTTAACCAGCCATGTAGACTATGCCCAAAGCATAAATGCTCTTGCACTTACGCTTATTCTTCCTGTATTGGTCTTGGATTAAGAGCACTGTGTTTTCAACACGGCTTGCATCTTCAACCTATTTATGATAAAGTGTCTTACCACCCTTAATGGCTTTGTGCTTACTACTCCTGGGATGACACAAATGTGTTATTTTTGCCTTATAGTTGGGAAACTGAAATAGAGAAAAAGAGACAGGCAAATATTTAAAATTATTCATGGTCTTCAGTCCCCACTGATTTCAGTGGGTGTCTACGTAAATGGTATTTGATGTACACACTGATCTTTTGGCACCTGACAGGGAATATGCTTTTAATGACTTTATCTTTCAATAATGAGATCTGTAGTTTAACTTCACTGTGCAGCATGCAGAGAGAAAGAGAACAGTAAACTTAAAATTATGTTTATTCCCATTCTAAGATTACTATGATGGATAGATTACTATTACTATCCAGGATAGATTTCTACACATGATTGTGTATTTCCATTGACTAAATAGGTATTTTGCTTGGCTAGCATATTAAATGGAATAGTCTTTTTTTTTTTAACAGTCAAAGGTGGTTCGGATGTTTTCTACCTTCAGCTACCATCTAAAATGTCTTTCAAAAGATTGCCAAAAGCTGCAGGAGAGAACTGAACACAGATGTCTCAGATCCTGATTGCTTGCTGAAAACATCAGACCATTCTTATTTTTGAGGAAAGGTTGATGAGACTATTTGTTACACTTACAGCCAATATGCCTATATAACTCACTGGAAGAGTGCTGTTATGAAATATTAAGACATGGTGCAATTTTGTCTTGGAAGGAACAAAGATAGTATTATTAATGCACTCATGAAACATTAGTGTTTGAAGAATGAAGCTAAAGCTGTAACTAAACAGTCCAGTCTTTCCTACTACTATGTAACAGTTGATATTTCATTCCTAAAGTTGTGCTGCTACAAACAAGGGCACACAGTATTGAAATCTGGATTTTTTAAACTATTGTTCAGAAGAAAGTGTGAGGGCAAAAAAAGAAGACTGGAAAGAAGGGAAGGGAAGGGAAGGGAAGGGAAGGGAAGGGAAGGGAAGGGAAGGGAAGGGAAGGGAAGGGAAGGGAAGGGAAGGGAAGGGATTTGAGGAATAAGTGAAATGACAAATGAATCACAGTCTGTTATAAGAAATATAAGTAACAACTTTATTGTCTGATGCCTCAAAGTGTGGAAGGATTTAATGTTCTACATATTGTGAACACTCCACATTCATCACATCATTATTTAGCAGTAATCGGGAATATCTTTTCCCTTTTTTTCCATTTATTATTGCATTGCAGTAATGAAAACTGGTGAATGGCGATAAAGGTATGAACTTAAAATCAGTCCATTTCTGGGCTAATAGTCCAGAAGTTTGTATCCATGTCCTATTTTTAGGACATTTGTATCCATGTCTAATTTTTAGGACATTTGTATCCATGTCCTATTTTCCTGTTTGTTAATTCATTCAATTTTTCTAACAGCCTCTTCCATCTATGTTGTCAACACCAACAACTGATATTCTCAACTTCATCTAGACCATGATGTTTCTTATAATTATAATCCATGCACTGCTGAGTGAGAGGAGAAGGCAATGAGAAGTTGCTCTTGGTCTTCACCCTATTAGATTCATCACACCAAGACCATAGTGTTTTTCTTAAAGAGGAAAGCATTGGGAGAGTTTTCTTTCACTCTGTTGATACACAAATATGTGACACATCTTCCCTGTATACAGCAAATTGCTATCCTTCTTGGATAAGTTTTTATATATTTTCTTCCTTTGCTTATGCCATTTTGGGGTCTAGATGTTTACGACAAGAAAAATATTAAATTGTTACTGATGAGATGTTGGAAGGTATCCAAAGCAGTCATGCACACAAGGACAATGTCCTCAGAGCTAATGAAAATCGAAAATCCATTTTATATTTTTTTGGCTTTACAATAGAATTTACCTGCCCTAACTTTACCTGTCTGAAAGTATCTAATCTAAGCTAATCTTTCATCTATAGTGAAGGGGGAGAAATACTTGTGAGTGGTGAATCATCCTGTTCTAGGACAGATAAATTATTTTGTAGATATGCTGCTTTTTCCCCTTCGCTGTTTATAATGAGATCCTAAAACTATGTATTAGATTATATCTTTAACTCACACATGATCAAAATTAAGGTAAAATAATCCTGCATGAGATCAGACAGGGCTAAAAGATACTAAGCTATTTGTAGGTCTACAGGTGTGGGTAGGACAATCTCCTCGTCTTTCACTTAATTGAAAAGCAATAAATTAGTCTCCAGATACCAAGTCATCTAAAGCTGAACTGTGAGGAATTTGGGGGCCACTGTAGATCTGAGAGCAGGGCAGCTTCTTGTGTACCTTTTCTCATTAGACAGCCTTCTAGTCTCTAGTCCTTTGAGATGATAGAGATGTATTGTGCAGAAACAATAGCAAGAAGAGGTCATGATCAAATGATTTTTAGAGAATTACTTGATCTTTGTGGAGCTGGGCAGTTTGTGAGCCAGTATGAAAATTTTCTTCTTAGTGTAATAGCTTTAAAGTGGGCACATTTTAAATGCATCCAAATTGATAGGTAATTGGATGAGTAATAGCCTGTTGCATTCACTGCACTTCATGATAAATTTCCTGAAATTACTGCATCCATGATTAGCCCTAAAGACAGAAGGCAGGCCAAGTTTACATGGAGAAAAAAATAGGCTTTAATTTTCCATATTTCTCAGTTGTATAATATGTTTTACTAAGACACATTTTCACCACCCATAAACCTCACCTCATTCACAGAATTCAAACTCAGTAATAATGATTTCTACTGAGATTATCATTTAAAGCTTACTAGAGACAATGTCAGGACTTTCAGAATTTACTGGAGTAGCCTTTGCATTCACTGTACTGCTTTTGTGATGCAGGAGATTTTCACTTAAAATGACTTGTCATAAATCCTTAAACTTTTCCAATGTAGGACTGCTGAATCAATGCAATGAAATCCTCAATCATGCTATATATCTATCGAGGACACAAGGGAATAATGTATTTGAAGAGGTGATTCTTTTCAGAAGGAAGCCAACCTAAAGCATAATGCACAAGACAAAGCTGTAGTACAAGATCTACTTCATCTTCTGATAGAAGCTGTCCCCTGAAATAAAAAGAGGATTAAGATTTGCAGCAAAAGGGATCAAATGTATGTGGATGCAGAAATTTTGTGGGCTTTCTCACGTGTCTAAAGAATTTTGCTCTGTGTTTAGACATGAAGGTATCTCCAGAGTCCTTAATAGTAGCTTAATAGCTGCCATCCCTTCATTTGAAACTCCTAACAAAAGGACTGAAACTGTTCCCAGAACTCTTGCTTGTGTAGTGGGTTCTCAGTCTGCTACTTGTTGAAGTATGCATGTAGATCTTATCTCCCCTGCTGAGGTGGACAGGCTAATTGATGTCTGAATCCAGAAAGACTTGGGCCCATGACAGCTCCTTATATGGAATGCCTAGTTTTGTATAAGAGAACTTTGTGCAAGATCAGTGACTTGGCCTTGCTGTTTTCACTGGGAGGTGAAGTATGTGGGAAGTAGTTGTTCTGAGGGTGCATAATTGAATAGTTATTTTAGGCACCTAAATTGTCATGTGAGATGAATTTGATTATCCATATGCTTTCCTCATTATTTTTCACTAACTATTACATAATCCATTCAGCAAGGTTTTCATCTGAGGAAATCATAGCACCTAGCATCCATTCCTTTGTATGGCATTAGTAGCAATCAAGCAAGGATGACTTCTATTACCACTGTATAGAAGGAGAAATAATGATTTGCATGACTGCTCAGGCATCCCCAGAAACTGAAATAGACATATATTTCCCATTACTTTTGACTTTTGAGCCCTTGTTCTTGACATAGGTAGCATGGCATACTGTGAAGAGATAACTTCATTCAATGATTTATTAGAAATGACTAGTGTGAGACTCTTACTGTGAAGACAGAGGAGCTCTAAATATGTTTTCTGTAATACTTCGCTTAGTTTAAAATTAGAAATTTACATTTTAATGATTTTAACTGTAACCCTAATTCACTTCCATGATGTTTCAAGCTCTTGTAAAACACTGATGCACTCTGAGATTTTATATTTTTTATTTCTTTTTGTAACTGCATTTTACTTTATTTGAGAAATTTCTTTTAGCTCCCAACTTGTTTGACTAAAACTCCAGAGATGCTCTGCCCTCTGGGTAGGTTGAGGGAAGGTTGAACTGAGGCTTTTTCAGGACAGAGGGTGCATAAATCTGAACGGAATGAGTTAGAACTGCCTGAGGTACCTGTCAGTGTGTTCTTGCAAGGGAGGGTCTAATTACTGATGTCAGTTGTTCTCCAAAATGGTTCGTATGTGGTCCATGAAGCAAGGAGGAGGAAGCTGAACCTAGACCAAACACAGCAGGTGATTGCTTTCATGCTTTCATATGGCAAGGCTTGGCAGCACTGTTAAAAAGGAGGGACTGTCCGTAGTTCCATTATAAAAGCCCATTTGCTTAGGGATTTATCACATTAAGTCTTTTAATTTGCATCAGACTAGAATCAGGCACTCGGTTGCCCCCTCCTCTTTTCTCTTCCTCTCCTGAGGTGTTTTTTCTAATTTAATTTAAATCTGCTTGACTGCTTTATAGAGGGAGGCTATTATATTATCATGCTAGCAGTTGACATGGTGAGGTTGTGTTACAATGTGTCTCCTGTCCCAAATGCCTGTACCTTCTTAAATTCACAGCTCAATGGTATGAAAGACTTGATTTTGCACCAAAGTGATGCTTGGTGAATTTCTACAGAAGAGATTTATTTTTCCACAAGCCAACTTCTTTCTCCTCACCTTGTGCTGAAGTAACTGCTGCAGGAGGACACCATGCACTGCACCATCTTTTAAATCAAAAGACGATAATTTAGATTAGATATAAGGAAAATAACTCTTTACTGTGAGCGTGGTGAAGCACTGGAACAGGTTTCCTGGAGAAGATATGGATGCCTCCTCCCTGGAAGTGTTCAAGGCCAGGTTGGACAGGGAAATAGGCAACCTGGTCTAGTGGAGGGTGTCCCTGCCATGGGATTTGGAACTAGATGATCTTTGAAGTAATTTCCAACCCAAACCAATCTATGATTCTATGTTCAAAATAACCTCCATTACAGGAAAGGAGAAACTATTTGGGAAGTATTTAAGTTCAGTAAAGTGCTATAATTCACCAGATAAGACAAACAGATGTATCACATCACTGTAGTGAATTGTCGGCCAATTCAGAAGGAAGCTGGGAATAGGAGATACCTTAAACCAACTCTACTGCTGAAGAAAATAAATGTTGATCTTCCCTGTAAGCATTCTACATATGAGGGAGGTTTAAGGACAATCACGTCTGTTGTTAATGTCTGCTTGAGGACATTTATTCTGGTTCTCTAGATCAAATTGCAAAATGGGAAGACATTTATTGAAAGATGAATGTTTAAATGTTTAATTGAGTAATTAAAAATAGCACCTCAGCCTTAGAAATCTCCGTGGGGAAGAGAAAGGGAAAAATAGTGTTTCCAGTTGAGGATTAGAGCTGAAAATCAGAACATAATCAAACCTGGAAAACTAAATGGAAAAATAAAAAAAACCAAAATTGTCTTATGCAATATTGTATGTTTGATTACTTAGACTGACCCTTAGGAAAATATTTGAAACTTTATAACATAATATTTAAAGGTCTGAGTTAAAGGTGTTGGAAACAGAGCGATCCTTCACACAACAAAAGGAACAGCCCAAAGACACTGACCTCTGCCAATACACCAATGGGCATCCTAAATATTCATGCCACTATACATCAATTCCAACACCACTGGTAGACATCCCAAAGTGAATTAAGGACAAAGTAGCAAGTTTAACTTGAAATTAATTTGCTTTTGTCACTTCACATCACATCCTTAATGTCATTTTCACAGAGATTTAATGTTTAATATTAATAATCCTTGTGGTCTCATGTTAATGTATTCCATGAGCTACTTTGATAACATATGACCATTTCAGATATAAAAAATAAAAGGCCTATTTGTCAGTGTAAGTGTAAGGTTTATTGGAGGTATTGTTGTAGTTTTACCTGGCTGGGTTCTGGTGGAGGAAGGGGGGCTGCAGGGGTGGGTTCTGCAAGAAGCAGCTAGAAGCTTTCCATAGGCCTGAGGGAGTAAACACAAGCCAACTTAAGGCTGGAGATGTTGTTGACCAAGGCCAAGACAATCAGTGACAGTCATAGCCCCTCTGCGAATCACATTTAAGAAGGAAAAAATACCTGCTTTCAGTTGCTTTTGCCGCCAGAGAAGGGAATGAGATGTAAGAAACTGTGCAACCTGATCTAGTGAAGATGTCTTTGCTTTCTGTAGGGGGTTGGAGCAGATGACCTTTAAAGTAAATTCTTCTATTAGCACCCATTACTAGTGAAATTTAAAAAAAATGTCCAGACTCACATTAAATGAAGTTTCTCATTTCTAAATACTGAATTAAAATCAATTTTAATACTTCAAGAGTTCTTGATTGTACAGCATTTATTGTAAAGTGGTATTACAGGGGTTGTTTGTTGGGATTCTTTTCTTAGAATCTTGTTCTTTTTATCTCCTACTTTACAAAAATTTCCTTAATTTATGGCTTTTAATTATTTTAGTTTCAGCGAGTCCCAGAGAGGGCAAGATGAGTTGGAAAAATGGTTGATACAAGAGAAACTTGGGTTATAAGGGAAAAAGGGAAATAAAGGAATGGCATGAACATAATTTATCTCAGCTGGGTACTTCACACCTATTGTAAGTTAATATTTCTTCTTGCTGACCAGAGAAATAAAAGAGCACAGGCATTTGCTTATCTTAAGCCTGTCCAGTTCCCCAGTAGGATGGGCTTTAAACTATTTTTGCAGCAAGGAAGAATCTTATCCTTGTTGTGTTTCTTCCAACAGGGACTACACCTGAAGGATTCCAACATTTTCCTATAGTTCAAAATGACTTAATCTGATTTGGTTTCAATTAAGTAAGTCCAGTGATGAATTTGGAGCAGGCAAGGTCAGAGAATCTCCAATCTATTTGGCAACTTTGTCCATGGTACAATGTCTCAGTGAACCAAATACATTTTTTCTCCTTCTATCGCTTAGTTTTTATGCTACTTTTTTTGATCATGTTGCAAATCTGAGAGAGCTTTTGGTTTCTACTACCTTGGGTCTGAGCAAAGGACTGACTATTTTTAGCTTTTCTGCTACTACTGGTGGATTGAACAATCAGGAATACTTACAAGGGATGATGACAACACAGAAGAACATGTCTGGCCTTGACTTCCACCTATTTAGATGCTGAAAACTGTGAGGAGGTGGCAACCTGGATTTCAACACTATTTAGCTGCTCAAATACATACTTAATCTCTGCTCAATACCAAGCTGTTATGATTGCAGTGACATCCAAAATATGTTGGCTAAGGGCCAAAATGTCTATACGTGTCTATACAGTTCCTTCCCTAATACAGATCGTGAACATTATTTAGTGGTAGTCTGGGTCCTACTGGAAGTTTCAATGACAGTTAGATATCAAAGTTCCATGGTAGAAAATAAGGTGAATTCCTATATCACTTTACAATGTAATTGTTAAGGGTGATTTTGTTTTTCAGTTTGTTTGTTGCTTTTTTAAAATTATCAATATTTAGCACATACTAGGTTTCAAGACTGCATAAGCTCTAATGCAAATATATCAAGAATAAATTGGAGGATATCTGGAGTATGGTCACAGCAATTTCCACAAGATGGGAATGGGTGCCTGTAGCAAAACTTTAGTAGTAATGTGCATTCCCTGAGACTGTGAGGGGTTTTGTTATAACAAAAGTCCTTTGCAACATAGAGGAAAAAGTCCTGTCAATCTCAGCTAAAGCTTCCGAAAATGTAGTAAAAAATATATAACCTAATGGGGGATTTTTATGGGAAGCCTCTGAGGAACATTCCTATGATAAGAAGTTCGACTTAATTGTATTGCTGATTTCAGTCATACCTTTTTTGATAAATCTGTTGACTACACAGGAGAAATGAAAGAAACAAAGAAAAATCTAGATAAGAGGGACCAAGTAAGTGTCATCTCTACTTAAAGTAGTTAACAGTTGAGAGAAGTTAATTAAGCATGAGAATGTGAAGCTTTGAGAGTGGGATAATGAATAATAAAATTGTATGACTGAATTGGTATAAGGTTTCCTTTGAAGTAATATATAGGCAAATATCAGAAGATGCTTACACCTGTCTAGTAACCAAAGCTTAATGTCTTCATACCTCTTTAAATATCTCTCTTTTCTGTTTCTAAAGATTAACCTATAATCAACAACTGTGAAGTAATATGAGTAAAACCACTGTCTCCTTTAAAGGAAAAGAAAGAATGGTGATGATACTAATGAATATGGGAACAATAGAAGCGTGGGAAGGATGATTTCCTCCCAAATTATGACTTTTAACATTTTCACCCCTATGAATGATAGTTGCTGCTTGATCAAAAGCATGTGCAGGAATGTCTGACTGTAATATTGCATGCTTTTGCCAAACTTTTAGAGAACTCCACAATATAAAGACTTCCTTAGACCACATACAACATCACCATTATCAGCTATATGCTTAAGTGACCTGGCACACCTAGCTGGAAAGTCTGCTCCAGTTCATCCTGCCCTTCACACGTGAACTTAGGCATCACTGACAAAAAGATAATAAGCCATGCACAAAGATAGCAGACTGACAAAAAAAAAAGGTAGGTTTTTTTAGTGGTCCTGAGCACACTTCTCTAGAGATCCATCATTCCTAGTCTATTTCAAGGAATATTCACAATCCTTATTTTTCTTTATACCTGCCAAAGATTACTTATATTAAGGCAGTGGCATCATAAAATATTTAGGTCAAATTTAAGGCTTCTTCACTAATTTGAAGAAGTCATAACTAACCAGAGATACAAGTAATTATTTTGAGTTGGGAGAACTTATTTTCCTTGGTTTCAAATATATAAATAGAGCTTGACTTTAAGTCAAACACAAATGTGCTTACGTTACACTCAGAAAAGAGACTGTTAAAAGGAGCAGACAGTAAACAGCCAGAGGGAAAGAAAGGATAGAGAGATCAACCAGAATATCAAACACCTACAGAGGACAATCATAAGAGGTATATAGAAAAATAGGAAATAAGAGAATTCAAATACAAAATATACAAGCATAAATTGAGATTAAGACTGGACATGGTTAAAGTTTGGAGGTGACAGAAGAACCCTTAATGGGTGGATATTTAAAAAAAAATCTGCTGTATATATCTATCTATGTGTACATGTATATTTGAACATTTAATATTGGCAGGGTTTGACCCCTGACAGCAGTTAAGCACCACACATCTACTGCTTGCTGACCCCAACTGTGGGATGATGGACAGAATTAGAAAAGTGAAACTGACAAAATCCATGAAGTGGGATGAAGATAGTTTAATAGTTAAAGCAAAAGCCATGCACACAAGCAATTAATTGCCCACTTCTAATGAGCAGACAGGTATTCAGCCATCCCCAGAAAATCAGGGCTCCATTACATATACAGTTACATGAAAAGACAAACAACGTTACTCTGAATTTCCTCCCTATCCTTCTTTTTCCCCCAGCTTTATATATGCTGAGCAGTATGTCATATTGTATGGGATATCCCTTTGGTCAGTTGGGGTCAGCAGTCCTATCTGTGTCCCCTCCAAACTTCTTGTGCACCCCCAGCCTACTTGCTGGCAGGGAAGCATGAGAAAAAGAAAAGTCCCTGACTGATAAAACATCCATGTGTTATCAACACTGCTTTCAGTACAAATCCAAAACGTAACTCCATACCAGCTAATATGAAGAAATGTAACTCTGTTCCAGCCAAAGCCAGCACAAATATGTATGCATGCATAACTTTAGTATCAATCCTATTGTAGATTAATGAAGGCATCGAGGGTCAACAGGATGTCTTCTCTTTCCAATATGTAACATGTACAATGGACTGATAGATTTTGACAGGAGAAGTAAAGGGAACAATCACCTCAAAATAGCTTGAAGACAAAACAAAAATAGAAAAAAACAAAACTCAACATCAGTTTTATTGTCTTGCCACTTGCTGTGCGTATTCAGAAGTACCTGACAGATCACAATCTGAGCATTATTGTTGAGACCAGGCAGCACTATCTAGTCTGAAAGTTAGACTAAACAGAGTGCATCACAGAAGCTCAGAAATCTGTAATTTGGACAGCAATTCTACATACTGAAGTTATAACTTACCATCTCCATGAGGAGGATTGGCTTAAGAGAAGAAAAATGAAAGCTGCACTGCAAAATTCTTGGTTTATATCTTATCAGCAAGACATGCATCAGTAGTATTCTCCTATAAATTAATTTAGATTTTGGGTAGATGAAAATTAAGTGTTTTCCCCGCTGCCAGCTGAAGATTTGGCCACGGGTACTAAAAACTGAATGGAAAACCAAGTTGATCAATTAATCTAGTGGTAGAGGCTTAGTAGTGATTTAAAATACTGGTTCTACCCTGCATGCAATTGTACACATTGCATAGAAGTGTTTCAGCAGGAGATACCATGGGTATTGACATATCAGTATGGAAATGTTATGTTGAAGGTGGCTGAAAAGGAAGAGTATTTTAGCAGCCTCTTTCACTTTTTCTAAAAAAGTCTCCGTGTTTGTTAAATGAAACATGCTCTTTCCTTAGCCTTCACACCCTCTGGCTGAGTTCATAATGCATTCATAACAAGCTCAGGAATACTTGTTTTTTCATAAAGGCTAAGAAGTAGTCTTATACCCGAGTTAGCCCTTCCTATTATTAGGGTAGTAGCCAACAACAGAGGGATAATATAAACAGTGGGGTTGAGATGATCTGTTGCAGATAAACCTACCATTATTGTCATTTACAGTTCAGGATACTGTGAGGAAATCCAGTAATCTTTAGACAGGAATAGAAGTCATAAATGTTTATCTCATACAGATTGAAATATACACTGATGAATGTTTTTATGCAAAAAAGGTTGGGGGACAGAAAACATAGTCTTCATATCATGTTTCCTTTGTTTGAAGGAAAAGCAATGAGCATTTTGTCTCAACCTAGCATCTATTAAGTATGAACATGAAAGAACAAGGCAGACATGTACAATATAATTCACATTAAAAAATCCTTATGAACAGCATCAACTGTAAATGCACTATGTTAGGATCATCTAAGCCATGCATTTTTGCCAGAATTACATTCTGAAGTCTATCTTCTTTCAAAATGATTTATGGCAGTCAGGATAGGCAGATTATCTGGTACCACAGGGCAGCTTTCTGCTAAAACAATTTATTTTTTTTTTCCTTTTCAGTCCAGAGAAGGATGATAATTCTTATTTGAGGTTCATTTGTTAGGCCTTAGAGGTTAAAGGTTTTTTACAAAGAGTCAAACCCAAGAAGCACAGACATGAGAATTCAAAAATGTGGTGTTCTGAAGGCAGGGCACACAGAAGTGCTTCAGTTAAATTATGGTCCCTCTCACATTCTGGTTTCATTCACTTGAAACTACTCAGTAGTAAGCATCTCATGCAGTAACAATCTTGTAAAACAAAGGCATTAAGAGCTAAGTGTCAGACTGCTGGAGTTCAATCCACTGCAACTTGCTAACATATTCTGTGAGCTATCACCTAAACACTCAGGGGATTTAGTCATAACCCCTGTCTGTGGGTGGAAAGGAAAGTAGCTTCTCAAACAGAGCACCACTGAAAATTTGATGAAGCAAATTCGTATCTTCCCATTGACTAGACAGACTGAGCAGAAATGGAACTATAAAGTTGAGAAGGAAGCTGCTGTTTAATCAGTACATTTCCTATGATTCTCGCTGTATTACATGACTGGTATTCTTTCGGCCAATGCTTAAATTCTGCACAAATAAGTCCCCAAAAGGTGTTATCTGAGACAGTGTTTTGGTCTGCAATGCCTTCACAGAATTATACGAAAATAATAATAATGCAGAGTAATTAACAAAAGTCATGTATTCACAATTCATTTGCAACATACACAAAAAGGCTACCATGTCTTTGAAAAATTAAAAGTACAGTCACAAGAAATGTTGATTTAGACTAGTCCTTCATCCCAATGCTAACAAATGCTTAACAAAAATGAAATCAAAACCTAGTGAATATAGATGATTCAGCTGTTATTGGAGGAGCCTGCATCAAGGATTTATTTCATGGGTTGTTGAATAAACTCACTGCCACATCATCTATTCATACTCATAAATTCTCCAAGTTCCACATAAAATTAATTAGGCCCTTCCTTTCCCATAATTCCTGAGGAGATTCTATTCCAAATCTCCTCTTTTCACATTGTTGGAACCTACCTCTACTTTCCAGCCTAAAATATTTTGCAGCCAGTTTATGATTCTATGATAACCCTTAGCCAATACCACAATTCATCTGGGATTATTTGCACTAACACAGTTCTCTACCAATCAGTTAAAAAACAGATCAGTCTTATTTAGTATTTAATTGCAGCAATGCACTCTTCTACTGCAAGTACTGTGTTATGTCAAGCTGGTACTATGCCTTCTTGTCTTAATTGTCAGGTGTCTTTCTGATCTCCAGATGGCATTTTTAACAGATTCACAATGATCAGATGGAGATTTAAAACAGAAGCTTAACTTTACTTCTCAGATTTGTCCTTTGTTTGATTCTAACTCTCTCCTTTGATGAAAGGGAATGTAAGTAAAAGGTTTGTATTTGGGAAGGACAAATGTTTATTATGGATTTATTTTTTTTTCTTTGACTAAAAGGTAAATGATCTTTTGATCCTTAGTTTTGGGTTTAGATTCACTTACAGCTTTAAACATCCAACCAAATTTTAAAAGAAGGAATCTGTCCTCTAATATGGTCAGACCAGATGGAAGATACTGTGAGCAGAACTAAAATGTATTAAATATATACTCAGGAAAAAAATGTTTATCATACTAATGGGTGACCCTGTGGACTTGATTAATTATCTGTGATTACTGAAATCTATCTATAAAATATACAGTGTTCTCTGTGCTGGAACAAAAGAGGCATCTAGGATTTTTCTCCATCTTGGATTTTAATTGATGGAGAATCACAGAATGTTAAGGATTAGAGGGCACCTCAAAAGACATTGAAAGATCATCTAGTCCAAACCCCTGCCAGAGCAGGACGACCTAGATTAGGTCACATGGGAAAACATCCATGTGGGTTTTGAATGTCTTAAGTGTCTTGATTGCAATGCAATATTTACATTTGCAGAGAGAAAAGTGAAAAGCAGCAAGTGTGCACTCAACCTCTCAGCTGGTCCTCATGCTGCCAGCAATGCAAAGGCAGCAATGAGGGCAAGTAAGCCTGAGGTAAAAAAGATAATCAGGTAGTCAGGGTGTATTTAGTGTCTATCTGTTGTATATTGACTATTCTTTTGGAACACCTCCTAGAAGACTAGCAGAAGAGATAAATTAATACTGTTTAATTTAGTCTCCTTTGATTGTCAAAACCTAAATAAGCTTTGGTATTGAAAAGTAATTAAATTAAGAAAGCATGGTTTTAGAGGTCTTTTTTTTGTTTACATGGAAAAGACAGATCTTAAAAACCTGAACTGAATTTAACCCTTACTAAAGCTTTTGGAATCATCTAAAAAAAATGTAGATTCAAACTAAGGCTCCAGTCTGACTTGTGAAATGAACTGACCTTCTAATTTTGCACCTGTAGTTCATTCATCACTTCCTCTTGTGATTCATGGTCTGTGAAAAATTATGAGCAAAACTGGCTTCAGAGATAAATATTCAGCTTGAAAATTAAGGCAAAAGCAACCCCACAACAAAAAACCCACAACAGAAAAACTTCCAGAGGGCATGTTTTAACCTTATTACCAGGGATATCGAAAACCCAGTAACTTCAATTTAAGCCTATCTGGTAAGCTCTGAAATATGTCCACTGAAACTACCCAGAGTTAATTTTTGTAAACTCTTTCATATCCACAAAAGGAAAACTAACAAACAAACAAACCAACCCACCAAACCAAAAAACCAAAACCACAAAAAGAGCCAAATATTTTTTTTCCTTTTGACAATTGTGATGTGTTGAAACCAGTTACAAACAAAAACAACCCCAAGCAGACCCAACCCTAACAAACCCAACAAAAACAAAACACAAAAAAGAAAAAACACACACATTGCTTTTTCCACAGACTATATTACAATACATAGGGAAAATGAATGTAAAGTAACCAGCCTTTCAGTTTTATAATCATCTTATCAGTTGCCATTGTTTATGTTGAAGTAAATTGAACCACCATAATAAATATAAAGCAAAGAATGTAATTTTATACCAGGCCTTTTTTTATTAAACAAAAAGACTATTTAATGCATTCAAATCATGACTCAATTTTATCTTACCTATTGTATAGCACTTATAGGCTTAAACAACTGTTTGCTCATCTAGATTTCCTCTCCCCCGCCCCCCTCCGAATCAAAACTGAACTCACCCTGTCTTTTATATCCAGGATGTGCAGGTCTGTGAGCAGTAACACTGCCCTCAGGATTTTTCCCCCGTTTTTCATGCCTCATGCTCCAATCTCATGCAGCTTTCAGGTCCAGAAACAAAAGCATATTCCAGTTGATTGGCTCTTCTCAGCAGAAGGTACCATTACTGCCAAGAGCCAGTGAAAGCTATTGTAGATGATTTCATGGGACCTGGGGATAATTCAGTCTGCCTAAAAAGACACAAGCTAATTTTGAAAGAAATCCTCTTGCTGTCATCTGCTATAACACATTCAATTTAGATAAATCCTTGAACTGGGATTCCTTATGCATAATATATACTGTTAAACAAATAGAAGCATAACCATGACATTAAGAGTGTCCAAATGATTGCTTAGGTTTAGCACCCTGGCTGTCCAATTTCTTATCTAAACTATTACAAACAAAGGCAGAATCGGAAGATTAAAAATTTTCAAGTGACTGCTGAAGTTCAAAGAGTGCTTGTATTTTAATAACAAGCACTGTACATGTTTCATGGAAGTGTTAGCCAGCTGATCTATATGTTAATTAGACTGCCATTTGAAAAGGAAAATGATTCAAGTGCTTTCATCTCATTTCCAACACAAGCAGCCATGCTGAGTACATTAGGAAACATCATTCCTGTATATTCAGCTAAGCCCCTTTTTAGGCATTAGAGGAGGAAGAAAGAAACAGAGCTGATAGTCAATTTTATGGCAGAATGGTTTTCGAACAGAGAGCAATCTGTTCAGAAAAAAAATGTAATCTAAGTTCTCCATAGGGAAAAAAAAAGAAGAAAAAAAAAAATCCTTAGGATTTTCTGTTGAAAAACTGTGATTGTAGTTTTCGTTTCTGTTATCTATTTGAAAAGATAGAAAGAAAGAAAGAAAGAAAGAAAAAGAAAAAAGAAAACAAGATTTCCAAAGAAATTTCAAGTGAGGAATTAGAGAACTTGAAGTAGGCTTGGTACAGCTGGGGATGCTGACAATTGGAGAGGCAGATAAAGCAGGTGACCAGTGTCTGGCACTGGCTCCCTGCCTGAAAGATTCTCATTGGAGTAACTTTCTGCCTTCTGGCAGAAAATGAAATTGACAAGAGGTCAGGAGGTGAAATTGACATGACTGTTCAGTTGGCAAGAAGTTGACAAGCTGCAGAAAACCTCCATTTTTCTTGCCCAAAAAGAATTTCTTAAAGGCTTTTAGTTCTGGGGCAGGGGGCATAAAAGAGAAAGATTTTTGTTGTTGGGGGTTTTTTGTTTGTTTGGTTTGGGTTTTTTTTTTTTTTAATTTTTTACTCCAAATATTGATACTTTCCTAGGACAGAAATTAATTTTCCTGGTCCAGATTTGGAATGAATCCTCAGGCTTCATCACTGGAAAACTCTTAACAGAAATTGGAGGGGAGATCAGGAACTCAGAAAGGGATACAAGTACAGCTGAGTATTGCCTCAAATCCCTACCTCTTTTTCCATATGTCCAAATAAAGAAACAGTCAATGGAGGAATTCTGTTTGGAAATGCTCTTTAGCCAAAGTGTACCACAAAGATCTTGGTAACAGCATGTTACATTTAAAAGGTACCATATGGCTCCTTCTGAATTCTGATTGCACTGGAGTCATGCATCATGCAACTGTGACTTGGCATCTTGAACTGTGTATTTGTGACACCTTGTATCATGAGTTCTGTTTTATAATCTGTCCTGGTTTCAGTCAGGATAGAGTTAACTTCATTTGTAGCAGCTGATGGAATGCTGTGTTTGGGAGTTAAAATGAAAGCAGTGCTGATAACACCCTGATGTTCTTAGTTGCAGTCAGACAGTCAAGGGCTTTTCTCAGCTTCTTCATATTTCTCTATTCATGAGAAAGGAGGGGCGAAGCCAGGACAGGTGACCCAGATGGGCCAAAGAGAGTATTCCATGCCAATTACGTCCTGCCCAGGATAACAGGGGGGCTGAGGGGAGGAAGAAGAGGGGCGGTGGCGGGACGCGTGCTTCTCGGGGGGACGGTCGGTTCCGGGACAGCTCTGGGTGGTACGGCCTGAGTTGTGTGGTTCGGGGAGAAACTGCATTGGGTATCAATAGTTTCATATTCTTTTGCTCTAAAGTCCTGTTAGCATTGTTATATTTTATTTTTTCTGTTCTCTTAGTAAACTCTCCTTATCCCAACCCACAGGCCTCTTAGTTTCTTGGTTTTGGAGTTATTTGCCCCTTCCTTTTCCCTTCCCTTGTTTCCCCCTTTTTCCCTCTTCCCCTGCTCTTTTACTTTAAGGAGCAGGCAGCTGTGTGGATCTCGGCCCACAGCCAGGGTGAAACCACGACATAATCCTAGGTGAAATGCACTTAATTTTGTACTATAACATGAGTTGGTGGGGTTTTTACATTTTATTTTACTTTATTTTTCCAGTAAATAGTTAATATTCTGTCTTTCCTTGTATAATCCAAGAAAACCTTGAAGATTAAACACTGCAGCCTGTGAATTTACCAGGCAATGAGAAACACTTTGAAATATTGCTTTAAAAAGAGGAGCTCTTAGTGCTATGAAGCAGCAATAAAAGAATACTAGCAGCACTCCGTATGGAAGTCGTAAACCATATTCACTTCTACACTGGATAGTTGAGAACAAAGTTGGAAATGAAGCTGTGTGTAATTGAATATTTCAAAATATTGGATACACATTGTCATTTTCCTCACCATGTAAAGTTCTGGTTAGCAAAATATTTGACACTATTTCTCACATTCAGTTCTAGTTTTTTTGCTAGGTGCTGACTGAACTTTTCAAAACATTTCTCTACTGATCTCTTGAAATGTGCATTACCCAGCAATTTAGTTCAGAAGAGTTACTGTAGGAGTGTATGATGGACTGATGACAGACTTTCAATGAAAATAAACCACAAGATAATGTCCTCCTTTATATTACATGTATATAATCTTACAGAAATCAATGAAGCTGAGATAATTTACATCAGGTAATGATGTAGCACCCTCAGATTACATTTAGACACATTGCTTTCTACATATATATAGAGAGAGAGAAAAGGAAAGATGGAGAGAAATTTTAATTTGCAACTTCTCTGTGACTTATTTGGATGTATTCACCTAATCTGTTTCCTCAGTGGACAATTTAATCTCTTTAAGCTCTCTCCCCCTTGAAGACATTGCCATTGAGTTTACATCTTCATATTAATTTAACCTTAAGTATCTGTGACCTCCTTAAAATGAATATGGTCGTCTTCTTCACAGTTTAGTTATGAATGCAAATGAAGATAAAGGAGGCAGAGTGGCTCTTTATGTGAAAGAGCAACTAGAATGTATTGAGTTCTGTCCAGGGGCAGATGAGGAATGAGTTGAGAGTTTGTGGGTGAGAATTAAAGGACAGTCTATCATGGGTGATACTGTGGTGGGTGTCTATCACAGGCTGCCTGATGAAGAGGAGGAAGTTGATGAATCTTTCTACAGGCAGCTGATAGTATCCTTGCAATGGCAGGTCCTGGTTCTTATGGGGGATTTTAACTACCCAGATATTTGCTGGAAGGCTGGCACAGCCAGCTGCTCAGTCCAATAGGCTCCTCCAGTTCAGTAACAATAACTTCCTAATGCAAGTGGTGAATGAACCTACTAGGAGAGGAGTGATACTGGATCTTGTACTTACAAACAAGGAGGTACTTGTTCAAGAGGTGAACGTTGAGGGTAGACTTGGCTGCAGCAACCATGAGATGGTGGAGTTCAAGATCTTATGTGGTAGGAAGAGAATATCAAGAAGAACCACAACCATGGACTTCAGCAGGGCCAACTTTGGCCTCTTCAAGCAATTACTGAGGGAAATCCCATGGAACAGGGTACTGTAAGGAAAAGGAATCCAAGATAGTTGGTCTATATTCAAGGACTACTTCTTCCAAGCTCAAAATCAGATCACCCCAATGGGAAAGAAGTCATGAAAATGAGGCAGAAGACCAGCATGGACGGGGGACTGCTGGATAAACTGGGAGAAGAGAGTCTACACGTCATGGAAGGAGGGGATGGACACTTGGGAGGAATATAAGACTGTTGTCAGGGCATGTAGTCTGGAAACTAGGAAAGCTAAGGCCTCTTTGGAATTAAACCTTGCAAGGGAGGTCAAGGACAACAGAAAGCACTTCTTCAAATACAATGGAGACAAAACTAATGCTAGAGGCAATGTAGACTCTGTTGAATGAGGTGGGTGCCCTGGTGACTGAGGATAGTAAGAAGGTGGAGTTACTGAATGCCTTCTTTGCTTCTGTGTATGCTGCTGGAGACTGTTTGCAAGATCCTCAGATGGCTGAAGGCCCGGAGGAAGTCAGGATAAGTCTGCCTCAGTTGATAAGGACTGGCTCAGGGGTGAAGTAAGCTGTCTGGACATCTGTAAATCCATGGGTCCTGACAGGATGCACCCAAGGGGGTGAGGGAGCTGGCAAAAGTCATTGCTAGGCCACTATCCATCATCTTTGCTAAATCCTGGGAAATGGGAGAGGTTCCTGAGGACTGGAGGAAAGCAAATGTTACTCCAGTCTTCAAAAAGGGCAAGAAGGAGGACCCAGGTAACTACAGACTGGTCAGCCTGGCTTCCATCCTTGGAAAACTGATGGAATGACTTATCCTTGGCGCTGTCTTCAGGCACATCAAGGATAAGAGGGTTGTTAGGAGCAGTCAACATGATTTTACGAAGGGAAAGTCATGTTTGACTAATCTAATAGCCTTTTATGAGGATATAACCAGATGGATAGATGATGGTAGGGCAGTAGATGTGGTCTACCTTGACCTCAGTAAAGCATTTGACACCGTTTCCCACAGCATCCTTGTGGCTAAACTGAGGAAGTGTGGTCTGGAAGGTCAAGTAGTGAGGTGGATTGAGAGCTGGTTGATGGAAAGAAGCCAGTGAGTTTTGATGAATGAGCCTGTTGGAGAGCTGTGTAGGTGAGAGGGACCTGGGGGTCCTAGTGGAAAGAAGGATGACCATGAGCCAGCAATGTGCCCTTATGGCTAAGAAGGCAAATGGCATCCTGGGGTGTATTAGAAGGGTTACGGTTAGTAGGTCAAGAGAAGTCCTTCTCCCCCTCTACTCTGCCCTGGTAAGACTGCACCTGGATTATTGTGCCCAGTTGTGGGCCCCTCAGTTCAAGAAGGACATAGAACTCCTTGAAAGAGTCCAGCACAGGGCCACCAAGATGATTAAGGGAGTGGAACACCTTCCTAATGAGAGAAGGCTTGAGGGAGCTGGGCCTGTTTCAGCTTGGTGAAGAGGAGACTGAGAGGCGACCTTAATAATGTTTATACATATGTAAAGGGTGAGAGTCAGGAGGATGGAGCCAGGCTCTTTTCAGTGATGGCCAGTGATAGGACAAGGGGCAACAAGTCCAAGCTGGAGCACAGAAAGCTCCATGTGAATGTAAGGAGGAACTTTTTCACTGTGAGGGTGACGGAGCCCTGGAATGGACTTCCTAGAGAGGTTGTGGAGTCTCCTTCTCTGGAGATATTCAAAACCCTTCTGGATGCATTCCTGTGTGATTTAGTCTTGGTGATCCTGCTCTGGCAGGGGTGTTGGACTAGATAATCTTTCAAGGTCCCTTCCAACTCCTAACTTTCTGTGATTCTGTGATCTGTCAGCTTATGTCTACATTGGTCTCTTCTGCTTTCTGTACAAATAAAATATATGACCTTGCTCAGATTCCAGACTTTTTTGTCACAGAAACAACTGCAGAGTGCACTGAGGAATGATGCATTAAATGTTTGGAAACCATCCTTCCCCATTCCCCGAGAGTGCAAAGTAATTTCCTACTGTATCAAAATCACAAGTTAACTTTTCCAGGAGCTGAATTTCAAATTGTTCTCAGAGGATTGTACCTGTATTCCTTTTTTATAGAGTTACACTCATGGAACCACAGAAAAAGAAGATTTCTCTGAAAGTTACAGAAAGGGAAATCCCAAAAATGTGCCTGTGATTATGATCAGATATATATGAGACACTCATTATGGCTCAGCGCCATAAACAGCAAGCAGGCAACAATAAAACTAGTCTTTCTCCTGGTCAGATCAAAACCACACTATGTTTATAGTGCAAGATTCTTATATGGACAAAAGTAGAAAACTATCTTTTAATTTATTTGGAGGTTTAACTAAGTGACCTTCAAAGGTCCCTTCCAGCACAAAAGATTCTATGATTTGCTTTTTGATTCTGTGTTTGGTCTTCAGTCATTCTTTAGAAAAACTCCTAAAAAAAGGTGAAGATATTAACTTCAGGTATCAGAATGCATTATCTTCCATTTGATGCCAAACTGTGAAGACAAGATCCAGTACCACATTTACACTTGCAAGAGCATCTTTTTATAGCATTCAACTGCACAACAAGACTGCCTCACCCTTTTCCCTTGTGAAATCACTCTAGATAAAATTTATCACCGTTATGTGCTTCAGTGTAGCCAACATGACAAAAAATATTTAATCTAAATTGAACACTAGAATATCCCTGACCTTAAGCAAAAGTGAGAAAGAACATTTACATTTAGAGTCATCCCAATGCCAACGGGCAGTCGTTCAACTGAATTTTGATGGATGTTCTCTAAATTTGAATTTCTTTTACATTTTTCCCTTATATTACATTAAAACCAATGACACAAGACCAGTGGGTTCCAACATTATTACTTAGGAAGATCCTATGTTTGATTCTTGAAAAATCTTAGAAAATGCCTAGGAAAAATTCTTTCTTTGGACATCTGGATTTTGACATTTATATTTTAGGTTCCTAATGTTAAGTTTTAGTCTTTAATCCAGGTTCCAAAATTGCTTACTTTCTGAATTAGTGTCATGCTGAAGAGCCCTGGGTAACTATTTTAAGATCTCCTTAAGTTCAACAATAATCAAGCAGATAAGCAATAGCTGCAGAATCTCTGAAAGGTCTTCCAGTAGATTTTAGCCCTCCACTGGGAGGCAATTATTCTGTCATCATGTGAAGAGAATGACCTATCTGCTTTTGGCAGGCATTTCAGTTCCAGGCATGAAGTCTGTTTCTGAACCTGCTGCACATCCCCCGTGTGATGGACACCCTGGTAACTAGCACCGTTAGTGCACTGAGCTATCGCATGCCTGCCAAGAGTCAACCTTTAAACAAGGGATCCAGGATGAAAAATGCCTTTGTCTGTTCTAATTAGGATCAACACTTTTGCTTTCTTCATCAGAATCTGCTTGTTTCATTGTCTAGAGCTGGCACCAGCACATGTGCTTGAAAGGAGAGCAATTTGCTCAAGTTTCTTCATTACCTGATGCTTTCCACTTTGCGTGTATCATCTGAAAAAGAAAACAACAAATAAACTCTCCCAGTGTCATCTTGATCAAGTGAGCTAATGACTTTCATTTGGAGGTAATGTTTTTCATGCCTTTCAAGCAGGTTGAATAGCCCGTTTTATCCTTTTTACCATCTGGACACTCTTCTCTGAACTCTGCTTTCTGATCAAGGGGGACATCAACAGGTTGTTCATAAACTCCTATATGCTGTTTTCAGGTATTTTCCAGCAGTGACTAGCTATCCATTTGGCTCATTAGGAGAAACTGCCATTCCTCTGCAAGATGTTATCAGTTCTAAAATGAGACACCGTAACAAACTATGCAAATATGGTTAATTTATTACAATAGAAAGCAAGCTGCTTTGCTTTCTTACCTATGCCTTGATGGCTGACATTTTCTTAATATGTTTTCCACATTCTTGTGACAATATGCAGATCAGCATTAGAAGGGATGGGGCAGGAATGACAACAGAGAAAATAAGTAAACTTAAACTTCCTGAATGGAGCTATTAATCTGATATGATTCATGATGAAAAGAAGAAGTATGTTGCAGGTACTATCAATAAGGTTCATGTGGACTGGGACACCTGTGTAAATCCAACACAGATTGGCTATTCAGGACCGCGTCCATGGTCTCTAGATGAGCTTCAGGAGGTGGGTCCTTAGGCCTATCTTCAGAGCCTAGAGGACTATTTGAAAATAGCTGACTTTGCCCTAAACAACTGCCTGAATCTCACTCAGCTAAAAACAACATGTTACTGGAAATGCAGAGGTGACCACAGCTGGAGGGGAATGCAGCAGGAACTCTTCCACCTGATGCAGATGACTCACATCAACCAGACATTCAGTGAGATCTAAGTTTTAACCTTACTTGCTTGTCAATAACTATGACAGACACCATATATCTTTTGAACTCCTTTATTCTTAGTTTGTTGCTCACAAATGATAGCAAGAGTGAGAAAATATATTCTCTGAAAAACAGAAGAGCAATGAGAACTAAAGCATTGACGATTCCCAGAGTGCATTATTTACACTTACTTGCTTTATTTGTTAACTTTTTTCAAGATAGTTTTAGATTCTTTGGTGGTTCAAGGAAGGAGAAATAGATAGGATGATTCTGCCTGCCTGGAATCAAGTGCTAATGACTCTTTCATGATCAGGAACAAAGATGAATGAAGGGAGGCATTTGTTTCACAAACACAGACAGTTCCTTTCTTAACAAGGTGGTTGACAGAAAGGGTATAATCTGATCTTCCATTACAGAAGGATGCTGAAGCATGGAGAGCAATTTACTTCTGTGCAATGACATTCATTCTTTTCTTAATGGGCACCTTGGTGTTTCTGATTTCGAAAGGGAGTTTTCCACAGCAGTGGGAAGGCTATTTTCCTGGGTTTATGACTCAGATCAAATTCTGTGTTTTATCACTTCAGTATACCTAAGATGAAAATATTCATAAAATTTTAATTGTATTTTTATTGCAGAGACTGTACAGGCACACAGTCTTTTTTCATGTGAAGACTCTTCTTGACAAAACTTCTTGGTGATAAACTACCAGGTATATTTGATATATGTATATTTATGTGTGTCTGTGTATATATATATATATATATATGAATACATATAGACATTGGCAGAGTGTTTGTGGCACTAAGTCTCTGTATGCATACAAATACACAAACAGGTAGGCTTGATCCTGCTTAAATGAGCCATGCAACAGTGTAATCAAGGAGCATTCAGGGAACTTCTTCCTAATTATTTTAGTATAAATGAGAGAAAAATAAAGGAACTCTTCAGCCATTACAAGGCTGAAATTGATCCCAAAGACATTTCCCATGTTATCCATTCACTCAGTTGCCTTCAGTTCGGCGGTACTACAGTTCTGTGGCTGTAGTATTACTACAGAGCATCAGAGTTGCACTCTTTGGTGAATATTGGAAATAATGTTGCTCTTTGGTGGTTTAGCTGATAGCACTGGTAACAGCACAGCACTTAGTCTGCATCAAATTATTGATAACACAATTTCGTACAGAATTTGATTTTTTAAAAAATATATTTTGAGTTTTAAAAACACCTCAAACCCCACAGCAAAACACCTTACTTTTTATAAAAATCTGAGTACACACTTATTTGCCCTACAGAATTCTATTTCAAGATTCAGTAACACAATCACAGCTATGAAATACTCAGCAATGGATAGCAGGGTAGCAACTTTTTCCCTTCAGCCTCCTTTTTCGCCTTTCTTTAGTGGTTGCTTGCATCAACACCTGTGCTCCTTTTTCTCGCTTCATGAGATTTATTCAACACATCTTGTGGACAATTGATCACGAGGAATGTTATAACTGATTATGCAAGGTGATGGTTCTGACTGGCCTTTTCAAAACATGGTAGATACTAATTGAGTACATAATAGCTAATTGCACTGTTTATAGTGATTGTATATAAGAATACATTTAGATTGGCAATTAGAAGGAAACATCAAGATGAAAATTGGAAGCAATTTGTTTGAATGGGTATCTGGCACAGCTTGAAAGTATGTCTTCCCCTGTTCAAATGAAGGGTTGTCCAGCTTCTCTTATTCAATCTGTATATTCATACTAAATCACACTGAAGGAAAATAAAGCGATCATTTGATTTCTCTTACTCCAGGTAATGCAGTATGTTGCACATTTAAAGGTTTCTTTGTGTCAGGTCCTAATTTATTACACTATAAATTCCCGGAATATCTGTATATTAGGATCAAGAGAGGCAATACAGCAAACTGATAGTCATCTTGAAATTCCTGAGTTTCAGACATTCTGTGATGTCACACAATCACTAGGTTGCAAAAGACCTTTGAGATCATCAAGTCCAACCGTACCTGTCCTTTACTAAACCATATCCCTAAGCACCTTGTCTACCTGTCTTTTAAATACATCCATGGTTGGTGACTCAACTGCCTCCCTGGGCAGCCTGTTCCAGTGCCTGATAACCCTTTTGGTGAAGATTTTTTTCCTAATGTCTAATCTGAACCTGCCCTGGTGCATATTGAGACCATTCCTCCTCCTCCTATCATCTTACTTGTGTAAAGAGACCAACACCAACCTCTCTACAACTGCTTTTCAGGTAACTGTAGGCAGTGATAAGGTCTCACCTCAGCCTCCTCCAGGCTAAACAATTCCAGTTCCTTCAGCTGCTCCTCCTAAGGTTTGCTCTCCAGCCCCTTCACCAGCCTGGCTGCCCTTTCTGGTCCTGCTCCAGGACCTCAATGTCTTTCTTATAGTGGAGGAGGAGCCCAAAATACAGAGGAGCCCAAAACTGAACGCAGTATGCAAGGTGCATCCTCACAAATGCCCAGTACAGAGAACAAGCACTACATCGGTACTGCTGGTCATGCTGTTCCTGATACACACCAAGTTGTCATTAGCCTTCTTGGCCACCTGGGCACGTTCATATTCAGTTGGCAGTCAACCAGCACCCCCAGGTCCTTCTCTGCCAGACAGCTTCCTACCCAGTCTTCCCCAAGCTTGTAGTGCTGCACCGAGTTGTTATGTCCCAGGCACAGGACTCAGCACTTGGCCTTCTTGAACCTCATCCCATTGGTCTCAGCCCATAGATCCAGCCTGTTCAGATCCCTCTGTAGGGAATTCCTACCCTCAAGCAAATCAACACATCCACCCTGGCTTAGTGTTGTCCACAAATTTACTGAGGGAACATTGGATCCCTTCAGCCAGGTTATTGATAAAGATATTGAACAGAACTGGACCCAGGACTGAGCCCTGGGGTAACTTCCTAGATGAACTGATCTGAGATATAAGTGATCAGGGTTAGATATTTTCAATAAAAATCTCAAGAATTTATTCCTAACCTTTAACTTCAGGTAATACATTTCCCCACCCCGTGTTGTCTATGTTGTTTTCCCACTTAAACACTGTATATTTTGGAGTATTTGTTTCAGGTTTATTTTCTACTTATCTGTTCATCCAATAAATATTGTTTAAATAGAATTTGTAACAATAGTCTCCTTCTATGATCATAAACAAAAAATTGCATGGAAACAGATTATCTTCTTTAAGAGTTAATAGGAAAGCTGTAGTACATTTCATCTGACCGAAGATCATACATTAGTATAACATATGATTTAAAGTTACATATTGGACTAGATATTTTATACTAATACTAATACAAAAGATCTGATATTACATTTGAATATTTATTGTAATTAAAATAACATTCACATTTGTACAGTAATATTAATCAAGTTGTAGTGTGTGTAGTGTCAAAAAATTGATGGACTAAGCATTTCAACTGGAGTAGTCCTGGTTTATCAGTTGGAATTGTAACATGTGACTGTTAAATATCTGTCTTGCCTACTGTATCAGTGTTGATAGTACTGACTATGCTTCATCTCTCAACCACGTTCCTTTCACTAACAGATCCCCCCTCCTTGTGTCAGTGGGTGGACTTGATATTGTTACATCCCGACTTGAGCTAGTCAATGCCTTCTCAAAAAGATCCGGCTGCCAGAGTAGGCTGACCAAGATCCTGGGGTAATTTGTCAGAAATTAACATAGTAACAGTAATTCCAGACAGCTTTTCCTAAATGCTATTAACAAAGGCAGCATCATATTCTGAAAACAACTTCTAGTGGGGTGATTAATTAGTGCTGGCAAGGCTTGATCTCTTCTGGCTAGGTTGAAGTACTGTTTGGTATCATAAAAATGGTTTACACTTAGAAAGAAAAGTGATATTTCAGGACATGACATAAATACAGAAAGTGCCCACAAGATATGGGATAAGGGAAAATATGCTTTCTAGGCAGATATGTAGCTGGTAGTTATCATTGCTGCACTGACATAAATATGTCGTGCTTCTTGGAATTTACCTTATTTTAACATAATTTTGCAGAATGTGTCCTCTACATTACCTTAGCATTTTATCCATATTTACTGCCCCCATATTGACTTGCATCTCAAGGAAAATAAAAGGGAAAGAAGAAGAAAATTTCAAACAATTTACTTAGGACAAAGAACAAGTAATATCATAGTAGAAGATATGGCCGAGTATACACATGTGGTACAATCAGTGCCTTATCAGATTCAAACCCTGTTTCACCAGAAAACAAAGCAATGAGGAAAGTGGTAGCTCTTCCCATCTTTCCCATCCTGTTAATTGCAGTGGAGAGTGATGCTGTCATTGGGTCACAGGACCCAATGTGGGTGTACAGGTCTCCTTGCCCATGCTGGCTAGGACTGGAATTCTGTGCTACATCTGCCAGAGCATTTCTGGGGCCAGTTGGTATTCAACGTCTTCCATTAATGCTATAAACCATCTTACTTTCCAAAAACACATGGCACATGTAAATTGTATTCAGGAAATAATTCCTGGGACATTTTAACTCCCAAATCACACTGAACAGTCTTGGTGAGACAGCTGACTGGCACAATTCAACAACTGTTCAGCATGATCAATTATATTTCCTTATCTAGAAACACTCCTTGGCACTGTTTGATGCACTAATTCTACCAGTACTGGTATTGGTGTCGAGAGCCAGTGTATATAAAACACTATTTCCATAATGAATTATTTGGATTAAAGTGCTACCAGAAGTGTAGCCATAAAACTTGTTGGTTTTATTGAGATATATTTATTTATTTAGGTTTTTCTTGAAATTTTAGACATCTTTGGATGTAAATAAAGTGGATTGCAAATTGACTTATCTTTCTGAGGGAAAAAATACTCAGGGAGTATGAGAAGGAGCTAAAGAATCTTCAAACCATATAGTCAGTGAGAAATGAGCAATGACTTTTTTGTAGTTCCTTTTACAATCTTAACATTACTGAAAGGTTTGGAATAGAAACTGCATTTGTTCCTGCAACATCCAGAAAAAAACCAACCTTGTCTACAGTAATGCTCATCACCTCAAACATGACAAGACTGAAAATGTACCGTTGCTATCATTAACACATCTACTATAGCAAATATGACAATTTTTGTATAAACAAAACCTCTCTTCTAAAGGCTTTATACAGCTGACTTTCACCAAGGTTTCTTTAATTTTCAGTGACATAGTGATGTTAGTGTTTGTCAGTAAGTTATACCTGTCTGTTTTACAAGATTTAAAATATAGTAAGAAATCTGTTGCCTAGAGTTGTTGACTCCTCCAAATGTACAACCTGCATGGCTTAGCCAGTGAAAGAGCATCAGGGTACCATTCTTTATGTGGCAACTGTGATGCCCAGTGTGGTTTGACTCAGTCCAAATTGCATTCTCAGGATACAGTTCTGGGAAGTAGTACAGAGGAGATACTATTCCCAGTAGGCAGCTTGTGTGTGGGCACTGTGTTTTGAAGTCTAAAAGTTTAACAACATAAAAATAGGATGTTCTGTGCTGACAGATTTCTGTGCCAGTGTATGGTTTGAGTTAATTTATTCATATAGATATAACCTGTACATTAAAATAGAAAAAGTGCAGGTAATTTTCCATAGATATTTTATCTAAAAGAGCAATTCATTTCAGACAGGGAACATTTATTCTTAATTTACTGGAATTAAAAATTTTTGCAGTTCTGTGATGATCTAATATTTGTCCTAGGCACCTTATCAGGCTGATGTAATTAATACTGGTATCATTAGCTAATAGCAAACTAGAAGGAAATGTGTCTAGCAAAACATAATTCTTCCAGTTGCACCAGACTATCAGTTAACTAAGCAAAGCAGAAGCATTTTTAGCATGACTTAAGAGTTAGAGCTGGACCCACTTGTGGCATACAGTATTTTATCCATTTTGTCGCTGACAAGTGATGCATGCTTCAGATCACCAAAAAAAAAAAAAAGGTTTCTTTTTCAAAATATTTACAAAGTAAAAGGAAGGAAAACAAATAATGATAAAATAATCTGTTGTCCTGTTTATAACCATAAGCTCAGGAGGCAGAATTTGTTGCAGTGCTAATGGGTGTTCAGTACATTATAAATGGGCAACTGTTTAAAGTGGTGCTATAACAATGGACAAAGCCAGAGAAGCACCTGGATGGGACACAAAGAGTTTCAGCTAGCCAGCTGGGAAATGAAGGAGATGTACAATTTTCAACACAACTTTTCATTCTCCAGCCCTGGGCTGTCCAGAAAAGCAAGAGATATGGAAAATAAGAACAACTGTATTCTGCAAGTGCTCTGCTAAACTCTTCTTTATGTAGTTCTTTGCCAACCCATGCACACCTCAAGAAATCAGCTCATCCCTCTCAAAAGTATGACTTACAGCTTGCAGCTGTATAGATCAAGTGACGTTCACTAAAACAATGGAATTATGTAGGATTTTGTAGGCAAGGTGTCCACAGAGCTTTGACAGAATGATTTAGATAATGATCTTGAAACGCTTATTTAGGGACATGGCACAGACCAAACCACACTGCAATTGTACATATTTATATTGGCTTTGGATGCAGCAACTACTTAGCTATGAGAGGAGGATGCTGGAGAAATTTACATAGACAAAGCACTGCACAATACAATGGAGACAGGAGATTTACACAATAGAACACTAGATAGGCTTAAGCCATAGAGATTGGATTACTAGTGGTGTTTTTCCACAAACCTAGAAAGATTTAAGTGTGGAAACTTTTTTTCCACTTAAGCATTACCAAAAAAAAAGACTTATAGAATAACTAGAATAGAGTGGAAATAAGCAGAGGATAATGGTTTCCAGGACTGCAGGGCTTGAAAAACACCTGGCCATACTGAAATATTTGTAGTTCTCAATTAGGAAAACAGGGCCATGTGTGAATGCATGTGGAACTAACAGTAATCAAAATCAGAAACTGGTTGAAAACTATCTGAGAATTTGATTTTTAAGATAATTGAGCACTGATTATGAATTTCACATTATTCCTGGTTCTTCAACATAATAAAGTATTCTTGCTAGTCCACAGATAGATGTTACATGGAACGTTAAAAATGTCAACCTTACCTTTTGCGACCAACCTCGAGTTTATCCAATATTCAAAATCCCCATTGTAAATTTGGACCAAGTTCTAAATAAACACAGGCTTTTTTTGCCTAGGAGCTATATGGGTCTCAGATGATTCATAAGATTCACTTCTGAAATGCCCCAGCCAGCTGCAGAGCCCCATGCAGCCATGCAGCTTGCTTTCTCCTCCCCCAGTGAGATGGGGAGGACAAATGAGAAAAGGCAGACTGAGTGAATTGGAAAAAGGACAGTTTACTGAGATAGTACAGGGAGAGGGAAACAACAACAAAACTGATGACAGAATATACACAAATGGTGATAACACAAGGCATTTTACTGACACCACAATTGACCAGATGCTCAGCCTACAATCAGACATTTATGGAGCTGCATGGAACTGCCCCTCCACAACTAGCCCCCTTTTATGTCAGATACGATGTCATATGGTATGGAAAACACCCTTGGTCAGCTCAGCTCTCTTGTGATGGCTCCTTGTGAAAATTAACTCTGTCCTAGCTGAAATCAGAACGGATATAAGGAAGTATGAGGATGGTGAGACACTAGAACAGGTTGCCCAGAGAAGCTGTGGCTGTCCCCTCCCTGGCAGTGTTCAAGGCCAGGTTGGATGGGGCATTGGACAACCTCGTCTAGTGGAGGGTGTCCCTGCTCATGGCAGGGGGCTTGGAACTAGATGATCATTGAGGTCCCTTCCAATCCAAACCATTCTATGATTCTATGTTTCTCCAGTCTCACCAAGTACTCTGGGCCATCCTATTCCCCATTTTTCAGAAGGCAGATACAAGTCAGGAAAATACTGCCTTTGCTTTCCACAGAATTGGAAGTCTCATCACCCAGTTGTCATCAAGGATTATTTAGCAAATTATTTATTTGACTAATTTAATCCTCATTAATGAGTCATAAATACCTGATTTTTTGTCATTTTGCTTGAGAATGAAATAAATTACCTTTTCGCAATGTTTAAATACATCTTTTGTGATTTCTGAGCAGATTTCCCCATCAATTTAACAGTATGGACTATCATCTTCACAGTGCTTTTAATAAATATATCTCAAAGTAGTCACCATCAATTATGCCATTTCATTAATTGGGATGTTGAGGCACAGAATGATTACAGGATTTTTCCAGGAAACCAGGGACAGAGCCATGAAGGAATCTAACTCTTCCCATATCCCAGAACAAGAGAGCAATAATTCCATGTAAAAAAAATAAAAATTCAAACATATAGGCCATACCAATGATCACTAAAATAAAAACATTTACCTTCAATACTGTAACAATAAATCTATTCCTTATGATTAGCCAGGAAATGTCAAAATGATTTTCAAACATTAATACACCATCTTGCATTCTTTTGAGGAACCTGGATGAATTTACTTCCTGATCTCAAAGTCATTTTCATTCACTACCAGTTCTTATTGCTAGCTTTTAGGTTTTACTCTGTGTGCTCCTTACTTGCAAATTTCTCAGGTGCCATATAGTACATGAGGGCGATCTGCAGCTTTGGATAAGCTGCTGCTTGTCATCACACATCAGGGAAACTCTCTGAGGTGTTCTTAGCTGGTGATTACAGAGAACTTTGATTTACAGCCGAGAAGAAAAAGGAGTCTTTAATACAACAGGCAAGTTAATAAACATCAAAAGAGAGAGTCATCCATGAAGGAGAGTGGTGTTGGAGTATATCTCACATGCTTCCTTTTCATCAGCTGGTTTTAACACATAGATTTTATTGTAAGTTCTTTAAAGACAAAATACCTTTGTAACATAAATCTCTTCTCATTGCAAACCACCTTCTGCTATCTATATTGTAGTATGAGAGTGATAAACTTGCATGAAAAGTTTTCCTTCTTAATCATAAAGCAATGCCATTTTTTGGGAAATGCAGAATTTTGGCTTCAGGATGCAGCAGATATAACTGTTCACACAGTGCTAAGTTAAAACTGGGTATGAACATTGTAATCTGCTTCTGAATATTTTGTTAGTCAGGTCACTGTGGTTGCATGCAGAAAAAGCAGCAGGATATTCATTTTACCAATGAAGGAGGAGGTGATTCTGACTGTTTTTTACTCTCTCAAACTGGGATTGAACATACTGCTAAGTGAGGTATGTGGGCAATGATTTTATCTATTAATGCAAACATACTAGTTGCAGGTCCTTGTAAAATCAGTAAGGTATCTTCTCCATTCCATCACCACTGTCTTGCCATTCCTTCTTTTAGTAACTCTATAAATATGCAAACATTTTCTTAAACATGGGGCTTTTTTTTTTTTTTTTAAATGGACAGCTTCTTTGCTGGTAAACTGCAAAAGTATAATGTGACAAAATGGTTTTGATGAAGATATAATGGCTCAATTCCAATAAAGGCTAGATGCCAAGATACCAGGTGAAGGATGTGGAAAAGTTTAAAGATATTTTTATGAAGGGATTCAGGATTAAAATCTTGATTACTTTAGTGTTGATAAATATTTTAGAACAAAAAGTAAAAGCAAAGCAAAACATAAACAAACCAAACAAAAAAACCACACACATGCACACACACACACACAAAAACCCCAAAACAAACCCATCAAAAAACGTTAACCCCACAAAAGAAGCACCAGCTAACCACAATTCCTAGGCTATAAAGTATAAGGATTTCAGTCCATCTAAAGAATGAGCTTGTGAACTAGCTTTCTAGTCTGTTGTCGTGGTTTAACCCTGGCTGGAGGCCAGATGCCCACCAAAGTTTCTCTATCCCTCCCCTTTTCAGGACAAGGAAAAAAGATATATTGAGAGGCTTAGGAGTTGAGATAAGGACATGGAGAGATCATTCCACAATTAGTGTCATGGGCAAAACAGACTCAACACAGAATGAAGGAAAGAAAACTATCTAATTTATTACACTACACTGCACACCCAGTGACACCAGAGTCAGATAATGAGAAGTACAGCCAGGTCTTGCAGAAGCCACCCCTGTAGCTCCCCCTCCTCCACCAGAACCCAGCCACACAAAACTACTTCTGGATTTAAAAAGCTTATGACATAATTTTCATGACCAGTAAAATTCACCATCTAAAAATTAGTTGATACCTGATCTTCTATGTATGACCAGTCATTTAAATCCCTCTTTAAATTATCCAGTCAATGAGGAAAACAAGAGTGTTTAGAAGATATTTCAGTCTGTTCTAGCTTAGACTATAGTGCCTATTTCCAGTAAGTCTCATCATCCCTAGTAGTCACTGAAATGTCTTCCCTCACATACCCCCTTGTTGTGGTAGTTTTAAGGTCGGACATAATAATATAAAATGGAGAAAGAGTAAAGGATGGTGATAAGTCTGTAGGTGTTTCACATGTTGTTAAATCACTTTTATCTTGAAGGAGTGAAAGACATCAAAATGTTGTAAACAAGTTGCCTGTCTGTCTAAGATATAGCAGGCTATGTTATAAGATGGTGTCAATTAGTTTAGCTTTATTGGTATCTGGAGTTACACTGGCTGAAGGTCTGGCCATTAATACAAAAGTTAGCTATGCCACTTGGCAGTAGCTTGGTTTTGGGTTTAATATAAGGGTTCTTCAGAGAGCTTTCAGAAGGAACAAAAACAAGCTACATACATGTTGAAGGATATTAGTAGTTTAAATAAGTGGGTTTTTACATAGAAAAAATACATAGGATGTGATTTGTGCTGTTTGCTTAGCTTTACTTAACATGATTGGCTAGATATACTGAAACCTTTAAGCCATGATACAGGTATTTTTCTTGGTAATATTTCAAGTAGCTTTCCTAACAGCTCGTACAGTGCTGGTTTTAGTCTTCTAGTGTAGGAAAGTATTTTGATATCATTCCAATGTTTCAGTAGTGTTTTCCCAAGTTTCGGACTCTTCAGTTCTCCATGTTCCAACAGCAAGGGTAGGTGTTCAAGGAATTTTAATCCAGAAGATAAGGAGGATCCAGCCTTCAGCAAAAAACTGGAGAAACTGCAAGTCAACAAGATAAGAGCCTACTGACTTGAACACAGAAGAATCCAATTAGATAGTAGAAGATCCCAGACCAAAAATCACCATTGGATTGAAGGACTTGTGGACAACATGTGAGGGTCACATGAGGGGCAGGTATATGGATCTGAAGGGTATAATTACCCTGGGATTTCTTTGTTTTGGGTCTTTCTCTTTGGAGGCATCCAGCCTGGGCAGATCCTGATGCGGCATTATATAAAATTATTTATTTTGTAAAAACAATGCCTGAAACTCTGCTGCTGGAAACCTATGGTTGAGCCTGAAGAAGGAGGAAGGGCACTCAAGAATAAGTGTGTCTGTGTCTCTGTGTGTTTATGCATGACACGAGTAGTGTGTGAATGTCCATGCAGCAGCTACTTCTTTAACAGTACAGACCTGATTTCTGTATCCAAAAGGATAATGAGACAGAGAAGATTGACTGCTAGGACACACTGGAACAGAGAGTAACAGGACAGCTGTGGTCCAGAGATGAGGATGGCAGTCCAGCCTTTAGAACAAAAGATCAATGAACCTACAAGCAGACAGAAAGGAGGCTAATCTGCTTGGACAAAAGGTCAAGAGGGCCTTAAAGGACAGAAATTCAAATATTATGAGGAATGAAGTGAACTGTCGAAGTCAATGAGAAAAAAAGATGAAACTCATAAAAAACATAGGAAAAAATACACACCCCTAAAAAAACCCAACAAACAAGCAAGCTGAAGGTCTGCTCTGTAAGAGTCTTATACTGGAAAGTGTCTGAGGCAAAGTTCACCCTGCTTACCATATTCTATATATACAAATGCCCCAAAGTGATTAATGGAGTCCAGTCTGAGCTTAAGTACCTTTGTAATCACGTCTAAGAATGCAGGATTGTAATGGTTTTTATTCACTGCTTGGAGAAATTTCTGGTCTTTATTCCTGTGAGAGGAAATATATACATATATATAAGGTCAGGAAAAAAAAAAGAGGAGTGGACTGTCATTCATTGATTAGAACTTATTTCCTGTTGCTTATAGAAAATGTCATGATGTGTCATCCTCCATGTTACCAGAAAATTATAATGCTCTGAAAAGTAAAGTAAGAACAAGGGACATGTCAGTTTTTTGCTGCTGTGATTTCCCATGGAAATAATAGTTCCTGGCTACTATGAACAGGAGTGACACAGCATGCAAAATTATAGTCTGTGAGTGTCCTAGTTTAACCTGGCAAGCAGAAGAAACAGCACCACAGCCAACCGTTCTTTCTCCCTGCCCACCATTGGGATGAGGGAGAGAATCCAAAAGGTAGAACTCATTGTCTGAGATCATTATATTCATTTCTCACTTCTCCTAAACATGACTTTATAGTCCCTTCAAGAGGATCTTAAGTACAGTCAGACCTTCTACTTTGTCTGGGAAACTGCCTGATGGAATATGAAGCAGCATTTTTTCTAGAAGAATCCCTTTTTGTGATTGTTTTTTACTTGGAACTCACATATTTGTAACTCTACAGTCATAGTATCATAGAATGTGTTAGGTTGAAAGGGACCTTTAAAGGCCATATAGTTCAACCCCCTGCAGTAAGCAGGGACACCTATAACTAGATCAGGTTGCTCAGAGCTTCATCAAGCCTGACCTTGAATGCCTCCAGGCATGGGGCCTCCACCACCTCTCTGGGCAACCTGTTCCAGTATTTCATCACCCTCATAATGAAAAACTTCCTCCTAATGTCTAATCTAAACCTACCCTGCTCAAGTTTAAAACCATTGCTCCTCATCCTATCCCTTAAAAACAGTGCTTCCCCAGCTTTCCTGTTGGTCCCCTTCAGTACTGGGGGTAGAATTTCTATTCCACTTATTCATATCTTCTCCATGGTCTTGTAGGTAAAATCACAGTGTACCTCAGGCCATGTACCCTCTATAACCTCTCTCTTAAACAGAGGAACACTTACTCTTAATAGCTGATAGTGTCCTTACAGGTAGGAAGTAGGATCTATGCTATTATAGTTTTTGGACAAGTTTCTCCACAGCTGAGACAAGGGAGGAAGAGAGATTTTCTTTGTATTGCTGGAGTTGACTAGCCAATTTATTTATCATTGGCTCCTCTTTTGTCTTCCCAGTCTTTTGTTGCCAGTGAGTCGGAGCAGCCCTTGATACAGGCTAATGCCACTTGAGTTATGCGTACTTCCTTCATCTGGATCTGTGGGTAACTGCACATAGTCCAGGTCATAATAAAACATTTCCCACATGGCTAATTCCCTAAGGTACAGGATATCTCACTCCATTGTGGTCCATTTATCCCAGCATCAGAGCAGCCAGGTGTCTTGAAACAGGACAGTAAGGAGCATACCATATGACAGCTTTGCACTAAATAAAACTCAGTGTGACTGAGTCAACACCCTTGATGTGTCACCACTGAAGAAGAAAACTTTCAGGAACACCAGTGGTACCAAAGTCCTGGTGATCCAGCTGTGAGTGAGAATTGGGACCATCCCTGACGAATTGCGTGGGATTTACTAGTTTAGAGACATTGGACAATATTTTTAGGAAGTTATTTGAGGAGGAGAGTTCAGTGACTGTAGGAGATAAAGAGAAACTGTAGTCTGTTATTCATACTATCAGAAAGATAGTGTGTATGTACTCTGCTAAAAGAACATGCTTTCTTCTTCATAAGCCAACATCTGATGGTCCAGTTGTTTGCTCTGAGTTTTCCAATCTTGTTTAAAAAAAAAAGCGCCTTTTATCTTCATGAATAGTGTAAGTTCTTGAAGTGATTTCCTGAATTCCCTAGACCAAATAGACACTCAATTTTGCCACACTCCTTATGGAGAAAAGAAAAGAGAAGTGGATTCAGTCAACTGAAATTTTATGAGCTTGTATCAAATTAGGACTCTTTAAGAATGGATGAATTGCATTTTTACTCTGTAGCAGCAGAATAATGAAGACTGTAAGCCAATTGGCACCCAGGAGAGTGTATGTCTGGAAAGCACTTCCTAAAAGAGCTATGATAAAACTAAAGGTTATTGCTTTGGAAAAAAAAAACAAACCCTGAAGTACTGATGCAAAGCTTGTAGAGCTTTGGGATTCTTGCTCTCCTACAGAGACTTGGCTCTGGCAGGAATGAAGCCCATATGTTTCAAAAGGGATTTCAGTGTTATTGGAAACAACTATTTGCTGTGAAATCAATGGGTGTTGCGTACTCTAAGACCTTTGAATATACGGTCTGTAGTCCAATATGATAAATAAAACTGGCTGATGAAAAAAAGGCTTTCAAAACACTAATACACTGTTAATGGAGGAATTTCAATCCTGGTTCCTAACTGTATGCAATCCTATAGCTCAAGGAGGAGACACAAGGTGAGAAATTTGGGTTGTGATACTCCACAGTTTTTGCTACATTTAAAACAAAATTCTAAAATGAAAATAATGTTCATGGAAATTAAATGAATGAGTTAAACTCAAGTGATGATTAAAAAAAAACCATGCAAAAACTACCCCCAAACCAACTTGATTTCTGAGTTGTATCCTGGGATAAAATACAGTATTAAGATAACCAAGCATTTTCCCAAACTTTTCTACATATGGATGGGCTGGAAACATATGTATCCTGGAATCTTCTCCAGGCTGAACAAGCCCAACTCTCTCAGCCTGCCTTCATAGGAGAGGTGCTCCAGCCCTCTGAACATCTTCATGGCCCTCCTCAGGAGTCACCCCATCAATTCCATGTCCTTCTTATGTTGGGAGTTCCAGGTCCTGATACAGTAGTCCAGAATCTCATGAGAGCAGAGTAGAAGAGGAGAACCACCTCCCTCAACCTGCTGGTCATGCTTCTTTTGATGCAGCCTGGAATATGCTTGGCCTTTTGGGCTGCAAGTGCACATAGCCATCCAACATCCCCAAGTCCTTCTCCTCAGGTCCATTCTCAATCCATTCTCTGCCCAGCCCCGTGCTTGCCCCCTTCCCTCCACCTATGTGCATTTGGCCTTGTTGAACTTCAAGAGATTGGTATGGGTCCATCACTCAAGCCTACCTTTTCTCTACACTCCACTTTTGTATGAAATCAATTATAAGTTTTTAAAGTATGGTATTCATCAGGTTCTTTCCCTTGCAAGTACTGCTTTTGAAAAATAACATCCATCTGTTGATATCACATGCCAATCACAGTTATCTTTTAAATGTATTTTCCAAGGGGAATATTTTGAGAAAATATATCTGGCGATGACTAATTGACTTTTATACAACAGCTAGGTATTAGGAGAGTTTAAATTGAAGGTATTATCTGGGTTTACTGCCCTTGTCATTTTTATCCCCTGTTAAGACTAAATTTTATTTATGAAGTAGAATTAATTCAATGAGGGATCAATTTGGTGCATACTAGCTCCCCACAGTCATTTTATTCAATTAGCACTTTGGTTTAAAGGTTATACATGTGCGTGTGCGAATCAGTATCTTTTCCTCAGTACTGTTCAATGTGCTGCAAAGTGGAGGCTTGACAGATTAAAAACCTGCCGAGTACTTTTCAGTGAACAACATTACACACTGAAAACCCAACTTTTAGAGTATGTAGGATCTTTGTAGGAGTTATTTGGTCATAATGGATAACATAAGTCTGCACATGGAGTTCTTTTGTATTGAAAAGGTAGTCTGGGCTAATAACATTTAATTTTAATTTAATAAATATTTCAAACCCAAATACATTAATAGAAAAGCTCTCTAGTATCTGTAGCCTCACATACCTTCCCACTCTACCCCAAAATATCATAAGCTTCTGCTTGCTAGTCCACTGTTTTGACTACAGATTCTTTGACAGAACTACTTAATAGCTTCTCCTAACTCCCTGCAGCTGCTTTCCTCACATATTTGGGACTGCCTGGATTTACTCTTACTGTTTAAAAATATGACACGTCCACAGATGATTAGGTCTGGATGTGAAGAGTCCTTACATGAATACCCCTCATCTCAGGGTTTTAAAGTCTCTGAGATAGTTATTTAAATAAACACAAGCATAACAGCTCATCCTCAAGAAAGGAGTTAAGAAAGAAAGCAAGCTTACTCATCTGGGATTAAAAAATACCTTTCATCTTTTCTATGTCATTATTTTAGGGACAGGTCTAGATATTTCTAGGTTACAGATGGGCAGGAAATTACTTCAAAATAAAAAGTCTGAAAGCTTTTTCTTCCAAATAAGGTGAAAAGTCACATCTTTCAAAGTCTGTCATAGAAAAAAATTGTGAAGAGAGAAGAAAAAGTCCATGAAAAACCCAACCAAAATCAACGATGTAACAGATTCAAATGGAAAGGATAAGGAATTAAATCTGTAGCCTCCCTCCTGTTTACCAGAAGACCAGAAAAAAACAAAGATCTGACAGACTACATAAGTGAAGTAATTCATTTGAGATGAAAGATTTTTTTGGAAAACATTCAGATGGCAGAACCAACATTCAAATCACTATTCAGCATAAGGCAGTGAAAAAATGTATTTGAGCCTTTTACATCTTAATGAAGTAGCCCTACTATTTTACTGTATGGATGCCTTCTTGCTCTCTTTCATCTACAGATAAGCAACTTTTTCCTACCAAAGTGCCAAAAAAAGCAGTTATTTGCAAATGAAAACACACGAAGAAGCCTCCTGAAAGTAGTTCTTGGTTTTAACTAAGAACCATTACAAAGTTTCACAGGACACTGCATTGGGATGTTCATGACTCAGTTTCTTGGCATTACTGATTCAAATCCTGACTAGCTCCACAGCGATTTATTTTTTTTAAACAGCAACCTTCATTTTGTCAGCATGTCTTCTTGATCAAGTAAAGCACTTTCATTATTCCTGGTGCTTTGTTCTTTCACAGTGGTTTAAAATGAAGAGAATTTTGGTATGTTTTGTTATGATCTCCTACTGCATTTTGTCAGGCTAGAGAACAGCTCTCTCTGCATATATATATGCACATATGCATTTTTCTTGTCTTCTACTTTACTGTGATAAAATGGACTTAAATTATGTAATTTTGCCTCTGTATCTATTATTCCAGATTTCCTTAATTTTCCTGATTTTTACTAAAGTGAGTTTTTAAGCTTGCCTACGAAAAGACTTTCAATGAAATTAATTTGAGCTAAAGGTATTATTTGAAAATTGATTGTTTAAACATATGACACTACTCAATGGAGTGGAAGATGCTTTAACTTAATTTCTCTTCTTCACTTCCAAAACAAATAAAAAACAAAACAAATGTATCAAATCAGGGTGTAGCTTCATGATGGATTTAAATTGGGATAACTGTTTAGAAGAGAGATGTGTGCCACTGCTTGTTTATGTTGCTGTATGGGCCTACAGGATTCAAAGAAAGAGAATCAGAGATAGAAAAGACAGCAGCATTTGAGGGAAGAAGAATAAAAAGGCTAAAGAATTCTGACCAGCTACTAGCATATTTCTTATACTTTTGATAACATTTTTGTATGCATTTCTCTGTCCAGAATTCCATTTCTTACATCTATTTAATAGCAATATATCAGTAGACATGACTAGGCCATCTTTTCTGTTTAAAAGACATTTATTACACTCCTGTGGAAGTAAGATGATTTAGGGAGTAAAAATCTCCTTTCTGAGGCTGCTAACAGATGAATTGCCAATCTGAACAGAAGACAAATGGCAACCTCGTTTGCCAGCCAGCACCACTGCTAAGTACATCTTAATTACCCAAGTACCTAAGTACATTGTATGTATCCAAGAATCTCTGTGTGATTGGTCTAAAAGTCAAAAAGTGCTGAAATACCCAGGGCTTTTAAAACAGTTCCTAGCAGTGGTACACACCTATGACATTGCAGAATACATAAGGAAAAGCATAATTAAAACATCCATTAAACACACTCTTAAACCAGTACAATGTTCACCATTTTTTGAAGATTAAGATCAGTTCTCATGAATTCTCATTCTCTAATTCTCTTGTGCTTGTCCATGATCACAAACGCTCCATGACCCCAATACAATGTACAAAACATTTCACACAACTTAACTATGACCAGTTCTTCAGGGCCTGTGAATTTTAAATTGTCTTTTGAAATAAACTTTACAGTTTACACAGAAAGTGTGGGTGTGGAAGAATCCTTGTTCTAAATCCTTATCCTCAAATCAATGGCGTTACAGAAATCTTCTAAAAGCTCTGTTTGATGAAGGAGGTAGAAAACATATATGTCCCGTGATCTGTTCACATACTTGAAGCAATGTAAGGAGGGACAAAGAGAATATGAAGGACAGCAGCATTCAAGGAAAGAAGGAAAAAGGCTGTGTAAGCCTGGCTAGTATCCAGTGCTCGTTACACCTCGTTAATTTTTTTCTTCTATTAATGAGTTAAATTTATTTCTTAGTGTTTCATTTCTTATAAGTGCATGGTTAGCGGAATGTCAGTAGACATCACGCCTCTAAAACACACTGATTCTATTCCTGGGGATGAGGGAAACTTGGGGTTACAAATCCTCTCTTTGAAACAACTGAAAAACAAACTTCTGGTCTCAATAGAAGCCAAATGGAATCTTTGCTTGAAAGATGGGACACTTGGAGTTCACAAAAGGTGTCAAGGAAGTGTTTTAAAAGAAAAACAGATTAGAATAAAAGATTGAATTCTTGATCTAGGTAAATATTGATAGTTTTCATTTATTTATGATTACTGAAAAAAATTTCTTTAAATAAGATATCTCTTTTCTATTTTTTTTTTACATGCTGATAAAAATGTCTTTATTTACACAGTTAAAGACTCTCACTAGGTATATTTATCTTGTCATAAAATTATAACTCAGATTTTTTAAAAGTAATTTTGGCCTAGATCATTTATTATGGGCCCAGGGACTCAAGGAAGATTTTGTGTTTTGCTTAAATAAGTATGGATTATTCTTTATCCTGTTAATTTCAGGAGCTGTACACCGCATATGAATAAAGTTAAACTGTTCAGCAGTTTGACCTATCTACATGATATTCCAAAGGATATATAATTTTTCATTAAGAATATATATTTTTTTAATTGTATTAGAATTGTGTGTCCTAAAGTAATTAAGCAAATAGTAATTCTTTCCTCAATGAACACGGATGTCTGAGACCAGACAGATCCGGGTCTAAAGGCATGATGCAGATAAGCAGCTTTGTATTTGTTTTGTCACATTTCGATCTCTGCCTTGGGCCAGTATTTCCCTTAACCTGTTTCCTTGATTTATAATATTCTATTAAGATGCAGCAATTCTGCAAAATGGATTTTTCTTATTGGTCTAGCAGTCATCTCTCTGTCCTTGAGGTTTCTTAAAGGATGTAAGGATACAAGAGATATAGTAAGGGAACACAGAAACATACCTAACACAATGTAATTATTTATTTATTTTATCTTCTTTTGAACCAGAGTATTTGAAACTGGATGTCATACAAGAGCTGCTATGGAAGACAGCAATCTTAACCATTAAAAAGCCTGAAGAGGTTGCTCTTTAGTGACTTAGTCTGCTTTTGAGGGCTTGTGGGTTTTTTTTTTCCATTTTTATCAGCAGATTTAATGATTATTCTAACAGTTTGAAAAAATCTGTCAAATTATCTTAATTGTCTGATGATCATAAAATTATAGAATGTGTTAGGTTGGAAGGGACCTTCAAAGACCATCTAGTCCAATCTCCCTTCAGTAAGCAGGGACATTCATACTAGATCAGGTTGCTCAGAACCCCAAGAAGCCTGACCTTCAGTATCTCCAGGGATGCAGCCTCCAAAACGTCTCTTGGCAACCTGTTCCAGTGATCCACCACCCTCATACTGAAGAATTTTTTATCCAACCTAAATCTCCTCTTTTCTAGTTTAAAACCATTACCTCTTGTCCTATTGCTACATGCCCTCATGAGCAGTTCTTCCCCAGCTTTCTTATAGGCACCTTTCAGACATTGGAAGACCACTATAAGGTCCCCCTGAAGCCTTCTCTTCTCCAAGCTGAACAAGCCCAACTCTCTCAGCCTGTCTTCATAGGAGAGGTGCTCCAGCCCTTTCTTTATTTTTCTGACCCTCCTCTGGACGCGCTGCAAGAGGTCCCTGTCCTTCCTGTGTCGAGGGCTCCAAAGCTGGACACAGAATTCCAGGTGAGGTCTCACCAGAGCAGAGTAGAGGGGCAGAATCACCTCTCTTGATCTGCTGGCCACACTCCTTTGATGCAGCTCAGGATGTGGTTGTCCTTCTGGGCTGCAGATGCATGCTGGTGGCTCATGTCCACCTTTTCCTCAAGGTTGTTTTCTTGAATATAATCTCCTAAACTGTATGGATAAGGGGGGTGGAGGGGAGGGGGAAGGAGGGGGTGTCTTGACCCAGGTGTAGGACCCTGCACTTGGCTTTGTTGAACCTTGTGAGGTTCACCTGGACCCACTTATCCAGCCTGTGCAGGTCCCATTGGATGGCATCCTGTCCCTCTGGCACAGTAACCTTATCACTCAGCTTGGTGTCATCATCACCAATATAAAGTAGTTGAACGGTTTGTTTTCTTCCAGTTATGATTTATTTTTCCAGCTGCTCCTAACAGAATGCAAGACTGAAGATACAAACATGGTATCCTTTTTGAAATTCTCTTTCAGTGTTGGATATGGTATGAAACATGCTCTGTTATGTAATCACATATAGAATTGAAGGTTCTTCTTGTTAGCATGTGTCCTTTAAAAATGTCTGCCTGATTCTTGCATAGCTCCATTTTCTTTTGAACATCATGACTTTCTCATAATAGGGATTTGAGGAACTGAATTTCATCTAGATGATCACTAGGCTGCTAATCTCAGATGAGAACCTGCTGCCTTTCCCAACCATAAATGCTAAATTTATAATCTGTATCAAGATCTTTATCTTATGTAAACTGAATTCTCTGTTATAACCTATGAAGTTATGATTAGCCAACAAGGTAGCCCTTGATAAATATGTAGCAGCACATTCAGTGAAAGAGCATTATAACCACTCATCAGAAGAATATTTAGAATATTATTTAAAATTTTAATAAATCCTGTTGCCCATTGCATTTTTTTTCCTTTCTCTTTTCTTTTTTTAAAATTTGTCTGTCTGTGGTATGTCTTTCCTTTCCTCTCAGTTTTTTTCCTCCAACTTGTTTCATTTAAAAAGGGATGACGTGAATAGTGGAGGATGAACTAGTGGGAAGGCACTCCAGGAAGCTCATCATAATCCTATAACAGGCATAGAGAGAATATGAAGATTGGATTATATTAGAATTTCTAGATTAAAATATTACATAAGAAGTGAATTATTATCTTTTCCATAATCCTGGGGCAGGAAAGTGTAAAATTTGCCATAATAAATTACTGTGAGCGAGAAGCTATGAAGACTTTTGGGAATAAAAATTATGTATCATAAAAGGTAACTGTCATCCCCCCACCCAGCAACTATCAAAGTTCATACCTTATATAAGAAAACAGAAACAGAATCCATATCTCTCATAGATGTAAAAAGATATAGAGATTAATCACTGTCACCTACTGAAAGGTATGCTGAGACACATCCAAAAACAGCACACCCCCAAAGAAGAACCCAGGAAATGTAGGTAGGGACTCAAAAACCGATATTCCTTGTCCTCTGTGTCACTGAAAGCAATCCTTGAAGTAGTCCCTGGATACAGATGTCTTAGTGCCTGAATGCTTTGCAGGCTATTTACATGCAACCTGATGCTCTAGGTATGGCTGTGAGTGGGGGAGACTGAAATTAGTCATGGTTTAAAATATTTTTTATTTTCTTTAGTATGACCTAGTGCACTTGGCTACATTCTTGATTCAGTGTTGCAGAATTATTTCCTACAGGGCAACTGGGCAGCCATTCTGTTTGCAGGGGTTTCTAACAGATATGTATACTGCAATAAGCAGCTGAACATTCAGTCATATAATTATACCTCATGAGATGAAATTCCCCATTTGTCAAAATAAGGTGTCATCTCTAGTTCTACAGTTTAGAAAAAAACCACCCCCAAACACAGCATTTGTAGGACTAGGTTCATCCCATCCTGACAAAGCTCTACCATAGTTCATTTGCACTGTAACCACTGGAGCGCAGAACTGTATCTTTTATTACATCTTTCAGTATCAGATGGTATGCAACTAAATTTAAATGTCTCAATGTAGGAAAATAATTAATATACACACATATATATATATATATATATGTAGTGCCATTTTAGATGCCCTGGAATGCCTGAGATAGATGCCTAACTAGACGTGTTATTTATGACACAAGTTCTACTGTAGAAATGAGGAAATACGTATTGGAATCAGACTGGATACTCTGGGATATAAAATAATATTAGACTTCAAACTTTAAGCACCTGAATTATTCTGTACAAAGACCATTCAGTTATCTACAGATAAATATTCAGTGTCAGTTGAGAGTTTGTGGAGTATTTGAGACACTTACACCAAGCAGACAGATGAAGCATAACATGCATGTCCAGCCTGCACCCTTCTGGAGTTGTAGCTACAGGTCAGGGAAACTCTTTTCAACACCCAAAGCAACACTACAGGACAGACCTGGCCTTCAGAGAGGAAAAAACCCTCAAGGACATTTTTCAAAGCCCCAGAGATGTGCTCAGTAGTTGTAGCATCTGTTTTCCACTCCAGCGTGCATTCTACATCACTGGATAGGTGATGACACAATTATTTATGGACACACAAGCCATAATGGGGTCCATTAAGTATGCCCTTTTAAAGGGTGCCCCAAGGTAGAACAAGGGGCTGGGCAAGACATGACAATGTGTGCTCAGGGTTGGACTGGCATATTACCCCTCTCCCAGGAAGGTCTGGAGGTAGTGCTTGGGAGCATAGGTCTCGCCTTCCCTAACAGCTTCCAGCATACAGTCAGAGATCACTAGCTCCAGCACCACCAGGGATCTGTCTCTCCAGCTCCAACAAGCAGCAACTGCTCAGGCAATATGGGGCCAGATCAAAAGCAAAGATGCTTATGATTACATCAGCGGTGACACAAGCCTCACAGCTGTCCCCAAAGAACCATAGGTACTACAGCCATTCAGGGTCTTCTTTGGCAGCTCTGCAGGCAGCCCCCAGTGACTACACCCCTCCAGAGGAGTGCCCAGAGACCTGGTGCATATACCTGGTCTGTGAACACTGTTCTGTGGTATGGCTTCATCTGAGAGAGATGCCATCTCCCAGCACAGGGACCCATGTCAGCAAAGAAAGTTGTATTCTGCCAAAAGCTATGGAATTTAAGTTAAAAGGGAGATATGAGTGTGAAAGCCAACTTTCCTTTAGGAAAAGTCCTATAGGTATAATTTCATTGTGGCTGCATTATACACTAGGTAACTGGTGTACAGAACATATATGTTGAAGCATGGTGTCAGAACGCATTTATAAAGGATACCCTGCAGTGGAGTTAAAATAGATTTTATAATTTTCTCCATGCCAATCACTTACTCTCTTGATGTATTCGTGCCCAAGCATTGGCAGTGGGGCTGCAGGGCAGCTCTGTGGGGAAAGGCCAGGGCTGCCCCATGCAGGACAGGACACAGCCAGACACAGCTGGTCCCAGCCGGCTCCAATGGCCCCACCGCTGGACACAGCTGAGCCCCTCAGCCGAGCTGGGGGTGCTGGGAGGGGAGGGGGAAAACAGGTTTCAGCAAGGGCCAAAGGCGGCACAGGCAGAGCAGGAGGAATCCCGCCAAGGAGGGAGCAGCAGCAGAGGGTCCAGAGGTCAACAAAAGGACCTCTGCAGCCCTGCAGAGCTCCTGCTGGAGCAGAGACCCAAGCAGGGTCTTCTTTTCTCACCATCCAAATGTATTTTTAACAAAAAAAATGTCTGGTTGACACATGATGGGAATTGTTGAGTGATAGCTGTGTCTATCTCAATACATGAGCTTTTCCATCCTGCTTTCTCTCCCTATGCTATTGAGAAGGGTTAGGGAGCGAATAGTTGGGGGAGGGAAAGAGTGTCTGAAGAAGGGGGCTAACCCACCATAGCTAATTACCAGCAGACACTTGATCTGGACACTGTACGGTGAGGCTGAAAGCTCCCACCACTGAGGCAATTGGAGGGAACACCACTTCAGCCAGTTCATGACTGCACCTCCATGTTTAAATTAGCATAAGCTTCTATGGTATCTACACCTTCAGGCTGCACTGTGAAAGTACTGATAAAATAGTGATTTAATGTCTCCCAGCCATACTATTTTTCTCTTTCGCTTCTGTGGCCCAGTGTTTCCATTGGTTGTTTCCTTTGTGAAAGCAGTTGTGTGTGATCCCTGTGGGCATGAAATCCTCAGGTGACCCATAAAATAAGTACAGTAGAAAAATGTACAGCTTTCTCTGAACTGCTTCTCTGAGTGATCAAACAAGCTCCAGTATTGGTGTGAAGGAGGAAATGAAAATGAAAGCTACTTAGGGGCCTGAAGAGAAAGACAGAGAGACCATCCTGTGGCAGAGAGACCATGCTGTGAGATGGCTTTCACTGTGACACAAAATTGTAATTTAACAGCCAAACTGGTAAATAAAGCAGTATAAAATACATTCTCTGTCACTGATATCATTTAGCACAGCATCTTCCATGTCTGCATTCTAAAAAAAATCCTTTTACTCAAAATAGTGAGGTCCTGTCCCAAGTGCCTAGTTGCAGTAGTCTGTGATCTTAACTAACTCCCGATTGTCCTCAAGCATTGCTTGATAAAGTGCTAGTTGACCCAAACTATTGACCTGGCCATTTCTAATTTATTAGAATAGACACAGTCCTATGTGTTTACTGCAATGATTTTTTAGTGTCTGCTTCAGAACAGTGTCTGATTAACAGTCACTGACGGTATAATTCAGCTTTAGTTCAAAATAGCTATTGCACAGTCATATAAACACAGGCAGTTTTCAAAGTATTGGTATGTAAAGTCATATGAAATATATATATTTCAGAGTTAAGAAGGCAGGAAAATATGTCATAGGACCATGCCCTTCTGCAGTGGCATCTGAGTTGAGGCAAAATAAACCACAGCACATTACATGTCAACAGCTTCATGTATTTAAGTCATAAGTCAAACTGTAAATTCCCATTATGGATTTTTACCAGGGCTGAACTTTAATTTTCTACACAAAGGGATCTAACACCATCCAAGATACTTAAACCCATCAGAAAGCTTCAATTGGGAATGGTAAATACAAGACAGAACCTATGGCATTCTGGGAAGTGAAAGCCACACATGGCACTCTAAAGCATCTCAGATTAAAGTAGATACCCCAGGGTGGACAACTGAATCAGGTCAATAGTCTCTTAAAGCATGGTAACAAGTGTCAGTATTAAGAGTTTATGTGGTGAATTGGGGCAGAAAGCCCTCAGAAAATGATTTAAAATAAATTTGATTAGAACTTTCCTCTAGCACTTAATTTGAGTGAAACATAAGGGCCTCTGTTTGTCCTATTAAACTCTCTTAGCCTGCGAATCAGAGCAGCCACATACGAACTGCATATTTGGAATGATTTCAAGCTTTTCCTAAGGCCTAAAATGTGCAGGCTAGCCCAGATAAAAATCACACCAAACTTAATCACAAATTCACTCTAACTGGATTGAAGCTTCAGAACTCATGAATGCTCCTTAAAGTTATTTAATTAATTAATATAAAAACAGTGAAGGGTTTTATCATAAAGACAAATAAATGCTATGCTGAAAGAGATAGTTTTACTCACCCTATCTCAATGAGTGACATTGGTGGCATAATTTGCTTAAGATTGGAATTTATTTGACTGCTAAGAAGATGGAAAATGTGGGATTTCAAAATATTCTCCTGGGGACCCACCTGAAACTTAAGACCATTAATAAATTTGGTAATTGAGTCTAAGTGCATACTTCTGGGAGCTAGGCTCCAATGTTCTTGAAACATTTCTTTCAACCCCTTTCTTCTTTTTGACAGCAGCGTGGATTATTTCCCACTTCAGTTGTCACCCTAAGAAAAGTGTTATAGCAAAAATGTGCTGTTTCTCGTGCTCCAAAAAGCTTCTGCTCAGACATAACCCCTATTTAATCTCAGGCCAGAGCAGTAACACAAAGGTTTTTCTACCCTCAAGCAGAGGTTGCAAACCATTTTGTTTAATAGATGCCTATCAGGAAAGCCTGCAATTCCTCATGTGTGAATGAAGCTATTAAACCCCAAACCTCATTACACAAATAATGTCCATTTTGATATTTCAAAGTACTTTTAGCAAGGTGCTCACAAGAGTATTGTAAATGATCCGTAAACAGTGGAACACTATAGGGACAAATTGTAGATTGGACAATTTATTTTCACAAAAGTTTACTGCCAAAGGAGAAAGCATTCACCAGGGTCACTCAAGGGCCTGATCCTACAAAAGCTTCTCTCCCATGTCTTCCTTGCCCATGCTGTGAGACTGTGTAAATCAGGGAGATCAGTCATGTAAGGTATTTTTGGGTGAGCAAGGGGTTTGAGGTTTTGTATTTTTACTGTGTAATCACACAAAAGAGGTACCTTCTTTATGTGTTTGTAGGGAATTCCCTCACATTTCTAAATAATATCTTTTTATTCTTTCTAGCATATATGCCATCACCATAAGCATTAGGGACTAGGCAAGAATTCCACATGATACTTGAACAGATTTTTAATTTATAAATGAAAAAAACCAGTCTCTTCTTGAAAGTGTAGATTTCTTCAGTATACCTGACTTCTAGGAAAGTGGAAAGACTGAGGAAAAAGCCTGTTTTCACTCAGTTGTACCAGGTTCAATCCTTTCAGTCCCAGACAAACCAAAACAAGGCTGAATTTCAGTAGAGTTTTTTTTTTTATATTAACTTCTTTTGCTAAATATAAACATGAGTTTAAATTCTGCATGTCACCATTTACTGTACCTAAACTATCCAGCTAGTATTCAACAGCTAGGGATGATAACCTTTAAAATCATACTACCTGACATCAGCTGAGGTGATAAGGCTGGTGATGGAGACTTCGAAGGGACTATGGTTTCATGACATTTTTATCATATTATTTTTGAAGTCAGTAAGGGACTGATTCTGAAGACAGCAGGAACATCTTCACATTAACCTATGCCAGTGGTCCACTCTCTGTTTTTGAAGTTTATTCCAGAGCGTCTGTGGTAGGTTTGACCTTGGATAGTTATTAGATGCCCACTTGGCCAGTCTCTCACTAGTCCTTCTCAACAGGACAGCAAAAGAAAGTAAGATGAAAAAGCAGAGTTGTTGCTCTCACTTTTTTTTTCCTCATTCCTCTCTCTCATAGCTGCTTAACCATGTTTTTGACTCTTTTAGAAATATCTTATCTCAGACACACCACCAGCTTTGCTGATGGAGTAGTTTGGGGCAATGGTGAGTTCATTTTGGAACCTGCTGGAACCATCTGTGTCCAACATAGGGGCAGCTCCTGACCTCTTCTTACAGAAGCTTCTCCCAGTAAAAAACTCAATATTGCCATAAAAACCCAATGCACTATCATCTGTCATTACTCTGATATTAGCTTCTATCACAATCTAATTTGCATTTTGGGAACAACTATACTGCATCAGAACCTACAAAAAGAGAGGTGAAATTCTGCTCTGTATTAGCTCAAAACACTTGCAGTGTACTTGCATACTAGGTTTAATGCCAAGTGCACCTGTAGCACATTTGGAAACTGGATGTAAGGATAATGAAAGCAGCTGAAGTCATGTAGTTGGTCTCCAATTATTCTCACGCTGCCTAACAGTACATTTCTCATTAGTCATGTGAGTAACATAAATTGGTTTTGTTTAAAGCCACCTTTAGCATCATTATTTAATCTTTAGATTTGCATACTAAGAATTATATCAAACCCAAATTCATTACAGAAAAGTTCGCTCAGGACTCCACCCAACATCCAGTCTTCCTCACAAGCTGTTGTTTAGGACTGTGATAGAAGACTTTCATTTTGAGAAGTACAAGTCAGAAACACATTCCAGAAACAAATCTGAAAACTCAAAATCATTAGGAGACCAAGCCAGAAGTTGTTCGAAACCTTACATCAGTGGTACCCCCTATAAACAATTCCCTACATCCTTTATTGAAGGTTGACTGGATACTAAACCAAACAGAATTTTATACAACTGAGTCTTAAAACTGGCATTTGACCTCATGATGATTAAAGGTTTGACAGATGCTCAGAACTACCAAAGGTCTGCTACTTGGATATCTGTGGATCTTTGAAACTAGACTGGCTTTGAGATGTAGACTGAACCCTATGACATCCAGAAATCCCTTCAAGACAAAGTTATTCTATGTGTCCATGAAATTGTGTTAATCTAATCCCTGATAAATTGTTAAAAATTATTTTTTAACTAAAACAATAGCTGTGGGAACACAAGTAGTTATCTGCCAGCAAAGGGAACAGCTAATTCATCTGTTGCAGAACACTATTTTCAGATGTAATCACAATGTTTCCTGCCTAGAATTATTGGCATTGAGCTTGTAAATGTATCCCCTAAGGGAGGAAAAACACTGTAAATAACTTGCCTTTAAAGAGGGAGGTTTATTGGATTTCTACACCAGACAACATGAGCTCTGGTTAAATACTGACTGATATTTATGTCCCTGTACATCCAGCCATAGTTCAGCTTCTTTTTTTATTTTTTTTTTTAATTATTATTTCAACGTTAATGAATACAACAATCACTGGTATACACTTCCTGAGTCTTTCTATTTTTCAAAATATAGACACATTAAAGGAGAGTGAACATGGCAGCAGAAAAAATAGTGTGTTCCAATTTCTTTTACTACCTCATGAATAAAGGAGAAAAAGGGACAGGAGGAAGGAAGGAGAGACAAAAACAGAGATGAAATTATTCTTCTGGTATACATATCCTATAAGACTGTGTAGCCTAAAGGGAAAGAGACCGTGTTTTTTCAATATGCTCAGCTGAACTCTGAGTTTTTACCAGGTTATTATGGCAGTGCAATGGGGTATGGGTCAGTACTAGTGTCATGGGAGCAGAAATATAGCTTAAATCTGCCACACTGAGTGTCACAAGGTGCTGAAGTATTTGAGTTAAGGGCTTCACTTTCCGCTTACCAGACCTGATGTGCTACTTCAAATCCTTGGATGAGTCCATCTCAGAGATCCCTACACTATATAATTACTTAGCAATATTTTCACCCTGTTTATGCTATAGGCATAGACAAATTAGACTCTAGGAAGTGATGCTGGCCTGGTCTTTTAAAGATGGCTGCATATGCTTGTTAGAACCCTTAAAATTTTTAGCCCTTTTCCAAGAGTGGAAAATTTCCCCTGAAGAAATCAGAACAAAACATGTTGCTTCCTTCAGTGTGGCTTGACCTCAGGTTTTCATATGTCCAGTCTGTTTATGGATAGCTCCATAGTGTAATTTCTCCCAATTTATTTCTCAAGAATGATCTCTTCAACATTGCAGAAAAAATAAGTTAGAGGAAAGTCTAACTTTCTTTGATTTTATGAGATGAAAAGAGAACAGCCATTTGGTTTGATCTGCTCAGTCTCATCAGGCTGGGTTAGGCACGTTTTGGGAACATTTATAATACTGAGTTCTTCAGGAGGCGACCCTTATAACAGGATTCATCTAACTAAATGTGGGTGCTAATGTACTTCCCGAAGTTGTCTATACTGTCAGGGAAGCACTAGTAATATAGACAATGGAATTTAGGGCTTGATTCATCCCATCCTAAACAGATGAATGCATTTGTTTTCAGAGGAATTGCATCCTAAACTCCATTAACTGAAGTGGTCAGATCTCTACTGATAATAGAAACACAGATAACCAGTTCAAAAGTAGGTGTCTCTGCTGGAAGTCAGGTGAGATCGATGAGTCCTACCCTTTCTTTCTGCAACCTGTTCAGACAGAGGTATATGCCACACACTCAATTGCTCCACACTATTAAAACAGGTTCTGTGGAGGAACTCTGTTTTACAGATCATGGAAATTACAGCAACCTGGTACAGTAATGACTCTCATGTACCTTCAGGGCTTAGCAAGAGATGAATGTGGAGCTGCCAGTAGCAGAAACTTGCAGGTGAACCATCTGAATTTCACCACCACCATTCTGAAGCTTTAAGGGTTTTTTTTAGTTGATTCAAAATGCCCTGCTTGTAAAGCAAATAGAGGGACGCCAGCTCCTACACAAATGATCTGGTCTTCCTAACAGAAGAATGACAAGTATTTGAGTCAGAAAAAACATTAATTTAGTCCCTTATCTAGTCTCCGGCAAAAATTGTAATATGTGAATAGTAGTAAGTGTAATAACTAGGTTAGCATATATGATAAGTCTGTAAGTTACCTCCAAAACCCCAGAAGAAATTCTAGTAGATGACAAAACTTTTTTATTTTTTATACTTTTCATTTAGTTGCCTTTCCCCATTTTATCCATTTTTAAACCATGTTAATTAATATTTTTAGTAGAATTATAATGAGTTATATAATTATATATGATATGTTTATAATAGCTATTTTTGTAGTTGTTATTAGTAATATGCTTACAAATCATTTATTCTGTGTTGAGTCTGTTTTGCCCATGACACTAATTGTGGAATATCGTCTCCCTGTCCTTATCTCAACTCCTAAACCTCTCAATATCTATTTTCTCCCCTGTCCAGCCAAAAAGGGGAGTGATAGACTGATTTTGGTGGGTGTCTGGTCTTTAGCCAGCCGGAGCTAAACGACCACACAAGCGTTGTGGATTACATTTATATCCAGCTAACGTCCCATCACTCTGACAGCACAGTGCAAAGAGATCATATATAAGTGAAATGTACATCTCTTCATTACATGCATGTACACATTCACGTGAACATTCTCTAATTTTTAAAAATGGAGTGTCAGGAAAACAAGAGCAGACAAATTCCCTTTTCAACACTGGCTCGTTTTAAATACCTCACTTTTCCCTCTGATAAGGTGTAGCTCCCTGAACAGCCTTTCTCCCTCTACTGATATGTCCAATTGTTTTACGTATGCTTTTATCTCCTCTGCATGTATGAATGAGTCTTTTACAGTTCTGTCTATGGTTGGTAATGAAATGCAATGCTTGCAGAGTTATATTAAGGATCCTGTTTAAGTCTTTGACTTTTTTAACCTAATTTCAAGATGTAATAAGCAGGCCTTTTTAGTGTTTGTTTGTTTTCTCTGTAGCAGCACCAGGAATGTGTGTGTTCTGCACTTTTGATGCTTCCTTTTTCAAGAATGACATACAGATGCCAGTAAAAATGGTTTGCATGTCTGCTACTCTATTTCTGTTCTTCAGTTTCTGAGATAAACAGATGGAGATTAGGTAATTATGTAGCGCTGTAAGTTGTAAACAAGCTGGTATAAATATCACTGCCTCAAATATTATGCTGAGCTTGCTCCATTTGAACTTCTGCCTCAATACAGCTTGTCTTAGGATAGGGAACATATGCCATGTATATTTGGTTGGTTATTGTCTCCATCCCAATCAATATACAAATCCACATCTGTTGGATTGGGCTTCTATGTTTTACTCATCTTTAGACTAGAACTGACTTCCATCTTGGGAAGTGCACACCACAATCAACAATGAAACCTACCTTTTTCCTTCCTTCTTTACTTCGATGAGCAAGCAAATGAGAAATATCATTATCCCTAACACCTGGTTATTGCCCATGAAAACTACTAGGTTTGTTCACACTTCCAAATTATGGTTTCTGACTACTTGTAGCACTAGGAAAACATTTTGCATCATTTGCATGCAGGAAATAATCTGCTTTCAGCTACAAGAGGTGTACATATAAACCAGGATTTTTAGAGATATTCAATTAAACACAACAAGAGGAAAAAGCAAAAAGAAAACACAGGGTCTTTTCAAAAACATGTGAAGAAATGTCAGTCAGGACCCATCTCCATGTGTCAATTCGACACATTAACAACCTGCTGCTCAGCCTTTAACAGAAATGACAGCTAAGACTCTGAAGAACTCATCCTGTATCATTACTCATTGAATATGAAAAATGTGGAAAATCTGAAGCAACATCTAGTACCTTCTTGTCAAGACCATTAGCTCACTGTAATCTGGGGAGCACAGGCTCACAGTGTACTGGCTTTAGTGTTTAGGATGTCCTTGTCCTCTGTCCACCAAATGTCCCAGGCTTACTATTCATTCCCACTGGATCCTCTCATTCCCTCCCTCCCCACTTCTGTCGCTGAACTTGTTTGTGATCTGCTGTTAGCATTCCTTTCCACTCATGATACTCATGTTCTTCTAGGTTAGCCCTCAGATGTACTTCACATGGCAGCCCAGCAAGCGGTTGTAGTAGCAGAACTTGGGGACATGTTATACAAAAAGGAAGAGGGAAGGCAGTAAGAAGAGAGAAAATCATAGTCCATTTTTGTTAATGGAATCACTTTGTGGAAAAAAATGGTTTTAGTTGCATTCAATTCCTTCAACTCTAATAAAAATATAATACAATTTAAAAAAAAAGAATCATTGAAATTTCAAACAGAATTTCGATGAAAACCAGAGGTTAGTACACTCTGTAAATAGAGTTATTTTCTACCTGTTCATTTCTGTATAGATTAGTCTGTTTGGTGGTAATGGATTTTCCTTTTGTTTGAGCAAGGTAGAACTGAGAACAGAATCTGTCTGCTTTGGAACACTAAAAAATAACAAACTCTATGAAATAGCCACAACAAGCAGACTCAGAGAGTGTGAAGGGAGCAGGCTGGAAATATGGATAATTTTGGTTTGGAAAGCAAAATTAAGTGTAAGAGGGTGTCAACATATTAAAAAAAAAAAAAAAAAGAAAAAGAAAAAGTTACCTGATTCAAGGAATGAAGAAAAAGAACAATCCACAAAACCAGAAATGAAATCTACTCTTCACAGATGGAGATTAAACAGTTACGTGTTTTTATAGACCATACTGCAATAATGTAAGCTGTTAAGTTAAAAATTTCAACATGAGAAAACTGTTATGAAAATAAATATTTGATTACTCAATTAATACAAAAACTTATCTTCTAACTTTTTCTTTTCTTTAAGAAAACATTGTAAAAACTAAAAGAAAGTACTAAATCTTGATAAAAGAAAAAATATCACATTTCAGTGCAGATACCAATATCAACTTCTATAGCAAAATGGTATTTTTATAATTGTTTCTGTTATTCTTTTTTTTATTTTAGGCTTAATGTAATTCATAATTTATAATAAAAGAAGAGAGAAATAAATAACTACAACAATAATGAGAAAAACAGACATCCATTTTCATGCAAGAAAGATTTTTTTAGAAAATAAGCTCTTTTTAAAAAAAGAAATATTTTTTACGAATAATAGCAGTGATTCTTCCTTTTTCACCATGTTTTCTGAAGCAGTTTTGATGATGTTTTAAAACTTATATGAAAGCTGTAACAATAGGATTCTGTTTTCAAAAAAACATCGTTAGATTTCCTTGAAGAACATGGTGTTTGAAAAGGTCCATGTTGACAAAAAACAAACAAAAAACCACCCAAGCCCTCAACCCCTGTAAAGCTGTTAGCTTGGATACAATAGGAAGTGTGGTGAACTATGGAAAACAGGCTCATTTAAAACTAGGCAAAGCAGAAAGGTTTTCAGAATATTCCCATTATTAATGAAATTGGTTTATCATGGTTCAGTCAACGGCAGTGATTCCGTATGTGCTATGAGTCCTTATTTGCACAGAATTGCATTAGAGAGGAAGCAATAACAAACTGCATGCAGGACACCTGAGTTGTGTGTCACACTTATGAATGAGAAGATAGCTCGATAGAAAGAGTTCTTCTGTAGCCTGTATACCTGCATATTGTAAAGACAGTGTTTAACCTTCATATAGAAAGAGAAATTGAATTTTTCTTTATCCTACAACCAGCCTTTCCTGCTCAGTGTTGACTCTACTGGTAGTTGACATGAGGAATTTTACTCAGGTTTCAGCTGAGCTAAGCTGTGCTAAGGTACTTTTGCTTGAGTGACATCAGTGTTTCCCCACTACTTAATCTCATATTTTCACCTCATTCCCCAAAATATATATAAAGGAACAATGAGACCAGTTTGGTGAAGTTAAGATTGCTACTGATAATTTTTACATGTTTATGTGAAAGCCATGAAAAGTTCCTTTTCTAACTTTTAACTCTATTTCTGTCTATATTCTGCATCAGTGTAGTGTGTTTATCAGCTAAATTACTATTGTAATATGCAGTTACCAAAAAAAAAAGTTATCATAAAATTATTTCAAAAGCATGTTCTGACTATAGATCACACAAAGGATGCAGCTAACTTTTGTTTCTCTTTCTTTTATAAAAAGAATTAATAATTAGAGTTTACCACTAAAAAGAAATGGATCCAATCTGATAAGAGCCAGTAAAGGCTGGTGAAATCTGGAATTGCTCCAATTCATACATAGATTCAAAGTTAATACTTATTTCTTACAGGGGCTTTACACTAAAGGAGCTGTGCCACAAAGATATGAAAAAAATAAGGGGAAAAAATAAGGGGAACTTGATTATTTTTTCAATCCATTCCATAAATTTCCCAAACCAGAATTTCCTAGTTAAGCAGACATTTTAATGTGTTTTTATTATTATTTTTATGGTATCTCTTTATAAGGATTAAATCGCCTCTCAGCTATATTTCACTGTATTACAATATTCTAAGCAAGACCTTTGTGAACCTGAATGAGTTCTACATTAACAGAAGAATTTTGTAGTGCATTTAATTTTTCAGAGCTAAAAAATCATCAGCTCTCAAACTTATGCATTACTTTTTTGGCTTTTTAATCCTATGTGTGAAATGAGGAAAAATATTATTTCATTCTTTCCTCTTTTTGTATAGTAAACCATACACTCTCTAAGTTCTTCACCTAGTATAAGACACTGTCACTCAGGAAATATTCATTGGCTTTTTCAGGGGACTTCTGGATAGCTACAGGGTACTCTTTTGTATTCTGATTACCCTTGTTCCATCAATATGATAGAAAAGAATAGATTAGACAAGCTGCAGATCAGAGCTCTTAGACTTTTTGCTGCTGGAGGACTAAAGTCTGTGAGCACAAGAAAAGGATTCAGGAGTGTGAAAAAGGAAAATAAGAAGAAAACCTCTGAATAATAGAGTCTCGTTGGGGGTGTGAAGATCAAAGGCAGCTTGGACTGCAGTGATCATAAGGAGGTGAAGTTCAGGATCCTGAAAGAACTGGAGAGGGTGCTCACCAAGCCACTTTCCATCACATATCAGAGTCCTGGCTGACTGGAGAGGTATCAGCAGATTGGAAGTCAGCCAACATAACACCATATATAAGAAGGGATGGAAGGATGATTTGGGAAATTACTGGCCTGTTAGTTTGACTTCAGTTCTAGGGGAGCGGATGGAGCAGATCATCCTGAGTACCATTATGCAATACATGCAGGACAACCAGGTATTCAGGCTCAGTCAGCATGGGTTCATAAATAACTTGATCCCCTTCGATGACAGGGTGACCTGCTTACAGGATGAGGGAATGTCTGTTGTCTACCATAACTTTAGCAAAGCCTTTGTCACAGTTTCTCACAGCATTCTCCTGGAGATGCTGGCTACTCATGTCTTGAATATGCACACACTGAATAAAAAATAGCTGGATGGCTAGGTCCAAAGAGCTGTGTTAAATGCTTTTGAATCCAGTTGGCAGCTAGTCCCAAGTGGTGTTCCCCAGGGCTCGGTGCTGGGGCCAGTCCTGTTTAACATCTTTATTGATGATTTGGATGAGGGAATAGAGTGCACCCTTAGTACGTTTGCAGGTGACACTAAGCTGGGTGGAGGTATCGAGCTGCTTAGGGGTAGGGAGGCCCTTCAGAGGGACTTAGGCAGACTTGATGGATGGACCAAAACCAATGGTATGAGTTTCAACAGGGCCAAGTGCTGGGTCCTGCACTTCAGCCACAACAATGCCCATCAGCACTACAGGCTTGGGGAAGAGTGGCTGGAGAGCTGCCCAGCAGAGAGGGACCTGGGGGTATTGACTGACAGCTGGCTAAACATGAGCCAGCAGTGTACACAGGTGGCCAAGAAGGCCAATGGCATCCTGGAGTGTATTAGGAACAGTGTGATCTTGTCTCTGTACTCAGCCTTGATGAGGATACACCTTGAGTACTATGTGCAGTTTTGGGTGCCACAGTATAGGAAGGACATCGAGGTGCTGGAGCATGTCCAGAGAAGAGGAACAAGGCCGATTATGGATCTGAGGGAGCTGGGGCTGTTCATCCTGGAGAAGAGGAGGCTGAGGGGAGACCTTATTCCTCTACAGCTATCTGAAAGGAGGTTGTAGTGAGGTGGGTGTTTGCATCATTTTTCCTGGTGTCTAGCAATGGGACAAAAGAAAATGGCCTCAAGTTGCGCCAGGGGAGGTTCAGATTGAATACTAGCAAAAATCTCTTCTCTGAAAGATTGGAACAGGCTGCCCAGGGAGGTGCTGGAGTAGTCGTCCCTGGGAATATTTAAAAAACAGATGGACAGAGTGCTTTGGAGATGGTTTAGTGGTAACAGTGGTATAGGGCTCACAGCTGGACTTGATGATCTTGAAGATCTTTTCCAACTGTGATGATTCTATGATTCTACTACTCATCTTTCTGCTAAACTGAGCCATCTGGCCCAGTGTGGTCTGCAACATAGCTATTAGAGACAGAGCAGACAGAACCACAGAATCAGTGATCAGGCTCTAGGTGATCCTGCTTGAGCAGTAAAATTGGACTAGATGATCTCCAGAGGTCACTTCTGTGATTCTGTGATAATGATGGTAGTGGGATACTGCAATAGGTTTCCCAGGAAACCCAACCCTGGAAGTGTTCAGGGTCAGGTTGGATGGGGCTCTGAGCAAACTGTTCTTGTTGCAGATGTCCCTGCTCATTGCAGGGGAGTTGGATTAGGTTATCTGTAAAGGTCCTTTTTAACCCAAACTCTTCTGTGATTTTATGGAAGTGGAAAGGATCTTTTGTTAATAAAGAGCAGTACTGAAGTTCAAATGAACATTAAAAGTCAAAGAACTTGTATCTCCAGAGAATCACTCAGGAAAAGTTCTTTCATCTCACAGCCTTCAAAACCCTTTACTGATCATATTCCTTATAGAGTGACAGAGCATGCAGAGCATTAGGATACCTTCAGGATACATGAGTACTGCTGCTGTTGACAGGCGCAAGAGTGTGAGAGGTAAAAGTAGGAATGAGATCATGCATTTACTGTGTCTTGGAGAAATATTTCTGCAAATCTAATTGAAATGGAGGACTGAGTTATGTTTCTAGTCTGCAGTAGAGGCAGAATTCAGCTAACAAGAATATCTGCTATTTATATTGGATTAAGATCCATATATTAATTATCAAAATTTAGGAGGATTTCATTCTAACATTTTCATTTTATTCCTGTTTGATGTTTATTGGCTTGAGCAAACATTTTAATAGACCGGTTTATTTTGGGGTCCTATATTAATCTGTTCCTATTGTTTTAACTACATCCTAAGTCCATTAAAATAAAGGGAAATTAATGGCTGCTAGCAACTCCCTTCAGTGCTACCATACCAAATGCTGCTATGATTGTCTATTTACAACATTGTTCTGGAATTCAGAATATAGTGCTCATGCCATAGTAAAGGATGTGCAATGGACAGCCTGAACCCAACATTAATCATTAGTCTAGGAAATCTCAGCTGCACTGCTGAATACATCCATAGATCATAGTTCGCATATCCAGAGCCCTTGTAAGACTGTCTGTGGTAAGGTCATGAAAAAAATCAGATTATATGATTCAAGGTGCAATAAATCTATTTTTCAATACATATATGACATGTTTTAAAAACAGAATAAAATGATTAATGAAAGTTTTTCAGACGAATGGGAGTTCCATTCCAATTTTCTTATTTCATGTGTTTTCTTCAATTGGTTTCGTTCCTCAATGGCGTGAAAATGAACTAACTATTAGTACATTTTGCAGAATGTGATGATTGCTACTAGTAAAAGAAGTGTATTAGAAACAAAGGACTTGTATATAATTTAACAGGAATTAAAAAACATTTTCCATCATTCTTAAGGCACTTAGAAATTTGAGTCTTATACTGGATCATCTGCAAGATTTATTTGTGCTCTAAACAAGTAGGTTGTGAACCAGAACAGATCACAAGATTCGGCCTCAGAGTAGGGAATGACTAGAGCCTATAAGGTAGATTCTTACCAGATCAAGACAGGCATGTGTTTTTTAAATTGAAGACAACTTCATGGTATCAGCCTGTAATACACATGGAGTTCGATTATATTAGGAGTTATGCCCTAGCAAGTAATGCTTTCACTTATTTCACACAATGCTAAAACTGTAACTTCTATGATTACTTTAGCATATATATTGCCATACTGAACACTGCTGTTATCCTCATAACCTTACTTTATCAGAATTTAACTTGATACCCAAGCTTACAGATGCATAAATTTCATCCAACATTAACATTTTAGGAGCTTTGCTGTTTATCTTAGACTTTGTTTACAGTAAATGCAGAGAGAAACATGCTCTGAAAAATATTTGGATCTTTGATCTCTCTGTAGGCAGATGTCTCTCTCTAATGACACATGAGACTATTTAAAACATACAGCCTCATAATTTTAACACTTCATTTAAAGTCTAAATGTAGAATGAATTGGACTCTTAATTTTCACTTAGTGCAGGGCTGCTAAGGTCTTCACACCAGCCTATGGCTAATTAAATGCTAAAAAAACTCTTAAGGTAAATCCTTCAAATTTTCTAAGTCATTTCTCAAGTGAGGCAAAGAACACCTTTCACACTGGTTGAATTGAAATCCTCTATCTGCTAGCCATTCCTTGTTACTTCCATAGGGCTCAGTAGGGAAAAGAAATGCATTGCCAATGAAAAAAAAAATGTCTGAAAGGTTCTGTTCAGTTCCTGATGGGTGATGAAAAGATACTTTGACTTAAGGTCCCTCTAAAACATTTGCAATTATGTTTGAACTCTGTTAGAGACAGTTCCCATGTGCATCGAACTTTTCTGTTTTGTTTCTGTTTTCTATCAAACCTATTATGGATGACATCAGAAAAGGCTACAGATTAAGAATTTGTCTCCACTAATATAGTTGAGGACTTATTCCTGATTTAAAAAATGGAATCTGCCATAAATAGATAAATGCACCTTATGAATTAATACTATGACGGAATGTAGGAATCAGAAAGAACATGAGGTTTCCTCAGATCTGAAGAAGGTTTGACCATAATAGAATGATTTTTATTTTCTATATTTTTTGAGATTTCTTAAGATTTTGCTTTTATTTAATTATGGAACAGAAAAATTCTAAACCTTCAACATATCACTCGAAAATTGTGATATCAAATCACACCTTTCATATCCAATGAAAAATAAACCCCCAGTCAGTTTTTATATTATCATAAAGAAAGTATAAAATCTATGTTATGTTTGGATGTTACCTCTATCAGATGTGCACATTGTTATGTTAAAGATCTTGACTACGAATACAGATGAAACACATCTTAGGCATATTTAAAACCAAGGAATTATTGCCAGTGTAGCTGAAATCTAAACAGTGATGGTGAAGAGTAACTGGTGACAGTTGCCTTACTGTAAGTAGGTTTCAGAATCATGGCAATACAATTTCTGCAACCATCCAGCATCCCTTTTCTTCAATGATTATCATTAGACCATCCATATCAACTTTGCTTTATAGCTATGGACTTCCTCCAGGTACTATGGTCCATATTCTGGATTCATTCCAGATTCCTTTCCATTAAAATTAGTTCCCTGAGAAAAAATAATTGTGAAAATATTTTTTGAAAGTTTTTTGTCTCAGTGGTGTTTCACACTGAGAGCGTCAACATCAAGTGTGGAAGCTGAGATACACAAAATCTGCCTATTTCTCTTCTGAAAAAATAATTTTCAGGTATGAATATTCCATGTTAGTCTGTACAGGATTTTCACTGTTCATTGTAGACTCAGACATGCAACAACTTATTATTGTTTTAAAATTTACTTAATGGCAGCTGAGCCATAGCAACTACCTAAGTGAAAGTAGCCTCAGAGAAAGTCGTCTCAAACTTCAACCCATTCTTACTGTCTTAAGTCACAAAAACTTGCTTGAAGAGTATTGTGCATTTCAGTATATTTATATTTAAAATTAATAGTTTTTTTTCCCCCAATTCTATACTGACAATCATCATCATCATATAATACTAATTTGTTCAAGAAGTTGATTAGTTGCTGGCAAAATAGCTACTGTTTATTACTTCCTCTTCTGTTACGGAGGATGTAACCATAGAAAAAGAGGGAGTGACCAAGCTATCGTTATAATTTGGTTATTTCCATCAACTGAAACAGACTCAGGCAGTGCAGCGTGCTCAAACCCAGTTTAAAGCCAAATTTAATATTAAATTTTCATGAGAATGATATACACAGATATGATGTTTTTCTTATTTAAGCCCTACAGACCTAGAGAAAGGTGTCTAAGTGTTACTCTTAAATGAGAATTCAAAGTTCTTCAAATATCATTACAGCTGACAAATACCAGTCCTGCACAAAGGCTGCATTGGTGGTACTCAGTTTCCATCTTGTACTAACTGGCTTAGAGCATAACCACTCCATCTACATTAAGAATTTAAAAAGAAAGCCAGTCCGTATCCATGCAGATTAGTAAAGGACTCAGAGGAATCACATCAGAAGGCAGGAGAAAAATTGTTTTGGGTTTCTGTCCTGAAGTTGTTAGGATATCTACAAAATTCAGCTACATTAAAAAAAAAAAAAAAAAAAAATTCTAACACTCTTATAGCCTTACTTTACTTTATAGTTGACATTTCAAAAACCTTAAGCTGAGTGATAATGGCACAGAGGATTTTCTGACTGGTATACTGCGGCCCTCAGACAAAGAGAGTTCTACAGATATCACAAAAGAAAAGGACAATTACCTAGCTGGTTTTCAAGGGAGAAACATTTTACATCTATTTGCTTTAGCACTTGAGACATTTCAAGCCATCTTCATAATTCTTTTTCGAGCATCACAGTGGTCAATAAAACTAAATGTGACCTTGTGCAAAATGTGCTAGATTTTAATTACAATGGGGTTATGTGTTAGATTAGAGCGAAATGTATTATGCTGTCACCCAATATGTCAAAGCTGGCAAACATAGCAATGCTTGGTTTACAGCTCTTTTTTTTTCTTTTTTTCTATTTTTTTGTAGTAATCTGTAGTGTTGGCCTGGAACTTGATGCCTGAAGCTTTATTTATAAAAAAACCCCAACAACAAAACCCGAACACAACACTTGGATATAAATGAGCCAAGTACTACAATAGTATTTGTCAGAAAGTTTGTGTATGCATGTGCATGCACTACCTCTAATACATAACACATAATGTATCTTGGTTTTTTTTCAGTTACAGTCTAAAAAATCAGAGATTAATCTGTATTTTTAAGCCCTATAGATGTGTATAGATAAGTATATTATATACCTTTATAGATATGTATTCATATGTTCATAAACTGTTAAATCCAGAATATAAATGTATGGAATGATATACAACATTGCAGCTAATTATTATTTTTTACTACATGAAATAGATGTGTTTTAGAGCTTGGCCTATGAAAGTCTAAAGAATTTTTTGCTGGGAGATTTTGGAGTATGAATAGGAAAGGACTACAATAGGCAAGGAGGAATTTTCAAATGAAATATTAAGCAAGTTAGTGTGGAAGACCTGGAAATACCTAGCATGAATTGAAGTAACCTGGAATGAAAATCTCTGTTTTGAAACAGATGGGGTATGACCCTAGGAAATTTTAAACATCATCAGAAACTTGAGTTGAGATATCTCAGTCCTTTATTTGTTGAGGAAGGGAGGGAAGCATATAATGAGAAACCTACCAAATCCAGGGTATGGAAAAGAGATGGAAATTATGAGTATTACACTTCTGCTCATGGTTGCCAACTTTTAATGTTGCAGTTGTGAGATTCCTCATTCTGTTTATTTTTCATGTTACTCATGAAGAAAATATGCTCAACAGCAACACAGGCCACATTAGGTATAAGAAAAGTAGAAGAGGATGAGTGTGATGGTAGGGTGGCTGGAATATTTATTTCTGAAAGGGACTTGCTTTTTGACGGGCAGTATATATATCCATCTTTAATCATCTCTTCAGTCCAACAGAAATAATAATAATACAAATCTCCCTCCTTCCTTGTCTGTTTTATTACTCTCCATGTAATGGATGCCAGCAAAATAAGACCTTGGTTTTGGAATGAAACTGTAACTTTACTGGATTACAAATAATAGGGAGCAGCTCATTTTTCTGCCTTCACCATGTTTCCTCCCACAGGTAAAAAAAAAAAAGAAAAAAAAAATAAATTACAGTACATTAAGTTACTACATAACTGGTAGAGAGTCTCAATCACTGTAGGACTTATGGACAGAGAAGATGGAATGAAAAATTAGTATTTTGATGAAAAAAGATTGTTTCGGTAAATAATCCTCAGTTCATTTCATGTAAAACAATGATATGTTTTCTCTCAAAAGTCTATAAGATTTTAAAATATGCCTAGAATAAATAATCTAAATTCTACCCAATTTATCAGCTGTACACGCATTAGGAGAGAAAGTTTCCCTGAGAGGCCCATTTGCCCCGTTAACTTCCCCCTTACCATGTTTCATCTACTTTAACCTTCTTTTCCAATTTTTTATAGGTTTGGTCTTGTGGGTTTTTTAGCTCTGGTAAGAGTCCATTCATGATTTCTCAAAAATGATGCCTTTTGAAAGAGGAAGAGAAGAAGGGAAGGAAGCGGGGAGGATGCAGGATGCAGGAGGATAGAGGGAGAGATAATGGAGTGAAGTTGTAAGGATAAAGCCAACTCAGCAGATTGGAAATGGGAGTAAACTCAGATCAGGATGGAGAAAATCATGTAAGAACTGGACAACATTTTTATCAAAAACCCAAAGTCTTTCCTTTAACTGCTTCTTTTTCCATCTATAATAGTCTCTCCTTGGTTTACTCCCAAGTTTTTTCCCAAGGTCATATAATCATATAATAGTTAATGCCCTGAGAGGTTATCCTGCTCAGTCCTGGGTTTAATGGCTGTTCCAGCTCAAGTTTTTTGACATGAAGGCAGTGTGTGTAGCCGTATGCCAGAATCCTTCTTTCTCTTCCTGCCACTTCATACTGCTCAGAGACCCTAATGAAAGGTCTGAAATTCTCTGTAGCATAAGGGAGCTCTAAGCTGGTGTCAAGCAGCATAACCAACTCTCCCACCAGCTGCTTTTTTGTGCATTGCTGAGGGAGAAAAGAAAGAAATGAGATGAAGTGGAACCTGTGCTCTGACAGTGCACAGAGAGTCGACGGTACTATGGGGCGTGGGGGATGTGTGAATGCAGCTCACAAAGGTGCAACAGCAGAGCAAGAGGACATTCACAGCCTGGCTTTAAGCTCATTTAATGTTGGCAGCATAGTTCTGACAATATGGTGCAGGCTAGATGATTCCCTGAGGTCCCAGCAAGTCTGTGCAGCATGTGTAAGCTCTGAGCTCTCTGCACATTACTGCCATTAGTACCTGAACCAGCTAATTGCTAGATAGTTCAGGTATGACTTCCTAGTGAGACCTGTTGTTTTGTAAGAGGTATACAGCTGCATCTACCCACCTACGGATTTCCTGACTTCCTTCCAGACACTGGGACTGCTGTGGTCCTGCACCTTCCTTCCTGGGCGATTTGTAGCAGTATCACAAACTGGGGGTACCCTCTTGCCTCACCCTTGCTGTGGCTCCGAAGCTCTGTTTGTGATTTCAAATGTAACAAATACCACTTCAAGATCCATCTTCAAACTACCATACTTCTGTTCCTGGCCCTTCTCCTGCATTAGTTTTAAATTAGATTAGAGCTGAAAGCTTCTCTGCAAGGCTTTCTGGAATCCTACTGACTCAAATCAGCATTGGACCACCAAAGCATTGGGGAGGGGTGGTATTAATAATTTTGGCATACAAAACACAAGTTCCTGCAGGTGAAAATAACTTTGCACTTGCACTCTAGCAAATAATAACATCAAACAATGCAGAGAGAACAGACATGCTGTTTTTTCATGGCATGGTTCTGGGGGAGGAGGAGGTGCTGCAGGAGTGACTTCTGCAAGAAGCAGCTAGAAGCTTCACCTAGGCCTACCAGAGTAAACACCAGCTGGGCTCAAGGCTGGACCCCACAGTGACCAAGGCTGAGCCCATCAGTGACAGTCACAGCGCCTCTGGGAATCACATTTAGGAGAAAAAAACACTGCTGCCAGAGAATAGAGTAAGAAGATGGAAGAAACTCTGCAGACACCAAGGTCAGTGAAGAAGGAGGGGAAGGAGGTGCTCCAGGCACCAGAGGGAAAGATTCCCCTGCAGCCTATGAAGTGGGTTGTCCCCCTGAAGCCCATGGCAGATGATGGTGGGTAGAGACTCCTGCAGCCCAAGGAGAGGCCTCATGCTGGAGTGGGTAGAGACATATGGAAGACACTGCATTAGAGCAAGCTCCTGGCAGGGCCTGCAGCCCATGGAGAGAGAGACACAGAGAGGCCCACAACAGAGCAGGTTTGCTGGGGCAGTTGTGACTCTGTGGAGGATCAGTCTAGAGCAGTCTGGGCCGGAGAGATTGAGAGACATTCTATGACTGCATCCCATAGCAGTGACCCACGCTGGGGGAATTGGTGAAGAGTTGAAGCCTCATGGAAAGGACTCACTTTGGAGAAGTTTGTGGAGGACTGTCTCCTGTGAGTGGGACCCCATGGGACCCCACCCTGCAGTAGAGGAAGAGGGTGAGGAATGACCTCTGCCGTCTGCTAAGAAGAAAAATAACTCGTGAGGAGCTAACTGAAACCCCCATTCCCTGCCCTCCCACCCCCACCCACCCCATGTCACACTGTGGGGAAGAAGAAGAGAGAGAAATCATTAATAAAGTTAAGTCTGTGAAGAAGGGAGGAATGGGGACAGGTGTTTTAAGACCTGGTTTTACTTCTTATTATTCACTCTGGTTTCACTGGGTGTGCGTGTAGTGTAATGTAATAATAAATTAGATGCTTTTTTTTTTCCTTTTTATTCCATGTTGAGTCTGTTTTGCCCATGACGCTAATTGTGGAATGATCTGTCCATGTCCTTGTCTCAACTCCTAAGCCTCTCAATATATATTTTCTGTCCTCTCCAGCTGAAAAGAGGACTTCGGTGAGCATCTGTCTCTAGCCAGGATCAAACCACCACAAAAGAGAATACTGCAGACATAATGGAAAAAATAATGTCTGTCTATCTCTATATTTTTGGTTGATGTAAAAAATTATGAATCTACAAATCTAAAACATATCTACAGAATATGGTCCATCTCTCTATTTTGAAGTAGTGACTTTATAGTAAATACAGTAGATAACAAGATTACTTGATCACTTTCCACCCAACCAAACACCCAGCTGTTATTAATGACATGGCCAACCTTGATAAAAAAACAAAACCACTGTATCCTGGAAGTGTGATAGCTTGCCAGTATTGAAGAGGAACAGGTTACTCAGAGAAGCTATGGATTCCTCATTCCTGCAAATGTTCAAGGCCAGAGTGGGCAACCTGGTCTAGTGGCAGGTGTCCCTGCCCATTGCAGGGCAGTTGGAACTATATGAACTTTCAGGCCCCTTCCAACCCAAACCATTCTGTGATTCTGAGTTACTCTTAGTAAGAAAAGGCCCTTTTGCATTGTAGTGTTTTTAAGGGATAGCTTATGACAAGAAATTCAGTAAGCTGTTTTTAAGCTGTTGACCAGAATGTCTTGGAGCTATTATGGAAAAGTGGTAAAGCAACTCAAAGTAAAAAATAATGACACAAAAATGCAGCATTACTGCTATTGATTTCTTAGCAGTCAATCTCTTGGGATGTGTAGGGACCACATTCTCCCCCACCTCTTCAAGACAACAATCACAGTCTACACAGCAATGTATGTAACAGCAACACATTCTTTATTTGAAAATGTTTCTGTTAAGAGGCAAAGATTCTGAAAAGAGACCATAAGCTTTATTTGTCTTGGGCATTGGAAAAGCAACACAGCTTTCTCATACTCAGTGATTTACTATGAAAGAAATAGGAACTATTATCTGCAAAGACCTCAGAAGATTATAATTAAAGGTGACAGGCTTGCAAGAGGATTTCAGAATTCTTTCTATAGCCAGTGCTGTCAATTGAAGAGGCTACAGTACTGTCCTGTAGAACCAAAGTTGCTTCCAGACACACTCACACATAATACTTAGTGATTTTAAAGCCCACACCCACACCTTTCCCTCTTGCATCATAAATTGATTGACGATGACAAGTGAATAAGTTTAGCACCTCATGGGGACAACCTTCAGATTAAATAAATGATAAAACTATTTATCCTTCTCTAGTTTTTTCACCTTGTCCCAGGAAAATATATGCAGTGCCCTGAAACCCAGCTAGCTGAAATAAAAATGCAAGATTCAAGATCTTTCTTTTCATACTTTCAACCTACCCTGTCTGTTCCCAAGGTCAAAGATGTATTTTGTTCTTTATTTGCTTAAAAAATTTCCAAATTTATCTCTCTTATTCAATTCTGGATAAGCATTTTTTAAATGTTTTGTCAAGGAAGGATTTTTTTTTCCTTCCCACACAGTCATCATAAAAGCAGCAAGTAATTTCTGAGCAAGTTTTTGCTGGCTTCTTTCAGATTTATCTACCTTAATCATAAAAGCACTAGTTATGCCTGAATCTAGTATTCAAGCTATTACCAATAGAGTTCTCAGCAATAATGTTTAATTGTCTTTCGTATTCCAAGATTGAGCCCCTCATAGGAAAATCTTGATCTTTAATGTAAGCTTTGTTTAAACATTGCTTCAGAAAGTGCTAGAAACTAATCCCAAAGACTGGAGAAGGGAAAGATCTGCTTCAACACACTCTAAAGCATTTATATATCTGACATCTTATCTCCAATGACTAAAAAACCCCCCCAAAAAAAACCCAGAAAACAAAACCAAGCAGATTGCCTTTCTAATGTTTAAAGGATAGAGGAATGATGTTCCTGGCCATGGAACAATCTGGTCTTAGAAAGCTGGCATGCCCATATAGGAATAGAGCCAAGCAGTCATAGCAAACAAGGGGATAGAATTGTGACTAGGATATTGTGTGGGCTTTAGGCACTGAAGTCCCAAATTGAATAGAGAGGTGCACTCACGGTAGTTTCAATCTTTATTACTGAAAAACACATGGGATACAATGGTAAAAATGGAAATACTTGTCTTTTTAATTACAAGTTTAGCAATGTTCAATCCTGTTATCAAAGACTGTCTACTCACAAATACAAGCAGGTCATGAGGACACCAAATTCTAGAAGACAGAGGAGACCAACACCACTGGAGACAACAAGCATAAATGGCCTCATTTTATGAGGCCAGTGAAGACATGATGTTGCTGCAAAATGCTAGAAAGAAAGTAGTCAGAGCTTGGGGAGTTAAGATAGTTCAGTGCCAAGTTTTGAAATCTCGTAATATTTTTGCCAGACTTCCTTATTTCTAATACCACATTTTATCAGGAATAAAGTATCTAAAGTTGTTTGTAATGCAAAAAACAAAAAGAACAAATTTAATAAAACTACTAATGCATGCTTAACTTTGATGGCAATCTCTATATTTTGGTAAATGAACAGGACTGAGATGAGGCAAATGGGTAGGTGAGAGAAAAAAGGTGAAAACAAGGATATAATAAAATACAGGAATTATGACTTAAGGAACAGAAGGGCAGAGTCTGAAAATCATGGAAAGGACAATAGCAAGGGTGGAAGAAAAAGCAGATGCTAATAGAAGAAGGTTATAACTGTTAAAGAACTGTTAATGCTAGGCACAGAAATTCCACCTACAGCTGAGTGTCAGGGCTGAGCCTCTGTAGGTACCTAGGGTCTTTGTGAATTCTTACAGTGCTCAATGAACTCCTGAGTCATCTGCATAGATGGCAATATACTAATTTGAGACAATACGCACACTTGAGCCAGTGTAACCGAATGAACTCTTAGATGAATTACAGCAAGGTATTTGATTCATTGCTATGGGATCAATAATCCAGGCAGGCCCTAGACCCTCTGATTGGCACTAATTATGTGATTTGGTGTTCTGATTAAGACCTCATGTGGGCCATCCTACTGTCCAGAGATTCTTCAAGGAGGTTGCTGCTGCAGAATTGATCAAAATGAACAAAGGGGAGATGCTTGTAAGCAGTCAGTAGGACATCTTCCTAGAATTATCCAGGGATGGTCATATAGAACACTCTTTTGTAACACTGTGTGCTGGTTATGTCTATGACAAACTCAGTATCATAGTAGCTTGTATGCTGCTTCACAAAATCACAGAATCTTAAGGGTTGGAAGGGACCTTGAAAGATCACCTAGTCCTGCCAGAGCAGGATCACCTAGGTCACACAGGAACACATTCAGGTTGGTTTTGAATGTCTTCAGAGAGTAGACTCCACAATCTCTCTGGGCAGTCTGTTCCAGTGCTCTGTCACCCTCAGAGTGAAGAAGATTTTCCTTATGTTCACATGTAACTTCCTATGTTTCAGATTGCACCCATTGCCCCTTGACCTAACATTGGGCATCACAGAACAGCCTGGCTCCATCCTCCTGACACTCACCCTTTACGTATTTATAAACATTAATGAGGTCACCATTTGGTCTTCTCCAGGCTAAAGACACCCAGCTCCCTCAGCCTCTCCTCATAAGGAAAATGTTCCACTCCCTTAATCATCTTTGTGTCTCTGCACTGGACTCTTTCAAGTAGTTCCCTGTCCTTCTTGAACTGAAGGGGCCAGAACTTGTTTTGGATTTGCGATCAAAACACAGTTGATAACACAAGGATGTTTTTCTTATGGCAGGACAGTGCTTGCATAGCATCATAATGTCCCACCAGTGAGAAGGCTGGGAGTGCACAAGGAGCTGGGAGGGGACACAGCCAAGACAGCTGACCCAAATCCTCCAAAGGGATATTCCATGCCATATAATGTCATGCTCAGGGAAAAAAAAAATTAAAAACCCCAAAAACAATGTGGGGAAGAAGGACAAAAGGGAGAAATGTTTACAGTTACTGCATTTATCTTCCCGAGCAATCATTATGTGTGAAGGAGCCCTGCTTTCTTCAAAATGGATAAAAATGTGGCAACCATATCCTGGGCTGCATCAAAACAAGCAGGTCAAAGGAGGTGATTCTGCCCCTCTACTCCACTCTGATGAGACCCCACCTGGAGTACTGCATCCATCTCTGATGTACTCAGCTGTTGGACAAAGTCTCGAAGAGGCCAGAAAGATAATCAGAGGGCTAGAGTATCTCTCCTGGGAAGACAAGGCGAGAAATTTGGGCTTGTTCAGCCTGAAGAAAACAAGGCTCTAGGGAGACCTTCTAGCAGTCTTTGAGTAGCTAAAGTAGGCCTAACAGAAAAGTTGGAGAGGGACTCTTTATACTGGAATGTAGTGATGAGACAAGGGGTAATGACTCTAAAGTAAAAGAGGGTCAGTTTAGAGTAGGCGTTAGGAAGAAATTATTTACTGTGAGAGTGGTGAGGCAGTGGAACAGGTTGCCCAGAGAAGCTGTGGATACCCCCTCCCTGGCAGTGTTCAAGGCCAGGTTGGATGGCGCTTTGGGCAACCTGGTCTAGTGGAGGGTGTTCCTGCCTATGGCAGGGGGGTTGGAACTAGATGATCACAGAGGTCCTTTCCAATCCAAGCCATTCTACAATTCCATGATTCTACAGTTCCGTATTTCAAAGGTCTGCACTTGTTCAAGAACCTGTTCTGATTTATGGATCATTTTCTACTCAGTTGATTTTATACATGTTCAATTCTTATTCAGCAGAGGTGGTCCTAGAAGCAAACTGGCACGTTATTTTAAAATAACTCCCCATTTTCTGAAAATTTGAGACAGGTGCTTTTTTGTTTTCCTACTTTTTCAGAATCTGGATTTGCTTTTTCCCCTTGGAAGAGTATGGAGGCTTGCAAATTCATTTAAAAAAAAAAAGATTCAAACAACGATAATGATATCATAATATCATAATTACAGTTGATCATTAAAATATCATTATTTCCATCTTGGGTTTAATTTGCATTGGTGACTGAGAGAAATGTCCTTTCTTCATTTTTGTCCTTGTCCTTGAAATGTGATACCCATTATAGACAATATTGAGGAAACATTGGCATGCAGTAGCTGACAGTCAATGTCCCCCTTTTACGTATGCATCTTGTGTATGACTCTATTCCCTTCTTTCGAAAGGACTTGTTCTTCTGCAATTTAAGTAAAGACACTGTCCTTTTATAAAATGTTTGATGCACTTTTCCAAGAACTGACTGTGCCATATAATCCTGTCCTGATTTATGTTAGTTTTATGTAGAAAAATACTTTTGTATACTTCTTGAATAATTGTGTATACAATTGTTAAGCTCCTGGCTTTCACAACCTTTAAAAAAGATTGATTTTTGGTCATTCTCGCTTCAGCTGGATTTAGCCTTAGCCATGATGCAAACAGCCTGTGACCTGACAGAATATTAACCTATTCACCAGACTACTCCCTTGAGTTGAATAATTCTTTCAGTCTTAAGAACAAAACAAGTCTCCAATGTTTTGTTTAGTAAATCACTAAACAGGAGGTCACAATGAATGCATGTCCAGGTTAAATGATATTTATTATTAAGTAAGTATAGACAAGCCCTCCTGTACACATTCCTAATTTGGGTGAACACTTGCCATCAGGAGTCATTGCATGCATAATGTGAATCTTCCACATGAAGCAATTTTCCCTTTTTTTAAATGCAGGGGTTTGCAAAGACTGGTAGGCTTTTAGGGCATGACACTCTTGACAGACAGATTTGCATAGCTCTGTGTAAACTCAAGTCAGAGAGAGGATTCATTTTCAGCTAATTTCACAAAGTGAAGAGTATAATTTTTGGGTTTTAGAGGATGTAGCTCCAAATACTTTTATATTTATAGAACTGTATTTTAAAATAAGTTCATTTTGCCTGATATAATTCATCTTGATACCAGAGCACTACACACAGAGGTCTAATTAATAAGTGGCAGCATTTTGTTTTCAGCCATCAGGCTCTCTTAACAGTGGGTACTTCAGTATTCATGAGTTTATCCTGACAGAAAGGGAAATACTGTCTCCCTTTTAAAGATGGAGGTACAGGCACAAGACAAAGGTGTTCATCATGACACAAATGGTCTGTAGAATTGCAAGCATGTATTGCAACCAAGTATTCCTACTCCTAATCTAGCACCTTAAACACTGTATCATAAATTAATATCAAAACATCTAGAAAAGCCCAGAGTTCTGTAACAGCTGTTTGGATTTCCTTCTGCATCCAGGATTATCCTTCCTTCATCTATTTCCAGCCTTTTCCTTCCCACTGCCCCCTCAACCCCACTTTACATATTCAGGTTTTTTATCTGTCAAATACAAGAAAGCAAATTTGTCCATGAACTGGAGCGAGTCATCTGTCAAGGTTTAGAGTGAAGGGCAAGTTAAGTAACTCAGACAGCATTAATAGAGGTGTTAATTAGTTTGATAGTAAAATATCTGCAAAAATCTTTGTCAATATTTCTTGAGCAAATTATGCAAACCCATGAATTAATGGGCTACACTTAAGTGACAGGTTAAAAAAAACCAAAACCAACAAAAAAACCCCAAACAGTAACAAACCCCCACCATTTCAAGGTGCAATTGCTTGCTAGGTAACTGTTGTTGATGCCATTTATGAAACAGTAAATTCAAGAAGAGATGTCTCCATTTTTTATCTCCCAGACCTGGGCTTGGTTAAGGTACAGCAAAACAGCTTGTCACAGAGTAAGCCATTTTGCCCCCAGATATGATGGATTTTGTTCCAATTCTTGTCAGAAAATCATATAACTTGGAAAAACATGACCAAGTGTGGCAGCTGGATCCTCTGCTCAGCTGCTTCCTCAGTGCATCAGATATCGGCACAGCCACTGCCTGCATGTGGTTTCTTCCCTTATATCTCCACTGACACCTTCAGGGCTTCACCTCTGCAGCTGTTAACATAAAGAAGTGAGGAATGACCTCAGAAAGAAACGTAAAGAAGCAGCAGAAACGACCCTGTGTAGTCCTTAGGGTGCTCGGTAGCTAGGCAGCTGGTGCGTACCTGCATTTTTCTTGTCTTTTCCTTTCCACAGAGATCCCTTATCTTTTGTTGTTTTTTTCTTCCTTTTTTCCATCAAGGTCTATCTTTCTCTTTGCTAAGACCTTGATCTACCGCATATGCATTTGTTTGATTTCAAACACCCGTACTTCCTGATCACTTACACCAGGAACATGTTATCATGTCCATTTTTGAAATTATCTTTATCTCGATTTTCCTTTATTTTGCCTAGTTATCTTCCTTGCATTTTTTTAATTTTTTTTTTGTCTAATTCTTCATTTTTCCTCCCATAGATAAGTATTGGACATGCTTCTTTCCATTATGATCCGCTTCTCTAGCATATTGTAGAGGCCTGAGATTTGTCCTGATATCTCCCTTCCTTTGCGATTCTTCTCTTGTACTACCTCTCCCTGTGACAGCAGTTTATGCGACCATACTACATAACCATATCTTTTAACCCAGCTTCCTTCATCAGGTTGCAGTTTGTGTGGAGTGCAGAAAGGAAGGGGGCTTCATGGTTTGATTTACAGGTCAGTCCTGACTCTTCATGAAGAAGTATATTTATCACTCATATTTTCCAGACTTTTCTACACAAGATTTAGTTTGCTGTAAACCAATCTCTACAACTCAGGACTGAAGTATTGGGAATAAAGCATTATTAAACACACACACTCTGCATGAAATTTCCTTTTAAAACATGTTTTTAATTTTTCCTACTAAAATATGTGTAATTTTCATTAACTATAGCAAAAATAAACCAAATATCAGAATTTGTATTTAGTTTTGTATTCAGTTTGAGGGTTTTAGCCATCTTTTTATTAAAAATGTAAGACAACTGAGAATAGGGGTTTTTGTTAGCTTTTGATCTTTGAGGTGTGCGTCTGTGATCTGGAGTGCAGGAAGCATGCCTCTGTTAGTTTTTTTAAAAGGGAAAAAACCCCAAACAAATGTATACTGGCTTTGAACATACACCTTCTGTGCCATACTATAACAGTGCAAATGACAATTGTTGAAAATTCTTGTTTTGCTGGTAATCGTTCTTATAAATTTAAAAACAGAAACCAAGTAGAAGTGGCAGAACTGATAAAAAATGCTAGCAAAATGCTTCACAGAATCAGGAGCATTATCATCTTTGCTTCTCTGACAATCCTCATGCCAAGTACTCTTTAGAGTTGATCACAACCCAGAATAGCCTCTTATGGAACAGTAATTTGGTTTTTTGTGCTTCATCCCTCCTTGCCCAAACAACTCATCACTATAACTTTTCCCCAGCTTTTTTTTTAATTTTTTCTTTAGATATTTTTCAAGTTGAAATCCCGATTTATACATGGAGCATGTTGAGGTCAGTCAGTGGTTGTGCAGAGAGTGATGGGTGCAAGTTTATAGGATAGTCTTTAGTCAGATTAATCTCTGCTTGTGACTTGTGATTCCTTTTTGCTGGGTATCAGCCTTCAGAGGAACTTGAAAACACTAAAATATTGAATTCTTATCTAATATTAGGCAATGGAAATTTTGGGAGTCATCCTCTAGAGTATGACCTGGGATTGAGTATCCTTAAAAAATAGGGTTTCTTTCCAGATGTACGTATTTTAATAATTTTACAGTAAGTACTCATAACCTTTTCAAAAGGAATCCACTATATATTACCTGCCTTCAGCAGCATCAGTCAGTATCAAACACACCAGATATTCATAAAGGAACAGACATCACCTGAAGGATCATAAAATAATCTAGTTTATCTAGGCAATGCCAGTCATATACTTGCCAATCATACATAAAAATATAGGATCATGGTATAATTTGGGTTGGAAGGGGCCTAGTTCCAACTCCCCTGCCATGAGCAGGGACACCCTCCACGAGACTAAGTTACACAAAGTCCCACCCAACCTGTTCCATTTCAGGCAGAGAGCATCCACAATTTCTCTGGGAAAACTGTTCCAGTTCCTCACCACCCTCAACCTAGCCTTCTCTTCTTCTGGCTGAACAAGCCCAACTCTTTCAGCCTGTGTTCATACCCATTCATAATGTCTGCCTTCTAGGTAATAACATCTAAATATTTTCATAAATTACATAGATTGCTTTTATCAGCTGCTTGAAGGTAACTCTGAAAAGCTTCAGTCACATAGAAAACCTGTACCTTTAAAATACACTTTGTCTACTTAAGAAACCAAACAACTGATTTACAGCAACTTGAAGAACAGATATCTATTTTTCATATTTTTCTTAGTTTTTCAATTGAACAATATGAAACTATCGCTTCTATTTCCAATAATAATAGTGTCCTGTTGTCCTATGGTCTCACAAAACAACTTTTACTTAGCCACTGCATGTGGAAAAACAGATTAATTTGTAACTGAATATGCAGGTACTTGGTACCACATAGTTTTTAGACCTTCATGAAAACATAACTGTGCTTTCCTCTGAGTAATGTCTATGTTACATTAATGTGGTTGCTGAAATGTGTTAAGCAAGGCTCCTGCTGACAGAAGTTTTACAGACACAGTACAGAAACCTGTTTTAGCCTCAGGTTAGTGAGTTCCTCGGATGCACTTTCTTCCATGTCCTTCAGATTCTTGATGACAAGCAGAGATTCAGAGTAAAGAAAAAACAAAGGAAAGAAGATATGAACCCTTGTCAGGAGGTCATGACTTGTGTATTGCTCTAGAAATAATCCAAGTCTTTGTGTATGGAGGGAGGGGTCAGAAAGAGTACATGTTCCCTGTCAAATAGGGTGAACTGAAAAGGCTTCTCAAACCAGCATTTCAATCATAGAATCATAGAATTGTAGGGGTTGGAAGGGACCTCGAGAGATCATCGGGTCCAACCCCCTGCCAAAGCAGGCTCCCTAGGACATTTCACTGAGATAGGCATCCAGACGGGTCTTGAATATCTCCAGAGAAGGAGACTCCACCACCTCCCTGGGCAGCCTATTCCAGTGCTCTGTCACCCTCACTGGGAAAAGTTTCTCCGCATGTTGGTGCGGAACTTCCTATGCTCCAACTTGCAGCCATTGCCCCTTGTCCTGTCTCCACAGACCACTGAAAAGGGGCTGGCTGATTCCCCCTGCATCCCCTGCTTAAGATAATTGTAAACATTAATTAGGTCCCCCCTTAGTCTTCTCTTCTCAAGGCTGAACAGTCCCAATCTTCTCAGCCTTTCCTCATAGGGGAGATGCTCCAGGCCCTTTATCATCTTCATAGCCCTTCTTTGGACTCTCTCCAGGAGATCCCTGTCCTTTTTATACCAGGGAGCCCAGAACTGGACACAATCCTCCAGGTGGGGCCTGACCAGGGCAGAGTAGAGCGGGAGGATCACCTCCCTTGACCTGCTGGCTACACTCCTCCGGATGCACCCCAGGATCCCATTGGCTCTCTTAGCCACCGAGGCACACTGCTGGCTCACGGCCATGACAGATGTTTGAATCACTACACTGGGTACTAGAATTGTTTCCCATCAAATTATTGGAAACTGATTAAATTAACTGAATATTTTGTGCAGCCAGACATTTTAGTTAGTAGAAAACCAGCCAAACCAGAGCTAGTGTAATACCAGTTCATTAATAAGTATACCTATTAACTGCAAAAAGAATGCATATTTGTTCCTAATTCTAAGCTGTAGGCACCAGGAGATAGAAGCTGTTTTTCAGAACATTACAGTAAGACTCATGGTCATTTTTCATATCTTAATTTTTATATATTTTTAACCCTCCCCTGTGTTCTCTGACAGATTATTCTGTCATCATCCGATCAACTGTAGACAAACACACCACTTGCCTTAACCTACATAATCTCAATGTCATGGCTTTATATCTTTTAAACAAAGATCACCAAAAACCACTATACCACCCCAAGAAAAAAAGAAAGCAAAGCACAATTAAATATACTCAGAACAGGAGATGTAGAACAAACACACTGATTTTTCTCTAGTCCCATGTCCCTGAGTATCTTGCCAACTATCATGTAAAACATTGCATGAATCAAGGGGAATGCAATGGAATATTACAGGCCAATATCAACCAGTAGAATGTCACAGGTTGAACTACACTTAGGATTAAGTGCTATGGAGAAGTCTTCATGCGCTCTAATTGGAATTATAAACTGCATAACAACACAGGATGATTAAATTTTGCAAAATTGTCTTAGTGTTTAGCCTAAAATGTAGAAAGCTGTCTGGCTAGAAACAAAGCCTGCACATAAATCACTTTCATCCCAATTAGATAGACCAGTCACAATGGTCCACAAAAAAAGGTAAGGGGTAAAGGCACCTCCAGTGAGGAAGACAAGACAGCATAAATAAGTGTAGTTTTGTAGCTGGGTTCTGGTGGAGGAGGGGGAGCTGCAGGGGTGGCTTCTGCAAGAAGCAGCTGGGAGTTTTCTATAGGGGCAAGGGAGTAAACACCAGCCAACTCAAGGCCAGAGTCATTGATGACCAAGGCCAAGCCCATCAGCAATGGTCATAACATCTCTGAGAATCACACTTAAGAAGAAAAAAAGTGCAATCAGCCACTTTTTGCCACAAGAGAAGGGAGTGAGAAACTGTGTAGACACCAAGGTCAGTGAAGAAGGCGGAGAATGAGGTGGTTCAGACTCCAGAGGGCAAGATTCCCCTGCAGCCCATGAAGAAGACCATGGTGAAGCAGGCTGTCCCCTTGCAGCCTATGGATGATGACAGGGAGCAGATATCCCATCTACAGCCTGTGGACAACCACACGCCAGGGTGGGTGAGGGTACCTGAAAGATGCTGTGACCCCATGGAAAGCCGGCATTGGAGTGAGCTCCTGGCAGCAAAAGCTGAAGTCCATGAAGACACCAACCCATGCCAGAGCAGGTTTGCTGGGGAGACTTGTGAGTCCATGGGGGACCAGGCTAGAGTAATCTGGGCCTGAAGGTCATCACCTCATGGAAGGGAGCCATTCTGGGGCAGTTGGTGAGGAGGTGAAGCCCTGACAGGAGGGACTCATTCTCTTTTCCCTGGCCCTCCCCATGCCACGATGCAGGGGAAGAAGGGAGCAAAATCATGAATAAAGTTAAGTCTGTGAAGAAGGGAGGAGTGGGGAAAATGCTTGAAGATCTGGTTGCACTTCTCATTATCCAAGTCTGGTTTCACTGGATGTGCAGTGTAGTGTAATAAATTAGAGAGTTTTCTTTTCTTTATTCTGTGTTGAGTCTGTTTTGCCCAGGACAGTAATTGTGGAATAATCTGTCCCTGTACTTATCTCAACTCCTAAACCTCTCAATATTTTCTCCCCTGTCCAGCTGAAAAGAGGAAGGATAGAGCAAGTCTGGGGGGCATCTGGCCTCCAGCCAGGGTCAAACCACCATAAGAAGCAATCAAATCTGCAATGTGTCTTCAATAGAGAAGTCCCTGAGACTATCGGGACCGCATAGAGGTGCTTCTGTCAGACACCCAACCTTCACAAGGCCCAGCGGAGACCTGGCCTCAGGTCCACCAGTAGATTTCTGAACCTAACAGTGGACAGTAGTGCAGCAGAGCAGTAGGGGACATGTTTTGTTCACATGTGCATATATGTTTCTGTGTAAAACTCTGTATACAGTGTCTCTAGGAGACAGCTGTACTTTCAGTATATGCAAATCTTTGTTATTTTCCAATTCTGCAATGCCTCCACTGCCCTTACCCACTTTTGTCAGAGGGAATCCAGAGTTGTGTTATTAAAATTTTGAAGGTGCATTCAGAGCTTGTGTTCTCCACCCTGTGACAAGTGCCATCTGTCGACAATCTGTCCCACTAATTCATCCATAATTTAAATCAGAATTGTACCAAAATATGTTTTCCTAAAGCCTACATTTTTTATCTGAGAGAAGGGAAAATAGTTATTGAATTCTAAGGATGTAGGGTGTTATCCAATGCCCTTCATCATCTTTAAAATAAGGAGGAATAAAAGGACAAGTGCCATCTCCAAGGAACAGTACGGAGGATGCCTCTTCTGAGGCAGGTGGCATCTCAGTACAAAATGAGATTTTATATATCACCCTTGCCTATTTAAGAAGATAATGACTTTGGTCTTTTCATAGAACAGCAGATGAAGGTCAGCCAATAGACATGCTATATACAACATGTGAAGTCTTTTTGTCAATCAAGTGTCTTTCCTGGAGGTCTTTTATTATGCCCAAGGTGAAAGACAAGAGAAAATGCCACTTAACTGTAGCAGCTGGCATAATTTTCTATACACTGCCCGCTCCTTGATTGCTGCCTTATGCATCAATACGTCATCCTTAAACTCTAGGTCTCATATGTGAACACTTAATGCTAAGCTCCTGGAGGTACAATAATTTTAAGAAATGTAATGGATTACACTGTACTGGTTTTGGCTGGGATAGTGTTTTCTTCATAGTAGCTGGTATGGGGCTGTGGTCTGTAATTGTACTGAAAACAGTATTGATAATGCAGAGATGTTTCTATTATTGCTGAGCAGTGCTTACACAGTGTCAAAGCCTTTTTGGCTTCTCACACCATCCCATCAGCAAGCGAGCTGTGGGTGCCCAAGCAGTTGGGTGGGGACACAGCTGGAACAGCAGAGCCCAACTGACCAAAGGGATATTCTACACCATCTGATGTTGTGCTCAGCATATGTAAAGCTGGGGGAAGAACTAATAAACTGTTATTTTGCATGACTTTTCTCACTTTCATTCTTCCAATTCTCTCCCCCATCCTGCCAGTGCGGTGTTTAGTTACCAGTTAGGGTTAGCCCATGATAAAGAGAAACAAACAAATCCAAACAAAAATAATCAACTAACAAAAATGCCCCACACTTCTTCATTTGTGGGTTATTGGGTTTGTTTGGGTCTTTTTAGACATTTCATTTGAGTGTAGGATAGAAGCTAAATGTCCTCAGTTGATGCAAATCAATGCCGTCCCACTGAACTCAGTGAAACTGTTTATACACACCTAGTCCCAGCGCATAGGTTCTAAAAGAAAGAGGTAAGAAACCTCAGATCACACAGAATTGACTTTGCTGTTCAACTTGACCATCCTGCTGTCAAGGGATGGTGCAAGCAGGCAGTATGAGACCTAGTATGAGAAATTCTCTACATTTTTGCTAATATTAATAAAAAAAACACCCTATCTTGATGCTGGGACAATTGTATGCAGTAATCATACTGCTCATGACAAAACAACCACTCCAAGTTAAGGGAAACTTCACACAATGCTGGTCTATCAAATTTTAATAAAATCTAGCCAACCAGGGAAATTTTATGCAGTCCACAGCTGATTTTGGATGCTTCCTTATGCACCCAAGATTACTAGACTCATGAGAAATTGTGTCTGCATTGTCCAAAGAACAGTGCTATGTATCTTCAGAAAAATAAGTTAAAGCCCAGTAAAGCATGTGGGCACATCATAAACAAGGAAAGTATGGGAGAAAAACATGATTGATCACTACAAAAATCTGTAGTAAGCCATGAAGGTATTAGATAAAGATAATGGAAAGACATTATATGAAAATTATTACCTTTTTCTGATTTTATGTCATCTGATTCTGTAGCTATACATTTGAAACAAGCAGTAGAATTGTTTCTTTAGGCAGCATGAGCCCATCAATACTTAGTCTTGTTTAGAAAACTGTTGAAAGTACCAAGTGTGAAAGCACTGGCAAAAAAGTGTCCTCAGGTGGCACTGAAGGAATATCTGAATGGCATGGCTGGTAAGTGGATTTTAGTAACCCAGATTCTTTTGTGGATCAGACCCTTTGATTCACCTCTGCCCATGAAATATGTTACTATTTCTTGAAGCCTGATTTCACTTATGATTTCTGTGTCACACAGAGTCTCGGGAGTTGCATGAGGACAGGCACCTGTAACACAATTTATTTCACATAAACTACAGGTCCACCAGACCTGGTATTCAATGACTATGTGTTTCAGTAGCCACAATTCACCCAAAAGTATGGGAAGCTCGCAATTTTAGATTTTTGAGTTCAAAGACTCCAGTCAGCCAAGAAAGTTGCATACAGTGAATGGCTCAGTCAGATGACTCGCCTTGTTTTAGGTACTGGCTATGTAAATCCTGCCAGGCATGGGGCCTCAGTCTGACAGTGTGATGGAGAAATGGAACTATTTTAATCATAGCGTTTGAACAATAGCAAGGTACTGTAGGTGGCAAAGATGTGTGAGTATTATGATTGCAAATTAAAAGCATAAGCTCTGAGTCCACATCTGTTTTGGCGCCCGAGGCATATTTCTAAACTTGACATTCTGAAGAAGTGATTCTGCCTAGAAACACTGGAAATAAGATCTTTGGAAACACTATTTTTTTCCACAGTAAATAGCGTATTTTTATTTTCATGCATCCTCTCCAGCACATCATGTGGATTTGTTGTCTCACAGGTCTCTGTATCTAACAATTGTTTGTTCCGCTTACAGCAGGGTACCCATATAGGAAACCCTTATTGCTTCCCAACCATAATATGAATTTGGTAAGCCATTATAGAAGAAAATTAAAGCTTCCATCCTTTCTCTTTTCTGTATCTGATTTGGTTTATACAATTGAAAAAAATAGAATTAAAAACAAAACAAAACAAAAATCCCAACCTTGCAAAAGTGAGTAGAATTGAAAATGTGATTACTTCTATTTTCTGTGTTTCATTCTCATGTAAATGAGGCAGCTTGAGCTTCAGCAGTTACTAGAGTATTGCTGTTTAATCACTAGTTTTATTTACTCAGAATGACAACAGTTTGTGAGAATGATGCAGAGGCAGGAAGGATAGAAAGGAAATGGGACAATCGGGGTTTCTAAATCACAAGCACACATTCTGAATAGTACCAAGTTTAAGGCTAAAATAAGATTTCTTCCTAAATATCCTCTTTTCTCCCTTTATTTTCTACTCTTTGGGATGATTGTCTTAGGTGATTAGGACAAGCAAGTCGTGTTCAAATGTGAAACAACTGACATACATTGAAAATAATGTACTTTATGGCCATCTTAATGTTTATCCATTTCATATAACAACCATTAAAAGGAGATAATTTTCATGAAGTAAAGCACACTTCTGTGCAACTATTGTATGTGGATGAGAAAAATGCATTAGTCAACGTCTTGCAACAGATGTTTTTCTCCCTGTAATCAATGCATTCTGAGTCCTTCTGAAACAGTGAGACTTGTATGTTTACCTTTAGGTGTTAGTGTTTTGTTTTCCTTTAAAAATTTGCTCAGAGACCGTGGAAAAATTAGGTATGACCTTTAATACTAATATACTAATGGCTCTATTTTAATTTATATAATATCCAATAACAGTGGAAAAAGCAGAATATGATTGATTCATTTCTTAGTTCCAGAGAAGTTCATATGCCATGATGCACAGGAGTTGGAATGACTTTTTATTAATACAGTTGTTGAGCCCTGAGGAGCCTGACAGTAGCAAAGAAGCCAATAAAGAGGTCATGAATTTTTTGTAGAGATGAAATCAACCTGTAGTGTTTATGAATAATTCACTGAATTTTGAAAGGCAAAACTTGGGAAACATTTCATGAAAGCATCCTTAAGATGAATTGTCATGGGCACTTACCTACTGGCCTTGCAAAACTAGCATGAACTTGTTTCAAACATATGTATGGGATCTTTCTTACAATAGCACCTGAGTCTTCAAGTTGTTAGACACTTCTTGCCTTCAAATTTTAACTTAAAATTTACTTCTACTACAAATCTTTTGAAATACTTGCTAATGGAAAGATAGATGAAATGTGGCATTTCTATGAAGTTTGGATTTAATTCAGTTCTGTTTTGGACAGCTTTAGTTTCCTAAGGTGTTCACATTCACAAACAGCTAAAACATAAGACCTGTGTCTGACCTGCACACCAGAGATATAGATGGATCACACAGCATAGAATCATAGAATATCCTGAGTTGGAAGGGACCCATAAGGATCATCAAGTCCAACTCCTGGCTCCACACAGGGCCAAACAAGTCAGAGCATGGGACTGAGTGAATTGTCCAGACACTAGTTGAACTCAGTCAAGCTCAGTGCTGTGACCACTTCCCTGGGCAGCCTGTGCCAGTGCCTGACGACCCTCACAGTAAACAACCTAATATCCAACCTAAACCTCCCTTGTCGCAGCTTCACACCATTGTCTCAGGTTCTATCACTGGTCACCAAAGAGAGGAGATTGGTGCCTGCCCCTTCACTCCCCCTCATCAGGAAGCCTCAGACTGTGATGAGGTCTCCACTCAGTCTCCTTTTCTCCAGGCTGTACAAACCAAGGGACTTCAGCCTCTCCTTGTAAGACTTCTCCTCCAGACCCTTCACCATCCTCGTTGCCCTCCTCTGGACACTCTCCAATATTTTTGTGTCCCTCTTGTACTGTGGTGCCCAAAAGTGCACCCAGGACTCAAAGTGAGGCCGCACCAGCACAGTGTAGAGCAGGACAATCCCCTCCCTGGACTGGCTGGCCATGCCGTGCTTGATGCACCCCAGGGTACAGCTGGTCCTCCTTGCTGCTTGGGCTCACTGCTGTCTCATGTTTAACTTGCTGTCATCCAAGACCCACAAATCCCCTTCAGCATGGCTGGCCTGCAGCATCTGATCCCCCAGTCTGTATGTGTAGCCAAGGTTGCCCCTTCCCAGGTGAAGAGTCTGGCACTTGCCCATGTTAAGCTTCATGCTGTTGGTGATTGCCCAGCTCTCTAATCTGTCCAGGTCTCTCTGCAAGGCTTCTCCACCCTCAACAGAGTCAACAGCTCCTCCCAATTTATTGTATATTCTAAGACATCCAAAAGACAATAAAAAATGTGTTTAGATAACTGAGTGAGATCTAATCCATCTACTTACTGGTATCTCGAATGAAATCCAGAATAGAAGCTTTTATCTGGTCACTTGTGTAGCTTTCCATACTGAATCTTAACAGTTGCATGAATGCAAGTAAGCAGCACACATCCAGTCTATGGTGCAAGATTATTTTTTTCTTTTGTTTTTTTTAACATTGTGGGGCTTTTGATTCATGATTGAGGGGTTCTAGTCTTTGGGTCAGTAACAGAAACAATAATCATTCTGATATTTATCACCTATTTTGGGGGTCTATCCCTATCAGAACTTGCTAATATGCTTGTTTGGCACTCTTAGTAACTGCATGCAATAGTTTCTAAAGCTGAATTTATTTATTTATTAACTAGAAATTTAATTTACTACAGAGTACTCAAGTACATCTGGTGGCAAGTCTGTGCCTAGGTGATGCCCAGGTTAGCCTGTGGAGGGGATGACTGTAACCCCTTCGAAAGAACTGACATCTTTTGTGTGTGTTTGTTTTCAGCAATCTGGGCACCACAATGCACAGGAAATATCTGAAAATGAACAAAAGGTTTTAGTGGTGATTTACCTTTTTTTTTTTTGCTAAACTTGCCTGTGTCAAACAGGACTCTCAACTTGGGCTAGATGTGAAAAGGAAAGCATACGAGAAAATTACAGGGTACTGACACCTTCAGGGTCTTGTGATTTTGTTCAGGAAGCAGTTGATAGTTGTTTGTCACAGAATTGTGTTCTTCAGTGGCAGTTTCTTCTTTATACAGTATCTTTTCTATGATGTTGGTCTCTTAAACCTCTGTTGTGTTTTACAGGTATGTGCATACAAAATTTTCTTTAGAGATCCCTAACAGCAAAAAAGAACTAGGGCTTTTGCTGGTCTAAGCCATTACACATGAATCATGCTGGAATGTATTTAGACCCCTCATACCTGGTATTAACACTCCTTCGGTGCTCCAGGTATTTATCGTATTTATAGAAATGCAGCAAAAGATCAAAATGTCAGCATAAAATCACAGTTTGGGGGTTCAATTTCATGATTTCCAGAGGTCCCATCCAACCCCTATGAATCTTTGAATCTGAGGGTGGAGGAAAGAGAATGGCAAGGGGAACCTCTATTGAGCTCTTCCACAGACCTTACAATAAGTAGGTCCAAGAAAATTCCCTCTTTCTTCAGCTACCACAAAACTCTCCATTCCATGATCTATTTTTAACTGTACCATCAGGTTTTCCAGAATTACAACACCTCATCTGCCTTGCTGACCTTCAAGGCAGGAGGGTTTTACTCTCTTTTCAAGGAAAAATAGTTGTCATTCCCAGGTGGAAGAAAGCTTGGAGGCACCTAAGCTACTGGAATCACCCATTCTTTGGGATGCGGGAGCAAAGTGGGATACTTGGTAACAGGGTATCAACATGATGACATCACACCTGTCCCACCTCTATGGCAAAACAGAGATGAGAATCGAAATGATGTGGGCAATGATCCTTGACTTTCCCTCATCTCAGCTCTTCAAGGTGTGTGTGTGTGTTGCAGCTTGCAGTGATATGACAATTTGGAAATATGGCAGGAGTTTAATTCCAAATCACTGGGTGTTTTTATCTATCTATGCAGGTTCTATGATGCTCAAGACTTCTTTAATAATGACTAAATGAAAACAAACAAAAAAAAAACCTTAAAAGGATTATAAATGCTGATATTTACCCCAGAAAAAAAATTTGCTTCTAAATGTTGCATTTTTTGCAGCTATACTGAAACATGAAAACTATGTTTAGACATCCACAGAAGCAGCAAGATTGCTTTGAGTCTTCAAAGTTCCTTGCGGCAGCTGCCCATTAAAAATAAAAAAATACATTGCTGCAGCTGCCTGTTAAAAAAAATAAAGTCAGAAACTTTATTTTTGTCTTTACTTTTATCTAAACTTTTGCTTAGACATATATATGACCTCAATTTCATAGCAATTTCACCAGTAGCAAACAGGATAAAAATAAAATTATTCACTAAATTTATTTCTACTGTCAAAGACTAAGAGCAATGTGTTTCCTATTTAGCTGCAGCATGTCAAAGAAAGGCTATGTTAAAAACATGTAGTTTTTTACTAGTTTCTACATATATTCAAGTTGCCAGAAAGCTGGAAAGGATGTCCAAATAAAAGAAAGTAAGATACAGTAGTAGCAGAGGACATGACCAGATTTTCTGGCTCATCCATTTGACTGTTTTGCATATAACTTAAAAGTCAAGGCCAGTCAGCACCAGATTGATTACATATCACCTTTTCTTCTCAGTTTCAAGATAAAATCTTTGGGGATTTTAATAATAAAGAAAAATACAATAAGAATGAGAAAGTCAGGTTGTTCTTTTATTCTCAAAAAGGATACATTTTCAGAACCAGATTAAAAAAAAACCCTAAAAATAATTTTTAAAAGTTAAGAAGGCTTTATAAAAGCGATTCATTTCTAAATTAACAAATTCATAAAATAACAGCATGAAAAAACACAAAATTGGGGAATATTTTTCCAAAATCTTTGAAGGGCTCTCTTCAGCTGTAGTAAAATAAAGTTTTGGAATTGTTTTCTTTAGAACAGCATTATCTATTTTAGAAATGATCTAATTTAGAGGAAACAAGTTTAAGGAAAAAGGTTAAATAACCTCAAAATGACAGGAGATCCTTTTGCTTCTGGTAAAGTTGATGCCAAACAAGATAACAATTTTACTTGTATTATGCCTCCAAAACTGTAGCTATTTCGTTTCCTGTTTGATAAAATATTTTTTTCAATGGCATTTATATTTCTCCACACACAAATAAAAAACACAAACAAAAACACCATGTAGGTTGCCAAACTAAAAAGTCAACTTAAATGGGTCACCAAAAATCAGAGATACACATTTTGCATCTGCAGCCTGATTATGCTTCATGTTGTAACTTTGCTACAAAAACACCCATTAAACACTAACACACACACACACATCTTTATTATTCTTTCTCCTTATACTGTTCAGTTTCTCTCTTTCAAGGGCTGCATATGGACATATTTCTATATTTTTATATAAATGTAAGATTGGACTCCTGTTTAGGAAAGAAAGTGTAACTATTCAAAAAAAGGGCAGGGCGGGGAAGGGGAGGGAAGGGGAGGGAAGGGGAGGGGAGGGAAGGGAAGGGAAGGGAAGGGAAGGGAAGGGAAGGGAAGGGAAAGAGGGAGGGAAATTTAAAATAAAACCACAGCTTAATATGAAAAAGTCATATCGTCTCCATCCATGAATAGCTTCCACCACTAAAAACTACTATGCCAGTAAAAAACAAAAATAAATTAAGCACTTATATAAACTTTCCAGGCAATTTTACAAAGGGGTGACCATAGATGTAATGATACGTAATATTCTCAAATAGGCAAAGATGAATACCATTAGAACTGTTGTTAAAATAATACAAAATGGGGATTAATTTATAAAGTTTTGTAATAATTGTGCAGAATGCTTTTATAAAGTGAACTGCTATTCTAGTATTTTTTCCACGATGTATGATGCTAATAGCTGTAGGTTTTGCTGCAAACTCTACAAAATTTTTATCACACAGTCAATGTCTTTTACTCCAGTGTCAGGAAACTATGGTTCAAATTAATCATTAAAGTTAATCATGTAAGAATATTTAAAAGAAAACAAAAAACCAACCAAACAACACCTTAAAAAAAAAAAAAGCTTTTTTTTTTGTAGATTTCTCACTCTTATGAAGACCCCTCTTTTTTGAATAGAGCATGCACTCATCGTTTGTTGGCAGTAATAATGTTTGATGATTTTTTTATACAATCTCTGAATTCACATGATGAGGCTTTAATTTGCAAGCCAGGTTCTAAGGCTGTCTGAAATATTGCTTTTATCCTTCATTATGTATTCTGTTAATGATAGAATGCTTGTTAAAGAGGGACAAGGTCAGGTACGCCACTCCTTCATTACAAATGAGACTTCATGGTCATTTTAGAGCTGTTATTGATTTAACTTGTTGAGATACAACCTGTGCCACTAAAATATTGTTAATAATTCCATGCATCCCTGAGTACAGACAGCAGCAGTTCATCTGGTATTTGTCTCTACAATAGGTGTTTATTTGGTTTGCCCATTCTCAGTTCACTTCATCAGATCACTCATCTAATGACTGAAACTCACAGCTGCCACAATAGCAAATATCCATTTCTTCTTGTTGTTGCTGCTCCAAATTAAATACTGATAAATGTTTTAAGACCCTAGAGGAATAACGTTTGAGGCTGGCATTAAATTGTCTCTTGCTTCTTTAAGGCTTATTTGTAAAGGACTGGAAGTCAGCAATTACCTTCACTTGAGCATGCTAAGGGGGAAACACAGAATACTCATTTTTCATCCACAGCAGGTGATGAAGTTGCATAAGGAAAGAGCTGGCCTGGAACTGTTGCCTATTTGCAAAGCACACAACAATCAAGGAAGTCTCCAACAGGCACATGCAGGTAGGCACAATGAGTCTCAAAAAGGCTGAGATCAGAAGGTACGTTCAGAGATCATTTTTTAAGGTTTACACTGATTACAGTTAGGACAGGGGTATGAAATCATTAAGATCTCTTTGCTATCACTATAAATGCATAATTTTCATCTCTTTTAATTTCACATTTTAATCTGATTTAGTGTAAAGAATATTAGATTAAGCTCCAGGGTACTGAGGAGTAAATTGCGTGCTCTAAGCTAGATAGATGGGCAGTTTACTGCAGCTAAGGATCTGCCAGCAATTAGTTTGTAAGTGGCAGAAAGAAAAGGCTAACCCTGCTCTATCTTTCCCCTGTTGTTTTCATTACACTTAAGTGAGGTAAGTATAAGCTAACCTTTATATAAACCCAACACCAAGGATGACTGTACTGCTGATATGAAAGATATGTTTACCCTACCAGACAGTTTAGTTCGCAGTTCTCATCCTCCAGACTGCATAAATGTTAGTGTATTCTGAGCCTGTATTTTGGAATGAATCATTCAATTCCATCTGAAACAAAACCTGGTTCCTGGAAATAGTTTGATTTGGGGGGCTGTCCTAATAAAGAGTAAATGAGAGCTTTGGTTACCTTTGTCCTCAGCAGTCCTCTAGGCCATTAAAGCAGCTTTTGAATCTGACAGTGTGGTCCAATACCTTCTTCCCAAACCCGCTGCATGCAATTTATATCTTCATCTTTTTGTGTTATAAACACCCAACACTTTACAAGTCTGCAGCACAGCCCTCCCATTATTGCTGCACTTTGAACAAAACCAATGCAAAATGACATGCACACCCCCACACACACTCTAAAGGTACACACAAGAATGTTTTAGGATGTTTGGGACACCAAATGGAGTACAGGCAAAACCCAAGGCCAGGGATAATCAGTAACCTTTAGAGAAATCTGGCACTGAGAAATGTGGACAAAATTACTCCATGCTTCTTGCTTTTGGATGAGCCATGGATTAATGACTGCAGGTGATGGCATTAGTGATACAGTGCAAATCTCATGGACTCTTGCAAAAAGACATCACTTCCAGTGAACAAGAATGAGCAATCTCTAATGGGAGCATAATGGCAAATTGTCACCCTGCAGCACTGCTTCAAAGCTGTTTCAGATCAGTGAACTCTCCTCTGAAGTCAAAACCCATGTTGAAAAATGTCAGTGTCAACAAAATCAAGCCAATTCAGTGTTTCAGTGTGCATGGAGCTTGAAGGTTTGACAGAGGATACTTGTCCTGGGAGCAGCATAGCACTGGAAGAGGGCTGACAGAAGTAATAGGAAGTACCTTCTCAGGAAGAATCTAATGGCTTGTTGCTGCTGAAGTCTTACGGAGATGTTAGCTGTAAGAACATTAATAACTATCTCCCCATCCCATAATGTGATGTTTGTGGTTTTTTTTTTTTAAATTTTCCTCTAGGTCCCAGATACTCGTGAGCTACAAACCCTTTTTGACATTGAGATCATGGAGATAGAAAATGAAAAGAGAAGTCAGATCAATCAGAAGAGTATTTTTAGAAAATCAACAAATGGCTCCTGGTATTCAAGCTGGCCCTAGGGTTTGGATCTAATTCCTGATTTTGGAAAGTGTTACCAACATGGCATAAGGATGGAGTTCCTTAAACTCCTGAATGGCCTTGTGGAAGTTAGGATGCTGCTTATGTGCTTGAAGTGACTTACTTTCAGATGAAGTTCTGCTGGTTATGTGTTATGAAGAATGGATCAATTGTATTTTCCAGTTGGTATAAAAAATACTCTACTCAAAATAAGGTTTTATCTAATTATCTTCATTGTTCTGTTGAAAGCTGAAGCCCAGAACCTAGCCTCTTCCTTTCCCTTTTGGTCCTGTGTTTCTGTTCTTTATTATATGTCCAATTTTCTCTTCTGGAGACACCCAGCTCATTAGAAATCCAGCATGCTAAATATGATGCTGATAATGCAATGCTGCTAACTTTTTCCAGTTCACTGAAGAGCTGGAAGAAAATAGAAAGATAATCATCAGGGGAAATTTGGTCACTAGCCGCTCATTCCTGTCCCCTCTACTGACATAAGAAATACATAATTTATACCAGCAAGTCGTCTTCATGCAGAGTTTTTCAGTCTCTAGGAAATTAGGTCAATATATTTTAATTTACTCTGAATTGGCTGCATTTATTTATTTATTTACTTCTAGTGTGGCACAAACATTTTTTTTCTTTTAACAAATCCTGGCAGTTATATTAACATTCTGCTATAGCTAATGGCTGGGAAATTATTTTTCCTGAAATCCAAATTGACAGGTCAACCTTACTATTTCCTTTTAAACGTTTTAAGTTGTTTTCAATTGCAGGAGTATTTATGATACAGTAGCAGTTTAGAATAGAAAATAATTTAGTAAGTGAATTACAATTTCATCAGCTCTATAGGCAAAGTGAAAATTAAACTACAACAATGAGAAAATTAATACAGTCAGACAGTACTTTTGCTCTTTCATTTGTGACTCGAAAACTTCAGACCTTTTCATAGTGTATATTCTCGTTTAGATTACACAGAAGTGTTCATTTTTAAATAATATGAACAAGTGTGTCCTGTCAACTAACGTGGGATGGGATTTTTTAAGTTTATTTTAATGTGTCTACAGCAATTAAAGAATCTCAATCTGTGGCCAAGTGCTTTTTAACTTAGGTCCTTCATTATCAAAAGAATTAATAATTTTCTCAATTCTGTTCACTGGAAAAAATCCCACAAAAAGGCAAGAGCATGTGTAATTCTCAGTAAGATTGTAAATGTGAGAGTGCATAATCTATATATGCCTCATTTCCTAATATCCTGCTATTTATTAAAAGTTGTTCCTGACTCCTTTGACTACTGAAGGATGGCTTTATGTTAGGAAAAAGTAGTTTCAAAACTTTTAAGTTCAGAAGAGAATCAGTAAATTAAACATTCTTAAATCTTTAAAAAAAATAAAAATTACAATTCTTGTGGTTCAAAATCCCTGTATAGCCTGTGAGCTAATTGAATTGTCTAAAATCAGCAACAAGCATATGATAATGACACAGCACTGTAGGCCTTTATTCTTTCTCAGTGGCTATTTTCAGGCCAATATTGACATTTCTGTAATTGCCATATAGTATATATAAGAACAATATCAGCCTAGGGAATGTTCACAAAGTGTTTATCTTCAGTGATATGTTTTACTATTTACAATTTATTATGTTTTCTTTTCTGCTATATGGTTGTTTGCCTACATCTTTTTATCATTTCAGTTAGTAAGGCTACATAAGGAATAAATAGCACATAAAGAAACATTGCATTTTACTAAACAATAATTCATGAAAATACGCTTAAAGATTGCACTTGTTTGTGAAAAGAAATTGTAAAATTTCACTAATAAAAATTAAAGAACCATGCTCTAATTGAGTCAATGATCCTTCTATAATACTATAGACATCATATATTGATGATGATAATAATAATAATAATAATAGAATTCTGATATATGTAAGAACTGAAATGAGCTAAAACGTAAGAGGTAGGAGGAAGTCACTCTATGAAAAAAATTTAAGAGAGATAAAGAACTAATGAAGGACTGTAATGTGAAGGAGTACCTATGTATGTTTTCATGAGTAGTGTACCATGAGAGAGGCTGCGTTTGTTACTGATTTTGTATTGACTTTTTTCATACACAGCTAATTTGAGAATATATATTTAACAATTTGACATTATGTATTAGCCAATTTTTCATACTTTTGAAATAACAGCTGGATTAAGAGAAGAATATCATTATACCTTTTATGCACTGGGTTTCAACAAAACTATGGCTTCAAGTATTCATTACATCCCAAAAGGAAACTGATAAAAACAGCTGTCCAGTAAAATAAAAACTTATTAGAAAACCATAAATGTAAAGTTACTTGTTTTAATTATTCAAAAATACTTCTGAAATATCAAACATTTGCTTTAAAGAAATTTTGGATTAGTCTCTGGTTCTGTAAAATCCTTTTGTCACCTTGGAAAAAACATGATACAATTAGTTATGAAGACACTCAAAGGGTTCAGTTCTATAAAAATTCATCAGAAACTGGACTTGTTAATTAATAGAGTGCAAGGGTAATATGCCTTATTGCTCATCTACTCTAATGGCTCACTCCCACCTACAGGAGAATTATACCTCTGCCCTGTGATTATGCATTCCTCTTGTGTGCTCCTGACATGCACTTCTATCCCCTCTTTCACACCAGCTCTCTCCACTAACTGACCATGCAGTAAAAGTAATCCTGCAGAAACCTCCCTTGGATGGTAAGAGGGAAACTATTCTATGCTATAAAGCAGAATCTGTCTAATTTGAGAAACAAGGTGAAACCACAGGATTGGGAGCTAGGGTAGAGAGAGGAAAAAAGATCATCAGGATGGGAAGGGGTGGGACCATGTTTTGGGGGAACAGCAGTTTCTTTAGTTGGGTTCTGATTTATCATTTATGTCTACAGTGTGCGACTGAACCACTTACTAAGACCTTGACCTTGGGATATTAGCAAAGAAATTCAGAAGACATGAAATTATGTGATTTAAAGAATCTTTCACTTCCATCAGCCTTGCTCCTAATTGGAGTTTTACCATCTTCTTTGTGCACAGATTAATTCTTATTATGCCTTACTGGTTCTTTAAAATATAAAAAAGCCAATCAGGCACTAATAGAAAATACTTTAAAAATGTCCAAGTTGCCTTTCACTATTCTATTTGATAAAACAAACAGCTTGAACTCATTATTTTTTTTTTTTGCCATTAAAGGTTTTCTCCCATCCTCAGATACTTTGCCTTTTTTCACCTTCTCCAAAAGTATTTTTTAGTTAATTTGAACAAAAGAAGGACACACTTTCTTTATTCTCAACCACTTTCAATTGAGGAGTTTGATTATGTGCTTTCTTCTGTATTATAGCTCCTTATTTAAACATCCAGGGCTGCATTAGCAGTTTATAATTGCACTGGGAAAGGAGAGTTCATGTCCACTGTGACCCTCAGTCCTTTTTTGGAGCCACTAACTTCCATTTGGTGGTCACGACCTGCTTTCTCTCTTTCAAGTGGAACTTCACATTATGTTATTGTCAAAGTTTTGTCTCCACAAGGCCAGATAACAAGGTGATGCAAACATTTATGAGGCAGTTTTGTTCTCATCTCTGTATTTCAACTGTAAAAAATCAGTCAGGAACATGTACCTCATTACGTATCAGACTATTAGTTGGCCCAGTCTAGCTTTAATCTATTTGAGGTTCTAGGCATTACTGATTTGCTAATTAAATAATGTCATTTAATGTTATCATGGGGTAGTTGAGTTACAATATAATAAAATAAAAAAGCATCTGTTCTATCACACAACACAAAATGTAATTATGGAGTAAAACTTACCTAGAAAGGTTACATGAAATTCACTTAAAATAGAGACACTGAAAGCTGTTGGAGCCATGGGACTCTGGATTAACAAGCAAAACTCTTTTTTCCATGTTTGTGTTTTACTATACAAGAAAGAACATACCCTAAGTCTATGAAAAGCATCCATAAACTCCCATAAAAGTAATGCATGATCCTCATCTTAGTTTTTCAAAAAGGCAACAAAGATCTTTTGTTTAGAAATAACCTTGGGCAAATCAATGAAAGAATAAGGTCCCAATGCAACAAAGGATTTTATATTTTTTTCCTTCAGCCCTACTTCAGTGAAGTGCTTAACTTTAAACGGATAGCTGAGTTACACTCTACACAACAGGACTTAAACATTATATTTGACTGCTCTCTCAACGGTTTGATGACTTGAGGTTTTAAAGGATTGGGGATGGTGGAAGAGATTTGTGTAACACAGATTTAGACATTTGACCAATGCACCTTTAAATTTGGTCTGTGTGTGCATGCAGTAGAGAGGATTAAGCAAATTACAGAGTCTGCTGCAGATTACAGACAGGATGAAATATGTGTGCTCAGCACTGATTATAGAAGGAGTGATAGAGAAATGATATCCTAAATTAGGTACCTTAATGAAGGACTTGAAGTTGGGTGGAATTAACTGATCCTCTCTAGAGAATGCAAAGCACCCTCTGGTTTCCTTCAGACTAAAGAGAGTTTGTTCCTTTGCACATGCAAAGCCATATAAACTAGCTCTGAGAAGCACTGAGCACCTGCAACTTGTCTTCTTCTATATTTTGAAGTTACTCACAGCTTCTCAGTATTAGACATCTATTCTGTTCATATCTGTTTTCTTCAACTGTCTAGTGAATAAACTTGTGAGGAAGCATTATATTTATGACCAATTATGAAAAACAGGATATTTATTAATATTCTTCCAGCACTCAGAAAGGGTAGATAAGAATGTGAAAAATGCTTTGTAGTGGAATTATGCTCACAAGACTTCCAGAATCTATTTAAGGGCAGAAGCAACTCGGGAAGACAGGAATTAGTAAGAGGGGGGAAATGTAAAATAAGGATAAATATTAAGACTGAGCAATGATTCACGTATAACATTGCTAGAGCTCATCGTGGTCACACAGGTGGGCAGAACAAGAACACCTGACTAAGAAGAGCATCCTAGCCCAGATCTGTGAGAACTGTCCATTCTGTGGAGTGAAGCAAGAATACTACTTCACAAAGAAAATCCATTAAAAGTATAGTTTTATATGGGACACTGGAGCCATTATAGAAAATTACTGCAACTTCCCCCCGCTAAGAGTTCAATGAGTCAGATGTGGATGTGACTTCAAAATTCCCCAAAAGTCTTTGAGCATTCAATCGCTTTCTATGGGGGATGGAAAACAAAAAACAAAAAAGTATAGGGCCACAACTCCACTAACTCTTTAAGTTACCTGTTAAAAAGGTAAAAAGTAAAAAGTGGAACATTAAATCTAGTATACAGTTAAACCATCCAGCCTAAGATTTAATTACCAATCAGCATGGAAAATATTTATTTGAAATTTACTTTTCCATGCATGAAAGATGGCCTATATGTTTCTGATTCAAAGGTCAGAAATGAGGAAATTTTCTGTTTTTCAACAAAGATTTGAACTGCAAGCTTTCATATTCAGGGTAATAGTATCTTCAATATAATTGTGCCATCAGTTATGTCAGTAAAATTCCAAAGGAACTATTATGAATAGCGGCCCTATCCTACCATCATATTTAACACAGTTACTGTGATATAACTGGGAATCCCAAACATGCAGAGCAAATACTTGTAGTGGAAGACAGGACTGAGACTTGGCTCAGAAGTTTGCCAAATATTATCAACATTCAACTTTTTAATTACATATGAACTTTGTGAAATCGTTTGACGAAATTAATTGGTATATTGTACATATTTCATCCTCCTAAGGCCTTCTTTTGTTTGAAAGCACTCTTAGTTAGAGTTAAGAAAAATTGTTGACAGCTTATTTCTTCAGGAACTTAAGCAGGTGGTAAATTAATAGCTTAGGTGGGGGCTGCCATGAAGCATGAAAAGTTATGATTGGTGTCAGTCCAAATTACTGTCTTTAACTGCACATAAGGCAGTGAAAAAACATTAGCTATGCAGTAAACACGGGTTTAGCCAACAAAAAGGATTTTATAAGGCTTCCTCAAGCAATCTGCAAAAGGTCATTCCACGCATCTGCTCCAGCCGTTGGTAGCATTTTATAGCCATTTGTTGCTGTTCTAAATCTGTGGCTGTAACAATGATCTCATTAGCTAAATCAATGAATGAGGGACATGTTACAATCATTTTTTTTCAGTGGAACTCTGAGGAAAAATGCAGATATTGCAAACGCAAGCTAAAATATTAATTTAAATAATGCATATAGTAATGCTATCATTTTTCACTTGTGAGAAGATTGCTAGCATAGGCTGGCTTTCGAGAAAGGAAATACATTCTGGTTTTAGACTCAGTGAAGTTTACTATGCACAAGCTCTATGAACAAGAAAGAGAAAAAACTGTAGCTCATAAACTATATGTGCTAGAGCTGGCATGGAGGTGCCCACACACATACTAATAATTTCACTTTGCTTATAAAACAGAATTTATTTTGGGCCTAAGCTATCTCCTGCCCTGTGCATGACAATTGCTTGTGAGTGGTATGTGTTGCCCTACAGAAATTAAGCAGTGCAGGTAGTGGAGCTCCATGCTTGGGGCGGTCACTAGCACAAATCTAGTAGTATAGGTATAGCCATAGACCACAGACATACATTTATCTAAGAGGTTCCCAGGTGGCAAAGGACTTCTTCAAGCTATACTGTTGCTAGTGTTGCTGCGGTGCAGCTTCTTCCCAGCACAGTGCTTTCACCCATTGCTCTGTACCTGTACACTTCTGCTAAATGTGCTCTTCTTTTCCCTTCCAGCTAGCATCCTAACATAGGCACAATTTTTGAACATTCATTTTATGGACAGCCTTACTCAATTGAATCAGCATGAAGCCAGCCTGCTTGTTTCCAGACCTTTTCCCTCTGTTTTCCATGGGATGATTGTTGCTCCTTACTAGGAGTTAACAGCAGTGTCCCGTTATGCAACACATTTCTGTCTGTGGAAGTGGCCCCTTCTGAAGATTGCATTTTTACACATGCTATCCCTTTATGTCTAGGCAGCTTCAGAGGAACTCTGGTTGTATACACCTTTCAGTATTCGAAGATCTAATTCTTGAAATGGGTGGCTGTGAGGAAAGCAGCACAGCTTCACAAAGATGCCTGGGTGTGATTAGCTGATCTTAACTTCACAAAGGAAATAAAAGAACACATCTGTGTGTGATTTTTATGAAACTGGAGCAAACATCAGACTTGCTGTGCATATGTGTTGGCTCCTTGGGAGTTCTTGAAACTTGCAGGAGTGTGACTTTAAAGATCAACAAGCTTTTAAAGGAAAAGAACAAAGGCTGAAAGGCTTTTATATAGGCTGAAGGTGTAACATCAGAAAGGTTTAAAGTGAATATCTGAGTCTGTCTGGACCTCCTTCCATCACCTACTGCATTTTACAAATGTGTGATGTCTATCTTAATATAGAATGGGAAAAGTGTAGTATAATATTAGTATTTTAGCGATCCTGAAGACAGTCTTTGGTAAAAATATTCAGGCTGGTGTCTTGGATAATGCATTGAACTCTAACTTCAGCTAAAGGTTGCTGAGCACTAAACCTAGTAACCTACTAAGCTTACAAACACTGCTCCATGTATATTTGTGTAGAATAGAGAAAACATGGTTTCAGACAAGATTCTGTTAAAGCAAAAGCCAGGATGGATGAGTGTCAGGATATGGCGGTCAGTTATTAAATGTTTGTTATTTTATTTATATAGCTTGTTTCTCAAATACACATCAGATAATCAGTTGCCAAGAAGAGTTGCTCCAGTGCTGGCCTGACCCTCAGTGGAGTGGCAATTCTCAGAGCACAGGAGGTTTCCTGAGGAAGGGAAATGCCAGAGCTTGTAGATACTCATTAGGAGCCAGCAGCTCTGGCGAGAGGCACTGACAAGGCCTGGGCACTGCAAGAGAAACTGTGGCCACCCCCACGCCTATAAAAAGCTGTCCAGGGAGAGCATGGAGTGGCAGTTTTTGTGGGAGGGGGCACAGGAAGGGTCCCATCAGTGTCATTGTCCTTTCAGAAGGAGCTGAGCTATGGTATCCATCCTGCAGGAAGTTCTGTCTGTCCTCTGTGCTCCTCAGAATGGCTGTGGCAATGAAGACAGAGCTGCCAGGAAAACATGCAGCCCCCCAGGCCTCAGGCTGCAGGCAGTGCCAGAGCCTGTCCCTGGGAATGGATGGCAGCAGTGACAACGGCTGTGTGAGGGGTGACCAGGGGGATGATCTGCTCAGGCTGCTGGCAGAGTCATGAGAGGAAGTAGCAAGTCTAAGGAGCATCAGGGAGGCTGAGAAGACACAGACTGATGGAGCCATGGTCTGCCCTCCCTCAGGCAGAAACAGGGACAGACACCAGACAAAACCCAATGTTTTCAAAGGGATACTGTGTCCTCCCTCTGCCAGGATGAAGGCAGTAGCTTAAAGGAAAGGAGTGAATAGAGGCAAGCTGACACTTGGGGAAGTAGGTGAGCCTCCTCCTTGCACACCTCAACCTCCCAGGTGCTTCTGTACAACAGGTATGAGGCTCAGGATGTGGAAAGCGAAACAAATCGGGAACATGGATGATGTACTAGGGGTTTCACAGTCAGAAAGACCCATACCCTGTATCATGACCACCTCCACAAGGAAGAAAAGGTGGGTTATAATTGTAGGCAACTCCCTTCTCAGGGGAACAGAGGGTCTTATATGTCAGACAGACTCTAAAGGAAGTCTGCTGCCTAGTCTGGTACAGCCCTTAGACTATTGCCCATTACTGCTCTTCCATATGTATGGTGATGAAGCTGCAATGCACAGTCCAAGAGGGATCAAAAGAGATTTCTGGGCCTTGGTGGAGGATTGATGAGGAATCTGGTGCGCATGTTATTTTTATCTCTTTGCAGTTGTGGCCAGTAACTGAGACACTGAGACTGTTCTCATAAGACACCACCTGAAGTATTGCATCCAGCTTGCTGGATGCACCCTCCCTTAACAACCTACTTGGCCAGTTAGATACCCACAAGTCAATGGGACAGATGCGATTCACCCGAGGGTACTGAAGGAGCTGGCAGATGTGCTTGCCAAACCCCTTTCCATGATCTATCAGCAATCCTGGCAGACTGGGGAAATTCCACTAGACTGGAGGCTGGCAGATGTTACACCCATATATAAGAAGGGTTGGAAGGAGGATCCGGGGAACTACAGACCTGTCAATCTGACCTCAGTCCCAGGGAAGATCATGGAGAGGATCATCTTGGGAGCTGTCATGCAGCACGTGTGATGGCCAAGGGATCAGGCCTAGCCAACACGGGTTTACAAAAGGTAGATCCTGTCAAACTAACCTGATCGCCTTCTATGACAAGGTGACCCACTTAATGGACAAGGGGAAGACTGTGGATGTGGTCTACCTGGAATTCAGTAAAGCCTTTGACATGGTTTCTCACAGCATTCTGATTGAGAAATTGGCTGCCACTGGCCTGGACAGCTGGGTTAAAAACTTTCTGGATGGACGGGCCCAAAGAGTGGTGGTAAACGGAACAAAATCCAGCTGGAGGCCAATCACAAGGGGCATCCCTCAGGGCTCAGTCTTGAGTTCAGTTTTGTTCAATATATTTATCAATGACCTGGATGAAGGGGTTGAATGCTCCCTCAGTAAGTTTGCAGATGACACTAAACTAGGAGGAAGTGTTGATCTGCCTGAAGGTAGGGAGGCTCTTCAGAGAGATCTGAACAGACTGGACAAATGGGCTGAGACCAGTGGGATGAAGTTTAACAAGGCCAAGTGTAGAGTGCTGCACATGGGACATAAGAAGCCCATGCAGTGCTACAGGCCTGAGGGATGCTGGCTGGAGAGCTGTCAGGAAGAGATTGACCTGGGGGTGTTGGTTGACTGCAGGCTGAATATGAGCCAGCAGTGTGCCCAGGCGGCCAGGAAGGCCAATGGCATCTTGGCTTGTATCAAAAACAGTGTGGCCAGTAGGTCTAGGGAAGAGATTGTGCCCCTGTACACACCTCGAGTACTGTGTCCAGTTCTGGGCTCCCCACCATAAGAAGGACACTGAGGTCCTTGAGCGAGTCCAGAGAAGGGCAACCAGGCTGGGGAAGCAGCTGGAGGGCAAATCCTATGAGGAGCAGCTGAGGGAGTTGGGGCTGTTTAGCCTGGAGAAGAGGAGGCTGAGGGGAGACCTTATCACCACCTACAACTACCTGAAGGGAAGTTGTAGAGAGATGGACGATGGTCTCTTCAGTCAGGTGACAGGAGATAGGACAAGGGGAAATGGCACAAAGCTGTGCCAGGGCAGGGTCAGATTAGATGTTAGAAAAAAAATAAAAAATTACTGAAAGAGTTGTCAGGGCCTGGAACAGGCTGCCCAAGGAGGGTTTGAGTCACCTTCCCTGGATGTGTTTAAAAAAAGGTAGATGAGGTACTTAGGGATATGGTTTATCTTAGGATGGGAATGGTTGGACTTGATCTTTAATAGAATCATAGAATTGTAGGGGTTGGAAGGGACCTCGAGAGATCATCTGGTCCAACCCCCTGCCAAAGCAGCTCCCTAGGACATTTCACTGAGATAGGCATCCAGACGGGTCTTGAATATCTCCAGAGAAGGAGACTCCACCACCTCCCTGGGCAGCCTGTCCCAGGGCTCTGTCACCCTCGCTGTGAAAAAGTTTCTCCGCATGTTGGTGCGGAACTTCCTGTGCTCCAACTTGCAGCCATTGCCCCTTGTCCTGTCTCCACAGACCACTGAAAAGGGGCTGGCTGATTCCCCTGCATCCCCTGCTTAAGATAATTGTAAACATTAATTAGGTCTCCCCTTAGTCTTTAAAGGTCTTTAAATGTCTTTTCCAACCTTGTAATTCTGTGATTCTGTAACGATTCTGTTTTCAAGGCCAGATGGTGGATGAGGCTTTGGGCAACCTGGTCTAGGGGAGGGTGTCCCTGTCTATGGCAGGGGGTTGGAACTAGATGATCTTTTAAGGTCCTTTCCAACCCAAACCATTCCATGATTCTATGGGACTCTGGTTATTACCATTTTTCCCAATTATGGCACAAATGATTTCTTGCATGACTATCTCTGCTATGTTTCAGCTACTCAAAATGGTAAATTTATCAATTTAACAATTTTCTTGCTTCCTAAAGTTCTTGGCTTTTTGCCACATTATTATCACTCTAGTTTGGCTTTTGGGAATAGCATTTCATATATCACCTATGCTAATTTCACTTCATTGTGGTATTTTTACATTAGTAGTTGAAATTACTGTTTTACAGGACCATTCTTTCCCACTCTTTAAACGTACTACTATTTGAGGGTCTCAGGGTATGAACAGCCAACACAGAGATACTGTGAAATCTTCATCTTTGGTCTTTTCCTTAGGAACTGAGACAAGAAAATGCCTGTCGGAATTATAGAAATACTTGTGAATTAATGAACTGAATGGAAACAGATAATTGCTTAATGTTGCCTCCAGCTCTACATGCCCTGATGCATGAATTTGGGTTAGTAAAACAACTACTAAGAAGCACCCAAATCATACTTGTTTAACCGTATCCATAGTGACATCACAGGGAAAAGGACAGGATTTCTAAAGACCTACTTTATTTTTTTTTTTCTAGGAAAAGCAGAAAGAGAGCACAATGAATTTAAGTCTAAGTCAAAGGGGAAGAGCTGACACGTGAGCAGTGCTCTGATGGATTCTTCACTGGTTCCAGCCTTCTGTGGATGCAGTCTAGTTCTTATCTACAAATGGAAGTGTTTATGCCAAGAAGTGATTGTAGGGTCATCTTCTGGCCAGTGGGGAGATAACCAAGATATTTAATAGAGATTAGAACACAATTCATTTCATCCTGTTGTTATTTTCATCTTCCTTTGCTGTCCCAGTAAACTACCCTTATCCCAACCCGTGACTTTTACCTTTTTCTTGTCAGTGTCCTTCCCATCCCACTGGTGGAAAGGAGTGAGCATGGTGCTCAGTTGCCAGTCAGCTGGGGCTAAACCACAACAGCAGCCTGAAAGTACATCACAGATTCTGTTAAGGTCCATGACCCAGGACTCTAGAGTTCTTTTACACTCGATGCAGTCCTAATTTTCATGTATACAGGCAGAGTAGTACAACTCATGAAAAAACCTACCTCCTGAATTGATAGTACTAGCACTTGGTGAGTGGAAATGCAAGAAATATTTTGATGCTACTTAATTATCCTTATTATCTATATAAAGTTACCTACTACAAAGAGAAGACAATGTAACAATTCAGTGCAAAATTTTTCCTTTTCCTATTATATTGAAAATCATGGAATTTGACTAAAACTAAGCCTGCACAGCTCTGCAAATAGATCTACTCTGGCATGAGAAAACAGAGTACAAGCAAATCCATCTATAAGGCCAAACAGCGTAAAATCCTGGAAATGCTATTTTGTTATCCCTACACCCTTTTTTGATGCCCAGTAGGTGTCTGAGGGTAGACTGAATAGGGTATAGATGAACATGAAACCTTACATGTTATCTTGAACTGTGAAATGGAGATGAGGGATCTTGTAGACATTATTGAAAGGAGGTGGCCCCAGCTTTGTCATATGCAATGGGTTGTCTTCACACTACAAATTTTTCTTTCATTGACTTAGCCTGATAGCAGTCAACAATGGGTATGATCTCACATTCTTTCAGGCTTCAGGTGACCCTCTTAACCATAGCATTGTTACTGAAGAGTATGACAACAAATGCATTTATGGCCAACAATTAAAACAAAGCAAGAGATACTCATATTCCCCAATTTTATGATCACATAAACAGCAAATATAAATTGTGTCATAAAAGACAAGAAGTTTTATAAAGTATTCAGTATCGACATAATTTTGAGGTCCAAGTGATAAGTTCAGTTCAGTAAACTTTAAATTTTACTCTGTATTACAATATGCCTGTCAACTATGACCAAATTGATGATTATTTCACCTCTGACTGGAGAAAATGGTTAAATAGTATGTAAGCAAGTAAGGTAGGCCTGTAAATTGTCATAGTTGTATTTGAAGACTTTGAAAATACAAGAGTTTATAATCACACTTACTCAGTTAGACATTGAATCTAAGCTACTCTTGTAGACTTCACACAGAGGATCAAAAGACACAGATTGGTATGTCCAGAGACAAACATCTCAAAATGCGATGAATGACCTTCTGGAAGTGCTCATTTATCTCTCCATTGATAGTAGTATGATAGTCCAGACAGCTAACTTTTAGACAGTTAAGGTTAGGTAAGATTAATCTCTCACCTTGTGCCTAAGGAAAACAACTTTATACACTCTAAATTTTATTTCTGGTCTCATCAAGTCTAATTTAATGTTTTCTAATCTTTTTACATCCACACTACTTCACATCTAGCTACCAGCTTAACAGCTAAATTCTTATTTATTTAGAAAGATAATTCTGTCAAACACATGCACACAAACGTACTCAGAAAAACTAATCGTACTTTTATTTACATGCAAAGTGCCAAGAGCTTTATTTATGAATAGAAAGAAAATATGTACGTAAGTATACCCACACTATAATATACATAATCCTCATTAAGCAAAGTGGTTTTAAAGCTCCTGGCTCTTCTGCAGAAATTCTCCATGTTTCCAGTTCCTTCTTATTTTCCAGTGCTTGAAGGTAGGAAAATTAGTTTTGTCATAAGAATATAAAATAAAATATAAAATGCTCTTTGCTACTAATCAGAATTTCTTGTAGTATTAGATCTAGCCTTTCGACCTGGCTGAGTAGAAACTCACCCAAGTATAAGCTCATCTATAGACAGTTTATTCACTCTAATCACCACCTGAGCACTGCCACAAAACTTTCTGGATTTAGGTGCATAAAGATTGACATTGTTATCCTCTGAACATTTGCTTATTAATAATAACAGACCAGAAACTGACCAAGAGGACAAACAGGGATCTATTCTGACCTAGAAGTATTTATTCATGAAACCAATCTTAGTTAATACATGTATAGTGAAATTAATGAAGGTCTGCTTTAGTGATCAGTAGTATCAGAGGGGTTAAGCTGAACCTTCTAGACCTCATGCAAGAACTGCTCTCTGTTACCTTGCTCTACTGAAGATCTTCTAAGAAAAATATTTATTTTTTTAATGGAAATAAGACATTTTGTTAATTTAACAATCAGCTTGGCTTTCTGCATTCTATTTGTTTATATGCAAATGAAGAACAAATTCTTATTATCTTATCTAAATTGGCAACATGTCTTGGGAGAATCAGTTCTAGTGTAATACAAGTCATTATCTCTCTGACTTTGCCCGTGAGTTTTTCACCCCCACAGGAGCAATAGGATAAGATTTGTTTTGATGGTATTTCCCTTTCTTCTTCAATCTGCATTTGTACTCTAGAATCATTGACTTCTGTCATTAGCAGAAATGCAGTAGAACACCCATTCTGTGTTACATATAAGTATGTATCTGATAGAATAACCTGCAGTATAATTCAGTTCCTGACCTGTTGTGGTGGGTTGACCCTGTTTGGATACCAGGTGCCCACTAAAGCTACTCTATCACTCCCCCTCCTCAGCTCAATAGGGGAGAAAAGATACAACAAAACTTCATGGGTTAAGATAAGGACAAGGAGAGATCATTCACCAATTACTGTCATGGGCAAAACTAACACAACAGCAACAACCAAAAAATATCTTATTTATTATCCAGTCAAAAGAGAGTTGGATAATGAGAAATAAAACCTAATCTTAAAACACCTCCCCCCACCCTCCCTTCTTCAATTTTTTTCCCAAATTCCCTACATCCTGCCCCTGGAGCACCACAGGGGGATGGGGGAAGGGAGTTGTTGTCAGTTCATCACATACTCTCTGCCACTCCTTCCTACTCAGGAGTGGACTCCTCACACTCTTCCCCTGGTCTAGCATGAGTCCTTCTCATGGGAGGCAGTCCTCAATAAACTTTTTCAATACAAGTCCCTTCCATTGGCTCAGCTCTTCATGACTCATTCATTGTCTCATTCACTCTGCATATGTCTCTTCTATGGAGTGCAGACATTAAGGAAGAGACTGCTCCAATGTGGGTTTCCCACAAAGTCATAAATCCTGACAGCAAACCTGCTCCAGCAAGGCCTTCTTTTTCCATAGGCTGCAGGTCCTGGTGGAAGCTTGCTCCAGTGTGCGTGTCGTGGGTTTTCAGCTCGCTCACAGCTTCTTTTGGATGTTTCCACCTGCTCTAGTGTGGAGTTCTCCACAGGCTGCAGGCAGAATCTCTACTCCCCATCATCCTTTGAGGGCTGCAGGGGGACAGCCTGCTTCACCATGGTCTTCACCACAGTATGCAAGGAAATCTCTCTGGCACTTGGAGGACTTCCTCCCCCTCCTTTTGCACTGATCTTGGTGTTGGCAAAGTTTCTCATATTTTCTCACTCTTCTCTCTGGTGGAAAAAAGCCATCCCCACTACCAAAACATTGCCAAGCAAACCCAAACCACCTATGCTCAGAACACATCATGACTTCTGCACAAGTCATGTGCATCTGTTGTTTTTGCTGCAAATCCTGTGAGTCTGGTAAGCCTGGTACTTGCCATCAGCAGGTAAGACTAAGTCAGGGCATGGACATGTCACCTTGTGTGGCCTCCCAGTGTTACATACACCCCGTGTATGTAACAAGTCTCCATCAGGGGACTGAAGCCTACTTCAGCCTGCCTGAGTTGAGAGCAATTATTGAAGAAGTTCAGTTGGTTTACAAACAGTTCATATGGGGAAAGTAACGTTGTGGGTTTGCCCCAGCTGAGAGCCAGGCACCACACAGCCTGGGGACCACACAGGGATTGGGGAGGGTGTGTGTGTGTGTGTGTGTGAATTGAAGGAGAAGGAAAGGGAGGGAAAAGAAAACCAGAAAACCCAAAACCTCATGGTCCAGAAACTGGACCATCACCAAAAACCATGTGTTCTGGAGCTGAGTGATCCTCCCTCCACCAGCCCCCCTTTATGCTGAGCATGACATAATTGGCATGGAATACCCTCTTTGGCTAGTTCTGGTCACCTGTCCTGGCTGTGTCCTCTCCCAGCTTCCTGGGTGTCCCCCACCTTCTCATTAGCAGGGAAATATGAACAACTGAAAAGTCCTTGACTGGTCGTCAACAACTAAAAACATCAGCATGTTATCAGCCCTGCTCTCATCCTGACTCCCAAACATAACATTCCACCTGCTGCTAGAAAGAAATTAACTCTATCCCAGCTGAAACCATCTAATCCTGGTAAAGCAACAAAAAGGTGCACGTATGTGAGCTAACACTCTCCTTCACTGATAGAAATTACTTTTGCCTGTCAGAAAGGCAGTGGTGTAAGATCATAGCTCATCTCCCCTCTCTTACTTTCCCCCATTTACTCACCTACACAGAGGTGCACTGAACATTAAGACTTTCTTCTACTTCAAATATGGAATAACGATCTGGGGAAATTCTCTTGTTGCACAAATGGGAATGAATAAACTCCTCACTTTTCTTTGGCGCCACAAAGTTACATACACAACCAGGACAAAAGCTTGTTAAAACATACCAATAACAGTAAAAGACAACTATAATCATTAGAATAAGATCCACATTAAAATCTATGCAAGATCATAACATTCAAGATTTTTTTTCCATGATGGAATATCATTCTTCATACTTCCCTCTACTGAGATAACTGTATCAGAAGTGAGGTGAATTGTCTAATGGAAGATCATGCCATACACCTAGGAAGTGCAGGGCTGGCAGTGTGTACAGCAGCACGTAACCAAGAAGTTGCTCATTTGTTCAAGTGTACTAGACTATACATTAGGAGTCTTGGAGTTGTGCCAAACTACCTAGCAATAATTGTAGCAGTCATCTGTGAATAGCGATATCTGGCAGCATATTAGTAGTTCATTTATTTTATTGTCTTTCTACCTTATTAGCAGTACATCACAAGGCTGGAAAACTTTCTAAACTCATATTTCAAAAGCAGAGCCTTTCAAGCTGCACCTTAAAACTAGAAATTTGCCTTACGTCATTTTCTCCAGTCATGTCAATATAGACTCCAGACGTTATCGTATTGCAGAGCTCTCATTCACACAATGACAGCTCTGTCTCCTCAGTGGCTAAGCTGGCTGTTAAAGTGATTCACTGCATTCAGCCTCAAAGGTTTCCAAGACAGACCTCAAGGTAACTTAGAAAGTTATAGTAAAGTTTGACAAGCTGCTTTATTTTGGTTTTATTGGAAATGATGCTCAGAAACCACAGTGAGCAGTGATGGGTAGGAAGGAACTTCAACATTTGTTTCAAACACGTTGCTTTGCTTGTGTACACAGCCACAAAGCAAAAAATACCAGGGACATCAAGGCACAAAAGCTCATATGGGCTCATACACACGGCAGGAAGGATAAAATTTGCTGTATACAATACCACATACAGTACTCTTTCCATTACTCTTCAAGTATTTGAAGTATTAAAGCCAGAGATTGTGTCTGGTTTTAATAGTGTCCTCAGTCCTATTCTTTGACTGTTCTTTCTGTAACTCATGTATTTACATATGTATTTCTGACAAGGTAAAGCTAAGATCCCTGTAGTCCTGAGAGGTTTTCTTCCTAAGCTCTGTGTTAAAAGATTTAGCTCAATCACAAATAGATTCATCTTGCGAATTGCAATATAAATATTGAGTCAGCTCATTGATTATCTTTTATATGTAGTATGGCTCACTGCCAAGATAAAAGTTGGAGGTACTTCAGGGAAGAGCACACATTGTTCTTTACTAGGCATAAATATCACCAGCTGCTGTTCTTTAAATGATGCAGTCTCCCATTCTGAGTTCAAACTGCAAGCATTTCACTACACCTTGCAAAACAGTTAATAAAGAGAATAACTTATGTTCTTTCATATTGACTTCTTATAAAAAGAGTAGATCCACTGTGCCAATGTTTTCAAAGCAACAGGTCACATTATTTTCAACCAGAGACATGGGAGGAATAGATTCTTTTTAATATATCATATTTCTTAAATGAGGAAAGAATATATATTCTCAAATAGGAGTCTTTTCAGGATGTTTTATTAACTGTGATGTGTATTGGTCTAACCCTTCAATGATGCAGATAGATAAGCACTAAACCTGGCCACATACCTTTCACAGTGTGTAAGAATTCAATGCTTAGCTAGGGTGTGCTGCAAAATTTATTTAGAGGCTTGTTTTTTTCATGATCTGAAAGTAGAGTTTAACTGTATCTGTGGGGTTTATTTTTGCCTTCAAAAGTTTTCATAAATTCATGTTGAAATTCCCAGTCTTAGATGCATATAAACCTACTTCTTGAAAGATCAGTGAGATGAATAAAGGAAGCAGAATATAGGAAGTCAGAGGGCTGTCCATGATCCTGTGAAATTCTCCTGATAAAAACATCCAAAACTCCTACCGAATCCAACCAACCAAAGCCAGAAAAATACCCCATTACCTGTCAAATATGATGAGGTAGCCACAATAATCAACATCTTCCAGCCTTATGATGAATGTAAAATTGTTTAACTGAGTTCTCTAAGTTACCTGCCAGTGTTAAAACTGAACTAACAGGCAGCTCCCAAAAGATATAAATTCAGTGGCTGGTCTTTGGAATACAGCAAATAATTGTTCATGAAATAAATGCAAAGACTGGATGATGATTTTTCCTTTGTAACACTGAATTCAAAGGTTCTTCTGAACAAGTCTAAGCATTTGTTAACGTTTTCAGGACTCACAGTCTCATTAAGTTTGAGGTAAGAACTATAGAATTCAGGCTATAAAATTGAAATAAGGATTGTTTTATAATAACTTTATTTGTAACTATGATATGGCTGTGAATCCAGGCCATGTCTGTGTAAACGTAACACCCCATAAGACTGGTCCAGAAATTCCCCATCTAGTCAGCTTCACAGATGATACAACAGACACACCTGAAATAAGGTAATGGACTGAAATTTAGATGGTTTCTCAGCAGCTCTTTTGTCTCATTTCTACAGGAGGTCTCCTGTGTGGGAATTTTGGGTTGACTTTCCTCAACCAGCTACTTGTTTGCTTCAGTGTGCTGATTAAACTCAGTGAGTAATCTGTTTCTGGCAATCTGCTGGAAGGTTCCTGCTGCAGAATCTGCTAAACTGAACACAGATAAGATGCATATGAATGCTCAATAGGGCCATTCCTGAGGATGCAGATACAGTCAAGCAGGACAGGTTTTTTGTAAATAGTTCAAGTGGTTAAGCTATATTTTGAACAAAGTTTAAGATATTCAATAGTGGTGGATCATATGTGTACTGGATTAGTCATACCAGATCACACGTCTGCTGGATAGAGAATTCCAGCAGAAATGTAGCTTCAGCACATCACACAGCACCTTATTCACCTTATGTTCATTTACAGACACCTGTCTTCCCTGTTTCTCCCCATTATGATTTGAGGGAGAATGTTTGAAGAACGAATGTTTTCCATATGCAAGACCTTTGGTGGTGCAGACAAACATAGGGTCGGCAAAGGATAAGTTTCTGACTGACAGACAGTGAAACTTTCCTTCAAATCATTTAAATGAAACCATCTGAGATGCCATTCACATGTTCTGTCAAAAAGTGTTTAAGATGCAGGGAATATACATCCAAGCACTTAGCTAATTTGGGCAGTGGTATGTATCTTTCCCTGTCAACATTTCACTGCAACACAGACAATCATGGACATGAATGACACACAGATGGGCCAAGATCTGTAATGGCTATTTTGTCTGAATATGCTCACAGTGAAAAAAATTATTCTTTGAGGGGCAGACACTTTTATAAAATAGCTGTTGTGCTTTCTTTCCCTATAGAGATTCCTCTGCAGCTTTCTCAGCAGTTAAACAAGGGAAAAAATTAAGAAAGCATGCTGTAAAATGTTCTCACAAAGTAAAGCAACTCTTACCCGGTGCTAATGATTACTATGAATATCCAAACCATAAACATGTCTCATGAGCAAGAGAACAGATAAATTGTCTGCATGCTACTAATCATATCGAGCATAAGCCTTCTAGTCTTCATCTAGTCTCACCTAATTAAACGATGTCTCCCTCTCATGTGGATTTATTTATATATTGCTAGCTCCCTTTGCTAATCCAGGAAAGAATGACAAGATACAGCTGCTATTAGTAATTATGTTCAGAAGGAAAACTGCTCTTCAAGAAATAAAGATGCTTTTGCAGGCAAGCATCTCCTGCTTGCATCTGAAGTTCAGATCAGTTCTTGATCCAATAAAATAAATTAAGAATAGGCTTCATTTCTGGCCCTAAGGTCAAGTGATACAACACAACTGGCAACCAGGTCAACTCTGTTTCTCCCAAACAGGGCAACAGTGCCCATACCATGAGGGTTCATGCTCTCCTATAAACTCTGCCCAGTAGCGTCTTGGCACAGGTCATAACCATGCCAGAGAACGTGCCACCTAATAGTACGATTATCAAAAATATTCAAGGCCATTCTGTAATGCTACTAGCTCAGAAATATAGATGCAAACTCCATGTGATCCACAGAATTTACTTTAACATATCACTTACATAATTCAACATAATTAATATTTAGTTTTTCCCAGCCCTTTCCTGTCTTTTCCTGTGACAACAACCAACTCCTATTTCAAGAGATTAATGAAGCTTTTCTTCAGCTAGAGCTCATAGGTGTTAGGAATAACAAAACAATAACACATCTCTCTCAAGACCATTACTTGGGAAAAATATCACATACCATGAGGTTTCCTATGGAAAGTTCAACACTGTCTTAATGCTTAAGATTAATATTGTCACATGTCTTATCTGTTTGTACACATTTTCAGTTCCTGAAACTTATTATTGCTTGTTAAGAGTGGAAGAACTGAATGAATTGACAGTTAGATAAAGTACATAGTATATTTAATTTTACACACACAGATCATTTCTCAAAGAGAATTAAAATAGGCATCTTCCTTCTGACAAGAATGTTATGTGCCCTTTGTGTTGTTTATTTTTGTGCATTTGTTGTTTTTTTTAAAAAGATTACCATAATGACAACAAATCAACAATGAGAAAGACCACCTGTATTCTCTTATTTCCCAGTGGAATCTCTGCATGGCAAATACAAAACAAACAAAACTCTTGACAGAGAAACAATGTGATGCTTGTGAGCTAATGAGCAGCACAGAGACGGGCCAGGCATGCAGACATGTGCTGCAGCCTAAAAACAGGTACAGAAAATTTTGAGTGTAAGACAGGGAGGAAGCTGCCCTCTATTATATCATGCTACTGTGCCACAGAGCCACTTTCAAAAACAGATGCTATAACCTTCCAGGAGCATGTACTTGTGCTTAAGGGAGAGCTGTGAGGCAGTGGGAGTCCTGGATTGTTGTTCACACCTTTTCACACCTTTTTCTTTTTGCCAAAGCCTGTCACAGCCTGAGGTCTGCCCTACAGGTAGACCTAGTTTATGTTCAGCTGCATTTTGAATGGTCATGCAGTCACCTTGGCATGCAAATATCTGATAACCCTCACTGTCAATCAAGGAATAGTTTTACTTCCAAAAGCATCTTTATATTGACTTCTGTTGGCACAGTTTCAGAAGTAAGAGTGGCAATAGGGCTGACACCTGACTGGCAAATGTGAGCTGGCAGACGTCCCTTAGGTAAAGATAGGCCAAATCCTTCTGTGACTGGCACAGGTTTCTCTAGTCAGTGCTGTTTTCCTGATATGCATCCATATCAGGAATACTTTGCCAGTGCAATGAGTGAATGTTCTGGTCTCAGGAAAGCAATAATACAGACAAACCCTACAACTACACGAGGGAGATTATTTATGTTTGAGTTAAGAAAGTGCCATTTTCTAGTACAAGGAGGGAAGGAAAGAAGTCATGCTTGGCATTGCTCTGTATAACACTGGTGGAAGTGAAGACTTTATATAAAAAACTATTTCTCCTCTGAGCAAAGAAAATGGAACCTGAAAGGACTGGAGAAGGAAATTACTCTCCTAGTATGAGTCTGAGTAGCTGCCAAACCTTTTTATACTTATGTGCATGCAGTGGAGTAGCTGGGCTTTGAGCCTATAGCCCATAACAGCACAGGATTCAACCCTCAGAGAGTGTAAATTCAATGGGCCAGTTAACACCCATGCAAACTCTGCTTCAAAGAACAATTATCTACATTTTATAGCATGTGGTTTAAGTTTGCAATGAATCTCATGCTTTGTGGGTTTTTTTTTATTGTGGGGTTTTGGGTTGGTGTTGTTTTGTTTAGGTTTTTTTTTTTTTTTTTATTTTTGCTTGGTTGGTATTATTTTAGTTTTGTTTTAATTTAGTTTCTACTCTTTATAGAGAAAAGGTAAGATGGATACCTACTTAACCACCTCTAAAAAGCTTGGACACCACAGTAAATGTGGCCATCCCCCATTTCTGCAGGAAAGCCACACATTCACGATTGGCCTATTTAAATTGTGCCATTTCTTTCTAAGAGTCTGCATGCCTTGCTGTCTCTGGCACATGGGAAGCACGCAGAAGTCACTGGACATCACCAGGCAGTGCTCAGCTGCAGCGGGTAGGGGAAGTTCAGAAGGATAGGAGTGTCTGCAGCTGCCTGCAGACACCCACTCTCTGAAGGTTTCAGTGAGACAGACATGGAAGAGGATTAAGAGGCAGAGAAGGTCAGTAAAGTACAATTTCTTCTTGACAAAGACAGATACTGGGGGTCTGAGGAAGAAATATTGAAAACTGTCTCTTTAGTCTATATGCATTACAGAAAAAAAGAGGAGAAGAAAAACCTTGTTGTGGTTAATAGTGGAGTTACTGTCCAGTTACTTAACCCAGAATGCATGTCAGTGGCAAAAGAGAAAGACTCAGTATTCCTGGGAATTCAACTCGGGAAGTCAGGGAGTTGGCTGGTGATCTTTACAGTATCACGCAGGTGAGAAAACAGAGGCAGGTGCTCTCTGTTTTCAGAGCAGAAGCACTTTGAACAGCAGGGTCTACCTCTGAGAACCTGCAGTTCTCATGGAGGTAGATTTTGCAGGTAATAACAGATGATTGTAATAAACACTGGCAGTTTCTTTAATGCTGTATTTATATGCATCATTATGAAAGACTATAACTAACACATGGAGAAACATTTCTTCACAGTATTATTTCCTTATGGGAGAAACAACATCATAATCATAATGCCTTACTGATGTGGTGCTCTTGCTAACACAGAACAGCTCTTTTAGATGAAAGCTTAATGTGTGCCTGTGTATGCACATGTTTATATTCATATGTAGGATACTACCAATATTAGGTGCTGTCAGCAGCTAGGGACTTCATCTTAGAAGGGACTGCGTTTAGTGAAAGCATTTATTTGAAGGACGTACTTTGTACTGAAATCCTGAATGCCTCAATTCTCAGGTAGAATGCAGCAGCTGTTTTCAAACAAACCAAAAAAAGCCAAACAAAATTGCAAAATAAGCCAGGATATGGATGCAGACACATTTTGAAACATGGAGAAAGAATGTGATTCTAGAAGTTATGATGGATTTCTAGAGAGAGTCAGATTTTTATTAATTAAAAGGGATGAAGCCAACCCTTCTTCCTTCCCTAGAATTTCAGCCTTAGGGTAAGTTGGATCTGTGGGGAAAAGTCTATGTTTAGGATCCCTGAAACTGCTCTTACACTTTGAAGATTTCAAGCTAGACTGGGTTATTTGACATCTGTCGATAACAACTGGATGAAAAAAAGTCACATTTTTTTCAAAGTTGTCTTCTCCAGCTGAGACATAGAGGCTATGTCTAAGACTAATAAATACCTTTGGGAACTTTTCCAGGCACTGAAAACAACTGGCATGGGAAAGCTCACATCTGTGCTGTTGGACTCTTTCAGCTTCCAAAACCAAGTCAATTCTCTTAAACTGTTTATTGGGAATGATTCCTGACATCAAAGCTGTGACCAAGACTTTCGTAGATTGCTGCTTTTCCAAGCAAGAGACCATTCTAACTGTTTACTGGTACATTAAAAAAAAAAAAATTAAAAATGTATTTAGCAATCATACTTTGGTGTCAGGGCATAATCTCATATGCTATTTAATTTATTAGCATACCTGTAATGAGAGGACACAGGCAGTTCCTAATGCAAATATTGGGTATCAGGCAGATACTGGCAGAGAAATACAGTTTCAGATAACTGAAAGTAACATTAATATTCTCTGTCTACTCTCAGATATTCTCAGGAGGAGCCATACATGACAGCAGCTTATCAGGTTGGTGAGAAACTATCTTCATAACCATGGAGCCATAAGTATCATCTCTACAGAGAATTTCCTGTCCAGAAGAGGGAGGTGTAGTCATCTTCTCATTTATATTCTTTATTTGTTCATTTATATTCTTTATTCATTAATTTATTTTTATTTGGCTAACAATGAATACATAATATATACACTTTATTGTATCAAATATCAGGATTCTCTGGTGAGTAAGATAATATCTCTAATTTCCCATGGTTACCTGTGCTGCTGAGCCAATAAAGTACTGTGCCTTGCTATTATTGGATTTCAAACCTGACCCGAGTTTTACTTTTATTAACATTAGTATTAATTTTGTAGCACTGATAAAATTATAGTTTAATGTGCTGCCTCCAAAATGGAAAAGGTATATACTGGTCAAAAGGGGTTGAATATGAAATTCCTAATAATTTAATATTTCCAGGGATGAGGGAAAAACAGAACCAAAAGGAACAACCAGTTCTAAAGAACATAAAGTACAAGAGCTGCTGAGGAGGGTATCCATTAGAAAATTATGTAAGTCTAAGTGTCCTAGGCTGAAATGCAGAGATTTGAGTATGCATGATGTATGTGATTTCTCCAATAAACACGCATGCTACATGTACCTCACTGAATCATGAAGGGCATAACAAACAAACCAAATCAAAGCAAGATGGGGGAAAAATAACTAAACACTTAATTTGCTTATCTACAGCTCTGCATAACCATGTCTTCTTAAACACAGTCAACATGGTCTTCCCTCTGGAGGAATGAGTAGGTAAATACTGCCATCTAGTTCTGCCCAGGGTGGGGAGGTTTGATCTAAGAACTAACCCTGATTGTCTCTGGAGTCTGCAGGAGCTTTTCCTTTTACTTCAGTAGAGGCTATTCCTACATCCTTCTCATTGGACTTTGAGCACCTGACCAAAATGTGTAAGATAGGAATATAGTCAGTTTAGGTTTCATCTATAGAAAGTGAGATTGATGCCACCAACCTGAAGTTTAAATGACCTCTGGAATGTCCTATATTTCTCCATTGATTTCCTCTCTCTCTCTATTCATTTTAATGAGTGTAGGGCAGTTATATTCCTAAATTAGGTAGTTCAGTTATGTGCCAAAAATTATATGGCCCTTGTGCTTAACCTTGCTTGAATCAACATGCTTTATCTGAACATTTTTTTCCCCCCAAGAAAACAGATCATGTCCTTTTTGAGTAAATCTGTCATTTCAGACTAACTGTTTTTGTAGAGACAAAATTTAAGAATACCAAATAATTTTGCACATGAAAGTACCCATATTATTGAAATGATAATCCAAGAATTGTGCTAAGTAAATATTCTTTAAAAGGTTCTCAAAAAACACTACGAACTGAAGCATTCTATTCCATACTGGTTTTGTTTCCCTAATGGTAGAAACAAAGACAACTCCTATTTTAACACAGAATATTTACCTAAAATTAATTGAAACAAATTACTGTGTAGATGGAGCAGATTTGGCAAATTGCTATGCTGAGAAAATGAATGTTATAAGGAAATGTCGACCATTTTATGGTAAAAATGGTGTTCCTTCTATTTCTCAATTACTTCATGTCCTCACACTGCCTGCTCCAGCCAGATTAAAATTATTTTAATGATGTGGATGAGTGGCATCAGGACTTAGCAGAGCTCACAAAGTCTCCAGTGAGATTGTTGCTCTGCATCCTACTTCTGTTAACAAAATTAGATGAGTTGCCTGTGTGTCCTCAAAAGGGTTGTTTCTTGTATACAGGGCTTCCCACAGAGTATAAAAGCAAGACAATACTTTTCAAGAACTGTTTCATAAGTGATAAATTATGCAAATTTCTTTAGACTATAAATTACTGTATAATTTATCCAGAGAATAATGGTGTATGCCTCAATAGAAAAATGTTTGGTATAATTACAATTTATTCACAAACTACTCAGCTCATGCTCACTGAAGGTATTTTGGTAGGTTATTTTCCCTATAATATCAATTCTGAACTTTGCTGTCCACCACTATGACTGCAAAGTTCACGTGAAAGCTCCAGTTCTGGTTTGCTGGAGTCCTCTGTAGCATAATAGTGATTAAGGATAAAATGCTTTTCTTGGATCTCGATTTTCTTCTCATTATTTTCTTAGACAAGTAAAACTCTTAGCAACCTCATTAAGCAAAGTTTAAAGTTGCCAAGACAGATACCATTTTTAGTGAAGCTATAACAAAAGTGTAGTAAGTATTTACTTTGGGATAGAAGCCATACTTTTGTAATGGTGTTGAAATTCATGCTGGAGCTATATGCAGTTGGACAAGAACATTGTATGTGTAATTCTTAGTCAATAGAGTGCATTCTACTTCCTACAATGCAGCTGGTAACAATGCAAAAGTATTGGTGTGGCACCTAGAAGCCTCACGTGAATTCTCTGTGCTAGGCTCTCAAAAAGCTGAGAACGTAAAGATGGTCCCTGCTCTGAGCTCCTCATAAATCAAAACCCTGATCAAGAAGTGGTTCACAGAACACCACTACATAACAAGACTGCGCCACTGGCAGCTAAATACAGTAGGGGCTTATTTGATGTAATTGCTTGCAAGAAAATAAGGCAGCTTTGGAAAACAATAGTAGTGGTAGCATGAAGTGCCTGAGTTGCCTTTGACAAGGCTGAAAGCTTGATGTTCTGGGGTAGTTTTAGTAACTGCTTTGTGCTTTATTTTCCACAAGCGAAACAAGGCCATGAGAAATATCAATGGTGCCTTTGTTCTACTCAGACTGTGGGTACAGTGGAGCATGACCATGAAGTCCCACAGGGTTATCAATGATTCCTATTTTTCAACACTGAACAGGTGTCTAAAACTAAATGGCTATGTTTATATTAATAAAACATATGGTATCTGATACTTGGAACAATTGACAACACTATTAAATTGTTAGACTGCTTTCTGGCATAGTATTTGTGCGGTCTGGTCCTGTTGGACTCCTCCAGAAGTTAGCACAGATAAGAGGTCATTTTCCGATGCTACCTCCCTCTTTTGTAGGCTAAGAGATTTTAGATGGACTGTCACAAACCATACCATACTAATTGGCCTTAGGATTAGAAAACAGTTACCTCATCACACTGCTACAGCTATGGCTATTATCAGAGATTTGTAGAATCGCTGAATATACTGAATTGGAAGGGACCCAAGATCTCTGCCTGTTCCACCTGAAGATTCTTTCACAACTAATGAAGTCCAGGTCTTCAGATGAGATCTAGTTTGAGAAAAACTTTGTCTTTACTAGATTAAAAGTAAAAGTAGTTAATTTGTTCTCACATCTCCAGAAAACTGTACTCTGTGTTTTAGGTGTATTAACAAATGTAAGAGATTTTGTGGAAGCTGAGCGTATTGAGCTGAAGGATTTGTGCAGAAATATCTTCAAAATAGTCCAAATGCTAGGGCACGGGTCCCCAGAAAACAACTGGTTTTCACCCATTTTGAATATGGGGGGAGTTTAAACTCAAGGTCTTTATGCTGTTTATGCATTTTGTATTAGAAACACAAACAGACCAAAACCCCCACAATTATTAGGTTAGTGTGCAAGCTGTATGCTCCTGGACTAAGCGTACTTTTGCTTGGAAACATTTTTTTAGATTGTTTCATATTCTTGACTGAACGTAGAATCCAACTGCCAAGATACATTAAACCTAGTATCTCTTACTTTCTCTTTTTCCAGTATATCACCTTCACCTTTATGATCAGAGTGCTCTCTGGAGATGTTTGTTGAAGCCCCTAAGCAGAGCAAGGTCACTCGGTGCATGTGCTCTGACCAAAAAACTACTCTGCAAAGTCTAAGTACCGACACTTCCTCTGCCCATTTTCATTTTAGTTAGCTCATTTCTATCAATGTCAAGTCAGAGCTGACTTCCTGGTGTGGGTTCCTCTGCTTGAGTCTGAATTATAACAGAGCATTAGTGCCAAAGTTGAGTGTTTCTGAACGCATGCATGTGTAAGTGAAGATGCACAAGGAATATTCAGGCCCACGGGAGAGGTACCAGGGAGTTTTATGTCCACCAAGAATGAAACTATGTTGGGGATTAGGCCATCTGGAAGACAAAAAGTGTGTGCCTCAATTCTTCAATCTTAAATTAAGCATCTGGATTGCTCAGATTTTAGCAAGAAATAAAGCTAATTGCTGCAATGGAGACACTGATGTTATGTCATACAAAGTTTTATACGAATTACAGCAAGCATCTCTTGAAAACCTGTATCTGAATAAATTCAATACATTGAACATCTATTCAATGAATAGAGTCCTGCTGTATGTGAATGGTTTTAATTTCCTGTTTGAGGGCAGCTATTCAGTTCAGTGAGGAAGCTGCAAAATTATTTCCTCTGGCTGGTTTCTAAGCCCAGAACTGACACTGGACTTGAATATAACTCGGAACCAGTTATGATATATTTTTGTCACTGAGGTTGCTGTTCTGTTTTTTGTATCCATTTATATTTCTAAAAGTTTTAGATGCTCACATAAAGGTACACTAGTACAAGTAAATATTGTAATACAGATAAAGCCAGCAATCAAACATATTTGGCTTCCATGTTGCTTGTTGTTTGAGAGTACATTGCAGTGACTCCAACACCAGTAGTCACTGCAATATGTGGGTAGTCATCCCATGTCCTCTATGGTTTCAGATATCTGTGGTGTCTCAGGACACAAAAAATATGTTTGCGTTGATTCCATCTGAAAGCATCTTGTACTGTTGTGGTTTCTTTCAATTATTCTCAATAATGTGTTCCAAAAAATCCTCTTGAGACTAAAGATGGAAGGCAATAAATATTTCCAAACATAATCAACACTTGCTGAGAGAGAGAGAGAGTAAGAGAGAGCACTACAGGGAGAAATAAAGAGGAATTGAGAGAGAGACAGGGGGAAAAAAATCTTACCTTTTTTCAACAGGCAAACACAACGTACAGCAGAAGACCCCCACGTACAACATTTAACAAACCGTAAAATAACATTATTTATATAAAATTTATCAGACATTTCATCTTTCAAATTTTATTTCAGAGTTAGTCTTGAAATATCCCTAAGGTATCGCCTTACCTGCAAAATGTTATTTCAATTAGTTGAATATCATTCTTTACAGGATTCAGGTCAAACGAGGGGCAAAACTAAATCCAAACCAAACAATATGTGTCTGCAATAAATTTCTGTTCCTGAATTATTCATACATAATGGCATAGGTGACTCTTCAAGCATTTTGAATTAACTAGAATTGATTTCTCACTTTTTTATGCCTAGTTGTACATGCTTTTTTGTACTTTTACTTCTCCTTAACAAATAAAGTATTGATTCAACTTCACTGAACATGTTTTATTTAAACTTTGCCCTTTGTCAGCAACTTAGTCCTCTACCCAGAATTCTCCTCTTTGACTTTCCATTGTCTCTTGATCTGGAAGGTGAAATATACTGGATAGGCTCCTTGGTATGACATAACAGATTAAAAAAAAAAAATTATATTCTTATATTTATAGTAGAAGTAAAATCCAATTCTTTCCCTATTGTATTATTTGTAAATGCTATAGGGTATAGCAGTTCATAAACTCTAGGTGCAGATTACAAGACCAGTTTTGAACATGACTGACAGCATTATTAGAGTTGCTTCCAGTGCAGCATCATATAAAATAAACATTGTCATCATTACAAAACCATAGCAAAAAAATGGTCCATTCCATTTGTAAGATAAAGATATTTGCTATATAATATATCCAAAGTATCAGCTTTATTCCATAAATAATCTTGTAACTGTTCATGCTGTCACGTAAAGAGTACACACCATTAGACATGAACATAAATACATTTCATCTGCAAAAATTACATGATTGTAGACCTAAGGACAAGTGAGGAAACAACAAAATATCATATTGATAATAACACAAAACACATGCTTTTCAAATGCAATCTCTTTTCCTCATAGCAAACACCACCATATATCATTACCTCAAAAAAACCCTCAGTAATAACTGACTTCATACTGTATTTGTACATCCCTCAGTGACAGTCAAAGAGTCAGTCTTCATTGAGTGCTGGTAGATACCTATTTTCTGGTTATCTGCAACAGAACCAACTAGAAAGGGTTAGTCTTGTCTGATTCACAAGACTATCATCATAGTCAATAAAGTTATATAAAAGGATACGGTAAGTATGGAGTGAAAGTGTATTTTAGTTGGTAGAATACAGAATAGATGTATATATATATAACTTCTGTGTATATAATAGAATGACTTCACTGAGAGAAAATCATGCTTGACTAACTGATAAACTTCTACAGTGAAGTGCCTGGTAGATGAGTGCAGAGCAGTGGGTATTGTTGAACTTCAGAAAAGCACTTGACACTGTGTCCTGTAAGAACCCTGCACAGAACCTGTCAATGCATTGTGTTGGATGAGCAGACAGTGTGTTGTATTTTAAACTGGCTGAATGGCCAAGCCCAGAGGATGGTGATCAGTGGTGCAAAGTCTAGTTGGAGGCCAGTGACTAGCAGTGTACCCCAGGGATCAATACTGGGTGCAGTCCTGCCTGATGATGTCATTGCTGATCTGGATTATGGGTCTGAGTGCACCCTCAGAAAGTTTTCACAGCACCAAACTGCAAGAAGTGGTTGATGCATCAGAGGGATATGCTTCCATGCAGAGGGACCTCAGCAGGCTGGAGAATGAACCAGCAGGAGCCTCATGAGATTCAACAAGAAGTGCAAAGTCCTTCACCTGGGAGAAACACCGTTATCCACCAATATATGCTGTGATTCACACAGATGGAAAGCAGCTTGTCAGGAAAGGACTTGCAGGTCCTGGTGGACACTTTATTGAATATGAGCCAGCAATGTACCCTTGTTGCAGATATAGTGAATGGTGTCCAGGGCTGCATTGAGTGTGGCCAGCAGGCAAAGAGAGCTGATCCTTCCCCTTTATTTGGTGCTGGTGAAGCCAAATGTGGAGTGCTGTGTCAAGTTCTGAGCTTCTCAGTAGGAAAGAGACATGGACATACTGGGGAGAGCTCAACATCATCATGAAGATGATGAAGGGTCTGGAGCTCCTTCATGACATATAAGGAAAGTCTGTGAGAGCTGGGACTATTCTGCCTAGAGAAGGCTCCAGGGAATCTTATCTATTCGTAGGAATATCTGAAGGAAGGGTGCAAATAAGATCAAGCAAGTCTCTGAATTTTTAGTGGTGCTCAGAGACAGGACCAAAGGCAATGGGCACAAACCAAAACATGGGAGATTCCCTTGAACATCAGGAAACATTTTTTTTTACTGTGAGTGTGACTGAGCACTGGCACAGGTTGCCCAGAGAAGTGTTAGAATCTTCCTTGTCAGAGATGCAAGAAACATCCAGACACAATCCTGGTTAACTGGCTCTAGGGGGCCCTACTTGAGTAGAGGGGCTGGACAAGATGATCTACAGGGTCCTTTTAAGCTTCAACTATTTTCTATTCTGTGATTCCATGATAAATATTTTCTCTGTAATTTTAGTCCATCAAGTCCATTAGACTGTAGGATTCAAACACATATTACCATAATGTACATATGTTAAAATTTGCTTGAGGCATTAATATCAGTTTTATTGTTTTCTGTGAAAACTGCAATATATTTATATTTGTGCTATCATCTGTATGAAAAAAATCCAACATGTTCTACAACAGCTGCCAGAGGAAATAGTGGGAATTAATTAAGCTTGTGAGGGATAGTGAATCTTTTTTTTTTTCTTCACTTTGTAGGTAAAAGGGTATCTGACTGTTGAAGCCATCATATCCTGCAGCTTAATAAAGTAACCAACTCACAAAGTGTTTTTCTTAATAATCTCACAAATTCCATTGGAGAGCTAGAGATTGGCTTGTGGTCCCTATAAACCTTATGGAAAGCTATTTAACATACCCTTAGATTATTAGAATCCTTCTTCTATTTTCTAGCTTAAATGTGCACCATTTCTTCTTGTGTCAATACTGACAGCTAACTTACTTAAGTAGTTCTTTTCCCTCCTTAATGCTTCACACTCTTGAGTATGATTCAATCCTCACCTGATCTTCATTTAGCAAAGCTAAAAGACACTTTTCTAAGGCTCCCTTTCTGTAACCGTTTTTTGTATTCTTTGAGTCTCTTTGGTAGCCTTTCTCTGAACTTGTTCCTGTCGGAATGTATCACTCTTGAATGCAGATGACCAGAACAGTAGAGATCATTCCTCCAGGCTCTTCCTGATGTTTTCTGCAATCTTCTTAATAACCTGAACCTGGAGACCTCAACCTGACTCTTTCAAAGATTGCATTTACATTTTTCCTCGCAAGTAACATCCATGTCCCAGGGATACTCTGCAATTCGCTGATAAACAAGCAGTGAGAAGGCTTCCCACTTTGTAGCAGCTGGCACTTGTGTGTGATGACTTGGGGAGTAAGGGAGCTCCTGAAAGCAGTTTGCCTTCTGATTTTCCTCCAAGGTGGTCCATACTACATGTCCAGTCTGGGTCACCTGAGTGAAAACTCCAGATCTTCACTGCTAGACCACAGGGAAAGTATGGGACCTGAATGCATGTCATCAGGAAGACAAAGCCTTACAGTGCTACCACAATGTAGGCCAGGGCAGCTCTCCTCTGAGACAGTACAGGCTTGACCTTCCTCTTGCATAGGCAACTCCTGACTGGAACTTGTGTGCATAATGATGTCCCTGTAATTTCTGATTTCTAATTCTTTACCTGGAACAGGGAGGTGTTTGAGTCACCATCCCTGGATGTGTTTAAAAAGAGGGTAGATGAAGTACTTAGGGATATGGTTTAGCATAGAACAGGTACGGTTGGACTCAATGATCTTAAATGTCTTTTCCAACCTTGTAATTCTGTGATTCATAAAGACAAAAAGGGAATTTGTTTAATTTTAGTTTGCTTGTCAAATCACCTGGTGATTCTCTGGAGGAAAATCATCATGGAGCAGAAACCTTCACATGTCATATTAAATGATGTGTTTGAGGTAGGCATTGCTGAGAGTGAACAAGCACTTTTTTCTCAGTTGCTCAATACTGAAGTCTTACTTCTTTTCCTTGTAAGTTTAGTCATGCACAAGAAAGGAGAGAAGGACAAAAGTTGAGTGGGCAGTTAAGATATTCAGTACAGAGACTGGTGGGCTTGGTAATAGCACGATGTAAGAGGCATAGTCTCTAAGGGAAAGAAAGGACAGATTTGGTACTTAGCCCTTTCTCCTTCTGACTGCATTCTCTGGTTTTGATATTACTGAAGTACAAAGGAAATGTGGCTAAAAGCTATCAACAGTGTACTGAGAAAACACTATAGAAAACAGGGTGCAGTTGGCAATCATGCAAAGTTGATAATCAAGTTGAACCAGCTTAAAATAAACTGTAAATGAAATTTTACAGATTCTAGGAATTAAATTAGCCTCCTGCAAATATTTCTTCCTTACTGATGGTAGTATGATACAGTAGGAGGGTCTTCCCCATATCCACCTGATAAAACTTGTCCTCTGTTTGACAGTGCAACTGCCTTCCTCTAACAGGTCCTAAAAAACAAAATTTGGACCCATTAGGTGTTGAATTAAAGACTCAATCTCAGAACCAGAAGAAAATCTCTCAATTTTTCCTGTTCGCATAATTTGGTTCTGGATCAGTGTTTCAAGAGAATAGCATCTCCTAGTAAAGATTTAATTCTGCTAATCAGTCTTTACAATTATTTCTTGTTCCATGCTTCAGTTCCCAGGATGTTCAATGAAAATCTGATATTTAGCACAGTTGGTTGGTAATTAATTTTTATTATATATTTTTCTTCATTAGAGAATACCAATTTATCACAACCTACACTTATGAAGGTAAAAACCTTCTTTGACTGATATCTTCAGTCAAATTTTGAAAAATGAAGTTACAATATATTTCTAGGGGCATTCTCCATCCCCCACTCCCCTCCTTTTTAAAATAACTTTTAATTTTGAATTTCTGATTAATTTACATTGTCATGCACACCAGAATGATAGCAAATCCTTTCAAATTTTTAAACTGAAATGTTTTGACTTATCTATCCATATCTTTTCCTTCCTAGGGCTTCTTTTTTTTTAACATTTTGTACATGGTTTCACATTTTGACTTTTTTGTCAAATCATGATTAAAAGATTATTGTCCTTCTTATTTGCAAAAGTTTTGGCATGCTAATAAACTAAAAAATGCAGCTCCAACAGTTACCTTGTCTTTAAAGTTGCTGTGGTGTCTTGTCTTTGGCTGGCACCAGGTGCCCACCAAGATGTTCTATCACTCCACTTCCATCAGCAGGGCAGTGGGAGAAATGCAATGGGTGAAGATAAACACAGCAAAATCACTCAGTTACCATCATGGGCAAAACAGACTCAACTTGGGTCATTTAATTTAATTTGTTGCAAATAAAACTAAGTAGAAAAGCAAGTAATAGAAGTTAAATTAAAACCATCTTTTTCTCCCTCTACCTTTTTCACAGGCTTCACTCCCAGCTCTTCTACCTTCTCCCCCTAAGTGGTGCAGGGGGTATGGGGAATGGGGTTTGCAGCTGGTTAGGAATGCTTTATCTCTGCTGCTCCTTCCTCCTCAGAGTCTTCCCCTGCTATAGTGTGGGGTTCCTCCCACAGCACACAGTCCTTCATGAAATGCTCCAATGTTGGTCCTTCCCACAAGCTGCAGTTCTTGAAGAATTTTTTCCAGTATGGGTCTTTTCCATGGAGTACTGTCCTTCAGGAATGGACTGCTCCAGTGTGGGTCACCTGGTCTCTACAGTCTGTTACTACCAGGAGCCTGCTCCTGCATTAAGTCTTCATGTGTTTTCCTGCATAAACTTGCAGTGTCCTTCAGGGTACATCCACCTGCTCCAGAGTGGGGTCCTCCACAGGCTGCAGGTGGATATCTGCTCCACCATGGACCTCCATGGGCTGCCAGGTGACAACCTGCCCACCGTGGTCTTCATCACACATTTTATATGACACTGCACCTCTCTGACCTTGTTGTCTACAGGGCTGTTTCTCTCACACTTCCTTACTCCTCTTGTGCAGCATTCTTCCCTTTAAAAATGTTACCACAGAGGCCTTATCAGTGCTGCTGATGGACTCAGCTTTTGGGTATTGCTGGGTCCATCCTGGAGTTGGATGGAACTGGCTCTGTCTGTGTCCTGGTTTCAGTCAGGATAGAGTTAACTTCATTTGTAGCAGCTGATGGAATGCTGTGTTTGGGAGTTAAAATGAAAGCAGTGCTGAGAACACCCTGATGTTCTTAGTTGCAGTCAGACAGTCAAGGACTTTTTCAGCTTCTTCGTATTTCTCTATTCATGAGAAAGGAGGGGCGAAGCCAGGACAGGTGACCCAGATGGGCCAAAGAGAGTATTCCATGCCAATTACGTCCTGCCCAGGAGAACGGGGGGCTGTTGGGAGGAAGAAGAGGGGCGGTGGTGGGACGCGTGCTTCTTGGGGGGACGGTCGGGTTCCGGGACAGCTCTGGGTGGTACGGCCTGAGTTGTGTGGTTCGGGGAGAAACTGCATTGGGGATCAAGAGTTTCATATTCTTTTGCTCTAAAGTCCTGTTAGCATTGTTATATTTTATCTTTCTGTTCTCTTAGTAAACTATCCTTATCCCAACCCACGGGCCTCTTAGTTTCTTGGTTTTGGAGTTATTTGCCCCTTCCTTTTCCCTTCCCTTGTTTCCGCCCTTTTTCCCTCTTCCCCATCTCTTTTACTTTAAGAAGCAGGCAACTGCGTGGATCTCAGCCCACAGCCGGGGTGAAACCACGACAGTCTGACATGGGGAAAGCTTCTGGTGTCTTCTGACAGCAGCCACTCCTGCAGTTCCTCCACTACCAAAACGTTGCCATGTAAAACTAATACAGTTTCTATGAGATCCGTAAATGAAGAACTTTGAGTAAGAGCTATGCCTTTAACTGTACACTCTGAAGAAAGTGTGTGTTACGCTAGAAAACTCCAATCCCTTCTATTAAATACAGCTGGGGATCAACGGTATACGTGTTTTATACACTTTCATAGTATTGCTAGAACTACAAAGCCCTCCTTGCTATGACTCCGGACACAGAACCTGGAAGTAGAAAGGAAGCTTGCATCCACACTAGTCATCTAACTGTCTAGACAAGGTGGACTTGCCCATGTTCTTTATCGAGAGTGCTAACATCTAAATTATGCCCAGGAATTGTCTGGGAGCACTGCCAAAATCATGCCAGGGACTATTCCATGAATTTAACAACACAGACGATTGAATTCCAGTGCTTGGAATTGCTCCTGGGCCCTGCTCAGTTCACCAGCTAACAATCTGTCTTGGAGGGCTGTCTGATCTTCCAGAATCCTTTGCTAACATGTTCTTATTACATTGGTGTGTGGAAAAGGTATTATTCCTGCTTTAGAGGCCAGAAAATAATATACCACATATGAAAGTAACGTGGCCTGACTTTAATGGATAGAGTTTCTTCCCATCAAAAGCTTGCAATATCTGAAATTAAGGGACTTAATTGTATTACACTGAGGTTTGTTAGCTGGCTGCAGAAGGACCATGGATGACTGATCTAGTGTAGATGACTACACTGGGCTGTACTAGACAATGCTGTGATGAACATTATGGTATTGGCTGCATTCACACAGCCTTTGGCATCTGCATGTTATGTGGTGGCAACATCTAAGACATAACACAGTGATTCCATCAGATCTTGCTGCTCAGTACAGCCACTGGAGAAACATAATCACAACATCAAATTTTGGTGGCCATGGAAGGGATCTTGGATATGTTCTCTTACTTGTACCTGTACTGCACAGAGAGAGACTCTGTTAGGTGAGCCTGTCTAATCATCACCTTATACAGAAAATGTGCAGCTCCCCCATGTCTCCACCCACCCACTCCTGATACTGCTGCTCCCAGGTGCACAATCATACCTGCCTGTTAACTGGCTGTTAGTTGTTTGGGCATTCTGTGATTTGTTTTAAATCATTAATAGGGCAGGAAAATAACCCACCAGAACTAGAAAAACATTCTGTCAGCCTTGTTGTCAGAAACTGAGAAGTCAAGTCAAGTCACCTTGTGGTGCTTCAGCCCCAAACAGTGGCTGAACACCACACACTGCTCGCTCACTCCCAAAAGAGAAACAGAGCCTCCATGGGTTGGAATAAACACAGCTGACAAAATCACCATGAAAGGGGAACAATAACATCTCTTAAAAAATTACACTACATGCAGTGATAAGATAGGGTACCTTAGCAACCCAACAATAAGAGAATCCTGCACAACACAAGGACCAACTCAACACCCCAGCCACACTGACTGTCCTGGAGGCACCCCAGAGCACCCCTCCCCAGTCAGCCCCTTTTATGGAGGGTGATGTCAGGTGGTGTGGAAAACAGCCCAGGCTAACTCAGCTCCCCTGTGCTGACTGCTTGGGAAAATTAACTCTGGCCTGGCCAGAACTGGGACACACCTCAAAGTACAAGTGGAATACACAGCAAGAAATGTAATAGGACAAAGTGGTATGAGGACTTCTCCTTGGAGCATCAGCAGCCACATGTATCATCTCATGTCTGTCCCAACCTCATTGCCTAGTGTTGACTATCCAATAATCAAAACTATCAGCACAATCACTTTAACTGGTAACTGCAGACATACAAGAATTCTCTTTGCCTCTTTTTTTTTTTTTTAGTTATAAGCATTTATCAAACAAACAATAATAATTTCAAGCAACTTATGACTGGTTTTTTAGAAAAGTAATTTCTCTAGTCACATAACTCCTCCTTTTTAGGGTTCTGTACGTGTTTAGATGGAAGCTGTTTGGAGAAGAGCCTCATCTGGCTTCCCTATTATGCATGTTCAGCTGCTATCTTGACATTACCTCCCTGCCAGCATTTCTTACCTGCCTCACAGAGGTGTTATGTGATGTAATTAGTTTTATTATTACTGTAATTACCGTGAAAGCAAGCTGACAAAATGAGACTGCTTCCCCAGGCTTTTCCCATCATTTTTTGCTGAGCTTCAAGATTATTTTAGCAGTTAGAACATTCTCCTGTGCCAGCTATCCATTCTTACTACTTCTTTCTTTTTCCTTTTGTGTCATTTGGTTATGTTGGTGATAAAGGATGCTGACATATTCTACTATACCCTTTTCCACTGCTGCCTTGAACAAAAAAGCCACTAACAAAGTGCTGTTACTAGTGGGACCTTTCTCCCATTTTAGGTAAATAATTTTTTTTTTTTTTCCCCTAAGAAAATACAGCAAAATGTACATGCATATTTTGCAGTCACAAAGCCTTGAGAATGCAAATGAATGATTTAGGTAATGCTTTGATTCAATTCCGTGGTTTTGTCCCAGATTCACAGAGAATTTAGATGTTGTCACACTGAGCATTTCAATGCTTAACAATGGCATGTTTTTCTCCAGGAGACAAATCCATAGTCCCCAGTTGCACAGGTTCATTGTGCTGGAAGTGAGCATGAGTAGGTATTTCACACTGAAGTGGCAAAAGGCAACATGCTGAGCCAGTCTGAGCTTGTCAGAAGAGGTATGTTCAAATTGTGTCTCACAAACATACTCAGGAAGCAGTTATGTGCTTCTGCAAAATTTTCCTTTGCCTGATTGTGCATGTGTAGTAGTGTAGAAATTGGTGTATCAACAAGAAAACAGTGCTTTTGTGTAAATTCCAAGGATAACAGGAGGTTTTAATCTTAGGATGTATGATTTAGATGAGTGGACAGTGAGGTGGACTGGCAAGTGGCTGAATGGAAGAGCAGATGATAGGGTTGTGATAAGCACCAGAGAGTCTAGTTGAACACAAAACACTGTAGTTGTAAAATTGGAGGTACTACCTTTACCTAGGAGAACAAAGCAAGGATGAATTGGAAAAGTGTGGGTGGGCTGGTTATTGTGGAGGGGATATAGATGATAGGAAGATCTCTGGAGGGGAAAGAAAAGGGGAAAAAAATCCAAAAACCAAAGTGGAACAAGTCATGTGAATGTTTGAGCGTATCTGTCAAGCAGGTGATCAAAACATCTAGAAGCTGGGCAATAACCCCACCATTGCTGCAACCACACTTGTGCTTGCCTTGCTCCTAATACGAGGGGAAGCAGGGTACTTTCTCTGTCACTGAGAAGAGACGAAAGAATATCATCTAGATATCCTAGATATCTAGATCCTAGAGGGAAAGAATATCTTCTTACCGGCACAAAGTTCCTTTCTTTCACTGCTGTATATTCTTTACAAGACTTCTGTTAGACACTCCAGTCTGTCTTCTGCTCAGGTAAATGAATAGACTAGACTCTTTAAGTTAGAAGGGACCTACAATGATCATCTAGTCTAACTGCCTGACCACTGCAGAGCAGACGAGAAATTAAAGCACATAATTAAGGGCATTGTCCAGGTGCTTCTTGAACACTGACAGGCTTGGCCCATCCCCTATGTCTCCAGGAAGCTTCTTCCAGTATTTTACCACCCTGTCAGTAAAGAAATGCTTCCTAAATGTTAAAGTGTAAATGCTCTAGCATCCCCTAAAAACCATGGAAAGGACAAGCACCTTCTGAGGCAAAAAGATCATTGGTGTCCTGAACTCAATGATGTTGCAGAAAGCCTAGAAAAGGTTTCCTGATGTTAGTGCTTCAACTCAGTGCCCAAAGCTAAATATGATATTTTAAGGACTCTTGTCTCTATGTCAGTAGTGGTTTTCCATGTGAAAGCATAAAGAGCTTTATTAAAGATCGCATGGAATTTGGAAACTGCTTCTCATTTCTTTACATTTTGCTAACACAGATGAAAACACTGTAGGTGTTACCTACTGAGTTTTTATTTTAAATAGAGAGAATTATTTTTGTAGATGCAGCTGTGCCAGTGAAAAGCTTTTCACCATAGTTTCTTGTCACTGCCACCCTACCAATATGTCCTTTTGCTCTTTGTTTCATGTGCTTGAAATGTAGATACCAAAATTACTTCAGTCTCTATAAGCCAAGTTAATAAAGATATGCTATTTTTACTCACCTGTCCCATTTTTACTGAACTGGATTAATTCAGGATCAAGGGAGAACTCAGCCAGCAGGTCAAAAGGGCTGGTAACCTTTCTGAGAGGAGTGGAGTCGATATGAATTGCAATCGCTGACAATGGCATAACATGGCTAGAAGGGGACAGCAAAAAACAGCCTGAAATATTCTGTCTGTGAATGTATCATGAACAAGATTGGCCCTGGCCTTTGCATAGATGCATACATGTGACATTATTTTATGCAGGAATCTTTCTTTTTCTATGCACCTTTCAGCCAAGATAAGAGGTATTGTGCTACAGAGATCACAAGGACTTCACTCTCTGAGAGTCTTTAGAAATGCAAATCATTGCTGTTGGCAGAGAAAGATATCCTGCAGCTTAATTGCTTCTGGGATCTTGGGAAGCCCAGCATATTACAGAATCAAAGAATGGTTGAGGTTGGAAGGGACCCTGTAGGTCATCTTGCCCAACCCCACTGCTCAAGCAGGGCCATCTAGATCTGGCCACCTAAACCAGGTCCACATCCAGACAGCTTTTAAATACCTTAAAGGATGAAGATTTCTACAACCTCTCTGAGCAACCTGTATCACTGCTCCATTAAATTTACAGTAAAAATGTGTTTCCTGATGTTCAGAGGGAACCTCCTGTGTTTCAGTTGCAATTGTTGCCCCTGGTCCTGTGACTGTTCACCACTGAAAAGAGCCTGGTTCCACCCTCTGTGAACTCCCTCTTCAGATATATAGATTCATTAATAAAAGCCCCCTGAGCCCTCTCTTCTCAAGGCTGAGTAGTCCCAGCTCTCATCCTTGTCTCATCTGTCAGGTGCTCCAGACACTTAATCTGCTTCATAGTTCCTCACTGCATTCCCTCCTGTATGGCCACGTGTCTCTCTTGTACCAGGGAGCTCATCACCAGACACAGCACTCCAGATGTGTTTTGAATATCTCCAGAGAAGGAGACTCCACAACTTCTCTGGGCAGCCTCTTCCAGTGCTCTGTCACGTTCCTTCAGAGTGAAGTTTTTCTTCATATTGAGATAGAACTTTCTGTGTTCCAGTTTGTGCCCATTGCCCCTCATCCTGTCACTGGGCACCACTGAAAAAAGCCTGTCTGGTCCCATCCTTTTCATCTGCGCTTTACTTCTATAGGGAGTAAAAAAAAAAAGAGTAGCAGAGAGAATTAACCACATGCACAGCATCCTCCAGTACTTTTCCTTCAGGGTTGTTCTCCCTGGGTACAAGGTTGACACCATTGTCTGTTTTTTGTGACTTCTGATAGGATCATTGGTTTGGATGACAATCATGCTGTGCTGGCCGCTTTTTTACTTCTTGCTGATAAAACACCAACCTTTCCAGTAATTGAGTGTGTGCCACTTGCCCTTAAATTCAGTAACGGTTAAAAAGTTTATTTCAGAGTGTAACCCATGCTCAAGGTCTCAATATTCAGCTTGTCATAGTGCAGCCCTCTCAGAGTTCCATGTAGTTGCAGAGCATACTGTATATATTCTCTTAACACAGAGATTTATACAGGCATATGGTTTCCACAGGGGTACTGATGCCCTTTATTGACAGAGTTAGATCATCTAAAGCAAGTGCTCCCCAAAGGGATGGGATGCAGGAGAGGGCAAATTATTCATGTAGAAGGTAATGAATAATGGGTTTTTTTTTCTAAATTAAGACACAGATTTCTGTAATGTAACTAGAATAATCAAGTTGCTTCTAATGAACTTTGAAATTCCGAGTTATTTGAGGATACTGTTACCGTGGGTTTTTCCCCCAGGTCTCCTGCCAGAATTTCAGTCTAGGTATTATTTTTTGCAGTAAGGAAAAAGTCTTTATAGACCAAAACAAAGAATAATTATACTACCAGTGGTATAAAGCAAGAAAAAATCAAACTTAAAATCTATTTTTTTTAATATAATTTATTTCTGATTATGTTTTTACATTGTGATAAAGAAGATGCTGTCTGGAAACCTTTTCATAAGGACATGGGTATTTTGTGGTGCCTGGAAAGTGCCCTGTGTAAACATTAGGTGTGAGAAAATTATTTCCAGCACTCTATACTAATATTTTAACTTTCTACTAAAGGTTAATTTCCTATAGAGGAAGGACCACCAAGATGATTAAGGGAGTGGAACAGTTTAGGCTGAGGGAGCTGGGTCTTTTTAGCCTGGAGGAGAGGAGACTGAGGGGTGATCTCATCAATGTCTATCAATATGTAAAGGGTGAGAGTCAGGAGGATGGAGCCAGAGTTTTCTCAGTGATGGGCAGTGGGTGCAAGCTGGAGCACAGGAAATTCCATGTGAATATAAGGAGGAACTTTTTCACTGTGGGGGTGATGAGTCCCTGGGACAGACTGACCAGAGAGGTTGTGGAGTCTCCTTCTCTGGAGACATTCAAAACCCACCTGGATGATTTAGTCTGGGTGATCCTGCTCTGGCAGGGGGTTGGACTAGATGATCTTTCGAGATCCCTTCCAACTCCTAATGTTCTGTGATTCTGTGATGTTCTGTGAAAGAACACCTCAGAAGACCAATCTCAATTAAGAGGATTTCATGTATATATTTCACTGTGCAGACATCTGTATCTGAGCTCTCTTTTATGGTCAGTGGAAATAAATATGCATTTCTAGTGTAAGAGTCCTTTCATCTTACAGGAGGTAGAGAATAGGGAAGACAAATTATACCCATTTATCTGCATTTGCTATAGAGAGTTCTCTTGACCAACTCAGATGTGGAGAGCTTCATTATGGGGGTCTAAATTAGGTGAGATAAATCTCACAGTTAGCGAATTCTTCTGTCTGCAAATAGGAATAACATTTTCCTGACAGATGTTTGCAAGACAGTGGTAAGGTATATAATAAAAGTGGACTTCTACTACAGTGTCTGAGGTCAGAGTCTAAATGACTGCTTTCACATCACATCTGAGCTTTTTAGGCAATCACATCTGCTTGGTGAGGATGGCAGCACAGATTTGCTCTGCACACAGCACAGCAGTGTCTTTATCCTGAGGGCCTTGTCACTCATCTTTGTGATTTTATACTCAACCTTCTAGTAACATAATCTGATAATTTTACTTTGATTTTAAATGAAGATATGTCTGTAACCACCATCTTTCCCTTGTGAAAGAGAAGTAGAAATGTAAATTTTACTTAAATGCTCAAAATTAGGAAAGTTGAACACAGACACACACCCACACAAACACACACCCACACACGCACCTCCCCTTCCTCCAAAGCACTGAGGATGAGGTTTGGAGTGTTTCCTCAGTTTTCCTTGGATACATGGTTTTAATGATATTGCACACAAAATCTTAGGATGCCACAAAAGTGTAAATAAGAACTGCTGTAAGCTCAGTCAGAGAGTGGTAAAATACTGTGAAATACCAGTCTCTTACATGATCACAAATTCTAAACCAACAACAACAGCAACAACAAAACCCAACAAATAAAAACCCTACCTGGAGTTGTAGTCTTTATTCAGAAGTAACCTTCACTTTTTTTGCTGTAGGTAAAAAGTACTGTCTTCCATCTAATCCATGGGAATTCATAGGAGACTATACTAAACCAGGCACCCTTCTTTTTTAAATTAAGTAGATGCTGAGTAGGAGGCTGTAAAATTGGCAGAAGAATAAAGCTGCTTCTCTAACAGCAACATTTGAGAAGCAACTTTTTTTTTGGTGTATCTTGGGCTCTGAACTCATTAGCATGATCCTTGGTAAACTTTTCTGACTCATTTTTTACTTCACACAGGACTGGCACAACGGCATCTCTCATTATATCACATCAAATGAGTCACACTGACATGAACTAGGTACCAGCTTGTTAAGGAAAAGACAATAAAGGCAAAATTCTCCCAGCAGATCTGCATGGCAGGTCTTGATTACTGATATCGTACTCTCTAAAAATGTGTAGTCTTGTTTTTTTGACATACAGACAGAGACACACAATATAAGAGGCAAAAGATTTTCTACAGAAAAAATGAATTTGCCAAATTGCATTTTATTTTAAATTTTAGGTATCATATTAATACTGTTAATAGAGAATATTTTAATAACAAAATTGATCACTGTTTAATTACAAGGGACAACAAATCACATACTCCTTTACCTTCATGAAGTCTACAGGAGAAGATCAATATTTGGATAAATACATGCAAACTCAGCTGGGTGCTTGGAGACCAAGAAGGATCGTTCAGATTATGTGGACTATGGATTAACCCTGATCTCACCACAAAGCATCACAGAGATAAAAAATGTGATTTCACAATTAGTGTGTCTCCCTAAGAATGATGTCCATGCAAAGGATCAAAATCTTCCAAATTAAAAATCTTATTAATAAAACAAAATCCTGGGCAGCTGTAACTCTCTGAAGGAGCAGTCCTAGAAGTACTCTGAACTCAGGTGTTGTGCCTTGTGTCCTTATAATCAATACACAAAGATTGCGTTGAGTCACAGTAGAAAATACTGAAAAATAACTACCTAGTTTTGGGGTAAGGCTGTGTGAGAACTTTTTCTGGTATAATCCTGCTGCCTCTCAAGGCAGATTTTCTGCTTGATTCCTTCTTTGTAAGGAGAGATAGGACAGCTTGAACGTTGCAGTCTGTTGGTATGGTAAATAAAGATGATAGGTGAGGGAAGGTGGGAGGGATTGTTTAGGCACTGCTGCTATTGAGAATCACCCTCAGAAAAGTCTCCTGGGTTATTCCCATGATAGACCTCTGGCCATTCTTACAGCCAAGAAACAGGGCTCCCTAGAGTTGGGGGGGTGTCCAAAGAAGGGTGTAAATTGCCATGAAAAAAGCACTTTTTTCAGTTATTAATGGGATCACTCTGCACTACCTTGATGCAGTTGAGAAAGCCTTCAGCCCAGAGAAATCACAGCAAATATAATAAAATTCTTTCTCATGTTGCACATTTATTGTATTTGAGAGCGGTTTCTTATCACACATCTGTTCTTATAGCTACTGCCTGTATGATGTTTCCTTATAAAGTTCAGGTTTCAGTTTTGTAATCAGTTTCCAATCAATTATTCCCTACATTTATTTCTTGGCTGGAAGTTTCCTAAAAATATCTTCTTCCTATTTCATCCTCTGTCAAATTAAAGGTCTGATATAGAAAAATATATAATCGACTGGAAAAAAGAAGGAAAAAAGAAACAACAACAAAACACAAACAAACACCACCCCACCAAGTACTGAAGGAAATCTGTCATGTAAAACAGGAAAGCATGATGAAATAAAAACAGTTCTCTCAAAAAGTATATTAAATGAAGAGACTATCCAGTGCTTGAATAATGTGAATGTTATTCAGTGAAAAGTGAAGCTTAATTATGGGTTTAAAATTCAACGTTTGTCGTCTTATTCAAGTTCTCTGTGGCACTGGAGAGTTTAAGAGAGGTATTTTAATCATGCTATTATTTATTAATGTTTTGAGTGTTATTTATTTAGCCACTTTGACTAACAATATACTCTAGGTACATCTATAATTAATAGTCTATATTAAGGGGCGCTGTCAATTTCAGTTTGACCTGTCTTTTCAAAAGAAATCAGCCATCACAAAAAATTTTAAAAGCTCAGAAGTTTTCATACACTTTAACTTGGTAAATTTTATTTCTGAGATAAAAATATCATCTCAAAGCTATAGTATTCCTTAAAATTTTCATGTAGCTGTCCAAATTTGAACTTTGAGTATTGTAAGCCAAAAAATGCATCGTCCTGAAAGAAATGCAAGCAAAACACAATAATGAATGAAAAATAAAAAGATGAAACATCTAATTTGTTGTGGTTTGACCCTGGCTGGAGGCCAGGTGCCCACCAAATCCACTCTATCACTACAGTTTTGAGGTGGAAAGGGGAGAAAATATATATTGAGAGGCCTAGGAGTCGAGGTAAGGACAGGGAGAGATCATTCTGCAATCAGCAGATTCCTCCACCTTCCTCCAGCAAACCTGGCATGGATCTCTCTCTCAACTCTCAACTCCGAGTCTCTATCTCTCTCCATGTGCTTCAAATGCTGCCAGAGACTTGCTCCAACACAGGTCACAGTGTCTTCTGTATGTCTCCACCTGTTCCAGCGTGGGGCCTCTCCACAGGCTGCAGGTGGGGTCTCGGCCTTTTCCATGGGCTGAGGGGGGACACCTGCTCCACCATGGGTTTCTCCATGGCCTGCAGGGGCATCTTTCTCTCTGGCAACTGATGCATCTCCTCCCCTCTCTTTCACTGACCTTGGTGTCTGCACAGTTTCTTACATCTTGTCACTCCCTTCTCTGGTGGCAAAAACTGTCTGCTTGTGGGTTATTTTCCTCTTAAAAGTGATTCCCAGAGATGCTATGACGATCACTGATGGGTGTGGCCTTGGTCAACAACAACTCTGACCTGGAGCCCAGCTGGTGTTTACTTTCTGGGGCCTACAGAAAGCTTCCAGCTTCTTCATTCAGAAGCCACCCCTGCAGCCCCCCTCCTCCACCAGAACCCAGCCATGCAAAATACAACAGCTGTATAATCTTCTACTAACTCCTAGAAACCACAATCCACAAAAGACAGACCATAACACTGCCTTTCTTCCTTCTACCAAACTTACTTCATCCCATCACAACAAAGCTAAAACATATTGTCTGCACATGTAAACTCTGTCCAGACTGTTTTCTTGATGAGAACTCATATTTTTCTCTCAGGGAAGACATAACTTTAGCTGTTGAAAGTTTATACAGGTAAATCACAATAATTTCCTAGAACAAAGCAGATGTCAGATATGTAGCTTAATCTAGAGAACGCTTTCTTGTCATTCAAATCAGTCCCTAGTGATAATAACTGATTGCTCCCAGCATGTTTCATCCCCTCTCCCATACCCAATATCCCTGCTGTTAATGGGAGTGAGGTGTTGGTGACGTTTTTTTGAACAGTATGGTTTTCTCCAAAACACCTGAATACAGAGCGGGGAATAAAGCACAACTGATTAGAAGATACTTAGCTCTCTATTTGTAGAACTGACCTCACTGAAGAAATTCAGAATTGCTGTAAAATCAAGCATGTCCTTTGATCCTGCATGTCAATGCAATGGAATTCAAATTCCCATCTGCTTCTGGAGCACACTATACCAGTCTCATTCTAGACTTTATTCTTTGTAATCAGTCCTTATGGACACAACTGCTGGATCATCATAAAATGTGTATAAACATTGGTGTGGTTTCCTATCAGTCAGTGTTTCCATTTTCTCCTTCATCCCTCAAGGAACCTCTGAACCTGTTAACCCAATTTCAGTGAATGTTTATGGTCTCATGGACTCAAGGCTCTAGGTTGTACTGCACTCCTACAATTCCCATGAAAGCAGGTGACTGAGGAGCGGACCCAATTTTCCCCTGGTGAACACCATTCTGACTGAGAACACCATTTCTAGAGATCAGAGAATCAACTGAGGTGGGGGGAGGGAGCAAGGGAGGGAGAAGGGAAACATCAGTAATCAAGCTTCATTAATTCCATCCCTAACTGAACAATCAGTTTATCACCTCATTTTTTTCCCTGCTCAGTTCTTCTGATCTCAGCATGACTCTTCTTCAGGAATCACAGTTTTCTAGGCTAAATAGGACTTGAGTTTTTACTATTGCAAAAATATATTTCTTTCTATTTATAGGAGAAACCTTCTAAAGTACTTTCAAGTGTTTCATCTGGTGCAGGTGGGGATATTCATATTAGTAGGCTTATTGTGACACACTGGTCACTTTTGAAAATCCTTTTTCATCAAGTATTTTATTGAGTGATGTTAAAAAAAAAAAAAAAAAAAAAGGAACACAAACACAGCAACTTCTTCTTAGTAAAAGACTTAAATTCAAATAGAGACATGGAATGATAAGATGGACTGGGTTGGGAGGGACCTTAAATACAACCTAGTTCTAACCCCGCCCTGCCTAGAACAGGTTACCCAAACCTCATCCAGCCTGGCCTTGAACACTGCCAGGAACAGGGCACATGAAAAATCTTCTGCACAGACACATTGGTGAAGTCAACAGAATGGGAACCTGCGGCTTGATGTACCATTACCTCAAGGACAGCTAATGTCCTGGTGTTTCTTACTTCACTGCATGTGCTGGGGGCCATCTTCCCCATGCCACTTCTGTAAGACCTTTATTGGGTTTACAGCATATGGCTTCAGCTTCCTGATGGTGCTTGTCGCGAAGTTGCTGTGCTTGTATATTTTAGATTTTTACATCACAGTTGAGGATGTGCAAGGAGACTAAAAAGCCAAATAAACATCATGGGGGTTAAAAAAACTCAGGGGAGACCCTGGGAGATTTATTAACCGCAGCATTAAAAGTTTATTAGCCACCCCAAGCATTATGTCTTCAGTAAATCTTTGCTTCGTGACTTTCACCTATCTTTGAGCTATAGACTCTAACCTGCAAAAGTTATTTTAGTGAAAGGTGAGCAGTAATCTGGATTCACATCACCATCTTTGTCTGAAGATGTAGCCAGTTGGATTAGGTTTTATCATCCACTTTGTTTTGGGTTTTTTTTTAGCCCCATAAGGCTGTAGGACCGAGCCCAGAGGGTGGTGATTCGTGGAGTGGAATCTGACTGGAGGCCTGTGACTAGCGGTGTTCCCCAGGGCTCGGTGTTGGGTCCAGTCCTGTTTAACATCTTCATTGACAACCTTGATGAGGGAATAGCATCCACCCTCAGCAAGTGCTGATGATACAAAGCTGGGAGGAGTGGCTGACACGCAGGAACACTGCGCTGCCACCCAGTGAGACCTGGACAGGCTGGAGAGCTGGGCAGGGAGAAACCAGATGAGGTTCAACAAAAGCAAGTGTAAAGTCTTGCACCTGGGAAGGAACAACCGTTTCTATCAGTACAGGCTGGGGGATGAGCTGCTGGAGAAGAGCTCAGTGGAGAAGGACCTGGGGGTCCTGGTGGATGACAGGTTGGCCATGAGCCAGCAGTGTGCCTCGGTGGCTAAGAGAGCCAATGGGATCCTGGGGGGCATCCGGAGGAGTGTGGCCAGCAGGTTAAAGGAGGTGATCCTCCCCCTCTACTCTGCCCTGGTCAGGCCCCACCTGGAGTATTGTGTCCAGTTCTGGGCTCCCTGGTATAAAAAGGACAGGGATCTCCTGGAGAGAGTCCAAAGAAGGGCTATGAAGATGATTAAGGGCCTGGAGCATCTCCCCTATGAGGAAAGGCTGAGTGAGCTGGGACTGTTCAGCCTTGAGAAGAGAAGACTAAGGGGGGACCTAATTAATGTTTACAATTATCTTAAGCAGGGGATGCAGGGGGAATCAGCCAGCCCCTTTTCAGTGGTCTGTGGTGACAGGACAAGGGGCAATGGCTGCAAGTTGGAGCATAGGAAGTTCCGCACCAACATGCGGAGAAACTTTTCCCAGTGAGGGTGACAGAGCCCTGGGACAGGCTGCCCAGGGAGGTGGTGGAGTCTCCTTCTCTGGAGATATTCAAGACCCGTCTGGATGCCTATCTCAGTGAAATGTCCTAGGGAGCCTGCTTTGGCAGGGGGTTGGACCTGATGGTCTCTCGAGGTCCCTTCCAACCCCTACAATTCTGTGATTCAATGATATTTTGTTTTTCATTGCTACAAGATACCTGAATGAGAAGGTCTGTCAGAGTGAGTGAGACATGGGGAGACTGGGAGGGAAGAAAGGCATTACAGCAGGGTAGAAAAGCCAAAGGTGTGTGTTTATCATTGTGAGGATGTCAGAAGCTGTCTGTGGAGTCTTTTCACTCCAGGTCATTGACAACAAAAAGTCTCATGCAGAGCAGCATGTGACAAATTGATTTTCTTTGCAACTTTCAGCTGACCTTTGAATACATGATAAGTCAAGGCTACAATAAAAGATCCCTTACCTCCTTTAATTCTCCTCTTTTTCTTAATAAACTGCCTCTGAAACGTCTCATGAGTACTGTGTCATTTTGGTTTGATTGATTCTTTGTAATTGCAAATATAATTTTGTGTGTATACCCTAATTTCTAGAAGCAACTTACCCTTCTGTTTTCTCTCCTTTGTTATAATTCATTGAAGATTAATATTTGTTACAAGATGATGAAATCAAACCAGTGCAAGTCAAGATTTTTACTGAGCCTGTTTAATCATTTTTTTCCAAGACAAATACAACGCTGCACAATATTTGAGTAATCATAGGAACTAGTCATGCAGTTCAATAAAATATACTCAAATTAGGTAAACTACAGTTTTGTCTGGTTTTATAATTGTCCTTGTGAGCTTTTAAAATATAGTTTGTATTTAAGTTCCTGCAGTTTCCTTTCCTTCTAATATAGCAAGAAAATTGTCTTTTAGAGTCATTAAACAATATTCTGAATTGAGAAATCTGTAGCTTAAAAACCTGCAGCCTATGCAAAGTTTTCTTCCAAAGACATAACATTGAGTCTATTAGGATAGGTGCTGTACACTGATGATTATTCATCAGCTCTCTTTTTCCATTCTGCAAAGGTATACAATACAGATAGATGCTAGGGAGCATTGTTATGACAAAGTATCTAAGATGGAAAACACATCTGCTTACAGCCTTGGGAGCATATCATAAGGAAATCAGGCATGTGACTTGGCATTCTTTGGTGAGCTAGAACAGTCTAACTGCCTAAAACATAGGGTGCTTGGGCACTTGGGTTTCGGCCTGGGTTGTTTGGTTCCATGTTTATTTTCATTGTTTTTATTTTGGTTTTGTTTTTAAAAGGAAAGCTAAATAGTTGAAGTAGAGTATAACCAGTGTAATAAACAAACCAAAAGAAATGTTCTTTCTTTTTCTTTCCTTCTTTCTTTCTTTCTTTCTTTCTTTCTTTCTTTCTTTCTTTCTTTCTTTCTTTCTTTCTTTCTTTCTTTCTTTCTTTCTTTCTTTCTTTCTTTCTTTCTTTCTTTCTTTCTTTCTTTCTTTCTTTCTTTCTTTCTTTCTTTCTTTCTTTCTTTCTTTCTTTCTTTCTTTCTTTCTTTCTTTCTTTCTTTCTTTCTTTCTTTCTTTCTTTCTTTCTTTCTTTCTTGGGATAAGGATAGTTTACTAAGATAACAGAAAAATAAAATATAACAATGCTAACAGGACTTTAGAGCAAAAGAATATAAAACTATTGATACACAATGCAGTTTCTCACCGAACCACACAACTCAGGTACCACCCAGAGCTGTCCCGGAACCGACCGTCCCCCCAAGAAGCACGCGTCCCGAGAGGAAGCACGCGTCCCGAAACCGCCCCTCTTCTTCTTCCCAACAGTCCCCCCGTTTTCCTAGGCAGGACGTAATTGGCATGGAATACTCTCTTTTGTACATCTGGGTCACCTGTCCTGGCTTCGCCCCTCCTTTCTCAAGAATAGAGAAATAGAAGAAGCTAAGAAAGTCCTTGACTGTCTGACTGCAACTAAGAACATCAGGGTGTTATCAGCACTGCTTTCATTTTAACTCCCAAACACAGCATTCCATCAGCTACTACAAATGAAATTAACTCTATCCTGACTGAAACCAGGACATTCCACCCCTTATTCCATACCATTTACGTCATGACCAGGTCCAAACATTTCTTTTGGGTACAACCAATGTTTCAGACACACATATATGTGTTATTCCCTTAGTCTATGGACCATTCATCTGAGTTTTGTTGAGTAAATGATTTAGTCCATGATTTTCAGGCTCCATTCGTTGTAACAGTCTCTCATGGTGTCAGTATGCGCCACTGGATCGTTGCATGCTGCATCTCGGACTCTCGATCGATGCATCTGACATGGTCCATGGTCATAGTCTGTGAATCAAAAGTGTTCATTTTCAAAGGGGAAGAGGAAAAAGTTCTTGTGATGGCAGGTCTTGGTCCCATCATCGTGGCAGTCTTCCTTCATTGTTGTGTATGATTCCAGCTGTAACTCCATTGGTAAAACAAACAACAACATACAGCAATTATAGTAATAATGAATATACAGTAATGGGTTATTTAGTACTTATTATAATACAATTTCTACCTTACTAATTATATTGGCTATTCTCACCTAAAATCAAATCCCTTTGAGGTACACATCGAACTTCTCCATCCTTCTGCATTACCCACCAAGTACAACCAGGTCCTTGAGCAAAAACAATTCCCGACATAGGTTTACCTTTACCTGAAGCAGGGATGACCCAAACTGTCTTCCCTAATATACTCTTCATATGCACCACTGGGACTCTGTCTCCTTCTACAGTACGTGGAAATTTTGACTGGGCAGGGCCAGCCCGATTGGTAGAACCCCTAGAGTTAACTAACCATGTGGCTTTGGCCAAATGTGTATCCCAGTGTTTGAATGTTCCACCACCCATTGCTTTTAGGGTAGTCTTTAGGAGTCCATTATATCGTTCAATTTTCCCAGAGGCTGGTGCATGATAAGGAATGTGGTACACCCATTCAATGCCATGCTCTTTGGCCCAGTTGTCTATGAGAGCATTTCGGAAATGAGTCCCGTTGTCTGACTCGATTCTTTCTGGGGTACCGTGTCGCCATAGGACTTGTGTTTCAAGGCCCAGGATTGTGTTCCGGGCAGTAGCATGGGATACAGGATATGTTTCTAGCCAGCCGGTGGTTGCCTCCACCATGGTAAGCACGTAGCGTTTGCCATGGCGGGTTTGTGGGAGGGTGATGTAATCTATCTGCCAGGCCTCCCCATATTTATATTTCATCCACCGTCCTCCATACCAAAGTGGCTTCAACCGCTTCGCTTGCTTAATTGCGGCACACGTCTCACACTCATGGATAACTTGTGCAATAGCATCCATGGTTAAGTCCACCCCTCGATCTCGAGCCCATCTATATGTTGCATCTCTCCCTTGATGACCTGAGGAGTCATGAGCCCATCGAGCTAGGAATAATTCACCTTTATGTTGCCAGTCTAGATCTACCTGAGCCACTTCAATCCTAGCAGCCTTATCTACCTGATGGTTGTTTTGATGTTCCTCCATGGCTCGACTCTTAGGTACATGGGCATCAACATGACATACCTTTACAACAAACTTCTCTAATCGGGCAGCAATGTCTTGCCATAAGTCTGCAGCCCATATGGGTTTGCCTCTACGCTGCCAGTTGTTCTTTTTCCACTGTTGCAACCAACCCCACAGGGCATTAGCCACCATCCATGAATCAGTATAAAGGTAGAGCATTGGCCACTTTTCTCTCTCAGCAATGTCCAAAGCTAACTGGACGGCCTTCACCTCAGCAAATTGGCTTGATTCACCTTTTCCTTCAGTGGCTTCTGCTACTTGTCTTGTAGGACTCCATACAGCAGCTTTCCATCTTCGGTGCTTTCCCACAATGCGACAGGAGCCATCAGTGAACAGGGCATATCGTTTCTCATTCTCTGGCAGTTTGTTGTAAGGTGGGGCTTCTTCAGCGCGTGTCACCTCCTCATCTTCTGGTGACATCCCAAAATCTTTGCTTTCTGGCCAGTCTGTGATCACTTCTACGATTCCTGGGCGATTAGGGTTTCCTATTCGAGCCCGCTGAGTAATTAGTGCAACCCACTTGCTCCACGTAGCATCAGTGGCATGATGTGTAGAAGGGACCTTCCCTTTGAACATCCAGCCCAGCACCGGCAGTCGGGGTGCCAGGAGGAGCTGGGCTTCAGTTCCAATCACTTCTGAAGCGGCTCGAACCCCTTCATAGGCGGCCAGTATTTCCTTTTCTGTTGGAGTATAATTGGCCTCAGATCCTTTGTAGGCCCGACTCCAAAACCCCAGCGGTCGACCTCTAGTCTCCCCTTGTGCTTTCTGCCAGAGACTCCAGGTAGGTCCATTCTCCCCGGCTGCAGTGTAAAGCACATTTTTAACATCTGTCCCTGTCCGGACAGGCCCAAGGGCCACTGCATGGACTATCTCACGCTTGATCTGCTCAAAGGCTTGCTGCTGCTCAGGGCCCCATTGGAAATCATTCTTCTTCCGAGTTACGTGGTAGAGTGGGCTCACAATGAGACTGTAGTTTGGGACATGCATTCGCCAAAAACCTATAGCACCTAAGAAAGCTTGTGTTTCCTTTTTGTTGCTTGGTGGAGACATAGCTGCTATTTTATTGATAATGTCCATTGGGATCTGACGACGCCCATCCTGCCATTTTATTCCTAAAAACTGGATTTCTCTTGTAGGCCCCTTGACTTTACTTTGCTTTATAGCAAAACCAGCTTCCAAAAGGATTTGAATTATCCTTTTTCCTTTCTCAAATACTTCCTCTGCTGTATTGCCCCATACAATGATGTCATCAATGTACTGCAGGTGCTCTGGGGCTCCACCCTTTTCCAGTGTGGTCTGGATTAGTCCATGGCAAATGGTAGGGCTGTGTTTCCACCCCTGGGGCAGACGATTCCACGTGTATTGGATGCCCCTCCAAGTGAAAGCAAACTGTGGCCTACACTCTGGCACCAGTGGTATTGAGAAGAAAGCATTTGCAATGTCAATTGTGGCATACCACCTGGCTGCCTTTGACTCCAATTCATACTGCAGTTCCAGCATGTCTGGTACAGCAGCACTCATACCTGGAGTGACTTCGTTTAGGCCACGATAATCCACTGTCAGCCTCCACTCTCCATCGGACTTCCGCACTGGCCATATGGGACTGTTAAAGGGTGAGCGGGTTCGGCTGATCACCCCTTGACTCTCCAATTGACGAATCAGCTTATGGATGGGGATCAGGGAATCCCGGTTAGTGCGGTATTGTTTTCTGTGCACCGTCGTTGTAGCAATTGGCACTTGCTGTTCCTCAACCTTCAACAACCCCACAACAGAAGGATCATCTGAGAGTCCAGGCAAGGCACGCAATTGCTCAATGCCTTCTGTCTCCAAAGCAGCTATTCCAAAGGCCCACCGGTACCCTTTCGGGTCTTTAAAATAACCTCTACGGAGGTAATCTATACCTAGAATGCATGGAGCTTCTGGGCCAGTCACAATTGGGTGTTTCTCCCAGTCCTTCCCAGTTAAGCTCACTTCAGCCTCTAACACAGTCAATTGTTGTGACCCCCCTGTCACTCCAGAAATGCTGACAGGTTCTGTCCCTACATGATTCGATGGCATCAGAGTACACTGGGCACCAGTATCCACCAGAGCCTTGTACTCCTGTGGGTCTGACGTACCAGGCCATCGGATCCACACAGTCCAATAAGCACGGTTATCCCTCTCCTCCACCTGGCTGGAGGCAGGGCTCCTCTATTGTTGCTGATCATATTGGCTGCTCACTGGTGCAGCCTTCTTCCTGGCAAAATCGCATTGTGCGGTTCTTTTACCTCGCAGCTCATTTACTCGTGCCTGGAGGGCTGAGGTGGGCTGCCTATGCCACTTCCTCATGTCCTCACCATGGTCACACAGTTCAAACCACAGCTGTTGTCGCAGCGTGTCTTGTGGTGTGCACCGTCTGCATCCTCCCTTCTGGGACGATGGACGCTTTCTCCCAGTAGCTGCAACATTGCCCCATACGGGTTGGGAGTTGCACAAATTTTTGTCAAGTCGTTCGACCAGTTTCTCTACCGCTGCGATCACAGATTGGGAAACATTGTCCTGATATTTCCGGAGTCGGCAGGACACTTCACTTACAGTTGGCGGATACATATTATCCCAGTCTATTGATGCTAATGAATTGGTGTGCCCTGCTGGTGCACTTCGTACAACCTTACGCCACATATCTGCGGTGCATACAACTTCATCAGGGTCAGACTGCCATTTGCCCAGATCATAATAAATGATCTCCCGTACAGCTAATTCTCTCAGGTACTGGATAACTGCCTCTATGTTGTTACACTTGGGTGACTGACATGTAATATAGTCCTTTATGGGATACCTTTCCTCCACACTTGACAGTAGTCGCCTCCAGAGGCTGAGGGTTTCTGGCTTTTTCCCAATTTCCTTGTCAATGCCTCCTTCTCTAGCTAGGGATCCCAACTGCTTGGCCTCCCTGCCATCTAATTCCAGACTATCGGCCCCTTGATCCCAGCATCGGAGCAACCAAGTGATGATGTGCTCACCTGGGCGGCGGCTGAAATCTTTTCGAACCTCACGCAACTCACTCAGGGTCAGGGATCGTGTGACAACCTCTGATTCTGCCTCATCCTGAAATGCCTGAGATGGCCTTGCTCTATCCTGAGGGGCTTGAGATGGCCCTGCTCCATCCTGAGGTGCTTGAGATGGCCCTGCTCCATCCTGAGATGCTTGAGATGGCCCTGCGTCATCCTGACACACTCCAGATGGCCCTGATTCATCCTCATCCTTCACTACACGAACTGATTTCTTTTGTTTCCTCTTTTGTACAGGAGCAACAGACACTGGCGGGGGTTGGTTTTTTGTTTTATCAGCAGTATCTGCTGTAGGGGTTGCAGTAGCTGCAGCATCGGTTGGACAAGTTGCAGTAGCTACAGTGCTAGTCATAGTGGCCTTAGTGCTAGTCACAGTAGCCTTAGTGCTAGTCACAGTGGTTACAGTAGCTGCAGTGCCAGTCACTGGGGTTGCAGCAGCTGCAGTCTTTGCTGGTCTGTTTTCATTCTTTTCCTTCTGACAGTGCTGACAGTACTGACAGTGCTGCCTGTTATCAAGCAATGTTTTGTAAATAGTGGCCAGGGCCCAGCACAGTGCAGTAAGGTGTGTATCTCTGGCAAGCTTAGAGCAATTTCTTTTCAGATATGCAGTCACTTTTTCAGGGTCTTGTAACTGCTCAGGAGTGAAACTCCAAACCACCGGAGTTAAGAAAGTGCCTAGGTACTTGCCCATGCTCTGCCACTTGCCCTGCCACTCACGATTATCTGGCCTCACAGAAAAATCTTGAGTGGTATTCATAAACCTCTGCTTAATATTTGACAACAACTGAACCGTCTGCACCAAACCGAGAAACAGCAAAATGCTAGTTTGAATATCCCAGGGATAGTGAAAGTTTTTAAAGACTGCTAGCAGAGCTGTTGTATTTAGCCCAAAGGAAAAGAAAGCAGAACTCCCACCATGCCAGCTGCCGTTACTAAACCCTCCCTGTCCAGGGAATGGACAGGGCAGCAAGCTCTCATACAAATACCAGCACAAGTTCACGATCCTCAATATTACTGTATCATAGATTGTCATCACAAAAGACAAGAACCAAACCAGGAAACGCAGCCTTGACATGGTAAAAAATCCTGCCAGGATTGCATACAGCATACGGTAGTTTCGCGGCCACAGATGTGACCACAGCCATGTGAATAAATACCACAGCATCGTGATCGGAGACTGCTTAAACAACAATACTTATCACAACTTTGTCTTAATTACTATAGGGTCAGATATACCGTTATCCCAACCTTTCGGGCCCCACGTTGGGCGCCAAAAAGACTGTCGTGGTTTCCCCCCGGCTGTGGGCCGAGATCCACGCAGTTGCCTGCTCCTCAAAGTAAAAGAGCAGGGGAAGAGGGGAAAAAGGGAAAGGGAAACAAGGGAAGGGAAAAGGAAGGGGCAAATAACTCCAAAACCAAGAAACTAGGAGGCCCGTGGGTTGGGATAAGGATAGTTTACTAAGATAACAGAAAAATAAAATATAACAATGCTAACAGGACTTTAGAGCAAAAGAATATGAAACTATTGATACACAATGCAGTTTCTCACCGAACCACACAACTCAGGTACCACCCAGAGCTGTCCCGGAACCGACCGTCCCCCCAAGAAGCACGCGTCCCGAGAGGAAGCACGCGTCCCGAAACTGCCCCTCTTCTTCTTCCCAACAGTCCCCCCGTTTTCCTAGGCAGGACGTAATTGGCATGGAATACTCTCTTTTGTACATCTGGGTCACCTGTCCTGGCTTCGCCCCTCCTTTCTCAAGAATAGAGAAATAGAAGAAGCTAAGAAAGTCCTTGACTGTCTGACTGCAACTAAGAACATCAGGGTGTTATCAGCACTGCTTTCATTTTAACTCCCAAACACAGCATTCCATCAGCTGCTACAAATGAAGTTAACTCTATCCTGACTGAAACCAGGACACTTTCTGTCTTTCTTTCTTTCTTTCTTTCCTTCCTTCCTTCCTTCCTTCCTTCCTTCCTTCCTTCCTTCCTTCCTTCCTTCCTTCCTTCCTTCCTTCCTTCCTTCCTTCCTTCCTTCCTTCCTTCCTTCCTTCTCTTTCTTTCTCTCTTTCTTTCTCTCTCTCTTTCTCTCTTTCTCTCTTTCTCTCTTTCTCTCTTTCTCTCTTTCTCTCTTTCTCTCTTTCTCTCTTTCTCTCTCTCTTTCTTTCTCTCTTCCTTTCCTTTTCTTTCTCTCTTCCTTTCTCTCTTCCTTTCTCTCTTTCTCCCTTTCCCTCTTTCTCCCTTTCCCTCTTTCTCCCTTTCCCCCTTTTCCCCCCTTTCCTCCCTCCCCTCCCCTCCCCTCCCCTCCCCTCCCCTCCCCTCCCCTCCCCTCCCCTCCTCTCCTCTCCTCTCCCCTCCTCTCCCCTCCCCTCCCCTCCCCTCCCCTCCCCTCCCCTCCCCTCCCCTCCTCTCCCCTCCTCTCCCCTCCTCTCCCCTCCTCTCCCCTCCCCTCCCCTCCTCTCCTCTCCTCTCCTCTCCTTTCCTCTCCTCTCCTCTCCTCTCCCCTCCTCTCCCCTCCTCTCCTCTCCTCTCCTCTCCTCTCCTCTCCTCTCCCTCTCCTCTCCTCTCCTCTCCTCTCCTCTCCTCTCCTCTCCTCTCCTCTCCTCTCCTCTCCTCTCCTCTCCTCTCCTCTCCTCTCCTCTCCCTCTCCTCTCCTCTCCTCTCCTCTCCTCTCCTCTCTCCTCTCCTCTCCTTTCCTTTCCTTTCCTTTCCTTTCCTTTCCTTTCCTCCCTTCCTCCCTTCCTTGCTTCCTTCCTTTTTTTTTTTTTAAAAGGAAAATAATAAATTTTCTGCCCTAGATTTCTTTTTTCCATATACCCAAAGCAGGTAGGAAAGGGGGAAAGAAGAAAATGAAAAATGTGCTTCTAATAGAAAGTGTTTGTTTATATTACTTATTGTCTCTCTGCATCAGAAAAATAAATTTGCCATTTGCCAATCCGGGGATCACACTCCATGGGACCTGCTAAGCAGTTACAGATACCCTTGGAACAACGGCAGAAGAAATTTGTAACCTCTACCTGTTTTTTGCCTCGAAGCATGGAGTGACAGGAACTTACAAACTTTGGGGTTTTTTTTGTTTAAATATACTTGGCATTGCAGAAATAATACTTTAACATTTTTCTTTTCTCCAGAAAGGAAGATTCTGGTTTTAATTCATTTAACATGAATTACAGAATTCACAGAATTTTAGGGGTTGGAAGGTACCTCCAGAGATCATCAAGTCCAACCCCCTTGCCAAAGCACAAGTCAGTGTCCAGACAGGTCTTGAATATCTCCAGAGGAGACTCCACAACCCCCCTGGGCAGCCTGTCCCAGGGCTCTGTCACCCTCACTGGGAAAAAGTTCTTCTGCATGTTGGTGTGGAAATTCCTGTGCTCCAACTTGAGCCCATTGCCCCTTGTCCTGTCCCCACAGACCATAGAAAAGAGGCTGGCTATTTCCCTCTGTCTCCTTCATTTCAGATATTTATAAACATTAATAAGATCCCCCCTCAGTCTTCTTTTCTCAAGTCTGAACAGCCCCAGTTCATTCAGCCTTTCCTCACAGAGCAGATGCTCCAGGCCCTTAATCCTCTAAATTTAATTACTAAATACATTTTTTTAAAGTGTCTTCAGAAACAATTATGTAACACTCTGCTGAAGTGGAGTTGCCAACTTGGCAACCAAGTTTCTCCATTTCTCTGTGACGTGATCTTTGACAAAAGATGAGATCACCAATTCAGGTGAAGAAAACATTATTAGCCCTTACCTTGGTAACTAGATGCAGGAACGTCCAATCTATTTATTCACCATAACAAGTGAAAACATATAGCACTTCCTTTTGAACACATAATGCATTGATCCAGGAGTGGATGCAGAGATTGAGAGTTGGATTCCTTAGACAGCCAGCTTGATAACCTACTGAAATGCCATTCCTTTTTTCTGCCAATCAGTGTTTGATCCTGTCTCATGTATCGGGGGACCAGAAAGGCACCAAAGCCAGCATGAGAGAGCATAATGTGGGAAAAAGGGATGGATGAAGCAGGATGGAGATGAAACACTGGCTTATTCTCCTTTTTCAACTATTTCATACTCTTACTTATGCTTACCCCATCTGCTCTAATGCTGTCTTGATTCAGTTTTTAACGCTCAGTAACTTGCTGGCAACTTAAAATTATTATTTTCAGTGGAAAACCTGAAATTTAGTGATCCCAAGAAAAGTGTCCTTATTCATAAAAATGTGGGAAGGTGTGAGAAAGTTATAACAAACAGTAATAAATAACAACTGCACAAATAACAGCTCTGACAATTACTAGACACTAAGAGTTCCCTGTTGTTCCCCGAGGCTGCCTCAAGCTGTACAAGCAAACATATTGAGAAAAATGTCCTCTTTATAGGACAATGTCTCAAACAAAAACATCTTTGCTGAATCTTTTTTTTTCCTATCAAACCCCTTTCTCTCTCAAAGAAAGAAGCTTCTGTTTCTGGCCTGAAGAAGGGGTCTTTCCACTTTTTCGTTTTATGATGAGAAATGCTCTGTTCACTTCCTTGCTTCAGATAATGACTCCAGACTCTAAGGCTATTTCTAAAGTGGTTGGAATGGCTCAGAGAAAAGAGCTGAGAAGTCTTCAGACCATCCCAAATCTGCCACAGCTCAGCGACCTGGAGAAATAATGATGGCTCTTTCAAAGTAGCACAGACCAGATGATGTCTAAGTTTTAAATGACAGATGGAGAGAGCAGTCATTTCTGTGTGTCAGGCTGCTTGAACTTCTTGGCTTCTTGGGTTTCAGTGCTTTGCTGGGCACAGATAAAGCCTCCTGACTATGGAGATAAGGAGAGCCTTGATGTAAGGAATCCCTCTGAAGATTCATTCTCTGTGCTCTGATATAAGCTGATTCAGTTCCAATCCCTAAAAACCAAACTTCTTTCAAACCCTATGAGCCAAGCCCTGTGAAGTTCAAATAGCTCCTCTAAGGTTCAGTTCTTAGACTTCGGTTTCACAAGAAGGCTCTGAAAACCTGGGTTTTCTAACATTAAAGGGTTTCTGCAAATACCCCAGATTATTTGATGGTTAATGATTAGGATTATCTTGTATTTTCCCAAATATGGCTTACCAAATAATAGAAAGATTGAGAAAATAGGAAAAACTTGTACTTGCTTAATAGTACAGAAAATCAAAAATTTTATTATATTTATTAGGAAAGGTTTTGGTAGCAGGAGGTCTTCAGGGGTGACTGCTGTCAGAAGACACCAGAACCTGTCCCCATGACATACACAACCAGCTCTAGCCAACTCAAAGTTGGACCTGTTGCAGACCAAATTTGAGACAACCAGTGACATTAGTAGTGTTTCTGTGATATTTAAGAAAGGGTGAAAAATGCGGCACAACAGCTGTGAGAAAGGAGTGAGCAAATGGGAGAGAACAAAACCCTGCAGACATCAAAGTCAGTGAAGAAGGAGGAGGTCCTTTGAGTACCAGAGCAGAGTTCTTCTGAAGCTTGTGTTGCAGACCATGGTAATGCAGGTTTTCCCCCTGTAGCCCATGGAAGACCATGGTGGACCCCACTCTGAAGCAGGTGGATGTGCCCTGAAGGATGCCATGGTCGATGGAGAATCCACACAAGAGCAGGTTTCTGGCAGGAACTATGCCTTGTAGGGAGTCATCTATGCAGAAACAGTTTTTTCTCACAGAATCAGTGGCCCATAAAGAGGAGGCCACTTCAGATGAGTGTGTTCCCAAAGGACTTTCCCCCATAGAAAGGACCCATGCTGAAGCAATTTTTGAAGAACTGAAGCTTGTGGGAAAGACCCACACTGAAGAAACTCATGAAGGACTGCATCCTGTGGGATGGGCCCCATACTGAAGCAGAAGAACATCATGAGTAGGAAGGAGTGGTAGAAACAAAGCATTAGGAGCTGCAATCTCTATTCCCCATTCTCCCTGCAGTGCTTGGAGTGAGTGGGGAGGAAGTAGAAGAGCTGGAAGTGAAGTGGAGCCTGGGAAGGTGATAGGGGTGAGAGAAGGTGGTTTTATTTTAATTTTTATTTCTCATTCCAGTTTATTTGACAATAAATTAAATTAATTTCTGTGCTTAAATTTAATTTTAATTAAAAAATTAAAAAAATTTTCTGTGCTGGTAATTGTAATTGGTGAGTGAACTCCCTGTCCTTATCTTCACCCACAAGCATCTCCGTCATATTTTCTCCTGTATCCTGTCTAGGAAGGTAGGCATCTGGCAGCCAGCCAAAGTCAACCCACAGCTGTGTTACAGAGAAGAGTTCATTGCAAGTAGTAAGAAGAAATATACAGATAATGATTTTGAACATGGGGAACCCCAAAGCTTTAGATGGTCAAAGGATGTCAAAGCATTTAAGGGTAGATGGATGCTGGTGTCTTGTAGCTGATCCTAAAATGTGTAATTCTTTCAGAGATCAGAGCAGCACAGTCTAATCCAGTACTGCTGCTCTTACAGTTTGATGTTACTTTCAAAAATAGCATTATTATTGGTGTCAAAGTGCTAAAAGTACATTTACTATACCTTCAAAGCATCAGATACTAATCTGTCATCTTTCTCGACCTCAAAATTTACTAAATGTGTCACTGTCTTGCATAAAGTTGTCTTCACAGTAAAGCTGTGGAATATTATTTTTTTCAGTCATGATTCACAGACGGGGGAATAGGTCACCTGCCAAGATCAAAGGGACAATCTGGCAATGCAGAGGTCCAGAAGAGCTTTGACTTTGTTAAATATATATCTATATCTATATCTACAGATGTAGATATAGATATATATCTCAGTCTGTACTACTAAAGAGACTCACCAGCATTGTTTTGTAGTACAGCTAGGAATCAACCCCTCATCCATCATTTGACTCTTGTGAATGAAATACCAATTTTCATTTTCTTATATGTATTTATTTGTGACATTCAGTCCACATAACTTACAGTTACAGATGACAACATAAACATTCCCACAGATGTGATAAGACATAAAGCAAAAGTGAGAAGACTCAAAACCCTGTAAGCTGACCAATATATTTTATAGATAAAACAAGTAAATATTTAGACTTCCTAAATCCTGATCCCTCTGTATGGGATAATGACTAGAATTTCAAACCAATACCATGTTTGAAAAAAATTAAAAATAAACCTCTATATTCATTTCTAGATTCTAGCTCAGCATGTGCATTTTAGGTTATGGTAATGATGGTAATGTGGATAATGTAAGTGCAAAACCTAGTCTAGGGAAAATTACTTTATTGGATTTATCAGTAACATATTTTACCCAGACAGTGTATGATTGCAGTTCAGTGTTGAAACAGATGAAATTACTGTTCAAATTAATGAACTGAAAAAAAAAGAAAATCGAAAGTCTGAATATTAAATGCACTCATAAGAAGTTTCTTAAGATAGAAATTGAACCAGCTATAAGTAATGAACAAGTTTCTCAAAACCATAATATTGGTACTGTAGCAACTGTCATTCCCTTAGTAACCACAATAAAATTAGTAAACCTATCATACCAGTGAAGCAAACAAACAAATAAATAAATGGGAAAAAATGAGAAGGGAAGAGAAATAATTAAAAAATAAATCAAAAATACCCGAAACCCACACCAGTGGGTTAAAAGGGTTCAGTTAAGTAGCAAAATTATAATTTAGCAAGGCTGGAGAAAGGTCAGGTCAGGTGAGTCAGTGGCAATATATTACTTATATATTAAATTGATCATTTAAGAAGAAAATTCCAAGGCATGATGAAAAATAAACAAGATTAGTTCTCCCTCCACTTTATGAACTTTTAATGTTGAACTTGTTTCAGCTCCTTATCTGTGCTGAAATCTGAGTTGAAACACATTGGAATTGTTGATTTTTGGTCTTCTACTGGGGCAAGAAATACCTCCAACACCCCAATGAATGGAAAAAGCAGCAGAACAAGTCTATCTATCCAGTCTAAAGCAGTCGCCATAGGCTCCTGAAAAGGATGAAGGAGGGTTAGCTACTTCCAGATTGAGCCCATCCTGACATGGTTGATTAAGACGGAGAGTAACAGCAGTCCTTAAGTCATTTTGAGGAAGGTCTTATGCTAGGGGTCTCAGCTCTGAGACAGAGTTCATTAGTTTTTGCAACATCACACATATTTGGGAAATAGCATCAGATATGACAGCCTGAAAAAAACAAAGCTGCTGCAGCGTCAAAGCCCCCAGGTCTAACTGGTAGCAATGCTGAAAATGCATTCCCAGTAGGAACATATACACAGAATACACCTATACACTACATACATACATATGTACTTGAGTATATATGTGCATATGTACATACATGTATGCACAGCTCGACACACAGATCACGGTCAGACACACAGAGCAGTCACACAAACACAGCACCAAAGGCCTCATCCTTTATGGCTGAGCAGAATGATAATCCATTCTTGAAAATACACAGATATGTATCTGTACAAGATGGATCCCTGCAGCAGCTGTCCCTAGATCTAAGTATCCACAGTTGCTGGCATCGCAACCTATGACCCCCAGTTACCACAGCTCTACTCCAGTTTACACACACACACACACACACAGACACACCCTCCTCCACACATCCCGCACCACCACCCCACCCACACACACTCCACTCCCACCCAGGCCAAGGTTTCCATAGTCAACCGCACTGTGGTTTCACCCTTGGAAACACCTCTGACTTCCAGACTACATCACCTACTCTCTGGCTACTCCAGCTTGGTCTTTGCTGACACATACAAACTCCCCAGCACCCTCACACTTGCGCCAAGTGGCTCACAGGGACCTCTTTCCTCTCCTGCCACCACAGTGGCTTCTGTTTGGTTTCCTTCATTCACACAACTGCAGCCAGGGAACCTCTCGTCAGCTGCTGTCACACAAACACCATACACACATTGCTTGGAGACTAGACAGGCCCTCACACAGGAAGATTATTAGGAATTTAATAACTGTAATGAGAAGCAGGTGTTTACACATTGCCAATCCTTTTTATCCCCTTTATTCCTCTGTTTTCACACACTTCTTCCTCCTCAAACTACGTAGATCCCTTTCTTTCCCCACTTTAGACCCTAATAAATCCTGTTCAGACCCAAAATGTTTTTCCACTGCATCCCATAGTGTGTCCTATACCCCCAGGCAGTAGCCCACTCCATCCCAAAAGTGCTACAGCACTCATCCATCATGATGGTTTTCCTTCTTGAATATTAGGGATGAGTCTTTCTTGGTTCGACACTGGGACAGGCCCAGACAGGGTGTCCCTTCCTCTGAGTCCCTAAATTGTCCTCCCACCTACCTTTCTGACTCTGGGCTGGTGCAGATGGGCCTTTGATGGGCTGATGCCTCCTGGGATGGGCCTGGGAGTAGTCAGAAACTCTCTGATCCTTTGTGGGTGTGCGTATGATATATCATATAACCCAACATCATAATCTTCCTAAATCCACATGGTGGAATGCAAAGAGGGTTAGTTTACTCTGCATAACACATGGAGGACCATTACACTAGATTTCTATACTTTAATATGGTTAAATGTACAGGAAATTAAATCCAGCCCATGTTCAAAGTGAGGCTTGGACAGGGAGGATGGGAAAAGTGAGATCAGGAAACAGGAACCAGTATATTATAAAACACTGTCTCCATGTTACATCAGGAAAAGGAGTGTAAAAAGTAGCCTGGGAAATACAAGAACTACTTTTTGTGGGTTTTTTACTCATTATATTCCACAAATGGTGTTAAAGAAGCACACATGGCAAACATAAGTTCTCTGGTTTAGTTTGCTCTACTGTTAGATTTCTGTTTAAATAAAAATATGCAAATATTTGTGTAAAGATGGATATGGCTTTTAGTAGATATTTTTAACTATTTCAGCAGGTTAATTGCAATGTGATTTTAACCTGAAATAATTAATTTCTTACGAATAACAAATCACAACTGATGATGACTTAGTTCTATTTCATTAATATTTGCTAAAGGACTTACAAATCCCCAGGTAGAAAACACCACAGAGAGAGTTTGTATAAAAAAAACATTTTAACACTGTTTTCCTCTTCTTTTGAACTTTCATGTACATATTTACACTCGAAATATGCTGCTATTTACATTTTTTCCAAGGCAAGTGTATATTTTAATGACCTGAATACAAAGATTACATTTTCTAATAAACATTTCATAAAGCTGAGAATACGAGTTACTTGGTCTTAGAGAATACTGGTTCCAGAAATACTGGTTTCCTTTAAAGTATCACGCCAGTTTATATTGCTCTATCACTGAAATCTATACATATCTGGCAGGGACAGCCAGCCCCTAGCCTCTTTCCATAGCACCATTGCTGCCACCCCCACGGACAATATCTGGGTATGGACACCCCATACACTGAAACAAAGAATTAACAGCCAAATTATAAAGCTTTTGACACGTGATAGAGTTAATTGTCACAAGGAACTGGGATAGGACACAGCCAGGACAGGTGACCCAAACCAGCCAAAGGGGGATTCCATGCCATATGGCCAGTTTGGCTGAAGGGCTCAGCTCTGTCCTACCAATGCCTGGGCACAGACATCCTAACAAAGTAAGTGATGGGTATGGAGAAAGCTATAAAATTAACTTCACTCCAGGGCATCCCCTACAAATACTTAGTGATCCCATGCTTCAGTGAAGTTATGCTTAACTGAGGCAGCTGGCCATAAGTAGTGGTCCCTAGGGCTCATTACTGTGGCCTGGTCTCTTTAATATCTTTAACAATGGTCTGGATGAGGGCATCAAGTGCACCTTCAGTAAGATCACAGACCATAATGAGTTGGGCAAGACTGTTGATTTGCTTGAGGGTAGAAAGACTCTACAGAGGGATCTAGTCAGGCTGTATGGATGGGCTGAGGACAGCTGTATGAAGTTCAACAAGGACAAGTCCTGCGCTTGGGTCACAATAACCCCATGCCACGGAACAGACTTGGGGAAATGTGGCTGGAAAGCTTCCTGGTGGGAAAGGACCCAGAGGTACTCATCAATACCCACCTGAATATGAGCTAGCAGTGTGTCCAGGTGGTCAAGAAAACCAACAGCATCCTGGATTGTACCAGAAATAATGTAGGCAGCAGGACTAGGGAAATAATGGTATCCCTGTCTGTACTCTACACTGGTGAGGCCACACCTCAAATACTGTGTTCAGTTTTGGGCCTCTCACCTCAGGAATGACACTGAGATGCTGGACCAAAGAAGGGCATCAAAGCTGGTGAAGGATCTAAGAAAATCTTTTATAGTGGGTGGTTGAGGGAACTGGGGTTGTTTAGCCTAGAGGAGGCTGAGAGGAGACCTTATCACTCTCTACAACTACCTTAAAATAGGCTGTAGTAAGGTGGGTCTTTTCCCAAGTACTACATGATAGGGCAAAAGAAAATGGCCCCAAGTTGCACCAAGGGAGGTTTATATTTAATATTAGGAAAAAAATTCTTCACCATAAACGTTGTCAAGCATCAAAACAGGCTGTCCAGGGAAGTTGTTTAGTGGTAGACTTGGCAGTGCTATGTTAACAGTTGGACTCGATGATCTTAAAGGCCTTTTCCAATCAAAATTATTCCATGATTCAATGTGTATATTTTGTATTTTATCAGTGTAGTGCATTGTTTCAAACATCTGGGGCAACACATTCTCCTGTCTCCCAGGGGTGGAAGAAGAACAAGATTTCTCTCTCTATAATACTGTAGAAAACGAGGCATTTTTAAAGTAGTTTGTTTCATTTCTGTAAGGGCTTCACTGGCCATGACATCAGTGGTTGAGCAGTATATAGCATCCCACTCTAGCTTTTATCAAGTACATAGAAAGTCAAGTAAATCTGTCTTTTACTGCTTTTTTTTTTTTTGTGTTAATTTTCCATATGAATTTTTATTTTGCATGTACTATGTAATGGTCTTATTTATTTTAATTTGCCTAAACCTATGGACCAGCAAGAAATTCCAGTGAATAAATTCTGATTATTCTGTCAGATATGAGAAGTGTAGAAGATAGATTATGAAAAGTAAATATGGATTTTGATAATATTAAGAAAATCTTCCAAGTAGCAGAACTTAATCTCACTGGTTACTATTTCACTATGATGCTAGAATCCCTTAAAACAGTCTAATTTACACTGCAGTATAATTATTTCAGTTTATTAAGTTTGTTCTTATAAAAAGACTTTTTTTGGACCTATATGGGGATTTTCATTGAATTGTAGAATGGTTTCCATTAGAAGGGACCTTAAAGATCATCTAGTTCCAACCTCCCCTGCCATGGGCAACGTCACCATTTTCTTAAAGGGCATCTTCCTTTAAGGTTAATAAGAAAATGATGGAAATCATTGTGGTACAGGAAAACAGAACACAGTGTGCTCCTTCAGCACTCACACAAAGGATTTTGGAAATAATATCTCCAGTGATCCATTTGAGCACAAATCAAGCCTTTAGTAAAGAGAAATAAATACATCTATATAGACCATCACCTTATAAATCAGGATCTCCCTAGTGCCTTATGCCGAAAATCTGGCCTTATAGTATTAATTGTGTCAGGTGCCTGTGCCCAGATCCTGCAGAGGGGCTGAAGGGCAGCTCTGTGAGGAGAGGCCGGGGCTGCCCAGGCCCCTACACAGCCGGTTCCAGATGGCTCCAATGGTCCCACCACAGGACACAGCTGAGCCCCGAGCTGGGGGTGCAGGGAGGGGGAAAGCAGGTTTCATCAAGGGCCAAAGGCTGCACAGGCAGAGCAGGAGGAATCCAACCAATGAGGGAGCAGCAGCAGAGGGACCCCGAGGCCACAGCAGGAGGAGGGGGTCAGGAGGTGCTGCAGGCCCGGAGCAGGGATCCCCTGCAGCCCCGCAGAGATCCCACTGGAGCAGAGATGAAGTCACATAATATGACAAATAAAAATATGTCTAGAAAATGTTGCTTCACTGCCTGTACTTTGGAGGTGTTTAGGGCTGATTAAGTTGAAACAGTGCATATACAACTGCTTTTGTAAAACATACTTTTCTGTCATGGAGCTGAAGGAGTTTTGAATGTCACAGCATTTATCTGATATGCAATACATTCCATCCCAGTGTTCCTCTGCTGCACTAGGGGAATCCTTTGTCTGCTTCAGATCTTTTTCAGATAGCTCAATCTAAAGCTATTGCTGCCACTCTGACTCTGAAAACAACCCTCCAGGCAGAAGTCAGTTCCCCCACTCCTGCAGGACTTTCTCCTGCAGACTTCACCTGAGGTCACACTCATGCAGGCATCTGCTTGGAAGCAGAAGTTCCCCAATCCTGTGCAAGCATCTGATATTTACCCACCAGCCAGCATGCATGGCAAGCAGGAGAGGTGGTTATCCTGCCCAGGCTTAGGGTGCACAGTTATTTGGCTTGTGGCAGTATAGTGCTGTCACCTGTGTGACTCTGCATCAGCAAGTATCAATGGGTCTGTCCAACATGTCAGTGCCTTTAGATGTTCCTCTCAACCAGCTGACTCTGACTGAGGCCTGAAAAATGACTGGCAGTAGAAACCTTCTGCTAGAAGACACAAAGCATGTAGTTGAATTAGAAAATCTGACCTGGATTAGAATTTAACCCTTACATCTCCTTGCCCGTCTCCTTGGTGATAGTGAGAGGTTTCCATTGTAGTCAACACCCACATAGGTACCCTGTAGGGTAAAGTCAGCAAAGTCTGTGTATCTTACCTATGCTAGTGTTTCATGATATGGGAAGGCCTTGATATAAGACAAAAATAAAGAACTTTTCACAAAAGATGTGTAGAGTGATGCTAAATACAAACCAAAGTCAAGCCTTAACATTTGGGAGATGTAGAGTTTGAAGGAACTTCTGTGAAAAATTCACTGGAAACATTTGGTATAAGAATGCCTCAGAGAGGATCTAGACAGGCATTACAGCACAGTTGCAAATAGTACACCTTTCATTATCACTTTTACTGTTTTTCATAATTGTTTGTATTCAGTGAGGCACAATTTGATGTACACCTCTACTTTTCCAATTAAAAAAGTTGAAAAGCTTACATAAGCATGTATGTTTATTAAGATATTTCTTGTTAATTAAAACTTTAAAGTGAATGTTGTTGCTCCCTTCCTCCCACATTTTTTAGCAAAAATGGCAAAAAGGGAACTCATAATACTTTCTTTGTTTCGCATTGAGTTTCATAATGCTCATTTCTTAAATAGTTTTGATATTTTAAAGTCTCTTTCATCTATTTTGGTTGTTTTAGTCTTTTTTATTTCTTTTAGGGAGTAAAAAGAAAAGAAAAAAATAAATGAGGAAAGGTGAAAATGGAAAAAAAAATAAAAGATAAGCTAACAAAAAATAAAAAAATTAAAAATAGTACAGATAAAATATATTTTTGAGATATATGATAATATATATACTTCAAAATTGGGACAAAAACATTCTGTAGAGAAATATTAAATGTACCTAACACTGGTGTGAGTACAGAATCCTAGAATATGCTGAGTTGGAGTGGACCCATAAGGATCATCCAGTCCAAATCCTGGCTCCACACAGGGCCAGACAAATCAGAGCATGGGACTGAGTGCATCCTCCAGATGTTTCTTGAACTGAGCCAAGCTCAGTGCTGTGACCACTTCCCTGGGGAGCCTGTGCCAGTGTCCAACCACCCTCTCAGTAAAGAACCTCTTCCAACATAAACCTTCCCTGATATTTATATTTATCACATGCTAACTACATAGTTATAGTAGTCATGTTAGCTTCTAAAAGAGCACTTTTAGATTGCTTCATTAGTGTCTCAGCAGGTAGCACAATTAAAATTAATAAATGAGCTATAATTAGAAAATAATTTCATTTTTCATAGGAAACCAGGTGAGCCAGAGGTTATGTTAATACTCATGATAACTTTCCTGTTTTTTGTATATACTTGATTTTTTTTAAAAAAAAAAGATCAAGTGTTCAAGGTGTGAATGAATAGTGGCTACTTCAAATGCATGACCTTGTCTACATCCTGTCACATCCATTTAATAAATCAAGTGGGGGAATCCTTTGTATTAAGATTTTGTGAAGATAAAGAACTCTCAATATTTCATGCATAGCATAAACTATTAAGTACATATAAAAAGTTTGTTGCAAGACATCCTCAAAGCAGTTGCTATATATTACCTGTGCTATACACCACTGAAAGGCTGTTCGCTATTACAGAATTCCATTCCCATTAAAGAGCATTTTTGGGGTGGAAGGGCGTAGTTTTCAAACATGAAGAGAGTGACAAATAGAACCTTTGGGATTTTACATACATAACTGAAGTATCCTGTGCTAATAAACGTGCCCCCTTATGCCCTATTCACCTTCATAACTGCAAGAAACAAGAGTGATAGGTTAGAAAGGAGAGAAGAGGCAGTGAAAATGCTGTTATTACTTTCATAGTCCAAAATAACACTGTAAATGCTTCCCTGGCTCTTCCTGTTACGGACATACACTGCAAATTCTCCCCCATAGGATCAAACCTGCTGTATATTGCCTCCTTCATTCCAGGAACACAAAGTGCTTTAAAAGACATCAGTTTCAAGGCCCATTAAAATCAGTGTGCATCTTTTCCACTAATGTCAAGAGGCTTTTAATCAGACTTTAAATTACTCCCAAGCTTCAGCTGAGTTCTGAGTTGTTTCTTTCCCACAAATGCATTTTCCCTGCTTGAATCTCATTTCCTGCCTCTCCTTCTAATCTCCTTTTTAGGCCCCTTCCGATGTTTCTCTCTCCATACATTGTATTTTGCAACACTTCCCACTGTAGAGTCATCTGCAAGGTGAATTAACATGCTTCGTCTTCCAGATCATTAGCAAAGGCACTAAGTATAATCCCAGGTGAAAACTGTCAGCGATACACCACAGCCACACTGTAAGGAATGAGATGCATTCCCCTGGTCCCTACAGGATTATACATGTTCTCAAAATCCCTCACTCTTAGCTCATCAAGGAAAGCTCGTCAAGCTCATTCAATTACCTTTTTCCCCCTCTCTCAGTGGAACTATCTAACGCACACAGAGACCCACACACACACATAGCCATACTGTATAATTGTACAGAGTGGAGAAACAAGAAAAGATAGAGAAATGGTATGTGGCAGAGCTACATTAAATATATTTTTATACACATATAAAAATATATTTAATAGCGCTGTCTTGTTACAGAAGCCGAACATATTTTTGATTGAATCCAGTCCTCACTTTATATTTCAGTTCCATTAACTAAAGGTGCTACACTCACAATAACTCAGGGAAAATAAAATATTTATTACACCCTAACAACAGCAGGTTAGGAAAGTTCTTTCTATGTCTGGTATTTATATACTCTATAATCAGATTTAGTCAGAGAACAAACCATATTATTATTTACCATATTTCTCAGATAAGCTTTCTATTGTACAGATAAATCATAGATTTTCTTTTCTTAATTATTTATATGAGTGCTAGAAATGTATCTGTTATTTTGATGATCCCTATGAATGCAGGGGACCCTTACAGCTTCCTAACATCATGAAGCAGTTGGCACCAGGGAGATTTGGGACAACAGAGAAGGCATTATGGAGGCAATGTGCATGTATGTATGAACAGTTATATGGATACACAGATACAGAGGGGGAGTCTCTGCAGGGATCATCAGCATAAACCTGTCAGTAGACAGAAGACCCTTCAGCTTTACTGCTGGCAGCATCAGCCAGCCCAGCCCAGTGTGAGCAACTGCTTTGTTCATCTTCTGATCAGCTGTTTCTATTGCAAGACTGACAGAAATGTCTCCCCACTAACTCTGTGCTCTTTATTCAGTCATTCCTGCAAGAACTTTCTGCATATCATCAGAACGGGTAAATTTGGATTTAATCTCCACTATCCACCTCATCCATTTCTAATTTAGTTATATGGTTATTACATGGGTTGTGTAAGTAAATGGCAGCAAAGTATTCCTGCCATGTAATTATATTTTAAAACCCAAGTAATAGCAGTTACTTTTATTAGCAATAACAATTACCATCCCTCCTAGCATAGTCTCAGATAAAGAAATTTCTTGTAATGATCTTGTAATGACAGTCTTACATCCACGTCATGTTGACATGAATAATAGATTAATGTCAAAAGAAAAATTATTAAGTGTTTCTTCATTGAAGGAGCATGAATTTCTATGCATCCACATGCCCAGGGATCTTGTCTCATTAGCTGGAAAATTTATTTAAATTATGTAATGATTATCAAATTCCAGGTTTTAGTCCTTTAAACATTGGAAGTCCAGAACAGAATTTGAAACAACGAGCTGAGCTAATAAGAATTCAAGGCAGGTTTACAGAGACGGTGCAGGACTAGAGACCTTGAGTTAACTCTAAGGAAACTAGTATGTCTAGACAATTCAGTCTAGACTTAGAAATGATGCTGCAATCCCAGAAGCACAAGAAATGTGTCAATGAGGACTTTCTGGTATCTAATGAGCCCTGCCTCTCTGTGGACCTAATTAACCCAGATAGAGCTCTGGCCATGCAGTTTCTGGTGACAGAACCAGCATTGTTTTAGGAACCTCAGTGGCCTCCCGCTTCACATAGCCATATCCTCATGGCCAGAGCCAGTAAATGAGTTGTACAACACTGTTTGTGTAGAGTTTGTCACACAAAAGGCCAGAACCTGATCCTGGCATGAGGGGTGCAAGGGGAAGCCGAGCTTAGCTCTCTCAAAGACATCCTCCAGAATTATAGGGAACTCAATCAAAAGGAGTTTCCCAGAGGTGTGTATGTGTATCTGCCTACTCCCAAATTAAGCCATTGAAATCCGTGAGTGTCAACATCTCTATGTTTAAAGATATTCTTTTGTTTTCAAGGGGGGACATGTACAATTTCCTACTTCAGAATCTGAAAATGAGAGTCATCAAAGATCTGAGTCATACCTGTGTGAAAGCAATTCTGGTGCCCATAATAAATATATTTGGGACTTTTCTTAGGCACCTGAGGCAAATGAATACAGAAGAGTTTGTGCCAATATCTTTAAATTTTCTTAACCTTAAAAACAGACTTGTGACATCAACACTGCCTGCTGAGAATAGTTCATGTCATATGCTGATTTGTGAACTGCTCATGAATTGCCTGGAAGAGTTGGGATTTGTTTCTTGGGATTCATGCAAAATCAACTACAAAATTATAGAACGGTAGAATTATTTCGTTGGAAAAGACATTTCAGATCATCAAGTTCAACCATTAACCTAGCACTTTTCCCACAAAACTCTTGCCTTTGTGTTAGAAGATCTGTATGCCAGACAGATTGCTCTAGGAGCTTTACATGGCACTGGTTATCTGAGTAACCCTGAAGTAGGGACAGCACTTGAAGTCATGGAAACAATCTTCCTGAAGAGCAAAAGCAGAGGTTATCCTACCATGAGCCAGTTTTTGTTTAACAACCAAACCTTGGTTTTATACCTTTGGAAAACAAAACTGATGTTAGTCTTACTCTGATTTCATCTCAATAATAGATCTATAACTCATACTCCTGTTCTCCTTTTCCAACACATCATATATCGCTCACTGTGCTAACGTTGCCCTTGACACTGCTTTAATAGCAAACCTATCATTCCATTTATTTGGATTTGTGCCATCTAAACTCAATATCTGTGTCAGATCATGGCTTTCTGTCCTCTTGTATTTCAGGAGCTTTTAATATAATTCATGGGCCCTAGCAAAATTTCTCTGTGATTTAGTGAATGACATGGATAGTTTGTCCCCAGATCTAGCCAAATCTAGGTTTAGCTAAGTTTATTACCCAAACAATAAAGAAAAGCTAAAGAATTTCTAATCACAAAATAGTAGGGGTTGGAAGGTACCTCGAAAAAATATCTAGTCCAACACCCCCTGCCAGATTAGGTCACACAGAAACGCATCCAGGTGGGTTTTGAATGTTTCCAGAGAAGACGACTCCACTACCTCTCTGGGCAGCCTGTCCCAGGGCTCTGTCACCCTCATAGTGAAAAAGTTTTTCCTTATGTTCATGTGGAAAGTCCTATGCTCCAGCTTGCACCCATTTCCCCTTGTCCTATCACTGTCTGTCTCTGAGAGGAGCCTGGCTCCATCCTCCTGACACTCACCCTTTACATATCTATAGACATTAATGAGGTCACCCCTCAGTCTCTTTTTCTCCAGGCTAAAGAAACCCAGCTCCCTCAGCCTCTCCTCATAAGGAAGGCGTTCCACTCCCTTAATCATCTTTGTGTCCCTGCGCTGGACTCTTTCAAGGAGTTCCCTGTCCTTCTGGAACTGAGGGGCCCAGAACTGGACACAATATTCCAAATGCAGAATATGTTTTACTAACGCATCAGTAACGGAACTTAGTGTGGGGTTAACTTTTTTGAGGTCAACATTTTTGATTGATTTTTGCTACATCTGAAGTAAATCCCCTGCAGCAAAGCTCCCACTGCAATCTCTGCAACACATTTTTGAATCCCTTCCGTATGTGTTCGCTTAGGCAGTCAGCTCCCAGTGCCAGTAGAACTTTGCCTGCCTGTGTGCTGAGAAAGAAAGTAGGAAAACCTTCAAGATCTGGCCTCAGGTTATCGGCAGTGAAGTCTCTGCAGTACCTTTGTGCCTCTGAACACTAATTGGCCTGAAGCTAAGCAAAGTTCACAGATACAGCACTGGAGCTGAGCCAAGTCTAGCAGTCCTAACCTTAGCAAAGTTCTCACCGAGGCATGGGAGTTTCACCTGATTAAAAATTTCAGGGTCTGGGCTGCTCTCTTTTAACTTTGTGTGTGTTCACTAACCCACACTCAGGAAGTAGAGTGCTGTAAAAATCTCAATCCCTTCACTGAGCTTGAGTTGAAATAAATGTGAACAGCTCCTACGGCTTGAAATATGGGACATAATTTGAGAGACGCTTTTGAAATATTTTCTGAATTAAGATATCCCAGAACTGCAAAGATATGGAAACCTTCCAATGAGAGCTGTTTTCAAATAAGCTCTTTTCTTCACACTGTTTGGGTTTAGATTTGGATGCTCATTTTTTAAAACCTAATGAGGTTAATCATGCCCAGATCCTAGGATCACATCGTCCTAGAAAGGACAAATCAGCTCATAATAAGGTCTTTTTCCTGGGGACAAGTGTTAGATAAATTGTACCAGATGCTGCCTTAGCAAGTTTGTTAAATGCAAAATATGGAAAACAGCTTTACTGATCCTCATGGAGGGATGGTGACACGTATATAAAGATGCATAAAAACTGAAAACCGTTCATATTTTGAAGAAATGGGACCTGTACTTATATCCCTCTGAGGGGAATGTCTTTGTCTCGGCTTTGTGTTGAGGTTTTCTTAGCATAAAAACACAACCCAAGAAAAAGTGTAAACTTAACATCTTTCCAAGAGGCACAATACTCTCACAATAATCATGACTTCTGTACATTTTTTTTAAATTATCTATTTTTTGCTATCCTCATTCCCTTTTTGTAATTTCCACGTCTAAAAATGTATATTTAACAACTTCTTACAATTCGTTAAAGGATGTCACCCTCTCCCCATTTTATATATTGCCATCAAAGTTCAGAAGTAAATGTACTTTCTTGTTAACTAGACCTTGATTGAATTTTTCCATCTCCTTCTTGATTTCTGTCTGTCAGTGACATATCTGTCATCTTTATCTGTGAGTGCTGTCACCTGGGATTTTCTGTTTCTCAGATGATATTTTATACTTTTGTTGCCTCTATTTTATTCTCTGACCTCCTGAAATATTTTCTTGTTGTACAGGATGAATTCTTCTGACAGTTTGAAATGAATAGTTTTGCTGACTTCAGCATATTAAACTTTCTTGCTTGAGTGCTTGTAGTTTTTCTATCTTTTATTTCTATTACATTCCCCGAATCCTTTGAGATGCTTTTTAAGTCCTTTCTATGAGTTAGACTCATTATGTTGCTTCTTCTTTCATTACTTGGCCAAATACCTTTACAAAATGCTGCCCAACTTTTCATTCAGAACTGGAGTGCAGGTGGCTTGAGCTCTTCAGGCAGAGAAAGATTTTTCTTAAAGTAGCAAGAAACTCCATTTTCTCTCATTCCTTTTACTAAAAAATAGGAGGATTATTTTTTCATTTTAGGGTAAAAGGTTCAGTCATAATGATTAGTGTCATTTGTGAACTTACACTGTGGCAAACAGCAGAGAACAGGGCTATTTTAATACAGCCTATTTTAATACCAGTTTGAAACTGACACAACATTATAAAGGTTATCACTGTCTTTTCTATCTCCAAATGTATAATTCTCTTAAATATCCACATATACCTCAAAATATCTGGCAAGATTGCATGATTTGTATGAAAACTCTTTTTCACAATCAGCACAAGGTCATGCACATCAGGTTAAAACAAATCATGGTTGCAAGGTGGCCGAAATCAGTCATGATACTGAAATGAATGGTGGTTTTGGAATCAAGAAACTATAGTGTGAAATTAATTTTGTTCCATATTTAAAGGGATGTGGCTCAAAACTTTCTGAAGTCCAGACCTTCAGCTTCTTTTGAAGGCAATGAAGATATAAAAAATAAATCCAACATCTCTGTCTTCTGCATACCTGGTCTAAACCCTGAACAGAATTTACAGTTGTTATAGTACCAATACTATAAACAAAATATCAAAAACACTAGGCTGTCTTCTATGTTCTATCCCACATCTTTGGAGAGATTGACTGGATCTGGATGGTAAAATTAATGAGGACCAGGTTATGTATTGCTTATTTACAACTGTGAAATGTTATTCTCAAGAAATAAATATTCCTGAAATAATATAACAAAAGTATCCAAAAAACCTGCAAGAAAAATAATAAAACTACATCAAAACAGCTGTGCCTTTGGTCCAGTTTTTTACATTAATACCCATGCATATTGAATGATAGGTATTTACATTATAAATATTAGATAAAATGAAATTTTATAAGAAATATGTAATGAGGGGCGTACATATCCTACCTGCAGATATTTTCTGATAAGATGCTATTTTCAAAAGCACGAGACATTCCTGAATTTAACCATTAGCTACAATCTGATTTATGATTCAGCTGAAATGATCCATCTGTTTCTTAGAAGAAAACAAAAGAAATGCAAAAGAAAATAAGACGTTATTTTGTTCAGATTAAAACTCTTACAGCAGATTCATTAAAGATGTACCTTTCCTTTTATAGGATTCATTCTGAAGAAAGTGGAAGAATATTTGTATCCCTGGAAAAATTAATGGAAAGTTGGGCATATTATCCTGAAATCTCTCTTTGCCTGTGTTTAATTTTGAGGTTTGTCACCTAACAGCATTGAAGTTTCAGTGCATTAAGAGGCCTCTGTAAATCCAAACTGCAGGAGTTAAACAAAGCCATATCTGCTATTGTTACCCTTCTCTAGCAGGAGTTTCAGGGGTGCTGAGAAAATGGAAACTATATTCATGCAATATAACAAAAATGGGTGAAGAGGAGTCAGGAAGGATAGGATAGGCTGAGAGCAGAGATTGTATTTTTCTGAAAGAGTGTCATTTTCTTTCAAAGCAGCATATCTTCATATGCAATCTGTATCTGCTTTAGAAGTCCAAGCTCCCACTACAGTCAATGAGTGCTCAGCTCAGTTGGCCACACATCAGTTTGGTGCCGTTAGTGATGCCTGAAGACATCTATATCAGGCTGTCAGATGTGGCCCTATGGTAGGTCCATGTCTTCTTGGAGCAGCAGCTAAACACTAGTGTTGGATATCCAAGTAGCATGTCAAATGGCCTAAATGAAAACTTTTTCATTTGATTAGATAAACCATGTGTTTTGGGCTTGTGTGGCAAGGTATTGGTAGCAGGGCCTCTGAGGAGTGGCTTTTGTGAGAAACTGCTAGAAGCTTCCACCTATGTCTGATAGAGCCAATACCAGCCAGCTCAAGGACAGACCTGCCACTGACCAAGGCCAAGCCAATCAGTGATGGTGGTAGCACCTCTGTGATAACATATTTAAGAAGGAAAAAGAATACCTGAGAAGGTATGTGAGAAACTTTACAGACACCAAGGTCAGTGCAAAAGGAGAGGCAGGAGGTGTTACAGGCACTAGAGCAGAGATTCTACCTACAGCTCATGCAGGACCCCACACTGGAGCTGGGCGAGACACATGAGGGATGCTGTGCCCCAGGGGGAAGCCTGCATAGGAGCCAGCTCCTGGAAGGACCTGCAACCTGTGGAGAAAGGAGCCCATGCCGGAGCAAGTTTGTTGGGGAGGGGGAATCACAACCCCATGGGGCACCAAGCTGGAGCAGTCTGGTCCTAGAAGTCTGTACTCCATGGAAGAGACACACACTGGTGCAGTTCATTAAGAGAATTTGGGAATAAAGTTGAGCCTGGGAAGAAGGGAGGAGTGGGGGGAGGTGTTTTAAGATTTGGTTTTATTTCTCATTGTCATACTGCGTTTTGATTTGGTATAAATTAGATGCATTGCATTCCATGTTGAGTCTGTTTTGTCCGTAAGGTTAACTACTGAACAATCTCTCCCTGTCCTTATCTCAAGCCACAGACCTTTCATTATATCTTCTCTCCCCCTGCCTGTCTGAGGAGGGGGAGTGATAGAGCAGCTTTGGTGGGTATCTAGCCTCCAGCCAGGGTCAAACCACCACACCATGCTTTAGATATCTATCCTTATTGTCCTCTGGAATGTTCAGACTGCTTAGCTGATTAGGCAAGAGAGTTTTGATTTTGATGCTCAAACACATAGCACCATTTGAGTGCCATAGGTTACCCCAAACCTTAAAATGGGATATCTGAATAGGACTCACAGATAAAACAGAGGAACAATTTACCAGAGACCCATGTGTTTATGGAGCAGAAGATGAAGGTTAGGAGGAGCACTGTAATGTGTTTGACATGGAATTAGATGCCTCTGTTTAAATAACTAAATGGATTTCCTGGGTGCCTGCCTTCAAATCAGCATATTCACCACAAGGCTTCACTGATTAGCGTCATGGGTGAAAGGTGTTTGACACAGTTAAGATTTAGTCAATTCAGGATTTATCAATAGTATTAGGTAAATCAAAGTTTAAATTTTAGCACTGTTTAATGATTGACTAATTTTAAAGATTTACAAGCAACTCAGTAAAATATATAGAATTATAAAATCATGGAATGCTTAGTGTTGAAAGCTACCTCAAGTTCCAACCCCCTGCCATGGGCAGGAACACCTCTCATTAAATCAGAGTGCTCATCTAAACTGGCCTTGAACACTTCCAGGGAGGGGGCATCCACCACCTCCTTGGGCAGCCTGTTTCAGTGTCTCACCCCCATCATAGTGAAGAATTTCTTTCTAATATCTAATCTAAATCTACCCCCTTCCAATTTAAAGCCATTCCCCCTTGTGCTATCACTACATGCCCTTCTAAGAAGTCCCTTCCCAGTTTCTTTCTAGTCCTCCATCAGGTACTGTGAGGCTGCTATACAGCCCCCCTGAGCTTTCTCTTCTCCAGGCTGAATAACTCTCAGCCTTTCTTCATAGGAGAGGTGTTCCAGCCCTAGAGTCATCTTCGTGGCCCTCCTCTGGACCTGTTCCAACAGTTCCATGTCCTTATGTTGGGGACTCCAGAATTGGACACAGTACTCCAGGTGGGGTCTCATGAGAACAGAGGGGCAGAATCATCTCCCTCAACTTGCTGACCATGCTCCTTTTGTTGCAGCCCAGTATTCTATTGGCCTTTTGAGCTCTGAGTGCTGTTGTTGGCTAATGATGAACAAAACAGCAACTTAAACACAGATACAGAGATTACAAAATTCCTACTAAATGAATATATGTAGAAAGGTGAATGACGTAAGCTAGCTTATAGTTAGGATTGTCCTCTCTGAATTTAGAGTGAAAACTCACAATGTATCAGCATCACTCAACAGATGATGGTTGAGACTCAAAAAGAGCTATACACCTCAATGGGTGATAGATGATACTTAAGAATGTTGGCTTTGCGTTGGCAGATGATTCTCATGGAGTTTACCTCTTGGGAGTTCTCTCAGTTCAGGTGGGTCACAGCCCATTGCAATCCAAGAGAGCTCTAAAGGGTCTCGCTTAGAATTGTTATTTATATGGTGCAAGACAATTGACTTTTGTCTGGTACTTTCACCTTTGTCCCGTTTACAGAATCATAGAATCACTTACATTGGAAGAGACCTTTAAGATCACCAAGTCTTACCATAGTCTGACCCTGCCTAGTCCACCTCTAGACCATGTCCCTAGGAACAATATCTAAACTCCCTTTAAATACCTCCAGGGATGGTGACTCCATCACTTTCCTGGGCAGCCTGTTCCAATACTTGACTACACTTTCTTGAAAAAAATTCTGGATATCTATCCCAAATCTCCTCTGGTGCTCCAAACCCTTCACCAGCTTCATTATCCTTCTCTGGACGTGCTCCAGCAACTCAACACGGTTTTTGTAGTGAGGGGCCCAAAACTGGACACAGTACTTGAGGTGCAGCCTCACCAGAGCTGAGTATAATAGAACTATCACTTCCCTACTCCTGCTGGTCACACTATTCCTGATACAGGCCAGGAAGCTGTTGGCCTTCTTGGCCACCTGAGCACACTGTGGGCTCATGTTCAGCCAGCTGTCAACTAACACCCCCAGGTCCTTTTCCTCCAGGGAGCTCTCCAGCCACTTTGCCCCAAGCCTGTAACATTGCCTGGGCTTATTGTGACCAAAGTGTAGGACGAGCACTTGGCCTTGTTGAACCCCATAAAGTTGGCCTCTGCCCATCGATCCAGCCTTTCCAGATCCTTCTGCCAGGTCTTTCTGTCTTCCAGCAGGTCAACACTCCCACACAATTTGGTGTTGTCTGCAAACTTGCTGAGGGTGCACTCAATCCCCTCATCCAGATCATTAATAAAGATGTTAAAGAGGACTGGCCCCAGCACTGAGCCCTGGGGAACACCACTTATGACTTGCTGTCAACTGGATTTTGCTCTGTTCACCACAACTTTTTGGGCTGGATGTCCAGTCAGTTTTTAACCCAGTGAAGAGAATACACATCTAATCCATAAGCAGCTAGTCTCTCCAGGAGGATGCTGTGGGGAACAGTGTCAAAGGCTTTACTGAAGTCCAGGTAGACAACATGCACAGCCTTCCCCTCATCCACTGAGCAGGTCACCTTGTCATAGAAGGAGATCAGGTTGGTCAAGCATGATCTGCCTTTCATAAACCCATGCTGACAGCCTGATCACCTGAGTGTCCTGCATGTGTTGCATGATGGTACTCAAGATGATTTGTTCCATCACCTTCCCCAGCACCGAGGTCAGGCCTGTAGTTCCTCAGGTCCTCCTTCTGGCCCTTATGGTAGATGGACATCACATGTGTCAGCTTGTATGACAACATTTTTTGCTATCTTCCACTAATTGCTCAGTCTCAGAATTTTCTGGTATTCCCCTCCCTTTTGGGCTATGGTGCAGTCACAAGTGCACCAGGTTGACAAGAGGCAATCGATTATCACTATCATTCCCAACTATTAAAGGAAGAAGAATGTTGTAGAATCATGGAATGATTAGGGTTGGAAGTGACAGATGTACCAGTCTTTTCCTGTCACCAAGGAACTAGGATCAAGGTGGTGCCTTGATGCTTTGGTTTGTTGGTATGTGACCCAAAAAGGGGGAAAATATTGAGCCCAGCGGCTCAAGGGGAGAGTGTGGGTCACACCCTCACAATCAGAACCCCACTGGCTACAGTGACACACTCCTTGCTTAGAGGTGGACACCACACATGCACACCAAAGGCCAGGTGGCTTAGTTTTTCCATGACTCTCATCATAAGAGTTTGCCTGATTGTGCCATTTCAACAGTTTTATTAACATCTTATGAGTTTCTAATACTGTGATTAATCTGTTACATTGCTGTTATTGAGCTGCTGAGGAGAAGGGCTCTGAAGCGGGAGACTCCGTCGAGGGACCCCTTTCTGCAAGCAACAAGCCCCGGGCATAGATCCGCGAGGGCAAGGGAGAAAAGGCGACAGAGATCAAAAGGAGAGAGGCAGAGGTGCGGCCAGCAGCGGCCATCAGCACCCATCAGCACCCATCATCAGCCACTGCTCGTCCCCCGCACTGCCTGGAGCGGTGACTCATCGGGGGCGGAGCTAAGGGCGACAGCGGCAGTTTAAAAACCACCGCGACTTTCCTCCCAGTTCAGCTGCTGAGGAGAAGGGCTCTGAAGCGGGAGACTCCGTCGAGGGACCCCTTTCTGCAAGCAACAAGCCCCGGGCATAGATCCGCGAGGGCAAGGGAGAAAAGGCGACAGAGATCAAAAGGAGAGAGGCAGAGGTGCGGCCAGCAGCGGCCATCAGCACCCATCAGCACCCATCATCAGCCACTGCTCGTCCCCCGCACTGCCTGGAGCGGTGACTCATCGGGGGCGGAGCTAAGGGCGACAGGAATTATCCCTCTCCATACAAGAGCAGCCTCTGGGAGCGCGGCGACCCGGAGCGCAGCGACCCGGACGGGCAAACAGGACGGGCAAACAGGACGTGGCGCGTCAGAAGGGCGTGGCGCGGCAGTTAGCGCGGCAGTTAGCGCAGGCAGGGCAAGCAGGCAGGGCGAGCCGCCCCTCCTAGCTAGCCGAGAGGGTAGATTCAGCGGACGGGCTTGCACAGCACGAAGGGTGAGCTGAGGGTTCCCTGTCTGCTGTGGGCTGGTAACCATGGTCTCCACCAGGCGGAGAGGTTCCCCCTACAAATCTGGGGCAACCCCGACGGAGGGCCTGCCTCGGGATGCTGCGGTTCAGGTCTCCGGCTGCAGGGAATGCCAGAGTCTGCAGTTGCCAGGGAGAAGAGGCAAGCCCCTAACCTGTGTGAGGTGTGAGCAGGTCGACGATCTGCTCTGTTTAGTTGTAGAACTGAAGGAAGAGCTCGAAAGACTGAGAGCAATCAGGGATTGCGAGCAAGAGATTGACTGGTGGAGTAGCTCCCTGGCAACCCAGAAGGAAGAGAGTGGGGAAGACACTTCGCACCTGAAGACGGTCCCCCCTCTCTGCCCTAGACAGGAAAATGGGAGTGTCCCAAACCCCGAGGAGGGCTGGAAGACAGTCCCGACTCGCCATCGTAGGCACCCCCCCTCCCTACCTACCCCACTCCCCCAGGTTTCCCTAAGCAACAGGTTTGGGGCCCTGGCAGTTGAGGAGGAGGTATGCGAGGAAATGAATGCAGCCCCTCTGCCTCAGAGGAAGCGGAAACCTAGAGTGAGGCGATCATCCGCACGCCTTGAGACTGCCTCTGTGAGGCAAGAGAGAAAGGTTGTTGTAGTAGGGGATTCCCTTCTCAGAGGGACAGAAGGCCCTATATGTAGACCGGACCCTACACACAGGGAGGTGTGCTGCCTCCCTGGAGCCCGGGTCAGGGACATTACAAGAAGGCTATCAGGGCTGGTTAGACCCACTGACTATTATCCATTACTGATAGTTCAAGCAGGCAGGGATGCAATCACGAAGTGTAGCCTGCAAGCCACCAAAAGGGAATTCCGGGACCTGGGGCGCTTTGTTGAGGGCGGGGGAGCCCAAATAATATTCTCGTCTATCCCCACTTACGGGAGGAGGGGCTCAGAGCAGGACAGGCGAACCCACGAGTTGAATGTGTGGCTGAAAGGCTGGTGCCGGCGCAAGAACTTTGGGTTTTTTGACCATGGGATGGTGTACTCTGCTCCTGGCATGAGTACTGCTGATGGGGCTCACCTGTCCCATAAAGGAAAGAGGATCCTTGCCCAGGAGATGGCAGGGCTTATTGACCGAGCTTTAAACTAGTTAGGAAGGGGGAAGGGGATATTAAGAAGGCTGCTGGGGTTAGGCAAGTGCTTCGGGAGTCACAACGAGAGTTGATGGTGGATAAAGGTAAATTCCAACAGCACAGTGGTGGACTTGGAGATGGTTTTCCAGGTGTGAGTAGGGAAAATTCTGTGGATTGCCCTGAGTACTCCTCAGTGGAGCCACTTTTGCCAGTCCCCTGGCAGAAATCTCGCTGTGGGCTGTTGAAAATACCTACATCTGCTGCCCCACTTAAATGCCTTTATACAAATGCACGTAGCATGGGGAACAAACAAGAAGAATTAGAAATCTTTGTGCGGTCGCAGGGCCATGATCTCATAGCAATCACAGAGACGTGGTGGGATAACCTGGACGACTGGCACGCTGTCATGGATGGCTATGTGCTTTTTAGGAAAGACAGGCTAGGGAGGCGAGGTGGAGGAGTTGCTCTTTATGTGAGAGAGCACCTAGATTGTATTGAGCTCCACCTGGGGAAGGATGAAACATCTGTTGAGTGCTTGTGGGTTAAAATCAAGGGGCAAACCGGTATGGGGGACATTGTTGTGGGAGTGTGCTATAGGCCCCCTGATCAAGAGGAGCGGGTTGATAGTGCATTCTATAAGCAGTTAGAAGTAGCCTCAAGATCCCGGGCACTGATCCTTATGGGGGACTTCAACTATCCAGATATTTGCTGGGCAAGCAACACGGCCAGTCGTATGCAGTCCAGACAATTTCTGCAGTGTGTTGAAGACAATTTCCTGCTACAGATGGTGCAGGAGCCTACAAGGGGAGGGCGGGTGCTGGACCTTGTTTTAACTAACAAGGACGGGCTCGTTAGGGAAGTGAAGGTCGGGGGCAGCTTAGGTCTAAGTGACCATGAAATGGTTGAGTTCAAGATCCTGGGTGGAAGAAGCAAGCCAAAAAGTAGGATAGCTACCCTGAATTTTGGAAAAGCTAACTTTGATCTCCTCCGTGACTTAATAGGGGCTATCCCATGGGCTACGCTGTTTGAAGGAATGGGAGCCTGTGAGAGCTGGCTAGCATTCAAACAGCACTTCTTCCAAGCACAGGAACGATGCATCCCTTTGTGCAGGAAATCGGGAAGGAGAGGCAGAAGACCTGCGTGGATGAACACGGAGCTGCTGAGTAAACTCAAAGAAAAGAGGAAGATCTATGAATTGTGGAAGAAGGGTCTGAGCACATGGGGAGAATACAGGAATGTAGTCAGGGCCTGTAGGGTCGCAACTAGGAAGGCTAAAGCCCTCTTGGAAACGAAGCTGGCAAGGGACATAAAGGATAATAAAAAGGGGTTTTTTAGATACGTGAATAGCAAGAGGATGACCAGGGATAATGTAGGTCCCTTGATGAATGAGGAGGGTGTCCTGGTAACGGGGGATACTGAGAAGGTGGAGATACTGAATGCCTTCTTTGCTTCGGTCTTCACCTCAAAGGCCCCCCGGGACCCACAGGCACTGGATGTAAATAGGAGTGTTTGGGATATGAAGAATTTCCCTCTGGTTGAGGTAGGGGAGGTCCAGGAGCGGCTCAAAGGGATAAACGCACACAAATCCATGGGACCGGATGGGATACATCCACGTGTGCTAAGGGAGCTGGCGGAGGTGATTGCTGAGCCGCTCTCTATCATCTTCAACAGGTCCTGGAGAACAGGAGAAGTGCCTGAGGACTGGAGGATAGCCAATGTCACTCCAGTCTTTAAAAAGGGCAAGAAGGAGGATCCCAGCAACTATAGGCCAGTCAGCCTCACCTCTGTCCCCGGAAAGGTAATGGAACAGCTTGCTCTGGATGCCATCTCCAAGCAATTGGAAGAGAAGAAGGTCATGAGGAGTAGTCAGCATGGATTCACCAAGGGGAAATCGTGCTCGACCAATCTCATAGCCTTCTACGATCTCATCACCGGCTGGGTAGATGGAGGGAGAGCAGTAGATGTCATCTACCTTGACTTCAGCAAGGCTTTTGATACTGTCTCCCATGACATCCTGATAGCAAAGCTGAGAAAGCATGGGATTGATGAGTGGACAGTGAGGTGGGTTGAGAATTGGCTGTCGGACCGAGCCCAGAGGGTCGTGATTCGTGGAGTGGAATCTGACTGGAGGCCTGTGACTAGCGGTGTTCCCCAGGGCTCGGTGTTGGGTCCAGTCCTGTTTAACATCTTCATTGACGACCTTGATGAGGGAATAGCCTCGACCCTCAGCAAGTACGCCGATGACACAAAGCTGGGAGGAGTGGCTGACATGCAGGAACACTGCGCTGCCATCCAGAGAGACCTGGACAGGCTGGAGAGCTGGGCAGTAAGAAACCAGATGAGGTTCAACAAAAGCAAGTGTAAAGTCTTGCACCTGGGAAGGAACAACCGTTTCTATCAGTACAGGCTGGGGGATGACCTGCTGGAGAAGAGCTCAGTGGAGAAGGACCTGGGGGTCCTGGTGGATGACAGGTTGGCCATGAGCCAGCAGTGTGCCTCGGTGGCTAAGAGAGCCAATGGGATCCTGGGGTGCATCCGGAGGAGTGTAGCCAGCAGGTCAAGGGAGGTGATCCTCCCGCTCTACTCTGCCCTGGTCAGGCCCCACCTGGAGTATTGTGTCCAGTTCTGGGCTCCCTGGTATAAAAAGGACAGGGATCTCCTGGAGAGAGTCCAGAGAAGGGCTACGAAGATGATAAAGGGCCTGGAGCATCTCCCCTATGAGGAAAGGCTGAGAAGATTGGGACTGTTCAGCCTTGAGAAGAGAAGACTAAGGGGGGACCTAATTAATGTTTACAATTATCTTAAGCAGGAGATGCAGGGGGAATCAGCCAGCCCCTTTTCAGTGGTCTGTAGAGACAGGACAAGGGGCAATGGCTGCAAGTTGGAGCATAGGAAGTTCCGCACCAACATGCGGAGAAACTTTTTCCCAGTGAGGGTGACAGAGCCCTGGAATAGGCTGCCCAGGGGGGTGGTGGAGTCTCCTTCTCTGGAGATATTCAAGACCCGTCTGGATGCCTATCTCAGTGAAATGTCCTAGGGAGCCTGCTTTGGCAGGGGGTTGGACCCGATGATCTCTCGAGGTCCCTTCCAACCCCTACAATTCTATGATTCTATGATTCTATGATCCTTAATGCTTAGTTTACTCTTTGTGGATTAACTAGATGTCATTAACAAATCAAAACTTCTTTAAACTCGATTCTGTTTAAATTTCATAAACTGAGCAGTTTTTCTCTAGTACACCAATTCATGATACTGGTCTAAAGAGCAAAACATTAGTGTGGATGTTTAGTTGACAGGATAGAATGGATGCTCAGATTTTTATTGTTTTCCTCTGTTAGTTACAGTATAATGATAGAAGTACTCAAGCCTTTCTGGAATAGAGAGCAGTAGAGATTCTATTTGTTGCTTCAAAGTGTGTCTCCTCCTAAGAAAATCTAAACCAAGAAATCTAAAGATCTCAAAATCCAGCCTTGTGAACTGGTGGTGTAACTATCTCAGAGACATGCAGGTTGCGGGGGAGGGAGGGGAAGTGTGCACACAACAGGACAGATCAAAGTGTAAATCCAGAAAGCATCAATAGCCTTTTTATAAGGAAATCAGTTCCTTATCTGAAAACTCACAAGTAGTGCTCTGTGTTCACATAGTACACTGAAGAGCCATTCATGGACTCAGTTGGTCTTTTATGATAAAGCACACATCTCTTACCTTTTCGTTTTGAAACCCCACATCATTCTTTGTCCTTATTGTATCTCGCTGTGATGCTGTCATCAGGGAGCAGAAGATTAGAGCCTGAACATATGTCATATTTTGAGTTAATAGCTGAGGTCTCTTTAAACAAAGCTGGTACGTATGACTTTATGTCTCCCTTTACCTTTGCTTCATACACTGCAAAAATATCCAGGATACCCACAGAGCTTTGCTGTGTGTCAGAACTCTATGTTCTGTCAAAACAAATGCAGAAGAATTGTGCAAGCTTCTGAAGGATGAATCAGAGCTTTTCTGAGAGCTGTTTTGTTTCTAACCCCTTGATAATTTCCTTAGTGGCTACCAAAGTCCCAAAATGAATAAGAGCTATATTGAGCTATGTCAGTATTAGCTGCGGAAAGCATAGATTTAATCCAGGAATAAGTGGCACCAACCTATATAGGATTTAGAGGTTCTGTAAAGGACACTAACTAATCTGTGAATAACTCCACAGGAATCACATTCTAGATAGCCGCCAGGGAATCAACTGAATTGGCTCTCATTCCATTCAAACTGAAATTCTGACAGCACCATGCGAACCCTAGAAGCAGAAAAGATTTTTTTTTAATAATAAAAAGAACCACAGGTTAGCTGCTTAATGCTTACATTTCTAGCCTTCTGTCATGTAGCTGCTGCACTTCTAACAGGAGGGGGAAAAGGGAATGAAGGAGGGGGCAGGGAAGCTCTCTAGAACAGATGCAAAAATGCTATTAGACTTTATGAGACTTCTTGACTCCCCAGTGGAATCTGATGGAAGTTTGGGAAGAGATTACATCACCATTAACCCGACCTTCTGTTGCTGTGTTGAATAGAGTGACCTTGAAATCTTTGAACAAGGCATCATGTGTTGCCTGTATCTTGACTTGAGAGATTCAAGGTTTCTATGATAAAAGTCATAATCCTGTCATTTTTCAGATGCAGGAATCCTGGAGACATACAATGGGACTTAGATAATTTTCCTGCCTCTCTCAATGAATGATAGCGTTAATGTGATCTGTTTACTATGTGAAATGTGAATTTTAGAACAAAGGAGATGTAAAAATAAATCCTTTTTGGTTTTTTTTTTCTTCCTTCTCTTTTTCTTTCTCAAGGTGGAAATGTAAGATCAGAAGAAGGATGTAAATTTGCTTCATTTATCAATAGAGCTTTATTGGCTTATATTACCTAGTGTCTGCCTGTGGGAAACAACATTGGTGTTTTGGTTTCTTTCTGTTCACATTCTACACAATATTTTGTTGATTAAAATTTCAAAGCATTATGTTCTGCAGGAGACCTAACATCAACATACTACTGAATACTAAGACTACCTCATCTAAGGATATCCATTTCTGAAAAAGAAGATTGTTTGAATATATAGTCAATCAAGCAACTGAACAAGTGCATTTAACAAGCAGTAGGAGGATGTTTAATCTACAGTGCAGTAATATAATTTTGAGTCACTTAAAAGCACACATCTGTTCTATTCAGTTATGAGGACTGATTCTCTTTCTACCTAATATGAAGTAAGTCAGAAGTGTAAAGGCTGTTGGCATATAGCAGTGTAAAATCAGGATTAAGGAAAGAATATGCAGTGTCCCTTGTACTGTGGCCACAAATCTTCCCAAAATACATCTCGGTCATTTCTAAAAGGACCATTTGTGGGCAATTTATAGCTGCAGATGCACTTACAACAGAGCAGATGCTTAATTTAAAAAAAAAAACAAAAAAAAACCCCAAACCAAACAACAAAAAATGCCCCCAAAAAACCCCAAGCAAATAAACAAAAAAACCCAAACCCCATCAAATTTTCTAGAATTTCTCCAAAACAGTGGGCTGAGTGCACTGATTTTAATGGTAGTGAGACCAGTTCATAGTTTGACTTCTGCTCTTATATTCTTGAAAGGGAGTGGTAGTTACGATCTGAATTTAGAGGCAGCAGCCTTGAGACAGCAACATTTGCTGAAGCAGGCAACGAGGAAGTAATTTTATTTTCCTAACAGAACAAAAGAAGATACTTGAAATAAGAGACTGTACTGCCAGTGTCCTTTCAACGGCTTTACTTTGGTTCAGCAACAGATAGAAATATTTTCCTTATCTTTTAAGATTGCTAAAATGTATTCTGACTTCAAAGAAACAAATGGTAGGTGATATTCATCCCCTTGTGTTCCATTATGAAGAAAGTTAATACTAAGTTGCACGGGTAGCAGAAAGAAGAAAATCTGTTTATTGCATGACAGATTAGAGTGGGAAACATTCATAGTAAATTCATAACTGCTATATGTGCTGATTTGAAAAATCGGAGAAAATTAATTTACAGCAATCATTTCTAGCAACTGGCATGGCACAGTACTCCCTTAGCAGGACAGCTGGCAGCTGGGAGGATGCAAGTAATTCAGTGCCACTGTGTAACCAGCTTTCTTTGCATTGAAATAAAGGTGTTAAAACCAAAATGGATTTGCAATACGGAATGTTAAATATGAGCATGTCATTGTCTCTGTGAGCATCACAAATGGAAATGTGGATGTGCTTCCCTGTTCTGTTGTTTTCTTTCCCCATCACTGAAGTCAGAGTGAAAAATTAAGCCATTTTAGTAATCCTAAACTTCTCTATTCAAACCAGTCAAAGCACCCTCATCTCTGGAGGTATCTCTTTAAAATCTTCCCATTTTCTTTTACCTTGCAAAACTTACTACTTTCTATTCAAGATGATGCCAATCTTTTGGCATTTGTTGTTGCAGGACTTCTTCATTCCACATGGTGGCATAGTTTTCCATCATTCCATCATTTCCATGAACATTAAGGAAATAACCTCCTAGAATGTCAAAGAAGTATTTTGCTTCCTTTTAGGTTTTACTTGCTAGTAGTATAATCAAAACCATATATCAGCATTAAATATAAAAAAGTTTGGTTTGAGTTTTGGGTTAGTCTTGCTGCATCCTAATCCAAACCCACTGTGATGATCCCTGCTGATCTTTAAGTGGGTTGCAGTGCTGCTCTTTTCCTGTTCTGGTGCTAGAGTGTGGTTCCATGCTGATTAACTGCTGTAATGTTTAGTCCCTGGGATATTTATCCTTGAGCAGACATAAATTTCATGTAAGATATTTTGGCCAACTGCAGCTGAGGGTTCTAGGAAATGTTTCTCAAATTATCCATTTACGTATATTTTAGTGCCATTTTAGACACCTAAGCCATCACAATTTACCATCAGCTGATGCTCCAGAATGATATAGTTCCTCTATTTGTCTATCATCTGGATGCTTCAGATATTATTGCATGCCACAGATTACAGCAAAAAAATATTTGGGAAATTAATATACTCCTTAAGCATCTATAATATAGGTTGTCTTCATTTAAGTCAATTATGAAGGCTGCCATTGTAGTTAGTGGTGATCTTGTCAACAGTCTTCGAAGTTTATATATAATTCCTCTAAACAAAAGTAAGTTTTAGGAAAGAATTGCATCTCAAATACAAATGGCTGGAAGAATTAACTCTCTCCTCACTATGAAGGAAACCAAGAGTGGTCTGTCCAGCTGTAGATCTTACAGTACACATCGTTAGGTAGTGTGCCTACTACACATAAGTGTTTTACTTTTTGAGAATCATACACTGTATATCAAGGTTAAAGAGTTCTTTTTACATGTATTACCTTTCTCTGATTAACTGAATTTTTCATTGGCCTCTGTTGTAGCCATTCAATCAGTTTTGGTTTTCTTATATCTCCCTGGAGACTTTTTTCAGTAACTTGTGTATAATTAACCAGTCTATGTTATTTTAAAATTAAGAAGCAGGCTAGCAAATGGGCTTTTTTCATAAAATAGGGAGCAATGAGAAAACGTTAGGTCTTTAGACAGCAAGTGATTCTAGAAAAAAAATAGGAGGTTAATTATTTCCACTCATTAAATATATCAAATCATTAATGAACAATATTCAGAAATGTTGAGTTTCATAATGAAGCAAAGTATGAGCCTGTGTGTATATCTAGATTTGTACAATAGGCAAAGGTGCATGCAGCCTTATGCACACAAAGTCCTTTAGAAGATTATGAATCCTGTTTTAAATTCCCTTTTATCAGGGCTTTTAGTCATTTTTTCATCTCTGGGTTTATGTAAATGTAATAGTGAGTGGGTTTTTGTGAACCTGATAAAGTCTGCCACAACTGAACAGAATTAACTGTATGATCACTGGGCATATATGCTATCAGAACAAAATAAGGTTTTTACTTTTATTTTTCTTACAAAAGGTAGAATTTTCATTTTCTATTTTCTCCACTTCTTTACTGAATATAGGACAACACCTTTAGTATCTGTATCAGTGATAAATTACATTTTATTCCTTTATAGGCAAAAAAAGGTCATGGGTAAAGGCACTCTTTATTCAATGAAGACTAAGTATGGTATAGGAGTATGTGGATTTAATATGTGCAGCGTATGTTCCACTAATAGCTATGCTGTTGGTTTACACAAAAAACAGAAGGAGGGGGAAAAAAGAAACAAGGGGAAAAGAAAAAAACAAGGAAAAACTGAAAACTTGAAGAGAAAGCAGTTTTAGAGTCAGGTTTCTGAACACTTTTACATGAGTAAGAGAAAATGCATTATGTCATTGCCGAAATGAAAAAAAGATTCAGGGTAGACAAGTATGTCTCTCTATGGCAATCACTGGTCTAACCAAAAGGCATCATTTCCATCTTGCTTCAGCAACTTGTTGCCACTCTCTGTAGTTGTCCTGCTTTTTAATCAGTCTCATACACTGCAGCCACAGAGAGCACTAATTCTGAGCAGAGTGTATTCCCTCTCCAGCTTCATTTTGATCAAAACAAGCCTGGGAAATGTTCACAAGAGCAAAACCCCAGTAACAACTGTCCAAGACAAATGCAGTCAACACAGCAGACAATTTTTATGTTTACTTTTTTTTTAACAGCCAGAATAAAATGCATACTTTCATCCTAAGGGAAAATGGAAACAAAATAGACTGTATGAGAACTCCTGCCTCATCAGTACTGTGGTATCTGAGACCTCTTATTCTTTAACATATTCATCCTACTAAAGAAAGTAAAGCTAGTTACCTTTTAGCTGGAAAGCCAAAGGATAAAATGGATGATTAACGTGTTCACAAAAGAAAGGCTGTACAGAAAGTACCCTGTGACTTGAGTCCCAGACTCTTGAATCCAGGAAAAAAAAATAAAATTCCCTAGGTCAGCCTTCCTTCATTGTGAAGACATTACTCTTCAACTCCTTGAATTACTCTGCTAGAGTGAGAAATCAGATGGCAATTATCCATTTTATTTATTTATCATTCTCTGTGGATTTAGATGTTTCCATTTGTGATATATTCCAAAAGTATTAATTAAAGCAAGACTTTGTATGAGGTCATTAAGCAGTAGACAGTGATAGATAGTACTGAAGAATTCAGTTTGTTAAAGGCACAATCAGACCTAGTAAAAAAGTGCAAAGTATTTCTAGCAAAGTGTTTCATCAAAATGGCCAAAATAAAGATGCATCGCTACAAAAGAGACAAGGTAGATTTGCTTGAACACAAGCACATAGTACCTTTGGATGTGCCCTAACATACCTACCCTTCAACCACTGTTCCAGAAGTAGATATGTCTCCTATGGATCCTATTTCATATTTTTCAGAACCCAGAGGGACACTTCAGATATATTATGTCAACTCATTTTAAACTAAATGCCAGCAATAAGATACCTGAACTGATCTTCCTGAAGTTCCAAGAAACATCTATTTTTTATAGCTTATGGGTTTTTGTGACCCATGATCACCTGTGAAGGCTACAATTAAAATTGGATGTGAAAAACAAACTCTGACATTCCCATTCAAAGGCTTCACCCAAACCAATGGCTTAGGTCAACTGGCATTAATATCACTGGACCATTGAAGGAAGCCATTCAGGGAATAGTCTGATCCTGGTTGGCTTGCATTTTAGGTCAGTAACTTCTCAGAAGATAAAAGACATTAAAAAAAAAAATAAATTAAACATCTCAGTCCTAGTTTTCTCAAAGTTTTTAAACAGAAATTTGTTAGAAAATATAAGACTGATGCCACACTAAACTTTCTTTGATGTAGTCATGGGCTAAGGTTAAAAACATGAGTGGAAAGAGTCAAAAAATGACAAACTGAGTTGAATTAAAAACAACAGGAAAAGCAACTAAGAGATCATGGATAACAGGAAGGGAAAGATTAAATCTGGAGTAGAGACACTCATGTAGTACTTTGTGCAAAAGAATATATTCTACCTTGTACATTGCATCTGCAATGACTTCTGAACAGTTAAATATATTTGATCATTGTTTTGTATTTGTTAGTATCAGGTAAAAACCTTGTTTTCTTCACACAGGCTAGCTGTGTTTACAGCACAACATCCTCACTAGCAGTATTTAACACTGCTTTCTGCCTGTTTTTCTGCACATTTCAGCATTTACTGCTGAATGACACACTCCACTCCAGAACTGATCTGCTCAGATTCAGGACTCACTTATTTTCTCCATTTTTACTTTTTCTATGCCTTGCCATACAGGTAATACTCTCAGTTTCCCCTGAAGAGTATCATACTTTCCCCCAGTTGCACAACAAAGAGGTTATGTTCGTCTGACCCTGCAAGTTCAGGTTCCTCAGTTTTGGGAGCTTATCTGTTTTGTCATCCTCTCTGGGAATTGCCTACCCACCACAGCAAAAGCCTTTACATCAAAACTGTTTTGATTGACAATGAACATCATTGAAAATTGAATCAAATGGCTAAGTTAACTGCACTTCATCCTTGCCCTTTCCATTGTTTATTATGAAACAGAGCAATTTGCTATTGCAAAGAGACAAATGAGATATTTTAAAAATAATTTGAAAACCAGATAAACCAAACCTTTTTCATTTGTGTTAAGCTTAAAAACTCCCTGAAAACAATAAACATAATTGACACTGAGTTATTTTCAGATTTTCTTTGTAGAAAAAAGGCACTCCTCCAGCATCATGCTACAGGCCTGCTGCTCACTGTCTGCTCCTACACCACTGAATGATGAAACCTCAGCATGGCATTCTGCTTGCACAATCAAAAGGGGATGCAATGATAGTTTGATCCTGGTCATGTGCTTTGCCCTATTTCATAGCTTGCATTGGTTTTCCCTTTAAATTACACCCTTCAAATTCTTCCTTGCTTTAAGAATGAAGACTTAAATGTAAACATAATCTCTATTTATTAAATAACTGAAGAATAACTGGAGGGTGTATTGTCACAAGCAAGTAATTACTATGTTTTTTAGTACAGATATAAATAGCTAATTCTAAATTATGGCACAGAATAGTACAAATTCATGACTGAGGGTGCACTCTCCACCCAGGCACAACGGTGAGGATTTTTTAAGGCTAATAATATCAACAAAACATGTTATTTTGGACCTACTCTACTGGTCTTCTAGCCAGATGCAGCAGGTTCTAGCAAAATATTCATGGTCTAATTGTTCAGATTTAAAATAATTACATTCTCTTGAACCACAGCTGGAATTTTAAATTTTAAATTTCCCCTTGTTCTGCTTCCTATCTAAAGTTTATAAAACAGGCTGTTCTGGCTCAGCTGGCACTGTATGAGACCGACAGAAAGTCCAGACTATTGTATGGGTGTCCTGGTTTCAGTCAGGATAGAGTTAATTTCACTTGTAGCAGCTGATGGAATGCTGTGTTTGGGAGTTAAAATGAAAGCAGTGCTGATAACACCCTGATGTTCTTAGTTGCAGTCAGACAGTCAAGGACTTTTCTCAGCTTCTTCGTATTTCTCTATTCTTGAGAAAGGAGGGGCGAAGCCAGGACAGGTGACCCAGATGGGCCAAAGAGAATATTCCATGCCAATTACGTCCTGCCTGGGAAAACGGGGGGCTGAGGGGAGGAAGAAGAGGGGCGGTGGCGGGACGCGTGCTTCTTGGGGGGACGGTCGGGTTCCGGGACAGCTCTGGGTGGTACGGCCTGAGTTGTGTGGTTCGGGGAGAAACTGCATTGGGTATCAATAGTTTCATATTCTTTTGCCCTATAGTCCTGTTAGCATTGTTATATTTTATCTTTCTGTTATCTTAGTAAACTCTCCTTATCCCAACCCACGGGCCTCTTAGTTTCTTGGTTTTGGAGTTATTTGCCCCTTCCTTTTCCCTTCCCTTGTTTCCCTTTCCCTTTTTTCCCTCTTCCCCTGCTCTTTTACTTTAAGAAGCAGGCAACTGCGTGGATCTCAGCCCACAGCCGGGGTGAAACCACGACAATGGGACAATTCAAGTAGATATCATGTGTCATCCCAATGCATAATACAATGTAAGGACCACACCTTCAACCAGACCTGAACTGAATATAGAAATTAACCCAAATCACAGTGTCAGCTCCTCAGTTTTAACATAAATATAGTTCAGGTAGAATGAAGGCCTGTTGTGGTTTATCATGGCAAGGTTCTGGTGGAGAAGGCAGGCTTCAGGGGTGGCTTCTTCAAGAAGCAGCTAAAAACTTCCTCTATGCCCTACAGAATAAACACCAGCTGGGTTCAAGGCTGGACCTGTCACTGACCAAGATCAAGCCAATCTGTGAATTACATTTAGGATAAAAAACCCCACAAGCAGCCTCTTTATGCCACTAGAGAAGGGAGTGAGATGATGTAAGAAACTCTGCAAACACCAAGGTCAGTGAAGAAGGTGGGGAGGAGGCACTGCAAGTGCCAGAGGAGGGATTGACCTGCAGCCTCTGGAGAAGACCATGGTGGAGTGAGTGTCCCCCTGCAGCCCATGGAAAATGATGGGGAGCAGAGATCCCACCTGCAGCCTGTGGAGAGGCTCTGTGACCCATGTTGGAGCTAGCTCCTTGCAGAACCTGCAGCCTGTGGAGAGAGAGAGAGAGACAGAGAGAGAGGGGCATGCCAAAGCAGTTTTGCTGGGGGGGAACTTTTGACTCTGTGGAGGACCACGCTGGAGCTGTCTGGGCCTGAGAGACTGAGAAACATTCTATGATTCTATGACTGCACCCCATAGCAGTGACCCACACTTGGGGCAGTTTGTGAAGAACTGAAGCCCTGTGGGAAAGGACTCATTTTGGAGAAGTTCATGGAGAGCTGTCTCACATGGGTGGGACCCCGCACTGGAGCAGGAGAAAAGTGTGAGGAATGCCCCCCTCCCCGTTTAGAAGGAAAACAACTTGTGAGGATCTGACCAAAACCCCCATTCCACCACCCCACCACCCTGCCCCAACTTGTGCCACCCTGGGGGAGGGAAGGGAGAGAAATAATGAATAAAATTGTGTTATCTACAGTTTAATGTGTTTCAAATACTCTGTCATTTCTGGACTAAAAACATTAACATGAGGATTAAATGAAAATGCACCTCCAATCTCATGTACTGAAATAAAAATAGTTCTCTTTTTTCCAATTTCTTGCCAGAAATAAGAGACAGACTTATATCTACTTGGTATGTGCTTTGCTGCATATGATCAAAACAGTGGTGTAGTTTATCTTCAGCTGTATGTTACAAACATGAAGAGAAGCCTTTGTTAAGTGTTACTTGATAATTAGCTGTAAATTAAGCTTTTTAATTTTTAAGAAAATATATCACCCTGAATAGATTTTCCTTTCCATAAATAGTATTTTTTCTGTGCTTGTTGGGCTTGGAGAAGAGAAAGCTCAAGATCTTTTCAACATGTATAAGTAACAAAAAAATCAAGAAAATTGAGCCATGTTTTTCTTGGTAACAACCAGAAAGAGAACAAGAGGTAATGGCCTAAGAAAAATACACAGGAAATTGTGTTTAAACATAAGTGTGCTAGTTTTTGTTGGGACAGGGGGTGCACAAGAAGTTGGGAGGGGACACAGCCAAGACAGCTGACCCAGATTCACCACAGAGATATTTCATACCATATGATGTCATTCTTTGTATATAACTAGGGAAGCTTGCGGTGAGGAGGAATTGGTGCTCAGAAACAGACTGGGCATTGAGTTGATTTTTTTGCCAGTGTTGATCAGTTGCATTTGTGCATCACATTGTATTATTATTATTATTATACCCATAAGGGTTTGGGGTTTTTATTGTCTTCCCCATCACACTGGGGGTGGTGGGTGGAGGGTGGGGAGGGGTTAACAAGTATCTGTGTGGTGCTTAGTTGCCAGCTGGGGTTAAACCATAACAATAAGGAAAAAAAATAACTTATTGCACAAGTGGTCAAATGCTGTAACATGTTCTTGAAAGACACTGTTTAGTGCTCATCTCTGGAGATATTCAAACCCACCTGTCTGCGGCCCTGACCAATCTCCTCTAGCTGCCCCTATTTTAAGCTGAGGATTAGACTGGATGACCTACAAGTTATGCCTCACAAGATAAAAATCCTGTGAAAAGAAGCTATATTGTTAAGAAAAAAATGGCAAGGATTGCATGGAAGTTTCTTTGCTTCTGCAAATTTCAGTGCTGGTAGCAAAGCCATGGTTAAGACAAATGTCTTTTAATAATATTACTTCAACATTGCTGTCTGGAAGAGGAACTCATGTCTGAAAAGGCATAAAAAGCAATTATCTTCTGGCCACTCCTGTTTCTTTTTTTCCTTTCTTTTTAACAACTCATCAAGATATTGCATATACCCCCGCTCCCATGGAGAAACAAAGTCTGTCCTTGTTCATTTAATTAAATGTCATTTTAAATGAAGCAAACAGTGAAAGACCTCAGAGAGACTGGGGAATCTTGTCTGGTAAGTAAACTTGTATTTTAAAATGATTGTTTGGGAACATATGGGCAGCCTAGCTTACAAGGGCTAGAAAATATGCCTGGACATGCTGAGAAACATGGACAAGCATATTTAATAGTGACAGGTCTTAAGTGACTTTGTCTCTTCTATTCAGTGTGCTTTCCTCCCATTTTCTTTCTGCTCTTCTCCAGGGACACAACAGCAACAGTGATACTCTAAAATGTACAGAACTGCTCCCCCTCTCCCAGAGGCCCTATAAAGATGTCAATGAAGTTGGTAATACAGCTTCTCCTCCAATAAAGGTTGCCAACATCTGGTGCAAGACCACATGCCACTCTGGAACCTATTCTAAAACCATTGTCTTGGACTTTTACATTTTTTTTAATTTAGAAGTCCTCAGCTGTTCCAGTGATAGAAAGAAAAACAACTAATAGAAAGATGACTGTGGATGTCCCTGCTATAAATGACTTATCTAAGATATTGTACAGACATTGCCTTTTCAAGTTTGATATGGGTTTTAAAAGTCACCATAAAACCAGAAGTAACTACCTTAAGATATCTGAAGAGTGAATATAGGTAGATGGTAACACTCCAGTCTGTGATTTGTCCAACTCTGATACTTATTATCTGAGATGACTAGTATGGATTATTGCTTTTTATGGTTGCTGATTATAAACCTTATTTTGTTTTGGCAGTTTTCAGTTCGCAGGACCTGCTGCACGTAGGAGAAGAGAACCAGTCATACCCTCAGCTAATCCACTAGAATAGGTGCAAACCCAACACAATAAATGCAAGCCAAGATCAAGGCTGAGCTGTTCACAGGAGAAAAGGGCTCTGATTTTTTAGTATGATTCATGACTATTAAGATGAACTTACTGAGAATTCATTACAAACTGCCTCCCATCTCCAAGTAGAACACACCATTTTGACTTTCTAGTGTAAGTCCTTGGGAGTTCCTTCAGGCCAGTTGCTGTCAAAAACCTTGATATATGTTTTTCCTGGTTTTATTGTCATGTGTCCTGCCACTGCAACTATGCTGCTGCTCCTATCAAGATAAAAATGCTCCTGTTAGAAGATAAATGCAGTAGCAATGTTGATAGGTGAGAGAAGGGAAACTCTAGTGATAAGTCTAGCTGCAAAAGGAGTTGGAATACATAGGGTAAATAGATTCTGTGATGCCTGAGAGAGGGTGAACTTTGGAGGGTACAAAAGCGCAGCAAATTTTTCAGTGAGTCCACAAGGATTATTTCCAGTCACACCATGACATGCTTGCATAATTTGTGATTGAGCATAAGCTGACAGTGATTTTTATTATATTTTTCAAGGAAGAAAACATCTTCACAGTAGGACCAATGCAATAGGATTGCAGATGCCGACATGCTGCCTGTGATATAAAGTAGTCAATAAAATATGAATATGGATGACTTAAGGCACCACTCATGCATATGAATGATGGGAGAGAAGAAGCAGAGATGACACAATGAAGCATATTTGTGGCCATAGAAGGCAACTGAAGCTTTACTGTTGTTTTCAGTGCAAGAAGAAATCACCAGACCCTTTCACAGGAAAAATAATTTTGTCCTGTCTATCTGGATTTTTACAGGCTTTGTTTTCCTCTTCTATAGTCCAGATATTGACTGAAATACAGACACATGTAAGAGTATTGACTCTGTATCAAAATGAGGAGTGGAAAAGAGTAATTTGGGTACTCAGCACAGAGCAGTCCCTTCAGAGCATGACAGGCAACAGTGACAAAGCTGCTGTTCCTGTCCACTGCTGTTTGTAATACCATCTTGCACTATTTCTAGTGCACAATACAAGAGTACTAGATAGGCTGACCCATACAATAATACATATTAGTGATGTAAAATTTGTTAGCTGTCACAGATGGTCCAGGGCTTACCAATGGCCTCAGAGGAAATTCCAGTGTAATCAGTGCAGCCAGGAAATAGTGCCTTTAGTGCCTCAGAAGATCTTATGCAAAGGAAAGGCATAAGCAGAAAGAAGACATTTTTTAAACTATATTTTTGAAAATGTTTAATGTACAGGGGAAAAAATGTCCCTCTAGATTAATACGTTCTTAACAGTGGGATTCCTTCTACATCCCTAAGGGTGCTGTTCTGTGAACTGGTAAATCTTGTTAATTTCTCATGATGTTCTGCCAAATCTTGCTTTTATCTAATTCCCTCTTAATTTCTCAACAAAAGTTTGGTATCACATGAAAACCTTAGAACCTAAGATGTTTGTAATTGTAATAATTGCTTCTATTCTCCCCACTCAGCTAGACTACCATTCTCCCTGTGCACTAATGGCTTTTTAACAGGCAAATGGGGACTTGGGAAGGGAATTTGAGGTATGTGCACTTGACAGAGTGGGTGGATTTTAAGTGAGACTGCTGACCCTTTTCATTAATAGGACAACACTATACATTAAGTAACCACAGGCTACTAAAGCAGAAAAGAATTGCTTATAAATAGTAAAATTCAGCTTGGAAAAAGGAATCTGTTATTTTAAAATCTCAGGTTTTCAATTCTTTTCTTTCCCACCTTCATTGTTTTGATTTAATTATGTTTCTGTTAGTCAAGCAACATAGTAGCTGTGAAACAAAAATAATGTTCAACGATACAAAAGGTACAAGCAATCTTTCAAACACAATTCAAGCTCCCTGTCAGGTCTTTGAGTGGTTTTGTCCTGCGCTGCTAATTCTAGTGTTCCCAATCCCTCCCACTTCTTGCCACTTACTGCTCTCTTTAGACTTTTCAACTTCCTCTTTATTTTCCTTACATATTTCACGAGGCCCTTTCTGCTTCAAATCCTGTTTTTGCTTAAGCTGTAGGTGATCTCTTCTGACCAGAATAATCCGGTCTTCCACTTTGTCTCTTCTATCCTCTGTGAAACATGGACAAGAATGTTCCTCTGGCACTTAGGCCACCTTGAACAGAACAGTCTGCGTCTATAATATTAAATTTTAATAGTATACAATATTGAAGTCAGCCTTACAGTAGGTCCACAGACAAAGTAAATGACTATCTCAACAGATTCCTCGTTTGTGCTAAGTCACTAAGCAGATTTTGAAAAGAGATTTATGAGACTTAATTGGCAAGGGCCAAAACCATGACAAGAACATTCAGGATTTTTAACTATACAGGAGATCAAGATTCAGTGCTTAGCTGAATTTCTTTAAGGAAAGGAATTGAGAAAAAGACACTGAAGGGAGACCTCATTGCAGTCTATGGTTTCCTGATGAGGGGGAGTGAAGGGCAGGCTCTGATCTCCTCCCTTTGGTGACCAGTGATAGAACCCAAGGGAACGATATGAAACTTTTATGGTGGCTTGATGTCACAGGATGTGGAAAACAGCTCTGTCCAGCTCCACTCACCTGTGCTGGCTGCTTGGGGAAGTTAACTCTGTCCCAAATGGAACCAGGACAACCTGAAGCCAGTACTAACCTAGTTCCTGATCTTCCCTGCTTCCTGACAAACCCCCAGTTGTATATAGAGCATGATGTGATATGGTATGGAATATCCCTTTGGTCAGTTGTGGTCAGCTGTCCTGGCTGTGTCCCATCCCAACTTCTTGTGCTACTTGCTAGTGGGTCCTTATGTATGTGTAAGCACTGCTCAGCATTAACAAAAACATCCCTGCAGTAGCAACACTGTTTCAGCACAAATCCAAACCCCACATAGCTATTTACTAGCTGCTATGAAGAAAATTAACTCTATCCTGGACAAAACCATCATAATGTTTGAGGGTATTTGTCCTAAGGGGTTTTACTATATGGGGTTTTACTACCTACCTCCCTTTAGCACTTATCAGGATGGGAGAACAACTGATCTCCGTGTCAAGATATTTTCTATGTTGAAAGAGTAAATAGTGAAAAGTTAACTTTTTTTTTTAAACCTAATTTTATTTCTTTAAGCAACAAAACATACTTTTAAAAATACAGTAGTATTACATCTTCTGTTAATTTTTATTTTTCCTCACTTAACACTAACTTTACCCTTCCTAACTCTTAAAATATTTAGTAACTTTAAAGCATCATGGGCATTATAAAAGCATTTAGATACTGAATATAGGTTTCTCCTTCTTTGTCATCCTCCAAACTCCTATGATAGAATTGAAAGTAAATGGAGATACATATATTTCTTTGTAATTATTGCTGGTTATCACAATGCCCTATTAGATGTTGAAATACATCATCAGAAAAGTAATGATTCACATCAGATATGATAATAGCAGAAAAGAAGCTGAACAGTACAGACCTGTGCCGGACTGAACTTGCCCCTTTCATATCATAAAAGCTCTGCCACTGACTTCAAATTTCCAGCTGTCTTGTGAACTGCTGTTCATTTTCAGCAATATGTCATCATTAACAATATGTCTGCTTTCTTTTTTAAGCAATATACCATCATTTATTCTGAGCTGCTGTATTCCTCAAGACACTCAGCTCAAATCCAAGCTTAATGAGGTTGGGACACATAAAGTTAGATAATTATCTATGAGGAAAATGAAAATGGAGAAAGGAAAAATAAAAGAAAACAAGGAGTGGAACCGGACAGTTTTGTTATTTTGTTTAAAAATAAATTGAGACTAAAAAAATTACAGCCCATCTCTATTTGCCTTTACTATTAATGCACCCAAGACTAAACTTGAATATTTACCCCTAATTTTTATGGGTTCTGTTTTATGAAGCAGCTGATGAAATATTCCATCACCCAATGGAATCTGATGTTACTCCCCAGAACAAAAGATTTGTAAGTGACATGTTGACCTGGTAGGTTAAATGGTTAACATGAGCCTTCTACAAATGCCAGAAAAAGGAAGCCAGTGGTATTTAGAACTATTTTAAACTTTCTGTATTACTGGCAGTGGGAAATCCTGATTGAGACTGAGGCATCTGCTGGGTTCCTAAATACACAAATAATTCTTTAAGCTTTCTTAAGCAGGATTACTCATGTACATTTTTATATCATCTCATGTGCTTTGAACATTAATGGTTAACTAATAGCGATAAAAAAAAATTAAAAAAAAAGATAAAAGATAAAATAAAATACAATTGGGGAAAAAAATCATACCAGTAAAATGAATTGAAATAGTTCAAATCAGTACAACAGCCCTCTTTGGTCTTATTCTATTTGGCTCATTGTTTTTAGTCCTTCAGCACTGCCTGTATTAAAATAATCTTAAACTTGGTCTTCTTTGCTTTAGGCTAATTGGTGAGGATAGGAAATATCCCTCTATCATCTTTAAAGTGAGGGTGGCAAGCATCCCTCATGATGTTGCTACATGATACTAAACAATATTTAGTGGTGATGCACCAGAACTCACCCTGTTCTTCCACTTCTTGTCAAGCTGAGGCAAAGGGAAATAGCAGTTTGGCAGGGGTGGTTTCCTTAACCATTTTTCCTAAATTCAATATATTTATTTATTGCAAGACAATAAAGTTTGGTAACAACAGGGCAGGACACAATAATGCAAAATTATTGACTATTAAAATTAAGTATGATTCTTAACAGATTCCTTGCTCTATGTACAGTAACTTATTTTTTCCTTAATTTGAGGTGTCAAAATGAGGTGCCTTAATAAGAACCCTATTCATCCTTGCAAGATTATACTGCTGATAGGGACAGTATTTTGCTCACCTTTCAACAGGTAGATCTTATGAGTGTTTTAACACTTTCATTTATCATTTTATTTTTCCACTGGGTCTCCCATCTCTAGGCTTTGAGAAGAACAGAAGACGTTGGATGGAGGATTGTTTAATGACAGAACAAGAATAAAAGTTAAGTTAGTTCAAAAAAATTTTGAGTGACTATTTGGCTTCATTTCAGAGTTGTTTTCTACTAATTTGAAGCTAAATCTCCACTTGAGCCATTAGTGTCTGCTCATCTTTAATGAATTGTAATACAGTCCTGACTGTAGAATAAGCCCATAATTATATATATTTTTTAAAAGCTAGCTATACTTGCAGCATTTAGATAAAGTTTTGGGTTGCCTAAGTTGCGAAAGCTTTCCATAATATATCTGGGAAAAGAACTTAATGATACTTGCCTCTAAAGTTGAAAATTTGACTTTCAAAAAGGATGCATGGGGATGCAAAAAAGGCATACAAAGCAGATGCCAAGATTTTCTTACATGTCATCTACAACACATGCAGAAAGTGACCTTACGTAGTTTAGATTTTGCCTATATAAAAATGTAAATCAGACTCAGCAGAAATTATACAAGAACTAAAGAGCAAAGATTATCCAGCACAAAGGAAGGGAAGCTCACTAAGTCTTCATTATAAATTAAATTGTCTATAAAAAAAAGAAAGAGAGAATATTTCACACTCTGTTTCTGAGTCCAAAGATAAATCATTGTTCCTTCAAAGGGTGATACCCTATGGAAATATACAGATTTATTTATTTTTTTCTATTATGATTTTCAATGTCTCACTTATCTTAATTATAACGTATGTCATTCATTGATATGACAACAATTGTCTATCCCATTCTATCCCTATTAATGTGAATGGTGAAAAATTAGTCATGATACAGTAAATATTTTTACATGGTAGTGGAAGGGAAAATGGGAAATAGACTAAGCATTTTTTATTGCTGTTAACCTAGCTGCTAGAATCTTCCCCCAGGTCTGACAGGACCAATGCCAGTGGACCCACCACTGACCAACACCGAGCCAATCAGCAATGATGGAAGCACCCCTGTGTGTCATACAGGATGAATTGACCACAATCACCATTCCCCACCCTGCTGTGCCACTGGGGGGAGGAGGTAGAATTTGGAATAAAGTTGAACCTGGGAAGAAGGGAGGGGTGGGGGGAGGTGCTTGATTTTATTTCTTACCATCCTACTCTGTTTTTATTGGGTAACAAATAGGGTGCATTTTATTCTGCACTGAGTTTGTTTTGCCTGTGATGTTAACTGCTGAAGGATCTCTCCATGTCCTTATCTCAACGTATAAGCCTTTCATTATATATTTTCTCCCCTGTGTAGGTGAGGAGGGGAGTGATGGAGAGGCTTTGGTAGGCATCTGGCCTCCAGCCAGGGTCAACCCACCACACCATATTTTGAGGTAGTGAGATTATGGGCTACAGAACCAGAGATGAAGACATATTGCATCAAATATTCAAACTGTATGAAATATGTCTAAACTTATGTGATAGTTAGGTAAAATAAATATTTATCTCAGCATGAAATATAGGAAACTATTTTATTTTTCTGTATCAGAGGTATACAATTTTAAGTTCTGCAAGTATTTTTTAAGTCAGTAAGTTTTTCGTTCCTCACTGGAATTTTTTAGAGCTCTGTAATGAATGAAATCACTTTGTAAATTGTATGATTCATCAGCTGCCACGTTGGATCCTCTGGAGCAGGAATAGGTAGTCTTTCCTGTGGACAATATTTGAGCAAAACCAACACCTTTTACCCAGGAGAAAGAACATTTTTCATTCAAAATTGTTGTATGTTCATAAGATCAGACCTGGATTTCTGCATGTTGAAATGGAGAGCTGTGTCATGGTCCACTCCTCAACCCACTATATCCATCAGGGGTGTAATAAATATAATTTATCTACAAGTTATCTACAATATAGATGTCTACATCTGAACAGGAATATTAGCTCCATTATGGGAGATGACTCAGCACTTACAGAAACCGATCTCTCACATTGAGAGGTAGACATCTTCAACAGACTGGGTAAAACATCCTTCATATTTGACTATTTCTATCCATGGACCAAGCAATACAGTGAGCCTTGTTCAGACATAAAAGCATACTTACAATACACACAAAAGATAGGTAGGATTAATTCTACCTCTATTGCAAATTTGTGAGATTGACAAGGCTGTAGGTCCGTGGGTCTTCCTTTTTTCCCTTGAACCTGTGCACCTTCAGGTGCCTTAGATGGTCTCACACACGATTATCTCTTACAATGGGTGTTTTTTTACTCTCCCAATCCCTGTCTGCCTTCTGAGATGCGAGCAGTGTGGCTAAAGAACTTGCCAGTGAAGACTGAGACAAAATAGTCATTGAGTACCTCAGCCTTTTCTGTATCTTGGGTAACCAGGTCTACCTTATCATTCTGGAGAAGGCCCACATTTCCCCTTCATCTTCCTTTTATCACTGGCATACTTACAGAAAATTTTCTTGATGTCCTTGATGTCCCAAGGCAGATTTAATTCTATCAGGGATTTAGATTTCCTAACCTCATCGTGGTCTGCTCAGACAATTTCTCTGTTTTCCTCCAGGCTACCTGTCCTTGCTTTCACTCTCTGTAGGCTTCCTTCCTGTGTTTCAGTTTGTCCAGGAGCTTCCTCATCCATGTAGGCATCCTGGAAGTTTTACCTGAATTCCTATTTGTTGGGATATATCATTCCTGAGTTTGGAGGAGGTGATTCTTAAATACTAGCCAGCAGACTTGGTCCCCAATTCCTTCCAGGGCTCTGTCACATGGTACTCTAGCAAACAGGTTCCTAAAGAGGCCAAAGTCTGCTCTCCTGAAGTCCAGGATAGTGAGCTTACTATGCACCCTCCTCGCTGCCCTAAGGATCTTGAACTCCATCATTTCATGGTCACTGCAGCCAAGGCTACCCTTAAGCTTCACATTCCCCACCAACCCTTACTTGTCGGTAAGAACAAGGTTCAACATGACATCCCAGGAACCTCCTGGATTAATTATGCCCTGCTGTGTTGTCCATCCAACAGATACTGGGATGGTTGAAGTCCCTCATGTGGACTAGGACTTGTGAACATGAGGCTGCTCTTATCTGTCTATAGAGGTCCTCTTCTGCTCAGTCTCCCTGGTCAGGTGGCTGTAGCAAACCCCCACTATAGTATTTCCCGCCCCGGTGTTCCCTTGACCAATAAGCTCTCAGTCGGCTTCTCATCCATCTCCAGATGGAGGTCCCTGCACTCCAGCTGGTCACTGACATAGGGTGTGACACTCCCTCCTCATCTGCCCTGACCATCCTTCCTTAAGAGCCTCTATCCTTCAATTTCAACCCTCAAATCATAGGAGCCATCACACCACGTCTCCAGGATGACAAAAAGTTCATATTCCTTCAAACTCTCACACACATCTTCAATTCCATTTACATTTTCCTCCCATGGTATGTACACTCGCATAGAGGCATTTGAATTTGGCCCCTGGTGAGCCTGACTTACTAGATAGAATTGCTGGAATTCCTTTGTGCTGCACTTCAGGTGTTCTCCTGCTGACCTGTGAAATACCAGCAACAGTTAATAGTCAGTGGGCTGTACGAGGCTTGGTAGTCACTCAGTTAATTTAAAGAAATATGGGAACCTTGGCCTTTATATTGAATATGTAAATAGTCAACAAAAGCCTTCTATAGAAAAATTATTCTAACGGTTTTGGTACTTTTGGCATCCAAAATACCTGAAAAGATGGGCCATACATCATGATGGAGATCAATATTAGTCTGAAAGGATTAAATAATTGGGATTTTTTTCACCAGCTTGTAAAATGATGTAGAAAAGTTATTAACTAAGCAAGAAAAAAAGAAAAAATATTCTAAAATTACTACACACATTATTTTTTATTATTTGCAACATATATACCTGTTGCTAATTTTTTAGTGTTCTTCATTTCAAGATGAGGACCTAAGCAGCATGTTGAGAATTTGTTTTTCTCTAATCTAAAAAACTGTAATAAAAAAGATGAAGGCATTTCATCCCACTTTATCTATGTTTAAAATAAGTATATTTTAAACCATTATCACCCTGCTTACTTCTTTTCCTTTTGTCATTCCCCTTTTAGTTACTAGCTATTGTGACATTACGCACTGCATTTTCACACTCAGTAAATCTCAAAGGATATTTGTCTGCAGCTGAGAATTTCTGGGAGTAATTATGTGGAAGAACACTTTGGAAGAAATCCCAATAAATTCTTGTATTTTTCTGTTGTCTGAAAATTTTACATCTATCATAGTGATGGCTCCTTTCAAGATGTTAAATTCTGAAGAATGACACTTTTTTTTCATGTGCCACTTTTTTTTCCTCCCTTTTCTACTAATCCATCTGTTTACTCCAAGTATTTGCTGACATTTTTAGCTTTATTTCCCTAGTTTCTCAATTTTGTCCTTATTTTTTTTAAGCTCAGTAATACTGATATTTAAAGATTAATGCAATTTTATGCTAGATAAATATTAATCTTGTTTTTTCCCTTTCCCACCCACCATGACAATATCTTCCAGGGTTTTGACTATGCTTGATTTTACAGCATGACTATTTAGAGTGAGGGATGTCTGTGTTGTCACTTTTAAGGGTTCTTTTCAATATCTGTGAGCAGGCCTGCCTAAGAGATTTATCATTAGTGTCCAGAAGAGCTGCCTTCTAGTGCCACCCACTAATAGATCATTTCTATTTGCTCTCCTTTCCACCCAGCAGTATTGTAAGGTTCCCAAACAGCATAAACAGTGGAAATCATGCAAAAATAGCCACTCTTCTTCTTTCCATTTCCTTAGCAAGGCTGCAGAAATAAGAAAAAAAAAAAAAGTACTTTGTTTAGAGTCCCCCTGTGAAGCAGGACATCAAAGTGAGGACAGTGAAAGAAATTGGGTTTAATTGCTAGTTTTCATTTTTTAATTCAAGTAAAAACTTTTTAAAAAGCACTTTTTTCAATAAGAGAACAAACTTTGGCATTTCTTTGTCACTTTTGGACCTTAGTAGCTGTATTTCTGAAATGACAATATCCCTTTGTCAGTTATTTCTTCAATTCTCTGTGTGTGACAAATTTGTCAATCCAGAAGTCTTTCAGAACTCAGTCAAATTGTTTATAGTAACAAGATCACACAGAGATCTTACATGTTCTCTTCTAACAAGTCACTTTCTGGTCCAGTGTGCCCTTCTGTAACCTCTCTTCTCCCCGAGATTCCTCAACTCCACATTCTATTCTTCCCTAGCTTTTCTCATAGCTGGCTTTGCTCATTCAGTTTGATACCAAGACATGTGAATAACATTCTTTATCAGAGCTAGGTCTCAGTTTCCATGATGATCAGTGGAATTCAGTCAGTAAATAACAGTCAGTAAAATATAGGCAATATGGACTCAGTTTGTTTACCTATTTTTATAAAACTTCACAAAACCATGTGCAAATTAACTGACTAAATTCTAGTACTATTTGAGATGTTATCATGTACCGGTATAGACATTAAGGCTTGCAATAAATCTGCTTGACACTCTTATATAGATAAGTGGAATTTAGAAAAAGGCAGAAGGGGCATGAGATAGGTTATGTAAGTTCACATCCCTTCAGATTTTGAGAACTCTTCATGTGATCAGCACCAGCTGGACTTCTCTGTCAGGTTATACAGCATACCGTGTTGAGGTTCAACATGGGCTGGCATATCTGCTTACTTGGGAGTTTTGCTGTGACCATGATCATAAACCATATCTTGTCTCACTGATGGAAGGCAGGTAGACAGCCTTTAGTGTACCAAGGCAGTGAGGAAGTTGGCAAGAGAGTTAGTTCCATATGGAGTCACCAGGGTCAACATACATATACCTTCATTACATGTTAGCCAAGATTCAAATATACATAGTAGTGCTATGAGGTTACAAAGCGACCACTTACATACACACAGCTATGGGCAATGTTCAGCTTCTGCTTGAAATCACTAGCTCTTCATAAGACTTCATAAAGGACTGCTAGGGATTGCCTGTTACATGAAGGTCCACCAAATTTCTAGCAGTTTCAGAAAGGTGAAGATCACACCAGAAAAAAGATAGATGAATTTTCCAGTCCTATACTCCCCACTTCTGTATTAATTAGTCCTGTTCTCTTCACTGCCCAGGGTTCTGCTTGATATACAATTTCTTCACAGTATCTTCCTTTCTTCAAATACACAGATTTGCCTCCTGTAATTTTAGTCTGTATGTATTTGAATCTATAACATGAGCACATTGTCTTTTACATGGCCATAAATAATCCAATTATGGATTCAATTGCAGCTGTCTGTGGTGCAGGTGCTGGGTGCAAGCTCCTGCTAGAGTATCAGAGGATTGGAGAGAATGGAAATGAGAGAATGATGAAATCTAAAATGCATCACAAAACTAAAGGATTTTAGCATTTCTTGATAGAACACATCCAGCATTCCCTCTAATTGCAAGGGGGAAGGAAGAGTTCTCTTACAGTCATGCTGTGTGTTATCTTCCTGGACATCTCTAAAGTAAGGGGTCAGAAAATAAACCTGTGAAAAAGTTGGGAATTTTGATCTCACCTATCTGTGAAGATTGAGCTAAAAAGAAAAATCACAAGTGTAAACTTACCCTGAAGAAGTTTGCATCTGGGATACCTGGTCCTTAAATTCTTTGAATTTTGAAGCCAAAGTATCTATCAGTGAAGCAACTGTCAGGACAATTTCTTTTGCTTGATCTACAGTTTTTAGATATGCTCGTGTCTCTTGTGTTTATCCTCGAGATTCATGCTTTAAAACATTTTATTATTTCCATGGCAACTTCTCAGAGTCCCATTAAAGAGAATGGCTTTTCCTCAAAGCAAATTACAAAGAGCTGAGAATAAACATACAGAAATGAAAGTAAAGGCATTGAGATAAAAAATACAAGGTTTATCTAGCATGCAAGGGGAAAACCTAGCTTTTGTTATGAGACCTTTATTTATTGCATGGTTACATAGTAGCAATATCAGTGTCAAAAAGAATGACCAGTAATATGAATTTTCTTTTCTCCCCACAGAAACCTACTTACACTATTTTTCTTTATTCTCTTAGGTTGTTCAAATTAGGGTAAGTACTCCATAAAGTCTCACATATAATTCATGCAAAGATTTAGTACACTGTGTATTTGTCCTTCTTCAGTAAAATCACATTATTATAATTTGACTTTTTATATAGCATGCTTATTTATTTAAAATTTTAATTAGAGTCATAATTATGTCTATTATTCACAATAGTCAATATCAATAGTAAAGCCGGACAAAAACAATTAGATCAGGATGTCTTTATAGATAATATTTTTTCTTGTCCTTCATGCCCTAAATTCAAGCGAGAGAGCATATGAAGAAAAAGCACATATATCCGGTTTAAAATATATAACAAAATAAGATTGAATTAAAGTGAAAGGAAGAGTTGCCAGATATTGATGGGAATTTCTGGAAATACAGTGTATTTTTATGATCTCACTTGTATTCTAGGTAAATAGATAAATAATAGCTCTACTGAAAACATTGCAAATATACTGTTATGAATGCAGTGGAAGTCTGAGATAAAATAGATTCACTGAATCTGGGAAAGCTACAGGGAAGGATCTTCAGTACTGGACAGAAAGCAGAAACCATAAGATTTTTCTTTACTTCTGATATTAATTATCATAGGATCATAGGATGATAGAATCATGTAATGCTTTCGGTTGGAAGGGACCTCCAAGATCATCTAGTTCCAACCCCCTGCCATGGGCAGGGTCACCCTCACTACACCAAGTTGGCAGAAGCCTTATCTAACCTGGCCTTAAATGCCTCCAGGAATGGGGCTTCCACAACCTCTCTCTCTGGGACAAACTGTGCCAGTGCCCACTACCCTCATAGTAAAGAACTTCTTCCTAACATCTAATCTAAACCCACCCTCTTTCAGAATGAAGCCATTACCCCTTGTCCTATCACTATACTCCCTGGTGAACAATCCCCCTCCCACTTTTCTGCAGGAACCCTATAAGTATTGATATGCCACAATTAGCTCTCCCCAGAGCCTTCTCTTCTCCAGGCTGAACAAGGCTAGGTCTCACAGCCTGTTGTCATAGGAAAGGTGCTTAAGCCCCTTGATCATCTTCATGGTCCTCCTCTGGACTTGCTCCAACAGCTCTGTCTTTACTTGGGACCCCAGAGCTGGACGCAGTACTGCAGGTGGGGTCTCATGAGAGCAGAGGGACAAAATCAACACCCTCAACCTGCTGGCCATGCAACTCTTGATACAGCCCAGGACACAGTTGGTCTTCTGAGCTTCTAGAGAACACCAATGGCTCATGTTGAGCTTGTCATCGATCAGCACCCCCACGTCCCTCTTCTCAGGGCTGCCCTCAATCCATTCTCTGCCCAGCCTGTAGCTGTGCTTGGGATTGCACCGACCCATGTGCAGGACTTTGCACTTGGCCTTGTTGAACTTCAGTTCACATGGGCCCAACTCTTCAGTTTGTCAAGGTCCCTCTGGATGGCATCTTTTCCCTCCAGCATCCTGACCTCACCACACAGATAGGTAGTATTGGCAAACTTGCTGAGGGTGCACTTGACCCCACTGTCCATGTCACTGACAAAGATGTTGAACTAGATTGTATCATTACTGAAGTTGAGATCTATAATTATCTCTCCCATAACAATAGCAGAATAACATAACAGGAATTAATTGAGTTGCTTATTATGCAGAAGGTGATGTTCAGGCTAATCAAATACAGGACAGGAAGTTTCTAGTTTTTGTCATCCAAGTATCAAAATAGAAATCATTCTCTTATCAGGTTTCAGTGCCCAATACAGCTCTCTGATAGCATCCTTTTTCTTTTGAGAGTATTCAAATCAAACCTTTCACAAAGAGTATCTTAATCAACACATTCAAGGCTATCCTAAGGGATTTTTCTATCCTGCATTCAAATTAATGCTTGCTTACTTAAGATTAATCAGCTGTTGACTAAATTATATTAGCAATGCTTGAAAATAGACCCAGCAAGCTCCAAGTGATCAGCAGCTTGACCACTGGGCTATTAACATGTCTGTGGAAAAGACTTTGCTCTGAGTACAGGAAGAATGCCAGATGAAGTATAGCAACTTTTAGGAAAAAGAGACTCTTCCTCAACATAATACTTTATAGCTTGCTGGTGATGTCTTATGCAGATGACAGCTTCAGAACTGAGTTTTCTGTACCATCTGGAGAGTCAATGAGAGGCAGATTTCCTATGCCCAGCACAACTAGTTTTTAAAATGCAGCCACTGAATCAGAGGGAACATTGTTCCTTTCTGCCAGCATCCAAGAAGCAGGCAATGCTCAGAGACAAAATCCATAGGTTTTCCCTATACATTTTGATTTTATCAAACACCTTAAATTAAATAAGCATTGTCGATGACTGGTCCATACTGGGACTGGTGCTTCTTTATTAATGTTGTTGACGGTGAGATTGAGTGCACCCTCAGCAAGTCTGCTGATGACACCAAGCTGGGTGATGAGGTTAATGTGCCAGAGGGACAGGATGCCATCCAGAGAGACCTGGACAGGCTGGAGAAGAGAGTCCAAGTGAACCTTATGAAGTTCAACAAAGCCAAATGCAGGGTCCTGCACCTGGATCAGGACAATCCCCATTATCCATATAGGTTAGGAGATGATGTGTTTGAAAGCAGCCCTGAGGAAAGGGACTTGGGAGTACTTGTGGATGAGAAGCTGGACATGAGCTACTAATGTACATCTGCAGCCCAAAAGGCCAGACACATCCTGGGCTGCATCAAGCGTGGCCAGCAGATCAAGAGAGGTGATTCTGTCCCTCTACTCTGCTCTGGTGAGACCTAACCTGGAATACTGTGTTCACCTTTGGAGCCTTCAACACAAGCAGGACATGAACCTGCTGAAGCATGTCCAAAGGAGGGCCACAAAAATGATGAAAGGGCTGGAGCACCTCTCCTATGAAGACAGGCTGAGAGAGTTGGGCTTGTTCGGCCTGGAGAAGAGGAGGCTCCAGGATGCCAATACCTAAAGGTGCCTATAAGAAAGCTGGGGATGAACTGTTCACAAGGGCATGTAGCAATAGGATGAGGGGTAATGGTTTTAAACAAGAAAAGGGGAGATTTAGGTTGGATATTAGGAAAAAGTTCTTCAATATGAGGGTGGTAGATCATTGAAACAGGATGCCGAGAGAGCTATTGGAGGTGCCATCCCTGGACATATTCAAGGTTAGGCTTGATGAGGCTCTGAGCAACCTGATCTAGTGAAGATGTCTAAATGACCTTTAAAGGTCCCTTCCAACCAAACATGTTCTATGATTCAATGACAATTTTGGGGTACAGTGATATTGATTAATGACATGGGACACCATACAATGACCTAGAGTAAATACTTTTTAAACCATTATCTTAACTTCTGAACAGTGGAATGTAGTATATGGCTACAGATTGCATATATAAGAAATGAGCAAGGAAAAAAAATAATAAATATGCTCATCTCCAGATGTCTGGCATTTTGTAACAGAGGGTGGTCTGGAGCCAGAGCACTTATTCATTATTTTGTACTTAATACCCTTTCATAGACTTTTCCTTCATGAAAGTGGTTAATCATTTCTTGAATTTAATTATATTTTTGGCCTCTGCAGAGTCTTACAATAACTTCTGCAGTTTTCTCTGTGAAAAAGATTTCCTGTCATATTCACAGTTCAGATTGGTAGTCTTAAAGTAACCATATATTCCACATACTTTTTCATAACATTCAAGGATTTCATTTGCCTCTTTCTGACTGTCTATTTAACTCATTGAATGATAGGTATAGCTGAGGGTATTTTTTTCCCACTCCTTGTGATATCCCTTCAGAGATAAAGGAGTATAAGCATTACATTTATTGTCAGCACTGGCATCATCTATTGCCAGCACTGGTAGGAGTGGGATTGATTGCAATTCCCCTCCCGTGACAGCTTTAGTTTAAAGCCCCTTCACCATCTTGGCAAGTCTATACATGATGATGTTCTTCCCCTTCTTTGAGAGATAGACCCTATCAGCCTCCAGTAGACCAGGTTTCTCAAAGTGACCCCCATGATCTAAGTAGCCTGACTGTGATACCAGATTCAACTGGCCCATTTGTACCCTTCCCTTCGATTGGGAGGACTGATGAAAAAACTATGTGTGCTCCAGTGTCCCTTACCACCATTCCCAGGGCTCTGTAATCCCTGATACTATCCAGACTGCTCTTGGCTGTATTGCTGCTGCTCACGTGAAACAACAGCAGCAGATAATGGTCAGTGAAGTGTAAAAAGCCTTGGTAGTCAATGTCTGAAGAGTCTGACGAGCCTGTGTTGAATACAGAAAAAACTTTTATGTGAATAATAAAGGGTGTCTGAACTTACTTGAAATAGCATTTTTCTCTTGTTAAAGCTCAATGAAGCCAAAGAAGTATCTTAGAAAATTGACAGAATAAATGAATAACTGAAAATCCATGTTTTAAAACTTTTCTGAGATTATTTCACCCCAAAGACAAAGACAGCACAAGTACCAAGCTGAGGAGAATTACAGTGTTATAGCATTTGTCAGTGCCTATCACTCCCCAGGAACTACAAGTATTAACAAGGCAGCCTATGTCAGTTTTGAGGTAATGAAAGGTTGACAATGAGAGGATTATAAAACAGAGGATCTTGCTCTCTGCCCTCTTCCTCAGCATTCTGCAAGTCCTTAAAGTATTTTTAGAGCAAGGCAGTTCAAGAATTAAAAGGTTTCAGTTCAGATGAAAATGTCATGAGGACTTCAATATACATTCCTTACATTTGGTTGTAAAGCTCTATCCAGGGATTTTATTAACACCAACTTGCAATGATTACACTGGTATGTTGAAATGTTATTGCAATTTCAAACATTAACAGTCTTTTGTAATCAACAAATAGCTTACACTCTTGGAGAAGAGATACAAGCTAACATTGGTCTACAAAGAAATAATGGTACTGAATTTTATATTTAAGATACTTGATATTCAATAAGTTTTTATTTGGGAGATCATTCATCGATTTATTTTTCTTTTCTGATACTGATACTCTTTTTTTTACAAGACCCTGTTAGGATTATTCATATTTACCCATTTATAAAATTGTTAGAGTTATTTATGGAGCACCAGATTAGACTATTCTTAAAATTAATTACCATCTACAAACAAATTTTTTTTCAATTATCTATGACACACTAAATTACAAACCGTGACAAAATTTGGAAATAAGGTACATATTATACTCTAACACATTTCTGCTCTCATGAAGAGGTCTTCACTAACATTTTTCCTGAGAGACATGCAAAGGATGCTTTAAAGTGACTCTGGCAAAGCTTGCTGTTGGATTATTGTTTTTTTCCACATTTTCTTTTTTTCCTTTTTTTTTTCTTCAGATAAAAGTAGAAATATTTAAATTAAAATCTTCATTCTTTTAACTATTTTTAGTTATGTTCTCTTACTCATGATGGAAAAACATTTATAATTAAAATACTGATGTCCGTAACTAATCAGCATTAAGAGGCTCAGGTCTTGATGTACTTCTTGTTGCTGTTTTTTGAGAATTGGACTGCTGAACAGTGTAGAGACAACAGGGAGGATTCTTGGAGTTAAAAGGTGCTTCACTTCTCTGATATGACTGGCAAGAACAACATAGTTGGCACACTCTAAATCCAGACAAAGGTTTGTGATTCACTGGAAGAGAAGATGTAAAGTTAGCAAATTTTAAAAGCAAACCCTTCTGTCTTGAATAAATGTTTGCTGCCTTTGAAAGGATACAGAATACATTCATTAAGTTGGAATTACCTGAAAATTGCTGTTTCACAAACAGACAGAAGTTAGAGATGAATCTCATAAATGTAAGTCAAACATAAGTTACAAAGGTTGCCTAAGAAAACTTCTCCATGGAAATTAAAGAGTTTTCTAGCTCTTTCTATACACTTTCACTCTGCTAATTCTTTAGAAGATAACATTTCTTCACTGTCTCGACAATGGCAGAGAAGCTAGATCACTTCAAGCTACCTCCTAGTCAGACAGAAGGTCTGCATGAGCAAAGGAAGGGAATAATTTGCCTCATAAACATATGGCTGGCTCCCCACCAACTCCATATTCCTACTGTAGGTGAAATGGGACACTCAAAGTGATGAATCTATTTGGAAAATCTTTCTTAATCTGCCTTGTTTTTCATGTTTTTCAGGGTTGATTTTGGTTAGGGGGTTTTGTGTTATTTGTTTGGGGAGGAGGGGGTTGTTGTTGTTCAAATTATTATTCCCTTGTATTCAAAACTTCTTGAAAATTCTCATTGCTTATCCTATTCACACATAGAGAATCACCTTGAAAATGCTCTTAACACCAGGGTTAAGTCTGCAGATTGTCAGCAAATTTGCATACTTGCCAGTCCTTCCATTTCTAAGGACTGTGGAAGTCTGCTCCTGTGTCATTCTGATAATAATCCTCTACAGTTATCAAAGTCTCTAGTTCGATTACTTGACTCATAACAGAACAAATATCAATCAGAAAAATCATGTAAAATTATTTTCCAGAACAAAAGGAGTAAGATTCATATTTCCTCCATTTAGACATCTACCTGACTGTAGACATCTGTATCAGAGGTAGTTAGCCGGATCCTTTATTATAGTAAGCAGAAAAACGGGCATTTACAGGATGAGATTCCCATCTGCTCAGGCATTTGTTTCTAACACAGGTTATGTGAATAGCTATTTGGAAATGCCTATTTCTCTCCATTAACTACTAAAACTCAACAAACAAACAAAAATGTTTTGACAGCTAGGTCATAGATAGAAGTCAAAAAGTCAAACAAGGTGACTCCTATCCAGAAATCCACCTATGACAAACTTAATGACAGAGCTATGTTTTGCAGACGCAGAAGACAGGCTTTGTCATAATGTATTTAATGTTAATGCTTACATGCACTGTTGAAAGGGGATATAATTAATTGTATAGACTCTTTCAACAGTAGAATTCAAACTATTTACAAATGTTACCCATGGATACTATTTTTCTTAAGCTACAAGACTCTTAAGATATTTCAAAACATCAAAATACACACCAGCATACATTTTAAGAAATGAAAGCATTTCTTAGTTTAGGTATTGTAATGTAATTGCCTGTTATTTGGTGATTAGCTTTTTTGTGATTATCAAGGCAAGTGATTTATTACAAACACGTCCGCAGATTTCAAAAGCTTAATGCATTTTAGCACATATTATTGGACTGTATCAAAAAGTGCATCCAATACACATTATGCACTTATTTATTATTTTTCCCTTTCATAAATTTCAGTTATGTAGTCAAAGAGCAGAGAAAATTTCATGTAACTGACAACTAAATACACAACATGAACAGTAAATACTTTGATGTGCAAATTAAGATGAAAACAAACTGGCTAAATTATTCTTGTATCCTAATTATTTACTGAAAGAAAGTAAGACAGGTTCACTAAAATTTTGCTAAAGAGACAGGGAATGAAATTATAAATAATATTAATGAGTAGTTCAATTAGGTTTAGTTCTTCTAAGTATTTCACAAATGGAGATGTCAAAAGGTTAAACAGTTACAGAACACTATTATGTGCATGTATTACTGATTAAATAGTAAATTTAGACAAGACAAAAGTCTTTGTGTGCAAGGCTCTGCACAAAAACATCTTCATTGTAAAGATTGTCTCTATTTTGCATATGACATACAATGAATGAGTACACCATCTAATGCTCATTTCCAGGCTATTTTTCTATTGGTGTTTTGCTTTCAGATAATGTCATTTGGTATCATTTACTTTCTTACCTGAGTGATCAGTACTCTTAGAGTAAGAAAAAAAGATCTTAAGAGTTTAAAGTAAATATAATAATATTTCATTTGCATCATTAATTAATGTCTCACCAATGAAAATCACATACTGCCAAAAAGATAATATTCAAAATATGTTTTAAGCCTTTTGGATGAGATATACGAGACAAATGTACATTATTTTCTTTGACTTGATCTGAATCTATAGGCCAAAGGTAATGAACCAAGTTCTGAAGCTTCTGAAAAGCCAGGTCACTTTTACTCAAAATCAATTCATTATTGTATTGATATCCATGCAAGTAAATAAAATACCTGTGAAAATAGTAATTCTTCATAGCATACAGGTTATTTTACTAAAAATGATAGTAATAACAGATTTACATTCACATACCACCTAGATCAAGAAGACAAGAAAAGAAGAGTTGATTTATTGTTTGTATATGGGTAAGAGAAAACACCTTGGTATTTTGGATCTCTAGGAGGACTTGTTAAATTTCAATATTTCTCTTTCCTCTCCTCTCCTAAATATTTCAATCAATATTGAGAGTATCTGAAAAACTATATTTTATTTATATGTATTTAATCAAAAATAGTATTTAAAATGTTGAATATTTTGATCGTACTCTATTTTTTTCTATCATACAGATCTTCTCCAGCCATATGTACATACAGGCCATTTACTCCTTAAGCAAGCATGATATGGAGCACATTTCTCTCAAAAAATTTGCAAGCGTGTGTCAAATTAAATCACCATCATTCACCTTTAAGGTGGAGCCTGTATCTGTTTCCCAGCCACACTGTGGAAATAGTCACCTCTTCGGTTCTTAATATATTTTATGTACACTTTTTAACCTACACAATTCTCTTTCATTTTCTACTTCCTCTTGTTGTATTGGTTTTTTTTTATTTATTTTATTTTACTCTCATATTATGCCTTGTAAGCTTTTGCAGCAGGAACAACTTCTTTGAATCTGCAGTTTCAGCAGATGTCCCAGGATGTCCCAAAGATGGCACAATGAAATGATGAAGCAGGCCCTTCAAATGGATGAATGTTGCAAAACAATTTATTCGCATACATCTTTGTCTAGCTGCTTAACTTGGTATTAGGGTAGGAAGTTGACCCAATTTTCTCTTCGTTTGTATTCTTCTAGTGCACTGTCTCGTGCATCATAGAATTTAAATTATCTTCCCTCATACTGGAACTAAAATGTAGTTTTATCTGAAAAAATCTCTCTCTTCCTAACATGCTCATTCATCACATATACTGATGTATTTCTAAAATGTTAAGCCTACCATACTCCTCTCCCTCTATTTTAGAGGAGTGAGTTGAAGCATTGTTTTGGCACCAAAAGCTATGGTGTAAAACCTGAAGTTGCACTTTGTCCCCGTGTTCCAAAACCTATTAGAATCTGTGGGGATCTTCCTTAGGCAGATTCCAAGCTTTCATGAGATGTTGAGAGCCTCACAGAGCTGGGAAAGACATCTAGAGTGCTGATAGAAAAGTACAATGACATGCAAAAAGAAAGAGATGGCATCTGTATTTAATCTTATAAAGATGCAACCTTGTATTCAAGGAATTCTTGAATACACAGACTTCAGGAAGTTGGAGGGTTGTTTTGCAGGATTGTGCTGACATCTTTTTTTTTTTAATTTTTAAATTATTATTATTTTTAACACGGCAACCTATTTTTGTTTGCCTTGGACATGTGAAGGATTTTAGATAGGTGGACCTTTTTTCTAGGCATATATAGCCATGCTTCTGTACTTTGGACAAGGAAATCGAATTTTTATACACATTCTCTTGCTTGCATACTCATTCATCTCTTGCTCTAAGGATGAACATAAAACAAACTGAAGAATCTATAAGGTCAGAACTGCTATATAAACTGAAGTAACAAGTGATCAGGATAGTGATAATTATGTCTTTTGTTTATAAGTTAGTGTTGTCCTTACAAGCTTCAGAATTCAAGTTTCCCACATTTCTAGCTGCTTTATTTATCACAAATCAGGTTACAGCTTCTAATGTTACAAAACCCACAAGGGTATCTACTTAATGAGGTATTTTCTAGTCTCAACTAAGATTTCTCAAAAGAACCATTATCAGGGAAGGCAGGGTGGAAGCAAGAAGTTTACAAACCAGTAGGAACACTCAAGGACTAAAAGTGACAAAAGATCAAAGCTATCCCAACTGTTGTGAGAAGTCTTACTTTAGATCTGATTCAAGATTAATCTGGGAGTTCAAGCAAACTGTTACTCAAAATGAAGTAGTTAATTAACCCTCAAACACCATTACAAGAAAAGGGAAATTTCTTATATTTTCAGCTGAGTATCTAACCTAAGAGAGACAGGGTAAGGAGGCAATGAAGGAGCAATGAGGAGGCAATAAGTAGCAGGACCATACAAAGCCTGATGTGTATAAACATATGAATAAACCCTGGTTTTTTTGGGAACCATAGGCATTTTTCTAGTGATGATTCATTACAGCAGTTCCTAAGTTAATGAAGGGAGTGGAACATCTTCCTTATGAGGACAGGATGAGGGAGCTGGGTCTTTTTAACCTGGAGAAGAGGAGACTGAGGGGTGATCTCATCAATGTCTATAAACATGTAAAGGATGTGTAAGGAAGATGGAGCCAGGCTCTTCTTTGTGATAGAACAAAGGGCGATAGGTGCAAGCTGGAGCACTGGAGGTTCCATGTGAACAGGAGGAAAAAACATTTTCCCTGTGAGGGTGGCAGAGCACCAGAACAGACTTCCCAGAGAGGGCGTGGAGTTTCCTTCTCTGGAAACATTCAAAACACACCTGGACATGTTCCTGTGTGATCCAATATAGGTGATGATGCTCTGGCAGAGGGGTTGAACTAGATAATCTTTTGAGGTCACTTCCAAACCCTGACATTCTGTGATTCTCAAATTCCACAATATTCCTTTGCATAAGCTTCTCTTGCTTGGTACTGTTCATAAAGTCTTTGCTTAAATCTGAAAAAAAATGAAGCCCTACAGAAGAGGGAAAGAAATATTTTGTGTTTTGTGCTTTGTTTGTGTTTTTTAAAAGTAAATTTGAATTTTATCATGCATAGCAATGAAAAAGAAAGAAAAATAGTCATTAAAGTTGAGTCCTGAACAGTGTTAACTTCATATTTCGCCCCAGATAACTGAGGTAAATCATGTTTTGTCAAATACATAAAATTAATACTGTTCTGCAGGACAAAGAAATATTATTCGTAGAACTCAGTAAAGAAACTAGCAATTGATAAGTGTGAGACAAGAATTTACTTTCATTTACTCCAGTCAAACACAGATAAAAGGAAAAAAAATTATCTTAATCAGTCCTGTCTCATTCAAACCATCAGATGTGGTTTTGTTCCTAGCACAAAGCCTCTGCAAGAAAATAGAAAGGAAGAAGATGTCATTTTCAAAGAATGTGTTTCTACTTGGACACCCTGCAGCAGATTACATTCTTGCAGCTAAAGGGTGCTGGGGTTCTTTGGTTACCTCTCTCAGACCCAAAGCTGACTGTGGGCTGTGCTATTCCCTTACTGTCAGCTTTGTCCTCTAAGAAAAGGTGTTGTCCAGTCCTTGAGAATGGTAAATGATGGAAGAACAAGACGTTTTATCTTTATTCTCTACATAAACACCTGTCGCTTTGTCTCCTGTATTCAGTCTGTACCCACTGGTATATGAAATTTGAGAAACATATTTTTGTCATCTTTATTTTTTTTCAAGATACTATTATTGCTGAAGGCAGTCAGTTTCAAAGTAAAATGCCTTTAACAAGAGAAAAGAATATATAAGACGAAAATGGGAAAAATAAATCCATGTTGCAGGATAAAGATGTCTCAGAGGTAGATGTCAGGAAAAAGTAAAAATCTAACTGCACACATCTCTGTAGACAGCGTTTACTTAGGTGGTCATTAGGATTTGTTCCAAAGGATCTTTAACTCATCTTTCATAAAGCAGTAGGGCTAAACCTGGAAAGAAATCATATAAAAGAAACATGCTATAATGCAGGGACAAATGATCTAATTTGAAAATGTTACAGGGTCTTCCTACCTTCTGAGCTTGGTTTTAAAATATATTGTACATTATGGAGTGGGGAGGGAGGGAAGGAGGGAGGGAGGGAGGAAGGAAGGAAGGAAGGAAGGAAGGGAGGGAGGAAGGGAGGGAGGGAGGGAGGAAGGGAGGAAGGAAGGAAGGAAGGAAGGAAGTAATTCAGGAAGGCAGGAAGGCAGGATGGAAGGAAGGGTTTATGTACTGGTTTATATTAATTTCATCAGTAACTCTAAAAGAGGAAAAATATTATGAAAGGTCACACCTTCCTGACTTTCTTGTTACTATTCTTTTAAAGTGATTTCTTAAACTTTCAGTTGGACTGTATTATCAATATATCAATAGAACATAGATATATCATAGATATATCAATTGGACTTAAATTTTCAATTGGACTATATCATAGAATCACAGTATGGAGAGACCTTTCCAGGTCTGCTTGTAAGAATAATGCTAGAATACTATACTCTTCCTGGGAGAAATATTATTTCTGCATCTGTGATCAGTCACTGGGTGCCCAGGTGGAATATTTTAGGATACATCAAATGGCACTATATTTAAACAAATGAGTGGCAAGGCAGATACCTTCAGCTACAAACGTTAACAATTGTCTCAGAACTTGGGGTGTTGGCCTTCAAGCATATTTTATAAAAATCTCATTTTTCTTTTGAGTCAGGAACTGCTTTTGAACTGTGCTCAGAGACAAGCAGCTGCAAATGTAGCCTAACAAAATTGATTTATTAATGTCCTATTGCAATGTGAAAATAAATCAATGGGACAAGATAGAGATGTTTGCCTAATACCTTCTCTTTAATTTTTCATTTGTGTACCTTCAAGAGTTACAATTTGCCAAGTGGCAGCAACTCTGAAACTTATTTATGAAACGTTATTAGCAGTCAGTGTCAGTAGAAGCTGGTTCTGGAAAAGACATGATGGGATGTGATCTAGTGAACCATAGCTAGGCTGAGATGACAAATCTGGAGTTGAGCTTTTACCAAAAAATTTGATTCTTCCAAGTGGAAATTTTATGAAGAATAACCAACACTGGAAAGCACTGGGAATTTGCTTAGCTTCATGATAGAAATGATCAAATCAAAGGAGACCTCTGATTACCTAACTGCCCAAGTGCCAATGTATTCAGCCATGAGAGACTTCAAGTTTCTGCTTATTACGATTGAGATCAAAGGCTTTTGAATTCTGAGTGCTCTAAATTCCATAATATAAAATAATTCTCTTTACCTAAGTGAATTTTTAATTATTTTATAAAGAGGAAGAGAGAAAATGAGAGAAATCTGGTAGAAGATATAAAATGACGAAGTGTTTAAAGATTTCACCACAAATATCCTCAAATATAAGGCCTGTTTTTTCAAGAGACTTCACCCTGAGTTTTCCAGCCTGCTGTAGTACCTTGGCTATCAGAGTTCTTGTCCAAAGAAGAGGGTTTTTTCACAGAATACAGGCTAAAGGCTTTGGTTTCTTCCTGATATAAAATGGAGTATTTCTTTCTCTGATGGATAGGAAGTGACTTTGCAAACCTTCTGTAGTTTTAGACTTTTCTTTATTTTCCTTTGTGGTAATCCTGAAAATATTACATAAAATTGTGCTCATTGATGGAAACAAAATGTTTATAACCTGAGGTAACTTTCTAAATTACTTTTTTCTTGGGTCTCCATAATTTTCATCAATACAGCTGGTGAATTGCAATAGTTACCCCACTCTTGAATTATCCTCTATCCTCAGCCCCCAATATCTATGCAGTGGGGAAAATACGGTCTGAAAAAAATGATTGGGAGGTATCTATCCAGCAAAATAAATGTGCAACTCAAGACATTTTTGTGTGCTGCTTCTGTTTTCCTTATCTCCCTAAACCACTTCCTTTAATCAGATTTAGTAATCAGGACATGCAAGCAGTAACCCATCTACTTATCAGTGGGCAGTTCTAACTATACATTTACTTAGGCATTCAAGCTACATGGCAGGTCTCAGCTGCTTATTGATTTTACTCCATTAAAATAGATGGTTTTGTTTAGCATTGAAAAAGTGAACAATTTTCCTGACACCAACCACTTGTTTAATAGTCTTGGAATAATCTATATTTCATTAAAATGATGACTTATTACACCCAAGCACTCTTCTGTCTTCTTAACTATTGATTTAAGGCAGTTTAACACTTGTATAGCATATAATAAATTGGTCTGGACTGGCAGCACTTTGTTATAAAGTCATTCTTAACTACATAAACACTGAATTGGCATATATTAGAGATGTTCCTCAGATTAAATTCTGGGAAAGGATCTTTCCCACCAAAACAGTCGGTACATTTTTGTCTTAAAGCCTCATAAAACTTTTAGATAACTAGAAGGTACCACAATCAATATTCATAGCATGATTTATTGGAGGAAGAAGCTTTCTACTAAATCCTGACCGTAAACCCAGTACTGTAAAGTATTTAGTACAGTAATCCATCTCGTGGATATTTTAAACTGGGCATTAATGGTGCTGAAAAGTCGAGTGGCAGTGAATCACCTGTATTAGGGAGAAGTAGTTAGGAACTTTATTAGTGGAAATGATTCAAACCTACCTAAGCTCTTTAGCCCTTTATTCTCCAATCAGTGACTTCTTATTTTCTCATATTTTTTTCCTGATCACTTTTTAAGCTGCTGATATCTTTAAAGACTTGCTTTGACATGTCAGAATAGATTTATCCTCCCTGTCCTTACAAGAAGGAAAACAGCAGACAAAAACCGGTTTCAAACATAATCTGGTTTATGAGCTGTTGGCAGACACACCACTGCTATTGTCATTCCACTTCAATTCATCTGAAGAAATCAAAATAGACTCAGTTAAGAGTTAAGAAACCTTCTGTAAGCACCCTAAAGGAGAATACACAGGAAAGTCTGCTGGAGGTATTATTTACTCCCACACTTACAACAGGGTAATATTCCAAACATGTTGCTCTCTTCCCTCAGAGTATGGCATCTGAAGTCAATATCAGGTTTCATCATATCAAAGGGCAGTGTCCAATCTGTTGCCTTTTCATAGGGCAGCTAGTATTACAAAGAGGGAAAATGTACAATGGAGTCAGCATTCTGTAGATAGACACCGTATATTCTTGAGAAGTACCAAAACCCAGCCATTTCCTCCATTGTCCATCTAGAAAGAGAAACAAGGAGAAGAAAACAGATCTTTTAAGTAGAAAAATATGATGGTTATAATAAAAAAATGCTCAGAAAGAGTCAGATGAAGTTTGGAGCCTTATTCATTCTAAATTAGACTTCAAGATCATGATGACAGCCCTGAGAGATGGTACGGTGATATTATTATTTTAGTTTTTCAGAGAACATCATCAGAGTACAGAGACTTAAAGTCAAGCAATAGTTACTTAGTTTTTGAGAAATCTATGGACAGAAATGACTACTGTATGTAGTCTCATCACCCAAGAAATATTTTCAACTTTCCTGGGCAAAGAATCATACAGTGTTCTCCAGTACAAACGAGAAGCATATCACCAATTCCTCTGGCACTTACACTTAGATGTGTGTGGTATGTCCAATGCTACAAGCGCCCCACCCCTCCACCCCCCACCCTCCCGCCACCCTCAAGACTGATCTGGATAAACAGTACTAATCATACAACATTGTTTGGTCAGTTCTGTGAAGAATTAACCCTGTTGTACTCGATCCAAGGGAATACAGAAAGAACACAGCTAAACTGACAAAACCAGCATGATGCATGAAACTTGCTCCTGTCAACCTTTTCTATATCAGTCAGCTGGCAAAAGCAAAGCAGGCCACATAAGGTCTGAATTGCGCCAGTGGGTTTTATGCAGTTCATAGACATTATGATGATGACCCCTGTCCTAAACCAATTTAGGAAAGCTATTCAATATTACTTCTCCAACCGGTCATGATGACAATTAACAAAGTGAACCTATTTTTTTTTTTTTTTAATTTACTGCAGGAAAGCATATGAGGCATGTATTACTGAATTTGCCTCAATTAATGAGGTATGTATTAACCACAGGAAAATAACACTTTGCAGTTTGTGCACAGCTGAAACAAATGTTAGGTAACATAAGCACATGTTGGGTAAAACATGTTGTTATAAAAAGCAGGTAAAACAAACCATACCACTGTGTTGAATGTGTGTATTAAGACTCATGAAATGTTTATCAAGAAATACTAATATAGACATAACAGAATACTCTGTGAGCAGTTTATAGTTCACTTCTTTCTTTTAACCACTTGATGGTGGCAACTTTATCATAGCACTCTCAGGCTCTTTCCTCATCATATTTTCTCATCTATCCTGTGTAATCTGCTAGGCTATATTCACAGTTGCCTGGAGGTGCTACTGGTTTGAACTGTCAGGCAAATAAGACACCTGATGTGTCCTTCCCATTCTCTGGGCCTCTTTTATTTTGTAGAAACCTAAGGTGTAAGGGAACTATGGGACAATGATGTGTCTATGTCTTGACTTGGTGTAGGGAGAGAAGATTCATTTCTACCTTGAGGTCCTTATACATATGAGAATGCTGACACATGCGTAAGAAATCTCAGTTTCTATTACATCCAGTGAGCAGTCAGGGTTTGATTCAGTTTCCTAAACATTCATCTAGGACTAGGATGTTTAACTAAGCTTTTCCAGGAGTTCCATATGGCATTGTAGCAACATCTGTAGGGCAGGAAGGCTACATCAGAACAGCTCAGATAGCACCACCTGACTATTTTTAAGTAACTGAAGAGCACACCTAATTAGCAGAGACTAGAGCACAATTCAAGCACCTATAAAATAAACATCTACACTTGTGTAAATCATTATCCATACTCCAATGACTGATTAAGGCTCCTTAGAGTATAGTGGGAACTTACACATCTGGTACGTAAGTAGGCATCTCTCCTGGTATGCCTTAATCTCTCACTGAATCTGCTTTTTATACCAAACAGGGCCTGAGAGCATGAGGATTTTATAGATGAAGCATAGTCTACATTCATACTAACCAAAACCTAGCTCCATGACACAGTGCAGTGACCTGAATGAAAGCATATGTCAGCTCTGAATAAACTCCTCTGGGAGCCAGTAGTAGGATAACCATAATAGTATTGTGCTCTCTCAGGGTTTCTATGTCAAGTTTCTCATTCAGAACTTGTTCAGGTACTACTCAACATTACACTATACCTTTCTGATATATCCTGAATGCCTTTCAGTAGTGTGTTAAGTGATGTAGCTAACATCTGTCACATGTAATTTGTCCTCTCTTTTCCACTCCCCAAGGGAGAAATTATGCATGCAGTGAAGCGTTTTGTTTTAGTTAAGAATTCATGCTTCCTGTTTACACATAAAAGATGCTGGGACAGAGTAGCTGTAAGATGAAGGTGTCTTGCTGCGAATTCAGAGCTCTGAGGTTTTGCCCTGTTTTGAAACTTCATGAAAATCTGACCTTCCGCTTAGCCATTTATAAACGACTTCCCATGTAGGATAGTAAACAGGAAAGAGTATTTTGCAACTCACAAGGTTTGCTTCTGTTAGTCTGACTGAGAACACTAATATGCTGCTAATTAACAGTTCGCTGAAAGGTGGTAAGACCTTCTGACCCCTTGATCCAACTGTGTAGGTTGTTGTGTATATACAGGGGGAAGGTAGGAGCAAAAGAATGTGCTTTGTAGAAGGAAGGGAGAACAGCAAGTTTTGCAATGACCCTCATTTTCTGTCACAGCTTGTTCTACATTATTATACTGGTTTTGAAGTCATATCTGTAAAATGTACATTTTAAGTACGACCTCTGTTCCCGCTTCTCTCTGCTGCTTGTAGGTGAAATATTAAAATGCATCATCAAGGCTAGAAGTGGAATAAAAGCCTAAAAACCAAAACACCTAAGCTGTATTTGCATGAAGGTACATAAGTACAACAGATTTAAAGGGAGCAGGCTCACTCTTCTGAGGTGACCAAGTCAATATAGAGACTCTTATGATTTGCAGGAACATCTGATTATTATGTGAAATGAAGTTCTGATCCATTTTAAACTTACTATGCTATAAGATCTAAATTTATCTGAATTTAGCTAGCTTTAATGTAGCCTTCAGAAAAGCCAAATCATGTAAGTTGGTGTTGGGTCCTGCACCCTACCTGCCAGAGTTTTGTATATGATTATTTTTACAATTATTATTTACAAAAGCATACCAGAAAGGATGATGTTCCTGTGTCTACCAATTTCCCAGAAGTTTCTTCTTTGAATCTATACAGCCTATCATTCTTTTTCCTGAGCACCACGACTTCCCACTAGTCTACTGGTATAACCTCCTCTTTCTGCATTAGACGATGATTTGAGAGGAAAAGAGAGAATAAAGTTGGTTGTCTTTTTGCATATGATTCATGGGTATTTATAATATTGTTTGCTGAAATAATTCTATCCTTCAGAACCGAGCTGGCGTTTAAAAAAGAATAATAATAATGAAATTCCCCTGCATCCACACCTGTCTTGATTTTAGAAAAAGCACTCAAAATCTTTAGTTCAGATTCAAATAAAAATTCAACTCCATCAACCCAGAGGCATTTTCTTTTTATAGAGTTCATAATCAACTCTGCAACTGAGTGTAGGCAGCAAAATAGTTACGTAGGTTCACTCCAACTCTATATACTAAAATTCTCCCTACCTTTAAACCTCCCTAAAATAGGAAGGGAGGAGAATATATAGTCAAGGTCTCCCGCCTGCTCTTCTCAGCATAATGAATCCTCCCCCGTGTTCATTTAGTTCATCCCCACTATAGAAATGACTTTTTCAATCAAAGCATTGTACTCCTTCCAAAGACATTATGCCAAATGACAGAACATGAGCTGAAATGACAAGGACAAGCTAGCTCAGCACAAGGCAAGGGGAGTTTCTAAAGTGAATGATTGAAAACGAATACATACTAGGACTTTGCCCAAGGACTCAGCAAAATCAGAGAACCTGATTTTGTATCAGGATGGAAGAATAATAATGTAGTAACCAAGAAAGCTCTCTAATATTTCGTTCAATGTTTCATTTTTCTTGCTTACCTCCAATGAATAGTTCTGCACATTATTTACAGAGATTGAACAATGATGCACTCAAAGCCCAAAGAAATTTCAGAAGTCAGTTCCTCACAAGCTTCCTGCACTTGCTTCACTCATTGTAGGCTTCCTTTCTCTGTTTCAGTTTGCCCAGAAGCCCTTTATTCATCCATGCAGGCCTCCGAGTGTTTTGCCTGACTTCTCTTTGTTGGGATGCATCACTCCTGAGTTTGGAGGAGGTGATCCTTGAATACTAACCAGCTTTCTTGGGCCCTCTTGCCTCCAGGGCTTTTTTGCATGGTACTCTAGCAAACAGGTTCCTGGAGAGGCCAAAGTCTGATCTCCTGAAGTCTAGGGTAGTGAGCTTGCTGTGTGTCCTCCTCACTGCTTTGAGGATCTTGAAGTCTGCCAATTTGTGGCCACCATAACCAAGGCTTCCCTTCAGCCTTTCATCCTCTACCAACCCCACCTTATAGTTGAGAACAACAACATGGCACCTCCAGCATGGCACCTCTTGTCCTTGGCTCCTCTATCACTTAGAGAAGGAGCTTATCATCAACACATTCCAGGAAACTCCTGAATTCCTTGTGCCCTGCTGTATTTTCCTCCAACAGATATTAGGGTTGTTCAAGCCCCCCATGAGGACCAGGGTTTGTGAATGTTAGGTTGCTCCTATCTGTCTATAGAGCGCCTCATACACTTGGTCTCCCTGGTTGAGTGGGCTGTAGCAGACACTTACAGTAATGTCCCCTGCCCTTCCTTCAATTCTGACCCATAAACACTTTGTTGGCTTTTCAACCATTGTCCAGCTGGTCACCGACATAGCGGGTGACACCCCGTCCTCATTTCCCTGTCCTGTCTTTCCTTAAGAGCCTTTATCCTTCCATCCCAAAACTCCAGTCATAGGAGCTATCCCACTAGGTTTCCTTGATGGCAGTAAGATCATAGTCCCAAAGCACTCCTCCAATTCTAACTCCTCTTGTTTTCTCCACAAGCACTCCTCCAATTCTAACTCCTCTTGTTTTCTCCACAAGCACTCCTCCAATTCTAACTCCTCTTGTTTTCTCCACAAGGTATATGTATATATACATAAAGAAGCATGTAAGTTATGCCCCTGATAGAGCTGACTTATCAGCTGGAGCCACTGGAATTCCTTTTTGCTGCACTTCAGATGTTCTCCTGCTGACCTGTCATCCTTCTCGTGGCTCTGAATATCTGTTTCTGTCATTGGCTTCAAACTGGTAGGAGTCAGACTGAAGTTCTGCACCACTAGCTACTTCATATTGTAGCTTCATATATGGGAATACTTCATATTTCCCAAAGGAAGATACTAGCAACAAAGACCTAAGCAGATTTCTGACATGCTAAATCACAACATTTCCGAGAGCCATTAGAGGATATTGTGCCATCTAGCTCTCATGGAATTCTTTTGATATACCTAATCTGATAATGAGAGCATTTATATACTAACTCAACTCAGCCCATGCATTGAAACACCAAGGAACTGGCTGTCACTTTAGAAAGATATGCACTGCATTTATATTGATAAAATGCATTTGCTTTCCTTCAGAACAAATGATCTAACCACTGGATGTGTTGGAGGTTTTTTTCCTCTATTTAAGAGGAAGTACATACATCCACAATACTTCAAAGGATAGTTGCAGTAATGTGGGTTGTCTTCTTTTCTCATTAGTTTTAAATATCCCAGGGTGTGGCACACACACTGGAACAAGTGTCACCTGTAGCTGGTTCACCTTTATGCAGTACAGCTCCCCACAGTTACACATTCAGGCTTTGAGACTGAGATCCATCCCAAAGCTCAGCAGTCAAGAAAACCTGATAGTCAATAAAATCAATCCTGTCTTACAAGGCAATCTCATCCTCCAGATAAACAGAAGGAGGCAGGATAATCTGCTAGCTATCATTCTGAGATGATGTGGGATACAGATTTTCCTGCAGTTCCTCCATCATCAAGAATTTGTTTAAGGAAAAATGTATTATTCTAAGATTTAAAGAATGAAATTATCCATGTTTGCATTATTTTACTATTTCTGTTGTTTGGTGGAAAGGTTCTGGTGGAGGAGGGAGGGTGCAGAGTGGCTTCTGTAAGAACCAGAAGCTTTCTCTAAGCCCAACAGAGTAAACACCAGGTGGGCTCAAGGATGGACCTGCTGCTAACCAAGGTCAAGCCTGAGTAAACACCAGGTGGGCTCAAGGATGGACTTGCTGCTGACCAAGGTCAAGCCTATCAGTGACAGTCATAGTGATGCTGAGAATCACATTTAGGAGGAAAAAAATGCAAGCAGCCACTTTTTTCCACCAGAGAAGGGAGTGAGAAGAACCTCTGCCGACACCAAGGTCAGTGAAGAGGGCAGAGGGTGGGTGGGGGGAAGGGAGGAGGTGCAACAGGTGCTGGGGAGAAAGATTTCCCTGCAACCCATGGAGAAGACTGTGGTGGAGCAGGTGTCCCCCCACAGCCCATGGAAGAGGATGGGGAGCAGGTACCACACGGCAGCCTATGGAGAGGCTCCACACTGGAGTGGGTGGAGACATACTGAAGACATTTGCAATGGAGCAAACCTCTGGCAGTTGCTCTGTGGCCTGTGGCCGGGGAGAGAGACACAGAGAGAAAGAGAAAGGCCCACTCCAGATCAGGTTTGCTGGGGGATGGCTGTGACTCCCTGGGGGACCAGACTGGAGCAGTCTGGGCCTGAGAGACATTCTATGATTCTGTGACTGCACCCCATAGCAGTGACCCACACTGGGGGAGTTGGTGAAGAGCTGAAGCCCTGTGGGAAAGGACTCACTTTGGAGAAGTTTGTGAAGGACTGTCTCCTGTGGGTGGGACCCCACACTGGAGCAGGTGAAGGGTGTAAGGATTATCCCCCACCTCCCACCCCCAGCTAAGAGGGAAAACAATTCATGGGGAACTGACCAAAACCCCCATTCCTCCAATTCCCTCCCCCTCCCTGTACCACAATGTGGGGGGAGGAAGGGAGAGAACTCACAAATTAAAGTGAAGTCTGCTAAGAAGGGAGGGGTGGAGGAGGTGCACTTCTCATCCAACTCTGGTGTCACTGTGTGTGCAGTGCAGTGTAATAAATTACAGAGTTTTCTTTCCTTCGCTCTGTGTTGAGTCTGTTTTGCCCATGACGCTAATTGTGGAATGATCTCTCCCTGTCCTTATCTCGACTTCTAAGCCTCTCAATATATATTTTGTCCCCTGTCCAGCTGAAAAGGGGAGTGATAGAGTGACTTTGCTGGGCGTCCAGCCTCGAGCCAGGGTCAAACCATCAAATTATGCACAAAGGTATTTCGACATTGTAAGAAATAAAGACAAAATCCCCCAAAGAAAACAAAACAAATTTAAGAATCTGTTACTTCTATCTGTCACTATCTCTCCCCTTTACTGGTATTTTTGTCAGAATAATTTTCACATTTGAAGATCATTTTTCTATGCCTGTGCTGGAAGATGAACTGTGAAAACCTTTGTGAAAAAGAATGCTATTTTTCTACAGTCTTTTACTGCAGACATTACCTTTTTTATACAACAGGTGCAATTCTGTTTACTCATAACTTTGAAACCTTTAATTTCTACTAACAGAATTTATTTTTTTTTTGGTTTGCAGTCATTCAAAAGAAGTTTCAGATTCCCAACACCTGGTTTGTTTAACAGAAGTAGGAAATTGCTGGATTTAAAAATTAATTCTGAAAACATTGCTGTCCTTTATCATGAAATTTGTGGCCAAGATTATTCCAATCAGCGTCTTCATCTTAACCTTTTTTATATAGTTTTCATTAGATGTATAAATTTGAAACAAGTTCTCCCTCTCTTAGTATTAATTTGGTGATCTATAGGTAAAATCAGTTAGTATCCTATTTTTAGTATTATCATCTTATATATTTCTATAACTATTCAAGAACATTTGTTTCAGAGTTTTCAATGCATTGGAGGGAATGTTTTCTACTGGGTGACATTCTTCCACATCTTCTATTTAGTCAGTCCTAAATAGATGATAAACTAATTTTTTGACAACCCCCTCACATCATCAAACATTGTAACACATTTCTATAAACCAAATAAGGTTTTATTTTTTGCTAATATCCATAAAACTCTATTTCCTTTTGCTATCCTAAAACATTTTATTATGAAATATCATAAATATTTTTTTCCAGTAATGTGACATATTTTTCTGATGTTTCCTCTCTTTTGGCCCGTTTCCAACAGAAAGCAGGCTTCTGGATCTTTGTGTATTCCTCTATTTCTCTCTTTTCAAATGTAACTTCAAAAAAGTGTATTTCAACTCAATTTAACATAGGGCTAGAGTTCTCAAACAGAGATTAGATTTCTAGAGAGAGTTTTTGAGGGAAAAAAACACACAACAGCAACAACAATAAAAACCCCACCTTCAGTAACAGCTCTTATCTTCTTAGATAATAGCATCAATCGATCAAAAGATACAGATCTATATGAAATTCAGTGCCATCATTGTGGTTGATGAAAACCTGCACAATCAATAAGAATATTGATTAAAATATTGCTAAATACAGTTACAATGTATTGGAAGTTGCTGAAATCATGAAAGCATCTTTGTCAGCTCAGAGCTAGATTTTGGTCATAGCTGTGGCCTACATGTTCTCACATTACATGTCCAGTAATGTTTCATTATAACTTGACTGTCACATGCTGAGTTGCATTACCCACAGCCTGATTATTTTTCTGAGTATCACTAACTATCTCTGGAGACATTCCAGGAATCTAATAATTCCTGGTCTTAGTTCACTCATATTCACTGTTGACACTACCTATACATGTTTGGCATTTTCTATATATGCTTGAGAGTGCATGCAGTTGGATTACTTAGGACTCTTTCTGCTCATGTCTCTTTGTCCACTGTTGTGAGTAGAGATCTGCTCATCTGCCTTTTGTTGTTCTGGCAACGGCAAAGTTTCATCATAAATAACAGTGTACTAGCACAGTACACATTTTACTGGCAGCAATGAAGACCTGCTTGAACCCCATCACGTAGCAAAAATAACTGCTGGAAGTCACCTTTACCTCCCATTTGTTCCCCCAAGAGTTCTTAGGTATTGCTTCCATTTCCCGCATATATTTGAAATAAGACATCATTAAACCCATTTTCACACAACTGCACAAAAGCTGATGATTTATCTTAACTCCTTTAATCTTTGCCAGATAAATCCCTTTCTTTTTATGTATGGGTTATGGTAACTTCAATTGTTTTATTTTCCAGTTCTTCAAGAAATACTTTTGTCATTCCTCTCCTTAAAGGAGAAAACATCTTGTAGTCAGGATCCAGACTTTGTTTCACCCTCCCTCTATCATCACACACCACAATTTGTAATGACTACTCATGGGCACAGCTGAGTCAATAGCTAAGACTGGTTCATATCTCCACCACCCAACAAATACCAAATTGTTTATTTTTCTGTCTTCATCATCCTATTGACAGCAAACTGCTTGGGCAGAACTGTATACCTGTAGAGCTAGAAGCAATGAACATTTCCTACAGTCTTGGTAGTATGGGAACTATGCTTGGTCCTCATCCATAAAAGAAAGTTTCCCCACAATTCCATGTTTGGCTAAACCTATTTCCACCTGATTTTAATCTGTCTTGGGAAATGACAGCAAATTATAAACACGCTGTTATCAAAGAACCCACAAATCAGTTCATTCATTTCCCCAGATGACTGTGAACAGCTGGAAATGAAGATCTACAAAGTATGTGCAATCACATCACAATGACAGCATTTTTGAATGTATGCAAACAAGATGATTGATTATATATGAACAAATAAGCTTCCCTGTAAACAAATTAACAAATGGGCTTTAACCATGTTGTGATCTTCAACAGTACTTAATATGAACGACCTATGTATCAAAACATGAAGTGTTATCTGATTTTAACCTCCATTGCAGTCATCAGAGATCTAAATAGACATATATCACTTTATACAACTTGAGACTGATTCTGTCCCTGCATTTCAGGACTGTCTCCTTTAAAGGAGACATATTTTTTTCTGAGCTACAGAAAAGCAATCAAGGTAGGCAATGCATGGGAAAAGGGTGACACTTTGTGGCAATACAAGAGAACTAAGGTTCTTTCATCCTTTTATATTTCATCCTTTTTGTATCTATCATTCTGATGTTATAAAAATGTAAAGGTGACAAACGTAGGATGGACCTTGATCATGAGTATACATACTTGTTACTGAAACCAAGGCAAAATCTCCAAAAGAACAACATGAGAAGGATTTTTAAGACATGCTTATGAAATCACAGCTAATCATGTCATTGTAAAGGTTACCACAAGTTTTGTTTAAATACTATCAGATCTATTCAGGCACATTAGCAAAAGTTCATTTAAGAATAAGACTTTGGGGAAGATTTTGCATCTCCCAAGACCAGTTTATATGTTTTCCTTTCTAGAGAATGTTATTTCCTAAACAACTTCTGGTATGAAAATAAAATTAATGAAATGTTCAATCTCTCTACAGAAAAAATTTGTCTGTAGCCCATAATGGCTAAAACTCACCAATGCCTAAACCTAGGTTAACCTATGGAAAAAGGGGAGATAGAAAGTATGATGTTGAATTAAGAAGTAGCGTTCAATACAATGAAAATAATGGTTAAAGAAAATTATCACTCCTTACTGGACAAATAAAATTGTATAAGCCACATCACGACTGCATCTGGATTGTCTGTTTTTCTGTATTTGTAAGAGTTATAAAATTCCATCAGTGTGCAAAAGAAGAGATAAGCCTTTCAACTACTTGCACTTTTACTGCAGACACCTTCTTTTCATCATGTCAATGCACTAAATTCTGTTTCCATGCACCATGGTGTCTATAGATGTTTTCACTTTGGCAGCAAAAAAATGTACTGCTGAGTACTACTCCACCTCTTCATCCTGATATTCTTCATTATGGAATGTTACAAAGCACATACACTACGTATGAACTGAAGTGAATAAATTGTCAGTGAAACAGTAGCTTCCAAGTTCCTTGAGCCATTCACTGGTAGGGCCATTTGACTTGCTTATATTGTACACCAACCTTTGGCATTTTCTTGGCAAATTGCATTTGGCTCAAGTGAGCATCTTCCTATACTTGGAAAAAAAAAAGAAAAAAAGAAAAAAGTTGGTTTCAATGACACTGAAAAGAAATAAAGTGATAAAGAAATAACACTCATGCTAAATTGATTTCTATGGGTTTGTTTCTTCCCGGAATAATACTGTACACTTCTTTGCTTCACAACATCCATGAAATTAGTGGCATAGTAAGTCCCTTCTGCAGGGAGAAAAACTTGGATGCAGAGTGATTTTAAATGCATTTTACAATTAACATTGTGGAAAGAAGCAGTAGTTGGGAGTCCTAACTTGAAGATCTCACTTTTTAGCAGATAGTTAACTTTTGAGTAGAAATAGAAGAGCATTTGCATAGCTATCAGGAGCCAGACTAGGTCATTGTTGCAGCCGATCAGACACCAGACTATGAAATAATGCAGAGCACTAAATCAGGTGGGAAGCAGTCACTCCCTTCAACATGTACAACCAAAAAATGGTTAATATTGCTGAAAATAATCCATAAATTAAAGGTCCTATTCAATCCAGCTAACTTCAGATACTGCCTTTAGCCCACTACAGAATGGTTGATTTCCCAGTGCTCGGAGGAGAGGAGGTCCCAAAAGGGAGTCATTCAGAGATCCCAGGATTATGTCTGATTTTAATTCAATGACTGTAGAGGATAGAAACATAGTAGATAAGACTTCTCCAGGTGGCATGCCAAAAAGCAAGGGTTAAACAAAGAACACGGGAGTGTGGTGTGCGCAAGAATCTGGAACAGCAAAATATGCATGAATCTGGGAGTGAATGGGAACATGAAGGAGACTGTTGAACACCAGCCTGTAAAAACAGAAGTGTTTAGCTTTGTGCTATTTAGAGACCCAAGCTGAGTGATCACTAGGGGAATGAACGCCTCCCTTTAGGGGGAGGTATTTAAGCAGTAGTGTGTGTAATAAAGCTGATTCTATGCTTGCACCTGCTGGAGTCTGTGTCTTCCATACACCACAAATGACTGTCTGTGTTGAAGTACAGGAACATTTGATCTAGGCATCATAGTGCATGAATGGCTTCAGGCTCTGAGTCCCTGTTTCCCAGGGGGATTGAAAGTTTATTTCACCTCTTTGCCCTGAGGCATGATTAGTTACACACTTACTTCATTCTTGACAGAGCCTCTTCCAATTCTGTTTAAGGACCTCCAGTGATTGAGACCTCACTGTTTCTAGGCAATCGATCCCAGTGCTATACTGGAAAGATTTTGCTGTGGTGCAATTCAGATCAAAACTTCACATGATGTATTTAGGTGTTCATAATGCAGGCGTGTCTTCTTATCTAAGCTCCCACTGCAGTCAGTGGGGAATCAGTCAATTTTTGTTCAAGTAACTGAAGAAGCTGATCAGTCTTTCTTCAAATGCTTTGCTTTCTAGGGTCTTGTTTATTCTCAGAACAATTCTGTGGATTAGTCTTTAATTACTGCAGACTGGTAGGTCCAAACCCCAAAGCTCTATCGTTCCTTGCACATTACAAAACATGAAAAGAAAGAATTAATTCACATTTTTAGATGCTTCTGGGCTTTTTGATACTCAAAACAAAATTTCTATTTTTCACCCTTCAATCTTTTTGGCTCATATTTGACCCATTTTGTTGTCTAAATCCCAGATACCCTGTCTATAGATCTGCTACATTCATATTCCATCCTACAATTGTGCAGTTGACAGTTTTTTCCCAAATGTAACATCTTAAACTTGTCCCTACTCAATCTCTTCTTTTTTTTTTTTTTTTTTTTGTAAGATTGTTTTACCAATTTTCAAGACTACTTTCAGTTCTCTTCATGTCACTTAGAGTATCTCTTTTCTCTCTCAGGTTCATATAACCAACAAACTGAAAAAAAAGCTTTTCTTCATTGTTTATACAACTAATAAATGCAGTGATCAAATACAAGGTAGATTTCTGCAGAATAATACATATTTTTCTCTTTTGAAGTTGATAAAGGTTTACGCAAATGGTTTTCAAATACATGTGGTAGAGATAACATCTTTTCCTGTTTCCATTCCTTGTTCGTTAGAATCTTCTGAGAGCATCAACCAAAACCTTTTTAAAATTAATGTTTCTTTTTCACTATTTCCTTTTATTGTCTGTAACACTGCCTTAGAAGAAAATTACAGTGGTTGGATGTAATGATACAATTTAATCTTGTTGATTGTTACTGTTTTAGTTTTTCATTTTTTAAGGTGATTGTCCTGGTTTCAGTCAGGATAGAGTTAATTTCATTTGTAGCAGCTGATGGAGTGCTGTGTTTGGGAGTTAAAATGAAAGCAGTGCTGAGAACACCCTGATGTTCTTAGTTGCAGTCAGACAGTCAAGGACTTTTCTCAGCTTCTTCGTATTTCTCTATTCTTGAGAAAGGAGGGGCAAAGCCAGGACAGGTGACCCAGATGGGCCAAAGAGAGTATTCCATGCCAATTACGTCCTGCCCAGGATAACAGGGGGCTGAGGGGAGGAAGAAGAGGGGCGGTGGCAGGACGCGTGCTTCTTGGGGGGACGGTTGGGTTCCGGGACAGCTCTGGGTGGTACGGCCTGAGTTGTGTGGTTCGGGGAGAAACTGCATTGGGGATCAAGAGTTTCATATTCTTTTGCTCTAAAGTCCTGTTAGCATTGTTATATTTTATCTTTCTGTTCTCTTAGTAAACTATCCTTATCCCAACCCACGGGCCTCTTAGTTTCTTGGTTTTGGAGTTATTTGCCCCTTCCTTTTCCCTTCCCTTGTTTCCCCCTCTTTTCCCTTTTCCCCTGCTCTTTTACTTTAAGAAGCAGGTAGCTGCGTGGATCTCAGCCCACAGCCGGGGGGAAACCACGACAGTGATGATTACTAAAAATATGACATTTTTTTAACTGGAAATTTATGAGGTCTTCATAATTATTACTTAATTTATACTTTTTCAAAGCAAAAATCTCAGAAATCTTGTTCATTTTTAACTAGTAATAGTGTTTCCAAATATCTGCTACTCATTGATGCTTTACAGGGGAACTTAAGAACAACATTAACTTGACTATCAGGTCAAGATTTTCATGATGTTTCTCTTATTACTCAAAACTGGTATCTTGTTACCCTTGATGTCTTCTACACATTGCACTGTATGTTTCTCATTGGTCTTTCTAACTTTCTCTCTACGAGTTCATGTTGCTTCATTTCATTTTATATTTAAGCTTATCTTTATTAATCTCGGTTTCTATTTCTTGTTTCTTTTTGTATCTGAGTTCAAGCTTTAACCATTTCATTGTTTCATTAAAAAAATCTGTCATTTATGTGCAATTGTTTGCTTATGTACTTGGTTTAGGGGTTTTATTTTTAAGAAATATCAAGCCAGTCTTCTCTTCAATTAGCCTTTTCTGGAACTTTATCTAGAATTTATTCAAACACCACTAATGATAGGCAATCTTGGTGTAAATGCCATGTCTCTTACCCTTTTCCTTTTCTTTTCTGTGTTGTTTTTCTTTTTTATTTTTTTGATCCTCAGTTGTTTTCTATTAATAGTGCAGTCATATGTAAATACCTCAAAGCTCTTCTACAGCAATTACATTGTAGCTGTGATTGTGTATTAAAGCTTTCAAACCTTTTTATTTATCTTCATACTTATCATGTCAGACTACAAATATCTAGGATGTTCAGCACACCAAATGTTTAGTTTTTGTTCTAAATATTATAACCTTCAGGTGAAGAAGTCTATCCTCATTTTCCATGAGGTAAACTGCTCTCTAAGCAAAGTGCTCATGGAAAGTGATCATATAGAGGTAAAGGATGCAGATCTCCATCTGATAACACTATGTGCACACCCTCTTATACAATGTCATTGCATGACTCTCATCCTTTCACAGAATCACAGAATCACAGAATTGTAGGGGTTGGAAGGGACCTCGAGAGATCATCGGGTCCAGCCCCCTGCCAAAGCAGGCTCCCTAGGACATTTCACACAGGTGAGGGAGCCACATAATATTTCAGCTTTTTCACCCAGCATCCAGCAGTTGTTCTGTTCTACACAGACCAATTTCCCCAGTCATTCACGTTCATGATTTTTATAACTCCAAGTGCACACGAAGGCTACACAACCTTCTGGTACTATCTCATGTTCAGGATTGTGGGGTAAAAGTTCTGGAAGAAATGGGTATTTCTAAAATCTAGACATTCTGAGATGCCTCTTTGTGTTTCTTCTCAATGGCAGTTACTTTGGATCTCATACTTCTGAAAGAATACAAATTTTTTTCTGCTGTGTCATAGGAATACAATTTTCAGCTTCTGTGAGAATCAGCATACCCATTCTTGATTTGAAATTCCCTGTTGAGGATAAAGTGCATGCTGTGTACCAAGGAAATTATCTTGCATTCTACTTCTTGTTTTGGGAGGTATTAACCAGGGATATATGATTAGAACATAAGCTCTTAGAGCTCTTGTTTGATCAACTCAATTGCCAGAAGTAGGCAGATAGCTTTAACACTTTGGGTTACTGAGTGACTGACTGAAAACAACATGTGCCAAATTTTTTAAAGCATCACTTTCCTTTTGGACAGAAGTTATAGCCTGCATAACTGTACCCTCTGAAAGAAAAAAGTGAATACATCAACATACTGTAATTTTTAAATTAAACGAGTGGGATTCTTTTCACATAATGGTATTTACAAAATATAGTTATGTAAAAAAGAAGAAAAACAATTGTAAATTGAAGATCTGGTATGGCTGTTCAAATAGGTCCTGATTTGGCTGGTTCTGATTTGTACATTGTATCTATCCTGAAGTGTCACACTTTGCCAGCAAAATAGAAGGGTTTTTTTTACTAAAAAAAAAGCCATTATAAGTTTCTACATTTTCCTCTGATTTGTTGCTGTTCAAGTGGGTACCTGATGTTAATGAACTAAGAATTCCTGTGTCATATTATGACTCTAAATTGTCACACTTGAAATTACTCACACTTGGTAAACACAGGTGCTTAAATTACGTGGCTGTCCCCAAATACTTTCTTTAAGCAGTCTTTTAAGTTAAACTTTAATTTGGATGAAGTTGATATCAGTGGTATATACCACATCAAAAAGCCTAATATACTAACACTTGCAGTGATAGAGTGATCACCACTGTAAAGAACTTAAGTAACACATTCTTAGCTGCACTGTTGACCAATAAAAATTATGTTTATAATAGTAGATTTTCAGGCTTTATATCAAAATTTCATTAAATATCTACTGGTAGGATTTGACTCGTTAGCCTTAGGATGTGTTTCCATGGCAGCCTCACTGCTGGTCATTGCATTTTCCCTGCCAGCTGCACATTTCCACTCTCTTCCTTACAAGACTTTCTGTCTTGTGGTTTCAGAAAATAAAAATGAAAAAAAAAAATACCTTTCTGTAAGGTGAATGTACTGACATTGTTTAGAGAAGGTTTCAACTAGAACAAGAAATGAGAAAGGGAAATGAATGGGAGAATGAGCCTGGAGGATGTTCCATGGGAAGGAGACAAGGACTGTGGCAGCCAGGATCAAATCTACCACAGAAATACACATCCAGAAAACTCAGGGGGTTCAGTTCAGTTGCTGACATTTAGCCATCTTGTGCCATTTATGATGCTATCATCTCCTGCCTAACCTCCATCTGATGCTCCAGATTGTATATATTCCATGGGTCCTGCTGTTGACCAGTGTCTCAGACTCCCCAGAGTATCTCATATAGCTCTAGATGCCCATAAATCAGCAGCTGAGTTGGACTAAAAATATTTATAGAATTCCCTTGTCACTTCCTAAATTACTCTTGTCTGCTGCAAGTATTTTCCAGACAGTGGTGCTGTCTGCAGAACACATGCCTTAACAAAGAGATGCTCAGCTGATGACCAAGCTACTGCTGATATGCCCAGCTTCCAAACTTATTCTCTCCACAACAAGATCCTTGCACTACAACAGCAGTCCATGATCCAACTAAGCACATATTTAGTTTAAGAGAGTTTACAACACCAACAGCAGAATGCTACATTCTCAAATGTGTATACTCAGCTCTGCTCACATGGTGTGAAGATCTTCCTGTAACCAGTACTAAACAGTAATCCTCCACTGATACTTTTGAAACAAAAAAAAAATCTCATTTCCCTCCTTTCAGTTGTCTTACTATTGTAAGCACTGTGATCACATTCAGGACATCATATTTTTTAAGTGGATGTGTCACAATGTAATTGGTAGTCTAAACAGCAGCATTTACAGAGATCAGACCCACATATCTGCTATCAGTTCTTTTAAAGGAGTTGAAAATGCGTCTCAAAAAAAAAAACCCCAAACCCAAACCACAAACAAACAACCAAATCATTAAGTGCTAAATGGAACATATTCAGAGTGAAAATCATCAAAAGGCTTAAATATTGAGCAGTGACATATACTGTCACTAGGAAATTAAAATCAGCATGCATATTACTGGAAAGAAATAAAGTGGATTTTGATGGATTTAGGCACTGCATACAAATTGTTATTAAATGCACATAACATTTCATCACTCTAGTTCTCTACACTTCAGAGCAGCCATGTTATATTTGGAGTGACCGTGTTATATATTTCACTCCTTGTGCATAGTTTATGCTAATCTATTTTACTTCCTAAAGATATCTTTCCCTTTAATGCAAAAAGTGGCATTTTAAAGGAAGCATATGGGATTTTTTTTTTCCCAAGGTATTACCTTTCTCTACATGTTTGATTTGTTGTAATTCTGTTATCTGTTATCTTATTTCAACCATTAAGCTAAACACAGTCTGATTGTGTATCACTGTATAACCGCAAAAGTCCTTCATATTCTGCCTCACCTATATCCTCATGACTTTTTGTGGTACTTTTAATCCTTTGTTTAACTTCTGAGATCTGATTCTTAATCTCAGGAGGTCACACCCTAGACTGCAGACCTCTGAGGAGTGTTCAGGTGTCAGAAGCAACCTTTGCTGCTTGTACTTTTCTCCATCATTGAGAGACTGATTCTGTGTGGTACAAAACTCTTCCTTTTCCGGAGTTGTGCAGTTGGATAGATGAACTTTTCAGTGTCAGGCTCCATAATTCAGACCTGTCAAATCTCATTCACTATGCACCAAGTCGATACCATTTACCTCCTCTTCACAATTCCTGACTGCTATGCTTGCAGCTCATACAGTAACAGACTTCAGCAATGTGGCCTCTTTCCTGTTCCATATGTGTCCTGGTTTCAGTCAGGATAGAGTTAACTTCATTTGTAGCAGCTGATGGAATGCTGTGTTTGGGAGTTAAAATGAAAGCAGTGCTGAGAACACCCTGATGTTCTTAGTTGCAGTCAGACAGTCAAGGACTTTCTCAGCTTCTTCGTATTTCTCTATTCTTGAGACAGGAGGGGCGAAGCCAGGACAGGTGACCCAGATGGGCCAAAGAGAGTATTCCATGCCAATTACGTCCTGCCTAGGAAAACGGGGGGCTGTTGGGAGGAAGAAGAGGGGCGGTGGCGGGACGCGTGCTTCTTGGGGGGACGGTCGGTTCCGGGACAGCTCTGGGTGGTACGGCCTGAGTTGTGTGGGTCGGGGAGAAACTGCATTGGGGATCAAGAGTTTCATATTCTTTTGCTCTAAAGTCCTGTTAGCATTGTTATATTTTATCTTTCTGTTCTCTTAGTAAACTCTCCTTATCCCAACCCACGGGCCTCTTAGTTTCTTGGTTTTGGAGTTATTTGCCCCTTCCTTTTCCCTTCCCTTGTTTCCCCCTCTTTTCCCTCTTCCCCTGCTCTTTTACTTTAAGAAGCAGGCTGCTGCGTGGATCTCAACCCACAGCCGGGGTGAAACCACGACAATATGCCTGTATCTTTGTAGCTGGGTCACAAAGCCAGAACAAGGCATTGGCCTTGAAACACATCTGGAGAGAAAAGGTGTCATCTCGTGAAGCTCCAGACTCAAATGAGGGTTGTGAACTCACTCTGAGAAGTTCGTTCCCACAGGTGCTTTCCAGCCATATGATTTGCTAAGCCTGACACAGCTGGAATCGTGTGACAGACCACATCTATTTGAGAGATTTATATTGCTTCTTTTGCAACAGGAACTGCCCATGCAACTTCTTTCTACTTAATTTTTAATGTAGCAACAATGAATGTGATTTCACCACAGACCTCACATGACCTCATATAGAAACCACAGGATGTGCAATTCGTGTCAACTATCACCCAGGAAAGCAGCAGAGTAATAGGTCAGTAATGAAGCTATCCTTTGTGTGTTGTAACAAGAGCAGGTAACTCAGGATTGATTTATTTATATAAACTAAATAAGCCCAGGGCAAACTCCCAGGTTTGACCTCTGAAACTAGCAGTTTCCCCATCAATGACTGGGCATGATACTGGGATACCATAGGCCTGTATTTATCATGAGGACATGAATGACACCACTCCATCTTCAGGAAAAGACACTTTAGTCAAGAGGTTTTGATGAGATGGCTGTAATTCATTTTCCCACTGAGGCAGGTACACCCACCACGACAACACTAAACATTTACTGACAGCTGAGCCACATCCCTCCCAAGCGACTGCCATCATGTATACCCCTCAGCCCACAGGTGAGACCCCTGCTGTTCATGGACAATGAGGTGCCTCAGTCTCAAGAAGTTTCTAGTGAATTACCATGTGTGACCATGAGCCCTGATCTCACTTGGAAATAAATGGAGAACTGCTGGAGGGTGTTTGGAGTCTTCTGGGAGCAGAAGGTCTGTGACATGAAGTCCTCCCAGTGGCAAGGGATGCCTGACATGGATACTCCTTGACGTTGGGTGCCCTCACTATAACTGGTGATTGAATGTGAGTGATGGATCCTTCCATTTCCTTTCTGCCTAAAAGCTTTTAGGTCATCCTTGCAGAAGTGCTGGTCATACTTTGTATTGCTATGGTTCTGTAGCTAAGTGTAAGCCAGCTCCCATAGGATCTGAACTTGAGAACTGTACAGATATTTCTTTCTGCCATGGTGAAGCACTGTCTAATGCAAAAGTCCTGCATCTGTCTTTTGCTGGTGTTAGGAATTGGATAGCTTGCTTTCCTTACCACCACCCTTCCATAGCTGTCTGCATGGCAAATAATATGCTCCTTATGTGATGTAAAACTGTCTTTAAACATATAAAATCCTAAGCCAGCACATTTCAAGGACACTTGTTCTCAAGAGTTCAGCCATGTGCCAGCCAGCTTGTTCCTCTTCTCATTCCTATTAAAATGTGCAGCACAGTGTATTTAATTAGAAAGATGATACCACAGGAGAATGTTGGAAAATGTCAGGAACATCACAAAATTGCTCCAAATGAACCTCCCCTGTCCACTCCTTTGTCCACACATATGACAATACTACCAGATGTGGACCCAGCAAAGAAGTAATCATTAACATCACTGATGCCACACAACACATAAAGCAGCCTCAACACAAATCTTATGTTTCTTGACAGTGAAGGTGAAAAGTAAGTTTTAAAGTAAGAAAAAAAAATTTAAAAACAATTTGCAGAATATCAAATACTGTTTGATTATGCAAGACTGTTGTCCTGATTTTGGTTGGGACAGTTAATTTTCTTCATAGTAGCTGGTATGAAGCTATGTTTTGGATTTGTGCTGAAAACTGTGTTGATAATGTAGAGAAGTTTTTGTTATTGCTGAGTAGCATTTACACAGAATCAAGGCCTTTTCTGCTTCTCATACTGCCTCACCAGAAAGTAGCTCTTCCAACCCAATTCATTCTATGATTCTGTGATTCAATAATGGCTTTATCTCCATTTGAAACCTTCCCAGGTTACATAAATTAATCAATCAATAAATAATTTTTCCAATGTGACTCATATATGATTATATGTAAAAAAACCCCCAGTAAATGGCCATTTCATATGAATTTGCTAATCGATGCACCTCACACACACACATACACACAACCTCACCAGTCATACAGTAAGAAAATATGATTTAAAAAATTGTAAAAAATATTATTTTGCAAATAAATATTTTACTGCCAAGGGAAAATTAACTTTTAGGGAACAAACATTTCTGAAGAAAAGTTCTGTGACACACGAATAACAGAGAAGTAGCTGTCTCTTTAGTCCAAATCTCCTCATAATTGTTTCTCTGTCTCTCACCCTGAGTTCCCAAGTTAGGTTTTAAAGCCTCAGACAAAACACCAACAGTGCAGCAGTGAACTAAACCATCCAGTCACTTTCACCTAATTAGACCTGATTTATTCCTTATTAAATGAACTACAACGTTCTCCATTTTGAACACTGATTGATCCATTTATATTGTCTTAGCGTGCCTCACAAAAATATCAGGGTTAGTCCTATCTCAGCTTGCTTAAAGAGCTGAAAATCATGCTATTTTTTTACATTGTTTGGTGCTTTTCTGCAGAGAGAAATAACTTTTAACAAATCCTGGTTAAATGTGGGAGGTTTTTTTTCTACTTCTCACCTGACAACCATATAAAAACTTTTAACATTGCCAAATCTTACATCTAATTTTTTAGAAAGGACTCTAGATGCCACCAAAAGTGTGATTTGTCTTTCACCTGTATCTTCATGACATCTTATGAACAGTCCTTAAGCTCTTCACTGGCAACATGTCTGCTTCCGTGCCACCTTACACTTGGAATCTGTTAAAAAATCCTTTCCTCAGAAGTATACATGGAAAAAGGAAAAAAAGGTTCAAACTGAATGTAAGGAAAAAGCTTTTCATCATAAGGATCATCAAACATCAGAAAACGTCGCATAGACAAGTTGTTTGGTGGAGATTTTCAAGGCCAGAGTGGATAAAGTTCTGAAAACCTGGTCTATCCTGATGGTTGACCATGCTTTGAGCAGGAGATAGACTAGATGCTTTACTGAGGTCTCTTCCAAGGTGAACTCACCCGTGTTCCTATAAATGAGGATAACTAAAGCCAGGGCACTAACCTCAGAGTTCTATTTATTGCCTCTGCCTATAATCCATGAGGACAATGCAATCTCTTCATCTAAAATTATTGATTATTTTGAAGCAAGTTCAGTGAGAAATCTTTTTTTTCTTTTTTTTTTTTTCTGTTGGAAGCTTATGCACATGATAATTTGCTAGTACCTGTGTGGGAGTGCATATTTTTCTATTGCCCATCTCAAGAAAAATGTCAAACTGAAAAAATCATGAATAAAGCACGACATCAAGACAGCCAGTGATGAAAGATGTGAAGTGTTATTGAAGTGCTGACTGGAACAAAGAGGTCTAAGATTAATTCTTATCTCTACCATAGCCTTCAAGCGCGATGCCAATACCAAATGTCTCTACTTTTCATGTAGCCACCTGTAAAGCAGAAACGAAGCAACCTTTCGTTCAGTTTTATACACTGAGACTCTTCATACAGGCTGCTTTTCCCTACTTGTTTGAACAGTGTGTAGTATAGTCCCACCTGAGCACTCCAGATACTGCTGTAATACCCAGAGTCACGAAATAGGGTGGAAAGATGTATTTGACTCATTCTAATAGAAAAACCCAAAGTGTTAATAAGACCCATCAGTCTTTTCATTTTACCACATTCCTGAAGGATAAGAGCTTATAAAATTAAAATTAATTAAATAATGATAGAATTTAATTAAAATTGAATTGTTAAGTGTGTTTAGATGCTATGGTTGTGAGTGCTACAGAAAAAAGACATGTAAATAGGCAGATAGAGGACAAGCTGGCCAATGTCATCCTATCCCTATCACCTGCAAATGACTAGAACGATTATTGCTTTCAAAATATCCTTTAAAATTCATCAGAGCCTTTGTTTTTCTATTTGATCAAGTAATTACATACCCTGGCATTAACATAAACACCTATTAGTGGTCATAAACCAGAATTATACAAAAGAAAAAAACCTGTATTTCAGCATTTTCTATTATTATATCTGTATAGTTTTTCACAACGAATAGAAGAACAGCACTGATCTTCCCTATTGAGGCTTGGAAATGGAAATGGGTCACAGAGCTTTGTGACCTGGAGGTGACATTAATTATCATTAGAATCAGAGTAGTGCACTGACAGAAAAAGGGATGCTGTAATGTAATTCCAGAACCAGCACCTTTCTTAGATCTTTTTAGACATCTTCAACACATTTTCTCCTGGCCCTGAATCTCTCACTGCATCCTTTCAGCACTTCACTTTGAATCATCCATCACAAGATAGATGATACCTTTTTCTTTTCCTTTGCTTCCCTCTGGATGACCCTGCTTTTCTCTTTCTCCATGGACTGAAACTCCTAGGAATTCCTACTGTTTTTTCACTTTGAAAGAATAAACTTTATTGGGAACTTGGGCGTAAGTGGAAACCCCTCATTTGTCACTACAGAACATTGCTCTTCCTTCCTGAACTACATAGTGGAGAAGGTTATTCAGCACCCTTTGCATCGTCCCTACGCCCACCATTCCTAATAGCTGCTTTGTTATCTAAGAAGGTATAATATTGAAAAATAATGCTGCATAACAGTGACACAGGTCCTAACAAGGCTGTAGCTGAGGTTTTGGACCTCTCTGAAATTTTGTGGGTGATGTGCTTCAAGAATAGACCTCTCAAATGATTAGTGGTGTTCTAATAGGTGTATCATTAGCCTCATGAAGTTCAACAAGGTCAAGAGCAGTGTCCTGCGCATAGGTCAGCACAATACCTAACATCAGTACAGACTGGGGGATAAATGGTGCTATGGTGAAGGATTTGGGGATACTTGTGGATGAAAATTCGACATAAGCCAGTGATGTGCACTTGTATTCTAGAAAGACAACCATATTCTGGGCTGCATCAAAAACAGCATGACCAACATGTCAACGGAGGTGATTCTGTCCCTCTGCTCTGGTGAAACTCCACTTGGAGCACTCCATTCACCTATCATGTCCCCATTACAAGAAAGACATGGAGCTGTTGGAGTGGGTATAACTTATCAGAGGGCTGGAACACCTGTACCATGAAAAAAGGCTGAGAGAGTTTGGCTTGTTTAGCCTGGAGAAGAGAAGGCTCTGGGGAAACCTCTTTTGCAGCCTTTCAATATGTAAAAAAGGATTTATAAAAAGAAAGAGAATGACTTTTTACCAAGACCTGTAGTGGCAGAACAAGATGCAATGGTTTTAAACTGATAGAGGATTGCCCAGGTTGCCCAGAGAAGTTGTGGGTGCCCCGCCATTGGACATGTTCAAGGTCAGTTTGGATGGGTCTTTAAGCAACCTGATCTAATGGAAGATGCCCCTGCCTATGGCAGAGGAGTTGGAATAGACTATCAGTTGTTTCTAAACCAAACCATTCTATGATTCTCTGCATTTGAAACTTGAACCACAAAATACTTCACTGTTCACTGAGTTATGTTGATACTTTTTCTGTAACCACATTAGGATGGCATCAACAAGTCTACTAAAACATTTATTTCTTGTTTGTGGTTTTCCTGCAGTGTTTAATGAACCACATTAAACCTTGAGGAGTTCAGCTTCCTAGACAGATGAGCATAAGTTGAAAAGGTAGTCCACACCTAATTGGGGACCTGCATATCAGCACTGTTTATTTTGTACTCTCTAGCACAAAGTTTTCAATTTGTGCATAGATTAGTAGAATAGTGTTTACCACTGCATCAGGTAAATCAAAATGTTTCACATAGAAAAGAGTCTATAGCTTTTTCTATATATATATATGTTCCTTTGAGTAATAAGTATTACTGACCTATCACCTGTATGAAAACGGAACTCCTCAGAGTCCAGTTTAATGAGTGGCATATGCAATACCCTACTAAAATCAAATACATTCTTTTTGCATTCAGGAGTAATCTAATATCTTTCTTGCTTGACCTATATTCCGTGTGTGTTGTTTAGTGCATCCTGTAGCAGAGCCAAAGCCTGTGGTTAGTATATAATTAATATGCTTCTGTTATGCTCTCATTTGCACTTCAGTTAAAATCTCCAGATGCTGGAGATAAGTAGATCCATGAAACCAATTGCAGCGCATATTCCAAACAGGGAAATAGTGGCATACTTCTGTGTATAGGAGAATATCCAGATAAAAGCTCTCATTCCTTAGCACTTGAAAAATAAGTTATACTGTTTTAAATTGGTGTTGTGGATTATGACAGATGGGAAGAGAGAGAGACAAGAGGAGGGAAAGACTGAAAAATGAAGTGAGGAGGGTAGGGCTTTAGTTTGTCAAAAGTCTGTGGGCTTCTTTTGGTTAATATATTTCTATTAGAAACAAAATAACATCCTAAACTTCTAAATCTCAATGTAATACATTAATACTGCAATGTAATTTCATTAATACTGCAGTTATATACTAAACCAAAACTAATAGAGTTATGCAAGACAACACAGGGCTTGTTGGTTTGGTTTTTTTTTTCCTTTTTTTGTGTGTATGAGTTCAAATTAAACATTTTTTACAAGACTTAACTGCTTTATTCAATGACAGGTTTAATGAGTCCAGGACCTTTTGTGTGTTGAAGAGACTTTAATGCAGTTGATTTCTATTGTTATTACTGGAAAAGTATCTGACAGCTTTAGAGGGCCAAGGATTCATTGTTCTATGCACAAGCACAGGTAAGAAGGTATTCATAGATGAATTTACAGAGTAAAACATAAGAGGTACAGGCAAAGGCAGAGAGATACAGTGTCTCTCACAAAAACGTATTGCAGTAATTACAATATACTAATTGTCTCTCTCCTTTCTGAGCTTCATGACAAAATAGTAATTAAAAAAACAAATCTAATGTTATGAACTTAGCCATTTTCCAGATTTTAATTTTAATTTAACTCTAAGACCCTGTAGAAATACCTTAGCTCAACTTGAGGAATTAGGTTCCATCTACATTGTAATTTTGATTAGGATCAGTAGTATGATTTTGAAGGGAATCCCTAATTCCTATTCAGTTCACACTAATTGGATTCTTTTTTGATAAAATAAAATGAGGTCTGCTCCAGGTTTGTACATAATACACACCTACACCTAATGGATTCATAAGAGAAAAACTTCCATTTTTTAATTGTAAACTTCCTCAGATGGTCCTCATATGAAGGAATGTGCAGTCTAATAATAATCACAGAATCATTCAGTTTGGAAAGGGCAGGACCTCTAGAGGTTGATAGTCCAACCTCCTGCTGAAAACAGAGTAATTCAACACCGAATTCAACACCGAATTCAGACCTTGTTGTTCAGGGTTTTATCCACGGCTCCATGTTTGATAATGCCTTCATATATATTCAAAGGCTTCAACTAAGTCTCCCTGAAGCTGTTATTCTCCAGGCTGAAAAACACTATACCTATCAGTCTCCAGCCACCTTGGTGGCCTTCTGATGAACTTGCTTTTCTGCTTTCCTATCTTGAATGCACCTTGCCTCACAGATGTCATTGTCAAATCGGGACCAACAAGTTCTTCTAATGCACCCAGAATAAGTTCTTTTCTATGTCACAGCTTCTTTTTCCTCCTTTCAGTTTCCCCATTCAGATATTTCAGCTCAGCCATCACAATGAGACAGAGAAGACTCAAGGTGGCTAATTAAGTGCGGTCAAAGTTCCATCTTTAATACCATAGGGTATCTTTGCCTTATCCCAGCTGCTCCTGCAGAAGGGCACTGGTGACCTGTGGGTCCTTTGTCATGTCACTCAGACAACAGATGTTGTAGATACCCTAAAGTGTCTCAGGAAGAACTAGAAGCCTTTATTTAGACAACTAAATTGAGGCCCCAGAGATCCAATCAGTCTTTAAACTTTATCCTCTTTGTCCTATGAGACAACTGAACTGATGGACCTTACTGAAATAAACTGAGCTATGTCCCTTGAGGAAAGATTAAGCAAAGCTGACTTCTTCCTAGTGAGTTATGACACTTGTTTTCTCACAGCTTGCTACATCATCTGCAAGTAGGTATGATCCTTTCATAAATATCTTTTTCAGGTAGAAACACCTCAGTCTGACTCATGCTATAATTTTTTTAAAAGTCACCACTCTTCTTTATCACTAACTCTTTCAAGGAACAGAAGGAAGACTTTTCAAATCAAAGGATACTCTGTGAGTATATCTGGATACTAGGTTTTAGGTGTTTATAAGGCAAAAGTTAGTAGGAAAGATGCTGAGCCTTGAAGATCTGAGATGGAGTAATGGCCCCAGTGCCTTTAAAATAAACTAGAAGAAATGGATCTGTGTTGTAGCTTTGCATGGCCAGGTTCTGGTGGAGGAGAGAAGTCTGCTAAGAAAGGAGGGTGGGGGAGATGTTTTAAGATCTGGTCATACTTCTCATTATCTGACTCTGGTTTCACTGAGTGTGTAGTATAGAGAAATAAATTAGAGAGTTTTCTTTCCTTTTCTGTGTTGAGTCAGGTTTGCCCATGACACTAATGGTGGAATGATCTCTCCCTGTTCTTATCTCAACTCCTAAGCCTCTCCATATATATTTTCTCCCCTGTCCAGCTGAAAAAGGGGAGTGATAGAGCAGCTTTGGTGGGCGTCTGGCCTCCAGCCAGGCCCAAACCACCACAATCTACCTGTTTCGTGCAGAAAAAAGCTGGCATAATTTATAAAAAAGGGAAAAAGTATTTTTCAGAGACAATCCTTTCAGAAGTTATACAGAGCTGTTCAGGTATCCACCAAACCACCACAACACAAAGACTGACCAATTGCACTCTGCAAATCATTGCAAGATACAGCAGGTCATTTTGAATATGATTTTTAAAAACAGTGGAGAAAGAAAAAAATACTAAGGAGCTTCTTGACTGATAGTTTCAAGGATAGTGGAAAGAGAGGGACATGTGATATGAAATATTCTTTGCATATATATTTAACGTGAAATGAGGTGTCAGAAATATCAGGTTTTCTGGTAGTTTCTCCAAATAAAGCTATAGCTTTGATCTATGCAAGGCTGATCCCTCTCTAATACTTCTATCAGTCCTTCTCCATTGGAATATTTCATCAAGGTAACTATCAGACATTTCTTCCCAGGAAAATATTTTTGCATTCAATCCATGATGTCAGGTGACTGAACAGAATGCTTAAGGGAATTGATTACTGCTTGTTAACTCCATGGTTTGTTTTTCCCTCTGTCATTCATTCTTGCAGTAGACAGACAGACACTATTTTTTTTAATCCCTATATGTGTTCTAGCAATGTGTCATACAGTCTCATTGTCTCTACAAGTTGCACTTATTAGGCACATCAGGTATACAGGCAAGTGACCATATATTTGGTATCCTTTGTTTTTCTTCAATATCCATGTATAATTTTTAATGCGAAGATATACAGACTTAAAGGAACTTGAAATGGAAGGGGGAAAAAGAATTTCTAAGTTTAGACAAACAGCAACTTTAAAAATTCACTTTCTCTTGTAGTTTAACATTAAAAAATAGTCATAGCCTCTTTGGGGCTTCAGTAATTCCCCCAAAATACTATTTAAATTCTAGTCCAAGGCTCTTTTTCAAGCTTATTTTCTTTCAGACATCTTTCTCTGATGAATATTCTCAAATACTATTTTCTATCCCAAGGGTTGAATTATGCTTTGGGCTGGGTCCAGTGAGCCAAAGCTCCTCCAGAAGGTTATCAATAATTGACCTGTGCCTCATACCCCCTTGTCTGATAACACAAATCCACTAGTAATGACTGCAGCAAGACACAGCCCAGAAATGAAATCTTCCAGCTGGTGATGTAAAAAGATGAGTCAACTCAGGGCTGGAGGAACCTTGATACCTAAATTTCTATGTGACAATAACATAACCCAACATCCTACTTCACATTGGAATGAAAAATAAATAGTGCTAAAGTCTCCTAGCACACGTAACATGAGGTAGAATAAGGACATATGTATAGATGTGTGTATGGGTATATTTATGTTATATATATGTGTGTGTGTGCATGTGTGTGTATACATGTATATGTTATTTACAGAGCAATATGAAGGAGACATCCTCCTCACTTTCTTCTCTGTAAGTCAATAGGTGTCAGAGGGAAAATCACTGCTGAGACTCTGGAAATCAGACCTCCAAAGTACGTTTACTCTCTTGGGATGGGGATTGACCACATCCATGGTTAGGATACTTTGGGAAAGCTCCGATGTCCATGGTAAGACAGAAGCTATGGGTATCTGGGACTTCTCAATAAAACTAAATGGCTTTTTTAAAACCTGTTTTTCAAAATAAATTTCCTTTTAACTCCCTGACTCCAGAAAATTTCTCCCTTGTGATAAGTCCACTAGCAGCTCAAAAAGAATAAATAAATAAGCATGAAAATGTCTGTCTGCTAAGGAGAGCCCCAGAAGCAGGACCTGAGCTTGAAAACCACATCCACTACTTGATTTCTGTGGGAAGACACATCCTGTGTGACATTAACCTGAATGTCTGGCTTCAATACCTGAATTCTCATAATCTTCATAATTAGTGCTTGAGTGCTGAAGGGACTGTAAGGATTTAAAATAAGGATTCAGGAGAGCTGTAACTGTGTACTGTGTGGAGTAGTCCCCTGTTTATCTTGCCTCATCACTGCATGCTGGAGCATTAAGCTGCTGCTGCTCTCTACAGATTGATGGCAAAGCCATGTGACACTTCTTCAGAGTCCACTTGTGCTAATCGAGATAAATATTCTTTTGCAAGATGCAGCTGGTGCTCAAGGAGAACTGGAAAAGACATTATCTGATTTAAGGAGGCTGATTTCTGATTATTTTGTTTCATGTTACAGGGGACTGGGGGTGAAGCTTTTGGCTCTGTGTCAGCATCTGTAATTAATGGCTGCGATCTGCAGTCTCTGCTCTCAGGAAACTTGATTTCTAACCCGTGTCCTTGGGTAGCAGTACTCAGAACTGCAGCTTTGTGGCTTAAACTCATTGTGTTCTCTGAGCTTTTTGCACGGAGGAACAAGCTCAAATGGAGAGTTGTGCTTAGGGAAAGCTTCATCAAATGCAATTGCTCCTTTTTTAAAAAAATAATAACTGAGGTGTGACCTGATCCTTATTCAAGTTAAAAAATGTATCAGTGAAAGTGTCCTCTTAGTGCTGTGCTCTTACTTCTTGGAGTGGCAATATTTCAGCTTATGGGAAATAACTAAAGCAGTTCAAGAGTCTGCTGCCCAGTGCCTGTCTGGCTCCCAGTCTTCTTTTTCTAAGCCTCCTAAGCCAACATGAATGTGGTTCATATTCCTTTGGAAAACAATCTGTTTCAGACCTCATTTGTCAGTCTATCCCTGTTTCTTCTTATAATCAGTACTAAATCTTTACATTGCAACTATCACTGTGCTTTCTTTCATAAATTACCTTTCAACCAAATACGTTGTAAATCTAGGTCATGAAAATTACCACCATCTGAAATTCATAAAAAATTGGGAGAAAAAAATTGGTCAGAATAACAGGAGCAACAGGAAGATTATTTTTTTCCCTCTAGTTGGGCACAAGAAGTAAGGGGAAAAAATGTTCCCAAATATTGTGAAATACATTGTTATTTCTAGAAATTATGCATAACTTCCCATTATTCTTCCTCCCTTCCAGACATAAAAAAACTCCAACAAACATACAAAAACTGAGTTCTTCCAGTGTTAAAGTCTATGTAAAAAGTGGCTTTATCAAAGGTTAAGTAACTGTCCTCCCATATGTGAAATCAGCTGTGCAATGATCCACAGGATGAGTAATAGCCCACCTGATCCTTTTCATGTCTGTAATTGAGAAGTTGTTTCCCCACTTGATGGTTTATTTTAAATTATGTAAAGTTGCCACTTACTCTTTACTAGTGCATGAGCAAGGGAAATTCAACAGATGGTGTCACACCAAGCAAGATGATCTTAGTTGAAACTACTTTAGCAAAAATTGCATTTGGCAGGCACAGATACATTTTGGGGCATCAATGGTTCAGTTGTTGTTGTCATTGTTTTCTTACAGTTTCTTTGTAGATTGAATTACAATCTTAGTATTCATGCACAGCTCCCACGGTAATCTACCAGTGCTGCTGCAGAGCATTTTTTCTTGTTCAGACCCTGTATATAGTCCATTCTAAAAATAGAGAGATCTAGGTGATCAAGAGCTTTAATGAGGGAAATTTATTTTAGCAGATTTGAGAATGTTTCATCTTGCATTGTCCATCTTTGAATATAAGATTCAGTCAGATGATGCCTTGGCAATTCACATGTCCTTGTATTGGGTCTGGTAGCAGCTGGTATGAAGCTGTGTTTTACATTTGTGAACAGAATAATGTCAATAACACACTAATTATTTAGCTATTGCTGAACATTTTTTGCACAGCAATAAGACTTTCTCTGCTTCTTACTTTGTCCACCAGGGAACTGAAAAATGTGTTCACCAGAAGAGTGGTGAAGCATTGGAACAGGCTGCCCAGGTAAGTGGTGGAGTCACCATCCTTAGGGGTGTGTAAAACAACGAGTAGATTAAGTGCTTCAGGAGATGGATTTGTGGTTATGGTGCTGCAGGGCTTGGCAGTTGGACTTGATGATCTTGAAGGTCTTTTCCAAGCTTTATGATTCTATGATTCTATGACTGGAGGTGCACAAAAGGTTGGGAGAGGACACAACCAGGCACATGACACAAACTGACTAAAGAGATATTCCATGCCATATGGAATCATAATGCTCAGCAGTAAAAAGAGACAGAAAGGACTTCAGGGAGGTTAGACATCTTTTGCTCAGGAACTGACTGAGATTTTGTCTACCCATGGGAGGTTGTGAATAATCAACTTTGAGTCTTATATACTTTGGGAACCCCATCTGGTCTTGATATTGTCAATAGGACATTCTCCAAAATCTATGTTTTCTCTTCATTTGAGGTATATTTTATCTATCAGTGCTCAGTTTGCTTTTGAGATAGATTTGTATTGGTAGAGTCACTAAAATAATTGAGGACAGTTTTCCATGCACACCATTTTACAGAGTGATGAAAAGCGAATGCCTGGAAGTTTGTGACCTAGTGAATCAGGAGCAGGGGAAAGCAAAGGACAATTTAAAAAAAAAAAAAAAAGAAAAAGTTCTTATATATTAAATGAAATAAAAGGTTTTGAACAGGAAGGGGGCAGTCTCTTCTCAGTGGTGCCCAATAACAAATTGAGGGGCCACAGGCACAAGCTAGAGCGCAGGAAGTTCCATCTCCAAACAAGAAAAAAACACATCTTTACTGTGAGGGTGACCAAGCACTGGGACAGGCTGCCCACAGAGGTTGTGGAGTCTCCTTCTGTGGAGATATTCAAGACCCATCTGGATGCAACCCTGTGCAACATGCTTTAGGTAATCCTGCTCTAGAAGGTGGTCAGACTAGAGAATCTCCAGAGGTTCCTTCCAACACCTATGAATCTGTGAAATCAGCAGCAGCCATTGGTGCTGTCAGAGGGAAGAAAAAATGTATCTTCCCCTAACTACAAATGAGCCTGTTGTTCTCCAGACTCTATCAAAGGAATAATAAATAGTTCTGATTCACTCTCTGAGTTCTTGAAATTATAGCCAAAATGAGTGTCATGAGAGTGAACAAAGCTGTTCTTTTTCTTCTGGGCAACTTTGGGGGACACAATAGTGGTGAATGAACCACTCACCATGCCCATCTGTCAGATATTCAGGAACAGCTGAAGCTCAGTAACAAGCAGGATTCAAATTCAAATTACATTGTTCAGCGTCCTTACTCTACTGACATTCATACAGACTGGCAGAGTAAATGAGATCTGCTATCAATCCATTAGTAAAATCTCTGTCTTGATTTTTTTTCCCTGAACCTGCAGTCATGCCCAACTCATAAATATAAAGGTGTATGTGTGTTACCTAGAACTGTGTGCAGCAGGAAGTCCCTACATCAGATTAGTCTCTGATTTAGCATACATCTGCTAGCCTATCGCAAAGAAGGTCCAAGCTGCTTCATAGCTAGGATACAAAGATACATCTATGCTTATGGAGAGCACGGGAAATATTCCTTGGCACTGAAGCCCAGTCATGGGTACTGATAGAGCAGCCCTTCACATAGTCTGACTTGCTTCAACTAACATAGTTCTAATCAATTGCCAACCAGTACTCAGGATTTAGCACAGTTCCGTGACTATTTCCAATAAACACTCTGGATGAAAGCACACGATTCTAGAGAATAATAGTGCTTAATAGTGTTGCAAGTCTCTTGGGGAGTGGTTGAGAGAATGGGGGTTGTTTAGCCTGGAGAAAAGGAGACTGAGGGAAGACCTTATCATTCTCTCCAGCTACCTGAATGGAGATTGTAGCGAGGTGGATGTCAGTCTCTTCTCCCAAGTAACAAGCAATAGGACAAGAGGAAATGGCCTCAGGTTGTACCAGGGAACACTTAGATTCAATATTAGGAAACATTTCTTCACTGAAAGGTATATAAAGCACTGGAACAGGCTGCTCAGGGAAGTGATTGAGTCACTGTCCCTGGAGATATTTAAAAGATGTGTAGATTTGGGTCTTAGAGACATCATTTAATGAAGGACATGGCAGTGTCAGGATTATGGCTGGACTTTCTGATCTTAAAGGTCTTTTCCAACCTAAACAATTCTGTGATTCTATAATGGGACAGATGCAGGTTGTTCCATGACAGTTGGTGTTGCTGTCAGAGGAGTCTCAATCAAGGCTTACTGAAGTCCTTTAGAGTCATTCCACTATTTTCAGAGGATATTAAAACATGCTGTGAATGGCTTTATAGTATTATATAATGGCACCTATATAGTTTGAGTCAGAGGCTTTCTTGGTGCTCTTTGTAATGACTTGAATAACTTCTCATAAGTGTCTTGAGTTTAGATAAGTGAATTTTATTACCCTATCATATCATCTGCAGATTTGTTTTGTGGGGTTGGATTTTTTGTTTTGTTTTAATAAACACACAAGGCTGAGAGTTTCTGATGTATCCCACATTATTCCACTGAAGTTGTTCCCAATTTCACTAGGAGTATAGTTACACCATAGTGCTTATGAACCACTTATGAACTTTTCATAAGATACTATAGTGACATCTTGTTTGAAACAATCTCTGATTAGTTCCTCTGTGGTTTTTCTAGTCAAAAGAGGTAACTTTGAATCAAATAAGCCTTGTAAAGAAAGAGATATACACCACATTTTTTTCTGTCAATGTGAAGGGACATGAACTGCAGTTGCCCCTATCTTTATCACTTTTTATATCTAAATGATGCTATACAACATATTGTGTCTTTCCATTTTTACCGCATATGCTGTTTCACAAAGTTTCATGGAAACTGAAGGTATTTTAGCAGAGGGAAAAAACCCTAAACCATACTTCTATGTTTAATCAGCCTTGCATATATACTTTTCTGTTCTGTTAAATAAGCCACAGTGTTTTTTCTCTGGGCTAGTGAGTAAATTGCATATTTATTTTAGTTGAATTTGTGTTAACATCGAAGAAAAAGTAACCATATATTTAGCAAGGTTATGACAGTGGTTATTATGAAAGAATGTTTCTTTATCTAAAGTAATCTAAATTGGAGAAAGGCTCTAAATCAAATAACAAAGGATCCTGACATAGCTGTGATATACTTAATTTCTTTTCTCATTAAAGAATGATACAGTGTCCTTAAGAGACAGTAATTTTCTGAGTATCTCAGGGGATCAGATTAATATGGAACTAGTAGTGAAGTGCTTAAATGGACTCAATCAAGACCAAGTGAAATCCATCCTAGGATTATTAAAAGATAGAAGGAGAAATTACAAAACTCTATTAGATCTGTCTTCTTAGGCACTATGGGAAAAAAGGGAGGAGAAATAAAGATACCTTTTCTTTCTCCTTGCTAACTCTTCACCAATTTCCTTAAAGACCTTAGAATGAGTAAGGGGGTTTCATATTTGTTGTTTTTGTTGTTGTTGTTGTTTCTTTTGTTATTATTTACTTTTTAACATAATTCCTGGACAATATGTTTCTCTGTTTAGTTGCTTTTATAAGCAAGTCATATAACATCTCTCTACAGCAGGTTCTATCCTTGTTAAGCAGCAGTAATGAAGTTTACCTATCATTGAGGAAGACTGCCATGAAGACTTAAGTTGGTTGTAAATGGTACATAAGAGTCACACCAGCTGTCTGACCTCAAGTAAATTTTGCCTTGATGTTTTTAAAGCAGCATGAGTCTGGATAGAGGGCAATATGCCAGGTTGTGATTACGTTTCAATTCTTCAACACAGCATGCCAGATACAGTTATGACTGGTTATGTTTAACACTTCAATTAGAAGGTAGGATTTTGATTTCACAGAAGGAAGAGAGGTTTCTTTCCTATATGCAGTTTGCAGGTACATGGTGCACTGGATGAACAACTGTCTGAACAGCAGGGCTCAAAAGGTTGTAGTGAATGAGGTACATATATCTGGGGACTGATGACCAGTGGTGTTCCTTAAGGTTCAATTCTAGGGCCAGAACTGAACCTTGAGGAACACCTTGAGGAATATATTTTTCAATATATTTATCAAAAATCTGGATGCAGGAGCTGCATTCACCATGAGCAATTTTGCTGATGATACCAATTAGGAGGTTCTGTTGATTCTCTTGGGGGACAAGAACAAAAGCTGTTTTCTGCACCTGGGATAGAGTAATGCCAGACAGAGGACAAACTGGGAGAGAAGATGCCGGAGAACAGTCCTGCAGAAAGGGATCTCGGGGTGCTGGTCGATAGCAGGCTCAATGGGAATCACCGGTGTGCTCTGGCACATCAATGACTGCAAACCGAATCTTGGGGTTCATCAAATGCACTATAACCAGGCGGTCAAAAGAAGGGAATATCCTGCTGTATTCAGTGCTGGTGTGGCCTCATTGCTCTTTACAGCTTCCTGAGGGAAACTGGAGATGGAGGTACTAAGCTCTTCTGCTTGGTAGTGATAGGACATATGGGAATGGTTCTAAGCCAGGCCTGAGGAGGTTCAGACTGGACATTAGAAAGCATTTCTCTACTGAGAAGCTGATCGAATACAGTAACAGACTTCCTAGAGAGGTGGTTAATGCCCCAAGCCTGTCAGTGTTTAAGAGGCATTTGGACAATGCCCTTAATAATGTGCTTTAACTTTTGGTCAGCCCAGAAGTTGTCAGGCAGTTGGACTAGATGATCATTATAGGACTCAATAATGAGGAACCTAATCTGCAGAGCAGATATGTACATTTTTATAGTAACATTATTGACTCTTTTATACATTGCTATATTAGAAGAAACATAAATACTTACAGTTTTATGGCTACAAGTGCAGCTGTAAACTACTAGTTTCTAGATCATTTTTTTTCCCCATTCACACTCTTGCTACTCTGTAATGAACTTTAGGTCATTTACCCTCCATCCTAAATTGCTTTTGTGGTTCTTTTTGTACTTGGTTCTAGTATAAACCAAGGGACACCACCACTGCAGTGTAAAATCATAATCAAATCCATAAAAAGACTTGAAAGCAATTACAGAAAGCAAGACTGAGATGAGAAGGTTCTCATCAACCACCTAGTTGTTTGCTGAGAGGTAGACCATAGCTTTGCTTCAAAATGGCATGCTCCCCTGTTTCACAAATCTATAAACCCTCTCACTAAACAAATTCCATTTGTTCTCCTCTGTGCCCTTTAATTACCCAGTACTTTCCCATTAACTTAATTATTTAAGTGTTTTTCACTCCCATGCTGTTGCATGTACAGATGCTATGTGTATAATACATTAAACCTGCATAATTGACTTACATTTAAGTGTCACCAGTTGTGTAATGTTCTGTGTTTGTTTTGTATTCATGACACCGTGAAGAAATGAAATGCTTTGTGTTAGTAAACGAAGCTCTGTTTATTACTGCTAAGAGCTGAGGCAGATTGGGAAAAAGACACAATGGCTATTAAAAAACATGGACTTGAGGAAACTGAAGCAGTGATTATATACTCACCTGCACAAGCATCGTCTTAAACTGCAAATATTTCTTCTGCTAAAACCATGGGAAGACATTTAGGACATATTTTGATACTGGTATCTTCCTGTATTTGAGAGTGTAGCTGCTTACTTAGCCAGGAAACCACATATCTGAGGAAGCTCAACAGAATCGAAACATTAGTGGCTGCATATTTCTTAATTACTTGATGTCCTGAGTGGACATTATTTGATGCCCTGCTGAAAATCAAACCAATCAGAAATACTTCAAAGACAAAAACCTCAAACCAGAAGCATCCAAATCACTTTCCTGAGATTTGCTGTTACTTTCCATTTACCTTAGCAAAGTGTTGGGATTAGCTGTAAATTTTCCAAAAGCATAATCAATTGTAAGGTTTTCTGGTAGCTGAGATCCCACATATCAAACACTTATGGAAATACCTTCTCAATTCAATAAATGCAGTGGGTTTGTCACCTTAAGTTTGAAACTTAAGTTTGAAGTACATTTGGCAAGGCCAAACTGAGTCAGGGGAAATGTCCTTCCGTGACAGGTCACCACTATGCATTTCACCTGGCCTTCCTCTCCAACAGGACAGTCACCAGATGGCTTCTACATGAGACATTTCTCGTCACAGATTAAAATTTTTTTATTTAGCCTAGCCGGTAGGAACTGAAGAGAACAACTGATATTCTCAGAAATAAAAGCAATATTAACCAAAATACTATGTTGATTATAAGGGTTGCCGCCCCCCCCCCCCCCCCCCCCAATATCTGGAAACTGAATAATTAATGAGGTTATATCTAGCAGGTTGCCTGGTATCCAACCAAACTCTTTCAGTATAGTTAGAAAAGTTTTGGGTATATGTTACCTAAAGTAGATCCAGCATTCAGACAATCTGTATATCAATTCTGCAGTCTACAGTTTATGAAGTATACTGCCTATCTGGGTCAAGAGGAAAACTGCAGCCCTCTATACTGTGGACATCATGTGCTCAATTCTGTTGCCTAAAAAAAAGACTTTAGTGTTAGATGCTGCAGTTATCCCACTTGTCTTTTAAAATACTCTAGCTTTCTTGTATGACAAGCTCCATGCAAATAGCTCTGATATTTTAATGTGTCAAAACTGGTACAAGAGACATATGCTTTGGAAATGGAATCAAACTTTTAATCTCTAATTGAATCTCACTCATAAAAATTGAGTTTGACTTTGGATAAAACTTAGTGAATAGTTTTGTCTGAAAAACTAAAAGACAAATAGTAATAAAACCATGCCCCATTTCACTAAAAATCAATTAAAAAAATCCTTTCATTTAGAAAAAAATAGTCTTAGATTTTAAATTTGGAAATTATAGTTGAAAATCAAATTAAACCTTAAAAGGTTCACACTGATGTAAGTGATCTTTTGTGTATTTATTTTTGTTGTTCTCTGGGAATAAACAGAAGGGAAGGGGTGTGAGTGTTTACTTTTCATTTTTGGGTATAGCTGGTGAGCAATTACGCTCTTGACTGTTGCTACAAATTTGAATCGCTCAGCTCACTTAATTTAGCCATCTGGGACTGCATGTATATTAGTAAATAAAACAGGACCAAGGTGTAGGCTTGTGCTCTCAACGGTGCTTATCTTGAAAAGATAATTATGTGCCAGGTAACACTTTTTGAACAATGCCCACTTGGTTCAGAGGCTAGCATGCACCAGAGACAAGTCCCAACAGGCCATTTGGACAATAATGCACCAGGTTTGGCTCTTTACAACCTACGAAGCCACCTAACACTGTTGCATAAGGATGTGAGCACTCAAACATTACCATCTGCCATGCCCAAGGGCCTGTAACACACACTTCCAGATTTATGGTGTGAAAACACCACTGTGAGACATTGCTATACAGCCATCACATTATTTATGATATTTTGAACTTGAAAGAAAAAAGAAAGAAAAAGAAAAACAGACATAAATTATGCTTTTTCATGACTCCAAAGGGCTGGTCAGGTGCTCCAGAGGAGAGACAGTGCCAAAACTGTGTGTATAGGTGTGACTTGTCAGTGTAACTTTGCCTCAGAGGCAGAGTACAATCCATATTTAGGAGTATATATAGAACAAAGAAGTTACTTACTTGGCTATTTCAGTAACTTTCTAATGAATGAGAAAAGACGAATTTTTCATAGTGGTCATATATATCTCACCCACATCAGAACTGTGTCTTAAGATGGGATCTGTAGTCCTCTAGACCTGCCTCTTCAACAGGCTGTAGTTCTCTCCAAACAGACACTGAGCTTTTAGATGGATAAAGTTTGCAGAGATTAAGTCCTGTAGGCATGAGCAAGTCTTACAAAATTATTGGATGTTTTCTAGATTTCATTCTTATAATGAAAGCTTCCTCCCCTCATTGGTAAGTTTCTATTTTTCTCTGCAGGAGCTACCTTTCATTTGGCATCATTAGATCAGGTCACCCTCTGAGCAGTCAGCAGTAGTCATGTTTTTCATATAAAACCCAAGCATACACCATTCCCATGTTAAGTGCAATGCTGCTAACATACCCTGGAGATGTTAACATATCCACCCTCTCTGTGCTGAACCACCCTCAAGGCCGATTTTTCTTTTAATCACCTGCATTTAAGAAATTTTGTCATTTAAAAGAGTTAGCAATACAAAATTAAGCACACAAATCAGTGGTTTGCACATGATTGGTAGTAAAATAAATGGAGCTTGTTTCTCCAGATGAAATTCAATCACTGATGAACACAAAATCTCCTCAAAGATTTGAAGTGCAATGCAACTGCTTCATAAGCCTGGCTTACACATGGCTTAATTTTATTCCAGTTTGTGCCCTTTGTGCCCCATGAGGGCAAGATTTCTTCATTTTTCTGTGCTCTCATTGACTGCCATATAATTATTCCATGAGATAATTTTCATTAATTGTGTCACATGAAAATGGTGATACTGAACCGGGAGACTAGGAGATTCTGGACATGTGAAGATACGGGAATGAGAGTCTACATGGTGTGTAAATGAAACATCTTATAAAATGAAACACCTTTTTTCTTCATGTGTGAGGATTGAAAGCAGAACCATGTTACTGTGTGCCCTCAGTTAAGCTTGCAGGCAACACTGAGCTGTGCAGGACTGTTAATCTGCTTGAGGGTAGGAAGGCTCTACAGAGGGATCCAGACAGGTGGGATTGATCGGTGGGGGCCAGCTGTATGAGCTACAACAACATTCAGTACTGGGTCTAACACTTAGGTCACCACAACCCCATGCAGCGCTACAGGCTTGGGGAAGAGTGCCTGGAAAGCTGCCCAGTGAGAAAGTATGTGGGAGTATTGGTCAACAGCCAGTTTAATATAAATATGAATATGTCTCTGTTTCCACTCTCTGTAGGCTTCCTATTTGTGTTTGAGTTTGACCAGTTCATCCATGCAGGCCTCCTGTTTTTTTTGACTGACCTCCTACTTGTTGGGATGCAACACTCAGGGGCTTGGAGGAGAGGAGGAAGTGATCCTTGATTTATAACCAGCTTTCCCAGGCTCTTCATCCTTCCCAGGCTTCATTCTTAGATACTCTAGGAAGCAGGTCCCAGGACAGGCTGCTCTGATGATCTCCTGGGTAGTGAGGTTGCTGTGTGCCCTCACTGCTTGCTGTGTGCTCTCCACCATTTCATGGCCACTGCAGCCAAAGCTGACTGCCATATAGCTTCGCATTCTCTACCAACGCCTCCTTGTTGGTAAGAACAAGGTCCAGCATGGAATTTCTTCTCCCTGGATCTTCTATCACTCAAAAGATGAAGTTGCCATCAATGCATTCCAGCAATCTCCCGGATTGCTTGAGCCCTGCTATGTTTTATGCATGTATGTGTGTGTGTATATATATATATATACATACATCAAATGCACATGAGATAGAAAGAATACTGAGGGCATATCTGATGCAGTAGACACTTCTTATCAGCCAACAGCTTCCCAAGTTTGAGCTAAGCTATGCTGCCATGCCCTGTGTTCATGACATGTCCTGTATTCCCCAGTTGCCCTGGGGAAAAAAAGACTATTTAATACAAAACCACAGTCAGGGATATGTGGGTGAAAATGACCATGAAAATGGCAGAACTGTGCCTCAAAACAGGAGTCAGACTTTAAATACAGGACTGATGATCATGCTCTAAAAATATCCCTCGAATATTCAAGTGAATATATGAATGCATTGATGATTACCTTATAATGAACTTTTTACACATGGTTTTCTATCTGTAGGTCATTTTAACCCTTTTGCAGCCCTTTATGACTGCATACAGTGACAAGGTGGAATGTGCTTGCTTCTGACATGTAGAGAGATCTGTTTAAACTCATCAGAGTATTGGATTCTCTTCTGAACTTCATATCCAAACTTACATTTAATACTAAAAAAAAATCTCCCATGAAAAAAGAGGCTGGAAAACGTCTGGAATTCAATTTTTTCAAGATAGGTTTGGGTTTTTTTCCCTAGAAATTAGATTTTCAAATATTGAAACACTGAAAAAGGGATTTATTGAACACTATTTTCATTTTATTTAAAAATAATTTAATTGAAAAGTGTTTCTGAAATAATGCCAAGGAAAGAGAGGAATGGATTTGGTACAAAATTTCAGTTTTAGCATGGCATTATTTGTCATGATCTAAACTTAGGGAATAAGACAGTTTGGTTTTTCCTTTTGGGAATTTTTGGGTTTGGATTTTTGTTTTTTTTTTCATATTTCACCTGAGGAAAACTCACTTTAAGGTCTTGTTTAGGAAGGCTTTTCCTATTAAACTTTTAACATAAAGAATTGTTGCTCTAAATTCTATGTCAAAGTAACTTCATGCTTTTACTTGGCTGGTCCTATTTGGAGCCAGAAGTTGGACTCGATGATTCTTATGCGTCTCTTCCAACTCAGGATATTCTATGATTCTATTCTGTGAAACATTTAGTGGTGTCTGTAGTATCCTGGAGTTCAATATGCTATATTTCTTTTTCTTTTCTTTTCTTTTTTTTTTTTTTAAAGAGGGATGTAGAAGAAGAATAATTAAAGGTATGGTCTGAGGGAGTAACATGTTTTTCCAGTGCCATAAACAGGATCAAAAGTATGGAAAAAAAAAAAAAAAAAGAGACCAGTTTCAAAGGACAACCAACACACACACACACACAAACACAAAAATAAAGTGACAAATGATACATATCTAGTCATTACATAAACCTTTTTCAAGGGTGGGGTGGGCAAGATGTGTGTGTGTATGAAGTGCTAATGATGTTTCATAAGCCCAGAAGATGACAGCTCTATTATAAGAGAAAAGCAAAATGATGTAGAGGTGTATAAGCATATGTGGCACCTTAAGATTGAGATATCACAGTTGAAGAAAAATTTTCCTGTCTGCACAAATCAGAAATAAGAACAACAAAAGTAATCAATTTCATAGTCCACTGTAAGACAATAATTAAGTCAAAGTAAATGGGAGATGTTTCAGTGCATAAAATAAGATAAAATAAGGGGAAATAAATCAGTTCCTGTATCTAGAATAGATAGGAGAAGAAAAAATGGCTAAAAATACAGAAAGATAATTGATTTTTGGACATTAAGCAAGCTATTTTGTCAGTGGGAACACGATTGCTTATAACGACTCCAGGCTTTTTTTGTGGTCAGGAGTTTTTTAATTAAAGTTGATCAGATTTGTGTACAAAATAGGGTAGGGACAGTAGGTCTTTCCTTAGTTAGGCAGATGGACAAAAATCTACTTATTTTCTATCATTTCCTAATGAGTTTAAGCAGCACTTTAAACAGTCATGTATTTGCTATGCACGATCTAGAGGAGATAAAATGCTTATTATTAGTCCAGTACAATAATATGCTGAATCTGACTAAATAGATTTCAGTAAGTTCAGCAATTTGCAGGATCACAAGAGACTGGAATAAATATCTTTAAATACAACTGTTCAATGACCCTTTAAACACTTGTAAAAAGTCTAAGCTACTTCAAGAGGTTGCACTACATGTTTCTTCAAGAGGCAGAAATTCAAATTAACTTTGTCATACTGGCCAACAGAAGAAAAAAATCCAGGAAAATAAATAAAACTATTTTCCTAGAAAATCTCTGCACTTACATTTTATTTTATAGTTCTTTATGGCTTCACTGGAACATGTTTTGCTTCCCCAGTAAAATGTACTGAAGGAATAGTGAGATAAAGATATAAATAAGCACTGAATTTCTAGAACTTATATTCAAGGAAGGAAGAGTAACAAAATCATCTCCATAAATAAAGGAAATGTGGTTAAAACTGTTATTAGATATTTTTGGAAAAGATTAAAATTAACATTGCCTAACAATACTAAAATATAATGGTTACATTTAATATAGGGATAAAAATATTCATTAATGCTTTTGCATTTTGTCAGTTATAGATGAAACTATATGTAAGGAAAATAGCTTTAATTATTTCAGGATAACTTTTAGATATAGAAAATTAAAATGTGTTAGATTAACAAAACAGAGACCTTTAAGAAACCTCCTGGATCTCCAAAACCAGCCTCGGTGGTATCACAGACATCCAGGATATCTAATCCTTTCATTCCACTGGCAAATGTCCATTTTAAGATTCAAGAGAGCTTTTTATTCTCACCTGTCCTGATGGAAAGCTCTTTAGGACCTCACAGCTGTGGTAGGTAGAAAATTTCTAATTTCCATTCCAAATTTATTCATGACCAATAATAATCATCTCACATTTTATCAGTGAGATAATAAATGCCATTTCTCTGTAATGGGATGAAAGTCAGCAGAACAGATTGTGAATCCCTTAAGAAGAGTACAAAAAAAAAAAAAAACAACAACAAAACACACCTCAGACCAGATACAAATGAAATTTACCATCAAGGTATATAAAAAAAACCCTGTTCATTTTAACAATATACTTCATATTTTTTCTCAAAAGCTTATTTTGAGCAGCCTAGCTTTTATATGAAATGATTAACCTATGTAGAAAGGATGTTGTTTCTAAAACTTTCTAACAAGTCAACACATGTATTACCATAAGAGGAAATTAAAGTACCTTTAGCCTGTTTCCAATGAGTAACTTAATCTGGTTATTTACTGCAAATATTTGGATCAGGTGTTGTCTGTTCTAATACATTACATATCATATTGCTCTCAAGATTCATACAGCTTTGGAACTAAAAGTGTATGCAAGAAGAAAAAAAATCAGAAATATCTACAGCAAGAGGTAGTCAGCTTTAAAACTCTGGTTCCAAAAGTTTTGCACTGGTTTACACCAGTTAAAACTTTGGCTCATCATTTTTCTGTACACCTTTTTATCTTTCTGCATAATGCATTCATCATCCTAATCTTCAGGCAGCATATGGAAAATGAAGAGTGACAGTTCTGTATATCCCTGGATACATCTTGTTGTCCACCTAATAAAGAACTGCCTTTTCAGAAGGAATTCATTTTACTAAGCATTTTCCTTAAGGAAACTCACAGGACCATTCACATTGTTTCATTATTTGGACACTTCTATGAACCTCTTGTAATATTATTCATCATGGCTTTAGAATTTCATCTCAGAGCTCTGCGGATGTGGTCGAAGCATGGAACCAAGACTCAGGAGATTCAGGTTTATTCCTTACTATGTATCAGCTTTTATAGCTTTAAATGGTGTAAAGAACCTTTTTCTTTTGTTCCATATAAATTTCTCTAATGCCATTATTATTATCATATTATTTCTCTCATTATTACTTTGAAACAGGTGATTTTTGTGATACTTAATAAATGTAGTTTTTCACTGTGTTTCCCTGGGGGTGGGGGTGAGGGGTGGGAAGGGGAGGAAGACAAAAGCAATTACAGTAATGGAAAAGCAAAACATTTAGGTCCTAAATTAGACAGGAGAGATTTGAGTCTTTAGATTCTCCATTGATGCTGCATAAGGCAACAGTGTGGTAACAGGTGCTTTCCCTATTAATTCCTACTTCTGTTGAGAGCAGCAGCTGCCAGATGAAACATTATTCAGGTGGCTGAATTTCTAAAACAGTCGAGTAATGAACTACATCTTCGTGGTGATTTTAAAACTTTGTGACCTTGAATAGTCCCAGCATACTCGATTTCTGTGCCAAATCCTTATACCTTTTCTTGTGATGTTAAGCTTCTGACCCCTTGCATCACTTAATTGATTTCAGAGATGTTCCTAGCAGTAATTATTATTTCTTAATACAACCAATGTGAAAACATTAGGTGAGGGTTTTTTTGTTGAGTTTTTTCTTTCCTTCGGGGTATAATATATGATCCATTTTGTGATAGGAGGGCTTGTTTTAAGACAACTTTGTCATGCAAGTAATTGAGCATAGCCAACCTTTCAGAATTCAATAAGATACTTAAGAACTAGTTATTTTCCCCCCAGATTAGTACCAAATTCTGCATTATTTATGTGGAAGCTGCAGGAACACGTTTCATTTCAGTAACCTCAAAGAAACACTCTGACTCCCAAATTCTGACTCCCAAATTCACCTCAAAAGCATTCACCATGGAGATCCTGATGCAGGCGTGCTGCCTGTTAAGAGTAGGCTCTGATTTAAAGCTGTGTCATTAGTGCTGAATGGCTGAGTGAACAGGAGCAGCAGCTTGAATGAGGGACCGATGGTAGCCAAATTGGATATTGTACAATATATATTATTCAAGTAGATGGAGGTGTGAGGCTAACATCTGCTTTATTCTTATGTGTGCCAAAATGTTCATGCACTCAGCTTCCTGCTATTCCAGGAATCACTCAAGCGCTTATTATAAGTAGTTTTTATAACTTGGACTTCCTTCCTCAGGTGCTCACCCAGCAATCTGCTGCTGGATTTGTGCTGAAGGAAAAATAGTCCCTGCTTTTATAGGAAGAGTTTGGTTTTCCAATTTTTGAAACACAGAAGAAGAGCATGGTGCAGTGTAAGCAGAGACACTATAGCCTCTACTGAGATTTGTTATCATTAAATATTTTATAACCTTGGATTTTTATATTATAATTATTTGGGGTGTTATTATTTCCCTCCTAATTTCACTTTTTTAACTGATCATGAGAAGTGGGGAGAATCTATTCCTACTTTTCTACTTCAGAAGAACTAAAGAATATGCTCAGTCAGGACTGTGTGATAAAAGATAACCAAATTCCTGCTCCTATTTGTGCTCTCAGAGACACCATGCTTTCTCTGTTAGGGATCTAATCACCTCTTTCTCCTTGTGTAGAGCTGGCAGTGATCAGGCTTTCTGGAAAACGCTCCTCTGTGTGCCTCATGGAAACAAAAGGATGCTTGATCTCCTCCATGGGTCTTTCTTGCTTCTCAGCTAAGTATAGAAACATTGCTGATAATCCAATAGCCAAATACTGGATTTTGCAGGACTGTGTGTTTGTGACAAGATCTGTTGCATTGCTATTTTTTACACACAGTGATGCCTAAAACATAATAAATAAATATTGGGGGAAGGGTCAGTAAACAGAAGTGGAGTAAATGGAGGTTAAATGCTGTAGTCATGTTGGTGCAGTAACACAGGGAAAAATGATGGTGTCAAGGCTGGGTTTTGAGTCTTGACTCTTGGTACTGTGCGTCACCCACATGTATATCCTCTTTTTCTTTCTGGAAGGGAGCCTACTTTGTCTGGTCAGGACTGAATCCAGAATGACCTGTTTCTGCCTTTTATTCTGGGATCCTGTTCCCAAATTATTGCACATCATTATGCAAATAAATAAATAAATAAATAAATGGAGGAAGAGAAAGGAAAGGCAGGTCTGTGTATATTGCTGGTGTGCACTATTTCCCTGTATGAGTCACGTATTTGTGTTTCTTTCCCAGTGGAAACCAAGGCACTGAGGATTTTTATAGATGTTTTCCGAAAAAAAGGTGCCTGGAGCATGCACTCATATCTGGAATTAGGGTATTCACCTGGCTATGGGGACAAGATATAGCTTAAGGATGGCAACCACAATTAAATTTATCACTGCTACAAAATAACTGCACAAAACAGCTGTGCCATGATGGCTGTGCAGGAAGATCTGCAGCCTCCCCCCCCCCCAACATTCAAAAAACATAAAAAAGCTTTCTTTGCATCTGTTATGCTGTCTCAAGCACCCTTTTTATTCAGGTGATAGAAATGAGGAATTGCTGGGAAATGCAGTTTCAAAAGGGCAAGTTAGTATAACCAGCTTGCCAGGGAGCATCAGGGGTTTAGGTCGCTGATGCTGAACAGAACTGCATCAGCTGGCCAGAGTCCAGCTACTGACTGCCCCATATTTCATGCAAGTCTATATATTAAGTCAAGAATGAACTGCTGTGACCCTCCATTTTCATCTTTGTATAACACAGATAATAAAACCAGTAATTTCTCCAATGAGTCTATAATGTCTACTTAAAATAAAAAAACATATTGGAAATTTTGGGGGGGGAAATCCAATTTTGATTTAAAGACTTCAAGTAAGGGAAATCCTCCTTGCCCTAACATAATCTTTTCCCTTGTGAAAAGAAGGTGTCTTACTTCTAGCCTATGTAATTTCAGTTTCCAGTTCGTCCACCCACTCATTTATTTCACTTTGTAAATGTTCACTTCCTTGTAGTTTATAGAGTGAGAGATCAGGCTTTGGATGTACTTGGCTATCACTCAAGTTTCTTAAACATCAATGAAATTTCACAGTTATTTTTAAGCCTTTCCTGATTGGCCATTTTTTTCATATGTAGACATTAAATCAATTCCAGAATTATCTCACTGCTATTTATCTACTTGATGTTTTTCAGTTAATGTATTTCAGTTTCAAGTCATTCCCCTTTGCTACAAAACCAAATTGAAATCTTTATTCAGCTAGCTACTTCCATAATTTATAAGTGAGTTCTAATGCTTCATTCCAAGATCTTGTTTAGCAGCTCACAAATTGTATTCTGCAACACGGTGTATGGCTTCACTCTTATTCCACATGCTCTACGTTGGTTTTACACATTTATCAAACATCATTGACAATTGTAACCAGAAATGATAGGACGTCAACATTGGATCCCCACAGAACTTCACCATTAAGAACTACTCCCTGAAACTGCTGTAGCTTTTAAATGTGTCCATCTCCCCCATTGCATTTCAGTGCAGGCCATAAGCACCACAACTGTTTTACATGGCATTAACAGGTTCTTCCAAATATCGCGGTGAAGGAGCACACAACACCAGAGACAACTGGAGAGAAGATACCAGCTGGGTTTGATTGAGTGCATCAATTTTGCTGCTGTCATCCCTAGCAGCAATTACCTGGTAGCACTGGGAAGACAGCTGTGAGCAGACTCTGGAAAACATTTGTTGTGTTGACTTTCAACTATAAACAGTTGAATAAAAAAAGTAGGCATTTCCAAAATGTGTTAATTTACAAGAATGTGTACAGAGTCATTCTGAGTTTCTTTCGCTCTTAATTCCTTTTTTATTCTCCATGAGCTCTAATATGGGCAAGAGAAGTGAAGGGAGTATAATTCTGCCTCAGGAATTTTGAAACTCATGTGTTTCTTTACAATGAGTGCTGCCTTTGGACTTGGTTTTGTGTCTCAGAAGTCAGTTTGTGTGAAGCGGGAAAATCGGATCAGATTCTCCATCCTGATATCTGCTTTATCTGCAGAACTTGTTCTCCATACACTAGGTTTATAACAGGTGATGAGGGCAAATTTTGTGAGAACTTCTTGTTCATACAATGATGGCAAGTCACTGAAAAGTGAAACCTCCTCTCCCTTTCCCCAGCTGTCTGCCATTCGTCAGCTAAGCCATCTAAGTATTTTCTGACATTTTCTGCTTTCTGCTTTAATGTGATTAAACTTGTGATACATTGTCACAGGGTTTAGCCAATGGCAGGATTACAAATGCCAGACACATCACTGCTAGTTCCACTCAAGCTCTCCTTAAATATGTTCCTTTTTGATACAAATTGTTCATGATATGTGGGTGGGAAACCAGATCCCATCCATTCCAGCAACTCCCGTGAAAGCTGTGAGGTTAATAGTTCACTTAGGATTTGACACAAAAAATCTAGCCAACAATCAAACAAACTTTTTGTTCAGAGTTTGTAGTGGTGAAAATAAGGAGCAAAGGTTCCCATGCTTAAACTCTGGAAGTCAACAAATGAATTTCATGGAATATACACATGAGGCCAGTAAACATTTCCTGGGAAAATTATTGCTGTCTTCTCCAACTACAGATTAAAATATATGTATAGATATATGTATGCGAATATATATATACAGACACACAAAGAGTGTCCATTCAGGTGGATTAGCTGGTCACTCAGGACTGGAAGGTACCATTATCTTCATCACTGAACAACGGAAGGGATCCTTAGTGAAGTAAATTCCTTCCCAGGTGTCTTCATGCTCCTAGTAACAAGTAAAAGTTATTATTTGTCTATGTTAGAGATAATGATTTTGTCTCTTTCTCCTACCCCTTCTTAAACTGATTTGGGAAGCTGAGTAAAGTCCGACATTACGATCTCCTTTACATCTACCAGGATGCATGGTGCCTGCTAGCTCTTCCATAGAATGCTGCCAAATCAAACCCACATCGCTGATTGCTTTCATTTTTTCTGAAGAACCACCTCATAGTGACAATATGTATTTATTGATAACTCAGTAGCATCTAGCTCTGAAATGGCTGGAAATGGGCACATGTATATTATTCTAATAGGTGTCATAGAATCATAGTTTGGGTTGGAAGGGACCTTAGAGATCACCTAGTTCCAATCCCCCTGCCATGGGCAGGGAAACCCTCCACCAGACTAGATTGTCCAAATGTGGCCTTGAGTGTCACATCAGACTGCTGGTGCCTCTTGTCTTCAGATCCTGTACAGTCTCCTGTCTATTATTACTCACCTTCCAGTGAAGGGGCATCCTGGTCCAGTGCCTCACCACAGTCATAGTGATGAACATCTTCCTTATAATCTACATCTACCCTCTTTTAGTTTAAACCCATTACTCCTTGTTCTATCACTACACTCCTTGCTAAGGAGTCCCTCTCCATGGGGGATGAGGGGAGGGGAGGGGCAGGGAGGACACTCCAGTGTCCTGAATGCCAACCCAACCACATGTCCCTTTTTTCTTTCCACTTGCATCCTTCTGTTACCGCTCCTTTGTATCTTTGCTATCTCACCTTGTCGTATCCCTCTTCTCTCTACGCCAGATCACTCCCCTCATGAATTGTGTGGATCCAAACATCATGAAATGCAACCTACCAAAGGAGAAAATTAAGCTATGAACAGTTTAGGGATAAAACGGAAAGAACCTGTAGTCCTTGACCTGGCACCAGCAAAAAAGAGAGTCATGAAATGGTGAAAGGTATTGAATCACAGTATCAGAAGGGTTATAATTCCCTGTTGGATGGTGGGACCATATGGGAACCTAGGATTTCTGTATCTGTGTGACACACAATTGTGTGGGGCAGTTGGTTGTGAGGATTGCAAGCTGTGGGGCAGTGCCTGAGAGCAGAGACTTATGGAGATTGCAAAGGACCTCAGTTTTTTAGGCTAAGCATCCTACCAGCTGTGAAACCAACAGATAAATCTGAATTTTGCACCTGGTTGGGACAGGAGGGGAATCCTTCACACTGCCATGAAAGAAGGAATAATTCATTCAAAACCAGATGCTTTACTGATATAGCTTCATCAGTCCTCATTGCTTGTAATGATCAGGAAACGCAAGCTGCTCTGCTAATGTTCTATTTCTATGGTACTGCTCTATTTGACAGTGATTTCCACCAGCTCTTGTAACATATCTCATAATGGACTATCCCTCTGCCACCCTGGGCGTATGGGTTAGACAAGGCAGAGAGTCAAAGTGTTCTTGAGTAATGGGTAGTGATTGGTATGAAATTACTTCATCCCACACGCTATTTGGCCATTACACGTGATTAATCAAGAGCATATGACTGCTAGAAGACATGAAGCTCCTGCCAAAATATTCTTTAATTTAGCTGGAATATAAACAAAACACAAAACAACAACAAAGACTCACAGTGCTTATTTGCATAATGAAGAGCTGGGTTCAGTGGACAACAATAATGCATCTACTTTTTAAAAAAAACCAAACAACTGTTGTATTTCTCATAGTTAATCACAGCCTAGCCTTAGATAATTTAAAAGTAATACAAGGTTAAGTACTACATGGCATTTATTTTACTTTTATTGCTTGCTTTATTTATATACACTCCATCAAGAATGTGGAGCATACTTATCAATACAAATAATCCAGCTGCCTTGGAGAAGATTTATTGGATAAGAAAATTACATTTTACTTTATTTGTATATAGCAAACTCACTTTTAGGGAGTGAAATTACAAAAGAAAAACCCACAAAAGAAAATCTGATTATCAATAAGGTTACATAGTTACCTAAAATATTGCACCTCTCTTAAATGTCAGCTGTGGAAAAGGGTAAAATCTGAAACTGGAGCTGTGAGTATGGGATGCGCTGAAAGGTAATGACACAAGTGGGGATGCAAATACAGGGTCCTCTTTCTTAAGGAGACCTGTACACACACTGTTTCTCACTGTTTCTGAGCCACCCTCTGTGTCCCAACAGGCAGCAGACTGAGTGAGTGCAGCTATGACATCTGCCAAGTCCTACATTTTGTTTACAGTTGTTTGCTCTTAATTTCTTGAGTCAAACTAATTTCTTGGGATAAATATAAGATTTTTACAGCTCCTCAGCCCAGCTCTCACTCCTTACATCCAGTTACTGTTGCAATCAGATCTGTGACTCGCAAAACATGCTGGAAGGAAAGTGTGAGGTGAAACAGGGGTGAATAATAATAGACAGAAGACTGGGATCTGAAGACAACAGCAGTCTGATTGTGAGACTCACATCAGGGTATTGGTGACTAAGAGGAGAGAAGATGAGCTAGCACACAGACATGACAGTGTCCTGCCCTTCCTTTCCTCTAATATTTCCAAGGCCATCTCCCACACTGCACCCCAGCCCTCTCTCCCCATGCCAGCTTTGCATATTTGCTTTTTTGCCTACTCTGGCTTGTCTAATATATTCAAATTTCTGAAATGATGCTTTTTCTAATAGTGATGCCTGCCTCTGGCATATCTTATGCTGTCAAATTTCCTTAAGTAAAGCCTGTCTAACTCTGTCTGAAAAGAAAAAAACATGCTACAAATAGCAAGGGAAAAAATGGCCGATAAAAAGTTAAATTACAGCTATAGAAGAAAACATTCTGTGACTTCTTTAATATTAGGATGTCGCTGCCTGTTATAAACCTCTCTTCCTGCATACTTCCCACCCCCACTTTAGAAATCATGTCTGTATGACAGTGTTATAGATATGGTATAAATGATGAGATCTCATCAGCCATGATGAGATCCAAAATATAAGAAACAGAGACTGTGGATGTACACACATATTTCATATCAAAATTTAGGAAATTAACACAGAAGTTGGATAAAAACTATTGATTCTATCAGGTTTTGAATACTTCTCATATAAAAAATAATAATACACACCTGTGTTTAGTAGTTAATGATGACAGTTTTAGAGATGATCCACTTCTTGGGAGGGAGGGGAAGGGTATGATGAAAAAGGGGAAAGGGTTGAGACAAAAATACCTGAAGATTTCATGCTAACCTGAAGGTGCCTTGTTTATGTAAAGCTCATTACACGCTTTCTAATTACATGACCTCTTTTGAAAACTATTTCATACAACAAAGCATTTCTGCAAAGACTTCTGAAGGAAAATAACAGACTATGTTTTTTCCAGAAATGGATATTTAGTATCTGTTTCCTTATTTGTTTTTCTTATTGAGAAATAGGAGAATGCGACTGATATCCTTTTAGAAAGTAAGATGAAAGGAAGTCAAGAACATGCTTGAGGGGGAAAGTCTATTGGAGAACTTGGTCTATTTTCTTGGTAATGTTTTTAACAGAAATGCAGTTTTAAAAAGAAAGGAACTAAATCATTATAAATAATATGTTTTATCCTTATCTTTTTCTTTCCCTGTGATCTAAGGATGATTTGGAGGTTACTTTTAAGGGGTCAATACAATTATGCTCACTGGAAATGATTGTCAGTCCTAATAGTATCATATTACTGTCAAATTAACTCACTTTCCTAGGTCTTAATAGAGATGATGTCTGTGGTGGAGTGACTTTGGCCAGCTGTCAGATCTTCCCCAGCCCACTCAATCACCCCCTGCTCTGCAACAGCAGCAGGGTAGGAGGGGAGAAAATATGATGAAAATGTTTGTGGTTCAAGATAAGGACAGGGATATCACTTTACCAGTTACCATCACAGGCAAAGCAGACCCAACACAGGGAAAAATAATTTCTATTGCCAATTACAGTAGATCCAGATAGCAAAAAAAAAAAAAAGACAACCATTAAAACTACATCCGCCCCTGCCAAGAAAGAACGGTGTCTCCTTTCTTCCCAACTTTTCCCCATCGCCACCTTCATCCCCTCACTCCTGACTCTTCTCTCCCCAAGGGATGCAGGACTGGGGATGGGGGTTGCAGTGGGTCCACAACAGCCCTTCTGGGCCGCTCCATTCTCCTTAGCAGGCCCTTGCCCGGGCTGCAGGGTGGGTCTCTGCTCCAGCAGGGCCTCTGCAGGGGATCCCTGCTCCAGGCCTGCAGCACCTCCTGCCCCCTCCTCCTGCTGCGGCCTCATGGTCCCTGTGTTTCTGCTCCCTCCTTGGCAGGATTCCTCCTGCTCTGCCTGTGGTGCCTTTGGCCCTTGCTGAAACCTGTTTTCCCCCTCCCCTCCCGGTGCCCCCAGATCGGCTGAGGGGCTCAGCTGTGTCCTGCGGTGGGGCCATTGGACTCGGCTGGGGCCAGCCGTGTCTGGCACGGGGCAGTCTCAGCCTCTCCCCACAGAGCTGCCCTTCAGCCCCTCAGCCAGTGCCTGTAACAATAATATTTCTGTAAGTAAGTGGCATAACACTGACTTTCTTTGAGAATTTAATTAATAGGAATTAGCCCATATTCACAGATTTTAATAGATGTTAATTTAAATTTGCATTTCACAAGTTGCGAAAAGTTGTATATTTTGTTGTGTGATAAAACTCCATGTGCACACCCACAAAGGAACAGAGTGACAACAGCAGAAGGGGGACCCCCCAATAATACCCTGTCCTGACTGCTCCAAGGCAAATCCCAGGAGCTGGCAGCCCATCAAAGCCCCATCTGCACCAACCCAGAGGAGCACAGGGGCACAAAGGCAGTTGGGAACACAATTTAGGGACTCAGAGGAAGGGACATCCTCTCTGGCCCTCCCTTCCTGATGGTTCTTGTGATGGTCCTGGGACCTAATGTTTAACATTTAGCAAGTTAGGAAACATGGCTGTAAGTTATGTGCTGAAATCTGTGAAGCACAAAAGAAATATCACACTCTAGTAGCCTGTGAGTAGGTGATGGGGTCTGGGAGCCAGAGGTGACTCCACATGTGAAAACTACAGTGACGTTGGCTACAGGGGACCGTGGGAGTCACATGTGTCTCTGAGTCTGTGTGGTCTGCACTAGCAACTGGAGTGAGATGTGGTTTTAGGGACTTCTATGTCCAGGTATCAACAACTGGAGAGACTGGGATTCTGGCTCAGCCTGATCAGTGTAGATGGAGTACCTGAGCCCAGCTGCTGAAGGGATCCACCTTGTACAGATGTAGTTCTCTAAATTCACATTAGTGGACCTCCATTGTCCTCAGCCAGAGACAAGAGCTAGATGAGGTGCTATATGTGTTCATGTGGATTCTCTGTGTGTCTGTGTGTGATCTGTGTGGCCAACCATGTGTATATATATGTTTTTATATATATATATATATATATATAGTTGTGCTCTATGTGCATGTGACTACTGGGAACGTGTTCAGCCTTGCTATTGGTTGGACCTGGGGACATGGTGCTGTGTCAGCCTTGCCTCTCTTGGGCTGTCAGTCTGGAAGATTGTATTTTCCTCTAACATCAAGCATATCTACTTAAAATAGGAAACAACACTACCCTTTTGTTTTTAGCTAGTAAAATATGGAGAAAAAACCCCAGTGCTTTGAAATGGGGAGGGTTGGGGGTGTGGGAGATCCCTTTGAGGTAACACATCTTTGTTACAGTTGTAGTTTTGGTGAATATGAATCAACTCACAAATCTTTGTTGCTGTCCTTATCCCCAAGTGTCACATCAGTTCAAAATTGTGTTTGGATGATTCAGTTGCCTCTCTGTCTGTCTAGATGTCAGAATGTCAAAATTTTATCAATTTTTTGTCAAAAGGTGCTGGCAGCTGCCATCATGGAGGTCTCTGATCTAAAAGTGCTTCCATATTTTTTTAAATATATCAAATATTTCCCTTCAGACTAATTGGAAGGAGTAGTCAGAACCTCCATGTCATAGCATTTCCAGTGAGGAAGGAAAGCTGCTTCCCAAGGAACTTGCAGCTTATACAGAACCTGCTTTAGATGACAAACACCTCCACCCCCAGCTTCCAGCCTGCAGGATTTGCAAATGAGTCTTTAAAAGGAAAAAGTAACCCAAAACTTCTTATTGAGTTTACATATGTTAAAGACATGAGGCGTTTTCAAAAAAGGAATTTCTACTTCATTGAGATTTGTAATATTTTTTATAATTATTTTTAGTTTTATACTTTCCTTCATATGGTGAAATGAACATGCTTTTGTGTATTAATCTCCCTCCCTCAAAACACACTTCACTTAGAACAAGTCAAGGTGCAAGGTAACTCATAAATACCAGCTAACCACTCACATGACAGTGCAGCACAACCTTTTACATTGAAATATTGAACACTTCCTTTAAGCAGGGATGAAATAGGGAATAAAATATTTAAAGCCTTACCTTTCTTGATATATGTATGAAGTACAGGTCACAAGCATCCCTATATGTCCAGTCTTCCCCAAGCTACTCAGAAACTGGTGCTGCCAGCCCTATTTCATTGTAGTATGCCACTTACTCTCAACATATTTTTTGACAAATTCTAGCCACCAAATTAATTGTACACAGCAAGGATCTACAGAGATTTCACAGAATAGTTAAGGCTGGAAGGCACCTCTGGATATCATCTGATCCCTGTGGTCAAACAGAGCACCTAGAGCCAACTGCTGAAAACCATATCTAGAAGGCTTTAAATATCTCAAAAGAGGGTGTCTCCATAATGTGTCAGAGCAACCTGTGCCACTGCTCAGGCACCCTCACAGTAAAAAAGTGTTTCCTGATGTTCAGAGGGAGTCTCCTGGGTTTCAGGTTTTTTGCCTATTGCCCCTGGGTCTGGCACTGAAAAGAGCCTGGATTTGTCCTTTTTGCACCCTCCCTTCAGTTATTTATACACATTGATAAGATCCTCCTGAGCCTTCTCTTCTCTAGGCTGAACAGCCCTAGCACTCTCATCCTTTCCCCATATATCAGGGGCTCCAGATGTGCCCTCACCAGTGCTGAATAAAGGGGAAAGATCACCTCCCTTTATCTGTTGATAATGCTTTGCCTAATGCAACAGAGGATTCTGTTCACCCTATTTGCAGCAAAGGCACATTGCTAGCTCATGTTCAACTTGGTGTCCTCCAGGACGCCATATTGGTATATATGCATGTCTGTATGCAGTTTTGAGATTATTTTATGTGTCTACCTAGTAAGAAAAGTCTTAGGATCTGTGAAATGCAATAGTTAAACTTCTATAACCTTTTTTTCCCTCCACTATCACTGGGGCCAGGATTACTCTCTTGTGGCTGTCCTACATAGTTTTTAATCAAAATCTCTGTTAGTAAACATGAGATATATGGTCTCGTTGGATTCAGCCAGACTACATGTGCCTATATCAGCACATAAATAGCAGGATTAGTGTAATAATATTTAAAGACAAAATGTGACACAGTGGGAGATAACAACAAAAGAAAATGCAGAGGTTGAAATAAGGCATCAAGTACAGTGATGAGATAGCACTCCCCAGCAGTGTCCCTCTTATTGCCATGTCATCTGCTTGTTTAGAGCCCGGCATGTTATCTGGTCAAAAGGGATGAGAAGATTGGTGTTAGGAAGATGGTAGGCATTGGGGAATGCTTTGAATTCATTCTTGATTTAGGGAAGCAATTTGGGATTAAGCACTTCTGGGGGGTGTCACATTCTGATACCCTTGCGCACAATTTTCACTCCAAGAGTGAAATCAGTCTTACTGATTTCCTTGGGCAGAGGAAATAACTATTTAACATGAATAGAACTAAGTCAGCCCCCTGAGTATTAGTGAATTAAAGAAATGGAGTTCATAACTGATTCTTTACAGATACTCTAAATTCAAGAGAAGGATGCAAAGGTTGATAGAAGACAGTGGGGAGTTTCAAATAAAGACTTTGGTGATTAAAAAAAAAATCCCTTTTCCATAGTATTAATTTTGCAGCAATTCTTTTTAACAGTTTTGATTGCCCTCAAGAGGTCTGGTCTGAAGCAAGGGAAACTAATTCTAATCACAGGAAATTTATGTTGCTTAATTTTGACCTTGCTCAGATAGCAGAGGATTATGTGTCTAAGTTGGTGACCCATGTAGGCAAGGCTCTGCAAATGGAAACTGAGAGAGGAAAAAGACAACATTATTCTGGGACATAGGGAAAATAGGAAGAAAAAGTAGTAGAACAGAGATATGTGAAAAAAAATATAGCAAATGAAGGCCTTGTAAGAGAAGGTAACATTTTGAGCACATGTAATCTAGCAAATACACATTCAACATATAGGAGTGAATAATTTTGTTGGCAACATATTATATGAACTACTGTTATAGAAGACATTCTATGTCACTGTTTAATCACTGCAAATAGTTAAATATTTCTGTCTCATTTTCTGTATTTTTTTAATCGTAAATCAGCAAGGAGATTGAAAAGCAGTGCAGGTCAATGGGACCTGTGATGGGAATAGACAGTCTTTGCATGCATAAGACACTCAGTCCTTCTCAGTCACTTGAATGGAGGCTGTAGTAATATCGTGACAACTTTACCTGTAGAAATGAGGATCTGAGCTCTTCTCTAAAATGGGGAAAAAAATGATCAGTGTGAATAATTTATGCCCCAATATAAGCACAATGCAGATCTGCTAGACTAAGCAGATGCAGCTCCATAAAAAGGTGTACTCTTTGATTTGTCTTGCTCATATTCATCTGGCTGTCAATCCTCACTCCCAGATCCTTTTACAACGGGCAGCTTTCCAGACACTCTTCCCCAAGCCTGTACATGGCCTTGTTGTGACAAAAGTGCAGGACCTGGCATTGATCCTTGCTGAACCTTATACAACTGGCCTCAGCCCATAGATTCAGCCTGTCCAGATCCATCTGTAGAGAATTCCTACCCTTCAACAGATCAACACTCCTAGCCAGCTTGGTGTGATCTGCAAACATACTCAGGGTGCATGCACTGTATCCCCTGTCCAGACCATTCTTAAAGATATTAAACAGAACTGGCCCCAGTACTGATGCCTGGAGAACACCATTTGTGACCAGCTGTCAAATGGATTTAATTCCATTTACCACCACTCTTTGGGCCTGGCCATCCAGCCAGATTTTTACCCAGGGAACCTCTGCCCAGGTACTTGGAGGACCTCCTTCCCCTCCTTCTTCACTGACTTTGGTGTCTGCAAAGTTTCTTACATCTCACTCCTCTCTCTGCCTGCAAAAGGCTTCTTCAATACGTTATCAGAGAAACCCTAACACCACAACAGATTGGCTTGACCAGTGGTGGGTCTGTCTTAGAGCCATCTGCACTGTCAGACCTAGGGAGCAGGCATCCATAACCTCTCTGGGCAACCTTTTCTAGTGTTTCACCACCCTCACAGTGAGTATTTTATTCCTTGTATCTAATCTAAACTGGAACACTGGTATAAGCTGGCCTGGAACCTTCTCTTCTCCAGCTGAACAACCCCAACTCTTTCAGCCTGTCTTCATAGGAGACATACTCCAGGCCTCTGATCATCCCTGAGGCCCTCTGGATGTAATCCCAACAGTTCCGTGTTCTTCTTCTGTTGGGGGCCCCAGAGTTGGACACAGTATTCCAGGTGGGGTCTCATGAAAGTGGAGGGGAAGAGTCACCTCTCTTGACCTGCTGGCCATGCTTTGTTTGATGCAACAGAGGGTATTGTTCCTTTAAGGGCTGTAAGTGCCATTGTCAGCTGATGTCCAGCTTTTCATCAAGTCCTGTGCAGGGCTGATCTTTATTCTGCTTGTTTATTTGGGTCCTGTGCTTTCATACTGTTGCCACCTTGCCTATGGCAATCTGTGTGACTGCCCATGCCTCGGTCCTCTGTGTGTGCTTGTGTGTTTGTCTCTGGAACATGTGCACTACTTTATTACAGGCTGAATCTACAAATGAGAAAGCAGCAGCCACATTCTTCAGCCTGGGCAGAGGCCTCCAGGTCCCTGGGATGTGAGGCTGGGTTCCAACAGCTGAGCAGGAGGAAGTGATGCAGATTAACTGCTATAAATGGAGGAATAGGAAGATATGAGTTATATACCCTCTGCCTGACACAGATCTATTTTTCAGCCCTTTTTCTCAAAATTCTAAGACCCATGAATCTTTTCAGATGAAAGGTTCTCTAATCTGTAATACTGGTATGCACACTGAAAGGAAAGGTGGTAAGAAGTTGCAATTGTGGCTATAAAAGAAAGAAATGGACATTATACCTTTTTTAAAAATGGGACGACTTTTTCCTCGATTTTTTTCTTCTTTCATGGAAGAAAACACCATCCTTGTAACTATTTCCAGCAATATTTTGCAATGGTGTGTCCAAATCAATTGCAGTGTAACTACTTAGGAAGTTGCAGATTTTCTCCTAAATTTTTGTGTGAGTTAAAAAAAAAAAAACCCTTGGGACATACTTAAGGGACATGTATGACTTTTCTTCCAAGAGACAATAAAAATACTCTTTTATCTGGGTGATAAGAGCAGTGTAGGGCTTGTTCTATATATCATGAGACTAGAAGAATGCATTCAGACAAAAGTGTTTAACACAATCTTTTTCTTGTTTCTGCACCTGCGCACATTACTTAACAGTCTATTTAGGGGGCAGTAGTGGCCAAAAGCAAAAGCCAGTGTTCAAAGGGCTGTGCAGCCTGTAGAATGTCTTATAAAATATTTTTTTTTAAATATTTTATCTACTAGGAATCTATGTTTTAATTTTCAAGTGTTAATATTTTTGTATTAACTTATTAACTATTTTTCTATTATAACTTAGATTTTGCTATATCATTTTCTTAACTGATGTAACTGGAGAAAAACCTGAACTATTTGACAGACTTCCTTGCAGACAGCTTTTTCTTCTAGTGTGTTCTGTAACACAGTGTCTATTCCAAGACTGAATCCATTAAATGCTTTTCTTCCCCTCTGCTCTCAAACAACAAACAAGCAAAAAACACACCAAAAGCAAACAAGCAGACAAAAAGAACAAATTAATAAAACCCCAGATTTTAATGTGTCCCCATGTTGCCTGGGGTCCATCCCAAAAAGCTGGCATGTAATGGACATCGGAACCCTTGAAAATGGTTATTTGCCACTGAGGGCCTGACAGCTTGACCTTTCACTTAAAAATTACTTGTCACTTCTTGCCATACACCCATGAATGTCACTCTCCACATCATTTCAGTCTCTCATTATGACTAGTGGGTGGTATACTTGTAAACAGCTTTCTGGACTCTGGGTTTCCATTAGATTCACTCTGAGGTATATATTATGGCTAATACATTTCTGAACCAATTATGGAGTTAGTGCTTAAAAAAAAATAAAAAAATAAAACCTCTCAGAGTTTTTCACCCTTAGAATCGTAATTTAAGCTAATTTTTGATAGGTCAGATTCTTGGTTCAAAATATTGTAGAAACCTATGCACTATGCTCCCTATTTTAAACAGAAACTTCCTTGCAAGTGACTGAATCTTTAATTGAGGTGTGAATGTTGTTTTCCATAATCTAAACCTTCTGAGGCATTTGGTGTGAATGCTTCTTTGTCTTCCCAGTATAAATGTCATGTGCTGAATTAAATACTTGAATATACACTTGAGCAAGAACAGAAGTGTTGAAGTCTGACCACTAGGAAAATTTTTGTTCTCATTTTGAATACTTTGCAACAGAAAAATTAAAGCATCTTCACCTGACCATGGCAGTGGTCACTGGATGGTGAATCTGATTGTGAAATGCAGGTAAAAACATCCATTAGGGAACGTAACTGGTAGATTGTAACTACTACACTGAGGATGAGCCCTTCACTGATCCTTCAAATCTGGGCTGCTGAATCATGGAATCATAGAATGGTCTGGGTTGGAAGGAACCCCAAGGATCACAGAGTTCCAACCCACCTGCCACAGGCAGGGCCACCAACCTCCAGAAATGATCTAGAAAGGAGTATTATGTCACCCTGTGGAAGGCATCAAAGTCTTGCAAATTTGTCTGCTCTAAAATTTAAATTCCAACTCAAACTTAAAAATAATAATAATAATAATAATAATAGTAATAATAATAACAACAACAATGTTAAATCTTCCATTTTTAAATAAAGATCCACTTATGTCAACAAAGTTTTTTTTCTCATTTAATTGCTGCAATAAAATAGTTGGAAAGAAAGAAAAACAATAGAAAACAAACCAATACATAGCATAATATAATGTAACTTGTTCCAAACCCCTGAGTTGTAACTGATTAGCCCAGGATAGCCAGCGAATCAATCTCTCTCATCTCCATTACAATAGGGGGAAATATTTGAGAGTTATCAACTAGAAAGTACTTGCATCTGTACAGACACTATGTGCCATGTAATAAATGCCTATGCTACAACACGTTTACACTAATATACTTGAGAAAATATAGGCTATTTTTTCATCCAGGATGCTTAACTCAGATGCATGGGTATCTCAGCTGTGACATCTGATAGAGATCAATGTGTTTAATAAAGATATCCCTGAAGGATAAAGGATTCCATGAAAGCACAATTTTTCAGATTGTTTTTTTAAATTCAAACAGAAAATTTGATATAAAAACTGGAAATTCTTTTTTAAAAAAATCCCAAGAAAAACATGATACATTCAATTATTATTTAAAATTTTATATATTGATAAATTCCATAATCATTGGGAAATTGTGTTTTGGGCACATTCCTCAGCAGACATTTAATCAGTGGGGATTTTCTTGAGAACTGAGCCCTTTCACAGAATCAGTACTTCAAATCTAATGTGATGAGCAGACTTAAAAGGGGTAGTTCTCCAATAGGTATATTTAGTATTTATAGGCTTGGTGGAAACATCATAATGTCCAAGTATTTTATTCAAGCATAAATAAATTATTTGAAAATGAACTTTAAGGCATTTAAATACCTATACACAGCTACTTCCCTACGTAATAGCTTCATAGTCATCAGAAAGATAACAGAATATTTTAACAAATATTTTGTCAGAGTGTGGGGTGCTATAAAGTTTTGTAACACAGTATATGCCACATGGTTGCTTTAATTACATACATCATGAAACACCATTTTTGTAACAATTTTTAAATACCACTTTTACAGTGAGTTCACTTAGGATCTTTTTCTTCAGTCATTATGTATTTTTTTTTTTATTTCATTTTTAATCTGATAAGGGATGGCAATGTATTTTCAAATTTGGGAAAGCAGGGCACAAGCAATCCAGGAGGTTCCTGGAATACATCAACTATAGCTTCTTTTTCCAAGTGATAGAAGACCCAATGAGGAGAGGTGCCATGCGGGACTTTCTTCTCACCAACAAGGAGGGGTTGGTCCAGGATGTGATGCTCAAGTGCAGGCTCCGCTTTAGTGGCTAGGAAAGGATGGAATTCAAGATCCTTAGGGCAGCGAGTAGGGTGCACAGCAAGCTCACTACCCTGGACTTCAGGAGAGCAGACTTTGGCCTCTTTAGGAAACTGATTGCTAGAGTACCATGTGGCAAAGCCTTGGAAGGAAGTAGGGACCAAGACTCCTGGCTAATATTCAAGGATCACGTCCTCCAAACTCAGGAGGAATTCAGTAAAACTTCCAGGATGCCTGCATGGATGAGAGAGCTCCTGGACAAACTGAAACACAGGAAGGAAGCCTACAGAGAGTGAAAGCAAGGACAGGTAGCCTGGAGGAAAACAGAGAAATTGTCTGAGCAAACCAGGATGAGGTAAGGCAATCTAAATCCCTCATAAAATTAAATCTCCCTTGAGAAGTCAAGGGTAACAAGCCTCTATAGTCAGTGATAAAAGAAAGATGAGGGAAAATGTAGTCCCTCTCCAGAATGAAACAGGGGACCCAGGATTTGGAAAGGATGAGGTCCTCAATGGGTATTTTGGTGCTCTAGAAATGATACCCAAGCCTCAGAGGTCAAAGGCAAGGACTGGGAGAATGAAGAACCCCTCCCGCACATGGAAAATAAGAAAGTGATTGGTGACAGTCAACGTAATTCCACTAAGATCAAATTGTGCCTGACCTACTTAATGGCTGCACCCCATGGAGTACTGGAGTAGTTTGTCTAAAACTTCATTCCCTGGGAAAGTCTCATGTTGGAGAAGCTCATGGAAGACTGTCTTCCTTGAGAGAGACCCCACAGTACAGCACAGGAAGATTGTGAGGAGAACTCCCCCTGAGAAGGAAGGAATGGCAAAGACAGTGTATGATGAACTGACCACAACCCCCATTCCCCATCTTCTTGCTCTGCTCAGGGAGTGAAGGGGGAGAAAACTGGGAGTGAGGTTAAGCTCAGGAAGAAGGGAAAGATAGGGGAAAATGTTTTACTTGTCATTATTCTGCTCTGATTTGATGGCAATAAATTAAATCAGTTTTCCACCGGCCAATTCTATTTCACCCAGTAATTGGTGAGTGATCTCCCTGTATCTTAACCCATGAGCCTTTTGTTATGTTTTCTCTCCTCTGTCCAGATGAGTAGAGGAGTAATAGAGTGGTTTTGGTGGCACCTGGTGTCTAGACAGGGTCAACCCACCATATCATGTAACTATAAAAAACTAGGTTGGAATGGATCTCAGGAAGGAAGTTTTTAGTCTAGCCTTCTGTTCAAAGGCAGCTAAGGTATGGGATTAGACCATGTTGATCAGGAGTTAATACAGATGCCAAATGTGTTGTGATCTCTGCATGCCCATGTCCCAGGTAACTATTCAGAGAATGACAGCAGTATAATTTGTATATTTTCACTTGTATTAGAACTTAATATTTTCAATTTCTTCTTCCCAAATCTCTTCAGTGCTACCCCAGAAAGAGACAGAATTAGATCTTCATTCTACTCTGGGAAGAAGCAAGTCTGTAAAAGAATTAACTTCTGCTCCCAAAAAAACTGGTGACTCAAAACCCAGAGAACCACAGCCTAAGAAATACAGCAGGAATTCAGTTTATTGACATCCTGACCCAAATCTGAAAAGCATGACCAAGTTTTCATATAAGATATTTAATAAGTTGTTATTTCCCAGTCTTTTTGCCAAAAAGGACTGCATAAGGACACTTTAATTAGAATGAAAAAAAAAAAAAGTTTAAAGAAATTTTCAAAGTCTAAAGTATCAGTCTGAAATTATTAGTTGCTTTCTTATGGGCAAAATTTGCAGAACCAATTATTATTGGTTGGAAAGGGCTAGAGGTGTTTCATTCTTTTTTTATTAGTTTTCCATTTAGTATATAGAATGAAAAGAGAAATCCTGGACCTGGGACCATAGATATCATGGTCTTATAGGAAATTCTTTTCAACATACTCCTGACTTACAAGCAGTGATTACAGCCAAGCATCTTGGGCCACCTAACTATGCACCCAAATGTTTCGTCACATATCGCTGCTTCAACATGGGGGCCTGTAAACTGCTTGTGAAGGAGGACCTCCATTGCCATACTGCACAAACTGGAAAAAGCCAACAAAGCATTTATTTTCCTTACTGCAGAAACTGTAACATGCAGTGATTCAGAGTCTGCACATGATCAGCTGAGACATTCCTGTTGTGGAACAGGCATTTGGGGATTGAAACCACGTAGAGAGCCCTCTGTAAATCATCCCACCTGTAAATCGCAGAATCACGGAATTACAGAAAAACCCTTTAATGTCCAACTGTTCCCATCCTATGCTAAACTGGATCTCTAAGTACCTGATCTACCCTTTTTTAAACACATCCAGAGATGGTGACTCAACCCCCTCTCTGGGCAGCCTGTTCCAGGCCCTGACAACTCTTTCAATGAAAATAAATAATGGATAATAAATAAAGCATAGCCAGTCCTCAGATACATGGGTACAGCATAAAAATCTGTAGAAAGTATGTACTCCACATTTTGGGAAGCTTCTGACCAGTGGATATTTTAAATTACAGAAAAGTTGTGTGCTCCTTTTTAAAAAAAGAATGGTTTGACGAAGTGAGTTAGTCATTTTGAAATGGTCTTTAAACCTTATAAAAATGATTGGCCATATTTTATGCACTGAAGTATTCCTGTATGCTTAGCGAGTACTCAACATAAGCACACAGATTTATATCCACAGATAAATGAGCCAAGTAGACACTGATAATCAGGATAATGATGCCTATAATGCACACACCAGAGAACTCTAAATGCCCAGCTAGTGCTGGAACGATCCTGATTCATAATAGCATGCTTTTAGAAGTTTCATTCTTTTAGCAGCTGAGGCATTTTTCTCCTAGTTAAATGCAAGATCATTCTAACAGATGCTGAAGTCCTTCCAGTGAACAGCAAACAGCGTTCGAGTCTAATACCACTGATGCTACCAAGTGACTGCCTCAGTCCAGACCTGGGTGTTGCTGAGATCATCTTGAACTGCGTCTCTTGGATCATATCAGAGCAGGCACCAGGACATTTAATTTTGCAGTGGGCTGCCATCAGCACGTTCTATTACACTGAATTCCTGTTGCTATCTTCCAAACTCTGCCAGCCTCCATTACTGACAGAATCTGTGTCATTGTTGGGTCGTGTAAGCATCAAACTGTGCACAGCAGCTTCTCCAGTTACGAATTGTGTCTTATGTTTCCACTAAGCAATGTCAAAACCTCTATCTTATCATTTAATGGTACAATTGAATGAACTTTCCATCTGACAATTGCAACCAGATCAGCTTGGCACTAAAAAAGAAAACAAAACAGTGCAATCTTTTAACAACTATTATTTTCTAAGATAAATAATGCCTACAAAACAGCAGTAAGTGTCAACAAAAGCGCTTCCAGATTGGTAAAGTTTATATTATTTCTGGTATTCTGTTATTTGTAGTACTAAAAGCTTTAGGGCAACATTCATCAGTAATACATTGCAGTCAAGATTCACATTCAATTCCGACCTCATTATTGGGACCATTGCACTTTTTTTGGTTTTTTTTTTTTTGGGGGGGGGATGCTTTTTTATTATTAACCTAAATCTGTAATTCATTTTACAGCCCAAAACTCCACTCATAAAATTACGCACAGTCATACAGAGAAGAAAGTTCTTGAATTAACGATGTCATCAAAGAACACAGAGATACATATAAATTCATATTTAGGGAACATTTTTGATGCTGCAGATGAGGTCTGCTTTCACAAACCTGAATATTATTCTGCATCTGGGCAAATAAATAAAGCACCCAGCTTGTCCATGTCCAAGAGAAAAGCAGTCCAGAGGAAGCTTGGCTGTTCTTTTGCTTTTAGGGTTTTCAAAAGCACCATCCAAAACCTGACTTTTGTATTAATCTATAGATTATTCTGATATGAAGTTTTCCGTTAACTACTTGCACACATGGCCAGCTCAGAGCATGCACGTAGAACACATTTGCCTTTTATCCTGCACAGTGCCTTCTCTACTTGTGACCTCTTGCCTGTCTTTAATATGAAGGAACTGGATGTAAATGGATCTCACCTTTTTTTCACTTTTTCATTAATGCAACTAAATCATTATTATTATTAATAGCAGATAACTAGTCATACAGCGCATACAATTATTTGTTCATGGTGACAATCACACACACGTTTACTTAGCTATCTAATTGGAGATTAGCTACAGTCTCAGCAATCTAAACTGCAACTTGGTAATAGCAACTGTCCCCTCAAAAGTCGAGGGTTATGGTGGCTAGTTCATCTTTTAGAACTACAGAGATCCTAGTTTCAGAAGTTGTCTCTTCAACCCCGTAGTCTTTGTCCACAGCTGCCTTGCCTTTGAGGTTAGTCTGACTTCCACAACCCAACTGTGACACCACTGGGTGCCTGTGGCTTTGTACAGACTGTAAAGGCTCTTGGGGTGCTGATTTCATCAGTTCTTGCAGATTAAACAGAACTACTAATCACAAGGACTGTCAGTCCTTGGGAAACTTCTGAACGACTGTTTCTTGGCATGTACCTTTCCTCTCTCCTGTTAAGTATTTGCTAGTAGCTATTTCTATATCCAAAACTATATTTATCTGCAGACCCTACCTGCAAAAAATTTGCCCAGACAGGGCCCTTCTGATATAACCACTTCAGATATAAAATCATGTTCTACAGCATAAAATGTTGAGTGAATCCAGCATCAGTATTGTGGTGTTCAAACATAACTGTTTTATTTGTATTCACCTCAGATTTGCTCCCATCTCCAAAATACATCTCAAAGAGAGTGGGACCACAAGAGTTAAGAAAATTTATGATGATTTTAAATTCCCTGTTGGTGCTTAATCCCTTACAACATGTACAGAAACAAAATAACCTGCTGGGATGCAATAACCAAAGGACATTCTCTGTTATGTAAAGGACACTCAGCTGTTGTCTTTTAGTTGCTTCGTCTTTATAAGATGATACAGTACAGAACTATGCAGGTGTTTTGGGAAAAAATCCAAATTGTAAAGGAGATCCTGACCTTGGCTTAAAATAAGGCTGGAATCTGTAGATACTGTTATTCTGACACTCATGGCATTTTAGCCCAGACATTTGCTAAAAAGTTCCATCATTAATTATAGCTATAGAGTACATTGTGTGCTTTTCCCTCTTGAACACAGGACTGCATAGGCTGGGTCACATTGCCATGGCCTGCATTAAATAATGTGGATTTTCATATATGTAAGTAAGAAAATTATATTACTCTTTGAATCTCATGCTTGTCTAGTTTAGAAATACTCCCTAGTTCTTATGTATTCACTAAATGAAACAAAGCCAGCAGCAAATTTATTTGCAGAATAAAAAGACTTAAATAGGGCAGTTCCTTTCATGTTTAGTCTCAAGAATCATTCAATTTAGGAAAAAGTACATCTGCTGAGTTATGTTTCAGGGAGGAATAGAGTTACTGGACATATCAATTTATTTGGGCTCAACAGTTCAGTGCTGTCGCTCATCACAGAATCCACCACTGGCTTGAGAAATGATCTGGGATTTATGGTAATTTGATGGATATTGCAAATAAAATAAAGTTTAAATGCATTTTCCATACCTATTTGAATCTTTGTAAGCTGTATAGTGTCCTATTCAAAAGTATAAAATTCTTTTTTTCTATTCATATGTGACATAATTTAATTATGTATTTCTACTACAGGTTTTTTTGTGTTCACATTAGAAAGCATGATCCCACATTGATCAGATAGACTGCATCTGCAGATATGCAACCTGCTTCTGGAACTGATACCTTTCCCCAGAACAAGTAGCTTCTATGAACCTTTATTTACCTTATTCATGCATAAATACTTACTGTAGAGATAGCCACCTCATGAAATTAGTTTCTCTACATTGATCAGGAAACTACTCAATGGGTACAAGCTGGAGCACAGGAGGTTCCATGTGAACAGAAGGAAAAACGTATCCACTGTGAGGGTGACAGAGCAGTAGGACAGGCTGCCCAGGGAGGTTGTGGAGTCTCCTTCTCTGGAGACATTCAAAACCCACCTGAACATGTTCTTGTGTCACCTAATCTAGGTGATCCTGCTCTGGGGAGCAGTGGGAGAGTGGGTTGAACTAGATGATCTTTTGAGGTCTCTTCCAACCCCTAACATTCCATGATTCATTCTGTGGTTGTAAGGAGCTTAAGATGTTCTACTCATAGGCAGAGATATTGTGGACATCAAAGCTAGGTGTGATAAACTCCACTGTAACTTCCTAAAGTGTTGGTCCAAGTTGTACAGGCCACTTAGTTGAGTGAGTTGTGTTGAATTCACAGTTCTTGATTCATGGATGCATCTACCAGAACAGCTTTATACCACTATTCTTTGTATAAAAACATGGTGTATCCCACATGAGTGACTGTTCTGTGACTACAGAGGTTAACCATTTTAATTAAATGCCATGGATAAGTGATTGACACCTTAAAGGACAACCATTACTGGTTAATTGCTTGGTAGTAATTCTCAATAGCTCATTAGAATTTAATGCGGTAGGCACATAACAATTTATGTAAACACAGCAAAAAAATAATTAAAACCTTAACACCTGTTGTCTTGGGTGTTTTTCCCAAACCAATTGCAGTTGATAAAGACAGTGTTCTTTTTTCTTTTTTTTAATGCCATGAAAAAATTATTTGGACTGAATTTTGAGTTCCTTCAGTAAATGTCATTCTAGCAACATGCCTTTTATATAGCACGCTGCAAATTTATTTCCTTATGCTAATGTGTGCAATAGAGATAACGTGCACTAGAGATAAAATGTGTTTGTTAAATAACTCCTTGGAGAGACCTGGGCTGCTGAGGTTTAACTTTTATAAAGGACTGTAAATACAACCCAGTTGGGCTATCCACTGAACATGTGCTTTGCTGAACTGGAATTGTGCAGTAGGTCTAGATAGACAGAAGAAATCACAGAGGGCTGGGACTGTTTGGAATATAGAACAGATTAGGAGACATTTCAGAAATTAGAGACTAAAAATGATGTATTAGTTAATTATAGCCTCCTATCTTAAAAGATAGTAGAAACCTTGTCCATCCAATGTTATCTTGTCCCAGAAGTGTTTGTTTGTTTTACATGGACAAGTCTACACTTTGGTAGGTAATCCATATTCATTTGAGATCCTTCAATCAGACATACACTTGTCTCAGTATTCAGAAGGATTTTCCTCTTTAAGTGTGTCTACATGGTTATAGACTTTAAATAACAAAATAAAATGGGTACCTCAAGTATGAATCAAAAACTTCTGAGTAAATGGCCTACCCATACTCAGATATACAGGCACATTTGTGAGTTAGTCCTGTGAACCAATTAGAAATAAAACAAGCAGCAATTATGTATAGTTAATGCCTTCCATCCCCAACACAAAAATACAACGATTTTTTTCATAAGCAGCTATTGATGAAAGTTGCCCTTTTAGGGAGGGGTTGAGTCCCCTTTTTTTGCTATTGCATGCATCAACAACAGTTCTTTCTCAGTTTGCATTTTCAGGAGTTAACTTGGTTCATTTCTCCCAAGGAGCCCTTATAGTCACCTACTTTGAAGACTGAATTCAAAGACTTGAACAGAGCAAACTCTCTTGAAGTCAAAACTGCCTTAAGGGTTAGGATTTCAGAGACATAATGCGCTTCCAATTCCAGCTCTTGCTCACAGTCCAGGATTTGTTGCTTATTCTAAGGCTTCTAAATCTCTTCTTTAAATATGGGAGGCCTGTTTCTAGGTTTTGTTTGAAATTTATGTAAATTTTAAAATTAAATAGAGGAGATGCAAATCTCATTACTAGATTTATTAATCTCTAATTGGAGAGTACATATATTAATCAGGCAATATTTCTATAAACATGACATTGTATCATACCATGAATTTGAAAATACCTCAAGATTGATTGGATCCTACATCAGGGAAAATTAAATAACAGATTTTAATCAATTCTAGCAGCTGAATTTGTAAACTGTTTGCCAGTTCCAATTTAATCTAAATATTCAACCCCTTGCTTACATTAGCGAATCTTGAATTAATTTTCTCTTTATGTCTTCATATTGTACTTACTGTCAGAGTTTCAGTTCCTTATCTCTTTAACAAAAGGTCATATTCTCTCAAGACTCTTTTCTAGAGCTGGTTTCCTAAGGAAGACTAATACGTAAGGCCTCTAAATTCTGAGGTGGTCATACTGCTTTTTTAACACTACTAAACAGAATGGTCCACCATTTTTGAGGGCAGATGGGAAATCATTATTTCCCTAGATTTTGCTTGTCAGAATTATTTGCATGCAGTATCACTGTTATTCTTCTGTTTTCCAGGAAATCTAAACTTTTATCTCTCATGCTTCACCCTTTCTTTTTCAGCTTTTCCAATGAAAGATGTGTTTCAGTATGAGAAAACGTGAGAGGAAAAGGTCAGAAGGGACTAAAGAATAAAATGTCAGATTTGTGTTTCACTGAAAAACCAAACCTTTCTGGTGGTGAAGGAGAAGAAAAAATAAATCTCAGTTTCATAGATGATTCTATAAGGATAGCAGCATACAGAAACACCTCTCTATAGCAACAGTTAATTGAGTTTCTATTCAAATGGACTCAGGGACTCCCCATTATCGATACTGCTCCCTCTTGAATAAAAAAAACAATCACCTTAAATCAGAATCTTTAAGACATTTGTAACTTTACTGATACTGAAATATTATAGACTGAGAACACACTTCAAATGCTCCTTTTACTGTCAGTATATTGTCAGTACATTTTTCAGCCCCAAATCAATCTTTTTTTTTAAATTTTTTCAAGTTTAGAAAACTGGCTGAGGGATTTAGTCTACAGTTCTGTTTATGATAAATTAATTTATTCTGTTTCCTATTAAACTAATCACAAATACCACTTCAGTATAATTAATAAGCAATAAGCATATTGTTCAAGATTGCTAATGTTTATGTTTATGTTTTTACATGTCTCACTTGTTTTTCAGTGAATTAATGTATCTGCCTAGACATTAACAATGTAAAAAGCTCTTGGCTTTATTGTTATTACCCATAGTATTCTGTTTTGACTGATCCACTAATATACTTCAGATAACTTGCAGTTACCTGTAGCTGTGGAAGAGGCAAATAGAATCCCCAACTGAATTCAGCCCAATAAATTTACTGCTTTGTTTTTCTACAGCTTCTTCAGGTGAAAAAAAATCTGGTGCTTAGATGTAAACATGTTTAGGATATCAAAGACCTCCCTTCCAAAATCTTCTTATAATCTTATATATTTTGACTAAAGTTTTCCTGATCTTTTTCTTCCCATACCTATATCTGAATTCTGCATTTGTGTGAGCAAGAAAAGTTCTTTTGGGTTTCACTAAAACCATGTGCAGTTTTACACTCACAGCATCCAAGAGTATAAGATCATAATTCTCTTATCTGCTATAGACACTGTGATTATGCACAAATAATTTAGAACAAAATTCATTAAAGGCACTGAAGGATCCAAATTCCTGAGCAGATCAGAGCCTCTAAAAATCAAATCACCATTCAGTTTCTACAGCAACTTCTGCCATTTCTCAGATGTCTGTGGAGTATGTAATATTAATATTCTTGTTCCACTCAAAAACATTCTGATGGCCTTGGTAGATACTGAAGAAACAGACAGTGTTTCTTGAAAGCAGAAAAATGGAGGATGCTGCTGTTTTCAGTCTTCCACAGAGCTTCAGGAGTTTTATTATAATCCTTTAGGAACCTTTCCTGAAAGGGAAACAACCAACTACATTTCTCATAAGCACTGAGAAGAAATGACTCCTCACACCAGTCGGTTATAGTAACTTTTCCTTGGAGAGGGAAAAATGCCTGTCTGTTGCTCTTATCAATATGATTTCTTGGTAAAAAGTGAGTTCTGTTAAATGCTTTGGTCATAGGTGTCAGTGTTCAAGATTTGCATCATTTATTCCTAGGCAGACGATATTTTCACTTAAGAGTTAGATATCTTAGCCTAAAGGAGGATCAGGAATCATGCCATTTTCAGTGCCCCTTATGCATATGTAATTGCATAAAAACAGGATATTGAGAGATACACATTTATAAGAGAAGCATAGCAAAACTGAGGTGCTTTTTTAGCTCTAAGTCATATAAGATTCATGATTCATTACTGCTCCAAGTTCTTTTTCCCATAGTGTCCCACTCGTCTCCAAGGAACAAGAAGGTAAGCTATGCCAATCTTTGCTCCTCTTTGACCTTTGACAAAGGTATATATAGTAGTTTTATGCTGACATTATGAGGTTTTGCACCTTAACCTCATTCAGAATTTTCATTAAAATTACTGTAGCACAATCCTGTAGAAATAAAGTAGTCAGGCAGACAGAACCCTTTAACTTAAGCAATTCAGAAAGTTCTAGTTTCCACTGCAAACTGTCTTTCTTACAGTTTCAGAACTAGCTTTGGCTTGGTGGAAATAAATATTATTGAGGGTCTATAGGCAAGATACCTAGCTACTGTAAATTAATACAGCTGCAACATTAAGTAGACCTATGATGATTTAGACCATCTGAGCACCTGATCATTATATTTTATGCTGCTACTCTCTACAGATATGTGTTGGAAAGCGAATCTACTTGAAACTCTGAGTTGTTTGTTTAATATTCTGATTAATTTTGCTCTGGGGTTGACAGAGGGAACTGATGTAGAAGTCCTATAATGTCCCAAGAAGGAATACACACACAGGTTATGTAGTATATAAATGTGATGAAGTAGAAATGCAAGAAGAAATTGTGCAACAAATCAACAGTCATTTCCCACTGCTGTTTCAACTGTAAAAACATAACACAGGCAATGAAAGAGGTATATGATTTCTCATTGAATAACAATTTGAAGCTGACACAAATATTTGCTTTTAACAGGAACAGTATTTCTACCACACATTCACATAGTATGAAAAAAAATTCACTCAGGAGATCTGTAGAAAATACTCTAAAGTGATCTCATCCTTTCATCACACTAGGTGGTCCTTTCTGGCTTGTATAGGCATATATCACGCTCTTTCTAAAGGAAAAACTACATAAATCCAATGGTGGAGCTTTCTTTTATAAGGAATAGGGATACTAGAGACCTATTATATAGGAGTGGCAGTGGCAGATGAGGAAGTGTTTTTTGATGTCATGGGTCAACATTAATCCATTATTTGGAGGTTCAGATATCTGAAAGCATTTATGCTACCTACCACTCACAGTCACCCTTCTGAGGAACCGTGTCTAGCAATGGCGAAATATTCTTTCTTAAAAAGGAAGAGAACACAACTGCATGAAAACTTCAAATATATTCCATATATTGATTTATTTCTTACTTTTGGAGGCCCTTTCTGAGTTTTTTTTATTCTACCAATAGAGTGGAGAAACTGGTATCATATTAAGCATCAAATTAAGCATCTTAATCTAATTCCTTTCTCACTGCAATGAATGGGATAATTTTGGTTATAGAAAAAAAAAGCAAGCAACCAACCAACCAACCAAACAAACAAAAAAAACCCCACAAAAAAAACCCCAAAAAATGCCCCACCACACAAAAAATAACAGTAACAAAAAAAAAATCCAATCCCAAACAGTAGTGACTAGGAAGAGGCAACAGAGTTTGTTTTTATTTGTTGGGCCTTGTTTGTTTGTTTGTTTTTATGTTTCATTTTGATAAAAAGACATGGAACACTTCACAGAATGGAAGAAAAAGGAACTGATTTGTCATAAAGCACACACCCCCATCTGCACAAAGAGCAATTTCCACTGCTCTTGGTTTAGTTGTAAAACAGTTTGCATAATATTAATCATCACCATCTGAATCTCTTCCTTCAGTTTCCTGAGGTCAGGGATATTTATCTAATATATCATGAACAAATTTCTTTCTAATACATATGTTTTGGTAAAACAGATTCAGGTATTTGTTTCTAGGAAATGTCATCCTTTGCATTACTCAGCATATTGGGTTTTTTTTTCACTGCAAAGATGTTATCATAAAAGTGTCTTGAAATCGATTATATTCAGTTTCTGGTTTGGAATAACTCAGTCAGTACTGATGTGAGCGGTTGAAAAAAACATGTTATTATTCAACATTCCGCTTTTTAAGCCTCAAATTACTTAAAGAATAAAAATATTAAATACAAAATATATCATATACTGTTCTTCTTCAGTAATTCTTGTCCATCCTGCGGGCTTCATGAAATGGGGTATCACTTAGTAGGCATACAGCATTTGCCTAAACATGGCTTCAAAGGAAGAGACCTGAAAAATAGGAAATTAGCTAATGCCAGTACTGTGATCTTCCTTATGTCCTATCTGGTAAGAGCAATTACACTTAATATATGTAACTTAAAGCAGAATTTGTCCTGACTTCCTCCTTGCTCGGCTCCTGATGTTCACTCAGATCAGAACCCATTTCCTAATAATGATCCTGGCTGCTGCTGAGGTCTGCAGAGCTGGCCCTTTACCTTTCTGATCCAAATCCCTCAAGGCAGAGTGCCCTTTCATGGTCCAGGATTCCCTGTCATTTCCTGTTACAATTATGCTGCCACAAAAGCCTTTTCTCCTCTCCATGACTGCCCAAACTCAGATTTCATGCTTTATTCTAACCACTGGCACTGCGTTGTTTTGATCATAGCCAAGTCACTAAACCCCTTCAAAGTCCAAGGAAACAGCACATCTGTGGGTCTTCATTGTCTTCCATGGCATCACTCCAGACATTTAACAACCTAGGTACCTAAAATGATGTTTTTGCCATTGTCAGGGATACTACACTGTATTTCAGACATGGCATTGAGGCAATTGCTTTATGTGCTCGTAGCTGCCTACCCATGGCAGTATAGAGATAACAGCACAGCTATGAACAGCCACCTAAAACTAACAGGGAAATGGAGTACCCAAGCAGTCCTCTGTGACATTAATGTCAGGAAAGGTCTCTACTGAAACCCATAACATAATGCTAATGATAAGACTGTAAAACATGCTGCATAATGATAATTTTTGTGTAAAAATACATAGCAAACTGCTATAAAGGAATGAAAGGCTTCTCTTGTTGGTTATGCTGTGTTGAAGAAGAATAAACAAATTGCAGACACATGCACGATGCCAAAATGATCTTCAGTTATGTACATTTCAAAATGTTACAATGGAAGTTTGTGGTAGCAATTCAGTTTAATGCTTGATGGAAGAAACAAAAAAGGGCAGGAAAAAAATCTAGGGTCCCATTTTTATTCAGTTAAGAAATGTAATCTTAAACAAGCTTGAGAGTGTTCTACTGACTATTTTAGGCACAAAGATCACCTAAAAGCAAAGGAAGAATATAAAAATGTCCTCTTGTTTACCCAAGATATAAAAGTAGCCATAAAAGCTCCTGATAGAAACAGCAAATAATAAAATTAAAAAGAAAAAAAAATTGAAAGTAAAGAAAAGAGAAACATAGAGAGGAACCTGAATGATTTAAAAGGGACAGTATGGCTGAACTGAGGTAACTTTTTTTAGGTAAGAAAGCACCCCATAACTCCCTCACTGAACAGTCGCAGTGTCAGTGCTGGCACAATCAACTCAAAAGTGGAGTGCTCTAGTGCAATGCACAGGGAGGGTTCCTGGACTGGAGGAACCCTGAGAAAGTAGAGAGACGCGCCAGGAGCCAGCAACTTGCCAGACAAAGATTGATGAGACCTGAGTGGGGCCAAGGTAGACAAAGACACCCAGATGCCCACACAATAAAAAAATCCTTAGTGGATGACAGTAACAGACCAGGCAAAAAGGACATGGTTTGCTTTAGAAGGCACACAGGAAGGATGCTCTAACTCTGCCAGCTTGACCAGGGAGCAATGATACCTACCTGACAGAAGGCCATTCTCTCTCTAAACTCTGGACCCACTGCAGCTAATGGATGCAGCTTCCCAGACAGAGCTCTGGTGGGAACATGCAGCCACCCAAGTACCAGGCTGCTGGCTGTGGCCTACTCCACAAAAACCTTACCATATAAACCCAATACACCAGACCACATGAAAATAAGATTTGTGACCATCTGAGGAATCTGAACATGCACAAGTCCTTGGGACCTGATGAGATGCATCCCAAACTCCTAAAGGAATTGGCTGATGTAGTTGCCAAGCCACTCTCCAAGATATTTGAAAAGCCATGGCAGTCAGGTGTAGTCCCTAGTGACTGGAAGAGAGGAAACATTACAGCCATTTTTAAAAAGGGTAGGAAGGAGGACCCTGAGAACTACCAACCTGTCAGCCTCACCTCTGTGCCTGGGAAGATCATGGAACAGATCCTCTTAGAAGCTCTGCTGAGGCACACAGAGGACAGGGAGGTGATTTGAGACAGCCAGCAGGGCTTCATTAGGGTCAAGTCCTGCCTGACCAATCTAGTGGCTTTCTACAATGGAGTGACTGCATCAGTGCACAAGGGAAGAGCTACACATGTCATCCATCTGGATTTCTGAAAGGCCTTTGACACCGTACCTCACAACATCCTTCTCAAAATTGGAGAGACGTGGATTTGATGGGTAGACTGTTCAGACCTTCTAATACCTGAAAGATGCCTGTAAGAAAGCTGGGGAAGAACTGCTCATGAGGGCATGTAGCAATAGGACAAGAGGTAATGGTTTTAAACTAGAAAAGGGTAAATTTAGGTTGGATAAACAAGTTCTTCACTATGAGGGTGGTGAATCACTGGAACAGGTTGCCCAGAGAGGTAGTGAAGGCCTCATCCCTGGAGATATTCAAGGTCAGGCTTGACGGGGCTCTGAGCAACCTGATCTAATGAAGATGTCCCTGCTTATTGCAAGGGGGAGGGGAGGAGAGGGTAGATGACCTTTAAAGGTCCCTTCCAACCTTACACATTATATGATTCTATGTTACATGGCATGAGACTTCTTTCTCTAAAATTAAGCCTTAATGAAAATGTACCTTCATGTGTGTGTATATGTGTCTTTTTCAGAGGAAGTGCTAATAGATTATGAATACTCATGCACACAGAAAAATTTTTATTCTTCGTGTTGCACTGAAGAAATGCAGAGAAACCAATGCTGAAAAGAAGGGGTGAAATGTCATCAAAATTTCGTAATTCCCAGTGTTATCAAAAGAAGCTACTCCCAGTATAATTAAAGGTACTATAATACACATGAGACATTATCACTGGGGAATTTGATTAATTTCTCATCTCAGTTTTCATATCCCAGTTAATGTGTTTTACGATTTGTTCTGCTTGAATCCCTTCACATAGGCATACCTGTATATGTTGATGTATCAAAGGGAGTGTGTTATTTATTACATACCTGTAATGGGTTGGGATAAGGGAAATACAATATGAACACAGTAAGAAATATGTTAACATTTTGTTTGCCCTCCTGTCATAATTAGTACTGGACAGGATAGAATACTTGATAATTTCATTTTGTATCTTTAATAGAAATTTACTTTCCTATCTTCGGCATCTCATTCAATCTCCCTGTTATTTGTTCCCTGTCTTTAAATATGGAGGTTAGTGTTTCCTTTTATCTAAAAAGGAGCTAGAACACTATTAGGAAAAAAAAAAAGAAAAGAAAAATATTCAGGTACATTGAATTCACACTGAAAATTACCCCCAGCATGGATGGTACTGTGATATAAAAAGTAAATAAAAAACAATTTCAAAATCTGGGTTAAACAAGTTGTGCTTCAACAAAAGGAAGATATATATGTTGTTATATAATTTTACATTTACTATATATAAAAATATTTTTTACCAAGAAATATGAGAAAAGATATTCAGAAAAACTCTTTAAGAAGTGAGTAAATCAGAAGTGAAATAAATTTAAAATTTATGTCATAAAGAATTGACAATTTGATGTTTTACTTCCAAATAGTGCTTAAACTTTTTAAAATTACCAGAAAATCTGAATTTCCAAAATCACAGAATCACAGAATCACAAGGTTGGAAAAGATCTTTAAGATCATCAAGTCCAACCGTTCCCATCCTAAGATAAACCATATCCCTAAGTACCTCATCTACTCTTTTTTTAAACACATCCAGGGATGGTGACTCAAACCCCTCCCTGGGCAGCCTATTCCAGGCCCTGACAACTCTTTCAGTTAAAATTTTTTTTTCTAATATCTAATCTAAACCTGCCCTGGCACAGCTTTGTGCCACTTCCCATTGTTCTATCTCGTGTCACCTGGATGAACCCACCTCTCTACAAGCTCCCGTCAGATATTTGTCAGTGGGGAGAAGGTCTCCCCTCAGCCTCCTCTTCTCCAGGCTAAACAGCCCCAGCTCCCTCAGCTGCTCCTCATAGGATTTGCCCTCCAGCCCCTTCTCCAGCCTGGTTGCCCTTCTCTGAAATCGTTCAAGGACCTCAGTGTCCTTCTTATGGTGAGGAGCCCAGAACTGGACACAGCACTCGAGGTGCAGCCTCACCAATGCCAAGTACAAGGGCACAATCACCTCTCCAGATCTACTGGCCACACTACTTCTGATACAACAATTTTTGATACAAAAATGTTTGGCTTTAAATAAAAATCACTCATGAATGTTGATATTTTAGTATGAAAATTCAACATGTAATTAAAATGTTACAGTAAATTAATTTTTTATTAGTATATTATACCAGTTGTGTTACAGGTAGGACAACATGCCTATATCATAAATGCTTTATTTATTAAATCAGAAAGTGTCAATGAAACTCTGCAGTGATTGAAACACTATTTCTTTTCTACATCAAACTATTCCCACACTGATAATAATAAAAGAGTTTGACACTCCAAATAGGATTTGCTACTCAGTGTATAAGACTGCCAAATGCAGGTATACCATAAAATACTACTGTGATTTGAGTAGTGCATATTAAAATGTAGCATCAAAATCTAACCATACATCTTCCATACCTTGCTGCTTCTGTTTTTCATATCCAACATTAACTAAGTTTCCACTCCTCATCTCACAAGCCTTATATTTTAATATTTTTATTTATTTGTTTTTAAATCTGAATTGTGATTTGTCTGGAAGATTAGAGATATTATTGCAAAGTAACATAATTTATGACTTAAGTGAATATATTTTAACTAGACCTGAAAATCCTATTTACTTTAGCTTCTGTTAGTGTCAAAGTCAAGAAACACAGTGACCCAAAAAGAAGAGTTGTGTCAGTTGGTAGTAGTAACAAATAGCTGTTTTCAATAACTGAAATATCAGGATAAAATAGACTGGTTAAAATGCCATCATGATTGATCAGCAAATTATGCAGAGAGAAAACAATACAAAAATTTAAATACCAGGGTTGTCTTTTAATTACTGAAATCTTAAAGAGTCATTTTGAGCAGAAAAAAAGTGTTTCTGAGAAAATATTATAACTCAAACAAAATAATCAACTTTTTTTAAATTAAAATCTGATTAAATTAAAAAACATATTTAAGAAATTAGTCATTCCAATTCAAGGCAGAAATTGAGGCAAATAATCCAAACCAAAACACATCAAATAACTTCCTGTACAGTATATTAAAAGAATGCTTACCCTACTAATTCAAAGGATAATATCAGAAATTAGTTCATTAACTCCCACCAGATAAATCTTTTCTAAGAACTGCCCTGTTACTATGGGATCCATTCCTCAGTCCTTCATTCATTACTAGTAACTGTGAAATCTCAGTCGTCACTATAAAAACCATTCTCTTCCCTGTTAGAGGAGCTGAGGAGTTGTGGACTCCAAGGTTCTCTCTGCAGCATTGAGTCCAGTGCAGTGTTCCGTGAAATCCCAATGTATAATGGCATTTCAGGAAAAGTTAAATCTTCCTGAAAGGTTGCTCCCAAGGACCATGGCCCTGAGGTTTAGGCATGTTGTTCTGATTTCCAAATACATTGTTTTCATTTGCTATTGTACCAAGGCTCTTTTTCACCTGTAGCTTTCTCTGTCTTCTCTACATGCATTCTCACACTTCCTTCTCTCTAACATATATTTATAAATAGCAATCACATCCCCTCTTAGCTTTTGTTTTACTAGAGTAATCAAGCCAAAATCTACTCATTTATTCATGCAACATAGGCTCTTCATTCACTTGATTACCTGAGCATTTTTTTTTCTCATCATTTCAACATGTTGAAAAGAATGTGCACACATTTTCTAGGAAGTATCTTGTCTAAGGTCTCACCCTGACATTACTAGATTTTTACTTCCCCAGTAAATTCCACTACTGATACATCTGCATTGCTCTTCTCTGTATCACATTTGTTACCATGTAGCACTGTAATAGTTTTGCCATTTATAAGATTTGTGCTGATTTTGTAAGTCCTCTGCTCTAGACCTTGTCAGCTGTGTGAACTTTGCTTGATCAATCTACATCTTTTTTTACTCATGCTTTCCAGCTTTGGCAGGGGGTTGGACTCGATGATCTCTTGAGGTCCTTTCCAACCCCCACAATTCTGTGATTCTGTGACTGCACCCCATAGAAGTGACTCAGGATGGAGCAGTTGGTGAAGAGATGAAACCCCATGGGAAAGGACTCACATTGGAGAAGATCCTGAAGGACTGTTTCCCATGGGTAGGATCCCACAGTGCAGCAGGGGAAGGGTGTGAGGAATACCTTCCCCTGAGGAATACCTTCCCCTGAGGAATACCTTTGGCTAAGAAGGAAACTAACTTGCAAGAAACTGACTGAAGCCCCCATCCTCATTCCCTGCACCTCCCTATGCCCTAGTGGGGGTTTTGGGGGTGGGAGAAAAAGAAAGAGAAATCATTAATAAAGTGAAGTCTGCTAAGAAGGGAGGGTTGTGGGGAGGTGCTCTAAGATCTGGTCATGCTTCTCATTACCCAACTCTGGTGTCACTGGGTGTGCAGTGCAGTGTAATAAATTAGAGAGATTTCTTTCCTTTATTCTGTGTTGAGTCTGTTTTGCATGTGACAGTAATTGTGGAATGATCTATCCCTGTCCTTATCTTTACGCCTAAGCCTCTCAATATGTATTTTCTCCCTTGTCCAGTTGAAAAAGGGAGTGATAGAGTGACTTTGGTGGGCATCTGGCCTCCAGCCAAGGTCAAACCACCACATAACTGAATATACTTTTGTATGTATATGTAAGTATTTTTCTGTTGGGAAACTAGACATCACTACAAGTGGAGTTTTCAGAAGACTGATAATTCAGATCAGCTTCAAATTTTAAAGGAAGTTTCACTAGGTTCATTCATTAGCAACATAATTTGTGCTAATGGTTAATCACTCTTTGTACTTCCCACTAAAGCTTTTAGTCTTTAACATTTACTTTGCTAATTTGCTGTGACTACACATTACTATGGAAATGATACTGTGTAGTGCTAACGGCCACAGCCCCTGATGGTTCTTGGTGTCCCAGATCAAAAGGAATGTGATCTGCTCCCAGGACTCCCTTTCTTGTTTTGGGTTTTAGTCATCATGCTCCTAACTCCAGGTTTTCCTTTCTCTTTTACACTAAGTCAAAGCTGTGTGCTTCAATTTTCCATGCTCTTCTTATGCACTCTTAACCCATGCTAGTTCAGTAAATAAAGACCAACTTTCTGCTCCAATATATTCTTATAGGCAAAAACTCCCATTCACTGGATAGACTTTCAAAAAAGTATTTTATGATCATCTCACTTTCCCCTTGGCGAACAGAAGCTCCCATATGAGTGAAGTTTTAGGGATATTTTTGTCCTCAAAACCACAGTTATTCTCTGATTTCTACAAAAGACTTAAGGTATGCAACTGTAGAAGCTACAGAACAATTACTTCTAATTACAGCCCATTTTTTAAACTGATACCCTCTTTCCTTCATTGTCTTTTTCTGTCTCTATCTATAGTTTTTCCACCTAAAGTGTTTTTCAAATGGAAAAGCCCTTCCCATTGAGAATGCTGCCTTGCCTTTATAGTTTGTACAACAAAATGTTAGTCTAAGATTTTTGGCAATATCTCAGTAAAGATATAAGGTAAAAATAATATATATATGTGAAAAATTAGTTATACTATTTTAATGGCATAAAAATATAAATGGATCAGTCTTACAAATGGCACATTATGTCCATTGCCTGGGAAAACAAAACTAAAGAATTTAAGTATAACTTAGTTTTCATCTCTCACTTAAAAATGAGTTGATATGCCAGGAGGGTGCTATTTCAGTCCTTCCAGAGTAGACTGGTGAAATTCCTGAATATATACGGTCATAACTGCCACTGTACTCAGACCCAGAAGTGCAAGTTCTTTTTGTCAGGTAAGCTGGGAAGGTACAGAGATATAAAAGTGGCAGATCCGGTGTTATTTAGAATTTGATAAAACAACTTCTTGTTGAAAGTCTATTTTCTGGCGTGTGCAGAAAAAAGATAATGACAAAAGAAGAAAAAAACTCAGGAAATGAATAGAAGAAGCAGTGAAAGCTTTCTTTCAGCTTAGCCAAGCTTATTGAATTTTATGAATGAAGTCTCCACAGTTTTTCTTTCTTTCACTGTCTGTGCTTGCAGCAGGGTTAGCAGGTGGAATGTTCCCAATGGATAAACTCTTGTCCTGAAAGGATGCTAAGAAACAAGGGGCCATTCTGAATTTCTGTTTTTCTTTACCTCTTTGTTTACCAAACCTTGCATTACTTTGTACTTGTCTCTTACTTCCTACATGCATAGTACGCATACAAGAAGTTAATGAGATTATTATTACTACTAAAATTAAATACAAGAGTAAATGAAAGAACAGGAATGAGCATTACAAATTTCAGTCCTTCTCTGATGTGAGGTAAATTTTATCTAAAACTTCATCCATGCTTTATGTGGTGCTTTTTTTGTCCAAAACTTGTGACTAGAAGAGTTCATTAGGGTTTTGATGTAAGAGCTTTAAATGTTAAAAAATATTTATTAATATTATCCCCAAATTCCTAGTGGTAAAACTTGAAATCTGGAAGATGCATAGTGTGAAAACAGCAGAAGCGCTTCAGCCTGCAGCACTGTAAACTGTATTTCATACAACTAACTTAAAAGATTTTGGAAACTTGTAACTCAACAATCTGCTGTGTTGTTATTGGTTTAATAATTATAATGATGGTGATAATAACAACAGTCATCCCTTAGTATTTTGTGAATTGAACAATAGTGCATAAATTGGTGAAAAGAGGGTAGCAAATTAAAGTACTTTGAGAATGGTGCAGGGTTTTATTCTCAACCTCACAGACAGAGCCAGACAGATATATAAAGCCTTGATATATCATTATTATTTTGCCTGTATTATCTCTTCCTGCCTAACCTTTTCCTTTTTTCTCTTTTTTTTTTTTTTCCCCTCTTAAAACTCATCACCTCTTTCACTGAAAAACTTCCTCTCTATGCAATCATGACTCTGCTCCTTGTATTACCACAATCCTGATGTTATCCTAAGGGTTATGTACTTGGCAGCATGCTTCCACAAAGATGTCTGCATGGTGTGCAACCCTGTGCCCTAACTACAAAGATAGTTTTTCCTTCTCACTGATTCTCTGTTCGTGACATTAGGTTACTTGACATTTCAGATATCCAGCATCATCTGGCGCAGGGTGGAGCATAAGAAATCATTGTGCAAATAATTGTTCTTATTTTCAGGAAAGCAATGTTTTTGACATAAAAAAATGCAGTCCTCATATATCAAATAGTTCATGAAAGGAAACATTTTGTAACAAAAAAATTCAGATAAAACAGCAGCTCTAGCATTTTGACATCTACCACTTATATAGGCCATATTTTTTTTCTAAATTGCTGTTCTCTCAAGTCTGCCTTTTCAGACTCTGTTCAGTAAGGGTTTTCTTATGAGTAAAGCTCTCAGCACTTCATAATGCTGTTTGATAGGGTCAGACACGCCAAGAGAGCTCCATTCGGTGATCTTTAGTAACTGGATATCACAGATCTAACTTTCAGAAAAGAGAATGAACAAACCTAATGTGACCTCTACTTCAGGTCAGAGCATCAAAAAAGATGTAGTGATAGCATTCATAGATCTTTGCACCAATTAACAGTGCATGGGAATGTTCCCAGGTAGTGGATTTTAACTCTAAATATTGTTAAACTGGGACTGTCCCTCAAGTGATTTTGTCCTGCACTAACAGTCATGTTCTCTAAAGTTTTCTGGGATTTTTTTTCAGGAGTAAGTGAAAATCTACCCTGGATTTCAACCAGCTAATTTTGATCTGGTTTTAGGGAGGCTGCCTTCCACCCCATTTAGATCTAGACTTCAATGTTAAATTACCTCTATTTATATTGCTTTTTTGTTTTTCTTTTTCTACTCTGAACTTGTCTGACATTAAAATCCTTCTCTTTGTATGAAAAGGTGTAAGCCTTAACAGTCAATGAAAGAGAGAAATGGAGAAAAAAATAGCTAAAACATCAATATTCTGACATTTACAAGTCTTCAACTTGAAAAGAGAATCACCAAGGGGTTCAAAGCAGCTCAACCATTAGAGACTTTTAAAATTAGTTTGGATGAAGCATTAGAACTTGCACTACTGGGAAAAGTCCTCCATTGTCAGGGTGAGCATACTGAACAGATCTGTATTGAGAGGATATTACTCTCCCACAGAAAAATATTTGTTCCAGTGTAGTATTTCAAAACCAATGTTGAACTTAATATAATGTTTGCAAGCAGAGTTACAATAATATTAACTCTAGGGTTTTGGTTTTTTCCCTATCAACTATCATCAAAGGTTTATTTTGCCATCTATTAGCTCTTGCAAGTAAATCTTGAACAGCACAAAGTCGTACTAAATCTAGAAATAATGTGAAGTGCATTATTAATAAACAGAGCTGAGGAACTTAGACCCTTTAGATTGCTTATCTGAGGGTTTTGCTGTAATTTTGATTTTAATCTCATTTAAGTTCTCTACTAGATCTGTATCACCTCTCATCAATTTGATCAAGCTGAACAGTCAGGTGGGTGACTGTAGGTTGCATGGAATTCTTCATTAAAGCATGAATGTCATGCTTGGGAAAAAACACAAAAGGTACTGCAAATTTAAAAGAACTCCTTTGAGAATAGTGTTTGTTACACAAGAAAATTTTCTGTTGGTAATATTCAGTTCTTACATGCACCTTAATATCATTTCCTGATATAGAGGTAGCAATAGAGATTACTATGTAAAGGGAGCTCTCTATGTGTTTGGATCTCATCTCATTGCAATGCAATTAGTGGTTTCATGATACAGTATGTAATACATCAAGTTTGTGATATAAATATTTAATATGAGGGACTAATGAGCTTAAATCTTCTGAATATTGTTGGGGCATTAAGTTGGCCATCTCAAGTTAATTAAGTTTTCATCATTCATGTTGGTAAGACTTGCTCTGAATCAAAGACTTTGGCATTAGGAATGGATTCTGAAATGTGTTCAGAATAGTAAGAAGTGCATAAATATATGAATATAGATCTATAGATATGCACACACTGCATCTGACTGTAGCTACTTTTGAGATTGCAACCCCCACAATTAATTATTTTGACTACACCCATTTTTTAGTGCATGACCGAAACACAGCACTATTTTATGTCTGTAGATAGAGGGTAACAATGCTGCCACTAGAGCATAAAGACCCTTCTAAAATGTGGGTAAGTGATGTTGATGTACTTTTTACAATTATTTGTAAAATCTACTAAACTCTACTCAATTCACTCCAGCCATGAGTCTTTTGAGCCCTTAAAAATGACCAGGGACAGATTAATATTGACATTTGCAAAGGTTCTTTTATATCTCACTGCAGAGATGTCTTAGATGTTTGTAACGTAGTTGCTTGTCCACTTCATACCAGCTTATTTTGCTGTGACAAGCTGTAGTCAATTGCTCAACAGCTGCTTCACAAGAAGCCAAGTTAAAGGGGGACTGAACTCTTATGTAACAGCAGGACAGACAGAGAAGTGGAAAAACACCTGTATTATCTCATGCTAAATCATCTCACCAAGTGAAGACTTAGACTTCATATTTTCACTCACTCTACTGTCACGTATAAAAACTAAAAATGCCTTATCAATATTAGCAGTTTACTGTTAATTATGTCAAGAACTTACTTTCTACCCCCACCCTTTCCCCCCCACCCCCACCCTGTAATGGACAGAATTTTTGGAGCAGGGGGAAGGGGGTGGGGTTTACACAGATTTATTAATCAACTCTCACTATCGCTAAACAAGGTTTTACTTCTTCAGGTTCCTAGATCAGACCCTGGCATATCAATATGTATTGAAGCTAACAGACATGTATTGAGTTATCCAGCTGACAAAATTATTTTCAGAATGATACAGTGCATTTGTCACTTATCCCCAGAGGTAAAAGAAAACTGCACCTTCCTAGAAATAATACCATGAAAATTGCTAAAAAAAAAAAAGGAAGAAAAAAAAAAAAACCCTTGGGTTTTTATTCTGTTGTTTTTAGGAGGTTTTAGTGTTTGTTTGGTTTTTTTCTTTGTGAGTGGTGACAGACAAATCTATATCCACTACTTAGTCAACAGTCAGTCACTCTGAACACAAGAGAGTTAGACAGACCAGCTAGGCTTGTCACTTATTTCTCCATCACATTTCATTTATTGCTCTAGGAGCCACTTAAAGCTGTCACATAAGAAAATATAAACTAACTCTAGTCAGGAATTGGCTCAGCAGTTTTCTTCTGGGATAGGCATATGGAGTACCACTTGCTTTTTGAAAGAAAACAGGTGGTTTCACCAATGAACCCCCCGCTTCTGCAGAATACTTCAGTTCTTAAAACATGGATTTTTGTGGTTTATTATTATTGTTGGTGGTGGTGGTGTGTTATTATATATTACATCTATATTAATAATACTTTAGCCACTTAGGGGCCTAACCCTCATGATGCTGAAGGATCCAGGGAGCCCTTCTTGTACTAAACCAAGTTAAGAGCATTATCAATCGTCACATGGAGATGCCAGCTAGTGTGCAGTTAGAAAACTGAGTCATGCTAACTGCTGTAAAAGAAGGATGAATTAGTTACCCACTAGAATCAGCAGTAGTAAACCTGGAGACAGTTATTGCTTGTTTCGAACTGAGGCACTTCCATATAGGTGCACATAGGTCAGTCAGACCTGTGGAAGATATACCTTGAGAATTATATAGTTTGAATACAATGAGCTTTTGGGACAAAGGTAGAATTTTGGCTTGTAGGATATCCCTATTCAAAGATTTATCATTAATGGTTAGTTATAAGAATATGCTGAGGGATGTTCCATTAATGTTTTTTTCTCAATCCACTACTATTTGATTATTTTATTAATAATCTGATTGAAAAAATATAAGGTATGCTCTGCTTGTAACTGAAAGGCAGTTTTAAGTGTGTTGGATGATAGGACTATAATTCAAAATAATCTTGATAAACTAGAGCAATGGCCTGTAAAAAACCCGAATGTTATTTATAGAAGTGCAGCATACCACTCCTAGTAACTGTACAGTTCTAACATAGAAAATAAATGGCTGTGGAACATGGTTCTATAGGAAATGGTCTTGGGATAACAGTGAATCTAAGACGAAAGCAAGGGACAATATCATACTACACAGTTGGAACACTGTATCTAGTTTTGAACCTTACATTTCAAGAAACATGTGGGTCCACTGAAGACAGAGCCAAAGATATCATGGGTTACTGAACTAGCAAACAAACCATTAAAGAAAGCTGAAAGCACTGAAGTTATAAAATTAATGATGTTTTAGAAAATGCACTAAAACAATCCTCAGAAACACAAATTCTTCTGAAAAAAAGAATGTATTTCCTCCACACCCTTAGTTCCTATAATAAGAAATAATATGGTCAGGATAATGTGACAAAAAAATTAATTGGTCTGGATGCCAGAGTTGTATGGGGTTTGCATGGCAGGGGTTTGGTAGCATGGGAAATACAGCAGTGGCTTCTGTGAGAAACTGCTAGAAGCTTCCCCTATGTCCTTTAGAGACAATGCCAGTAGACCTGCTGATGGCCATGGCTAAGCCCATCAATGATGATGGTAGTGCCTTTGGGATAAGATATTGAAGCAAGCAGAATAAACTGCGATGCAACTATATCCAGAGAGAGGAGAGGAACAACTCTGCAGACACCACGGTCACTGGAGAAGAAGGGGGAGGAGATGCTCCAGGTGCCAGAGCAGAACTTCCCCTGCAACGCATGGGGAGGACCATGGTGAGGTAGGCTGTGCCCCTGCAGCCCATGGAGGTTAATGGTGGAGCAGATATCCACCTGCAGCCCATGGAGGACTCCACTCTAGAGCAGGAAGATGCCTGAAGGAGACTGTGACCACGTAGGAAGCCCACTCCCAGTCAGAGTCAATACACCACAAGAGTCCCCATAACTGAAGGTGCATTTACTGTTTGTCACTAATTATGTAGGTATCCTGCCTTGAAATAAAGGGATGGATTTCAGATGTCTTCAAACCCTCTCCAACTATAGACTTATACAATTAAGAATGTTATAATTTCATCAGAAAAGCAACAAGGATGATGAACAATTTTTTTTAGTTAGATTTTAAAAAAAGACAAAATTCATATAGTGTTATGAATAGCGGCTACCTATCAATTTTTTATCCATCTCCTAGGTACATCTTATGTTATTGAGCTGCATGCAATTAAATCTGAATGAAAGTTTAAAAAAATCTGAGCAAGGTGTATAAAAGCAGGAATTATAAATAAGATTAAGAAATTACTATATAAAATCACTACTTTATGGATTTTAATACAATGATACCAGTGTTCTATTGTATTTGTCTAACCCTCCTACATAACTGTGACTTTCTGTAATATTTAAGCTATTCTTCTTACATACATTATCAACAAAGACTCTGTGTAAGAATATTAGAATTTGCATGCATATATATATGCACACATAATTTTAACTATCACATACAGAAAAATATCATCTGCAGAAATGAAAATATATTTAAAATTTTCCACTATAAATATTTCACAGAAATCAAGCTGAGTCCTTGACTACAAATACATTAAAAAAAAAAACTAAGGAAGAAAAGTGAAATGGTTTTGGTAGGTGAATGATAAATAATTTTCTTATACTTGGAAATATTTACAATCTCAGAAAATTTTCTTCTAAAATCAGGATAAAAAATATTAAGCTTTCATATATCTATATATGTACTAAAAAAATGTTTTAACTGATGATTTAGAGTAACTGAAAGATTTCTGTATTTTTTCTATATTTTTACCGTGATTAATTGTTCAGTTGCATTCCAAATTGTTATTATAGAAAGGCAAATATTTAAAGAGCTTGAGAAAAGTTGTCATTAGTAAAAGTAGCATAATTGCTTGGTTTAGATAAGCCACCAATTTGCAGTGGAAAAAACATCTTCACCATATCTTCTGTCTACTTTGTTGAGGTCTGTTGTTGCTTGACTGCTATAGTGTTCCATACAAGGGTATCTCAGTCATTGACTGGATGTACTGGGGTCTGTAGCATTACTGACATAGAAGTTTTTCTGTAAATGCTCCTTTCTATGCAGTTGCTCAAGCATTAAATAAATTATTCTCCTAATGAGTTTGTACTATCTGTCAGAAATATTAATTTATTTTAATAGGTTAGAAATGTTATTTAATAGGTTAGAATTAATTTTAACATTTTTTTTTAAATTTTCATTTTTGAAGAAGCTGGCATAACTTTTAAACTCATTTTTCTACCTTGTAGCCTGGTGGAAGTTATAGCAGAGATTGTACATTATGTCTTCTAGGCTTCTGAAATAAACAGCCAAAGGGCAGAAATGCATCTGATGGATCATTGTAAAAACCAAGGCAGTCCAGCAGGCATGGATGATGACATTCTTTCTCAAACTGGAAAACAGATGTATGTTGTCTCTGTGCAAACATTTGTAAAATCATTTGGTGAAGATAACGCACCATAAATGGTCACAGAGGAGCTTTGCCAAGTTGTTCAAGTGCATTAGGGCTCTTGAATCAGAGAAGGGCGAACGTGAACAATAAATGTTCCTGAATGAAGCAGGAGTGAAGAGAAAAAAAATGCATCATATGGAATGCTGATTAAGTTTTGCTAGTTTAGGTAGATTGTGTGTTTTCCTATTAAGGAAGTTTGAAACTTCCTGTTAAGTATACCTGTGTCCTAATAAAAACATTAGAATGCTAATAATTCTGAGCCGGTGGGATTGCCTGTTGCTGGATGTGCCATTGATGGAAAAGTCAGTGTGCTTATTTGTCAGATTTATGCCACTTGAAATGGCAAAACTAAAAGCTAAGAAATAAACAAACATGTTGATATTTTAATCTCTCGTTTCCCTTGTAATCACTGATTTAAAGAGCAATCACACAAGACAGACAGTTCTGTCAGTTCTGCAGAGCAAATTCAAAAAGCAGGGAAATGAATGGCTGATAAGTGTGATGGATATGATCTAAAAGTTCTTATAAATGTTATGTAAGATACAGACCTTCATTTACGTAGATCTTAAAAGTGACCATTTCTTGCGTTATTTTTTATATTCTGCAGGCAGATGGAAGCATCCAGCTGTGTCAAGACACAATGTTCATCTCTATACATATCCATATATACATGTGTATACATGTATGGTTATATCTGTATGAATATATACTTAAATACACAAAAATATTGGTAAATATTTACTTTTACTTACAGTTTCTGTTTTATCGTGTGGTGACACACAGGTTTGCATATGTATATATGTGTGTGTGTGCATGCATATATACTTATATATGTATATGAGTCCAGAAGTTCAAGCTTCTCAGAAAATACTAGAAACCTAAATGGCAAAAGAAATCAGGACAGAGATCTTGGACAATCACATCTTTGTCTATCACATCTATTAGACAAAGAAGCCATGGGTGAGAGATGAACGTGTTTGAGAAGTGCCAAATGCTGCAAATATGCCTGGAGAATCTTGCTCTGGTGCAGGGTAGCGTGCTTTAGTGAAATACCAGGTTTTCACTGGGATGGAGTTAATTTTCTTCACAGTGCCTGGTATGGGGCTATGTTTTGGATTTGTGCTTAAAACAGTGTTGCTAACACAAGGATGTTTTGATTACTGACGATCAGTGCTTACACAGAGTGAAGGCCTTATCTCCTTCTCACACAACCCCACTACTGAGAACCTGCACAAGTAGTTGAGAGGGGACACAGCTGGAACAACTGACCTCAACTGACCGAAAGGTTATTCCATACCGTATGATGTCATGCTCAGCATGTAAAGCTGGGGGAAGAAGGGTAGGATGTGTGGAATGCTGACATAGGTCTTCCAAAGTAAGCGTTATGTGTGAAGGAGCCCTATTTACTGGAGATGGCTGAACACCAGTCTGCCAATGGGAAGTGGTAAGTGAATTCTTTGTTTTGCTTCACTTCCACATGCAGCTTTTGCTATACCTGTTAAATTCAACCCATGAGTTTTCTCACTTTTAGTCTTCTGATTCTCTCCCACATTGTGTCATGAGGAAAGCAAGCAATCAGTTGTGTTTTGCTCAGCTGCCAGCTGGGGTTCAACCACACCACCAGGTAAAACTATTTTTAAAGGTATCCAGTTCATGTTTGCTCTCCAATTAATGCAGCTTCCAGTACTTGAAGAGGGCCTACAAGAAAGCTGGGGAGGGACTTTTTAGAAGGGCATGCAGTGATAGGATGAGGGGGAATGGTTTTTTTTAGATTGGATATTAGGAAAAAAATCTTCACTACAGGGGTGGTGAGACACTGGAACAGGTTGCCCAGGGAGGTGGTGGCTGCCCCTCACTGAAGGTGTTTAAGGCCAGGTTGGATGGGGCATTGGGCAGCCTGGTCTAGTGAGGGGTGTCCCTGCCCATGGCAGAGGGGGTGGAACTTGATGATCTTTAAGATCCCTTCCAACCCTAACCATTCCATGAATCTAGTGTCTGATTCTTGAACATACATGATTACAATAGTAGAGACGACATATCCTGGTTGGATTAAAATATTTTTTTCCATGTAGGGAGGTTTATAAGAGGGGTTTTATTTCATTCATGTCTATTTAATTTGACTATTGTCAGTATGGTATTGCTGATAACTACTGAATTCTGGATTATTCTCTCTAATTTAGCCATCATTTCTGAGTTTAGGCTTTGTCTTGCCAGCTAATTCACTTCACTTTCCACCTCCTTCTACCGCCTCATTGCTGCATGAGTGGAAGAGCTATCCTCAGAGGCATTGTCTCTAGACCCACAGAATAAGCTTCTCTGATTTTTTCTTCTTGGTCTTTCACATCTACCCAGTGATTCCCAAAAGGCAAACAGAGCAGAAATTCTGCTGTCAGACAAATGTTTGGCAAGGTCTGTTTGCTGAAACTGAAAATATGACTTTCATGATGGTCAGATATTTCAGGGTAAGATCTAGCTTGGATCATAGAATCATAGAATCATAGAATTGTAGGGGTTGGAAGGGACCTCGAGAGATCATCGGGTCCAACCCCCTGCCGAAGCAGGCTCCCTAGGACATTTCACTGAGATAGGCATCCAGACGGGTCTTGAATATCTCCAGAGAAGGAGACTCCACCACCCCCTGGGCAGCCTATTCCAGTGCTCTGTCACCCTCACTGTGAAAAAGTTTCTCCGCATGTTGGTGCGGAACTTCCTATGCTCCAACTTGCAGCCATTGCCCCTTGTCCTGTCTCCACAGACCACTGAAAAGGGGCTGGCTGATTCCCCCTGCATCCCTTGCTTAAGATAATTGTAAACATTAATTAGGTCCCCCCTTAGTCTTCTCTTCTCAAGGCTGAACAGTCCCAATCTTCTCAGCCTTTCCTCATAGGGGAGATGCTCCAGGCCCTTTATCATCTTCGTAGCCCTTCTCTGGACTCTCTCCAGGAGATCCCTGTCCTTTTTATACCAGGGAGCCCAGAACTGGACACAATCCTCCAGGTGGGGCCTGACCAGGGCAGAGTAGAGCGGGAGGATCACCTCCCTTGACCTGCTGGCTACACTCCTCCGGATGCACCCCAGGATCCCATTGGCTCTCTTAGCCACCGAGGCACACTGCTGGCTCATGGCCAACCTGTCATCCACCAGGACCCCCAGGTCCTTCTCCACTGAGCTCTTCTCCAGCAGGTCATCCCCCAGCCTGTACTGATAGAAACGGTTGTTCCTTCCCAGGTGCAAGACTTTACACTTGCTTTTGTTGAACCTCATCTGGTTTCTTACTGCCCAGCTCTCCAGCCTGTCCAGGTCTCTCTGGATGGCAGCGCAGTGTTCCTGCGTGTCAGCCACTCCTCCCAGCTTTGTGTCATCGGCGTACTTGCTGAGGGTCGAGGCTATTCCCTCATCAAGGTCGTCAATGAAGATGTTAAACAGGACTGGACCCAACACCGAGCCCTGGGGAACACCGCTAGTCACAGGCCTCCAGTCAGATTGCACTCCACGAATCACGACCCTCTGGGCTCGGTCCGACAGCCAATTCTCAACCCACCTCACTGTCCACTCATCAATCCCATGCTTTCTCAGCTTTGCTATCAGGATGTCATGGGAGACAGTATCAAAAGCCTTGCTGAAGTCAAGGTAGATGACATCTCCTGCTCTCCCTCCATCTACCCAGCCGGTGATGAGATCGTAGAAGGCTATGAGATTGGTCGAGCACGATTTCCCCTTGGTGAATCCATGCTGACTACTCCTCATGACCTTCTTCTCTTCCAATTGCTTGGAGATGGCATCCAGAGCAAGCTGTTCCATTACCTTTCCGGGGACAGAGGTGAGGCTGACTGGCCTATAGTTGCTGGGATCCTCCTTCTTGCCCTTTTTAAAGACTGGAGTGACATTGGCTATCCTCCAGTCCTTAGGCACTTCTCCTGTTCTCCAGGACCTGTTGAAGATGATAGAGAGCGGCTCAGCAATCACCTCCGCCAGCTCCCTCAGCACACGTGGATGTATCCCATCCGGTCCCATGGATTTGTGTGCGTTTATCCCTTTGAGCCGCTCCTGGACCTCCCCTACCTCAACCAGAGGGAAATTCTTCATATCCCAAACACTCCTATTTACATCCAGTGCCTGTGGGTCCCGGGGGCCTTTGAGGTGAAGACCGAAGCAAAGAAGGCATTCAGTATCTCCACCTTCTCAGTATCCCCCGTTACCAGGACACCCTCCTCATTCATCAAGGGACCTACATTATCCCTGGTCATCCTCTTGCTATTCACGTATCTAAAAACCCCTTTTTATTATCCTTTATGTCCCTTGCCAGCTTTGTTTCCAAGAGGGCTTTAGCCTTCCTGGTTGCGACCCTACAGGCCCTGACTACATTCCTGTATTCTCCCCATGTGCTCAGACCCTTCTTCCACAATTCATAGATCTTCCTCTTCTCTTTGAGTTTACTCAGCAGCTCCGTGTTCATCCACGCAGGTCTTCTGCCTCTCCTTCCCGATTTCCTGCACAAAGGGATGCATCGTTCCTGTGCTTGGAAGAAGTGCTGTTTGAATGCTAGCCAGCTCTCACAGGCTCCCATTCCTTCAAACAGCGTAGCCCACGGGATAGCCCCTATTAAGTCACGGAGGAGATCAAAGTTAGCTTTTCCAAAATTCAGGGTAGCTATCCTACTTTTTGGCTTGCTTCTTCCACCCAGGATCTTGAACTCAACCATTTCATGGTCACTTAGACCTAAGCTGCCCCCGACCTTCACTTCCCTAACGAGCCCGTCCTTGTTAGTTAAAACAAGGTCCAGCACCCGCCCTCCCCTTGTAGGCTCCTGCACCATCTGTAGCAGGAAATTGTCTTCAACACACTGCAGAAATTGTCTGGACTGCATACGACTGGCCGTGTTGCTTGCCCAGCAAATATCTGGATAGTTGAAGTCCCCCATAAGGATCAGTGCCCGGGATCTTGAGGCTACTTCTAACTGCTTATAGAATGCACTATCAACCCGCTCCTCTTGATCAGGGGGCCTATAGCACACTCCCACAACAATGTCCCCCATACCGGTTTGCCCCTTGATTTTAACCCACAAGCACTCAACAGATGTTTCATCCTTCCCCAGGTGGAGCTCAATACAATCTAGGTGCTCTCTCACATAAAGAGCAACTCCTCCACCTCGCCTCCCTAGCCTGTCTTTCCTAAAAAGCACATAGCCATCCATGACAGCGTGCCAGTCGTCCAGGTTATCCCACCACGTCTCTGTGATTGCTATGAGATCATGGCCCTGCGACCGCACAAAGATTTCTAATTCTTCTTGTTTGTTCCCCATGCTACGTGCATTTGTATAAAGGCATTTAAGTGGGGCAGCAGATGTAGGTATTTTCAACAGCCCACAGCGAGATTTCTGCCAGGGGACTGGCAAAAGTGGCTCCACTGAGGAGTACTCAGGGCAATCCACAGAATTTTCCCTACTCACACCTGGAAAACCATCTCCAAGTCCACCACTGTGCTGTTGGAATTTACCTTTATCCACCATCAACTCTCGTTGATGGACATGAAGACTGAGCACCTTGATGACTTAAACTTAACCAGCTACACAGCTTACACTAAAAAGAATTATTCTTTTACAATAAGAGCCTAAATAATTCCAGCAACTTCTGTCAGCTCTTAAGTGGGACTAACAAGAAGATTTTTAGAAGTTGAATCTAAATTCAAGGTAGTGAATTAATTTGGGAGCTGTCTACATGCACTTTGACTGACCTTATGGATATTTTAGTTTATCTGAGCTTTGGTTCTCTGTCTGCAGACTGCAGAACTTTGGGACAATAGTGCTGTTACAAAGACATACAAAGCCCTGCAGTGGGGACAATCAATTTCTAAGTCAACTTTTGTGAATGATTGTACTGCAAATAACAATTTTAGTTCAATAAAATAAAGGAATTATCAGGAATTGGTGGGGCAAGAGCAATGATATTACAAGCAAGTAGCTCAGCTTCATCTCTGTACAGGTTATTAATGACACAGACGAAGAATTAACAATCCTCAGAGTCTCACAAATCAGTAGAGATTAGATATAATTTTTCCATCCTAATTAACTAATAATTTGCCATTGTCATCACCATATTTAAAAGCCAAATATACAGAATATCTGCTTTTGATTAAGCAGATATTTCTGGCTTGAATCTCTAATAATAATTATATGGCATTTCTCTTTGTTATTAAAGGGCATTTGGGTAATTAAATATATTCTGAAAAGAATTAAGCTGAAATTTTACTTCTAAAAATAAATAAAGATAAAGCATTTTGCAAAAGTTAAAGCTTTTAGCTGGAAGATTCTCTGCATCACATTGACCTGAAGGATATAGATAATAAGCCATATCAGAAGTTATTTTTTTATTATCCCTTTAATCAAAATGCGCAGGTGCAGGAAAAGAATAGTTTAAAAATCCAGAAGGCAATTTTTTTCGAAGTCTAAGATGCATATTTCCCTAACATTTCATGCTGTAGTGCTAATGAATGCAACAGTAAACTGGAAAGACATTTGGCAAAACACTTTCCAAAACACTTCTTAAAACAACAGTTGCTTTAGGGTTTTATTACTGGTTTTGATTTGGGTATTTCTGAGAGCAAGAATAAAGTACTGCTACACACTTTTGGTTTTTGAAAATTACCCTGATAAACTTTTTTTTAAGAAGAATTATTAAATATTTTTACCTTTATCTTGACGATATCTTTCTTTAGAGGTATGAATTCACAAATTCTCTAGTATTTCTTCATTATGATCTTTTTTTGCAAGTAGTAGGGTATAAGTGCTGCACTTTAAAGAGATATAATAAAAAAATACTCTGTATGGCATAATGGAAGTTTAGCCACGGCTTTTAATATTCTGCAATGAAATTCTGAGCTCTCTGGAGTTTAAGTTCCATCAAACACCAACTCCAGCTGTCCCAGTCATAAATGGATACCTTATCTTTCAGGTTGGGCAGTCAAAGATGTCCTTTGGGTGCTATTGGCCAGCAGAACTGATGTGATGTTCTCAAACTTGCCAATGTACTGTCAGATTCAGAATGGACCTCTGAAATATTTTATGCATTTGTTTTTAACATTATTCATGTATCAGAGACAATGAATATTCTTAGAGGTAAATAGCATTTATCTTGGACAAGTATGCCATTGTCAAAACTTATTTCATCTACAGGGCTATTAATTGTAAAATAGTTTCAAGATAGGTGGTTAACATGCTGAAAAATGCATTGCAAACTGCCACTGTGAATAAAAATAGTCAATATCTTTTCATTAGGCTGGTCCAAAAGACAATTCTTCACACCATCAGACATTCCCCAGAGCTTCAGAAGAACATGGCAATTGAAAGACACTTTCTGGCAGGAGTACTGAAAACAGATAGCTGGTGTTTGATCAGTTTGCCACTTGACTTGGTATTTTAGCAAAATTCAGTCAACACGGTGCTACTACAAACAAAGCCTTTACAGACAACTTCAGTGATAGCTTTATCTCAAACAGATTAAAGTGGCAGAGGTTGAAGACACTTGATATAACAACAGCACAGTATACTGTTGCCACAACACAAAGTTACCTAGGTCCTATCATCTGTTAAATGTTCTGACAGGTACCTCTTTAACACAAGAGTCCTGGAAAAAAATGAACCAGGGACTACCAATGTCCTTTCCACAGTTCCTTCCAGAGGAGCTTAATAATCCAAGAAAAAAATATTGTATTTTCCCTTCTTTAAGAGAAGGATATGTATATAAATCTGGTGCCCTGAAGAGCAGCATTTTCTGTCACTTTTTACTGCACAAGTGAACACTTGGATCTCCCTGTGGAACTGTCAGTACTTCCCGCTCCCATTGAATGCCCTGCACATGCGATAGGAAGAAACATGCCATGACATATCTTCTTATAGCAGACTTGTTGCCTTATCAGCTCAATAAAACAGCTATACTGAATTAACACAATATTGTTATGTGGTGTGGTTTAACCCCAGCCAACAACTAAGCACCACAAAGCTTCTCACTCACTCTGCCCACAGCAGGATGGGAGAGATGATCAGTAAGAAAACTCATGGGCTGAGATAAAGACAGCTTAACAAGTAAAGCAAAAGATGCACATGCCAACAAAGCAAAACAAGGAATTCATTCACTACTTTCCATCCACAAGCAGGTGTTCAGCTGTCTCCAGGAAAGCAGGGCTTCGTAACACATAATTGTAACAAGAGAGGACAAATACCATCACTCCAGATGTTCTCCCCATCTCCCATCTTTACATGCTGAAGATATCACATGATATGGAATATCCCTTCGGTCAGTTGAGGTCAGATGTGCCAGCTGTGTTCCCTCCCAACTCTTTGTGCATTCCCAGCCTACTCTCTAGTGGGGTTGCATTCCCAGTCTACTCTCTGGTGGGGTGCTGTGAAAAGCAGAAAAGGCCTTGATCCCATGTAAGCACTACTCATCAATTAAAAAAAACCATCTCTACCCTATCAATAATATTTTCAGCACAAATCCAAACTACAGCCCCATACCAGCTGCTATAAAGAAAACTTAACTATCCCAGCCATAACCATCATATTTTTCACCCCTTCTTCTATACCATCTGCATCATGCTCAGGTCCCACACTATTCAGTACATTCTCAGTAACCTGACCCTTCCCATCTTTTGATGTAATACACTGTTAAAATTCCCTTTGTTTATGGTCCACCCCTGTAAAATGTATCTAAAACATACACAAATATCCACAGAATGTCCACTGAGGTCATTTAGACAATGACTTTGGGTTTCATCTTTCATGGCAGACACTCAGGACAGGAGAGGTGGGTTGTTGTGTGGACTTACTGGGCACCATATCTAGGTCAGATCAGATCACTGCTGCACTTGCATTGTGTCTTGTAAGGCTTGTCCTGCAGTGGTTCAGGTGTTTTCTGGTACAATAATTCCTGTGACATGCAACCCAAATCATGAGTTACAACAGTTTAAAGGTATTTCCATTACATACTCCACCCCGGGTCCGTTTGGGCCATGTTATGGGGTTTAACATTGCAATGACCTCCACTCCTTGTCCCTGGTCTGGATTGGATTTATCCAGAGACTACAGTCCCTCAGGGGTGTACCTGCATCTGAGTGGAGCCTTATCTATGAACCACAGCCTCTCCAGGGATATACCTGCTGCAGCATAGACTTATCCATGGCCACAGTCACTTGGAGAATGCCTTCAGTAATATGCTTGCTCCAGCATGGCCTTACCTGGAGCCACAGTTCCTTCAGAAGTGAACCTTCTCCAATATTGCTTTACCCACGCCTGTGGTCTCTCCAGGTGTTTACCGGCTCTGTCATGAGCTTATGCACAGCCTCACACTTTGAGGTGCTCCAGTGTGACCCCATGCACAGCCACTGATTGTCCAAGATGTACCTAGTACAGCATAGACTTATACACAGCCACAGATGCTTTCGAGGTGTACATTGTCCAGCATGGACTTATCCTTGGGCCACAATCCCTTCAGAGGCATACCTGCTGTGGCACAACCATAACCACAGCTACAGGTGCTCTGAGATGTACGTGCTCTGGTTTGGATGACTTATTCATAACCACAGATACTTTGGGGTGTCCTGCTCCCATTTGGACTCATCCTCTAGACAAAGTCCCTTTTACTAGAGTCCAAACTGGAGTTCCAGACTGTCCAGTACAGCAGCACAGAACCAGCAGTGATGCCTTGGCCATCTGCCAGCCCAGGCACATCACCACTGCTGTTATCAAAATGTTCCCAGGCACAGCACAGTAAGATGATAAGCAGTACAGCACTACAGCAAGCAGTGAAAGCAAAGGAAGCAACTAACAAGTACTACACTTTACTATACAGCAAGGCAAGCAAGCCCTATGGCAAATGCAGAAGGCTGCTGATTAATAGCTAAACTAATAGTAGCTATAAATTTTATCTGGCATGTTCCAATCAAATCTGTTGGCTTCTCAAACCAGTAACTAAGCACCATGCAGATGTTCTCTCACTTCCCACCACAGCAGTATGAGGGACAGAATTGTAAGGGTAAAAGTGAGAGAACTCATGGTTTAGGATAAAGACAGTTTAGCAGGTAAAGCAAAAGCCACATGTGCAGTCAAAGAAAAATAAAGAATACATTCCCCACTTCCCATAAGCAGGCAGGTGTTCAGCCATCTCCAGGAAAGCAGGGCTACATCACATGTAACGGTTACTTGAAGAGAAAACACCATCACTCCAAACTTCCGGCCCTTCCCTTTTCTTCCCACAGCTCTCCTCATAAGAGCTCCTCTCTAGAAACTTCACTTCCCTCTTCCTGCTGGCCACACTATTTCTGATACAAGCCTTTGCCTTTGCCTTTGTTCTTTGCCTTCTTTACCGACTGGGCACACTGTTGGTTCACACTGCTGACTGACCCCACAAGGTCTTACCCATCAGGCAGTTTGCAAGCCACTCTTCCCTAAGCCTGTAGTGTTGCATGGCATTGTAATCCAGGTGCAGGACCCAGAAAATCACTGGAATCACTGATCACCTCTGAAAAGTACCCTCTTTGGTATTCAGGAAAGGTTAAACAAAAGATAATTGTGACCTTCATTATTACATTTTTTTGCTGATGTAAGAAAGGTTTTTCAAGTTTGATCAGATAATTTATATCATAAATCTCTGCAGAAAGGCATAGAGAGTGAGAGTTGTAGGCTAATCACTGTTCATCAAATGCAATTGACTCCCTATTTTTGCACTGCTCAGATTCCAGCTCCCTGTAAGACCCTGTAGTGTGTAATCTGTCTCCAATTCAATGATATAGTTAAGCCCATTCTGATCTTTAAGTATGTCTTGATAAACACAATGAGCAGAAAAACAAGAAATAAAATTTCTACAATGATGTTTACAGATGCCTCCCTCAAGTCAAATGTGTCAATGCATCAGATGCAAGCAGAAACAGATTAAATATTTGCTTACAAAATATTTAATTTTTATGAATCTGTTTCATAATGAAACAAATTATTTCAGGCTCTGAACACTGTTATGAGATGAAGAAGGGGGATAGATACAGAGCATGACTGTCCTTGCAGCCTGCTCCCTAATCAGTAAATATCATTGCTGAAGGAACATCCCACTGTATTTCCATTAAGGGATGAAGGGATGATACAGCATAGCAAGTGCACCAGTCCTGGAGATACCACAACAACCTGCTTTCTGAGTGTATGGGTCACTTGAACGGACACCAGACAAATTTTCCCAATTCTGTCCAGGGTTACCAAGGTAAATGTTTCATGTGAGAAGTGTGGAAGAAACACATAGCATACCAGTGGCTAATACACCTTCATTTCAAAAGCTTCTAAGTATGTACAACAGCTGTTTTTCAGGGAAGGCCCAAATGGATGAGGTGTATCTTGCAACAAACCATTGCTAAACATACTGAGTGCACCCTATTGGACTGGGTAGTGTGGTATATATAACGCCAGCCTTCCTGGAGGTCTTCATCTGCAAAGTGGGCAGATGCACGTGGTCCTCAGCCTATGTAGGTTGCAACTGTCCTGTTTTCTCTTTTATGTTTTTTCTCAAAAAAAAAAAGGATGAGAGAATTGTCCTTCTGTGAAAGATTCCTCTTACAACGGTCTGAATTCATTTGCCACAATGACACCTTAATTTGTAGGTCTTCTCAAGTCAAGTGAAATGAACAGCATGTTCACTTCACTGTGTTTACCATCCACCAGGCCAGTGTTCCCAGTCTTACAATAAAGTGGCAGTAGGTCTACAACCCATGCAGATTGGAAGCCATTAATTCAAAGCCCACCAAAAGCTGGGAGATGTTTTCCTTTGATTTAGAATCATAGAATGGTTAGGGCTGGAAGGGACCTTAAAGATCATCAACTCTGGCATATTTTTAGGTTTTATTCTGGCAGTGGTATGTATTCATACTACTGCTTATTTCACTGTCTCCTGTCCCATAACCCCATTGTATTAGTAAACCCACAGAGAGTAAAAAGAGACCCTCCATCTGAGTAGATGACTGAGACCCATAAAACACTGTGGCACCTCAGAGTTATGTTTTTAAAATGCAGTGCTTATTAAGATTCCTCATGCAATTTCAAGGAAGAACAAAGTAAGAAAGTGAACAACCAACAATTTGTATTTTGAATATAAAAGTCAATTTATATTATACAGCCTTTGAAATGTGAAATACACATTATGGGAATAGTTTAACTATCATCTCTTGGAAAAGATTTCTATTTGTCCCTACTATATACAGTTACTGATTGATTGGCATAAGTACTTGATTTCTTTTTACTTTTCATTTTGTTATCACCTTTGATTTCAATTATTCTGCTATCCTTCAAGCTGTGGTTAGAAATACAGACAGGTAGAAGGAAAAACAAAATTCATTTAGCATCTAGCTGTTGGAAATAAATGTTAATAATGCCAATTTAAATGGCTACAGCTACTGGTTAGCATTTAAGTGACAACACAGAGTCTGGCTTACATTGTGAAAGTATCTATATGAAAAATGACACCTCTTTTTAGCAACTTGTCACACCAGTAAATCTCCTTTCATAGTATGAAAACCCCACACTGTTACAAGCTTGAAGACACAAAATCCTTTTATGTAATTTTCCACGTCTGATTTTTTATATTTTTGGGGAAAAGGAAGTCAAATTATAATCAATTGTTTTTTCCCATCAGATAATTTTCCTGAAAGCTGCTGATAGTAACTCAATTTTAAACCCTGTCAACATTAATTCCCAATTGCTTTTCAAAAATATTTTATTCCTAATAGACTGTTTCAGGAGATACATTCCCACTATTAATAATAATTTTAAAAGATCAGAACTAATGTTAAAAATAGAGCAAAATGAGGGTTAAAATGACATGAAAACTATCTCAGAGTATGTATGAATACTTTGTGTGTAGTCTGTACGCTGCACAAAGGGGCTCAGATTTTTGTTGAGGGACCTGGATGGTACAGTTATGCAAGCAGCCAGTATTACCCATTTAAAAATGCTTATTTCCACTGTTACTGTCCTTGCAAGAAAAGCATTTTGAAATGAAAGACCAACCTTTCCCCAAACCTCTGTTTTCCAAAGAATCAAATACACTGTTATTAGAAGTAATTTTGCAGGTGTTGAGACAACACAGTGACAGAAAACAAAAGATAATATGTAGTCTTTCTAAGTCAATATTAGAGAATTGTTTCAGTATAGTGTCCTATAGCTTTCAGGGAAAAAATCACCTGTTTTGAGCTGCCAAAATAATAAATTGAAACAGGAGCTCTGACCAGTAAGCAACAGAGCTGTTAGTAGGAGGTGACAATAGCACTTTAACACAGACATTGATTCAAATGATAGCTTTGACTTGTAACTGCAGATTGCACCCTAATAATTTATCACAGACAGGGCATGAAATGCTGCAATGGCCCTTGATGGTCTACATTAAGGTAGTGTAGTATCTTGAAAAAAAGGCTGATGAAAAATACTGGTTTATGGATTTGTTTTCTCATGCATAAGGACAAAAACGGTTAAGGAAGGAAAGTGATAACATGTGAAAAGGTGAAGTAGGAGTTCATAAGTATCAATGAATAAGGAGAAAGTAACTTCTAACTGCAGTCTTTTTTCAATGAAAAAAATATTTTCCTAGGAAATGCTGAGGACCAACAAGAACCTAAATTATATGACAATTAGGTATTAAGTATATACCAATTACAAAGTTCCCATGTGTTTTGTGTGCAGAGGAAGGATGGAAAAATGCTCCAGCTCACACAGAAACATGGTTTACTTTAAGAATAAAGTAGGGCCTCTGTAGCTTTTGAAATAACAACTAATTCCTATTGAGAAAACCACAATGGTAGAACTCAAGGTTTCAGAACTACAAAATATAAACGACCTTTGGTGACATGGGTCTGTGTTCTATGCAGCAGCCTAGAACTGGAGTGTAATCATGTAAACAGTGATGGAAATTTACTGAAGTTTCTAGCTAGGCAATCTAGAAAGATGGTTCTGGTCATTGTCTAGAAAGAACATTTAGATCCACAATTCACCCTCCAGGCTAAGCAGTAGCAGAAGAATTTTTGCATCAAAAATTATATTTAAACAAGTGAGAAGGACAAAATAATTTAAATACTTGACCTATTTATTTATTTACAGATTCCTAGCTTAATTTAAATTGCATTTATTTGTCTGTACATTTGATAAATTTCCCTTTAAAGGGATAATTTTGCAACATAATCTTTCCCATTTGGATCTACATGATTTTTCCAAATTGACATTCATCTTACAATAAGTTGGTTTGACTGCACTACAACCAGCCCAAATTACTTTAACAGGAGAAGTCATGGTGTGTGACTAGCACCTAAGTGGTTAAAAACACCAGTGTCTTCTTATCCTGTATACAAAGTGAGGATGGAGATCCCAGAGGCCGGTATGAGGAACAACCAAAAGAGGGAGTGGCAAAACATCTCTGTTTTGGCTAGATAATGAGGAATAAACAGACAGTTTCTACACAGAATCTTGAAGGCCACAGTGCCCAGAGTGAGAACTTTTTCTTCATTAACCATGAAACAAATATTAAAGTTGGCACCCCTAAATATGCCAATGAGCTAAATGGAGTACATGCTAAACATATATGACTATAGTACATAACTCTCCACCTAAAACATTTTAAACATCACACATGGGAGGGAACAGCTAAGACTATTGCATAAAGAGCATCAAGGAAGTTATACCCAGGGCAGGGGGAGGCAAAGAAATTGAAGGTCTGAAGACACAGGCAAAAGGTTGTGTTCTTTCTTCTCCACCCAAGACAAGGAAGCCTTTCTTGGTAAGCAACTGCAATTTCACCCATTTGATAATAATACCCAGGATAGCATTTTGCTAGCATTTTAATCATAAATTAGCACTATTGCAGTAAGTGCATTTATCAATAACTATTCTGAGCTCTTTATATCAGTCACTTTAATAAACTTTCTACTAGTTTCAACTTTGCGAAGCTATGCCAGTGTAAGTACTTCAGTGGTTCTGAAAGGCAAACATTGACTCTGATATGTGGAGATAGACACACACACACAAATACACACACATACGTACAAATATATATACACACACTTATATAAAACCCTTTAGACCCAAACCATTGACCGAGTCTGGGACTAAGACTGGGCCTAGATACACCAAAGCTACTCTCCAAGAGGGAGTTTATAAAGGAAAGGGACCCTTTCTGACCTTGCAACTCAACAAGAAGACCTCTCTAAGCCACACATCAGACTCAAGCCCTTTAATGTGACACATAGTATGCTAGACTGAAACCCAGGTTTTGCAGGAAAATAGTTTAATATTCACCCCCCTCAGATGCTTTTTTCTTTTTCTTTTTTTGGAGTGCATCAGTTAGACTCTTGAGTCATATGAAAAGTTTCCACCTAAAAATGTATGGGACACCTATAGAATACTTAAAGCTTAAACCATTTTTTTCACGTATGAATTCAACAGAGTCAACTTCAATGTTAACTTTAATCAGGCTTGTTTAAAACCCCAAAGCTCCGAATATGTAATTGCATTTAAATACCTCTGTCTGAAGTGCTAATTAATTAGGAAATTTTTCATTTCTGAAAGCGGCATGATTAACGGCAATGAACACATTGCTGAAGAAAAAAAAAATAAAGAGAAAAAGACTTAAGATGGTGAGAATGTAGATGCCCAGAGACTCAAATAAAAAAGTATTTCGGGTCTTCATCTTCTTTGGATTCCTTTTTCTTTTGCTTTCTTTCACAATATGGCCCCATTTTTGCAACCCAGTTAAGCACACTGTAAAGTTAATTTAAGCAGGTGAACAACCTTATATAAAAGTTATTGAGAAATTTATTTATTTTCCAATGTGCTGCACAGTCATTCTTAGGGGCTCTTTATTCAACAGTTTTTCGTGACTTCGCTCATGTCTACTTCTGCTTCCAATGGAAACAAGGGATGGGACTCAGCTGCTGTCTGTAATCAAGTATATCTTGGTGTCTAAATGTGACAAGGTCTTCTAAGCATCTGAGCATTTGCCTGCGTAGCTGCAACTCTTCAGTTCACTTTAGAGAAAATCACTCTTAAGATTTTATTTTTTATTAGGGAGTTGATAAAGCTACCCAGAAGTAAGTCTCCTCATGCCTTCTCAGAAATCTAGAATAGTCCACCTGGCCTTCAATTACTAATTTACCATAGCATATAGGTTCTTGTTCATGTCTGCCAGACCCTCATGGATACCTTGAGCACCACAGGATACCTCAGACAACACTGGCTGCTTATGTGGAGGCAATAAAGTCATATTCTAGCCATCTGATGATAGCAATAGAAGCTTATATACATCACTCACAATTATGCATAGGTAGACACTGAAATCCAAGGGGTTTACCGTCCATAGCTGAATCCCACCTGAAAGAAATTAATTCATAGTCCAAATATGCTTGTTTGCCTGGGTGCTGCTCCTCACTGCTCTGACATTTGGAGTTGTCAATCAATTTCTACCAAAATTGACAATAGTGACTACATCTTAAAAGCTGTGTCCTCACAATGAGGGCAATCAGTGAGTATACTCAAGCCGAAAAGCATTTTTCCTTCCCTTCAGAATTCATATTTGGAAGTTGAAATGTGCAAGCAAAATTAACTCAGGGATTAAGAGTGCAAGGAATCTGCCAGTTTGGACAATTGTACCATTAGAAAACTGCAACACTGGAGCTGGTTTACAATGTAGGCACAATCAAAATTCCCACAAAGTCTGGATAAATCAAGTAGCTTTAGTAATAGTTTTTCTATTCTCCAGAGCAGGTAAAAGATTTCACTGATAACTTAAAATTCATTTGATAGGGGAATTCTAAATAGTATAAATTTTCTTTTGAATGCCCTAACTATGAATAAAGCTTATTAAAAGTAAAACAGCAAAGCAGTCAATCACAAGACACAAATTCATAGGAAACCAGGAATTACTGAAGTAAGTGATAGGTCATCACAAGTTTCCTGATGTTACTACTGATGTATTTTGCATCTGTAGATCTTTTTATTATCCCTTCCACTTTCTTTTTCTTTCCTTTTTCTATTACATTTAAAGCAGGGCTTTAGTTTGTAAAAAAAGTATACTTTAGTTATAAATGAATAAAGCAAGTAAAATTTTATTAAAATCTCTGTGACTATTTTTATAACTAGTTTAAAGTAAGCTTAATTTAACACAAGCAGTTCTTCCTTTACATGCAGTCTTTTTTAAAGAGAAACCTGAGTTCTTTATTGTTCCCTAAGTTTACAGTTAATGCAGTTCCTTTATCTTCTTCACTGAATTCTTGCAAATTACATTGCTTCCATTTTTACTGCTGTCTGAATATTTCTAGCCTCCTTTGCTTAGTTGCAGCTAATTCATTTTCCTGCTTCTGTTGGCACTTGTTCTGCTTGTAGGTTTATACTTAGTCTCCATCCTTGTAGCGTTGTCATAGATACACACAGAGCCATTTATTGTTGGAGGAATGTAGAGAAACAGTTGCCCAGTGTTCTGCTCTTTCCTGTTTATCTTTTCATTCAGAATGGTCCAGTCGGTCATCAATGGCTCTCTCCTATCTCGCCCATCACCTCTGTTAATGAGGGTAACATCTGTGCAATTGGCAGATATGGCCCAAAGAAGACAGGACTCATTATATCCAGCAGTCAGAAAGTCAGGGTGGATCTGCCCCTTTGAAAGGGCAGAGGGGCATTCACTCTTGTTATTAACTGATCCCTAAACCTGAAGCTACTGAGTTTTACCTTTTGAAACCATTGTATTTTCTATTATCTTCAGAGGGCTGGGAGGATAGGAACTGAAGACCCTTGAGCTCTGCCAATCTCTGGTGTCTGTTGGAACTACACTGTCCTGCAAAAAAGACTTCAATGTTCATTTTTTTCAAAACCAGAAAGTGGTTAGAGCCTTTCTTTTCTATTCTGCTGGAGTTGCCCTTGGTCCTAATATCAGCTGCAAATGCAGATTTATTTTTTTTTATCTGATATCTATTAGAAGTTTAGTTTGTCTGTTTAGCATATATATTGCATAGGGTGAGAGTGAACATATTTTGGAATTATTGTTGTTGTGATGATGATATGTAGTATAGAATTTCATACACTCTTGCCATGACATAATTTAGAATCATGGAATCATAGAATAAAGCCCTTAGAAATTAATATTAATGTTGGCAAAGATCCTTTACACCGATGAGGCTTGTGTTATATCTATGGACAAACCTCCAACAAAGCCCATCCCTTCAATTAGTGAAGCCAGCAATACATCACAGCTGATTACATCCAGCCTAAATGTGAATCAGAGGAGCAAAAAAATATCTCTTTTCTGCTCTCTAGAATGGATATAGATACTACAAAACAGTGTTGTATGTAACTCCTGATCCCATAACATGAATTCTAATATTGACTTCCATTACAGGTCAGGTTTTCACCCTTTATTGGTAAAAGAAATCTTATTTGAAGAGTATCTTCATTGTGAGAGAAGTGTAACAAGACCTCTGCATAAAGCCAGACTGTGATTTCTTACCAGATTATTTTCTAGCCTCCTTGATGTTATTCTTATTTTTAAAAATTAAATGTTTGATTAACTTTAAATTTATAAAATTCTAATTAATTTTTATATTCCCCAAAATTTCAGTGCAACCTGTTCCAGTTTTAAGCTACGTCCAATACAAGGACTGCAACAAAAATATGTAGTCAGAGAAGTCTCTCTCAAGTTGTCAGAAACTCAGGCACTGAACTAAGGAAAGAAGATTGTCATTTGTTTTTAAAACTCCTGCAGAACTGCCTTTCACGTGCATTTCAAATAACTAAACACTGTTTTCTGTGTAAGCTGGGATTGACTGGAGTCTTTACATAAAAGTGTTTTGCCCAATTTCTGAGGCAAATATCCTGTATCAACCAAATACTATCCCCTAGGAAGAGATGCTATAGAAAAGGTTCTCGCTATAGAGCCTCTCTACAGTATCTATATATAGTTTGAAAAGCTTGTTGTAAATGAATAGTGCTATAGAATTGTGAAATATAAATAATCATCATAATTAACGTGCTGTGCTTTTCCTGCAGCTCTCAGTTCAAAAGCTTATCTCCGTTTGGAGATTTCTATATTCCATGTTGTCTTCTATTTTATTCCCTTACTGATTGTTCAGGATTGTGACTGAATGCTGCACTGAATTCTCTCACGAAATATATTTAAAGAGACAGATGAAAAAGTTTTGATTAAATAAATTTAATATCAAATAAGTAATTATATTGTGTTTGCCTATGTGAAGACTGTTCCCTAGCCATTTCCAAAAATACTTTGTATAGAGTTCAGGATATTCTTTCCCCTGTTTTATAAATGGGGAAACAGGTAACGTAAGTGAATTTCTAAAGTCCTCTGGCAATGACAGCTTGGGAACAGAGTACAAACAAGGTCCAGTTTTCAGAGCTTTTAGAATGTACAGCATTAAGCTCAATAGGAGCTTCTGGACATACTGGACTCTTTGAATTCATGTGCTTTCAACATTGCTATCTACCTTAGGATGGATGAGGGCAGTCATGCTGTTTAATTCTACTGAGCTGAAATTCATGGCACTAACATTTGATTCAGTACCAGCACTTGAACGTATACTTACCATACCTGTCTGCACTCACATGCTCAGAGCTCAGGGGGTGCCTACAGTGAGAGTTTAGTACCCAGAAAGCACAATTTCACTGCACCTTGTGTATCATCCTATCTGATATATTTCACTGAGAAGGCAATAGGAGGTATAGTGATGTTTTCTTAAATCTGTGCAAAGCTATAATCAGTCACCCATGTATATGCAAAAATGTCCCCTTTTCAATTCTACCCCTAACTCACCCATTCAAAAGGGATTTTTTGGCAGAAGCTGTTGATCTTCCTCATTGTAAGTGAACTGTTAGTGTTATTTCATGCCAGCTACATTTACCTAGCTCAATTCAATACATTTTTTTTTTCCTGCAGAGCTCTGCCCAAAACCCCTCTCCCTTTCTCCATTGATTGCTATGGCAACCAGAGAAACCAGGAAGATGATGTCAATATCTACATTCATGAAGAGAAATACCCGGGTTATCATCTGAGCCAGGTTCTCCCTGACAAAGATGTGTGCTTTACTGCTGAGGTGTGAGAGCACAGGATGAACAACAGAAAACTGCTGTGAATAGATCATCATTTGAATTTGACTCCTGGAATTAAAAATCCTTGGAAATTAAAAAAAAACTCCTGCTGGAGTATTTCACTAGCTGAGTTAGCTAAGTTACAGCAATCTTATAACCTCAGAATGAGTGTAAATCTCACGAGATGGTAGGAGGCAGAGGCAGCCCTAGAAAGCAAAGCAGTCCTCTAAAAGCAGAGGCAGTGGTCTCAGCAGAGGGCTGGATGCAGCAGGAAAATAGTTACTGACAATATACTCAAATGTACAAGATTTGGATGCAGATCAGAAGTTGGAAGCAAAAAGTGGAAAAGATACACTTCTAGTACCTCAACAACTTGTCTGTTATACTTAAATTCTTAAATATATTCTCACATTTGGTGACTTGCTCATTTATTTCATATTTTCTCCTCTATTAGCTTTTAGACTCCAGATACTAGGTACAAAACACAGCTCTTTTTTTTTTCTTGCATTTCAAATTTCTTGTATAAAATAAACACCCACTAATCTGCAGATGAGGACAAAGGAAACATTTCCTAATACATTTACCCCTTAATGAAGGGGAAAATCAAGAAAATCAGGAAAGTATAAATTATACAAGAAGAAAAATAATAATTAAAAAAAAGAACCCAGAAAAAACATCAAAACTACTTTGTGTGGTCACTTCTGTTTGAAACTTTAATTGCTGACTAAAGTAATTAAAGGTACCACCACAGTGACACGAAGTAAGGAGAAATTATCAATACAAGGGAAGATTCAGAAAGGAAAGGATGACCTTGTAGACTTCAAGGTCTGAACTGAAGTGAAATAATTAAATAGTACAATATATACGGCAGTGCTATTAGGAACTAATAAGAACAGAGCTGGTAGTAGCTGAGAGCTTAACACACAGATAAGATGTCAAGGATCTGGACATACTTGTTAACCACAGGATGACTATGAGTCATGATTTTAACACAACCATGAAAAGGGTTAATGCAATCTGAGGATGGCTCAGAAAAACCAGTGGCAGTGGAGATGGAAAATCATTATATTTATTAAACAACTCTAGTAAAGCCTTCTCAGGAATATTGGATACAGTTCAGAAAAGATTATGTTCAAATGGAATAAGTAAAAAGAATCCTTCCAGATAACTACAGAAGGAAGAAGTTTCCATTTTTTTAAAAAAGAGGCTAGTAGAGAATTTCAGCCAAAACAACATACAAGCTCTGTTTGCCTGCACGCTGGGACTGAACGGAGAGCACAGACTAGGATAAAAAGAGTACACTATGGTAAGGGCTGCAACAGTAGTAGCCCGTAACCTTAGGTCAAAATAAAAATAATGAGAATTTCTGGCTTTTTGAGTACTGAGGTTCTGAAGCACATTTACAATAGGGAGGAACAGGTATCTTTTTACGATAGTCAGACAAACTGCTCATATATGAAGCCGAGTGTTTCCACAGTACAGCTGAGAACTCAGTACAGACTCAGTACCAATATAAATCTATAACTGCTTTATAAATATATCTGGATTTTTAAATTGTATTTAACAAGCAGCAGGCTTCACTATCAGAAGCAAGGAGGACATAACAATCTTTCAAGGTTTCTTTAAGGCTTTGAATATTAAACAGAGCACATTCTAAGAGCCTCCTTCAGTCAAAATCAGTCGTTTTCCTGGGGAAAGTAGAAGCAAATCAGTCATATGAACTAGTTTTTACTTAAAGCTTTCCTTGGAGGTTCCTGAGACATGGTATTATCTGGACTTACTGAGGAAGGGGAACCAGAAGGGAGTTCCTTCCCAGTTTCTTACTGACTCTTTAACCAGGTGTTGTCTGGTCCCTTTTCTGAGATGAAGAAATTCCATTCAGGCCATTCCATACAAACAAATTGTATGACTCCTCTCTCCTGGTGTCTAGGTCCCAGAAGTTATGGAAATCATAGCTATTTCAGTGATGATGACTAAAATAATGTTACTAAAATAATTTATATAATTATAAATATCGTTATAGGTTACAGATAGATATTTAGCTATATATATATAGATACAGATGATATATTACAATAAGTTTCTGAGACCCATCATGATGGGACCTCACATAGAAAAGGATGACCTTAGACTGACTGGTTATGCCATAAAAAAAGACAAAACCACAAAGAAATACATTTTGTCTAGGAAAGGAACCCACATCTAGTGAGGGGAGGACTTTGAACAGAATCTATATCTTGTGAAATCTTTCCTATTTCTGGATAGCTTATCCCTACACCCACCCTCACCCCCTTTTATTTTTCCTTTTAACTCTTAATCATAGCAAGGAAGGAAAATTTAAATCTACATTTAAATTTACAGAAGGAAAAAAGATCTTCTGAATAAACATAATTTAACTGCAATTTTCTTCCTCAGTTCTGAAGGCTCACGTTGAATACTCACATTTTCACACTCTGTGTCATAGTGTATATTAAACATAGGAAATCAGTCTGAGACTTATCATTGGTTTAGGAGAATCCATGTACAATTACTTTTTAAAAAATTACAACATACTTCAAACTGTAATAACCATGTCTATTTATAGAAATAGAGGTGATAATCTAGCCATTAAAATTCCATAACCAACTGCTTCCAGCTATTCACTTGTGTGAAACACTGCAGAGCTTCCAATATTTTTTTTAAATTTGCCACTTTCAGGCTCCTGCAGAGAATAATTTCCTTGGAAAGTGACTTCATCTAAATAATATTTAAGCATGCCACAAAGAATAGCAACAAAGACAAATTGTCCCACATTTCAGCGTAATCAAATGTTCATTTATTAAACTGAGGAAAATCTGATCAGCATGGAATGAGCTGAAGTTCTCTCAAAAGGAGCTTCAAGACACAAACGAAGGGAAGCTCTGAAATGGCACACATTTTTAAAATATAAAAGCAGGGTTGATTTGCACTGCTGCAGGCACAAAATTATTTGTAAGATTAGAGTTAGGCAAAAGGCTTGTTGTGAACACAGGATGATTCGTAATATGCTTACGTAGAGGATAACCTACAAGAAGATTACTACACAGTACTTTTAATATGTTTAGAGAATCACCCTGAAACCTGGTGTCCAGGGTGACTATGGCTCCAATCTCTGTGCTATATAGGATCCTGATCCTACATGGGTGTTTTCTAGACACTGCATTATATTGCTTTATATATAATACTATATTACATTATCCTCTGAGAGCACTTGTGTGCTGTACATCATAAAAAAATAAAGCTGAGGAGCATACGATTTAAATACATTTAAATTCTCAGTACTTTGCACAGAACAGGTTGTTGACTTGGGAACATTCCTATTACTAGATTAGCTTTTTCTGAGCTAACAACATCGCAGGAAAAGAAATGCATAGGCAAATGAATTATCAGACATATGGACAACATTTATTTGAAACAAACTGTGGGCTTTATGTAATGTTCCCACAAAATAGCAATAGGGTTCCTGTTTGACCTTGGAACTGCTGTTTCAGAGCTGGAACAGTCAGCCTAGCTGCTGTGTTAATCACACTCATTTTCTTCTGGACTTTATTTCAAACAGTGATCTGTGAATGACTGATGTCTGTAAAACAATAGAAAGTAAACCATGAAATTACTGCAGGAATATATTGATGATAAAAATAAAATAAAAAATATAGCATACTCTGCCCCCACCAAGCACATGAATTCATTCAAAATGACAGGAAATTTATGAAAGGGAATTATACCCTCTTTTGGAATTTTTTTTTCCTTTATTGAATGCCACTGTGGTGGTGGTAACAACCTTACAAGATTATTCCTTGCTTTTAAAAATATATACATTCATTTTATTAATTATTCAGTCATCAAGATTAAGGATGTATCTGTGTAGTATTCCAACTTTACTCCACTATTTTACTCCTACATCTGGAAGGAACCCTGTAGACTGCAGAGGGCTGAGTTTCTGTAGGCACTCAGCATTGCAAATGGAAGAAAACAGCTCTCTGCAACATCTGTTTCTTGGCATTACTTTCCAAAAACTGTATTAATATTTTAGGTTCTTAAGAAAAAGTTAAACTTTCATCTTTTTCTCTGTCTCATTTTAATGACTACCCGTTGCAGGGGGTCTAATCCCATGATTGACCGTGAATAATTTGAGATACCATTTCTGATATTATCTCCCTTAAATATGTGCATTTCTTTTCTCCCCTCTACCTTATGCAAATATACTTTGCCACAGATGCACTCATGTAACATTCATCTGGAATATGTGGAGTAAATTTAATTTTGCTTTTTATTGCATAAAATTCTTTCTCTCCAAATTAGACCTGCATATACAAAAGGCTTGTTCTGTGTAGGGCAAATAGGAATCTGTAAATGCTGCACGTTCATAATGCAATTTCTGAAACAGGCAATCTATTAACATACTAGTTATTGTTTTAGAAAATAAATTAAAAAAAAAATTCCACACCTTCATTTATTAAAAAAAACCCTGAGCAAACAAATAAACAAAACCTAGAAATGGTTTATCAAAACCCATGTACTCCTCCTGCTTTCATGTTGTCATGAGCAATTCTTTCTGATATTAAGATACATACAGACTAGTTTTTGGTATTTACTTTAGCACAATTTTGGTGTTTTTATGCAAGTTTGAAAGGCAGGATAAACTTGTGGTAAAGGTACCAGATTAAATCTTGGCGTAGATTTAATTCCTTCCTACTTCTGGCAGATGATGCTTGTATAACCTGCAAAAAGTCACTCAATTCCTGTATCCTGTTTGTCAAACATTTTAGGTATTTGAATACTGTTGATTTCAGTGAGAGTTAAGCAGTCATATACATTTAAGGTTTCCTGTGTAGATTAATTTATCATGAGGTTTACAAATGTTTTTCTAGTCATGAATGTCTGAATGAGAACCTGGAGGACAGACTGTCTTAAATTATGTATTTGTACTAATTCTTCTTTAATAGGGTTTCTAGCTGAAAGAGACTTTCTAGGGATGCATTTGTAGGAATGACAAATAACAATAATTTAAGGAACTTAATTAAAACTATCCATTTGAATGAGATATGGCCATATTAAAGAGAGAAATTAAGTATGGGAAACATTTACAAATCAGGACATTAAATGCAACCTTGAGCTTTCCATAACACAATATTGTGTAACAAGACTGTGATAGAAAGTTGTGGTGACAAAGTATCTGTTTAAAACAGTAACCAGTTTAGCAAGGGGAAAACGTATTCATCAATAACAGTGTGTTAGTAAAGTATTAACACAGTTTTCATATTCTAGTTGTAGAATCTGCTCTTCATACAAGAGCACATTTGAATTCTTCAGAAATATTGAAAATCAAGAACAGAATCATATGGAGACACAGTAGTGAGACAGAAAAAAAGATGCAGATATAAGCACATTGAGAATTATATCCAGCATTTGAAACTGTTAACTCTGTATTTAATTGCCATCAATGAAGAAGCATCAACTTATACCAAACTAGATTTCAATTATTTCACATCAAGTCTTATTCAAGGATGGTTTTGATAGCTGGTGCTTTATATATCTGAAGTTTAGGGTATTGGTCTGGACTTTACTAAAAAGCAAAACAACACTATCCAAGGTCAAACAATAACGTATGACTATTGTGTTGCTACATAATGGGTCATTCAGTGGCTTTTAAAGTGGAAGACGTGCATGTTTTAGTCCTGTCTCAGTCACTGACTTTTTATATAATCTCAAAATGTTCCTGTGGTATCTTCCTACAAAATGACAAAGATTCTCCTGTTCAGTCTGGATTTTTGAAATATCTATGTTCTAAATGATGATTCTGGGCCAAATGCTGGCAAACCTTCCATAGGTTCTTAATTCTGTCCAAAGTCTGGGATTGAATCAAGTTAGGAAATCTTTGTCTTCTGCACTTACACTGAAAATTTTTCTCTTGCTTTCTGTCATGTGTTTTGAGAAGTAAATCTTAAAGAAACTATCTGAAAGATAAACGGAGTCAAATTTTCCAGGACATCTACAATCAAGTTTGCTATATTGCTGTCCATTTTAATACAAGTAACTGTAAGTAGCCTAGATAAATACATAAGAAAAACATAAGTGTAAAACTTATTAATTTTTTATTCCGGAAGAATAAATATGATAACCTTTAGTCTTGGGTTTTAGATAATTTTTCATTAAACTTCCATTGGAATGGAGGGAAAGGGAAAATCAAGGATTTCTTGCCCAAATCAATACAGCTCTCTAACATAATGTGATTTCAGACATTTTTTTACTCTACTTTATAAATTAAATTGATTTTGATCAAATGTAGCACTCAGAAGAGTGAGATTAATGCATTTGACAGAAGCAGAAAATAGAAAAGAGGCATTATATAGGGTCCATGAGAAAGTTCAGCTAGTGTAGTTCAATGTGACCTTTCAACTTTTATTATTACCTTGAGTTCCTCAAAGCACCAGCTATTGGGGTTTTTTGTTTGTTTGGTTTGTTTTAAGTTTTTTTGAGCTATTTTGCAAGAAGTATAAATGAGGTCACCCCAGTAGCAGGAGGTGAAATGTTAGGCTGAGTTCAAATAAAAATTTTTGAGTGTTTTGGCTGGTTTAATAAACACACAGTCCAAAGAACCTTATATTAAGTTTGAAAAAAAAAATTATGGAGAATTTATAAAGGAAAAGCAAATGTATACCTTTAAAAAAAATAAAAACTGCCAGCACTTTACAGAGCTTTTCACTCTAAAACTCATTAGTAGAAAGATTGTTTTAGGATACATTTATTATTATTGTTAAAATAGATCTCATTACTTGCAACCTCAAACAATATTATCTCACAGCCTTCAGTTTGAAAAATTTGTTAAAACGTAAGATGTCAGTGTAGATGTGGGTAAGATAGAACTGTATCTGTAGGAAGATATATATAGTGGGATCTTAAAAATATCACCTGCTTTGTTTCTCCACATACTGGTCTGAATGAAAAAACAGATAAAACACCCTGAAGCTCTACCCCTCAGGGATGATGCTTCCGCAGACTCTATGCATTCATCAGAGACTGGACCTCAGAAAGGCTGTACTTTCTCAGAATTAGAATTAAAGCCAGAAAAAAAGTCTTCAGAAAAAGATTTTGCTGTAAAATGACCTCTTCTTGAAATAAAACCATTTCACAGAAATTTAATCAGGTTGCCTTACAAGTATTTCTTAAGATCGTGCAAATAAAGACACAGAAGTGAAAATACTTTCTAAAGAAATCTGATTGTACAAGCAATTTCCTAGGTGATGGGTGACCCATGTTCAAATCTTCAATTGTCCTGACTTGAAACTGAAAAGAACAGTGAGGTGTCACTATTTCATGACAACAGAAATGTTGTTTTCCAGCCAGCTCTAACACTATCTTTTTGATAAGATGAGACATGCTATTTACTAAAGAGCATGACAAGATTGTATAGCTTTCTGAAAAGTAGAAACGGTAACGTGCGATTCTGAGGGCCTTTATCTGTGAGTCTTGGTTTACTTTTTCACACAGTAAAAATAGTTTATCCAGGGAGAGAGATGTCAGATCAAGTGCCAGGAGGAAAAACCCCCTTTATGATTATGGGTTTCACTTTGACACACAGGCTAGCTTTGTATCCAAGACTCCGAATTCCAGTTTTAGCTCCTGCTTTAAAAAAAAAAAATAAATCAGTTAAATACTATTGCAGAAAGGCTTTTTTTTCTTTCAGTTTTTATGAATCTGTTGCTACATCATTTTTATGTAATATTAAAGAGCTATCATTTTTCATTTTTTAAATGGCCAGAGATCAATGATGCAATCTAAGTTTCCTTTTCCTCTTTTATTGGCAGGTAACATTCACTGTTGCAGTGATACCCTACTGTAATTTCATCACAAAATATATTCACTGTAAAACTCATTCACTGACACAGAGATAAATGACTTGAAGACACCCAGAGGAAAGAGGGTAAACAGTAACAATTACTTATCAGTACAACTAACAAAACTTAGTTTTAAAAGATACGAGAGATACAATGGAGACCAGTGACAAGTGTTCAAGTGTTGCTCCTTAAGGGTCTTTATGGGAACCAGTACCGTTTAATACCTTTGTAGGTAACATGGACAGTGGGATCAAGTATATCATCAGCAAGGTTGCAGACAACACCCATCTGTGTGGTGCAAGCAACTCGGAGGGAAGAGACGCCATCTAGAGGGACCTTGACAGCCTTGAAAGGTGTCCAGTAACTAAAGAGGGGACTATTTACAAGGGCATGGAATGATAGGAGATGGGGATAACAGCCTTAAACTGAAATAAGGTAGATTTAGATTAGATATTAGGAGGAAATTATGCCCTATGAGGGTGGTGAGGCTCTGGCACAGGCTGCCCAGAGAAGCTGTAGCTGCCCCCTCCCTGTCAGTGCTCAAGGCCAGGTTGGATGGGCCTTTGGGCAACCTGGTCTAGTGGAGGGTGTCCCTGCCCATGGCAGGGAGGTTGGAACTAGATGGTCTTAAAGGTAATTTCCAACTCAGGCCATTCTACCATGCTATAATTCTATGAAACGAGCAGCTACAACTTTGCTCTTTAACAAATTACATAGTCCAATGAAACCCCTTTTTGAAAACTATGTACTATACCAGATATTTGCATGTACATTTGTGACTGCAGCTGCATATAAATTAGTGAATAACTTACTTTGCTTTTATCTCTTTTCTCTGTCTTACATAACTGCTTTTCCCTTGAGATTTGCAGGGGTTTTTTTAAAGTTACGGTATTTTATTTTAAGGTACAGATCTTCTGATAGGAGCCATAGACAATGAAATTTCACCTATTTATGTCTTTATTCTTCCAAAAAGACATGTGAATATGTTCCATAAAAGCACTGAAACTTAATTTTTGCTGTGAGAGCATTTATCATTTTTCTTTGTAGTTTGTCCAGTAGTTAATCATCCCCTCTGTTGAACAAGTATGATGTAAATGTATTCATTGAGAGCTTGTAATAATGAGATCTGATAAATCCGAGAGGAATTCCAATGAGGAATTGACACCCCCATATATGCATTTAAACTTCACCATGAGCAATTTTAAATTCTTATAATTCTTATTGTGACTTACATCTGTGTTCTTTTCACATCCTTTTATTTTTATTTCCATGTTAACATGAGCACCAATATTGACATTTAAATATTTTTTCTCAAATGTACAATTTATATCAAGAAAACCTTCTTTTGCTTACAGTGTTACTTTCAACGTTGTCATCTGTCATACTATTTGTCTTTTGAAGTGCAGTATTTGTATGAATGCATAATTTACACTGTATAATTTGCAAATAAAAATACTATCTTTAAATGTGCCAGTTATGTAAGTGATATCAGATTTCAGACTGTCATCATATGCTAACTTTTGTAAATAAATAACTCACATTGGGAAAAATGATATATTTTTACTCATTTCCTAAAAAGCTAAAATATTTTGCTAAAGTAATATTCTTACAGCCTGATTAAAGATTTGCCTTCAGATTTGTGTATCTTTCCTAACATCTCCAATCATAGAAAAAAGATTCATTTTATGTTATTTTTCTAAGGAAACAGATCTCAGCTAGCCTACAGACTTCTTTTTTAATTGAGGAGTGATTTTCGATCTGTAATAATGCACCCTCTGCTCCTAAAAACAGTCCTATACTCAGAATGGGTTATCCACTCACATGCAGTAAATAGATGAGCCTGGGAGAGCAGCTGGTTCTCCCTTTACATTCTCTGTGGCCCTATTCTCCCTAAATATTATTAATTACCTTTTTACTGAGATGATACACAGGAGATCCAAACATGAGCCATGATCTCAAAGTGCAGGAAATAGTAGAAGTATAGAACAAGAACAGGACCCCTGTCCTGAAAACTTTAGTAACTAGATGCTCTATCATAGAGCTATAAACAGGACAGCTAGTGAAATTGAGAGGATGGTCATGTTAGCTCATATGCAAGGGTGATTCAGTCATCATATTATAACTCAGTAAGGGCACAAAAAACAGTGAATTAAATATCCAACTTTACTAAATCTGTGATACTTGGAAACCTTTGTATTTTGATTTAGTAGATGTTTAATGTGTGTTTGAAAGAGACCTATGCAGTACTGCATAGAGATGTCATCTCTTGATCTCTAGATAATCCATATTATTACTGTTGTCCTGAATGTCTCACATGGTCTATTTTGCAGTAGATATCCCTGAATGTATTAACACCACTTCCAACTGTACAGGTCACTCAGGCAGTTTTCTAATATAGTTTAAACTTTAGATTATTATTAAGCATTAAAATTTAAAAAACTCTCTTTCTGAACTTATTAAAAAGAATAAGAGAGTAGGATTGGAGTCTACTGTATGAGAGTGTGCTATCACAGCACTGACATCATAAACTTCTCTATAACCTGAATTAGCTTTTTCTTTCTTCTTATCCACTCTGTTCTATAACTTCATTGATCTCATAACTAGAAACCTTCTCCTAATTTCCATCCTAAATTTATTCATAGCCAGTTAACTCCCATTTGTTCTTGTGCCAACATTGTCCTTAAACTTAAATAGTGCTTCTCCTTCTTCTGTGTTTACCCCTATGATATATTTATAGACAACAATCACATCTCTTCTCAATCTTTGTTTAGTTAGACTAAACAACCTATGCTGTTCTAGTCTCTTCTTGTAATGAGACTAGCCCCATGAATAAGGGCTACAGAATTAGGTCCTAATTGAAAATGTAAAGCAAACAATAAAACAGATCCTGACCTGCCTGTGAGTGACTATTGACTGAGCTCTTCCACCTGCTTAAGAGTAAATGACTGATTATGTTCCACAATTATCTCAAATGGGTGGGGTTTTTTTCTGAAAACTATACAAAGGAATACACTACAGAACAATAAGTTTCAGTAAAAATTATAAATAGTTACAGAAACAGAGTTCTTTCACCACTTAGCCAAGTACTGCAGATGACAGATCAACATTACTTTTTTGCATGAGCTCTGTCAGAGAGTCTGAATCTACACAGTACCTTATAATCAGCAAGTGCTTTGACTTCATTAACTCCAAGGGCAGCAATGTTGGAAAGTGTAAGATATATATTCAAGCTCAACTAAGTGTCCTCAGGTGGAGCACAAAACCCATTAGTACTTTCTAAGTATTATAAGCATTGGAATACGTTGCACAAGGCAAGCAGCAGCTCTGTTAACTGCCTTGCTCATGTAGATGACCATCCTGGGGCAAAGTTCTACAACATGACTTGCATAGATGTAGTGCAGGGAAACTGACTTAATTCTGTAGGATAGTTGATTGTTTTGACCATTGGCTGGGGTTTTTTTGTTGGCTAGGATTGACTTTTCAGTTTATGAGAATCTGTTAAATCACAATTTGGAGATATCTAGCTATTAGCTTTTCAAGTACTCTAGGATCCTATATTCAGCACAGCATATCATCCTTCTTGGGCAGCACACTGTTTTCTAACGTTACAGCATAAGCACTCAGAGCACCTGGTCTGCATCTTATTCCATGTGTTTAATCCCTCTGTAGATCTAGCCTCAAAGAGCATACATTTCCTTGATCTTACCTGAAGCAAGGGAAAAATTAAGGTAAGATTTTAATTAGGAGGCAAAGAGAAGGGAGAATTTTCATTACACTGTGTTGTGTCATGAATAAACATCTGATGATAAAGAAATCACAGAGTATGGAAAGTTAAAAAAAAAGTATCAAAACTATGTATCCTTATGAACTATCACACACATGCAGCTTTAGGTACTTAACTGTGAATCATGGCAGTTTTTCCAGCCACAATGAAGTCTGCAATTACCCCATTTCAAGATCAGGGGAGGAAAAACTAGTAATGAAATCATGGTTTTGGAGAAAATATAATATTACTAAACAGTTGTAAACGGCTAGTCTAGAGGCATGCAGGTATTCACCACCAGATAGGTCTGCTTTACTGGCCAATAGAAAGAACCAGCTCTGGAAATGGAAAATATAGTCTATCAAAGGTCACACTGCTGTGCAGTAAGTGTACAGTAATCAGCTGCTTAGGAAAGAGCTGGCCCTCTATACTGACTGTAATCCTAGAGCTACTCTTTTTGCAATTTAATGAAATTATTCATATATGGAAAGAATGCAGACCAGGAAAGAGACAAACAGAATTTGAGGGGAAGAAAATATGTTGTCCACTAAGGGTGCAGACAAAGAAACAACCATAGAAGAAGAGGTTTTGTGGATAAAATTAGAAGAAATCTATGGAAAACGATCCCTTCTGGTTGATGCCCTGAACTGGGACCAAACTGCCTTCCAATAATTTTCTATCTGTAAGAGAGTAGAGGCAAGAATGGAGTGATGGAGCAGACCGTTTGACTTAAGTTATGTAACTTTTATTTACATACTGAGGCAGAAAAAATTCAATCTAAAATAACACATATTTCAAGCTGATGTTTTATGCATATTTTAAGTGAGTTAATACAGCATTCAAAAAAAACCAAACAAACCAGAATTAATAATAGTATCTAGGAGCAAAGTAGTCTTCTCCTGAGCAATTTCTTCTGGCAGATGAAAGACAAGAAAGCACTGGACAGATTGGTAGGTGTTGCTTCTGCTATAAAATATGTGCTAAATTACACCATTAATGAATTTAGTTTGAAATTATAGAGTATTGTGCAAGTCTGTGATCTTCCATTCTGTATTTTTTTTAATATCCTGTTTTTGATATTAGCTTTCACACATGTTTAAAAAAACCCCACAGTTGACAAGATGATTAGTAGTCCATGCACAAAACCTATAGACAAGGTGGGAAATTAACTTTTAGCTCTGTACAATGAGAATCTTTGTTGTTGAAACACCTTGTCCATGGCAAGGTAATGGAAAGGAGCATAGTCCATTTCTGTGATTCAACTTCAGTGGCATTTCAAACAATTTGTCTTTGTGTTTGCTTACAGTAGCACCAAGGAGCTCTAGTAGAGATCATAAACAAACATACAACGAGTTAATTCCCTCCTTGAAGAACTTAGTTTTCTGCTGAATCTTTAAAGAAACTACCAATTAAAAAAAAAATGCAAGCACCCTTTTAAAAAATCATCTGAAAGAAGAAAAACTTGTGTCCAATGCAGATTCCAAAGTACACCTTCAAATTAATTTAAAACACAGAATTGTAGAGGTTGGAAGGGACCTCAAGAGATCATCAGGTCCAACGCTCCTGCCAAAGCAGGCTCCCTAGGACATTTCACTCAGATAGGCATCCAGACGGGTCTTGAATATCTCCAGAGAAGGAGACTCCACAGCCCCTGTGCAGCCTGTCCCAGGGCTCTGTCACCCTCACTGTGTAAAAGTTCTTTTGCATATTGGTGTGGAACTTGCTGTGCTCCAGCTTGAAGTGATTGCCCCTTGTCCTGTGTCCACAGACCACTGAGAAGAGGCTGGCCATTTCCCCCTGTGTTCTACTTCAGGTATTTATTAACATGAATAAGATCCCCTCTCAGTCTTCTCAAGGCTGAACAGTCCCAGGTCACTCAGCCTTTCCTCATAGGGGTGATGCTCCAGGCCCTTAATCATCTTTGAGCCCTTTGCTGGACTCTCTCCAGGAGATCCCTGTCTTTTTTATACCAGGGAGCCCAGAACTGGATACAGTCCAGGTGGGGTCTGACCAGGGTAGAGTAGAGGGGGAAAACAACAGTAAGTCAGTTACAATACACATGTATTAGAGACTCATAGGTAAAAATGCCTCTTTCACAAAGACATTTCCTTATAAAATTTTTACATTACGTTAGTAATGTTGTTCAATTTAATTTAAATTTAAATCTTTTAACTGAATAAAGTTTTAGACTTTTAAAAGCTACTTGAATTATGTTGTTCTTTCTTGTGACATCTGTAATTGAAAAGGAAGTGTGTAAGTATGGACTGTATTGTAACATTTTATGGCTGGGTACTTCATATTGTTTAAAATTATGGCTCTTGGAGGAGGCTGTGAAATAGTGGGCAAACACTAATATTATGCTTTCTTGGCTGAGTTCCTGCTCCAATTTTGCTAGGGACTAAATAACTTCTAATTTATATTTTGTAAGCTACCAGCTCAGTATAAGAGAAGCTGAACTGAAAAAATGGGGTGTACAGGTCAACTGGATTCAACTTGATACTGATCTTTACTTATCTGACATCTTCAAGATAAAACATAAAAGCTGCGATTATGATCACATCACTTTATTATTTTATTTTTTTGTCTAAGCTACAAGAGATGCTGATTTGTCCTTCAGGAGATATCCTCTATTTCTGGAGCTGGAGGTCCAGAGATCTATTACTGATGCCACTTGCATTCATATGGCTGAAAATGAAAATATTTTTTTAAAAAAACAAGATGAGGAAAATTTGACTTTTAAAGGCTTGAGATGGCCTTCAATGGGGCAGGAAGAGCCCAATTATCATAGCATTTTGCAAGGCTCCTCCCATCTTTTTGAAATGGCACTCAAAAGACCCAGATGCCAGGCTGAAAATACTCTCCCTTCATCATTTACTTTTTGTGTGTGTTCTTCTTGCAGCTGTGCTGGCAGCATTAAAGATACCTCACAGATATTCACTAGGTTACAGCCTGATCCAATGCACATGGAAGTCTTTTCATTAATTTCTGTGCCTTTGGATCAGGCCTGGGGACTGTGACTCTGCCTCTTTTTTTTTTTTTTTTTTTACTGTTATGTCTTCTGTTCTCAGATAACAGTTTTGTAAATTTTATTAAGTGTAAGCATAGGGTATATATTCACACCGAATTATAAGAACACCTTTACCTTGTACTGTTCTGGGCTTTCAGGTTGAAAAATCCCTGAGCCGTCCACAAGGAAGCAATTACCTAGTCCTCACTACATTACATTACAGCTCATTCTGTCTCTGTGTGATTATGGAGTGCAAATTGAATAAACAAATATACTATAAGAAAAACATTTGCACTGGAAAGATGCTGAGAAAAAAAATCCTTCTCTAAGAGGGCTGGGGTTGGAAAGAAAGGCAATGCACAGAGAAAGCATTCCAATAAGGAAAAGCCAAATAACATAAGGTCTCATTCAAAAATAAACAAGAAAATTCTAAAGAAAGGTAGAATACAAAAACAAGAGCAGAATTAAAAGGAATTTTCAATGCTGGCTGATAACTAGCAACAAGAAGCAGCTTAAAATGCAAAGTTCAGACTGGTACAAGTGTATTTAGTAACAAATTCAGAAGGTATATTTTGAGAGAAAATTTGACCCAGAAGTCTGTGACCCTGGAGTTATGCTTTTTTTTATTATATACTATCCTCTGATCCAGATCATATCTACCACTATGCTAATATCCATACAGCCAGACACTTAATGGTATAGGCAACTGATCTGTGTTTAGGTTTTGCAATGTTTTTTACTGGTATAGATGTAAAGTGTCACCTAGTCTGTTGTTCCAATAGACCCTGAAGATGGTCTTTAGTAGGTCCTAGACATAGAAAATAGAGACTAGAGAACATGGGCCTCAAAAATCTATTTGTTGAGTATCTTCATTACCTTCTCACTAATATTTTCCATATTCATCTTTTGTAAATTAAATCAGTGGCATCAGACATGAGTTATGTAGTTTTAGGTTGTACATCATTTTACAGTACACATCTGCTAAGATATAATGAGACTACATAATGGGTTGGGTGGTATTATAGCACTATAACTGGCACCCATTCCAGTCAGTCTGTCTGAAGAGTCAATGCCAGTAGCCATGGGATACCATGAAGTGACAAGAAACACTATGAATTTTTTCCACTTGTCTCATTTCAGCTTCAAAAATGGCTAAACACAGGGCTAAACACTGATGCTTTTATGTTTCTATTTTATCTGGGATTGTGGAGGCTTGACTGTGGCTGGCTGTCAATTTTCCACCAAGTTGTTCCTTCATTCCCACTCCTTAGTAGGACAGGGGGAGAAACTAAGATGATAAGTCAAGGTAAAGGTGATTTAATAAGGAAAAGTAAAAGCCATATGTGGAAACAAAGGAAAACAAAAGGATTAATTCTCAACTTCCCATCAGTCCAGCTACTTCCTGGGAAGTAGGGCTTCGGTACATATAGCAAGCAGTCGCTTCAGAAGACAAATGCCTTGAGAAAAAAAAGTCATTCTTCTGCTCCTTACTCTTATTACAGATGTCATATGTTCTGTAACATCCCTTTGGTCAGTTTGGGTCAGCTGTCCTGTCACCTCCCAGCATTTTGCCTAATCCCAGCTCATTGGCTTTTGGAGGAGGGGGAGAGGAGGCTGGGTTTGAGAGAGAAGCTTGATACTGGAGGGGGCACTCCTTAGCAGTACTCAAAGCATATGTTATCAACACTGGTCTAGATACCATTTCAAAGCACTGCACATGAGGGCTGCTGTGGGGAAAGTTAACTCCAGTGCAGTGACTGATCAATAATTAATTCTAAATGCATTTTTTGAACTAAAATATGAATGGATGTATCCTTCAAGTCAGTATCAACATGCCACAAGCAAACATTCAACCTTGACAGGCTTGAGAGATGGGACAGTATGAACTGTATGAAGGCTAAGTCCTGTGCATGGGTCAGGGCATTTCCAAGCACAACCACAGACTAGGAGAATGGTTTGGGAGCAGCCCTGAGGAGAAGGACTTGGTGGTAGTTGTGGACAGGAAGCTCAACATGAGCCAGCAATGTACACTTGCAGTTCAGAAAGCCAGCCATGTTCTGGGCTGCATCAAATGTAGCATGAGCAGCAGGTCAAGGGAGGTGATTCTCCCCCTCTATTCTGCTCTCATAAGATGTCCCTTGGAGCACTGCATCCAGCTTTGGAGTCCACAACACAAGAACATCATAGACCTGTTGGAGTGAGTCCAGAGGAGGACCAGGAAAATAATCCAGAAGAGGCTGGAGCACCTCTGCTATGAAAACAGGCTGAGAGAGTTGGAGGTTCTCTAGGTTGCCCAGAGAATCTGTAGATACCCCTTCCCTGGAAGTGTTGAAGGCCAGATTGAATGGGGCTTTGGGCATCTTAGTCTAGTGGAGGGTGTGCCCACGGCACAGAGGGTTGGAACTAGATGGTATTTGAGGTACCTTACAACCCAAACAGTTAAATCATTCTGAATGACTTAATAAATACACTTGTGCCAGCATAGATACAGATGCTCCCAACTCTGTAAAGAGATCTATTTTTTTTCTTAGTTCCCTGTCTCTGCAATATTCTTTCAAGTAGTCTTAGAATATTACTCTTGAGGGATGATCAGGTACTGATGTAATGGACAAGTATGTACATAATAGAGACTGGGTTTTTTGTTAAATCTTTTCTCCAGTTTTGATTTTTTTTTCTTTGTCAGGCTGTTCTGGAATTCATTTTTAATATAAATTCTACATGCTCCTTTCTAGAATATAAAAGTCAATATAGGAAACTACACTCTGAAGTAGGATCCCTGAGGTATAAGGAAGCCCTGCCTTGCTTTTATGACATTAAAAATGTTGTCTAGCAGCATCAAGTACAATCATTTCTCTTCACATTTCTCCTATACAGTAATCCAGGGTATTCAAAATTATTATGTTTAACCACACAGGTCTGATTAACTATATGCAGTTTGTGCTTCTTCAAATTGGATTACCAGTAACATGCAACACAGAGAACTGTGCTTTTTTTACCTTGGGACTGTGGCAGTAATTTGAGGATGGACTTTCTACAGATGATTCTTTTATCAGAGTGGAAAAAGAAGAAAAGCAGCAGGTAAAATGATAGACCAAAATGGCTTTAAGGGTTTTATTACTTTGTAAAACAATAAAGGCTAGACACCTTTTACAGAGGGCCAGAAATGAGACACTGACAAATTATTTATGTAGGAAAATTAAAAGCAGATCTCATTCCTGTACTGTAAACAACTCTCTTCTCTTGTTAGTATAGGTTTTCATTTCCAGTATAAATAATTGTTAATAAAAGAGAAGGAAGGAAGAGCTAGCATCAAGATAATGGAATGAGGAATGTCCCACAATAAAAAAAGCACCAGTGTTGCAAACAATGGTTTTGGAACATGTTCCAAAAAATATGGCACAGACATAATTTTGCATTGGTGGAGAAAAAAAACAAACCCAAAAAACTATAGAAAATGATAGAAGGTGGTTTCTGTAATAATTCTTACAACTGGCAATGATCTGTATTATTCTGTTAGTGTCTTCATTTCATCATAAGGGAAAAAGCTAGCCATGAGCAAAATATTTTCAGCTAGTAGTAAGTCCAACATCTCTCCAACCCTAAGCACAACTGGTAAACTGAAACTATGCTCTAATTCAAGCGACGAGGGTGAGGGTTGGGAGGGCATTGTAGTTGTGTGTGAATTCAAGAGAGAAATTCTAGAAAGTCAGAACATGTAGTTCTGGTATTTTCAAAGTATTGATTTGCTTCAATGCAATGCATCTTTTCAACTCAAAATTAACATGACTGTAAACATAAAAAAGGATTAAAAGTCACCCCAAAATTAAAGAGAGACAAGTATTTCTGTTCAAGCCCTCAGATAAACAGAATTTCTATTCCATTTGCCCAGCAAACAAAAACATCCTTCTTTCCCCCCACAATCTTAGTGCCAGTATCTCAAGAGTGCATGCATTGTACGTCTCCTGCTGCTCACAAAACTAACAGTTTTCTTGCAGGAAGGGAAAACGAGAACACAAGCCACCTCACCCCTACACACTTCTTTATTTCATGCTAGACAAAAGGATCAGTTTGTTCAACTACTTAAATCTTGCATTGAATAGACAAGTCACTGTGGAGAAGTGGAGTCTGCAGTATGCTGTCTGAGCCTAATACTCTAAATCCCTTACATTAAGTACACCAGTAGCAACTAAACAAATATCCACACAGATGTCATGCCATTCTATTGAGCAGTTTTATTCCATTTATAAAATGAAAGAGCAATCCCTTGACTGCTTGTCGTGGCAGGTGTCTGCGTATTTAAATGCTGGTCAGTTTTAAATGGAACACGTGTATTTAACTTTCCCAGCATGTCTAAAGCTTTTAAAGCCCATCACACTGATGCTAAAATAATAAGGGCCAGCAGCCTGGTGATATGATTGCTTTTTTATTGCTCAGTTTGTGCTGGGAACTCATTTTAATTCCAAAGGTTATGGCTTTTAAAGCAGCGCTACTCCCATTTCCCTCCCCCAAACTGAAGTTGAATCAAGAAGGGATATAAATGAGAACTAAAAACGTATGCTAACATGGCAATCCATTCTCTGATCCTCTTTATTTTCGGTGTGCTTTCTAACCACTCTTCCCAGCAAAGATCGAGAGTGTCTCACTTAGGCAGAAGATGTCAGCTGCTACGAAATTGGCAGATGGACTATTAAGATTCTTCAAGGTAAAAATATAAACAAAATGCAGGCAAGAAGAGGGAAAGCATGCAATTACTGAACACTGTTGCCGTCTCCTGGCTTCTGAATTTGAATGTCAGAGGAAGGGTTTTGTCTGCCAATTGCTTACGGTTAGCCATGGCAAATATAATATAGGACTACTAACGCAGAGGCAAATGAATAGATTTAGTGTAAAACTAAGTCTGAGCAAGAGCTTCTAAATAATTTAGTGGAGTGATTATATTCTGTGATAGGAACATATTGTGTCTCTTTCCACCAAGGTTAGTCTTACATGGTAATCTGGTAGCCATTAACCACAGGTTTTGAAGAATGTTTTCTATAAAATTCAGAATAAATTTTTCAACTTATATTGCATGATAACAGTTATGATTAAAATCATAAGCATTGCTTGAATGCTTCATTTTATAGTAGAAAGAGACAACATATCATGGAGCAGGGCCCATCTGGTGCAACAGCAAGGTTTCTAATAGATGTGACACTGTTTTCAACAACTCTGTCTAAGAAAAATTAGGAACATAGTAGTATGAAAAGGAGCTGAGGGATAGCAAGACATATGAAAATACTTTTACATGCCCTAAGCCAAAGAAGGTAGCTGGCTATTGGAAAATAAAGACATGTGTTGGTGGACTTCAAAGGATGGGTTTTCCACTAAAGACCCTGAAAAATTGCTGGGATGGCCCGAAAAGGGAAACTAATGCATAGATTTTGTTCATTTGATTGGCAAATTCAAGAGTTAATGTTCTGGTTCCTGTGCTATGAGTATACCAAGGAACTCTTGCAACTGTTTTCTTTACTCTTTCCTGTACTCAGAGTAGTAAATCATTATTGGAAGGCTGATCAGAAAGTACATTCTGGTGTAGGCTTGGGCAGGTCCTGCACTATTTTAAAGGTCTACAGCAGCAGAGTCCCACAGGAGAGAAACTGGGAAAAAAAACCCAGAAAACGCCAACCCATCCCTCACCCCCAAAAAAACCCACCAAAAACCAACAACAAAACAAAACAACAACAAACCCAACAGCCTCAGGAAGAAGAGTTCATCTCCTGCACAGACCCAGCTAAATTGGAAATCTGTGAATTCCAAGTCAGTGTTCTTTACCACAGGCTGGACCATCCAGTAGGAAACGTGGAATCAGTTTCTAAAGAAATACCTATCCCTCAGTTTATTCCTAGTAAGGGAACTGTGTATTTGAAAAGCTCTTGTAGGATAGAAGTGGAAGAGATGTGGTTATTTAATTACAAAAAATATAATGAAGTTGTGAAAAAAAAAGACACAGGGAAAGATAGCACCTGCTAGGAGGAGAGGTTAAGCAGACTGAGGGTCTTCAGCTGGAAGACTGTTATCTAATAATATGAAAGGAATAAAGGTAATGCAGTAAAAGCAAGTGTTTCTTGTAACAGATGGGGGCATAAAGTGAAATTAAAAAAAAAAAAAAAAAAAGAAAAACAAAACCAAACAAAAAAACCAAACAGAAAATAAGCATAAGGATTGTTTTGTGAGTTACATTGCAACATCCTTTGTCCCAATAAATCACAGGGACCAAGAGCAGGTTTTATCTTGGGAATATAACCCTGGTAAAAGCTTATTTCCCTCTTCTGTTCACAGGCGTTCCTACTTTCCTTGATATGAAAGAGCAATGCCTGTTAGAATTAGGCAGGAGTAGCCTGCCTTCTCTTATTTTGTATTCCAAGATATGTTCAATTTATGCATAAGTCAAGGTTAAGTACTTTTGAGGAGATCTGTATGTTTCTGTAAAAGATAAGATGTTTATATCCTCAAGTTTTGTTATGAATACACTTTTTAATTATTTTTTTCCCAAATACATCAGGTTTATTGAAAGGGAATGTCATTTTTTGCCTGCTACCAAATATTTACAATACCAGAACTAGCACAAGTTAAAAAGATAAATTTTTTGTCTGTAATTCTGAATATCTCCCTGTAAAAGATTATGAGCTTTGTGATTATGAGCATTACAAATTCTAGGGTTCACTTAACTACCCATGGATTGCTTCGATGTAGAGACATCCAATCAAATTACTCTGAGTTACTTTTGTGAATCTGTGGAGGATTAATCAATAAACTCAATAGAATTGAGGTCTGAGAAGTTTATCTCTCCCTAAAGTAAACACATTTTTCCAAATTAATCACATTAAACTCTATTGACTGTATTGATTAGACTACATTGACCACAGTGGAAGCCTAAACACCCAGCTCAGCTCTAGATAGATATATTTTATAACAAACAAACAGATTACATTAATCTCATCCCCAAATTTCCTCTTTCAGTCACCACAAAGCAAGATCCAATAGTTTTATTTAACAGCAAAAATGGATTAATTATCAACACAGATTTCAAGTACTCTGCATATCTGACAAGGTGGGGTTTATTATCATGCAAGTGATATTAATTTTGCCCAGGAACAGCCAATCCCCACGTAAAGCTAAGTCTCATTCTTCACTATATACTTTCATAGTCTTATGACCTACTGAAATGGAAAATGTTTCATTTAACAATGAAACTCTAAATGACCACTGGAGAGGAGGGGAACCTAAGCAACAAACCTACCAAAAAACTCTTAGAACTAGGTATAGAATTTGCTTATCAAAATAATGTAACAAATAATTTCATTTCTTTATAACCACCAAAGAACTGAATAACAGGTTTCTGGAGTCATCAGAAAACTACAAGTAAACAGAACCACTCACCTGTTTAGGATTACAACTTCCTCTTCTACCAAACCTCTCTCACTCTTCCTTCTCAGCACTAGAGGTGAGTCAATTTCTTTATCTGCTGCCAGACATACCCAGCTGTGATTTAGGGCTACAGCAAACCAGGATTTCCCTTCAATAATTTTAGCTGGTTTTTGTAATAGACAGATGCATTTTACTGTGTTCCACTGAATCAAAATTTCCTAAGTCATATTTCAAAGGAAAGTGTGTGTGTGTGTGTGTGTGCACACGCATAGTCTAGAATTCTCCAAATGCTGCTCTTGTTCAACTGCAGTTTCTCTGGGAAAAAAAAATGTTGTCTGCATTACCTGCCTTCATATATCGAAGAAAAATGTCAAGAGTATTTTTTAAATTAAGATGATAAAAACATCCATGGCAGTCACTGTTTATTTATTCTGATATTTCTTTTTGGTTGGCTTTTGTAAAATTTGGTTGCTTCTCCTGTTGCTTGAACCTATGATGGATAAGAGAACATTATGTGCTTTCAGTGGCAGGAAAGAGATCTTGTTATTTATAAATAATTCTGTCACTGTATATTTAGCTGATTATTGTTTCTGCTAGTGGACTAGAGCATCCAACATATGCACTATAGAATCTACTATAAGAAAATTTCTAAGCCTACGTAAACTTACTTAGATGTGTGGGGTTGTTCTTATATTCAGAATCTCATCTCCCTTTGGCAAGAAGGTGAAACTTGTCCCCATTACATGATAGTTATCTTTATTAGAAAAGCCACAAAAAATTTAAACCTGGTTCCTTGGACTTCTTTTTGTTCTCTTTGTAATACATTTCGTTTTTCTCTGTATGAAGAGCAGGGCACAGGCATTCTACAGAAAACCTAATACAGACCGTCAAGCCCCAGAAGTGGTTGTTTCTCATTTCCTGCCTCATTTCAAAATCTCACACCAAATCTTTTGATTCCTCAGGTCTCATAACCATTTTGAACCTCCGGAACCTGATTAGCCACTTGTTACTCTTTTTGCTGAAGAAGTTTGCACTCAGGCTTGTGCTGTAAACTCCTGGAATAAACTCTGAGAGGTGATTTTCCCCCTGTGCCTAGTTGCTTGGCACCACAGTAAATCTTAATGTGTCCCACTGTTAGAAAGAACATGACTTTGCCCCATTCACTTGTTATAAGTTAATTCAGAGTGTATTTCATCCTGATGGCCATCTCTTAATGCTTCTTGCAGCAGACCATGTTTCTCAGACTTGCAATTCATATGTGAATTTTATTTTGTCACAGAACCTGTGAATAGAATACTCTTTATTGTACGTATTCATTTTTCTAGAAGTTAACAACTCTGAGGTGAAATTGACTTGGCATTTGTTCCTTTCTTAGCTTTTTATTTCTCAATTTTTAAAAACAATTGTGTTGAAAAATATAACTGTTCTCTCTAACTGAAAATTTGGCCAACGATTCTTTTTAAGATTACCTTACAGTGCAACCAAACCCTGGAATACACACTAAACATAACCAACTATTATAACCTTCATTGGTTTTCTTTTCTTTTGTTTTTTCTTTTTTTTTTTTTTTTTTGCATTGATAAACTAAGTACATTTATGTGAATACTAACCTAATCTTAGCATGTACCTTAATGTCATTCAGCTGTGAAAGAAAGTATCATAAATTATTCAAACTGCACATAGACAAGAATAGCATAACACATGGTTTATTTTTTTGCATGACCTATCCCTCCCCATAAACCAATCATTTCCTATGGCTATTTATTCTTCTTCAATGACTGAAAAATGTAAGAAATTTTAGAGTCTAATATTGGTTATTAAGGACTATAATTTAATGGTAAAGAACAGTACTAGTGGGAGTTTCATAAACTTCTCAAGGGGGCTGTATAGCAAGTCCGGTGGGATATTTATTACAAAGACGTTTCAGGGTGAATAAGTTATACAATTTATTTGATTTTCTCATTGACATAATTATAGTGAAATGTGCTTAGAATGTTGAGAAGTTCTAGAATTCTTAGGAAACCCTGACGATGGCATATAGAGAAAATATAATAGAAAACTCTATTTCTATACATAGCAATTAATAAATACATGGAGATAGAAATTAGTGGAATGCTAAAAAGAAATTTGGGAAGCCTAAATTATCTTTTCTATTTTATTTATATATCACAAACTGAATCCTTTCTATCTTTTCTATCACAAATATTTTCTATTAAATTTCTGATTTTGTACAAATTGCTTGACTTCTGTGCCTTTCTTCATCTACTACCCTGTATAAAGATTGTCTTCAGATACATCCTGTAATAGAGAACATAACAAGTTCACTAATTGTGAACTTGCAACTGTAACAGAGCTTTTAGTTTATGTTTTCCCTTTAATCTTCTACTGTACCTTAGTCAAATAATTTATGACCTCTGCTTTCTCATATTCCCTTCCTTTTCTCTCTGGCATGGCACTTTCAAGAATGGACAAAAGTCTGAATAGCATCATTTTGGCAGACGTGATGTTGAATTTATATTATACCTTCTTGTCCTGCAAATGTCTTGTCAGACACTAAAGATCCATTGATAAACTGGGAAGATGGAAGGGATGGGGGGAAAGATGTGATACTTCCAATGTCTTTCTGAATATAAGAAAAATGGGAACAAATATCTGTGACCTATTGAACTAATGACTGAAAAGTAGCCATTGTATTTTCACTCACAGTTACCATACGACCTTTACATAACATGTAGATTTGCAAAGTCATGTGTAAAACATGGAGGATGGAAAAAACCCCATGTAAAACCCCCACATTTTTATTAATATTCATGACCAATCTCCCTTTCAGTGCAGTATGTTCTCTACTCAAAGACATTCCACTACTTCTCTCCAATTTTCACAGTCTTTATCTGTTCATCTGTAATGCATTTCTGCTCCATTAAGTTATCGTAATATATAACCATAAAGATAATGCAACTGTAAATTATTGCATTAACATTCTAGTCATCAACACATAAACTCAGACTGAACAAAAGACAGAAGCTATTTTACCTGGGAACGTGTCACTTCAGAAGCAGAATATACTCTCTCAAAATGATTGAAAAGCACTTGAAATTATATTAATGCTGCTCAGAAATACTATCCTGACATGCTTAGCTTTTGTATTTTTTTCACATGTATCTCAACACTCAGACTGGGGGAAAAAAATAGAATAGAACAGAATAGAAGCATTTCAGGGAGACGGAACCTAAAAAAATCATCTAGTCCAACTGCATGAAAACTTCAAGGCTGGACAAAAGTCTAAAAGTTATTAAGGGCATTGTCCAGACGCCCCTTAAAGACTGACAAGCATGGGGCATTGACAATCCGTCTAGGTTGTCCTCTCCCAGTGTTTGACCTGACCTTTGAGTAAATAATTTTTTCCTAATATCAAGTCTGAACCTCTCTTGATGCAGTTTTGAATAATCCCATGAAAAATTAGGGTAATTTTCAAAATTCTATTTAAACCCTAGAAATTGAAAGGATGATGCGCCAAAACATGGGGGGAGGGAGAGTAATTATCACTGAAATTCATAATAAGGGTAAGTTTCTATCACCATTCCAAAGTGTAAAAAAACCTGAAAAAAAATTACCAACATGTTAAACTACTAGTCAGTCTAGGTTAACTAGGTTAACTCTTGTTTCCAGAACTCTGACTTGTAGTACTGATGAATCTGCACAAACCTCTGTATTGATATGCTCAAGTTCAAATTGCACACAGTTGACAGTGTAGGTTTGCATTGCAGAACCAATATGCAGTGCCAGTAATATTAAATGCTTTGGTAGTATATGTTACCCATAGCATGAAGGTCAAGGAAGCAATGTTTCAATGATATGTAGTCCTTCTTTTTGCTTTCACACAGTAGCTGCTTACAAACCCAAACCTAGCTTTGAGATGTACTAGGAACCTTTCCCTCTTTTCCCTTTATCGCTTTCATTTTCCAATGTTTCTTCCAGTTCTATTTCATTATTCAGCTACAGATGCATACAATGAGTGCTTCATTATTTCAGGACAGCAGTCACTCTCTAATTGTTTTATGTCTGATGAGCATTTCAGTGATGGATGCCCTGTCTCACTCTACAGAATTTTGCAGCCAAAAAATAGATTCACATTTAAGAAAAAGTACTCCACAGTCTAATACACACAAGCTATTAAGAACCTAAGACTTTTACTTTATCTTTCTTCTCTTGCTTATTTTTATATACTTTACAAAGCCAGTGATCAGAGGTTAACTCCTCTCTCATTTACTGCCCAGTAGAAGTCTAACTCTTCAGGTGGTTTTATGGAAAGGTTGGTGTCAAAAATGTTGCCTATCTGATTCTAAGAAGGAGGTATTTTGAAATCTTGAAAAGATCTGAATTGGTGTTTTTCTTCTCCAGAGCTACATTTTTCCAATTCAATAAAATTTAGGGTGACAAAATCCTAGTATTCAAAATAAAATTTAAAAAAAAAATAAAAAAAAAAATTAAAATCTCCTAAAGTTTTTGCTAGATTTGCCTCTGAAAATGAAATTTCTTGGATGGTCCAACAAAAGGTGTTGGAGTAACACTGTCTCAGCAAAGAGCTACCATCATCTTCCTTGTTTTCATGTCAACTCTAAAATCTTGTCTGATTTTTCTTTACTCTGCAGTTTTGTTTACATCTAATCTATAGCATGTTGGGAACTTGCATGCAGAAGTGGTTGATTAGCACCAAATTGGTATAAATATCTTCATCATCCTCTAAAAGAAACGTGCTTTGGGAATACATACTAATTTTTTACGTACACTGATATTCTATTCCTTTCTCTTTTCCTTTTAATATCTCTGCCATTTTTGAGTCAATATGCCAGTCACCCTTGCCCCCCAAAATATTTAAAAAAAATAAATAAATAGAAGAAAACAACAAAACAATAAACCAAGGCAAATTTCTTGCCTTCACTCAGGACCTTTTACAAATCTCTGTAAAACTTTACTTCATAAAACTTACTCTTGTCTTCAAGAACCTGTTTCAAACACAGTCAAAGAAAATCCAGAAAAACTACTGCTTTCTTTCCTTTCAGAACTTTCCAAATTACCACTCCAGCTGCAGTGCCAAGAAGCTGCTAACTAGTAATGGTGAGTAGAAAGTCAGTAAGGACAACTTATAAGTGTTTTGCAAAACAACCGGTGCTGTGTTTTTTGCTACTACCCTGACATGTCCACAGCTTAGACTGAGCACTCAGACAGTGTCAAAATATTTGTCATGACAATTATAACTGTATTGTTGGTGCTATCACAGTAGGAAAAAATAGTAATAGTTTTCTGAGCATGGTTATGACAAGGAAATATGCTGCTTTATAACAGTCCTGAAAAGGAGTTTGATGGGCCTTTCAGCAGCCAATGCGTACTCATAAACTCAAATCTATTAAGTCACTGTTCGTGACTGATCAAAGTCATTTAATCACTCTCTTCAGATGTTAAAATAAAGACAGATGATCCACCATTTCCTTGAGGACCTAGAGCACTGGCAATCAGTTATAGTATCCATTTTCATACTTGTACCTTTAAGCTAGTGCATTTTCCAGCATCCTACCCCCATATTTTCCCATCCAGACAACTGCCAGACTTTATGGAATACAATCTCTCCTACGTTCAAGTAAGCTTTTGTTGTTTTTTTTTTCTGTAGAAACTAGGGAGAAGGAAAGGATGATACACATCCAGCATTTGCCTGCTAATGGACAGAGGAACCTGGAAGCATCCTTGTACCCAGTCACACAGAGGTAGACTGAGCTGGATTTTAGCCTCAGAAATATCATTTCAACTCATTTTTGATCTTACTGTGGATGTTGCCACCATTTGCATTGTAATGTATAGGCACAAGGAGTAAAACTGTCATCAAGTACAATATAATATTATTTCTAGTAGTATAGGACAGTAGAACTATCCTTCAAAGTGCGAAGTCCTGTAAAACCTCTGGTGCACACTGGAAGCTAACAAAATGCATGCTAAAATCCAATTTGCATTCATTAACCAGTACAGTTTTATAGGACAAACACCAAAAAAATCCAGATATATTTTAAAAAATAAAGTATCGATTGAGTTTTTGGTGAAGGAAAAATATGAGGGAATGAGGAAGAGGAAATTAAGAAAAAATATATGTTAATGCATCTTGAAAACTCTCAGACTGCATTTTTTTAACAAACAAAATATCTTATTAAAAAAAAGCAGGACCTTGTGGATTTCAACATAAATTAAACATATTAATAAATATTAAGGAGGGAGCAGGGCTAGAAATGAATTGCTGAGTTTACACAATACGCAGCATGACAACAAAAATTTACATATCTCTTTATTAGCTAAAGTTATTGGATGATTCATGTTTGACAAATAATTCAAGTGTAGAAGAAGAAATTTTAAAAAAAAATAATTCAGAAATAAAGAAATAAATTTCCTAATCCTATTAATATGTAAATTTTTATTGGAACACAAAATAAAGATTATAAAAAATTCATCAAATGTCTAAACTACAAATCTGTAAGGAAAAAAATGCAAATAAAATGCAATCTTTCTTATAGGCAACAAGCAGGCTTATTTTGCCCTAAAATGGTTAAAATAATAAACAGGAAGCTCTATTCTGCAGAGGACTAGCATAATAAGAGACGTGCTAGCAATCTGAGATTCTAAGATAGTCCTGATGGAATAAATATATCATCAGTATAGGGGAAGCTTTTAAATTGTTGACATATTCTTTAAATGTCAGGTTGGTGAGTGCATGATAGTTTCATCTTAGCAACCTAGTCTCCATTCTACTTATTATTCATATGTGGTTTACATGTCAGCAGAGTATTTTTTGAATTTCTAGAAACTCAGACACCGATTAATGACCCGATAGCATATTCCTAATGCAGTCTTTCAAGCCAATTAGTTTTCATATTTATTGCTGTTCTATATTATAATGTGAAAAGCTTATTTTGTTGGAATTAGGAGGTCCAGAGATTAAGTATGTCAACTGAAAAATATCTACTAGCAATAAGGAAGTTGATTGCTTTGGTAAATAAAAGTGAAGCCAAAGAAAATAGGTTTTATTGCAACTTTGCTTAACCTCAAATCTTCAAGTCTCATTATACTGTTATTTTCGACATCTCTCTGGCAAAAATAAAGGAAAATTAAATACCACATGAAAATTATGGAAATGAAAGTTCATATAATTAGCCTTGCCTTCATAAGTATTACTAAACAATGGCGCCTGATAGTAAAATTATTTGTGAAGAAAAAAAAAATTATTATTACAATTACACATTACAAATTGTTGCATAATAGACTAAAGTTGTGAAGAAGTCAGCATAAGGATTAGTTTGGAGAACAGGGATCCTGATATATTTAAACATTTTTCCATGGTTTTAGTGACACAAAAGGAGTCTGAAATTGGCAGGAATAACTCTGAGCATTGCTGCAGGTAGATATGCAAATATCAAGTTAACATTTAGGTCAAAAAAACAGGTCTAGGGCTAAACAACGTCCCAGAAGTGATTGCTATTGAGTTTTAAACACACAGATATTTCCTAAATCCTGTTTGAGTATGAATTTTTACTTTTTTTTCAGGATGTGTTCTTGGGTACTGTTAGCACTTTTGAAAGCGAAAGAATTCCATGGAAAGAGCTTCCAGCAAAAAGCCACTGTATTGCCATTGTTCAGAAGAATTTCTCTGAGTTAGAGAAGCCATTTTTTTCAACTGGAAGTATTTAAATATGAACAACTTTTCTTTGCAGATGAGAACTCAGATCCACCCTACCAGGCACTAGGCATTGACCAACGTGGAGGATACTCTCGTGCTGGTATCTTTTTACAGCTGGTGCAGAACAAACATTTCAAGACAGACTTTCCACTACAGTGTTATTTTACCTCTGCATTTTATCAGTGGAGACTCTAAGCCCAAAAATGGGCATCCAGGTCAATGCTTACAGTAAGGTGTGATGAATTTGGCCGTTTATGTGTACAATGAAAATTAAATCTTTATAGAATCTAGGGTCTCCTGACTAGATACTACTAAGATATCACTGAGTATCAACCATTAAATGCGACAGCAGCATTATGTCAGACTTTAACCTCAGATGGCAACTACGCACTACACAGCAGCTTTCTCACCCTTCCTATCCCCTAAGGGGAAGGTGAGGAGAATGGAAAAAATAATGTGGTTGAGATAAAAACAGTTTAAAAGGATAATATAGGATGATGACAATGATGACAATGACAATAATAATTATAATAATAATGCACAAATGCAATTGCTCACCACCTGGGGAGATAAAAACCAAACCATGATACCCAGTCTTTTTCTGAGCAGTGATCCCACATCCCAGCTAGACTCTTCTAATTATATATGGAGTATGATGTCACATGGTATATGGAATATTCCTTCAAGTCAGTTGGGATCACTATCCTAGCTGTGTCCCCCACCAACTCCTTGTGCACCTCCAGCCTACTCGCTGGTGGGGTGGGGTGGGGTGAGAAGCAGCAAAGGCCTTGACTACGTGTAAGTACTGCTCAGAGGTAACAAAAACAACTCTGTATTATCAGCACTATTTTCAGGTCAAATCTACAGCATAGCCATGTACTAGCTAGGCAAAGAAGAAAAATTAACTAGAAGAAAAATGTATCTCAGCCAAAACCAGCACACGATATAATTTTCATGCTCTTACCAGGGGCAGAAAGAATGGAGTTTCAAATGGGGGAAAGACTAAATGATCAATCTATGAAAAAAGTATTTTTTTCTGATTTAGTATTTTGAAATTACTCTTTATCAAAATGGGTCCTTTCATCATTGTCATAACAGTTTAATAAAGTATAAATGATCAAGTTTGCTTCATCTATGATCAGGTTTCCTTCATGTTGGAATTGTGAGGAAGGGTTATAAAACAGATTTGTATCTGCAGCCAGACCTAATTATAAGATAAATCCCTCTCTTATCGATGCACTTATGGAAGAGAACATAAAACTGTTCTCCTTTGATTTCAAAATACTTTATCCTTCCAGTTCAGACAAAATTGACTCAATGACAGCATCAAAACCCCCTTATCTTTTCAATATTTGCACCAAATATGCATCATAATCCTAAAACTGCCCCCAGGTACTTATTACAGATATTATAGCATTATTGTATCTATTTCCTTATGCAGAAAAAATGAATAAAAATTCCAAATTTTCTAAATTTGGTGGGAAGGAACAATGTATTTTCCTGGGAAACTCATACCAGTCTTTTCTTGCTTTAAAATCAAAAGATATTTATGTTACCACAAATGAATATACCAAAATTTCATTATCATAATTATCACAAGTTTAAAAATATATTAATGCTGACATTTATTTATAGAAAGAATACAATGAGGTATTGAAGCACTCACAAACCCACACTGTTTAGAAGCCAAATAAATATCTATGAAGAATCTTCCTCTGTAGTTTAAATGTAAGTGAAGAAATAAAGCAACAAGAGAATTTAGGTAGGTAGAATTTAATTGCCTGAACTGGAATTTATCCACAACATCAGGGCTAACACCCCTAATGATTCCATATTTCTGCAATCAGTTACTTTAACAACCTTGTATTTGCATATTTGTCAAAAGAAATCTGAGGCAGAACAGTTAGAGGTGAGTGTTGCTGCTAGTATAATGCACTGAACCAATATTATTTTGCTGCTTGTGTGTGCTCTTGATTGCTGAGTAGTCTTACCATGGAATTTGGAAATTAATTTCTGAGAGACAGAAACAGTAGTTGGTATTTATCAAGTTTAGATTTATATCTTCTCGTCAACCCAGGTGGAAAATTGGGTGAAATGCAAGACTTCATTGAGCAACCAGATGCTACATTTCTGCTGAGCTGCCCTAGGTTAATAAATTACACAAAAGAAACCTGGGGTTTTTTTAGGAGCAGGAAATGGCATAATCTTTTAGGAAATCACAAAGCAAACTATTTTTTTTTTATTAAATAGGAATAGAAATCATTTGGAAAGGGGTTTCCAAATGAAAATTCCTAAAGGAAAGTGCTTTGGTTTTAAAAATTGAAAAAAAGAAAAATTTTAACTCCTTAGAATTTTTATGTAAAGGGATACTGTGAATTTTGTGTATAGATTTCAGAGACTCAACTGACAAAACATTGCCATTTTAAATGGTGCAGATTTTTTTGCAAAAATATCTCTAAACAGGCCTGCATTGAGACAAGGCACAAGCAACCTGGATCCCAGAAATCTATTTTCATAGGCTTCAGTGACCTAGAGCATCCTTCCAAAAAGCAAGAGTGGCACAGGCATGTGACACAATGACAAACTCGCCCATCCCCTTCCCAACAATTCTCAAACTGCACAACACACCACATCTCCTGTCATGACTGACCACTGTAACATATGGACCCCAAAGTCATGGGCTAAATGGATTCAGTTAATATTTGTGGACACTTATGGACATTTTACAGAAATTACACAGACGTGAAATAGACTAAGGAAATTATATCTGTTTATTGCATCAAATAATGGGGGTGGGGGGAGTGGGGTGGGGGTGGTTAATGAAGTTCCATGAGATAGTGTGGTACCTGAGCATGACAGGAATGGTATGGAATAAGGGGGTGGAGAATGTGCTTTTGGCTGGGATAGAGTTCATTTTCTTCATAGTAGCTAGTGCAGTGCTATGTTAATGCATGAGGGACAAGGATGTTGTCTACCTGGAATTTAGTAAAGCTTTTGACACTGTTTCCCACAGCATTCTCCTGGAGAAACTGGCTGCTCATGGTTTGGACAGGTATACACTTCACTGGGTAAAAAATTGGCTGGATGGCCAGGCCCAAAGAGTTACTGTGAATAGAGTTGAATTCAGTTGGCAGCCAAGTCACAAGTGGTGTTTGTTCCCCAGGGCTCAATACTATGTCTTTTGAAATGATCTGGACTAGGGCATTGACTGTACCCTCAGTAAGTTTTCAGGCAACCCCATGTCAAGCAGAACTGTTGATCTGCTTGAGGGTAGAAGCTCTACAGATAGATCTGACAGGTTGGATTGATGGGCTGAGGCCAGCTGTATGAGGTTCAACAAGGCTTGGCTCCATGTCCTGCACTTGAGTCACAACAACCTCATGCACCTCTAAAAGCTTGGGGAAGAGTGGCTGGAAAAATGCCTGGAGGAAAAGGACCCGTGGTTGTGGCTTGACAGCAAAAGGCAGCAGTGTGCCCAGGTGGCCAAGACCAACAGCATCCTGGCTTGTATCAGAAATAGTGTGACCAGCAGCAATAGAGAAGTGAATGCCCCCCTCTACTTGGCACTGGTGAGGCCACACCTTGAGTACTGTGTTCAGTTTTGGGCCTCTCACCTCAGGAAAGACATTAAAATGCTGGAGATGTCCAAAGACCACCAAAAAGTTGATGAAGAGTCTAGAGCTTGTGAGGAGCAGCTGAGGGAAATGGGATTTTTTAGCCTGGAGGAAAGAAGGTTATGGGGCGACCTTATCGCTCTGTACAACTACCCGAAAGGAGGTTGTAGTGAGATGGATGTCAGTCTCTTCCACCAACTAAAGGAAAAAATGCCTCACCAGGGACTGACTGCAGTAGTACCAAACAAGCCAAAATTAGAACTCAGGTGTCTCTTTAAATCCAAAGCACAGAACAAAGCTGGATGTTGTTAAACCTGAATAATGATTACCAAGAGAATATATTGCTAACAGATCCCTGTCACAAGAAAACCCTGTGGCAAGCAGCATTAATTGATATCACAGAGCAGAAGGGTCAAGGATTGATCAGGCATGGACATTTTAAATTCTCCACCCTATGAGGCTCAAACAGTTATAATATATAAAAACAGAGGGTTGATGGCATCAAACTGCAATAACACAAAATAGTATCATTATCTGGAAACAGCAAAATGCTGTCACATTTCCAAAGGACAGGAATTCACTAACACTGTTCTTTTATCCCTATTGAATAACTGTTTACTGTCATTCAACTCTCATGATTGTATAAGTACTATAAAGTGACAAACAAAGTGTGGAAAAGGATTGGCATGTTACAAGAAATCCGACTAAATTTCCTCCAGAATAATTAATAAAAATGTCAACCTGAGTAAACACTGCATGATTTAAACCCCCAAACGGGAAGAATTTATGTTAATTTTTTCTTAGTTAAACCTCTTGAGTAACCCAAATAAAAGTCCACTTCACTAAATCTTCTTTTCTTTGTTATTGGCCCAGTAATTAATTTTTCAATGGCTGGTAGGTACATATCTTTACTCCATGCATATCTTAGTGTATTTAAAAAAAATGAGGGCATTAAACAAATGCACCATGCTACTATTTGAAAATTATATGGTCATTCATCAAGAATCTAAAGAGATTTCTTCACTCTGGAGGAGCAGCAGGCAGAAAAGATGATCTGAGAACTTCATGGCAAAGCACAGGGACTGCACCATAGACAGTGAGAATTTTAACCTCTTGCCCTGTTGCTGTTGGCTGGCTTGAGAATCTAGTGAAATCTATACATAATGGAGATGATAACACCCACATTTAATTAAAACAAGTGAAAATCCTTTCCCATTGCCCACAGTATGGTGACATTTACTATTCACCCTGTTCAGTTCATTGATATTGAGCTAATCACCCTCCTTCAATTTGTACCTGGGTCCAGCTTTACCATGAGTGACCACCCTTTTCAATTCATTATGGGTTATGGTGTATAACACTGTCACTGGGAGATATCTACAAAGATATTAATTTAACACCATCTAATTGACTTTTGAGGCCTCTATACCACCATTCATGGAAATTATAGAGAAAACTTGGGTATTAATTGATGTCTCAGGTTCTAAATCCCAGTATGAATTCACCAGAAATCCTACTTCCATTGCTTGTAATGGTATCCAAAGGGGTACAATGTAACAGACAATTAACAGCATCCCCAGTTAATAAAGCAAATGGAAGTTAGGCAGCAATTCATAGTACACTAAAATAATTGCTAATAGGTGGTCAAAGGAACTTCGTATAAACTCAATTGGATTTAATGAATGACTTGACATCTCAGTAGTGGAAGTTACACTGCAAGGGTAATCAGATGATGTAAAAATCTCTTTTACAGGTTGTAACACAACACTGTGCCCCCTTGGTTTTTATCTGGGAAAAGGAAATCAATTTAAACTAGACAAGACCTCTTTAATGATATTCAGTCAGGTTTTCTTTCTTTCTTTCAAGTAGACAGTGATGCATAACATTGAAGCTCAAACATTCATGAGACTAAGGAAAGAAGTCTGCAAAAACACAGATTTCAGTTATTATTTTTTCTTAATAATTTGGGATTAAATGTGATTAATTCTTAAATTTACAATCTCTTGGAAGCCTGTATCATTTTGTGGGTTTATATCACTATGTTTGCCTCCATGTGCATTTATATATCCATGTTTTCTAGTTATACAATACTATTTTCTATTTTTATGTTCTTGTTCCTCCAAGAAAATCTGGCCCAGTAAGACAATCTGCATGTTTTATTGAAAATTTTCTACTAGCAACACCTAGAAAACATTTTTGCCATATTTAGTACCAGTGAATAAATGATTATAAATCTGCATTCTTCTTCTGCAGATAAACCAAACTTTGGGGTTTTTTTAATGGAAAAGTTTTGATAACACACTCTTAGCTGTCCATTATGCCAAAGTATTTTGTTGTGACATAAAACATTTGGATATTAAGGAAGTATTTGGGCCACTTTTTTTTCCACCAGTTTTCATTTTTCTTATAAAACTCTGAATGGTATAAGAAACTATAAACTCCAAAACCACTGGTAAATGTCTGAAACCTATTTCTTTTTCTCTCAAGTGATATTTAATCAGGACTCGATAAATCCCAAGTAAAATTAATAACACAATAAAGTATCCTTGGAGTCAAACATACAAGATTCAAGGAATGAGACTGCAAACAAAAAAGAAAGCAGAAATTCTATGATGTCTTTTAATAATGAGGTCTATAAGCTACTTAATTCAACACAGAGAATGATATCCTGGCAGAAAATCTTCTACCCAGTTTTCTATGCTATTTGTAAATTGAGTATAATGAGAGGAATGACTACATATAACAATTTTCCATAGTTTGATATTGGAACCATCTCAAGAAGTTCTAGCTACCAACAGTCATGAATCTGGAAGACTAGCATAGGTGAGACCCAAAGCTGCAGTAGCAGAACCTTCATCAGGAAAAAGTCTACATACTCAACCTAGTGTATGTTTCACTTTATTAAATTGGCATTTAGCCTTTGCATGTAGGTTGCCATTAAAGGTAATGGAAGAAAAGAAAAATCCTTCTGGGGTCTGATACAGGACAACCCAGATGGGTCAGATGGACCATACCTGGTAGATTGTATCATGCTGTGCTTTGAATTTCTGAGTAAAACAGTCTTAATAACACAGGAATGTTTAAATTATTGATGAGAAGGCCTTATATGTGAAGGCCTCTCTGCTTCTCATATTGCCCTGCCAGCAAACAGACAGGGGGTGCATAAGAAGGGAGGTGACACAGCTGGGACAGCTGACCCCAACTGACAGATACCATACTATATGATGTCATGCTTACCAATAGAGGCTGAGAGGTAGGAGCAAGTGCAGGAAACACATTTGGAGTGATTGCCCAGTAACCACTACGTGTGATGAAGCAGTTGCAGAATGCAGTCAACTAATGTTAAAAGAAAGATACTAAATAAATAAGGTCACAACATTCCAATTTTAGGCAGCTTATTGATAACTTCTTTCCACCCAGCATTGGGGTGCCATTATCAGGTAAACCACACAATGTACTATGAGGATTTTTATCTGAGTACACATCTGATATATTGAAATTTTTTCATTGCCCTTTAGCAGAAGGGATACTGATGATACTATAACAGATATCATAGACTGCCTCAAATAATTGTTGTTTTTAGTTCAGGATGTGTAAAAGTGAGACACTTTCTTTTAAACAAAACAACATAGGGACACATGCACTGTTTAATTCCTACCATTAAATTGAAATGGCAAATAGCTTCTCTGTAATGCACGGGGCGTTTGGTCACAACCACTGTGTTGGTAGGATAATAAAAATAGTAACACCACTAACGTACCTAATTTTCTTATGTATGTATTTATGAGTAATATTAAAACTGAATTACAAGGTGCTACTTGCATCTACAGCTGTAGCAGCTCTTTTTTATCTTATCCTGCAGGATTTGAGGAAACATAAGAGAACCTATACTTAGATCCTAAATTAAATCCTTTAAGTTACTGGAGAGTGGAACAGCCTTAACTCTGCAACACATATTTTTTTAACAATGCTAAAAGCAACTAACACACAGTTGAAGAGTTACTGTTATGAAAAACTCACAATCTAAGGTCCAAGGGACAGATACAAGAGAACTACAAAGAGTGTCTTGTTCTGCTTGCACAATACATCACTGTCAGGAATGAGAACTCGTTTGCCTCTTTCCTCAGCCTACCTTGCACACGGGGATAGGATTCAACATCCAGCACAAATATTGAACCTTAGCTGCTCACGGAGACTTCTTCTACAGTCAGTGAAGAGACAGGCACTAGTAGAGGGCAATTTATCCAACCTGCCTTCAACAACTTCCCTGATGGAATAAATCTTTCTGTGCAAAGGTTTTTCCCCACAGCTTACATGAGGCACTTACAAGTCTAGTTTTAGAACTAAAATATTTCAATGGAAAATTCTTATTGCAAAATGTGTTGTTTATAAAATTTTTTCTTTCCTATCAGTGGCTAGAAAATCTCCAGATATGCAAGAGGAATACTGGAAAATGTAGCATACATGTTATCTAGGAATTTTGCCTTGTCTTGTAGTCATGAAAGAAAACAGCATGCTGAGAGTTTCAGCACTCAGATGAAAAAGACATTCAAGGACCAAAGGGTGATTATGCCTAAGATAATGATGTGGAGGATGAGGACATTAGCTAAATTCACATTCATGCTTTAATAATTGCTTAGATTATCCAGTTCACAAGAGACTTGGAGTTAATAACAGCCAGGTCAGCTGATTAATAGCAGTGCTTTTAATTTTACCGATGTTGTTCTTTGCCAACCCATTTTTATTCAAAGTAGTGTCACCCAAGTGACATTGCTCTTCTATTCTTTCTAGTAATTTCTGAAATCTTATACAGATGAGTAAATACTACAAAAGAAAGAAGCTAGCTGCAAAGGCATTAACAAAACAGGAAAATTTCTTTTTCCAACTAATCCAAAATTTTAAAGGTGAAAACAGGAAATTCCTAGCCAGAAAGGGTATCGGCATTGAAAAACCCATGAGGGTTTTCTGCTTTTGTTTTGGATTTTTTGTGGGGGTTTTTGTTTTGGTTTGGTTTGTTTTTTTTCCTGAAGCTACATACTTGCCATTTGAAACGTCCTCTATGCAGTATTTATTTTATACTTTCAATTACATCTCTTTTCCCTGTGGTACACAAGTTCCCACCAAGCTGCACAGAAAGACAATAGGTTTTCCAGCAGCATCTGCTTTCCACCTAATTTCTAGAAGAAATGCTGTGTCCATAGACAAAAGCAAAGAACTTGTGATACCCTATGCACACCCAGTTACATGTCTTGCAGTGCACGTGAGTGGAATTGAACACCAAAGCATGCAGAACAGGGAGTGATACCAGTGCTCCAGGCTCTACCAGTAGATCTTTCAGACTGCCTGAAAGACTGGAATTTTCCATTCCAGCTGGACCATGTCTTGTATAATAAAAACAAACAGTATTAATAAAATTAATGAAAAAGGCCTTTATTTAATGCTTGGCTTGAGAAAGAATAGAAAAGAAACTTCTACATTGGAAACACCCAATAATTCTGCTTCATTAATTTCTAGAAAGACCCCAGTAGTATAGATATGATGTGCTGTGAAGAATAGAATACAATTAAAAGAAGAATGAGGGGGTTTGCTTGTCCTATGAGCTGGAGTAAATTGTGCGTTCTATTTCTCTGGACTACTTAGCATAACAACAAGAAAATATTTTATTCATTGGAAAGGTGGAGAAAATATATTTTTTAAGGTATGAAATAATTTATATAACTTTTTCCTACTCTTGGCTTTCTATATAGAGTATTGTTATTAGAATAATTTGTTTTGAACAGTTATGCAAACACTACAAATTGATGTATAAATTGACTTTTGTCAGGAAAGTATAATTACATGGCAACAAATCTTGTATAATTATATTATTCAATCCAGTCCAGCACATAGTTTTACAACAGACATAATGTGAGCACAATCAGGATTACATATTCTATTCTCTGTTCTAAACTAATGATAACATTTTTTAACTTTTAATAACAGGATAATGTGATAATGCTGCTAGATGACCATTCATAAAAGCAAAAGACTAATACAGTAGGACAGTAAGAATTATGGGAAAGGACAAGTCTGTGAATGATTAAAAATTTGGGGGAAAAAAAGGAACAAATGGTAGCTGCCTCTGGATTCTTGTAACTGTGCTGAATTTTTCAAGAGGAATAATAATGCTGCCATTGCTTCTTGTGACTGGACATAGTACGAGCGTGTGTGTGTGTGTGGCAGTCAACTCTTCTTCTGTGCTGTTACTAGGAAACATACTGTGCTACACACTTTGTTTGCCTCGTTGGAGCAACAATTGTTTTTTTCCCTTTCCTCTTTTTTTTCTTTCCTCCTATGCAATGTGAATCTGGAGAGAAAACGTGTAACTGGTCTTTGGATATCTATAGTTATGGGCCAAAGTGAGAAGAGTGATGGAAGCAGGAGTAGCAAATAGAAAAACTGGAGAAAAGTAAAAACTTTACACCATCTCTGGTGTGGCCCATGTTTTCCTTCCACCTGCCTTCCCCCATGCAATGTAGCTGAGAAGAACTTGTGCCCTTTACTGTTCTCTGCCACCACCACCACAGTGTCCACATTTTATATTTTCTCCATTTGACCATGGTTACCAGAGAAGAAAAGGATGTGTAACATTCTGAGTCCTCCCTCAACGTGGGGCTTGTTGGGGGGACCTCTAATCAGGAATGGAGACATTTCCACATCTCTACTAGGGTTCTTACCTGGTAGGATATGGGAGGCAGCTGGATAGTGACTCTGGATATTTCTTGAGCACTTAAGAACTCACAAGATTCTATAAACAGTAAAACCGAGGACTTGAGTAGTGAAGTCAGATGCTTACAGGAAAGCATGAGGACAAGATATTTCATGTGCAATCCTTCAACCTTATTGAATCTACTTAAAATTCAACCTTCAAAATATTATGGGTCATGCATCTTTATGTCTATTTTTTTGATATGCCTAATTTCTAGTTTTATTTCCAATAATAACAATTACCAAAGCAAAAGATATTTCCTCAAAGTTGTGGAGAATACTGAAATTGATAAAATCCAAGATAGCAACAGCTGAAATGTCTTCATTACCCCTTCCTAATTCTCAATTCTTCTGAAGGGAGAGGGCCCTTATTGTGCAAGCCCTCATTCCAAATTAACTGTTTGTATTGGATCTGTTTGTTATGGTTTCATTACTTATACCTGAAGAGTTACATAAAATCACACATAAAAATAACTAATACTGTATCTTTCTGAATAAGACAAAGCTGTACTATGTCAAAAATAGGGATCCTAAACAGTGATTTCACATCAGGCTTTCCCCACAAGTCCACTGCTATTTTATTCCTGGTAATCTTTTAAGATAGAGGTGACTAGGATTTTCAGGCTTTAATTGGATGAGCACTTAGAAGTTTCAGCATTCATCTTTATTTATCTGAGCTCTGCAAAACTAGCCTTGGATTTGCTAGAGAACTGGATGTCTTGGGAAATTTTCTATTATAACTTGGGCATGCATATTACCCATGCACGGTGTCTCCTCAGGGTTTTTTTCTGAGAGTCTGATGCTTGGATTTATTCATATTTGGAAAAGGAATCATTTTAAAGTTAGTCTAAAAATCATGGGAATTAGAAACAAAATGAAAAAGGAGGATAATAGGCCAGCATGAGTCTTTTAATTAATCTTTGTCTTACCCTGGGATGTGAAAAATGTCAATTTGCTCTAGTTCCATGAAGGATTAAAACCAGTAATATGTACAGCCCATTTAGCTCTGAAATAAAGCATAAAGAAAATAAAAATGAGAACTTTTGATTCAATGTGACACTGAAGGGGAAGAGAATTAAACAGCTATTAAATGGAGCTGGCTCAAATGCCACCATTGGAGGTGACCCTAACAAAATACAGCTGGTTTTAGCAGACACCATTTATATCCCCAAGCTACATTCATAGCAATGTTTGCCAAAATGAGAATGCAAACAAATGTCTGGAAGTCTTCTAGGGGCTGTGCAGGCCAGAATATCCCATTTGTTCCACTGAAACATCAAAAAAGATTGGGGAAGAAGCCAAATGGTGTTAACAGAGGAGATTCTGGATTTATGTCATCCATACTTCATCCCTTGTACCCCTGAGTATAGATTCAGCTATAAACAGGATGAGAAGTAAACTGTGACAAGATGTATGCGATCTACAGCTTATGAGGACATAGCAGTAATGTGGGTTCAAGAGAGTGGGAAGGCACTCTCTTGCAACACTGTATCTGAAGTAAGTCTCAAAAGCCAGGTCCAAAAAAATATCAGCCAAATTTCCCTAATCCCTCAGTTTACTCATTAGACAAATATGATCTCTAAAGAATTAGAAAATTTGTATAAGGCATTAAGATATTAGGCAGAATTTTTACTACTATCAATATTAAAACCTTAACTGATACAGGGAAAAATAATCTGAAATAGGATTTAAGTCTTCAGCATATATGGATTTGATCTATCCATGGCTCTTCAGGCTTAAGCCCAAGCCTTCTTTTTGAATCCTCTATTGATTCTATATATTGTAACCTTTCATTTTTCTGTAAGTTATTTCCTTTCCTCCCTTAGGAACTAAACCCGTAAATATTTCCCTTCATCAATCAAACAGAGGGAGAACTCCTTTTAAAAACAAGAATAAACTTTTCCCTCCATGTCTCAGCTGCTAACATTCAAACCAATAATACCGACCTACTCCCACATACTTCAGACCCTCCCAACCCACATCTAACCTGCCACGAGACTCACCGTTACACCAAAAAGACATGAGACTGTAAGACAATGCAGGAGAAAGATTTTGGAAAGAGGGTGTTTGGTGGTATCATGAAATATCCTGCTTTGGAAGAATGAACTTTTAAAAGTTCCCTCCTCCCTCCCTTCTGTCTGAATACTACCTGACATCTACCAAGAGGATGCTCACATCCTCTTTAAGGCAAATTTCTGGCTACAGAAATGACAGTGACAAAAGCTATACAAGACTCAATATTGAGGCAATCTCACAAATATGGTTTTGCTGTTATTTTCTTTAGACATACTACCATTCTTTTACAGAATTCACAGATTCACAGAACAGTCAAGGATGGAAGGGATCTCTGGAGATCATCTAGTCCAACCCCACTGCAAAAGCAGGATCACCTAGAGCACATTACAGAGGATTGTATCCAGGTAGGTCTTGAGTATCTCCAGAGAAGGAGACTCCAAAACCTCTCTGGGAAGCCTGCTCCAGTGCCCTGTTCACACTCAGAGTAAAGAAATATTTTCTCATAATCAGGCAGAATTTTCTGTGCTCCAGTTTGTGCCCATTGCCCCCTGTCCTGTCACTAGGCACCCAGATGTTGCTAGGAACCACCTTCTACTGCCTTGGAATCTTCTCACCTTCAAAGATAGCCCTTGGAGGTCAGGGAACTACTGACTTTTTTAATATACATATTTATTTTTTGTTTAACAAAAGACCCTTCCCCCAGACATTCACTGTTTAGATATTTATAAGCATTGCCAAGACCCCCGTTGATCAGTCTTCTCCAGGTTACAGACCCAGCTCTCCAGTAGCTCCCTGTCTTTCTTGAACTGGGGAGCCCAGAGCTGGACACAATACTCCAGATGTGGCCTCACCAGGGCAGAGTAGAGGGAGAGGATCACCTCCCTCAACGTGCTGGCCATGCACTTCTTAATGCACCCCAGGATATCATTGGCCTTCTTTGCCATGAAGACACACTGCTGGCTCATGGATAACTTGCCTTCCAGCAGGATTCCCATGTCCTTTTCTGCAGAGTTGCCTCCCATCAGGTCAACCCCAAACCTGTCAATCTTAATTGCCAATAGTTTAATCGCATAACTGCAAGATCTGGCAAATTGGCCTGCGCAATCTGAAGCACAAGTACAGGCTGGGGAGAGTGGGTTGAGAGCAGTCCTGGGGAGGTCTTGGGGGTTTTGGTAGATGTAAAGCTTAACAGGAGCTGGCAATGTATGCTTACAGGCCAGAAACAGAAAGTAAAATTATTTTCTGGTGTTCTTTTCCCCCTAGATGATGAAAAGCAAAATCCACACTTCACGGGTTATTTAAATGGTTAGAAGGTCTTGGGAAGATTTTGTATACATTTTTCCTTTTACAACTCCAGTAATGAGAATTTTTTCTTCAAAATACCATCTTTATTAAGTAATTAGAAATGCCAAATTACAAAGAGTAAAAAGGGGAAGCACAAGAAATAAAAAACACTCTCAGCTGAAACTGGGACAGTTATACAATATAAAAGACTTGATTTGAAACATTAAAAAATATCAGAAGATGGATTGGGGTGTATAAGCAGAATTAATATGTTGAAAGTTTAGCAAGAAGTAGAGAAATTGAGCAGTGGTATGAAACGATCACTAAATCACTAGTGAATCCAGAGGAGAGCCACAAAGATGATCAGAGGGCTGGAGCACCTCTCCTATGAAGACAGGCTGAGAGAGTTCAGTCAGGAGAAGAGATGGCTCTGGGGTGGCCTAATTGCATCCCACCAATACTTAAAGGGGTACTACAGGAAAGTGGGAGAGGGACTGTTCACCAGGGAATGTAGGGGTAATGACTTTAAGCTGAAAGAGGGTAGGTTTATGTTAGACATTAAGAAGAAATTCTTTACTATGAGGTTAGTGAGGCACTGGAAGAGGTTGCTCAGACAGATTGTGTAAGCCCCATTCCTGGAGGCTAGGGTTAGATGGGGCTTTGGGCAACCTGGTCTAGTGAGGGTGTTCCTGCCCATGGCAGGGGGTTTGGAACTAGATGATCTTTGAGGTCCCTTCCAACCCAAAGCATTCCATGATTCTATGATTCTATAAGGATTACAAAAACTGATCATAGAAATGTGCAGAAAGTAGCAGTTCACACAATTCTCTCATAGGCCTGCTCTGGGGAAACTCAGGAGCAACTGAAGCAAATTGGAGTAAGAACTGTATTCTTACTAATTTCTTGATGAACCTGAAAAAAACTGTTTGATTGCAGACTACAAACTGCTAGTCAAGGTCATGGAGAAGAAATCCATCAGAATGATGAAATGTCAAGGTACCAACTCTTACTCAGGAAATTCCTCAGCAGCAAAATACTGGAGCCCAGGAGAGTGCTCAGAGAAAGTATTATATAGGATGACCTTTCCATAGGCAAGGTACTAAGTTACATCTCTTTGGTCCAAATCACCTTAAACCATATGTTATTATTTTTGGGGGTAATGAAAAAATACTGTTATATCATACCTAGAGCAAAAGAAGTGGAGTTTTTCTTACAGATATGGCAATTGTCACTTTGTCCTTTTTACATCCTCTTGTACATAGTGGGTTTTCTTAATTCTATATTTGATTAATTTTCATATTTCAATAAAGTATTAATACAGTTATGCTGCACCTTCAGCTGTTATTTCAAATTTATGAACATCCTTGAATTATATAGTAATGTATAATCTGTGCTTGTTTTGTTTTTTTTTTCTTTATTTTTTTCCCAGTCTAATCATCAAATCAGGAAATGTTTAGGAATAATATTCCCTGCACATCCATTTAGCTCTACTTGGCTGTCCATTTGAGCATCCACTTTAACAGTGGATGCAAATTGGTAATAGACTCTTACAAACTAGGACTGCACTTGAGAGGATGGAAAATTGAAGACATTTAATGTTAAGAAAACCTTTATCAGTTCTTCTCCATTCTTAATAAATATGTTTCCACAGCAGAATTAAAATTTGTATAAATTTCATCAAAAAAGAATAAAAAAAAGAAAAAATGTAGCTTTGACTTTTATTTTTTTGTCCTAAATAGGTTTGGAATCATACTAATTTTAACTCTGTATTTAAATGTGCATACTTAGGTTATAACATGATACCCGCAGGAAGTCAGGTTGCATTTTAATCTCATATAAAGCTTTTTACATCAGCAGAGACATTTCAATAGTTACTACTCAGCATGAGCAATAACAATCTGATTCAAAAAAAGTGATTAATATAATGGAAAGCCATGTCTTTTATTTGAAATGAGAGATGTACAGGTGGGCAGAAATTTGGGAAATGGTTTTATTTTTTTTAGTGAGGCTTTAGGGCAGAAATGTCCATCTCATTTCTGCTTATGACTATATTTTCAGTAGAACAAAGAGGTGTGAGCCAGTCTAAGAAGCCAACCAACTTTATCTTCCCACTTTTGCAGCCATTTGCTTTTAAAAAGTGGGTATTTACTTTCATTATTTTATTTTTTTTAATCACAATATCACGCACTATTACAGGTCTCTGCACTTAGAACTTATTTCAATTCTATACCATGTCAGGACAACTTCACTCTTTATGAATAAGGCTTATTGATTGAATTAATACATATGTCAAACATCTAACTGACACCAATGATATTTTTAGTGTTTGTTAAATGTTGATTGCATGAATGCCTAAGACAAAGTAAATAGAAATAAAGAAGCCTTTTATTTAAACTGAAGCAATCTATCATCCTATATGAATATGTTGAAGTCTACATTTATATTCTATTTCCAAGCTTAGAAAACTGCCCAGGACACACACTTATATTGCTCATACAATAAAAATGTTTGATTTCTTCTTCAAAAATGCATGTATTATTGACCTTCACAATGAAAAGCTATGTCTAAGAAGTATGTAATTTTTATTTGGAAATCAAGGTAGTGTCTCTGTTTTTTATTCCACCTTCAAGGGCTATCTCAATTTGATACACCATCTCTTCTATTCCAAAACATTATTTTTAAACTAATTTTTAGAGAAGTGCGTAATGACATCTAATGCACAAATAAAAATAATGTTACAAAAGTCTCATCTTTACATGAAAAACTGCCAGAGTACAGATATGTTCTACCTTATGAAAATAATATATTTTAAAATACTGAAGAAATTAAATTTGGTTTATTAGCAGAAACAGGGTAAATTTCCTTAATAATTTGTTGGTTTGTTATGCAGAAATTATTCATCCTATTATCTTTCATATTATATCCTCATTTTGAAGGAATATTGATACGATGGTGTGGTTGTTTAACCCTGGCTGGAGGCCAGATGCCCACTAAAGCTGCTCCATCACCCTTTTACAGCTGGACAGGGGAAAAAAAAATGTCCTGAGAGGGCTTAGAGGTCGAGATAAGGACAGGGAGAGATCATTCCACAATTAGTGTCATGGGCAAAACAGACTCAAGACAGAATAAAGGAAAGAAAACTCTAACTTATTACACTACACTGCACACACAGTGAAACCAGTCAGATAATGAGACATTCAACCCTTCCCTTCTTAGCAGACTTAACTTTATTCATGATTTCTCTCCCTTCTTTTTCCCCTTATTGTGGTACAGGGTGGGGCAAGGGATGGGGCATTCAAACTTCTCCAATATGAGCCTTTTCTCATGGAGCTTCAGGACTTCACCAGCTGCCCACCAGCATGGGTCACTTCTATGGGGTGCAGTCACAGAATCATAGAATGTCTCTCAGGCCCAGACTTCTTTCTTACTCCATGGGTTAACTCCACTAAGAGGCTGGAGTTACATCTGGCTACAGATTATATCTGGCTCGTGGCCAGTCACTAGTGGGGTACCCAAGGGATACATTTTAGGTCCAGCTCTTTTCAAAATTTTCATAAACTGCCTGAACATAGGACTAGAGGGTGTCTTAAGTAAATTTGCAGATGACACCAAGTTGGGAAGAGGTGTTGACTCCGTTGAGGGTGGAGAAGCCTTGCAGAGAGACCTGGACTGATTAGAGATCTGGACAAACACCAACAGCATGGAGTTTAAGGGCAAGTGCTGGATTCTGTACCTGGAAAAGTGCAACCCTGGCTACACACACACAGAGAAGGATCAGATGCTTGAGGCCAGCCGTACTGAGAGGGATTTGGGGGTCTTGGTTGACAGCAAGTTAAATATGAACCAGCAGTGTGCCCAGGCAGCCAGGAGGGCCAACTGTATCCTGGGGTGCATCAAGCACAGCATTACCAGACAGTCCAGGGAGGTGACTGTCCTGCTCTACACTGCACTGGTGCAGCTTCATCTTGAGTCCTGGGTGCAGTTTTGGGCTCCACAGTACAAGAGGGACACAAAACTATTGTAGAGTGCCCAGAGGAGGGCAACGAGGATGGTGAAGGGTGTGGAGGGGCAGTCTTTTGAGGGGAGGCTGAAGTCCCTTGGTTTGTTCAGCCTGGAGAAAAGAGGGCTGAGGGGAGACCTCATCTCTGTGTGTGGCTTCCTGATGAGGGGGAGCGAAGGGGCAGGTGCTGATGCAGCTTTGGCAGCCAGTGGTAACACGCAGGGGAACAGTATGAAGCTGAAACAGAGGAAGTTTAGGTTGAATATTAGGAAGAGGTTCTTTACTGAAAGGGTGGTCAGGCACTGGCACAGACTCCCCAGGGAATGAGTCACAGTACTGAGCTTGGCTGAGTTCAAGAAGCATCTGGACGATGCATTCAGTCCCATGCTCTGACTTGTCTGGTCCTGTATGGAACTAGGACTTGGACTTAATGGTCCTTATGGGTCCCTTCCAACTCAGGATCTTCTATGATTCTATGATTCTATTCTATGAAGCTGCTGTCAGTTAAGCTAAGGAGTTACGTACATGGCTAACAATAAACTTCCAGTGAATGTTTTAAAGCACAATTATATTTTTAATATCAAGAGAAATTTCCAGAGTAAAAATAACATGATGCATGACAGTGAATATATTGATCAATGTTTAATTTCTGTGACTGCAGAGCTCAGTTTCACACAGGTATGCCTAAATTTGCACACATATTCAACCACCTGCATAATCTCAAAGAAAATTCACTGCAGAAAAATCACTGCAGAGGAGTCAGAAATGGGAATAGGATAACCCAGTTACATATATTTTTGTCCATACTTTCTCTAGTGATTAATATTCCCTCACTAAAGGACAGATACTTGCCAAGATCCAACACATTGAACAATGTGTGGACTCCTTTTATAACAACTGAAGAGGGGGAACAGGTCAGTCATTAGAGTGAATAACACCCTCATTGATTTTAATTGAATCCTATTGATTTGTATAGAAGATAATTAGCTTGAATTGACTTTTATTGATTTGTGCCTAATTGGACTCAATTAAAACCCAGTGATTTGCATTGAACAAACTAAATTGCACTGACTAATTGGACTGAACTGAAACTCATTGAAGTGAAGAGTGTTCAGTGAAATGAGCAAAAAGCTAGCTATTGCTTTTAATAAGACTCTTATGGTGCTGATGAGCACCTGCTTAAATCTGAGGAAATCCAGAAAAAATATCCTCTTTTTAAGACCATATCTGAAAAAGAGTGGGTTGTTTGCACATGACTTGTGATTATCTTCAGCTGTTGGTTCATTTTGTGCATTTTTTTTCCTGCCTAAGGGTCTTGCCTTAGTGCCAAAAAGCAGAAATTTAATTTTATGACTTTGAAGAGTGTTGTAACAGAGCCAGAGGACAGTAAGAGACAGTTTCTGATAAATCCATCTTGCAAATGCAACCCACTTCACAGGTGTCACTAGGAATATGTCTAACCAGAGGAGTATTATTAAAGCATCCAGAATTGTGGATAGTTCACTATACTCATACAAATATACCATTGATGCCTTCCAGTAAAGAGCAGAGTAGCTTAATGGAGCTTTGCTACCCCTGTTCTGAGGACAGGTTATCAGGTGCAGCTGGATCATGATGAATCCTATAAGCAATTTGATAGACTTGGTCAATTCATTAAATGCATCTTTAATTAGGATCACAAACACAGATTGAGTGTAGCACCCTCCACCAGAAATCAGCGATATCTTTGCTTATTGACATTTTAGAATAGAATATGTAATGTTGGCAGTCAAGGCTATTCAGGCTGTGGTTCCAGGACTGGATTCAACCTGAAATATAGTCCTCTTCAGCTATGGATGATTCTGAACCCATCCTATTTTGTTCTGTACATGAATGCAGGGGCTACTGCTGTACTAGATATCACCACAACTGCTTTAGGAAGGTGCTTCAAAAGAGATACCTATCCAAACTGTGAAGTCCCTGTAGGCCTATGTTTTAGTCTGGAAATCACAAGCTACAGTACTGGTGGTAATCTATTCAATCTCATAGGGGACTAGATAATCCAACAGCTAAACTAGCAACATTCTTTAACATTTTGAGAGACATATGGAGTAATGGAAAGGAAGGGACTTCCTGGGCACCAAATCCAATGTTTTGCTATCCCAAGAATGCATCATGAGATACCTTTCATAATTATAGTATCTTCAAAATAAAACACTGGGTATTTTTCACCCGTATTACTCTTACCAGAATGTTTTTTAAGTCTCATTTCTTCCCTGGGAATCAACTTCTAACTTTAAATATCTATCTATTCATAGCTACTTTAGAGTAGATAAAAAACATTGTCCTTTAACAGTACTTGTCTCACTAATATTTACTCCCCTGGCATATTTATAGATCACAATTATATTCCTTGACAGTCTTTGTTTTATTATGCTAAATAAGCCAAGCTCTTTCAGAACACTCTCATGCGATATGCTTTTTCATTCCCTGTATACAATTGTTTGTCTCAATACCTATTCTAGCCTGATTTGATTTTTTTTTCACTTACACGTGGATGATTATAACTGTATTACACAGAAAGAGACAGAGACTGAGAGACATTTGTTGGGGTTCTGGCAGAGGGTAAAGCCACAAGAATTTAATTTTCCCAAATGAAAAATGAAATGGTCAATTGCTGTCTGATAGTGATGGGACTCTCTTTTGCAAGGGTCCTTGCATCAGTATCTTCACCTGAATCAAGAAATATGTCCCAAACTACTACACTTTGCTCAGTTCATGCAATCTACATGACCAGAATCTGACATGACTACGTCAGTATACACATAACTCATGGATGTTGATATACCTTACATACATACAAAACACATTTGAATGGCTTAATTGCATAAAAAAACCTAACCTACACAACCAGTTCTGCAAGAAAACATTTATACTGTCTATTTTCAAGGGTATTATCTATGCACAACACTTCTGGAACAGGAATTATGTAGGCATGTCTTCAGGATAGTTCACCCAGGATAGTTTACTCAGTTCACCCAGACATACAAATTAGACCTGATGCAGCAGGAGTTGAGTTCAGGCAGAATTAACACAGCTGTTTGAAATTCCCATCTGAACAGCTTTGGTAACAACCAGACCAATACTTAAGTGTGAAGGCTCAGTCAGTCACCTAGTTTTGATGGTTCATATTGTCTAAAAGTCAGTCCATTATCCCATCTGTGCAAGTGCCTCTCCAGAACCCTCCTGGGCCACAAAACCGATGTGCACTGGGTGTGGACACAGGCACTGCTGTGTTACACAGCTTCTCCACTGTGGTAACTAATGAATGAACTTGATTTTCAAAACTAAAACTTACTTATAATTTAAGTTCCATAATTACTGCCACAACTACATGGAATATTCCAATGGAGATTTTAAAGGAAAATGGCATAAAGACTTCAGGATTTTTACAGAAATTTAATCTTTTGATAAAAGGGGGACCATATATTTTTTCCACAATTACTTCACATTGACCTGTCCATAATCATCCTTTGATGAGCTAAAATGGCAGCAGTTTTCTCAATCATGTACAGAAGGAATGCTGCTATTAGAATTCATGTTCAAGAAACATTTGATAGGAAATATGAAATTGCAGGAGATATCTTGGTCTCCTGTATTCATATATTTCTTGAACAATAATTACTGCAATTCCATAATGCATCATGTTCATATTTTTTAAATGAAAGTATGAAGTCCCTTGTTCCAAATGACATTGGACCAAAGCAACAACTGTCTGTGCTGAACGTTTTAAGACTGTCAGTCTTTGTGACTATTTCAAGAATGGAAAAAAATGTTACTATCTCAAAAAAAGAAACCAATGATCTAAAGATGTTTTTGATCTAAGGATGGTAATGGTCTATTGTGGCCACAATAACTATGAGAAGTGACCTTAAAGTATTTTCTATTTTCCAAAGATATGCTCATGTCAGACAGGAAGGATGACAATAGTGAGTGGAGTAGTTGTTATTAATGTTAGTAGTCATCACTGTTAGTATTTAGTCAACTGCAAAGTGGGCTGCAAAGTTCTTGAGTGCTTTGTTTTATCAACTGTAATTAAATACATTTCTAAATGTACCTTACCCTGGAAAGAAGACTTAAATAGCTAATATAGAGAGGATTCATAATAGTAATTTCATTAGTATGTGTTTATAATGCATGTGCTGATTCAGAGGTCTATTAATTAGAGACTACATAGATGAGTGTAAATAAGGGTTATCACAAACTTGCAGACCTCTTGGACAGTCTCCTGGATTGATTAACCACATACTAAGTCTTCACAAACTATTTATGACCAAATCTTTAATATAACACAAATATGTTTCTAACACATTTTTTTTTTCTGGCTTTGTTTTAATAACTATTACTTTGTCATCAATGAATCTCTTCAAATATAATCTATTTCTGCTTTAATGTATCAGTGTTGGGTTTTTACCCAGCTTTTAGGATCATCTTGTGCATCACTATCATTTACCTTCACTATCACAGACTATGTAGTTACCAGTATCCTTTACTATATTGATCTAAATGCCCACAGATTTGCTCATCCCTAGAAAAGTGCTTTTATTGAGTCAATTTTGTATTTAAATTAATAATTTTGTATATCTGTCTTATTTCTCAATTTCATGACTAGCTTTTGCCAATGTTTTAAAATCACAGATTATTATTGTTGCTGTCATAATTACTATTATTTATTTACTTGCTTGGTACAAAGCTTCCTGTGCTTCACTGCATTTCTTTAATTTGCTTGGAAGGGAGTACAACTGGGGAGAGAAATCTTTACATTAATCCAGTTTTAGTTCACGAAATGGAACAGAGGAGTCATTTTCATCCAGTCATTCCTGTATATAGGATTCATGTCAAATTTTCTGGAGTACTGATTCACTGTATTGAAAGAAAGCAATTGCAGGCACCTGACCGCACACATTAGAGACTGCTGTGCCTTAGAATGAGATGAAAGCTTGTGATTTCAAATACATAAAAGCATTCAAAGTGGGCACACTTGAGAAAGCCACAGAAGTTTTGCCAGCAGAGTATTATTTATGCTGTTTAGGCTGGTATATATGAGCATCATTGCAAAACAAAACAAAAATAGAAGAACCCAAACCCATTTTCTGAATCTTTATTGCCTGGCTGTTTGATGATTCAAGACACAGTCTTTCAAAACCTCAGAAAAGAGATTTGGGAGAAAAGGGCTGCACTTTGCCTTCTGGAAGATGGTGTCATTTTGCTCCATTTCCAGGTTAAACCACACAACCACACAGGGAAAGGTGGTCCTGAAAATCACCTTTGTGCTTTGCAAGTTCCACGGAGAATAATCCAGAGGTTTTCTTTTCAGTGGCTACCCTTTTCAGCTCATCACCAAAGCCCATTTCATTGAGACATTTTAGACAGAAGTACTACTCCAAATTATCTGTGGACACTTCACTAGAGCCAGAGTGTTGTGAAAATACCTACTTTTCCTCTTGGTCACAATAAGGACTTCTTAAAATTGGGGTATGCTTTGTTTGCTAAATAAAAATGTTACTCAATAAATGCCCACCATCCCTTTATAAAACGGTATCATCAGGCATATCAAAAGAGTCCAATGTCCTCTAAAGCTAATACTGATCTAAATTTTGATGGATTTCTGGTTAGGCCTAACTTTAGTCTCTGTAAATACAGATCCTTTTTGCTAAATTCATTGCTGCCTGTTTACCATTTCTTTTATACATCTATGCAGCCTTCTGGAAATCTAGCAAAAAAACCCAAACAGACAAACAAGTGTTTGCTGTACCTCACAGACCTTGATTGCTTTCATACATTTACTGGACTTATCCTACATTTCTATCCCATGAGTTTCATCCCATTTTCTGTAAATATATAAAGCTCCCACACATTTCTTGCCAGTATTATACAAGTGTTAAAAACACAGACTAAAAATTTTACACACCCATGATTCTCTCTTCTTCCTTTCATTTGGTCTTTTGTCCATTTTCTCATATTGCTCATCCATCATATTTCAGCATAAATTTATCTCTTTTCCTTCTTAGGCACTCTGACCTCTCTGTTTCCTGGAAGGTTCCCACAACAAGGAGTTTTCACCTCACCTCCCTTGCTGTCTTTTCATAGCTTCTGTTTTCTCCAAGTTGTTAGGATCTTATATTCTCCTGAGACATCCTTCATAAGCTTTGTGACCTTTGCTCCTCTCAGCCCTTGAAAAATGCTTCCTCTTCCTCTAAATAGTATTGGAGTAGAAAATAAGAGAAACCTTATGCAGTTGTTTGAGCCTCTTTTTTGCTCCCCAGAGGTGCAGGAAGCTGAAAAAGGGGAACAAAAGAGAGTTCGTCACAAAGAGAAAGACAGATCATCTTAGAAGGACAAGTCTGGAAGGCCAGAGGTCCTGTTTTGAGCTTTCAGTTGGGAAGAAAAGAATAAAAGAATGAAGGAGGCAGCAGCTTTTACTGCCTCCTTATGGAGAACAGATATCACCTCCCATCATGGCTCATCATCCCTTCTTTGGGTATTAGAATACCACTATAACCCAAATAAACAGAAGTTGTTACATGTTCTGACTTACACTGATCAAGAGGAATGATCTTTCCTAGCACGTACGTGCTAGTCCCTGGAGCACTTAACACATTTAATTTCAGACTATGCTATGCTCAGGCACAATTATCTTTTATGTGAAAGAAAAATTCACAAGCTATGTCTATATTATCAATTATTAAACTCAGACAATTAGAAACACATTCAGCAGATCCTGAATGCATCCATTTCAGAGTCCCTGTGTACCTGCTTCTACCTGGGGAGAAAAAAGATCTGTATTGGAACCTCCATTAAAAGGACAACATGCCTTTAGCATTTTCTTAACCTCTAATTGCAATGTCATCCACTATAACCCCTCAATATAAATTTTTAAAGCTTATTTCCTTCCCTGTCTTATTACATTCCAGGACACTTGGGAGAGGAAAGATTTCTGTCTGTCTCTTCAATAGAAAAGCATAATAGCTTGAAATTGCATCATGGAAAACTTGAGCTAGATAAAAAGTCTAAGGGATTAAATTTAGCATTTGTGTTGCTTTCATGGGTGGGGGTGTGTTCCTTATTTTGGCTAATACATAGGGAAAAACAATTAAGAAAGCTCTAATTGTAAACCTGTTAGAACATGGAAGGTCTATGGCTTCTCAAAGAAAGCTACAGAATCCTGGGACAACTAAAAGTAGGAAAGAAAAAAAATTGAGAAAATATGTAGCTTTTCAGGTTCAAGAGTGTTTTGTGATACTAAAAATAGTTCCCTGATGTTCTGCTTCACAGAATCACAAGTGGTAGCAGTTGAGATCATCTAGTCTAACCCCTCGTGGTTATTGCAGCCAAGGCTGCCCCCAAACTTCACATCCCCAACCAGTCCTTCTTTCTCTATCAGTACAAGATCCAGCAGCACTGCTCTCTTTGTGGGCTCCTCAGTGTTATGCAGGAAGCTCCTGGATTGTGGTGCTTTGTTGCGTTGCCTTTCCAGAAAATATAAATGTGGTTGAAGTCCACACCATGACAGCTGTAGTCTGTGATTGTGAGGTTTCTTCCAGCTGTCTGTAGAAGGTCTCATTGACTTTCTCTTCCTGACCAGAGGGGTCTATAGTAAACACCTACAACCCACCTGGACACTGCCCTGTGCACCCTGTTCTGGGTGATCCTGCTCTGACAGGGAGGTTGGACTAGATGATCTCCAGAAGTCTCTTCCAACCCCTATCATTCTGTGATTCTGTAACAGTGCCACCCACATTAGCAGTGGCACTAATGTAGGTGGAAGGTAAAGACTGAAGCACATTCCTGCTTTTGTGGGTCACCAGGGTCCAAGGTGCCTCATTCTCAGTGATGCCCACTACAGGAACTTGTTTATGAAACAACCTGTCTATATCTTTCTCAACTTCTCTAATACTGCATGGCCCTTTAACTTTTTCCTGCAACTTAGCCACATGAGGTAACAAATTATCAACCTATGCAGTCTTATAGGTACTTACCTTTTCACCAGGAGAAGGGACTGGGCACTTGCTGCAACCTACAGCCTGTACTGAAGTTTCCTTCTTTACCGTTTCTACCTAGGTGGATGCATCAGACATCTCAGGAAAGATGTTCTCTGTAGCAACACTGGTTTTAGCTCTCAGGCAATTGCCCACCTTTCCCTCTGGTTGAGGTGGGGGTGGTCCAGGAGCATCTCAAAGGGATTAATGCACACAAATCCATGGGTCCAGATGGGATGCATCCACATGTGCTGAGGGAGCTGGCGGAAGTGATTGCTGAGCTGCTCTCTATCATCTTCAACAGGTCTTGGAGAACAGAAGAAGTGCCTGAGGACTGGAGGATAGCCAATGTCACTCTGGTCTTTAAAAGGGCAAGAAGGAGGATCCAAGCAACTATAGGCCAGTCAGCCTCACCTCTGTCCCTGGAAAGGTGATGGAACAGCTTGTTCTGGATGCCATCTCCAAGCAATTGGAAGAGAAGAAGGTCATGAGGAGTAGTCAGCATGGATTCACCAAGGGGAAATCGTGCTCGACCAATCTCATAGCCTTCTATGATCTCATCACCGGCTGGGTAGATGGAGGGAGAACAGTAGATGTCATCTACCCTGACTTGAGCAAGGCTTTTGACACTGTCTCCCATGACATGCTGATAGCAAAGCTGAGAAAGCATGGGATTGATGAGTGGACAGTGAGGTGGTTTGAGAATTGGCTGTCGGACCGAGCCCAGAGGGTCGTGATTCATGGAGTGGAATCTGACTGGAGGCCTGTGACTAGCGGTGTTCCCCAGGGCTCGGTGTTGGGTCCAGTCCTGTTTAACATCTTCATTGACGACCTTGATGAGGGAATAGCCTCGACCCTCAGCAAGTACGCCGATGACACAAAGCTGGGAGGAGTGGCTGACACGCAGGACCACTGCGCTGCCATCCAGCGAGACCTGGACAGGCTGGAGAGCTGGGCAGGGAGAAACCAGATGAGGTTTAACAAAAGCAAGTGTAAAGTCTTGCACCTGGGAAGGAACAACCGTTTCTATCAGTACAGGCTGGGGGATGACCTGCTGGAGAAGAGCTCAGTGGAGAAGGACCTGGGGGTCCTGGTGGATGGCAGGTTGGCCATGAGCCAGCAGTGTGCCTCGGTGGCTAAGAGAGCCAATGGGATCCTGGGGTGCATCTGGAGGAGTGTGGCCAGCAGGTCAAGGGAGGTGATCCTCCCCCTCTACTCTGCCCAGGTCAGGCCCCACCTGGAGTATTGTGTCCAGTTCTGGGCTCCCTGGTACAAAAAGGACAGGGATCTCCTGGAGAGAGTCCAGAGAAGGGCTACGAAGATGATTAAGGGCCTGGAGCATCTCCCCTATGAGGAAAGGCTGAGTGAGCTGGAACTGTTCAGTCTTGAGAAGACTAAGGGGGACCTAATTAATGTTTATAATTATCTTAAGCAGGGGATGCAGGGGAATCAGCCAGCCCCTTTTCAGTGGTCTGTGGAGACAGGACAAGGGGCAATGGCTGCAAGTTGGAGCACAGGAAGTTCCGCACCAATTTTTTCCCAGTGAGGGTGACAGAGCCCTGGGACAGGCTGCCCAGGGAGGTGGTGGAGTCTCCTTCTCTGGAGATATTCAAGACCCGTCTGGACGCCTATCTGAGTGAAATGTCCTAGGGAGCTGCTTTGGCAGGGGGTTGGACCCAATGATCTCTTGAAGTCCCTTCCAACCCCAATGATTCTATGAGACCTAGGTCACTTCCCTGGGCTGTGGACATACAAGTAGGTTGGTAGGGCCCTGCCTGCATGTGTGAACTGCCATGCCATGCCATGCCCTGCCTGACATGTCATACCCTGTTTGCCTTCCCTGCTCAGATTGATGGTATTCCCTCAGGCTGTTTAAATATCCCACAGTTGCTTGTGGCAATGACCAAATCATGTCAGCCTAGGTTTCAAGAGCTGCTGGCCCGTTGGGTTTCCCTGACCCCAGAAACACCCTGTTTGCCTTAATCTAGTTTTCAGCCATAGAACTTACCATTTTTGATTGGTGATGAATCAGAGAAGGCCAAAAATGAGTAAAGCCAAAGAAATTTAAACAATTAGCAAGAGAAGAAATTCTGTGAAGCCTTATCTATAAATCAGCTAGGGTAACAGGCTAAATGTTGCTTTCTAGATGCCTTCTTTCTTTAAAGCTTTCCTTTTCCTAAGATTCTGCCTCTAATCAAACAAAGAAAAAAGTCACCACAGTCTTAGAATAATAGAGGAATTCTTTGTTAAAACTAGGTTACTGTAACAGGTAAAAAATACCTAGTTATCATGGGAAAGACAAGGAGTTGCTGATGCTGACAGGAGATGGTGATCCTTCTTTCTTTTAGAGAACTTCACAGGTTCCTTGAAGAGAAGTTCCAACAAGGTGTAATTAATGCCCCAACTTCTAACTCCTTCTGTTATAGTTTTGCACTTTGCTCCAAATGCTTTTGTTCATTTAAAGAGTTAATAGATAATGGTTTTTTTGGAAGGTAATGTTTTGTTTATGCATCACTGAAAACAAGCTATCACAATTTTCTAAAAGGAAACTGCTGTAGGGTCCAATTACCCCTTCTAGGTCTGCTGAAGTGGCCATCTTTATGCAACTTTAGAGCAGCTAAAGAATACCAGTCACAAAAGATAAAGGCTGAAGGCTGGATGTACATCATAGTACATCCACTAAGACCTTGAGAAAGGGTGGAAGGGCAGCTAGTTAGTAAATGAGACTATGTGCATGCTTTTTTTTTTAATACATATTATAAACATTAAGGTGTTTGCAAGAGAAGAAAAGGATTCAGAAAATATAGCAGCTAGTTTCTAGTGCCCCCTTCTGTTATTGGTGTTTCTCCTGTTTTCTAAAGCATAATTAAGCCCATTGTGCACCTGAATTTGTTTTCATCTCAGATCTGAATGTAATTTGGCTGGATTGTAATTCAGTACATTAATTCTGTTTGAAGATGAACTTAAATTGCTGAAACATACACCTCAGTTTTTAATCTGGGTTTTTTTGTTGTTGTTGTCTGTTTACTTGTTTTGTTTGTTCAATTCCAATTTTGTTTTTCAGATGATATGCACATGCAGAATGCTACCAAGTCTTTATGATGAGTGGCTTGTGCTTAACCAGATGCTTTATGATTTTTAAAGCAGTAGCTTTATTTTTGCAGCTCAGAAACAAAACTCACCTCTAACATAAAAATGGATTGAAGTACTTTTGGAAGGGAGTAAATATTTACCAAACATGCTCATACTTCAGACAATTTTTTTTAAAGAATTGGCCTAAAGCCAAGCAACACGTATCCCTGAGCTAAGTTAAAATTTTCAGTTTCTCTGTTCACTGCTATATGTACAAAGAATATTTGGTGGGCATAGGCTCTAGACAGTCTATGTAAGTGAACCCTTATAATCACATGAAGTGAATCCTACTGGCTTCAAATATGTGTATTTTCAGAGAACTCTTCAATTCAGCTGCTTACTGTAACAGCCATGCAAAAATCCTTCTTGGGAAAATCTGTGCATGGCTGTGAAACACATCCACGTTACAACTACAGGATTATATAAGGAAACTTGTCTCCTGACAGAACCTGATTCCACACTAGCTGAAGATAAAGCTTCCCTTTTTTACTTTTACTGTAGACTAGGCTGGAATCCAGCTTCAGTGAAAGACCTTTAGGTGTATATGTCTACCTGTAGGTGACTGAACAGTACATAGAAATACACTTTCCCCTCCTTTACCAGCAAGGCACAATCAAGGTTTGTAAGGATAGGGTATTATTTCTGGTGGCAAATCTCCCAGCAGACCTATTCATATCTGATAGTTAAGTGGATACCTTGGATGCACTAAATGCATGGCACTAAATGGCCATGTTTGGTGGATGAAAAAAACCCAGACGACACAGGGGAAAAAAAAGAAGTCCATCCTGGTTAATAAAAAACCTTAGACCTTTCCATGGGAATTCAAATTCCATGGGAAATTAGACATCTCACTGTAGATAGACCCCTACCCTATATGCAGAATCTTACATGGAAGCACCCTGATCTTGAGCCAGATCTCATACTGACTGTGCTGAATGGGGTAATCTGCAGGAGGAAGCCTCAGAAGGAACTATCATATGAAGATCACCAATTACATTACAGTAATTAAAACGTCAGACAAATAAAAGCAAACATACAGGAATTATATATATCAGCAGGAAAATTCAATATGCTACTCATAGGGAGCCTAAAGAAAATAAAATTATCAACTACTGTCAGTATTATGTTGTTAGTATAGGTACAGGTCATGGCTCAGGCATTTGAGGTTTGACTAACCCAGTTAAGAGGAATGTACTGTTTGCACAAGGCAGGACTGTTGAGTGAAACAAATAAAGGCACTGCTATTTGTGTATGAAACTCACCGTAACTGCACTAGTACCTTCATTGAGTCACAGACAACCCCTGAACTCCTTAACTCTGGAAGAGGCTTTTCAATGAATCAGTAGACTCTCAAGAACCAGTTCATGCATTGAAAAGACACAGTTCTAATAATCCTTTGCAAAAAATCCAAAACAAAACAAAACCAAACCTCCTAGATTTTTTTCTTTTTTTCTGAGCTGGAAGGACATGGGCCTGATGATCCAATACAAGAATTATATATTTAACTCAGAATTCCCATTTGTCTGGGCCAGAGTGTTTTATTCATGGACAACTTGAATCCAAAAAGCCCTGTGCTCATCACTGAAATTCATTCACAGTGTGTTAACACAGAAGAAAAAATAAGAGGATATAGGATATACAGTTAGGTAAATGTCCAGAGCTCTAGAGAAAAGTCTGAGGTTTGTAAATAATTTATCAGACTTTTACTAAAGGTAGAAGGAACAACAAAAGTCCTTTGTTCACTTGAGATTTCTCTCTTTAGTCTGATCTCCTGCAGCACAGGAAATCTGGATATAAATTATCTTGGTCATGATAGATTATGATGCATGGTATCCCTAGGCTGTGCCTTTGTTGCCCATTCATGCTAAATATACTGTGGTAGAAAATTAATGTAGTTGGTTTGTTTGCCTTTGCTTGTGGTTTGCTTGTTTTGTTGGGGGAGTGGATATGGGAGTCTGTGCGTATTATTTTTTTATTTGCTTTTGTTTTCCCCCCAAGAGAAAGCATTCTTACAAATTATTGCTGATAAGGTATAAATGATTTCATGTCTCAAGACCCTCAGCTTCCAACATCAAAGGAACATAAAGGGGTGATTTATGCCCAGGGAACTTGAAGCAAACAGAAAACTACAGTGTTAAATCTGCTGACAGGGAGGAATTACTTCCATATTTTTATTAAGTTATCAGGAAGTCCTTTAAATTTTCAACAGGATGTGCTTTCTGATTGAGCAGGTTAGCAAATGAAAGACAGACTCTAATGAATCAATCTCAGTGTTTCTTCCTTGCATGGCAACCAGTATAGATTTCTCTGTTGTGTTCACTTAGCTAGCTGAGCTGATTGCATTTTGGGTTGATGAACTGGATCTTTCAAAACATTTAGATTGGAGGGGTAATGAGGGAGTTAGAAGATTTTCATGCAACTCATAGCATGGCAAATGTGTGGGCAGATGAAATAAAGGCTCCAGCAAATTTGTCGGCAAAATTTTCACCTTTTTATGTTTTTTTGATTTGGTTTTTTTTTTTTGTTCCTGGTATTTTAGTTGATTCTCTCCAAGACTGGTAATATGAAGGGGCAAATTCATCCTCAGGAACTCTGATAAAAGCTAGACATCATTCCACACTAGTGGGAAGGAATTTCCTTTTACATTAACATGAATGCTACTAGTGTGTTTCCAACCAGGAACGTATTGGAACTAAGATTTCTGGATATTAAATCAGTGACCTAAATAATTAGAATCATAGAATCATAGAATCATAGAATTGTAGGGGTTGGAAGGGACCTCGAGAGATCATCGGGTCCAACCCCCTGCCGAAGCAGGCTCCCTAGGACTTTTCACTGAGATAGGCATCCAGACGGGTCCTGAATATCTCCAGAGAAGGAGACTCCACCACCCCCTGGGCAGCCTATTCCAGTGCTCTGTCACCCTCACTGGGAAAAAGTTTCTCCGCATGTTGGTGCGGAACTTCCTATGCTCCAACTTGCAGCCATTGCCCCTTGTCCTGTCTCCACAGACCACTGAAAAGGGGCTGGCTGATTCCCCCTGCATCCCTTGCTTAAGATAATTGTAAACATTAATTAGGTCCCCCCTTAGTCTTCTCTTCTCAAGGCTGAACAGTCCCAATCTTCTCAGCCTTTCCTCATAGGGGAGATGCTCCAGGCCCTTTATCATCTTCGTAGCCCTTCTCTGGACTCTCTCCAGGAGATCCCTGTCCTTTTTATACCAGGGAGCCCAGAACTGGACACAATACTCCAGGTGGGGCCTGACCAGGGCAGAGTAGAGCGGGAGGATCACCTCCCTTGACCTGCTGGCTACACTCCTCCGGATGCACCCCAGGATCCCATTGGCTCTCTTAGCCACCGAGGCACACTGCTGGCTCATGGCCAACCTGTCATCCACCAGGACCCCCAGGTCCTTCTCCACTGAGCTCTTCTCCAGCAGGTCATCCCCCAGCCTGTACTGATAGAAACGGTTGTTCTTTCCCAGGTGCAAGACTTTACACTTGCTTTTGTTAAACCTCATCTGGTTTCTCACTGCCCAGCTCTCCAGCCTGTCCACGTCTCTCTGGATGGCAGCGCAGTGTTCCTGCGTGTCAGCCACTCCTCCCAGCTTTGTGTCATCGGCGTACTTGCTGAGGGTCGAGGCTATTCCCTCATCAAGGTCGTCAATGAAGATGTTAAACAGGACTGGACCCAACACCGAGCCCTGGGGAACACCGCTAGTCACAGGCCTCCAGTCAGATTCCACTCCACGAATCACGACCCTCTGGGCTCGGTCCGACAGCCAATTCTCAACCCACCTCACTGTCCACTCATCAATCCCATGCTTTCTCAGCTAATTACTTTGATAAAGAGAAATAAAATTTTAATATCCTCTATGACCAAGGTTTCTGATCTACCAGTGCAACCGATTCCTTACCATTTTCAAGGGGGGTTTCTAGCACACATTCCATGACACATTAAATGTTACAGTCCTGAACTTCTGCAAATACAGCTACTCTCTCTGGTGTAAGTTTGAGGAACCTGGGAAGCAATCAGAATCTACCAAGAGCATTTTGATACACCTAACAGACCTTAGGTTTCTGTATTATGAGGAGAGTAAACATTTTTAAACTCATGCTATTCACAGCCCGTATTCTGAATAGCAGAATAAACAGTAAATAACTAGCCGAACTCAGGACTGCTGTATGGCTTAGGGTCATTGGCAATTACATACTAGATGTCTGATAGGAAATCCCCACAAATATCTTCATTCCACATATGGCAAGAATAGCTTCCTCATACCGTTATGGAAAAGGACAAAATCAAATCATAGAATCACAGCATATACTGAGTTGGAAGGGACCCATAAGGATTGAGTCCAACTCCTGGCTTCACACAGGGCCAGACAAGTCAGAGCACGTGACTGAGTGCATCATTCAGACACTTCTTGAACTCAGTCAAGCTCAGTGCTATGACCACTTCCCTGGGGAGCCAGAGACAGTGCCAGTGCCTGACCACCCTTTCAGTAAAGAACCTCTTCCTAATATTCAACCTAAACTTCCTCTGTTTCAGCTTCATACTGTTCCCCTGCGTGTTACCACTGGCTGCCAAAGCTGCATCAGCACCTGCCCCTTCGCTCCCCCTCATCAGGAAGCCACACACAGAGATGAGGTCTCCCCTCAGCCCTCTTTTCTCCAGGCTGAACAAACCAAGGGACTTCAGCCTCCCCTCAAAAGACTGCCCCTCCACACCCTTCACCATCCTCGTTGCCCTCCTCTGGGCACTCTACAATAGTTTTGTGTCCCTCTTGTACTGTGGAGCCCAAAACTGCACCCAGGACTCAAGATGAAGCTGCACCAGTGCAGTGTAGAGCAGGACAGTCACCTCCCTGGACTGTCTGGTAATGCTGTGCTTGATGCACCCCAGGATACAGTTGGCCCTCCTGGCTGCCTGGGCACACTGCTGGTTCATATTTAACTTGCTGTCAACCAAGACCCCCAAATCACTCTCAGCATGGCTGGTGTCCAGTGTCTCATCCCCCAGCCTGTACGTGTAGCTAGGGTTTCCTCTTCCCAGGTATAGAATCTGTCACTTGCCCTTGTTAAACTTCATGCTGTCAGTGACTGCCCAGCTATATCTGATCTGTCCAGGTCTCTCTGCAAGGCTTCTCCACCCTCAACAGAGTCAACAGCTCCTCCCAATTTGGTGTTCCCTATACAAATTACACTGTAATGTTGTAAGAGGGAAAACAAAATTCTAGGACACTACCAGCGTTTTAAGTCCCTTAAAATTTTACAGGGAAAATTCTTCCTTATCCCAAACATATATAAATCATAAAGTGTATGAGAAAGACTTGCAATCTACGTGTCCAAGAACCTCTAGTGTGACTAGGAGTCACAGTTAATCCAGCCCAAATATATATCATGGACCAATACCTTTCAAAAAACGATATTCAAATTCAAGTGCTCTTCAAAGCCCTCAGCAAGGTCACAAAAAAATGTTTTCATGTCCCTTTTACTGGTCAGAAGTGTATCATAAATACTATATCAATAGTGCCTCATATATAATAATTCAATATTTCATTCTCCTTTACTTGAAGATGGCAACAAATAAAATACCCAAAAGTAGGAAAGGAACAGTTTGAGGGACACAGATACAAAATTAAAAGTATTCCAATAAAATGCAAAAGGAATAGTCAATGTCATTGTGAATTTATAGAAAAGTAGCAGCAGAAAAGGGAAACAGTAAGGTACAAAGATGGTTGGGTGGATGTGAGGACAGAAGTCTATGTGCTAGTGACTGAAAGAAGAAATGAAATGTTTTATGGTGAATTAACCCTGTAGAACAGAAAGAGAAATATTGCTCAGACTGAAATACGACCACTATAATTGTTAAACAGGATATTTTAAAAATCAACTCAAATCTAAACGCTTAGCTAGCTCTCCAAAATTTATTGTTTCTTCTTTTATTCTTTATGTCCAGTGAAACATTTTGCATTTTTACACTTTATTCTCACTTATCACAGAGTTATACTGCAGGCTTTGATTTTTATTTGGATAAATAACCACAGGTGATTCTCCTGAAACATTTGCAATGGACAGAAGATGAAACTAACTCCAACAATTTCAGACCAATATAGAAGCTAGTGGGGAGGCAGAGACCACTGTAAGAAATTGGCACTTTTTTTTAAGCTCAAAGTGCTTTGTTTATTTCTTTTATAATAGAGGGAGATAAAAAACTATCGGTGATAGTGAGCATATTTCCAGGCACATCAGGATGGAATTTGCAGAGCAGAGAAACAGATAACACATTTCTGAAGTTATTCCTGCTTTGGTGAGATGTGCAAACCACAGGGGTTGCCATCAACTTTGAGTTTCAAAAGGCTTTTGATAAGGTTACACATCTGAGATAATTGGTGATGAGAAACACAAATATTCCAGGAGTTAAAAGAAGTTTTTTAAACTCAAATGGAGTCCACAGGTGAAACTGTCTTCAGTTTTTGACTGATAAGGAAAAGGTGAATATCAGCTCAAAAGAGCAGAATACACTTCCCACTTGTGACTAAATGCAACTCCCAAAAAAGACTACAGGACATTGGTATATTTTATGTCTTTGGAATCTCTGGCAGTAAAATTTAAAAAGCATTATTTTAAAAAGCTACATTTAATATTTTTTTAATTTAACCTTTGATTAGTTTCTCTAATAATGATACTATTCCATTTCCAGACTAAACTGCAAGTAACAACTGGAAAAAATAAATCAGTATTATAATATAAAATGGCTTCAATAGAAAAATCACATCCATTTTTGGGAAACAGGTTGAAAAGAGGAAGGCATACAACCAAAGACTGGGAAGTCCCTATGCCCTCTGATAGTCACAGTTGTGTTGGGTATTGTTTTTTTAAAGACTTTGAATGTGTTTTGTTGGCAAGGCCAACTTGTGTAAAGCTTGTCTTCTGTTTAAGGATTTAGAATAACAACTAAGAGATCGGGAATCAAGTCTTAAGTCCATGAAGGAGTCAAAATATGACTGAATAAACTAGAATTCAGTTTTACTGTGTACTGCATGACAAGGATTTGGATCCAAGTATTATTTAAATATGTTAGCAAGATGGTAATGTGTCAAGCCTGAGAGTCAATAAATCTTAGTACACAACCAACTTCAAAGGATCTTTGGCATACAGGAAAGGACATGTGTCTCAGAGATAATATGCTTTCTTTTGCCATGGCTACATGGCTACATGGCTTTTGGTTGCCTCAGCTTATTGGCAAAGTAAGATTAAATATGTTTGGTGAAATGGGCATTAGAATACACATAACATAATACATGCTATGAGAAATGGGCATTTTACGAAGCTGGTAAAATAAATGTTATTCATTTCAGTAGCTATTTCATTAAGAAAAATGCTTCTCATTTTTAATGTTTCATTGAATGCATATTGACCCCTTAAAAACAGCAAACAAAGCAAGCCCTAGACTCACAGAAGTGAACAGAAACTTGATATATTTTTCATTTTTATTAAAAAACAAGACAATCAACAAAAAAAACCCAAACCTGACGAGGATATTAAGGAAATAATTCTGACTAGCTGTAGCATTTTGTCTGATCTGAAACATGATGTATGTATATTTGTTAACATATATGTGACAGTTATAATTCTTTAAAAAGGAAGAAATGCAAGCCCTGCAGATTTATCTCAATGTATATGTTATATGTTTTTAAAACCAAACCAAATTCTGTTGTTTCATCAGTGAAAACATTTGAAAAAATGCTCAGAATCTGATCCTAAATGTTAAATAAAGTTCTATCATAAATAAGAAAAAAAATGTCCTTGGAATTGATCTATTTTCTTTGCATTCTTGTATTAATCTTCACCAAGACAAGAAAGCATACACCCATTGTGTAGCACGCCCAAATTCTTCCTCTTCTCTTTGACCTTCCAAGCCAGTAGAAAAGTGACTCATTCAGTCAGTCTGACTTATCTCTCAGGTGTAAGTGCTGCCTCTCTGCTGTAGTCAGCTGCATTTTTATCACAGGCTTATCAAGTAGGTCATTCTAATTTTGCACGTGAAATTATTTCACCTTCATGAATAGTGATGAGTCAAACAGGCTTAAAAAGACTCTGAACAGTTTGATTAGGAATGCTTTAACTGATGGATCAAAGATAAATTTGACCAGCATCTGAAACTGCCATCCACAAGTCTGCTTGATCCTGGACCTTGTTCAATTGTAACTCTTGCTATTGTCACAGTGATTTGTCCTTGTTAAAAATGAAGAAAAAAAAAAAAAGAAAAAACCCAACAAATTCATTTCAGAGAATGTTTTTATTGCTAGAACCTTATTTTACTGACCTTCCTAAAGAGGGAAAATTTATGGCTCATACAACATCTTGTACTATGGAACCATTCCTTTGATAGAAGTCTTGGAATATAGCCATTATATGAATAATCATAATAGGTTATTAAATGTATGATTCAATCAGCCTACTGATAACAATATATTGCTTAATAATTGGAACAGCAACTGCAAAAGAGTGGATGCATCAGTAATGCACAAATTATTTTAGAAAAGATAGCATGTATTAAAAAGAAAATTAAAAAGACATTAAAATGTGGAAAGTTAGAGACCTGGAGAAATGAAATAACACCTCCAAAATGAGGATGAGTCTATGGCTTATCCTAAAGGACAAGTGGGGTGTGGAGTGCCTTGCTGCTTGGTTGCAGCACTGTAATGCTTTGTCAAAAGCATCCCTGCAGCAGCACGCTCCAAACCAAGCTGTACTCATGGACACCTCTATGGGGTTACCTGCCCAGCAACACACTACCATTGTGTGCAAAATCGAGATGAATCCCCTGGTTCCTGAGTCCCACACAGTGACTCAGTGAGCATTCTTTAAGAAACAGTTAATTACAGGGGTTATAGGACTGCATTTCATTCTCCCCACCACCTTTGTCAACCCTTGTAGTTCCCCTTCTAAGGCTTTCTCAAAAAGCAAAATTTAGCAAGGATTTGATTAAGCTTTTAGTTCTTATTGTGATAACAAAACAAATAAAAGGAAAGGCACCTTATTTCCTTTTTTCATTGATTTTTAAAGACACTTTAAACAGTTAACTAGTTGAATTCAAATGTAATGGCACAATTAAAAATGTCTTTGACAATATCCCCCACCTCAAACCCAGGAAAATTATTTTAATTTAAAGCTCAAGACTAATCAGTCCCTGTGTTTCTTTTTTTTAACTCAAATAACCACAGTGTGAATAATAACTTTTTCTGGTTTGTGCTGCTAGAAACAGAACACCAGCTCACTATTCAAGCCATATCTTTCCCTTTGAAAGAAATAGAGCCAAAGGATGTCCCTGGGAACAGTGATGCTCTTTGGCATAGCTTGTACACAGTCCATCTGGTACCTTCCCATAGAATTCCCATGCATAATACAAGATGTAGTACAGCCTGTGGCCCATCCACGACTTGTTTCATGTGCAGCCACCCGTCCACAGAGGAAGGGAACATGATGCTGTGGATGTAGGCTATTCTCTACAGTTAGGCCTTAGCCCTGAGAAACACTCCAAGGCACATACACTTACTGAAGCCACAGCCTATGTGAGTCTAGAGAAATGGTTGTTCTGCACGATGCAGAATAAGCCCTGCCTAGTTACAGATAAACCGGGTAAACGCTAACACAAAAGGAACGTTTGAAGATGTAGTCCTTGTCTACTTTGCATCTAAAATGACTGTCTCTGCATGGTGATTTTTTTGGCTAAGTGTGTCCATTAGTTTTCAGTATAACAAGCTAAAGCAAGGAGAAACAAGCTAAGGCAAAGAAAACCTAGAGAAAACAGACTTAGCACGTCCTGCACTTCTCTGCATGTGCATCCTTTCTAGCAGCAAAATCTCTGTCCCAGCAACTTCTTATTCATAGGACAATCCCAGCAGCACAGGGAGACATCTGCTTGCTGCTTTTTGCAGACACCATGATCCAGTCGTGCCTTACTGCTGTGAGGCCCTTCTGTCCTCCTAGCTTGATGCTTTCTTTTCAACCAATCTCACCTGTCAGTAGCACCTTATGTCATGGCTAATATGAACACAAACTACTTTCACGTCCCAATGCAAGGAAGCAACAATCTGCTGAAGACCTCAAAATTCCTGTTTTGCTGGCAGTTGGTTCTCAGATAACCTGCAGGTTGGTTTAATAAGCAACTGGTGATTTATGAGGATAGATAGACTATCCAGAATTGTCACAGTGACAGTAACAAAGAAATAATTACAAGAGGTCTCAAGTAAGGCTCAGTGAATATTTCATGAACATTTGTATCTTGCCCAGCAATTTAAATAATTATTTGGGGGTTTGTTCATCAATAAAATTTTTATCCATATGCCCCACCTTCTGGGGAAAGCCCTAACCATCTTGGTGTAGGTCATTGCACTCAGGTTGGAAGCATCATTCCTACCCATCCCTTATCAGATCTGCAAAATCATTCAAGATTTTTACCATGGTCCAGTGTCATGTGGGTCAAAGTCTGGTCCTGGCTGCCAAGGTGGCTCATGTACTTTATACAACTATCTTTGTCCCATAAAATAAGAAAATGTAAGCAAAGCAACAACCAGCACCAACAAAAGCAATAATGCAGTCCCTTGACTACAAAGTTCTATATAGTCCTATCTTCTCTCTCCCTGCCCTTCGTCCAGGAATAATTCATCATTTCCCACTGGCAACATTTTAAAGGAGGAAATACAGAGCAACCTTCCTTTCCCTGACCCCCTATCCCTAGCAAAAAGTTTGACATAATTCTGCCCTTCTTTGAGGAGAGCAATGCTCATAGGCAGGCCTCTTTCTGGGAAGACAGTGTGGTCCCACCAGCCTGTTATTCACAACTTTAATTGAATCTGCAGTATATTCCTCAGGGTCTAAGGGTGCTTATGACAAATTATGACTGCTTGTTTTCTGAAACCTGATAAGGTTTAGTATGAATTTAATTCCATCAGTTCAGATGACATGTCCAAGTAAAAGAATTCTCTGTATCAGTCCTTTTGGATTACTGATGCCTTAATTCTACTCAAGTCCCACTTTTAAAGCCCAGATCCCTTCTCAGAGCCTGCTCCAAACAATTACCCAGAACAAGCAGGATGAAGGAAAGTCTTTGAATTCTGTTTTGCTGAGCCAGTTCTCATTCCTTACTCCCTAGGCAGACAAACATTTTATTGAAGCATTTTGTCTTTGTGTATCAAGTGATACATGCTCTGCGGCAACATATCCTTTTCAGACTGTGAAATACTAATTAACACTGATTCCCACAAAAAATGCTTTTTCTCCTTTTATTTAACTATTAATTCAGATATAATGTTGAGAAGAAAATGAAAGGTGTTTTATTTCCTCTCTTTTTCTATAGCAACATTCTAATTTATACAAATGAAGGCACAATTAAGCAGCCTGACATTTAATTACAATCTGCATTTCATGTAAGCAAACATATTAAAACTGAGAATGTTAATCCTGAATGCAAAAAATTCCCAGAATGCAAAAGAAAAAAAGTCAAAATGCAAGCAGCATGGAGTATGCTTTTTCAACTGTTCTTTGGGGCTTTTTTTGCACGTGGTTCTGCTCATGCGGTTCTGCAGAACTGTGACATGGGCAGCCATTGTTTCTCCTGATGCTTCTTAGCAATAGGATATGAACAGAATAATGTGGGCCGTATTCTCAGCTGGTTTAAATCATCACAGGTTCTGTTGAATTCATTAGGATTACTCAGTTTACACAAACATGTTTCCTGAGGGTTACTCAGCACTCTTCAATGAAGTTGTGATTATTTACACTGTGAATCAGATTTTATACAATCGGAATACAACCGAGTTTCTGTGCCAAATAAATAAACTGAAAAGGCAGAGGGGTTGGAGTATTTTTTTAATTCTACATTTTTTCATAAAGTTTGCCACAACAGCTCCTCTTTGCAATTAATATCTGCACTGCAATTAACCTGCATGCTGATATGCTACTGATCAAAAAAATGAGATGGACAAGGGAGGCGTACATTGTAATAACCCACATTATTGTGCACTTTATGTTAGTATTTCACCATCATCACTGAAATATTTGGGTACCTGCCAGCAGTACATCAAACAACATGACTAACATTGGTCATGTACAAGTCATTCTCTCTCATCTGCTTTCCACAGGGAAAACTGGAGGCTTTTTTGCTGCATTTCATGTGCACACAGATATGCACTACTATTAAAGAAAAGTTTTTAAAATAATTGAAGAACTCCCATTGAAGGTAGGGAATCAACCATAAAGGTTTGCAACGAACATTTCGCTCTATAATATTTCATTCTGGAGACATGAGAGAGAAGAGAACCCAAAAAGGATTTATTTTCAGAAAATCATGAGTTAAATAAATTCACATTTCTGAGGAGAAAAATTGTCAGCTAGAATATTCAGGGCAGTAATTTTATTGATCTTCCTAATGTCCAAGCAGGATAGTGCTGCATTATCTTGGGAGTGCAGGCCAGTCCTCACTTTAATTGTTGATACCAGTGTGAAAGACACTCGAGTGCAGGGTTTTAAAAATAATAAAAAATAATAATTTCTTTCAAACCCACGTGCATTCATTATGTCACTACTGCAGGTTTCATGGATACAATGGAGAAATGCACCATTGCTGTTTAGAAGTACAACTACACTTATCACAACCACAACTGATTCACAACATGCACTATTGCTAACACAACAGTCATGAAATGCAGTGTTACCTCCTGCAACAGTCACGTCACTCACTGTTACCGCCCGCAGGCAGTTCACAAGGTTCAATATTATAACCACAGCAGATTCATGGATCACACTATGAAGCGCACTAAATCCTACACGTGTGTTAGTTCATCACCTGAAACTACAAACTTAAAGCATACTAAATATTCACTTACCCATCTCTCTGGTAAGGGTTCTCAGCATGTTCCCTTAGCCAGTGTCCTGGCCAAGAGTCTCCTCGCAGATTTGGAGAAGCGGCTCCCCCACCTCAGACTGAATCCCAGGGGTTTTATTTGATTTTATGTCTGATGTACATGTCAGTGGGCGGGACTGTGCCCTGGTGGTCAATGTCACCTTCCATGTTATGGGTCATTAGCAGTGATCCCCCTTATCTTATGCCCTATTTGTTGCATTGTCTGAGCCATTAAAGCCAAATGGGGACCCTCTGGCTTGCCTTTATCCTACTGCTAGACAGCTGAATAGTTGCTTGATTGGAACTCAGGGCATATTATTTGTTGAAGGAATTCAAGGCTCAACCCAGGTTTCAGTTCATTGAATTATGCAGGACTGCCCCTCTAGTCTCCTTTTGCAGGACAACTCAAGTCTGAGCTATCTGCACAGCTCCCCATGGGATGGCTCTGTTGAGATGGGGCCTCAAGACCATCCAAGACTGGGTCGCTTTACAACCCCCCATGAGTCGCCTGATGGCCTAGACATTGTGGAAACCTGTTTTGTGGAACTCTGAGCCAGAAGATCCTTACAACAAGTTGAGTGTGAAATACAAAGAGAATCACATGACTGGCATTGTTTAACCTCAACTGGTGACTAAGTACCCAGGAAACCAAAACAAGGAATTCAATCCCTAGTTCTCATAGGCAGGCAGTTCAGCTATCTCCAGAAAAGCATAGCTTCATCACTTGTAGTGTTGACTTGGGAAGACAAATACCACCACTTCAAATGTCCCACCCTTCATTCCTCTTGCCCCAGCTTTTTATGCTGAGCGTGACACCATTCGGTGTGGAATATCCCTTTGGTCAGTTGGGGTCAGCTGTCCCACCTGTGTCCCCTCCCAACTCCTTGTGCAACCCCAGCCTAATCTAATTGCTAGTGTGAGAAGCAGAAAAGCTTTTGGCTCTGTGTAAGCACTGATCAACAATAACAAAAACATCTCTGCATTATCAGTGCTGCATTAAGCACAAATACAAAACATAGACCCATACCAGCTAATATGAAGAAAATTAACTCTATCCCAGCCAAAATCAGCACAATATGCAGGGCAAACCTTCAGGTCAATGGTAAAAATGAGATAAGACTCCCTGGCTACCTCTTAACTTAAAGTATCTTCCGGACCAAAATGTCCATTTTATGTATTCCTCGACTCACAGAGATCTTTGAAAAGACCCCAGTGGGCATTTCCAGAGGAGTAACCCTTGCATAAATCCTTGTCTTAGAATCACCTTCAAAGCACATTCAGCTACCAGATAGCCAGGTCACTGGCAATGTATGACAGCTCCAACTATGCCACCTATGAGATGACATCGTGCAAAAATAACTGAAGAACTCAGAGAGATGGCATCAGAATTAGGCCAGGCTATGCTCAGCCTGAACTGATTTCATGCCATTTTAGCTACAATAACATCTCTCTGGCTGGTAGGTGACTATTGCCTAACTCAGTTTATCTTAAACCATTTTAGCTTAGCTCTGTGAATGCTATGTATGGAAAGGTCTAGCAAACCTGAGTAGTTTTTGTGTAAAAAGCATCAGGTCTTTGTGTTAATTGAAGAGGGGAGAGGTGATGATGCAGGTTCAAACTTCAGCTGGTCGATGAAAAAAAAGCAGACTGGGTTAAGAAAACATTTCAAAATACACCCAGAAAGATCTCTAGAGTAAGGTTTTTTCTTTCTATAAGCATCATGCAAAGGTGAGTGAAGAACCCGAGTAATTGGTAATATATCAAAATCCCTTCCTTCTTGGGAAAAACAACATTGACCTTCTCAGAAAGGTGCTAGAAGGTTGAGTGTAACAGCAACAGAAAAAAACAAGGACAAATACTAGAGTTTGTCTAAATCAGCCTTAAGTGCATTATTAACGATAACTGTACAGTGGTATGCCAGGCCAAAGAAGGACTGTAGCATTTTCAGTTAGAAAGTTAATACATTAATTATACCGAAATTAGCTCTGCCAATCAGATGCCCATAACAAGATTTTCCTTGTAAAAACAGATGGGATTTGTAAGCTGCTTGATCTCAAGCAGAATAAAGACCACGTACTATGGACTCTTAGAGATCAAGGGAAGGATTCAGTTACCTAAATACAGGCATTTAATGCCCTTTGAGAGATCCTGCCTGGCTTCTAGCTGCTGTGATTCATGGATTTCCCATAAATTCTGTGTTGTATCTGCCAGCTCATATCCAAATGGTCCCCTGACTGCACAGACCACAGGTTCCATTGTAGAAAGACCTAAGTATCCAGAGTGACCTCAGATAATTTCACACATCTTACTACGGGGCCCTGCACTGTTCCATATGCCAACTGCTTAATCACAGAAGGAAATCCATCACAACCACCTTTTTGCCAAATAATATTGCTTTGGTTGGCTTGACTTGAAATCATGCTTTTATTTGTACATCTCCTTTGTGTCTGACAGAATTAAAAACATTCTGGGGACTTAATGTGCAGAAGGTGTCAGTTTATTGAAAGGCTTTTATCTTCATATTTTGGAGTTGGTAATTACCTCTCATGAGTGAAACAAAAGGCTAGTCTCTGCTCGGGCTGCTTTTCATTTCCCTTCAAACTAAATGTGACTCCAGACTGCTATGTTTTCTTGGCAATGATTTTACTAATATAGCAGGTTGTTACAAACCAGTGTTATTCGCATGATACAAAATTAATTAGAAAAGTCTGCTGTAATTTGCAAATATGTAATTATGTTTCAACAAATAAGAAGTTGAGAATTTGCAAGGTTCCCAGTGTGTTGTTATTTGCATGATTTTAATGCATCCAGATGAAAGAGTCACTGATTTGTCCTCAGATGTAAAAATGAAATTTGCCTTATTCTATTGGGAATTTCAAGTGTATTAAAACATATTTCTGGATTTTGTTCAAATTAATTATTAGAAAAATAAATTAATGTGTGAAATAGGTGTTATGAAAAAACACAACCACCAAAATACCCTAAGCACTTCCAAAGACCAAGTAAGCTTTTTCCAAATAAGCAAAAGGGGGGTTATAAGCTTCGTATTGATTTATACGATACCCCAGATATTAAATTCAGAGAGATCAAAGCTCAGTGAAAGTAAACAGGTTGTCTTGTTCTATGTCCTAATATGGTCATCATTGAAAGTTCATACTTCCCCCCTGTTTTCACAGGGTCTTCTATGACTCTCATCTATCAGCCTGATTTTCTGAATAGTAAAGGTCACAGATTTTCCCCCCATGTCTCTGATATTGACTTTCATTCAGCTTGCCTGCCTTCTTAAAGCTGCCTGTCCTTGACCCTTTATGTGTGATATATATATTTATTTCTATAGATTATTTTTTTTTTTAAAGAAATGAAAGCCCATTATACCAAAATTATCTCTGATCATATCCAGGTATGTTTTTTCTCTAATAGCAAAAGATGACCAATCTAGTTGATTTCTACAATGGAGTAACTGTATCAGTGGACAAGGGAAGATCTATGGATGTCATCTATCTGGATTTCTGCAAGGCCTTTAACATGGTCCCCCACAACATCCTTCTCTCTAAGTTGCAGAGATATGGATTTGATGGGTGGACTGTTCAATGGATAAGGAATTGGCTGGATGGTGGCACCCACAGGGTGGTGGTCAATGGCTCTAATTTCAGATGAAAGACAGTGACAAACAGAGTTCTTCAAGGCTCTGTACTGGGACCAGTGCCATTTAATATCTTTATTACTTATTCTGACAGTAGTATTGAGTGCACCCTCAGCAAGTTTGCTGATGACACCAAGATGAGTGGTGAAGTTAATGTGCCAGAGGGACAGGATGCCATCCAGAGGGACTGGGACAGGCTGGAGAAGTGGACCTAGGTGAAGCTCGCGAGGCTCAACAAAGCCAAGTGAAGGGTCCTGCACCTGGGTCAGTACAATCCCCATTATCCATACAGGTTAGGAGATTATATGATAGAAAGCAGCCTTGAGGAAAAGGTCTTGGGAGTACTCATGGATGAGAAGCTGGACATGAGCCACCAATATGCATCTGCAGCCCAGAAGGCCAACTGCATCTTGGGCTGCATCAAAAGAAGTGTGGCCAGCAGATCAAGAGAGGTGATTCTTCCCCTCTGCTCTGCTCTGGTGAGACCTCACCTGGAATACTGTGTCCAGCTTTGGAGCCCTCAACACAGAAAGACATGGACCATCTGGAACATGTCCAGAGGAGGTCCACAAAAATGATCAAAGGGCTGGAGCACCTCTCCTACAAGGACAGGCTGAGAGAGTTGGGCTGGTTCAGCTTGGAGAAGAGAAGGCTCCAGGGGGACCTTATAGCTGCCTTCCAATACCTGAAAGGTGCCTGTAAGGAAGCTGGGGAAGAACTGTTCACAAGGGCATGTAGCACTAGGATGAGGGGTAATGGTTTTAAAGCATTTTAAACCAGAAAATGGTAGATTTATGTTGGATATTAGGAAAAAAGCATATTCACTATGAGGGTGGTAGATCATTGGAACAGGTTGCTGAAGAGGCAATGAGGCCCCATCCCTGGATATATTCAAGGTCAGGCTTGATGGGGCTGTGAGCAACCTCATCTAGTGAGCATGTCCCTGTTTTCTGCACGGAGGGTGGAATATAAGATGTTTGAAGGTCCTTCCAACCTAATGCTTTCTCTGATCCTATGATTGCCTCTAACTGCTGGTTTGCATCTATACACAATGATCCTTCACACACCAACTAGCTGTTTGCAAGTTTGTTAGGTTAGTCCACAGTAGGCAAGAACCCTGGAAACACAATTTAAAAAACCCTACACAACCCATAATCTAAATATAGGAAAGAGTGATCAGTCCTCAATTGCCTCCTTATACTTCATTTGGCATGCTCAGAAAATAAGTTGTCCTATCAAAGTACTTAAAACAATTTGTACTGAAAATGGATGCGGAGTTAAGAACACACTTCAGTTGCTGGAACATTAACAAGGGAAAAAGAAAAGTTCATTACTGTGGCCTTCCTCATTCATAGCAGACTAACTTGAATACAGATATTTTGACTTGAATCCTTCTTAAAGACATGCCTTCTAAATCTATGGATGACAACTGCTCTACTCTATTGGATGGCAATTTCCTACTGATTTCAATGGGACCAAAAGTTCAGCCTGCATGTCTGTAGGCTTAATTAGCCTTATTCAACTCAGCTCACTGGTGTAAATGTGGAGAGACCTGAACAGAGTTGAAGAAGTCTAAATTAATATTTGTTTGCTTTGGAAAATTGGAGGAATTAATAGAAAGAAAAATAGAATCATAACTGCAGGAGTAACTATAAACTGTTGTAAGCTTTCACTCTTCTGTACTTTGATCTGTTTTCATGCAAATAAGTAGTTTATAAGGACTTTAGATGCACAGGGAAATACGCAATACAGAAGCATAGTCATTCTAGCAACCCTGAATGAACATATCTGGACTGTGCCTGCTGAAGGCAAACAGGCCAACAAAGGTCTATTTTATTCTGAATGTTTCTCAGCGGAACAGGAATGCACAGTGATTCCACTCTCATGGCCACTTCTCATTTAGGCATCTGAAATAAGGTGAAATGAACCTGGGTCTTAAAATCTTTCAGTCATGTAGGTTCTTATTGGATCTAATTTTCTTGGCTTAACCAAGAAAAACATGAAAAATAAACCCAGAGGGTGAGTGAATGAACCAACTACAAGCTCTTATTCTGAACACATCTAACAGAGTTAGCTTCTCACTCAAGAGGTGGAGGAGTCCATCATAAGAAGCAGCAGCTACAGCATCCTAGTACAGTCCAAACCATGTGTCTGATGTATGCAACCAGATATGACAGCTGGGAGCCATCAGGTTCAGTGGATTGATTCATACTCCTGCCTCCCCTTCACACAGGACTGTCTGAGGAGGAAAAAAGAATAAACAAACAAACAACAACAAAAAAAAACCCAACCAAAATTTGAGTCGTAGAGAAAATGGGGAAGTTCTGAATCCTTTCAAGTGCATGTTGCCAAGGAAACCCCTCATTGCTATCCTTTTCATCCTGCTTCTCTGAGTCTCTCTTTGGAAAGAAATGACATTGGGGATATGCTATTGTGTAGGGGATGATTCCAGACAGTTATTCATATATATTTTATTCTATTCTAAATGTCACTTTTTTATTTTTTTTTAGACTGCGACAAGGTTTAAGGTCATCACAAGGGGAAGAGTTTAAAAAGGAAATTAATACAACTCTGAAAAGTCTTCTGTCAGTGGAGAGGAAGAATGTGAATTTGTTGTTTACATACTTAGATCATCAGTCGTTGAAGCAATTAAGAAGTTACCTTGATATTATGAGTTTAGTTAATTCTGTGATGTTGTACCAATGTAATGTGAGGAATAATTGCAAAGATGCATTATTTGACCCTTGTCTGTGTTTTAAATATAAGATTGAAATCCCTTGCTTTGGGTGTCTCCAGAATGAGAGATGCCTTATCCTTTTCAGGATATGGTAATTTTTCTTTCCTGCATTTCTCTCTCCTATCCCACTTTTCATTAAAGATTTTCTCCTGGAGGGGAAACCATGGACTTGGAACTTCTTCATTAGATGAAGGAGCTAAGATAATGGTATGTATATCCTTAGGGAACACTGTAGACCTGTAGGTTTTATCCCAGAAGCTTAGGGAGCAGGTTTGTTCTCTGCCTCCTCCAGAGCTGAGAAAAAAATAAAATTTAAAAAAAAAAAAAAAATAAAGTGCCCCACACTTTTCTGTGTTTCCTGAAATGGTAAAGCACAAAGAAAGGATGCTTGTTTCTCCCAATTACCCAGGGTTTATCAGCTTGTTGTAGTTTTGTGTGGCTGGGTTCTGGTGGAGTAGGAGGAGTCACAGAGGTGGCTTCTGCAAGAAGCAGCTAGAAGATTTCTATAGGCCCCCAAAGGGTAAACACCGGCCCACTCAAGGCCAGAGTCATTGACCAAGGCTGAGCCAAACAGCAATGGTCACAGCATTTCTGTGAATCACATTTAACAAGTAAAAAAATGCAAGCAGCTGCTTTTTGCTGCCAGAGAAGGGAGTGAGAAAATCTGCAGACACCAAGGTCAGTGAAGAGGGGGAGGAGGTGTGCCACATGCCAGAGAGAAAGATTCCCCCAGCCCATGGAGAAGACCATGGTGAAGCAGGTGGCAACATACAGAAGATGCTGTAAACCACATTGAAGCAAGCCTCTGCCAGCACTTGCAGTCCATGGAGAGAGAGAGAGAGACACAGAGAGAGATATCCATACCAGAGCAGGTTTGCTGGGGGACTTGTGACTCTGTGGGGGACACAGAGCAGTCTGGAGCAGTCTGAGCCTGAGAGACTGAGAGGCATTCTGTGATTTATGACTGCACCCCATAGAAGTGACCCACGCTGGGGCAGTTGGTGAAGAGCTGAAGGCCCATGGGAAAGGACTCACATTGGAGAAGGTTGTGAAGGACTGTGTCCCATGGGTGGGACCCCACTCTGGAGCAGAGGAAGAGTGTGAGGAATACCCCCGACTCTCTAGCTAGGAACTGACTGAAATCCCCATTACCCCATTCCCTGCCCCTCACCATGCCACAATGCGGGGGAAGAAGAGAGCAAAATCATTATTAAAGTTCAGGCTGCTGAGAAGGGAGGGGTGGGGGTAGGTTTGCTCTCCAAAAGTTTTCCAGATATGTTTTCACACCACATCCGTAAACTGTACGATTTGCACCCAAAGTATCTGTTGAAACTTGGTCCCTAGTTGCGTTTGGCAATTACCCATTTATATCCAGGAGCATATGCCATAGCCTTTGTGATGAAAACCTTTGCAATTCTTAACTTTCAAAGGACAGAGATGTTATTCATTTATTGAAGAAGTTAATTGAAAATGCATCAGTGCTAGATTATCTTTTGGGATTCTGTATACTAATTTCCAAATCAGATCCCCAGACAGGTTTACAATACTTTTTCAGATCTTCTTCAGATTTTCATAAGTGAATGGCTGTCAAAGGATGGAATAAATTCCAGATCAGTCAGTAAAGGGAAGACATGACATCGATGAACAAAATAAAGTTGATAAAAATAAAGGCAAAAGAGTGTGAGAGGAAAAGAAAGAGAGATTACAAAATGAAGGGATGTGGTCATTATTCGTCTCTAGATGCCAAAAGTAATTCTAGGCAAGTTAAGAGCAACATGAAGACAGGCAAATGCATTTTGTGCAGAAGTAGTGTAATGTCAGAAAGAAAAGAATGAGTCATGTGCATTCCTACATTTCATACCAGGTCTGGACTCAATAAATCAACACATCAGTTTAATTGCTGTGACAAATGAATACAGTGAAAGGAGTCAAATTCTGCCTGGCAATGCAGTCATCCAGCAAAAACCTGGTCAGCAGAGGTATGTAGGTCAGTCATTATGGACCAGTGAGCAGAGGGAGTCCCTAGTGAGAGAGCCTAGATGGAAATCTCACGGTGAAATCTCTGTCTAATAAAATACCAACTTGAAAGTGTGTCTGGCTTCAACATCCTTCTTAATAACCTTTAGCAGAAGAGGAAGGTATTAAATAAAGTGGCAATTAACAAGACTGACAGAGCAAGAGAGCAGGATTTATTGCTGGATTTTTCAATTTGCTTGATTGTTTTTTAGTTGTAATTCTATGTCCATTTTTAAAGCCAGCTTCAAAAAGAAAAGCATTGAGCTTCTGAGATTTTAAACTAGAAAAAAGGAGGTAAGACTTTGATGAACTTAATATCCCAAATGAGAGCCAGGATGCAGTGCATCATACGATCTCCATCACCTCTGTCAGTCTGTCATGTTTGGAGGTGAGCACTTGTAGCAAGTGATAAAGGTCTGGGATCTGGGGGATGCAGAAGTATTGAGGAACTGTGCCCATTCCGATGCAGAAGACTCAGTGGTGCTGAAGTCCTCCTTCAGCCTATTGCTGCATGGCAGAAGTGATACTTATGCATGAGATTGAATTTCTGTAGAATGAATTACAACTAGGAGGAACAAACTCTGTGTCTTCCTAATATTTACTTGCATAAGCAAAACTGACGTAAATTCCTGCTCTGAGGCAGGAAGGGGCAGCAGGTATTTTACCACAGTGACTGATCACGTTACCATTCCCTGCTCTACCCTATGTCTGACATCAGTGCAAGTGATGGTGGTGACATTGGACCAACTTTCTATGTCCCATTGATTAAATTCCTCTGATGGAAACAACACTTTCTCCCAGCTCCATCCATCGTTCCTCTGATGGAAACATTTACTACCTCCATGTCCTCCATTAGGACATCTAGTGAGAGGTGTCCCTGCCCATTGCAGGGGGGTTGGAACTTGATGATCTTTAAAGTCCCTTCCAACCCAAACCATTTTATGATTCTGTGATTCTATAAGAACAAAAATAGGTGTGAAACTAAGGTGTCTCTTCTACAGCTAAAGCCAGCCAAGCACATTTATCTGATAACACTTTGTAAACAAATACAGTAATATCAGTTATAACAGTGAATCTGATAGGAATGCCACTGCTCCTAGGAGATCTTGGACTTCTTTTCTCTGCTTTTATTGTGGTTAGAAAAATGTCACCACCAAAAAAAGTACAGCACATAATAATCTTGTGTAAAATGTGTTTAAATAACATGGGTGACTAAAGACTGTTTGGCATCTTCCTAGCTGCATTGTCAGGAGTTTCTACTGCTCACATCCTGTAATTCCATTACAATATTACCCCTCAAAAACCCACAAAATAGTTTATAGGACATTCAATTAGTTCAAATATCAATATGCAGTTCTAACTGGTTAAAATTAAGGCATTGTGCTTTATAATTCTGTAATATCTTTTCTCTGATTCCATAATCACTAAAGCAAGGATGTTCATTAGAGAAGATAGGATTACAACACACCAATGTAGTCAGTTCCATTCTCTGCATATTCATCTGTAGGTGACTCTGTGGATAACTTAATGAATCCTCTTTATTAGCCTTCAGGGATTAGAATATTGAGTGAACATATTTAGCATGAAATATATCTAGGTTAAAATCACCGTTTCAAGAAAGTTATTAGTTTTATAGATTTGCCCATGCTGTTATCTTTGGGGTTTTTCTTTAACCTTGTGACTTGCATGCTTACCCACAAAGTGCTTCTGCTTTTCCCTTCCTTCCCAATTCTTTTTTTTCTCTCCTCCAATAGCATGTTTTCAGCTATATGATAAAACCAATCCAGCAAAACCAAACAAATATTCATTTTATGCTCCTATTTAGAATTCTCTTTCAGTCAGGGATACTGCTGTCAGTGCTTAAGCAGCTATTAGTTACGGAAGACATTACAGAGACAAAAGGGCTAAAATCATCAGAAGGGAATTATGCTAATTGTAAAGTGCAAAAAAACAAATGCTACTCCTCCAGAATGTAAAAGATGTAATCTTAAGTATGTATTACAGCCACAGGAAGAAAAAGGTAATTTATTTTTTTCTTCATAGAGGTATCTAAATTATCTATAGTGGCAAAGTCTGAGCTTTCCAGATTCACGTGTCTTATACCTGAGATCAATTTATTTTGGCTTAAATACTACGGAGTATTATCAAAATAGTACATGTAATGTGTTGTTCACAGGAAGATATCCTCTTGCCTCTTAAACTATCTCAAACATATTTTATGACTATGTAATCATTGATAATGGTAGAAGACATTCTATTACCTGTTGGGTTTATGGCAGTGTCCAAACAGAGGGAAAATAATCTCTATATTAAAGGGATTTTTCTTTAACAAATGGACCCAGTAGGTAGGCTGCTGTTATTTGCCACCTTCTAACAAGTGATTCATTTTCAGAAACAGTTGTCCTCACATTATTTACTTAGTCATTAGCTAGTTAGTTATGTTACAAAATTTAGCTCCGATGATTCATTCAGGCCTCATGAGTTCTATAAGAAGTTGATTTAATAAGCACAGAAAGGGAACACAAGAAGAGACAAAACAGAGACAAAACCTCAATCTAGCACACAAGAGTCAGATAAGCATTCTGTCTCAAAATTTATCAGATACAGACCCATCATCTTTTGCAAATGAGAACACTAATCAGGAGTGTTGAGTCTGAGATGAATCTCCAGGATACGTTAGGTGAAGTATCATTTGTATTCTGAGGTTATTATACATTTGAAGTTGAATTGAAAGTGGTATTGGGAAATCTTGTATGAGACAAGTTTATTAAAATAAAATCTGCACTGAAAATAGAGTCTCTGGAGGAAATAAATTTTGTTGTGTTGACTTGTAAATTAATTTATTTCCCTCTCCTTGTGATATATCCCCTCTGGGGCTAACATCTGCATCTTTTGGTTATACTTATCTGTAAGGACCCAGGTCATATTACCCAACACATCAGTGTTATGTAGAATAAAGCATGGGACAAAAATTCTAAGAACAGAATTAATGTTTTTAGGCTGCATTTTGATTTTATGTGAGGGCAGACCTAGGAGTTCCTTCTACAATGGTGTTTTCAGAGAAAATGCACTCATAAAATCTAGAAATAAAACATGTGATGTGAATAAAGGCTCATGCTTGGAGAAGAGGTATTAGATGTACATGCCCAAAGTCAGAGGGTAACTTTAAGAATACATTAAGATTCTTTTTTTTTTTTTTCCATTCTTGTAAATCAGAGCTTACTTAGAAAAAAACAGAGCATAATCAGACCCATTTTTAAATGCAGTACTGTACAGAGGCACATATATAATATACAGTGTTAGCCTGATCAAGTCACAAATCTCTGTCTGTATTTTCTAGGTGAATCTTTAGACTGTTTCCTTAGGTTTTTTTTTTCCCCTGAAAAGTGTCCAACTACAAGGGCTCCTGATTATCTATCAGTCATTGGTGTGTTTACACTAGTAATTTTATCAAGAGTTACTATTAGCTTGTTTTTACAGACAGAGTTCTGAGAAACAGAATTCATTTAGGTGACTACAACTAAGCAGCTACTGCTGTTTTCAGGTGGAAAGAGGGATTAACTCCAAGGTCTTTCAGCACTTCTCTGGAGCTCCCTATATAGGCTTATAAAGCCACATTTCCTTCAGCCAATCCTATCCCTATATTCTTCAACCATAACTTCTATTTGGATTGCCTTTAGTCCACAGAATATTGTCTCATGCAAAGCAAGACTGCTGTGGCAGCAAGGCTTGATGGAGCCTTACACAGAATATCCTAGCTTGGTGATTAGACAACCCACATAGGTTATGCATGCTTTCAAATCCACTTAGGAAAAGAAGAATAACAACAATTAGAGTAGTAAAAATGGTGAAGGACTATGTTGTGTTTCCTTAGAAATAGGATATACAGAACTTAATCCAGCAGGTATAGCCTGTCATGCCTGCTAAATTGATTGGCATAATATCTAGACCCTCAAAACACTTAGAATCTTCCCTGTGACTCTAATATGCCAAGACCATAGGGAATTTTGAACATCTGATAGTGGTACACTTTTAGGTTATGTTGAATAAATCTGAAATGCCAGAAGTCTTTCAGAAGTAACTAAATAGGAGTCTCTGAGAATCTGAATGCTGGATTTAGGATCATCTAGATGGATTTAGCAGATCTTTTAAAAACTTAGCCATCCTTGACACACAGGATATTAGACATTCAAATTTCCTAAGCTCCAGCCCAGCCTCCTAACCAGGAAAATTAGCATATAGTAACTGAGTTCATCAAGCATAATTAGCTGCCTTTTTTTTTTCTTCTGTATGCTAGTTCACCTAAGGTTTGATTTACAAAGTTGACATTTTCTTTTCTATGGGCTACATCACTTGCAAGTTATTCCAAATGTTAGTAGGAACACACACAGGGAAAATCACCTCTCTCTGCCACAAATATCAATGGTCTTTATCATGTTTACAGGGATACCGAGTTCCTATTAAATTTATGATAGAAGCCTTTGTACCACATAAAATGCAGCAAGCTCCCTTTTTCTGTTCCCCAGTTCAGTCTTTTTCACAAATTATTCTTGTCTGCATGGTTCCCTGGGAAACCTGAGCACAGACATACAATACTGGGGGAAAAAAAGAAAAAAAGAAAAAAAAAAATAGAGGCTTTGTCCTCAACAGGCATACACACTTATTTATCTAATGGATGAATGCTGTTTACTTCATACTATGTGTATGTTCAAGATTGGGAGAGGATGAGTAATATACTGTTGAAACTAATTCCTGCAGGTGTGGAAACTGTAGTGGTTAAAAGTTTTCATTGACTGTTGTACCTAATGGGGTGGTATTTTTCAATAATTCTTGTGTACTTGGCACAGAAATTTAGCAAAATGTTTCATATATTGTATTGCATGTCATAAATACAAGGGTTTATGGTGCATTGCTGTCCTGAAATCTAGTGCATGGTACTAAATTTGGAAACAGTGCTTTTTGTCAGTTTGGAAGTGTAATAAGTGGTAAAGTATCTTCAAGATCCCTTTCCCTTCTTCTTCCACTCCCCAAAATGACTAATATTTCTATTAATGGAGAAAAAGAACAAAACAAAAGACAAATATACACCAGGAGCTACAAATTATATGAAGGAGAATTAGAAGATTTGTAGGGTGGATGGTCACATCTGAAAGGTCATGGTCAACAGCTCAACATCTAGTTAGAGATTAGTGACAAGTTCTGTTCCTCAGGGGTCTGTATTGGGACCAGTACTGTTTAATATCATCATCAATGACATAGTGTGGGGGTTTGACCCCGGAAGAAGGCCAGATACCCACAAAAGCCTCTCCCCTTTTCAGCAGGACAGGGGAGAAAATATATATTGAGAGTCTTAGGAGTCGAGATAAGGACAGGGAGAGATCATTCTGCAATTAGCGTCACAGGCAAAACAGACTCAACACAGAGTGAAGGGAAGAAAACTATCTAATTTATTACACTACACTACACACACAGTGAAACCAGAGTCAGATAATGAGAAGCGCAACCAGATCTTAAAACACCTTCTCCCCTTTTTATGTTCCTTATGGGTCCCTTCCAACTCAGGAGATTCCATGAGCTGACAATGTGTGCTCGAAGCCCAGAACACCATACCCTGGGCTGCATCAAAAGGAGTGTGTGGCCAGCAGGTCAAAGGAGGTGATTTTTCAACTGTACTGTGCTCTCATGAGATTCCACCTGCAGAGCTGCATCCAGCTGTGGAATTCTCAGCACAGTATAGACAGAGAGCTGTTGGAGCAGGCCCAGAGGAGGGCCATAAAAATGATCAGAAAGCTGGAGCATCTGCCCTATGAAGACACTCAGAGAGATGGGGTTGTTCAGCCTGGAGAAGACAAAGCTTCAGGAATATCCTACTGCAGTCTTTCAGTACTTAAAGAAGGCTTATAAGAAGACAGGAACAGACGTTTTAGCAGGGTCTGTTGTGGTAGGACAACAGGTAATGTTTTTGAATTAAAAGTGGCGTAGTTTTAGACCAGATACAAGGAAGACTTTTTTTTTACAATGAGGGTGATGAAACACTGGAACAGGTTTTCCAGTGTCGTGGTAGATGCATCATCCCGGGACAGGTGAAGTTCAACGGGGCTTTAAGCAAGCTGACCAACTTGAATATGTCCCTTCTCATTGCAGGGGAAGGTGAAACTTATGACCTTTTAAGATCCCTTCCAACTAATTTTTTTAATGATTCTACAATTAAGGGAATGGCAATACAATCTAGAGCTTCTCTTCCAGAGGATGTGCTATGTGGCTACTATTGATGAGCATAGATGCCACTATGTGTCATCTGACATTATTACCACTTAGTACTCTACATGCTGATTTTCTTCTAAGAGTGCTTTCTCTTTTAAGAACAGTTATATCTGCATGACATCTCCTAGGAAAACTTCGGAGTGAAAGCTCAAGCACCAAAGGATTTCAGGTGTTTCCATCTTCCTTTTTAATTCAGTATTGGTAAAGGTCTCAGTAGAGGCAATCTAACCAGTCTGGGAATACAAGATTGGCATAGCCCACTTAATGAAAGATAAACAATAGCAATGATACTCCATGAACAGGATCTGTCACCCAGCCTGACTGTCTAACCTATTCCCTAAATAGAAAAAAATCTTCATGAATGACATGGATAAAGAGAAACAGTTCAACAATGCATCACCATTTGATATTTTTATTTTAACTAACAAGCTTATTCTCTATGCAGGAAGTAATTCCTGCACAAAATAATGTTTGGGGATGGGAGTTATTTTCATTTAAGAAAAGTGATGAGGGAATATACTCTTCTCCTGACTATTAAATAATGAAAGTAGGCCAAGTCTCTGCTTGGAACTCAAGTTCCTCAAAATAATTCATCATTTTCTTTTCCTTCTTCCCTTACCCTAGTTTCTGATTTTTTTAGCTGCTTTTTTTCCCCTTCTTTTTTTCCTTTTTAAGAAATTGAAATAAAAATCAAGCTTCTAAATAGCTCCTGGGATCCCTGTGAATTCCATATCAGGACCTCCCAGTCTGTTGCTCAGCTGCAACAAAAAGATCACAGAATATCAATGTTGTCATGTTCAGATAAACAGTTGTAAGCCTTTTGTAACAAAGGGAGAGATGTAGTCTTTTGCTTGAGCAGGAGTAATGAAACATTCTTTTTCATCGCAGGCTCTAGTATAACTAGATTTGTCCCAAATGTTGTAAAAAAGTCAATGGTGATATATTTGCTGTAATTCTGCAAAGATTCAGGTAACTGAACAAGAGGCCAAACAAGTGAGAATCTGACTTTCCATTGTTGCTAACAATTTGCCTTTATTAGGGAACAAGGGTGGGATTTATCTCATCTGTCTTTAGTGATCTTCAGTATAGATATCTCCAGCTGTGCTAGTCACCCTAGGTTTCTTTGTAGTCAGCTGAGAGAACAGGCATGAACTAGTAACTACAATTCTCATGACCTACTTTAGAAGTCTAAATTCAGACCCCACAAGGATTTATATCTCTTCATAGACTAGAAAGAGGTCCTAGATGGAAATGTCAAAATTTATTCAGATGAACTACACTGTAGATGGCATGAGGAAGCGATATAGTAGAACATGAAAACAGGCATTGTGACATGCATTGCTGTATCATTTTTAAGGCCCTACTCAGGAAATCATATCTACTAAACTTTTTGAGAGTCTGGTTCAGAGGAAAGTTGTCAAATTAGAGTAGGAAAAAAGATACTCTTACAGGAAACTGAAAGGAAGAATTTAAAACAGGAAAAATGCACACAGAATACTTTATTATAATGCTAAGAATCCCATTGCCCTGAAAGAATAAAATGTGAAATTAATTTCAGTTGATGTATCCTTTAATTTCCCTAGTCTTGGGTAACCTCTACATAGGGAAAAAATATCCCTAAATTCAAAGTGAATCTTTTCGAAACTTAAGCTGTTTTCTTTCTACGTTCAGTAGTCCCCATGCAAACACATCAGTTCTCAAATGTTTGCATAGGAAATTAAAAATTACTGAATTTAATGTTTCTGATGACGCCGTTTATGTACAGTGAGAATGCTGAGTGTCACCTTTGAAGAATCAGCTGGAGGTTAGTGGCTGAACACTTGTACCAGATTCCTTTATTGTAGGTGCAGTATCACTAATTTCAATGGGGCACAGGGCTCTTCCATCGGCAGTGTTATCTGCAGGGCTTAGGTCAAAATTTGTAATGAAAACTGGGCTAAAAATGACAGTGGTACTCTATAGTATGTGTGGTCATGCTTTGTTCCCTCTTGTTATTGCTAAAGTTGAATAAAATCCTTTCCTGGTCTTCCAGGCGATGACCTTGCCTGTGCACAGAGTGGTGGTATTCAGGGAGTCCAAACCCTCATTCTTTGACACTTCTTTGGTTCCAAAGCACTGCATTGTGCTTGCTGACAGCACTTGCTGGCATTTCTCTGTTCACATCTCAATTGTCTCTTCTGCCTCTCAGGCTGATGTAGGGGAAGCATTGCTTTCAATCAACTTCACTATGGCCCTGTCTGCTATAAAATGCCATGAAACAGTTCTTATTCAAAAAAAATGGGGTCAAAATCTGGTGTCATAATGGAAGAGTTCTCTCTTTTCATGTGAGTGGGTCTTGCACTCATCCAATTTATTGTATAGTGCCACAGATATCTAGAGTTTAATAGGGCTAATACTATGAAAGCAGTGGGGTTTCTCATAGCATAGCTGCAAGGAGTTGAAGACTGAAAATCCATTTCAGGAGGTATCTATGAAGAGGATAATCTTGGCTGACAAATTATTGAGTTCTGCTGTCTATATATTTACTCATTCTCATTATTTCTCAAAGCACTACATGGATCTCTGTTGCTACAAACGAATGGATTATGGAATACAAATGGTGTTTAGATTCTGTGCATGTCTAAAAGTATATAATAATGACTTTTGAATTACTATCCATAACATCATGGATATATATTTCCAGAAGGAAAATATACTAAAGGTTAATCAAACTGCAAATTCAGAAAGATAATTTTTCTGTGAGTTGCTAGCATAGTGGTATGGCAAAAGACTTGTTCTTGCCACATGGTCACTGACAAGGGTGACTTGAGAAGCTAAGAAAGCTTTAAGGAATAGCAGTTTGACTCTCCCACTACAGCCTGAAAGTAGCAGATCATCAACAGTTTGCTATAGCCAGTATTCACAGAAATAGCTGCTGATTTCTCATATATCCCCACCTGCAACAGCAACAGCAAAGACCTGACAAGCAGGACATGACAAATTACTCTTCAAGAATATGCTTTATTCTTGTAGTTTGTCTCCACCTCTCAGGGGACCAAGTATCTCTTCTACTGTCCCCATTAGTTCATCGCAATATGTAACAGGTTATTTGTCCAGTGTCCAAGCTAATCCTGTTTTGACACTTGGCACAAAACATTGAGCAAGACAGACACTCCAAGTAATTTTTGTGTCTATGTTGAAGTATGACACAAAAGCAAGAGAATAATTGTAGATCTATTTTGATCCTTTCAGATTTACTTGGGAAAGAGTAGTTTTAAAACTTCTTCCTTAGGCTCACTCCAGCAGCTCTAACTTAAGATCAGCAGAGAAAACTGAGCTGGAGCTGTGGCAGCCCAGGTACAGGAAATAAATGGATGCTCTATCTGTAAAGCACTACTGACTGCAGAAGCTGGTTGCCTATGAGTATACAGGAATCCAGTTCTTGCCTGAAATGTTCAGATCAACATACAGCCTACAGAAGTGAGGCAAACAGTCTCACAGAAGCATTTTCACTCAGATATCCGATTCTCTTTGGCTTCTGAGAAACCATCAAAGTTATTTACAGCAACGTCTCTGATGATGTTTAACATTTTTTTTACTTCTTTATCAGGCATGATCTGAATACAAGAATTACCCAATCTGATCTAAGAGGAACTTCTGTGAAACTGTAAGAAAGTTAACCTTTGTTCCTACCTAAAAGAAAAGAAAGATTGAACATACTTCTCCCGAATCTCCAAAACAAATCTATTATATTTGCTGATCAGATGACTCTATTCACATAGTTCCTTAATCTGTAACTCTGGGAAGTAAACAGTGCACTATCATAGCTGAAGAAAAAGATTTACTAAACAGCTGTAACAATTTTAAAAAATAAAATCTCAGAGGAGTGTTACTATATAAGCAAATTTGATATAGAAATACAAGTTGGCACAAACTCTTACCTAGCATAAATCATCCTAGTGTCATTATGAATCTGTAGCTGGTTTTAGAACCACAGAAGATATGACCTCTTGCTCTTGCAGTGGACAGCTAGGAAAGCCAGTTACAGTAATTGCATCTTCAACTATGCACGTGTTGGCCTAAAGCACATTTCCCTGATCAGCTCATGTGAGCTCAGGCACACAGTTCACATAGAGGTGGAAAGACAGCATAAGTTATATCTTCTGTGAAGGAGCTGCCAAGGTCACTGAACCAGTATTTTTGTGTCATTACAGAAAATGAAATTTTGTGGGAGAGACAAATTTCCACAAGGAAGGAAACAGACAAAGTGAGTGTTTTGCAAATGACTCTGGGAAAAAGCAGTACAGAAATATTGTTCCCATTATGAGTACTAGCACATGAGATAATTGTGTTTGCGGTTGGTAATTACCATATTTGCATGTTTGGGTTTTATCTGTTCCTTCCATGTTATTAAGTGACTGCAGCATTATTTCATCAGAATGGCACACTGTCATCAGAGGAGCTGAAATATCTCCTGGGTATCAAAGCACACAGCTGTAAAAAAGGTGTTGCAGAGGGCTTCATTTCTATTCTTCATCAAACTTGCAAAAAGAAAATTCATTCCAGGAAAAGAACAGCAAAGTTAATGGAGCTGTGGCAGGGGGAGGTGGCTTTGAAAGTTTAGGGCTCTGTAATTTATTGTACCTGTGCTAAGTGGCTCTGCCAATACTCCCACACACAGCGAGACACAGGATTAATAATTACTGTATTCTGTTCTGTAAACTTACAGACCTTTAGTCTAAGTAGTGTGAAATGCTTTATGGATGTTAATTAATCAAACTTTAAAAGCCACACTCAGGGCACTTAATTCACTGCTACTCACGTCAGCCTTCAATTTACGTGTAAACCTCATAAAAGTCTTGAAAAGTAGGTAGCTCTGTAAAAACCTGAAGATATACCCTGATCATTTGCTTAAGTCATTTTATAAGTGGCCTACTGAGACATTTCTGAAATTTTCTGGGCCATCAACATTAAATATATAAAAATATATTCTCCTTAAAGAGAGATCTTAGAGTAAATAAAGGAAACTGAAGACCAATAGAAAACATTGCAACAAATGGGATAACCCATTAGTACAGAAACAGCCCTTCTCTCTCCTCACATCTTGTTTAACATTTTCATTCCATTCAGCAATGGAGTCTCATTGTCACATCTGACCAATTGACCACTGAAAGTAAGGAAAATGGAAAAAAGATTTTCAATACTGGCCTTCAGTTCTTGGGTACTATCATTAGTTAGAAATAAGCAAAATAAGCAGGATTACATGCTTTCAGTTAAATGTGAATACCCAGATGAGAAATCCAATGTCAAAATTAGATCAGATAATTTCCTGAGGTCCTGACATTTTCAGTTCTCTCATCCAATCAAGTCTATTACTGAATATTGAAATTAAGCAAACGACCATTTGGGCATCTTCCAAAAATTACCTGGTTCCAGATGTTATTCCTTCCCTTTCAACTCCATTACAGAGGTCTAAAACTGAGACCTTACTGCAGAGGCAATGAAAATTATAAGCCATTTTGGAAAATCTGAATTTTTGTTAGATCTTTCTTGGGAGCATTGATATCAAATTATTTATTTCACTGAAGGTTAAGCTCCTATGCATATACACTCTGATTCCATCATAAAATGACCTATTTTTTTTCTGTTCACTGAGAAACGAGAAGTGAAACATGGTGGAAAATTTAGAACACTGTTATTATAGTAGAACACAAGACAAAATTTAAGGGAAAGTGCAGAGTCTCTGAAATTAAATGGAGAGCTGAAAGTGAAAAGTACAGAAAGACCCAGTGGAACAATAAATATTAAAATTCAGATTAGAAGGATAAAAATAGTTCAAAGTGAGTAGGAAGTGGACATATCACTTTCTCCTTATAATAGATTAATCAGTTGTTGACTTCATATTCAGTAAAAATCTTAGATATGATGAGTGGAAAACTTAAAATCAGAAGATGTCTCTGGAGGCAGAACAAACCACTTCTCTTACATCATTTTGTGTAATATCATATAATATGTTTTAAATAGAAGGAAAGGTATTAAATGAGATTATATTTAACAATAAAGTGTGAAGAGAAATTGATTTATTGATGTTCTCCTTTGACTGTCACACAGAATTTAAGAAGCTGTACACACCACCGGATTTAACGATTTTCTATGAAACTCTTAAATATGACTTGTAGCTGTTCTTGTCTAATCAATGGGACTGCAGAGGCCTTCACATTCCAGGCTATTCTAGCAGACATCTAGTCACTGTGCATTTCAAGTGCACTGAAGATTCATACACATCTTCTCCACAGACCTTCAGAATTTTGTTACATTTAATAGTAGGTCACTTTGCTACATATGATAAAAATTTAGAGCAAGATTACTCAGCAGACATCACTGATATCACAATTGTTCCTCCTTGTAATAGTTTCTCAGAGATTGAAAAAGTTTGTGGTTTTTTTTTTTAGTTTGTGTGTTTTTTACACTGTTGTCTCTTATCCTCCAACTCAATTATTGAATTATATAATTGCAACTAGACACAGAAAGAGAATATTTAATTCAGGTTTCTTAAAAACCCTTTCCCAAGCTAAACTCTCTCAGTCAAAATAGTTTGTATTTAATATTGTTTATGTCACGCTCCATGAAAGACATATCTGTAAGGCTCTGAATGTCAGTAACTGCTGTATGAGGAACAATGCTTCCCTGAGAAGGGTATTAACTTGGAAAGATCAAATAACAATGACAGAAGTTTAGAATTGCTCTTGGAAAGAGCAATTGGGGTTTCTCATTGGTCCAAATATTTGAGCCCAGAACAATACAGCAGAGTCTTCTGGTGTAAAAATCAGGAGAGTGTGCTGGGTCCTAGGGTTTCCAAGGGAGCATCTGCCTTCCTGAAGCACACTCGTCATGATATGATGTTCCGTCTATTATTAACAGCTATGTTACTCCTTCCTTAAGTTTCTGTTCAGCATCTCAGTTTGCAGAACCATTAGGAAAGGGTGAAGCTTTCACTGTATAGTGAAAGATGTGAGAATACTACTTTTATCTACTGAGTAAAAAAAGAAGACAGTCCATTTCATTTTAATGTTGCTCAGTAATCTGGAAGGATTGGGAGCCCTCTCTGGCTCTTAGGTTTGGTAGTATGTGATCTATCAGCCCAAAGAAACGTTATTTGGCAGTCCACTTTTTCCTCCATGTTGCCAGATTTTCACCTCAGCAGCTGCTCTTCATCCACTTCCTTCTGCCCTCCAGGCATAATGACATCTGTCATAGCCATCAAAGTAGTTCAAGGCAGATATTTACAAGGACCATGATCCTGGGTGTCAGGAACAGTTTGGTGACAGAGATCCCCAAGGCATCTTGCAACCTCCCTGTGACATAATCTGTTTTCCTTAAAGAGGGTGAAAAACATTTTTTAGAGCCTATATTTGGACATAAAATGGAAATGGCTGCAGTTACCTTCATGGCTTCTTGTGCCTCATGGGACAGGGAAACTGTTGCTGTTTGAATTCATCTCTCTGTCCTCACTACATTTTGGAGGTATGACAAAAATACCTTGTCCTGAAAGACTTAGAGGCTAACTGACACTACAGTGTATGAAGAAATGTTTAAAATTTATTCATGCTTCTGAGGAGGTCATCCAGCAGTTTTGATCTCCACACTATGTTTGTCTTGGTGATTTCCTCTGCTGGTAAGTCCGTAGGCTGTTTTTCTGTAAAGGAGAGGTAAAGGCTTCAGTTAATATTGGGTCACTTTTTACCCTCTGTGAGATAAAGAAATCTGACTTGCACACATTGCTCTTTACAGCACTTTGACCCTGCAAGGTTTCATAAGAGGACAGACTTCTGTGCAGTGAAATGTATATATTTATATAAATAAAAGGTCCAGATAGATATACTTGTAGTGAAGGTGGTGTGGCATCTCTTCAGCAAGTCAATCCTTAGAGCATTTCAGAAGTTTTGAGGCTTGATGTGTCCTATGGCATCAGTAAGGAAAAATGTATTTATATTTGGTCACTCAGGGTTCACATTGTTTTTGAACAAATGTATTTCTAATTTATTTTAAGACTTACTGACTCTTCAGCTATTTATTTTCAAAGGAGTTTTAGTAAACTTACTAAGGGAATAAAAAGCAGAATATATCCATTTCTTGAAAAGACTTAAACCAATGTTTTCTGAAATTCCTGGCACTTCCTTAATTTTTAATTAGAGACTTGCTACTTTAAATATATGAGCTACTTTTGGAAAGATCTGTGCAGGCATTTCCAGAAACTGCAGAGATGTATGTGTTTTATTCTTGTATGCAGTATTTGCCTGGATCACTAAGCTCCCAACACTTTAATTGTATTCTCCAGGCTCTGTTGGTGCAATTTATAAATAGCTAAAAAATGGTAACGTACTGTAACTAATCTACAGCAGTACAAATCAACATGATTCATACTTCCATTAAATTTTCTCAGCCTGGTAAATTTTCCTATCTTCACATTTCTGTTGAAAGAAAGGATGTCTATGAGGCTATGAATGGGGCTATTCAGGGCCATCTTCAGTGGAACACACTGAGATTTTTCATAATTGCCAATTATACTAGAAGACTCATTTTGGTGCCTAACCTGACACACTTCCTAAATCCTGCCTGCTACAATCCCTTAGTGTGAATATGATGAAAAAGCAGGTCTGAAGCAGCCAAAATCAGTGACTGACTTTGAAAATCCTTGCGAGGATCTTTCAGAGGGGTCAGGGTGTAGTTCATGCTCCAATAATGTAGAGAAATACTATGAACTACAAGCCAGCTGTTAGGGGATGTACACATGTAAACCCCAAATGCTAGGCCATTAAGACAAGCAGACTAAGGAATACACTGGTGCTCAGGCTTGCTCAGTACCAACTAGCAAGACTATCAAGGTGTGCCTCGTATTCACACAGGTATTCCTCTGGGTGCTTTCTTGTTTTCTGATCATTTTGTGCTATCTAATGTCAACACATGTTTTTCCTATGCTTTAGGAATCTTGCTTTTACTCCCTTTATTTTACTCTGTTTTCCTTTTCATAATACATTTTTCATAATTTATCATTCATTTACATTTCTATTAAGAACACTAACTGTTTGTAAAAGCTACCCTGATGGGAGTATGAAATAAATTATTGAAGTTAGAATAATCTGTACTTCACATTACCACCTCATTTACCTTAATAGCACTAAAAAGACTGTCTTCCTCAATGCAGTTCAAACTTCCAATAGGAATTCCCTCAGGAGCCAATCTCGTGAATTACATATTTGCATACAGCATAGGTTGTGTTAGGTGATTATAGACTGAGCTTTAGAGTGCTATTCTTTAAGGATGACAGCTACAGAGAAAGCTACCTTTCTAGAGTCAGAAGATGACACTGCTTGATTCAAATAGCTAATGTCTCTAAGAGGAGTCCCCATAAGTATTGCAAATTTAGAGGGCACTGACAAACTCCCTGCCAATTTAAAAAAAACCTAACAAAAAAATATTAAGAACTACATCTATTATTATTAAATCTAAGTAGGGGGCAGATTTTTCATTTTGAAAAACAGACTTTTTTCTTCCCCCAGGAAGAAATGAGAAAAAAATCTCACTGGAATAAATTCCTTATGAATGAAGGAGTCCTTTTGTGTGGGTAAACTGAAGCTTCGTAATTTTTTTAATTATTATTTATTTCTGTAGCTTCTTACTTTTTCAGTCCAAAATGTTTCAAAACTTTAAGAGATATACTTGAAAATATTTTTTTAGTTTAAATCAGCACCTTCCAGCTAAAGCTCCTAGCCTTGAATCAGTGATCTGTCATGAAGATTTCTGTCAAGAGGCTGTCAACATGATCTCTTTATTTTTATTTTCCACATGAAAACACCCAGGCACTAACTAGGAATCAGAAGTAGATGTAATAGTGCTATGCAGTTAGAAACTGTCCCATTCACAAAGGTTTGTCACAATATAAACAGATAAGTTGGTAAAGAGAAATAATATGGGAGGGAGGGAAAAGAGACTTGTTCACTAGATGCACAAAATTATCAGGATAATCTGATTACTTAACTATCCGCCTTTTCTTGCTTTGAGTTTCAAAAAAGGTATGTAGTTACACAGCACCCTGGAATGTGCAACATCTGTTTCAAGAAACTCAAAGACTAGGATGTCTAACATCATTCAAAATAACTAGGTACAAAACTGAGCAAACTGAGCCCTGGGGAATAGATTTTGCTTGTTCACTGCTCAGATGTAAGAAAAGATGTGGTCTGACTATATTTTCAGATGGAACAAGTCCCAGCATCCAATTTTCATGAACTAAGTGTCAGTGTAACAGCAAAGTTGTCCCTGGGCTAACTCTCATTTCCATGAGGCAGCTTTTGGTCTTGAGACATTCATATTGCTATTTGTGTCTGACTCTTCCTCCTGCAAACCCAGATGAAAACTGTGTTGAAGCCCAGCACAGTAGTGTTTTTATAATAAAAAGCTGAAGTTGCACACTCCATTGTGTGATGTTGATACGTACAAAACTGAGGACGAAAGCCTGCTGAGCTAGTTTGAAGGACTACATGAAATGGACGTACATTAAGATGATCTTAAGTTCTCCATACCACCTGGTGAAAAATGCCCTGATACCATGCCCAGAAATTACCTGGGAGAGTCCTTGGTGTCATTACCAAACTTAAGTACATAGAACATGGTTGAAAGATTGAGCTTAATACTTGGCTTTGTGTTGACATTATGAATCTACTATGTGAACAGACACTGGAGAGCAGAAGACACTCCAACAGAGTATAGAAGTGGCAATACAATTCCTCTGTGTTTTCTTTGTTTTCTTGCCCAAGATTTTCCTTACTAAAATGGCTTTTACATCTTTTAACTGTTACTGCATTCAGTTTCAACTTAATTTTTGTCATTGATTCAGGCAAGAGACTTTCAACCACTGCAACAGGACCCAGTCCTTCAACAGTTCACTGGTTTTTAAAGGTACTCTCCAGCCACATCTAAGACATGGGAGCACATTCCCATTTCCCCAGTGTGATCCCTGTGATTTCAGCTGCAGTGTTAGGACAGTGTTTCTCCAAATAAAACCTCTCATATAAGTATATAAAATAAAATAATTAGGAGCATAAATAAGTTTTAAAAAACAATAATTATTCACTATCAGAATTTAAAAAATTAAGGGGCACTAAGGGAATTTATTAGACAACAGGATTAAAACAGATAAGATAACATTTCACATAGCATATAATTACATTGGGCAGCTTACTGCTGCAAAACGTTACTGAGGCGAGACATAGGAACAAGTTCTAAAAGAATTAGCAAAGCCACAGAGGACAGTCCACTTGCAGTTTTTAAGTAAGATTAACTAGGTAGAACCACCTTCTCAGGGGTAACTAATCTGATTATGACTCGAAGGGTGTATTGAGGATGACAGTGCATTTGCTCTGTCTCTAATTCCATATGCATTCTCTAAGGACCAGGTGACAACAGGATGCTGGACTATGAAGATTTTTTCTTAACTAAGTGGTCACATTAAGAGGAAAACTGTAGTAGTAAGAAACTTCCCAATAAACTTCATCTGCCCAATTTCACATCTTTGCCTTTTATTGAAGTTTCTTCCTCTTTGGATTTTATGGCAGTCTATTTCTTTCACACTATTTCTCATGACCTAGTGAAGGACATGGTCTCCCTTTATTTGGATAACTATGAGGAAAGGAACCTGGGAGAAATCTCTTCATATTCCCTCTAGGACTGAAAAAATATCCTTTCATAAATAACTCAGTTCTTATGGGACAGGCATCTGCTCTACACCATTCAAATCCACCATGTAAAGTCAGAAGAGTTCTAAGTTTTGTTTAGGGTGAAAAATTTACAGTGAGAATTTTATCAGTTACTGCAATACACAACTCCATGAAAAGCTATTTCACTTCCTTGAGGCATTTTGGGTAAGCAGGCTGCAAGTGAGAAAAGAAATTTGATAATACTGTTAAAAAACATAATGACCTAATTCTTTCTGTAAGACACATAGAAGGGGGAAAAAGAGGAAGAAAAAGGATGGATGATAGATAAAAGATAGATAGATAGATAGATAGATAGATAGATAGATAGATAGATAGCAAACCAAGGCACTCAATTCTTTACAAAGTGCAAGAATTAAAAAGTTACTGGTCTAGATGAGGTAACAACCTATGTGTCCAGCCAACCTGATATCCCTTTTTCAAATGAAAGATGTGGCAGTATAGTCAGCAGCAATTTCTCCTTCATTCAGATGCTTTCATCTCAAGCCAGTTTTGTACTGCAAGCTCTTCTTAATGGTGGCAAATGTCATCCAGTACAATGACCCTCCCTGATTCTTCACAGCCAGAGTGAGGTGGAAGAGGGAAATCACTTATTGTTCAGTCTCTTACTTACTGCTTCTGAAACAAACCATAGCAACTCAATGCCAAGAGCTTTCTGGAACAGGGAGTTTGTCTCTTCTTTTCTGAGACTCTTCTTTCCACAATATGTATGTACTATCTCCCATCAAAGCTGGAACCAACACACCAGTCAAAACAATTCAGTGATTAATTTTAAACAAAAAGCCTGTTTACATGAATAATCATTACTGAATGTGCCTAAATATGAAAAGACTGCTCACAATAGCCACCTATTGTTAGAAGTCAATGCATTATGCATTGTTTGAATTAAATCAGGGTCTATATTGCAGTGGATTAATCTAGCTGGTGTCTTGCGGATTTTTTTTCCTTCATTTTTTGCAACCCATCTGCCAACTACAATAGGTTGTAATTTTGTTGAGATTTTTTGTGCTGAAAAGTTATTAATACCAGATGTTCATTTCTTGGAGTACCCTAAGCACAAAACATTTCATAATGAAAAACAAAATGTTAACAATTACGTGTCCAAATTTGGTGGATTAAAGATCCTATTAAAATTCTGGGGTATGTCCTATGCTTAATGCATTAAATTTTTTTTCCATCAAGGGAGGCCAGAGGCATGGTAGGTTTTGTTTTGAGGCAGAAAGGAAATGTATTCACATCTCTAGCATTGTTCTTTCACTGTGTTTTGTCAAAAATATCATGAATATAATAGAGTTCTGGGGAGGACAATGAAAATACATAGGTCAGGGGTTTTGGGCTGGGATTTTTAGCTGGGATTCTGGAGATAAGGATTGCCATGCAGGACATTCAATGAATTGTCAGCTGAGGTCAGCTCTGCATTCCAATGAACAAATAACCCATTGATGGAAAAATAGAAATGGTTATAAAAAAGAAAACTCCCTGTTCTTAAAAGAGAGAGACAGCTTTATCAAGGAAGAAGATAAGCAAAGACTGAATCTTCAGCTGGTATAAATTGGTGCAGCTGCATTATTAATTCTAGAGAGATCTCTCTTTTCATAACTTATCTCCCCCCATTAGTTTTGTTGAAAGCAATTGTTAATTTTCTGCAGCCTGGCTTTGGGAGAGTGTAGCCTGGTTTGTTAACTACCAGTGAACTGCTCCTGTCCACACCGTTTAAGAGGCTGTAGACATTTCTAATGGATTTCCAAAGCTAAAAACATGGAGAGAAGTAATTACTGCAGACTAGGCAGGCCAGAAATGCTCCCCAGTTTGTGACTCATGCCAATAAACTGTTGTTTGGGTGTCTTTTATAACCCTGTTTTTATGTTATACAAACCCCGACATGACAGCGTTCCACTTTGGACTGCTCTTAACGTCCAGCTCTGCTCTACAACTCAAGAACTGACAGGTTAGAGCAAGAAACAAGGGAGCTGTGAGAGAATCAAGACAAAGAGGTACATTTGCTTTTCTTGCTTGGTACACCACAGGGTTGCATGGCAAGGGAGTGGCAGAGCACCCAGTCAATTTTCCTGGCAGGTGTATTTCAGAAATACTACTTTTCACATTATTTTCTAAACACGTGCTGGTGAATAATCTATTTTGGTTTTGTACAAACAAGAAATGGGACAATTAAATACTGTGAGGTCTGGAATTCACTGCTGGGATAGATAGTGTAATTCTGGCTTGCTCAGAGTGGACTGAAATGAAGAGAAAAAACTAGTTTTACCTTCTGCACTTCAAAAAAAGTCTTTTAACTGCAAAATTTTTTTGGTGATTAAAAATTCTTTCTGTCTTTAGATCTTGGAAGCACACATATACAGAAGCATCTGGAAGCTGAACTCTGAGCTGAAAGAAAAGGTTTCTTTCTTAATCAATTTAGTTTTATATAGTAATATTGCTATTTAAAGAATCAAACTATCTAGTACACTGCATGAACAAACTTTCTGTCACTGTTGTGTCTTCCAATTCATATGATGTTAACTTTTCTTTTGTGTGGATATCTATTGGATAATCTCCTCTCATTCAGTGCACAGAGCTCCCATTAACATCAGTGAAAATTTCCCACTTGGAACAAGCGCAGAATTAGCGATAGGTGCACTTCAATCGCTTCCCTTCCCTTTGGATAAACCCTGCAAAGGTCAGATGTTTATCTGAAGCTTATCTGACTCACCCAAGCCTCTGGAGGTTACTAAATATCATATACTGAACCTCTCTGTAAAAACTGATGTAACTTCCAAATCTGAACCTGACCAGAAATACCAGAGATAAAGGTTTGCCAGCAGGGCTTTTTTCTATTTTTTTTTTTCCAGGTTCAAAAGCACACAGTAATGAAACAGACAGTTTCATAGCCACAGAAAATTCTTTATGAAATTTGGTTGT